>OW203996.1:12420000-21995000 GCA_934047225.1 Ypsolopha sequella
GTATGTCACAGCCTCATAACTTTAGCACTGTTAAAGACAAAGACTTAGAATTTTGCACAAAAGAGGAAAAAAAAATTATTCCTAAAACCACAATATGGGTATCAAATTATAAGTATTAAGGAGCTGATTATAAAATTATATAATTTGGCTATATTAAACTTGCACCTTTTTCAAGAAATCGTTGAAATACCACAAAAAAAATGTATGTACCCACCCCGATTATAGGTCATAACTGGCCAATTACAGGATAATTATAGCGTTTTTTTTTTAATACAAATAAAAAATAAAAATAAAGTTAAATAAGTTTATACATATTTTTTTAATACAATATAGGTATTAAAAATTCGATTGTAAAAATATATAGTTTTGATAATTTACTTGCATCTATTTCGATAAATCCTCAGAAAACCACAAAAAATGTATGTCCCTTCCCTTATCTCCAAAACTGGTGAACCGAAAAATGTAAAAAAAAAAAACCTCGGCAATAAGTGCTTACGTAAAGATTACAGAAAAAAAAATTGAGAAATTCACGAAAAAAAAAGACCAAATAAAATTTTCTGTTCCCAAAACTGTCGAATTACGAAACCTAGGTACGCGAGTCTGATTCGCACTTGACCGGTTTTTCGCCAAATATAACAGGAATAATTAGCGTACTTACGGCTACAATCTACTACGCGGACTCAATGCGGAACTTATTGAAAATCATTTTTGAATTAGTAAACGTGCGACAACAAATTTTATAAGCAATCGTGCTTTTTCCGTTCAGAAACGCTGATACGCCTTCGACCTCGCCAAAGACACTTTATCTGGGGATAAAATATCTAGCCATCCATCAGCCTGTGTTCGTTTACTGCTGGAAATAGGCCTTTCTGAAATTTTGCCATTCTTGGCGCTCCTCCGTCATGCTCATCCAGCCGCTACCCGCTAAGTCCGCCGGGCCAGCAGGCACGAGGTCGGTCTAGGCTACGCTTTGCTGCACGTGGTGTCCATTCTAGGCCTTTTGGCTCCAACGGCAATCACGTCGGCGACAAATATGGGCCTACCCACTGCCACTTCAACTTACTGATTCGGCAGATTATGTCGATGACTTTCCGCAGTGCTTAAAGGCAAAAGTATTTAACTGATAAGTTATCTCTTACCAAGGGCTTGATCCACCGACTTAAGGTCGCTTAAGGAGCTATGGAGCGAGCTTTGCGTGGAATATCTCTAATGAATAAAATCGAATCAAATAAAAGTAAAAAATAATTTCGTTCGGAAACGCGGCTCGGCCTACGGCCTGAACAAAACCACTTTAGCAAAGGACATTTCAAAGAACAAAAAATTTTGGAAAAGCATTTGGAAAAGCGGCTCGGACTTCGGCCTCGCCAAAGACCACCAAAGATACTTTACAAATTATGATGACATTTTTCAGGGTATTCGGAAAATCATTCCATAAGGACAAGAATATTTTTCGAAATACAGTTGCTTTGAAGTTATAGAGCTGAAATTTTGCTTCTGTTACTAGGGTTGGGTTTAAGGATTTAATATATTTAAGAAAAAAATATTGTGTTTTAAAGTGTTAACACACTAACCGAAGTTTAATTCAGAGAAAACAATTATAATTTCGTTCAGAATTTACCTAAATTTTCAATTATGAATTTACAAATTTTACCTGGGAATCAAATAAGTGATCGAGAAATTATTTCGTGAGGAAACGTAGCTCGGCCTTCGGCCTCGTCAAAGCCTGAGAATCAAACAAGAGATCAAGAAATAATTTTAAACTACAAAAAACTAAATCCACGCGGGCGAAGCCGCGGGCAAAAGCTAGTATCTAATAAAATATTCCGGGTCATGGGTCATGGAGCTAGAGGCCCGTGACATACCGACGGACAGACAACAGTAGAGTGACATTAATAGATAGGGCTCCGTTTTACCCTTTGGGTACGGAACCCTAAAAACTGCAGCAATTATCAGAGCTTTGCACTATGAAACAAAAGCAAAACCGTAAAACAATGTAGTGCGATGTCATAGAGAAAATGAAATAAAGTGCGATGTTGGGCGTGGGCGAGAGGCGCCAAATGAAACAAATTTACTGGGAATGGCCTTATATTATATAGAACATAAACTTTGGATATTCAAATTCAAATTCAAATAGTTTATTTTGCAAAGCAGGTATAGATACATACACTTTTTACACGACAAATTTAATCTAATAAAGAAAATATATGTAATAAAATAATAAATGTACATGAACTAAATTAAAGGTTTATTTAATTTATGTAGCAATATATTTACGATTATAATGATAGGTAAAATATATATTATACAAGGTAAAATCCAATCAGCCGCCCGAATCCACACCGGAGACCCGGCCAGGGACCAGGAACAAGGTTCAATGATCACCAACCGAGCCCCCAGCACGAATCCAGGCGGCCGACCAAATCCCATCCTATATACTACATACTAATAGGTTACATATATAAATACATGCCTACCTCCGCCCATTCGATTAGTCTTGCTAAGAAGAAGGGCAAGAAACTTAGCAAGATCATGTCTTTTTTTTTCAACATAAAACTTATACTATACAATATATGACTTATATCTACTTTAACCAAGGGATAAGAAAATACAAGACAGCAGGAATTCAGGTTAATGAAAAAAAAGAAAAACATATATATCTTTGTCCACCTGTCTCATATAGTCCTTTTCCTTTTACAGTCTGTAATCAATTAATGTTTACACCTTAGAGGAATCATAAGTAAAGAAATTATACTATTTAATTAAATTATAACTTACTATCATTATCACTGTAACACCATGCTTCACCATCATCCAAATATTCATTTATTTTATAATATGCCTTTTTCAATAGGCCCTGCTTAATATACAGTTTAAACTTATTCTCTGGCAAAGTAAGGACCACCTTTGGAAGTTTATTGTAAAATCTTATACCATGTCCTACGAAAGAGGTACTCACCTTAGCGAGTCTGATTTTTGGAAAAGCCAGTTTATGCTTATTTCTGGTTTCCTTACAATGTTGCTTACCAAGCCTTGGGAAAGATATACTATATACATATATATCCGTAGATATAGAACGTAGGTATAGGTATTTAGAAAGCACTCGGGTTATAGTTGGATCATGTTATATGGTGGCTTGTTACAACCTCGACTTCGACTTTCAAATATGGATAGATCTCCTGTTACATTCTTGATATTAGTTGACTTCATTCCTTTCGTTCATATTACAATCATGATTATCCTCCTCGCTATTTCCTATTTAGGGTCGGCTTTATTATGTCATATCCTGTCATATACCTTTAACACTCGAAAAAAATGAAATTTAGGGGTAACCTTCGTAATTTTTTTTATCGAGCGATCTTATAGCTTTTGCCTTTTTTATAAAATGTTAAGATCAGCCCTATAGTCTATATTATTTTTATTAAACCGATTGACCAAGTTATACAATGTGAAATGGTCATTTAAAGTTGTGCATCAGACGGTATACGGTCCCTTATAAGCTATATACACTACAGTATCTTTATCAGCCGGTTTCAGGTAGGTACCGAAAGTTGGGTCTAATATTAGGTAGGTAGACAGTTTTTTTTCAGCCACAGCTGCGGAGACTTCCAAAGAGTTTTATGGCTCTGAACATTTCCAAGAAGGTTTATTGTTTATTACGATATTGCTTTTTAGAGCCATATCTTAGTTTTATTATGAAGAAACAATTAACCTGGAAGCGGAATTTTGCCATACTTCTGGCGCGCAGATGTGCCGACTACGGTTCGTGGGAAAGTATTCCTTTCCTTCCTAGTTTACAGCATCTCTTGGTGTTAAAACTACCTCTGAGTACGGAACCCCAACTTTTATTGTTTGTAGTCTAAAATAGAGGACCTATGTACTATTAAATTTGAAACTTGTACGTGTTATCGTTTTTAAGAGAAAAAAAAGTGAAAATATTTATTGTGCACTGCGGGGATTGCACCCACGACCTCTGGGTTAGCAGGCAAGTGCTCTACCATTCGGCCACAAAATACGTAATAATCGTAAGAGAAAAGTGTTTAAAAGTTCAGCTTTGATAAATAACAAAAAGAGTTCAGCTTAAAAAAATATAACAGACCCCACGAATTTATTATAGAATTTAGATATCCCTAAATGTCTATAACTACTAGGGTTTATAATTTCTCGAGGTTTTCATTTCTCGGGTCTCGAGATTTCTCGAACGTGATTTCCCAGGACATTTTTATTTTCTACTAATTCATTGTTTAGGTAAAGAAAAATACACAGTAGTTTGTTAAAAAGGACAAAAATCAACAAAGATATTCAAATAACTATAATGCAAACTAATAAAATAATACCCTTTCTTCACAAAAAACAAAATTCAAAGTCAACTAAAAAAAATATTTTTATTTATAACAGGTGTAAATAAGTAGGACGGAACTTTTTTTCTCGAAGAGAAATGACCAAAAAAATCGAACAGACTTTAATATGAATTAAAAATAAATTCCCAAGAATAAACTACAAACAATTTTTTATGTCTTCACGTCTGGACTAGAGACGTTTTTATTACAATCTATAACAAATAGCAGCTATCAGTATTTACTACAAAAAATAATCATAATACAATAATTATATACCTTGTCAATAAAGAGTAGAAAATAACAAAATATACTGACTGCCACCTGACGCCCTGTGTCAAAAGATGACGCCACCACGCGATAAAAGATATGTGGGTATTTCTCATAGCTTTATTGTACAGTCATAAAGTCTCGTCGTCGCAACTTTTCTTGTGCTTTATTTCCCGGGTACAAACCCTAATAAATACAGTACTTCCAAAGTAATAATGCGCATACAAATCTATAGCCGAGTAACCGGACGTACCACGTGAACTTATTGATTGTATAGAAAGTGCAAGGAAATACGAACTTTGCCGAACAGTAGCGAAGATTTGTATGCGCATTATTACTTTGGGAGTACTGTACGTAACGTTTTAGTAGTAAATGATACACTTGACTTTTCCATGGTATATTAGATGGTAGTGTCTATGAATTCTTCTGTGGGAGTGTGGTATATGTAAGGCAAAACAGCATCTAATTTATTGTGAATCTTTTCCTATATTGCGCAGTAACTGCTATTTGGGTTCCAATTTTGTGCTAAATTAGTATAGTTTTGCACGAAAATAGGCAATTTAAAAAGAAAAGAATGCAATTGCAAATATGCGAATTCATATAATTCGATGTCCTTTTATTACTAATTTGCTCTGTTTGCGAAAGTGGGACATTTTTGCTCTCGCTTTGGGGACAGCGGGACTAGGGTTGCCAACTTTTTTTAGAAGAAATAAAGTATATCTGATTTCAGGGAAGGTAAATTAAAAGTACGGTCCTTTAGAAAAAAGTATTCTTTATTCGAGGGAGTTCAAAGATTTTTTGAAAAAAATTACACGGTAGCTGCGGGCGGTAGGAACTAGGAAGGCCAGACTCCATACTAACATCCTCAAATCCTTTTGTGAAACTGTATTTTTTGTGCTATTTGCATGAACACAAACGCACAACACAAAAATATCATCCACAATGAAGTTTACGTCTAATTTTATCTAAAGATTGAAATAAAGTATTTTCACGTACTTTATTGGTACCAATGGTTTGAAATAAAGATTATTATTATTATTATTATGTAGGTACACTTTTCAGTCACGGGCCCATAGGGACCCGGTCATTTGAAAGGCATTCATGGGGCCGAAGCCAACATTGAAGAGGCCTTTGGTACCATTTAATCTAGATGTGAGATGGCTGCATCCATGGAGGCCTCTCCCTCAATGTATCATTGTGATACACTGACGGACAGTCCCCCACAGTTGCCAAACTATTGCCAGGAAGGAAGCGACTTGGAGTGGGCTATGAGGATGGGATGCTAAATGGGCCGGATAGCAGGGCTATGGAGTGAGATAACGGACATCTGCCTCGAAAATCTCTCACAAATTTAAATATGGCAGATGGTGACTTGCTGCTTAATAACTATCCACCAGGATAGCCGTTGTGGGCCCCCTATCAAGCCACCATGGGGCGGCCAGGAGGCAACACTATGTAAGCAGCTAAGGTTGTCGAGAGGTGAGTCTGCGGGGCGCAAGATCCTTCTAACAGTCAAGTGCCCCCGGCGTTATGACATTTTACACTTCCAACCTG
This sequence comes from Ypsolopha sequella, assembly GCA_934047225.1. Taxonomy (NCBI): domain Eukaryota; kingdom Metazoa; phylum Arthropoda; class Insecta; order Lepidoptera; family Ypsolophidae; genus Ypsolopha; species Ypsolopha sequella. Next base: position 12,426,159 of record OW203996.1, read on the forward strand.
GAGCATAGGTTCCGCTCTTGCATCTCCACTCTGGCCGGCTGGTTAAGGCAAGCGCAGAGGTAGGGGGTGTGTTTCTGTGTGTATGTGTGTGTGTAAGCGCATGTGTGATAGTGTCCCCTGGAGGTAGGGTCCGTGGTGTCGCCACTCACCATCGGCTCGCCACAAGCCGCCCCGCGGTGACTGATTGCACTGGACGTACAGGACATACCAGAGGGCGATGGGGTCGTCACATCCCTACGCCTTTATTATTATTATTATTATTGGTATTCAAAAGTATAAAGTACAGGGACCCAAAATACCGTAAGATACTTTATTTTAAAGTACGGTTGGCAACCCTAAGCGGGACAGACAGCCTAAAATCAGAACTGTCCGTAAAAATAACGTACCCATCATGCAAACAACTAATATGAAATATCTGGGCAGTATATGACAGAAGACTTTGGCAGCAGCAGACATAGGATGGGAATGGCGAGTCAAATATTCAACACAAAAAGATCACTAGCTACATTAAAAATAGCAAAAGTATAGATTATGAGTTTATGAGTTATATGACACAAAGAGATAGAGACAGTTAGAGGCATTTGAGTTGTGGTGTTGGCGGAGAATGGAAAGGATAATAAGTTGGACGGAAAGAGTCACAAATGAAAAAGTTCCAAGTAGAGTAGGAGAGAGGAGAAGGATTTTAGAAACAATAGAGAGCATCCGGATACTTGAATGAATGATCCAGTAAACTTTCCCAACATTCACTCATGATATCATGAAGGAACTAATATCAGTCAATTATATTTTTATTGAAGTCAAAACTTTGCTGTCATAATTATGACATAATAGCATGTCGGTGACGGTGACTTAACATCATAGAGAAACTAACCCTAAGGAGGTGCAATGACACAAATACAAATACAAATACAAAAATTTTATTTATACACAAGTAATTTTTACAATTCTTTGGACCCTCCTTTTAAGCTAACAATAACCTGTATTAGGAGGGACCGTTCTTCCCTTGTTACATTGTTTTTGTACTTTTGTTAGTAGGAGAAAGGGTGAGTTGGTGTATGTGTTTGAGAGGGTGTGTGAGGGTTTGTGTGCGTGTGTTGTGTATGTACTGAAATCTATGTGGTATAAATATGTGTATGGATATAATAATAATAATATGCATGGATATACCTATATAATATAATAATAATAATAAGAGGCCGTTTTCATTTTAATGACACATGGTTGGCATGTCGGTGACGCGAACTAGTAAGTTGTTTAATGGGCGTTATACTTATTTCTTAAGGTAAGGTTATCCAGAGAAATCTGTCCTGTGGGTCTACCGCGTTATTCTCATTTTCATCAACATCAACTTGAGATTGAAATTTGACGTGCGTGCGACGACGCCCGCCTAACATGCCATCTCTTTTGCACGCGTTGAATTTCGCATGCATTTGCTTGAAGTTGATACAAATGAGAATTACGCGGTAGAGCCCCTGCTCCAACGCTTTCATTTTACACTTGTCTATCTTGGTCACTGGAAGCAGGTCGCTCAGAAATCTCGCGAGGTGTTTTTGTTTATTATTTTGGAATTGGAGGGATGTGTTTTTAATATCACAGCCGTTTTATGTTTTATATCACATTTTGTAAAACGTTTATTTTGGTAAGTATAACTTTTATATATACAGTAAAAACCTGATATAGCGACATTGAAGGGACCGTATAGTTGCCGACGTTATATCCGATAGTTGTTATAAGCAATACACATACATACATACAGTTACATTAGTTGTGTAGTTATATTATTATAGGTACATATCTATCTAGTATAGGTGTAGGTTATGTATGTGAACTTGTTGTCAAATGAAATGTTAGAAAGAAATAAAAATATTATGACATGACATGAGATTTTTCTTCTATAGAAAACACTTTTCTCTTTTTTTGCGACATGATAACGCATAAATACACGGTCTAATCAAAACCAACACTTATAAATCAGGCTGTCGCTCACGCAGTCATTTAGCGCACTAAACAATTGGTGTAAAATATGCAAGGTCAAATGGCCGGGAAGAGGTTCGGATGAGGTGGGAGAAAGTGCGTAGGTAATAATACGCGCCTAATTATTCCTTCAATGCTTAGCAATAAGATTTAAAATCGTCCGTATTGTTTTGTTTTGCTGGGACAAGAAGCGGTTGGTCGTTATAGTCGATGAATATCGATAAAGTTTCGTCGTTGTAAGCGATATGTCGCTGTATCCAATGTTGTTATAGGCGGTATGTTTGCTGAATAGTTTACTAGAGATTCCGGCGGGACTTTACAATCTGGCTGTAATAACCGATCGGTCGTTGTAAACGATGTCGTTATAATCGGTTTCGACTGTATTACTCAAATTTTAATAAAATTGTATTTTTAGATCATAGTATAGTGCAGTGACTTGACTGCGTCCGCTGACGACAGACACTCGCTCGCTTGAGAACGAATTCGGAAAGGATTCAAAACATTTCGCGTATCACGAGATAACTCATGTAAGTTTATCCGTTTTTAAATAATTAATTATCATAGTTTTGGCCTATATTTGCAAAATGCAAGTAATCGCGTATCGAACGGCCGAAATATTGAGACCAAAGACTGAAAAATTCAATTTTTTTTAAACAAAATGTTAAACCCGATTCTGAAGGCTTTAATTTTAGTTTTAGTGCTGTCAGAACTTCAATTTTTCCAAAGTAATTTAGCTTCTGTTCTTAATGCTTATGAACTATTTTGTAATGATGAAAATTTAGTTTTGATAACACTAAAACTAAAATTAAAGCCTTCAGAATTGGCTACATTGTCACTATTTCAAGGTTTAAAAATTAAATTGAAAAGCGCCAAAATCGGGAGGAACCCGCCTTTAGAATCAACTCTTAAAGGTGTCAAATATCAAGTGACACTTTGTTGACACTCAACTTAGAAGTCTTTGCTGAAACTAAAGCAAAACTTAACCTGCTGAAGTGTGACGTAAATTTATGTATAGGTAAGTGGACACGTACTTACCTATACTAACAATAACATAGGTATTATAAGGATGTCACACGTTTTTCTTTATAGTAATGAGATCTATGTATTTCTAGAAGCTTCAGTTTGATATCTAACCGTTAATAAAAAAAAAAGTTACCTGAGCGGCTAATTACGGCATTATTTTTCACTCGCAATATCGGCTTTTGAATGCCATGCGATGTAAAGTGGACTGACTAAATCTCAACAAATAAAAACTATGGAATATAAGGAACGGGTCTTATAGGTTTTTTATCAAAATAATCAATACATATCCGTAGAAAATCCCTTTTAAAATTATCCGAAATCTGCCTTGGCAATTTTTCCGCACGTGCCCGAATAGCCATCCAGGACGGCTATTCTGGCATTATCTTGACTCGCTAAAACCATGCTATTTAAAGTAGAGTGACTAAACCTTGTCATATAAAATAAAGAATACAAAATGTAATTATCTTAATCAAGAAAATCGATACATATTCTTATTCTCATATTCTGTTTTAAAATCACACCATAATTGCCTTCGCAATATTTTAGGAAAAAATTGCGTAAGCAGAAAAATCAATAATTTCCGTAGAAAATCACCCAAAATCTGCCATAGCAAAAATTTTTGCACATGCCAGAATAGCCGTCCAAATACGTAAATTTGGAGAGTAAAAAACCTTCAGCGAAGTAATTTAAATTACATCAAATATTTCTCCGTGTTTGAAATACGGATTCGTATTAAATTCCATGTTCTTTGTAAGTTGACTTGACTTTGAAATTACATATTTAAAATCACATGTAAGAGTGTGCGTCCTTTGAAGTTAATATACAAATTAGTATATAATGAACTTTAAAATACTTTATGATTGGAAATAATTTAAAAAGAGTAAAGGGCTGATATATAGGACTTCATTTTGTATCATGTAGAACTGACCTCTATGACTGCGACTTTTTATAATTGTTTAAAAACTACATGCGCTCTCAAAAAACGTTCTTACGGTGAAATTTTCAAGAAAGTATCCATTAAAGCACTTACAAAATCATCTTTTTTTAAATTTAGTAACGCAAAATGAAAAATTGACAAAGTATAACGTACCTATCGTATTTTGAACTATTAAAAATCTGCCCAAATCTAAAATATTTTTTTTTCGGATACAGAATGAATTAGGAAGAGCCAAAATTGGGATAAGGGGAACGAAAATACAAACAGAAATAAAATGTCAGCTTTCGGATGATTTCGTTGCAATAATTAGGTTACGTATAGCCATAAAAAAAATACATGTTTTTGGTTGAACTTTAAGGTATTCATTTTCCACAAACCACGTTAATCGATTCATATTTGTACTGTCAACGAATTTTTTTGTAACCCTCTATTGCACACTTCTTATCGATTTTGTTTCAGGTATCGCTTTCGCGATTTTGTTGGTTTTTTTTTAATAAAATTAGTGTGAATGATATCTATTCATTTTCCAAATACCACGTTATTCGGGTCAAAAAAAGCACCCCCTTTTTCCAAAAATACGTAAATCCACTGATGCAGTCAGCGGCAGCAAGATATTGTCAGTCTACGCCTAGCGTTGGCGCCCGTAAGACGTGGAACCTGTGCCCTTTTTTGCAAGCTATAAATATCTCCCAAAACTACTTCAAAACACATTGAAATTAATTTTATAAAGTAATATTTCGAGGAGCATCATATTCCTGCCGTTAAAAACTCAACAAAATATGCGTATGAGTGATTTAGCTACATCGTGCCATAGTCATAACAACAAAACTGAATGAATTTGGAATGAATTCATACTTTTATGCGGGAAAATAATATATGTTACTCTAAAAGAATAATTTTGTGATCGTTATTGAAACCCAAATTAATTTACTTATACTTACTGAGATCTGTAACAAAGGTCAATGACCTTTTCGTGAAATTACCCTCTAGTATTGGCTCACCATTTCAGGTCCAATAAGTGAAGTTTTTTGCAAATTATATAGATACACTTACTTGGGATAAATCGCCAAGTATTTAAAATATAGAAATTTATTTTGAAATATTTACAGTGCATGGCAAAATTATTAGATCGTAGATAATCCTGTCGGTATTCAAGTTCTGTTACGCAAAATGAAAATAATGAAACTCTTTTAGGATTAATTTGTTATCCCTTGTCTATCTGTCTGTCTGTCTGTCCGTTTGTCTAGACAATTTTTTCTGGGTAAAATTAATAAATACCAATATTAACGGCCCTCTATAGAGCTGTAAAAACATACTTTTGACGTTTTTATTTATATTACGTTTTAGGTTTTTACGTTTTTTTTTTACGTTTTTCATACAAATTTTCTCACTATGAAAATGTAGGGATGAACACTTGAGATAATATTTTGCATTTAAAAGTCAACACAGAAAGGAATTGTTGAACAAATAATGTAAAAAATATGAAAACCATGTTGTTCTATTCTAAAGGGATTAATTATCTACTGCTCAATGTGGCGATAGCTTTGTTTATTTTTTTCCTTGAATTATTTTTTACTAAGATAACAAATAGTTTAATACAAGGTTTTCCTTAAGAGGTCCCTTTACCCCTGTATTTTTCTTTAAATTCATACAATAGGTATAAACCGAATGTGAAGTCTACAGCTTATTTTCTTCATATCTTTTTTCATGAGTATATTCTAGTGACATCTAACTACGTCTCTTTACACCCCAAAAAGCAAAATTTGATAAAACACCATCATAATAGCTGTCAGGATATCGTCAATATTGCCTCGTTTTTACGCAAAGTTTAACAAGTTTGTATATTTTTATCTATACTGGAAATAAAAAAGAGAGAAATACAGGCGTCGTTCATGTTAAGATGACTAAGTTTACACACTTTGCTAAGTATAAACAGTTACCGTTTCATAGAAAACTGTTTTTACCTGAAACCATTTCACAAATTCAATTAACTTATTTTGAATATCTTGTCATCTTGCACTTCTTGATGAGAAATACAATTTCAATATGTAAAAATACAACTTTTAGTTAAGAAAACTTATAGTTAAAAGTCTGCTGTATGCATAAACATATTTTTAATTATATTACAATAGTAATAAAATAATTGGCTTATCCGTCGTCGTGATACCAGCCGTAAATTTCTTAAATAATCTGATATCACGCTTATGGAAAACCCAATTATTTTGAAGATACCGTAATATCATTAAAATATGTTTATTCATATAGCAAACTTTTAACAATAAATTGTCTTAGCTAAAAGTTGTACTTTACCGTTATAATTATTTCTTAATATTTTGTTACAAATTCGGAGAAATAGCCCTTAAGGAAAACCTTGTATGAAAATAATTGTTATCTTTGTAACAAAGAAAAAAATTATAATAAACAAAGCTATCGCCACATTGAACAAACAGTAAATTATTAATCCCTTTAGAATATAACGATATGGTTTTTATATTTTTTATTTTATTATTTTTTTATTTGTTCTACAGTTCCTTTCTGTGCTTTCTTTCAAATGCAAAATATTATGTCAAGTGTTGATCTCTATATTTTCATAAGGAGAAAATTTGTATGAAAAAGTTAAACAAAAGGCCATAAAAACGTTATAATATGTATGTTTCACAGGGCTGTAAATATTAGCATTTATTGATTTTACTCGGAAAAATTGCCTAGACAAACGGACAAACAGACAAACATAGGGACAACAAATTAATCCTAAAAGAGTTTTTTTTTTTTCATTTTGCTTAAAGGGACCTGAACATTTCAGACTATGATACAAATAAATTTCTATATTTTAAACACTTGGCGATTTATCCCATGGGTAAACAGGTGTCCCAAAAGTCAACGCTTTCCCTTGGAAGGCTGGTAGGCCAGCTCATGACTGACCAGAATATCAAATTATAACCTCAGCAAAAAGAAGATAGTCTTCGAGTTGATTGTACTTTTATCAATTCGAATAGATTTTTGAGAGTCAAAGCTAACCAGTTCTAAATTCTAAGAATAAAATTTTGTTGCGCAACTCTGAATAGTCCTGCTATTGATAAAGTCAAAAATAAACCTTGAAATGCTGTAACATCAGGAAGAAAAAATAAAAACCCAATTTATGAGCAATTTTTTATAATTAGGTTAGTTCGACACCACACCCTGAAAAAAAATGTTCTATGTTAGTTTTGCAAATTGTCTTAAATAACGGCTCATCAAATATTGTTTTTCAAATGATCTGGCAATTTCTGTGTATTACTTTTGAAAAAAAATGTATTGCTATTTTACTACCAAAGGAGCTGCGTATTTTTTTAAATAATTAGAATTTAGAATGAAAGAGTGGCGGGCAGTAAAAATATTTGACGTTCATTAGAAATGCCATTTAACACGCGTTAGAGTGAGATAAATAGTGACGCTATTTAAAATGAGTTGGAATGAGATAGTAACGCAGTTAAACGTAGTTGAATGAGAGAGGCATAATTGATATAGGCTACAGTGAGATAGATAGTGACGTGGTGCAATCCTTCTGAGAATATTTGTTAGTTTCCACTTTTTGTAATAACAACTTTAGTAGAAATTTTTTGTAAAGAAATATTTGGTCCAATTTATTTTTCCGCAAGTGTAAAACCAGCTCAACGGGCGAAAAATATTTAAAGAATGGGTAATGGTGACAATTAACCGTCACGATATTATTATGTATCTCTAAAGGAGTGTCTGAAATGTTCCGAGGGTCAACTGATAAATAAAACACTCAAAAAACCACTTTTAGCCGACTATAATAAATTTACGTCCCGACGTGATAGCAAGTAGGATCAATGCCGTGTGACGATGATCGAAATACACTAATAAATTAGATAAAATAAAATACGTATTACTTTTGACCCTGCCTCGTCCACTCTATTCGTATTTTTGCTATGGTGACGCGAGCTTAGAGACCGGGACGAATTTCTCCCCGCGCGCAAATGTAACATAAATAAGCCACGCCCGGAACTGGTTTTTGTTTTGGCTATGTCATACTCTTAAGGGGGAACGATTCGAACCCTCTACGTAACGCACAACTTAAGATGGTTATTCTTATTTTTGGATTACAGATATTAAAGAAATGTGATTTATGGCATTTCGCGAATATAGCTTATTGTCAGCTGGGCTTTCCCGGCAAAATTTTGTTATTTTATGCATTATGTTGTAAATGTATGGGCACACAAACTTAAAACACGCCTTTAAGTTTGTGTGCCCATACATTTATAACGTAATGCATAAAATAAAAAAAAATTGCTGAAAAAGCCTAACTGACATTAAATTATGTTCGCGAAATGCCCTAAACCGCATTTCTTTAATATCTGTTATTCAAAAGTCAGAAGAACCATCTAAAATTGTGCATTTCGTAGAGGATACGACTCGTTTCCCCTTTAGACTGGATCTGAGCTTAGCTCTAGAACATCAATAATACAAGACTTTCGATGATTCGTTTTTTTTTTTCATAGAATAACTAATACAGATATGAATTGAATCCAATTCAATCCTTTTTATTTTTTGATATAAAATATTTCAGTATTAGCTAAAAACCCTCCAATCTGTTCTTTTTATTTGCGCTCATGATCACACAGAACATGATTTACTTACTCACATGATTTACTTTACGGGAAATTCGTCCCGGTCTCTAAGCTCGCGTCACCATAGCAAAAATACGAATAGAGTGGACGAGGCAGGGTCAAAAGTAATACGTATTTTATTTTATCTAATTTATTAGTGTATTTCGATCATCGTCACACGGCATTGATCCTACTTGCTATCACGTCGGGACGTAAATTTATTATAGTCGGCTAAAAGTGGTTTTTTGAGTGTTTTATTTATCAGTTGACCCTCGGAACATTTCAGACACTCCTTTAGAGATACATAATAATATCGTGACGGTTAATTGTCACCATTACCCATTCTTTAAATATTTTTCGCCCGTTGAGCTGGTTTTACACTTGCGGAAAAATAAATTGGACCAAATATTTCTTTACAAAAAATTTCTACTAAAGTTGTTATTACAAAAAGTGGAAACTAACAAATATTCTCAGAAGGATTGCACCACGTCACTATCTATCTCACTGTAGCCTATATCAATTATGCCTCTCTCATTCAACTACGTTTAACTGCGTTACTATCTCATTCCAACTCATTTTAAATAGCGTCACTATTTATCTCACTCTAACGCGTGTTAAATGGCATTTCTAATGAACGTCAAATATTTTTACTGCCCGCCACTCTTTCATTCTAAATTCTAATTATTTAAAAAAATACGCAGCTCCTTTGGTAGTAAAATAGCAATACATTTTTTTTCAAAAGTAATACACAGAAATTGCCAGATCATTTGAAAAACAATATTTGATGAGCCGTTATTTAAGACAATTTGCAAAACTAACATAGAACATTTTTTTTCAGGGTGTGGTGTCGAACTAACCTAATTATAAAAAATTGCTCATAAATTGGGTTTTTATTTTTTCTTCCTGATGTTACAGCATTTCAAGGTTTATTTTTGACTTTATCAATAGCAGGACTATTCAGAGTTGCGCAACAAAATTTTATTCTTAGAATTTAGAACTGGTTAGCTTTGACTCTCAAAAATCTATTCGAATTGATAAAAGTACAATCAACTCGAAGACTATCTTCTTTTTGCTGAGGTTATAATTTGATATTCTGGTCAGTCATGAGCTGGCCTACCAGCCTTCCAAGGGAAAGCGTTGACTTTTGGGACACCTGTTTACCCATGGGATAAATCGCCAAGTGTTTAAAATATAGAAATTTATTTGTATCATAGTCTGAAATGTTCAGGTCCCTTTAAGCAAAATGAAAAAAAAAAAACTCTTTTAGGATTAATTTGTTGTCCCTATGTTTGTCTGTTTGTCCGTTTGTCTAGGCAATTTTTCCGAGTAAAATCAATAAATGCTAATATTTACAGCCCTGTGAAACATACATATTATAACGTTTTTATGGCCTTTTGTTTAACTTTTTCATACAAATTTTCTCCTTATGAAAATATAGAGATCAACACTTGACATAATATTTTGCATTTGAAAGAAAGCACAGAAAGGAACTGTAGAACAAATAAAAAAATAATAAAATAAAAAATATAAAAACCATATCGTTATATTCTAAAGGGATTAATAATTTACTGTTTGTTCAATGTGGCGATAGCTTTGTTTATTATAATTTTTTTCTTTGTTACAAAGATAACAATTATTTTCATACAAGGTTTTCCTTAAGGGCTATTTCTCCGAATTTGTAACAAAATATTAAGAAATAATTATAACGGTAAAGTACAACTTTTAGCTAAGACAATTTATTGTTAAAAGTTTGCTATATGAATAAACATATTTTAATGATATTACGGTATCTTCAAAATAATTGGGTTTTCCATAAGCGTGATATCAGATTATTTAAGAAATTTACGGCTGGTATCACGACGACGGATAAGCCAATTATTTTATTACTATTGTAATATAATTAAAAATATGTTTATGCATACAGCAGACTTTTAACTATAAGTTTTCTTAACTAAAAGTTGTATTTTTACATATTGAAATTGTATTTCTCATCAAGAAGTGCAAGATGACAAGATATTCAAAATAAGTTAATTGAATTTGTGAAATGGTTTCAGGTAAAAACAGTTTTCTATGAAACGGTAACTGTTTATACTTAGCAAAGTGTGTAAACTTAGTCATCTTAACATGAACGACGCCTGTATTTCTCTCTTTTTTATTTCCAGTATAGATAAAAATATACAAACTTGTTAAACTTTGCGTAAAAACGAGGCAATATTGACGATATCCTGACAGCTATTATGATGGTGTTTTATCAAATTTTGCTTTTTGGGGTGTAAAGAGACGTAGTTAGATGTCACTAGAATATACTCATGAAAAAAGATATGAAGAAAATAAGCTGTAGACTTCACATTCGGTTTATACCTATTGTATGAATTTAAAGAAAAATACAGGGGTAAAGGGACCTCTTAAGGAAAACCTTGTATTAAACTATTTGTTATCTTAGTAAAAAATAATTCAAGGAAAAAAATAAACAAAGCTATCGCCACATTGAGCAGTAGATAATTAATCCCTTTAGAATAGAACAACATGGTTTTCATATTTTTTACATTATTTGTTCAACAATTCCTTTCTGTGTTGACTTTTAAACGCAAAATATTATCTCAAGTGTTCATCCCTACATTTTCATAGTGAGAAAATTTGTATGAAAAACGTAAAAAAAAAAAACGTAAAAACCTAAAACGTAATATAAATAAAAACGTCAAAAGTATGTTTTTACAGCTCTATAGAGGGCCGTTAATATTGGTATTTATTAATTTTACCCAGAAAAAATTGTCTAGACAAACGGACAGACAGACAGACAGATAGACAAGGGATAACAAATTAATCCTAAAAGAGTTTCATTATTTTCATTTTGCGTAACAGAACTTGAATACCGACAGGATTATCTACGATCTAATAATTTTGCCATGCACTGTAAATATTTCAAAATAAATTTCTATATTTTAAATACTTGGCGATTTATCCCAAGTAAGTGTACCTATATAATTTGCAAAAAACTTCACTTATTGGACCTGAAATGGTGAGCCAATACTAGAGGGTAATTTCACGAAAAGGTCATTGACCTTTGTTACAGATCTCAGTAAGTATAAGTAAATTAATTTGGGTTTCAATAACGATCACAAAATTATTCTTTTAGAGTAACATATATTATTTTCCCGCATAAAAGTATGAATTCATTCCAAATTCATTCAGTTTTGTTGTTATGACTATGGCACGATGTAGCTAAATCACTCATACGCATATTTTGTTGAGTTTTTAACGGCAGGAATATGATGCTCCTCGAAATATTACTTTATAAAATTAATTTCAATGTGTTTTGAAGTAGTTTTGGGAGATATTTATAGCTTGCAAAAAAGGGCACAGGTTCCACGTCTTACGGGCGCCAACGCTAGGCGTAGACTGACAATATCTTGCTGCCGCTGACTGCATCAGTGGATTTACGTATTTTTGGAAAAAGGGGGTGCTTTTTTTGACCCGAATAACGTGGTATTTGGAAAATGAATAGATATCATTCACACTAATTTTATTAAAAAAAAACCAACAAAATCGCGAAAGCGATACCTGAAACAAAATCGATAAGAAGTGTGCAATAGAGGGTTACAAAAAAATTCGTTGACAGTACAAATATGAATCGATTAACGTGGTTTGTGGAAAATGAATACCTTAAAGTTCAACCAAAAACATGTATTTTTTTTATGGCTATACGTAACCTAATTATTGCAACGAAATCATCCGAAAGCTGACATTTTATTTCTGTTTGTATTTTCGTTCCCCTTATCCCAATTTTGGCTCTTCCTAATTCATTCTGTATCCGAAAAAAAAATATTTTAGATTTGGGCAGATTTTTAATAGTTCAAAATACGATAGGTACGTTATACTTTGTCAATTTTTCATTTTGCGTTACTAAATTTAAAAAAAGATGATTTTGTAAGTGCTTTAATGGATACTTTCTTGAAAATTTCACCGTAAGAACGTTTTTTGAGAGCGCATGTAGTTTTTAAACAATTATAAAAAGTCGCAGTCATAGAGGTCAGTTCTACATGATACAAAATGAAGTCCTATATATCAGCCCTTTACTCTTTTTAAATTATTTCCAATCATAAAGTAATTTAAAGTTCATTATATACTAATTTGTATATTAACTTCAAAGGACGCACACTCTTACATGTGATTTTAAATATGTAATTTCAAAGTCAAGTCAACTTACAAAGAACATGGAATTTAATACGAATCCGTATTTCAAACACGGAGAAATATTTGATGTAATTTAAATTACTTCGCTGAAGGTTTTTTACTCTCCAAATTTACGTATTTGGACGGCTATTCTGGCATGTGCAAAAATTTTTGCTATGGCAGATTTTGGGTGATTTTCTACGGAAATTATTGATTTTTCTGCTTACGCAATTTTTTCCTAAAATATTGCGAAGGCAATTATGGTGTGATTTTAAAACAGAATATGAGAATAAGAATATGTATCGATTTTCTTGATTAAGATAATTACATTTTGTATTCTTTATTTTATATGACAAGGTTTAGTCACTCTACTTTAAATAGCATGGTTTTAGCGAGTCAAGATAATGCCAGAATAGCCGTCCTGGATGGCTATTCGGGCACGTGCGGAAAAATTGCCAAGGCAGATTTCGGATAATTTTAAAAGGGATTTTCTACGGATATGTATTGATTATTTTGATAAAAAACCTATAAGACCCGTTCCTTATATTCCATAGTTTTTATTTGTTGAGATTTAGTCAGTCCACTTTACATCGCATGGCATTCAAAAGCCGATATTGCGAGTGAAAAATAATGCCGTAATTAGCCGCTCAGGTAACTTTTTTTTTTATTAACGGTTAGATATCAAACTGAAGCTTCTAGAAATACATAGATCTCATTACTATAAAGAAAAACGTGTGACATCCTTATAATACCTATGTTATTGTTAGTATAGGTAAGTACGTGTCCACTTACCTATACATAAATTTACGTCACACTTCAGCAGGTTAAGTTTTGCTTTAGTTTCAGCAAAGACTTCTAAGTTGAGTGTCAACAAAGTGTCACTTGATATTTGACACCTTTAAGAGTTGATTCTAAAGGCGGGTTCCTCCCGATTTTGGCGCTTTTCAATTTAATTTTTAAACCTTGAAATAGTGACAATGTAGCCAATTCTGAAGGCTTTAATTTTAGTTTTAGTGTTATCAAAACTAAATTTTCATCATTACAAAATAGTTCATAAGCATTAAGAACAGAAGCTAAATTACTTTGGAAAAATTGAAGTTCTGACAGCACTAAAACTAAAATTAAAGCCTTCAGAATCGGGTTTAACATTTTGTTTAAAAAAAATTGAATTTTTCAGTCTTTGGTCTCAATATTTCGGCCGTTCGATACGCGATTACTTGCATTTTGCAAATATAGGCCAAAACTATGATAATTAATTATTTAAAAACGGATAAACTTACATGAGTTATCTCGTGATACGCGAAATGTTTTGAATCCTTTCCGAATTCGTTCTCAAGCGAGCGAGTGTCTGTCGTCAGCGGACGCAGTCAAGTCACTGCACTATACTATGATCTAAAAATACAATTTTATTAAAATTTGAGTAATACAGTCGAAACCGATTATAACGACATCGTTTACAACGACCGATCGGTTATTACAGCCAGATTGTAAAGTCCCGCCGGAATCTCTAGTAAACTATTCAGCAAACATACCGCCTATAACAACATTGGATACAGCGACATATCGCTTACAACGACGAAACTTTATCGATATTCATCGACTATAACGACCAACCGCTTCTTGTCCCAGCAAAACAAAACAATACGGACGATTTTAAATCTTATTGCTAAGCATTGAAGGAATAATTAGGCGCGTATTATTACCTACGCACTTTCTCCCACCTCATCCGAACCTCTTCCCGGCCATTTGACCTTGCATATTTTACACCAATTGTTTAGTGCGCTAAATGACTGCGTGAGCGACAGCCTGATTTATAAGTGTTGGTTTTGATTAGACCGTGTATTTATGCGTTATCATGTCGCAAAAAAAGAGAAAAGTGTTTTCTATAGAAGAAAAATCTCATGTCATGTCATAATATTTTTATTTCTTTCTAACATTTCATTTGACAACAAGTTCACATACATAACCTACACCTATACTAGATAGATATGTACCTATAATAATATAACTACACAACTAATGTAACTGTATGTATGTATGTGTATTGCTTATAACAACTATCGGATATAACGTCGGCAACTATACGGTCCCTTCAATGTCGCTATATCAGGTTTTGACTGTATATATAAAAGTTATACTTACCAAAATAAACGTTTTACAAAATGTGATATAAAACATAAAACGGCTGTGATATTAAAAACACATCCCTCCAATTCCAAAATAATAAACAAAAACACCTCGCGAGATTTCTGAGCGACCTGCTTCCAGTGACCAAGATAGACAAGTGTAAAATGAAAGCGTTGGAGCAGGGGCTCTACCGCGTAATTCTCATTTGTATCAACTTCAAGCAAATGCATGCGAAATTCAACGCGTGCAAAAGAGATGGCATGTTAGGCGGGCGTCGTCGCACGCACGTCAAATTTCAATCTCAAGTTGATGTTGATGAAAATGAGAATAACGCGGTAGACCCACAGGACAGATTTCTCTGGATAACCTTACCTTAAGAAATAAGTATAACGCCCATTAAACAACTTACTAGTTCGCGTCACCGACATGCCAACCATGTGTCATTAAAATGAAAACGGCCTCTTATTATTATTATTATATTATATAGGTATATCCATGCATATTATTATTATTATATCCATACACATATTTATACCACATAGATTTCAGTACATACACAACACACGCACACAAACCCTCACACACCCTCTCAAACACATACACCAACTCACCCTTTCTCCTACTAACAAAAGTACAAAAACAATGTAACAAGGGAAGAACGGTCCCTCCTAATACAGGTTATTGTTAGCTTAAAAGGAGGGTCCAAAGAATTGTAAAAATTACTTGTGTATAAATAAAATTTTTGTATTTGTATTTGTATTTGTGTCATTGCACCTCCTTAGGGTTAGTTTCTCTATGATGTTAAGTCACCGTCACCGACATGCTATTATGTCATAATTATGACAGCAAAGTTTTGACTTCAATAAAAATATAATTGACTGATATTAGTTCCTTCATGATATCATGAGTGAATGTTGGGAAAGTTTACTGGATCATTCATTCAAGTATCCGGATGCTCTCTATTGTTTCTAAAATCCTTCTCCTCTCTCCTACTCTACTTGGAACTTTTTCATTTGTGACTCTTTCCGTCCAACTTATTATCCTTTCCATTCTCCGCCAACACCACAACTCAAATGCCTCTAACTGTCTCTATCTCTTTGTGTCATATAACTCATAAACTCATAATCTATACTTTTGCTATTTTTAATGTAGCTAGTGATCTTTTTGTGTTGAATATTTGACTCGCCATTCCCATCCTATGTCTGCTGCTGCCAAAGTCTTCTGTCATATACTGCCCAGATATTTCATATTAGTTGTTTGCATGATGGGTACGTTATTTTTACGGACAGTTCTGATTTTAGGCTGTCTGTCCCGCTTAGGGTTGCCAACCGTACTTTAAAATAAAGTATCTTACGGTATTTTGGGTCCCTGTACTTTATACTTTTGAATACCAATAATAATAATAATAATAAAGGCGTAGGGATGTGACGACCCCATCGCCCTCTGGTATGTCCTGTACGTCCAGTGCAATCAGTCACCGCGGGGCGGCTTGTGGCGAGCCGATGGTGAGTGGCGACACCACGGACCCTACCTCCAGGGGACACTATCACACATGCGCTTACACACACACATACACACAGAAACACACCCCCTACCTCTGCGCTTGCCTTAACCAGCCGGCCAGAGTGGAGATGCAAGAGCGGAACCTATGCTCCAGGTTGGAAGTGTAAAATGTCATAACGCCGGGGGCACTTGACTGTTAGAAGGATCTTGCGCCCCGCAGACTCACCTCTCGACAACCTTAGCTGCTTACATAGTGTTGCCTCCTGGCCGCCCCATGGTGGCTTGATAGGGGGCCCACAACGGCTATCCTGGTGGATAGTTATTAAGCAGCAAGTCACCATCTGCCATATTTAAATTTGTGAGAGATTTTCGAGGCAGATGTCCGTTATCTCACTCCATAGCCCTGCTATCCGGCCCATTTAGCATCCCATCCTCATAGCCCACTCCAAGTCGCTTCCTTCCTGGCAATAGTTTGGCAACTGTGGGGGACTGTCCGTCAGTGTATCACAATGATACATTGAGGGAGAGGCCTCCATGGATGCAGCCATCTCACATCTAGATTAAATGGTACCAAAGGCCTCTTCAATGTTGGCTTCGGCCCCATGAATGCCTTTCAAATGACCGGGTCCCTATGGGCCCGTGACTGAAAAGTGTACCTACATAATAATAATAATAATAATCTTTATTTCAAACCATTGGTACCAATAAAGTACGTGAAAATACTTTATTTCAATCTTTAGATAAAATTAGACGTAAACTTCATTGTGGATGATATTTTTGTGTTGTGCGTTTGTGTTCATGCAAATAGCACAAAAAATACAGTTTCACAAAAGGATTTGAGGATGTTAGTATGGAGTCTGGCCTTCCTAGTTCCTACCGCCCGCAGCTACCGTGTAATTTTTTTCAAAAAATCTTTGAACTCCCTCGAATAAAGAATACTTTTTTCTAAAGGACCGTACTTTTAATTTACCTTCCCTGAAATCAGATATACTTTATTTCTTCTAAAAAAAGTTGGCAACCCTAGTCCCGCTGTCCCCAAAGCGAGAGCAAAAATGTCCCACTTTCGCAAACAGAGCAAATTAGTAATAAAAGGACATCGAATTATATGAATTCGCATATTTGCAATTGCATTCTTTTCTTTTTAAATTGCCTATTTTCGTGCAAAACTATACTAATTTAGCACAAAATTGGAACCCAAATAGCAGTTACTGCGCAATATAGGAAAAGATTCACAATAAATTAGATGCTGTTTTGCCTTACATATACCACACTCCCACAGAAGAATTCATAGACACTACCATCTAATATACCATGGAAAAGTCAAGTGTATCATTTACTACTAAAACGTTACGTACAGTACTCCCAAAGTAATAATGCGCATACAAATCTTCGCTACTGTTCGGCAAAGTTCGTATTTCCTTGCACTTTCTATACAATCAATAAGTTCACGTGGTACGTCCGGTTACTCGGCTATAGATTTGTATGCGCATTATTACTTTGGAAGTACTGTATTTATTAGGGTTTGTACCCGGGAAATAAAGCACAAGAAAAGTTGCGACGACGAGACTTTATGACTGTACAATAAAGCTATGAGAAATACCCACATATCTTTTATCGCGTGGTGGCGTCATCTTTTGACACAGGGCGTCAGGTGGCAGTCAGTATATTTTGTTATTTTCTACTCTTTATTGACAAGGTATATAATTATTGTATTATGATTATTTTTTGTAGTAAATACTGATAGCTGCTATTTGTTATAGATTGTAATAAAAACGTCTCTAGTCCAGACGTGAAGACATAAAAAATTGTTTGTAGTTTATTCTTGGGAATTTATTTTTAATTCATATTAAAGTCTGTTCGATTTTTTTGGTCATTTCTCTTCGAGAAAAAAAGTTCCGTCCTACTTATTTACACCTGTTATAAATAAAAATATTTTTTTTAGTTGACTTTGAATTTTGTTTTTTGTGAAGAAAGGGTATTATTTTATTAGTTTGCATTATAGTTATTTGAATATCTTTGTTGATTTTTGTCCTTTTTAACAAACTACTGTGTATTTTTCTTTACCTAAACAATGAATTAGTAGAAAATAAAAATGTCCTGGGAAATCACGTTCGAGAAATCTCGAGACCCGAGAAATGAAAACCTCGAGAAATTATAAACCCTAGTAGTTATAGACATTTAGGGATATCTAAATTCTATAATAAATTCGTGGGGTCTGTTATATTTTTTTAAGCTGAACTCTTTTTGTTATTTATCAAAGCTGAACTTTTAAACACTTTTCTCTTACGATTATTACGTATTTTGTGGCCGAATGGTAGAGCACTTGCTTATGCTTCTTGCACTAAAATACAAAGAAAATATTGCATAGAAAAATTACTTGAAGATTTTTTTTTCTTCCATCGCGTTCATGTGAAAAGTATTATTTTCTCCTAATTTGTGCTATTTGTAACATGTAAATATGTATTTTAGGATTAGGGGTGCTCGAAATTTTGTATTATTTTGTGATTTTGTAATTTGGGGTGCGAAGGTTAGTACAGTATTTTTAGGTTAAAATATACAACGTGTAACAGAAAGGTGTAACCATATTTGAAGACCTTATTCAGTCAATGGTATAGAACAACTTTTACTATGGAACAAAACCTGTATCTCAAATTTTTTTTTTACTGTTTTATAGAAAAATGCAATGCCGCTCGGCCGAAATGTATGGAAGGGCAGAGTTTTTAATTTTATTTCAGGGTTGGCTCCATAGTAAAAGTTGTTCTATATCGTTGACTGAATAAGCTCCTCAAATATGCTTACACATTTCTGTTACACGTTGTATAAATAAAAACCAGCCAAGTGCGAGTCAGACTCGCGTACCTAGGGTTCCGTATTGCGGATGATAAATTTAATTTTGTTATTATTTTTCGTAAATTTCTCAACCGCTCCGCTTATCTCCGCTTATCTCCTGTAATCTTTACGTAAACACATATTACCATGATTTTTTTCATAATTTTCAGGATTTCTCGAAATTAATCTATAATCATCATTTTTTTTCATAATTTTTGACATACATATTTTGTGGGTTTTTTAAAGATTTCTCGAAACCAGTGCCAGTAAATATAGTAAAAGTATATATTTTACAATCAGCTTACAATCCACAATTTGATACTCATATTGTATTTTTTGGATAATATTTTTTATTCTTCTCAATTTTGTTTTGGAAATATTTTGGACAATTTCAAATTTTTCATATTTTTTTACACCGTGATATGTGGGCAAATTAATGCTGTTTTTGTGCCAAATTTCACATTAATGAGGCTGTGACATACTGATGGACGGACAACGGAGTCTCACCATAAGGTTCCTTTTGTACCTTTTAGGTACTACGGAACCCTAAAAAAGTATTAATTTGTTTCGAAATATATTTCGACCAACTTGTGGTCGTCGTCAGTCGAATAGGTCAAAAGGCCAAAACAAGGTTTAAAAATATAATTTATTATTTTTAGATAATTATGTATTTATATTATATCTATACATAATTATCTAAAAATAATAAATTATATTTTTAAACCTTGTTTTGGCCTTTTGACCTATTCGACTGACGACGACCACAAGTTGGTCGAAATATATTTCGAAACAAATTAATACTTTTTTAGGGTTCCGTAGTACCTAAAAGGTACAAAAGGAACCTTATGGTGAGACTCCGTTGTCCGTCCATCAGTATGTCACAGCCTCATTAATGTGAAATTTGGCACAAAAACAGCATTAATTTGCCCACATATCACGGTGTAAAAAAATATGAAAAATTTGAAATTGTCCAAAATATTTCCAAAACAAAATTGAGAAGAATAAAAAATATTATCCAAAAAATACAATATGAGTATCAAATTGTGGATTGTAAGCTGATTGTAAAATATATACTTTTACTATATTTACTGGCACTGGTTTCGAGAAATCTTTAAAAAACCCACAAAATATGTATGTCAAAAATTATGAAAAAAAATGATGATTATAGATTAATTTCGAGAAATCCTGAAAATTATGAAAAAAATCATGGTAATATGTGTTTACGTAAAGATTACAGGAGATAAGCGGAGATAAGCGGAGCGGTTGAGAAATTTACGAAAAATAATAACAAAATTAAATTTATCATCCGCAATACGGAACCCTAGGTACGCGAGTCTGACTCGCACTTGGCTGGTTTTTATTTATACAACGTGTAACAGAAATGTGTAAGCATATTTGAGGAGCTTATTCAGTCAACGATATAGAACAACTTTTACTATGGAGCCAACCCTGAAATAAAATTAAAAAATCTGCCCTTCCATACATTTCGGCCGAGCGGCATTGCATTTTTCTATAAAACAGTAAAAAAAAAATTTGAGATACAGGTTTTGTTCCATAGTAAAAGTTGTTCTATACCATTGACTGAATAAGGTCTTCAAATATGGTTACACCTTTCTGTTACACGTTGTATATTTTAACCTAAAAATACTGTACTAACCTTCGCACCCCAAATTACAAAATCACAAAATAATACAAAATTTCGAGCACCCCTAATCCTAAAATACATATTTACATGTTACAAATAGCACAAATTAGGAGAAAATAATACTTTTCACATGAACGCGATGGAAGAAAAAAAAATCTTCAAGTAATTTTTCTATGCAATATTTTCTTTGTATTTTAGTGCAAGAAGCATAGAAATACCATACCAATTTTACTGAATTTTAAGTCTAAACACAGCTTGACTTTCTTTTTGACTTTGACAATACTTTCATTCATGCTGTTTCTTATACGCTAGAATAATTTCCTTAAGGGGAACGAAAATACAAACAGAAATAAAATGTCAGCTTTCGGATGATTTTGTTGCAATAATTAGGTTACGTATAGCCATAAAAAAAAATACATGTTTTTGGTTGAACTTTAAGGTATTCATTTTCCACAAACCACGTTAATCGATTCATATTTGTACTGTCAATGAATTTTTTTGTAACCCTCTATTGCACACTTCTTATCGATTTTGTTTCAGGTATCGCTTTCGCGATTTTGTTGGTTTTTTTTTAATAAAATTAGTGTGAATGATATCTATTCATTTTCCAAATACCACGTTATTCGGGTCAAAAAAAGCACCCCCTTTTTCCAAAAATACGTAAATCCACTGATGCAGTCAGCGGCAGCAAGATATTGTCAGTCTACGCCTAGCGTTGGCGCCCGTAAGACGTGGAACCTGTGCCCTTTTTTGCAAGCTATAAATATCTCCCAAAACTACTTCAAAACACATTGAAATTAATTTTATAAAGTAATATTTCAAGGAGCATCATATTCCTGCCGTTAAAAACTCAACAAAATATGCGTATGAGTGATTTAGCTACATCGTGCCATAGTCATAACAACAAAACTGAATGAATTTGGAATGAATTCATACTTTTATGCGGGAAAATAATATATGTGACTCTAAAAGAATAATTTTGTGATCGTTATTGAAACCCAAATTAATTTACTTATACTTACTGAGATCTGTAACAAAAGTCGATGACCTTTTCGTGAAATTACCCTCTAGTATTGGCTCACCATTTCAGGTCCAATAAGTGAAGTTTTTTGCAAATTATATAGGTACACTTACTTGGGATAAATCGCCAAGCATTTAAAATATAGAAATTTATTTTGAAATATTTACAGTGCATGGCAAAATTATTAGATCGTAGATAATCCTGTCGGTACATGTTCAGGTTCTGTTACGCAAAATGAAAACAATGAAACTCTTTTAGGATTAATTTGTTATCCCTATGTTTGTCTGTCTGTCCGTTTGTCTAGACAATTTTTTCTGGGTAAAATTAATAAATACCAATATAAACGGCCCTCTATAGAGCTGTCAAATTATACTTTTGACGTTTTTATTTATATTATGTTTTAGGTTTTTATGTTTTTTTTTTACGTTTTTCATACAAATTTTCTCACTATGAAAATGTAGGGATGAACACTTGAGATAATATTTTGCATTTAAAAGTCAACACAGAAAGGAATTGTTGAACAAATAATGTAAAAAATATGAAAACCATGTCGTTCTATTCTAAAAGGATTAATTATCTACTGTTCGATGTGGCGATAGCTTTGTTTATTTTTTTCTTGAATTATTTTTTACTAAGGTAACAAATAGTTTAATACAAGGTTTTCCTTAAGAGGTCCCTTTACCCATGTATTTTTCTTAAAATTCATACAATAGGTACAAACCGAATGTGAAGTCTACAGCTTATTTTCTTCATATCTTTTTTCATGAGTATTTTCTAGTGACATCTAACTACGTCTCTATACAGTCCAAAAAGCAAAATTTGATAAAACACCATCATAATAGCTGTCAGGATATCGTCAATATTGCCTCGTTTTTACACAAAGTTTAACAAGTTTGTATATTTTTATCTATACTGGAAATAAAAAAGAGAGAAATACAGGCGTCGTTCATGTTAAGATGACTAAGTTTACACACTTTGCTAAGTATAAACAATTACCGTTTCATGGAAAACTGTTTTGACCTGAAACCATTTCACAAATTCAATTAACTTATTTTGAATATCTTGTCATCTTGCACTTCTTGATGAGAAATACAATTTCAATAAGTAAAAATACAAGTTTTAGTTAAGAAAACTTATAGTTAAAAGTCTGCTGTATGCATTAACATATTTTTAATTATATTACAATAGTAATAAAATAATTGGCTTATCCGTCGTCGTGATACCAGCCGTAAATTTCTAAAATAATCTGATATCACGCTTATGGAAAACCCAATTATTTTGAAGATACCATAATATCATTAAAATATGTTTATGCATTTAGTAAACTTTTAACAATAAATTGTCTTAGCTAAAAGTTGCACTTTACCGTTATAATTATTTCTTAATATTTTGTTACAAATTCGGAGAAATAGCCCTTAAGGAAAACCTTGTATGAAAATATTTGTTATCTTTGTAACAAAGAAAAAAAAAATAAACAAAGCTATCGCCACATTGAACAAACAGTAAATTATTAATCCCTTTAGAATAGAAAGGTATGGTTTTATATTTTTTACATTATTTGTTCTACAGTTCCTTTCTGTGCTTTCTTTCAAATGCAAAATATTATGTGAAGTGTTGATCTCTATATTTTCATAAGGAGAAAATTTGTATGAAAAAGTTAAACATAAGGCCATAAAAACGTTATAATATGTATATTTTACAGGGCTGTAAATATTAGCATTTATTGATTTTACCCAGAAAAATTGCCTAGACAAACGGACAAACAGACAAACATAGGGACAACAAATTAATCCTAAAAGAGTATTGTTTTTTCATTTTGCGTAAAGGGACCTGAACATTTCAAACTATGATACAAATAAATTTCTATATTTTAAACACTTGGCGATTTATCCCAAGGGTAAACAGGTGTCCCAAAAGTCAACGCTTTCTCTTGGAAGGCTGGTAGGCCAGCTCATGACTGACCAGAATATCAAATTATGACCTCAGCAAAAAGTAGATAGTCTTCGAGTTGATGGTACTTTTATAAATTCGAATAGATCTTTGAGAGTCAAAGCTAACCAGTTCTAAATTCTAAGAACAAAATTTTTGTTGCGCAACTCTGAATAGTCATGCTATTGATAAAGTCAAAAATAAACCTTGAAATGCTGTTACATCAGGAAGAAAAATAAAAACCCAATTTATGAGCAATTTTTTGTAATTAGGTTAGTTCGATACCACACCCTGAAAAAAAAAATGTCCTATGTTAGTTTTGCAAATTGTCTTAAATAACGGCTCATCAAATATTGTTTT
Source organism: Ypsolopha sequella (assembly GCA_934047225.1). NCBI lineage: Eukaryota > Metazoa > Arthropoda > Insecta > Lepidoptera > Ypsolophidae > Ypsolopha > Ypsolopha sequella. The sequence continues at coordinate 12,450,290 of OW203996.1, forward strand.
TCAAATGATCTGGCAATTTCTGTGTATTACTTTTGAAAAAAAAGTTATTGCTATTTTACTACCAAAGGAGCTGCGTATTTTTTAAAATAATTAGAATTTAGAATGAAAAAGTGGCGGGCAGTAAAAATATTTGACGTTCATTAGAAATGCCATTTAATACGCGTTAGAGTGAGACTATTTAAAATGAGTTGGATTGAGATAGTAACGCAGTTAAACGTGGTTGAATGAGAGAGGCATAATTGATATAGGCTACAGTGAGATAGATAGTGACGTGGTGCATTCCTTCTGAGAATATTTGTTAGTTTCCACTTTTTGTAATAACAACTTTAGTAAAAAATTTTTGTAAAGAAATTTTTGGACCAATTTATTTTCCCGCAAGTGTAAAACCAGCTCAACGGGCGAAAAATATTTAAAGAATGGGTAATGGTGACAATTAACCGTCACAATATTATTATGTATCTGGGGTGTAGTGGCGTGTCTAGTGGTGATAACTTTTTGAATCTGTTAGCCGCTCTCTGAAATGAGACAGATTCACTCTGGTCCACAGACACTCCGCAATCTCTCACCAGTGGCTCCTAGAAGCTGCAGTACACGTGGCGGCCACACCCTGGGACACCACGTCGGTTCGTGGGCTAAACCTGGTTGAGGGGGACCTATACAGGTCTTACGCGGTTACCTCCCGCTTTTCTGTGTACGAAGTCTGACTTGGCGTGGAAGGCAATTCTGCAGCTGATAAGCGTAGGATATTGGCGGACGCGGCAAGTCAGCACGGCCTAAGTGGAAGGCCTAGGGCGGCGTTAGAGGTCTCAAGTGAACGTCGGCCAGAAACTGCATCTGAACCTCTTTCTGGTTGTAGCGGTTACACGTTCCATCAGGCACAGAGAGGTTTAGACGAGAGAGTGCACCTGTGTTTGCGCACACACTTGTGCACTATAATATGTCCTGCGTAATTGACTGTTTCTGTTACTGGACCTCCGATTTTAGAAACAAGTCCTGTGGCGATGGGCAGCGGCAGAGAGGTCTGATTGTGATGCCAATCGGGCTTTGGCTAATGTCTGCACGCAGGCGACTCAAGGAGAGTGGTCGCTTTCATGCTGCACAGGGTCATCAGTGTGGATTCGGCAGCACCTTGAGTGACGGAGCAGCCCTATTTAGGGAGGCCCTGCTCGCCCCGAACGGGGGAGGGACTAGAAAAGGTGTCCTAAACAAGGCTTGACCCAAACCCGCACAGAAGTAGTAACCACGGCTGCTTCTGCATCACCTAATTCGTGGTCGAAAGCACAGAGGTAAAAATAACATAAAGCATTCGGATATGACATTCGGCGCATGGAATGTACGCACTCTTCTCGATCGTAGTACAAACCAATGTCCTGAGAGGAAAACTGCCATCGTAGCCCGAGAACTCCAACGCTATGGTGTGGACATCGCAGCTCTCAGTGAGACTCACCTGGCTGACGAGGGGGAGATGGTGGAATACGGCGGTGGGTATACCTTCTTTTGGAAGGGAATCTCTGCCTCAGAGCCTAGGAGATCTGGCGTTGGTTTCGCGGTAAAAAATACGATCGCTTCGAAGCTGGAAGAGTGTCCAGTACACACCTCGGACCGCGTTACTTCCTTGCGTCTTCACTTGGCCAACAACAACTACCTGACTGTCGTTAGTGTCTATGCGCCGACTATGGACCGAGATGACGATATCAAGGACAGGTTTTATGAGGAGCTCACACAAACCCTCACTAAAGTTCGCCCTCGAGAGCAACTGCTCTTATTGGGTGACTTTAATGCTAGGGTTGGTCGTGACTATGAAGCCTGGCCTAAGGTCTTGGGAAGACACGGTGTTGGTAATATGAATAGTAATGGACGGTTACTGCTCTCATTATGTGCCCAATTCAATCTGGCAATCACCAACACCATGTTTAGACTCCCGGCTAAATATAAGACTACATGGATGCATCCCAGGTCCAAACATTGGCACCTCATAGACTACGCTATAGTCAGGCAGCGGGACATCTCCCAGGTCCTTATCACCCGTGTCATGCGGGGTGCTCATTGCTGGAGTGACCATCGGCTTGTCTTGACCAAGCTGAAACTTCGACTTTTTCCTCCGCGCAGATCTCAAGGAGTGATGCCAAAGAAGTTAGATCTAGGGAAACTCCAGAACCTGGAGACCCGGAAAATCTACTCCCTGGCGATCAGTGAAGTGGTTCAGACGCTGGATACTGAGAATGGCGATCCTGTAGCTATCTGGCAAACGCTTTCGTCCAGTCTTGTCGATGTAGCTACGCAGAAACTTGGTATAAAACCTCGTCAATGCGAGGATTGGTTCGACGAGAACAACGAAAGCCTAGCCGAAGCAATAAGGAAGCACCGAACTCTCCTCCGTAACCACCGCACTGAACAGTCGAAGGAAGTCAGGCAGAGTAGTGCTCAGCTCAGAGGTAAGGTCAGAGAGATAAAAGACAGGTGGTGGCAGGAAAAGGCCAAGCACATACAGTGGCTTGCAGACACGCATCAAATGGGCACATTTTACGAAGAGGTCCGTCAATTAGTAGGTAAGTCAGCCCGCAGTAGTGTTCCATTAAGGTCATCTGATGGTACATTACTACTTACAAGCAAGCAGGACGTGCTCCAGCGCTGGCGGGAACATTTCAACAGCGTACTGAACGTTGACCGAGATGCGGATCTGCATCACATCAGCTCAATAGCAGTATTGCCAGCCTGCACTGAGCTTGACAAGCCACTGTCACTAAGTGAGGTCGTTCTTGCCATTAAACAACAGCAGAATAAAAAAGCGGTGGGCATTGACAATTTGCCCGGAGAGCTACTTAAGTATGGAGGTGACGAGTTGCACGGTACAATCTGGAGGCTCTTTGTTGAGATGTGGGAAAAGGAGCGGGTACCGGAAGACTTTCATCTGTCTCGTATCTGCTCCTTGTACAAAAACAAAGGAGATCGCTCCGACTGCAATTCGTACAGAGGTATATCTCTCCTTACCTCTCCGGGAAAAGTCTTTGCCCGGATATTGCTTAACCGCTTAGTGCCCCTGTCTGAGAACATCCTGCCGGAAACCCAATTTGGCTTTCGCCCGGAAAGAGGTACCTGCGAGGCTATTTTCTCCATACGTCAACTCCAGGAGAAAAGCAGAGAACAGAGTCAGGAACTGTATATGTGTTTTGTTGACCTGGAAAAAGCCTTCGACAGTGTGCCTCGGGAAGCTTTATGGGTGGTGATGACGAAACTGGGATGCACGGATAAGTTTGTGAGGTTGGTCCGGCTACTGCATGATGACATGCAGTGTTGTGTCGCGGTAAAGGGCGAAGATACAGAGTTCTTCAATGTCAGCTGTGGAGTCAAGCAAGGCTGCGTGCTGGCACCCACTCTCTTTGCCCTTTACTTTGCCGTGGTAGTTCGGGAAGCCTTGCAATCAGTGCCTGACGGTATCCGTATTCGTTTTCGCACCGACGGCGGTGTTTTCAACTTAGCCAGGCTGAAAGCATACACCAAAGTGTGTCTTACCACCATAACGGAGATAATGTACGCAGATGACCTGTGTTTCGTGGCGGAATCCTCAGATGATCTACAGCGCTTAATGTCGAGCCTCGATGAGATATGTCGGCGTTTTGGCCTAAAAATCAGTGTTAAGAAAACCGAAGTGATGGTTCAAAACACTCTCAGTGCGCCAGTCGATATAAAACTCGGTGAGGCATCGCTGAAGCAAGTAGATAAATTCAAATATCTGGGGAGCACGATTACATCCAAGTGCCATCTTGACGATGAAGTCAACAGCAGAATAGGAGCAGCTGCTGCAGCCTACGGCAAACTTCGTCCCAAGGTGTTCCGGTCACATGACCTAAAGCTCCATACAAAGGTCTCTGTGTACATGGCGATAGTTTTTGCCTAATCTTCTCTATGCCTCCGAATCGTGGTGTCCATACCGGAAGCATATTCGCACATTGGATAGGTTCCACCTCAAATGCCTGCGTGACATCCAGAACATCCACTGGTCGGACCGTGTGAGAAACACGGAAGTTCTGCGACGTGCTGATGTCGGTGGGATTGAGGCCTATCTAATGAGGCGTCAGCTGCGATGGTGTGGCCATGTTTCCCGAATGTCTGATGCCAGGGTGGCTAAGCGCATCTTCTACTCCGAACTGCAGGAAGGGAAACGGAAACAGGGCGGCCAATTTCTGCGGTATAAAGATGTGCTTAACCGCCACATGAAGAAATGTGCAATAGACCCAGCACAATGGGAAACACTGGCAGCAGACAGACCACATTGGAGGCAGGCTGTGAACACTAAGGTGTATGCTTTCGAATCGATTAGACGCGCTGAGCTCGACACAAAACGAGACCAGCTTAAGGCCCGACCACCAGTGGCCATCAATTATAATATAGTTGGAGGGGTGCTGACGTGCAGTGAATGTGGCCGCACGTTCACTGCAAAAATCGGCTACGTCAGCCACGTGAGGGCTCACCAGCGCCGCTCTCAGCATTGACAGTCGCTGTGACCGAAAACGGCCTTGAACTGATTGATTGATTGATGTATCTCTAAAGGAGTGTCTGAAATGTTCCGAGGGTCAACTGATAAATCAAACACTCAAAAAACCACTTTTAGCCGACCATAATAAATTTACGTCCCGACGTGATAGCAAGTAGGATCAATGCCGTGTGACGATGATCGAAATACACTAATAAATTAGATAAAATAAAATACGTATTACTTTTGACCCTGCCTCGTCCACTCTATTCGTATTTTTGCTATGGTGACGCGAGCTTAGAGACCGGGACGAATTTCCCCCCGCGCGCAATTGTAAAATAGAATAAGCCACGCCCGGAACTGGTTTTTGTTTTGGCTATGTCATACTCTTAAATGAAGTTGTTCTTTATAGTCTAACTAACAATGTATATATCTTTTTACTTGCTTTGTTTTAAAAAGATTCACAAATTAACTTGTAGTTTATAATGAATTGCTAGAACTAGCAGTCTTTGTCGCTCCTTTTGCCTTTCGCAGCCAATTTGTACCAGGAAACTAGTTACTGTAAGAGTTTTAATTAGAATGCTGTGTCAAATGACGACGACGACGCGACGTATCTAGTATTTAGAATTTATTTATTCTGCACAGCTTTATAAAGTAATCCAATTCAATCTACCACAAAATAGATACTACCAGAAGGCCGACTCGACGACGGAGCGAAAACATACGCACACATGCATAGACGCGTACGTATGATGATCTCGGCAGAATTTCGTATTGGCATTTGACCGACTCGACTTCATCCGAGATCGTCGCACAGTGGCGCGAGTGTATGGAGAGGTTTGGATTGAAAAAAGCAAACAATTGAATTAAATAATTTCGATAATGCCATCTAGTGCAGTTAATGACTGGCTCTCAAAGTTGTTGCTTGTCATTTTTTTATAACGATGATATCTGTGAAGATATTTAATCAAAACCATTTTTTTCGTATGGGGACAAGCACATCATGGGACATATCTTCTGATTCCGGCCTCGTTTCAAGATGTGGTTTTTATTATAAATTTATTATAAATTGCCAGAAATGTCCCAATTTTGTGCACTTTTTAAGAAAAACCAGGATTTAATATTATAGACTAAAAAACGGTAATTTTGTTTTTCTTTCTATCAACCTTAGGCTTTGTAAGTAACCGATGTAGTTGCTTAGCTTCTAAACAGTACTTTATTTATCTATGACAGTACTAACCACGAGTGATGTTACTTAACCGGTAAAAAAAAATTGTAATTTAGTGTATGGTGTCTATCTTAAGCTTAATTCAGGAGAATGGTCGCATTACTTCTCTAAGCTACTCAATACGAGTGACGTTACTTGGCCAGTTAAATAAAAATATTTTAGAATATGGTGATATAAGTAGTTACGGCGCTGCTGTGTTGCGATTGTATGAAGAGGTTTGGACATAGGTAGGTATTAAGAAAAGTAAACAATTGAAATAAGTCATTTTGATAATGCCATCTAGTGCAGTTAGTGACTGGCTCTCAAAGTTGTTGACTGACATTTTTATATAACATTGATATCTGTAACGATAATTATTCGATAAAAAAACTTTTTTTTTACTACATGGAGACAACCACGTCATGCCCCCCTATTCTGTATCTTTAGTTGCCAACTGAACGAGGTGCTTATCATCAAAAACATAGATAAATACTGAAATTTCAAAATTGCCTTTAGTGGGTATTGAACTATTAACAATCTGTGTCGTCACTTCAAGTGCGAAAATATCCTTAGGACATCGGAATTCGATAGTATATCTATGTTTTTGATGATAGACACCCAGTCCAGAAGGCAACTAGAGATACATAATAGGCCTGATGGAACTTAATTATCTTCTGATTCCGGCCTTGTTTCAAGATGCGGTATTTTTTATTGAAATCATATTATAAATTGCACAAACTTTAACTAAACAAATTATAATATTGAGAAATCGAGAAAAAAATAATTTGTTGTTTCATACATTTTCGTCGGGTAGCTATGTAACTTTTTATGGAACAGCTGATTCTCCATAGGAAAAGTTGTTTGTATGAATGAGTACTATCCACGACTTCATAATAACACCCAGTGTATATCACATCACAAGAAAATTCTTCACTTTCATCTTACATTTCACTTACACGGTAAAAAAACATTCATTGGATTAATAATCGCGATATTGTCAGGGACACAAGCATATATTTTGTCTTTTTAATAAAATATCGTTAAATAAACAAAGACAACACATCGCATGTAGTAAACAATATTGTTATGTTTTATTTTTAACATAAGACAATTAGTGTATATACAAGATTTCAATATTATTAATAGAAAAACAAGACATGCTGTTATTCGCAGTAAATATATTCATGTATTAAGAAGAAAATTTCTTACATTATGACCACATTTTCATTTTAAAACGAAATATTGTTTATATTAGCACGCTCAAAATGTGTTAAATTAAAATGTACGTATTCTTAAAAAAAGATTTCCATTCTTTAATTAAAATAATTACACTATTTTTCAATTCAACAATGTGCTTTTCTTTGGAAGATGATACCTACCATTTTACTTCAAGAATATGGAAAATAAGTAATATAAAATAAGAATTCCTAATCTAATTTAGCCCTATATTATACAACTAATAATCTTGTGTTATTAAATTGAGATTATCGACTTTATAATATGTACTAAACATTTTTAATTTTTAATTCAACCCTAGGTTTTACTTGGATCAAGATGATATCAGATAACGCCTTAGATATTCTAAGGATAATTCAATTAAGTAATATTGTATTATTATCATAAATATTTTCTTCAACATCAAATATATGTATTCTTAAATTAATCTGGATATTTAAATATTGTCTTGAACGAAGCATTTTAATAAATTTAAGCTTAAATGTAACAATATGCATTCTTCGATAAATTGTAGATCTAAGCTCATTTACTTATTTTAAAATTGGTAAATTATTATTATACATATTCATTATTCTTCAACACCAAATATATGTATTCTTAAATTAATCTGGATATTTAAATATTGTCTTGAACGAAGCATTTTAATAAATTTAAGCTTAAATTTAACAATATGCATTCTTCAAACTAAAGTGATATTCTCATATTAATCTGGCTGTTTAAATATTGTCTTGAACGAAGCATTTCGGTTCAATGAGCACGTTGAAATACGTTTGAGTGTTGCCATTGTTTCAACTTGCCAACCCAAGACTTTTAAAATAGGGGAAAATACTAAACCCCAACATATTTATTTTGTTAAACCGCTCGAGCGATTTTGGGATGAAATTAATCCCCAACAAACCGAGATTTGAATGCAAATTTTGAAACTGATCGCCTGAGCGTTATAAAGGTCGTTGGTTTCATAATGTTTAGATTATTAATAACATTCTGGGTATACTTATTGTTTAAGAGTTCGTATAACGTCAATAGCACAACTTCAAATGACCATTTCACATTACTAAATTGGTTTAATAAAAATAATAAGATACCTTGTAGACTACACTTACCTACTCGTGATAAGCATGTTTTAGCAAAAACGCATTACGTACTACACTGGCCTGCAAAACTAAGTACTACACTTTTTAAATTTGATTTTTTTCTAAACAATAGAAGTTAGAGATTTAAAATAATCACATAGTGAAGTTGTCTTTATAGTTCCCTATAGTTTCAAAGAAAGCTGATAAAATTTGCTATAAAACGTTTTTTATTTTAAATCTCTAACTTCTATAGTTTAGAAAAAAATCAGATTTAAAAAGTGTAGTACTTAGTTTTGCAGGCCAGTGTAGATGTACAATCTACAATCACAATATCAAATGAACATACAATTGTATTTAACACACTTTAACTCACTTTTTTATAATCTGTGCAAGCAAGGAGTGCTACAGTTGAGCTTTCGATAAGATCAAGACAGATTATTTAAAAAATATTATAAATATTATCAAAAAGTGAGTTAATGCCGTTTTTTAAATATTTAAGAAAATCGTTTATCACTTTTGGGATTGAGCATGGACCCTCTCTGCTTTTGCCCCCTCTGCTTGTGCCCACCTGATTTCTAGACCCTGCGCACGCCTATGATTAGAAAATATTGTATTGTACGAAAAAAAAAAAATGTCATATAACAGTAGGTAGTACAAGGTTTCGAATTCCCTATGTACGAGTATGTGAATTTTTTTTTGTGCCATACAATATTTTTTTTTAATAATCCATTTTCATAATATATTTTTAAATTCATATATACCGAGAGCTTTCCATTTTTGCGAAATTTTATTAAATAACTTAAGGCCCATGACAAATATAATCCATTAAATACATAAAACTTGAGAAGTGTTTCGATTTTTTTGATGAGAACTACGAGTATACAAGGTGAATTTGTGAACATCGTCCAAATTCATACTTGAGCCTTGGTAAGTGATCAGCATCATGAACCAATAACGATTTTTGTAAAATTCATAAAATGAAATTTTCGACTCCCCATAGTAATTCACTCAAGACTGGGAGTGAATAACTATGGGAAGTCGAAATTTCATCATACGAATTTCACAAAAATTGTTATCTATTCGTTATGCTGATCACTTACCAAGCCTCTAGTATGAATTTAGACGATCATTAAAAAGTCACCTTGTTTATATGTCGAAGTTGGATTGTAGAATCAGCAGTTCTATAAAAACACTAGTTTTATACAACAATTCCGTTATGTAAAACAGCTGAATAAATTTCAACTGCTACGCACTTTTAGACGTAGATAATGTAAAATGTGTTTAAATAAAAAATCAAAAATAGGTATGATGACGAGCGAAACGACGAGGAGCGTGTTAGGTTGCTGGTGATCATAATTTAGGGAGCTTAGCGGAGCGAGTTAACTCCATAGCTATTAGCAAAATTCAACATTTCATTTCAAGCTCTTTTACAAAACTGCTAAACTGTTTTACAAAACCGCTAAACATTGACCCGCTGCATTGAATAACTCAAATCCTGCGTGTTATTTTGTAAAACAGCTGAACGTTGTTTAGCTGTTTTCCATAACGGAGCTATTTTGTGAAATAACTACATAGTGGTTTTTTTAAACCGTGGATTTTACAATCCATCTGCGACGTATAAAGTAAAATTTAATCAACCATTTCGCATGACACTGACAAGCATCAATGCAGGTACCGCGGATAGAGTGTGTCTAATGAAAGCTGAGAGTGATAATTAATCGTTTTCAGGAACTGGCCACACTGGCTCACACTGCGTTAAATGTCAATTCTTGATTTTATAACCTCATCACCCAACCGTATTTCTGAATAATTTTGTGTATTTCGTCCTAAATAATGCCTAAAACAATAAGAAGCGGTATCAGAAAGATTTTATACGGTTTAATTAAAAACTACCAGGACGAGAAAAGTGAACGTGATGCTGTTCTCAATAAAATAGTGCAATTGTTTACATTGATTTCGGAAATTGCTGATAGGTTTTACTGAACTGGTTTTGATACTTACTAGATTTATTTAATATTACATTTTTAACTCAATAAAACTTTTCAGGATTTACATTTATTAGACATGGTCTATCAACATGGCAATTTTAAATGTTGAGTCTATCGTAATATTATAAATACTTCGATGGTGGATTCGAACCTGGGCGCTGGCAGATTTTATTGTCAGGGGGCTATAAATTATAATTGTATAAACTTATTTGCATCCTTATAATTATAATAAAAACAAGATAATACGTTCGGACAATTACGTCGCGTTTTTTCATAAAAAAATTGTAATAAAAAAAGTGCATCCTCTTGCACTCTCCTCCCGGCGCCCATGGATTATAATTGTAATACATTACAATTATAATTGTCGCAAGTAAAAATTTGGGAGTACCTGCTAAAGAAATGGAAAAACTAATAATAGAATCATTTTCAAGCATTACGTCCAATGACTGGAAAAAATATACAGACCATGTAATTCATGTTGAAAATGAATACAAGAAAAGAGACAATATACTTGAGGATGAACTAAATCAGTTTGTCATTAATGTAAGAGATGATGGTGATAGTGATGATGAAAGTGATGATGACATGGACGATTTTTTTACTGGCATTGAATTCCACGAATCAGATTTCGATTACGATTCGTAATTTTTGTATAATATTTCTATATTCAATATATTTTTATTAAAAAAAAACCTTTATTATTATTGAAGTAGTCTGGTTTAAATCCCTATGTTTTCTTCTAAGGAAACCTCGATAGCAGGAAACATAGAATTATATATATCGTCACGACATGAATCCCCAAGGGCATCTCAGGAATTAACAGATCATCAGAGGTGACATTAATGCATAGATTTAGGATTAATGCATAGAATTATGAAAACTAAACAACTAGCATACGTAATTAATTAGAGTAATTACAATCAAAATGTTAATGAATACTTTATTATTATTAATTTCCTATGCGTATGCACCCAGTCTTACAATCGTAAAAACTTCTCTAGACATTTTTTTGCTTTACAATTTCCTATTATTCTTTAAGCTAAAAAGCAAGTATCAAATACGTTTATTCCTAGTAAATCCGGGGATACCCAACCTATATTTTTTAAATTTGCCGCCGTTTTTCACTCTCAGCTTTCATTAGACAGACTCTAGCAAATAATTTCCGATGCTGCCATCGTATTCGTAACAAGCCACAAACTTATCTATTTCGGTGGCGAAGACTGTCACCGAGTGAATATACAAGCCATTTTAGTTTGGCCCACTGGAACAAATAAGTTTGTGGCTCCGTTGGTTATCTATCATTTTAATAGGTAAAAAAATTTTCGTTTATCATAATTATCACACATCCATCGCCGCAACCCGTGGCAGAGTTGTTAAACGTAATAATTCTTCGGTTTCGACTACCTACTTTATTATTAAAATTTCTAAAGTTTTTCGAGTCCTGCCCGCCCTTGGCGACACCTAGGCCTATGTACCTTGATTTAAATGCATAATAATGCAATAAGTATAATATTGGTGAATTTGTGAGTGATATGATAAATAAGACTTACAAGAGTTATAAGTGATACCTATGTTTGTGAAAGTTGCACGTTGTGACAACTGTATTTTAGGGAATAATTGTAGGAAATTGGAAATTGGAAACCACTACTGGCAACACTGCTTTCTTTTCTTTCTTTTGAGTGCGGTGGGGCGTTGAGTGCGGATGGTGAGGTGTTCTGTGCAAGCGCCATTTTAATTGATAGGTACTTAAAGGTCTATTCTTTCTCTTACGGTTATTCGATGGAGAACCCAACGGCGACAGCCGAAGAGCTGGAATCGCTGCTTAAAAACTGGAACATTCCAGAAGATGTTCAAGAAAATTTCATATGTAAGTACCTACCTACACAGTATTGTGTGCTACCCAGTCTAACCAAGCTTATTCATGTGTTCTGTGCTAATGCGCTGTGCCCATCTAAGTACCGAGACAGTAACCTTTCCTCTAAGACACTAACAGGGGGGTATCGCTATCGCGCCCCCTTATCGACACTCCGACCCACTAACGTAGTTCTGAATCTGAAGCACAAGACTCTGCTGACTCCTCGTAGCAGATCACGCGTCACGTTACTTAGGTGGGCACTTTCAACTATCGATCGTTCCGGCAGGAGAAATTCTGAGGATAGTAATAGGATTCAAATTCTAGCCTAGGTACACGATAAAATCATCCGTGGCTTTCATCATCAACAATATTTTGTTCGTTCAAGAATATGTTATTCATACAGTCTTTGAACAAGCTTATGTCAAAATGAAATGCAACGACATGTTTACATCATGGTACATTCGGCCTATACATTCGGTACATTACGTATCGCCTATGTTTCAATGTATTAACCGTTAATAGTTCAAAGTCACAAACTTGGGCCAGCTACACTGTCTTCTACTCAAAATGATAACATAATTTTAACTATTCCTTCAGTGTATGTGTTGTAAGTTTCTTTAAAAAAAGTTATATTTTTTATTTTCAGAGTCCATCAGTAATGATATTTTGTGGTTGCAAAATAATATTGAGCCATGGGGCACTGTAAAATACATACACTGCAAGACAACATCAATGTTGCATTTTTATAAAATCTTGGCCCATACTCAATGACCTACGAAGTGATGTTTTGGTAAGTTTAAATCATAAAACAAGTTGATGTTATTCAGAACATACCTATGTACAATGTAGAAAATAAATAACAAAGTAATTATAATTTCAGATCTACCTGGACTTCCAACAATTGTATCCTGGGAAAGATAACGATTTTTTCAAGAACTGGACAGATTTCTTTAATAAAGATCAGAACGAAAACAGTCTTTAACAGATATACATGGACAGTTGCTCTATGAAACGTTAGGCAAAACTGATGAAGGTAGGTTTACAGAATGCTTAAATTAAGTTTAGTCCTGTTAAATAACTTCAATTGTGTTAGGTACACCGAATCGTTACTATTGTTGAACTAATTTAGTTGAATTGGTTTTTCCTTACGATACTATTCATCCATCCATCTATCAGCCTGTGATCGTCCACTGCTGGACATAGGCCTCTCCAATATTTCGCCACTTTTAACATACTAATAATAACCTTGTATAAATTTAAAACATCATTACAGAAAGTTAAGATGATATTGTAGAAGCCGGAAACTGGTGATAGTACCCATCCATACGAACAGCTTTACTATGGAGCCAATTCTTATATCGCGGAAAAAATATCAGCTGTTCTATGGAAAAGTTAAAATACCTACTCAACCGAAATGTATGAAAAGCTGATATTTTTTTGAGATTTCAGGTTTATCACCATAGTAAAAGTTGTTCGTATGGACTAGTACTATCGCCAGTTTCCAGCTTCTACAACATCATCTTAAAGCCCAGTATATATACTTTATTTACTTTCATGGATTTCGAGTTTTTTATGCAGTTATTTACTTTTTCAGAACCCAGGCGATATTGAAAAAGGAACTGAAGAACAGCAAGATAAGGCCATTAAGAGAAAACAATATGATTATGATAATATGATTATATTTATGATGTTTTCAAGTGTTTAAAAAGACTGTTCTGTCTTGTGAATGTTCATGAATAAATTTTAATTTTTCTTTATTACAGATTTTAAGTTATTCTACAATTAAATTTATTGTTACTATTTTATTGCTATTCAGGATGAAAACAAAATGTGTGTAAGGTTTTATTTGGGTGGAGCTCTACCTAGATTTTTGTTTGGTTCTATGGTAAAAGCTCCGCACAAACAAAGAATTTACACATTTTGATTTCACCCTGAATAGCAATAAAATAGTAACAATAAATATTATTCCCCCAAGAATAAAACTTTCCAAGAGAGAATACTAAAAAATAAAACTAAGAATCTACATTGTTAAATTAACAATATAATTAGCTTGTCAGTACAATAAAAGATTATTTAAAGAAGAAAACATATCATTAGTAAAAGAATAAAATATTATTAAAATAAGAAAACATATCATTAATTCAAGAGTATTCCCATTTTGGATTAATGTTTGTATTTATAAACCAACAATATTGTCATTTCATACTTAGAATAAATGTTTTTATATAAGAAAAAAACAAATTGAAATAATTATTTCTCATAATCAAATTAATAAAATATATTTATTTCAAGAAACACTATCATTATTTCAAAATATTTCCAACTTAGATTGATGTTTGGGTTTTTTACCACAACATTGAGAATTTTTGCGATAACATCCAGTGTTGTTATTGCTAGACAACATTTTTATTCGAAGATATGATTGTTATTAATGTGACAGGATTGATTATTAATTCAAATATACATATTTTGAAGTAACATTTTGAATATTCTTCTTTGAAAAATATGATGGTAAATTTAGTAGTGGTAGTGTAATATTAAAATAGATTGTCTTATAAGAAGACGCAATAGCCTAATCTTGAAAATTAAAACTCTTATTTTAATGCAATCAGACTGAAATCAAGAATTTAGACGAGTTAATATAACACTTAATTATTCTTGATCAAACAAATAGATTTTCAATAATTTTACAGTCTTCACTGAAACTGATGTATTCTTAAACCAATATAAACTTTTTAACAATATCAAATACTGCATTCAAAGCACAAAATTTGTTCCTGATATCGAAATCAATATTTTCTCGGTCTAAAGCAAATTGCTTTATATTAATACTTTTGTTTTTTCCGTGTACGCTTCAGAAAAACAGACAGAGACAAAGGCTTCGACATTTATTCGTTTTCACGGAACCCATTGTAATAAATACTTGCGATGATTGACGTCAAATCGTAGTGAATACTTAATTAAAATGATGAGACTCATTATAAATTTCTAGAGTTTCTTATTATTGATTCCCTTCCCTTATTAGCAGCCTTTTTGATTAGAAAGCTTTTAATGGTTAAAAGCTGTTTGCAATTAAAGCAGCAAGCAGCAACAGTAATTAGAAGCTGATTGAGTTGATTCAGTTCATTCGACACACACTAGGCACCACTTTATCGTAAGATGGCGCTGTTTTGCCAATAATGATATTCAATTTTCTTATGAACTTACTTTGTAATATTAACTAACAGAACCTCACTTCGCGATCCAATATAAGCAGATATGATAAGTTTTAATCATAATACAATCGATAAAGCATTAAAATTTTACATATGTATATTATTTTGATGATATATTGGCATAAAAGTTTTAATTCTAGCCGACCTCCGTTCATGCAAAAAATGTAAACGATCAAATCAACAGAATTGCGCCACAACAGAACGCCGTGTGGCGCATTGTGATGTGTACCTACTTTGCAATTTATGTGTTTTCGTTTTGATTTGTATTATTTTGCCATTTATAGCATTTTTTGGGTTTCCTTTAGAGTACAGAAGCTTTGATGTCAGTTTGTCCCTGCCCGTGGAATCCGTAGCCTAACTCAAAATATTTGATTAAAATAATAAAAAAAAATGCGTGGAACTATATCTTCAACCAGAGGTTCCCCTACTGCATACTTGATTAGAAATAATCTCTGATCACTAACGAGTTTATAGAATTTGTGCGCGCACTAGTGTTTCTAGATGAACATTTTTAGATACCGTGTAGCCAGGATAAAAATAACCTAATTTCATACGCAAGAATACCGTGTAAATTATCTTGCAGTTTCACAAAAAAAATCTAGTAGTCGCTAGTTTTTTTTGGTACTTACATTTGAATCAAAATAATATAAGTAACTAAATTATTAAAAGAAAGAAAGAAAGAAAGAAAGAAGAAAGAAAGAAAGAAATTTATTTGGGGACAAAAAGAATACATGGAAAAGCAACATATAGGTACATAATAACTATTAACTAAAAACCAGTACTTATAATTAACATATTAATCACAATAGTCTAAGATTAGGATGAAACCATCCCATGCATTCAACGTCACCAAATTGGCCATAACTCAGCATGGTGCTGTGACGCAATAATACATACTTATACAAACATAATGTATGCATACTACGACACAACGCTGGTATTCTGTTACAGCCAGGTTGGGAGTGATATGCGATTGTGGACGCAAAAGTTTGGTTTGCAATAGGTAGTGCCAATTAAACTCGTACATTTTAATATATTTTTTTTGTAAAAGAGTGCAGGATGTATGTACTTATCATGTTAAAGATTTAAATAAAGATTTAAATAAACAGTGATATCAAGTAACACATAACAACATAACAAATAATAACAGTAAAAAAAACTCACAAAATAATACGATAAATGTAGGTAGTTTTTGAATATAAAGTGTTTTTAGGATTTTAGAGTATTTTAAGGCCCTTTCGAAACCGAAACAATATTGACGTGTACAGAAATAAAGAAAAAAAAAAAAAGAAAAGAAAAACAGCAAGAAGAATTATAAAACAATAATTAATTAATTAATTAAGCCACTAACTAAATGACAGGCGAGTTTGAAAACATTATTTTGGTCAAAATTAAGAGAGTTGTGGAAGTAGAGATGGCCGAGAAACAAGAAAAAATGCCAGGTGAGCTGAAATTAAAAACAGTTAAGTTTTAAATATAAAATAAATTTTGTTCCTTTTGTCCAGCAAGTAGATACTTTTTATAGTTTATTCTAAAAGCATTTACGTGTTTTAGTTCGCGGATTGGTGGCGGAAGATTGTTCCAGCATTTTGTGGCAGCGTACCTGAAGCTGCCACGAAACGCGGTAGTGTGGTGCTGAGGCATGGACAAAAGGTATGCGGAAGCTCGTGTATTGTAACGAAACTGATCACGGGACCATTTCAGTTTATCCTTCAAATAATCGGGTGTACCAGTTTTGATAACACCGAACAATAATGTAGCCAAGTGGAGGTGTCTTCGTGTTTCCAGCTTTAGCAGGTTAGAAGCATTCAGATAGGGCGTTACATGCGTCCTAGGTGGAATAGGGAAGCAAAATCTCGCGCAGGAATTTTGAACCCTTTGAAGCAGTTTCATTGTTCTACGCAGCAGACATGGACCAAACACCGTATCCGCGTAATTAAGCCTGGATAGGATAAGAGACTCGCACAGTTGAATGCGAAGATCTACACTGAGGAATTCGCGAATTTTGTAGAGGATTTTTAACCTATAGAAACAATTCCTTACAGTAGCCAAAACATGACTCTCAAAGTGCAGATTGCCATCCAAGAGCAACCCGAGATTGCGTGCTTCTTCTACTTGCTCCATACTATCCCCATTGATTGTGACATCAGGGGTAAGATTTTTAATTTTTTCAATTTGTTTCGTAAAAAGGTAAAAATTGATCGCGGTAGACCCGATTATATATATTATAATTGTTTCAAAGAACCTGAAATCATAAATTTGGATTTGGTTGAGTTAAGAACGAGCGAGTTTTTTTTGGACCAACTAGATATGCGATTTAGATCCTCAACCATTTTGACAACAGCTATTTGAGTATCTCGCGGATGAAAAGATAGATATAACTGAACGTCATCTGCGTACATGTGGAATTTACAATTTTGAATTCCTTTAGTCATGTCAGCGCTGTACAAAATAAAAAGAATGGGGCCTAAAATAGAGCCTTGAGGCACACCTCTTGTTACTAGACCGGGTACAGATCTTCTATTTACACCGGTGATACTGCCACTAAGTTCTACAATTTGGGAGCGGCCATGGAGATAGCTGTCGAACCATTTATTTATTAACATTCAGTTTTCTAAAATTTCACACTGTTCTTTATTATACTGAACTGTTCATAAGACACTTTATTTTGTTTAAAATTTACACAGTTCGTTCCGTTTCTCAAAATCGACTGTATGTCACCTATCTTTAATTGTCTTTGTGAGTATTTTTAATTTTTTCTTGCCTTGATATCATCAACGTTGCAAATGTTCACTCACATTGTGCCCTTCAGTGCGGTATGAAAGGAGATTTATATAGGAAATGCATAAATGTAGTAAATGCAGCGTAAATGTATGTCAAATAAATTGAGTTTTATAATGCACGACACTGTAACATTTTTAAAAGTTACCTTGAAATATGACACCTTAATAAAAGATTACCCTAGACCGTAGATTGGTTAAAAATACGGTGCATCTACGGTAATTACCGTGTATATGGACACACATGAACGGATTTGTCCAGCGCGATGCCCGTCGCTGCCGGCCGCAGCCACCGCGCCGCGCCGTGAGAGGTTCTGTTTTTTTTTTTAAATCTTATTTATTTTATAAGCCATACATTAAATGAGACGTTCTGTATTGATGCGAATGAAAAAACCATAGAAAAGACGAAAACTGCCGTGACGCCTACCTGTGGGCGGTAGTGGTACTATCCCTCAACGTTTTAAACGTGTATAAATCATTAAACATGTTGATTAGGTACCGGAAATTTAAAGACGGATAGGCTGTATAAATTGGGCGATAGATAAATTCATTTGAATTTTTATTTTGTATGGCATCAAAATCTGTTGTACACGGTAAAAAAACATTTATTGGATCAATAATCGTGTTATTCTCAGGGAGACAAGCGTATATTTTGTGTCTTCAAGAAAATCTCGTTAAATAAACAAATACAAATACAAATACAAAATATCTTTATTGGTAACACAAATGAAATTTACATGGAATCACCAAGCATGCAATGCTTGTACCAGGTGACTCAGCTCTTTCTATAACTTTATATAATTAACTAAATGTAGAAAACAATAATCATTAAAACAAGTTTAATAAAGATACTAAGTGTAAGATATTTTAATATATTATATAGATATAATTATGTGTGTAAATGTATAATGTATAATTTTAATATTTATGTTATATTTGTGTAATATAAATATGAGGAATAGTTTAATAAATTAAATAAGATTATAGTGTTAGATAATATTATATCAATGATAAATTTAAAGATATATTATATAATTAATATATATTAAATGTACTTATAATAATATGTTATTGTATGTTATTGTACAACACATTGCATGTAAAAAACAATGTTGTTATATTTTATTTTTAATCTAAGACATTAGTGTGTACACAAGATTTCAATATTATTAATAGAAAAACAAGCCATGTAAATTCACAGTAAATATTTATATTAATTTATTAAGAAGAAAATTTCTTACATTAAAATTATAATTTCGTTTTAAAACGCAATAGCGTTTATATAAGCACGTTTAAAATATTTATCGTAAAATAAATATTTCCATTCTTGAATTGAAATAATTACGTATACTTACTATTTTTCAATTCAAAAATGTAGGTACTTTTCAAAAATTTAACAACATGCATTCTGCAACATAATAGATACATATTGTCTTGAACGAAGCATTTAAATTAATTTAAGCTTAATTAACAACATGTTAGATGGCGTTGGTGGTACTCTGTATCGCGATATCGAAGTGTCGTGGTGTAATTTATGTTATTTACGTGAAGATGCGTCGTTATTTCAGACACATGCGTACTTGGACTCACTTAGTGTTGATACGTTCGAAACCTTATATAAGAAGTGTACTTGGTATTTGGTATTAGCTGAAAGCACAGGGATATTACTTTTGCCAACGAAACATTTTCAGCGCTTATTTTTACAGTTATGTCGTAGAAGAGTTTTAAAATTGGGGCCGCGCTTTCAATAACCTCCCAATAATTTTGGCTAAGTGCGAGGTCACTGCGCGTTAGTGCGATAGTCGCAATCACGGCATCTTTTGCCCTGATGATTCTTTGAATCATGTCGTAAGTGGAATTCCACCGTGTTGGCACGTCTTGCTTCAACTTGAGTTCGGCGAGGTTCAGTTGTTTTTGCATTTCTCGCAGCTTATTTTGTGCGTGAGAACTTCTCTTAAAGGACTCCACTATCGCTTTAACTTTACCTATGGAATCAGCTAAATGAGTCAACGCGGGCTGAACGCACAGATTTAATGAGTGCGCGAAGTATGGTATCTGCCGCCATGATCCCTCCCTTATTGCAGCAGTTATGTTTGCAGCATTATCGCTTGCAATGGCGGTTGTGTATTCTAATATATTTCACTCAGCCATTATATCTCGCAGAAAGGCGGTCAAATTTGCACTTGTGTGGCGTTCATTGTACGCCACACAGCCAATTAAATTACTCTTCAATTTAGTCTCCAATGGTTCAATGTAATGTACAGTTAGGGCCAAAAAACTGTCATTATTTATAGACGTCCATCCATCTGTTGTTAGACAGACTGCTCGGGCTTTTTGAACATCGATTTTAACTTTTTCCAAGCACGTATTGTACTGTTTTTGTAACAAGCTTTCCGACAGAGTTTTCCGCGTCGGAAGTTGATACTGGGGGCAATGCCACAAACTTTTTAAACTCCTCATCTTCTACCAAGCTAAAGGAGTAGTGTCCTGTGGCAATCATATAAAGTAATTGTGTGTCTGGAATGGGTTTGGTGCTTTGGGTATATTCTTGTATAGATGGCTGAATTCGTACAGGATGACCAGTAACCAGAGGTATGTGTACAACTGTACCGAAATCCTGGATCGTGGATGATCCTGACTCTGGATCCAATTTCGGTGGCGGTGGCGGTGGCAGTTGCTTTTCCTCGACCAACTTTACCGTGGGATGTTTCCTACTCAAATGTCTGCCAAGGTTCCCCACATTGCCACATGATATGGACAATATACCAGCACAATATGAACATTTCGCCTTTTTAGGTGCTGTTTCCGTAAAATGGTTCCACACTGCACTTATCTTTCTTTGCGAAGTTTCCATTTTTTGTATTGTTATTGTTATTATTATTATTTCTTTATCACTTTAATGCTAATCACTACCTATCTTTTATTAAAAGTCAAATAAAACACAAACACCGAGAAACAGTATTTACAATGTGGCTACACTGAATCTTTTAATATTTACCCAAAAGTCTAGTAAAAAACTATTTATACAACCTTTTTTACACACTTATTTGTAAAATACTTTGAAAACTGCGAACAAGTAAGAATACGTAAAAAAAAGAAAATTATTCAAGTTAACGACGTCACTCAAAGCGTGAGCTTCAGTAACTAACTAACTTAAACTTAAGCTTAACTGTCTGTTCAGTAAGTTACCAAACTTACAAAAAATTCCAAACAAAAGCAATATTTATGTTACAAAAAATAACTCCAAAGCAATAATTGCAAGATAAAGCGGCGAAAAGAAAGAAATAACAATAATCTTTAAGTGCACGAAGCGAGCTCTATTGTCTAAAAAACATTTCCCGTTGGTACTAAATGTGTTGGTAATATAAGTGTGTGTACTAGGATTCACTCATATTTCCTATACAAACGAAAGTAGTCCTTAAATATCGGACGTAAGATCTATTTTGTATGAAATATTTCTCATTGGAGTTGTAGCTCTGTGTGCAAGAAACCAACTACAAACAATAGCAGTCTTTAAATATTTGACGTAAGATCTATTTTGTATAAAATATTAATTTCCCATTGAGGTTGGATTGAGTTGTTATCTCTGTGTCCAAGAAACCAACTACAAACCAAAGTAGTCTTAAGTAAAGTAGTTTAAATAAAGGACGTAAGATCTATTTTGTATAAAAATTTAAGTTAGAGTGAGGTGAGTCCGTGTGCAAGAAACAAACTACAAACAAAAGTAGTCTTTAAATATCGGATAAACTCTTTTTTGTATAAATTATTTTCCATTGGGACTAAGGAGCTACGGAGTTACTGGATAGATGTGTGAACGAGTGAGTGGTATAGTCCCGGGCGTCGAAGCATTTCATTTTCGTCACTCACTCTCCGGTAGACATGCGCAAAACAGTTCACTTAAAAGAAAGGAATGATACGTGTATTTTCTAACCCGGAACTATTCCACTCCTCTAGTCCACTCACTCACTTAGTTCCGGCGTTTCTTCAGAACTGTCGTCGTTCAGAATGAGTGTAACCTCGGGACTACTACAAAGACTACGAACAAAATAATCTCTGAATGCACGATGTCAAGGTCTATTTTTGTAGTACACATTTCCCACTGGAATGTTACATTTGCCTCGTATCTTTTTTTGGTCACTTGAAACTTTCCAGATGTGGCGATTTGAATTTGAGTAGAAAATAATTGTGTTTTTGTTTTGTTTATAACTACGGGTTGCACCTTAGTTCTTTTGTTAGTTTCTTAGTTTCAAGAAAGGAGGATTAGTTTCACGTTTTGAGCCATTTTCGTATTTATTTATTACTTTTGCAAAGGACTATAACGGCAATGATGCCAGCTGTTAGTTAGAAAGGAAAGGAGGCTTGCAGTATTTATGAAGGGAAATAGCTTTTATTGTGAAGTAGTAAAATCTACGTCTATTATATGGGAAGGAACTGGGTGATAAAATAAAGTTAAGCTTTGTTGTGATAATAAATTTTTGCCCGACGACGATGCGTACAAAACCTGAATGTTGACCGAGGCTAGGGTTAATGTAGATTCAAATAGATTTAACAAAAGTAAAAGTAAATAATGTGTATAACTGACATTTTTTGAAATTTCTAAATCCACTTGAGATGTTATCTTTCTTTGAATGGTATTGTATTCTATTCAGTCTAAGCACAAAATATCAGCGCTATATAAAACCAAATAAATAATAAAAATACCATTTAAACGATTATGCACATTCGAGATAATTTATTTCTTATTTTCTTATAAATTATTACTTTACATAAAACAAATGAACCGTATACCGTAGAAGAGGCAGCAAAGGTCAAACTACCACTACCAAACACCCTAACAACAAAAACTCCTGAAATATATTTTTTGCTGTTATTAGGATTTCCCCTAAGCTTGTATCGCATTTACTATACATCATACCTTTAGGGTTCCGTCGAGGTTACTAAAGCTTCTAAAATATTTAAAGTAATAAATCTAATCCTTTGAAGTAATGAAGTAGCATCCTAATATCTAACTTATTTATCCGGGGAATAAATCTTCTAGTAAATTCCTTTATTTTATTTTATTCCATACGTTTTGCATCAAGTTTTGATCTACTGAACTCTCATCATAATTATGTTGATATTGACGCGAAGAAAGCTGTGACTTAGCATAGGCTCATTAGGCTCATAACAATTCGTAACATAAACAATATTTGGTGGGATTTATGACTGCACTTGAATTAAGAGTACTTAACAGCTAATATCACGCAAAAATAACACTTATTTTTATTGTAGTTTTCTGAAGAAGTTATAAAAACCATCCTTTTATGATATTGAGTGAACTTTTGTGAAGTGAAGTTACGAAATTATAATGATATTAATCAAATAATTAATCCAGAAAAAAATATATAGACATCAGTTTTCATGATGTAGCATGTTTAAAAAATTTATTACTCCAGGGTTATTTAACAGATTCGCTTGGTTTTACATAGTAAAATAGGTATTAGGTATTGATATTACCAATTCGCACTTACGAAAAATTGCAGTTCTTACAGCAAACATAGATTAAATATCCCAATAACATATTTATTTCATAATAAGGCATTTCTTTCGTCGTAACTGCCAGGACGAAGAGCGCGCGATTTAAGACTTGAAAAATGCAACGTTGTAAACATTGTTTTCACCCGATGCAAAATTGCAAAATAAGGTGCTCAATCTTGCCTATGCCATGTCTTTAAGAGGCCGGTCCGTAAAGACGACAACTTTGATGCAAATCATTATATTAAATATTTTTCTGGCCTTTATCGCGATGTTTTAAATAAAACCAGAAACAAACACCAATTCATATTAGCCGTCTAAATAAATGTCTAAAATTTATTTTGTTGAATTGATTCTCTTTTAAGAGTTATTTTGGTGCTTACGAGCCCGCTCCGAACTGTTCTTCATAATATCTTAGTACCAAAATATTTTGCAAAGGAGAAATAATATAATCAAATAAATGTTAGGCCCTCATTTAGATGGCCAATATGAACTATTGTATATCCCTGATTTTAACAAAACCATCGCAGTAAAGACGAGAAAAATATTTAAAACAATTCTCCGCATAAAACGTATGAAAAAAACGGAGCGAATTCTTAACCCTCAGTTTATCCGTGAGACTCCCTTCCAAATAATGCCTATTTTTTATAAATAAAATTTAAAAATAAATATGTGGTCTATCCTTTTTATAATTTATGTAGGTCTCTAAATACTCTTTTCATCAATAAAATTAAGTATACCAAAACTATGAAAAACACAAATAAAAAAATGTACCAATCTTGACACTACAACTGAGAATCAAAATAAAAAATAATCACGCATTTTCTTGCACATCTTAGTTTCTTTTGTAATCAAGAATAAGAAAAACAAAAAAAAAGTGTGGTAAAAATGAGCGGAAAAGGCCACCTTAAGAGTTAAAACTTTGAACATAGAAAACGGCGGTGTATTTAAAAGTAAAAATTTATTTTAGATGTTTTATTTCATGTAAGTATAAACTCATAGTGACAAAAGTAGTTTCATTGATCGAAAATTATCAAAATATCAAAATGTGATACTTGATACAAATCCAAAACTTTGTTCAAACAGAACTGTTACTTTTTAGAGATAACTCAGTTCAGTTCATAAAAAGTGCATACTTGAATCAATTTATCTCACTTCAAGTAAGATAAATTGATTTTTATGTAAAAAGGTTTAAATATTCTTAAAATAATTATGCTTAATTTGAAATTTGATCACATAAAACTTGGCAACAATCAAAAAGATAAATTACACTTACTTATTTTCCACCCCATAAAAGTACCTACAATTTGCTTAACTGTCTCTGTCTAAATTCTGTCTGTTCAAACAATACGTAGGTATGGGAGAACATCCGAGTATTTATAACCAAGTTTGGTTAATAAATTAACACAAGAAATAAGGTCCAGTCTTAATCCTAAAACTATTAAAAGTATGCTAAAAAGTCACTATACCTTTAACTAGAAAATGAAATTGGAACATTCCGTATAAGTCATTCCTTTGCTACCTGCGCCGCGATAAGAGCATCTTTTCATTTGTATACCATTGTCCGATCGACTGCTCATTTACCTTACAATTTTATACCTGCTAATTCTGTATTGTAATTTAATTCCTATTTACATGAAGTCAAGATCGACTAAATTCATTTATTTGCCTTTACTTATTTTTGTAACAACTACGTAACATTGCAGTAGCAGCCGTTCGACAAACAATTTATCTCGTCATCCATTGTATAATTATAATAAGTATGTATGCAGGATTGCAGGTAGCTATCAGTATCAGTATTTATTTGTTTCTACTTTTATGGGCATAACCTCATGCACGAATATGAGTATTATTCACAAATTGTAGTATCAGGACAAACTCATGTGAGTTTATTGATACTATTCACCATGTAATAAAATAATGTAAAATTATGAATAGATAAATAAATATAAAAAAAAAGCAAGTTACCAGACATACAAAAAATTCCAAACAAAAGCAATATTTATATTACAAAAAATAACTCCAACGCAATCATTGCAGGATAAAGCGGCGAAAAGAAAGAAACAATAATAATTTTAAAGTGCACGAAGCGAGCTCTATTGTCTAAAAAACATTTCCCGTTGGTACTCAATGTGTTGGTAATATCCCTTCATGTGCTAGTGTGTGTGTACTAGGATTCACTCATATTTCGTATACAAACGAAAGTAGTCCTTATATTTCGGACGTAAGATCTATTTTGTATGAAGTATTTCTCATTGGAGTTGGAGTTCTGTGTGCAAGAAACCAACTACAAACAATAGTAGTCTTTAATTATTTGACGTAAGATCTATTTTGAATAAAATAGTTCCCATTGGAGTCGGAGTGAGTTGTTAGCTTTGTGTTCAAGAAACCAACTACAAACAAAAGTAGTCTTTAAATATTAGACGTAAGATCTATTTTGTATAAAATTATTCCCATCGGAGTTGGAGTGAGCGGAGTCCGTCTGCAAGAAACAAACTACAAACAAAAGTAGTCTTTAAATATCGGACGTAAACTCTTTTTTGTATAAATTATTTTCCATTGGGACTAAGGAACTACGGAGTTGCTGGATAGAGGTGTGAACGAGTGAGTGGTATAGTCCCGGGAGTGGAAGCATCTCATTTTCATCATTCACTCCGGAACTACCCATGTCTACTCTCCGGAACTACCCATGTCTAGCTGAAACATAGAGAGGATGTGCGAAATATATATATTTTCAAAAATATTTGTGCTTTTTGTTTCTGATTGGTTGCAAGTTTGTAATGCACTCTAATAATAATATTTATATATATCCAAGAAGAATTGGAATTATTGGAAATTCCATGGGAAGGGAAGGATATTAAAAAAAACATAGATGTTTTTTCGATGTAATGCATCGAGCTATGGCATCGATGTTTAACGATAAATCTAAAAAAAAACATCGATGTTTTCGATACATCGAGGTTTTTTTTGATACATGATCAGGTTATTCCGAAATTTTCATAGTTAGGGTTCCGTAGTACCTAAAAGGTACAAAAGGAACCTTATGGTGAGACTCCGTTGTCCGTCCGTCCGTCCGTCCGTATGTCACAGCCTCATAACTTTACCATCGTTACAGATAAAAACATGAAATTTGGCACAAAATAGCATTAATTTGCTCACATATAACTGTGTAAAAAACAAAAAGAAAAATCTGAAATTGTTCAAAATATTTCCAAAACAAAAGTGAGCAAAATAAAAAATATTAGCCTAAAATACAATATGGGTATCAAATTGTAGATATTAAAAAGTATATTGTAAAAATTTATACTATTAATATATTCACTAGCACTTGTTTCAAGAAATCTTTAAAAACCCCAAAAATATGTATGTCCCCCCCTTATCTCCGAAACTGGCCAACTACAAGAAAACTATAGCGATTAAAAAAAAATTGAGCACAAATGAGAAAAATAAAAAAGAAAATAAATAAAAAAAAATAATTTATAAAAATACAATATGGGTACCAAATTAATAAAAGCTGATTATAAAAATATATACTCTTACTATGTTTACTGGCACTGATTTCGAGAAATCTTTAAAAAATCCCAAAAATATGTATGTCCCCCCCTCCTTATCTCCAAAACTGGTGAACCAAAAAACAAGAAAAAAATCATGGTAATATGTGTTTACGTAAAGATTACAGTAAAACTAAAGCGGTTGAGAAACACAGTACGAACCCTAGGAGTCTGACTCGCACTTGGCCGGTTTTTTTTTATACCTGAACAGTAGTTCTGAACATCTGATTGAGCGAAGATACAAAATCCAGTTTATGTTAGTTAAGTGAATATCTAATTAATTAGTTTTCAAACGAAAACACTCAATTCACAAACTTTATTAAATGTGTAAATTATGCGAAAAGTTTGGTGAAATAGTAGATTTTTATCAGGTAAGTACCTGCCTTTTGAAGATTCAACTTATTCAGTTTGCGTCAATGGCACTTGTTTGAGCTAAACAAATAAATGTAACTCTTTGAACACAGTTTAATACTCTCCACTTTAGAAAATGTAAATTATTTACCTAATTTATTCAGTTGCTAAAGCCGATTCTAAAGGCTTTAATTGTAGTTTTAGTGCTGTCAAAACTTAAATTTTTCCAAAGTAATTTAGCTTCTAACTCTAATACTTAAGGATTTTTTTGCGATGAAAAAAATTTAGTTTTGACAGCACTAAAACTAAAATTAAAGCCTTCAGAATCGGCTATACTGTTTCAATATAATAAAATATCAACAAATCAACATTGAATAGAATAGATATACCGGCTGGCTGTCTTGTTTGTTTTTTTGTTACGTTTTAGGATACTAGTCCTTTTGAGCAAGAAATCGCGTTCAACGGACACATGGCATGCAATGCAGCTCTTTGAGAAGCGATGCGCGATGACGAAATATTTTTTTTCGATTGTCTTGATTGTTCAAATATCGATGTATCGTATTGAAAACATCCACACATTGAATATATCGAGGATCTAAAGATACATCGAATAGTTCGATGCATCGTACCAAACACATCGTTTGTTTCAAATACATTGATGTAGCTATATCGTCCATCCCTATTGATGATTGTGTTTTTTTACTACCTATTACTTACTTATAACTAATATTCAGATTTAAATAACTTTAAATAAAATATTCGCTATTCTTCTTCTTAAAATATGATTGTAATATAGTAATAATATGAAGATAGTTTGTCTTATCAGAAGATCCAATAGGTTAATCCTGAAAATTCAAACTCTTTCTTTAATGTAAACAGACTGAAATTAAGAATTTTGACGAGTTAATATAACATTTAATTATTCTTGATCAAACAAATAGATTTTCAGTAATTAACAATATCAAATAAGTACTGTATTCAAAGCACAAAATTTGTTCCTGATATCGATATCAATATATTCTCAGTCTGAAGCAAATTGCAAAGGTTGTCTGGAAGAAATCGCTCTAAGCGATAAGACCGCCCATTGTTGCCTATATTTTTGTTTTTTTCCAACTTTGTATTGTCTTTTTTGTTGTTTTTCTTTTGGTGCACAATAAAGCGTATTTATGTTATGTTATGTTATGCTTTCTATTAATACTTTAGTTCTTTCCGTGTATTGAATTATTTCTCATTTGTTACACAATAAATGCGTGTGTGTGTGTGTTCCCAGAATCGTTGGGGCAAAAGCATTGAACTTTCACATTTTTTGTAATTTATGAGTGCACTTTGAACAATTTTTTGACAGCTTTATGCGTTAGAATTTTAATTAGGGTTCTTCACACTTAAATGTGTTACGACGACGCCCCAACGTGACCAAAGATCCTTTTGTTTTTAAAATGCTATTTATGTCATTTTAAGGGGCTGCACAATTGTCTATCCTGCTCTAATCGATTGCAGCGCACGCAAAACTTCAGTTTTTTTGAAATCGCGGCTACATTGGGACATTAACTTTAATTTCTGTATATAATAAAGATGTTTTTTTTTTCTAGTAAGTATCTGCATAATTATGTTGGTTTCGTTTCAATCGGTTTTGAAATATGGAAGCTGAATCGCTTTTTTCGTGAAATTCAAGCTTTTTTAAAAGGAATATAAGAAGATTGAAACTATGTTTATCGACTCCCATACTGCAATAAGGTAATTGCAAAAAAAAAACAGTTTTATAAGTACCTGCATTATTTATTGGATGTAATTAATGTAATATTACAATAAAACACCACGATTCTGCGCTTCCATTGGCCCAATTTACTAAAATATCTTTAGAGAGCCAATCAACAACAGAGACGCGAATAAGACCCAACCTTATTTCTTAAACCACGCCCCCTATATGCTGATTGGCTTTTAAGGCAGCATTACTGGACCACGCACCCAAGGTTCATGAACGAGTGTTCTTCTTCTCATTTTTCGTGAAACTGTTAGTTGCAAATATTATAAATAAGGACGATATTTTTGATGGTCGTAGATAAAGTATTTTGTGTAACTGAACATAAGTAGACATTGGGACACTCATGCAAAATTATAACAAAACTAACTTCGTTTGTTTCGTAAACAAATACTCGTTATTATCTCATATACAAGGTGTAACAGAAAAGTGTAACCATATTTGAAGAGCTTATTCAGTCAATGATATAGAACGACTTTTACTATGGAGCCAACACTGAAATCTCAAAAAAAAATCTGCCCTTCCATACATTTCAGCCGAGCGGCATTGCATTTTTCTACGAAAAAGTTAATTTTTTTTTCGAGATACAGGGTTTGTTCCATAGTAAAAGTTGTTCTATCTATACCATTGACTGAATAAGCTATATGGTTACACCTTTCTGTTACACGTTGTATATCTCAAATTATGTTACAGTTGTACAAAATACTAAGTATTATTTATTTATATAGTAGAAAACGTCTGAAGGAATGTTTGTAAAACATACGATAAATTACTCGTTATAATATATCCTCATACCTAACGTCATGAAAGGAAAAGAAAAAAAAGGAAATATCAATGAACTTCCATTTATGAACTTGTAATCGAGAAGCAAACTGTTTTCTATAGAAAATACATATATGTAAATACATATAAATACATATATGTAAATACATATAAATACATATATGTAAATACATATATGTAAAGAAAATTTATAGTACCTACCCGCCGCGATATAATCAATAAAATACCAATACCAATCAAATAAATTGGTAACTTCAACTGCAGGTGACGTTACATAATTAAATTTGCAGTATTTGGAGAAAAAGTTGCTTTTGTCTCGTTCTAACAAGTATTTCTTTCGCCCAGGGAACACATAATCCACATGACGGTGCTGGAGTGGCCAGGGTCCTGCTTCAACCTGGGTAGGCTGCAGGACCACTTCCCTGAACTACGCCACTTGGAGTTCATCAACTGTACTTCACTCAATACCTTCAAGGGACATTTTGGTCCTTTCAGCAATATTGAGGTAAGGGGCAACCGATCATTCAAAACTTAAGTACCGTCCAGATGCTACTTGATAAAGTTGTCTGATAAAATTGAAGATATACAAAAAGTCAAGACGAGCCGAAGGATGCAGGCCTTGTAGAGTTAGGGGCTTGACTCTACATGAGATCTAACAGTGAAAGTGTTATCAGTTTATGAGTCTTGGTAACCTACTTCATATAAAATGTTTTTGATGGAATTAAAAAATAATGCCTTGTAGAGTTAGGGCCTTGGCTCTAGAGCCTCTACATGATATCAAACAGTAACAGAGTCTTGGCAACCTACTGTATATGAAATGTTTTTGGTGGGATAATTATTTGGAAAGCTTTTAAAACGAAATTATCCCATTTAAAAAATCTCACCAAAACATAAATGTGAAAAAGGGGCCGAGTTCGGATTATCGGCTTCGCTAAAAAAAAATTTAGATCAAATTGGGTGCCGAGTCACTGCGGCTATATACAACGTTTTTACTTGTTTTAAAAGTAAGTTTGTTAAGGTCCTTCAATTGAATATGTGAAAGTCGGCAGGTTTTCACAGCTATAGTTTCAACGGTTACATCATACATGCAAATAATTGACTATGAAAACTTGTCGAGTTCCACTTTTATTTTATTTAGGATTTTCAGTTTTTTTCTGTTTAGTTTACGAACCGATTACAGATTATTTGTACAGAGGAAAATCATAATTTTATCGACAATTACTACCATAAGGTAATCACAACATCAAAAGTGGTTTTATAAGTAGTACCTACATTTTTTGACCGGTGTTACAATATTACAATAATAACACTGCAAGATAACCAATTACGACAACGAGTAAAGAGGGCGTGGCTTAAGAAATTAAAACCGGCGCTCTTATCCCAGAAGAGTGACTCTCTGTCTTTTTCTTTACGTGTAAGGAGTAAAGAAAATAACCACACTTTTGAATTTTTTCGTTGTTTTTAAATTGTTTAAAAATAAGGGATATGTTTATTAAAACCCACTTACGTGGTCGACCTAGAAAATTTAAAGAGCAATATTACCAGATATGTTTCGTTAATAAAAGAGTGGAATTATGGAAATGGCATGATTTGAAAAGTCTTATTACATGCTGTGTTCGTGAATTATTTCTATCGAGCAAAGTTTATCTGATCGTGTAACACATGCGTGGAAGACCTTTCGAAATATATTGCGTATTTTTTTTTTTTTTTGGTTTTAGACGATATATGAAAGTTCTATTTGACTTTGAAATTACTGATTTTGGGATAAGAGCGCCTTAATGAGTGTTCTAGTGAAAAATTTTCAGTATTATTGGTAATTTCCTACAAGACTCCATCTAACTCGAATCTCTTTAAACACTTTCTTCCTTGTTTCTTTGAGAGTATCAGTTACGAAACTCTATAACTGCGCAAGGTTGAAGCCATAACTCTGTAACTTTCAAAGAGCTCAACGGTTATGTAATATGGTTTCGTTTAGTTACGTATATTTTAGAGAAAATTTCAAAATTCTCTCGTTATCTGGGTGTCATACATATACATACCATATATTTTTAGATGAAGGTAAACACGTACTTTTTACTCATTTACAAGTTTGCAATTTAATCGGATTCAAATTTCTAAAGAAATAGCAAGTATAATTAAATTAAATTTTAACGGTACCTATGTACCGTTAAAGTGGAGACCACATCAAGCTATACACTTGCAGAACGACATTAGCCCCTACAGAGAAAAATATAAGATAGGTACAAAGTCCAATGTGTCTTACAGTGGCGTGCATAGAACTTTTTTCCGGAAAAGCAATCAGAAGGTCAAGTTTGACAATAAAAAAAAAATGAAAAAATTTAAATAAGAAAAAGTTGACATGAAAATGTTCACTCTAGGGTAGACAGTGTCTACCCTGGCGCCATACAAACTTTTTTTTTTCAAAGTGTTATTTAAATTTTTTCATATTTTTTTATTGTCGAACTTGAGCATCAGATTGCTTTTCCGGAAAAAAGTTTTATGCACGGCACTCCACTGTACCTGTATTGAACTTATGGATATATTATTAATTTGCAATATTCCGCTAGAAACTCGTATCATGCTTTTCAAAAATGCAGACTCAAGCATCTCCCGCCTTTCCTTGCTTGCTTGCGGTTTTATGTGGGGGGGCGGGCGGTGCTTGAGTCTGCATTTTGAATAGCATTATAATGGTAAGTAATAGTTTTTAGCGGAATATTGCAAATTTATAGTATATCCATAAAATCTTCATTGTTCGTTTGACGTTCATGATTAGGGCTGCCATATTTTGCTAGGCTCTCATCGGGACGCTCTGGAATGGGGAGGAGACAAATATTTATTCGCTTACTTAGATATACAGTGTGATAAGATGAAATTGCGGAAGCCGGAAACTGGCGATAGTACTCGTACATACGAACAATTTTTCATGAAAATAAATTGAGAAATCGAGAAAAAATCAGTTGTTTCATACATTTGGTCGGGTAGCTATGTCGGATATATAACTTTTCTATGGAACAGCTGATTTTTTTTCGCGATTCATGGGCTGTGTCCATAGTAAAATACGTTCGAAAAGTTTCCGGCTTCCGTATACACATTTAGGTACGTATTTGTATTGTTGTATTTGAATGTATTACGAGTATTATACTTTTCTAAATACTTATTTTTTTTCAATAATATAGAATTCCTCAAAAATAAAAATAAAGCTGTGCAAGTCATAATTATTATACCTATTATAGTTCATCTGACACTTTCGACTATATTGACTCCACAGTTTGTGGCAGCAGAGAATTTCTTTCACTCCACTAGGCGCATTTTAGTGTTTGTCGGGATGCGGGATACAGGATTCAATAACGGTGACAGTCCCGATATATCGGGATGGATGGCAGCCCTATTCATGATGTATTTCAGCAAGGTAACGCCTATGTCAGAGTAAATATATGTCTTTGCGGCTAGAGTATTGTGCGGTCTTTACCTTGTCAAAAATCCTTGTTGTGCGGTCTTTCTGATTATGCGGACGTCCGCATAATATTTTGGCAGACCTTTAAATATAGCTATCGGATCGTCGTGCTCTGATTGGTCGACTGGTGAAATCTGGGAGAATTTCAATAAGGTGGCGCACAACCAGTATTTCTGTCAAGTTGAGTTGACACATGCAAAAATATAGTTCAAGTGTGTAACCACCACGTGGCGCCACCAGTCCAAAAAATGTATAACTTAGTACGAAAATGATAAAATGCGGACGTCAAAGTAGGACCGCACTTTATACAAATAACGAACCAACCTTACTTTCTCGTGTGTAAAAAACAAATGTGAGTTAAAGTAATCATCTTAAAATTCGAAATTTAAAATAGGACCGCACTTCATACGTAAATTGAATTCACCCTACTTCTTGGTGTGTGAAAAACAAGTCTGAGGTAAGGTAAGCACCTAAATATAAGTTTATTTTTTTATCCAAATTCATTCTGGATAGTCGGTAAGTGTTCAGTATCAAGGTTCGATGACCCTTTTTGTTAAATACGTATTATTTTTTGTTTTCCTTGCAAACGCAAGCCCATCCATCAGCCCGTATTCATCCACTGCTGGACATAGGTCTCCCAATATTACGCCACTCTTGGCTTGTAGGAAAAGCTTGTAGGTGTGGCTCAGGAGCGCGATTGGCCTATAGTTCTACAGTAGCATTTTGTCCCCTTTCTTGAAGAACAAAATTACCATGCTCCTGCTTCACTCCTTTGGCGTAGTTCCGGTGTGAATGACGGCATTAAAGAGGTCCTGTAGCTGTCTGAGTATAGGGTAACCTCCAGCTTTCAGGAGTTCGGTTGTGATGCTATCTTCGCCCAGCGCCTTGTTTTTTAGCTCCTCAAGAGCTATCCTAATCTCACCCCTTTTCGACATCCGAGAGTTCATCGGTGTAGTAGCGGATCAATGGTGCACGTTTGTCGTCCTGATCGCGGGAAGTTGGCTTGGGAGCGTGTGAAGGATATAGGAGCTCATAGAAATTACAGTTACAGTTCTACTGTCAGATGTCTTCAGCTTCGTCAGATTAGTCCTTCCTTACAGCTGGGCAAAAACTTTTGAGCCTTTGTTTCGCTCAATCGCTGCTTTAATGATACGAGTGTTATGTCGGCGCAGGTCAAAACGAATTTGCCTTTTAACGCGCTTATTAAGAAGGGGGTAATCTGCCGAATCTGAAAACATTTCCCGTCTTTGCCTCATCAGGTCCAAAGTTCCGCTTGAAATCTTGGACTCCTTATTCTTTCGCTCGGGCTTAAAATAAGCCCTGCCAACTTCGCGCACGACATTCGTGAAATTGTTAACAAGCTGGTCGACGTGTTCAGTGGTTTCCATCAAGATAAATCGGTTCTAAAGTTCCATTTGGAATTTCTCGGATCGTTTCTCTCCAGCTGTAAATTGATATTCAAGATGCTTCGGACAAGTCGGTGATCGATACTAGTACTAAACTTATTGATCACGGAGACATCTTGGAATATGTGCTTTTGATTCGTTATATGAAGTCTATCTCATTTTTTGTCTTACCATCGGGGCTTTGTCAGGTCCACTTCCTTTGGGGCTTTTTTTTGAAGAATGAATTCATCAAATAAAGCCCAAGGAAGCTAACCAGCATCTGACCCCAGGGTTTCTACAGCCATAGCCGTGCGGTCCGATTACCGATTCACCACACTCATGTACATGTACCCCCACTTTGGCGTTGAAGTCCTCCATAACAACGCTATAATGTGTCTTGGTGGTATTATTTTAGGCCTTAGTAATGTCATCATATATGGCCTCGACATCATCATCGGGGTCTCTCGACGTGAGGGCATACACTTGGATGACTTTAAAAGAATATCTCTTGTTAAGTCTGAGAACAATATATGCCACCAGAAAGGAGACACTGCCGATTTCTAACACGTTGCTAATGAAGTATTTGTTGACCAGCATGCCAACTCCACCGACGGACAATTGGTCGCCCTCTCGATAGCAGAGCAGGTGTCCTGACTCCAGGGTTATTGTGTCCTCACCCGCTCGTCAGACTTCCGAAAGCCCCAGAATATGCCAGTTTATTCTAACTAACTCTGACTCGAACTCAGCGAGATGTCTGTCCTACCGTCACGTCCGTGCATTATACGTCACCAAAAAGAGTCACCGGTATTGGTGACCATTCGACCGGAGATTCTTAGCATTCTTAGCGTTACCGCGACCGCAACGCAAGCCCAACACGGGTTAATTACTAGTCTGGCCAGGGAAAAGTGTCACAACAAAGCGCAGTGGGATAGTATGAATTAGGCTATATCAACAAAAGGCACCTCCATCCATCCATCAACCCCTATTCGTCCACTGCTGGACATAGGCCTCCCCAATATTACGCCACTCTTGGCGGGCTTCAGTCACCCTTATCCAGCCGCTACTTGCAACGTCCTTCAGATCGTCAGTCCAGCGGGCACGAGGGCGGCCTACGCTACGCTTTTCTGTACGTAGTCTTCATTCCAATGCCTTTCGGCCCCAACGGTTATCATGTCGGCGACAAATATGGCCAGTCCAATGGTGGTCGGGGAGTGTAATTTCGTATACAAAACCATTATAGTGCGAACGGTGTGTTATTCCGTACGTAAGACCACCAAAGTGCGAACGGAGCGTATAATTTAGTACGGTATTTCATCAAAATGCGGTCGCTGTGTAATTTCGTTCACAAAACCATCAACGTACGGACGTTGTGTTATTTGGTACGTTAACCCACTAAAGTGCGGACTCTGTGTATTAACGTCCGCAAAACCTTTGTTGAGCGGACGGCCCGCACAATATTTTAGGACCGCACAAGCCGTATTTTTGACAAGAACTTTGATTGCTTCTATCTCCGTCTCCAGTGAGTGTTAACTAAATTCTGATAGATGTTCATGCTAGAAAAAGACAGCCGTACATCGTGTAAGCAAATACACTCGCCTAAGTCAACGGGAAAGGTAGGACCGCACAATGAGGATTTTTGTACAAGTCCGCACAACATTTGTCCCGCGAACAAGTGTGTATACAGTAGTGAATCTTAGTACAAACGTTCAGATTCGAATTCACACACGAAGACGTGTGCTTTACACGCCGCACAGTGGGCTGAAATCGAATTTTCGTGGAATTAGCGATGAATAAAAAAAAATTACTTTTCAAATTGTTTGTTGATATTGTAGGATTCTACTAATTACGGCGATGATTTATTTGTTATATTCCGGCTCGGGCCCTGAGCTGAATATACGCGTGGGGAGTTAGTTTCCAAGGGAAAGACTAGAAATACTATCTAAATCTTTATTGCTTTAGTTTACAGATCAAACTAAGGACTATGTAACTACTTTATGACTTCCAATCAAACGGACAAGACAAAGGGGGAGCACACGAAGTGTGCGGGTTGACAACTGAGAGCAGATTCCTGTGATTAGAAAAAGTCGGTGGATTTACATATTGGCAGATCACGAGTTTCTGGGGTGGTGAGGACTGTGTGAACCTTTAAAGTTCTAAGAACTGAATTTACGGAGGGTCAACCTTGAGATAAGATGCTTTTCTATTAGAATCAGTATTATCGTTTTATTTAATTAGGGGTTAATGGGGGTGATTTGCGTCAGTGTGTACGTGACTTGTTATCTATTCAATTATAGGAAATAAGAATTGGTAAAAGTGTACTTACAGAAGTGCTGGTATACACCTCCCCGCGTAAGAGTAAACAATACGAAGTTTTTTTTAGGGAAAAGAGAGATAATACAATACAATACAATACAATATTCTTTATTACACACCAAAAACGAAGTATATAGACAATAAAAAAAGTAAAAGTAGGGTACAATTGGCGGTCTTATCACTAAAAAGTGATCTCTTCCAGGCAACCATATCCATTGTACATAATATTTATATATATGTATATATTTAAACATACCTTTACATAAATAATATATAAACAAAAACAAAATAAGATAATTTTAATGGAAAGCCATAATGTGAAGTCATTAGCTTTACAAATAAATTCGGTATTACAATATATTGTTGTTTTTATTTTTTTGAAAAAATATTTTTACATGTATACTACCCATAATCTAAATAACATTTTAACCCGTATACATGTAAAATTTATGACAAAATCTATTACATATAAACTTATCTATTCGCAGCTATTATAATAACGTTAGTAACAATCATCTTAAAATTGTAGTAATAATAACATTAAAGTGTGCCAAATAACAATTTAGTGTTTAATATAAAGTACATACAATGTACTTGTGCTGACATTGAAATGGAAGATCTTACATGTTCACTTTTACATAGGGAAATAAAAGTCAATTATTCAAGTTAAATGTATATTTTCTTTTTGACTCTGTAGATGGAGGACGTGTAAGTCTACTTGATAAAAAAGGGTTAGGTTCATTACTTTTTAGGATGTCAGCAGAAGGTCTGTATAGTGAGCTTAGTTCTACAAAAGGTTCGATTTTGTTTGGTCTAGTGTTACATTGGTTAAATATTTGAATACAACAACATTTTCCTTGTGAATCATGTGGATTCTTACATACGTAAGACCTTAACCAATTGTTACAATAACAATATTTAAATATTAGATGTAGTATTACAAAACCACATAATGAATAAACCAGGTATGAAATATGCAACCTTGATTTTGTATCATAATTATTATTTTGAAGAGTGTTTATATGCTCTTCTATAAAGTGTAACTTTACTGAAGCTAGATTCAAGTCGTCTAACTTTACGTTACCGATGTTGATGGGTGTGAACAAATGTTTTGTTTTGTTTAATTTCTTATCGACACAGAAATCGTCTTTGGTGAGACCTAAGTCGAATGAGGGTGAGGTGAAATTTGTGATGATGTCACTTGTGGCGGTGATTTGTATGAGATTCGGATAACATTTGCATTTTATATCGTTATCCATGCAATCTATAGTTAACTTAGTAGGTTTCGAATAAATGTAGATCCATTGATTGTTGGTTAACTTTTGCCAAAATTCAATTTGTCCGTACATACATTTTGTAACGTATTATTTAGGTACCATTTTAATTATTTTTCTAAATAATTGTGATTCGCACGATGGGTTAGACGTCGTTGTGTATTAATTTAAATCTTCGCTAACGAAATGTTCCGAAGAGAGTGTAAAGCATTTTTTTTATATTATCATCAAATTGGACAGATATACAACAAAATGCATTTGAATTGTGATTGATGCTTCTGTCACCCAAAATCTTGCAATATTCAGACTTTAGTAAAGAATTTATACTCACAACAGATGCAAGTAATATTGCACTTGGTGTATTGTACTTTCTGTATTATCGGAAAAGATTTACCTATTGCTTATGCTTCGCGCACCTTGAATAAAGCCGAGAAGAATTATAACATAACCGATAAAGAGATTTTATCTATCAAATGGGCCATACAATATTTTAAACCATACTCATATGGGAGACATTTTAAAATTGTCACTGACCATGAGCCCGCTAAATATTTTAAAAGGAACCGAGACCCCGGCAGTAGTCGATTAACATGCTGGAAACTTAGTCTCGAAGACTTCGATTACGATATTATTTATAAACCCAGTCGTATAAATTCAAACGCTGATTGTTTATCAAGAATACAAATAAACAATATAAATATAGAATCAGAAACATACGCTGACTTCCTAAACTTCTTTGAAAAACAAAACGAGTTCACAATTAGTGATTTCACTGAAGGTGATGACCTCTTGTTTGATAACAAGCACACACATTTTGCTAACATAACTAGTATCACTCTAGGTGAGGAAAATCCTTATTCCATTGAAGCATTCGATAAG
Source organism: Ypsolopha sequella (assembly GCA_934047225.1). Lineage (NCBI taxonomy): Eukaryota > Metazoa > Arthropoda > Insecta > Lepidoptera > Ypsolophidae > Ypsolopha > Ypsolopha sequella. Next base: position 12,489,381 of record OW203996.1, read on the forward strand.
AGTAAGAATATCATATCTCTATTGAGTACACGAAATCATCCTTACGAAATACTGAAAAGCGAAATGAACACTCGCCAAATTATCGCCAAATTATATTGTCTAGCCAAATATAATTTATTTGATAAATTAACAATGAAAGATCGATTTTACACCCAAAGGAATTTAAGAACCAAACTTTAGAAGACAAAATTATTGCAATTCATATTCCTGATTTTAAGGAAGCTTATAGCTCAATTCATCTTGATAAAATCAAGCAAATAATTTTCTATATTTTTAGAAATATGAGTATCAAAATTTTGCATGTGCCAAAATAAGGTAATTACACCCGAAGATTCTACAATCTCCACTCTCTTGAAAGAAAATCATGATAGTACGGTCTAAGGACACAATGGCATAATTAAATGTACAAAAGAATAAAATCAAAGTACATTTGGCCTTATGTGAAAAAACAAATAATTGATTACGTAAGCAATTGTAAATCTTGCGTAATTAACGAAACAGTTAAGAAAAAGGTCAAAGCATCCATGATAATAACCACAACATCCTCTACAGCATTCGAACGAATAGCTATGGATATAGTTGGTCCTTTACCGGTTACCAACAGTGGAAATAAATTTATCCTTAGTATTCAGGATGCCCTAACTAAATTTTCACAAGCTTTTCCTATGTTCTGCCATAACGCTGTAACAGTTGCTGAAAAACTGGTACTATGCACAACATACTATGGTATACCTAAATGCATTTTAACCGATCAAGGCACAGAGTTCATGTCAAACACACTTAAACAAGTATCAAAGACCTTTAAAATAAAACAATTGAACTCTACGGCTTATCAACCACAAACAAATGACGCATTGGAACGCAGCCACTCTACACTAAAAGACTATCTTTAACTATATGTGTCAGAGGATCAAGATGATTGGGACACACACATTCCATTAGTAATGTTATCTTATAACAAAAGTGTTCACACAAGTTCAAGGTTTACTCCACACGAATTAGTTTCGAAACTAACTCTACCAAATTCTATTCCAGACAATGAAAATCAGTCAAACTATGACGATTAGGTTGAGAATCTTAAATATGTATCAAGAATTTCGCGAGCTATTGCAAAAGAAAATCTTATTAAAAGTTATCAAATGTACCTCAATATAAAGAGGAAAATTTCGTACTGGTGAACGTTAAAAGAAGTAGTAAGTTAAGACTTGATTGGAAAGGCCCTTACAAGATTATAAAATTAAACCCAAAAACGGCTCATATAACAATTAAATGTAAAAATAAAAACCTAAAGGTTCACTTTAATAGAATAAAATCCGCTCCTAAAGGTTTAATGAAGGAAAAACATGTAAGAGGTTACTCATGCGGTCGCAATGAGTAACCTCTTACCTAATTTCAAATGATAACGGCCCGGACATCAATCCTATCGAGAAAAGCACAAGACTTCTTCGACAGAATCAGAACAATGAAGATATTAGTCGACGACTGGAAGTTAATGACATTCAAAGATATAGTTATAGATAAGATATAAGTTCAATATCAGAGGCCCTTGATATTGTTGAAAATAAAATAAAGATAACAACGAATAAATGTACCAAACTAGAAGAAATATCGCAGAATATTAAATGTGATAAACGACTGACTAATATTAGGTTATCATTAGATAAGGTCATAGGTCTCTACGACTCCTTATCACATTTAACCGCTACTAAGAGAAAGAAACGAGGTTGGTTTAACGGAATTGGTTTCGCCCTTAAAACTGTTTTCGGTACTCTAGACAGCGATGATGCTTCATATTATGATGAAATTATTGAAAGGGTATTACGAGATGATAAAGAAATTTATAAAATCACGAAAAGTCAAATACAAGTTACCAAACTCAGAATTTCTACAACACGATTACCAAATTGACAAATAACGAAAAAGCGTTTTGACGATTTTAATGCAAGCGTGACTATTATCGCTATTTCTCCTCTATGTTAGAGAACTTAACTGAAGACATTAATACTGTCGTGAATTATATATTATTCGCAAAACAAGATGTTCTACATCCCGCGATTATTTCCCCAACTCAAATATATTATGAGTTGACGAAAAAAACAAAAAATATTAAATTCTTACATCAAAATAAAGAATTTCCTTTACCACTTTCTCTAGAAGATGTTCATCTTCTTATCGATATTTCCTTTTAAGCTTCTGGCAAAATTTAAAAATTCCACTGGTAGCTTCTCAAGAATTTGAACTCAACCACGTTTTCCCTTTATTTTGTGAGGATATATGGTCGTTTCAATACACTGATTTATTAAATGTGTAATTATTGGAACCAACTCATTACTTATGTTTTTTATGTCAGACACTCTAATGCCATCTATGCCAGGACTTTTTTTTGTTTTCATGTGTTTTATTATTTTTTCTATGATTTCATTACAAGCCTTATATATTTTTATACATCTGTCCGTACTATTTACGTAATCATTGCATTCCAGAAGTGGTATTTTACAGTTGTTGATTCATAAACCTAACTTATAATGAACTGTTGGCGTGAATTGCCATAGACCAATAACTTTTTCACTTTTAACTTCTTAACAAGAAAAACAGAGTAAAGTTTTGCAATTAGTACCAAGCTTAAGCGCCATTATTTTAAACTATTTTTAACGAATCTATAAACGACTAATCCGCTTCGAAAACAAGAAAAATGCATTTTATTTTAGGAAGTAGAAGTAAATTTTTTCTTGTATTAAGACTGTACCTGAGCCTAGAGCATGACCAACTCCAGTCTATCTAGGATTCGTTTGAAGAAATTCGGACTCTCCTTGTATTGAAAAAAATATATTTGGTTTATTAATCTTTTCTCTAGGGATCTAACGTATAAACAATGTACTAAATTTATACTTTTGTCAAAAAAAATGTTTTGCACCCTCTCTTTTTTTGGTTATCAAACGTTCGCTTCAAGAACGCGGTTAAGAGATCAACTTGATTTTTTTTTCATAAAATAGGTAATAGAAATATGAAGGTATATCACCTAAATTCAATATTTTTTCCCTACAAAATTCTTCAGTATTAGCTAAAAACACACCAATTTGTTGTTTCGCTGCGTGAGCACTAGTATTACGCGTTCAAGAAAAAGAGGCCAAAGAGCCAACATATAATCGCCTCTATGACAAGCAAATAAAGTCTTTGCCGTAGGACTTATTGTGCTGGACGGGTAATAAAAAAAGTTGCTAGATTATGCCATCTTCTTTAACTAGATGAATGTTGCTCTTTATTACAACACAAAAATCATTTTCAGATAACTTACAAGACAAATTATGTAGTTACCTAATATAGATCTACATATAATGTTTATGTCTACTCATACATACTTTCCAATTTCTCATAAGTAAAGAAAATGTTTTCAGGAAACTTTTATTTTTACCAACTACTTGGTCTAACTTTATTAAAACTTGAACGGAAATTATATAAGTTTTTTATTTTAAACTAGTCTCCAGATTTTTTTTTTATTTTGAAACGCAGCTTTTAGTTTGATTCCGGATGACCCAGATATGGTTCTGCAGTGAAGATCGCTTAAATTTTTGTTAAGAACCTTAATTAATGTTTATTTAAGTATTTATTTGTTTATTAGAAAAGGCACATCAAGAAAGTAAACACATAACATTTATAATATACCTATACATGAAAAATTCTAAAACTAATGTTTATATCTATAACAACAGATATCTGCACAGAGCACAGCATTCATAATTAACGTGATACATAAATTAAATTAAACACAAAACTAAGTGGAAAACTAAAACTAACATGCAATTAGTACCTAATTTATACATTAAAACACAAAATTAAACTAGCATGCAAGAAATAAAAGTGTTTCGGTATGTAATTTCTACAAAGGTGGCGTATGGTAACGTACATAAAAATAATATTCCTACTCCATATCAATTGTAAATTTGTATGCCAACAATCTATGTCTCTGAAGTATTGAGGGTCATAAGGATCTTGGCCCCGTCTGCGGAGACGACGTACAGTACTCCCAAAGTAATAATGCGCATACAAAACTTCGCCACCGTTCGGCAAAGTTCGTATTTCCTTACACTTTCTATACAATCAATACGGTCACGTGGTACGTCCGGTCGCTCGGCTATAGATTTGTAGCGCATTATTACTTTGGGAGTAGTGCATATTCCTCTCTACTAATGGTAGGTTCGGCCGCGAGTCAAAATAACCGAAATCTTATATTTTTTAAATAAAAGAGGGGATACGATAGAGATCTGGGTCACGAAGTGACATTGTATGATAATAACAGATTCTTTATTGTTTTCAATTAAGAAAACATTGTTTGGAGGTCAGCCGTACGTACACGTGACTCCTTAATTTATCACAACATTCAATAAGGAACTCATTGTAATTTGTTTCTTAATACCTATTACAATGTTTTAATATTTAGGAGGTCAAGATACACAGCAAACATTGGCGATCAAATAGTATGGAATAATAATAGAAAAGTGACAATACTTATAAACGTACTAACAGTGTTTGGTACTAACATAACTGTCGATAGGTCTGAGAAAAGGAGCAGAAATGTACCTACTCATTTGCAAAACCCACTCGCTCCAAAAAGTGACGCTCGTGACCACAGAGCAAACCTTCTTTGTCACAAACTCCTCATTTGGTCGTTTGTGTGCTCTGTGTTACAACCGCGTGACTAAAGGTCAACGTTTTCAGCATTTCCTTTTCTTTTTCTTTTGTCTGATAAAGTTGTAAAGCCTGAATGGCCAACAACATAAAATACGATAAAAATAAAACTCGTGATACCTCGCATAACGCTTTAATTTGAAGACAAATGGTTTAAATTGGGAACCACTTGCAAGGACAGTTTTACATTGTACGATGAAAATGATAAATTGCAATATGCATTAATATTTTTTTTATTGGATTTTCTGTCGTTTTAGATGTACTGCCGATAGAAAACAGACGGGTATGCCAAAATATCATAATAAATGTATATAAAAGTTAAAGGATACTGTAAGAAGCCGTATGGAATTTGGTCGACTCAATTTTGAGAAACTTTTTAAGTGTGTTGGGAGTGCTCATTGTAGAGGTATTGAAACACGCATCAAAATCTTCTGATTGGTTACTAAGCTCTAAAAGATAATTTGATATACAATATATATTTGGTTCACTTTATAAATATTTGCGTTTTATTAGAGATTTCCAATTTTCCAACTATTTGTCTAAAAATGTTATCACAAATTGTCAGATTGTAAATTTGACAAGATCTTTGCGAGAGTCTGTTTTACCGTGAACATATTGGGCTCTTTTTTTTGTTTATGTGTGGTTTCCAAAACAGAAATTATAATGTAATAAATCTTTACTCAACAAACTTACCTAACAGTAAAAACCACATAAAAATCTGTTTGCTGATTCTCGAGTTACATTTATATATATATGTTGTAGCCATGTCGTAAAATTGACCGTATTATCATGATGTGATCATTGTTATGAAGTATAAAACAAGAAATTTAGTAATTTAAATGTAGCTGGACTTTTGCCCTCCAAAACAGAGTGACTGCCTTTTACCCCAACTTAGTCTAAGTTGTCATTGCTGGTATTTGACATTACTTGGCGTAACATTGTGAGGGACGGGTGCACACTTCTACTATTCAGCAAAGTTTAGCTCTGTAAACAATACTCTATTTGTCCGCTGAACGCGAGGATGATTTCCGAGCGCTTATTATTTAAAATGTCTTACGAAAACATCCTACGGCTCAACATGCTTACGTATTCAAAGACTTGAACTAACTTACTGAAATATTTCGTACAATCTTATGCACAAATCTGTGAATCATTATATAGCGTTATATGCTGTTGGCATAGGGATAATTAAAATGCATTGAGAATCAATGAACTGATATAATGTGTCTGAAAAGAAAAATCACAAGCAAATGCAGCTAGGACAAATCAACCAATTAATTAAATCTTTATTACTTAGCGTTAGGCACATTATTAGAAACATTTGGCGTCGAGGTTGATTTCCGCATTTGCAATATTTTATTCGTCTATTGAATCCATCCTAGCGTTCAACTTTAAATTCCGGACGTGCAAATTGAAATACATCAGATGAAACCATACTGCATTTCAGTGTTGACACGTAGTATGGATTCTGTAACACAGCGACGCGGAAGCGTTTTGTAAAACATCCTGCTATCCAACACGGGACCGCGTTGAGCCGTAGTATGATTTCATAAGACGCCTTCTTGATAACACCGCTTTTTCGCAAAAACCTGCTTTTTTCTGAAAAACTGAATTATTGCGTACAGGCCGATCCATTTCGCAATAATACGAAATTATTCCGCTTGTTCGCGAACAAACTGCTTTTTCACGAAAAGGCGAGATTAAAACAATTTAGAAAGTCCTTGAAGGACAAAAATAGGTGCGACAACGAGCGAAGCTAAGCGGAGCGAGGAGGAGCGTGTTAGTTTAACATGAAAATAACTTTGGGAAGCCGAGCGAAGCGAAGCGGAGCAAGTCGGCCCCACTAGTTTTAATAAAGAATAATTTCGTATCATCGCGTGATTGGACTGTGTTTACGCCATAATTCGGTTTTTCACGAAAAAGCAGTTTTCGCTATCATACGACAACATATCTTGAATCGATCAGCTTAAATTCAGCGAATTGTTGAAGTCACACGCTGAGCTGTTTTCCTTTTCCACCGGAAACAATGGTTGTATTAGTTTTTTTCTAAAGTTATCTTTATTTTTGTGAAGCTAGATATTATGGTAGGTTATGCTACTAGGGCGAAAAGGAATATATTACGAGGACGATTTAAAACACGAGCATAGCGAGTGTTTTAAACGTAACCGAGTAATTTATTGCTCTTACGCCCGTGTATCATACTACGTTTTTCAATGCATAGTGTAAGGAAATAAAACAAACATAATCTTGTGAACTTTAAATTATGATTGGCTCAAAAGGACTGTATCCAGAGCCGTTAAACAGTGGAAAAAAAAGTATAAAATGTATGGCACACAGGAAAGGTTACAGTTTAGCCAATGATTGTAAATAAATTAAAAAAAATTATAATAATAAAGCCCTGGGGCAAAATAATCGACTTTCTGTTCGGTTTTGATGCATAAAAAGTGGGCCTTTACGAGCAATTGCATTGAAAACGATATTATTAACCCTCATGCTTACACTTAATTTAATTTAATAAATGTTAATGAGAAAAGATTTTTTTATCTTTGAAAATGTTGTACTAGAAGTTTTGTGTCTGTGTTTTTTTGGTGGAATAAAGTGTTTTGTATTTGTAAATCTACAAGACATAAAATTTGTTTCAGAAATTAGCCATGCATGGTCTGACGTCACTCTGGGAGCTTCCTGGTGACGTCATAGCTCAGATGCCGGAGCTAAGAGAAATGGACCTTAGGAACAACGTGTTAAGGCATATGAAAGCTAAACTTTTGAGGGCGCCACCAAAATTGGAAAGAGTATATCTTGGAGGTGAGTGTCAGAAAGTTTCAGAAAAGACTGAAGAGACGATTAAATTACAAAACTAGTGCAAACAAAGTTTTGAAATAATGCGCGGTTAGATCAGCCAGGTGTGGTTGTGTTTATAGACGTCTTTAGGGCTGATTTTAGTAGAAAAGTGAGTAAATTTTATAGTAAAATATTAAGTTCAAACAAATATTTTTTGCTCAATCCATGAGCAATTTTTTGTAATTATATATTATTGCATTTCTTATTTTATTTTTGACTCTATCAATAGCAGGGCTATTCAGGGATGCGCAACAATAATTTTATCCTTTGAATTTAGAATTGGGTAGCTTTGGCTCTTGAAAAACTATTCAATGTTTTAAAATTTCACGAAATTCATAAATGTACTAACAACTCGAAAATCGTAGACTTTTTAGCGAGGTCATATTTTGATATTCTGGTCAGTCATGAGCTGGTCTATTGCAGCCCTCCAAGGGATAACATTGACTTTTGGGACACCTGTATACAGGATGTAATCGTTAAGTGTGACCAGGCGATTATTCAGTATCTATTACAGATATCAAAAAATTTTAAACTGATATCGAAAGTAAGTTACCTAATCAGTAAAATGACATCAATAACTTTTTGAAAATCAAACGAGAAGTATCTAAAATTTTGACATTAAACAACGGCTCGGGCATATAAACGTCTCGGATAAAATGGATTGTTTTATGCCCTTGTTGTACAATCTACTATTTCTGCTATACAAGTACAATTACCCTAAGTGGAAGGCAAAGGGAACTTATTTTATACAGTCGTGACTGAATTTTTACCAATGATGTTTTTATAGCTAACATTTGCAAGCTCTCTTTTGCACGCGTTAAATTTGTATGTCATTATTCCATCCATTCATCAGTCTGTGTTCGTCCACTGCTGCCTCTCCAATATTTCGCCACTCTTGGCAGTCCTGCGTCATCCTCATCATCCAGCCGCTACCCGCAACGTCCTTGAGGTATTCAGTCCAGCGGGCACGAGGTTGGCCTACGCTACGCTATGCTGTACGTGGTCTCCATCCCAACGCCTTTCGGCTCCAATGGCCATCGTGTCGGCAACTTCAACTGCCACTTCAACTTACTAATTTGGCAGGCTATTTCGGTCATTTTTGATCTCTGACAGATTTCCTCGTTCCGGATTTCATCCATCAGAGATATTCCAAATATAGCCCGCTCCATAGCTCGCTGATCGACCTTAAATCGACGGATCAAGTCCTTGGTAGCATATTTTTGAACAAATTCGATGCTGACAATTGTGTCGATTCGGTGTAACACGACTTAACTTATTTGATAGGACTAAGCTTATTTTAAACGTCCTGTCTTTGTCTTTTCGATATAGAAAGACAAAGACATAACGCTTAATTAAATTAAGTTTAGTCTATCTACTTATTAATGTAAACTGCCAGACTGACACAAATAAATGTTCTAGGTTTCGTGTCAAAATAATATATGTTAGAAATTAAGATTTTTTTATGTAAATAAATTAAATAAATATAGTAGAAAAAAAAACTTTGTAACTAAAGTACAAAAAAGATTGTTCATTGCTATAATGAAGTTCCTGATGGAACCATCATCAAAATCTGTTAATATTTGTGTCGATTCGGTGTAACACGTTTTAACTAATCTGACAGGACTAAACTTAATTTGAGTGTTCTTTCTTTTTCTTACTGAATAGATAAGACAAAGACGGGACGCTTAAAATAAGGTTAGTCCTGTCAAATAAGTTAAGTCGTGCTACACCGAATCGACACGATGATCTACCTATTTCATGAGTGTATTTTATTTATTTTATTTTATTTTATTATTCACACAGAAATCCACAGCACATTACAAAAAAAAATAATAATAGAAAAGATTACCCGAACAGAGGCCAATAAAGGATTCTTCTTGTACTAACTAAAATTGTAAAAAGCATGCAAACAAGAAATCGAAGGTAGTGTATGAAACTGTTACTATGTGTTTAATTTATTAGTTAAACACTCGTGTAAGGTATTAAAAAGCTTGTGTTTTAATAACCTCTTTATCTGCCAGTTTCACAAACTACTATAAAAATATTTTTGCCGATCTACGTCACTTTCACTTGTCACTTTGCGTAAATTTTTTCTTTTGGAATGAAAGTTATATGTATTATAGAATAGTGGTCAAAAAACGTGGAAAAAATTAAAAATATTTTTTTCCCTTATTTAGGGTAAATCGAATAAATAAAAAATATTGTTTTCTTCAAAATATATATATATATATATACAAAATGTATATTTTTATTCCTTTTCCATTTTTTTGTCCTTTATTAATTAGATTAGTTTTTAACATTTAGTTAATCAAAAACCGTAATTATTAAAAAAATATTAAATTTTGTAATTTTTTTTCGCAGCCTCCGATTTCCGGTTTTTAGACCATTTTCATTGCAAGTGGTACTACAAAAATATATGAGTATATAAAAAAGCTAATTTCAACTTTTTGTTTTGTTATTTCGTTAATTCCAGAAAGTTGCCAGCAACAAAAATAGTTGTCCCTTTCTTTTAAAAATTAATAAATTTTTTTAGACTTTGAAAGATAATTGCCACTTGACAACAATACTCATTTAAGAAATGAAATGAAATATATTTATTTGTACAATGTATACGTAGGTTTATCAGATACACTTAGTACAGATCGGTTTTAATGTAATATAATTAAATAATTTTAGAACTCAAATATACAATATTATTATAATTTTTGTATGTTTATTTATTATTTATATATGTATGTGTATATTTTATAGGTATGTATTCATTTATTTCAGTATGTTCATGTATTTTTATATGTAAGTTTATGTCTTAGATATTTAAGTTTATAGTATAATCTCCCTATTATTTTCTGATTAGTATTTACACCTCTACACGTTATTCTGTTCATCTTTCTGTTAGCTACTAAGGGTTGCCTGGAAGATATTGCTATTAGCAATAAGTGCCACCTTTGTACACCATGTTTAATTGTTTTTTGTCTTTAAGTTATTTGTGTAAATATGCAGAAAGTGTTATAAATAAAATAAATAATCTTTGTCTGTAGGTAATAGTTTTATATAATAAATAATAATATGTTTCTTTCGTTTATTAATTATTATTAAAACAATAAAAAAAAATATTGTTCGATATATTTCGGCCCCTCTAGCTTTTCGGTCGGTGGGGTCATGTCTGTCAGTGCTGTCTGTTGAGTCCAGGTCCATAATGAGCACCAAGTGACCAGATATATTTAATTAAAAAAAATACAATTGAATAAAATAAAACTATAGGAATAAATAATATTATAAATATATGCAATATATATAATAAATATAAGCCTAACTCCACCGATTAGATTAATCTGGCTAAACATGCTCTAAACATACTTACACAGACCACTTAGCCATAAGTGCGGTTTGTGCATAATAATTGTTACTGGATCTCAAATGTCAAAGGCGACGACGACGCGTGGTTTGTTTGAAAGCAAAATTAGCACTAAAACGTTCAAGATTCAAGACACGAGAATTATTATTCAAGACACGAAAATTACAATTATTATTATGCTCCCTTTGCGAATAACGTGCCAAACGAGTATTTAGGGAAATAACATTATTATGTAAGTATTACCATTCTCATGTTATAATAATAGAAAGTAATAAGCATATTATGTACAAAAATGTACTCACGATCTGTCCTAGGGTTGCCAGGTGTTCGGTTTTGAACGAGACAGTACGGTTTTTTGAACGACTGTCCGGTCCAGAAATTTTGGAAAACCGGACAAAAGAACGTCCGGTTTTTTTGAAAATACGTGATATATACAACCAGAAAGGTGTAACCATTTTTGAAGAGCTTATTCAGTCAATGGTATAGAACTACTTTTACTACCGAACGAAACCTGTATCTCAAAAAAAAATCTACTGTTTCATAGAAAAATGCAATGCCTCTCGACCGAAATATATGGAAGGGCAGATTTTTTTTTTTGAGATTATGGAGTTAGCTCCATAGTAAAAGTTATTCTATACCATGCTCTGAATAAGCTCTTCAAATATGGTTACACCTTTCTGTTACACATTGTATATGTCGTGGCCATATCGTAGAATTGACCATTTCATGATCTGGTTGGCTATATCGTATTTCTGTTAAAATTGGAAGGGTCGCCTCGCTTGGCTCTCCAAATGTATTTACATGTAAACCTAACACGCTTCGCTCGTCGTTGCACCTATTTTTTACTTTTGGTGAAAGATTTTTGATTTCATACTTTACGATCTGCCCAACCAAATCATGAAATGGTCAATTCTACGATATGGTCACGACATAATATATACCTCACTCACGACATGGAGTACAACATGTGTGCAGTGTTTCTGTCTCCAATGCCTTCGTAGGAAGAGTTTTTAGCGTAATGGGTAATGTATGGACTGACGAAAGATATCGATTCGGTGTGAATACCGTAAAAAGCGAATTATGTGTTTTCAGTTGTATTAAATTTAAAGAAACTGTTTGGTAAAAGGCGGTAATGGCAGCTGGAACAGGGGCCCATAAGCTGTCCCAGATCTACGTCCATGTAGATTCAATCTGCTTATATTCTATAAAAGTAAAATACGAAATTCCTACCAGAAAATTGCACTTGATGACGTCTTCAGCACGCTTTCACTGCGCACGCGGAGTCCAGGATGTGCCGGTGTTGTGACACGTTGTTCACCTTCCACGAAGAATCTAAACACAACCCACCTACACCTGGATGCATCCAAACCCAGAAGAAATGGTAATCTGACAAAGTCCACTTGTTGGAAACCGCATGGGTAAAGGTTATGTCGCACACACACAGGAAATAAACTAAAAGTGGTCTTCACACCAAAATATTGTCAGACCCTGACTCAATAATGCTTTTTACGATGTCCACATCAATTCCTTACTTATTAATCATTAATATACTAAAATAATGTGGTCGACCGCGACCCTTTTCCAAAAAGTAGACCTATCCGAGGTTTTCGACAGCTCCAAGTGGGAGAAGTGTTACCACACACAAAAAACAAAATCGTCGACCGAACACTCGACTGATGCGTTCTAAAAATATACATTTTATCCGAAACAGAAACAATTTCAGGCAATAAACGTTTATTAAAAGCAGTAGCATTTAGTGCCAAATATATTAACAAGTGATTTTTTGCTTACCAATAGCAATAATAATAAATATAAGTTTTAATGATTACCAAGTGTTTCATTGTGTTCACACTCAGTGAGTTTTAGTAATTTTCTTAGTTTGATCTGGCCAAAATCAAAGGGTTACGACAAATATTGATAAAAAATGACAACATTTGATAAAAATGTTCGGTTTTTTATATAGACCATCTGGCAGCCCTACCTGTCCCCCAATGGGATAGACTGAATATCTTGAGAATAACACACTTGTACAATGTCTATTTTTTTTGTGCACTAGCGTAACGGATGCTTTACATGTTTCACCAAGTGCCGACGACCTGATAGTATAAACTATATAGGTATGGAGAGTACAGAGAGTAAAGCTCATGTAAACTAACACGTAGATTAAATTAGAATATGCTCTAATTTTCGCCCTTTTAGGTTTCCCACCGAACTCTTTTAGAAATCATGGCAGGTGACTTACATTCCGTCAGCTTTTTATACTTTTTACCTTACTGAAACAGCATTTTGATCAGTACAGAGATTTTCCGAACCGAATTCATAAATAAACATTTTTGTTTTTGGCCAATATCTTTATAAAAATAATTATCATGACCTAAATATTAACTCCTAGATACCTACTTTTGTAAAGCGGCTGTGACACAATGACTGTTGCTCAAAAACTATGCCGACACTGAATTGGCACTAGAAATTCCGAAGTAAACTCCTTTTTTAATATAATTCCTTTGGTAAGGTCCAAACAAATAAAGAATTTTCTATTAATTTCTCATATCCACATCCCCACACACTAACAAATCCTTACTTACCCTACCTTATTTTTAATTAGGCTCTTCTGTCATCTATCTCACGTGCTTATGGCTTTTGGGACAATTCTTCAATTTGTCAGGGCACAACTAGATCATATAATAACCTTTCTTAATCTTTAATTTTAAGAACAGGTATCATGACACGACCAACTCAGTTGGGTGTGTTTCATTTCGCTATAAGGTGGACGGCTCCATAAAATTTGCGATAACAATTGTGCCGATTTCGTCGCAGGCGCAAAATTGTTTTTTTTTTCAGGAGAAACATGATTTTGGTAAGACTGTGAACGTTTTCAAATATTATTTTTGGTTTTTATTAATCTAGATAATATTTTCGATGTTCACTCTTATTCTTTTTTTAATTTTACTTTATTTAGGAAACATACATAGTCGTTTACTTATTATTAGAAAAAATAGGCAGTAAAAAACGGAAGGAAAGTCCGATAGAAGTGAAACACTTATTGAAAAATTTCGAACACAGTTAAACAACACGGAATAAACTAAAAATATACTATACATAATGAGGAAGCAATATAGGTATATAAACTGTATAATAGTATTTTTAGTTTTAATTTATTGATTTTATCTGAAACAATAAAAGTACACTCGGTAACACTTTTGGTTAAAACCGTTAAATTTACTTATTTGTGTTGTTAAGTTATTTTATTACTCAAATTTCACGATTTTTAGTTCGGCCTAAACAATGACTAGAAAACAACAACAACTAGATAATGTTAATGATTTAGACCCAGCTTAAAATATTATAATAATATTCTATAGACACCCCACAATTTGGTGACAGCGTTTGTATGGAGGTTCGCGCGTGATGACGCCTCTTAAGGCGATATGTAAAAAAATAAGGGTGTTTCTTTTCTGTGTATTAAATGAAATAGACGGAAAATTATAATAAATTTCTGGTATATGCATTTTGACTATATAATCTAGGGTTTTGAAATTGGAAAACATGTTTGGATACATTTTCCTCGATAGAAATAATTGTTAAAATGAGGTCTTCAAACACACTTTTTCTCCTCGTTTGACGAATAGGAACCATATACATAACTCGAACATATTTTATTTAGTGTGTTTTAATAATATCTAGAGATTTGATATTTGAAATTTTGCTAACTATTTAAAAAAAATAATAATATATAAAACCAACTTTTTTCCCCTTTTGCCCTGAAAACGTCCCTCTCGCACTGCGCGATTTTTCGCTTGGAGTGACAGTGACAAAAATAAAATTCGCATAGCCTCTTAATAGTGTACAGACATGTTCATTCACGAAGTCGCGCTCCTCCACAGTAAATTTTATACGCTCTCGTGCAATGTAATTTACTGTGGAGGGGCAGGACTTCGTAAGTGAACAGTACTGTATGAGCTAAAAGAAATTAGTGACCAAATTTTATTTATGGTAACTCGATAACTATAAGCCAATTTCATTGCTCACGAGTTTCTGTCAGCTTCACGTCAGCTTCGATTACTGGAAGAGACACTCGTGACGTCACACACAATCCCCGTTCCATACACAGCAGACGGAATATCCAATTTTCTCAGAACACTTTTAGTCCAATTGCACTGAGTAAGCTGTTTTCACACAACTGCTAACAAAGGGGCAAGTGCGATTCGGAATCGCACACAAAGGGTTCCGTACCACCACACGACACGGATACGGAACTCTAAAAATATTATAGTAAATAATAAGAATATAAATACCATAGCAACATCAAGGCGACAAAAATAAGCGCCTGGCAAACAATTCGGCACCATCTGAGTGCGGAACCCTAATAATATCTAATAAAATGTATTTCTGTGACAAAGGTATGTTAATATATGAAATTAAATGAAAATAGAGTGTTTATTTTGCGTCAGAAACTTTTATGTTAGATAGATAGACAGATGGTGCGTGCTAGCTAGGTAGGTTAGAGGAAAATTGGGCGGAACTTATCGCGCCAATGAAATAATAACAAAGACGCGAAATCGAATTTATTTAGATTTATTTATTATGTTTACTCTCCTTGAAGGCGAAATGAAAATAGTGTTTATTTTGCGTCAGACCATTAGTTTGAGACGAGATTTGAAATCTTTCGCTAAAATCGACACTTTCTGTTTAGCTGCCGAGCATCTTGTGTACGATGGACATGATGAAATTGACTCCGCAATGGCGGAGCGGTGGCGGGGTAGGGAGGGGCACCCGATTCAGCGCTCCACGCCCCGCTGCCGCCGCTCTGTTACAGTTTATCAAGATAATTTTAGGACATATACAGTGGTACCGATTCGGTGAAGCACATCTTAACTTATTTGACAGGACTAAAATAAATTTAAGCGTTCTATCCTTGTCTTTTTGATAAAAAAAGAAAAAGACAGGACGCTCAAAATAAGGTTAGTCCTGTTATGCCGAATCGATACCATTGTGTCCCTCGTACAAGTGCACATCCGAAAGTGGGTGAAATTAGATCTAAATATATAGACAAAAATTAAGAAAAAAAGTTTTTTTTGTTTTTTTTTTTAATCTTGAAAATATACTCCACCTGGGTATCTTTGTATGGAACGCGAGCGCAGTGCAGTGCCTTTGGTTAAACCGCTCGCTCGTAGAAAATATTGTATTCATAATAGAACGTTGTATTTTTTATTGTTAGAAACATAATGGAATAGGCAATGATAAATAGGAATAAAAGTATAGTGAAATGGGGACACTATTTTGAAAAAATTTACTATTACTGAAAAAAAAGACGGAAAAATTAAAGAAATAATCTTTTAGGATATTATTTTTATGGTAATGGTAGTTGATTATGTTTTGTTTTTGATTTGGTATGCAACGTATAACTGTTTTATTTCTTTGCATTACTCGCGATAGATGAAAAGTTGTGACATATTTTATACATAGTCTCCATGGTAGGCAAAAAAATTTAAAACGTAAATTTATAAAACAAAGATTTTCTAAAAAAAAAAAAATTTTTTGTCGATAAAATAAGGTCTAGTTTCACCCCTTTTCGGATGTGCACGTGTACGAGGGATACACTGTATAAAATATAGGCATGTATTTATATATGTAACCTATTAGCTATTAGTATGTAGTAAATAGGATGGGATTTGGTCGGCCGCCTGGATTCGTGCTGGGGCCTCGTTCGGGGATCATTGAACCTTGTTCCTGTTCCCTGGCCGGGTCTCCGGTATGGGTTCGGGCCATGAAGTCATGGTTCGGGCGGTTGATTGGATTTCACCTTATATAATTATAGATTTTACCTATCATTTTAATCGTAAATATTGTTACATAAATTAAATAAACCTTAATTTAGGTCATGTACATTTATTATTTTATTACGTTTATTTTTACAAGATTAAATTTGACTTGTAAAAAGTGTAATTATGTATACCTATTTTACAAAATAAACTATTTGGATTTTAATTTGAAAGAGCATAACTCCTTCTTCAAGTGGTATCAATTATATTTATTCTGTTTTTTGGAATAAACATAATGTATACCAATATTCATGTGACTCAAGTTGTGCACCAAATCAACAACCTGTATATCCATCCATCCATCCATCAGCCTAGTTCGTCCACTGCTGGACATAAGCCTTTCCAGGACTTTGCCACTCCCGGCGGTCATCCTGGAAGAATTGCCCATACTCACACGCGCTGGGCAGGCGAGTTGGTGAGCGCGGTGCCGGAACCCTCGCACCAGTGACGCAGCTGCCCGTCACCAGTCTGTTCCATATAAGGCTCGGCTATTAGGGATGGATATACCGCCATCCATCGATCCCAGGCATGGTGGGCCTCCTGGTTTTTTGCCTGTGAGCTGTCCTTTTACTCTCCCCCGAATTACTTCGAGGGGGTCTTCAAGTACACAGTCAACAGTGTATAGTTCAAGTCTACAGGTGGTAGAGCTGATGCCGGGCTCGACTGTGGAGGTACCACCATCTTACTTGAAGACCCCCTCGAAGTAATTCGGGGGAGAGTAAGAGGACAGCTCACAGGCAAAAAACCAGGAGGCCCACCATGCCTGGGATCGATGGATGGCGGTATATCCATCCCTAATAGCCTTATATGGAACAGACTGGTGACGGGCAGCGGCGTCACTGGTGCTAGGGTTCCGGCACCGCGCTCACGAACCCGCCTGCCCAGCGTGTGTGAGTATGGGTTATTCTTCCAGGATGACCGCCGGGAGTGGCAAAGTCCTGGAAAGGCCTACTTGAAGACCTGTATATAAGAACAATAAAATCAAAAGAACTTATTTTAAAGAACTAAAACAACATTTTACTACAATTAATTTATTATTAATAATTAAATTTACTGAATTGAATACCTAATCATGACTAAACAAAAACACTAGACTTGCCTGTCTACCTACACAAAACGAAATACAGACAAATATCTCGGAAATAAACAAGACAAGCGGAGGATTTGCTTTTGAATGTCTGTTATTGTTTTATCTCTGATTGGCGGAGGCAGTTGTTCTATTTTTGTAGATTAGTTACAAAATAATATAATAAATGAAATACTAACAATAGTATTTAGATAATTAGTAAAAGCAGCGGTAGCTCAGGGGTAGAACGCTGGCCTTTCAATCTTGAGATCCAGGTTCGATCCCTCAGGGGTAGAACGCTGGCCTTTCAATCTTGAGATCCAGGTTCGATCCCCAGTCGGGCACGCACCAATGAGTTTTTCGGAATTTATGTGCATAGTATTTTTGTTCTTACTTACCACTTGCTGAACGGTGAAGGAAAACATCGTAACTATATCGTAACGAAACCTGCATGCCCTAGAAATGCCCGAAGTACGGCGACACACCTAAGGTGACTTGAATTTCACAGTTCACACTTGGAACACCTCTGACACCCCCGCGGGGATTCATGTCGTGACGATATGTATTTAAAACTAGTTGTGTTGTATAATAAATGGACGAATTTACACTGACAGTAGGTGTTATTCCATCCATCCATCAGCCCGTATTCGTCCACTGCTAGACATAGGCCTCCCCGATATTACGCCACTATTGGCGATCCTCAGTCACCCTCATCCAGCCGCCACCCGCAACGTCCTTCAGATCGTTAGTCCAGCGGGCACAAGGGCGGCCTACGCTACGCTTTGCCGTACGTGGTGTTCTTATTACCATGTTTAATTTCGGTTTACAACAAAGAGTGTTTATGTTAATTGCACTGACCTCCATAATGGTATGGAAGTCAGTGATGTTATGTTATATAAAGTAACCAAAAAAGCTGAAACATAGAAGGGCAGCGATGCCAGATTGCCTAGATCCTCCCAGTAAATGAAGGTTTTCTACATGTCCCTAAGACCATTTTTACCATCGGAGAATATCATCCTGTTCAATGTTTCACAATTCGTTTATGCAATTTTTTTCATGATTCGAAGATGTTCCATAGCGTGTCAAAATTAAATGCAAATAAAAAGTATAGATTTGTGTCACGAAACTAGTCCCGCGAATTCCCATAGCTTAATTACAATTTTGAATTTAAATGCTATTCAAGAGATTAACGCCGTTTTAGGACATATTTTTCATTATTTTGGTGTATAAATTAACCATTTTTTTTTAAATAATTTTTTAAAGAATCGTCACTTGAGAATTTTAGACTTTGTACTGATTGTGACGTGTGATTGCTTATAAAAAAGTGGTCTGTCTCTGTCTGTCTACTCATCTGTCATCCATCTTTCAAATCAGTCGCCAGCAAATTTTTTTAAATTTATCATGATATCAAAGGACAATTTCTAAACAGCCATTTCTCTAGGGACGACCCACGAAGGAAAATGGAAGTTTGTAAAAAAAAATCATCGTCATGAGGTTTTTTAGACCACAAGTTTGAAAATACGGCTTATTAAACCTAAATTTCGAAATGGTTTTCGAATTAACACACCTTAGCATAATTTTAATTCATATCCCAACATATTTATTTGGTGGCACGATCTCTTGTTACAAACATCGGTTTAAGAGGCCCCTTTAAGCTTGAATTTTTCGTTTGATTCATAAAGAAGGTAAAAACTGATTGTGAAATCGACAGATTATTTTCTTCATATTATTTTCATAATTATTGTCAAGCAACATCCAACTACGTCTCTATACAGCTTAAAAAGCAAAATTGGATGAAACCCCATCATAATAGCTGTCAGGATAACGTGAATATTGCCTCGTTTTTACGCAAAGTTTAGCAAGTTGTATAATTTTCATGTATACTGGAAACAAAAAAGAGAGAAATACAGACGTCGGTCAGGTAAAAAAGACTAAGCTTATACGAGGGGCATGCCAAAAGAAGTTAGATACTCCTTACTCCTTTGATTGACACTGGCAAGTTATACATCATCTTATAGGCTGGTTGTTTGTTGATATATCTGAATATAGAACGCACATCATTTCTTTTTTTTTTATTTGGATGAGCATCATTTTTCCGAGAATCTGGCGGGAATTCGCTTGCAGCAATGGAGCTCAGTCGAAGTGATTGTCGCGCTATGATTTATTATGGCTATAAAAAAGTTTTAAGCCTCAAGAATGTTTTGAGCTTTTGGCTACTACTTTTGGTGAGTCTGGTTGCTCACGAACAACAGTATTTAATTGGTTTGCTGAATTTAAAAGAAGACGGGGATGTCTCAAAGATGAAGCGAAGACAGGCCGGCTGCCAACCGCGGTCACGGAAGAAAACGTTCGTGCAGTCGAAAAACTTATTCGCGAAAACCACCGAATTATGTATGTAGAGCTGGAGCGAGAACAGGGAATTGGATCAGCAGCAATGCAAACCAAAATTCACGACCACCTTTCTCTCCGTAAATGTTGTTTGAGATGGGTATCGCACAAACTTACCGATGAGCACAAAGACCGTCGGTTGGATTGGTGCCTATTCATGATAGATAAATTCGACGGTGGCGAGAAAAAAAATGTGTATGATATACTGACTGGTGATGAAACATGGCTTTATAACTATGATCCCGAAACAAAGTGACATTCGACTGTATGGTGCTTTGAAGATGAGCCAACTCCAACGAAATGTCGCCGTGCACGAAGCACACAGAAACAAATGGTCGCCTCGTTTTTCAGCAAAACGGATCATATTGCTACTGTAGTGCTAGAAAATTAAAGAACGATGAACTCCGAATGGTATGTGACAGTTTGTGCTCCAACAGTAATATCATCTTGGTGTGACAAGCGACCGAAGTCAGGAATCCGACGCCTTCTCAGGCACCACGACAATGCGGCGTTGCACACGTCTGCCAAAACACTTGACTTTTTCGGCTCAAAAAATGCGTCAACCCTCCCTCACTCACCATATTCCCCTGACCTAGCACCTTGTGATTTTACCTGTTTCCAAAAATCAAAGAAAAAATAGAGGGGAAGAAGTTTGAAAGCAAAGAAGATGCACTAGCTGCCTATATTTTCGAGGTTTCTGAGGTGTCTAAAGAAGAGTGGTCATTGGTATTTTCCAATTAGTTCAGACGTATGAAAAAGTGTATACGTGCTCAGGGTGAATACTTCGAAAAGATCGATACTTGTAATAAAGAATAAATTTTATAATTTTTGAGTATCTAATTTCTTTTGGCATGCCCCTTTCTTCTCTAAATAAAAAACAGTTTTTACCTGAAACCATTTCATAAATTCGGCGCTTTCTGAATATTTCGACATCTTGCACCTCTTGATGAGAGATGGTTCGGAGTGCGGGGTGGGGGGGAAGGGAAACATATAATATAAAGATGTTTGCAAAGTTTCATTGATATCGAAGCTATCAGGACGTCACAAACACTTAAAGCATTTATATGGTAGCTGAGCGGGATGGCCCACCTTAATATCATAAAAATAATTTGGCCCTTCAATTGGTCAGACCTGTCTAGCAGTCGACTTCTAATAGGCTACTGATAATGAAACAAATAATTTTAGTATGTTTGTATGTAAATTCTTTATTGCACAAAATAAGTTTACAATGCACAAAGGCGAACTTAATGCTAATTAGCATTCTCTACCAGTTAACCTTTGGTGATGTGGAGATTACAAGGGTAGTGCCAAATAAGTTAATTAATTCATTTATTTATAAATATTTACTTCTAATAATATCTGCATAATAATATAACTATAATATCTACATAAACATATATAAATACAAAAATATACATACATATAATATAAATATTAGTGTATATACTGTACATAAATAAATATACGACAAAGTGGAAATTATTACAGGTGTGACTGATTCTGTAGCCGTAGATAGTGTTGATAGAGATTGGGAGATTGTCGGATGTCCAGAGGAAGACTGTTCCACAGGCGGATTGCTGACACTGTGAAAGAATTTGTATACATGTTGGTGCTGTGTTCGGGAAATCGGAGGAGCATAGCTCTACTCGGTTGCTGAGGGCGGCCAAGGGATTTATTAGGGAGAAACCCTAGTGACCAAAATGGGTAACTAGACCGAGATACATTATGTGATAACACTGACCTCCAGTAGTACAATATTACTGGAGGTCCATGCGTGATGATGATGATTACTAATTTTTATAAATTTATCTTGATAGCAAAGGACACATTTCTAAACAGCCATTTCTCAACTGACGTCACAAGAAGGCAAATGGAAGTTGCAGCTTTTTCGTAATAACAACAACGTTATAACGACCACAAGTTCGAAAATACGCCTTATTTTCGAACTTTAATCTCAAAATACTTTTCGAATTAACACACCTTAACATGTTTTAATCTATAAGCGAATTGTCTGGCCCTACAATACACGATCTACCCTTGAATTATTATCACTTATAATATTAATAGAGCCAAGAGTATGTATAGATATAATATTTCTAGATAACAAATGGGACTGCAGCGATGGAGGGCTCGACTGGCTGGCCATGGAGAAGGACAATGGAACGGTGAAGAGATCCATCATGGACTACTTCAAGCTCATGTGCCACCAGCAGCTCTACCGGGGCAAGCCGCTGCACAAGGTCCTGGACATCATCAGGGTAAGAAATTACTTCAAGCTCATGTGCCACCAACAGCTCTACCAGGGTAAGCTACTGCACAAGGTCCTGGACATCATCAGGGTTATTATTATTAGAGTGACAAACAAACAGGGAGGCCAGTTTCTTCGTTTCAAGGACGTGTTGAAGAGACATATGAAGAGTTGCGATATACCCCATGAGACCTGGGAGGAACACGCAGCTCAAAGACCAGAGTGGAGACATCTTGTGCAAACAAATGTTTTTAGCTTTGAAGCACAAAGACGAGCAGATCTCGACTCCAAGCGTGACCAACTCAAGGCCCGACCACCTGTGGCTATTGACTACAACTACGAGAACGGAATACTCAAATGTGGTATATGCGGACGAACATTTAAAGCCAAGATTGGTTACGTCAGCCACATTCGGGCACACCAGCGAAGCCCATCACACCCTCGCCAATAGCAGTCGCCATAGCCGTGTCGGCTTGGAGACCATCATCATCATTATTAGAGTATTATTAGACATCATTAGAGTAGGTTACCACTTTCAAGAGAAACTAATTTTAATTTTATTGTTATTACAAAAACCACAGCCCTAAACATATACAGTGTGTCCCTCGTACAAGTGCACATCCGAAAAAGGGTGAAACTAGACCTTATTTTATCGAAAAAAAAATGTTTTTTTTTTGGAAAATCTTCGTTTTATAAATTTACGTTTTAAATTTTTTTTTGCCTACCATGGAGACTATGTATAAAATATGTCATAAATTTTGATCTTTCACGAGTAATGCAATGAAATAAAACTCTTATAATCTTTAAGAATAGACGTTGCATAACAAATCAAAAACAAAACATAATCAACTACCATTACCATAAAAATAATATCCTAAAAGATTATTTATCATTTTTTTTTTAATAATGTCCCCGTTTTACTATACTTTTATTCCTATTTATCATTGGCTATTCCATTATATTTCTAGCAAAAAAAAAATACAGCGTTCTATCATAAGTACAATATTTTTCTACGAGCGGTTAACCAAAGGCACTGCGCTCGCGTTTCATACAAAGATACCCAGGTGGAGTATATTCTTAAGACTAAAAAAAAAAATGAAAAAAAAAAATAAAATCTTTGTTTTTGTTGATATATTTAGATCTAGTTTCACCCACTTTCGGATGTGCACTTTTACGAGGGACACACTCAGTGGCGTGCACAGAACTTTTTTCCGGAAAAGCAATCAAAAGGTCAAGATTGACAATAAAAAAAATATGAAAAAATTTAAATAACACTTTAAAAAAAAAAACTTATGCCAATTAACGGTTTTACATTTTCTACAATGATACATTTAAAACGAACTTCAAAGACCAAGAAGAAATAATACATACATTTATATACAGAAAAATAGTAATATTGAAAGGTTTGCGGTGTAGGATGTCAGAGTAAGTGTAAGTGTGTGTGTTTATGGTATAATATTCCCATTTCTGCATAGATATGCGTCGTATCTATGCAGAAATGGGAATATAATGGGGATTCTAGCAGCGCTCGCAACCTGTGGGTCTACCGCGTAGTTCTCATTTTCATCAACATCAACTTGAGATTGAAATTTGACGTGCGTGCGACGACGCCCGCCTAACATGCCATCTCTTTTGCACGCGTTGAATTTCGCATGCATTTGCTTGAAGTTGATACAAATGAGAATTACGCGGTAGGGCCCCTGTATATACCGAGCTAACGCATCCTCATGTAGATAAGACGAGAACATTCCCGAATTGTCAACTGCGAGAGACATAAAAAATCATTATGATTTTTAGGGTTCGATATCTGATAAAACGAAACCCTTATAAGATTAATTTTGTTTCGTCTGTCTGTCTGTCACGACCCTTTTTCTCGGACCCCGTATGAGATATCAAGTTGAAACTGATAACTTTTACAGAAGTCTAAGGCCTTGTGGACCAGTAAAAAAATTCAGGTTTTTAACTCGACGCGAAAAAAAGTTATCGCACCTATTGTTTCATACAAATATAAATACAATTGAAAAAGTTATTGCACTTTACATAATACATTTTATACAAATTTTTAACACTCGCAAGGGAATCAAAACCTATAGGGCACTTTTAGTTGGCATATAAACTTGAAATTTCGTTCACAGGTAGGTAGGTAGCACACACATAGGAAAAAATCAGAAAATTACAAATATTTAATTAACTTAATTAATTATACTGTAGAGCCTTCTTGAGCTTTTTATTCTTTTGAATAGTTTATAATATGTATAAATTAAAAAAGTATTACATAGTTCGTTTCGAAATATATTTTTACCAATTTCAATATTATATTTAATTATTTAGGAAGTTAAGAGACCAACTTAATTAGACCCTTTGGATACATAGAGTTTAATAGATCGTAAGTGTCAAGTTAAGTCAACCACCATAACTGCAAGTGGAATTATTTACCATGTTTTTAGGGTTCCATACTTGTATTGTGTGGTCGTACGGAACCCTTTGTGCATGAGTCTGACTTAAATTGCACTTTGCCGGTTTTTTTTTTTAGTACTTATACTGGTTACATAGTAAAAGTTGTTCGTATGCACGAGTACTATCGCCAGTATCCAGCTTCCGCAAATTTCATCTTAATATCCTGTAAAGGATGATATGTCTCAGATCTTGGACAAATATGAACTGATTTTAAATGGATGGGGGCTCGGTTGGTGATCATTGAACCTTGTTCCTGGTCCCTGGCCGGGTCTCCGGTATGGGTTCGGGCGGCTGATTGGATTTTACCTTGTATAATATATATTTTACCTATCATTTTAATCGTAAATATATTGCTACATAAATTAAATAAACCTTTAATTTAGTTCATGTACATTTATTATTTTATTACATATATTTTCTTTATTAGATTAAATTTGACGTGTAAAAAGTGTATATATCTATACCTGCTTTGCAAAATAAACTATTTGAATTTGAATTTGAATTTGATTTTTTTATTATTTAATAAATTAGCAGAAACCATTATAACGGTTCCGTTTTTTGCTATTTGTCTACGAAACCCTAAAAACGACATAGATACATAAAGAAAAGAAAACCAGACTCAGACCAGAGGCAATAAACAGACAGACATTTGCATTTACAATATAGTGCGATTCAATATAGTGCGATTCAATATCTGCCTGGATGGGGATCGAGCCCGGGACTATTGTACAACACACACACACCCTAACACATAACACACCCTTTATGTCCGCTTTTAAAAATAACTTGAAAACATCTTTCCTCTCGAAAATACTAACTGACTGGAACCATCGATTCATGAAGTTAAGGGCCTTAGTATCACTAAATGGGTACTTTCTAAAGCCTACTCCTCGTTTATGGCCAAATCAAAAAAAAAATAATGTATATGAATTATCAACTCTAAGACAACTTATGCAACATTTTTCTTTTTCATACCATCAATAAAATTTAAAAATTTATATGAAAAAAAAATTTCAACGGAATGGTGTTTTTAGGGTTCCGTAGTACCTAAAAGGTACAAAAGGAACCTTATGGTGAGACTCCGTTGTCCGTCCGTCCGTCCGTCCGTATGTCACAGCCTCATAACTTTAGCACCGTTAAAGATAAATACATGAAATTTAGCACAAAAATAGCATTAATTTGCCCACATATAAAGGTGTGAAAAAAAAAATGAAAAATTTGATCTTGTTCAAAATATTTCCAAAACAAAAGTGAGGAAAATAAAATATATTAGCCTAAAAATACAATATGGGTATCAAATTCTAGATATTAAAAAGTTTATTGTAAAATATATACATTTACTATATTTACTGCCACTGGTTTCGAGAAATCTTTAAAAAACCCCAAAAATACATACATATTATTATGTCTATGTATGTCCCCCCCCCCCTTGTCTCCGAAACTGGCAGACCAAAAAATATAAAAAAAGGCAATATAGATCATAACTTACCAATTACAGGAAAACTATAGCGATTAAAAAAAATTGAGCACAAATGAGAAAAATAAAAAAAGAAGTAAAATAAATATAAAAAATATATAATAAAAATACAATATGGGTACCAAATTGTAGGTATTCAAAATTTTAGTGTAAAAATATAAACTTTTACTATATTTACTGGCACTAGTTTCGAGAAATCTTTAAAAAACCCCAAAAATATGTAGGTATGAAAAAATGTCAATTATAGATCATCACTGGCCAATTACAGGAAAACTATAGCGAAATATCGTCCATGCTATGAACATAACATAGGATCATTCAGTTAAAAACCTTAGATTATGAAGCGACTGAATCTCAATCTTGAGTTTTGTGGCAATGACATTAACCAATCCTTATAAAATATTCACATTTACACGCCCTCCCTTCTTAGTATGTAATACACATTGATCCCAAGACCTTTGTCGTAGGGCTAAGGAGGCTGGCGCACTTCATAATTACCCGTATTCCTACACTCACACATACACAAATACACCCTCTCACACAGACTCACCCTCGCATACTCACACTCTCACATAATTCTCTCACACATCCACACAAACACACTCTCACATCACCTCACTCTGGAATTGTAATAGTTTCTACACATTTAATTGTAGCTAAGTTATATTAAGTTGTATTAAGTTAAGTTGTAATAGTATTACATAAATATATTCTTGTTTATTTAAGTAAGTTAATGTAACTCCTAAAAAAAGAGCGGGGTTCCTGTACTTAAGTTCCTGTAACTACCACGGGGCCCTGACGTTAATACTTTTAATGTTAAAAAATTTGTAATGAATAAACGTATTTTAATTTTTTTATCACACAATCACGTCCATTTGAAAATTTGACCTATCAAGGACGCAGCGAGCATCGTAACCGCTATGCATTGCGCGCTGATTGAACATTATTTCAATGTAGTTTCCGTCAATATTCGTACCGACAAACATCGAGCTGCTAATTTGGTGAAACGAAGCCTTATCAAAATCCGTAGGGCAGCAGTTTTGTTGTAACACACAGACAAAAAGAACAAAAATATCGCTCTTTCTTGAGTTTTGATAGGCTTTAATTTTAGATTTAGTAATGTCAAAACTTAAATTTTTCCAAAGTAATTTAGTTTCTATTCATAACAGTTAGGGCCTATTTTGAAATGAAAAAAAAAATAGTTTCGACAGCACTAAAACTACAATTAAAGCCTTCAAAATCGGATTTATTGTTTCCATTAGATTAGTATTTTTTGCACTTAACATTGCGTATAAAAGCAGCTCTTTTGAAATATAATCTGCTTGATTCGAGAGCAAAGTAAACGGGTCTATTGACTTTTTTAACCTTTAGTATTCAGATACTTTGTTAAAAGATCAAGTTCTCAAGGGCTGTTGTTGCGCGACTTGTAGCCACATGCCAAGGGTTCCGTACTGGACACCAAAGTTATAGGGTGTAAACGGTGAACTTTATTATTCGTAGGGTGCAAAGCATTTGTCGCCCGGCACCATAGTCGCCTTTGCCTTGTCATAGTAAGACAGGGGAAATTATTAATCGGGCGAATAAAAATATAATTAGCGACTTCAAGTGGCCGGAATAAATACCAAAGCGTGCGACTAAAAATACTGACTGGGCGAATTTAAAGTATGAAATCGAAAATATTCCACCAAAAGTCAAGAAATAGATGCGACGATGTAAGACATGATGTGATGTACATGATGTAAGAGATGTTTACATGTAAGATAAAATAAGGAGCCGAGCGAAGCGGAGTGGAGCGAAGCGATGTCCCTAGTTTAAAAATAAATTGTCATTTAAACAGAAAATTGTTCGCCTGAGAATTATTCAACTCAACTCAAATATGTATTTTCAAGTCTTTCGCCCATTTCGTATTTTAGTACGCTATATTCAGTATTTTTGACACCTTAAATTTAAATTTATCGAGAGCTTCAAGCTGAAAAGGCGTATGTACTGATTTTCCGAATTCCTAAAATTCTGACCATTTTGGGCGAATCTCCATAATTATAAGCTCTATGATGTACTGAAAAAGTGTCGGTTGCTTCAATGCATATAGGTCCTATATGCGTAAGTCTATGACGTGAAAAGGCGTATTTATAATAAAGAAAAATATGTATAAATAACGAGTCGATACTTTTATATTTTTGTAGATACGCCCTTTTAGCTTGATGCCCTCGTTATATTCGCTCGTTTAAACTACTCGTTTATACTACCCAGTAAGGCCTGGCTTACGCCTTACTAAACTCAATTATACTGTATTTTTAATAGGAAGGAAAACATAATGATTATTAATGATAGTAACAAACACGCAAAATATTGGCCACAGACTTCTATCAATCAAAATGCCAAGGTGAAAAATATTTTTTTTCTATTTTAGCGTTCGCAATATCTGCGGATTTTTTCTTGAGAACCAATCATTTATTTTTTCTGGTAGGTACTTCACTGGTATATTGTTGAAAAAATCAACATACTTGGCAAGTCTGGCTGCCTTCCTATGGCATGGCTAGGCGACTATGGTTTTTACTTCAGCTACATTCTTTCCTGATCATACTGAACCATTTTTCCTAAGAAACAAACCCGCACAAATGAAAATCATTATAAATGTTTGGATGTATCAATCAAATTAATTAAATTATATTTCTATTATAATGTCATATAATACATAATACATAAAATCTGATATTTCAAGAACAATGTCATATAATACATAATGCATTTAACCTTATATTTCATATACCTACTATATCCATAATTTTTACCCAATTTATTTTGTAATATACCAATTATACCAATGAAAAATCTTATGACAGTTTTTTGATAAAAACTTACAAGAATTTGTTATTTTTGCAAACAATATACAAAAAAAGAAGAAAAATATTTCTCGCTTGGAAAATTGTTTTCTCTAAACACTTCATTATCTTAATTATTACCTTCTTCTGTTTCAGAGCGTGCGACAAACGTGCCCTGCACCTTGCGCGTGCGCAATGACGCACGTGGTATCAGATCGCGCTGGAAACATAATTCCACTGATCACTGTGGACTGCGCTGACCAGGCTCTGACGTCACCGCCAGCAACACTTCCACCTAGCACCACCACGCTGCGCTTAGAGGGCAACAAGGTACAGTCGAACATTAGGGCCGAGTTCGATAAAGAAAAGCCCGGCACACCAGCCGTTATATTACACGCACCATTTCGAGCTACTTTCGACGCCCCCAGCACCCAAAATCTATTGGATCTACAAAGTTGCAATTTTGCATGCATGTTAAAATTCCCTCAATTGATAAAATTAAATAATAAAATCGTAAATTTTATAAATGAAACTTCCAAAAATCACCATTTTATATATCATTTGTTTGGTAGAAAATATATGTTAGAAAAAAAAATTCAAGTAAGACAAATATTCTTAAAAAGAATCCTTGTGGCAGGATTTGAACTTGCGACCTCTTACTTACACGGCAAGTGTGCTCTGTACCGACTGCGCCACTGAGGAGCCCATCCTAGACCGTTGATTTTGCCACTATACTCCAGTAACCTTGTCGTCTGAAAGGGTAGGTACCTTGCGTCAAATATGTTAGTTCTGATTTTTGGCTGACTTTTTTATGATGTTGGCCCAATCAATATTCCAAGTTTGTGACCTCGAGCACCGAACGCAACCTTGTCATAAATTGAAAAAACTGCGAAATTTTCGCCTTTATATCAGTTTTTGTCAATTTTAAGCTTAAAGGACTAATTTTTTTAAAAACTTATGTAATACGCGTTTAAATTAGACTAAATTTTCTACAATATGGGACTAAAACTTTTTCTGTAGGCCTAATGGTTTCCGAGATAATGCCTTTTAGAATGTATTGATTGTTTCGAACTTGCCCATTTTTATCAATATCTCAGACGTCACTCGAGCAACACTAGCTGTCACCAATCCCAATGTCAATATTCACTGAAGAGGGAATGAGAAAGGGCACAAAATCCACCTTGTATGCAGTATTTCAACCTGTAAACTTAGATGAGAAGCAAAGGTCAACGAAGTTTGCCGTGGTAGATGGAGGTCATCTACTTCACAAAGTTGTGTGGCCACGAAGCGCATCATTTGGTGCGATAGCAGACAGATATACGCAGTACATTACTGCTCACTATGGCTCAAACGTGGCAGTAGTTTTCGATGGCTACCCCTCAGATGCTGCACAGAAAAGCACAAAGAGCTCTGAGCGTCTTCGAAGAGCCAAATTACACTCATCGCCAGAAATAATCTTTGATGAGAAAACCATAGAGCAGGTTATTCAAGAGAAATTCTTGTCAAATGACAAAAACAAAATTAGTTTCATCAACCTGCTGACATCTAAAATGGAAAATCACAACATTCAAGTACTCCAAGCAGAGGAAGATGCTGATAGGCTCATCATCACTACAGCTGCAACTTTTGCCTCTACCTATGATATAGTGGTAGTCGTTGGTGAAGACATTGACTTGCTGATCATCCTCACTGCGATCTCAAACCGTGAAATTTTTTTCAACAAATTTGGAAGAGGCAAAGCATCAGATGTCATGTATTCCAGCATTGCCTCTTCAAAATCTTCATTGAAACCAGAGATTTTCCTTTTCATTCATGCCTTTAGTGGTTGTGACTCGACATCCTGCTTTTTTGGCTTAGGGAAAAAGCAAATGATCTCAATGGTCGAAAAAAATCCGGACGTTGAAAAGGAAGCTGCAATTTTTCTCGACACCAACTCTACACCAGACGAGATTGCAGCAGCAGGAGAGCGAGTCGTAATTGCTCTATATAGAGGCAATCCCAACACCCACAACCTTGACGAGCTGCGGTTCCAACTATTCGCGAGATCTGCGACGAAAACCAGCTTCAATCTGGCCAGGTTACCTCCTACACGAGACGCTGCTCGATTTCACTCCTTGCGGACATATCATCAGGTACAAATTATTTTACTATATTATATTATAACCACTGCATGAATACACAATATAACTTCATATTCATCATTTTCTATTCAACTACTCATGTACTACCTTCTTACAGGTACAGGCGTGGTTGGGAGTCACACTGAACCCTCTCTCCTGGGGGTGGATATCCATGCACAAGGCTTCAGCCCAAAAACGATGGTCAGAGACGCTGCCCCACAACACCTCTTGCGGATGATTTCTTGCGGCTGCAAAAAGAGTTGTGGGAACGCGTGCAGCTGCAGGAAGGCAGGGATGAAATGCTCATCAGTCTGCAGGCAATGCAGCGGGGCCTCCTGTGACAATGTACCGGATGTTGTAGGAGAAATATACTTCAATTCCCCAGAAAACGACGATCTGCCCGATGTCGACACGGAGGATGTCTTGTAGGCACAAGACGTCGACGATGCATCACCATCCCCTGAAAGGGATATGCCATCCCAATACGACGATTTAGATACGGACGAACCACAACCAGGACCTTCCAAGAGGGCTAAATTAACTTAATCTATTGATTATCGTGAATCACTCAATTGAATAACTAATTAAAAAATTAACATTATTGATGTACCCATAAATTTTCGTATCACCTTTTTTATTTCAATATTTGTAGCTTAACATTTACACATCATCGTTCGCTTTATATAATATGTATCACTTGCTAAATGGTGAAGGTGAACATCATACGGAAACATGCATGTCCTAAAAAGCAAGTATTTGTGCCCGAAGAACGGTGATAGGGCTCACCACCTATCACGTTGGGACGTAATAAACGTCGATGAAACGCGGGTATACCGAGTGTGGATTGTGACTTGCATTTCACAGTTCACACCTGGAACATCTCTGACACCCACCCAAGGTTGCGTTCGGGGATTCATGTCGTGACGATGAATATATCATCGTTCGCACTTCTTATTTTCTGTTTTAAAATCCCATCATAAAACGTAAGGGGCTTCGATAATATAACAGGGGTAGAAATGAAAAATGTGAATAATGATGAGGGGAGAGTGGGGAGGAATCTGCGGGTCCCTCAAAACTCCTCAGGATCC
Source organism: Ypsolopha sequella (assembly GCA_934047225.1). Classification (NCBI taxonomy): domain Eukaryota; kingdom Metazoa; phylum Arthropoda; class Insecta; order Lepidoptera; family Ypsolophidae; genus Ypsolopha; species Ypsolopha sequella. The sequence goes on from OW203996.1 coordinate 12,521,751, forward strand.
ACTAGAATATGATAGGAGGGGCGGTTCCGAAACAGGGGCAAAATACATTCAGAACGACAATATATTGCTAAGAATTGTGAACTTCGAAAAAAAATATAATTTTTGAAAGGCTTTATCTCAGAAATTATTAAGTCTACAGTGACAGTTTTAGTTTCATTTTGTAGAAAATTTAGTCTATTTAAAAACGTACTGCGTAAGTATTTAAAAAAACTAGTCCTATAGGCTTAAAATGGCCAAAAACTGAAATAAAGACGAAAATTTTGCTGTTTTTTCGATTTATGACAAGGTTGCGTTCGGCGCTCGAGGTCACAAACTTGGATTATTGATTGGGCCAATATCGTAAACAAGACAGCAAAAAATCAGAACTAACATACTTGACGCAAGGTCTGAAGTTTAAGGTTACTGGCCTACTATACCTATCCACCGAATTTCATTCCGAACAGTTCCAAATATTTTGTTTCATGTATTGAATGAATAAAATGATATGTTTTCAAATAAAGTATTTTAGATATTCATTGAAATCTATGTAGTTATAAAAACCGGCCAAGTGCGAGTTGGGCCTCGCTCATTTGGGGTTTCGTACAATGACCAATTATTTCAAACTAGATATTTATTTAATTTTAGGTAATGCTCACATTTATGTTGCTCGTAGTCTGTTACAAACTTATCATTACCTACAAATTTTATAAAATAATACTGCAAAATTAAGTTGGTTGAGTATTCGGGGACGTAACCCTAAAACTGCATTATAAATCGGCGTTTTTAGTATTTGTTGTTTAAGTACAGCATATGGTACACAATATACAGACATTTCACGTTCCTAACTGCTTTGGCCTTTAAGATAGACCCCGTAACACAAATGGTCTAAAAATGGCAACTTTGATAGCCCCTCATTTCTTTATTTTTTAAGAAAAAAAAAGAAAAAAATACATTTTTACCCTTTTTAATGAGTTTTAGACAATGACAGCCCACATGCTAGGTTAAGAAAAAATAAATTTTTTTCGTCTCCATTTTTATGTGAGGACCATCCTGAAAAATAATTTAATTACATTTTAAATTCAAAATTCTGTTTTGGGTCAACATTTTACACAACATATAAAAATATCAGATTTCTATATCATTCCATTTGAGAGCTAGAGACCCGTGACATACGGACAAACAGACAGACAGACGGACAGTGGAGTGACATTATTAGGGCTCCGATTTGCTTTTTCGGTACTGAATACGGAACCCTAAAAAGTAACTAGTTTTTCGAAATAAATTTCGACTCACTTCTGCAAATACATTTGAATAAAGTCGAATACAAGCAGGTCTAATATTTTTCGAGAAAACTTTTTTATGTACAATATTTATTTAATCATTGAAATATACGAAAGGTTATTTTAAGTTGGACAGTTTGTTTGTATCTACATACAAATAAGGGCTTTATCGAACATAAAATAGCTTTTTTCAAAATACAGTTTTTTTTAATGTTGATTAAAATGCCTATTTTAACTTGGACTAGGAGCGCATAGTCGGTGACCCTATGTATCGAGTAAGAAGGTGGGACCAATTTGTAGTTGTGTAGAAAAAACTACATCAAAATAAATAGGGTTGGCGGAGCGCAACATGGAGCATTTTGTTTTTGCTGACTGTACAACTACAAACGTCTTTGGAATAGCTTACCGCTCATCATTCGAGAGTCTTCATCAATAGCTGCTTTTAAAAATAAAGTCCTGCAGCACTTTTTACATATGCAAAGTAATTAATACAGTCATAGCACATTTACTTTATCAATCCTTGTATGAGTTTTGAATCTTTCTCTTAATTGCATATTATATTTACAAAATAAATATGTATGTATTTTTTAATATTTCAATTTTATAGTAACTACATTTGTTTACTATTGTGTAGATTATGTAGATATTATGCTCCGTTTGTTTATAAGAATATTTTTTAGTATTGTTTCTACGATACCTTTCCCGGCACTACCCAATAACGATCCACAGCACCAAAGGTTAACTGGAAGACAATGCTAGATAGCATTAGATTCGCCTTGTGTACACATTGTAAGTGCAATAAAGAATTTTATTATTATTATTATTTATTTTTATGTAGTTTTTTTCTACACTTCCCCGAATTGGTCACATCTTGTTACTCGATAAATAAGTTACCCTCGGTGCGCCCGTGGTCTAACTCCTCAACTACGCAAGTCCCATCTGTTCATATAAAAGAAAATGTTAATAATTTTCATTTCATACATCATTTCTATTTTCACCATTTTCATATCCCTTAATATATTTCATTCAAGATTATTTGCTTGCGCAAAAAAATAACGAGTAAGTAAATATGTGAATCAGAGACGGCTATTATTATGGCATTATTTTTCACTCGCAATATTTCATTCGACTTTTTTATGGCGTGTTAAATACCATGCCATTTAAAATCAAGTGAATAAATCTTGTGAAATAAAAGCTACACAATGTAATACACACATTAGGTTTTTAACCAGGTAAAATCGATACACATTCTTGGAAAAAATCTTTTAAAATCATTTAAAATCATAAATCAGCGTTCTTTGTATTCCATCGTTTTTCTTTGATAAGATTTAATTTACAAAAAAGATTTAATTCCTTTTACTGAAACTACTTTTCTCGGTTTCGTTATAGACTACATTCTGAGTCATTCCGCGCATGTAGAGAAAATATGTAAGAGAATGGCCAGTGCAAATTACGCGCTATTAAAATTAAAAAACCTTGTAGACAAACAAACTCTTCTTATTGTTTACTTTGCCTACATACAATCAGTAATTAACTATGCGATCACTGTTTGGGGCAACGCAGCAGAAATAAAATGGATCTTAATAGCTCAGAAAAGGTCAGTAAGAATAATAAATGGACTACACAGACGTAAGTCTTTAAGCTAAATAAGATAATGACTGTTATTTCACTTTATATATATAATTCACTTTTAGAAATACACGCACAAAAAGAAACATTTCCAAAAAACAAAGATATTCACAGGTATAACACAAGAAATAAAGACAAATTAATCACGCCCAGAACTAGACTGACCAAAACGCAAAAACAAGGTTTTGTTATTTATTTGTATATTTTTATCGACTTCTATCAATTGTTTGACAGTATTTTCATTTTATTTTATGTAATAATAAGTTACGTTTTTAATGTTAATTTTAATTTAACTAATTTAATTTAATTTAATGGACAAACCATGTATAACGAACACTATTATGTGGAGAATAAATGATTATATTTTATTGTATTGTATGTAGTCACTACACTTTACATCGCATGGCGTTCAGTTACACTGTAAATTGCGAGTGAAAAATATTGCCAGAATAGCCATCCAGGCTGCATAATATTTGCAGGGTTCAATTAAATTACCAACGGTAGCTAATATTCAGCAAAATACCTTTCAGAAATTAGGTCACACGTGACATGGCAATCAGCTGAACTTTCACAATTTTATGATATTAAATTATTCAATAACTAGTTTTTGGCCGCGGCTTGCCCTGCGCTGAATTCGTTTTCATTTTCCCAGGATAAACGTAGCCACAAGTAAAATAACATTATATCATTGCAGTATAGAAACGCAGAAAGAAAAGTAAATCTGGATGCCATGATAGCCACATGTCACTCTCTGGCCCATAAATTATCTCTATGCAAAAAATCATCAAACCAACAAACACACTTTCGCATTTATAATAGGGGTACGAACATTTCACATTTCACGCTCGTGAATCGTGATGTGTCGCACGTATTCGCTGATATACGAGAATCGGATTGGCTGACATGCAAAATTACCCACATAAATTGATTAGTAGGTATGTTTTAGGAAATTGTATAAATTTTGTATCCACCAGTTATTTTCTTATTTGCTTGGGTAGGCAATATTATACCTACTGATGAGGGTACAGACCAGGGTTCTATATTCGCTCCACCGCCGGAGTACCTAATTTATGTAAATGATATGCCTAGCATATTTTCGGAGGGCTCTGTGTATCAGTTTGTTAATGATACTTGCATGATAGTAGCTCATAAAACATACACGAAGCCCAAAATACAATGCCAAAGATCTTTGGACTGGTTATTAAATATAACAAGACAAAAGTTATGCATATAAATTCCCCATATATAAAGGTGAAGGCCATCCCAGCCCATCTAGCATTGCGCATAATCACAATTTTATTGTATGCATCAAACCATCATCAAACCAACCTCAAAGTGTGTAACTGTGAACCCTTAAAATTAGTAACACAGCATACTTAGCTGGGACTGAATATAGATTATAATTTCAATTGGGGATCGCATATTGAGCATGTTTAAAGCAGTTTTTGCGAACTCCGTCAAAGAACAACTAAACAAATCGGTATCCGTTAGGTTGTCGATTCTGTTGAAAAGATGGAGTGCCTTTACAACAGGTGACTCTTTAAGAACATTAGTGCGCGCATGCTGCACGCAAAACAACTTATGATTTCTCGCGCGAAGATAGTTATCCGGCACAAACAGCTTCAAGGACGCTAGCAACCTAAGCTAGTTATTTATCGAGTTACGTTGTTTTTGTAACAAAAACCGTTCAAAATCGTGCCACTTCTGCATTCACATAAAACATCAATAGAAGTGACAGGAAATTAACTGAATTGTCAGGAATTTTGTCAGGAATTCACGTTACTGGATCTAGTAACCCTAAGCATGTATGCAATAAACTTAGGCTTAGGTCTATTATGTCTAATAGTACTTTTTGTAATTTATTCTATATGGTCAGTAGAGTATTATAATATACTAGAGTATTATAATATAATATAATCGTATTTAATAGGTAATCATGTGGAATGCCAATTAAAGCGTTTTAAAGAGAATAATTAATAATTTAAGAGCCTAAGTCTTATAGGTGTAGCATCTTCCATCGTTTTCTTGGAAAGAGCCAAATCCTTTAATTCTTGGTCACTGAACTTGATCCTTGGTCTGCTTCATCCTCTTTCCCCCTCTATTTTCCTTTCGAAGATGATTTGTATTACAGGATCATGCCTAAGAAGGTGTCCGAACATCTTCCCTCTTCTTTTTTCAATTAAATTCATGTTTCTTTTCTCTTTAACTCGTTTCAGCACGTTCTCATTGGTTATTTCCAGTTATTTTCTCTTTTCAACAAATTTTCTCCACCCGTTTTCAGCACCACATTTCAAATGCTTAAATCGTCTCGTTATCTCTCTTTGTCATGGTCTACGTTTCACACCCACACAACGGTGTGCTCCATACATATGCTTTTATAAACTTTTTGTTTATATCTGTAGACATTTTTGAAGTGAAATTGTGTTTTTGTGCTACCCACGTAAGCTGTTTATTTGTTCTATTACTGTATCGTATATTTTTATGGTTAGATTTTAATTGGCCGTTTTGCAGTTACTCATATTTTGGTATTTTTATTTATATTTAATTGAAATTGTGTAAAAGTTCGATGCATCAAATTAAGTATTTATTGTAACTGGTTTCTATTCTCAGTTATTGCAGCGATATGAATTGCAAATCGATTAAATACTATTTTCTCCCCATTTATGGTTTTGCCTTCTGTAGAAGTCTTAAAAATGTTTTGTATTGCGCTTTCTATGAAAATATTGAAGATTTCTATTTTCTTAAAATTATATTTATAGTAATTTTTTATATTTTTATTACTAATATTGTTAATTTTGAAGAATTAATATATAATTGGTATTGTGTTATTTTTTAAGAATACTTCTGTAGCTTTATGCAATAAATGCTAAATAATTTTACAATTTCTTGACGTGTAATCTTAATTATGAATAAAATTGTCTTATGTCTTACCCCTACTAGAGATATTCTAAGAGATACAAACAATGATATATCTGTATGAGAATACTTCAAAGTACCTATGTAAAGGTTGAAAAGTGAAATAAGTGGCAAGGTAAAAGGCAACAACATTGCTGATATTTCTCCAAACTACTTTTATGACGAAAATCCTTACAACATTATATTATATATTACATTTCTGTGAATGAAAAACAGATATTAGAAGCAAGTGGTTTTGTTGGTAATTTTCTCTCCAAAATATGAATATTAAGGTCAAAGGGCGATTAATTTGGTATTACGTAATTTGCCTCGTTATTTATGTATTTATTTTCATTGTATTCCTTAGCGAAAATACGGGTTTTATTTCAATTTAAAACAAGAAAAAATTGTGTGAAGATGTGAAAAACCGGTCAAGTGCGAGTGGGACTAGAGTCCTGAGGGTTTCATTATTACCATTTAAATAAGTTTCTAGACTTAAATAATTTGAATAAAAATTACAAACTTATAACCTACGAAATTTTTAAACCAAAACTGCAAAATTAAGTTGGTTGTAAAATAAATAAAATCAAAATAATTTTTCCTTTACTCATTGAGCTCTAGACAACGACAACCTCCAAGCTAGGGAAAGAAAAAAAAAATCAGCTTCTTTTTCATGTATCTGGCCCCCCACGAAAAATAATTAAATTTACTTATTTTATTAAATATTCGGTTTCTACACAAAATATTCAAATTTGAGATCTGTACTTAATTCATTCCGTCTATGAGCTAGAGACCCGTGACATATGGACGGAAATAAAGACCAATTTGCTTTTTGGGTACGGAAACCCAAGAAGGGTACCAAAAACAGAAAAAAACGGACAATTCCATAGCTTCATTTCTAAATTTTTTTTTTCATGGAATATTCGTCGTTTTACGATATAGTTGTATCTTGAGAATTTTAGACGTTATACTGATAGTGATGTGTGATTGCTTATAAAAAAGTGGTCTGTCTCTGTCTTTCTACTCATCTGTACTCCAGCTGTCAAATCAGTCGGAAGCAAATTATTATAAATTTATCTTGATAGCAAAGGACACATTTCTAAACAGCCATTTCTCAAGTGACATCACACGAAGGCAAATGGAAGATACAGATTTTTCGTAAAGATATTCATCATCATGAGGTTTTTAGACCACAAGTTCTAAAAGACGGCTTATTAAACCTAAATCTCGAAATGGTTTTCGAATTTAATCTAAACGAATTGCAAGTTCGGCTCGCACCACAGTCCACAAGGCTTCTCTTCACGAAAGAAATATAAAAAAATACATAAATATAAATATATCGTCACGACATGAATCCCGAGGGAGTGTCAGGGGTGCTCCGAGTGAGAAATGTGAAATGCTAGTCACAGTCCATACTCGGTACACCCGCGTTTCACCGACAATAATCACGTCCCAACGTGATGCGGGTGAGCTGTATCGCCTTACTTCGGGCACAAATACACGCTTTTTTTAGGGCATGCAGGTTTCCTTGCAATGTTTTCCTTCACCGTTCAGCAAGTGGTAAGAACAAATACTATGCACACAAATTCCGAAAAACTCATTGGTGCATGCCTGACCGGGGACCGAATAATACAATGATTTCAAAATCATTGTTCCCATATTATTTTACAGCGGCTACCTCTAAGCGTATACTAACCATTTAAAAATACCACTCCATCCACGCAGATAATAAAGTTCAACGAATGATACAAACAAACACAAACTTTCGCTGTTCAGTATTAATTATGCTCTTGACAGTTTTTTTTTAAATCTTTTTTTAGCTTCTGATAATGTGTGTGACTAACACATTTAATTCCGCCAATGTTACGTTATAATAATAAAATTCTTTATTGCACTAAAAATTGTACAGAAGGCGAACTTAATGCTATCTAGCATTGTCTTCCAGTTAACCTTTGGTGCTGTGGATCGTTATTGGGTAGTGCCGGGAAAGGTATCGTAGAAACAATACTAAATGCCTTAATGACAATATAAACCAAAGCACTATATTGATTTAAATAATTTCGAGGAATTTGGTATCCTGTAAATGTAAACCCTTGACAGTTTCAACAATGTTGCACCATAGAGGGGTTGTTTTCTTATGTGTTTAGGGTTGCCAACTCCCGAAGGAACCAACTCGGGAGATTCGAACAAATCGGTGGGCAATTGAATGAAAGTGAGTAATATTTGTCAAATTTCTAATCTCCTTTGTTTTGTAGAAGCATCTAATATTTGTCGGTTTTTGACAAAATTTATTTCGTCATTAATTTATTTATTTTGCGCGATTAATCTGTTTCGTTGAAGACACTTATTTTATTTTAGAAAATTTAGAGAATTTATTGCATCCCGGGAGCTCGGGAGGTTCAACAATATTCCCGGAGTCTCCCGGGCACTCCGGGAGGGTTGGGAACCCTACATGTGTTGCACAAACATGATGTCAGAACGGCATAGCGTGGTGACGAACAAATAATGTCGAACAAGCGTTAATCGCACAACAGGTCAGTCGATATTATAGTTGCATTCGAACACGGGTGAATCGGCTTTCAGTTTTGTCGCATGATCGTTCATCGCACTTGCGTTTGTTGGACTAACGTGTGACACTTTTTAGCTAAGAAAACGTAATGTGCACGAAGTAAAATGAATATTCATCATTGTTTGTAAAAAATTGTTTGCAAATACAAAACGCTTCTAGCAGAATTGGCTCTTGATCCGGAAAACGTCAAAGTAGGGGAAGGATTCAAAGATTTCAAAAAGTAAAGATAGGCCCTTACCGTAGTATGACAGCACCAAAATGTTTTCACCTTTAAATGGGTGACGCTCACACATTTGGAATCAGTGCTGTGCTCATCTGAACACAGTGATAGTTGGACGTCTTAATGAATTTTTACGAGAAAAGATGTTTCAATATAGCGTCGTGTGCAATTTTAAAGTGCACTAACATTTCAATAAAGTCAAAAGTGTGACATTTCACATTAAAAAACAATGCAATGGATTTTAGGTGCCAGGGCTCATCTAAACTATTTTGAAATCTTTGGAAGGATTGTGATATTTTAAACATTTTAGCGGAGTTGAACCCCCAAAACCCCTACCTGGCTACGCCCATAGTTACGGGATAATTACATCGTATTTGGTTTACTCCCATTAGATTGGAACGACGTCACAACTTATTAGTTTGTCGTATTCGTTTGTACCTTACGTGTGTTTATTTTCGTTCCGATTAGAACTAATTTTGTCATGGCCTTTAGTGAATGAGAATGATTAATCTACTATATTAATGATTTTAGAAAAAACTAGTTTAAGGTAGGTAGGCTTTCAGAAATCCTTCTGATTCTAGTTGTAGAACAGAAGTACTGGCGAATCGCGGAACGTAGTGGAGCCACCGCTATACATAATTTTCGTGGTATTTTTTTATAATAACCTAGAAATCTTTCAGCGTAGAAAATTATATCCCCTCATCGACACTCTTACTAGCTATACTTTGGCTGAGGCAAAACTTTCTTTTTGTTTTTTCTTGTCCTGTAATCGGGTTTAGACGGTACAAATTATCGTCTCTCTATACTAATAATAAAGTAGCAAAAAAGTCGTATATGTATTGTCTGTAATGCAGTTTTTAGGGTTCCGTAGTACCTAAAAGGTACAAACGGAACCTTTATGGTGAGACTCCGTTGTCCGTCCGTCAGTCCATCCGTATGTCACAGCCTCATAACTTTAGCACTGTTAAAGATAAAGCCATGAAATTTGGCAAAAAAATTACATTAATTTGGACACATATATAACGGTGTAAAAAAAAGATGAAAAATATATGCTTTTACTATATTTACTGGCACTGGTTTCGAGCAATCTTTAAAAAATCACAAAAATATGTATGTCCCCCGTATGTATTATCTCCGAAACTAGTTAACCAAAAAATATGAAAAAAAAATACGATTATAGATCATAACAGGACAATTACAGGAAAGTTAAAGCGAATAAAAAAAAGTTGAGCACAAATAAGAAATATAAATAAAGAAATAAAATAAATGAAAAAATATTTTATACAAATACAATGTGGGGAAGTACTAAATTATAAGTATTAAAAAGCTGATTATGAAAATATATAGTTTGGCTTTATTTATTTGCATCTATTTCGAGAAATCCTAGAAAAGCCATAAAAAATGTATGTCCCCCTCCCTTGTCTCCAAAATCATAGTAATATGTGTTTACGTAAAGATTACAGGAAAAATGAGGCAACAAAGACAAAATTAAATTTATCATCCACAATACGGAACCCTAGGTCAACTTAATATTCTCTACCTAGGTACGCGAGTCTGACTCGCAACTAGGCCAGTTTTTTTTATTATTGTCGTAGTTTTATTAGTGGACATAATAAGACTGTAACGAGTGTTGATAAAATAAGCACCGAGCCGAAACCAAGATTGAAAAGACCAGCTAAGTGCGTGTCGAGCCACACGCAGTGTAGGGTTCCGTAGTTGCCCTGCACAATATGCGGACTTCTTCTCCAGGTACATTTTATATATTTGTCGACTAATACAGATCGCGCCAAACTGATCGCGCCAAACTTCTTGTACGCTCGGAATTTGCTCTTCCCAAGAACGGCCCATACATTTTGTTCCTGCTGATGCAAATCGCCCCGTGTTTAGAGGTGACTAAAAGTTTGGCACGATCTGTACTCGTTAACTTGTAAAGCCTACTTAGCTGTGATAGTTTTCCTTTTAATTTCGTTATGTATACTACTGCCGTGATCTTTTTCACGTCTCCAAATACAACCGTTTCGCTGGCAGGGGGGGGTCCCAGCCCAGCAGGTGTTAGACTTGACTCTAACGAAAATTTACAATTTTAAGCCTAATTACTAATAAGGAACCCTGGATCAAAAAATGGTCTTGTCACACCCCCAATATTTTTAAATTACCTATCTAACGACACCCCACACTAGGGGATTAACGAAAAAAATATCATCCCCACTTTACGTACCTACCTTAAAAAAAAAACTTTTTCAAAATTTTACTGTACCACTTCATCAGCGTGATAAATATGTATACCCATGCCAAATTACAACTTTCTAGTACTAATAGTCTCTAAGCTAAGCTGCGGACAGACAGACAGATAGACAGACAGACGGACATGGCGAAACTAAAGGTTCCTTGTTGTTGACTACGGAACCCTAACAAACGCGGGTGACTAATAAAAGAAAAATCAATGCCGATATTATGTATTCCCGACGGTTGTCAGAAGTATTTTTCCAAGTGTCAAGAATTTATTAAACAAACAGTCAACACTTTTAAACGTTAACTGAGTGAGCCAATATTGCCCTATGTGCGTCGGAGAATAACACGTACTTAATTCACATCGTAACGCGTGTTAGAAGACATAACATCCACATTACATCGGGTCGATGTATATTCATTATTCATCCTATAGAAGATTATCCTGTGTAAATTCATCCCAAAAAGTATTTATGTTGGATACAAATTCATCCCATTTCAAAAAATATATATTCATAAGGAGTAAATTCGGCCCATTCTTGGGTATAAATTCATTCCATTCGTCTTGAGAATGGATTTTTTAACTAAGCTACTATTTATTTTATGTAGTGTACTATCAGTCACAAAAGTTTTAAGGAATATACAGGTTGAAATTTAATCAACCGCCCGAATTCATACTGGAGACTGGGTTAGTTGCTTGATGCTGATCAAGGTTCAGTGATATTTCTTTCGAAATCATTAAAAAAAAAACTTTGTTCCCTTACGAACTGGACTAGTTCAAATACAATTTCTAGTATAGGCAGTATGGTAACAAAAATGTGTTTTTACTTGAATTTCACCTGATGGGTCATTCATTACACATTGTTCCTGATCACTAACCGAGTCTCCAGTATGAATTGGGATAAATTTTACCTTATAGTGTTAAGTTTGAAGTGTTTTAATTGAAATCAATATTTTATTTTGGCTACCTATGTTGTCTTTTATTATAGTTTTACATAGATATACTTATAGTAAACATATTTGTGAGATATATTTAATTGAATTTATTATCTATAAGTATATCTATTTAAAACCATTATAAAAGTTTTTGAAATGTTTGAGTATTTTTAAGATTTTATACGTTTTGCATGCCTAAATATTTTGTTGATTTTTAATAAACGGACAATTGGTTGCAAATTAACTTTTATTTTTTTCTGCTTTCACTTTTCACTCTTACTGTACTATTTTCTCGTCTATCCCATGATGTGTGATGTCATTGGATAGGTCGCTCAAAAATGTTGCGAGTGTGTCAAAATGATTTTTTCGATTTAGGGATCCGTTTGCGAAATATTAAGGTCTAAATTGAAAAATTTTGTTAGAGTCCAGTGTCCTCCCCCATGCCAGCTAAACGGTTACTTTTGGATATGAAAAAACTCACAGTAGTAGTATGTATAACGAAGTTAAAAGGTAAACTATTACAGCTAAGTAGCGCGCAAAACTTTTAGTCCCCTCAAAACACAGAGCGATTCCCATCGGCAGGAACAAAATGTATTAGCCGTTCTTCGGAAGAGCAACTTCCGAGCGGACTAGAAGTTTTGGCACGCTTTGTATTAGTCGAAAAACTTACAAAATGCACCTGGAGAAGAAGGGCAACTACGGACCCCTATACTGCACGTGGCCCGACACACACTGGGCCAGTTTTATTATCTATGTTTTTGATGGTAGGCACCCAGTCCAGTAGGCAACCAATGATGCAGAATAGGCTGGTATTCCACACGGACCAACTAAACTGACCAACTGAAAAGGATCAACTATTTTTCTTTTGCAACGATACAACTTTTTGGTTGGTTCGATAGGAATATTTTATTAAATTAAATTAGTTCCGAACTACCACTACAGCGGCAGCGGGGCGAGAACGGACGTGCCCATGACGTTTGTGGCAAGACATGATAAGTATGTACCTTGTTTCCAGATCAACACCATAAGGGCGATGATGCAAAACCAGCAATACAAGACGCTGGCAGATCTGTACCTGGACAACAATAGTATACCTAATGTCAAGGAGCTCGAGGGCTCAGAATGGTTCAGCACGTTCCGTGTACTGAGTCTACGCGGGAATTTGCTGAGATCGGTTTGTTATTTTTCCTCCATCCTTCTTAGAAAACTCTAGTTTATGTGTTGTTATTGAGTTAGGGAAACCAAAGAAACACGCTTTTAGCTCTATTTCATATATTTTTTGTAGGGAAGCTGTGTATATGATATCTTCAATAGAGCCTTATTTTTCCCTACAGACTTAAACGTGTATATTAGATCGGGAAAGAGAAAGACTCTGGAACCACTTTGAGGCAGAGAGAACAAATTGTCACGACATAAATATCCCTGAGGAGTTGTCAGGGGTTGTATGGACTGACACTAGAATAGTCAACAATCGTTACACCCTATTTCCACCGACGATTTGAACGTCCCAACACGATGAAGAGCCTTCTCACCATACTTCAAAGATATATTTCGATTCACAATTTGTGACTGATGCCGGGCCCAAATGGCCCGAAATATATCTCACTAAAATTGTATTTTACCTTGTTTTTTATCTAATTCTATTCATTTATAAAGACAAAAAAGTCAATATTTAATATTTATTTACATACTTCGAGGACAAATACACGCTTTTTAAGTAATGCAGATTTTACTACAGCCTTATACTTCATCGGCAGACAATCGCAAGTATACAACTTTACTACTATGCATATCCTTTGATCCATCGATATACCGTCGATATCGGTAGAATCCACAGAATCACTGGCTGTCATGCGGACATAGACTTGCATGCGGACAAGGCAACTTAGTTAGCAGATGAATGCTCGTTCCCTTTCTCTGGATACAAACCTATAATAATACTTAGGCAGTGGTTTTTACTCTTATTTTACGAGTTTAGTTTGTTTAATTATGTTTTTTTGTCTGTTAAGTGTGTACAAAAAGTATTTAGTGCGAAATAAATTATGTTTTATCATATTATTATGTCGCAAACTTCCTTTATTTAAGATTACAGTTATTATATTCCAACATTTATTGCGCAGGATTAAAATAAAATGCACGGAAAAAAAAATGTTGTGCATTGCTCAAATAACTTATACCCTCTTGTTATTTCTCGGACACCCATTAAGATTAGTATTTCGTGAAACTGTGACATATCGTGACGCATTGGGCCACGAGTGCTTGTTTACTAAACGAGTGAAGTGAGTATCGTAATAGACTGCACGGGTGTCCCAATGCGTAATTTTGTCCAGTTGCACGCGATACTGTAAATCTACGACATTATTAATAACATTTTCAACTAACAATTTCACGACAAATCAAAAAAAGAACACTCGTCATGACAATAATTGTCATTACATATTGTTACCTGAGACATGTACATGCTCGAGCTCAAGACCAATCTGAACCTGAAAAGAGGGCGCGACTCAATTTCTTAAGCCAAGCCCTTTAATCGTCGTTGCTTGTGATTGGTTCTCTAGCGGTGTTATACGAAATCAATGTAGGTACTACTCATAAAACCGCTTTTGATGTTGTAAATACCTTATTTTAGTATAGGAGTAGATAAAAGATTTTGTGATACAGTGAATTACAGTGCTAAGTAAGTTACTTCGTCAGCGCAACCCGAGCCATGGCCAAAAGGCTAGTAACATATAAAAACCATTGTATCCAAAACAGGTACCAATCTACGTGTTCGACAAAGCCTTCCAAAGTAACAACAACATCATGCATGTCTTCCTTGGCCACAACCCTTGGAGGTGCGACTGCCACTACACTCCAAGGTTCCAAGCTCTGCTCCTCAAGTATAAGAGGATTATCAGAGACCTTAAGGACATCAGATGCTCTCAGTCTGATGATAAGGAGACTTCTCTTGTCCAGGTTAGTTATCTCATTGCAGTATGGTGTGATTAGACTGCTAATAACCACCGAAATACATAATGTGGGGGTGTCAAAAGTGTACCGGGTGTGAACTGTGAAATGCAAGTCACAATCAACACTCACCTGCTTTTCACCGATGATTATTATGCCCCAAAAGTGATAGTGGTGGGTGAGTCCTATCCATACTTCCTATCCATATGCCGTACTTCGGGCATAAATGGTCCAACAGCTTATCAGGACAACTGCAGACTAACACAATTTAATGTGAACGGCGGGGATTGAACCAACGACCTCGGGGTTCATATAATTATTGAAATTTGGCATTTTACCAGCAAAACTTACTATTAAATGTACGTTTAGTCTTCGGAAATCCGTATCCTTATTATAAATTCGAAAGTGTGTTTGGTGGTTTGTTGGTTTGTCTTTCATTTACGTAGCAACGGAGCAATGGATCGACGTGATTTTTTACACATAGATAGTTTATGGGCCTGGCGGTGACTAAAGCTACTTTTTTCCCAGTAAAATGAAAACTAAGTCAGCGCGAAGCCACGGACAAAAGCTAATAAATTTATTTTAAGCATCGGCTGGCCAAATTCCTGGAAAAGTCCCGGCTAACTTATGACCTCTGCGCAAACTTTTGGATTTTGATGTTCTCAAACATATACGACCTACTTGCCACTGATGTTAGTTAATTCTCGAGGCTTTAAAGTTTTGGTGCTATTAAAAAAATTTGTTAAAAATTTGTCCTTGATTATTAGGCACAACTTACATTGGAAAAATTTAAGTTTTTACAACTAAAATTAAAACAAAAATTAAAGCCTTCAAAATCGGCCTTAATTACAGCTTAAAATCCAAGATGCCATATTTCTCATGTCATTTTTCTGCAACTATGTCACAGTACTATGTTCTCCCCTTGAGGGTATGGGAGACCCGAGATTGAGCACTTCATTGTATATCAAGTAGAACTGAACTCTATGACGTTTTATTATTGTTTAAAGTAGCGCGCTCTGAGCCGTGGCTGTTACGACAACCGAAATATCACGCGGGCTCAAAAAACCGCGTTTTTATTAAGGGCCTTACTATTGCCAAATGGGTACTTTCTAAACCCTACTCCTTGTTTACGGCCAAACCAAAAATAATGAAAAAATGTATTATGAATAATCAGCTCTTAGACAACATATGCACCATTTTTTTATTGCATACCACCAAAACTTCTACATGAAAAAATTTATTAACTAAAGTAGTCACAATGTAATAGGTCCGTTTTGACATATGTCATCGCAACGTATCTATGGATGTGAACCATGCAAATCGGTAACTATGTCAACCGATTCTCACGAGAAATCGATTCAAAATATTATGAGTTTGTTATCGTTTGAAATATTTTCAAGTTTATTGGTTATAATTTCCAGAATAAACATAATTGCCAAAGTCAACGTGAAAGAAAATATAAACAGTTCAAAAGTAAAGCCTAAAGTCACAAGAAAAAAACACTAAAAACAAACGGGAGCACAACGACTTCCAATATGGTGATAGAAAGATATTTTGGGTGCTAAAACCAGCTTTTAATTTTTTTTCTCTACGATAAGAATCTGAAATGGAAATTCTTACGTGCCAGTAATATTTTGTAATGTTGTACTTCACTGACCTCAAATTAGATAGAGGTCTGAGCGTTGATAGATATAAAATACTGGCCAGTAAGAAAAATATGTAGGCTTCAAGATGAAAAAATTGCTCCATGCCTTATAAAAAAAAATACTGCCATATTTCTTACCAGCCAATCTGTATATTGATAGGATGATTTATGGAAAACTGCCTGTTAACCAATTCATTAATAAAAAAATGGGACTTTAAGCAATAAATGCATGTTTTTTATATATATATTTTTTGTTTTTGTAAACTATAAGTTTAAAAGTGGTATGTAACATTATTTAGCACAATTATTATATTATATTTTTCGTTATACGCGACACCATTATAAATACACATTAAAAATACATGCAAATTTTCAAATCTAAAAAGTTTATATTTGCAAAAAAAAAATATTTTTTATAATATAATATAATATTTTTTCCTATTCGCCTGATGACGGCCCCACTGAGGGGTCGAAATATAGCGACTAAAATCATTTAACTGATTGTATTTATGTGAAGTAAAACATATATATAAAAAACAAAAAAAAAAATGAAATTTAAACTTGGCTTTTTGTGTACTGGTCTCACAAAAGCTAATTACAAATCATTACAATTATTTTATCATTATTAAAACAAGTTAATTATTTTCACGTGGAATCGAATTGAGTCCGTGAAATTAGGCGATTATCTGGTTACAACACTATTATTAAGAAAAAATTGACTGAGAATGTAACTGTTTTTGAGACATTGTGTAGTAATTCAAAATTGAATTTTATTTTGGAATATGCGTGAAAATAGTACTTGAAATATGTTCCGTGATAATTAAAAAAACGTTTATTTATTTTCTTTAAACCCAATAAGTTAATAATTATTTGTTAACGGTTTCATTTATTACATGTAAAGTTATATTCTATGGTCGTTCTTATCTGTCAAAACGGGCCTCTTATTTTGTGGCAACTGTAAATGGTGTTTTTGGGCCTGAATTTCCTACTGCTCCTAATTCATTATTATTAAGTAAATTTGAACAAACCACGTCAATCATTGTTTGGCATATTTGCTGTCAATAAATTATTTTCTCCATTTTAAAGGCCTCTTTTTTACTAATCTTAGATTTTATATTGATTTTCTCTCGAGTATCGATTTCAACATTTGGTTGGTTATCATTTTATAAAAAAAATTTGAACGCTGATTTGAACAAATCATATTTTTATTTCAACTAGTAGCAGTCATTTAAGGCCCTTAATGCCGCCAAATGGGTACTTTCTAAAGCCTACTCCTCTTTTATAGCGAAACCAAAATATGGAAAAAATGTATTATGGATTATGAACTCTAGGACAACATATGCAACATTTTTCTTTTTCGTACCACCAAAACTTCTATATGAAAAATTGTTTCAACTGAATGGTGTTTTTTGGCTTGAATTTCCTACTGCTCCTAGGCGGCTTAGGTGATTTAACTCATTTATGCTTCGATAAATAGGTAAACTTGATAGCTATAAATATAACATAGAATTATTCAATCGAACAATGACGCCCATGTGAAAAGTATTATTTTCTCCTATTTTGCCCTTTTATTATATTATATTATTTTTTATTTTATAAAAATTATACTTTTCACTTGGACGTGATTGTTCGATTGAATAATCCTATGTTATGTTTATAGTTATCAAGTTTATCAATTTATCAA
Organism: Ypsolopha sequella; assembly: GCA_934047225.1. NCBI lineage: Eukaryota > Metazoa > Arthropoda > Insecta > Lepidoptera > Ypsolophidae > Ypsolopha > Ypsolopha sequella. The sequence continues at coordinate 12,539,763 of OW203996.1, forward strand.
AGCATAAATTACATTTTTCGTGATTTTAGTGATCTTTCCGATTTTTTTCCCGATGCTTGTGATACTTGTGTGAAATCTGAAAAATTGTAATGTAGTTCAACTCCTTAACTACCTACACAAATTTTATTTGTTAAAGATATTTTGTTTTAATATGCTAAATTGTCCAAACGCGAGAGCATGTTTGGCGAAACGGACCCTTAAGGCGAATAGATACGCCAACTGCAATTTGGACCTGTCTTTGAAGGCCTACTCCTCCCACACGGGTAGTCCAAAAACTTTCATAAAAATATATGATAGGGTCAAAAATAAATTTCAAGTTTCATAAACTGTTTTTCTATTGTTAGTTTTCACAAAAAAAATTGAAAGTCATCGAAAGTTTCACATGATTAACACAAAAATTCTCTTACTCCTTCCAAACGCCTAAAGCGATTTTATTTATTATTTCATCAAATTATAGGAAGTTTTTAGATCTAAAAAATTTAAGTTCAAAATTTTTTTTTCGTTCATGGCGTCCATGTGAAAAGTATTATTTTCTCCTATTTTGCGCTAGCCGGACACGTAGTGGTTGTCGTTATTTCAATGTCGTTTCCGTTGAATTTGTACCGACACACATCGAGTTGATTACTTAGCGTGGTCATACGCCTTAAAGCGGGGGTACAATGTCCTCCCCTTATTCTGGCTTTGCAGAGACAGGAGCTTTGAGACTGAGTAAACCGTAATTTCACTTCAGATAACTCATCTGAATGTTCAGCTATCACGGGCGTATGTATCCCTTTCACAAGCAGGATGTTTCCACCAATGGTATTTGGATTTGTGGGAAGCAATAACGAACCTAAAAATGAAACTAAGAGACAAAAAAATAACGAGAGGTGTCGTAGGACACCCGGTTGGAACGAAGTCTATATTGTGCAGTAATATACCTCTACATTTATAGGTGGTAGAGCTGATGCCGGACTCGACTGTGGAGGTACCACCATCCTACTTGGAAACCCCCTCGAAGTAATTCGGGGGAGAGTAAGAGGACAGCTCACAGGCAAAAAACCAGGAGTCCCACCATGCTTGGGACCGATGGATGGCTGTATATCCATCCCTAATAGCCGGGCCTTATGTAACAGACTGGTGACGGGCAGCGGCGTCACTGGTGCGAGGGTTCCGGCACTGCGCTCACCAACCCGCCTGCCCAGCGTGTGTGATTATGGGCAATTCTTCCAGGATGACCGCCGGCAGGGGCAAAGTTCTGGAAAGGCTTATGTCCAGCAGTGGACGAACTAGGGTGATGGATGGATAATACCTCTACATATACATACGCTTATAAACACACAAAAACGCAAAAGTTTTGTGACAGTCGAAGTTTTACACTCTTTTCTGCCTAGCTCTCATTCGCTAAGTGTCCGGTGTGTAACGTGAGATTGGAACTTCATTCAAAAAGCTGATCGCCTAAGTAAGAGATTTAACTAATGATTTTCGTGGACTGCCCGGTTCGAACCAGAAACGTCTTTTGTTCTGATATCTGAACCCAAATGGGGCAGCACAAAAATTCTTCAATAGAGTTTGCTTCCTGGATAGGATCTTATTATTGGGTATAATGAACAAATATATCGATTACAGCAGCGATTTAAATTACAAAGATGGGTCCTCACTCGTCAAAATCAGCTTTTCTTGTGTGTATTTCACGCAGGCATCTGTGTGTAGCATGGTGGATTATTCATCGTCGAAAAGCCATTACCAATAACCTACGTATTATTTATAGTTTTTTTTTTAAATTATGTAATTTTGTTGTTCTTACACATGAAACGTGACATCTTTCTTTATCCTTGCACGTGTTTGTAAGTATTTGTGTTTTTACTCTTCCTGAATACGCAAGACGGCATTTCAAAGCGGTCTTAAGAGGCTATGCGAATTTTATTTTCAGTGCGAGAAGGGCGGATTCAGGGCAAAAGGGGAAAAAGTTGGTTTTATATTTTTATTAAAAATACTAAAACAGCTAACAAAATTTCAAATATCAAATCTCTAGATATTGTTGAAACGCACCTAATAAAATATAATTGTGTTCTGTATGGTTCCTATTCGTCAAAAGACGAGAAAAAGTGTGTTTGAAGACCTCATTTGAACAATTATTTCTATTGAGGAAATTTATCCAAAAATGTTTTCCAGTTTCAAAACCCTAGATTATATAGTCAAAATGCATATACCAGAAATTTATTAAAATTTTCCGTCTATTTCAGGAAATACACAGAAAAGAAACACCCGTATTTTTTTCGCATATGGCCTTAAGTCGCGCGCACCTTCCGACTGTCGATAAGCGACTAAAACGTGATGGGCCCGTCGCTCTTTTTATTGTTGACATGTTTTTGTTCGCCTAAAGTATGGGAAGGATAAGAAGGATCTCTGTAATTTAAAACGCTGGCTTACACTCATTATACAGGGTGACTGGAAATTGCTCTTATTCCTCTCGTGGGAAGAAACTACTATTAATTTGGAGTGATTTAACCCCTATCACTTGGGGGTCGCAAATCCGTAATTTTCAAGATAATCGACATTCTTTGCTTTATTTATAAAATTGTGAAATTTGGCAAATAAAAAACGCCAAAAAAAATCTTGTTGTTTTTTGGCCCAAAATTTGGCATGAACTGATAGCTTACTGATTGATCAATCTCCGTAAGGCTAAAAATCACTCAAATAATTGCAAAATCTTATGCTGCATGTCTAAAATTACGATAACAAAGAATTAAAATTAAACTTTAAAAATAAAAATTTTCTCGAAAATGGCGGATTTGTGATAGGGGTAAAATCACTCCAAATTAATCATAGTTTACTTCCACGAGAGGAATAAGAGCAATTTCCAGTCACTCTGTATAATTATATCCTAAGACAGCAAACTAGGCCCTTCCTATGAAAATACGTAACTCATAAACAGAAAGTCAAAGCACTGAATATAACTTTGCAAGAGGGAACGCCAGAGGGTGAAAAGGATTGTATTGTCGGTTTAAAGCGGAAATTCCTCTGATACTGCCTCAGGCATACACTTCAACTTAGGATGCCAGGTTTTATCATAAAACACGGGACTTGGCAGACGCACACCTACTTGTTCATGTAGAAAGTTGGCTTGTGTGGTCGTTTTGTGTTTGTGTTACTTACAGCTTTTGATTTAGTGTGACCACAAACTACTGAAGCATAGCAATGGCGGTGGTATGTAAGTGTGTGAGTGGACTTACTATGGAAATTGGCTTACTACGATGTGAATGTGTGCAGCCTTTCCTTGTTTAATGACTCTGGATAGCAGTCCTTTTGAGCCAATCATAATTTTAAGTTCACAACAATTTAACTTCACATTGAATTTAAAGGGAAGAAGGAAAGGAATTGTAGTTTTGATGTATTTACAAATTGGAAATAGTTATTTGTGCAACAAGAGAGCAAAAATTTTGTTTGTTGCGAGTATCGAGTTTGAATCCCGAGCAAGCTAGCGAGTGATTCTAAGTTAGAATCCTGAGCATGGTGAGGGATTCAAAGGCACAAAAAACAGAACACATTTGCTCTCGTGTGACACATGCAACTTTTCATTTCACTAGCTAGAAAACGCAGATGTAAAGACACGATCTTTTTGAACGAACTTATACGAATTCAATGATTTTTTTCTTTAAACAATACACCATAAAAATATTCCACATAAAATAAAATGTAAGGAGTGTTAATTGAATCCCAAGCATTAATTGAATCTTTGATAAACCGATCAAAAACGCAAAACATAACCATCACGAGGGAGTTTTACTCTATCTATCCGTTTGCGGATTCCATACACATTGGAAGGCCATACACAGGATTTCGAGAAGTTTACATTGTCTATGGTATCCGACAGGCTGTGGGGCTGTGTGTAGCCTCCCAAAATGTATGGAATACATATAGAGTGAAAAAGATGGCCACCATGCTGATGTTTGCTGTCTCTCTTTCTCTTGAGCAAAGGATTATGGAGTTTTTGAACAATTCGCAGTGTTCCTAATTTGAAAGTCTTTTCTTCACTGTTTAAAACCAGTGAGCAAAAATCGATTTTGATCACTGTTTTTAAGCAACAAAGGCGCGCTTTTCGAGCTAGTTAGGTGAAAATAATATTTCGGGTCAGTTAAAACTTCGTGTAAGCGGCGAAAGTCATTATTATTATCACATTACTTGCTCAGAGTTTATAATATAGTTCTTTGTTTCGTACACAAACAAATTTCGGAACGCATACGCACGCATGTTATGTAGCGCGAGCTGCGCGAGTCACAGTTCTATGACATGTTTTAATAATAATAATAATAATAAAATAATTTATTTCAGACAGGGTCCATAAAGTGTTAGTAATACAAAATAACTTATGGACCAGTGTTAGTAAGAGAACAGGCGAGTAAAAGTAGTATTAAAATCCAAACGTATCCAAACAAAGGGGCTCGCTGAAAATCAGCGCTGTAGGAACTCTCGACAAGTTTCCGACAGCAAATGCTGAGCAGGCCACCTTTTGCCAAACAAAAGCTGTACAATGTATGCTAGCTTAAGGATGTATGGTTAACCATGTAACACTTTATTTATAAGTTATTTTGCAAGTTATTTATTGTGTAAGTTACTTGCCTTCTTGGTTAATTTGTTAGAATTTAAGTTAGTATATAATATCTTGTTTTATTTTTTACTGTATGTTTTTTGGCAATAAATTCCGTTCTTTCTTTCTTTCTAAAATAAATTAAATTAAATTAAATCAAATTAAATTAAATCAAATTGAATCAAATTAAATTATTTATTGTGGAGCTCCATCCACTTTTTAAAAAGGGGAGAGTCCCACCTATCAGATAACACCTTCAGGATACTATTGGGGCTGGCTCGAGTTTTGGAACATACCGTTTTTTTCGTCCAGTTGGCAATTCGCGTGCATAGAAAGAATAAAAACCGGTCAAGTGCGAGTAGGACTCGCGCCCCGAGGGTTCCATGCCATTTGTATATTCAATTGAGAGAGAGTGAGAGAGCTTATAAATTTTCTGAAAAAAAAAAGTCATTTGGAGCTATTGGCGTCCGTACATAACAAAATCTATGTTTGTATTGTATGCACATAAATTCCGAAATATAGACGTGATTTGGTTTGATTGAATTTGATTTATTTCTATTTTGAAAATGTGACGTCACTGAAGCGTTTCCGGGCCATTCTAATTTTAAACCAAATATGCAAAAAGGCTCGATCGAGCCAGATATAGAAGAATGAAAGGGTTTTATTTTCTTGTGGAACCTTGAATTCTCACAGATGTGAACCTGGACAAGCTTTCATCCAATTAACAAACCTGCCCCTGCTAGTGATTCAATGATTTTGTGCTCGTTGTAAGTCCTGGTACAAAGTCGTAGATAAAATATCTACCTACCTATACAACGTGTAACAGAAAGGTGTAACCATATTTGAAGAACTTATTCAGTCAATGGTATACAACAACTTTTACTACGGAACAAACCCTGTATCTCGAAAAAAAAGTTCACTTTTCATAGAAAAATGCAATGTCGCTCGGCTGAAATGTATGGAAGGGCAGATTTTTTTTTTGAGATTTCGGGGTTGACTCCATAGTAAAAGTTGTTCTATAACATTGACTGAATAAGCTCTTCAAATATGGTCACACTTTTCTGTTACACCTTGTATAACGGCCATGCACTACGGTTGCTGTTTTGTACGATTTTCATTTTCATGCGGACGTAGTTTTAACTGCCATATCACACCGTGATGCAATGAGGACTACTAAGGGCGTGGGGTGAACGGGAGACAAAAATAAGAGAGTTATATATATTTTTCAATGCAAGTGCTCGTAAAGGCCCACTTTTTATGCATCCAAACTGAACAGAAAGTCGATTATTTTGCCCTAGGGCTTTATTATTATTTTTTTCATTTATTTACAATGGTTGTCTAATCTGCAGCCTTTACTGTGTACCATAAATGTAATACTTTTTTTTCTCCACTGTTTATGGCTTTGGATACAATCCTTTTGAGCCAATCATAATTTAAAGTTCGCAAGATTATATTTGTTTTATTTCCTCACACTATGCATTGAAAAACGTAGTAAGATACACGGGCGTATGAGCAATAAATTACTCGGTTACGTTTAAAATACTCGCTACGCTCGTGTTTTAAGTCGTCCTCGTAATTTATTCCTTTTCGCCCTTGTAGCATAACCTACTATTTTGGAACGAGGTTTTTTATCGCAATTTACACTCCAGATTCTTGGCGAATGAGACCTAGACAAAAAAAGTGCAAGACTTTGACTTTCACGACACTTTTGCGTACGTTACAGTGCTATGTAGTTAAATTCGTTACATGTGTGTTTACAATGTCTATATATAGATATCTATCCATCCATCCAATCCTCCACTATACCCAAGATTTTGCCACTCTTGATGGTCCTCTTGGAAGAAATACCCATATTCACACACGCTGGGCAGGCGGCTTGATGAGCGCGGTGCCGAAACCCTCGCAACAGTGACGCCGCTGTCCGTCACCAGTCTGTTTCATAAGGCCATCAATTGGTCCCAAGCATGGTGGGCTAGTGGTATGCCTGTTTGAGAGCTGTCCTCTTACGCTCCCCTTAATTACTTCAAATATTTTTCCGTGTAAGATGGTGGTACCTCCACAGTCGAGCCCACTATCAGCTCTACAACCTATAGGCTATAACATAAATAATATATAAATGTATAGGTATAAACTTTGTTAATTTGTTTCATTGTGCCTTTTATTTAATACTAGTTAATATATATATATTAACTACATTTAAAGACAAACTAGTCAATTAATAACGTTTATTTTATTTAATACATAATATGTAACGAAAGGAACATTGTTCCAACCGGGTGCCCCATTATAATATACCGGGTGTAAATAGACTGCTACCTTTAAATGACACCGCATATTCTACCGATTATACTGAATAACTTTTCCCAAGAAACATACCCGCGCAAACCATTAGTTTAGGTAATATTTGAGTTTTTAACAAAGATGCGTGAACCATAACGCAAAAAGATACGGGCATTTTTGAGGCAGCGTTGTCCATGAAACAGCTGTTCACGCGCAAAGTTTTAAAATAGACCTTCTACCTACGAGATAAGGTCTTTAAGTCACAGTTGAATATTTTCTTCTCTGATGATTTGCGCGTGTATTTTTCCTCAGAAATTTGTTCAGTATGATAATTAGATTATGTGGTTTTATTTAAAAATCGCAGACTATTTACAATCTGTATAACGTTAAAACAAAGACCTGAGTTCTATGTAAAAGCCCTCGCTGTGCTTTTTTTCTGAAGATGTGATCCTCAACAAATCCGTAAAATTACATTTGTTGGAGATACATGACCTGACTGGAACGAGGAATTCTTTGTATTTTACGCGTTGTCGAGTAAATCTCATTTGGTTTGTGGGAAAACGCAAATAAAAATACGAGATTAGGGCCTGCTTAAAATTGACAGACAACAAATATCAGATTTGCCTTTTCAATCTAATTGTTTGTGTTCACATTTCCTCTCATTTATTTTCGGTCCCACATGAAGCCTTTTTTGGCCTCATTTACAAATTTATTACAAACTAACATTACGTTACAAATTTATTACAAACTGAAACTGCATGAAAATGGAAATTATAAAGTGTAAAAACCGCCTGTCACGCCGGGGAATTTAATTTGATTGTGCGCAATATTGGAATTGCGAGAAAAATGAAGCTGGTACATGTAAAATACTACGTGTATTTTGATGCAATTCGCAGTATATAGAAAAATGTGTTCCAATTTTCAATAGTTGCTTTTTTTGAGTTCCGTACAAAAAGGGTATAAAACATAGATGTCATAATAATATTATTATAGAGATCAGTGATAAAGTAAAAAAGGTGAAATTGCATTGTCATAATATTTTTGTATCTCACAACCTAACGACCTCATCATTAGAAGTTAATTAAATTACAAGTTTTTTGGAGTTTGGATTGTGTTTTGCTTCGATTTTATATTTGTACAGTAAACGAAAAGTAAAAAAAAATCTACTTATTTTATTAATTTTATTTTCTTATAACTGTATCATAGTTGGATATCAAAACATATCTACTAGATAAATCTATACAGTAAAGCCGATTCCAAAGGCTTTAATTTTAGTTTTAATTTGCTGTTATTTATACTAACATAGTAAATAAGTTGTTTGTGGTACTAACACCTATGGCCTAGTCCGAAATAAAAATATTCGATTTGATTTGATTTGAAAACAATTTTTTTCCAAAGTAATTTATCTTATGGACTATTTTGCAATGAAGGACGTTTAGTTTTAACAGCACAAAAACTAAAATTAAGCTTTATTATCTACATGTTAGCTTGGATTTTAATTTATCTTGCTTCAAAAGTTTCATTTCGATTCGTTGATTGACCACTAATAAACTAACAAACTTTCAGTATAATATATCAGTACTAGCTTTTGCCCGTGGCTTCGCCCGCGTTGATTAAATTTTTGTATAGTCGTACCGAATCTTATCCCATCCAATCCCACTAATGCCACTATCCCATCCCAACCCATCCTCACTATCCCATCTCACTAATATTCAACGGCGTGAAGGAGTACATCTTTCTATAGGAACTTGACACCCCATTGCCTTCCAATGGGAACTGATTTATGGCATAAAAAGTAGCCTATGTCCTATTCCAGGTCTAGAACTACATTTGTGCAAAGTTTCAGCCTAATCGTTTTAGTAGTTTCGGCGTGAAGGAGTAACAACAAACATCCATCCATCCAAACTTTCGCATTTATAATATTAGTGGGATATTAAAGGCATTAAAGACATAGAGTGATTTTTATGAATTAATCGAGGAACACCTCTGTCAGAATAAATATATTTATACAGTAGTGAATCTTAGTATAAACGCTCAGATTCGAACTCACATAATATACAGATTCTACACGCCGCTGCGCCGAGATTTGTATGGAGACTCTCCCGAACTTCGCTTAGGCCGCGTACAGAGCACATTGAATCAGAGTGTTTTAGTACGTAGTAATACTTTATATTCTCTGGTTTTAGTAAGATTCGCTACTCTATAAATATATTTACTCTAACTGTAATGTTGTGGACTGTATGGTGGTTACAATTAAGATTTATAGAGCGTCGTTGTGTCTTTGCTTTGAAATGTGAAAAGAGAGCACCAAAGGAAATTGGAGGGACTTACAGGTAGTTGATGATATTGATGTTCCTGGTTATCTCTGCTGCTGGCTGGGGGCCCCCTGATCAATCCTGGTGCTATGTACACGCATAGTTCACTAAATTATATATTATTTTATAATAATATTTAGACTGTATTACAGCGAGGTTTTAACATGTTGCGTTTGGATCGGTGAGTGGATGAGATCCCGAGGAATTAATGGATTGAATGGTAAAGGGAATGAAGTGGATTGGTGGTGCTTTTTAAATTTGATAAATGAAGTCTTAACATCTGTGGCTGTTTGATAGAACGTTTGCCTGCTAACTCTAAGGTTGTGGGTTAAATTCCGGCGTTGCACGAAAATGTGTATTCGGTCTGCGTGCTTTGGAAGGTGGTCCTGAGATGGCTCGCCGGGCCTCGCCCGCCCCACCTGCCTCTACACACGCATATATAGCTATATATATATGTATAGGCGCCTATACATACATACACATCCACATCCGTGCAGGTTCTAACCATGAAAGTCTAGACTCGGACTTGACTATTGAATTACTTTTCCCATTGTGTCTGAACTGATACCATGTTATTGATATCGGATATATATTAATCGATTAAGTTAATATACTATTATTTACTTGATTCAAGATATCTAAGCCATAAAAGGAAAAGGTTAAGAAGAGATAAACACAGGCATATGCTTTAAAGACTCTACTAATTTAATAAATCTTTTATCGTTGATCTCGAAATGGCCCAAAATGAATTTAATAAAGGGGAAAGACAACGACTACAAAAAACCCCTTTGGCCTTATTATCTATAGTTTATCTAGTACTTAAGAATTACATTTTTAAGACAACTATACATTTATTTCTTTAAACGATTTCATGATTCAGATTCGAACTGAATTATTCTTTGTATAACAATATATGTATTAAACAAGCCTACTTGTTTACATCACCAGTGAGACAATATTTACGCTACCAACACACAACAATACATTTATTTCTTTAAACGATTTCAAGATTCAGAGTCGAACTGAACTCTCTTTGTATAACAATATTACTTGTTTACATCACCAGTATAGAACATATCGCATAACTGGGACATGATCACTGTGTCTTTCTTTATAAATAAATAATCCGTCGGTTCGAACGACAGATTGGCACAGGTCTATTAAACCGAGCTCTCTCCCTTGTATAACAAATATGTATAAACAATCCCCACTTGTTTATATCATCAGAGACAATATGAACGTAAATACCTACTAACGAGTCGCCTCTGTCAGCTTTGTCTCAAAAGAATTTTTAGAGCAATAAAGAACACATAAATAATTTGTCAGAGCATGCAATTTTTATGTTGCTTAAATGTCCGATTATATTAGACATGTATGTATCTCTGTACATTTCATTAAATGTTAAATAACATTGCGTTCTCTAACAAATACAAGGTTTATATCGGTAAATAATCAATATTGTGGAATATAGTTTCAACCCCTCGCTTTTAACTACTTTGCTCGAAAATAGAGCCAATATTCCATAGATAACGTTATGTTACCACTTAACTTGAATTTTAATAGTTAGAAAAATTCAATCACAATATCGATTTTTTAACCGAAGGTTTTATGTATGTACTTAGCTTTATTTCGTGATCCCCGCGTCGATCTTTACTAGCTTTAGCTTTAGCTTGTCAACAATTTTGATTTCAAATTTCACAATAAATAGAATTAGACAAACAATTATATTTGTTTATCTCTTGGACAAATCAGTGTCCTCTCCTTTACGTGTCAAAACCTCGACTAACTCTCCCTCCTTTTCTCATTTTACAACAAAGCTTCCCAAATATATCTTAACAACTAATTAATCTACTTTCACTCTTATCACTGCACTTATAATGTCCAATTTCACTTAAACACAGATCCGCTATTATCGACTTCGACGCACGCCCATGCCTATGACGTCACGTTCTCTTGATTTGTGATTGGCTGGTCAAACGATGACGCAATCGTCACCATTTTTCGGACGCTTTCTCCCGATCCAGGACTTCCCGCCAAACAGCTAGGCCTTCTCCAACTGAAGTCAGCACAAATCTAGGTTTCAAACCCAAACCCTTGCCTTTGCGCAATAATCCACCTCGATCTCTCCTTTGGCTGTAATTAGAAGATAAATTCCCAGTACAATATCATTTGTCCTCGAACAAATTTATCCTTAGAATTTGAGTTGTTAAAGCTCAAATTCACACAATAATCAAAGAACGTTGTCTACTACACTCCGCCTGCTTCCGTGATCCACATCTGTGTTGCATATCTCATTTAAACGCTGCCTATGCGTATGTGAACAAAAAATAATTATTGACAACTGACCCACCCGTAGTGTAGGCACTAATTTATGACTTCGTTCTTAGGAATAGCAAATTTATCCTTTTATTTTTTTTTCTTTAAAATACTTATTTCGCTTTCGTGGTGCTTTATGAATGTGTGTGTGCAAAGAATTTGCATGCCATCACACGCCCCCTCCAAATAAGAGATGGTTTGAGAGTAGAAAACTCCAAAGTATTTCTAATTTTAATAAACCCTATCAATCAGAGCCACTCCGCTTGCGATAGCAAGTTAACCATTCATTATCTTTCTCAAAACAAAATTTAACCAAACTAACTTTCATTACTGATCCCTTAGAATAAAATTCCGACTATCTCCCATTATTAGTTTTTACTGTATCGGCTTTGTGACCGTTCCGACGCCCGAACGCCCCTTTTTTCGAAAGTTTGGGTCCTAATTGCTTATCTATCTAACATTTACACTTCTAATTCTAAGAAACATTTTTTTGTTTGTTACAACTCTATTGTTATTTCCGAAAATACTCTGAAACAATGAGCGTAGGTAAGTTCTCTCTAAGTTTGTGAAACGTGTTAACAAAACCTAAAGCCCAACAAATGGCCCATTAACTTTACAATTTTTAAAATGCTTTACAATAATTCCGTCTTACAGTCAATCTTTATGACTCCCTTTGTAATTGCTCATTTCTAAAGATCTGTTTTTCTCAAGCTTGCCGGTCTTGTTCGTTTAAATTACTTCCCACGTTTAGAATACAGACAAGCTACTTTATTCGTGTGCTTATCAATACGACAACTATTTTAAACATAAAATTTTGTCTTTCCAGCCGGAAATCACTTCCGTGTTGACCAAAATTTTCTTTGTATTTGTATACTTATGACATAGTTGCTTTCTTCGAAATTAATTCAAATATCTATGTTTGTATTTATAACTATTCATTGCGTCATTATTAGTTCAAATATATATGTATTTGTATACTTATGTACCTACTTGATAATTAGGAAGTCTCGTAACTATTTTGTCTCGATCTCTGGGTACTTGCGTAAAATGCCCTCTTGACAAAGTCTCGCTATTATTTCATATCCGAGTCTATTTTTAATTTTTGTACTAGGTATGATTACTTTGAAGGCGTAGGCCTTCGTGCCACATAATGTTTAGAGGATGTTTCCTATAGTAATTCTCGTAAACCATACCTACTTTATTTATTTCATGCTTTTTAGGATAACTTTGCTATTCCGGTCTATGTTTCACATTTTGTTCCAAATCTCTAATAAATTCAAACGCTGTGATCACCGTAACTTCTCCGGTCCTTGTAAACCACAACATTTGCACGTCTGATTCAAAATGCCTCATAATCGAGTTAATTAAAGCTCGTTCATTAAACGGAATCGTTAACCAATTTATAATCTCTACTTTACATGCAAAATATTCACACATTGATAGAGAGCCTTCTAAATTAAATGAGCCGCTCATTAAACAATTTTTGGCTATTTCTTGGTGTCTTTCTGACCAATAAAAGCGACGAAAATCGACCTCAAAGTCTTTTATCGTCGACCAATTTTCACGATATATTTCCAAGATTTCACGAGCTGGACTAATTACACACTCTGTGGCGATATCAAGCGCTTTTACTTGCGAGTTATTTGAATTTATATATTTTTTTAATCGTTCTAGGAACCGAATAGGTTGTACATTTCCTCTACCATTAAAAAACGGTTTTTCTATAATCGTTTGCCGAATTCTGATATTCCCATCGCAACGGCAAGTTGTCGCTAAACCATCAACCTCCGATCTACCAACGCAATCATCCATAGTTATACCGTTCATCTGTGACTCAAATGACTCGACTTTCTTTAAAATATCTTTCATTCTACCGGCCAACAATTGATATCCGTCATCCGTGATCAGTTGTGCATTCGCGGTCGTATTTTCCGCATTAGGCGTAGATCTCCTACGGACGCGTTCTCTTGACCCATATCGATTTAATTTTACCGCTTTTCTAGCTCGTGATCTACTGTTTCGCTTTACTATGCGTCCTGTCATTTTTGAAAAATTTGTATTTACTTTTCCAAAATAGAGTTTTTGTCGTACAAATTTACGCTGAAGCTTTCTTTATTATTATTACTGCACATGGGACACCCGATTATTGACATGTATTATTTATACTTAGATACCCACACTTCAACCAACGCTCTGCAAAATATTACAGGGAAACAGGCAACATATAATAGACAACATTTTCATAATAATTTCATCCCTGTAAAGTCACACATAAAATGTCTCAATATAACCTTTTAAATGTATACTTGTCTTTTTTTATTTTAATTTCTGTGTTATTAAGAACACCTCTCCAATTTATTATCTCGGTTGGACAGTTTCTTAATAAATATTTTATGTAAATCGTTTTCTGAACTCAGTAATTATATCATAGATTCTCAGTGATATTCTGAGCAATCAAAATTTCTGTGTTATAGTAGTCTATGTGTTACCCATAGCTAGAGCTTATATTTCTAAGTTTTCTCAACCCGATCTCAATAAATCAAGGAGCTTGCAGATCACGCCAGTATTCTCAACCCGATTAATAAAAAACCAAGGAGCTTAACGTGACCCAAGTTTATTCTCACCCAATTAATAAAAAACCAAGGAGCTTGCAGATCAACCAACTAATCTCACCCAATTCATAGGTATGAACCAAGGAGCTTAACGTGATCCAAGTTTATTCTCACCCGATTCAAAGAAAACCAAGGAGCTTGGAAGTCTGCCGAATGTCTGGTTTCTAGGTCTCCTTTTTTTTGTTTACGTAATTTTACGTATAATTTGTAAAATCGACTCTAGATCAGATCTGAGACGATAGCTGACTCATTTTTTTGTTTAGTCACAATTTAGCACTGTGTAAACAAGTTTTTCCCCCTTTGTATAGTATGGTTTGAATGCATTCGATAAATTTATTACTGAGCGGCCGCTCTCGAGTTCAGCTTTTACTATTATGAGCCTTAAGAAACACAGATTTCAGCAGCATAAACATTAACTAGGGTAACGTTTCTTTTCTCAATTTATTGAATCAACTTCGCCTGAAATGGGCGTATTTTTGATATGGTCGTGACAGTGTCAACTAAACCATTCTTTATATTTACTATAACACTATAATTTTACTATCGCAATATTATATAGCTTTGAGCTTAATGAGTACTTTCCAAACAGGAAGGCAATTTCAGTGTCAAGGTTTCTAGTATAGCCAAAAGCTTTTTACTTTTTATAACACTGTAAAAAAAAACATTAAAATAGCTAATAATTTTAATGTGAATGAAACGTCCAACACAAGATAACGATTGCCAAGTAAACGAATAGTTATGGCCTGATCAAAACCCGTCAAGCGTGCTTCTCTCTTCTCTCCCTTTTAGTTTTAATATTTATTTGGTATGGCTGTCATTCAGTTAAATAAATAAGGTAATTATAATTATTTCCATATGAAATAATTATTCCACACAATGTGATATTATATAATTATGTGTATATAATTCAATACTGGACCCCCTACGTTGTGTATTTTTTTATTTAGGTATTATCAAGTTCTTTCTTAGTTGCGTCTGCTTTTGCTAGACCGCAAATTCTAAGATTCTGGTCTGCGGTACCACGTGAGATGGCTCGCCGGGCCTCGCCCGCCCCACCTGCCTCTACACACGCATATATAGCTATATATATATGTATAGGCGCCTATACATACATACACATCCACATCCGTGCAGGTTCTAACCATGAAAGTCTAGACTCGGACTTGACTATTGAATTACTTTTCCCATTGTGTCTGAACTGATACCATGTTATTGATATCGGATATATATTAATCGATTAAGTTAATATACTATTATTTACTTGATTCAAGATATCTAAGCCATAAAAGGAAAAGGTTAAGAAGAGATAAACACAGGCATATGCTTTAAAGACTCTACTAATTTAATAAATCTTTTATCGTTGATCTCGAAATGGCCCAAAATGAATTTAATAAAGGGGAAAGACAACGACTACAAAAAACCCCTTTGGCCTTATTATCTATAGTTTATCTAGTACTTAAGAATTACATTTTTAAGACAACTATACATTTATTTCTTTAAACGATTTCATGATTCAGATTCGAACTGAATTATTCTTTGTATAACAATATATGTATTAAACAAGCCTACTTGTTTACATCACCAGTGAGACAATATTTACGCTACCAACACACAACAATACATTTATTTCTTTAAACGATTTCAAGATTCAGAGTCGAACTGAACTCTCTTTGTATAACAATATTACTTGTTTACATCACCAGTATAGAACATATCGCATAACTGGGACATGATCACTGTGTCTTTCTTTATAAATAAATAATCCGTCGGTTCGAACGACAGATTGGCACAGGTCTATTAAACCGAGCTCTCTCCCTTGTATAACAAATATGTATAAACAATCCCCACTTGTTTATATCATCAGAGACAATATGAACGTAAATACCTACTAACGAGTCGCCTCTGTCAGCTTTGTCTCAAAAGAATTTTTAGAGCAATAAAGAACACATAAATAATTTGTCAGAGCATGCAATTTTTATGTTGCTTAAATGTCCGATTATATTAGACATGTATGTATCTCTGTACATTTCATTAAATGTTAAATAACATTGCGTTCTCTAACAAATACAAGGTTTATATCGGTAAATAATCAATATTGTGGAATATAGTTTCAACCCCTCGCTTTTAACTACTTTGCTCGAAAATAGAGCCAATATTCCATAGATAACGTTATGTTACCACTTAACTTGAATTTTAATAGTTAGAAAAATTCAATCACAATATCGATTTTTTAACCGAAGGTTTTATGTATGTACTTAGCTTTATTTCGTGATCCCCGCGTCGATCTTTACTAGCTTTAGCTTTAGCTTGTCAACAATTTTGATTTCAAATTTCACAATAAATAGAATTAGACAAACAATTATATTTGTTTATCTCTTGGACAAATCAGTGTCCTCTCCTTTACGTGTCAAAACCTCGACTAACTCTCCCTCCTTTTCTCATTTTACAACAAAGCTTCCCAAATATATCTTAACAACTAATTAATCTACTTTCACTCTTATCACTGCACTTATAATGTCCAATTTCACTTAAACACAGATCCGCTATTATCGACTTCGACGCACGCCCATGCCTATGACGTCACGTTCTCTTGATTTGTGATTGGCTGGTCAAACGATGACGCAATCGTCACCATTTTTCGGACGCTTTCTCCCGATCCAGGACTTCCCGCCAAACAGCTAGGCCTTCTCCAACTGAAGTCAGCACAAATCTAGGTTTCAAACCCAAACCCTTGCCTTTGCGCAATAATCCACCTCGATCTCTCCTTTGGCTGTAATTAGAAGATAAATTCCCAGTACAATATCATTTGTCCTCGAACAAATTTATCCTTAGAATTTGAGTTGTTAAAGCTCAAATTCACACAATAATCAAAGAACGTTGTCTACTACACTCCGCCTGCTTCCGTGATCCACATCTGTGTTGCATATCTCATTTAAACGCTGCCTATGCGTATGTGAACAAAAAATAATTATTGACAACTGACCCACCCGTAGTGTAGGCACTAATTTATGACTTCGTTCTTAGGAATAGCAAATTTATCCTTTTATTTTTTTTTCTTTAAAATACTTATTTCGCTTTCGTGGTGCTTTATGAATGTGTGTGTGCAAAGAATTTGCATGCCATCACAGTCCATCACACCCACCACGTTTTATTATCGTCAGTAAAAAGCGGGTGTACCAAGTGTGGACTATGACTTGCATTTCACAGTTCACACTTGGAAATACCCCTGACATCCACTCAGTGTTTCATGTCGTGACCATATGTTTTGTGTTTTTGTCTAGATCAGCACGATGTCGCTCGGCAGCGTCTGCAGCAGCAGCAGCAGCGTCAGGATGCCGATCAGCACCATCAACATCGTGAACCTGGTGCTGGCGGCGCTGATACTCCTCGTCGTGGGACGGTTCCTCTACGACTGGCACAACTTCAAGACCACGGGGAAGCTGCCTTGGATATCTTCGATATTACCTTAGACCTTACCTTAGTTTTTCAGTAATGGACCAAATGACCTCGTAAATCGAATTTCAATCTAAAGTATCTAGATATTCAACTGATGCCGGGTCCAAATCGGACCCGAAATATGTCTTGAGATAACTTTATATTTGTATTATCCTATCTATCAGTATATTTATGTTTTAACAAAAAACATTAAAATATGTTTTAAAAATTAAATCCAAAGTGAAGTTATTCCATAACATATAATTAAATTTATTGAAAGCATGTATACGTAAATACATAATATATGTTAGGTGACTTTAATTGATATAGCCGACGTTCAGTGGTCACTTGGTCAGGAGTAGTCAGGACCAAGGTTCAATGACCCTTTTTGCAAAATACGAAAAATATTAATAAGACTATTGTAAAATAAAAGTGAGAAAAGGGTTTAAATAGTCAGAATGGGTAAATGGAACTGGAAATATTTTAAGACAGAAAAAGCCATACGAATTAAATTCGAGTCACTCATATCTACGATAAAAGAGCACCGCGCGGAATCGTCGAAGTAGGGTTTTACATATATACACATAATACTCACGCCTGTCTCCTAAAGGGGTAGGCAAAGACTACAGATTTCCATCTGCTACGATCCTGATACACCTCTTTCGCCTCTTCCACATCCATCAATCTAGTCATACAACCTCTTCTATTCTGGGTACTTTTCACATTGCCCTCGTGCAGGGATTTAATGATCCATAAACAAAACGCCATTTGTTTCATAAATGACGATATAACATCGAGTGATGGTACATTACTGCCGAGGTATGTAATGACTGCGTTGCTGCAGCGCTGATGATGGCCGAAAGCGCAGCTCCAGGCCTATACAGCGCCGTCAGCAGCCCTTGATGGACAAGCTGGAATAAATGCCGAAATCGAAGGTCGAGGCCTTTTGTAGTGCGGACAGCACATTATTACATTAAAACACTTCAGTTCTACGCTTTGATTGGCCAAATTTATTATAACACCGCCAGAGAACCAATCACAAGCTATTTCTTAAGCCACTCCTTCTTTCTCTTCTCGCTTCTGATTGGTCTCAGGCATCTACATACTCAGGTATAATGACGGGTATTCTTTTTCTCATTTTTCGTGAAATTGTTTTTGAGGCCGTAGATAAAGTATTGGGAGCAACTGGACATAATTAGATATTGGAACACTCGTGCAAGTCTATTACGAAACTAACTTCGTTCGTTTTGTAAACAAGAAATTATGTCCTAATGTCTCACATTAAGTCAAAATACTATTATATCGCATGGTATAATGATAAGATGAAAAACATTTTCGAATGGAATTCGAATTTCAAACCCTCCTCTTTGCGACACTGAAAGCAATTTCTACCCAATTTCAACCGAAAATTAATCAGTACCTCCACGAATTTTGTGTTACAAGTATTTCATTGAAACAAACAATAAAGCGTTTCTGAAAGGCTCGACACATGTTTTGTTATTTCCAACCTCATTTTCGTTTAAATCATTAAAACATTCGCCCTTACGTAATGACACCAACGAAAAGTGAGACAGTTTTTTTTCAATTCCTAACCTCCTCGCATCGCAATCTGAAAACAGGTCGTCTAAATACGGAGGAGGGAATTGGACTGATCTTGTTAATCTGTTAGGTTTTTTAGACCTTGAACATTGGTAAAATAATGCTGGAAATAGAGTTGAATGTTTTTCATTGATGGCTGGGGAAGTGGTTATTATTGTCTTTGGGCTGGGGTCGGAGGCTCTTTGCGGGGTAGTTCCTATGGTCTATTGTCAGTCACATGTCGGGTCGCGTAGGTTAGCCATTTATTTGAAATTTGGAAACTATTCCAAACAAAAATTTGAATAATATTTTTTTTAACGATTCTGTGTTCTATTAGTGATTCTGATTCACAGATTTTAACCTTCATTTTCAACGTGTATAAAAATGAAAAAAAAGTTGCTAACTTTTAACGGCTTTTATTTTGATAGAGATTACAAGAAAAAGGATGTTTGTACATTGTATAGTATTTACTTGTAAGTACAGACCGTACATATTTCTGAGAACGGCATATTTGCTATCACCATACAATGTCAACCGACTCGAAATGAAATAAGAATTACTTATTGAAATAGGATCCAAATACCAGTTTCTTATTTATACAGTATCCTGCGAATGATATTCGCAGATATTCGAATGATAAAAAGAAGATCTGCTATTTATGTACTAACAGAAAATAAAAATAATTTAGGTATACTCGTATCTTTACAATTTTTGTCATCAAAATCCCATCAAAAACATAAATGTAAAAAGGGTCCAAGCTCTACGACTTCTCCGAAAAAAATAATTGAGATCAAACTGGATGCCGAGGTTTATACAGTCATAACTGCGTCATAACTGCGTTATGACTGTATAAACCTCTGCATAACATAACTTCACCGGTTTTTTAAAAGAAAGTTTTTCAGGGTCTGTAAAACTTTGCATGTAGGGAAGAGGATCATATTTTGATGCCGCACAAAAATAATTGTCGTCTCAGTTGTTCGCTAATGCATATGAATGAATAAAAATTAAAATAAATTTATCTATCGCCCAACCAATACTTTTTATCCCTATTGAAAATTTGGGTAATCAACATGTTTCAAAAATACAACACAGTACTCAGAAATCTTGTATTTTGTGCTCCAAAACGTCTCATTTCCACACAGATTTTTCTCAAATAACAAAATCTTTTTAAGAATTTGAATATAACTATATTGACCCCGTGGTAGTTCATAAACATTTGAAAAATGCAGTAGTTTGGTATGTAGGCTAAATAGGATAGCAATAAAACGTTAATAGCTAGGACACGAAATCGCGGTAAAAAGTTACCGTCTAACCTTAAACGGTTACATCATACATGCGAATAATTTAAAATGAAGAGAAATGAAATAATGAAGCCATGAAAACTATCGAATAAAGTTTCTAAAATAAAAAATCTTTTTCCAAATCGTTGCCAAATGGGCTCCAAACTGGCAGCGTTACCTCATTGCATTGCTAGGCTGGTACGCGGTTCGAGGTACAAGGCGATATGTAAATATTTTAGCGTCCCGTTTACACCATATGCGAAAAAACCTTCAGGGCGAGAGGGACAAGTAGCAAAAAGTCGGTTATTTATTAATATAAATTGTACTCAAGTTGCTTTAAAAATTTCGTTTAACCAGTTCCTAGATACTGTAAAAACCCTTCTTATAAAACATAATCGCAGTCCATATGTCATTTCAAATTGTCAAACCAGGAGAAATGGTGTCGACAAAGACCTCATTTCAATAAATATTTTTATCGAGCCGAATTTCTCCAATCGCGTTTCTGTATAACAGATCCCTATAAAAAGATTCCAAAAATAATACATATACTATTTTATCAAAATAATTTACTGAAGTAGATATGCAAGTTATAAAAGTGTACATTCTTTCTTAAATTTGGAACACTTTTGTGTTTAATTATTTATCTGATCATCTGAGTATTTCTATAACGTAATTAAGTAAAGAAAATAGTTTTTGGCCACAGGCATAAAGAGTTGCGGTTGGCGCAATAAAAATTGTATTATAATAATATAAATGTATAAGTAATATACTTTTTGAATTGAGTAAAGAGAATAATTGTTGGCTACAGGTATAAAGGGTTGCGGTAAGCGCAAAATAAATTGTATTATATGAATATAAATTAATGAGTAATATACTTTTGAATTAAGAATCGAAAATAATCATTGGCCACAGGCATAAAAGGTTGCAGTTAGTGCAGAATAAATTGTATAATATTAATATAAATTAATGAGTAATATACTTTTTGAATTAAAATAAAACTATAATTTGAAATTGAACATATTTGAGCTTAACTATAGAAATTTTGTCTGTGATGTTATTAATATGGAATAATAAATCATTTCGTTTAAGTAACTGTTGTTGTTTTATTATGTGGCTTTGAATTGAAATATTTTGACTTAAAATTGATTTCTTCATATAAAATAAGAAAAAAAGTACGAAAGGTATCTTGGGACACCTAGTTGAAACAAAGTTCCTTTCGCTACTGATGCACGAGCACGCCGCACGTACAATACATAAACATACGCTTATAAACACACAAAGACACATACTATAGCAAAAGTGTCGTGCCGGTCGAAGTTAACACTTTTTTCGGCCTACCTCTCATCTATCAAGTTCCTGGAGCCGTATTTTTGAATCGTTCGTTTTCAATTTACGTGCGAAAGTATATACCCATCTCACGTAGCACATCAGAACTTGTCATTTGCAAGATGAGACAGGTATATATTTTTGCACGTGAATTGAAAAAGAACGATTCAAAAATACGGCTCCTGGAGTGTAACGTGCGATAAGGGACTTCGTTCCAATAAAATGTAGATCAACTGACAAAATACTCGTAACTTCAGATTCGGCCAAACTACATCACAAACATTCGCCTTGAAATAATAACAAACAAATCTTCACGACATATATCACTGAAAGGGTGTCAAAGGTGTTTGTGAGTGTGGACTGTCACTGAAACGGTCAACACTGTACCTAGGGTTGCCAGGTGTCCGGTTTTGGACCGGACATTACGGTTTTTTGAACGGCTGTCCGGTCTAGAAAATTTTGGAAAACCGAACAATAGAATGTCCGGTTTTTATTAAAGTATGCGATAAGTATACCTCACTCAACCAACTGAGTGCCGCCCACTCGCTAAATCTCGTCCCCTTCGGCGTTTCTGCACTGAATTTAAATATTCATAATAGCAATAATAAATATATCTAAGTTTAAAGTTTTACTAAGTGTTTAATTGTGTTCACCCTCAGTAATTTCCGATAATTTTCTCAGTTTGATCTGCCCAAAATTGAAGGGACCCTTTGATTTTTCGTCAAAATTTGTAGCAAAAAAATCAAAGGGTCCCTTTGATTTTGGCCAGTTCAAACTTATCCCAAAATAAAAAAATGTTCGGTTTTTTTATCTGGACCATCTGGCAACCCTAACTGTACCGTATGTACGATTAACCATTATGCTACGGGTCAAAACGAGGTGGACAATCTGACTTTATATGCAGCCTTAACTATAACCACAGAACTGTGACTATTACAAACACGGCGCGGCGTGGCGTGAAAGACTTGCATTGGATCTAGTATAAGTGGCAATATTGAACAGGATGCCATTAGATACCAATATTTACTGAAACTAGTCTAGCGTTAGTAAGCTTAGCAGGCTTTACGCCAGGGCCACAGCTTCAGGCTTCTGGTGGCGCTTCTTGCTGCGCTTCCAGGGGGTTTTTACGACGGGCTTTGCCCTCCATGTATAGCGCGCTCGCTCGCTCAAAGCGCTCGACACGAGGTTCATCCTGTGCACTCGATCACTGTTTCAACCGCCCGCCTCCCCGCACACCGCCGTCCCGAGAGCGCAAGTCAATCGAAGCCGGACAAGACGCGAGTGGCGACCCATGGCCGGCTCTATACAACTTCATACATTTGTTCTCTCCGCCGGCGCCGTCGCAAGAAGAACCGCTTGGTGCGCCTCTCGAAGCCTGAAGCTGTGGCTGGCCGGTTAGAACCTCTTTGGATTTGTGTATATTGTCACTTTGAATGAATCAACAGAACTCATATTGGATATCGTGATTTGTAGATAGTAGGTACTGAGTTTCGTCATAGATAAATAATAGTTATATAAGATACACGTGCGGAAAGTAAGGTTAGGTTAAGTGTAAGGTAAGGCACGCATTCGGATAAAAACCTTTTACGCTCAAGTATCTTACAACATTTTTCAATGCATTTTGCGAGGAAATACAACAAAAAAATTAGTATAATAAAGAAAATGTATCATCATTCAATTATTGCTAGAGCAATTACTTATAAATAGTTTTTTTTTTTGGACAGCAAAACCTCCTTGCATCTTTGTAATTTTTGAAATTTTATGACTTGCACCATGCACCACAGAGTCAAAAATTTAAAAAATTACTTTATTTCACGCGTGAAATAAAGGATTTCAGTACTGTTTTATTTCACGCGTGAAATAAAGAGTCGGTTTCCGCATAATTTTGTTACGCAAAAAAGAAAACATTACGAGCAACTGCATTGAAAAGTTATTTATCTATGGTTTCGTGGACCCCTTTCCGGTTTCGGAATCGGAAGTAATTTCCGGTTTGCCGGCTGTTCTTTAATCTTTATTGTACACAGATACATTATATAGAATTATTAACAATAAAATACATGTACAGAGGCGCACTTATCTCTGAAAAGAGATTTCTTCCAGGAAACCTTAGTGGGAGAGGACACTATAATAATAAAAATAAGTAATCATACATACGTGTACTACAAATAAAGTCATATTTATTATATGTAGTCATATTTATATTGTCAGCCAAGGTTCGGTCAGTAATACTTTATATTCTCTGGTTCGGTGGTAGGACCGTTGATGTTTCTTATTATGGTTAACAATGTCGTAAAACTAATCAATCATGCTAAATGTTTGCAGTATGCTGACAATATCAAATTATATATGGAAATAAGCAGCGGCTTTGATTGTGGCTTGCTGCAGAGAGATGTTGAGGCTCTAGAAGAATGGTGTCGCACACATAAACTTGAATTTAATATCTCAAAATGCTACAACATTTCTTTTACTCGTAGAGTTTAGCCAGTCCGCCACGATAGCTTTTCCGCCTAGCTATCATGTCCAACGAACCACATCCATGAAGGACCTTGGTGCCTTATTCGATCCGAAATTCACATTTAATGATCATATCAGTCGTATCGCAGCTGAGTCCTTTAAGCGTCTTGGATTTGTGTTGCGCAATATAAGGGGTCTCAAAGACCCTCTGGCTATAATGCTGGTATTCTATGCCTTGGTTCGGTCGAAACTGGAATGTAGCTCTCTTGTATAGAATCCTCGTCTTACACGTTAATGCTTGAGAAGGTACAAAAAGCATTTTTAAGGTAAAAAAAATATTTTGCCTATTATCCGTTTCTCTATCCGTCCAAATTCTTACTCGGCATGTTAGGTATGACCTCTTTGAAATCTAGGCGTAGTAGTTGTGAGTTAAGGCAACATGTAACGTTTTAGCGTCCCTGTTACTCCATATGCGAAAAAACCCTCAGTGCGAGAGGGACGGATTCGTGGAAAAATTGCAAAAAGTCGGTTTTTTATTAATACAAAATGTACTAAAGATGCTATAAAAATTTCGTTTAACCAGGTCTTAGAAACCGTTAAAACTCATCTAATTAAATATAATTGCAGTCCACATGTCATTCTAAATTGTCAGACCAGGAGAATTGGTGTCGAAAAGGACCCATTTCAATAAATATTTCTATCGAGCCGAATTTCTCCAATTGTGTTTCTGGTTTAACAGGTCCCTAGAAAAAGAATCCAAAAATAATATACTATTTTATCAAAATAATACATTATTTACTGAAGTAGATATGCAAGTTCTTAACGTGTCGATTTTTTTTCGTAGCGCCTTAATTTTCGCACTAAAGATTTTGAGAGGTGAAATCGACTGTCCTGAGTTGCTTACTAGGCTGCTTCGGCTGTTTGCACCGGCTAATTACGTGCAATGGCGATCGTGTCGGAAGCGCAAGTTGTTTGCCGTGCCCACCAGCCGCATGCACGCTCACGCTTATTCACCAATGTGTAAAATGATATAAAATGTACATCTCAATGCATTCTTAGAGTCCGAACCGTCTGCTGACGTGTTCTTCGATAAAATTTGTTTACGTATGTATGTATCTAAATAGACCGTTCATACAAAAAGCATAAGGCTGCGCCGAGTGTAGAACGAATAGACACCTCGCTTGTTCTCTCGTGGTCGTTTTTTATCGTGGTCTTTGTTATTGAATTTAACAAAAAAAAACATTTAATTTACCAGACAAAATTTTAAAAATGTGAAATGCCCAATTGTATTTTATAACGTTTGTGATTGTCTTGAATTGTGGCTGAGACAAAATTCGACAGTTAAGTTATTGAAATGACTAAAACCCCAATACCTTTTTTAGATTTTGGGCCTACTTTAGATAGATTTGTTTCTTACACCATAGGTTATTTTTAATATTTGCTGCGGCGGAAGTGTAGATACATTCTCTGTGATAATAAATATATATTTTATTTATTTATCATTGAAATATTATTCAATAAATCAATTTAACAGTGACTGTCGTTTTAGATTATTTTGCTCGGCACCCTCATTTTCTCCTCCATTTTCTGTAAACAGATCTAGGTAAGTACTGTTGTTAGAGTTCCGTACCCGAAGGGTGTCCGACGGGACCCTATTACTAAACTGTAAACAGATCTAAGCAAGTATGCAGTTGTTAGAGTTCCGTACCTGAAGGGTGCCAAACGGGACCCTATTACTAAACTGTAAACAGATCTAGGTAAGTACTGTTGTAAGAGTTCCGTACGCGAAGGGTGCCAAACGGAACTACACTAGCGGCATTGAGAGATGTCACTTTTGGCAGTTGCGTTTGGTGATCGGGCTTACATTTTGGGTAAAAATAAAAATCAAATGTGAGTTGAGTAAACATTAGATACGTGATACAACATTCAACATAATAATACAAAAGGCTAATGGCCTAGGCCAAACTAGTTTTTTTTTAAGTCATGCAGCGCAGAAAAGAGCGGTTAGGTTGGAAGGTTATATATGGCGAATCGCGCTATGTAGTTATTAACTTCTTTATTATTTTTTCATGATAACCCAAAACCACTTTGGCCTATGCCAAACTAGTTTATCCTAAAATTGGGTATGGCTGGTAACATACATTATAGTTTGGAAAGAGATGTTAATAAATATATATATTGTACTTTTTAAAGCTTTATTTATTTCTTTGGTTAATTTATTAAAAGTAAAACAATAAAAATACGTTTTTACTCGATATATTTCGGCGCACGGTATGGGGCCGTCATCAGTCGAATGCAACAAAATATTTAGAAAGAAGTTGTGCGAAATAAAAAAGTAACGGTGACACTTGTTAACAATTTTAGTAATTTTTTTCTAAATAAATAGGTTTCTTTACAGTTGGTGTTGATTACTTCTGATATTATCTAATTACTGCTTGGAAAGAGACGGAGCCATAGGATTAAGTAGAGTAGAACCCCTTATTTATTGATTACAATAATCAGGTACTTGAGCCCGTCACCTACATTAATATTTTTATAAAAAATAATTGCGTTTGAAAAGTTAAAACTAGAAGCAAAATAATTTTTTCGATATCTCAAAAATGTATGAAGTTATTGGCAATCAAAGTGAGCTTAACAGCATGTCACGTGACGTGACGTCATCTGACGCGATTTCCTACTAAAAGTGATAACTATCGCTATCGCTAACTTCGGTAATAATGGACATTTGTCAAAAATTCAAAAAGTTTTAATCAGTTACTATAAAAAAAATTACTAATATTACACTACAGGACACGCGTCCACATGAAAATGGAAAAATAATAACCGAAACGAGTAGTTGAACAAAAAGGTATTACTTATTTATTTTACTGTCCATTTTTCATAAATAATTACGTAACTTGGTAGGCGTAAAGTGCCATTTCTCGTTGCCACTACTTTGAGCCTCCGCTGTCCGTTTGTCTGTCTGTCCTTCCGTCCGCCCGTCCGTCTGTGACAGGGTCTACAGCTTCAGTCGTTATAGGTAGCAAGTTGAAAAATGGACACGCCAACTGCAATTTGGACCTGTCTTTGAAGGCCTACTCCTCCTGTGGTCCAAAAACTTTCATAAAAATATATAATATGCATTATAGAGTCAAAAATAAATTTCAAGTTTCATAAACTGTTTTTCTATTGTAAGTTTTGACAAAAACACCGAAAGTCATCGAAAGTTTCACATGATTAAGGCTCCAGTCCCCTAAAAATCAGTATTCTTGCAGAATTATCAGAAAAGAAAGATTTTATTTTAGTTACTAAGAAAGCAATAAATAAAATACATTTTACGTTAATTTATAGTGTGGAATTTGAAGATTCCAAAACACGTTTTGTCATTTACTTTAATGCTACTTTTAATAGGTTTTTTAGGCTTTAAACATACCTTTATTTATGTTCTAGGCGTGGAGAGTCTCATTCATGCACACGTCACGTAAAAATTATGACAAAAACAAGAAATGTAATCAGGTAACATTTATTCCCATATCTTCAAAAATAATCTTACCTGGTTACTTTTTTGGATAATACTTTAGTTTTCTTATTTCGAGTGCTTTAAGTAGTTGTGATTTTATGAATTAAACCACTGATAAAATATTTTTTTTCTACTAGAAAACTATCGTTTAGCGTAGTCAAATTTAAAACACGTAGAATAGAACTATTAATAAGTGAAATAACAAAAAACCGTATTTAAAAAATTATTTTAAGAACATTTATCAAATCGAAACTTATCGAGAGTTTAAAACACAAAACGCGTCGATATTTCCCTCAGTTTCGCTGGGACATCGCAGCGTTCAGACGTGTGTTGTGTAGCTCGACGTCATTTTACCTCCCGCTCGCACGGTTGCTCCCTTTCCCTCGCGTAGATTCTTATGGAGAGGCGAACTGTATCATTAAAGTTGCTCTACTTGAATATTGCACTTATCATTTAATAAGTAAACAACTATGGATAAAATATTTTTTGTATATTTTAAGAAATCCCTGTTTCGATAAAATAAAGTCTAATCTACGTCCGTCCGTATTTCACAGCATCATAACTTTAGCACCGTAAAGATAAAGACATGAAATTTGGCACAAAAATAGCATTAATTTGCCTACATATTACATTGTAAAAAAATAAGAAAAATTTGAAATTGTTTAAAATATTTTCAAAACAAAAGTGAGAAAAATAAAAAATATCCTAAAAATACAATATGGGTATGAAACTGTAGACACTAAAAAGGTGATTATAAAAATATATACTTTTACTATATTTACTGGCACTGGTTTTGTGAAATCTTTAAAAAAACCACAATAATGTGTATGTCCGAAACTGGTAGACCGAAAAATATGAAAAAAATGTCCGTTAAAGATCATAACTGACCAATAACCGGGAAAACTATAGTGATTTAAAAATATAAAAAAAAGTAAAATAAATAAAAAAATATATTTATAAAAATACAATATGGGTATCACATTGTAGGTAATAAAAAGCTTATTGTAATAATATATAGTTTGGCTATATTTAATTGCATCTATTTCGAGAAATCCTTGAAAATCTATAAAAAAATGTATGTCCCCCCTCTTATCTCCAAAACTGGTAGACCGAAAAATATGAAAAAAATCATGGTAATATGCGTTTACGTAAGAATTACAGAAAAAATAAAGCGGTTGAGAAGTTCTCGAAAAAAAATGATAAAACTAAATTTATCATCCACAATACGGAACCCTAGGTTCTGACTAGAGTCTGACTCGCACTTGGCCGGTTTTTTTTCAAGATGTTTGCGGTAGGCCGTTTTTTTGGGCGGTTTTAATTTAGTTTTCGGAGCTTTTATTACTACCCTTAATTTTTACCATAAGTATCCGGTTACCCGGGTAATACATTATCCGTTATCTGGATAGTAAAAATCTGTGAATAATTGCATGCCCTAATTCGCTTAGATTAAGTTATGTTAATGTGTGTTAATTCTAAAACCCGTAAAGCCGTATTTTAGAAGTTGTGGTCTAAAAAACCCACGGGGATGGCGTGACACAAATTTTATACCAGCACCGCTGTCGCCACTTTTTGGAATAACTAAAGCCGAAGCTACATCCTGTTTATTACTTTACTTACTTTTATTTAAAATATCTTAAAAAGCTATCGAAGTCACTAAAACCGATAGTCGAGATAACAACGTGCTAGACAATAATGCATCAAAACGAAAGAACGTACGCAGCTGCGGTTCTTATCATTAAAACATCACATTTCTAAAACTAAATTTTTTACCTTTTTTATTGCACCTTAGTCATAATCATGGACACACAAACTGACAGACACTTAATTACCGTAAGAGTTTCTATTTTTGATATTATATTACTTAAAGAACTGATTGTAATATGTGTGTGAGTATTAGGAATACATAATTTTAAATGTTTTCATTGTTACGATTTGATTATTAATTTTCTACATTTCCAAATTTCATAAAGGTATTTTTTATGTCAGGCATTAGTTAAATGAAAATCTTGATGAATAAAGAAATTTTCAGGCACAACTACACGCTTTTTAGGGCATGCAGGTTTCCTTAGAGTGATAGGGCTCATCACGTTGAGACGTAATAATCGTCAGAGAAACGCGGGTGTACTTATAGGTACACGTATGGGTGGACTTATGACTTGCATCTCACAGTTCACACTCGGAACACCTCTTGACACCCCTTCAGTAAAAATCTGCAAATAATTGCATGACCTATAAAATGTATTGTGTCTAAATACTAATCACTCTTACTGCTACCAATAAGCCATCTATTCCAGGTAGATTTACTTTTGTTTATTTTGCTTTTGCAAATTCATTTTATTTGTTCCGGTAAACAAACCAAACTTTGTAAATTACCGTTACTTGAATAATTAAAAATCTTCACATGTCAAATTTTAAGTAATCGTACACTCATTTTACGAAGTAGAGCAACATTCAGGTACGGTCTCTAACATCTTAATGCAGCGGGGGGAGCGCCACTTCTAAAACCTCAGGTAAGATGAAAGCAAAATGTTGCAAAGAGAGTCTGGGGCCTTAACACAAGAATTCTCTTATTCCTTCCAAATGCCTAAAGCAATATTAATTATTATTTCACCAAATTATAGGAAATATTTAGATTTAAAAAATTTAAGTTCAAAATTTTTTTTTCCGTTCATGGCGTCCATGTGAAAAGTATTATTTTCTCTTATTTTGCGCTAGCCGGAGGCGCAGTGGTTGTCGTAACAGCCACTTTTCAAGGCACGCTGAAATGAACATCATTTCAATGTCGTTTCCGTTGATATTTGTACCGACACACATCGAGTTGCTTATTTAGCGTAAGTGGTCATACGCCTTAATATGGCTTCTACTACAGCAAATAAAAAATAAAAATTACAGCCAATGAGAGCCCCAATACAAATAAAAAAAGGACGGAAGCACGATCGGGTCGTGCCTATATTTTAAACAGGGAACCCTTCTATTTTTTTATAGATTTTCTTATTACCCACGGCGGAACGGAAATATTTTGTAAAATAGTTATGTTTATTATTGTTTATATGATGTTTCTATAATTTCAATTCTACTAATTTTCACTTAATGTGACTGAGGCTTCTTTACATGTATCTACTTAATTTGCACTTCTCGGCGTTATTTAGTTTCTTGGTTCGAGTTGCGGTTCGAAAGGATGACGTTATTCCA
Source organism: Ypsolopha sequella (assembly GCA_934047225.1). NCBI lineage: Eukaryota > Metazoa > Arthropoda > Insecta > Lepidoptera > Ypsolophidae > Ypsolopha > Ypsolopha sequella. Next base: position 12,570,620 of record OW203996.1, read on the forward strand.
CTTGTACTAGGGCGTCGTGGTTTAAATTTTCGTCGCAGTAAGTAACTTCGGAGGCCTGGTTGGTTGGGTTTTCTTAAGGGGAACGAAAACACAAACAGAAATAAAATGTCAGCTTTCGGATGATTTTGTTGCAATAATTAGGTTACGTATAGCCATCAAAAAAATACATGTTTTTGGTTGAACTTTAAGGTATTCATTTTCCACAAACCACGTTAATCGATTCATATTTGTACTGTCAATGAATTTTTTTGTAACCCTCTATTGCACACTTCTTATCGATTTTGTTTCAGATATCGCTTTCGCGATTTTGTTGGTTTTTTTTTAATAAAATTAGTGTGAATAATATCTATTCATTTTCCAAATACCACGTTATTCGGGTCAAAAAAAGCACCCCCTTTTTCCAAAAATACGTAAATCCACTGATGCAGTCAGCGGCAGCAAGATATTGTCAGTCTACTAGACATGCGCAAAACAGTTCACTTAAAAGAAAGGAATGATACGTATATTTTCTAATCCGGAACTATTCCACTCCTCTAGTCCACTCACTCACTTAGTACCGGCGTTTCTTCAGTACTGTCGTCGTTCAGAATGAGTGTAACCTCGGGACTACTACAAAGACTACGAACAAAATAATCTCTGAATGCACGATGTCAAGGTCTATTTTTGTAGTACACATTTCCCACTGGAATGTTACATTTGCCTCGTATCTTTTTTTGGTCACTTGACACTTTCCAGATGTGGCGATTTGAATTTGAGTAGAAAATAATTGTGTTTTTGTTTTGTTTATAACTACGGGTTGCACCTTAGTTCTTTTGTTAGTTTCTTAGTTTCAAGAAAGGAGGATTAGTTTGACGTTTTGAGCCATTTTCGTATTTATTTATTACTTTTGCAAAGGACTATAACGCCAATGATGCCAGCTGTTAGTTAGAAAGGAAAGGAGGCTTGCAGTATTTATGAAGGGAAATAGCTTTTATTGTGAAGTAGTAAAATCTACGTCTATTATATGGGAAGGAACTGGGTGATAAAATAAAGTTAAGCTTTGTTGTGGTAATAAATTTTGGCCCGACGACGATGCGTACAAAACCTGAATGTTGACCGAGGCTAGGGTTAATGTAGATTCAAATAGATTTAACAAAAGTAAAAGTAAATAATCTGTATAACTGACATTTTTTGAAATTTCTAAATCCACTTGAGGGGTTATCTTTCTTTGAATGGTATTGTATTCTATTCAGTCTAAGCACTAAATATCAGCGCTATATAAAACCAAATAAATAATAAAAATACCATTTAAATGATTATGCACATTCGAGATAATTTATTTCTTATAAATTATTACTTTACATAAAACAAATGTACCGTATACCGTAGAAGAGGCAGCAAAGGTCAAACTACCACTACCAAACACCCTAACAACAAAAACTCTTAAATATATTTTTTGCTCTTATTAGGATTTCCCCTAAGCTTGTATCGCATTTACTATAGGTACATCATACCTTTAGAGTTCCGTCGAGGTTACTAAAGCTTCTAAAATATTTAAAGTAATAAATCTAATCCTTTGAAGTAATGAAGTAGCATCCTAATATCTAACTTATTTATCCGGGGAATAAATCTTCTAGTAAATTCCTTTATTTTATTTTATTCCATACGTTTTGCATCAAGTTTTGATCTACTGAACTCTCATCATAATTATGTTGATATTGACGCGAAGAAAGCTGTGACTTAGCATAGGCTCATTAGGCTCATAACAATTCGTAACATAAACAATATTTGGTGAGATTTATGACTGCAATTGAATTAAGAGTACTTAAGGGCTAATATCACCCAAAAATAACACATTTTTTTATTGTAGTTTTCTGAAGAAGTTATAAAAACCATCCTTTTATGATATTCAGTGAACTTTTGTGAAGTGAAGTTACGAAATTATAATGATATTAATCAAATAATTAATCCAGAAAAAAATATATAGACATCAGTTTTCATGATGTGGCATGTTTAAAAAATTCATTTCTCCAGGGTTATTTAACAGATTCGCTTGGTTTTTACATAGTAAAATAGGTATTATTGATATTACCAATTCGCACTTACGAAAAATTGCAGTTCTTACAGCAAACATATATTAAATATCCCAATAACATATTTATTTCATAATAAGGCATTTCTGTCGTCGTAACTGCCAGGACGAAGAGCGCGATTTAAGACTTAAAAAATGCAACGTTGTAAACATTGTTTTCACCCGATGCAATATTGCAAAATAATGTGCTCAATCTTGCCTATGCCATGTCTTTAAGAGCCCGGTCCGTAAAGACGATGGCCAATATGAACTATTGTATATCCCTGATTTTAGCAAAACCATCGCAGTAAAGACGAGAAAAATATTTAAAACAATTCTCCGCATAAAATGTATGAAAAAAACGGAGCGAATTTTTAACCCTCAGTTTATCCGTGAGACTCCCTTTCAAATAATGCCTATTTTTATAAATAAAATTAAAAAATAAATATGTGGTCTATCCTTTTTATAATTTATGTAGGTCTCTAAATACTCTTTTCATCAATAAAATTAAGTATACCAAAACTATGAAAAACACAAATAAAAAAATGTACCAATCTTGACACTACAACTGAGAATCAAAATAAAAAATAATCACGCATTTTCTTGCACATCTTAGTTTCTTTTGTAATCAAGAATAAGAAAAACAAAAAAAAGTGTGGTAAAAATGAGCGGAAAAGGCCACCTTAAGAGTTAAAACTTTGAACATAGAAAACGGCGGTATATTTAAAAGCAAAAATTTATTTTAGATGTTTTATTTCATGTAAGTATACACACATAGCGACAAAAGTAGTTTCATTGATCGAAAATTATAAAAATATCAAAATGTGATACTTGATACAAATCCAAAACATTGTTTAAACAGAACTGTTACTTTTTAGAGATAACTCAGTTCAGTTCATAAAAGTGCATACTTGAATCAATTTATCTCACTTCAAGTAAGATAAATTGATTTTTATGTAAAAAGCTTTAAATATTCTTAAAATAATTATGCTTAATTTGAAATTTGATTACATAAAACTTGGTAACAATCAAAAAGATAAATTAAACTTACTTATTTTCCACCCCATAAAAGTACCTACAATTTGCTTAACTTTCTCTGTCTAAATTCTGTCTGTTCAAACAATACGTAGGTATGGGAGAACATCCGAGTATTTATTACCACGTTTGGTTTATAAATTACCACAAGAAATAAGGTCCAGTCTTAATCCTAAAACAATTAAAAGTACGCTAAAAAGTCACTTTATACCTTTAACTAGAAAATGAAATTGGAAAATTCCGTATAAGTCATTCCTTTGCTACCTGCGCCGCGATAAGAGCATTTTTTCATTTGTATACCATTGTCCGATCGACTGCTCATTTACCTTACAATTTTATACCTGCTAATTCTGTATTGTAATTTAATTCCTATTTACATGAAGTCAAGATCGACTAAATTCATTTATTTGCCTTTACTTATTTTTGTAACAACTACGTAACATTGCAGTAGCCGCCGTTCGACAAACAATTTCTCTCGTAATCCATTGTATAATTATAATAAGTATGTAGGCAGGATTGCAGGTAGCTATCAGTATCAGTATTTATTTGTTTCTACTTTTGTGGGCATAACCTCATGCACGAATATGAGTATTATTCACAAATTGTAGTATCAGGACAAACTCATGTGAGTTTATTGATACTATTCACCATGTAATAAAATAATGTAAAATTATGAATAGATAGATAAATATAATAAAAAAAAGCAAGTTATGAGACATACAAAAAATTCCAAACAAAAGCAATATTTATATTACAAAAAATAACTCCAACGCAATCATTGCAGGATAAAGCGGCGAAAAGAAAGAAACAACAATAATCTTAAAGTGCACGAAGCGAGCTCTATTGTCTAAAAAACATTTCCCGTTGGTACTCAATGTGTTGGTAATATCCCTTCACGTGCTAGTGTGTGTGTACTAGGATTCACTCATATTTCGTATACAAACGAAAGTAGTCCTTAAACTTCGGACTTAAGATCTATTTTGTATGAAATATTTCTCATTGGAGTTGGAGTTGGAGTTCTGTGTGCAAGAAACCAACTACAAACAATAGTAGTCTTTAAATATTGGACGTAAGATCTATTTTGTATAAAATAGTTCCCATTGGAGTCGGAGTGAGTTGTTAGCTCTGTGTTCAAGAAACCGACTACAAACAAAAGTAGTCTTTAAATATTGGACGTAAGATCTATTTTGTATAAAATATTTCCCATTGGAGTTGGAGTGAGCTGAGTCCGTGTGCAAGAAACAAACTACAAACAAAAGTAGTCTTTAAATATTGGACGTAAACTCTTTTTTGTATAAATAATTTTCCATTGGGACTAAGGAGCTACGGAGTGGCTGGATAGAGGTGTGAACGAGTGAGTGGTATAGTCCCGGGCGTGGAAGCATCTCATTTTCATCATTCACTCCGGAACTACCCATGTCTACAGTCTACGCCTAGCGTTGGCGCCCGTAAGACGTGGAACCTGTGCCCTTTTTTGCAAGCTATAAATATCTCCCAAAACTACTTCAAAACACAATGAAATTAATTTTATAAAGTAATATTTCGAGGAGCATCATATTCCTGCCGTTAAAAACTCAACAAAATATGCGTATGAGTGATTTAGCTACATCGTGCCATAGTCATAACAACAAAACTGAATGAATTCATACTTTTATGCGGGAAAATAATATATGTTACTCTAAAAGAATAATTTTGTGATCGTTATTGAAACCCAAATTAATTTACTTATACTTACTGAGATCTGTAACAAAGGTCAATGACCTTTTCGTGAAATTACCCTCTAGTATTGGCTCACCATTTCAGGTCCAATAAGTGAAGTTTTTTGCAAATTATATAGGTACACTTACTTGGGATAAATCGCCAAGCATTTAAAATATAGAAATTTATTTTGAAATATTTACAGTGCATGGCAAAATTATTAGATCGTAGATAATCCTGTCGGTACATGTTCAGGTTCTGTTACGCAAAATGAAAACAATGAAACTCTTTTAGGATTAATTTGTTATCCCTATGTTTGTCTGACTGTCCGTTTGTCTAGACAATTTTTTCTGGGTAAAATGAATAAATACCAATATTAACGGCCCTCTATAGAGCTGTAAAAACATACTTTTGACGTTTTTATTTATATAACGTTTTAGGTTTTTACGTTATTTTTTTTACGTTTTTCATACAAATTTTCTCACTATGAAAATGTAGGGATGAACACTTGAGATAATATTTTGCATTTAAAAAGTCAACACAGAAAGGAATTGTTGAACAAATAATGTAAAAAATATGAAAACCATGTTGTTCTATTCTAAAGGGATTAATTATCTACTGTTCAATGTGGCGATAGCTTTGTTTATTTTTTTCCTTGAATTATTTTTTACTAAGATAACAAATAGTTTAATACAAGGTTTTCCTTAAGAGGGGACCCCTTTACCCCTGTATTTTTCTTAAAATTCATACAATAGGTATAAACCGAATGTGAATTCTACAGCTTATTTTCTTCATATCTTTTTTCATGAGTATATTCTAGTGACATCTAACTACGTCTCTATACAGCCCAAAAAGCAAAATTTGATAAAACACCATCATAATAGCTGTCAGGATATCGTCAATATTGCCTCGTTTTTACGCAAAGTTTAACAAGTTTGTATATTTTTATCTATACTGGAAATAAAATAGAGAGAAATACAGGCGTCATTCATGTTAGGATGACTAAGTTTACACACTTTGCTAAGTATAAACAATTACCGTTTCATGGAAAACGGTTTTGACCTGAAACCATTTCACAAATTCAATTAACTTATTTTGAATATCTTGTCATCTTGCAATTCTTGATGAGAAATACAATTTCAATAAGTAAAAATACAACTTTTAGTTAAGAAAACTTATAGTTAAAAGTCTGCTGTATGCATTAACATATTTTTAATTATATTACAATAGTAATAAAATAATTGGCTTATCCGTTGTCGTGATACCAGCCGTAAATTTCTTAAATAATCTGATATCATGCTTATAGAAAACCCAATTATTTTGAAGATACCATAATATCATTAAAATATGTTTATGCATATAGCAAACTTTTAACAATAAATTGTCTTAGCTAAAAGTTGTACTTTACCGTTATAATTATTTCTTAATATTTTGTTACAAATTCGGAGAAATAGCCCTTAAGGAAAACCTTGTATGAAAATATTTGTTATCTTTGTAACAAAAAAAAAAAATAAATAAACAAAGCTATCGCCACATTGAACAAACAGTAAATTATTAATCCCTTTAGAATAGAAAGATATGGTTTTATATTTTTTACATTATTTGTTCTACAGTTCCTTTCTGTGCTTTCTTTCAAATGCAAAATTATATGTCAAGTGTTGATCTCTATATTTTCATAAGGAGAAAATTTGTATGAAAAAGTCAAACAAAAGGCCATAAAAACGTTATAATATGTATATTTTACAGGGCTGTAAATATTAGCATTTATTGATTTTACCCAGAAAAATTGCCTAGACAAACGGACAAACAGACAAACATAGGGACAACAAATTAATCCTAAAAGAGTTTTGTTTTTTCATTTTGCGTAAAGGGACCTAAACATTTCAAACTATGATACAAATAAATTTCTATATTTTAAACACTTGGCGATTTGTCCCAAGGGTAAACAGGTGTCCTAAAAGTCAACGCTTTCCCTTGGAAGGCTGGTAGGCCAGCTCATGACTGACCAGAATATCAAATTATGACCTCAGCAAAAAGTAGATAGTCTTCGAGTTGATGGTACTTTTATAAATTCGAATAGATTTTTGAGAGTCAAAGCTAACCAGTTCTAAATTTTAAGAATAAAATTTTTGTTGCGCAACTCTGAATAGTCATGCTATTGATAAAGTCAAAAATAAACCTTGGAATGCTGTTACATTAGGAAGAAAAATAAAAACCCAATTTATGAGCAATTTTTTGTAATTAGGTTAGTTCGATACCACACCCTGAAAAAAAATGTCCTATGTTAGTTTTGCAAATTGTCTTAAATAACGGCTCATCAAATATTGTTTTTCAAATGATCTGGCAATTTCTGTGTATTACTTTTGAAAAAAAAGTTATTGCTATTTTACTACCAAAGGAGCTGCGTATTTTTTTAAATAATTAGAATTTAGAATGAAAGAGTGACGGGCAGTAAAAATATTTGACGTTCATTACAAATGCCATTTAACACGCGTTAGAGTGAGATAAATGGTGACGCTATTTAAAATGAGTTGGAATGAGATAGTAACGCAGTTAAACGTGGTTGAATGAGAGAGGCATAATTGATATAGGCTACAGTGAGATAGATAGTGACGTGGTGCATTCCTTCTGAGAATATTTGTTAGTTTCCACTTTTTGTAATAACAACTTTAGTAAAAAAATTTTGTAAAGAAATTTTTGGTCCAATTTATTTTCCCGCAAGTGTAAAACCAGCTCAACGGGCGAAAAATATTTAAAGAATGGGTAATGGTGACAATTAACCGTCACGATATTATTATGTATCTCTAAAGGAGTGTCTGAAATGTTCCGAGGGTCAACTGATAAATCAAACACTCAAAAAACCACTTTTAGCCGACCATAATAAATTTACGTCCCGACGTGATAGCAAGTAGGATCAATGCCGTGTGACGATGATCGAAATACACTAATGAATTAGATAAAATAAAATACGTATTACTTTTGACCTGCCTCGTCCACTCTATTCGTATTTTTGCTATGGTGACGCGAGCTTAGAGACCGGGACGAATTTCCCCCCGCGCGCTATCGTAAAATAGAATAAGCCACGCCCGGAACTGGTTTTTGTTTTGGCTATGTCATACTCTTAAGCCGATTGCAATAATTTTTGACTTAATCGACGCCTCTTAGCTCGTTCTCTGTTTTTATATTTATTTGCTTCGATTATTGATGCATCCCTCTTAGTATTTTTCAATTTTGGGCGCGCCATGGCTATTTTCAAACCTTCAACGGCTCATGGTTTTCAAAGTTCACGAGGTGGTTTTTAAATTTATAATACAGAGAGATTAACTATTTAATGCACTTTACAACGACACCTCATTATAACACGACAAGCAACAAAGTTGGTCGCGTTTTTCTAAAAGTCACTTGTATGCGATGACCAATAACTTGTGACGTTACTATCGGATGCGATTTTAATTGTTCTTTTTGTGATTGCGTTACTCTCCTCTAGCGATAGTCACGTGTGGCGCGGTGCTCGGCCCGCGGGCAACAGAATTGGACGCGGTCACAGGTGCGTACTAATTTGGTGTCGGTTTTCGTCAACGCTACCCGGTCACAGACCGATCGGGTAAGACAGGGTTCCCTGTCAAAAAACTTGAAAAAGTACCACTTTAGCGCCTTGTTAATATTATACCTATAGTCGCGTTATTCTTTGGCATCTATATTAGTGTTATTTACCTTATTGTGTTGAGGATTCCGTGCTCGTTTTGTCTGGTTGTACTGAACCCTTTGTGCGCGAGTCCGATTCGCACTTGGCCAAATTATTTTGTTCCCACGGAATAAGGTCAGAACGGGGGTAGATCAAAGAAGAATATTGCCTTTTCGTTCGTTTAATACAAAAAGAAAACTTTATTTGCAAGACTCAATGGAATTCTGAGAACAAAGCAAAAAGGTTAATAGCTTAGAATAAGGTTAAAAGATATCCCGTACGAGTGCTACACGTATGTATGTAAGTAAAGCCCTTGAATATACTGAAGAACTTTTATTTCATTCATGTCTTAGTTTTGCGGGAATTTACGCAAACAAGGTAGAAAACAGGGGTCTGGGACAGCTCGACCCGATTCAACTCGACGCGAAGATACCAAATATTTCACTCCACATTACGGTGATTTGTACGGTCAGGCAGTAAAAAGTAAATAATTTATTTTTTTCTGAAGATTTTGTTTTTTTATTTCCACACAAAGCAGGAAAACATAATTATCTACAACGCTTATTTCAATAATGATACCTACATGAGTAGCCTAAGCTCAATAATTATTTTTAATTGTCTGGAGTAAAAAACCACAAGCATTCCATTGAGAGGGGTCTGAGGAAATGAGGAAGTTTGGAGGTTTCATTTGATATGACAAAAGAATTTCAAATTATTAAATTATGATTTATCGATCCAGCCGTTTTTAGGGATTCCGTACCCAAACAGCAAAACGGAGCCCTATTAAGGCTTCTCCCATCGCCAACGACCCTGAAGTTCAAGGCTTGAACTGAGTAACTTTGTAACCATTTTATACGGTACTATAGCATTTTTTAAAAGAAGAAAAATACATAGTAATCTACATGATGCAAATAGTGATGTGTTTTTTATTTTAATATTACAGAAGTGAAGCAAGAAAATTCTAAGTATACCCCTATTTTTCGATTTTTTGTCCACTTGTAACAATATAACTGCTGCAGTTTTTATCAAAACATTATAAAAATTTATTAACTTCTAAGCAAAATAATATACAATTTTCTCAGTTCTTGGAAATTAATTGTATTTTGCGTAAAATGTATTAAAAAGACAATTTTCACACTTGTCTGCCGCAGTGGCTAACGTAACAGCCATATTGCAGTGCGAGCTGATATGAACTTTATTTTAATATGGTTTTGTTCGAAATTTCAACCACCACGAATCGAGTTTCTAATTTTTCCGACGGATTCACCTTAATGTCACTCTGCTGTCCGTTTGTTTGTCTGTCCGTCCGTAACTCACGATACTCTAGCTCAGAGACGGAATTAGATCTAGACCTAGTATTTTGATATGTTGCATACAATATTGACCCAAAACCTAATATTGAATTCAATACAAGTTTAATTATTTTTCAGGGGGTTCCATACATGAAAAACCGGTTCAGTGCGAGTAGGACTTGCGCCCTGAGGGTTCCTTACCATTTAATTAGGTAAATATAGGTACTTAAATAATTTACACAGAAATTACATACCTACAAATTGTATGAAACAAAACTGCAAAATTAAATTGGTTGAGTAGTCGGGGACGTAAACCTAAAACTGCATTATAAATCGATGTTTTTAGTATTTGGTGTTTAAAAACAGCATATGGTACATAATATACAGAAATTTCAGATTCCTAACTTCTTTGGCCTTTGAGATAGATTGATTAATTGATTGATTGATTGATTGATATTCTTTTTTAGGACGGCTGTCTGTCCGTCTGTCACCAGGCTGTATCTCATGAACCGTGATAGTTAGACAGTTGAAATTTTCACTGATGATGTATTTCTGTTGTCTCTACATATAACAACAAATACTAAAAAACAGAATGAAGTAAATATTTAAGGGGGCTCTCATACAACAGACATGTTTTTTTTTGCCGTCATTGTAGATAATGGTATGGAACCCTTCGTGCGCGAGTCCTACTCACACTTGACCGGTTTTTAGGGTTCCGTACCCAATTACTAAGACTCCGCTGTCCGTCTGTCTGTCCGTCTGTCCATTGTCACCGGGCTGTATCTCATGAACCGTGATAGTTAGACAGTTGAAATTTTCACAAATGATGTATTTCTGTTGCCGCTATAACAACAAATACTAAAACAGAATAACATAAATATTTAAGGGGGCTCCCAAACAACAGACATGTTTTTTTTGCCGTTTTTATAGATAATGGTACAGAATGGTTTCGATATCGTGACGGATTTGTACAGTATAAAATTGTAACAAGAGCAGAGGAGAGGACTAGGGAGAGGCGAGGCGAGGTGGCGTGAGCGTCGATGAGGAGAGGAGAGGAGAGTTGGGGTATTTGTGGAGAAGTGTTAAAGTCGTCTGTGGAGACATGTTTTTGTTATCTTTCTAGTGGACTCTTTTCTTTTTTTGACATTCTAAATCTTTGGATATAAAAACTGACAATTGGAAAAATAAAGAGAGAGTAAAATTTTCTATATCAAGTTTATTATGCCGGATCTTTCGTTACAAAATGGATGCTGTACTTGAATTTTAAAATCTTTGATATTTAATGTAGACAGGGTCGAGTATGTCGTCTAGGGAAATTAATATCCTCTAACATAAACAATAGACTTTCTCTCGCAACAAACAACAATATATTGGAAGTTAATATCCTGTAAACTGTAATATAAACGATATACTTCCTCTCAATCGAAATTTTATGGAAGCCACTTCTTTTAATAACGTTTTAAAATCGAAGTACGAAATATACATTAAAAATATTTATTTCCAGCTCCTCTATTATGTATATTTGGTTGCCAACTGGACTCGGTGTCTATCATCAAAAACATGGATAAAAACTGTACTTTCAAAATTGCTTTTAGTGGGTATTGAACTATTTACGAACGGTGTCGTCACTTCAAGTTAGGGTTGCCAGATGGTATCCTAAAGGAGGACATGTCCTCCATTTTCACAATTTGTCCTCCCGTCCTCCCTCACCTATCAATTGTCCTCCTTTTTCAAATTTTGCATTTACCATACCGACACCACTTGGTTAGAATGGTTAGCCCACACGGCACGGTTCATTCTCCTATTTCTCTCGTGTAGAGTTGCGGTATCGCTGTCACATTCACCCATTTATACTTGCGCTGCACGCATAACCACGCATGTTACACTGGCAAAATATACAAATATCATCTTGAATAGGTTCAATTCTGATAAATGTCTAACTAACAAAACATAATATTTGTATCGTTTTATTTAAGTATGTCCTCCTTTTTTTCTGAAGTCCTCCTTTTTTTGCTTAGTAGCACTGATTTGTTGTCCTTTTTCATTTTCCCATCTGGCAACCCTACTTCAAGTGCGAACATATCCTTAGAGAATCGGAATTCGATAGTATATCTATGTTTTTGATGATAGGCCCATTCCGGATGGCAACTAAAGATACATAATAGGCCCTCTGTTCATAATATGTACAACATCTTTGTTTGCTATACTTATACTTGTTTCCTAGAGGGATAGACAAGATAGGGACTACAGATTACCACCTACTACGATCCTGAAATCTCTGACATACTTCTTACGCTTTTTCCACATTGATCAATCTAGTCATATATAAGTTTAAATAATATTAGTTGGCGAAAGTCAAAACATAGGTAGTACTAGTCTATATGAACGATTGTTTGTATGAGAGCTAAGCGAAATTCTTAAAATTTGTTTTCACCTTTCCATACTGGACCAGTCAGCTGATCGGGGCAATTTACGAGTATATAGAAGGAAGAGAAAAAAAGTTGCGAATTTAGCTTAGCTCCCATACAAACAGTTGTTCATATAGACTAGTACTACCTATGTTTTGAGTTTTGCTAACTAATATTATTTAACCTTATATAAGGACTTTGTCCACACATTTAGATTATATTAACTTTTTTTCTTAATAATTATTTCCTATTGACATAGTTTACTTAAATCAAGGTTGCTAACACAGCGCCCGCAAGTATTGAGGACAAGTTCTAGTGCTTTCTGGGTAACAATATACAATCAATACTGCCAGCGACACATAGTTAAGTCTAAAATATTGCAGAAACGTAGTTAGTTTCGTGCCACTCATGAACATCTACATAATTTATAACATAACATTTTATATTCAATCCGTCATGTCATCAATTGATTGATTGATTGATATTCTTTTTTAGGGTTCCGTACCCAAAGGGTAACCAACGGGACCCTATTATTAAGACTCCGCTGTAATACAGCCTGGTGACAGACGGACAGACAGACGGCTGTCTGTCCGTCTGTCACCAGGCTGTATCTCATGGTCCGTGATAGTTAGACAGTTGAAATTTTCACTGATGATGTATTTCTGTTGCCGCTATAACAACAAATACTAAAAAACAGAATAATGTAAATATTTAAGGGGGCTCCCATACAACAGACATGTTTTTTTTGCCGTCATTGTAGATAATGGTATGGAACCCTTCGTGCGCGAGTCCGACTCGCACTTGGCCGGTTTTTTCTCCTGTTATAACTTTTTCTCTTGTTCACTTATAATGAGACGCTTATCTAATTATGTATATGTATATGGCTAACCAGTTGATTGATACCTAAATTTGGTTTAAATATTTAAATGTGTTAATAACCAAGTTGCATACAAAATAAGTTAGAAGTAAATAGTATTCATATCTTACACATTTTTTTTTATACAGTTATATTTATAATAATAATAATAATAATAATAAACACTTTATTGCACACAAAAACACAGATAAATACAGATTTAAGAGAAATACAGGGCAAAGGCGGACTTATTTCAGAAAGAAATTTCTTCCAGTCAACCATAAATGACAGAGATGAAGAAACATTTTACATTGGCTTATTGAAATTTAATTTATATATGGGTATAATATAGTAACAATGTGACGCATATTAGTGACATGTTTTAGTACATACTTTTCTAACCGCTTTCTGAAAATATTGATTGATTTCGATTGTTTAACGGTCTTTGGTAATTTATTGTTCGCGGTAATATTGTTTTTAAATTATTGGCACTTCTTGAATTGTTTATGTTGTTTTTTTGTGGTTATTATTTTCGATATATATGTTTATCATTTTATGTAAAAGATAACAAGTTTCAGAAGTGTAATTTTGTTTTATGTGTGTTGAAGTCGTAATTAAACAGAACCTTTACTATTTTACTCTGTGCTACCATAGACGAATGGTGCTACTAATAATTTTTTTATGTGTGTACTGGATGCATATCCCCACACTTCAATCAGATATTCTAATTGTGGCTTGATAAGCGAATTGTATACAATGTACCGACTTGTCTCATTGCCAACAACATAAATCATGAATATTATCCAAGATCAGAGACTAAATACTTTAGAAGTGATAGTAGTAATAAGTTACTGTCACACTACCTTTTAATTTTATTTGCGTGCTGCCATCTGTGAGAGGGTTGGAAAATTAATGTAATCAGAGCCATCTGTTGAGACATAGAAGTACCCGCTGTACCTACCACCTTTTTGATGGCATGCATGATGACCCGCCGCACCATTATTAGCAAATGTCGAAGTTCTGGTAATACGAGGTAGAGGGCGCTTTTTCACAGCCCCCTAAAATAAAATATAGCACTATGTTTTCTTCTTTTGTTTCGTTAAATCAAAGTAACCACCTTCAAAATAATAATCCAAGTACGGTTTTGTCAACACTACCGGTCTATATAGGATAGCTTTTTAAGAAACCATAGACAGCTAAGAATTTCCATCTTGGATCATCGTAACGGCTCTGATAGTAGTATCGTACTTGTGGCATATCAACATAAGTAAGTTCATGTTTAAACAAGTTAACTAAACAAAATAACGTTAATTTTCAAAATACTAAACGCTAAACAAAACAAAATTTAAGGAAAAACCGAAACAAAATTACAAGGAAGTTTCAAGTTCAGTTTTGAAGTGAAAACTTCTTTAGGCGCGTTGAGTGATTTTCGGTAACGGAAAATCTTATGGGTTCGCGTCATCGACATGCTTTGACGTGTGGGCTTGGCCACCAGTGAAACTTCTGTCAGAATACCCTATGATGGCCTATGTATTTTTTAATCATGACCAGCATTTGGTCTCAAGTATAATATCAGAAAGGTCAGATATCAAAGTGTTCGTATTATTTCGTACAAAGGGCTTGAAATTTTTTGTATAGAGGCTGGCATACCAAGAATATGCCATCTTAATTATTTTTCAAAGTCGCGTCTTACAATAAAACCTGTATATATATAGCATAAATATAGTAACTCATAGATTTATAAAGCCAAAAAAACACGACGTTACCAAAATCGAGTGTCAATGTGTGTAACACATGCTTGTGTGTGTGTAATAGGGGTACCCAAATATGTTTAAAACAAACTATCGATAAAGAGGGTGGTTATGATAACTAACATGTTTACCAAATCAAACAAACCGGGCTTGACATCGTGACCCACTACTGATGTGTCAAATTGCTAATTTGTTCTTTTGGTGGAAGACTCGAACAGAACACGTTTTTTGGAACTTCGGAAAGTCTAATTACCTATAGGGCATATATATATTTAATTCTTTAATAAGTTCTTAGTCCAACTTTATTAGACCGTTTATGCACTTAGAAATGAATAGATCGTAAGTATCAAGTTAAGTTGGTCGTTAAAAACTGCAAGTAGAATAAGTTAAGCGATATATAGGATAACGATATATAAACGATATATTATACGAAAGCCTCAAGGCCTGAGTCTTGCTCGTACCTAACCGGTTTTTTTTGTAGGTTGGTACCACTCATTTATTTATTTACCTACAACTACATGCTAATCTGACACATGATGCAAAGCAAACTATAATAATAACTTTTTTTTAAATATACCTTGAATAAACGCAAGGAAATAAGTCCATATTCGTTTTTATTCCTGGACAATAACTGATTTGTGACGGGACCGCTTTTATAGCTAAAGAGTATATTTAATTTATCTACCTTCAACGTGCAAAAATCTGGGTCCCCGTCAAATAAACTTCCAAGTGGTACAGTAAGTTCCGAATCCCTCTTAAAATAAAAGTTGCCATAATAAAAAAAAAAAAGAAAAATCGGTTGAAAATACGTAAAAATCAGACTGAAAACTTCAATCTGCCTGAGTTACATTTCTATCTACGAACGAAATTGACCGTGAGTAAATCCTACAAAGGCATGCTGAGATAAAGATTGAAAATTTTGTAAAAAAAATTCAATATAATATAAATCTATATATTCTTGAATATATTTGATTTCACTATAATGACCTCATTAATTAGAAGGTTTGTCTACTAAAAAGGTAAGAACTTTACGTACCTATGCTTTGTGGGATAAACGGTGGCTAATGTTATTGCCAATATCATAAAAGTATTTTTTATTCCCAGACGCCAAAAATATTTAATATCCCTGAACAAACCAGAGTTTAATCTCTTTCGTACTGCTGAAAGTACCAGACAATTTTCATACAAAGTGCGTCGTTCCAGTAGAACTTTTGTTGGCTTCCGGCAGGACTTTTTGACGTCAAAACGAATCCTTCCAGACGCACTTCTGGTGACAACCAACTGGGCGATTTATCATAAACCACTCTACTTTAAAACAAATGTTTCAAGAAACGTCCCTCCAATACCGGTCTAAATTCATCTCGAAGAAAACACTCTTGAACAAGAGTGCTTCAAGATGCTTCCTAAGTTTAATCAACTGCCGGAGAGGTTTTTTTTAGTGTTAAAAAAAAACATAGTTTCCAAGAACTCTGTAGATGGCGCTGAACTGACTACGTTACTAGGTGCCAAAGCCAAAACGATTGGAAAAAAAAAACATTGCATCACGTCACGTCACATACGCTCGTTGGTTGACTGACATGTGTGCTGAGCATATGTGCGAATGCTTTGTAATGGTCCGTCCAGGTTTAAAATGTACGATGGCTTGTACTCATTGCGCTTTACGACTTTCATCTTTAGGAAAAAGTTGACGTATGCCTCCATTTGTACAGAAATCCACAAGGCATAGACTTCTTTTCTTTTTCTCTTGGGACATTTTCTTTCTGGCGTAGAAAACTCATAAAAAGACTGCTAAATATTTTTTTCTTTTTCCTTGTTGTTATTATTTATTTATTTTCAAAATGTAATTGTGATGTGATGTGACAATGACATTAATTACTTATGTACGTTTCGTTTAACGATCTCAAAATTACATCCAAGTGAAATAATCAAAAGATTACGTGACGTTCCATTCCTTGCAGTAACTTACCAAGTTCAGCGCCATCTATCCAGCGACTAGGGAAAAGTAAAAAAAAAAAAAAATCCCTCATTGCAAGTATAAATTATACGTCTAAATTCATGGCAAAATGCCTCTATAACGTCATTGGCAACACTGACCAATCTTTATATAGCCTGGACAATAAATTCGAGTCCAATCGCATCCTCAGCTCGAAAACCGGAAATGACTCGACACAAATGACGGAAACTTGACGGAAACCGGTCCAGCTTATTTGTGCTGAACGGATACTCCTTGGACAACGCCACTCAAAATGTATTTACAGCGAATGCTATAGAAGGAATTCTGCTCTTAGAGGATTATGAATTTGCTGAATAACGAAACGGCAAAATCGTTTTTAGGGTTTGCTTAAAAACAGAAACCCGTTCTAGTAAAACTACTTACAAGGAGGAATGATTAGACTAAAATTTACAAGGTTTCAATCTTAGAAAAAAGTAGCCGTTTACAGTTGAATATATCGACTACCAAAAAAAAAAAAAAGAATAATAATAAGAATAAAAGCTTTGAACCTGATTCAGACTTTCTTTATGTTAAAATAGTATTTTGTGCAACAGTTGTGAGACATTGGATCATTCGTTACATTATAGTTTTGCACGAGTGCCCCAATGTCTAATTATGTTCAGTTGCACACAATACTTTATCAACAATAATTCACGAAACATTAGAAAAAGAACACTGATCATGATAATTATGTCATGATACCAATCAGAAGCGATATAGAGTAGAGGGCGTGGCTAGAGAAATTAAGATAGACCGTTATTGCTTGTGATTCTTTCTCTAGTGATATTATAATAAATTGGCCAATCACAGCGCAGAGTTGCGGTGTTATAATGTACTATTATAATATCGGTCAAATAATGTAGGTACTTATAAAACCGCTTTTGACGTTGTTATTACCTTCTTGCAGTATAGAAGTAGATAAAATATGTTATAAAACTCTAAACTAAACATTTAAGAATAATTAATCCTCACTATGATAGAAATAAATTTCTGTAGGCAATTTATCCATCGCAAAGAAATACAAATTAACATTATTAATATCTTTGCAGTACAGAAACGCAGAAAAAAAGTAAATCTGGATGTGAGGAGCTCTGAACCGGGATTTGAACCCGGGATGGTAGAGCTGGTAGAGCAATCGTCCGGTTAGCGAGAGGTCCCGAGTTTGAAACCCGGTTCAGAGCTCCTCACTTAGTTTAATTTGAGAATCGTCCGGAGAAGTTTTTAGGCAGAGACGCTATCTTTGTGTAT
Organism: Ypsolopha sequella; assembly: GCA_934047225.1. Taxonomy (NCBI): domain Eukaryota; kingdom Metazoa; phylum Arthropoda; class Insecta; order Lepidoptera; family Ypsolophidae; genus Ypsolopha; species Ypsolopha sequella. The sequence goes on from OW203996.1 coordinate 12,588,636, forward strand.
TGTATGGATATAGATCCCTATGACGTCAGCAAAGTCTTCGACGTCACAAGCAACGTGTGACGTCACGAAATAGATTAACCCAATTAACTGGAGATATACGAGTGAGCTAATAAATCGCGTTTCAGGTGATGAATCGTGACTTAGTGGCTGCCATTTCGCGTTGTGGAATAGCAGAGGTACTATCGAGGATAACTCCGCAGACCTACTTTTCGCCCGTATTGCAATGCTGTTAAGAGTAAAAAGTGGGTATGCGGCAATTTCTTCGATGGTACATAGTATCATATACGCACCTACTGTAACAAACCTTCGCGCTATAACACGTTTTTAGGGTTGCCAGGTGTTCAGTATTCACATAGACGAAAGTTCGGTAATTTAGTGCCCTGTCTGGATACCAAATTTAAAGAATGCCAGATAACAAAGAATAGTTTAAAAAATCAAGTGCAGTTCAGACATGCGTACATAGGGTTCCGTATTGTGGATGAAAATTTTAATTTTGTCATTTTGTTTTCGTAAATGTGTCAACCGCTATATTTTTCCTCTAGTAAAGACTATTAGAATATTACAATGATTTTTTTATTATTTTTTGGTCCACCAGTTTTGGAGATAAGGGGGTGACATAAACTTTTTTGTGGCTTTTCGGGGACTTCTCGAAATAGATGTAAGTAAATATAGCCAAATTATATAGTTTTGCAATTTTCTTTTTAATACCTACAGTTTGATATCCATATTGTATTTTTACAAAATATTTTTTTTAATTTGTTTAATTTTTCACATTTCTCATTTGTATTCAATTTCTTTTTAATCGCTATATTTTTCCTGTAATTTGCCAGTTATGACCTCTAATCGACGTTTTTTTTTCGTCAACCAGTTTCAGAGATAAATAGATTCAAAAACAATAAAAATGATATTTTTGATGGTCATAGACAATGTCTTGTTTGTAACTGAACATAATTAGACATTGGGACACTCATGCAAAATTATAACAAACGAACGAACTCAAATCCAGTCTCAGATTATGTTACACTAAATACAATTATGCACTAATGCACTAAATACAATTTTACATTATTACTATTTTGTGCCAAATTACAAGTTTCATTTAGTGGTGCTAAAATTATGAGTCTGTGATATACGGACATACGACTTTTTAGTTACTACGGAACCCTAAAACAATATTCTTTATCATGCGGGTATCGTTGCTTTGAAAATTAACTCCCGTTTATTTTTGTAAATACATCCTTTATCGTTTCTAACAGAACGAGTGTTTATGAAAGCTGACCACACCTTTGTATCTTTTCCCTAGCTCTGAAGCAATCTTCGTGACTTTGTCTTGCTTGACCTACTTCCATTGTTTCCGAACCTTCCAATAATGCGATCTCAATTCAACCATTCGGTTGGCGACATTCATAATATCCAAAGATGGACGTTTATTGAACTCGGCTCTATAGTCTATAATTGAATCTATGTCTTGTGCGCCAATAAATTTTGCAAGGAGTGATTTATTCGAGCAAGCCGTGGCTTGGTTGACAGCTTGGTTTCCAGGAGGTACTGAGATTCTATCAATGAATGCAATGCTTGCAAAGACTGAATATTCTTGTCTCTGAATGCTGGGAATAAATAGGTAAAATATTGCAAGAAATAAATGTAACTCTTTCGATATTTTAAATTGAAAATAATGCCTTAGAACTTAGAGTCAAAATAATTCAAAAGTAGCAATTGTATTCATTACCTGTTTAATAACGTTCATTAATAACGTTGTTTAATAACGTCAAAACTAATGATACCGCAGTCGAATGGTAAGGTAACAAGATACTTATTAAAACTAAAACAGTCCGACCTACGTGACATGGTAGGTATCATAACTGGACACTGCAACCTAAACAAGCACGTTTTCACCACAGGTGGCACCGATAGCCCTCTATGCAGAGATGCCTTCTAGAGGACGTGTCAGTGGAACATGTGCTACTCCTCTGCTCTGCAACCGAAGATATAAGACGAAAAGCAGGGATTGCGACGAGCACCAACTTCCCTTCACTGGACCAGTTTATGTGTCAGAATGCTGAAGCTGTTCGGCTCTACTTTAAGGAGCTTTCCTGGCTGGGCTGACTGACCGGGGGGAAGTGCACAATATTCACGATTACCGAGAATCAGTGCAGGACTCATCGCCCCCGCTACGAATTTAGAATTTAGAATAATGCTCATTGTGATTTCGATTACTAATTTTTTAGGACTGACCATTTTCTTATTGGCAAGTAACAAGAGAAGCAATTATCGATGGGCTCATTGCAGTAGTTTAATAAATTAACCACAGATTTCATATTTTAGAATTTCGAGTTAAGGGTTGTTTGATTTGTCGCCTGAGTAGGTACCATTTAGCGGGATTTTCTTAGTTCAGAAACTGCCCTAGTGAAGCTTGACACAATGCTGAGCAAGTTGTGAGCGCTTAATGAAGCTATTGTGACTGAGCGATTGATGTTATTATCCAGAACCTCCAGCTGTCAGCTTAATGAAGGAACCCTAAAATCTGTGAACTAATACAAACCCCCACTCAACTCTTTGTTAGATACTGTTTTTAGTTAGTGTCACACTTTATCCTAGTAACATCTGTACCATAAATAACACATCATAAGGTCTTATTGTTACTTTGTGCTGAATTTTACCTATAATTTAGTATCTACATAGAAATCACATCGATAGAAAAGGTTTTGTAGAAACGATTGCTTTTAGGGATAAGACCGCTGATTGTACCCTGCTACCTATTGTTAAGTCGGTCCTTACATAAATTTTTTTCATGTGAAATAATGATTGTAATACATTGTATTGTATTGTATTGATCTGCCGTTAAAGAATAGCCTAAAAATATGAAATGATGACAGATTTTCCATTATATTCATTTCGAAAATTGCAAATTTTCTTTTTATTTTTAAATCAAATTCAAGGTTAATACTATGTTACCAAGGTGATAAGAAAAACAAATAGAAGATGTTTGATTTGCAAATTTATTTTCTCTTTTTCTCAGAAGTGATGTTAATAAATCATTATTATTTATTAAAAGCTTGCCAATTAACCCTTTGACGGACGACTCATACAAAGTGTTCAGTATACTGGAGAGTCACTTGAAGGCGAAACCAAAAAAAAGGTTTTTTTTCGAATCCATTTACTCCACCATAGCATCATCTACGTACTTCATTTTTGGACAAATGTTTATTGAGTATTTGATTAAGATTCTTACTGAAGGAAAACGCGATTGGGTGAAATTTTCTCGATAGAATTTAATTCCGAAAAGATCTCTAAATTGTTTTATTTTTTCCTGTAATTCTAAAATCCTAACTAATTTCGTTGTGAAATTGCATTCAAAATGTAGATATTATGTATTTGTAAAGTCTCCTTGAAAATCTTTTTGACAAATAGCTTAGTAACTTTTTGCTACTTTCCACGAATCCGTCCCACTCGTACTGAGAGTTTTTTCGCATATAGAGTAACAGGGACGCTAAAACTTTTACGTAGCGCCATAAGGTCGATATTTCATAGATTTTCATTCTTATGAACATTTATGACCCGCGTAAGAGCACACTGGCCGTTCAACTGGCTAGAGTCAAGTTCGTCGCTCGCTGTTAAAAATTCGCGCCCTTTTTCAAGATGGCTTGTACTGACCACTGTGCAACCCCACACTAGTAGTTAGTGGCGTATTTTAAGATTTAGCGCCCTGGGCCTGTAAGGTTTGCTACTCCATAAGATAACGAGATAGGAGTGTTGATTTGGACTTAGAATGTAATTAATGAAAAACTAAAAAGGCCACCAAAGAAATAAACACCATTTATTCAATATTTATATTCAATATTCAATATTTATTCATTATTCAACATTTTTTCTAATGGCCAAATTGGTTACGAAATTCATACCAAAGTCATAATTAACGGTTTTCGTCAATTAAGAATACCTAATTCTTAATTTATTGTGCCGCCCCTCGCAGCCTGCTGCCCTGGGCCATGGCTATTTTGGCCCTGGGGTAAACACGCCACTGCTAGTAGTCGCTGTCACTACAAGTATACGTTACGTGTTTACAAGGCTTATGATAATAAAAAATCATGCCTTTTTATAAGTGGTAGAACTGATGCCGGGCTCGACTGTGGAGGTACCACCATCTTACTTGGAGACCCCCTCGAAGTAATTCGGAGGAGAGTAAGAGGACAGCTCACAGGCAAAAAACCAGGAGGCCCACCATGCTTGGGACCGATGGATGGCTGTATATCCATCCCTAATAGCCGGGTCTTATATGGAACAGACTGGTGACGGGCAGCGGCGTCACTGCCCAGCGTGTGTGAGTATGGCCAATTCTTCCAGGATGACCGCCGGGAGTGGCAAAGTCCAGCAGTGGACGAACTAGGCTGATCGATGGATTGGAAAAAGTGAGTAAAACTATTGTTTTATAGCATATAACTTCGACAATATGTACAAATATGATCGAGGATAATAACCTAACTTATTCTTTTCGCAATAACTTATTTATTTATGTATTTACAATAAATTAAATTAAAAACTAAACTTAATCTTAATTAAAATGATTAACAAATATAATGCCTATATTAAATAAAAAATGTTTTTTAAATCGTCGCCTTTGGGGAGGGTACCCAAGACGCTGGCAGCGTTACCTCGTTGGATCGCTTAACTGATCCTCTGACCGAGGTAAGCTCCAGCCCTTGGGTCACCAGGGGCGTTGACCAGGCGTGCCGACAATTCTTTAAAAAGTTAAAGCAATTGAATTAAAACCGATATCCTGAAAAAACGTTACATTAAAATTTAATAGGTAACTTTGAGCTATTGTACTGAGTATTTATTTTAGAGTAAAACCTATAATACTTATCATTTTACAGTAAGAATATAAGTTTTTATCCTGACATAATAGTTAATTTACCATAAACAATCTCGCTCGGCAGTTTGAACTATTATCAAGTTTTTTTTGGTAATTTTCTTTGGTTGTTCTTGCAGGTGTAGGTACTTATTAAAATAGCAATATAATCGTTTTATATTGCCATTTTTTGATTGTTTTAGAATGCATTACTCTTATCGAGAGTTCAAGTCACTAAATTAGGATTTATGTGTAAATCTGGTGACCAGGCCACTCAACCTAATGTCGGAGAAAGGTTAATTTACTGGCTACTTGATTTTTCGAGAAAAATAACCATTTTTAAGATTTTTTTCTAATACACATATATAATTTGCACCACAGAGAAGGTGTTCATGAAAATATATAAAGAATAAAAAAAAAGCTTTGTTTCAACAACTAGAGAATATTTTATCTCATACGATGTTAATTAATTTTGTAGTAAATCATCTAGGTTCTGATCAGTTACTGAGTCTCTGGTATGAATTGGGCTCTATCATCAAATTTAATACAGCAAAGAGAGCCCAAGCTCTGTTTAATAAAATAATTTACAAACTAACCTGGTAAGCAGTGGACGTTTAGCCAAGAATGTGCCTACAAAACCCATCTAGAAAAGGTAGTAGACATTCCAGCTTTGTGCAGTGAAACAAAGGAATGACTTTGGGATTCGACAGAAAATTGGGTACATTAACTTCTTAGGGTTCCCTAGTACCTAGAAGGTACAAAAGGAACCTTTATGGTGACACTCCATTGTGCGTCCGTCCGTATGTCACAGCCTCATAACCTTAGCACCGTTAATGGTAAAGACTTGAAGTTTAGTACAAAAAAAGCATTGATTTGCCCACATAACAAGGCATAAGATACATTTGAAATATATCAAAATATTTGAAATGCAAAAGAGTGAACATGGAAATTATCCTAAAATAAAATATGGCTATCAGATTGTAGATATTTACTGGCACTGATTTTGAGAAATCTTTGAAAACCATAAAAGAGTGTGTCTTATCTCTGAAACTGGTAGACCGAAAAATATGAAAAAGATGTCCACTAAAAGTCATAACTGGCCAATTACAGGAAAAGAACAGCGATAAAAAAAAAACACGAATAAAATATGTAGGTATTAAAAAGCTGATTTTTGAAATATACATTTCGACTAATTTACTTGCATCTATTTCGAGAAATCCTTGAAAAACCACAAAAAATGTATGTCACCCCCTTTTCTCTAAAGCTGGTTGATCAAAAATTAGGAAAAAAATCATAGTAATATCTGCTTACAGGAATATAAAATGACAAATGACAAAATTTCCAAAACCGTCGAATTACGAAACCCTAGGTACGCGAGTGTGACTCGCACTTGACCGGTATTTTTTAGTACAAAACCTTAAAACTATTGGAAACTGTAAATAAAAGCTCAGGGATAGAACGCTGGCTCCTCTGGTCCTCTTCTTCTCTTTTCTTCTCTCTTTTTTCTGCCCGCCCTAGAAACATACTGCAGTTGCTACGAACTACGTCGTAGCAAAGTGCTACGAGGAAAACACGTGACACGACTAGAAGTGCACCAATTGGGTATTGTCAGTTGAAATTTCCAATAACTGAGGATATTCCCGAAAATTATAAGTCACAAAATCTGCATTAAAAATAATACATCTGTAATTTTTGACATTTGTCAAGAAATCCGTACCAAAAATAATATATCTGTAATTTTTGACATCTGTTAAATAATCTGTATGAAAAACAATTCATTTGTCAATTTTGACATGTGTCACTTTTGACAAAGTTTGTTGAAAGTCTCACTAAAACTGTGGATCTGGCTAATGTAATCAGTGAAAATTACGTGGATGGATCTAACGATTATCTAATAGATTATAATCTAATAGATTCTAACGAGACATTTTTTTCTCATTAGATCCAGTTTCAATGAGAAAAAATATACTGAGAATAAATATTCTACCAGGCATGCGTTTGCATATTTGCCGCCAATTTTGAATTTAGAACTGTTCAATATTCAAATATATTGGAATTTAGAATAAAAAACAATTGAAAGAATTTTTAGTCACAGCGTTGTTTTGAATGAAAATTATGAAAACTCCTCGTGGTCCGGTTCTACTCCGGTGAAGAAGCAGTCGACGCTTCCAAATCAGCAATATTGAACACCCCCACTTTGGAGTGGAATTAATGTTTTAATAACTGGTTTGAGCGAATGGAAAAGTGTATTAAACTCACGTAGTTTGTATACGTTGAAAAAAAAGTTATGTAAAGTTCAAGTTGTTTTTTTTTTTCTTCAAACGACAAAACTTGAAAATGTATCCAATGAGAATGATCGAGAAAAGCACAATTGGTTATTTACTTCAAACAAATTGATATCCATTATTCAAAATATTCAAACTTGAAATTAAAATGACAAAAGCAATTTTCGAGGTAATATTTCGTTGTCACTTTATCAAGACATTTACAAATTTTATCTCTTAAGGGAAGACTTGGGGTAGTTCTTTTCCTTGGGATTTGGTAACTTTTGGTAACATTTGGTAAATGCTTGACTAAGGTCTTATGATTAAAGTATTTAGAAGCATTCAAAAGACAATAAAGCCGATTCTGAAGGCTTTAATTTTAGTTTTAGTGCTGTCAAAACTTAAATTTTTTCAAAGTAATTTAGCTTCTGTTCCTAACACTTATGAATTATTTTGTAATGATGAAAATGTAGTTTTGACAGGACTAAAACTTAAGTTAAAGCCTTCAGAATTGGCTACATTATCAGGTTAAGGGCTGTTGTATCTAATATTATGAAAAAAAAAGACATGATCTTGCTAAGTTTCTTGACCTTCGTTTTAGCAAGACTAATCGAATGGGCGGTGTTAGGCATATATTATATTAAATGTATTGCATAATATTATTAATTCCTTTTTCCTATATTTATATTTTATTCACGTGTATTTTTTTAATGAAATTTTAGTAAACCCAACTTTTATTATTTTTCTGTATATTTGCCCATATTATTATTATTTATATTATTATTATTTATTACATTAAACTATTACCTATACGCATAGATTATTTAATTAGTTATATTACATTAAAACCGACCTGTAATACATACCTAAATTACATAAATAAATATATTTCATTTCATATTTCATTTTAGGGGAAACGATTTGTGTCTACTACGAAACGCACAACTCACACGCACTACGAGCGTTTAGATTCTGACGACACCGTTTGAAAACAGCGGAATTTTACTATTTGCCTGCCACATATATACTGCCATCAATTGATTCTCTGTTCTAAATCCATAATCCCAGGTATGGTGGAATACCTGGTTGTCCCTGTTTGGGAGCTGTCCTCTTACTCTCCCCCGAATAGCTTCGGGGGTTTTAGCGAGTAAGACGGTGATACCTCTACATTAGGCCCGGCCTCAGCTCTACTACCACAACGATTATCTTAAATAAGCTTAGGTACAAAAATAGAAACACCTGCGTTCCTTTTTGGATTTTAATTTATTGGTTATGAAAAGTATAAATAAATATATCCATTAAAATCATTATTAAGTGTCACAAGAAAAATAGGGTCCATCAAAGGTAATGGAGAGTTGTGGTGATATTAGGGTATAACATTACATAGAATAAATAAGATGCAAAAAATAAATGTTTGAAACAAGTAATATACTTACTGGATTACTTTGGGTAGAGCGGTTTTTTTACATGTATAAACTCGTTTAAGAAATTGGTCAAGTATGAGTCAGATTCTTGAACAAATTTTTCCGTACCACTACACAATACGGGTATGGAACCCTAGAACATAATGGTAAATTACAACAGTATGGAAGCCATAGCAATATGAAAGTGACAAAAAACAAGTTGCTAGACTGGTAGCTCTTGACAAACAGTTTGGTACCCTCTAAATATGAAACCCTTATTTTAAATATTTATTGTTTTACTTTACTTTTGAGCACCACCGGTCAGATTTGAAACTCGTTTGTCCCATCCCCCTTCCCACTATCCCACTTCCCATTCCACTTCCCATCCCATCTCATCCCATTTTCCTTTATCCCGTCCCACTCCCACTAATATTATAAATACAAAAGTTTGGATGGATGTATAGATGGATGTATGGATGGATGGATCTATGGATTTATGAATGGATATTTGTTACTCTTTCACGCCGTAATTACTGAACCGATTGGGCTGAAACTTTGCATAAATATATTTTTAGACCTGGAAAAGGGCATAGGCTACTTTTCTCCCACAAATCAATTCCCATGGGATGGCAATTAGTTGTCAAGTTTCTATAGAAAAGTGATGTACTGTTACTCCTTTACGCCGTACCTACTGAACCGATTGGGCTGAAGCTTTGCACAAATGTAGTTCTAAATCTGGAATAGGATATAGGCTACTTTTTATCCCATAAATCAGTTCCCATTGGAACAAAAATATTGTCGTCCAGAAAGATGGCCCAGCTTTCAGCCTGGGCAAACATACTATACTAGGGGATTAAATGAGTTGCCAAAGACCGCCCAAGACACATTAGCAGAGGATTGATTCAGAAAACAAAAAATACGGTCGATCGGAAAAGCGGCTCGGCCTTCGGCCTTGCCAAAGACGGAAACGTGTCTTGGTCTTCGTCCTCGCCTAAAATACTAACTTAACATGGGGATCAAATTAGGGATGATAAGAACCAAAAAATCCTCCAAATACTAATTTGAATTAAACTAATTTAAATAATAAATAAATCCTCTAAATAAACCAGAGTCAGGTCAATTGCATACTAAAAAGTTTATGGTTTGAAAAATATTTACAGATTCGATAGGACTATAAAAAAACTTAATCAACGCGGCAACGGGCAAAAGTATTTAAATAACGTTAAAAAATGCAAATTTTTCGAGTTGTTGTACGAGGTCAACCCTTAAGTTTTTTTTTATCTTTTATTATTTGCTGGGATAGAACTTAACACGAATTCTGTGAAAATTTCCACTGCCTACCTATAAGGATTATGGCAGACGGACAGATAGACGGCGGAGGCTTAGTAATAGGATTCCATTTGGCATTCTAAATGAAAAAAGAAGCATAAAATTGCATTATTACATTTTCTAAGAATTTTTAATGACGTGTATTGGTCCTATTTAACTACATTTAATCAGAAAAAAAAATCTTTTGGTGAAGTTTATTTGATAACTTATTTTTAATTTCACATGCATACTTGTTTATTTTCACAAACAGGATTCGTAATTTATTTCGATTTTCCCACTGGTCAAAAACATTGTGTGCCTTTTTTAAAAAAAATAAGAAGAGAAAAGGCGTGACGTAGGTTACAGATAGGAATCAGTTCTGTAAATGTCCCAGAGCCGTAAGAGGATCTGTTACTTTGAGGAGGGTCACCGTTCGTTTTTCGACCTTGTAAGGCTACTTTGAACGATTTTTTATACTTAGGATTCCTATATTCGACAAATGGTTGTTATATAACATGAAAATCGTTATAATTATGTTCAACTATAAAGGCTTGATCCGCCGATTTAAGGTCGCTCAACGAGCTATGGAGCGGACTATGCTTGGGATATCTCTGATGGATAAAATCCGAAACGAAGATATCCGTCAGAGATCGAAGGTGACCGACATAGCCTGCTGAATCAGTAAGTTGAAGTGGCAGTGGACTGGCCATATCTGTCGCCGACGTGATAACCATTGGGGTCGTAAGGCATTGGAATGGAAACCACGTACAGCAAAGCGCAGCGTAGGCCGCCCTCATTCCCGCTGGACTGACGATCTGAGGGACGTTGTGGGTGGCGGCTGGATGGGGATGACTGAGGACAGCCAACAGTGGCGTTATATTGGGGAGGCCTATGTCTGAATGTCTGAGGCGTATGAATACGGGCTGATGGATGGATGGATAAGAGGAAAAGTGGATGGTCTTAAAAGCTGTAATACTTAACAAAAATTTGTGAATGTTCAGGGTGACTCGTTTATAGACATCAATTTTTAAGATTATCTGCATTATTACTAGCCATATAAAATGCTGTGTAGTTCAGAAGAAATACATAAAACATGTTTGAAAAGTAATTAAGTAAGAATTTTCATAACTACAGAAATATATACCTATATTATACTACATTATTTCCATACCAAATTTCATTTCAATCCATGCAACAGTTTTCACATTAGAGCAGAGATGTATTCTGGATCTCCATACACCCTAGGCTTTTACGATTGCACCGCTGGCCCGCCCGCCCCATTAAAGGCCGCTGCTGAAGGAAAATGAAAAAAGTGCGAGTTGGGCCTCGCTCTTTTAGGGTTCCGTACATATGACCAATTGTTTCAAACTAGATATTTGTTTAATTTTAGTAAATGCTCTAATTCTGTCAGACATAATCACATTTATGTTGCTCGTAGTCTATAACTACAAAATTAATGAAATTACATTATAAATCGGCATTTTTAGTATTTGTTGTTTAAATACAGCATAAGGTACATAATATACAAAAATTTTCAATTCCTAACAACTTTGGCCTTTGAGATAGACCCCTTAACAAAAATAGTCCCTTTTCTTTATTTTTTAATAAAAAAAAATATTTATCAAAATTTATACTTGCAATTGTCGGCACTTGGTGAAACTTGAAACACATCTTGAATTAAAACACTTGTACTTATAGTTTCACTTTATTAAAATAAATTATTAAAATAAAGATATTTATATTCTACTTAATAAGTTCTAGGCAATGCACCCCAGATGCTAGGGTAGAAAAAAATCTTTTTTTTTGGCTCCATTTTCATGTATGAGGCCCCCCTGAAAAAATATTAAATTACATTCTAAATTCGGTTTCGGGTCAACATTTTACACAACATATAAAAATTTCGGGTTTCTATCCCATTCTGTCTAACGGACAGCGGAGTGACATTAATAGGACTCCGATTTGCCCTTTGAGTATAGAACCCTAAAACATAAAATATATTTTGCAAACATACAATTAAAATTTATAATTTAAGAAAGAAAGACGAGGTGTCTTCAAGATTGTTATTTAATGCGGATGATTATGGTTATATTATAGTACATATACAACTTCTTTACGTGGTAAAACAGAATATCGGTGCAAAATGCATATAATAATATTGTTTTTAAGCGTGTTTATATTTTGTAATAAAATGCAAACAAGTTCAAAATGTAATGCAAGATATTACATAATTTTCTTGTGAAAATTTTATTATTGTTATTAAAAAAGCATTTATGAATCATATCCAAAAAATGTGTTCATCAAAAATTTGTTAGGAAATGGTATTTGCACGAAATTCACATAAAACGGTAAAGCTGTATACACAATAGTCAAATACTATGGGGATTTCAAACTTTCATACAATGCTTATTATTATAGGTTCTCGAGTGGAGACCACGAACCGGCAGACGCAGTGTAGGACGCCCACCAGCTCGCTGGACTGACGATCTAAAAAATATTGCCGGTAGTGGCTGGATGAGGATAGCCGAGGATAGAAAAATGTGCCCTTGCCCTTGGAGAGGTCTATGTCCAGCAGTGGACTGATATTGGCTGATGGATTGGATTGGATACAATGCTTGAGATAAAGTACACCAAAGCATCAAATATTTTAATGTTAAAAATTTTCTAAATAACAATAAAAATTAATACCTAACAGAAGCTACAAAGGTGTCCCCAAAAAAAATATTAAAGCAGTATATCACATTGTGTTTGGAATAAAACTTGTGTTATAATCTTATAATATAAAATGTGAAACATCTTCTGATCTTCTGATTTTCCAAAATACAGTACACCTTTTACACCAACCAGTAATGCACATATTTATTTGAACGCTCGCGAGGGCTTTATCCGATTTCACGCCATTTTGTATGAACATTGATTGATCTTTTCAATTCGTGTTGACATCTAACTATTTTTAATGTGTTAAATGTTAATAAATAAATATAACACATATTTACAAGCTTCATTATTCGTAGCGTCAAACTATAATTAAATTAATCTCCAACTATCGGACACGCGTGTACCACTCAACCAGTTCAACTTGACCTACTATCCAAACATTTCCTCACCCTTGTGTCGTCCGCCTTTGTTCTTTGTTTTGGGGATAGAGGAAGGTCCTGGGAGCTGGTTGAAGTGCTTGTCTGATCTCAAGCGCCTTCTTGAGCTGACAAGAATGTTGCCAACAGTACTTAGATGTTTGTAGCTAGATTCTTGCAAAAGGGCATCAGTATTTTACGAAAAAGCCACGAGAATATTAAAAAAAAAAAATTGCCCATTATCATTTATGATAGAAAAAAAATAGCACGATAGCATTGTGTCCTATTAAGAGCAGTTTCGCAGCCGGATTCTATCCCTCTTTAGGTAAACCAATAGAGTGAGAGAGAGCACTGTATCACACGTAATGTTTGTTATACTAGACTAGCAGGGGTCTAATAATTTCGGTATATATTAAAAAATACGCTCTTCGGGTGGGGGAGTGGTACTAATATTAACATGACAATACTATTATTAACTTACAACTAAAATACAAAATATTATTTCAATCGGCCCAAAATATTTAAAATGTACAAAAACTACTATAAATTATTTAAAATTATGTTGACGATATCATTACGTAGCTAGAAATTCTACGATCCGTTGAAAAAGAGGGATAGCACCGCCCACAGGCGTCACGGCAATTTGCGGAGTACGACAGTACGCCTTTCGACGATCGTTTTTTCATTCGCATAAATACAGAACGTCTCATAGCGATCGTTTTTCCTTACGCACATCTTAAGATGGTTCTCCTTATTTTTGACTTACAGATATTAAATAAATTAGATTTAGTTTAATTTGAGTTAGGCTTTTCCGGCAAAATTTTGTTATTTTATGCTTTACGTTGTAAATGTGTGCGAAAACACGCTTTTAAATTTGTGTGCCCATACATTTACAACATAATGCATAAAATAACAACATTTTGCCGGAAAAGCCTAACTGACATTAAACTTCGTTCGCGAAATGCCATGAATCACATTTATTTAGTACCTTTAATTCAAAAATAAGTTGAGCGTTTCGTAGAAGATACGAGTTGTTTCCCCTTAAGGGGGATCGAGTCGTATCCTCTACGAAACGCACAACTTAAGATGGTTCTTCTTATTTTTGAATTACAGATATGGAATAAACGTGAATTGTGGCATTTCGCGAACATAATTTAGTGTCAGTTGGGGTTTTCCGGCAAAATTTGGTCTTTTTATGCATTATGTTGTAAATGAATGGGCACACATACTTAACAGCGTGTTTTAAGTTTGTGTGCCCATACATTTACAACGTAACGCATATAATAACAAAATTTTGCCAGAGGATCCTAACTGACACTAAAATATGTTCGCGAAATGCTATTAATCACATTTATTCAATATCTGTAATTCAAAAATAAGAAGAACCATCTTAAGTTGTGCGTTTCGTAGAGGATACGACTCGTTCCCCCTTAAATGGACAGTATAAGTACTGTCACCGCAGAAGTGATTTGAAGAGGTCCTACTGTCAAAACAAAAGTTGTTATAGTACAACGAACTAAAATTTTATGGAAGCATAAACTCGCTTAAAAATTGACGCCACAATTTATGTACCCCGGTGGGCAAGGCTTATATTTATGTGTATTACGTTGATCAGTCTTGCGCTGCAAGGTGCGCCGTCCGCACTAGTGAGCACAACAACATTATAACAAAATGGCGGGTTGCACCGTGAAATGGTGCATTAGCAACTCGAGCAAACACTGCAAGAGTCATGGCATCAGTTTTGTGCGTAAGTATTCACAATTTTCATAAATTTCGAAAATCTTTAAAAACAAATTAACCTTATAAACGATTGACACATTACCACGTAAAGTGCTTTTTACATTTTCGTCTTTAATACAATAAAACATTAAGACTACGACTCAAGGTCCATTCTTTTCGATCCAACTCAAGTCTATGATTGGCTGGAATCGGAATGGCGTGATAATCACTAACCAATCATGTTGCGACTATCGTAGTGAGCATACTTTTAAACATACTTCATCTATGATAATTATATAATATATCTACGTTGAAATAACACGTACATTGTGTATGAATTTTCATTATTTTGGGGTAACATCACGCTAGATCTAGCTACATACTGGCTAAGCTGGCAACACCAGCTGGCAGCCTCCTTTAATTAACGTCTGCAGCACAAAGCGTGCCACACGTAACACACACGCGAGATGTATCCCATATTTACTTGCATAATGTCGGATCTGTGTCACTCGGTATTCATTAAGAGTGGGTTAATTTGCAGACATAATATTGAAATGTCGATACGTGGATGGCTTCAGAAAGGTGGCGTGGTTTGCTGGTACAATTTTGGCTTAATTATGGAGGAACGCAGGTCCAAATGTCGTAGTTGCACAATGTGTATCCAGTTTTTGTAGGTATAAACCAGGAAGCATGTATAAAGCCCGGATATTAATACTTTCCAAGATTCCACCCAATGTTTTATTTGAGAAAATTTCACTGTTCATAAATTTGCCAATCACAGCGCCGCATTTCATAGGAAATAGCACGTCTAGCAGACGGATTGTAAAAATCCCGCCTTTTAAACGGCTCCTTTAAGTGGCCCCTTTCCACCCAGCTGCCATATAAATTCTTTAGGTGTTTGTGAGGTCCTGGTGGCTTTGATCTCAATGCACACATCTTTACATACATATGTTTCCCTTCCCGCCCACACCGCATTTTGACGTCATGGCACTACCCTCAACAACTTTCCCATTACCAAAGGTTAGCTGGTAGAGAATACTAAATAGTATTAAGCTCGCCTATGCACGAAATTTTCATTTAGTGAAAAAAAGAATTTTATAATAATAATAATAATTTTCTCTCATCAAGAGGTGCAAGATGGCGAGATAGTCAAACGGCGCCAAATTTGTGAAATGGTTTTAGGTAAAATGTTTATTTAAAGAAAAGTGTATAAACTCAGTCTTCTTTATATGTACGACGTCTGTATTTTTCTCTTTTTTATACATACAAATATGAAGAAAATAAGCTGTTGACTTTACAATCAGTTTCCACTTTTTGTATGAAACTTGGAAAGATCCAGGCCTCTAAACATGAAATAGAAAATATAAAATCTATGAGTATGATTTATGTTTGTGTTGCTTTTTTTTTTAATTATGTTAGTCGTTAGTAATTTAGGTAAATAGGTAATTGAGTTATAGTATATACTCGTAGTAAATAGGTAATTGAGTTACGTAAATTCTTTTAATGTCTATACTTAGACTTTGACTTAGAAGCCTACAAGTCACGGACACATTGAAAATTCTTGTAAGCTTTATAGTAAATATACAAGGTGAATTTGTGAACATCTTCCAAATTCGTACTTGAACCTTGGTAAGTGATCAGTATCATGAACCAATAATGATTTTTGTAAAATTCATAAAATGAAATTTCAACTCCCCATAGTGATTCACCCAGGACTGCGAGTGAATTACTATGGGAAGTCGAAATTTCATTATCCGAAATTTACAATTATTGTTATCGATTTATGATGCTGATCACTTACCAAGCTTCCAGTATGAATTTGGACGATGATCAAAAAGTCACCTTGTATATCGTCACGATATGAATCCTCGAAGGGTAACAGAATTGCTCCGAGTGTGAACTGTACTGTGAAATGCAAGTCACAGTCCACACTCGGTATGCTCGCGTTGCACCGACGATTATTACGTCCCAACGTGATGAGTGGTGAACCCTATCGCCGCCGTTCTTTGGGCACAAATACACGCTTTGAGGGCATACAGGTTTCCTTACGATGTTTTCATTCACCGTAAAACAAGTGGTAAGTAAGAACATATACTATGCACATAAATTCTGAAAAACTCATTGGTGCATTTCCGACTGGAGATTGAACCTGGATCTCAAGATTGAGAGGCCAGCGTTTTGCCACTGAGCTACCGCTGCTTTTAAGCGACTGCACTATGCTAAAATTCAGTCTTGCTCTAACGCGTTCGTTTTTTAACTATCTATCCTGCTTTAATCAGATGCCGCGCACGCAAAACTTCAGTTATTTTGAAATCGTGGCTACATTATGACATTAACCATAATTTCTTTATGTAATAAAGAGCGTTTTTTCTCGTTAGTATCTGCGTGTGTTAGTTTCGTTTCAACCGGTTTTAAAACACGGAGACTGAATCGTTTTTTTTTTGTGAAATTCATGCTTTTTTAAAAGTAATATAGTTAATAGAAGATTGAAAGTATGTTTATTTATAAAGTGTAATTAATAATTGCCTTGAGTTACAAAAAACGCCATATTTTTTTTTTATTTGTACCATCTACATTGACGGAACTGAATCCAATACAAAACTAATGTTTAGCATTGTGGAGCCCCTTAAAGTCCCCAGATAAATACATGTCCCCACAGAACGTTACACATGCCCATTTAGGTGTTACCTTTTTACGTTTGTAAAACCTTTTGTAAGCGCATGGAATGCTAGATCTGAGACAGAACCAATCTAGAGGAAAACACGCACTAATTTGCCAGCAACACAATTTTTTCATCGCTGCGAACAGACCGCAAGTTGGCCCGCGGATTGGATCGTATATACAAGGTGACTTTTTGATCATCGTCCAAATTCATACTGGTGGCTTGGTAAGTGATCAGTATCATGGATCAATAACAATTTTGGTGAAATTCGTAAAATGAAATTTCGACTCCCCATAGTGATTCACTCGGGACTGGAAGTGATTTTCTATGGGAAGCCAAAATTTCATTTTAGGAATTTCACAAAAATTGTTATTGATCCATGATACTGATCACTTACCAAGCCACCAGTATAAATTTGGACGATGATCAAAAAGTCACCTTGTATACTCTAGGTTTGTCAGCGGATTCGCTTACGTGGATAATAAAGCCGATTCTGAAGGCTTTAACTTTAGTTTTAGTGCTGTCAAGACTTAAATTTTTCCAAAGTGATTTAGCTTCTGTTCTTCACACTTATGAACTATTTTGCAACGATGAAAATTTAGTTTTGACAGCACTAAAACTAAAGTTTAAGCCTTCAGAATCGGCTACATTGTTTCTGCAACTATTTTGAATTTTATAAAGTCCTGAAAAGTTCTAATAATAAGAAAAATGTGTGTACGTCAGGACCTCTTGAAAAAAAATACCTACATTGTGTATGCACACCGCCTCTTCTGAAAGCCTTTTGTACAGTTTCTTCCACCCAAAAGTTGTCTGGAAGAGATCATTTCAAGCGATAAGGCCGCCTATTTGTACCCACTTACCCTCGTATTTTTAAGTTAAATGTTATATAGGAACCTCGGTGGCGCAATTGGTAACGCGCTTGTCTTGATAACAAGAAGTCGCAGGTTCAAATCCTGGCCCGGGGAATTTTTTCAAATTCTTGTCTTTGGATTTGTTTCTGAGTGATATTTTCTAGTTTTTTATGCACTCTAAATAATATTTAGAGTATTCATAGCGAGTAATTTCGCAAAATAAACATAATCTTTTTAATTAATTATAATAATAATTGTATTGACACAAAGCTGAAATCAAGGCAAAATATTATTGGATTGACCACGACAGCGTTGATAGACCCATAGATGAGTCAGACACGATATTGATTGATTAATTTTATCACAGCTTCAATTTCTGGCCGATTGTCTAGATAGACTAGTTGAGATTAAATCTGGCATGAAGATAGTTGTAGATTATGATGCGGAAAATTTTCAAAGTAATTTTTTTTTATGTCTTATCATTGGACGCGTTTTTATCTGCAGATTACATCTACAATCTACGATTTTTATGTACACGTACAGATATAGAGATGCATACATAATATATATATAGGTATAGCCATATAGCCCTTTAGGCTGGTGGAAAAATGCTTCATCAATTTCGTTCCGCTCCAACGAGGCTGATCAATAGCGTCGACCTCGTTATTTGTCAACGGCACGACATGTGTAATGCCTAGATGTACAAAATTATCTGTAGAGTTTTGATCAGCAATTATAACCTTTATTTACTGAGACAGAGTAGTGTTGAGAACGCATTAATTAAGTTGGTGGAACAGTGACGGTCTCGGGATATCTGCATCAGGCGATTCAGTGAGAAATGTTGACGCAATAGGAAAGGGTATTAAGGATCATTTCTCCGGATTTGTAACAAAATAATATGAAATAATTATAATCCCCAAAATACAAACTTTAGTTAAGACAACTAAAAAAAAAAAATTCTGTATGCAGAAACATATTTTTAATGATATTATGGTAGCTTCAAAATTATTGGAGTTTCCATAAGCGTGATATTAGATTATTTTAGGAATTTACGGCTGGTATCGCAACTATGAAAAAGGCAATTGTTTTATAGCTATTGTAATATCATTAAAAATATGTTTTTGTACATAGAAAACTAATATTAAAAGTTGTCCTAACTAAGGCCGTTATAGTTATTTCTTAATATTTGGTAACAAATATAGAGAATCGACTCTTAACGCAACGGATTTTGAGAGTCAGTGTGCACCGGACATGGTAATCCGATTTGAAAAAAGTTTGCCTGCACTCTAAAGCTGCTCTTGGAAAGGTTTATAAAATCAATATCCTATCATATCCTACTAGGTACCCTACTTCCCGTCCTATCCTACTATTTTTCCTATCCTATCCTATTCCTTCGATCCTACTTCCTATCCTATTCTATTTCCTACAATAAGATCTCGTAAACCATTTGATGTTTCGACATGAAACTTTCATTATCTTAAAGAGTAGGTCCTAGATTAACATATAGACTATATTTTGTGGTGCATTGTCATAAAAAAACCGAGCAGTAACCAATTCAGTGAAAAAAATTGGGTGTCTAGCTAGCGCGGGCGTCGTTTTTCAGCTGTGTAACCGTTGCACAATCGTGGCGGAATCCACTACTTCCTATCTTTCAAAATTGTTTTACTATTCTGGTAAATTATTGCTCTCAAAAATATTGACCGATTTGATAGGATTATGTACACAAAAACAAATACTACGCGGGAGAAACTGCAGGCAGAAGCTAGTAATATAAGAAATAATGGTTCTAAAACTGATCTACAATTTTTTTTATTGTTTTTATGCTAATAAATAAACAAAAGAAATAAATAAAGCTTATGAAAGCAAAATATTTATTAACAAAAATAAGAGTTGAGATATATTATAATGATGAGTGTTTAAACCATAGACTTACTGGCGTAATCCTAAGTCTATGATTTAAACAGTGGGCAAATGCACGAGTATTTCACTCATTACATAATGTATCATTAGTTCCACTAGTGCCGACTACAACAAGCTATTGTTCTTTACTAAAAATCGATAACTAAACGGCCTTAGTACCGTTATATATTTATTCATGTATATTTAATAAGCAGCCTACAATTTCTTACATTATAAATATAAAATATAAACATATAACTACCTCAGCGTTCTACGCCTGAGCTACCACCGCATATGAAACAATCAACCTTACTAAGACAAACAACAAACAAAAGTTAAGGTAATAACGTTTCGAAAAAGTTCACGTTTTACCTTGAGGAGGTTTAATTAGGCTTCAGTCTGAACAAAGTAGAGAAGAAACTGTTAACTCCAATATGTCTACGAAAACACGTTCACTTCATACACAAACTTGTGCGAACGTAAAAGATTCAAAAACTCCTCAACATGTCTATTAGGAGCTTACCTTTCTCTTGCCTGTATTCATGACAGTTTTGAAATTCGATAAATTTATCGGTTTGAATTTAGTCATTTGAATCATACCTATCATATTGTACCGATTTTGTTATATGATATATCATAATACATTTCTTTGTCATATTTCTTTTTAATATTATATACGTAACATGTTTATAATAAAAGAAAAGAGATGATACAGTTGGTGTAAATTTCATTTGCAATAACTTAAGTTCTTATGCTTTTTGTTGAAAATTTGAAATTAAGGGAGTTATTGAGCAAAAACAATTCACATTTAAAATCAAAATGGCAGCTGACGAAACCACGGAACTTGGTTACCTATTTCGTATTTTTTTATTATAGTTGTGCCCAACAAAGTAAAATAATATCCCGGATCAAAATCCGGTTTGAAAAATAAAATGAAAACATTGAAACATGTTCCAAGAAGTTTAGGTATATTCATTTACCTTATTCTGATCACTGGTCATCAGAAAAGTTCCACAGTGTAATAGGTACTTATATCAAAATTTTTAAAGTAACAAAAACCTGAAAACAGTAAATTTTCTTAGCCATAGAATAGTACATTGTTCACCGAGGGAAGAAAGGGGAATCGGACTTTCTCCCGAGTGATACATAGTGCTTTATACTACACCTGCGAGGAAATAGTATAATTTTACTTTTAATCAAGATACAATAAAAGAAACCGACTGACTCGCGTGCAATTGTCACTTTTTATATTATGTGCAGGAAAAGCAAATGGCCAGTTTCGTTTGTCGAGTTTTATGTACGAGTTCGAAAAATAATACTGGCCACTTGGCCCCTTGCTCATTCTTTATGTTATTTAAAAAAAAAACAGCACGTTAACAATGGATTTGCATCTACTTTTTCTGCCCGCTCAAGCACGTTAACAATGAATTTTCATACACTTTTGCCGCCCGCATATTTGTATGACAGTAATGACGTATTTTCTGCATCGTTTTCAACAAAGAAAGAAGGTACTTTCCGAGCAGGTGTAGTATAAATATAAAATAACATTCATTATATTTTAAAATGGTAAAGCTTACTAAAAGACTGAGAATATGGGTGCAGGTAGAAGTTATAATGCACTTTCAGTGAAGTTTGAAAATATGAACAAGTTTCTACCGCCTGCCGCTTGAAGTCCTTGTTTTCTTTCCTTTCTTTATCATAAAAACTTTGAACAAACCACTACTACTATAGAATTAACAAGAAAGCCTTAAGGACCGGTTCCTCAAATTTGCAACAAAATAATAAACGATGTCATTAATTAAGAAGAAACGTTAATATTGTTTGATAGTTTGCAAAGGCTGATCTCTGAAACTACTAAACCGATTTTGATGCACAGAGCTAAAGTAAAGGGAGAAGTGTTCCCTTTAATTTGATTAAATATCATGTTGTATCAAGAAAGCTTTTTCCCCTATCCTTTACTTCCATGTAAAGTGTTATTTCACATTTTTATAGTTTTGTGAAAAGATTGGAAATTTAGAACTTTCCTTATTTTGCCTGATGTTGTCTATCAATTGTATAACTTTATTTAAGTTAGCCCTTCCCGCTCAGCCGCGATATAAATGCTTTCGGTGTTTGTGACGTTCTGATGGCTTTGATCTCAATGAAACTTTGCATACATCTTGAGATATGTTTTTTCCCTCCTACACCACTCTCCGACCCACCTCTCATCAAGAGGTGCGAGATGGCGAGATATTCAAACGGCGCCGAATATGTGAAATGATTTAAGGTAAAAACTGTTTTCCATGAAACGGTAACTGTTGATTTATAGAAAAGTGATTTATATAAAAAATCTGTCTTCTTTACATGAACAACGTCCGTATTCCTGTCTCTTTTATTTCCAGTATAAATAAAAATTATACAACGTGCTGAACTGTCGTAAAAACGGGACAATATTCACAATATCTTGACAGCTAAATATTATGGTGTATCATCAAATTTTGGTTTTTGGGCTAAATAGAGACGTAGTTAGATGTCGCTACTTATGAAATACTTATAAAAATATATATATAAAGAAAGTAAGCTGTATACTTCACAATCCATTTTTACATTTTTTATAATCCAGGCGTAAATAGGCCTCTTAATTAATAAAATGCAACGTCAAGTTTTTTTTGAGGGCTCGGTAGAAAAGCTAATTATATTTTCATTTCTAGATTTCTCTTTGCATTTTTGGCATTCACGGAACACACTAAATAATAATGCATGATATAAATTTCTTCTGATTTCCTCTTCAATAAGAACCCATAAGCCTGCAGCTTGCGTGTCTCTGATAGGAACTAAAAAGGGTCAGCACTTAGCCCTTTGAAATCTAAGAGAATATAAAAATTATGAACCATACAAAATTGAAACTTATCGGACGGACATAAGGATTATTTTTACTTTAGAATCGATTCCATGGCAAAACTGACCAAGGTTTAAGTACATGCCACCACAGCTCTAGATGCTGAAACCGGCCTAAAGTGCATGGATAAGAAATTTAGTTATACGGTGTGTGAATTAAATTGTGTTCTTCCTTAGAACGGCGTTTTGTCATTTGATTCATCAGAATTCACCAAAAAATTTTTGACATACTTATCTTTTTAACTAAATAGATAATACTTGAATAAATTATAAAACATCTAGAATAGATTAATTCTTTATTAAAAATACATACCAACTATTTGACCATCCTAAAATACCTATCCATTAATCAGCCTGTCTTCGTCCACTGCTGCACATCATATATAATTTAAATCTCATTTTCTACAAATTCAAGTCGGCTGATTCCGACAGTGCGTACTGAAAAAAAAATCCTGAATCATCGAAGCTTATATTTACTTTTCATTTATTTCATCGATTACAGAAAGACACATAATAAAGTAAAAATTGTAGGTTCATTAAATTTAATAGATTATTTTTATAGTAACTAATTGGTTCAAAAAGTATAAAATACAAATATGGATGTCATGTGTTATCCATCATCCATAAGGAACTACATTGTTTATTTTCTGTCATTAGTCGCTTTTTGTCGCTTGTGTTGCGCTGGACTCGTGTAAATTATGTGATATCGTTAAATTTTGAGTTTTTAGTCGAGGAAACTAAAATAGGATACATAAATTAGTACATATCTACGCAAACATATTTAGTTACATCTTGCATTTATTAGCAAAGATGAGAAAAAAAAGTCGAGAGATGTCGTGGTTAACCCAGTTAGAACGAAGTTTTTTTCAATAGTGACGCACAACCCACCCCGTACTATCTAACGCAGTAATAAGCGTTAGCGATGAAGAAATATATGAAAGCGATATGATGTAAACGTATGGTCGAAACGTTACACTTTTTTTGGCCTTGCCCTCATCCGCCAAGCATCTGGAGTAAGGATCGTTCCAAAATGGTAAGGAACATCATTTAAAATTTTATAATTCAAGTTTCTCACTAAAAATAACAATGGGATTTGTGACACGATTTTGGCTTTCACGAACCAACATACTTTACGTTCTTTGGCACCTTTGGCTACGGCGTAGCAACCTCTACGACCTCGTAGTTTCTCAACTAAAGGCTGCGATGTGATGAAAGTTGATCGTGTTAAACAGGCCTTGTCTTCTTCTTTGAAGGGCTCCGTTTCCGCACCTACCTTTTTATCTGAACCTTTCTGTGTAGAAAGAGTGGGATTGGTTATTTTAGCCAGCTCCGCCTACGCTAGAATCCCAAAGGTGACCTAGATCAACATAGGCCTGACGGAGCATCTCCGGCTTACGGAGGGTTGGCGTTGGAGGCCTAAAATATGGGTGATTAAAAAAGTGAGTCCACAATTATATTGCATTCAAAACGTAGCAATTTTGTAACATTCGCTGTCCACAACAACTACGGCGGCAAATCAAGGGCACAATTTTTATAATTTTATATCAGCGTCAGGAACATCAACTTCTGGCAGCAATGGAGAAAACCAATACCTCCTTTAAGACACAGCGTATCTTTCCCAAAGCCTTTACGTAATACCTACGTTTCATAGCGAAAAGTCGCAAAAGAATACCTCCTCTAACCACCAAACGGGAGACGTAATCGTTTCGAAATAGCAAAACTTTTGAGAAAAGTACGTTCGTTAAGTATAATAACATTCATACATAACAATAAGTGCCGAGAGTTCAGTACTATTGCAGCACGTAAAATGTTTACCGACTGATCATCTTATAGTATTTCGTGCAACTGCAACATGTTGTGAGATATTGGGAAACGAGTGCTTGTTTAACGAAGTGAGTGTCCCAATGTCTAATTATGTCCAGTTGCACACAATACTTTATCTATGACAATCAAAAATAGGATAATAATAAAGCCTCCGAAAACCAAATTAAATCCCAGCGAACTGCTGCACACTGTTATACTAATTGAGTAGCGGCAAAATTAGTTATCGAAAAATATACTAATTTAACTGTGTAACATCTACCGACAAAATAAATTAAACATAGCAAACTAAAATTTCCGACGACCACCTGGTTAAAATAATGAACCTCCGAATAAATTACTGAATTCCCGAAAAAACTTTTATGAACCAAAAGTCAAAAATAGCGACAACGAGCGAAGCGAGTAAGGTTTTGTTCAATAACTTTGAATGTATTTTGAATTTAAGTGTTCTGTTTCGATTAATTAGAAAAAGGCGTTTTTTTGCAATCAAGCTGCGTTACGTTGTAAATGATCCATAAACGCGCTTTAAAGTTGTTGTGCACGATTATTAACAAAGGAATATATAAAATAAACACAACTTTGCTAGAATAGCTTAACATTAAACTATTGTCACGTAATGCTTTAAATCACATTTACTTAATACTTTTTATTCTAAAATAATGAATACAATAATAACAAAACTGACGCCACCACCATGAAACTAGTTTTTCTTTTCGTATCTTTTTTGGGATTTTCAAATTTTCTTTTAATCGTGGTTTTTGTTGTTAGACAAATGATCCGTTGATACGGTTTCCCCTTCGCACGTAACAGGAAAATAAAAACACCGACGTAAATAAGTTCCAACCCAGCAACGTGGAAAAATAAGCATTTCCCATTTCTGTCTTAAATACATCGTAGAATATTTTTTTCTCGGGTGCGTTTTTTCTCTTTAAACGGTTCTTTCAAGTTTTTCTCCAGAAAGTGGACAAAACAATAGCAGTTTATTTATATTTGCGCAGCTAAGTCGCAGTGTAAGAGCTCATTAAGAGAGGCAGAGCTGTTCTGTTTATTGGCTTCCACCTGCCCTTTGTTATTATTACGGACCTGGATGGCGATTCTGGCAAGTGCGAAAAAATTGGCTACGGCAGATTTCGAGTGATTTTACAAGGGATTTTCTACGGAAATAATTGAGTTTTCTGGTTTCGCAATTTTTGCGCACGCGCCACAATTAATCGCCGTCCAGAATGCCTATTACGTGATTTCTTCGCTTTCTAAAATATCAGACATGCGAGTTTTATTTGGTGCGTGATATATAAATACCATGCGTTTTAAAGTGATGATTTAAATGAAAATAATACAATATAATGTTACCATTCGGCTTTTCTTTATAAATATTGATATGTATAGAGGTTTTTTTGTAAATTATAGACAATAATTAATATAAGCAAGATATATTTCGAGTCCTTTAGGACTCGGCATCAGTTGCATTGACAATAGACATGACATTATAAATATAAAAGACAATTTTTTTTTTGGTGCTTTTGGTGCCTTCTTTGGACCAGGCCTTAACAAATGTATAAAAAAAAACCACTATATATATATATATATATATCTTG
Source organism: Ypsolopha sequella (assembly GCA_934047225.1). Classification (NCBI taxonomy): domain Eukaryota; kingdom Metazoa; phylum Arthropoda; class Insecta; order Lepidoptera; family Ypsolophidae; genus Ypsolopha; species Ypsolopha sequella. The sequence goes on from OW203996.1 coordinate 12,614,955, forward strand.
CTTTTATTAATTAAAGTTTATAATTTACAAAAGACCACTATATATATCAATAAATATAATTTTAGCTATATTAGCTTTTTATTTGTAGTTTTAAGCAATTATATGATAATAATTAAAAAAATAATAAAGTTTATATATATATTTTTTTTTCGATATATTTCTTTTTCGATATATTTCGACTGATGACGGCCTCACTGATGAGGCCGAAATATATCGAAAAAATATAAAGTTTATTATTTTTTTAATTATTATCATATAATTGCTTAACACTATACAGGGTGGAAAAAATGAAAGGGCCCTGGAGGGGAACTACCTTAAATCCTTTAGTTAGCTCATTTTACTGAAAGGAAACATTCCTTTATTTTTTAAAAGAAACAAAACTGCATTCAAAGATCTTCTAAAATTTGCTTGCCTCACCCGGGAACTGAACCAACTAAAAATTTAAAAAATAAACCCTCGCTATTTTACTATACGAATCGGTAGGATTATTGCTCAGGATAAAATTTGTCTACTAAACTAAAGTCTTACACTCATCTGTTGTACGAGATACCCATGAAATTGAATATTTATTACAAGTTCTTTATTAACATTACCTAGTACTGTTCACTTGTAAAGTAATAATTATACGCCATTATTACACAATGACAGCACGGAATGAAAGCAAAACAAAACAAAATTTTAATTTCGAACGAAATTTATGGTTCGAACTTCAAATTTGTTTTTCCGCGTTGCAAAAAAAATACGATCCTTTTTTAAACTTTTCGTCAGTACGCCTAGTGCAAGAAGTAATTGTGCTCTGCATACATTTATTATTACCATTTAACGATTTTCTTATTAAAGTCTTCAACAAGGTACTTAAGATAAATAACATTAGCAAGCTTGTACTTCATACGATGTTTTTGGATGTAAGAGAGATAAGAAAATTAGAACGTTTCATTTACTTGTTACAAGTGAACAGTACTAGGTATTGTTAACAAAGAACTTGTAATAAATATTTAATTTCATGAGTATCTCGTATAACAGATGAGTGTAAGACCAAATGTTTATTAGACAAATTTTATTCTGAACAATAATCCTACCGATTTGTATGATAAAATAGCGAGTGTTTATTTTTTTAATTTTTAGTTGGTTCGATTCCCGGGTGAGACAAGCGAATTTCAGAATATCTTTGAATGCAGTTTTGTTTCTTTTAAAAAATAAAGGAATGTTTCCTTTCAGTAAAATGAGCTAACTAAACGATTTAAGGTAGCTCCCCTCCAGGGCCCTTAAATTTTTTCCACCCTGTATATACCAATATTTATGATTTAAATGACGATATTCCTCCTGCCTAATAATGCACGCATGCTTTACTTTATAGCTAACGACGTGAAAGCTTATATTTTTTTTCCTTATATATTTCAATATAAGGAGAGTCTTACAGTACTCCCATAGTAATAATGCGCTACAAATCTATAGCCGAGCGACCGGACGTACCACATGACCGTATTGATTGTATAGAAAGTGTAAGGAAATACGAACTTTGCCGAACAGTGGCGAAGATTTGTATGCGCATTATCACTTTGGGAGCACTGTAATTTCTTTCAATGAAGCCTCAAAAATCTAGAGTTGGTCCTTCAACAAATTATACACTAATTCTCTTAAAAAGTTTTTTTGTAATTTTTGTTTCTGAGGGTATACGCCATTTATACATACTACATGATGATTGTTTTTTATTTAAAACTAAATAATCCTAAAATAAAATAAAATAAAAGAAAAAGCCCTAAAATCTTTTACTAAATGAATCATTATACTGAATAAAACATCATACTAAATTCACCAGAGGCGTCGATCAAACGTGTCGAAAGTTTTTATTATTTTGGTATATAAATTAACCACTATATTTTAATTAACCACTTATTAACTTGCATGTTATTTTATAAAGTGTATATACAGGATGCAATCGTTAAGTGTGACCAGGCGATTATTCCGTAACTATTACAGGTATAAAATAAATTTAAACTGATATCGAAAGTACGTTACCTAAACAGTAAATTGATATCAATAACACTTTGAAAATCAAACAAGAAGTATCAAAAATTTTTACATTAAACATTCCCATACATTTAGTATGAGATTAGTAGAATATTGGAATATGCCATTTTTAAATCAATAAATGAAACAATCACGAGTATTAACAATTGGCGGGAATGACAACCCGCGATAAAGGTTTTGAATTTAGAACGAACACCAAAGAGTATATTTTTTTGTAGTGTGTTGCTTTTCAGCCAGTCAAATTAATGCGATATTGAAACAAGGCTTATTACTAATTTGAAGTGGTAACATAATTTAATCTACACGTTTATCTAGTTGATAATCATTATTATCATATCATACGTAATCATAAAATAAGATTAAGGTAAAATGAGTACTAGACCACTTAAAATAAGGAAACTAAAACCTTTAAAATATATAAACTACATTTAAAGACAAATAGGTCAATTGATAACGTTTATCCATTATATTTTAATGATTTTTTAAAGAATGCTCGGTTATGACGTCACTTAAGAATTTAAGACCTGCTACACTGATTGTGATGTGTGATTGCTAATAAAATAAATGGTCTATCTCTGTTTGTCTACTCATCTGTCATTAATCTGTCAAATCAGTCGGCAGATATTTTTTATAAATTTATCTGTATAGCAAAGGACACATTTCTAAACAGCCATTTCTCAAGTGACGTCACACGAAGGCAGATGAAAGTTGCAGCTTTTTCATAAAAATATTCATCATCATGAGGTTTTTTAGACCACAAGTTCGAAAATACGGCTTATTAAACCTAAATCTCGAAATGGTTTTCGAAATATCACACATTAACGTAATTTAATCTAATCGAATTTGATTTTTTGTCCATGTGTCATAGCTAATATAGAATAGTTTCTTTGCTTTGTAGATACTACTACACATAAAAATTATAACCTTTATTACGAGTATTCTGAGCTCAGACTAAGTGATATCAACGTTAAGGAACTTTCGTGCAAACTCCGCAATGGGAACGGGTTTAAGTGAATGACATTTCATTAAGGAAAAGTCAATTAAGCGGAGTACGGGAAACATAGGGTGGAGCATATTTCAGTTCATATATTGCTATATACCGAGAAAGGAAAAATTTAATTAACAGCTAAATACTAAATGAGAAAAACAATGTGGCGTCAGTGGCGTGGCATTTGTTTGATGTTATTGTTTGAAACAAGCGTTTTCATTTTAATAAAGATATCGAGTGAATGATGTTAAGCTCAAATTTAATTAATTCGTGGAAGCTGTTGTTTTATGAAACTTAGTGGTTATCATTTTGAAAGCACTGCTAACAGAATACTTTACTGTACACAAAAAAAAGATTATACAAACTTTAAATACTCGTATATAAATTTTATAAATTTTAGTACATCGGTAAACTTATCTCTCTAAGAAAATTTTTATAGCAAAAAAATTAGTATGAGAGTGCTTTTAAAGAAATCGGTAGCCATATGTGTACTTAAGAGCGGTGTCGTAGCCAGATTGTGAAATACCCGCCTTTTTCTTAAATTCAAAATTCACTAAATAGTTATTCAACAAAACCTTATTACCTATGTATTTTGTATGTTGCTATCGCAAAGTTTCCATCGGTTACCGTAAATATAATTTCAAAAATTTTGAACCGAAAACATTGCTGAATGGCTCTTAACTGCTAAACTTAACTAACTACACACTAAAATACTGATAAAAGGTATACATACAGATACACTGAATTACTTAAACTAAAATTTATACGTGGCTATATACACATTTAATGTGTATATAGCCGCGTATTTCTTAATACATAAGGATACATAATAAAATAATAATACAGTAAGTAATAAATAATTATACCTAAGTTAGAATAGTTTAAGGAATTGCTGATTAGTGCTCTTTCAGTTTCTTTTTGAAAGAGGAGATAATGCGACATTCTCGAATTGTGTGCGGGAGAGAATTCCATAGCCCAATGGTTTTAACTGTGAATGAATTTCCGAAAGCACCGAAAGCTAAACTCTTATTAATGGCATTATAAAATCACTAACAGAAGATTTTAGAATTGCTCGTGTTAAACATCATACATTTAAAAAGTAATGTAATCAACGCTTTATACAAAGGACAAACAATTACCTCTTCATGTTTGTACTAGATGTGCATAAAAATCTCTCTCAATGTTATTATACCAAATCGCTTATATGTGGTAATATCAAATTGCAAATGGAAAGTCGCTTCCAAGATATATAATTTTATGATAAAATAATAATTAACAAATAGATAAACAATTAAATAAAACTTTTGTATTGAGTAAAGAATGAAAATGTTAAAAATTGAGTGGAAGAGACAATTCTTCTCTTATCCTAAAAATAAAAAACAACCTCTGATATTTGTTTCACATCAATGCTCTATTCGTCCAAAAGACCAATCTATACAAACAAAATTTGGCAATCGTTGGCTAGTCTTATAAGGGGAGTCTTTGGTGAATTCCACTATTCGTTGGTCCACTCTAATTTTAACCCGTTAAAATATCAATTTTCTAAAGCAATTGATGAACAATAATTTATACATATAGAGTGTGGTCGTATTTTGAGAAATTCAACGGTTGTATCCACAGAACAATGTTCTGAGGTTGTATCATATAAAAACTACTAAAATTGCAGATTTTTCTTTAAGTCTTTCAAAGAATATCTTGAAAAACTGATTTGTGCACAACATTCTTCAAAACATGAAAAAAAAATATTGTCTGTCATGAGAACTGCCGACAGAAATGAAAAATTTGCTGTCAACATAGCATCTTGGTGATGGTGACTTAGACGGCGACGTGAACCCATACGATTTTCCCCTAATCGCTAAAAGTAAAGAAGTTTTCACTAACTTCAAAAAACGAGTTAAGGTTTTTGACGTGAATTCGATTAACGTCTTCTTCGTTGTCCCCTCAGAACATTATTCTGAAGTCGTCACGGTGGCGGGCGAAAATTCCATTAAAATTGCGCCATAGCGACATAAGTGAATGAATTTTGGACACAACCAATCCACGCGCCATAAGATCCTTGTAGCACTTGTACGATATCATCTGAGTAGTTCTTCAGTTGCCCACTTGGGCAGCGCCACTGTGCGTGTAGACTTGCCAAAGAGATCCCTTATTATAGTTTCATAAACCTCCTTGGAAATCATCAAATTTTTTAAACAAAAACTAGCGGTACCTATAGCTTGACTGTAATAAAGTTGGCCTTTCCTAGTTTTGCGGGACGCAAGGGGGCGGGTGCGCGCGGGTACACACGGTATTTCCACGTCATGATGTGTCTAAAGACCAATTTAAGAAATATGACTGCGGTGTGAGAGTTTGATAATAAATAGTAAACGTATACATACACTGAAACACAATATATACCCATTATATTTTAAATATACACGATAAAAAGAACAATGGAAATTGGTATTGAACCTTTTGGTAAGACATTAAGAATGATTTGTTTCAGAAAATCATCTTCCAAGGAGGTAAAAAATAAAAAAGATCGGCCAAGTACGAGTCGGACTCGCGCACGAAGGGTTCCGTACGATTATCTATAAAAACGTAAAAAAAACATGTCTGTTGTATGGGAGCCCCTTTTAATATTTATTTTATTGTGTTTTTTAGTATTTGTTATAGCAACAACAGAAATACATCATCTGTGAAAATTTCAACTGTCTAACTGTCACGGTTCATAAGATACAGCCTGGTGACAGACGGACAGACGGACAGACAGACGGGCAGCAGAGTCTTAGTAATAGGGTCCCGTAGGTTACCCTTTGGGTACGGAACACTAAAAAAGTCTCAGAAATAAAATTACAAGGTATTATTTTTTGCCCATGTCCCATAAATTATTACTTGCCATCTTCTGCTTCTTTTTTCTTTTTAAAATAGTTTGCTACATTTAATAACGTTATTTTTGCTTCATGGTTTAACTTTTTACTACGCAGAGTCGGTAAATCCATGTTTACAAAATCTGTGGCAGGCACATAGCTTTATTTAAAAACAAAGCGTTGCTTAGCAACGAAACGGATACTGCAATGCCTTGTGTATCCATGCGCACATGCGCGTGCAAACGCGCTGGGTACTTCCGAACTCGTAACAAAATGTTCAACCAATGACTCATAAGTACTCACAACCAAAAATAATTATTTCGTTTCTAACTTCGACTAAATTCGTTCCGATCTCTACACATTTCGGCTGATTGAGATAGTAATGATAGCAAAAAAAAATCTAAAAATATTTATCAATTATTTATTTTTGTGTTTTCATATTAAACTTAGTATGGGAATCACAAAAAAAATTCAAGAATACATACTACCTGTATTGCAGTACCAATATTGCGGTCTGGATAAATTACCCAATAATGTTAGGCAATAAAATGAACACGCCACAAAATTTTCGAGGGTTGAAAGTCGTGGATCGAGATTGGAAGTACCCAGCGTGTTCCCCCTCCTACGTCCCGCGAACCTAGGAAAGGCCAACTTTACGGCGGTCAAGCTATTGTAGCCCAAATTTCTCCCACCTCCTTCTATAACACATTTTTTTTCATCTCACCTACGATCTCAATAGGACATAAAGATGACGTAAAGTGACCGCTTGGGGAAGAATTTGAAAACCATACTACCATAGTCACTATTAGCGTTCAAAAGAAGAATATTAAGAGATTTAGATAATGGTGCTAAGCAGCTTGCAGCATTTCCGTAGCATGGTGCACACCATAATAACTAGTGTACGTAATTACAAAAATAGTAGTAAGACCGTTTACATTGTTAACAATTTAGATTGTTATTAAGTCTTTACATGTGAAATTGCTGTTTTCTGTAGATAATTTGACGGAAACTTAATTTTCAAACATTTTTGCATTTTTTAAGGAATTACAAATCCAAATTATGTATTTTATTTTGTGTAGGAATAAGCTAACATTAAGCTAAAAGCAACATTAATTCAGTTTTTGAAATGTGTTAGTTGTAAAAAATTATTACGAATCTTAACATGGAAACGGATGGCATTTAGAACAAGCTGTTTTTGAAGATTTAATTTTTATGATCAAACTGAAAATGAAAACAAAATGTTATACGTGGATGTAAAACCTTGAAATCAACTTTCAAACAAAACACAAATAATTGAAATAGCTATTGAATTACAGGAATTATGAACTCGTGAATCTGTAAGAAAATGCCTGCAATTTCATAGGTAATAAACACCTATTATTATTACGCGACAGGTTTATAAGTTTTCCCTTTTAAGGGACCCGTGATAAAATTATTACTATGTTTAGGAAAATGGTCAAATTGTTTTTTTTCCTTCATAAAATACAATTTTAATTTTTAATACTGCTGAAACAAGCAGTAAAATCCAGCTATAGATAAAGTTCTTGTATCGGAAGGCTTTCGTGGCGGGCAGGATGCATCAGTTCCGGCACAGAATCCTTATGGCATAGATCTAAAGTAGATGTGGGCGTAGGTACGGATGTTAAGCATAAAATATTGGCCTCTTTGCATCATATTTGTATCAGTTTTATTGCTTATAACAGATTTTTGTTTGTCCTTTTTTTCTGTATCGAAAAGACAAAGACAGGACGCTTAAAATCAGGTTAGTCCTGCCAAATATGTTAAGTCGTGTTACACCAAATCGACACATTTGTCAACCAATAAGAATATACCTTATAATACGAGGTACAGTACTCCCAAAGTAATAATGCGCATACAAATATAGCCGAGCCACCGGACGTACCATGTGACCGTATTGATTGTATAGAAAGTGTAAGGAAATACGAGCTTTGCCGAACAGTGGCGAAGATTTGTATGCGCATTATCACTTTTTTTAGGGTTTCGTAGTACCTAAAAGGTATAAAGGAACCTTTATGGTGAGACTCCGTTGTCCGTCCGTCCGTATGTCACAGCCTCATAACTTTAGCACCGTTAAAGATAAATGCATGAAATTTGGCACAAAAATAGCATTAATTTGCCCACATATTAGGGTGTAAAAAAATTATGAAAAATTTGAAATTGTTAAAAATATTTCCAAAACAAAAGTGGGGAAAATATTAGCCTAAAAATACAATATGGGTATCAAATTGTACGTATTAAAAAGATGATTCTAGAAATATATACTTTTAGTATATTTACTGACACTGATTTCGAGAAATCTTTAAAAAACTCCAAAAATATGTATGCCCCCCCCCCCTTATCTCCGAAACTGGTATACCGAAAAATATGAAAAAAATGATAATTATAAATCATAATTGGCCAATTACAGAAAAACTACAGCGAATAAAAAAAATGTAGCACTAATGAGAAATACAAAAAAAGAAGTAAAATAAATTAAAAACATATTTTAGAAAAATACAATGTGGGTCTCAAATTGTAGGTATTAAAAATCTTATTGTAAAAATATAAACTTTAACTATACTTACTGGCACTGGTTTCGAGAAATCTTTAAAAAACCACAAAAATATGTATGTCCCCCCCCTCATCTCCAAAACTGGTGGACCAAAAAATATGAAAAACATCATGGTAATATGTGTTTACGTAAAGATTACAGGAAAAATAAAGCGGTCGAAAAATTTGACAAAATTAAATTTATCATCCACAATACGGAACCCTAGGTACGCGAGTTTGACTTGCACTTGGCTGTTTTTTAATATCATAACATCAAGCAGGACGTATGAACTCAAAAATGAAAATACTGGATTCACATCACACTCAAAAATTTCATCTTGAAATGAAAACAGTATCTACTGAGCATACTGACAAACTTTCCCTTAATTCGTCCCTTTTTTTTGATTTGCACGATTATTATTATTTATTTATTTACGCCGCCAGTTTTCGGCTTCCGCGACTTCGTCTTAACACTCTGTATATTATTATTTTTACAAACGTGGTGTAACAAAAACCTGTGAGGGTTTATCCGTACACCACGTTCCTTTTAAATACTTAAATAAACTACAGTTGGTAAGTTACGAGATTAGATTCTTCAGGCTTCAATTCTAAAATAACTTATGTATGTTATTGAGTGAGTGAGTGAGTGAGTGAATGTTATTATGTTTCTTAGGGAAATTTATTAAGTATCATCATGGTATCATTTAAATCCTTCATCCCATCCCTTATATGACTATGTTATATCATAGAACAAATGGGCATTTTCCCCCACATGTTCTCATACGCCTCCTGTCCATTTACACCTGGTGTAACTTGATTCAAAAACTACATCTATTTAGCGAGATTTATCTTGTCTATTCTCTAAGTATTCTTTGACAGTATGCCATCTATTTCCGGGACAAGTTAGTCCAGGATTTGTTATCTGCGCTCCCACGCCGATGTGCAGGAAGCGTTAGTTATACTGTTCCAAAAGGTCTTAGTACTTGTAACTGCTATTATAGGTGTACTGCTGTTTAACGAAGATATCTCTCTATTATCTTATTATGTATTCTCTAAGGTCTTTTTCTATGAAATTGCCATTTTCTACAGAGAATTTGAAGGAAACTCAATTTTCAGTACTAACATTTTTGCTTTTTTTTTGAGAATGACAAATTGAAATTCTGTTATTTCTTTTATGTATGAATTGGACAACATTAAACGAACAGCAACTTAATAAAATTTTTGAAAAGTGTCAGCTGTAAAAAAATATTACGAATCTTATCATGTAAAAGGATGGCATTTAGGACGAACTGTTTATGAAATTTTCATTTTGATTATCAAACTGACAATAAAACTAAATTTTATACGCAGATGCAAAACCTTAAAAATCAAATTTCAAACACAAAACAAATAATGGAAATAGCTATTGAATTACAGGAACTATGAACTCATGAATCTGTAAGAAAACTTTGGCAATTTCATATGTAAATACCTATTATTTAAAGGAATAGCTGACTGTATGTCGCAGACATCTGCTAAGGCCCACTTGCAGCATGATCGAGAAATCCTTAACCCTCGGGTTAACTAACCCAAGGGAAGAGTTAACTAACCCGACATTTCATTAGTCCTATTGCACCATGATAATATCGAAGCGGGTTAGTAATCCCGAGGTTAGCGATCGTTTGACATTTATTTAGAATGTTCCCATAAAGTAATTAGTTGCAACCAATGAGGTATAGTATCTATATAATGTATTTGTAAACAACACAATTTATGTCAAACAGGTAACATTACTTCGCTAACCCGAGTTTAACTCAAGGTGAGAGTCGGGTTAAATTCTGGTGATTTTCTCCTGGTTTAACCCTAGATTTTGATTGGTGCAAGAGAGCTTTTTCTTAACCCTCTATTTTTTGACTTAACCCGAGTTAAAGTCGAGTTAAGAACATGCTGCAAGTGGGCCTAAGAAGGGATCTTAGGAAATTCCCATGGGATCAGAGGAAACGTGATCCACGTGAGCAAATGCTGCTGGGCGTCCGTCCGCTAATTTATATACCTAATTTATATAACAAAGTATAATAAAGATATATAATAAAGATATATAATATATAATATTTTGTAATAAAGAGTTAACATTAATTGACTATATGAGACAGGTAGGCAAAGATATATGTGTTTTTATTTTTTTCATTAACCTGAATTCCTGCTGTCTTGTGTTTTCTTATCCCTTGGTTAAAGTAGATATGTCATAATATATATTATATTGTATAGTATAAGTTTTATGTTGAAAAAAAAGACATGATCTTGCTAAGTTTCTTGCCCGTTCTTTTTAGCAAGACTAATCGAATGGGCGGAGGTAGGCATGTATTTATATATGTAACCTTATTAGTATGTAGTATATAGGATGGGATTTGGTCGGACGCCTAGATTCGTGCTGGGGGCTCGGTTGGTGATCATTGAACCTTGTTCCTGGTCCCTGGCCGGGTCTTCGGTATGGGTTCAGGCGGTTGATTGGATTTCACCTTGTATAATATAAAAGGTGACTTTTTGATCATCGTCCAAATTCATACTGGTGGCTTGGTAAGTGATCAGTATCATGGATCAATAACAATTTTGGTGAAATTCGTAAAATGAAATTTCGGCTTCCCATAGAAATTCACTTCCAGTTCCGAGCTTCCGAGTGAATCACTATGGGGAGTCCAAATTTTATTTTACGTATTTTACAAAAATTGTTATTGATCCATGATACTGATCACTTACCAAGCCACCAGTATGAATTTGGACGATGATCAAAAAGTCACCTTGTATATTTTATCTACAATTTTAATCGTATATATATTGCTACATAAATTAAATAAACCTTTAATCTAGTTCATGTACATTTATTATTTTATTGCATATATTTTTTTTATAAGATTAAATTTTGACTTGTGAAACGTGTATTTTATATACCTACTTTGCAAAATAAACAATTTGAATTTGAATTGTGTCCGTACATTGAATATTATTTCAAAATTTAAATGAAATGGGTTATTAGTATTATACCGAAGCCAAACTACCACTTTTATTATTATTTTTCAGGGGGGGGGCTCATACATGAAAATGGAGACGAAAAAATTTTTTTTTTACTCTTACATGTCTTTGTCTTTGTAAAGAGCTCATTAAATAAAGTATAAATGTTTATTTAAAATACGAAATGACTGTGTATCAAAGTTGCCATTTTTAGACCATTTTTGTAACGGGGTCTATCTCAAAAGCCAAAGCTTTCTTTATATTATGTAACATATGCTGTACTTAAACAAAAATACCAAAAGTAGTTTTAGGGTTACGTCCCCGAATACTCAACCAACTTAATTTTGCAGTTTTTATGTTTGACAGAATGAGAACATTACCTATAAGTAGGTATTAAAGAGTTGCTCGTAAAAATATATAATTTGGCTATATTTACTTGCACCTATTTCGAGAAATGTTTGAAAATCCACAAAAAAAATGTATGTCCCACCCCCATACTTATCTCTTTTTCCAAAACTGTTGGACCAAAAAATATGAAAAAAATCATGGTAATATGTATTTCCATAAAGATTACAGGAAAAATATAACGGTTGGGATATTCACGAAAAAATATAATTTTTTTCAACCACGATACGGAATGGTTTATTGTTGCGATCAATGACGGCACTGACTGATGGAACCTATTTATTGTGTAACTAAGATCTTATAATAAGTCCTTTGATAATACCATCAAGGCGAAACCGGTCAGGAAGTTCTAAATAAATTTGTGGGATAGTACAAGTGATTTTCTGTTCATAATGTATTCCAGGTTCCATCAAGTGCCAACAATCAACAGTATAAACATTCTGAAGTAATTATTAAATAGTTTACATAAATTATCGAATTGAACGAAACACAAACAAAACTAAAAAAATCCCATATGTCGTGTGTTTTGAAAAGATGTAGAAACATGCAGCAGAAATTGTCACAATTGAGCCTTTATAAAATAAATTAATATAATAACTGGCGTTAAATACGACGGAGCGCAATATTTTTTTTTCTTTACTATTTTTTAATTAATTTAAATACAAAAACCAATTTAAAGCACCATAACACCATCTACTTACTGAAAAGTAAGAATCGGGTACTGAAAATAGCAAGCAGCCTATTTATACACGGTAATAGCAGATGAGACATGAATTCATAGAAAAAATATAAAATAGGTATTCGGTACCCGAACATTTCATAAACTTTTACAATTTTAGCTCCAACTTTATTTGAACAGGGAGTATTGATGCCAAAAGTAAAGTTTCTATCGATACATAACGTTTAAAACTGACCATGGGTTTATGTCATCAACTTGTTCAATTCAACCAGACAAAAGCAATATCACGATTTAATACAATTTCCATTTCTCACCCTAAGTTAAATAAACAAATCGATTTCACTAGATGTAATTAGATTATAGCTGCATATAAAATTATATCTATAGATATAATTTTAAGATAAACTTCGAGAATTAAAAACATCCAATTATATTAGATATATCCCTAATTCAAAATGTTTACAGCACGTACAAAAGTTCTGTCAAGCGTACATCGCATAATGGGTCTTTATAAATGAAATTGCCGAAATTTTCTTACTGATTCATGAGTTCATAATTCCTGTAATTCAATATTTATTTCAATTATTTGTTTTTTGTTTGAAAGTTGAATGCAAGGTTATACATCTACGTATTAAATTTTGTTTTTATTGTCAGTTTGATAACCAAAAGTTAATCTTCAAAAACAGTTCGTCCTTAATGCCATCCAATTCCATGATAAGATTCGTAATAATTTATTACAGCTGACACTTTTCAAAAATTAATTTAATGTTGCTGTTAGCTTGATGTTGTCTCATTTATACTTAAAAGAAGTTATTTACATAATTTGGATTTGTCATTCCTAAAAAAATGCAAATATTTTAGTACTGAAAATTGAGTATACTTCAAATTCTCTATAAAAAATGGCAATATACCATCATCTATATGTAAAGAGCTATTCATCCAGAATAAAGACCTATTACAATACTCGTAGATAGGACCTGTCACTATGGATATAATTTTTAGGAAAAGAGTTTTTTTTTTATTTACTTTGGATGAAAATGCATAGGATGCAGCAAGCTTGTCCAGAAAGTACTAAAAAAAGGAGGCCGATTTAGTTGTTGTCCAAATTTTTACAGAGGTCTTACATCCACCTCTGTAAAAATTCGTTCCTGTTCCCAGGAACGGCTTCCGAAGTCATGACGTCATGACGGGACACGAAGAGTTGCTTGGCGGCGCGCTTTCATTTAAAAATGGACAAGTCACGGCCGAAGCCCACCAGTATTTGACGAAATGGGTCTTGAACTTGGGTCTAATTGCCCAGACTGCGCCAGGCTTATTTGGATAAGTCTATTCAGTTAACGCCATTACGCTCCTTTCATGCACTCTGAAGATTATTTTTACACCTTATTAGCTTTTGTAACATAAAATAATGTGAAATGTCATCAAAGATTTTCCTAATTTTTACAGAGGTGGATGTAGGACCTCTGTAAAAATTTGGAAAACAACTAAATCGGCCTAGATTTTTTGTTTTGCCGCCGACCGAAGCTTTCCATGTTTGAAGCTAAACCCTGCCAGCTTACGTGCATGCTGGTAAAAGCAAAAACCGTCGACAATTATTCAAGGGCGGCTTGGGCATCACTAATCGGCGTCATCAATCAGCCGCCGAGGCGTGCGATCGGATCAACCGGCCAGCCCCCTGCTGCATACTTACAAACCCTGGTACGCTCTAAAGTTGAAATTGTTGGAATTTGCAAGCGTTTTCACGCTTCGTGAAAACGAACGTCATGTTAAAATGTTAAGATAGCCGTCGAAAAATTGCTTGCCTCTTGGTTATTATAGGCTATATTTTGAAGAGAGTGCACAGTAATTACACAACCTATTTCCTTCATCCCCCTTCTACCAATGGAATGGTCGACGCCCAGCAAAATTTCACCCATTTGTTGTCATTATTCCGACAGCTCGAACGTGACGTTTTAAATCTTGGTCTATCATCCGTATAGCGGACATATGGAGCTCCCTGCCTGTATCTCCAGATATTTATACATTACCTATGTTCTTTTAAAAGACGACTAAATAGGTACCTTCTGGACAAACGCCCTTCATCCTAGGAACTACGGAAGTTTTCCGTAGTATGTCTTTTTATATTTAATTTACAAGGCCGTTCACAACATTACGCTTTTTGTATGGCGTGCCCTTTTAGATAGCAATTTTCTTAAAATTTGAAGTAATGTTTTTTTTTTTCGGTCTAATCAAATGAAGTGATTATCAATAAAGTTACTGAATTCGATAAGTTATTTATAAATATAGGTTATTCTGATAAATAATTTTGAAAGTGATCATGCTTTATTCAATACAAACATCATGGTAAACTAGCGACATTCATCGGGAAAATTGATGACACTGTTTTTTTAGCAACTAGTGTTATGAAAAAAATATATTCTGGTACATTATGTGTTAATAAATTTATATGTGTGATATTTTGGCAATTTCTTTTAGCAATTTTTTCAAATTTTTGTTTAGGAATTAGATCATTAAAGTTGATAATGTGATAAGTTTTCCGTAAGCAAGGTGTGGTAGATTGATCACTTCAAAAAATAAATAGTAGTATTTGGAAATGTGCTACCATTAACTGTCAATAAATTGATTTATGTTTATCACGTATTCAACAGAACAAAAGTCTTTCATAAATTTTATTGTGCTTGAAATTTTAGATTTCTAGTTAAAAGTGTGAAATTAGATATGAATTATTTATTATTATTAGATTTGAATTTTTATTTTCATGCGATTGTCAGATTTTGAATGAAATTTCGGCTGAGGCAATTCCAACGCCATCCGCAAAATTAGACAAAAGTCAAATTCAACACACTTCTAGCCAGATCTGAAGGCCATATGGTTAAATTAGGGGTGGCGGGAAAAATACTTTGTCAGGATTAGTTTTATCAAAATTAATATTATGAAATATTTACAGACGCTGATCATTTTCCAGATTTATTTGATTAAAGATCTTGGTAGTTGGTTTCCGCACTTAAGCTTAAGAAGACGTAGAAATCCTTCATATTTCCGACAACAAAGGCGTGATTGCGAAGTAAGGTTTCCTTAATACGCCCCGGCTCCCTCACCCGCCCCCTTCTCTCTCCCCCTGTGTCGTCACCTTTACAAACTTGTTTTTAACTAGCTGAGATAAAATGCGGTAGAATTTGATGTCATGAGTCATGTCATGAGTTATTGACGCAAAGCTAATCATTCAAAAGCTGCCACGCAAGGTTACGAGTATGGTATGATTATTGCACAAACTAAATAAACCCATACGGATACGAACTTCATGACCCACCATTGAAGTGTCAAACTACTTTTTGTGTTTTGGTTTGTAGTGGCCAGCTTTCGTAGCATAGTGTTGAATCGCGCGCGACGCCACTTAGTTGAATCATAAGTGCGAGGACCGTAATACGATGTTTTTGCAATTAAACAGTATGTAACGCTCCTCGCATCTGTGATTCAACTAAGCCGCGTCGTCGCGCGCGATTAAACACTATGCTACCGGGCCTGAAGTTAGCTGCACAATCACGTTTGACAGCTAATTTTTCGCAAGGAAATTTAACGACTGTTTGTTTTTGGTGGAAAATAGTGGTTTATTGTGATTTCATAACCACTCCCTGTGACGATAAAAAATTGTAAGCAACTCATTGTGAGGAATGTGAGGTCAATGAAGTAACTATATAATTTCTGTTACTTTCGACGTATTTAGCCGTTAAGTGTGGTTTGCCAGTCGGTTACTCTCTGGTTCTGAGACAGAGAGTCATAATTTGATCTCGGCTCGGGGTATCTACCAAAGAGTTTATTCGCAGTTTAGGTATTTGTATCAGCACTTGCTGTGGGGTTAGTACGCACCAAGGATACAGCCTCTATCTATCCTACTAACGTTTCTCAATGTGCGAGAGATCAAGTATGATGGAAATACACTGTATCGACGCCGTGTGCTAGACCACCTGGAAGTGTTAAAGTATTGTCATCGTGTTTGTGCCCGTTGAATGGCGGATACTAAATCCTAACGTGTGGATCTAATTATCGGGCTTACTACTTGGGGCCATGTTGGTGGTTATCTTTGAGATATATTACATTTTTTATTTTATTAGCCACAGTTGCCGAGTCGGTAGGACACCTGACTCTTCATTCTTCTTGAGATACAGATTTGAATTTTGCCTGCCTGTTGAGCATACACCAATAAATTTATACAAATATACAAACAAACATACTCCAAACTACCTCTATTACATTATGACTTTAGTATCGTTGATGAAAAGAGGGTATTAAAAGCATTGACTATTCTTGTAACAGTCAACACTCGGATACATCTCTGACACTCCTTCAATATTATTATGTTACTAGCTTTTGCCCGCGGCTCTGCCCGCCCGCCTTTTTCCCCCGGGAGCAGTGTTTTGTTTCGGGATAAAATGTAACCTATGTGTTAATTCAGGTATTAAGCTATCTCCACTCTAAATTTCATCCAAATCCGTCCAGCTGTTTCAGCGTGAAGAAGTTACAAACCTACTAACTCACACACACATGCCCACACACAAACTTTCGCATTTATAATATTAGTGGGATAGTTGGATTCTTTATTATTACAGTTCCATAAAAAGTAGTAGCAACGACTAAATAGTTTAAGTCAAAAACTACAGGTTCAACTCCGTCACATCCAAGTGCAGAACAAATAGATATTCCAGAAAAAATACGGTTCTACTTTCAAAATATTTAAATTATTAAATTCCGCGTCTTTTCTTGGAGATAAAGTCACTTGATCTATGGAAACTCCATACACTTTAAACTGTCTTCATAGTACAAGTCGGAAACTTTTCTCAACTCGATACCCAATCCGTGAGGATTTATCACGGAGCAGCTACTGCCTCGTTCCTAAGTTACTGCCTAGGTCAGGGCAGGTCAAAAGCCAGCTAGGTTTCAGAAAAGCAGCTCGAAAAGCTCAAAATAGTTACACAAACGTCAAGCTTTGTGAACTTTTAATACATAGTTTATGAATGTTTCAAGCAGGGTTGAGTTGGTAACTTAGTAACACTATAAACCTAATTTAGAGCTAACTTTTGAACGCTCCGCCGGTTTCGCAAAAGTTGTTTTTCTGACCCTACTACGGTTAAAGTAGTGAACATTGTTTTACAGAACATAGGCATGTTTGACATTCCACTTTTTTTACCTCACGAAAATGAAGAATGTATAAAAGTTAGTTCTGAATTTGCCCCGGCAATAGCTTGGATGGGTTTTATAAAATTCATTCATTCTTTTTGGAGCACAAGCTACGGCGTTCCGTAAATTAAGATATGTACATCGTCAGGAAGACATATCCCGAGAGGGGTGTTAAAGGTAAAGTGCAAGTCACAATCTACCCACGTATCACCGATGATTATTTACGATCCATCATTTAAAGCCCAAATACTATGCAGATACGTTGCATGCTATTTCAGCTCATTTGGCCCAGCCGGTTTCAAATGAACTTCGAAACTTCATTAAAGGGTCGCCTTTTGTTCTACACATTAAAGTAATTAAAAAATAAGCAAAAAATTTCGGCCACATTGGGTTATCGTTGTTTTCAAAATCAATATTGGCACAGTCACGATATTTTCCGTCTGTCTATGGTGAAGTGATATGAATCCGGTATATTTTATATTTCTTGTACCATGTTTGGGTTGACTGGTAGAGAATACTTTGTGCATTAAGTCCGCCATTTTGTTCTTCTTATTTGTGCAATAAAGAATTTATGATAATGATGATGAAGGTTTATAGTGTATTTGACCTGTCTGTATTATGTTTACACGTTAGTTCTTATCCAGAAATCAAACTACTGAACCGGTTTTTACAAACGCATATCGTTAAACTAGCTCGTTACAGTGGGTTTTTATTAGATTTATCCAATGCAAAAATTTTCTTTTATTTGAGTTTCTGCACCTTTTGAGTTATTTCCGGAATGAAATTAGAGTGAGAAAGAAAATAAAAACTAAGAAGATAGTCCTACAACAAACCGAGTCATTCAACAGAATAACATAATAACCCACATTTATATTTAGAAGAGCTATTCTGTAAAGTGGCTATTAATGTCGATAGCACTCATGACATAAATCAAATGGATTGTCTATTTTACACGCGACCTTCAAAACTAGAAATAGTTATTCTACCTTAATAACTTCCAATAGAGACGGTTTTGCTGTAATATTGTAATCCAATTATAATAGTTCTTTAGTTTGTACATTCAGCAAATGAAACAACAGCGAGTTTGGAATCAGTGCTCTCCATAAAGAGGTTTACCGATCTGTGGTGAAACCTATTCTAAGCTCTGATGGATGATATCGAATAAATACTGACTACACCTAGGTTTAGTGATAGTTATACTGATAAATATTGTAATGTTAACATAACAGAATAAAAAAACATCCTTATTTGTTGGCGATGGTCAAGACTAGTCTATGTGACAAAGATTTTCTGACCAAAGTTTTTATTTGCATCTACATAGTCGCTTAGCATATATCAGATCTACCAACTACCAACTACAGTTTTTGACGTAACTACGTATAAGGAGATAGGCTTATAATATGTATTTATATTCTTAGTATGTTTCTTTCACGATTTTTATTTACTCCTTTTTTAGGGTTTCGTACTATATGAGAGACTCCGCTGTCTGTCCGTATTTCGTCCGTCCGTCCGTCTCTCACAGGGGTCTACCACTTCAGTCGTTATAGCCAGTTGAAATTTTTACACGATACGTGTTACTAGTCTCCATCACAAAAAAATAACAAAAACAAAAAAATTTAAACCCAAGGCCTAGAAAAAGTAGCATTTCTCCGAAAAAAAAGGATCTAAAAATATGAAAATAATCATGGTAGCAGGTGATTGCGTAAATATTACAGTAAAAATCAGTATCTTTCGTTTGTACGCAGCGGGAGTCGCGCATAGTTTGTCAGGCTTTACTATTTTAGCAGCTTGTGTTGTCTATGACATCAATAATATATTGTTATAATTGTGTCGTGGTACGGAACCCTTTGTGCGTGAGTCCGACTTAGACAAATTATTTAAAAACTCAAGTAAATGTAACTCTTTTAGGGCTTACATGTTACATAGCGAAATCCGTTGAGAAACTCTAAATATTATTCGTACTTGAAATTTGTTACATTTTGAGTTCGAGAAATTTCAATTAGGTAAGACTTCCTTGAAATTTCATCCTAATTGGTCTTTTCTAGTTTGAAATGCACTCTTAATAATGTTTTACAGTATCCAAAGCGATAGATATTGCTATAAATAATATAATCTTAGAATACGGATACTCAATTGGCTACTATTCCTGGCACATTCGAATTGAAATCTGAACAATAACCCTTTCAGATCCATCCTAGAAATAAATCTGGCAAGAAGCACTATAGATTAAAGGAGATATATACAGGGTATCCAATCTCAATGGGCCTTGTAAGGAAAGTGCTTTAAATATTGGAGAAAAACAATTTCATGGAGACAAAGATTTTTGAAAAACTGTACATTTGATATTTTGAAAAAATAAGTCTTCTTTATTTTTGTGATACCGGTCGAAAAGGCCAATAATAGGGATCAAGTACTTTTTCCGAACAACATAGTATCTTAAATTTAGGGAAGATTATGAAATTTTTGTTCAACATGAGTTTGCCATAACAAGGAACATGATTTCAATAAATAGATAAATAGTTAAAATTATATGTAAATTGGTACTAGAATTTAAATGAACATTTGTTAAAAAGGACGTTATATGGAAGGAATTGATTAGTATCAGTACAAAAACACTAGAGATTTATTTTTTCAAATTTAACCGGTTCCATTCCCGGTCCAAGCTGACAGTTTTTCAAAAATCTTCTAATCTCAATGTACTGACATAAAAAAATCAAATGATGTCACCAATAAGCGTAATTCTTATTCCTATTCTTAGTATTTAAAGAACTTTTCGTCCAAGTCCCATTGAGATGGGGCGCCCTGTATATTATGTCAATAGTTTCGATAAAACAGAAATGATTGTTTCGTGAATTCTGTGAAAACCACAAACTCGGAGATTTGATTAGTTTGAAATGTATTGAAATCGTAAGGAATAATTTTTATCGTGAGAACATTAAATATTGAACAAAATGCTCAATTATGCCAGAGAGTAGTTTTCCATATTGATTTACAGGACTTTAGAATATAATATTTAAAATAAATAAATAAACTTATCTAACACAAACTTTTTTAAACTATAAGGGAAATAAAAATTTTTATTTTTATTTAAAATTATAATCGAATTAAATAAGTTTAGATCGCACAGTGTGTTAAAAACCCCGATTTTGTCGCATGTTCTTTTTATTACAAAAAGTAGTAAAGAGTTTACATCATTTTAAGCCTTGCAGTGAAACTCCGGCATCGATACGGCTTCTATATTTTTATAAAAAAATCCTAAATTTGGCCTATTTTTGGGTTATGAAAATCATAAAAACATATATTAAAAAAGAACTGGACTATTTATTTGAGTTCTGAATATATACAATAACTATACAGTTAATAATAGATCTTCATATTTATAATTTTTTGCTGTTTTACTTTCTGTTGTTTTTCATTTTTATTTTATTTCTCGAATTTAATGCCGTATTAGATGAAGATTTTTATAACAGCCGAATGCTCGTACATACCTTTATTCATGGTATTAAAATCACAATCTAATTCCGCACTCATGAAGGCCGATGGTAGCACTGTAGATATACATTCGTTAACGTTTTGAATATTGTGTATATATATTTTTTTTGACCTCCTACGTATAGGTACTTCAAGATTGTCGCTTTTAAGGGAGCTTGACAGGTAGACATTTATGATTGGCTTCATCCGCCTCTGGGTCAGGTGGTTATTTGTTACACAAGATCAGACGGATCATAATCAAAGAGTAAAGTAACATAATTATGATTTATCACACGTTATTTTGGAGGGGGGGATTGTCCAGGATACGCTCGTTAGGTAAATGAAACAATTTGAATGTCGTTTTCTTTTTCGAGAAAACTTTTACCGAATTTCGGTAACTACTTGGTACATCAACTAGTAATAATGCAAATAAAACATTATTTAAAAAATTATATTTATTTTTTGCAACTGTGTCATAATTTGAGACCTTGGGACACGAGTGCTTGTTTACAAAACAAACAAAGTGAGTTTCATAATAGACTGCACGAGTGTCCCAATGTCGAATTATGTCCAGTTGCACACAATTTATTTATAATATATATCTTCTAACAATTTCACGAAAATTGAGAAAAAGAACACTCACGTCATGGTACAGCTGTTGTAATACTCGTCATGATACCTGAGACCATGGAATGAGTATGTACATGCCTGAGACCAATCAGAAGTGAAAACGAGAAAAGAGGGCGAGGCACAAAAATAAAAATAGACCATTATCGCTTGTGATTGGTTCTCTACCAGTTTTATAATCAATTTGGCCAATCACTACGTGCAATTGCGGTGTTATAATTCAATATTAAAATATCGGTCAAGCAATGTAGGTACTTATAGATGTTGTAATTATTTTCTTGCAGTATGGGAGTAGATAAAATACTTTTCTCAAACATGTTCGGCAATGAGTCGCTTTCCTTTTGAAAAACAAACACGTGAATAGCCTTTTTTGCCCTAGGGAAAAAAAATATAAATATCGTTTTACGACCTAGAGCGTAAGGAATTTTCACACATGTTGTTACAGAATTGACTCCCACCAGTTCTAAGTATCATGACATCCACGTGTTGATCTACCTATAATATCGCAATCGTACATTACTTGGCAAAGCCTCGGCCTGGTAACTGACCTCGACAGGCAATAAATAAAATTCTTTCCACTGCTCGGATCTTACACTGAAAGCCGTAACTAGCCATATACTTTATGTCCATCTTACGTATATTATAATGTATATGTCGTGACCATATCGTGGGATTGACCATTTCATGATCTGGGGCTCTACCGCGTAATTCTCATTTGTATCAACTTCAAGCAAATGCATGCGAAATTCAACGCGTGCAAAAGAGATGGCATGTTAGGCGGGCGTCGTCGCACGCACGTCAAATTTCAATCTCAAGTTGATGTTGATGAAAATGAGAATTACGCGGTAGACCCCCTGGTTGTGCAGATCGTAAAGTACGAAATATGAAATCTTTCACCAAAAGTAAAAAATAGGTGCAACGACGAGCGAAGCGAAGCGGAGCGAGGAGGAGCGTGTTAGGTTTACATGTAAATACGTTCGGAGAGCCGAGCGAAGCGGAGAGGAGCTAGGCGACCCTCCCAATTTTAACAGAAATACGATATGGCCAGCCAGATCATGAAAAGGTCAATTCTACAATATGGTCACGACATATATACCACTCACTCAGTCATACCAAAATCTCCAAAACTAAGAGAAAACTAGGGGATTTTTTGGAATAAAAGTTTTTGGTGTTCGAGTTTGTTACCTTTCATAGCAGGCGGAACCGTGGGAAAAAGGTTAGTATGTAAGAAAATGAAGTTGATTCACTACTGCTTAGGTTCTTAATCAAAGTTGATGATCTGTTCAGAAAACCTGACTTGAAAGGGCTCGTTCGGCCCTTACTCTAAGGGTTTCTTCATTTTCTGTCGTAGAACAAAGGAATTTTCGGCTATTGTAGAGCTTTAAATGAGACTTCGCAGAATCTAAGTTGTTTTATTAAGTGCCTTTTCGATAGGTATATAATGACATTTGTAATTAAAGAACATTTTCTTTGATAAGAGCGAGGATAATTAAGGAATTTTTTTTCAGCATCACTTTTAGATTTTTATTATTTTACCACTCGTCGTCGGTCGACTTGGGATATATTGAAGAACATAAGTTAACAGAAAACACGAATATTTAATAATTAGCCGAAATCTATTCTATAATATAAAGAAATTTCAAATTCCTAACTGCTTTGGCTTTTGAGATAGACCTCGTAACATAAATTGTCTAAAAATGGCAACATTGATAGCCCCCCATTTCTTTATATTTTAAGATAAAAAAAAACATTTTTACACTCCACATATTATACCCTAGACACCCAACAAGTTAGGGCGAGAAAAATCATATTTTTCGGCTCTATTTTCATGCACCCCCTGAAATATTATTTAATTGCATTTTAAATTCAAAATTTGGTCCTGGGTCAACATTTTACACAACATATAAAATTTCAGGTTTCTATAGTAGGAAAACACAAGATTCCAGGAATATACGTTGCAGTTTTATTAAGCACTTGTGCGTTGTACAAATATTTTATTACATGAGAGAGAAGGCAAAAGAAAGAGATAGAATGACGTACATCATAGCCGTCTCCATTTACAAGCCATGAACATAAGTTTGGCAACGTCGCCTAGCTGTCAGTTAGTGGTCCTATGGTCCTTTCTCATCTATGATCATCAATTAATTAATTCATCACATCATGCTTGAATATAAAACAAGTCCCATTTAGAGGTGAAATTAATAGGAAATAAATAAAAAATATATATTTTTAATGCAATCCTTTATTTAAAAAAAAAAAAAAAAAAAAAAAAAAGTTTATTTTGCAAAGTAGGTATATATAATACACGTTTCACAAGTCAAATTTTAATCTTATAAAAATATATGTAATAAAATAATAAATGTACATGAACTACTTAGATTAAATGTTTTTTTCATTTATGTAGCAATATATATACGATTAAAATTATAGGTAAAATATTATTATACAAGGTGAAATCCAATCAACCGCCCGAACCCATACCGGAGACCCGGCCAGGGACCAGGAACAGGTTCAATGATCACCAACCGAGCCCCCAGCACGAATCCAGGCAGCCGACCAAATCCCATCCTATATACTACATAGTAATAGGTTACATATATAAATACATGCCTACCTCCGCCCATTCGATTAGTCTTGCTAAGAAGAACGGGCAAGAAACTTGGCAAGATCATGTCTTTTTTTTTTAACATAAACTTATACTATACATCAAATTACTTATATCTACTTTAACCAAGGGATAAGAAAATACAAGACAGCAGGAATTCAGGTTAATGAAAAAAGAAAAACATATACAAGGTGACTTTTTGATCATCGTCCAAATTCATACTGGTGGCTTGGTAAGTGATCAGTATCATGGATCAATAACAATTTTGGTGAAATTCGTAAAATGAAATTTCGACTCCCCATAGTAATTCACTCGGGACTGGAACTGAATTTCTATGGGAAGCCGAAATTTCATTTTACGAATTTCACAAAAATTGTTACTGATCCAAGATACTGATCACTTATCAAGCCTCCAGTATGAATTTGGACGATGATCATAAAGTCACCTTGTATATCTTTGCCTACCTGTCTCATATAGTCTATTTCCTTTTACAGTCTGTAATTAAGTAATGTTAACTCTTAAGAGGAATCAATAGTTAGGAAATTATATTAATTAATTAAATTATTATCTACTATCATTAAAATCAGTATCACTATAACACCATGCTTCACCATCATCCAAATATTCATTTATTTTATAATATGCCTTTTTTAACACATTTACAATATAACATTACAATAAATATTACATTTAAATTACAAATTAGCAATTTTAGTTGTTTAATGTCATAAGTTTCCTCTTTTTTCCTTTGTTACATTCATTGTTATTGTTCATCAATTTCTGGTAATTGTTTAAAACAATATTGCACATTATTTTCAGAATGGACTGAAACAATCTGTCAAATGTGTTACCACATTCACATTTCTCTACCAAATAGATGGTGATAAAGTCTGACTCTAGGCTTGCTTTTGTTAATTTATACAAAACAGCCTTGTGGTCGCCTTTTTTTAGAAATTTGCTTTCTAGAATTTTGTTATTTATTATATACTCAAAAATACTACACATGTGGTAGAACATAATACATACAGAAGCAGTAGGTACAATCAAACCACCCCTCTGCAAGTAATTGAAATATTGTGAATCTGTTTCAGTACCTTTTGATTCAACAACATATTTTTCACATAAGCGACAGCATAATTTATTTTTTACACTGTGAGCTACATAGCCACACACATACAGCTTTGCGTCTTCATCAATTTCCATAATTTCAAGGTAGTTACTCTCCGTTATTATAAACATGAACCCTGTGATATCAACATTATCAGCATTAGCCACTTCGCAAGAACTAGCTGATAGTTCTTTCAACATACTTTTGCATTCCTTTGATTTCAGGATATGCTGGATGCGAATCTTTTTTTCAGACTCAATTATCTGATTATATGATATATTATAATTGCACCCAGACAGAGACCTATAACGACCAAATCGTTGTTCTAAGCAATCTGTTTGAAACTTGCCTATTAATATGTATTTCATATTAAGTTTTTTTAATGAATCATGTATAATAAGGCAAATAACTTTCGTACTCCTTTTGATTGCAGAAAATGTGTCCCTAGTAAAACCAACCCTTTCATTCATTTCTTCCCATTTCTGAAGCCAATTTACGAACTCTTCCAAAAATTTAACTTTGAAATCACTTATGTTCTCAATTGGACAACTCCAGATATTCCGTTTAATTTTACCTTTCAATGGATTTTTGCAATTCACTGTATCCCACCATTGCCTAATTATTTCCAGAAAATCTGCAGTACTACTATATTTTTCTGAAAACTTTAGCGCTGCTATTGTAGAATGGTGGAAAGTATTATCTACACATAAAACATTTTGTCTTTCCAACGAATTTGGATACATAGTTTTGTTATTTAATTTATAAGCCTTTTTGACAATGTTAAGTTTTTCTTGTTCATACAGTTCCCTTAAATGTTGAAAACAAGCAGTTTTTATTTCATTTGAGCGAAAATCGGGGTAAATAAAAGTTTTCATTTCATCTTTTAAATTCAGCCAGTTATTTCTAATGTTTTTAAATATATGAACAAAATCAAATAGCAGATAAATTTTATGATCTTCATATTGTGGGTTTGGCATACTGAATTCATCGGAAAGCAAACTGAAGAGGTTTTGGTTCACGCGGTTGTTGTCAGTAATAACACATAATATTTGGAATCCTAGCCCCTGAACAAATGTTATTACTTCTAACACAACTTCTTTCAAATCTTTACCAGTTAATGCCTTTACTGGCAATAGTTTCACTATTTCCGAGAAATGACCGAAAGCTGAAGAGATCATGAATGTTTGTACCGTTGTGGCCATGCAGTTTGCATTATTATGAGCATATCCAGATATGTTAGATGATTTGAAGTTGAGCCCGCTTTTAATATATATTTCATCTATAAGTAAATTTACGTATTTTTCTCTATCAGTCAATGTCTTTACCATATGGGTCAAATAATGTTCAGTCGGATTACAAGATCCAGGTGAAATGGTCAGCGAGGAAGAGATACGTTGTAAATATCGCTTTGTTGGCAAACATAAATAATTTTGAAGTAAATTATATGATGAACTAGACTGGCAATACATAACAAAAGCAAATAAGATGGTAATCATGCTGTATTGACGCTTTTTGTTAACCATATTGGAAAGCTGATCTTTTATGATAATCAGTTTAGACTCACAAGTAATGTCTTCAACGCTATCGACGTTCATTGAAATGGTTTTATCAATGTAATGTATTGCTTTTTTCAAATAAAATTCTTTTGTCGGCAACACACCATTGCTAGCCATACTCGTCTGATATCTCGCAAGAATATTTTCCAGCTGAGACCATCGTGTCAGTTTCTGATCTTGGGGTAGGACCCAACTTAGGTCATTCGGAGAGAGTTCATTTTCACCCACAAATACCTTAATTTTTAAAGTATCATCCACAAGAACACTACACATTACACACAGCCTGTCATCCTCACTATTTGCACAATCTAACACATATAAACGCATGTGATCTGATGATCGGTCAAACTTCCACTTTTGTGACATAACGGAATTAATTTTCAGTACAAGATCGTTATAGTTTTTGATCATATCACTGTTCAGAAAAGCGTTGGTAGCATCCTCTTGCCTTTGTTGTTCCTTACGGTGCCGGTCTTCAGGGTTGGTTCTTGATTTTGGTGCAGATATGGAAAGATAACTCGGTAAGTTTGGAAATACGCATGGTGTTGCACCCTCCATTAACTTAGGCCTCTTCAACATCTGCTGTAAGACATTTCCATCTTTATCAACCACTCGCTCGGTCCTAATAATGTCGGTGGGCACAAAATGTTTTGCACAAACTACGGCACTGGAACTAGGCGTCCAATCCTTTCGTGGAATAGCTCTTAACCAAGACTGACGAATACTTTCATCATTTGGAAACGAAAAGGTGGATACCAGTCCTTCTTTTTTCTGACTGTCGTAGTTACTTGCGCACCCTGGAACGCAACAACGCCGCGGCATCTGAAATATAACCTCAAATTAGTACCCAAGGAAATAATACTGTAAATTACACAAATAAACAAACGTTAACTATATTTCCACTTACTTTTACGTGTATTTGTAGATATGGCAATCGCAATACTGTTTAAACTTCGAGAATTTCACTAAACAAAACTTACAGAACGAGTGAAGACATAAATTGACGTTTTAGTGGGAGCGAAGAGCGGAGAATGTTATGTTATGTTAGTGCCGGCCGGACCAGATACTATGTTGCCATACTTCTCTGTTCATGGCTTGTAAATGGAGACGGCTATGCGTACATCCTTTTCCTTGTTGTCTACACACTGTCAGATATGCGGTGTATCTACACGTTCAATTATAGTCTTTCATTGGTGAATATTCAATATCTATCTCATTCCGCCTAAGAGCGGGTCTCTGCCCGCGACAAACGGACAGACAGACAGCGGAGTGACATTAATAGGGCTCCGATTTGCCCTGCATATGGTACAAAATATACGGAAATTACAAATTTCTAATTACTTTGATGTACAACTTTGATATTAATTTTTGAGGATTAAAAAAATACATTTATACTTTACTCTATAAGCTCTAGCTAGATAATGACATCCCACGATACATTGTTACAATTATTATATGTAATTGAATTTCAAATTTTCAGTTTTAATATTTCATGTTGAATTTTATTACTGTGGGTAATAAAACAAAATATTACATAACGACCTAAAAATAA
The DNA here is from genome assembly GCA_934047225.1 of Ypsolopha sequella. Classification (NCBI taxonomy): domain Eukaryota; kingdom Metazoa; phylum Arthropoda; class Insecta; order Lepidoptera; family Ypsolophidae; genus Ypsolopha; species Ypsolopha sequella. The sequence goes on from OW203996.1 coordinate 12,643,539, forward strand.
AAAATCTAACAAAGTAAACCTAAAACACCTTAAAAGATAAACTATATTATAAATAAAAAACTTCGTCCAAATCGCTGCTCTGCGGCAAGGTGCCCAGTAATTTAAGTATAAACATCATATTCAGAACCTAGTACTCCACCTCTTTGATTTTGACCCAATTAACTGTCTTTTCAGAAATATTTTAGTACATTAATTTCAACGAAGCAAAGTGGACAAAGTCAAATGGCTGCCTTAGGCAGGATTGTAGTAAATTCGGGAGACTGATAACAATGTTTAAGATTAGTACCAATACTCAGTAGTGATACCTTAGAAAGTTAAATTTACCACAAAATTCTTATAGGTGATATAAATGGTGAAAATAATTTTAATGCCTGGATTTTGTGCGATGGAGCTCAAAGGAATTATTTTTCATACAAACTAAAGAAACCTCATAAATTTCTCCTTTCTTATTTGGCAGACACCGTCTGCCATATCTTGGCATAAAACGCCGAAACTTCTGTTCAGAATACGTAAAACTCTGATCGATATTTCTGAAATCTACTCAACTTCTATCATAAAGAAGCACTTCAGTGCACTTTTCTGAGAAGCGTTTTCTGAAACCGTCATGTAACTTGCTGAATATCGTTTTCTGAAACCGTCATGTAACCGAAAAAAAAACTTGTCTTTGATAATATATAAGGTCTTTCAATTTAAATGGAAAGTAATTTAGGAGGTGATTCAGTATCGTTAATACATCACATTCCACTGCAAAGTACTTATTTTTGCGCGAACTTTTTCTTCACTTGTCCGTACAAACTGAGTCAGCTGATCGGACCACTTTGTACTGAGAAGCGAAAAAAAAGTTCGCGCAAAAAAAAGTGCTTTGCTGTGGAATGTGATGTATTAACGATACTGAATCACCTCCTAAATTATTTTCCATTTAAATTGAAAGACCTTATATAAATCCCAAATCAGGTTACAGTTAGGTTTTTTCGTTATTTAGAAACTCAATTATACCAAAATCTAGGCTGAAAATTCAAAATTGCTTACATCGGAAACATTTTTCGAGCATTTTAAAATGTATATGACGACAAATTTTACAGAGTTGGGGTTCAATAAAAATTTGGATATTTTTTTGCAACATACATACATTCAAAGTCAAATTTAAATTATCATTTGATGTATAAAGTTATGAACATCATTTATACAGATGTATAGTACAGATGAATTGGCCAACGTAAAGAAAACTGCTGCTTTGTACTCTCGAAAAGTTACGTACGTATTTTTTAAGGCGGCTAGCGCTGTGGATTGTCGGGAAAATCGTAAAATAAAGATGTAAAAATAAAAATTTAATATTTTAATAAGAAAATAAAAAAAAAATTAAAGAAAAAACATTCAGATGGCACTCTTATTTGAATAAAACACATCTGCCTATGTGATTTGTTCTGCATTTTATCCCGTATTTGACGAAAAATAGGCAAAAAAAAATTCTTTCCTGTTTTTACTGTTAGGTGTAAAGCGTACTTTATTATAAAATAATAAATATGTAAAAACACTGGAGATGGCCCTTTAAATTAAGTATCAGGATATATGTGTATGCAGAGTTTCAATTTCTCAAATCCACAGGATACGACGTGTTTGACATTCAAAAATGTACAATTTGACATTTTCAAAAGGATAGTCGCTTTAATCCAAATTTAGTTTTTGAGGCCAAATTAATAGCTTAAACGATTATAATATTAAAGAAAAACGCCTGTATACGACAATATTTTCATAAAACGCAACCGACTGTACTGAAGGAATGTCTGAAACTTTCAGGACTCACGACTCTTGCTCATTATTTCTTATATATACCTAATAATGTCTTCTACGCCATTAACTTTGAATTATTATTACTTAGTTAGAAACTTTATGCATTTGCTTATTAAATTATTCCTCGGCATGGGGAGTAAAGAGGCTTCATCACATCAGACCCAAACCTCCATACAAACGCTGTCACCACATTATGGGGTGTCTATGGAATGTTATTATAATATTTTCTCATATTTTAGACTGAGTTTATTGACATTATCGATATCTATGTTTAAGTCGAACTAAAAATTGTGAAATTTGAGTAATATCTTAACAACAAACCCCTAAAATAAGTAAATTCAACGGCTTGTTATCACAAGTTTAGCCGAATGTGCTTTTATTGTTTTAGACTAGTGTTTTGCGTGGTGCGCGGGCTGCAGGCAGCCCGCGTGAGTTGTAATTGTTCTTTGTTGTACTCTATTCATTGTTGTTTGTTGTTGCATTTAGTTGTTGTTGTAACTGTTTCGTTAACGTGACAGGACAAGGTATCGAGTAAAAAACACGTTTGAAATTGAGTTGCAACAAATTATCAGACGACATTCAAGTAATGGGCAGAAGTCAATTGTATCACGAAATGTCATCGGCCATGATCGGGTGGGAAAAAAGTCATCGGTCATGATCAGTTTTCAAAATTGTCATCGTCGTAACCGTAATAGCGCGTTGAAATACGTGTGGTAACTTTGATTCAATTGAAGTGGACAAATATTTTGCTATTGTGTACTCTGACAGTTGTTAAAAGTCCAAAATCTTAACGGTCGAAATGTGCTTGAACAATCTTTCAACGGAGTCGAATCCCGCTAAGCCCAATCTCAAACGTTTTTGAGATAGCTCCAAATGAAACAGTCTTGTACTGCCCCCGGGGTTAAGTGAACTCGGCCTCATGAACTCACATACTCGGCCTTCGGCCTCGTATGTTCGTTCATCGGCCTCGCTTGTACTCGGTTCGGCCTTCGGCCTCACCGCTTGGTACTGTTTGGCCTCCGGACCTACAAGTGTCTTTATAGCGAGGCCGAAAAACGAGCATGTGAGGACGGAGAACGCGCCAGTGAGGCCGAAGGCCGAGCTGGCAGCGTTCGGCGTCCGAACATGCGAGTTTTTCGGCCGAGCACGACACCGCGGCCACCAGAGTCATATCTGATGTCATTCTAGGGAGGCCGAAGGCCGACCCCGGAGGACGATATGGCCAAAACAAAATTTTTTTGTAACAAATTTTAGAAAAAATAAAAAATCCCATCCCTAGTGACCGGGGAATACATACAAAATCCCATACAACGACCCGCCTCACTAAAACGTCAAAAAACCATGTCAAATCTCAAAAAATGTCAAATGTCTGATTTTTTCCCCACTCAGTATTAGACACCCAACATTCCATACATACATCACTACCACCCCAGAACACTCTTTCCAACTAAACAACCATGTCAATGAGTCAGTGAGTGAGTTACCGTTTTGTAGCTTTATATATAGTCAATCAAATATAAAATAAAAAAATTAATACGAGTCAAACATCAAAAATATCACAAGTAATGTTTGAAAACGTCCACAGTCTTGCCAAAGTCTGTTCCTCCCTCCTGAAACAAGTTTTCAATTTTGCACCCGCAACGAAATCGGCACGATTGTATTGTCCTCGCAAGTTTCATGGAGCGTGCTTAAATTCTTATAGCGAAATGAAACAGCATGATATTTTAAACTCTCGCGTTTCGTACACATTATAATATATATTTTTACCTTTTTTACGAAAAGGTGACACCCGAAAGGGGGTATATAATAAGTATATAATGATATTACAATGAGCATGATATTTGGCCACGCCTACAACTGAGTCATGATGTCTGTTCTGTGCAGTCGCGTAAATATTGACGCAAATTAAATCAAATGAACTTTTACCGAAAAAATACCAACTTCAAATGTAACAGCAGACATTCATTAAAAAGTTTATAATAATTAAATACTGACCGATGGTATTGAAATAACGTCTTCTGCCGTTACATTTGAAGACAGTTACTTTTTTTTTTAAAAGTTCATTTTATTTCAAATTTTTAGTGATGTTACATCGTGAAATGTGGGTAGAGGCTAGGTGGGTATAATGTAGCACCCTGCAATCAGCACTCTGGTATAAAGCAATCGCGAGTGGTTGTGCCACTTACTGAGGAGTTTCAGTGTAAAAAGGTCAGCAGGTGGGCATCATTGACTATTTCAAGTAATACTCTGCAGTCAGCACCCTAACACAAAGTGATTGCTGCAATCGAAAGCAATGTGTCGTTATCTGTCGTTATCGTATGTCGTATAAGGTTTTCACATGAAATATTAAATTCGTAAATGATTTTTATATTTTTAAAGCAATAAATGAATTTAAGAAAAAAAAACAATATATTTTGGTACAATTTCAATGCGAGTATGTAAAAAAAATAAGAAAAAAAAAACAAAATAAATTTAAAATATATTATCGGTTAAGGTAGACAAAATTGGTGGGAAAAGTATTCCCTCTGTCCTAAAAGGTCTAGGGATTCCTATGGTGATGAGGCCAGGATCAAAGAGCAGGAGGATATACTGACAATTTTCAAATAGTGCCCTGCACTCAACACCCTTACGCAAAGTGATTGCCGTTATCTCAAGTTATGTGTTGTCATCCATTGAAGAGTTCTATGCATAATGAGGCCACGGTCGAAAATCAGGTAGGTTTGAGAATTTCCACAGTACCCTGCAATCTGTATACTGGTACAAAGCGATTGCCTCAATCTCGAGTGGTATGCTATCATTCACTGAGGAGTTCCACCATTAAACGGGATCTACTTGAAGGCAGATTATTAAAAAAAATACATTCAAATCGTTTAAGAAATGACTGAGCTATGGAGTAACATACCCAAAGAAAATAAAAAAATATTCTCTCTAAACATAAACAAAGAAAATCCTCCTTCTCCAAAATCGGTAAAAATTTGTTAAAAAAAATTGTGATATTTATCATTCCTTTTCATATTTTCATTTTCACAACTAAAGTAATTGTCATTTTTTACCAATCCTTAAAACAATTACCAATTGAAGCCCCATTCATAAAACATATTTTTAAAGGTTTTTAAAATCTTTCGTCATTTCTAGACAGAGAAATTTAAAAATCTAAAAATAAATCACGTTAGCAGCATGAAAAGAATACCAAAATAGTTATTTTGAAAAAATTTTAAAAACTTGTTTTACACTATGTGTACTTATTTATTAATTAATTTACTAACCTGAGAAAACGTAAAAAAAAAATAAAGATGCTCTAGTAGTATAGATATATAGTCTGTATAGATATATATAGTCTGCATAGATAATACGATAGTCAGTATAGATACATAGTGTTTTTATACGCTCATCAATACTTAGTCAATTTGATAGGCCGGCTGCTGGAACACGGCCACCAGCTCTCGAATAGAAACCTCAAATTTGATATCAAAGTTAATTAAGAATAAGAATAAGAATAAGAAAGCTTTATTGTGCCCAACAACATACTTAAAAAACACGTGAGTAAAGTATAATATTATAACAGTAAAATGTAACTACTATATATATTATGTCCACAAGAGTGTTATTTGCTTTACAATGCATTCAGTGACTTTGCTGGCGACAAAAGGGAACATGGTCAGCATATGCTATGCATGTAAATTCAAGATTCACAGCACAGCGCTGGTTTTCAGCAAGACTTTTTTCTCACGTGAAAAAGGCTGCACATAGTAATATACAACTAATAAAGCACTACACGTATTGAATATAAAAAAAATGATATACAACAAAAGAAAAATAAAACACAAGATTAGGCTTCGTAGGCTGCTCTCATTATAAAAACAACGTTGCTCAAAAAAAAATAAGAAAAGTTAAATATGTAGGTTTTGGGATCACTAGTACACTCAATATGGGGATTTATTTTTATTTTTATTAGTAAGCACCATAAAGTTGCATAACAAAAAAAAAATCAGTCCAAACTGACACCGATATTACCGCCAAAATGGTACAGAAGCTAAAATCTGTGTAGTACCTAAATCTATTTTAATCAAGGTAAGAGATAGATGTTCCAAAGTAACGGATTTACACTGGACTGGGCTTTTAAAAGGATTTGTCCTGAGCAACTCACTCTGCAAATATTTGTTTCCATTCCGGGAATTTATTTGTCGTTTTACTTATTTTCCAGTGTACTGCGTATACAATGAACAGGCAAAAATCTGATGACATAAAATATTTTATCTAGTCCGATACTCACATCGTTTATTTTGTAAACAACCACTCATGTCCCAATGGCTCTTATTATGTGACAGTTGCACAAAATAAGTAGCTGAAATATAAAGTGTTTTTTACAATCAGCACATGAAGCGCTTTATACCACACGATAGGCTTCAGAAAAATTTATCAATTTGAAGGTAAGCACCCGGTACTACTCCATTAGAGAGATTCCACGTATTATTAACTCACACCTTTCATTCACAAAAAATCCCACGGAAATTAAATATGTGCAGTTTGCTACCCGACTATTTTCTTTAATTAAATGATATATTCTTATTTAAATGGCTTTTTGAAGTTTATGTTCACATCTTGCATAAGGGGGCCTGTTCGGAACTTGCATGTCACTTCCTAGATCGATTTCAGGAAATAATTCCGCAGATCAAGGCATTTTCGTATTTAATGCTTGACAATAAAATTATTCTGAAATTATTCTTTCGTGAAATGAATTTCGAGAAAGTTTATTGACGTGATGTACGCATAATTTCATTTCATATTACTGATAATTGCGTTTTTAATCGTTCATTGTTTATTATTAGTTATTTTTCAAGAGAAGTTAATGTTTATTTGAACGGAATAAAAAATAAAATTACCTCGCGTGCAATTGCCCTGTTATCACTCCAGCAGGGGATGGAATAAGTAGAGTTTTAAGTAGGTACGCAGATCATAACACGGATATGCCTATCGAAATGCCGAAATTCCGGAATTTATTATTTAAAATGTTACTTATGAATTTTTAGATACGTATCTTCAAAAAAATCATTGAAATAAATATTTACATTTGGCTATTTTCGCTTTTCATTTAATTTGATTCATGTAAACACAAGAAAAATCACAATGAAGGTATTTTCGATATATATTTCGGCCCACAAAAAATCATTAAACTTTTAGAAAATATAAAAATTTGCATTAGAAAATGTTGTGAATATTTGTTATTTCATACCTATTCTTAAAAAAAGCCAACTATTTGGGGAAGAGGAAGCAGGTGGTTTACGGTATCTACTTAATTTTGTGTTCAACATAGGTAAGAAAAGTTTTAACAGACATTTTTATCAATCCCGGAATAAAAAGGCATATCCATATAAAAATGTTGTAATGAATTTGACGTCATTTGGTACATAAAACTCTACCTATTCCGAACCTTGCTCATCAGTGATGAGCAGTGATCGGAATAGGGTGACTGATGTAACCTAAACATTTTTGGAACATAATCATAAAATGGAGACTTCCATACGAAATTTAATGTTTTCATTTTATTTTTCAATCCGGATTTTTATCCGGAGTATTATTTTACTATATTGGTCACAAATGTAATTAAAAACTACGAAATACGTAACAAGTTACGTGGTTTCGTCAGCCGCCATTTTGATTTTAAAAGTGAGTTTTTTCGCTCAATAACACTCCCTTGGTTTAACTTGTCAACAAAATTAGAAGAATTTAAATAATTGTAAATGAAATTTACACCAACTTAAGTTCTTACTATGTTATTTGATATATTTTATTTTAATTAATATCTGGTTGGTATCAAATTTTATACTCGGGGCATGTAAAAGACGACATGATGTTTCCATAGCAAGATTTAAAGCGACGGAAACCAAAGTTTTTTTTTTGTAAGGAACAGTGTAACTTTTTCCACAGAATCCAAAAAGTACCTACGATTTCCTATTCAAAAAGTTCTACTTTAGTATAGAGATGGGTGACATGACAACTGACAACCGTAGTTATAAAATTATAAAACCGGTCAAATGCGAGTGCGAGACCACACAACACAAAACAAAACTCTAATTTGACAATTAAATTTGACAATGTAATGCTAAAAACCTGGAGATAAACAGTAAAAAATACTCTCACGAATAAAAATTACACACCTTAGCAGGCTAAAGTATGGCGCCGTTACCGACAAATAATACCACAATTTACGTTCGGAGCCGTATCTAATAAAATATGTAAGAGTACGTTACTTTTGGAACGTCTGAGCTGAAACATGTTTACTTATTAGTTGCAAGGAGGCCGGAATGTTTTGTGAAGAAGGCTGTTAATCTTAATCCTTTATTTGGCAGTGTGTATTTATGTAAGCTGAAATGTATTGTGAAGCTTTTGGGTTGGTCTAAAGGTCAATCTTTATTTGAAAAAAGCCTTAAAATTGCAATTTGTTTTTGGGAATAGTTAAAAATTACAATTATGTACAATGAATCAAATAGATTAGTTTAATCAAAGTGATTTTGGGTGAAATAAAAAGTGATAAAATCACAAAGTCATTAAGTTCTTCAGCGGATTGAACCCTACAATTTTCATTACGGTAAACAATTTTACTTCACGGCACAGACCGTTACGTAGATTAAACAATTTTATTTAGCGAAGTTATTAAAGAACAATACAATTTAAGAGCGGTTTCGGAGTCGGATTGTGAAAAACCCGACTTTTTTTAATTAATCGAAACAGGTCACTTAAATTCAAAATTCACTCAATAGTTATTCAACAAACCTTATTACCTATGTATTGTGAATGCGGCCATCGAAAAGTTTCCATTTTTAAAATATTTTGAAATTCTAATTTACAGAAACCAATGGAAACTTTGCGATGGCAGCATACAATACATAGGTAATATTACGGTTTTGTTGAATAACTACTGAGTGAATTTTGAATTTTAGTGATCTGTTTCGATTAATTGGAAAAAGGTGGGTTTTTCACAATACGGCTGTGAAACCACTCTTAATAAATAATTTTGTAAATAGAAAACGTCAATTAGTAGGAAAGTACGCGATTAAGTTCCTTATAAAGAAGAGAATAAGCTAAAGTTAATTGACGCCAATAATCCTTAATAAGTTCCTTATAAAGAAGAGAATTCTTTTTAACTATGTAAGTCTTCTAATATGTTGTAGAGCAGATGTAGAGGTACCACCATCTTACTCGCAAACTGCCCCGAAATTATTCGGGGGAGAGTAAGAGAGCAGCTCTTAAATAGGCACAGCCAGGTGGCCGTAGTTGGCCTACCATGCCTTAGCCTGGGACCAATTTATGGTGGTCGACGTCTGATAAAAAAATACCCGGAATACTTAAATTTTATTATTGAAAGGGCCCGTTTTTTATGTTCGTACATTTGTGATATCATTAAATAATATGGAAAATTTCAGCCATTTTGGATACGTAGTTGGTTTTGATAGATATACTAGTAAGACGCGTTTTATTGTGAGAGAAGATTTTTCTAGAGTGAATACGACGGAACAAGTAATTTGTGAACGAACAAAGAAAACAGTTTGGAATGTTAGAGTGTAACGTTGTGTTTTACCACTTTTCTATATTAATTTTAAACTTAATTATTATTAAATATTTCCCCCTTAAAAACAATACTTTTAAATAAAGGCAATAATTGCCAAGTAACCATCACCATTTCTCAAGAAATTTTCATACTGGTATCCCCTTTCATTCAATTCACCGGTCGAAGATTCATTTTTCCGGCGGAGTCTTACAATAGTAGCTGGCCGTCTGCATCTGTTAAAGCCATGCCAGCTCAACTCAAAATTTAAATCAAAAAATATCAAGCCCCTTTATGACCATCCAACCTCGTAAAGTGCTGTGAGGTTTTGTAACTATATAATCCTACATTTTGCTGGAAATATTTGAGTCGTAACCCCGTATTAGGGTAAGTTTTTGAACACGCGACACATTCCTTTGTCTGTAAACTGTTGTGTAAGCCTGTTTGGCTAGTATTTTATTTTGTGATTCCTTCTTTATATTTCAGCTTAATCTACATTACATAATTCTTTTTGATTTTGCGTGCTATAGATTAGTTTTCTTATATGATTTTTACGCATGACATATTTCATGCATGTTATGGTCGCTATTCGCCATTGTGCTTATTTCAAGCCATTTCTTGAATCTGCTCACCCGCGTCTTCTACGCGAGGCGAGATTATATTTTTATCGATCGCTTTGTCTGCAGCTTAGTGGCACATTGCATGATTCATTCTATAATTAGATCATGATCATGAGAATAAACATTTTAGAAATTATTTAAAATTCATCTTGTCATACTTGTGTAAAGTGACATGTCAGCCATCTGAATATTATGTGAGCATTTTACAAATATGTACTACATACTTTATGAAATTCCCAAGAGACTATAAATTGTTAATTTAAAAGATCGCCAGTCGTTTTGATACTGCACGGCTGATTTTTAATTCTTAGAAGATATATATTTATACTGAACTTTGTAAATGCGTTTACTTTCTTAAATATTTTATTTTTCCTATGCTATGCGTTTGATTTCCTTAAGGTCGACCACATTGCAGCCGCCTTTTTGTAACCTACACGCGTCATAGCATGACAGCGCTTGCCACAGAACATTTAAATGTTCTGAGGCGCTTGCTTTGTAAATGTTTCATCGAGCATTCTTCCTTTGATGATTGTCTCTTTAAATGCTTGTTAGCTTAAACTTTTTGTAAACTCCGTTTCGTAGACGGACAACTTTATCAATGGGAAAACCTGATTTTCGATTGCGTGCCCATTCTACGGAGTTGTATGGGTCGAAAACTGATGCCACATCTATCTGGCATATTTCAGGGTTCCGACTTCCACCACGGGCTCTGAGATCTTTACTGATCATCTCCTCGCCATGAGCTCCCTACGGACCATGCTCATGGTGGCGTGCAACGGCGGTCTTCAACCCAGCTGTCCACCTGCCGTATCTTGGTGACGTCACGTCGCTGGTCCTCGCAAGAATATCTGCGAGAGGCTTCAGTACTTATCTGCCATACATACTGGTTCTGTCACCGTAGATTAATTAGGGTAACAACATTTCGCAGAGCAAAGTCAGACTGTGGGTGTACCCGCACCTTCTTATTATCATTGTAATTTGTTTAAATAAACGAACCTTTTCGTTTCCCTTTCCTATCGGAATATATTGTTATTATTTTATTTCCTTAAGGCGCTACGGAAAGAAATCGACACTTCTAGAACTTGCATATCTACTTCAGTAAATAATGTATTATTATGATAAAATAGTATATTATTTTTGGAATCTTTTTCTAGGGATCTGTTAAAACAGAAACGCGATTGAAGAAATTCGGCTCGATAGAAATATTTATTGAAATGAGGTCTTTTTCGACACCAGTTCTCCTGGTTTGTCAATTCAGAATGACATATGGACTGCAATTATATTTTATTAGATGGGTTTTAACAATATCTAGGACCTGGTTAAACGAAATTTTGACAGCAACTTTATTACATTTTATATTAATAAAAAACCGACTTTTGCTACTTCTCCACGAATCCGCCCCTCTCGCACTGAGGGTTTTTTCGCATATGGAGTAACAGGGACGCTAAAACTTTTATTTCACTTCATTGGCCAACCATTTATATTTTTAATTAAACTTTGAATTCCACTTTTTTAACTTTAACTTTTTATGCAAACGATGGCTAGAAGTCTAATTTTCTCCTAAAGCCACCTTTAACCGTTTCAAGAGACCGCTTATAAGAAACTTTCTGCTAAAAATACACTTTCTTTAAAATATAACATTTTGTGGTTGTGTTAAGTCAAGATAATATACACTCGGCCTCAAAAAATCGCACCTTTTGAAAGCTTTACTTCAACCAGCAAAATATTTGAGCAAAACTTTTTTCAACACCACGTACTTGAGATATTTATAAGGTTAAATAATATTAGTTGTCGAAACTCAAAACATAGGTAGTACTGATCTATATGAACAATTTTTGTATGGGAGCTAAGCGAAATTCTTAAAATTTGTTTTCACCTTTCCATATTGGACCTGTCAGCTAATCGTGGCAATTTGTGTGTGAGGAAGAGAAAAAAAGTTGCGAATTACGCTTAGCTCCCATATAAACAGTTGTTCATATAGACTAGTACTGCCTATGTTTTGAGTTTCGCCAACTAATATTATTTAACCTTATATATTGTTAGTGAAAAGAAACAATTGTTTATTTCAAGATCGTTAAATGCCCTTTCAATTGATACCTACTGAATAGTTCCCTCATAATCGGTTTCAAAATGAATGACAGTTGTTTGAAGTAAAATTTTCAAAATGTGTGGTATTTTTGACGCCGTGTGTATAAGTATAACTAACTATAATATACAGGATTCTTTCAGATCCAGTTGCAGGAAGCACTCCGTTCAACGCAATGTTAATCATGAAACAAACCCCTGGCGGCTATATTCCAAAATACAGCTTAACGGGTAACCAACGGGACCCTGTTACTAAGACTTTGCTGTCCGTCTGTCTGTCCGTCTGTCATCAAGCTGTATCTCATGAACCGTGACAGTTGAAATTTTCATAGATGATGTATTTCTGTTGCCGCTATAACAACGAATACTAAAAAACCAGAATAAAATAAATATTTAAGGGGGCTCCCATACATACAACAGACATGTTTTTTGCTGTTTTTATAGATAATGGAACGGAACCCTTCGTGCGCGAGTCCGACTCGCACTTAGCCGGTTTTTTACAATTCATGAATCTCCAAAGTTAAGCGGCTGTGGCTCCAACACAGTCCACTCCAATTTTTTTCCAGCCTGTGTACCCATTCCCTAAATGCCGGCTGTTATATAAATCAGACTATGAACGGGTAGCAGCGTCACTAGTGTGACGGTTTCACCACTGCGCTCACAAACTCGCCTGCCCAGCATGTATGAGTATATGGGCATTTCTTCCTGGAGAACCGCCAAGGGTCGTATAATCTTGGATGTTTAGCAGTGAACGAACCAAGGTTGCATGGATGGATGATGACAATCTTGCTTAGGGCTAGCTGCTGATGACCAGAAAATTATTATACAATATGCAATAACACGAATTTTTACAATAAAATTGGTCTATGCAATGAAAAATGAAAAATACTTTATTTACAAGTTAGGTTAACATTCACAGTAGGTTACCTGTGACCCTTGAACTAAGCAAGCTTGAAAATTTAGGGCCTTAACAACGATATTCCACAAAGTGATCCACACTCAGGTACCAAAGCTCGAAACATGTTTTTCAAAACAATTTAACAAATATGCCTCAAACAAATATTTATAACATGCTAAAGTTAATTGACGCCAATAATTCGGTATTAGTGAAGTTTATAAAACATGAATTTTAAATTTAATGCACAAATAGTCATGGTCTTGTCCAAACAAAGTTAAAATGGCATTTTTAGTTGGTTTTGGCAAGATCATGACTAATTGTGTATAAAATTTAAAATTCATGTTTTATAAACCTCACTAATACTGAATTATTGGTGTCAATATTGTCCCAGACCAAAACGATTTTCAATTTTTAACTTCTAAACAAGAAAGTTATGCACTTTGCGCTAAGCGACTGACGTTTTGCAGGCGGATTTTGAAAAACCCGCCTTTTTCTAAAAACAGAACACTTGAATTCAAAATTCACTCAATAATTATTCAACAAAACCTCATTACATATGAATTGTGTATGCTGCCAGGTTTTTTTTTTCACTCTATATTCGTGTATGAATTTACATGTATGAATTGACATTTCGTGTTCCCCTCTGAAAAATACTTTTATTTTATTTTTAATTTAATATTAAATTTTGGGTCTATAATTTTCACAAAACCGCACCCGGCGTCTTCCAGAAAAATCTTAGAGCATATACCAATATATATATATATATATATATATATATATATATATTATATGGTCTAAGAGAAAAATACACAAAATGTGTTGATATTATCTTGCCCATTATCTTGTTCTTATTCCTATATTTTTAAAGATGCAAAAACTGCATGTAGATACACCCCCTTGAAAATAATCCTAAGCTAATGGACCCTTATTATTTTGTCTTACTTTTTCATGTTTTACAACACAAATACATAGTAGGTTCTTTTACAAGCATTGCTTACGTTATTATAAATGAGAAAATATGTTTGAAATGTCGTACAAACAGGAGTTTCTTTTAATAACAAAGTAGGTATACAACTCAGCATCTCCAACAACAAAAAGACATTCACAGCCGTCACCTCAACGTTTGTGGCTCCCAGGCTGGGAATAAACCAACTTCTGTTCCAATTTCGCTTGGCACCAATTTTGTTCACGTCGCATCACAAATTCGCCTCAAATAAGTGGGCTGCGCGTTTATCGAAAATTCGCCTAACAAATATGGCCTTAGGCTCGCGCGTGTTATTTCGTTACTCCGTTTCCGGGTGTTATTTTACTCATTGACTTTGGTTGGGTTATTGTATCGTTTTTTGATACACGCACCTTTTTTCATAGAAATATACCGTATTTTAGAAATTATTTTATTAAAAATGCGTAGTTGCGCTTATACTTATACTGGATATTAAAATGAAGTTGTGGAAACCGACTGGTAATAGCACTCGTCCATACGAACAACTTCAACTATGGAGCCAACACTCGAATCGCGAAATAAATAACGTTAAAAAATCGCTTGTTTTATCGGGTTTCAAATTTTTTATGACGAACGGGCGGACGATCGTTTGGACAGACGGACAGACATACAGACAGCAGAGGCTTAGTAATAGGGTCCCGTTTAGCACACTTCAAGTTAACGGAACCCTAAAAATAGCCCACTACAATGTGTTGCGCCGTAAAAAAGAATTTCCCCATGTCACTCACGCAAAAATTAATAGGCGAAAATCCTCGTTTCACTACCAACCCCTTGACAAGACAGCTAACACATCACTATTGACCGGGCAATAACTACTCGCATTTTCAGAACTCACCCTAACCGTACAGCACACGTCAAACCGGATCATAACATCCATGTATCTTACCTGAAACACCGTGTGCCTGATGTAATAAACGTCCAAATTACCGTGACCTACAGGCAACCACATCACCAACACCCCAGTCGCAAGGGTCATGGATCAGGATATGTTGGTGGGTTCGGAACTCTCGTATGGTAAAGGCTGGACGGCGAGGCCGCTATCATCCGTCAGGCTGTACCCAGACAGCTATCAAATTGAGGATTTCTAGCTTATTGCAGCATCATAATGCAGCTAAGCTGATGTGCCTCGGATGGAGATTGCAGGCTCCATTCCATTTTGGTGGCATTTGCGTTTGTGTAATAACTAGTTTGCATAAGTGTGGTTTCTGATTTATTTATAGTTATTTTAGCTGCTATGGTTCCACCAGCAAACTAAAATGGCTTGTGTTTAACTGAATACCAAAATTAATAAATGACCACCATGAAAATTAGTAAATGAACACCAAAATTAGTAAATGATCACCAAATTTTCAACCCCATTTTTAATGTTTTAAATTGCCAAATTGATTCTTCCGAGCAGAACATATTTTTGTGGAAACTAGCGACGTCGCCTTGCTCCGCTCCGCTTCGCTCGGCTCATTATTTTACCTTACATGTCAACCTAACACGCTCCTCCTCGCACCTATTTTTTACCGGTATTTACAAATTTTGGTGTTCACTATTATTTTTGGTCGAAGTGAATGGGATATCACCATCATCATCATCATCATTTACTCCAAAAACTCCTTTCTCAGGCGTATAGGTGCACGGTATAGAGGTATAACAAAAAAAACATCTTTTAACCCTTTTATTAACGAAAAGAAAGATAATGGAATTTACGAAAAAAAGTATGACCAGTTAATTATTTGGATTAATTTAAATATACCTGTCAATTTAAATCTGTGGCGTAACTTTATAATGAGCGTTTTTCTCGTTGTTTTTTTTCTTAGTTCTTAGTTTTCCTCCAGATGGCGCTATCCATGTCACCATAGATACGATGTAAAATGCTCGTAAAATGTGTTTCGTAGCAATCAACGTCAAAGTGGTTTTTCGTTTGTTTGGAATCGGTGCAAATTTTGTCTTTGATTCTATTTCTAAAGTATAGGACAGCGCCATCTAGGAATCTTATTTAACACTAAATTTGACGTAAGGAAAAACGCTCATTTTAACTTTTACAAAACGCAGTAGCGATTGTGTTACATAATTACGTAACTTCGTAATTGGAATTTCGTAACTGCAATGCAGTATTTCGAAAAAACCAAAGGACAAGCTAGGAAATTCCATTGACATTATGCTTCAGACTTCAGAGAATACTTATAAATGTCTTCTTACTTGTAACTCTGTAACCTGTTACCAATGTGTAAAGTTGCATAATTTTACTGTAGGTTTACCATCATATGTTTTTATTTAATTATTTTTTATTACACATTTTGTACATTTACCAGAGGCGAAAGAGGCGTGTTAGGGTCGAGATGGAAATCTTTAGTCTCTGCCTACCTCTCTGGGAGACAGGCGTGAGTATATGTATGTATGTGTGTACATAGAGAACAGACATTATGTGCAAAGGCGCACCTTCTACTTAAAGGAATATTATATAAATTTGTAGATATATTAATAATTTGCAATATTCCGCTAAACACTCTTACCATGCTATTCAAAATGCAGACTCAAGCACCGCCCGCCCTCCCGCATAAAACATGCACAAGCAAAGCAAGCAGTACGAGCACAAAATAAAGCAATCTTAAATAACAAGCAAGAAAACTTATCAAATTTTATATACAATACTATATACATTTTTCGTATTTATATCATAATATACAACGTGTAACACAAAGGTGTAACCATATTTGAAGAACTTATTCAGTCAATTGTACAGAACAACTTTTACTATGAAACAAAACCTGTATGTCGAAAACAACAAATTTACTGTTTCATAGAAAAATGCAATGCCGCTCGGCCAAAATGTATGGAGGGGCAGATTTTTTTTTTTGAGATTTCAGGTTTGGCTCCATAGTAAAAATTGTTCTATATCATTGACTGAATAAGTTCTTCAAATATGGTTAAACCTTTCTGTTACACGTTGTATAAGTATTGTGTTTACCATGCATGTAATGCCAATATCTTTTAAAATTTTTGAATAGTTTAGTGTATGATTTATTTTGCTGGTTTTGGTCAAAATCTACAAATTATAAAATGGATATAATGGATTTTCCCGCAGGAAATCAAATGAGTTTTGTACAAATTAAGGTTAATTTATGACATGGTCATTGATCAGAGGCTCGTTTTAAAATTAATCGTAATGGTATATTTAATACTTAGTTGTTTATGCTACAAGGCCGAAAAGAACGTAAACGAGTAATTTATTGCTTTTACGCCCGTGTATCATACTACGTTTTTCAATGCATAATGTGAGGAAATAAAACAAATATAATCTTGCGAACTTAAGTTATGATTGGCTCAAAAGGAGCCGTTAAACAGTGGAAAAAAAGTATAACATTTATGGTACACAGGAAAGGTTGCAGGTTAGCCAACTTCTTGTAAATAAATTAAAAAAGAAGTAATAATAAAGCCCTAGGGCCAAATAATCAACTTTCTGTTCGGTTTTGATGCATAAAAAGCGGGCCTTTACGAGCACTTGCATTAAAAAAAATAGTATCTTACCGTGGTTCTTTTGACAATTAAGTCTTATTGCTTATTATTTGCTGAAAAAAAAGTAAAGACAGAAGAATATTGGTTTTATATTTAATAAGAGATATTTTGGTACATCAATTGAATGTTCAAACATCAAACAAAATTGAATGTAATAAATTGCTCACATAAAATTTGGAGAATTGAAATTTTGAATATGAAACGAATTGATTTTTGTTACTAAGGTTTTAATTAAAAATTAAGCGTTATTTTGTTATTTGTAAGTTAAGGTAATATTTTGACTGTCTCTCAAATACGATGTTACACTGGATTAACTCCCTCATTTTGTAAATCCAAAAGTGAACCATTTTAAATTCAATAGCTGGAAGTTGTATCTCTGCAAACATGACCATTTGGAGAGGCAAATGTGACCTGAATTAATATTTGACCGCCATGTTTGTGTTTCTGAAGTTGTGCCTTCATTTGACCTCGAGGGGGAATACAGGACCGTATTTAAAAGTGCAAATAAAAATTTAAAAAATCTGAAGGTTTGGTGAGCATTTAACAACCTTTAACAAGCATTAAACAACGCCAGTTTCTTCAAGGCTCAATATTTTATTTTCATGACTTTCAGGTGATAAATATTTAATTGCTATAACAAAGTTTTTACAAATTATCTCTAAAGATCGCATGACCTTAAGCCGTACCAATATTAAAATAATACTTAGGTCATACATCAACATCGATATAAATTTAAGATGACTGTTACAATTCTATTTCCGCTCATGTTAAAAACCAAGCCTTGTCAACCTAGTTACGGCCCTGTAGACTTTATCACTGTCCGTAATTTTCTATGAGCTCCAATTTTGCAAATTAGTAGTCCGCCTCCTGATTCTCTTTGGCATAATTAATTTTACGTTGCGCAGGGAATATGCTGTGTAAGTATGAGCCTACGTTTCAGCAATTTACGTCACTTTTCTTGATAGCTTTGTGCCTCGAGCATTAAATGTACATCGTCATGACTTAAATCCTCGAGGGGATGTCAGAGATGTTTTCGAGTATGGACTGTGAATGCAAGTCACGGCCCACGGGCCCACACTCTATATAGTTCAGGAAATATCATTTGGGCTGATGAATGGACAGCTTATCTATTGTGTTACAAATTTTAATACGGTCAGAACACGTGTTTACACAAAAAATGTAAATGGAGTAAAAGGTTTTGATACATTTAAATGATCTACTGGTGTTTATAACACCTGAACCCATTAGTTAATGCTTTCAAAATTTAATATTCTTTTGCTATTTCCTCCATAACCCTGTGTGGGTAGTTGTAAATAAAAATGTTGGGTAAAAATGAGAGGATATATCTTACAATTCTCTTAGTTTTTTAAAGAATTTGAAATCTCAACATTTGTTGTTCATAGTTTATAGATAGCCGTGAGCGTGAGTCGTGACATATCGGTATGTGCCTCTTTGTCCAGGCAACACAAAAAAATGTTTCTTTTTCGAATCCATTTTCTCCACTATAACGTAATCCACGTATTTTATTTTTGGGTAAATAATTATTGAGTATTTGATTAAATTTGATAGAATTTAATCCCGAAAAGACCTCTAAATTGTTTAATTTTTTCCTGTAATTCTGAAATCCTAACTAATTTCATTGTAAAATTACATTCAAAATGTGGATATTACGTATTTGTAAAGTCTCCTTGAAAATCTTTTTGACAAAATAGCTTAGTACATTTTATATTAATAAAAAACCGACTTTTTGCTAATTTTCCACGAATCCGTTCCACTCGCATTGAGTGTTTTTTCGCATATGGAGTAACAGGGACGCTAAAACTTTTACGTAGTGTCTTAATCCGAATTGGCTCAAATTATATTTCCTGAACTATACCACGTCTCATCGATAGCTTATTATGTTCTAGCTTGATGTGCTCCAGCTTAACGTGTCATCCAAAGCACGCAGACCAAACACAAATTTTCCCTACGGGAATTGAACCCGTGATCTCCGGATTAGTGGTCGAGTAATGGAACCACTAGACCACAGAGGCAGTAGAAGAGCCATATTCCAATATTCCTTACTTTGCTAAATATTCTTTCAAACTATAGAAGGTAAAATACAGTAAAAAAAAAAAATGGAGCTCGTGCATCCTCCGTTAGTACCCCGTCAGTAATATTTATTTCATAGCTAGCTTCTGCCCGCGTGGCCTACAGGAAACAAATGACATGTTTTTTTTTAGAAACAAACATTAGAAGCACTATTACTCTCTCTCAATTGAATATAAAACTGACAATATCCCAAACAAAGCTAGCGAGGACGAAAAACTCGCATGTACGGACTACGACGCGATCACCGTCCTCGTATGCTCGTTTTTCAGTCTTGCTAGGTATCGTCAGCTTCCGCGATGCTGCGAAAAACTTTATAAACTATAGTTGCACAATTACTCACTGAACCAATAGATTCAGATGGTAGTGTGTTAAAGTATTTTAGTAGTTATGTGCCTTGCCCACGTTTATTCAACTTTGTCCCGTTTTTGTCTTGGGCGTTATTTTATTAAACTCCCTTATAGCATATATGTTGACCAGGGCCACTACGATATAATAAAAAAATCGCATTCAAATCCGATCTGTGGTTTCGGAGATGTGCGTGAACAAACAGACAGAGTAACAGAAAAGAATTCTAAAAATCGCTGATTTGTTTTGTCAAATCAAAACAAGTCACAGTTTGTGATAAAATATAATATTAAAACTACCAGCAAAAAAAAAAAAACATTGTTTGGCCTGATGTGCCCTATTTTCCAATAGGGACCATGGCATATCTAAGGAAAAGTGTTAAGAACAATTATATTTTCACCTCAAAAGCCTGGAAAGAATATATTTATCATAAAAAATCTGCGTGCAAAAGCACTTTTTATCCGCTAGCGTGGAAAAGGTTTTTAAAATTTGAACCTTTCTGTTAGGTTTCTATACCACTAGCTCACTGAAATGCCTTAATACTTATGCAGCCTCATTTTTAGAACAATCGCACTGGCCAGCACAACGATTGCACGAAAAAAGGAAAGGGTTTGTTTGTTTTTCTTTTGTTATTTTCTTGCACCACTGACCTCTAACAATACAAGTACTGTGGACTGACTATTGACGATCTGATAATGAAGCAATTTGATTATCGCCATTTTGGCGCTGATTGCTGCAGGAGTGACGAGAGCGTAATCGGAACTAATTATAAAGATGAGACAATGACGTTATCTATTATAATAAGTGTAAATTTTAGTCCCCGGTATGCTTGGTGGGTGGGGGCGCTTTGAATCGGCACAAAAAATAATTGTCATTTTGTATGGCACAACATGTCCAGCGTACTTGTTATTACTACATAATATCCTACATGTCAGTGTCTTGCCCTAAGCATTTTCCTCGCTGTAGTGAGGTGAAAAATTGCGTGTTTCACTCGGTAACAAAGTTATTTTGCGTCTCGTACCCTTGAAACCTTCGCTCAGGATTATTTTTTTTCTAGGATCATTCGCTTCCTCAGGTTTCAATGTATTTCGAGTACTTACTCGCGCCAAATAAAAATTTTGCAGCCTTGCAATACAAATAACTATTTTCCTGCATTACCTATTATTTATTAAAGGCTTTCAACGTCACTACCTTTACTTTACAACTTCAAATGGAAACAGTTACAAAGTCATAACTTTAGTATTTTTATGACATTATAATACTTAGCGTCACGTACCGCATCACTTACGTGAACTTGCTCTTTTGAAACGTTTTTACTCTGATCGTAAAAAAAAGATTAGCGCTAGCGTGTAAGCCGAAACACGCGACATGAAGTAAAACGGGAAATAAAGCTTTTTTGGGATGGTACATCTCAACAAAGGTTGCCAGATGTGTTTTTTAAAATACTTCTACTCGATTACTATGAAAGAAAGAGTTTTTCACGCAGGTATCACGTTGTGGACTACAAGGCAACTGTTTCAACGATACAATTTTGGAATTTTCATTTCGTTCTTAGGTTGATAATGCGGCGTTTGCCGTCGTTGTCAAACAGTCATTGGCAGCCAGCTTCTACGAGTTTGGGATTTTCTCGGCTGGTCCTGAAATTGCAAGCAAAAATGGGCTGTTTCACACAAAAGTCTTATTTCTATAAAAACAAAATGTATAGAACTTGAGTCGCAGTGTAGCGCACTTGTCGTGAAAGCAAGTCACAGTTCAAACTCTAGCCCTGGAAACTTTTTCAAAATATTTTTCTGACTTGAAATTTGTTTATTGATCTTTTATGGTTTGTACTCTAATACTATTTAACTATGAATTTGGTCGTACAAAGAGAAATAAATGTTAATGTGCTTCAAAATGAGACCGAAAACAAATTCTGTAAAACACTTTGTACGAATAATAATGTAATTACAGATCAGCTAAAGATGTAATGCGTGTACAAATTTTTGCCACTGTTCGCATTTTTGAAAATGAGCCGAATTATAATTATAAATTTGGAAACTTATTAAGGCACTCTTATCCCAGAAGAGTGACTCTCTGTCTTTTTCTTTACGTGTAAGGAGTAAGGAAAATAACCACCCTTTTGTACTTTTTCGTTGTTTTTATCAGTTTTTAATTTTTTTTAAAATAAGGGATATGTTTATTAAAACCCACTTACGTGGTCGACGTAGAAAATTTAAAGAGCAATATTACCAGATATATTTCGTTAATAAATGAGTGGAATTATGGAAAAAGCATGATTTGAAAGGTCTTATTACATGCTGTGTTCGTGAATTATTTCTATCGAGCAAAGTTTATGTGATCGTGTAACACATGCGTGGAAGACCTATATAAAGGTTTGAACTATATTGCGTATTTTTTTTTGGAAGTTTTAGACGAAATTTGAAAGATCTATTTGACTTTGAAATTACTGATTTTGGGATAAGAGCGCCTTAAGGTTTAAACGTCAGCCCTTCGGTAAAAAGTACACAACTTAACTTTGTTTTTCTTGTTAAGAAGTTAAACATGAAAAAGATATATGTGTGTGGCAATTCACGTCAATAGGTAAGTAGTATAAGTTAGGTATATAAATAAATATTTTGAAATAAAATGCACAATTAGTCAAGATTTTGTTCAAACAAGCTCAAAATGCAGTTTCAACTTTGTTTTGACAAAATCATGGCTAATTGTGCCTTAAATTTCAAGCTGTTGATTCATAAACCTAACTTATACTGAACTATTGGCGTGAATTGCAATATTAAGACTAATATCTTTTTCAATTTTAACTTCTGAACAAGAAAAACAAAACTAAGTTGTGTTCTTTGCACTGAGCTACTGATGTTTAGAACATGTGCAAAAGTCGCAACCGAAAGCAATAATGTAATCATGGTATAACTCGAACATGGGTGTAGTTTTAATGACCAGGGGATCTAAAAAGGCCGACTTGAGTGAATTATAAAATGATTTGAAAGTAGGACAGAGTCAGAGTTTTTTCACGTGTGCAAAAGAGATGTCATTAGAACAGAATCATAACATGATTCATGCAAAACGGCCTTTTTAGAGGACCAGATGTGATCAATCTGTCATGGATTGTTTATGAAAGCGGAAATACGAATACGGAAATACAACCTTTGCCGAAGAGTGCCGAATGGTGGCGAATATTCCTACGCGCAATATTTAAATGGTTTTAAATTACCAAACAAAAAAGTGTTATTGAATAGTAAACTACTTTTTAAATAGTTTAAAACGAAGCTTCTAATCTGGCAACACTGTTCTAAAAGCGAAGTGTAGCACTCAGGGTGGCGTTAAATATTTAATTTTAGACAAGTTTTTATTGCACTCGCTGTACGTGCTCGCGATAAACGATCTTTACGTGACTAGAGAGACTTATTTATATCGAAGTCCATCGACTGAACGACCCTTAACTCTTAAAGAAACAAATCCCCTTAAGTATTAAGGATTGAATACCCTTTACTGTTTACTGCAAAGAGTTCTAACAATTTGGTTTTCTGTGTATATTTCTATGCTGGGAATGCGAAATGCTTTGTGTTTTAAGAATATCTGTATTTTTCTTAAATATTCTTTAATAAATTGGTTTAAGTCAAAAAACATGTTTGTACTTTTGTACTGTCAATGCAGAAATTTTCAACATCTTATCAGATCATTTCTATTTCTTACCAATATTTACGATTTATAGCTTCCCTTAACAGTTTTTAGCACATAGATTTTAAAATAAGCGTGCATACCCTTTGTTACATGAAAAAAGTTATGTTTTTCATTTGACATTCGATAACGTCATCACCACACATTTTAGTAGAAATATTTCTTTTCTTGAATGCATCCTAAGGTCTGACAGATGATCTGACCATTTAACCTAATAAGATGACCTCACTTCCTGTAAATACTAAAATTATTATAAATTGGTTTATCATCACGTTTTTGTTTTTTATTAAAATTATATGAAGAAATTGATTTATTTTGTTTCAAAAAGCAGACTAAAATAGCACCTTGAAATTTTAAAAATAATCGTATTATCAGATGTTTACAATTTAACAAAGTAAATGCTCAGAATTATGAATATATATATATATTTTTAGATATAAAATGTTTAGTTTTCACCATGTTACCTATGTACTACACACTAAAAAAAAAAAACAACCGAATTATTAGATGTATACAATTGTCACCGACCGACCTACCATCGACAGAAAAAAAAAACCGCTAGTACTTTCTCTAATTGATCGAATCAGAACACTTATATTCAAAATTTGCTCAACAGTTATTCAAAAAAATCTATGTATTGTGTATGTTGCCATAGCAAAGTTTCCATTGGTTTGTGTAAATTAGAATTTTAAAGTTTGAAATTTTAAAATTCTTATCTACAGAAGCAAATAGAAATGTTGCGATGACATTATATACAATAGGTAATAACTAATAAGGTTTTGTTGAATAACTATTAAGAAAATTTTGAATTTAAGTGTGCTGTTTCGATTAATTGATAGAGGAGATTATTTGTTAGCGTAGTCATTGGCCTTTTTGTCTTGGACGGGTAACGCTAATAATCACGCAGAAAAACAACAGAATGGAGGGTTTTTAGCTAATGCAGAAAACAGAAATATTTTATATCAAAAAAATAATTAGGATTGGAAAAGATTCACTTCATATTTGTATTAACTATTTATGGAAAAAAATCAAGTTAATCTCGAAACCGCGTAAAAGATGTATATTCAATAGATACCTAGGTCAAGAAGCATTAGTTATATCCTCAAAGAACGACAGGACGAATTGTGTGTATACCAAGGACGTCAAAGTATCCCAGGCAGAGTTTTGCTAACAAACAAATGAAGCACCTTTAGTGAGCTGACCCGCTTATTCGCATAAGCGCGGTCACGCACACATTCACATCATATTAAGCTAATTTCCATAGTAAGTCCACTCACACACTTACAAACCGCCGCCATTGCTGTGATTCAGTAGTCACTTAGCTGCGACTCCGTCCGCCTTTTTTTGACGTTCGTGGTGTATACCTATATGCAGACTCTAATTTCACTGTTTTACTGTTTCCTGACACATTTACGATATAAAAAGAAAATGCTTTTTCTCAAATTTGGTCGGAAATGTTGACGCAAAAAGTAATAAAAAGCGAAAAAATTGCCCGCGGAGTGCGTTATTTAGGAACAAGGCCGTAAAGCGGTTTTGGGAATCGTATATTACGAAACTACGCTAGCAAAAATATTGTCGGCCGCTAAATTTCCTTTTTTATTTCAATATATAGGTATGTGTCGTTCAACGATATTTCGTTGGTTTCGTTTCAAATTTGTTTAAAATGGTACTGACCCTACGAATTATTATTCGTAGTACTGACTGAAAATGTTTTTGCTTTGTTAGGTTATCTATGGGGACGAAGTCGCGGTCATTCTCTAGTCTTAAAATAAAATGGCCTTCGTTTTTGTGAGAAACAGAGTTTGTTTGACGATGAACGTGCGATCGGAAAACTGAATTTTGACCTACTAAAGAACCTTAAATTTTCACAACCAGCCAGATCTTTCTGAAAAAAAAAACGGCCAAGTGCGAATGAGATTCACGTACCTAGGGTTCCGTATATTCCGTATATATATAATTTCATAATTCTTTTTTCGTGAATTTCTCACCCGCTATATTTTTCCTGTTTTGTTTACGTAATTACGTAAATACATATGACCACGATTTTTTTTATATTTTTTGGTCAACCAGTTTTAGAGATAAGGGGGGGGGGGTATACATTTTTTGTGGGTTTTCGAGGATTTCTCGAAAAATATTCAATTAATATAGCCAAACTGTATATTTTTATGATCAACTTTTTAATACCTACAATTTGATACCCATATTGTTTTTTATAAAGTACTTTTTTATTTATTTTACTTGTTTATTCATATATCTCATTACAAATGTACAAATTTCTTAGTACAAATGTACTATTTTTTTTTAAATCGCTATAGTTTTCCTTTATTGGCCAGTTATTATCTATAATCGATATTATTTTCATATTTTTCGGTCAACCAGTTTCGGAGATAAGTGGGGGGGACGTACATATTTTTGTGATTATTTTAATATTTCTTAAAACCAGTGCCAGCAAATATAGTAAGGGTATATATTTTTACAATCAAATTTTTAATATCTACAATTTGATACTCAAGTTGTATTTTTAGAATAAATTTTTTTCTCACTTTTGTTTTGGAAATATGTTGAACAATTTCGGAATATTCATATATTTTTTTACACTGTGATATGTGGTAAAATTAATGCTATTTTTGTACCAAATTTCATGTCTTTATCTTTAACAGTGCTAAAGTTATGAGGCTGTGACATACGGACGGACGGATGGACAACGGAGTTTCACCATAAAGGTTCCTTTTGTACCTTTTAGGTACTTCAGAACCCTAAAAAAAACAGGACAAGTTGACGCGGGGATGAGATGTAATCTTAGCTTGAACCTTATTCTTTATTTTTCCATTTTCTATAACGAAGTTATCCTTGCGACCTCCGAATAAAATGTAGTCATTGGTGATCTCATACACGATCCACAGCCTAGGAATTTTGTAAAAGAGGAAAGGTTTTTGGGCAGAGTTTAAAATACTTCAAATAACATAAAACTTGCGAGGCTGTAATCAAGGTTCGAGAATTTTGTTTTTCCTTATCCCTTTGCCACATTCCTTATAAGAGTACAGGGATCATATCTCGTTGAGATTACTGGGGCCAAAAAACATCATGACAGATGACAGCGAGGCCGAAGACGAGCAAAGAAAAAAATTGTTTTTCATTATTTTAATTTAGCTTCTATCACCCTCAGTAAGAGCTTATTAAAATTCAGAATATGGTTACATAAACACATAATAATTGGAGCAAATAATAAATAGAAAATATTGTCTTATTAAGTTCGGGGCCGTACTTCGGTCACCGAAAAATAAAGTGTGAATGCGTTGTGAAAGTAAATTTTAGTGTACTTAATTGTTTCACCCTCTGTTTTAAATCCGTGGTTTCACCGGATATGGCAAAAGAATACTGTACCCATAGAGATTTTCCTCTATGACTGTACCCGTCTAGGTGAATGCCGTATATATGTTTCGATTCGGCGCAACACAACTTAACTTATTTGACAGAACTATACTTGATTTGAGCGTTCTGTCTTTTTCTGTATCGAAAAGACAAAGGCAGAACGCTCAAAATAAGGTTAGTCCTGTCAAATTAGAGGTAGTTAAGTTGTGTTGCGCCGAATCGACACCATCATCCCACTAATATTATAAATGCGAAAGTTTGGATGGATGGATGTATGGATGTTTGTTACTCCTTCACGCCGTAACTACCGAACCGATTGGTCTGAAAATTTGCAAAATGTAGTTCTGGACTTGGAATAGCACATAGGCTACTTTTTATCCCATAAATCAGTTCCCATGGGATGGCAATGGGGTGTCAAATTTCTTTAGAAAAGTGACGTTTTGCTCCTTCACGCCCCGTACCTACCAATTGGGCTGAAACTTGGCACAAATGTAGTTCTAGACCTGAAATAGGACATAGGCTACTTTTTATCCCATATATCAGTTCCCATGGGATGGCAATGGGGTGACAAATTTCTTTAGAAAAGTGAAGTGTTTTACACAACCTCCTTTAAATTTTCACAAGCGCAAAGTACAAAAAAATGGTACCAAATAAAAAGAAAAACGGTCAAGTGCGAGTCAGACTCGCAAGTCGTCCGTAATTCGACAGTTTTGCGAATAGAAAATTAAATTTTGACATTTTTGGAACTTTAACAGTGAGATTCAGTTGTCCATCCATCCGTATGTCACAGCCTCATAACTTTAGCACCGTTAAAGACAAAGACTTAGAATTTTGCACAAAAGAGGAAAAAAAAAAATATTCCTAAAACCACAATATGGGTATCAAATTATAAGTATTAAGGAGCTGATTATAAAATTATATAATTTGGCTATATTAACTTGCACCTTTTTCAAGAAATCGTCGAAATACCACAAAAAAAAATGTATGTACCCACCCCGATTATAGGTCATAACTGGCCAATTACAGGATAATTATAGCGTTTTTTTTTAATACAAATGAAAAATAAAAATAAAGTTCAATACATTTATACATATTTTTTTAATACAATATAGGTATTAAAATGTCGAATGTAAAAATATATAGTTTTGATAATTAACTTGCATCTATTTCAATAAATCCTCAGAAAACCACAAAAAATGTATGTCCCTTCCCTTATCTTCAAAACTGGTGAACCGAAAAATGTAAAAAAAAAAACCACGGCAATAAGTGCTTACAGATTACAGAAAAATATAGCGGTTGAGAAATTCACGAAAAAAAAGACCAAATAAAATTTCTGTTCCCAAAACTGTCGAATTACGAAACCTAGGTACGCGAGTCTGATTCGCACTTGACCGGTTTTTCGTCAAATATTACAGGAATAATTAGCGTACTTACGGCTACAATCTACTACGCGGACTCAATGCGGAACTTATTGAAAATCATTTTTGAATTAGTAAACGTGCGACAACAAATTTTATAAGCAGTCGTGCTTTTTCCGATCAGAAACGCTGATACGCCTTCGACCTCGCCAAAGACACTTTATCTGGGGATAAAATATCTAGCCATCCATCAGCCTGTGTTCACGCCACAGCGTGACGGTATGCGCATTTCAGCGCATGCGCAGAAAGTAACTCGCGACAGAATCAAGTCGCGCGCTGAGCGCCGCTCGCTCGCCCTGTTCGGCTCGAGACGCCTCCCGAGGCGCACGTCTGCGCGCTCGCGCAGCCGACTGTTTCGCCGCAACCATCGACCTAACGATACGTGTGTGCATACATTCGCGCCGCCAGCCCAAACAATATCGTGTACCTACCCTTTAGGTTGTGAAAGTGTAGTGTTCACGTTACACCAAGACATTCTGCACATTCCTGACCAAAACGCCAGCTCCATCAGCCCAACAAGAAGGCTCAGCCCGTCATCGCATTCGTCGGCTCGTCCACAACATTCCAAAGCAAGGTCAGTGCACCCACAATTCTCCCGTGTCAAATCCCATCAGCCCTGCATTCCTGTAGCCAGCGGTTACATTTTGGTCCTTCGGCCGGATCGAATTTTGGTCACTTCGAGCCGGTAGTAAAACATTTTTTTCAATCCAAGAAAAATTTTGGTCCGTCGAGCGGAAAATTTTTGGTTTTTATCACCCCCCGCCTCCCCCCCGCCGGCCCGTAACTTTGTTACTGAACCAGCCCCCGTCGATTTACTACAGTCCATTTTCACCCGGTTACATATTTTGCCCCCTTTCCCGGCAAAAAATATTTTGTGGTCTCGAATACCTATTGCGGGTAGGTAATTAGAACCGCCGCCGCCTAGAACATTCCATTTATCGGTATAGAACCGGCCCCCCCCCGCCCCCGGCACAGAATAAACTCATTTTCATCCCGTTTGTTATTATTATTCAGCTCAGATAATATAATTATATTCATTCAGCCCAATTGTTTGTTACAGTCCACTATATATCTTTAGTAAATCTGCCCATTGTCAAAGATAGGTTTCTTATCTTGCGAGATATTTTTTCGGTGCGAGTATAAATTTGCTTTATTTCGTGCATTTACGTAAGTTACGCACATACGTAAAACCCACGTATACATAAGTTATTACGTTACGTACGTTTACGGTTACGTATTATTACGTTACCAAAGCTTGATTTGCATCATTGGATTGTCCGCTCATTTAGATCCGATTTCGGCCAGGTAAATACATTCTTTGTTTGTTTACACACCCAACGAAGTAGGTACGTATCTTGTTCTATTAATAGAATTTGTTTTGTTGTAAATGTGCGTTCGTGTAAGCAAGAGCTAACGTGTATTGATCCTCTTCTCATCTCTGATCTTATTGTTAATGGTACACATATAGGGTGTTCCACGTTGGTTCAGCTCATATACAGGTTGTTTTTAAAAAAAAAAATTTTTTTTTTCTCTCTGTCGGGTTTATTTTCCGTGTTCCGTTTGAACATAACCTTTGTTACTTCGGCCCGCGCAAGTTACAAGCTATCCGCACGTTGGAGTTGGTAGCGCTCAAGTTTTAATAACTCATTTTCACATATAGTCACACTCATCACACATTCAATCAGCACATACACACTCAGCTCATTTTCACTCACACATTCAATCAGCACATACACACTCAGCTCATTTTCACTCACACATTCACTCATCACATACACATTCAGCTCATTTTCACTCAATGAAACCAGCACTCAGCGCACTCAGCACACTCATCACACACACACTCATCACATACACACTCAGTTCATTTTCACTCAATGACTTCAACTCCAACAGAGAATTCTTGTAACTCCGCACAACGTGTAGTGAACGTCACTAACACACCAATTTTGTTGCCAACCGTCTCACTTAAAATAGCAGACGTACATGGTCAATTTCACTCAGCACGAGCCCTGTTAGGTTTTATCTCACGTCGTGGTACTCCAGTTCTCATTCGCTCAGACTGCGGCACAAACTATGTAGGTGCTAGGAATCAGCTCACTGAAGTTCAGAACTTCCTCAGGTCAAACAATGATGCAATCACTCACAAGCTCGCGAATCAGCACATAACTTGGTTCGGCGCTCTGCACGAAATAATACTCAACTCAAGACCCCTCTGCCCAATTTCATCCGACCCTACGGACTTTGAACCTCTCACGGCCGGACATTTCATTATTGGTCGTCCGCTCACCGCTCTACCTGAGCAGTCTTTTTACGACAGACCCATATCTGCTCTTAAACGCTTTCAGCTCATTCAAGCGCTCTCTCAGCGCTTTTGGACTCTCTGGTCCAGATCCTACCTCCATACCCTGCAAACCCGCTCCAAATAGCTCTTCCCTTCTTCCCCTCCTCAAGTGGGTGACTGGTCCTCATCAAAGAGGATGACCTGCCTCCGCTCCAATGGAAATTGGGGAGAATTCTCCGCACAATGCCTGGCAAGGATGGAGTGATCCAAGTTGTGGATCTGGACACAGCCCATGGAAATCTGCGACGACCTGTGTTCAAGATAGCCAGGCTGCCGTTGGATTCAGCTCAAGAGGAGTCGCAGCCCCGGCACCCCCAGGATGTTCACGCCACAGCGTGACGGTATGCGCATTTCAGCGCATGCGCAGAAAGTAACTCGCGACAGAATCGAGTCGCGCGCTGAGCGCCGCTCGCTCGCCCTGTTCGGCTCGAGACGCCTCCCGAGGCGCACGTCTGCGCGCTCGCGCAGCCGACTGTTTCGCCGCAACCATCGACCTAACGATACGTGTGTGCATACATTCGCGCCGCCAGCCCAAACAATATCGTGTACCTACCCTTTAGGTTGTGAAAGTGTAGTGTTCACGTTACACCAAGACATTCTGCACATTCCTGACCAAAACGCCAGCTCCATCAGCCCAACAAGAAGGCTCAGCCCGTCATCGCATTCGTCGGCTCGTCCACAACATTCCAAAGCAAGGTCAGTGCACCCACAATTCTCCCGTGTCAAATCCCATCAGCCCTGCATTCCTGTAGCCAGCGGTTACAGCCTGTGTTCGTTCACTGCTGGACATGGGCCTTTCTAAAATTTTGCCACTCTTGGCGCTCCTCCGTCATGCTCATCCAGCCGCTACCGGCGAAGTCCGCCGGGCCAGCAGGCACGAGGTCGGTCTAGGCTACGCGTTGCTGCACGTGGTGTCCATTCTAGGCCTTTTGACCCCAACGGCAATCACGTCGGCGACAAATATGGGCCTACCCACTGCCACTTCAACTTACTGATTCGGCAGATTATGTCGATGACTTTCCGCAGTGCTTAAAGGCAAAAGTATTTAACTGATAAGTTATCTCTTACCAAGGGCTTGATCTACCGACTTAAGGTCGCTTAAGGAGCTATGGAGTGAGCTATGCGTGGGATATCTCTAATGAATAAAATCGAATCAAATAAAAGTAAAAAATAACCTACGGCCTGAACAAAAACACTTTAGCAAAGGACATTTCAAGGAACAAAAAATAGTTTCGTTTGGAAAAGCGGCTCGGACTTCGGCCTCGCCAAAGACCACCAAAGATACTTTAGAAATTAAGATGACATTTTTCAGGGTATTCGGAAAATCATTCCATAAGGACAAAATTATTTTTCGAAATACAGTTGCTTTGAAGTTATAGAGCTGAAATTTTGCTTCTGTTACTAGGGTTGGGTTTAAGGATTTAATATATTTAAGAAAAAAATATTGTGTTTCAAAGTGTTAACACACTAACCGAAGTTTAATTCAGAGAAAAAAATTATAATTTCGTTCAGAATTTACCTAAATTTTCAATTATGAATTTACAAATTTTACCTGGGAATCAAATAAGTGATCGAGAAATTATTTCGTGAGGAAACGTAGCTCGGCCTTCGGCCTCGTCAAAGCCTGAGAATCAAACAAGAGATGAAGAAATAATTTTAAACTACAAAAAACTAAATCCACGCGGGCGAAGCCGCGGGCAAAAGCTAGTATGTTATAAATCTCTTTAGGAAAGACTTAGTAAAACTGTTACGTATGGTGTGCAACGTCAAATTTGGAATGTCCAGTTTGAATTTCTTCTCAGTTCTAAAAGGTCTTATCCTAAACAGTTTTGTATTTCCTCTAAGTAATTTTCCTCTATATTAATAACAGTCAGTTAGCGAATGTTTGAGAGGGTTATGTTAATATTTCCATAGCAGGCTACTATTGAGTTTCTCTGACTGCACGGAAAGACTGGTTCCAGTATATTTTATCCTTTAAAGTTAAAAACCGCTACCAGTATGTAAGATTACAGACATAAATTCAAATACCGTACAGTCGAGAACATAATTTCTAAAACCGCCCGGAGCTTAATCGGGTTCAAATGAAGGAAGCGTAGCAATATCCGCTGCGTATGATGGCAAACATATGAGAGCGCCGAGTGCGCCGAAACATGCTCTAATTAATATTACGTCTAGTGCCGGGATTTGGATTCGTTCATCGGAAATAAAAATATGGTTCACATAAATATCTAATAATATCTTTAATCATTTGGAAACGATATTTGTGTAGTTGAAAAAATCAAATGTGGAGTAACATAAATTAATCGTGGATTATAATGGACGATTACTGCGGATGGATGACAGAGTCGCAGCCACAGAACACATAATCGAAGTGGAGTTAGGTACGATTAAGAGGCCCCTTTACACTTGGATTTTTCTCAAGATTCATACAGAAGGTAAAAACTGATTGTGAAGGCTGTCATTATTAGCTGTCTGGAAATCGTGAATACAGATATCGTTCATGTTAAGAAGACTAAGTTTTCTATTAATAAACAGTGACCGTTTCATGGACAACAGTTTTTACCTGAAACCATTTCACAAATTTGGCGGCGTTTGAATATCTCACCATCTCGTACCCCTTGATGAGAGATGGTTTGGAGTGCGGTGTGACGGGGAAGGGAAACATATCTTAAGGGCCTTAGTATCGCCAAATGGGTACTTTCTGAAGCCTACTCCTTGTTTATGGCCAGACCAAAAATATTGAAAAAAATCTACATGAATTATCAACTCTAAGAGAACAAATGCAACATTTTTCTTTTTCATACCACCAAAACTCCTTTATGAAAAATAAATTCAACCGAATGGTGTTTTTTGGCTTGAATTCCCTACTGCTCCTAAGCGGCTTGGTGGATTTAATTAATTTATGCTTTGAGTAATAGATAAATTTGACAAATTTTTCAGTCGAACAATTACGTCTATGTGAAAAGTATTATTTTGTCCTATTTCGCCATATCAAGGACGCAGCGAGCGTCGTAACAGCCACTATGCATTAGGCGCTGATATGAACGTTATTTCAATGTCGTTTCCGTCAATATTCGTACCGACAAACATCGAGCTGCTAATTTGGCGACAGTAATCGCCTTAAGATGTTTGCAAAGTTTCATTGAGATGCCATCAGGACGTCACAAACACCCAAAGCATTTATATGACACCTGAGCGGGAAGGGGCCACTTACCGGGAACATCTGGGGCTATCGGAGGTCCAAAGAGAGGGGAAGGACACGATGACCCCAGAGTCAGGTAACCTGCTCTGCTACAGGGAGTCTTGTCCCTGGGCGGCGGCGTTGGTTTTCTCGTAATAATATTTTGGAGATCAGTAGTGAGTCGAATAGTGTAGCTTACCTTATACAAACTGATCGATTCCGTTTCTTCATGATAAGAAACGGAACCCTAAAAAGATTTCATTAAAGCAAGTTTACTAATAAAATAATGAAAACATATTGTTACGGAGGACGCCAGGACAAGAAACGCTGCGCTGCTCTAGTGGTGGAAACTGGCCGATGTATTCCAGAAGGTTCTACAAATTACTCAATGGACTTGCGAGAACATTCCACAGTTTTCTAGAAGGATAGTGTCGTATTGGAACATTCCAGGTCGTTCCTGATAATATTAGAATGTTTTCGAAATTGCATCGAAGTTTCTGGAACTCTTGGCTCGGTGTATAAATACAAGGCCGCGTGCGCTATGGATCAGTTTTGTTATGCGATATGGGTATTAGCGAAGTACAAGTTAGTTAAGGACGTTCAAGTGAAACTATGCTGTTATATGTGATTATCTGTGACTGTCTGAATAAAGTGTCAGTGTTTTGGTGATATTATAACAATATTATAGAACTTAATATTTTTCGATATATTTCGACCTCATCAGTGAGGCCGTCATCAGTCGAGTGATTGGCAGTTAAAAAATAAAAAAAATATATAGTGTCTGATGTGTATCTGCGTTAAACAAACAACATCCTACCCATCCTGACCGACACTCACCCGCCTCTACAATTAACTTTTCAAAAACTGCATTCCGCATCATTAAATCATTTACTCCACCATTGACCGACATAGAACTCAGGACCTGGAAGACATCATTCATCTGGCCACTTGGCGCACACTATGAACCCGAACTCAACAGACAGCACTGACAGACTCGACAGACTGACCCAGTCAGCTAGTACTCCCCTCCAAACTGCTTTTTTATCTTACTTTTTTTTATAAATAGTTCCTTACATAACCTGTTCAGAGTTTATCAACTTTTTTCACTGTCAATCACTCGACTGATGACGGTCTCACTGATGAGGTGATGAGGTCGAAATATATCGAAAAATATAAAGTTTATTTTTTATTATAATCTAATGCTTAAAACTATAAACAAAAGGCTAATATAGCTAAAATTATATTTCTTAATATTATAGAACAGTAGATATAATAACATGAAATAGTAATCCTTAAATTAAATTCAAAAATATACACAGTAAAACCATTTAAATTATATGTATAGTAAACTTCGCCACTCTTCGGCGAAATTCGTATTTTCTTATTATTTCTATACAATCCATTACAAATACATTCCGTCCCCTATTAGACAATCAAAATAACACCCTTAATTGCTTCCAGTTTTGCTTTTTGCGCATCTTTTAACATTACTTTGTCTCCTATTTGCTCTCTAATAAATTTCCAAACGCTCTTGTGCAAAGTTTATACGGCTCTTACAATTTATGATTCGGCTAATTTACAAGAGTACGAGCACTGGCGAAGATTTTATGCTACGAGTATTATATCTGTGGCAGATCAGTACACAACAAAAACATTTGTAAAAGTTGTTAAGAGCCGTTTTGCAGCCGGATTCTGAAAAAACCCGCCTCTATCTAATTAATCGATACTGAAAACTTAAATTCAGAATTTACTCAATAGGTATTCAACAAAACTTTATTGTCTATGTATGTATTGTGTAAACTGTCAGCGCAACATTTCTATTGGCTTCTGTTAATTAGACTTTAAACATTTAAAACTTTAAAATTCTAATTAACAGAAACCAGTGGAAACTTTGCGATAGCAGCATACCAAAATCATAGGCAATAATAATAAGGTTTTGTTGTTTTGTATCGATTAATTGAAAGAAGGCGGGTTTTTTCACAATCCGGCTCTTAAAGAAGCCTCCTTTTAAATTATTATCGGGTGATTACCAGTGTCAAAACTTTTAGGGTCCCGGACTTTATGGTATGAGTAATGTTCTTAGTGCTACAAGGAACTGATGGCGCGTGAATGACAGTGACAGGGGACAATGACCTGTGAAACAAGGAGTTGGTGGCGGCGTTAGTTCCGATTTTGGTCACAACCAATCCACGTGCCATAAGACATGTATTTGTGTAAACTTTTCTGTCACAGCGACCTTTCTCCCAGATATAAAACAACTGTCAACTTTAAATTCAGAATAGGTAGATATAAATCTTACTTTCCGCTAGTTTAATTGACTCAAATTTGTTTTTTTCTCTAAAACTTGTATGATTAAGATTTCTTGACACGGTGACAGTCAGATGCATTTCCGTCCCTCCTCCTCAACAAGGTAGTAATACTTTATATTCTCTGACAAGGTTTATCACCCCTCCCCCCCAAAACGTGTGTATAATTAATGTTTTATGCTATTTTCACGAAAATTAAATGAGCTACGAGAAAATAGTCAAAGAGCGAATTATGTTTTATAAAGTTGCCCACAAATAAGTTATTAAATTTATTTTGGAAGAAGTTAATATAATTTACGAGCAGCGTTGACAAAAAGCTGATAAAAAATTAAAAGCATAATAGCGAGTTTTTTAGGCTTACAAAAAACAACATTTACAAAGTCAGCAATATATAGGTATTAATTATACTAATTAAAATGTAATAAACAATATTCAATATTGTTAAAAATTGTTATTCTTGAACCTGAGATTTGATTATGATTCTTTTCTGATTTTTCATCGGCTTTTTTTTATCTTTGCTCGGATAGTATACCTGCTATCAAAATAAATATAAAAAATAATTGTAGAAAATTTTATAAGACCTTATTCCGTCCATATCAATTTTCTCGTAGCAAACACTGTTTTTCTGGAAAGCGCATAAGCCTTAATTGGGCACACATTTTCGCCGGGGAGCGGGAAGCTCGTTGAGGGGGAGGGACGGTCGAATGTCACCGTGACAAGGTATACTAGTTTCAAAGGTGTTAATATTTTCCCAAATTTTCTATGCATTGAAATCCAGAATAAACACATCAATATAAGGGAGAGGACCAGATTGCAAAAGTTAACATAACAAAGTTTTATACTAGCAAGTGGGGTAATGTATTATTTGATAAGGCTTTGCTTACGAATTCTAAAGCTATTTGTAAAAAATAAGTTTTCTCATCTCTTGAGTAATTCGAATATTTACAAAAAAACTATGAGCTCTCTATTTATTTCTGAAGGTCTTTTACATAAAAATATTCAAATAGAAAACAAGATGTTTGTTAATAAAACAGGAAAAATGTAGCTATCTTCACAACATTCATAGAATTTCCATGAACACTGGGTCGTTCCCACTATTCCAGTTGAGAATTCCCGTGATGGGACTAGTGAGACTTATTTTTCTCATTAATCCAGTGTACCTGGGACATGCTACTGTACTGGACTAGTGGGAATAAATATTTTCCGTAATACAAGGTTCATAATTCTTGACACTAAATTTTGCTAAATGATAGTTATGATAATGGGGAAGGACACAGAAAGAATATTTATTCCCACTAGTCCAGTACAGTAGCATGTCCCAAGTACACTGGATTATTGAGAAAAATAAGTCTCACTAGTCCCATCACGGGAATTCTCAACTGGAATAGTGGGAACGACCCGAGTTTACTACGGGACCCTCGGTGCACGGATCGAATTCGCACTGGGTCGATTTACCCTCAATGTTTGAATCCCTTTTTAAGAAATATTTGAAATACATTTGAAAAAATTAAAAACTATGACAACTTTTTTTACTATGGTATATTATTGATATCGCCGCCAGATGGTTGAATCAGTTTCCCAATTGGACGGCTAGGTTGTTAAATTAAATGGAAGCATTCAATTTTAGCTATACGGAATCGCCTAAACGTGTCTTTTAAATTTGGTTTATTTTTTTGTCACTACCTCAGACCTAATAAAAATCAAGACGGAGCGCTGTAACGGGTGAAGCAGCCCAAAAGTGAGATAATTTCGTGTTGGTATACGTCTTGAAATTCACACTTGCGAAATCCGTCTCAGTTTTTACTACGCGGCAACACTCACTACCGCTCGCACACATGTTTACAAAACCGGCCTCACTTCAGGTGACAATGCTCCGTCTTGAATTTGATTGGTCTTATATCCCTACAGCCTACAGCGAATCAATTATGTTTTGTAATGAAAAATAATAATTTACATAAACCAATGGAAACTTTGCGATGGCAACAACATACACAATGAAGTTTTGTTGAATAACTATTGAGTGAATTTTGAATTTACGTGTTCTGTTTCAGTAAATTAGGAAATAAATAAATAAAAAATAAATAAAATAGCTTTATTGTTCAAAAACAGAGCATTTACACAAGTTGCAAGGGCCCCTGTACTAGACCTGAAAGACCTGATTTACTGGGTGCCCCGCTCTACCACCAAAAAGGCAGGTTTTTCACATTCTGACTGCGAAACCGCTCTGAAGTATTCTTTAACTATTACGAGGCTAATAAAACCATAGGACGGCACCATTGACACAGTGACACTTGCTCGGTATTTTGACAGTAGATGAATTGTATTAGAAAATTCCTTTACAGAAGT
Source organism: Ypsolopha sequella (assembly GCA_934047225.1). Lineage (NCBI taxonomy): Eukaryota > Metazoa > Arthropoda > Insecta > Lepidoptera > Ypsolophidae > Ypsolopha > Ypsolopha sequella. The sequence goes on from OW203996.1 coordinate 12,682,070, forward strand.
TACACGTATCTCCAGAGAGTTCGGCTACCTAATGTTCCAACCACAGGCTAACGCGCTGACAAATTACGTCCACATGGGCTCCAAACCCTTAACACATAGCTGGATGATTTTTCAATCCGCGCCCATTATCTAGCGATTACAAGGGTGGGTCGGACAGACCCGGGCTGTTTTTGCGTATTTCTGCCGCGGCTAGGGGTTGGGTGGAAACGACCCAGCGCATGATTTATCGATGCCCGTTGACGGTTTCAGCAGCGCACATTTATTTTTGGGGTTGCCAAAAGAACAAAACCCCTGTAGCAAAGCCTTATATGTCCGTCCATGAACGGCCAAACTGAAAAATGGCTGAAAAGTGTAACGCTGATTTTTAAAATGCTGATGATAATTTTTGTCTTCGTTTTATCTTTTATACCGAATTTAAATAAATAAAAAGATATATGCCAAATGGAATACTTTCTCAAGCTGTTTTTACCATGGTATAATAAAACAAGGTATGTTCCTTGGTGATGTGTGGAGGTTTTGTGTTCCAAAATGGGGGAACTTGAGTACGTCATCACGCCATCGACGGTTCTCAAACTTTAAAATTCGGGAATCGTGGAAATTTTTATGTCCTTAGAAATAAATTACTAGGAATGCATGTGGATTTTAACTTTTCAGCTGCAGAGGGATGGTGTGGCGGCTAAAGTGGGAAGTATTCAATAAAATGTCCCTTAATGGCTTTATGTAGTCAGAAGTCGCAAAATGAATTGAACACACTCTCGCTGTGAAAGAAAATACTAGTGAAAATTCGCCATTCAAAGTAATAAATAAAGCGTATGGAAAACACCACACTAACTTCTGCACGTAACGAAATTTAACGTGATCTTAGAGCTTCATATAAATATTACATACAATTTGTCACTATAACTTACTTTTCTTAGAATAAATACCACACATAGACCAAAAGAATTACTACGAAAAAAAAAGCAGCAAGAAAAAAACATGAACGTGAGAGATCACGGAATTGATAAATTCATGAGGAATTTTTTATTATTATTTTATCTGGTCTTTTGCCTAGAAATCATCCCCAAAAAATTTTAATTATTCATGTAATTTTTTCGAAGGATATCCAGAAAGTGAAGTCGACCAAAAAGAAAAAAAAAATTTACATGTCGAAAAATAATGTTGGAAAGAAACCACTATTTATTAATGCGTAAAAAAAATGTGATACCGTATGCCAATCTCACGTCTCGGTTAAAAAAAATAGTTGCAACTCGAAAGGAGCGATTAAACGCATAATAAACAGAATCGCAGCCATGAAATATCATGAATAAGAAAAAAACACATTATATTTTTTTACATTCTTATCACCATATCTGTTTTCCCTTCTTAGATTTTTTTGGTGTCGTGCTAAAAGTTGCTACTGCTGATCTATGGATTGGCATAGGTTTCATTCGTGGATAAAAGGTTTTCAAATTTTGGACCAAACGCCAAGGGAAGAGTTGCATCATCCTTTCAAACTTGTACAATTACAGCCAATTTGCTCGTGGAAACTCGCAAAATAGAACATTTTTTCACAAATATGAGATCTAGATACATAACAGATTGATTTTTCGCGCCCCGAAATACCTTCTATGTACTGTAAATATTGTAAAAATCCTTGTAAATAGGAAACGATGTAAGAATATATACAATTATATTGGATAAATGGGGTAAGTAGGACTTACAATTTCTGATGCTGGCTTTTGGGCCACAATAGCGAAGCCACTCTTGAGCCATCAATTCATTTTTGGGAAAAGTAAAAAGTCTAATTATTCCGCCTTTTTCAGAGCGATTTTTACAATTACGGATCGCACAACCGCCCATTATTGCTTGATGAGATTATCAATTTATCATTTAATAATCAGCTCATCTGCAACTGGGAAACGCGCTTCAACCTTTGGGAATCTCTGTGTAGAGTGAAAACAAACTATTAAATTCACTCTCGTGCAACAAGGATGACAACAAATGGAAAAAACGCCATTAGATATTGCCAGTATTATACGCTTATTTTTACCCAAACGTTTCACACAACTTCTGTAAATCTGATCATAAAGATAAGCAAAAAATCAAAATTAAATTTGTTTAAGTTTAATTTCAACAACAAAAATACTTATCAATGTTATGAATAGTATAAACCTTTTTGTAAACAAAATAACTTAAAACTATTTTCCTTATCATGAAATAATGACATAAAATGGCAAGCACGTAAGATGACGTCACCAAGGGCTGGTGCGTTCCAAATATTTAAAAATATCAGTGTCGCCGTACGAGCTCTCGTGTCATTCATTCGCACTCATACAAAATTTTATATGCTATCCTGTTGTCAGGGTTCAAATTGTAGCAAGCTTATGTTTTGGAAGGGAAACCAAAGGAACAGACCATGTTTTATTCGGCCATGGTTTTTACAAAAGTAAGCTGTCAATCGACCTAGCATGTTACATCTACAGACGGAATCTGTATATTGTATGCGACATACACTTGACAGAGATTTTAACCTCATTCAATCTCGGTTTTGTGGCAAAGGGGATTCGTCTGCTTTTATGCTATAGTCAGTTACTACACTACTACAATTTTATTATATTATCTGTGCTATAATATATTATGTTTAATTAAATACTTAGTAGTAGCACCGATAGTGGGCTTATCGTGAAAGCAAGAGGTCGCAGTGACATTAATTTGTGCAGCCAAATTCATACTGAAGAATCGGTAAGTATGAAGGTTCGATGACCCGTTATTTTTTTCGTGTACATGGAAAGACAATAAAAAGTATGAACAGGTATGTAAGATACGTGACGTCATCACATCGCATCGATTCTGACCTTAAACTTATTTACCTATAGTAAAGAATATAAACTATTACTCCGTAAAGAAGCGACACTCGCCTTCCCCGCGAGTTTATCGTCGCCCACAAATCAGGTGCACGATCGTGTGCATGCAGTACGCAGTAACGCCTTTGCTACGTGTATGTGTTGTGTGCAGAAGCGTGTATGTGTCGTGGCCATATCGTAGAATCGACCATTTCATGATCTGGTTGGGCAGATCGTAAAGTATGAAATCAAAAATCTTTCACCAAAAGTAAAAAATAGGTGCGACGACGACCGAATCTATTTTAACAGAAATACGATATGGCCAACCAGATCATGAAAAGGTCAATTCTACGATATGGTCACGACATATGGATATGGACAAGCTAGTTACCTACGCTCTTGGGAGTTGTAGGTAATTAAATCACGTCAATTAATTTGAGATAAAGTTAAATAGTAGGAAGGATTTCCTGGACATCGAAATTTTATTGGTGTGAGTTATTCTGTCTACTGTTTTTAATATTGCTTGGTACGTGGTTTATTCATCAAAGTTTGGTATTCAAATCAGCTAAAATTTTCGTAGCGCCATTTATTTCCCAAAATAACAAGCAACACTTAAAATAACAAATAAACTTACAAATTTAATAAACGAGTACAGTCTGTAAATAAAAAATAAAAGAGCTTGTTACTCTAGCTCCAGATTCGTCTGGTCAAAATAATGAATAAAACATAACGTAAAATTATTCCCTCATTTTCTCTAGAGCAAGAATACTGAATCAAGTTCGTACGATTTGCATACGGTAGAGAAAAGCAAGTGGTTTTGAGTACCACATTTCTATTCATACACCTACTGTTACACTGGTAAATATTGAGCAAAATAATTGGGCGTAATAACTTTGAAAGCAAGAATAGGCATGATGACTAAAAAATTACAATTAGTCCGTCAGTTAGAATATCAGAAAATATTGGAAACGTGTTTTTTCTTTTGTCAATTAAACAAAAAATGATGAAAATATAGCCTTTGAAAGTTCCGCGTGACGTCACGCCCAAGTACACGTTTTACCTAGGCGTGATGTCACCAGCCCCGACTCCCAAACTTTGACGCGCTTTATCTCTGTCATTTTTGTTTGATTGACAAAAGAAAAAATACGTGTCCAATATTTTTTGATAATCTAAACGATGGACTTAATAGAATAATATTTCGTTTACCCTGTCATCTCCCCTATTTTTAAACATTTTTATGATGCATAAGTTCGATCCACGTGCTTCATTCATTAGACACGAATTTGGTTGTGCCCGAAAGACGGCGTCGGTAAAACGTGGTGTACGAGTGTGGACTCTGTCTTACAACGGCATAAATTCCTGAAGGGGTGTCAGAGGTGCTTCCAAATATTTACTGTGAAATGCAAGTCGCAGTTCACACTTCTACACTTTTTACCGACGCCATACTTCGGGCACAAACAACATCGTGCCTTTAAGCACGTAGATTGAACACAAAAGTGCCCCAACGGGATTTGAAACCACGACCTTCTGATTATTTGTCTAGACGTTCCAACCACCGCGCTGCGCTCGGGATTCCTTCTTTTCGCTCTGAATTCAAAATAACACCCTCGATGTACAAAATATTACTTGGGCCCCTTGTAACACATTGCGTGGGTGTGTAGTGTTGTAATGAGCATAGCTCGTGTTGATTGGTTGATTGGTGGTACTGAGAGAAATGAAATGTCAGGAATGACAAAAAATAATGAAAAAAGACACTTGCTCTTCTTCTTAGCAAGACTAATCGAATGGGCGTAGTTAGCACAGAACTATTAATAGGAATAGAAAGGCCATAAAAGCTGATTGCGACGCACCGATTTGATCAATACGTCAAGACATAACCCGCGGGCCTCTCATTTCTCAACCGAACGCGTTAGAACAAACGTAATGTAAAAATGGTGTATTGCAGCGTGGCAAATTATTGTTCTAAATCTTCAAATAACACAAATAAGACATCCAAAGGAATTTCATTTCACTCGTAAGTAATTTAAACATTTATGTTCAGAATAAAATGTATATTTCGGAACGCATCCATCAATGGTCTATATATTTTGTCTATGGACTTGGAGCTGTCAAAAAAACGAGGGACGTGTAAATTGGTACAGATCGCGGACGATTTATAAAATGTGAGATTAACAATTTAACCCAAGGGAAATCGGTGCGGACATCGTAAGAAACAGTATTCAGTCAATGGCTGACGTTATTTTGGCGTGAAGGCCACTTTTTGGTGAATTTCCTGTGTGTGTGTGACATAACCTGTGTCCACGCGGCTTCCGACAAGTGGACTTGTTAATTACTATTTCTGGGTTGGATGCATCCCGGGTTAGGAGGGTTGTGTTTAGATTCATCGTGGAAGGTGATCTACGTGTCACGGCACCGGAACACTTTGGACTCCGCAGCGAAAGGACTTCATGCGAGGATCAGTGGATGACGTCATCATACAACTGTCTGGTAGGACATTTTATATTAAATATTAGAATATAAGATACTTGTATACTATAAATCTGGGACAGCTTATGGGCCCCTGCTCCAGCTGCAAGTATCACCCTTTAGCATACAATTAGTGGTGTCTGAGCGTGGTTATGGAATCCTCGCACCAGTGACGTCGATGCCCGTCACTAGTCAGTATTACCACTTTTTATATGCTACAATTTCTGGTAGCAACGAGCGTTTTTATCAAACAATCTTTGGTAGCCAGATCGTGGTTAATCCCAACTTTGGTTTATATACATATAAACAGCGGAACTGGCCGGCCCCAGTGTCATTGAACTGTTAACATAGCTAGGCTTTTACATGGTTGTAATGTACATGTAGCAATTACATTGGATATGTTTAGTGCTTTGAGTAGATAATTGATTACCGGAGGGTACCACATTGATGTGGTTCAGTAATATCAGTATAATTTGATAGTTTGGTACATATCAAGTGTTCTTGTATTGCAATAACATTATATCATATAACGGTTTATATTATAGATTGGAAATCAACTTGTTAGCTAATATACGGTTATCTTGGCTTGAATGTATGTACTTACAAGGATGTATACAAGTGCATAGTGGAATGTGCATTCGGGTTTGTGTGTATTGTATACACCAAATATAATTTACATTTGATAATTAAATTATAGAATTAGGTAGGAACCTATTTGTTTGTTTTGTATTACTGATACAGTACCTACATTGTTGTAATTGGGAATTACATTTGATAATTAAATTCTGGAATTAGGTAGGAACCTATTTGTTTGTTTAGTATTGACGGACAGTACATACATTGGTAATTGGGAATTAATTTTGCTAATTAAATTCTATTTATAGGTAGGGTATCTATTGAGCAGTGCTTCTGTATTTTGTGCCGTGTCAGGGTGTTTGCTAAATAGTTTTTATTTATACATTTCCCGGTTCATTGCGGCAAGATGTCCAAGTCTCACAAGGCTGCGTTGCGAAAGAGCTCCGCTGGTTTACAACTGTCCAGGGATTGCTTTCTCGTTCGGATCGCGACAATGCAATCCTGGAGAGAGCCGAGCGGATGCATCAGCGGCTGGCTGATGCAGAGGCGGCTGTGGCAGCACTGCAGGAAAGTGACGAGCCTTTGAAGAGGTATGTTACGGATTTGGCTCAGATAAAAGGGATTTATGATGATATAACAGAGGCGGCCTCCATGATCAAGAGGCGGCAATCGGGCAGCCCGGTTGTTAGCACACCTAGACCAATAGATGGCGCCACTAGTATGGCGCTGGTTATAAAGTCAAATAATATTGCTGATTTAAAGAGGCAAAATTCAGGAGGTCCTGTAGTTGTCACGCCTCAACCGGTAGATGGCGTGTCTAGTAGTTTGGCTAATTTAAAACTAAATAAATTCAATGGGAAAATGGAGGAATGGGTTTCATATAGGAATATGTTTACGTCATTAGTAAATTCTAGGGTAGATTTATCAAAGGGGCAAAAGATGGCATATTTGATGTCAACATTGGAGGGCGAGGCCAGGTCGCTCATCCAGCACCTCAGGGTGGAGGATGATCATTATGATACAGCGTGGGGCTTATTAAATGATAGGTATCAGAACATGCGCTTACTGGCGGATGCGCATGCGTCTCAATTGTTGACGTTACCTAGGGTAACTGACCGGGCTCAACTAAGGTTGCAGTTGCTGACCCCGGTCACTGTGGCGTGTAATGCCCTTAGAACATTAGGTTTACCGGTGGACGAGTGGTCGTTTTTACTCGTTCACATTATTTTAGGTAGGTTGCCTAATGATGTGAGGTCACGTTTTGAGCGGGTGTCCGCAGGAAAAGATGGCAGCACTGTGCCTAAATTTACGGACTTATTAACGTTTCTTGAATATGAAGCTAGGGTAGCAGAAACATCACAACCGGACTTGGCGCCATCTGGGGCGCAATCATTTTCGTCTGCTGGCTCATCGGAATGTGGGGAGCCCAGACAACCGCAGCAGTCGCGGGGACGCGATATGACGCGTTTAGCGGCGGTCGCCGTGGTCGAGAGGTCATCGACCTGTTTACAGTGTGGCCATACGGGGCATGACCTGCTGAGATGTCAGCAGTGGCGAAACCTGCACGTCACCGAGCGGCGACGCATAGTGAAGCGTAAGGGCCTGTGTTTCGGTTGCTTGGGCAATCATTTTGAACGTAATTGTCCCGAGCCACGACGTTGCAGTGTTTGTGAGGGGCCTCACCATTTATTGTTGTGTGCCAACAGATCTGAAGCGGCTTCACCGGTCCCGCAGCAACGGAGCCCTACGGGCGGGGGTGCTTCAGGGAGAACTCCCCCCCCCTTGGACAACGGGGGTGCGTCAGGGAGAACTTCCCCCCCCTCGGTCCAGGGAAGGCTTGCTGTCGGGCAGAGCTCCCCTCCGTCAGAACGGAGGACTGCGGCGCGAGGCGCGCCCCCTCACCGGGAGGTGAGTTATGTATCTGCGCGTGGACCCGTAGGGGGCTTGCCTACGGGCTATCACACATATGGCCATGTTGTGAATTGGGCCCCTACGGGCGGGGGCCAATTGGAGTTGGCAAGGGCTAGGCCCCCCCTCCCCGCGCCGGTTTTGGTGCCAGCTGGCATGGAGCACCGTGTTAAGACGGAGTCACGGGGTTACTCACCGCCGTACCGCGAGTACCCGCGGTTAGAGTACCACCCGCCGTACTCAGGGAGAGTTGGAGGCTACGCTCCCCCCAGGGTGGGGATGTGCACGCGCCAGCCGTATTACTGCCAGTGGACTGGTCCTGCACTCCACAGGTGGGGTAGCCTGTAACTAGCTTGTTCAAGCCATGAGTACGGAACCGCGGACGGTTCTGTTGCCTACCGCGATGGCTCGCGTCTAGGGCCCCAGGGGGGATTGAGTTAGGGTAAGGGCCCTCCTCGACTCGGAAAGTCAAGTGGCGCACCGATTAGTTTTGAACCTGGAGGTTTCGTCGGTGCCGCTCCTAGGTATTGGTGGACTGGAGTTGAATCAGCGGCTGCAGCCATGGTTATAGACAATATTGTCGGCTGGCAGCCTTCTTTGGACCTTCCTCCGTCCATAATCTCATGCACGTCAGGTCTGCATCTGGCAGACCCACGTTTTGTCATCCGGCCCCAGTCGATGTTTTCCTGGGCGCGGATTTGTTAGGATGGATCCTATTTGGTTTTTAAAAGACTCTGGGTTCTTCTTCATTGGTGGAGGTATCCACAATTTTGAATATTCGATATTTGATTCGATACTTGGATGATTATGTTCGGACTTAGGAAATGGCTTTCAAATAAACATAGACTGTTTGCAGATTTGGAGGATCCCAATATGATGGTGGTATTATGTTGAAATACCAACCAGTCAATGAAATTCATATATTTTGTCCCCAGCCGTGAGTGCAGAGGAGCGTTGGAGCGCATTGGTACACTGGGTTCGTGTACTTCAGGCGGACCTCATCAAGTTTAGACTTCGAGTTCTGCGCGAGGATCACGCCAGGCTGAAGTGAGCGGTTGCTCGTTTGAATCCTTTCACGGATTATGAAGGACTTCTGCGTTTTGGAGGCTGATTTTGGAGAGCTGACCTGCCATACGGAAGTCTTCATCCTTCACCCAAGACGGACCTTTGGTAAATCTGTTGGTGTCGGATTGACACATACGTAATGCGCACGGGGGTTTTCAGCAATCGCAACGCTCGGGTTGTGAAAGCATACCTTGTGTATTTGTGTGCTTGGCCACCAAGGCCGTTCACTTGGCAGTGGTATCAGCTTTGACTACGGAGGCCTTCGTCGCCGCGTTGGATCGTTTCGTGTCGCGTAAGGGTATACCTTCACTTATTCGCTCCGACAATGGCACAAACTACAAAGGTACTGCTAACCATCTAAAAGATATTGATATTTTTTTGTTTTGTAAATAACTATGCTAGTTTAAGTTAAATCTTCGCCCGGAAAGGGGTAACTTGGCGGTACAGTCCCCCAAATTGCCCTCACTGGGGAGGGAATTTTTTTGAAGCTGCCGTCAAGTCGGCGAAGACCCACCTCCGCTGCGTTATTGGGGAAACTGTCCTAACTTTTGAGGAGCTTGCCACTGTATATTGTAAAGTGGAAGCGGTCCTCAACTCTCGTCCTCTCTGTGGTCAGACAGGACTGAGCATCCTAGGGAAGGAAATTTAACTCTTTTGAAGGATGTGAACTTGCTATCCTTGTTTTGGCGCCGGGGCCGTATATTAAAGTTGTTTTTTGGCGGAGACGGAACTCCACGCGTCGCAGAGGTGTTGGTCGAAGGTTCGATTTTGTGACGAGCCATGACAACTCTCTCCCGTCTCCCGGTTGTATGAGCTAGTGGTCTGATTGCTCAGCCCAGAGCGGGGGACTGTTCAGAATAAAATGTATATTTCGGAACGCATCCATCAATGGTCTATATATTTTGTCTATGGACTTGGAGCTGTCAAAAAAACGAGGGACGTGTAAATTGGTACAGATCGCGGACGATTTATAAAATGTGAGATTAACAATTTAACCCAAGGGAAATCGGTGCGGACATCGTAAGAAACAGTATTCAGTCAATGGCTGACGTTATTTTGGCGTGAAGGCCACTTTTTGGTGAATTTCCTGTGTGTGTGTGACATAACCTGTGTCCACGCGGCTTCCGACAAGTGGACTTGTTAATTACTATTTCTGGGTTGGATGCATCCCGGGTTAGGAGGGTTGTGTTTAGATTCATCGTGGAAGGTGATCTACGTGTCACGGCACCGGAACACTTTGGACTCCGCAGCGAAAGGACTTCATGCGAGGATCAGTGGATGACGTCATCATACAACTGTCTGGTAGGACATTTTATATTAAATATTAGAATATAAGATACTTGTATACTATAAATCTGGGACAGCTTATGGGCCCCTGCTCCAGCTGCAAGTATCACCCTTTAGCATACAATTAGTGGTGTCTGAGCGTGGTTATGGAATCCTCGCACCAGTGACGTCGATGCCCGTCACTAGTCAGTATTACCACTTTTTATATGCTACAATTTCTGGTAGCAACGAGCGTTTTTATCAAACAATTTATTTACTGTCATATTTACAGAATAAACCTCGCGGTTAATAAAATTTCAACCTTACCATGAAATATTTAGTGTGGTATCGAGTAGCGTTGAAATTAGACAATATTTTGTCCATTGCAGGTTATAAAGGGTGTCACACATTGAGTTAGAATATTAACGCCGCAATGTATATTTTTCAAACATTATCAACAAGGACCTAATTGTGTCATAGTGCGGCTGCTGGTCATGGCTCTTTACACACATTGGCACAGTGCCATGACGTGTTTTGTATTTTACATCTAAGCTTCATAGAAATACAGTGTTATTTTGGCTGTAGGAAGACAGGTGAATCTATGTGTGCGCCGCGTATGTTTACTAACTAGGTAATACTACGTTATTCCAAAAAGTGGCGACAGAGGTTCTCGAATAAAATTTGTGTCACGCCATCCCCCTGGGAATTAGGCATTTTTTACCGTTTTTCCCATATTATAATTGACTTGTTTTTTTTTACATTAAAACCGACCTGTTAGGCGCCTGATAAGCGTATCTGATATATACCAAAATTACATAATATAAATATATTTTATATTTCATTTCATTTTATTGACACGACACGAACGACAAACTAGATTCCGTTAATGTTTTGGTGATATTTGTTTGTCTTCGGTATAGGAAATTTGGACGTCTCTTATTTTAAATAAGAAAATAATGCTTTTGTTATATAAAAAGTAAAAAATCTGCTGAACCATTTCTTGGTTTTTGAATGAATAAATTAACCTAGTTCATTTACATAATGCATGGGATGCTTGACACTGTTACCCTAAGTTTCAAGTTTACTTAGATTAGGGAACAGGGCTACTCTCTAGGTACAGCTTAGATTATATGTAGAAATAAGTAAAGTTAATAAGTTGTTAAAGATTAAAGATAAAACAGATTAAACAGAAGTTAAACTTTGCGCTTAAACCAAATGAATAAATTAAATATGTTCCTTGGTCTCATCAACAAGCAGACACATAAAAAGCAAATTTAAGTAAAAAAAAAAACATTTCTTTGCCACTTTGTAATGCGTATCGATCTGCTAATCAATAATAATTTATGAAATCGCAGCTGAATTCATAACTAATGTTTCACAAAAGAAGAGCGGTGCATGAAAAATGAGGAATAGCACATTGAAAAAAGAATATTGCATGATAAAACGAAAATGAAGAACTAAAGTTACTAAAAACAGCTTCATACCTTATAAATTACGCAACAGACAGAGCTAACGAAGCACGGCTAATGCAAACGAGCATCAAATCAAAAGAGAATCTACAAGCCTCTACACTGGCACCCTTTGCGTCGTCGCGCCAGTAAAAAAAAAAAAAAAAGAAAATCAAATTGTGCACATGCATGCAATCAGTTGTCTCGATTAGCTTCCAACACAGGTTCGCACGTATCGCCTGCGGATTTATATGCAACTTGTTATTTTAAATTGGACATTTTAGATTATATTCAGCCATTTCAATGCAGAAATATTGAATCGGAATAATACTGGAAATGTGTTATTCAACGGTTTAAAAGAGGTTCGTTATGATCGTGAAAGGGAACAGTTTGCGGGTTTTATCAAAAAGGTTAGGTTAACAATCAAAATGTTCGTCTTCAGGACATGAATCTCCATGTGGGTGTCAGAGGTGTTTCCTCTTATACGAAAGCAAGTCGCGGTCTACATTGGTCAACCAAAGCTTCAATGAAGATGGCCGTGGCCCTGTCACCGTATTTCGGACACAAATATGGACACACAGCTCGTGCCTTCCGAAGAAAGCAGACCAAACACACATGTGCTCCTACGGGATTTGAATACATTGACCTCCGGATAGTAGACGGGTATTCGGACCGTTAGACGAGAAAGGCGGTCGAAACCAAAGATTTCAAAAGTAAAGATAAGCCCTTACCGTACTATGATAGCACCAAAATGTTTCCACCTTTAAATGGGTGACGCTCACACGTTTGGAATCAGTGCTCGTCTGAACACAGTGATAGTTGGACGCCTTAAGTTCACTTAAAGTTAATCATTTTAACAACTTTAGTAGTCTGATCAGTTTGCTGACCGTAGGTAGACAAATTTTGCACTCATAAGTGTGCGCGCGTCGGCATTATGTCAACGCACGCATTTAAAAACAATGCAATAGATTTTAGGTGCCAGGGCTCATCTAAACTTTTGAAATCTTTGGTCGAAACACCAACAAATCATTTTAAATTAATTTGGTAATTTGGGTATGCTGTCTAATGAAGCACATTTCAAACAACTGACATCTACTTTGACAGAACCCATACATTGTGTATGTCGCAGGTAAATTGTCAAAGCCGTGAAATTATAATTTCACTAGGTTAGGTTAGATTATACAAAGCCTAACAAAAAACATGGCTCTGACAATTTACCTGCGACGTGTACTAATACTTCATTTTGACGCTATCCAACCAGAAATGGAAACATAAAATAGACTTTACTTTTACAGAAATGACTGAAATTGAGACACAACTTTCCGAGCTTTGGCGAGTTATCGGAAGCCTCTTTGTGAAATACTATCCGATATTTTCAAAAGTAACTGCGCGCAACTTTCAGAGCGGGCCATGGGAAAGTTAGTCTAACTTTGCCTTTTCCAATTTCTTTTGTCCGTTAAAAATACTAGTAACATTTTTACACTGCGAATCAGGTTAGAACGCTCTTGGGTGTCAATATCATCAGATTGTCAAACAGAGTTGATAAGTTTGAGACGTGCGAGCTTCAAATTTTGTAATACTTTAAGCAAACTTCTGCAGTAAAGTTTCCAACAGGTGCTGCAAGGATTCGATATTCAAGGGGGAGTAAGGGGGTTGTGCAACGCGTCCGAATGAGATAACGAACACATAGGTACGTGCTCTTTGGATACACCTATGAAACTTCGGATTGATAACTTGTCAAATGGTCGTCTGTGGCCGGGAGCGAAAATATAATATGATCTGAGAATATGATAGTGTTTGTCTACGGAATCTTGTCAGTAACTTTGCCTGACACGTGTATAGAAAAATGATTAATAAAATAAATGATGAACGACAATGAGGGGTGAAATTGAAAAAAAAAGGAAAACCTTTGTGGAACTAGTGGAACAAGATATTTTTATTAGGGTAAGAATGAAATTCCATCAACCAATCGCATCTTTAAAATATTTAATATAGTAATTTTGGTTAATCAACAAAATTGTTAATGGAGTCAGAAGGAAATATAAACTATGCGTTAACTCGATTTAAGTCCTTTGTGAGCGCTTTGTTAGAAAAGAGCAACAGTGCTGCGTATTTTTTTTTTATTTATGGTATTCCAGCAGTAAGTGAATAAATTAAGGTGATATACCGTGCTAGCAAAGGTCCCCGTTACTCCAGGCAGAAAGACCCGCAATGCGAAAGGGACGGAATCGGGGAAAATGGTCAAAAAGTCGGTTTTAAATTAATGCAAAATTAACTAAAATAGCTACAAAAAATTCAATAACCAGTAATTTAGGTGTAGTTAAAACCCATCTAAATAAATATTTTTTAAGTCTGTATACTATCCTAATTTGTCAGAATATCAAAAAAAGTGTAAATTTAGACCTGATTTCAATAATTATTTCTATCGAATGAAATTCCTCCTATCGCGTTTCTGATAGACCAAAATCTAGTAAAAGGTCCTAAAATGGTTATACTAATTTATTTTACTTGGAACTTTATTAAGAGAGCAGATAAATAACTTCAAAAAGTGTCAATTTTCACGGTATAGCCCCTTAAGTATGTAAGAAATGTTTTAACTGACTTAAGCCTCTTAACTGTTAATGTCACTAAGACTTGTACACTCTCACTTCACAGACGATTATTACGTCCCAATGGACGACGGCCATTTTGAATCTTATATAGCCGTAGTTCAGTTACAAAAACACTAGTTTATGTTGAATGCAGGTTTACTCCAGTGTTTTCATTCAGCATGTGGTAACGGTAGGTATTCAAATTAATAAGCACATAAATTCCGAAAATCTTTTGTTTGGACAAAGCTAAATTAACATTTTATTTATGTCAGTTTATTATATTTAAAATAAAAAAATATATATGTGTTAGAAGGACATGAATGCAGATGTGAAAACGTGATTTAAATACCTTCGCTCGATAGAAGAAAAAAAAAACAGTTTATAAGAACATAGACAATTCAAAAATAAAGTCGTTGTTGGCTGTTTGAACTTTAGCTTGATATTGGGCCTAAATCGGCCTAATAGGCGTCATCATGCGCAAATCTCCATACAAAAGCTGTCACCGCATTGTGGGGTGTCTATGGAACGTGATCATGAAATTTTAGGCTGAGTCCATTGACCAAAGAGTATAGTAAGTATCCTATACCATTGACATCGGTCATCTAAATCTATGTTTAAGTCTAACTAAAAATCGTGAAGTTTGAGTAATATTTTAACAACAAACCCCTAAAATACGTAAATTTAACGAACTGTAGCCGAATGTGCTTTTATTGTTTTAGATAAAATCAAAAAATTAATACGAGTCAAGCAACGGCAATGTAATAAAGAATAATAATAACCAAAAACTATGTTTGAAAACGCCCACAGTCTTGCCAAAATCATGGTTTCTCAATTGAAATTGGCACGATTGTATTGTCCTCGAAAGTTTCATGGAGTGGTCCGTTGAGTTGGTTGCGTCATGATGTCTGTTCTTAAGATTCCGCCGAAGGATGCAGAGTTCCTGCAAACGGAATAACAAAATGATTTATAAATTGCACATATCCATCCATCCATCAGCCTAATCCGTGCACTGCTGGACGTAAACCTTTCCAAGACTTTGCCAATCCCGGCGGTCATCCTGGAAGAATTGCCCATATTCACACACGCTAGGCAGGTGGGTTGGTAAGTGCGGTGCCGGAACCCTCGCACCAGTGACGCCGCTGCCCGTCACCAGTCTGTTCCGTATAAGGCCCGGCTATTAGGGATGGATATACCGCCATCCATCGGTCCCAGGCATCTCCTAGTTTTTTGCCTGTGAGCTGTCCTCTTACTCTCCTTCGAATTACTTCGAGGGGGTCTCCAAGTAAGATGCATATACTCGTAGTTTAAAGGTAATGTGTATTTATTTCGATTGGTGTGCAGATTTAAGTTCCCAAATGTCTGTTTTATATAAACAAGAAAGACGAAATATAAATTACTCCTTCCCACATTTCAAGTTTAAAATCACTGTTCTTATTAAATACATAGTTGGGAACTGAAACATTAATGTGCAATATTGGTATGTAAACATGTGGGTAGGTATGTTTGTGTGTAATAACAAATGTTGTTTATATTTAAATAGCAATATTATGCTCTTTTTTCTTAAGAAATTTGGATACAATTTTTCTCATAAATACGTCACACCATCATCTTTAGATACTTTAATACTGTGTTGTTCATCTACTAAAAATCTACTTGCTTAACTTTTTAGATTCTGTATTAGATACTGTATTATGTACGAGTATTCTCATGCATAATTCAAGGAAGTGTAAAATATCATCCAACATTCGCTGTTCGAACAAAGTTTCTTTACAAGAAGTGCTTTAGCCAACAAGATTTTAATCAGCTTTCTGCCTCCTAAGCAAGCTATTTAGGTATGCTTTGTATTATCACAAGAATAGTTGCTTCCTATTACAATGAAATTTGTTATAAAATAAGCGAATAGGGAATGCTTTGTTCTACTCAGAACGTGTTTGTCCAGATTTCATTTTATCTCGTAAAATGTGCTGTCTAGTGTACGGGCACTGGCTGCTTGCTCTCTGTAATAGAAATACCTGGCTTATTTAATTCTAACATACCATTTCCATATAAACCTTCTGAAACATTTAGCCAAAAAAATTTTGTTTTATAATCCATTTATTACGTAGTTTTTTTTAATATATTGCGTGCTTGCTTACCTATGAAATTGGCGAAATTTTCTTACAGATTCATGAGTTCATAATTCCTGCAACTCAATAGTTATTTCCATTATTTGTTTTTTTTTTGAAAGTTGATTTAAAGGTGCTACATCTACGTATTAAATTTTGTTTAAACTTTCAGTTTGTTAATTAAGATTAAATCTTTAAAAACAGTTCGTCCTAAATGCCATCCATTTCCATGATAAGATTCGTAGTATGCTTACAGCTGACACTTTTCTTAAATTAAATTACGAGTAATGTTGCTGTTAGCTTAATGTTGTCTCATTCATACAGAAAAAAAAAATTGGATTTCCTAAAAAGATGCTAGTACTGAAAATTGCGTTTTCTTCGAATTTTCTATACAAATCGCCAATTTCATATTATGTAAGGAGTCCTTACTAAGGACCTAATATAAATATAAAATGCACGCTTGTCAGTCTGGGCTTGCAAAGCTGAGAACTAAAAGTCTTTTTTTTATGCGACTTTCGCTTCCTGTTAAATTCCTCAAGGAATAATCCAATTCTTTTTTAATTTATTTTTTATAGGATCTAAATCTGCTCAGTTTGATACACTCAGTAGTTTTTATGCTATGTGGCTGAATATAGGAACAGAGACCATGGCTCTCTGCGAGCAAACCAAAAAAAAAAAATTACATCCATCTTATATAGTCTCGATATACATCCCTAAAGGGATTCTCAGAGGTGATTTCTCTTATCAGACAAAGAGGGAAATATCGTAAGGGGGTGTGGTGCTTGCGAACGCATCTGGCCTAAAATAGGCTTGTTGCAAGTTCCTGTCTTTAGTTGAATGTCACCTAAGTTTTCGTGAAAAAGAGATGCGATGTGTTTTGTGTATATTTCTGTGTTATTTCAGAGTTCGTGGCTGAGGGTTGATGAGCCGCCTTCTTTTTGGATCTGTTATGTTAGTTTGTTTATCGGTGTTGCTGCTAGCTGAGAAACATGAGTACATATGCCGTACTAATAGTTTGTGTTTTTGGAAGTGAAATAAGTGGGAGAAACGCGAAGACATTTAAATACGAACTAAGTCAACACTCTTTTTATCTACTCCCATACTACAATATGGTAATTACGACATCAAAAACGTTTTTCCAAGTACCTATATTGTTTGACCAATATTATAACATTATAACACCGCAATTCTGCACTGTAATTGGCCAAATATATTATAACACCGCTAGCGAACCAATCACAAGCAATAACAGTCTGTCTTAATTTCTTAAGCCACGCCCTCTCTACTCTTCTTGCTTCTGATTGGTCTCAGGCATTTTCATACCAATTCCATCATGACCAGTATTACGATAGGGTTATTCCCAGAGATCCAAAAATTTCTTCCCACGGCTCCAAAAATTCAATTTAATATTTATTACTATCATAATTTTAGTCTCGTCGGCTCCAAAAGATTAACTGTACATATATGCAGAACAGGAGAAACACACAGTTTTACCAAAAGCTGGACCCATAAACACCCACGGGTAGCGGCGGCGCTAGAGTGAGATCAAATCACCTAATTTTTTAATTATTTATCTTTTAAAAATAACCGCTATACGCATAAACATATCAAACAATTGGCTTTTCTATAGTCGTGATACCAGTCGTAAATTCCTAAAATAATCTATCGTAATATCACGCTTATGGAAAATACTGTTATTTTGAAGCTACCATAATATCATTAAAAATATGTTTATGCATATAGCAAACTATTGTCGAAAGTTGTCTTAGTTAAAAGTTGTATTTTGGCCGTTATAATTATTTCTTAATATTTTGTTACAAATCCAGAGAATTGAACCTTACGCGGTCTTCACTATAGTAAAGCACTAAATGGATTTTTTTCCCTAAAGTGCTTGAACCCCAGCTTTAAAGGTATGAAACTGTTAGGCTGCTTGTCTTATATAGATTTGTATCTACATATTTTCAAGTAAATGCCCTTTATATAGCGATTCATCCCTTACTTTTGTTGTCATAATTGCGACACTTTTGTGACGAAAATTATTAATGAATGTATCGTAAAAATTGATTAATATTTGTGTAAAGGGGAAGTAGACAATAACTTAATGGTGGAGCATGATGTACCAATGTTGCCTTATAGAATTTGTTTAGTTTCGGAATATTTTAAATATATGGTCGTTGAGCATGCACCAATGAGTTTTTGAGAATTTCCATCCATCATCCATCCATCAGCCTAGTTCGTCCACTGCTGGACATAAGCCTTTCCAGGACTTTGCCAGTCCCAGCGGTCATCCTGGAAAAATTGCCTATACTCACACACGCTGGGCAGGCGGGTTGCTGAGCGCGGTGCCGGAACCCTCGCACCAGTAACGCCGCTGTCCGTCACCAGTCTGTTCCATATAAGGCCCAGCTATTAGGGATGGATATACCGCCATCCATCGGTCCCATGCATGATGGGCCTCCTGGTTTTTTGCCTGTGAGCTGTCTTCTTGCTCTCCCCCGAATTACTTCGAGGGGGTCTCCAAGTAAGATGGTGGTACCTCCACAGTCGAGCCCGGCATCAGCTCTACCACCTGTGAATTCTTTGAGAATTTACGAGTGTAATATTTGTATACTCACTTGCTGACGGAGAAAGAAAACGTTGTGAAGTAAACCTGCATGACGTAAAAATCGTGCACTTTTGCCCCCATTACGCCAATGAGGCTCATTCTCTATCCCCTATCAGGTTGATGTTATAAGCATTGTTGAAAAAATAGTATTAAATATATTCACTTTTGAAAAGCTTTATCAATAATTAAATAAAATACTTTATAATTATAAAATTACACGGTTTAAGATATATTTCGGGATTGACCTGGACCCGGCATCAGTTAAATATACTTATACTATAATTAAATATACAATTAAATACATCATATTAAATATATTTATAACATATTTTTTCATAACAATGTCTATTAAATATTGGGAGTGCTACTGTTTCAAATTTCCGTTTTTTACCACCTACGTCGTCTTAATTAATCGTCATGTGGTTACTATAGGGAACAATTTTAAAAACATTGTCGCAGAGAAT
The DNA here is from genome assembly GCA_934047225.1 of Ypsolopha sequella. Classification (NCBI taxonomy): domain Eukaryota; kingdom Metazoa; phylum Arthropoda; class Insecta; order Lepidoptera; family Ypsolophidae; genus Ypsolopha; species Ypsolopha sequella. The sequence goes on from OW203996.1 coordinate 12,701,389, forward strand.
CAACGCTGCATCAAACTCATAAATCTAATCCCACTTCTACACTGTTCCACCTGAAACAAGCCGAGCGACCGAACCAATATCTCTTCCGGGTCACAATAGGCGACTGCATAAAATCATCCATAGAGCCCGGCTATCTGCCGACCTGCTATTATTGGAAACGAGTTGTTATTGTGGAGACACACTAGACTTAACCCCACCTTCGATGTCCAACTGATCAGGGAATATTAGACTCTATTACAACTAGATAAGGACTGAGATTAAATGTAAGTGTAAACGTGGTAGTCTGGTAGACTACCAGAGTGGTAGAGGAGAGTCTATTAATATTATTATTGTTAATTATACTAAGATCTTAATTAACATAAATCAATGACTTGAAGTTAAACACCGGCATTATGTAGTTTACAATAAAGCGATTAATTATAGTTGCAACTTTCCTTCATAAAAATTCCCTGAGAAGGTAAATATGTGGTGTTATGCGCCTCAACAAATGCCTCTTTATAAATATCTCAATTTATCTTTTCGATTACAATACCTTTACAGATCTCGGCAGTAAATAATGCACATCGGCTATCATCGGCTTTGTAGAGCGTCGCCTTGTCACCGGACTGTTAGTGCTCCGTGCCACAGAGATGATATGATACGGTACGATGTGCATTTTTTACTGCCGTGACCTGTACTTTGCTCGTACGACAGTTTACAATTAACACTTACGATATTTTTTAAAATTATAATTATTGAAAGTCCAAGTCAATGTCAGTCAGTACAGTTGTCAATGTCAAGTCAAGTCATGTCTTGTAGCCAGTGGTAAAAATAGCCCATATTTATGTAAATATTTAACTCAAGCAGGACACAACTAAAACTTCCGTATCGACATTTGATAACAATTCTGGAAAAATTCTACTTAAATAAGAAGCGTGTGCATATTTTGCGTATATATCATTTATTTACCTAAAATACCCTCTGGCACTACTACTACTTTAATGAGAAAGCGCTGTAGCTATCAGCAACTTTTGCATCTAGTAACAGTACAAAAACTGTTCAGTACGTAGCTTCCACCAACCGCTTGATACTGTAAGTAGAAGTCTATGTGAGTACGTATGAGACCATAGATCATAGGATTAATACAACCCGCCGATGTCTAACTAACGCTGCTGTAGCGCTGCAAATATTACTCTAGCGGCTTTGCGTCTAATCCTTATTTATAGCGGCTTTAGCTACATTCTAAATTTTGTACTTTTTTTTACGCTTTCAGACTACCGATCTAGTACTTGACGTAGCCAAGTAAGGGGTTAGAAATAACTTATATAGTCAGGTTCCGATTCCTGGGAAGTATGTAATGAAAATTTAATTGTTTCCATATTTGGCATCATCTCTAAGATCTGGTCTGTATGGAGCAGTGTCGAGCCCAGAACTTTTTGCGGGAAAAGCAATGAGAATGAAATACGCCAGAATGGAGTCATAATGTAATTTTTTTTATTTAATTTTTGTAACTTGTCATTCTGACTTAATATTCTCATTGCTTTTTCAGCAAAAGGTTCTGAGCACGCAACTGTTTCGAAGAAAAAACATAAAAAAAAGATAAATTAAAAAAAAAAATTGTTATTAACGCTATTTGATTTACTAGATATGTAGCTACAGACCCCACCCCACCTTATTTTGCATTAATCAGAACTTAATTCTATGACTTTTTCTTTTAGTTTAAAATAGCGCGCCCTCAGCACTGGCAATTACGACCACCAAGAAACACGCGCTCACGAAAAACTGCGCATTTATTTAATAACTCAGTTTTGTAGATGAAATTATTAAAATGTTTAGACTGAGTTTTTATTCACTTATTTTTAATGCAAATTTCAAGGCTGTATAATTTAGGTAAGGCCCTTTAGCACTCGAAAAACATGAAATTTAGAGGAAACATCGTAATTATTTTCTATTGAGAGAACTTAAAGCTTTTATGTTTTGATGTTCTGGGGGCATGGCAGTGCCCCGCCAAGTCTCGCAAAAAAAAAGAAACGCGGAACGGCCGTACCATCCTTTTTCTCGAAGCAACTCACGGCACTTTCAAGCTCCCTGTATTAGACCGAAATGTTTAGATCAGCCCTATAGTCTACTATCTATATATTTTTATCACAGATAACCCCCTGTAGATTCTCTATGTTTGCCATTTTCTTCTGCATCGAGTTCACCAAAATTGGTGGAAGGTGCGGGCTGCGAGGAGCGGAGGAGCGTCACAGCAGCTTCGTGATTTTTATAAAACCGATTGACTAAATTATACAATGTGAAATGGTCATTTGAAGTTGTGCATCTGACCATAAACGGATCTTTGACGTGCCTTCCGTGCCGAAGCACGCTGACGCAGACCGAAAACAATATTTGAACCCACGACCTCCTGATTAGTGGTCGAAGCGTTCGAACCACTACACCATAGAGTCGTTCTATGTTAGAAACTAGGTACCAAAAAATTACTATAGTCTGTTTTGTTGTCTGTAACAGGTAGCTAAAAAGCTTCGAGTAAAAAGCTTCGAGAATTGTTGGAAGCCACAAGAATCTCAGTACTTATGAATGATAACCTAAAATAAACAAACCTGTGCGAGTTCCATATTTTGCATTATATTCCAAAGTTACCGCCGATGCCAAGCCTTGTAAACAAAAACATAACTTTACAAGCAGCAACTTTGAAAAGTGTTCCGTGTTATTTATATTCTGTATAATTCTAGGGTTCCGTTAAAAAATAAGTATTGAAATCTCGTAAAAGCTTAGTTTAAAAAATAGCCATATGGATAATTATGAAAACATGAATAATAAAAAATTGTTTTGACAAAATGTTTGTGAAGAAGTTAATTTTTTTTCTAGGTTTTTGAACGGAGATTTCTTTTTTCCTTTACTTCTTAATTCATCATTTTCTCTATTCTGCTTATAGTTTTTCTTTAATTTTCTTTAAAAATTATGATATTCCAATTGTGCTCAGATTCATACTTTTGTTTTGAATTTATCCAAAAATTGTGTTTATTATGGGACTGATTATTAGGGGCGAATCTTAGTATACGTTGTAGAAACTTGTAACCTGTGACCACAGCAAAGATAATTTGACTTCATCATCATCCATTAATGCAGAGAAAAACTACTCTTATAAGTTTGTAGCCGTAAAATTATTTTCAAACAAAAAAAAGGTGTACTACACATGTATGCTCTTTGTGTATTCTCCTAAAATACTACACATAATTTAATAGTTTAGAAATAAGAAGCGTGTGACTGACGGACGGACAGACACTGCAGCGACTCTATAAGTGTCCCTTCCTTTTACTGATGTCACGAAACTTTTAAGTGAACGTGCAAGAATAACTAAACTAAAAATATCGAACTATAACACTGCACTTCCATTTCCGTGGGTAAGTCTAATACGATGCACAGACTTGTTAATTATTCAGAGCTTGGACACCTGGTGGCTTGAAAGCCTACAAAAAAGTCAAGTACAAGACTAACTCGGTTTTCGAAAGTTCTGTACCTTTCTTACAAGTCCTTGTAATTGCTTGCTGCATATTCAGATATCCTGCAATCTTTCTATACCTCGAATGTAATCGAATTCTCAAGCTATCTAATTACCAAATAATATTAACTATGATAGAAATAAATTTCTATATTTGAAATACTTGGCGATTTATCCATCGCAAGGAGATACAAATTAACATTATATATTTATAAATATAAATGTATTAGAGCAAAAGACGTCGCAAAACAAACCGTGGAACCAAAACCATACGTCCATAATTTTAAATGTTGGTAAGCGGACCTTAAATATGATGATACGGAGGAGCTGCTGACGTTAGATAAACTTACACGTATTAGGTATTCTCAAATTAAACTCTCATCTACAGTCATACATTCGCACATCTCTTACAATCACACCATCTAATACACTATTACACACCCTTACAAAACAAGATAGCAGAGCGATTAAAAAAAAATGAAAAAAAAGATATATAATTTTTGTATACATCCCTAGTTATTTTTTGTTACCGTCATGCTGTAGGACGGCTATGTAACCAGCGCAGATGCCAGGGTCTAATTGAATTACAATATAAACAGAAATTGCATACATTATATGATTACAATGTATGCAATTTCTATTTCGTCCCCTTAACGATTTGTATTTGTTGTATTTGTATATCATTGCGATGTAGAAACGAAGAAGAAAAGTAAATCTGGAAAGTAAATTTCTCTGAGCCGGGATTCAAACCCGGGACCTCTCGCTTACCCGGCGAGTACAATACCTACTGAGCTATCCAGGTCTCGACACAACCCTTATTTAACTTTATGCTTTCCAATATACCGCAACGATGTGTTTAATAGTAGTTTATGCTACAAGGGCGCAAAGGAATAAATTACGAGGACGATTTAAAACACGAGCGTAGCGAGTATTTTAAACGTAACCGAGTAATTTATTGCTTTTACGCCCGTGTATCATACTACATTTTTCAATGCATAGTGTGAGGAAATGAAAACAAATATAATCTTGTGAACTTTAAATTATAATTGGCTCAAAAGGACTGTATCCAGAGCCGTTAAACAGTGGAAGAAAAAGTATAACATCTATGGTATACAGGAAAGGCTGCAGCTTAGCCAACCATTGTAAATAAATTTAAAAAAATAATAATAATAAAGCCCTAGGTTAAAATAATCGACTTTCTGTTCGGTTTTGATGCATAAAAAGTGGGCCTTTACGAGCACATGCATTGAAATATACTTTATAGTGAGCTACTTGGCGTCTAGAGGACACTAGTGTATTTTGATTTTGACACATCTGTCACTTTTGATGTATTTCTCACTTTTGACATATCTGTCACTTTTGGCACATCTGTCACTTTTGACACATCTGTCACTTTTGACACACCTGTCACTTAAGACGATGGCGGGACGATCTCTTTTCATATTTACCGGGTTGGTCGGAGGTAGCACAGGACCGCAATATGTGGTATCAGCAAGAGGAGGCCTTTGCCCAGCAGTAGGACACTATACAATACAGGCTACATTAAAAAAAGTCATCTGTCATCTTAGCTTATCGAACAAACCAAAAAAATATGCTTGACTTTGTATAAAAATCGCATAGAAACCTGCTTTCAGTTTTTCCTGAATTTAACAATTTTTTTTGCAAAATTTTCAATTTTTTTTCCGTAAAAGCCTTATTCGTGCTACTAAGAACAGAAAAACCAAAAGTACGTAAATCAATCTGACCGTTCTTAAGTTATGTCATTACCAACGTACAGCATTTGATTTTTATCGTTCATATGAATTCAATAAAAACAATAAAAAACTAAAAATATTAAGAGTTTCCAAAACGATGTATTTTTCAATAAATCAAATAAGCAAAATTATATAATTATATCAATTAAAAAGTAATGAACCCATACTGTATTATGGGTTACTGAACTCTAAATGAAAAAGGTGAAAATGGTCTCTCGACTTTACGACATCGTCTCCGTATTTAATTAGTCTTTATTGACGCAACCGTTAAAAGGTATTGAGATTAAACGATGCTAATTAGGGTTCCTTATAAATGTAAGTCTAAAAGCGGAAGCTTAATGGCATGTCGGGTATATTTTTTCATTGCTTTCTGGACTTTACTTTATGCAGCGAACAAAAATGTAGAAAATATAGAAGACGCGTTTATAATCATCATTCTGAATTGGTACAATAAACTCAAAAGGGCAAATTGCTCATTTATTATTGGTTCGTACTGTGTGTTATGCATCAAGCAACTAGCCCCGAGTGGGGTTGCCAGGCGGTCCAGAAAAAGAAACCGAACAATTCTAACAAAGGGTCCCCATATGATTTTTTTTCTTCAATTTGTAGAAAATTTTATTTCTGCCAGATCAACTGAGAAAATTGTCTACCGAAGGAAAACATCAATCAAGGTCACGGATACAGCACGCGCTGGCTGGCAACAGCGCGCCAAATCTGTATGGATTTCATTTTGCGAAACAGTAAATAAATGTGTTATATGATGATATGAATGGACTTTCGTAAATACCGAAAATTCATTTCGTAAATAAGTTCGGTATTTTCTTCATACCAAACACTGAACACGGGGCTGATTTACCGAACAGTTCGGTAAAAACCAAACATCTGGTAAACCTGGCCCCGAAAGAGGAAATGCCGGTCCGTCTGATTCCCGCAAACTTATCAGTGTTTTTGCAAAAACTTGACTATATGCATCTCACTCGCGCTTACAAGGGTTTCTATATTTTTATCACCGCGTGGCGTTGGCTTAGCCAATTAGAGCGCGTCCAAGCGCGACAAAAGTTGGTGAAATGTATTTACAACGAACCAAGTTTCGCTTCTTTAGGGTTAGTGGTGTTGTGCAAAACTGAGCCAGTAGTAGTTGGCTGACTTACCGGTCGGCCATAGCTTCAGGTTTCTGGCGGCGGTTCTTGCTGCGCTTCCAGGCGGTTTTCGCGACGGGCTTTGCCCTGCCACGACACCCGTCGGCGCCTTCCACCGCATCGGATGTATAGCGCGCTCGCTCGCTCAAAGCGCTCGACACTAGGTTCTTCCTATGCGCTCGATCACTGGCGCGGCTCCCCACCTCCCCGCACACCGCCGTTGAGAGAACGCAAGTCACTCGAAGCCGGACAAGACGCGCAAGATGCGACCCATGGCCGGCCCTATACAACTTCATACATTTGTTCTCTCCGCCGGCGCCGTCGCAAGAAGAACCGCTTGGCGTGCCTCTCGAACCCTGAAGCTATGGCCGAGGGGTTACGCTGACGGCGAAGAACACATAGAAAGCAATGCCATACTATGATACACTGCTCTGCACATATTTCACAATAACTTTTCACCGCTTATACTTTTAGAATGAAGATTTATTTTTAGAATCTATTTTTCATCGTTCGCTACCTATACATACAAATAATTTCTGTAACTAGCCTTCTGCCCACGGTAAATTCCGGGCCGAAGGCGTCACTAACTTTAACACACAGACTATATCACAAAACTCTTTCCAAGCATTGCGGTAAAGTGTCCGCTAAAATAGTTCCAGTACACCCGCAAGCTATTTTGGATATCGACTATGTGAAAGTAAGGAAATAGCTGCGGTACAGTCAAACGATATTATGAAATAAGATTACATTCCATAAAATATGCATATTTTCCCACGGAAGAAATTACTTTTTTGATGCGCATAATATCAAAACTAAATACTGACTGACGTGCGTGTGTACGCCGGTGTCGGAATTCTTTGAGCTCAAGGCGGCCCCCTTTGGTAGCACGCGATCGCGCCGCGGTCCTCATTTTTCAAAGGCGGGGCTATTTGAGTGGACAGATTTTATAAAATACCTACCTGCCAAATTTTAACTTTGTATTCTAAACATCATAAGGTGCAATACAAACCAGAAAGGATTAATTTAGATACGAAAAATTTCGAAAAATATTTTGAAGAAATCCTTGGGCCAGGATTTGATTCCGCGACCTCTTGCTTACATGGCAAAAAATAATAATTATCGAGGCGACAGATGTGCCATCTGCTAATAGCTTTGCATGTTATTCCTCATTCAACTCAAGCATTCTTGACACAAGCTGTTGACAGAAAGGCAATATTTTGGCCACCCGACCCCAAAAACACGGCATTAGCAATCTTGCACTTGTCTAGTTATTTATTAAAGAACAGCTGAGTCATTTTCATTTTCCCCATAAAATTGTAGAGAGAAGAGTTGGGCAAATGACGCGTTAATTGGACGGGACAAAGTGGGGGAAAATAGCTATAAGTTATGCAATTTTACGCTGCGCCATTAGCTTTGGCCCCGAGACGGGCAATCTTAGGGTTGCCAGTACAGGAAAGAAAATCCTTTTCATGTGTTTCTTGTTAAAAAAATATATGGAAAATTTTAAATAGATTGCTGTGATTATTTTAAAATTAAAAAATACATCGTCACGACATGAATCCCTTAGGATGTCAGAGGTGTTTTCCGAGTGTGGACAATGAAATGCAAGTCACAGTTCTTTTTCATACAATCACCTTTCATTGAGGAATTATGTTTGAGCGTGATGGATGGTAAGCCTTTTTCTGTATTTATACCTGTATTGATGTAAATGCGATGACCTAATGCGATGCATGGTTTGCTACCGTTACACACGTTTCCAACACGTGAACATAATTGCTTAGATCATTGTTTTGCAAAATCAAAAATTGAAATAACTACCTTGGTATGTGAATCATCTTTAACGGACCACAGTTGTACAATAATGTCAATTGCTAAAAAGATTACTAAAACCAAACAAAATCAATTCATAAAAAACGTTAACTATACAGAAGCTTTGAAAGAACTACATCATATTGATTGGGATAGTAGGTTATGCTATAATGATCCTAACGTCGCTACCTATGAATTTCTTCAAATAGTTTCAGGAATATTAAAAAAGCATACTAGTAAATTAAAAGTTTCTAGACGAAAAACAAATCTGAAACCATGGATAACACCTGGCCTAATTAGGTGCATGAGGTTTAGGGATAAACTACACTTAAAACACGAAAAAAATCCTAATAATGTCACAATTGAAATATCTTACAAGCGTTATCGCAACTTTTGCAATCAATTGTTAAAAAAACTCAAGCGTCAGCATGAAAGATCAGAAATAAATAAACACAAAAATGATTTGAAGAAAACTTGGAATACTATCAAGCAGATTTGTAATTTTGGCTCTAATTCTAAAATTCCAACTGAACTCTTTAATTTGACCTCTACTGCATAGGAGTCTGTTAATGCGGTAAATCGATACTTTGTTGGTATAGGACAAAAACTTGCTGATGATGTACTTACTAAATTAAATACAACTGAAACTGAACTAGCCAGTAACTGTTCTGATGGAAAAAGTTCCCTGAACTCTATGGTCCTCCTGCCAACGGATGAATTTGAAGTAAGAAAAACAATAATGTCTCTCAAAAACACCTCGTCAACAGGATGGGATAAAATTCCATCCACTTTTCTAAAATTAGCTGTGCAGGATATTGTTAAACCCATAACGCTAATATGTAACCTGTGTTTATCACTGGCTGTTTTCCCAGATGTATTAAAGGAATCTTTAGTTGTGCCAATTCATAAGGGTGGGGATAGAGACAGTATAAACAACTATCGTCCGATATCTCTTTTACCAGTTTTATCGAAGGTTATTGAAAAACTCGTTAATTCCAGACTCGTTAGTTATTTAGAACACAATAACATACTCGCTCCTAATCAATTCGGTTTCAGAGAAAATAAGTGTACTACTGACGCAATCGACGATTTAATCAATCATACAGTTAAAAAATTAGATGCAAAGCAGAAGTGTGCTGCAGTATTTCTGGATCTAGCTAAAGCCTTTGATACTGTCTCTATCCCCATATTGATTCGGAAACTAGATGTCCTTGGTATACGAGGACCACCACTACAGCTGATTGCCAATTATTTGAGTAATCGACGGCAAACTGTAAAGATTGGTGATTTCCAAAGCACTAAAGAACCAGTGTCGTTTGGAGTTCCGCAAGGTTCCGTGCTTGGACCTACACTGTTCCTTGTTTATATTAACGATCTCTGTTTAAAGAAAATTGCAAACGGTAAAATAGTCACGTTCGCAGATGACACTGTTTTACTTTTTAGTGATAATTCTTGGCATAAAGTTAGACAAACAGCTGAGAGAGGTTTTGCTGAGGTGACAAAATTGTTAAACAATAATATCCTTACCCTTAATATAACAAAAACTAATTATATCACCTTTAGTATGAGAAGTAACGGTCATCCTAGTTCGGACTTCAACATTAGAGCACATTCTTGCACTGATTTATTAGACTGTAACTGTCCTACTTTGACAGCTGCTACAAAGGTAAAATATCTTGGTGTACTAATAGATAAACATTTAAATTGGAATGAACACATACGGTCTTTGACATCTAAAATTAGAAAATTAATTTGTATTTTTAAAAAACTTAGGCACTTAGGTGACTCTGCCCTAATAAAAACAATTTACTTCTCTCTTTGCCAGTCAATATCAACATATGCTATTACAGCATGGGGCGGGGCAGATAAGACTAAACTTATAAACCTGGAGAGATCACAAAGAGCAATTATAAAAGTAACCTTATTTAAGAAATTCCGACATTCAACAACAGCTTTATATAAAGAATTCTCAGTACTCACTATTCGACAACTTTATATCAAAAATATAATCTTAAGTCAGCATAAAATCTTAAGTCGGTGTAATGTTACAAGAAGAAGAAAAGACATCACTTACGGGGTGCCATTATGCAGAACCACATTTTCACAGAGTTTTTTACATTTCCGCGGACCTTATTTGTACAATAAAATAAGTAAAGAAATTAAGTTAAATGATAAGACAATTTTTAAATGTAAGAAATTAATTATTGATTATCTTAGTGAGTTAGACTATAAAAATACAGAGGACCTAATCAAAATTATTTCTTAAAAACTAAATTATGATATATGTATAATGTAATTTGAAGCTAGCTACCTTAACTGAAAGCTCTTTTAAATTTAAATTTATGAATAAAATATATGAATGTTGCATGCTACAAAATATTACCATAAATTATTAAAATACTTATATTAATTAGATATAAGTTTATATGATTCATTTGTACATCTTACCTCAGAATTGAAAACGCAGTTTATAATTGGTAATTTATGAACAGTGGAGGGTAATGGGCGCTGCTCTGCCGTAGAACAGTTTCAACTACCACGGAGAGCAGAGATCACTATCCTGGACTCTTTATAGCCTAAGAACTTGTTTTCTATGTTTCACCACCTGTCTACAAAGTATAACTATGTAACTAGGCTAAGTTATGAGTCAATAAACAATTTTATTATTTATTATTATTATTATATTATTTTTATTGTTATGAGTTTATTTATTTGGATACACATCCATAACTTGAGAATCTCAGTAATTAAGGTTATTATGAATGAGTAATTAAGGTTATCATTGAATGAATGAATGAATGAATATAATTATAATTGCTCTGTAATTGTTGTTTGGAGAAAGTTGGAGAAAAAGCATCTGAGGACTATGGGCGAAAATGATAAATACAAAATGTGCATCCTAAATCTATAGACAGGGAATTTTATATTATAATGTGCTATCATGAGACATGATGAAAAATTTTAACTTGAAACATTAAACATCAAAATTAAACTGAAACTCTTTTTGGTTAAAAGTGAGTCAAATGAATTTTCTCTTATAGTGAATTGCATCATATGCAGTACATTTTCGCTGGAACTTTGAGTAAACTTGCTCATATCTAGTCTTCAAAGCGTAATGCTTACATTATTTACCCTCTGTCTGTCTTAGTTGTTACTTAAGTTTCTTCTTGTATTTGGGTAATTATATTTACGAAGTTTGGAGGGTTAATTAACCATTGAAATATTGTTTTATTATTGCTTCTTATTATTAAAAACAAAAGCGATCTTTACTTGCGACCTTAGATTTCCTTGTAAATATTTCCTTCAACTATTCAACATTGCATAATAGTACGGTTTATTTCATTCTTAATAATAAAATAATAAAACACTTTATTTTAGCGAATTTCAGGTAACTATGCCAATAACAATAAATGCCTTAGGTTAATAATACATATACATTTCTATACTAAGGTAGCGTTCCTAAACGTAAAAATTAACTGTCTTCCGTTCCACAACCACCCGAGTGAAAACAAACAGCTTGGAGTCTTTCAATAAATCTTGTCAGAAATGTAAAATTCACTTTGACAAATTTTACATTTATCCGGATGTTTAGGAACGCAACCTTAAAAGCTAAAACATCACTTTGGTACAACGTCACTGTGCCGGTCCGGTGGTATAGGTAGATGGCAGTCTACCGTGAAAACGCCACCGGTATACCACAAGGAGGACTTAAGAGCGATCTATGAGCAACTGAACTCATCGTTGCATGCAAAAACCTGACGTGTTTGTGACGTCATGTTCAGGCTGATCTTTATACTTTCTTTAACTTTTTTCGTTAATAGACTATGTTTAATCTTACCTTGTCGTAGAAAACTACACACGGTATGATATTAAAAATAACATTAACTTTTGTATTTTGTACATAAAAAGAGTGATTTTGCCTGTGTTATATTTTTATAAAATTCAGGTAGATAGGAACATATCATATCCAAAAATTATTGCAAAGTTTCTTTGAGATCCTACCTATCAAGACGTCGTACGTCACAACAAACTAGGCTTTTCTATAGCATCTTGAGGTTTGCAGTTTACGGACTATATATTTTCAAAAAACTCTACTTCAAATAGAATTTAAACTTATCGAGAGAGTTTATACGTAGCAAAATTGCTATGACGTAGCAAAATTGCTACGACGTAGCAAATAGCGGCACACGAAGGCGTAGCAAGCCTTACAAAGCGGTGGTGGTTGTTCCCGCGTTGTAGAACCACCTAGATAGGAATAGAATAGAATATAAATTTATTTATCTGCTACTACGTCTTAGGTTGGATGTATATCTTGATAATATAATTATGCGTCAGGGAAGTGGTGTCACTGCCAAATTTTTTTAAAATTCTGATTTCTAAAAACCAATGGAAAATTTGCGATTGCAGCATACACGATACATAGGCAATAAGGTTTTGTTGAATAACTTTTGAGTGAATTTTGAATTTAAGTATTCTGTTTTGATTAATTATAAAAAGGCGGATTTTTCACAATCCGGCTGCGAAACCGCTCTTAAGTAAATCGTGTACCAAATATCTGTGAAAACAATGGAAAACATTACCAAAAAATAATTTTTAGTCAAAGAACTGAGCTCTTAAGATTTTACTCATAAAGTTATAACGTCAAAAAAAGTTATACTTTAAAGCTGCAATACAAATTCTTGATCTTCTGGAAATACGTTTGTTCCACAGCATTAGACGAATGCCGTCTTATTTCTGTAAACAAACTAACATCCATTGCGTACCAATTTTCATGCGCTATGTCTATTACCGATAAGATGATTGTGAACTTTACAGCGTCAAATGACATTTTATTCTATTGATACGTGTGTCGTGGCTTCATCTTCCTTTTATTTTTTGTGACTGTTTGAAATAAAATTTGTTGGCACAAATATAAAAATACAATAAATAATTTTAATACATAAGTAAAATCATCTTCATAACTGCAGGGTAAACTTTCCCAGTAAAACATGATTTTGTAAATATTGTATGATTTACAGTGAAATTCATCGCTTAAAAACTAATTTAATTCATCCACGATCTCAAGGTGAGTACATTTTTCATTATGTTTGTGACAGAGGGTAAAAAAGCTATTTTTGAACAAAATCACATCATTTTGTTCAAAAATAGCTTTTTTACCCTCTGTCACAAATTTCAAACTCAAAAAAACGTCATGGCCAACATCACCCACCTTCAAAAATGCAGAGTAACTGCAACAGCTACTGTTCCAGCAATAGGTTTCAATCGATTTTGACTTTCGTTCAGCAAACTGCACTAACAACCACACTAGGCTGACAATTTTGCTGACCTTATGCTACGTGAGATAGGGTTGGTTATCGTTTGAGTGATTGTTGTGGTTCAAAGGTACACAAATATCGTCTCAAGTGAACATCGTCAGCTCGTTCGGTATTCCTACCGCGTGCCGGGGACAATCGTTCTGTTGCCTGATTCTGTAAAGTTAAAATGTACTGAAGGCGATTGTCAAGCGCACGAATGCATATCAAACACCGTGGTATAAAAAGACAGGTATGCTTGATTTTGAGAGTGTTTCAGGGGGTTCACACTCTGTATACCCGTTTTTCACTGATTATAACGTACCAAACGGGTGGTGAGCCCTATATCGCTATCGTCGTAGTTCGGTCACAAATGGACCGACAGCTTATCTTACGAAGCACGCAAATTGAACAAAAATTAATGCGTATCGTGGGAATTGAAGCCATGAACTTTGGATTAGCAGGTGAGTGCTCAACCACTCTCACTCGGACACAGAGGCGGTCACTTGGCCACAGATGGAAGCCATCTTGTACCATATAACTTTAAAAAATACTAAATTAAAGTAACTACTCAAGAATAGTATAACACATAATAATAATACTTGTACTCTTACAAGAAGATAAAGAAACGTCTAGATTCGTAACGCCTACTACGCAATTGCAACTTACGAGCAATAAAGTATTCGAATAGGGATCCTGGATACCTTCGAACAATTTACCGGTTCAGACCTGCAAACTGCTCAGATATCTTATACTGTGTACAGGTGTAAACAGGTCCCTGTCATGATTTCAATTGAGATAGATGAGGACAACATCATCAATATTAATTACATCAGCTCGAAATTATTCTCCGAGGGGGTGTTAAAGATATTTTCGAGTGTGGACTGTCAATAGAACGAAAAAACTTGCACAATCTCTTTTAAATGACAATTTTTTCGTCACAAACATGTAGGGGTTGAGCCTTATCTCCGTGTTTCGGGCACAAATAGACGTTTACCTCTCAGTATTTTCCTTCACCGTTCAGCAAGTAGTGAGTATACAAATACTATGCATAAGTACGCAAATATTATGCACATAATTGTATTTATTTAACATAAAACTAGGAAAAATTGGTACGAATAAATTTTCCACTCATAGTAAACACCAAGTTAACTTATTTGACAGGACTAACCTTATTTTAAAAGTCCCGAACAGACAGAACGCTTAAATTATGTTTAGTTTTGTGAAATAATTGAAATCGTGTTACACCGAATCGACACAATTGCTGACTTACATATAAGTACAATACAATACAATTTTACAAAATTGTAGTACAAAAAGCCTACAGATCTAATTGCAATAACATTTTCAACAACTTAAATAATACTAAACAATGCCAGATGATCCGTAAAAGTATTTTTATTTATGAACTTGGCTTTCCAAATTTAAAGCTAGAAAGTGAGGGATAGAAAATATCAGCTTCTTCACTGTATACCTCGTTATATTCCAAAAAATCTTTGATCAACCGAGCATAATTCGAATGGAGTCCATCGTCTGATTGATGCGACTTAAGGGTTATTTCTCCGGATTTGTAAATAAATGTTAAGAAATAATTATAACGGTGAAAATACAACTTTTAGCTACACAAACTTATTGATAAAAGTTTGCTATATGCATCAACATATTTGTAATGATATTACAATAGCTATAAAATAATGGGCTTTTCCATAGTCGTGACACCAGCCGTAAATTACTAAAATAATATAATATCACGCTTATGGAAAATCCAATTATTTTGGAGCTACCATAGTATCATTAATAATATGTATATGCATAAAGCAAATTTTTAACAATAAGTTGTTTCAGCTAAAACTTGCATTTTAGCTTTTATATATATATTTTTTATATTTTGTAACATAGACCCTTAAGACAAAGAAACGTCTATGATAGTCACTAAACGTTCTAGCAAGATAAATGTCCGAGTTCAAAAGGTTTTTCTTACTAAGTACAAATGTATAAGTTTGTAACTTATTGTGTTTTAAAATCATAATCATTCGTTAAAAGTAAAATCAGGTAAGCAGGAAAATGAGAAGCAGGGGAAATGAAAAACATTGTCGCAATATCTACAAAATTTAATTTTAAACAAAGCTATTATCCATCCGTTTTATCTCATTCTTTCACGTCCGATATTTAAGGTTGTAAAGCTTCTTTTTTTTTTTAAAATAAAGTGAGTACGTGCTTTCCTCTAGCCCGATGGGGTTGCCAAATGGTGCTACAACAGATTTTTGTAATGTTCTGTATTGGTAAGAGAGGTTTGGACGTCGGCCAATTCGGTCATCGATTTATAACTCTACATTAAGTTTTCCTAATACATCGGCGAATAAAGAAATACGAGACGCCCCGCCGCGTTTGTGGCGTAAGTAAAGTAACGAATGGGAAAGTTTGCGGGGATGTTAATTATAGAGCTTGGAATTGTAAATTTGTATTTTTCGTTTTTAAATTGGTCTACAGTTTCATTTTAAGATTATTTTGGGATGTATTAATTATTTTAGTAAAGTAAATCGTGGAAAAAGCCACTACGATCACGTAAATTTAATAGTCAAAATCAAACATCTGTGTCTGGATCGTAGCAGATGGAAATGTAAATTCTCTGCCTACCTCTCTGGGAGACAGGCGTGAGTATATGTAGGTATGTAAATAAAACAATACATAAGATTAAACGTATACATGAATACGCTATCGTTTTAATGGGCTAACCCTCAGTTGTACGAAATCAAGATTAGTTTGACGGCGACTTTAAATTGATGCCATCTCTTTTTTTTAAATACAAATTTGAAGGGATGACATGCATTTTAAGTCGCCGTTAACTAATCTTCGTTTCGTGCAACTGAGGGTAAGTGCGAAAAAATCTGTTATCGGTCTTTTCCTAGGTAATATTTCTTCCAACAACTCCATGAATATTATAAATTATTAACTTAAGAGAGACAGAGACAGAGAAAATTTTACTTCCACTTTTTTTTTGCCTTCGTCCAAATATGTTTAATACGTCTGGTATTTTTCTAAGAGTATAAAAAATACTGGCCGTTTAGATTTCAATTTAAAAACAGTAAATTGACAGCCAAATTTTGCGTATCACTTGCACAAATAAAGACACTTTAACTTTATTTATTTTTAACGTGGTACAAAGAAAATCAAATAATTGAAGGCTCTAAAGTAACGCTAATAGAAAATAACAAATTCCTTTCCGCTTCAAAAAATAATCCACTATTCTTCTTTCTTTTATACTTTTCTAAACGATGATTGCTGCATATCTAGAAAAATTTTGTACATTTCTCATTAAATAGGAGTAAAAATCTAGACCCAAGCATTTTTAAACACGATTAAAATGGTTTTATCAAATCATAACAGCAAAAGTTTTGCTGGATCTTGAAAATACGAAACAAAATACCAAGACCGCTTCAACTAAAAACTTTCCCGGAAACACGGAACATAAAACATCTTTAAGGTCCATTAAAATTTTATTGTAACTTTAAGAACCTTGTCAACTCCACTCTCTTGTTTTCCGTTGGTAATATTTTCATATTTCTGTAGCAGTCTCTCGGATGCTGGAATAAATGAGCAAGTGTTCAGCCAGCTCCGATCTTTGTACATGACGATTAGGGAAATTTCGTAAACCTAAGTCCTAAAAGCTCAACGAGCTAAGGAGCAGGCTATTGTTGGGATATCTCTGATACATAAAATCCGAAACGAGGAAATCCGTCAGAGATCGAAAGTGACCGACATAGCCTGCCAAATTAGTAAGTTGAAGTGGCAGTTGGCTGGCCATATTTGTCGCCGACACGATGGCCGTTGGGGCCGAAACGCATTGGAATGGAGACAACGTACAGCAAAGCGTAGCGTAGGCCGACCTCGTGCCAACCGACGACCTGAAGGACGTTGCGGGTAGCGGCTGGATGAGGACGACGCAGAACTGCCAAGAGTGGCGAAGTATTGGTGAGGCATATGTCCAGCAGTGGACGAACAAACGCTGATATCGATGGATGTATGGAGGTGAAAGAATTAATTCCCAAAGTACAGTTATTTCTCCAAACCAACAGTGGTTGACTATTTCGTCAATCATTTCATAATTCTTATTGTAGCAACGAAGGCTCAATTTCTGTCTGTAATATTACCTCAAAATTAATAAGTCCGTTATATTAAAAACAAAATAACAGAAACTGGCTACATTCACTTCAAAAGTTACAAGTCGTTTTGACACTGCAATATTTCGTAAGGGTATGATGAAGGTAAATTACTGTTTCTCAGAAAAACATTGTGTGTTCGAGAAAACTGTTATGAAAAGAACCTCCTTTGAAACAAAAGTGCAAAATTATAGACCCAAGAAAAAAATATGGAGGTTATTTATAATACTTTGAAGTTTTGTTTTCAAATGAGATTTGTTTGTTAGGCTTGAGTGAAATGTTTTTTATACGTACATTCACATAGGTTCAATAAATAACAGAGTTACAATTTAGATTCATATTTCGAAAGTTATGCTTCTTAAATCACAAAGTTTTAAAAAACATTAAATTTTTATACCTTTAAAGCCATTATTGACTCCTAGTAGAGTGACGAAAGAAATATATGGTGCCCAATTCGAAGGTATAGTTTGATCAGGCCACCCCTAGAAGGACGTATGCTGAACAAATTGGCGACAATATTGAAGAGGGGCAGTGCCAAAAGTACACGGAACATTACTAGATTGATGGATGTGGAAGAGGCGAAAGAGGCGTGTCTGGATCGTAACAGATGGAAATCTGTTATCTCGAAATCGAGGTATGTCTCGTGGTCTACGGGAAACTGGCAAGTATGGCGTGGTGCAGTGATGAGATGCAGGTGACGACACAAGTATTTTCCTTCTAACTACAAAACATTTTAATCACGGTAGACTCGATTGTATCATATAAAAATGTGTACGAAACGCGAGAGTTTAAAAAGAGTAGATATTTTTGCTTCAAAATTCAAGATCATGATATTTTCAAAGTCAATAAGGTACCATAACAAATTATCGTTTATTGCGATTAAGTTTACTTTGCTATTCAAGGCAAATCTTTCAAACATTTTATCTCTACCCTAGTACTGTATGAAGATAGATATTCAATAAAATAATTTAACTCGTATCAACAGCATCCAAACCAGGGGCAATGTATTTTGTATGTTTTTAAGTACCGGGTCGAGGGTTAATTTACCTGCGTAGTCCATTATTGATTAGATTGTCCCCCGGCCTCTTTGGTGGTTTCAATTTATGGGTACCTAACTAAATTGAATTTCAAATTTTCAATTTGCGTCTTCAAATTGAGCTTTAAATTAATTCCAAACACTGTTTATACCAAGACTTTTTCGTGGCTTACGATTTTTTCGCGGCGGAAAACGATTACATTATAAATTTTACTTTTTGAAAAATAATTAATTTAGGGGAAGTTTTGCGACACTATTTTATTACACTATGAAATTGTATCTATATTTTATTTGGCAAAATATTTTTAACTATCTGTGATGGAAAAGCACCACTTAGAACTTGTACTTAAATTTTGTTTTAATTTAATTTTGTTCATCAATTGGTTGATACTTCTAGAAATTGAAGAACTGGGGCCCATTTTGGTAAAAAAATAAGCCTTGCCTGACGAAGGTGATTTGTAAATTTACTATCTTTGTTAAATTATACTTTGTATAATTGCCGAAATTAACGTTCATCATAATATCAACAATTTATATTAAATAAAAGTTTTTATGGGGGTGGTTCATAGTATTCTTTTATTACTTATTATATATGTTATTTAAGTATCTGCTTAGCCTTGTATTAATTCAGGTTTAGTTTGGCATCTATCATCATCTGGTGTCAAAACTGTTCCCGTTAATGAATTAATTTAAAAACGTGTGGAAATTTAGTTTCAAGCGAATCGGAATAATTTTTGCAAATATCAAACTTTGACAGCTGCTAAATGTCAAAAAATGTCATCGGTCAAAATAAAAAAAAAGTCTTGTATCAATATAAATGATTGCGAGATAGGTTAAAAAAAATCTTTTTCATATTTTTACTGTACCATTTTATCGGCGTGATAAATATGTATACCCATGCTAAATTACAGCTTTCTAGTAATAATTAGTCTCTAAGCTAAGCCGCGGACCAACAGACAGACGGACATGGCGAAATTATAAGGGTTCCTTGTTACGGAAACCTAAAAAATGGGTAGGTAGGTAGGTAACTAATGTTATCTGCCCAAAACAGTTCTTAACTTAAAAAAAATAATAAAAATAGTCCAAAAACGTAACAATTATAATAAAACAAAACAACTTAAACAATTCAACGAAAAACATAACAAAGATATTCAAAAAAGTGAACGTTATGTCAGAGATGAAAGTAGACGCGTATCGATGACAAAGATTGCGAACCGTACTGACGCGGCATGACGAACGCGGAGAGGTCAGCGGGGAAGCGGGAGAGGCGTCACATTGCAGCGAGGTCCATTCTTTCGGTAACAGAGTTGTAACGTACCAAGCCATGCACAAGGAGGTGGCGCGCTATTGAGGTATACGATTGTATCGATTATTGTTAGTAAAAAGTTAACAAAGCGCGAAAGCAGTAGCTACGAAATCGTCAGAATGCCAATCTACAATCTACATACTTCGAAGTCGAACGTGCCGTAACCGACGAAAGTACTTTTCAGTAACGAATTTATAGATTAAGTAATTAATTATAAAAAATAACTCCCAATTCGAAGTTTTTACTAAAATGACAATAAAAAAAACCGTATCAAAATCCGTTAAGTGGTTCTCAAGTTAAAACGGAACATACATACAGACAGACAAACATTCTGCAAATGGTAGTTTTGGCTTCAGTAAAACACTAAAAACCCATTTCAGTAAAAATGTTGAAAAAATATAATTGTACAGAGTACGACATTTTTATTTTATTATTAGTACATAGATGACAGCCCTAGCGTTACGGTCGAGCGTAGGTAATTAAAGTCAAGGTCACCCGGAGTAGGCCTTCTGTTAGTGGTTATTTTGTGCTGCAAGCCTGTATTATCAGTGCATTTGACGCTGTAAAAAGTGACTTCGTAGTGCTGAGAAAACTGAGAAAGAATGCAGTGAAACATGCCAGATTCTGTTTAGAGAGAAACGGGCTAACCTTATGTTAGTTTAGGTATGCAATATCATTGATTGCAGTAATTGTACATAAGTCGATTTCAATTTTTTAAATACGCCTGAATGCTGAAGTGGCTGGTAACTAATGAATTCATTACTTACCTACCTAATTGCCGTTTGTAATTTTCAGTTCCTATTCAAAGCATTCTTAAAGTTTAGCGCAATCTAAACAGCTTCTGTATAATATTCTGACGGTCCTAAGCCCGTAAAAATATGAAGGGAAAATTGCAATTTATTGACCGTCCATATCTTTTTAGGGTTCTGTAGTACCTAAAAGGTCCAAAAGGAACCTTAATGGTGAGACTCCGTTGTCCGTCCGTCCGTATGTCCAGCCTCATAACTTTAGCACTGTTTAAGATAAATATACGAAATTTGGCACAAAACAAGCAATAATTTGCCCACATATCACAGGTTAAAAAAAAAATGAAATATTTTAAATTGTTCATAATATTTCTAAAATAAAAGCGAGACAAATAAAAATATAATATTAAAATACACTATGGATATCAAATTGTAGATGTTAAAAAGTTGATTGTAAAAATATATACTTTTACTATATTTACTGGCACTGGTTTCGAGAAATCTTTAAAAAACCACAAAAATATGTATCTCTCCCCCTTATCTCCAAAACTGGTAGACTGAAAAATATGAAAACAATTGTGAAAATTAAGTCTATGCTGTGTTTTTGAAGGAAGTTGTTTGGTTAGTTTCTTTTGGAGAGTGCGTTGTAAATTTTGTTGTGGTAGTTGTACTTGCCAACGTGTTGGTTATTGCAAATGTGGTGGCCACGGAGTGAAAGTGAGTATGGTATAGATTTTTTGATATGCGCTGGATGCCAGCTATCAAAGTAAAGATATTGAACTTTGTTAGTGGGTTTGAAGTGTACGGAGGATTGGATGTGGTTGTTAGGGTCAATGTATTCATTTACGTTTTTACGTCAGTTTACGTCAGTTTACGTCAATAAATGTAATTTTGTCAGTGGAGATGTCATGAGTAAATTATAATGAGTTGTGGTTGTTGAGTCGGTTAAAAAATTTGGTTCGTGAGTCTCTGTTGTGCGGGCAGCTCATTAAAATGTTGGGGCGAACTTCTTCCACACAAGTGGTTTCAGAGGCTCCGAGGCTAAAAAATGTTTTTCAATAGGCGCCATAAAAATGTTGGCATAACTCAGGGCTATTTGGGTTCCCATTGCTGTACCTTTTATTTGATGATAAAATTTATTCTCAAAGGTACAACAAAGTTGTTGTTTAGAACGATTTCTGAAAGTGTGATAGTAAGATTTTTTTTATGGTTTATGGGGTAAAGGGCGCTTGTTGAGATGGGTGTGAATAGAGGAAAGACCAGCGTCATGTGTAATATTGGTGTATAGATGAAATTGATTGGTATTGGCAGGTAGTTGTGAAAAGCTTTTTCTTCTTTTTAATGTTTTTTGGTTAATGTTTTAAGGTTATCTTACCGGGTTTTCCCCAGGTTATCAAAACCCTTATTTGTTTAGGAAAATACATTAACATAAGAAATCTTTAGGTGGACTAACAAATTAGAATGGAATCAATAGTAGTGTACGAAATTGAGAACAAACAAAGCAAAACACATTCACATTACCACTACATAAGCAACTACTTTGTGGCGACGTAGAAACGCTCACACAGAATAATGCATTAATCAAGTACGTAACTACACATCTGCAAACTTATTCAAAACTTTGCCTTTTTAAAGTAGCCTCTATTACAAATGAATAGGATATAAGTGCTCTGTCTGGATTTCTAGATAAGATTGCCAAAGTACAAGTAGGTAACATGGGATATGATTTGCATAAGTTCAGAGAGATTTCAGTAGTTCTCACAGATTCGAGCTAGATTTTACTAGAAAGTGGTTTTGGTGTGAATTGATTAATAAATACACACTGTAGAATAGACTGCAAATTTTATCAAAACAAGTTTTATCACATATCGTCATGTCACGAATCCCCGAGTGTCAAGAGTGTTAGGTGTTCTTATTTATAACTGCTACCTTTAATAATTTTCTAATACTAGATATATTGTGGTTTAACTTAAAAATTGTTATTTGTTGCCACCGGTTCTTACCAATTGTTTATTTTTAAGTAGTTGCCGCCGGTTCTTACCAAAATGGGCCTCAACCTAAAATCAGCGTAGTGGCTTGCATCTGTATTATGCTGAGTTGAGGACCCTTTTCACTACCACAGTACTTTCATTTTTTGATGCCTCATGTTGTTTTCTTTTTTTGTTGTTTGTGTGTCTGTGGAATTGAAATAAAGAAGTTATTCAATATATCTATTTTTTCGGCGTTGCGGAAATTGCAGCCCCTTCGCCCTTGCGTAACAAAGCACAGTCACCCATTCACACCTTCGCAGCTTCGGCTTGTTGCCTCAGCCTCATGCAGCCACTACGGCTCGCGCGGGTGCCTATGCTTTGTTACGGCTTTGTAGGGCTGCCCTTCCTCCACGCCTACGGCTTTTTATATATACTCTAGGGGTAGTACCCACAAGACTGTATAGAGTCGGGGTGCTCTGATTCGGTTTTGGAACATATTCAACCTATTTTTTGCATATACATGTTTTCTCTGCTGATCAATCATGAAATCTTGCTAATCAAGTAGTTATTTTGCGGACTGAATATTTATTATGCAAATTCATGTTAATGTAAGCTGCCTAACTATGAATAAATTTTTGACCATTATCAAAATTATTTGCGGGACAAAGATTGCTGCCTGATTTTTTTTATTGCAAACAAAATATTTGTATGCTGACCGAATTATTTAAATGCTGTTTTTTTATAATTGCTTAACTATTTATTTACTTCTATTTCTTAATACCACTTTTAATTGAATTTATTGCAACCATCACGGATCACCTGGGGCAGCCATTCATTAAATTTTATATAGGGCTGGCTAATACCTTTACACCACTGGAAGATAAGAATGTAGTACAGCTGAAGTCAACAGGAATTATAGTCCGTAATAAGTTAATTTTTAATCAAAAAACTATTTTTAGGGTTTAAGGGACTTTATTTTTTACACCATATGAAATCTAATTTAATTTGATACATACCTAATATGTTTACACTGTGGCTTATGAATAAAATGCAATGAGTAAAGTGAGATCAATAACATATAATTTCCATGTTGTATTACGTAAAAAATTTGGGCAAGTACCGCCTTCGAGCAAACGCCAAATTATGAAAATATGAAATGATTTTTGATTTTCAGAGTTCTTTAACTTTTTAATCTTCGATAAACAATACAATTGTAACCCTAATTATATGTAACAATTAGGCAATAATAAAATTAGACATATGTAAACACTTCTTTACCAGACTGAGTGCACCTTCTAAAAATATAATAACTTGTTAATTAAACGCTATTTATGACCTCAAGTTGGCTTCTTAACTAAATATGATAAGCGTAGGTATATATCCGTCTGAGTAAATAACGTAAATTTTTGATATGGAAGATGAAAAAAAAAGTCTTGAGACGCTATAATTGGTAGTGGCGCAAATAATACCTACTTCGCTTGGACAAAAGCTAGTTGCTAGTTGAATGTTCTCGCTTCTTACTCAGTGTAAACTGGGCGTAAAGCCTGAGACGAGAATAAATTTGTCATCCGCAGAGGCTTTTGTTTTGTTCAAGGAAATATTGCCATTCGATTTATGATGCCGATATTTTCATGTCAAAGATCTTATCTGAGCTGGAGGGTAAATTGAGACTAATTAATTTTAAAGGAAATGCTTACCATAATAGTTATTGTTCAAAGGTATAACCATTTATTTTCCATTACAATCTTCTTAGACAAGGTAATAAGACAAATAAGCCAATTTAGATTGACATTCCAAAAAAGTGTGTTCCGAGCATTGATATAACAAAAGGAGAAAGATACGGTACGTTCTTATATCGTCAACAGATAAATGGGCCTGCTGTATGAACAATCTGTTTGACAGAGATAAAGTGACGAGCTTCGATAGTAGCGCGAGCGAGACAAGCCAATAAAAGCAGGTTCATTGGACTGGTTTTGTAGAACCACGCGCGGGAAGCATGTAACGTATCTTCCTCCTTTTGGTTTTATCTAGGGTTTCGAGTAAACATTGCCTCGAGAGTTCTTTGATTTGGTCTAAAATACTGTCACGCACCGTGCCGAGTGCTGGCAAAGCTTTGCAAATCGCTAGCTCCCGGTCCTCACACTTGACTTTGTGTAGGGAAGACTTGGCATGAATCTAGAGCTAGCTTTATAAAATTACAGGTCAAGATCTTATAATTTTATGACGTCATCAGGTAACTCTTACTAATAATTTATAGAGAATAATTATATATATGAGACCTCGATCTTTATTCATAAGCAATAATGGCGATTTTAGTTGTTTATGTCACAAATGATAAAGTGGAATACAACGTCAAATAAATATGTTTATCTGATATTATTATATGGCTTAAATGCAAATGCTAAGTACTACGTATACACGATAAATTAATTAATCAGTTTGTTATATAAAACCATTACTCCGCAAACAAAGCCACAGGTAACATTTGTAGCTATGGGTAAAATAAAATAAATTACTGACTAGCTTTACGAGTTGATCACAGACACGAAATACCACAAATTCAAATGGTCTGAACGTAATGAATTTAAAATAACCATTGATGCATCGTTCGCGATTTGCGCCACACTTCCGCAATATGCTGCTCTAGCAATAAATTTTGCTGTTGCTGTTCAAATGTTAATGGCATGCACCTGTCACGCCCGCGTGGCGTTTCCGAAAATTATGGATACGTATTTTTGCTGTTGTAGCTTTTGCTCTACGCGGCTTCGATATGCTGAGGACCAGCTGAATAAAGTCCGAATCGGTTACCCTTTTAACCCTCTTAATTCTTAAACAATAGGTTGCAGTCCAGTTGGATCGCACTAATACTGAAAAATGTGAGTAGCTTTTATTTCGTAAGACTCTCTCATTTTGCTTACATGAAATTTTGTTTTGATTGTCAGATTACAGTGTTTCGCTGATCTTGATAAATACACAGACGGACAAAAAAGTGATCCTTAAAGTTTAATATACATACATCGTCACGACATGAATCCTAGAGGGGCAGTCAGAGGTGTTCCGAGTGTGAACTGTGAAATGCAAAAAATTATTATTTTTCCCTGACAGTTTTCTGTCTTTTTATCGGTAAAATATTGTAGTAACAAAGCCTCAGCAGTTTAATTTCCATAGTTTATGATAATAAGAGTAGCGAACTCTCATTAACAATTCTTAGTATCCTAAGCAGTAGAACCAATTTCCAAGTAACATGTAATCTAGTGAACGGTGCAACTGGCGATGGGCGAAAGTTTTAATGGACTCCCATTGTATGTCCACGTTAGGTCTAGCCAACTTATGCGACGCGGTTTTGTTACCATGCTACGTAGTGAATTTACTAATAAGTGCAAATAACTTTATAGCATTCTTCGCATCGCAAAGGATCGCTGTGCGTGAGCATGGTATTACTTTGGTAAGCAAACAAAGTCATGTCATGCAATGACACGGACTACGATTCCTTGTGGCTTGTAGATTGGTTCCTTCAGTATATAGCAATTTAACGCGTCACACAACTTAGCATTATTCAATTCGCTACGCGTGGTATGGTAACAGCGTTACGTAATATTGTACGGCGAAGCGTGAGTTCACTTGAATAGACTTATTCCTGAGCGGTTGATAAAGAGTTACTGTTCACGTCTCAACGACAACGTGACGTTTCAACGGAGCATGCGCGGCGATGAACCCCCCTCGCTGTAGGTGCATTGCCCACGACACAGACTCCTTGACCGCGCACTCGCGCAATTTGTCTAGTGAAGAACACATTTACCTCAATTGTGTAATCCGCTTTATGCACAAATACTTTCTCGTGATTATTAACGTTACGTGTGTTATTCCGCCTATAACTGTGACTCCTACAAGGCTTTGGATCCACGAGAAACCATCAGCACACATCACTACCCCGGCGTCGCAAAACCAGCTGAATTTTAATTCTCCACATTATTCCCGTGTCTCCCATATCAGCCCTACGTTCCTGTAGCCCTTGCGGTTACAGTTCTAAATATTTTCGTCTGTAGTATCCATTATCCATTACTATCTATGTGCTTATTCAATTTGAGCTTTACCTTGTGAAAATTCAATTTAAACTTTACTTTGGTTTGATGATGTGTCATGTGTCATTCGAAACTGGCAGCCTAACTTAACACAAAAATAAATGTTTGTGGAAAAAAAGCACAAGAATTTTTGTATAATTTATCGAACACCAAGAACCATCAATCGAATCCATTTGAATTTGTTTAACTTTAGTCGGCTTAGGTCAATTGAAATGTTTGGTATGTAGGTTTAAACTTAGCATGGAGTTATACAGAAGCTGGTAGCTTGGGAAACTATGGTATCGAATAAAGCGTGTATTCAAACAGATTAGGTGTCAAAATCCGCTTCATTCGACACCCCACACGAGTTTCTTAAGTATAATAATATATGATGTCATCCAATATGTTTCGTCCCAAATATCTAATAATCTATTTATGTATTTGAAATATCTATCTAAGTATATGGCAAATTTCATTGGCCGAGATAGTTTTTAAGTCTTGGCGTGAAGAGACAAACAGACTGAAACATATACAAGGTGACTTTTTGATCATCGTCCAAATTCATACTGAAGGCTTGGTACGTGATCAGTATCTTGGATCAGTAACAATTTTTGTTAAATTCGTAAAATGAAATTGTGGCTTCCCATAGAAATCCAGTTCCAGTCCCGAGTGAATCACTATGGGGAGTCGAAATTTCATTTTACGAATTTCACCAAAATTGTTATTGATCCATGATACTGATCACTTACCAAGCCACCAGTATGAATTTGGACGATGATCAAAAAGTCACCTTATATATGTTGCAGTCAAAACTCATAGCCGGTCAAAAGTAGTTTTGACTGCGAAAATCAGTCAAAACTAGTTTTGACTAAGTTGGTCTGAAGTAATTTTGATTAAAAAGTATTTCTGGGTTGACATAAAAAAATAACCACGAAGGTCAGGTATGGCGGTCGCGGAACTGTGTTCTCATTCAACTCATTCTCGTAGTCAAAAGTAGTTTTGACCAGTTATGACTTTTGACTGTGACATATACAACGACATACCCAGAAGAGAAGGGTTAATTTGATGTAACTGTAAAAGTTTTACCTATTCATCGATGACTTATCGTCAAAATTGACACTATTTGAAATTATTTATCTGTTGTTCCCAAGTAAAATAAATGAGCATAACAATTTTGGGACTTTTTTCTAGATTTTGGAGTATCAAAAACGCAATTGGAAGAATTTCACTCGATAGAGATAGATTTTTTCAATATTCTGACAAATTGGAATAGCATAATATAGACTTCAAAAATATTTATTTTGATGGGTTTAAATAATACCTAAAATACTGGTAATGGCAATTTTCATAGCTATTTTAGTTAATTTTGTATTAATTTAAATCCGACTTTTTGACAATTTCTTCCGATTCCGTCCCTCTCGCACTGCGGGTCTTTCCGCCTGGAGTAACTGGGACCTTTGCACGGATAATATGTCACCTTTAACTATAAATAGAAAAACAATCGCCTCTGTGGCTGAGTGGTAGAGCGCCAGAGCATCTCCGGTCGAGTTGTAGAACATTCGCCTGCTAACCCAGATATCGTTGGTTCAATTCCCGCAGTGCAAAATAATTTTTGTTCGGTCTATGTTCATAAACTTTAAGTCCATTTGTGCCCAAAATACGACATTGGAACTGAAATACGAATTTGGAACGTAATATGGTCGGTGAATAGCGGGTGTACCAAGTGTGGTCTGTTCACACGGAACAACTCTATAACCTCCAAGGGGATTCATGTCGTGACGATATTTGTATGTGTATTTTTAAAACACAACCAAAATATTTGTGTTCCTTCAAATGAAGATAGGTCACTTGTGGGAGTCCAGATATATTTTGGTTAAGGCGATATGAAAAAGAAAAGGTTTTTTTCGAATACATTTACTCCACTGTAAGTAACGTCATCTACGTAATTCATTTTTGGGTAAATGTTTATTGAGTATTTGATTAAGATTCTCACTGAAGGAAAACGCGATTGGATGAAATTTTCTCGATAGAATTTGATTCCGAAAAGACTTCTAAATTGTTTTATTTTTTCCTGTAATTCTGAAATCCTAACTAATTTCATTGTGAAATTGCATTCAAAATGTGGATATTATGTATTTGTAAAGTCTCCTTGAAAATCTTTTTGACAAAATAGCTTAGTACATTTTATATTAATAAAAAACCGACTTTTTGCTACTTTTCCACGAATCCATCCCACTCGCACTGATGTTTTTTTCGCATAGGGACGCTTAAACTTTTACGTATTAAAGTACTATAGGCGTGATAAAGCTTACGCTTGTAACGGCACTCGAGCCAAGCAACAATCACCTCTTTTCCAATACATTAAAGCCTCATGAAAGGTCAAGTTGTTATAGTTGGTACATATTATCAGGTACATCAAGCGCTAATGGGCCGATCAAAGACCTAATCTGCTTTAATATAGTTCAGCTCGATCGAGACAGGAACTTTTTCTTGTTAATCCCCTAATTAGTGCTAAAGCTTCTTGGATAATACTGCCAGACCAGTTTATTTTTCATGTTATGGGCAGGAATGTATACTTAGCAAAATGGTCAAATATATTAATAGTATTTTATGAAACTGGCACATAAAGAGATTATTAAAACACAAGTGTTTTAATACTTAGTTTTAGATTTAGAAAAAGACGAAAATTTGGACCACCCTTACCTAGTTATGTGTTTCATACACTAATTTATCTAAATATCTTATCGTCATTGGTTCAAACAAACAGACTAGCCCACCTACAGAAAACAAAGTGTTGCCAGCTCCTTAAAAACGTCACTTAAGCCTTTCTGGAATACACAGACTACTAAAGTACGTCACAGACCACTAAAGTTATTTTTAGAAATATTTTTAGTTGCTAAAAGTACACGGCACGCTTTTTTTTTATTCGTCTTGCTTCCAAATCAATAATGATGACTCCTCGTTCCGTGACAGCCATGCTCGAGCGCGCGTTTCCGTTTATTATTCTACATTCAAAAATTGATAAGTAGTCAAATTCTCTTGTTCGCGCCACGCCGCCGCTTTGTTAAGCGCTACTAGGTGGCGCTGGCGTTCAAATTATTCGAGTAAAATGTTGACTCGTCTCCGACAAATACCATATTTTTCTTACACAAATATTGCCTGGAAGACATTACTATTAGCAATAAGTACCGCCTTCTACACAATATTTATTTGTTATATACACGTTTTGTTTTATCTTCGTTTAAATGTAAAAGTAGAGAAGTGTAATAAATAAAACAAAAAATAAAGAAGCAAGCGTGAGTATTTGTAAAAACAAGTGTTCACGCTACACTACGTTACCAGCGTGACGTTCGAACATGACATGTGCATGACTAATATCGCGGCGCTGCGCTGGCGCCACCTGGCGACACAATAGACTCGCGTGCTGCCAGCCCGCGGTTCACTCACTCTCTTCGGCTCGAGACGCCTCCGGAGGCGCACGTCTGCGCTCGCGCGGCCGGACTGTTCCGCCCGAATCGTCTAGAGAGCGACACATGTGTACACATTCGCGCCGCCGATACAAACAATCTCGCGTATTTACCGTGTCTTGTGAACTTATCAGTGCTGTGTATTAATCCAAGACATCCAGCTCATCACTGCTCATCACCGCCAACTCAATCAGCCCAACGAGAGGAGACGAAACACGGCGGATTTGCCGGCCCATCGAAACATACCAACCAGGTCAGTGCACCCACATTGTTTCCCACAATCTTTTCTTCTCCCGTGTCATATCCTCAAATCTCATCATCTCTGCATTTCTGTAGCCAGCGGCTACAACAAGTAAGGTTCGGTCAGGATCGGACTACAAACGTATCGAATCACTTTAATAACTTACAGTTAAGAGAAAAAACTCGAGTCATAACGCAAAAACTTTTTTTTATATGAAAGTATAAAAATACTGGCCAGTTAGAACAATAAACGTGTTTTCAACCAGTCAACGCTCCGAAAAACGGAAACTTAATAAAACCTAACCAATCAGAGAGCCGAATAAATAGTTTGACGAGTATAATTTTATCGTTTGTGATACTGACAATCAAGTCATATCAATGCGAAACCGTTTTAGTTTTTTTAATAAGCGTTTTGTACCATAAATATTAATATAGAGGATTCGCAAACTTCATACAAACTCTAGTAAAGATTCCATAAAGAGTACATTTTCAGAATTACCTAGGGCCGACATATCCTAAGGTGGACCATCCCGCTCAGCTGCCATATAAATGCTTTAGGTGTTTGTGACGTCCTGATGGCTTTGATCTCAATGAAACTTTGCATACGTTTTTATATATGTTTCCCCTCCCCCCAACCAGCACGCCGACCCATCTCTCATCAAGAGAGATCTCATCATTCAAAAAGCGCCGAATTTGTTAAATTGTTTCAGGTAGAAACTGTTTTCCGACGGTAACTGTTTATTTATAAATAAGTGTACAAACTTAGTCTTCTTTACATGAATGATGTCTGTATTTCTTTCTTTTTTATTTCCAGCATACTCGTAGATAAAAATTATACAACTTGCTAAACTTTGCGTAAAAACAAGGCAATAGTTACCTACGTAGTTAGGTGTCAACGAGACGTAGTTAGATGTCACTAGAAAATACTTATGAAAAAAAAATATGAAGAAAAGTTTTTACCTTTTGTATGAATCTTACGAAAAATCCAGGCGTATAAGGGCCCCTTAAGGCCCGTTATCCGCATGCGACTAATATTATACAAAGTGTTAATATTAAGTTGCGGAAGCCGGAAAATGGCAATAGTACTAGTCCATAAGAACAACTCTAAGTAAAAAAAAATGACGAATCGAGAAGAAAAGAACAGTTGTTTCATACATTTTGGTCGGGTAGCAATGTTTTTGTACGGAAAAATAAATGATTAACACTTTTATGCAAAGACTTTACTTATAAACAAAGTTGTAGTGTGGGCATTACACAGACGCGACTATGTCACACAGCAGGATTTATCAGCAAATTGCAAAAGACAACCAAATCATACGAACTTTCCTCACTCATAAATGCCCTAGGCGAGCTCATATTTCCAAGTAAAACCTTTTTAAACCCCTCAATACTTAAACTATCATTTTTCTATTTACGAAATGAATTTTTATTTCACATGGCTGAAGTTAATTCAAACCAATCAAATCAAATCTAGTATGGAAAGCCTTTTTCTGTCCAGCGCTTAGGCGATAGTAATATTTTATGATAGAACAAACATAAAAATTCAGGACGCCTGTTGGTTTGTCTGTCTACTATTTACATACCTTTTTAGAGGATGTTTTTAATGTTTTATTTATATCGCATATACAGAATGGTTTATGATCTGCAAAAAATTATTTCGACATGCCTACATTTTTCGAAAAAAAGATAGTATACACGGACAAATACTAAGTGCTTAAGGGTTAGTATAAAGTTGTCCAGATACACAACTTAAAATTACCATTTCACATTGTGTTACTTTGTCAATCTGTTTAATAAAAATAATATAGATAGAAGACTATAGGGCTGATTTAAACATTATAAAAAACCCTAAAGTTTTAAGTTCGTTTGATGGAAAAAAATACGAAGTTACTTCTAAATTTCATGTTTTTCGAGTGTTAAAGGGCATTCCTTAAATTATACAGCCTTGAAATTTGTATTAAAAATAAGTGACCAATAACCCGTCTAAACATTTTGGAAATATTTCAATAATTTTATCTAGAAGCCGAGTTATTTAATAAAAACGTAGTTTTTCGTGTGCGCGTGTTTTTTGGTGATCGTCACAACCACGACTGGGAGCGTGCTTTTTTTTACTAAAAGGAAACGTCATAGAGTTCAGTTCTTATTGATGC
Source organism: Ypsolopha sequella (assembly GCA_934047225.1). Classification (NCBI taxonomy): domain Eukaryota; kingdom Metazoa; phylum Arthropoda; class Insecta; order Lepidoptera; family Ypsolophidae; genus Ypsolopha; species Ypsolopha sequella. Next base: position 12,734,002 of record OW203996.1, read on the forward strand.
AAAATGAGGTGCTAAATCTGGCCTTATATGCACCTTTAAAATGAAACAATTAAATAATATTTACTCCATAACATTGACAACGCTTTACTAATACGTTATAATAGTTTTCTAATTTTTTTGGTTCCCGGAAGAAACAGTAACAAAGCAAGCCAAGCACGGAAAATCGACAGTAGGTATTTTATAGATATTGAACGGCATTTTCTGTCATTATAGTAAAAGGAGCGTCAGCAAGAAAACTATTCCCTCGCCTCTATTACTTTCATAATACTTAAGTGGATCGGATAGGAAATTGAATCATTTATTGTAACAGTATAATACTACTTTATCAGATAGGTTTTGGATAGACATTGTACATACGCGGTCGGTTGTTTGCCACAAAGGAGAGTTTGGGATAAATTTATTTACGATACAATATCGAAACCGTACTTTGGGTGGACACAAAAGTTTTTGTGATTGTATTGATTCAGGCCACTTTGTTATTGAGGTATATTCTTTTATTGTAATATAGTTCGTGAAATTGTTAGTATTCTTTTCGATTTTCGAACATCGAGATATTCATTCATGGATATAAATAAGTTTACTATTATTTGACAATACAGTATGACATGACATGAATTAAAAAGTTTATTCCAATGAAAATTTTTGCCTTATGGCTCCAATCTTAGGTTGATTTTTAGGTGAGATTCAATACTTTTTAAAGTTTATATGCGCCTATAAATTTAATAGACATTTGGTATCAAAAGAAACGATATCTTATGAAAAAGTGTTGTTATTATTTTCATGACTTAATTTGGTAATTTACTATTATGTTTCGGCCTAGAATGGCCCCTGCTTTTGCGCCATAATTTGGTTTTTCACGAATAAGCAATTTACGTCATCATACGACAAATATATGTTTACTTTTATTTGAGAACCACTGAACAAATTTGAATGCATAATGTTAATTGGTAATTTTTCAAGAAAGATGGTATGTTATGATGATGGTTTACATTGTATAAATGAAGAGGAACGCTGGAACGGTAACCAGTATTTTCATGTAGAGTAGTGCATTGATTGAAATCGATAAATTCTAAACGATAACCCATATTGCAGCGAGATTATTTGTCGATTCGATGTGGATTCAAGCAAAAGTCATATTTTTACATAGACCAAAGATCATTACTCACATTCAGTGTAAAGCAGTAACATTATACATATAAATAGAAAGGTTGCTAATCTTTGTTTTCCATCACACGCCGAGCTCCCACGTAACCTTGTTAATAATTAAAGCCTTTGCAGCGGCAGTTACACAAACATTTCGCGCAAAAAAACTTCAATCCTCCACGTCAAAGTAGAGCCTCACTTTGAGAGAACTATAAAACCGAAATATTTTAAATTGCGCATTTATAGCAGCTGCATACAGCAAACTTTCCGTTACGTTTTAATCCGTTCAGCGACAAACTCAAAGCCGCTTTCGGGGGCTTTAGCGCTGTCGGGGGACGGACGGATTTTGTCGGACAGTTGTGGGTGTCACACAGCACGTATATTAATGTGTTACGCATGCACCATGAAACTGTGCATAGCTTTACAGCTTTGTGAGTGACGCAGCGGAATTGTACGGCAACGCAACGACAAGTGTGGAAGGAATTTGTTCTAGACTGTGCGTCGCACATATTGGTTAAGAATAAGAATAAATATTTGAATGTTTGACGAATCACACTTAACCTATTTTGTACTGCAAAAAAACTCCACCGTAGAGACTAGGAAGTTGTTACGAAGGCTTTTTTCGAATTAATTTTAAACCGTGAAATTGTGATAATAAAATTTTGAAAAAACAATATTTTCATATTTTACTTTTTGATCTTAATATTTTGGCCGTTCAATACGCGATTACTTGTATTTCCCTGCATCAAAATCTCAATCATAGGTCATAACTATGAACTAAATATCATTTCATTTGTCAATAAAACTTTTATCAAAATAAACGTCGTAAATAAATAATAATAAATAGACAAGATATAAAACAGCCGTTATATTAACCCATCTTTCTAATTCTGAAATAATAAATAAAAATACCTCGAAATCGTGAGATTTCTGACCAGCCCGCTACCACTGAGCTGGATGGATAAGTGTAAAATCATGGCGTTTGAGCAGGACCGATTTCTCCGAGTACCCTCGCCTTAAGTAGAAGGAAACATTGTTTAGTAAATCATCGACCAAAAAGTTGTTAACTATAATTTATAGATCTCATTGCCACTTTTCTCCAGAGCTATCAACTTAAAACTTATATTTAGCTAACTTTAAAATTTACGTCCCAAAAAAGTAATATCATTTGATGAAGGATAAACTGTGAAGATATATGTATAAAAATATACTGTTACACCTGCAAATAGGATGTTGTTTAAAAGGGTATATGAAGTTGAGGATTTCAAAAATATATTTTTTTAAATATTTTGATGCATTATTTTAGAGTAATTAAAAAAAACGCTGTTTCTCCTCATGATTTTTCAAGGAAAGCGACTTAAACTCCGAAAAAATGATTTCATCCGGAGCGGTATATCAAATTAACACAAAATAACAATAAATAAATCTTTATTTCACGCAGGGCCTAGGCTTTCGACGACACAGCTTAGCAAAATATGCTGTACTGGTTTTAAACTTCATTACGTGCTTCCTTTTGTGTCTTTCAACAATTACATCCCAATGAAAAAAAAATGTTTTACCTTTCAATATAAACTGCACAAAGCAGTGAACTTCTCTAGAAAAGAAAAAAAAAGAAGTCGCAGTATTTATTAACTTATCATTGGAATGACAATCTTCAATGCACGTACAATAAATCCAAAAATAGAAGTATATAAATGTACATACATATAATAAAGTTAACTTTCTGTATAAACTCGATAAATTAAGTAGTTCCCTTGGGATGACAAAAACACGAAAATCAAGGAGACAAAAAGCTACTAGTTATCAACGACTTCGTGCATTTGTTTGCACAGTTTTTTCATTTGCCTCAATTCGTGTTGTATTGGCGTCGTGTCGGACACAACTTTTTCATCACTCTCCCTGTTTCTATGAACATAGTACCGGACATGGTCAGAAAAAAAAAAAACAGTCATGGGCCTGTCGGGCCACGCGCAATGTAAGGTTCCGTAGATGCCCGTTACAATGTGCGGACTTCATGAACTTATATTTACTAAACTGACAAAAAAAATTGCTTACAGCTACCAAAAATATGGTTGCTGTAACAAATTAAATTGTTTGGTTAAGAGCATATTAAGTTAAATGTTCCCAACGATCAGTTTAAAATGACTGAAACAATTATATGAAAATAAGTCTCATAGTTGGTTTTATTAATTACGGTTATCAATCCCATGAAGATAATATTTCACGATGAATCTAAGCAAGTGAGAAGTTACATTCTATTCAATGTAAATGTTGAATGGGATAAGTCAATGTAAAGTTATTATTATGTTACATATTTAAACCAACCAACAAAGATAGTTAAAGAAACTAAATACTTAACCGAATTTATCATCATCCTTAAGCATTTCAATTATCATGCTTAATTTTATATTTCGTGTATGACCGGTGATTCTGGCGCGTGCGCAACAATAGGCTATTTGACTAATTTCGGACGTAATTTTAAATGATTTATTTATAACATAATAAGCACACTTCTTTGATATTTCCGAGAAATTTTACTGTTTTATTAATAACATAATATTTAAGTTTACGTTTTAAAAATCGCTCCGAAAACGATGTTTCTGTAATGGCGCTGGTCAAGTGACACGCGTGACGTCACACGCTAGTAAACAAGTTCACATAACCTCAACAAAACAGTGCACCTAAGTGAATTCTCATTACAAAATTTATCCAAAATTGACCGAAAAGTGCTTCACAGATCGAATTTAACACTCAGAAAACATAAAATGCAAACAACAATCAGTCTAGGAATCCATGTTTACTTGCATGTGACGTCACCATGAGTTGCCACCAATCACAGAGCGTTCGCGGCACATTGCCGTCACAGATAAGATATTTTAAAATATTATATTTTATTTCGCGTAATTTGCAAAAAATATGCGTAATTTAGTTTAAATAACGTGAAATATGTCTTTTTTAGGCTATTATCTGATAGGATGACCACAATTTGTAATGTATTTTCAATGTTGTCAAATAGCCTATTGTGAAAGCAGAAAAATCAATAATTTCCATAGAAAATCCCTTGTAAAATCACTCGAAATCTGCCGTAGTAAATTTTTTCGCTTTTGCCAGAATCGACGCCCTGTGTTTGACATCGAGAACAAAATATATTTCATATTTCAATCTTTGATCATAATTTAGCTGTTCGATACATGATTACTCGCATTTTATGGCATCAAATAATATTGCAAACATAGGCCATATTTTGTAAATAATAATTTTTATGTCAGGTTTTGGACAATTTTTGGCAAGTTTTTACGCTCTCACTGAGCAGGATAGTAAAATGAAACCGTTGGAGAAGGAAAAATTTCTTTGAATAGCTCGCCATAGCAAACGGTTCTACGAGTACGTCTGCTACGCTACTACAGCGCTACGCGTTTAGAACCGTTGACACGCGCCTCGTAGCAAGCGCTACGACTACTAGAATTTTCTCGCTTTGTACGCTGTCGTTTGGAAGCATATAAAATGTACGTCAGAAGACACTAGAGTAGCACTAAGCTGTAATTTTTACAACCTAATACGTCAGTATACGCCGCTGTAAGTACCTTTAAAACGTTAGATTACAAATAAAAATAAAATATTATTGATACTAGGAAGATATAGGTAATACATGAAAATACGTGTAATTTCAAAACACAAATAGTACTAGTGTGTCTATCAGAGAAGTAGACAGTTACTACAGTATTCGTTTGCTATGATTCCATTAATTCTTTCGCTTAATCCGATTGCTAAATTGACGTGGAAATTATTTCAGTATTTTTTTCAAATTTTTTTTTCATTTACTTTTGTTTTTCCACTACTCGGAAAATAATAAACATATCCTTTGTATTGGCATGTAGTGCTACGCTACGCATTCCTTCAGTTTACAAAGCCATTTGTTTGTGGGACGAAAAATATATTTGGGACGCTTTTTTGTTCAGAAAATATTCTCTTTGTGCCAGGTTTGAGTTTCCATACCAAAAAAAAAAAAAAAAAATTTCAACAGTATTTTGAATCAAAAATAAAATATGTACCAAAGAGTCTTGATAATATTTATTTTAAATTTTGTTTAGCAAATATTTTGAATTATATTATATTATTACTGAAATTATTAATTAAAATAGCATTACGTTTGTCTTTTCTTCCAAAAATTACATGACTATAAAAATTTTAAAAGGTTTTCTAAAGATAAGGACGGACAAAAGGAAGGATGTTGTTTCATTGTTCAAATTAAATTTTGCGTAAACTTATACTTTTGTAATATAACTAGCAGACGCCCCCAGCGTTGTCTGCGTGGATTTTGATTTCGTGTGAATTTCCCATTTTTTTTTCCTTTTGTGGATGTAATACATGGAATTGACAGTCCTGACAGTGGGCAAATTTGGTTCAAGCGCCACCAAGACCAAAACATATTTTAAATGAAAGGACATAATTAAGTCCTCCAGCAAGCATAACCCCATCAAAATCTATGCGAGAGTTTTCAAGATATGACTAATTAAGTTTTATAAACTCCCGTACTTCAATTCGTTGTTATCACGGGGCTCCGACGATAGTTTTTGCAAATGTAAAAATCTGAAAGAATACATTTTATTGCATTTTCATTTTTTCATTTTGATACGGTTCTGCCTGCTTGAGGACTACGTTGTAACCCTATATATGGACCAACTCCCATACAAGTTTGCCCACTGTCAAACTAACTCCCATATAAATTGGCCCATAGAACTATCGTTTTGTGTAGGCGTTGATAGATCAATCAGTCAGTCAGAATATTCTCATAGATAGAATATAATATACTCCGTAACAAAGATGGTCTAAAATGATAACTTTGATAGCCTACTATTTCTTTATTTTTGAAGATAAAGAATAATAAAAAATCATTTATATTCTACTTAATGAGTTTTAGAAAATGACATACCACATGCTAGGGTAAAAAACATTTTCATCTGAAAATTAATTTAATTAAATTTTTTATCAAATATTCGGTTTAAGGTCAACATTTTATATATCACTAGCTGACCCGGCGAACTTCGTTCCGCCTAACAGTCTAATAATATCGTGTTTTTAGGATTTCATTAAGGTAATAATAACATTAATACGACTTTTTTGCAAATACAGAAATGTTTTCTTGCTTGCCATTGCGAAAGAAGAATGGCAGGGACCCATGTAGTTTCAGTACCGTTTTTAGGCTTAGCGTAGGGTATTGAATATATGCAGAAATAATAGTTCTTGGAATAACTAAGCGATTTTTAAAATTTGGGGTTTAGATGTCAGAACGCTAGATAAATAGGTTTCTTTTATATGCGTAGTTTTGTCAACAGGTGGCACCACATGCTGTTTGCATTCGTAAAATTAATTAATTAATTTATTGTTATTCGATAATTTATCCGATATTTTATTAATTATTCTGCTATTCGGAGCGGATAAGAATACACCAAAAAAGAGATAACTAACATCGATCCAGCCGATCTTGAGTTATAAGTGGTGTAACTAACACGACTTTGTTTTATATATTTAAGATATAAACATTTCAGGTCTTTACCTCATTCCGTCTAAGAGCTAGAGATTCGTGACATACGGATGTACAGACAGACAGACAGACGGACAGCGGCGTGACATTAATAGAGCTCCGTTTTGCCTTTTGGGTACGGAACCCCCAAAAAACAATACAAATTAAATCAGATTTACAAATAAAATGAAAATACACTATTCCCAAGCTTTACACAGACGCTCCAGCTTCACTATTCTCATTCGTGAGAATTTCCCCATTTCCCTCTGAAAGCTTATCATTCAAGTGCACCTCAAACTTCGCTTATTCCCGTAGGTATCTCTTCAAACTTGTACAGTTTTGCACAAATAATGTGTACTTTACTCGCGCTACTAGTTCGAATCGCGGGTGGCGCTGCGGTACTGTTGTTATTGTTATTTTTCTTACTGTTATTTAAAAAATATATATAGTATGCCTTAATTAGCTTTTTATTTATAATTACACAGTATAACTTGAAATATATACAATAAATAAAAGAAAATTATAACTTGAAATATATTTCGGCCCTTAGTGGGCCGTCATCAGTCAAGTATTAAAAAATTACGAATATACCATAGTAATAAAAAATAAAAAAATAATAAAGACAATATTTTTCTTAATCAACCTCTTATGATTTAAAAGGTACGTGTACTTGTCCACAAATTCTTATATCAAATAATAAAAGTTTGTGGACAAGTACAAGCACCCTTCAAGTGCCAACATTCACCACCATCAACTCTTCTCATAGAGGTTGATTAAGAAAAATATTGTCTTTTTTATTTTTTATTACTATGGTATATTCGTAATTTTTAAATACTTGACTGATGACGGCCCACTAAAGGCCGAAATATATTTCAAGTTATAATTTTCTTTTATTTATTGTATATATTTCAAGTTATATTGTGTTATTTAAAAACAAAGATTATAGGAGGTTTTTCTAACTGAGGACAGTCAATGCTTGTACTGTTCACCCTTGTTTCATCAGTGATTTTGACTTTCCAACGTGATAATCATGGCCGTGTTTTGGCCACAAACGAGTACATGATTTTTATAAGGTTTCTGACTGACGTTTAAGCTTAGTGATCGTGTTGGATGACGCACGCTACATACCGTTAAGAGCTCACTTTGATTGCCAATAACTTTGTCATTTTCTTAAATGTCGAAAAAAAAAAATCATCATAAAGGAGACAAAGTTATTACGAAAATATGATGCTACGTTTTTAGCCTATTCCTAGTAGTAAAGTAAACATTGTTTTATTTTGTTGGTAGTATTACGCTGTAAATTTTAGTTTATTAAATTCGTCTGTATTTTTATATGATACGTATTTTCTAACAGATAACATTAAAGTAAATGAAACCCGTGTATTATGTACAACATATCAACAATTTATATAATCTTTATACTTTTTGTAAAGTTACTGGAGGAACATACTCCAAACATTTCAACTTTACTACTATAAAGTTGCTGTAAAGGGAGTCGGTATATCTTAGTCCAAGGTAGTCGCAATAAGAGAGTGAGTCAGGTAATCTTAGTACCGCAGCACTATGCACGTTGTAATGCCGATGCACTCTAAGAAACTTCAGTACGAAGCCAAATGAGCTGACTGAGTTGGCGCTCATCGGCTTTTAGAATAAATGTGGCATCGTTTTATTGCAACGAGCCTTAGTATTAACTTAAAACTGTTTATATAATAAATAAATAAAAAAAAAGATCTTCACATCTAGACATAAATACAGCCTGTATATACTTTATGTATATAGTGAATAAGACAAAAAATTGATTTTCGTAACCAAGATTATCGTCAAAAAACCTTCATAAAACAGAATCAAAACGATTCAGATTGAGGTTATTTCAACTAAGACAGTGCATCGAAATGAAAAACTTTTTAAGACTTCTCGCTATGTCACATAAACTTTGCACCTTTCGATATGAAACGACGTGTGGAACATTGGATTTTTTATTGGAAATTACTGTACTCCAGTAGAATGAGAAATAAAAACTGGTTCTCTAAACTCGCTCAAACTTATTTCTAAGAGTCGTAAACAAACTTAATCTGCTGAGTCCTCATTATCACTAAGGCAAGCAAGATCGTGGGTAGAATGTTTTTTACGGATTATTTAAATATATATGTATGCGCGTCGTCCGTTTTGATGTTTATCATTTATGAATTGATGTAATAAATATATTTGTACCCATTCGGCTTTTCTTTATAAATATCTAAATATATTTAGATAAATAGCTTTTTTATTAAAACGTGAAAAATTAGAGCAAGATATACTTCAAGCTCTCTTGAGCTCGGCGTCAGTTGCATAATATTTATCATGAAATAATGAAAAATTTTATTTCATACACCCATCTCACGGTCAATTTATACTTAGTCACTTACTGTTCATTCAAATTCTTGCTATCCAAATAATATGTTTTTATTTGCTTTTCAATCCAGGGTGACCGTGGTCGTAAATTTGTTGCAATACTTTCGTAAATATTATTAGATAATTATTATTTTATTTATTTATGTACAGAAATCAACAGCGATATATAATAAAGATAAAACAAATAACATGTAACTTAATATTAAGGCCAATTACAGATTAAAATTTTGGTTAATTTTTACATAAAATAGTTCTTAAACAACAAATTACTTAAATTATAAAACAAATACAAAAAACAAATAAAAACTTGAAATAACCTAACAGTTTACAAGGGAAGGGACTAAATTCACTCAGTTGTCAATCTGGGGGTATTTCGGGAAAAGAGAGAGAAATTTTTGTTTGATTACCCTCACACATAATAAAAACAAATAAGTCTAGGGTTACATGGAGATGCAAAATAATTACATAATTTATTATTTTAGCAAACTTAATATTAAACAAAAAGAAAATATACATTATACTTAATAACTATCGATATTACCTAACAATTATTCATACAAAGACAGATCCTACAAACTAGGAATCATTCGGAAATAAATTTAAAAGCAGAATTATTTTAAAAACTAGCTACTTGCCGGATTCAAACCTGCGACCTCCTGCATACATGACAATGCGCTACCAACTGCGCTATCGATGATCTCATTTTCACTAAAATTTTTTCAAGTAAAATATTAAAAATATTTGTGCTTTTATATTTGTTTTTGATGGATTCATAGTTTGTAATGCACTTTAATAATAATTGCTATTATTAAATAAATAATATTTAAGAGCCTTCTTGAACTTTTTTTGGTTTTAAAATATTTATAGGTATAATATATATAAATAAAAAAGTTTTAGTTAGTTTCAAAATATATTTCGACCAACTTGTGATATATCAGTTGAATTAGTCAAATTATTCGACCACAACTTGGTTGAAATATATTTCGAAACTAACTAATACTTTTTTATTTATATATATTATTTACAATTATGAAATTCATGAAAGAAGATATCGCCACGACATATTAAACAGCTTCTTTTCAACCTTAAAAGATGTTTATAGGTATACTGCCAGTAGAGGGAGTTTAGTATTTAGTTTCTTTAGCAAATCAAAATTAATCGTTTCCTTTAGTTTATTAATATCTTCTCAATCTCATCTTAATACCTCAGCTGCTTCCAAACAAAACCACCGGTGACCAGCAGAATTCTAATTCCATTACAAGTTTACAGCCAAGCCAGACCATAATCAGCTCTACACTCCACTAATAAGAGTCTTGCTACTGATCTAGTTGTTGGGGTAATCCCAAGATCAAGATTAACGATCAGATGTGAGTCCGGAACGATATGTAAGGTTTGTGGTGGTTGATTGAATGACTTACCATAAATAATGATCAAGCTATTTTTTGTATTATTAATATAATTATTAAAGTACGGTGAGTGCTGAAAAATATTTGGAGAATTTATATAATGAATTTTAATGACGGTCAAAATATTCAAATATAGTAATTTTAAGTCAACATATGGATAACTATACATTTAAGTTATTTAAACTCAATGTGACATAACTGCAAAAGTTGATGGAGAGCACATATCACATTTCATTTGCATTTCAACAAATATAATATTTTTTTGAATTTCAGCACCACATAAAAAGTTTTTGACTTGGTGATGGAAAAAGAAAACTTTCTGAAAGATATTGTTTCTATTGGAAAAATGTTAACGATTCCCTATTAACCTTAAAGTTATTTTCACATTTAAAAATATATCTTATAGGTTCAATTTTTCATCATCCGAGATGTTGTTCGTTCTACAGCTCAGCAGTATTGAAAATGTATACACCCAAAACGGTGAAAAGAGTTCTAATTAAAGATTTTCGATTGGTTGCTTGAAGTTACTTAATTAACGAGTGCACATTTTATGTATCGAAAACTTTTCAGCTCCATTGCTGTTGTTTCAGAATTTCAAATTTTCGCTAACAAGATTTTTGTTATCTTACAGAGCCTTGATAAACTTGACCCACAATAACTAGCTAGCTAAGTGGGCCACCTCAAAAAGCAGCCCAAAAATGTTGTCTTTTTTCAACACTGTATATAACAACAACAGCCTCGAGTTTGAAATAAAAGGAAGAGTGCTTCAAACCTTCGTGAGAAGCTCATTATTCGGGGACACGAAGCCCTTTGTGAAGAAATAAGGTCCCTTAACAAACCTTGTTCATGAGAGACAAAAAGTTTCTACTTGCAACTTTCTGTATCGGAAAAATGGAATGCTAGAATAAAAGTTCGAGCTGATTTTTGACTCAACTACTTTTTTTTCACATCTTATGCTTTGGGTGTAGTTGTTAATGAATGAAGCAATATATTAACTTGGTTATTATTGACACTGCTGTTATAAGTAATGCTTTGTTGATAATTTTGACAACGATTTATATACCAAATATCGTGGGTTATTTATTTTTAGATCACGTTCAAACTAGATTAGATCATCCCGAAAAATCGCATTTTGCGAAACATATTTTAGAGTCCGGTCATAGTTTGCCTAACAATCATTCATTTGATATAAAACATATTTGTAAGAAAGGTTTAAGTATGTGTGTGCTAGAACAGTTAGAGATATTGAAAAACAAGAATAACTCTGATTTACTGAACGAACAAACTAATTTTATAAGTACCCCCCTTTTACGTATGTTTTCGTCATCCATTTATTCCCACCAAACAACTAGTCAGGCCGGTGTATAAAAGGTGAGCTCCGGGCGGCAGCTCGTCATTTGCTGTCGAGCGGTCGGGCGGACTACACATCCCGAGGATGCCTCGTTTAGAGGCGAAACACGTGTCGATAAGTTTTCTTGCTTGTTATTTAAAATTGCTTTATTTTGTGCTCGTACTGCTTGCTTTGCTTGTGCATGTTTTATGCGAAAGGGCGGGCGGTGCTTGAGTCTGCATTTTGAATACCATGGTAAGAGTGTTTAGCGGAATATTGCAAATTATTAATATATCTACAAATTTAGATTAGATCCATCCATACAATCCATCAACCTGGTTCGTTCACTGCTGGAACTAGGTCTTCCTAAGATTGCGCTACTTTTGGCGATCCTCCTGCAAGAAATGCCCATACTCACACACGCTGTGTAGGCGGGTTGGTGAGCGCTGTGCTTGGACGACTAAACCAGGCGCTGTGTCAATCCCTCGCAGCAGTGACACTGCGCCGCTGCCCGTCTGTTTTATATAAGGCCCAATTGGGGATGGATATACCAGCATCAGCCGGTCCCCGGTATGGTGAGCCACCTGGTTGTGCCTGTTTGAGATCTGACCTCTTATGCCTTACGCTCGACGAGTGACGAGGGAAATGTTAAGGGACGTCGTGTGGCTGCGTTACTAGCGCTGCTGTTCGTGTTGCCCACCGCTCCTGTTTTTGTCAGTTTTTTGTGCGCGAGTCAAAGGCCTGGCAATGTGACGATGAGTAGCCAGCCACACGCTCACGCTACGCGAACGCAGTCCGCATCGAGCGCTCTTGAGAGAAATATGGTTGATTTTTGCAGGTATGTTGCCGCCGCTGGCCGATGAATGTGGTGCATGGCGGTGACGCGAGGAGTGAGGCGAGTAGCGCAGTGGGGGGCTGGATAGGGCAACATTGCAATAACGCCAAGAGCAACAATGCGCAGCAGCACGAGAAGCATCGTGTGGCTGAGTGGTTGCTCTCCCCCGAATAATTTCGGGGGGGGGAGGGAGTTTGCGAGTAAGGGTGGTACCTTCACATCGGCATCAGCTATAATGTATTAATGAGGCGTTAAAATGTGGAAAACATGCTGTTAAACACGCTTTTCGGCTATTGTGGAAATGGCGAGAATTAATGAATAAAATATTCAAAATAATCTTACGACAAATATGTGTTGAACTAAATACTTATGCGTAATATTAACTGATTAAACCTCTGGCGCAAGTACACGTTCGTCAGTACTGTGCCACGTAAATGTCTCCGATATGCCAATAAGGAATATTTGCACGTTTGCTATACTGTAGCTAATGTGGGCTTTGATGAAATTGGATACAATAATAATACTCGTGATACAATTAAATCGTTAGAGTTTCTCATAAATATCGTCTGCTTTGTAATGATACAACCCTATTTAGGGTTCCGTAACCTTGAAATAAAAGAACGGAACCCTTACAGGATCACTTTGGTGTCCGTCTGTCTGTCTGTCACGATCCTTTTGCTCGGGCCCCGTATGACATATCAAGTTGAAACTGATAATTCCTACGAAGTCTACGGCCCCATGGTGCTGTAAAAAAATCAACTCGACGCGAAAAAAAGTTATTGCATTTTACATAATCAATTTCAAACAAACTTTTGTCACTCGCAAGGGAATCAAAAAATAGAAGGCGCTTTTCATTGACTTAGAAAATTGAAATTTAGTTCACAGGTAGGTCTTGTAGCACACACATAGAAAAAAATCTGTAACTTACATATATTTAATTATTAAGGCAGTTATCAATGTCCAACTTAATTAGACCCTTTAGGTACATATTTATATGTATATGTTAAGTATGAACAGGGGGGGGGGGAAGGTAAGTGTCGTACACAACCGTCAAACGCGCTAGCTAATTGCACACTGATTTATTTCATCGAGAAACATAAGTGACGGGGGCGCAGCCCCGCAGTAATCTACCCGTAACTAGAAACCTATTCACATACACAACAATCCCTTCCCCTTATAGTATACAACCCCCAGACGACTTATAAGTAATTATACAAAAAAGCTATTAAAAAGATTACTCTTGGATTGATTCTTCTGGCTCATCCCCGTCGAGGCTGGAAGCACTCGAGAATATCGGCGACACCTCACAACGCCGAGCAATGGGCTCAGCGGGCGCGTCAGGTGAGCACCCGACTCTCGTCTCCGTCGGCTCCTCCTCTCCCGCGAGCTCGCCGGCGTCCGCTATCACGTCTGGGTCACAGAATACTGTGTCCGGGTCCCACTCGTGTGACACTGAGTCGATTGGCTTCTCAGATCGAGATCTTATCTGGTCTATGTGTCTTTTAACTTCGCCGTTTGTTTCAGGAATGTGTATTAGATATAAAACAGAACCAATTCTCTTTGTTATTACGCCTTTTATCCAACAGAACCTGTGATTATTATAATATTTCATTGTCCACACCAAGTCATTTTCTTTGAATTCTGGTCTCATTTTACCCTTGAACTGTTTAGCCTGTAAAGACTGATTTCGTGCTACTGTCAAAGCGAGATCAGTGGATGGGGAGGTGGAAATTTTTGACGGTAATATAACATCTAATCTAGACCGAAGTGGTCTGCCGTAAAGCAGTTCAGCAGGAGATTTTCCTGTGGTAGAATTTTTAGAATTTCTATAATCAAACAAAAATTTGGATATTTGCTCTTGAACAATTTTCTTATTTGTATTACTTAAAAGTATTCCCTTTAACCCCTTTTTAACAATTTTAACAAAGCTTTCAGCTTGCCCATTGCTTGATGGGTGATACACAGGAGAAAACACGTGATTTATTCCATTACGCAAGCAAAATTCCTTAAATTCCTGTGATGTAAAGGAACTACCATTGTCACTTACCAAGGTATGGCTTACTCCGTAACGACCCATAAAATCGTACATTTTATTAATAACTGCCCTACTATTGTAAGTTGAATTCATAGAATAACATTCGACCCATTTGGTGTACGCATCTACGATAATCAAAAACATTTGATTATTAAATGGACCTAAAAAATCCAAGTGAATCCGGTAAAAGGGATGTGGTGGATGCGGCCAGGACGCGAGCGGCGCGTGCGGGAGCGCGGGGCGCAGCTGCGCACACACCCCGCACGCCGCCGCTAGCCGCTCCAGCGCCGCGTCCACTCCGGGAAACCACAGCCGACCGCGCGCCTCCGCTTTCATTTTGATTATGCCAAAATGTGAACTATGTAATTCTTTACAAATCGCTTCTCGTAAGGATTCAGGGATAACTATTTTATGTCCGCGCATTACAACTCCGTTTTCATACGATAACTGTGACCTACAATAATGATACGGTTTAATTTTTAGATCGTTAACCTTCCTCGGCCAACCTTTAAGAATGTATTTTATGACCGTATTTAAAACTGGGTCGCGTTCTGTTTCCACACGCAGCTGGTGTGACGTCACCGGTAAATCTCCCTCTAACACAAAATTAATATACGCCGCGGTGTCCGTACTGAGCTCGGCGCAGACCTGGCTATTACTGATGCCTCCGCACCCCCCACCGCTCGAGCCCCCCTCATTCGCCTTCAGAACCGGAATTGCCGCTCGGGATAGGTAATCAGCGCTATTCTTATCACTGCGTACAAATTCTATTTCATAATTATAAGCCGATAAGAATATCGCATAACGTTGTAACCGGTTTGCAGACACCTCCGGAATTCCTTTGTGTGGCCCGAAGATTGTCAACAACGGCTTATGATCGGTTCGTAAAATAAAGGGGCTAGACCGGGCATATAGGTATTGGTGAAAACGCCTTACTCCGAATATGATTGCGGTCGCCTCCTTTTGAATTTGCGCGTATTTCTTTTCGGCCGCGGTCAGAGTTCGAGACGCGTACGCCACGGGCCGCTCGATACCGTCTGCACCTATCTGCGACAAAATACTACCGAGACCGGTCGGCGAAGCGTCCACGGTTAATATTAATTTGGCGTCCTGATCAAAATGTGCCAAATATCTATCAGATGACATTTCACTCTTAATTTTCCGAAATGCTTCATCATGTTCCTTGGTCCATTCCCACTTAACCCCTTTATGTAATAAATTATATAACGGACTTAAAATCGATGAAGCATCAGAAACAAAATTACGATAGTAATTTGTCATTCCCAAAAATGACTGTAATTGCGACACGTTCTGTGGCTTTGAAGCCTCAACTATAGCCTTGACCTTATCCGGAGATTTCCTAATTCCGTTCTTATCAATGATATGACCCAAATATGTCAGCTCATCTTTAAAAAATTCGCACTTACTGAGTTGTACCGTTAGACCTGCATCTTCCAGGCGTTGCAAAACCGATATTAACCGCTGCTTATGTTGGTCTTTGTTTTTGCCGGTGATCAAAATGTCATCCAATAGGAATATGATTCCATCTAAACCCGCTAGCACGCACTCCATGGCGCGCTGGAATATAGCGGGTGCTGATGAGAGGCCGAACACCAGTCTCGTGAACGCAAAAAGACCGCGATGCGTGTTTATACAGGTAAGGTTTTGAGGGTCAACTAAAATGCACTGGTTATAGGCCATTGAGAGGTCAATTTTACTAAATTGTACTCCACCGTTCAGTTTAGTGAATAAATCATTTACTGTCGGCAAAGGATATTTATCTACTATTAATTGTTTGTTTAACGTGACTGAATAGTCGGCACAAATCCTTATGTCGCCGTTACTTTTTAAAATAGGAACAATTGGAGAGGCATACTCTGAGTAATCCACCGGCCTAATGATACCTAACTTGACGAGACGATCAAGTTCTTTGTCTATTTTATCCCTCAATGAATAAGGGACTGGTCTGGCTTTAAAAAAAATCGGTTTGGATCCAGGTTTTAAACGCAATCTGGCAGAATATTTATTAAATGTACCTAAATTACCAGAAAAAGTGTTTGGGAATTTCATGACTAATTCTTTGATAATCGCTTCGTCTCCATTTTGTATATAGACAGCTTTTATCGCAGGCGCTAATTCCAATTTGAATTTGCGAATAAAATCTCTTCCTAAGAGAGGTGGTCCCCCGTTCATGACTACATAAATGTCGAGTATGTGTGTACTGCCGTTATAAGAAACCGGCAACTGAACAATTCCGCGTGTAACAATTTTTGCTCCCGTATAACCTAACAATTTTTTATTGGTAACTGACAATGGTACCTCACTAAATTGATTTCTATATGTATCATCTGAGATCACGCTCACTGCCGAACCACTATCAATTTCAAATTTAAATAATGAACTACCCACTTTGACCTGTTCCGTCATGGGTTTCCCTTCTACACATTGAATGTTAAATAAACCCTTACCGTCATCGCCATTCTCCTCATCCACAGAACCTTCCTCAACGTATTTAACTTTTTGCCCTGAACACATTTTACGTAAATGGCCCTTGTTGCCGCACTTCCTACACTTTAAATTTTTATATCGGCACTGATTGGCTTTGTGATTCGTAAACCCGCACACACTGCACTTTTCCTTGCTGGAGATGGTAAACACGAGGTCAGCAGCCGTGCCCGCGGCTCCCGTCGCCGTGGCGGCCCGGCGCGCGCAGCGCACGCTCTCCGCCATGTCGATCGCCTTCGCCAGGGTGAGCTCGCGCTGATTCTGCGCGAACAGCTTGTCCCGCTCGTGACCCGCTGACATCCCCATGATGAACCTGTCCAAAAGCGCCTCCTCCAGGTTTTTAAACTCGCAATGTGCCGCCAATCCTCTTAGTCTTGCCGCCCATTGAGTGTGCCTTTCATCTGCTAGTTGCGTTGCGGAGTAGAAATTAGATTTCTCCGCGAACCCAAATCGCTTGGGAGTGAAATGGTCATCTAGGAGCTTCACTATCTCGTTAAATCCCAATTCTTCTACCTTTCTAGGCAGCGCCAGATCACTCGTCAATTTAAACGTGGATTCGCCTAATGCACTCAGTAGTATCGCCTTTTTCTTGATCTCCGCTTTGTCCCCGGTAATGTCATTAGCTATAAACCACTGATTGATACGTGATTTATAGCTTGCCCACTCATTTGTCTGATGGTCAAACGAGGACAATATGCCGAAAGACATACCCGCCGCCATTTTTAAGTCGCGTTGAGCTCGCTCGTCGCCACGTGTTAAGTATGAACAGGGGGGGGGGGAAGGTAAGTGTCGTACACAACCGTCAAACGCGCTAGCTAATTGCACACTGATTTATTTCATCGAGAAACATAAGTGACGGGGGCGCAGCCCCGCAGTAATCTACCCGTAACTAGAAACCTATTCACATACACAACAGTATATAAATAGTTTTATAGATCGTCAGTGTCAAATAAAGTTGGTCTTTAATATTTACCATGTTTTTGGGGTTCCGTACCCGTATTGTGTGGTGGTAAGGAACCCTTTGTGCGCGAGTCCGATTCGCACGTGGCCGCCAGTATTTTTTGTTTGCTTTTGGTTTGTTTAACATGCTAAAATATTTAATGTCCGAAATATGCCCCTTTTTTCCGGCAAATTCTTCAGGCACTGAAACGTATATTTGATATTGATTGTGTATGTATACCCTTAAATATAAACTTGACAGTAACAAAGTTTAGTTATCTTTCTAAATAACTACAAGATCTGAAACGGTCGCGTACTACCACCCACCATATACATAGTTGCACATAGTAGTGAGATATTTAGAAAAAATATATTAAACCAGTAAAAGTTCCAACTATTTAATTTGGGAATTTTCAAAAGGACATCGCATTATTGCTGAAGTTTTAATAGGTGTTAACATACTACCAGGGCACGTTCTACAGAGCACAAATACCTTCTTACTCCAAAGAGGTTGACTGAAGAAGTCCCAATAAGGGCATTGGTTCTCAATTAAAGATCCAATCAGAGCCTTTCTTGAGGCAGCTCATATAGCAAACAGAGTGAATGGTTACATTTGTCTGAACTTGTCTCGAGAATTGGGATGAGGTGAAACAATAGCGGGTGACTATTCCACTCTGGTACACCTATCTTGGTTTCTACTATCATCATTTGTTATTATTTCCAAAAGTTCTTAATTCACAGGTTGAATTGAAATAATGACCTATTAATTCACATACTATCAACTATAAGTAAACAATAAAAAATTATTTATAGTTGTACAACCTTCGTGATAATTATGTGTATTATACGAGTAAGTTGGTGAATTCTCAAATCATAGCAGGTGAAAAAAAAATCTTATGAAGTTCTTAGTGAAATTTGCTACCTACTTCCTTTTCCCATTCTCTCATCTTTTTTCCGTGATTCTTCCAAGATCATGCGATAAAATATGGTATTACTACATATATTATATTTTACTTCTTAATACAGTTTCAGATATTCTTAGAAAAAACTTTCTTATAATTAGGTCGATACCATAATTTTGGGCAAACTTGATTTTTTCTTCAAGTTTTATATTTTACTGCAATATGTAAATTTCATGTTTAGTTAGGATAGTTAGGATTTCAGAATTACAGGAAAAAATTAAACAATTTAGACGTCTTTTTGGAATTAAATTCTATCGATAAAATTTCCTCCAATCGCGTTTTCTTTCAGTGAGAATCTTAATCAAATACTCAATAAACATTTACCCAAAAATGAAATACGTAGATGACGTTACAATGAAGTAAATGGATTCGAAAAAACCCCTTTTTTTTGGTATCACCTTAACATGATGTTCTCTTTTTTACCCTTTGCAAAAATAAAATAGAGAAACAAAAAATACCTACTCGTTTTAACACGTTCACTTGTCTTTTGGCAACAACACCGCAAGCACCACCTACGACAACTATAGTTTTCTGGCTCTGCTACTGGACCCAAATATACTTAAAATCAATGATCAATGTTATTTAAGTAGCTAGGAGACAGTTAGTCGAAATAATGTTATTAGACGAATCTTGAAACTGAGTGTAGAAAAAAACCTCAAAAGGTACACCTTTCCGATACACCTTTATGTACCTATATAATTTGTATCTTTGAAATAATAAGAAAAAAAAACGGAGACTTACTAAGGGGAAGACTGGAACCACCCACTTCCAACATAGCCTAGAGCGGCGTCTTGCGTAGACAAGTTACTAAATCATTTCGACGGTGTAGGAAATCACTCAACTGTCTGCTACGACGTATGAAATGGGGCAGAAATATTCTCCTACGTTTTGCGGGCTCGTACGACTTGTTGTGTGTGACATGTTTTCTTCAGGACCACGTGATGGCTTTGTGTGATTTTCTATTCTGAGGGCACTGGAATACGTATGGAGAAAGTTACACGACAATGTTATTTATTCGGGACATGTCGGCGTTTTGGTTGGCGGGACTAAATATGCGAATGAAAATTTGTATTACACAGTGATAAATCAGGGGTGAAAATTTTATCGAAATATAAGATTCTTAAAAATTGAATTCAAAAATAGTATGTGTTTTTTAAACAGATCCAGGCAGGCAAGCAGGCAGGCAAGCAGGCAGGCAATTTATTCGTTTTAACGGTATGTTCGAGAAATCAAAGAACGCGCATTATACAAAGCGCAAAAAGTTATATCCTGGAAAAAATTGCATGATTTTTTAAAGTTCGGGTGAAAAGGTAAGTTTTTCGGAAAAACTAATCCAAAGGGCAAGAAAACCAAAGTCTTTTACGGTAGAGGGCGCTGAGTGTTTGTGTCTTATCACGCTCTTGTAAAAGAGGCTGATAGGTATTATTGTTGCATTCCACATTTCTAAAGACTTTTATCTTATGCCTAAACAGCTTGAGTTTTATTTCGGAAATTACTGCTATAACACAAAACATGGTATATTTTCCGTTGTCAAGATAAAAAATGCATACAACAAATACTTTTTGAAATACCCAGAAAAGTTCGAAAATTCACTGATTATTTAGATAAAGATAAAGATAAAAGATAATGATAAAGAGAGCCAGTAGGTTTGGCTAAACGATCAGGTATGGGGCTGACTGCCATCACATAATAATATAGGTAACGACTTTCGTGGTTATTTTTTATGACAACCCAAAACCACTTTGGCCAAGACCAAACTAGTTTGTCCTAAAATCGGGTATGGCTGGTAAATACACACGTATGTTTCTTTAAATTTAATACAAATGAGATGATGAGTAGTTTTTTTAATATCTACCGAAATACTCTATTTGAATCTACAAAGTTACTACATAGTTTGTAATTTCAACGTAGCCATTTTATGGTTTGTGCATATGCCGCTTCGAGAGAGATCTAGCAATATCGCGCGATGCTCAATATTCTGTGTACCTAACACTTAAGGTATCAAGTTTAGTGCATTTTGTGATATATTTTATATCTAACTGATCATACATTCATGAGCTTTTTATTAATTAATTACTATCTAAACAATAAAAAAAATTATAATTCGATATAAATAGTGACATTTAATTTAGGTATGATAATAAAAAAGTAAAATTGACACTTGTTGTTAAGTGACACTTAAAAAATAAATTTATTTTTATTTTTAGAAAATAGTTTAAAACTAAAATTGTTTAAAAGTGTCACTTTTACTTTTTTATTATGATACCTAAATTATATGTTACTATTTTTTTTTACATTCGCCTGATGACGGCCTCATACCGAGGGCCGAAATATGTCGAGTTATAATTTTTCCAATTGTTTTAATACTAATAAATGAATAAAATTATCATACATTCATCATAATATGCTGACATCCGTCTCTCAAAAGTTTAGGTAATGACTATAGACCTCTTTCCATTGTCGTTTAAATCTCAGAACAATATTGTTCTGAGGTCTTAAACAAACAAACACACATACATATAGACAAGCCTGTCTTCGAGAGGGGTAGGCATAGACAACAGATTTCCATCAGCTACTATCCTGACACACCTCTTTCGTCTTCTCCACACCCATCAATCTAGTCATACAAGCTCTTCTATTCCGGGTACTTTTGACATTGCCTTTCTTCAATATCTCGCCAATTTGGTCAGCGTACATCCATCATATCGTTTCTTAATCGTTTATTAGAATTTAAATGTCGGTATTTAGACAGCCTCTTTGATCTATTGGCCAAGTCTCTGCTAATTAATCTGAGATGGTGGGCTCAAATCTTGGCAATGTAAGATTTCTTGCGTCCGTAGGAGATTATTTCTGAGCCTCTGCACGCAATAGTGGCAAAAATCACTATTTAATAGCCATACAATAAATAAATAACTCTTCAAAGAAATATGGTAAAAATATAATATATATGAAAAAACAATAATTTAAATAATTTAACAATAACTTATAAAATTAATGAGACAAGGGAGCGCTTTTAATACTCTAATCTTTCCCATACAATAAATTATTAAATTTTGTTCTTTAATTTAAGATACTAATTACTTAGAAGAATTTAGTTCTTATGATTTGACCCTTTTGATCGATATCATAAAAATACAGGATGTTTATTTATTTACACATTTGTCCGGTTCGATTCCCGGAACAGGCAGTTGATTTTTCAAAGTACTTTGAATGCAGTTTTTATTAACTTTAAAAATAAAATAAATATTTCATTTGCTATCTTCAATATTTAGGGTACTTTCATTTCAGGGGGCATTCGGTTGATTCAACCTGTATACTAGTTGTCCTGTGGTACAACTTTTTTCTTCTGTGCCGTAATAAGTGAATCATCGTGATAGAGGTGATAGCTGGGCTCATTTCCTATATGAATAATGCAATTCCACCTCTATGAAAATATCATCGGTTTTGAGACATTAAATATTTTTGAATTTCTGG
This sequence comes from Ypsolopha sequella, assembly GCA_934047225.1. Lineage (NCBI taxonomy): Eukaryota > Metazoa > Arthropoda > Insecta > Lepidoptera > Ypsolophidae > Ypsolopha > Ypsolopha sequella. Next base: position 12,756,546 of record OW203996.1, read on the forward strand.
AAAATCTCCACTTTGTGTTGGTTTTTATTGTATTTTTACTGTTGCTCCAAATACCTCCGTTCATGTTATTTTTTGACTAAATACTTCTGACGTTATTATACTAGTTACGTTATACGTTATACTGGTTACGTTATCTAACCCAAACTTCAAAAATACCAAGAAATTAGGGGATTTATATACAATAAAATACAAAAAAAGCCGGAAAATCTCAAAACTAGTGATATTTTCATAGAGTTTGAATTGCGTAAAGATCGAAAATGTACACAGCTCTAAATCCTAATATGATGATTTACTCATTACGCGACATCCTGTGTATGTATGCCACGTATGTAAAAAATATATATTTGAAAGTGATAGACACCGTCAAACATTTCCGCATATTTGCCAGAGTTCCACATTGTTCAAGGATATTCGCTATGGTCTCTTAGAGTAATAGGAAATTGAAATCGTTTGTGAACAGTCGAGCTCTATTCAAGGAGCCCTCCTCGACCCGCGTCACTGAATAATGAGGTTTTTGAGAATAGTTTGCGGTTTAATATATTCAAGTGCTTTTTCTATTGAATAGATAAGCATTATTACAATAAAAACAAAAGAATTTGTTTGCTGGTAGCTGTGTAGGTGCGGATTCCATTTTTGTATAGTCTGATTGATTGATTCAAAAAAATCAGCAGACATATACAAAATTAAAAATGCATATACGAGATTGTGATATAAATAACATTACTGTTCGAAAAATTCATATAATATAACGTTTAAATATCACTATTTATATTGGTATTACTCCAGTTTTTATAAACCACTAGGTTTTGCCCGTGGCTATGCCCGCGTTTATTTAGTTTTTGTGAAGACCATCGAGTCTGTTAATATTTTTCAGGCCCTTAATTTTATAGAACACATTTGTTTCGACTCCAGTTTAAATTATTTCTTGATCTCGTATTTGATTCTCAAATAAGTTTTTAAAATTTCATAAAACTCAGTTATAAATTTTTTTGTGAAATATATTTCGGGCCATTCGGGCCCGGCATCATTGCCATCCTATGCGAACTGATTCATGGGACAAAAAGTAGCCTTTGTTCTATTTCAAATTAAGAACTACATTTGTGCAAAGTTTCAGGCCAATCAGCTCAGTAGTTACGGTGTGAATGAGAAACATACATACATACATCCACACATCCATCCAAACTTTTGCATTTATAATATTACTGGGATGAAGTTATAATTAATGAACGAATAAATGAAAATGCTTTTAGACACTTTGAACTTGTATTTTTTATTAAGGTCTGGTGGAAAAAGGTTTTAGGAGTAATCCGAAACCCTCTGAAACTCCTACGCATGTTTGTATGTATGTTTATTCATAAAATATATTATTTATATGGATTAAGATTGGATAAACCAGCACTATAAATGACTTTAAACCTTTCATATCCCAATCAGCCTCACCTTAGGTATATCCACAGAGATTATAACAAACCAAACAAAACCGGAAAGCCCCGAAAAGCCAACGTGAATAAAACCGGACTGCATACAGAGTTCCGTTATTTCGGACTCATTTAGTCCGGGCTGATTTTACACACATATTTGCGAGCAGATAACTTTCCGGGCGTTATACTGTTAACCGGATTAAATCCAGCCACAGCCGGATTGCTCGCGAAATGGACACCCTGTATAGGTATATGAGAGCGGTGTGAAGTTGGTACCTCTTAATAAATGCAAACGTACATGTTGACAGAAACAATGCACAGTATTCATGTAATAAATTTCCAAAAGGAATATAAATAAATAATATATTTGCAAGTTAATTGAACTTGATATACGATTATCATAATGCATAAGAGATGCAATTTTTATGAAAGATTGGACTGAGTGTGTAATTTTGGGTGTATATTTTGATTACTTAGCGACTACAAAATATACAATAGATCTACCTTAAATTCTAAAGTCATTGAGATAACATGTGTGTATTTTTTATTCCTATCTAGGACTTGCATATAACCTACCTAGCTATAATCTATAACCTACCTAACTATTACCTACCTACCTATAAGAAGAAAGTTCCTATATTTTTACAATGAGATATATTTAAATATGATGTGATAATACCTAGTATATTACTAATTATACCTAAATTATTTTTAGGTTTTTAATTGTTTAAATTTTTAATAATTATTAGGATAATTTGGTTCTAAGTTCAAGTTACTTTTTTGTAATTTAAGTTGTATTTAATAATAAATACCTAGTCTGCGATATAAGTAATTTTGTGTTAATTTTGAATGTTGTTCTGCTATAACAGTCATGAAAGTAAATTCTGCATCCGCAATGAACTTACCAATACACAAAATATGAAATCTTTATTATACTGCAATAAGGCAATTGCAACATCAAAAGCAGTTTTATAAATACCCACATTGTTTATCCGATGTTGTAATATTACATTATAGCACCGCGATGCCACACTGCGATTGGCCCAATTTATTATAACACCACTAGAGAGCCAATCCAGAGACGAGAAATAAGTCCCGACCTTATTTCTTAAGGTTGTGTTGCCGATCTTTAATCCTGACTGGCCTTCAAGGCAGCGTTACCGGACGAAGCACTCGAGGCATGAACTGGTGTTATTCTTTTCACGTTTCGTGAAATTGTTAGAAGAAATTATTATAAATAAAGACGATATTTTTGATGATCGTAGATAAAGTATTGTGTGTAACTGAACAAAATTAGACATTGGAATACTCGTGCAAAGCTTTTCTGAAACTCAATTTGTTCGTTTTGTAAACAAGCACTCATGTCACAATGTCTCAAATTATGTTAAAGTTGCACGAAATACATTAACACTTTAATTAATAATAATTACATAAAGTTAAACGTGCACCAAATAAGGCATTTTCCCACAGTAGTTTCAAAAAACAACAAACTATGAATGGGAAAATCTGGGTCTATCCGGGTAACATAGGTTTAATAATTTGTACATTTATTATTTGCATTATCCGTAACATAATGGAAAGTGTATCTTTTTTTGATTGTACAAAAATATGCCAATTATTCCATAATTTTGTATTCAGCTTATAAAGAACTTGGGTACACAAATGTAAGTACATCTGGCTTATAAAATTCTCGTAGAAAGCTTTAATATTTACATTCAAAGTAAATACACTCTGAACTCTCAATGTTTCCCCTTCTTCAATAACATTACTCTATCGAATGAATGTTTCGAAATTGAAGTATTTAAATAAAGTTCAAAGCTTAAAACTTTTCCACCTACGGCCCTGAAGTAAATTTCCTTCATAAAACTGTAGTAAGTTTAGATTCAATGAAACTGGCTCTTTGGGGAAAATGCGCAAGATTATGCACACCCTTTCCACCACAAGAATTGGCGCACAGCAAAGTTACACTGTAATGTTGTCAATATTAAAATATTCGTTTATCATCCGTATAACTGAGATTTCCACCTTGCCGGTATCCGTTTATACATAAAGTATATTGTTTTTCGATTTCGTTAGGATTTTCCCGGTATAAAAATAGCCTATGTCACTCTCCGGATGCTGTTTTTCGTATGGTTTCTATATCGCTGCGTACTCACATCACACTTTCGCATTTATAATAGGGTACGGATACGGATTTCCAACCCATATTCCTTTTTTGAAGAGTTTTTTGGTAGAAGTGGCGATACGAGTAGCTCAAGTATAGAACGCTGATATCCCAATCTTGAGATCCAGGTTCCGATCAACGACACTCGAGTTATCGTCGAACAAACATTTATCAACGAACTAAAATTTTATGGAAATCTATCTCAGTGCATCATTTCTAGAATAATGGCCCCACGATACGGAGGTTGTGTGTGATTTTAAGTATACTGCACGTACTTAGCTCACTACGATAATCGCAAAATGATTGAATAGTGATTATCACGTCATTCTCATTCCAGCCAATCATAGACTTAAGTCGGACCGAAAAGAATGGACCTAGTCGTAATCTTTATGTTACTGAATTAAAGACGAAAATGTAAAAAGCACTTTACGTGGTAATGTGTCAATCGTTTATAAGGTTTCTTCGTTTTAAGAGTTTTGGTTTTAAATTTATGAAAATTTCGAATATTTTTGAAAATTTTGCAGTGTTTGATCGAGTTGCTTATGCACCATTTCACGGTGCAACTCGGCATTTTGTTATAACTTTGTTGTGCTCATTAGTGCGGATGGGGCGCACCGCGCAACGCAAGACTGATCAACGTAATACACATAAATATAAGCCTTGCTCACCTGGGCACATAAATGGTGGCGTCAATTTTTAAGCGAGTTATGCTTCCAAAAAATTTTAGTTCGTTGACATTCATCCAAACATACATACATACAAACGCCGGATTGTTCAAGTAAACTCCGAGAACTATGTTCGTTTTTCTCACTCGTTCAATAAAAGCCTAATATTGTTTAAGGACACAGATAAAACAATGTAAAAAGTGTTACCTCAAAAACAGAATTTACTCTAAAATCATAAACTCAGTGCTTTATCTTTCCAACGTTCCAACTTAACTGTCCTCATAAACGAACCAGGTTGCACAAAACAAACAATAATTCCCGAACGCGACACGGCACTCCCATTTTCTGAATTAAGCCGCTCATAACTTTTCCAATAACAAGTTTAACAATTAAATTCACAAACTCTCAAGTCCCGAGCTCAAGTCCCAACTTAAATTTCCAATAAGCAACGCGGTATTGGTTAATCTTTATATTTGTCATTCAATCAAAAGTTCTATCACAAAAAAGAATTCTGATGGTCTCAAAGGATCTAGTGACGGGAGTTCATTAATCTTTACACTTACAAATTCACTCGGTATGAACTCACTCTCTTGGATTAAGGGAGAATTATAAATGAGGTGTCACAAGGACTGCTCACAAAAAGTGGAGAGTCGAGAACCTCCGAAAAACTTGAATTTGCCTCAAAAACTTGAAGGATGTAGGCTGAACATGACATGCTGCTCAAATGTAAAACGTAGCAAGAAATGGGAGACGTCAAAATCCTTTGCAGATGTAATTTTCTTTCTAATCTTTAAAAGTTTAGTAAAAATATGCAACTCTCTTTTTACTCAATTTTTATTGTTTTGTTACAAAATATGCATATTATAATATTTATAATATTTTAAAGTATATAATATTATTTAATTGACTAGATAAAATTTAATATTAAAATGTTATTTTATAATTACATTAAATAATCATACGAGTACAAAGAAAAAAGTATAAGCCTAATAATAATTTGTGGTTTTTCCTACTGAGATGATTTTGCTGTAAGAAATTTCTTTATAGAAGCAAGCTCGCCCATTCGCATATTTTTGCGTTTCTGTGTATACAAAGCATACAATTTATTCGTATTTTGTTTTTGTAGAAATTGATAATTTAAGCACGCAGGAGTGTAAGTACAAAGTATACCTACAGCCTAACTCAATTAAAAATTTTAAAACTACATATTTTTTATTTTAAACTGTAAATCCTTAAAAAAACTAGGACATAGACAGGCTACAAGTCCTTTAATATGTTTTTTTTTGTGGCGATGTTTTAATAAGTGGATACTATGATCAAAGGAATCTTATACTTATTCTCACAATCGTTGATCTATTTAACAGAGGAGTGCAGCAAGAAGAGCCTCTCAACTCACTCGCCTTTTGTGTCGCGACATCTGCAAAACCACCCGGGAAACCTCCATGCGGCAGTTCTATTGATGGGAACTTGCTCGTTTCAAGACTTCATTCTGAATTGATAATTTTCAATGATTTTCTTCGCCAAAAATATCTTTTTAAGGGAATGTAACAATTATCTAGGTGTTGTATTTGAAAACGAATCTTATTTACTACATAGGTAAACTAGCTACATAAAAATTAAAGTATGTGTGTTCGATTATAGTTTTTCGTAATCTTTTTGGGTTCCAACACAATTCTGTACTACGAGTATATCTTTCACGTTTTTAGCTATTTTTGAGTTCGGTTGTCGATGAACAACATTTTTCATTTAAATATATGAACATGTAAGTCACAAACTATAATGTTTGATTGATCATGTCAGCTAAATATAATAGTAGTTTATGCTACTAGGGCGAAAAGGAATAAATTACGAGGACGATTTAAAACACGAGCGTAGCGAGTGTTTTAAACGTAACCGAGTAATTTATTGCTTTTACGCCCGTGTATCATACTACGTTTTTCAATGCATAGTGTGAGGAAATGAAAACAAATATAATCTTGTGAACTTTCAATTATGTTTGGCTCAAAAGGATTGTATCCAGAGCCGTTAAACAGTGGGAAAAAAGTATAACATCTATGGTACACAAGAAAGGCTGCAGGTTAGCCAACCATTGCAAACAAATTAAAAAAAAAAAAATAATAAAAGCCCTAGGGCAAAATAATCGATTTTCTGTTCGGTTTTGATGCATAAAAAGTGGGCCTTTACGAGCACATGCATTGAAAAATTATTTGCGGCTATCTCCTGGCTTTAAACGTATTAGGGATTAAGCTTTCAAATATTAGACTAACACCGCTACGTAAAATTTCAAGTAGAACTAGAACATTAACAATATTAGCATTACAGTTTAGTCCCTAACTACACCGCAAATCTCCATCGACTGAAAACATTTCTTGAAATTTTCCCGGTCGTGAAATCCCGAACACGGCGCATCACTCAGCCACTCCAATTTGTATGTAGATAAATGGAACCGTCTTCTGTCAGATCGATCTCGTCTTCGCCATGTAAAGGGCAAACGGATTGCGGTGCTAAAAGGAATTAAAAAGGGCTCTTTCTTGAATTTGTAAGCTTACAAGTTGAAGTAAAGTCGGTCGATTATGCTACAGTTAATTTTATTTTGTACAAGACGTAACTGTCAAAATTACTGGTGTTGATGAATGGCGTTGCAGTCGAGAATTTTCTGAGTATTGATATGGAACGAGGTGCATGAAACTGCGAAACTGATAGCTAATTTATATCACACCCGCTTTCTTTGCTGACGCAAAGTGTGGCCAGCGGTAGCTTCACAAGTTATAGGTTTTGTCAAAGTAACCCCTTAATTTTTCATGTTAGTCAAAAATTATATAACTGGAACATGAAAAGAAGTCGCTTATAAATAGGTTTTTATATATTATCATCTTTGGTAAACTAGGCGAAATCTCTTCTTAGAGAGAGATCTTTTTCACATGTGCTTTGAATTTGCCTGGTAATTGTTCAAAACTATTATACAAACCTTAAAATTGCGCAAAGTAATGCAAAAGTACAGGCGCGCGAGTTGAAAGCAGACCCGGCGTTCTCTCCACGCACACAACACTACACTATAGGTGTGCAGACGGTGTGGTGGGGGAGGTGCTCCCACCCTTCACCTTAGCTCCCGACTGCATTCAATTCACGCACAAACTGTACCTAAATCTGGATGTCAGAAGCTTTGAACAGGCTTCGATTCAATGTTAATTATCAGTTTTTGAATACGTGTTTCGTGTACAGTTAAGATTATGTATTGTTCGTAGGTTCGCCATGAACTCAGCTTCCTTTTAAATTTTATAACGGGTTAAAAATATATAATGTATTATTCTGCAGACAGTAGTCAAAGTAATGAAACTTAACATTTATCTCTTTGAAGAAATCTTAATAAAGCTAATGGTATAGGAGGCGCTCAACAAAAAATTTACGTCATTTTGTTATGGACATGGTTTGCCTCTCCGTTATTTAAATCCAGTTTCAGTTACATTATTACTTTTTTTTACTGGCTAGCTACGGCTGTTGTGTTTATCTAGAGCAGCTGGCGTAGCACAGTGTTCAATCGCGCGCTACGCCAGTTAGTTGAATCACAAATGCGAGGAGCGTGACACGATGTTTTTGCGATTAAATAGTACGTCACGTTCCTTACACTTGTGATTCAACTAGTGGCGTTGCGCGCGATTAAAGACTATGCTACGCTGCCAGGTTAAATTTTAAGTTTGATCTCGTCTGGCGAAATGAAAGCAACGTGACAACGGTCTGTCATTTCAAATGCAGTTTATTTTTTGAGTGTACAGCAACATATAAAAGAGTCAGCCTCATTATTCATTATCACGTGAATTAGGTTCCTCTACTTGCAACTTTACATAGGTTTGGTATAGCTAAGTTATTGTGTACTTATGTATCTGTATCTGTATAAATGGTATAAAATATATTCACTTTTGGAAAGCTTTTTATATATATTTTTATAATTGGGTAACCCAGATTACCTACCCCCTCATCACCATCATCATCACCATCACCATCACCAGCATCTTCCTCGTCATCGTCATCATCATAACCATCATCATCATCATCATCAACATCATCATCATCATCATCATCATCATCATCATCATCATCATCATCATCATCATCATCATCATCATCACCTCATTATCGAAATCGAAGCTCGATTGTAAATAGTGTTTATAAATAGTTCTAACACATATTTTATCTATGCGCTAATGTTAATGTCTATGGATGTTGTCAAGCCATACTTATTTCTATTAGTATATTTAACTGATGCCGGGTCCAGGTCGGACCCGAAATATATCTTAAACCGTGTAATTTTATAATTATAAAGTATTTTATTTAATTATTGATTCGTATAAATAAAAATATATATCTGTATAAATGCATCTTTTTATTAGATGATTTATTATTACAATTTCAGATAATCAATACAGAGTTGACGTAAGTAACTGAAACTAGGTTTAGATAACGGAGAAGCAGAACATTTTCAAAACAAAATGACGTGATTTTTTTGTTCAGTGCCTCCTAGACCATTAGTAAGTCTTCGTTTTCCTCTACTCCGAAACGTCGATATCAAGGCAATGATTCACAGACCGGAAACTCCATTGTTATATTCTTGTGAAGGGATCTTTTTATTAGATGATTTATTAATACAACTTCCAGTAATCCTTGGCCCTTTGCCTCCGCGACCGTTAAATTTCAATGAAGTTAGGAAAGATTTATTGTGGTGGAGAAAAACGGTTCGAAAACTTGAGTTGGGGTAAAGAAATCGATAAACTACAATCAGTCAATAGTCAAAACCCAGAACTTTCCGAACCGAATGTCTTTAGGGTTCCTTTGATTAGTGAAAAATAATACTTTAAGCCACATAAAGAGTACAGGGAAAGGACAAGTGTCACATAGTAAGGAAGGGTTAGAATAAATGTGTAATTAGAATAAATGTGTAACTTAAATAGATTTTTATTTTCGGGTTAAAATAAATGTCGGGATAATTTAAATATGTTATTTATTTTCACTCGGTAAAAACTTGATTGTGAGTTCGTTTTCGCTAAATTTTGTTTAAAGGTGTTACTATGCCCTTTACCAAACGAAAATAAAAAAATCTATTAAAATTATTTACATTAAGCCCTTCCTTACGATGTGATAAAATATTACTTAAGGATCTTTTTCTTTCTGTAAATATTTTTTTAAATCCATCTACTTCTGCTACTAATGTTTTTGGTTTACGTATTATGTTATTATTATTTTTTTTTTGTTATATATTAGTGTATATATTTATCGTATTCTTAGTATTTGTATGTACAATGCTATAGTTGTGTATTTATTGTAGGTATTTGCTATCCATTTAATAATAATAATATATTTTATGCACCACTTTCGCGTTATTTTTTCCGACAATTAATTTCCACCCAAAAGTTGTCTGGAAGAAATCGCTTTTAGTGGTAGGGCCGCGAATTAACCTTCGTTTATTAGTTTGTTCTTTACTTGATTTATTTATTTTGGTGTACAATAAAGATTATCTGTCTTGTCTTGGCTTGATGTGACATTGCTGCCTGCTGAGATTGGTTTTTAATTCTATTGTTTTGTGTTTTGTTTTAATTTGTGTTTGTATTGTTAATGTACCTGATGTTTTAACGTTTCTTAATTTGTAAAGTGAATTAGACACTTTTTATGCTAAACAAGTTTTTTATGTAAATAAATAATAAATACATAATAATTCCTTATATCTTATCCGATCATTCATACGAGTCACCAATTAAGAGAATTATGCTACCTTTGTACAGTCAATATACTGCAGCCCTTTAATAAAATCAGTGGGCAGACCAGACTTTAAATTATAATTCAAAAACATGTCTTTTGTGGTCAAGTAGCTCAGACGTTTCGACCTCTAATACGGAGGCCGTCGGTTCAAATCTCGTAGCAGTTCACCAATGTTCGGTCTTCGTGCTTCAGAAGGCAGGCATGAAGTAGTATGGGTCCACAGTTGTGCGAGAAGTACGACGATGGAGCCTGTCACGCTGGACCGTGATAATCGTTGTCAGTGAAGCTTGGGTCTACGAGTCTGTGACTTGTATTTCAAAGTTCAGACTCCAACACATCTCTGAACCGCCCTCGGAGGTCCATGTCGTGGTGATGTTTATTATTACTTTCTAAGTATATCATCAAGAGGGTTTCTTGAAATCACATAACGCCCTCGTGAGCGTTTAGTATGTTCATCACAAGCTAAAGATAAAGATAAAGAATCATTTAATATTTGTATGTCATATATTGTAAGCAGGAGGTCGCAGGTTAAATCCTGGCCCCAGGAATTTTTATAAAATATTCATGCTTGTAAATTTGTTTTTGATTGGTTTCTAGCTTGTAATGCACTCTAGCAATAAAAAGTTTGTACAAATTACCTTTAGACCTGTTTCTTTGTTTAATTACTTAAGGTGACTACCGTCGCCAAATTAGCAGCTTGATGTTTGTCTATACGAATATCGACGGAATAAACATTGAAATAACGTTCATATCAGCGCACAATGCGTGGTGGCTGTTACGACGCTTGCTGCGTCCTTGATAGGGCGAAATAGGAGAAAATAATACTTTTCACATAAATGTGACTGTACGATTGAATAATCCTATGTTTCGTTTATGGCTATCAAGTTTATCTATTTATCTAAGCATAAATGAATTAAATCAACCAAGCCACTTAGAAGCAGTAGGGAATTCAAGCCGAAAAACACCATTCAGTTAAAACAATTTTTCAAGTAGAAGTTTTGGTGGTACGAAAAAGAAAAATATTACATATGTTTTCCTAGAGTTGATAATCCATAATACATTTTTTCAATATTTTTGGTTTGGCCATAAAAAAGGAGTAGGCGTTAAAAAGTACCCATTTGGCGATATTAAGCGCCTTAAATAAGAAGTTAATAAATTAAGTTCATAAAGATTCGTAGAGAATAAATGTATAGACTTTGATTTTTACAGCCAAAGTGATAGAGGAATCTTATTAGTGATAAGGATAATATTTTCCCGGAATTTGCTTTTCAATTTTGACTTCCATATTTGTAACTTCGGGTTGATGTTGAACAATTAGGAAGATATATTTTTGTTTAATTTCTCAAAAAATACTATTCATAAACTTATAGGTAAATATTATGTGTAAATCAATCAAAGTCACATTCTTCATTACGCATAAGCATTATACTATAACTAGAAAAAGATTATTTTGTACGGAACCCTACCTGTTTTCGCATAATGGTCTTACCCACAACATTCACGATGTTTTCTTCGCAGACTTAAAGATAGAGTGGCTTTTCTTTATCGGTATCGACTGGCCGCGAGCTTTTTCAAGAAGTTTAACTGAAAAGCTAGGAATTCTTGAAAATACCCAAGTATGTTGAGCTTTGAACATAACTTAGGTTTCATTTGAAAGAAAAGCTCAGAGCTAGTTTAAAGTTTTAAGACTGTACGCCTAGAGCATGAACGACGCCAGACTTTCGAGGTTTTGTTTCAAAAAATTCGAATTCTCCTTGTATTGAAAAAAAATATATTTGATTTATTGATTTTTTATGTAGGGATTCTACTAATAAACAATGTCCAACAAATCCACCCTCTTTTTTTGTTTTCAAACGTTCGTTTCAAGAACGCGGTTAAGAGATCAACTTGATTCTTTTTTCATAGAATAAGTAATAGAAATATAAAGGGATTTTACCTAAATCCTTTTTTTTTCCTGCAAAATATTTCAGTATTAGCTAAAAACACACCAATTTGTTGTTTTGCTGTTTGATCATTAGTATTACGCGTTAAACAAAAAGAGGCTAATGAGCCAACATATAATCGCCTCTATCAAAAGCAAATAAGGTCTTTGCCATTGGACTTATTGTGCTGGCCGGGTAATAAAATAATTGCTAGGGTAGGCCACCCTCTTAAATGTTTAAAACAAGCGAAACTCGTATGTCAGTAGCTCGGTCTGTTAAACGTCGGTTTCTTAAACTGGAGATCTAAGTTTGGGTCTTGAGCAGTCCGGTAAGTCTTGCTAGTCAATACAAACAGTTGTTGTATTATTATCACTTGCTTCAACAGTGCAAGAAAATTAAATCTCAAAATCCAAAAAGCGTGTTTTGTGCCCGGAGTCAAATACCACTTTGGTTTGTATCGTTGGCGAAACGTGAGTGCACGTTGTTGACTACATTAAAAAAAACGCTTTTGTGCACATAGCGTGTGCACATAACATAAGTATTTTAATTGTACAAAAAATAGGTACTCGTAATTCATCCATTGATGACTGATAAAGTATAGTTTATCAGTTTTATAGTGTTTAGAAATATTTATTTTATTTTAAAATACCAATCGGGCCAAAAAACTCTCAGTGCCCATTCCACAATACCACGTGTCTCATAAATATATGTCAATACTTAAAGGTGAAAAGCTTGAACCAATACTGTTATAATTGATTGAAGTAGGCGTTGTTATCCCAAGTTGTGTTTTTATAAAGTAGTATTTTTTAAAATATAAACATAATAAAAATAAAAATATTTTTTACATATATTTCAGCCTCTTTTATGATAATTTATACTGATTATAATTAAGTGAAGATTATAGTGAAATTTTATTTATATTTATATTTTATCGATACAAAACTCATTGATAGCAACTCGTTAAAGTTAATTTCAATCAGATCAGCCCCCCTATTCTGTATCTTTGGTTGCCAACTAAACTAGGTGCCTATCATCAAAAACATAGATAAAAACTGAAATTTCAAAATTGCCTTTAGTGGGTATTGAACTATTAACAATCTGTGTCGTCACATCAAGTACGAACATATCCTTAGAAAATCGGAATTCGATAGTATATCTATGTTATTGATGATAGACACCCAGTCCAGAAGGCAACTAGAGATACATAATAGGCCCGCAGGTGTATCTTTGAGGTGCTACAAAACATAACCACAAGTTTTTCTGATCATACTTAACACATTTTGTACTACGGCTCGTGAATAAGAAGTAAAACATATACAATTTATATGTTTGTAATAATATTATAATTAAATATATTTACCACTTGGCTTTTCTTTATGATTATTAAAAATGTGTATGTTTGTAATTATAATTTTAATAAAATACACATGTAACTTTTCTTTATAAATATTGATAGATATAGTTATTTAAATTAATAAAAACATATAAATAAATAAAAGCAGAATGTATTTCTAGGCCTATTGGGCTCGGCATCAATTGCATTACATACATGTTTCTTTTGTTTATACCAAATCAAACCTAGCTTTATTAGTCTTTATAAAAATAATAAATCCCATCAAAAACATAAAATGTACAAAAATGGCAAGTCTCGCAACGCAGTCCTTCCACCGTAAAAAGTTGTGAGATCTTATGTAAAGCCAAGTCTGCTATTTTAGTTTTTATGGAAGCACCTTTTCATTTAAGTTAGTATGGGAGCACCTATTTAACAAATTTATCATTAATTGTTTCCTATTTAGTTACCTACCAACATTATGTGACTGTATTAATATTAGTCATCTTTATTTCTCTAATAAAATATAGTGACTTCGCAATCGCACAGCAACATATACAACATATCAGCTACCTAACACCAATTTATTAACGATTTGAGAAGATATTTCTACGCATCAGTGCTTTATTTGTGCTCTTCGATTGCAAAGTCACCATATTTTATTAGGAAATAAAGATGACTAATATTAATACAGTCACTTAATGTTGGTAGGTAACTAAATAGGAAACAATTAATGATAAATTTGTTAAATAGGTGCTCCCATACTAACTTAAATGAAAAGGTGCTTCCATAAAAACTAAAATAGCAGACTTGGCTTTACATAAGATCTCACAACTTTTTACGGTGGAAGGACTGCGTTGCGAGACTTGCCATTTTTGTACATTTTATGTTTTTGATGGGATCTCATTTCTTTTTGTAGGTAGTCGTCCTTTTTTATTCTCGGGTAATATTTCTTGCACGTCAGCTGCGGATTTTCTTAAAACCCACTCCCTTTAACTGATCATTAGGACATACTCCTGAGAAACTAGTATCGGGAAGGAGCATTTCATAATGACCACCTAAGAAACTACCAGAGAATCGTAAACGTTTCACTGGCATCCCAGGATCGCCACCGAATGATCCTCTCAAACGGCCATTTTCGTAAACCTCGAACATAAATGGATACAAAGCGGTGGCTGCCATAAGTTCGGATACGGAACCGTAGGTGGTAGTTTTCATCATTGCTGTCGAGTACATGTGTCTCCACGCTCGTCACACGTATAAAGTTGCATTTCATCCCAATGCGCTACCACATACTCGACTACCGCACACCTAATGTCATATGACGACTTAATGTTCCCATACATAGAGAATGACAAAGAATGGAACAAACATGAACCATCTCCAGGTATAGGGACAACTAGGTGTGGACAAGGATTTTCATTTATGTACAATATTTCAGGTTCCATTGCAATATTAATTTTTACGGTAAGGTATTATTACTATTATCCACAATTAGATGCAACAGGCAGGTTAAAATTTTTTTTGACCATTAAGTGAAAGGCAGGCTTGTCAGTCTAAGCCACAGAGTACATTATTATGTCTAAACCTGGTCTTTTTTGAATGACACACGAGTACATAGACATTTCAATATACCTACATCATAGAGGATGCATATACAAATAAAACAACATTAGCCGCTTTATTTTTCCTTTAATATATTTAAAGCTTTACTTGATAAATAACCTTTTACCTTGATTTTTAGGGTTCCGTATCATTAGGTTCCGTGACCCTATTACTAATCCTCCGCTGTCTATCCATCTATCACATGGGTCTACAGCTTCAGCCGTTATAGGTAGCGCGTAAATATTTTCACATAATATATGTTACATTGTCCTCTATCACGGCAAATAATAATATGGCCCCTATCACAGCATAAAAAGTTCAATAAATGGAAATCCAAGGGGGGTCCAATTATTCGATGTTATTTGTTTCAGCTCTATCTTTATAAAACAACAATTTTGGGCATATAAATATTAGAGTTCCTTATTCAAAAGATGCTGATTTATTTGTCAGGCGCTACTATTTTAGCGCCTTGTTTTTTGTCGCCTTTATGTGGCTACGTCATCTTTATTGTTGGTATTTACCATAATGGTTTGGGATTTCGTACCCATATTGTGTGATGGTAGTACGGAACCCTTCGTGAGCGAGTCCGACTTGCACTTATCCGGTTTAATAGCGACTTATTTACGAAATGTTGGTATTTCTCTTCTTAAAAAGACTAAATGTGTTTTAGGGTTCCTTACCCAAAGCACAAATTATTATAACAAAGGCTCTATCGTTAGAACGGTTATACATACAAGTACCTACAAGTTGAAAATTTAGGCAGACTACTTTAAAGTAAAATAAGAAATAATAAAAATTAGGGTTCCTTCTTAAAAAAGTTCCGAATTGTTTGTCAGGCGCTACCGTTTTATCGCTTTGTTTTTTGTCGCCTTGATGGTGCTATGGCATCTTTGTTGTTGCAATTTACTTTTAGGGTTCCATACCCGTATTGTGTAGGGGTACGGAACCCTTTATGCGCGAGTCGGATTCGCACACTACCGTTTTTTTAGTGATTTAATTACGAAATGTTGATATTTTCTTCTTAAATAGACTAATATTGTGAATATGTGGAACATTATAAGCCACCCTTTTTAGGGTGCAGAGGAACAACCCAAGGAACAGATTATTATAACAAAGGCTCTATCTTTAGAAAGGTAATACAACATACAAGTAAAGGTTTAAACTTTGGGCAGTCTGTAGTAAATACTTTAAAGTAAAATAATGAAAATTTGGGTCCCGTACTAAAGGTACCGAATTGTTTGTCAGGCGCTACCGTTTTATCGCTTTGTTTTTTGTCGCCTTAATGTTGCTATGGCATCTATATTGTTGTTATTTACTTTTAGGGTTCCATACCCGTATTGTGTAGGGGTACGGAACTCTTTATGGATGAGTCAGATTCGCACTTTACCGGTTTTATTATTTAGTTTTCGCACTTTAACTTTAACGTAGAATTTTTCGTTTTAGGCGTCTTTAATGCAAAGCAGCATACCAGCAACGTCATCTAGTGTCATACAAATTTATAGATGCAGCTGGAAACATACATTTTGTATAGACTTTGTATGGAAATATTAAATTACCAACCGCAAATAACATTTTTATATTTTTTTGTTGCAATGTACACTTAACACTTACCGCATACAAAATTTCAAGTTTGTAGGCCTGCTAGAACACCTTTAGACTTTTGATGATGTGTCAGTCAGTCAGTGACAAAATAAGGGAACTTTGACTTGAGATATTTCGTAATCAAATATAGGTACAAAGTTGTAATTTGGGGTCAGAAGTAGGATCAGTAAGTACTCTTGGTTCCTGAAATTTCAGACTTCTAGCTTCACCCACAACGAAGATACAGGGGGGTTGAAAGTGCCGTGAGTTGCTTCGAGAAAAGGATGGTACGGCCGTTCCGCGTTTTTTCTGCGAGACTTTGCGGGGGCACTGCCGTGCCCCCAGATTGGCAGATCTTTTTGGGACACATCGTATATCGAACTAACGAGAGCGCTGCGCTAACTAAAAATAAAAGAGCTAATCTGCAAAGCTGTCTGCGTGCAGCCTTTGAATCATTACAGCTTTCGATTAGCCTGCCTGTTTCCATTGGCTTTATTAAAGTTTTTTCTATAAATGAAACTTTTGTGAGCTTTTTCGTAAATATATCATTTGTAAAGGCTTATTTTTAAACAAGCAACTTTTCGTTGCCATTCAGCAAGAGCAATGTTGGTATACAAAAACTATACATGCTTTTTTAAAGACTCATTTGTGTAACCCTCCCTTGTAGACATAGGAAACAAACCCGCGAGTACTCTGTTTAAGAGACTTCCATCCTACTGTACTAAGCTAGAGCGATGTACACCGATATACTGATGATAACTGACACATGGGTTTAATCGATAAGATCAAAAATACCTGAAGATATTTTTTTGTATATTTGTTTTTTTTCAACCCTAGATAACTAAACTCTATTCAGAATTACATGATAACTTAACATTTTTCGAGTTGAATACGCAATAAAAATGGTAATTATCTTTAAAATCATAAATTCTGCATAGGGCTTGAAAACGTGGTTCTAAAGTTTGATTACATAGGTACAAATTACGGATAAAATATCCATGAAAACATTATACCGAACTGTTACTACAGATATCAACGTTATTGGAGCCACAAATACCATTTTTGCATTGGATGCAATTGTGTTTCGTCATTCTTCGAGCTTGAGATGATATAGATAGCAGATTTAACGCTCATTTGACTCGGAATGAACAAGAGCTTCTAGCATCATGTTATTCCGTCCATAAATAAACAATACCAAAAAAAGCTGTGTAAAAAAAGAACAGTACATAGTAAACGACCTACGAAATCAGCGTGTATTAACGCAAGCTTCGACCAAAATAAAATGAATGGACAGGCCTTGTCTTTACAATTTGCTCACTTATAACGAGTCTAAGCAATTGGATATATACTTCAATACCAAATTTTTATTTTTATGTTTATTTTGCTTTTTGCAGTTTGTAAATGCACAAGAAGGTATTTTTTTGTCAGTTATTTGGATGGCATGTAATAATAAACGTACGTGTCACTCTTCTAACAGACAGAGACAGAGATGAAGTGAGAGCCGGCGCTCACTTTACAGACTTCAAAAATCTGTACGCTATGGCCCGTCCATTTATTTTATTTTGGTCGAAGAACGCAAGTGCATTACGCAATGCCATGTTGAAACAAATCAGCAAGATAGAAAAAGAGTCGCGGATGCGGAGTGCAGGGAAGTAGGTGAACTCGACTTTGGCGGGGTAGTGCGTCGTCAAGCGGACGAATGTTTAGTTATCTAGGGTTAAAGGCCTTTAGCACTAATTAGAGCAAGACTAATTAGTGCTAAAGGCCTTTACCGAGTCATGATCTGGACGGCAATTCTGGCACCGATTGTGAAAGCAGAAAAATCAATCACTTCCATAGCAAATCCATTGTCAGATCACACGAAATCTGCCGTAGTAAATTTTTTCGCTCTTGCCAGAATCGCCGTCCTGGCCTCGTAGCACAGTGCGATGCCATTTAGTTGAATCACAGGTGCGAGGAGCGCGAAACGATGTTTTTGCGATTAAACAGTACGTCACGGTCCTCGCACTTGTGATTCAACTAGTGGCGTCGCGCGCGATTAAACACTATGCTACGCCCGCTGGACTGCGATCAATTATTTAAGCGATAATGAGGGTTAAAATGGTTCAAAGCAAGCAAAATGTAAATAATCATTGTAAAAAAGGATTATGTTCGTTCTGTGATGCGTGGAATATACTGAAAACATGAGTTTTTTTTAGCACACACGTGACGACAAACGCCGTGCGCGCATACCCACTTGAGCACAGAGCAGTCTAAAAATATTTCTTAGCAATGTCTTGTACAGGAAAGAAAAACATTTGCTTTGATGACTACCAACCATTTTTTTTAGCACTTTTCTTTAACCATTTTTGTTTTATTTATCTATATTGTTTATTTATCTTTTAGTAAAATACATATTAGAAACTTATTATATTATTTAATATATTAGAAACTTATCTAACACTGGCACCCAAGGGACAAACTATGCCTATATTGGG
Organism: Ypsolopha sequella; assembly: GCA_934047225.1. Classification (NCBI taxonomy): domain Eukaryota; kingdom Metazoa; phylum Arthropoda; class Insecta; order Lepidoptera; family Ypsolophidae; genus Ypsolopha; species Ypsolopha sequella. The sequence goes on from OW203996.1 coordinate 12,775,462, forward strand.
GCCACAGAGTTATTTATTGTTTTTGGCTAATACATTTTTTTGGTGAAATAAATATATATATTTTTTTGAACTGCACTAAGGATTCTCGTAGACAAGACCATTATGATTATTATATTTTTCAGAAAAGACTTACAGGCGATATGTAAAAGTTTTAGCGTCCCTCTTACTCCATATGCAAAACAACCCTAAGTGCGAGAGGGATGGTTTCGTGGAAAAGTAACAAACAGTTGGTTTTTTATTAATATAAATTGTACTAAAGTTACTATAAAAATTTCGTTTAACCAGGTCCTAGATACCGTTAAAACCCATCTTATAAAATATAATTGCAGTCCATATGCCATAATATATACAAGGTGACTTTTTGATCATCATCCAAATTCATACTGGAGGCTTGATAAGTGGTCAGTATCTTAAATCAATAACGATTTTTGTGAAATTCGTAAAATGAAATTTCGACTTCCCATAGTAATCCACTTCCAGTCCCGAGTCAATCACTATGGGGAGTCGACATTTCATTTCACGAATTTTACAAAAATTGTTATTGATCCATGACACTGATCACTTATCAAGCCACCAGTATAAATTTGGACGATGATCAAAAAATCACCTTGTATATATTATATATGTGATAATAGACTCTCACCTTACTTTCAGGCAACATATTACGAACATCACACTTAGAGTGAGATGACTCATGGCCATTTTTAAAACTATACGCCATGTAGCAGATGCGGGGATAATAAGAATGCTCTATTTCACTTTGTGCTAATCAATTACTACTTACTGCATAGGATCATGGGGTGGCACCTGTAAGACTTTTCTTCTTCCTCTTGAAAGAGCTCAAAGAGCAGTTTTGAAAGTTAGTACGTTACGTCCCTTCAAATACCCAACAGCTGACTTATATAAGGAATGTGATGTTCTTACAGTGAGGCAACTATTTGTTCTTAATGTGATTCTGAAACAACATTCAAATGCTCCATACACTCCCCCACAGGACATCTCTTCTCGCCGAGTACTCCCCATCTTCAAAATATCACGTTCACGGACATGTTTCGTGGAAAGATTTGAGAACTATCTTGGTCGGTTTCTCTATAACCTAGTAAATAACCTTCACGCTATCTACTCTCTAAATGCGTATGAAGTTAAAAATAAACTAATACCCTGGCTTAAGTCCCTAAGTTATGAGGAAACAGAGAATCTTCTTGTCTCTCGTTTTAAATGCTAAATGTAAATTTACTTGTTGTTTAATATTTTTCATAAAATTTTTGACACACTCACCCACGCATTCACAAACACACCCTCACACACACTCCCTCCCTAGTAGTAAATATACGGATCCCAAGACCTTGGTCGTAGGGCTGGGGAAACACATACACTAACATACACCCTCTTCCTACACACACACTCTCATTCTCATCCACACTCTTCACACAGACCCATCCTCTCATATGCCCTTGATTTTTTGTATTTTTTGTTTTTATTATAAGTTAAGCTGCATGCTCTGTTGTTTTTTTGTATTCTCGTTTATTTTATATTACTTCTAATTTTTAATGTAATAATCTGTAAGGGAAGAGCTTGGCGCCTATTGCACCGGTACATACACCCTTGTAGGCGTCAAGGTAATCCTATTCTGTTATTGTGTAATTTTTAGATGAATAAAATCATATTCTATTCTATTCTATTCATTGCAAATTGTCAAACCAGGAGAACTGGTGTCAAAAAAAGACCTCATTTTAATAAATATTTGTATCAGGCCGAATTTCTCCGATCGCGTTTCTGTTCAACAGATCCGTAGAAAAAGATTCCAAAATAATATACTATTTTATCAAAATATTACATTATTTACTGAAGTAGATATGCAAGTTCTAAAAGTGTCGATTTTTTTCCGTAGCGCCTTAACCCTTATAAATCCATATCGCCCGGCCTGATACATCAGTCCTACCAAATTGTATTGAAATTCTATAAGCCAGGAATTCTAAGAGCTAATATTAGAAAATATATTATAAGTAAATGCATTGATATGAATTTGCCAGTATATAGGAAGAGTCGTCGCGAAGCCGTATATGTCATTGGCACATCGCAGAATTGGGCATATCATGATCTGCCTGGGCAAATCATATTTCTCTTAAAACTAGGATTGTCACCTCGCTCCGCTCCGCTTCCCTTGGTGTCACTAATTCATTTACATATAAACCTAACTCGCTCCTCCTCGCTCCTCTCGTTGTCGCATTAATTTTTGCCTTTTGGTGAAAGATTTTTGGTCCACGTTTCACATAAACGTCAAAATACCTATAGTTGTAGACATCTTTCGCGCTTAGCAGGGCAGTATAAGCTCTCCGTCAAATTACGATTTGAATCTGACATTGTCTGAGACCTAGTAACAAAACAAAAGTCAATAACAAATCTAAACAAGGTACCTATCTCTGCTAAGTCGAGACGACACTGCATAAGCCGCAGCTGACAAGTGACTTGGTCCCTTTTCAATTTGCGATTGAACGAATGGAGCGCTCGAATAGCATAAATGAAAATGGCAGAATAAATTGATTTCTCACTCAGGTGGAACCGCTGGGAGTACCATTCCGTGTGCAGTTTTTTCTTTTTACTGACATTGTAACTGACTTTTTATTGTTGGCATAAGATTTAATTTTTATAAATCTTATAATTATAAATAAATAGACTTATCAAAATAATGTAACTGATGGCTGGACCCAGGATAGGGCAAAAATATATTTCACTTTAATATTATGTTATTTTATTACATATAATATGCATAAAAAATACGATATTAAAAATGTCCAGGGCCTGTAAGCAAGGAGCATGACGTACTGTTTAGTCGCAAAAACATCGTGTCAAGCTCCTCGCACTTGTGATTCAACTAAGTCGCAACGCGCGCGATTAAATACTATGCTACGTTACGAGCCCAGATAAATTTAGACAAATTTATTTTGTCGGCAACGGTGGAGTATTTAAAATATAATAATATTGACAAAAAATGGTATATATATATGGTATATGACAGACAGATAAATAAAAAAATAAATATATAAATCGCAAAAATTAAAACAGGTAGGCAAGTTTTAAAATAGACCTCTTCTTATTTCAAATTCAAATTCAATTTCAAAACTTGGCTGTGTGACTGTGTGAATATGGTTATTTGTTTTTTCCGCATGCTAATGTTATTTTTGAATTAATATTTTTATATTATTAAACTATTTAATTAATTAATTATTATTATTATTTAAAATATTTATATTTTTTAATTATTTTAATAATACATATAAAATTTTTTTTTTGTTAGTAACTAGCACTTAAAATAAATTTAAATATATCGATCATTACATTGTTTTGAGCGTATCCTGGCTTAAGGTGGGCCATCCCGCTCAGCTGCCATATAAATCCTGATGTGACGTCCTGATGGATTTGAACTCAATGAAACTTTGCACACATTTTTATATATGTTTCCTTTCATCCCACACCGCACTCCAACCCATCTCTCATCAAGAGGTGTAAGATGACGAGATATTCAAAAAGCGCCGAATTTGTGAAACGGTTTCGGGTAAAAACTGTTTTTTTATGAAACGATAACTGTATATTTATAGAAAAGTGTATTAAGGCGATATGTAAAAGTTTTAGCGTTCCTGTTACTCCATATGCGAAAAAATCCTCTGTGCAACAGGGACGGATTCGTGGAAAAGTAGCAAAAAGTCGGTTTTATATTAATAAAAAATGTACTAAAGTTGCTATCAAAATTTCGTTTAACCAGGTCCTTGATACCGTTAAAACCCATCTAATAAAATATAGTTGCAGTCTATATGTCATTCAAAATTGTCAAACCAGGAGAATTGGTGTCGAAAAGGACCTAATTTCAATAAATATTTCTATCTAGCCGAATTTCTCCAATCGCGTTTCTATTTTAAAAGATACCTAGAAAAAGAATCCAAAAATAAAATACTATTTTATCAAAATATTTCATTATTTACTGAAGTGGATATGCAAGTCCTTTAAATGTCGATTTTTTTTCCGTAGCGCCTTAATGTAGCCTTTTTTTCATGAACAACGCCTGTATTTCTCTATTTTTTATTTCCAGTATAGGTACAAAAAATTATACAATTTGCTAAACTTTGCGTAAAAACGAGGCAATATTGACGATATCCTGACAGCTATTATGATGGTGTTTCATCAACTTTTGCTTTTTGCGCTGTATAAAGACGTAGTTAGATAATACTTATGAAAAAAAAATAAGCTGTTGACATCACATTCAGTTTTTACCTTTTGTATGAATCTTAAGAAAAATTCAGGCGTAAAGGGGCCCTCTTAAGATTCATGTCGTGACGATATATATTATGGTATAGTTACTAGAACCAAAATTACGGCTTGGACAACATTTACAAACAAACCCCTTCTCGGCATGAGTAAAGTTATGAAGATTATTTATTTGATTTATTTGTCAAGCTTAAAATCGCTGTTCTCAGCTAAAGAATTTCCGGGAAAAAGCTAGAATTCCAAGAAATTAATACTCATAGCGTTTCTTACAATTAAGTCTCCGAAAAGATTTTCATTTCGCTTAAACCACATGAACAATCGTAATAGCCCCTGAAGTGGAAATTCAATTAGAGGTTTGCCATCGCCTGGTTTCCCGCGTCTTTTTCGTGGGGGGCTAATGTGGCGATTCGTGCGTGTTGACGCCAGACGAGCACGTATGCCATAAACCCATGCTTACATGTTTGTGACATTGCTAGGGAAGTTGGAATGGATTGTTGAAGAAAAATATTACGCATTTTAGTGCGCTTACTGTGGATTACAGTTTTTGATTTAAGACCCTTGGTTATTTTTTGTTCATCCCATCATAGTTTAAATGAGCAAGATTTGGCCAGAGTTTTTAGAAGATGGTTCTTAGGATTTCAATAAAATTTGCACTGTTGGGATTTTCGGGGCGATAAATCTGTCTTGCTAGGTCTTGTCTCTGTGAAAAGTCGTTTTCTGCAAATTTGTTTACTTTTTGCCTTCGTACAAGATAATGTGCGTTTAAAAAAAAAATTACCCGCGTCTTTTGGGCTGTCCCTTCTGTTTGAAGTCTAATAACAAGTAAAATTATGTGGCAAGCATTCATAATCATTAAAAATGAGATTTTTAAAATATAACCATAAATTCAAATATAAATTCACGAAAACGCTTAACTTTAAGTATTATTCTATTTGTCAAATTTAGTATTAAATTAGATTCCTAGATGGCATTTGTATTATCGTCAATCAATCATTCATTATTATCACCATAGACAATAATATGGTCTTTTATTCACATTTTAGAGTGTAAGTTTAATACGATTTCTAGATGGCCCTATCTTACTTTATTAGCACCATAGACTTAGGATATTTCTATGATTAGCGCTGATTCCAAATGAACTGAAAACCTCTTAACTAAAAAAACAGTATTTGTCTATGATACCATCTAGACTAATCTAGAGGAATCAATGAGCAAACTTATTCTGAGAGAGAATGCATAAAAGTGAGAAAAAAAAACCGGCCAAGTGCGAGTCGGACTCGCGTACGAAGGGTTCCGTACTATTATATATAAAAACGGCAAAAAAAGCATGTTTGTAGTATGGGAGCCCCCTTAAATATTTATCTTATTCTGTTTTTTAGTATTTTTCGTTATAGCAGCAACAGAAATACATCATCTGTGAAAATTTCAACTGTCTAACTATCACGGTTCTAGAGATACAGCCTGGTGACAGACGGAGAGACAGACGGACAGCAGAGTCTTAGTAATAGGGTCCCGTTGGTTACCCTTTGGGTACGGAACCCTAAAAAAGCAACGAGAATAACGCTCAATCATCAGTAGCTCAGTTGGTAGAACGTCTGGTTGGCGTGCAAGAGATCTCTGGTTTAAACCACGCCGTAGGATTTACCATTTTTTTTTCTTCTCTATGTTCGCGAATATTAATCACAGCTTTTTTTTGTTACGAACGTATTTGTCATCAAAGAATTTTGATCGAGCGGAGCTCGGTCACCCCAGGTACTTTCAATAAAAAAAAGGATTTTTTGCTGCTAGGACGCTAAGTAACGATAAATAAACGGAAAAATAAACATAAATATTAAACTAAAGGCTAGACAATTTATTACAAATGTCAATATTCAATATCATTACAGATGTTTTTTGTGCAATCTTACGGTTTGCAATATGCAGAATGTACAACAGTAACATTCCTAACATTTAATGAATCTTACTTGTTCACACTCTTGTCAGGTCCCGAATAACACTGTTCATTTTTTTAAACAAAGTTGAACCTTTACTTTTATATTTCCGTTAACATTTCACTTGTCAATACCACAGTGGCTGAATGAGGAAAGAGTCTTAAAAGTAAAAGGCAATATTTTTCTTAGACCCCAGTTAATTTCGCTTCATTTGTGTAAGTCGTTTTTCTCTGCGAGTTTCTAAATTCGTTCGAAGGCTCTTAAGGTTTCTCTAGAACCTTCCTCACACTCTTAAAAGGGTCCTTCAGTTAATTGAAAGAGATCGGGCGTCGAGTACCTTCTTCGTGTCGAGTACCAAGCACAAACTATACTGTGTGCTAGACGGGCTTTGCTTTGTAGAGCTCCGTCATTTTCTGTGGCCTATTACCAAAATTAAATATTGAACACAATGTTTTAAACACATTTTTAGATTTTTACATTTATATTTTTACAAAGTTGCTATTTCAACCCATTATTTGATTTAAAAGAAGTTGAGGTTTCGTGGGATACCCGGTTGGATCGAAGTTCCTTTCGGCACTGACGCTCAAGCAGCGCAAGCCGCCACCCGCACGTTTATACTACAGTAATCCCCAACCCGTACTATGAAACGCGGTAAGAAGCGTTAGCGATAAAGAAGTGTACGAAAGCGATACGATGTAAACGTAACGGTTGACAGTTTACACTTTTTTCGGCCTAGCCCTCATATGCCAAGCGTCTGGAGTATAACCTGCGATACGGAACTTCGTTACAAAAATTCCGGCTAAACACGTAATAATGATATATGGCTTGAGCTCTTAGGAGGCGTCGTTACGCGCGGACCTCTATACAAACGCTGTCACCACATTATGGGGTGTCTATGGAATGTTATTATAATATTTTAGGCTGAGTCTATTAACATTATCTAGATATATGTTTAAGTAGAACTAGAAGCCTATAAATTTGAGTAATAACTTAAAACAAACCCCTAAAATACGTAAATTTAACGGTTTTTTACTAAAAGTGTAGCCAAATGTGCTTTTATTGTTTTAGATCAAATGAAAAAATGAATGCCGGTCAAACATTAAAAATGTTATCTAGATTAATAATAACCAGAAATAATGTTTAAAAACGTCCACAGTTTTGCCAAAATGTGGTTTTCCCTGGAACAAGTTTTCAATTGCACGATTGTATTGTCCTCGCAAATTTCATGGAGCGTGGACCTTATAGCGAAATGCAATAGCATGACATTTGGCCACGCCCAAAACTGACTTGGTCGCGTTATGACGACCATCCTTAAAGCAGATTTGAGAATGTGCCCATTGCCAGCCTAGGTCGGTTAAAATATTGCCAGCCGCTCTTCCCTTTTCTTATTTCCGACAAGCAAAGGCCCTGTTTCTCACATTATATTAAAATAACTAATGCTCTGTGCTCAGCCATTAAATTAAACTTTAAACAGAAACCTGTTGTCCTGTTGGTTTTTCCTAAGGAAATTAACATCATACTTAAGGAATTATTCCACGGCTTCACCCGAACATAGCCATGTTTCTGGGACACTGTCACGCTGAAAAAATCAATATTAGGTCTAAGCTTTACATACCCCAACTGACTACTAAAAAGCTCACCTTGAGAGTCTAGGAAATAAAGTTTACGACACACAAGAACAGTCAAACGGTCTTTCCTCCTGAAACGGTTTTCCTTTATGACAAGAGTAACACGCTGGCGATTCGGCTTGAGTCATTCGGGGCTTGCAAAAATTTGCGAGCAACGTTGTTTACTTTTGTACTAAGTCGTTGTAAGTGTACATTCATCGTCGCCATAACTTTTCAACACTAGATTAACTGAATTAAAATGTGCTTTAATGTATTAAGTACCATTTATTTAGTATTTTTATCTACTCCCATAAATCAATAAGTTAATTACAACACCAAAAACCGTTTTACAAGTACCTAAATTGTTTGACCGATGTTATAATATTGAATTATAATACCACTGTGATTGGCCAAATTTATTATAACTCCACTAGAGAAACAATCACAAGGATAACGCGCTGTCTTAATTTCTTAAGCCACGCCAATTTACTCTTCTCGCTTTTGATTGGTCTCGGGCATCTACACTCTAATTCCATTATGACGAGTATCGGAACAGTATCATTACGAGTGTTCTTTTTCAAATTTTTTGTGTTCTTTTTCTCATTTATCATTCTTCATCATTTGTCGTAGATAAGGTATTGTGTGCAACTGGCCGTAATTACACATTGGGACACTAATCTTATCAAAATATACAAACAAGCACCCACGATCATAGTGAGTTTCCCAATGAATTTCGCATGAGTGTCCCAATGTATGTTGAGTTGCATACAATACTGAATATGATGTTCAGTTGCATACAATACTTTTTCTACGTACATCAAAAATATGGTCTTTATTTATGATATTTTCAACTAACAATTTCACGAAAAATAAGAAGAAGAAGTTTCGATAATGAACCTTGGGTACTTTTGTACTAAGACAGACTTCAGCGTCGCCCGGTAATGCTGCCTTGAAGGCTAATTAAGATAAATTGATAAGGTTAGGACTTATGTCTGTTGTTGATTGGGTCTCTAGCATTGTTATAATGTAATATAATAACATCGGATAAACAATTTAAGTACTTATAAAACTGCTTTTGATGGTGCAATTGCCTTATTGAAGTTTGGAGTAGATAAAAAAGTTATCCACGAATTATTTTATTTAGTGATGAGGAAAGCAGATTTTTAAAGTTCACATTTTATTAGGATTTATAGAATAAATCTAATAAATTTAAAAGAGAAAACGCAGTTTACGGTTGTGAGTTTCTTTATTCAATAATCGGACAGATCAGAAATATTTGAATATGTAATCACAAACAAGGAATATTATCAATACATTTCTGCACAGCTAACCTTCCTTTTTTATTTCAATTTAACTTGTATTTTCAATGATATTAATTGAAGTACCAAAAAATCGGTCCTTTAAGAGTTCGTTTGTAATTAGCTCTGGCCAGACGGATAGGATGTACAATTGTACAGTACAGAGACACAGACGAACTTCAGAGGCCCCATTAAGTTAGGCGCCGTTTGTACAATCGATTTCATCTCTTAGTAGTCAATGCTCAGTAATTTTTGGCTTAAAGGTCTTATAAGGTCAGATTGAGCACCTCATTTTGCATTAATCGGAACTGAACTCTACCAGGTTTCCTTTAAGTTTAAAATAGCGCGCTCTCCTCCGCGGCTGTTACGACCACCAAGAAACACGCCCTCAGGAAAAACTGCGTTTTTATTTAATAACTCGGCTTCTAGATGAAATTTAAATATTCTAAGATTCTTTACACGGGTTATTGATAATTTATTTTTAATATAAATTTATAGGCTGTATATTTAAGGAAGGCTTTTTAAAAACTGAAAAGCATGAAATTTGGAGGTAACGTAAACCGATTGACCAATGTGAAAAAGTCATTTGAATTTGTGCATCTGATTTTAGACGGACCCTTAAGAGGATAGTTTCCGCTTGCATACTACCCTGTTACTCCGTGTGGACAGACCCGCAGTGTGAGAGGGACGGATTCTGGAAAAAAGTCAAAATGACAACTTTTTTCACCAATTTTATTATTTAAAAAAAAGCAAAGTTGCTATAAAATATCTGTCCCGTTAAGACTTTAATAAAGTTTATACAGAATTTAATTCATAAATAATATGAACGGGTTTTTACTTTAATAAATTTAAACCTCGACATGAAAACATTTTTTAGAGCCATCTTTGGCACTTTATTTCTCAATATTGAAATGACTTCTGAGGATTTTGTTTCGATATGATTGTGTATTATGTTCTCGAAAGAAATACGTATTTTTTCTTTTTTATGTAGTATTGCTAAATTCTTTAAACCAGGAAGAATAAATTATGGTTTTGCGGAAACTATCCTCTTAGGAGCTAAAACTGGTACTTTTATTGTCAATTTTGCTGTTGTACCTTTCATCTGTGACTTTGAAGAGGTATCTAAATAGATAAGACCTTTAGCTATTGTAACATATAATGTCGTTAAATTGACTATTAGACTAATTGTATATAAGCAGTACATTAGACAAAGAGGAAATGGGATGAGATGAGGTCTAGCAATATCTGGCTAAGTATATAGGTATAGTACCGAATAGTGTGTTATGTGGGACGTCTATACTACTTACGTCGCGTTATATTTGCGAATCTACAACCACGGAATTCAGCCACAATGTTGACATCCATTGTTAAGGGGAAAGATGAGGCAAATAGAAATATAATGACAGACTTTTGTTGCAATAATCAGGAAACCTACAGTAATAAAAAAAATACATATATTTTCTCCTAACGTTTATGAAGTAAGTTTGAACAAACTCTTCTACTATATTACTTATTTAAGACTTTATGGTTTCCTCTTGAGTATCGACTTCTATATTCTTTTGTTTGTTATACTCACAAAAAAAGAAGCAGGATTCGATTGCAATGATTTCAAGTACTATGCATCGAATAGTCATTGCCTATTATTTTCCGATTTACAATCAGCATTCTGTGGGTTATCAGATGAAGTAAGCGGACTTGCCTCATGCTCAGATTTCTTATACTTGTTCGCAAATGCTTACTTCATGTTCTCATCAATGTACTATTTCTCTGATTCAACATATGCACAATGTTTTCCACAGACACACATTCTATAAAATCCTTATTGAAAATTGAATCGCAGTCGCAAATTTCCGGGGAAGATGCATAAACGTGGCAGAGGTAATTTTATCAAACGAGTCTGAAACGTGCCCGCGAGACGCGCCGGCAGTCACGCTCCAAGTTAAAGATAAGGATGTTCTAAAAGCAAATGCCTTTGTCCTTATTGCACTGTGTTAAGCCCGAAAATTCCTTAGTCTGCAGAAAAATTCACGTAGCAATCTGCAAGTTTAGCGAACGGAGACAAGTTTTGTGTTTTTCACACATATTACTACGACTTGCTATGGATTGGTTTTGGCGTGGCTAAAGGATATTACACAGACAGTATTATATAATGTTATAAAGGTCAAAGATCAACCACGTTTACAAGAAGGTTAGTTCGGATTGAGTTGCCAGAAATGCCCATTCCATTTACCAAATTTTCCTCAAAACATCTCTTGTGTGATCGCGTTTTCGAATCGATGAGTCCTTTTGTGTTTTTTTTTCGCAATATCTTTTGCTAACCAGGAAGTATCAGTTCATTTAACTCAAATCAATCAAAAAGTTTATAATATTTGTTCTGCCAGAATAAGCTGTGCACATATAGCCAAACATACACAAAAACAACAATGGTAAGTACTGTGGCTTCTGTACTTGACAGATTTGTAAAATATTCTCCTTACTTTATATTATGATATTGAAATTACTTTGTTTTTTCTGTGATTCCCGCAAAACATCATTTCCTATAACGGACTAGCAAAATTGAGAAGAAAACTATTCCAAAACCATCTTTTAAAATGCAAGAAAAATCTCCAGCATTTGCGGTATTTCTAGACTGTTCGACGTTCCGGGAACCCTAATCCATCAGTTCAACTATTCTGTATCCGGTTTCTATGAAAACAAATCTGTTTGTATCCGGGACATTAGGTAAATAACCGGTATTCCGCTCACGCGATCTGTCCCTAATGTTGCGTTAAGACGATAATAATACCAGTCCATGACTTGTTGCAGTTCTCCCCTATTTTGATGCCACTAAACCTGGCAAAGAGGGATGTTTTTCTTCTGAAACTTTTATGCCACAGGTATTTTAATCAACTTAATGCGATTTTATGATTTGTAATAACTGTTTTCTTTTAAATTGTCCACAGTATTTGTCTTGTTACAACAACTATATAATTCGTATGGCTCTGTGAGGCTTGCCAAGTGACTATACATATAAAATGTTAATAAATATATTATATTTTGCTTTTGTAAACTTTTTTTTTCTTTTATTTATTAGCGTCAAAACAATAAAAAAATTATATCGAATAATATTTTTTTATTGTTTTAATGCTAAAAAATAAATAAAAACGGCCAAGTGCGAGTCGGACTCGCGCAAGAAGGGTTCTGTACCATTATCTATGAAAACGGCAAAAAAAAAAGTGTCTGTTGTATGGGAGCCCCCTTAAATATTTATTGTATTCTGTTTCTTAGTATTTGTTGTTATAGCGGCAACAGAAATACACCATCTGTAAAAATTTCAACTGTCTACCTATCACGGTTCATGAGATACAGCCTGGTGACAGATGGACAGACAGACGGATAGGCAGGCGGACAGACAGACGGACAGCGGAGTCTTAGTAATAGGGTCCCGTTGGTTACCCTTTGGGTACGGAACCCTCAAAAAGATATGTAAAACGAATGTGACCCAATTTATTTTTCCATCTTCGAACCTTAATATTTGGAATGAATTATTTGTCAAAATAAGTATCTGCCCGTTTCCTAAAGTGCAATTAAAAATAAGACAAAGTTTCTTGTAGACCGGTGGCTCGTATAAATCAAAGAACAAGTATCCTAGGACAGGTATTGTTTGAATTAAAAGCTGATACCCTAGCAGTGGTGGCTCAGTCAGTAGAACGTTAGACTTTACATATTGAGACCCGAATTTGAATCTTGCTGGCCGGTCAATACGTACTGACGAGTTAGTATAATATATAATATACAGTATTTGCAAACTTACCAATTGCTGAACAGTGAATAAAACAGGGATGAACAACTATTACGTTGGGATATAATAATCGTTAGAAAAAGCTGAACATGTATAGTTTTTTTATGTATAGTTTTCATGTTCGCATTGTTTCGAAAAGCATTTGCTTTCTTGTTTAAAATTTTCAAATTGTGATTTATTGCACTTTCCACTTATATTCGTTAATTTTAGTTAACAGATTATATTATTAACATTATATCATTGCAGTATAGAAACGCAGAAAGAAAAGTAAATGTGGATGTGAGGAGCTCTGAACCGGGATTCGAACCCGGGACCTCTCGCTTACGGGCGATCGCTCTAACCATTGAGCTATCCATAATTAATATCTCCTTGCGATGAATAAATCGCCAAGTATTCAAACATAGAAATTTATTTCTGTCATAGTTTAGATTATATTATGTTGAGCAGTATCTTTTCTAAAGAATTTACGTAAAAAAATTAAAATAATGAAAAATGTAGATTAGATTTTAAATTTATATGTTAGGAATTACGGGACTCTCCGTGTTTAGTTATTATATTTTCCCAAATTTTCGGTATGTTACCCCGTGACCCTGGCAGATAACATAAAAACTAAACACGGTGAGCCCCGTACTCCCAATAATGTTTAAATTGACAAAGTAGGCTTATTACCTAGAGTTTGAGTAAAATGTATTTTATTTGAAACTTTGTAATTAATTCCCAGTATAACATGTGAATATAAACACCTTGCTTCCGGCTACGCCTTAATCCTCACATGGAACTCTGTGTGAACTTTAGTTTTAAGGGTTCTTCCTATGTTACGTACCAACCAATCATATTATACAGGGTGTATATAGTCTCGAGGACTCGAATTATATCTAGCTTTCATTAATTAATGTGTATAATAAAAAAAAACACTATATATATATATATATATATATATATATATATATATATATATCAATATTTACAAAGAAAACCCGAATGGTTACATTATATTTTATTATATTAAAAAGAAAAATTTAACAGATTAACAACATAAAAAAAGTTAAAACTATTTACATTTAACATATTTACAAGATATTAAAATTAGAGTAAATGAATCACATTGCGCCATCCCACGTGGCCATTTAATCCCCATCGCCATAACAAATATTCAATTTGGTATATTTAGTTGCTATCTGGTTTGATCATTTAAAACTAGCCCGTCCATTTGTTCGTTCCGTATTAATTGTGAAAGTTACCTGCGGGTTTGCCTTCTGATCTCTGAACCAATCAGTGAACTTAGCTCGAGGTACGTGCTCATAGCTCATAGTTATAAATGTAGACCATGATTTATGGATGGATTTTTTAGTCACTGAAAAGCAGAAAAGGTCAACTTTTTCATTAGATGATATTTTTTCGCGACTAAAGGGTTGTCTTCATAGCAAAAATTATTCTTATGGATGAACTATCACTAGTTTCAGGCGTTGCAGCGTCTAAAACTACGCCACCGTGTAACTCAAGTTAATTTGAAAACGCAAACAGGTATTAGTACGTGACTTTTAAGGCCCCGTACAAACCTAAATTTGCATTTTATTTAATTCATATTGTCAGTTAATTATCATATTTAAATTATACAAAAATATATGTTATCAAAGAGATGGCCTCTTAAGACATTTAAAGATCTAAGAACATCATTTTATAAAAATATCTCAAAATAATAAATTAAAATACCTTAAAAATTGCTATTTGATGGATAAAAATAAAAATCTTTTTGGTAAAATTAATCTTTGACCCTATAACTACTAAATCATGAATCTGTAGGTATTCAAAGAAGCAATTAGTGAACCTAAAAATATTTTAATAAGGTATTAGAATCGTTTGCATGACATTTCTCAGAAACTACAGATAGACTGAAGTAGATGACGCAAGTGCATCAAACTCTATAGTATCCCTCTATAATTTGTGCCTCAGAATAAGGAATTATTCTGAGCATTTTACTATGAAAACGGTTGACAGCGGTTTGAATTTTAGAAGGAACTTTAAGGCATAATAAATAAGAGTCAAAGTCAAAGTTAGCGTATTTCACTTAAATCTGTGACAGAAACAGTCTTTGTCCGCGGTTAAACTGCAAGGGCGGTGCTGCCGAAATCTCATAGGCCCACTTGCAGCATGATCGAGAAAAAATCCTTAACCCTCGGGTTAACGAACCGAAAGGAATAGTTAACTAACCCAACATTTCATTAGTCCTATTGCACCATGATAATATCGAAGCGGATTAGTAAACCCGAGCTAAGCGATTGTTTGACATTTGACATTTATTTAGAATGTTACCATAAATTAATTAGTTGCAACCAATGAGGTACAGTATCTATGTAATGTCATTGGAAACAACACAATTTAAGTTAAACTAATAAATTTACTTCGCTAACCCGAGTTTAAATCGAGGTCAGAGTCGGGTTAAATTCTGATGACTTTCTCATAGTTTGACTCGAGATTTTGATTGGTGCAAGAGAGCTTTTTCTTAACCCTCTATGTTTTTACTTAACCCGAGTTAAATTCGAGTTAAGAACATGCTGCAAGTGGGCCTTATTATTCTACAGTGTATTGTATTTAGAACGGCTGAAAAAAGTTGATCGAGGTTCTATTACTAATCTGTTGACATGTCAAAACGCATTACTTAACGTCGCGGGCACTGACCACGACTTTATTTGAACACTAGATAACCGCTATGAATTATTAAAATTTTAAAGCTTGGAATACAAAATAGTAGTTTATGCTACAAGGGCGAAAAGGAATAAATTATGAGGATGTTTAAAACACGAGCGTCGAGTGTTTTATTTTAAACGTAACCGAATAATTTATTGATCTTACGCCCGTGTATCATACGAAGTTTTTCAATGTATAGTGTGAGGAAATAAAACAAATATAATCTTGTGAACTTTAAATTATGATTGGCTCAAAAGGACTGTATCCAGAGCCGTAAAACAGTGGAAAAAAAGTATAACATTAATCGTAGACAGGAAAGGCTGCAAGTGAGCCAACCATTGTTAAAAAATAAAAATAATAAAGCCCTAGGGCAA
The DNA here is from genome assembly GCA_934047225.1 of Ypsolopha sequella. Taxonomy (NCBI): domain Eukaryota; kingdom Metazoa; phylum Arthropoda; class Insecta; order Lepidoptera; family Ypsolophidae; genus Ypsolopha; species Ypsolopha sequella. The sequence goes on from OW203996.1 coordinate 12,791,404, forward strand.
AATAATGGACTTTCTGTTCGGTTTTGATGCATAAAAAGTGGGCCTTTACGAGCACTTGCATTGAAAAGATATTTAAGAAATATAATTAAACTATGTTATCCAATTATGAAACTTTTTAAAAGAGAACAATGCTGTACAGCTACAGTTAATTATAAAAAAGACCGCTTCACCGTTCTTGTTTATGTAGGAATCATTTCAGTAAACAAAGTAGTGATAGAGTTACTTATCTGCTATTTTTAGAACGTTTGAATTTAAACATGGATTATGTTCTAATTTTTTGCATAATGCTAACACTGGCATATTAACTTGGACATGATTATTTTCAATCTTAATATTGTAATTTGTTACATGACGACTTTTATTAGGGTAAAGGAGCTGGTTTTAAAGAACTCCTGAAAACAGTTTTAGGCCAAATCAAACTCTTTTGGAATAGATGAGCTTGTAGAACTCGATTGAGGCGTTACCAAAAAAAAAGGGGTTTTTTCGAATCCATTTACTCCACTATAACGTCATCTACGTATTTTATTTTTGGGTAAATGTTTATTGAGTATTTGATTAAGATTCTCACTGAAGGAAAACGCGATTGGAAGAAATTTTCTCGATAGAATTTAATTCCGAAAAGACCTCTAAACTGTTTTATTTTTTTCTGTAATTCTGAAATACTGAAATGTGGATATTATGTATTTGTAAAGTCTCCTTCAAAATCTTTTTGAAAAAATAGAAGGTACATTTTATATTAATAAAAAACACACATTTTGCTACTTTTCCACGAATCCGTCCCACTCGCACTGAGGGTTTTTTCGCATATGGAGTAACAGGGACGCTAAAACTTTTACATATCGCCTTAATATATGTGGAAAAAGCTAAAAGAGATCCATGGTCTCTGCTTACCCTTCAGGGAGACAAGCGAGATTATATTTATTTATGGATACATAGATACGTGTGCCTATACCTGTAGGTACTGCGCGAGGGGTCAAATACATTAGTTTTCCTTCCAAAAACCCTTTAAAGATATTTGGGGCGAATACCGATTTGCAAATTTTTTTATATATTTATGTTCAGGCCATAATAACAAATTAAAGCAACCGACTGACATTTAGTTCCAAAACGAATTGGAAAGTTTACTGAGAAAAAAAATACAGATAAAACTGAATATATTATGTATAATGAAAACAGTCACAAATGCGAACAAATTTGTCTGAAAATTCTTGAGAAATTGCACTAGTAATCTAACATTTTAATAAAATAACGTTTATCAACCATAAATCCAACTTTAAAATCAAGAAAGTCATGTGTTATTCAACCAAAATAAATAAATAATTTTAAAATAAAGAAGAAAATCAGTTTCAAACCGTTGTTATGTGAGTCTATACACGGACTATCTAAATAAAAACGGTAATTGCATTCATGATAGGATAATAAGAAGCTTGAAAATTAATATATTTGGTACTGTGGTGCAAATGTATCAAAGGACTTAATGTGTTATATTATAATATAATGGGACAAAAATGTATATTTGAGGCATAATACTGGGACATTTTTATTAATATATCTTTATATAATATAAAATAGTCGACAATTTGTCTGTAGCATTTGTAGTATTGGCTACCATTATTGCAAATTATGCTAAATCATCTTACCACGACTTTATAGGTAAAACCGGAGCGCACATTCTTTTCACCGTGAGATTATTTTCATTTGTCGTATAACCCATACCCGTACGTGCTACCAGCAAAACGTATGAAACACAGATGATAACAGTTATTTTTAAAATAGCTGAATAAAAGAACATAACATTTTTTAAAACGAATATTAAAATCCTTTCTCTCATATAGTTCTCTCTCAGGAAGTTATTTTGTACGCCTTTGTTAGTTTGTTGATGAAAGACATGTACGAGTGTTAAGGCACTACGGAAAAATAATTGACACTTTTAGAACTTGCATATCTACTTTAGTAAATAATGTATTATTTTAACAAAAAAGTACATTATTTTTGTAATTTTTTTCTAGGGACCTGTTGAACAGAAACGCGATTAGAGAAATTGAGCTCGATAGAAATGAGATCTTTTTCGACACCAATTCTTCTGGTTCGACAATTCAGAATGACATATGGACTGCATATATATTTTATTAGATGGGTTTTAACGGTATCTAGGACCTGGTTAATCGAAATTTTGATAGCAACTTTAGTACATTTTATATTAATAAAAAACCGACTGTTTGCTACTTTTCCACGAATCCGTCCCTCTCGCACTGAGGGTTTTTTCGCATATGGAATAACAGGGACGCTCAAACTTTTACATATCGCCTTAATGATGTGCCACAGGTAACGTTTCCGTTACTAAAATATGGCCGTGGTAACATTGCCGGCAAATTTCCAAATGTTGCCAGTAGTGACCGCAATGCTTACTGCGTAACTATTACCTTGCTAACAGTCCTAAAAATTTTACTTGTGAACCTTTTGAATGGGAGCACCACTTTTATATTAATAGATTAGGAAAACCATTATTGTACAGCAAATGTTCTTAATTAAAAATAAATTGCCTTGAAATTTTGAGAGATAAGACACTGTATTTTTAACCGACTTCAAAAAGGAGGCTGTTCTCAATTCGACTGTATGTTTTTTTTTTTTTTTTTTTTTGGCGTTGTTACTCCATAACTCTGTCATTTCCCAACCGATTTGAACAATTCTTTTTTTGTTTAAAAGAGTATACTTCCAGGTAGGTCCCATTTTGGGTTTGGTCATGATCTGATGAAAGTCTTCAGAGATAGGCAGTGGAACTCCTCAGAAAATGACAGCATATCTCTCAAAATTGACGCAATCGCTATGTACTTGGGTGCTGATTACAAGGTATTACTTGAAAATCGACATTCTTCCACCTGACCTTCGATCCTGGCTTCATCAACATATTCACCATAGAACTCTTCAACGGATCAGAGCACATAACTCGAGATTGCGGCAATCACTGCGTTAGGGTGCTGATTCAAGTGTATTACTTGGAGATTATCAGAATACCCACCTGACCTTCGATCCTGGCTTCATCACCATAGAACTCCTCAACGGATGACAGCACATAACTTTAGATTGCGGCAACCAGTTTGTGTTAGGGTGCTCATTGCAGGGCATTGCTGAAAATTGCCAGTGTACCCACCTGAATCTCGATCTTGGCTTCATCACCGTAGAACTCTTCAACGGATGACAGCACATAACTCGAGATTGCGGTAATCATGTTGTGTTAGGGTGCTGATAGCAGGAAGCTACTCAAACATGGCTACTTATACTCACTTGAACTTCGTTTCATATTAACACCACGTTTGCAAGAACTACCTATACCTCACAATTTAACCCAGCAACACTAAAAAATGTGAAATAAAATAAACTTTTAACAAAAAAATAGCAACCGACTTCAATAGTAACAGCAGTCATTCACTAAAAAGCTAATAATAATTCTATAAAGACCGATGGTACCGAAGCAACACTTTTGCCGACTTCTTTCTTCCTGAAACATTATGTTATCTAGAAGTCGGCGTATTTCCTACGATATAGCAACATAGAAACCAATATAAGAACGCCGACTTCTAGATAACATAACGTTTCAGGAAGAAAGAAGTCGGCAAAAGTGTTGCTTCGGTACCATCGGTCTTTATAGAATTATTATTAGCTTTTTAGTGAATGACTGCTGTTACTATTGAAGTCGGTTGCTATTTTTTTGTTAAAAGTTTATTTTATTTGTACACTGTACAAGGTTCAATGTTCACCAACCGAGCCCCCAGCACGAATCCAGGCGTCCGACCAAATCCCATCCTATATACTACATACTAATAGGTTACATATATAAATACATGCCTACCTCCATGCATATATACCTAAATAGTACACAACACAATATCCGAAGGGTAGAAAGAAGGGTATTTTAGGTGAGTTTATTAATGAGTTAATTATGATGCGTTAATAGGCTTTAAATTAAATTAAAAAAAATATATATAATAATAAAATTAGGAATAAGCAGGACTGGACAAGGCAAAGAAGACAATAGGCGTCTCCAAGCTAGCTCAAGTTCATAATTTTCATCTTAAAATTATATATTAAAAGAAATACATTTGTATATTTCTTGACACTAGGTGATTTTCCAAACACAAAAAAAATAATGTCACAAATTCATAATGTTATTTACTACTTCAAATATTGCTCCATTATTTTTCATAAAAAGTTAAATTTTTTTAATAATAATAATTTTTTTTAATAATTTTTATTCGGAAACCCAACAGTCAATTACAATATGCTTATTTAAAAAAACATCATAATTTTAAATAATAGTGGTAAACTTATAAGTATACAAACAAAGACCAATTATAGGGTTTCACAAAAGTTTTTAACTGTCAAATAATATTTGAAAGTAATCTTATCTAGAAAAAAAAAAATTTTTAAAGTAACGATTTTTCTCGACCGCTGATTCGTGGTTTACTTTGGTACGTTTGGTTTACTTTTATGCAGCCAAACTCATTCTGAGGACACACATAGATATAAGAAATAAATCTAATTTCTTCAAGTAAATGAATCGTTTGGTTGCCCATCTATAAAATTTCTAATCTCCCTGTCGGTATACGCTGTCAGATAGCACGACCGGCGGGTACCCGGTCTTTCCACCGGTCATGCAACTGGACAAAATAAAACTAAACAGTGACCTAATTGTAACCTAATAGTTGTTAAAAGGTTCTGAAGAAAACTTCGAGGTACTATACAATTAAGTTTATTTAATTTTATCAAAAACTAAAATGTCTAAATTTCACAAGTCAAAGGAAAGGTGTTCACGGAAAAATTATCTTAGTTACAAGTTTTTGGCCAAGACCTTCATTTGACAAATATTTTGCCAAGACATTACTAAACCTTAAAGACCTTTAAAAAGTGGTGTCAGGGACCGCCTTAACTTCAGGTAGTAATATTACATTGGAATTAGTATTGCCATGACAAAAAAAAATAAACAATTAAGTGATAACTAGATGTGTTTGTTACCGCCTTAACCAAAGGTAACTAGATTACATGGAAACTTGTGGAATTACATAAAAAAACTTTAAGGGTAACAATACTTGAAAACATACAAGGAAATTAATTTCCAAAAATAAAATCTAGCTCAGGGGAGCCGTAGATCCTACAAACAATAAATATTTGTCGTACATACACTTTAAACCAAATCGTCTGGTACACCATTCAGTTCTACCAGGTAAAAATAATATTACGGAACATTCAATTTTACAGTTTGGGTTATTCGGTGAAACAGGAAGAAGAATTTACCCTTGAATACTAATAGGACACATAACTATGTGTCCTGAAAACATACCGTCCTAGGTATCTTAACTGTGTGTGGATAAAAGTAAAAAATTCCAACACCTACTTGAATTTTTCCATTAAACTCCACGGAAATGACACGCCGTCCGCTGCCCCCTTCAAGGTCAACGATCCACGTCCACGCAGACAAAAGGAACTGCTTACTGCGTACACCACGCGGCGATCATACCTCTGCCAGCTGATAAATTACGAAAACTGGTAAACTCGGAAACAAGAAGATCTTGTAAACACGAAGATCTTGAAAACAAAAACACCCTGGAATTAGAAGAGAAAAAACAATATTAAAACCTTTACCACACGGAACAATGAGAACAAAATTCCGGTGACTCAAAATACAAAGAAAGCAATACATACCATGATCTGACGATTTCAGAACTCCCACCAACCCGACGAAAAAATTCCTTTTCTAAATTGTCCGAAAATAATCTTCCTGAAATACAAAAACAAAATTATAAAACTATTCCACACAAATGAATAATTAACCAAATTTAAACACAAAAAAAACCCACCTAATATATCAAAAACACTACTCCTGTTGGCACCTCCGCCATTTTCATTCGCCGTTGAACGCCAACAAATAAGGAAACAACCAACACGGGTTTACTGCTACAAACCCAACCGACAAATGAACGAGAAACTCTCGGGCATCGCAGCAGTCGCGCGATTATCTCCATGTCTATAAAAGAGGGTAAAACGCAATTTACCATCAAGCCAAACTTCGACGCGTAACTTTTTGTGATAACCAACCCTACAAAATTTGCAATGCTACAACGCACATACGTATTATAACATCAAAAACTTAGTTAGCATAATTTTTTGAGAAAAAATCTCAATAAATTAATTATTATTTCGGAAACATAGTCGTAGCTACACCGATTTGTTTCTGGTCACTTACCGAATCCCTTAAATAAATTTTGCTAATTAAATGTCACATACAAATTACCTCCACAAGTAAGTACAGTGCCACAAGGATGTTATGGCGCGTGGATTGGTTGTGTCCAAAATCGGAACTAACGCCACTACCATACTCCTTTTTTCACATCTGTGCCCCCCTGTCACTGTCATCCACGCGCCATCAGATCCTTGTAGCACTGTACTGTGCTCTGAATACCAATTCGAGATGTACCGACTATCCGGCCATAATTGTAGCTAGCGACTAGTCGGCGATTAGTCGGCAAAAGCAACGACTAGTCAGCCTATTACTTTACATAATTATATCTAGAAATAGGAACACTTTTTTTGGTAAAAAATTGGACTTAAATCAAGAATACCATAAATTTTATAAAAAAATAATCTACTAAATAAAATAAAATAAAATACTACGCATTATGTTCGCAGTGTGCTCGAGTATGCCTCCAGCGTATGGACCCCTCAATATGTCACTCATAAAGAAAGGTTTGAGAAAATTCAGTGGAAATTGCTACGACACCTTAACTGGAGATGCAAGTTTACTGACCTCAACTATATGTCTTCTTGTAAAAAACACAATTTACTTTGCTTAGAAGATCGTCGCCTACTGTTAGACATGGGGATTCTTCATGACATTTTAAGTGGACGTCTTGATTCCCTGGCTCTCGTCTCAGAATTGTTTCTTAAGGCGATTACCATCGCCAAATTAGCAGCTCGATATTTGTCACTACGAATATCAACGGAAACGACATTGAAATAACGTTTATATCAGCGCGCAATGCATAGAGGCTGTTACGACGCTCGCTGCGTCCTTGATAGGGCGAAATAGGAGAAAATTATACTTTTCACATGGACGTGATTGTTCGATTGAATAATCATATGTTATGTTTATAGCTATCAAGTTTATCTATTTATCAAAGCATTAATGAATTCAATCAGCCAAGCCACTTAAGAGCAGTAGGAAATTTAAGCTAAAAACAGAATTCAGTTTAAAAAAAAATTCATGTAGAAGTTTTGGTGGTATGAAAAAGAAAAATGTTGCATATGTTGTCTAAGTTTATTATTTTATTACATATATTTTCTTTATTAGATTAAATTTGACGTGTAAAAAGTGTATATATCTATACCTGCTTTGCAAAATAAACTATTTGAATTTGAATTTGAATTTGAATTAAGAGTTGATTATTCATAATACATTTTTTCACTATTTTTGGTTTGGCCATAAACAAGGAGTAGGCTTTAGAAAGTACCCATTTGGCAATAGTAAGTAAGGCCCTTAATACACCTGGCTACCGCACCCGTCATACGTCACGATGTTTGTTTCATGTGCCTGCTGTTCGTACAAACTATGCACAGAACTCCTCACTTATACGTTTGGTAAAAGAGTACAATTTAAAATTTCACTCTGTTGATCCATTTGATTGCAATAAATTCACATTCAAAAGACAAGTTATATTTAAATTGAATTTTCCTGATTCTTAGTAGCTCTAGTACACTTTACTCAATTACATTCATTATTACTTTCACTTACATTCATTTTACACACCTCCTCTCACACACGCACACTTATTACAACAATGCTAATTATTAGTCTGTGTCATTTTGTCTTTGTCTTTTTCAATTATATATTTTAGTGTCTAGTTAATTAGTAAAATGTACTTTCTTTAATGTACTATTGTGGATATATGTTATTGGCTTTATTTCTTGTATTTTTTGTTAATGTTGTTTTAAGTTTTATGTATTGCTGTTGATGTCCTTAATAAAACTATACTAAACGTACTTTCTACAACACTAAATTAAGAACTTATTAGGTCACATATTGTTTTTATATACCAGAATATTAATTTTGTATATTTTATTTACCACCGAAAGCAATGATCGGCTTAGCCGACTAGTCGGCCTTTTTCAACCAACTAATCGGCGAATCGGCTAGTCGGCCAAAGTCATAATCGGCACATCTCTAACACCAATAATGATACGTCTTAATTAACAGTAAGAGAGCCTCATATAATCTCTTTACTCTATACTAAGCTTGTTACCCTACGAAGTTATATAACACAAAGGGCGTGCGATCCCGTGGGAGTTTTTAATCCTACCTACCCGTACAGTGTATTGCAATTTAAAAAAGTTTTCCTTTATTTAAGGGTATATTGTATTTTGTTCTACTTGCACTTTGCACGGTTTTGAGATATCCATTTCGCATTAACCAAATCAAAAATATTAATCTTTAAGTATATATAATTGTTAATACTTAATATACAAATATACATACAAATCTCAAAAAAATAAACACGTTTTTTTTTTTTGCAACACCGGTCAACCGCGATTGAAAGTCTTGCCATGAGGCCGTCCCGTACTACTATCTCAAATAAATTAGTTAACTTAAATTATTTGAACAAGGAATACAAACTTAACAATACGTGCAAAATGTATGAAATTAAACTGCAAAATTAGGTTGGACAAGTATTATTCCAAATATAATAGGAAATTTCAAGATTTAAGGTAAACGGAAGTATTTTAGAGATTTGGATGATCAGTCAATGTGTGGTGGTATTTTTCGTAGTACCTTGATCTTCATATTGCGTGTAAAACCCGGACGGTTATTCATTACAAATTATGAAGTCGGTATACTCACGTATGCTTGGTGCGCACGGGGGTTTTCTAAGAAGATCCACTGCATTAGCCATCTTTGGACACACCAGTTTCGTACTGACTATTAGTCGAAGTGGTCGCCATGAAAACGGTCGGAGCCAATTATCGTCATCATCATTGCGTATAACTAGAAAGTTGATCTCGAGACTGGACTTCCGCTGTCTGTCTGTCCGTCTGTCACAGGGGTCTGCAGCTTCAGCCGTTATTAGGTAGCCAGTATAAATTTTCACGGGTTAACGGGTTAGCGGGGTAGCGTTAACGGGTTTCACGGCCTCTACAGATTCACTGCAAACTCGCACGTTGCTGGTTTCTAGGGTTCCGTACCTGAAGGTCAAAACGGAGCCCTGCTGTCCGTGTGTCTGTCTGTCTGTCTGTCTGTCTATCCGTCCGTCCGTATGTCAAGAGTCTCTAGCTCTTAGACGGAATAAGATAGTGAGCTGAAATTTTTATATTATGTTTTGTAGAATGTTGACTCAAAACCGAATATTTATTAAAATTTTCTGTATATATTGTAAATTAATATAACGTTATGCTGTATTTTTACAAAAAATACTAAAAATGCCTATTTATAATGTAGTTAAGGGTAACGTCCCCGAATACTCAACCAACATAATTTTGTAGTTTTGTTATGTAGTTAAAATTAATTTATTTATTTATGTGTAAAATAAACTGATTGATTTTCTATTTAAGCGATTAATATTTCGTATCAAATTAATTATTAAAAATATTTTTTCAACAATACCTTTTTATCTAATTATTTATCTATTTTAAATCCGAGATTTTTTTTTTCTTAAAATTTTTATTTAATAAGCTTTATGACATTTCTTAATTTTTTTTTTTAATTTTATAATTGCGTAAATATTAAAATTAACAAATTTGGTACTTAGAGTTCATTCAATTGATATGATAATTGATAATATATTATAATAATTCAAATAACAATTGAATTTTTAAAACCGAGCATGGCATCACAAGAGCAGCCCTCAAACTTTGCCAGTCACTCTAATGAGGAAATAACACCGAATTAAGAGCCCTATTTCGTTTACAAAGTTAGATTGAATAAAAGGTAGCATGAAATGTTACAGGTGAAGACTGGGAAAGGAGGAATTTGCGCATTTTCCGGATGAATTGAACCGTATCTAATAGTACCTGTGTAGATCTATTTATATTTGAGTATCTTTTAGTACGAATACATGCATGTTAGAATTAGAAATGCATTTTCAATGGGTGTATGATAATTATAGTAGAAATGTCTTGAGTTTTTTACTTTGGGCCGAGATCTCGGAGTATTTTATGGCCAGGATATAGAGTTGATCATATTTAACTTCCCATAATGCTGGAGCCACACCTGTGTACCAGTCGACGGTCAATTGTCCCAAAATTTGTGTGTTTTGCGCGCTTAAGGCTTCTTCCTACGCTAATGACGATGAATTGAGTAACTTTGCAACCATTTTATAGCTGTTGCATTTTTTAAAAATAAAAATACCATTCTTTTAACAAAAAAACGTAAAGAAGGAAAGAAAATTCATTCACGAAAAAGTGTAAATTAAAATAATTTTAGAATTACCCATCGATGGTACCGAAACAAAACTTTGGCCGACTTCTTCCATCTTGAAACATACGAGTATGTTCTCTAGAATTCGGCGCCCTCATATTGGTTTTGGTGTTACTATATGGTAGGGAGTACGCCAACTTCTCGAAAACATATGTTTCAGGAAGAAAGAAGTCGGCAAAAGTGTTGTTTCGGTACTATCAGTCATTTTCAAGTCGGTTACTAATTTTTTGTTAAAAGTTTATTATTTTACATTTTTTTGTGTTGAAGGGTTACATTTTGAAATATAGGTATATCTTGTAAGTTGATATGAAACGAAGTTCAAATCAGTAAAATGACAACCTTTAAGTTGGCAGGAAGTTCCTGCAATCTGCATCCTAACACAAAGTGATTGCCGCAATCTTAATTTATATGCTATTCATCCGTTGGGAAGTTCTATGGTGATGAGGCCAGGATCGAAGGACAGGTGGGTACACTGGAAATTTTCAAGTAGTACCCTGAAATCAACACCTGAACACAAACTGATTGCCGTAATCTAAAGTTATCTGCTCTCATCCGTTGAGGAGTTTCATGGTAATGAGGCCAGAACCGAAGGTCAGGTGGAAGAATGTAAATTTTCAAGTAATACTCTGAAATCAGCATAATGGTACAAAGCGATTGTTTTAATTGCGAAAGGTATGCTGTCATTTTCTGAGGAGTTCCGCTGTCCATCTCTAAAGACCTTCATCAGATTATAAACAGACTTAAAATGTGACCTATTGGAAGCACACACTTCTAAACAAAACAAAAAGAATCATTCAAATCAGACTGAGTTATGGAGCAACATTCCTAAAAATCATGCATCGCAGTACGATGATGATGTATACCCCTTTTTATTTGGCAAAAATGTAGAGCTCCGATAAGAACTGACGAGCGTTTACACGAATAAACACCAACGTTTAAAACACACAAATATTAGGGCTCTTTGTGCGTATATGATTTTGCGGCTAGGTTATTAAGTAGGAAGTTGTGTATTTGTAAAATAATATGATATCGGCCAAAACCGATTTTAGGACAAACGAGTTTGGCCTAAGCCAAGGCAGATATGGGTTGTCATAAAAAAAAAAACACGAAGATTATTTATGGTGACAAATCTTTTAGTGTTATCATTTAAATACATTATTAATATTAATAAACAAATGCAATAAAATAATATATTACAATAAAATATATTACAATAGTAATTTCACGCCAACACGACTCGAAACGCGATTGTACTTAGCGGTTCAAATAAGAATGGGATCGGACCCGCAGATCTCTGTCTCGCCACAGTATATCTGTGGTCTCGCTCTGTCTAGCAATGGAGTGAGAGGGAGGAGAGCGACTGCAAAATAGCGTCCTGAAAGCGCCATTCTTATTTGAACCGTGTATTTCTATAACAGAGATCTAAAATTCTCTCATTATTCACTTCGGTCACAAAATTTGCCGCTTATTGTTTGTATTGGATCATTCATACCAAGCAATGCAATCCATATTTTTGAGGTATGTTGAGCAACACTACAAAAAAGTTTATGACATTCTGTTATTATTTACAAGACCTTTTTTTTACGTCCGGACACCAGTGAAACTACCGAGTGTCCGGTTTTACTGCAACCTATAGATATTACACTCTGTATAAAGTTTATTACTTTATTTTATGTTATTTCAGTGACTCGTTTTACTTCATTCCGTTTCAAATTACGGTTTTATTTCACGATTTTACTTGTTTATAATTTGAGCAAAATGATGGAAATGAAATGCTGTTTTTACTGCAAGTGAGCAAAAGCGTTTTTGGTAATTTTCCTGGGGTTACTCCCGCGTTGAAATTGGTTTGATAATATCGCAATGATGACAATATCTAAAATCCTCAAGCAGTTTCCACAAAGAAAATCGCAAAATCTATAAAAAATATGTTTTGTTCTCAAAAGGTAAACGTACAGCGCCATAAAGTTACTTTGCATTTTATGTCTAAAGGCACTAAAAGAATTCCGAATCCATAATTTTTACTCTTATTTAATACAAGATAAAAATTAGGATGTGCAATTTTCTTCAATGTTGTAGTCCCATTTAAAACTTACAAACAATTTCCATCAGCATAAAAGTAGACCAAAAAAAGGTGTGTTTTTTGTTTTGAGATGTTTTAATTATTGATTAATGGCCGTATCCGGTTTTTGCGCTAGAAAAATCAGTCACGTACTTTGTATCATCCCAAATTAATCCTCTAATCGCACCACCTCTTTTACCTGAAAAATCCTGAAAAAGCTCTCTCAATTAGCGGAATCGATTTTAATCACGTAGGGGCAGAATAAATCGTTTTCAGGATTAGGTGAAAAACAAGGTCTTCCCGCTTTCGATCTAGCTTAAAAAGCTTAAAGTGGCAAATGGCGCCATTTGGTGACGAGCGTTGGTTTCAACACACAGTATATTTGGTAATGTTGGTAAGCATATTATTAAGCAGTGGCGTGCACAGAACTTTTTGCTGGAAAAGCAAACAATTGGTCAAGAACAAAAATAAAAAAAATATGAAAAAATTTAAATATCACTTTGAAAAAAAAAAAATTGTATGACGCCAGGGTAGACAATGTCTACCCTAGAGTGAAAATTTCCTATACAAACTTTTTTTTTTCAAAGTGATATTAAAAATTTTTCATATTTTTTTTATTATTGTTCTTGACCAATTGCGTGCTTTTCCAGCAAAAAGTTCTGTGCACGCCACTGTTATTAAGAGTGCATTAGATAGAAAAATATGTTATAAACACATTGTCAGATAAAAAATTATCTGAGATGCTCGAAAAAGATATCAAAATGGTCTCTGCCATGTTGTTGTAGGCATCACTCAATTTTGTTGTGTGATGTCTGCAACAGCGACTTCTGCTGCCTTTCTGTGTTTTTATTTTTGTGTGTAGATAAGGATACTAACATAGTTTTTAAGCAAGTAGTGTTACTAACTTTCTGCCTGTCTCGCGTAAGAACATAGGTACTCAATTTGTCCAGCGACATCTATTAGACTTTTTTGAAAACTATTCTACTTGATACACGTACACCAATAATAGGATAGGAAGGAAAAGAGCTGCTTAAAATATAAAGGTTTAGCAGGCCGTATTATTATTACTTGATTTAATTTTATAGAATATGTAGATACATTTTATTCTTAAGGCGAATTTTATTTGATGCCGATAAAAATTCGAAATATATCTGGAATTAATTATAATAAAATGTTTTTATAAGAATATATTCAGCACTTCATTTTACATCAAAGTGTTTAGAACTAAACGTTTCATGAGCTGAGCCGTTACAACAACCAAAATAACACGCGCTCTCGAAACTCGGCTTCCAGTTGAAAAAGAAGCATGTCTTATTCAAAATCGCTGGATATATGTCATTCAAACACTTTTTTAAAGTTAAGCCAACTAAATTTTGTAATCAATACTTGAGAGAAATCAATAAAAAGTCTCAAATAAGGTAAAAGAGAGGGTTATTATTGAAGTAAATAGATAAATTAATTGACGCGTTTTGTTCAAAACTGCTTTATACATGTTACAAGAATATTCATCCATCCATCAGCCTGGTTCGTCCACTGCTGGACATAGGCCTTTCCAAAATTTCACTACTTTCGGAAGAAATGCCTATACTCACACGCTGGGCAGGCGGGTTGGTGAGCGCGGTGCCGAAACCCTCGCACCAGTGACGCCGCTGACCACCAGTCTGTTTTATATGGCTGACAGTTGTGAATGGATATGTCGCAGCCATATTGTAAAACACGCCGTATTACAACTAGGCGTGCCGGACTGAAAAACGTCGCTGTTTTGTAATGCGGCTACCGCACGTTCAGCCGGATTGTCATTGCGTTCCGTAAAATAATCCGGCTACCCATGTTTAGACGTAATCTAAAAAGTCTTTCAACCAAAAGTCAAAAATAGGTGCGACGACGAGCGAAGCGAGGAGGAGCGTATTAGGTTTTTATCTAAGATAAAATAAGAAGCCGAGTGAAGGAGCGAGGCGACGACGACGTCCCTAGGTTTTAACAAAATTTACAATCTGACGTTTAATTTGTCGCTGTTTTACAAAACCGTTTGTATGTGGGCGCCACGTTACTAAGCCACGTTGACGAACGCGAAGTGCTCATACAATGTGGCGTACTTTATTTCAGCCGAATTAAAATCCGGCTGAACGTGAGACAGCCGCATTACAAAACAGCGACGTTTTTCAATCCGGTTTGACATATTATGTAGTCCCATCAATCGGTCCCAGGCATGGTGGGCCATGGTTATGCCTGGTTGAGAGCTCTCTTACTCTCCTCCAGATAACTTTGGGCGGTTTCCGTGTAAGAAACACCATATTTAAATCGTAGGTACCTATATATTTTTGATAATTATGGGTATCCTGATTATTGCACCAAAATCATCCATTTATTTATATTTGGTTCGTCTTTCCCCTTAAGTAACATTTTACGTTTTTTTTGGAAAAATTAATCCATACTGCTTTCAGTTGTACTTATGTTTTGCCTTTGCAATAACTATTTTCATTTTTGATGGTACTTTTAAACTAATACATTCAAACTGAATGACCATAGCAAACAAAAATTACTATAGTTAAGGTTTCTAAAACAAATCCAATGCCTGTTAGCTAATACCCATATTATTACACATCTTGTTTAGATCCTGATACCTCACGTTCTATTACATTGTTATACCTCTATTGTGTGCATCTCGGTTGCACAAAAAGCAGCTAGTAAATTATGCATACAAACACTTCTCACTTTAAAATGAACTCTAATTCAATGCTCCAGGGTATGTTTTTAGAAAAACAGTTGCTGGATGTCATCTCTTTTAAATTTGGAACAGAGAGGTTCTTATCAAGCAGTGTATGGCAAAGATAAAGCTGACCACGATGGGCTCTTCACATAGAGTGCGTTCGGTATAGTCACGAAGAAAATTGTTTTATCCTTGAAATTGATGCTGGTGTTTTTGTTAGTGAACGGTAATTGGGGCTAGGTTTTTGTGGAAGGGAAATATGATACTATTGTCACCATATTTGGTTTACTGAACCCTTCTTATGCTATAAAAACAGCACATTTTTCTACTACGTAGTCTGTCAGGCTTAGGGCAAGCAGTACAGATATCAGTATTATCCGTATATCCATATTATCCGGATATCCGTAAATTTTTACTGGATTTGACCGGATGAGTAGTATTCAGTTATCCCGATAATTGCTTTTTGTTTTTGTTTTTTAACATTTTCATGTATTTTGTTTGGTAATATTGAACTAACTTACATTAAAATACAAAATAAATAATTTAATAAATTTAATGGGTAATAAATTTTATAAAATTAAATGATGATTCAATCAATGCATTTAATTTATTAAGATCGTACTATCAAGGGCTTGAAAAAATATATTAAGTGCTGCTTTTTTCAATTATATAATCGCTATAAAGGTATGTATTATTTAGATAAAGCATAATGTTTGTTTTATTTTTATCAGCTCGTTTAATATTATAATGATAAATAATCATTATTTTATAAAAAGCAACAGCTTAAAACAACAGATATCCGGATAAAAAATTATCCGTTAGCAAAAATACGCGGATAATTGCACGCAAATAAAAAAATTATAAAAAAAATAAAAATGCCCTAGTTACGCTTACGACACTTGTGAAAGTACATAAAATCAAGTATAATAGAAAGATACTGTATTAATGGTGCGTTCTGAGGTAGCTTGTTGATTCTAGTACAACGAAACAATTGACTGATACAGGGGCGATTTGATTATTCCCTTTAAATAATATGACTCTTCGTTTTAAGTTCATGAAACCCCATTATTCAACAAACTCTTAAACACTTAGGTTCGCTGGTTAAAATGAAAGATTAACTATGAGTCAATTCTTGACTCTTATTAACTTGCTCTTAATACTATTACAATTTTAGAACGAGCAAAGTGAACGCCTGCGCTTTTTATTCTCATTCTGTATTCATACATAGATATTAACAATATTTAACAGAAATTTTAAAAAATAATCTCTCAATACTTATTTATTTTCAGAAATTTTGGATATTAAATCAGTATAGTTATTGATTTTCGATAACAATTGATTTACAATATACTTCCAGCATGATTGTGCCTAAAGAAATTCTACCGGTTAATCGACACGGAATAAACCCTTTAGATAAACTGTACTTACCACATTAAAATGATAACCAGTTTAAGCTTTTACCGTTAAAAGGCACGTACATCAAGTGCTTTTAATAAAGAAAACACTTTAAATATTTAAAAACACAAATACCATTTGTCTACTCTCCATATCCTCAGAACAAAAGACACATTAACTAATAAACACAAAAAAGCGCCCTCAAAACACATTGTTGCCAACTGTACCAATCCAGCCATGTCGGGTGGAAGAACGGCGAGGCTTATAGCGCATGAAATTTGACAGCCCCCCTCACCTCCTGTAATACCCCACCCCTCTCGCGCCCTGTACGGTCGAGATAACAATATTATTAGGTCGGCCTTTTATTGAGACTCACCTCTACGAAATTAATACAGGCAATCAGTACGGCCCATTTTAATAGATAACGTTCCTTAAATTTTAATATTTTTATTTAGGCGATTTTTGAGTGCGGTTTCGTCCATATTTGTGGTAAATAATAATTTTAAAATAAATCTATTAAGTAAAACCTAACCAAGGCTCAAAAGTATTTTTTTTTTAGGAAAGCTGATAGCCGTCGTCTTTCAAATTAATTTTTTTAGTTTTAAATTACTTTGACCTGTTGCGTCGTAATAAATACATCAATTGAAGAACAATGCATGTGACGTTTCAGCTAAGATTAGTATAGAGCGTCGCCTCAAGCCTCGTCCAGATCTCGGATGACAAGAGGGCTGGGCTGGGCGGGGCCCTCAGATTTAGGAATACCAATACCTACTGTCAGTGTACATTTTGGCTATACCCTGGACAGAGGATAAGCCTCGCCGTCTAACAAGGTAAAACTGCTAGCCCTCTTGACATGCTGGCCAATGGCATCGATTTGGACTTTATTTTTTAATTTTAGATTTTATATTATAGTTTGGGTAATTCTAGCTATTTTTTATACAGTCAAATTAAACAACCAATAATTATGTTTATGGTTTAATTTATTGAGAATGAATGATGTCCGAAATAGTTAAACATAAAAGAACAGCGAACAATATTTTTCACCTTTCTGCGCCATTGTAACTTATCTGCAATTCATCAACGTTTTGAAATCAATTATGGACAATAAAAACGATCAGGAATCGACACAAAGCCTGTATTTATAAAACACTTCTATTTAAAAAGCTTGTATTTATAAAACACCATTTATTACAGTTTCAAAATTGTGAGTCCACAGAACAACTCAACTTTCATAGTTGTTATATTAGTGGGCTGGGATAGAATAGAGTTATTTATTACAGTCATTGATCATGGTGATTTTAAATTAATTTTAACTTAACCCTCTGTAGCTGACATGGTAGTCTGATAGACACTGCAAAATCCAAAACCGGGTATTGCGTCCTTATTTTTCAAATTATGACTCCCGCGTCCTTAGTACCTTCCTACCGAGTGCTCATGCGTTTTTGTTAGTGACCCGGGAGTGGTCGCGGTGGGTGCACACGTCGTTCTACGAGCCATTTTCTGAAGATTGTCAAAAAACATAGTAATTTTGAGGGCATGTAACTTTCGATTGAACGAATAAAATTTGCTAATTTCTTTTTTAATTGATTAATATACGTGTTAGCTTTGATAAAAATATAACGTTCCTTCAAAAAATGTTATAGTTGTTATATTTGTGCTTTTGGTATAAACTTAAGTTTTTGAGGACTGATTTTGACATCACAAATTCTTAAAACTGACACTGGTTTTTTATTTCAAAATATTTTTTTGATTTTAAATCAATATCAACACACCTTAAACATTCAAAAATAATCTTCAAAGTAGGGAAATGCCTATGAAATTAATAATTAATAATATATAAGCTGCCAAAGTGGTGTTTGGTGAACTACCACGTCAGTAGAATTGTGACAATTAGGGCACGTCAGTTGCAGAGGGTTAACCAACCCATGCCCAATTTGCGCCCGAAATGTGGCGATAGACCATCACGCTGGGACGTAATAATCGTCGGTGAAATATGTGGGTACGAGTGTGGTCTGTGACTTGCATTTCACAGTTCACACCCGCACACATATCTAACACTTCCTCAGGGTTTCATGTCTTGACAATGTTTAATCCTAGCATCCCTGAAAGTCTGTTTCGCAAATAAATAAAGAGATTACGTGCCGATAATGGTCCTTTCATTAGGTAGGAACATCGAGCAACTAGCCCTGAGAAGGTGCCGTACCGTTAGATTTCACCAACCAATCTTTGAGCTAGACTTCACCTAGGGCTAGACTAACCTTTGAGCACCTTAAAGTAGATCATGTTACCATGATTTAAGAATTAAATTAAATCAGATAAACATTGGTTACGGGCAGGTTGGTCAGTCAGCTGTGAGCTAATACACTACACTTACCTTTATCATCCATTACACACAAACCGTGTTTAAGTTTAAGTGATGTGAACTATGTTTTTATTAAATTAATGTAATAATGTGCAAAATAAAAAAATAAATAAAAATATATTTTTTTTGCATAGACTTGGCTATATGCATCTCATTCCCACTTACCGGGGATTCTCTATCTCTTTATCTATCACTGCGTGGCTTAGTCAATCAGAGCGCATGGAAGCGCAGTGAAAGTTTAGTGGAACATATTTCAAACAAACCAAGTGTCATTGCGCCTCTTTAGGAGTAGTTTCTCAATGGGTACGAACGACCTTTCCGGACATTGGATAAACAGATTTGGAAAATAGACGGAACCGAAAACAAAGGCTGAGTGTGAGCAATTTTGTTTTCATGGATTACCAGCCTTCTATAGTTGATCCCTCAAAAAGGTTTTACAATGTTGACGACTGCTATTTAGGAAATGTCATATTTTTTTATGTACAATACATAATGTATTAATTTTGAAGTACCAAATTTAGAACATAATGGGTATTAAAACATAACCTTATTATTTGAAATGAAATGAAATAAATTTATTTATATAATGTAGGTATAACATGCACTTATTACCAGGTCGGTTTTAATGTAATATAAATAATTAAATAATCCATATGTATAGGTAATAGTCTTATGTCAAATATAATAATATGGGGAAATACGCAAGGGAAAAATAAAGGTTGGGTTTACTTAAATTTAATTTAAAAAAATACACTTGAATAAAATATAAATATAGGAATAAGGAATAAATAATATGCAATAAATATATGCCTAACTCCGCCCATTCGATAAGTCTTGCTAAGAAGAATGGCAAGAAACTTAGCAAGATCCTGACTTTTTGTCATAATATTAGTAAGAACTGAATGTAAAAAGTAAGCCTATACTTTAATTGAATAAAGAGATAAAAAATACAAGACAGGAGAAATTATGCCATGAAGGCAAAAAAAATATACATATAATTCTAAGAAATTTTTAGTTGCCAACTGGACTGGGTGCCTATCATCAAAAACATAGATTAACTATCGAATCCCGATTGTTTACGGACATGTTTGCACTTGAAGTGACGTCACAGTAGTAAATGGTTAAATACACACTGAAGGCAATGTTGAAAGTTCAGTTTTTATTTTTGTTTTTGATGATAGGCACCTAGTCCAGTTGGCAACTAAAGATACATAATAGAGGGGCTGTTATAGAAGAAGTTTATGTCTTTTAACAAAATCATCTACATTTTTAACAAAAGTCACAGGTACGTCCGCAATATACAGAGAGCAAAAGTTTTTAATATAACTATTGTAAAACTTTTTATTAAAGAGACTTACCCTAAAAAAGATGAAAATTGTCACCTCTGAAATTTTATTTCAAAGAAAAGAGTCTGTAAAGCGTACGTCGGTCACAAAGTATGGGTTCCGTCAACGTGAACATTTTTTATACGTTAATAACAGTGCTCTGTTAACTAACTATTGGACTAAAGTAATTGTAAAGTAATTGACGTCATCCAAGGATTTACCTGTCAAAATTCCTTATTAAAATGTTCTGTGCAAAAGCCCAATCGGCTTAGCAATTCTTGAGTTAAGGCGAGCCTGTTACTCCATATGGGAAAAATTCCAGATATAAAATTCCAAACATAAAATACCATTATATCAAAATAGTTATATGCAAGCTCCCAAAGTGTCGATTTTTTTTCCGTAGCGCCTTAACACGAAACCGAACAAACATTACGGATGTGTATGTCATGCACTATATACAGTCGTCTTTTTTTCGGTATACACTCTGCTTTTTGTATATCTGTGATTATCTCAATGATTAGTAGTATTATGTTTAAAAAATAAATAAATAAATAAAAAGATTTTTATTCAACAGAACACAACACAAAACACATAATACTTAAAGACTATGTAGGATTAGACAGGTTTTTAGACAACAACAAATACAACATTATCATCATTCAATTATTGCTAGAGCGCGCATACTTATAAATAATTGTTTTTTTTTGGACAGCAAAACCTCCTTGCGTCTTTGTAATTTTTTAAATTTTGTGACTTGCACCATGCACCACAGAGTCAAAAACTTAAAAAAAATACTTTATTTCACGCGTGATTTCAGTTTTCAGTACTGTTTTATTTCACGCGTGAAATAAAGAGTCGGTTTCCGCATAATTTTGTTACACAAAAAACAAAACTTTACGAGCAACTGTATTGAAAAAATATATACATTTTGCAAGTATGAGGGAGCGTGATCGAAAGAGTTACACAAAAAACACCAAAGCGTCTCATTTTATGCAACTACTTTGCTGAAAAAGCAGCAATCAAAGAAAAAGACAAGGAATACTGACGGTATTCGTATTGCCAAGGCTGCTGTGCAAGAATGTGGTTTCAAACAAATCAAACATCAACTTAAACGTCACGCTTATAACCCTTTTTTCAGTTTTTTCAACGCCAGAATTTCGATGATTCATCTTAAAAAATTAGAACTCCCCTTGATTAAAAAAAAATATGTATTATTTAGTATATGTAATTTTTTATGTTTTATTACAAGAAAGCACTCAAAAAAACATATTTTAAATATTCATTTATAATATAATTTAATTATTATATAATATTTTCCTAAAATATATATTTTACAAAATTTTTATTAAAAATTTATACTTGCGATTGTCGGCACTTGGTGAAACTTGAAACACATCTTGAATTAAAACACTTGTACTAGTAGTTTCACTTTATTTGTGTTAACTCCCGACCGGTTTCGGATTTTATTCCATTTTCAAGGGAAGATCTTAATTAAATTATTTTACATGACTCCAGGCACTAGCTCTGAGCAACGTAAACAATGATAATGTTGACAGAAACTATAAATAAGTAGGTAGGTCGAAAATGTATCAGTGATGTCATGCAATAAATTACCCGAAAAATGGGGAATTTACATACAATAATATATAAATGTTTATTTAATGTCAGTTTAAATGTCAAATGTGTCCTAATATGCATAAATGTCAAATTAAATGAGATAAAAATATATAATAATTTAAATTGTTAAATTAATTAATTAATTAAAATAATGAAGTAGCGGCGATCTATTGACTTCTAACTGCTGATTTAAAATGTTTTCCTGGTTTTTGTGTAAAAGCTTATTGATCTCCAATGCTTCTAAGGCGGTCATTTTTCTACCTTTTTTGCACACGTGGAGGGCTTTAAAGTTTTGTGTTATATCAAAGGTATGGTTTTCACTTATGAGGTGATCGGCAAAATTAGAATTTGATGTTTTTTTACGGCGCCAGCTACTTACATGTTCTTTGATTCGGGTATCAAATGACCTGCCTGTTTATACCTGCGTTTTATACCACAAAGTCTCTCAAAAACATCCTTTGTAATAACAAAGACCTCACAAAAACAATAAACAAGAGTGGCATTTATGAGCTGTCATGTCACGACTGTCACAAAAAATATATAGGACAGACAGGCAGGTCATTTGATACCCGAATCAAAGAACATGTAAGTAGCTGGCGCCGTAAAAAAACATCAAATTCTAATTTTGCCGATCACCTCATAAGTGAAAACCATACCTTTGATATAACACAAAACTTTAAAGCCCTCCACGTGTGCAAAAAAGGTAGAAAAATGACCGCCTTAGAAGCATTGGAGATCAATAAGCTTTTACACAAAAACCAGGAAAACATTTTAAATCAGCAGTTAGAAGTCAATAGATCGCCGCTACTTCATTATTTTAATTAATTAATTAATTTAACAATTTAAATTATTATATATTTTTATCTCATTTAATTTGACATTTATGCATATTAGGACACATTTGACATTTAAACTGACATTAAATAAACATTTATATATTATTGTATGTAAATTCCCCATTTTTCGGGTAATTTATTGCATGACATCACTGATACATTTTCGACCTACCTACTTATTTATAGTTTCTGTCAACATTATCATTGTTTACGTTGCTCAGAGCTAGTGCCTGGAGTCATGTAAAATAATTTAATTAAGATCTTCCCTTGAAAATGGAATAAAATCCGAAACCGGTCGGGAGTTAACACAAATAAAGTGAAACTACTAGTACAAGTGTTTTAATTCAAGATATATATTTTAACCCTATTTTGAGGGTTCCGTACCCGAAGGGTGCCAAACGGGACCCTATACTAAGCCTCTTCTTTGTCTGTCTGGCCGTCCGTCCGTCTCTTACAGGGGTCTACAGCTTCAACCGTTATATTTGCCAGTTGAAATTTTCGTTAGACTCAGAAGTGCGAACCCAGCCAAATTATTTTGGTTTTTTAACGTATTTCTTACGATCCTTACAATAACGCGGTTACTGGAACGAATAATTTTTTTTTTTTTCATAAAATTTGTTGTGCCAATATGCAGTGACTCCACTCCAATCCTACTTTTTTACATATAAAATATTTCAATATTAGCGTTAATAATCACGCAGCAAAACAACAGATTTGAGGGCTCAAATATGTTGTTTTGCTGCGTGATTATTAGTACTAGCAGTCCAAGACAATTAGGCCAATGAGCCAACCAATCATTGCCTCTATCAAGAACTTATAAATTCTTTGCCATTATGTTGTCTTATTATGTTGGACGTAGTAATATTTTTTTCTAGCCTTCATTAGGCACCTAGCAAATTAAACATACATTTTTCCAGAATTTGTTTTCAATCTCCAATATTGCTATTTGCCTTTCGAAATCCCCAAGCAAATTTAATTAATCAAATTGCTAAAGTGGTAAACAAAAAAAAGTTTCTAGAAGGTTTTAATTCCCTGAAGGAATCCTACGAACTGGAGTAATAAACACGGAAGTGAGGATTGTCATCCGAGTTGCAGTTCCTCTGGCGCTTTCCTTAACTTTCTGGTATTGTTATGAGTTCATGACCTTATTTCTGTAAGGGTTCCGTATATCAAAGAGCACTAGAGTCCTATCGATCGATATAATCGAGTATTATTTTTTGTAATAAACGATTATCCGTGCCCCTATTACAAATAAGTAAGTGTGTTTGTTGGTTTGTTGGTCAGTTCGTTTGTTGATTTATCCTTCTTTAACGCAGTAACGGAGCATTGGATTGACGTAATTTCTTGCATAGAGATAGTTTATGAGCCGGAGAGTGACAAAGGCTCTTTTTATCCCGGGAAAATGCAAACGAAATCAGCGCGAGCAAAGCCGCGGGCAAAAGCTTTTAAGTTATATTTGATTGCTATCTTTGTAACTTTTTTCAGACGTGAAGTTGGCTATCAGCACCATTATACTATATATATACCCCCTTTTTCCTCGCCAACGTTCCAAAAATGGGTAACTGCAGCCCTACCACGTAATTCTGATTTGTATCAACTTCAAGCAAATGCATGCGAAATTCAACGCGTGCAAAAGAGATGGCATGTTAGGCGGGCGTCGTCGCACGCACGTCAAATTTCAATCTCAAGTTGATGTTGATGAAAATCAGAATTACGTGGTATACCAGCTGGACGCCATCTCACACTCGCAAAGTTACCTGGGAAATATGGTTTAAAAAGGCAGGTAGGCTACGTCTATGACTTTTATATGATATTAACGTGAATAATGCAAACCATGCGTCATCTTTCTGGTTATTACTTTACTCCAGGGCCCATAGCACAGTGTTTAATCACGCGCGATGTGACTTAGTTGAATCCCAAGTGCGAGGTTTTTGCGATTAAACAGTACGTCCTTGCACTTTTGATTCAACTAGTGGCGTCGCGCGCGATTAAACACTGTGCTACAGGCCCTGTGGTTCCAGTTTTTAATCGCGCGCGATGCGACTTGGTTGAATCACGCCTCTTAAGGGGAACGAAAATACAAACAGAAATAAAATGTCAGCTTTCGGATGATTTTGTTGCAATAATTAGGTTACGTATAGGCATAAAAAAAATACATGTTTTTGGTTGAACTTTAAGGTATTCATTTTCCACAAACCACGTTAATCGATTCATATTTGTACTGTCAATGAATTTTTTTGTAACCCTCTCTTGCACACTTCTTATCGATTTTGTTTCAGGTATCGCTTTCGCGATTTTGTTGGTTTTTTTTTAATAAAATTAGTGTGAATGATATCTATTCATTTTCCAAATACCACGTCATTCGGGTCAAAAAAAGCACCCCCTTTTTCCAAAAATACGTAAATCCACTGATGCAGTCAGCGGCAGCAAGATATTGTCAGTCTACGCCTAGCGTTGGCGCCCGTAAGACGTGGAACCTGTGCCCTTTTTTGCAAGCTATAAATATCTCCCAAAACTACTTCAAAACACATTGAAATTAATTTTATAAAGTAATAACTATTTCGAGGAGCATCATATTCCTGCCGTTAAAAACTCGACAAAATATGCGTATGAGTAATTTAGCTACATCGTGCCATAGTCATAACAACAAAACTGAATGAATTTGGAATGAATTCATACTTTTATGCGGGAAAATAATATATGTTACTCTAAAAGAATAATTTTGTGATCGTTATTGAAACCCAAATTAATTTACTTATACTTACTGAGATCTGTAACAAAGGTCAATGACTTTTCGTGAAATTACCCTCTAGTATTGTCTCACCATTTCAGGTCCAATAAGTGAAGTTTTTTGCAAATTATATAGGTACACTTACTTGGGATAAATCGCCAAGCATTTAAAATATAGAAATTTATTTTGAAATATTTACAGTGCATGGCAAAATTATTAGATCGTAGATAATCCTGTCGGTACATGTTCAGGTTCTGTTACGCAAAATGAAAACAATGAAACTCTTTTAGGATTAATTTGTTATCCCTATGTTTGTCTGTCTGTCCGTTTGTCTAGACAATTTTTTCTGGGTAAAATTAATAAATACCAATATAAACGGCCCTCTATAGATCTGTAAAAACATACTTTTGACGTTTTTATTTATATTGCGTTTTAGGTTTTTACGTTTTTTTTTTACGTTTTTCATACAAATTTTCTCACTATGAAAATGTAGGGATGAACACTTGAGGTAATATTTTGCATTTAAAAGTCAACACAGAAAGGAATTGTTGAACAAATAATGTAAAAAATATGAAAACCATGTTGTTCTATTCTAAAGGGATTAATTATCTACTGTTCAATGTGGCGATAGCTTTGTTTATTTTTTTCCTTGAATTATTTTTTACTAAGGTAACAAATAGTTTAATACAAGGTTTTCCTTAAGAGGTCCCTTTACCCCTGTATTTTTCTTAAAATTCATACAATAGGTATAAATCGAATGTGAAGTCTACAGCTTATTTTCTCCATATCTTTTTTCATGAGTTTATTTTAGTGACATCTAACTACGTCTCTATACAGCCCAAAAAGCAAAATTTGATAAAACACCATCATAATAGCTGTCAGGATATCGTCAATATTGCCTCGTTTTTACACAAAGTTTAACAAGTTTGTATATTTTTATCTATACTGGAAATAAAAAAGAGAGAAATACAGGCGTCGTTCATGTTAAGATGACTAAGTTTACACACTTTGCTAAGTATAAACAATTACCGTTTCATGGAAAACTGTTTTGACCTGAAACCATTCCACAAATTCAATTAACTTATTTTGAATATCTTGTCATCTTGCACTTCTTGATGAGAAATACAATTTCAATAAGTAAAAATACAACTTTTAGTTAAGAAAACTTATAGTTAAAAGTCTGCTGTATGCATTAACATATTTTTAATTATATTACAATAGTAATAAAATAATTGGCTTATCCGTCGTCGTGATACCAGCCGTAAATTTCTAAAATAATCTGATATCACGCTTATGGAAAACCCAATTATTTTGAAGATACCATAATATCATTAAAATATGTTTATGCATTTAGCAAACTTTTAACAATAAATTGTCTTAGCTAAAAGTTGTACTTTACCGTTATAATTATTTCTTAATATTTTGTTACAAATTCGGAGAAATAGCCCTTAAGGAAAACCTTGTATGAAAATATTTGTTATGTTTGTAACAAAGAAAAAAAAAATAAACAAAGCTATCGCCACATTGAACAAACAGTAAATTATTAATCCCTTTAGAATAGAAAGATATGGTTTTATATTTTTTACATTATTTGTTCTACAGTTCCTTTCTGTGCTTTCTTTCAAATGCAAAATATTATGTGAAGTGTTGATCTCTTTATTTTCATAAGGAGAAAATTTGTATGAAAAAGTTAAACAAAAGGCCATAAAAACGTTATAATATGTATATTTTACAGGGCAGTAAATATTGGCATTTATTGATTTTACCCAGAAAAATTGCCTAGACAAACGGACAAACAGACAAACATAGGGACAACAAATTAATCCTAAAAGAGTTTTGTTTTTTCATTTTGCGTAAAGGGACCTGAACATTTCAAACTATGATACAAATAAATTTCTATATTTTAAACACTTGGCGATTTATCCCAAGGGTAAACAGGTGTCCCAAAAGTCAACGCTTTCCCTTGGATGGCTGGTAGGCCAGCTAATGACTGACCAGAATATCAAATTATGACCTCAGCAAAAAGTAGATAGTCTTCGAGTTGATGGTACTTTTATAAATTCGAATAGATTTTTGAGAGTCAAAGCTAACCAGTTCTAAATTCTAAGAATAAAATTTTTGTTGCGCAACTCTGAATAGTCATGCTATTGATAAAGTCAAAAATAAACCTTGAAATGCTGTTACATCAGTAAGAAAAATAAAAACCCAATTTATGAGCAATTTTTTGTAATAAGGTTAGTTCGATACCACACCCTGAAAAAAATGTCCTATGTTAGTTTTGCAAATTGTCTTAAATAACGGCTCATCAAATATTGTTTTTCAAATGATCTGGCAATTTCTGTGTATTACTTTTGAAAAAAAAGTTATTGCTCTTTTACTACCAAAGGAGATTTTTTTTAAATAATTAGAATTTAGAATGAAAGAGTGGCGGGCAGTAAAAATATTTGACGTTCATTAGAAATGCCATTTAACACGCGTTAGAGTGAGATAAATAGTGACGCTATTTAAAATGAGTTGGAATGAGATAGTAACGCAGTTAAACGTGGTTGAATGATAGAGGCTTAATTGATATAGGCTACAGTGAGATAGATAGTGACGTGGTGCATTCCTTCTGAGAATATTTGTTAGTTTCCACTTTTTGTAATAACAACTTTAGTAAAAAATTTCTGTAAAGAAATTTTTGGTCCAATTTCATTTTCCCGCAAGTGTAAAACCAGCTCAACGGGCGAAAAATATTTTAAGAATGGGTAATGGTGACAATTAACCGTCACAATATTATTATGTATCTTTAAAGGAGTGTCTGAAATGTTCCGAGGGTCAACTGATAAATCAAACACTCAAAAAACCACTTTTAGCCGACCATAATAAATTTACGTCCCGACGTGATAGCAAGTAGGATCAATGCCGTGTGACGATGATCGAAATACACTAATAAATTAGATAAAATAAAATACGTATTACTTTTGACCCTGCCTCGTCCACTCTATTCGTATTTTTGCTATGGTGACGCGAGCTTAGAGACCGGGACGAATTTCCCCCCGCGCGCTATCGTAAAATAGAATAAGCCACGCCCGGAACTGGTTTTTGTTTTGGCTATGTCATACTCTTAAACACTATGCTACGGGCCCAGATCAGATAAAATCTGGGAATATTCCCATCTTTTCGTTTACGGAGTATATTTTTAAAAGAGGAAATTTAATATTATTCCGTTTCGGTGGGGTTTGATTCCCTCTATTTTGATGATTAGACACCAAAACGTTTAATTCTAAATACGACTAGTACGAGTAACTAAAGTGTTACTTATCGTCGATATAACAACATTTTATTTCTTTTACTTTAGGTAACCAGTTGCGTATGACGCATCATCAGTTATAAATTTTCATAGTAATGTGTCACGAAACCGGTGGCCTAAAGTAAAATAAGTATCTGATGTTAACTGACGTTAATTCACGTCAGTAACGTTCTTCTTTATTCCCATGAATTCACATGGTAATAGATATACTTTGCTGTTTTTTAACCCGTCAAGTGTCCTACGATCAAACGGTTGATCATAAGAAAATGGGTGCCTCAAATGCCCTATGATCAAACGTCTGATCATAAGCGGCGGTATGAAATTGCCGCCAAATATCTCGGAGTGAAATTGAACGAACTTTTGAGCAAAAATTGTTTATGATTTCTCACATTGTTGACAACATTTAGGCGTAAATGATTTCCGGTTTGGAGTGAATGAATTTTAGAAACATTTTGCTCAGTGAAAACGCAACCGGCATCGAGTTTGTTTACGTCCGTAAATATTTAATTATTGTGAAGTATTTACTGAGTATTTCAATAAAAAAATGTATGTAGTCTACGTGTAAACTAATTTTGATTACGTGAGTGTAAAAACAAATTCTGAAATTAGTGTAAATGAAGTGTTGTGATGAAAAATGTGACAAAAATGGCGGAAAAAAGTGAGAGCTGAATTCAAATTCAAATTCAAATAGTTTATTTTGCAAAGCAGGTATAGATATATACACTTTTTACACGTCAAATTTAATCTAATAAAGAAAATATATGTAATAGAATAATAAATGTACATGAACTAAATTAAAGGTTTATTTAATTTATGTAGCAATATATTTACGATTAAAATGATAGGTAAAATATATATTATACAAGGTAAAATCCAATCAGCCGCCCGAACCCATACCGGAGACCCGGCCAGGGACCAGGAACAAGGTTCAGTGATCACCAACCGAGCCCCCAGCACGAATCCAGGCGGCCGACCAAATCCCATCCTATATACTACATACTAATAGGTTACATATATAAATACATGCCTACCTCCGCCCATTCGATTAGTCTTGCTAAGAAGAAGGGCAAGAAACTTAGCAAGATCATGTCTTTTTTTCAACATAAAACTTATACTATACAATATATGACTTATATCTACTTTAACCAAGGGATAAGAAAATACAAGACAGTAGGAATTCAGGTTAATGAAAAAAAGAAAAACATATATATCTTTGTCTACCTGTCTCATATAGTCCTTTTCCTTTTACAGTCTATAATCAATTAATGTTTACACCTTAGAGGAATCATAAGTTAAGAAATTATACTATTTAATTAAATTATAACTTACTACGAGTATCATTATCACTGTAACACCATGCTTCACCATCATCCAAATATTCATTTATTTTATAATATGCCTTTTTCAATAGGCCCTGCTTAATATACAGTTTAAACTTATTCTCTGACAAAGTAAGGACCTCCTTTGGAAGTTTATTGTAAAATCTTATACCATGTCCTACAAAAGAGGTACTCACCTTAGCGAGTCTGATTTTTGGAAAAGCCAGTTTATGCTTATTTCTGGTCTCCTTACAATGTTGCTTACCAAGCCTTGGGAAAGACTCAACATTTTTTCTGACATATCTAAGGACTTGGTAAATATATTCACAAGGAACCGTTAATATATTAATTTCTTTGAACTTTTGTCTTAATGAATCCCGGTGCTTCATATTATAAATAGCCCGAATTGCTCTCTTCTGCAAAACAAAGACTGCGTCTGTATCCGCGGCTCTACCCCATAACAGCATGCCGTATGACATAATGCTGTGAAAGTAACTAAAATAGACTAGTCTAGCAGTATCTACATCAGTAATTTGTCTTATGCGTCTAACAGCGTATGCGGCCGAACTAAGTCTACCACATAGGGCTTCTATGTGGGGACCCCACTGAAGACGAGAGTCTACCGTAATGCCTAAAAACTTTGTTTCGTTAACTAACTCCAGCTTGGACCCCTGCAAAAGCAAATTACCATCCACTTGAATTACATTTGGTAACGTAAATTTTATACACTTTGTCTTTTTTGCGTTTAAAACTAAATTATTTACAGTAAACCAATCAAGCACCAGTGATAAAGTTGTATTCGCGCCGTCAAGGATATCTTTACGTCTATTAACTTTAAAAATAAGTGACGTGTCGTCTGCGAATAATACTATCTTCGTTAAGTCTTTAACTAAATATGGAAGGTCATTTATGTAAATTAAAAACAGCAAGGGCCCTAATATGGAACCCTGCGGGACACCCATTTTAACTAATGCTCCACTTGATTTTACCCCGTTAATGTCTACCTTTTGAATACGATCACTAAGATATGACTTCAATAACGCCAAAGATTTGCCCCTCACTCCGTAGTGATCCAATTTACATAAGAGTGTTTCATGATTAACGCAATCAAAGGCTTTCGAGAGGTCACAAAATACACCAAATGCATCTTGCTTTTCTTCCCAAGCATCAAAAATGTGCTTAACTAAAGCAACTCCTGCATCTGTGGTTGACATCCCTCTAGTGAATCCATATTGTTCACAGTGAAGTAACTTATTTAAATTAAAATGAAATAACAATTGATTAAAAACTATTTTTTCAAAAACCTTACTCAATACCGGTAAAACTGACACAGGTCTATAGTTTGAAGGGTCCCCGTGGTCGCCTGATTTAAAAAGGGGGATCAATTTACTAAACTTCATTAAGTCAGGAAAGATACCATCATCTACACATTTATTAAAAATTAATGCCAAATAAGGAGCTATTAAATCAATGACAGAACTTATAACTTTCACAGATAGGCCCCATAAGTCCTCGGTTTTTTTCAAGTTAAGCGATTTAAATGCTTTAATTACAGTTAATGAATTAATATGTTTAAAAGCAAATACAGAAAGAAAGAAAGAAACTATATCTAAGGATATTTTTCCTTCGGATTGTCGCCTAGGTATGTAAATTACATGAGAAGATGGCAAATTTTATGTAGATTTTTAGAAGATATAACATATTCGGTAATAATGATTGCAACTTAACTAAATCCGAGCATTTCTAACAACAAGTCGCTCAAAATCTCGCTTGGCGCGATGTATGGGGACATTTCGGGTACTTGGAATTCCCTTCTATGGGGACATGCAAAAGGTTAATAATAAACAAATACATAAACATGTATTCTCGAGAGGTCGTTAGAGATGTTTTGAAAGTCAAATTTTTTATCACAAACATACTCGTCTATCTCCCAGAGGGATAGATTTTCACCTGCTATGAATCTGACTCACTTCTTTCGTCTCTGTCATTCCCGTAAATCTAGTCATACAAGCTCTTTTCTGAGTACTCTTGACATTTTTGTCAGCAAACGTCCTTCTAGGGCGGCCTGGTTGAGCTTTACCTTCCGCTTGCGCACCATAAATTTCATTCATCACTAATTTCCTTTATCCTCTCTACATGTCCAAACCACGTTTAACCCACTGTTCGTAATAAACATACTAGGTACATATACCCACTCCTGTCTCCCAGAGGGGTACATTCCTCTTGTATCTTGATACCACTTTTGCTTCTTCCACATCAGTAAGTCTAATGAGTGATAGAAATTTAATTACATAATTTAATTACGTTACGGCAGAAACGTTCAAGCGTAAAAGGTAAAAAGCTCTGGGCGAAGGTTATACGTTTATGCCGTTTGGCGTAGAGACCTTCGGGCCGCGGGGGCCGGACGCGCGGCGACTTTATAAAGAAACTTCGCGACTGGTCGATGCTTCGGGTGACCTAAGGGCTGCGGCCTATTTTGGCCAAAGAAGCCTGGCCATCCAGTGTGGCAACCCCGCCAGCCTTTTAGCATTTTTATTTTATGTAAATATTTTAGTGTAGTTTAAATTTATTTATTTTAGTTCTTTTTATTTTAATTTAAATGTTATTTAAGTAAATTTTATTTTTCGAATAAATTATATTTTGTTTATGTTGCATAAATTATATTGTTTCGTAAAAATTTTGATAAGTTTATTAATAGGCTTTATCGTTCAATACTTGGAGGCGTCAAGTACTTATGTAGGTAATAATGGGTATTTACATATGAAATTGCCGTTTTCTATAGAAAATTTGAAGGAAACTTAATTTTCAGTAAAAACATTTTTGCGTTTTTTTTAGGAATGACTAATCCAAATTATGTTATTTCTTTTATGTATGAATGAGACAACATTAAGCTGACAGCAACACTAATATAATTTTTGAAATGTGTCAGCTATAAAAAACTATAACGAATTTTATCATGGAAATGGATGGCATTTGGAACGAGCTGATTTTGAACATTTAATTGTGGTTATCAAACTGACAATAAAAACAAAATTTAATACGTACATGTTCAACCTTGAAATCAACTTTCTAACAAAAAACAAATAATGGAAATAGCTATTAAATTACATGAATTAGGAACTCATGAGTCTGTAAGAAAATTTCGGCAATTTCATATAACGTAAATGCGCCCAAGTCCGACCACTCACGCCCTTTTTTCAAATAAACCGTCCAAACATAAACGTAAACTGATTTATAAACTATATATATAGCTTACTTTAAACCTTATTGTTGAGACTTTCATTATAAAGTATAATTATCAATATTTATGTTGTCAGAGCATACAAAAAAAATTATTATTAATATGTTTGACTGTCCTTCTTAAAAGCTCCAGTTACCGACCGCTTAGTTGAAGTTTTCCTGATACCGTCCAGCAAGTAACCCGTTTCCGACCACCATTCAAAAAATTGCCAAAAATGCCATTATCTCATAAAAATGTGGTCAAAAGTTACTGGAGATATCAAAATGTATAGATGGTTTTTTTCAGTTAATCATTTTTGTTAATTTAGGCTTTAATTAACTTTTATTAAAGTATATATTTTACATTTTTTCATGTTCGTCGCTATCAATATAAACTTCATATGTTTGGCCAAATGTATTTTATCTTATTTCAATATGTTAGTAAAATATTGTTTGTATAATACCGTTTAACGGCTTTTTTATTATTTGTATGTTGTATTTTACATATATATAAACACTTCATTAAATAGTTATAGGTGCTATATTTGACCCCTCAGTGGGGTCTTCATCAGGATTTTAAAAACCATGATTTAAAATATACTTTTTTATATTTTTATGTCAATAGATGCCAGCAGTTTTCTAACTTCAAACGCCTATATATGTCGTATGATATTTTTCTTTTCGTCTATAACTATTCAATCAAGTTTTTATGTTATTTTACTTATTTTTTCGATTTTTTCTTTATTTTTAAACTGTGATTAGATAGAATGGTGATTTTTTTTCTTTTTGAGTAATTAATGAATGAAATTCGTAACTTCTAAGAATTCAAAGATAAAGAAAAGGTTAAGAGCTTGTACTTTATTTATAAAATTTTGAAATTAAAATAATTACAGTCCTTGCTAATAAGAAGTTTGAAAACATCGTCTTCATTTTCAATAAGTTTAACTTGCTTTACAATATTTTTTTTCAATTTCTGCGGCAATTTTTTTCTTAGGTTTAGGTTTATCTATCTTGTTTCTATAATGTTACAGAATACATGGAATAAATTGTTTCATTTTTAGGAACTATTCTGCCAACTTTGTAATTGTGGTCGAGCTTTAAAATTACTGAATAATTAATTCCATATTTAACTTGACATTCTTTTCTTTCGTTTGGTGAGGTTTTTCGATTTTCCTTTAAACTGAAACTGAAAAGATTCCACAATTGTTTTTATAAACTGCTATTTTCATATTTTCATAGCAGTTTGGTTCTTGTTGTGTAATGTGTTGTTTTATTTCAATTCCAGTTTAATTTTTTTTTGTGACACTTGTTCCTGAGGCCATACTAAAATAAATTCATGACAGGTGTTACTTTGTTGCTCATTATTTGTATTTTTCTATACAAACACACTCTTTTCGAGCACCGTACATTTTTTGCAAGTACTTTAAAATTTTGTCTTGATACACAAACGGATGACCAGACTCCGGTTTATGGTATATTTATTGTGGTCGGTAACAAGCAAAACTGAATTTATCACCACTCATTACCGTCCAATTACAATAATTATGTGTTTTAATTATTTATCCAATGTGATAAAAAAAAGAGTGAGCTTTATAGAAATTTAAAGACATATATAGTCATTAAAAATTTTATAATAATATCTCAGATGTCAATTTTTAATATAAAATAACTTTTTAAAACCATTAACGTACATTTAATATCCCAATAAATTTGAGAAAGAACGGAATGTTTTAAGTAAATTATGACTCAATCTAAAAGTCTAAACTTAGGACGGAATCAGGATATTAAGCAAATGTATTTGTCACAAAAATATGTGTATATTCAAATTATAGTTTTTATCCACAATTTATAATGAAAATTAACAAAAGTCTGAAAGTCTATAAAACACCTGATACCGTCCACTGTACGGTATCTGGAAACAATCGTTTTACTGGATCTCCTGATTCCGACCGAAATAGAAAAGATGATAAGACTATTAATATTTTATCAATCCTGAAAAATCTTGCATTTATATATGAACGGAACCCTAAATTACATAAAAAAATATGTCAGTTTTACCAAAATATGCAGAATCGAACAAAAAATTAAAAACAACCTCCACAAACTTTTTACGTCTCGCAAAGCTCGACTTCGAACTAAACCGATGCTCAGTGACAATAAAATTAATAACAAAATTAAACGTAGCGGAAATTAGAACCAATCATGATTCATCGGTAATTTAAGAATTGGCCTATAAGAGACGAGCAATTGTTCACTTATTTGACGCGGGATATTGTTACAAATTTCAAAAATACTGGGCGGTCGCATACAGGAGCCTAGTCGGACAACGGTGCCGATACGTTATAAAGGCGAACACATGGTTCTAATCTAAGTTCTAATTAAGGACAACTAGAGAGGTAGTTCATTAGTGTCACTTGGATCTTGTTGTGAAATTGGACTAAACAGAAAAGACGCACTGACAGACACTTCTTCCTTGACTAATATGATTATTCAAGAAAAGACTACTCCTAAAACCCTACCCCGATGTATGTCGTGTGCAAATCATAGAATTGGGCATAATATCATGAAGTATGAAATCAAAAGTCTTTCAACGAAAAGTCTATAAAATAAACTTTTAACAAAAAATAGTACCCGACTTCAAATGTAACCGCAGTCATTCACTAAAATGTTTAAAATAATTACATAGGTACTAACTGATAGTACCGAATTAACACTTTCATCGTCTTCTTTCTTGCTGAAACATAATGTTATCTAGAAGTTGGCATGTTCCACAAAAACCAATATGAGAGCGCCGACGGTGATTTTTTATCTGTAAGTACAAGGTGGCGCAAAAGTAATGTCATTGGCTGCCATTTTTGCAGATGGCACCAAATCTCACTGTGCTTTGACAACTATAATGTAGATAAATAGAAATATAGTTGCGATCAAGCCATGGAGCGATACACACCTCAAGAGCGTGGAATTGTTGTTACTGATTATTGGACAAATTTTGATCTCTCGCTTTGGGGATTTGAACTGGCCGTCCAGATCGCCAGATCTAACAGCACCGGACTTCTTCATTTGAGGCTTTTTAAAATCTCGCGTTTACCATAATAAACCAATTCTTGAAAGATAACGTTGAAGAAGAAATCGCCAATTAGGTGCCAGATAGCCAGATGTTTTGAGAGCAACAATTCAAAATGCCGTAAAACGAGCGCGATTATGCATCAACCCGGGAGGTGGCCATTTGAGCGATATAATTTTTCCAAGTTACGTCATCAATTTTACACTTTCTGTTTGATACCGTAGGTTTTTAATGAAAACTGCTTCGTCTTATGGTTTTAAATTATAATAACAACCAAACTGGTAAGTTACAAGCGTAGCGTGTCTCGCAGCCATAGGGGTATAAAAGTAATGACGTCATATTAAAAAAAAACACATTAAAAGTAAAAAGTACAGCATCCGGTGTTGCTAGTGTCTACATCTAAACATGCCCGCCAACGTTGAAAGAACATCTTTCAACAGGTAAATGGTCTTCATAAGTTAGAAGGTAGAGGACAGATCTTGCTGAAGTTGCGCCTGACGACTCCGCTTGACGTTCTGATGTCAGCAACTCGACATATACCGTCCGTTCCAGGAATGACTGACTCTATTCTACCGAGTTTCCATTTCATAGGTGGTAAATTCGAGTCCTTGATCAAGACCATCGTATCCTTCTGTAGCTCGCCTTCGGATTTCTTCCACTTGTATCTAATCTGCAACTCTGATACATATTCTTTGTACCATCGGGTCCAGAAGTGCTGTCTTAGTTGCTCGATCCTTTGGTAGCGATTGAGTTTGCTCGTAGCTTCATCGGTGACTACTGGAGTAGGAAGAGCTGTGAGTGATCGTCCGACAAGGAAATGACCAGGTGTAAGGGGCAGAAAATCATTTGGATCAGATGAAAGGGGAGTTAGTGGGCGAGAATTTAAAATAGCCTCAATTTGACACAAAGCAGTATAAATTTCTTCAAAAGTTAAGTGGCAATTGGCAAGAATTCTTATTAAATGGTGCTTTGTGGATTTAACACCCGATTCCATTAAACCTTGAAAATGTGGCGAATATGGGGGGACAAAATGTACATTTATGTTTTCAGTTGCCGCTTGTTCAGATAACTGAACCGAATATTGTTTTAAAAAATGTTTTAAATCATTAGCAAATCCAACAAACTGCGTCCCATTGTCACAGTATAAGTGAGCCGGTAATGATCTGCGCGCAACAAACCGACGGAAAACCGACATGAAGCCATCTGTAGACAGATCACTAACTAATTCTAAGTGAATAGCCTTGGTGGCAAAACACACAAAGACCGCAATGTAAACCTTGATAAGTTGACAACCTCGTCCTTTTTTTGAAGCAGCCATTACAGGCCCCGCGTAGTCAATTCCAGAGACGTGAAATGGGTGCTCAGCAGTCAGCCTATGTTTCGGTAAGTTACCCATGATTGGAGTGACAGTAGCTCCGTGCATCCGTGTACATATCACACAATTACGGTAAATAAGTTTTGCCAAATTTCGTCCACAAATAGGCCAGAATGCTTGTCGCACAGAAGCTAACATAGCTTGAGGACCAGCATGCAACAAACGAAGATGTTCTCTTCTAAATAGCAACTTTGTTAAGGTGTGTTTTGCATCTAAAATAATTGGATGTTTTTTGTCGTAATCAAATGTTGAATTGTGTAGCCTACCTCCAACTCTCATGACTCCCTCAATGTCGATAAAGGGGTTCAGTGTTGTTAAACGATCTTTCAATGGAAGGCAGCCTCGTCTTACTAGCTCATATGACTGAAAGCTTTCTATTTGAGACAACTTACACAGTAATCTAGAAGCTTTGTCTAATTCAGCTGTAGAGAGATGGCTTTTATTATGAACATTTGAACTAGGAAGCTTAAAAACTTCAGCTTTTGGATTCGAAGTGGACTGTAGTTTAAGATAGTTGTTTATAAAACGCAAAATGTATGCAGTGAATCGTTGTAGAAAGTTAAAATTTGAGTATCGCTGCATATTAATGGCAAACATAGACCCAGGTGGCGCTGATGGCGCTTCGTCAACAGTAGTAGTCATTACTACTTCAGATTGAACTTCTGTTGAGTCCTGTGACTCACTTATGTTCTTTGGCCAAGTATCAGATGAGTGCCTTAAGTATTCAGGACCAGACCACCACATGTCTGTTTTTACAATAGTTGACGCGTCTAACCCACGTGAAACGTAATCAGCCGGGTTGCATTTGGTTGGAACATGTCGCCAAGTAGAGTCACCGGTGATTTCGAGAATATCTGAAACACGATTTTTCACGAAAGGTTTTAATTGACTAGGCAACATTTTAAGCCAACCAAGCACGACGGTTGAATCTGTCCAGAACACGCATTTTGTGACCGGTAATCGAAGGGCACTTTGAGCCTTTTGATACAACTGGGCCCCGACCAAGGCCCCGCACAGCTCAAGTTTTGGAATCGTAACGGGCTTGATTGGTGCAACTCGACTTTTTGCCAATAACAATCTGACGCATGTCTCATCATAATTTGTAGTCTTCACGTACAGACACGCACCGTAGCTAGTAAAACTAGCGTCTGTGAATACATGAAGCTCAACGTTTTTGAAATTTGTGACCGTAACCTGCCTTGGAATCTCGAGATTATTCAGAGAAGGTAAACAACGAATAATTTCTTTCCATTGTTTTTCTATAATTGATGGAATTTCATCATCCCAGGAAACTTTATAGAGCCACAGCTTTTGTAATAATATTTTTGCCTGAACTACACACGGTGCTAATAGTCCCAATGGGTCAAATAACTTACCTATAGTAGATAGTATGAGTCGCTTTGTTACGACACGAGCTTTTAATGCCTCATCTAGGTCAAATGAGAAATAAAGATTGTCTGACTTACAGCGCCAACCCAGACCTAGGGTCTTAGAATCGTCCAAACCACCCAAGTTGAGGTCTTCAGTCTCGCTGTGGACACCGCTAAGCAGACTCGGCTGATTTGATCGCCACTTTCGAAGATTCATCCCGGCGCTTTTTAAGATGTCGCTAACTCCTGAAATTACGCAGAAAGCAGATGCTTCATCAAAACAGCCCGAGATAAAATCATCAACATAGAAGTCGTGTGCGATTACTTCAGCTAACTCAGATTGGGACTGCAACTCGGACTTTTCACAATCGAGGGCCAATTGCTTAAGACACCTGATTGCTAGAAAAGGTGCACTCGAGGTCCCATAAGTAACAGTATTTAACTCGTAAATATGTAGAGGTTGAGAAGGGTCACTCCGCCAGATTATCTTTTGCAAGTGCCTGTCATCAGGGTGTACAACTACTCGTCTATATTGCTTTTCTACATCAGCAGTAAACACAAATGTGTACTGACGAAAACGAAGCAAAATAGACACTAGATCATCTTGGATTGTTGGCCCTACCATAAGTAATTGGTTCAAAGATATACCTGAACTGCTGGAGCTACTGGCATTGAACACAATCCTCAGTTTGGTGGTGAGGCTGTTCATCCTGAGCACTCCGTGATGAGGAAGAAAATAACCCTGTAAAGATTTGTTACTAACCCTAGACATATCACCTAATGACTCATATTCTTCCATAAAATTTATGTACATAGTCTTTAAGGTTGTATTTTGTTGTAACTTACGCTCCATTGAGAGAAAACATTGTTTTGCTCGTTCGTATGAGTCACCTAATACATCCTCAGAACGTTTTAATGGAAGTTTGACACAAAATCTACCATTAGGTAACCGTGTTGTATTTTTTACAAAATGTTCCTCGCAAGCTTGTTCTTCCTTTGTGTAATAAGCTGAAGGTGGTTTAATTGTGGCCTCATCCAGTTGCCAAAATCTCGCGAGCTCATTGCGAACATCATCGTGAGCATTTGCGAAATTACAACTAACTGGACTATTTTGTTGTTGGCCTAGACAATAACCTGATACTAGCCAGCCTAACTTGGTTTCATAAATGCTGGGTTTGTTCCGCCCCAGGTCTATTTTGCCACTACCCAGTAAGTCCCAGAATACTTCAGCACCGAGTAATAGATCGATGGGCGCTGGTTGATAGAACTTAGGATCGGCTAAAACGACATCTACTGGAATGTTCAGAGAAGCTACATCAACTTCATGGCTTGGTAAGTAGCTAGAAATTGTTGGCATAACATAATAAGTTATTTCCAAATTGAAATTGCTATTTAGTGACTCTAATTTAGCCTTGCAAGTTTTTGTTAATTTCGAATTACGATTATTTATGCCTGAAACAGAACTCTGTACACTGTTTAATGGCAAATTAAGTTTTGCGCACAATGTTTCGCTCATAAAACATGCAGTGCTAGCATTATCTAACAGACAGCGAGCGGTATGAGCGACGTTATTGTTGTCATAAACTCTGACGAGAGCGGTGGAGAGCAGCACCTGTCCACGACCTGCGTGCTGCGCTGATAACGCAACCTTAGTATCGGAGGTAGACGCTGCTCCTTGCTCGCTCGTTTCATTATTAACTGATGCTCGTTCTAAATGGATAAGCGTGTTGTGTCGCTTGTTGCATATTTTGCAGACACCCTTTTTGCAAAATCCATAATAATGACCTGGCTTTAAACAGTTTCTGCATACTTTATATTTTGTTAATTCGTCAGCTCGCTCTTGATTTGTTAAAGCCAAGTACAACGAACAGTCAAACAGCCAGTGTTCACCCTTACATTTAGGACAAATAGGGGTTGTACTTACAGCATTCTTCCTTTCTGAATCTGTAGCCACGAATCCTTTCTCCTGTCCTCTCCTGTAAGCACCTTGTTTGGAACTGGCTCCTGTTACAGGGACGCTCTGAGAAGGCTGTGGCGCGGATCGTCGCTCCAAACAGCTGTGCTGCATTGTTTCCAGGACAACGGCACGTTGGCTGAGGAAGTTAAGGAAGCTCTCAAAAGTAACTGCTTGTAAGGTAGCTAAATGCTCCTCCCACTGACGACGGGTAAAACTATCAAGCTTTGATGAGCCTATGTGAATTAAAAGCGTATCCCAGTGATTTGTAGGCTCTTTTAATGTTTCTAAAGCTCTTATGTTTTTGTTTAAATTGTCGACCAAGTTACGAATAGCAAGGGCAGATTCTTTGGCAATTGGCTGGATGCTAAATATTGCTGTGACATGATTGCTTACTAACAGCCTTTTGTTATTGTATCTGTCACAAATAAGCTTCCAAGCTATAGCATAGTTGTCATTTGATATCTCCAAAGACTGGATAACCGAAGCTGCACTGCCCTCAAGCGAAGCACGCAAATATTGAAATTTGTTTACATCATCAATTTCAGGATTCTTGTGAACCAAACTATTGAACGTGTCATGAAATTCAAGCCACATATTGTACAAGCCGGAAAATTTGGGTAAAGAAATAGTAGGTAACTTACATTTCACTCGTTGTCTCACTATAACTGATTTTTGCGACGAGGAGTCACTGTCACTGGCATCAGCTATCACCGATGGGGTCCTTGAATGTGGTGGCAACAAGGCTTTGGCATTAGATACCACACTATAGTAATTATTTTCAAATTCTTCACGATCCAAAGCGGCTAACTGCATGTCCTCCGATTTCATCTCGATTTCCGTCTGAACCTCGTCGAATTTTATAAATAAGTCCTCCATTCTACTAATACGCATACGAAGTTCAGTTATCTGAGCAACAGACAGTGCTAACCCCTTGAGATTAGTTAAATAACCCATAAATTTTGTCAATTGTCCCTTTATAGTACCACGTCTTTTTATTAACTCGTCCATCGCTAAAGCTAACGCCTTTGAAGCTTGATTTTCAGTGTCTCCTGCCATATTTCACAATGATCACTAAATAAAATCACTATTTATACACAATTAATGCGAAATTCCGTAAAAAACAATGCAAATTGGTTAAAACCACGCGTACTGTTAATTTCGTCACGGTCAAGTTCACTGTAATGGCGGCAATAACTTGTTTGCTATTTCACTCCTGTGATCTATAAATAGACAGGTATTTCAGGACGTAAACAAGTTGTTATGCAATCTTATGCATTTTTATTCGATTGCCAAAGAGTATGAATCAAATGGATGTTGTATTTAATTGGGTTTGTACTGCTTTGTGCTAATGAGGTATGAAGATGAGTTTGCCAAAATGGTGG
Organism: Ypsolopha sequella; assembly: GCA_934047225.1. Taxonomy (NCBI): domain Eukaryota; kingdom Metazoa; phylum Arthropoda; class Insecta; order Lepidoptera; family Ypsolophidae; genus Ypsolopha; species Ypsolopha sequella. The sequence goes on from OW203996.1 coordinate 12,833,879, forward strand.
ACAATTAATTTTGAATGAAATGTTAATTAATGTTAAATAATAGGTAATAGGTAAGGAAATATTTCATGGAACGGACTCACTTTATAGCTTCAATATGTTGTGATGATCTCGTTGATTTTCCTTACTTTGGTCTCGATACTTATTCAGACTGTAGAATCACGACGTTGCAAATTACGTTGGTGATGATGACTTAGCTCGAAGTTTCATTGATTCGTCTACTTTGATGATCCGGCACGAAGGTCCATTTTTGATACCGTAGGTTTTTAATGAAAACTGCTTCGTCTTATGGTTTTAAATTATAATAACAACCAAACTGGTAAGTTACAAGCGTAGCGTGTCTCGCAGCCATAGGGGTATAAAAGTAATGACGTCATATTAAAAAAAAACACATTAAAAGTAAAAAGTACAGCATCCGGTGTTGCTAGTGTCTACATCTAAACACTTTCAAATAAACTTTTTATGAAAACAGAGCTCTTATTTTTCCATTTATGACAAAAAGGCAGCCAATTTAAATTATGACATTACTTTTGCGCCACCATGTAAGTATATATATATGTAATATTTCAGTAATGTTATTATTTGACTGATGATTGACCCACTGAGACCCAATTTAAGATTATTTATTTTTTAACTTTGGCTGGATATCATAAAAGTATTACTCACCATTATTCAAGAGCTTATAAATTCCACCCGAGCAAAAGTACAATAAAATGTAAGGCACAATGGACCTTACAAACTTGAAATTTTTTTGTACATTATTTTCCGGGTACGCAATAAAGTTTTCAGGAAAAAGTTTCCAACTGAAACATTTGGAATCCGCACAAAGAAGACTTCATAAAAAGACTCAACTCCATTCTATGTACTGTAATCATCTTCCTTTCCCAATTTCTGAAACTTTTTTCATCTTTGTTCGCATCTGTTTTGATGCTTTTCGTTTCCCGTCTTACGATTTTTCTGACACTTTAAAAGTTACACTAAGTAGTCGTTTTCGTACGACTAGCTGATGTGATAAACCGATCCAGTAGTGTGAACTATGGTGAAATTGATGCTGACTAAAATTGTGAGAATAGGACCTTTTGATAATAGGACATTGTGAGAATCGGACTCTTTGCGAATTGGACGTTCCACGAATCAAACATTTTTTGTTTACATGACATTTTGCGAATCGGACATTATTCGTCAGATCCTCCCAAACTGTATGATGCTCTATCAGATTCTGTAATAATTCAATATCGTAGTATTTTGTGCAACTATAACATAATTGGGGACATTGGGACACGTGTGCTTACTTTGCCCGTTCACTCACCTTGTTCGTTTTTGAATGAGTGTTTTAATGTCTAATCATGTTCAGTCGCAAACAATACTTTATCCACGATCATTAAAATATCGTATATTTTCAACTAATCTCGACTTTTTGCCTACCTAGGCATTTTACAACCAAGATGTTTTGAAATCAGGGCGTTTTGCCTACCTAGTCGTTTTACAATCTTGACTATTATGAACCTATGAGAAAAAGAAAACGCTACATTTATCTCATTCCTTGTCTCCTATTCTATTTCTTTCATTCGTTCCTAATCAGTGTTTCTTATTACAACTTATTTCTCTCTTTCACTCCTTCGTTTGGGTCTCTATCAGAACACCCAGTTATCAGAAAGATCATTTCTAAGTATCGTGATATTCATTTTCTTACAGCTCAATCTTAACAAAATATTTTTCCAAGGTTCTACATCAAGGCATTTACTTACAATATAATTTTAAAGTTTTATTTATAAAAACATTGACAAAAACATGAATTGAAAGAGTCACGTAAAATATGTCTGTAAAAATCTAAGATGCGTATTTAAGTTTTACTACCTGCATAAGATTGCTAAAGGATCATTATTGTTTGCTATCTATCATATCCTGGTTGAGTCATTAGTATCATACGGCTTATCTAGCTACGAGTATGGTAGAACCTTCAAGACATACATAAATGAAATAAAATTTTTACAAATTAGATTTCTTAAGTTATTGGTAGACAAAAATACAAAAAGTAAATGTAAAAGTAACTTTAACAAACAGTTTGTAAAATAATTCCGTACATAAAAAAGATATAAATAAGTATGTTACGTGCTTAAAGTTCAGTAAAAAAATACGGTATTTATATTTATAATACACTGGCCTGCAAAACTAAGTACTACACTTTTTAAATTTGATTTTTTTCTAAACTATAGAAGTTAGATATTTAAAATAATCACATAGTGAAGTTGTCCTTATAGTTCCCTATAGTTTCAAAGAAAGCTGATAAAATTTGCTATAAAACCTTTTTATTTTAAATCTCTAACTTCTATAGTTTAGAACAAAATCAAATTTAAAAAGTGTAGTACTTATTTTTGCAGGCCAGTGTAGTATAAGCACTACTATTATACTATTATTCGACTTTTCTCCGAAGAACATTTGATGTGTTGCGAGTTCACTTTCTGTTTCAGTATGTAGACATGGGTTATTCTTTATTCATTGCTTTCGTGTCATATTTGTGTATAAATAAAGCCGTAAAATATGACGCCTGAATAAAATGACGTCTGTTTAGTTCCATATAACATTATATAAGTCGTTTGAAAATAATATTATTGTTTTTATTATATTATTGTAAGCCTTTAAGATGTGGGTATGTTAATATATTAGAACATTTTATTATTATACGAAAACAGTTTCTAGATCAGTGATGTGCACAGAGTTTGTAGACAGGGAAGGCATAAAAATATTAAAGCTTAAGGTCAGTCGCTTAGCAAAAAGTGCATAACTTAACTTTGTATTTCTTGTTTAGAATTTAACTTCTTAAAAAACAAAAAACATGAAAAACATTTTGGTATGTGGCAGTAAACACCAAAAATTTAGTATGAGTAAGGTTTATAAGGCATGAGTTTGTAATTTCATGCATAATTAGTCATGATCTGGTCCAAAACTAACTTAAAATGCTGTTTTAACTTTGTTTGGACCAGATCATGACTAATCGTGCATTCAATTTCAAACTCATGTTTTATAAACTTCATTACTACTGAACTATTGGTGTAAACTGCCACATACCAAAATGTTTTTCAATTTTTAACTTCTAAACAAGAAATACAAAGTTAAGTTATGTACTTTGTGCTAAGGGACTGACATTTAATCTTAAGACTTTGTCTAGTCCATCTGCACGCCACTGTTCTAGATTATTTTCATGGTCAAGTTCTGGAAACCCTTTTATGTATAATAAGCTTGATAGTTATAATAGAGTTCTGTCTTAAAACTGGACCCTTTAAGCGAAACTTAGTTGATGTATGTCTGTCTGTCTGCAAGCGTCGTAACTCAGGAATAACGGTGTCGTATTAAAAAAAGCTACGGGCAATATTAGAGTTACAACCGTTAATTATGTAACCCTTAAATGCATGAGATTTAATTTAGGTATGAAATAGAAAACAGAGACAGAAAAATACAAAGAAAATATGAAATAAAGAATAAAAAATCATTTCTATATTGAAAAGGGGTTTTTAAAAATAAAAAAAAATAAAAACAAAACAATTTAATTTGTTTAAAATTGTATCGGTGTAAGGGTTGGCATCGTAATAATAATTTAGAATGTCAGCTCACGCGAGTTCTAATAATATTAAAATTTAATTTGCTATAAAAATATCATATTTCGATTTTACTTTTTTCTTATTAGGTACTTGTAAAGTTGAACTCTTTTTGACTTTAATATCAAAAAGCTATATGCAAGCAGAATATTTATTAGATGTTTTTTCCAAAAGCTCTGAAAACTCTATCTGAAAATATTTTCGCCAAAATGCGCGAATATACAAAAAAAAACAAAGAAAAATAAATTAATACACATTAAATAAATATAAAATTAAAAGCTGTTGCCAAACATATTTTTAGTTCATATAATCATATAATTATAATTTTTAACATAAAATTATGTAAATAATAAATCCTTTTCAGCTTTTCGCTTGAAACAGTATGCAAAATCGACTTTTGCTAACTGGCTTTAAACAGTGAAGATAAGTGTTTCAAATTAAGAAAACTGCGAATTGTTCAAAAACTCCATATCCTTTGCTCAAAAGAAAGAGAGACAGCAAACATCTGCATGGCGGCTATCTCTTTCACTCTTTATGTATTCCATACACTTTGGGAGGCTATACACAGCCCAATAGCTTGTCGGATACCATAGACAAGGTAAACTTCTCGAAATCCTGTGTATGGCCTCCCAATGTGCATGGCATCCGCAATGTGCACATTGTTTAAATGTAATGTATCCCTGTTTCTGTATATGTGTGTACAATAAAGAATAAAGAACGGATAGATAGAGTTTCACTCCCGTGTGATGGTTATGTTTTGCGTTTTCGATCGGTTTATCGAAGATTTTCCGATATTTCGCGGCTTTTGGGATTCAATTAACACTCATTACATTTTATTTTATGTACAATATTTTTATATATGGTGTATTATATAAAGAAAAAAACCATTGAATTCTTGTAAACTTGTTTGAAAAGGTGGTGTCTTTACATCTGTGTTTTCTCGCTAGTGAGGTGAAAAGTTGTATGTATCACACGAGAGCAAATTTATTATGTTTCTTGTGCCTTTGCATCCCTCACCACACTCAGGATTCTAAATCATTCGCTTGCTCGGGATTTAGACTCGGAACGCGCAACAAAAAAAAAAATATTTGCTCTCTTGTTACACAAATAAGTATTGTGCCGTTTTCGACCCAAGATGCATGCGGTTTCTTATTCTTAATTCATCTCTTTACTCAATTACTGAGAAGGGAGTCAATGCCCAAAGAGAATATAATCACTAGTGTCAATGGCGGCGCTTTCGCTTACAAGGTCATTTCAATATTTTTATTATTCTGATCAAACGCAATTTGCATGAAAGTGAAGAATTAATTTGCACATACGGAAATTGTTTTGAAAGTTCATGTTGTGTGTATAATGTAATGAAGTGTAATTCACAATCAAATAACATTGATGCTGCAATGGTAGATGCAGAATAACTCGTAAAATTCCAATATTGTTTGATGAGGTTAGATTGCAAAATGTATGCAGGGTATTTAATTTATGGTTTATTTGATCTGAAATGCAGCTATACGTTGTTGGGAGGCTGTCATTGACATACCCAATTATGTCTTATTTTGCTATCTAAACTTTATATTCTGAAGAGTTTTAATCATGTTGTGAAATAGGTAGATTATATTGCATTAATTTGTGTACAGTAACATGAAAAAATATAGTCTGCTGTTTCGACCTAAACAAGTTATTTTATTTTTATTATAACTCGCGTGAGCTGACATACTAAATTATTATTACATACGGCTTGAACACTCACGTGTGATTGTTGTTGAATATATGCCAACCGTTTCACCATACAATTTCAGCATTATCAAAGCGAGTGTCGTTCTTAGGACTGTCGTTGTCAAACGGGTACTTTATTTTTATTTTTATTAACATAAATTTACATCGTTTCATCTTGCCAATGAATGACTCGGAGTAATGCCGATTTCTCAGAAAATATAACGCGATATTTTATTTCACCTCGATTGTTTAAAAGTTTTGCTACAACATATTACATAGGTGTTAAATGCTTTTCAAAAACTAACCTCTTCAACACGTAGAATTTCCACGTTCCAACTTTAAAAAACTTACGTCTTTTACTTTAAAAGTAAGAATTCAACGGTAAGTAAAAGAAGTATTTGCAGTTTAACGTATTCCCGCACAAACACGGCCGGTGATTGGTTGAATTGGAGCTGCAAGTGTCCTGAGACGTGATCGGGGCACCGGATCTTAGCAGAAGCGAAATAGACTGTTGGTGACTCTCCACTGGGTTTGCAATGCGATGCTATATAAGCGAATAAAAAATGATATGCAGTTTTTAGGATTGCATCGTTTTATTTTTCAAACCATTTCCGATGGGATTATCCATTTGCTTTGTGCGCTTTTCTAATTTGAGAACTTATTTTTAAGGACTCTCCATGCGTACTGTCTGTTTTGACATGTATATGTCATATATGTCATGTCAAAACAGACGGTACGCACGCAGTGTTTAAATGTCAAAATAGACATTACAGACAGGGACAGACAGAGATTTTTACATGACATTATAATTTAACTAGGTTACCGGGAAAACAAAGGAAGATCTACGTTGTCATATTTAAACGGTTCCAGTAAAAGCGATAAGGTATATTGCTATTCATTATTGCTTTATAAACTGAAATCTATATCTTGGTCGGATGTCCAACCAACACCAACCTGCCCTAGCAACCAAAAGCCACATTTAAGCAACTTATAATAATGAGCTTCCGTTTTCACCCTTGACAAAGTCAATCCGAAATTATCGAAATTTCGTGATAAGTTGATTGTTAGGATAGAATAGAATATTGTTTTATTTATATGCAAAAACACAATTACATAATAGAGAAAATATAATCAACATACGGAAATAAAACAGAATAATAAAATAATATAACTAAAACTAACAGAAGCTATGTTTCGCAAGAGGTGCTCCGTGGGTAACCGTGGGTATCTAGAAACAAGATGTTACCAATTCGGAGATGTGTAGAAAAAAACTAAATCAAAATAAACAGAGTTGGCTGAGCACCAACTGAAGCGTACCTGAAGCATTTTGTACGGTAAGCAATTTTTTTTAATTTTTCTGATAAAAAATTCACATCTATAGGCAACAAGTAGGGCCCTTCTACTTTAGATAGAACGTATCAAAAGGTGCTTACTAAAATAAGGTTTACGCGTACATATTGGTACTAATATGAGTCAGCCTAATTTTATCGAAGATCGATTTACTTGAAAAAATCTATTCAGCATTGTTTTCAGCAAGATGTGACCAATTCGTAGTTGTGTAGAAACAAAAAAACATCAAAATAAAAAGGGTTGGCTAAGCGCAACCTGGAGCATTTTGTACAGTTAGCAAAAACAAAATTCTCAAGGTCGCGCTCAATCAACACTTTTTATTTTGATGTTGTTTTTTTCCTACACAACTACAAATTGGCCCCATCTTGTTACTCAATACACCGACTCTACGCTCCTAATCCATAATACATAATGACAATTAAGTATTGCTAGCATGCAGTAGTACAACACCGTAGTGAGCAGAGCAATGCGAGAGCCGTGCTCGTAGTTTCGCAATGTCGAGTTCTGCAGATTGATTTATTGGGAGTCCCGAAGCGCGGCCCGCAGCGCCCGGCGGATGTTAATGGAAAGGGTATAGAAGGCTTCGTTTTTCAACGATGACTCCGGTTAATGGTGCAAGTAGTTTTTCTACAAACCAAGGATGGTCATAGTTTTCATGTAATAATTTTGTTTCATCAGAATACAGAAGTCTATAAATAATTTCGGAAATCCGCTTGTGTCATTGCGGTATAGAATCGCAGAAGAGTAAATATGTAAGAAGAAGCCTTGATTGCTCACCGACTCAGCTGTCTAGATCTCAAAACAACTCACGAAGGCTGAATATTTCTTATATAACGAAGCCACTGTGTACAAAGTATCTAGAGATATCAATTTTAATATAGTAACTGTAATACAAATTCTGCTGATTATAAAAAAATTTAAACATCTCGTGGATTTAGTTCCACCGATTGTGCGTTAAATCAACAACGAAAATGCGTTTAACTTCCTACATCTATTAGTTTTTGGGAATTTTATAAAAAATAAACTATCAACATCCTGTAAATGCGTAAACGCCATTCATCTCGAAGTTTTCAACAAGACAGAACCAAACAAACAAGACAGATTAAAATATCTTAAATACCAACCAACTCCCAGTTATCGTTTAACCAACTTCAAACACAACTTACTGTAGTGTTTCTTGTGAAACATAATAAATCTTTCTTACTTACCAACCAACCTAGGCATTCGCCCACTTTTGCTTTAATGCCCTCGTAATAAAATAAAGTTTACCTTGACAATATGAACTAAAAAGTTAGCAATATCGTACTGTCATTGAAATTTAGCGTGCGCTTGGGAGATGCTACACACAATGAACCCCTTTCGATAAATCATTTGCAAGTAGTTTGTTCATTTACAGAGTTGCATTGTTTTTATGAGAAGCTGTATAAATTGTGATGAGATCCTTTTCAAGTAAGTTTATTTGGGTTCCATGTGGAAAAAAATCTAGAAACATTTTAATAAAGTTCCTAAGAAAGCAAACCTTTTTTTTTCGAACTTGTGTCTGTTATTAAACTTATTTATTTGCCGATTTCATTAACTACTATTATACAACGCGTAACAGAAAGGTGTAACCATATTTGAAGACCTTATTTGGTCAATGGTATAGAACAACTTTTACTATGGAACAAAATCAGTATCTATAGAGCCAACCCAGAAATCTCAAAAGAAATATCTGCCCTTCCATACATTACGGCCGAGCAGCATTGCATTTTTCTATGAAAGCGTAAATTTTATTTTTCAAGATACAGATTTTGTTCCATAGTAAAAGTTGTTATAAACCATTGACTGAAAAAGCTCTTTAAATATGGTTACACCTTTCTGTTACACGTTGTATACACTCATATTATAATGTCATTTTTTTTACATATGTCTATAAAACAGAAAAAAGAATTTGAGAATAGGCACTGTTACTTCAGGTACACAGACGCCATCGTCGATTATAACTTTATTATTAGTATACTTAAAGATATACATAATGTATATCGTTATTGGCATTCACAACTGGCTGGTTTGAATTGATGCAAGATTGGCTTTGGGATTTGCATATTTATAAGCATTTGATAGCTTCTTCATGCACCCGTACACTAAGTCATACAAGTGTTGCCAGCTTAAATAATTCTACTACGTACACCTGCTCAGGTGATGGGAAAAAACCAAGTTTTTTTTCTATGACGACGCACAACTCCTTCAGTTTACCGTTAATTTAAACATTCTCTAAACTAATCTATCTAAATCTTTTGAAATCCGCTTATTATTAAAAACTTTCAAATACTGATGTGCTTGTAAAGTTATCTTTTAATTAGTTGATGACTACCCTTTGCCCGCAGCTCCACCTGCATATATTCAATCTCTGCCCCGTCTTCGGCTTAGGTGTTATTTTATTATAGCCGCTAAAATGGTAATAAAGAAAACCGCATTCAAATCCGTTGAGTCGTTTTCGAGTTATAACAGAACAAACACACAGACAGATAAACATTCCAAAAACGGTAGTTTTGGCTTCAGTAAAATACTAATAACTCATTTATTAAAAGAATTATTAATATTCTATGTACAGACACGACTATTTAATACCTTATTATTAGTTTAGTATATATAGATTAGGTAAACAAAAACAATATATTCATGAGCCATCTCGCATAGATTGTTTTTCTTTTATCCTTTTTTGTAAGAACTGGCAACATTGAGAGTACCTATGCGAGATATTAGCAATGTTAGTATTACTAACATCTCAAGCTTGCGTAAACGTAATAAGGAAAATCAAAAGGCTCTGATGGATATACTCGTATTATAATCAGTGGTGCATTATTATTTATGACCTCACACGAGAATCTTTTTAGAATTTGTGAAGATATATAAGGTAATGCGATAAAAAAGGAAACGTATCTGTTTGTCCGTCTTTTTATTTCACAGCTTTCGAACCAATTAGTTAAAATTCGCTTACTTCGGAGAATCAAACTGGAACCCCCGAAGAAATAGTGATATTCATTCATGATGTCTTTGTGGCAGGCAAATTGTATATTTCGTCAGTTTACACACGGCGCTGTCGGCATTTTGTAAAGCGAGGAAGAGCGTTTTGGTTTACATGTAAATACATATTGGGCAAAGCAAAACGGAGGGAGGCAACCCTTAATAGTTCAACAGAATTACGATATGCTTAGGCAAAATATAAAATGCCAAGTTCTACGATATGATAAAGATGACGCACATTCCAAAACAGCGAGCGATTACAAACTGACGACACGGCGTTTGTTGTAAACTAACAAATTTTACTATTTGCCTGCGACAGATAAAGATTTTCGAGTGAGTTATCCGTTTTCAATATTTATGATGTCAATACACATAATTTCAAAAACAGAACTTTATTCGTATTTTGATATTAATCTATTTATATTTAAGTGCATAATTTAATAATTAGTCTTGCTTAAACTGAAAAATTTTAATTAAAAATATAAACTTTAATAAAATATTTGCTTCTTATCAATTGACATCGAATTCAAATTAAAAATTCAATCGAAAGAAAAACACAAAAAGCCAAAGATTGATTAAATTGAAATAAAAAATAATAATAATTTGGCCATAGGCCACCCGTACACAGTGCCACAGCATAGGACAGTTGCAGCTGTCCGCCACCGCCTGCAGGATGCCGCTGTCCCGCACTCTGTGTATCAGAGACGCAGTCCACTTACGCATTATGGCCGGGGATCCGTCCACGCCCGCTTCGGCAAACATTCCCGATGCACTGCAGAAGCGGGGCAGCCTCAACAGCATCCTGAAAGCGTTTTTGTACGTTTTTGTATATAAGCTTTTCTTTCAATATTTTAAACATAACTAAGTATTGCATTATATTTGAAATTAAACATTGAATTAAATTTCAACAAAAACGGTAAACGGTAAAACTACCAAAGTTCCAATTAGTCTCGACAATCAAATTATAAATGCTATCGAGCAGAGTTTTGTGAGAAAACTTTCAACGGAATCTACAACTTAAATCTAATCAGCTCTTTTAACCTGAATCTCAGTAATTCAATAACAGTTGTAAGAAATAATCCAAATGATTAACTCTGATTTAATCAAAGGAAAGGGAATCAATATTACGATAATTTGGTTGACTCTCAAATACTTTCAGTATATTTTATGAGAACGATAAAGAAAACCTGTAGATACACAGATTACACAGTAATGTTGTGTTTAACAAACGTGTAAACTCGTTTTATCAATTTTTATAGATTTAATAGGTATATATTAAAAATACATAATGGACAGGTCTCCTGTAGTTAAATATCAGTATATTTTTTTATAGAAACTGATTAATTTCTTGGCTAAGGATAAAACTTTTCGAATTTTTGAAAAATTCCTATATTGTCGAAGTTATTTAGCGATAGCGATATTTATCACTTTTAGCATGAAACCGTGTCAGATGACGTCACGAGATATGCCGTTATGCTCACTTTGATTGCCAATAACTTCGTAATATTTTGAGATATCGAGAAAAAAAATACTTCTGTTATTAGCTTTTTAACCGCAATTGATTTTCATAATAATCTTCATCTAGAACACGGGCTCATTGTATGTTCTCTTTTATTAAATTATTTTGTATTTAACTACCAAATTAAATATTAAAGTAGAAAAAAATATAGGTAGGAAAATTACCTCACTAACCGTTTAAAATAGTTAAGTTTATTTCGAATCCTTATAATCCAATCAATTTTGTTCATGCACTTCCGTTCAAAGTATACTTTTCCAATCTACCGCTACATCGTCCCCTAGTATTATGTACATAATAAACCATATCTGTGTCGTATGAAAGGATACAATAGGTATAATAATAGACTTGGGCTATTTTCCAGCAAGTTTCCTTTTACAGTAATTGCATACCGCCTTCAACTACCTTTGAAGCAAGGCAACTTCCGGTTTTGGTGCCAACATTGAAGGAAAACCTTTTTGACTTTTACTAAAGTGTAGATGAAACAGTTGTGTGTATGTAACGAATATAATTAATCGAAGGTTCTTGGTGAAACTCTATTAAGTATAACATAAAAAAGCACCTACCAGTTTTGCTAAAATATCGTCAGGTAAAACACGTGTACTTTTATGTTAAAGATAAACGACAGTAGCTTAGTACAAAGGGCACAACTTAACTTTGTTTTTATTATATATCCCTGGTACAATAAAGTAGGTAACTAGTTATAATCTACCAGTCAAAGAGGCTGTTCACTGCAACATCGACGAATAATTTTGCGATTTTGTTGTTCTTATTTCAATTGCTACCACTTACCTAATGTAACTTACGACTATATTGGGTAAGCTGGTCGTATTGTACGCTACCTCATGCTCTATTTGGTCTAACTTTGGTGTTAACTTGTTGATATTAGAGAGATGACACTTGGTTTGTTCGAAATAAATTCCGCGAACCTTATTGTTCGAAATAAATTTCGCCAACTTTTCACGCGCTCCGATTGCCTAAGCCAATACCACAGTTTAGGATACCATGCGGTGATAGAGAAAATAAATATATGTATAAAAATATATAATTATCTTATATAAACATTTTATTTTGAAAAGCATTTTGGTCTGTGGTATTTGACGTCAATTTTTCGGTATTAGTGAGGTTTATAAAGCAAGAGTTTGTAATTGTATGCAGAATTAGTTTTCTCCAAACCATCTAAAAATCCTGTGTTAACTTTTTTTGAACTAGATCATGACTAATTGTGCATTAAATTTCAAACTCATGCTTTATAAACCTCACTAATACTGAACTATTGACTACAACAGCCACATACCAAAACCTTTTTCAATTTTTAACTTCTAAACAAGAAATACAACGTTAAGTTATGCACTTTGCACTAAGCGACTGACGTTTAACCTTAAGTACGGTAAATTTACCATTTGTTTTAGTTACGGTAAAGGCGGAATTTTTGAACAGATTAGTGGTGTCTCTCCTTCTGCAATATAACTTGAACATACATGTATGCGATACAACTTATCCTTCTGCGATATAACTTGAACATACAGAATCCACTGATCTGTTAAAAAATTCCGCTTTTACCGTAACTAAAACAAATGGTAAATTTACCGTACTTAAGGTTAAACGTCAGTCGCATAGTGCAAAGTGCATAACTTAACGTTGTATTTCTTGTTTGGAAGTTAAAAATGTATACATATACTCACGCCTGTCTCCCAGAGGAGTAGGAAGAGACTGCAGATTTCCATCCGCTACGATGCTGATACAACTCTTTTACCTCTTCCACATCCATAAATTCTAGTCATACAAGCTCTTCTATTCCAGATACTTATGACATTGCCCTTCTTCAATATCTCGCCAATTTGGTCAGCATACGTCCTTCTACGTCCTTCTAGAGGTTCTAGAGGTGTGGTTAAAACATTGAATGATAGAGTGAAAAATATCGACATACGGGATCGTTGCGGCCTGAAAGAAGATGTATTGAATAAAAAAGAATGCTTCGGTTGTGTGGACATGTAGAGAGGATGAATGAAAGTAGAGTGACGAAAGAAATTTATGGTGCGCAAGTCGAAGATCGAGCTCGACCAGGCCGCCCTAGAAGGATGTATGCTGACCAAATTGACGAGCGAGATATAACTTGAAATGGGTATGTAAAACGATAGAGCCGAAACTTCTGGAATGAGTTACACCTTGGCACTCTTGAAAAAAAGAAGCATATTTGGAAACCTCCATAACAATCAATACATATAATAAAATAATAGAACCCGGTGTGTATGTACATTGAATAAAAGTAATAAAAATAGAAAGTGACTAAAGAAGAGTGTAGAACACAAATCAGCGATTTTTTGAATTCTTTTCTGACTCTCTGTCTGGCTATTTGTTCACGCACATCTCCGAAACCACTGAACAGATTTGGACACGTTTTTTTATTAACATCGTAGTGACCCTGTTCAACATATAGGCTAATAAAATAACGCCCAAGCTGAAAACGAGGCAGTGTTTAATAAACGCGGGTGGGATCGCTTACAAGGCACGCACCTACTATAATACTTTACACACCAATATCTAAATCTATTCGTTTAGTGAGTAATTGTGCGACTTTAGTTTAGAAAGTTCTTCACAGCGTCGCGGAAGCCGGGAGTATCCTTCGGCCTTGCGGGCGCGTTTTCCGAGCTCGCATGCTCGTTTTTCGGCCTCGCTAACTTTCTTTGGGATATTGTCAGTTTGTATATTCAATTGAGAGGGAGTGACAGCGCTTCTGTAATTTGTTTCCTGTAGGCAACTAGGGCGTAGCCGCGGGTAGAAGCTAGCGTTTATTTAATACCAGCATAATTTCTTACAATTGAACAAAAATATCAATAAAATTTGCTTCAGTTTAGCTTTTTATGAATTTCTTACTCGATGAGAATGGAGCCAGAAAGAAATTTAAAATGTGATGACATATTTTTGGTCTCTTTATTATGTTCATCAATCGATTAAATTACATAATTTAATGGAACGTTCAGTGAAACTGTCATTGAAGAACTGATTGTAGAGGCGAGTATGTTAGTAGGATGTGGTTCTGTATAAGATGTTTGCGCTTGCTGAAGGTAACAGCTTCAGTGCAGTTTTGCGCACAAAAGCCGCCTCCTTGCTACGTAGGCTGCGGGACAGTGACAACAGCGTCCTTAAAGAAGTGGCCACCAGCGAGGATTTTTAGCTGGTCGCCCACCTAAATAATATTTTCTTGTCCCTTGTAGAATTTAAGCACTTACCTTCGGCCTTAAGATTTTACGAACACAATGGATGATTGTTGTTCGAAAATAAATAAATAATAATAACAATAGTGTATCATGTGACAGAATTGGCGTAATTTGCCTTGCAGCTATTTATTATTTAAAACCGGCCAAGTACGAGTCGGGTCTAACTCTTATAGGGTTTCGTACATATGACCAATTATTTATAACTAGATATTTATTTAATTTTAGGTAATGCTCTAATTCTGTCAGACATAAAAGCTGCAAAATTAAGTTGGTTGAGTATTTGGGGACGTAACCCTAAAACTACATTATAAATCGGCGTTTTTAGTATTTAATGTTAAATATGATATAAAATTTATGTAGTTTGTTATTATTTTTAACTAATTAGGTATCTACTATTAATTTAATCTTGTTTCTGTATAATTATTATCGTGCACAATATGAATATCTTATTTATTACAAATATCCTTATCACTCTTGGTTTGCTGGAAGAAATCTCATTATTGAGATAAGCACGCCAATGTACATAACTTTTATTATATAATTTAGAATTAAGTTTTCTGTGTGCAATAAGAATAAACATAAACATAAACATAAACATAAAACCGAAACCGGTCGGGTAAAATAAGCTTATAAACTGTGAAACGAGTGCAAGTATATTTATTCATTATTGTTATCCAAGTTTCACCAAGTGCCGACAATCGCAAGTATTCATCACATAATATTTAAGATAAAAAATATATAGATTTATACTTTACTTAATGAGTTTTAGATAATGACACCCCACATGCTAGGATAAAAAAAAATATTTTCGGCTCCATTTTCATGTATGAGGCCCCCCCTGAAAAATAATTTAATTACATTTAAAACTCCAAATTCGGTTTTAGGTTAACATTTTACACAACACATGAAAATTTCAGGTTTCTATCTCATTCTGTCTAAGAGCGAGAGACCTGTGACATACGGAGACACAGACAGACGGACAGCTGAGTGACATTAATAGGGCTCCGATTTGCCCTTTGCGTAGGAAACCCTAAAGGGAGAGAAACTATAAAGAGAAGATTACCGCCGAACAAAAAAGCAAAAAGATAACCACACACGTAAGGTAAGTAAAGTATTTCCACACAGAAACCACGATATATTGTGTACCCAGAAGTGGTGAGTGTATCCGTACAGAAGAGACATTTTCTTGCTGTCTTGATGTCAAAAATCCTTTGATTTTTCAAAGTTCAACAAAACATTTTAAAAATCGAAAATTTATAAGGTTAATCCCAGAAAATTACAGAAATCATAACTTCTTACCACCGAAATAAAATACCACAGTAAGGAGGTCGATTCGCAAAGAAGGTAATACGATTAACTTAAACTTCCTTCAGTACGAAAAATCTCAAAGGGCCTGCCTTCATAGACCGCAATATCTTCAGCGAACAGCTCACATAAAGGTCTGGACAGCAGGGCTGTAGCCAGGTCCAAAATTGTTTTAAAGCTACTATACGTATTTATATATATATCATACTTAGTAAGACTGTGAAGCACACATCGCGTCGTACGCATCGCAATCTAGGGCTTACGCCAATGCAGATGAGATCCGTTTGAAATTACCCAACCACACAAATTTACAATAAAAGAATTTTATTAAATTACCTGGGGTCCTATTATCATCGTCACAACATGAATCCCCGAGTGAGAGTTGGAAGTATTTCCAGCATTCATGGCACGGTGTTTAATCGCGCGCGACACGACTTAGTTAAATCACAAGTTCAAGGAGCGTGATACGATGTTTTTGCTATTAAATAGGATGTCACGCTCCTTGCACCTGTGATTCAACTAAGTTGCGCACGCGCCATTAAACATTGTGCTACGGGGCCCGGTGTAGACTTTGAAATACCCCGTTTCACCGATGATTATTACGTCCCTGGGTGATGGGTAGTGACCCCTATCGCCGTACTTCGGCACAAACATAGAGCCACGGCTTACTTAACGTGCCTTTCAAGGCAAGCAAGCCGAACACAAACGTTCTCCTACGGAATTTGAACCTGCTAGCTCCAGATAACATGGTCAATAACAAGTTTAAAGTACTTTGATTAAAATGTTTTCTGCGCTCGTAGCACAATTACGTGCAACTTTGTTTGTCACGCGTTTTACTATGCACATTGACCAACATAACCTATTAGATTGGTCGATTGGTCGATGAGCGTGATAAATCCCCTGACAAACGAAGTCACACGTTACCGTGCTACGAGTGCTGATCTTAATATAATTTAAACATGCAATTATTGGAAGATTCCACAAATAAATTAATTGGTTATCCTAATTATGACTATTATTAAAACATTTTTTTCAAATCAATCAATAACCTAACATCTAAACATACAGTGCTCCCAAAGTAATAATGCGCACACAAATCTTCGCCACTGTTCGGCAAATTTCGTATTGCCTTATACTTTCTATACAAGCAATAAGGTCACGTGGTACGTCGGTCGCTCGGCTATAGATTTGTATGCGTATTTATACTTTGGGAGCACTGTTATTCTTTTACAATAAAAAAAAATTTGTTAATTATTTAACATGAGTCGTTTTAACGATAAACTCCCTTTCGTACGCCTCTGTAAGAACTGACGTTCAGAATCCAGTCTTAATAGATTTCTACGTTCTTTTTGCAGCTTCCGACAGCAGCCGTAGAATCGCCCGGTAAGTGCGCCGAAAGAAAGATCGCCCCTTAATACCGCTCTGGAATGGTAAATTGCCGAATAGCCCTGTAGTTTCGTTCGGAATTATATCCAATGACGGCGCAGCTTTCGTTCGGAAAGCATTTTATGCTTCTTTTTGATTGCTTCTCCTAGAAGTCTCTGAGTGTGGATCATAAAATAGTGGAAGCAGGATCTAAACGGCTTTCATTGTCATCACATCAGGTTAAAATAACCATATATCTGTATACAGTGTATTATGTATAATACACATCATCATGATATGAATCTTCGAGGGGGTGTCAGAGATGTTTTTGAGTATGGACTATGAAAAATTATAATTTCGTTCACACACGTGTCACCAACGATTATTACGCCACAGCGTGATGGGTGGTGACACCTATCGCCATACTGATTACCTATGATTACCTATGTTCACAAATAAAAAATGATTACTGATTACTTCGGGCCCAAATTATGCTAAGTTTGTTTTTTTAAGTACGTAAACCAAACACAAATGTGACCCTACAAGATTTGAACCGCTGGCATCAATTTTTGACAAAATATGTTTTTAATTGTACTGTATTGTATAATAAAAAGTATTTTAATTCGGAGGCCAACACAGCGATTTCAAGCATATTGTCTGTCGGTTCATCACGCTAAAACGTAAGATGAAGATGAAGTTTTTTGTGTTTAAGGACCGGTTCCACCATACGTGCTTTCGTGTTTGGACAATTTAGCATACTCGTATTAAGGCGATATGTAAAAAAAATGCCGGTGCTTCTTTTCTGTGTATTTCATGAAATACATGAAAAATTTCAAAATTAATTTCTGGTATATGCATTTTGACTATATAGGTAGGTACACTCTAGAATTTTGTGTTTGGAAAACGTGTTTGTCTACATTTTCCTCGAATGAAATAATTGTTGAAATGAGCTCTTCAAACACACTTTTTCTCCTTGTTTGACGAATAGAAAACATGTACAGAACTTAAATATATTTTAATAAATGGGTTTCAACAATTGGATTTTGGAAATTTTGCTAATTATTTTAGTTTTTTTTTTATAAAAATATAAAACTAACTTTTTTTCCTTTCACCCTGAATGCGCCCCTCTCGCACTGCGCGTTTTTTGCTTGGAGTGAAAGTGACAAAAATAAAATTCGCATAGCCTCTTAAATCAAAATATTTCTACAAATAAAATTTTCGTAATTAGTCAAGTAGTTAAACTATATAACTATTTTTTTTTTCAGATTTGACGCAAGTATCACAATCATCGTGAAAAAAAAAACAGAAATATCAGTAAAATTAACGTTTTAGTTACTTCTACATGAAATTGTTTAAATATTGTAAGACGAATAGACGGAGTCATTGTTCCATCCATCAGCCTAGTTCGTCCACTGCTGGACATAAGCCTTTTCAGGACTTTGCCACTCCCGGCGGTCATCCTGGAAGAATTGCCCATACTCACACACGCTGGGCAGGCGGGTTGGTGAGCACGGTGCCGGAACCCTCGCAGCAGTGACGCCGCTGCCCGTCACCAGTCTGTTCCATATAAGGCCCGGCTATTAGGGATGAATATACCGCCATCCATCGGTCCCATGCATGGTGGGCCTCCTGGTTTTTTGCCTGTGAGCTGTCCTCTTACTCTCCCCTGAATTACTTCGAGGGGGTCTCCAAGTAAGATGGTGGTACCTCCACAGTCGAGCCCGGCATCAGCTCTACCACCTGTTATTGTTCACTTATTTTTAATAAAAATTTCAAGGCTGCATGATGAAGGCCCTTTAACACTCGAAAAACATGAAATTTAGAGGTAGCTTCGTAATTTTTTTCTAGCTAACGAACTTAAAGCTTTTGCATTTTTTCTATCTTTATAGGTCTACTATCTGTATTACTTTTATTAAACCGATTGACCAAATTACACAATATGAATTGGACATTTGAAGTTGTGCATCTGACCGTATAACGGATCGCGATCCCAGACATTAAACTTATGATTGTTTTTTTTTATTTTTGATATTATTTTTTTATAAGTTTTGCGTTTGGGAACGTGATTCGTCGCATTGTTTCGAAACGAATGTACATGTTTATAAAGGTGGTACAACTATCCACCACAGCCACAAAAAACACAATTTTATTCAGTACAGAGAAAATATTTTATACGATAAAAATAAGGTTTGTCAAAGGAGTCTCGTCAGTGTATGTAGAGGAAAAAGGAAAACAGAATAGTAATAAAAAATAATAAACAATAAAAAATCTTTGAGCTAAGCGCAATATTGTATGAAATATTTTCTCGTAGCAAACATTTGGTAATGGGAAATTTGTTGAGGGTAGTGCAAACATCTACTAAAACATTCAGTGTTGGTAGTACCGATGTCAAAATAGTATTCGAATATATAAGGTGAAATTTAATCAACCGCCCGAATTCATACTGGAGACTCGGTTTGTGATCAGGAACAATGTTTAATGACCCTTTAGGTGAAATTCGAAAAATATTTTTAGTTCACATGGTAACATTATTTTTTGTGATTTCGAAGAAACGGACTATTGAACCTTGTTCCTGATCACTAACCGAGGCTCCAGTATGAATTCGGGCGGTTGATTAAATTTTACCTTTTATATTACTCAGCAACGTTTTAAGCGTCCGTTACATTAGTTAAATACTTACTCAGTAAGCTATATTATATATATATAAGTAACGTCTTAATTAGTAATAAGCTTAGATAAATGAACATTCTTAATTAATTACTAATAAATGGCTACTCACAATGTATTCATGTAATAGTCAGGTTCGGACTGACTTTCGATCTGATTTAGAGCGTTTTTGCAACCGGATTGTGAAAAACCCGCCTTTTTCTAATTAATCGAAACATAACACTTCTATTCAAAGTTTGAGTCTGTAAATAAAAACTTATTTTAATTTTTATTAACAGAAACAAATGAAAACTTGCGATGGCAACATACACAATATATAGTGTAGCATTCGCTACAGGTATTCAACCTTTTTCATCTATTTTGGTCTTACTTTGTCGTTGATTGCTTTACTGAGTTTTCAAATTGGAAAATTTGGAATATTTTGTCACATTTTTTGTTATTTTTCTCATATCGAAGAGTATCGTCGTAGAAGGAATGAAAAATTTGCCACAGAAAATTAAAATATGAAATTTGAAATCTAGTTGAATCCACGAAACAGAGCACATTTGTCCTAGAGCTAGTGGAAGCCTGTTTTTCTTCATTTCCTGGTAAGTTTTGTGTACTTTTGGTTTCATTCTCTTAAAATCCCTTTTGTCCCGTTTCCAATACGTTAATTTCCTTGCCCAGATTTCGTAGGCATGTCTTGACGCTGTTGTTTTATTTCTTTACAGCGCCCCTCCAGGTTTTTTAGGGGTTTTTCCAGTTTTTTTCCATTTCTCCCATTTTCCGCGCGCCACCTTTTCATCCTGTTTGGTTGCGCATCTGGAATGAGGCCGAAGGTACGGACCACGTACGCTGATGGGGTATGTTTCCCGAGTTATACCAGAAGTTGGCGTATGACAATCACGGTTTGATTGACTACTCCGTGGGAAGACTGCAAACACCTACGTCACGAAGACACCCCTATCAGGTTTTTATATCTGTAGCCTGGCATTTAATAGACTCTGAATCAATCATTTTCTTCCTTAATGTAAAGCTAGATAACGATTGCTTTTAATATCTTAAAGTTATATTTTCTCTCGACTAGAAGTTATTTATACTTCCGCGAAATTTTAGTTTCTGGGATCCTATAAACTAGTTATAATATTCAAATTCGAATCCATAATATCGTAAGCCAAGCATCGTTTTAGCTCCAAAAAACAAAATCCTAAAACAATATAGACTAGGTATTTTTTGTGTTAATTTACTAAGTTCCGACGTACCTAATACTCTTCTGATATTCTTGTGTTTTATACCATTTTTTACTTCAGTTTTGTTATTTTTAGCATATCCAAACAAATTATATAGTGTCTTTATCCTGATTTATCTTTTTTTTTGGCTGTCACTAGGCTTGTCTGGTGGCAGTCCAAATTTAGGCCAGATCGACCAAGTTAACAAAATTACACTCGTTTTTCGAAAGTAGCTTACAAATTTTAAAAAGTAATGCTATAAAATGGGAGAAATGGAAAAAACTGGAAAAACCCTTAAAAAACCTGAAGGGTTGCTGTAAAGAAATAAAACAACAGCGTCAAGACATGCCTACGAAATCTGGGCAAGGAAATTAACGTATTGGAAACGGGACAAAAGGGATTTTAAGAGAATGAAACCAAAAGTACACAAAACTTACCAGAAAATGAAGAAAAACAGGCTTCCACTAGCTCTAGGACAAATGTGCTCTGTTTCGTGGATTCAACTAGATTTCAAATTTCATATTTTAATTTTCTGTGGCAAATTTTTCATTCCTTCTACGACGATACTCTTCGATATGAGAAAAATAACAAAAAATGTGACAAAATATTCCAAATTTTCCAATTTGAAAACTCAGTAAAGCAATCAACGACAAAGTAAGACCAAAATAGATGAAAAAGGTTGAATACCTGTAGCGAATGCTACAATAGGTAATAAAGTTTTGTTCAATAACAGTGAGTGTTGAATAACAGTTCAATGAGTGAATTTTGAATTTAAGTGTTCTGTTTCGATTAATTAGAAAAACACAGGATTTTCACAATCCGGCTGGGAAACCGCTTTTAATACATCGTGGCAAGCCGTTTATTAGTTATTATCAATCTAAGCCATAAATATTTTTATTATAAAACAAATACATTATTAAAAGATACAATATTAATACTACTTAAAAGTTAACGTGCATTATTAAATATTATTAAAATTACATATATAGTATGTAAACCTGTTTTAACGCGTTTATTGAAATTATTTTTTTCTTCTTCTTTTATGGAAAAGTTCCATTTAATACTCAAATACTTTTATACTTTGTTTTCAAAATCGAACTTTCCGGGCCCCGTTGCGGAATGACTATCAGGTCAGTTTGAAATATCGTATTGAAATTTCATATATCAAAATTAGGTTCTTTTTGACGTTTGTCTTCATTTCATGCTAAATAGGTTCTTTTTGACGTCCTTAGTTTGTCTTAACAATCGAAATTCCCTGCGTTCCGATTCACGACATAATCGATTATAATGATACTGGCCACAAATAAAAGCCGCTGGCCGAAGCCTGAAAAAAAAAGGTAAAAACCGCGCCGTGCTTTGCAAAGTCATAAAATACATTAAATTTCAAAGGAAAAATTAAATATTTAAATACATAAAACAGGTAGTAGAAAAAGTATCGCTCGCAACGAGTAAAAATGGGTTTTCTTACGATTGGAATGTATACTTAAACTAGCTTCATTTCTCGGGTAAGAAAAACCGCCATTTTATACTCGTCACAAAATATACTATTCTCTGAAATACGCGAAAATATTTAGGAGTATGTTGCCTAACTTATTTCTAAACTCATTACAAACACTACTAGGCAAAGTACAGCTGGCGATAAATAGTAGATTTAATGTCCATTAAAGAGGTGAATTACGGGTAAAACACATAAACATTATTTAAAAACACAAACAAGCACAATAAAATTCCAACAAATGTACCAAACGTAAACCTGAGCCAAAATGTTATGTTGTTTAAAAACTTTTTCCACAAGGAATTGTTCGGAAAGACATTATTTTATCCTCTTTATTTACAAAATTTACGAGGTAGAAAGTTAAAGCTATAATTTGAACAATAGCAATGTTTCTCTAAGGCTTCTAGGTCGCACGTCTAGCGGCGCCTTGGCCCTAATGAAAAAACTTTTGTACATTTCAATTAGACGCCTTCAAAGTCTGTAATTTTACGACGTTAACGAGCTAAATTTTATCGAAAATTAATTGCAACATCTTCATTGAAAAGTTTCGAGGAAGTTCTATATCAGAAAATTTGTTCAAGGCAACTTTGACAATGCATTGTCTACGTTGACTCGAGAAAGGGAAGGGTTTTTATCGTTTTAAAATTTTAACCTCTGTAAACTTCAATTAAGAGTATGGTTCCTCAAAAAATAAATGTTTAGCTTTGGTGACTCTCGGTAATCCTTTGTGGTGAAAACTCTGCCCTTGGTCTTTTTTATGTTGACAGTTGCTTAAAAAACAATTAGTTAAGAGCGGTCTAGCAGCCGGATTGTTAAAAACCCGCCTTTTTCTAATTAATACAAACAGAACACTTATTCAACATTTACTTTATAGTTCCTCAACAAAATCTTATTAACTATGTTTTGTGTGTCGCAAAGTTTCCATTGGTTTCTGTAACTTAGAAGGTTGAAATTTTAAATTTTAAAGCTCTTATTGAAATGAAACAATCGAAAATTTGCTATGGCAGCATACACAATACATAGGCAATAAGGTTTTGTTGAGGAAATATTAGGTAAATTTTGAATATGAGTATTCTGTTTCGATTAATTAGAATAAGGCCCTTTCACAATCCGACTACTGAACCGCTCTTAAACAACACAGAAAATCAACAAAATATTTTTACATTGTAATGCTAATGATCTCTTAAATCTGTTGGCAAAATTCGATAAAAAAAGAAAAATAGGAATAGTACGCCATGAACAGGTGATCCCAAAGTAATAATGCGCATACAAATCTTCGCCACCGTTCGGCAAAGTTCGTATTTCATAAGCAATAAGGTCACGTGGTACGTCCGGTCGCTCTGCTATAGATTTGTGTGCGCATTATTACTTTGGGAGCACTGTATACCAATTAGGACTTCATCGAGATGAAGCGCATATCGATTGTTACTGTGCCATTACGAGGTACCCATTTTCTGTAGGCACCCATTACATCAGTGAATCAGGTTGGTCTATCCTTCAGGGCAAATGGGACACTGCCTACAAACGCAACAAGGTTGAGGTAACTCGGCTTATAAGCTTTTTAAACAAATTATCTCAGCAATTAGGGTGGGTATCCTGCAAAAATTAATAATTAAAATTTAAACTTTTCTGTCTCTTTATTGTTGGCATTTTTTGATAACTAATTAAACATTCTCAATTAATTTGAGTTACACGATGTAACCACTTTAATTGTACTATACAAGGTGATTTTCGTTTATACTAGAGACTCTGTAAGTAGTTAAGTGGAACCAAAGTTTAATGACTCTTTTTGCAAAATATCAAAAATATGATTTGTGCCCTACACCTGTGTAAGAACAACCATACGACAATTAGTATAGAAACTCTAAATATTTTTTTGCGTTTTTACAAAAAGGGTCGTTAATCCTTGTTACTGATCTAAAGTGACCTTATATTATATAGCTTTTACTCACGGCTTCGTTTTATGTCATCCCTAGAAAACTGCCCAACTACCTGAAAATATTCAGTAAATTTTTACTTACTTGATAATAAAATTACGAAGTTTCTTTTGGTTATTAGTCTCGACACTCGTTCGTTTACATCCAATCTTCTGATATTATTTAGTATAAATATAATATAGACATACAAGGTGACTTTTTGATCATCGTCCAAATTCATACTGGAGGCTTGATAAGTGATCAGTATCTTGTATCTATAATAATTTTTGTAAAATTCGTAAAATTTAATTTCGACTTGGAAATTTCGCCTTCCCATAGAAATTCACTTCCAGTTCCAAGTGAATCACTATGGGGAGCCGAAATTTAATTTTACGAATTTTACAAAAATTGTTATTGATCCATGATACTGATCACTTGCCAAGCCACCAGTATGAATTTGGACGATGATCAAAAAGTCACTTTGTATATATACACTTAATAAAATAAAATTCAAGTTATTGTGAGATATATTTCGGGCCCTATCCTGGGTCCGGCATCAGTCACAATGATTGTCACAAACTTATCACTTAAAGCGATTTCTTTCAGCCAACTTTTAAGTGGGTTAGAATTATTATAATTATGATGACAAAAAAATATAATTTAATTTGCTTCATAGTCCCACTAATAATATTATAAATACGAAAGTTTCAGTTCAATGGAAGATGCTTTGATGTTTGTTACTCAGTCAGTGTTCTCTTTGTTTTGTTAGTGTAAGCAAGGGAACTACATTTAAAATTTATTACATTTTATTAATTAACTACATTTAAAGACAAACTAGTCAATTAATAACGTTTATTTATGTACAATAAAGTGTCGCCTCATTCATTCATTCAATCGTTCTGAGTGCTCAGATTCCCTTGCTTACACTAACAAAACAAAGGGAACACTGACTGAGTAACAAACATCAAAGCATCTTCCATTGAACTGAAACTTTCGTATTTATAATATTATTAGTGGGACTATGAAGCAAATAACATTTTATTAAATAATTTTTTTGTTATCAAAATTTTTTCAAGGTCTTCAAAGTATTATACGGATGTAAGCTTATCGCGGTACTTTTCGCACAAACACGTGCTTTCTAGAGCACGTAAAATTAAATTTGCAAACACTAATTGTTGCATACCCAAACGGGGATCGAGCCCAGAACTTCTGATCGAGTGTGCGGTGTTCTACATTGAGCTACTTAAACCTGAGCCGAGCAAAAATTTACAATTACAAAAGTTGCCTTTCTCTCCGTCGTTTCTCCTAATTTCGTTTAATCAATGAAGGTGGAAACGTCTTTACGTATTACGTAATTCAGGAGCGTAAGAAGTAAGGACAAATTAATTAAGTTTGGGCTTATTTTGAGCCAAAGACTCATGTAACTATTTACTCATTTGGAAAACAAACGATATTATTACGAAGATCAAAATAAAGTCTTAGAGAGATTTTTAGGGAAGTAAATATTATAACAATGCCAAGTCTTTACATATATTGCTGCATTATGTATGCTAGGAAAAATCTCGGAATGTATACTCAGCACAAGGACATTCACAATTATTGGACCAGAAAAAGGAATAAATTGATTGTGCCTCACACAAGATTGACTAAAGTTTGTAAAAGCTTTGTTGTAAATAGCATTAAAATGTATAATAAAGTTCCGAAACTCATTCAAGAAAAAAATGAGAAACATTTTAAAAACAGTATAAAATTACTCTTGACGAAAAAGTCCTACTATAGTGTAGATGCCTATTTAGATGACAAAGATCGACTTATGGTTGGCTAGAATTGAACAAAAATTGTAAGAATTAAATTTTTATCTATTTTAACAATTTTTGTTTTTCTAATTTATGGTTAATTTTATTTGACATTTCTATTCAATGTTATTTTTCAATTTTATTTTTTTTATTTTTTTGTGTTTTAGTGCGTAAGATTTATTTCAATATTGTAACTTTGACGTGTATAAGTGTGCTTTAACTGCTCCTATATACTTAATAAACGCTTTGACTTTGACTTTTGACTTTGACTTTATAAATTATAAGTAACTAATCCATTAGCTTTAAAACAAACGGATTCATTCAAAAAAATCTTTTGTCGTATATTTTTATAGTCAGAATATACAGTGAGACAAATGGGTACCGTAATTTATGGAGTTATGAATGCATACTGTTTGAAAATAAACAAAATCCCTTAAATTCAAATCATCGTTAGGGATTACAAGTTTAAATCGCTTCTATGAGTATGGGCAGACTTGCGTTAGAAGTGCAGGTGTGTGCGTGAAGCGCCATTTACAGGCCCAAGCTGTGAACCGACGTGTAACTCTCTCCC
Source organism: Ypsolopha sequella (assembly GCA_934047225.1). Taxonomy (NCBI): domain Eukaryota; kingdom Metazoa; phylum Arthropoda; class Insecta; order Lepidoptera; family Ypsolophidae; genus Ypsolopha; species Ypsolopha sequella. Next base: position 12,860,601 of record OW203996.1, read on the forward strand.
TCTCTCTTACGCGGCTCTTGTAAATTGTGTGTTTGTGCGGGGGCTGTAGTGTGTACAGACGCGCGAGGTCTTAGCTGCGTGAGTATGGGTGAGCGATCCGGGCTTCGTAGCCCCAGTGCCGAGCGATCCGTAGCGTCTCTACGACGCGTCTACGACGTAACGCGTAGCACCGGCGAAATATTGCTTCTTCGCTAATGGACAATAGAACTCGCGACCTTTTGTTAGTTTTTGTGACTAAAAACCATCCTTTTGTGAGGAGAACTCCTAAAAAAAGACACTGAACCACTAAGAGACGAGGTTTCGTAATGCGTAACTATTATAAATAAAGTAATATTCAGTTTTCAATTTGGTTAATTGGTGGTATCAATGAGAACTGAAATGGAACAGTGTTTGTTTAATTGATGAACTGAATTTAATCTGGATTTACTGCGAAATCTTACCTGCGAATGGTATAGTGACTCTTTTAGTGTAAGTGATTCAAAATAACCAAATCTGACAATTTGAAATTTAGTGTTTCAATGGAATTATTGAACTCGTACATCAGACTTCAACAGTGAGGTAAGAAACATCAAATTTTTACTGAGCTACAAATATAAATTAAAATAGTTTGACATTGTTTGAAAGCGATTATGGCCAAAAATAATTATTACAAGTTCTCGTTTGGACAAATTTGAGTAGGTATAATAAGACTAATAAGCCATCAATTTAAAAAAATCTTGAAAGTTGTAGTACCTACTTAATTCTAGTAGAAGAGCGTTTTCTTCCAGCACACATGCATCTTAACTGTGAAATGATTTCCTGTAAAATTTTCCAAACACTTCAGTAGGTAAGATTGATAGTAGTTACAAAACTTTTGGTTTACGTACCGATTATTCGCGTCCCTAAACGAGAAGCAAATTAGACCACTCTTTTTCTCTTTTTCTATTGCTAAACTCGACGTATATGGGCTTAAGCATCTCCCTAAAAAAGAGGCAAGATTAATATAAAAAAAACCATTGAAAGTACTACAAAAAAAAAATCATGAGCTCTATTCAAACAGTTCAAATAAACCTTATTTTGGTGAATGTTTTCACATTTTTTGTGACAGATAGATGCAAAAATTGCACTTAACCCTCTTAATTACCATTATTGCTAGAACAATAATAAAACATTAGATAGCAGTCCAAATGGAGGCTCGAATCTATCTTACAGATAATTAAACTTTGACGTTACAACTTAAACCGGTCGAGTTATACTGGAAGCAGGCTGGTTTCAGAACATTGCGACTAGCACCGTTTTGGGTAACAACGAAGCCAAAGAATGGATACATAAGCAGGCGGGTACTATTAATATATTTTTTGCACAATGGAGGAAACTGACAGTTTGTTATAGTGGGAATTGCAACATTCAAAAGTTTGTGACAATGTAATGTGGTTCATGCATAACGTGACCATACGTCCCGTTTTGAACGGAACAGTCCCTTTTTTCGGTAATACGTCCCCGTGTCCCCGTGGAAAGCTTCGGAACACAGAATTTTCCCGTTTTGAGAATACTATGCTATAACGCGGCAAAATTCAAATGTCACTCTTTGAGGATAAGCGAATTGGGAAAATCTCACATTATATTACTTTATAATTTAAAACGATGGCACCAAAGATATTCCTATTATAGTGCGCTATTTTATACTTTATGAAAGGATAATCAAGTTAACATTTTAGATGTCCAGTATCAGCTTGATGAAAGTTCAAATAAAACTGTGAATTATTTAGTTTAAGTACTGAAAGAAAATTATTTGTTTGCAAAAATGGTCTTGATTTTCAGGTGCAAAAAGTATGTTTTTTCATTATGCCATTGATTCTGTAGCCTTAAGGCGATTACCGTCGCCAAATTAGTAGCTCGATGTTTGTCTGTACGAATATCGACGGAAACGACATTGAAATAACGTTCAAATCAGTGCACACTGCGTGGTGGCTGTTACGACGCTCGCTGCGTCCTTGAAAGGGCAAAATAGGAGAAAATAATACTTTTCACATGGGTGTCATTGTTCCATTGAATAATTCTATGTTATATTTATAGCTATCAAGTTTATCTATTTATCAAAGCATAAATGAATTAAATCACCTAAGCCGCTTAGGAGCAGTAGGAAATTCAAGCCAAAAAAAACACCATTCAGTTGAAACAATTTTTCATATAGAAGTTTTGGTGCTACGAAAAAGAAAAATGTTGCATATGTTGTCCTAGAGTTGATAATCCATAATAAATTTTTTCAATATTTTTGGTTTGGCCATAAAAGAGGAGTAGGCTTTAGAAAGTACCCATTTGGCGATATTAAGGGCCTTAATTATGTCCCGTCTTTAGCAAAATAAAAATGGTCACGTTATTCATGCACTACAGCGCCAAAGCGCATCCACTACTATAGTTATCACGAACTCTAAGTTTCTTTGTTCGTGCAGAAAACTACTTTAGAAAAAAAGGCTTGTTGGGTTTTTCCTTAATTTTGTAACCGCGAAGTCCATCTCATCTTATCAGGTGGAAATATGAGCGCTCGGCAACTTTTCCAAGACCTTTATATGATTTTGTTGTATACCGTGACTGGTTGCCCTTAAGGCCCTTTCATTGCTTACTTTACAATCTCAATAATAGTTTTTTTGACGTTTATGTTTATTGGTAAAGTAATACTTTTTTGCGCTTTTAAATCCAATGGTGCATGAGCCATTTCACATTGTTGTGAACTTTTTAATGTTGCAATGTGAAATTCTCTCAAACAGGCAAAACCATTTGACGCAACATACCTGTGACCGATTTATGGCGGTATATCCACCCCCAGTTGTCAACCTTTATATAAAACAGACCGGTGAAGGACAGTGGCGTCACTGGTTTCGGCACCGCGCTCACCAACTTGCCTGCCCAGAGTTTGTGAGTATGGGCATATCTTCCAAGGAGACCGCTAAGAGGTTGAAGCCAGATCTCCACGAATGGACGAATCAGGCTGGTGGATGTATAAAGCTATAAAGTGACTGCCCATAAGGACATGAATAACATGAAGCTTAACGAAAACCAAGTATTCAATGAATGGCGACTGAAATTTAAAAAGCCGTCCCCTGATAACATAAATTGGTTAGGATAAAGAGATTAATTGGAGCACCTGATTTTGAATTTTTAAGATCAAATGTTCGATAATAAGAAAGTTATCTATATTTTTTTAAAGAATCAGTACTATTTGGCACATAAAAGTACATGTTAAAATGTACTCTTTTCGACATACAATACATACCACATACGTCTCAGATAGGTATATAATAGGAAACCAAGGCTTTGCGAAGATGACCGCCAACACATGTCGTCTCAGATCTCGACGCTGGAAGATAAGCACGATGAAATTGAACGTAACTCTAAAAAAATGAACATTGAAATACGGAATGTTCCAAAGCCTAAAAAGGAAACGAAAGAGAACTTATTTGGACTGATTTCCCAACTTTGTTGTACCCTGAACATTAAAATACAATCGGTAGACATACGTGATGTGTATCGCATTCCTAATAAAGCCAACAATAATACCGGAACCATCATAGCAGAGTTTTCTAACACGCTACTGAAGAAAAACCTGCTCGATGCAGCGAAAACGTACAATAAAAGTAACAAGTCCCATCAGCTTAATTCAAGCAACCTTGGTCTTGAGGCACCAGCCGTGCCAATCTACCTGTCGGAACACCTGACCATAAAAGGAAAACGGCTACATTTTTTGGCTAGAGACTTTGCTAAGTCTGAAAACTACGCCTTCTGCTGGACAAGCAACGGAAGTGTATTCCTGCGAAAACAAGAAGGCGCCCCTCATGTCCTTTTGAAAAATGAAGCCCAGTTGGAAAACCTAAAAATCACCATGTGACTAGCTTTAGTGATACTGTTAGTGTTTATTGAATTTTTCATGCTGTCTAGTTTTAATTTTATTCTTTCGCACACGGACATTCGTCCCAAACACACACACATACACTCTCACCGCTCAGAAGCACCTAACTCACCTTTGCACCACTCTTCACAATCCTGCACACAAATACGCCTGAGTTGCTTATTACTGTTATTCACACTCTATCACTTCAATGATGCAATCACATACAAACGCTGGCTGAATTATCTACCATACTATCAATATCCCCCCATTATCACGAAGCATATATTTTGTGCGATACAGTATATATGCCTTTTACAAGTGGGTTATTACAACCCTTTATATTTTCATTAGCAAAATAAATTATGGCTACTAAAAATTTAATAAATGATATTGATAGTACTACATTAATTCAGTCTGAAAAAGTGTATCATCCAGAAGATTGCAAACAACATTTAGGAGATGTATCAAAACATATTACTGTTGTCACACAAAATATACGCAGTTTAAACAAAAACTTCAACACTTTTCTTTTACTGCTCCATAGATTACAATTCAAACCTGATCTTATTATTCTAACAGAATGCCGTTTGGATGAATCTTTTGTAGGCATGCAGCTAGATCATTACACTTGCCACTTTTCTAAACATTACCTCAACCAAAATGATGGTTTAGTTGTCTTTGCAAAGGTCGGTCTCAAAGTAGCAGTTACTGAACCACTATTTACGGACGCAAACTGTCTTCGCATCGAATTGGAAAACCAACTTTCTATCCTAGCAATTTATCGATCGCCTTCTTTAAACAGAAAGGAAAACTACGCCAATTTTTTCAACTCCCTTGAACATGTAGTCAGTGGTTGTAACACAAATAGGTGTGTCATAATCGGTGACATCAATATAAATATAGCGAATGGTAACACTGACAAAAAAACTCAAGAATACCTTAATCTTATCTCCCATATGGGATTTGTTCCAGGACATCTTTATCCAACTAGAGGTCCCAGTTGTCTAGATCATTGCCTAGTTAAATCACATTTTCAAGCTCGTACAGTGGTTTGTTACTCTGATATAACCGATCATGCTTCAGTGCTTCTCGGAATTGAAATAGCTCCTCCTACAAATGAGCCCACAAAGAAACAGCGTGTAAAAATTGACTATAAAGGGTTTCTAGAGAGTTTGAGGTTACTCGACTGGTCAGAACTTTACTCTCAGAATGACGTGAACGTCGCTGTTGCTCTTTTTACTGAAACACTTGGTAATACCTTGTCAAAACACCGAACAACTTATGTGCCACGTAATGCAGATTTTATCATAAAGCCCTGGATCACGCCGGGTCTCCTTAAGTGTATAAGGCGCCGAGATAAACTGCACATGAAAGCTAAGAAATACCCACATGACCAAGTATTGCAGCGCAAGTACAAATCATATCGTAATCACTGTAATAACATTGTCAAAAATGTAAAGGATGAGTATGACAGACAACTTTTACAGAATAGCCAAGGTAGTAAGCAACTGTGGGATGCGATTAAAAACGTCTGTAATCTGAAGGGCATAAAGACAGATAATTCCGAGCTACTCAAAGCCGAAACCAATCCTACTGAATCCCTTAATAAGGTGAATAGTTATTTTACAACTATAGGCGATACGTTCGCAAACAAAATACTAGATTCCATTAACATGACGGAACAACAACTAGCTGATGATCTCCCAGAAACTAGCAATGAGCCTACTAATTCCTTTTTTATTACGCCGACGGATGAGATAGAAATCCTTAAAATTATCAGTAGCCTGAAATCCCGCTCCGCTCCTGGCAGTGACAATATAACTAATGACATCCTCAAGAAAGGAAAACTTGAGCTACTTAATCCCATCACATACATATGTAACCTTAGCATAATCACTGGCACGGTGCCAGATAGTTTCAAAATCGCTGATGTTTGCCCCATTCTTAAGGGTGGTGACCCTATAGACCCGTCTAACTACAGACCTATCTCACTTCTTAGCTGTCTCTCCAAAATTCTAGAGAAGATAGTAAATAAAAGACTTCTCCTATTCTTGGAATCACGAAATCTTTTAGCCTCGAATCAATTCGGTTTCAGACATGGCAAGTCCACTGAGGATGCCATCGCCATGCTAGCTAATACTGTCGCAGATAAGCTTGACAAGGGTTATAGGTGTGTTGGTGCTTTTCTGGACCTTGCGAAAGCTTTCGACACAGTGTCGCGACCAATCCTCCTTAAAAAATTGGAACAGCTAGGCATACGTGGTCTGCCCCTTATTTGGTTCGAGTCTTACCTTTCTGGCCGCCGACAAAGAATCAGAGTCAACGATAGCCATAGTGACTACGCTAACATTCATTATGGGGTCCCACAGGGTAGCGTTTTAGGCCCTACACTCTTTCTGGTCTACATCAATGATCTGTGTCACGTTAACTTGATACAAGCAGAGCTCTTTGCATTTGCTGATGATACTGCAATAGTCTTCTACAGTAACAGCTGGGCATCGGTCATTGATGTGGCCCAGGAGGGTTTACGGATAGTTGCGTCATGGCTTCGACAAAACTTATTGACCTTAAATGCCTCCAAAACAAAAATAATTTGCTTCCGAATTACTCAACGAACTGCTCCCAAAGAAATTGTCAAAATCAGGCTGCACTCTTGCATCTCTCAAAACAATTTGCCATGTGATTGCCCAACTCTTGAACAAGTTCCCTTTGTAAAATACCTTGGCATTATGATCGACGAGAAACTATCGTGGAAAAAACAGATTGAGGTGATCAGTGGCAGGGTGAGAAAGCTAATGCACATTTTCAAAAAGTTGCGACGGGCTGCTGATGACAAAACGAAGATATTTGTGTACACAGCGCTTTGCCAATCCATTTTAAGATACTGTTTGGCTGTTTGGGGAGGAGCCTGTAAAACTCACTTTATCACAGTAGAACGTGCACAGCGAGCCCTCCTAAAAGTTGCTTTCAACAAACCTTTCCGCTATGCAACTAACTCACTGTATCATGAATCCAAGCTCTTGCGGGTTCGGCAGCTATACATCATAGCAGTAGTCTTAAAGTTCCATAAAACCGCTCTAGTTACAACCCATAAAAGTGTTCATGACTCCCGCCGTGTCACATGGAGAACCCCCGTAACGAATACAAGCTTTGCTCAAAAATTTTCCCCTTTCTTAGGTCCCTTTCTATATTCAAGGACAAATAATACCCTATCCCTTCTTCATCTAACACGTTACCCATGCAAAAAAAATTTACACGATTGGCTCTCCCCCTTAGATTACGAACAAACCGAGGATATCCTTAAAATTGACACATAAATCCTAACACACTTGTACCGGTCTGTGAGTATCAAGTATTTCAAAACTCAGGCATACACTTTCATATAACACACTCTATTTTACTCACCCTTTCACACACACTCTAATAACATTCCACATACAATCATCACTCACACGTCATACATTACTCAACTAGTTTTATTTTGTCTCTTCTGTTACTTTTTTAATGTTTTAATGTTATGTTACTTTTAAATATTTTATAAATTTATTATCGTCAGACTCACCAGGAAGGGTCTAATTTCCCACAACCCAGGGAATCCTAATGTGGGGATTAGAGTTTACAAAAGACACACTTGTCAAATAATATAGAAATAGTGCATAAAATATTTTTGTATACATATTATCTTTTTGGTTGCAAATAAACATATTTTTATTTTATTTTTTTATTTTATAGGGTTTCTTAATTAGGCTTTGCGCTAAGGTTTATAACAGAACCCTTAATGTTTATGAAAATTACAGTAAGCTTAATGTACTTTTTAATTTACATACCAAAGCATCATTTCATTTTCAATTTGTAACCGTTTTTGGCATACATTTTAGAACGCCGAAGTTTTTAATTCAACACGATCTGTATGAAAATGAGCCAGCTGTTCCAAAGTTTCAAGCTTGTATCCAGCTTGAAAACAATATCTTTTGGAGGACTTTGTACATCACCCAAATGTTTATGTTTTGGGGTGATTAAGTGGACACCTGACGCTAGAATATCAACAACACCAAGTTTTTAAGGGTTAATTGGAAGGAACTAGGTCTCTCCTCATATTGAAGAAAATATATTTGATTAATCGATCTTTTATCTAGGGATTCCACCTATAAACAATGTACTAAGATATATACTATTGTCAACAAAAAAAAAAAGATTTCCACCCTCCATTTTTTGGTTTTCAAACGTTCGTTTCAAAAACGCGGTTAAGAGGTCAACTTGTTTTTTTTTTATAAAATAGGCAATAGAAATATAAAGGGATTTTACCTGAATTCAATATCTTTTTCCCTATAAAATATTTCAGTATTAACTAAGAACACACCAATTTGTTGTTTCGCTGCGTGATCACTAGTATAACGTGTCCAAGAAAAAGAGGCTAAAAAGCCAACATATAATATGAAAAGCAATTAAGGTCTTTGCCATTAGACTTATTGTGCTGGATGAGTAATAAAAAAAGTTGCTATCGTATGCCGTCTTAAGAGTTCGTAGGTTTTAGTTTAAAGGCGTCAAGACGTTATAACAAATACTAACATTTCATAAGGCAGGTGTGGCTGATTAGTTAAAAGTTAATTATTAGTTTTGTTAGTTAAAAACTCCAATTTTAAATGTTTATGTCTTATTTTTAAAGATTTATTAATTGAAAAACGGAAATTAACTTAACTATTATGTTTATCTAATATCGTATTAAGATAAGGTAGTTGAGTAAAAATTAGGTAAAATATGGGACTAGTGGGTAAATTTTATACATCTAAGTACGAAATTTCCAACTCAATGTAGGGAAGGATTTATGTGAAACTCCAATAAAACTACGGAAATCTTGCTATAATAGCCTTAAATTTTGCGATGTTTTTAAAATTAATTTGATATATCAGCGCATGACATCAACTTAGACGCAATCAAGAAAAGCTTACCGTTATAAACTTAACGCAACCCATATTAAAATGATAAAATGATAAGCTACAAAATAAAATTACCTTGCTAAACACTAAAAATACTAAACTTATCCTAACCAAGCAAATTTAATATTACTAAACTAAAAACAAACCGCTCATAGATCTGGCATTATTATTAACTAGCTTTTGCCCGTGGTTTCACCCACGCTGGTTTATTTTTCTGTTTTCCACAATAAAAAGTAGCCTATATCAATCTCCGGCCCATAACCTGTCTCTATGCAAATAATCACGTCAATCCGTTGCTTCGTCGCTACATGAAAGGAGGACAGACCAACAAACCAACAAACACACATTTGCTTTTTTAATAGGGGTACGGATAAATATCTTCTTTTCACTTTTTAAAAACTTTACTTGTTTCTTCTCATTGAGAATAAATTTAGAAATGATAATACCATATCTTAATTAAAGTAGGATTTTTAATTCGAGACACTCGTTTGACAACTCGAAAAGCAAAATGTTGCCACTTTTCAGCCAGTGCTGCTCTTATCGATATCATAAAATTGACGGCGTTTCTTATACTCGAAAACTCATACGGTCAAGTGACGCAAAATTTAACAAAAATATAACTTTACACTTTTACACAAACTTTTCGAAAAAATATTCCACATGGTCTTTTTAAGTTTGCTTCACAGTTATTATTGAAAATAAAAACTTGCAATTTCATAATAATCGATAACGAATCTTTCAAAACCGTAACGAAATCTCAGTAATTGTCAACATAAAATACTGGTTTTGTCAGGTTAGTTAAAAGATATATTAATATATAAGTATTTATTAAATATTTATATATTTATTTATTAAAAAATATATGGGTATTTTATTTTGATCCATACTTTTCATGATACGAATATTCAGAGAACTAAAAAAACAGAAGTTGCTACAAGCGATAGTTACAGCAAATTTGATGACTTTAGCCCAGCATATCGTTGTTATTTTGGTCAGCTCCCTCGATTTAAATCGATTACCATTTACATATCGTACATTGCATTGTAAATGAAATGAAAAACTCGTGTCGTGTAGGTATCTACTATCAAGCGTAGAGTGCGGTTCAGAAAATAGGTAACACGTCAATATATTGGTTGCATTTATATCATCCAATCTAAAGACATGAAATTATATTTTATCCAATCATGTCGTAAAGACGTCGTTAATGCCAATATAACGGCGTATTACCTATTTTCTGAACCGCACTCTAGAATAGTCATTCTCGGTGGCTTATTATTTGAATCGATTATAATAAAAACCCACTATTCAAAATGTATTATTCGTAAAGTCATTACGAATAAAACTGCATACTTATATAACTAAATTACTAACGGAGCATATCTCGTATCTTGGAACAATCGAAAAATGTCTCAATCATTCAACCGATCAACAAGATGGACGTTTAGCTCGATTGTAAATTTGATTGATTATGATTATCTCGATTGTTGAAATATCTCGTAAACGCGCATTACTACCATACGTCATGCTGCAGTAAATATCGATATCGACATATCGACGTATATCTTTCCCTATTTTTATTTTTCGAATAATGGCAACACTCTATCTGTCAATGGAGTGTCTCGAATTAAAAACCTTACTTTAGGTTTAGCGTCAGTCAAATTGGTAGTTATTATTTTTTTTTAATTGAATAACTTTAGAACTCTTACTAAAATTAAGTTACATACAGCACCCGTAGCACAGTGTTTAATCGCGCGCGACGCGACTTAGTTAAATCACAAGTGCGAGGAGTGTGACACGATGTTTTTGCGATTAAACAGTATGTCACGCTCCTCGCACTTGTGATTCAACTAAGTCACGTCACGCGCTATTAAACACTGTGCTACGGGTGTAGGCCCAGGCAGTAAGTAATGCACATCGTATTGTAGCGTCATCTCTGCCGCACGAAGCACTAACAGACTGGTGACAGAGACGACACTCTACGAAGCTGAAGATAACCGATGTGCATTATTTACTGCCGGGAGGAACGGGACTTATTTTACGAATGGATTGGGCTTATTCGCATTTAAGGCGATATGTAAAAGTTTTAGCGTCCCTGTTACTTCATATGCGAAAAAATCCTCAGTGCGAGAGGGACGGATTCGTGGAAAAGTGGCAAAAAGTCGTTTTTTTATTAATATAAAATGTACTAAGGTTGCTATCAAAATTTCGTTTAACTAGGTCCTAGATACCGTTAAAACCCATCTAATAAAATATAATTGCAGTCTATATATGATTCTAAATTGTCAAACCAGGAAAATTGGTGTCGAAAAGGACCTCATTTCAATAAATATTTCTATCGAGCCGAATTTCTCCAATCGCGTTTCTGTTTTAACAGATCCCTAGAAAAAGAATCCAAAAATAATATACTATTTTATCAAAATAATACATTATTTACTGAAGTAGATATGCAAGTCCTTAAAGTGTCGTTTTGTTTCCGTAGCGCCTTAAGCCTTCCGACATGTAATTTTTCATTTTGATTTCTAGAGTGAAATGTGGATTTAGACAATGCGTATAATATAGTCATTCCTCAAGCATTGTGCTTGGATGCCTATTGTAGGGTGTTAGTTGGAAATTGTCATTTATCCACATTACCTTCGATCCTGGCCTCATTTCATAGAACTCCTCAAAGGATGAGAGTACATAACTCGAGATTGCAGCAATTACTGTGTTAGGGTGCTGATTGCAGGTTATTACTTGGAAATTATCAGAATACAGGTGGACACCTGACCTTCCATCCTAGCTTGATCACCATAGAACTCCTCAACGAATGACAGCACATTACTTGAGATTACGGCAATCAGTTTGTGTTAGGATGCTAATTTCAGAGCATTACTTGAAAATACACTTTTTTTACATTTGTTTCATATAATCAATTATTTTACAAGAATTACTTATTTTTCATATATATCTCGTCAAATGTAAAATAAAAACTTTAAACAACAAAATTGTAACTGACTTCAAATGTAACTGCAGTCATTCACTAAAAAGTTAAAAATACAATAAAAATAAGTAAAATAATAAAAATAAAAATTTAAATTTAAATTTAAATTTCAAAATACATGAAATGTTAATAACACTTTTGCTGACTTATGTCTACTTAAAATATATGATTTATAGAAGTTGGCGTATTCCCTACGATGTACTCGTAGCAATATAAAACCAATATGAGGGCGTCAAATTCTAAAGAACATTATATATATGTTTCAGGAAAAAATAAGTCGGAAAAAGTGTTATTTCGGTACCACCGGTCAGCATATTATTTTGATTTTTTTTTAGTGAATGACTGCAGTTACAATCGAAGTCGGTTACTATTTTTTTGTTAAGAGTTTATTTTATAAAAGCACAGACAAATGTTGTGATTTATGATTTTGTACCCGAAGATGTATCAAGTGTATCAAGTGTGGACTGAAATAAACATAGAAGTCTGATTAGAGTTGAAAAATGAATGAACACGATGAATGTGTGTTGAACAAAGTTTTGTATGGCGACGGCTCCAATAGCATTCACTGTGTCTTTGAGTCGGCTAATCACGGCTGGCCTAGTATCGCATGACAACAGTACGAAACAATCATGAGCCTTTTGCCTTTTTCAGTCTCTGGTGTCTTTTTAGAATTACACGAACAGCGTCTTTCATGTTTTTTCATTCGCCGGATGTGTTGTGTTGTCCGTAGCTACAAGTTCTACAAGTTGACGCGCCGCCGCCCTCTGTTTGCATTGTGTTATGTTAGTGTGCGTGAGAAATACGAGTACATGTGCCGTACTTATGTTTTTTGTGTTTACGTCTGTGAAATAAGTGGGAGGAAACGTGCAGACATCTGAGCACGAACAATTAGAGCATAAGGCAAATCTCGACTGAACTGTGGTGATAAAACTGTCAGTAACACCCTCTTATGTGGGTATTTGGAAAAATAAATTCCAGTGACAGCGTCTACTCTCGAAAACGCGTTTGATACCACATCAGTAATACTGTATATGAAATGACGAAATAAAAAATAAAGTAAGGCACTATGGCTAACAAGTACTTAGGTTTATTGTTACACGATTTTGTAAGAAAAATATTCCACGCGTTATTGTAATGGAAAAGCTTTTATGAATAATTTATGTGTTTCAAGTCACAAAGTACGAATAGCACCTTCCATAATGAAATATTCAGTTCCGATTTATTACAATCTACAATGTATTGATTCGATTTGATCTAAAAATTATTACATAATCGATTCAATATTGAAATTTTAACTATACCTAAGATATTTCCGCACTTTTGTAAAATAGTTAAAATTATCAGCCTCTCTTTATATGGTAAAAGCACAGAAAAAAAGTGAAAGTTACAAATTGATGCCTTTGACCTTCACAAGGTATCAATAAATAAATAAAAAATGGTTTTTCACTAGACAAATTTGGATGCGACTTAGAACATAGATAAATACATTTTTTAAACCTTTTTCCTGTGTATGTATTTTGTGTTTCTGGATATATAAATAAAAACAAAGTAAAAGGTTTTGTAGGTCTTAAATAAAGTATTAATTAACCCATTGGTCAATCACAAGTATATTTCAAATTTTAATATACAATATATAATACTTGTGATTAACTCAATCTATCCGTAGATTTATATGTACGTTCACAAGAGGATAGTTTTAAACTTATTAAATTTTTCACTTATAAAATAATGGCCACAGGGGCAGGACATTGAACTTTCAATCTTGAAACCCACGTTCGAGTCAAGCATGCACCAATGAGTTATTCGAAATTATTTTGTAAAGTTTATAAGTAAAAAAAAGCATATTTTGAAGGCTTTAAATTTAGTTTTCGTACTGTCAAAATTTTAATCTTTCCAAAGTAATTTAGCTTCTTGCTTAACAATTTTAAGAACTATTTTCCAATGTAGAAAATTTAGTTTTAACAGCACTTAAACTAAAATTAAAGCCTTCAGAATCTGCTTACGGTGATTACATTATTACATCACTTGGTGCACATTAAGACGAAAAAATCCTGCGTGAAATAAAACTGATTGAGTTATCGATGTTAATGTGATAAGAATACCTTTAGATAAACCTACATACAGGAATGCAATATTGTGGCGATATCAGTTTTTATTCATTTTGTTAAGTTTAGGTATGTAAATAAATATCTATCTATAATATTCTACTGATATAAAGAGTTCAATTTTTGATTTACAAATAACAGTTGACAGCACATTATTGAAACTCGCAGCTTGTTTGTATGCTGAACAAAAACCGTTCGAATCCACCAGTCGATACCGCGATTGTTCAGCCTTTATTGTTAGGCTAGAGTCGGCGGCTATTGTAAGAGAATGTCATACCGTGCTGACACGGCAGAGGCTGTGTTCTGTTCTATATTTAAATTGTTTCTGGCGGGGAAAATTTAGGCCTTTTTTGAAATGCGATTGTGTTTTGTTTTGAATACAGAATGTAATCTAAGTAATTTAATAAATTTATAATAACTGTCAATAAAATAGTTGTCAAACAACAAACTCATGTTACGTAATACGAAATTAGCTTATGTTTATTCGTAGGTTAAATTATCTTTAAAATATGTTATTAACTTATAAAACAACTATTTTTGAAGACCTGGAATTGAGGTTGGAAACTATAGACTTTAAATAAAAATGTACTAAAGGTTTCAAAACGTAGAATTTTGAAAAAACGAGCGTTTGAATGTTTGTCCAACGATAACTCAAGTATTGTTGATCAAAACGCAATTAATTTTGGTTGGCGAGAAAATGAGACAAACATAGTAGTTTATGCTACAAGGGCGAAAAGGAATAAATTACGCGAGTGTTTTCAATGCATAGTGTGAAGAAATAAAACAAATATAATCTATAATATAAACTAATAATACTATAATAATAAAATATAATCTTGTGAACTTTAAATTATTAACAGTAGAAAACAAGTATAACATTTATGGTACACAGCAACGGCTGCAGGTTAGCCAATCATTGTAAATAAATTAAATAAATTATAATAATAAATCCCTATGGCAAAATTTAGGGACTTTCTTTTCGGGTTTGATGCATAAAAAGTGGGCCTTTACGAGCACTTGCATTGAAATAATTTTTAAGTTCGAACATGAGCCAAATCTGTCAAGGGTTTGCGAGATATGGGGTTGTAAGAGGGGGTCCACGAGTTCACTGGGCCATACTACTAGTTTACTTGTTTCCATAGAAGTGTATGTGACACATTCCTAATATTTACACAAATATGATATGCCTAGGCAGTTCATGATATGCCCATTTCTACGATCTCCTGCCGACGTATGTACCAATATAACGCAATATTTTGATGAATTCAGTATTTTGGTTCAAAATAGGTGCGACGACGAGGAAAGAGAGCAAGGTTGCTTGTGATCATAAATTCATGAGCAAAGTCGAGCGGAGTAATACTGTCACATTGATACCACCAAAACATGCCTCATTATAAAAAAAAGTTCCAGGATTTTGATCAAATACTGTATAGTTTTATCAAAATTCTGCGCATATACTTTGTTTGATCAAGAAATATTCCTCACAAGCCATTTGTCAATGTTGTAGCTTTACCAGGCTCTAGCTATAAAAGCTTATGAGTAACGACCAAACTGATCAAAGTTCGTGACAATAATGATTGATAGAGTCCACGCCAGTTATTTCTTTTTATTGAAGTAACATTACGGTAACTTTGCCGATTTAATAGTTATGTCTTTTAGTTGACCGATTTATACAGATATGTTGTAAGCATACGGGTTTTTGGATTTTATGGCTCGCAACAATGTTATTATAGTTTGCTGGGATTTTGATTTTATTATACGTTGAATTTTAAAACTTTTAAATTTAATCGGTGAAGTTATTCAAATTCTAGTTGACATATTTGGTATTTGGTAGCTTTTTTTACAGGTTCAGTTAATAAAAAAGTTACTTACATTGTGCCAACGTCATTTAATACAAAGCACAATAAATTGAACATAGAGCTTTGTTTCAATAGAGGTATATTGACTAAGTGACCTATATTGCACAGCTCTTCGCAGAATGGAATTTTCAACAGCAGCTTTCAATGAAAAAATATTCCACTTTGAAATGTGCATATCAATTGAACTAAAACATAGACGCACCTATCATATGACTATATTTGGAAAATAACTTGAATGGTAAAATATCTTGAACAGTAAAAACAAAGTCCAGTTCTGCGTTTGTCTGTATTTTCGCCTTTGTTAATTGAAGATATTCGTACTATTTAAATAAGTTGTAGACTTTAATAATTTTAACAAAAATTACAAACTTATTATACATTTTTCATACAGTTATAAACTGAAAATATAGTAATAGACCTTTGAAATATAGTATAAAAGAAACTTAAAAATTTAAGTTATTCGAGTTGAAAGAAAGTAGAGTTGAAAAAATTAATTTAGGATTTATTCTTTCAAGTATACGAGAAGAGCTATTTCATTCGTGCAGAATTTCAAGATAGTATCTTATAGGTTTTGATTGGCCAGACAGTTTGATTTTTAACATAAAAATAATCTTTGAATGGCCGTATCTTTTAATTGCGTTAAACGAAACTTGTTTATTTTATATTGCAGTATAGACAATATATTCCTAAAGCCGTGTTTGAAAAAATGGCAGCACACGTCTGGGACAACAAAGAGATCCTATTTATATTTGTTTACAAAGGTTCCGTTTATATAATGAGAGACGAAACCCTAAAATATAAAAAATATTGCATCAATTCCACCACCATCTGCAATATTGTAGGTGAGACGAAAATTTATCAATATGCGTAGCACTAGCACCATTTGATGGCCCAACACCTAATGCATATTTTTCATTTTTGTTGTTGATTGTGAAAATAGTCCCAACGGTGTCAATTTTACTGTTTCATTTACCTATCTTTTTCATTTGACTGATAAAAAACTCATATGAAATATATCGAGAATACAAATACACGAAAATATGTGAAACATTTTTAAAACCAGTATTAGTATTTTTATCTTGTAACAAAAGACGTTTATGATATAAAAAGTTATAATTATGTCATTGGTATTCATAAAGTTACTAAATTAAATAAATAAACGTCACAAACGTGGGTGAATATCGCGTAGTAAACAAATAGGTACCTACCTCAATTTTATCTAAGTTTTTAGGGTTCCGTCCCCAAAGAACCCTATTACTAAGACTCCGCGCTGTCCTTCTGTCTGTCCGTCTGTCACCAGGCTGTATCTCATGAACCGTGATAGTTAGACAGTTGAAATTTTCACAGATGATGTATTTCTGTTGCCGCTATAACAACAATAATTACTAAAAAGCAGACTAAGATAAATATTTAAGGGGGCTTCCATACAACAGAAATGTTTTTTTTTGCCGTTTTTATAGATAATGGTACGTAACCATTCGTGCGCGAGTCTGACTCGCACTTGACCGGTTTTGCTACACTTTATGTGCCTTAGACAGCACCTGGCTTCTTTTGCAAAACAGTAGTCGTACACAACAAGCGTCGGTTGTGACTTACATCCGTATATAAGAGTCCTTACGGAGTCTCGTCACACGTCACCATGCGGAGGTAACAAGCAATAAGCCACGCTTGTTGCTGCACTTATCTTCTTGGTGTCCTTGTACAATAAAATACATATTTTTGAATCGTTAGTGTGTAGAAATTTTAAGTAACATTAAATAGTAAAGTTATTAAATAGTAGTAATAGTAAAAATACAGCACTTGTCTTCAATATCTCGTCGTGAAGTTCCATATATCAATAATTTTTTTACATTACAAATATCTTAAGTTACCTATCTGCTTTCAAAATAATGAATGAAACATGGAAATAAGTATTGATTGACGTTATTAACGTCAATACACCGTGACGTCACCTCAAACTTACGTTATTTATTTTCGAACTATACACAAATGGCAGAGAATATAAAGTATTAGTACAATGGTTAGGTAATTTAATAACTACAACATTAATAATATCCGGAGACGCAGCGATCATCGTAACAGCCACTTTGCCTTACGCGCTATATGAACTTATTTCAATTTCGTTTCTGTCAATATTTGTACAGACACACATCGAGTTATTAATTAGGTCAGGGATTGATATTGTTTACCCTCTTTTCACCAACATTTTTTTACGTTTTTACATGATAGGAAGTATAAGCCCTATCGTTGTACTTCAGAAACAAATACACGCTTTTTAGGGCACGTAGGTTTACCGCACGTTGTTTTCCTTTAATATACCTATATGCAGCAAATACTATGCACATAAACCTGGTTCTCAGGATTGAGGGTCCGGCTGTGCTAATACCTGCTGCTTATTAAGTTTAATATGAATAAATAATTTATGATGTCAAACTTCTGAGATGTCTTAGTTACAAACTGATTCAGGCATTATACCTAATACGTACATAAATCATATATCATACAGGAGTTTTACAAGCAGCTAAAGTTGCTTGTACCAAAACAGCAGCAGCTGTAATAGCATGTCAAAATCAGCAGAACATTTTCTACAAAATATTGCTTCATTTTGGTTTGAACACACCGACACGACATAGCGACATTTAATATTTCTAAAATACGTATAATACGAAAATGGCGGACACCGTGTCTCTTTGGCCTACATTCAATACGCCCGCGACTAGTGACATTCGCCGTTACAAAGTGCATTCGCTGAGCCGTGCGCTAAAATAGACTGTAATATTGAGTGACGCATCACTGGCTGGCAATACGCTTTTGTACTTGTCAATATTAGTTCCCGCCTTTTTTTGTGATGTTGGACAAAATAGTAAAGATTTTTTGAAAATATCAATTAATAACTACAAGGTATTAGCTATGACAGGACAAATAAAAGAGTGGTAATTATGCTGAAATTTACACTTTATTTGTTGTGTAAGCAGCTTATTACCAAAAGCAGAGAATATAAAGTACAAAAACATAGGGCCCCGGACACATAGCGAGTGTTCTAGAGTTTTGCGTTTCGAATTCACTGTAATCTATGCGATGGCTTGCTTCTTTACGCACACAGACCGTGATAGTCAAGGAAAACGCGTATTTCTGATTTTTTGTCAAAACGCATAACGCGGAGTGCAGGACTCTATTAGAATCTGCGCGCTGTGTGTTCGGCGTCTGAGACCTACAATTATTGTTGTATAGTGTTAAATAGTATTATATGTTTTATAGTAATAAAGTATGTTATACATTATATTGATTCTCGATATATGTAATGTTACCTGACCGTAGAGACGTTCGATATTATATACAAAAATAATGTATACATTTATATTGTGTTTGTCATATTGAGGCATAATTCCTGCTGTGCAAAACAAAGAGTTTGAATTTTTAAGCTGTCAGCGGGGCGAGGTAAGAAAGATCACCGTGTTAGAAAAAGAGGTCACATAAAAATAAGCTACATACACTCGTCCAATCACTTCGCTCGCCTGACGGGTACTGAAGAAAATGGCGTAGTGTTATGTAATAATTTGCCATGTATTGAGGATATTTTTTTGTTAAAATTAAATAGAGCCTTCTTTAGATACATGATAACGAAACCCTTAATTTTTATTCCGTATAAGTAATATTAACCTTCATCCATAGTTTGTCTCAAAACAATACGATTGTTAGTTAATCTTAATAAAGGAAACGTAACCATTATAAAATAAAATACCACGGACATCTTTGAATTCAAATTATCTGAAAAAATATGACCGTAAAGGATTTTCAGATTTTTTCATAAGTTTCGTTTACGGAGTGTTCGAACATGACAGTCATCATAATAATCGAAAACAGGGACATATTTGGTGCATGTTCAAGTGAAGTAAATTCCCAAATTATGTCTTGAAAATAATAACAGCCGTTCGTGATAAGCAATCCTTTCTTTTGATACCAAATTTCTATAAATTTTCTAGACGCGAATATCGTACCCAAAAATTACGGCTCCCACTAGGAGCTTTAATAAGATTGATAAATTTTTAAAACGATTAGTCGTTGTCAGTTTTTGCAGTAAGAAGTATAAAATAAATAAATTGCAGACAACTCAATTTATTTGGTTCCTGGAAAATACCAATCAAAATCTGTGGTATTTTATTTTACAAGTATATCATAAAAACCCATCCCTTTATATTGACAAAGCCGTATGTGAAAATACGTTGTAGTTCGTTTAACGATCTTCAAATGAAGTCGTAAGCACTTCGACGCACTTTGGAAGTATCACAATTTCGTCTCGTCGCCTTCATAGTTACATCATTAATAATATGGCTTGGTTTAACAAAAAGGTAACTCTTATACAAAGTAGAAAAAGTTTTTGTTTGTTTAAGATATAACATATTTTTCAGTAAAGGATATCTAGTAGAAAATACAATTTTACATACTGTGTATGCTTTCAGGCAAACAACGTCTTGAATAATAACTCGATCCTTACATATTAGAACAAGCGCACAAAATCGTATGAATATAAATTACTTTTGATGTTGCTTTTTTTTATTAAAGAATGGTGAAACTGTTTTTTTTAACAATGGCCTTAAGCTTGGCCACTATCGCGCCTGATATAAAGCGTCAATAACACTTAGAATAAATGCTTTTTAATTAAAGAATGGTAGAAATGTTTTTTTTGTACAATGACCTTATATTTAAGCGTCAACAAGACCTAGGATAAAGTGCGCTTTTCCAGTGTGCTTTTCAAAGTGGGAGATCGAAAGCAGGTGACTTTTTATTTACCTTTGTGGTGAAATTAAAAAGTCTAAGTGCTCAGTAAAAATTTACAGGTATTAAAAAAACATACATGCCTTCACTGCCCATTTCCATGATTATTCCATAAAAACTCACATCTTGATTACGTGGAAATGACAGGGTTTCGTAATGGAAGTCCACAGCCATCAAAAATGTCTACATACCGACCATAGTTTTGTGTATTGTGGATATTTATTCGAAATTCAAAACTTTTCATTTTGCATAGGTATCAGGTTTTGATGATTCCATTTTTCAAGGTGTGACGCGAAAACAGCTTTCTTTTAGGCGATTTCAAGTTTGGACAACAAGTAAAAAATCACTGTTATTATTGCTTAATTTATCTACTGTAGTAAAAAGCCTCTCCGAAATTCTTATAACAATTCGTTGTTATGTTATAAATTTGTACTTGTTTCCCAAAGAAAAAAAAGGTCAAGTGCGAGTCAGACTCGCATACCTAGGGTTTCGAAATTCGTCAGTTTTGGGAACAGAAAATTAAATTTTGTCATTTTGTTTTAATAAATTTCTCAACCACTATAATTTTCCTGTAATCTTTTTGTATGCACATATTACCATGATTTTTTTATATTTTACGGGACATGAACTTTTTTGTGGTTAAACATTTCTCGAAATCAGTGCCCGTAAATATTGTTTCAGTATATATTTTACAATCAGGTGTTTAATATCGACAATTTGATACCATAATTTATTTTTAGGACAATTAATTTTATTTCACTATTTATTTATTTAATTTATTTTTATAACAAAAAACATTTAAACATTTATTATCGTAGCTAATAACATCAAAAGTTTTTGATTCAAAACTTATGCCAATAACGGTTTTACATACATTTATAATACAGAAAAATAGTAATATTGAAAAGTTAGCGGCGTAGGATGCCAGAGTAAGTGTAAGTGTATGTGTGTGTGTATGGTAGGGTAGTTAAGGGAAGGGGAAAATTGGAAAAATTTGAACACTTTCAGTTTTTTTTTTTTTACACCTTGTTATGTGGGCTACTTAATGCTATTTTTGTGTCAAATTTCAAGATTTTTTATTTATTGTTTATTTGTGATTACGTGTGTAGTGCCCAGATGTATTCACTAAATTCACAGGATTATAAATTTCTATTGAAATGTTTTGTTGTCCAAATGCAATGTTTTAGAACTAAAAAAAGGTTTTTGTTTACATAAATAGGTGTTCAAAGTTATCGCATTTCATCACATTACTGCTTTATGCTGCATTACACTTTGCAATGCATTACGTATTACAATTATCATACTTGTGATCTTTTATTGCATAATGCTCTAAACGACAACATTTACATAAAGATATAACATTATAATACCTACTATATTATATTATATACTTACTAATGTAATACCTACCTACTATACTACTAAATATATCAGGGATTATATAAAGGCAAGAGCAAGAAATTTGATCTGCATATAGCCTTTTGTAGACGTCTGCTGAACATGTGGAGATTATATGGTAAGGAATGGAAGATGAATCTACATATCCCACTGAATTTTTGGTTCACCTATACACTGAAATGTGTCAGTTATTATTTTTAAAACATATTGCTGCCAACAACAAGAGGTATTGAAAATTATATTATTTAAATCGAAATTTCCCGCAGTTATGAGGCAAAAGCCATTCGTTTTACAATTAAAGCATACAAACCTGGACAAAACGGTCCAGTGTCCATTGAGATTTGCATAGAAATGTGTTATTTTAGCCAACTCGGTTTTATGTTACGGGAGGACGACAAATGTGATAAAAATGGGGAATTCGAAATAAAACAACATGTTTTAGACCCATTTGATTTTTTTCATTTTTTTATTATTTTATCCGTGCCGATATCGAGGTGCGAGGTAATAGATTAAACACCGTGAAATTTAATTGGTGGTAGTACTCGTCCGTATGAACAACTTTTACCATTTATATATGTAACCTATTAGTGTGTAGTATATAGGGTGGGATTTAGTCGGCCGCCTGAATTCGTGATGGGGCTCGGTTGTTGATCATTGAACCTTGTTCCTGGTCGCTTGCCGGGACTCCGGTATGAGTTCGGACGGTTGATTAGATTTCACCTTGTATAATTATAGATTTTACCTATCATTTGAATTGTATATGTATATGATACTACATAATGTAGCATTCGCTACAAGTATTCAACCTTTTTATATATTTTTAGTCTTTCTTTATCGTTGGCTGCTTTTCTGAATTTTCGAATTCAAATAGTTAGAATGATCTTGTCAGATTTTTTTTTGTTATTTTTCTCATATCAAAGAAGATCGTGACAGAGGAAGGAAATTTGCCACAAGAAATTTAAAATATCAAATTTTAAAACTATATCTTATCTATAACTTATATAGAAACAGAGCGCATTTGCCATGAGCATTGTTTAAGCCAGTTTTCCTGCATTTCCCGGTAAGTTTTGTGTAATTTTGGTTTCGTTCTCTGAAAATCCTTTTTGTCCCGTTTCCAATACATATTTGTAGCGTTATTTTTAAAAAAAAATTATTTATTTTTTTTAGCTACCACATACTACGAACGTAATTTCGAATTGAATTTGGACTGCCACCAGGCAAGCCTGGTGACAGCCAAAAAAAGAGGTAAACCTGGATGAATAAACCGTATAATTTTATCTTAAAATACACAAAAACAACAAAACCGAGGTAAGAAAAATATAATTCTTAGATCAAAAAAATTATTATGCCAAATTCCACTTATTTAAGATTTTAATTTCCTTTTAGCTTGAACGACGCATTTATTCATAAAATAATGGATTTTAAATTTGGTTGTCGACACTAGTTTATAGGATCCTTTAAACTAAGATTTCACGGAAGTTTTGATAACTCTTGATCCGAAAGAAAAACGTAATAATAAGGTGTTACGAGCAATCGTTATCTAGCTTTACACTAAGGAATAAAAATAATCGATGCTGAATATTAAGCTACAGATATTAAAAACCTGGTAAGGGTCTCTTCGTGACTTTGGGAGTTTCCGGTGTTCCCGGGAGCAGTCGATGAAGCTTGGCGATTTCAATTTTTGTATCGGAAGCTTTAGCTCACCAGGGACGTGGTCCTTACATCAGGCCTCAATAGGTACAACCGTACAAGATGGCGGATGGGATAATCAAACTAGGGAGACCCAGAAACCCTTTAAAAAATAATCCCGAAGGGTCGCTGTAAAGAAATAAAACAACGGCGTCAAGACATGCTTATGAAACGAGGGAAAGGAAATTAACGTATTGGAAACGGGACAAAAAGGATTTTCAGAGAACGAAACCAAAATTACACAAAACTTACCGGGAAATGCAGGAAAACTGGCTTAAACAATGCTCATGGCAAATGCGCTCTGTTTCTATATAAGTTATAGATAAGATATAGTTTTAAAATTTTATATTTTAAATTTCTTGTGGCAAATTTCCTTCCTCTGTCACGATCTTCTTTGATATGAGAAAAATAACAAAAAAAATCTGACAAGATCATTCTAACTATTTGAATTCGAAAATTCAGAAAAGCAGCCAACGATAAAGAAAGACTAAAAATATATAAAAAGGTTGAATACTTGTAGCGAATGCTACAATATCCTCAAACGACACAAAAAAATTTAAACTAGCTTAAAGGAAATTAACTTCCAGAAGGACAAACAATCGAATAAACACCTAGACTAATCAAAATGCCTTGAAACAAAAGGACTTGATTAAGTAAAAACAAGGTAGTAGCCTATATTGCTCTCTGACCCACAAACTATCTTCAGGCAACAATCACGTAGAAATGTTGCTCCGTTGCTGCCTGAAGAAGGACAAACCAACACACTAACAAACCACTAAACAACAAATTAACGACCAACAAATCAATAACCAACAAACTAACAACCAACAAACAACAACCAACAACTCAACAACCAACAAATCAACAACCAACAAATTAACGATCAACAAATCAACAACCAACAAACTAACAACTACCAAACCAACAATGAACAAAACAAGAACTAACCAATTAAAAACCAACAAATCAACAAAACAGCAATCCAAAAACCAACAACTCAACAACCAACAAACCAAAAACCAACAAATTAACTAACAACAAATCAACAACCAACAAGTTAACTACCAACAAACCAACAACCAACAAATTAACTACCAACGAATCATCAACCAACAAACTAACAATCAACAAAATAAATAACCAACAAATCAACAACCATCAAACCAAGAACCAACAAATTAAAATCGAAAGGATACATTATTTAACAAAAAGGGAGAATTTATCAAAAATAGTGTAAACCGGAAGCCGCAATGATATGTGCAAAAAAAAGGTTTTGCTATTCAATTGACCTCCATACAGCGAAAATAGTTTGTTAAAAAATGTAAACCAGAAAGTTCAAAATAATAGACAAATATTCAAATGTCGACTTTGACAGTTGACAAGACTGAAAATGTAAACAAAGATTTCAGAAATTGTAAAATCTTTTCAGGAAAAATTTCAACATTTGTTCTGTAAAAACAAAAAGATTAATTCGAGGATTTGCGACAAAATTTCTTGCATGGAAGAGCCAATCTCAATATTATTGTGAAAATTTTGTAACGAAATGAGATTGCCTATATTGGATTAGGGATCAACAGGAAACGAATAAAGTGACCACCCGGATCTACTGGTATCAACAATTATGCTAGAAACACAATAAATATGTTTAACTAGTAACTACCACATTTATGGATAAATTACAATAAATTTATTTGACTTGAAAACTCAGTGTAATTTATTTACTAGAACAGGTAACAATTATTAATGATAGATATGGAAAGTAATAGGCTACTAAATATTGAAATGCACTTACCTGCAGGTCCTACCTAACTATACATAAGGAAATTAGGTTAGGGATAGGATAATATACACACACAAATAAAACAGGTAATACACAAAAAGTGTGTAAATACTTTATTCCTTTATTAAAATTTGCAAAACATAGATTTCACAAATTAAGGGTACTCATAAAGACAAAAAATATTCTTCGTGGAAAAATTTGGTTCCTTTCGACAGCTTGGTATTGGGGTTCCTTAGAAGAGAAAACGCTGCCTGAAAACAAAAAAAATTTAGTAGGTTGGAAAATTAGTCTACGAAAGCGTAGACACCACCGTCGAATTGAGAAAAAAACGTTAAAGTACAGCAAGTAATATTCAGAAAACCGTACTTACCTTTTGTTCGGGCGCCATATTTGTAGCGTTATTTTTAAAAAAAAAATATTTATTTTTTTTAGCTACCACATACTACGAACGTAATTTCGAATTGAATTTGGACTGCCACCAGGCAAGCCTGGTGACAGCCAAAAAAAGAGGTAAACCTGGATGAATAAACCGTATAATTTTATCTTAAAATACACAAAAACAACAAAACCGAGGTAAGAAAAATATAATTCTTAGATCAAAAAAATTATTATGCCAAATTCCACTTATTTAAGATTTTAATTTCCTTTTAGCTTGAACGACGCATTTATTCATAAAATAATGGATTTTAAATTTGGTTGTCGACACTAGTTTATAGGATCCTTTAAACTAAGATTTCACGGAAGTTTTGATAACTCTTGATCCGAAAGAAAAACGTAATAATAAGGTGTTACGAGCAATCGTTATCTAGCTTTACACTAAGGAATAAAAATAATCGATGCTGAATATTAAGCTACAGATATTAAAAACCTGGTAAGGGTCTCTTCGTGACTTTGGGAGTTTCCGGTGTTCCCGGGAGCAGTCGATGAAGCTTGGCGATTTCAATTTTTGTATCGGAAGCTTTAGCTCACCAGGGACGTGGTCCTTACATCAGGCCTCAATAGGTACAACCGTACAAGATGGCGGATGGGATAATCAAACTAGGGAGACCCAGAAACCCTTTAAAAAATAATCCCGAAGGGTCGCTGTAAAGAAATAAAACAACGGCGTCAAGACATGCTTATGAAACGAGGGAAAGGAAATTAACGTATTGGAAACGGGACAAAAAGGATTTTCAGAGAACGAAACCAAAATTACACAAAACTTACCGGGAAATGCAGGAAAACTGGCTTAAACAATGCTCATGGCAAATGCGCTCTGTTTCTATATAAGTTATAGATAAGATATAGTTTTAAAATTTTATATTTTAAATTTCTTGTGGCAAATTTCCTTCCTCTGTCACGATCTTCTTTGATATGAGAAAAATAACAAAAAAAATCTGACAAGATCATTCTAACTATTTGAATTCGAAAATTCAGAAAAGCAGCCAACGATAAAGAAAGACTAAAAATATATAAAAAGGTTGAATACTTGTAGCGAATGCTACAATAAGTAAACCTTTAATTTAGTTCATGTACACTTATTATTTTATTACATATATTTTATAAGATTAAATTTGACTCGTAAAAAGTGTATTATGCGTATATATATTTTAAAGAATAAACTATTTGAATTTGAATTATGGAGCCAAACCTGAAATCGTCGAAAAAACAGCAAACAATTTTGTTCATGTAGGTATTTAACTTTTCTATAGAACAGCTGTTTTCTTTTTGTGATTTCAGGTTTGGTTTCATGGTAAAATTTGTTTGTCTAGACGAGTTGAATTACCATTTTTTTTTAAACCAATTGGATTGTACCGTTTAATCCTGGAAAACGCTATTTTTTTTTTGAAAAATTTAATACTTAAATGCTACATTTCTGATTGTAAAGTTACATATAAATATAAAATGGAAATATATATTTCTGTAATGTAGGTATACCTATCAGATAGGTACACTTTATTACAGGTCAGTTTTAATGTTATAAAATTAAATAATATATATCTTTAGTTAAATGTTTTATTTAAAAATTATAATATGAGGAAATATACAAGGAAATAATAAAAAATAAAAAAAAAATTACGATTAACTACTCGCATGTTTTTTTATTTATTTAGCTTTAAGCATAGGTAAGTGTAGGTATAGTAGGTACCTATATATGCTATGCTATGCTATTCATAACATGGATTGATTATGTGTCCCAACCTCGTCACACACGTAATCAATCATGACGCGACCACCTCAGTTGTAGGCGTGGCCAAATGTCATGCTGTTTCATTTTGCTGTAAGGTGCACGCTCCATGATACTTGAGAGGATAATACAATCGTGCCAATTTCATCGCGGGCGCAAAATCGAAAGCTTGTTTCTGGAGAAACATGATTTTGGCAAGACTGTGGACGTTATAAAGCAATATTTTTGGTTATTATTAATCGAGATTACATTTTCAGTGTAAGAAAGAAAGAAAAGAGCTTTATTTCAAACATTACAGAAAACAAAACAAAAAATAAAACAAATTAAAAACGAAAAAGCCATATTCTGTGATTGTGAAAAAGGAGTCCAGCTCAGCTTAATGCCACAGCCGAAGCCACAGCGCTGGTATTCTGCTGGATCCTACTAAAATTAAAACTAATAACTATAACATAACAACGTTTAAATTGCATTCATTTTTTGATTTTATCTAAAACAATAAATGCATATTCGGCTACACTTTTGGTAAAAACCGTGAAAATTACGTAGTTTAGGGGGTTGTTGTTAAGATGTTACTCCAATTTCACGAATTTTTGTTCAACTATAGATCTATGTAATATGAATGGACTCAGCCTTAAATATCACAATAACATTCTATAGACACCCCACAATGTAGTGATAGCGTTTGTATGGAGGTTTGCGCGTGATGACATTTGTGGATTTTCTAAACTCAATTTTTTTTAAATTCTAGTTTTTAGAAATTAATGGAAACTTTGCGATGGCAACATACACAATACATAGGTTATAACGTTTTGTTGACTAACTATTGAGTGAATTTGGAATTTAAATGTTCTGTTTCGATTAATAAGAAAAATGCGAGTTTTTCACTATCCGGCTGCGAAACCGCTCTTACACAATGTTTCTTGCTGTATAGTTATACAGACCGCAAGGCAGTCTCTATTTTAGCAATCCTCGACGACTACACGAAAATTGCAGATAAAATGTCGCCGTATGATAGCATAAACTGATTTTTCGGGAAAAATAGCTTTTTCGGAAATAACGAATTATGCCGTAAAGGGCAACCCATTAATCGATTATACGAAATTATTCCCTTTTTCCGCGAAAAAGCTGTTTCTATGCGAAAAGAAAGATAAAAACAATTACGAAAGCCTTTCACAAAAATAAAAAATGTGTGCGAAGACAAGCGAAACGAGGAAGAGCATGTAGATTTACATGTAGGTAAATATAATAATTATTATAACAATACAGCCCTTGTTTTAACTGAAATAATTTCGTATGATTGCGTAATAATTCAGTTTTAACTAAAAAGCGCGCTTTTTCGGGAAAAAGCAGTTTTTACATATACGATGACACATAAAACTACATTTTGGTTGACTACCACGCCCCACGCCGTTTCATTATTCAAATTTTCGAGTCCAATAGCTAGTCAAATGATGATTCAACTCAGACAAAATATTTATTTTAAATTACGTACCACAGATCACATTTACTCACGAGATCACTACTTTAATGGAGCCGGCTATACAGTCATAAGATATTTTTTGACAAATATAAATCGGATTCTAACTATGCTTATTTTGATTGAAAACCTGGAAAATTTACAGGGTATTTAAATTACCAATTCTAATTAAACCAATTCTAGTTCTTATATTTTCATAAAACGATACCAAGAATAAAATATGTAGGTACAAACTTTGTGAAAATTTAATTTTTTACGCCCCGTCTCCCAACAAGCCACCTTTTTTCTTTTAAATTTTGAGGCTGCCTTCTCATTTAAGATTTTTCCAGCACTTTTGCTCTGTTATTAAACACTGGTTTTTAGGCTTAAACGCCCCCAGCATAACATTGCTTCATAAGTTTTAATAAGAGAATTTATCATTTATTTATTTAAATTATATATTTTAGAAAAATTTAAAGCAATTTTTTTGTACTTTGCCTTTTTAATTACTAAGAAATACTAGCAATTTTTTTTAAAGCGCCCCTTGCCCATTTCGGTACCCTTAATCCAATAATCTAACCGCATGTGAACAGAAACAATAAAACGCAAAGAACCCAACATAAAACTTGCCTCAACATAATAAAATATGCAAAACTTGTCGCAAGATATATGCCCGGGGCCAATACATTATTGATCAACTGACCGCGTAACTCTCAACCCCAGTACTAGGTGTACTGCGGCCTTAGACATGAGCGATTAGCGGAAATGGAGGGAGACGTTCACTTTGCTCAATTTACACATAATGAGTAATAGTTAAGTAGCTGGCGAGCAAAATTTGTACATGATTTGCTCATGATTCATATCAATAGAGATTAAAATATATCATAATACAAATCGATTTTTTTCCGTTTATTTAGGTCTTCAGCGCTTTAAATTTGTAAAAAAAGATTCTAAATAATTTGCTTATGTCTGTCTCTGGTGGTGATGGTCAAAATCATCCTAAAAACCAAGAAAATCTATGAGGCAGACATCCCTCTATGTTATGTATGACGAGACGAAGTTCAAAAATGTAAAAAGAATGGTCTACTAGTAGTGTCTATTATGATTTTGCATCCTCAAGCGTCGCAAGTATACCTAATATGAGTGTAGCTACCAATGAACTTGAGTCGACCTATGTCAATACAAATATCGACAGAAACTATACTGAAATAAGATTCATATCAGCGTGCACTGTATTACGTCGCTAAGTTGCTTAAAATACTAAAAAAGACGCTTAAAAATACTTGAAAAATTTATACAAAAATATGTAGCCAAAATTCTTCAAAAATAATCAAAGGAAATTATTTGTAGTTATAATATTGTCAATTTGCCTAAGTTTCAATTTGTTTCTTTGAATGCTTAATTCATTAAATCGGACCTTAGTATTAAATTGAACCCTATTTGGTATTTATTTTGTTAAATTATATATAAAAAAATTCAATTCTAATCAATAATATGCACATCATTCCCCTTATTCTGTATATATTTTTAATTTGTTTTACTAATTTGACATCTAAGTAAAACCCGACATTAATTGTGGCTTTCTCGGTCACCAGCTGTAAGAACCACCTTTAGCAAAATCATGAGTAATAAATAAAAGGACATGACCACAATTGCGTCTACTTTTTACTACGGCGTAGCAAGTGCTACGATCCCATAGTTTTCCCGCTTTGTAGACCCGCTAAATTGTAGCCTGAACGCAAATACGCGTTATTAGCAAACTTATGTGTTGATTTATTTAGCCAAATCTTTATCTGCTATATTGTTTTCTACCGATAAGTCCGTGGCCCAGTAATAAAGGGATGTTCCATTTCGATCCATCGCTTTGTGATCGGGAAAGAATAAAATTAAAATGTGCTCGTAAAAGTTAAGTTATAGCCGAAGCTCTCGTCGACTGTCGAGAAGCGAAGATATTATTATACTCTCGTTCTTAGTCCTTCTCGATATTGTCCCAGTACTACTGTTGAATGCTCAATTTTATACTTGTAATCTTATGAATTTTATCTTCCAGGTTTTTCAATTTCATTTTTAAATGATTTCTCATGGACGTTTTTATTTTATCCTCGTTATAAAAAACTACGTACCAAAAAGGTACTTGATGTCATAAAACAACCCAAATGGAACAATGGATGAAACTTATTTAACAAAGCACAAATTTAAATTAAAAAAAAATATTTTATTTGGTATACTTAGTTTGGATTATAAATTATTTTTATTAATTAAATTATGAATAAATATAATTTTAGCTATATTAGCTTTTTATTTGTAGTTTTAAGCAATTATAATAATTAAAAAATGATAAACTTTATATTTTTTCGATATATTTCGGCCTCATCAGTGAGGCCGTCATCATTTTATTAATTAAGTGTTTAGTATGTTAATAATTTTGAAAAACCCAAATTAAATAGAAAAAAAAAAACACTAGCCAAAATTGAAAAAGCCGAAAATAGAATTCATACTCTAACAACATGTGGATGTGCCAAAATAGAAAAGCCCTTCACAAACTCCCCTCTGTAATCAAAAGAGTAATCAAACGGTCTGTATTGGGGAGTGGAAGGGTATTAAAAGTTTATTCAAAATTTAAATACGTTCAATAGGCATGAATGTATAATGTGCATGCAAAAGAATGACAGTGAGGGTGCCTATCGATTTTTAATTAGCCCAGCGGGAGATTGGGTGGGAGGGTCAATTCGGAATGATGGATAGATACCAGAGCTGTCACATGGATTAAATAAAAGTCCGAAATAAAACCGAAAATGTATAAAAAGTTCAAAATCATCAAATAGGACTTTTTCAACAGTGAGCGAGTCCGCGGACCGCGGACCGCGGACCGCTCGGACTTTTTCGGATTTCGGGCTTAGTCCGTTCAGTCCGCTAGTCCGTGGTGTTTATCGAAACTATTGTTATTCGGTGGATGTGATACCGAATCTATTGAAGGAGTCGAAATATTAAATTGTAACACCGTATTTATGGCATAACTATTTTGAAGTGATTTAACGAACTTTTTTGGACGAACTCGGACCGGACCGGCTTTTTATCGAGATCGGGCTGGTCCACTCGGTCCACTTGAGTTTAGAATTTACCTTAAAAGTCCACCGGACCAAGTCCGAGTTCTATTTAAACGGACCAACTACGGGCTTTTTTTTTGTCCATGTGACAGCTTTGATAGATACTCGACGCGGTGCTATGCTTTTTTATATTTGAAGTTAAAATAATGGGGTCATTTTTGGTATTGAACTTTTTAATCATACCATCTGTAGTCATTTGAAGGATAGATGAAATATAAAGTTAATCCATTTATAAATATATAAAAAGTAAACATACAAACAACACTCAGTCAATTACAGCTGCTTTGAACTATACGTAAAAGACCAAATAATTATAATAATTATTAATGATACATACATGGAATAAAATTGCTTGTATAAGTCAACTTATGAATGTAAAAGAAACGAAGTGTCTCAGGTTTGCAGCATAAAGGGATATCTAATCTTTGTCTTCACCAAGGAAGATGGATCACGTTCGCACATATAAGTTTTTTTTTTAATACAAGCCACTATATATCATTGAAATTACAGTGAGTTGACATGACAAATGTAAAAAAAAAACATTTTCAAATCATTGTATTTTAGGCACAGTCTTACAACAGCTAAAATGGTATGATATAATATATATTTAAATCTATAAAATGTTTTGAAAGCCGGTCTGATTTTATTATAGACATACATCTCGTAATAGCTTGCGTATCATAGTATTGTATTGAACAGAAACAAGCAATAAAATCTCTTCTTTACCAAGATTATAATCACCGAACATCTGATGCTAACCCCAATAAGTTCAATAGCTACACGAAACTAACAAAACACACGGCTCTGTTTGTCCAACGTCGTTACTGCCGGCAGCGCAGACGGCTACTTACAGTTAAAGTAAGCCGGACTAATCCCTTTACAACCAACCACTATAAATTGGCACCCAAAACTATCCCTTCACACCTTTATTCCCTCTACCTAAGAATCAGTTCTGGAAATCAGAATCGCAGGTCGAGAAGACCAGTATTTCAGAAAGATAATTGCTGTGTGCCCGGGTTGGACCTCCCATTTGGCCCGGTTTAGGAGTCGGTTAGGAACAAACTACTATCGTACTGTAGGAGGAACAAGTTCATTGTTATTCGTACTTTTGTCCGGCAAATGGTTTATTGACCTTTTTGTAGTTAATCATTATGGCTAAAACAAGAGTAAAAGATTACATCGCAGGCCAGATAGTGGTCCAGATTTATCTTGAAAATTTAAGACAATATCTGCTTGCGATTTAACTTATATTATAATGCTTAAAGTAACATTGAAATGCTGATAAAGGTCTGCCTAAACACATAACGTGAAAACAGAACACAGATCTTGATAATAGGTTAATACTTTCATCCATCCATCAGCCTGTGTTCGCCCATTGCTGGATATAGGCCTCTCCAAGATTTCGCCACCTTATCCAGCCACCACCTACAACGTCCTTCAGATCTAGCGGGAATGAAGTTGACCTACACTATCTTTGGCTGTTCATAGTCTCCATTCTAACGATTTGAGGCCCCAACGGTCATAACGTTGGTGACAGATATGATCTACCCAGTGTCGACTGTCACTTCAACTTATATTTTGCTGGCTATGTCGGTTACTTTTGTTCTACGACGGATGTCCTCATATCGGGTATTATCCATCACATATATCCAAAGCGTAGTCCGCTCCATAGCTCGTTAAGCGACCTTAAACAGGTGGGTTAAGCCCTTTATAAGAGTGGCTTAGCGCCGTACGTCATCACATGAAGTACGCACTGGTTGGAAATCTCAGCGGTATTGACGACGTAAATAAATGAATTAACTTCCTGAATGCTAACTTCCCTAACCGTATTATTTTGTCAGTCTCGATGTCAAAGTTGTTTTTACCCAACTGTATTACTTGACTTCGATAAACATATTTTTGAACAAATTCACTCTTCTGGAAGAATAGTTTAGTCTGTGCAACATTTTCTTCAGTTCTTGGAGCGTTTCAGTTATTACTTTGTCATCGGCAAAGCAAAGCTAAAATTGTACTCTCCGTTCACGTTTATGCCTCGTCCATTCCATTCTAGTGATTTGAAGACGTTTTGTAGCTCAGTGGTAAGTTTTGGGAAAATAACGTCACCCTGTCTCACGCCGCGTTGAATGTGTATCGGTCTGGTTTGTACACCCTGTACTTGGACGGACATTGTAGTGGAGTCATATAGACATTTCAGCACCTCCACGTAACGCTACAACTTGGCATCGCTACAAAGACTGCACAACAACCAAAGTTTCGATGGAGTCGAAGGCTTTCTCGTAGTTTACAAACTCTAGACATAGAGGCTGATAGTATCTTGCCTAAGCGTTTGGATGTGGTCTACGGCACTGTAGCCTTTTCGGAACCCAGCCTGCTGGAAGTTGAAAGTCGTCGAATTGTTGGGTGATAACTTTTGAGCACTTACTTATGTGAACAAATTAAATAGATACATGTTGAAGGTAGATTACTCTTTTCATCAAACTAAATATAATCTAGCTGTATTAGTAGTAAAGTGTTTTCAACACTACAACTTTTTATGCAACCACTGCCCTTAGTTTAATAATGATTTTCAAACTTTATTTTGTTACCTATCCGTCGGTTTAATTAATTTTGATGCATGAATTTGTATTATCGCACTATTGTATTATCAGTCCGTACTCCTATATAATGCAAAAGTGTGTGTGTTGGTTTGTCTTTCTTTCACAGAGCAACGGAGCAACGGATCGACTTGATTTTTTGCATAGAGAGAGATAGTTTATGGTCCGGAGAGTGACATGGGCTACTTTTTATCTCGGAGAAGCTCAAACTTAATCAGCGCGGGCGAAGCCGCCGGGAAAAGCGAGTTTAAAATAAATCGACGTATAATGTTAAAATAAAGCCTCTTTTAAAATTAAATCATTATAGGGTCAGTAAGAAAATCTGAGCTTCAATCACAAATTTGTCATAAGAGGCATACGTTGCATTGAAATGTGTCTTTCGACGCAATAATACATTTTTACAAAACAACAAAACGTCAGTACTACGATAAATACGATAATCCAATTTTTATACATATATGTGTTACATCTGAATAATGAACTTGATTGAAACTTGACATGCGTTGTTTTTGAATAGAAAAAAAAAACTGTGTAGTCTCAATAGTTCGATAAGGCTTTGATATAAACTTCAAAACCTTTATAATTTGAATTTCATAAAAATCTGTTCTTAGCGGATGCTTTTGTGGCATAAGGAACCTATCTACCTACCAAACTAGTTTGTAGGATATGTATTGTAAAAACGCGGGCAAAATAAATTTGAATCCACCCGCCAAAAAGCCTTGCCGTACTGTAACTCCATAAAAAGTGGCGATGTATGTATTAGGCGGTTTGCAATCATGAATTCGCCTACGTCTTGGACACATACGTTTCAGGCGCATTTTTAAGTTTGTTTGTTAATCTAGTAGGTTGCTTAGCAAGAAGTTTATAACTGGAGTGGTAAGACTGGAGTGCTAAGCTCTATATACTAAAATAATAGCACACTAAAATAAATGACCTATATTTTTATCTCATTACTCGTGAACCTTTTTTCTTTTCAAGAGAATTGCTGTCTCTATCACTCTTGATTGGTAAAAAAATTTAAGGTCAAATTTTTGGCATGGTCTTGTTGGAAGTAAAATCTTTGGCTAAAAATTTAAAAATGAAATGAGGTTAACTTAACTCATATCCATAGATAAACCTATTTTTGACATCATTAAACTATATAGCCAATGAGCTACACTTAGTGGCCAGTATCATTTTGGTTTAGAAGATTGTATAACAACAAAAATTTACAAAATTATTATAACTGGTGCCCTCGAGGTACAAGTTATCCGAGCTGCAATTCTTTAATTTCATAATTTTTTGCTACGAGTTTTCTGTAATCTTACATAGATACAAAGCTTCACGTATTTTACTGTCCTCTTCTTTCGAGGTAAGCTTTCCAAATCCTACCTAAATAGAGATTTATGAAATAGAGTAAAAAAATACGCAACATACGGGCACCGCGCGGCCAGGAATCTCGAACTAATGGCTCCCTTGCCAGTCCTTATTTTGAGGATACACGCGATAAACCAAAATGTTTTCCTAAAATGGCTCTCCCG
Source organism: Ypsolopha sequella (assembly GCA_934047225.1). Lineage (NCBI taxonomy): Eukaryota > Metazoa > Arthropoda > Insecta > Lepidoptera > Ypsolophidae > Ypsolopha > Ypsolopha sequella. The sequence continues at coordinate 12,896,837 of OW203996.1, forward strand.
TTTTTGGGTATTGACATAGATAATGATCCCGAGGGGTAGACGCTGACGTTAGAGGTGCCTCCAGGGAGGTTTTACTAAAACAAGAATGTGACAGCTTAGGAAGATTTACAGTGCTACAAGGATCTTATGGCATGTGGATTGGTTGTGTCTAAAATCGGAACTAACACCGCTACCATACTCCTTATTTCACAGCTGCGCCCCCCTGTCACTGTCATCCACGCGCCTTCGGATCCTTGTAGCACTGTGAGCGTCTTCCAGACTGCCGCGGTCTGTGGTCGCGGGCATAACAAATACTTTATATTTTGTATGGCCTGCAAACGCAGACCGCCGTAGCCTGAGAGACACTTAAAAAGTGATAAATGGCTACCATAAACATGAGGAACGATAAAAAAAAAGTCTGTGATGAAAATCTACATGATACCAACTACACAAATTTTATTATTTTTCGTCGCCCCACCTGTGGTTAAGTGTTTTGAGTATCCAACTACTATCCAAAATTTCAAATCCCAGTTCAAATCCCGTAGGAACATAACTGAGTTTTATTTACATGCTTTGGGAGGCACGTGTGGGTCTATATTTGTACCCGAAGTACGTTGACAGGGCTCACCGCCCATCACGCTTTGACAACTTGGGCAACTTGCCTTCTGGCACCTTTACTTTACCAGCTGACGGCTTTTCCACCCACATAAATGCAGCTGACTGCGTTTATCGTCAATTTGAGTATAAATATTATATTATATATTATAATATCACCCCTGGTACAACTAGCCTTGTTCTACTTTCATTATGTAACATATATTTCCCTAAAAGTTTCAGCATTTTCAGATAAAATACATACTACTCATTTTTTTTCATGTTGTCAACCATTTCACATCCACACCCACCGCTATCCAGCCGCTGATGGTCCATTCGTTATTCACTTATGAGTTTATGAGTGAACAATCTATTTATTTTAACACATCGTCAAAATTCGGCAGAAAGTCATCTTTTGTACGTGGGCTCCCAAACTATAATAAAATCATCAGTGAAACGTGAATGTGAACTATGACTTGCATTTTACAGTCAGATTGTTTTTTTAATGGATTCAAGCCACGATCTTGCCTGCTTTTTATTTTTTTACAATTGTTTTAGTCATAAAGAGATATCAACACATTTAAACTTTCATATAACTTTGAGCAATTTAAGTTATCAACAATAGCTATCACAAGAGTGGAATTTACCAAAATACTTCTTAGTATTAATCCTACTTTCAAAAAAAAAAATATAACGATAAGGAACTCTGTAGATGCCTTCTTTTGATATTGATTAATAATTTTGAACAAAACGAAGCGGGTTTCCAGCCAGCAATTAATCAAACATAATTACAGGAAGATTTGGGGCAAAGAATGATTACTTTAGCCACGAGGCCAAATTACTGTAGGTTATACCTGATTCTGTGGTTCTAATATCAAACACTGATATGAAAACCTTTTAGAGGTATTCTCTATTACATCAAATGGAACGAGGTTACATAATATCTTTAAACAATACATTGAAATAACGTAAACAAATGAGACGTCAAAGAAAAAGGTTTCGTTTGATAACAAATGAAAATAAAAAAGTTATTTGGGTATAAGGTTATCATTCTTTATTTCAATATCACATTTTTTTACTCAAGAGTGATCAATAAGATGCTAAAGAAAATATATTGGCACAAATTGTTAAAAAGCAATTATTTTCATACTATTTATAATAAATATTCATATTTTTCTTTAGTACGCTTTTCATTTAATTTAATACTTATAAACACAACAGAAATATGTAACAAGTTTAATATTTTTGAGATATATTTTGGCTCACTTTGGGCCATCATTCAACTGACAACGGCCCGAAAGTGGGCCGAAATATATTATTTATAGAGTTTTTACTTTAATGGGTACATTAACATAAAAAACCTTATTAATATTATATCATTGCGGTATAGAAACGCAGAAGGAACCTCAATTAAGATATTCATAGCTCCTCACAATCGGATTTACTTTTCTTATGCGTTATACGACTGATAAAACGTTATAAATTGAAAAGTGTTAAAAATCATAAAAAAAAATCTTGATATCTTACTTTCAGAATAATAACTGTATTTATTGTTTGTGTACATAATCAAGCGGCGGCGGTAGCTCAGTCAACAGAACGTCGTTTTTTTAATCTAATGATTCGGGTTCAAATCTTATTAGTAGACCTTGCAATGCACCAATTAGTTTAAAACATTTTCAAGGTATTTTCACTTATTTTGCGTTTGCCAAATTGTACAGTTAAACAATGTAATGTAACACAAAACCTACTGTGTCTCTAATTGATTCAAAATTGAAAAATTATACACAAAAAAAAAGCATTTGTAACTCAATATCGCAACCCCGAAGCGATCTGAATATTCACTATACCAACAAAAAACACAACAGACACAATACCAACCGTGTCACGAACGTGTTGCCACCGCAAGTATCGTATTATAATGTCTGTATAAAACACAAGGGACTTTACCCTTTCTGTTCGAGTTGTTTTATTTATAAAAGGCGGGACACCATTTGGTGTTCTAAAAACAAATCCAAAGGTCTCCATAATCCGCCAGATGGTGACTGCTCTTTGTTTGAGCAAATTTTTGGGCCCATTTTTGTAAAGTATAACTTTGTTACTGACAGTGGGGTAATTTAAATCGGCCTTGGCATGGCAAAACGTTATATTTTCTACGATTACAAAATAAAATGTTTGGATAATTTAACTAGTTTGTTCATCAACTAAACTACTGAAATTATGTTTGCGTGTTTATCTGTACTGTCAAACCTAAGTTCGTAATTGGCCTAAGAATAATATTGTTAAGTCAATAGCCACGAGTTTTTGTCGTTTAGATATAAATGGGACCAAAACCATCATCCAGCAAGGAATGTTGCTGCTTGAAACAGGCCTCAATCCCTTTACTCATTTGCATAAATCCAGGCCCCTGACACGAGATGGGCAGTGCGGTTTAATAAGATTTTGTACCACTCGGTTAACCCAATTTTGTGACCGTTGTATGAAGGACATGCTTGTCGCTTATTGATTGAAAGGGGGATGAGGTCTGAAAGTATAGAACGGAGTCGGGATTAAATACTCGAGCTTACAAGTTTGCTTGGTTGCAAGGCGTAACTTAAAATTATTGGTAAAAATCATGCCTTAATAGCGATTAGGAATTTTTTTTCGAGTTTATTTTCGTCAATGACAGTGTTCCGTCAAAACAATAGGAATCCTACCAAAACCAAATATGATGTTATTTATAAATTAAACTGTTTGAATATTTGGTAAAAAAAGATATTCTTCAATTTTTGTGCACCATATTGTGCCTATGAATTATGATCATCATTTTCTGTGACGGTAAATTCGAAAAATTAATTTATGGTGGTAATTTAACTACATATTTTACTACTTGTACTTTGAAAAATTTCTTTTTTTTAAGGCATTTAGTTTTTAAACGCATAGGTACCCTCCCGTTTTATTAAATAAGTCTTAAACACTCACAGAATTTTTTTGAAGGTATTTTATTTAACCCGTGCCGATTTGCGTGGATTTGATATGAGGACTTTTTCATTGTCTTATATTACAAAATATCAAAGTTGCGTTTTTTTCTTTTTATGTTTAAAATAATACAAGTTGATTTAAAATTCACTTGCAATTTATCACAAAAGTCATCTTTCTACTCGAACGGGCCAGAAGTCGCAAGACGGTAACATTAACTTCCAAAAGGAAATTTATTGAAAAATCGAGCCGTTTATTGCTTGATATATTTCTCCCTGGCACGGTGTACAGCGGCCTACAAATAGCTGCTATTGCCGAAAAAGCCACAAGTTCATACTATAAATTTCCCTAACTGCCGCTTCTAAAGGAAGCAAACACTCGAAAACACAATGATGGCAGTCGACAAAACACAATGCTTCTAACAACTGAACCATGACCGACATATTCTGTTTGTTACGAAAATTGTTGTTTTCATGTTATCCTTCTACATTTCCTTTTGTTCTGTTTGAATAAGTTATAACAATTTCCGTGGGATCGTTGTTTTTAGGACATTACCTACGCAAAATGAATGTTCCCGTCCCTAACACGTTACAGTATATCAATGAGTTTTTCGTAGCTTTATGTTTGCTACGGCGCGATGGCGTAGACAGCTACGAGAGTTTTACGAAGCCCGTAGCAATTTGTAGAGGCAGCGAAAAACGAAAAGTAATACAATTTTGTCACGTTTTTAGTAACGCCAATCGGTTAGCTCCTTTTTTAGGGTAAATCAATATTTACGATAGCTAAAGTAAATGTTGGAAAATAATTCTCTTTTTTGCGATATGTGGGAGTACATTAAGCTTTTGATGTTTGTTGGGCCCAATATTCTATTTTAATATACGGGTTATGTAGTAGTTATATTTGTTTTTCGGTGCCTTTCGTTTATCAGTAAGTAAATAACGAACATCTAACCGACTACTCTACAAAATAACATCAATTCTTATATATCTTAGTTGTTTGCTTTGGAGAAAAGAAGCGATGTATGTGGTGAAGGCAATATATTCTCAAGGCATTGATGAAGCGATGGGGCGATCCATAATTCTGAAGAAAATTATTTGCGAGGAACTTTGGCCTCGTAACATTCTGCCAAACTTGGTCAAAGTTTGCTAGAAGCTCTTCTTAGTAACATTATTCTTTTCCAAGTTTGGACTACGGGTATATTTTGTTGTAACAACTTGAGATAATATTTGGACGGCTATGATGTGTAGGATAAATAGAAGCATATTTGTTCAGAGTGTTGACTTCAGAATTTGATCAATAATATTTTCCTCAGTTTTCTTACAGAAAACAAATTACATTAATCCAAGAAAAGTATCATAAATCTAAGACTCAACAAAATGTATATAATCATAAGGTAATATACAGGATAACAAATTCATGCTTGAGATGATTCACGTGGAATAAACGACAAAAATATAACAGACTAGCGGACGTTCCGCGGCGTTGCTCGCGTGAATGGCGTTTCTCTTGAATACGTGGGAATTTAATAAAATATCCATGTTAGTAGATGTCAACGTCATACAAGGAACCTACAATTCAATTTTCGTGATCCTAGGACCTAGGTCCAGCAGTTTGGTCTTGTCGTAAATAGATCAGTCAGTCAAGGTATTCTGTAAATATAGATATATATCAGCAGTATGGAGCTCACTATTTCCGTTTTTATACTTTCCAAATAATTGAAAACATAAAAAAGGTTAACTCGCTGTGCTATGCATTTCTAATAATGTAGCGGCCGAGTATAAAAAAAAAAAAAAAAAAACTGAATTTTAATATGTATCATATATAATTATTAGTGTCTCAATTGTTTAAATGTTAATTTTGACAGTACATGACTCATGAATGAAAAAAAAAGTAAACTGAGCCTGCATTCTAATAATGACTTAGTCTTCGGGAATTTATGTAATTTATCCAATCACAGAAAGAGTTTTCTCGTTATTAAAATTTATAATTGAACATACTTTACTTTTTTTTACTTTGAATACTATTAAATTTTGAGCAAAAGATCTGTGTATCTGAAGATTGAACCCACCTTGAACAACCATTCGATTGATTCCTCAACACTTCAGCTTTTTACACACATCAAAGATATCCCGTTACCCTCACACATTGTAAACTCATTCCATTAGTTACTTCAGAAAACTCCCCAAGGAGTCCCCGCTGACCTAATGGACATAGAGCTGTTTAGCAAATTTGCATGTCAATACTATCAGGAGCTAATCTAACGAACCCAAGTTTCGGGTCCAAAGTTTGCGTTTGAATGTACATAACTATAGTAATTCCTTAGTGGGTGCGGAGGTTGTTAGTTAAGTATTGGGTAGTTCAAATATAAGGGGAAGCGTGTGTTTAGCGAAGCTTAGTTTATGCTGCTTACAGTAAACTCGACAAAATTTTGGTTTTACTTCTTTTTAGTTTTATGGGGCGAAAATTATGCTTCTAAATCATACATATCATATCTAGTATTATTCTAATTTAGTGTTCGAGATTCACCTAGAATTATATGTATTCTGACCTATCTGGCTGACTGATCTATCAAATTATAATATATATAATCGGGTCTACCGCGATCAATTTTCACCTTTTTACGAAAAGGGGACACCCGACGTTTCGAGACAGTTGCATGTCTCGTGGTCTACGGGAAACTGGCAAGTATGGCGAGGCGCAGTGATGAGATGCAGGTGACGACCGAAGTATTTTCCTTGTACCCGCAAAAACACTTTAGTCTTTAAAATTAATTGTTATCTTATTCACGCACGGCACACAACACTCACAGTATCCGGAGATGCACTAAGAGAAGAAACCCGCGATTTAAATTTCCCGATGACTGGACTCCATGTGGGAGACAATTTGAAACCATCTTCCCTATTGAAATTATTTGGATGTTTCTTGATTTCAATCGCTTCACGCACAATTCTAGGGTAGTAATGGCGATCGGTGGAGAGAATTTTCGGGTTATGCAGTTCTATCCAGTGGTTGGTCCCGGATTCTAAAAGATGTTCTGCTATCGCTGATTTGTACATCTGCCGGTTTTTCATGATCTATCAAAGCCCAGACCAAACCGCTGGAAATTAAATTTGGTCTGTATGTTCCTTATATGACGTGGACATCCACTAAGGATGGATTTAATGGATATTCTCACGGGATTGGGATAAATGGGAACAACTCAAGCAACGCTATGGGGCATTTGCTAGTAATTAATAAGATTTGGAAATGTAACAAGATTAAGACTGTACATGAGCGTAGAGCATGAATAACGCCAACCTTTCGAGGATTCGTTAGAAGAAATTTGGACTCTTTTTGTATTGAAAAAAATATATTTGACTTACTGATATTTTATCTAGAGATTCTACCTATAAACAATGTACCAAATGTTATACCTTTGTCAAAAAAAATGTTTTTCACCCTCTTTCTTTTGGTTCGTTTCAAGAACGCGATTAAGAGATCAACTTCATAAAAGAGGTAATAGAAATATGAAGGAATTCTACTTAAATCCAATATTTTTTTCCCTACGAAATATTTTAGTATTTCAATTTGTTGTTTCGCTGAGCATAGTATTACGCGTCAAAGAAAAAGAGACCAATGAGCCAACATATAATCGCCTCTATCAAAAGCAAATAAGGTCTTTGTCATTGAACTTATTGCCGGACGGGTGATAAAAAAAAGTTGTTAGGGTAGGACATACTCTTAAATATAAAATTTTATTATCAGCTAGGATTAGGCCTATTTAACCTTAATGTTTTCCAAAATATCTGCAAAAGAGATTTTTTATTCACCTAGTTTATGAAAACTTGCTTTTGTATAACTAGTGTTAAACCGTGGCTAAAAAAGTAAAGGCTGATAACTTTTTGATTCATTTTTTTTTATAACAATAGAAAGTGTGTTATAACAAGAACTTTATCACAGAGATAGAAGTACTCTTGCAGCATGGAGGCAAGTTTCATCTGTGGTTGCATCTGAATAATGTCCCTCATTTATAAACTGTGAACTCGGTTTAAATATTCTGGGTTTGTGAATCTAGGAATACGAATTAGTTTCTAAAATTGCTTTTTGTTAACCATTTTGTAATGATGTGAGTGCGATTATCATCAAAGCTGAAATAGGATATTCAAAAACGTAAAACTAGTTTAAAGAACAATATTTTTACTAAGGATTTAAGTCTTAAAATATAATTGTCCTTAAAAAAATTAAAAAAAATTTCAAGTTACTTCCTAAACTGACCTACGTGTTTTATTCTGGGAACTTAAACTCTATTTTCTGAATTTATAACCAGTGGCTCTACTTCATAGACAAGAATGAATGTTCCTAGATTTACTCTCTCTCTACAAAGACTCTGTGATTGGCGTAGTATTAATTACAGTTTCTTAGTGCTCCCTAGTTTTTGCAGCCATTGCTACTATCTTATTAACCATATCGGATTTTTAAAGTTAATGATGTAGATCAAAATATAAATGTGAAAACCTGAGCCGCGATTTATACAGTGTGTCCCTCGTACAAGTGCACATCCGAAAGTAGGTGAAACTAAATCTAAATATATCGACAAAAACAAAAAAAATATATATTTTGATTTTTTTTTTAATCTTGAAAAATACTCCACCTGGGTATTTTTGTATGGGATGAGAGCGCAGTGCCTTTGGTTAACCGCTCGTAGAAAATATTGTATTTATGATAGAACGGTAAAACGCAATTGCACCGAGTATGGACTGTGAGTTGCATTACACAGTTCACACTCGGAACACCTCTGACACCTTTTCGGGAATTCATGTCGTGACGATATATATACATATATATATATACATTTTTTTCGTAGTCCTTTACTCTCTTATTTATATATCATTAAAATTACAGTAAGTACATGAATACCCTGACTGACTGATTGACTGACTGACGATCTGTCAACGCCCTGACCTAACAGCTTGACCCAGGAATATGAAATCCACTAAGAAGGGATTTTTGGAAATTCCCACGGGATCAGGAGTTACTGGATTCACGCGAGCAACTTTTGGCAGAAAATCTAAAAGTCACATTCAAATAGTTTATTTTGGAAAATAGGTATACATATTACACATTTTAAGAGTCAAATTCAATGTTATAAAAATATATGTAATAAAATAATAAATGTACATGAACTAAATTAAAGGATTATTTTATTTATGTAGCAATATAAATACGATTAAAATGATAGGTAAAATCTATATTTATACAAGGTGAAATCACCTTCGAACCCATACCGGAGACCGGGCCAGGGACCAGGAACAAGGTTTAATAATCACCAACCGAGCCCCCAGCACGAATCTAGGCGGCCGACCAAATTCCACTCTACCTATATATACTACATACTAATAGGTTACATATACAAATACATGCCTACTTCCGCCCATTCGATTAGTCTTGGTAAGTTTATTTAAATTTCAAAGATAAATCTATTCAAGTAATAAAGTTGTAAAAAACTCATGTCTCTAGATTAAATATTTTTGCAAAATTTTAACTGAAATGGGTTTAGACGAATAGGATCTCAAATTTATTTTTTCAATGACAGTTGCAACCCTACCTCTAGGTATATAATCTCAAATGTAATTTTTTCCATGACAGATAAGATCGTATATCTCTCAGGTACTGAGGCCAAAACTACACTTATTTTGAAATTGTATCTCTCTGTCTGTCTATATGTATGTATGTTCCGTTTAAACTCGAGAACTACTCAATGGATTTGGATCCAGTAGTCTTTATGATCATCGTAGTGACCTTAATCAATGACGTTATAAGGGGAGTGGATAAATTAACCGTCAAGCCAATAACGGGGCAAAGGTTGAATGACTGTGGGTGGAGCCTCGGGCGAAAGGTTAGTAAATAAAATATAATAACAAACAGCCTATTCAAGCAAAAAAAGCTTGCCTTTTATTGTATTAAAATAGTTTTGAATTCGTGCCAAAAATCAACGTTTTTCATATTCAACCGCAATCGAGGTTTGCTACATCAGTAATTCATAGCGGTCCACTCTGTTAGCTACAAATAATGTCCAGTCAAACACTAGGCAAATAAATATAATATTATACAACGTGTAACAGAAAGGTGTAACCATATTTGGAGAGCTTATTCAGTCAATGGTATAGAACAACTTTTAATATGGAACAAACCCTGTATCTCGAAAAATAAAAAAAACTTTTTCATAGAAAAATGCAATGCCGCTCGCCTGAAATGTATGGAAGGGCAGATTTTTTTTTTGAGATTTCAGGGTTGGCTCCATAGTAAAAGTTGTTCTATACCATTGACTGAATAAGCTCTTCAAATATGGTTACACCTTTCTGTTACACCTTGTATAATCGTCACGACCGTCACCAGAGTGTTATTAAAGGTGTTATCGAAAGTTCAATGTGGCAGATTTATTTGTATAAGTTTTTCTTTATTTCTTTCGCACCTACCTTACAAAAGTGAAGGATAAAGTTAATGTTATGTCATGTCAAAAGGTCAAATCATTAGCAAAGAAAAGAGAAAAATGGTGGTTACTCCACCGAAAAGAGCGTAGCTCGTAAGTTATAGATAAACCCTTCGATAAAAGCAAGTTTTTGTATACAAATTTCCATAAATTGTAAAACTGATTCGTTCATGATCATTCGGCAGGATTAGAATCCGCGCGATATGCCCAGGCACGCAAATTTATCCCAAATCTCAGCAGTCTAAAATAAACCTGGGAAAAAAAACAATCTTACGGCGACATTTTGCAGAGCTTGTCAAAAGTTAAAATTATTGTACTTTCATTACACGCTATAATCCAAGATTATTACTTTTAATTTAAATTGGTTTTGTCAAATTAATTATGCGCACTTCGTTAGGGGATGTGGTTGGTGCTGTTACCAAGTAAAATATTCAGTACCGATACATTGTTAAGTAATTAATTCGTTAAAATACTAATAGCAATTTATATATCTTTATTTTATTAAATGTACAATTTGGACCAAAAAATTGATAATGGGTGTGGACATGAGGTTAAACAAAATAAACACGCTCTTATCGTGGGTAAGTTGGTTATGTAAATAAGCAGAATAAATCAAATAAACCAATCACCATAGAACATACCATGGTGGTTTAGAGTAGCCTGAAGTTAGCTGCACAATCACGTTTGACAGACAATTTTTCCCCACGATTTTGACGTTCGTTGAGGGTCATGACCGAATCGTGGGTGTTTATACAAAATAGTAGTTTATTGTGATCAGATGACCGTACCCAGTGAAAAGTGGGTTTACGCCATAGATATCATATTACTTTGTTGACTATTTAAGCCACGATTTTGACACCAGTACCATTAACAGTTCCATGATGGAACCACTGATATTTTTTACAATCACTAGTTTAATTTAAAATGAATCTAGAAATGGTGGAACTGGTGTAAAATTTGGTTATCACTAGTTCACTTTATTTTGTTGACATTTTTTTGGGAATTTTTAAGGGGGCAAACCACTATAGGTGGTAAAAAAACATTTTATCTTTCGAAACCAGTGGGTCTACGAAGATAAACATGTGGTCTCTCTTACACTCTCTTATCATTTAATTTAGATTTCTCGATTTAGATATCTAAGTAACATAAAAAAGCTTTCTTCATCAGTCATCAATTATAATATTGCTCAGCTTACTTTATCTAGATAAGTAACTCATTAAAAATATTCAGCTTTATTTACATTTCATAAAAGTGCCTTTCTACGTTTTCCTTCGTATTTCAAAGAGACGAGATAGAAAAACTCCATTTGTAAGGCTTAAAGAGGACAGCATTTAAAAGGCTCAATTATTTTTTCGTAGGCTACACTAATTTGTCAACGGTCGCGTTTCTTGCGGCTGCCACTTTTTTCCTCCTGATCATTATCAGCGCTTATTTACCCATTAATTAATCACTATCAAACAGATTATCTCACTTTGTTTATGGCCTCAATGGCTTCATTTGTATTTGTAGCGATTAACAGGACAAGATATTCAAAATTTGTCACTGAAAAATAAAAATAACCATAATATATCTCTATGGTTTTCGCAGTATTATGATTATCAGCAATATTATGTTCATACGTGTTTGAAGTGTGACCCGCTGCGGGTCTACCGCGTAATTCTGATTTTCATCAACATCAACTTGAGATTGAAATTTGACGTGCGTGCAAAAGAGATGCCATGTTAGGCGGGCGTCGTCGCACGCACGTCAAATTTCAATCTAAAATTGATGTTGATGAAAATCAGAATTACGTGGTAGACCCGCAGCAGCCCAATTACATTATTCTATGCAGCGCACGTGTTCTGTGAGCGCGAGTAAAGTTCGCGTGCAGTTTTACTGAAGGTCAAACAGTCATTTTCGTATAAGTCGCCGAAGCTAGAAACCACAGAATAGAGTTCTGTGCTAGAAAAAAATATTTACGCACGTTGTATAGAATAGTGTAACTTGGCTGCTGTATTGATCACGTGTGCCATGTATTATGACGGGTTGATATTCACCTGTATGATTTTTATCGAGACACCCACTAAAGTTTCATTATAAATAGGCACAAACGCTACAGCAATTATTTATTTTAAATATTATTTTCAGTTTTTTGTTTCACTAGAAACAGCTTAAAGTAAAAAAATATAAGCTCATAAAGGTAAGAGTAAGTAATATTAATAAATCGTGTAGAAAGAATCTAAATTTATTTCACTTCACTTCACTATTTCACTTCACTTCACTTCCAAAATATCAGAGGTGATTTTGAGTATGGACAGTAAAGTAAAAAGTAAAAAAAGGTTTATTGCCAAAAAAATACTTAAAACTTAACATACTCGTATTAAGATTATACATAGGTGAAAATACAAGAAAAAAAAAAAGTTTTAAACATTTCTGGCAAATGGTAGCATGGTCAGCAAAGCTGCCGATCTCATAGAAATCGAGCAGCGCTGATTTTCAGCATACCCCAGACAGAGGACATAATTTAAGAAAAAAATCAAATAAAGGCGCAGAAGGATGTGTAAAATTCAACACAAAAAATAAAAGTGAGAAAAGGAATAATAATATTAAAACAGTAGGTACATTTTAAATTTATTAGTACAGAGGTATTTAAGTAGTGTAGTGCGTGTGGTGTCTGTAATAAATAATAAATATAAAATATATAAATATTTGTATAGGCATATATATCTTATTGATATTGATGTTAGTAATACAATAAATCTATCATTACTTACTCATCGGGTACGTCAGCTAGAACTAACGTGAAATGTTGTCACAGTACACATTCGCAAAACCGCATAAACGTTCGTTTTTAGGGTTCTGTAGTCAGCAAGGAACCCTCAGGGCATTTCTCCACGAGCCACGACGTGACGTTACAATTTGCGGTGACGAATCCGAGTGCCATACATTTCTATGAACCGTTTAATCACGCAACGACACCGCACAGCACGACACACGTTTTTCAAACGACAATTCACTATGTGGTTAGATGCTGCTATGTGTAAAGACACTGCGCGTAGCCAGACACGCACTTGGCCGTTTTTCAAACTTCAATGTACAATTTTTAAGTACATTGAGTACAATTTTTCGTCTGCTTTTTGGAATAAATATATCAATTTAAGTATGTTAATAAATATATCATATTTTGCTTTTATAAGCTTTACTTATTAGTTTTGTTTACTAATTAGTATTAAAACAATAAAAAAATTATTACGTGATATATTTTGACCCTCAGTATGGGGCCGTCATCAGTCGAATGCAAAAAAAAATTGACATATAAGTTAGGTACAAATAAAAAAGTAAAAGTGACACTTGTTAAATTTCAATAATACATATTTTCGTGCTTTTAATACGATTTTATAAGTTTATTTAGTATTTACAGGAAGTGACGTAATCATGTTAGGTTGAAAGGACGCATTCAAGAATATATTTTTTCATATTGAAATGTGTGGTGATGACGTCACTGAAAGTCGAATGAAAGACATAGCTTTTTTCATTTTATAAAGGATATGCATGTCTATTACCAGAAACGGTTAAGGAAAGCTATGCCTCGAAACGGTTATCGAATCGTAAATATTGACGAAAAAAGAAGAAGCCAATTGAAGAACAATAGATACAGAGCGCAATTGCCTTGGGACATTACACGGGTTAAATGCTGAAAGAAGTATGCGTTGACGTCATTGAAACAACATTATAGTGTCGTACAGTCAGATGTCGTAGTGTCAGATGTCCGATACACGTAGAACATTGGGCGTCGTCGTCGCCACGTTGCAAGGTTATGCTTGTAAGTAGGGTGATAATTTTACGGGATGTCCAAATTTAGCCCCCGAAGCAAAGAGAGATTACTTTTATAAGTTTTATGTGTGTATCTGTATATATGTCTGTTGCATCGTAGCTCCCAAATAGATATACAAATTTTAATTTAGTTTTTTTTTGTTTTTAAATATGCCATGATTGTGGGTATTCTTAGCTACTAGCTTTTACCCACAGCTTCGTCCGCGTTTCATTTAGTTTGTATAACTCTCAAAGGGATGAACCGGCTATCATTTAGTTTCATTTAGACTTGATCGATAGTGTTTTTGGCTACTAGATTTTGCTCACTGTTTTGCCCGCGTTTGTTAAGTTTTAGGGAACTGCCCGTTTCCAGGGAATAAACTGTAGCCTATCAGGGATAATGTAGCTTCCTATTAGGAGAATAATTTTCAGAATCAGATGTTTAGTTCCAAAGATTATCTTCTACATGTCCCTAGGGAACTGTCCGTCCTCTGTCCCTAGGGCATTACCCATCCCCAGGGAATAAATTATGTCCTGATTTAAGTCTGTCGAATTTATATTTAATTTTTATTTCTTTACCGTATTCAGTCATGAATTTGGCCACGTCTCGCTTACTTTGGCAAAACCAATACCAGACAATACACTAACACGAACGTTACTCTTTCCAATAAAAAAAATTACTTCAGTTTTGGCTTAAGAGCGGTTTCGCAGCCGTATTGTGAAAATGTGAAAATTTTGAGTTTAAGTGTTCTGTTTCGATTTATTAGAGAAAGGTGGCTTTTTCACAGTCCGGCTGCGAAACCGCCCTTAAGTGTTTGCATAATAACAGTAGATATAAGTTAAAGGTGCATAATGTACATTACACTGCAGCATTTCGGAAGTCGACGCAACTGTGACAGAGTAATATGCAAATGGGAGTAAAAGCGAATTTGTGTTCTGAAATGCGAAGCGCTTACGAAAGGTTTTAATTTACAATTCTATTATAAAAACTGCAAATATTAACTGATATGCAAAACTATCGGAATAGTTTTTCTGAATTCAATTCAAATATATGCAGATATTCACGTATTATAAGATTTATTTCATAAAAACACTTTGTTTGTTTCGACATCAAATACCAAAGCAAACAAAATGTAGTAAAAAAGGATTCAGCCGTAAAAAATAATCTTGAATTCCTCGAAGCGAGTTTCGCGCTTCAAAATTAGGGTTCCCGATTTGAATTCCTGATTCCGTGGAAGGATTGAAATGAGGGAATTTACAAAATTAGCATCAGAATGGTGAAGAGAGAGGGAATTACAGGCGTTCATGAACATTTTGTAGTCGTATTATAAAGGTTTGAATAGGTACAAAAAGGGCAACACAGTTTCTTACTTTACTCAGATGTAATCTGAGCCTCATAAAAGTTTAGAATTTCGAGCGGTTGGTTTATTATTACTCAAACGGTGGGCCGCAATTTGATGGGCGCCAGTTTTTCGGCAAACTTGGTAATATTTAATGTTATTTTACTTTGAAAAAAATATGTTAGTTTGAGGGAGTGTTCGCTTAATTCTTTACTTCAAAGTTCCATTTTTATTTTACAAAATTGAATCATAAAAAACATGTCGAAAAATTTGGAAATTAAAATATAAATTAATACTTCAGTCACGCCATGAATATCCAGGGGGTGTAAGATGTGTTTTCGAGTATGATCTGTCAAGTATAAGTCACAGTCTACACCTGTACACCCTTGTTACATCGATGATTATTACGTCAAAGCCTGATGGGTGGGGATATTTTATGTACCACGCCATGTTGGCAGTCGAAATTAAAACTATTCATACATTTTAACAGTAACCTGAAAATTTTCTAGTGTGACGCTTCCACTCAAAAATAGCTGATGACGCAGGTTTATCTGGTATAGTAATACGATATGGAAGCGGAGCAATTATTGACATTTTATTTGCCACACGTTGTAGTTGTTCTACACTGTAGCACGGGGGTTGAACTTCAGTCGCTTGGCGCAATGTGCATAACTTAACTTTGTTTAAGAAATTGAAAAGCATTTCGGTCTATGGTAATTGACGACAATAGTTCAGTATTAGTGAGGTTTATAAAGCAAGAGCTTGAAATTGAACACACAAAATTAGTCATGATTTTTTCAAAACCAACTTAAAATGCTGTTTTAACTTTGTTTGGACAAAATTATGAGTAATTGTGCATTAAATTTCAAATTCGTGCTTTACAAACGTCACTAATATTGAACTATTAGGGTCAATTGCCACATATCAAAAGGTTTTTAAATGTTTTACTTCTAAACAAGAAAAACAAATTTAAGTTATGCACTTTGCGATAAGTGACGTTTAACCTAAAATAGAACTAGATGACGTTAAATAATATTGTGATCTAATAGGTCAGTATGTTTGTTCACAATATTCGTTTGTTAGCTAATTCATAATCTGATAGTCAAGTTTGATTTAAGATTGTGTTTTTGCAAAAAGATCGTTATATTTTGTACGATGATAAATTCCTAAAAGTCTATCTATCTAGCCTACCCGAACACATAAAATTGAATATAAGGGTGTGGCAACAATGAACAATTTATCACTCGGCATTACCAGCAGGTTCAGTGGAAGGGTAAACTGCTAAACAAATCGTAAGTAAAACCACAATCGACCCCCGCTAAGTGGGGCAATATATTCAATTGCTTTTCACTACTCGGCATACACCTGTGTAAATAAAACCTCATTTTAGGCTACTTTATCATTGTTTGTTTCAACCCTTTGGAAGCTTCTATGTTTGTGTCTAACTTTAAAGGAATTTAGAAATAGTATTTTCAGTAATTGACTAATTATGTAAGTGTAAGTAAAGCTATATATACATCAATAACGATCGATTACTTGTTGAATCGGACGTATTTAATTTTAGTTACCCACATTAAAAACTGATTTAGGCTACAAAAATATTGCCAAAAACACTAAATTTGTTTCAGACAAAGACCAAGTTTCATCTATTAATCTTTTATCAAACTCTACATACATTTTCAAAATATTCTCAAACTGCAACATCATCAATCATTTTTATTGGATCCTTCTTCAATATTGCAATATGCAGGTATTTTTGCAATTTTGCGCACAATCAGACCAGCCAGTGTACTGTCCCAGGAAACCCTTGCAAAATATTTTTCTGCAGAGGCAGTTTTGTATCATTGCTTATTTTTGTGTCTGTAATCTAACAAAGTGGTTTCACGTCGACAGCAGCGACAGTCTCGAGAACAAATAGGCAACGTCTGACTGAAGATGGCACTTATTTAAACAAGAAACTTAAGTAACATATTGGCACTTCAAGCAGAAGTTGAATCTATTGTTTGATACTATGAGTACACAAACCACACACAAATGCTAGTGCGATCCGGCACGACCCCACTAAGTAGGGCAATAAGTTCTGCCCTACCGGGTGTGCATACCATAAATAACACAGCGCACCTGAAAGTGCTTGATCGTGCTTAGATAAAGAAATTTAATATACGTACAGATGTTGCACTGTAGAAAGGTTACTAAGCTGATAGCTGGGCAAAAATGATAAAATGGGAAATTACTGTTCACACCTTCGCATCCCCCTTTTTGGTGCGGTACTTCTACTCCATAGCTTTCCGTTCTATTTGTAATCATGTTTAATGTTTAGCGTACTCCTGGCACTAAGTGCACGCACCATTACCAATCAAAAGCCAAGCAATGCTTGCCTCGGCCGGTAATTAGATGTGTGATGGGTTTTGACTGACGATTGATTTCGTTATATTGGTAAACAACGTGAATAAAACACAATGATGATAAAGTCACAAAATATTAACAAACGAATGATACCTGCGCGTACACACCTGCCCGTCCACCCGCTAACGGACTGCGGAGGGAGGGAAGGGGAGGGGAGGAGAGGAAAGGGTGAACTCACTCAAAACCGGTAGCTGTGTACTATGTGGAGCTTATTGATGCACAAAAAGGCCTTGTGTGTCATGAAATATAAAAAAACTGTAATATGGCCGTAAACTGTACCGTATAACTCGGAGCGGACTGGGATTTTGAACTAGGCACCGTAGCAACTTATATTCAAATCAAAAAGACCTATCGAACGATGTACCACACGTAGCTATTGGAGTCGAGTACCAAAATTTGCATCATTCTTTGCAATTTTTGGGATCAAAACAATTTAGGGCCGATTTTTCAATTGACAGATAAAATTTATTCCTATGAATAAACTACGTTGGTTTCACTCTAACACCTTTTGTTTTATGAAATCGATATAGTTTATTCCTAGGAATAAATTTTATCTGGCAATTGAAAAATCGGCCCTTAATGGAATTTAATTATCGGCACGTTCTGGGCGTAGCATTAGTCTTTAACTTAACCTTGATTGGTTCAGTATTGTTAATATAACAGTGGATTATGCTAAGCATTGTTAAAGCAATAAACTCTAAATAATGTGTATTGTAACCACGATAGCATTCATTCATAACCTAACACTGCCTCAAGAAATTCTACAGCTGTATTTATCGGGCATATATTTCAGCTTCGCAAGTAGTAGCCCTGATTTATACGATCCTTACGAATTTGGTTTGACTTAGGGTTGAGGAAAGGCTAGTATTTCATAACGGTAGCTAGGATATTTATATTGTTACTCATGAGACCTTAGCAAATTATGTCTACTAACATAATTCTAAAGAAATTCTTCAAATTCAAATTCAAATTCAAATAGTTTATTTTGCAAAGCAGGTATAGATATATACACTTTTTACACGTCAAATTTAATCTAATAAAGAAAATATATGTAATAGAATAATAAATGTACATGAACTAAATTAAAGGTTTATTTAATTTATGTAGCAATATATTTACGATTAAAATGATAGGTAAAATATATATTATACAAGGTAAAATCCAATCAGCCGCCCGAACCCATACCGGAGACCCGGCCAGGGACCAGGAACAAGGTTCAGTGATCACCAACCGAGCCCCCAGCACGAATCCAGGCGGCCGACCAAATCCCATCCTATATACTACATACTAATAGGTTACATATATAAATACATGCCTACCTCCGCCCATTCGATTAGTCTTGCTAAGATTCATGATTCATGATGCAGAGTCCGAAATATTAACAAATGGACGATTTCAAACTTTTTCGACAAATTGATAAATTAAGCCAGGTATTTCTTCACTTATCTGGTACAAAACACAGTTTCCTGGTAAATAAGTAAAAACTCTTCTTTATAAATATTATAGCGTTGGTAGCTCAGGGGTAGAACGCGGCCTCTCAATCTTGAGATCCAGGTTCGATCCCGGGTTGGGCATGTACCAATGAGTTTTTCGGAATTTATGTGCATAGTATTTGTTCTTACATACCACTTGCTGGACGGTAAAGGAAAATATCATAAGGAAACCTGCATTAAATAAATAAATTCTCATGACATGAATCCTCGAAGGGGTGTCAGAGGTGTTTCGAGTGTGCAATTGCATTTCATAGACAATTATTATGGCCCAACGTGATGGATGGTGAGCTTTATCGCCGTACTTCGGGTCGCATTTTACACGCATTTTAGGTAATGCAGGTTTCCTTATGATATTTTCCTTTACCGTCCAGCAAGTGGTATGTAAGAACAAATACTATGCACATAAATTCCGAAATACCTACCTTACCAATACAATACAATGTTTTTTAATAGAAATATTTATTCAAATTTCAAGCACGAATTATTTAAAAAAAGGTAATTTTAATATTCAGGACCACCTTATAAAATAGAAAACGAATTAGGAATCCAGTTTAGCGGAAATTTCATTGTTCGTGCATTTCAAACTAAGCTCAGTCTTGTCTTTACTATAAGTCTCTTTGGACTGAAATCATATAATTTTGTCGATTCGGGGTAACTCGACTTAACTTATTTAACAGGATTAACCTTATTTTCAGCACCCTGTATTTTTCTTTCTTTATTGAAAAGGCTAGAAAAGAACGCTTAAATTAAGTCCTGTCAAATAATTTAAGTCATGTTACACATAATCGACACTATTGTCAGTTTTTACACGTAGGTTGTACGAAAATTTAACATTTTATACAGAAATAAAAAGTAAAAATTTACTCTTATTACTCTAAATGAAATAATAATGCCAATGAAATTTAAGTTGAAGCGGATAATTTCAGCGGCCACTTTAAATTCTACTTATCAGCACGCTTTAACGGTAACATGAAGCGCCTAATTGAAAAGATTACTGTAATTACGTTTCATTTCCCATTTTCGTCCTCATTTTAAGGAATAAGATAATAGCTTGAATTAGTAAAATTAGGTAAATTACTACATTTATGACTGCAAATAATTGATTGACGATCTAACGCGCATGAGTTAAGGGTTCCGTAGCATTCATACAGGAAATATAACACAATGGAATCGATGTAAGTATTTAGTAAAAAGAATCATCGTAGTTACTTATCAAACCTTACAAAAATATTGTCAAGACATATAATCAATCCAACCTTCGATCAATACTTGTAATGGTAAACTTATCTATTTCTCTCATGATTTTTGAAAAATTCTGTTTTTTATTTGTTTTTCTACCAGCAGTGGTAACGATTTTCGATGCAAAAGTTTTCACCCCATTTCACCACCTTAGGGGTTGATTTTCGAAAAAATATTTCTTTGTGCACTTCTATGAAATATTTTTAAGGACGTAATTGCAGCAGGGGTTTAAATGTTGAATAATTCGCGGTTTTTCAACACATTTTACATCAAATTTTGTCTTATGTTTTGTGTACCTAGAGATTCTTTATACCTTATTATTATATTTTGGGTACCTAGAGATACAGATGCCTTCAACTACAGAACTGAGGTCTATATTTTCCGAGGAACACCACTTTTTATACAGTAAAATCAATTTTCCCTACCCTCTTCCCGTGAAAATAGCGAAAACAGGGTAAGTTTCAGTTGAAATATAACTAAAGGACTTAATAAAAATTCTCAGTAAAGGAAAACAAATTATGTTTTTTGTGGAAGGTGAAAAAAATTTGGAACATTTTAAACAAACCTCAAATAAAAATAAAGAAACTTCAGTCAGTTTGCTGCATCACGAGAATCTTATTTTGCATATACGAGTAATAGGGTTTAGGTTAGCAATTTTCTCAGATCAACTTACGAAGTCGCACACTTATCGCGGTAATTTGTCATTTTGCCTGTGCGTCTTTAATTTGCACCCCGTTTCATTTCTTTAGAGGATGATTTTTGAAAAAAGCTGTAGTACGTTTTTTATTATTTGTTTTAAAAAAAAATTGTACCAAGTTTAATGTTTGATGACAAACGCAGGAAACACTATTTTAGATACAAACGTTTTGAACCCATTTCACCCCTTTAGTTTTCGATAAATCGTTTCTTTGTACACCCTGTAATCTCTGAGGAAGTATGTTTCAAATTTCATAAGCAGTTTAAGCAGTGCGTTGTCTGTTCACATAATAGCTGCCTTATTATTCTTTAAGAGGCTATGCGAATTTTATTTTTGTCCCTGTCACTCGAAGCGAAAACACGCTCAGTGCGAGAGGGGCGGATTCAGGGCGAAAGCGAAAAACGTTAGTTTTATATTTTTTATAAAAAAAAAAAAAAATAGCTAGCAAAATTTCAAATATCAAATCTCTAGATATTGTTGAAACACACCTAATAAAATATGTTTGAGTTCTATATATGGTTCCTATTCGTCAAACGAGGAGAAAAAGTGTGTTTGAATACCTCATTTCAACAATTATTTCTATCGAGGAAAATTTATCCAAACATATTTTCCAATTTCAAAACCCTAGATTATATAGTCAAAATGCATATACCAGAAATGTATTAAGATTTTCTATGTATTTCATGAAATACACAGAAAAGAAACACGAGTATTTTTTTCGCATATCGCCTTAACTCAGCCCACTGAGAAGTTCCATGATTGGCACCTCATCATCAGACTCTGGTTTTACAGCTGCGCCCCCGTTTCAACATCATCCACGCGCTAAAAAAACTTTGTCGCACTGTATACGAGTACATGACTTGGTGCTACCCGTTATTCCGCTTGAAAACACATAATATTTTAAAATAAGAAACTATGTTCAAAGCTGCTGTTGCTGTCATTCCATTAATTAATTTCATATTTTAGGTACATTTTGCAATGCATTGTTGTTTGACGTGCTTCAAATATCGAGGCTGTTTTAATAAAACACACTCCTATGCTGATGCAACATTGTGTAATTCGCGTTTGATATGTTTAGACTGTAAATTACGTGAGCTTTGATTTTACTAAATATTCACATAGCAGTATCATCGATTGAATTTATCATTCTCTGGATTCGGTTTAGTAAAATTTATTAGTTTATTGGTAACTTACGTATTTTATATCTAATGGTATTTATATTATTTGTATGTAATATTTTTTTTTCGTATTTCTGTATAGTTTACGTATCTAGTTGATATTGTGTTTAGATGATTGTTTAAGTATATTGTGTTTTATTTGATTAAGACATGTACACCGCTTACGCATTCTCATTTTTCTAAAATATCTTTCATCCGAAATTAAAAGTAGTCTGGAAGAAATCGCTCTGAGGGATAAGTCCACTCATTGTTGCATTAAGCTACAAAACTTTGTGTTCGTTTATACGGATATTTATATGGTTTTTGGTGCACAATAAACAAAACTATTTTATGTTGAAACCCGCGTTCGAATAATGCGTTGATAATGCACCAACCAATGAGTTTTACAAAATATATGTGCTTACTTGAACTTTACCACTTGAAAGAGATAAACCAGCACTTCGGAGTTTTATCGTGCGCGACGCGTCTTAATTGAATCACAAGTGCGAGGAGCATAACACGATGTTTTTACGATTAAACAGTATGTCACGCTCCTCGCACTTGTAATTCAACTAAGTCGCATTGCGCGCGATTCAACACTGTGCTACGGGGCCTGCATGGCCTAAAAGTGTTACGTTTGGACGCTAAAAATGTTCATATCCAGAATCACCGCTGATACATGACGATATGTTGTTGTCCATTTAAAAGCCGGTAGGCAATTATTTATAATTGAATAATTATATATTTATTCAAAATTATATAATTTAATAATTTTTGTAGTTAATCAAAACTTAAAACTTATATTAAAAATTTGCTCTATTATTATACAAAAAAAACATTGTATTGTTGTATTGTTTATAATGTGCCATCGTCGAGATTGCCGCTATTACTATTGCAGGGCGGGTGATGAGTGGGACGGCGGGCTTTTCTTCGATGGTACTTTTAATGTCTTGCTTTGTTTAAATATTTATTTATAATTCTGTCGCAACTATGGATGAAAGAGCGAATTTCTCCTACTACAGGTGAAAACTTAAAAGGAGAATTCAGCAACAAAAACTGTTAAATATATTATAAATAAATTATTTTTTCGTTAATTATATTTTTATATAATAATAATAATAATAATAATTTATATAATAAATATATTTTCTTGTTAATAAATCAATTTGTCAAAATAAACTTACATAATAATCACGATCATTGAGACTGATTCCAAGCAAAAATTGCCCGAAATATATTCATGTCACAAATATTTTATTTTACGTGTTTGTGTCAAGATATCCTGTAAAATTATTGGCGAATTTTTTTTCCGCCAATTTTCGCGCCAGTTTTGTTTTTGGCTCTATCTCCTAAAGCAGTTGTCAAAATTGAAGGCTATTTTTTTTTTCTAAAACTATAGTAGGTTTATTTTAAGCTTTGTAGTTAGTGTATATTTTAATTATTATTTATAATTTAGTATTCTTTATGTTATTTAGGTTTCTTGTTAATAAATAAATTATTTTGTTTTTTTTATTTTTTTTTAATACTGTCGTCGCAAACTTTCCGTTGATTTCTGTGAATTAGAATTTAATATTTAAAACCTTAATCCGCCTACTAAACGGCTCTTAAGCACATAAAATCTACTATCTGTCTGTTTATATAAGGTTCAGTCCAAAACGAAAGAGATAAGTAAACATATCTGAAAAAATGCGTGTTCGAGTAGTGCTGTGAATCAAGTAGAGATGAAATAAAACGCTGTTTTATTAATGAATAAATTCAACCAATATTATTTGTACAAAAACGCTCTTTTATGTTTTTAGATAATGGGTTCATAATAGTTTATATATTTTAGACAGTCATTATTGTTATTTATTCAGGCGGACTACTGTTTTGAACTGAAAAAACAGCCTTTTACTTTGCATTTTTAGGGTTCCGTTTCTCAAAATTAAAAAACGGAACCCTTATAAATTCACTTTGTTGTCCGTCTGTCAAGACCCTGTGTCAGATATCAAGTTGAAACTGGTGACTCCTATAGATGTCTACGGCCCCGTAGTGCTTTAAAAATATCGGGATTCTAAAGCAACACAAAAAATTGCGGTTTATCTAAGAGGGACAGAAAAAAGGCCATCGTAGATGAGCCTAGAAAAGGCTAAGAAACACCTTCGTTAACGTTTCCAACTCGATTTTGTACATGATTAACTGAACTTAAGGAATTCTTGAAATTAATCAAAGTAGCCAATTTATTTGAGTAAGCTATTAACAAAGATGGTATCTCGTTACTCATGATATATTTTCTTGGTAGGGATTTTCATGGTACATGGTAAGCTTCAAAGCATTTTTCGCAGTATTTCCTTCTTAATTTATTTTCTTTACGCAAGTTTCTTGGAATCTGAATAAACCTGAGAAGGATGTTACTTTTGTAACGATTTTAATGAGATGTTTAATTAATGATTTCTTTGTAAAAGTAACGTGTTAGCTTACGTAAAATATTATTATTAATAATAGGTCTTTACATATGAAATTGCCGAAATTTTCTTACAGATTCATGAGTTCATAATTCCTATAATTCAATAGCTATTTCCATTATTTGTTTTTTGTTTGAAAGTTGATTTCAAGGTTTTACTAAACTATGACAGAAATAAATTTCTATGTTTGAACACTTGGCGATTTATCCATCGCAAGGAGATATAAATCCCGGTTTAGAGCTCCTCACATCCAGATTTACTTTTGTTTTTGCGTTTCTATACTACAATTATATAATGTTAACTCAAGGTTTTACATCTACGTACCTATTGAATTTTGTTTTTATTGTCATTTTGATAACCAAAATGAAATTTTCAAAAACAGGTCATCCTAAATGGCATCCATTTTCATGATAAGATTCGTAATATTTTTTTACAGCTGACACTTTTCGAATTGAATTAATGTTACTGTTAGCTAAATGTTGTCTCATTAATACACAAAATAAATTACATAATTTGGATTTGTCATTCCCAAAAAAAATCAAAAATGTTAAATAGGTACTGAAAATTGAGTTTCCTTCAAATTCTCTATAGAAAACGACAATTTCATATGTAAAGACCTATTATCAAATTAATATTTGGAAATAATTAAATTGCTTTACCTTTTCCGTGAAGTTGCCGTTGTTATGAATACATTAATTTCATCTGACCTTTTTAGCTTCATTTTTGACTTTGCCACAATGTTTGACTTTAACCTTATCCTCATTTAATTATGTGATTAAATATTAACTTTATTATTTGTTTACAGGTACCATGAAGAATGAAGATTAAAACTTAAAATGTGACGCGAAGCAACACTTCCTAAAACTGGACACACAAAAATGGTTATCATAAAGAACCTCCACGGGATTGTGAGGAACCGAACTATACTCTTTATAATAGTGTTACTTTCTCTGAAACTGTGCAGTCCTCAGGATTTTACTGAGGACTTTAGCAACGAGGAGGGTAATTCTAGTGATTTTGAAGTAATGGTGCAGCATAATCAAAAGTTTCGACGGAATGCAGGAGCAGAGTTGCCGTGTAGGCTAAGTGAATTGCTGTGTGATACCGGACAGTGTATCTCTTTGGACAAATATTGTGACGGAGAAGACGACTGCGGTGATAAGAGCGATGAACCTAAGGGATGTTCACGTGAGTATCAAAAGTTATTTATCAAAAGTATGGGAAATGTCCGCAGTGCGGGCTTTGTGCGGGGTAAAGTTGGGAGAGCAAATTGTTTGGGCAAGTTATGTTGCTTGTGTTGTGATACTGTCACAGAAAAAGGAAACCCAATACAGAAACAACGACAGTTCTACATTAACAAGGTTACAGTTATTTATAACAACAAAGTTAATTTTGCCCGTACAATCTGACAGTTCCCGTAATGAAGGCCTTGTCCAAACTTAGTGTTTCAAAAAAATAATAGCTGCATTATACGAGTAAGGATGCTTCAAAGATATTTAGTGTTTAAATTTCACTGTGGGAAAAATTTCGTTTTTTTTTAATAATGAAAAAAAAAAGGATTTTCACTTTATTGAGCCAAAACTTGCCGTAAAGGCTAACTATATACGTATACTATAACTCACGTGGGCTTACATTTTTAATTATTATTACATAATATAATATAATAAAACGTTCATTGTCAAACGCCGGTGAACGCCGCGTCATCGTTCTAAGAACGACACTCGCCTTGATAATGCTTAAATTGTATCGGTGAAATGGTTGGCATATCGTCAACAACGATCAAACGTGAGTGTTCAAGCCGTATGTAATAATAATTTAGTATGTCAGCTCGCGCGAGTTTTAATAATGTTCAAGCCGTATGTAATAATAATCAAGAAAAGAAGTTTTAAAAATGCTAGCAGTAATTTTCCGAATTTTAAATAATCCTCAGGCAATATACTAAAAAATGCAGTGAAACCATTGCTTGAAAAAATATTTAAAGAATACATCGAGAGAGGGTCTAATATTATGTTTAAATCTAATCATGCCGTACTCCCTCTTAAATGTTACATTTAATTATTTTAAAACTTTAACATTTATAACTCAAGTAAAGATTTAATAAAAAGCGTTATTTATAATTATTATAAGCATTATATAAATCATCATTTCAAAAACTAAACTGACACCAGAAACTTTTACTCAGATGAAAGGAGGAAGTTTCCAGACATACAAATCGACTCACGTTTTCAACTTTGTTGGTTTGGGAGCCAGAGTCGAAACAGCCACGTTCCAATTTGTGTAATCAGAGCTTTAGCTTTCCTGGAATTGACAAACATTAGGCAAATGAAAATGGCAGTTTTCTTCTTTCCCTCTGAAATGACTAATTACAAAACCACGTCAAAAATCATTCAATTACAATTAGTAGGGCCCGGAAACTGCAAGAAGTGGAGGGTTTTACAGCAAAGCAAAGAAAAATACAAAGAGCAACATCCTTAACACTTGATATTGGGCAAGATCGGAAATAAGATTTTTTCTTTCAAGACATGTTTTTTTTTGTACGTTATTAAAAAAACCGAAACTAAAAAAATCTTAAAAATCAATAAATTTTTCTATCAAATAAACAATCGAAGTGCCCGGAACAAATCTTCCTATTCTTTTATTGTACACGAAACACGTTAAACAAACCTATACTTACTAAAAAAAAACATGATTAAAAGCAAACTTATCTCTAAGAAGAGATTTCTTCCAGTTAACCCCTGAGGATATAAAAATAGCGATAGATACAAAAGAAGAAATACGTACTGTTTCATGGAAAAATCCAATGCCGCTCGGCCGAAATCTATGGAACGGCAGATTATTTTTGAGATTTCAGGATTGGCTCCATAGTAAATGATGTTCTATACTATCGAATGAATAGTCTCTTCAAATATGGTAACACTTTTCTGTTACACATTGTTTACTAAATTATTACATATTTTATGTTATAAGGAAAAAATAAACGTACTTTATAAAGTATATAAATAATATATTATATACATAAATAATATATTCTCGAGAAAGTTTCAGAGTTATAAATAATATATATATCGCAGGTAAATTGTCAGAGCCGTGAAATTATAAGTTAACGGTCGGTGAGGCAGGGAGGATTTTGTATTAAAATTATAATTCCATTTATTTGAAAATTTACTTGCGACATATTAACGGCTACTCACGATATATTAGTCAGATTTTGCCTGACTAGTTTCACTGTGATTGAGTGCCAAACGGGGAACCGTTGCGTAATCCTGTTTGCGTCTGAAGAAACTGTGACGATTACAGTGAAACTGTATAGGTATGTTATAACAAAATTTATACATGGGATTGTCGGCACTTGGTGAAACTTGAAACACATCTTGAGTTGAAAGCACTTGTACATAAACAAAGTGAAACTATAATGTACAAGTGCTTTTAACTCAAGATGTATATGTTATTATGAATCTTAACCACGAATCTCTAAGAAATACATTTTTAAAGTCATATTATTTCCATAATGAATATTTGTTTAAAAAACAGCTAACATTAACAGAATGTTTTTCTCATGTAAAAGATAACTTTTATTTAAAATTTTAAATCTTTAAACTTATAAGAAAACTCTGTTACAAAAAACAGTTCAAGTGCGAGTGGAGTCAAAACAAAATTTCGATATATTTTTAGCTGTTATGCTAACGCCGCGCCGTCTAAAATTAATATGTTTTGAAAGATTATGTTACAGAGTGTTTTATGGTTTTACGGATTGTCTTTTAGTAAAATTTGTGCTGGATAAAATCGATGTAGCGAAAAGTTAATCGAAATATTTTTAGAGAATATTTTTGAGGCAATACTTAATTACCTTACACTTGACACTTACTTACTTAATATTTTTAAACGTTCCAAACCTTCAGCTTCCGTCTAGGAAAATAGTGTATGTGACAGAAAGTCCAACACACAATAAATAAAAAACTTTTTTAAACTTTTTAAAACCTAAAATACAAAATAAACTTTCTCATCCCTAATAAGCCAGGCGTGTTATTTTACAAATATAGACAAAGTATTTTAAATGGAACGTTTCAAAATCTAACGGACCCTTTAAGTGTTTATTAGGGCAATTTCTTCATACAAAATAAAGGGGATGATGCGTTAAGAGCTTTCATAAACGGTAATTTTTCCAGAAAATAATCTTATAATGTCCTAAGTCCCCAACCATTACAATGTTATGAAATGAAGACCCTCTGTACAGACCTATTACCGTTATTTACTTTAACGTACTTTAATCTTCTTGAGTAATAAAATAACGTTTTATTGTATGACGTAGAACAACTTTGGCACAGTAAGAAAATACTCGGAAAAATGAACCAGTTTTGTTATTCTCTTTGTTTGGAAAGCTTACAAAAGTTGTCATAAACGGAAAACACAACACATACGTGAACCGAACATTTATTATTATTAAAAAAAAAAACGATAAGTGTCCCTCTTGAGCAAGGACTTCCGTTTCTTGATCGTTATAATTCAGTAAAAAGCCACTTAGCTAATGTGCAAAACAATAGTTTATTAAATAGACGACTACGTCATACAAAATAAACAGTTTTATTATCTGTAATTGGCAACGACATTGGTAATTGGTAAAAACTACACATTTTATTTCAAATATAATTTAATGTTTATTTTATGAGCTTACTAGCCACCGAGCTCAAAAGTTTTATTTTTTATTTTAGTGTAAGAATCCATACATTTTATATTTTAAATATCTTATCACGACATTTTTAATATTCTTTAATTAAAATTTTGCGTTCCAAATGTAACGTAACCGTTTTGCTAATCCCGATCCCGGTGCAGTCCACTGGAATCAGTAATTATTCAGTCCCTTTTTGCAAATCCCGATCCCGAAGCAGTCCAGTGGAATCAGTTAATTGGTCCCTTTTTGCAAATCCCGATCCCGATGCAGTCCACTGGAATCAGTTATTCGGTCCCTTTTTGCAAATCCCGATCCCCATGCAGTCCACTAGAATCAGTAATTATTCTCCTTTTTTGCAAATCATGATCCCGAAGCAGTCCACTGGAATCAGTTAATCGGTCCCTTATTGCAAATCCCGATCCCGATGCAGTTCACTGGAATCAGTTATTCCGCCCCGTTTTTATTTTGTACACTAAATTTCACTACTTAAAAGCTTGAATTTATTTGATGTTTCTTTGAATTTATAGATTTTACATAGAATACATTTTCAATAACCGAAATAACATTTAATTTTCAGCTACGAAAAACTAAACACATAAAGAATAAATTAGTTGTCCGTCTGTTCTTCCGGCTGTTGTCTGTCTGTCTGTCTGTCCGTGGGTCAAGGCACTTTTTTTTCAAGAACGGCTTGAGGATGCATATCAAGTACAATACGCGCAATCTTACTTTGCCGGCCCGAAGTCAGTCAACGAGTGAAGCAGATATAACTTTTTATATCTATAAGTTTACTGAATGAAAAGTTTTTTTAAAATTATTTCATAACTTTTTTGATATACACGGTGTTAAGATGAAGTTGCGGAAGTTGGCGCTAGACCTCGACCATACAAACTACTCTTCGTGAAAAAAAAAAATTTAAATCGAGAAAAAAAAAAACAGTTGTCTCATACATTTTTGTCGCGCAGCTACGCAGTATTAATTTGATATTTTTTTCCTTCAAACACCTTGTTCTAATCATGAATATAAGTGCCAACCCTGAAATCGCTAAAAAAAGTCAGCTGTTCCATAGAAAAGTTAAATACCTATTCGACCAAAATGTATGAAACAGCTGATTTATTTTTTGCGATTTTAGGGTTGGTCATCTTAACGCCCTCTTCTTTGGATAAGAAATCTTCAGGGCACGAACAGTATATAAATACTAAAACTTGACTTGCTTTTTGTAATGCGCTTTGGTTGCATTCCAGTAACGCTTAGGATTCATAAAATTATCGTCTTGAACACATTTTGCTAGTGCTGAATTTAATTAATATTCCAAGGACAACGACTTTACAAAATAATATATATTAATAATTAAATCTTATTATGATTCATGCAAATTATAAATTGACGAGAATGCCACACATCTCTGCACAACAAAGTGAGGGTTGTACATTCTTAGAACCAAACTGTGTTCGTATTATTTTGCTCGATCAAATTAACGCTTTAAATCATGGACGTAAAAAAAGGCGGATGGAGTCGCCGCTAGCAACTACAGAATGAAGCATAGCAATGGCGGCGATTTGTAAGTGTGCGAGTGAACTTACTATTGATCATATGATGTGAAATTCCTATGATGTGTAAGTGTCAAAGAGGCTTACCATGGGTATTTTAGTTGTTAGTAGGTGAAACTCTGTCTGAGTTTTTTAGATCCATGGCTATAAATACACATAAAGAGAAAGTAATAAGATTAGACATTCACACATAATTTGATATGAAAACCACGTTTCAACATGAGCAAACTGACAGCTAATTTACTTTAGCTGCCTACGTATGAAAGGAATCGTAGCTGTATAACGCCGTTTAGGGTTCCTTTGTACAGAAGTTACATAAAATTTACGTTTTATATTTCATTTAGTACCCGGAATAGAAGAAATTGTATAAGTAGATTGATGAAGGATGGATGAATAATGAATGAATAAAACATTTTTATCTTTCCCTTCTTATTATTTCACTATTTCCCGACTAGTTTCGCCTTATTGGCATTATCAAGGGATGGTTTATTTACATCTCACACAAACACTGCGTATAGGTACAAGTACAGTATTACAAGGATCTTATGGCGCGTGGATTGGTTGTGTCCAAAATCGGAACTAACGTCGCTATCATACTCCTTGTTTCACAGCTGCGCCCCTCTGTCAGTTTCATCCACGCGCCATCAGATTCTTGTAACGAATGACAGCAATTACCAAAACTAATTTGAGGGTAATAAATAATGTCAAAAAAAATTGGTTGCGTAGTTTTCTACAAGGTGTTCCCCATCGGATTAATTTCCTTTAAATTGGGGAAATTTACTTCATATACCTAAAAGTCAAGATGAATAAGTAGCAGTAATGAAAAGTCAAGCCTGTTAAAGTAAATATATTGTGTATGTGAAGTGTCAAAATTAATGTAATAAAGGAATGTCAAGATAATTTATTAAGACTGTACATGAGCCTAGAGCATGAACATCGACAGACTTTCGAGGATTCATTTGAAGAAATTCGGACGCTCCTTCTATAAAAAAAATATAAATTTTAATTTTCTCAGGATTGTGTGGTTTGATTTTAAAATATAGTTCAGGAAATATAATTTGGGCTGGTGAATGACGGCTTAACTATTGTGTTACTAAATGCATTAACTACTAAGTGCATTAAATCAGAACACGTGTATACACAAAAATGCAAATGGAGTATAAGGTTTTTGGTACATTTGAATGAGTAGTCGTGTTCATCACACCTGAACCCATTAGTGAATGTTTTTAAAATTTAATGTTCTTTTACTATTTCGTAAATAACATAACCCTATGTGAGAAGTTGTATAAAAAATGGGTAAAAATTAGGACCATTTTCTTTCAATAAAATTATCTTAGTTACTTCTAAAGAATTATAAGTCTCAACAATTGTTGTTCACAGTCAATAGATAGCCGTGAGTGTAAGTCGTTACGTATCGGTACATGCCTCTATTGTTCAAGGTAGGTGCCTCTTTTGCTCAATTGTTATCCAAAGTTATTCCGCATTGGCAAACATTATTTTTCCTCAACTATACATGTGTCGTCGTCACATAAATAATTAATTTCCGCTGATTCGGTGAGGTTTCTGTATCAGACAGACAAAACAAATAGAATCCTTTCTGTGACGGAACCTTATAAATGTAATATCCATCAAACCAAACCCTCTGCCACTTTGAATCACGCCACAAAAAACGCGAAAACAAGATCATCCTGAACAAATAATATTAAAAACACAAATCCTCCAACTGAAACCGAATGCAAACAGAGATGTATGTTATTTGCTCGATTTTTTAATATGTCTCGCATTCCCTGACGTGTGTCACAAAAGAAATATTCTGGAGCTCCGTTCCACTGAAACTTGTAGAAGCAATTCTAACTCTTATGTGGTTGTGAGAGAGACTGTTTGTTATGAAAAAAATGTGCTGTTGCTGTGTAATCTGCAGACGTGTCAGTGGAGTCCGAAGTTGGCGAACGGAGAACTTTGTGAAATTACAAATCTCTCTAGAAAGACAGTTTATTCGTATTAAACTGACAATATCTTTAAAATCACATAGTGTACTGATCATACTCTCACAAAGAAACTAAAAGTGGACTTGTCCATACAAAATTTACAATCTATTAATATAAGATGAACTAAACGAATGCCCCCAGGAGGGCAAGTACCCAAAATAATGAAGATATATTCCCTCAATTTAGGATACTGTGCTACTAAGAAGAATGTCGTTCTTATGGTTATCCCTTTTGATCGTAAACATAAAAATACTTGTTTTTTTACACATTTGGCGCGTTCGATTCCACCTGTCTGAAACAGGTGATTTTTTTTATATTCTTTGGGTGCAGCTTTTTTTTATCTTAAAAATAAAATAAAGATTCCTTAATGAGCGGTTTTGCAACCGAATTGTGAAAAATCCGCCTTTTTACAAAATTTTTGAAATTCTAATTTACAGAAACCAATGGAAACTTTGCAATGGCACCATACACAATATATAGGTAATAAGGTTTTGTTGAATAACTATTGAGTGAATTTTGAATTTAAGGGTTCTGTTTTGATTAATTAGAAAAAGGCGGATTTTTCACAATCTGGCTGCGAAACCACTGTTAAGTAAGATTTTGCTATCTTCAATATTCAGGGTACTTTCCTTCCAGGGGGCATTTATTTGATTCACTCTGATTGGTTGATTGACTGATTGACTGAACAACGCACAAACCAAACGGCGGAACCTAGGAATATGAAATTTAGACTGAAGGTTCTTTGTATGACGTGGACATACGTTAAGAAGGGATTTTAGGAAATTCCTACGGGATCATGACAAACGGGATCCACGCAAACAACACTGCAGGGCGTCCGCTAGTAACTATAATTACAGAAGGCTTTATAAGTAATGTTTATTTTTTTTATGATTATACTAGTAGTGATTAAACTAGTAAAGATTATACTAGTAATGATTTTACTAGTAATGATTATACTAGTATTGATTATACTAGTAATGGTTATAATAGAGTAATATATAATATTGTTCACACCACAAAAACTAAAGGTTTGAGAATTTCGGTGGTTAGTTTTCTTTCTACACGTCCCGAGGCCCTAATCCCTTAGAGCAAAGGGTTGGTCTAAAACTTTTGCAACTCGCAAGGTAGTTTCGTAATTTGCTTCAGACTTTGATATTCAAGTACGTGCCAAAGTCTAGGTTTCAAACTTTGTCTAGCCATCAGCTCCCTAATAACATTACTTTGATTTTGTTTCAAGTACCCACCTTTGATAACTTTTGAAGCTCTTTGAAATGTTTGCACCTTATCGAAGCAATACATGTATTAATTGGATACCGAGCTAAATTGTTATGTCATAGGAGAGATTATGGCATCTTTCACTTCACGGGATCTTTCGCTTTTGGGGCGTTTGCTCTACTAAACAGAAATAAGTTGTGTTAAGAGCGCACCGAGCTTTTTACACATACAAACACGTTTTTATAACCCTTGTTTGAAGTAGTAAACAATCAAATTAAAATCTAGGGAAATATTTTGGTATTATTGGGGATACATACTAGATAGTATACACGATTTTAACACGATTTGATTTAGTTGGATCCATAGAATAAATTCGCAAAGTAACTAGTTTTTTTTATTTTACCCGTGGACTCACACGCGAATATTATGTTTGATACGAAAAAAATACATTTCCTTGAGTATAAAAGCAACATAAATGTCACAATCTAGCAAACTGCAAAAGATTCACGTCTCAATTATTTTTCAATGCAAGTGCTTGTAAAAACCCAATGTTATGCATCAAAACCGAACGGAAAGTCGATTATTTTGCCCTGGGCTTTATTATTATTTTTTTTTTATTTATTTACAATGGTTGGCTTACCTACAGCCTTTCCTGTGTACCATAAATGTCATACTTTTTTTTCCACTGTTTAACGGCTCCGGGTACAGTCCTTTTGAGCCAATCTTAATTTAAAGTTCACAACATTATATTTGTTTTATTTTCTCACACTATGCATTGAAAAATGTAGTATGATACACGGGCGTAAGAGCAATAAATTACTCGGTTACGTTTAAAACACTCGCTACGCTCGTGTTTTAAATCGTCCTCGTAATTTATTCCTTTTCGCCCTAGTAGCATAAACTACTATTATTTTGCCATCAATTAACTGTCTCTAGAGCATTCTAGCTTGGAAAAGTATTGCATGATGAAATTTCACAAGTTATTTATTGTTATAATTAACTGCACAAGTCTATGAAGAACTAATTATCCTAGAATTTTTAACACAACAATTTAGATTTCATGACTAATCTCGCTCGGAATACAGCCCATATGTACTTTATCACATTCAAATACTTATATCTTACCATCCATTCAGTAAATAACCACCACCGTTTGTGATTTAAGATTGAGATCCAGGTTCAATTCCCGGTCAGGCATGCACCAATGAGTTTTTCGGAATTTATGTGAATAGTATTTAATACTTACCACTTGCTGAATAGTGAAGGAAAACATCGTAAGACAACTTGCATTTCCTAAAAAGCGTGTTTTTGTGCCCGAAGAACGGCAATTGGGCTCAGTACACATCACGTTGGGACGTAATAATCGTCGGTGAAACGGGGAGGTACCGAGTGTCGACTGTGACTTGCATTTCACAGTACACACTCGGTACACCTCTGACATCAACTCGGAGATTCATGTCGTGATTATGTATTTATTTTATAATTACAATATTGTTTTAAGTATGCTACGTAATTTAACATAATTTAAAAAGATTACAATTTATTGCAGTAGTCACAAATAAACTTAAAAGTACCACCACGGATAATCCAATGCCCAAAATAAACGAATGAAGGAAGAAATAAAATGTCAGGCTCTCCGCAGTCGGATAAGAAACGCAGCTATCAGGAACCCAAAACTAACAAATAAATTCGTCTCACAAAAGTAATAGGATAATAATGAAGTCAGTAATGTCATCACGTCGTCGATGTCTTTCTGAACGAGCTTCTCCCCTCCAGGAAAGGGGGGGATTGTGGAAACTGAGAGTAATCTACTTCTTTCAATCTCCTTTGTGCAGACATCTTCGGGTCCTTTTGTGTAAGACAATTATCGTTGTTGGCATGTCTTACCTACCAGTCGTTATGGTAAAAAACGGCATCCTAAGATTAAGGCTCTTGTAAATTTGCTGTTTAATGGCTGGCGAAATTCTTTTCTAGTTAGTTTATCTTTGTTTTTATACCAAGATACACATATCTAAAATAAAAATAATTATGCAATCCCAAAAATATAAACAAACAAGTTAAACAACTTCACAAAACCCAAGCCATATTTCGTTATTTATAACAAATACCTCCTCTTGACATACTTGATAAAAAAACTTTATAAAATTTAATAAAAATAAATCGCCATACAAAAACTTAATTTCGAAATATATTTCGGCCGACTTTGGGGCCGGAATCAGTCGAATTATACATAGTAAATCAGTGCCGGCCCCAAAGTGGGCCGAAATAAATTTCGAAATTAAGTTTTTGTACGGCGTTTTAATTATACAAAAAATAAAAATTAAATAAATGCTCTATGTAGCAACATATATATATTTATTACAAATAAAATAAATCCAAACATACAAAAAAATATCACATGAAAAGAAACACGAAAAAAATTATTAGAGTGCATTAAAAACTTGAAATCAATCAGATAGAAATTTAAAAGCAAAAATATTTAAATAAAAATCTCGGGCCCGGATTTGAACCTGCGACTACATCGCTTTGAATAATCTCATTATTATTATTATTATTTATTATATTATTATTATCTATTTCACAATATTACCATATAAGCTTAACAAAACAATTACTTACTTAGACTGACATACTGCTTTTTGCTTACTTGTGGCAGCACCGTAAAAACGTATTTCACGACAACTGAATAAGGGACTCAAAAGACGGATCACGTGACCCGATAAAAGTACGGTTAGAAGGTATTGTTGTTTTTAATTAAGGCAGCTATGAGGCTTTCTTTGCTTTTCATTTTCAGGAACTGAAAGTAATTTGGTGGGCTCCATAAAGGATATGTAAAGATAAAATAATATTGTTGGGTTTGAATTTTTTTAAATATTATTAATTTGCGTAAGACCCGGGCTTTAATCTCATGTAATAAATTTAAATACTTTCACGACAAAACACGAGAAAAAAAAGAGGAGTAACACATGTGACCTTGTTAATTCCGTGATAAATCTGTTAGGTACCACTCTGGATAATGCAATCCTTAAAGGGGGTTTCTCCTAATTGTGTCTCTTTTCAAACGCTTTTTAAGCCGTGAAATTGTTATAATTATATTTTGGACATAATATAATGTAATATTTTACTCTTTGATCTTACTTTGTCAGAGAATAAGTTTACACTGTTTACTAAGCAGGGCCTATTGAAGAAGGTGTATTATAAAAAAAATTAATATATGGACGATAAAGAAGCACGGGGAAGCTTATCATAATGATAATGATTTTTGTCATAATAGTAGTTAGTATATTTTCCTTACTACATAAGTTATATTTTCTCGAGAATTAACGTTAATTAGTTAATAGATAAAATGACTGTTCAAGCAGATGGACTAGTATACGGGACAGGTAAAGGTGTTATATATTTTTTTCCTTCATGACATATATTTCTTCTGTCTTGTATTTTTAATCTCTTTATTTAATTAAAGTAAATGCTTAATTTTTAACATTGTACACATTTGTTGTAACAAATAATATTAATATGAAAAAAAAAGACATGATCTTGATAAGTTTCTTGCCCTTCTTCTTAGCAAGACTAATCGAATACATAGGTATTCAGTACAATATATTTATTACATCTATTCAGAATATAATTTATTCTTTATTCCCAAATTTTTATTTTATTTATGTGATTATTTTATTAAATTTAAGTAAACCTTACCTTTATTTTTTTGATAAATCAAATCATAACAGATTAACCTTAACAAATTTATATGCCTTCATTTAATTCAGACATACAATTTGCCATGTTAACCAAGAAAATTAAACTTTATTTTATTTTATTTTTGTAAAATATAGGCCATTTAGTGATGTTAATTTAAAGCAATTATTTTTTATGCAGTAAATAATTTTTTATATTTTTTAAGTTACGATACAAGTGACGTCACTTGTTTTTTGAGACATAATAACCAAGATATCATTTGAATTAGTACGAAAAAACAATTTATTTGATATTGATTATTATGTTTATGTCAAAATAAAAAGGTAATAATGTAAATAATCTATGTGTTAAAGAGAAGGAAGAGACATGAGACATTACATACGTGTTAGATTTCTCTGTTCAGTACATTACAAAAATTAATATTATCTTAAGTTATTTTGCTGCAAAACCCATGAAATATGGCAAAAATATTTATAATCTCAACGTATAATCGAAACTTATTTCAATATTAGATAAAAATATGGAACAAAATTGCAAAATACTTCTAAGGAAAGCTCAAGATAATGATTTTTACATATTATATAGATTTTTACAATAAATTGGTTCTTCTTGGAGGAAAATAAAAACCCAATATGTTTTGTAAGTAGTTTTATTTTTATGCTCTCTGATAATTAAATATTCACTTTATACATAAAATGTATCGTTATTAAAGCCGAGTCAATGTATGGAGCAGCAAAGCACTAGCTAACATACATACACATTACACGTACACTGGTATATTTTGTTTTTGGTCTCCACTTAGTTACTCAATAACCGTAAAAAAAAAAACGTTCCAAAACGCTTGCCATACTTACTTACATAAATTCTCAACCTACTTGAGCTGTACCACCTACATACTCGTATGTGTAAGTATTTTTGGATGCTAAACGAGGTTCATTATCACTTTCTTTTCCAAGGCCGATAGGAGGCACCCGATAGCACCTTCTTAATTATTTCTCTGCCTGAAAACGAGAATTCAGGGCTGCCACTTCAGCGTTTTGTATTATTTGTGAAAAAGTGCTTGAAAATATGGTTCTTGATTCTATTCAAGAATCTCTTTCTTAATATGTACATATTTTTGTATTAGGCACAAATAAGTAAATGTCAAAATACTCGTATGTACTTGTAAAATACTTCTTTTTTGAAGTATTAAAATAAACATTCAAATACAAAAGATATAACGAATAAACTATCCTTATAATATATTTTTTTTTAAAACATACGTACAAGCCTTTTACCAACCAGCCTAGCTATACTCAAGTCATATTTCGGACAAACGAACCAACATTTATGCCATATAACGGTTACCGTAAGTTTCAAGTTTCAGTGTTCTAAATACACTCCAAATAAAATTTTACCCGAGCTTTTTGCTCACAAAAATGCAACCCTAAAAGCCTTCCCTTTATTGCTCGTAGGTGGTC
Organism: Ypsolopha sequella; assembly: GCA_934047225.1. Taxonomy (NCBI): domain Eukaryota; kingdom Metazoa; phylum Arthropoda; class Insecta; order Lepidoptera; family Ypsolophidae; genus Ypsolopha; species Ypsolopha sequella. Next base: position 12,935,977 of record OW203996.1, read on the forward strand.
GTTACCCCAAAATATAGCTGCAATTAACAAAAAAACCCACGTTCGCTTTAATTAGGTGTTAAGCTCACCGGAGCGGTGTTCTGCAAATGGACTGGTGTTAGTCACGGAATTTTTAACTCACTAGTTAAGGTACGTCGCTTTATTGCGGACGTTGTACTTGCTTCAACTACTGAAATCGGAGTTTCATGGGGCTTATTTTATTTTTGTCACTTTTAGTCGGAGAGATTGTTGAGAGAAGTTTAGTCAAGGTTTTACAATGAACTATATTATAGCCTTTTGACTATGGGTTTGAAATGTAACAAATATTGATGCCAATGCCATTTGAATTTCAAATTTGGAAGCTATTTTGTAATTATGTAGTTTCGGGGAATTTGTGTCTTATTGTAACTACTCATATCCTAAAATCCTGATTATGAACTTAAAAATAGTGCATACCTATTGTAAATTTTTTTACGAACTTCTCTATTAGAGAAAAAAAAAGTACAGTTTTATTAGTAAAATATTGCTTTTAAGTAACTTTTTCTGTAATAAAATTACAATTACTCTGTAGGAAGGCAAAGGGAACTTATTCCATACAGTCATGACTGAATTTTTACCAATGAGGTTTACTCTTTTGGACGCGTTAAATTTTATATGTTATTCTGTATAGTCTTTGTCCTGCTGTCAGTCTAGTCAGCCGTCATCCAGCGATCAAACGGAACAAAGCCAATTTGTTTGCAACGCGCATGCCCGATGGAAAGACATTTAACACTAATCAAAGTCTTCTTGTACGAGTTCCACTATTTTATAAGACATTTTAATTTATTTTTACAAAAAAGACATTTTATTGACACTAATGTAAACAAACAAAATCTTAGAAAATATAGAAATTACCTACTCCTTGTCCTTACGACTAAGTGCCTGAAGATATGTCAAAAGAAACCAGTCGCTAAATGGAACAAATAAATACTGTAGAACTAAAGTACTGTATAAGAAAAATTGTTCATTACTATAATGAAGTCACATCAAGAACCATTATCAAATTTATTGCATGAGTAGATAAAGTAAACAAACAAATGTATAAATGTAATAGAAGTTTATAAAACTGTACATAACTATGTATTAAGGCTCCAGTCCCCTAAAAATCAGTATTATTGCAGAATTATCAGAAAAGAAAGATTTTATTTTTGTTAGTAAGAAAGCAATAAATAAAATACATTTTACGTTAATTTATGGTGTGGAATTTTTTCATTTACTTTAATGCTACTTTTAATAGGTTTTTTAGGCTTTAAACATACCTTTATTTATGTTCTACGCGTTGACAGTCTCATTCATGCACACGTCACGTAAAAACTATGACAAAAACAAGAAATTTATTCAGGTAACATTTATTCCCATATCTTCAACAATAATCTTACCTGGTTACTTTTTTGGATAATACTTTAATTTTCTTATTTCGAGTGCTTTAAGTAGTTGTGATTTTATGAATTCAACCACTGATAAAATATTTTTTTTCTACTAGAAAACTATCGTTTAGCGTAGTCAAATTTAAAACACGTAGAAGAGAACTATTAATAAGTGAAATAACAAAAAACGGTATTTAAAAAATTATTTTAAGAACATTTATCAAATCGAAACTTATCGAGAGTTTAAAACACAAAACGAGTCGATATTTCCCTCAGTTTCGCTGGGACATCGCAGCGTTCAGACGCGTGTTGTGTAGCTCAACGTCATTTTACCTCCCGCTCGCACGGTTGCTCCCTTTCCCTCGCGTAGATTCTTATGGAGAGGCGAACTGTATCATGAAAGTTGCTCTACTTGAATATTGCACTTATCATTTAATAAGTAAACAACTATGGATAAAATATTTTTTGAATATTTTAAGAAATCCCTGTTTCGATAAAATAAAGTCTAATCTACGTCCGTCCGTATTTCACAGCATCATAACTTTAGCACCTTAAAGATAAAGACATGAAATTTGGCACAAAAATAGCATTAATTTGCCTACATATTACATTGTAAAAAAAATATGAAAATTTTGAAATTGTTTAAAATATTTTCAAAACAAAAGTGAGGAAATAAAAAATATCCTAAAAATACAATATGGGTATCAAACTGTAGACACTAAAAAGGTGATTGTAAAAATATATACTTTTATTATATTTACTGGCACTGGTTTTGTGAAATCTTACAAAAAACACAATAATGTGTATGTCCGAAACTGGTAGACCGAAAAATATGAAAAAAATGTCCATTATAGATCATAACTGACCAATAACCGGGAAAACTATTGTGATTTAAAAATATAAAAAAAAGTAAAATAAATGAAAAATATATATATATATAAAAATACAATATGGGTATCACATTGTAGGTATTAAAAAGCTTATTGTAATAATATATAGTTTGGCTATATTTAATTGCATCTATTTCGAGAAATCCTTGAAAATCTATAAAAAAATATACATTTGTCCCCTCTCTTATCTCCAAAACTGGTGGACCGAAAAATATAAAAAAATCATGGTAATACGCGGTTACGTAAGGATTACAGAAAAAATAAAGCGGTTGAGAAATTCACGAAAAAAAAATGATAAAACTAAATTTATCATCCACAATACGGAACCCTAGGTTCTGACTAGAGTCTGACTCGCACTTGGCCGGTTCTTTTTCAAGATGTTTGCGGTAGGCCGTTTTTTGGGCGGTTTTAATTTAGTTTTCGGAGCTTTTATTACTACCCTTAATTTTTACCATAAGTATCCGGTTATCCGGATAATACATTATCCGTTATGCCCTAATTCGCTTAGATTAAGTTATGTTAATGTGTGTTAATTCTAAAACCCGTAAAGCCGTATTTTAGAAGTTGTGGTCTAAAAAACCCACGGGGATGGCGTGACACAAATTTTATACCAGCACCACTGTCGCCACTTTTTGGAATAACTAAAGCCGAAGCTACATCCTTTTTATTACTTCACTTACTTTTATTTAAAAAATCTTAAAAAGCTATCGAAGTCACTAAAACCGACAGTCGAGATAACAACGTGCTAGACAATAATGCATCAAAACAAAAGAACGTACGCAGCTGCGGTTCTTATCATTAAAACATCACATTTCTAAAACTAAATTTTTTACCTTTTTTATTGCACCTTAGTCATAATCATCGACACACAAACTGACAGACACTTAATTACCGTAAGAGTTTCTATTTTTGATATAATATTACTTTAAGAACTGATTGTAATATGTGTGTGAGTATTAGGAATACATAATTTTAAATGTTTTCATTGTTACGATTTGATTATTAATTTTCTACATTTCCAAATTTAATAAAGGTATTTTTTATGTCAGGCATTAGTTAAATGAAAGTCTTGATGAATAAAGAAATTTTCGGGCACAACTACACGCTTTTTAGGGCATGCAGGTTTCCTTAGAGCGATAGGGCTCATCACGTTGAGACGTAATAATCGTCAGAGAAACGCGGGTGTACTTATAGGTACACGTATGGGTGGACTTATGACTTGCATCTCACAGTTCACATTCGGAACACCTCTTGACAACCCTTCGGTAAAAATCTGCAAATAATTGCATGACCTAAATGTATTGTGTCTAAATACTAATCACTCTTACTGCTACCAATAAGCCATCTATTCCAGGTAGATTTACTTTTGTTTATTTTGCTTTTGCAAATTCATTTTGTTTGTTCCGATAAACAAACCAAACTTTGTAAATTACCGTTACTTGAATAATTAAAAATCTTCACATGTCAAATTTTAAGTAATCGTACACCCATTTAACGAAGTAGAGCAACATTCAGGTGCGGTCTCTAACATCTTAATGCAGCGGGGGGAGCGCCACTTCTAAAGACTCAGGTAAGATGAAAGCCAAATGTTGCAAAGAGAGTCTGGGGCCTTAAGGGCTTTTTATCCCCGACATTGAGCACCTCATTTTGCATCAAGTAAAACCGAACTCTATGACCTTTCATTATTGTTTAAAATAGCGCGCTCTGAGCCGTGGCTGTTACTACAACCAAAACATCGCGCGCTCGCAAAAAAACTCGTTTTTCACTCAAAAAAACGTATTTACGGTGAAATTTTAATAAAACTATCCGCAAAAGTACTTACGAAATTACCTTTCCCTTAATTTCCTGTAATTTTCTTAGAATTTTCGGTTTTTTTTTCTATCGTGCAAAGTATAACGTAACGCGTTTCGAACATCTGCGGAAAAAATGTATCTAAAACATATATTTTTTCCAGACATAAAATATCACAATTTCCTGATTTAAAATTAATAAGAAAAGAGACAAAATTGAGATAAGCCCATGTTAAAACACTCGGGTGTACAATTAAAAAACTCGCCTACAGCTCGTTTATGTCACAGCCTCATGACTTTAGCACGGTTTAAGATAAAGACATAAAAATTGACACAGAAAAATCATTAATTTGCCCATATATCACGGTATAGAAAAATGAAAAATTTGAAATTGTTCAAAATATTTCCAAAGTGAGAAAAATAAAAAATATTATCTTAAAACTACAATATGGGTATCAAATTGTAGATATTTAAAATCTGATTGTGAAAATATATACGTTACTATATTTACTGGCATTGGTTTCGAGAAATCTTTAAAAAACCACAAAAATATGTATGTCCCCCCCTCCTTATGTTCGAAACTGCTAGACTGAAAAAAATTACAATTATGGATCATAACTGGCCTATCACAGGAAAACTATAGTGACTTAAAAAAAGTTGTGCACAAATAAGAAATATAAAAAAAGTAAAATTAATAAAAAAAAATATTTTATAGAAATACAATATGGGTATGAAATTGTAGTCATTAAAAGGTGATTGTAAAAATATATATTTTAGTTATATTTATTTTCATATATTTCGAGAAATCCTTGAAAAACCATAACAAAATGTAGGGGGGGGCCTTATCTCCAAAACTGGTAGACAAAAAATTTAAAAAAAAATCATGGTAATTATGTGTTTCCGTAAAAATTACAGGAAAAATAAATTGGCTGAGAAATTCACGAAAAAAAATGACAAAATTAAATTTATCATCCACAATACGGAACTCTAGGTACTCGAGTCTGACTCTCACTTGGCCGGTTTTTTTTTATTATTATTGCGTGGCTCATGGTCATGTCAGATGGCACGACCGGCAGGTACCCGGTCTTTCCACCAGTCGTGCCACTGAACAAAATAAAACTAAACAGTGACCTAATTGTAACCTAATAGATGTTAAAAGGTTCTGAAGAAAACTTCGAGGTACTATACAATTAAGTTTATTTAATTTTGTCAAAACTAAAATCTAACATTCACAAGTTAAGGAAAGGTGTTCACGGAAAAAATTATCTTAGTTACAAGTGTTTGGCCAAGACCTTCATTTGGCAATTTCCTGCCAAGACATTACTAAGACCTTAAGTACCTTAAAATAGTTGTGTTAGGTACCGCCTTAACATCTGGTAGTAATATTACATTGGAATTAGTATTGCCAAAACATAAATAAACATTTAAGTGATAACTAGGTGGAATTGTTACCGCCTTATCCACAGGTAACTAGATTACATGGAATCTTGTGAAAATTACATTAAATAAAATAAAACTTTAAAAGTAACAAAACGTGTAAACAAACAAGGGAAATAATTTTCTAAATAACATCTAGCTCAGGGGAGCCGTAGATCCTACAAACAATAAATTTTTGTCGAACATACTCTTAAACCAAATCGTCTGGTACACCATTCAGTTCTACCAGGAAAGAAAAAATATTACAGAACATTAAATTTTACAGTTTGGGTTATTCGGTGAAACAGGAAGAAGAATTTAACCTTGAATACTAATAGGACACATAACTAAGTGTCCAGAAAACAATACCGTCCTAGGTATCTCCATTGTGTGTGGATAAAAGTAAAAAAAATTCCAACACCTACTTGAATTTTTTTTCCAATAACCACCACGGAAATGACCCGCCGTCCGCTGCCCCCTTCAAGGTCAGCGATCCTCGACCGCGCAGACAAGGAACTGCAACTGCGTACACCACGCGGCGATCAAATCTCTGCCAGCAGGTAAATCTCGGAAACAAGAAGATCTTGACAAACACGAAGATCTTGTAAAAACAAAACACCCTGGAATTAGAAGAGAAAAAACAATATTAAAACCTTTACCACACGGAACAATGAGAACAAAATTCCGGTGACTCAAAATACAAAGAAAGCAATACATACCATGATCTGACGAATATTCAGAACTCCCACCAACCCGACGAAAAAATTCCTTTTTCTAAATTATCCGAAAATAATCTTCCTGAAATACAAAAACAACATTATAAAACTATTCCACACAAATGAATAATTAACCAAATTTAAACACAAAAAAACCCACCTAATATATCAAAAACACTACTCCTGTTGGCACCTCCGCCATTTTCATTCGCCGTTGAACGCCAAAAAATAAGGAAACAACCAACACGGGTTTACTGGTAACTCTCTGTCCGACAAATTAACGAGAAACTCTCGGCATCGCGGCAGTCGCGCGATTATCTTCATGTCTATAAAAGAGGGTAAAACGCAATTTCCATCAAGCCAAACTTCGCCGCGTAACTCTTTGTGATAAACAACCCTACAAAATTTGCAATGCTACAATACCCCCTCCCGAAGCATAAGAGGTGCGCCTAGAGCACCGATCGCTGCCCTCAGCGTAAATAACACAACCAAACTAACAAAATTAACCAAAAACACAAAACACAAAACCCAAAACCAATACCACCACCAAACATAAGCTATAATTCGCAGAAACCCACAAAAAAACTAATAACTAAACCTCAACTAAAGAACCAAGAACACACCGCCGAAGAACTGGCTACGAAAGACATTGATAGAAAGGAAAAAACACAATAAAATGACGGATACCCAGAAGGGTCCTTTTAAATTATAGAGGCGAAAACAAAATTGCCACTGACCACCTTCGCAACAACTGCAGGCAGGAACCGTTATAACCTTAAAGGTTAAGCGGATTAGAAAGTTGGTGGTCCGCCACGCCAATCAAGTCATTTCGTAGTCTTCAGAAACCAAAATATTTAAAATATACCTGAACATCGAACCCACACAAACCAACCAGGATCACCATTGACTTACTAATGGTCGAACCAGGGAAAATCCAACTCATAATCAAAACTTAACAACCTAAAAATACCAACCACCAGGGTTACCAATGAACAAACATTTGGTCAACCCGGGACTCTCCAAACTCCCAACACCAAACAAAACCCTATCCGAATCCTTCCAAAATAACTGGAAACTAACCCCAAACCGAAGGACTGTACCTTGTTACTACAAGGTTAGTTTCCCAGCCTTAATGCGAGCTTATTTTTATAATAAGTCGACTCTTAAATCTTTGTTCTGACGATAACCCCCCAAGCGATTCACTCTAACAGCCCTTCGCAGTGTTCACCAAGCTCTAAAGTGTGACGAGCAAGAAATCAACAGCAACAACCACGAGGAACCAATACAGTGAAACCCCCCAGAAACAAAGCTATAATCAGACAAAGAGGAGAGAAAAAAAAAATTTACTAAAATCATTGTATTGTCCTAATACAAGTAAAAAAAACGTTTGTTGGCTGGCAACCCACTCTTGCTCCTATCGACGACCCAAAACTTGCAAGAGAAAAAAACTCCAATGAAAACAGCTTACTAAACTGCAACATGAAACAAAACCAAAATAAGTTTAAAAAAAAATAAAACCCGAGTTATCTAAGCCAACGAATGTAACCGTCTCCCTTTGATTTCAAAACTTAAGCCAGTATTCTTCCTTGCAAACAAACTTTCATTCACCTACCAAAAAAACAAACATCCATCATCTACAAACTCTTAATGAAACAGTCTAGCTGTTCATCAGTACTCACTCATTAAATTTGTGTAAAACCAAAATTATATGTTAATACACTAAAAAACTTTGGCACGAAATCAAAGTTTACAGCTTTAAATCCTTGATGTGCCATGTACCTAAGGAATGGCCATCAAGTCTCTCCAATTCATACACCAGTGGGGACAAAATACGCTTGACTCGGCACTTTTCAAATTTAGGAGCTAACTTCTTCATTTTAAACTTATCCGCATCACTTTGAATAAAAGTGCGTTTCCAAACAATGTCTCCTAAATTTGCCTTAGCTGCCCTCCTCCTCAAATTATAAGGCTTAGCATTAGCCGCGTGAGCCTTAAACAAACATTCCCTCACCTGGTCAAAAATTTCCTTCAAACAACCAAAATTCCCAGCATATTCCTCTCTTGGCACACCAATTTCATATTCCCTCTCAGAATCCTTATAAAACGAACCATTAATGAGCGGTTCTCGCGCATGAACCAAAAAGAACGGCGAAAAACCCGTGGACTCATTCACTGCGCTATTTAGTGCAAACTGAATCTTAGGCAGATTTTCATCCCAAGCTTTATGGTTATCTTTAACGTACGACGCCACCGCAGTCATAATAGTTTTGTTGTAGCGTTCTACAAGGTTGACTTGAGGACAATATCTCGGTGTAAAGTGCATATTTGGAACATTATAACGTTTTAAAAGCTGTTGGAACTCCGATCCCGTGAATTGCGTTCCATTATCCGCAATCACGGTTTCAGGTACACCATGCATCAAAATTACACTTTCAAAATGTTTGGCAACTAATGCACCGGTTGCTCTACTCAAAGGAAATAACAAAGTGTATTTTGAAAAACAACAAGTAACTACAAGTAAAAACGTTTTTCCCGATCTAGAACGAGGCATTGGTCCTACCAAGTCTGTTGAAACTACTTGAAAAGGCCTGTTACATACTTTAGGCTGACCTAATAAACCAGGTGTACTTTTGGTGGAATATTTGTAAGCTGCACAGGTATCGCAATTCTTAACAAAATCAACCACATCCCTATACATGCCTGGCCAAAAGTAAGTTAAGCATAACCTTCTGTGAGTTTTAAAAACCCCAAAATGTGCAGCGGTAGCTTCACAATGATTTTGTTTAATAACCGACTGCCTTTGACCCTTTCTAATAACCTCCTTCCAATCATATTCGCTAGTTAAATTATACTTGCTTTTGCTAAAACGAAACAACTTGTTGTCTTTTATACAAAAATTTGGAAAATTAGTTGGAAAAGTTTTACAACCTTTAAAAATTAGTTCAATTACCATTCATCTTTCAACCCCGAATCATCCAAATCAATCGCATTAACATTCATTAACCTAGACAAGGCATCCGGTACTACGTTATCAGTGCCTTTCCTGTGCTCAATTTCGAAATCAAACTGAGACAGTCTACACCCCCAACGAGCCAATCTACCAGACGGATTTTCTAAGTTCATAAACCACTTCAACGACGAATGATCTGTAATAACTTTAAAATGACGAGTACCTAAATATGCTTGAAATTTCTCAACGGAAAATAAAACCGCCAAAGCCTCCCGTTCCGTGGCACTATAATTCCTTTCTGCACCAGACAAAGAACGACTAACATAAGCTATCGGATGATCATGGCCATCAACACTTTGCGAGATCATTCCTCCAATTCCATAAGCAGAAGCGTCAGCATGCACTACGAAAGGTTTATCAAAATCCGGAACAGCCAAAACCGGGGCTGAAACTAAAGCATCTTTTAGTTTATTAAAAGCCAATTCCGCTTCGTCACTCCAAGCAAAAGCAGGAGTATTCTTCCCTTTACTCGTCAATTTATTTAAAGGAGCTGCAATGGTAGAAAAATTTCTAATGAACCTACGGTACCAGGAACAAGTACCCAAAAATATCTTTACCTCCTTACTTGTAGTAGGAGTAGGAAAATCCAAAACAGCTGTGATCTTCTCCGGGTCTGTCCTTAAACCAAACTCATCAACAATATACCCCAGATACTTGAGAGACTTTCTAAAAAATTTCGACTTTACTTTGTTAATTGTCAAATTTGCCAACTTCAGCTTCTCCAAAACACGGTTTAACAATAATAGATGAGTTTCAAAATCAGAACTACAAATTACGATGTAATCAATATAGCAAAAAACTAACCCGTTCTCTATATCACTACCAAAACCATGCCCAAACAACATATCCATCAATCTCTGTTGCCTAGAGGGTGCGCCACAAAGTCCAAACGGCATTACCTTAAATTTATAAAGGCCTCGACCAGGAACTGTAAAACTAGTCTTCTCCTGAGATTCCTCACTTAATAAAATTTGCCAGAAAGAAGAACTCAAATCTATAGAAGAAAGAAACCTAGCGTCCTTTAAACTGTCGAGAATCTGAGGCATGTACGGAATAGCATAAGCATCCCCCTTAGTGATGGCATTTAACTTCCTACAGTCAAGACAAAACCTCCAATCACCGTTTGATTTCTTCACCAATAAGGCCGGATTATTCCAAGGACTTTCACTGGGTACTACCACATCTAACTCCAACATTTTGTCTAACTCCTTCCCCAAAATTTGGCGTTTCTCAGGTGAAAGTGGATATTGTTTCGTCCTTACCGGTGAAGCATCACCAGTATCAATAACATGTTCAATCAACGAGGTTCTACCTAAACCCTTAGACTCAGATGAAATGTTATCAAACTTGCTAATTAAACTATCAGCCAACTCCCTCTGAGCAGAAGTCAAATTGTTGTAATCCTTAATTGAGCGAATCTGGTCGATGTCATTCTCAACCATGTTGCACGTAAAAAAAATTTCAGGAGTCTGGATATAGTTGAGGTTTTCAAAAATTTCTGACGCTAAATTGAACGCCATAAAAAAATCCACACCCAAAATAACATTTATGACAATACTCGGAATAACAATAAATTTAATAATTTTAGTAATTCCCTTAAATGTTACCGGAACAAAAATAACCCCAATTGACTCTATTATTACCCCATTTGCAACACTGCAAGACGTAATACCAGACTCTTGAAATTTATAACCAAATCGAACAACAAGCTCCAGAATCGACCAAACTCCAAACTTCAAAATTGTCTACATTAAATTTGATGTGTGGACGCACATCATTACTATCGGAAGAAAACAGAACCGAAGCGACAGAGTCAAAATTAAAAAATTTTGAAATATTTTTCAAACACTCTCTACTCTGAAAATTAGTATCGCTTCGATTCTGGCCATCTAGTTTTTTGAACTACTATTTGGCCTAACAATCTTCTTGCTGCACTCTGGGCAATTTGTCCTAATGAAACCTAATTTCCCGCAGCCAAAACAAAACTTTTTCGAAAAATTACCCCGCGACGAAGACTTAGGTTGAAGATTTCTCCTGTCCTGATTTCTCCATGACTCCTTTGTCTGGACACTTGGGTCAGAAATTGGTGCAACTGTTTGACCTTTACCTTTGTAGGCGAAATCCGCACTAAGCAAAGGTGAGCTGCTAGGTTCCGAAAATAAATCCATCCGTTGCCTAACTGCCTCCAATTTCTTACACTTATCCTTCAAATCGGACAAAGAAGACACCTCAACTAACGCCAACTGTTGCGAAAAATAAGGGCGAATATTGTGCAGCAAAATATCAAGTTTCTCCTTCTCACTTAAAGCAGTTCTTAACCTTCCAAAAAGACAATACATAATGGAGAAATAAATATGTACCGCTTCATCAGCTCCTTGAGTCCTAGCACGAATTTCACCCAAAAGCCGGTAATCAAAATCCACAACTTCAAATTCCTGAAGAATCAGGTTCCTAAGTTCTTCCCAAGACGAAACCTCTCCTTTGATTCCTCTATACCACAAAAGGGCCTGGTCAGAAAAAAGTTGTGCCGCGCTGTTAAATAATGTTCCATCCGAAACACCGTACGATAGCTTGAGCTCATCTACCTGCTCCAAAATTGAACGCGGATCAGTGGAACCATTAAATTTCAAATTCCATCTTGCCACGTTCTTGTCACCCGCACATTCGACGGGAGACTCCAACCGCTCTGAAATAACCCCAACAGACTTCGGCAACTCCGTAGTCGGAACCAAAATTTCTATCAGCTTCTCAAATCTACCGCTAAGCTTCTGTAGCTGCTCAGAAAACTTCTGCTTTGGTACTTCAAAACCCACCCCCTCAATACGCCATAACCTAGCGGATAAATGGTTATATAAAGCTCTGAACTGAGCCACGAGATGACGCTCCTTTTTATTTTCCGCCTTCACTAAAACCTCATACAAAGTTTTAATGCCGCCTTCCACAACCAAAATCTCTTTGTCCGGACTAAATTCAGTGTCTTTTATTGTATCAGCAGGACACTCGGCTACTAACTTCCTTAATTGCTTCCTAACACCTAAAACCGTGGGTAATGGCGTGTCCGCGCGAATAGCCACCTCGTAAATCAATTCATCCTTTAAGAGGGCGTGAAACAATACTTCTTTAGTATCCATTTAAAAAAAAAAAATCTGTTTCCTGTTTCTTACAAGTGTTTTTTACAAATTAATTTGGTACCAAATTCACTGAGTGCAAAAAGGAATTTACACAACCACAAACACAACTCAGTGTAAACTAAAAAAAATTAAAATCCATTTAAAAAAATTTTTGGTACCAAAAAAAAACCAGTGTAAATACACCTTAAGTTGTTACTCACAAAAAAAAAAATTAGCACTTAAGCTTCCTTATATGTGCAAAAGCACACACTAAACCAAAATACACAGTACACAAAAAAAATTATGTTACACATACCAAAAAAACCCGAGTAACAACAAAAAAAAAAACCCTGTTTCACCAAATAACCCTTCGACAAATATTATTATTTAAAAAAAACGTAAGGGCGCCATTGTCAGATGGCACGACCGGCAGGTACCCGGTCTTTCCACCAGTCGTGCCACTGAACAAAATAAAACTAAACAGTGACCTAATTGTAACCTAATAGATGTTAAAAGGTTCTGAAGAAAACTTCGAGGTACTATACACTTAAGTTTATTTAATTTTATCAAAACTAAAATCTAACATTCACAAGTTAAGGAAAGGTGTTCACGGAAAAAATTATCTTAGTTACAAGTGTTTGGCCAAGACCTTCATTTGGCAATTTCCTGCCAAGACATTACTAAGACCTTAAGTACCTTAAAATAGTTGTGTTAGGTACCGCCTTAACATCTGGTAGTAATATTACATTGGAATTAGTATTGCCAAGACATAAATAAACATTTAAGTGATAACTAGGTGGAATTGTTACCGCCTTATCCACAGGTAACTAGATTACATGGAATCTTGTGAAAATTACATTAAATAAAATAAAACTTTAAAAGTAACAAAACGTGTAAACAAACAAGGGAAATAATTTTATAAATAACATCTAGCTCAGGGGAGCCGTAGATCCTACAAACAATAAATTTTTGTCGAACATACTCTTAAACCAAATCGTCTGGTACACCATTCAGTTCTACCAGGAAAGAAAAAATATTACAGAACATTAAATTTTACAGTTTGGGTTATTCGGTGAAACAGGAAGAAGAATTTAACCTTGAATACTAATAGGACACATAACTAAGTGTCCAGAAAACAATACCGTCCTAGGTATCTCCATTGTGTGTGGATAAAAGTAAAAAAAATTCCAACACCTACTTGAATTTTTTTTCCAATAACCACCACGGAAATGACCCGCCGTCCGCTGCCCCCTTCAAGGTCAGCGATCCTCGACCGCGCAGACAAGGAACTGCAACTGCGTACACCACGCGGCGATCAAATCTCTGCCAGCAGGTAAATCTCGGAAACAAGAAGATCTTGACAAACACGAAGATCTTGTAAAAACAAAACACCCTGGAATTAGAAGAGAAAAAACAATATTAAAACCTTTACCACACGGAACAATGAGAACAAAATTCCGGTGACTCAAAATACAAAGAAAGCAATACATACCATGATCTGACGAATATTCAGAACTCCCACCAACCCGACGAAAAAATTCCTTTTTCTAAATTGTCCGAAAATAATCTTCCTGAAATACAAAAACAAAATTATAAAACTATTCCACACAAATGAATAATTAACCAAATTTAAACACAAAAAAACCCACCTAATATATCAAAAACACTACTCCTGTTGGCACCTCCGCCATTTTCATTCGCCGTTGAACGCCAACAAATAAGGAAACAACCAACACGGGTTTACTGGTAACTCTCTGTCCGACAAATGAACGAGAAACTCCCGGCATCGCGGCAGTCGCGCGATTATCTTCATGTCTATAAAAGAGGGTAAAACGCAATTTCCATCAAGCCAAACTTCGCCGCGTAACTCTTTGTGATAAACAACCCTACAAAATTTGCAATGCTACAATATCTCATACATACAGGGTCACGAGCAAAAGTAATGCTGATCATTAATATTAAATTGTACTGATGGTTTTAATTTCTTTATGAAACTTTCTAACACTTTGTAATTTAAAACTTACTAATGAAATCGCAAACATAAGCTAGTGTGGCAATGAACTCATTTCAATATCTCTCAGTTCTCGACTAAACTCCAAAAACAAGTTCTGCAATTAACAATGTAAATGAAATGTGTGAATAATATTCCGTTAACTTACGAGCTGCGGGCTTGCACGTAATTAGTGCAACTAGTTACGTGCTTTACGTGCTACTGTTTTCAAGCCAAACTCTGCTATACAGTATTTGAGGCAGAATTTTCTTGAGCTGACTCTCTAGTTGATAGTTTGCCTGACTCTCATGTGTGGTAAGGATGCAGGTGTTTTCACCGCCGCGCCGTGCGGTTGAAAAATAAGTTTTTGTAACATGGTGTTTCATATTTTGACACTTCTTAGGCAAAACTAGGTCTTAAATATTGTTGTTACTACATTTTATATATCGTTAACTTACTTTTGAAAAACGGAAACAAACGGGTAAAAAGTAATTATAAGATCCTATAGGTGGAGATCAATGCGTGTGACTATACGAGTCAATAATGCATGAAAAATTTTGAGATTTAAAAAATATTATATACAGATGAAACTCCATCACACTCCATCAAAGGGGACAGAGCTGTCACATGAACTAAGAAAAAGGCCGAAGTTGGTCCGTTTAATTGACTCGGACTCGGTCCGATGGACTTTTAAGGTAAATCTTTAACTCAAGCGAAACAAACGGACTAGCCCGATCATTCAGCTGCGAATTCTATGAATATGTCAGAAATAATTCCATTGAACTTTTGAATTGGTCATGATCCAATGATCCATTATCCTGGATTATCACTTTGATGTCAAAAAACCAGTAAATAATAATATTTTTGTAAAGGTTTTAATTTAATCAACATGAAAATAAATCTACGCAAGGTTTCTGAATATCAGTCTTCAAATTATTTTTACAAGCATTAGAACCCAATAAGAATAATTTTATTTTTTTAACAGAGCCTCGGTCAAATGTTTTAAACGTCTTGTAACTAATACAAAGATCGCAGGTTCAAATCACGAACATTTATGTGTGTTTATCCTGCGTGTTTCAGAAGGCACGTTAAACTGTGGGCTCCATGATCATACTAAAAAAATAATAGTAGGCTATCTTCTAAGAAACGTACCGGGCGCGGCTAATATGTCTTAATGCCAGTACCACAGTATAAGAAAAGGAAGCAGTATTATATCTTCATACAAACGGCAAAAACAGCCGAATATTCTAAAACCAAAAATAATATTTAAAAAAAAATTATATTTGTTTGATAAGCGTGCGAGTATAAATATGTCGTGACTTGAAATATCAACCACCTCGTACTAGCTTCAAAATGTACTATTTTTATATATTAAACTAAGAAAGAAACACAAAATGTATTTTTATAACACAATTTTTTGTCTGTTTCTTCCATACTAACTTAAAATCACTTTTAGAACTAGAAATTAAACCCAAGTAGAAATAATCAAAACTTACAAAATTTGCAGTAATTTTTAATCAAAAGATAATACGTCAATTTAATATAGCATTATCAAATACGTAACACAAGAAACAGTCACTGGCCCCGGAGCAGCGCTAGTGCGTGTTTACAAACCGAGCGGCCGTTGGTATTTATTTCAAGGACAGTCCCCAGTCGTAATACTGCTTCCTTTTCTTATACTGTGCCAGTACGCACGAACTAACAGCATGCACACAGCGACCATATCACAGGCGGAGTCTAGCGGGTGAGTCGAGGCCACGCCGCCACCCACGCTCCACAGTAGGTCAGTCACCAGTAAAGCTGTGACCGACCGACTGCGGAGCAGAAATAAATCAAAGCTAAATTAAATAATGTAAAGCTGTGATTTTTTTGAGCATTATACTTTCACTGGGTCGTTACGAATGGGCAGCGAATATTGACTCTTTGAGAGGAAACTCAAGAAATGATTAACAAGCATGATGCATAGGTAAGGTACGTATCCGTATGTATTAATTTCGTAAATAAAAGTTTCTTTGTAAAAGGTACAAAAGGAACCTTTATGGTGAGACTCCGTTATCCGTTTGTCCGTCCGTCCGCATGTCACAGCCTCATAACTTTAGCTCCGTTAAAGATAAAGACATGCTGTGTTACTACAAAAGGGTGTTTAAACGATGTTTAACTGTAGACAGTGTTTAAATCTGTTGCTGTCACTTTTTTACAATATGAAAGAAAAGAGGACAGCAACAGATTTAGACAATGTCTAAAGTTAAACACCATTTTGTAGTAACACCGATGAAGTTTGGCATTAATAAAATAGCATTAATTTACCCACATACTACAATAAACAAAAAAAAATGAAAAATTTTAAATTGTTCAAAATATTTCCAAAACAAAAGCGAGAAAAATAAAAAATATTATTCTAAAAATATAACCTGGGTATCAAATTGTAAATATTAAAAAGCTGATTGTAAAAATATGTACTATTACTATATTACTGGCACTGATTTCGAGAAATCTTTAAGAAACCACAAAAATATGTATGTCCCCTCCCTTATCTCCGAAATTAGTTGACCGAAAAATATGAAAAAAATGTCGATTACAGATGAATGAACGTATACACACTTTATTGTACACGGTCAAATAAAAAATTTAGTACAGAGTTTTGAACATACAATGTTGTACAAGGGTGGACTTATCACTTATCACAGATCATAACTGGTCAATCATAGGAAAACTATAGCAATAAAAATATAAAAAAAGGAAATTTTTTTTTTTTATAAATATACAACATGGGTATTAAATTGTAGGTATTAAAAAGTCAATTGAAAATTGTATAGTTTGTCTATATTTAATTGCATCTACTTCGAGAAATCCTTGAAAAACCATAAAAAATGTATGTCCCCCCCTTATCTCCAAAACTGGTAGACCGAAAAATATTTAAAAATCATGGTAACATGTGTTTACGTCAAAATTACAGGAAAATTGAAGCGGTTGAGAAATTCACGAAAAAAATTACAAAATTAAATTTATCATCTACAATACGGAACCCTAGGTATGCGAGTCTGACTTGCACTTGACCGGTTTTTTTACTACGCCATCACGCTGGGACGTAATAACCGTCAGTGGAATGTTGTGTACGAGTGTAGATGTGACTAGCAATTATACAGTCTGACACCCCCTCGGGGATTCATGTCGATGACGATGTATTTATATATTATTTTTCTTTTTATTTTTCAAGTGCTCGTAAAGGCTCACTTTTTATGCATCAAAACCGAACAGAAAATCGATTATTTTGCCCTAGGGCTTTACTATTATTATTTTTTTTTAATTTATGTGTACCATAAATGTTATATTTTTTTTCCACTGTTTAACGGCTCTGGATACAGTCCTTTTGAGCCAATGAGCGTTTTTCCTTATGTCAAATTTAGTGTTTAATAAGATTCCTAGATGGCACTGTCATATTCTTTAGCAACAGAATCAAAGACAAAATTTGCACCAATTCCAAACAAACGAAAAACCACTTTGACATTGATTGCTACTAAACACATTATGGTGACATGGACAGCGCCATCTGGAGGAAAGCTAAGAACTAAGAAAAAAAACAACGAGAAAAACGCTCATTATAATTTAAAGTTCACAAGATTATATTTATAATATCCTCACAGTATGCATTGAAAAACGTAGTATGATACACGGGCATAAGAGCAATAAATTACTCAGTTACGTTTAGAACACTCGCAACGCTCGTCTTTTAAATCGTCCTCGTAATTTATTCCTTTGCGCACTTGTAGCATAAACTACTATTAATGCATAATGTGCATTTACAGCAACTTTATAAGTAGGAACTAAATTCACTTAAGTACTTTGTTCGTATGAATTCTGACATACTAAGTTACGCTTCAGCGACATAAGGGAATGAGAAAACTGTCAAAGTTCTTGTAAAATTGCACAAAATACGAGCATTCGAGAACTTAGAGTCGCCTGCCGTGATACCATTCTTGCAGTCATTACTGACTTCAAACATTAACAAAAACCATCTCTATTGCGCGTCAATAAGGATTAAAACATAAGTCTTCATAATGTAGTACACTGGAGAAAGCTCTATTTTAAAAAGACGGTCTTAATTTTAACTGCGGCTCTTCTTGGCACTGATCTTTACTAAAAAGTGTTACAGTGAGAACAGGTGACACTATTTGTTAATTTATTATTTACTTGCATACGTACCAACGGTGAACCATAAAAACGTAGTCCCTGCTTACCACGGGTGAAAATTCCACTGTCACAGTTTTTGCTCTCATTTAAACCTTGATTGATAAATAAAGGGATTTTTACCAGATTTTTAGTGCGTAAGTTTGTAGGTTAACTATTTAATATGTGGAAGTGGTTACAGGCAGTTGAGTAGAACCGAATTCCGTAGATATTTTATAAGTCCCTTGAAAGACTGAATAACGCCTCACCTGCTGTCACTCTTCCACTTTCTAAGCACATCATCCTAGATCTGATCGACGCTTTCCATCAGGCGCGGCAATGACCAAGCGTGATATTATTTAGTTTCACGGGGAAAATGCTGTCACAACTGTTAATACACAAGCAACGTAATGTAGGGATACTGAATACAAGTTTTAAGAGATTACTTGTACCTACTTACTGTTTCTTATTATTTTATACCTTTAGTGTATAGCTTGTGTTTCCAATGCAAGATAAACACATTAACACATATATCATTACGTTATAAAAATGCAGGAGCATAGTAAATGTTAATCTGAAGGTTTTCGGATTGCTTACCAAGAGAGATCTGAGTAGCTCGCCCTCTCCAAAGATACTTGAAGTTCAACTTTCCTGTGCGTTATTATACCGTAAAGTTTATAGATGAATATGTTTACAGTAAGCTGGTCATAATCAAATTAGATAAAGGACATACCAAGGGCTCTTAAGGAGAATGTCCACATCTAGGCCATTACTCGAGTGAAATGGGACATTTGTTCGACGGAGCCCAGCACAAGGAAAATGAAGAGATCCATCTGTCCAACCGAAAAAGCCCTCTGGAGAATAATAGAAACATCTCGGAGAGGTCTTTTATTTAACTTTTATAAGGCCTTAAAGTGTATTTGGACGGAAGCCGTTAAATTTTGGACGCTGATGAGATAGGTTCGAGAATAGCAGTGATGCTTACGGCCCCTAGACTTAAATTCTTATTTTACGAGTTTACGCAATATGATGCCGAGAAAGGTTTATGAGAATGACTTGCGTTAGGCCGTGGCATGGCCTGGAAGAGATTAGTATTCTCTGCCTGATTTATCCAGATATATATAGCCTATGCTTATTTTGGTTCTGGCCATAAAGTAGCAAGACTGTTGAAAACTAATAAAGTAAAAAAATATATAAAAACAAAACTTTATAATATGAGTAGATATAATTTATAAAGAATTACGGATAGAGATATATCAGGGATAAGAGTTTATTCGTTGCAAAGGAGAAGGCTTTGAGATATTCTTCTATTCGTAATTCCGCTCCTATTGTATATAGGTACTGAACTAATTATTGTTCACACTAAGTTTTTGATAGATGATCAACGGATTAATTTAAGTCGTTTTAAAAAAACATAATAAATGGAGAAACATAAATTCCGAAAAACTCATTTGTGCATGCCCAACCGGCGATCGAACAATCAAATCGATCAAAAGAGGCCAGCGTTCTATCGCCTGATTGTGCTGAATGGTGAAGGAAAACATCGTGAGCAAACCTGCATGTCCTAAGAGGTCGTTTTAAAAAAATATACAGTATATTTTTCTATTCAGAGATGATAAAAAATAAAACGAATTTTTATGGGCACTGTTTACCCAGTACATTATTACTGATAAGTTTATGACTAACATATTTTTTGAGAGCTACGAGTTAGTTTTGCAATTATCTAGTACTTAATTTATGAGGGACAAAACGTATTTCAAGAGCAGTGGGTACGACGCCAAACTTTTGCTCGACGCAAATGGCGCTGTGGCAGAGCCACGTCAACAACCTAATGTCCTATAATCGGTTTAAACTTGTATTGATCTTGTATATAACGTTTCAACATTATGAGACACTTCATCGTGGTAAAACATACTACCATGCCTATCTCATTAAAACCACTGAAATAATAGTATAGAGAATGTAGGAAAAGATTGAACAATAAAGTATGAACCTAAATTTAAACGTGCATGCTGGTAAAGTTTCAGGTGTGATAAATCCAAATTTTAAACCTTGCGGGGTGGAAAAGGGGGCAGGAGGCTTTGGTAGTGCTTACATTGTAGATGCTGAACTATTTTTATACTTAACGTACAGTACATAGTTCTTTTAAGTGTGCTGCATTCCAATATTTAGTATTACTGGGGGAAAGAGATAGAGAGCTGTGATAGTACGAATAATACTGATAAACTTACTTGACTTTACCTTGAAAAATTGCGTTAAATTAATTACTCACCTAACCTTAAAGTTCACTAAAACACAATTAACGATTTAAATACGACTACCAGCCAGTGCATCGCGCACATCATTCCCGCAGGACTAGTAATCGTACATTTTAAGTTGTTAGAAACAGTTCAAAGGCCACCAACCCTCATTGGGGCAGATTCCAAGACTGACTCGTAGATGTAACTTAATCTCTGAAGACTGCCTTTGAAACATATGATATTTATCATAACTCTATAACGTAGACAGCCAAGAACTAACATTCAAGGATGCGAATGGTCAGTCCAACATCAACATCATGTCTACCGCGAGATTATTGTTATTGACTGGACCGCACACAAAACGGTGAGTCCATGCAACTACCAGTTAATAACCTTTACCATCGTTGTTGATGGAACAAGGATTCGGTCAGACCAAGATCAGGATAAACCGCTCTTACTGTTTGTTCCAGACACCTACAAGGGCAAGCAGTAGTCTCACTTTAGCCCCACTTTTGCCTCATACATTACAGGTACATCAATAGATTGTCTAGGCATTAGCAAACTGAAGTAGGACGGAGGCTGCGAATGGGAACATTTAACTGGATTATTTCGGAAGGGCCCATCGCTAAGACAAATGCCTCCGGCAGATACTTAGATTGTGGCATTATGCTTGCCGTCTGGAAATAGAGAAGGCTGGGTGCAAATTTTATTACAATTTAATACTGGCAGGTAATATAGATTCATGGAGCCTCAAATGGGCCTCACTTACCACGCCCCGAGCGACCATCAAACGTAGTTTACGACACCAACTTCTATCTGGATCCATGGGGGACACGCCCACCGCATGCACCATGTTTGATGATCTTTGGCCGATGACCTTGCTCGCAGCTCTACCCGTAGTACTGCTGCTGGATGACCACGAGGTCATTCGCACCGTGGGAATAGAGGAGGCTAGAGGTTACATGCCCTGGCTGATAGGGACGTGTAAGCACACCATTGTTACGGATGTTGTAGTGGCAGGATCGATGATGGGAGAATATTACAAGCGGCGTGACTCGGTCAGGATATTTCCGGTAGACGAGGTGCGGTTGAAAACTTCCCGGGTCGGGTCCGATTACTTTACGTTACAGATTATATGCGCGCATGGCTGCTTTAGAAAGTGACTATTATAGCATGCAGTTGTTCGATATTAAAACTTGTAAATTTAACCAAGACTCGACGAAAACCAGGACAATATCCTTGATGACTGCCTTTTATATTTAAAGGAGAGACGACTCTTGGATGATCTAATTCGTGCGGTTTACAGACTGGTTTACTTTCACCGCCTCTGGTTTCAGAGGCGAACTACAAGTTTAAGAGTTAAACACATGTCTGGCACAAAAAAAGAGATGTGGTGAATAGGACAAGGTACCCTGATAGAATAGACCACGCCGCGTACGGATGGAATCGGCATTGATCAACTTGATGGCCTGCTTGTTGAAAAGTATAGGTTTGGGGTGGTGGTGGGGTAGTTTACATTTCGCTACTTCCCTGTATTACTCAGTATATAAGTACTATCACAGCCCCATATCACCCCTTCCCTCCGCAACAATAGATTTTCGAATTCAGCACAATCAACTCTGTGTAATTACGTACCAACTATCACTTTTTTTTTAAACTTCGCACGGTAAACGAAACAAGTCCCTTGCTTCGTTCTAATATATTGTTATGAATGAATGGTATCTGAAGCATGTATGACATACTCGTAAGTCGCAAACATCGGTGTCGAGCCAATGTCTATCTGTAGTGAATAATATGAACTAGAAATTTCCCTTGAGTGTTCGTATACTACCAGATCCGGTAAAACACAGTTGAAAAGAATATTTACTGAGAAGACTATTGCAGTCTGTAAGTTAGTCACATACACGTATTATAAATAATATCTCATATAATATATAAGTACTTTATAAAATAACATAAAAATTAAAGTGAGTTATATTTTAGGCCCTATCCAGGATTCTGGCATCAGTCACACGATATATACCTAATATGTCCCTCACTTAAATTTTCACGTAATTTTATTGAGTATACAATTTACATAAGTACAAAAACTACATTTCAAGCAAATAAGTCAATTGATAATATTTATTTAAAAATAATATCTCAATGAGTTCCAGAGGTTTACGATTAAGAGCGGTATCGCAGCTGGATTGTGAAAAACCCGCTTTTTTGTATTTAATCGAAACAGAACACTTAAATTCAAAATTCACTCAATAGTTATTCAACAAAACCTATTTATTGTATATGATGCCATCGCAAATTTTCCATTTGTTCCTGTAAATTAGAATCCCATCAAAAACATAAAATGTACAAAAATGGCAAGTCTCGCAACGCAATCCTTCCACCGTAAAAAGTTGTGAGATCTTATGTAAAGCCAAGTCTGCTATTTTAGTTTTTATGGAAGCACCTTTTCATTTAAGTTAGTATGGGAGCACCTATTTAACAAATTTATCATAAATTGTTTCCTATTTAGTTACCTACCAACATTAAGTGACTGTATTAATATTAGTCATCTTTATTTCCTAATAAAATATAGTGACTTCGCAATCGCACAGCAACATATACAACATATCAGCTACCTAATACCAATTTATTAGCGATTTGAGAAGATATTTCTACGCATCAGTGCTTTATTTGTGCTCTGCGATTGCAAAGTCACCATATTTTATTAGGAAATAAAGATGACTAATATTAATACATTCACTTAATGTTGGTAGGTAACTAAATAGGAAACAATTTATGATAAATTTGTTAAATAGGTGCTCCCATACTAACTTAAATGAAAAGGTGCTTCCATAAAAACTAAAATAGCAGACTTGGCTTTACATAAGATCTCACAACTTTTTACGGTGGAAGGATTGCGTTGCGAGACTTGCCATTTTTGTACATTTTATGTTTTTGATGGGATCTCATTTCTTTTTGTAGGTAGTCCTCCTTTTTTTCTTCTCGGGTAATATTTCTTGCACGTCTGCTGCGGATTTTCTTAAAACCCACTCCCTTTTACTGATCATTAGGACATACTCCTGAGAAACTAGTATCGGGAAGGAGCATTTCATAATGACCACCTAAGAAACTACCAGAGAATCGTAAACGTTTCATTGGCATCCCAGGATCGCCACCGAATGATCCTCTCAAACGGCCATTTTCGTAAACCTCGAACGTAAATGGATACAAAGCGGTGGCTGCCATAAGTTCGGATACGGAACCGTAGGTGGTAGTTTTCATCATTGCTGTCGAGTACATGTGTCTCTACGCTCGTCACACGTATAAAGTTGCATTTCATCCCAATGCGCTACCACATACTCGACTACCGCACACCTAATGTCATATGACGACTCAATGTTCCCATACATAGAGAATGACAAAGAATGGAACAAACATGAACCATCTCCAGGTATAGGGACAACTAGGTGTGGACAAGGATTTTCATTTATGTACAATATTTCAGGTTCCATTGCAATATTAATTTTTACTGTAAGTTATTATTACTATTATCCACAATTAGATGCAACAGGCAGGTTAAAATTTCTTTTGAACATGAAGTGAAAGGCAGGCTTGTCAGTCTAAACCACAGAGTACATTATTATGTCTAAACCTCTCAGAATAATGAGCTAAACCTGGTCTTTTTTGAATGACACACGAGTACATAGACATTTCAATATACCTACATCATAGAGGATGCATATACAAATAAAACAACATTAGCCGCTTTATTTTTCCTTTAATATATTTAAAGCTTTATTTGATAAATAACCTTTTACCTTGATTTTTAGGGTTCCGTATCATTAGGTTCAGTGACCCTATTACTAATCCTCCGCTGTCTATCCATCTATCACATGGGTCTACAGCTTCAGCCGTTATAGGTAGCGCGTAAATATTTTTACATAATGTATGTTACATTGTCCTCTATCACGGCAAATACTCGTAATAATGTGGCCCCTATCACAGCATAAAAAGTTCAATAAATGGAAATCCAAGGGGGGTCCAATTATTCGATGTTATTTGTTTCAGCTCTATCTTTATAAAACAACAATTTTGGGCATATAAATATTAGAGTTCCGTATTCAAAAGGTGCTGATTTGTTTGTCAGGCGCTACCATTTTAGCGCCTTGTTTTTTGTCGCCTTGATGTTGCTATGTCATCTTTATTGTTGGTATTTACCATAATGATTTGGGGTTTCGTACCCATATTTTGTGATGGTAGTACGGAACCCTTCGTGAGCGAGTCTGACTTGCACTTAGCCGGTTTAATAGCGACTTAATTACGAAATGTTGATATTTATCTTCTTAAATAGACTAAATGTGTTTTAGGGTTCCTTACCCAAAGCACAAATTATTATAACAAAGGCTTGTTATACATACAAGTTGAAAATTTAGGCAGACTACTTTAAAGTAAAATAATAAAAATTAGGGTTGCTTCCTAAAAAGGTACCGAATTGTTTGTCAGGCGCTACCGTTTTATCGCTTTGTTTTTTGTCGCCTTGATGGTGCTATGGCATCTATGTTGTTGCAATTTACTTTTAGGGTTCCATACCCGTATTGTGTAGGGGTACGGAACCCTTTATGCGCGAGTCGGATTCGCAAACTACCGTTTTTTTAGTGACTTAATTACGAAATGTTGATATTTTCTTCTTAAATAGACTAATATTGTGAATGTGTGGAACATTATAAACCACCCTTTTTAGGGTGCCTTACCCAAGGAACAGATTATTATAACAAAGGCTCTATCTTTAGAACGGTAATACAACATACAAGTAAAAGTTTAAACTTTGGGCAGTCTGTAGTAAATACTTTAAAGTAAAATAATGAAAATTTGGGTTCCGTACTAAAAAGGTACCGAATTGTTTGTCAGGCGCTACCGTTTTATCGCTTTGTTTTTTGTCGCCTTAATGTTGCTATGGCATCTTTATTGTTGTTATTTACTTTTAGGGTACCGTACCCGTATTGTGTAGGGGTACGGAACTCTTTATGCACGAGTCAGATTCGCACTTAACCGGTTTTATTTTTTAGTTTTCGCACTTTAACTTTAACGTAGAATTTTTCGTTTTAGGCGTCTTTAATGCAAAGCAGCATACCACCAACGTCATCTAGTGTTATACAAATTTATAGATGCAGCTGGAAACATACATTTTGTATAGACTTTGTATGGAAATATTAAATTACCAACCGCAAATAACATTTTTATATTATTTTGTTGCAATGTACACTTAACACTAACCGCATGCAAAACTTGAAGTTTGTAGGCCTGCTAGAACACCTTTAGACTTTTGATGATGTGTCAGTCAGTCAGTGACAAAATAAGGGAACTTTGACTTGAGATATTTCGTAATCGAATATAGGTACAAAGTTGTAATTTGGGGTCAGAAGTAGGATCAGTAAGTACTCTTGGTTCCTGAAATTTCAGACTTCTAGCTTCACCCACAACGAAGATACAGGGGGGTTGAAAGTGCCGTGAGTTGCTTCGAGAAAAGGATGGTACGGCCGTTCCGCGTTTTTTCTGCGAGACTTTGCGGGGGCACTGCCGTGCCCCCAGATTTCAATTTTTTTATTTCTTAATTTTTGAAATTTTAACTCTGCGATGGCAACATACACAATATATAGGTGTAAACGTTTTGTTGAATAACTATTGAGAGAATTTTGAATTTTAGTGTTCTGTTTCGATTCATTAGAAAAAGGCGGGTTTTTCACAATCCGGCTGCAATACCGCTCTTAACTACTGTTAGCTGAATTTATAATTACAAGAAGAGACGGATTACACTTACATACAATTTATAATGACAAGAAGAGACGTATTTACACTTACATACAATTTATAATGACAAGAAGAGACGTATTTACACTTACATACAATTTATAATGACAAGAAGGGACGTATTTACACTTACATACAATTTATAATGACAAGAAGAGACGTATTTACACTTACATACAATTTATAATGACAAGAAGAGACGTATTTACACTTACATACAATTTATAATGACAAGAAGAGACGTATTTACACTTACATACAATTTATCCCACGATACGCGATAGGTTTTTATTTGTTAAGTATTTAATATTAGCATAAAACCATATTCTATCCAAAAACTCACTGCACATCAAATTTTTTTTGGCTTGTTTTGGGAAAGAATACTAGAATTTCTGAGTTGTCATGAAAATATACCACGAAGAATATGTATGGCGTTTGCTCGACTACGTTCTGCGGCTAGTCATTTCTAACCTGAAGGATTAATTAATGGAGAAATTTGATGAGCAGTTAGTATTTTTGATGTGCAATAAAAATATTCCCCTTTAAATTCATTTCCAAAATCATTTTCCAGCGAGCAAAAGTACGTCGTCAGTGGACACAAACACTGCACTCAGTGCATGTCAATAATGTACTTACCATGGCAGGTAGGCATTCACTAAATTTAAACCAAGGAAACTCTCATTACGCGTAAAATACCAATAAGAAAAAACAAAGATGACGCTTCCATATTTATTTACCATACAAAAACAAAAGCTGAAAGAAAATATTAAAAAGAACAATCATGTTCCGGCACTTATGCGCTGTAATGCACTGTCAAGACAGACAAAGGAGCTTTTTTAAAGACTGTAAAAATATGGAGCCCATTGTACCGCCTTTCATATCTTCAGCTCATTTCCTCGTTTTTGTGTAAAAAAGGATTAACAAAAGGCACCTGCTGACGTATTTATTATGACATGCATAATTTTCTTAGGCCCCTCGCCTATGTAAATTTTTACGGGTTTTGTATTTATTTTGGTATTTATAAACAAATTTTTAATAAGGTTTCTGTTTTTATGTGTAAATCAATACAAGTAATAGTGTACAACATTTCACGACATGAGATTTTTATGAAATTTGTGTGAATTAATGGAAGGTTTAATTTATACGTTTACAAAATAAACAAAAAGCAGCGGTAGCTCAGCCGGTAAAACGCTGGCCTCTCAAACTTGAGACGTAGATTTGATTCCTGGTTGGGCATGCGCCAATGACTTTTTCGGAATTTATTTGCATAGTATTTGTATTACTTAATATGACATCCAGGAGGGGGTGACAGAGGTGTTTCTAGTGTGAACTGAAAAATGCAAGTCACAATCTATACTCGGTACAACCGCGTTTCATGGACGATTATGACGTCCAACGTGATTTGCCGTACTTCGGGCACAAATACATGCTTTTTAGGGTATACAGGTTTCTTTTCACTGATATTTTTCTTCACAGTTCAGCATGTAGTGAGTGCACATAAATTATATAGTAAATAATGAATTACAAAATAATAAGATCCTTATTTTGGCACAAATGTGCCCTTACGGAATTTCAACCCACGACCTCTGGCTTAGTGGTCGAACAACTGGACCATACAGGTGGTCTATAAAAGATATTTTAAGTGATATTTTTGTTTCAGCCTGCAACAGGACGTATATGGGTGACGTGGGGCGCACGTATGAGCTGGAAGTCCGAAGACCTCGAGAGGAGCATCTACCTTTCATCTGCCATCTCAACTTCACTGCACTTGGAGGCAACTACGGAGACATTATACAGGTAATACCGATTGATGGGTTAAAAGACACAATCCCTTGTAGAAAAAAATGATGCCTTATTGTCTAACTTCAACATCTATCGCTATTGCTTTCAAAAGTATGCGTGATTGGCTAGAAGTGATGAGTCACGTCATTTCTAGCCAATCACGTTACCTTTAAAGCAATAGCGATAGACGATTTCATGACTATTTCCTTACACAATCGCACCTCTGTTGTTGCCTACCTGCTAAATCCACTTGGTCATTGAACTTTAAATTCTGCGTATGAAAGTGCAGAAAAAATTGTTTTTAGAACAAATTACTAATAGAATATAGGCGTACCGTAGGTAACCCTATGTATCAAGTAACAGGGTGTGACCAATTCAAAGATGTGTAGAAAAAAAAACACATCAAAATAAACAAGGTTGGCTGAGCGCAACCTAGAGCAATTTGTGCAGTCAGCAGAAAAAAAAATACCACGTTTGATAGAGCGTATCAAAAGGTGCTTTAAAAAATAAGGTTTGTGCGTCGTACGTTGGTATATTAAAAAAAAACGATTCAGCATCTTTTTCAGCAAGATGTGACCATTTAGTAGTTGTGTTACAAAAACTACATGAAAATAAACAGGATTGGGTGGCGCAACCTGAAGCATTGTGTACAGTCAGCAAAAACAAAATGCTCCAGGTTGCGCTCAGCCAACCTAATTTATTATGATGTAGTTTTTTTCTACACAACTACAAATTGGTCCCATCTTGTTACTCGATACATAGGGTTCCCGACTATATGCTCCTACTCTATAATCTGTACATAAAACTTCGATAGTAAAAATGTGGTCAACTTTACAATTATTTATAGCTCGGATAAAAATCTCTGTCACCATTTGCCACACCACCGGGGCTTAGCAAAGCGCTACGACTCCATAGTTTTTGTCTTTGTAGACCTTCAAAAAAGTATTCTGGCCACGTATGAGGTGTAAATGTTATCTTTCAATGAAACCACATAATCTATTGATAACACTGAACGGCTTTTTCAAAGAAATAGGTAGGTATACTGGCGGAAAAAAAAAAAACACTTGTTTATTAAAATAAAAATAGCTAAAGCTGTCGCTCCGCAGTTTCGGGAGCAAGCAAAATATTCGTAACTCCGTAACAGAGTTTTGGCCTCTAAGTCTGTCTTCAAATCACTTAGACTGCTTTTTAAAGGTATCCCACAGTAATCCTGTTCCTTTATGGCCCTGACAGTTACGTGTACCCCTAGCCTTATGTCTGCCATCTCAACTTCACAGCCCTTGGGGGCAATTATGTAGATATTATTCAGGTACTTAACGTGATACGTGCCATAAAGTAGCGCCATAAAGATTTATAGAGACCGTAAACTGGAGAAAGTTTGAATTTATTTGTTTGTTCCGACTGTGTATGTGAATTTAAAGTTGTGGATTTGAATGTGACATTGGAATCGTACGTGCAATACTCACGCTGGTTTTGGAAACAAACCAACTAACAAAAATTTCTGTGGGGACATCCCTTAAATCATTGAGAGAAACAACTGTGGGTTTGGACGAGTATCATCATCAGTTTTTTTTTCCAAAATAAAATAGCAAACGAATTTCGTTAGTCAAACAAAATGGAAATAATTTCAACGAGGATGTTTTTAAATTACACGTGCTCGTTTTTAGTGTTGTAGTCAATGCCGAATTTTGAGAAGATGAAATTTTGGCTTTTCATACTGAACGAAACCTGGCCTTTGATGTTGTATGGAACCAAAAAACTATAATCCGACGAAAGTCCGAAATCTGATTAGTATGAATTTAGCTGTACTGCTTAAATTCACCTATGCTGCAGCAATATTATTTCAGTGATGTAACGATCAAGTAAAATGAATTGATTACGAGAATGTTATAAAGCCTTAATTTCCGACGTGTAATCTCGAAAAGGGAACGTTTAGCAAGATTGTGGCGGAAAGCCAAATCTTTACTCGAATTTCCTAGCCCGAAGTCTAGCACACTCTTCATTTCATAAATGGATTAGTTTTCATAAGAGTCATGAAGTATATTTTACCAGATAAATTACGAATATTACCCGCACACTTATATGTAGGTGTGTAGCTTAGCAGGATTTTTTATTAAGGCGATATGTGAAAAAGATACGGTTGTTTCTTTTCTGTGTATTTCATGAAATACACGGAAAACTTTAATAAATTTCTGGTATATGCATTTTGACTGTATAATCTAGGGTTTTGAAATTGGAAAACATGTTTGGAAAAATTTCCTCGATAGAAATAATTTGATGAATAGGAACCATATAAGTACAGAACTCAAATGTTTTATTAGGTGTGTTTCAACAATATCTAGAGATTTGATATTTGAAATTTTGCTAGCTATTTTAGATTTTTTAATAGAAATATAAAACAAATTTTTTTTCCCTTTTGCCCTGAATCCGCCCCTCTCGCACTGCGCGATTTTTCGCTTGGAGTGACAGTGACAAAAATAAAATTCGCATAGCCTCTTAAGGTTAAAACATCAGTCACTCGGTACAACTTAACTCTGTTTTCCTAGTTATGAAGTTAAAAGTGAAAAAGATATTGGTCTGTGGCAATTCAATCCAATAGTTAAAGAAAGTTAGGTTTATGAATCAACATTTAATCCACAAGTAGCCATGATTTTGTCGGAACAAACTTAAAACAGCATTACAAGCATGTTTGGGCAGAATCATGACAAATTGTAAATTTTAATTCAAACTGTTGATTTTTAAACCTGACTTATACTGACCAATATCTTTTTCACTTTTAACAAGAAAAACAAAGTTAAGTTCTGCACTTTGTACCGAGCGACTGATGTTTAACCATTTTGATAAGAAAGTAAGAAGACATAAATTGTAGGTTTTTTAGGTTCCGTCAAAAGTAAATCTAGATGTGAGGAACTCTGAACCGGGATTTGAACCCCGGACGTAATGTTAATTTGTAGGTATTTTCTTGCGATGTAATCACCACGTACCAAAAATACGTTATTATCAATAGGTCTGATTAGAAAGTTCTGTTGTCTGTAAAATTTGGCATGTAGGTTGAGAATAAATTGAAAGCCCGAAAAAATAAGAACATTTTCGTCAACCTCTTATTTTAAAATATTGTTGTATTTGTGGAGTCTAATGAAGCATATTTGGAAACAAATTTATATCCGTAACGTAACGGAACCCTTACATTTTCAATATCCGCTGGACGTACAGAACATGTCAAGCTCAATCTTTACTATTCTTATTGAATATCCCGAACTAACTGACAACCATGAATATTTTTATATTTTATTTTGAAAATCTTCTTTTAAATATCTTTTATTCTACTATAGCGAAACTTTAAAAATAAAATGTCTTCTTTTAACGCTGGCTAACAGAAAAGAGAGAAAAAAGTACTTTTCTCAAATAAAACGATCATAAGAAAGAAGAAACCTTGTTTGAGATAAATTGAATTTCTAGTATTGGTTAAAAACAAGCCATCAGCGGCCAGCAATATTAGTATGAACATTCATATCTGTCTTGTTATCGCACCGGCAATTTCACTATAAAAATCTATAACAGTCGTGGTATTTGAAAATGGAATGGGGTTTTGTTACGATTACTAACTTGTAACTAGCAATTCCAAAGTGCAAAGAGGTTTTTTAATGTAACTGGCTGAATACAAATGAGGCAACGAAAAAAAAAACTTGGCGCGCGATACATGAAAATTTTGTTGGTCTGTTATTGAATTGATAATTCTTGATTAAATTGAGCTCAAACGAGAACATTTGAGTCCAATCAAATTATTTTGAATGAAAGACTAGACAGTGAATATCTAGACGTCAAGGTAATTGTTACTCTAGTATAAACCTTTACTAGTAACTACTATGTAATCTGTGTCATTACTACTAAAAGTACATAGCATATCAACTTTTTGAATGGTAAAAAGTAAAAACGTCTTTTACTAAGGCCCAATTGCAGCATGATCGAGAAAAAATCCTTAGCCCTCGAGTTAACTAACCCAAGGGAAGAGTTTACTAAAGTAGGGCCACTGAGTGATGGCACTTATGACAGCTGCATTTAGTGATGAGGTACATTTCAAATTTTGGTTAAAAATAAAAATCAAGTGTAAGTTTACTCAACATTAGACACGTCATTCAACATTCAACATAATGATACAAAAGGAAGATGTGCCAAAACCAGTGGCGTAGCTATCGGAGGGCTATGCGGTGTAGTACCCCGGGGCCCCCAAGAGATGTTTAAATATCTAAATCGAAAAAAGTATTTTACTATCATATATTTTCGTTTAGTTTAACTTCGTCATTGTTTTGTTTTTAATTAAATATTGTTGCGTAACTTGGCGATACGACCTATAAAAAATGAGAAACTTTTTAAAAAAAAATCTTTGTTTCTATACAAATTCTATTGCACAATAAAGTAACATTCAAATCGAAAAATAATAACCGAAACGAAGAAAGCTTTTTCTTAACCCTCTATTTTTGACTTAACCCAAGTTAAAGTCGAGTTAAGAACATGCTGCAAGTGGGCCTAATTGTTAGAATATCCACGCAATTTTTTAGGAAAGTACTATACAAGTCTAACATTACTGTATAAGCTACGCCTCGGCTCACATTATCATGTTCGTCAAAACAACGTCTCAATTGCCGTCCTTAGCAGTAATCTACTATTTCCTTAAATAATAAGTGACAGGAAAATGGAAAAGTATTCCTATTCCGTTTCTCTTTCATAAAATTGTACGCACGATAGGTTGATTTTCGGTTTTAATCAAAATTTATTTTTATGTACCCAATTTCAGTTTTACGTTTTCATAATAATCGTCACGTAATATTTTATTTATTATTGGTAACAGCACACTAATTCCATTCCCGTGTAAATACTAACCATTTTTATGACAACAATGGTAGCCAAATAAAATCAGTTAATTGATATATATACCTATATATATGTATGTACGAATATATATCGTCTCCGAGGGGTGTCGGAGGTGTTCCGAGTGTAAACTGTAACATGCAAGTCATAGTCCTCACTCAGTACACCCGCGTTTCATGGAATATTATTACGTCCCAACGTGATTGGTGGTGAGCCCTATCGCCGTACTTCGGGCACTAATAAAAGCTTTTTAGGGCATGCAGGTTTCCTTACGATGTTTTCCTTCACTGTTCTGCAAGTGGTAAATAAGAACATATAAATTCTGAAAAGCTTAAGGTGCATGCCCGACTGGGATCGAACCTGGATCTCAAGATTGAGAGACCAGCGTTCTACTCCTGAGCTACCGCCGCTTCAGTTTAGTTTATTAACATTTTCTAAGAAACTTCTTTTTAGAACAACCCTCTTCATTTTGTATATTTTGTCGTCGGCACATCGTAAAATTGGGCTTATCATGATCTGCATGGGCATATCTTATTTTAGATAAAAATAGGGAGGTTGCCTCACTCGGCTCTACTTCGCTTGGTTCCCCAAATTTTTTTAACATGTAAACCTAACACGTCCCTCCTCACTTCGCTTCGCTCCGCTCGTCTTCACTCCTACCTTTTGACTTTTTGTGAATGATTGTCGATTTCATACTTTACGTGCTCCCCATTCTACCATCTGCCCACGACATATCAACGGTTTTGTGTCAACTCTGATCTTGTTCCAGCTAACCTTTGACACGTTCACCGTGGGCAAGTTCGTCTCGTTCACAGCTGAGGGATGCCCCGACGGTCACATGACCATCGTAGAACGCAGCCCGGCCCCACCCACCGGCCAGTGGTGCGGGTCAGCATGGGGGTACACCGTCTACTTCAGCGAGAGTGACTCCATCAACATGACGCTTAGGCTTGACAGGTTGAGCCAACAGGTTTGTAGTCAATAATTTTTTAAATTGTGATTTAATCAAAGCAGCTGTGAGACGATTCACGCATTCCTGTTCGTCAATGATAATCCAGAAAACGTAATGCGAGAATTTAGTGTTTATTATTTTAATATTTTCTCTGATTATTAATAACATATGATTTTTGACAGATGGCTGTAGCAATTTTTGCTTTAGAACGTTTTCTAAAATTTTTTGAATTCAATTTGCAATAATTACGAATAAGCCACAAAATAATGGACCAATCACAGTGTAGCATTTGTGCTAAAAATACCTAAATCTTCTATAGAAAAATATTTGATAAACCATCCGATTTTAATATTTATTTGATGCATTACATTACAAACGTGAATTTCCAATGCGTGTAACATGGTATTTAATTTAAATAGTTAAACAAATCACTTATCTACGCTAAAACAGACAAATTATTAACTCAGAATAAATATTATAAATACTTCAAATGTTTTGGTCTTTAGGTGATTGCAACCTTTGTGTTTTATCCGTGGTTAGTACTTTTTTGTGTATGATAAAGATTTTTGTTTCTTATTTTAGTTTTTTTTTTTTTATTATGTTGATAAACACTAAAGCCTCATCTATCTCGTTGCAATACGACTGCCTGCACAATATTGTGTGTGGAAATCCACTTTTTTCCAGTTTCATATTATAATAGTGAAGTTATTTTAAAAAGATCTACAAAAAGTTCATAAAAAAAATATTGGACTACATCTTTGGCTCACTCATATGATTCAAAGTTTTAGAAAGTGTATGGAAGAAAAAGAAATGTAGTTTTCGTCTGTAATATTTATTGTATTTTTTCGTTACTTTTGTCTATGATGATGATTAATAATAAAATTAAAGTCTATCTAAAAGTTTCATTGCAATTTGTTCCTTTCTTGAGATAAACCAAGACAATATTATTGTCAAAATAAAAAGTTGATTTGGTTGAGTATTCGACTAGTCTTTTTTTACGTATTTCTAGCCTTTTACTATTCATTACCGAGTTATGTATATGCCGTAGTCATTTTGTGGAATTCGGCAAATTGGCATGGATTAAATTATGTTAAGGTTTGTTAATTCGAAAACCATTTTGAGATTTAGGTTTAATAAGCCGTATTTTCGAACTTTTGGTCTAAAAAACCTCACGATGATGAATAATTTTATGAAAAAGCTGCAACTTCTATTTGCTTTCGTGTGACGTCATTTGAGAAATGGCTGTTTAGAAATGTGTCTGTGCTATCAATATAAATTTATAATAATTTTTTTCCGACTGATTTGATAGATGGATGACATGAGTAGACAGATAGAGACAGACCACTATTTTTTATAAGCAATCACCCATTACAATCCATATAATGTCCACAATTCTCAAGTGACATCATATCGGACAATTCTTTAAAAAATCAAAAAAGATAATGGTTCAAAATAATGAAAACTGTGTCCTTAAATGGCGAATACTCATTGAAAAAAAAATTAAAACAATCGTTTAGAAATTAAGTGATGGGAATTGTAAGGAATGAAATCAAATATATTTCACCAAAAAGTCAAAAATAGATGCGATGACAAGCGGAGGGAGGTGCAGCGTGTTAGGTTTACATGTAAATACATTTTGCGAGCCGAGGAAAGCGGAGCGGAGTGAGCCGTCTCTTAGTGCTAACAGAACAACGATATGCCTAGGAAAGTTATAAAATGCCGGATTCTACGATATGACGAAGACATGTACACAAATTACACATGATGAACAACACTTTTTCAGCTAACAGCCAGAAACAAATTACCCAAAACGTTCCTTAAGGGCCGAAAACGGCAGACTTGTTAATTGGGATATTTTTTCACAACATCGTTAATACGTATTAATGAACAGCGGTATTTATCTTCATTAGAAGACTCAGCCCTTTGTGTTCCATGACGTCACGTAACTAACAATGTGCGTGTTCTCGTTTTACCCGGTGGAATGGAAGTACAGCTCCTTCAGACCCTTAAAATTGTAAGTTTAAAAAAAAAAAAAATATATATATATATATATGTAACCATTCGGCTTTTCTTTAGAAATATTTATGTATATAACAGTTTTTATTAAAATATACTCATAATCTATTTATTTAAAGTAAAACAAAGATATTATAAACTAAAATTAACTAAAATTAAAATTATCTACCAATAAATATGCACATCCTAAAATTAAACAAAAAGTATATTCTGTATAAAATAAAAAATGTTTTTTTAAGTTGACGCCGTTAGGAAGGACATCCAAGACGCTGGCAGCGTTGCTTCGTTGTATCGCTAAGGTGATCCTCTGACTGAGGTTGTGACGTCCCTACCTGTCTATCCCTAAATTAGGGTAGGGATAAATAAATTGATAGACGAGGCAGGAGTCCGTTAATAAAAAAATATATATTAAAAAAAATAAAATAATAATAATAATAAAATCGGGCCGAAATAAGTTTGATCCCCCGAGATGGTTTCAATCCGCACTTCCCTGTAGCCGCGGGCGGTCTCCAGCCGAAGGTACGTGGGATTTGCTGGGACGGGCGGCGGCGGCGCGAGTCGAAGTTCTAGCGACCGGCGACGTTGCGGTGTGGCGATCTTCGTGTGGAAGGAGTAGGCTCTTCAAAGACAGGTCCCAAATTTCAGTTGGCGTATTAATTCGCCTTAAAAGCCGTAGCGTTGTTCCCTGCAAATCCACGGACGTGTTATTATTCACGACCGAACACAAAGGTTGGCCAGCCACGACAAATCAGGGAACCGCGGTAATGTAGTTATTGTCGTGGTGGTTCCAACAGCAGAACGGAGTTACAATCATGGAATAACTTAATACATAAACACAAAAAAATAAACGAACTAGGTAATACTGTTCACCGTTTACTTACCCGAGTTGGGGAACAAAGGAAAATCCAATAATGCGTCACACACAAATAAATAATGTCCTGGTATTATTCCAGCAACAGTAATCACTTCAGATATTTATGTTGTAACCTTTTAACAATATAAAAATAACATATAACTAGGTCCCGACAATTATATTTTACGGCAATTATAGTGACCGTTATTTAGTTGTCGCGTTGGTACATCGAGACCCGAGAGTGGAATGTGTCGCGAGTTCCGGCCGGGCGGCGCACCGCGACGCCGACGGCCGCGTCATCGAGGCGCGAGAACAACGAACGAGTTTGCGGGTACCGCTCGCAATAAAAAAAATATGAATATTAGGTTATGTATGTTTTAAAATTAATTTAATTAATTGTTTTAATATTTATTGAGATAGCATTCTGTAAATAATAATAAGTAATTGAACTGCTTTGTAAAAATTTATTTAGAATTGTAATTTTAAGATGTACATAATTATTAATTAAAATAATTAATACTTCATTATGGAACGTTCACAAGTGCAACGTTACATTACCCCCCGCGTCACTAAAAGGATTTTATCCTCTGATAAAATACGTCTCCAAAACCTATCCGTGATTGCAATACACTCTCATTCATGAGCTCATAAAAAAAATTGTAGATATAAACTTGGAGAATAATGTTTTAATCATTTATTGTAACCAGCTAATTTAAGGTCCTTGATGTGCCAAGTACCAATATCTTTACCAGTCATATCTTCCAATACATATACTAAAGGAGACTTTTTAGCGGAAATACGACATTTTATAAACTTTGGGGCTAATTTCTTGCAAAAGTATTTGTCTTTATCGCTGAGAACGTAAGCGCGCTTAAAGACTATGTCCCCTACATTAAACTCTGCTGATTTGCGTCGCAAATTGTAATGACCAGTATTTTTCTGATGGGCATGCCAAAGAGATGACTGCACTTTATCAAAAATTTCTGATAAACAACCTAAATTTTCTGCGTAGACGTCACGAGGTAGGAAAAAAATTTCGTTGCCAAGATCGGTGTCAGTGTAATGGGTACCACACGTAACCAACTCACGACCGTAGACTAAAAAGGAAGGTGTATACCCTGTAGACTCATTCACCGAATTGTTGATAGCAAATTGTATTTTAGGGATATTAGTGTCCCAGGACCTGTGGTCGTTATCAACAAAAGTAGAAACGCAAGTCATAATTGTTTTATTGTAGCGCTCCACCGTATTAACCTGTGGCGTATATCTGGGAGTAAAATAGATGTTTGGTATATTATACTTCTTGAAAAAAGATTCCGTGCTACTAGAAATAAACTGGCTACCATTGTCAAGAAGGATGGTTTGGGGTATACCATGTACCATGAAAACAGATTCTTCAAGAATTTTTATAACTACTTCCGAATTGGCCCGTTTAATTGGGAAAATTAAACAAAATTTTGAAAAACAGCACGTGACTACTAAAATGTAACTATTTTGCTTCCGGCTAGTAGGAAGAGGGCCAATAAAATCAATGGAGATCATCTGAAATGGCCTGGAGCAATGTTTTGGTCGACCCAATTCACCTAGTGTAGTGTGATTTTGTGCCTTGTACGCCAAGCATTTTCCGCAAGAACCTACAAATTTTACTACATCTTGATGCATGCCTGGCCAATAAAAGCGTAATGCAAGGCGGCGATAAGTCTTGAATATACCAAGATGACCTGCTGTAGGTTCTGCGTGATTTTCGAAAATTACTTTTTCGCGTAATTCTTGCGGGACGACCTCCTTCCAAGCAAATTCGTTTGTTAAGGTGGAGTTTGCCTTCGACAGCCTAAAGAGGGAATTATTTTTAATGATGAAATTTGGAAAATTACCTGGAGTATTGAGGCAACCATTATACATTTTCTTGTACCACGTATCATTAGTGTCCAAATAAGAGTTGGCTGTTGATACTGCATCACAAGGTACAGCTCTAGAAAGGGCATCGGGAATAACATTATCGACCCCACGCCTGTGCTTCATTTCAAAGTTGAATGAAGATAACCTGACTCCCCATCGAGCCAGCCTACCTGTGGGATTGCTGAGTGACAAAAACCATTTTAGCGCCGAATGATCTGTATAAACGGTAAAGGTTTGGCCATTTTCCAGGTAACACCGCCAGTGCTCGAGGGCAGTAATCACTGCAAGAGTTTCCCTCTCAGTTATACTATAATTTTTCTCAGCACTGGTCAGTGAGCGGCTCATGTAAGCGATTGGGTGTTCTTTACCGTCAACAGTCTGTGTAAGCATGGCGCCGACGCCATAATTACTTGCGTCTGTGTGGACCTCGAACGGTAGATTATAGTCAGGGCAAGATAACACCGGAGCTGAGACTAAAGACTCCTTTAATTTATTAAAAGAGGCGTCTGCTTCGGGTGTCCACTTAAATGGTGGTGCGTTCTTTTTATTAGATGTCAGTTTGTTTAATGGACCCGCAACTGTACTAAAATTGGGTACAAACCGACGGTACCAGGTAGCTGTTCCCAGGAAGCGTTTAAGATCCTTTCGACAAGTAGGAGTCGGGTAGTTAAGGATCGCTTCAACTTTTTCTGGGTCAGTCCGTAAACCATTTGCGTCCACAACATATCCCAAGTATTTGAGCTGACTACGGAAAAACTTACACTTCTCCAGGTTAACTGTTAAGTTTGCGTGTTTCAGCTTTTCAAGGACACGTAATAACAGTGACACGTGCTCCTCAAAAGAGCTGCTAATGATGACAATGTCATCCATATATGCAAATGTTTTGAGGTCAAAATCACCGAATAACATATCAACCAGCCTTTGCTGAGTTGCAGGAGCATTGGTTAAACCAAAGGCTGTAGTTTTAAATCGAAGAGTACCACGTCCAGGAATATAAAATGCTGTCTTGTCTCGGTCTTCAGGCGCTATCAAAATCTGCCAAAATGCTTTAGACAAATCAATACTGCTTAGAAACTTGGCATCACGTAAATATACGGTGCGTAATTAAATTGGTTCTCCCTAAACCCTTCATCTCCATTGAGATATCTTTAAATTGCTGCACGATATCATCAGCAATCAACCTTTGCGCGTCATCTAAATTATTGTAGGACTGCAAACAAATGTCGGTTGAATCTACTTTAATCTCCGCCAAGGAAGTATTTGATAAAGTTACACTACCCAAATACTTGGGGCAGATCCTAAAAGCACGCCAAAAGTCTATACCTAGGATAAATGAGGTATCTACCTCAGGAATGACGTGAGTTTTAATTATATGGAAATCATTCTCAAATGTTATTGGCAAATTTATGTAACCTATACTTTTAATGGATTCACCACCTGCAGTAGTAATAGTAATACGTTCATCGTCAATTACCTTCAAACCGTGTTCCAGTAAGACTTTATGACTACCATTACCTAGTAAAGTTATCGCTGATCCAGAATCCAACAATCCACAAGCTGTAATATCATTTACTTTAACAGAAACGTAGGGTCTATTATCATTAAAAGGCTTAGCATCCAGAATTGTGGAGACCCTATAGCAATTAAAAAATCTTTCAATAAAATCGAGCCAAGTATTCCACTCGATAGCATCGAATTTTGAGGCACAATTCTGGGAAATTAGTTTTTTGAAGTAGACGGATTGTTTGTAGGTGCCTGACATTCAGGACAATCCGGATACTTGACACCCTTGTGACCACATTTAAAACATAACAAGGACCTATTTGGGTTTCTGCATTGGCGGAGATTGTGCGAATTCTCCCGACATCTAGGACAAAACAAAAGTTTTTCGGCATCAATTGCATGTACATATTCCTCATTGTTAGTTTTATAAGGATTATATTTATTTAAGTTATTAGAATTATTTTGATTATAATTATAATTTTTATTCTGGAAATTCTTATTATTATACGAATTGTTATAGTTCGGTTTCTTTCCCGAACAATTCGAATTCGAATACGCGAACTCAGGAGCCAATGTTTCACGTGTTACACCAACAGGTTCGCGGAAATGAGTAAGACGAGATTGAAAAGTCTCGTAATTGCGGCAAAGAGTTCTTAATTGCTCTATAGTAGTAATTTCAGTTGAAGAAGCGAGTGTACTCGCGTAGCACGGGCGAATATTATGCAATAATATTTCAAGTTTGTCTT
The DNA here is from genome assembly GCA_934047225.1 of Ypsolopha sequella. Lineage (NCBI taxonomy): Eukaryota > Metazoa > Arthropoda > Insecta > Lepidoptera > Ypsolophidae > Ypsolopha > Ypsolopha sequella. Next base: position 12,977,101 of record OW203996.1, read on the forward strand.
CTTCTGACAAGGTTTTAGATAATCGCGTAAACATACCAAACATGATGGATAAATATATTGTTATATTTTCTGAGACGCCCTGAGTTCGGCTACGAATTTCATCTAAAAGTCGGTAATCAAAATCTGATTTATCAAAATCCTGTTTCAGTAAAACTTTAAGATCGCTCCAAGATGACACTTGATCCTTTACGCTCCTAAACCAGTGTAGTGCTTTGTCTGTAAATATCTCGGTAGCATATGACAGAAGCTTAGAATCTGATATACTTCTTGCCTTGCAGAATTCAGAGACGCGTTCAATAAAAGCACGTACGCAAGTATCGCCATTAAATCTTAATTTGCCTAAATCAGCCAAACCTCCGCGGTCACAAGAAACATTTATCACGGGAATTACAGTTTGGTCAACCGATGTCTCCTGAGATGAAGAAGGTGAAACCGAAAGAGTGTCGACTCCCCTCTCTAAGAACGTCTTAAATTGACCAGCAAGGTTTTTATACAATGTCAAGGTATCTTTATATTGTGCTTTATGCTCCTCCGAAGGAACAATCCGATGAATTCTATGATAAAGATGGTTAAGTAAGTTCTCAGTGCGCTTAACAAGTGCTATATCTGGTTGAGGATCTTCAAGATTCTGTTCCACTTTACCTAAGACCTCTAAACAACCCGTAAGATCTTCCACTACTTCGAAAGGGGACTCCAAAATTTCCTCGGATGGATATCCAGCCGCCAATTTAACTATTTGTTTTCGCAAATCAGATACTTTAGAACCAGGTGTAGTTCCTCTGATTGCAACTTCGTACTCAAGTTCCGACTTTTGGAGTGACAGAAACTTAATGGGATACATTTTCGTTAAACAAAAAAGATTTTACTATCGACAGAATAAAAAAAATATATATGAAAGAAAAAAAAATCTTACAAGTCACGATAACCCCAACTAGTAGAATAAATGGTGAACAGCACTTAAAATAACCCTCTAGCAACTAAAATAATAATTCAAAACAACAACAATATTAATTAATAATTGGCATAATACTCCGTCCTGTTACAAAATGAAATACGATGACTAGAACGCTTGGTTTTGTCGATTTATAAAATTATTACCAACAAAAATATTATTATTGATAGAAAAATAATCAACAAAAAGAAGAAAAAAAAAATGCAAATAAAAAATTAACAACTAATGTGTACGTGGTTAAACAAAAATTAAAACATGTAAATAATTAATTCAAATCAAATAATAATTAAAATTGAGATTACTTTTTTTGCTGTCAGTACTTTTATGTACGACACAAATTTGAAAATTGATACAAAAACTCAAGTAATGTACGTAACGAATAACATAAAATAAATATTACCATGTACACATAAGCTGTAAAAGCGAAAACCAAAAAAAAAAAAATGAGCGTTTAACAAAAAAACAACACACCATCAACAACACTAACTACAAACCAGGAATAAGGAACCAAACTTATTTTTAACCACGTTTAGGCGCCAGTGTGACGTCCCTACCTGTCTATCCCTAAATTAGGGTAGGGATAAATAAATTGATAGACGAGGCAGGAGTCCGTTAATAAAAAAATATATATTAAAAAAAATAAAATAATAATAATAATAAAATCGGGCCGAAATAAGTTTGATCCCCCGAGATGGTTTCAATCCGCACTTCCCTGTAGCCGCGGGCGGTCTCCAGCCGAAGGTACGTGGGATTTGCTGGGACGGGCGGCGGCGGCGCGAGTCGAAGTTCTAGCGACCGGCGACGTTGCGGTGTGGCGATCTTCGTGTGGAAGGAGTAGGCTCTTCAAAGACAGGTCCCAAATTTCAGTTGGCGTATTAATTCGCCTTAAAAGCCGTAGCGTTGTTCCCTGCAAATCCACGGACGTGTTATTATTCACGACCGAACACAAAGGTTGGCCAGCCACGACAAATCAGGGAACCGCGGTAATGTAGTTATTGTCGTGGTGGTTCCAACAGCAGAACGGAGTTACAATCATGGAATAACTTAATACATAAACACAAAAAAATAAACGAACTAGGTAATACTGTTCACCGTTTACTTACCCGAGTTGGGGAACAAAGGAAAATCCAATAATGCGTCACACACAAATAAATAATGTCCTGGTATTATTCCAGCAATAGTAATCACTTCAGATATTTATGTTGTAACCTTTTAACAATATAAAAATAACATATAACTAGGTCCCGACAATTATATTTTACGGCAATTATAGTGACCGTTATTTAGTTGTCGCGTTGGTACATCGAGACCCGAGAGTGGAATGTGTCGCGAGTTCCGGCCGGGCGGCGCACCGCGACGCCGACGGCCGCGTCATCGAGGCGCGAGAACAACGAACGAGTTTGCGGGTACCGCTCGCAATAAAAAAAATATGAATATTAGGTTATGTATGTTTTAAAATTAATTTAATTAATTGTTTTAATATTTATTGAGATAGCATTCTGTAAATAATAATAAGTAATTGAACTGCTTTGTAAAAATTTATTTAGAATTGTAATTTTAAGATGTACATAATTATTAATTAAAATAATTAATACTTCATTATGGAACGTTCACAAGTGCAACGTTACAAGGTAAGCTCCAGCCCTTGGATCATCATAGGCATCGACCAGGTGCGCTCACAATTCTTTGAAAAAGTCTCCGCGCGTCTGGGTTCCATGGCCCGAGAGTTTCAACACCGAACGGCACAAACATGTAGCTTTCTCCGAGAGACACATATCTATACATAAATTAATTAGAGAAAGATATATTTCGAGCACTCTTAGGCTCGGCATCAGTTTAAATTAAATTCATTTGATAATAATAAACCAAAAAAAATAATGTGAAATAAAATGACTATAGTAATTACATATAGGTAAAAAAACAAGCACAACACAAAAATACTTTGTAAGGAATAAACCAACAAAAATATTGTGAAATAAAATGAATAAAGTATACGTAGGTACGAAAGAAAACCAACACAACACAAAAATAAAAAATTTGCATAATGCAAATTTTTTACATTTTTTTGCATTTTTTGCATTTTTTTACTTCAAAGGATTAAATTATGAAGTAAAAAAATCAGTTATTATTAACAAGTAAAAGATATATAGAGTTAAAAAAAAATTACTCGGAGATAAAGTTTGTTTTTAGTTATTATGCTGCAAATAAAACCACATAAAAAGACTCAATATTGTAGTTTTTGTAATTATATAGACTCAAAAAAAATTTTGGTATCAAACTTATTATCTCACTTTATCTACTGTAGACAATTCTTCCAATTCCAATTTTTGTTCCAGAACCATTGTTGTCGGAGTTAAAGTATTGCAGTTTCACTATCGCGAGGCTGTGACTCGCCTAATATTTCACATCACCCCGCTTTTAACGGATCGCTGCCTTTCCTTTATCTAGTGCTGGCAGCCATATTATACGATCCAAGAGCTGAAATTTCGATCAATTAATTAAACAAATACGGGACCTCTCTCGAGTTACAATAATTAATGTCATTACAGGCTAATCCCGTAATTTAATAAGGAAAATTTCGTTACCTGTTTCAAGTAAACGCCAAGAATAACCTGGATCAAGGAGGATTTGAGATTCTTCAATTTACTCAAGATGTTACGAAGGGCTTCCACTTTTTGTTGAATAAATTTTGGTAAATGGGTTTTTCGTCCAGTAATAGAATTTGACGGGCGTTTCTTTGCTGAGATCTTTGAGATTTTTTCTCAAATTTTAATTTGTCGTTTTGCCGAAAATATAAGCAAAGTACAATTCTTAAAAATTTCTTACTTGCTTATATAAAACTAACTAGTAAAATGCGTATGAAATTCGCACACCAAAGATTACGTTGTTTTAAAATTATATTATACATATCTATTAAAATTTTGAAATAAGATAAGTAAGTTTGAAATTTTTTCAATATTAAGTATGTATATCAGGTTAATTAAATTTTTAATATTACTGTTATTTATGTAATTTAAGTTCAAGTAAAAGTTATTTTAGAATAAAAAAAATATTAAAAATACAAATTGCTATAAATATTTCATCATATAACAAACTATCAAACATGCGAGTATTGTTCTTGTTATCCTCAGTATTTTATAAATATATTTAGATATAATTTTAAAGGTAATAATAACAATAAATGATGGCGATGCCTGCATGACCACCTTATTGAAGAATTCTAAATATAGCTATAAGTTGTGTTTTTATTGTTTATTTTCATTAAATTACCTTAAAATAAAACCCATTAAAATATATTTATCATCGTATTTCAATATAATTGAAATAACTATTTAGTTTAAAATAACTGAAATAAAGGTTTTCACTATCTACATTACAATATTCATCTGCAGTAGTTTGAAGAAAAAGCTGTTTTGCATTCAGTAGGTAATGGTGCAAGCAATGACGGCGCATATGTTTTATTCGTTTACTGGATGCAAGAAGTTAATTTTATCCAGGACATTAGCAAATCAAGTTTATTTAAGTTCCAAAATGCCTCTAGCTGCAACGGTTGAAAACACAGAACATTATTGTTCTGTGGTTGAAAAGCTGTATCTCAGACCAAATGAAAAAATCAAGACAGAGCGCACTCCTTATAACGGGTGAAGCAGGCTAAAAGTGAGACAGTTTCGTGTTCGCACACGTTTTGAAACTCACACATGCGCAATCTTTCTCAATTTTCACAAGCGCCTACATGCTTACAAATCCGGCTTCACTTCAATGTTGACAGCGCTTCGTCTTGAATTATTTGGTAGGACGGACAAAATATCACCGTCCTTTTTACCCTTTGAACGGAACAAACAACAATAAATTACTTCTATATGCAATCTCATTTATCTACAAGTATTGACTTCTAAATGACCTTTCTACAACCGAGTCCCCATTTCCCCAGGGTGTGGGCTACAACTTCGACTTCAAGTTGGCTTACAAGTTCCTACGGCGGAGCGAGGCGAGGTTGCGGTACGGCAACGCGACTGTGGGGGCGTGGAGAGGGGAGAGGGTCCCTGGCACGTACTGCGACCGCATTCTTACTGACTGCGACCTCAGGGCTTGCAGGATCCAGTCGCCAAACTTCCCTGGAGTCTACCCCAGGAATGCCACTTGCACCTACCATATTGAGCACACTAAGGTATAAGGAAAAAATGGTAAAACAAAATTTTAACTTATCGAGGGTCAAAACCCTTCGAGAATTCAAACGATCGATATTTTGAAGTGCTTTCGCAGTAAAGAGGATTTAAATATTGCCTTACCTTGATTCATTTATTTTGTTCTAAAGCTTTTTAAATTATATATAAGGTACGAATTTTCTAACAAAACTGCAAAAATCTGCAACGACATTGTATTTTTCTACGAAATATTTTAATTAAATTCTCGGTCTAATTTTATGCAAGCATTACAAATTTCATAAACCTTGTGGCATCTTGCCTTCATAAGCAAAGGATTCCACAGAATATTGGACTTTTTAATAAAATATAACATATAGGTATATAACTACGACCCTTGTATGTTCCATGTTATTTTACTTATAACAATTTAATTTCAACTGAGAGAAATATTTTTGTTTCAGATACCGTCAGATAAACACGTGTTGTTAGTAGTAAGGCAGACCAACAGTCACAAAATACATATCAAGGACCAAATTGTAAAATACGATAGAAGCCAGCGAGTTCTGAAGTAAGTAACAACTGAAAAGAAACTTACCACTCCAAATTTTCAGAGGAAAATGTGTCAAGAGCAGTAACTGCGACATCACATTCCCCGGAAAAGTTTCATAAAGCCTACTTTTATGACAATGGCGTAAAGAATTCCTTGAATAAAGATCTCTACTCGAATAAGCATTTTTCATAATAATCATTTATTAGGGCTGTTAAGTGGCCATTCGTATCTTGGCACGAATAATCTTTGTTTTTCTCTTCCATTGTCTCTTCGTTATTGCCTAGTAGTTACACTATTGTAGTATTTCCAGTCAAAGGCCTTTGGAAGTCTTTACGAGGGCCATCTGCTCTCGGAGGCACAGTTGAAATCAATGTCTCTATTGCCACTAAATAGGCCATTGTGATCGATTAATCCTAAGGCGTACGTTGCCATTGGTGTAAGAAAAGCGGGCAGAGTTTTGAATGGGTGTTAGTATGAAGCTTGACCTCATTTTACTCAGCGTTACAAGAGTAGAGGTCCTTGTTACTGCATTGAATAGAAACTTGGAACATTATACCGCTGCAAGGAGCACATAATGAATAATGCTCGTATTATACCTACCTTTCTTATACTAGTTTTAAACTAACAAAGCGTTCTAAAAGCAAAATAATACATTAATTTTGGCCTAATATAAGTTTAATAAGTTTGGCCGAGCCTCCAGGATAAGTTTGACTGTTTTAATCAAAATCACTTGATATATTATAGAAAGAAAGAAAATACATTTATTCGGTAACACAACACGCAACAAACTAATCTAAACAACAAAATAAATAAATAAACTTGTAGGTACAAACTAATCTAAACAAAAACAAAAAAAAAACTTGATGCTTATCTCCTTATACAAACTATTTGATCATTATCAACCTGTCCTCTTAACTCTATAGTTAGACTCTATCCCAGTCTAATTGAATCTAATGCCTTCCTGCCTGTTAATATGTCATATTTGTTATATAAGCCTACTAAAAAAGTTATCTGTATACTATCAAAATAGTAGTAGTATGCTACGAGGGTGAACAGGAATAAATTACGAGGATTTAAAACACGAGCATAGCGAGTGTTTTAAAAGTAACCGAGTAATTTATTGCTCTTGCACCCGTGTATCATACTACGTTTTTCAATGAATAGTGTGAGGAAATAAAACAAATATAATCTTGTGAACTTTAACTGATGATTGGCTCCAAAGAACTGTATCCAGAGCCGTTAAATAGTGGAAAAAAAGCATAACATTTATGGTACCATAGAAGAAACACAGGAAAAGCTGCAGGCCAGCCAACCATTGTAAATAAATAAAAAAAATATATAATAAAGCCCTAGGGCAAAATAATCGACTTTCTGTTCGGTTTTGATGCATAAAAAGTGGGTATTTACGAGCACTTGCATTGAAAAACATTAAAATATAACTACCTGTAATTTTTTTACCTGCGTGATGAACAAACGGGCGTCAGAAATTCTGAATAACTAACCATGTACGAATCTAACATGACGCTGGCAAAAAGTGGCGCTTAAAATAGCAGCCGTCGCCAAGACAAACAAAAAAAAAAGAGCCCGCAAACTGGTGATAGAACACATCTAGATACGAAAAAATTATATGGAGTCAAATCTAAACACGCAAGAAAAAAAGATGTTTTGTACATTTTGGTAGAGTAAACTGTTTTCAAACAGTCAAAATTAGCGAGTTTCTTTTCCAAAAACAAAAAATAATGGTGCTTTTCTTTTTAGGATCTGGGACCAGTGCAATGTAGTACAGGACTATTTGACAGTTTGGGACGGATCTACTAGGGAATCACCAGTTTTGGTGAGGTTGTGTGGTGGGGATGCTGTACCAGATATTATCAGTCGGGGCCCGAATATGCTGCTGGAGTTCCATACGTCTCCATATGATAATCCGTTCCATCCGGTGCCGCTGAGCTATCTACCTGGTTTTGAGCTTGAAGTTCAGGTAAGGTTAAAAAAAAATTATGGGGACTTGAAAGCAGTTCAGTATAGGTAGTTCATTTATTTATCTTTTGGTACATTACTATACACTTAGATATAACTTTAAAATAGTAAATAAAAGATACAATAAAAATGACTAACTTATCCAAGATATCACCAAACCATATATACAAACTACATATTTGAGTAAGTTTGAACCCTTACTTTTAGAAGGTTGATAATTTTACAAGATTGTTAACAAGAAATACTCAGTGATCATTGAAGATAAAAAACAAACGTTTGGGAAAATATATTTATAATAAAAACTGTACTGATCTACACTATACATTTGCTGTGTTACTACAAAAGGGTGTTTAAACGATGTTTAACTTTAGACAGTGTTTAAATCTGTTGCTGTCACTTTTTACAATATGAAAGAAAAGGCGACAACAACAGATTTAAACACTGTCTAAAGTTAAATACCGTTTTGTAGTAACACCGTTGATGTTAAGTGATAATGAGAATAAAGAAAGTTAAGCTATAAATAATACATTTATACATACCCATGTTATAATATCTAAATTAGTGCGTTTTAACGAATTCTTTCTTTTAAGGAGTTAAGTTTGGAGAGTATACTCGTTAAGAGGATCATCTTCAAATAAATAAAAACTTTGCAGTTTGTTACTATTACAGTTTAATTTCATTTGTTTTTGCTTCGTGTCTCTACTAAATTAAACAGACTCACGATTGAAAAACAAAACAAAACTGTCGTGAATGTTCCATAAAATCTAATTGTCCTAACTTTGTAGCGTTTTGTCATACCATAGCGTGCCCTGTCGCAGTGAAACGCCGTTCGTGCGTTTTTCTGAAACTTTCATTTCATCCGTTCAATTGAAGTAGTCGTTATTTTATATTATTATAATAGTTTCGGATCGCTGTAAAATAAGTTTAATTTAGAAGTTTAATTTTATAAAACTTGCTGCAGAACGAACTGCAAAATAAACCGCGATATCTTTGTAGAAAATAGTAAGAAATGATATTTGTGGAATATTTTTGTCCTCAAGTCCGGGATACACTTTTTTTGGGCCTATTTTATGCTTATGGTTTTAAATACAAAACACAAAAAAATACAAAATACATAATAGTTTATATATAAAAACATGTTTTAAGTAAACAGTACGTAGGCCTTATCCTGTTAAGTTTTGTATAAGGACGAGACAGCTCTTCCTAATGTTATTACAATAACATGCATACTCGTACAATACTTTCTTGCGTATTCCTAGGAAATTAAGTCCCTAGGAAGAGTTTCAGGTAAAAAGTAGCATTTGTACAAATTGACTGACTATTACAAAAGTAAAATACTTTGGTTAGGTTGTACCTGAGATTAACCTTTAAAAACATACAGACAGCGAAAGAAAAGACAAAGACGTCTGATTAGCGCTGAAAAATTACCCCATGAAAAATGTGCCCAGTAGAGGCACAAGTTTAGTATGGCGTCGGCTCCTATGGCGTTAACTGTCACTGTGAGTCGCCCAATCACTGCTGGCACAGTGTCGCATGAAACGCAGTGCTAACTAATCATGTAGTTTTTGCCCTTTTGCCCATTTGGGTGTCGGTATTAATTTTGAATAACGATTTGTTAGAAACGCGCCTTCTATGTTTTTTCATTCGCTGGATACAGACGTCCTTATCTTTATTATTAATACAACAATAGTATTTTGTGTTACTGTAATATATTTTGAGACACTGGGACACGAGTACTTGTTTACTTTTGTACGAGTATCCCATTGTCTAATTATGTTCAGTTGCATGCAATAATTTATGTGTGACCATCAAAAATATTTTATTTAGTATTTTCAACTAACAATTTTACGAAAACTGAGAAGAACCCTGGTTCATGAACCTGGGGTGCATCGTCTGGTAATGCTGCCTTAGGGCAAACCGAATCAAAGATGAAGGAGGCGTGTCTTAAGAAATAAGGATGGGACTTATTTCTTTTCACTGTTGTTTATTAGCTTTTTAGCAGTGTTGTAATAAATCGGGCCCATCACAGCGCAGAATTAGAATTTCATATTATAACATTGGATAAACAATGTACGTACTTGAAAAAACCGCTTTTGATGTTGTAATTACCTTATTGTAGTATGAGAGTAGATAAAATTGTTTATACATATAATAATACTCGTACTATAAAAGTTTAAATAATTTTTAACACAGTGCATTGCTTAGGTATTATCTTCTTTTCTATAACGGTTGCATAGCTTCCTCATAATATCCATAAGCCTTTTAAAAGTCTCCTAGCTTTCCCAAGAAACTTGCAAACAATTAAAATCGTCTGAATGTTTGTCACCTGCAAAACGTTGCTTATAAATACAAACACAAAGTTCAAAATCCATTATACTTCCTTTAAATGGAGGATCAGACAAGCTTAACCCTCTTTACTTTAATGAAGAGACCGTCGTCACTACAACTAATTAACTAGAAAGATTTTCACCACCTGCTCGATTACTAAGAAACGTTTAAGAGGTTTAATTTGTATATTATATTTACTAAGAAGATGGAATTTTCAACCCAATGCACTAATATTTTCACAAGGACGATTAGGTAAATCAGTAACTTTTTTTAGTAACCAAACTTTTTTTTTTAACAGTATGTCGTTTGCAATCTGATCAATTCAATCAATGATTAGCACATTTATTTAGCACATTAAATTTAATTATTTTTTTTAGTTTTCTTAGAATCTAGTCGACACTATTTAGTATTCCGCCAAATTGATAAATAAATAAACTGCAGATTACAAAGAGTTTTGAATTAAAAAACTAAAATAAAAATTTAAAAATGTTTTTATTTCACTTGATTTATCAAATCACCCTCGTATACGGTGACCATAATTTATAAAAAGATTGTTAGGTTCACTACAATATACATGAGAATTCTTAATAAGATAAACAAATCAAAGTAACAGATAAAAGATATGCATATTGGCGAGCTTATATCTAATAAAAGTTTCTTCCAGCATAACCATCTTAATAGAAAAATCACATATACAAAGTAAACATAAAAAAACATAAAGGAATAAACGTAAAATGTTATAAAACATATCAATATGTATATCATATCTATCTATACCCGTAAATACATACAATGAAATATTATACCTATAAATAAACAAATTGTAATTGTATTTTGTGCAACATAATTTTAGAGTTTGGGACTTCGTTGGTTTCGTAATAACTTTGCACGAGTGTCCCAATTTCTAATTATGTTCAGTAGCACACAATAATTTATCTACGACCATCAAAAATATCGTCTATATTTATAATATGTTCAACTAACAATATCACGAAAAATAATGAGAAAAACATTCATTAATGAACCTTGCGTGCGTCCGTCGTCTCGATAATGCGGTTTGAAGGCCAATCGGGATAAATAGGGCGTGGCTTAAGAAATAAGGTTGGGGCTTATTTCTTCCCTCTGTTGTTGATTGGTTTTTTAGCGGTGTTATAATAAATTGAGCAAATCGCAGCGGAGAATCGCTGAGTTATAATGTAATATTATAACATCGGATAAACAATCTAGTTTGAATTATTGCAGTATGAGAGTAGATAAAATATATTACATGACTACAAATAAACGCAATATTTACCTGTTCAGATGATAGTCTGTTATGTTCCCTGACAGGTATTGTACGTGGAAAAGGATTCACATTCATACGTGGGGATGGACGGGCGATGTCACTTCGTACTACGTTCTTCGGATAAAACCAGCGGTGTACTCAGGAATCCGAGGCACTCACTTCCACCTAATACCTCGTGTGTTTACTATTTTCAGGTAAGACCTTACATTCTTGTTCGTATATGTAGGTAATATAGTGGTTTGGTCGAAATATTATAGCCCTTTGAATTATTTATTTTATAGCTATAAAAAACATCAGTTGAACAAAATAACAATAAACCTGCCAAAATACTAAGTATAAAAGATAAAAAAATAAACCAATTCCTCATAAATATAACAAATCAGAAATTTTAATAGAAGTTTCAATAGTAAGCAAGCAATAATTCGAAAATTTCTAGATCTGTTTTTAACTGGCAAATCTGGCAATGCAGATTTTATGAACGCTCCAGGCGTTGAAAGTCATTTTAATTCACTTGCATCTCTTTGAAAACCTGTATTTCTAGTGCAAAATCCATGTTCGTGCTTCATGACATAGTTTCCTTTATCCTTTTGTAAGCAATCCAATAGGATTTATTAGCCCCAAGCTCATGCAATATCCTTGCTCCGTAGCATAGCACTTTGTAGTATTCGACGTTGCAATAAACACTGATTGAGATTACGTAAATGGCATCAATTTCATCCCTAGGCACTGTAATTTTGCTTCAGGTTGTACCTTTACATATTGGATTTAAAATTTATGAGAGCGCATTAAGGATTAATTCTTTAGATTTGCAACCAAATCGAGGATATAATTAAAACGCTAAAAAATAGCCGCAGATAAAACAATGAAACTATATGTCCCCGTATAATGGCGTGAGCAAAAGCGCGCTTTTTGGTAAAAAAAAAGATTATGGCGTAAAGGCTGAAAAAAACGCAATTCAAATATTCAAACTTTTTGTTACGTTTTGTATAAAAATAAAAATAATAAAAATATCGTGTCCAGCATAATCAGCTCAGTCAGGCGTACAAATTTCAATGTATCGTGTTTGGTTTACATGTAAATAAATTCGGGGAGCCGAGCGAAGCGGAGCAAAGCGAGGTGACCTCCCTAGCTTTACTAGAAAATAATTTCGTATGATCTCATAATGGGACTGTGTTTAAGCCATAATTCGTTTATTCATGAAAAAGCGCTCTTTTGTGCAAAAAGCAGTTAACGTCATCACACGACGACGTCTATATACAACTACCTATAATATCTTTCATTAAAAATGAAATATTTTTATTTTACTTGCATATTAATTATATTTGTTACATATTTATATATTCATATACGAATATTTATTATATTCATAATTATTATATTTCATAAACAGCTTGAATATTGTTTTCGAAAAGATCATAAATTCACGACATGAAAAATCTATTTTTGCATATACTCCTAGTACATTATTTGTATACCTACACATTGTCTTTACCTGATTCGTTATAAACCGTTATAAATTTTATTTTTCCTGACGTGAAACGATTTGAAACTACACTTGGATATTATTTGAACATATTTAATGATATTTTGTTCACTGGTCAGTCTCCCTTAGCATTAAACGTTACGTCCTATAAACTCAAAGTCAATTTTCAATGCAAAACTTGCAACTAACTAGTTTAAAGACACAACCACTTTTGATTTTATTCCAACCAAATGATAAATGATTTCAGACCAGTATGTGATACAAACTTATGTTAAAAAGAACAACAAAAAAATACTTAATGCACACTTTAATCCAGCCGGTTTTGCATTTGTTTCAACCCACCATAAATATAATTACTTTTTGATTGCCTCGTTTCACAATGCAAGTAAATAGAATTACTTTTTGAATGCCTCGTTTCACAATGCAAGTAAATATGATTACTTTTTGAATGCCTCGTTTCACAATGCAAGTAAAAACAAATAGTGCGTGAGATCAATTGAATAATCTCCCCTATTCATCTGTACATGAATCAATAATTGCATCGGATAGCTTCAAAGGGATGCCTCGTTGGTTTTCAAGGAAGAGTATTGTTCAACCAGCCATTTTGAATTTGATAGTGATTTGTCGGTTGCGTTGAAATTAGATTTGTACAATCAATAGTCGAAGTGCACCTTAATAATGTTGATACGTAGATCATTTGTTTTCTATGTATATAAAGGTATAGTGTTCATGTGTTTGAATATAATTCTTCTACAAACATACTAAGAGTTTTAATCACAGGTGCTGGGAGTAGTGTGCAAGCAATCAAAATTTCTGTAAAATTACAACTCTCCCATGTATGTAATAACAACTGCGCGTTAACTGGCAAACATATAACAACGTATCGTAACAACATAATGTCCTCTAAGGGGCGTCAGATCTGATTTTGACTGGCACTAGAACAGTCAACCCACATAACACCTTTCTTTTTACCAAAAATGTTTACATCCCAATGTAAATATTATATAAATGATATGTTAAATACATAAATGATAGGGTTTGAGCCTTGTCGCCTCATTTTGGGACAAATACAATATTTACATAGAAAAATATTTTACATTTACTTGCTAAAACCACGTAGACCATTTTAAACTTGAAAAGTAATTCTGACCATAATTACCTAATCTTTGAGATAACATTTGAAACGCATACCTTAACAACAAAACAACGTCAAGGATTTTTACACATAACTCATGTTTCAGGGTCGCCCTAATGAAATAGTGTGGGTATCCTTTGTGAAATACCACTCGGCGGGTACGGAGCCCGCTGGCTTTGATCAGCAAAAGGACTGCTCGTCTCAACTCACAATATGGGACGGCGCAGCCCCTGACGCCGACCCTGATAGAAAGGTAAATTTCTGCTTTGTGTTTCTCTAGCTTTGTAAACAACAAAATGAAGAAGTTAGCTGTAGCTGCTACGACGTAGAGCCATGGCGCTACGGTTACTTCTACGAGTGACATGCAATATTTAAATTTTCATTTTTTTTGTATCCTTTATGGCTGGAAGCAATTTTAAAATTATATTAAACCTGAAATCGATATAACAAAACTATAATAATTGTTTTTTACATTTGCAATTGTTGTAACTTGGTGAAACATATCATCAACTTCTTGATAAGAACACTTCTACTGTTTCACTAATATCACTTTTTATCTACTACCTTTATGAAAAAGTTCCATTTAATACTCCAAATTAGTTTTGAAAATCAAACTTTCCGGGCCCCGTTGTGGAATGACTATCAGGTCAGTTTGAAATATCGTATTGAAATTAAATTTATTGCAAAATTAGGTTCTTTTTGACGTTTGTTTTCATTTCATGCTAAATTAGGTTCTTTTTGACGTCCTTAGTTTGTCTTTACAATCGAAATTCTCTGCGTTCCGATTCACGACATAATCGATTATATCGCGTCTGACACTCTTTTTTCGCAAAATGATACTGGCCACAAATAAAAGTCGCGGCCGAAGCCTGATAAAAAAAAAAAGGTAAAAACCGCGCCGCGCTTTGCAAAGTCATAAAATAAATTAAATTTTAAAAGAAAAATTTCATATTTAAATATATAAATCAGGTAGTAGAAAAAGTATCGTTCGTAACGAGTAAAAATGGGTTTTATTATCCTCGGAATGTAAGCATTCGACGTGACTAAAGAAGGCGGTTAAGAGATCAACTTGTTTTTTTTTTCATAAAATAGGTAATAGAAATATGAAAGTATTCTACTTAAATCCAATATTTTCAAATAAGGTCTTTGTCATTGGACTTATTGTGCTGGACGGGTAATAACAAAAGTTACTAGGGTAGGCCATTCTCTTAAAGTAAATAACCATAGCTTGACTCTTGTTCTATAACAGGTATATAAGTAAATAAGCAATCAAGGTCCAAGCCACAACTTTGGCTTTGAATCCGTTGCGTTGTTGCTTAAAGCCCAAGTTACACTTGGAATACTAATCCTTAAATCCTTATAGCAGTTTATACCCTTTCAAATTCCGTTCAGTAGTTTTGACATGAAAGTCCATTCATACTTACAGATAGACCAAAACTCAATTTTTTATTTTGTATTATGATCAAATATTATAAATTTTTAACCTTTTTGTTATGTTTTAATAAAATATACAATTCATGATTCGGTTAAAGTTTTATTACAGATGAACTGCAAAATGCGTTTTCGTCTACCAAACCGTTTTAACTTCAGTCTTTGCCTAAGGACTTGCTAGAAGTTCTAACTTGACAAATATAGTCTATGTTATTTAACTTGGATTTAAGTTTTAGCTCACCAGCCAATAGTTAAGCAGACTTACCTTTGGACTCAAACTATGTTATTTTGTAATTTTAAAATATACGCAAAGTAAATTACAGTACTAAAAAATCATACAAATACGTACACTGCACAGAAATAAAAACACACACAATTTGAACAAGGGTCTCCAAACTCGGCCAGGCTCCGTAGTCTACGTAGTCTCTTTGCACCTGTGATACAACTAAGTCGCATCGCGCGCGATTAAACATTATGCTCCACGATTTACAGGAACCACTACGTAAACAACGGTAAAATAACGTAAAAGATTTATTGAAACAACTCAGTGATGTACACATTTTCTCAGACAGGTTTCTATAGTCAAGTCAACTAAAGTCTAAAATATTTAAAAATCGAACTTGAGAAAATACAAGAAAAATAGAAAAGGAGGTTCTACGACACACTAGCATAATGTTTAATCGCGCGCGATGCGACTTAGTTGTATCACAGGTGCAAAGAGAGTGGAATACTGTTTAATTGCAAAAATATCGTGTCATATACTATAATACGGGGCCACGCCAACTCTCGTGAGACTACTTATTATTTTGATTCTAAGATTCTTATATTGTGTGTCCTCTACTACTTTCTTAAAATGATAATTGACCAATTTGTTAGGCCAAATAGTAAAATAGTACTATAATTGGCCAATATGCTAGGCCAAATAGTATTATGATTGACCAATTTGCTAGTTATTTTTCTTAGTTTTGAACTTAGTTTTCAGTTCCGATGGTAAGCTGTTGTGTTGATAAAATTGAAAACTTTGTTGCTCGAAATATTGTATTATATTAAAGAGCCGCAAATTAAAAACGATTTGTAGTTTTGTTGTTCAATCTAAGCCAAGGTAAAGGCCAAAATAAACTGAATTTGTTCGAGAATACCCAACTTTCCGTGGTCTGATACGAGTAGCTTAATTACTACGAAAATGGCTTCGTTCGCTCGCAATCGAGCTGAAAGAACTTAAACACTGCAGACTGTAAATGCAAAGATAACAAATATAGAAGCGATAAAAAAATTGTGGCGATCTCACCGAGTTTATTCGTACCACTTCACTTTGCCAGCCAACTAAACCACCTCAGCCGTGCTTAGCCAAAAGTAGACATCTTAAAAGGAACAAAAGTCGATTGCACGTTCTTCTAATTTCGCAAAATTCAATTTGATTTGTCAGAAGAATTTTTGAGTGTAATATCGCTAATCAAACTATCTAGTAAATTTTTTTTGTGCAAGTGGACTAGAATTATTAATAATTGAAGGTAAATAATAACGGTAATTAATCGGAAATTAAATTAAAATTGATCGTATCAAAATTGTTGTAATACCTTTAAAATCAAAACTTCTTGAAAGGTTTATATTAGTTTTTACCAACACCTCAAGCTTTTACTTTAAACTTTTACCTATTTAACAATAAAATTTAAACGGATATGTACACAGACACCGTTTTTTATTAAGTTACTCATCTTGAAATACAGCTTTTCACATAAATACGGTAGCAACTACCATCCCACTTGACGGCAAGAGCCAAACATTAATTTTCTTTAATGTGTCTGAGCACTTTTACCGAGTTCCAGTACCGAATGCGGCATTGCAGTGTTTCATTTCAATTCATTCGGTATTTTCCTCGCTTATATTTGAATAGGTAAGCAGTAGAAGTTAGTGTTTATTTTTGCGGAACTTTGATGCTTGACGCTTTGTTCAGTTTATAAGTGTTTTAGTGAGTAAAGTCTTGTTCTTTGTCTTTGCTGTTGTTGTTATAAGTCCATATAATTACATTGCCTATTGGGCTAGTTTTAGAAAAATAAGTTTTGTTGTTATTTGAATTTTACTACGTTTTGAAACGTTTCTTGGTAACATGAAACTTTCTCTTGAAAGTTTCATTTGACCTTTTCTGGACTGGTTTCTCAACTCGTTCATAAGTTTTATGTGCGATTCATAATTTAGTATAAGTTCCGATAAGCAGCGCAATTTCATCAAAAAAATTTGGGATATTCTTTTTAGGTATTTCTGACGGGGGAAGAGGATTATATTGGGCGTAGATAAACACAGTCACAAAATAACCACTTACAGAAGATTTACTCCGCATAACTAGTGAAAACAGGCGCACGCACACATAGACGCGTAGGTACGACGATCTCGGAGATAGACGGGTGAATGCCAATACGAAACACTGCTGAGGTCATCATACGTACGCGTCTATGCATGTGTGCATCTGTTTTCGCTCCGTCGTCGAGTCGGCCTTCTGGTAGTATTTATTTTGTGCCACAACTCACTTCAAATTGTTCATAACAGAGACAAACTTCACAGATTACATAGACACTCTATGGAAGCGTTCCATTTTCGGAATATTTCTATTTCACCCACACATAATATGTATACCCAAACTGTCAGACTGACAGATCTATCAACGCCAAGACAATAAGGACCTAGGAACATGAAATTTGACTACACATTACTTGTATGACGTAAATGTCTGCAAAGAAGGGATTTTAGGAAATTCTTACGGGATCGGCAGATACGGGGTCCACATGGGGAACGCTGCGGGGCATCGACGAGTATAAAGATAAATCTGGGCGTTTGACAAACTAATTTAGTTTTCCTTTCATGTTCTTTTTTATCTAATGTAAATTTAATATTGTCAAGTCAAAATTTGTTTTCATTTCATTCGAGTGTTTGTAGAAAAGTTATTTATTCTGAATTTCTGTGGTTTCGTAAGCTTAACATTTTTATTTAATTGACGAAATAAATCTTTCAACAGTTGGAGAAGCCGAATGGTACCAGCAACCTCCTCGGGTCGTTCTGCCGTGAGGAGTCACCGCGGCTCTGCGACCACGCCCTACTGTCCAACGCGACCAGGGCTACCAGGCCGTGTGCTCCATCTGAGAGCTACATCACTTCAGGACCAGCCCTCACCATATTGCAAGTGAGCATTGTTGTTGAAATTTTTCAATCCAGGAGCGGATTTAGAGCTACAGTTGCCCAAAAAAAGGGCCCCATAAATTTTCATATCGAATTGTTTAAATTTTTACTCATGTTAGTATCCTGTTTTACGAATTACTTATTAATTGCTTAGATTTTTTTTGTATGCGTTCTTTGAAGTTGATCATATTTTGTCTTGAATTCAGTCTAATTAGGAGCCTTCTGTTTCATGTTTCATGTGAAATTTAGCAAAAAAACTGTTATGACTATGATACTTCAGTGGTAAGATTAGTTATAAATAAGGTATGACTTTTTATTAAGTACTTTGATAAATACAAAAGAAGCATCGCGCAAGTTATAAACAAGGTAAAATTTAATCAACCGCTCGAATTCATACTGGAGAATCAGTTAGTATTCAAGAACAAAAACTACCCTTTTTTTTAAAATCATAACAAAGAAAAATTTGCCATTCGAATTGGACTAGTTAAAATACTAGGTAGGCAGCATAGATTCAGTAGTTTTGACATGAAAGTCCATTTATACTTACAGATAGACCAAAACTCTAAATTTTTTATTTTGTATTATGTTCTAAAGAACAAAATATTATAATTTTATAACCTTTTTGTAATGTTTTAATAAAATATACAATTCATGATTTGGTAAAAGTTTTATTACAGATGAACTGCAAAATGAGTTTTCGTCTGCCAAACCGTTTTAACTTCAGCCTTTGCCTTAGGACGTGCTAGAAGTTCTAACTTGACAAATATAGTATATCTAATTCAACTTGGATTTAAGTTTTAGGTCACCAGCTAGTAGTTAAGCAGACTTACTTTTGGACTCAAACCATGTAATTTTGTAATTTATAAATATACGCAAAGTTAATTACAGTACTAAAAAATCATATAAACACGTACACTGCACAGAAATAAAAACACAATCTGAACAAGGGTCTCCAAACATCTTTATTAAGGCGTATGACCACGCTAAATAAGCAACTCGATGTGTGTCGGTACAAATATCAACGGAAACGACATTGAAATAATGTTCATTTCAGCATGCCTTATATATTATAAATAATACTTTTCACATGGACGCCATGAACGGAAAAAAAATTTTGAACCTAAATTTTTTAAATTATAAATTTCCCATAATTTGGTGAAATAATATTTAAAATCTCGTTAGGCGTTTGGAAGGAGTAAGATAATTCTTGTGTTAATCATGTGAAATTTTTGATGACTTTCGATTTTTTTTGTCAAAACTAACAATAGAAAAACAGTTTATGAAACTTAAAATTTATTTTTGACTCTATAATGCCTATCATATATTTTTATGAAAGTTTTTGGACCACCCGTGTGGAAGGAGTAGGCCTTCAAAGACAGGTCCAAATTGCAGTTGGCGTAATTATTCGCCTTAAGTACTTTGATAAATACAAAAGAAGCATAGCGCACGCTTTATACAAGATGAAATTTAATCAACCGCTCGAATTCATACTGGAGAATCAGTGAGTGATCAGGAACAAAATTTACCCTTTTTTTTTAAATTGTAAAGTAGCACGACCGGCTGGTACCCGGTTTTTTCCACCGGTCATGCCGCTTAACAAATAAAGTCAAAAAGTGACCTAATTGTAACCTAACAGTTGGAAAAAGGTTCTGAAGAAAACTTCGAGGTATTTTACAATTAAGTGTATTTAACTTTATCAAAAATATGTATAATTTCACAAGACTGAAGATGTAACTGACAATATTACATTGTTACAAAATTTTGGCCAAGACATTATTAAAACTTTTAGAACCTCAATTAGTTGTGTTAGTTACCGCCTTAACATCAGGGAGCAATATTACATTCGGAATAAATTCTGCCAAGACATTACTAAAACTTTTAGAACATCAAATAGTTGCGACAGGTACCGCCTTAACAACAGGTAGCAATATTACATACGGGATAAATTCTGCCAATACATTACTAAACCTTTTAGAACATCAAATAGTTGCGACAGGTACCGCCTTAACAACAGGTAGCAATATTACATTCGGGATAAATTCTGCCAAGACATTACTAAAACTTTTAGAACAATCTGTTGAATTAGGTACCACCTTAGCCACCGGAATCTATATTACATTGTATCTTGTGAATTTACATAAAAAACTTTAAGAGAAAGAAACTTGAAGAAAAACAAGGAAAATAATTTCCACACAAAATCTAGCTCAGTGGAGCCGTGAATCCATCCAAATAATATTTGTCGTACATTCTCTTTTGACTAAATCGTCTGGTACACCATTCAGTTCTACCAGGAAAAATTACGGAACTATTAAATTTTACATTTTAGGTTATTTAGTGAAACAGGAAGAAGAATTTACACTTGGTTTAAAAAAGTCATAAATCTAAGTGTCCTGGTAACATCCCGACCAAGCCACCTTTTATTATGTAAGGTTAAAAATAAAACCTACGACACATACTTGAAATTTGCCAACATTTCAACCAAAACTGGCATGCCGACCGCTGTCCAACTTCAAGGTCAATGATCTCCAACCTCGCTAACAAAGGAACACCTTGATCGTGAAACACCACGCGGCGGTCATCTTTCAGCCAGCTGGACAAAAATTCACGAAAGCAGCAAAACACCCTGGAATTAGAAGAAAATAAAAAACATATTAAAACCTTTACTACACGGAACGATGAGAACAGAAATCCGGTGACTCAAAATACAAAGAAATGCAATACGTACCATGATCCAACAATATATCAGATCTCCCACCAACCCGGCCAAAAAATCTCCAACAATCACCTCCAAAAATCCTTCTTTTAAACTTTAAATCACTCCTGTTGGCAAATCTGCCATTTTCCAAACAAGGAACCAAAAAGAAAGGTAAAAAAAAACGACACGACTTGACAGCCAAAAGACTGATCGAGCAATGACCGGAAACCGACTCGCTCTCGCACCAGACAAGCGAACGAACTTCATGTCAGCGAACAGAGGGTAAAATCGAAATTTACCGACAAGCAAACAACGACGCGAAAACTTTGAGATAACCGCACCTTATAAAATTTGCAATGCTACAAAATCATAAAAAAGAAAAATTTCCCATTCGAATTGGACTAGTTCAAATACAAGGTAGGCAGCATAGGAGAAACATTTTTTTTCCAGGGTTCACCTGGCGGATCATTAAACATTGTTCCTGATCACTAACCGAGTCTCCAGTATGAATTCGGGCAGTTGATTAAATTTCACCTTATATACAATTTATTTGAACAGTAATCTGGGTACTAGTAACTATGACTTATAATTGCGAGTAATACCTCTTTAAAAATGTTAAATAAGGGACCTAAAACATATCTACTACACACTTCAAACAACCTCAATGCTACCTGTTTATTTTACACCTTTTATGTCCACTGCGGTAAAACCACACACCAACAAATCTTTTCATCTCGTCCCACAAGCTTTTTAGGGTTCCCTATAAAAGTTTTCAAATAGAAACTCTACGATGAGCTGTTTTAATCAAATAGTAACTTTTAATTATACCATTAATTTTGGTTTCATAGCCAAAAATACACATACAATAATAATCAGTCTGAAAACTGTCTCCGTTTTATTTCTTTATAAAGAATTGAGAGACAAAAAATATTTGTTTACTACAAATTTCTATTTCTTTTTATATTCTACATTAAAACTAATTTTAAAACTAATCCAGAACCGGATCTCATGAGAACATTAATAAAGCCTTGGTAACTCCCTAGCTACTTGCTTTATTTGTCTTCATGCGTCCTCTTTTTCCACGCAAAGTTTTTCCCCGAGCCTTTCACAAACAGCAGCAACAGATTGCGACCACACAAAGCGAAAACGTTTGCTAATTACGATAGCAAACACGTGTGTCACATTTGCTGAGATCAGGGACGGAACTAGGGGCATAATGTGCGTGCCGTTTTAAACGGTACCCTCATTATTCCGTGTTTCAAGTCATGCACTGATAAGGCTAGAATTTACTGGATAGCATGGCAGATATTCAGAAATGAACGAATAAAGGAAGTTTTTAAATAACGTAATAATTGATTTTCATTGGTTATTTTATTTGACACCAGTCACAAAATAGTGTCTATATACAACCTTGATATCAACTAACCTATCTACTTTTTTATTTCGTATAATCTAAATACATATATTATAATTTCACCTAAAGCACTTTGTAATTAAAGTACTATTACGTACGTAATTATACCGGATTTGTACAAAAACTGCTATTGATAAAATAAGTTAATCGTTACAATAAATACCTACAATTACACGTCATAAGTCATTAGACATGGATAAAATTATCAAGTAATAATTTTTATAATTAAGATAAAAAGCCCTAGAAAATGCTGAGCAGCAAAACCGGTCGGGCATAATAAAGTTTTATTTTATATGTAGTAAATTCCACCAAGTGCCAACAATCGTAAGCATCAACTAAATACCTACAAGTTTAAAAAACGTACCCATTTAATTAGCTCCTTGTTAAAGGCCAGTGCAAGAATAACCTTCCCAAATCTATAAAGAATAATTTATCAGGAAATCGTTTTATGTCTTAAAGCTACTTTAAAAATCTAGTTTTACATCTAAATTATTATTACATACGGCTTGAACACTCACGTGTGATTGTTGTTGACTATATGCCAACCGTTTCACCGATACAATTTCGGCATTATCAAGGCGAGTGTCGTTCTTAGGACGACGACGCGGCGTTCACCGTCGTTGTCAAACGGGCACTGGCAGCTGCCGATCGGCGAGCTGCACGCATTGCTCGTGCGCTGAGCGTTGGCTGCGTCGTCGATAGGGGTGGGTTGGTGGATGCACTTGATTCCTTTAATTGTTCCAATTGTTTGTTATTAGGGGCGGTTATTAAACAAAACGAACTCACAACATCGTCACTGTCACTGGGCACTGTCCTAAAGTTGCTCGATCCATCGAGAACCGGTTTCCAAGACGGAGCCAGCTGCCAACCATGATTTACATCTAGTTTCTAAATTGGAAAGTGCCAGATGTATAATTCACTATTTCTAAAATGTATGGGGTTCGAGGCAATATTTTACCTAGATTACGACCCTGGCACAGAGTCGCTTACAAATGCATAGAGGACACGAGTTGTGCAAGCACGGAATGTCTGCCAGTAATAGTGGAGAGGCTGGCATTTTTCTGCATTGTGGAACATTCATCGCGAACTGAACAGATAAGTCACGTACGCTTTGTCGTCATACCATGGAATGTTAGCTCGATTGTGGAACGGGATAATCGGGCTGAATTGTGTATTTGTCTTTGACGTTCTTAAAGCCACTCTACCTATACATTCTCGCCGAGACTCGCCTGACAGGGACAAAGCTATACGAGTTAGGTAAAACGCAATAGAGTTTCCTTTACTCAGATAGCTTTGTCCCTTTCATAGCAAGTCTTGGCGAGAATGTAGAGCGCGTTTTACTTGTGCCGCAGGTTTGCTCCATTTAGTGATCTCCTGGATTATGGTATCAATTCTTGAAAATGTTCTTTGGAGCTTGAATTTTTCAAATAGTACGATAGAAGATTTTTTCATGTCGTAATTATGTTTAATAAAAGCTTTGCTGGGGCCACTGAAGAGGCGTATTTTGTAATATATTGGTATGAAAATTATCTATGGTTGGAGTTCATAGGTATAGATACAACATTTACTTTTATCTTAGAGCAAGGCTGGCCAAACCCAGGCACGCGGGCCACGGAGTGGCCCGCCAAGGCATTTGAATTTGCCCACCGGCACTTCGGTCGGCCAGCTAGCCGATAAATTACTATCAAGAAAACCAATTGACAGTTCACATTAAATAAAAAGAAATATGTTATTTTTCATTTCATTTACAAATAAAGTAAATTAAAGCATATTTCGTCTTTTTTGTGTATAAATTACCTTATGAAAAAAGTAGTAGTGTTGGCCCGGCGCCGCCACAGTCTAAAAAATTTTGCTCACCTGGAAAATCTATTGGCCAGCCTTGTCTTAGAGCATGTACTTTCAAGGACGATTATCCGTCCGAACCCAATACTGGGAGTATGCGATTCGGGTGGGTTTTTTCAACGGAATTTTGGACAAAAATATGTTTACACTTTTTGAGTCATGTAAGTTTACAGTTATGCACATAACTTAAGAGGCCGGCGGAAGATGCATAGTTCATACAAACGGTATACCAAAATTAAAAAAATTATAAATTTTACATATTTTTAAGGTACTGAGTATTTTTCCGATTGGATTATAGAGTATAAATGTTCCGGAATATCTATTTTATAAGAACACTAATTTAAACATGAAATATGAGCGAATAATGTACAAATGATTTTGGTATCCGTTGATATGAACTATTTATCCTTCGCCGGCTTCTTAAATAAACTCATTAGTGTGAGCGCCGAAAGGATCTGGCATCCAATCGTTTGAGCCACCGCTGCCAGAAATATGAAAGCACATTTTTCTCACATTGGAAACCACCTCGTTTAGAAAACCTCTAGAACCTTGCTCGTTTTGTGTAGAAGTCCGCAGTAGTTCGAGTTCCACGTCACAGGCTGCGAATAACAAACGAGTCTGCATACCGTAGTGGCACAGAAAAGCGTTGCATTTGCCAGGTTGAATAATGCAGGGGGCACGTGCGGGCGCCACTCCGCTCTAACTGATCAGCCAAGAACTTGAGCGATGAGCGATGAACTTGCTTATCACTTCATGGCTTCTACAGTTAGTCTTGCGAATTCGTTTTAGTTTTAGCCGTATCTAACTTCGTTTTGTTTAAATAAAAAAAAATAAGCATTTATATATTTTATTCAAAAATATTTTTATAGGTAAGTTCAGGAAATTAAACGGTTTTTTCCTAACGGATACTGAAGTGCAGCTGCACTAAGTGCCAATTTAGTTTATAATTCTTGGAAATTTGTTTAATATCCGAGTACATTATAATAATGCCGCGTTATAACGTTCGTGGCCGAGAGATAAAACTGTGATGGAATGGTTTAGTGCCGTCGCGTTATTACCTCTCCGTAACGGGTTTTGCTGCACAACTAATTTCACAACTTGATGAATTTTATTCTTATACTGCTTTGAGTACCGTACGTGTAAAATAAGATAAATACTTAATAAGAACCAATGATCTTTACAATAGATAAACAAATAATATGGAATTGCAAGTATGTTTGTATTTATATGCCAAGTTCTCAAATCACGTCAAGACTACTTTACGGGTTTGAAAGATTACTATTCATACTGGCTATGTTTTGCGTGTTAAGAGGCTATGCGAATTTAATTTTTGTCACTGTCACTCCAAGCGAAAAATCGCGCAGTGCGAGAGGGGCGGATTCAGGGCAAAAGAGAAAAAAGTTGGTTTTATATTTTTATTAAAGAAACTAAAATAGCTAGTGAAATTTCAAATATGAAATCTCTAGATATTGTTAAAACACACCTAATAAAATATGTTTGAGTTCTATATATAGTTCCTATTCGTCAAACGAGAAGAAAAAGTGTGTTTGAAGACCTCATTTCAACAATTATTTCTATCGAGGAAAATTTATCGAAACATGTTTTCCAATTTCAAAACCCTAGAGTATATAGTAAAAATGCATATACCAGAAATGTATTAAAATTTTCCGTCTATTTCATGAAATACACAGAAAAGAAACACCCGTATTTTTTTCGCATATCGCCTTAAAAGTCACGGTTGAAAGCTGCTATAAAGTACAGGTTTAAAGAAGTCATAAGCAGCAAATCACTCGTACTGTAATAGGTACTACCAGATTAATCAATCACAAAGTGTAACCATTATCCATTGTAGAATAATAGCTTACATTGCTTGTATGTATAATTGTATATATGTAAGTCCAATATATATAATATCGTAACCTATTGTTTTTAACATCAGTGCTGTAATAGGCCTTTAACATGGGCAAAACAAAAAGTTCTCTCCATTTTGATGCAGCTTGAGTGTTCCATTTACAAAGACACAAAGTTAATACAAGAAAGCCTCGTCTTAAGTCAGTTGATAAAGTCACAAGTTGAGAACTGCTTTATTATTCAATATTAAATTCAACAGAAGGAAGGACTGTAGCTAGTTCCTAACTAAATATTTGAAGTTTTCCTACACCACGTAGCCTCGCCTCCGTTGTGACGAAACGGACCTCGCGGATACGTCTGCTTATAACGCTTGAAAATTTTCCGGTTCAACCTGAAAAAGACGTTCTTGAGAATACAATTTCAAGAAATTTTCTTTTCATTTCTTTTTGAGTGCACTTTTCAACTTTTTGTTTTCCATTTTGAATAGCTTCCTTTTCTTTTGTCTTAGGAGCTGCGCCAAGGATCAGCGTTGTATCCCGTCTCGTTTCTTCTCCGGTATGAATTCGTGGATGTGAGCGAGCAAGGACAACCGATGGCTGGGTCCCATTCAGCATACGACCGAGTCTTCAGATCTACTCAGACGTATTCTGGAAGATTCCAGGCCCCACGGGCAATATTCTACTACGGACGTGGTGGTGCGGAAAACTTGACTTGTATACTTCGGTAAGATTTTTTAAATTGTCTCTCTCTACAAGGTTATTCCCTCCAACAACAAAATCTACATAAATTGCCGTCATTTCCGCTTAAAAGCCAATATTCTTATGTCGAAGCATGGGCGGGTTCTGATTATTTGATTAGGAGCCATCACTGTTAGCGGGAAGAACATAGTTATTCAGAGTATATGATGCAAAACAAAGTTAAACTTTATGAAACTACCCTTTTGACACTGATATAAGTATATCAGAGTTATAAAAATACTTAAACATTGATACTTACCAGAAAAAGCTTGCAAAACGGCGTCTATTTCTGACAGATCGCAGGACACTGACTACTAATTTAAAGTTACACGAGTAGGAAGGACAAAGGAATCGACACACCTGAGCTACATGTTTTTTCATGGGTCTCTGTCAAAAATTATTAATTTATTTTTCTTTTCTCCTATACAGATTTGAGGCAAAACAAGGTGAAAGAATTCAACTAACATTCAGCAATACTTACTTTGGAAACAAACGTTGTAGCAATATCAAAGATTCTAGATCAAGGCGGTGGGAATGTAATAGACCAGCTAAACGCACTATTGGTGGTGAAGGTCTTGCACAAATCATCATTACAGAGTACCCTTGGGAAGGAGTACCAATACAAAGAGATTGTCTTTGCAGCAATCGATCTGAACCACTTACAATACACACACTCACAGCACCTGTCGTGGAAATAAATTTCACAGTCACAATGATGAATATCACTGAAGACTATGATGATTTTGCTTTTGAAGGGGAATACAAGTTTATCCCAAGTGGTCCAGGAGATGAAACTGTTTGTTCTACTGGTTGGGGAGAACGAAAGCTAAGAGGAAGTAGTGGAGAGATAAGACTCTATGATAAAAGACAGACAACTTCTATACCAGAGATTGTAGGAGACAGACATGTCATATCTGAAAGTGTGAAGGCAGAAATAGCATGCGTCCACAGACCTTGGCTCATTGAACCTGGAGGAGATGACGTCATTCCCGTTCAAGGTCGATATCTTTACATGAAGATTCATGGTTACCTTATGAATCTTGCAGCGCCATCTTGTCCAACACCAAACAGATTTTTTATTTACGAAGCGCGTGATACATCTAAGCCAAAAGAAATTTGCCCCGATGAGTCAAAAGCTGTAGAACTATTTTCTCCTGGTTGGACTGCCGCTGAAACACATTTGGAATCTTCTCTAAAGCCTCATGCAAAAAGTTACGTCATCGATTTCATACAGCATGAACCAGCTGATTATTCAATAAAATGGATTGAGGTAATGAAGAAGCCCGTATTTGAACACGATCCTGAAGCGACGCCGCTGCCAGCTTCACTTGGACTGGAATGTCAATACAGGTAAGAACGGTAGTACTAGCCGAATATAAGATGACATTTATTTATATAGCCACACTCAAACTAGAGGCTTGGTAGGTGATCAATATCATAGATCGATAACATATTTTGCTAATTTTGCGAAATAAGATATTGACCTCCCTCCCACAGTAATTAACTCAGGGCTGTGCTTGCGTTTGTAAGTAACACGAAAAAAAAATACGAATTTCACAATAATGTTCATCAAACCTTGATCCTGAGTCTTCAGTATGTATTTGGCTGTATATATAAATATCACCTTATATACTACAAGTAGCTGGATATTTAGTTTCTGAAAAATGGAAAACTAAACAATCTAGAAATCAAGTAATACGTACAAAAAAACAACTGTGATGAGATAAAAAAACTAAAAATCCACCTGGTTTTAATTTAGTTATACTAACCAATATTGTATTTTTTGTTGTTAGCTGCCCGGAACTCAACGCCTGCATTCCCGTCACATTGTGGTGTGATGGTAGTATTCACTGTCCATCTGGATACGACGAAGATGACGCTAACTGTTCCTTTACAATATCACTTCCACCTCCATTTGTAGCCGCTGCTGCTGGAGCAGCTTTACTAATCTGTGCCATAGCTGTAATTCTCTGCGCTTGCAGAAGAAGTAAGAAGAAGGACAAGGAGTTCAAAGCACGTTTAGATGGTGCTTTGCCACCAGAAGAGAGACCGTTTGATCGAGCTAAAACTAATGGCGTGCAAGAATCAGCGCGTCAATACGCAACTGTACAAAAATACGCTACTATAGACAAATATAACCTCAGTCAGAAATATTGCGCGGGATTAAATGATGCGAGGTACTACGATGAAGTGACCCAAGGACGGGAAAAAATAGCTGATGCAAGATATGCAAGCTTAGGGCGGGCGGGGCGAAGTGTTCGCATGGAGAATCATAGAGGCAACGGCTCTAGGAGGCCAATGCCCGACCTGGGATACACAGACCAAAAGGACGGTTTTTGTTGACAATCTCCTGACCTTTTAGAGACATCTGTATAACAATTCAAGTAAACCTTTTTTGGGACGGTATTTAGTCCCAAAATGTTGTGTATTTAACGTGAGTATTAGAATAAAGACTGAATTTGGCAAGTGCCTCTCGTACTTGTTTGCTTCTGTTGTACAGGTAGCTGTGAATAAGTATTGTGGTGTGAAATTGTTCAACTATGATTTATTTCCCAAACATTGTAAATAAACTTGGAAATAGGATAAGAAAAATATCGGTAAGGGCCTTCTTTCATCGTATTTTGTTGTTTGTTTTTCGGATCAGAGTAGATTTTATTTGCTAAAAACATATCTACCTTTTACCTTTAATGCTTGACAATACGATAAAGAGGTACATAAACAAAAAAGAGAGTATAATAAATGTAACACTGTATAAGAACTTACTTTGCAAATAATTTTGATGGAGTAGGTGCTGATTTTAGTGTATCATTATTAAATGCAGTATTCAAAATGCAATGAAAATTAGATATGAAATCAAAATGTGATATAGGTTGTAAAAATAAAATAGATAAGCGTTCATGAACTGTATAACTTAAAGAATAGATAATTTGATTGTATTATAAACCTAAAATGTAACTACTTGCTATCGGATGTAAATAAATTATAGAATAAGATTTTTAAAAGTCTAACTATTTCCGGGTAAAGGGAAGATTAAAGTCATTTTTAAAAATAAAACAATACCTGGCATTATTTTGTACCCACTCCATAAAAAAAATACATTTATTGGCATTCAACTTAACGTTAGGTTCAACATTTAGGTTTATATTTTAATCTTGATCTCGCTATTATTTTCTGATTAGTATTTTCACCTCCACATGTTAATTTGTTCATCTTTCTATTAGCTACCAGGGGTTGCCTCGAAGATATTGCTATTAGCAATAAGTGCCGCCCTTGTACACCTTGTTTAACTGTTTCTTTGGTCTTTTAAGTTATTTGTGTAAATGTGCATAAAGTGCTATAAATATAAATAAATAAATTAAATTTCCTCGAAAACTGCACGAAATTTTATAAAATTATTTCCAAAACAAATGTTGTGAAAAAGCATTTTAAATAGATTGGCGTTAAAATTAAGGCGATTTTATTTTTACCTTTGTCGTTGAGATATGTATCCTGAGTGTATCAAACTCAAACACTCGTAATTTACTGTGCAACCCAACGTGATATTGCCGTACTTTAAGCATTTAAGGACATATGCTAGTGACAGGAATTTATAACCACGGAACATGAGCCTGCTAATCTAAAAACTGAGCCAGCTCCCATTGGTTTCAGTTTCATCCGTAAAAAGTGATAATCACAAAGATAAAAACACAACTGTACGCGGCCCAAATCTGGCACTTTGATAGATGATAGGATCATAATCCTCTCTCGGGCTAAGATTATCATTTACCCGGTAAAACAGTTGACATGTTCCATTGATGGATTATGCCCCAGTCTCAGAGAAGACAGAGGTTCAGTCTGGCTTGAGCAACAATCCATCAAGGGGGATGCTTGATCATTTTGTCTGAAACAGAAATATGATTCTGGAGAATTTTGACGTAGGGCCAAGATTTGGTCGGAAAATTTTTGATTGATTAATTATTGATATAGTTGAAAATTTTACACGTTTTCTTTTTAATAGCATTTTTTGTTATCTTTTTACAGTCAGCCGATTCATGCCAGATCTGATCTTTATCCTTAGAACTAATAAATTTTGTATAGATTTTGATTCCTACATATTTATTTACAAAAACAAACGTTCCGATAACATTTTTTTATAGTTGTGCAAGTACAGTCTACAGTCTGTTTCAAGCCGAATTCTGAAATCAAAATTCAAGCTCAGAAATGGAATCTAGAATCAGGCCGATTCCAAACATTGATAACCTTATTCGAACAGCCGAAATGAGTATACAAAGGCGGGTACGAAACGATCATCAAGCTACGCCATAACCGTTAGGAGATCGTATCGGGACTAAACACAGTGTTCTAAAATAGATCGAGCCTGCAAAATAGAGGATTTGGCCATGCTAAAGATAGGTAAGTATATTTTGGACGTTTTATCACTTCATTATCTATAAACCTTCATCAGTTAGAGCTACTGCATGCTTTGCTACATTGATATTGTTCTTAAAATAATTGGTATGGGAATTAGAATTAAAAAAAAGGTAAAAGCACACATACAAAGCAAGATAGCATGGCCATATACAGGTTGTATTTTTATTAAGTCTCAAGTCTCTTTTAAAAAATCTTTGAAAGCAGTTTTCATTTTCTTTATAATCGATGACGATAGTCCTTGGAGCAAATGTCTCTATTCCCTATAATTAGTTTAGGTTTTCCCCACACTGACCCGACACAATGCTCTACCTGTATTTGATATATACAACCTACTTCAGCCTCTTCAATAAAGCCATCCTCCATTAACTAATTGTGAGTAAGATATGATACATTTCAGAAATCGTATAGTTATTTCTTTACCCTGCGCAAAGTACTACAGAGTCAATGCTACGCAATCACATTACCGTAGCAATAGCTACGAATTTTAATGTAGATGTGGTCGTAGCCAACTGTGTAGCTCAATTGAACAAAGAATAGCTGTGTCTATTCGGTTATTTGACAGGACTAAACTTCTGTCTTTTTATTTCTGTATTGAAAGGACAAAGACGGGACGCTTAAAATAAGATTAGTCCCGTCAAGTAAGTTAAGTCGTGCTACAACGCATCGACATATGTAATACTTAAATAATAAGCAATGTTAAAAAGTAAATTTAAATTATATTGCTATAAGCTCTTGGTATTATAAAATAGTTTTGGTCACAAAATTAGCTCTTGTCCAAATATACCGGGACAATGTAGGTCACCAAATGTCACAGCCTCCAGCAAAGTTGCCCTTTTAACTACGATGCGATATTATACAATATAAAAATAAAATATCGTTGTGTTAAATCATTACTGATTAAAAATAGAAATACATTCTGTGCAAAAAGTAACGGAAATTGATTAATAAAATCGAAAATATTATTTATTAATTACTTAGACCATTACTCAAAGATTAATTAACATTTATTTTGTCGCCTTTAAGTAGTCTCTTTCGCTTACAATGCAGCTACGCCAGCGCTTGACCCTGCCCTCCATACACTTTTCGTATGATGATTGAGAAGAATTTTCTTTATAGCTTTAATCGACTCAAATCGCTCTTCCTGAAGTTGTATTTTTTTAGCCCCGGTAACAGGAATAAGTCAGACGGGGCCATATCAGGTGAGTATGCGGTGCTCGGTCGATGACATACATCGAGTATTTGGCGATGCGTAATATCATGGTGCAAAATCCATTAATTGTCCTTCCACAATTCTGGCCGTTTTAGGCGTATATTGAAACGTCTAAATAATATCTTTATTCATCTCTGGAAGAAACTTTATCGGTTATCGAATTTTTAATATTTTTGATTTTCAAGCGACTTCGACGTGAATTTTTGGGTTTCGGCTCGTTTTTGGGACGCCATTCTGAAGACTTGATTGCATTTCGATCTCGTAAACACATGTCACGTTGCCAATTATTATGCGTTTCATGAAGATGATTATCCGTGGAAGCTCGGGAAATCACGTCTTCAGAAATCTGCTCTTGATGTTCTTTTTGGACAAAATTGAGCTCTTTTGGAATTAATCGTGAATCGATGCGTTTCATGCCCAAAATGTCAGTCAGAATATTATTAACTTCACCTCTAGAACTAACTATTCGATACTTATACGAGTAGTAACTTCTTTATTAGGTTGATGTTTTCATCGTTCGCAGCCGTTGAGGTCAACCAAACCGAGGCAAATCAGCTACTTTTTGGCCTTCTTTGAATATTTCATACACAAGTCCCCGTCAGTCTTTTGCAACATTTTCAGTAATTCGACAAGGAAATTTTATTTGATACTCAAAACTTAAGGTAGACTCTTTGTTCAACTAATGTTTCCATACAAAAATTGTGAGTTTTCTAAAGTATGAATTACTTAAATAGCAACTGAGTGACAAATAGCGCTCACATTCTGTGCGGTAAATCAGTACAGTGCTACTAACTTACAGGAAAAAAATCGGATGGATATGTTTTATGCGCGTTCATAAAATAATAAATTCCCTGTACTTTGTAAACAAAGAAATAAATCAAACAAACGATAATAAACGGCTAATAATAAACTTCTAAAACAAAAGATGAGCTTTTTATATCTCATCGGATGGGTTAAGATTTGAAAGGTTCTCTGTAACATAAGTGGATTTGGAATCGTAACCTCGAATTACGTCGTAACCGTTTATTTGAAATGTTGTTTTCGTACAAAAATACCACATCTATTAGACCAAATCATATGGATCCCTATATACCCACTTATATTTTTTTGCTGTATAGTGAGTGGTAAAATTGTCCAAAATATACATAAATAACTCCGCTTGTAGCTAAAATACCACTTAAATTTATCATCTTTATAAATAATTTAACTGAAAATAACTCCCAAGAAATAAAATGGTAAGGCCGAGTCTAGAATATCTCATCAAATAAAATACCTCATTAAAGCTGACTAAAAGATTTCCCATTTTAACAAGCCACCACCGATTCCCAGTAATTTTACCTTCCGGGGTTCCGTCTGGTCACAGTTCTGTTTCCATCGGGACCCTAATTAGTTCATCAGATAATTTAGTTTGCGCAACGCTCGTTACGCGCGGACTGGACAAGCTAATGCTGTCTGAGCCTATAATCTTATTACCTACTGAGACAAATACGAATCTGCTTATTGCAACGATAGATCAGTTAGTTGGACGCTCGACTCCGAGTCTGAAAGTACGGGTTCAGTTTCTTTCCCCACCAGTGGGTCTACCTCGTAATTCTCATTTTCATCAACATCAACTTGAGATTGAAATTTGCCGTGCGTGCGACGACGCCCGCCTAACATGCCATCTCTTTTGCACGCGTTGTATTTCGCATGCATTTGCTTGAAGTTGATACAAATGAGAATTACGCGGTAGAGCCCCTGGACATGGTTTTGGCTTATATAAAATAAAGTCCCAAAAAAAACCGTTTGGTTTCTCATACGAGAACTTTCCCATTGCTAATCGATGAAGCATTAAATAAAATAAGAAAAAATAAAAATAAAAAAAACAAAATTGCCTTTAATTCCCAAAAAAGTTACATTAAAATACGTTTCACATTTTTAAATATTTCATGCATGCACCATGTATCAATAAAAAAGAAAATTAACAATGCATTATATTATGTCATGGTTTCATTTAATTCAATTTATTTTAATTCAATTCATATTAGATTACAAAAAATAAATTAAAATAATAATGTCAAAGAAAAAAAAAATGTATAATAATATCACAATTAAACAGTCAGTCTTTGGGTATCCATTGCTGGATGTAGGCCTCCTCCAACCTATACCAATCGGGTCTGGATTGTGCCATGCGTAGCCAGGTCCTGCCAGCGGTAGCCACGAGATCATCTCGATGAAGCATTACTGAACGAGTATTCAAATGTCACTTGATGCACCGCCGCCATTTCTCCTGTTATTAAAAAAATTTCTTCTCCACATTTTTGGGGTTCCGTACCTCAAAATGAAATTACTGAATCTTTATAGGTTCACTCTGTTGTCTGTCTGTCCGTCTGTCAAGACCCTTTTGCTCGGGCCCCGCCCCTACAGAAGTCTACAGTACATGGTTATGTAAAAACATCAAGCTTGTAAATCAAGGCGAAAAGAAAATCGGGGTCGGCCGTATGTTTTACGTGAATACATGTATGTAACAGGTAATATTGTCTTTCAGCGTATTATGTGTATGTCATAATCATTTTTGCACGCTAAGGAGTCCTTAGGATTCTTTGATCCTTTACCTATCGAGTGGTGGAATTAATTTTTGGATACATAATTAATTTCATATTTGCTCACCATGAAAACCTATAGGGCACTTCCAGTTGACTAAGAAAATTTAAATTTCGTTTACATGTAGGTCTTACAGCTCACTTATTATAGGAAAAATCTAAACATTTTCGATCTTTAATTATTTAGGAAGTCATAATTGTCAAACTTAATTAGACCCTTTAAATACATAGAGTTGAATATATCGTAGATGTTAAGTTTAGTTGGTTATGCATAACTACAAGTGGAATTATTTACCATAACGTGTTTAGGGTTCCGTACTCGTATTGTGTGTTGGTACGGAACTCTTTATGCGCGAGTCCGACTCGCACTTGGCTAGTTATTTTATATATTTACCAAATATAAACTTTGTTTAGTAGAGGCACAGCACAACCTACTAAACAAAATTAGTTTAGCTAAACTTCAATATAAATAAGTTAGAGAATATATTTTTATTATAAAATCGTCCATTTAGAAACATAATAATCTGAGATTAACGATCGAAAAATCATTCACAACACCTGTTCAACTTATTTTTATTTCTGCCTCCTTTTCTATCCAAAATTTCAATTCTAAAAAGTGTACTTAGGTAAAACATTGTCAATGAAGTGATTTGTTGGTCGTAAGGCTCGAGTTTCTCCAATGTGGTGTATCGCCAGAAATTTCCATATCTAAATGGAAAAACCTCCTATACAACCAATTTTGTCCCCTCATTCTCTCGCAAAATACACCTGTGGACTGAAATAGACTTTTGGTACTTTATTTTTAATATCTTCTTTTAGTTTTAAGCGAGTGCTGGTGGTCTGTATTTTCTTCTTTAATTTTTGTCTGGAATATTGTTTTTATTAAGGTATAGTATGTATTTTTTAGAGTTCTAGTTTCTACATCAGTGGAGTTGAGGACCTTTCCTCTGTATTCAGATTACTAGCTTCTTTTTCACGAGGACAGGAAATCATACGGGCGCGTGGGCCGAGTTGACGACATAGCGTCGGAGTATATCGACAGTAGCTCAGTTAGGCAATACTGTTTCAATCATAGGTGGAGTAGAATTAGAGCAGCTCTAACCCCATTACTGCATTACTGTGTAACGGACTCTCGTTTTCTACACAGTAATGCAGTAATGGGGTTAGAGCTGCTCTAATTCTACTCCACCTATGATTGAAACAGTATTGCCTAACTGAGCTACTCCGACGCTATGTCGTCAACTCGGCCCACGCGCCCGTATGATTTTTTAGAGTTCGTGAATCAAAGCAAAGTCAAAAGCACCCCGAATTGAAGAGCTCGTATAATTAGATTGATGGATGTGGAAGGCGGAAAATAGTTCTGTCATGAATCATGTTCTAAGCAGATTCGTGGTTTCTGACTTTCCCTTGGAAAGCACCCTAAGCTGTGGATCAAATTGGTGCCCAAATTACGTCATAAGGGCTCACCGCCCATCACATTGGGACGTTAATAATCGTTGGTGAAACTTGGGTATTTGAGTGTTAATTGTAACTAACATTACAAAATACATATTCGGAAACACCTAACCCCTTCGGGGTATCATGTCGTGACGATGACGTATCTATATAATTTAATTTGTTAATAAATATATCGAGGGCATCAAACTGAAACGGCGTATCTACAGATTTTCCGAATTTCCGAAAATAATTATAAGCTCTATGATGTACTGAAAAAGTTACGGTTGCTCCACTGGTTATAGATAGGTACTATATGCCTAAGTCTATGACGTAAAAATTCCGTTTTATAATTAAAGAAAAATATGTATAAATAACGAGTCGATACTTTTATATTTTTGTAGATACGCCCTTTCAGCTTGATGCCCTCGATATATTGTGCTTTTTAAAGCTTTATTTACTTCTTTGGTTTGCTTTTTTATATTCAAAATTAATAATTTTGATATTAATAAGGAAATCATTTAATTTGTGGTATCGCCTTGAAGCAAGTTAGTTACGTTAGTTACTCCAGTCGTAGAAGTATTGCATTATAAACACAATATTCCGGTTTGTTTCTGAAATCTACAAATGACATCTGTTTCAGAATCTCGTCCGGACTTAAATTTTTACGTGGAGAGAATAAAATCGCTTTTCAATAGAATTTTATTTTTCGGCCATAAACAATTACTCGCTTTTCAACGATTTTATTCTGTGAATTCTAAAAATCTGAAATTTGCTTCTATTCTATAGAGAAGGTATTTCATAAAGAAAAGAAAATCACAATCAAAAAAAGAATTTTGCGACTGAGTCTGAGAAGACAAAGACTTATTGTTCGAGTAGATGTTACCTTTTGATTTTTTTAATAAAACCTTTTATGTATCGAATTCTTTTGTAATAAACTATCAAACAAAAATGTATTTCTTATATTTTTCGTAAGCTTTTTTAAGAGGCACTTTGATAGAATTAGAGAATTGTGGCAGAAAGTTTCTATACAATATAAAGGTTTATTGGAAGAGTATTTTTAGGCTTTGACTGCACATACACCTCGGTGCCTTTGTGAATTCATAATTTTCCAGGAGTTTAAGTATAATCCTCTACTTCGAGCACTATATGACACTATCGGACGAACAGACATATTTTTTTGTAAATAGCACGCTACATATAACTCTTAAATAAATAATTAGATAATTGATACGCACTTGTTCCAAATGACTGCTTATATATATATATGTATATATATTATATATATTATACAGGTTCAAAATTAACGCCTAGACTGAATTATCAAGAAAAACAGTAGAATCTAGATTTTATCAATCCTTAGTCTCTGGACCGAGAAACTAAATACCTCGGTAACGTTTAAAACAAACTTTTAATTCCCAATTAAATGGAACCAAAGCATTTTGTAACAAATGCATAACAATATTAAAACAGTACAAGACGACATCAAAATGAAAACAAACCATACTGGTCCATTTTCATTCGGGTGATCCGTTTGCTTACATCAAATCATTAATTATCCTTTTTCATTGTCATAGCGAATCACACTGTCATAAAATGAAAGTCATTCGTTTGTATTAAAAGAGAATACAATAAGCATATTCCATTGGCTCTCATTATTTTCACGTCTGTATCGTTTTTACACTCACATTTACTGGATATTTCGATTCGGAAGGCATTATTCTCTTAATTATAGACGTGGCAAACGCGTTGCAGCTCAATAATTTATCTTCTGTAGGTACGTATTTTTGTAAATATAATACCGACGTGGCGTAAATATATTTGTGTATTGCAGATACATCATTATTTTCACTTGTTTTGGTTGTTGTAAGAACAAAAGCATGCAATGAAGTCAAATAATTTAATTTCA
Source organism: Ypsolopha sequella (assembly GCA_934047225.1). Lineage (NCBI taxonomy): Eukaryota > Metazoa > Arthropoda > Insecta > Lepidoptera > Ypsolophidae > Ypsolopha > Ypsolopha sequella. Next base: position 13,015,642 of record OW203996.1, read on the forward strand.
AATAAATTTATTCTTAATATATATTTTATTCAATAAATTTCTAATAAATTTGAGCAGTAAAAATATTTTAGGGTTTTTTTTTCACTTACTCAGCAATCAACGTCTGGGTAAGTTTTTAACTTTTTTGCTTAGTTTACGATACCTACTGCCAACTCTCAGCTTGCAGTGTTCGTTGTTATAAAATGACTAAACTTTGTTAATACAATTAAAACCGTTTATTACTACGATCAAAATATTTAGTGCTAGCTACGTAAAATTCTTTTTCAGCGTCAAAATTTTTTTTGCCAAGTTCTCTGTAAGCTGATGTACCTACTTAAAAACCACACTACTTTACAAACCACGCACAAGAAACAATAAGTCACCGTGCATTTATTGCGTCTTGTGCGTGGTTTTAAAGTAGTGTGTTCTTTAATAACAGCTTGCAGAGAGCTTGGCAAAAAAAAGTTTGACAATGAAAAAGAGATTCAAATTCTTTTTGAAAAGGGTTTGAAACTATTATTAATCATAATAATATTATTAAAACTCGCGTGAGCTGACATACTAAGTTACTATTACATACGGCTTGAACACTCACGTGTGATTGTTGTTGACTATTATATATGCCAACCGTTTCACCGATACTATGTCGGCATTATCAAGGCCAAACGGCGTTATCAAACGGGCACTGGCAGCCACCGATCGGCGAGCTGAACGCATTGCTCGCTCGTGCGCTAAGCGTTGGCTGCGTTGCCGAAGGAGGTGGGATGGTGGATGCACTTGATTCTTTTAATTGTTCCAATAGTATACTGATCATAATAATTTAGTTATACTTTAATTACACACTGTATTTACTTAGTTATTTGCATTCTTTGGTCCTAAAAATAAGATACAACAGTTAGCTAAAACAACGACGATATGCGTTCATTAGGTTTTTGCTTCATGCATTTTTAAAAGAGAAATTTGTCGAAAAATATTTCGCGACTACTTAATTAATTTATTTGTCGTAGTTTAAAAAGATCCATCGCTTGTTTTATGAGTTGAGAGTCACATAGGCCAGGTACACCTTCATGTTACAGCGATCCCTTAAAGTGATTTAAAGGGTTAAATCAAGAGGTTCGCATATAACGACGGCAGCCCATTTGAGATTGTGTCAGAATTTACATGTAAACAAGCTTTAGGCACATAACATCAGTATACGTACTGCTACTGTTGACCCTTGGGTGTAATCAGTAAAATGGAAAACATCCTCCAAAATATTGTTACTAAGCATACATTAAATACCGCAAGTATCTAGTAGATGGGATGAATACATTCTGTAGAAAAGCAGTGGGTTGTGTCAGAAATACATAAGTGGATACTTCTTATGTCGCCTCTTCACTCGATCAGGTTGGCAGTCATAGATATTAAAATAATTCATTTTTTATTATTCTCATCACATAAACATTACCTTATTATGAATAATTAATAAATAACAAAAATAGTGAACGATTAAAAACAAAATCCGTACCCTTATTATACATGCGAGTGTGTTTGTTGGTTTGTTGATTTGTTGGTATGTCCTTCTTTTACGCATAAATATAGTTTATGTGCCGGAGAGTGACATAAGCTACTTTTTATCCCGGATAAATGTAAACTAAATTAGCACGGGCAAAGCCGCGGGCAAAAACTATAATCTATAATCAGAAATAAAATTATTCTTCATTAAAAACAGACGTTTGGGAAGTGACGTACAAGTTTTGCCCCACTATGTCAGATATGAACAAAGAAGTATCCACTTCAAAAATCAATTTAAATTGTGTTATGTCTAATTTTATTTCAAGTGATCGTAAGGCTATTTTTAATGAGGATTAGTGGTGTAATTGTGTAAGAAATGTACGACGTAAAACGTACGATTTTAATTGTCACTCTGGCTAATTTGCTTGGGCGGATAGCATTTTGATAATTGCCAATTGACGATAAAGAAGATAAATTTTTGACAATCTTACACAATTCGGTTGTTTGTTAAAGTTTAACATGCTAGTTTCGTCTGCTTTTTCGAATAAACACATCGATGTAGGTATGTAATTTCAAAAATATCTTTTTTCGTGGTTTTGTGCTTATTTTCTAAGTATTTTAGTTTTAACAAGAAGTGAAGTAATCATGTTAGGTTGAATGGCCGAATCCTTTTTAGACTTTAGGATGCGTTCAAGAAATTGTATGGCATTTGTTTTGCGTCAAGCATGACCGCTGCAAGTTTTCGACCACCACCAGGCAAGCCTTTTAGGTTTTCCAACTATCCGGACCTTTGCAAAAATCCTAAAATATTGGCGATATTTCGTTTTTTTTAAACGGGGTATCGAAATTATACTTTTTTTTTAATTTCATGTTTTAAAAGTGGAATTACTTTTTAGGGATATATAAAAAGCTCAAGCTTCTGCTTGCTCATGATATTCAGAGTCTTACAAAATGTATCGTCCGTGTCGCGAGCTCTCAGCGTACGGGTGTGATAATTGCTTTAAACGGTTCTATCGATTGCGTCATCGACCGTCATTGCTTGTTACGGATTCAATTTGTTTTGCAAAAATCCTTTAATAATGGTGGTGTGCAAGAAGTGTAAACTCTTTTTATCAACGAGAGGAAACAATGCTGACGTGGTCAAGTGTAAAGGAACTTGCGATACGTATTTTCACAAAAAGTGTGCACGTATCATAAAATCTTTTGTTGAAAACGAGAAATGCGAAGATTGCATGAAGGGTTCTCCAATGATGCCGCCAAGAATCAGCATTGATCCTGCCAAAACAACTACGGAAGGATTATTGATTGACCTTAACAAAAGGCTTGATGTTCTGTTCAAAATGCAAAAAACACTTGATGATATGAGTGAGGCAGTAGATTTCTATTCTGAGCAGTACCTAGAGCTTTTGAAGTACAAGGAAACTAGTGAAAAAAAGGTAAAGGCTTTAGAACAGAAAAACGTGTATCTGGAGAAGTGTAACAAAGCTCTTGAAGAACGTGTTGTCGTACTGGAAAATAAAAGCAAGGAAAGGAATATCGAAATTGTGGGGCTAGATAAGAAAGATGGAGAAAATATCCAAGAGATAGTAAAGATTATTGCCAAAAAACTGAATATAAACTACGCCAACGTTCAAGAAGTAAAGCGGGTAGGTGGAAATAAAACGAGCGACAAGGAACAGCCGCGGCCGCGTCCGGTGCTGGTTACCCTCGCATCGCGCGCCGCTCGCGACCAATGGCTTGCCAAGAAGAAAACTCGCATCACTAATGGCGAGATATATAATAATGATAGCGCGAAGTCTATATATATCAATGAGGATCTATCTAAACATCAACGGCAGCTATTCTGGTCGGCTAAGGCTGAATTGAAGCCGAGATTTCAGTTTGTATGGATCAGTAAGGGAGACATTTTGGTCCGCAAGGACGAAGAAAATAGGAAAGTGTATGTTATTCGCTCTGCAGAAGATATAGAAAAACTGAAGACTAGTGAGGAGTAGTGCTTTCCTTCCCGTATACTATTACTTTACTTTATAAAGGAAGAATCACAACTATATATAAATGCATAGTAATGTTTTAGACATTATTAAGGAAACAACATATAAAAATATGACGACTCGAAACTCTGGAGTCAATATATTAATAATACAAATAGTGGCTTGAATCTAATACATATTAATATAAGATCGCTAAGGAAACATTTTAATACATTTTTGGTACTTATAAACCAATGCCAAGAAAAACTAGACCTGATTATTCTCACAGAAGTTAATATAAAAAAAGAGGAAATACCATTATACAGGATCGACGATTACGATATATACTGGAATACAAGAGAAACCCGCAAAGGAGGAGGTATTTTAATCTATGCAAAACAGGAATTAAATCTTTCCGCTTCAAACATAAATGGATCAGCATCCGAAATCATACATGGTACAATAAATACATCACAACAAAAAGACATCCACATAGTAGCGGTATACAGACCGCCAAAAACCAATAAATTAAGGTTTACCCAAGAGATGCAGGATGTGTTGAAGAACGTCCCAAAGTTCACCGACGTTATCTTTGTGGGAGACACTAACATCAACCTGTTGGACGAAAGTATGAACACAGCTGTACTGAGATATAAGAACATGCTGTATAGTCATGGATTGGACTGTCTTATCAACGATGTAACACGGGAGGAGGTGGTGGACGGCCGCATCAGCAGAACCTGCATCGATCACCTGTGGGTGCGCAGCCGCCGGCCGGTGCCCGCTGCACACCTTCTCACGACTAAGATAGCTGATCATTATTTAATTGGTGTTTCGATCTCAACAGATGAGGACTTGATAAGAGATACTAATACACATAAGCAGACAGTGATAATATCTAATAGGTTGGTACGTGAAAAATTGGATGAAGTGAATTGGGATGAACTTCGACATTGTAAGTGTCCTTTATTATTATACGAAAAACTGTGTATAATTCTTAGTAATATTTATGAAAGTTCAAAGGTAAAAGTCTCACTAAGGAGTAAGCGCGCTCGACCATCATGGATTGATGATAAGCTTAATTCAATGATAAGCGTTAGGGATGAGCTGTTTCGAAAATGGAAATCCAAGCCAAATTGTATGAGTAATAGACTAGAGTATACAAAATATAGAAATAAAGTCAATAAATTAATTAATGTAGCAAAAAACAAGAATAGACAGGAAGAATTAAAAAAATGTAATAATGATGCAAAAAAGATATGGTGTAAAATAAATAGTTGGCTGGGCAGGGAGAAACCTAGTTTAGATGATGTTATTTTAAAATATTTAGGTAAAACTGATAATCTCGAAAGAGTATGTAGTAAGTTTGCTGAAACATTTACTGAAGAAATACATAATATTAAACATAGCTGCGATAAGAAGTTTTAAAATAGAAAAGAGTATGTAACAGAGAGTGATGTATCATTAAGATTTCGAAAAATTTGTGCGTCTGAAGTAGAAAAAGTTATAGATAACATGAGTAACGAAAAGTCACCCGGCTCGGATGGTATTCGAGTCGAGGATATTAAATACATTAAGAAACAAATAAGTCCTGTTCTCGCTAATTTTATAAACATGAGTTTACAAAAAGAACTGTATCCAGATGAACTGAAATTAGCACTAATTAGACCTACATATAAGCAAGGTAGCCACCTGGACTACGCAAACTATAGACCTATAGCCATTTTGTCCATCATCAATAAGATAACAGAAAAACTAATTGTAAGACAAATCACTAATTTCCTAGATAAGCATAATATTGTCTCAGATAGTCAACACGGTTTCCGACGTGGCCGCAGTACGGCGACAGCTCTTAAACAGTTTACGGATTATATAAACAATTCATTAGATCAACGAAAGCAAGTAGTAGCTCTTTTTATTGATTTCAAAAAAGCGTTTGACACTTTAGACCATAACCAGCTTTTACAAGCAATGAGTGAATGCGGAATACGAGGTCCTTTAAACAGCTGGCTGCAGGCTTACTTGAAAAATAGAACTATGCAGACTATAGTAAATGGTACAAAGGGTACAAAGGCAAATATAAGGTATGGTGTTCCCACCGGCTCCGTGTACGGTCCGGTTGGGTACATCATGCACGTCAATAGTGTGTGTAATGTAGTTAAACACTGTAAAATGTTTATGTACGCGGACGACACGTGTCTATTATATGCTCATAATGACTTAAATATAATCCAAAACTCAATACAAAAGGACCTTGAAAACATCATCAAATGGTCGCATGATAATGGTATTATTATTAACTTATCTAAAACTAAATGTATGCACATCTGCTCCCCCTATAATAAACCTAAAATTAATAATCTACAGATAATTGGGCATTCTTTTTATTGTTTACATCGAGACCGCTTGAATTGTAACTGTTCTGAAATTGAATTTGTTAATTTGTACCTGGGACTTACCATAGATAAAAACATGTCATGGAAATCACATGTAAATAATGTATGTTCAAAGCTGAGATCAGTACTTTGTAAACTGTATCATCTGCGAGGCGTAGTAAATAGAGCAACTATGTACTCTGTTTACTATGCACTCGCAGACTCGATCATATCATATGGTTTGAGTAGTTACGGGTGCACTTTCCAAACTTATTTGGATCAGATCAATTCGATACAGAAAAGGCTGTTAAAATTGTTAGTCGACAAAAAGACAAAGAAAAAATGTCGCCATAATTATGACCAACTTCATAGTATTTGTAAAATCCTACCGGTCCAGGAAAAAGTGAAACTATTCATTGCGTTAGAAGAGTATAATAATAATGAGTTTAAAATCCCTATTTCACATTGCATTAATACTAGAAATGTCATTAACAAAAAGTTAACTGTACCGAGAATATGTAATTATTATGGTTCACGGACCAGAAAGTATTTGGTGCCAAAAATTCTAAATGATCTCCCGAACGATGTAAGAAACATTACCTTTACTAAACCAGTATTTAAGAAAAAAGTTTTAAAATCCTTATTAGATACCTATGTATTCAGTAAAAAATTGAGTTGTCAAAATTAATTAATTATATGTATATTTTACCTGCCTACTTACAAAAAGCATAATAATGCTAATATATACATATATAATGATTATATAAAGGTTAAGTTTATTTCGAAACGGTGGTTCCAATCAATAAATAAACAGTCGGATAGGTATAACATGTAGATACATTTCAGTGCTCATATCTACTTGTACTGGCGTTTGCTTGGTGATTGGAGGAACCGGTTCTTGTTAGAGTGAGAGCGTAAACTGCCAATAAACTGCCTTGCAGTTTGGCGGTATAGTGATTAAGTTTATACTGTATTATTTATTTGAATAAACTATTTGAATTTTTTGAATTGAATAAACAAAAAATCCTCTGTAATATTTTTTTTTTTGGTAATTTATGGATTATTATATCATGCATATAAACAACAAAAACAAATAAATACGATATATTTCGACTCCTATGATGTCGTCATCAGTCGAATTTACTTCTTTACTAGTCTTTTTTAGTCTATTTTGTTTGCTGTTTATTGGGCGTTATTATTATTTATTTCGATTTTGTTACAAAAATAAAGAATAGACCCTTAAGATTTCCAGCCATAATTAACTTGAGTATTCTCGTTTTTCTTGTGGAAACGACTCAAAATACTTAAGTAAGTGTATAAATCAATGTAAAGTAATCCAAAGGGTGAGCCGCACGCACCTTTCGGTAATTCACTTTGATAAATCTTTCGCCAAAGAGCAATAAAACAACATCTGAGTGGGTGCTAGCTGAATGTAACCGCTTTTTGATAAAATATGTCTAATGAAATGAAATATTTAATAGTAGTTTATGCTACAAGGGCGCAAAGGAATAAATCACGAGGACGATTTAAAACACGAGCGCAGCGAGTGTTTTAAACGTAACCGAGTAATTTATTGCTTTTACGCCCGTGTATCATACTACGTTTTTCAATGCATAGTGTGAGGAAATGAAAACAGAAATATAATCTTGTGAACTTTAAATTATGATTGGCTCAAAAGGATTGTATCCAGAGCCGTTAAACAGTGGAAAAAAAAGTATCATCTATGGTACACAGGAAAGGCAGCAGGTTAGCCAACCATTGCAAACAAATAAAAAAAAATAATAATAAAGCCCTAGGGCAAAATAATCGACTTTCTGTTCGGTTTTGATGCATAAAAAGTGGGCCTTTACGAGCACATGCATTGAAAATAAACTCATAGAAATCACACCGTTTATGCTACAGACGTCTATTATTGCCACAGAGGACAGTGTTATAGTATTGGCTAGGTTATTTTTAGGTTACTGTACCTCAAAATTAAAAAATATAACCTTTATAGGATCACTTTGTTGTCCGTCTGTTTGTCAGTCTGTCTGTCTGTCTGTCTGTCTGTCAAGACCCTTTTGCTCGGGCCCCACGTGAGATATCAAGTTACAACTGATACCTCCTACAAAAAAGTCTATGGTACCATGGTGCTGTAAAAAATCAGGCTTCTAACTCGTCGTTAAAAAATTAATTACATAATCAATTTCATACAAATTTACTCCCAATGAAAACCTATAGGGCACTTCCAGTTGATTTAGAAAATTGAAATTTCGTTTACAGGTCGGTATTATAGTACACACAAAGGAAAATATCTGAAAAGTACAAATGATTAATTGTTTAGGAAGTTATCCTCGACAAACCTTAGGACAACTCATAGATCTTAAGTGTCAAGTTAAGTTGGTCTTTTAAACTGCAACTGGAATTAATTACCACAATGTTTTTAGGGTTCCGTCCTCGTATTTTGTGGTAGTACGGAACCCTTTATGCGCGAGTCCAAATCGCACTAGTACGGTTTTTTTAATAACAATTAAAGCGAATAACATTACTTGTAGTACATTCATTAGTTTTATTTTAGCACAACCAAGCCTCCACATTAAGGCTGACCTTTTGCTTTTAAGGCTTTTGCGTTTAGACAATTAGCATTTTAAATCAAAATACTTTTAAATTTGTGTAATTAGTTATGAAGTTGAACTACAGTTCATATTTTTCAAATTTGAAGCACAATCATCGAGAAAAAAATCTAAAATGTCATTAAAATCACAGAAAACTTAATTTGGCGTTGGAACTAGTATGACCAGTCTAATGATCTACCTATAACTACAAAATAAAATGCTTTTTTTTTAAATACAGAAATCAAAGTAGCCTTCCCATTTTTTTTACCTTTCGTTCAGAATTCAGAATTCAACTGACGACGACCACAAGTTGGTCGAAATAAATCTCTAAGATAATTAATACTTTTTTAAAATAATAAAAAGCTTCAAAAAGGCGTTAACATATCATTTTTTTAAAAATAAATATACTCAAACAATCAACACTTTTTTGTACCGAAAAATCACGGAAAAAACGTTTGAGTATTTTTGTATTTCTTTTAAAATGACAAAAGGAAAAAATATCAAAATATTACATGGTTTGCTTAAATTGTCCAAACACGAGAGCATGTTTGGCGGAGCTAACCCACCATTGAATGGATGGAAACTGTTCTCCACAGATCACAGAAACTGGTGCTGACAGTCAGTATATACAACTATAACATTGTAATAAATTGTAATTGAACAATTATAATCTTTTTGCTATAAATTTTATTTGAAGAAAATTAAAAATGAAATTTCAATTAAAATCCTAGTAATTAATCCTTATACAAGTATTCGATTGTTATTATTTCTTGAGGCATAGTCAGTCCAGTTTACGTCGCATGGCATTTAACATACTGTAAACAAAAGTCGAACGACTGATATTTTCGAGTCAAAAATAAAGCCAGAATAACCGTCCTGTCTTTTGAATTAGCCTTCTCGACCGTAAAAACCGGTTTTATTTGTCGAACTCCATACATTTTTAGCTCGAGTTTTAGAAGTCTTGCTTCGACTCTTTCTCCGGAATAGCCACCCTGGACGTTGACTTGCATATTTTGACACTGAAAAAACTCTACATCGTATAAAGGCGACGGTAATACCATCATATACCTATGATTGTTTTGGTTGTAGGTCCAAAATTGTAATTTCTTCGATCACTACTATCTCTTGAAAAAGTTATTCTGCTTGTCAATGTGAACATATTCTCGGGGCGAGTGTTGATAGTTACGTGTAAGGTAAATAACAGCAGGAAACTTTAGGCGAGATAAGTCAAAGTTTGGACAGTAACGGTATTTGGGTGGGTTATCGCTCGCCCGTCGGAAGATATTTTAATTAACGTTGTTTTATTTATGTGAGATATAAGCCAATAAACATTTCTATCTATTGCTATAGCACCTTACTTTATGGGCACATTAGAATGGCTTTGGAAATTTACATAATTTAAATTGTTAATAAATGTATAAATAATATAGAAATAAAAATCATTTATTTCAGGCACATGACTCATATTTTGCAATACAAAATTTAAAAATATTAACAATGATTAAATTTAATTATTTTAAATAATCATTAACTAATGGTTGACTGACAATTTTGCATACTTATTTTTGGTGTTTTTTAGAAATCAAAACAAAAAAGCAAAACTTCTATTTTAAAATATTCGTAGATCGATTGATGATCACTTCTTATTGAGAGAACATTTTAACAATGATAGAAAATATTAAAAATACTTAAAACAATGTACAAGAATTTTCAATAATTTTGTCTTAAATTAATTAAAGAAAACCATAAAAAAATGAGCGCTGTCGGTAAAAACGGTAAATCCCTCGTTTTACTGTAAACTTCTTTACACTAAAAATATCTCTTTTTTTGATAGACTTAAAAATGAAAAATTTTAGTATATAAAAATACAAACTTATTTTAAACTCGTGTTATTGAGATTTTAAGGGTAGACTGAATTTCGAGATGAAATTATGAATCAACAATGGATCGTGGATGTCTGAAGAAAAAAAACGTCGATGCTGGAAAGATACTGATGTACGAAATAGAAACGTAAATTTTATTCATGTTTTTCACTAAAATTTTAAACAAAACGACGTACAAAATTAATATTTTTGGTCTATCACTGTTTTCCAATTATATTGTGATTAATTTGTAAAAATATTTTAAAACTGCTGTATTGACGGGCGCGCGAGCCAAAAAGTCTTCGTTTCTCTGTCTACGCTATATATACGAGAGTGACAGCGCTTTTTTAACCGACATTTCAGTAAGACCACAAATAATTATTAATAATAATGTGTGGTATTATTTTATGCTTCGGTTTCGCTATGATAACATTTTCAAAGGGTTTGAAAGTGTAGACGATAATTAAAACAAGTGTATTTTAATCATAATGATGTACACTTTCTCTTTTTGAGAGAATGTCATTACTAACAATTGTAATATTTAGTAATTTCTTAAGTATTTTCCAAGTCTACCTGTCTTTTTACCTCTAATGAACTCTTGATGAAATTAAACTAACTGTATTTAATAAGGGAATTTGGAAAGGGTTAAATGGAATAATACAAAATACCGCCAATTTATTTAAGTTTCAATACATAATTATATCCTATTTTAGTATAAACATTTAATTTTTAATAGGTTTGTGCTTGGTTTTCTTATTTAGACAGACCTGGATATTTGAATGGATATTGTCAAATAGACCAGACTTCAAATGCCTGGAGGATTTAACACCGACAATGTTGTTTCAGGGTGGGTATTTGACCCTGTTTAATATTTTACCTTAAAGGGCGTGAAGGTATGAAACTGGGATGCCAGGTGTTAAAGTTACCAATTCTATAACACATCAAGATTGGTACAATGATTTGAATAAAATAAATTTCTATAAATTATTCGATGTAATTTTTATATATTTTACCTTACAATGTCCGAGATTTCTAATTTTAAATAGCTCAATTGATCCTTGGAGCAAGTATGATGCAAATAACAAACACGTTAACCCAATGCAATAAAATATATCTCTATTAAAATCAATAGAGGCCGATTCAATTGCTATTTGTTAGTGTAGATACGGTTGAGAAAAAAAATAAAATATAGTAACATTTACTTTCCGCAGTACCTTTCTTAAAAATGGGATTTGAACCTGTAACTACTTCTTAATACGGAAAAAATGCGTTACCGACTGCGCCACCAAGGTAACTATCCTGGACCGCTGATTAATTTTTTCCCCACACGCGTTCACCTCATTTTTGTAACTACTTATTATACCAGCCAGTAATGCACATACTATACGCTCACGTGGGCGTTATGTTATTTCACGCCTTATAGGAAATCATGTTCTGTAAATCATGAAGTCAATGTTTTATGGCAAGCCACTGAAATAAGCATACCTGTAGGGGTCACATCTGAAACACTCTTCTTTCTCAATAAATAAACCCGGCCCTGCCGCTGTGTGTAGCAAAAAGTTTAGATTTATTCGCTACCTGCGGGTACGATTTATCGATTTTGAGGGTTTGCTAATCCGCTAAGTTTCAAAACTGTGGGGAGAGCCTCCCCACTCTTCTCATCAAATATGTAGCGCTGAGAAAACTGCCTAATATAGCATATGAATAAACACTACAGGAAAAAAAATCGACAAGATTTATTCAATAACTTTCTTTGTGTCATACCTATATTTCTTACGACATATGTTTTAGCTGAGCATATACAAAGTATTAAGATTTTTTTTATCCGACTCTATTTCTTCGCTTGAGTTTATTTTATTCAATAAAATAAACCAATAAAATTTCCAATATTTTTGTTTTTGCAGTACCTTAGTTGTATTTAGCCACTAACATTAAAACCTCTGCACATTGAAATTTCTAGTGAGTAAATGTAACAAAACTTCAGTCCATACTTGAATAAGACGATATTTATGGATTTTCATAGTGAAATTGCTGGCGTGATAACACAACAGATATGGATTTTCATACTAATACTGTTGACCGTGATGGATTGTTTTTCACCACTGCTAGAAGTTCGATTTAGCTAAAACAAGGTTTTTTAAATTATGATTGTATTACATATGCTTATTTGAGAAAACTTTATGATTGTACACCAACTAATATATTAATTAATTCAGGGCATACACGTACATACACAGGTAAATTTAATGAAACCTACTAATCATACCAGACAACTAATTAACATAAACAAAAAAAATGGTTGCTACGTTGATAATTCGAAAATATTTCAACAACCAATATGGAACAGATTGCGTTGTGCCTTCTCTAATAATAAAAAAGGCGGACTAACCCGTTAAAAAAGCCAGACTATTGAGTCCCAAGGCCATACGCAAAAAAATGATTTTTGACAAAAATATCGAATAAAGCATTATATTTAAAAGCCTGACTTTTGAATCCCAAGGCCGGACGCTACAAAAAAAGATTGTCAGATTAATCGCAAAGGAACGAACGTTGAAAGGTAAAACAATATTTACCGAAATTGAAGACACCGCTAACAAAATTCGGGTGAGAGTAATAGGTGCACGGTGGCGCGGTCGTGGGTAGTAACACAGAATATGTAGGTAGTATGTAAACTTGCGCGTCTTGGCCTATCAGCGAGTCTTGTCTCACTCGCTCGTTTCTGACTGAAGTCATTGAACGATAGATATAAAAAGCCTTACAAAAACCGGACGGGCTGGACGCAGTCAAATTTGGTCAGAAAAGAGGTCAAAAAGCCTAACACTGTCTGGTTTTATCCGGACGAATGGCAATGCCAAATACACCCGTGCGCCAGCGCCGCTACAGCTCGTGAGCTGCCCCGTCCCCAACAACGTCATCTTTACCCCAAAGGACATGATCTTGCTAACTTTCTTGTTCTTCTTCTTAGCAAGACTAATCGAATTATGGGCATATAATATAACCTATTAGTACTCGTTTATAGTATATAAGAAGCTATCGTGTGTACCGTACGTATATACTTATTTCTATAAATTAAATAATATGGAGGATTTTACCAGTTGCTTCCGCAGCTTCATCTTAACACCCAGTACATACCTTTAATTTTATTCATGTATGTGTTTTAACTTATTAAATATAAGCAAGCCCAAAACTTAATTATATTCAGTATGTTGTATTTTCCCGTTTTACAATTCATTAGTTTACTTCAGTTTACAACAACTTCCACATTGCCAAAGGTTAGCTGGTAGAAAATACTAAATAGTATTAAGCTCGCCTGTGTACAAAATTTTACTTGTGCAATAAAGAATTTTATTATTATTATTATTATTATTAGTTTAATTGTCAAATTTATAAGACCTTATACTTGCAATAGTGTAATCTATAAGTATGTACCTATATACATTGGAGTACCTACATTGCAAATCAAAGTATTGATTCTCATTCACAGGAGTGACTCGCACATTTAAATGGGATGCTCATACCTGTTTGTTCAAATTCAAATAGTTTATTTTGCAAAGTAGGTATACATAATACACTTTTTACACGTCAAATCTAATCTAATAAAAAAATAAATGTAATAAAATAATAAATGTACATGCACTAGATCAAAGGTTAATTTAATTTATGTAGCAATATATATACGATTAAAAAGATAGGTAAAATATATATTATACAAGGTGAAATCTAACCAACCGCCCGAATCCATACCGGAGACCCGGCCAGGGACCAGGAACAAGGTTCAATGATCGATCACCAACCGAGCCCCCAGCATGAATCCAGGCGGCCGACCAAATCACATCCTATATACTACATACTAATAGGTTACATTATATAAATACATGCCTACCTCCACCCATTCGATTAGTCTTGTTAATAAGAACGGGCAAGAAACTTAGCAAGATCATGTCTTTTTTACATAAAATTTATACTATACAAATGACATATATCTACTTCAACTAACGGATTAGAAAATACAAGATAGCAGGAATTCAAGTTAATGAAAAATATAAAAACATATATCTTTGTCTACTTGTCTCATATAGTCTATTTCCTTTTACAATCTGTAATTAATTAATGTTAACTCCTTAGAGGAATCATAAATTAGGAAATTATACTAGGTACTTAACTAAATTATAAACTACTGTCATGACAAATATCAATATCACTGTAACATCATGCTTTACCGTCATCCAAATAATTATTTATTTTTTAATATGCCTGTATTTTCAGTAGGCCCTGCTTAATATACAATTTAAACCTATTACATGTGGTTTACATATTAGCATCGAAGACGGTGGAAGCAAGCCAAATAAATGACTTTTATAAGTAAATGCCAAAAAGATAAAACCACAATCATTCGGGGAGCCATTCTTTAAAACGCTTATTGCTAATCTGGATTTAACATGCCCAATTGTCCATGATGGCAAATGGCGGCCCCCAACACAAAAACTACATTTCTCACCCTAGAAATTCCCCATAGAAAGACCCCATTACCAGGGGATTACTTAACAAATCCTACGGAGTATCGCAATTTCAATTATTAATATTACTCTGCCTTTTCTCAACAAAACATTGTATCTAAAATCAGACATACCTTAAATAACTTTATCCACATTCATACTGCAATAATAATGTTCTAATTACAATATCAAAAGCGGTTTTATAAGTACCTACATTATTTGATCGATGTTTGTAAATACATGTAGATACAGTTAGCACTTGCGATTGTCGACGCTTGACGAAACATCATCATGGCTAAAAAATAAACACTTCTGCTATTAATAAAATTGTATGATAAACCAACCAGTTTCACCTTATCGGGATTTTCTAGGGTTTAGTAGAGAAAATGTAGATCACACAAACCGCGGTTGTGTTGGGTTATTATTATTATAAAATATTGTAAAACACTACAAGTGTATTATTCAGCCAGGTATGTAGATAGTTTTGCAATTCATAGAAATTATATAAAAAAGCGACGGTGTCATATTATTTTGCGTGGATTACGACGAGTTGTTTATGATGACAAGTACCAGAAAAAGTTCTCTTAACTCGCTTATTGATTTTGTTAAATTTTAAAATAATTCGATAGAAGTCGCGTGATGATGTAAAGATTTTTCAACCTCATCAAAACAAGAAGAAATGGCATACAGTACTTTACCATAGCACGTTAATGCTGGCGGTTACTATCTGCAACGAGGGGATGAAACCCCAAATGGGAATTATAATTATCTATTCCACCCCAATTACTTCTTGCCGATCCTTTTCACTTTCAATTTGGTGATGTCTCTCCTAGCTTTTTGATACAGGATGGTTTAGTAAGTATATCTTAATCAATGATTTTAATATTTTGTATTTTTCTTGCATTTATTGTTGCATTAAATTAAGTTTTAATCCTAAAGTGTTTGAATTTGGAAGACGTGCTACAACGGCTTTGGTGAAACTATTCCCTGCAAAAGTCTTTTTGTGATAGGGTTTAAATTTTTATTTGAGCTATTTTAAATGCCATTTTGAACGGGTGGCTCTCCAGTGTCTTGAAAACTGTTGATAATAATTATTGTTATCGTAATCCATTTTTATTTCCATTTCTTGATTGCAATTTTTTCGTTTGACGACTCTTTTGTATAGTAAGCATTGTGTTTTATATATGCTACCAACCAAACCCGATTTTAAGACAAACTAGTTGGATCATTAACGATCTTCGTGGTTATTTTTTAATGACAACCTAAATCCACTTTGGCCTAGGCCAAACTATTTTATCCTAAAATCGGGTTTGGCTGGTAACATATAAAAAGTCTTCACATACGAAATTGCCCAAATTTTCTTGCAGATTCATGAGTACATAATTCCTGTAATTGAATACCTATTTCCATTATTTGTTTTTTGTTAAAAAGTTGATTTCGAGGTCGTGCATCTGCATATTAAATTTTGTTTTTATTGTCAGTTTGATAACCAAAATTAAATGTTTGAAAACAGCTCATTTAGCCATCCATTTCCGTGATAAGATTCGTTATAATTTTTTACAGCTAACGCTTTTCAAAAATAAATAAGTGTTGCTGTTAGCTAAATAACGACCTTTTATATAATAAATTTATCGGTATAGATTTATCTGCCACATTTGATTATTTGTTATAAGCTTCTTTTATCTGGACAACTAAAACACCTCAAATGTCAAAATTTAATTTTAAGACTACCGCCGTGGTCATAAAATAACATTTTATTTAAGTATTTTGTCAGTTTCCAATCGGCAAACTAAAATAAATAAAACCATGATAAACACCCGTTTAAAAACATTAAATATGTTGTCGAAATAGTTCCATCAGCTATTGAGATAACTTGGTTCAACCGATTGGCCACATAAATCATAATATACCTATATAATACAAAATGAAGTTGCGGAAGTCGGAAACTGGTGATAGCGTACTCGTCCATACAAAAAACTTTTTCTATGTAGCCAAAACTCGAATCGCGAAACAAAAATCAGCAGTTTAATGCAAAATGTATGAGACAAATATTTTTTTCTCGATTTATCAATTTTTTTCAATGAAATTTAGTTTGTATGAATGAGTACTATCGCTAGTTTTCGGCTTCCGCAACTTCACCTTAACACCCTGTATAGCGGTTAACCTCATATCTATCCCTTAGACTTTGCCGTTGTTGGGTAAAAAAACGTCACCTTCATAACCTCCTGTATACACTCTACGTGCTTGAAGTGTAGAGTACCCAAGTGACACGGGCCCTTAAGGGCCCCCCCGGCACTTGACAGCTCTAACCAGGCTCCCGGTCCCCTATCCCGGCCGTCCCTTTCTCCGACCACTAGCCTAAGGAATCCGTCATTGTACAGAACCCCTCCCTAAACTGGCGTGAAAACGATAGATATTGATGCGAAAGTAGAGTGGTCACAAAAATAGGGACCAAGAATTTCGTAATACCAGGGGGTCATTTTCCAATTAGTTAATGCTTTTGCACATGAGATCTTGTTCTACCATGATAAATTTTCTGTTATTGCTTGTTCTAAGCGAAAGTAACTTTTATTACTTGGATGTTAAAATCAATGAGTATTGTTAGGGCTGTACGTTTCCCGGGAATGTAATCGACAAGCCATTGAACACAATGTAGGGGTGAAAATAATATGGCGAGAACAATATTGTAATCCCCCGCTCAGCATGGTTGCTATCTTGCAACTACACAATTGAGGTTTTCAAATAGATATGGTTATCCCTTTTGAGATGTAAAGACTTTACTGAAACACATTAAAAAAATGTATATGGATATCTGAGTTAGTTAGGGTTTGGTATGTCTAGGTATGCGCCTTGCATATTTGGAGAGTACCAAACCAGTGGTTGTATCGTAGTTTACACCACCGTCGGAGGCTATTTCAGGCACTAATTCATAAGCACTAATAAGCAATATTAATTTTAACTTCTACCTGTTTTGCTTTTAATAATATTTGGGGTACTAATAAAGTTGTTAATTTTATGATGGTTTTGAACTGAACTCTTATATAGTTGGTAAAAAAATTTGACGTGAATTTTTCGTTTTAATTTATAGTTGATTTATATATTATATATATATAAAATACTTAATAAATAAACTTCTACTACTATCCTGAGCTCGGCATCAGTCATAATAGTAGTTTATGCTACAAGGGCGCAAAGGAATAAATTACGAGGACGATTTAAAACACGAGCGTAGCGAGTGTTTTAAACGTAACCGAGTAATTTATTGCTTTTACGCCCATGTATCATACTACTTTTTTCAATGCATAGTGTGAGGAAATGAAAACAAATATAATCTTGTGGACTTTGGCTCAAATTTGGCTCAAAAGGACTGTATTCAGAGCCGTTAAACAGTGGAAAAAAAAGTATAACATCTATGGTACACAGGAAAGTCTTCAGGTTAGCCAACTATTGTAAATAAATTAAAAAAATAATAATAATAAAGCCCTAGGGCAAAATAATCGACTTTTTGTTCGGTTTTGATGCATAAAAAGTGGGCCTTTACGAGCACATGCATTGAAAAAAAATTAAAAAGTACTAACCTAAATCTTACCTATTTAGTTTCATGACCATTTCATTTGTAAATAACTTTAAAAGCCAAGGATTTCTAAGAGTGAGTCCAGTTTTTCTAGCCTCGTTTGAACTTGGGCAACACCTTGATTTATCAGCGTTGAATTTTGTTCCACTCTTGCCCTGCCTTTGCCCTCGCCGTCTAACTTTGCTAATTAAGAGAAAGATAAATTTGCTTTTTCCCTTAAACAATTTCCCTAAAAATTACAATTTACAGCGCTTTAAAAGTTTTTAATTCAAATGAAAACTTTAATGCGACATCTCCTTATTAGAAAAAGTTTTAAATGTAGGGCTAATTAATTAACTTTTCTCTTTCCTTAACGTTTTCAATATAAGGCAATTTTTCGTTTATTTACAAACTTTTACCGCCGACTCAGTAATCAATAGTTTCTCGGTTCTAGAATTTTTATATAATTTTTTATTTATCTGTAGCACCAATTCTCTTTCAGGACTAACTCAGTACAAAACTTATAGATTCAATGACATTATAGGGATTGAAATTTGAAAAAAAAAAGACAGGCTTTTTTGGGAATTTTATGATTATTTTGACAGTCGTATAAATGATTACATGATTGTGCCTGTGTTCATGTGTGATATTGGTATTTTAACTCTTTAATTTTATACGCCTGCGGAGCAAAAATGATGGATGTTTTTTTTTATATTCCGTAAAATAATGAGTAATTCAATTAAAAGTTCTGATGAATTGCGAACAATTAGTTTTTTTTTAATTTATTTAATTAACATGTTTTGTACATTTATTACCTTATAAAAAAAAATCACGTAAACCCTTACGGGGTTTAAATGTGATTTCTGAGCCACTTCTTAGTTCACTTCTTCTTAGTGGTTAGATTTTGTTTTTTTGCTATTTACCTCGTTCTGAAATTTGTGAAAGATGCAATAGTAGTTTGTGCTACAAGGGCGCAAAGGAATAAACCACGAGGACGATTTAAAACACGAGCGTAGCGAGTGTTTTAAACGTAACCGAGTAATTTATTGCTTTTACGCCCGTGTATCATACTACATTTTTCAATGCATAGTGTGAGGAAATGAAAACAAATGTAATCTTGTCAACTTTAAATTATAATTGGCTCAAAAGGACTGTATCCATAGCCGTTAAACGGTGTAAAAAAAGTATAACGTCTATGGTACACAGGAAAAGCTGCAGGTTAGCCAACCATTGTAAATAAATTTAAAAAAAATAATATTAAAGCCCTAGGGCAAAATAATCGACTTTCTGTTCGGTTTTGATGCATAAAAAGTGGGCCTTTACGAGCACATGCATTGAAAATGTTTTTATGTGCATCAATTTGTTTTGCTTTACTAAAAGTAACGCTAAAATAACTCAACTAACGATTATCTTACAGTGCTGCAGAACGTGTCTTTTTATTACAAGCTTTTATTTAACTTTATCTGTTAGTAGTTACCAGCTGGGTCGAATAAAACTCTTTACTTAGCGGAATTATTCTAGATTAGATTCGTATAAAACGTGAAAATAAATTTATAAGGCTATTTATATACTTTCGTCTTAGTTTATAACAAATATAGATCTTTTCAGAGTAAAATAATTGCCATGTTATTTTGTTAGGTATGTACATCACGCCATAAACTCATTAAGTCAAGACTCCCCTCTAAACTTACTTCTCTGTGTGTTTAATTTCTCTTTCTCCATCAATAAAGGATATTACGAACAAAATGTCCCAAAAGGATCTGTCATACCGCAAAATAATAACATATTAATAATTAAATATTAATAAATATAAATATTAATAAAATAATAAAGTATTTATCAAACTAGTGGTTGCCATTATTCAGTCAGTCTATCGAAAAACTGAATTTGAATTAGAACTGTGGATTTATTTTAAGCAACTTGTTAGATTTTAACTTGATAGCTTGTTTTACAGTACTCTATATAACTCTAAAAATACGCAATAAATCATTATGAAATGTTTAAAGTAAACTCATTGTTATTATGAAATATTTTGAGCAGCTTTTCAAAATTTTATTTTACCATTTTGTGCAAAAAGTAAATAGGTACTATTTTTTATTCTAGATGAAACGGTCCAAAATTTATGAGTGAGTACAATATAAATGGCTGCACTGACGGCGGAAATATAAATAGACTAACAACTGAGACTAACCATATAGATTCCTTTTTGCCTTCTGCATACGGAAGCCCGAAAGCATTTTGCTCAGTAAAATTTATTAATTTTATTTAAAAATAAGCAGTTGAATAAAAACATTGGAAATTTATTAAGATTTTTTGACAAGGAAATGCTTCGTTATTGCAAATTGACTCCTGAAACGGTCGCACATGTGTAGCCCATTTTGAATGCAAATATTGTGGGTTATCTTTAGGTAGAATGAAAAAGTTTTTAATTTGATGAATAATCATCTTTATTTATATCGTTTAATAATGAAAAAATAAAAAACATGAATTTTTTAGGTACTTCTTAACGAAACAATAGAATACTTGGAATAATCAACATGAGACGCAGACGCCGCCATGATTTCCTAAAAAGATATTAATACTAAGTATATTTGTTATGAAACGGTATGTAACATGCAAAAATTACACGAAAATGAAGTACTCTTAAAATATTAGTACAATTTTTGCATAAATAATAGGGATTTATTACATTCCTTGAACGGTCGCGCGGGCTACATACGCAGCCCATTCACTTTATTAGTCGTTCTGTTCTGAAGTCCGTGTGCTGAGGGTAGCGACACGCTACTGAGCGACGCGGGGGTCCATAGTAGAGGAATACACGGAAGAATAGCGGAGTAGTGTGACGCGTTTGAGAAAGAAGCACCAATAATATACCCTGGTCTACACCTGTAGCCCACGCGTCCACTCTAGTGTTAAAGGATCAAGTTATCTTTTTTGGACACACATGTTTCTAATACAAGTTTATATACAAACGAGGATGGCGTAAGTAGATAAGTACTCACTGAAGTGAGGTTTATAGTTGCGGTACTTTAAACAGCGTGTATTACGACTACGTAAGTCAAGACTAGATTAAATGGGCAAGAGACTGTGCCAAAATTCATCAGATAAGTAAAAGGTATCCCCATTATCTTGAAAGTATGTCAAGCTAAAGCACACACAATGTATTTTTACACACCCTGGGCCATAACCACTTCTGATGGAAAGCGTCGATAAGACTTAGGATGAAGAGTGGTCACCCAAAAAGCGGGAGAGTGAAAGCAGATCTAGCCTACTCACAGTTTTATCTAAATTATAAGATTCTGTTGACATATAATTGCAAAATCATGCATTCAAGTTTGGAGGTTGACGTCGATGGATGCTTAGTTACGCCAAACGCCATGTTTACACTTCCGGGCCAGTTAATTGGACTGCCATAAAAGTTTGTTATTTTATTGCCTTCCTTTTTCTGTAAAAGGTTTTTTTATTTATTTTGGGTGTGTATTTATTTATATAAGTACTTTAATTTGTTATACTTAATAAATGGGAAAAATATAATGATTAGTAAACCTTAAACAAGCGAACACACGTCCAAACATACGAATGGAAAAAAATCGAAACTAGTAATTTCACCCCTAAACAGGTTTGCTGTGTAATTGAACTTTTTTTTTTAAATTAAGAGACAAGAACATACACACTTATTATTACAATTAAATAATAACACTATATTATAGTGGAAATTAGCGCGCTTATCGCACCATTGAAAGGCATAACAAAGAAGTAGGAATTCATTATACGTTTAGGTATTTACTTAAAATGATGACAATAATTTTGCAATTCAATGTATTTATCCAAAATATTTTTTAGTTTAATTAAATTAAAAACAAATGACCATTAACTTACCTTCTTTGGTCAACCATGCTGTAATTTCCACAATGTTTTTTTTTGCTGTTTTCCGTGATTTACATAGAGACTTTTCATTTGAAATTAAAACCAGCACAGAATCCGCCATTTTAAAACTGAGAGCCATGACAGGTGAATCCTGTGCCGTGATTGGTTGATTTGGATGTGGCAGACTTAAGCATTTTAGCCACAGAATAAAATAATATATAGCGTTATTTCTCTATGCAGTTTGATAAAATAAAATATGATTTCAGACCATTATGTCCCTGATTATTTATTTTAATTTATGTTTTAGTGAGGTAATTGGCATTATTTTACACCCAAAAAAATAGTATTTAAGTTAACTTTTTATATTTTTGTTTTACTGTATCGGTAAAGAATAGCATGTGCAAAATTAAGTACGAAAATGCAAAAAGGTATATTTTAACAAAAGTGGCGTTTGACATGATTAAGCATTTTGTTGTTTGTAAAATGGTTAAATAGAACTTGGAACTTAGTCTCACTCGACAATAAAGTAATTAATACTTGTAGGTAAATAATATACTTCAATTCCGTTTACATAAGCCGTAACTCTACATGCTTCCAATCTATTTGCTCGTTCGCACAACCATGCTACCTACCTAGATGTATAAATACACATATTTATCTAAGCAATCCAACATCCCTTCCAAGAGAGTCGGTAAACAGTATTAATTTCGTATTAAGCCAGCCTTCTGGCCATCCTCGTATAGTGATAAAGGTATTAATATAAGCTCTTCGTACTGTAATAAACCGCAGGAGTGTCTAAACGGTAATATGCGTGTTACGGTTAAGACGGGTGGATTTGGTAATACACGTTATATTCAAGTTATATTGCATGTAAGTTTATATTATGAGTGTGAACAAGTAAAAGTAAAATAACAGATCCTGATACCCTCGTCTTTCTTTTTTTTTAAACTCACACAAGTTAAACCAGGTGTATTTATGTAGGTAAAATTATAATGTCCAATGTCCATATGTATTATATCCTATACTTAGTCTACATTATGTATCTATGTTGATGTTTTGAATTAATTTAACTTAATTTTCCCACACATGGTGTAAATGAAATTAATAAGGTTTTTTAATGACAATAATTCTTCAAGTTGATATTCGAAACGATAAAATAAAATAATACCAAGCAACTTCCATGGCTTTATTTTTAAAAGTTTTTTTTTTAATTGTTTGTCAGAGAAATTACGTCATTTTAGGATATAGCTATTTAATTTTTTTACCAATTATTACCAATTATTTTTCCATGATTTTTTAAAGAATTGTCCGATGATCTTGTCACTTGAGAATTTAAGACATTACACTGATTGTGATGTCTGATTGCTTATAAAAAAAGTGGTCTGTGTCTGTCTACTCATCTGTCATCTAGCTGTCAAATTAGTCTGAATCAAATTATTATAAATTTATCTTGATAGTGAAGGACACATTTCTAAACATCCATTACTCAAGTGACGTCACACGAGAGCAACTGGAAGTTGCAGCCTTTTCGTAAAAAATATTTATCATCATCAGGTTTTTTAGACCAAAATTTCGAAAATACGGAGTATTAAACCTAAATTTCGAAATAACACATCTTATCATATTTTAATCTATGCCCATTCAAGTTTAATAGTCTTTTGTGCAACTGTAACATAATTTGAGACTTTACGAAACGAACGAAGTTAGTTTCGTAATAGTTTTGCACGAGTGACCCAATGTCTAATTATCCGACCATCAAAGATATCGTTTTTATTTACAATATTTTCAACTTAAAATTTCATTCGTTCATGAATTTTGGGTGCGTCGTTTCGGTAAAGCTGCTTTGAAAGCCAATCAGTATAAAGGAGGCGTGGCTTAAGAAATAAGGTCGGGAATTATGTCTCGTCTCTGTTGTTGATTTACAATAAATTGAGCCAATCGCAGCGCAGAATCACTGTGTTATAATGTTATATATCGGATAAACATTCTAGGTACTTATAAAACTGATGTTGCAATTGCCCTAAGGGAGTAAATAAAATATATAAAAATAGATTAGCCCCCGGTTTCTGAAAGGCCAATAAATGTTAACAGTAGATTAAAAAATAATCATCTGCGGATTAAGCCAGACAAAGTGGGAATTTTACATTGAAATCAAAAATTAACTAAGTTAATTATTCATTCATCACTATTCAGACTTCATATATGCTTTATTTTCACCGTTATTTGAAGTTAACGTTTTTTTAATCTACTGTTAACTTTGATTGGCCTTTCAGAACCCGGGGGTTAGAATGATATATTTTTGTAACAAATACTAAAAATATAGTACAGCAGCAATCAATATTATAATACTAATAAACTTAACCTGTGCCTAAATATGCACATTATTAAATTTATTCGTTTATCTCAAATTTATAATAAATAAATACTAAGTCTGAGTAAACAAATCTTTAAATCTTTGCTGTCTATTTAATTTTATGTTGCAATATGTATTATTATTATTTTCAAATAATTGAACGAGCAAGCGAAGTTCTCCGAGTCTAATTGAATAATCCAGAGTTTGCATGTATGTATGAAAGTTTGTCCGACGGTAACTCGAGTATCGTTTATCAGAACGTCGTGAAATTTGATAGGCAAGTAATTAAGACAATTCTATATTTAACTAGTAGTTTTCCCCGAACTGTGAACTCGGGGTCCCTTAACCCCATATCTCGGCAAATCCCTTGACCGATTTGGCTCATGTTCGAAATTAAAAGAAAACTTTGTTTCATTTAGTTGCTTCGCTCACTTGTTCAATTATTCAAATTCACTCTTAGGAGTTGCTACTCTAGTATTATTATCCCATAAAGGCAGTCAGCTAGAAAATACAATTAAGTAAGCGGTGATGTAATGTGGGTATTTAGGTTAAAAGTTATAGTGAGCAAGATTATCTGGTAGTTAATTCTTTAGAGACATGATATTCTCTATGTCATTACGAAAAGTACGTATTTTTATTAGTAACAGTAGCAGGCACATACAAAGTGCTACGGCGTAGCAGGCTGTCGTTACACTGCTACGCATAACTGCTATTGTTTATCTTTTTTCTTGTCTTATTCCGTATTTATACGTCTTGTTTTTATATATGCCTGTCTGTTTATATTATATCCGCTTACAACTTCAAAATCACCCTAAGAAACCAAATTAAAATCCGATAAGAGCGGTTTCGCAGCCGAATTGTGAAAAACCCGCCTTTTTCTAATTAATCGAAACAGAAAACATAAATTCAAAATGCACTCAATAGTTAGTCAACCAAACCTCATTGTGTATGCTGCCATCGCAGTTTCTGTTGGTTTCTCTGAACTAAATATTAAACATTGACTTTATTGTCTTTTGATATGATTGAACTTGATAAAACAAATTTAAATAAAAATTAAGTAGATATATTTCGGGCCACTTGAGCTCGGCATCAGTCACAATGATTCAAAATTCATTCAATAGTTATTCAACAAAACCTTATAACCTATGTATTGTGTATGCTGCCATAGCAGTGTACACAAATGTTTGAAATTCTAGTTTACTTATAAACTAGTAAACTTTTTATTTTATTAACAAGAAACTTAAATAACATAAATATTACTAAATTATAAATAATAATTTAAATAGATACTAACTACAAATAATATGAAATTAAAAATAGACTAAATTAAATAAAAAATATTGTTTAAATCGCTGTAAACTACTAGTAATACTAGTACTACTAAATCACTAGTAAACTAGAATTAGAAAAAAAAAATTTAGAAAATTGTGAAATTCTAATTTACAGAAATAAATGGAAACTTTGCGATGGCAAAGACATAAATAAGGTTTTGTTCAAAAACGATTGAGTGAATTTTGAATTTAATTAATTAGATTAATTAGAAAAAAGCGGGTTTTTTACAATCCCGCTGCGACCGCTCTTAAGAGTTTTTACATGAATGTCGAACATACACGGAAAAAAAAGACTTCTTAACTTAAGACAATATCTTATTGGTCAAGTCAAAATATACATTCCATATAACGAAAACTATATTTACTTGGACCAAGTAAAATATTGTTTTATTTTTATTGTCAGATTAAGAATTTAAATATCTTCCTTTGAAACAAAAACTGAATTATTTTAATTTAATATTTAAATCCTTTTTTCCGTGTACAGACAGACAGACAGACAGATATTTTTTATATTTCTTGTTTATGTTTTAAATAAACAAGTATGAAAAACATATGAAATTAAATATGAGATATATTATGTGCCATTTGGAACTTGCATCAAGTAAGAAAAAAAATTTACTGTCTAAGGAAACCCTTTCTCCATTATTGTTCGGACAAAAACCTACTTTTGATTTTATTTTATGTAAAAAAACTAGAATCATAGCACAGATTCAATAGCATTGGGGTTCCAAACTTTTTCACTTGCGGTTCGATGGACCGATCAACTTTGTACGGAACAACATTTACCTTCAATCCTTTTACTTGTCTTGATTTCTAATGAAGGGTAGTAAAGGTGGAATTTCTTAAGCACGGTGGTAATAGAAGGTTGGTCGACGTGGAGCAACTTCATTTCTGCGCCAATGGTTTCCATATTTGCTCGGTGAACAGGGAAAGTAATGAACGCCGCGTGTTTATTGGTAAAATGTTTCTTAAAATTGTCAATTTAACTGCCAGAATAAAAGGAATTCTATTTTTTGTTTTACAATGGTAACAGACAGGCTCTGACCGACTTTTGTTTAGTTCCGCATGGACACCTATCAGTTTTTGTCAATTGTTGTCAATCGTCTGTTACACGTACGATAGTACAAGAATAGTTGCCTATTTCGCAGAAGGTTGCCTAGATCCTAAAAGGTGTTCCGCGGAACCCTGGGGTTCCGTAAACCGTTTACGGGGGTTCCGCGTAATATGTGAAGATATAAAACATTATTATTATACACGCTGTCGCAGAAACCTGGCAACCATCGAAGCCGCGCCAGCGCTTATTGGATACAGAATCCATTCGCAAAAAGAGCCAAAAACCATATATTCTGTCGGATTATAAATAATATAATTATGAATAAATAATAATATAATATAACTGTAATAGTATCCCTACCATGGTCTTCCCACGGTACCTACGGTCTTCTCAGACCGTGCCCTTAGGATGTGGAAGGGATAGTAGAGAGTACCGGATATGCATCCTAGAGTACGCCTTGGATTAATGGAGAGACGGGTAATATTCATCTATGGATGGGGATATTTTTGAAGACGTCGAATAAGCGAGCTTCAATCACTTGGGTATTGCAAGGCCGCAGGCCGAGCTCTTATGACGACGTATGAGGCCATGGATGGGTGGTGAGATTGGGTATGTGGTGGACCACATGGTGGACTCAGTGTGATTATTCAAGAACTATTTAATAAGAAAGGATAGACTTTCATCTTAACTTTAATTATAGGAGTTAGGGTTCCGCCAAAAGAAGGGCGTTATTAAGGGTTCTATCGCCCAAACAAATTGGGAACCGTTGTATTAAATTGGGAAAAGTGTATTTTCAAACCTGTGTTGTACCTATGAAGATAAACTTCAAAATTCACAAACCATAAACTATAAAAACATAACCTGGCATCAAAATGGTTGCATGATGGTTTCCGATAGTTGTTCTCCATCTCCATGCCACATTTAAACGTAAAGTTGCGGATGAGTTGATATATTAAATACAAGGTGAATTTGTAAACATCGTCCAAATTCATACTTGAGCTTTGGCAAGTGCCCAGCATCGTGAACCAATAAAGATTTTTGTAAAATTCATACAATTAAATTTCGACTCCCCATAATGACTCACTCAGGATTGGGAGTGAATTACTATGGAAAGTCAAAATTTCATTATATGAATTTCACAAAAATTGTTACCGATTCATGATGCTGATCACTTACCAAGGCTCCAGGATGAATTTGGACGATAAGCCCAAAGCCACCTTGTATAGACTGATAATTTAATTTAGTAGTATGATGTGAAGGTTAGTGTACACGTACTTATGTATTTCTACCTATTTAATATTATTTTTTTTATCAAAAGGATTTGATGGAAGAAATCTCTGCTAAAGAAAAGCTCGCCTATGAACATGTTATTTCTAAGTGCAATTGTTTTTATATTTTTGTGTGTAAAATAAATAATAGAATAAAATAAACACTCGCTTTTTGAATATTTTCAAATAACGATATTGTAGTCAAAAGAAATATTAAAATTTAATAAACAAAATCAGTTAAGTGGCATGAAATAAACATTTATTTTTTTCTGTGATCAAAAAGTGTTTTCTTGTTTTATTTAAATCATATACAATTCAGATTCAAATACCAAGCAAAAGCTAACTTGCTTACTTCGTTATCGCTGAGTGTTAAAAAGCTCGTCTACTACCATAAAAATAGCAAAATCTTGTTGCGAGTACATACATGTATTGTACATTTACCAGCCCGTTCCCTCAACAAACTTCTTTTGCTCTCAAAAAGCTCGTTTTATTCAAGTTATGTTTCTATAAAAAGCCCTCTACGAAAGTACCAAGAAGTTATGCCGATGTGGAAGTTTCGAGACTATGTTTTTTATTTTCTTTTTCAACCTTCCCGAATGTTATGTTGTTCTCTGGAGAAATTTCACGAGCTTTTTTGTTCTTTAGCTTTTTAGCTATTATTATGTGGTATTTATCAACAACGGTTGCTCAGGGGTAGAACGCTGGCCTCTTAATCTTGAGATCCAGGTTCGATCCCCGGTTGGCATCACGGGCCTTATGATATAATTGATTCTTAACTCAGTGATAGAGTAAAGAGACGACTTATGAAGTATGCACTTAAATCTCTATCGTCGAATCTTTGACACAACTAAGTGCTTTTTAGGGTTCCATACCCGAAGGGTGCCAAACAGGACCCTATTACTAAGCCTTCACTGTCTGTTTGTCCGTCCGTCTGTCTGTCTGTCTGTCTGTTTGTCTATTTGTCTGTCTGTCTGTCTGTCTATTTGTCTGTCTGTCTGTCACAGACTGTAGGGGTCTACAGCGTCAGCCGTTATAGGTAGCGAGTTGAAATTTTCACAGAATACGTTTTTCTATAGCCTCTATCAAGTGGGATCCTCATACAAAAACAACTTGAAAAAGTACCATTTTTAACATTAGCATGTTTTATATTCGAAACAAGAAGACCAAAAATTATGGTAAGGTGATTGATAACGTACCTAAAGGTTACAGGAAAAATATAAAAGTTAAGATATTGGGGTTCCGTTCTTAGCGGGAGCCGTAAATTTTTTCGCTAGGGCTACCATTTTAGCGGCTCCTTTTTATCGCTTTTTGTGGCATCTATATTCTTAATACTCATCTACCCAAATTATTTATAATCAAAAAGCTGTAAGCACAGAAAGCTTAAAGGAAGTTCTAAGCAAACGGGGTAGAGTTGCTTCCAAACGTTTCAAGTCGATACGCGTCTTAGTTTAGCGATTTAGCGAACTGTTGTGTAAATACACTCTCGGATGAGGGTTCTTCGAGATCGGTTGAACCCCAATAGTTGCCACTAAGACCACTTCGGTTCACAACTGTTCATTAAGTCCCATTAGACGATACGGTTTAATAGTTCTTTTTATTGTTGTTTAATGTTTTTGGTGCTTACTCAGGGTTTATTCAGTGATTTGAATTGAAAAGTTTTCTGTTTTGAATTTGTAATGGAATAGTGCTATTGACCTGCCTTTGTTTTGCATTGTATGTACAACAAAGTATGAAAGTAAGAGAAGTAATAAACGCGCACGCTCTATACCTACCAAACATTTGAGTTTGCATCAGTGAACATTACACTTTGTTAGGAATACGTATTCCATGTATTTTTTATTCACCGGTTACCATGTTATAGGTATAAAACATAAGGTTTAATAAGGTATGATAAGGTTTAACCATATCCGCTCTTTGTTAAGGCTGAGCCTAGGACATGAACAACGCTTGACTTACAAGGATTCGTTTGAAGAAAATGGACACCCCTTATATTAAAAAAAAAAATATTTTGTTTGTTTATATTTCAGTAAGGGAACGCACAAATAAAAAAATATTTTTGTCCAAAAATTTATATTTTATATATTTTTTTTTCGTTTTAAAATGTTTCTTGCGGTTTCGCGATTACGGATTGACTTGATTGTTACCTTTTGGCCTTATTGTGTTAATAGCAATCTCAATTAAATCAACCTCTTCAAATGCATTTATGATGACATACTTAAAAATAAATATGAAGAAATTAATTATTAATAAATCGTTATATCTTAAATTATAATATTATTAAAAACTCGCGTGAGCTGACATACTTAATTATTATTACACACGCTTCAACACTCGCGTGTGATTTTTGTTGAATATATGCCAACCGTTCCACCGATACAATTTCAGCATTATCAAGGCGATTGTCGTTCTTAGGACGACGACGCGGCGTTCACCGTCGTTGTCAAACGAGCACTGATAGCCACCGATCGGCGAGCTGCACGCATTGCTCGTGCGCTAAGCGTTGGCACCCATTCGGCTCAGCTACAAATGCTTTGGGTGTGTGTGACGTCCTGATACTTAAAACCAATCTCAATGAAACTTTGCACACATCTTTATATATGTTTCCCTTCTCCCCCACACCGCACTCCGACCCATTTCGGTGCGGAATGGCGAGATATTCAAAAAACGCCGAATTTATGAAATGGTTTCAGGGACAAAAGAAAACGTAGTACTACGTATTTCAGGTAAAAACTATTTTCCGTGAAACGGTAACTGTTTATTTATAGAAAAGTGAATAAACTTAGTCTTCTTACATGAACGACGTCTGTATTAAAGATAAAATAATACTTAAATAACAGTCAAACACTTAAAAATAAAACTTACCTAAAACAAAACACTTACCTAAATAAAACCCTTATAAAACCTATACCATATAAAAATAAACACAACTAAATAAAAAATCCTATCTAGATCGTCTGTATTTATTTCTTTTTTATTTCCAGTACAGATAAATAAATATACAACTTGCAAACTTTGCGTAAAAACGAGGCAATATTCACGATATCCTGACAGCTATTAAGATGGTGTTTCTTTAAATTTTGCTTTTAGAGATATCTAGAGACGCAGTAAGATATCAATATAATACTCATAAAAACAAAAATGAAGATAATAAGCTGTTGAATTCACAGTCAGTTTTTATCTTTTGTATGATGATTAAGAAAAATCCAGGCGTAAAGTAGCCTCTTCAAAAATTATAACAAAATCATATATTGTTAGATATAAACTAATTAAGAACAACTTCATTTAAGGAAATTATTCTCGCATATAAGAAACAACATGAAAATATTGTTCAAAGCTGTTCTTAGACTAAAATTAAGTAAAATGGGTTATTTCTTTGAAAGCATTAATTGCGTTTGTATGGTTCTTGCACTAAAATTCAAGAAAAATAATGCTTAGATAATTCATTATTTTTTTTCCATCCATCGTGTCTATGTAAAAGTATTATTTTCTCCTATTTTGCGCTATTCAGAGACCCAGCGACGTCGTAATTCAGTGCGCGCTGATATGAACGTTATTTCAATATATCTAGTTTCTATCGATATTTGTACCGACACAAGTTGACTCAAGGTCGTTAGCTACTTGCCCCTTAAGGTTAGCGAAAACTCTAGCTCTGTAACTTGAACTCATCGGAAAAGGTGTTTCCGTTGTCCTACTATTTTGACCTTTTAGTTGAACAACGAGGATCTAAGTTTTTTCCTGTATGTTTACTCAAATTTATAAATAATTGCAATGTACCTGCATATCACATAACTTAAATAGTAGTTTATGCTACAAGGGCGCAAAGGAATAAATTACGAGGACGATTTAAAACACGAGCGAAGCGAGTGTTTTAAACGTAACCGAGTAATTTATTGCTCTTACACCCGTGTATTATACTACGTTTTTCAATGCATAGTGTGAGGAAATAAAACAAATGTAATCTTGTGAACTTTAAATTATAATTGGCTTAAAAGGACTGTATCCAGAGCCGTTAAACAGTGGAAAAAAAGTATAAAATTTATGGTACACAGAAAAAGTTGCAGGTTAGCCAAACATTGTAAATAAATAAAAAAAAATATTAATAATAAAGCCCTAGGGCAAAATAATCGACTTTATGTTCGGTTTTGATGCATATAAAGTGGGCCTTTACGAGCACTTGCATTGAAAAGTATCTTTTCTTACGCTTAAGTTCTTGTTTTCATTTGTAATGAAATATTTCATCCATCCATCAGCATGTGTTTGTCCACTGCTGGACATAGGCCTCTCCATTATTTCGCCACTCTTGGTGGTACTGCGTCATCCTCATCCAGTCCCTACCCGCAAAGTTCTTCAGGTCGTCAGTCCAGCGGGCACGAGGTCGGCATATGCTACGCTTTGCTGTACGTGGTCTCCATTCCAACGCCGTTCGGCCCCAACGGCCATCGTGTCGGCGACAAATATGGCCAGCCCACTGCCACTTCAACTTACAAATTCGGCAGGCTATGTCAGTAAGTTTCGATCTCTGATTAAATATTTGTCATTCTTTTTTCAACAAGATGTATCAACTAAATATACATTGTATCGACCTACAATGGAAGTAGAGCTCTGTGTTCACGCGTTTTCTATTCAGTATGCATCCCTCGCGCCGCATGATAGCGATTTGATGTCATCTCCACGGACCCCGGTACAGATGTTGTATTTTATTGATTTATTGCTGGAATACAAGTAAACGTCTGTATCTATCGTCCTTGCCTTCTGCCGTTACATAATGTGAGTTTGATATAATGTGGCCCGCTAGCTGTTTTTACGAAATTTATAAAGGTTTTTCTATACCTACTGACTGATTTGGGATTGGCCTTGAAAAAACATGGCGGCATATTTGTTTTTATTCTCCTGTAATAAATTATGTATCTTTTCTTACTACGATGAGAGATTTTTTTAGATTGATGTAGCCGAATATATAAATGTTTAGAGTGTCGTTTTTGCCACTCTTGGACGTTTAATTTGTGCAGTAGCAATATAGTTGGATGTTTGTGGCAACGATGTTAAAAGAAAGTGTAGAAAGGTTACCTATACAAGAATCGAACTTCTAAAACGGCACACAACATAAATGACTTCAGTAAATGACGTAATATTGCAATGTCACATTAACACGTGGAAGTCATAATTATCGCGAGCGAAAAAGTGACAAGACCTATATGTTGCTGTGCGTCGTCCCGTGCGACGACGTCCGTCGTGCGCTGACGCAGACGCGATACTGAATTCAGGTTGGCAAATTAGCAAAGTTTTTACGTGCCACTCACGCCTATAACCTTTCTACACTTTCCTCTAATATCATTGGCTTGAAAGGTATTAATTAAGCCATATTAATACGAGTAAAAAGCAACTCAGTTTTCAAATACTTTTCAAACCATAAATGTGAATGATGTGTAGATAAAATTCTCGAGACTAAAGGTTAAAAATACATATATGTAGATGTACATGTCGTTAATTTAAAACGAAATTGCTGTAAATGTCTATCAGATGTCGCTGTAAGCAAGTGCATGTCTAAAGGTACACTAATGAGTCGAGAGCTTCCATTTTGCTATTTAGTAATTACGTGAGAGCGAAATGCTATTTGACTTGATAACTGAGCTGATTTGCAATATTGACTCTTAACACAGTACTTTTAAGTCTTTTTATATACGAACGAGCGTTGCCTTTGTTTTCAATCAGATCCAATACTGTGTTTACACGTCTAGAGTGAGGGTATGGCAAATTTGACACACGAAAACTGTAGTCGAGGAGTAAACTTTATTCTGTGGGATTTCTTGTGACGGGCAGGTGGCAGGTGTGACTATGTGAAATCCCTTCATTGTATGCTACATAATGATGTGGTTTCATCTTCAAATTGCGACGTTTTTTTTATGCCATTATATATTTTTTTGTACGGATTTTTTTTATCTAGAAAGATACTTCAGCCTCATGTCATATAAAAAACAAAAGAACATTTTCAAAACACACCAAGTTCGGGCTCTTCCTGTAAAAAAGGGCTGAATCAATTTTTGTAAGACATAGGTCACATAACAATCATGTACTCGAAATATCCTTATGTTTAACGTCATGAAAGCCAAAAAATATAAAAAATAAATATTAAAAAATCCATATAAATAAAAAACACAAAATTTTTAGATGAACATGCACTCACCAAGAGATTCCACATAGTCTCCCTTTCTTCACAAAAAATCCCACGGAATGTAAAAAAGCATGGGCAGTTTGTTCAAAAATTTTACCTTCATGTTGTCCAAATCCGCAGTCAACTGGTGACGCCAATGCGATCTATGTTCTAAAGATAAAAACGAGGTCCAGGCAAAAATATATACGATTAATACTTGCGATTGTCGGTACTTGGTGAAACTTGGATAACAACAAAGACAAAGACAAAGACAAAGAAATTTATTTGTTAAAACATGAGTAAAATATAAAAGATGGTAAACGAAGAGCTTAGATCTATCACGTTTTAGCCTAAAAGGCATACAAATATTAAAGAGGTGACAATGTGCCTCTGCTATATGTCAGTCGGACTCCTACAATTTGAATATTTAAATTCTAAATTATGTAATAAGTTCTAATTCTAATAATAAATTCTAATTCCACATTACATGATATGTCATATTAAGTTATAAAAATGTCAAGTATAATAAATGCAAATTAAGTTATGTTTAATAGGTATACATTATACAAGTTATAAGATACTCTCAGCTTGTACTTTCAGTTAGATTATCGAGAAGATATTCTTCTATGGTATAGTAACATTTATTAAGCAATATCGTTTTAAACTTATTTTTAAATTCATTTCCATCTAACTCTCGGATATTCTTAGGAATTTTGTTGTGTATTAGAGGACCCATACAGTATACACTTTTATGCATGAGCGCCGTGTGTGCCCTACGAATATAAACTCTCCTCTCATCCCTTTGTTTTCGCCTACTTCCCTCTGATGTGTACTTGAATAAATCAGGATTTGCTTTAACAAACAATGCAGTTTCTAATATATATAATGAAGGAAAAGTAAGGATTTTGTAGTTTTTAAAGAATGGTTTACAGCTTTCTGTTGACTTAATTCCAAACATAGCTCTAATACACCTTTTTTGGGCCTTAAATACAAGTTCTCTATTGGTGGAATTGCCAATGAAAATTACGCCATATCTTAATACAGAAGCTACAATCCCATGATACGCTGTTAGTAAAGCATCTATGTTAATTATATGGGAGAGCCTGTGGAGAGCATATGCATGAGAACTAATTTTTTTGCATAATTGTTCAATTTGTGCTTTCCAATTTAGATTTTTATCAATTATTAGACCTAAGAATTTAGTTTTGTCAACATTGTTAATTTTTTCATTTTTAAAATTGATATCCATGTTGCGATTCACAGGTATTCGTTGAGTGAACTGTATAAGTTTTGTTTTCTGTAAATTGATTTTCAAGTTGTTACACTGTATCCATTCAATAATTGCATGTAAGGTATCGTTAATATCATTTTCATATAGTGCTTTATCTCTACATTGTATAGTTACCGTGCTGTCATCTGCAAATAAGGACATAGCGTTAGGTGTTGTCCTGGGTAGGTCATTAATATATAAAATAAATAGCAGTGGCCCCAGAACACTGCCCTGAGGGACGCCGTAGCAGACATCTCGCTTACGCGACATGTAAACCTCCTCCTGTCTAGTTTTACAGTTAATTCTCGAGATCTGTGTGTATTGTTTCCTATTTTCTAGGTAAGATTTAATTAAGTTCCATACATTTCCCCTAATACCGTAGGCATCAATTTTGTTAAATAGTTTGGTGTGGTCCACATAATCAAACGCTTGCGTCATATCCATGAATATGGTACATACTGGAGTTTTTGAGTCAACATTAGTTATAACTGTATTTAAAAAATCATATATTGCCAAATTGATTGACTTATTTTGTCTAAATCCCTTCTGCTCCATGGTCAAAATGTTATGTTTTTCTAAGTATATGTATATTTCCCTATACACATATTTTTCAAACATTTTTGCGAACACAGGAATATGAGCTATGGGTCTATAGAACTCCATCAGTTCTCGGTTTTCCTTCTTAAATAGAGGTTTGATAATTGCGATTTTTAAACTATCTGGATATACTCCTGCAGCTATGCACAAATTAATAATATGACTTATGTGTCCACAAATTTGAAGAGCCACATGTTTAATAACTATTGTGGAGAACCCATCATACCCTACGCTATTCGTGTTTTTCAAAGATTTGATAATTCTCAGTATATCTTGTGGAGAACATGGTGACATAAACATTGAATTATTGCGACTTGAAATATGACACCTTGTGTTGTTTGTAAAGTTTCTTATTGGTTCGATTTTATCAATAAAATAGTCGTTGAATGCATTGGCTATCCTTTGGGGACTTGTTATTGTTTTATTGTTCGTTGTGATTGTAGTTATACTGTCTTTTGGTGCATTAAATTTTGATTCATGTATAATTTGCCAAGTTGTTTGAAGTTTTAATTTTGTAATTATTTTGTGTTCGCTTTGTGAGATTAATTATTTTTTTAAGTGTTTTAGAATACGCTTGAAATTTTTGTTTGTTAACTTTCGTTGGTTTTAATCTGTAAATCCAGAGAAGGTCTCTTTTTTTTCTAGAACAAAGTTTTATTCCTCGAGATACCCATTTAGGTGATTTATTTGTTCTGGTTGTAATTATTTTGTACGGAAAGCACAGATCGTAAAAAAGCTTAAAATTTTGAATAAAGATATTGTATGCTTTGTTTGGGTCCTCAGTCATATATATTTCACTGAAATTGAGACTTTCTAGGCATTTTTTAAAATTATCCATATTTTCAGTGCTATAATCGTGACGTTTACTCGTCCAGAAATTTATTGTGGGTATTTTTTTAGTTGGACATTTCAATAGTTGGGCGGTATGATCTGATAGAGAAAATTCGATTACTTCCGCTTTACATTTTTTTCCAAAATCATGTGCGTAATTGTCAATACATGTCTTACTTATAAGTCTAGTTGGCTGTCTTATTTCTAGTTTTAAATTAAAATTTAATAGTAGACATTCGAAATCTAGTGATATGCTATTCTTATTTAAAATATCAATGTTAAAGTCTCCAGCAACAATAACGTGCTTTTTATTTTTTTGCCGTATATTTCGTAAAAATTTTTCTAGCTTCTCAAAAAAAAGAGCCAGATTACTAGCTTTCGGCACTCTATATACACATAGAATTATGGTATCATGTGATGTTAGCTCCACAG
This sequence comes from Ypsolopha sequella, assembly GCA_934047225.1. Lineage (NCBI taxonomy): Eukaryota > Metazoa > Arthropoda > Insecta > Lepidoptera > Ypsolophidae > Ypsolopha > Ypsolopha sequella. The sequence continues at coordinate 13,053,119 of OW203996.1, forward strand.
CACAGCATTCAATCACTCCTTTTATGGAGAATTTTGATACATCTGGCAATTCTTTATATACATGTCCGTTTCTTATTAATATACACGCACCTCCTCTCCTTCTATTGTCTCTACTAAAACACGCACCTAACTTATAATTATTGATCATCAACAGTTGTTCATATCCTGACATCATAAAATGTTCTGTTATACAAATCACATCTACACTAATCTTCTGATTCCGCAGTTCTTCCAGACATATTGTAAGAGCATCAGATTTATTAATCAGGCCAGCTATGTTTTGGTGCAGGACGTAGAGCCATTTATGACCGAAAAAACTGATTTTGGTCTTCCATATTGTTCTGACTATCTTGGCGGTCAGTGGACGTCGTCTGTATGTCCGATGTGGTCGTTAAATTATATAATTCTATCTTGGTAATTAGAACCATCAGGTCATCTAAGATAGTCTGCATGCCATAGTTATTTAACATGCCTGTAGCAGTTGAAAACATCCTGTAGTCATAAACTAAATTCAGATTGGAATCCAGCCAGTAGGCATGTTCATTTGTTTGTATATCAAGGTAGAGCATGTTATTGAAATTTTCAACCCTCCAATTAAACACACTTGTATTATTTCCTATTTTAAAAGTTGGTAAGGCCAGTATTATATTTGTGTGCTTCAGACTCTGCAATGTCTCTCGTACATAGTAGATTAAATTGAAATAATTGTCTGTAGTGTTGAAATCGTCTTGGCCGATAAGTATAACGCAATAATCCTTCATTGTAAAATCTATCAATTTTGACTCTATACCACTTAATAGCTGTTTAAGTTCACTGTGAGGGGTCAAATAGTGACATATTTGAAAACGCTTTCCTAGTTTATCTTCTGCTATTGATGAGATTTTATTTTTGTTGTTAGAGCTTAAGATGCAGATCTTATTTCTCACTTCTTGTTGTATTAAGTTCTCTCTATGTTTTTCCTTCGATATTTTCTTATTTGAGTTGTCCGAAGTTTTAGGACATTGTTTTTTGCATACTGCCTCTTTTTTATTTGGGTCGATTTTTTGCGTATATTCGTTTTCCGTCTGTGTTTCTACGTCAATCACTCCAACTTTTTGCGACTTTTTCTTAGGTGTAGGCGTTTTTTGGCCATTTGTAGAAATTAAGAATTGTTTGTACATTTCCTTTTTCTTTAGCACCTCATCGTTAGTTTTCCTCAAAGTATTATGTTCTAATGTAAGGGACTCTATTTCTTCATGTGCGCTATTCAATTCTAACGTGAGTTTCTGTATTTGATCCTGCAGTTTGGTTAACTGGTCAGTGTTTTCATCATCAGATATCTCTGGGAGACTATTAGAGGCCTCATCTAGAGTTTGACTGAGGTTGATACTCTCATTTGTGTTTTCTGACTGTGTTTTCTTTCGTCGAAAAGTGATGTTGTCTAAGAAATTCATTGTGATAAGTGAACTCTATCGACATCTATTGTTAGTTGATGAAAAAAGGACTTGCTCCCTGTAATATAATGGATGATTAGTTAGGTGTTTTTTGTGCTGATTTCTTAGGTGGTCACCAGATGGCGATAGTTTTTTAGTTTCGCTGCTCATCAACAGATGGCGCTTTCGAATAGTATTGAGATTGTTGTCGTGTTTTCTCAAGAGTTCATCAGATGGTGTTAGTTATTTTAGTTCCACTACTGTTCCATAGATGGTGCTGTTGAATAAGATTTATTATTGTATTTATATAAGTATTGACGCCGCTTTCCAAAAACACAACATGATGAATAAATACACTTGCTCTCGTTTCACAGTATATACGGTTATTTCCCGACCGGTTTCGGTTTTACACCATCATCAAGAGTTTAATTAGATTACTTGGATGTTATTCCGTGCACTGTTTACTATATCATTTATTGCACGGAATAATATCCAAGTAGTCTAACTAAACCCTTGATGACGGTGTAAAACCGAAACTGGTTGGGTTAAATAAGCTTATAAAATGTGAAACGAGTGCAAGTGTATTTATTCATCATGTCGAAAATATAAACATTAAGATGGGCCAAAATTCCACTTTCGTACATGTGTGTACGTTATGGTACAACTTAATCAAACCATTACCAAATTCCCCAAATTCAGATGAGATAAATATTGATGGTGGAGAAATTGCAAAAGTTTGAGCGTGGGCTCGAGCCTATACAGTTCATTATTAGTTACGGAAATAGTAGTTTATGAAACTGGCACATAAAGAGGTTATTAAAACACGAGTGTAAATTTAAAAAATTAGCCGTAGGCGAGCTTTTTTAGTAGTACACTCGTAGTAAAAAATTTACAAATTAAGTATTAACTAAAGAAATAATGCACAAAATCCAGCAGATTACCGCGCATATGAGACAAGGGTCATGTCACAAGTTCTTCTATCATTAAAATCAACTGCAGTCCAGCGCGCATGCCTTTTGTCACAAGTATGATCATCATTCGAACCATTCCCTATAAATACCTCAGACATGGGTGTTGCGCCTAAGTTCCCTTTGCCTTCCTACTCCGTGTAATTGTAGTTTTGAAGTATTATATTGTTAAGAAAACTGTACCTTTATTAATTTTTTCATGTTCGTAAAAATTAATTGCCATTATGCACTATCTTTGAGTTCATAATCAGGATTTTACGATATGTAGATAAATGTAAATAATGCTATCTAATTTGCCATAAATCTTCTAGGCCATCATCATTGTAAAAATTCAGTACCATAGAGGTTTGGCTTCGTCAAAATGAGGATATAAGCAGGAAAAAAACCTGGAGAACAGAAAGCTCCTTACAAAGCCATGGATATAGTATCACAAAGGCAAAGTTCTTCAGAATGACGTCACAGGACGATGTAGTTTCACTCGTTTGTCATGCAAATAGACGGTAAACGTTCAGTAGTCGAGGAATACAGTACTGTCAAGACTTTAACGCGTATATTAACTCTTATTCACCGGAAATATATATTATATTTCAATACCACGGGTAGGTTTATAATGTTATGTCTATAACTTGCTGTGTCCGAAATTTTAAAATAACCTATACTCTATTTGAAATATATTTCGCCCAACTTGTGGTCGTTGTCATTCGACTAACGACGACCACAAGTTGGTCGAAATATATTTTGAAAATAATTAATAGTTTTTATTTATATTTATGATCTGTTGTAAAAATAATTAAACGCAAAAAAAAGTCTTTAAAATAATAATTGAATAAATAATGTTTTTAAGCCTTTTTTTGGCCTTTTATTGTTTTAGATAGATTATAATATATAAATAAAAAAGTATTTATTAGTTTTGAAATTTATTTTGGCCAACTTGTGGCCATCATCAGTCGAAATATAGCGATTTAAAAAAAGGTTGAGCACAAACGAGAAATATAAAATAAAAGTAATATAAATAAAAAAAATATTTTATAAAAATACAATATGTATATAAATCTTAGGTATTTAAAAACTTATTGTAAGAATGTATAGTTTGGCTATAGTTTATTGCATCTTTTTCGGGTAATCCTTGAAAAACCATTAAAAAATGTATGTTCCCCCTCTTATCTCCACAACGGGTAGACCGAAAAATATAAAAAAAATCATGGTAATACATGTTTACGTACAGAATACAGAAAAAATTAAGTGGCTGAGGAATTCAGGAATAAAATCACAAAATTAAATTTATCATCCACAATATGGAACACTAGGTACGTGAGTCTGACTCGCACTTGGCCGGTTTGTTTATTCCATTCATCCATCAGCCTAGTTCGTCCACTGCTGGACATAAGCCTTTCCAAGACTTAGCCACTCCCGGCGGTCATCCTGGAAGAATTACCCATACTCACACACGCTGGGCAGGCGGGTTGGTGAGCGCAGTGCCGGAACCCTCGCACCAGTGACGCCGCTGCCCGTCACCAGTCTGTTTTATATAAGGCCCTGCTATTAGGGATGGATATACCGCCATCCATCGGTCCCAGGCATGGTGGGTCTCCTGTTTTTTGCCTGTGGGCTGTCCTACTCTACCCCGAATTACTTCGAGGGGGTCTCCAAGTAAGATGGTGGTACCTCCACAGTCGAGTCCGGCATCAGCTCTACCACCTGTAAGTTTTTTTATTAGCGTGGTTAAATATTTGTAAAAGGTTGCCTGTTCATTTATACCCACCCTTTATGCTTGCAAATAATATTCAATTCGAATAATTTTATGTAATGCTGAAACATTGAGCTATTGTTATATCAATATATTTATTAATAATGCACATTGCCAACAATTTTGTCACACAATGAACAAAATGACTGATTTGACTCTCTTTGAACAAAACAATAGAATTTTGATTATTTACACTGAAAACAATTTTCAAACTACGTGACTATAATATAAACAGTGTTAAATTTATTCATATACCCGATAAACATGTTTTTGTGCGTATTATTTTAATAGGGCCACTTAAGCAATTAATTATAAAGAATTTCGCTTAGTAATTAATAATAACTGTTTACCACTCTCAGGAAGACAGGAAGAAAAAAGAAACCCATTTTAGTTGAAATGTACTATACCAAACTTAATGCAAACAACCACATTAATAGAAGGCCTTCCTTTTTCGGATATACAGACCGCAATTCATTAAAAATATTGTGGAATTATTATGAATTATAGTACATCTGGCAACGTTAGATCGAGGTGACCCCAGTAGTGTTAACAGAATGAATGATAATGCGCGAAAATCCTTCGCGTCCAAACCAAATAGAACGGCTATTGGATTCTTCAATCACGTCCTCAATGCGATTCCACCTGTGGACGTTTAGCCACACCGGAATGTATAAGAGCGTAAGTAGGTATATATTTATAGAAATAGCCTCTTTTGCAATAGTATTTTTCATCACACCTATTCGAAAAACAACAATTGGCTTTATCGGATAGCGGGAGCCAAAGTCAATTTTATTCCCATGGAAGTTTGCGCTTTCTCTTTTCTGATTGGTCCACATTCGTGCTTCTGATAGATTAGCGTCATTTAACCAAAGCGGTCGAACGCATAATTTATGAGGAAATTACTGGCCGATTAGGCTTCGGCGGCAATGCGCGCTGAAAAAAAAAAAGTGTAATTCTTGTTTTCATTATTTTTTCTCAGAAATTTGTCGTCGCTGTTATTGCAAATAACATATTAACTCCTGAAAATGATGCAGCTTCTGTGGTGCAATAATAATTATTAGAAAATACTAGGTTTACTCGTAGCTTTTTCTTTTTCAGTGATGAAAAATAGTGTATACCACTCGGGCCCAAGTAATATTTTGCTCTCGGGTGGCGTATATTTAATTGCCCGGTCGGGATTCTAAAGTAGAATCCTGAGCGCAGCAAGCCCAAAGCAAAGAAAGAAGTATGAGCCACTGATTGGTTAATCAAGAATGATATACATAACAAACTGGGCCAATCATAAAGCAGAATCGCGGTGTCATAATATATTTCATAACATCGGTTCTAAAACATCAGAAAAACAATGTAGGTACTTAAAAAACCGTTTTTCATGTTGTAATTACCTTACAACTAAGAAGAGAGTAGAAAAATCCATAAATATGTATGTGTAGATCTATCCTTAGCTAAGGTATTCATACATAATTAATTATGTTCATCACATTATGGATCCTTTTTCCTAAATTACATTTCCATTTGAGGTATTATTTTTATGGCTGCGGAAAATAATGTTCAATGTGCTTTTATTATTTTGTGTAGCTATGTGAATAAACAAAGAAGATAGGTATTTTGTAAATACTTAAAATGTGAAAAAATTTCTTTAGCAAGCAAAGCTTTAGTTTCTTGTAGGTATATAAAGTTATGAAACTTACTTGCCAAAAGCTGACCAACTATGTTCTTGATAAAATATACATAATAATTTTTCGAGAACTTTTTAAAACTAAAGGCCGATACACACAGGATGCGTATGCGTAGCGTTGTGCAGTTGGCCCGAGGTACAATGCGTCAGTCTAGTTTCATTCAGACAACAAACTGGTGCTGCCACGCACAACGCCACGCATACGCTTCCGGTGTGTATCGGTCTTAAATGATTGAAATTGTTATGGGTAATGCAATATCATTTTGGAACACACAGTATGGACACTGTCATTAATTATGCCAAGGTAAGGCTGAAGTTTTGAACCTCTATCACTACTAGTATAAGATAATAATCTCAACTTGATACCTCAAGCCGTTCCTGATAAAAAGGCTTTGATACACGGACAGACAACAAAGTGATCATATAAGGGTTCTGTTTTTCTTTAATAAGTATGGAATCCTAAAAACACTGGGTGTCGTAGTGCTAACTTTTCTTGTTGTGTTACTTGGTATAACCCGTGCAATCAAATAAGGGTTTTAAAAATGGCGGCTGAAATTTTATCAGAATACTGACAGAATTTCATACTTCTTTGAGTGGCGTCGTTACACGCAAAACCTCCTTACAAACGCTGCTGGCAACATATTGTGGGGTGTCTATGGAATGTTATTATAATATTTTAGGCTGAGTTCATTTACGTTTTCTAGATCTATGTATAAGTCCAACCAAAATCGTGAAATTTGAGGATTATCTTAACATACCCCTAAAATACGTAAATTTAACGGTTTTTTACCAAAAGTGTAGCTGAATGTGCTTTAATTGTTTTAGATAAAATCAAAAAATTAATACGAGTCTTACATCGAAAATGTTATCTAGATATACTTATAATGATCAAAAATAATGTTTGAAAACGTCCACACAGTCTTGCCAAAAGATGGTTTCAGTTTTGCGCCCGCGACGAAATCGGCACAATTGTATTGTCTTCGCAAGTTCGACGCAATCGACACTTTTAGAACTTGCATATCTACTTCAGTGAAGAAGGCATTATTTTGATAAAATAGTAAATTATTTTTGGAATCTTTTTCTCGGGATCCGCTAAATCAGAAACGCGATTGAAGAAATTCGGCTCGATACAAATATTCATTGAAATTAGGTCTTTCTCGACACCAATTTTCCTGGTTTGACAATTTGTTATGGACTGCAATTATATTTTATTAGATGGGTTGTAACAGTATCTAGGACCTAAAACGAAATTTTGGTAGCAACTTTAGTACATTTTATAAAAAATCAATAAAAAAATAATTTATTTCCATAACTTAATCATAAATGTTTTTACAAGTTGTTGGAGTCTATATAAATAAAAACCGACTTTTTGCTACTTTTCCTCGAATCCGTCCCTCTCGCACTGAGGGTTTTTTCGCATATGGAGTAAAAGGGACGCTAAAACTTTTACTTTTACATATCGCCTTAAGAATAGATTCTACATATTAGGTTAGTTACTTAGAGTGTAAGTAAGTTTACACGGTGGAGTACGAAATCGATTACGGAGGGATTAACGTTAGACATCCTAATTTAATGTAAACAGTCGCAGGATAGTAGGTACCCTACTAAAATTAGCAAGTAATAAGCGAAAGCAAGTAAATAAGTGCATATAATATGGATCTTATACCATGCAGGATGTATCCATACTCCTATTATAAATGCGAAAATATGTTTGTTGGTTGTTGGCTTGTTGGTTTGTCCTTCTTTCACGCGGCAATGGAGCAACGGATCGGCGTGATTTTTTGCATAGAGATAGTTTATGTGCCGGAAGACATAGGATATTTTTATCCCGGATAAATGTAAATTAAATCAGCACGGGCGAAGCTCTACCAAGAAAATGCAAACGAAATGAGCGCGGTTAAGGCCGCGGGCAAAAGCTAGTAATAAATAATAATGGACTTGTTTTTTTCCCATAACTCTGGTTGCACTCTTGTTGCACTTGATACTAGCCAAACCTTTACCCATTAAATAGTGGGTCAATTTAATACAACTAAGCTTTAGTTGAATACAGGGGATAATATTTTTTTTATTTTATATTTACTACACTTTTGTACTATCACAAGAAAAATATAAACAAACTAGGCAAACACTGTGCACAGTGCGGCTCTTATTGCTAATAGTAAATATTGTCTAGACTCTAGACAATCTTTGTATAAATGAAAAATATGTTAACGAGTAGCTTTAATGTAGACAATAAGAGCGTTTTCAAACGACCCGCACCGCACGATACGATAAAATGCGGTGACGACTCCGAACGCCATACGAGTATGTCGTGCTTTGCGGTGTCGAGCATGTTCGCATAGGCGTTTTTTGTCCCCTTTGTTATGCGTCCCCTTTTTACTACGACGTGGTTGTGCTACGACGCCTAAATTTCCTTGGTTTGCAGACCTAAACCAGGGTGCATAATTTGTATCAGGGACGCATGTGTACTAGCACTGGCGACTTCGCTGGTGTCTAATGATCATAATAATAAAAATAAGCGTTTATTTCCCTAATTCTTAAAAAAACAGTGTAGTATTTTTTAATCTAGTCTATACATGTACTTATTATAAATATGATTTACAGAATAGCGAGTATTAATCGTGTGTTACATCAAGTTTATTTAATTTATATCAAATAATATGAAATAATTAGACATGAAGAAGAATAAAAAATTGCAGTTATAAAAATAATATTCCAATTAATAAATCAATTTTCAATGATTATACTTATTATTAACTAGCCAAAGTATAACCTTAGCTTTAAGTTACGGTTTACTAGAATGTTACTAACATGTTACAACTAGCAACGCCTGTTTTACTTTCTGACTGCAGCATTAATCAGAAACTGAGATTCAAAATAACATAAAAATAATCCTTAAATTGTGGTCACTTTGAACTTTGTATTTATTTTATTTGATGACAAACTTGAATTTCGACCATAACCTAGTTGATAAAAGTAGCGACAATATTCGTAACAGAATTGTGGACGGCAATTCAGCTAATACGTTGTTGTGGCCGCTACCGACAAAATCTCACCGGAGATCACGTAACGTTTTCATAGCGCTGGAAAATTCCAAATATATTACCTGCCACCGTTGCATTGTTGAAAATAGCGAAAGGAGTGGAGCAAACAACTTCCTTAAGTTTTTTTTTTACTTTTAGAACTTTGATATTTTTATTTTATATCCGCCCTTAATGCAAATAGTTCGCTATGTTTAAGTGAAAAAAAAAAGATTATCGGCATAGAAACTTTTGACGATAGTATTTTAGAGCTCTTATACACTACAAACCTAGCGAATAAGGCCGGCGAATGGTCTATCACGCTATTTTATTTTTGCTTTATTTGATTTGTCATCATCAAGAGCATGGTAGAACTTCATTTGCTAGTTTGACTGTGCGACTACGCAGCCTAATAGAGTTCTCTGGGTCATTTTGGAACGTATGTTTTTTATGTAGTCAGCACCGATCTTTTTAAATAAAGAGGACCAGGCTGTATACATATACATTTACTTAAAGGTGTAAAAAAAGGTTCGATTTTAAAATAATTAAGGAGAGCCGACGTGACGCTTTAACACTTTAAAAAACTAGTATGTACCTAGTATCTCAGAAGGCAAGATAAAAAAGTATTTGTTATGTTTAAATCTTCTCTACGCATTTTTCTGTTCCGTTCATAAGACAGGAGCACGTGTGTCCGCCGCGGAATTTCCTCGTTGCATTTACCGCTGATGACGCGCCCCGCTCCCCGCTCACCCCCGCTTGCCTGTCTACCCGCTACACGCTTTATGTTTACGGGACACTGTTTACTTTGGCCAAATACACAGAAAATATGAAAATAAGGTTTTTCTACTGGAAAATGCTGTTGAGAAATGAAAGAACTTTTTAATGAAAAAAGGCATGTTATTTTATGCTGCAATGCTCAGTGACCACTTGTATTCAGTGACAAATAGTATGATACTTTTAATCGCATTATATTTTAGTTAACTCCATGTTCTGCTGGTAAAATTGCAGAGATCCATTTTGCACCATGACAACCATTGCAGTATGAGAAAATCCTCGAATGTTACATAAACGAAATGTATATATGTGCAGTTGCAACAAAAACTGAAATCCTAAAATCGAAGATAAAACTAAGATTCTTCACTTCACATTCCACACATAAAATGTCTTGGAGATCAAGGATCAAACAAGATGCAAAAAGTGAACATGCGGAAAGATGCAAAAAGTGAACATACCAAACAAACACCTGACTATTTTATTCCGCCATAAAAAGAATAGTGAGCGAAAGAGAACAGTTTTATGAAGATTGCTCTTACCTCGTAAAGCTTTAGAACTTACTCATTCCGAACGTTTCCTACTTTATCGAATTTACACATTTCAAAAATTCAATCGGAGAGGCGAAACGAAAAATGTCACAGGGAATAGGAGTTCATAATACAAGAGGAACGTGGCACAGGCAATATTGCTGACATTGCAACTTTGAACTCGATTTTCACAATTCTAGCGAAATCGCAGACTAAGTAGTCAACTACCTAGCTTTAACTGTCAACTGTTTTACTGTTTTCTATTCCGTCCTACCTTTGTTTATCGAAGAGCGGTAGGTAAAAGTACATATCTATTATCATTCTCACCTTTCTATAGCTTTCGAACTGATATACATTGATAAGGGTGGTTTAAATTTTCTTTTCAAACCGGTGAAAAAACAGTGATTGATTTTTGGCTTTATTTTAATCACACATACTAAATTTCAAGGCTATATTTAAAAGCCAATTAGTCTTTGATAAATACTCACTTGAACCTAAAACCACTATGCTAAAACGGTCGGTGTTAATACGAAACTTTGGTATCATATCATTTAAAGTTTTTTAAAAATATATATAAATATACTGATAAATAAGATAAACAAATACAAGGAAATCTCAAGATATATTTCGGGTCCGACCTGGACCCGGCATCAGTTGAGTATCTTAATTAAAATGATTTTAATTAAGATACTCAACTGATGCCGGGTCCAGGTTGGACCCGAAATATATCTTGAGATTTCCTTGTATTTGTTTATCTTATTTATCAGTATATTTATATATATTTTTAAAAAACTTTAAAAGCTGGTATCATATCAGCCATATATGAAGATGAAGAGGAAGATGCGGTATGTTCTTATATCGTCAAATTGGAAAATGGACCCCTTTTTTTGAACGAGCGGCAACGCAAGCAAACCACAAGCACTTCAAGAGTAGCGCGAGCGAGACGAAGCAAATAAATACAGGACCATGGGTATGTAGTAATACTTTATATCGTCTGCCATGGACCTGTATTTGTAGGTAGGTGTGTATCTGTAACGTGTCTTCCCTTTTGTTATGTTTAAGTATAGATACATATATAGCTCTAGTACTAACACCACTATCACACCATACCACCACATAACACCACACCACTATCCCCATGGTTGGTCGTAATGCAAGATTTTTCCGTCCTTTGTTTTTAGGGTTCCATAGTACCTAAAAGGTACGAAAAGGTACCGTCCGTCCGTAGGTCACAGCCTCATAACTTTAGCACAGTTAAAGAAAAATACTTGAAATTTGGCACAAAAATAGCATTAATTTGCCCACATAACAAGGTGTAATAAAAATTTGAAATAGTTCAAAATATTTACATTACAATAATTGATTTTTTTTCTTCTTAAATTTAAAATATGCGTATCAAATTGTTATTAAGATCTGATTGTAAAATAAAAATATATATCTTATTTATATTTACTAGCACTGATTTCGATAAATCTTAGAAAAACCACAAAAAAAACCACCCCTCCCTTATTTTCATAACTTGGGGACCGAAAAATATGAAAAAAATGTCGTTTACCGGTCACTGGCCTACAGGAAAATTAAAGCGGTTTCAAAAATAGTTGAAAACAAATGAGAAATATAAAAATAAGTATAATAACAAAGATTAAGTAAAATTATAAAACAAAATATTTTATTAAATTATAACATGGGTATCAAATTGTAGATATACAGAGTTTATTGTAAAAATATATAGGTAGTTTGGCTATATTTACTTGAAATTCCTTTCAAGAAATCCGCGAAAAACCACAAAAAATATATTTCCCCCCTTATCTCCATAACTGGTGAACCGAAAAATGTAAATACATCACGGTAATATGTGCTTACGTTAAGATTACAGGAAAAATTTGCGGTTGAGAAATCTACGAAACAAAGTGAGAAAATTAATTTTTTGTTCCCAAAACTGTTGAATTACGGAACACTAGTCTGAACCCTAGTACGCTAGTCTGACTCGCACTATTTTCGGCACTTGGTGAAACTTGGAAAGCTTCTTAAAGAACACGCACTTTGATACTAAAATAGTGCACAAGTGCATTTTCTTCAAGATAATGTGTTAGAACCACGTCAATGGTTAGAATAAATATTGAGAATAACAATAAATGTCGAGTTTCAACTGCGAATGCGTTTTGTATTTATTTGCTAGTATTTATGCATGACTTCGGAATGTATGGGTTAACGGCCATGGATGGATATGGCAGGCCATAAATTTCTGCACCGGAAAGACAAACAATCGTATATCGAAAAAAAAAGGGATGCGTTGACAAAAGCTTTGGCAAATATTTGGTGATATAGTATGAGTGTACATTGAATTTATTGCCTTTAGAGAGTCAATGGCTTTTTAAATAGAAATATAGTTAGTTCCATTTTACGTTTTGGTTGAACAAATAATTTCGGAAATGTGACAGTGTTATTTGGTAAAGCCATAACAATTTTCTATTGAGGCGACCCGGAACTAAAAAAAAATATTTAGGGTTCCGTACCTCAAAATAAAAAAACGGAAACCTTATCATTTCGTAAAGGATCACTTTGTTGTCCGTCATTCCTTCTGTCTGTTAAGACCCTTTTGCTCAGGCCTCGTATGAGTTGAAACTTTACAAGAGTCTACGGCCCTATGGTGCTGTAAACAAATCAGGTTTTTAACTCGACGGGAAAAAAGTAATGGCACTTTTCATAATGTTAATCGATTTCATACAAATTTTTTACACTCGCACACACTTTTTACAAAACACTTCCAAAATTATCCACAATTTTCATAAATCTATTTGTAGTATAGGTACATGTATGGCTAGGTTGCGTCGATACTATACTTCCCCTGAGTCTGCAGATTGTCGGCTGATGCTAATCACATACATTCTTGGCAGTCAACTTGTCGGTCACGCTGTCCATAATGTCCGTTACGTTACGTCCTTCGTGACAGGACGCCGCGTTATCACTTGGCAAGAGAACACTGTGAGTCAGCGTTACGTAGACTTTGGACCTTGCCGAAAATCACGCCGGTTATGTAGAAGGCATATGGATATTACTTTATCATGGTAGCGACTTTTAAACACGGGTGAACGGGCATAATATTTTTGTTGTACCTATAACGACTGGTGTAATCGTAATGCTGATCGATCGGCGTTAATGCTGGATCTGGACCATTCCTAGATTCTACATTCGTTTTTTCTTCCGAATCATATTTTGTTGCTTTTAACTTTGAAAATAAATACTCAATATGATTTATTTATATATATTTATATATATGATTTATTATATTTTGATTATGAAAAAAATACATCTAAATATCAGAAATATAGGAATAGGTAACGCTAGTGTTTGTGTCAGTGCTTAAAACTAAATTGACTCGGTAACAGGATAACCAAAGTTAAATAAATCAACCAACATGTGAAAGTGGTAGGAATATTAGGAATACACAAAAAAAAAATTGGAAGCTGTTAAGCAGTTGTTAATGCGAGTGAAGTGCCTGGTATAAAAAACTCTCTAGTTTTGCCCATTTAATAGATAAGCCCACAACAAAGTAACAGTATATCTATATTGTGACAAATTACCTAATATAAATACAAAAAAAAAATCTCCTGTACGAGTAGGTATGTTCTGACAATCACATAATGTCGTCCGACAGCAGTTAAGAGGGCAGCCGGATTGAGAAAAACCCGCCCTTTTCTAAATAATTTAGCTGGTGGATTGTGAAAAACCCGTCATTTTCTAATATTAATGCAAACAAAACACTTAAATTCAAAATTCACTCAATAGTTATTCAACAAAACCTTATTACCTATGTATCGTGTATGTTGCCATCGCAAATTATCCATTGGTTTCTGTCAGTCAGAATTTCAAAATTTTTTTTATTCAAAAAGGTGGGTTATTCACAATCCGGCTGCGAAACCGCTCTTAAATAATTAATCGGAGTATTTGGTAAATTGATAATTATCGGACAATAAGTTCACGTAAGAGAATCCAGGGAAACTGAAAAGCTGTCAATATTCCTTTGTTGATAAATTCTCATATATCTAGTTGTATTGGTTGATTCTTAGGCTTGTATTTACAGTTCAAATTCAAATGGTTTATTTTTTAAAGTAGGAATACATAATACACTTTTTACAAGTCAAATTTAATCTTATAAAAATATATGTAATAAAATATTAAATGTACATGAACCAAATTGAAGGTTTATTTAATTTATGTAGCAATTTATATATGATTAAAATGATAGGTAAAATCTGTAATAATACGAGGTGAAATCAGTTTTACAGTTAACTTCTTAGAGGAATCATAAGTTAGTAAATTATACTACTTACTTAAATTATAAACTACTATCATGACAAATATCACTATCACTGTAACACCATGCTTCACCCTCATCCAAATATTAATTTATTTAATATGCCTATTTCAGTAGGCCCTGCAGTTTAAACTTATTCCGTGACAAAGTAAGGACTTCCTTTGGAAGTATATTGTAAAATCTTATGCCAAGTCCTACGAAAGAGGTATTTAGGGAATAGTCAGTTTATGTTTATTTCTGGTTTCATTACAATGTTGCTGGCCAATTCTCGGGAAAGACTCAATATTTTTTCTGACATATCTAAGAACGTGGTAAATAAATTCACAAGGAACACTTAATTCCAAAAAGGCGATTAATATATATTAATACATATTTTAAATATTTCTCTTAATGAATCCCGGTGCTTGATATTATAAATTGCCCGATTTGCTCTCTTTTGCAAAACAAGTACTGCGTCTATATCCGCGGCTCTGCCCCACAACAGCAGACCGTATGACATAATGCTGTAAAAGTAACTAAAATAGACTTATTTCTAACAGTTCAATTTGAGCTCTTATTTGGTACTCCCAAGTGTCAAATTGTATGGAAATAACTCGGCTTAGTTCGATTCTAGTTCAAACTTTGGGACTCTGAATACAAGCCTTAGACGAGAGGCAGAGTCGGAGTATTATCATAGGGGCGGGCGGTGAAATCACTCGTCATACACATCGTGTACCCTTAGGGCCAGAGTGAAGGTACTTTTCCTTGAATGCCTACAACTTTTTAAAATTTAATATTACTAAGCTGTCATTTATGTACCAGTTTTTCAAATACAAATAAAACATAACAACAAAAACATATATCGTCAGAATACGCAAACAGAATACAAATGAATGTGCACCACGGGGATCGAGCCCACGACCTCTGGGTTAGCAGGCAAGCGCTCTTACGGAGGCGGTAATATGTAAAAATAAAAAAAAATCAAGCTACTTTTATCTTAATAAGTTAACTACCTATATATTTGACTGCCTCTGTGGTGCAGTGGTATGTGGTAGATTTTGTTTTCGGTTTGCGCGATTCGAAAGGTACGTTTCAATGTACCCGAAGTAGGCCGATGGGGCTCAAAAACCACAACACTAAGATGTAATAATCGTCGGTAAATCTTAGGTGTACGAGTGTGGACTGTTACTTGCATTTCACTGTCCATTACCCGGAACACATCAGATATCCCGTCGGGGATGCATGTGGTGACGATGTATAAGTTTGCTGTTAGTTTGTACATAAGTTACTGTACCTACACAATACTAAGTATAGTGAAGACACCCGAGGCCGTCCGAATGGGTCGGACAAGCTCATGACACGAGCTGTACGTGCGCAACTTGACATGACTGCTGATGCTGCTGATTATAACTGAATTCCTGCTGAGCATGTCATGCTGTCGTTTATTAGTAACTTCTTAAGTTTTTGTCACAATATTATATGTTTACTAAAATTATTTAGTGCCGTTACTAGCCCAAAAAGGTACAACAATAGTAGTTTATGCTACAAGGGCGCAAAGGAATAAATTACGAGGACGATTTAAAACACGAGCGTAGCGAGTGTTTTAAACGTAACCGAGTAATTTATTGCTCTTACGCCCGTGTATCATACTACGTTTTTCAATGCATAGTATGAGGAAATAAAACAAATATAATTGTGTGAACTTTAAATTATAATTGGCTCAAAAGGACTGTATCCAGAGCCGTTAAACAGTGGAAAAAAAAGTATGACATTTATGGTACACTAGAAAGGCTGCAGGTTAGCCAACTATTGAAAAAAAATAATAATAATAAAGCGCTAGGGCAAAATAATCGACTTTCTGTTCGGTTTAGATGCATAAAAAGTAGGCTTTTACGAGCACATGCATTAAAAATGTAGTAAAGTAGCGCTTTAGGCTGTCTGAATGGGTCTGAGCTAAGAGGATACATGTAGTATAATCTAAGGGTCTGAGAAACTCATGATGCCAAATTCAAATTAAATATACATTATTTTCTAAAATAGGTACGCACATATTAATATAAATATTATTTCAATGCATGTGCTCGTAAAGGCCCACTTTTTATGCATCAAAACCGAACAGAAAGTCGATTATTTTGCCCTAGGGCTTTATTTTTTTTTTTTTTTTTTATTTATTTACAATGGTTGGCCAACCTGCAGCCTTTCCTGTGTACCATAGACGTTATACTTTTTTTACAACGTTTAACGGCTATGGATACAGTCCTTTTGAGCCAATTATAATTTAAAGTTCACAAGATTATATTTGTTTTCATTTCCTCACACTATGCATTGACAAATGTAGTATGATACACGGGTGTAAAAGCAATAAATTACTCGGTTACGTTAAAAACACTCGCTACGCTCGTGTTTTAAATTGTCCTCGTAATTTATTCCTTTGCGCCCTTGTAGCATAAACTACTATTATACGTATATTATTATATTAATATCGGAATATTATATGTTTACTTTAATTATTTAATGCCGTTACTAGCCCAAAAAGGTACAATAAATGTAGTAAAGTAGCGCCTAAGGCTGTCTGAATGGGTCTGAGCTTAGGATACATGTAGTATACTCTTAGGGTCTGAGGAGGAGGAGGAGGAGGAGGAAACGAGTAAGCACTACTTAGGTGAATGCTTTATATATTCTAGCCTAAGATGGGAAGTATTTGGTAATGATCACATTAAAGAAGAAGACCTCAAGTACCTTGGGTACTCAGACATATTAAGATATATTAAGAGAAGTGAAGGATTTGAGGAGGGAATGCAACTGGGACAATAGGATACCAAAGCTCCAAGCAATGGGAACTGGATGGAATAGCTCCAACTAGAGAGCCGACCATCCGCCTGTGCCCAGCAGGCGTCCCACCTCTAAATCATCATCAATCATCATAGGGTCTGAGAAACTCATGGTGCTAAATTCAAATTAACAATACTTTATTTTGTAAAATAAGTACGTAAATAATGATATAGTTACTTTTTAAAATCGCTCAACGCGCCTAAAGGTTTCACTTCAAAAAACAGTAGAACAGGATAAAAACCGTTCAAATACAAGAAGGACTAGGGCCCTGAGAGTTCTGTGTATACATATTTCGTTTAAAAAACAAACTTATTCCACTTGCAGTTATTTTCTTTCTTTCTTTTTTATGTGAAACCAATTTAACTTGAGACTTACGATCTGTTTAACTCTATTTATCTAAAGGGTCTAAGTTACATGACAATTTATTTTTTCTTAAAAAATTAAATTTAAGTATTTTTCAGAATTTTTTCCTATACATTTGCTATAAGATGTACTTGTTAACGAAATTTCAAATTTCTAAGTATGCTGGAATAACTATTGAGAATTTTTTTAATTTGGTTGTTGTCAAACAAAAAACGGTGGTTTGCATCGTCATACGAATTTAGTGAGTATAAGTGCTCGACTCGAATCGAATATGATCTTATGCTGAAGATTTATGTATGTTTCAACATAGTTTACGCGTCCCCCTCCACGAAATTATTTATAAGGATTTTCATAAAACGTTTTTATTTCTTTGATGGGTTACAACATTTTGATCCCTTTTAATTAAGTTAAATTTGTCGCAGAGAAACATAAAAAGTTATAATAACCTTCATATAAATAAATAGGTCTAATTAATTTAAGAAAGCCCTTTTTTTGGGCTGATGACTAGCATAGGATAGAGTTTGTTGGCCAGACAAAATATAATTAACGCCTGACCTTACTTTATTTGAATGAATAAAAAACTTTATTTTTCATCTAGGTCTTTTGGATGGTTTTAAAAATAAGAAAAATAGGGCTTGATTAAATTTACGAAACCAAAAACGATGGAATTACATTTTACATACAGACATACATACATATACTCACGCCTGTCTCTTAGAGGGCTAGGCAGAGACTACAGATTTCCATCTTCTACGATCTTGACACACCTCTTTCACCTCCACCACATCCATGGAAATAAAATAGAACTTAATTATTTTAAAATGTATTAAAATAATAAAACAGTTTTAATATTATTTTATTAGCTTTTGCCCAAGGATTCGCCCGCGCTAAGTTATCTTTTCAGTAATACTATTGAATCAGTTAATGTTTTGGGCCCAATAATTTTATAGTACATTAATTATTTCACCCAATAATTTTTAGGAATAGTAACAGTGCCCCTTGTACTTTAAATGTAATTTACGGGCAAGGCACATACCTACTTTAATACTTTACACACTAAAATCTGAATCTATTCTTTCATTGAGATATTTTATGTGTAAACTATAGGTTTGTGTGAATGTTTTTATTTGTATTTGTAAAAATTTTATTATACAGTGCAATGGATTTCTATCTGTAATGCTGTATAAATAATAAATAAATAAATAAATAATAAATAAATTGTGCGACTTTAATTTTTTTATAAACTTTTTAAATAAGCAGAGCGTCGCGGAAGCCGGGAGGACGAAGACAGAGAACGCGCCCGCCAGGCCGAAGGCATTTGTGGTCCGAATGCGAGTTTTTTGGCCTTTCTAGTTTTGTTTGGGATATTGTCAGTTTGTACATTCAATTAAAAGGGGGTGAGCGCGCTTATAATTTCTGAAAAAAAATGTCATTTGTTTCCGGTAGGCAACGCGGGTGAAGCCGCGGGCAGAAGCCAGTTAATAAAATAAAACACCTGTGCAAAATTAAAAAAGAAAGTTAATCAAGTGTCTAACGAACCCAAGCCTTTGCTTTCTTTTTCCCATTACTATCTCAACACACAAAATTAATTTCCTGAGACAACAAAAGAAAACAGAAAATTCACATCGTTGCGAGGTAAAAACCAATTTTGGAGTATTTACAGCACCCAATAAATATGTAACGACGCCATTACTGGGTTTTATTTTATTTACGCATCTCAAATACCTTCTTAAATATCACGGCAAGTAAATTGTCTCACGAATCAGGATAATTTAGAACTTATTACAACTGTTTAAGGGCTTCGGGTTAAGGCTTTTGAAACGTCGCATCTTTGCCTAGGTACCCTTCTCAAGGAGTAACGTGGGAACCACTTGATGGCAGCGCGTTGTTGGTAATAAATAAGTGAGACTGTGTAAAACTGCTCTTGTAATGTCACTTACGATCGCTCAATCAAAATGGTTTCTTATACAAAAGGTCTTTCAAACGCATAGAAAATGCTCAAAAGTTTTAGGTCCTAAAAGGTACGCCGGTGAGCCGTAGGCTTACACACTGAAAATATAAACCTTAAGTGGATGGCATACCCTAGCAACTTTTTTTATTACTCGTCCAGCACAATAAGTCTATTAATAGAGGCGATTATATGTTGGCTCTTTGGCCTCTTTTTCTTAAACGCGTAATACTAGTGATCACACAACGAAACAACAAATTGGTGTGTTTTTAGCTAATACTGAAATATTTTGTTGGAAAAAAAATATTGGATTTAGATAAAATCCCTTCATATTTCTATTGCCTATTTTATGAAAAAAAAAAACAAGTTGATCTCTTAACCGCGTTTTTGAAACCAACGTTTGAAAACCAAAAAGAGAGGGTGGAAAACTTTTTTTTTTTTTGATAGAAGTACAAATCTTAATACATTGTTTATAGGTGATATCCCTAGATAAAAGATCGATAAATCTAATATATTTTCTTCAATATGAGGAGAGACTTAGTTTCTTCCAATGAACCCACGAAAACCTGGTGTTGTTGATGTTCTAGCATCAGGTGTCCCGTTAATGATAAAACTTGCGGTCGGTTTTTGTTGAGGTACTGAAAATAAAGAAACACGACATGGTTTATTTTCAACCGTGACAGTGCAAAGCACAGAAAGTTGAAAATTATCTATTTATAAGTAGTATTTTCTGCAACTACGACAAAATGTGAGACATCGGGACACTAATGCTTGTTTACGAAACAAACGAGTGTTCAAAATATTTCTTTGTTCCAACTCTGCTAGATCCTAAGTATGGATAAACCTGCCTTTAGTTTCTATATTCATTAAATTGCAGTGATACTGAATTTAAATGTTATAGACGGTGTGTATTCTTATTGACATAAATTGTAATATGATCTAATCTCCTGAATTATCCAACAGATGTTTTTAGATAAGAAAAAAATTGTATTGTTGTATTATATGTAAAAGGATTGGATTGTTTTAACTATAAAATTTATTAAAAGCATTCTGTTGAGCAACTAAAATAAATTTTCATACTAATCTTCGATACTTAACTACGTTGTCGACTCTTAGATTTCTTTGCCAAAATTAAAGAGACGTATTAACCTGAAGTAACCTTTAGAGGTTAAACAAAAACAAAAAAACTTTCAGACAAATAAGTTTTTGTTCCACGGTATCTTAAAAATAATTTACGGAAAGAAGTACATTAAAACACGATTTAAGCTTTCAGAAAAGTACAGAAAGTTAAATTTAAAATCAACTGCCGGCATCCCGTCAGGAAATCAAATTATGTTTGCCACCATGAAAAATGGGCTAACATTTTTCTCTTTTGATCTCGCAAAAACAGTGATTTTCAACAAATAATATATTTCAAACTTTCCCTACTCTATATACGGAATTATTTACGTTTTTTGTGTATCAAATAATTTCTATCTGGTATCAGTTTTGCCAACTTCATTTACAGAAGGTTAACATTAATATTCTCAGCTTGTTAACAAAATAAGTTTAGAAAATCAATTAGGAGATACCGCTTCAGAATTAATTAGTATAAGTTAAAGAGACTGTAAAATAATTAACAAAGTATAAACACAGGGCTGTGAATATTTAGGGCTTCTAATAAAACTAACTATAATCAATTAATGACAGACAGGACGCTTTAGATCAGCGTTTGTTAACCTGTGGTCCGCGGGCCCCTGGGGGTTCCGAGCATATGTATGGGGGTCCGCAGCCTAATCTATGGACTGAGACATTTACTGCTTCTCTCAACGACATACTTTTGTGAAAAGGCTTTCTCTGCTCTTGTGTATACTAAAAACAAATACAGAAATAGATTAAAAGTGGAATCTGATTTGAGACTACAACTCAGTAGTAATATAAACCCAAATATCACTAATTTAGTTGCAAAAAAGCAACCTTCTAATTAACGTATTTTATATGAATAAGTATATATATCTTTTGTTATTTGTAGAACTAAAATATATGGTCAGAAATTTATTGCTCCTTTTTTTATTAAGGGGGTTTTTAAAATTGTGCTTGATTTTATAAGGGGTCCGTGGACAAAAAAGGTTAAAAAACGCTGCTTTAGATGGTTAACTTTATTACAAGCATTATTTTGTGAGTTAATATAGGTACTATGATAGATATAAATTTCTATGTTTGAACACTTGGCAATTTATCCATCACAAGGAGATATAAATTAACGTTATATCATTGCAGTATAGAAATGCAGAAAGAAAAGTAAATCTGGATGTGAGAAGCTCTGAACCGGGATTAATTGTAGTATTGGAAAGCACATGGTTAAAATTCACGAGTTGTGTTGAGACCTCGATAGCTCAGTTGGTAGAGCAATCGCCCGGTAAACGAGAGGTCCCGAGTTCGTATCCCGGTTCAGAGCCCCTCACATCAAGATTTACTTTTCTTTCTGCGTTTCTATACTGCAATGATATAGTTTTAATTAATATTGGTAATTATAATATTATATTATATACGAGGTAAACGAATATCCTGACTGACTGATCTATCAACGCCCCGACCCAACGAATGTACCTAGGAACATGAAATTTGGAAAGTAGGTTACTTAATTTAATGATATAGATATCCAATAAGAAGAAATTTTAGGAAATTCCCACAGGATCGGGAGAAACGGGGATCCATGCGAACAATGCTACGGGGTATCCTCTAGTAAAGTAAAGATATATTCCGTAATCAAACATTAAGAGGCAGATAGCTGCCGACGACCTTGAGTCACAAAATAGATAAAGGCCGACTCGACGACGGCGCGAAAACAGACTCACACATGCATAGACGCGGTACGCATGATGATCTCGGCAGAATTTCGTATTGGCATTCATCCGAGTATCTCCGACATCGTCGTACGCACGCGTCCATGTGTGCGTGCGCCTGTTTTCGCTAGTTAAGCAGAGTAAACCTTCTGTAAAATGTTATTTTGTGCTTGAGTCGACCTGTGTCGGTGCAAATATTGACAGAAGCTATATTGAAATAACGTTCGGTGATATCCACATTGCAATACGATTACGACGTCGCTGGGTCTCCGGATAGCGCAAAATAGGAGAAAATATTACTTTTCACATGGACTCAAAAATAATTAAACCAAAAATTTTAATTATTGTGTGCATGAACCATACAAATACTATTAGTGGTATTAAAGAAATAACCAATTTTATTTAACATTAATCTATAAACAACTTGACTTTATACAATATTTTCATGCTGTTTCTTATACGCGAGAATAATTTTCTATTGTAAAAGTTTAAAAATAACTGTGTATCTTTTTCATAATTTTAAAACATACCATTTAAGAGAAATATAACATTATCAATAGGAGTCATTATTGGAAACGGACACGGAGTAAGTACGGAACTCGCTGTTTTTTGTTTTTTTTATATTTTTATGAATTTTGGTGCAGAATATGTTCTGGTATAATATATGTTATTTGAGTTCACAAATAAATTTATAAATCTTACCGTGTAAGATCACGATAATCCCATATTAATAAATATTTGCTATTTTCGGCATTTGGTAATACATCTGTTCATCTAGGTAACATATCACTTTGTTTCCTAAATCCATATTAATTTTTCCAATCGGTCGGTCTCGCCTTGCGTTGTTTTTAGGGTACAATAACAAACTTATATCCAAGAATATACAATATTTTTGTTAAAATTGCAGATTATTGAGTATTACTATATTGATTACAAGTATAAAACAAGTGTTTATTTAATAAGACGAATTATTCAATACTTTGGCAAATTCGGCAAAGCACGTCTACCGCAATCGCAAGCCACGTCTCGCATCCAATGCCCATTTTACGTGTATTTTACTCTTAAGGGTGTAACAATCGTCAATGCTCTTGAGCATTGAACTCCCAACAACAACTCTTAAAAAATTAACATTATATAATTGCAGTATAGAAACGCAGAAAGAAAAGTAAATCTGGATGTGAGGAGCTCTGAACAGCGATTCGAGTTCCCAGTTTAGAGCTCCTCACATCCAGATTTACTTTTCTTTCTGCGTTTCTATACTGCAATGATATAATGTTAATTTATATATCCTTGCGATGGATAAATCGCCAAGTGTTCAAACAAAGAAATTTATTTCTGTCATAACTCTTAAAAAAGAAGAAAAACAGCGACAAGAAGAACACGGAGTCGACAAATATTAATCAAACCACATGTCAAAACTAACATTATATATAATAACGTAAAAACTTAAATTTTTAGAAAATAATGAGATCTTTTTTTCTGTGAAGGATTTATTTCAAAAGCATATTTCGTATCCAAGCGAAATTAGTTTAGAGAACTTTTAAAGAAAACTTTTTTGGAGTAAAGACAAAACAAAATATTAAAACTTTTTAAAACTTAGTATCCTTTATAAATATATGATTAATTAATGTATTTTTTCCCTGAATTTTCTGGTAACCAGTTTGGGCAAAAAAAACAGCTATTTAGGTATAGGAAATTCGCATTTTCGCTTTTGATGTAGACCACTGATAGCTACTAAACCAATTATAAATTAATTTCAAAGTGAAATCCTTAAGAGAGGTATTAGGGTCTCATACCCAATTCGTAAGAATCTATGGGTTTTGAATTTATTACAGAATTAAGAAAAATATATCCATAAATCAGTACGCAGTTGTTTTATTCCGGGCTCACCCGCCGTCGCGTGGTTAACGCAAGTATTTTTTATTTATGTACTCTCAAGGAAAATTGCGTTAACCCTTTTTTCACCCTTAAAAAATAAAAATATATAAGTATTTTACATGACACTGATATGAATCATGTCAGACATGTTTTCGAGTGTGAACCGTGAACTGCAAATTACAGTCTGAACTCGTACACCCATGTTTCAAGGGCGATTATACTCCTACGGCATTTAAACCCGTGACCTTTAGATAAATGGTCGAGACGTTTGAACTACTAAACCACAGAGGCTGTTAGACCACAGATTCCGTTACTACTATTGTTTTAAAAGCGAAAAGTGTGCCTGTATAGCTTTCCCTGATGGCACGTACTCGTAATAAAGCAATAAAATGTTTTTCAGCAGCTTGAGAGCTCATTTCATACTGCGAGTTCCCAGGCCCATACCTATGATTCGTTTTCGGGGGGAGACAAAACTTTCAGAATTCCCATGGATTAACTTTTTAAAGATTTTTTTTCGTTTTTTTTTGTAGAATTTACGTCATTTTAGGACATAGCTTTCATTATTTTGGTATTTAAATTAACCATTACTTTTTTATGATTTTTAAACAATTTTCCGATATGATATCATTACACTGATTGATTGTGATGTGTGAATGTTAATAAAAAAAGTGGTCTGTCTCTGTCTGTCTACTCATCTGTCATCCAGCTATCAAATCAGTCGAAAGCAAATCATTATAAATTTACCTCGATAGGCAAAGGACACATTTCTAAACAGCCATTTCTCAAGTGACGTCACACGAAGGCAAATGTAAGTTATAAATATCCATCATCATGAGGTTTTTTAGACCACTAATTCTAAAAAATTCAACAGGTGGCGCTGTTCATTATTAAAAAGTAAATAAATATTTACTTAATTCTATGTTGCTAAAAAAAAGTTTTAATACGAAAATAGTTGCAGCAATTTTATCACAGACGGTGATATCTTCTTATGATGTCACGGGCTTGGTACTGAAAATGGTAAAGATAAATATATTAAATATCTACTATTAAAAACTGTAAAAGAAAAGAGCTGTGTCTGTCTGCACTTTGATTATATTTCAAAATAAATAAACTGATACAAAAAAAAACTAAATTTTGTTCGTATTTCATGCATCATGTAAAAACTACTTAAGTTGTAAACAGTTTTTTTTACTGTGGTGTAGTCTTCAAGACAATAAATCTATCTTGAATGTTTTAAAAAACAAAGGTTTTGGGGGAAGGCACGACACCCAAATACCCTCCCCTGTATGCGGGCCTGCGAGTTTCTAGTTCAACTCACATTACAACGCTGGGTTTGCTTACACTATAAAAGTTGCGGAGGTTTTGCGGAATATTCCTTTTTACTGCCTGTTCCATTTTATTTTGTTTACAAATTTATAGTAAAAGCGTTTTAGTTAGTAACAGATATGATTAGTTTTTATGGCTATATTATAAACACTACATTTTTAGGGGTTCCGTACCCAAAGGGTAAAACGGAGCCCTTTTAATTTCACTTTATTGACTGTCCGTACGCCTGTCTGTCCGTCCGTATTTTATGTCACGTTTCGTAGACGGAATGGGACAGACCTGAAATATTTATATTTTATGTAGAATTTTTATCCAAAACCGAATATTGAACTAGAAATTTATTTCAATTATTTTTCATTTATTTTAATGAAAAAGGAGCCGCAATTTTTTTTTCTTACTCTGGCATGTGGGTTTTCATTTTCTTCATATAATCATATATATTTAAACCCTTTAAACAAATGGGAGTAGGCAATTTTGGCAGTTTGAGACAATTTTTAATGGGACCTATCTCAAAAACTCAACCAGTTATTTTATTTTTTATTCTTTAAACATGAAAAACCGTTGAAATTTAATTATTCTAGAAGTACTTATTGGAGGTTTGTAGGTATACGTATGAAACAAAATTGCAAAATTAATAATAAATTAAAATAAAGAAAAATTTATTCTAAATTATAAATATATATATATACAGTGTGCCCCTCGTACAATAGCACATCCGAAAAGGGGTGAAACTAGATCTTATTTTATCGTTAAAAAAAAGTTGTTTTTTTTAGAAAATCTTTGTTTTATAAATTTACGTTTTAAATTTATGTTTGCGTACCATGGAGACTCTGTATAAAATATGTCACAACTTTTGAACTATCGCGAGTATTGCAATGAAATAAAACTGTAATAATACTTAAGAATAGACGTTGCATACCAAATCAAAAACAAAACATAATCAACTACCATTATCATAAAAATAATATCCTAAGAGATTATTTCTTTAATTTTTCCGTCTTTTTTTTTTTCAGTAATAGTCAATTTTTTCAAAATAATGTCCCCGTTTTACTATACTTTTATTCCTATTTATTCCATTATCTTCCTAACAAAAAAAAAAACGTTCTATCATAAATACAATATTTTCTACGAGCGGTTCACCAAAAGCACTGCGCTCGCGTCCCATACAAAGATACCCAGGTGGAGCACTTTTTCAACATAAAAAAAAAATTCAAATAAAAATTTTTTGTCGATATATTAACATCTAGTTTCACCCAATTTCGGAAGTGCACTTCTACGAAGGACACACTGTATATATTAGATTTAGGTAACAAACATCCGTGAGGTAGCCGCGTCACGAAGTCTTTTCAGTTCACTGCACGCAAACTAACCAACAAAAAATATTTTATACGATTTAATACACGCTCTTTTTTGACTTTATTGGCTTCAAAATGACTGAATCGAGCTTTATTTTGATTGCATGCAAAACGAACGTTGGAAATAGAGTTTTGGTCAGGTTTATTTATATTTTAATTTTGTGAATTGGACAAAGCTTCCGTATTGGATAGCAGGAGTGGTGTTTTTTTATTTTAAAATGCCAGTTAGTACGCGGTATAAGAAACAATATAATTGCTTAGGTTTCATATAAATAACTTTGTATATACATAAATAAAACAGTGTAGACTGACGACGACCCATTTTTCAAATTTCCAATATCGTATTGTAGTAATATCGCAATTTATATAGTTATCCTACTAAATTAAAAAGGTTATCAAAGTGGATTTATATATTCAATAAAATATTTTGTGCTAGATAATTTTATTAATTTATGCTACTAGGGCGAAAAGGTATAAATTACGAGGACGATTTAAAACACGAGCGTAGCGAGTGTTTTAAACGTAACCGAGTAATTTATTGCTTTTACGCCCGTGTATCATACTACGTTTTTCAATGCATAGTGTGAGGAAATGAAAACAAATATAATCTTGTGAACTTTCAATTATGATTGGCTCAAAATGATTGTATCCAGAGCCGTTAAACAGTGGAAAAAAAAGTATAACTGTATAAAAGTATAATCGACTTTCTGTTCGGTTTTGATGCAAAAAATGTGGGCCTTTACGAGCACATGCATTGAAAAAATACTTATACCTATATTTACAAATATATCATATATATAATATTATTAAAACTCGCGTGAGCTGACATTCTAAATTATTATTTCATAAGGCTTAAACAATCACACGTGAGTATTCAATCCGTATGTAATAATCATCCATCCATCCATCAGTCTAGTTTGTTCACTGCTGGACTTTGCCACTCCCGGCGGTCATCCTGGGAGAATTACCCATACTCACACACGCTGGGCAGGCGGGTTGGTGAGCGCGGTGCCGGAACCCTCGCACCAGTGACGCCGCTGCCCGTCACTAGTCTGTTCCATATAAGGCCCGGCTATTAGGGATGGAGCTCTACCACCTGTAAAACTATATATGTAATAATAAAAAATTATATATAATCTGAATCTTCATAATCTTACATGCAATGTACATAATCTTACATAAACTGTGTAAGTAATAATAATAAATTAAATTTAATCGAAATCTTCATAATATCATGTGGCAACTGTGTTCGAAACTGTTTACTTACTTTACATTATAATGAGTAATTTAATTTTAATGTTTCGAATGCTTACGAAAAAAGATTACGGTTTTATTTTGTATTTAAGATTTTGACATAGTATTGAGACTTTTGAACACAATACTTTATCTACTACGGCCATCAAATGCCATCTTCGCGTTACATAATTTATAATATTTTAATGAATAATTTCATGAAATATGACAAAAAGAACTGTCGTCATGATACCTGAGAGACCATGGAATTAGTATGTAGATGCCTAAGACTAATCGGAGGAGTAAAGAGGGCCTGCGGTAAAAATTAAGACAGACAGTTATCCCTTGTGATGTTATAATATATATGGCCAATCACAGTGCAGAATTGCGGTGTTATAATCTTAGTGGGAGTACTTTTTTCCTCTTTTTTGGAAGTAGACAAAACAAGGTTTATTCTAACACAATAATGTACTGATTCTCCAACTTTCACTGTGTTCGTAAGAAAGAACAGACATTGTCATTTTCATAGGCTGTCAGTACCTACTCCTGCACGTTGGAATTTAACTGTGTTTCCCAATCTTATTGCACGACCATAATTATGAGACAACTGATGAAACTCTTATTGCATAAGCAAAAAGGTTATTATTGATGATCCTTTTTGTCTGACTAACTTGGTTATTTGGTTTAGCATTCGCTCCCGTGTTTTCAACAAAAGCATAAATCCTTTGGGACTTGGCTCGATTTTCATTATTCCGTCGGCAACCTCTCCACATATTTAGTTTCTTTTATTTTAACTATTAACTACTGGTTGGCTTGGCGGACATGTTTTGGTATTCTTCTCACGTTTCTTTACGTTTTATTCACAATTGTATTGTCTATGATGCAATTTTATGTTCGTCGCAGGATATACAACGTGTAACAAAAATGTGTAACCATATTTGAAGAACTTATTCAGTCAATGATATAGAACAACTTTTACCATCGAACAAACACTGTATCTCGAAAAAAACATTTACTGTTTCATAGAAAAATGCAATGCCGCTTGGCCGATATTTATCGAAGGGCAGTTTTTTTTTTGACATTTCAGGGTTGGCTCCGTATTAAAAGTTGTTCTATACCATTAACTGAATAAGCTCTTGAAGTATGGTTACACCTTTCTGTTACACGTTGTATAAATAACTTGGCCTAGTGTAAGTTGGACTCGCACATACAGGTTCCGTACCACCACACAATACGGGTGCGGAACCCTAAAAATATAAATAACAAAGTAAAGTAAATAACAAAATAAACAAAATAACTAAATAACAAAGGTGTCAAAGCAACATTAAGGCTACAAAAACAAGCCGCTAAAATGTTTGAGTACGAAACCTGAATATCTTAAACATAAACTTAAATATCTTAGTTTTTGTAATCTTTACGTAATCAGTAATCACCTAGTACCATTATTTTTTTCATATTTTTCGGTCTTCGTGTTTCGGAGATAAGGAGATAACGTTAAAAAATGCTACTTTATTGAGGTTTTTTTCGATGGGGACCTCCCTTGGATTTTAGTTTATTTGTTTATATTTTTCATTCTCCGTGATAAAACTTATCCTCTGAAAAATTCAACTGGCTACCTATAGTGGCTGAAGCTAGATCCCTGTGACAGACGGACAGACAGACATACCTATGGCCGGAAGTATGGATGGACGGATAGACAGAGATACAGACAGTGGAGGCTTAGTAATAGGGTCCCGTTTGGCACTCTTTAGGTACGGAACCCTAAAAAGTAGACTAGTATATAATTAAATATTATTAGAGTGCATTACAAAATAGAAAATATCAATCAGAAACATATCCAAGTATACAATTGTTTAGTATCAGCAAAGATGTATGAAAAGTGCCAATTGCCAATAATCAGAAGCATCAACTTCAAGAGAAGAAGCCTTTACAAAACTAAATAATCTCCAGGTGAACTGCATTTTCAGACAGAAGAAAGAAAACGAAAAGGTATTGCGATATAAGAGAAACTTTAGTACGCTTACCGTAGGGAAATAAAGACGATGTGAAGTTTTATTTTTGCTTCCAAGCTATGGTGGTTATATTTGACACGAAAAAACGTTATACAACTGTGCCGTCTAAGTGGCGTGCACAGAACTTTTTGCTGGAAAAGCAAACAATTGGTTAAGGCGAAATGCGAAAAAAATACGGGTGTTTTTTTTCTGTGTATTTCATGAAATACACGGAAAATATTAATACATTTCTGGTATATGCATTTTGACTATATAATCTAGGGTTTTGAAATTGAAAAACATGTTTGTATAAATTTTCCTCGATAGAAATAATTGTTGAAATGAGGTCTTCAAACACACTTTTTCTCCTCGTTTGACGAATAGGAACCATATAAAGAACTCAAACATATTTTATTAGGCGTGTTTCAACAATATCTAGAGATTTGATATTTGAAATTTTACTAGCTATTTTAGTTTTTTTAATAAAAATATAATACCAACTTTTTTCCCTTTTGCCCTGAATCCACCCCTCTCGCACTGCGCGATTTTTCGCTTGGAATGACAGTGACAAAAATAAAATTCACATAGCCTCTTAAGAATAACAATAAAAAAATATGAAAAAATTTAAATATCACTTTGAAAAAAAAAAGTTTCTATTGGAAATTTTCACTCATTGTCTTCTACCCTGGCGTCGTACAATTTTTTTTTTCAAAGTGATATTTAAATTTTTTCATATTTTTTTTATTGTTATTCATGACCAATTGCTTGCTTTTCCAGCAAAAAGTTACGTGCACGCCACACTGTCAAGGTTTTTTTTTTTCGGGATATCATGGCTGCAGTAATAAATAGTCCTAAAAAACAGGCTTACTCTATTTACTCAATGCCTTTCAACCCTCTTTAATCTCATTTTTGATACAATGGTGAAACAGTAGATCACAGTCCAGATCGTGGTTAAACGTCAGTCGCTTGGATCAAAGTGCATAACTTAACATTGTTTTATTGTTTCGAAGTCTACAATTGAAAAAAAAAATTGATATGCGGCTATCGACGCCAACAATTAAGTATTCTGTAATTCAGTTATCTCCGTACAAAGTTAAAACAGCATTTTAAGTTGGTTTTGAAAAGATCATGACTAATTGGCATAGATTAAATTATGTCAACGTATATTAATTCGAAAACCATTTTGAGATTAGGATTTAATAGGCCGTATTTAAGAACTTGTGGTCTAAAAAACCTCATGATGATGAATATTATTACGAAAAAGCTGCAAATTCCATTTGCCTTCGTGTGGCGTCACTTGAGAAATGGCTGTTTAGAAATGTGTCTTTTGCTATCGAGATAAATTTATAAAAATTTGCTTTCGACTGATTTGACAGCTGGATGACAGATGAGTAGACAGACAGAGCAATCATATTTTTTGTAAGCAATCACACATCACAATTAGTAAAATGTCTAAAATTCTCAAGTGACGTCATATTGGACAACTTTCTTACAAAATCATTAGAAAAAAATTGTTAATTTATATACCATAATAATGAAAATTATATCCTGCAATGACGGATATTCTCTGAAAAAAAAATATATCTGACGGGTAGCGTCATCGTTCTGTCACATACCGCATGCGCAGCGTGCACGTGCGGTTTATGAAAAAATTAAAAGCGTTTCGGAATGTGGCAATTGACGCCTATAGTATTAGCGAGGTTTATAAAGCATAAGTTTCAATTTGTATACAGAATTCCCATAGCTTAATTTCTAAAAGATATGACGGGTGGCGTCATCGTCCTGTCATATACCGCTGCGCATGCGGTATATGACAGGACGATGACGCCACCCGTCATATCTTTTAGAAATTAAGCTATGGGAATTCTGTATACAAATTGAAACTTATGCTTTATAAACCTCGCTAATACTATAGGCGTCAATTGCCACATTCGGAAATGCTTTGAATTTTTTTATTTCTTGACAAAAAAACCATGTTAAGTTATGCACTTTGCGCTAAGCGACGGACGTTTAACCTTAAGTCAAATAATTTAATATTGTAAGTACTCAAAAAGTATTCAAAAAGTACAAAGTGCTTTCCGCTCATTTAAAATCTTCAAGTTTGATACAAAAGAAGCACGCGTACATGGAAAATCTAAAAATCATTAACTTCTTATTCATTCCTGTATTAACATAAGGTGGTTGCGTCACTCTTTGTTTCCAATTGTACAACTTATTATTATTTTCATTATTTTTGAATAAAAAGCATTGAATAAATGTTTTTGACATTTTGCGACAATAATTTAATGTCAATTGGGCTTATTAGCAATGTTGTGATCTTTAATGCATTACGTTGTAAATGATCTTACACAACAATTATAGACACGCTTTAAAGTTATTGTGCAGGATCATTACAAAAGTAATATATAAAATAACAAAACTTTGCTGGAAAAACTTAACTAACAATTAAACTATTGTTGCGTGATGCAATAAATCTCATTTATTTAATAATTTTTAATTAAACAATTATGAAAACAATAATAGGTTGTGCGTTTGGGAACGAAAATTGACGTAGCCACCTTAATTAAATGGTAAGGAACCCTCAGGGTTCTCAGGTCAAATCACATTAAATATTATATTACAGTCCAGTAAAATATTATAGAAATTTTACAGTATAGCTTCTGCAATGAAGCCGATCTTTTGAGGAGGCTAAAAAAATATAATTAAATTTCTATATTTTTGTTTCAAATAAAAAGCTCAAATACAGCAAATAATATATTTAATAAAAATTCCCTTTCCCGCTTAGGTTTGCTGGAATAAATCTCTTTTTAGAGATAAGCTCACCTGTGTACATATCTTTTAATGTATAATATGTCTTAACTGCTTTTCTGTGTACATTAAAGAATATATAATTTATTCGTAATTCTGAAAAAGGCATCAAAAGATAAGCAATAACTTAATAAAATTAAACACATCTAAATACCAAAGACACCTAAGAAATTTATAAATTGTGTGGTTTATATTTAAAAGGCACAATGCAAACCTTCTTTAAAAAAACTAAATTTATCCAAAAGGACAAGGAGCATTCTTGAGCCCAGCTATATATATGACTGTTACATAACTTTACATATCTTTTATTTTTTAATTTCCGCTATTTACTAAAATGGGAATATATGTTTTAATTTTGATAAAACTCGTTCGGCATCGAATTACTTGTAGTATAATATTCTTGATAGAACCATTTAAGAAAGTTCCTACTTTTATTGAAATTATCTTGACTCTGCAAACATTAAATTTATCAAAATTAAATGTAATCCAAATTAAGTTACCATGAATCAAATCGCTTAAAAAATGTTTAATAAAACCTTTTGAAAAACAAGACAAATAATTTGTCACATAAAATTGGATCGCTTTGAGCAAGTTCATTTTATTCGCATTTGTAAATAGTAGATAATGGCTGCTAATTTTCGTCTGAATTTTTACTTTGTTTTTTGTTTTTATTAAGGGACTGAATTTTAATAGGACAAAAAAAATGTATACAAGAATAAAGATTCCTGAGAAGCAGTACCATTCACAAAACCAGCCCCAAATTCGACCCGCAAACTAGATGATGCTTCAAAATTAATGCGGCATGAAATTACGTGTTTACCTACTTGTCTAGTCGCCGGGAAAATTGGTTTCTCATCCTCATGTGGGTCCATTGCAGGCAAAGGATTGGCGTTTGACATTTCGAGAAGAACAGACGAACTGGGTCGAGTGGGGACAATACGACAATACGACCCGCAATCGTTTTTTATTTTAAATTTAAATTTAGAAAGGGTCTGCTTTGTTTTGAACAAAGATAAACTTTGTGACCTATATTGAGTATTGTGCTATGCGTTAGTGTAAGGGGTTTTGTTTTTCACAATACAAGTAGTGTAAAACAGATAATTTCTGCGAGTCCTTTGAAGTGGATACAGTTACTTCTTTGTTCGCGACTCGTGTAGGGTGGCCTGTTCAGAACTTGTACAATGACTTCGGGTCGACTTTTTTTAACGAAAGACCATTTGATTTCTGATTATACATAATAACATTTTTTAATTATTATAAGTTAATCCTTATTTGATGGTAAAAATAAAAAAAAAATACCACGAAGAAATGCGCTGCCATCATTGAGACATTACTTCGATATCTATTGTTTTTTGTGACACAACACGCTGCTTTTTTTAAATAAAACATGTTGTTTTTTTCAACATTATCTGTCAAAACCTGTTTTGTTTTTGTTTTAAATGTATTGTGTGTGTTTTTACGATTGCCCTTACACATTACACATATTGCCGTATTTCTACGATAGGAATGTTCACCACCACCTATTTATTCCAAATTCTCTCTTAAACTGAATAGAGAAAAAGGCCAATCACGTAAGCTAATCAAAAAACCGGGGCAAATTGAATAAGCGTCGGCCAATGGAATCTCTTAGCAAATCGCTACGTGGTAGGAAATATAAGCTGTATGGAGTGTTGTTGACACAGCCGTGGCTGGCTATTATTGATGGGCATAATTTATCGTATTTTCCCGGCTGTGTTCTAATATGTAGAGTAAGGGGTATTATAGTATGTTCAGGAGCAATCCACAAATTCTCAATACGCGTTTGGTAACATTACAAAAAATCCATTAAGATGTCTTTTAATGCTTACTAAAATCACGTTTAAATATAGTATTTTATTCATTAGATAAAGAGATTATATTGGAAAAATCAACGTGTAAGGATATGGGCTGAAGAACTATATACCTTTGACTAACAATAAATTAAAAAACTAGCTGTTAATGTCAGTGTCATTGCAT
This sequence comes from Ypsolopha sequella, assembly GCA_934047225.1. NCBI lineage: Eukaryota > Metazoa > Arthropoda > Insecta > Lepidoptera > Ypsolophidae > Ypsolopha > Ypsolopha sequella. The sequence continues at coordinate 13,088,096 of OW203996.1, forward strand.
TTGATATTATCATGCTCTATGGTTACGCCATTTCTTTTTTCAATACAAAAAAAATATACATTCAAGCACAATTTGCTACCCGTGTGTTCTGTAATAACGGAGGTAGCTGAAAACCAGCGCCAACCAAAGCATGTTTTGGATGGCACATAGCTGAGCTACATCCTTTTGTCGTGTTGTTATTTTTATCTATAGATTACTCCCTACTTAAGTAAACCTTTTTCTACTGTGTTAGCTATAAGTTTTTTTTTTGTAAACGCGCCAATAAATTTATTTTATTTCTTTCTTTCTTTAATTTCTTATTAAACAATTATTATTTTATTAATTAATAAGTTTTTTGTATAACAACAAAATGACGACAATCGCTAATAAAATCAAAGATAAAAAAATACCTTCGCTTTACCATTAGCATCTACTAAATTGAACGCTACTCTACATCCAAGGGGAATGCGAATGGAATCACGGTAGAAGTACCGACTACCAACCAACCCCTAAAATTTATGATCAACCGTGGAACTTTTGATGACTACTAATTTTTCAGAGGACCCCTAAAAAATTGACACCCACGGACTTTCTTTACTTTCCTTGTGAAAGGACGTGATATCAATGTTAATGGGAAATGTATTTTGTTCGGAAACTATAATTATTTATCGAGTGCTTTAATTTGACAGCTGACAATTTTGTTGTTATGAAGTGAAATACTCGTATTTAGATTTCCTCAATAACATTTTTTTATATGTTAAATGAACAGATACTTAAAATAAAACAACATACTCCACTGATCACACTGAACCAACTTTGGGTGAGACTATATATTTTTTCATTTGCGCTGTTCCATTTTATAGCCAGTTTTTCCATGTAACGACACGGCACCGGGAACAGTGACGGCGACGGCACGGCATAAAACCGTGCACCGTTTTTCCGCTGACCTACTTATCTCTCTTATTTCTATTGCACTGAGGGTGATGAGTGGGCCGCCAGATTTTTCTTCGATAGTACATCGTACTTAATTTATTTAATTTCTATAGTAGCTCAGTCTTGATTCTATAATTGATAATTCTGGTCAAAACTATTGATGAAAGAGTGAACTTAAAAGGGGGGTTTAACACCTAAAGTATGTAACGTGTGCTAAAAAACAAAAAAAAAATATAGTTATAAACAAATGATTTTAATTTTGGTTTGTTTGGAGCCGATGGTGGGCCAGTCTATGCCGACTTTTTTGGGCACTTGCTGAGAAGCAGCTGACATTGATGAAAGGATTATTTATAAAAACAACCCCATGAAATGATGCTCCATCCGCTATGACATACAAATTACAAATCTCCCAAATAAGGTATTTTCTTGGGAGAATTTCGGGATAAATTTTATGGATATATAAGGTATTATGTACCACAGGAGTAAAGCCGCTGAGAAAAAAAAGTATAATTAATAAAAACTCATCAGTATAAGCGAACAAATATTTTATCTATTAACAATTTTTATATTTAGAAAAAAGAAGAAAAGAAATAAATAAAAGTGATTTATTTTAAAATACCACAAACACGAGAAAAAACATACATACATACAAAATCACAAACAATACAAATCAACAGTTCGAGTAAATATAACATTAAGAAAACAGTGGTAAATAAAAAAGGATTACAGCTCAGTTTAATGCTGTAGTAGAGACTGCAGCAGGTATTCTGCTGAACACAGACTTAAAATTAATATGAAAACTTAACCTTTACCTATGCTAGGTGAGTATTACTTATTTACGGTAAGTAATCTGATAAAACACCATAATATAACAAGTATCGCGTTCCCCACACCCCCCGTGCTCACGCTACTGCTTTAGGTTATATAATTACGCAATAAATGTGCAGTTTTACCGGCCGGCTTGTAGTGGGAAGCTTGTTGTACCGACAACGGTGACGACGACGGCGGCGACGGCGCCGGTGAAGTATCGCCGTGCCGTCGTCGTTGCCGGTATTAACCCGTATGCTCATAACTGTGCCGATTGGCACAGGTCAGTCAAGGTCATGGCAAACGTTCAGTATGAGCAGTATTTATATTATATTATTATATATTATACACATATTGTCGTTGGAAAGCTAGAAAGACAAGCAACAATAAAATAAATTGTTTTTTATTTAAAGTTACTATGACATAAATAAATTTCTATGTTTGAACACTTGGCGATGTATCAATCGCAAAGAGATATAAATTAACATTATATCATTGCAGTAAAGAAACGCAGAAAGAAAAGATTCAGATTTACTTTTCTTTCTGCGTTTCTATACTGCAATGATATAATGTTATAGTTAAAGTTACATTTTATTATAATTTTATAATATTTGAATAGACGAAAAGGTTAAGTCGAAAACGCATGCATATAAATTCATACACTTTTGCCTCCACCTTAGCCGTGCTGTCGCCGTCACCGTCACCATAGTTTTACTATGCCGTCACCGTTGCCAGTGCCGTGCTGTTAAATGGAAAATCAATTTTTACAGTGTTTTACACCGCGCTGTTAAACATTACGTATAAAAATATGCAATGATGACCAGTTTTTTTAACATAAAAGCATTTTTTAACATAATAACATCCAAAATTACCCAGGCAATTCGGGACAGATATACCGCCATCAATCGGTCCCAGGCACGGTGAGCCACCTGGTTGTGCCAGTTTGGCAGCTGTCTTCTGACTCTCCCCCAAAACCTTCACAGTCGAGCCCGGCACCACCAAAACAATTTGAGAATGTATTCTGTGATGCAACCAAAATATTATATGATTTTTTTCCCTTTCTAGCAGATTTTTTAACATTTAATAAATAGTGTACGACCTAAATCAAAACAATTTGCATAGAAATGTTCCATATATTTTTCAGTTTAAGAATACACTAAGTAAAAATTTCAATTATCTTAAAGTAACACTGCGGGAAGAAAAATGAAATAATAAAAATTTTCGAGAAAATACTTTTTTCAATAGAAATATAATAGAGATCGCATAGCCGAGCCGCGATGAACTTCTCGCCGCACGCACACAGCGGCCCAATTACTGTATTCTATGCAGGGCGTATGCAGTGCTACTAAACGTCAAACATGTAATTTTTCAATAGAAATATAATAGAGATGGCACAGCCGAGCCGCGATTAACTTCTCGCCGCACGCACACAGCGGCCCAATTACTGTATTATATGCAGGGCGTATACAGTGCTACTAAATGTCAAACATGTAATTTTTCAATAGAAATATAATAGAGATGGCACAGCCGAGCCGCGATGAACTTCTCGCCGCACGCACACAGCGGCCCAATTACTGTATTCTATGCAGGGCGTATGCAGTGCTACTAAATGTCAAACATGTAATTTTTCAATAGAAATATAATAGAGATGGCACAGCCGAGCCGCGATGAACTTCTCGCCGCACGCACACAGCGGCCCAATTACTGTATTCTATGCAGGGCATATGCAGTGCAACTAAATGTCAAACATGTAATTTTTCAATAGAAATATAATAGAGATGGCACAGCCGAGCCGCGATTAACTTCTCGCCGCACGCACACAGCGGCCCAATTACTGTATTCTATGCAGGGCGTATGCAGTGCTACTAAACGTCAAACATGTAATTTTTCAACAAGTCATGAGACTTGATAAAAAATTTATAAATATTTATTAAATTATAAATATTTATTTATTAATAACCATATGAAGAACTCCTTACTTGCCCAATTTTATAGTGCTAAAATAAAAAGAGTAAACTTTATTTTTTGGTAATTTAGCACGTAGGGAGTGCTATGGTAACAATGCTTATATGGTAACAAAAAAATGAAAATCTATATACCAAGTTTCGCCAGTGAAAATGACATGTTTGTCAAAATATTCAGCAGCACTGCATACGGTAATTGGGCCGCAGGTGACTTCCCTGTCGTGATTAGTATAGCACAAAACTTTTGAGGTGAAACATAGCCAAAACATTGTGTTTTACTGCATATCTAAATGAGAAAACTATTCCACAGCCTATATGTATGCTCAAAATTTACCAAATTTCAAGTTCTAATGTTCAGGCAAAAATATAGTCTTATTAGAAGACGTGTAGCCGCCAAAGACCTTGAGTCAACCTGTATCGGTGCAAATATCGATAGAAACGATATCGAAATAACGTACATATCAGCGCGCACTGCATTACGACTTTACAACTGACGACGTCGCCGGGTCTCCGGATAGAGCAAAATAGTAAAAAGTAATACTTTTCACATGGACACGAAGGAGGGATTTTTATTTCCATAAATAGTGTAATTTAGTGCAAGAATCATACAAATACCATTGTGGTTTTAAAGAAATGACCAATTTTACCTAATTTTAGTCTAACAACACCTTGACTTTTAACAATATTTTCACGCTGTTTCTTATATGCGAGAATAATTTCATTAAATGAAAACACTTTAACTAACAATATACATATTGTTAGTTAAAGTGTTTATTATAAATTTATTATAAATTATAAATTTATTTTAAAAATTATAAATTAAATACATGTATTTAATTTATAATTTTTAAAAATACCGTTTAAAGAATTAACTTTAAAAATAAATAGAGTAATTTTCAGGTTACGCTGGGAAGAGGCGCCTAATAAACCGATATAAAATGATTCTTACAACAATAGGGTCGAGTCGTCGGGTTCGAGCCCGGGTACCTGCTCCAACAAGGCTTCTAGAGCTGCGAATCGCAATTGAAGAGGAGTGGAATGCAATTCCACAAGATTTCATCGTGAGGCTCGTGAGGTCAATGAATACGAGGATGCTGGCAGTTATCCGAGCAAGGGGAAGGAATACTGAATATTGACCAAAAACTTTTTTTTTAATTTTTTCTTTTTTCTGGATAAAAACAATATATAATTTTGTGATTACTAACGATTAACACGACTGGAAAACGACTCTTCTTTGTAAAACCTTTAATAAACAGTTAATAAATTGATTAATCCCAATGAGTTTCGATTCATTTTAATTATCATGAAACGCACTTTCGGTGGGTATAACTTTGATAGTTGTAAGTTCTATACTTTTTGAGAGAATCGAACTAGAGTTCCAAGGTGGTGGGTGGCCCGGTTTATTTGCTGTCCAGTGTAGTTAACAAATATCACATTTAAGTTGGGTCCCATCATTGTAATATCTGCTTAATTTCTCAAATATCCGGTGTAAAACTGCATTCAGTAATGTAATGCAAAACTAAATATTTTGCCCAGGATGCGAATACTTCATTACACCCTTAGGCACACGATGCTCCTCGCGCTGCTGCTCGCACTGCTCTTCGCATTATCATGATGCATGTTGCCCTACCCAGCCACACGCTGCGCAACTCGCCTCACTTCCTCGCGTCATCATGCGCTGCACGCAATTGGCATATATTAAATTGAATTGAATTGAATGTTAATTCGAAAACCATTTCGAGATTTAGGTTTAATAAACCATATTTTCGAATTTTTGGTCTAAAAAACCTCAAGATGATGAATACTTTTACGAAAAAGCGGCAACTTCCATTTGCCTTCGTGTGACGTCACTTGAGAAATGGCTGTTTAGAAATGTGTCCTTTGCTATCAAAATAAATTTATAGTAATTTTCTTCCAACTGATTTGATAGATGGATGACAGATGAGTAGACAGACAGAGACAGACCACTATTTTTTATAGGCAATCACGATCACAATCCATATGTCTAAAATTCTCAAGTGACGTCATATCAGACAATTCTCCAAAAAATCATTAAAAGATAATGGTTAATTTATATACCAAAATAATGAAAAATATGTCCTAAACAGGCGTATAATCTTTGAAAAAATAATAATTTAGAAATTAAGCTATGGGAATTCATCGGCCAGCCACACCGTACGTGCTTCTCCCGAGAGCTCTCAATACGGACTGCGTGCGCTAGTAGCGTGAGCGTGTGGCCGGCTACTCGTCGTTATATTGCCGAACCTTCGACTCGCGCGCAAAAATCCATACATATATTTTTTAAGGGGAACGAAAATACAAACAGAAATAAAATGTCAGCTTTCGGATGATTTTGTTGCAATAATTAGGTTACGTATAGCCATAAAAAAAATACATGTTTTTGGTTGAACTTTAAGGTATTCATTTTCCACAAACCACGTTAATCGATTCATATTTGTACTGTCAATGAATTTTTTTGTAACCCTCTATTGCACACTTCTTATCGATTTTGTTTCAGGTATCGCTTTCGCGATTTTGTTGGTTTTTTTTTAATAAAATGAGTGTGAATGATATCTATTCATTTTCCAAATACCACGTTATTCGGGTCAAAAAAAGCACCCCCTTTTTCCAAAAATACGTAATGATGCAGTCAGCGGCAGCAAGATATTGTCAGTCTACGCCTAGCGTTGGCGCCCGTAAGACGTAGAACCTGTGCCCTTTTTTGCAAGCTATAAATATCTCCCAAAACTACTTCAAAACACATTGAAATTAATTTTATAAAGTAATATTTCGAGGAGCATCATATTCCTACCGTTAAAAACTCAACAAAATATGCGTATGAGTGATTTAGCTACATCGTGCCATAGTCATAACAACAAAACTGAATGAATTTGGAATGAATTCATACTTTTATGCGGGAAAATAATATATGTTACTCTAACAGAATAATTTTGTGATCGTTATTGAAACCCAAATTAATTTACTTATACTTACTGAGATCTGTAACAAAGGTCAATGACCTTTTCGTGAAATTACCCTTTAGTATTGGCTCACCATTTCAGGTCCAATAAGTGAAGTTTTTTGCAAATTATATAGGTACACTTACTTGGGTTAAATCGCCAAGCATTTAAAATATAGAAATTTATTTTGAAATATTTACAGTGCATGGCAAAATTATTAGATCGTAGATAATCCTGTCGGTACATGTTCAGGTTCTGTTACGCAAAATGAAAACAATGAAACTCTTTTAGGATTAATTTGTTATCCCTATGTTTGTCTGTCTGTCCGTTTGTCTAGACAATTTTTTCTGGGTAAAATTAATAAATACCAATATTAACGGCCCTCTATAGAGCTGTAAAACATACTTTTGACGTTTTTATTTATATTACGTTTTAGGTTTTTACGTTTTTTTTTTTACGTTTTTCATACAAATTTTCTCACTATGAAAATGTAGGGAGGAACACTTGAGATAATATTTTGCATTTAAAAGTCAACACAGAAAGGAATTGTTGAACAAATAATGTAAAAAATATGAAAACCATGTTGTTCTATTCTAAAGGGATTAATTATCTACTGTTCAATGTGGCGATAGCTTTGTTTATTTTTTTCCTTGAATTATTTTTTTACTAAGATAACATATAGTTTAATACAAGGTTTTCCTTAAGAGGTCCCTTTACCCCTAAATTTTTCTTAAAATTCATACAATAGGTATAAACCGAATGTGAAGTCTACAGCTTATTTTCTTCATATCTTTTTTCATGAGTATATTCTAGTGACATCTAACTACGTCTCTATACAGCCCAAAAAGCAAAATTTGATAAAACACCATGATAATAGCTGTCAGGATATCGTCAATATTGCCTCGTTTTTACGCAAAGTTTAACAAGTTTGTATATTTTTATCTATACTAGAAATAAAAAAGAGAGAAATACAGGCGTCGTTCATGTTACGATGACTAAGTTTACACACTTTGCTAAGTATAAACAATTACCGTTTCATGGAAAACAGTTTTGACCTGAAACCATTTCACAAATTCAATTAACTTATTTTGAATATCTTGTCATCTTGCACTTCTTGATGAGAAATACAATTTCAATAAGTAAAAATACAACTTTTAGTTAAGAAAACTTATAGTTAAAAGTCTGCTGTATGCATTAACATTTTTTTAATTATATTACAATAGTAATAAAATAATTGGCTTATCCGTCGTCGTGATACCAGCCGTAAATTTCTTAAATAACCTCATATCACGCTTATGGAAAACCCAATTATTTTGAAGATACCATAATATCATTAAAATATGTTTATGCATATAGCAAACTTTTAACAATAAATTGTCTTAGCTAAAAGTTGTACTTTACCGTTATAATTATTTCTTAATATTTTGTTACAAATTCGGAGAAATAGCCCTTAAGGAAAACCTTGTATGAAAATATTTGATATCTTTGTAACAAAGAAAAAAAAATAATAAACAAAGCTATCGCCACATTGAACAAACAGTAAATTATTAATCCCTTTAGAATAGAAAGATATGGTTTTATATTTTTTACATTATTTGTTCTACAGTTCCTTTCTGTGCTTTCTTTCAAATGCAAAATATTATGTCAAGTGTTGATCTCTATATTTTCATAAGGAGAAAATTTGTATGAAAAAGTTAAACAAAAGGCCATAAAAACGTTATAATATGTATATTTTACAGGGCTGTAAATATTAGCATTTATTGATTTTACCCAGAAAAATTGCCTAGATAAACGGACAAACAGACAAACATAGGGACAACAAATTAATCCTAAAAGAGTTTTGTTTTTTCATTTTGCGTAAAGAGACCTGAACATTTCAAACTATGATACAAATAAATTTCTATATTTTAAACACTTGGCGATTTATCCCAAGGGTAAACAGGTGTCCCAAAAGTCAACGCTTTCCCTTGGAAGGCTGGTAAGCCAGCTCATGACTGACCAGAATATCAAATTATGACCTCAGCAAAAAGTAGATAGTCTTCAAGTTGATGGTACTTTTATAAATTCGAATAGATTTTTGAAAGTCAAAGCTAACCAGTTCTAAATTCTAAGAATAAAATTTTTGTTGCGCAACTCTGAATAGTCATGCTATTGATAAAGTCAAAAATAAACCTTGAAATGCTGTTACATCAGGAAGAAAAATAAAAACCCAATTTATGAGCAATTTTTTGTAATTAGGTTAGTTCGATACCACACCCTGAAAAAAAATGTCCTATGTTAGTTTTGCAAATTGTCTTAAATAACGGCTCATCAAATATTGTTTTTCAAATGATCTGGCAATTTCTGTGTATTACTTTTGAAAAAAAAAATTATTGCTATTTTACTACCAAAGGAGCTGCGTATTTTTTTAAATAATTAGAATTTAGAATGAAAGAGTGGCGGGCAGTAATGATATTTGACGTTCATTAGAAATGCCATTTAACACGCTTTAGAGTGAGTTAAATAGTGACGCTATTTAAAATGAGTTGGAATGAGATAGTAACGCAGTTAAACGTGGTTGAATGAGAGAGGCATAATTGATATAGGCTACAGTGAGATAGATACTGACGTGGTGCATACCTTCTGAGAATATTTGTTAGTTTCCACTTTTTGTAATAACAACTTTAGTAAAAAATTTTTGTAAAGAAATTTTTGGTCCAATTTATTTTCCCGCAAGTGTAAAACCAGCTCAACGGGCGAAAAATATTTAAAGAATGGGTAATGGTGACAATTAACCGTCACGATATTATTATGTATCTCTAAAGGAGTGTCTGAAATGTTCCGAGGGTCAACTGATAAATCAAACACTCAAAAAACCACTTTTAGCCGACCATAATAAATTTACGTCCCGACGTGATAGCAAGTAGGATCAATGGCGTGTGACGATGATCAAAATACACTAATAAATTAGATAAAATAAAATACGTATTACTTTTGACCCTGCCTCGTCCACTCTATTCGTATTTTTGCTATGGGTACGCGAGCTTAGAGACCGGGACGAATTTCCCCCCGCGCGCTATCGTAAAATAGAATAAGCCACGCCCGGAACTGGTTTTTGTTTTGGCTATGTCATACTCTTAACAATTTTGGACCCAATTTAGTCGTCTGAAAATCAAATTTACAATTGCAATTTTTAGGTAGGCTCTTAAGCATAAAGCTCGTAATTGATTGTACTGAGCGCACGTCCCAGCAGAAAATAATGCACATCGGCTATCTTCGGCTTCGTAGAGCGTCTTCTCTGTCACCGGACTGTTAGTGCTTCGTGCGATAGAGGAGGATATACCGTGGCGAAATCAGTGTTTGATGGGCGTGGTTTCACGCTCGCCGCGAGCAGAGAATATAAAGTATTACAGCGAGTCAGCGCGACAAACCGCAGCTGCAGGAGTATTGCCGTTGCAATATTCCACAATTTCCACATAACATACTAAATAACTAATCAATTCAAAAATAAATATTATATTATTAAATACAAATAAATTTAATTATCATACAGATACAGTTATCGAGTTTTCACTGTATTTTGAAATTTTAGAACAGAAGCAGTGGAGTCGCTATTATGGTTTTATTTTCAAAAATATTGACCACAAAAAAATAAGTTTTCGTGATGATAAGCTAATCGTTGGTATAGGAGCCCAGAGAATTTTTTACACGTCATTTTCAGGATAAATTGTAAAAAGAAAAGGACAATGGTTCTTTTAAAATATTTTAATCAGAAGAATTCAAAATCAACCACGTGGTTTACAATCTCCTCATTATTTTCTACTACTACGGCCTTTGGTCGCGAGTTTGTCTCTGGATAATTATTTCTTGGAGGGGCTTTCGGACACATGTTTTCTTTATCCTGTTCTTTCACATATTCTGGATCACGAATTTGTAAATTTAGTCTGTGTCTGGGATCAACCACTTCTGGTAAAAGACAATCATTGAAAAACGAAAGCAAATGTGGCTCCATTCTTTCATGCCAAAATAATAATTGGTCATGCTTTAGTATAATTTCGGTTTTTATCTGATTATTTCCGTACCATACGGCCAATGCACATTTTCCTTTTTGACAAATATATAATTGGCCTTGAGCTTGAATAAACCAATCAGATTTTTGGTTTACTTCTATCTGTCCAGTTTTCTTATTTTTACGCCAAGAATGCATCTTTATGAATTCATTTGAATACATTCTGTAACAAAAGTGAATATTGTAAACAAAAAGCTAAAAAGATATTTACTTTTAAATATTTTGTCTTTATTTATTCATAAACTCACGAAACTCACAATCTTCGATGCCTATTTCGTATGGATGTTCTTGTTCATCATCATGAGTATGATCTTCTTAATGTCTGCGCTTCTTAGTCACATCCTTAGGTCTAGAATAAAAAGACAATATTATACGAATGTGACAGTGGAATACACGTAAGCAGACACAACCGGTATTTGCCGTATGGGCAGAGTTTGCTGGGTAGCTGGGCTGCAGAGTTTATTCAAACAAAAGATTATCACATTTCACACAATTCACAGTTACATTTTCAACATTGTTGATAAAAGACTAAAAAATGACATATACATATTATATATATATATAATATATATATATTATTTCATTACCCCAATTCCAAGGTTTAAAATTATATTGAAAAGAGGCAAATTTGGGATAGTACCCCCTTAATAGAAATATATTAGTACTTAGTATTAAAATTATTTATAAACAGAATATTTTACTTTTTTACTTTGATATTATATTACTTTGACATTTTGATACATGTGATGCTAGATTATTATTGTTTAGATTAAATTTTTTGACATCTGTATTGAATTTATTTACTTTTTAAATTATTTATCCTCTTTTACTTTTTATTGTTTTAGATTGCAATTGTTTGTGTTAACTACATTGAGAAGTGTAACTGGCGGTTATAAATAAATATAGGCTCGTCTCTTACAAGAGTATACGAACAAAGGTACCTTCATTTTTTTTTCCAGAATAGCTCTTGTTATTGTTATTAATCTCACGAAATTTCAGTTACCGGAAATCGATAGTTTCCTCAAAAAAAATGTTCAAGTTTCGTAAAATAACCTCAAAAATTGTCTTAAGGTGCAATTTTAATTGATTTTATGACTTGATATTTTTTTTTGGTTGTGTTCCGAAACTGCTGTGAGTTATGCATTAAAATTGACGTAATTTAATTTTTTTGTTCTTATAGTATAAAACCAATGCAGGCATTATTTTTTCTTTGTGATTTCATTCAAAGTTTATAAAGTTTATGCATGTCTTTTATTTAGCTTACCTAATAGGTTGCCTTTTTGTTGTATTTATGCTGATTAGTGATTTAATAGAAAAAATAGGTTGAATCTGTTGCAAAACCGAATCAGAGCACCTGACTCTATGCAAAAAATAGGTTGAATCTGTTCCAAAACAGAATCAGAGCACCTTGAATCTATACAGTCTTGTGGGTACTAACCCTAGAGTGTATATAAAAAGGCGTAGGCGTGGAGGAAGGGCAGCCCTCGCCTGGCGACCAACAAGCCGAAGCTCCGAAGGTGAGCATGGGTGACTGTGCTTTGTTACGCAAGGGCGAAGGGGCTGCACTTTCCGCAACGCCCAAGCAATTGCAAAAGTAATTTTGGGTCTTTAAAGTTAAAGAGACAAAAAAGTGAGGTTTTGTTTTGATTTATTTTTTTTAAACTATTTTCATTTCCCCCCCCCTCCCACTATACGTACACTTAATATTCGAGTTATTTTATTCTACGTAAAATAACCTAGAAATTTTTAATTTTGAAAAAAATAAATAAAAAAAAACTATTGATTTCCGGTACCCCCCCCTTCGGGGGAGGAATTATACCCCCCCCCTCCCCCTCTAAACATATACATAGGTACATATACTTATATAAGAGTCCTTCCTAAACATATCTTATGTCTCATGTCTTATATATGAAAAACATAACCCTCCCTCGGGCGGGCGGTCGGATAAATGACGAATTCAAGTAAACAAATAAACTTTTTGTTTGAAACAAATTTTTGGTTACAAAATGCTCACCTTTCTTGATTTTGCTCGAAGTCGGTAGATGCATAACATGCCAGACGAGCTATTTTTGTCTGGAGATAGTAGTAGTAACTCCTGTTCTATAATTTTACAAGAATAATCTGTCCCTGAGTCTGATATTAATACATCATCAACTGATAAAGATCGAAGACCTATAAAAATATAAAGAAAATGTGACAATGATAATGGTGAAAAAATAGATTTGGTATAATGAAATATATATGATGCTTCATTTAAAAAAATTTAAATATTGGACATATTTCAATTTTTTATACTAGGTACGTAATATATATTTGTAGCTATTTTATCCAAATTTGTTTTGAGAAGAAAGAAAAAATAACAAATTACTACACTTAAATATTTCTAACATCATATTTTACTTAAAATTATAATATTCATAACATTTTGAAACCCTTACCCTCTTTTTGGAATCGACTGGGTGTTTAAAATTCTCTGCTCGTTTAAATTAAATATCATCAATGACGACTCCATGACTTTGCTTTGTTCTGTTGCTCTCGAACCGCTTGCACTGTCATTGAACGTCTGTGCTGATGGGTTTATTTAATCTATCTTATTTTCATGGTTATGTAAACATCTTTTAGCCCTGAAAAATATCACATAATATATAAGTAAAGCGTTTTACAGATACTACACTAGATTCCAGAAAAGTCCGTCCTTGCAAGTTGACATGTAACAAATAAAAATCATATGTAGGTACTTACATGATTTTTGCGACCATGTCGTGACCTCTAGCTTGCATGTACTTCTTATATTTTTTTTACGTATGATTGTTCTGTTTTTATTTATTCCCCATTTTGGGGTATTGTTTTACGATTACGATTTATATCAGTAAACAACAATCAGTTTTAACCCTAAAACGAATCTTAACGAGATAAAAACTATAATGCAATAATGAATATTAACTTAGCAATAGATTATGATTGATAACAAACTTAAAATTTGTGGAAACGGGGAAAAACAAAGAGGATCAAACGCAGCACAGGTCCTTCTCACGGTAGAGCTCAGCGAGCACTGAAGAAAGTGAACGAGTGTGACAGCGCTATAGCCCGAACGTACAGAGCAGCAGTAGCACACGCGATAACAATAGTGCGCGCAAATCTCGACCTTACCGTCACTTGACGCGCAATTCATGTAAAAAATCGTAAAAAAATAACTAGAGTACCCAACTGAAAAATGATAACAGATAATTTAAAATAAAACGTTTCACATTCAGAGAAAAATCGTGGTTAGGATACGTTGAACCATTGAGGAGTAAAATTAAAAAAAGGGAAATATAAGACGTTACTTTGGAATTATTTTCTATCGAGAAAATTTTATCCAATTGCGTTTTCCATAACACATAATTTGAAGAATATGCCCTAGATTCATATAGTCTGAAACCAGATCTTTATATATTGTAGTTGTGTCATAAAATGAAATGAAAAACCCACTCCGATGTCGGTATATCCCCTTAATAGCCAAGAATAGAGATGATACTACGACACGATGTGCATTATTTACTGCCGGGACCTGTACTTTTCTGTTTGTTCTCAGTCCTCGATCACCATCACACACAATGTAAGGAAGCAATGACATTGCTTATGGAAGGAATTGTGATGGATAGTATTTCTAGATCTCTTATTATTTCAGTTCTGTCTAAACTTAATCATAAAGCGTGGAAATAAATAATTAGTATCAAGTTCTGTAAATTCAAATTATTTATTATCCCTATTCACAAGTCAAATCATTTTGAGGAATAAGCAATGAAAAATACTGACATTCTTCAGTGCAAGGTGAATTCTGCAAGGTAACATTTTAACGAAAACATTGCACAATAGATTTATTCAGAAAAGAATTATTCATCTTGTATAACAACAAATTGAGTTTATTTTGCTCGGTTACTAAGATTGGAAAGCTGCTACATTTCCATAATTTGATTATGACTTATAACTTCAGTCAACAGAAATAGAAACCTATTGATTGGCAATCCAGCGACGAAACCCCGAAGCAATACTTTTGTAAATTACTTAGGAAAAATTGTATCGATGACGTCACATGCAGTTACGTGAAATCTAAAAAAGGTCTTTGTTATGTTTGAAGGTAGTCTTAGACGAATTATTTTCTCAATGTTGTCATGTAATAGCTATTAATATTATCTGTGCTTATTATTGAATAGAAAATATTTTGTAATTCTAATTTACAGAAACTAATGGAAACTTTGCGAATGGTGTATACAAAATAAATAGGTAATAAGGTTTTGTTGAGTGAGTTGAGAAAAAAAGAGTGGATTTATTCTATTTCGATTAATTAGAAAAAGGCGGGTATTTCACAATTCGGCTGCGAAACCGCTCTTAAGACTATAATTGCCAAGTTAGTTATTTTATTGTCATCTAATAATTTTACCCAAAGATTACAATCTAGTAAGAAGTGGACAAAAATCACCGGATAAATATTTCCAAAGAAAGCAGGGGAAAACATGGAAGATGTTCTCCTGTGTCATATTTTGCGGACGCACGGTCGAAGAGAAATCACATTCGTGTGTTCTCCGACGTAGAACTAATACACTTAGCACTTATCTCGAAATCGGTAGGGGAGATGCAACGAATGCCACTATCTGTAGCCGGATTCTGTACGACGGGTATGGCTGCACAAAAAATAGAAAAGACGTGATCTTGCTTATTTCATGCCCATTTTCTCAGCAAAACTAATCGAAGTAGCGGATATATATTTACTTACTTAACTTATCTATTAGGTTTATTATTTTATCCATTTGTTTTGTAAATAATGTAAGTGTATAATTTTTTTTAAATAAGGATAGGCCCAATTTTTATTTTACTTTCTACTTCGCCCACATTATATTCAGTTCAATCGTTTTTTTTCTTCATTGACTTGTAATGGTACACGATATACATCAAATACAAATAAACTTGTTAACATTTTTAAACCAACTTCAAAAAAACTGGCAAAAAAACAAAGGGTTCCGTAATTACCTGTCAAAGTACATTTTATAAATTGGTTGACTATTACTCGTTTACTTGTAAAGCCTACTGAACTCTAATAGTTTTCCTTTTAACTTCGATATACAAAAATCATCTTTAAGTGTGCAGGAGGCATTAAAAAATAAATGATTTTTTAGCCCTTTTTTGGCGTACTTAAAATGTTTACCCATGCCAAGTAACAGTTTTAAATAACAGTAAACAACAGAACAAATAAGAGTCTCTGAGATAAACTGCGGACAGACAGACGGACAGTATAAGTGGTTAATGTTTTATAGGATATCTAAGTTCTAAGCGAACAAACACACGTTCACTTTTTTAGTGTACCGTAGTCATGATATCCTATTATAAAACATTATTAATTAGCCTAAGGCTTTCTTATTCATCCAAAAGAGAGTATGTAATCGCAATTTTTCTCTCCTCTCTGCCGTCGATTTAAACTCTCGTTTGACAATTTTTTGTCAAATGAGAGGTTAAATCTCAAAAATATCAAAACCGTTTTATTTCAACCCTCTTAATAAAAATACTAATGGTGTCGATTCCGCGCAACACAACTTAACTTATTTGACAGGACTAACCTTATATACGTATTGAGCGTCCTGTCTTCGTCTTTTCGATACAGAAAGAAAAATACAGAACGCTTAAATTAAGTTTAGTAGGTTTAATTACCTACTAAACTGTCAAATAAGTTAAGTCGTGTTACACCGAATCGACACAAATATTACTGTTGTTATTTGAATTCGTCCTTGTGTAAGCAAACAAGTCAACAGATATAATTAAAAAACCGTATCTGCAACGGGACTATGACGCCATCACAGTAAATTAAGGTTTATTTATTAATTATTGTACACTAAGTTTATAACTCTCAACTCAACCCATAAAGGTCTGTAATGACCGTAGACCATCATCTGCTGCAGGTCTGGCAATACCTCTTCTGCTAGTTTTGCAGTCATCAGTCTTCTCCTATTCTTGCCAATTAGGCCAGGATTTGGCACACCTCTTCCTGGATGATCTGGATGATCTCCTCCTTTTAATTTTGTACATACGAGTATAGGTATATTTCATCATCCCTCCATAGAATAATTAAACCTTTACCTTTTAAAATTTAAACTAAAATAAAATTAAAACCTTACCTTTTATTATTCTAAGCATCCCTCGTAACTTTTTGGCGGTTGGTGTCACTCGTATCCGTCGGTTTACCCTTCAGAACCACGTCAGTTTACACGCCGTGTTGTGCCAAAGGAGTGAAAAAAGTTTCTTTTTTTATTTACCAAGATATAAGAACTCTACGACTCTCGAGTTGGAGACACCCCGGCTGTAACTATGGATCTGTCTGGGTTTATTTGGGCACTACGAGAATCAGACTTGAGCTGACGTAAGGCTTGCTACTCGCTCGCTGATGGTCTCTGACACGTGTTTGGACTCGTAGTGGCATGTTAATTGTTTCGACTTTAAACTAAGTGGTTTAGGCTGAAGGGTGCGGGCACATTGGTCTGTTTGGCAGGCTTGTAACCTGACGCTCGTCTTCGTGAGCAGCTAGCATTCCCTGGCTTTGGGGCGGTCACCAATGCCAACGGTTTATGCAGGGCACGTGAGTTTCCCTCAAGTTGTCACAACATTCACGTCAATTGAACTCGGATTTTTTGTCGAATTCTTGTTCGAGTTACAGAGGACCTCCTTTCATAACCTAATGTTGGTACCGGCGGTCCACTATAACTTAAGTTATTACGTAGTAAGCGGATCTCTCCGTCATAGCCACTTGCATATCTGCATACAAATTATACAATGGAATCAATTGTGTCTTCTTTCCGTATCCTTGACTCTGCATGCAAAGGGCCAAATAATGGTTAAATTCGTAAAAAGTTACATCAAAACTAACACAAAATAAAAATCTTTTGTTTAATTCCAGAGCCTCGTTTTCTTGTTACTTGGGTACTTTCCACCCAAGTAACAAGAAAACGAGACTTTCCAGTGCAGGCAGCGCCGCGCGCTTAGTACTAGTATAGGAAGGATTATCAGAATAAGACGTTCCGTACCTACGTCATGGGTGGTATTTGATTTATCGTTCAGCCTTTGACGACAAAATACAGAGTGGATTTGCTGGCTACGTATTTTGTGCATGGTTTGCAATATTTAAAATTTGCGATTAAGGTATTACAAGAATATAGGAAAAGTACTCTTTCTCCGCCTCTGTGGCCAAGTGGTTGAGCGCTCGCCTGCTAACCCAGAGGTCATGTGTTCGATCCCCGCGGTGCATAATAATTTGTGTCCGATCTGCGTGCTTCAAAAGACATGTTAGTATTTTGGCCCGTTTGTGCCGACAATAAGCATAAAAAAGGGATAAGACGTTCCATCCAACACGTTTGAGACGTAATAATCGTCGGCGAAAGGCGGGTTTACCAAGTGTGGACTGTGATTTTCATTTCACAGTTCACACTTTGAAACATCTGTGACACTCCCTCGGGGATTCACATCGTCGTGACGATATGCTTTTTTATATTATGTTTAATTCTTTCACAGTAAATTCCGCACATCTAGTACAGATAAAAGAGCGTTTTTCTTGTCTTCATATAAAAGAAGGAAGCGAATTCTGGCAAAAATCCTACAACTCATGCAAATGAGAATAGGATCAGTTTGACGATAAATTAAACAAATTTAAAAGTTTTACCTAACCATACTTTTTATCAAATTTAGTTTTAGATTATTAGTTCTAAGATATAAAACAACATGTAAGAAGAAAACATCCCTTAGTTGTACCAAAATCCGGATAATTTTAAAGATGTCAAATGCCATGATTTTATGCTGATTTGCAATATAATATTCACAGCGCATTCGCATGCTTTCATGTCAATCACGATTCACGGGTCCATCAGTCGTTCTCTACCATTCACCGTAGCCGTTCACTTAGGCCAATTTAAATTTATCAGTAAACTTTGTCTATTGAAGAAAAAAAAAATTGTTGTATATAAACACGGATTTTGGTGATAGCTTGTTCCTTTTTTCATGCATCAAGCAGTAGCAGCTATAAATATTCAGTTCTATTGACTAGTTATCTGAAAAAATATCAAAATGTGGAGGTATATAGAATTTAGAAACGTTTTTCCGTTTTCAATTTCTTGGAAACGGTTATTTTCTCTTTGGAGTAGTTTTCTGGAACCGGAAGCAGTTTCTGTTAAGAGTTTACTTTGGGATTATTTATCTACTTTTCGTTATATAGAATTTAAGATCTGTCAATAAAAACATTTCTGACAAAAGAAACTCAGCTTACATGCCAAATCTAGATTTAAATATTAATGCAAGTCAGTCTTAGCCGCTGAAGTCCTGTAACTCCCAATATTTTCAAGATTGATTAAAAACAAAAAAAAATGTACAAAAAAAGCGTTTTATATTGTTCAGTTATCTAAGATCCCGTTTCTTCCGATCAAGTGGGAATTTCCTAAAATCTCTTCTTAGCGGATATATTCCACGTCATACAAGAAACCTACAATCCGCCTGTTCCTAGATCCTTACTTTTAGTTTAGGCGTTGATAGATCAGTCAGTCGGTCAGGGTAATCAATTTAATGTAACTGTATGTTTTACTGTCAAATATGTGTATATTCTTTATTCGATGGGTCGGAATATATTATTTATTTATTTATTTATTTATTTACTTAAATGGTTAGTATTACAGAAAAACTTAATTAGGCCTATCCTAGGGTTAGTAAAATACAAAAATAGAGAAAAAAAAAGAATTTGGGACTAATAATACCCAAAGCAGGCTTCCGACACATTAACAGATTCTTTCTCAGACTGTAAAACTAACAACCTAGCACAATAATAGTTTCGAATATGTGTGCTCCGATACTAGAGTTCTCCGTAACACGGAAGCACTATGAAGTTATTTTCGCCAAAGGGCGCCCAGTGCTATAAGTAATATAAACAGTTATTTTATTTTGTAAATTGCACCTAAGTGTATGATTAGTTTATGATATCATATATAAATATACGATTAAGTGTAAATCTGTTACCTAATGGGAAATAGTTTTTCTATAAGTGATAAATGAAGTTTTCGCTTATATGTATGTGGGTACCTATAGAAAGAAGTGTCCGTGAGCAATGTATAACATGTAAATCACTAGAAAAAATAATATATATATATATATGGGCAGGAAGGGGGGAATGAAAATATGAAAAATGAAAATAAATTAATACTGTTTTATTTATATACATATAAACACATATCCTGTCTCCCAGTAGCTATTATATTTCCATCTGCTACGACCCTAACACACCGTTTTCGCCATACCCTGTATACAATAAAAGTCTATTTACGGCCATGATTATGTATCTCTTCGTGAATCGTCATTTTGAGTTATGAACTTTAGGGATTTTTGTTAAAAATTAATTATAGTGAAGCTTCGAGATCTGTCCGGCGACTCTTCGCGGCATTATAGAACGACCCCAATTTGGCGTGTTCGTAAAAAAAACACGTTCGGGAAAAATACTCGATTCATATTTCGATAACGTCACATTTTGGAAATAAGTTTGGAGTACATATTTTAAATGTCATGTTGTTAACGAAAACTGTACGTTATGTACGAAGAACATGTTTTTCAGTTTATATAGTTCTCGGTGTAGGGTAATCCTTTCAAGCTCGAGATGATGATAGATACTAAGTACTGAAAAGTAAACATTGCCACAGTATCATCGTTAGACATATTTTATTCTTAGCATAACATTCCAAAAAAATACATTATTCACGCCTTATGTTAACTCCCCCACAACAAACATCCATAGCACAAAAAGTGAGAAAGAACTGGAACGAATGCTCTTAGCAATTGCTGCGGTATGTTAGTCGGCCCCTTGAATTTTTCATTCCCTTGTAGCTCGACAACTAGACATTACCAAAATTGCGTCATATTTCTTTTCTCCACACACGCGGGCGCGGGAAATAGTTACTTGAAATGGCCATTACGGTGAATGTTCACTTTCGTTTGAGTCAGCCGTACACGTAGGTGCCACGTTGGATAGGTTGGTTGTTGGATGTGAACAAGGAGGGTTTAAAACGTCAAACAACTATTTTCAAAAAATTAGGTTTAGCAGCCTACATACTTCTGTTTATTTGATTTTATACTTTTAATTAATAGCGAAGTTTTGGCTCTGTTCTTCTTTCTGTAAGCATAACTTAAAATCGACCAAATTGTTAATCGGGATGTTAAGAAAAGAGTTTTAATTTGAAAGATGGAACATCAACTCTAAACTAAATATAAAATGCAACGTCTCTCTCTATGTAGTTAGATGTTGATTATGTTTCCATTGTTACATAGGAAGCTTTGTAGTCTTTTTTACTCAGTTTTTAAAATATTGTATCCTATGCTATGACAATGACAAGACGTAAGTATCCCTGAAATTACAGTGACTTGACATCATAAATGTTAGATCAACCGATAAACTTACTTCAAAATTTATGCGTTTAAAACACAGGTTGAGCTTTAAATGAGATTATGACTTATCGTCATCAGAACTCGATTAGAGAGCGGCATTCGTGACGCCTGGAGACAACGCTGCTTCTTCCACCCTCACTGCTCACTTTATCGCACGCTACGTGCGATCGGAAACAGCCGTGCCACTGGCAACGTACTCAATATGTGTCTTAAGGGTCGGTATAATGTCAGATGCACAATTTCAAATGAGCATAAAACATTGTGTAACTTGGTCAATCGGTTTAATAAAAATAATATAGATAATAGACTATAGGGCTGATATTCGTGCAGAAGCAAAAACGCAAAAGCTTTAAGTTCGCTCGATAGAAAAAAATTACGAAGTTACCTCTATATTTCATGTTTTTCGAGTGTTAAAGGACCTTTCTTAAAACAGTTTGCCTTGAAATTTGTATTAAAAATAAGAAAACAAATGACCCCGTATAATTGCACGGGGATTTTGAATAATTGTGTTTCGTTTTCATTTAATTTAACATCTAAGAATTGGCGCTTACGTCGATTTATTCTGAGACAAGGCGGCGACAAGATATCTCGGTCGCACGCGCTTTTTGTTCCATGCTTTGTTTCGTCACTCACCCGTCGGTCAGTTGTGATCGCTCCGTTGAGACGGGAGGGCTACGTTTTTGCGCTCTCGACGTCCCGGTTTCGTAATTTAAATAAATCTCGTAATTTGAAACATGGGAAATAAATGCAACCAATGTAAAAAATGTTTTACGAGTGAAAATAAAGCAGTGGATGAAAGTAATGCAAAGGTACGCTATTACTTAACAAAATAAGTAGATAGGTCATGTTTTATTAAAGATGTTGAACTAAAGGTTGTCTCAATGGACTAATGAATATCGCTATGTTTTTCGTCTGAGGTATTTTTTTTAGCATACAATTTAATATCACAATAAATATGGTTGATGGATGTCGAAGAGGCGAAAGAGTTGTGTCTGGATCGTAGCAGATGGAAATCTGTAGTCTCTGCCTAGCTGCCTACCCCTCTGGGAGACTAACAAAACCTTATCTCACCATCACCATCGGCGTATCGACGTATTCTCGTATCGGCGTATCGACGTATCGGCGTATCGACGTATCGTTGTATCGACGTATCCCCGTATCGACGTATCGTCGTATCGACGTATCGTCGTATCGACGTATCGTTGTATCGACGTATCCCCGTATCGACATATCGACGTATCGACGTATCGGCGTATCGACGTATCCCCGTATCGACGTATCGACGTATCGACGTATCGGCGTATTGACGTATCGTTGTATCAACGTATCCCCGTATCGACGTATCGTCGTATCGACGTATCGGGGTATCGACGTATCGGCGTATCGACGTATCGTTGTATCGACGTATCGTCATATCCTCGTATCGTCGTATCGATGTATCGGCGTATCGACGTATCGTTGTATCGACGTATCCCCGTATCGACGTATCGACGTATTGACGTATCGTTGTATCGACGTATCCCCGTATCGACAAATCGTCGTATCGACGTATCGGCGTATCGACGTATCGGCGTATCGACGTATCGTTGTATCCCCGTATCGACGTATCGTCGTATCGACGTATCGTTGTATCGGCGTATCGACGTATCGGCGTATCGACGTATCGTTGTATCGACGTATCCCCGTATCGACGTATCGTCGTATCGACGTATCGTTGTATCGACGTATCCCCGTATCGACGTATCGACGTATCGGTGTATCGACGTATCGACGTATCCCCGTATCGACGTATCGACGTATCGGTGTATTGACGTATCGTTGTATCGACGTATCCCCGTATCGACGTATCGTCGTATCGACGTATCGGCGTATCGACGTATCGGCGTATCGACGTATCGTTGTATCAACGTATCGTTGTATCGACGTATCGTCGTATCGACGTATCGTTGTATCATCATCGTTATCATTATCTTTGCAAGTATGACTTTCGAAAAATAAAATTTTGAAATATAAAAATTAGATGCAAACACAATTACGCAAAAAAATGCCATTGCGAACAAACCGTTTTGTCAACTGGGTTGAATTTTATACATCGTAGATGCATTATACTTATTATTGAAAACTAGCACGTGCACGGGTTAATGACCGCGGATCCACACCGCTCGTGGGAGCTAAGAAATAGCGCTCGCGGCCGGTGACGGCCGGTCGCGCAAACAGTTGAGGTGCGGGGATGCGGGGGCAAAATCACTAATTTGTCCAGGTTTATACGCAGCCTTAAATACAAATACTTTATAGGTAGATTATCTGTTTATCGAACAATTAGACCGTAAGTAGTAACAATTACATACATGATATAGTATTTACATAATGTATTACATTAACCTATAATACTCAATATTAACTTATTTTCATTATACCTAAAATAATATTTAGAGTGAATCGCTGCTTATCTGTTGTGTTTAAAATTAACAAATAGTTTTCTATTTTCAGTGCTGTTGAATGCGAGATACGACCACCGTTAGAGCCAGTTGAGTTTTCCGCGCAGCAAGCATGATCGACCGTGTATGGTATGGTAACCAAGTGGTTGTAGGTATTATCGTGTTGGGTAGGTAGTTATTTTACCATAATTAATTAGACAGCTAGGCAGTTATTTTACATCAGAAAACGTCTCGGTAAAAATTAATTATTTTTGTGCACTCAAGATAATTATATTAAAATAATGGTTAACAATTTAGTAAGGTTTGTGTAATATATATATATTAAAAATTTGCCTTTTCAAATGGCTGTTTAAGGAAAACTTGAGTATATCATTTTTTTGATATAATTAAAGCTCCTTTTTTTAACGAAGCTTAGTTCTAGCTTGGTTAGTTAGCTCCAAGGGCGAAAATTGAAAATCATTTTGGATAATTTGATAAAAACAAATAGGGCGTACAATGGTGTCCATTCGGTGTTGCACATCTTAACTTATTTGACAGGTATTAACTTATTTTAAGCGTTCTGTCCTTGTCTTTTCGATAAAAAAATAAAAAGACAGGGCGCTTAAAATAAGGTTAGTCCTATCAAATAAGTTAAGTCGTGTTACGCCGAATCGACACCATTATCTGATATCATTTTTTTAACAGCTAATGCTCCATATAATTTCTGTAGAAACGTAACCACCATAAACCTACAAAATCATAATGTTTTTATTAATTGCTAGCTTAGTCCTATAGTCAAGACACATAAATTTCCAAGGACTGTCTTTCGTGTTCTAACTCTCCTTTGAAAAATAAACCACTTTTTCAATTATATTTAATCGACGATTATCCTAACGTAATAATGAATAAGAAAATGTTATACCAAAAATACTTTTTTCAAAGCCATTTCACGGCTCTAAATAAAAGACGAATAACTGTTATAATGAGCAAAAAATAATGTCAGAATAGCTTTTTTCGTGTTTTATCATGAAAGGTAGTCTTTATAAACACGTAAAAGTGTTTTTCTTGTGTCATAAAGTCTTAGAATTGAAAATTATGTTATATTGAAGTATAGTCCATATGACATTGACATATGTTTTGTGGCATTTCAAACATACATCATATATACATATGTAAAGGTATTGGTTTGATAGATTCCTTGTGGAATCTGAGTTTAAGGTGATATGTAAAGAAAGTACGGGTGCTTCTTTTCTGTGTTTTTCATGAAATACACGACACATTGTAATCAATTTCTGGTATATGCATTTTGACTACATAATTTAGGGTTTTGTAATCGGGACACATATTTATAAACATTTTCCCCGATAGAAATAATTATTGAATTGAGGTCTTTAAACACTCTTTTTCTTCTCGTTTGACGAATAGAAACCATTTAAAGACCTCAAACACATTTTATTAGCTGTATTTTAACAAAATCTAGAGTTTTTGTTTTGGAAATTTTGCTGTATGTTTTAGTTTATTTTTTATTATTTATTCTTTATTCTTTATTGTAAACACATATACAGAAACAGGGATACATATAATATTTACATTTAAACAATATGCACATTGGCGTGCTTATCTCTAAGAAGAGATTTCTTCCAGCAAAACCAACAGGAAATAACAAACAAAAAAAATAATAATTTAAACGAGTAATCATACAAGTGCACAACGAGATTGATGCGGATTTATAAAAATATCCGCCCCTATCACACTTCGCATTTTTTCGCTTTGAGTGACAGTGACAAAAATAAAATTTGCATAACCTCTTAAAACATACATCACACCTTTAAGCCTAAACATGTTTACTAAATAGACTTACGTATCAAACACACCTAAAAAGGTACGAGTACATTCCAATATCTGAGATTAGAGTCCATGTTTCATTCATATTCGACACTCCGTGTGCGCCCTTCCTAATAAATAACAGCCATCAATAAATAGCCCCCTGCCGCGTCGAAAACGGCTTCCACTTTATTAATTTGTGCTTTGCGAGATAGCCAAACAGGGTTGCCAACCACAAAATACTTTTGATAAAATCAAATAAATTGCTCATTATTGTTATGGAAATTCTTAAGAATATGAACAGGTCCAAATCTGTTTTTTTTATATCATGTGGGGGTAAGGTGAATACATACACGATGATGAAAATGTTTTTCTCATCAAATTAACAAGTGCCATTATTTTTTCCAAAATTGGATTTAAAAGTGCCTCGATTCAACCCGGAAAGTAATTTTAAAATCAAAGAATGCTTCGAGCCATCGTGACTCATATAGGATACGATACTACATCTGGTTTATTCGTCCATGAGCTACATACAAATGAAACAAATAGATAGTTGTACTGGCTTTTTATTCTATTTTCAGAAATAGGACTCATCTAACAAGAGTTTTATATAAAAAATATACTTGTCTCCTAGAGTGGTATGCACTGTACTGACTACAGATTTTCATCTGCTACGATCCTAACATACCGGTTTTGCCTCTTCTATTCTAGGTACTTTTGACGTTGCCTTTCAATATGTTGCCAATTTGGTCAGAATACGTCCTTCTAAGGCATTTTGGTCGAGCTCTACCTTCGCCTTACGCACGATAATTTTTTTTTGTCACTCTTCTTTCACTTATCCTCTCTTCAACAACTAAAGCATTCCTTTTTCATGCCGCAAAGACCCTGTACGTACGTATATCAATATATTTCACTCTGTCATTCCATGTTATACCACACAATATACACCGTAAGAAACGCATTACGCATTTGCTCGCATTAATCTCTATAACATGTATACAAATTCTTTTACAGTGTCAGCAATGTGCTTGTGGAGTAGTCTTCTTCTTGACATCTGACAATCTCCCTCTATCTCCACCTTCAAAACCAGAGTCACTCAACACTATCAGTCACCTCCTGAAATTTTCACATGCCCCCCAGAATCACTTTTCTTCTCGTAACTACCAATGTATTGTTTTATATTTATATACCTAGATATGTATGTATATTGTATATTTTTATTTACAAATATATATGTATATTGTCGCCGCACTGAAGTTAAATCTGTCTTTAATTGGACGGCTAGGTTGTAATGGTATGGCAGCATCCAATTAAATGGCTAAAAGATGCTTAGCCCAATTTTTGAACGCAACGTTTGCCAACGCTTAGCCTTTTGATTATATGGGATTATGATTATATTATGAAATATTATTACGAAGGTGGGTAAAATTTAATTATATCTGAGAATACACGGAAAGTGCAGGTGAGAAAAACCAGTGTTAAAAGACAGGTTAAGAATAAAATACATTAAAAGTTAAAACTATTTTTCCTAAAGAAAACTTCGAAAATTTTATAACTAAAACTATAAAAGTTCCGATAAAAAAATTAAATTCTCATTATTTGTCATTACAAAACGTAAAGAAACTTAAATCATAGATATCTATGACTTAAATTTAATATACTATTCTCTTACAAAGATCACCGAATATTATCGCCATATGGCCCATATATCTTATATAGGACTACTAGCGCTATAATGGCAAAAAATTAAGTATAAGAATTAAACAAAACATAGCAAGCCAGATGATGGCTCGGATCCATGTTACAATTTGAGCAACTTCCAAAAATTAGGTAATTTTACTTACTTTTAAATATTTGTAATCATGGCAACACAGTATCTTGGGAAACAAATTACACAGTTGCACTTTCGATATTAATATCAAGTTGTTCGTGAGTTAGAAAAGGTGATCTTTTATTTATCAGTCTTAAAAGGTAAGATATTTGAGCTTCATACAATAATAATGACTGTTAGTTAATTGAATATCCAAAAAACGATATAAAAGATCTCTATAACAATCTGTAATGATTTGAATTGAACAATATAATAATATTAATAGTACATTTCGTTATAATGAGACTTGTTGACATAAAGCATACGAGTGCGCCTCTAGAAAATACTAACATAAAATGTAATTAAGTGACATCTTAAAAATAGTAGTTATTTGTTAAAAACGCTCGTTGCTACCAGAAATTGTAGCATATAAAAAGTGGTAATACTGACTAGTGACGGGCATCGACGTCACTGGTGCGAGGATTCCATAACCACGCTCAGACACCACTAATTAATCATAATCATAATCATAATCATAATCATTTTATTCATAACTTTCATTACATGTCAATATAATTAGGTACATTAGATGTCAAAAATTTGCACAATCACATATTAAAAAAAAAATACAATATTAAAAAATATGTACCTAAGTACAGCCATACAAAATGTCAAACATTTTAATCGACAGGCAGGTAAGTCATCCTACCCTACCAGTTAATTACTTTTAGTATTATCTAAAAAGTCCTGCAGACAGTAAAACGCCTGCTGGATAAGCCAGCACTTAAGCCTGGTTTTAAATATTGCTGTATTGGGGGACTGTAATACGTCACTTGGAAGCAGGTTGTAAACTTTGGGACCTAAAACATGTGTCAACTTACTAGACTTCGTAAGTCTATGAGTAACACCTACAAGTTTTCCAACATTGCGTGCTCTATTACATTTACTGTAACAGTTAATATTTTCACGCGCATACACTGCTACCTGGAATATAAACAAGGAAGGCAGCGTTAGTATTCTAAGGGACTTGAAGTGGGGTTTTGCAGTGTCAGATCGAGAAACCTGCATGATGGCTCGGACTGCGCGCTTTTGCATGCGAAACGCGCGCTTCCAGTCGGCAGCGCACGCCCACAGCTCGGCGCCGTACTGTAATATCGAGTGCACGGTAGCAAAATAGCAGGCGCGCACTACGTCACGTGGAACTACCTGCGCTAGCCTCCATAATGCGAAGCAAGCGCTCCCCAGCCGCATACATAGTGCATCGATATGCCGTGCCCAGTTCAAGCCCCTATCCAATACGAATCCAAGGAAGGTCGTGGAATCTACCTGCTCGATTCGCGTATTCCCAATTGCCACTGATAGAGGTTTTGGTTGTCCACTTAGCCAAAAATTTATAAAATGGGTTTTTTTCAAGTTGAGGACGAGTCCGTTACCTTGAAACCATTGTGATAGTCGAGCTGCTGTTTCATTGAGTTTGGCCTCAAGCAAGTCAACGGATGATGCACATACTACGGCGGCAATATCATCTGCGTACATGAATATCTCACAGGTGTCCATCGACTCAGGTAAGTCGTTCATTAACAACGTGAATAATATATTAGATACCGAGGATCCTTGAGCTACACCCATCGACGTGTTGAGAGGATCGGACTTGGTATCTCCTTTGTCTCCCACCACGATTTGTGATCTATTGTGCATGAGATCGGTGAAAAGAGCGTGAGCCGGACCGTTTATGCCATAGTGGCGCAGTTTAGCGGCCAGTGTTTGGTGATCAGCTACGTCAAAGGCCTTCGAAAGGTCGCAGAACAAAACTGCAACGTGCTGCTTGTTCTCGCGGGCCGACATGACGCGGCGCGCGACTTCTCTCGCCATGTCAGTGGTGGAGCGACCTGGACGATACGCATATTGCCTATCAGAGAGGGCATCGGTCGCGACAAGATGCTCGGTGAGTCGCTCACTGAGACCATTCTCATACACCTTGGCCACTGAGGGGATTACGGCGACGGGTCTGTAGCCATCGATATTTTCAACATTACCCTTTCCTTTGAAGATGGGTGCTATTTTGCTTTTCTTCAAGCAGGTAGGGAATGAGCCAATTTTAGAGCACTGATTAAATAAATCTGCTAAGATTGGTGACAAATGCAAAGCAGTCAAGTGTAGCAGCTCCATGGAAATGCCGTATATATCCCTCGTGGGTTTATTAGGAATTCGTTTAATAATTATACGGTACACTTCATCGGCACAAAAGGGACGAAGTCGCATCGAGCGGTCGGCGGGCGGGCGCGCGGCGTTAGATAGTGTCATGCGAACGAACGCTAGCCCTGCGGTCCGTAATAGAATTACATAGATAAAAGCTATGAATGGTTAAAGTGTGAGCGATGACTGGTCCGTAATTTGTGAGCTAGCAAACGATGTGAAAGATAGCTTATGATTCGGACCGCATTAAAAAAGATACATCTTAACCATAACCTCTTATCACAGAATACAATACGATTATTTGATTTTATTTCGTCAAAGTGCCGTGATTCGTGATGGAACAAGAAGAGTTTGTAGCACTGTTCTTTAACGTAGACTCAGATAGCGACGAAAAAATATATATACATATAAGTTCTTCCTTTTCGACGAAAAGTTCCACACGACTTTTTATTTGTTTCTCTCATGGCCGAATAAAACATATACTATGGTTTGTCTGATCTGAACTGCTGAAATAATGGATCGAAAACAATTTTTGACATTCCATTCCGTTCAACGCTCACATCGCCTCACCTCCGTCGCATGAGCCATGAAAGTCATACGAATGAATGAACGCATTTGCTTCACTCATGGATTATTAGCCATTCACCTCATTCATTCGTAATCGATTTTAGCGAAATAATTCTATTTCGGAACGCGGGGTAGGTCGGCAGGTGGCGCGCCGCACGCGGCCGCGGCACCTACGAACCTCTCGTTCATCGCGTTGACAGCGGCCTTCCTACTGGAGAACCTGTTCCCGTCGGAATCCACGGCTACGTCAGTGAAGCTTGTCAACATTTTTACGCATTTGCCACGTTCCTGGTTCACTACTTTCCACATAGTTTTGCATGCGTTTTTACTGTTAGATATTAAGTCAGTGAAATAATTAGCTTTACTAGTTTTTACGAGGTTATCATACATAATGTTAAATTTTTCGATCGCTGTCGAAATTTCTTTATTTTGTGGGTGTTTTTGCCCTAATTCAAAAATATCGAATAATAAAGATTTGAAATTGAGAATTTCGCTCGTTACCCAAGTTTTCTTTTTTTCGTTTAATAGTTTAACGGGAAAACAGGCTTCATAACAATTAGAGATCACGGTTAGCACTGACATTGCTATATTATCAACCGATTTATTGTTACGCTCGCGGACAGTGGCCCAGTCAATGCTTTGTAAAGCTGCTACAAAGTTAGCACGGTTCATGTCGGAGTTAATGCGACCGTACCGCGGAGAAGGCGCCGTGGTCAGTTGACACTGCACTTCACAGCGGATGCCACAGTGGTCACTGATGTTAGTGCACACTGGAACTGCGCTGACGGACTGACGAGGTAAGTTAGTGTATACGTGATCTAAACTAGTCGACGACTTGTGAGTCACACGTGTCGGAAAGTATACTAGATTAGTTAAATCATACAGTGATAATAAATCGCAAAGTTTTCTTTGTTCAGAGTTAGGCTCGCCTATGCAATCAATATTAAAATCCCCCACAATAATACATTGTATGTCATCCTCAGCAATTTTATCAAGCAGGCGTTCTAAAAATGTTAAGTAATCTAACACTTTCACTTGATTAGTACGATAAATACATACTATAGTCAGATTATAATCTATTAACTTGACGGCAGATATCTCGCAATACCATTTCTCAGATAACGACGTCAGCTCCCTATTCTCAATACATTTGATGTTATCCTTAACATATAAACAGGATCCCCCATGTTCTTTGGCATCCCTACAATAGCTAGATATCAAGGTGAAGTCATGAATATCGATACATTTTATCCTATCAGACGTGAGCCAGTGCTCAGTTAGGGCTAGTACATCACAACTTAGATCACTTTGCAAAAGAACTTCGATTTTCTGTGTTTTTTTGTCCAGAGAACGTATGTTTTGGTGACATATTTGCAATGAATGCGATGAAGCTGTCGTTTGTTTACATACGCGTGTCGGGCGTCGGCAGATCGGTGCGGGAACGTGCGGGGCAGGGAGACCGGTTCGGCCGTAAGCTGCTCGTGCGGCCGGCGCTGGGTTCTCGGTGGCGCACGGAGGAGAAGCGACAGTCGCATTTTGATTATCATGGGAGTTGGATGATACAAATCTAATCGTAGAATGTACATCGACTTCAAGATTAGGATGCAGTGTAGTAGTGGAAATAACGTTACTGGCCCCGCTGTGCGCGGGGACGCACGGGAAACCAATCCACAAACCTAACTCCGGATGGCCAAATCGCGGGATCAGTTAATGTGTCGAACTGTGATACGGGGATGCCGATAAGGAAAGAGGCATGCCTTTGTGTTTTTATGTCGCGCTTTTCTACCGTGTATTCTTTCGATTCGTAGACGTTGTTTAAAAATTTGACTACTACTTCTGTCGTCGTGTCTGGCTTGAAAGACCACGCTTGAATATACCTGAGCTGCTCGACAGTTTGGATATTAGCATCAAGTCTACCTGTACCAACAATAACCTGTCGTCGTTGACGATTTTGACGAGATTGACGTGCATGTTTTGATTGAACAGTTGTCCATCTATCATTCTCATCTTCGGTTTTTGGGAGTATGTTGTCACGCGCGGGGTGAGGCGGCTGTGGTACGGGGGGCGTGCAGCTGGTAGTGGTGGTCAACGCTGTAACATCATTTGTGGTGATCATCGATTTCGGTATGTCGGCGATTGCTTCAGATTTTTTCTCCTTTTCTTGTGTCGACTTCGGTACCGGCGTTACATTTGTCTTTTTTTGAGCCTGTGTGCGTGTTTTCGTGTCATTAGCAGGTCCGGTTTGGCCGCGTTTGAGTCGGCGTTCTTCACGCTGGTTGGTCGCTGTAGCGGGTGCAGCAGACCGCGGCGCGGCCTTATTGGCCGGCACTTGTCGTTGATCAGTCAGGATAGCCGAAATTCGTGGCTTAGGTGTCAAATGTCCTCCTCCCTCACCATTTTTAACGGTCTTGGTCACTGTAATTTCCGCTTTTAATGCACTTATAATCGTGAATAACTCGTCAATTTTTGCTTCCAGAGGAGCCACAGCACTTTTTATAGCTTTTTGTAAGTCACTTAACTCTGAATTCGACATTTTTACTACGTTATAAATAAAAACAGACGGAGGTTCTGTTAGTAGGTCTATTCGTGTCCACACACACTATTGTATGCTAAAGGGTGATACTTGCAGCTGGAACAGGGGCCCATAAGCTGTCCCAGATTTATAGTATACAAGTATCTTATATTCTATAGGAAATATAAAATGTCCTACCAGACTATTGCATGATGACCTCATCAGGTAGTCCTCGCGAATTCCTTTCACGATGACTCCAAGGCGCTCCGGTGCTATGACACGCTGCTCACCTCCACGATGAATCTAAACACAACCCTCCTACCCCGGGATGCATCCGAACCCAGAAATAGTAATTAACAAGTCCACTTGTCGGAAGCCGCGTGGACACAGGTTATGTCACACACACACAGGAAATTCACTAAAAAGTGGCCTTCACGCCAAAATATTGTCAGCCTTGACTGAATACTGTTTCTTACGATGTCCGCACCGATTTCCCTTGGGTTAAATTGTTAATCTCACATTTTATAAATCGTCCGCGATCTATACCAAGAAAATTCCACGTCCCTCGTATTTTTTGACAGCTCCAAGTCCATAGACAAAATATATAGACCATTGATGGATGCGTTCCGAAATATACATTTTATTCTGAACAGTAGTTTATGCTACAAGGGCGCAAAGGAATAAATTACGAGGACGATTTAAAACACGAGCGTAGCGAGTGTTTTAAACGTAACCGAGTAATTTATTGCTTTTACGCCCGTGTATCATACTACGTTTTTCAATGCATTGTGTGAGGAAATAAAACAAATATAATTTTGTGAACTTTAAATTGTAATTGGCTCAAAAGGACTGTATCCAGAGCCGTTAAACAGTGGAAAAAAAAGTATGACATTTATGGTATGCAGGAAAGGCTGCAGGTTAGCCAACCATTGCAAAGAAATTAAAAAAATAATAATAATAAAGCCCTAGGGCAAAATAATCGACTTTCTGTTCGGTTTTGATGCATAAAAAGTGGGCCTTTACGAGCACATGCATTGAAAAATATATTAGTCACATTAGTTGAGGAAAATCAAAACGATAAAGGAGATACAAAACCAGTGAAAAGAAAAGCTTCATCTAAATCACTACCTAGCGACGAAGTGCCCAGAATGCTGGCAACGTCATCTTTTTGTATACTAAATTTATACGCTAGCCAGAACATATATTATTTCCCCTTTTTTTTAATGAATTTGCATTTATCTCTCATATTAATTTATAAACTTCATCACACAAATATATTTGCCATTTTTGATGGAACCCCAAAAAGTAATAAACCCACATACAAACAGTCTTCATTTCTAAAGGTAGGATAATCCCAAGTTTAAAGGATATAGGGTAAAGCTCCCAAATTCGGGCACCAAGAAACGCATTTCATTGCCTTTGAATCGTTGAGGTAATTTCATGGAACGTTTCATCTCGCCCAACCATGCTGTTTACTTGTGCTCCCGAAATGCCTTCGAAAGTTTGATTTTCTTAAATGTCTTGTCTACCTTTTAGTAATTTGTTTTAGAATTAAACTGTTTTAATTTGTTTTGTTTAGCGTATTTTTAGTTTTATTTATGTAGTCATATAAGAAAAAAGAGAGAAATATTGTGAGAATTTAGCGTTTTACGAACCATTTTATCCAATTAAAAATTAATTATACAACTGTATGTTTGAACATAATTTACCACAAATGAAGTCTATATTTGCTCCATTTCAGCGAGAATCATCTTTATGCCATTCTATGTGTGGCAGGCGAATTGTATAATTCGTCAGTTTACAAACAGCGCCGTCAGTATCTAAACGCTCGCTGTTTTGCAATTTTCTGTTCGGCAAATTGTAAGACGCTCGCTGTATTTGTGATTTGCTGAAAGCAAATTGTAAAATGCTTCGGCATTTTCTAAAAACCCAAAATCATCTCACCAAAAAGTCAAAAATAAATGCGACGACAAGCGAAGCGAGGAGAAGCGTGTTAGGTTTACATGTAAATATATATTGGAAACCAAGCACAGCGGAGTGGAGCGTGGGGACCCTCAATAGTTCTATCAGAATTACGATATAGCTAGGCAAATTATAAAATGCTGATTTCTACGATATGATGACGACGACACAAATTACAAAACAACGAGCATTTAGAAACATGAATTTTACTATTTGCCTGCGAAATATGCACTATAGTATCGCCTGCACTACAACTAAAATAATCTATAATCTATAATTTCTTACTTCTTAACAACATGGGTCTTCGATCAGCTACTAAAATAGCCCAACAAAGAAAAATGTAATGGGGTCATATTACTAAATTTATTAAATTTATCGAGTCATATATGAATTAAATATTATTTACCTGGCCTTGACTCTACCTTGAAAATAAAACCGTTAAGAGAGCTAATAAATGAGATCTATAGGTCACTAAATTCTCGTGTAAGTAGTGTAAATAGCAAATCCCTCAAAAAGCGGAAATAAAAACAAAGTCTCTATAATTTTTCGAACAAAAACCAGGTGGTAGTAATTCAATTCTAAAAATATCAACCAGTATTCAACTCAAATTAATATCCGAACTGAAACATGTCGAACATTCATACATTTGTTAGTTCTTAATTAGAGCCTGATGAACGGGAAAGTTCTGTACGCTAATTATTCAGCATTCAGGTGGAAAGCTGACGGCTGGTTTAGCGTACGTGGCTTTATCAGGGGCGTACTTGGTACCCTTACCCTTAGTTATTCGTAAGTTTTAAATATGGGTTATTAAAAGTGCCTTCTTGCTAGTTTCTTTTAATATTTAACGATTGTCATCAAGAACAAGGCTAATATCCCCTCGAGACGGAGGGTATATTTATGTTTTATTAGTAGTATGGGACTCACTGTGTTTACAAGACAAGACAAGACAAGACAAATACTTTTTATTGTACACCAAAATTAATTAAATATGTGAAAGAAAAAAACTTATAAAAGAAGGTAACAATTAACACTTAAAGTTATTTCTTGGCGCACAAAATAATTAAGGGGTAAAGGTAAACATCTGACGCAACTTCCCGAATGCTGCCTTCCCTAAGCGTTATTAATGAAATAATAAAACTATTATTTGTGTCATGTTAAATTGATTGTGCTAATTAAGTATGCTATGAGATTATTCACGTGACAAATGCACATTTCATTGAAATACACTCTTAATGTTGATAGAACCTAAACAAGCCATGCGTAGACCTCAGAGCCTATGGGGAATTTAGGAATTATAAAGTGAAACAAAATGCTCGGCGCAAACGTTCTTATGATTCACAGGAAATTGAGCGCGAAAATTCTGATAAGACAAGATCACTGATAAGATAACCATTTGTATGTTTTCACAAGCCTGAATTTGAATTTCCGACTGTAAGATCAGATGCTTGACCAACAGAAAAATCTTCGTGCGAAATGCAGCCGTGTGGTCTCTGTCTATTTTTCAAATTTAGTGTAAGTATTCTAATATATTTTTAAATTAATTTTTAATAAATACAGCATTAATTTCAACGTAAAAGCAGTTATTTTTTCTGGAATCCCTGTAAAAATTTCTTGATCTTCCGTTTATGTCAGAGCGAAAAAAATCTTAAAATAAAAGAATAATACAATAATATTAATTACCTTAAATAATAATCTATAAAAATAAAAATTATACAATAACATGTTAATATTTTGTTGCATCTAGAACATCTTTAGTCACTGGCAATTTGTTTGCGAATTACGTGCCACCGGCTTGCTGTCGTTAAAGAGTAGCAATATGACCCATCATGCTCCATGATAAGGAACTTTCCAGCTACTTGTCGATCTTTGTTAACAGATCCGTTGCTTATATTTGTCAACGATAAAAAAGCATGTTACCCACATTAAAAATAAAAATCTAATTATCTTTTTGTTTCCACACTAAATAAATGAATGTTATATCTGTACTTGTATGTATATATGTATGTGTATTGTTATGTTCTGACTTCTATTTATTGATATGTTATTAGTAGATATATCTAATACATACTTATGTTATGTATGTAACATTATATATATATATATATATATATATACGAGTTGGCCGTAGGGTTTAGTTGTTTTATAGTGGTTATGTTAGATTTTAGGCAGTATTGGTTTAGATTTCACCTTAAGAGTATGACATAGCCAAAACAAAAACCAGTTCCGGGCGTGGCCTATTCTATTTTACGATAGCGCGCGGGGGGAAATTCGTCCCGGTCTCTAAGCTCGCGTCACCATAGCAAAAATACGAATAGAGTGGACGAGGCAGGGTCAAAAGTGATACGTATTTTATTTTATCTAATTTATTAGTGTATTTCGATCATCGTCACACGGCATTGATCCTACTTGCTATCACGTCGGGACGTAAATTTATTATGGTCGGCTAAAAGTGGTTTTTTGAGTGTTTGATTTATCAGTTGACCCTCGGAACATTTCAGACACTCCTTTAGAGATACATAATAATATCGTGACGGTTAATTGTCACCATTACCCATTCTTTAAATATTTTTCGCCCGTTGAGCTAGTTTTACACTTGCGGGAAAATAAATTGGACCAAAAATTTCTTTACAAATTTTTTTTACTAAAGTTGTTATTACAAAAAGTGGACACTAACAAATATTCTCAGAAGGAATGCACCACGTCACTATCTATGTCACTGTAGCCTATATCAATTATGCCTCTCTCTTTCAACCACGTTTAACTGCGTTACTATCTCATTCCAACTCATTTTAAATAGCGTCACTATTTATCTCACTCTAACGCGTGTTAAATGGCATTTCTAATGAACGTCAAATATTTTTACTGCCCGCCACTCTTTTATTCTAAATTCAAATTATTTAAAAAAATACGCAGCTCCTTTAGTAGTAAAATAGCAATAACTTTTTTTCAAAAGTAATACACAGAAATTGCCAGATCATTTGAAAAACAATATTTGATGAGCCGTTATTTAAGACAATTTGCAAAACTAACATATTTTTTTTCAGGGTGTGGTATCGAACTAACCTAATTACAAAAAATTGCTCATAAATTGGGTTTTTATTTTTCTTCGTGATGTAACAGCATTTCAAGGTTTATTTTTGACTTTATCAATAGCATGACTATTCAGAGTTGCGCAACAAAAATTTTATTCTTAGAATTTAGAACTGGTTAGCTCTGACTCTCAAAAATCTATTCGAATTTATAAAAGTACCATCAACTCGAAGACTATCTACTTTTTGCTGAGGTCATAATTTGATATTCTGGTCAGTCATGAGCTGGCCTACCAGCCTTCCAAGGGAAAGCGTTGACTTTTGGGACACCTGTTTACCCTTGGGATAAATCGCCAAGTGTTTAAAATATAGAAATTTATTTGTATCATAGTTTGAAATGTTCAGGTCCCTTTACGCAAAATGAAAAACAAAACTCTTTTAGGATTAATTTGTTGTCCCTATGTTTGTCTGTTTGTCCGTTTGTCTAGGCAATTTTTCTGGGTAAAATCAATAAATGCTAATATTTACAGCCCTGTAAAATATACATATTATAACGTTTTTATGGCCTTTTGTTTAACTTTTTCATAAAAATTTTCTCCTTATGAAAATATAGAGATCAACACTTGACATAATATTTTGCATTTGAAAGAAAGCACAGAAAGGAACTGTAGAACGAATAATGTAAAAAATATAAAACTATATATTTCTATTCTAAAGGGATTAATAATTTACTGTTTGTTCAATGTGGCGATAACTTTGTTTATTATTATTTTTTTCTTTGTTACAAAGATAACAAATATTTTCATACAAGGTTTTCCTTAAGGGCTATTTCTCCGAATTTGTAACAAAATATTAAGAAATAATTATAACGGTAAAGTACAACTTTTAGCTAAGACAATTTATTGTTAAAAGTTTGCTATATGCATAAACATATTTTAATGATATTATGGTATCTTCAAAATAATTGGGTTTTCCATAAGCGTGATATCAGATTATTTAAGAAATTTACGGCTGGTATCACGACGACGGATAAGCCAATTATTTTATTACTATTGTAATATAATTAAAAATATGTAAATGCATACAGCAGACTTTTAACTATAAGTTTTCTTAACTAAAAGTTGTATTTTTACTTATTGAAATTGTATTTCTCATCAAGAAGTGCAAGATGACAAGATATTCAAAATAAGTTAATTGAATTTGTGAAATGGTTTCAGGTCAAAACAGTTTTCCATGAAACGGTAATTGTTTATACTTAGCAAAGTGTGTAAACTTAGTCATCTTAACATGAACGACGCCTGTATTTCTCTCTTTTTTATTTCCAGTATAGATAAAAATATACAAACTTGTTAAACTTTGCGTAAAAACGAGGCAATATTGACGATATCCTGACAGCTATTATGATGGTGTTTTATCAAATTTTGCTTTTTGGGCTGTATAGAGACGTAGTTAGATGTCACTAAAATATACTCATGAAAAAAGATATGAAGAAAATAAGCTGTAGACTTCACATTCGATTTATACCTATTGTATGAATTTTAAGAAAAATACAGGGGTAAAGGGACCTCTTAAGGAAAACCTTGTATTAAACTATTTGTTATCTTAGTAAAAAATAATTTAAGGAAAAAAATAAACAAAGCTATCGCCACATTGAACAGTAGATAATTAATCCCTTTAGAATAGAACAACATGGTTTTCATATTTTTTACATTATTTGTTCAACAATTCCTTTCTGTGTTGACTTTTAAATGCAAAATATTATCTCAAGTGTTCATCCCTACATTTTCATAGTGAGAAAATTTGTATGAAAAACGTAAAAAAAAAACGTAAAAACCTAAAACGTAATATAAATAAAAACGTCAAAAGTATGTTTTTACAGCTCTATAGAGGGCCGTTAATATTGGTATTTATTAATTTTACCCAGAAAAAATTGTCTAGACAAACGGACAGACAGACAAACATAGGGATAACAAATTAATCCTAAAAGAGTTTCATTGTTTTCATTTTGCGTAACAGAACCTGAACACGTACCGACAGGATTATCTACGATCTAATAATTTTGCCATGCACTGTAAATATTTCAAAATAAATTTCTATATTTTAAATGCTTGGCGATTTATCCCAAGTAAGTGTACCTATATAATTTGCAAAAAACTTCACTTATTGGACCTGAAATGGTGAGCCAATACTAGAGGGTAATTTCACGAAATACAGATCTCAGTAAGTATAAGTAAATTAATTTGGGTTTCAATAATGTTCACAAAATTATTCTTTTTGAGTAACATATATTATTTTCCCGCATAAAAGTATGAATTCAATCCAAATTCATTCAGTTTTGTTGTTATGACTATGGCACGATGTAGCTAAATCACTCATACGCATATTTTGTTGAGTTTTTAACGGCAGGAATATGATGCTCCTCGAAATATTACTTTATAAAATTAATTTCAATGTGTTTTGAAGTAGTTTTGGGAGATATTTATAGCTTGCAAAAAAGGGCACAGGTTCCACGTCTTACGGGCGCCAGCGCTAGGCGTAGACTGACAATATCTTGCTGCCGCTGACTGCATCAGTGGATTTACGTATTTTTGGGAAAAGGGGGTGCTTTTTTTGACCCGAATAACGTGGTATTTGGAAAATGAATAGATATCATTCACACTAATTTTATTAAAAAAAACCAACAAAATCGCGAAAGCGATACCTGAAACAAAATCGATAAGAAGTGTGCAATAGAGGGTTACAAAAAAATTCATTGACAGTACAAATATGAATCGATTAACGTGGTTTGTGGAAAATGAATACCTTAAAGTTCAACCAAAAACATGTATTTTTTTTATGGCTATACGTAACCTAATTATTGCAACAAAATCATCCGAAAGCTGACATTTTATTTCTGTTTGTATTTTCGTTCCCCTTAACAAGTTCACTGCGGCAGCCCCAAATCCCAACTTGCATTATAATGCGTTACGGGGCCTAAGACGCCCCACAATCAACTTAACTTTAATGCTTTACCGGTATAAAAGAGCCCCGTACACCTCACTCTATTTACTTGCCTTTTAAATTGTCAAATTATTATTTTTCTTAATTTTAATGTTAGCATCAAAAAGGGTACTAAATATGCCATAATATGCTCTTTCCGCACGTATGTATCATAAAACCTGATGAAATTATAAAAAAAATAAAAGTACGGGGTGCTTTTATCCCCGTAACGCATAAGAAAGCATATGACACGGGGTTTCAAGAGCTCCGTAACGCATAGGAATTATTTTTATCGATAAACTGATAGTGAAGGGATGAATAAAAAGATGCAAGATCTCACGAGGATCGTACAAAATGACGCGCTCTCGGTAGGCAGAAGATAAATTACGCTGATAGATGAATAGATGGATGGATAGATGAATGGATACCTAAATAGATGGATGAATAGATGGATGGATAAATAGATAATAATTTTAAAAATTAAATGGATAGTGGGAATGAAATTTTTGTTAACGCTGAGAAAATATTAATTTGGAAAACAGTATAGAAACTGAACAAGAATTTTTTTTGGTATAAAAGGAACTTCACATACGACAAGCATATATCTATTAGCAATCATTCTATTTTAATCTTTTAAATTATAACACTTTAAACAGTATGCTTTATTACACTTACGACATAGTGTTTTCTCTTTTTTACTTTATTATCTGCCTCCCGGCTGCTCATACTTCTTCTTAGCTGTTCGATGTGGTTCCAGAAGAATCATCAGCTTGTTCATTGTTTTATGGTTGGATAATTCTAACATACGTCGCGATTGCTTCATCGTAAATTATCGATGTCACACCTTGCACTGTTGAAAGCTCTAATGCTAATGAGCTCCAGACCCCGTACGGGCAAGCAAAAATTTATACGGGGTTTCATGGACCCCGTAACGCACTTCAGAGCAATTTTTGCTCCCTGGTCGGTACGGGGAGTATAAAACCCCGTATAATATTTTTACGTCACCTGATTGGATTTAAAGTAAGAAAAACAAATATATGGCTATCTTTATTATACATACAAAAACAGCATAGATACAGCTTTCGCACCGGCGAGTAGACACTACTTTTTCAGCCCCGCACAGAATGACGTAAACGTACGGGGAGCAAAAACCCCCGTAACGCAGTAAACGTGTTAAGGTTAATAATTCATTGTTTTTTTTTGTTTATATTACGCCAAATCTGATCCATCGATCGGAAGGACCACTGGCTGTCATGCGGACAAGGCAACTTAGTTTGGCAGACAGGGTAACATCCATACGGACACCTACACTTAGCAGATGAATGCTCGTTCCCTTTCTCTAATTATAATTTAATTATGTTTGTTTAAATATGTCTGTTATTATATAATTTAATATTTTTGCGAAATTTTGAATGAAATATGGTTCTTAGTAATCTACTGAGGTCAAAACTAGAAATTTTCAAGTTTTTGTCTGTCTGTCTATCTGTTTGTTCCGTCTTAACTCAAGAAACACTCAACGGATTTGGACGCAGTATTCTTTACTATCATCGTAGTTCCCAGTAGGTTATAGGTTAGTAATAAAAGCTCAGAAAACTAAATTAAAAAATTAGTATGTTAAATTTATGAATGTTACTGATTTAAATACTTTTTGCGAATAAATATATGAAAGCTACCAAAAATTACCGAATGAAATACTGAAAATTCCGAAAACTACTTTCAGCTATTTTTATCGTAGACCTCAGATTTTTTTTTTGTTGGTCATGAATTCTACTTCGCTCGGCTCCTTATTTTATCTTACATGTTAACATGTACATGTACATGTACATGTACATGTACATGTTAACACGCTCCTCCTGTCTTCGCTCGTCATTGCTCCTATTTTTGACTTTTGGTTCATAGTTTTGTTTTTGACTAGGTTTTTTCGGGAAATTCTTTCGGAAGTTCAGTAATTTATTCGGAGGTTCATCAATTAAATTAGGTGGTCGTAAGAAATTGTAGTTTTCTATGTTTAATTTATTTTGTCGGTAATTTCGTATATTTTTCGATAACTAATTTTGCCGCTGCTCAGATAGCATAAGAGTGTGCAGCAGTTCGCTGGGATTTTATTGGTT
This sequence comes from Ypsolopha sequella, assembly GCA_934047225.1. Lineage (NCBI taxonomy): Eukaryota > Metazoa > Arthropoda > Insecta > Lepidoptera > Ypsolophidae > Ypsolopha > Ypsolopha sequella. Next base: position 13,130,634 of record OW203996.1, read on the forward strand.
TTTCGGAGGCTTTATTATTATCTATTATTATATAGGCTGTATCAGGTTTTGATAAAATAACCGGCGAGCCAAAAATTGCAAATAAAAGTTTTTTTTTTATCTTACGCACAAATAAAGGATAAATTGATTGAAAGACACTACGCGAGCGAAGTTTTAGAAAAAGATGATAGTAATGAAACATGTTTGTAAAAATATATTTCTACCATCACATGGTGAATGAAAGAAGAGTGCGTAAGTGGAAGGTATCAAATTGGCAACATACTCAAGAAAGGCCATGTCAAAAGTACCCGGAATAGAAAAGCTTGTATGACTAGATTGATGGATGTGGAGGAGGCGAAAGAGGTGTGTCTGGATCATAGCAGATGGAAATCTGTTGTAGTTTTTGCTTGCCCCTCTGGGAGATAGGCCTGATGTAAGTATGTACATAGGTATGTATGTATCACCTCATCGGTTGCATGATTGCTATAGAGGTAATTATTTAAAATTAATATTCATACATGATTTCAAAATTGTCTGTAAGAGGGTACAAAATAACTGTTTTAGTAGATTTTTTTTTCAGAATTTCTATCAGTGATATTAAAAATGGCCCTTTGTATTAAAATTTTAATTAGCAAGTTCATTATTCACTGTGCCGCATCATCATAGCAACAGAACCTACGCATAAAGATAAAATTATAATTTGAATATTTCATTGTTCCAGCCCTATTACAAAAAGGATTTATTTGAATACAAAACAAGCGAGAAATATCTTGGACATTTCCATTGGGCTTGAAATAAATTACAAACTCACTTAATTTCGTGCTATTTGTAATCCGAATATTAATTCCTTTTCCTTTTGTTTGAAGTAAACTTCGAATACAATTATTATTGTGGATTTTCAAAGGACGGAATTTGGGATTAGTTATAAATGATTAGAAATTAATAATGAAAATATCTTCGTGGTGTCCTTTAGTTATTTCCTGTTCTTTGTGAGTATCCTTCCTGTTTTATCCTATCCCAGCGAAGATTAATTTGAAATTTTCCAATGACCTCCTTTGTGAACACATCGGATGTGATGTCAAATGCCACGAGGGAACTGTAAATTATTAAAAGTTTAGTAGATATCGTAATACATACAAGTATTTTTTTTTCAAACTATTAGTCTTATGGTGTTTAGAGTCTGAACTGTAAAATGCAAGTCACAGTTCACACTCGGTACGCCCGCGTTTTACCGACGATTATAATGCCCCAACGTAATGGGTGGTGAGCCCTACTATCACCGTACTTCGGGCACAAATACATGTTTTTTTAGAGCATGCAGGTTAGGTTTCCTTACGATGTTTTCCTTCACCGTTCAGAAAATGGTAAGTAAGAACAAATACTATGCAATTAAATTCCAAAAAACTCATTGGTGCTTGACCGGGATCGAAGTATATAATAATAATCTTATATAAAGATGTCGTATTTTAATATTAGCCCTTAAATGCATGAGGTTTTATTTTTGTATGAAATAAAACAGTGATAAAAAATACCAGAAAAATAAAAAAAGATTTTTTTTATTTGAAGTGTGTTTTTACAAACAAAAACCAAAAAAAATGTAATTTGCTATAAAAATATAAGTTTAATTTTTAATTTTTTTTAAGCTTAGCTGTAAAGCTGAAATCTATTTGACTTTAATATCAAAAGAGTATAAAAATATATGCAAGCAGAATATTTATTAGATTTCCTTTTCCAAAAGCTCCCTTTAACAATTTTTCCGCCAAAATGCAAGAAAATACAAAAAAAAACAAAGAAAAACAAATTAATGAATTTTAAACAAAAATAAAATCAAAAGCTGTTGCCAAACAAACTTTTAGCTCATACAATCATATAATTGTAATTTTTAACATAAGGTTATGTTAGTAAAGTCTTTGTGCCGTTTTCCACCAACGAACTAAAATTTTATGGAGATCTATCTCAGTTTATCCCTTTCTACGATAATGACCCCACGATACGGAGGTTGTGTGTGATTTTGAGTATGCTACACGTATTTAGCTCACTACGATAATCGCAATATGATTGGCTAGTGATTATCACGCCATTCCGATTCCAGGCAATCATAGACTAGAGACGGACCGAAAAGAATGGACCTAGTCGTAATCTTTATGTTGTTGTATTAAAGACGAAAATCTAAAAGCACTTCACTTGGTAATGTGTAAATCTTTTATAAGGATATTTCATTTTTGCAGTTTTTGGTTTTAAATTAATGAAAATTTCTAAAACTTACGCATAAAAACTGATGTCAAGACTATTGCACTGTTTAAAACTCGAGTTTCTCATGCACCATTACATGGTGAGACCCGGCATTTTGTTATAATGTTGTTGCGCTCACCAGTGCGGACGGCGCACCGCGCAGGGCAAGACTGATCAACGTAATACACATAAATATAAGCCTTGCCTACCTGGGTACATAAATGGTGGCGTCAATTTTTAAGTGAGTTTATGCTTCCATAATATTTTAGTTACTACTAAAATGAGAACTCATTCGGAGTATTTTTTTAATTATTGTCTACGTGAGCCTAGAGCATGAAGAACGCCAGAATTTCGAGGATTCGTTTGAAGAAATTCGAACTCTCCTTGTATTGAAAAATGTATATTTGATTTATGATTAATTTTTATCTAAGGATTCTACTTGTAAACAATGTATTAAGATTTATACTTTTGTCAAAAAAAAAATTTTTTTTTTCGTAAAATAGGAGAAATATGAAGGGATTCTACTTAAATCCAATGTTTTTTTCCTATAAAATATTTCAGTATTAGCTAAAAACACACCAACTTCTTGTTTCGCTGCGTGATCATTAATATAACGCGTCCAAGAAAAAGAGGCCTATGAGCCAACATATAATCGCCTCTATCAAAACCGAATAAGGTCTTTGCCATTTGACTTATTGTGCGAAAAGGGTAATGAAAAAAGTTGCCATCCTCTTAACTAAGCACATTATCTCACAGACTGACAAGTGAAAAGAATGAAAAAGAATGAATGAAAAAGTGAAAAAAAGTAGTTATTTATTCTATCTATGAAAAGTAAATAATGTATTTTTCACAATAAACTGCATACAAAGCTGAAAGTACAAACGCAGCACAATATGCTGCAACGCTCCAGTTCTCAACTGCAACTGCAGTCCAGTGTTGCCAGATCTAATTTTTGAAATACGGGAAGTGTACCAATAAAAATCGGGGATGTGAATGGCGAAAATTATGGTAACAATCGGGAGATAAATTTTCTCTTTAAGTATACATGTTTGTATCATCAATACATCTTTGTTTTTCACCTCGCAATGGACAGAAGTTGGTTGAGTCTCCTTTTAATGCGATTCATTTAAAAATACTGTATTTATCCCATATGCTGTCTACTGAACTATGCCTCCTAATTTGGCCGCAAAAACCGGCATATTTCGCTTTGCTAAATCACAATGTTGCCAAATTAGGAAACTATAAATGCCAAAGTTTTGCTATTAAATATTCAACTTTATTTTATTTATTGAAAGTATATTTTAGGCTCGGCAATTTACAAAGTTATTTCATTTTACATAGTATAGTATTTCGTTTGACGCAGTTTTTTCGTAACTAAAGCTTAAGCCGTGGTATCGTTAAAAAATCGGGAAGTTTGAGTGGGAATCTGGGACATCGGGAGATCTCCCGGAAGATCTTGAGACTTGGCAACACTGCTACAGTCTGCACAGTGGTTTTGCTGGAAAAAATCTCTTCTTAGAGATAAGCACACCAATGCTATATAAAATAAATACAATATGTATCCATGTTTCTATATGTGTACAATAAACAAATAAAACCAGCCAAGAGCGAGTCAGACTCAACTTTTTAATACCTTTAATTTGTTATCCATATCATATTTTTAGAAAATATTTTTTTATAATTATTTTACTTTTTTTTATTTTTCTCATTTGTTCTAAACTTTTTCAAATCTCTATAGTTTTCCTGTAACTCGCCAGATATGATCTACATTTTTCTCATATTTCTCGATCTACCAGATTCGGAGATAGGGGTACGAACATATTTTTGTGGTTTTTTAAAGATTTCTCGAAACCAGTGACAGTAAAAGTATATATTTTTATATTAAAAGTACATATTTTAAAAATTGGCTTTTTAATATATAATTTGATACCCATATTGTATGTTTAAGGATAAATTAAATTTTTCTCACTTTTGTTTTGGAAATATTTTGAACAATTTAAAATTTTTCATATTTTACACCGTGATATGTGCCCAAATGAATGCTATTTTGTGCCAAATTTCATGTCTTTATCATAAACAGTGCTAAAGTTATGAGGCTGTGACATACGGACAGACGGACGGACAACGGAGTCTCACCATAAAAGTTCCTTTTGTACCTTTTAGGTTTTACGGATCCCTATAAAGAATCAGGGCTGCCACCTTTGTTCGAGCGTTGTGCGCTAGATGATAAAAATTTAAAAAGTGCTAGATTACACACCAGATTTTGGTTAAATAAGGGATGCGAAAATACTCTTAAATCTAAAACATAAATAATAAGACATTAGCCCAACATTTCTAATCATAAAAATGCTGGGTTCGTTGCTGGGACTTGTTTAGTAAGAAAGATAGTTAAGTGACCAAAAAAAGCGCTAGAACTAGCTCCGAAAGCGCTAAGGTGGCAGCACTGCACAGAACCTAGTCCGCACAACTTCACTCGATTTGCGAGCCCGCCCATAGATAATACACCCAGAATAGATGCGCCACTCTCACTTCCATTGTGTATTGTTGTATAACCCTAAGTAATAGATGGCGTTATTTTAGTTCTTGAAAATGTCGCTAGATGTCACTTTTTATTAGTATAATTTTTCCAATCCATTTAAGTCTAAAAATAAATCATTTTATCCTTACATGAAAAATCTCACCGTATCGTAACATGACGAACTGAGAATTTCAATTAAGGATAAAAATGATTTATCTTTAAATGGATCCCCCACTTACATATTTTATATATTTGCAGTTCAGGGAAATTAAACAAGGAATTAACTATGAAAACTTTTTTTAATGCACGAATCTACTAATCTATCAAATCTACTAATTTTACCAAATAATATTTTATTCACCCCTTTTACCCAGCTGTGAGTAATGATATCTATTCCGAGACTCACAATGAATATCTATAGATCAGTTTTATGAATTGGCCATTCAAAATTAAAATGACAAAATATTTTTATGAAATTTTTCATATTAATTGTCAAATCATTTTTGTTGGGGAATTCTTTGAGGCACGTCTGAACAACCTTGAACAATTCATTAAGGCATTCAGTAATATGCTCCGAAGGATGAGTAAGTGACCTTTTCCTAGAGTTAAGATTAAATCCTTTTCTTGAGGAGGTATTGTGCTCTTGCATGTCATATTGCATATCTGACAGTTTTAAAAACTTTTGTTCTCATTTTTCTGGCTTGTTACTGAGGCCCGAGGAAGACGCTGAAAATATAATATTAAATATAGAAATAGTAATAATAATAATGAATATACAGGCCCGGTGGATGCGCTGAAAAAGTAAAACTGCATTCAAAGAATCTTGTTCTTTTTTTTAAATATTAAGCCTATTTTTTTTTCAATTGATCAAACTAGCATATAACTTGTACTTTGGATGTTAACTAGAAGAAAACTGTTACTTTTTTAAATGTTTTTTTATTCGTATTATTATTTTCTTGTAACAAAGATATTTTTTGTTCTTTTTTTATTATTTTTTTTTTGTTCCCCTCATTGTAGGAAGTACATAATTAAGTTTACAAGTTTACATCTTGTACAAGCTATCTAAATATATATATTCTGACACATACTGTTTTTTTCCTTCCATATTTTTGTATCAAACAACAATGAGAAATAATTGTCAAACTCAAGAAGCTTTATTTACACATGTGTCAAAAATGAACTAGTCCCCAGAAAGATTAAAATGTTATTTAGCTGTATGAACTGCATTCTTATAAACATTATTTTATTTGGTAGCATATTCAGATGAACTCACACTATGAAGTTAATAACAAGAAAGTCATGTCGAGCCGCAAGAACGAGTCACATGGTTGACCCATAATAGCATTTTAGACAATTAGCAAGAAATTTTACACTTATCACGTCTTGTCAAAAACGTCTTTGGAACACCCGTGCTCGCCCCGCAGAAGGTGAGGAAATAATAGCATGTAGGGATTTACCTGTAGAAACTTGGCCATGTAATTCTTGTGAAGACAATGCATTTTCAATAAAATGCTGTTTTGAATGAGACGACTGGTTACTGAAGCCCGAGGAAGACGCTGAAAATATAATAATAAAAGTTAATATACAGAAAATTTGTCATTGGATAAACAGAAAATGATCATAATTTAGTTACAACATTTGATCTGAATTATTTAATTGATGGATATACAAATCAAGTCACAATAAAATACACTGCAACCATATCAAGTTACTTACGGAGATTTAAAGTTGGAATACTATTCGCTGTCAGCCGTTTACTTGGTAGATAATACATTTTATCAAAATGCCTGTGACACAATCTGATATTGTTGTATATGTATGCATTGCCCCTATTTTGTGTAGCTAAATCTAGCACTGATTTCCACAACTGAAATCTTTCTTCATGTGGATATTCATATGACGGAAAGTGATGAATAGGAACTGAAACAAACCAAATAATGCAAGATTAGTTTAGTAGTGTACCTATAACCAATGGTTTTTATTAAAATCTGTGATTTTATACATACCATCAGATTCACATCCGAAATGACATTTTGTAAACGATCTTCTAGGCATTTTCGTAGGCAATTCGGTGTCCGGAGTCAGCAAGCACTATGTGACAGGTAAGCACTATATCACAAAAACCAAAAACTGCTAAAGTCGTCAAATTATTAGAGATATTGAGCAATTTACGAAATAAGATACCATTCAAACTGAAAATTTCGTTTCAAGTTCAAGAAAAATTGTCAACATCGGGGTTGCCAACGCTAATTTATCAAATTCCCGGTCAGAGCAGTGTTGCCAGTGGCAGACAGTCAAGAACAAGAAGTAGGTAACATTTTCACGACAAAATTAACATTTCCTTTAAAAATTAACATGTTTTTAGTAGAAAATAGTGGTTTATGGTGGTTACATGACCGCTCTCTGTGCCACGCAGGTCACAAAATCAAGTGCGCAATTTCACAATATTTTTTTTTGTTTTATAGGAAACATAAAAACATTTGGTCGTAAAAGTAACATTTTTAATTGTATAAAGTATAAAGGTAACATGAGAGGGTCAAAAGCGTAGACGTAGAATACTTTTTTTAACTCAAAAATGTGAAAATAAGTAACTTTGGAATATAATTTGTGGTTATCCTAGTCATTCCCACACGGAACAAGTTCAAAATAATCCTGGTTCAGAATCTCCTCACATCCAGATTTACTTTTATTTCTGCGTTTTTATACTACAATTACATATAATGTTAATGTAAGGTACGGTAAAATCTTATACGAGTATGACTAAAAATAATGGCAAGGAGAATACTTAGACGATGCTAAAATAAAAATAAGTAAATTTAAAATTTATAAATTTTATCGTAAAAAAATTCAAGTCTCAGTTTACGGTGTCAACGGCGGAATTTTACTATTTGTCTACGACATATACTCGGCTCCCAATATGTACTGACATTTTAACCTAACAGGCTCCTTCTCGCTCCGGTCGTCGTCGCACCTGTTTTTCACTTTTTGTTGAAAGACTTTCGAGTTCGGCTTTATAGAAAATAAATTTTTCAATTAGCGGAACGGCAAATTGAAAACTATTTACCTGCCACATATCAATCCCCAATCAACTTGAGATTCCCCGCAATTTGGGGAATTCCTCAAAAATTGGCAACGCTGGTCATAATCATAATGCTGCCTCATAAAAATAAAAACAACAAAACTAACACAACGACATCTAGGTAGCTAAAAGTGTAACTAGCGTCCAAGTTCATGTTCCCTGTGTCTTAGATGGCAGAAGTTGTCGTACATTTTTTATTTTCTAATGCTAACAGGTAACATTCACCCCCCTGAGCCCGCCGGAGAAGTTTGTTGCTACTTTATTTCCGACTCGCTGGCATATTAGCGGGTGGATACAAACAAGGCCATGTCATTGACTTACAACGTGTATATGTTGCAGGATTATCCGAAAGTAGGCTTCATAAGACTCCATTTGCAAGCCGAATTAATCTTAAGATATATGGCTTATAAAATAAACAAGATTTAAAAAAAAAAGACTCCATTTGCCTTTTTATGAACATTTTATTTATTTCTTTGATAATTATTTATTATTTGTACAGCATTACAGACATAATCCCGTGCATAATCACAAATTTACAGTTTACACATAACAAAATTTCAATACTGGGTGTTATATGATGTTGCGGAACCCGGAAACTAGCGATAATACTCGTCCATGCTAACAACTTTCACTATGGAGCCAAACCTCGAATCGTAAAAAAAAAAAGCTGTTCCATAGACAATTGACATGGCTACCCGACCAAAATATATGAAGCAACTGTTTTATTTTCTCGATTTCTCTATTTTTTTTTTTACGAAATGTTCGTATGGGCTCGTACTATTACCAGTTTCCGGCTGTCACAACTTCATATTAACAGTATGTATATGGCAATACAAAATTAAAAACGTAGGGACATAGTCAAAGAAGCTTTTTTCTCACAAAACCTTAAGCATTCTTGCATTGCATTCATATTTTTTATTTTATTTAAAATTGAAACAAAGAAAGTGATCAGTAATCAGTTACAATAATCGATTAATCTTTCCGGTAAATTTCATTTTAGCTTCTTGTATTTGATCAAATCAGCGCGACGTTACCTTTTGCTGTTTTTATGTAAAACATAATATGATAATTGAACCTTGGGTCTGATCACTCACCGAGTCTTCTGTATGAATTTGTCTGCATAAATTAAAGCCACGCTTACAATACAGCAATGAACAAAAGCCCTGTGCAGCCACAAAAATTTAGCGCTCCCTAAAAAACAGGTGAAAATAAATCTCCAGTGAAAATTTAATAAGATTTTTTCGCACCAAGAAACAAAATCACGCCCGAGCGAGGACAAAACACCTTCGTTGTAAAAACAGTAGCTCATATTTTAACCCTTGCACATTGTTCCGGAGACCACCTTTATTATGGCGGGAAAAACTTATTTTATCCCAGAGTCACGTGAAAAATTAATCTCAAATCTAGGTCAGTATAACAAAGCCCTGAGTTAGACCCGTCTTTGTTATTTATTGTGTGATAAAGTTTTATTTTATGAAAAAATACTCGGTGGGGTCTTGAGTTTAAGCAGCTTTTTCTCATAGAAATAAATAATAAGTATAAAAGTGTATTAGTGTTTACTTCTGTTTTCATTTTGTCCCATAGCTTTCTGCGATAATATTAGATTATTTTAGAATTTGTAAGCAACGTACTAAACGTGAGGTCAATAATCTGCTTTTCATTCAACTACACTGAGTATTCAACCCTTACAGCACTACGGGATGTTTTTATCCCAAGCCATATTTTACACTACCAAAACGTCATGTTTAGCCCAAAATGCTGGAAATAATATTGCGAGCCGTAGTTTTTAAACATAGCTATTTAGTTATTTATTATATAGGTATAAATGAAGCATAAAAAAAACAATAAAAATAATCAAATGCAAAATATTGCAAACTAACGAATCAGTTGCTCAACAATTTTGTTTTCTTTTTTCAATTTGGGTGTTTAGAGAAGACAGTTGTTCAGAAAAGCATCTATAGATATCAAAGTATCTACAAACTACATAATATGTACATTTACTCAGCTTAAACGGTCAGTACAACAAAGATATTTGTAAATTTTCAAAAATATCCCATCAGCATACTTCAGTGGGATTTCCATGTACCCAGAGTAATTATTACCTCAGGAGCCGAAAGATACACAACTCATTTTTGTCTCTCAGGTAACCTACCACTTTGTAAAAGCTGTTTCATGGTTTTCCATTTGTAAGAGTAATAGGTATATATTTTTTAAAATATAAGGCCTTTGTTTTCATGAGTTAATAAAGTTCTCATGGGTTTAATTGGTGGTAGGTGGTAGAGCTGATGCCGGGCTCGACTGTGGAGGTACCAACATCGTACTTGAAAACCCCCTCGAAGTAATTTGGGGGAGGGTAAAAGAACAGCTCACAGGCAAAAAACCAGGAGGCCCACCATGCCTGGGACCGATGGATGGCGGTATATTCATCCATAAAAGCAGGGCCTTGTATGGAACAGACTGGTGACGGGCAGTGGCGTCACTGGTGCGAGGGTTCCGGCACCGCGCTCACCAACCCGCCTGCCCAGCGTGTATGAGTATGTGCAATTCTTCCAGAATGACCGCCGGGAGTGGATAAGTCCTGGAAAGGCTTATGTCCAGCAGTGGACGAACTAGGCTGATGGATGGATGGGTTTAATTTGGTCTTTTGAATACATTGCCGGGATGTACCTAATCCGAAACCCAAAAACAGAAATTTTCCTAAAAATGATAAATTTAAATCTATGTTACACTTTGATGCTATTCTATTACTACTAGCCTTATGTTTTTAATTACCATAGAGGTATAGGCTGTTTAAAAAAAAATAAAATTGAAATACCGTGGCCTAAGAGGCTAGTATCTTGTTGGTTGTATTAAGTTGCGAGTAAAAATTTAGCTGCTGATTTCTCCCGTACGTGTTTAAACTGTCAGTACGTGGTACTTGGTCTTACTCTTTTTGTGTATTTTATAATTGTTAAGTTGAATTAATGATTATCTACTTTATCTAAATTGATGTGGAAAATAATGGTGAATAATTAAAGAAGTTTTATGTACGCTATTGGGTATAGTAGTGGGAAGAAAATTAAATGTTGTGATTCACTTGTTTAACTGTGCCTCCTAGTTTATTTAAAGAATTGAGTCCTATCTATACCTACTGTCAGTTTACATACACATAAATCTGATTTATTCGTTTTTTACTTTTTTGGTTTATAGAGTGGTCGCATGATGTGAATTATGTCAGTCAGTCTGCTCTTGGTGGTTTCACTTTCGAAAAATAAGCTTCAAAGCGGCTTTATTGTTCTAAACGATATATTCAGAAGTATAGAAAAAAATGTTTAGCTCATAAAATATATCTTCCCGTATCCATGATCTATCTGCAAAATCCCGTCACCTCCTAGTTTTGGCAAGTTAACGGTTTAAATTAACAAGGTTTAAATCATGAAGTAAAATAAAGAAGGATCAATCTAAACAATAAACCATAGAGATAGCAGTGTTGTTACTAGAGCTACAGTAAACAAACGAAACTATATGCGTTCATTTATTATTTACTTAGTAACTACTCATTGATTGGATGTTTACAAGCAATTTAACCCTAGATAGCTTAGACTGTTAGCCCCCAAAAAAGGCATCAGTTTAGTTTTCCGGAAGAAAGGATGCCACTTGCCACAATTGTTTATTGGACCAATATCTATCGATAAAGATCGGTAGCCTTCGGGAGCCTCTTCAATTTGGGGGGGGAAGGGGGTTCAAAGATGCACTGCGCCAAGCGTCATTTAAAAAAATTAAACTGTCTGAGTTTGTCAACTACATCAAGATGGGTGTCTTTTTCAGGTAAATTAAGGACGTAGAATTCATTTCTGGCATAAAAAATTGTGATATTTTAAGTAGTTTCTTGAAAATTTTTACATAGATTAAAATTTTATGAAATACTTTTTACTTTCAGACGCCACCAAAAAAAAAACCTCAGGTTTTTTTAAGTAACAAAAAATACGTTACGAAAGCCTATTTTATGCAAATAAATAAAAATATAAGTTTTATTGGATTTTTAAAGGAAAAAACCATAAAAAAAATAAAACAATGTCGGTGAGCTCTTATTTTACCACTACTTATTAACTAACCTGATTAAAGTATATTTATGTATAGTGTATTTATAAAAGTATATATATGCATAAAAACTATAAACACGTAAAAATGCTTTTCTATGGTTCTAAAAGAGTATTAACTATTTAATTATCATTTTCATTTTTTGCAGCTTCTACCATCTATAACAAATAGTTCTAGGTGTGAAGTAAGTAAGTACTGCTGTAAGAAGACAATTGTGTTCCTGGTCACGAGTACCAATCTTTAACAAATAGGTTCTGGACTAGTCCTATCTTCTGTAAGAAAAATAAATATCCTGCTTATAGATGTATATACATATGTGTTATGTACAGTCATATGTACTTACAGTACTTAGTATGTATTTATTTAATAATTAAAAGATGACCGCTGGAAGCGGTACTGTAACATATAGCTAGGCAATATGTTAGGTTTAGGTAAGGCTAGGTTTTATAGGTAGGTTAAAGGACTATTTGTTCGTGTTTAGTTGGCAATCGATAACCTTTATGGATCGACATACGTCGCATTGACGGAATTTTTTCGTGTTTTACAAAAAATAAATACAGATCGAATATAAAAGATCTTTCAGACGAAACACGAGCAAGATTCCTTAGAGAGTCCCATCGATGTGAAGGTGGCTCTCCATATAGAAGATTCCTTAGAGTGTCCGATTAGTGCGGACGTGGTTCTCCATCTATAAATATTCCTTCTAGAGTTTTTGAAGAAATACAACAAGCGAGTGCTCTACCAGATTTAGAGCTCCCCTCCCTTAATATATACTTAATAATTAGGGTGCATCAAATGAAAAGAAAATATAAAAGAAGATAAACTAAAAATACAAAGTGGTGTAACTAAACAAAATCCCTACGAGATCCCGAGTACACGGTGTGCACATCACAGTACCATCGTAGAATGAGGTTATAGTAATGCATATATACCTCTCTACGTCTCCTACGTTATTATGACATACTTGAGGAGTACATCGATTTATTAATTACAAATTAAATCATTGGCCATGATTTATTTGTGTGATTGTCTAGTAGATTAGGACACTACGTTATGTTACAAAACGGCTATGCTCAAAACAATGTATATCATAATTCAACAAAGGAAAATAAAGTATTCAAGAAAAACTAATGTACTAGGTATTTGTTAAACGATACGACTTAGCTGTATTCTGGAACTCAGCTATAGTTCAAGGCTATTATTGCCATTGAAAAGCCAAGGGAAAACGAAACACATTAATGACTAAATCACAATGTAAAACCACTTTTGATTCGACATTCCGTAAGACGTTTAACGAATAACACTTTCATAGCTTCGTAAGTTGCGCGCGACGTTATATTTTTAATTAGATAAATGATTTATGTAATTATTGGATACCATAGTAAAGTGTGTGGGTGTGAGTGTAAAATATAATATTGCAGTTGTTTGGGTTAGAAAAAGGGGTTGATGAAACGTAGATACTCGAGGTACGGTGGCTGCACACTGTACGTTGATTTAGCTAGACTTTTGGTATTTGAGGGGATTCTCGACCCAGATGAGTCCAGAATGAAGTGGGGGTTAAATTTATTTTAGCACAGTTGCATCTTTTTTGCATCCTACTTTGCATTGACACCTTGTTATCTCGAGGCAAATGCTGTCCGCAGCTGGGTTGTCAGACCAGTGGGGTATCTATTGGCTATTTTTCTGCTTCCAGCCCCAATCGGGTGGACTAGGCAGAATTTGTTGCAGCACTAAAGCCTGGCCCCACTCATGAACTCCCTGGCAAACTGCGAGTAATATTTTCTCCAGGATGACACGAATAAAGAAGAGCTGTTTGGACTCCTGTCGTCCAAATATCACCCGATGGACTTGCCCATCAATAAAGAAATTTATGTAGCGAAGGGTAATCTGTTCTTTCCAATGTTGCTCGTGAACTGCCAAAATTGGAGCCATTTAACTTGAAGCGTCTGACACGCGAATGATGGTTCACTTGGCGGATACAGTAGACCAGGGTCATACGAAGTTAATGCACAGCAAACACCGATGTGGTAGTTATCGCTCTGGCATGTGTACTGAAATTGCCAATATTAGAGGTATTATGGGTTCATGTGGTAACGGGGAAAAACCACAATTTCTTGGCATGCCTCTAGATTGAATCATCTCTAGGTATGAGCGTTTCTTTTAATAGTCAAGAAGTTATAATATATAAATAATCAGTTTAATAGCGTGAGTGTGCATAAGACAATGTATTTTGTTTAAAGGTCCTGAAAGAGCGGAGGTCTTGCCTGTGTTCCACGAACTTAGTGGATGCGATACAGTATCGTCTTTTAACGGCAGGGGAAAGAAAAGTGCTTTTGAAGCATGGAATTTATTCTCTTTTGCCACTAAAGGGTTTAAGGATCTTAAAGATGGCAATATAAATGAGGCAGAGATTGTGCTACATAAGTTTGTCATAGCCATGTATGATAGGTATGCTAGCCAATCACTGAGTACTAACTAAAACATTAATATAAAGTTAAATTCATCGTAGCAAAAAGTATGAACTTTTTCAGATCAAGTCCCTGTCCCTGCACGACTATCAATCATTGCCGTAAATATCTTTTAACAAAAACAGATCGGCAAATTGAAAATTTACCACCAACAGAAGTGGCCCTTTGTCAGCATATTTTACGCGCAGCTTGCCAGGGAGTTCATGAGTGGGACCAGGCTTTAGTGCTACAACAAATTCTGCCTAGTCCCCCCGATTGGGGCTGGAAGCAGAAAATTAGCCAATAGATACCCCACTGGTCTGACAACCCAGCTGCGGACAGCATTTGCCTCGAAATAACAAGGTGTCAATGCAAAGTAGGATGCAAAAAAGATGCAACTGTGTTAAAATAAATTTAACATGTACCGAATTGTACCACTGCGGTAGAATCTACAAAAAATGAAAATGATAATTAAATAGTTAATACTCTTTTAGAACCACAGAAAAGCATTTTTTACGTGTTTATAGTTTTTATGCATATATATACTTTTATAAATACACTATACATAAATATACTTCTATCAGGTTAGTTAATAAGTAGTAGTAAAATAAGAGCTCACCGACAGTGATTCATTTTTTTTATGGTTTTTTCCTTTAAAAATCCAATAAAACTTATATTTTTATTTATCTGCGTAAAATAGGCTTTCGTAACGTATTTTTTGTTACTTAAAAAAACCTGAGGTTTTTTTATGGTGGCGCCTGAAAGTAAAAAGTATTTCATAAAATTTTAATCTATGTAAAAATTTTCAAGAAACTACTTAAAATATCACAATTTTTTATGCCAGAAATGAATTCTACGTCCTTAATTTACCTGAAAAAGACACCCATCTTGATGTAGTTGACAAACTCAGACAGTTTAATTTTTTTAAATGACGCTTGGCGCAGTGCATCTTTGAACCCCTTTCCCCCTCCAAATTGAAGAGGCTCCCGAAGGCTACCGATCTTTATCGATAGATATTGGTCCAATAAACAATTGTGGCAAGTGGCATCCTTTCTTCCGGAAAACTAAACTGGATGAGCTAACGGACCCAGCTAAGAGTGGTGTAATCCACGCATACAAGACCTTAAAACAAATCAAATCTGTTAAAGTGATCCTTAAATTTCGACGCTCAATGTAGTTGAAGACAGAAACATTGCGCATGCGCTCAGTGTTGCGCGGACAATCGGTCGCGTACGGTTGAGGCACAGTAGCTGTGTAGCTATAATAATAAGCTACACAAATCCTAATAACTATCAGTAAATCAGACAGTGTGATTGTTATAACCAAATAAGAGGTAATTTTGTTTTTATTTTTTTTTGTAAGCCAGAGGAGGTATAATAATATATATATTGTTTGTTACGATTTTATTAAGAAAAAGCTTCAATTGAAACACTTAAGACTGAATAATAAATAATAAAAAGGATACAACTTGTTTTTTGTTACTTATTGGCCTACATTATGTAATCTACGCGACCACAAACGCTTCTATATTCAGCGCGACTACTGTAGGTTTAATCGCCCGTTAATCAAGGTGGTGATTTTAACTTTGAGTCAGAATAAGAACTTATGTGTGTATGGTATCGATTTACACCTAATTACACCGTAACTGATGCTTCCTTTTCGTATTTCAAAACTGAAACTAACCTTTAGATTCCAAAGTTTCACAATTATTAATATTGAATAAGTAGCGGGACCAGAAGCGTGATGATTCTTTAAGGTCTTGTTGCGCCTGATCGACACCTCCGGTAACCCAAGGCATAGTAAAACCAGAACAGTAGATTAACTCACGCCCCGTACGAGTTTTCAATACCTACTGTGTCAGGGTTGTTCCTTCTTTTATTTTCGTACCTAGCTATTACAAATCAATATTTAAATACATATATTATACATATACTACGTAGGTATGTATTATGTTTGTAAATATTAAATTCATTTACATTGGGCCTTCAACTCGATGGCAGCAGCAGCGACAGCCGGTACGAATAGCGATACGTTAAATGAACGTGTTACCAACTTATCTGTTGCCGTAGGCCAAACTAAAATGACTTCTATATTCATTAGTAACAGTCTTCGTTGCCGCGAGTCGCCGAAATAGATAAGTTTGTGGTGCGGAACTGTTCTCAAGGCGGCCCCCTTTGGTGGCACGTTTGATCTACAAAGACGCCGCCGCGCCGCTGCGCCGCGCCGTAGAGACCCGAATTGACCTTTATGTAGACCGGGAGCTCAGTACCGTATTTTAACCTTATATGAGGTAGACATTAATAAAAAGCACATTTATTTAAATAAGACTTCTTTAATTTAAAATGCTTACAATTTATAATATGAAGCACGATATTTTGAAACATTATCTGTCAAATCCTCACGTGATATTAATTGTAGCCATTGTAAGCGCCTGAAAACAACAAAATAAAAATTATGACAAATCAACTGACATTTTGAAGCCGATTATGACAAATGAGCTATCAATCGACGACGTAGTGAAACATTCAAACATGCATACATTCATATCATACATAATAAACGTATAGACCTTATAACTCATAAAGAAATCTTACTTGCTTATATTAAATAAAGTAAGAAAAATTGAAAATAATCAATTATAAAATTAAAGATAAGCTCCTGAATTTACCTTAAAAACATGGGCATCGTCAAAAGGGGGAAGGGGGCAGCTGTCCCCCCCTAGAGATTTGAAAAACTTGTGAGATTTTTATAATAAAGTAACCGAAAAATTCGCGAGAAACCCAAGAACATTATGTTTATAAGACAATTATTTTGTTTCTTGTAATGAACAATTAAAAACTTTACATTTGTTTATTTTACCTACAATTCATGTCATCTTGCCCCCCTGGCAACGCTTTTGCTTAAAAATCTTTGTGATTGTTGACTAAATTAATCAGTTCAATTCATTTAAGTACATAATAAAATTTAAGTATCTAATCGAACATTGGCTCCTAGTCTATAATTAAAAAATCTTTGCGATTTCAACCATATCAGCTCTACATTTAAAAACACTTTGACTAACTGACAATCATAGCACAGTTATGATCATAGGTACCTATGTTAAATGTGAACAAAGAAAGTACGGTTTACATCTCTCATTATTATTTATATGTACCATAAATTGTGTACTCACCTTTCTTGTTGAGTTGGTATTGAGAAGAACGATAATTCTGGATTTGAGGAATTATTATTGAGGCATCCGAAGACAGAACAATATGTACGACAGCGTGCTGTCGACATATTTGAAGTGATCGGTGCCGCGCTGGCGCGCTTGTTCGAAAGATTTGACTGAGCGCGACCGCGGCGTAACCCCGACTAGCACCGGCCTTGCATACCGAGATATTGCTGTTGTGTGCGTACTGTAGTTCGTGCGTACTAGCACGCACACATATTAGCCGCGCGATGTACCTTTGGTTGAAGATAAACTACTTTTCTGGTTTTACTATGCCCAAGGGCTGGAGCATACTTTGGCCCACGGATTAGCCTCGAGATCCAGCAAGGCTCTTAGGTACTTTTCGATCTGTAGCGATCTGGCTAGCATATTTTATTTAACTTACTTTATTTAACTTAAAGTTCTAATTTTATTAAATTTTAATAAAAGGAACAACATAAGTAACCTAACAAATATAAAGGATATGACCTAAAAATATTCAACTCTAACACAAGCATTTTTGCAAACACATTTCACCTAGTTTGTTTATAAATAACTTAGTTTTGGAACACTCCTCTAACTTTATAATTTAGTCATAAGCAGGCAAGCATCTAACACAGGATTTCTTTGTAACAGAACCTACGAGGAGTAGAATTTACTTATGATTCTCTCTTAGTTCTTGTTTGTGAAAGCTCCCTTATTCACATAACGGCACGCATCGTTATGAATATGCCAATGGGTGTGTACTCTTTGATGCTGTATATAATATACCTTCTGAAAAAATATATGTAGTGTTTTAACAGTACTCTTATTGAGTTATTTTTATATGTCTTTACTGTATCGGTATAACATTATTACTTATGCATATAAGGTTAATAAACATTTATTAAGTTATTTTAGTCTCTTAATTGGTGAAATTATATCAACCTATTACGTATATTGGGGTAATAAACTATAAACAAAGCATTTAACTAATTTGTTTTAAACTTCAAATAAGTAATCAAATTTTCGTAATGCATATCATCATCTCAATACATAGTAGTAGCTACTAGATTCTAAAAAGTTGAGAGTACAGGTAAAAGAAATGTTTCACTTTATTATATATATATCTAACTTAAGAGTTACGCTCCTGTCGGTGGAGAAACTGCCATTCTTCTCTTTCTTAGCTCTTTTGGCTATTGCGATCCTGGAAACGACATCTAAGATACATCTAGAGTCGTTGGTGATTGATTATACATCATAAATATCTGAAATTATTGACTACTTCTAGTTAGTGGGGCATTTTTGAGTATGATTGAGCAATTTACTTGTATATTTTTAGATGTGGTTATAACTGTTAGCGATGTTTATTTTGAGTCCAGATTATTAAAAAAACAAAATCCATATTTTCTATTAGCGCTTGTAATTGTGTCATGTTTTCTGCAAATGCTGCAATGTCATTAGAAAATCTTATAAATTGTATTCTAGAAGAATCACAGACAACTTAGTTACTAGACATCTTATCACGGACAAGTGAGAATTTTTTCTGCCACTGCCGGCCGGGGTGTTGCGGGGTTACTAAGCAAAGAAATAGAGATGGGATAGTACGGAATAATATTTGTATATTAGTGAAATTGCACTGATGTTGCGAAAAAAGTTTGCGCTCCTTACGACGTCTAAGAATAGATAGATATAAAAACACGTTTGGCTTCACACTGCGAAATATTGACCCTTTTCTACATGAATAGTAAGGGAAATTTTTTGCGTGAATCCACGATATTATATAGAATTACAATAGGCCCAAATATATGTATCTGGTTTAACCTAAGAGAAACAACAAGACTCTTGGTTTGTTCGAAATAAATTCCGCCAACTTTCAATGTCCTTTCAAGCGCTTTGATTGGCTGAGCCACGCAGTGATATACAAAGAGATAGATAATCCCCGGTAAGTGAGATGCATATAGTCAAGCCTATGCAAAAACACTAATTAGTAGGCAAAATCGAACAGTACAGCATTATCTTTTTGGGGCTAGCTCTTCGATAGGTTAACTTACACCAGAGTAAATATATTGACTCTGCTAACTCCCACAAGACCTTTAATTAATATATGTGGTTCTCACCATATACCTACGATAGGATTACAAAGGAACAAACCCAACATTCGAGTGACAGAGTGCGAGGCTTCTAATTGGGTAATTCCTTATGATTATCAACATTATCAAGTGAGACAGGCTTCCAAGGGCGAAACTTTCTAATGTGCTTACCACTTGTCTTGCCGTCTGTACTTTCGAGATATGCGAGTAACATGGAAATCAAATTTAGACTAGGCATGTCGCTTTGTCTGCAAAGATTATTGTAATGCCTAAGAGTTTCCGTCAAGGGAATTGAGTTTTCTTGTCACATAGCAAAATATTAAAGTTGGATAATTTTGAATTCCTTTGATATTAGATTTTGATGACAGGTGTCTTACAAGGCATACGTGTTCAAATTTAATTTATCTCCATAACAATATGAACAAAATCGATAAGAATAATTTTTCAAAAATGATATTACGTAAGTCATTGACTAATGACGTTCTATGGTTTGTTCAGGGCAACAAACACTGTGATTTCACTAGGTACTTATTTTTTTTATTATTCCGCTTCACTTCGCTCGGCTCCCTCAATTATATTACATGTAAACCTTAGCTTTGCTTCGCTCGTCGTTGCACCTATTTTGATTTTTGTTGAAAGACTTTTTTTAATGGTTATAAACACGTTTTTTTGTGAAAATTACAGATTTATCTGTTTTTTCGTGAAAAGCGAAATAACTTCATATGATCAAAGAAAGCACTTTGCGTCATCATACAGTGACACAATATATAAATAATTACTTTGAATGCTTTAAATTCATATAAAAATAAAATAACTATTTTGTCATGCATGGAGCAAAGCATTATCTATTACCTATTGACTTTTTAAATCACAGACTTTGTAAATAACAGACTAAGCCTATTTAATTACTTGTACCTGAAAATTATTAATAACAACCGGTAAATGTCATAAATTTATTACTTTCACCTTTTGAGTCGATTATGTAATAATGTAATAATGTTAATACATTACCGAATACTATTAATAATATGCATTCATTTCTCCCATCTTAACACTGACATCGTCATGACAAGAATACCCGAGGAGCTGTCACGGGTAATTTCGAGTATGAATTGTGAAATGCCAGTTACGTTCCACGTTTCACCGACGATTCTAACATCCCAGCGTGATGGATGGTGAGCCTTATCGCCGTACTTTGGGCACAAATATGGAGCATATTATATTGTTTTTATAAAGATACAAGTATATAATTATAGAATCAATTCATGATGTCATCAAAACGGTTCACCTCACTATATTCTAAGATCGGGATAGCCGACCAGTTTCAGCAGATTTAGACTGTCTTTATATGGTCAAGTGAAGTCGTTTCACGAGTATATAGCATTGCAAAAGCAACGCTTTGAAGAGCAGACATCATGACGCGACCAACTCATGGGCGCGGCCAAATGTTATGCTGTTCATTTCGCTATCATATGCAAGCTCCATGAAACTTGCGAGGACAATTACAATCGTGCTGATTTCGTTGCGGGCGCAAATTTAAAAACCTAGTAACTACTCGTATATTGCGTTCATTAAAGTTTTAATGCGTTTTAACGGTTTCCTGTGAGTTTTTTTCCAAAACCCTTGCTAGGTTTTGTTATTGCGCACACGAATGTTACATCGATTGTATCAAGAGTCCAATAAAATTATATAGATCTATATTTAAGTTGAACTAAAAATCGTGAAATTATATTTAAGTTGAACTAAAAATCGTTTAACCAAAAGTGTAGCCGAAAACTTTGAAAACTTTTTTCAGGAGAAACATGACTTTTTCAAGATTGGGAATGATTTTAACATTATTTTTGGTTATTATTAATCTTGATAACATTTTAGATGTTTGACTGGCTTTAATTTTTGATTTTATCTAAAACAATAAAAGCACATTCGGCTACACTTTTGGTTAAAAACCATTAAATTAATTTAGGGGTTTATTGTTAAAATATTACTCAAATTTCACGATTTTTAGTTCAACTTAAATATAGATCTATATAATTTTATTGGACTCTTGATACAATCGATGTAACATTCGTGTGCGCAATAACAAAACCTAGCAAGGGTTTTGGAAAAAAAACGCATTAAAACTTTAATGAACGCAATATACGAGTAGTTACTAGGTTTTTAAATTCTGTATTGTTGTTTCTTTCTATTATTTTAGGGCAATGACCATGGCGATGTAGAACTGTATACACTTAGATTGCAATAAGATCTGTATACACTTAGATTGCAATAAACGTTTGAGTTTGAGTTTGAGTTTGAACGGCAAACCTAGCAAGTACAAAAAAGCAAAAAAGAACTACGAAAAATTACCCTTGCTAGGTTTTGAAATTGCGCGGCTGCCTTGTCAAAACAATATAGTTTGTATCTATTGAGGTAAGTTGAAAATCTTGAAATGACTCGTTATCTCTCAGACGTCTGTCTGCGTATCTTCGCGTACTGTCGAACAGTTTCCTCGTTCACGTTACGTTTCGACCGTTATTCTTATGGTCCAGGAGCTTTGGGATGTAGGAATATCATTTAAATATTTTTTTTCTTTTCATTTTGAATACTCTGCGTAGTTTATGAGTCAATGTGTTTGGTTCCAATAGCGGACTTGTATCTGTTTATTTGCGTTTGCCAAGATTGAGAGACAAAATAGTATAACAAAACAAACTCGCATTTAAATCTTTTAATTTTTTTTGTGTCATTGCTTTGGTGATGTAAAGATTGGAACGAAATTTGAGGCCCATAACATTACATCCAATTTTTACTAAGTCGACTAACAGTTTAATAATATGCTTAATAATTAGTTAGAGTTTTTTGTTTTTTTTTATTTATAAATTTATTTCCCAGAAACTCCTAGGTCAGATAGGGACCTAGGGACCCGTAATGCTATGCCTTATTTATAACCAGTTAAAGGATATTCCAATGTATATTTACCTAAAGTTATATTTTTTATATGAATATATGGAAGCAACTATTTCTTAAAATAATTTATTCGATAAAAATTATCCCGAGATTGCATAACAAATAGTATGCATACTAAGCTAAAGTTAGTTTTACTGTAAGTTGCTTAGTAAATTGACAAAAATAGCCTGAAATCTCAAGATTTTTTTTAATACAAAATTAATTCTATATTAGCCAACACCTAAACTTAGGTAAATATGTATACGATTCTGTTGTCAGGATAATTAATTTGTCGATCCCAGAATCACGTTTTGTAAATATGCATCGGAACATCCTTTGACTCATTATAACCCATGTCTAATTATATCAATCTACAATTTAATAATCAGTATTCAATACTCAAACCAAATAAAAAAATTATAGTTTTTTGTAATGTCCAAGACCCCCTTAGCATAGTATAAGGAAGTAGACAGTAGTTTAACTGGGCGGTGTCCTTGAAATCAATACCTACGGCTGCTCAGTGCCTAAATACGCGCTAAGGCTGCCAACTGACTGTTTACGTATTTGAAAATGTCAGTTCTGAGTTGTATTTAAACAGCCATACAATGCACAAAATATTCTATAGCTTTGTGCCACAATTTACCAAAATGCGCGGGAGCGGCTTACAGTGTCAACGTGGCAACGTGCTTACGTAACTGGTTGTCGTAAACTGAGTTAAGCCGAGTTTTGGGAGGGGTTCGTTTTGGTAGGGGTTCGTTTTGGCCCGTTAGTATAAAGATAGAATACTGTCTATTTCCTTATACTGTGCCTTTAGCTACCATAAATATTTATTCTGTGATATTGTTGTATAATAAGATATAAAAGTTTAGTTTTTGAATACAAAGAATTTAATTTGTCGACAGCTTTGTGAAAACTAAATAATGAAACTCAGTAATGTCCAAAGTTAAATTGAATTTCAAAGACCAAGTTATTAAAAAGAAACAAAGGAAAATTCAATTATAATCACCCAAGGTTTCGAAGATAGATTCGTCAATTTTTTAGAGGTTTTTACTGGTTTATGCTTTTGTTATAAAGGTGTATTATTATTACTGGCATAATATATGTATACGTGACACAAATTTTATTCGAGAACCTCTGTCGCCACTTTCTGGAATAACGTAGTATTACCTAGTTAGTAAACATACGCGGCGCACACATAGATTCACCCGTCTTCATACAGCCAAAATAACACCGTATTTCTATGAATCTTAGATGTAAAATACCAAACACGTCATGGCACATATAACTCAATGTGTGACACTCGTTATAACCTGCAATGGACAAAATATTGTCTAATTTCAACGCTACTCGCTACAACGCAAAATATTTCATGGTAAGGTTGAAGTTTTATTAACCGCTAGGTTTATTCTGTAAATATCACAGTAAATACATGTTTAAATTACTTACGAGTGAAATGAAATTCCTTTGAATGTCTTATTTGCGTTATTTGAAGAGTTAGAACATTTTTACAATATGTTTGTTCTAAAGCGTCCGGTTGAGAAATGAGAGACCCGCGGGTTATGTCTTGACGTATTGATCAAATCGGTGCGTCGCAGTCGCAGCTTTCATGGTCTTTCTATTCCTATTAATAGTTCTGTGATATAAACATATGTACAGAAAAGAAGGCAAGACAGAATTTTAACTATACAAAGATATTGTTATGTCCACAATTAAAAATTCTTACGAAAACAGCGATTTGAAAAATTGCCACCGTAAACTACTATGAATTCCATAAAAACTTACGATATATTTGTAGTACTCTCATCAGACACAACAACTATTTATATTTCAACACTAATACTAATAAAGCGACTGAGTGTCTCTATGTCGGCGATAACGCACACTAATGCCGTTCGCTTTATAAATCGATAAAATCAAATGTTGGTCCATCCATCCAATGATCCAATACAAATATAAATACAAAGAAATGCTTTCTTGTAAGAGTTTCACTAAACAGGGTGTAGATTTGGTCCGCAACTTCCGTCACAGGACTATATTAAACACAACATTGATATAGTTAAACTATATTTCCTGAACTGTTACCACAATAATTTGGCTAAGTGCGAGTCGGACTCGCGTACAAAGGGTTCCGTACCAAAACACAATAAGGGTACGGAACCCTTAAACATGGTAAATTACAACAGTATATAATAGATGTCATAGCAATATTAAGGCAATAGAAACGCCTGACAAACAGTTTGCGGCTCCCACTGGGTACGGAACCCTAATATTTTTACCGCTATATTTTTCCTGTAATCACCAACTTTTTTTCATGATTACCAAATTTTTCGGTCCTCTTGTTTCGGAAATAAGGGAGGGGACATGAAAACGTTTAAAAATTGCAATTTTTTCGAAGTATTTTGTACGGGAATCCCCCGTGGTTTTAATTTTTATTTGCCATAGGAGCCATGTATTGTGTGAAAATTTCAACTTACTACATAATTAAATATAACGGCTGAAGCTGTAGACCCCTGTGACAGGCAGACAGACGGTCGTACGACAAGTTCTGATCATGCTCCCCTATACGAGATGCTAACAAAAAAGTATCCCTTAAAAAAATTACCTTTTTAGGGTTCCGTACCCAAAAGGTAACCAACGGGACCCTATTACTAAGATTCCGCTGTCCGTCTGTCTGTCCGTCTGTCT
Source organism: Ypsolopha sequella (assembly GCA_934047225.1). Taxonomy (NCBI): domain Eukaryota; kingdom Metazoa; phylum Arthropoda; class Insecta; order Lepidoptera; family Ypsolophidae; genus Ypsolopha; species Ypsolopha sequella. Next base: position 13,155,838 of record OW203996.1, read on the forward strand.
GTCCATCTGTCCATCTGTCCGTCTGTCACCAGGCTGAATCTCATGAACCGTGAGAGTTAGACAGTTGAATTTTTTACAGATGATGTATTTTTGTTGCCGCTATAACAAAAAATACTAAAAAACAGAATAAAATAATTATTTAAGGGGGATCTCATACAACAGACATATTTTTTTGCCGTTTTTATAGATTATGGCACGAAACCCTTCGTGCGCGTGTCTGACTCGCACTTGGCCGTTTTTTTTTCTTTGTCGTCATTGTCGAATCACAGCAAAAGTGTAGGGTGGCATTGTGGGTTGTGTAGGTGGAAGGACGACGATGCGTCGACGTAGCATCGTCATATATAATTAACTACTACTATATTGCGCCTTTATTTTATTTCTAGGGTGTTTTTTTGGAATAAGCATTGTTTATATTAATTAATGCCCCTTTGTTAAATGTTGCAGACCAAATCAACATCCTTTATCTATTGCATATTTCGTGACTAGTTTCATCTAATATAACATCATTAGGTAATGTGAAATTGGTAAACAGGGGATCTAAAACTTAGGTGAATTATAAAATTATTTGAAAGTAGGATAAAGTCAGAGCTTTTTCACGCGTGCAAAAGAGACGCCATTGGAACAGAATCATAGTGTGATTCACGCAAAACGGCCTTTTTAGAGGACCAGTTTTCATTTGACTCCCAAACTAACCTCCCCTTAGCAACAACGGCACAAGGCCCGCTTTGTGCAGACTTCCGTATTCTCAACTATTATTACTTCAGACGTTCTGTTCTATGACGTTTCGCCGACTAATGGAAACTTGCGTCGTTACGTGAGTTACATTACAGACATGGTGAATTAATGGAATTGGTTGAGAGAATTTTAGTTGCTTCAGTGACATAGAAATGTGATTTCGCTATTGTTTCGTTGGGTTTTGTAATAATATAAAAATAAATTATTATTACATGCGGCTTTAACACTAACATGTGATTGTTGTTGACTATATGCCCACAGTTCTAAAGCGAGTGTCGTTACTATGACTACGACGCGGCGTTTACCGTCGTTGCCAAACGGGCACTGGCAACCACCGATCGGCGAGATGTGCGCGCGGCTGCATCGTTGATGGAAGTGGGATGGTTGATGCACTTGATTTTTTTATTTGTTCCACTTATTCGTTATTAGGGGTGGTTATTAACGCACGAGTCGCGCGCGCAGCTCCGCGATCGGCAGTTGCCAGAGCCCGTTTGACAACGATGATGAACGCCGCATCGTCGTCCTAGGAACGACACCCGCCTTGATAATGCCTTGTTAAGATTTATTGTAAACATAAACTCATGGACATAATTAGTTGAATGCAAAAAAAAAAGTGAAATTATTCAAATTTTTTCGCGGTTCTTTTATGTAGTATAATGTAAATTTTTATTACGTAACCTTTTCAAAAGTAATATTTTTTTACTTTTTGAATGTTTACTAACAATTAATCGAGTAGTTATAGGCAACAATATTTTTTGATGTTTCGATTCTCTCACGGGATAATCCAGTATTTACAAAATAAATTTTAATTTGTTGACCATATCACATTGCTTAACTTGATAAATCGGTTTAATAAATAAAATATATATTCACTCACATGTATTAGTGATGATCACTAGATGGATCATTAAAGTGATAGATCACTATACCTGTCATAAGCATGTCTTAGTAAAAAACCGGCCAAGCCATTATCTATAAAAACGGCAAAAACAACATGTCTGTCGTATGAGAGCCCCATTAAATATTTATTTCATTCTGTTTATTAGTATTTGTTGTTATAGTGGCAACAAAAATACATCATCTGTGAAAATTTCAACAATCTAACTATCACGGATCATGAGATACAGCCTGGTGAAAGACGGACAGACAGACGGACAGCGGAGTCTTAGTAATAGGGTCCCGTTGGTTACCCTTTGGTATAAGTTCACTCGATAGAAAAAAAAACATAGGCTGTCAGGGGGACTGCCGACAGAAGTGAAAATTTTTCACTGCTGGCCAAGAGCAACGCGTCATAGCATGTCGGTGACACAAACCCATAAAATTTTTCGCAACTAAAAATCGCTTAAGTCACCTAAAGAAATTTTAACTTCAAAAATACGAAGTTACCTCTAAATATCAGTTTTTCAAGTGTTAAAGGGCCTTCCTCAAATCATACAATCTCGACACGTGTATTAAATATAAGTGAAAAATAACCCACTAAGAACGTCTTAGAATATTTTAATGATATTTATTAAATTTTTTCATGTAGAAACCGCGTTATTGAATAAAAACTCCGTTTTTCCTGAGTGCGTGTTTCTTGGCGCAACCGTTCATAGTGCGCTACTTTAAACCAAAAGAAACGTCATAGAGTACAGTTCTAAATTATGCAAAATGAGGTGCTCAATCTGACTTTATATGCACCGTTAAATGCGGTTTTCACTGATAGCTTGTTAGGTTTCTCGAAATGTTATTTATCATCACGCTGTAGCTGACGGGAGCTAAGGATTGACCATTTTCATTTATTGGAGTTGACGTTTTTATTTATATTCGCTTTTTACTTAAGAATAACTTGATCTAAAGCGGTTTTGATAAAAGTTAAAATAGGAATAAAAGGCGGGTGAGGTCATTAAACATGTAGAGGGCATAGTTAGCGAGCAAAAGATTTGAGTTCTAAGATAGAACCATCGTTCCTTCACGAAACGTTTCAATTTACTCTTCCCCCCAAAGATCAAACTCGCGCCTAGAAAAAGAAAACAAAGCACCGCAGCCGATAAATAAGGAACACCTCCAAAGAGGTGGTGTTGTTATCGGGAAACATCTTACGGAATAAAGTTGGCAAACATCTGAGGCGTCTGCGGCGCCACTTGTCAGAAGATGGTACACATGTCGCCGAGCTGGTTACAACGGTTCCTATTTCGTCTAAAACTAGTGGGGTTGAAACAAAATATCGATGATATTATGATGATGGTGGTCGATAGTCAGACTTTATAGAAAAACATGTGGCCAAGCTGGTCAAAGAATTTTTTATTCCGTCTAAAACTAAAAGGTTTGGAGCGGGTTCTTACCAAGATATCAATAGTGGTAGTTGATAGTCTCACTTGATAAAAGTGGAAATATGTGTCCAAGCTAGTTAACGTACTAATAATTATTCAGTTTTAGGTAGGACTGAAGATATCGATATTTGTAAAGGATACTCAGACCAATAGGAAAGAATTATCTACAGGTGTCACCCGTACTAAAGCATACTTAAGCAGATACGCAAAAAAAATATATATTGAAGTATTGACGACAGCACAATTAAATACAACACATAAATATTAAGCCTGAGCATACCAACTCACCTGGTGGCGCAGCGGTTAAACAACATGACCTTTTTTTTTTTAATATTAGTTGAAGCTCAAAAATTATTACCTATTAGTATTTTGTTTAGACAAACCTGCTCAAAAAGGCTTAATTTAATAAGTATATTTTTAACCGAGCGAGAGGCAAAAATAAAATAAAATATATAAAGTAATAATTTATTGATTAAGTCTTTTACTTTATACTTTGTATCTTTGCTTTTTACTTTACTTCTTACTTTATAAGTAAAACTATTAGTTAAATAAAATGAGGTATTGACAGGACGTTGATAAAATTTTCAGAATAAATATATCGATAACAAATGATATGAATCCCAACCCTTCTGGTTAGAGTGGTAATACAACTGCATTCAATTCGTTATCGGATCCGACTTGGATTCGTAGACATCCTGGGAGCACAAAACCGTAAACTTTCAATGCAGTACAATATTGAATGTTGTCGCATCAATGCAATATTGGAGTCGTGTGGGCTCAATGGGTTAAACGAAGGACACACACAAAAGATCCTTGAAATATTGGCGAAAATAAATAATATTTTTTGTGTGTATTTATAGATACTGTCCGCTACCTCTAACTAACACATTTTCCTGTTTAAAGAGTTCTTCAATCCAAAATTGTCTGGATGAAACCTCCTTTCAGTGATAAAACTGCCACTTTATACCCTGTTATTTTCAAATTAATACTTTATTTTCGGTTGTTTGGTTTGCACTAAAGCATACTATTACTCGCCTGCTACTAAATTTTAACATTAACTTTGCAGTGACAATTTTAACTTCTTTAGTAAAGTAGTTGTAGATAAATGGTTTTAGTGAATGTTAGTAGTCTATTAAAGCTAGTTATAAAGTCGATCCAACGATAACAACAAAACACAAATGCGTTTAATATCCTCCGCCTACCCAGAATCTAGCCACGAACAAGTATCATTCGAGGGTTTAGCCGAATCATAATGCTATTAAACCCAAGGGACAAGGCAGTAGTTAACGATGACCCACTTTATCGATATTTCAGGAGTGGCCGCAGATCCCTAGTTGTCGCCCGATTCTGATAACGAAAAGCGTTCTGATTGCAAAAACAAAATAGTGTGCTGTGTTGATTATACTTATCGAAGTATGTTCTAATATTACTTTATGAAACTTGCACATAAGAGGTTATTAAAATCGAGTGTGAGTTTAAAACACGAGCTGTAGGCAAACACTAGAATGGTGTTTTATGTATGTATGTAGTGTTAAATATAGTAATGTCTATAGGTAGTTATTATATTATCTACCTGTCCAGTCCAAATTATTGATAGCATCAAGCTGTTCCTTATTTTGATATTCCGTTGATGTTCCATAATGTCAGTTGTGGTCAATTTATTGTCGGTATCACTCACTGCTGTTAACCAGTGTGAGACTAAAATGAAACTTTTGACGAAGAAAATCATGAAGCAAACATCCAGAAATAGGACTACACGTAGTTGTAAAAATTTTAAACTCTACTAAGTGATTGGCTCATGGTTTTAGTAACGACCATTTGATTCATTTGATTCATTTAGACCCCGGAATGCTTATGAAAAGCTTTGACAGACCATTTGTTTACTGATTTTGTGCAAAAACGCAACGACGTAAGACCTTGAGTGACTGGACCAAATCGATTTGTATTGATTTTAAACTTTAATAACTATTGATATAAAACATGAGCAAATGACTAAGAACCTTTTTTTTTTACCAATTTAAGGCGCTGTAGCACAAACACGCAGCAACGTAGGAGCATATATTTTGTGACTGGATCAAATTGATTTGCATTGATCTGAACTTTAACACCTATGATATGAAATATGACCAAATTATTTAGAAATTTTGCTCGCCAGCTTCATAACAAAAAAAAATTGACATCGCACCTTTCGTTTTATTTCAAACAATTGCCAATAAGATCTTGTACAACTTAGTCGTTATTATTTGTAATTACCTATAAGTAATATTGGATTTTGTGCAGAAATTTAGAATCTTTCATTGATTATACCAATAAAATTCAATGTTATCAAAACATAACATACCATTTTATTACCCAGAATATGGCCTCAGAAGCGCCTAGTTCCCTGGCCGATTAGCTTCCTTCAGTTATTGGCTGGAACTTCTGTAAGTTTATTACATCTGTTGAAATTAGAGGATGGTTAGTACAAACATACACGCGATAGAATTTGAAACAGGATTGTGCCCTTTGGACAACCTTAAATTCCTACTGTACGTCATGACAATTCTTTCAATGTTGAATCAACCAGACTGTGGACTACACTTTCGCATAGCATTCGCGACTCAAGTACCAACTATTATTTCCTAGCTGAACGGATATTACCTCTCATTGTCTAAAAAAGTAAATATATTGTAACGTTGTGTTTTACCACAATTCCATATTTCTTTTTAAACTACATATACATTTATTAAATATTCCCCCTTAAAGTCAATAATTCTTTTAAATGATGGCAATATTCACTATGTTTATACATATTTTATTCTTTATATTTTATCACCATTTCTCAATAAATTTTCATTCTGGCATCCCTAGGCAGAGATTGATAATGAAGTATTGGAACGAGATTATTTTCAATCACTCACAGTTCGAACATTTATATTCTGGCAAACGCTCTTGGAAACGGTTCTCTTTTGCCTGCGGAGCTGCGCCGTGCTACTTGAAGCAAAAATCTAATTTTATCTAGGCTCTGATGTGCCATCCATCCAAATTAGGTACTGTGTAACATATTTTAATGTTATCCCTGCATTATAACCGGATATATTTGAGCGGTAAGTTTTAGGGTAAGTTTTTGAACACACGACACATTCTTTAAAATTTTAGTGGCTTGTAATTTATTTTGTGATCATCCTTCTTACATTTCAACTTAATCCACGTAACTATAATTTTTTCTGATTTTACGTGCCATAGATCTGTACCTGAGAGGGATAGGGTCGTAACGTAACCAACAAAACCTACATTTTACAGGAGCGCGTAAAAACCAATTAAAACTGTGATTTTAGACTTTAAAAACGCTCTATTTCTTAAAGTTATTAAGATACTAATTTGAAAATTGTACCATTTTTAGATAATTATGAGTAGTTAAGGTATGTCCACAAATTAATTTCTAAACATTTCAGGTAAGCGAGTTTTTGTATTTAAGTTTATATACCTCTAACCGAAAATAATTCCACTATGAAGTAAATTCTGGGGCATAAAGGCTCAAGTGAAATTGAAGTCATATAACCCTACATAAAGAGAGCTTTATCTTAAGCTTGCTGGAGTGCTGATAATAGCAAGCCATGAATAGATGATTTTCATACGGAAATGTAATTACATCAAGTAAGTACTTTCCAAACAAATATTTATTAATATTATGTTTATTTTGCGAAGTTTTCTAGTATGGTTTTTGTGCATGACATATTTCATGCGTTTTATGCTCGCTTTTCACATTTGTGCTTACGTGCATAATTCGCGTAGATTAAATTATGTAAAGGTGTGTTAATTCGAAAACCATTTCGAGATTTTGGTTAAATAGGCCGTATTATAGAACTTGTGGTCCAAAAAACCTCATGATCATAATTTTTTTTTTCGAAGAAGCTGCATCTTCCATTTGCCTTCGTGTGACGTCATTCGAGAAATGGCTGTTTAGAAATGTGTCCTTTGCTATCAAGATAAATTTATAATAATTTTGATTTGACAGATGGATGACAGATGAGTAGACTGACAGAGACAGACCACTTTTTTAAAAGCAATCACTCATTACAATTATTATAATGTCTAAAATTCTCAAGTGACGTCATATCCGACAATTCTTTAAAAATCATAAAAAATAATGGTTAATTTATATGCCAAAATAATGAATGGCGTAAAAACCCTGAAAAAAAATCTTTTAGAAATTAAGCAATGGCAATAGCAAGCATTGGTTGTCTCTGCTCACCCGCGTCTTCCACGCAAGGCGAGTTGTTAATTTTATCGATCGCTTTGTCTAGTGACAGGAAACATGATTCATTATATTGGCACCGCAAAAATTACGCGCGCGCCTCTACCGGGGATAAATGAAAACTGCCTACGTAAGACTAACGTTTGAGGTTATTTTGCCTATTAAGTTTAGCAACAAAACAAATCGCGAAAAATGAACCAAATTGATCACAACTACGCAACAAATGAGCCCCCACAAAAAAAAAAGAAGCGCAATACAAATTTCTGTTGTGTTCCTCAATGTGCTACTTATGGAAAGCCTGGAATCAGTCTCCATTTATTTCCTAAAAACCCGTCCATGAAGACTAAATGGGAGATTGCTTTGAGGATGGGTAAGCCGGTTTCATCAGCGATGAAAGTATGTTCTCGTCATTTCTTGGTTTCAGATTACTTCAGAAACAGTAAGTTTTATTAAGTAGGTACCTATGTTCTGTTTCTTTACAGCTTCATAAAATTGGGTGCTTAATCTATAAACATTTTTCTTACAGATCCTGAAGGAAATAAATTATTTCCTCATGCTGTACCCTCTCAAAATATTCCTAAAAGAACCCATGAGAGGAAAGAAACATCACCTAGAAGACAACAGAGGTTAGATAGGGCTAAAAGAGCTGAGAAACATGAATTAAACCAAATACACAAATCGGAAAATGTTATAAATGCCGAAACAGAATCGCTAACAGCTGAACCTGCTCTACCAACTCCAAGCCATCACCATATGACTGTGTCTGTACAGGCAAATTTAGTGGACTCCAGAGAGACTCATCCTCAAGGTCGTAGTTTTGCAGACATTCTTAGTGAACAGGGTTCATTGGAAAAATGTACCCAAGTGAATTTACTACACCTACCTCGATTCCCAAAATATTGAATCTGTCTGACCTGTTGATCAGCAATGAATATTTGTTTGCCTTTACAGGCATTCATTCAATTAACCTTTTAGAAGGATTGGTGAGTTGTGTTGCCGAAATAGCTTTGGAAGCCACAACAAACAAAATAAAATTATCCGTCAAAGACAGAGTCATTCTGACCATGGTAAAAATAAAACAAAACATGTAATTTACAGCTATTGGCATACTATTTGGTATAAATAGACAGACATGCTCAAATTATTTTAAAAACATGTGCCCTATGCTAGCCAGAGTGCTTAAGGTTGTAATTCCATGGCCAGACCGGGAAATGATCAGATGTAATTTGCCAAAGTCATTTAGTAACTACAAAAACACAAGAGTAATATTGGATTGTGCTGAAACCACCATTGAAAAGTGTAAATGCTTAAAATGCAGAATATTGACATTATTCGCAATATAAAAAAAATCAAACCACAAAGTTTAATGTAGCGATAACTCCATCTGGTCTAATCACTGATATTAGCTCACCATATGGCGGTCGTGCATCTGACAAACACATTGTTAATGAGTCAGGGATCTTGGACAAATGTGAATACCATGATGGTGTTATGGTGGACAAAGGATATAGAATTGACGCAGAGTGTCAGCAGGTTGGTTTGATTCAAGGTTTTACTGCCTAATGCACACACTTCATTAAAAGGTAACAGCTGCTTACATATCCTGTTGTGTTGCTAATTTTGTCAATTTTGAAACTCAGCATGGTACTTAACGAGTTCCTCACTGTGTGTTTTGTGCATTCTGCAGTTTCTTGATTAATATTATTATTTTTAAATATCTAATTTTGATCATTATTCCAGCGCCATCTTCAGCTCATAAGGCCACCTTTCTTAAGCAAAAAGAAGCAATTAACCAAAGAAGAAGCCCTCCAAACTGCAGAGATTGCTAGAGCTTGAGTGCATGTGGAAAGGGTTATACAGAGATTGCGGCAGTACAAATTTGTGTGTGGTCCAGTGCCATGGCCTCTCACTCCATACTTTGAAGATATTTTGAACATTGTTGCTGACCTCACAAATCTTGGTCCACCAGTCATTCATATTGACAAATTTCTGTAGTAATTATGGTATTATTAGGAAATTATTAAAATAAAAGAATACATACAAAATACATTACAAATTTGTTTTATTGATCATTTATTTCTTATTAAAAGTCAGATCACTATATGCAGCTAACATTCTTGTGAGAAATTTATCGAAATAAATTATTAAAAGTGCTGGGCAAATTTGTAGGATGTGATCTTCATCAAACAAAACCTTCTTGAACACGAAATCATTGCCTACTTCGGAAAATATAAGGTAATCACATTCCTTCATGCCAGACAGCAACATTCCAAGTTGCATTTGAGTATAATGCTGAGTCTTCTTTTTGATATTTCCTTGTCTATCCAACGTAGGGATTGCATCCATTTCAACAAGTTCCATTGCTGTCAAATGAGTCCCTTGTTTTAATGTTTTTATTTCAATATTTCTTATAAAATCACCATTACTGTCCACTACAATACCATCTAGGCTTGCAGAAAGCCAGGGTAATTCAGGACGAACCAATAGACCTGACTCCAAGATGCTGCAATTCAACATTTCTTCATATTTTGCTCGGGCCAGAGGTTCCCAACGAATACCTCTGAATGTATCTTCATTTCCAATAAAATTACTATGGAATACCTCTCGATACCTTTTATCCCAATCAGCATTAGCATTGAGAAGGTATGTATATTGTGCTCTAGCTTTGGAAGCTGTTTGTCTCAGTTTCCTAGCATGATGCCAATCATTGGTACCTTGTTTAGCATGGAACATTCTGACACTTTCTTCTAAGGAAACAACAACATGCGTATTATAAAAGTCAATCAGAGCTGGTTCACACTTTTGTAGTTTTTCCTCAGTCATCACTTTTAACACACCAAGCACGTGCCACGAACGAAAAGTCAGTAGTCCCTCCAGAAGTGAGGTATTTTCTACATTTCCGTTTGCATTTGGATCTTTTTCACAATCTATTGTTCCTTGACCTCTGCGCAAACAACTTGTAAACAAATTATATTCACTGTTTGGTGCACACTGTCTTAGCTTATCTCTCCAGCGATTTTCCATTTCCGTTGTTATCTGTGGCATTGTGTTGACATAAACATCTCTCTGTCTTTTAACATGACAAAGTTCTGATAGTGGTTTTGCATCATATTCTTAAAGAGTTGCAGTTTTCAGAGAACCCCATTGTTGTTCAATATCTGTACAACTCAAATCATCTAGTTCTGACTCTTCAACTCTGAAAAAACATCAAATTGTAATGCTACATTATAAAACTTTACAAAACTCATTAGTGTACCTACATAACAACTGTTATATAAAGTGACAGTAAGTAGGTAGAGTTCCCAATTGTATAGTGAAAGTTATGTGATGGTTTTGTATATGTATGGGCAAATAGTAAATAACTTGCACAGAAGTACGCACCTAGAAAGATAAAGCATCACAGCCAATATGTGCTTGCACTTCTCGGAAGTTCCAGCAGGACAATCGCATTCCTTAGTCAGTTCTTGTTCGTTATCACGAATCAACCTCTCGCCATAGTCCTTGGAAATATCAATCCACAATTTAACAACAGCAGGATGCTTTGTATTTATGCCTGAAGTCCTAAGAACAAGCGCTTGTACGTGAACGAGGTCATTTTCTTTACACTTCTTCCCCACAGACACCACCATTCCACTTTGAAGAAGTTCTTCACCTGAACGCATTGGTCTACTATAGCCCGAGGATGCCCTCATTGCATCTATTACAGATAACATAGCAATATTTATCACATAAATTAACTTTAGCAAAGTTTTCGTTACCAGCTGTCAAAACGTGTCTTCTTTAGACAGTTTCAGAAACCTGCCGCTAGGGGCGCGAGAGTGAATCTTTGCGGAGCCAATAAATAGACCATGATCATGATGATAACCATTTTTGAAATTATTTTGAAATACATTTTGTTATTTTTGTATAAAGTGACATGTCATCCATCTGAATGTGGTATGACCGTTTCTCGAATACTATACCTAGTTAATTCTTAAAAGAAAATAAATTATTTAATTTAGGAGATCACCGCTTGATTTGATATTAGACGGTTGATGTTAGTTTTTGAAAATTATGCAGAAACTTTGTAAAAACGTTACTTTAATAACTGTCCTACTGATCATACCGAACTCGGTAAAGATGTTATTTTAATAACCATTTTAATTTGCACTCGCCCATCGCATTGCTTTTTGCGTACGGTCGACTACATTGCGGCCGCCATTTTGTATCACCACGGGGCATCACATGACAGCTTGCTTGTCAAATTTTTCATCATTCGTATATAGTAGTATGCACACACAACTTTATCGATGGGAAAACCTGATTTTCGGTTGCGTGCCCATTCTACGGAGTTGTATGGGTCAAAAATTGATGTCAGATTTATCTTTCATATCCGCTGGTCCTCGCAACAATATCCGCGAGAGGCTTCAGTACCTGCCACCCCGCTGAAGCCTGGCCCATACACACTGCCTCCGTCACATCCGAATAATTAGGGGAGTACTTTTCTGCAGCGTGGAATCAGGCAGTACACGAACCTATCGACCCTATTATTATTATTATACTTAATTAAATAACACGCAAGTTAATGTGAGATATATTTTGGGCTCTATCCCGGGTCCGGCATCAGTCAAAATCATGTGACTGATGCCGGACCCAGGATAGGGCCCGAAATATATCTCACATTAACTTGCGTGTTTTTTTATTAAGTAAATATATATATAAACTACATTTAAAGATAAACTAGTCAATTGATAACGTTTATTTACATATTTGTTATTATTGGTATTAATATTATTAAAACTCGCTTGAGCTGACATACTAAATAATTATTACATACGGCTTGAACACTCACGTGTGATTGTGAGTGTTCAAGCCATATGTAATAATAATTTATTATTGGTAATCATTGATACTTTAAATAAACAAAACTTTTTTCGTGTCCCTTTCTTATCGGAATATATTGTTATAATTTCATTAACCTAAAATAAATATGTCTCTTGACTTTCTACCACATTTTATATTATTACTTTTTATAATTTTTTATTGAACTTTAGATTCATAACTTAAGCTTTTTTTATGTTCACTTTGGCAAGCACATTTTTCTTTTTCTTCATAAGCCACGTACAAACGTAAAAATATATGACACCATATAATATATATAATTAATTATGTAATATATAGAATATATTTTATTTATAGTGGAAAGTAAAAACGGCGATAGCTTGCTCAGGAGTAGAACGCTGGCCTTTCAATCTTGAGATCCAGGTTCGATCCCCGGTTGGGCATGCACCAATGAGTTTTCGGAATTTATTGCATAGCATTTGTTCTTACTTACCACTCGCTGAACGGTGAAAGAAAACATCGTAAGGGAACCTGCAAGCCCTAAAAAGCGTGTATATGTGCCCGAATTACGGCGATAGGGCTCATCACCAGGGATAGGATAATCGGATCGATATATACCTTAAGTTGGAAAAACTGAGTAACTCCGTAATTCCGGGATTTTTACTATCAAAATATATATATATATTATAAGAATCCGACTCCACACCTACAAACTTTTTCAAGGATTTTTCCAACTTTTATAATCGTCGGTGAAACGTGGGTGTACCGAGTTTGAACTGTGACTTGCATTTCACAGTTCACACTCGGAACACCTCTGACACCTCTTCGATGGTTCATGTAATGACTATATATTTTATTTTTGTGTATTTATAGCACTAAAGTATTTTAATATTATTTATTCAAAATATTTTGTCTTGAACACGAAAGATAAACCTACATGCCCTTAAAAGCGTGTGTTTGTGCCCACGCTAAGACGTAAAAGTCATCGGTGAAAAGAGGGTTTCCGAGTGTTGATACTTCTAGTGACAGTTCCCACTCAGAGACACCTCTGAACCCTCCCTGGGATATTATATATCGTGACGATAAGTTTGTATGTTTGTTTTTGTAATTTAGAAGAAACATGGTCCAGAAAAAAAGTAAAAGTGAAACGCATAAACATTATCTATTTGGTCGAGAGCAAAATAACGCAATCTCAATCGGCTGAACATTTTTGAGTTACGCCCGTGCAGTTGAACGATAGACAAAAACAATGGAACAAACTTTACTTACTTGTAGGTTCCCGATTCTCAAGGAACCCTATTTATATGAATTTATATAAATAATAAGAAACCCCTCCCCCAACTCAGAAGTGAGATGAATAATAAAATTGTCTCCCAGTTGTTTACTGAGTAAATCTGTCGTCAGGACTACGTTGTTGTCTTTGCAAGTTAAAATTAACATCTTAGGTGAAACGAGAACTGGCTGAATCGGGCTTAATTTTGTTTGAATAAGATTTGGAGGATTTTCTACATTATTGTTTATACTGTTTTCAGAGACACAGACCGCCCATGGACGTGATTCCATTTTTCTTTCTATTGTGTCTCGTCATGTGTACCTGGGAGTGTTATCACTGGAAAATCTAATACAACTATTTAAACATGAAATTTATATTTTAATATTAAACCGTTATAATTTGTGTACGTTATTTTAAATAGCTGTAAAATAAAGTTCTCTTCCTTCACAGTACCATCAATACTGTTTTATCATTCCTGCGTAATTTTCAGGAGAACGTCCAATATTTATTTTATTATTATATGTATTTGGATCTTTTATTTATGTATACTTGATTTATATAAAAACGGCTCACCTCAATACGTGTTATGATCGGGAAAGCCGACCAGTTTCAGCAGATTTAGACTGCCTTCATCTGGGCGAGTAAAGACGTTTACGCGACGACGTTACGCCTCACACTGCGGGCTGCGGCTCGCAGGGCTCGGGATGACATCGATGCAGATGGTATTGGTGGTCGGACCGGTAGGGCGTCCGCACAATTAGTTACTTCCGGGCTTGCGTTATTATTTACCGGAGTGAAGGCAGTCTAAATCTGCTGAAACTGGTCGGCTTTCCCGATCATAACACGTATTGAGGTGAGCCGTTTTTATATAAATCATGAATTATCCTCAAGTCTCATTTAATTCTATAATTTATGTATACTTTTATATTGTACTATGTTGAGTATAAATCTCCCGTCCCCCTACTTTATTCCAATGTTTACTGTGCTTTCTCCAAATTATAAATTTTTGGCATGACCCCAATTATCCTAAACACACAAGGTTAACTGGAAGAAAATGCTAATTAGAATTAAGTTCGCCTTTGTTTTGATTTATTTTAATGTGCATAAAATGTATCAAAATTATTAAACAGTTTTTAAATAAATAAACCTAAGATGTGCAAGACGATCTTAAGCTTGATACGAGTACTTATATAGAAATAAAATGAGACGTCAAAGTTCTAATTTTTTATTGTAAAATACTATAAGTTGACAATAATTCATGCCGCTAAGTTTTTTGTCTATGTGTGCACTTATTAAATGTAAGAAAACCCAACCTTTATTATAAACTGTGTTAAAATAAAACTTCCCCATATTATTATTTATTACAAAAAACTATTACCTATACACATAGATTATTTATTTACTTATGTTATATTAAAACCGACCTGCAGTAAGTGTATGTTATACCTACATTACATAAATAAATATATTTCATTTCATTTAGTTCTTTTCATTTATGAAATACTAACGTTTTGTTTAATCGATTCTATCACAAAGGGTTTGCTTTACTGATACTTGTAATACGTTTTTGAATTGAATTGAATTAAATTCTAAGTAGGCATATATATGTATCTATCTAAAGTGCTGCAATATATTTTGTTGATCTGCCACAGACATTGCAGTATCTACTTAGTAAATAAGTACAAAGAAAATGAACTCGGTGATTTTTCTCCATTTCAAACTCATTAAAAGTCGCTGTGTAGTCGAATACTGTGTATTTTGCCGTCATAGTACAGTCGAAATTGGTGATAAATTCATATTATGCGGAGCTGGGGGCTATTGAATCCAGTTTTTCGTAATATACTGCACTACAGTGTACTAATGGCCGAAAATGGGACACAAGGCTTTCACATTTTAGTATGTTTTAGAACTCAATATTTACCAAACGAAAATATATCGTTTCCTATCTTTATTAAATACAAATTAAACGTATGGAGCAAATCTATCGACGCCCAAACATGACTCGTTGTTTTTCTTGCTGCGCTTATGACGTACCAAATCTATCTTGATCCTATCCGATAAAGAGTGACTCTCTAAATAGATTTTACCGTCCTAAACTTGCTTACTTTATTAAGGGAGCTATGATCTAAAATAATGATTCAACTCATTCATTTCTTACTTCTAAATCGTACCATCAACAGTAGTGGTGAAAAGTAGTAACGCTTCTATAGTGAAGGGTCCACTGGACCCCATTACGGTTAAATGATGGTAAAAATAAAAGTCATAATAATATTTATGACATTTTGTTATTAAACTTTGAAATCAAACATTCATTAATGTAATTAATTACTACGCGTTCGTTTCGAGTTGGCCGCTACCTCCCTTCCCGCCTCACCGCACCGCACTCCTGGACCATTTACCGTCAACAAAAATAATATGAACTTGCTCCCTAGACGATATATGAGTTAATAAAATAAATTGATTTTAGAAGTTACAAAATATTATTTATTTATTTATTCTTAAGGCTGCGTATAAACCTGGACAAATTAGTGATTTTGCCCCCGCATCCCCGCACCTCAACTGTTTACGCGACCGGCCGTCACCGGCCGCGAGCGCTATTTCTTAGCTCCCACGAGCGGTGTGGATCCGCGGTCATTAATATGGTGTTTGCATCTAATTTTTATATTTCAAAATTTTATTTTTCGAAAGTCATACTTGCAAAGATAATGATGACGATGATGATACAACGATACGTCGATACGTCGATACGACGATACGTCGATTCGTCGATACGCCGATACGTCGATACGCCGATACGTCGATACGACGATACGTCGATACGGGGATACGACGATACGACGATACGTCGATACGGGGATACGACGATACGACGATACGGCAATACGTCGATACGACGATACGTCGATACGAAGATACGTCGATACGCCGATACGTCGATACGACGATACGTCGATACGAGGAAACGATGATACGTCGATACGACGATACGTCGATACGAGGATACGACGATACGAGGATACGGCAACACGTCGATACGACGATACGTCGATACGAGGATACCTCAATACGCCGATACGTCGATACGACGATACGTCGATACAAGGAAACGAAGATACGACGATACGTCGATACGTCGATACGTTGATACGTCGATATGTCGATACGACGATACGTCGATACACCGATACGTCGATACGTCGATACGTTGATACGTCGATATGTCGATACGACGATACGTCGATACGAGGATACGACGATACGGCAATACGTCGATACGATGATACGTCGATACGACGATACGTCGATATGAGGATACGTCGATACGCCGATACGTTGATACGAGGAAACGACCATACGACGATACGGCGATACGTTGATACGAGGATACGACGATACGTCGATACGACGATACGACGATACGTCGATACGCCGATACGTCGATACGTCGATACGTTGATACGTCGATATGTCGATATAACGATACGTCGATACGCCGATACGTCGATACGAAGATACGTCGATACGAGGAAACGACCATCCGACGATATGTCGATACGAGGATACGACGATACGTCGATACGACGATACGTCGATACGACGATACGAAGATACGTCGATACGAGGAAACGACCATACGACGATACGACGATACGTAGATACGTCGATACGAGGGTACGACGATACGTCGATACGTCGATACGTTGATACGTCGATATGTCGATAGGACGATACGTCGATACGCCGATACGTCGATACGACGATACGTCGATACGAGGAAACGACCATACGACGATACGTCGATACGAGGATACGACGATACGTCGATACGACGATACGTCGATACGACGATACGTCGATACGACGATACGTCGATACGAAGATACGTTGATACGACGATACGTCGATACGACGATACGGCAATACGTCGATACGACGATACATCGATACGAGGATACGACGATACGTCGATACGTTGATACGACGATACGTCGATACGTCGATACGTCGATACGATAATACGTCGATACGACGATACAACCATACGGCAATACGTCGATACGTCGATACGACGATAAGTCGATACGACGATACGTCGATATGACGATACGACGATACGACCACGATCACGATCACGATCACGATCACGATCACGACCACGATCACGATCGTGATCGCGATGGCGATGGCGATGGTGATGGTGAGATAAGGTTTTGTTAGTCTCCCAGAGGGGTAGGCAGAGACTACAGATTTCCATCTGCTACGATCCAGACACAACTCTTTCGCCTCTTCCACATCCATCAACCATATTTATTGTGATATTAAATTGTAAGCTAAAAAAAATACTTCAGACGAAAAACATAGCGATATTCATTAGTCCATTGAGACAATCTTTAGTTCAACATCTTTAATAAAACATGACCTATCTACTTATTTTGTTAAGTAATGGCGTACCTTTGCATTACTTTCATCCACTGCTTTATTTTCACTCGTAAAAAATTTTTATTCCATTTGTTACATCGGTTGCATTTAAATCCCATGTTTCAAATTACGAGATTTATTTAAATTACGAAACCGGGACGTCGAGAGCGCAAAAACGTAGCCCTCCCGTCTCAACGGAGCGATCACAACTGACCGACGGGTGAGTGACGAAACAAAGCATGGAACAAAAAGCGCGTGCGACCGAGATATCTTGTCGCCGCCTTGTCTCAGAATAAATCGACGTAAACGCCAATTCTTAGATGTTAAATTAAATGAAAACGAAACAGAATTATTCAAAATCCCCGTGCAATTATACGGGGTCATTTGCTTTCTTATTTTTAATACAAATTTCAAGGCAAACTGTTTTAAGAAAGGTCCTTTAACACTCGAAAAACATGAAATATAGAGGTAACTTCGTAATTTTTTTCTATCGAGCGAACTTAAAGCTTTTGCGTTTTTGCTTCTGCACGAATATCAGCCCTATAGTCTATTATCTATATTATTTTTATTAAACCGATTGACCAAGTTACACAATGTTTTATGCTCATTTGAAATTGTGCATCTGACATTATACCGACCCTTAATATACAGTCAACCTGGCAAATTTTTTCATCACAATGAATATCTTCAACATTATACGGCGTGATAGTTAGTCTCCTTTTTTTCTCTTCCTCAAAAAAAGTCATTAATTTGAGTGACAAATTACGTTCGGCACTATGAAAAACTGTCCTCTTTTTACTCATTGTAAAAAAAACTACGCGATATGCCAACTACACACCGAAAAATAAAATAACATTTTAAAACTTAACAAAAATATTTCGTTAATTCACTACAGCGACTTCCACGCTAATAACAGTAACAAATATTATAAAACGATCAAGTATCAAAACCAAAAACAACAAGAAGCAATATTAGCGACCGGGATGGACGGGTGTACGTGATAGCGTTGCTAACGGTACTAATAGGGACAGTCTAGGAGCGCGGCGCGGTGAGGCGGGAAGGGAGGGAGCGGCCAACTCGAAACGAACGCGTAGTAGATGCAAAATCAACAAAAGAAACTTAAATTTATATTTTTATTCAGCTAATACGAATCAGTAATTTTTTAACCAGAACTGAAAACATGGTAACAAGAAAAAATATAAAATGATATGGAAAATATAGAAAAAACATTTAACAATATTTTTCCTAAAATTTAAAAGTATGCTTAAAAATAAAATGATCGCGTTATTTTAAAAAATCCGTCATCTGAAATATATCTATAGTGGTGGGTGCAATGAACCCATGCGTATGGAGTCCCTTAGGAGTAGCAAGCGAAACATGTACGTCGGACTGCGAGTGCCTCAGCTTACTGCCTGAAGGTACCTAGAAGCATAGGTTTTACTATGCTAGAAGCGGAAGGGGCTGCAGAGTACGTTGCAGGTTTTATACACTTTCAAAGTTTTACTATGGGTTTATGGACCCAGGACTGCAATTAAGGGTTAAGTATATGCCCTTCTACATCCCTACTAAAACGTGTGTAATTAAGAGACTCCACAATGCTAAACTTAGTTTTGCACCGGATTAAATTCAGTTCTGTCTACGTCTATGATAGAAACATAAAGTGTATTTGTGGATATATTAATAATTTGCAATATTCCGCTAGTGTTTAGCGGAATATTGCAAATTATTAATTTATCCACAAATTCATGATGGACTTCCGCAAAGTAACGCCTTTTTCAATAAATTTTACCATTAAGTGTGTTTTTTTGACTCAAAATCATTATTAATTACGCTTTATAAATATAAAAACATTTGATCTTCCTATAAATAAATTACTTAAAGAACTATAAATTACACGAAGAAAGCGTTTCAGCTCCCGTATTTCAAAACCGATTAAAACTAAATTAACACACGCAGATACCTACCATTAAAAACTTATTACATTAAAAATTTCAAGTTAATGTCCTAATGTAGCCGCAATTTTAATAACTTTTGCGTGCATGGCAAGTAATTAGAGTAGGATAGGTAATTAAAAAACATAAGCGTCAGAGCAGGACTGAAGTTTAGCATTGTGGAGCTCCATCATATAATCTTACAATGCTAAGTATTTTGTTTTTGTTTTTAGTTCAAATTAAATTCTACTATACCCTAGTCTAGTATACCTTAGTCTAGTCGTCAACGCTTAGATAATGTAGCTGCGGTCAAAGTACAGTCAGGCCCGTAGCCATGCGTTTTTTTTTGGGGGGGGGGGGGGGTGAAACTCTGAGAATTGCTTGTTATACAATAAATACGTGTCGGGTTCCATCCATTTTTTATTTATTTATTTTGTGATATGTCTTATAGACTTTATTTTTTTATGAAAACAAAAGATTAGAGGTTTTACGAAATCCCACTCCCCCCCTTATTACGGGCTTGAGTACATTTCGGTCCAGTAGGCGGACGTGAACTTAGTCGCAAGAGTCGTCGCAACACGTAAAGCTTCTACGGGAAAGGTGATGTTCGCGCGGAGCTACGCATGGTGACACTCATACCACAAAATAACCACTTACAGAAGGTTTACTCCGTATAAATAGCGAAAACAAGCGCACGCACATATAGACGCGTACGTACGACGATCTCGGTCGAATGCCAATACGAAATTCTGCCGAGATCATTATACGTACGCGTCTATGCATGTGTGCGTCTGTTTTCGCTCTGTCGTCGAGTCGGCCTTCTGGTAGTATCTATTTTGTGCTAATACGGCGGCGCCTTATACTGGCCCGAACGGTGTGTGATTAACAGGGTAAAAGTTAAGACGGGGCACTAAGGGCAGCTAACATGTACCTACGTTATAGCTAAAAGAAAACGGGTTTTGGAGACTAACTCTAACTTTTGGAACAATTTACTTCTGCATTCACAGATTTTAGAAAAAAATTACAAGTCATCGAGAAAAACGGCAACGGCGCAAGCCGTGGGCAAAGCTAGTCTAGTAATAAAAAGTTAAGATCGGACACTAACTACTAACTAACTACCAGATACGTTACAGCTACAAGAAAATGGCTTTAGGAGACTAACGCAAACTTTTGAAGCGTTTTACTTTTACCCTCACGGATTTTGAAAAAAAAGTACAGTCATCGAGAAAAACGGCAATTTATATGCAACAATTTTTTCGTGTTATTCGATTTTCTTACCTATAAGGAACATTAGTCTCTATCACCCAGAAAACGCATAAGATACCATATATTTACTATGAGAATTTACAAAAATAAAACAAATTGAAAACTTGTTTCAGTAGTAACCACATTTTGGTAAAACTGTGGACGTTTTCATACATTATTTTTGGTTATTATTAATCTAGTTAACATTTTCGATGTTTGACTCGCATATTTTTATATTACTCAAATTTCACGATTTTAAGGCCCCCCAATTATAAAATGAACATTTTGTTTAATTCATACCGTTAGTAATTACGTTATTAAAAATCCAAAAAATATATATATTAGAAACGAGGATATACTTAAGTAACTTGTCGTTCTGAAAACGTAATTTAATTAACTTCGCTCGATAGAAAAAAATCGCAAAGTCAGCGCTCAAAAAATCTTAACATCGAGCTAATGATATGTATTTTTAAAGCTATACATCTCAAAATATGCGAGAATTTTTTACATACATTACTTAAGTTACTTGTTGAACGCATTTTGATCACAATTAACATTTGAAATAAATATGAAATAATACATATAAATTCTTCCGCAACAGTTCAAACTCGGAAAACCTCTTGACACCCCCTCGAGCATTCGTTTCGTGACGATATATTATATTGATTTTTTTTATTACTTTTGTTTCTTTACAAACAAAACTGCACCAGTACTTACATTATTTTGACGCGGTGTATAATTTTTTTTTCTTCAACTTTAATATCGTAAATTATGTATTTAGAGATGCATATTACGTATATCAACTAATAATGTGAATATTTTTTCTTTCAGATCGAGAAAAGATAATGAACAAAAAGATGAATCAGATGATGTGAATGAAACTAGGTACCTAGGTAAACCTAGCGCCGCCGCCCGCGCCGGGCGCTTCTTTTGAGCTCAAACCAAGCCGACACAGGTGTATGGCACCAGACTTTACTGCGTAAATCTAACACTTACTTACTGTAACTGTAATAAGAGTTCATTCAGGTTACGCTCGTATCTCGAGCGAGTCCTATCAGATGTCCCGTGAATTATGGCGCTGTCATATTTATTGCAATGTAATAAGAACTTTAGCGTGAGAAAAATGGAACGTAATTTGGTACAAATTTTATTGTCGATTGTAATATTATAGATTTTTCATCTATTTAACTTTCGAATAAAGTTCTAAGTTCTAAAATAACATGATCTAAAATAAAAATAACACAGAGCATGTATTTGTACCCAGAGTAGGTAGGTACGGCAATAATAGGGCTCACCACCTATCTTACCTATCTTACCGTCTTAGTGTCTGTCTAGAACTTTCTTTCGTCTCTCTCTGCTAATTGAGCTAAAATGTATAAAGTACTATCAAAGATGGGGACACCATGTTGTGTACCGAGTATTGACAGTGACACTCCCTCCTTTTTGACAGAAAATACAAATGTAAATAACAAAGTTCTATAAAATATTATTATTTTGATCAGTTCGTGGAAACGGAGCAGTGGCGCACGGCCTGCCCGGTTTCCACTATTAGCTAAGAATTGCGTATTGGCGGCGTCACCACGCCGACACCGCAAGCTCTGGATCCGCCACCGCGTGACGGTTGGTCGCTTGGCAAAATAATACGGAAGAAAACGGTATTCAATTAAAATATCATGTTGCCTAGTTAATGAAACAGAGGAAACGATAAATGCAACATTGAGAACTAACTACACGGACCTCGATTAATCATAAAAAAATGTCATCATAATATAAATGTTCGGCTTGTCAGTGACCAAAAATCTAGGTTACATAAATAATGTTTTATTTGAATTAAAGTTCCAATTATACCACATTGCAAAATAAAAATATAATACCCTCCATTTCGGATGTTGATGAAGAAAGGTATAAACAAAATTTTTAAAAACTTTTTGTCTCTTAGTTGGCTCAATTAATTCAGCTGTTTGAAATTCAATGATTTAGAGAAAAACACATTAAATTCTCTATATTATTAAAAATGCGTTCCTACGGGTAAACCGGCTGTTTGTATCCCAAATTCATGCGGACGTCCTTTAGTGTTTAAGGGTAGGTTCTGGTCTTTTACTTGTTACCTACTTAGTATTGTATTTAAAAATAACTATTATTTATTGAAAATCTACCATAAATATAAAAATATCTGGTTTACACTACCAAACTCGTGTTTTGTTACAAAAAATGTCAACGCCTCCTACCAAAAGTATTATTCAAAGCCACACTCACAAGCAAATCCTTATAAACAGATAAGAGTTACGGTCAAGCATGCCAACTACGGTCATTGATCCCGAGGAACTAGACCTTCGTACAAACACGTTCCTGAGCAACTTAGAGAAAACTCAAAAGCAAAGGTTAAGAATCGAAAAGGAAACCATTCTTTAACGGGATTGCAGTGATGCCAAGTGCGAGTCGGACTTGCGCACGAAGGGTTCCGTACCATTATCTATAAAAACGGCAGAACAACATATCTGTTGTATGGGAGCCCCCTTAAATCTTTATTTTATTCTGTTTTTTAGTATTTGTTGTTATAGCGGCAACAAAAATAAATCATCTGTCAAAATTTCAACTGTCACGGTTCATGAGGTACATGCTGGTGACAGACGGACAGCAGAGTCTTATTAATAGGGTCCCGTTGGTTATCCTTCGGGTACGGAACCCTAAAAAGGGAAACATCAAGGTCAACGTTAGTGCAAACACTTCTCTATAAGCAATACCTCAGCAATGTAAAAGCAATAAGCGTGTTAAGACACGGTGTTGCGAATGAAGCTAATGCACTCAATCAGCTGTCAATTCAACTTAGGATTACTATACAGAACTGCGGATTATTCGTTCATGCTCAAACTCCCTACCTTGGAGCAACACCGTATGGACTCATTGGAAATGATAAAGTCGTGGAAATTAAGTGCCCTTTGTCAGTTTACAAACAGAATTTGAACGACGTAGATGTCTTAAATAAATTACCATTTTTCAAAAAGAAAGACGATGCACTGGTAATTAGCAAGAATCAGGACTGGTTTTATCAAATGAGTAATTTAATTTTTGAATCTAGATCTAGTTACTACGTATATTTAACAGGTTTCTTTTCTATTTCTTCATGTTTAATTTTTCAGGTTCAGGGCCAGTTACTTATAGCGCGAAGTAAAAGTTGCGTTTTCAGTATATGGTCTGGGAAGAACAACCCGTTGCACATAGAAACTATTGACCTGTGTGAAAATGACACAAAAAAAGAAAAAGAATTCTAAAGTAATCAGTTATATTCTTACTTTTCTGCAGATGTATGTTTTAAATAAAAAAATAAACGATTACAGTGTTAGTAAGATTAAACTTGTAAAAATAAACGATATTTTATTTTTATTTATACTGTTAGTAAAATTAAACTTTTAAGTTAATACAATATTCACAAATCATATACATATGATTATATTATTTATAGCAAAATCCTTCGCTTTAGAAACTCAAACTGTAAAAACAAAATCTCAGGGGCTCGAAGCGAACTTTTTTCAAAGAATTTTATTTCTGATTGATTTTTAGGGTTCCGTGCCTAAAAGGTACAAAAGGAACTTTTATGTTGAGATTCAGTTGTCCGTCCGTTCATCCGTATGTCACAGCCTCATAACTTTAGCACCGTTTAAGATAAAGACATGAAATTTGGCACAAACATAGCTTTAATTTGCTCATATATCACGGTGTAAAAAAAATATGAAAAATATGATATTGTTCAAAATATTTCAAAAACAAAAGTGAGAAAAATAAAAAATATTAGCCTAAATCATGGTAATATGAGTTTACGTAAAGATTACAGGAAAAATAAAGCGGTTGAGAAATTCACGAAAAAAAAATGACAAAATTATATTCATCATCCACAATACAGAACCCTAGGTACGCGAGTCTGACTCGCACTTGGCTGTTTTTTTTTTCATGTTACTTTGCACTCTAATAATAAACGTATACATTTTGTGTAACATTTAAACAACGCCGAGGTGCGGCGCCGCTACGCCAACCAAATTTGATCGGCGCACAGTCGCCGCCGGCAGATTCGAGTCGGCGCCCACGTCTAAAAAATATAGTAGGTACTAATGTAGCAGTTAATTAGGGAAATACTAAAAATGTATGTATTATTATGTAAACAAATGTGACTATGGTCAAAAGTTTTAAATTTAACTTATATTCTCGAAATGTATATTTTAACTACCGTTTTGTTCTAAATAAATCCTTTTAACATTTAATTAAATAAATACTTGATGTCCACAAATGTTTAATACTTTAATACATATTACCCAATTTTCTGTTTCAATTTATCTTTTCCAATAGCTATGCAACATTTCGCACACAAGCGCCTCTAGTGCCGATTTGTGGCACTAAAATTCATTTGCGGGGAAGCGCGGGGGAAATCTCAATTTCTCAGCGGCCTGGGCCAAGCCTTAAGTTCCACTTAAACATAGATTTAGATAATGTTAATGGACTCAGCCTAAAATATTAAAATAACATACCATAGACAGTCCAGTGGTGATAGCGTTTGTATGGAGGTTTGCGCGTAACAAGGCCCATTTCTTGTAGCTATAACGTACCTGGTAGCTGCCTTTAGTACCCGATATTAACTGTTTCCCCTGTATTATTACACTAGCTTTTGACCGCGCCTTTGCTCGCGTGAAAGTGTCTTTCAATTGTCGACATTTTTCGTTATGAACAGAAAATCACAAATTTATTTAGAACTTCCTGACCGGTTTCGCCTTTATGGCATTTGATTTTCTGTTCATAATGTATTTTAAGTTTCACCAAGTGCCAACAATCAACAGCATAAACATTCAAAAGTTTTCGTATTGACGGTTTTTATATCAACTTTCCTTATAGCCTACATTTTGGCAAGGATCACTACGATGATAATAAAAAAATCGAATCCAAATGGAAATTAAATTATTAAATTACTTATATTACATTAAAACTGACCTGTTGTAACTGTATCTGATACACCTACATTACATAAATAAATATATTTCATTTTATATTTCATATTTCATTCCGTGGTTCTCGAGTTAAAAGGAATAGACAGAGAGACCCATTACATTTAATGTTTTGCAAAGTATTCAAATTACAGACACGACTTATTTGCTTCTTTATTATATATAGATCGATTTACACGATTTCCAAGACATAATTCAAGTTTAAAACCGATTTTAAAAATTTATACCCCATAAATAACGAAAGTAATGGATGTTGTCAAGCCATACCTATTTCTATTAGTATATTTAACTGATGCCGGGTCCAGGTCGGACCCGAAATATATCTTAAACCGTGTAATTTTATAATTATAAAGTATTTTATTTAATTATTGATTCGTATAAATAAAAATATATATATAGAAAGTAAGGTCGGAAATCTTCAAATCGATTGTTCCCAAAGCTATTTCTTTTCAGGCAGAATAAACGAAACTCTACGTGGAGGGGTGAAAATAAATATGTATTGTACAGGTGGTATAAACCGCTTCAGGATATTGAAGGATAAATTGATTGTTCGAGGGTCGGTTTTCCATTTAGATATGGAAATTTCTGGGATTGTGTACGAAAATCTTCGATTTTGCCAGGCTTTTTTTCTGTCCAACAAATCACTGGAACGTTGGGCATTTTGACCGCAGAATTTGAGAGGTTGTTTGAATATTAAAAGACCATAAAAAAGATTTTTTAAAAAGACCCCGTATTACTTGAAAACTCTTTTTGTAGCTTATTTTTTTACAGACGGAATCCGATTTTAAAAAGTACAACGTTACTTTGTTATCGAGTTATTTTACTTTTTACAGCTTTTTGGTGCGTTTAATACGAAAAAGGCTTTTATAGTCCATTTAGGATAGTTAATATTTTTATTACAATTTTAATAAGGCACCGACTGAGTTTTTATAAGTTATAAAATATTTTAATTGGTACTACGTACTGATATTAATTTAGGTTTCGATACTCAGTTAATGCGTAGTACATAGTTAAGAAAAATCAAAAAATACTAGAACAACTTTCTTTTTGAATAAATACTTATTAGTTTAATTAAAAAATGTTGCCCAAGCATAGTTTTTTTAATAATACTACTTATTCAGTGTGTAACAGAAAGGTGTAACCATATTTGAAGAGCTAACTCAGTCAATGGTATACAACGTGTAACAGAAAGGTGTAACCATATTTGAAGAGCTTATTCAGTCAATGGTAAAGAACAACTTTTACCATGGAGCCAACCCTGAAATCGCAAAAAAAAAATCTGCCCTTCCATACATTTCGGCCGAGCGGCATTGCATTTTTCTATGAAACAGTAATTTTTTTTTTTCGACATACATGTCTTGTTCCATAGCAAAAATTGTTCTATACCATTGACTGAATAAGCTCTTCAAATATGGTAACACCTTTCTGTTAGACGTTGTATACAGGTTGTAAATACAAACCCAAGAATATTATCGGGTATGAAAGTATACACGATACCGATACAATTTAAGCTACAGCTATGCACTCTTATCAAAGCAGTTCAATCACCCCGTAGCGTGGTCCAAACCACGTGGTTGAGTAATTTTGTTCTGTGCTATTGACGCTATTAGAGGTCAACGACCAGCGAGGGTGTCCACGAGATTAGTGGATTTTAAGTTTATTAAATCGTGATATTGTGGGGTAATGGTACATTATTTGAAATTGCCGCTATTTTTTTTCATCTCTATAAATCATTCTAACATACCCTTACACGATTCTTACCTTTGCTTTTACATGCAGTATATAATTAATGTAACAATAAAGCCGATTTTTAAGGCTTAAATTTTAGTTTTAGTGCTATCAAAACTAAATATTTATTGCAAAACTGTGCCTAAATGCTAGGAACCTAAGCTATTACTGTGGAATAATTTTAGTTTTGACAGCATTCAAACTAAAATTAAAGCCTTCATAATCAGCTACAATGTCGGATCAATACATGATAAATTATATTACGATCAACGAATATTTCGTTTTCTAAACAACAAGCACCTTTTTATAAAAAATAACGTAGAAATGAAAAAAAAAAAAGAGCCTCTAAATTTTCATGAACAATATTTTTTATTAGTTAGTATAGGCTTCGGAGCATAAAAGTATCGACGAGTACTCATTTTGCTAGAAAAAACAAAAAAGTGACCTTTTCCTCTTTAATATTAGATTCCGAATGAATGTAACGAATAAAATTCAACAAACGATTGACTATACGACAGAGCGGGTCGGCCATGCGAAATTAATTCAATAAGATAGGTCAAGTCACAAGGACCTAGTACAGCATAGACTGAAAAGAAAAGTCTGAAACTTTTTGATTAGTGTACACGTACTATTAGCATATATATGATAGGTAAATCGATGCAAATAGGTTAAGAATTTGTAAAACAATTTAAAGAAGTATCTCTTAGTATCTAAGTGAGAGGACGATTATTTTGACGTCATTTCACCAGTTTATGATAAATCTACATAACATAGCAATTCTAAAGTTATAAAGTGTAGAGATAGACCATAAATGTACTAAGATGTTTTTTTATTGCTTGAAACCCTCAAAACTAGATTATTAACTGTTAAACATCATGTTTCAAACAAAACGTCTGCTGTGCAAAACATAGAGTTTGAATTTTTGAGGTATCGCCGGAGTGAGAGGAGAAAGGGATAGATGAGGGTGTTAGAAAGGGAGGTAACACATGCAATCACTTCGCCCGTCTGACAGACAATAAAGAAAATGGCGTCGTGTTTTCCATTCTAAACGTAATAATTCGTCATTTTTTGGGGCTTTTACATAAGTGTTTACCATAATGGTCAAAATTAAAACCAAATAAAGGCGTTTTTAGTTATTTGGTTACAAAACCCTTTTTCTTGATGTCATATAAGTATTATTTACCTTGATCCATATTTTGTCCCAAAACAATATGTTTGTTGATGGTCAAATTATAGGCAATCAGCACAAATTGCGATATCATAACTAATGAAAGGAAACCATTTTCATAGGAAATAACACGGACATCCTTAAATTAAAAAAATTTAGACAAATATGACCGTGAAGAATTTTCAGATTGTTTCGCGCACTGAATACGCAAACATAACGGTACCCGTAATAATTGAAAACAGGGACCAGTTTGATGTCTGTTTAAGTTAAATAAATTACCAAAATAAGTCATGCAAATAATAACAATCATTCTTCAAACGAAATTCTTTTTTCCATTAATTTTCTTGGCGCGTATCAACTATAAAGGTTATTTAATCTTAGCAAAAAATCAATTTTCTGTAGACTGGAGCCAAAATCACCCTTTTCTAAGGCGAGCCCTTCTGGACCGCAATTTTCTTAGAAATTGGGGTAATGTTTATTTTTTATTTCGGTCTAATTAAATGAAGTGATGATCAATAAATTTACTGAATTCGATTAGTTAAAGATATATATAGTTATACTGACATGATATTTTGAATGTTATTGTGCTTTATTCAATACAAAAATTCGTGGTAAACTGGCAACATTAATCGGGAAAATTTACGGAATTATATTTTTTTTCCACAAATAGTGTTATAAAAATACTTATATCAACTTAAAATACTTATATCAACTTATATATATTAATATATAATATGTCAACAAATTTATATGTCAGATGTTTTGACAATATTTTTTTGCAAATTTTTTGAGTCATTATTATCATATTTGAGTTGACAATGTGATAAGTTTTTCGAATTCAAAATTCAAAAAGTTTATTTTGCAAAGTAGGTATATATAATACACGTTTCACAAGTCAAATTTTAATCTTATAAAAATATATGTAACAAAATAATAAATGTACTTGAACTACTTAGATTAAATGTTTATTTAATTTATGTAGGAATATATATACGATTAAAATTATAGGTAAAATATTATTATACAAGGTGAAATCCAATCAACCGCCCGAACCCATACCGGAGACCCGGCCAGGGACCAGGAACAAGGTTCAATGATCACCAACCGAGCCCCCAGCACGAATCCAGGCGGCCGACCAAATCCCATCCTATATACTACATACTAATAGCCCTAATAGGTTACATATATAAATACATGCCTACCTCCGCCCCTTCGATTAGTCTTGCTAGTTTGATCACTTTATAAAATAAAAAGAAGTATTTGGAAATGTGTTACATTAACTATCAATAGGAAATATTGGTCTAAGTTTATCATGTATTTAACAACATAAAGGTTTCGCTTCAATTGCTAAATTAGGCGCTTGAAATTTTAGATTTCTCGCTAAAAGTGTGAAATGGCTCTTAAGTACTCGTAAATTACAAGTACTTTCATGGCGCCTATTCTATGTTCTATCATATTGCGGAAAGTTGGTCAGCGGTACTTCACCCGATAATACCTATTAAAAAGCTCTTTTTTATTATAGATGTATTCAGACAACATAAATGCAGATAAAAAATCATGCGGCATCCATGCATGTACGGTCTATGGACCAAGTTCAATCGTCCTCGAAGGACACCTGCTATAATGTTACAGTCTGATTATTTCTGTCCACTGGAACGGAATCCAAGAGAAATTTCACTGAAGGTATTATTTATGATATTGTTCTACGGAATTTTTTAAGGTTCCGTACCCAAAGGGTGCCAAATATGACCCTATTACTTAGCCTCCGCTGTCCGTCTGTCCGTCTGTCTGTCACAGCTAAAGCCGTTATAGGTAGACAGTTTATATTTTCACAGAGTACACGTGTTAATATGGCCTCTATCAAAGCAAATAATAAAAATGAAAATAAATTGAAACTCAAGAAAAAATTACACCGTAAAAAAATAATACAATTTTTTAAACGTAATTTATTTCAGCTCTATGTCAAAAAAAAAACATACAAGTTTCAGAGGTTACATTGTATAGTACATAAATACTCAAAGTAAATCAGCAAATTATAATAAAGTTGTTTCCTTACTCAAAAGGTTGCCGAATTGTTTGGCGCTACCATTTTAGCGCCTTGATGTTTTTAAGTCATCTATATAAGGGTACGGAACCCTAAAATTGTAATGTTAAATAATAATAATATACAAGCTGTTGATTTGGTCCACAACTTGCGTTAAATGAATATTAGTATACATGTGGCTTATTTTAATTAATTCCAAAAAACTGTATTGAAAAAATTATACTAATTAACGAAGGAGATATGCTCTTTTTTATTTGTCCTTAAATTCTATTAAGGCGCTACGGAAAAAAAATCGTTACTTTAAGAACTTGCATATCTACTTCGGATAATAATATATTATTTTGATAAAATTGTATATTATTTTTGGAATCTTTTTCTAGGGATCTGTTAAAACAGAAACGCGATTGAAGCAATTCGGCTCGATAGAAATAATTATTGAAGTTAGGTCTTTTTCGACACCAATTCTCCTGGTTTGACAATTTAGAATGACATATGGACTGCAATTATATTTTATTAGATGGGTTTTATCAATATCTAAGACCTGGCTAAACGAAATTTTGATAGCAACTTTAGTACATTTCATATTAATAAAAAACCGACTTATTGCTACTTTTCCACGAATCTATCCCTCTCGCACTGAGGGTTTTTTCGCATATGGAGTAACAGAGACGCTAAAACTTATAACAGCTGCGCGAAGCGCAAGTTACCTATCTACTCGGGTGCCCCCTCACCCCGTCGCACCACCGCTCCTCCGCCAGTGCTTAGTCAATTTCATCATGTCAGGCGTTTTATGCGACCTCCAAATTATAGTACAGTAGTAGGGTTAAGAAAACTTGTGTTATTATCTTTAGCTGAATTAATTAATAAAAGTTATGGAATTAAACAGGTAATAAAATATTATAAGTAATAATCGAGAAATTGAGGATTGAACGAATTGCGCGCTGCTTCTAGCAACTGTTAGCAGTTTTAAGCAGTTCACCAGCAGATGTGAGATTATAGCGAAAGATGGTGCTGCAGCTGATTGGATTTGCATCTCTACGCGTTGGCCTCCTCGGTATAAACTTATACATAACGAAAGTGATGTACCCTCTGGGTCGAATAGGTTCCAAGTGGAACGGGTAGGGTAAGATGATATAAATATAATAATAATGAGTAGTTATTAAAAGTATATTATATAATAATATGGGAGTCATGGAAAGCTAGAAAAACAAGCTACAATAATAAAAAAAATATATACAAGGTGACTTTTTGATCATCGTCCAAATTCATAATGTAAGCTTGGTAAGTGATCAGCATCATAAATCGATAACAATAATTGTGAATTTCGTATTATGAAATTTCGACTTCCCATAGTAATTCACTCGCAGTCCTGGGTGAATCACTATGGGGAGTCGAAATTTCATTTTATGAATTTTACAAAAATCGTTATTGGTTCATGATACTGATCACTTACCAAGGCTCAAGTATGAATTTGGACGATGTTCACAAATTCACCTTGTATATACAATATATATAAAAAAAGTTGTGGGTAGTATTCGTTGACCTTATTTTGACGCCTACCTTACCTCAATTTTCTTCTGAATTTTTTGTTTTAGATATATTTTTTTAATTGTGATATTCCCAGGATTAGAATTCTCATACAGTTTTGTTATAATATCATATACATCGGATGAGCCATAATAATGAATCATCATACGTTTAGTCTCGGAAAAGTTATCATTTATTAAATCAATTATCGATGGAATCTGCTTAAAAAAGAGGAGTGACATTTCACTAAAAAAAGGTGATTTCTAAGGATTTGTAATTCCGACTTCTGCTTTTTAGGTAATGAAATAAAAACAACAATGAACAACAGAGCCTGATCAGAACAAATATTACCATTTCGTCACGACATATATCCTATAGCGGGTGTCAGAGATGTTCCGTGTGTGGACTGTCACTGAAACAGTCAACACTTGTACACCCATTTTTTAACACTTATTACATAAAATGAACTTTTAACAAAAAATAGCAACCGACTTCAATAGTTACAGCAGTCATTCACTAAAAAGTTAATAATAATTCTATAAAGACCGATGGTACTGAAGCAACACTTTTGCCGACTTCTTTCTTCCTGAAACGTTATGTTATCTAGAAGTCGGCGTTCTTTTATTTGTTTTTATGTTGCTATATCGTAGGAAATATGCCGACTTCTAGATAACATAATGTTTCAGTAAGAAAGAAGTCGGCAAAAGTGTTGCTTCGGTACCATCGGTCTTTATAGAATTATTATTAACTTTTTAGTGAATGACTGCTGTAACTATTGAAGTCAGTTGCTATTTTTTGTTAAAAGTTCATTTTATTTCACATATTTTAGTGTTGCTGGGTTAAATTGTGAAATATGGGTAGTTCTTGCAAACGTGGTTTTAATATGAAACGAAGTTCAAGTGAGTATAAGTAGCTATGTTTGAGTAGCTTCCTGCTATCAATCTCGAGTTATGTGCTTGCATTCGTTAAAGAGTTCTACGGTGATGAAGCCAAGATCGAAGGTCAGGTGGGTACACTGGCAATTTTCAAGCAATGCCCTGCAATGAGCACCATAACACAAACTGATTGCCGCAATCCAAAGTTATGTGCTGTCATCCGTTGAGGAGTTCTATGGTGATGAAGCCAGGATCGAAGGTCAGGTGGGTATTCTGGTAATCTCCAAGTAATACCCTTGAATTAGCACCCTAACGCAGTGATTGCCGCAATCTCGAGTTATGTGCTCTGACCCGTTGAGGAGTTCTATGGTGAATATGGTGATGAAGCCAGGATCGAAGGTCAGGTGGAAGAATGATGATTTTCAAGTA
The DNA here is from genome assembly GCA_934047225.1 of Ypsolopha sequella. Classification (NCBI taxonomy): domain Eukaryota; kingdom Metazoa; phylum Arthropoda; class Insecta; order Lepidoptera; family Ypsolophidae; genus Ypsolopha; species Ypsolopha sequella. The sequence goes on from OW203996.1 coordinate 13,189,573, forward strand.
ATACCTTGTAATCAGCACCCAGGTACAAAGCGATTACCTCAATTTCGAGAGGTATGCTGTCATTTTCTGAGGAGTTCCACTGCCTATCTCTGAAGACCTTCATGAGATCATGACCAAACCCAAAATGGGACCTACCTGGAAGTATACTCTTTCAAACAAAAAAAGAATTGTTCAAATCGGTTCAGAAATGACGGAGTTATGGAGTAACAACGCCAAAAAAAAAAAAAAAAACATACAGTCGAATTGAGAACCGCCTCCTTTTTGAAGTCGGTTAAAAATTAACACTATGCTTGTTTTGTGAGCGTTTACACTACACATTAAAAAAAAAGTATTTAAGTAATATCTTACATCTTTTTCATTCCACCCAAATGTTGCCTGGAGATATTGCTATTAGCAATAAGTGCCCCCTTTGTATGTACAGAATATCTGTTCATTATGTATAAATGCGTTTTTAATTATTGATATAAATGTACAAGAAGTGTAATAAATGAAAAAAAAACTTCTAAAAACATAAAGCTCAATATTACTCAAAAGGATTGTTGTATCCCATGGACCTAATTGACAATAGCCTAATTGCCGCACTTCCGGTACAAATACACGCTTTTACAGCACTAGGTTTATCGTTCGACAAGAAGTACGTAACAAATACTAAATATATGCAAATATCAACACCAGAAAACTCATTCAAGATGATCGGCAGGTAGGATTCGAACTCGGGTCTCAAGATTTAGATTCTGGCATCTTTCCAACCGAGGTACCACTGCTATATAGCCTGATCATAATGGTTCTTTTTTATCCTTTAGGTACATAACTGAAAAACTTAGAGCTTAAACTTCCCTTGAATTCCTGGAAATAAATAACCAGGACCATAACTCATCTAAACGCCTACGGAACCAAACTTTACACTCAAGAGGATGCCCTATAAGGAAATTGGAATGAATGGCCGAAAGTTATTCCCTAATTAGAGGGCGATGTGGGAAGTTTATACGTCTCCTTGGAGCGTCGAAATGAGAGTTAAACTAAACTTGTTTACCTTCCCGCAGAGCTGTTTATATGAAACTTTATGTAGCTCTGCTTGCGGAAGATCCTTGAGCCATAGGACTGGGCTGATTGGATGTATTTCGGCCTTGCAAGTTGAGTCCGATAGCCGAAATTGATACATCAACTGATTTGATTGAATATAATATATATTCATATTATAAATTGTTATTTATTCAAATAAAATAATACTTAAATAACTTATAAAAATAAACTAAACTAAATAAAAAATCCTATCTTGATCGCCACCGTCATGTGGAAGGGTACCTAGAAGGCTGGCAGCGTTTCCTATTTGAATGGCCAGACTGATTCTCTGGCCAAGACACGCGCCAGCCTTCAACATAAGAAAAAATATTTCTTGATATTTATATAATTAAATTAAAAAATATATAAACATAGTATCTTCATGAATAAGTTTCAAAATATTTTAAAACTGAAGTGATCGTCTTCAGTCGAGTTAAAAAAATATCAAAAAAATTATAATGTTCTTATTTATTTGTATTTGCCAAAATTTTCAATTTATGTGACTTATCCCGGGTAATATCCATGACTTGAACCAAAAACCTAAACCAAAATCAAATACATACACAAGCTTTAAGTGCTGAGCAGTTCTCGATGTAACAAAATTTCGTAGAAGTGTTATAATAAATAACAGAATTTTAGGTTCACACATAGTATATGTATTGCCAATCCAAAATATTCTCTTTTAATTTCGATTTTCTGCGATAATTATCCTGAAATTGTAAGAGCAACCAAAGACACTTTGAAGTTTTTTCAAGAGATGAATCTTTTTACGTATTATTGTGCGTCTGGCTCGCTCTTTACGAATGATGAAATAGCAACCCAAAGCGACCACGTGCGTCACTAATTTCAACATACCGAGCGCAGACAGTTTAGGCCAAGTTTTTTTTGGAAATAAATAATGCAGGGAAATACAAATGGAAATAAATTAAGATAAACGAAAATATATGTCGGACAAAATGTGTTTGTATAGAAATTTACTATTCAATATCCAACACGTATTTTCATAATATAAGTTCAAATTACCCAGCTTATTCCACACCCATTTCGTTACAATTGTTTTTTAGTTGTGTGCAGGATACTGGAACAATTTTTTTTTGTTGTGATCTAAATGAGGCCGAAAACTTTAAGCAGTATATTACTCAAGACTCTACAGAATCCCAGCGCTATTGTCGTTCTCGCCATTCGTATTTCACAGTGATGGATTGGGAACGAAACTTTCCCTCGCATTTGTTTCTTTTCAATCAATTTTGAGGCTCCAAATAAACAAACAGTGAACCGTCTTTGATATTCGGAGTGGAAGTAAATTGTTTGTATATTTCCTCTTAATTTATTGTTTTCTGAAGTAATTTGGAGGTTTTTTATTTTTTTTATTTGACGGTCTGTCTTTCATTTCCCGCCTTTGTAAAAAAAAGAACGGTTATATTTGATTTAAATGAGAGCGGGAGGTTCTGAATAAAAAATGAAGATTATTTTATTGAGTGGAAAGTGATTTTGTAATCGTCAAGCGTTAGTTTAGAGCCCGAGCGGTAGCAAGAAATTGAAATTGAAAATCTCGTCAAATGAGGTTTGAGAATAAATAAAGTTAAAGTGTATTTTTTGTTGTATCAAGTTGCGAATAATGTGTAAAGTTGCATAATAAGTAGATTGTCGATTTACCATGTATTAATGTGTTCTAACCAGCTAGTGTTGTTTTAAGGGTTTCTTATCCAAAGTGCAAAACAAAGTCCTATTAATGTCATTATGATGGCTAACCATCCGTCCAATTTAATTTTAGGGGGGGTCCCATACATGAAGAAGGAGCCGAAAAAAAATGCCCAGGATAAAAAGAAAACAACATAAAAAGACATACCCGCATGTGCGATCAGTCCAAAGATCGGATATTCGGATCGATATAAAATTAAATTTGGAAAAACTGAGAAAGTTTGTACTTGTGGAGTCTTCTTATAATATTATTTTGATAGTAAAAATCCCGGAATTACGGAATTGATGAAAACGTTACGATAATATAATACTTAATATATATGTTACCGGCAATCTAAATAAATAAATAAATGAAACAATAAAATAGGAATCTAATACTATTCCTACGAAATTTATAAAATTCCGAGCTTATTTAGGCTGAACAGAGCAATAGACAAAACAGAAGGTCGATCAAAAATAAAATAAAATAAACAAATAGACAAATCAGCTTGGTATTTTATGAATTTCCTAGAAATTGTATACAATTTCCTAGAAATTGTATACAATTTCAAAATTTTATAAGTTTACGGTAACATCTTTTAATTATTAGATACATCATCGTGACGTTTTAAGCAATGCTGTAATTTCCGTAATTTTCACTATGACAATAAATAATATTTTTAGAATCCAACTCCACACCTACAAACTTTTTCAAGGATTTACTAAGTACGAACTTAATGCTAATTAGCATTCTCTATTAAATTGAAGTCTGTGTATTTAATAATTGTTTTTAGAAGCCCTCTAGCAGGTGGATTGGAAAAAACCCGCTTTTTTGTAAATAATCAAAACTGAACATTTAAATTCATAATTTGCTTAATTATTATCCTACAAAACATTAATCACTATGTATTGTGTATGCTGTCATGGCAAAGTTTCTACTGGCATCGGTAAATTAGAATTTCAAGGAATCAAAAATTAAATTAATATTAATATTTTCAATTGGTGCTCACCTGTAATTATCTGGGCATTTAGCTTAAAACCTTATGTTATGTTATTAAAATGTATTTATGTACCTGATGTTGGTGATCCAAACAAATAAATAAATACAATTTCAATTTTAAAAGAAAACCTGAAGACTTCTGCTGAATTCAACAAATCGACGTCTACAGTCACAAAAAAATATGGACTTGAATGTAGTTTAGTACAAAAAGGACCTTATTTAACCCTTGTCTTTTGTTACCTCCGAAACATGTTAAAACACAACCTTTTCAAAGTACTTACCAATTGTCATTTGAAATACATACTGACAAAGCCAGGTACAAAGGGCCTTACAAAGAGCCTGTTCCTGACATTCTCTTCATACTTATTCTTGCTTTGTACTTGCCGCTTCATTACGAGGCTACTTGAACACGGTATAGCCACTTTTATTCACTAATTGATTCCTTGCCAGAGCAACTTAAAGAAGAATTTTATCAGAGAAAATAGCTACTTAAAATTGCTGAAAATTGTGTAACTACGGTGTTAAAACTTTCAACTAACTTTCATTTTTCCTGTGTATTTCTTTAAAGGTAGTAACGTGTTTCATCCTTCAAAATAAATTATCTAGATTTATAAATTTCTACTAATTCTTCTTATTATTGCAAAAAGGTGTCAACACCTCCTTATAAACAGGGTGTTGATTTGGTCAGCAAATTACGTCACAGGGTATTAAAGAAAAAAAAAAATTAATGTTTTTTTCTTTGTCGTTAATTTATTTACGATATTTTCGGGGTGACATAAAACGCCTAGTGAACGCAGATATGACGAAACTGACTCAGCACTGGTGGAGACTAGAGAGATGGCAGGATGTGGTGAGACGCCCGAGTAGCTAGATATTTGCACTTCGCGCCGCAAGATAGTTTTAGGACATACAAAAATGGTAATATCTACTTCTTCAAATGGTTTTTATTGTACTTACATTAAGACAAAACGTACTGTAAAATTATTAGTACCAAAAATACTGACCGATATCATAGGACTATGTAAAATAAAAAATGAATTCTACGCGGGCGAAGCCATGAGCAAAATATTAATTAGTAATTATTATACATAAAATTTTTTTCAAGATGATAATTTATGTTTTACAATATACATTTATTTGAAAAACAGAATATAAAATAAAATAAAATAAAGTTTTAATAAAATTTTAATAAAAATAAATGATAAACAAGAGTTTACTTATTTCGCTCGCATGTGATAACCGTTGTTATAAAATCAAAGAAGTGAGATATTCACTCGCGTTTTCAGTTGAGTCAAGTTAAAAATTGTTTTTATTGAAAAAAAATTACCAAGATGACGATGGATAACTTATTGCAAGTTTTAGTTAGACAATTAGTCAGGCGATAAGTGACTTTATTTCATGCGTAGCCGTGTTCATATTTCATGGGTAGCTGTTTACATATTTCATCGGTAGCTGCTTACATATTTTTAAATTAAAAAGATACAAGTTATATTAAGCAATTACCTACTCCTTTTTAGAAATAGGTAAAAAGGAATGAGCTTTATCCAAGAGGGATTTTCATATTTTGGTTAGATCAATATAAAACAGTTAGTACAGTTATTATTTTATCAAAAAAACTCAACACAACATAAGACCAGCAAACTTCAGTATTCTTATAAGACTAGGTACATTTGTATGTACATCTGACTCATGTATTATTTAGGGCTGTTTCACATTTCCGTGACAATCTCAGGAGATGTCATCATAAACACTTTTATCTTTAAAGAAGGAATAAGTAGAAATGCTATCGTATTTTACTTTAATACGTTTATTCGCATGGGAATTATTACATTACCGACTCACGTGTTTTTTCTGCTGCTAGCGGAAATTCAGGAGAAAAACAGGATAAATAATATTGAGCAAATAATGCTTCCAGTTACAGATGTAAATATGAATAACTTGCGTAGAAGGATCTATTTTCTTTTCTCTGGTAATATAAAGCCAAAGAGCAACTAAATTCTCCAAGCAAATTAAAGATTGACCCGGAAAGTTGAAACCACAAGCTAAAAATTAATGGAAATGTCAAAAAATAGTGTTTTAATTAATATCACAAACTTCCCAAAAAATTCATCTTCGGGAAAATCCGCCATCTTGAAAAAAGCGCCGTCATCTTGAATTTGTTAAGTTTTAAGCATAGCGGGTGAACCGAGCGTCTGATTGTTTTCATTTTGCACCAAATTACTTAATTATGGCTGCATTATGTTCCAAAATACTAAAATTAATAATGAATACCAATTTTGGTGCTAAGAAACTAATAATATTTTTTCCAATGCGACAAAAAAAAGTTCTTTTAAAATTTTATTCATGTTATATTAACATACAAAAAAATAATTGGGCATAAGCATTATTATTATACATTATATTTATATAAAAAAATTTATGTATTATACATATTATTATAAATAAGAATTATTTAGTGTAAAATTTAGGTAGCTTTTTTTAAATTTTTGGTCCATTGAAATTTGACCAAAAATATATCGATAATTTTGTTAGTATTGATGAGTACTAAAACCTGTTTTCGGCATTTTAGTGACTAAAACAACAGCTTGTATAAAAAAAGCCACAGTTATTTTTATCAGTATTCAAAAAGCTTTTCATTTTTTTACTCTACCACTCAAAGCCGAATATACAAATAAGAAACTTCGCAATCAAAAATACATTCTCTTTGCCTGCACAAAGGCCGTAGTTATTTGTGTAGCAGTGCTCGGGAGACTACGGACATTTCCGGCATTGTCCGCCGCTTGCTAACGAGAATTCTTGACAACTCTGTACAAGCTGCTGGAATGCAACTTTGAATACCTACTTTTACAATGTAATTTCTACTAAAATCTTGGAGTTTGGGTACAAAAATGACAGAACTTAAATTTTACAGCAACGAACGTTGTTACGAAAATCTTTATTTTAATTTTCCCTGATAAGTTCAAAAACGAAAATCTTGTCACTTATTGTTACCTATAAATACAAGGATCAAAACTGACCAAACATTAAAAATTCGCTTAGGCGAAGGAGGTGTTACTTCAGTGCTATGTAATATTATTAACTGGGTTAGACATTTAAACATTTGAAAATAGGACTTTAAATTAAAATAAGTTTGGATTTCCCACAGATGAAACGCACAAGACAACATATAAAACTGGCTTTATTAATTTCATTGGTGACCAAAAAACTTGCGTTATATCTTTTATCATATCATTTATTCATCAGACAACATGTTTTACGACTGGCGCATAAATATTTTGATAAATATCTCATGTTTATCCACAAGAAAAAAATGGTTAATTCTTTGCGTCCCTCCTACACATCCTAGTGCAGCGATTAAATAAATCAAAATTTCCATCAGTGGACACTGAATTTTTGAATATTCGCTTAACTTTATCCCGTTTTTATATGAAATCACGAATATCTTGCGAAATTCAAGGTGCTGGGAGAGGCCCTACTTTTGTTCTTTTTCCAGGGGCATGTTTCAAATAGGTTCTGAAGGATCCTGTTGAAATTTGCGACTTTATCATTCAAACTATAACGAGCAATAACAGGTGTCCAGTCAGTTTCAGAGGCGTCTGTCCTAAGCTAATCCAGATTAAGGAGATACTTGGGCGAAAGAAATATGAGGTCATGATGGGAGAAAGGGGCATTAAGTTGACAATGACAATTATAAGATCGAAAAGAGGAGGACTTGAATGGGGGGCATGATATGTGGCAAATAAAAGAAGAGTTTGCAAGTTGAAACTAGAGACTATTGAGGATAATTTGGCAAAACGAAAATCGTTTTTTAAGAGGTTGGCGTTAAAATCACTTAAAAAAACCGGCCAAGTGCGAGTCAGACTTTTAATTTTGTCATTGTTGATTCGTGAATTTCTCAACTGCTTTATTTTTCCTGTAATCGTTACGTCAATAAATATTACCATGAATTTTTTCATATTTTTCGGTTCACCAATTTTGGAGATAAGTGGGGACATACATTTTTTAATGTTTTATCAAGGATTTCTCAAAGAAGATGCAACTTTATAATAATATCACCAAACTATATATTGTTACAATAACCTTTTTAATACCTATAATTTCATACCCATAATATATCTTTATAAAATATTTTTCTTATTTATTTTATTTCTTTTTTTATATTTCTCATTGGTGCTCAACTTTTTTTTATCGCTATGGTTTTCCTGTAATTGGCTAGTTATGATCTATAATCCTTATTTTTTTCATAATACATATTTTGGAGGTTTTTAAAGATCTCTAGAAACCAGTGCCAATAAATATAGTAATAGTATATATTTTTACAATTGGCTTTTTAATACCTACAATTTGATATACATATTGTATTTTTAGGATAATATTTTTTAATTTTCTTAGTTTTGTTTGAGAAATATTTTGAACAATTTAAAAATTTTCATATTTGTTTTGTATGTGAGCAAATTAATGCTATTTTTGTGCCAAATTTCATGTCTTTATCTTTAACGGTGCTAAAGTTATGAGGCTGTGACATACGGACGGACGGACAACGGAGTCTCACCATCAAGGTTCCTTTGTACCTTTTAGGTACAACAGAACCCTAAAAAGGATATAGTCTATAGGGGACACAAATCATAGAGCAGAGATTCAAAGTAGTCAAAGTAATCAACAGTGCGGTCTGTGGGGTAGAAAACACCGTTTAGAAGTTTGGAGCGGTGAAGATATATTTCAATAAAAAGGTGTTCCACAAAGCCCATATGAAGCATTGGGTACAACAAGGGCGTTAGGAAATATTATGCCGTTTTTTATATTATAACACCAAAAAAACTGCAGCTCCAATCATTTACACGCCTTTTCTGTACCCACTACGCGAATTTTGTTTGTGTCAAACGGCTAACAATCTGTTAGTTTATTTTGACTAGTTCTGGAGTTAAGATGTCTTTGAATAGTTCTGGTGATTTTAGTTCTGTTTCCAATGATGTATGTGTACGTTCCACTGAAAAAGAAAGCTAAAAAGAAGCAGAGGAACCCAGAACACTGAAAAACATTTTTTAACACCATGAAATTTTTTTGTACTGGTTTCCGCAACCCCCTTTAAGGGGGTCCTCCACTGCCCTCCCTCCTCCAACTACAGCCCTTAACTCTTAACCGGGTAATGTTAATTCTTTCCCAGTGATTCAGCACCTTCCGATGAGAGGCTGTTTCATGGCGGTCAAATCCAAGCAGGAGTAGCTACACGATTTCCATATTGGCGCTTTAAAAGTGTCAAACTTACTTGCGAGTGTCAAGAGCTCCCGTGGAGGTGAGCTGGCTGTCTGGACCTGCAGAGCTTCCTTGTACTGCCCCATCTTTGTGAGGAACATGACTGTGTTCCACCTCTTCCATGTTTTTGAACAATTTGGTGTGAATGTCCATAGCGGTTGTGAAGTGAAGTTTTGTTGATAATTAAATGAATTCTTCAATTTATTATTATTATTTTATTTGGTATATTAGGATCAGCTGCATAAATAAATTGAAATTGGTTAAAATAAATGGCGTAGCGAGGGTTTCAAAGGTACGAGACGTAAAATAACTTTGATGCCGAGCGAAACGCACAATTTTTATCTCACTACAGCGAGAGAAATGCTAGGTACAAGAAAAAAAACAAAAAATTAACAAACCTTTTTCTTTTTTAGCGCTTTCGTCGTGTGGCCAGCAGAGTGTGATTGTTCTAAAAATTAACTTGGCACACCATAAGATAATTATGATGAATTTCAGTAAGCTGGTGGTAAATAAACCGTTTTTGAATAGATATGATTTCCCTGAATACGACCTTTATAGTAGTTTATGCTACAAGGGCGCAAAGGAATAAATTACGAGGACGATTTAAAACACGAGCGTAGCGAGTGTTTTAAACGTAACCGAGTAATTTATTGCTTTTACGCCCGTGTATCATACTACGTTTTTCAATGCATAGTGTGAGGAAATGAAAACAAGTATAATTTTGTGAACTTTAAATTATAATTGGCTCAAAAGGACTGTATCCAGAGCCGTTAAACAGTGGAAAAAAAAGTATAACATCTATAGTACATAGAAAAGGCTGCAGGTTAGCCAACCATTATAATAAATAAAAAAAAATAATAATAATAAAGCCCTAGGGCAAAAAAATCGACTTTCTGTTCGGTTTTGATGCATAAAAAGTGGGCCTTTACGAGCACACGCATTGAAAAAAATATTATCGTTATGATATGATAAATTTAAATATTGTGCGTTTGTCAACTTCATTTTAGATACACGTTTTTGTATAGTTTGTATGTTTAGTATTGCCGTAGTTTACTTTCTATTCACCAACCAACCCATTCTATTTCAGTAACCGTTTAAAAAAGCAACACATTAAATATACAGTCCGTGTCTTCCGTATCCTACATTTCTGCTTTCATATAATAATTTTTACCAAGAATTTCAGACAGTTGAATTTGTCAAAAATCGTCCCTATTACTGATCAGTAAAAGTCGACCCAAGTGTCTAAAAATGTGGTTATATAGTACAATACAATAGTAATCTACTAATGTACGTGACTCAGATAAACATGTCCGGGGTTTTATTGTTCTTTGTTCCGGAACTATAATACGAAAGACCGGAACGGATATTGTAATCCGATGCTTAATAAATAATAAATTTGGTTTGGCCTGTATGCTCATAAATTGCCTTTTTTTAATATGAAACATTATATAATCGATAAAGTTACGGAAAATATCAAAATGATAGTTGATAAGTCTGCCTTAGTGATATTATCTGAAATAAGTATAGTTCCATTTAGAGATCGTGAAAAAAATCTGTAACATCTGGATTTATCAAGTCAATGTCTACTTCATTTAAAAACAGAAAAAGCTTAGGAACACGTAAAAAAATTAAATCTAACTCAATTAAGAAAAAACAAAAATCTAAAAAAAAACCCTAAAAGAAAAGATGACTTATAAATTAAACTATATAGAATATTTTTTCCAAATTATCGCCGTCGCGTCGATCGGCAAGGTCCCCAAAAGGCTGGAAGCATTCCCTCGTTGGATGGCTAAGCTAAGACGCTGCCCAAGATATGCCCAGGGCCTTTCCATCCCCCGAAACTTTGACCATTCGTGAAGACTTTTCCTTGAATATCGATTTTGTTCTATACTTATAACGTTTTTATCCAAAATGCTCTTGTTTGAATTTATATTAAACTTCATTATTTAAAAAACAGCGATACCTAATCTCGTTCACTAATTCACCGCACTACTAGGACACGCACTTTATCAGATAATTACTCGTATTTATTTGTTTCGTAACGCGATGGACCTATTGCGCCTGGAGTGGATTTGTACCTTCATTTTGAAGATACAATATTTGAACGTCATTTTAAACAGATCTGGCTTCAGCTCTTGTCTTGATTATGATGAGTTTCAACCAGAAAGATTTCCTGAAAAACTGGAATTCAACGTTCAAAAAGTATAAAACAGTTCTGCCAGTTTGATGGGGGGATAGATTTTCCTCTACGGGTGGAGGGCACCCAAAAAACATTACGGGACGAGTGGGAGAAAAAGTAAGATCCTGTGGTAAGATCATAAAAATTACTAGCAGATAATAATTGTAAATTTGAGATATTATTAATTTAACTATTATAAAATTTAATATTATTTATATTAAATAAATAAATAAATTTAAATTAAATAAGATATCACCCGGTTAATAAATAGAGCTCTTATAATTTGGCAAATCCGGAATAATTCATATTATAAATAGTAAACATATACCTGAAATTCTCGAGAAAATCAAAACCAGTAAATTTCAAGTAAGATTGAGCACCTCATCTTGCATCAATCAGAACTGAACTCTAAGACGTTTCCTTTTAGTTTAAAATAGCGCGCTCTGAGCCTTGGCTCTTATGACCACCAAGAAACACACACTCACGAAAAACGGAGTTTTTATTGAATAACTAGGCTTCTAGATGAAATAATTTAAATTTACTAAGACAAATAGATAAAGTCATTGTTCACTTATTGTAATACGAATTTCAAAGCTGTGTGATTTAAGGAAGGCCCTTAAATATTCGAAAAACATGAAATTTACAGGTAACTCCGTTACTTTTTTCTACCAAGCGAAGTTAAAGTTTTCACATTTTTTCTAAGATAAATAGATCGGCCCTATAATCTACTATTATTATTATTATTTTAAACCAATTGACCAAGTTTCATGGTCATTTGAATTTGTGCATCTGACCTTATACTTAACTTCATATGCAAATAGTGATTTGGTAAAGAATCGTCAAATTTGTGTTGTCTAGGTGTATGATCTAGTTCTTCACAAAAACTGCATTGTATTCCATTAATTGGTTGTTGAGTTGAAAAACAAAAGTGTTACGATGATTTGAGTTACAAAGTAGAATACAGAAGCGGTAAAACTTACAATTTATGTACAAAACCACGCGTACTATTATAATTGCTTTTAACCTACATTAAATAGGGAGATCTAAGTAACGAAATTAAAGTTTAATTAACTTCGTAAAGGCCATATTTTAACTAGAAAACGTACTTTGAAATTAATACGTTGGTTTGAAAAGTCTCTATTTAATATTAGGTCTTATTACATATGAAATTGCCGTTTTCTATAGAGAATTTGAAAGAAAATCAATTTTCAGTATTAACATTCATGCTTTCTTTTAGGAAAGACAAATCTAAATTATGTAATTTCTTTTGTGTATGAATAACACAACATTAAGCTAACAGCATTAATACAATTTTTAAAAAATGCCAGATGTAAAAATTATTACGAATCTATTCATGGAAATGGTTGGCATTTAGGATGAACTGTTTTTGAAGATTTATTTTTTATAATCAAACTAAAAATAAAAATAAAATTTAATACGTAAAACCTTGAAATCAACTTTAAAACAAAAAACAAATAATTGAAATAGCTATTGAAATGCAGGAATTATGAACTCATTAATCTGTAAGAAATTTTCGGCAATTTCATGTGTAAAGACCTATTATAATTACCCAGTTAAAAATCAGCCTGAAAGAACACCAAATAGAATAATATAAAAAAAAATTGTTCAGTAGCAGGTAACATATTGAAAGTGGTATTCAAATTTAATTATTTGTTTTCATTGGTTTAGTTAAATATAAAATAATAATTGTACCTACCATCGGTAACAAACGAAAAAATATATTCAGTTACCAATAAATTTTTAATTAATAAAATGAATTGAACACCGTCCCACCCGGCTTTTTCTTCTCGTATGTTTCTCTTTCTACCTGTTTTTACCCTGTTTCCCCAATATACTCTCTGTAATCCTGCGGTGTTCGGTAGACTAAATTAATTTTACATCGTTTACTAGGGAACCCTGGTTTTATACTTGTTCGGACTTCAGTTTGACCTATTAACGAGTATGAGCTTGGATTATAAAATATGGTGCCTAAAGCATCCAAGTTTAAAAAGTAAAGCATCCAAACCAATTTATTTTAGTTTTAAATAAATAGCACAAAGCATGAGTATATTGCGTCTTGTATTTTTTTAAGTATATGGCGTAGATGAATTAGATTTATGGTTCAAACAAGCATGAGTCCACGAAAATATACTAATAGTTTTCTAAAGAAACCTAAAAACTTATGTATATTTTATCAACAGTTTTCAGTACGAGTCCCAACAAAATATTTTATTATCAAACATCAAAATAATCTTATTGAATATTAAAATGAAATATCATGCCAAATCTGAGGTTGAATAGGTCCAACATCTTTTTAACAGACCCCTGAGACCCAAACAAGTAATTATAAGACTTATAGGTATTGAAACTCCTCAATTTGTATTACGTTGATTGCATCGACGTAAAATATATTAGAGGGTCTTGTTATAAAAAACAAGAACATAAATTAAAAAGTTTGTAAAGTGTACGTAGTACACAATAAGTATATGGATACCTCTGACGTAGTCGAAGATGAAACTATTTAAAATATTATGTTTAAAAGCACTTGTACTTATCCACATATAGTATACAACTTTATTCTGCCCGACCGGTTTCGCTGTTTAGCATTTTGAACTATTTATAATTATAAAAATAAATAATTTTACCCATGATCAATTTTTCAGGGCAAGGAGAATTCCAAACAATAATGGTCGGTAAGCAATGGAACCTAGTTGAGCCAAATTTGTGATGTAATTATTTACTACAATGTATGATATTGCAATATGTCAACGTTGTGTAAATAGTTGGATCAGTATTATAAACATGCGTAGAGGGAGTAAAATTGCTCTACGCAAATTAAAATTCAACGAATATTTTTTTTTGTTATGTCCAAGATTAAACTCTCCTGAAACGTGGCGAATTTTGCCTAAGCCTAATTTTTTTTAGTTGCATAGAGACGGATAGACAGACACCAAAGCTCGAAAATGGTTTTCGTCTTTTAACAACACCGTGACTGAATACAAAAGGGAATTTTTAAAACTTGCCCTATGTTTTGAAAACGAACTTGATATGTGTATTTTAGAGCATCATAATGGTTAGCAAACTAAAAAAACATATTCTAAAATAAAGCAATAGCAAAAAGCGGTTTCCGAAGTTGTGGCCTAGGTTCTATGCTGCACACGGTTTGTAAGGCATAAATCTAACTAACATTTTAGTGAACGCAGTGAAAATGCGTTCCATTGGAAATATGTGTGTTTTATTAATGTTCTGTGGTTCGGACTATGAATAATGGGGGAAAAGTATTGATTCATGGGATCTGGAAGAAGAAACAGCGACCAGCACAAGAAAGAAAACGATAGTTTGGAAGCAGCTATTTAGAGGATGTCTAGACTATGAATTCTGGGGGAAAAGTATCGATTCATGCGATCATTGCGGCCTGGAAGAAGAAACAGCGATCAGCACAAGAAAAAAAATGATGGAAGCAGATATTTAGAGGATGTTTGGACTACTAATGTTACGGAAAAAGTATCGATTCATGCAATCATAGCAGCCTGGAAGTAAAAACAGTGACTGGCATAAAAAAAAAACGGTTGTTTGGAAGCAGATATTTAGAGGATGAGTTACATGAACGAACGAAATATATTTTTACTGTTAGATAATAGTATTTTGTGCAACTGTGACATTTTAATGTGAGACCTTGGGACACGAGTGCTTGTTTACGTAACGAACGCAGCGGGTTTTGTAATAGACTAGCATGGGTGTCCCAATGTCTAATTATGTCCAGTTGCACACGCTGCTTTATCTAAGACCATCAAAAACAATTCCACGAAAAATTAAAAAAGGAACACTCGCCATGATGCGTACTGTAGTGATACTCGTCATGATACCCTGAGCCCATAGGATGTATGTAGATGCTTGAGACCAATTAGAAGCGAGAGAGTAAAGAGGGCGGGCCTTAAGACATTAACACAGGCCGTTATCACTTGTGATTTGTTCTCTAGCGGTGTTAAAAATAAATTCATCCAATCACAGCGCAGAATTCCGGTGTCATAATGTAATATTATTATATCAGTCAGTAATAATAATTATGCATTACGGTAGACTCTCGTCTTCAGGGGGGTCCCCACATAGAAGCCCTATGTGGTAGACTTAGTTCGGCCGCATACGCTGTTAGACGCATAAGACAAATTACTGATGTAGATACTGCTAGACTAGTCTATTTTAGTTACTTTCACAGCATTATGTCATACGGCATGCTGTTATGGGATAGAGCCGCGGATACAGACGCAGTCTTTGTTTTGCAGAAGAGAGCAATTTGGGCTATTTATAATATGAAGCACCGGGATTCATTAAGAGAAAAGTTCAAAGAAATTAATATATTAACGGTTCCTTGTGAATATACAAGGTGACTTTTAGATCATCGTCCGAATTCATCTTGGAGGTTTGGTAAGTGATCAGTATCTTGGATCAATAACAATTTTTGTGAAATTCGTAAAATGAAATTTCGGCTTCCCATAGAAATTCACTTTCAGTCCCGAGTGAATCACTATGGGGAGTCGAAATTTAATTTTATGAATTTCACATAAATTGTTATTGATCCATGATACTGATCACTTATCAAGCCACCAGTATGAATTTGGACGATGATCAAAAAGTTACCTTGTATTTACCAAGTCCTTAGATATGTCAAAAAAAATGTTGAGTCTTTCCCAAGGCTTGGTGAGCAACATTGTAAGGAAACCAGAAATAAGCATAAACTGGCTTTTCATGGTATGACATATTTCATGACATGGTATAAGATTTTACAATAAACTTCCAAAGGAGGTCCTTACTTTGTCAGAGAATAAGTTTAAGCTGTATATTAAGCAGGGCCTATTGAAAAAGGCATATTATAAAATAAATGAATATTTGGATGATGGTGTTACAGTGATAATGATAAGTAAGTTATAATTTAATTAAATAGTATAATTTCCTAACTTATGATTCCTCTAAGGTGTAAGCATTAATTGATTACAGACTGTAAAAGGAAAAAGACTACATGAGACAGGTAAACAAATATATATATGTTTTTCTTTTTTTCATTAACCAGAATTCCTGATGTCTTGTATTTTCTTATCCCTTGGTTAAAGTAGATATAAGTCATATATTGTATATTATAAATTTTATGTTGAAAAAAAAAAACATGATCTTGCTAGTTTCTTGCCCTTCTTCTTAGCAAGACTAATTGAATGGGCGGAGGTAGGCATGTATTTATATATGTAACCTATTAGGGCTATTAGTATGTAGTATATAGGATGGGATTTGGTCGGCCGCCTGGATTCGTGCTGGGGGCTCGGTTGGTGATCATTGAACCTTGTTCCTGGTCCCTGGCCGGGTCTCCGGTATGGGTTCGGGCGGCTGATTGGATTTTACCTTGTACAATTTATATTTTACCTATCATTTTAATCGTAAATATATTGCTACATAAATTAGATAAACCTTTAATTTAGTTCATGTACATTTATTATTTTATTACATATATTTTCTTTATTAGATTAAATTTGACGTGTAAAAAGTGTATATATCTATACCTGCTTTGCAAAATAAACAATTTGAATTTGAATTTATTAATTGAATATACTAAACAGAAATATATGGAGCGTTGGTTGAATATGTTTGACCCAGTCACCGACGATAGTGACTTATTGAAGAAAAGGACCTGGTATAGATGGGCTTGTGTAACTCAATTGGTGAATGTAATATTATGTGTAAGGATTGTAATAACTTTATCAAGATCTCTGCCTAACCTTTTGGGAGATAGGTGTAAGTTGTATACGTATATGTACCGAATTTATAAAAAAAAAACGGTCAAGTGCGAGTTGGACTCGCGCACGAAGGGTTCCGTAACATTATCTATAAAAACGGCAAAAAAGACATGTTTGTCGTATGGGAGGCTCCATTGGGAGCGCCCTTAAATATTTATTTTATTCTGTTTTTTAGTATTTTTTGTTATAGCGGCAACAGAAATACATCATCTGTGAAAATTTCAACAGTCTAGCTATCACGGTTTATGAGAAACAGCCTGGTGACAGACGGACAGACAAACGGACAGCGGAGTCTTAGTAATAGGGTCCCGTTGGTCACCCTTTGAGTACGGAACCCTAAAAATAAATTACGGTTTTTAAAAATTTATAAGTTTGATTTATCTGATTTCTTTTTGGCAAAAGTAATCATCGTCTACTTACAAAATAGTATACACATAGGAGTTTAAAATAAAATAAAATTAGTGCTTAAAATACGTATTTAAAACTCTGTTCTTTCCGATGACACTCATACCCATCCACGTACGAAGGCTCAAATCCGAGGAGGTACTATCAAAAGAAACAGCTTGAGTGTTACACCCCTGAAAATAAATCATGTGTAATGCGGTATCATGGATGCCTACTACGACGCGACGCGACGTAGAGAAGGTACACATACTTACGCAATATACAGGTTTCAGTATAGCAAACTATTGTTAAAAGTTGTACCTATTTTATTATTTCCTAAAATTTTGTTACAAATATGAAGAATCGACCCTTAGAGAAACAGTTTTCACTCAATCACACTTCGAAACACCAACGGGTTTTAATAAAACTGTGTCACTGGAAAGTTTTTATTTTTTCACTAAATTGAGTAAAACTGCTTCTTTATACATAAATAATTAAATGAAAAATCATCATTATTATCCATCGACCTTTTATGTTGTTATCATTTATAGTATTAAAATATTTTTAGTCACAGGATCATTTATTTAATTATTTTTATTACCAAATTACAAGGTTGTTTTTTTACGCTCGCTTTGGCTTTGACCTTGCCTGATAGAGACCGTCGAGAGGACCCGGAATAAAAGCGCTTGCCCAGAAACCGGGAGAGTGACAGCAAATAAATCTGTCTTTCTAGGGACTTCTGCAAAAGTCTACGGAAGTCGGTAACGGACGAATGGCTGGCTGGTTCTACCCAACTGCCTGTAACCACTACCTCGGATTTGTTTTATTTGAGAAGGCCTTTTAACACTTGACAAAACATTAAATTGAGATAAATACTTCGTTATCGGGTGTCTTTTAAGTACATCGAGGTAGCATGCATTTTTGTTAGATGTCCTTATCAGAGGTACCATATTTTATTTAACTTAGTAGGTAATAGGTAGGGTAGGAATTAAAATTATTATTTATGATTTATTTTTATTATTATTATTAACTTTGTAAAGTTTAAGGTAAGGTTTTTCTTTGTTTATATTTCAGCCTACTATGTACATTATTTTTATTAAACCGATTAACCAAGTTTTGCAATGTGAAACCGCCATTTGAAATTGTGAAAGTGATATTATACCATATACTTAGAATATCCTGTATATCGCATTAGTCTATGCACTATACGGACCCTTGAGGCTTCTTCGTTTCCATGAGTTGCTGGATCTTGTATTTAAACGACGACGGTACCTTCTCTACAGTAATGTGAGTTTTGTGACGTATTCTAGCGCCGATTTCATTACCTTCCCAAAATCTGGAGGGCTCCACTTGAATAGGTATTATACCTCTCCATACATTGTCAGTTTACCGCTTTTTGTCGCAATTTACAAATATTATTTTTTGCCTCATTTTTAACTTTCAGGGTTCTGTAAAAATCAAAAACCTTTGTAGAAAATCTTTTTGAATCCGCCTGTTTACCCGTCTCCTTCCATCCATCAGCCTAGTTCGTCCACTGCTGGACGTAGGCCTATCCAAGATTTTGCCACTCCTGGCGATCCTCCTGGAAGAAATGCTCATACTCACATCCGCTGGGCAGACGCCGCGCCGCTGTCCGTTACAAGTCTGTTTTATATAAGGGCCGGCTATGATGGTATAAGCAAGGTGGGCCACTTGGTCCTGTAGCATAGTGTTTAATCGCCCACGACGCCACTAGTTGAATCACAAGTGCAAGGAGCGTGACGTACCATTTACTCGCAAAAACGTCGTGTCACGTCATGTTTGCACACAATACTTTATCTACGACCATCAAAAATATTGTCTTTATCTAAAATATCTTTAACTAACAATTTCACGAAAAATTAGAAAATGAACGCGCGACATTTATTTCCTATTCTAACTTCTATCGATCTCTTTCACTCAATCATAATTTACAAACGAGTGAAAGACATAGATATAAGTTACACAGTGTCTCTTATTCGTGTACCGGCTGCGACGATGACGTGCGTCGGCCATCAAAATTAATCAGAACATGAACTGTTTTTATCCCTTTTAATTGCATAAAAAGAAAAAAGAAATCAGATAAGTCCATGTAACCGCAAAATATTACTTTGTTTAGAGGCTTGGAGGTTATTCGCAGATATATGTTAAAAATATGGTATTTATTAGTTTTTGTACAATATTTAGGCAATGTGTTAGTGTTTCTCATGTAGTATTATATGATTTTGGTATTATTAATTCGAAATAATCCGTTTTTATTAAAGAAACGTCTTGGAGTCATTGAGCTTTATAAGTAGTTTTGGAAACAAGATTTTGTATTACAATATATAATTTATAGAATTAAACAGGTAATTTTATGCATATTCATAAAATATATACATTATTTATCATTTCTGTAATTTCTCGCAACTCCTAGCTGCTTTAATCGGCTGCTAGTAGAAGTGGTACTTGACCCGGAAGACATCAACGCAGGGGATGGGGTTCTGATTGGTTATCGAAGCTATGTGATAATAAATTGGGCTAATCACAGCACAGATTTGCAGTGTTATAATGTAATATTATAACATCGGACGAACAATGTAGGTACTTATAAAACCGCTTCTGCTGTTGTAATTACCTTATTGTAGTATGGGAGTAGATATAATGCCATTCTTGCACAAAATACTGTTCCTTCTAAACTTTCACCTAATTTCGAATTAATCAGTAGATTCTAAGATCTTTCTTAACTCCAAACTCAGGTAGACTGAGTTAAAACTCGGCAGCTAATGTGGACTAGGAAGAAGATTCCGGAAAAAAAATACCATTGACATAGAACGTACCCCTCTCTGAACATCATACATTTAATTGAACACAAGAACAACAGAGCGTTAACAATGTGGTAACGATTGATATACAAAATGCAAAATCGGAAAATGTTTACAGAAAGGCGGTCTCGAAATCGGATTACTCGTTCGTTTGTTCAACAGAAATACAGCGGTTCAGGCAATCAGCCAATTAATAGCAGATCAGTGATTGTAGACGATTCCTGATACATTTCAAAATGTATATCAAGTAATTATTAATAAAAACAAGAGTTGTTCAATAACTCAATATTGAAAAAAAAAAACAGCCAATTGTGAGTTGCGACGTGCGACTAGCGCAGAAAGGGTTCCGTACCACCACACAATACGGGTATGGAACCCTAAAACATTATAGTAAATAATTCCAATTCCGCAGTTATGGTAAACCAACTTGACACTTACGATCTGTTAAACTCTATCTGTGTTACTACAAAAAGCGTTTAAACGATGTTTAACTTTAGATAGTGTTTAAATCTGTTGCTGTCACTTTTTAACAATATGAAACAAAAGGCGACAACAACAGATTTAAACACTGTCTAAAGTTAAACACCGTTTTGTAGTAACACCGTATGTACCTATAGGGTCTAATTAAGTTGTTCAAAGATTGACAACTACTTCAGTAATTCAATATTTATGAATTTCAGATTTTTTCTTATATACGTATGTGTGTGCTATAAGATCTAACTGTAAACAAAATTTCAAGTTTCTAATTCAACTTTTTATGATAACCAAATTTGTATGAAATTTATTCTGTAAAGTGCAATAACTTTTTTTGTCGAGTTAGAAGCTTGATTTTTATACAACACCATGGGGCCGTAGAGTTTCTGTATGAGATATCAGTTTCAACATGGTATCTTATACGGGGCCTGAGGAAAGGGATCTTGACAAACAGACAGACCGACAACAAAGTGATCCTATAGGGCAGTATAGGTTTATAGTTTTTATTTTGAGGTACACAACCCTAAAAATAACTTCAAGTTAATTATTGACCAATAATCTTCATAAAAAAAAACATTATCCTATTGCAAGGGCGTACGCAGGATTTCACTCGGGGGGGGGGGGGAGGGGGGCAGAAACTCAATAATATAGGCATAGGTTCTAAAACGAAAAAGACAAACAAATTATTGCACACTGCGTATGTATTTTCAATACCACATTTATTTTTAAAAAATTAGTCTCCAGGGATTTTCAGTAGTCCCTATGTATATAGCTTACCTACAGTATGTTGTTAAGATAATAGTTTTAATACATAACACTTGCTTGTGTCACACTCCAGGGGCTGCTCTTTTTGCCCAGGGGGGGCAGCTGCCCCTACCTGCCCACCCCTGCGTACGCCCTTGTCCTAATGCCTTAGTATTTAAAAAAGGTAATCGTCTACGAAACAAAGTATAATTAAAGTTTCTCGAACAAAAATAGTTAATTTCTGACTGAAACCGCAAGACATGCAAGTGTCGTAGTTTAAAGAAATATACGACTGTTGTGCAAATGCTTGGTACTTAAACCTGAATCTTACGAGGTATTTGAAGCATGTGGACTGTTACTGGTACTGTAATACGAACAAGTATGTACACTCGTATGTTAGAGTGTGTAATTAGGTTAACCTTTATGTAAGAGTATGTAAGTAGGTTAACCTTTATGTAAGTAGGTTTTAACCTTTATGTTAGAGTATGTAAGTAGGTTAGCCTTTATGTTAGAGTATGTAAGTAGGTAAACGTTTATATTAGAGTACGTAAGAAGGTTAACCTTTATGTTAGAGTATGTAAGTAGGTTAACCTTTATGTTAGAGTATATAAGTAGGTTAAACTTTATAGATTTTACTTAAACTTGAGGAGAACTCACTACGTAAGCAAACGGCTCATCTCAATAAAATAACTTCTATGATAGGGAAAGTTTCCTTTTCTTCTCTAGGTTAAGATACTTTTGAAGTGGATACTTCTTTATTCGCATCTCGTATTCGCTACTTGTATGTCTCTTCCGATACGATTTTTTAAGGAATGATAGTTTGTTTTCTGATTATAGATTACGTTTTAATCGGTAATTCTTTGTTATTAGTTAATAGTCACGATGAGTTTATGCTTAATTCATAGGAACAATAATAAAAAAAAAAAGATTTCGTAACCGAATGCACTGCCATCACCTGACATTGCAGATTCGAATATTTATTATGGTGCCAGGGAATATGCAGTCTTAGCGTTAAGCGGTGGCATAAGAATTCCACTTAAGTAATTTACGGTTGTATTTCTGGCACAACCCGCTTACAACAAAATTTAATCTCATCTTGCATAACATCAGCCAACTAGATACCAAGGAGATAAGGGCGACCCACAAACCCTGCACTATTAAAACTATATTAACCTGAAAATGTCCTGTATTAGTATGCAGGTGACGACACCGGCAAACTCAAGGCATTAACCTTTAAAAAGGGGTCGATGCGTGAAAGTTTTCGACCCCTAATCACTTATTCTACGCTGGATGCTCGTCAGAAGGATTCGTTTGGGGAAGCCAAAATACTGACTTTGAATATTGATGTCCCTTCCACCCATTTTGACGATTTGTTTCATTTTCTAGGATTTCAATTTTTGTTTTAACTTGAAACGTACCTTAAACCTGTAGAATTATGGACGATTTTTGTTTTCCAGCCAACTTGTCCCGTCAATTTTGTTTTTGGCTGTATCTCCTAAAGTAGTTGTCAAAATCTAATGTGTTTTTCTTTTTCTAAAATTAGATTGAAATTCGTATATGATAAAAAAAACAAAGAAAGAAATAGTGATTTTTGTTTAATGTACGGGAGAAAGTATATGGAAAGAAAGTTTTGGTTATATACTCGTATATAAATATATATATATTACAGAAATCTATCTTGCTACCATTAATTATGTTGTATAATTTAATAAAAACCACTATATATATCAATATTTATAAAAAAAAGCCGAATGGTAAGATTATATTTTATTATTTTACTCGCAAATGCGTAATATATGTTTGTCCATTCAAATATTATAATATTATAAAAAAAATATTACTTTAACCATAAATTTAAAATAGAATGAAGGTGGCGTAAAATTAACGTCATTTAATACTACCCACAATTTTTTTAATTATTATAGTTTTTTTTTTTCATAATTGTTGCTTGTCTTTCTAGCTCTCTATACTTTGCATTTGCCACGATCTTGCCTTAGGTGCTCCGATCGGAGCTTCCAGATATAGATATCATATAGTAGATTGTTATACGAATGCATAAAACGGGCCATGTCGCCCGAGATATTTAGCTGCCTGAGCTCTACTTTTCATTTCATCGTCACTGGATGACATACATATATAACTTTCAGTAATATATAATGCAAATTTAAATAATCAAACAACTAAATATGTAACTGCTGACTAATAAAAGACAGCAGCTCTTTCCTGCCACGGTTTTTTTTTAATTCTTCCACCAAGTGGTAAGGCAAAGGGAACTTACCCGATACAGCCATGTCTAAATAACGTAAATTACTAATCAGGCATGCATGTCATTTTATTTATTTTATATTATCTCTCTTTAAAGTCACTGGACATACCCTTGAGCATCGTCTAAAGCTTCTGTTCGGTCAATTCTCACTAATATGATAAAATATTAGCGCGAACATTATTAAGGTTCAAAAAGTTTGTCTATAAAGTTGTGATGATGTCCTCCTCATCGTAGTCCGACGACGGCGACCTCATGATTTGATGGACTTCTACGGCGATGAGCGCGAATATGACTCGCGAAACCCAGCTTGGTTCTAAAAGTCCGATTACAGCGACCGCAGTGTAGTTCACCGCGACCGTTGTACGTGTATGTGTATGTGGGCTTCGGACGAGTCTTGCGCTGCTGCCGGTTGGAGTCAAGGGTCTCGAGTCTGGTTTCCTCGAACTCCTTTACACGATTATGGATGACCGATAAAGTTGTACTGTGATAAAGTTGTACTGTGTATCTGGCTGCGGCCGAACTAGCGGCGACAAAGCTATTAACCAATCAGGTGGCGAAGGCAGGCCAGAATGTTCCCACTTTTGTACATTTCACAATTTTATGGTAACACTCAACTAACCTGATAAAAATATTTTAGTTTAGATTATTTTTATTTAATTAAGTCATTTTAAGAATAGTATTTTATGTCAATTAAAATATACTATATAATATTATAACATATTATGTGAACTATTTTTGTGTCTTTTAGCTCCGAAAGACTGGTTTCCAGCGCTGTTAAAAACAAAAAAAAAGAAATGTCATACGAAGAAAAGATGACATTTTTTACAAACAGCTTTTTATTTTGAAATTGAGTTCTTTATTGTTTTCACAACAAATAATCAAGATGAAGGAGGAAAAAGAAAGTGTTCAAAGTACGGGCGTACACTGGACACCGATCCCGGCTTGAAATTGTACTGATTTCCTTGTCCAGGTACAAAGAATACGAATACGGTTGCAGAAATTTTTGGAAAATACTTTTCTTCCTTGGAATTTTGCTGGCTTCACTAGCTTGTAATGCACTCTAAATAATATGTTTGATGTGATTCTATTTAAAATTGTATCAGCCTGCGTTGGCTTAAGGGTGCTACACCAAAAATTTGTTAAATCCATGATTAATGTCTCCAGTTTACCACGATATTTGTCAGAATAACCTGTCTTCACACAATTTGAAAAGTGTAATTTTTAAAAACTGTTAAATTTAACATAATAATAAACATGGAGTGTAAATTAAAGCTTTTCAATGTAAGTTTCTAAGAAACTCGGTTTATTATATTTTATGATCGCTTTTAAAAATAACACTGGTAAACAGTAGTTTTGTTTTATGAAGTTTCATACTTGATTTTGTATGATTCTGCCACGCTGATCCCAAATCTGTTGTCAGTTTTTCTCTAGCAGCTCTAGTTTTTGAAATATTAACATATTACATTTTTAGCGAAAAATACTCGAATTATAAAATGAAAAAATTTTTTTCTCTAACCTAACATGAAAAAAACTTTCTTTTGTAAGATTTTCTCGCATGAATCGAAACTTCAGCCTTGTTTTGAATGCTCCAGCAGTAATCAGTCATCATATTTGCATTCCAACGACCTTAGTATCGCTCTTCCATCGTGCGAATGTCCTGATAAAAGCGTTCTCCTTGTTCTTCGCTTAAATCGCCTAAATTTTCTGGGAAGCGGTCTAAATGGCTGAAGAAGAAGTGCATCTTGATGCTCATGTTACATTCTAGTCTTTGAAAGTGCAACATGAGCTGCTCAATGTGTTGAATGTAGTCTGGAGACTTTTTATTTCCTAAGAAATTTTGCACAACCCAAACAAATTCAATCTATGCAGATTTCTCTTTACACAGTCAGTAAAATTTTGATCCTTTATTAGTTCCCTGATTTGAGGACCGTCAAAACTACCAGCTTTCATTTTTTCTGTGCTCAATTTCAGGAATATTTTACTGATATATTTAAAACATTCCCCATCCTTGTTGAGAGCTTTTACAAATTGTTTTATCAGACCTAATTTTATATGGAGAGGGGGTAATATAATGCGATCTCTGGCTACTAGAGGTACATTTATCACATGCATACTACCTGGCACTAAATCCAATCTCAAAGGCCAAAATTTTTTTGGTCCAGTGTTCTGTTTTGGCTCGGCTATCCTACAAACACATAAATAAGGGGTAATTGGTATATCCTCCTTGTTGACCCAAAAAAATTTACCATTTTTATATAAAAGCATATCAGCCAGTTATGTCCTATGTATTTTATTTTCTCCATAACCAAGGGGATATTCCTCTTTAACTTTTGTTGAAATTTGGGATCCATGGGTTACTAATGGGCCATGGGTGGCGTCCCAAAGAAGTCCAAGTAGGCCTTTTTTATAAAGTCAGACGCACTTAAACGACATTCTCGAAACATATATTCACCACAAGCAGCACAAAAACTATTTGGATCGTTTAAGCAAGTTCTTCTTAATCTAGACATTTCGATTTATTTATGGAATTTAATAATTTTTTGCACTAAAAAAAATTATTAGTAAGCCGCGTAACGAAATTTTAAGAAGTACCTGTATCACAAAAACTAGAGCTGCTAGAAAAAAACTGAGGGTAGATATGAAATCAGCAAACTCAAATTACTAAGAAACAGTTAAGAAACTTCATAAAACAAAAAAAAAGTTAAATTTTGTTTACCAGTGTAATCTTTGTTAAAGATATGAAATTTTACCTTAAGTAAAAGTTCCCAACGATCATAAAATATAATAGATTAAGTAATGATCCCTGTTCAAACAAGCAATATTTGAATTCCGCTCATAAATACATGTATATGTATACCTATATATATGGATAACTATGAAGGTTTATAATGGGCATTCCATAGATGGCGCTAGCAGTAAAGAAATATTGTCGCTTTTTTTTTCTACTGAGTTTTCATTCATCTCCTGGTAAAAGTGTTCCGTGATTGCCATAGTCTTAGAAGAAGTAAACACTTTTATGCACTGAAGCATAAAACGTAGATTTAGTACGTCTGTAGCAAGCATAAACCAGTACTTTTTAGAGCTTGAGAAGTGAAATAGTATATTACGATACGAGAGCGATGAAACGTTTTCTGACGAGTGTGAGTTTGCGGCACGAGCCGAAGGCGAGTGCGCAATCACACGAGTCGAGAAAAAGTTTCTCGCACGAGTTTCGTATAATTTTTCATAGCACAAGTGCGGAAAATGCCGACTTTACGCACGCACAGCGTGCGTAAAGCGGTCATTTTACGCACAGTGTGCTATAAATAATATTATACTACAAATATACATAAATTATAGAGAGCAGTGGGACCGGACATTATTTTTATCTTATCATCCCCAGCCAGTCACTTGCGTATAAAAATATAAAAAAAACGTCTAAAATTGGTTGCACAGTTTATACAAAGCATTAATACTAATATAGTCAATGTTCAGCAAGTTATGTTTAGAAGCAGTCTTCCTATTTATTTATTTCCTACTAATCTGCCTATTTATTTTGAACTAAAAGAAAAGGAAAAGGTAAAAAACGGAACATCCAAAGTTAACAATTTTCAATCAAACTATTTCTAGCTGCTATTTGCAAGTTATGCTTAAAAGCAGTAACCTATATGCATCGTCGATGGACTACACATTCCGAATAAACAACAACAATAAAAGCTAGAAAAAAGGACGGCCAAAGTTAACCGCACGATTTTTTAATCGAACTATTTCCAGCCAGTGTCTCGGAAGTTATGTTCGGAAAGCTCGCCTGGGGACGGAGCAGAAATAAAAGCACAAGGCGAGTACCGCATTTATTATTCAGGCGACAGAGTCACTCGCCATTCTAGGTTGTCGGTGTAAAATGTGTTCAGGTGGGGTAGATTTTCTAGTAAGGTATTGTTGTTTGCGCAAGTAAAGGTTACGGTTTGAGACGTGGTAGTTTATTTTTATTTTTGTTAGTTTGTGATTATGACCGGTTATTTTGCTGTTCGAGATACGTTCACGTGAAATAATTTAAACCTTCTGTGTATACCCTCTATGTCCTACGTTTATCTAAGTATTACAGCATAACTAAAATGTAAAAGGTACTTGGATGTTACATACGATGTTTTATTAAATTCGGAATAATTTTTTTTTTTTTTTTAGGTCCCGGTATTAGTTTCCGACGACGTAATATTAGAGACTATTTTATTTTTAAACTAATTCACTTATCCCTGTCCATATGTTATTTAAGCCTTTGTATCCATTAGCGGGCCTAACTACTACTTTTTCGCGAACAAGCATGATTTTTCGCGGAAAATTAGATGAAACCACAAAAAAGCGAAATTAAAATAATCACAAGTCCTTAAGCAAAAAGCTTACCATAAAATCAATAAATAAATATATAATTAATACTAATTACCAATAAAAATATGGTCAAATAGCTGCAATGGCGAGCGAAGCGAAGCGGAGCAAGGAGGAACGTATTAGGTTTACATGTAAATAAATGTGGAGTCGAGCGAAGTGGAGCGAGGCCAACCCCGTAGTATCAACAAAAAATAACTTCGTGTGATCGCGTTATTGGACTGTGTTTACGCGATAATTTAGTTTTCACGAAAAAACGCGCTTTTTCGTAAAAAGCTGTTTACGTCGTCATACGATGACATATTTATAAAGGCGCAATTAGGATATTATAGAGATTTTTGACCCTGATTTCGATTATATTGAGTTTCATACCATTTATTCATTTGGCGAGGCCGAGCAACTAACGGTGAGGCCGAGCAACTATCGGCGAGGCCGCAAGCAGAGCTCCACGTAGGGCGAAGCGCAAATTGTCATCAAATTGAAGCTGACACTAGGCCCCGTAGGGCTATGACGAATCTGTTCTGTGACTACTGCTGATCCTAAAAAATATGAGTGAGAAATACAATCTTTACCTACAATTTATTCTAACGGAAGCTAAAGTACAAAATAGATAGGTTTGTTATCGCTCGAGAAATCCATATTGAATCTGATATTGCAGGGTATCTGAAACGTACTATCTTTACAGTTTACACGGTCATAACTTACACAGGCTGCCAAGGTTATAAGACACAAAACTTTACTTTTATACAAAGTAGCAATAGAGGTGGTTTTTGATAAACACATGAGTCTAAGAATCGTGAAACGACGTAGTGAGCAAAGACAATGTGTGCGGACAGCACGTGTTTGTACCGCCCATACATTATTTGGTACACTAAACAAACGTTTGATGTACCTTATGGAGAACAATAATACTTGGCACAGCTTTTTGCATGGCGTTGTGGAGTTTAATGTATGTAGTGACAAGGTGATAGGCGACCACTACTGCTAGTGCCCTTGGTGCGTACGTCTCACTTTCTCACATGACTTGTCCTATACTGATCTCTTTGTCGTTCAAGGGTGAATCTAGCTGCGAACGCACTCAAACTTATCTTTATGAATAAATAAAAGTCTTAAAAAATCATCAAGGGAACTCATTTGGAGTTATAAAATCTTCAATTTGACTAAGTTTTAATTTGATTCTTTGCATACTTTGTTAAGTATCTCGAATCTAAGTCATAAATTATCTTAATTTGGACCTTGTTTTGGTATTTATTCAGTAAAGGTTCTTGATCAAAATTAAAAAAAAACTAATAAAACCATCTCATTCCAGTTATTCTTTATTTAAAAAATTAAATGAGACTTAAGGATAATTCATGATTTATATAAAAACGGCTCACCTCAGTACGTGTTATGATCGGGAAAGCCGACCAGTTTCAGCAGATTTAGACTGCCTTCATCTGGGCGAGTGAATATTCTTTAGTTCCATATATGTATGTATAAAACTGAATTAAACCGTACCTAATCGCGGCTTTTTAAGGTCAGCAGCGGTAGTATCCTTATAATTAATAAGTCTTTATAACACACAGCATTCCATGGCATAATTAAGATTTTTCGAGAAAAAAACAACATATATATTATTTCAATTTTGTTTTAGTTAAGATCATTTATTTTATATAAATTATATCGTAATGTAAGCAGGTCAGTCACGGACATCGCCTGCCAGCTCGACGGTTTTAGCAAAAGGGTGGCTCAGGTAAGTATTATCCAGCGCCCGTAGCACAACTTTAAGAAGATGGCATACCCTAGCAACTTTTTTTATTACCCGTCCAGCACAATAAGTCCTACGGCAAAGAATTTATTTGCTTGTCATATAGGCGATTATATGTTGGCTCTTTGGCCTCTTTTTCTTGAACGCGTAATACTAGTGATCACGCAGCGAAACAGCAAATTGGTGTGTTTTTAGCTAATACTGAAAAATTTTGTAGGGAAAAATATATTGAATTTAGGTGATATACCTTCATATTTTTATTACCTATTTTATAAAAAAAAATCAAGTTGATCTCTTAACCGCGTTCTTGAAGCGAACGTTTTATAACCAGAAAAAGAGAGGGTGCAAAACATTTTTTTTTGACAAAAGTATAAATCTTAGTACATTGTTTATACGTAACATCCCTAGAGAAAAGATTAATAAACCAAATGATTTTTTTTCAATACAAGGATAGTCCGAATTTCTTCAAACGAATCCTAGATAGACTGGAGTTGGTCATGCTCTAGGCTCAGGTACAGGCTTAATACGCATAACGCGACTTAGTTGAATCACAAGTGCGAGAAGCGTGACATACTGTTTAATTGCAAAAACATCGTGTTACGCTCCTCGTACAACTTGTGATTCAATTAAGTTGCGTCGCGCGCAATTAAACATTATGTTACGGGTGCTGATCTTCATTGACGATAAAATTACCTGATCTTTGAGATCGTTGGCTTTCATACTGTATGTATTTCAGTATTTATGTACATATAATATATATATTATATAATCTCCCTCAACGCTCTTCTAAACGCCAATCAGGACTGTGATCTGTTTGCTGATGGATGGCAGAAAATATTGTCAGAGTGTTTGTGTTTTTGTGAGAAGGCCTGTTTCTGACTTTACGTGTTACTCTTATTTAGTTTAGTTGATTGTACCATTGTATGTTTGTGTTACTATCTTTAATTATTGTAATTGGTTTGTCCGTTTTAATTAAAGTAAATAAATAAATAAATAAATATATAAATATTCGCTTATTTAACGAGTACATTATGATCATACAAATAATTGCAGTTACAGATATCGTTTTTTAGCGGGTTCGGGCATGCATTTTGGTGCTTGATTCGTTTTATTATGTTAGTGCTATTTTTAGTTCTTCGGCGGCTAGCCCCACTCACACATTTTGTTACAGATTTTACGATGCTGACGCTATCGACACAATGGCAATGTGCAAAATCGCTGTATTTTCATAAAAAGTTGCAGAACTGTTTCTTATGACTTTTGAGAAAGGGAAATGCCCTTAAAAATACAAAAGGACAACTACACCGATTTGCTTTCTAAAGCTGTATTATAAAATATACAAGGTGAATTTGTGCACATCGTCCAAATTCATTCTTGAACCTTGGTAAGTGATCAGCATCATGAACTAATAACGATTTTTGTAAAATTCATAAAATTTAATTTCGACTGCCTATAGTGGCCATAGTCATTCATTCAGGACTGTGAGTCAAAATTTCACTATACGAATTTTACAAACATTGTTATCGATTAATGATGCTGATCATTTACCAAATCTTCAGTAAAAATCAAAAAGTCACCTTGTATATATATAGTTTTTGCTCGCGGCTTCGCCAGCGATAATTTAGTTTGCATTATTTTGTGATAAAAAGTAGTCTACGTCACTATCCGTTGTTCCGTTGCTGCGTGAAAGAAGTACAAACCAACAAACCAACGGATTATGTTTTGCTCTAGCAATATAGATACGAACATATTTTTAATTTAATTGAAAAGGAAACATCTTTAAGATTAATAAAAGTTTTATTACAATATGATTTTTGATAGTAAAACCGGCCAAGCGTGTCGGGCCACGCGCAGTGTAGGGTTCCGTAGTTGCCCTGCACAATATGCGGACTTCTTCTCCAAGTACATTTTTTATAAGTTTGCCGACTAATACAGATCGCGTTAAACTTCTGGTACGCTCGGAAGTTGCTCTTCCCAAGAACGGCCCATACATTTTGTTCCTGCTGATGCGAATCGCCCCGTGTTTACAGGGGACTAAAAGTTTGGCGCGATCTGTACTCCTTAACTTGTAAAGCCTACTTAGCTGTGATAGTTTTCCTTTTAATTTCGTTATGTACACTACTGCCGTGATTTTTTCACATCTCCAAATACAACCGTTTCCCCAGGATACTTGACTCTAACAAAATCAACACTTTTAAGCTTAATATTTCGCAAACGGAACCCTGGATCGAAAAATACTCTTCTCACACCCCCAATATTTTAAATTACCTTTCCAACGACACCCCACACTAGGGGATAGACGAGAAAAAAAATCATCCCCACTTTACGTGTAGGGGTGGTACCCTAAAAAATATATTTTTCATAATTTTACTGTACCACTTTATCGGCGTGATAATATGAACACCCATGTTAAATTACAGCTTTCTAGTACTATTAGTCTCTTAGCTAAGCCGCGGACAGCCATACAGATAGACAGACGGACATGGCGAAACTAAAAGAGTTCCTTGTTGTTGGCTACGGAACCCTAAAAAGGAAACAAACATATTTAAATAAAGTTGTTATATGGAGTCCAGCCGGTTTTTTTCATTAGCGGTACATGAAGAAATCCATCATAATAAAGTCCAGCTAATGGCTTGAACCCTTCCATTGTAGTTGAAAATTTCTTCCATCTCTTATCTTCAGAAGGTGGTAGGTAGTATTCTTCACTTTGACTTGGAAATTCTGTTGTGATCGCAAAGTTACTTACCCATTTGTTGTTGTAAGTGGCTGCCGGATAGGGACCAAAGGAATTTGTTGTCGTTTTGTTGGAATCACTTTCCATAATGTTTGATATTGCAATAGTTGTGTTGACATCAAAATCTGTCGAATTTGTTGAAATAACTTGTGTTGTGTTCGGAGCTGTAGTGGTTAGCGTCAAATTACCTGTCTCTTCGTTGCTGTTATTTGCTGCAGGATAAAAGCCAGTGGAATTAAATATAGGGGGTGGTTTTGTATCTATTTCTACTTTGTTTCTTCTTGTTGTAGTTTCTCGGTTTACAGGGGATGTTGGAAGTTTTGTTGATGCATTTGGTAAATCTTCATTAAGGATAATGTCTTCCTTGGTGACATCTGACTTAACATCTGTAACATTTGTTATACGGAGATTGTTGCGATCTTTCATTTCAAAATTTTCGTCAATTTCTTCATAAAGTGGAGCTGTAGTTCTTTGTTCGTTTCCGTCACTATTATCCATGAGCTTAGCTGATGTTATAATTTGAGTCGTTCCACCCATTTCTTGATAACTCTCTTCTGTGGTAGCCTTTTGAATGGATACTGACTGTTGTTGATTTATTGATGGTATGACAATAACTGGAGCGGTGTACAAAAAAGGCGCTAACTGTAGAGCATAGTCTTGACCGACTTTGAAGCCATGGATGTAACCAAGTAGGTTTAGAAAGTACCTGCCATGTTGCATGTCTTTTGTCCTGCGTAATTCACCTGCAATTTCTACAAAAAGTTAATTTTATGAGTTTTATACATAGGTTTTAACTGTTGAATATGAAAAAATCACTGAATAGCCACTCACTAGCATCATTACTTTTGAAAAGAACGGTAAGCACCAATAGACGTGTGAGTAAACACATATTGCAGGCACAAATGAAAACTATTGGAAACCCATTGATATCTTTTTATCACTGAAACAGTACAAGCACGATCTACAGATAATCCAAAGATATTTCACCCTAGAACGGACATTTTAGTTTTAACTTTGTAAAGTTTTTTGACTTATATTAAATTACATCTATGTTGTGATGTTTTATCAGGTCGTTCCGTTTTTAAATAAGAATTTCACATTCTGTTTTTGCTTAATATACTATGGCAAGTGAAATCGAAAGTAAACTAAAGCCCGTATGTTAATGCGGGCCAAATGTATGGTTATTTGTTGGTATAGTGTAACTTTTGCAATTGTCTTATCTCCTGCAAGTATTTATGTACTAATACGAAAAGTAGGTTACAAAAATTTACTTTCAAGGTCATAATCGCGTTGCATAGTAGCATTATTAATAATTTTTATTTGTGGTAATATTTTATTTCATTTTATATTATTTAATAAAAAAAAAGTCAATTAAGGAACACTCAAAACCAAAAAAATTAAAGGTTATTAAATATCATTAGGTTTTTAAAATTCTTTATGAAATTAATGAAATATATTTCCGTTTCTTTCCATTATTTTAGGGTTATGTTATAACCACGGCGATGTACAACCACAAACCTAGCAAGTACATAAATGCATAATAAAAAACTGGCCAAGTGCGAATCAGACTCGCATACCTAGGGTTCCGTATTGTAGATGATAAATTTAATTTTGTAATTTTTTTTTCGTTAATTTCTCAACCGCTTTGTTTTTCCTGTAATCTTTACGTAAATACATTATATTATTACCATGACTTTTTCATATTTTTTGGTCTACAAGTTTTGGAGATAAGGGGGGACATACATTTTTTATGGTTTCTCAAGCATTTCTCGAAATAGATGCAATTAAATATAGCTAAACTATATATTTGACAATCAAATTTTTAATACCTACAATTTGATAACCATATTATATTTTTATAAAATATTTTTTTTATATATTTTTTTTCTTTTTATTATTTCTCATTTGCGCTCAATTTTTTTAACGCTATGTTTTTCCGGTAATTGGCCAGTTATGATCAAAAATCGGCATTTTTTTTCATATTTTTTGGTCAACCTGAGTGTCAGTAAATATATTAAAAGTATATATTTTTTACAATCAACCTTTTAATATGTACAATTTGATATCCATATTGTACTTTTAGACAATATGTTTTATTTTTTTAACTTTAGTTTTAGAAATATTTAGAACTATTACAAATTATTCATATTTTTTTAAACCGTGATATGTGGGCAAGTAAATGCTATTTTTGTGCCAAATTTCAAGTCTTAATCTTTAACGGTGCTAAAGTTATTAGGCTGAGACATACAGACGTACGGACGGACGGACAGACAACGGAGTCTCACTCTCTCATAAAGGTTCCTTTTGTACCTTTTAGGTACGAATACCTAAAAACATAGGCAGTCATGGGGATTGCGGACAGACGTGAAAACTTAACTGTCAAATATCAATAGTATATTACGATACGAGAGCGATGTCGAGAAAAAGTTTCTCGCACGAGTTTCGTATAATTTTTTATAGCACAACTTCGTATAATTTTTTATAGCACGCTGCGCGTGCGTAAAGTCGGCATTTTCCGCACAGTGTGCTATAATAGTAGTTTATGCTACTAGGGCGAAAAGGAATAAATTACGAGGACGATTTAAAACACGAGCGTAGCGAGTGGTTTAATCGTAACCTAGTAATTTATTGCTTTTACGCCCGTGTATCATACTACGTTTTTCAATGCATAGT
Organism: Ypsolopha sequella; assembly: GCA_934047225.1. Classification (NCBI taxonomy): domain Eukaryota; kingdom Metazoa; phylum Arthropoda; class Insecta; order Lepidoptera; family Ypsolophidae; genus Ypsolopha; species Ypsolopha sequella. Next base: position 13,224,736 of record OW203996.1, read on the forward strand.
GTGAGGAAATGAAAATAAATATAATCTTGTGAACTTTAAATTATTATTGGCTCAAAAGGACTGTATCCAGAGCCGTTAAACAGTGGAAAAAAAAGTATAACATCTATGGTACACAGGAAAGGCTGCAGGTTAGCCAACCATTGTAAATAAATTAAAAAAAAAATAATAATAATAAAGTCCTAGGGCAAAATAATCGACTTTTTGTTCGGTTTTGATGCATAAAAAGTGGGCCTTTACGAGCACATGCATTGAAAAAGTATATAAAGTATTATCTTTTAATTAAAACAAGAATAAACCATTTTTTTTTCGATATTAGCGATGTCCGAATTTCTTCAAACGAATCCTCGAAAGTCTGGCGTTGTTCATTTTATAGGCTCAGTTCTAGCAGCTTTAAAAATGGCACTGACACACTTATTAGCAAGTACGCGTCTTTAAATATACCTCCGTTTCTCATATAGATTCCACTTCAGATATAACCAGTAATATTTACAGATATTTGTCGCTTTCAGCTCAAGAAATCAAGATGAAGCAAACAATACACAATTCATTTTAGGGAATATTCCTGTCATCAAATTTGTGAAAGTGACAGACAGGCAGCAAGAGGGGAAGTTGAATGATGGAAAATAACAATTATTTGAGTTTTCGATAGAATAAAGCAGATGAAAAATGTGAATCAAGTAAATCGACGACCCTTTACCAGGGTTCCGTGCGTGTAAATAAAATTAGAAATAATGGAACACAAAAAATATTCGGCAGTTATAGTTGTTAAATTGGAGGTGACTTGTTTGTTTTTTGAAACTGGTAACGTTATAAGTACATGATTAAGAAAATTTGATATCTATAGAGAGGTGGTAGAGCTGATGCCGTGCTCGACTGTGGAGGTACCACCATCTTACTCGCAAACCCCCCCGAAAGTATCTCGGGGGAGAGTAAAAGGACAGCTCTCAGGCACAACCAGGTAGTCCACCATGCCTGGGACCGATTGATGGCGGTATATCCACTCCTAATTGATGGCCCTTTTATAAAATAGACTGGTGACGGACAGCGGCGTCACTGGTGCGAGGGTTTTGGCACCGCGCTCACCAACTCACCTGTCCAGGGTGTGTGAGTACGGGCATTTCTTCCAGGAGGACCGCCAACAGTAGCGAAATCTTGGAAAGGCCTATGTCTAGCAGTGGACGAAGACAGGCTAATGGATGGATGGATATCTATAGTCCTTGGAAAAAAATACAACTTAAACAAACTTTCAATGTAAATAAAATTAAAGTAAAGTAATTTTCCAACAAACATAACATATTGTACCTAGTTAAGAAACAAAAATGTAAGTAAAATTTTACATTTCTACCTTATTTCACTTTAAACCACTTTTAAGTGCTATGTAAATAAAATATTGCTGCTATTTTCTGTGTATTTCATGAATTGCACAAAAAATTGTTATCAATTTCTGGTATATGCATTTGACTAATTATTTAGGTTTTGATTTTGGAAAATATTTTTGGATAAATTTTCCTCGATAGATATAATTATTGAGATGAGGTTTTCAAACACACTTTTTTTCTTTGTTTGACGAAAAAGAAACATGTGCAAAATTCAAACATAAAATATATTAGATGGATTTTAACTGTCAAGGATCCGAAATATTACAGTAATGAAAATGCGGTGCTCCTCTTGTATGATGTATAATTAGTTCCTTGAATTGAATATAATTATTCGGTAGAATAGACTTTAGGTGAATATGGTCAACAGTGTCGTGTCTTCGACGTTCTGGATAGTTCTCTCGATGCTCGCTCGGGCGTCTTGTCCCTGCCCCCGCACCGGGGGGGTGAAGAAACCAGTTCTGTTATCTATTGGGCCGTAACATTAACAATATCTAGATTTTTGATTTTGGAAGTTTTACCAGGTATTTTAGGATTTTATAAAAATTACTTCGCACCGCTCATAAGTACAGCTCGTTTTTTCGCTTAGAGTGACAGTGACAAAAATAAAATTTACATATCCTCTTAAATGAGTCTGTAACCGTTTTCATCACAGCAAGGAACCCTAAAGACGGTATTTGTCGTCATTGTTTGAGGAAAAATTATAGTCCTGTGGGATATAAATACGAAAAACCTTTTTAGAATTAAAAAAATCTCTTCTGTTTTTTGAAACACGTGCAATACCTATATTTTTCGTTTGTTCTCCGCGTCCAGTTAATTTTTCTTACACTTTCCATTTCTTTTTACAGTTTCTAGTGGTTCTGTTATTTATTAATCCAAATACGCCTTTTGCACCCAACGGCGGATCCACGGAGGTGTCATAGGGGTCATGGCCCCCCCTGGGCCTAGTTTTTTCTATACAGACTCGCAAAATTTACCTATAATTGCACAAAATTGTATCATATATTTGGACTAATTTGGAGCCTGTGACCCCCCCTGGCTCGCAGGCTGGATCCGCCCTTGTTTGCACCCTGTGCAGTTAGATCAAGACCCAATTAACTGACAAATCCTTTCACTTCAGCTGCTGGTAAGCTTCAGCTGTAGCTTGTCACCACCCTCGTGATGAACCATGCTTCCAAGCGACTCGTCGCATTCCGGCATGACATCATAAGAAGCTTTACCGGGAAAGTTGCTACATGGTTTCGTATGGTATTAGCCATTCGTCCATTACTGACTTTCGTAAATTTTGCTGTTGTCCATGGACAGAATGCAAGCTTCGCCTGTTTTTACTCTCCCGCTATCTGATCGAGTGCCCTTTATCCTAGGTCTCATCGACGATTCCATTCGTCACGGTTGTAACCAAGCGTAGTAAGCCCGTAGTGTACAATAAATAAAATGATAAGGAAATTCTCCATTTCTAATCAAAGATCAAAGATATTTCTTTTCTGTTGTTTCAGAAAAACGGGTGCCTTTATGTACATAATTATATGTAAATGTGCAAGGGGAAGCTGATTTTATAATAATTTAGATTGTTTATAGATTATAATAATTGTTGCAGAATGTTGAAATCATTGCACTAATTTTAAAAATTTCAGTGGCTTACCCTTGAAAAATTAAATTAAATTTATATGAACTCAAAAATAGTGCATCATGTAATTTTTTTTTATGAATACCGAAGTAAAATTAAATAAAAGTACAGTTTTATGTCTGAGGTTGTAATAGGGAATGGTTCGAATTGGTCATACCTGTGTCTAAACCTATGCGCGGTAGAAATTGTAACCGAAACATTGTCTCATATGAAAGGTGAACTGCTGGATTTTGTGCGTTATTTATTTATTTAACATTTTACTGCTTCTTTGTTTGTTAAAAGTTTTATTCTGGACAAAAATGTCTGAAAGCAGTAATACTGAGCAATAAAAATGAACAAAAATCAAAACGAATAACTAAATATTATTTATAATATATCTTTTGTAGTACACGTATGTATGATTACTTATTTTAATAAAATTTCCCTTTCCCGCTTAGGTTTGCGGAGAGAAATCTCTTTTTAGAGATAAGCTTGCCTGTGTACATATCTTTTAATTTATTATATGTCTTTACTGCTTTTCTGTTAAAGAATAAAGAATAATGAACGAACCAGCAAAATCAAGAAAAGCTTACGACAAATATTACCAAGATCTTATGGATTGGAAAAAAGGTATGTGTACCTATATGTTGCACGAGTGTAGATAAAGTAGTGTCTGTCTGTTTGTCAAGACCTTTTTGCTCGGGCCCCGTATGAAATATCAAGTTGAAACTCATACCTCCTACAGAAGTCTACGGCCCCATGGTGCTGTAAAAAAATCAGGCTTCTTACTCGACGCGAAAAAAAGTTATTACACTTTACATAATGTCGAACAACGATGTAAATTAACTTATATATAGTTCTTAATATTTTTAGGGACCTCCTTGTCTGTATTAAATTTAAAATAATTTTGAGTAAAATGTTTAAGTGACTCTCTGTGTCCTAAATAAATCTAAATAAAAAAAATAAAATAATCAATTTCATACAAACAAATAATAGATTTGAAAATGCTCACACACGTAGGAAAAAATTACAAATATTTAATTTTTTGGGAAGTTATAATGGACCAACTTAATTAGACCCTATAGATACATACGAGCCACGATCGTAAGTGTCATGTTAAGGCGATATGTAAAGGTTTTAGCGTCCCTTTTACTCCATATGCGAAAAAATTCTCAGTGCGAGAGGGACGGATTCGAGGAAAAGTAGCAAAAAGTCTGTTTTTTATTAATATAAAATGTACTAAAGTTGCTATCAAATTTCGTAAAACCAGGTCCTAGATACTGTTACAACTCATCTAATACAATATAATTGCAGTCCATATGTCATTCCAAATTGTCAAACCAGGAGATTTGTTGTCGAGAAAGACATAATTTCATTGAATATTTGTATCAAGCCGAATTTCTTGAATCGCGTTTCTGTTTTAGCGAATCCCTAGAAAAAGATTTCAAAAATAATGTCCTATTTTACCAAAATAATACCTTCTTCACTGAAGTAGATATGCAAGTTCTAAAAGTGTCGATTCTTTTTCCGTAGCGCCGTACGTCCATAATAACTGGAATTATTTACCATAATGTTTTTTGGATTCCGTACCCGTATTATGTATGTGGTAGGTCTCCCATTCGGCCGTTTTTTTTAAACTGGCACTCGTGTTTTAATAACCTCCTTATGTGTCAGTTTCAACTAATATTTACATCTTTCAAATTTTCCCTTTCAGAATTTAGAATACGTCTGTTTTGACGGAACCCTTACATTGGTGGACAAACTTCAGCCATATTTTTTATTTAATGCTCTTTTGAATGGTAGAAAAAATAACCGGTTACAGAAAACACGATGCCAAGTTCACTCGTACCTATTTGCAAAAGCTCCGCTATTCTGTTATTACATTTTCGTTCAATTTGTTTAGAAAACAGTATCTGAATTAACCTGTTTTTTTAATACATTATTTCATATCGCATTCGGCTCAATTTGCTATATGCTAAGGAGCAGCAAATGTTACGTTTTTAAAAACATTTCTGGCTAACATAATAATCGAAACATACCATCAGGGAAAGTTCTGCAGGATTGTGTCAACAAAATTTTCCTTGATATAATATAGTGGTAGAGCTGATGCCGGGTTCGACTGTGGAGGTACCACCACCTTACTTGGAGACCACTTCGAAGTAATTCGGGGGAGAGTAAGAGAACACCTCACAGGCAAAAAACCAGGAGGCCCACCATGCCTGGGACCGATGGATGGTGGTATATCCATCCCTAATAGCCGGGCCTTATATGGAACAGACTGGTGACGGGCAGCGGCGTCACTGGTGCGAGGGTTCCGGCACCGCGCTCACCAACTCGCCTGCCCAGCGTCTGTGAGTATGGGTAATTCTTCCAGGATGACTGCCGGGAGTGGCAAAGTCCTGGAAAGGCTTTTGTCCAGCAGTGGATGAACTAGGCTGATGGATGGATGGATTACATAGTGTAGTCCGTAGTAGTTAGTATATTTCAATTAAAATACTATGTTAATGCGTGTTGAATAAGAATCGACACTTTTAGAGCTTGCATAACTACTTCAGTAAAAAAGCTAATCATTTCGATAAAATTGTATATTATTTTTGGAACATTTTTCTAGGGATCTGTAGGGATTTGGCTCGACAAAATTTTTTGTTGAAATTCGGCAACTTCTCTCCTGAGGGTCTATTATGTATCTTTAGTTGCCAACTGGACTATCATCAAAAACATAGGTATACTATCGAATTCCGATTGTCTAAGGATATGTTCGTACTTGAAGTGACGACACAGTTCGTAAATAGTTCAATACACACTAAAGATAATTTTCAAAGTTCAGCTTTTATCTTTGTTTTTGATGATAGGCATCCAGTCCAGTTGGCAACCAAAGATGCATAATAGAGGGCTGGTTTGCCAATTTAGAATTACATATGGACTGCGATTACATTTTATTATTATGGGTTTTAACAGTATCTAAGATCTTGTTAAATGAAATTTTGGTAGCAACTTTTAGTACATTGTAAAATAATAAAAGACCGACTTTTTGCTGCTTTCCCGAATCCGTCCCTCTCGCACAGAGGTTTTTTTTGCATATGGAGTAACAGATGCTAAACATTAACATATCGACTTAACACAATTCAGACCACATTTTAGTACAAATAATGTGATAAAATCTTGAAAACTATGAATACTTTAACATGAATTGGGGATGACATCTAAAATGACAGAATCGCTGACGCTGAGCCCGGGCTAAAGGATGAAGTGTCTCACTTCACGGTGTGTCCTAGAGCGACGCGTGTTGACACGTGTCATATGAGCCTCGGGCGACAACGACGCGACGAGTTGAAATGCGCTTCGTCACTCCATCTAAAAGTAGATATATATTTATGACTACTACGTTGCTTTTGCCCGTTACTTTAACTGACCGAATTGGTAACTAGATAGACAGAGCTATCTGGTAGTATCTATCTAGTATTATCTATCTAGTATATGGTAGTTAGTCCTCTATTAATTATACACAAGATACTAACAGTAATCGCTCTTGATATATATCTCGTATGTAGTTATATTTTTTTAAATCGACATACTTATCAAACTGTGGGTAAAAATCAGAGAAACATTAGAAATAGAAAAAGCAATCGGGTAGTTCTTTTTTTTTACCTACAATAACCGGTCTCCCGCTAGAAAAAAATGTTTTGTTCTTATTCCTGCGTGATTGGATGAAACGGGCTTTAAGTAGCGCTTATGAACATTTTTATGACAGATCTTTGTCGGTATTTAATTTTTATTTGTGTTTAAATCTACCAAAATTATCGTGACAGAAGTGACAAAAAGTGTGACAGAAGCGTTTTTCATACAAAATGAAGGTGTCTCCCATCACCTCACGCCGCATTTGTATTGTTCAGGTAAAAAAAAATCGTATGACACTGAAGTTACTAAAATTTTAATTAAAAAGCTTAGATTTCAAATTTCATTAAACACTCAATATTTATAATTAAAAACAGAAATTACGAAAAGAAAAAAATACTTTATCTATGTCTCCAATGGTGGTGTTTTTTTTTTCTATCCTCTGTCACACATGAGTAGACCAACAGTATTATGCGCTAAATGGTTTTTCTTGACCGCGGCATTGCCCAGTGAACCCCCCTTCCTCCTCCCGCCATGCTTCGCGTCCCTGTGCCCAAACAAACCGAGTCAATCGCACGAATGTGATCAGAGGAGGTGCGTGTGTTTATTCGGCGGCCACTCAGTCACGTAAGTTTTAGGTTTTAAATTAGCGACGTTTATTATTTTTTTACCTAAACCTAAACTGTCTTTAGTGCACCTTTCGAAGAAATCTTTTCTTTTTACAGCATTTATTTTAGTATTGATGTAAGTAACTCGAACATAGACATTTTACACCTCTGTCACGGGACACCTCTGTAACAATTAACGTGACCGAGGGGTAAGAGTCGTTACAGAGGTGTAAACTTTTCATTGACGTTGTCAGGTTTCAAAACGACTACGATCCCAAATTGTACAAACTTTTTATTTTTTGTACCTAAATGAAACCAATTTTAATATAATTACGTTTCTAGTTATTTCCGCGTCGAACATCAATTAAAATATTATTATATTTTTAGGTTTCGCAAAGATTAAGTAATAATCTATAAATGGCATTAACAGCTGCTGAGAGACAGCGTCGCTGTCGCGAAAAGCGAAAAAACAAATCACGCAATCTGCTGCAATTTGGGCACATTTAGACCCTATCCTAGATCTCGTTCAGAAAGACCTACCACGCGTCAAGACTGTTCACGTGTTCTCTGATGGGCCAGCTACTCAAACAAACAAAAAAATTACTTTTACCTCATATCAACAAGATTTTTTGAGAATTACGGATTTGAGAATATAACCTGGAACTTCTTTGAAACAGGACACGGAAAAGGCGCAGCAGATGGAGTTGGGGGACCCTTAAAACGGCAATTAGACTATAAAGTTGCAACTGGACATGACATTGCTGATGCAGCTCAGTTTTTAATGGCTCTTAAAGACTCCACTAAGATAATGCTCTTTTACGTGACTGATGATGACATCGCAAGGGTTGCCGCCATCATTCCAAAGAATGTTGTTCCGTTGCAGGGCACAATGCAAGTCCATCATGTTTTTACTGAGAGTCCGGGGTCATTAAAGCATCGGGTGTTAAGTTGTTTCTGCAAAAAATCATGTTCTTGTCACAGCTCTAAAACTTATCGCCCTGTATCAGAAACACCTAAAAGGGGTCTCAAAAATAACAACAGCAGTCACGATGATATTGAGGACCCGTTGCGTGATATAACAAACATTGTAATTGCTCGTCGAAAAAGCGTTTATGATATCGTGTATTCCCCGAGTTCTAGGTCAGAAGAAGATAACGAGCCATTAGTGAGCCTAAAACAGAATGATCTCAAAGAGCCTGACGCAATGATCAAAGAAAATAATGATTTATTAATCGGCTTGAATTATAAAGATCTTTCAAAGCCTGATGAAGGAGTGCCTGGGACATCACATTGACTAAATTGTAGATGATATTCATCCAACAAAAATAAAGAAAGATGTCCAGGTTTTAGTTAGAGCAAAAGAAATGTTGAATACATATACGTCGGCGTTGCAATGAGTAATGTTGATGAAGAAGGCGATATAAAAGTGATGTTTTTCAGAGCAATAAATAAAAGCGGAAAACTGTTCACATTAAATGAAATAGATGTTTCCTATGTGGCATACGAAAATTTGCTGAAAATCGTCCCCAAAATCAATGTTGTCAAAAAAGGAATGCGTATATTGTACGAGATCGCAAAGCGGTTAGAAGTGTTTGAAAAGTACAAAAATCGTATTAAGTTTAAGACTGACTTTCAGACTGAGTTATTATCAATGTTATTATTTACAAAAGTATTATTAATTTAAGTATGACCCGTCACTGGGTATATTAGTTACCTAAGAATTATAAAGAACTGTTTTTTTGTAAGTTTCAAGATTTATAAATTGTATAATAAACAAATTTTTATCAAGGTTAAACCCTTCTGTCACATATCCTAATCCTCCGTCACAACTATGTCTCCCGGGCGGGCAACAGATTTAGTAATCCATTCCAATAATTAATTGTAGTATAATGTTTAAATATGTTGGTTATCGATTTGTATTTATCTGGTTTATATATATATTTCAACACAAAATGCTAAGTAGTTCCGAACTATAATTTATATTAAAAATTCTTCTCATTTCTGAATGAAACGTGATAGAGGGGTTTTCAATATGTTATTATTAATTGTTATTGAGGTTATAAAGAGGTCCTTAATTGATTCCTAAAATATCTTCAATCTCTATTTTTCATAAGAGAAATTTAAAAATGTTTATGATTTTGCATGATGCAAAAAAAAATTAAAGCTTAATCGTGACAGAGGTGTACATTTTCCACCACATACCTATCCATTTAAGCAATTTTACCATAAAACGCAGTAAATCTTCGCTGCTGAGTATTTCAGTGCAAAATATAGTAACTTGTCAACCATATTAAATCAAAACATATAACATTTAAAACAATTTTTTTATTTTTGAAAGTCACAAAATTTGCTCCCAAATTGTCGGTAAAAAAAGAGAACGACCCAATCATCTAAAAGCCCCTATGCCAAATTATACAACATTTAGCAAAAGTCTGAGTTATACTGGGATTAAAATTTACAACAAACTAAGTAATGATATTAAGGACAGTGCAAACCTAAAATTATTCCAAAAAAACCTGAAATCGTATTTGGTGGAAAGACCTTTCTATACTATAAATGAATTCAATAATGATTGATGAAAATTTCCTAATTTTTAATCTAAATTGAGTATTCCAACAACTAAATAGTTACGATTTTGAATATACTTTTTTTTTAATAAGTAGAACATTTTAAAGTTATATTTTATAAAATATTAATTTCTGTCATTTTTTTTTTTTGTAAAACTTCTTGTTGCTATGATAATTATTATTCTGATTATTACTATTATATTTGGAATTTTATTTTATTATTACCTTTTTCTTATACAAATGTCGACATTATATATATATATTTTTGTGTGTACCTATTCTATAAAATGATTTGTGTGGCTTTAATCTGCAAATAAATGATATGATTATGATGAATTCACTCTATGAACTCTAAGAACTGTACATTAATCATTTCAAACAATTTTAACTTTTTCCAAACCATCGTCTTTCTTGTCTTCGGGACCCCAAAACGCCCGATCCCAATTAATAGGCTGTCCAATCTATCTTTATCATTCCTTGCCAGTAGATAACAAAAAGGATTTTTCTACAAATTTAAATATGAAATTGAAGACATTCGATTACTTACAGAGCTTTTCATAAAATTAGTTCCTGTGCCGTAATGTTGGCATCAACAACGTCTAAACGAGATGATTGCATAATACAAAACTGTATTTCTATGGATTGGATGATATAAACTCTACCAACATAACGGCATAGATACTATTTTCTGAAAAGCACTGTACAAACGGCACCAAACTTTATGACGCCTCTGAAGTTCATCTCTATCTATATCTTTCATCTATCTCTGTTTCTACATCTTTTTCATATCAAGATAGTTTTAGAATTTGAATTTGAATTTAATAATTACAAACAATTTTAACTTTTTCCAAACCATCGTCTTTCTTGTCTTCTGGACCCCAAAACGGCCCTTCCCAATTAATTTTCTACAAATTTAAAATATTAAATTGAAGACATTCAATTACTTACAGAGCGTTTCATAAAATTAGTTCCTATGGCGTAATGTTGGCATCAACAACGTCTAAACGAGATGATTGGATAATACAAAACTGTATTTCTGTGGATTGGATGATATAAACTCTACCAACATAACGGCATTGATACTATTTTCTGAAAAGCACTGTACAAACGGCACCAAACTTTATGACGCCTCTGAAGTTCATCTCTATCTATATCTTTCATCTATCTCTATCTTTTTCCTATCAAGATGGTTTTGCTGTAAGAAATCTCTTATTAGAGATAAGCTCGCCAATGTGCATATCTGTTCTTTATAATTTTGTATGTTTATTATGTTTTTTTTATGTCTACAAAGAATTTTTTTTTTTTTATTTATTTATTTATTTTTATTAAAAAATATATATACATTATACATAACAGTGTATCGGAAACCTTTTGAGGTTTTTATGTACACTCAGTTTCAACATTCGTCTAATAACATTATTTCAACTGACTGTCTCCTAGATACTTAAATAACATTGATCAACTTAGCTTATAAAACACAGAAACAAAATCGAGGGTAGAACTACACGCCACTAAGTAACACAGTCGCAAACTGTTTGGAATGCAGAATAACAAAATAAGGCACGTTCGTAGATATCAATTACATTCATTCTTAATGCTACTATTTTAAGGACTAGTTGAGGTTAACACCAGCTTATTACAATAAGTTTGCCTTATTAGATATGAGATAAGGATTTACACTGCTAACTGCTATACAGGATGATACATTATTAGCCTACTATGTTTGATACAATTACTTTTACATATTTAATAAACAATAATAGGAATGCAATAATAGAAATTATAAGTAAATAAACAATAATAGGTATATAGTAGTAGAAATTATATAGGTATGTTAATAGATAAATGCAGTGCATAATAGATACATAGTGCTGCTTAAATAAGCTCTATAAAGAATACCCAAATAATACACTATAACAAATTCAACTCACGTTGCTAAAAATATATACATATATACAATTTCATATGCCAACAACAATAAAAAAAATACCAAAATATGGCAATGAAAATGGCTTCTGCAATACGATAATGACTCTGTTAGATTTAATTACACCATACTTTTTGATGATTTACGATACTATCCAACCATAAATTTAAGACTAGTTAGTTCAATAAAAATAACCTCTATTGCTCTGCAATAAAAGCTAGACATGTGTCTAATAGTCATGGGACTGTACTTTACGGTTAAATTTTCTCATAACTCGGGGCACAAGTGCGCCTTATGTACGAATTTTAATCGGATTCATAAACACGAACCCTGTTTGGGTTGTGAATTTAGGGTTCCATCAACATTTAGAAACCCTTATTGCGGTTTGGGGTATGATATTTTATATCGAAGAAGACTACAAAATCGTTAGCATAATACCTTCTCATGCTTGCGTTCATGTGTCACTTGATTGTTCAATCAATCATAATGCGTTGGAAGAAGATTAAACTTTTATTTGCATGAATAATTTCAGATTTCTAGATTGGCAGAGGTTGCTAAAACAGGATCACATCTAAATAGGAACAATCTTAAGATTCCCCCAAATAAAGGTTTTCCTTTCTAACTTGTATTTAAGATAGAAGAACCCTCCTAAAAATACATCTTACACACTTTACCAGAAATGTTTCTCCCAAAATTACGTTGTGGTCGTCCGGCTATTAGAATTTGAATAATTAAACGAGAACCGTCACTTTAGAATTAACTTTTTCAGTACTTTTTACGTAGTCTGGTATCCTCTTATCTACGATAGAGTAAATTCATGATTAATAATATCCGTGGACAAAATTGCTGTAAAATTACGCTTTCAGCGGTTTTTGTAAAAGTTCTCATGAATTTGTAATACAATGCTTCAGAATCTCATATCAGACGAGATTTGCCTTATTTCTCTAATTATTCGTGCTCAGATGTCTCCACGTTTCGTCCAACTTATTTCACCGACATAAACAAGTACGGCACACGTAGGTACTCATATTTCTCACGCACAATCCCACTATCCCACTAATATTATAAATGCAAAAGTTTGGATGGATAGATGTTTGTTACTTCTTCACGCCGTAACTACAAACCGATTGTGCTGAAACTTTGCACAAATGTAGTTCTAGACCTGAAATAGGACATAGACTACTTTTTATTCCATAAATCAGTTCCCATAGGAACAAGAAATATTGTCGTTCAGCGACGTGGCTCGGCCTTCAGTCTCGCCAAACATACTGTACAAGGGGATTAAATAAGTTATCAAAGGCCGCCAAAGATACTTACATGTAATACCAAACATGTATTTACTGTGATATTCACAGAATAAACCTTGCAGTAAATAAAATTTCAACCATACCATGAAGTGATTAGCGTTGAAATTAGACAATATTTTGTCCATTGCAGGTTATAAAGAGTGTCACACATTGAGTTAGAATATGAACGCCACAATGTATATTTTTTCAAACATTATCAACACGGACCTAACTGTGTCATAGTACGGCCGTTAGTCATGGCTTTTTACACATAGTATACTTTATATTCTCTGGTATAATAGCTTGGCACAGTGCCATGACGTGTTTGGTATTTTACATCTAAGCTTCATAGAAATACGCTGTTATTTTGGCTGTATGAAGACGGGTGAATCTATGTGTGCGCCGCGTATATTTACTAACTAGGTAATACTACGTTATTCCAAAAAACGTACTCGTATAAAATTTGTGTCACGCCATCCCCATGGTGCCGTCGCTACCTACTGCCCATGTCGTGGAATAGCAAAGCCCGTCGTAAACAGCGCCGCAAGGCGTACCTCGCAAAGCCTAAACACTTGGCCGACCGATAATGACTCCTTGGATGGTTGAATTTATATTATGTTAAAATAAGTGAAGTGAAATTAAAGTAAGTTTGTTAAGGGCAGGTTATCCGGGACCTGTAGGTATTTATCGCTACCTCAGCCCCCGCCAATTCACCGCGACGTATTTATTTACGATGCAACTGAGCGGCTATAATCGTGACCTCACGTGACTCGACACCGACCGCTGTACATTAAAATAGGTTCGGGGCCAGTAACTGTACTTCGTACTAATAAGAATTGATTCCGATAAATGAACCAACATAAACTATTCCTACTAAAAAACCGAGTTAGTACAAATAGGGGAGTTTATTACATTGGATCATATGAGTAATATCTAAGCACGCTCTTGTAAAACATTTGGAAGTACAGCTAAAAATATTTAATACACTTGGTAATTGGTAACCATATGAGCTAACAAAGCTGACTCTGAAGGCTTTCATTGTAATCTAGGAGCTGTCAAAACTAAATTTTGTTTATTACAAAATAGTTCATAAGTATTAAAAATAGAAGCTAAATTACTTTGGAATAATTTAGGTTTCGAAGGCACTAAAACTAAAATTATAGGCGTAGTATTTAAATGAGCGAATATAAATTCAAATATATGGTATCAAAAATACTGAATATAGCGTACTAAAATACTAAGTGGGCGAAACATTGTGAGCGAATAAAAATGTTGTAAACGGCGACTTGAAATTACAAATTTGAGTTGAGTTGATAATTTTCAGGCGAACAATTTTCTATTTTAGTGTCAATTTCATTTTAAGGCGCTACGTAAAAGTTTTAGCGTCCCTGTTACTCCATATGCGAAAAAACCCTCAGTGCGAGTGGGACGGATTCGTGGAAAAGTAGTAAAAAAGTCAGTTTTTTATTAATATAAAATGTACTAAGCAATTTTCAAATCAAATCAAAAGGTATTTATTGCCACAAGATGTAAGATGTACATAGAAATACAAAAAAAATAAATGTTAAATTAGAATACTTAACTAAATAATAGTAATAATAATTTTGTCAAAAAGTTTTTCAAAGAGACTTTACAAATACATAATATCCACATTTTTAATGCAATTTGACAATGAAATTAGTTAGGATTTCAGAATTACATGAAAAAATAAAACAATTTAGAGGTCTTTTCGGAATTAAATTCTATCAAGAAAATATCATCCAATCGCGTTTTCCTTCAGTGAGAATTTTAATCAAATACTCAATAAACATTTACCCAAAAATGAAATACGTAGATGACGTTATAGTGGAGTAAATGGATTCGAAAAAACCCAATTTTTTTCCGCTTCGCTCGGCTCCTCATTTTATATTACATGTAAACCTAACTCCTTGCTTCGCTCTTCGTCGCACCAATTTTTTCATTTTTGGTGAAGTATTTTCGATTTTATACTTTAAATTCGCCCACTCGGTATTTTTAGTCGCACGATTTGTTCAGTTGTATGTGTGCTAGTGCTAGGACCCGGTTGCGAGGTGTCATAGCTTGATTGTTGCTCTGAGATAGGTGAAGGATCCACGTTTTCTTATTAAATATTATTTTTATTATCATGCAAAGTCAGAGTTCTTATAGGCATCCCGCGTGTATACCGTGGGTTTACTATACCATGTTGTTGTTTTATTTTATTTGTAAATTTCTATTTTTATTCATTCCATTTCTGAACATGTGTTTTGTCTCTAATTTTTTTTTGCGTGACATCCATTACAGTCTATTCCATTTACGAGGTAAAGTTACTTAGTCAAGTTTTTTAATTTGATTAAATACTATTATTTTTCAATTTTATCAGCATGCGACTTATGCGTGCTCGCTATTCAAAATCGTTGCATCATATTCATTGTCACCATCGTCGTCATCACCCTCACCATCGTCTGTAGGATCCACCGTATTTATTATAATTTGGTTATCTATTAGGGCATCGATATGCACATCTCGGTCCCAATCAGCGAAATTTAGATTTAATGTTCGTAAAACCACACTATTCCAATTTGCAGCAGTAACGTTATAGCATGCTTCTTGCAACAAAGACAGCATTTTGTTTGTGTGACTATCGACCTTCTAACTTTTTTCTTAAGTGGCGATTTTAATTTATTATCTTCTGGTATATCTTTACCATGCTTTTCCTTACTTATTTGGGAAACAGTTTTTCGACTGATAACGAAAGAGTGGACTACCATTCTGAAACTCACATTCTCAGTAATATTGTAGGCGTACCACAAACTCCCGCGCTTGACTGCCCAACACTGTTCTTTTAGTGGTCAAGCAAGAAGAAAACACACGCACGCAACGTATACAAGGCTTCTGCACCGTACTGAATCGTGATCGTGATTGCCATGGTAACCATGGTGATTGCGAGGTGGACCATATTTTTAGTAGATTTTTATTTCCTACGACCTCGGTACACAAGAGAATAATCGATTAACTAACCGATTTTATGAGATGTTTTGAGCTACGTCACTATGTTTAAAAGTAAAAAATAAACCATAGAACGTAAACGCGTATTTGCAGTAAAATATAATTTTATTTTAAAGTTATACTTATTTTGAGCACGATATCTAAAAAAATACGTTGATTATGTTTGTGAATTAATTGTATAATGTTTTGGATTGATTGTGGTTTTTTCAAACGGTGATTTACTGTCATAAACAAAGACTATTTATTTTTTCAATTTATGTGAAACGTGCAGAGTTACGTTCTCAGAAGTGTCAAATGTAACCTCGTAAATGGAATAGACTGTAATTATTTTATTTGTAATTCTTTGTCAAATTAATTATTTTTTTGTGTATTTTCAATATTATTTCAATTATTCAATATTATTTTTATGAATAAATTATTATTATTCATTATTTTCTTAGTCAATAGTATAATTGTACTAGTTAAAATTCTTAATTATTAATTATTATGTTTTACTTCTATTTGCTATTGTGTTTTGTTCATATGTGGCAAACTGAAAATCAGAGCTGCAAGTTACTTCAACGTGTAGCATTTGATAAGCTTGCTCCTTTTTGCAATTTTGTTTTGTGTTGTACTATGTCTTCTTTTTTTATATGTTCTGTGGCAAATAAACTCATTTCACTATCACTTTCACTATCTCTGGTATTACACATTTTATATAAAATTGTATTAGCTTCCTCTCCATCTTCGTCATCCAAAAATTATCATCTCTTGTAATGCGTTCAATATGTACAAGTTCATTATCTCCTACCCAAATGCCAAAGAGACATAATCGCCGTTCTGTCACTTAAAGCTGTCCTTGTACCTGGTAATACCAATTACTGTTTTTATCGAGTTTTATCGTACTTGTTGCCTCTATACATTGTATCGATGCGAAGGTGCCCTGCTCAGTACGAAGATTTGATAAACTGAAGTTAAGAAATTTTATTTAATCACTTAGTTACATACGATTCATACTTACGCTTACAAAAAAATAATAATACGTAGATACAATCGCATTATTTTATATATATATATATATATATTATATATTTACAAAATATGTACATTATATATCTATACATTCTGTCTGACTGCAAGAGTAAGTACTGTTACATTTTACTGTTGTACAGTTATACTCTGACGCAAGAGTTGTTTACATTTTTTGCGTAATTTCAAAAGTTGGTTGTTCTGTACGATCAATAAAACATCTCGTTACAGTTTCAAAGAATTGTTTTCTTATCTTCAGCACTCCCAAATTTGATGATTTGTATGGTTCCGTAGTACCTAAAAGGTACAAAAGGAACCTTTATGGTGAGACTCCGTTGTCCGTCCGTCCGTCCGTATGTCACAGCCTCATAACTTTAGCACCTTTAAAGATAAAGACATGAAATTTGGCACAAAAATAGCATTTATTTGCCCACATATCACGATGTAAAAAAATATTGAAATTATTCAAAATATTTCCAAAACAAAACTAAGAAATGTTATCCTAAAAATACAATATGGGTATCAAATTATAGATATCAAAAAGCTGATTGTAAAAATACATTGATATAAAAAAAATGTATGTCTTTATCTCCAAAACTGGTAGACCGAGCATTATGAAAAAAATCATGGTAATAGTGTTTACGTAAAGATTACAGGAAAAATAAAGCAGTTGAGAAATTCACGAAAAAAAATAGTAAATTAAATTTATCATCCACAATACGGAACCCTAGGTACGCGAGTCTGACTCGCACTTGGCCGGTTTTTTTCTTCTTATTTCTAGTTTCCATTTTTATTTTTAAACATCCAAGCAAGATACAACTAAATGATTTTTATTTACATGTACACACAACTGATAGTTTGATGTATATTTACACGATTATTTAAATAATGATAGTACACTCTATCAGAGCTTCGAGGCGAGTGAGGGGGAACGAGGGCTCAGAAAACTGACATAGGTCTTGCCTCGACAGCCGCTGGCGGGCAACTGGCGGCCGCTCGCCGAGTAGTCGCGAATCAATTTTGCTTTTTAAATTAAGGGAAAAATAACGATTTTCATTAAAAAAAAAGTAACCACAAAAGTTATTAGTACAATAGTTTTACTTTAATTATCTGCAATTTTCATGCAATTTGGTTAAGTACACGTTACATAAAACGAAAAAAATCTTAAAAATCGACAAAGTTTCGGATTTTTTTTCGATCGAGCAAAGTGTAACGTCTCGCAAATTGAACCACAAAAAACACTGCACAAAAGATGTATCTGAAACATATATTTTTTTCAGATTTTAAAAATAACTATTTGATGCTTTAAAATGAGTTTGAAAACAGACAAAATTGGGATAAGCCCCCCTTAATAAATCAGTTTTGTTAATAAAGATAATATCAAATTCAAGATAACCAATTTTTTTTCTTGAACAGCCCACCCTCCTTAAATTTTAAGCTAAAGCCGTACCGATTCCCAGTTTCGCTTGTCACTCAAAATATTTGTCTAATATTAAAAATCCTAAATTCTTGAACTTGACATATGTATGTTATCTGTATAAAGATGTGCAAAAGTTTATAATATAGCAAATGAAAATTGTTACACCAACAAACACCAGAAAATAATGATTACTTTGTGCCGGAACCAACAAAGAAAACGTTAACTTGTTTTGCTTACTCAACACTCCAATTTATAAAATACGAGAAACATTTCCATTATTATTTCTCACCATCCCTTGTGCAACAATTTCTCGATAATTTGTACCGTCTACATAATAATAACGTTACTAAATTCACCAGTACTTGTCCCATTTGACTCGTACCAGCAAGTTTCTGAGTTAGTAACTCACATCATTGCCACATCCTTCCCATCACAAAGCACTGTATGTCAATAAATTGTAATTTCATGGCTAACTTGAGTTCTTCTAAAAGGAGTAATGGTGTGCTCGGAGACCTAACAGATGTATGGCAATTTAAATTCAAGATGCGATTTATTTTGTAATATTACTATGGCCTGTCAAGGATCCAAGTCCACGCGCCGCGGACGGGATAAATGGCAAACATTTTCATATTTTTATCGTTTATTTGCGTAATAACACCATTGGTATATAAATAATTTTATAAAACATCTTGCAAATAAATAGGTTCGTATTAACAACATTATAACATTTATACGTAAATACCCATAAAATAAATAAATAAATAGAGTTAATAGAATTTTACGAAGATACTTAAGAACTTCCAATACGAGGAAAAAAAAATAGTATGTAACAATAAAACATATTTATTTGTTTATATATAATTATGTAATATCACTATTGTATTCTATAATGGTGGAATATCATATTTACCTGTAATAATAACTATTATAACATTATAACATACTAAAATTATTCTAAACGCAAAATTCACACTGACAATAAAATAATTACACTTTATCATGTACACACTCATTCTAGCACGATAATATACTTATACAACGTGTAACAGAAAAGTGTAACCATATTTGAAGAGCTTATTTAGTCAATGGAATAGAACAACTTTTACTATGGAGCCAACCCTGAAATCTCAAAAAAGAAATCTGCCCTTCCATACACTTCGGCGGAGCGGCATTGCATTTTTCTATGAAACAGTTAATATTTTTTTTCGAGATACAGGGTTTGTTGCATATTAAAAGTTGTTCTATACCATTGACTGAATAAGCTCTTCAAATGTGGTAACACCTTTCTGTTACACGTTATATATCTAAAAGAATTGCAAATAAAGCTTTCCAATCCATATATTTTAAGTAAATAGTTATTAAGTAAACACTATTAAAATAAATTGTATTTGTTATTATCCTTTTAATATTTGAAGGCACACACAAGAAAGAGGGGCCTTTCTAATACAGGTTTCTAAAACCAAGAAAGAGAGACAAAAACTTATGTTATTTACATTTGTAAAGAAATAAAGAAAATTTGGTTTTGTATTTTTGATTTTTGACGTAATTATGTTAACTTTATTTAATTGGTAAAAATGTCAATCCTCTTCATTTGATTGAAATGAAAATGCTAAGCCTAGATGTCACAGTCCAAAGAAACTTTTTAAGGTTTCGTAAGAGTGTCGATGATGTTGCTGTGGCATCTACATTGTTGTTATTTACCATAATTAAATGGTTAGCGTATACCTGTATTATGTAATAATACAGGACCCTTTGTGCGCGAGTTAGACTAACACTTGTTAGTGATTTTCACAACAAATAGATTATGGTGATCGCAAATTAATGTTTTTTGCTGTTTTTAGGATTTTATAAAAAAAATATGTAATAGTGAAGCCTCGGTGTCTGTATATCTGTCCTTTGCAATTGGACAAAAGCATTAAATTATTTTTACAACACGTATTGTTATCAATATCTCAGCTTACACAAATATTCTCCACAATTTCAGTCTGATTCCTCAAATAGATATCTTTCTGCTCATACAGCTTAGTCACTTTCAAATTATACTTCAGATTGCTGGACAGATAGGAAACATAACTTCACTTAAATGATTTTTGTTTTTTACGACACCCTAAACATCTAAAATCTTGACATACATTATTGTGTCATGGCAAGGCAAACCAACCAACTAGTTAGTTGGTCAAACTTGTGCTTCACGTCGATGATAACAAAGGCTTCCGCAAGGAGTTATACTGTTACATACGCACTGTTATCTAAGACAATTTAAAATAGATTTTACTGCAATTTCATGAAGGTGGTAAATAGAAGGTGTGGGTATTACTTAGTATCTTGAATACTTCCGAAACTAAAGTTCCCTCTATTTCTTTCACTTTGACTCCCCTGAGACTTTGTACTTGAAAGTGTGACGTATTATTTAATACTTTCCTCAGTTCACCGGTAAGTTTCGCACTTAACTATGCCAAGCCGAATAGAAACTCAATCCGCTTAGTGCAATCATAATAATTCGATATTTAAGCATTGTATGTCACTATTCTAGCAGAGTTGTTACTCCGTCAGTACAACTACCTATATACACTATCAATCAGTGTTTCTGATTTTGATTTCTGTTACCCGGGTGCTAATAATCCTCGAATCATGGACTAAAAGCAGTCTTTGCATTATAAAATATAGTAAATAAAATACTATCTTTAAACGTAACGTAATTCTACTTATAACGCTGAACAACATTCACAAAGAAATAAAAGCGCCTAAAAGAAAAAAAAAATTTGACCTACCACCCATACGAAATTCATAGTAGGTTTTAAAATTAGCATCGTTTAGGAAATATAATTTGAGCCAATTCGGATTAACTTTGGATAAAAATTGAACAATAGAGGCACGTACCGGTAAGTGATGACTCACGCTCATCGGTATCTATAAACTGTGAATAACAAATGTTGAGACTTCTAATTCTTTAGAAGTAACTAAGAAAATGGAGTTTTTTACAAAAATAACTATATTCTTTAATTCACTATTTTAGAGGAGAAACAAAAAATTACTAAGGGGACTAAATTAATTCTAGCAACACTTTTAAGTAAAAATATGGTATTTTTACAAAATTTTATTTTATATGCTGTTAGTTTGTAAAATAAATGAAAATATATGTGCAGTTATTACGTTGTTTGTGTGGAAAAATAATGTACTTATGCATATACGTTCCTTTTGTAATAAAAAATATTTTTTTTCATATAACGGATGTACTTATTAACAACTTGCTCAGAAATTTAAGCGACATGCTCTACTGATTATACTCGTGCTTCGTCCTCGAGATTAGATATAAGTACACATGTAGTATCACACATCGTGTGGCCATTCCTGCACTATAGTTGAAAGAAAAAAACAATCTACCGACATTTTTTTTTTTCGTCTGTAGGTAGTTACTGTCCCGACCGCCGATCATCATTCACATTTTAGTGCTCGGCTGTTCCGCACGTTTGTTAAGTCCCGGGTATTTGAAACCGTAAAGATTGTGAAATGCCTAAAAGAAAGCATTCTGATCATAGTGGGTAAGAATATATTTCACATAAACTGAAGAAATTGGAGAGAAAAATTAAGAAAGGTCGTCGCAAACACCGAACAGAAGAATCCACTTTGCCTTCACCCGTAGGTTCACGGAATTGTACGCCTTCGCTGATACACCTATCAGGTGAAAATTTTTTGAGTGTAAAAGTAGTGAACCTTTACAGTTTTATCAACAAAATAATTAAAACAACAGATACTCGGACAGTACTTTGGTCTGTACCATCTCTGTTATCAATCAATAGACAAGTCTATACAGGTTTGCGTGTTTTTTCTTTGGAATTGCACTACCTGGAAATAGTATTGCGAACAGTACTTTGGGCTGTTTCTTTACTATCGGTGTGGGCACTAGCCTACCGACTAGTCTTTTTTCGCTGAAGAAAAATCGTTTACAGTTTTATCAACAACATAATTAATACAACAGATACTCGGACAGTACTTTGGTCTGTACCATCTCTGTTATCAATCAATAGACAAGTTTATACAGGTTTGCGTGTTTTTTCTTTGGAATTGCACTACCTGGAAATAGTATTGCAAACAGTACTTTGGGCTGTTTCTTTACTATCGGTGTGGGCACTAGCCTACCGACTAGTCTTTTTTCGCTGAAGAAATCTTTCACGAGAATCTTGTGATGGAGGATCAAGCGGACGAGATTATCGTAATACAAGATGGAAATGCTTCTGCCGTCAATGTTGCTACCGCATCAGTGGCACAAAATAGTGACGTCACGCGACGACGGGGTGGCGGCGCATCACCTACGCACGGAGATGCGAATATCGGCTCAAACAATGAAACCGTCGCTGCGGTCGAGACACCTGTTCTTGATACTAAACTATTAGAAATAATAGGCGAGGATCTGTCTTTGCGGATCCGAAAAACGATATTGCGGTACGTTTTGATTATATATCTACGAATGGGATAACGAAAGAAACCCGAAAAGAGTTACTTAGTAAGTATCTAGTACCAGGCAACTGCTCTCTTATTGATGCTCCCAAGTTGAATCCGGAGATGGCGGCCGCTTTTACAGAACTAAACTCTAACAGAGACAGAAGCAAATAGCTAGTGCGATTGCCTGCTTAGGAGAAGTAATCACCCTAGTGCTTTCTATGGAAGAAAGAAATACCGCCCTTTTGCAGTTACTGATGGATGTCGGTCGGATTTTGTGTGACGGACAACACACGGATTCAATAAACAGACGCAGTTTTGTCCTTTCTACTTTAAAGAAGGATTTGAAAGATCAAGTCCAAAAGACTAGCATTGGCAATCTCCTTTTTGGGAAGGCCCTTGCTGATACCTTGAAAACTGCAAAGGCAATAAATAAATCCGGAGCTGATTTAACCGCCACTTCGTAAAATTACGTTGCGAAGCCTCCACCATCAAAGATGAAGCCCTTTCAACCTGACAGGTCTTTAAACTGGAAACCGCCTCCCCGAGTCGCAGGCAGGCAGTCGAGCATAGTACTATGACGCGACCATCTATGACGTAAGCTTGCACCGCCGCCCCACCCCCCGCCGCCACCGCCCCCGCGGCCGGCCCAGTTCTCGAGGAGCCAGCCGCAGCGGGCGGGCACATCGAGGCCCTCGCAGCCGACCTACCCTCGAGCCGTCGCTAAACATGGTAAAGTACGCCGGCAGATTGTTTTTACTTCTATGATCAATGGTCAAAAATCACAGATGACCCAACTATCCTTTCATGGAAAAAATGATATGAGATCCTTTTTACACAGGCCGTGGTACGGTACCAGACGCCTTTAGAGCCATCTTATTCTAAAGCTGAAAAAACACTTTATAAAGAAGTTATCAGTATCAGTAATTTAATTTCTATTGGTGCCGTTTCTAAATGCCAACCCTGCGAGGGCCAATACATATCAAGTATTTTCTAACCCCAAAACCAAACGGTAGTTATAGTTTTATTCGAAACTTAAAAAATGTCAATAAATTCATTATAGCTATGTGTACTGGAAAATATGTGTATATAGGATATGTGTGGTGTTAAAACTCATAACAAAAAAACTGTTTCATGAGTACATTTGATTTTAAATACGCATATTTTTTAATTAAAATATGTAATAAATCAAAAAAGTACTTAAAATTCATATGGGACCAAGAACTATATGAATTTAACGTTCTTGATGACCTGTCTTATAGAATCTATTTATAAATCATGCTTAAATAATCTAAATGATACAAAATACTTGTTGCAAGCTTTAGGTTTCATTATAAATTATGACAAAAGTACCTTAAAGCCAAGTACTAATCATAAGTTCTTAGGCTTCATTATACATTCCGAAAATTTTCAAGTGACGTTGTCTCTCGAAAAAATTTGTAAGGTACGTAAGTAAACAGATACAAAAATTCCGCAAGCTAAAAAGATGTAAAGTTTGCGAATTTGCAAAATTGTTGGGTCTGCTTACATCGGTTTGCCCAGCTATCGAATACAGCTGGCTTTACTGAATATCTTTCTAGTGATTTTAATTGGTGGTCTGCAGCTGTCAATAGACCATTCTACTCCTTGTAAATCTTTAGCGATGCCTCAACTAAGGGGGGATGGAGGGCCGCGTGCGATGGAGAGATTGCTAGTGGATTGTGGAGTGCGGAAGAGCAATTGAGACATATTAATGAATTAGAGATCTTGGAAGTTTATTTTGGGTTAAATGTTTTCGCCATAACTGTCACAATTGTCAGATTATATTACTTATCGATAGTACAACCGCGATTGCATACGTTAATCGTATAGGCGGTGTACAGTTTCCCCACCCGACGCAGGCGTCGAGACTTATGCCAGTGGTGTGAAGCTCGACAGATAAATGTATATGCATCGTATATAAGTTCGGCTGATAATGCTGTTGCGGATGCTGAGTCGAGACTTATACATCCAGATATCGAGTGGGAATTCTCCGATAGAGCCTTAGAAGGATACCATCTAAATTTGGATATCCCAAAATAGGTACCTTCGATAGTCGAATAAAAAAAAAATGCGAGAAATATATATCATGGCACAAAGATCCAGATGTTTTTTCTATTCGCTTTCACAGTGCCATGGTCGCATTTTTTACTTTTCTGGATTTCCACCATTTTCTCTCATTCTAAAAATAAAAATTTGCAAACGACAAAGCTAAAGGTATTCTTGTTATCCCATATTGGCCGACGCAGCCATGGTACCCATATTTAATCAACTTAAAATTTCTGAACTCGACGTTCACCGACAGCTTACCTTGGTTGCCGGAGTATTGTCAGGAGCTCGATGTTTGGAAAAGGGTTCTCACAAGAGTCAATACATGTAATGTTAGCCTCTCTTTAACTCAATAACTCTTGACTTTGATAACTCAATAAAACAGTACGATGTTTGCTTGAAGAAGTGGTTCACATTTTGTAATGAACAAAATTTAGTTTTTTATGAGGCGTCAATACCAAATAATATATATCATAAAATTTTTGACTTATCTTTTTCAAGAAGGTGCTCAGTATAATAGCACTTTGAATAGTTGCAGATCTGCACTATCCCTTATTTTTTGAACAAGTTTTTGGAAGAGATAAAAACTTAAAACATTTTTTCAAGGGCATATTTCGGCTACGTGCAACAAAGCCCAAGTACAACGTAATGTGGTACAAATCTCAGGTCTTACTTTTCTTAGCTGGATGATACCTTAACGAAATTCTAGGCTTAGAAAAGCTTACTAAAAAACTAGTCACTTTTTTGGCACTGGTTACTGCTCATCGAGCACAAACAATTACACAAATAAACATTAAAAACATAACAATACATTCAGATAAAATCACTATTATGATTCCTGATTTAGAGAGTAGGATCTTTCCAACTATATCTAAATTTACCTTTTTTATTTTTGAAGAAAATCTTAAAATACGCCAGGAAAAACGTTATTAGCATACTTAAAATTACTGAAGATGTACGTCATTCCGAAAATTTGTTTATCAGTTTCCGGAAACCTCACAATACGGTAACTGTACAAACCATCAGTCGATGGATTAAGCGGACATTAGAGGAGAGTGATATTGACGTCTCGATCTTTACGGCGCCCAGCACAAGGCATGCGGCCACCTCAGAAGCTAACAAGGCGTAAATATTGAAACAATTCGTAAAACTGCGGGATGAAGCAGTAGCTCCACCGCATTTTCCAAATTTTATAATAGAGATATTCATAGCAATATTTCAACAAACGCATTTGCCAGAAGTATTATTAATGATTCCTTCAATTAATAAATAATAAGTCAGTATGACTTGTTTATTTTCAATTTTAAATTTTTACCGTATTACAAATGCTTCTCACCAAATGTTTGTAATAAGGAATAAACATGAATGTAATCTAAAATTTTTTAGTTAATTACACATATTAATTACATATATATGTGTTATGGAATTAAGAACTTAAAGTAAATATTTTGTTTAAATAATAAATGAGACATGGGATTATGAAGGAGTCACCCTTAAAGTAGCTGCTTCTTTTTTCACGACTACAAATCTCTAAATATCTACATGTGTACTTATATCTAATCTCGAGGACGAAGCACGAGTATAATTAATGATTAAACGAACTTACCTGTACGTGAAGTTCAATCATAATTATACGAAGTGCTTCGTCCGAAGAGATTAGATCCCTCCCCCCCTAAATTTTCAATTAATCCCAAGAGACGTCGTGAAAAAAACATGATATGGTAGCTCTAAACTAAATGATGATCGGCGGTCGGGACAGTAACTACCTACAGACGAAAAAAAAAAATGTCGGTAGATTGTTTTTTTCTTTCAACTATAGTGCAGGAATGGCCACACGATGTGTGATACTACATGTGTACTTATATCTAATCTCTTCGGACGAAGCACTTCGTATAATTATGATTGAACTTCACGTACAGGTAAGTTCGTTTAATCATTAATTATATTGAACCACTTACATACAAAAACGTTTGAAATAATGCGAAAAAGAACATTCACTTCCCCATATACTAAATATTTAATAATTACTGTTTGTAAGTGGTTCAATATGATCAGTAAAGCATGTGGTTTAAGTTTCAGAGCAAGTCATTACTACACTATTATGATAATAATAAATCACATTCATTGTGATGACTATTCATTAAATACAATAATAATACATCACATTTTACATGCATTTCTTCAATACATCATCAAT
The DNA here is from genome assembly GCA_934047225.1 of Ypsolopha sequella. Taxonomy (NCBI): domain Eukaryota; kingdom Metazoa; phylum Arthropoda; class Insecta; order Lepidoptera; family Ypsolophidae; genus Ypsolopha; species Ypsolopha sequella. Next base: position 13,251,859 of record OW203996.1, read on the forward strand.
ATCAATCAATATCATATGATCATCAATACATATAATAAAAGAGTAAACCTGGTGACCGTACATTGAAGAAAAGTTATAAAAATAGAAGACCAAAAAAGAGTAATACAACACAAATCAGCGATTTTTAGAATTTGTCTCTTTGTTCGCGCGGATCTTCGAAACTACTGAACGGATTTTCAAGTTTTTTTATGTGAAATAAAATATTTTTCATGTTTCTTGTAAATTTTACAGGTGAACAGACTTTAACTTGGATCAGAATATTCTTTGTTTCTTAAAAAACGGCCGTCGGAAAAAAGGTAATAGTCACTTAAATTATTTTATACACTTCAGGATCGATTGTTTTAAAGTAATGAAAAAAAAAGAAAAAAACTTTCGTTATAAGTAGCGTATACAATATTAGTACATAAAAAAAATAACAGATGGCGCTATTTAATATAAGATCGCGCATAAATAAATAATTAATTATTACGTCGTAAAGCTAAGGTATATTAAATACTATTAAAACTGGAAAAGAAAAGAGCTGTGTCTGTTTGTACATTGCCTGGCATTATACGTAGGTGAAACCAGAAACGCCTTACACATCCGGATGAACAACCACAGACGAACATCAACTATACAAAACAACATCCTACCCATTCCTATACACATACGCTTACACAGCGATACCTTCACGACTGCTTCACCGTTCGCATCATTTACTCATTTACTCGACCATTGTCTGACATAGACATAACTTTTAAGAAAAAGTCCTCATTTTTACCTTACATTCTTATTTACAACTACACACACCTATTGGAAAGTTTTACAATTTCATTAGTAGATTTCATCGATTTGTTCATTTACACCGGCTTTGAATCACCGAATAGATGTCAGGGTTGTTTCCAAGAGTCAACTGGCACTGAAATCTACACTTTTACGTCCAAAGTGATATGGGCTAATGTTATTTGTACTTCATGCTTACCTTACAGTGCGCGCCAATCTTTTAGTCGCCTCTGAAGATAGACGCACGAGGCGACGCAATAGCTGTTTTACGGTGTCAGGGGGACGTTACAGGAGCGAGGGCGCGAAGCACACCCGCCTCCGTGCCGCACCAAACTCCCCGCTCGCCATTCAGCAGGTGTCAACACTATGCGTTAGTGTTAGTGCTACGTCCGTACACTACACACGCGCGCGTTCCATGAGAAGTACATTCGAGGAAAAAATTCCATGATTCGTTAAGGTATCGTTGAATCTGTTGTTATTGTTTTTGTTGGCTTTATTTGTTGTTTTGTTAATTTAGTTTGTTAAAGTTTATAGTTGTTGTTATGCCTCGCGGACGTTATAGCGTTTTAATGCGACAATAAAGCCGATTCTGAAGGCTTTAATTTTAGTTTTAGTGCTGTCAAAATTAAATTTTGTTTATTGTAAAATGGTCCTTAAATGCTCGGGACAGAAGCTAAATTACTTTGGAATAATTTTAGTTTTGACAGCACTAAAACTAAAATTAAAGCCTTCAGAATCGGCTACAATGTAGGAAAATGATGTTTATATGAATGCGTTTTGTTTATATAGTTAAGATCACACTAAAATAATAAATAAATAATTAAATAGATAGGTACAACAAGTACACCTTCCCACTTATAGTAAACATTTAATCATCAACCGTTGATATTATTGTTTCCTTGACTGTACCTGCGCAAGCTTGCACTCGTAACTCAATCAGAGGCGACTAAAAGATTGGCGCGCACTATAGTAACATGCGTTCTGTTTCCATGCTTTCTGTACTCAGAAATGAGACAGTGGAAGACTTATCTCATGTCCCGTGTGTCCATTTGTCTGTCTGTCACAACCACTTTTATGCGAGACGTTTGGGTGCTAAAATATATGAATTTAAAACAATTTTGTTTTTATATTTTCTTGCATCTTTACGGGGGAGAAAATTTACTAAAACACTGTTCTGGTCAAAGATTTCAAAACTTTAGATTAGATCAGGCACCTAAAATCTTATGCATTGTTTTTGAATGCGTGCGTTAACATAATGCCAACGCACGCACACTTATGAGAGAGCTTTCTGTCTACCTACAGTCAGGAAACTGATCAGACTACTAAAGTTGTTAAAACGATTAACTTTTAGTACACTTAAGGCATCCAACTATCACTGTGTTCAGATGAGGACTGATTCCAAACGTGTGAGCGTCACCCATTTAAAGGTGGAAACAATTCTGGTGCTGTCATAGTACAGTAAGGGCTTATCTTTACTTTTGAAATCTTTGGTTCTGGTCCTTTATTTCTGAAAATATGCAACTGATACACGTGATACTACATAATAATATCCGATTAAGATATAAAAACAATAGCGATGTTCCCACTTTAAATATAATTTACAAAATACTATTTATAAACGAAACTATGGTTGCGTGGATTGAATCGCACTTGCCCAGTTTCATTTGTACGCCTGAAATTTCTAGCATCTAAGTTATATGCACTGATATCATAAATATTACTGGTGCATGCACAACTGGCAGGATTGGAACTCGGATCCATAGTCCAGTGTTATACTGACTGAGCTACTTTGGAATTTACATCTTGACCAGCAATTCTAAGGTATTGGTAAGTTGTAACTAAAACTACCCTCGGTGCCAATAAAGGGTAACGATGATGTGGCAAGTCTCAAGCCGCCGGTCGGCCATCTTGGATATCAGACACAGCCTCGCGGGAGCAACCGTCTTCGATAGCTGCCGGTGTAATTCTACACGTTGAACCCCTGTACGTCGGGCACCAATAATTCCCATCTCCTTTACAAAGTGTATTTGTGAAGTGTTCTACTGATCATACGAAACAACATTTTTAAAATTATTCAAATCAGATTATTAACAATTTTAACTTGTCATATGGTGTTAATTATACTATTTTGTTGATATTTTATTCGATTATCACCTTTAAGCGAAAATAATAAAAATTGCCATAGGAATACCTTTAGTTGTTAGAGACTGCTTACACCATACACTATGTGCGGTTTCGTTAATGTAGATTTTGTCTGCTTAAAAAAATCTATTAAAATTCCTACATTACTTTAATTTACTAAATATTTAGATTGACTAGATGGAAAATTTTCACGTCTGTCTCGGTGGTTTAGTATAATCTTCTGCTAAAGGCCTTTCAGCTTTGGCTGCATAGGCCAAGCCACGAGTATTCACTAGTAATGAAATGACGCGGTCGGAGGAACAGTTAAGGGGCTTAGTATCGCAAAATGGGTGCTTTCTTAAGCCTACTTCTCGTTTTTGACCAAATCAAAAATATTGAAAAAACGTGTTATGAATTATCAACTCATGCACAACATATACAACATTTTTCTTTTTCATACCACTAAAACTTCTACATGAAAACATTTTTTAACCGAATGATGTTTTTTGACTTGAATTCCATACTGCTTCCAAGCAGCTTGGTTGATTTAATTAATTTATTCTTTGATAAATAGACAAACTTGATAGCTATATACGTAACATAGGATTATTCAATCGAACAATCACGTCCATGTGAAAAGTATTATTTTCTCCTATTTTACCCTATCAAGGACGCAGCGAGCGTCGTAACAACCACTTTGCATTGTGTGCTGATAGGAATGTTATTTCAATGTCGTTTCTGTCGATGCTCATACCGACAAACATCAAGCTGCTAATTTGGCGACGGCAATCGCCTTAAATACTCTAAATCCCATTTTGACAGAAGCAGTGGGCTACAAGTACATTCAAACTTGTTCATGTTTAATTAAAACAGATGTTCAACGTAAAATTTTTCCGTGTTGCTATAACTATTGTTGATTTTAGTAACAAATTCAGTAAACAAGTGTGTCAATACCACTTGCTGCTCGAGACACACATACAATTTGCTGTTCGAGACGTACAATAGTGCAAATTGTTTCTCGTACGCTACTGAAACGGATGTTTGCGAAGATTACTTTTACCACAGAGTCCGTATACTTACGTACAGCTTTTACTGTGATCGTTGGCAGTCGCCAATTCCCTTGTTTACGAGAATGGCGGGCTCGGTGTAAATTGCTATCTTCCTTGTTAAGACACTGCGAATTTTATTTTTGTCACTGTCACTCCAAGCGAAAAATCGCGCAGTGTGAGAGGGGCGGATTCAGGGCAAAAAGGAAAAATGGTTTTATATTTTTATTAAAAAAATAAAATAGCTAGCAAAGTTTTAAATATAAAATCTCTAGGTATTGTTGAAACACTCCTAATAAAATATGTTTGAGTTCTGTATATGGTTCCTATTCATCAAACGAGGAGAAAAAGTGTGTTTGAAGACCTCATTTCAAAATTTACCCAAACATACATTTGTGGATATATTAATAATCTCTTACCATGCTATTCAAAATGCAGACTCAAGCACCGCCTATCCTCCCGCATAAAATATGCACAAGCAAAGCAAGCAGTACGAGCACAAAATAAAGCAATCTTAAATAACAAGCAAGAAAACTTATCGACACGTGTTTCGCCTCTAAACGAGGCATCCTCGGGATGTGTAGTCCGCCAGATCGCTCGACAGAAAAAATAATAATAATAAAAAATAGATAATTATAACATATCTACAAATTTATGATGGACTTCCGCAAAGTAACGCCTTTTTCAATAAATTTTACCCAAACATGTTTTCCAATTTCAAAACCCTAGATTATATAGTCAAAATGCATATTTTCTGTATATTTCATGAAATACACAGAAAAGAAACACCCGTATTTTTTTCGCATATCGCCTTAAATTGGCCGTGCTGTGTTTATTGTCTCCTGAATGAGATATGTCTACAAATAATACTGTTCAATAGCGACGGTTAGATTTATTATCAACTAGGACGCCCCGCGACGTAGCTCGCGTGGATTTCGTTGGAATTTCCTGAAATCCTATCTTAGCGGATGTTTACGTCATACAAGGAATCTACAGTCCAAATTTCATGTACCTACGTCCAGCCGTTTGGTCTGGACGTTGATAGATCAGTCAGTGAGTCAATCAAAGTATTCGTTTAAAATTACGATAATAATTACTAGTAAAAAAGAAAGAAAGAAAGAAAGAAAGAAAAGAAAAAAAAATATTTCGAGTAATCAATCGGTCGAGCTTACTTACTATTTACAATACAAGTAAACCCGCGCTGGGGTGTACTACAACTATATTATTTTTAAAACAATTACCCGAAAATGAAAATATACTCAGCTGAATGCCATCTGAAACAACTATTCCCATGCCACTAATGTTTTTTATATTTGATATAAGTTATTTTTTTATTATATACATAAAAATAAGAGATAATTGTGCACGCAGCAGAAAGCACTCTAGAAAAAAATATACAATAGTGATACAATCACGCTGCCATTTGGGAATTTGTTCACATTCGGTGACAGAGAAAATTTTGCTATTACTTCCAAATCATAATCAGAAAAACTTTTTTGAGTTGCAGAATATCACCTACTTGATTTCTTTTTTTTCTTTTTTATATAATATATTATGAGTATTTAATGAATTTTCATCACTATAGATTTATATATTTGTGTAAACGGTTTATGTAGTTTATGTATTTTATCATAAACAATAAATTTGCTTTAAATGTTTATTAGGACGTAGTCTAGTTATTTCAATTATTTAACTACTATTTTCATGAGTTTAGATACTATGACACTACCCTCATCAATTTCCTCATTGTCAAAGGTTAGTTGGTAGAAAATACTAATGAGTATTAAACTCGCCTTTGTACGATAATTTGATTATGTGCAATAAAGAATTTTATAATTATTATAATGGTTATCTTCAACTTCAAGGTCTTGGATAAAAAATCAGAAGCTTACGCCACAAGGGATAGAAATAGAATCACATGTAGTTTGCACTGACGGCTTTTGCAAATAAGCTGAAGGCTGCGTTCATAAAATATAATACAATGGAATCTTCGATCTTTAACTTAGCAGCCTAGCGGTTAAGTAATACTTACATAATTAAAACGAACAAATTGACAATAGTTATTTCTTACGCATAGCTAAAAAGTTGTTATTTGGTAGGAGTACTTATATTGAAACCTGAGGAATCGAAGGTCTCAAAGGTACGAGGCTCAATAATTGTTTGTGATACAAGGGGCTCAAGCAATATTTTGTACGTCGTGGGCGTTATTCTGAATTCAGAGCGAAGCGAAGGATTCTATAATAGAATTCAGAGTGTAGCGAGAACAAATACCCCCGTGAACAACATATCTTGGCCCCGAGTGATACACAGTATTTTTCATCACTACCTGTGAGCCAAACAAAAAGGTACGAGTACTTGGTATTTTGTAGGAATAATTATTGCACCACATTAGCTGCAGCATTGGCTATATTTTCACGAGTGAATATATGACTATCACTACTCAAACTCATTTTTAATTATTATTTGTAATAACTTAGCGAAGACTGGCCTAAAAATTTCTGAAAAAAAAACAAATGAAAAGAAAGAATACATAGATATATGTATTTATATATATATATATATATAGTATATATATTCTTTTCATTTATATTTTTATATATATGTATAGATATATATTTTATCATTGCGCATTGTAGCCAATGCCTAACCGGCCAGTAACTTCTTCATGAATTATGCCTTCGACCTGTTTGGTTAAATGACGCTAATCTATCAGAAGCACGAACGCGGACCAATCAGAAGAGAGAAATTGACTCGCTATCTTTTAAAGCCAATAATAGTCGTTTGTCGAATAGGTGTGATGAAAAATAACTTTGCTTTCGAGTGAAACACACAATTTTTCAGCTCACCACAGCGAAAAATGTTAGGTGCAATAAACTGACATGTAGTAATTCAAATACCCTGGACATGTTGTGCCGTACAAAATGACAGTATTTTTGTGCCGATTCAAAGCGCCCCCACAAAGCTTACCAGAAACTAAAATTGACACCTTGTTATAATTGATAACGTCAGTGTCTCATCTTTATCATTAGTTCAGAGTACGCTCACGTCACTCAATGCAGGATCATCGCCAAAATCGCGATAATCAAATTGTTTCATTATCAGGTCAGAATAGGCAGTCCAGTGAACTTGTATTATCAGTGGTCAGTGGTGCAAAAAAAAACAAAAGAAAAAGAACAAATCTTCGTGCTTTCTTCGAACAAGTCGTGCTGGCCAGTGCGATTGTTCTTAAAATGCTGGCGCGCTGACTTGAAATAAGTACTTATGTTTTTTTTCTCTATGATATTAATGGCATTTCAGTGGGCTGGCTGGCAAACTTTTTTTGAACAAAAAGGTTCGAATTTTAAAAACTTTTTCCAGGCTAGCGGATAAAATGCACTTTTGCTCGCAGATTTTGAATGATACAAACTTCTAAAATCTTTGGATACAAATAGAACCTTCCCGAGCTTGTATAGTGAAACAATCATTTGAGCCAGAAATGAATGAACCAAGCCTTATAAGAAGATTTCTTCCCATACAATAGATGTTTGATAAGCAACAGACCGACAGCTAGACAAAAATTGAGAATCAAATAGAAATAAAACAAACTGAATTTCACTGAAAACTGTCGAAATATTGCGATTAATAAAGTTTATTTATTTTTGTTTTTGTTCATAATGTAATTTCTACATACATTCTGATATAGAAAAGAATTTATACGGCAGTTATGGTAAATGATATTGACTACGACCAGGCAATTTCATACCACGTTCAGGTAACATCTTATTTAAAATATTTCAAAACGAAAATTGAAAAGCGTTTGCCGTTTCAAAATTTTACCGTTATTATTGGCTCCTCCATTTTCATTGTAAATTGTGTCCATTGTAAACACACTTTCCTCGAAGCATGAAAATGCGGTCGAGTCCCAATCTCACTTTCACATTTTCCACACTTTTTGTACAAGACGAAGAGCACCAGCCCATAAACTTCTGTGTCATAGCTTTTATTGCATTGGCATAAAGACGAGATTTTTTAATTCCTAGGAAAGTTGCGTGGTTCGATATCGACACAACATATTTGCATAAAGAGTTCGTCGGTCCTTGGGGTCTCCTTTCCGGTTTTCCTATTTTGTGCTTGAATGCCACGTCGAGGACGCAGCCACGACATAGAATGCGTAACATAAATACTCACTAAATCACTCAGTAAGTAATCATAATCAGACAAAAAAGACGTCTAAAAGATATCCTACGTAGTATATTAATTGCTTTATTTTGTTTTATTCATGTAGTACCTAAGTATTGTAATATGTATTGTGAGTATCACGCTTAAGTATTAGAAAGAATGTTTATTTTTGCTTTGTAATAGTTTATAATTAATTAGGTAACGTTAAACGTATTTATATTTACTTTCATATCTATCACTATTTTTATATTCCCAGAGGTCAACTGCAAGACATCTCTTCTTAGAAATAAGTTTACCTTTGTACATGTTTTTTTTACTTGTATGAGTCTGTTTAATGTGTTTCATGACCAATAAAGAATAAAGAAAGAAACAGGACTCACTTTGCAAATTTTGCTAGGTACAATGAGCGTTTTTTCTTATGTCAAATTTAGTGTTAAATAAGATTCCTAGATGGCACTGTAGTATTCTTTAGCAACAGAATCAAAAACAAAATTTGCACCAATTCCAAACAAACTAAAAACCACTTTGACATTGATTGCTACGAAACACATTTTATCTATGGTGACATGGACAGCGCCATCTGGGGGAAAGCTAAGAACTAAGAAAAAAAAACCAATGAGAAAAACGCTCATTCTTACTCCCCAAATATTTATACAACTTCTTGTCTTGTTTATACAGTTATACAAAACATACAAGAAACACTTGAATAAAAAATAAAAAGATCTGTCCGTGAGTGGTTTGTTGCCACTTATTTTATTACCAACTGAGTCTGTTATGTATATCATAGACTAAATATAATTAGACTACGTGTATATGGATGTGGCTGAAAAAGTCACCTGGTTGTTTTTACAAACTTTTTGTAAAATAAACCCAACCCAAACAACTTTTAGAAATCCTTTCAAAACAGAAAGCACACAAGTTCCGCAAAATGAAAAAGGAACTGGGCATGAACGGGCTTAAGGCAACATTCATTTGGTACAAACTACTGCGGTATTTTACAGCCAGCACCTGAATTTCAGGTCAGTACAAAACTTAAAGTTGATATTATTTTCTAGTAAGTCGTACAGAACATATATCTAAGAAGTTCTGCCATTGCTGCTAAGTTTAAGAATCCCTCTTAATTTTATAAAGCAAAATGATTTGCCATTTGTCTTTGATATGAGTATGAATTTGATTTGATACGCTAATCTTAGTTACTTGAAGTTTCTTCTTATTCATGAAATACCTATTTACATATTAACGGCATGTTTACTTGGAACTTTGAATATTAATTTTAAATTACCTTAAAAATAAAGGGTACATATAAACTTTACATAACTACTTATCTTTTTAATTTCACTTTAATTTTATCTATAGCCGAGGGTGAATTAAAATCGGCTTCCCTTTTTAACGGAACACTTATAAGTAAGACGCTACAGTTTGTTCCGGGCTTTAATGTTAAGATGAAAGAATAAATATGAAGACCGTCTGTCCTCTAGAGAAAAATGTCCAGCTAAGTGCCACGGGGAAAAATAAATAATGCACGGAAGAATAAATGTCTTCAACCTTTACGCGCTATGCACACCGACACGTCGCGTAACGCGAAATGTAGCGAATTTATAACGAAACGCAATTATAGGCAAACAGAGCGAGGTGTAACATACACGATATGTTTTTATCATCAAACAGCTAAGAACGAGAAGAGAAATGCCGTATTGTCCGATTTCGCCAACCAATTTAATCGGTATTTTTGCATAGATTTAACTATATGCATCTCACTCCCATCCACCAGGGATTCTCTATCTCTATCACCGCATAGTGTTGGCTTAGGCAATCAGAGTGCGTTAAGGCGCGTCTTAAGTCGGCTGCATTTATTTCAGACAAACCAAGTGTCATTGCGCCTCTTTGGGGCTAGTCCCTCTATGGTTTTTATATATTGATACTATTTGAGACAGATTTATCGCCGTTTTGCTATCCCGTTTCGAGGCGTGTCGGTGTGCAAAGGGCAGTAGTGCGACAACATAAGCTTTTGGAGTTGAGGTGCTCATATTATGAGGTGCATGGCATCCCCTTCTATATTATAATACCGTAACTATCCTCCGTCATGAGACCTGATAATTAACTTCTAGTAAAAATAGGAATAGTCCAGAACTTTCTACATCCTAACAGCTACTTTCAACTTAGCCTTAGGGTTGCAAGTTATACTTATTCTACTAAATCCTAAAACCTACTAAATCCGCCCATAGATATCATAATATTATTATTGTAATTGAATTGGCCTAAAAAGCATGTATTTGTGCCCGAAGTACGGCGTTAGGGCTCAACACCCACAGAACATTTAATTTAATTTAATTTAAATGTTCTGAGTCACCACCCATCACGTTGGGACTTAAAAATCGTCTGTGAAACGTGGGTGTACCGAGTGTGGACAATGACTTGCATTTCACAGTTCACACTCGAAATACCTGTCAGTGCATCCGCCTCATTAGTTTTATATGACATATCCCAAATTATTTCACAGAAGTGTCAGAAAGAAGAAATGGGATGACATACTTCGGGTACAATGGACCACAGCTTAAATTGCCTTTCGAAGCACGAAGACCGAACACAGATTATTGTGCACCACGGGGATTGAACCCACGACCTCTGGTTTAGCAGGCGAGCGCTCTACCACTTGGTCACAGAGGCGGTCGGCAGTGTGTGCAAAATGTAAGGATTTATAGGTAGACGAAAAAGAAACTTCGAAATATTTGTAATGCTCCTTGATTTCCATACGGGATATAGTAAAATTAAAGCCTTTCAAAAACCATAAATAACCACAACTTTTAGAAAGTAAACTTGACTTCACAAATAATTTCCAAATGCAACAAACCGCTTAAGGTATTTCTAACAGTAACATTAGGTAGAAAGTTATTTTAGTGCTTTAGAGTTTAAAGCGTTATGTTTCTACTGAAACAAAGCATTTAAAGTTTTCAGGTAACTTGTGTGCTTATGACAAGCCGTCTATTTACGTAAAAGCCTGATATAATAATTAAAGTTTGTTGTATGTTAAAATTAATGTTTAATTTATTTGTATAAAATTACTAGCGGACGCCCCGCAGCGTTGTTTGTGTGGATCCCGTCTCTTTTGTCACTGTCACTCCAAGCGAAAAATCGCGCAGTGTGAGAGGGGTGGATTCAGGGCAAAAGGGAAAAAGTTGGTTTTATATTTTTATTAAAAAAACTAAAACATCTAGCAAAATTTCAAAAATCAAATGTATAGATATTGTTAAAACACACCTCATAAAATATGTTTGACTTCTGTATATGGTTCCTATTCGTCAAACGAGGAGAAAAAGTGTGTTTGAAGACCTCATTTCAACAATTATTTCTATCGAGAAAAATTTATCCAAACATGTTTTCCAATTTCAAAACCCTAGATTATATGTATACTTGTATAGTCAAAATGCATATACCAGAAACTGGTTATAATTTTCCGTGTATTTCATGAAATAAACAGAAAAGAAATATCCGTATTTTAAAAATTCCTTCCATATAAAATTCCTTCTTAACGGATGTCTAACTAGGACACACAAGAAACCTACAATCCAAATTTCATGTTTCTAGGTCAGTCAATCAGTCGGCAAGTCAGTCAGTCAGTCAGAGCAGGGATTTAATAGAGGACACAACTTAACTTGCACGGAGGTAAAGATTAACGCAGATGGAGATGGAGGTTAAAAAAAATGAAAATTCATTTTATTTTTTTATTTTTATTGACAATTGAAGTTGTTTAAAATTAAATTCCACAGGCAAATCATATTTCAAGAAAAGCAGCTTTACAGCTTTATCTGCCTCCAGTTAATTTTGGAGTGGATCATAGATTACTCACGCGCACGTTATTTCACCTCCGTTTAAACCTCCGTATAGAAGTTGTGGAGGCAGAGGCGGAGCGGATGTGTGAATTCATGCGGAGGCTCCGCACTTGCGGATGCGGAGGCGGAGCTCCGCTACATCCCTGAGTCAGGGTATTCTATAATACATATTATTATTCTACGAGTATAAACCTAGATCCCTCCCTGACTTTTTATTATACTGAATTTACCTATACAGGATGTAATCGTTAAGTGTGACCAGGCGATTATTCCGTAACTATTACAGATATCAAAAAATTTTAAAGTGATATCGAAAGTACGTTACCTAATCAGTAAAATGACATCAATAACTTTTTGAAAATCAAACGAGAAGTATCCAAAATTTTAACATTAAACATTCCCATACATTTAGTATTAATGCGATATTGAAACAAGGTTTATTATTAATTTGAAGTGGTAACATAATTAATCTACACGTGTATCTACTTGAAAATCATTATTATCATATCATACGTAATCATAAAATGAGATTTAGGTAAAATGAGTACCAGACCACTTAAAATAAGGAAACTAAAACCTTTGTACTAAACTCATACTAAATGTATGGAAATGTTTAATGTCAAAATTTTGGATACTTTTCGTTTGATTTTCAAAAAGTTATTGATGTTATTTTACTGATTAGGTAACGTACTTTTGATATCAATTTAAACTTTTTTGATATCTGTAATAGTTACGGAATAATCGCCTGGTCACACTTAACGATTACAACCTGTATATAATTAATAATGTTTCCTCCTCCATCTGACTCTGTGGTCCAGTGGTTCAAGTACTCGACTACTAAATCCAGAGGGCGTAGGTTCAAATCCCGCAGGGACACATTTGGGTTTGTTCTGCGTGCTTCAAAATGCACATTATGCTGTGGGTCAAATTTGTGCATGCCCGAATTGTGCAGGATCATTTACAACGTTATGCATAAAATAACGCAACGTTGCTAGAAAAGCAACACGTTTTATAACAACAATTGTTTATTACATTTTAGCGTGATGCCAAAAATTGCATTTTTAAATAGATTTTTATTAAAAAGTGTGAAAAAAATTCATAACATGTGTGTGCATCTGAGAACGATACCTGTCGCAACCACCTTAATTTCCTATTAGGTTCAATTTGTAAACATTATAGTTTGAAGCTTCCTTCGAACAATATTAGAACACCCACAAGTGGTCTAGTATTATACCCCAGTTTCCAATCTAGCATTAATTTCCATCCCCTAAACAATACACACACATGCTCATATTACATTAAAGCTGATAAACTGTAGGCTCTATACCTCCGTGGTCTCACACTGACGATGTGTCAGGTAAGACCCTTCAGGGCCATACGAACATGACTAAGACTTGCAGAGGGTTGGAGCTAAAGGACAGGAAGGGCTGACCCAACTTTTATGGAAATTTTTGATAAATGGATATGGGAAAAACTTCAAAATATACAAAACTTTAAAGCGACAGTGATAAAGGAGACTCAGTAAGTAATCATAAATATTTAGAACCAAGGTTCAGTAACTCTTTTGTAACATGAAAAAAATATTGTTTTCGCTTAGAAAGGGTATTTTTAGTTTTCAAAAATCGATCGTTCTTTTTCAAAACAAAACTTCTAGCTACTCTCTCATCTAAGAAAGGAACAAATCTCAGGGTTATTTCAGGAACAAATGTAAAGCCTTGAACTCCTTTTTTAAAAAAAAATTAGACTGTCCAGTGATTATAAAAAACAATCACGTATTGAAACTTTTTACACAATTGTGATATTTCGTTCTTTTGTTGACTTTAAGGTTAGGAAAGTGCATTGATACATAAAACAGTCACGTTGTTAGTGAATAACAGAACAAAAAAAATTAAAAACTTGAAAACTTAAATTTTTTTTTCTCAAACTTTCGTAGTCGAGATGAAAATCAGTCTTTAATCGGATGACACCATATTATTTCACACTCAACTGATATGAAACCTTTGATTCAAGAGCTCAATTAACAATCTACTATTATGCAGCAACCATTTTTCAAGGCCAAGGTCGATCAGTATGGGAAGCTAAAATAAAATTAAGTAGAAAAAGTCATGAACTTTGTACATAACTGGGGATCTAAAAAGGCCGACTTGGGTGAATCATAAAATTATTTGAAAGTAGGATGAAATCAGAGTTTTTTCACGCGTGCAAAAGAGACGGCATTAGAACAGAATCATAATGTGATTCATACAAAATGGCCTTTTTTAGAGGACCAGATCTTCATAATGATCGTCTGAACTGGGTATGCAGTATGAATTTGCGGTATCGGTCAGGGCCACCTTATATTGTTTCGGTAAATACCTCTAGTATTTTTTTTTAATAGTAATAATAAAATTATAGAATTAATGAAACATGAGGATAATTCATAATAAAAACAAACGACTCACCTCAATAAATACTATGGTCGTCGCGTAAGCGTCTACACTCGCCCAGAAGAAGGCAGTTTGAATCTGCTGGAACTGGTCGGTTATCTCGACCATTTATCGAGGTGAGCAGTTTGTTTACATCAAAAGTGAAATCTTTTATTGCGCAAGAAAAAAAAAACGTTTGCACATAGGCGAGAGTAATACTATTTTAGTATTTTCTACCAGTAACTTTTGGCAATGTGGAAGTTGTTGAAGGTATCACCATCATGTTAAAATTGTATGTGGATTTGCATAGAGAAATTACGTAATTACTCTGAAAAAAATGTTATCCTACATGTTAATAAAGATTAAAAATATATACTAGATATATGAACTACTTTTTATGAACGATATGTAAACTACTTACTTAAAAGATAAATATATAAATATATCTAATATAATTATTAGAGTGTACTTATTACAAACTAGAAAATCCTAAGCGTTGAATGTCACTATAAAAAACACAGAAATCCTAATATCCGTAATGAAGAGAATTTACATAATAACTCATTAATTTATGAATCTTTCTATGATTTAAGATTTTTTATTTATTTATTTTGTCGTTAAATTTCTTACATGCGACCTTATCTTTAAACAAATTTTGCGTTTAATACTTTAAGTCTAGGCTAATAAAGAAGCCCTCTAAACCAGAAATCGTGACAAAAACAGCTGCTGATATATACATTTTGGTTAATTGGTTCGAATTTTTTTTTTCGCGCGATATTTATCTCTTTAATTTTCTGAATAGACGAACCTATCTTTAGTTTTTGGGTTTTTTGCGACCAAAAGTTGAGCCTGTTTTTAAATTTAAACTGTATTAGTTTTATCTACGGGGCTTCACCAGCATGGATTTTGTTTTGTGCAATACCTAGTTAGCTGGCTGACCCCGGTTGAATGGCTGGGGCTGAATTTCGCATAGAACTGCTTCAATGACGACATTATTATTATCAAGTTTAATTCAGGGTCCAAACTGACAGTTCCATAAGTATAAATCCACGGAGCGCACCTGTGTACAGACCCAATAAATAAGTACATTCACCTTCGCGTCCCGCCGCGGCAATTTATCTAGCTTATTTATGAGCGGACTTGAAGGCGATAAAATAAAAATGAACTGTTTTAGGGGTCCGTCACAAAATGGTTACCATTAAAAAAATCAACCATTCGTTCTTTCAATTCTGTGTTTTTTTCTGTTTGATTCCGTATAACCCAAAAACTACTGAGGTTATACGGTGAAAATAATATAACAATAAAACATATATCCTAACAATAAAGGTTTCATGTTTTATAATTTATGTTTACGGAAGATGATAGTTTTGTTTTTTTGTAATAAATATATGTTTCTAAATTATTATTACATACGGCTTGAACACTCACGTGTTTCACCGATACAATTTTGGCATTATCAAGGCGAGTGTTGTTCTTAGAACGACGACGCTTCGTTCACCGTCGTTGTCAAACGGGCACTGGCAGCCGCCGATCGGCAAACTGCACGCATTGCTCATGCGCTGAGCGTTGGCTGCGTCGTCGATCTAGGTGAGTAGGTGGATGCACTTGATTCTTTTAATTGTTCCAATTGTTTGTTATAAGGGGTGGTTATTAAACAAAACGAACTCTCAACATCGTCACTGTCACTGGGCACTATCTTAAAGTTGCTCGATCCATCGAGAACCGGTACCCAAGACGAAGCCAGCTGCCAACCTTGATCCCTGTTGAAGTTGGGATTACGACTTATCTCGATGGCTTCGTGTATTTTACGAAGAATGGTATATTTCTCCTTCACTAATACTGTAGCCTTGTCCTAACGGATGAAGTCGGTCGTATCCAAACTTAGTGCATGTTCTGCTACTGCTGACCCGTTAATGTCCAGTTTCTTCATGGATCGAATATGTTCAGACAGTCTTGTGGACACGTTGCGCTTGGTTTTTCTATGTAGGTAGCTTTTGCCACAATCGCACAGGACTTTATAAACTCCTGGGTGTGTTGAGAGGGTCTCGGTCCTTTGGAGATCTCAGCCAGTTCATTGTCGATCAAATAAGCTTCGTCTTTTTGGCTTGGTAAAGTCAAGGACTAGTCTTGGCCATTATAGCATTCTTAATAGAATTAATCGTTCTTTTAATACACTTGCCTTGCATGATGCTCAAATTAATATTTTCCCCCGGTCTTTCAGAGTTCTGATAGAACTCTGATAGAAATAATTAAATTTTGTACTTTTTTGTTATGATTTTGTTTAAGTATTGTTTCTCTTCTCATTGTATTGGCTGAATATTCTCGGCAACGTTCCTTCAGTAATGTTTAACGGGTCACCAATCGCCGTTTCTGACAAAGCCAAAAACTTAGGGGTAATACTCGACAGTAATTTGGCTTGGGTGCCACATGTTAATGAGACTAGCAGGAGAGTACATGGCGCATTTCACTCCCTAAAGCAACTCCAGAATTTTCTGCCCTTTAAAACAAAAATCTTACTTGCCCAGACCCTTCTTCTTCCCATCATTGATTATGGTGATGTTTGTCTCATCGATGCCACTGAGGTTTTATTAAATAAACTTGAACGTCTTCAGAATTTAGCTATCCGCTTCATCTATGGTCTTCGCAAATTTGATCGCGTTTCTCACTTTCGTAAGGAATTAAAGTGGTTACCTATTCGTCACCGCCGTAATGTGCGTATTTTGTCCCTTTTATTTAATATCATTAGGAATCCACTTTCTCCGCCTTATCTTCGCGAACGTTTTGAGTTCTTAATCTCTAGAGATATACCCTTGCGTTCTGGGACTTCCTCCCTCCTTAAAACTCCTGCACATAATACTTGTGCTTATGGCAACTCTTTTAATGTTGAATCTATCAGACTGTGGAATGCTCTTCCACATAGCATTCGAGACTTGCGTACTACGAGTATAATGTCCTTTAAGAAAAAGCTGAAAGAACATTACCTCTCGCTGTCTTAATAGGTAAATATAATATTATATATATCAATATTTATGTATTCTAGAATAATATATATATATATATATATTTTTTTTGTATTTGTATTTTATAATGTGTATTTATAGTAATTTGAATACTATATTATTGCTATTTTTATGTTATATATATTTATATTTTTAATTTGCATCAATCTCCTTGTGCACTTTTATGATTACTCGTTTAAATTATTATTTTTTTTTTGTTTGTTATTTCCTGTTGGTTTTGCTGGAAGAAATCACTTCTTAGAGATAAGCACGCCAATGTGCACATTGTTTAAATGTAATGTATCCCTGTTTCTGTATATGTGTGTACAATTAAGAATGAATAAAAAATAAATGTATTGTCTTTTTAATTAGTTTTTAACAGTTTTACGTTTTGTAAAACATGTTGGCGTCAAGGTGGCGTCTTATCTCCTCTACTTTTCGCTATATTTATTAATAATATTTCTCAGTTTATATCTTCTTCCTACCACCTTTACGCAGATGATCTCCAAATCTACACACAAGCTAAATTAGAAGATCTTTCACAAGCCATAATCACAACCAATGCTAATTTATCTAGAATATCTGTGTGGAGTAACGAATATGGTTTGAAAATCAATCCCACCAAGACTCAAGTCATTATTATGGGTAGTCCCTGGTTTACAGCTAGGATTGACTGGCAACTGCTACCTAATATTGTATTTGAAGGGACATTAATTCCATATAGCAACAAAGCAAAAAATCTTGGTCTCCTGTTAGACAGTTGCTTGTCTTGGGATCCACAAATAAATGAAGTCTGTAGGAAATTGTTTGCGGCAGCAGGAGCTCTAAGAAGGCTTCGAAATTTCCTTCCAACTGCCACTAAAATTGCGCTTGCACATTCTCTTTTACTACCTATTCTCGACTACGCCGATGTCTGTTACCTTGACGTTACCGAGGCACAACTTGATAGACTCGAACGTCTTCAAAATTTCTGTATCAGGTTTATTTTTGGTCTTCGCAAATTTGATCACATTTCTGAATTTCGTTTCCAACTTAAATGGCTTCCCATTCGTCATCGCCGTAATGCTCATATCCTGTCCCTCTTGTTTTCTGTGTTGAATAATCCTTCAACTCCTTCTTACCTTAAAACTCGCTTTCGTTTTCTTCATGATACCCATGACCGCATTTTACGGTCTTCTCAGAATCTGCTTCTTGCCACGCCGGAGCACTCATCGTCTTTCTTCAATAAATCGTTCTCGGTACAAGCTGTTCGTTTGTGGAATGATCTTCCTTTACATATAAGAAGAGCCCCTTCCCTGTCTATCTTCAAGAGACTAGTTAAAGGACACTATCTTTCACTCTGATTACCGAAATATTCATTATCATTATTTTTTATTTTTTTCATTGACAATTTATTTCATGACATATACACATATATATTATTATATTTATTATTATATATATTTATATATTATTTTTATTGTTTGTTATATATTTTATTAGTATGTACTTATCATTATATATTAATACGTTTATCTATTAATATTGAAATATATCTATTATTAAAATAGTACACCACCATTTCAGCAATCATTCTAAACAGTTTCACCCACCCTAAGGTTGTCTGGAAGAGATCGCTTTAAGCGATAAGGCCGCCTGTTTGTGCTACATAATACGTTAGTTAAAATTAAGTATTTATATTTCTGTTCCTTTTTATGTGGTGTACTAATAAAGTTGTATTGTTGTTGTTGTTGTTGTTGTTGTTGTTTAACTTATGTAGCAAAAATACTATTATTGTTTAATTAAGTATGTTGTTTCTGCCTGTTATTGGGTATGCACTTTAGTTTTAATTGTTAAAGCTATTTTTTTACACATGTCATAGTATCTGTTGGTAAACCTAATAAATAAATAAATAAAAATAAAAATACGTATGTAAAAATATATTAAAATTATGAAAGGCATTGCGCTTTTTAGAATAATTTATATTTTTAAACTCGGAGACAGCCTCTTGGCGATATATACCTACTATAATCATGGTTCAACAGAATACCAGTGCTTTCCTGCAGCATTTATTAGGCTGAGCTGTAAGTTATCCTTTTATTTTTACCACCTTCTTTTTAATTTTTTTTGGTTTTTATTTATTCAAAATAAACATTAACAAACCTGTGACGCTGTCAGATCAAAAGTGATTCATCTCAGCTTCACATATGATGTTAAAGTCATACTATATTTTTCGTTTGTTAATTTTTATTGTTTGTGATTTTGTATGTTTGTTGTTTTCCTTGTTTTCCACCAGGTATTTGAAATGAAGTATGCCGTGACGATATGTTTTTGTTTTAATGTTATTTAATATTATCTTAAAATAAACAATCACAAACAGAGGCCGACTGAAGCAAATTTACTATCATAATATTATCTTGTATTGAACTGTAATTTCTTTAATCAGAACCTTATGATGCTGGTACGGCATACACCCTTGCCACGCTGTTTGTTTAGAACTTTCAAGTGAAACTTATCAGGGGTGATATTTTCTACACGTTAGATAACATTTTATGGTATTTGTAAATTTTTTGTATAATATTTTGATGTATTTTGTATATTTTTATTTACTGGATAGGTATTTTATTTTTGCTTGAGTTACGATAAATATAATACGAGATCAAAGAAAGCAGCTTATAGATTTAAAAATATTTAACGGGCCTTTTCGATTATGAACCTAAACTACGTGAAAATATTGAATACGAAAGTAACAACAAATATTTCATTGAATTCGTTCAAAATTTACATTACATTTAATTTCAAAATAGTATAATCGCCACTAAGCGTGGGTGGAGTAAATTTTTTTAAATATATTTTTTCAGATTTCTTCTATCACTTAACGATGTTTTGGTGCTAGATAGTAAAGTACACAAAATATTATCCAATTCCAAGTATTAATAGCTTAAGGTAGCGCAATGAGTCCAAAATTTTGACAAAATGTAAGGAAAAAAAAAATTTTTGCTCCTTTCATTATTTTGTTTTTATTTTTTAGTTTAAACCCTATGTATGTATAAAAAAATATAATAAAATATTCGTTCCTTAACATGTTGAAAATTAAATTAAACGCAATTTTATCAGATTTTTTAATTTTGCTACCTGGACACATTACAGAATTTTCATTACTTATTTTTCGTGAATTACTTTAAGGTTAACTTCAGTCGCTTAGCACAATGCGCATAGCTAAACTTTGTATTTCTTGTTCCATGTTAAAAATTGAAAAACATTTTGGTATGTGGCTGTTGACGCCAATAATTCAGTATAAGTGAGGTTTATAAAGCATGAGTTTGAAATTTAATGCACAATTAGTTATGATCTGGTCCAAACAAAGTTAAAACAGCATTTTAAGTTGGTTTGGACCAGATCATGACTAATTATTCATTAAATTACAAACTCATGCTTTATAACCGTCATTCATACTAAACTATTGGTGTTAACTGCCACATACCAAATTGGTTTTCAATTTTTAACTTCTAAACAAGAAATACAAAGTTAAGTTATGCACTTTTTGCTAAGCGACTGACGTTTAACCTTAATATATATTAAAAAATATACAAGGTGAATTTGTGAACATCTTCCAAATTCATACTTGAGCCTTGGTAAGTGATCAGCATCATGAACCAATAACGATTTTAGTAAAATTCATAATATGAAATTTCGACTCTCCATAGTGATTCACTCAGGACTGGGAGTGAATGACTATGGGAAGTCAAAATTTCAGTATACGAATTTCACAGAAATTGTTATCGATTCATGATCCTGATCACTAACCAAGCCTCCAGTGTAAATTTGGACGATGATGGAAAAGTCACCTTGTATATGTATAATTTTTTTTTCTTCCCTACTTTTTGCAAAGATTTTGGACTTAGTGCGCTATTTAAAGATATACTTTGAATTCGAAGATATTTTGTGTACTTTATACTATCTAGCACCGAGGCATCGATAAGCGATACTGGAAATCCAAAATAAAAAAAATTTAAATTTGCTCAGCCTCACTAAGCAAGTCATGTGTTTGTTAATGTTAACGTTATTCGAAAACATAAATTTCATGCAAAGGTTTGTTATTTGTTGTAAGGTTAAAATTATGAAAGTCTCGAAATATTATTTGTGTATTGTTATTGAGCAGATTGATTTATTCCTTATATTTAATTTACCAAGTCTTTAGTGTGAATTTTGCTGCACTAAGCAAAGCTACCTTTTAATACCTCATTTCTTTATATTTAAATAAATACAGTATGGAAAAAAATATCATGGTTGGAGAGAAAGTACCCTAAAATTGATGATAGTAAATTTCAAGCTCAAGCAGTTGATATATCAAAAATCTTTATATGCAGTTTTACTTATTTTTGAAAATTAAGAAAGGTTTCCCCTTCAGTAAAATTTGCTTTTAATATTTTGGATTTTTTTCCCTCCACCATTACTTTCCTAATCAAAAGTTCTAAAGTAGTTTTTCAAAGTTGGTAAAGAAAAGAAACCATTCTCATAAGTGTGGGTCGTTCAGTATGATCAATCTCATATGATCAATATGTGGTTTTATTAAAATATACCAGTACAAATATAATTCTACCCGGTATAACATTATCTTTTCTGAACAATAAAACCATATTAATTAAAACTGTCACCGCGTCCACACTTGAGTGAAACAAATTCTATCAGCGTTTAATTTTAATGCTAAAACACATTTATTAGTTGCTGGTTATAAGTAGGGCTGCCATGTTTCTCGGTCGCTTTTGAATGAGAAGTAAAAAATACGCAAATTTAAGACAAGACAAATATTTATTTGCTTATTTACTTATATGCAGATACGCACATTTAACACATTTACGTATAGTTGTAGTGGAAGAAGTAGGTATTTGTGTTATTATACTTAGTAATTTACAATATAAGGTAATGTTGTTTTATATACTTTTTATGTTTCTATATTTTAATTATTATTTTTAATTCAGTATTATTTATGTTATTAAAGTTTCTTGAAATTGAGAATACCCATGAAAGGTCTTTTTCTGAAAAAAATACTTTTTTGAGCAATGCAATATTAAGAAAGTAATAATAATTATAAAACTCTATGCAAGGCATATTACAGCTCAACTGACAGTGTAATATCGACTCTCGTGATAATTAAATGATTAATTGTGCGATTCACACAGATATCGGGACATGTTAGTGTTTGTCGGGACGTGTCAGGATGAGTTCTCAATAACGGTGACAGTCCCAATATATCGAGCGAGACGGATGGCAGCCCTAGTTATGAAGCGTCGTGATTATGAAATATAACGAGAAATATTACACAATTCGTAGCTTTTGTAATTAAATGCGTTCAGTAGACAGATGACGGAGTTTCGTCATTAATATTGAGCAAAATGTAATTTTGTTTGTTTGCAACATTTGGTGTAATAATTTTAGCCAAGTAAGGCTTTTGTTTTTAATACAATAAATGAAAGTTCTATAGATAAAATGTGTAATATCGGGGGTATTTTGCTTATATTCATGTCTTGTGACAATGACATCAAAAATTTATATTGTAGCTCTTCTCGCGAATGTCGTAAAAGGCGACTAAGGGATTATAAAAGAACTGTGAACAATCTATGTCTGTGTAAAAAAGGGAACAGCGTAAACCTGTTTGCCTCCAAAGAAGCTGTAGACGATAACAGTGAAGCTAGTCAAGCGAAATCTGACCAATATATTGCGAGTGACCGTAGGCGTTTGTGCACTCATCCGTGTTCGATTCGTATTCGTGTTTTTACGTGTTTTTTTCCGAGATGAATTTCGGATCCACTTTTTATTTTGTACGTAATAAATCACGAATACAGATAAATGCACAAACGCCCTAATTATGAATATGTACTCGGTAGCATTGAGGGCAAATAAGTTAATTGGATCTTAGCTCCGTCTGCAGATACATTGTACTGATGTCACCATCCTCATGACGGAACCATGCTACCAAGCGACTCGTCGTGTTCCAGTGTGACGTATGGAGTATCAGTCATTCGTCCCTTAGATTATATATAGATTTTTATATTCCATAGATTTTTCCGAAAGTACCTGGAAAAACTAATTAACACCTCGCCTGCTGTCACTCTCCCAATTTCTGGAAAAGCGCACGTCATCCTATGTCTTATCGATGCTTTCCATCAGGCGGGGTAATGGGTGTAAAAAAAATGTATTAAAGGAGCGAAAAGTGAGCCTTTTTTCGATAGTTTCTTAATTGGTGCTTACTCATATTGTTCTTGTCAATACCGTTACACAACACACCTTTACATGCCCCCTTAATTTGTTAAATTTTAGGTTACTAAGATTGTTTGTTTTAACTATTTAACCAAATCTCATTTCGCCTGCATAACTAATCACACTATTTACCTTTACGTGTAAACAAGAACCTTACCCATTAATCAACCAAGACCCAAGATTGATTGCAGTGGGTTCCGTAACTTATAGTATTAAAACATCATCCTAAATAAACACATAGACCCAACAACATGCATTATTCAAAACAAGCGAATTTTGATTCGTTTGTAATTCAAAATTTCGTGGGATCTTTGTAATTCGTACAACCCTTTGAAACTATAAATTATAATTATATAAATATAAAGAAGAATAACTTATAATTTTAAGTTGTTGTTCTTTATATGTAGGTAATTATTTTTAAGTCAATACTTGCAATTGTCGGCTCTTGGTGAAACATCATTAATGGATGAATAAAACACTTGTACCGTTCACTACTTTATTATTTCACTGTTTCACTTGAAATATTGAAACAATAAGTAGTGAAACAGTACAAGTATTCTATTCATCTATTAGTAATTTTTATTATATATAGCTTTTGTAAGTGAAAAACTATTGGTATAACAAATAACAATTTCCAAAGAACTAAATAACAAATATCTATTCAAATATTCCCCACAAAATGTAAAGACCTGAAGCAACGAAGCCAAAACACAAGTGACGCGTTATCAGCGAAGCGGTCCAATGGTGAATTTATTCCAGTATCTAGTGCATTGTGAACATAAATAAGGGTGCAGGAATAAAGTGGGTGTACTTGTGTGACAAGATAGCTGCGTTCCGTGATGGTTCCGGCGCCCCGCGGCGCAGCGGCGGCACTTCGAAGCATGCATTACTGCTAGAAATTCTTTGTTTTTGTAAAGCCGTCCACGATGGTAAACGGGCGGTTGGGACGCGCGGTTTCTTGCTATGAGTATCGAGAAAAGTCTGTCAAGCAGATCATAAGCAGTGTACAGATTAAATTAACGTTCCGAAACAGGCAAGAGAGCAGTCGTAATTAAGGAGATGTTAACGGCGGTTCCTTGCGTTTGCAGCAGATTGAAGTTTTGCAGATGTCTCAAAAAACCCAAGAAAGGTGATTATTTTGTAGTTCTCACATCACTACAAAACTTTCTATGCGATACATAAATCAACAGAAATAGATTTGTTGAAAAACATACCATTAGTGGTAAGTTCTTTTTTTAATATAGTGTCTTAGAACAAAGTCCATTTTCTGCATTTTATCTGAATCGTTCTTTACTTATGTCGCAGATACATAAAGAAACAGCAAAGCTTCATTGTAAAGATTTCCATTTACAGTAATTTTTTGGATATATCGTATTTGGTAAGTTTCATACCCAATAAATCATATCGCATCAGAGTTCTTTCGTCAGTCTCCTAAGGGACAGCTCTCCCGTTAAGCTGTCATGAGTGTGCCATCTTGATAAGATTTATCTTAAAACGTTTCAAAGATGTATTTTTGTAATTATTTTTATTTTGTGAGCCAAAATCAACGCAAAATTATTCAAAATGAGTTTAATTTCAAGAATAAAATTGATTGTAACAGTAAATTGTGAAGGCTTTTTTTTTTTCACGTAGATCACGCAGGTAAATGAACTAGTTATGTTTTTTTGCTTTGAGTATTTATTTTAGACATAAAACTGAAACAACATCAAAGAAAAATTTAACAAATTCTTTCCAAAAAGCAAAAATGTTACTAGCTTTGCAACGCAAAGATACAAAAGGTCTGGAAAAAGGTATATTATAAAAAAATATATATTTGGATGATGGTGAAGCATGCTGTTACAGTGTTAATGATATTTGTAATGATAGTAGGTTATAATTTATTTAAGTAGTATAATTTCCTAACTTATGATTCCTCTAAGGAGTAAACATTAATTAATTACAGACTGTAAAAGGAAATAGACTATTATGAGACAGGTAGACAATAGTACATTGTTCACCGAGGGAAGACAGGGGAAGATTACCAACGCGGGTGTAGTTTGAGGCCCGAGGCGAAGCCAAGGGTACGTAGTAACTACTATATAATCTGTGCCAAGGGTCTCAATACACACGGGTTGGGAATCGCACTTTCTCCCGAGTGATACATATAATGCTTTATACTACACCTGCGAGGAAATAGTATAATTTTACTTTTAATCAAGATACAATAAAAGAAACCGACTGACTCGCGTGCGATTGTCACTTTTTATTTCCTTCTTATTTTTTATTATGTACAGGAAAAGCAAGTGGCCAGTATCATTTTTCGAGTTTTGTGTACGAGTTCGCAAAATAATACTGGCCACTTGCTCATTCTTTATGTTATTTAAAAAAAAAACAGCACGTTAACAATGGATTTGCATATACTTTTTCTGCCCGCTCAAGCACGTTAACAATGGATTTTCATACACTTTTTCCGCCCGCATATTTGTATGACAGTAATGACGTATTTTCTGCATCTTTTTCAAAAAAGTAAGAAGGTACTTTCCGAGCAGGTGTAGTATAAAAATATATATGTTTTTCTTTTTTTCATTTTCTGAATTCCTGCTGTCTTGTAAGTTATTTTTATAGTATAAGTTTTATGTAAAAAGAAAATACATGACCTTGCTAAGTTTCTTGCCCTTCTTCTTAGCAAGACCAATCGAATGAGTGGAGGTAGGAATGTATTTATATATGTAACCTATTAGTATGTAGTATATAGGATGGGATCTGGTCACCCGCATGAATCGTGCTGGGGGCTCGGTTAGTGATCATTGAACCTTGTTCCTGGTCCCTGGCCGGGTCTCCGGTATGGGTTCGGGCGGTTGATTGGATTTCACCTTGTATTATATATACTTTACCTATCATTTTAATCGTAAATATATATATATTGGTACATAAATTAAATAAACCTACAATTTAGTTCATGTACATTTATTATTTTATTACGTAAATTTTTATAAGATTAAATTTGACTTGTAAAACATGTATTATATATACCTACTTTGCAAAATAAATTATTTGAATTTGAAAATATTTATGCAAAAATTCTTAAAATTTAGAATGTGTTGTAATTGTCTCATTTATGACTTTAAGGACCCTAAGTATCATTTTACAAGACCTTCTCTTATCAGAAACTGTCTGGCTGATTGGTATTGAGTAAAAGCGTCAGAAAGTTTGTTTGTGTACAATTTCTGAATAAATCATCGTCTTTGCAACTTGGAGATAGTAAGATGCGTGTTGCTTTCAGATGCAATTTTAAATTCTGTACAACAAAAAGCAGAATTAAATTACAGCTTCATTGTAACACAAATATATATAGTGACTTTTATTGATATAGCCTAATTTATACTTCGGTGAGTGATTAGGATTCAATTCTCAAACCTCAAATATATCATCTTTCTATTTTAAAAGAATATTCGGAAGATACCGATTTTGAAACTAATCATTTTATTTATGGACATAAGTGAGGACAGCTCTAGAGCTGTTACTCGGTAAGGGGGTGATCTCTCGAGTCCTGTGTGGCGCGAACGCAGGGGGTCATCTTGTATTTATTTAGTCCTATCTGTTTCTTATTCATTCATCATAATGTTGGATTTTCCACTCTAACACTACATATAGACACTTTATTTAACTAAATTCATATTGTTATTTTTAAAGCATTTATGAACTAACAAACAATAACGAAAAAATTAACCTCGGCTTATTGTTGCCGTCTCTGATGGAAAAATTATAATAAGTAATTTTGGTTTTTGAAAATACTCAATCTGCAATGAATTATTATTTTGAACTGTAACATAAGGATGTGTTTGATGGAACACACAGTTTTTATAATAAGGGTCTTTCTTTTCACAAAAGGCATAATGTATTTAGCCTTACTTTAGCTTTAAGCTCGCTTTGAGTCTGACTTTGAAAGACTTTGAAAAGGATTTTCATCAAAGGTGTAATGTTCGTATATAATATGGACGAGTAACTATTTTGGGACACCTAAATCTAAACAGTCCTACTTGAGCGCTACTGTAATTCGAGAATGTTTGAGAATATGATCGGAGATCGAAGGTGACCGACATAGCCTGCCGAATCAGTAAGTTAAAGTGGCAGTGGACTGGCCTTATTTGTCGCCGACGTGATAACCATTGGGGCCGTAAGGCATTGGAATGGAGACCACGTACAGCAAAGCGCAGCGTAGGCCGCCCTCGTGCCCGCTGGACTGAAGATCTAAAGGACGTTGTGGGTGGCAGCTGGATGAGGATGACTGAGGATCACCAAGAGTGGCGTAATATTGGGGAGGCCTATGTCCAGCAGTGGACGAATACGGGCTGATGGATAAATAGATGATAAATAGAGGATAAATAGAAATCCAGGATTTACGTCGTATATTTTTTTATATAAAAAAGTGGTGCTGCCGCCATAATGTGTGAAGGGGTGAGTGTGCTTGCGACTTGCGTAGTTTACTGACAAGTGTCATCCTCCTATACACATTGTGATCCCTAGCAACCAAAAGCTTTGACGTCCAATATTCTAACGATCATTCTCGGTAGATCCATATGGATCTAATGAGAAAATAAAGTCTGAGTATATCCACCATTTGAAGACTGGATCTAATGAGAACAAAAAGTCTGAGTAGATCCACTGGATCTTATTTTATAGATCTATCGAGAATGATCCTATTTTAAGCATACAAATATCGTAAATAATTAAAGTCGGCTTGAAATTGTTTACCGAACGCACAATTAATGAATCCATTTTAAGGCAAAAAGTAAAATACAGAACTCTATACTTGTAGCTTTATCTGGATGTTACTTAGTCCTTCGACGGCTAGGACCTAAATACATTTCACATCCCTTATTTTTTGAGCCGTTCATTTGTTAAGGCTTAGAAATAAATCGATACACGAACACAGGAGTTCCATTTGCGTTAATCGGAAATTGGGTAGACAACGTTAGACATCTACCAATTTAACTTCGATATGAACGTTAGTCTTATGTTGCTTAAGTTGGCGGAATAAGGTTGCTTTTTGCTGTAAATGACGAAGGCGAGCTTGGTAATGCTGACGTCCTTCAAGCATGGCTCGTTTTCATGAAAGGCTGACAAAACAGACATTGAAATGCATTTCTGATTCTGGTTTGGAAATCGAATCTAAACACGGCGGAGTTTATCGTTTCTTTCCATTCGTACTTCTTGTTAAGTTTTTCGATTTCCCAATTTTATTACAATTTCATTTTTAGGTCCCCGATCTCAAGGGTCTGATTTTCACCATGAATATTAAATGTTTTGGTTGGTGGGTTGGAGCAACCATTGATTTGATCATTTGACTCATAGTTATAATGTTTCTTTGCAAGAATCGATCCTTACTAGCAACACTATCGACTGATGCCATAATACAGGATACAATTTTTCTGCAGTATGAGCAGGTTCGATTTCCCGTCAACAGCAATTTTTCTGAAAGCCTTGAATGTAGTTTTACATTTCTTCTAAAATAGATGACGAGAGTCCTTAGATCAAATTTTTTTTATAGTTTACATTTTCCCCATACTCATTTCACAAACTGTACATAGCTTTTGCTAAGAAAAAAGTACAAAACAGGAGTTGGGTTTCAAAATATTCACGCTGTTAATAATGTAAGGAACGTACAGTACAGGCATAGATACATAAATTATTTATCTATGGTACAGGTTAGTATATTACAAATTTCATGTTTTAATCTTCTGCGCCGAAGGCTGTAGGTTGCCGTCGAGTAAAATAACTAATATAAGTAGTTTTTGTTTTCTAATATAATACTTGATATCCCGCAGCTTTATCATTTTCTGTCTATTTCTTATTCTAAATATATACCTATTCTCACTTGGAAACCTAAAAAGGCACAATTTATTTTAGTACGTTTTAAATTAATAATTTTCATTAATTTAAAAATAGCATGGATGTCACTGAATCGATAAAGATAGAGAGCAATATTTAAATGAACAATTTTTTCCATTAAAATACAAAAATAAAATCGTCTCTTAAAGAAACAAGGGTAGTTAAGTATTTATTGGTCTTTGGTTAGGTATATAATATATTTGTTAGAAACTTTTATTCGAAAGCAACTCAATTCGATGAGTGAATCTATAATTATGATTTGCAGAACTGCAGTCTTGCAAATTAATTCAAAATGCATGAAAGCATGTTTTAAGGCGATTTTGAGTTTAGAACAATCTTTTGGTTGACGGAATACGTCAACAAACCAAGGCCATCTTGTTAATCTTCAACGTTTTATAATATTGTTTTTGTTAAAATTCGAACGGATACGAAATTTTTGACCGCGTTTCTGTAATATAATATAGCATTATATACTTATAATGTGACATTTATTTATGCAGCCAAATTCATACTGAAGACTTGGTAACTTGTCGGTATCAAGGTTCGGTGACCCTTTTTGGAAAATTCCTGTTTCCTACAAACGCAAGCCCAGCCCCGTGTCAATTACTATTGAAGGTATCACTTACCAAGCCTCCAGTAGGAATTTGGCTGCATAAATAAATGTCACCTTATTTATATAAGGTCAAACATAAATCGACAGATAATAAACTTTTAACAAAAAAATAGCAACCGACTTCAATAGTAACAGCAGTCATTCACTAAAAAGTTAATAATAAGTCTATAAAGACCGATGGTACCGAAGCAACACTTTTGCCGACTTCTTTCTTCCTGAAACGTTATGTTATCTAGAAGTCGGCGTTCTTATATTGGTTTATATGTTGCTATATCGTAGGAAATACGCCGACTTCTAGATAACATAATGTTTCAGGAAGAAAGAAGTCGGCAAAAGTGTTGCTTCGGTACCATCGGTCTTTATAGACTTATTATTAACTTTTTAGTGAATGACTGCTGTTACTATTGAAGTCGGTTGCTATTTTTTTGTTAAAAGTTTATTTTATTTCACATTTTTTAGTGTTGCTGGGTTAAATTGTGAGGTATAGGTAGTTCTTGCAAACGTGGTGTTAATATGAAACGAAGTTCAAGTGAGTATAAGTAGCCATGTTTGAGTAGCTTCCTGCTATCAGCACCCTAACACAACATGATTACCGCAATCTCGAGTTATGTGCTGTCATCCGTTGAAGAGTTCTACGGTGATGAAGCCAAGATCGAAATTCAGGTGGGTACACTGGCAATTTTCAGCAATGCCCTGCAATGAGCACCCTAACACAAACTGGTTGCCGCAATCTAAAGTTATGTGCTGTCATCCGTTGAGGAGTTCTATGGTGATGAAGCCAGGATCGAAGGTCAGGTGGGTATTCTGATAATCTCCAAGTAATACCCTTGAATCAGCACCCTAACGCAGTGATTGCCGCAATCTCGAGTTATGTGCTCTGATCCGTTGAAGAGTTCTATGGTGAATATGTTGATGAAGCCAGGATCGAAGGTCAGGTGGAAGAATGTCGATTTTCAAGTAATACCTTGTAATCAGCACCCAAGTACATAGCCATTGCCTCAATTTTGAGAGATATGCTGTCATTTTCTGAGGAGTTCCACTGCCTATCTCTGAAGATCTTCATCAGATCATGACCAAACCCAAAATGGGACCTACCTGGAAGTATACTCTTTCAAACAATAAAAAAATTGTTCAAATCGGTTGAGAAATGACCGAGTTATGGAGTAACAACGCCAAAAAAAAAAAAAAAAAAAAAAAAAAAAAAACATACAGTCGAATTGAGAACCGCCTCCTTTTTGAAGTCGGTTAAAAAGGGTTTTTACGGTTGACAATGCTAATTTGACAGACTAAGAATTACCCTATTTTGTTCATGTTTGTAAGATTTGGTTTTCAGTCTTCTCGTTTTTTCTTGGATAAATTCTACAAAAGGTTGTAAGGAAGCAAGTGCTTTAAAAGTGGCAGGGCCGCCAATTATTACCTTATTTAATGTAGTTTATTTATATATACATATATATGTACTTAATGAAATAACATGAAAGTACATGATATACATTTCGGGCCCTATTTTGGGTCCGGCATCAATCAATCACAATTTGTGACTGATGCCGGACACAGAATAGCCATAGGGCTCGAAATATATCTCACTTTAATTTTCATGTTATTTTATTAAGTTTATATATATTAAAACTACATTTAAAGGCGAACTAGTCAATTAATAACGTGTATTTATCTCCTTTTTTATAATTTGTAATTTTTTTTAATTATTAGATGCACTATTTTTTCGATTCGGTGTTAACACGTTTTAACTTATTTGACAGAACTAAACTTAATTTAAGTGTTCTGTCTTTTTCTTACTGTATCGAAAAGACAAAACGGGACGCTTAGAGTAAGGTTAGTCCTGTCAAATAAGTTAAGTCGTGTTACACCGAATCAACACCAATATAAAGTTTTTTTAATGCAAGTGCTCGTAAAGGCCCACTTTTTATGCATCAAAACCGAACAGAAAGTCGATTATTTTGCCCTAGGGCTTTATTATTATAACTTTTTTAAATGTATTTACAATGGTTGGCTGGTTAACCTGCAACCTTTCCTGTGTACCATAAATGTTACACTTTTTTCCCACTGTTTAACGGTTCTGGATACAGTCCTTTTAAGCCAATCATAATTTAAAGTTCACAAGATTATATTTATGAATAAATATAATTTTAGCTGTATTAGTTTTTTATTTGTAGTTTTTACAATTATATGATAATAAAAAAAAAAAACTTTCTATTTTCGATATATTTCGGCCTCATTGTCATCAGTGAGGCCGAAATATATAGAAAATATAAAGTTTATTTTTTATTATTATCATATAATTGTTAAAACTACAAGATTATATTTGTTTGATTTCCTCACACTATGCATTGAAAAAAGTTGTATGATACACGGGCGTAAGAGCAATAGGTTACTCGGTTACGTTGTTCTTATTATTGTATCTGGTATGTTTATTATTACTATTTTATATTTAATAATACATTTTTTACAAAATGAGACCATTCAAAGTACAAATCCTTTAGGTTATTATAGCACTTAAATTTTAAACTTGATATAATGTTTTTTATACAACGTGTAACAGAAAGGTGTAACCATATTTAAAGAAATTATTCAGTCAACGGTATAGGACAACTTTTACTATGGAACAAAACTTGTATCTCGAAAAAAAATCATTAACTGTTTCATAGAAAAATGCAATGCCGCTCGGCCGAAATATATAGAAGGGCCGATTTTTTTTTTTTTTTTTGTGATTTGGGGATTGGCTCCATAGTAAAAGTTGTTCTATACTATTGACTGAATAAGCTCTTCAAATATGGTTACACCTTTCTGTTACACGTTGTATAATCTGTCTTGTGTGCTATATTTAATAAAGAAATACATGGTAACTGTTAAACTTACCGTACCTACCTACATACTAGATATACCTACGTCTGATAAAACTTTACGTCCAACTCCGCAGTTATTTATGATACTTTTCCCCACTTCCAAGGGACTTGCTCTCACTTTAATCCTCTACTTTTTCATCGATAACGCAGGCGTCGGTAAGTTTGAAAGAGATATGTGATTGTAATCGGTATTAATTGTTGATTTATTCGTAATTGTCTTAGCTCTTCTTGCACTCGTATTCAGTTAATAGGTCATTAACTATGAAATTGCTGAAATTTTCAAATAGATTCACGAGCTAATAATTTCTGTGTGTTTTGTTTGAAAGTCGATTTCAAGGTTTTGCATTTACGTATTAAATTTTGTTTTTATTGTCAGTATGATAACTAAAATCAAATCTTTAAAAACAGTTGTTTCTAAATGCCATTCGTTTCCTTGATAAGATTCGTAATATTTTTTTACAGCTGACTCTTTTCAAAAATGTCTCATACATACACAAAAAAAAAATGTTATTTATTTATTTATAATAATCAACTAAAAGTTAACATTGCAGAATTGCCTAATTCGTAAGTCTAGTAATTCTAAATTTTCACAAAACAATAGAAATATATCATTAAACTAAGATATACAAATCTTAAGTACTGATATTATTACATAATTACTACTAATACTTAGTACATATACCATACAAGGTGTTACCATATTTGAAGACCTTATTCAGTCAATGGTATAGAACAACTTTTACTATGGAACAAACCCTGAAATCTCTAAAAAAAATCTGCCATTTCATACATTTCAGCCGAGCGGAATTGCATTTTTCAACGAAAAAGTTATTTTTTTTTCGAAATACAGTGTTTGGTCCATAGTAAAAGTTGTTGTATACCATTGACTAAATAATCTCTTCAAATATGGTTACACCTTTCTGTTACACGTTGTATATGGCCCTTGTGAACTCGCTCAGCGAACAAGAAAACACATCAATGTGTTCGACTGTCGCGCGAGAGCGCAGCGCTCGCGTTAACGTGCCCGATGCAGCAGGTTGATGCACGCACGCGGCACCTTCAGCATCGGAGGCCGCCGCCTCCGCGACACGTACTCGTCGGGTATGCACAGCTGTAACTCCCAAAGGAGGCTTGGGTTGTGCATCTTGGCACGCAGCACTTTAAACAAGTACGTAGCGAAAGACGCTTCCCTCCTCACTTCTAATTTGTAATATCCTATCATGAGAACAAACAAAGTCGGATATAACAATGGAAATCCAGGATTTACGTCGTATATTTTTTATATAAAAATTGCATAAATTTATTTTAAATGTGCTCTAACATTGGATTTCTAAAATTCTAAAATTTGGATTTGTCATTCCTAAAAAAATACAATAGTGCTTGTACTGAAAATTGAGTTTTCTTCAAATTAACCTAGGTTAGAAAGTTTTCTTCAAATTATCCGTAGAAAACGGACATTTCATAGTTACCTTATATTATGTTGCCATTCAAACTTGATTTTAGGACAAACCCCAAACTAAAAGAGAGCCGGTAGGTTAGGTTAGAAAGTTTTTCGTGTTTTTTTTTATGACAACTCAGAATTACTTTAGCATAGGCCAAACAAGTTTGTCCTAAAATCAGGTTTGGCCAGTAACATAATACATTTTATATTCATTCGCAGTTCTTACATTCAAAGCGTTAAATTTTATTATTCGATTTTTTGTAGCTCATTGCCTGTCATTTACACAACTTACACAACACTTACATATCCTTCACACTTTCATTTAAAAAAAATGTGTTGGCATCTGTGAGACGGATGGTAAGATAAAATGTAACCATAGTATGTATCTCGAGTCAGTGACAGCCCGTGCTTGTAATGATGGCTACAAGTTTTTTTTTAAAACACAAATTGCAGTTTCTATTGACCCCAATTTATTAATTTAGATTTACCCCATTCTTTTTAACATTTTATCGTACCACACCAATTTAATATGATAAACTAACAATCTTTTGGTTTTGCAGTTTCCTTTAAAAACTTCAACCTTTGAAAAATACGCGATAAAATGTATGAAATCAAATGTCTTGACGGAAAAATAAGGTAAATGCAATAAATGTTTGCAGAAGGAAAACTTTGTGTATTTCTAAAGCTGACTGAGACCGAGACAAACCTGGCTTTAGTAAAGAAATATTTTGTTTTATCAATGTTAGTGTAGTTGATGGTTTGAATAAAAACGAATAACTAAAATACACCCCAACCATAGACTAATAAATACAAGATTTATTTGTATTTATTGTACTTGTATTTATTAGTCTATGCCCCAACTTAACTAACCCACGTTTAGGGGAGCCCAATGTCTAACGATTTTTTTTCATGTTATATTTTGCTGTTTGGGTAGATATAATTTAACCTAAACTTTCATTCTTATGGTAAAGGAAACAACCTAATTCAAATACCATTAAAAATATGACAGACTTATATTATTACAATGCGCCCCTAAAAAAAACGTTAGTAAATTGTTTAGGAGGGGAAAAGTCACCGACTGTGATTAAAATCTGGTACGTATGAATATTGTTACTGTTAATTTTTGTGTGGTGATTATCCATATTGACTAAGTTTATTATCCCTACTTGGTATACAACGTGTAACAGAAAGGTGTAACCATATTTGAAGAGCTTATTCAGTCAATGGTCAGAACAACTTTTACTATGGAGCCAATCCTGAAATCTTAAAAAAAAATCAACCCTTCAATACATTTTGGCCGAGCGGCATTGTATTTTTCTATGAAACAGTAAAATATTTTTTTCGATATACAGGTTTTGTTCCATAGTAAAAGTTGTTCTATACCATTGACTGAATAAGCTCTTCAAATATGGTTACACCTTTCTGTTACACGTTGTATAAGTAGTTGTAACAAACATAACACGTTCCGGTGCGGTAACGGCGTATACCGTTTTTATTACCTCTTGCGGGTTGATAGTACGGCGATGCCCGTGAATTTTTATTCTTTTCTAAATGCTAGTACGGTTACCTCCGTGAAATTTCTTCGAAAGTCTCATACAAGACACTGGCATTCTACAGGAACACATCAACCGGTGTACTGTCAATCTACAGCCCGCTGCGCCGCGTTTTTTATTGACCAGTGCACACATGCATACTGCGGTACTCACACACTGACAGTACAGCAATAACCGGTATGTTTGTATGGGTTTTTATTCAGCGTGTTGCGGCAATAATGCGCACTGTCAAATCGCAAATATCTTTTTGTGTTGTAATGTGGCAGTACGGCTATTACAGTGATATAAATTTGTATGGAGATTTTTACTGCTTTTCTACGTAGTCGAGCAAATAACGTACCTCGCCGGAACGTGATAATATTATTTTATAATGGCTTATTTTAAGTGATCTCATTATTTCTTGTGTAAGTTTCATTCTTTCTATTAAATCTATTGCGGTACGCAACGAAAACAACTCATACGCTGCCATTTTGGTTAGCGGCCTGAAACTTTGTACATAATTTATAGAGACCATAAAAAAAAATTGTCAGATGTTATCAATTTTTTTTTCGATGGATTTTGACGTTTAGGGGCTTATATATCAAAATGGCAGTCAATTTTCTAAAAATAGTTTAAAAAGTGTCATCCAAAGTATTTTCCAAATATTTCGAATATAGCGAGGCGAATGAATACATCTCAACTCGATATGACCCATATTTTGGCCAGGAGATAATTTAATTTATTTTTATCTGGCTGAAATATAGGTTGGATCAAGTTGGGGATGGTTTCTTTCAACTTTCCAATGGTCCAAATATCCGGAAAAGATACTTAGGAAGACACTTTTCGATAATTTTCTATTTTACAAAAATAGAAATATTAGGTATTTATGTAATGTAGGTATAACAGATACACTTGTTACAGGTCAGTTTTAATGTAATGTAAGTAATTAAATATACTATGTGTATATGTAGGTATAGTTTTATATCATAAATAATAATATGGGTAAATATGCAGGGGAATAATAAAGGTTGGGTCTACCTAAATTTAATTTAAAAAATGCAGTTGAATAAAAGGTCGAAAATAAAAATTATTTGATCACATCGGACTTTTTTTTTAGCTCCTAGAACATATATGCAAAGCTTCAAACCGCTAACCAAAAATTGCAGAGTATAATTGCCTACCGCATTTACCAAAACGCTTTTCCCTGTACAAACTGAGTCATTAACTTATATTTGAGTGTTTTGATAAATTGAGGCGTGGTCATTCACCGTGATAATTTTCTTGTTGTCGTGTGGTTAGTGGCATACCCAGTATCATAGTTGCTCAGGGTACTACACTGCTAGGCCTCTGGCATTGGTAAAAAAACATAATCTTGTTCCCTGGTATCGAGGGATCCAAATGTAACAGGCACCATATCCACAGACCGACCATGCTAAGCGCTGCTTAAGAGTGCATATAAGGTCAGATTGAGCACCACATTTTGCATCAATCAGATCTAAACTCTATGACGTATCCTTTTAGTTTAAAAACGCGCGCTCTCAGCCGTGGCTGTTACGACCACCAAGAAACACGCGCTCATGAAAAACTGTGATTTATTTAATAACTCTGCTCTAGAAGAAATTATTAAAATGTTCTGAATTAGTTAGACGTAATTATTGGTCACTTATTTTTCATACAAATTTCAAGGTTGTATGATTTGAGGAAGGCCCTTTAATACACGAAAAACATGAAATGTAGAGGTAACTTTGCAATTTTTTTCTTAACTTAAACTTAAATTTTTGCGTTTTTCCTAAATTGGTAGATCAGTTAGTCTTCTATCTATATTATTTTTAGTAAATCGATTGACCAAGTAACACAATGTGAAATGGTCATTTGAAGTTGTGCACCTGACCTTATACGGACCCTTAACCACGCATCGTAACTAATAGCACGGCCGCACGCAGCTACCTGAAATCCCTTTATCAAAATAAAACAATAATAGTTATAATTTTCTAGTGAATATCCTAAACACAATTATCATTTAAACTTTAACAGTAGCGTATAATGACACGCACATCCTAAGCTTTGATATAATGAGCCAAACATTTCAATTGCATTTAGACAGTAATGAGCGAGTTGCGTGATTCAGAAATATTAATAATATTTAAACAGTTATTTGCTGTCATTTGGGTTGCGGTCTGGTACGAATTAGGGACCAAGGTGCTAAAGAAAATATTAATACTGGAGCTGAAATCTAACAACGTAGACGATATTTATTTTTATTATTAATGGTGATGAAAATTATGGCTGGCAAATGTGGAATAATAAACTTTAATTTTAGTTTCGCATGCCACTTGCTAATTTACTTAGTGTTTAGTTATTATAATACAATTATTTGCCCATATTTCCATGCCCGTTTTTATGGCAGCTTCTCAGTATTATTGCAAAATATCTCATTTAACAAAGTTTTAGTAAACTACTTAATTGCCCGTAAACCACCACAGTTATTTATTGGAAAATATCAGTTGTTTTATTTATTTATCACTTTTTTATACACAAACAATTATTAATTACAAACAGTGAAAAATCTAACATGGTGTGCTAATGCGGCACTTATTGCTAGAAGCAATATCTTCTAGGCAACCTTTGGGAGAAAAATTAAAAGTTTTGTTAAATTAATTAAGCAGGGTAGGTATATATTAATCAGAACCATATGAATAAAAGTGTTCTTGTACAAGTTCAAGAAAAATTTATTAAATATTAGAATGAAGTTTTATCAAGGAGTCACACTTTACAGTATAAATTATAAATTAATCAGAAAGCACAGAAAACATAAATAAATCAATTGATATTTAATGAAATATGATTTCATACATACATACATACAAACATACATATACTCACGCCTTTCTCCCAGACGGGTAGGCAGAGATTACAGATTTCCATCTGCTACGATCCAGACAACCGTCTTTCACCTCTTCTACATCCAACAGTGTAGTCATACAAGCTTTTCTATTCCGGGTACTTTTGACATTGCCCTTCTTCAGTATGTCGTCAATTTGGTCAGCATATGTCCTTCTAGGGCGATGACGGTCACCTTCCACTTGCGTACCATAAATCTATTTTGTCACTCTAATTTAATTTATCCTCTCGACATATCCAAACCACCGAAGCATTCCTTTTTCTGTCCTAGTCACCACATCTTCTTTCAGGCCGCAACGATCCCGTATTTCGAAATTTTTTCCTCTGTCATTTAATGTCAAGCCACACATACTTCGTAAGGAACGCATTTCCACTGCATTCACTCTATTTTGATGTTAATTTTGCCATATACAACATTCACTACCAACATAAGTGAAGAAGCTTACACTCCATTATGAACTGCCAATCTTACCTTTGGACATTTTGGCTGCCCATTAAGGAGTGTACGGCACCATTAACTTTATTTCCCACATTCACTCTTCTTTCAATGTCATTGTCACATTTTTCCATCGCGCGTAAATAGACAACCCAGATAGACAAACCCGTTAACCTGTTCTACTTCCTCGTCACCGCTTCATTCCTCTCTAGCACCATAACCTTTGTTTTTCCTACGTTAATTCTCATTCCTTTCTTTTTAAAGCCATCATCCATAATTGTTACCATCTCTTGCAGATAATCCGTCGATGAAGCAAGGAGAACTCGGTCATCGGCGTATAAGAGGCATTTTATAAGTAAAACCCCTTAACTTCAGTCCACATTCACGCTCTTTTAACTCATTTAAACAACTGTCCATAAATATTTTGAATAGCCACGGTGACGCTACAAACCTTGTCTTACCCAATCAGTGTATGCCGCCCCGTTAGTCCTGATGCAACCACTGGAATTCTCATATCATTTCAGGGCCCGCACCAGGTGGCTTCTCAGTCCAAACACGGACAGTTTTGTCTACAAGTCTTCATTATATAAATTTCATATTAGTATCGTATATTATCATGAATAAAAAAACTTTATGTTCAAATTTTCGCAGCAAAACTTTTCTATTTTCAGCTTTCATCGTCTTTGTCACTGTATTATTATTCAAATTCAGCTCTCCTTTAATTTTCCAAACACTTGAAACTTCAAATTATTTACTTGTATATAACTGTGTGTATATTGTAGATATATACATGTATACATTGATTTATCAATGCCTATTATTTGAATATTTGTAGTTATTTCAGTGTCATATGCTTATGCAATAGGGGCATACCAGTATTTAATGTGTATGGTGATGGCTAATGTTAGGTTTGATGATAAAGTTAAGATTAGCTGGCTATAGTTCAGATTTGAGCACTTTAATGTAAGTCTATTGCATCTACATATAGCAGGCTAAACTAAAAATGTAAAAGCAAATAGAAAACCAAATTATATAATGTTAATTCAATAAAAAGTCAAAAATATGTGTGACGACGAGAAAAGCGAGAAGAAGCGTATTAGATTGCTCATGATCATAAATTCCAGAGCCGAGTGAAGCGGAGCGGCTTTCCTACCCCTCAGCGTAACAGCGTAACCGCGATGTTGCCCTACCCAGCCACATACTGCTCCACTCGCCTCACTCATCGCGTCGCCATACGCCGCGCGCCGCACGCAATTCATGCGGTGGCATACCTGCAAAAATCAACCGTATGTGCTTCTCTCAAGAGCGCTCGATGCATAAAAAGTGTTAAAAAAAGTCCTGGTAAAAAGTGTTCTGTGATACTGCGTGTGCGTAGCGTAACGCGTGAGTGTGTGGTAGGCTACTCGTCGTCACATTGCCGGGCCTTTGACTCGCGCACAAAAAACTGACAAAAACGGGAACGGTGGGCACCGCGAGTGGCAGCGTAATAACGCAGCCACACGATGTTCTTCACCATTTTCCTCGCCACTCGTCGAGTGTGTGGCTGAGGCATTAAAAGGATGACCTACCCTAGCATTTTTTTATTACACGTCCAGCACAATAAATCCAATGGCAAGTACCTTGTTTGCTTTTGATCTCTTAACCGCGTTCTTGAATCGAACGTTTGAAAACCAAAAAAAAATAGGATAGAGATCATTTGTTTCTTGACAAAAGTATAAACTTTAATACATTGTTTATAAGTAAAACTTTTAGA
Source organism: Ypsolopha sequella (assembly GCA_934047225.1). Lineage (NCBI taxonomy): Eukaryota > Metazoa > Arthropoda > Insecta > Lepidoptera > Ypsolophidae > Ypsolopha > Ypsolopha sequella. The sequence goes on from OW203996.1 coordinate 13,292,828, forward strand.
TAAAAGATCAATAAATCAAATATAATTTTTTTTATAACAAGGAGAGTCCATATTTCACTAAACGAATCTTTGAAATTCTGGCGTTGTTCATGTTCTAGGCTCATGTACAGTCTTAAATATTTTTTTTGTTTTCCCTTCTTCGTAAATAACGACCCCCTTAGTACCTATATAATTAAGTTGTACATACATATACTTACGCCTGTCTCCCAGAGAAGTAGTCTTTCTATCTGTTACGATCCAGACACACCACTTTCACCTTGTTCATCCTGTATACAATGTTAATATATATATTAGTAAAATTTATAAATTATCGACAACATTTAGTACTTTTAAATAAATAAGAAAAAAAAAACAACATTTTTAAAGTTTCATAGTGGCTGAAATTCAATAGATTGATTAAATATTATTAAACCTCACAAGTAATGTCTGTACAATAGTATTTATTATATCTATGCTGGTAGTACATGTAATAAAGGATCCCTTCAGAAATTATATTTTATTTTAATAAGTATTATACTTTTGCCAAATTAATCGCATCCGTAAACAACCAATTATCATAGACCACGTGGCTCAGAAAATTCTCTTATCACAACAATGGCTCGAAGAAATCTCATCAGTTCGTGTAAACAGCGCACTTTCTAATGCTCAAACAAAAATGGTAGAAAATTGTTAAGGGGCGTGCCGCCACGGCAGCTAGGCTGTTTGCGCTTAATTAGCGGAGATCGCTTCAAGCGCTTTACGCTGCTCGTTCCATCACGATGAACGGAGCGATTTGATGAGTCTAGGTATTACCGATGCAGTCAATTTTTCAGTATCGGGCTTTCGCACGTTTTCGGTTACGTATTACACTGTACTAGTAGTTCGCCCCGAACTGTGAACTCGCGATTCGATCTTGATTGATTTGGCTCATGTTCGAACTTAAAAATTTTATTTATCTCATTTACTCGACTACAAAATTTCATGACGTTCCAATAAACGATACTCGAGTTATTGTCCGACAAACATTCATACATATTTAACGCAGGATTATTTAAGTAGACTCTGAGAACTTCGTTCGCTTCACTCACTCGTTCAATGAATATAATTTAATAAATAATAAGTTCGCCTTGAACTGTGAACTCGCGATTTGATCTTGACTGATTTCGCTTATATTCGTAATTAAAAATAATTTTTATCTTATTTACTCGCTTACCAAATTTCATGACGTTTCAATCAACGATAATCAAGTTATAGTCGGACAAACATTCATACATACAAACACCGGATTGCTCAAGTAGACTCAGAGAACTTCGTTTGCTCACTCGTTCAATTAATGAAATACATTGTAATTTTGTAACAATTTTTCTGAAGCTTTGCATCCTCCATTGAAAATCTGCATTTTTGGGACGAAAAAAAAACAGGTCGTTTTCATGTTTAATCCGTCAGTAGCCACTTATATGCCGTTCAAGTATATACCCGTTTATATAATACTGATTCTATTTTTTTCCGGGAACTCTTTTTCCCTAATATTTTTTGGAGAAATGGCCCATTATTCCTTATTTATTACCAAAACTTCGCACGACTAAGCATTTCACTCTCAATTCTTCTTTTAAGTATACACGAATTTGTCGCACCCACAGATAATGTCATATAAAGGAGGCAATTCTTTTAAATTATATAAAATATGGGTATGTAATAAAATTTAATCCAGGGGCTTTTTACGAAATTTCAACTTTTTTTGACTTTGTCTAAAATAACTACACTAAGTACTACACTACGTCTAAAATAACTTACATAATTATTAGAAGAACGCAAAAAAATTATGAAGTCACTCAAATTTTTCATGTCTTTCTTTTTCTGGGTCGGTGTATATTCATCCTCTTGAAATTTGTCCCGGAAAGTATTTATTTTTGCTACAAATTCGTCCCATTTCAAAAAATATATTCATAATGTGAAAATTCACATTTTTTTTTGTAAATTTTGGGTTTTGGTTTCGTACCATTCGTCTTACCTAAGCTTCTTTTTTTATATGTAATTCACAAAAGTTTAAGGAATATACAAGGTGAAATTTTATCAACCGCCCGAATTCATACTGGATAATCGATTAGTGATTAGCATAATTTTAAATAGATATACTTATAGAAAATACATTTAATTAAATATTTTACACTCATAAAAATGTGTTTTATTTAAGTATATATATTTAAAACTGTAATAAAAGTTTTTTAATTGGAACATATTATTTTTTTTATTTTAGTATTGGGATATACTTTTTATTTTGTTATAAATGTGAGTATTTTAAAGATTTTATACTGTATTATTATGTTGACGTATAAATTTTGTTGATGTTTAATAAACAGACTGTTGATTTGCAAATTAACATTTATTTTTTCTGCTTTCACTTTTCACTCTCACTGTACTATCGAGAAACAAAAATATTTGTAACGGTTGTATGTTATAAGTTATGGGCTACCTTGCTTGAGTCAAATGGGACGAAATTTGATCGAAACTTATTACCTCTAAGCATATACTGTGAAAATATTACCCAAAATTAAAATTCCTGGTAAATAGTAATAATATTGCATCTTAGCAAATCCCATCGTACCCTCGGTACGAAAAGTTGGAGATTTTAAGCTTACTCAAAGAAGAAACTTAGCAAATGACACCGCGGGGACAGAAGAGGTTCGCAATCTCTTCTTGCAGGGAACGGTTGGTCATGCACAGAAGCGTAGCGTCGAACTTACCACTAGTAGCGGTCGTAGCAAATTACATCAAAATAATCCAGATATTTTAGCAGTGTGCCAATTCCAACACCTCATAATAACAACCACAAATTGTACCCCTTTCAGAACTGAGTCACTCTCCTCGAGGATCAAACGCATGATTGTATTGGACGGGTCTGTAAGGTTATATAAACAAATTCTTGTACATTTATTCTACAAACATCATTTAAGAGGCCCCTTTACGAGTCGATTTTTTTTTAAGATTCATACAAAAGGTAAGAACTGAATATGAAGTCAACAGCTTATTTTCTTATTTTTTTTTTCATAAACAACTACGTTTATGCAGCTCTGTTTCGGATAAAATGATTGAAATAAATATATATATACTGCTACATAGAGCACTTATTTTATTTTATTTTTTGTTTAATTAAAACATTAAGTATATAAAAAGTATTTTCGAAATATATTTCGGCCCACTTTGGGGCCGGCGTCAGTCGAATTAAAAACGGTAAATGACATAAAATATATACAACCTTATAACTAATGATTTTAAATGAATGACATTTGAGTATGAATAAAAAATATATATACAACCTTATGACATGAATGAGCTTAACCTACATTAACAGAAAAAATAAAAATAAAAAAATGAAAAAATGTAGAGGCCACCCTGCGGGTACTTTATGCGCTACCCTAAAGTTTATTTACAATATTGGGCACACTCAGACCCGCAAGATGGCATTGCTGCCCAGGTACCCTGGTCTTGATGGTAATTGTTTGTTGTAAGTCAAGTCCTGGTCGAGTCGAGTCGAGTCAGTCAAAGTGGAGTCAGTGATGTTTGTTTAGTCCTGGTCCGTAGTGCGCACCAAGTGACCATATGTACGAGGATTCCCACGTCCTTAATTTTATATCTGTCAATGGTGGGTGAAATGATTTTATGATTCTTACGGTGAAACAGTTATTGAATGTTTGGTTATGAGAGCGTACATGGATGGGGATAGGGAGATTGTTATTGTGGATGGTTGAGGTGTGTCTGTGATGATTAATGCGGATGTGTAGTTCATTACGTGTTTCTCCTACGTAGAATGCCGAACAGTGTCGACATTCTAGTAGGTATATGCAGTTTTTTGTTTTGCAGTTGGTGTTTGGTTGAGCTTTGTATGTACTGGTTGTGTGGTGTGTTTTGATTTGTGTGTCCGTGTTGATGATAGCGCATGTCTTGCACCGTGGTCGTCGGCATGGTGATGTGCCAGGAGACGTTATGATGTTAGTTATTTGTACTGGTTGCTGTTTTGTTTTGGTGAATATGGATTTGAGGTTTGGGTTCTGTCGGTAGCATATTTGTGGATTGTTTGGAAGTAAGTTTTTGGTTTCATCATTTTGCTGCAGAATGGGTAAATGGTCGGTGATAAGTGTTTTAAGTTTCTGACTTCCGTGAAAGTATGTTGTGATTAGTCGTGTTTGGTTTTGTTTAATATTGTTGTTGTTACTGTTGTGGTTATTGTTGTTAGTGTTCGTGTAGTTGTTGATATTTATGTTATTATTTTGGTGAAATCTCGGTCTGTTGAATATATGTTTTCGTAGGAAATGATCAGGGTAATCTCTCCTAAGAAGTCCATCGTGAATTTTGTTCTGATAATTATTAAGGGCATTTTGCGTGTTACATATCCGACGACCACGGAGTGATAGTGAGTAGGGTATCGATTTTTTTGTGTGTGGTGGATGACAGCTGTGGTAGTGAAGATATTGCATTTTATTTGTTTCTTTGAAGTGGACTGAAGTGTGTATCTGGTTATTTTCTTTAATGGTGATGTCAACATCCAGAAATGTGATTGTGTCGGTAGAGATGGTATGAGTGAATTTTAATGGGCTGCAGTTGTTGAGTCTTTCCAGAAAGGTAGTCAATGAGTTCCTGCTGTGTGGCCAGATCATAAAGATGTCGTCTATAAACCTCCTCCATACCAGAGGTTTATAAGGTTCAGAGAGTAAGAACGTATTTTCGACCGAACCCATGAAAATATTTGCGTAGCTGGGAGCCATCCGAGTCCCCATAGCGGTACCTTTAATTTGGTGGTAAAACTCATTTTTGAAACTAAAATAATTATTTTTTAGAGTTAGTTCTGCTAGTTCTACCAGGAATTCGGTTGATGGCTGGTGAGGGATGGGACGTTTGTTTAAATACGAGCGAAGAGCAGAAAGGCCGGTGTCATGAGGAATATTTGTGTATAATGAAACCGCGTCTATCGCAACCAGGAGAAAATTTTTATCGGTTGGAAGTTGCAGTGAATGTATGATATTGAGAAAATGATTGGTGTCTTTTATGTGTGATTCTAGATTTTGTACAATGGGTTGTAAGTGATAGTCAATGAAAGCGGAAATAATTTCTGTTGGTGCATTGTATGATGCCACTATAGGTCGGCCCGGGTTATTTTCTTTATGAATTTTAGGTAGCATGTAGAAGTGAGGGGTTCTCGGATGGCTTGGTATCATCAGCTTTATGTCAGCTTCCGAAAGTCCTTCGTTCGTACCCTTGGTATGGAGAAAGTCTCGGACATTTTCCACGATCTGGCTGCAGGGGTCACTTGGTGTGCGTTTGTAAAAAGTCGAGTCAGTTAATTGTCTAAGTCCTTCGTTGTCATAGTCATTTTTATTGAGGATCACAGTTGCTGATCCTTTATCAGAGGGCAATATAATAATGTTGTCATTTCTTTCCAGTTTACGGATTGATTTTCTTTCTTCGTGAGTCAGATTATCTGTCTTTGTCTGTAAGGTGCTGATATATCTATCGTCAGATAATCTTGATAATATATTAGCCATGAAAATTTCTATGGGATGATTTGTGGGAAGTTGTGGTGGTTCATTAGAAGATAATGGTTTAAATTTTGTTAGTGCGGCATTAGTGTTGTCAGTGTTTTGATGAGGATGTGTATTCCAAAAGTGTTTCCATCTTAATTTTCGTCCGAACTCGACAAAATCATTTATTAGTTTTATACGATCTATTTTTTTCGTGGGGCAGAATGATAGTCCCTTGTTTATTACAGCTTTGTCGGTGGGTGTTAAGTAAACTGAAGATAGGTTAACGATATCATTTTTTCTTTGGTCGGATGTTTCTCTAGTTGTGATCAGCGGGGGTGGGGGTATAGAAAAAGGATTTGATAGGTCTGTTGGACTTAGGTTGAGGTTTGGAAGCTCAGTGATTGGATTGTACTTTAGAGGCAGGTTTATACTATTTTGCTTGTAATATGTTTGCAAACTGAAAAGTTTTTTTGAGAGTCTGATTTTTTCTTTTAGAAGATTGGTATTGACCTTAAATAATAAATTTTGAACAGGTATAAAGAGATACGGGTATACTATTAGGGTAACTTTCAGGAGAGCGTCTAGATTATTTTTGTAGTGAATACACAGAAGAGAATACTGAGTATATAAAACGTAAGTTGTATTTAAGGCGTTACTGTGATTTGTTAGCATCATATTGTATCTTATTATTGGTGGCATTGTGTGAAGCGGGATTCTTGGAATAAGCCCTTTCGGAGCTGCACCAATTTCTAGGCATTTTTTTAGGAATATTAAATGTGTGTAATACTGGAATAATTTTTCTACTGTGTTTTTTATTTTGTTGTAAACCTCTTTCATATCGTTTGAGGTTTAATTAGTCATAGATAATCAAAACTGAGAGTAAACTTTTTGGTTTCAGTAAGTTTGAGTTTATGGATGTAATTGTCAATTTAGACTGTGACAGTTGTCTGGTCTAGGTTATTTCAGAGTCTCAGTAGTAAGACCAACGATATGAATATCTAAAAACATATTAAAATAAACCAAGTAGAAAGTAAAAGAAGTAAAAAGGGGAGTAAAAATCAAGGCCAAGGTACAAGAGCGACCTCTTAAGCACCAGTTTAAAGGATATTGTCAGAAGATATTTTATAAACAACTTTCATGCAACACACTCAGAACCACGTCGTGTGTTTATTCTCAAGTGGAGCAGACGTATTGAACACTTTGAACAGTCTTCATCTGCGTATTTACTTACACTGACCCAGAGCATCCAGAGCATTTGCTGATAGACGAATATAAATTATAACACATGAAAGCAGCTTCAATTATTTCCTTTAAGTCCGATCTCAGACTCCGTAGTGGACTCCTTCACAAAATCCCGCAGAGAAGTGTTACTAGTTACGGCATTTCTGGATTTAGCCGTGCATATCATTCCTCCGTATGATGTTGTAAATATTGTGATGTCGTCGCTTTTGCGAATATACTTGAAATAAATATATATATACTGCTACATAGAGCACTTATTTTATTTTATTTTTTGTTTAATTAAAACATTAAGTATATAAAAAGTATTTTCGAAATATATTTCGGCCCACTTTGGGGCCGGCGTCAGTCGAATTAAAAACGGTAAATGACATAAAATATATACAACCTTATAACTAATGATTTTAAATGAATGACATTTGAGTATGAATAAAAAATATATATACAACCTTATGACATGAATGAGCTTAACCTACATTAACAGAAAAAATAAAAATAAAAAAATGAAAAAATGTAGAGGCCACCCTGCGGGTACTTTATGCGCTACCCTAAAGTTTATTTACAATATTGGGCACACTCAGACCCGCAAGATGGCATTGCTGCCCAGGTACCCTGGTCTTGATGGTAATTGTTTGTTGTAAGTCAAGTCCTGGTCGAGTCGAGTCGAGTCAGTCAAAGTGGAGTCAGTGATGTTTGTTTAGTCCTGGTCCGTAGTGCGCACCAAGTGACCATATGTACGAGGATTCCCACGTCCTTAATTTTATATCTGTCAATGGTGGGTGAAATGATTTTATGATTCTTACGGTGAAACAGTTATTGAATGTTTGGTTATGAGAGCGTACATGGATGGGGATAGGGAGATTGTTATTGTGGATGGTTGAGGTGTGTCTGTGATGATTAATGCGGATGTGTAGTTCATTACGTGTTTCTCCTACGTAGAATGCCGAACAGTGTCGACATTCTAGTAGGTATATGCAGTTTTTTGTTTTGCAGTTGGTGTTTGGTTGAGCTTTGTATGTACTGGTTGTGTGGTGTGTTTTGATTTGTGTGTCCGTGTTGATGATAGCGCATGTCTTGCACCGTGGTCGTCGGCATGGTGATGTGCCAGGAGACGTTATGATGTTAGTTATTTGTACTGGTTGCTGTTTTGTTTTGGTGAATATGGATTTGAGGTTTGGGTTCTGTCGGTAGCATATTTGTGGATTGTTTGGAAGTAAGTTTTTGGTTTCATCATTTTGCTGCAGAATGGGTAAATGGTCGGTGATAAGTGTTTTAAGTTTCTGACTTCCGTGAAAGTATGTTGTGATTAGTCGTGTTTGGTTTTGTTTAATATTGTTGTTGTTACTGTTGTGGTTATTGTTGTTAGTGTTCGTGTAGTTGTTGATATTTATGTTATTATTTTGGTGAAATCTCGGTCTGTTGAATATATGTTTTCGTAGGAAATGATCAGGGTAATCTCTCCTAAGAAGTCCATCGTGAATTTTGTTCTGATAATTATTAAGGGCATTTTGCGTGTTACATATCCGACGACCACGGAGTGATAGTGAGTAGGGTATCGATTTTTTTGTGTGTGGTGGATGACAGCTGTGGTAGTGAAGATATTGCATTTTATTTGTTTCTTTGAAGTGGACTGAAGTGTGTATCTGGTTATTTTCTTTAATGGTGATGTCAACATCCAGAAATGTGATTGTGTCGGTAGAGATGGTATGAGTGAATTTTAATGGGCTGCAGTTGTTGAGTCTTTCCAGAAAGGTAGTCAATGAGTTCCTGCTGTGTGGCCAGATCATAAAGATGTCGTCTATAAACCTCCTCCATACCAGAGGTTTATAAGGTTCAGAGAGTAAGAACGTATTTTCGACCGAACCCATGAAAATATTTGCGTAGCTGGGAGCCATCCGAGTCCCCATAGCGGTACCTTTAATTTGGTGGTAAAACTCATTTTTGAAACTAAAATAATTATTTTTTAGAGTTAGTTCTGCTAGTTCTACCAGGAATTCGGTTGATGGCTGGTGAGGGATGGGACGTTTGTTTAAATACGAGCGAAGAGCAGAAAGGCCGGTGTCATGAGGAATATTTGTGTATAATGAAACCGCGTCTATCGCAACCAGGAGAAAATTTTTATCGGTTGGAAGTTGCAGTGAATGTATGATATTGAGAAAATGATTGGTGTCTTTTATGTGTGATTCTAGATTTTGTACAATGGGTTGTAAGTGATAGTCAATGAAAGCGGAAATAATTTCTGTTGGTGCATTGTATGATGCCACTATAGGTCGGCCCGGGTTATTTTCTTTATGAATTTTAGGTAGCATGTAGAAGTGAGGGGTTCTCGGATGGCTTGGTATCATCAGCTTTATGTCAGCTTCCGAAAGTCCTTCGTTCGTACCCTTGGTATGGAGAAAGTCTCGGACATTTTCCACGATCTGGCTGCAGGGGTCACTTGGTGTGCGTTTGTAAAAAGTCGAGTCAGTTAATTGTCTAAGTCCTTCGTTGTCATAGTCATTTTTATTGAGGATCACAGTTGCTGATCCTTTATCAGAGGGCAATATAATAATGTTGTCATTTCTTTCCAGTTTACGGATTGATTTTCTTTCTTCGTGAGTCAGATTATCTGTCTTTGTCTGTAAGGTGCTGATATATCTATCGTCAGATAATCTTGATAATATATTAGCCATGAAAATTTCTATGGGATGATTTGTGGGAAGTTGTGGTGGTTCATTAGAAGATAATGGTTTAAATTTTGTTAGTGCGGCATTAGTGTTGTCAGTGTTTTGATGAGGATGTGTATTCCAAAAGTGTTTCCATCTTAATTTTCGTCCGAACTCGACAAAATCATTTATTAGTTTTATACGATCTATTTTTTTCGTGGGGCAGAATGATAGTCCCTTGTTTATTACAGCTTTGTCGGTGGGTGTTAAGTAAACTGAAGATAGGTTAACGATATCATTTTTTCTTTGGTCGGATGTTTCTCTAGTTGTGATCAGCGGGGGTGGGGGTATAGAAAAAGGATTTGATAGGTCTGTTGGACTTAGGTTGAGGTTTGGAAGCTCAGTGATTGGATTGTACTTTAGAGGCAGGTTTATACTATTTTGCTTGTAATATGTTTGCAAACTGAAAAGTTTTTTTGAGAGTCTGATTTTTTCTTTTAGAAGATTGGTATTGACCTTAAATAATAAATTTTGAACAGGTATAAAGAGATACGGGTATACTATTAGGGTAACTTTCAGGAGAGCGTCTAGATTATTTTTGTAGTGAATACACAGAAGAGAATACTGAGTATATAAAACGTAAGTTGTATTTAAGGCGTTACTGTGATTTGTTAGCATCATATTGTATCTTATTATTGGTGGCATTGTGTGAAGCGGGATTCTTGGAATAAGCCCTTTCGGAGCTGCACCAATTTCTAGGCATTTTTTTAGGAATATTAAATGTGTGTAATACTGGAATAATTTTTCTACTGTGTTTTTTATTTTGTTGTAAACCTCTTTCATATCGTTTGAGGTTTAATTAGTCATAGATAATCAAAACTGAGAGTAAACTTTTTGGTTTCAGTAAGTTTGAGTTTATGGATGTAATTGTCAATTTAGACTGTGACAGTTGTCTGGTCTAGGTTATTTCAGAGTCTCAGTAGTAAGACCAACGATATGAATATCTAAAAACATATTAAAATAAACCAAGTAGAAAGTAAAAGAAGTAAAAAGGGGAGTAAAAATCAAGGCCAAGGTACAAGAGCGACCTCTTAAGCACCAGTTTAAAGGATATTGTCAGAAGATATTTTATAAACAACTTTCATGCAACACACTCAGAACCACGTCGTGTGTTTATTCTCAAGTGGAGCAGACGTATTGAACACTTTGAACAGTCTTCATCTGCGTATTTACACTGACCCAGAGCATCCAGAGCATTTGCTGATAGACGAATATAAATTATAACACATGAAAGCAGCTTCAATTATTTCCTTTAAGTCCGATCTCAGACTCCGTAGTGGACTCCTTCACAAAATCCCGCAGAGAAGTGTTACTAGTTACGGCATTTCTGGATTTAGCCGTGCATATCATTCCTCCGTATGATGTTGTAAATATTGTGATGTCGTCGCTTTTGCGAATATACTTGAAATAAATATATATATACTGCTACATAGAGCACTTATTTTATTTTATTTTTTGTTTAATTAAAACATTAAGTATATAAAAAGTATTTTCGAAATATATTTCGGCCCACTTTGGGGCCGGCGTCAGTCGAATTAAAAACGGTAAATGACATAAAATATATACAACCTTATAACTAATGATTTTAAATGAATGACATTTGAGTATGAATAAAAAATATATATACAACCTTATGACATGAATGAGCTTAACCTACATTAACAGAAAAAATAAAAATAAAAAAATGAAAAAATGTAGAGGCCACCCTGCGGGTACTTTATGCGCTACCCTAAAGTTTATTTACAATATTGGGCACACTCAGACCCGCAAGATGGCATTGCTGCCCAGGTACCCTGGTCTTGATGGTAATTGTTTGTTGTAAGTCAAGTCCTGGTCGAGTCGAGTCGAGTCAGTCAAAGTGGAGTCAGTGATGTTTGTTTAGTCCTGGTCCGTAGTGCGCACCAAGTGACCATATGTACGAGGATTCCCACGTCCTTAATTTTATATCTGTCAATGGTGGGTGAAATGATTTTATGATTCTTACGGTGAAACAGTTATTGAATGTTTGGTTATGAGAGCGTACATGGATGGGGATAGGGAGATTGTTATTGTGGATGGTTGAGGTGTGTCTGTGATGATTAATGCGGATGTGTAGTTCATTACGTGTTTCTCCTACGTAGAATGCCGAACAGTGTCGACATTCTAGTAGGTATATGCAGTTTTTTGTTTTGCAGTTGGTGTTTGGTTGAGCTTTGTATGTACTGGTTGTGTGGTGTGTTTTGATTTGTGTGTCCGTGTTGATGATAGCGCATGTCTTGCACCGTGGTCGTCGGCATGGTGATGTGCCAGGAGACGTTATGATGTTAGTTATTTGTACTGGTTGCTGTTTTGTTTTGGTGAATATGGATTTGAGGTTTGGGTTCTGTCGGTAGCATATTTGTGGATTGTTTGGAAGAAAGTTTTTGGTTTCATCATTTTGCTGCAGAATGGGTAAATGGTCGGTGATAAGTGTTTTAAGTTTCTGACTTCCGTGAAAGTATGTTGTGATTAGTCGTGTTTGGTTTTGTTTAATATTGTTGTTGTTACTGTTGTGGTTATTGTTGTTAGTGTTCGTGTAGTTGTTGATATTTATGTTATTATTTTGGTGAAATCTCGGTCTGTTGAATATATGTTTTCGTAGGAAATGATCAGGGTAATCTCTCCTAAGAAGTCCATCGTGAATTTTGTTCTGATAATTATTAAGGGCATTTTGCGTGTTACATATCCGACGACCACGGAGTGATAGTGAGTAGGGTATCGATTTTTTTGTGTGTGGTGGATGACAGCTGTGGTAGTGAAGATATTGCATTTTATTTGTTTCTTTGAAGTGGACTGAAGTGTGTATCTGGTTATTTTCTTTAATGGTGATGTCAACATCCAGAAATGTGATTGTGTCGGTAGAGATGGTATGAGTGAATTTTAATGGGCTGCAGTTGTTGAGTCTTTCCAGAAAGGTAGTCAATGAGTTCCTGCTGTGTGGCCAGATCATAAAGATGTCGTCTATAAACCTCCTCCATACCAGAGGTTTATAAGGTTCAGAGAGTAAGAACGTATTTTCGACCGAACCCATGAAAATATTTGCGTAGCTGGGAGCCATCCGAGTCCCCATAGCGGTACCTTTAATTTGGTGGTAAAACTCATTTTTGAAACTAAAATAATTATTTTTTAGAGTTAGTTCTGCTAGTTCTACCAGGAATTCGGTTGATGGCTGGTGAGGGATGGGACGTTTGTTTAAATACGAGCGAAGAGCAGAAAGGCCGGTGTCATGAGGAATATTTGTGTATAATGAAACCGCGTCTATCGCAACCAGGAGAAAATTTTTATCGGTTGGAAGTTGCAGTGAATGTATGATATTGAGAAAATGATTGGTGTCTTTTATGTGTGATTCTAGATTTTGTACAATGGGTTGTAAGTGATAGTCAATGAAAGCGGAAATAATTTCTGTTGGTGCATTGTATGATGCCACTATAGGTCGGCCCGGGTTATTTTCTTTATGAATTTTAGGTAGCATGTAGAAGTGAGGGGTTCTCGGATGGCTTGGTATCATCAGCTTTATGTCAGCTTCCGAAAGTCCTTCGTTCGTACCCTTGGTATGGAGAAAGTCTCGGACATTTTCCACGATCTGGCTGCAGGGGTCACTTGGTGTGCGTTTGTAAAAAGTCGAGTCAGTTAATTGTCTAAGTCCTTCGTTGTCATAGTCATTTTTATTGAGGATCACAGTTGCTGATCCTTTATCAGAGGGCAATATAATAATGTTGTCATTTCTTTCCAGTTTACGGATTGATTTTCTTTCTTCGTGAGTCAGATTATCTGTCTTTGTCTGTAAGGTGCTGATATATCTATCGTCAGATAATCTTGATAATATATTAGCCATGAAAATTTCTATGGGATGATTTGTGGGAAGTTGTGGTGGTTCATTAGAAGATAATGGTTTAAATTTTGTTAGTGCGGCATTAGTGTTGTCAGTGTTTTGATGAGGATGTGTATTCCAAAAGTGTTTCCATCTTAATTTTCGTCCGAACTCGACAAAATCATTTATTAGTTTTATACGATCTATTTTTTTCGTGGGGCAGAATGATAGTCCCTTGTTTATTACAGCTTTGTCGGTGGGTGTTAAGTAAACTGAAGATAGGTTAACGATATCATTTTTTCTTTGGTCGGATGTTTCTCTAGTTGTGATCAGCGGGGGTGGGGGTATAGAAAAAGGATTTGATAGGTCTGTTGGACTTAGGTTGAGGTTTGGAAGCTCAGTGATTGGATTGTACTTTAGAGGCAGGTTTATACTATTTTGCTTGTAATATGTTTGCAAACTGAAAAGTTTTTTTGAGAGTCTGATTTTTTCTTTTAGAAGATTGGTATTGACCTTAAATAATAAATTTTGAACAGGTATAAAGAGATACGGGTATACTATTAGGGTAACTTTCAGGAGAGCGTCTAGATTATTTTTGTAGTGAATACACAGAAGAGAATACTGAGTATATAAAACGTAAGTTGTATTTAAGGCGTTACTGTGATTTGTTAGCATCATATTGTATCTTATTATTGGTGGCATTGTGTGAAGCGGGATTCTTGGAATAAGCCCTTTCGGAGCTGCACCAATTTCTAGGCATTTTTTTAGGAATATTAAATGTGTGTAATACTGGAATAATTTTTCTACTGTGTTTTTTATTTTGTTGTAAACCTCTTTCATATCGTTTGAGGTTTAATTAGTCATAGATAATCAAAACTGAGAGTAAACTTTTTGGTTTCAGTAAGTTTGAGTTTATGGATGTAATTGTCAATTTAGACTGTGACAGTTGTCTGGTCTAGGTTATTTCAGAGTCTCAGTAGTAAGACCAACGATATGAATATCTAAAAACATATTAAAATAAACCAAGTAGAAAGTAAAAGAAGTAAAAAGGGGAGTAAAAATCAAGGCCAAGGTACAAGAGCGACCTCTTAAGCACCAGTTTAAAGGATATTGTCAGAAGATATTTTATAAACAACTTTCATGCAACACACTCAGAACCACGTCGTGTGTTTATTCTCAAGTGGAGCAGACGTATTGAACACTTTGAACAGTCTTCATCTGCGTATTTACACTGACCCAGAGCATCCAGAGCATTTGCTGATAGACGAATATAAATTATAACACATGAAAGCAGCTTCAATTATTTCCTTTAAGTCCGATCTCAGACTCCGTAGTGGACTCCTTCACAAAATCCCGCAGAGAAGTGTTACTAGTTACGGCATTTCTGGATTTAGCCGTGCATATCATTCCTCCGTATGATGTTGTAAATATTGTGATGTCGTCGCTTTTGCGAATATACTTGAAATAAATATATATATACTGCTACATAGAGCACTTATTTTATTTTATTTTTTGTTTAATTAAAACATTAAGTATATAAAAAGTATTTTCGAAATATATTTCGGCCCACTTTGGAGCCGGCGTCAGTCGAATTAAAAACGGTAAATGACATAAAATATATACAACCTTATAACTAATGATTTTAAATGAATGACATTTGAGTATGAATAAAAAATATATATACAACCTTATGACATGAATGAGCTTAACCTACATTAACAGAAAAAATAAAAATAAAAAAATGAAAAAATGTAGAGGCCACCCTGCGGGTACTTTATGCGCTACCCTAAAGTTTATTTACAATATTGGGCACACTCAGACCCGCAAGATGGCATTGCTGCCCAGGTACCCTGGTCTTGATGGTAATTGTTTGTTGTAAGTCAAGTCCTGGTCGAGTCGAGTCGAGTCAGTCAAAGTGGAGTCAGTGATGTTTGTTTAGTCCTGGTCCGTAGTGCGCACCAAGTGACCATATGTACGAGGATTCCCACGTCCTTAATTTTATATCTGTCAATGGTGGGTGAAATGATTTTATGATTCTTACGGTGAAACAGTTATTGAATGTTTGGTTATGAGAGCGTACATGGATGGGGATAGGGAGATTGTTATTGTGGATGGTTGAGGTGTGTCTGTGATGATTAATGCGGATGTGTAGTTCATTACGTGTTTCTCCTACGTAGAATGCCGAACAGTGTCGACATTCTAGTAGGTATATGCAGTTTTTTGTTTTGCAGTTGGTGTTTGGTTGAGCTTTGTATGTACTGGTTGTGTGGTGTGTTTTGATTTGTGTGTCCGTGTTGATGATAGCGCATGTCTTGCACCGTGGTCGTCGGCATGGTGATGTGCCAGGAGACGTTATGATGTTAGTTATTTGTACTGGTTGCTGTTTCATCATCCCATAGAAATTTTCATGGCTAATATATTATCAAGATTATCTGACGATAGATATATCAGCACCTTACAGACAAAGACAGATAATCTGACTCACGAAGAAAGAAAATCAATCCGTAAACTGGAAAGAAATGACAACATTATTATATTGCCCTCTGATAAAAGATCAGCAACTGTGATCCTCAATAAAAATGACTATGACAACGAAGGACTTAGACAATTAACTGACTCGACTTTTTACAAACGCACACCAAGTGACCCCTGCAGCCAGATCGTGGAAAATGTCCGAGACTTTCTCCATACCAAGGGTACGAACGAAGGACTTTCGGAAGCTGACATAAAGCTGATGATACCAAGCCATCCGAGAACCCCTCACTTCTACATGCTACCTAAAATTCATAAAGAAAATAACCCGGGCCGACCTATAGTGGCATCATACAATGCACCAACAGAAATTATTTCCGCTTTCATTGACTATCACTTACAACCCATTGTACAAAATCTAGAATCACACATAAAAGACACCAATCATTTTCTCAATATCATACATTCACTGCAACTTCCAACCGATAAAAATTTTCTCCTGGTTGCGATAGACGCGGTTTCATTATACACAAATATTCCTCATGACACCGGCCTTTCTGCTCTTCGCTCGTATTTAAACAAACGTCCCATCCCTCACCAGCCATCAACCGAATTCCTGGTAGAACTAGCAGAACTAACTCTAAAAAATAATTATTTTAGTTTCAAAAATGAGTTTTACCACCAAATTAAAGGTACCGCTATGGGGACTCGGATGGCTCCCAGCTACGCAAATATTTTCATGGGTTCGGTCGAAAATACGTTCTTACTCTCTGAACCTTATAAACCTCTGGTATGGAGGAGGTTTATAGACGACATCTTTATGATCTGGCCACACAGCAGGAACTCATTGACTACCTTTCTGGAAAGACTCAACAACTGCAGCCCATTAAAATTCACTCATACCATCTCTACCGACACAATCACATTTCTGGATGTTGACATCACCATTAAAGAAAATAACCAGATACACACTTCAGTCCACTTCAAAGAAACAAATAAAATGCAATATCTTCACTACCACAGCTGTCATCCACCACACACAAAAAAATCGATACCCTACTCACTATCACTCCGTGGTCGTCGGATATGTAACACGCAAAATGCCCTTAATAATTATCAGAACAAAATTCACGATGGACTTCTGAGGAGAGATTACCCTGATCATTTCCTACGAAAACATATATTCAACAGACCGAGATTTCACCAAAATAATAACATAAATATCAACAACTACACGAACACTAACAACAATAACCACAACAGTAACAACAACAATATTAAACAAAACCAAACACGACTAATCACAACATACTTTCACGGAAGTCAGAAACTTAAAACACTTATCACCGACCATTTACCCATTCTGCAGCAAAATGATGAAACCAAAAACTTACTTCCAAACAATCCACAAATATGCTACCGACAGAACCCAAACCTCAAATCCATATTCACCAAAACAAAACAGCAACCAGTACAAATAACTAACATCATAACGTCTCCTGGCACATCACCATGCCGACGACCACGGTGCAAGACATGCGCTATCATCAACACGGACACACAAATCAAAACACACCACACAACCAGTACATACAAAGCTCAACCAAACACCAACTGCAAAACAAAAAACTGCATATACCTACTAGAATGTCGACACTGTTCGGCATTCTACGTAGGAGAAACACGTAATGAACTACACATCCGCATTAATCATCACAGACACACCTCAACCATCCACAATAACAATCTCCCTATCCCCATCCATGTACGCTCTCATAACCAAACATTCAATAACTGTTTCACCGTAAGAATCATAAAATCATTTCACCCACCATTGACAGATATAAAATTAAGGACGTGGGAATCCTCGTACATATGGTCACTTGGTGCGCACTACGGACCAGGACTAAACAAACATCACTGACTCCACTTTGACTGACTCGACTCGACTCGACCAGGACTTGACTTACAACAAACAATTACCATCAAGACCAGGGTACCTGGGCAGCAATGCCATCTTGCGGGTCTGAGTGTGCCCAATATTGTAAATAAACTTTAGGGTAGCGCATAAAGTACCCGCAGGGTGGCCTCTACATTTTTTCATTTTTTTATTTTTATTTTTTCTGTTAATGTAGGTTAAGCTCATTCATGTCATAAGGTTGTATATATATTTTTTATTCATACTCAAATGTCATTCATTTAAAATCATTAGTTATAAGGTTGTATATATTTTATGTCATTTACCGTTTTTAATTCGACTGACGCCGGCCCCAAAGTGGGCCGAAATATATTTCGAAAATACTTTTTATATACTTAATGTTTTAATTAAACAAAAAATAAAATAAAATAAGTGCTCTATGTAGCAGTATATATATATTTATTTCAAGTATATTCGCAAAAGCGACGACATCACAATATTTACAACATCATACGGAGGAATGATATGCACGGCTAAATCCAGAAATGCCGTAACTAGTAACACTTCTCTGCGGGATTTTGTGAAGGAGTCCACTACGGAGTCTGAGATCGGACTTAAAGGAAATAATTGAAGCTGCTTTCATGTGTTATAATTTATATTCGTCTATCAGCAAATGCTCTGGATGCTCTGGGTCAGTGTAAATACGCAGATGAAGACTGTTCAAAGTGTTCAATACGTCTGCTCCACTTGAGAATAAACACACGACGTGGTTCTGAGTGTGTTGCATGAAAGTTGTTTATAAAATATCTTCTGACAATATCCTTTAAACTGGTGCTTAAGAGGTCGCTCTTGTACCTTGGCCTTGATTTTTACTCCCCTTTTTACTTCTTTTACTTTCTACTTGGTTTATTTTAATATGTTTTTAGATATTCATATCGTTGGTCTTACTACTGAGACTCTGAAATAACCTAGACCAGACAACTGTCACAGTCTAAATTGACAATTACATCCATAAACTCAAACTTACTGAAACCAAAAAGTTTACTCTCAGTTTTGATTATCTATGACTAATTAAACCTCAAACGATATGAAAGAGGTTTACAACAAAATAAAAAACACAGTAGAAAAATTATTCCAGTATTACACACATTTAATATTCCTAAAAAAATGCCTAGAAATTGGTGCAGCTCCGAAAGGGCTTATTCCAAGAATCCCGCTTCACACAATGCCACCAATAATAAGATACAATATGATGCTAACAAATCACAGTAACGCCTTAAATACAACTTACGTTTTATATACTCAGTATTCTCTTCTGTGTATTCACTACAAAAATAATCTAGACGCTCTCCTGAAAGTTACCCTAATAGTATACCCGTATCTCTTTATACCTGTTCAAAATTTATTATTTAAGGTCAATACCAATCTTCTAAAAGAAAAAATCAGACTCTCAAAAAAACTTTTCAGTTTGCAAACATATTACAAGCAAAATAGTATAAACCTGCCTCTAAAGTACAATCCAATCACTGAGCTTCCAAACCTCAACCTAAGTCCAACAGACCTATCAAATCCTTTTTCTATACCCCCACCCCCGCTGATCACAACTAGAGAAACATCCGACCAAAGAAAAAATGATATCGTTAACCTATCTTCAGTTTACTTAACACCCACCGACAAAGCTGTAATAAACAAGGGACTATCATTCTGCCCCACGAAAAAAATAGATCGTATAAAACTAATAAATGATTTTGTCGAGTTCGGACGAAAATTAAGATGGAAACACTTTTGGAATACACATCCTCATCAAAACACTGACAACACTAATGCCGCACTAACAAAATTTAAACCATTATCTTCTAATGAACCACCACAACTTCCCACAAATCATCCCATAGAAATTTTCATGGCTAATATATTATCAAGATTATCTGACGATAGATATATCAGCACCTTACAGACAAAGACAGATAATCTGACTCACGAAGAAAGAAAATCAATCCGTAAACTGGAAAGAAATGACAACATTATTATATTGCCCTCTGATAAAGGATCAGCAACTGTGATCCTCAATAAAAATGACTATGACAACGAAGGACTTAGACAATTAACTGACTCGACTTTTTACAAACGCACACCAAGTGACCCCTGCAGCCAGATCGTGGAAAATGTCCGAGACTTTCTCCATACCAAGGGTACGAACGAAGGACTTTCGGAAGCTGACATAAAGCTGATGATACCAAGCCATCCGAGAACCCCTCACTTCTACATGCTACCTAAAATTCATAAAGAAAATAACCCGGGCCGACCTATAGTGGCATCATACAATGCACCAACAGAAATTATTTCCGCTTTCATTGACTATCACTTACAACCCATTGTACAAAATCTAGAATCACACATAAAAGACACCAATCATTTTCTCAATATCATACATTCACTGCAACTTCCAACCGATAAAAGTTTTCTCCTGGTTGCGATAGACGCGGTTTCATTATACACAAATATTCCTCATGACACCGGCCTTTCTGCTCTTCGCTCGTATTTAAACAAACGTCCCATCCCTCACCAGCCATCAACCGAATTCCTGGTAGAACTAGCAGAACTAACTCTAAAAAATAATTATTTTAGTTTCAAAAATGAGTTTTACCACCAAATTAAAGGTACCGCTATGGGGACTCGGATGGCTCCCAGCTACGCAAATATTTTCATGGGTTCGGTCGAAAATACGTTCTTACTCTCTGAACCTTATAAACCTCTGGTATGGAGGAGGTTTATAGACGACATCTTTATGATCTGGCCACACAGCAGGAACTCATTGACTACCTTTCTGGAAAGACTCAACAACTGCAGCCCATTAAAATTCACTCATACCATCTCTACCGACACAATCACATTTCTGGATGTTGACATCACCATTAAAGAAAATAACCAGATACACACTTCAGTCCACTTCAAAGAAACAAATAAAATGCAATATCTTCACTACCACAGCTGTCATCCACCACACACAAAAAAATCGATACCCTACTCACTATCACTCCGTGGTCGTCGGATATGTAACACGCAAAATGCCCTTAATAATTATCAGAACAAAATTCACGATGGACTTCTTAGGAGAGATTACCCTGATCATTTCCTACGAAAACATATATTCAACAGACCGAGATTTCACCAAAATAATAACATAAATATCAACAACTACACGAACACTAACAACAATAACCACAACAGTAACAACAACAATATTAAACAAAACCAAACACGACTAATCACAACATACTTTCACGGAAGTCAGAAACTTAAAACACTTATCACCGACCATTTACCCATTCTGCAGCAAAATGATGAAACCAAAAACTTACTTCCAAACAATCCACAAATATGCTACCGACAGAACCCAAACCTCAAATCCATATTCACCAAAACAAAACAGCAACCAGTACAAATAACTAACATCATAACGTCTCCTGGCACATCACCATGCCGACGACCACGGTGCAAGACATGCGCTATCATCAACACGGACACACAAATCAAAACACACCACACAACCAGTACATACAAAGCTCAACCAAACACCAACTGCAAAACAAAAAACTGCATATACCTACTAGAATGTCGACACTGTTCGGCATTCTACGTAGGAGAAACACGTAATGAACTACACATCCGCATTAATCATCACAGACACACCTCAACCATCCACAATAACAATCTCCCTATCCCCATCCATGTACGCTCTCATAACCAAACATTCAATAACTGTTTCACCGTAAGAATCATAAAATCATTTCACCCACCATTGACAGATATAAAATTAAGGACGTGGGAATCCTCGTACATATGGTCACTTGGTGCGCACTACGGACCAGGACTAAACAAACATCACTGACTCCACTTTGACTGACTCGACTCGACTCGACCAGGACTTGACTTACAACAAACAATTACCATCAAGACCAGGGTACCTGGGCAGCAATGCCATCTTGCGGGTCTGAGTGTGCCCAATATTGTAAATAAACTTTAGGGTAGCGCATAAAGTACCCGCAGGGTGGCCTCTACATTTTTTCATTTTTTTATTTTTATTTTTTCTGTTAATGTAGGTTAAGCTCATTCATGTCATAAGGTTGTATATATATTTTTTATTCATACTCAAATGTCATTCATTTAAAATCATTAGTTATAAGGTTGTATATATTTTATGTCATTTACCGTTTTTAATTCGACTGACGCCGGCCCCAAAGTGGGCCGAAATATATTTCGAAAATACTTTTTATATACTTAATGTTTTAATTAAACAAAAAATAAAATAAAATAAGTGCTCTATGTAGCAGTATATATATATTTATTTCAAGTATATTCGCAAAAGCGACGACATCACAATATTTACAACATCATACGGAGGAATGATATGCACGGCTAAATCCAGAAATGCCGTAACTAGTAACACTTCTCTGCGGGATTTTGTGAAGGAGTCCACTACGGAGTCTGAGATCGGACTTAAAGGAAATAATTGAAGCTGCTTTCATGTGTTATAATTTATATTCGTCTATCAGCAAATGCTCTGGATGCTCTGGGTCAGTGTAAATACGCAGATGAAGACTGTTCAAAGTGTTCAATACGTCTGCTCCACTTGAGAATAAACACACGACGTGGTTCTGAGTGTGTTGCATGAAAGTTGTTTATAAAATATCTTCTGACAATATCCTTTAAACTGGTGCTTAAGAGGTCGCTCTTGTACCTTGGCCTTGATTTTTACTCCCCTTTTTACTTCTTTTACTTTCTACTTGGTTTATTTTAATATGTTTTTAGATATTCATATCGTTGGTCTTACTACTGAGACTCTGAAATAACCTAGACCAGACAACTGTCACAGTCTAAATTGACAATTACATCCATAAACTCAAACTTACTGAAACCAAAAAGTTTACTCTCAGTTTTGATTATCTATGACTAATTAAACCTCAAACGATATGAAAGAGGTTTACAACAAAATAAAAAACACAGTAGAAAAATTATTCCAGTATTACACACATTTAATATTCCTAAAAAAAATGCCTAGAAATTGGTGCAGCTCCGAAAGGGCTTATTCCAAGAATCCCGCTTCACACAATGCCACCAATAATAAGATACAATATGATGCTAACAAATCACAGTAACGCCTTAAATACAACTTACGTTTTATATACTCAGTATTCTCTTCTGTGTATTCACTACAAAAATAATCTAGACGCTCTCCTGAAAGTTACCCTAATAGTATACCCGTATCTCTTTATACCTGTTCAAAATTTATTATTTAAGGTCAATACCAATCTTCTAAAAGAAAAAATCAGACTCTCAAAAAAACTTTTCAGTTTGCAAACATATTACAAGCAAAATAGTATAAACCTGCCTCTAAAGTACAATCCAATCACTGAGCTTCCAAACCTCAACCTAAGTCCAACAGACCTATCAAATCCTTTTTCTATACCCCCACCCCCGCTGATCACAACTAGAGAAACATCCGACCAAAGAAAAAATGATATCGTTAACCTATCTTCAGTTTACTTAACACCCACCGACAAAGCTGTAATAAACAAGGGACTATCATTCTGCCCCACGAAAAAAATAGATCGTATAAAACTAATAAATGATTTTGTCGAGTTCGGACGAAAATTAAGATGGAAACACTTTTGGAATACACATCCTCATCAAAACACTGACAACACTAATGCCGCACTAACAAAATTTAAACCATTATCTTCTAATGAACCACCACAACTTCCCACAAATCATCCCATAGAAATTTTCATGGCTAATATATTATCAAGATTATCTGACGATAGATATATCAGCACCTTACAGACAAAGACAGATAATCTGACTCACGAAGAAAGAAAATCAATCCGTAAACTGGAAAGAAATGACAACATTATTATATTGCCCTCTGATAAAGGATCAGCAACTGTGATCCTCAATAAAAATGACTATGACAACGAAGGACTTAGACAATTAACTGACTCGACTTTTTACAAACGCACACCAAGTGACCCCTGCAGCCAGATCGTGGAAAATGTCCGAGACTTTCTCCATACCAAGGGTACGAACGAAGGACTTTCGGAAGCTGACATAAAGCTGATGATACCAAGCCATCCGAGAACCCCTCACTTCTACATGCTACCTAAAATTCATAAAGAAAATAACCCGGGCCGACCTATAGTGGCATCATACAATGCACCAACAGAAATTATTTCCGCTTTCATTGACTATCATTTACAACCCATTGTACAAAATCTAGAATCACACATAAAAGACACCAATCATTTTCTCAATATCATACATTCACTGCAACTTCCAACCGATAAAAATTTTCTCCTGGTTGCGATAGACGCGGTTTCATTATACACAAATATTCCTCATGACACCGGCCTTTCTGCTCTTCGCTCGTATTTAAACAAACGTCCCATCCCTCACCAGCCATCAACCGAATTCCTGGTAGAACTAGCAGAACTAACTCTAAAAAATAATTATTTTAGTTTCAAAAATGAGTTTTACCACCAAATTAAAGGTACCGCTATGGGGACTCGGATGGCTCCCAGCTACGCAAATATTTTCATGGGTTCGGTCGAAAATACGTTCTTACTCTCTGAACCTTATAAACCTCTGGTATGGAGGAGGTTTATAGACGACATCTTTATGATCTGGCCACACAGCAGGAACTCATTGACTACCTTTCTGGAAAGACTCAACAACTGCAGCCCATTAAAATTCACTCATACCATCTCTACCGACACAATCACATTTCTGGATGTTGACATCACCATTAAAGAAAATAACCAGATACACACTTCAGTCCACTTCAAAGAAACAAATAAAATGCAATATCTTCACTACCACAGCTGTCATCCACCACACACAAAAAAATCGATACCCTACTCACTATCACTCCGTGGTCGTCGGATATGTAACACGCAAAATGCCCTTAATAATTATCAGAACAAAATTCACGATGGACTTCTTAGGAGAGATTACCCTGATCATTTCCTACGAAAACATATATTCAACAGACCGAGATTTCACCAAAATAATAACATAAATATCAACAACTACACGAACACTAACAACAATAACCACAACAGTAACAACAACAATATTAAACAAAACCAAACACGACTAATCACAACATACTTTCACGGAAGTCAGAAACTTAAAACACTTATCACCGACCATTTACCCATTCTGCAGCAAAATGATGAAACCAAAAACTTACTTCCAAACAATCCACAAATATGCTACCGACAGAACCCAAACCTCAAATCCATATTCACCAAAACAAAACAGCAACCAGTACAAATAACTAACATCATAACGTCTCCTGGCACATCACCATGCCGACGACCACGGTGCAAGACATGCGCTATCATCAACACGGACACACAAATCAAAACACACCACACAACCAGTACATACAAAGCTCAACCAAACACCAACTGCAAAACAAAAAACTGCATATACCTACTAGAATGTCGACACTGTTCGGCATTCTACGTAGGAGAAACACGTAATGAACTACACATCCGCATTAATCATCACAGACACACCTCAACCATCCACAATAACAATCTCCCTATCCCCATCCATGTACGCTCTCATAAGCAAACATTCAATAACTGTTTCACCGTAAGAATCATAAAATCATTTCACCCACCATTGACAGATATAAAATTAAGGACGTGGGAATCCTCGTACATATGGTCACTTGGTGCGCACTACGGACCAGGACTAAACAAACATCACTGACTCCACTTTGACTGACTCGACTCGACTCGACCAGGACTTGACTTACAACAAACAATTACCATCAAGACCAGGGTACCTGGGCAGCAATGCCATCTTGCGGGTCTGAGTGTGCCCAATATTGTAAATAAACTTTAGGGTAGCGCATAAAGTACCCGCAGGGTGGCCTCTACATTTTTTCATTTTTTTATTTTTATTTTTTCTGTTAATGTAGGTTAAGCTCATTCATGTCATAAGGTTGTATATATATTTTTTATTCATACTCAAATGTCATTCATTTAAAATCATTAGTTATAAGGTTGTATATATTTTATGTCATTTACCGTTTTTAATTCGACTGACGCCGGCCCCAAAGTGGGCCGAAATATATTTCGAAAATACTTTTTATATACTTAATGTTTTAATTAAACAAAAAATAAAATAGGATAAAATGATTGTTTTTGAACGTATCCGGTAGTGGTCTATGGTATTTTTGTCTATGGACACTTGGAGCTGTCAAAAACCTCGGAAAGGCCGAATTTTGGAAAAGGGTCGCGGTCGATCACATTTTTTAATATATTAATGGTTTAATACGTAGAAAATTGATGTGGACATCCTAAAAAACATTATTGAGTCAGGGTCTGACAATATTTCGGCGTGAAGGCCACTTTTAGTTTAATTCCTGTGTGTGTGTGACATAACCTGCATACATGCGGTTTCCAACAAATGTGGAACATTGTTCGGTTACTATTTCTTCTGGGTTTGGATGCATCCAGGTGTAGGTGGGTTGTGTTTAGATTCTTCGTGGAAGGTGAACAACGTGTCACAACACCGGCACACTTTGGACTCCGTGTACAAGAGAGGACTCGTACTGCGGACGTCATCAAGTACCATTTTCTGGTAGGAAATTTTGTACTTATTCTTTTGTAGCATATCAGCAGCTTGAATTTGCATGGACGTGGATTTGGGACAGCTTATGGGCCCCTGTTCCAGCTGCTGATATCACCTTTTAACATACAAGCTCAATAAGCAAAATTTTATGAAACACCAACATAATAGCTGTCAGGATATCGTGAATATTACCTCTTTTTTACGCAGAGTTTAGCAAGTTGTATAATTTGTATCTATACTGGAAATAAAAAAAGAGAGAAATCGTCTATATTTCATGTATCGTTCATGTAAAGGAGACTAAGTTTATACATTTTTCTATAAATAAGCAGTTATCGTTTCATGGAAAACAGTTTTTACCTGAAACCATTACACATTTTTACATTTTTTGAACATCTCGCCATTTTGCACCTCTTGATAGGTCAGAGTGCGGTATGGAGGGGAAGAGCAACATTTGTAAAGTATAACGTGTGCAAAGTTTCATTGGGATCAAAGCCATCAGGACGTCATAAACACCTTAAGCATTTATATGGCAAGTGAGTGGGATGGCCCACCTTAACTATAACTTGGGCTACCGGTTTCGTACAACACATTATCGGGCTGACAAATTATTTATTTTAATAGTTATTCAAACTCCTATATAAAGCTCCATATAACTTTTTATCTATAATCTACCTAAGTTTAAATAAATGCAATATTTGGTATATAAATAATTATAGTTGTAATGTAAAAACAATAATTAGTAATTGCTACAATATCAATTAGTTAGAAGTTAATATTCGTCTCATTTACTACCATATATACATTATGTATACCCAGTCGTAGCAATTTACTTCCATAATCCTCATAAATCATAAGATAACTGATCCTCGGTTACCACAAATGCTAATGAAATCTCATCACCCTGTCTTCTTATAAATTCATGGTCTATCTATCCAGATATTTTTAGGGTTTCGTACCTAAAAATAAAAAACGGAACCCTTATAGGATCACTTTCAAGAACCTTTTGCTCAGGCCTCGTGAGAGATATCAAGTTGAAACTGAAACTTTCTACAGAAATCTACGGCCCCATCGTTCTATAAAAAAAATCAGACTTCTAACTCAATTGCCATCTAGCTGCAAGTGGAACAAGTTTATGTTTTTATCGTTATTAATATACAGCAAAGAGACAGAATTTTTAAAAATTTTAAAAAGAAAGCAAATTGAATTTTTTTTTGCAGGATAAGCTTTTGTCACACTTTTGTTTGCGGTTTGATTTGCATTCACCGGTGCAACTGCATTGTTGAAAGCTTTGTCTACCGAAACCAAATAGTCACAACTGACGCGTGGCTGCATGTCTCGCTAGCATGGTGGCAGCCCTTCGCAAGGCAGGCAAATTTGAGAATATAAAAAAAAAAAAAAAACTATCATAAGAATGTATTAAAATATTACATATTTTCATATATGTTTTGAAAGCTAAGCACGCACCTGGAGCAGGCCTGCAGGCCCCTAATGCTATTTCGTTTTAAAAAGTATTAAATTTACCATGGGTATGAGGGAATTATTAATAATAAGCGGTCAATGTGAACAATTTATAACTTTAACCTCTTATTTGGTTTGTATTAATAATAACCAGTAACTATTTATTAATAATCAATTTATTACTTTGACTGTAATCAGATCATAATTTAGTATTGGAATGTGCTTTACCTAAATATACTAAAAATATTTACATACAGGAATTTCAATGTAAAATGTTTGGGCAAGTGTGATTAAGAATCGTGCAGAAAGGGTTCCGTACCACCACACAATACGGTTACGGAACCTTAAAAATGTTATGGTAAATAACAACAGCCTGGCAAACAATTCGCGGCTTCTACTAAGTACGGAACCCTAATATCTTAACCGCTACAGTTTTCCTGTTATATTTACGTAGTCATCTATTATCATGTTTTTTTTTTGATATTTTTCGGTTCTCTTGTTTCGGAGATAGGGGGGGGGGGGCATGATAACGTTGAAAAATGCTACTTTTTTTATATATAAAAACCGCCCTTGTGTTTCAATATATTTAATATTTATTTTTTATTTTATTTGGCGAGATAAAATTCGTAGTTAAACATATTCTGTGAAAATTTCAACTGCTTATACGTGAGTTATACTATAAGTTCAAGAATGTGACAGACGGATGGACAGACAGGTGTCGTAGTGTGGTGGTCCACTTCTGAGAGACTTTGCTATTCTTAAGAACGAAGTCATAAATTTAATACCCGCACAACAGGGGGTTGGTTTTGTCAATCATATATTTTTTTTCTCGCATCCGCTTAAGTAATTCGACACGTTCTGTAAAGATAGTCAATGCTTTCTTAGAATGGGGTAATAGACGTCTGCAGCAAATAGAGTTATGCAATACAGATGTGAAGCAAAGGAAAAAAAACCTAGGAAACGAATTCGAGTAGAGACGTAAACGACATTCATTGTTATTCATGCAAAATGCAACCTTATAGACGACATCTTAAAAAGGTATAATTTATGCTCAACGGATACTGTACTTGTGAAAACGTGTGTTTCAGAAAGGCTAATTGCCAACAAACAAGGACTTTAGGAAGAGATGCAGGCAAAGGTCAGGTCGAGGTGATGGAGCTATTTATTTCGTAGGGGCTAGGTTTTGGGATATGAAAACCTAGGCCTTTCGTTAACTGCAGTGGACAACGGCTCGTGGTTTGGCGGGAATGGTCAACGCGCGAGACAACTTCGCGGTCGTTCACCGTCCAATCAGAGATCAAGAGAACGTGACGTCACAGGCACGAAGATGTGTTTGAGTGTTGCATTTGGTTCTGTGCCAAACTAAATTGGACATTATTTGTGCAGTGATAAAAGTGGAAATAGAGTAATTAGATTATAAGTTTTTTGTTTTTGTCAAAATTTAGTTTTAAAATTGGGAGAACGAGAGTTTGATGAGGCATTCGAATTTTGTACGCGGAAGAAATTGGTCAGATGGACGCAGAGAAAGAGATCATAAATTTTTACTGTGAAACGTGAAGTTCGATTAAATAAATAAAGTTTCTAAATTGTAGCTGTAAAGGCTATATTATCTGTTCGAGGGATCAATGACAAGCTAAGTTTCTTTTATAATATCGATCGAAGGTCAATATTGTGGTGGGATAATTTTATCTATTAAAATTAATATTGAAGTTAAATGGCGTCATAGCATCATTTAAGAGAGATTGGACCATTTTTTCGAGCAAAGGAAGGGTAAAATTTTATAAAATAAAATTCCACAATATTGTAATTTTGTCGGTAATTGTTTTGTATATTTGTATTGTCTGTTGGAGTACGCAAGGATATTTAACATTTAGACAGTTGACAGAGTGTCCAAGTTAATATCTAAAAATAAAACAATTAATAGCAAAAATTGCGTACTCTCACAAATTGTGTGTGTTCTTTTTTGTTTTTTCCTTCTTTTAAATTTCTTTATGTGTTATTCTTTGTATTGAGATAGTTTTCCGGATTGGTTGGAAATTAACATTTTATACGTATGTGTGTGTGTTGTATAATTTAGGTAATTTGATGGCCAAAAGAGGTTGTTGCATTTCACAAGACGTTCTCCTCTTTTATAGATTTGTTTGGGCCTAGGAACGCCGTGAAGCCGTTTTATCGCATCTTTAGTGATCGTTAAGACCGGTTTAAATAGTCAAAGAGTTTCGACTAACGTAGATTCAAATTTAAGGCGAGGAATTGGGTTTAATACGGTCACTGTGTCGTTCCGAGCGTTATACGCGGAGAGACAGAATTCAGACCGAAATTGTCGAAGGTAGCTTGTTGTTTGATTTTATTGTACAAATCTAACAAAACCTTCATTTCATTTCATTTTTACTAATTATACCTAGTTAAATTTGCTACTATTATATTAAAGATATTGGTAGTAATTATTATATTTCTGTTCAGTGGAAACCTTTTCCATAGTGTTTGATTAGTATTGATTGGTTGATTTGCATACGAAAATTTAGGAAAAGGTTCCAAACATGTTTTATTAAATTATCAGATTAGTAGTTTCAAGCTGTGTAGTCAAACCGATTACAAAATAAAGCGCCAAACATCCCAATTCTGCGCCTTAAAACATATTAATTTTCAAGGAATAAATATTTCATTTATCCTGATTTTGTGCATTTATTATTTTTCCTTTACCCATGTAGGAATAAAGAATTTAGTATACTTTATTTTTCGTAATCAAGTAACTCTACATCTAGAGATTTTCCTAGCTGAGATTCAAATAAAAGTAGACAGAATACTTAGACAGGTCCTACTCTAATACCTAACTGGACAAACTTTGCATACTGAATCACAACTTGATTAATTATCACTTTATACTCATTTAATGAAACATAAACGTAGCCATTTTGGTTCGTATTGCTTGCCACTTTAAATATTTAATATCATAAACCGAGTTGTTTATGCACTCGTTGAACAGTGGGTGACGAGTTTTGTTGGCAAATTGAGTCACCGAAAAACGGGACTCAATAGTATAGTATATCCTTTAATTCAAGCCAGCGTGCTGTTCCTAACATAACATTGTACCTTAATTAAAACCTTATTGATTAGCTGATCAGAGCGGCCGCTCATATTTATCAAACTGATTACTGAATGCATTCATAAAGGGGGGTAAAAGTTATTCATACACACAAAAGTCTGTGTATTCGACAACGAAAGGATCAGCTAATACAATTCAATCAAAGCAAATTGATTTCGACGATATAAAAGGTTAAATACACAAAAAGGTACTTTTTTATGTTGGGTTAACACATAGCACTCTCTTTGGGGTTATTCCAGGTAATTCATTTAGCTACTCTGTGCTCTCGAAATCTGGAGATATTTACAGGTAACCTATGTTATTTTGTAACCTAGATATCCTGAGGAGATTCCAGGTAGTTTTATTGATGTCTCTGTGCTCAGAGGGATACGGAGTCAAATCTGTCTGGATTGGATAAAGGGGATGCTGATATTTGATAAACCACAAATTATAAATATAGGACATTCGCACAGGTATATGGATATATATATAGATATATACATATACACATATTATTGTCCCATCATGAATTTACATTTTAACACGATAAATAGAAAATAATCTCGTTGTTTCTCAGATGATCGTAGTTGTTCAATTACTATTATTGTACTAGACTTTCACATCATATATACCTACCGACGACAACAATCAGGGGGGGAAAAGCAGGGGGATACCATCACACGTGGAGCCGCGGACCAGATCTTAGAAACTTGTGTTGTGCTTTAGCAAACACAGCTGAGAGAAAGGACCTAATTTTATGATAAAATATATTCAATAATTACTTTAATAAATAAATTCACAACGTAGGGGTGTAAACACTCGAATAGAGCGGTTTGCATTAACATTGAAAGTAATTATTTACGACGTTCGGTAAATTATATGATAGTCATTCAGTTGAATGAACTACGTTCATAAAGCACGAAAGATCCGGAAAACTATGTCATTATTTGTTGTGTTTCTTTTGTGTGATTTACAGGGATAAAAACTCAAGTGAGTTTATGGCGTTACATTCCTTTGCTTCACATTTGTTGCGATTTAAGTAAAATATAGAGCGGAAAAGTTAGTGCGGTTTATCTTAAACATAGTTACGCGAAAAATTAAAGAATGGCAGACCAAGTTAGGACGCGACGCGGACGCGTTGCCAAGCGAGTTGTGGAGAGGGAAGCTATCGTTTTAAATAAAAACGTTACAAAAAAACCCAAGAAAAATAATAAAACGATGACTAATACAGAAGACGATGTTATGAATGCCGGGTTTCAGTTATTGGCGGGAAAGTTCGATGATTTGTTCAAGCGTATGGAAGTGTTGGAATCACGATCGGCGAGCGTACAAGGTAGCAGTTCAGATTTATTGCCAGCACAGGTACGAGATAATACGGCTATTAGCACGATGGAGCCAAGTCCTGTTACGAGTACGTATGGTGTAGGAAATTTTGGACGGAATATGGGCAACGTATTTGTTATGCAGCCGACAATAGAAAAACCCATTTTCAGCGGTCGGGGAGAGGTTAACCCGATGCGATTCATTACGAGATTAAAAAAATATATTAATTCTTTAAATGCACATGATAGGGCACTAGATATCGCGACTGAATGTCTTACGGGGACCGCGCGTAAAGTGCTGGAATTAAACAGTAAAAATTGGAATTCGTTAGGCGATTTTGAAGCCGATTTTCGGAGCACGTATTGGGCAGGTCAACATCAGGAAGTGGCCAAATATAGGTTGATGAACGCATCATTTAATAAGGGCGGGACCTTATCTATGATCGAACATTTTGCGGAACAAGTAGACGCGGTAAATTCGTTAACGATACCGTTGAGCGAGCACGATCTAGTAAATTGTATCATGCGGCATTTCCCGGACGATATTCAAAAATTATGGTTCACCAGGAGTGGTGACGTCACAATTATGGCGGCTTCCAATTTTCTCAGGAATTTAGAACAAAACATTGTACGTAGAGATAGGAGCGATGTGTTAGTGTTATCGAATCGTGGCAATAATGTACACAGAGGACATCAGAATCAACAGAATAGGCGAGGTGTGGATTTTAATCGAGGCGGTATGCCATTGGCCGCGTGTATTGAGAGTAGACCGTTTTACGACAATCAAGGTTCAATCAGGGGTCGCGGAGGACGAGGTAGGGCCCGAGGTAGGGGCATATTCCGAGGCAACTATCGTGGAAGCGATTTTCCAGCAATTAAGTGGGATAAAGAGTCGTCTTATACATCGGTTATACCTAGTTTTAATTTGGATAAAGGCCCACCCACGGATTCGAGTACCACCGTAAATGAAACTATTACGGGAAACGATTCGCAGTCAAACAAGTAGGTCCTGATTGTGAGACTGCAAGTATAGTGTTAGGACAAGATAGAATAAACAATTTAAACAGCAAAAAGAACGCGAAAAATAACGAGCAGTCGTTACAGAATTATAATTGTAGTACTGGTAGGGAAATGAGTGAGTATTCAACTGTTATAAATAAAAAGAGCGAGATAGCTTACAGGATTATGGTTAAAATGGGATGGAGTGCAGGTCAAGGGTTAGGGAGGCAAGGAAACGGATGCAGGAACCCAGTAGGTTGTGTGGCCATCAAAAATAACGAAGATACAACAGGTGACATAGGTAGATTGCTAGGGGATAGGAACGACGTCGTCGAGATATGCACAGAGAGAGGGAGGCCTTGTGTGTCGTGTGACAGACGTAGAGTGGGAGTGTTCACTATTTTTAGTAGCTTGAATGATGACGTGGATGAGGAGGAACCAGTTCATTCATTACCAAAATTACCGGAAATTACAATAAAGTTGTACGGACGACTAATAAATACTTTGATTGACTGTGGTTCTCAAATTTCGGGTATTTCCTCCGAATTATATGAGTTTATTAAATCTCAGGTGGGATCGTTGGCTGAGATTGCCATACCTACTGTTCAAATACGTGGAGCGTTTGGCTCTAGAAGTGAAAAGGTGCGGAGTATGGTTTTAATAAACGTACAACTGGGTAGCACACAAATAGAGACACCTGTATTAGTTTTACGGCAGCTTCCTAGGTCAATGATCCTGGGTTTTGATTGGTTAGAGAGAGTTAAAGGAGTAATTAAATGTGGGACGGAAAAAACATTATTAATAGAGCACCTAGGGGTCACTACAGAAATTAAAATAGGTTCTCAGGTTGAAAGTGAAAAGTTAGGTGGCATTTTAAATGCAATCGAAATCGAAAAAAATTCTTAGACAAACTGGAACCGAAGCGTCAACAATAGGGTCCATAAAACCCATAGAAAGGGTAAGTCACTCGGGATCGTGCGGAACCACGAGTAAAGCAATAAATTCTTTAGAAAGTGAAAGTTTGCCCAAAATTGGAGATAAAGTGACAGAGTTAACGGTTGAGGGTTATGTAGATTGTATGGGGATAGAACCGGAACAAAAAGTTTTATTGCTGCGCGTATTACAGAAAAATAAAGAGGTATTTTCTGAGAAGTTAGGGTTAACTGACAAGTATACGCATGTTATTAAATTAACGGACGAGACACCATTTTTAAAACGTAGTTATCCCGTGCCATTTGCGCATCGAGAGCAGGTAGAAGCTAGGATCGAAGAATTAGTAAAATTAAAAGTAATAAAACGACAGGCTACGCCTTTTTGTAGTCCGCTGACTTACACAAAGAAAAAGGATGGCACGTTAAGAATCTTATTGGATGCGCGAGAATTGAACAAAAAGATGGTGGGTGATTCGGAGACCCCGCCTCTTACTTCAGAGATTTTACAGTCATTTAATGGGGTAAAATGGATTACACTGATAGATTTGAATAACGCTTATTTTCAAATTCCCTTAAGTAAAGCGTCCACAAAATACACAGGATTTACATTTATGGGCAAAGTATACACATATAATGTCTTACCGCAGGGGCTGAAGACTTCAGTGGCAAGCTTCACGCGTGCTATGGACATAATACTAGAAGGGCTTAGAGCCTTTTGTAATAATTACATCGACGATTTAGTAATTTCGACAAATGGAAGTTTAAACTTGCATTTACAACACCTAGATAAAGTATTAGGACGATTACGCGAAGCAAACCTGACTTGCAACTTAGCGAAATGCAAATTTTTGCAGGTAGAAGTCAGATTGTTAGGTCACATCGTTAGTACGGAAGGAGTAAGAATGGACCCCGACAAGACGAAGGCTATACAAGATTTTCCGGTGCCTAAAACGGTTAAACAAGTGCGAGCTTTCTTAGGACTCATGAATTATTTTCGTAAATTCATACGGAAATACGGAGAGGAAACAAAACCATTATGTGACATGTTACGTAAGGACATTAAGTGGAGCTGGGCACAGGTACAAAATGATTGTTTCGAACGAGTTAAAGGGTTGTTCTTAGAGACCGTTATGCTTACCCACCCAGATACAAACAAGACTTACTATTTACAAACAGACAGTAGTGCTATAGGTATTTCTGGTTACGCTTATCAATTATCAGAGACAGGAGAAGAACAGGTTATTGGGTTCTGTAGTAAGGGTTTGACGGAAGCCGAGATGAGGTGGACAGTTACAGAGCAAGAACTGTGGGCTATAATATATAGTTTGACAAAATTTGAGACTTATTTACGAGGGGCAAAATTAATAATTCGTACAGATCATAAGAGCCTAACGTTTCTAGGATCAACGGTTGGATTACTAAGTGCTCGGATGGTTAGGTGGGTGCATTATCTAGGTCGGTTCGATTATACCATAGAGCATGTAAAGGGTAAGGAAAACATCGTAGCAGACGTATTATCGCGACATATACAGGGGGTCACAGATCTTTCAACGTCTAAAAGCCAAGGGCCACAAATGAACCTTTTCAAGACGACTAGTTCACGCTCAATACGAGGAAAACTGAAAGAGCTAAGCAAACACCAAAGCGAAGATGGAAATTTAGGAAAAATAATCAAAGTCTTACGTGATTCTAACAGCACGAGCGGAAATGTAGGCGGCCGGAAAAACTTCTTATTAGAAGATGGGGTCTTATACTATATAAATCCTCGAACCGAAAAGCGGAATTTAGTGATTCCTGAAATCATGCAAAGCGAATTAATACGAGATATACACGAAGAAATTGGTCATTTCGGTAGATACAAAGTACTCGCGTTATTGAAGGAACGGTATTATTTTATGAAAATGTCAAATAAAGTTGGTAAGGTGTTGAGAGAATGCGACGTTTGTCAGACTTCAAAGTGTGAGTTAGCTAAACATTCCGGAGAAAGTAAACCTGTGATAGCTACTGACGTAGGGCAGAAAGTCTTTGCGGACTTGTACGGACCTTTAGTTCCCGGAAAATTTGGGAGTAAATACATTTTCGTAATACAGGACTCATTCAGCAAATTTATAAAATTATATCCATTACGGAGAGCGACCGGGGGAAGCGTGATAGCGTGCGTTAAAAAATATCATGCCATAATAAAGATCGAACATATTATAACGGATAATGGGGCACAATTTATCTCTAGGACTTGGGAAAATGGTTTATCGCAATTAGAAATACGATTGTCTCACACATCGGTACGACACCCGCGGCCCAATTCAACTGAACGCGTAAATAAAGAATTAGGCCGTATGTTTAGGACGTATTGCAATAAATCACATAGATCATGGGTAGCGTTACTCCCAGAGATTGAGGACTGCTACAATAAAGTCATCCATACCACAACAGGTTATTCGCCAATGGAAATTGTTCGGGGGCACAGCACCAAACTCGCGACTGATAGTGTTTTAGCAAGCTATGGGTCATTCGGATCAAACGTTTTGGAAATAAATGAAATTAGAGACAAAGCTCGTGAAAATTTGCTCAAATCAGCTGAGTATAGGGTGACCATCTATAACAAAAATCATCGGCTGGTACAATTTCAAATAGGAGACTATGTCAAACTTAGAACTTTCGCTAAATCGGATGCAGAAAAAAAACTGACAAAGAAGTTCGCTCGGTTATACGAAGGGCCTTATAAAATTGGCGCAATACCTTATAAAAACGTGTATACACTTATTTTCCCAGATTCCAATGAGATAAGAGGGAATTATAATGCTATACATCTGTTTAAATATTATATTAATGTTGGACAAGTCAGCAATTAAGATAACATTGTCTGCTAGAACAGGTGGGGTTCCGACTGGCGCTAAAATAGTTCGGTTTAAAAGGCTTTAACTGCCGAGTTGCGGTCGGTTTATGGCACCGTTTAGTAAACAAAGGAATAATAACAGTTCAAAAGAAATAGAGAGTTGATAATAAATAATAGGTATCCTTTAAGAAAAGATAAGAAGTGGTTAGTAGATTTCGTAGCGGTTTAATACAATTATAGTGAAGAAAGTTTAATTTTCGAGAAAATAAAAAGCCTTTTCACTCTAGGTGGGGCGTGTGGTGGTCCACTTCTGAGAGACTTTGCTATTCTTAAGAACGAAGTCATAAATTTAATACCCGCACAACAGGGGGTTGGTTTTGTCAATCATATATTTTTTTTCTCGCATCCGCTTAAGTAATTCGACACGTTCTGTAAAGATAGTCAATGCTTTCTTAGAATGGGGTAATAGACGTCTGCAGCAAATAGAGTTATGCAATACAGATGTGAAGCAAAGGAAAAAAAACCTAGGAAACGAATTCGAGTAGAGACGTAAACGACATTCATTGTTATTCATGCAAAATGCAACCTTATAGACGACATCTTAAAAAGGTATAATTTATGCTCAACGGATACTGTACTTGTGAAAACGTGTGTTTCAGAAAGGCTAATTGCCAACAAACAAGGACTTTAGGAAGAGATGCAGGCAAAGGTCAGGTCGAGGTGATGGAGCTATTTATTTCGTAGGGGCTAGGTTTTGGGATATGAAAACCTAGGCCTTTCGTTAACTGCAGTGGACAACGGCTCGTGGTTTGGCGGGAATGGTCAACGCGCGAGACAACTTCGCGGTCGTTCACCGTCCAATCAGAGATCAAGAGAACGTGACGTCACAGGCACGAAGATGTGTTTGAGTGTTGCATTTGGTTCTGTGCCAAACTAAATTGGACATTATTTGTGCAGTGATAAAAGTGGAAATAGAGTAATTAGATTATAAGTTTTTTGTTTTTGTCAAAATTTAGTTTTAAAATTGGGAGAACGAGAGTTTGATGAGGCATTCGAATTTTGTACGCGGAAGAAATTGGTCAGATGGACGCAGAGAAAGAGATCATAAATTTTTACTGTGAAACGTGAAGTTCGATTAAATAAATAAAGTTTCTAAATTGTAGCTGTAAAGGCTATATTATCTGTTCGAGGGATCAATGACAAGCTAAGTTTCTTTTATAATATCGATCGAAGGTCAATATTGTGGTGGGATAATTTTATCTATTAAAATTAATATTGAAGTTAAATGGCGTCATAGCATCATTTAAGAGAGATTGGACCATTTTTTCGAGCAAAGGAAGGGTAAAATTTTATAAAATAAAATTCCACAATATTGTAATTTTGTCGGTAATTGTTTTGTATATTTGTATTGTCTGTTGGAGTACGCAAGGATATTTAACATTTAGACAGTTGACAGAGTGTCCAAGTTAATATCTAAAAATAAAACAATTAATAGCAAAAATTGCGTACTCTCACAAATTGTGTGTGTTCTTTTTTGTTTTTTCCTTCTTTTAAATTTCTTTATGTGTTATTCTTTGTATTGAGATAGTTTTCCGGATTGGTTGGAAATTAACATTTTATACGTATGTGTGTGTGTTGTATAATTTAGGTAATTTGATGGCCAAAAGAGGTTGTTGCATTTCACAAGACGTTCTCCTCTTTTATAGATTTGTTTGGGCCTAGGAACGCCGTGAAGCCGTTTTATCGCATCTTTAGTGATCGTTAAGACCGGTTTAAATAGTCAAAGAGTTTCGACTAACGTAGATTCAAATTTAAGGCGAGGAATTGGGTTTAATACGGTCACTGTGTCGTTCCGAGCGTTATACGCGGAGAGACAGAATTCAGACCGAAATTGTCGAAGGTAGCTTGTTGTTTGATTTTATTGTACAAATCTAACAAAACCTTCATTTCATTTCATTTTTACTAATTATACCTAGTTAAATTTGCTACTATTATATTAAAGATATTGGTAGTAATTATTATATTTCTGTTCAGTGGAAACCTTTTCCATAGTGTTTGATTAGTATTGATTGGTTGATTTGCATACGAAAATTTAGGAAAAGGTTCCAAACATGTTTTATTAAATTATCAGATTAGTAGTTTCAAGCTGTGTAGTCAAACCGATTACAAAATAAAGCGCCAAACATCCCAATTCTGCGCCTTAAAACATATTAATTTTCAAGGAATAAATATTTCATTTATCCTGATTTTGTGCATTTATTATTTTTCCTTTACCCATGTAGGAATAAAGAATTTAGTATACTTTATTTTTCGTAATCAAGTAACTCTACATCTAGAGATTTTCCTAGCTGAGATTCAAATAAAAGTAGACAGAATACTTAGACAGGTCCTACTCTAATACCTAACTGGACAAACTTTGCATACTGAATCACAACTTGATTAATTATCACTTTATACTCATTTAATGAAACATAAACGTAGCCATTTTGGTTCGTATTGCTTGCCACTTTAAATATTTAATATCATAAACCGAGTTGTTTATGCACTCGTTGAACAGTGGGTGACGAGTTTTGTTGGCAAATTGAGTCACCGAAAAACGGGACTCAATAGTATAGTATATCCTTTAATTCAAGCCAGCGTGCTGTTCCTAACATAACATTGTACCTTAATTAAAACCTTATTGATTAGCTGATCAGAGCGGCCGCTCATATTTATCAAACTGATTACTGAATGCATTCATAAAGGGGGGTAAAAGTTATTCATACACACAAAAGTCTGTGTATTCGACAACGAAAGGATCAGCTAATACAATTCAATCAAAGCAAATTGATTTCGACGATATAAAAGGTTAAATACACAAAAAGGTACTTTTTTATGTTGGGTTAACACATAGCACTCTCTTTGGGGTTATTCCAGGTAATTCATTTAGCTACTCTGTGCTCTCGAAATCTGGAGATATTTACAGGTAACCTATGTTATTTTGTAACCTAGATATCCTGAGGAGATTCCAGGTAGTTTTATTGATGTCTCTGTGCTCAGAGGGATACGGAGTCAAATCTGTCTGGATTGGATAAAGGGGATGCTGATATTTGATAAACCACAAATTATAAATATAGGACATTCGCACAGGTATATGGATATATATATAGATATATACATATACACATATTATTGTCCCATCATGAATTTACATTTTAACACGATAAATAGAAAATAATCTCGTTGTTTCTCAGATGATCGTAGTTGTTCAATTACTATTATTGTACTAGACTTTCACATCATATATACCTACCGACGACAACAATCAGGGGGGGAAAAGCAGGGGGATACCATCACAGTAGGCTTAATAATAGGGTCCCGTTTAGCACCCTTCCGGTACGGAATCCTAAAAAAATACTGTCTTTTTCATTTCTGCTTAATTGAACGTTGCTTAGGTGCAAAGTTTGTTATGTCAAAATGTTTTTTTCTTTTAATAACCGAGTATACTTATTGTACGAAATGTCTTGCACAAAATATAATAATTATGGTTTTATTATAATTTTTTCTCAGGTTGCCCCATATACGCTTTATCTTTTGTCCGTAGCCTTTGTGTTGAAATGGGACATTTTTACCCGAACTTTTCTTCAAGTTGCTTCGAAACGGGGTATATTGCGAGTGTTTATATCTGAAACTAGACAAAAGACAGGGCACAAGAGAATAGTTCTCAGTTTTTTCACCTGCTCACAAAAAATTCTTGAAAAAATATTTCTCTTTATGGATCCGGTGTATATTTTGAATATTTATGAGTAAGTACTTTTAAACTTTTAGTTTTAATAAAAATATTCTTTAAAAAAACTCAATTGAAATATCTCCA
This sequence comes from Ypsolopha sequella, assembly GCA_934047225.1. NCBI lineage: Eukaryota > Metazoa > Arthropoda > Insecta > Lepidoptera > Ypsolophidae > Ypsolopha > Ypsolopha sequella. The sequence goes on from OW203996.1 coordinate 13,333,620, forward strand.
TATAAGTAGTAACAATTGTTATATATTTTTAGAGTTACTTATAGTTATATCTATCTGCCAAGACCAATCGAGCTCATGTACTGATATGAATTCATTGATGACATTGTCTTCAAAGAACTTTAAAGCATACATTAGCGGACATAATTATATTAGGAGCCTACCACACAGAGCGCGTACTGCGTTCTACGGTCCAAATAATCTCCGCGAGGTCTGTGTATGCAAAGATCCAATTGTCGCATAGATTACAATGACCACGGAACGCAGAACAAGGAACGCAGAACGCATATGCAGATCTATGTGGTCGGCCCTTTATCTTCTTACTTTTAGGTCTAAATAGCTGGAATGGCAGAGATTGACGATTGGTAAGTCAATAACGCACAAAAACTGCGGTACCCTACAAGTTTCGGATTTCCAAAACAAAAGTGTTCCTTATATACAGCCGAACAAATCCAGAGATGATCCTGAACAAGATACTTCCGAGCATTGGAACAAACAACTATTTAGTGTTGCCATATTTCACGGATGATAAATGAAAAGTCCAGTTGGGAACAGCGACTTGCCGCTACGGGAGCCGGGACATTTCGAGCTCGTGTCGACTCGGTATCCGGATCAACTCCACGTATTTCAGACATTGACCATGTTATGGTCCGTGAAAGACCTTACTGAGTTTAAGTCTGCATTTATCAATACAATTAATTGTTACTAAACATAAATAAGTATGTGAGTACATATTTTTTTTACCTATTATACATTTCGGACGTTTTTGGTATCAAAAAGTCTGTTTAAAAATGTAAGAGAAAACATTTATCTAGGCATTCGGCGATTGTACAAATAAATTGTCATAAAATACAGCAAAATTCGAATGCTACAGGGTAGTTCAAAGTATTCTCGGTACCGTATTTAATTAAAAAATTAAAGGTTTGGTATCAAATTAATCAAAATGCTTGGGCATACACGTTTTAGATGGTTGCCGTTTTAAAATTAATACGTGATTATTTGAAGTATTATTATAAATCACTGATATTATAATAATATTTTAAAACTTCACAATATTAAAGAGAATTTTTCCATAGTCCTGTTCAATAAAAATCCTTTTAATAGGCTTACGCCGTATAGCCGAAAGTTTCGGGAAAAGATTTAAATCTAATAACTAATTAACGCGGACTGTCCATTGTTCGTTTTGATCGAAGAGGCTGCATCACATTCCAAAATCGCCGAATACAGAATAGACCATTATATCTGAGTTCAGGAAATGAATATCAGCGGCGCACATCCTCTCAACACGAGCGTCGGTAAATTGGAAAAGCAACACCTGCGTCGCTGTGTTTTTGCGACGCGGTCGGATATCCTGTGTTCTTGTTTTATAGCCAACAAACGATTATGGTGATCCTATTTTTGAAAATGGAATATAACTGTTATAGGCTTTCCAAGTGGATTTTGTTCAGCCGTTTGGCAATTGTAAAGGATTTTTGGAGAGTGATTTATGATGTTATAGGTTTTTTACTTAGTTTAGGGTTTTTTTTTGTTTAGCTTGTAATGACTGTCAATATTTTTCTGTGACCATTTGTATTATAAATAAAACTGGTTAAGTGTAAGTAGAACTTGGGCCCTGAGTGTTCCGTATATCTCGTTTAAAAGACAAACTTATTCGAATTGCAGTTTTATATCGACAACTTAACTTGACAGTTTAAGATCTATTCAACTTTTTAGTACATATAGTACATACTCGTATATGAAATTGATTATGTAAAGAGCAATTACTTTTTTAAGCATTTAGTTAGAAGCCTCATTTTTTTACAGCAGTATTAGTTTCAACTTGAAGTTTCACTTTTCTTCATAATACTCATCGTTTCTTAGGTTTCACTCATAATCCCCTTTTGGTTACACCAACTCATTCTTCGTCCTTCTTTACTAATTCTTTTTCAGTCCAAGATGTCCGGTTGTGGAACGATCTTCCTTTGTCAATAAAGAGAGCTCCATCACTATCTGTCTTCAAGGGTTTATTCAAGGATTTATTATTTATCGCTCTGATTCATCTGTTTCATATTCCGTACGTTTTTCAAGTATATGTTATTGTTAATTTATATTTTTATTAAACAAATGGGTTTAAAATTGAATGTTTTATACAGGCTGATTCGAAATTTGACCTATTCCTTGAAAAGAGTTATACTAGAGATCATTTCTAACAAATAATGCCTATCAACTAGGGATCGAAAATGATAATTTATTTTCAAGTAAAACACGTCGATTTTGCGAAAATTACAAAGTAAACAAGGACTTCTTTCTACTTAAGACCTTTTATTTCTGAGATTATGAGAATTCGAAGCATTTTTTTTTATAAATCATTACTCATTCATCATTAATCATAAAAAATAACAAATAAGTGCCGAGAGAGGAGTACTTATTTTTAAATTATTTGTTTTTGGTTACCACTCTGAAAGTTTGAAAAATATTTTAAAAACCTCCGTAACTCGGAGACCATTCATTTTCGACCCCTAGTTGATAGGGCTCAATTTGTTAGAAATGATCTCTAGTATAATTTATTTCAAGAAATAGGTTGAATTTCCAAGCAACCTGTATATGAAATAATTATTTATGCGTATGTAGGTATAGATAGGTTATTATTTTTTTCTATGTTGCATACCTATATTTTATGTGTACACCTCCTCTTCTGAAAACCTTTCATACAATTTCTTCCACCCAAAGGTGGTTTGGAAGAGATCGCTTTATGCGATGAGCCCGCCTATTTTTACTTACCCTAATCGTATTTTGGGGTAAAATATTATTGCTTTTCTTTTTTTTGTGGTGTGACCAAAAGGGTTTTGACAGACGAACAAACAGACGGATAGACGGACAACAAAGTGATCTATAAGGGTTCCATTTTTTCATTTTGAGGTACGAAACCCTAAAACACGTTTCACTTTTTAATATTATGGGTTATTATGATTTCGTCTGAAGCAGTATGCGGACGGCAAGTAGTTTTTTTTAATGAAAGCAAGTATTTATTATGTTTTTTTACATCTTAATAATGAAGATTAAATCTGTTGCCAGTCTTCTGCTATAACGCGAACGTTCTTCAACAAATAAGCAGAAATTTATAAGCAATTTTCTTGTAATAGAGGTACGAAGCTTAATATCTAGCAAATAATAATTATGAAAACTTAATTAAAATTTCTGATGAACCACGCAACCGTCAAACTAATTACCATCAATATGCCTATTTCTAGGAAAACCACAATTATTATTCTTCTTGACTCGAAGAAGTTCATCAGATTTCTCGTTACAATTTTCGTCGCTGTTTTATTTAACTAAATTATCTAATTTTTGGCTGATTTGAGTATCATGTGAAATTAAAGTACAAAATAACAAGAAATTAAAATAACGGGTGAAATTAAAAAAATAAACGACACTCTATGGGAACAAACGCTTGTTCTGAGAACTCACTTTATTGAAATACCACAGTTAAAACATCGACATTTTGTCTACTTGATGTAATAATTATTTGTTAGGTACATAAAACAATATCCCATAAGTAAACATAATTTATACTTGCGACTGTTGGCATTTGATAAATATTAACCTAAGTAAACATTTAATTCTTACTATCGATGGGTCGCTTAATACAAAATACTGCTACGTATGCCAGAAGAGAGAATGGCGAAACGCATCTTATATTGCGAGCTTCTCAGTGGAAAACGCAAACAAGGCGGGCAGTTCCTTAGTTTGAGGACGTGCAGAAACGCCACATGAAAAGTTGCAATATAGAACATTTGACATGGGAAGACCAGGCTGAAGACCGAGCTGTGTGGTGGCATACAGTCAACACTAACATCTTCAAGTTTGAGGCTAAACGAAGAGCTGCTCTTGATGCCAGAGGTAGACAACCAGCTGCCATACAATACAACTACTACAATGGAAAACTTACATGTAGCCTGTGCAACCGCACTTTCACAAACAAGATAGGCTACATAAGTCACATGAGGGCACACAACCGACGCTCTTCACAGCTGCAACAGTCACCGTGACCAATCTCAATCGGATGAATCATCATCATCATCACCACTAAAAGAAGGGTAAAGCCCAAAACAAAAAAATATTAACCTGAGTAAACATTTGATTTTTACTCTCGATTTTCGCTTAATAAAAAATACTACTAAAAGAAGGGCGAAGCCCAAAAAAAATTAACTGTAGAGACATTGCAAATAGTCATAACTTTTAAATAATTTTCTTAAATACTTTTAATATACCTACATGCGTACATCATGCGTATATAAAAGACTGAGCATTCAATAATACATCGAAACAACATGAAGACCTGAGGGGGTTGATACAGGTGTTTCTTAGTATAGATTAGGAAATGCAAGTCATAATCCACACTTGTAAACCCTTATTTCACTGACAAATGACGTTCCAGCGTAATGGTGGGTGATCCTTATCGTTGTATTTGGACACAAATATTATGGGCCCACAGCTTAATGTGCTTTCCAAAGCATATGAACACTAAAGTGCCCGTACGAGATTTGAACGTCCGCACCACTAGACCATGCAAAAGCGGTGAGCATTCAAATGATTCGTAAAATTCGAGAATAGTGCACTGAGAAAACACACCCCGACTGAACACAATAAAACGTGGACAGAACGAAACGATTGTCAATTGTCAAGACTAATGATACTGCAGTGAACTGATAAATAAGACGATACTTACTAAAACTAAAACGGCTCAACCTACATAATATAGTAGGTACCATAACTGGACACTGCAATCTAAACAAGCACCATTACATAGTTGGCACCGATAGCAGGGTGCCTCTTAAAGGACAAGAGAGTGGAACATGTGCTACTCCACTACTCTGCAAACGAATACATGAGACGAAAAGTAGGGATCACAACGAGTTTCACCTTTCCTTCACTGGATCAATTTTCGTGTCAGCATGCTGAAGCTGTTCGGCTCTACTTTAAGAAGCTGTCTTGGCTGATCTGACTTACCGGAGGGAAGCGCAAAATACTCACGATCGCAGACAGTCAGTGTTGGGGGCCTATTCCTGAGCCTCTAGCTAAACATACTAAACATAGAGAAAACATATTTTTATGGTCGACAAGGCCAATTATACAGACTTTACCCTCCAGGAATCTTAGCCCCCGCTACGAATTTAGAAATACGAGTAGAATTTAGCCGATAAAACGGCGTAGCACGTCAACAATTTTTCGTTTGCTACGCCGCAACGTAGCTAATGAAAGCTTCGAATTCGTAGCTGTGTAGTAGATACTTAACGGAAATTGGAAACGACAAATAACAACAGTATACATATACTCCCGTAGGACAAAAGGCGAACTCGTGAGGCTCCTATTTGTTTTGGGAAATATGTTAGTGGTGTAACGTCAAATGCTCCACATTATTATCGTACAAAGTGGGGGGGGACTAGAAGGTATGTGTTCTGATCAACATATTTTCCGAGTTACAAAAATTTACCTGAAAAGGATTTATTCTGCTAAAATTGTATTAAATGATGGCTCAACCTCGCTAGTTAACTTCACTCAAAAAACTTTTCGGTAAAAATTATTCACTTTTGTGAATATATTTTAACGAAATGTTTTCTTTTCGACACATAAAAATAATTGTTTAATTTGTTAGAACAGTTTTGATTACACATAGCCATCATTTTATTGTTACAATTTACTCAAGTTAATTTTGGTGAAATTAGAAAACTGTACTTTATTACTATTTTTATTACTTGTTGTCATTTACACTTACGTGTATTATGTACATACTTGTACCTATATATAGTATGGCCATTTTTTCGCCTTATTTAAACACTAGCCACCCGCCCCGGCTTCGCACGGGTGCAATGATGATACTAAATATACTACAGTATTTGAGGTACTTAATTGGATAAGGATTAATGCTGTATTGCTTAAAATCACTTCGTGAAAAAGCCATTATTTCTCGTAAAAGTAAAGAGTAAAAAAATTATATTGTGAGTTATCCCTAAAAGATAGATATATACCATTGGGGATTTTTTTGTAGACCTTTTTAAGGTGTACAATACTGTGCTACATTATTTTGATCTATCTCGTAGGGTTCAGCCAGAGTTTGAAATGTAAGCGCAAAAAAATGTGTTTATTTACGACATCACATTAGAAACCTCTAAAATTATCAGTGTTTCTCAACTACATTATGCATGTATTATATATATAAAACTTTCTCTTGAATCATTCTTTCTATTAAAAAAACCGCATCAAAATCCGTTGCGTAGTTTTAAAGATCTAAGCATACATAGGGACAGACAGAGAGCGGGAAGCGACTTTGTAGTGATGAAGAGCAAAGAGCTTGTTTACGGTTTTAGGTTAGATATAACGATATATGTTTATACATAACAACTCTTTTTTTTGACCGAGCCCAACTTGAATTCGGCTAGTGTTTATGCTCTGTGTATATTTAATAAATTAATCAAAATTTTAAAAACTAGTAAAAGCTTTTAAAAGCGGAGTATTATTAACGTTCTAACAAATATTTGTGTGGAATAATGAATCAAAAATTATAAAGTATTGTGATCAGACAGGAAAACCTAGAATTTATTACGGAAACGGTCGAATTCTCAGCGTACTTGCTGAGTTACGGATTAATTAATCCGGATTTAGGACCCTTACGGCGACGCGAGATAAAATTGAGTCTGTAAGGGTTTGTTATAAATACCCCGTTCAGATCTTTACTGAATAATTAGAAATCTAAAAAACATCAAGGTGGTAGAGCTGCTGCCAGCTCCAGCGTGGAGGTACCACCGCCTTACTCGCAAACCCCCCCCCCCCCCGCAATAATTCGGAGGAGATTAAGAGGACAACTCTCAAAGAGGCACAGGCAGGTGGCCCATCATGCCTGGGACCTATTATAATTGATGTCAGTATATCTATTCCCAAATAACTTAATCCAATAGACTGGTGATGGGCAGCGGCGTCGTTGGTGTGAGAATTGCGCGCCACGCTCACCAGCGTGGCTGAGGATGGGCATTTCTTCCAGGAGGACCGCCAAGAGTGGGAAAATCTATGTCCAGTAGTACACGAACCAGGCCAATGGATGGGATTGGGTTTTAAAAAATGCTTAATATAACGGTGATACGAGAAAATATGTTATGTGCCAATAACGGCGAGACGACGAAATATGTTGATATATTTTTAACGACTATAAGTCTTTTTTTAGTAAAACTTTGAAGAAGTTTACTTTTCTACAAATAAAAATTATAAAAAGAAAAATAATTGATTTTGTCAATTTGTTTATTTTGGGGCGCTTAATTTGTACGCAAAGTATTTATTTAAAAAAAACTGCAAAACGTAACGTAATTGATTTTTGTATTTAAAAATTTCCTGTACCTACGTATTCAACTCAATTGGTCCTGTCGTTTTTGATTATAAATGCGGATGATTTTAAAAAGACAGAGAAACAGTTAAAAACCTTTTTATCTACTCTCATATTATAAAATCCTGATTATGAACTCAAAAATAGTGCATAATGATTAATGACACATTTTTTTACGAAGGTCTCTTATACCAAAAAGAAGTTATTTAAAAGAACATTTTTCTAAACATAAGAATGCTTTTAAATAAAAAATTTTTCTTCTATAAAATTACAGTTACACAAAGTTGGAATGCAAAGGGAATTTAACCCATGCAGCCATGTCTGAGGTTTTAATAGGGAATGATTTAATTATGTAGATATGGACGACGATTGATTTTAATGATGGTAGAATTGTGACCGGACCCTTGTCTCACATGCGCTGTGAAGTGCTGGATAGATTTTATGCGTTGTTTATAAATGGAAGGACGAGGTTTTTTATTCGTAAAATTTTTAATTTTTCGTTTATAATTTTATATTTTTAGGATGTATTTAGAATTAATAGGATTGTTTAGTTTTAATTTAAATTGATGTATTTGTTTTCCCTTCAATAAAATTTTTAAATTTAATATTTGCTGCTTTCTTGTTTGTTTAAAGTTTTATTCTGGGCAAAAATGTCTGACAGCATATACCTACTGAGCAACCAAAATGAAGAACAATCAAAAAGAACCAGCAAAATCAAGAGAAGCTTAGGACAATGTTACCAATATCTTATGGATTGGAAAATATGTAGGTAAACTATTGCATGAGTGTAGATAAAGTAGTGCATGAAACTACACCAGTAGTGCCAGTTTCATAAACTACGATATTTATAAAGTCAAAACCTCGCCGATTTTTTCACTTAGTATGTCATTCAAATTACCCCTATCAGCCGACTGGTCAACTATGATATATGTCGGAGAAAAGTCAACATTTGATTCGAATATCCGTAACGCTGGCACCATCGGGTAGCGCCGTGGTAGTCGATCAAACGAGAAAACTTGACTTCCTGTTTCCGGAGGTAAAACAAGAAAACGGAACCACGTGCGCGCGCGCTACACCACGCGGGCTCGATCATCATGGCCTTTGAGAAGGCGAGCGGGAACGCCATTAATTTACTAAATTTAGACACAGACGGAACGGTGTGTGCGATGCACCTTCTATTCAGATTTCGTTATTATTTTATATTGTCTTTTATCTAGTGTTGTATTTTAAAGTGTGTAACATTAAATAACAATTATTAATACAGACATTTTGAACTATCTGTGCTGTTGTTTAAAATATCGACCTAACAACGACCAAGTGCCATGTAACTCGGACCATCAGCTACCTGAACCCTCACTTTTCCCCGTCATATACATATGTTTATTGATATAATTTACTTGTATATGGACTTGGACAAAATTTACATGAGTACCAACTTAATGCCCTCTTCTATTTAAGGGAATCACACAGCGTGTATTCAAAGAGGACGTAGTTTAATATTCATTCCAGTGAGAACCAATCAAGCAGCATTCATCTCGCATATTGGAACCGCTTCATTGCACTTATCAATAGGCTTCTGGGCTTTACGCTTTGACCGCAGGAGGGTAGGCAGGACGATGCCAATTAGTAGATAGCGTTGCTTACACTTATATGGGTATCATGGTACATTGGAGAAACCCGTAGGCTTAGATATTATTCATCTGTATACCAATGTACTTGTATGATTTCATCTACGATAAATTAACTTCAGCTATCATCCTCAGATCGGCCATTCGTTTCAACGAAATTAATTGTTTTCAAAACTCAAATCTTCTCGTCAAGATTTAAATGGAAGGATTCAATTTATTGTTTCCAGATGTTTTAGTAATTTGGGATATTGTACTTCAGGTTAATTTGTTTCAGGAACAAGGATAAATCTTTACATCAGGTTTAAGAAAATCGCCAAAAATGATGTATACGTTTCACCGAAAACTATTACATTGCTGCCTCACAGGTCGCAGGTGACACAGTTTGTGCAACCCGTCGAAGCTTAGTGTAATGAAGTAAGTACATTATATAATGATGTAAACAATTGACTAACCTCAATTAATAGTGAATCAGTCAATGCTGTGATCGGAATAGCCGACTGGTTTCTGAATCTGCTGAAACTGGTGGAGCTGAGCCACTGTTCACATCAAAAATTATTCAAGTTTCATATAAACCTTATTTGACACTCTCGCTACTAGATTAGTAATGTTCTTATCAATAATGTAATTAATCTAATCATATATATAAATAATATTGTAATAAGTATTTTGTAGATACCATAATATGTGAAATCTACCTTAGTAAATTATGACGTATTAACTATGTCTACAAATAAATAAACTGAAACTGAAATCGCTGAGGAATACGGGATTTATACCCGCAACCTCCGGATTGGTGCTCGACACGTTTAAACCAAACGATCATAGAGGTGTTCACAGATAATGAATAAAATCAGGAGGTTCAGCTGAAGAAGCCGTTAATAATGCAAATTTGTTTTTTGCCAATGTTGGGAAAAATTTAGCTGAGAAAATTTTACTATCACCAGCTGACCAAAATCATGGTTATGTTGCTACGGTCCCAGCTCTAAATGAATCTTTCTGTCTTCTTCCAACTGACCTTCTAGAAATTAACGTACCATCTTCAGTTATAAAACAGAACACTCAGACTCTCGCTCCTCTTCTTACTCATATTTTCAATTTAGCTCTCACTTCTGGTAGGTTCCCGACAGCCTTCAAAAAGGCTATTATAATACCTATTCACAAAAATGGTGATGAACTGTGTATTAATAACTACAGGCCAATATCTATCCTCCCCACCTTTTCTAAAATACTAGAAAGGATTATTAACGTTCGTTTTACTAATTACTTAGAAAGCAAGTCCTTACTCTCACCTAACCAATTTGGCTTTCGAAGGGGTAAGTCTACAGCCGAAGCAGTGTCGGAACTTACAAAATTGGTTAGTGAAGGTCTAGAAAAAAAGAAAAAATGTGTTGCCATATTCCTAGACCTAGCGAAAGCTTTTGACACTGTTTCGACTCCGCTACTCCTAAGAAGGCTAGAAAGCATCGGTATTAGGGGTGTCCCTCTAGAACTATTTAGGGACTATCTTAGTGAGCGTTCCCAATGTGTTAGGGTTGGGGAGTTTACAAGCCTTCCACTGCCTGTCACTTTTGGGGTTCCGCAGGGTAGCATCCTCGGTCCGACCCTTTTCCTCATGTACATTAATGACCTGTGTAATCTTTCACTTGAAAATGGTAAAATTATCACCTTTGCAGATGACACAGTCCTTTTGTTCCGGGGAGAGGGCTGGACCGACACATTTAAGCGAGCACAACTTGGCTTTGATAAGGTTCATGGATGGCTGTTGTGTCAAAAACTAACACTTAATGCTGATAAAACCAAATGTGTACCGTTTTCAATAAGAAGGCCGCAATTACCACCATCTGCTCACAAAGTTCTGGCTCATTCTTTCTGTTGTAGATCGTCAAGCCTGGTTGACACATTATTTCCCTACAGTCCAAACCCTCTCTGTAACTGCCCTAAACTTGAATTATTATCACATATCAAATATTTGGGTGTGATAATAGACTCTCACCTTACTTTTAGGCAACATATTACGAACATCACACTTAGAGTGAGAAGACTCATGGCCATTTTTAAAACTATACGCCATGTAGCAGATGCGGGGATAATAAGAATGCTCTATTTCACTTTGTGCCAATCAATTACTACTTACTGCATAGGATCATGGGGTGGCACCTGTAAGACTTTTCTTCTTCCTCTTGAAAGAGCTCAAAGAGCAGTTTTGAAAGTTAGTACGTTACGTCCCTTCAAATACCCAACAGCTGACTTATATAAGGAATGTGATGTTCTTACAGTGAGGCAACTATTTTTTCTTAATGTGATTCTGAAACAACATTCAAATGCTCTATACACTCCCCCACAGGACATCTCTTCTCGACGAATACTCCCCATCTTCAAAATATCACGTTCACGAGTCAACTCACGTCCCATAAAGGAAACCATAAAAATAATGATCTAATTAACTTGGTCAACTTGGGTGTCAACATGGAAACAATGGACAGTAAATCGATCCCGATTAGAATATCAAGAAGCATTGTTCCAGTGAACAGAGAACAATACGTCGTTACTCCGTGGACCTCCTTGGCAGAGAAAACAGTTCTAGAAGACAGGTCACGCACACAAGTACCCCTGGGTGACACAGTATAAATAGTCTCCGCTTCAAGCAACGTCGTCTATTCATCATTCGGCTTTCGTGTAGTTAAGTTTAAAAATTGTCAAAATTTTAGAATAAGTTTTATTTGCAAATAATTTTTTTTTTTTTTTAAAAAATAACGAAATCAGTTATTTTGACTGGCGCCCGCTGTGGGGCCTAGTAAAAGCAGTGAAATCAGTGCTAAATTCAAGTTCAAGACGTCTGAGTTGTCTCCGAGTCGCTGTGAATTTTTGTCATCGATAACTTCTTTTGGTGAAACCATCAATACTAGGCAACCTAACAAATAAATAAGTCAAGAAAGCTACAAAAACTTGTGATGCTGCGCGTGTTCATCTGGTGGCAATTGTGAGTATCGATTAGCATATTCCTTACTCTTCCAAAATTCCACTCCTAAAACCCGCAAAGCTTGTACTACCACCTAAGTTTGGATGTAATACGACCGACCCATCTTCTGTAATGAATCAGGGTAATTTAAACTTCGTACCAACGGCACCAGAGCAATCTCAGGTTCCAATTGAAGTACCAAGTCATTCTCAGGTTCCCGCACATAGTGCAATGGATCCAGTAAAGCTAGCAAGATTTGTCCCATCATATAATGGAGATACTTTAACTTTATATAATTATTTAAATAATTGTAAACAATGGCTATCATTCGTTGGAGGATCAACCCCACAAAATGTAATGATTTTGTTAACTAGATTAGAAGGTAAGGCGTCATTGATCATATCTATGATTGATCATCAATTTAATTGGGAGTTAATTGAAAATACATTAAAATCAGAATGTGGAGATAATAGAGAATTTAACACTCTTTTAGTTGAGTTATCAAATGTCAAAAAAAAGGGATCATATAAGGATTTAATTTTTGAATTAAAACAAAAAATATTTTTCATCAGAAGCAAATTGCAAGATCAATATAAAAATAATGCAATTGTAGATCAAGTTGTAGAACCATATTTGAATACTGCTCAGAATACGTTGAGAAATAGTCTTCCATACCATGATCAGATTTATGTCAGTAATTGTAATTTCAATGAAACTGTACAAAGAATTTTGCAATTAGAAGCAGAAGGAAGATTTGATAATATTAAACAAAAATTTTCAAATATATTACCTGCACCGCGAATTATAAATCAAACATATCCACAACACTCAACACATCAACCTATACAAAATACACATAATATACAAAATAATAATCAGCCTCGTCATATGTACCCACCAACACAGAGGTCATTAATGAATCAACGATTCAATAATACACCCTATCAACCAAGACAATATAATAATCCATATCAAACAGGAAACCATTCGAACTGGAATCCAAATAAAAGTAATGTGTTTACAAAACCACAACATGAATACTTCAGACAAAACAAACCTGCTATACAACCACCACACGTAAAACCACCTGCATTAAATGAAGACGTATCAATGCGTACCGCTCCTCAAAACCCAGGACAAGTAAATCTTGGAAAAGGACTTGTCGCTGAAGAACTCTTTTATCATGGCGAAAATTATGATGAGTGTCCAAATGAATTTTTAGAATATGCTCCTGAATATCAAGACTGTAATTATTATAATGATATTCCCGAATATAACGAAAATGAAAATCAGGATTTTCAGGATCCTACCAGTGCGAAAGACGTGTCATAGATTTTAATCATATTAAATCATTTTTACCTTATTTCGAAACGGATAATCCAAAACTAAAAATATTAATTGATACAGGAAGTCAAAGATCGTTTATCACTTATAAAGCATTTCAAAAACATTTTCCTGAATTTTGGAAATCAGAAAGTTTCACAGTTAGAACATCTCATGGTGTAAGTTCACATAATGGTGTAATTGAAACTCCATTTTGGTGTAAATATTTTGGTGAAGATAATGGACCGATGAAGTTTTATATATATGACTTTAGTGACAAATATGACATTTTAATGGGAACAGAAATGATTGAACAAATAAATGCTAAAATAGATTTGAAAGAACGAAAACTTATAATGCCATCGCAGGAATTATTAATTTTTCACATGACAGAAGATGACAGTTTAAATATACAAGACTTGTGTAACACCTATGATGATCTTTTTACTGAAGATGTAACTAATAGTGCTACCACAACGATAACACACAAAATAAATTCAATTAAAGAAGATCCAATCTACCAAAAACCCTATAGATTACCACAAATACTACAAGAAGAAATACGAAATCAAGTTGAAAAATTAATTAATGAAAATATAATTAGACATTCTAATTCTCCATGGGCATCCCCAGTTCATTTAGTAAAGAAAAAGCTAGATCAATCCGGTATACAAAAATGGCGAATGGTTATTGACTATAGACGACTTAACGAAAATACAAAATCAGATAAATTTCCATTACCAAACATAGAAGATTTATTTTCTAAATTACAAGGAAATAATTACTTTACTACATTAGATTTAACATCAGGATATCATCAAATTAAAATGGATGAGGATTCAATTGAGAAAACAGCATTCAGCACTCCTGACGGTCATTTTGAATTTCTTAGAATGCCATTTGGTTTAAAAAACGCACCAGCAACTTTTCAAAGAATGATGAACAATGTATTAAAACAGGAAATAACAAGGAACGTTTGTTTAGTCTACTTGGATGACATAATAATCTATTCAAAGACAAAACAAGAACACATTAATAAACTACAACAAGTCTTCGAATCGCTTAGACAGGCTAACCTTAAGGTCAATAAGAACAAATGTGTATTTATGGCAGAAGAAATAGAATTCTTAGGACATGTGTTAAATAAAGATGGATTAAAACCAAATCAAAAAAAGATAGAAGCAATTAAAAAATTTCCAGTTCCAAAAACATTAAAGGAAGTTAGATCATTTTTAGGATTAATAAGTTATTACAGAAAGTTTGTACCAAACTTAAGTAAAATTGTTAAACCTTTGACAGAAGCTACGAAAAAGAATGCGATTATTAATATAAATGATAAAAAATATCTAGAAGCAATAAAAACATGTAAAAATCTATTAATGAATGCACCAATCTTAGCATTCCCAAATTTTGAAAAAGAATTCGTTGTTACTACAGATGCTTCAGACATAGCCTTAGGAGCAGTCTTAAGTCAGGATAGTCACGCAATAGCTTATGCATCCAGAACATTAAATAAAACAGAACAAAATTATAGCACAACAGAAAAAGAATTATTAGGAGTCATTTGGGCTTTACAACAATTTAGACCTTATATTTATGGTAGAAGATTCACATTACAAACGGATCATGAAGCAATTAAAGGAATAAGTAAATTGCCAGAGTCAAATAAAAAGATAGCAAGATGGAAATTAAAATTACAAGAATATAATGTAAAAATTGAACACATTAAAGGAAAAGATAATTACGTTGCAGATGCTTTAAGTAGAGTCGAAATTTATCATACAGATGGAAGTTCTATGGATGTAAACGTTGAAGAAAGTAGCATATCGGAAAATAGTTCAGTAAATTTAGGAGAGGACTTAGCCTTAACAAATTCTGATATAACACCCGAAGAGACAATTCACTCTAATCAACGAGATAGCGATACAGGCATTCCTATTATGAATACATATCCACCTAAAAGACTTCGAAGAGTAATATTTGAATTAGCTCCTTACAAAAGTGCGAAAATAGAAAATGGTATTTGGTATTTTTATATTCCCCCTGAAGCACAAGAAGAGACCATAAAAGAATTCATGTTAGAATATTTATCACATAAAAAATATGCGTTCATTATACCTAACGACGAATTATATTATAAAGTCTCAGAAGTATATAGAAGACATTTTGATCACACGAAAATTCAAGCTACAAGGTTTACAAAAAATTTAATTGAAATTCATGATAAAGAAGAACAACAAAAAATTATTAAAGAATGTCATTTACAAGAAAATAGACATACAGGTATAGAAAGTATATATAAACAACTTAGAGAAAAATATTATTGGGAAAATATGAGAAAATACATAAAGAAATTTGTAACAAGATGTGAAACGTGTAAAAAAGAAAAATATAATAGACATCCACATATAGTTATGGCTACGGAAACGGAAACACCTAAAGAACCGATGGACGTTTGGCACATTGATTTTATGTCACTTGAAAAACAATGGTATCTTACAATAATCGATAAATTTTCAAAATACGCAGTGATTAAACCAACGGAAAAAAGTAAAGTATATGATACATTATCTGAAATATTTGCTATAGTAGGTGCACCAAACAAAATCATTCATGATGGTGAGCAATCATTTTGTAGTGAAATATTAACAGAACTATTTCAAACTTATAAAATTACGAATCATACAACAACCCCACAACATCACAAATCTAATTCTGATGTAGAGAGATTACATAACACAATACAAGAACTTTTCAAATTACAAAGAGACTCTGATTTGGATAATAATCAAAAAATATATTATATTACACATGCATATAATAATACTATGCACAGTGCTATAAACATGACACCATTTGAGGTACACTTCGGCAGAAAACCAAAATTAAGAAGTTTTGATAATTTAAAGGTAATGATACAAAGATATACAACGCAACAAAAACAATTTGTAACCGAATTAAATCAAAATATTCACGAAACACTACGTAAAGAAAAAGAAAAACGTAATAAATGGATAAATGATAATTCACGACCTTCTACTTCTAAAACATTTAATATTGGAGACATAGCTTATGTAAAGAACAGTAAAGCAGAAAGACATAAAACTAAGTCAAGGTATTTAGGACCTTTTAAAATTGTTAAAGTCGAACCAAATAACAAATATCAGTTGAACAATGGCAAAACATATCACATAGAGGAACTTTGTGTTTCAGATGCACCATTGTTCTCGGATACAAATTCCGACAGCTCAATTCAGACGAACATGTAATATTAGTAGAAATGAAACCTACTAGAATTATTGAAGGAAAGTGGACGATTATTCATAATTTAGATATTAAGCCTATAATCGAAAATAAAGATGTAATCACTAGTAATTTACGAAAAATTGTATCCAATAATGACGAAACGAAATATATGATAGATAGAATTAAAATAATAATGGATCATGTAGAGGAAATGTGTAATCATTTAGCCTTACAACGTAGAAATAAAAGAGGACTAATTAATGGTTTAGGTTCTATAATTAAATCTATTACAGGAAATTTAGATGAAGACGATTATCGTAATATTCAAAAGGATTTAGAAACTTTAAAGATTGCATATAATCAGCAGATATCTGTAACTGATGAATCTCTTGAAGAATATAATAAACAATTGTCTAAAATTACAGAAATGCAAAGAAAAATAGATAATCAATTTTTAAAGACTGTAGAATACCTAGGACAAAGAAGAATTATATATAATTTGTTATTACAAGCACAAACATTACAAGAAATAACAGAAAGATTAATTACAGCTGTAACTTTTGCAGAACATCATATTTATCATTATAGTATAATACAATCTCATGTCCTTCAAGAAACATTAAATAAAATAAATAAAAATGTAATGTTATCAGATAATATTAATGATATTGAACCCTTTATTTTTGTGAAATGTAAAATTATACAAAATACTGTGTACTTTATAATTGAAATACCTTTAGTTAAGCCTCAAGTGTATCAAACAAGAAAAATTGTACCTATTATCCAAGATATCCCTACCTGTACCTATCCTATTATGCGAAAGATAACTCTAGCCTACACCGAGTTGGAAATGTACGAAGTTCAAGATTGTACTGATTTAAAACAACAATTAATTTGCAAAGAAAGTATACTACAACAGGAAACTTGTGAAACTAATATTTTATTAAAAAAGGAGACTAATCAATGCGAAACTGTATCAATCAAGTGTCCAAGTGAAGAAATACAAGAAATTTCACCCAAAGCAATGTTTATCTATATGAATAAAACAACAGAAATAAAAATTAAATGTGGACCCCATGAAGAAACAGCATGGATTAAAGGAGCCTATTTATTAAAAGGAGAAAATTGTGAAGTTATTATAGCTGGAATAAAAAGGTTTCGAACTCAAGAATCCAATGATAAAATCATTATGGCAAAAATATCAATAGAGAATAAGGATGAAACTTCAGAAATCGACTTAACATATGATGTCAATAAAATAACTTCAAAATTAAAACAATTAAAACAAATCAAAGAATTAAAAACTCAAGAAAGAAATAATTGGATACAATATAGTATAATGACACTAATTATTATCATTATGCTTTTGTATGTTCTGTTTAAATTTTTCAGTTCCAAGGTTCCCTTCAAACCATGGACTTCAAATTTAGGAGGGGAAAGTCAACTCACGTCCCATAAAGGAAACCATAAAAATAATGATCTAATTAACTTGGTCAACTTGGGTGTCAACATGGAAACAATGGACAGTAAATCGATCCCGATTAGAATATCAAGAAGCATTGTTCCAGTGAACAGAGAACAATACGTCGTTACTCCGTGGACCTCCTTGGCAGAGAAAACAGTTCTAGAAGACAGGTCACGCACACAAGTACCCCTGGGTGACACAGTATAAATAGTCTCCGCTTCAAGCAACGTCGTCTATTCATCATTCGGCTTTCGTGTAGTTAAGTTTAAAAATTGTCAAAATTTTAGAATAAGTTTTATTTGCAAATAAATTTATTTTTTTTTAAAAAAATAACGAAATCAGTTATTTTGACTCACGGACGTGTTTCGTGGAAAGATTTGAGAACTATCTTGGTCGGTTTCTCTATAACCTAGTAAATAACCTTCACGCTATCTACTCTCTAAATGCGTATAAAGTTTAAAATAAACTAATACCCTGGCTTAAGTCCCTAAGTTATGAGGAAACAGAGAATCTTCTTGTCTCTCGTTTTAAATGCTAAATGTAAATTTACTTGTTGTTTAATATTTTTCATCAAATTTTTGACACACTCACCCACACATTCACAAACACACCCTCACACACACTCCCTCCCTAGTAGTAAATATACGGATCCCAAGACCTTGGTCGTAGGGCTGGGGAAACACATACACTAACATACACTTTCTTCCTACACACACACTCTCATTCTCATCCACACTCTTCACACAGACCCACCCTCTCATATGCCCTTGATTTTTTGTTTTTATTATAAGTAAGCTGCATGCTCTGTTGTTTTTTTTTTGTATTCTCGTTTATTTTATATTACTTCTAATTTTTAATGTAATACTCTGTAAGGGAAGAGCTTGGCGCCTATAGCACCGGTACATACACCCTTGTAGGCGTCAAGGTAATCCTATTCTGTTATTGTGTAATTTTTAGATGAATAAAATCATATTCTATTCTATTCATATTCTATTCTATATCGTTGTCAGTGCCGACATAGTCACAGTATATATACCTATATACAGTGACATAGTGATGGCTAAAGTCCGAAAAATTGTGAAGAGCGTTCCTTTAAAGATTTTTTTATATAATTTCCTCAACTAATGGAAATACTTAGAATCGCCATAAAAACTCAAATCATCATTTCCAAGAAAAACCCGATGAAGCACAATCGTAATCCTATAAAATCGCTTTCGTCGCAACATCTTGACCTCTCAAAAGCGTTCGAAAAGTAAAAATGTTTGATAAATACAGCCTTGATGGAATATAAATTAAATAAGTCCGAGGATCTCATCGCTTGGATTTTTATTGATGGCCATAATTTATTTGAACGGTGCCCGCAGTGTGCTCTGAAAAACATTGCCAGGTTTGTGGACTTTTCCGTTATTTATTTTATTACCTCTTTATAGCAAAGCCTCGACGCGACGTCTGTCTATTCATACGTCTGCTGCACAACTCAAGAATGGCTGTGCCCATTGAGCTTAAGTTTGGCTAAATGACAGACGAACCACAATAAAAAGGGTTGTTAAATAAAACATATTTTTTGGTATTACATTTACATCGACAACAACGCTTTACAAACTTTTCAGCAGTTGTGGTCTCATCGCTAAACTACCAAAGTCCTGAAACAAATTATTAATTAATTTTAATAATTGCATAATTGCGCAAAAGTAATATATTTCATCAAATTTAGCTTAAATGTTATTGCTGGACTTGATTCTCTAGCATATTTTTTTTCCTAACATTTGATAGTAAGGAATTATTTTTAATTTTGAACGTTCAATCTAGCAACACTGACCCGCAGTATGCTCCAAAAGAAATATGAAAGGCATTACAGCCAAAAAGGCCTCGTGGAATTTATGAGCACCACTCCTCGCTGCTTGATAACGTTCGAGTTTTCATGGTGAATCGTTTTATAACATACTTGTAGGTAACAGTAAAAAAAATATATATTACACACGACTATAGCGCTTGCTTTGAAATATATCTTCGGATAAAAATTACGTTTTTTATAATTTCTACATATAGTCATACCTGTATCGTGCCATTAGCTACGATTTTTAACACACATCTTTGCCTTGAAATATTGAAATTGAAATATATTTATGTATATAATGTAGGAATATCAGATACACTTATAACAGGTCAGTTTTAATGTAATATAGTGAAATAATCTATGTCTATAGGTTTTACATAATAAATCATAATATGGGAAAATACCCAAGGAAATGATAAAGGTTAGGTTTACTTAATCATAAAATATACTTGAATAAAATAAAAAATATAGGAATAAGGAATAAATAATATTATAAATAAATGCAATACATAAAATAAATATATGCCTAACTTCATCCATTCGATTAGTCTTGCTAAGAAGAAGGGCAAGAAATTTAACAAGATCATGTCTTTTTTTTTTTTTTTCCTCTTCTTTTTTTTATCGAGTTACAAACATACTATACAAATACTATAAAATGCATATACTATAAAAATACTAGTACTACAAAAAGTATAATAAACGTAGGATCCCAAAATTACTCGTATATCGTATTGTGTAAAAAAAAATTGCTGTATAAATTAAATATTACCTTTAATTTAGTTCATGTACGTTTTTTAAATTATTAAATTTATTTTTAAAATATTAAATTTGACTTGTACAAAATATATTATGTATACCTTCTTTACAAAATAAATTATTTGAATTTATTTGCGAACAATAAATCAATTGAAAATTGAGGAATTTGAAATTATAATCTAAAACTTGCAATAAAAAGTACTATAGTAAATATACGGCCAAGAAAAGAAATGTGTAACCAGGTCCGGTACAAAAACTTTGATCCAAGACCCAATGACGAGTGACTCAAGAAGAATAAGCAAATTAATCGATAGTGCATACGCGTCTATTGACCATTGTAGGATTACTTTTAAAATTATTTAGCTATTTTATAATCACGAGTGTAATTTGGTCGATTCGGCCTAAATTTGGACTGCCACCAGGCAAGCGTGGTGACAGCTAAAAAAAAAAGGATAAAGAAACTATATAATTTGTTTTTTGAATGAACTAAAAATAACAAAACTGAAGTAAAAAATATGGTATAAAACACAATAATATCAGCAGAGTATTGGGTACGTAGGAACTTATAAAATCAACACAAAAATTATGCCTAGTCCATCTTATTTTAGGATTTTGTTTTCCTTCAGCTTTAACGACGTAATTTGTTCGATTTAAAGGAAACGGTCAGAATTGGCCTTAACCGCGTACATGAAATAAATTTATACTATAATTTTTCTTAGATTTTTTCGTAGCTAGTTTCACTTTTATAATAACACGGACACATATATTAAAATAAATAAGTACTTAATGTTGCAGCCGGTCATGAGAGCGAACACTGAACGAAACGAAAGCGCGCGCCATCTACCAAGTAGTCCACAAACTACGCTTCCAGCGTGCGTGATAAGAGTCATGCGTGACGCAATCGGCAGTCCCAGCTTTTTATTTCACGATTCATGCTTTTCTTTTGGATTTTGATAGAGATTACATTACAACTGACATTCGAGCATACTCTTTTAAATATATCAGAATTATCGTGAAACATTGTTACAACTATGAACGTTTCAAACGCGCTTAAGTTTATTTTCGCAATGCCATATGAAAATAACCTCAAAATAAAAACGATTTATCATGAAAAGTTATTAAAAGATGGTGTCCGTTATAAATGGATAGTCTATAAGTGTTAGTTTGAATTTGTTCTTTATCATTGACCACAATATATTTGTGTACACTCTTAAGGCATTTTGCTTATGGAGAACTGGCCGTCTCCTTTGGACATTGAAACTAGTTTATAGGATCCCAGAAACTACAATTTCGCGGAAGTTTTAATAACTTCTAGTCGAGAGAAAACATAACTTTAAGGTGTTAAGAGCAATCGTTATCTAGCTTTACATTAAGGAAGAAAATAATTGATTCAGAGTCTACTGGATGCTAGGTTACAGATATAAAAACCTGATAAGGCTATCTTCGTGACTTAGGTGTTTGCAGTCTTCCAGAGAGTAGTCAATCAAGCCAAGATTGTCTGGCGCCAACTTCTGTTATAACACAGGAAGCTTACCCCATCAGGATACGTGGTCCGTACGTTCGGCCTCAATATGTGCAACCATACAAGATGGTGGGAGAAATAGAAGGAAAATTGGAAAGAACCCTTAAAAACCTGAAGGGTCGCTGTAAAGAAATAACACAACAGCGTCAAGACATGCCTATGAAATCTGGGCAAGGAAATTAACGTATTGGAAACGGGACAAAAGGGATTTTCACAGAGAATGAAACCAAAAGTACACAAAACTTACCAGGAAATGAAGAAAAAAAACAGTCTTTCACAATCACTAGGGCAAATGTGCCCTGTTTCCTGGATTTAACTATATTTCAAATTTATTGTGGCAAATTTCGCCTTCCTTGTACCACGATACTCTTTGATATGAGAAAAATAACAAAAAAATGTCACGAAATATTCCAAATTTTCGAATTTGAAAATTCAGTAAAGCTATCAACGATAAAGAAAGACTAAAAATATATGAAAAAGGTTGAATACCTGTAGCGAAAGTATTAGGATTTATAGAATAAATATAATAAATCTAAAAGAGAAAACGCAGTTTACGGTTGTGAGTTTCTATATTCAATAAACAGACAGAAGACATAAGTCAGAAAGATTTGAATATATAATCATAAACAAGGAGTATTATCAACATGGTCCCCTCAAATCTGAGTCCTTAGATGTCTTTGTCTTCATCAGCAGCAGTCTGGTAGATCTCCGTTTAGAAAAGCGGTGTTTACATCGAAATGCTCAACACTCAAATCCATTTGTGCAGCTAATGATATCAAGAGTCTTATTGATGAACGTCTCGCTACAGGGAGAAGGTTTCAAAATAATCCACACCACGGGTTTCTGTAAATCCCTTTGCGACAAGCCTTGCTTTAAGTTGGATGTGACCATCAGCATCTTCATTCAATACTTCTTGAACAGTTACAGGTTCTACATCATTTGAATCAACGATTCCAAGATAAAAAAGTCAAGATCTTGTTTCACTTTCCTGTCTCTTAAGGAGTATCGTCTTTCTAGTTCTTCTATATTGCAATCGTCTGATTCCACATCAAGGATCTCATCATGTTCTTCAGGCGGTTCTTTCGCAGGTGTAGATGAAATATTTTGATCTACAGATTTTAAAGGTTGATTGAAATTCGCACCTTCTTCTGTCACCGAAGGTAGTCCCACATCAACTCTGTTCTTCGTTACTCTCTGTGCTTTCTTTAGATTTACGTTTTTTTTTTTTTTTTTTTTTATCTTCTTGCCCTTCAAGAAAAACCACATAACGAGCCGTAATAACACGTTTTGGATTGTTTGGATCCGAAAAACGATAATCTTTAGAGTTATCACAGTATCCTTCTAAACAGCCAACATATGACTCCATCTTGCCATCAATAGACTCCAAACCACGCACCCGCCGCAAGTCCTGGACATTCACGTGTCCCAACCGACGATGCCATAATTCCAAATCTCCTTGTCCTTTTAGTGTAGCCAAGGCGGCCCCATCTAATATTGGCTCATAACTGTCCAACTTATAGATCCCGCCCACCTTACTACCAGTTGCAAAAGGCGCACCTGAAACTTGACAATCAGATTGATTGAACAACTCACAACCCGACTCACTGAATACCACACATATCCCCTTTTCAACTATTTTGGATACGGATAGAAGATTCGCTTTCAACTCGGGCACATAGGTGACATCTTGTATCGTGTATTTACTTCTATTCAATCCCACGCATACATCACCTTTGCCTTCGCTCTTCAACATCACGTCCGTAGGATTTTCTTGATCGGGCTCCTTTGACACGCATTTAAATATCTTTTCACGCATCATCATATTTCGCATGGCAAATTTCTAATTATGATAATTTTTCATTTAATTTGTCAATGGTGATATTTGAGCCCTTTGTTGCCTGGGCCATGACCTATTAGGATTTATAGAATAAATATAATAAATCTAAAAGAGAAAACGCAGTTTACGGTTGTGAGTTTCTATATTCAATAAACAGACAGAAGACATAAGTCAGAAAGATTTGAATTTATAATCATAAACAAGGAGTATTATCAACAGAAAGCTACACCATGTATTCCTCATCTCATCCACCATTCACCTGTGGGTGTTAGGACCAAAATGTTTGCGCTGTGGTAACCTTTTATCTATTTTACTAAATAATTTACGTCAACAAAAAACTAAATGTAATTGTAAGGCAACGAAGTAGCAAAATATTTTCTTATTTCATCTAACAACGGAGAAGCAAGTTTACATTTCTTTGAAGCTCTTCGTCGCGGGTTGAAATGTTTTTTTCATTTTATTTCATAATTAATTTCCCAGGTGTACTGTAAATAACTGCAGAATAAACACAAGCCGTTCTTGTTAGCTTTTCTCTTTCTCTCTTGACAGAGGCATTTCTATTTCGTAATTTAAGACATTTCCTTTAGAGTAAGTCACAATTTTCTCTATTTTATACATTTTCATGAACAATATTTCATAATTGAAATCTTATTTATATATTTATTTGAGTCAATTGTAGTGTTGATAATGTATCAAATAGCATTCTCAATTGATTAGTTACAATACATAACTTTAAAATATACATGCTTTTAAAGATGCATTTAAATTGTATTTCGTGCACAAAATACATACATAAATACAAAATTATTTATTTCAAAACTAACCCTCGCACCAGTGACGCCGCTGCCCGTCACCAGTCTGTTCCATATAAAGGCCCTTACATAGGTAACCGATAAATATATTATATGTAACTTTAAACTAAATAATAAGAAAAATAAAACACTAAATCAAAAAACCGAAACAAAAAGTAGATGTAAAAAAATCAAGTAAAATGTTGCCTATATTTATATGATGTGTGAGTGTGTATGCGTGAAGAGTGAGAGGGTGAGTGAAAGTGTATGGGGTGCTCATGAATGAGTGTACAAATAAAAGGTTTCTTATTTGTGTGCGTAAGTGAAATAGTAGTTGTTATTCTAATAGAATACCTACATTATATTTATCCTACAAGTATTACAAAATATTAAAACATAAAATTTGTAAAACATATTATGTTTTAGGTGTAAATAAGTATAATAGGGTATAAGCTTGTAAATATAAAAAGTTGAATGTTTAATATTTAAAATTTGAATAGAGTACTGTCAGGTGCAAGGTAAGATTTTATTACTTATAATATTGTAACTGTTTCTTAATGTAATTATATTTAGTAACTTTTTAAAAGGTCTTCTGTTTCGTCATAGTATATACAACGTGTAGCAGAAAGGTGTAGCCATATTTGAAGAGCTTATTTAGTCAATTGTATAAAATAACTTTTACTATGGAGCCAAACCTGAAATCTCAAAAAAAAAATCTGCCCTTCCATACATTTGGGCCGAGCGGCATTGCATTTTTTTATGAAACAGTAAAAAAATTTTTTCGAGATACAGGTTTTGTTCCATAGTAAAAGTTGTTCTATACCATTGACTGAATAAGCTCTTCAAATATGGTTACACCTTTCTGTTACACGTTGTATAAGTAGAAATTAACATCAATAACTATGGTCCTTGGAAAACCGCCACTACTCGAACGAACTTTTTTGTAGGATAATATCGTAATTGCTGTGATGTATGTAATAATCGTGATACAATGAAGCTCCGGGTGCTTAACTTATAAGGAATTGAGGTGTTATTTACAAAATCAACCATATCCAATTTTACATTTTCATTACTGGCAATACTCAAATTGGTTTGTAAAAACCAGCTCCTGTCCATAGTTATTCAAGTTAAAAAAAAATATTCTGCATAACATTGTACAGGTCGACACAAAAAGTATTATAATATGTCTAATGCTTGCAAATTACACTGCACTTCTTATCCGTCTCAGTCACGCAACCCACGCCCCTGGCTTTCACTATGACGTTTAAATGCCTACCAAGTTTCGTAACTATTTACGAGCAAGTGTCACTGATTGATAATACTAAAGTAGTCACAATGTAATAGGTCCGTTTTGACATATGTCATCGCAACGTATCTATGGATGTGAACCATGCAAATCGGTAACTATGTCAACCGATTCTCACGAGAAATCGATTCAAAATATTATGATTTTGTTATCATTTGAAATATTTTCAAGTTTATTGGTTATAATTTCCAGAAAAAACATAATTGCCAAAGTCAACGTGAAAGAAAATATAAACAGTTCAAAAGTAAAGCCTAAAGTCACAAGAAAAAAAACACTGAAAACAAACGGGAGCACAACGACTTCCAATATGGTGATAGAAAGATATTTCGGGTGCTAAAACCAGCTTTTAATTTTTTTTCTCTACGAAAAGAATCTGAAATGGAAATTCTTACGTGCCAGTAATATTTTGTAATGTTGTACTTCACTGACCTCAAATTAGATAGAGGTCTGAGCGTTGATAGATATAAAATACTGGCCAGTAAGAAAAATATGTAGGCTTCAAGATGAAAAAATTGCTCCATGCCTTATAAAAAAAAATAGTGCTATATTTCTTACCAGCCAATCTGTCTATTGATAGGATGATTTATGGAAAACTGCCTGTAAACCAATTCATTAATAAAAAAGATGGGACTTTAAGCAATAAATGCATGTTTTTATATATATATATTTTTTGTTTTTGTAAACTATAAGTTTAAAATGGTATGTAACATTATTTAGCACAATTATTATATTATATTTTTCGGTATACGCGACACCGTTACAAATACATGCAAATGTTCAAATCTAAAAGTTTATATTTGCAAAAAAAAAAAAAGGAAATTTAAACTCGACTTTTTGTGTACTGGTCTCACAAAAGCTAATTATAGATCATTACAATTATTTTATCAATATTAAAACAAGTTAATTATTTTCACGTGGAATCGAATTGAGTCCGTGAAATTAGGCGATTATCTGGTTACAACACTATTATTAAGAAAAAATTGACTGAGAATGTAACTGTTTTTGAGACATTGTGTAGTAATTCAAAATTGCATTTTATTTTGGAAAATGCGTGAAAATAGTACTTGAAATATGTTCCGTGATAATTAAAAAACGTTTATTTATTTTCTTTAAACCCAATAAGTTAATAATTATTTGTTAACCGTTTCATTTATTACATGTAAAGTTATATTCTATGGTCGTTCTTATCTGTCAAAACAGGCCTCTTATTTTGTGGCAACTGTAGTATATATGTATTTTCTATGGTGTCAATAAAACAATGCACCTAATATTTCATTGCTGCTGCCTTGGTATTTCCCGTGCTTTGAAATTTCGTCTTCTGCGCAGGTACATTTATAAGCCATATATTTCTTGAGTTCACTTGTACACCCATGATGACTTCTTTTATTTCTCCTCTTATTATTCACGTTCTTTTGGGCATATATGTCTTTTATGAAGTCAAGTAAGTAGTGAAGTCCTGGTATCAGAAACTAGACCAATTTGAAAATTTACAAGAAATAATTTTGGCTTGTGGAGCTTTTGTTATGTAATTACATGGAATTTAAGCAAAACGGACCTTAAAATTGTTGGTGAATATAAAATCGAAGTACGGTCCAGTATCACCCCTAAAACCCTACATACATACATATAATCACGCCTGTTTCCTGGAAGGTTAGGCAGAAATTTTCATCTGCTACGATCCAGACACACCTCTTTCGCCTCCTGCACATCCATCAATCTAGTCAAACAGCTCTTCTATTCTAGGTTGGCCCTTCAGTATGTCACCAATTTGGTCTGCATACATCCTACTAGGGCGGCCCAGTCGAGCTGTACCTTCCCCTTGCGCACCATAAATTTCTTTCGTCACTCTTATTTCATTCATCCTCTGTACATGTCAAAACCACCGAAGCATTCCTTTTTCTATTTTAGTTACTACATCTTCTTTCAGGTCGCAACGACCCCTTATGTCGATATTTTTCACTCTGACATTCAATGGTAAACCACACATACTACGTTAGGAACGCATTTTCACTGCATTCACTCTACTTTGATGTTTATCTTGCCATACCCAACATTTACTAACAAATATAAGTGTAGCCAACACTCCATTATGAACCGCCAATTGTGCCTTTGCGGTTACATTTTGGCTGCCCATAAAGGCGTATAAGGCTCCATTCACTTTATTTCCCACTTTCACTCTTCTTTCAATGTCATCTTCACATTTTACATCGCGCGTAAATAGACAACCCAGATAGACAAACTCGTTAACCTGTTCTACTTTCTCGTCTCTAATCTTAACCTAGCATTCATTTGCCGCTTCCTCCCTCTCTAGCACCATAACCTTTGTTTTTCCTGCGTTAATTTTCATTCATTTTTTTTTAGGCATCATCCATATTTTTTACCATCTCTTGCAGCTCATCTGTTGATGAAGCAAGGAATACTTGGTCATCGGCGTATAAGAGGCATTTGATAAGTAACTTTCCTAACTTCAGTCCGCATTCAAGCTCTTTTAAATAATCTAAACAAGATAGATAGATTGAATAGCCATGTTGACGCTTCACATCTTTGTCTAACTCCTCTAGAGAAGTTTATATATGTTTATGTATAGACAGAAAAAACATTATATCCAGAAAAAGATATATTTTTATGACTGTAAGTCTCCAGCATTAATAAAGTGACTTTCATTGGTACAGTTGAACAATTTTTACTGTGACCTCTTTAAAATACGTAACCATTTTTTAGTTTCGGCACTTACAAAGGTTTTACACGCGAGCGGAGCCACGGGCAAATGTTTATAGTAACTATGACGATCCACGGCGAACGAAACTCTTTATTCAGTAAATCTTACGTTTTATTTTGAAGAAAACAAAAAGCGTTTCTCTTAAGGTGCGACCCCCCAGTAAAATTCTGTGCTATGACGTTTCTTGCTTAATTTTAACTCGTTAGTGGATATAAATGTAAACAAATAAACAATACAGTATTTAAATCAAGTTCCACAAATCAATTTTTTTTACCTTTACAAATACATACCTTGTGATATTTGCTCTCAAATAATGACTGAAGATAAAAATAATAACTGATTTGATGCATCTAAGCCACAATTTAAGATTATTTATTTTTGAGGAATACACTGGTAATTGGTTAAATAAATAAAATACCCATTAAAAAAAACAAAAGACCATCGCCTCCATTCAAAAATCATTATTTTCTCCTGCTTTGCGCTATCCGGAGACGCAGCGATCATCGTAACAGCTATATTACAATGCACGCTAGGACTAACGTTATTAATTCAATTATGTTTTCGTCGATATTGTAACAACATACTTCCACTTGCCAGTAATTTAGGTAATGGATGCGCCTTAAAAGTCCCAAGGGTGGTGCCGCGTAAGTGCCAAAGATAAGACAACTTTTCCCGGATGTAACAGACATGATGTTAAAATAAATAAAGCTCAGCACATACGAGTACTCGATTTCCGACATTTTCCCGCTTCCGGTTGACGGTCTGTTGTTAGCGGGAAAATAACATATATTTTCTTGTATCAAGTGTAAAAATGGTTGATTTATCGGAGCTTTAGAGATAGAAGGCGGAAATTGCGAACGCATAAGATTATTATTTAGTAGGTACAATTTTAGTTTCAATCTTAAAATATATTTTTTTACTGATTTAATAATTTCGATTTTTTTTACAAGACATTCCAATCATACCTAACAGAAAAATCTGCCAAAAATTTGTATGGACGTACGATGATTTAACTGAGTTTTAGCCTGTTAGTTACACAACTCTAGATTAAAAACTTAATAACCAAGATTTTAAAATAAATATGGGACATTTTTGTTTTATGATAAGAAAAAACCTCACGTTCTTTTTCTAGTTCTTTCACAATATCCAAATATTTTAAATCTGTTTTTTTTTTTCAGGGAGTTTTAACAAAGTTTTATGATGACCCATTGAATTAAAATTCAATTTTTTTATTTGGTGAAATGCCAATAACTTCCTTTAGTTATTTTTTCAAATTAAAAACTTAAATCATTATAAATTAACACTTGGCCGTTCAAAAACATTGAGCTCCGGTCCATTATATTAAAAAACCGGCCAAGTAGGAGTCAGACTCGCGTACCTAGGGTTCCGTATTGTGGATGATAAAATTCATTTTGTCATTTTTTTGTGAATTTCTCAACCGCTTTATTTTTCCTGTAATTTTTACGTAAACACATAATATTACCATGTTTTTTTTGATCCACCAGTTTTGGAGATAAAGGAGGGGGGACATACATATATTTTTTTTTTTATATTTCTCATTTGTGCTCAATTTTTCTTAATTGCTGTAGTTTTTCTGTTATCTGACATTTTTCGGTCTACCAGTTTCGGAGATAATGGGGGCAACATACATATTTTTTTTTTTTTTTAAGATTAATCGAAACCAGTGCCAGTAAATATAGTAAAAGTATATATTTTTACAATAAGCTTGTTAATATCTACAATTTGATACCCATTTTCTATAATAATATAATTTCTATAGGATAATATTTTTCATTTTTCTCACTTTTGATTTGGTAATATTTTGAACAATTTAAAATTTTTCATATATTTTTTTACATCGTAATATGTGGGCAAATTTGTGCCAAGTTTCATATAATTTATCTTTAACGGTGCTTAAGTTATGAGGCTGTGAATACGGACGGAGGGACGGACAACGGAGTCTCACCATAAGGTTCCTTTTGTACCTTGTACGTAGTACGGAACCCTGAAAAGAAGCGGGGGGCGACTACGCTCGCCTAACATGACATCTCTTTTGCATGCCCGTCAACCTAAACTGATTCTTGCTCTAGCCCATTACGAACGCCACCGAGTTACGAGGTAGACCCCCTATTCTCTGCCTGTTCTATAATGACACCAGCCTCTTTCATCGAGGTGGGATCAGGGGCAAAACTATCAAATATTGTGAATTAATGTTTATATTTAGATTTGTTGTATAAATAATACAAGAAAATATATAACAATACATAAACGTGTATAAAGCTGTATACGTATGTACAGAAATACTTTTGTACAGAATAATAAAAAAATATATATAAAAAAACATTTTGTCTGTATAGTAAAGCCATCTATGCACTCGGGTCCTCATAAATTCATATATGTACTCGGGACTGTCCTGTTTGTCTGGTGGTCAAGTCAGTGTTGTTTATTTAGTTCTTGTCCGTGTTGCGCACCAAGCGACCATATGTAGGAGCATTCCCATAAAAAGTCAATTTATATAATATAACTATTTAATTATATAATAAATCAAAAAGTAATGTAGATGTTTAAAAATGTAAAAAAAAACCTTCAAAAAATGTAACCAAGTCACAGACTGATGAGAAAACACAATAAGAATGGTGATAGGGAATTTGCTTTTTGATTTTTATAATAATAGTAAGAAAAACTTCAATGATTAAGCCAGAAAAAATATGTATTTAGTTAAAGCTAAAATATTTGAAATGAAAACCGAATAGGAACTTTTGTGTAGATACTTTCCCGGCAACTTAGAGATCGATTTTGTTGGCCAAAGTTAGTCAAACAAGAACCGTCGACTTGCAGCCCGCATCTAAACAAGCCCTTACCAGCCGACTTCAAGTAAACAAGAAAACTTGTGACGAACTAACTGTAGCAAGTTGTGACCACTAATTAGCTTTAATAATAAACGAACCTCTGTCGTAAATTCAATAGCAAAGAAGCTAAAATACGATTACAGCGATGATGCTACATTAAACTGTATCGTGATATTAATTTTCTGTACCACAAAAGCAACTCGGTATGCGTATCAAAAGTCACAATGAATGACATCGATTGTATTCACCAAAAACCAATAAACCAAGATATCGATTGTATTCAATAAAATCTTAATATAAAAAATTGTATACCTGGGCTACAAAATTCATTATAAATTCTACTTTGACAAGTAAAAACTACAACGAATTGAAAAAAAATACCAAGATTCAAATCATTTCCTTTCATTTGACACATAACAGTTATGTCATTTGTTTTCAGAAGCTAGTTTTTGCAATATAGGCCTGAAGCAAAGGACACAATATCACACCATCGACGCTGCTAATCCTTTGTGATTGCTAATCAATTAGAGATTATCGTTCCAAACCGGTAATCTGACGATTAATGCGCCGTTTCATTGAGCAATTTCAGACTGATACGTGGACCGCAAAATTATGTGCCCCGCAAATTATAATCACCTGTGTGGTTGTTTACATGAATTGGGTAAACAAAATGAGGCGCGGTGTCATCAAGCGACTAAATTTAGTCATCAGTTTTATTTTGAAAGGGATTTGTTCTTCCCTTTATACTATTCGATTGGTTATAACTCTGATCCGACTTTAAACTGCTATGGTCCCCAAGATATTTACATTATTGGCTTACATTATTTTCATGTTTACTCATATATGAAGCCTTTACGAAGATTTTTCTAACGTAATAGTAGATTATGCACTAAGGGAATAAAGCAGTGTCTTACGTCACGGGCGGCATATTGAACCCTGAGCGTAACGAGGGGCTCTAGAGTTAACTCCTGAGCGTAGCGAGGGAGTTATATAGAGTCCTGAGTAAAGCGAGGGGTCCAAGCTGCCCAAGACAAAGACAGGCTTTATTCCAGAGGAGCATACTCTACTTTTCACACCTTCTGCGAGACAATAAAAAGCTCGACATTTTTTATCAACATTAATAATTCAATAAAATTCACTGACAATCACAGCACCAAACACCGTCTTTTGTTTCACATTCTTTGTAAACGCTTTTTTTCTTTTTAATGAATTCTGCTTATGGTGGCCAGTTCAATTTTCGAACAAACCTCTTTACAATCCCATATGGGCATTTGTTTTCCACGAGTTTCCACTCGAATTAGACGTTCCAAATTTAAATCACTTTAATCCCTAGGGATTTTCATATAACTTTATATCCCTTGAGATATAATGCGGTACCTTACGTTGAGGTTGCATGATATGTAATTGAACATTGTCGAGCAGGTGGTGTGAAAATATTATTAAAATGAATTTCTTACAAGAAACCCGCATTTAGGTGCAATTTTACTTGGCCTTTACGTAGTATACAAATGGTAACGCTGTGTAGATACACACATATACATTTAGGTACACAATGAATTAGCAAGAGTCGTGTTAACAAGAGAGCTTTGACCACGAAGGCAGCATGCCCGCATTTGTGGCGAAGCGCGACGTTTGGCCAGCAAGACCGCACTCACGGCTAAGCTGGCCATTATTCTCCGCTAATGTAGTTAGACTGCGCTTACCCTAGCTTGGTTAACATTGCATTGCAACGGTATTTTGACTTGCCTGCCTTATTTTCCCAAAAGCCAGCGTTATCTCTCTGCGGCTGCCTTGGTAGTCTGATAGACAATGCAAAATCGAAAAACGTATTTTGCGTCCTTATTTATTAAACTACGATATGATTCCCGCGCTCTCAATACCTTCTTACCGAGTGCCCATACGTTTGTCTGTCCATGTCTGTCTCAGCTTGAAAATGTCTTTAGTGAATGCATCTGTGTGTTTTTTATTTATTATTTCGTTTGTCTTTACATTAAGTAATTTTATATCATGCGCTAACCATCCTTGCAATGGACTAAGACATGGTCATTATTCTTTACTTATGTAACTTTTGCCTGCACAATACTCTTGTACGTGTAATTGTCAGCACTCCAGAACAGGTGCTGTCGCTTCAAATTCGAGTAAAAGGACCACACAGAGCGTGTTATGTAGTCTGTGGTCTAATAAACAATAGAACGCGCGTTCTAGCGGTCTGTGTCTTTAAAGATCCAAGCCGTAGCATAGATTACAGCATCGAACAACTTTTTCTATGGATTACAGTGACCATGGAACGCAGAGCGTGGCTCTGCTTTCGATCGGGGCCTTTTTATACATTGTTTTTCTGTACGCTGTTTTTGGGTCTTTAGTTATTTCTTTTCGTTTCAAAACTGCGCTTTGTGCTGCCGTCTGACGCAGTTATGTATTGCGTAGGGTACGTATTGAAAGCAATAAAAAGCTGGCATGACGTAGTATTATGAATTAAATTTCTCGACATTAGTTGTAATGCCTGAACGTGAGATAATTGAATAAAGATCGACAAGATCAATCAAAACCAATCATATAAATCAAATATTTTCAATATTTTTGAAAAAATCCTTGGTCTAGGAGGACGGCGAGGACAGCGCCATTTGTTTTTTAGGACAAGGCGTGAAATTCACATAGTCGTGAGTGAGTGAGTGTCCAATTTGTGCATTACTAGCTAATTGTATCAAGTAGTTACAAAAATTGTAGTACCAAGGGGATGAGTAGCACGGTGGCGCATTCAGTAGCGCACTTATCATGAAAGCAAGAGGTCGCAGGTTCGAATCCAGGACCAGATTTTTTTTTCAAAATTTTTGTTTACTTGTGATTTGTATCGATCTTTTCTGATTTGTAATGCAATATTATGATATTTAGATGGATGTCGCTCTAAAACATAACATAATATAATAATCTTAATTCAATAGTGTAAAAAATTACATTGTTCTCCTTAGGCTTTCTTCCTTAAAAGATCTTGATCTGAAATATCTTTATAGAACACAGTCATGTCTAACGTATCGAAATACCAGCCTAAATTAGGGGTTGCTTCTTATACGACATTGATTGAAAGCATTCTTGGACATTCAACGTTATTTATTATTTGACATTATAATGAAAGAAAACCTGGAAGAAAGTAGGGGGAGCACAAAAGCAACATAAGACGGACCCATAATAATAAAATTTATGTTGAGAAATCACTATACAGAAAATGAAATGAAACTTTTAAGATGTTATTGTCAATTAGGATTGGAGCTACATTTTATACTTAATTTAATTAAACTAACCCTTTATTATTTTTATCACAAATCTAAATGACTCCAAATATGGTCAAGAACAAATGAAAAACCAACAAAAACAAAGATAATTTGGTAAATTTTACTTACAATCTTAATTTTGCAAAACGTATATTCCCTAAATTTTGGCCTCATTATATTTTTTGGGTTCCGTACCCAAAGGGTAACCAACGGGACCCTATTACTAAGACTCCGCTGTCCGTCTGTCTGTCCGTCTGTCCGTCTGTCACCAGGCTGTATCTCATGAACCGTGATATTCACGTGAATTTTCACAGATGATGTATTTCTGTTGCCGCTATAGCAGCAAATACTAAAAAGCAGAATAAAATAAATATTTAAGGGGGCTCCCATACAACAGAAATGTTTTTTTTTGCCGTTTTTATAGATATTGGTACGGACCCTTCCTGTGCGAGTTCGAATCGCACTTATGCTAGTAAAAAATTACATACATGAAAAAACCGTACAAGTGCGAGTCAGACTCACGCATTGATGGTTCTGTACAATATGGGTACAGAACCTTAAAAACATTATGGTAAATACAACAATATAGAGTCTAAAGCAAAATCAAGACGACAAAAAACAAAGCGCTAATGTAGGAGTGCCTGATATAATTACATAATTTGGCACGCTGTGTGGTAACCCCAATTTTTATTATTTGTTGTATTACTTTGGAGTATGTTTTACAATCTTACAAAATTTGACACTTTTACGTATTAGAGACTAGAGATAGAGATTAAACAAACAGACAAACGAACGGGCAGACAGATAGACAGACAGCGGAAACTTATAGAGGCATAGCGTATAGTATCCAGTTGGCACCCATTGGATACGGAACCCTAAAAATTATAGTTCACATGTTAAAAGAGCCAGAAGATTTATTTTCCATACAGATTCTGAAACAGATGCCAAATATGACATTTTCTTTTTCTTTTTTGATTTGGTATAGAAAATAAATCATCTGTAATTTTAAAGATCTTTCACAAAATCTGAATGAATATTATTACCAACTGTTATTTTATGTATTAAAAACAAATCATAAGATTTTGTCACAGATGTCAAACTTGATAGTCGTTTTCTTGGTTTCAGTACCTTAAAAGGAAAAACGGAACTACCCGGATAGTTTAATTCTCTACCGAATTAGTGTTCTTGACGTCCTAATCTCCCCTATCAACTGTTATGAGATCAATAGCGTTAGATTAGAAGACTTATTTGCTGATATTTGTTCCTGTCTGGCCAGATTGCAAGGAAGACAGTAAGATATTATCCGTTCGTGTTAAATAATTATATTATCAATTATTTTCAGTTCACTGGACTGCTCTTCCGGTTCCGTTATACTTTTCACCGTCTTCAGACATTGGGATTTTAGGATTTTTACGTATGTATGTGAGTAGGTACGAGTATGATTTTTGGGTTATATTTTTAAATACATTTTAGAATACTGTGCAAATTTTAGTGGAAGTTCCTTAAGTTTGTCTGCAGGTCCTCTCGTGGGAAGACCACATGGTGGAGTGGCGATTCTGTGGCGGAAAGGTGTTTTTACAGCTGTGTCGGTAATAGAGTGTAAAAGTGACAGGTTGACGGCCATACGTACAATAGTGTCCGGCCGTGAACTCTTTATAATTTGTGTTTACATGCCTACTGATAGTTCTGACAACTTGATGGATTTTACAGATTGTCTGAGTGAAATCTATGCGTTAGTGGAGAGCAATGAACTAGAGAATGTGTTTATACTAGGGGACTTTAATGCTCACCCCGGGGAACTGTTCTGGGATGAATTAGACAAATTTAATTGTGATCGACAGTGGAGCTGCGTTGATGCGGACATTCTAGGTATTGACTCTAATACTTATACTTATATAAGTGAAGCACATGGTTGTAGGAGATGGCTTGATCATTGTGTGGTTACGTCATCGGCTCGTAAAGGTATACTTAATGTATTTGTAAGATTAAATGATGTATATTGGTCGGACCACTACCCGCTTGTTGTTGAAACTGACATTAATATTTTTGTTTCTAAAATTTCTCAAGTGGGTAGCAAGTCTAATGACGTTGTATGGGGACAAAGAGATTTGAACTCTGTAAACAAATATCTTGAATTGTGTAATGAGGAGCTAAGGAACATCGATTTTCCCGTACAATTTCAATCTTGTTGTCATAATATGTGTGATAAAGTAGACCATAAGTTAATCTTAAATAATATGTACAAAGAAATTGTTTGTATAATGCAACGAGCATCTGTCAATAGTCGTGAGATGATTGGTCGCTCCAACAAGCGTAAGGTCATAGGTTGGAATATGCATGTTTCTAGCGCTCACAGGGAGGCCCGCCTTAAATATCAGATATGGGTATTGTCAGGTAGACCAAGGGAGGGTAAGTGCTATGAGGAAATGGATAACTCTAGGAAAGACTTTAAATATAAATTGAAATGGTGCCAACGAAATGAAGAGAAAATTAAATTGGACATGATAGCAACGCATCGTTCTGAAAAAAAATTCAGTAAGTTTTGGAAAGCAACTAAAAGGTTAAATTTAAAACCTGGCCTACCTGCGAGTGTGGAGAGCGAAGGCTGTCCTGAGAATATTGCCAACATTTTCAGGGAACATTTCACAGTAAAGTCTCCTCTACATAGTGCACAGCCTGAGACGAATGTATGTACAGACCTTGAGGGCTTTCACTTTACTGCTAAAGAGGTAAAACAGGCTATAGTTGGTATGGTTAGGGGGAAGTCGCCGGGGCATGATAACCTTAGTATTGAACACCTTGAAGGTGCAGGTGTACACTTGCCTCGTGTCCTGGCGATGTTCTACTCGTGTTGTCTCGTCCATTCTTATCTGCCTGATGACATGATGAGAACTATTGTTGTGCCAGTGGTGAAGGATAGAACGGGAGACTTGTCTAGCAAGAACAATTACAGACCCATATCTCTAGCCACTGTCCTGGCAAAGGTATTCGACAGGTTACTGGAGATGCAGCTAAGCTCGTACCTGCATATCAACGAAGCACAGTTTGGATTTAGAGCTGGTTGTTCTACTGAAAGTGCCATTCTGGTTTTAAAAAGTACAGTAAAATATTACACTGAAAGACGAACACATGTCTATGCGTGCTTCCTTGACCTGTCGAAGGCCTTTGACCTGGTTAGGTATGATTTGTTGTGGAAGAAGTTGTCAGGCGCGGGTTTTCCTGAGGTTTTTGTGTCTGTCTTTCGCTACTGGTACAACAATCAAGTGAACCTTGTGAGGTGGGGCAACGTTTTTTCTGATGCCTACAGACTGGAATGTGGTGTGAGGCAGGGCGGTTTGACGTCTCCAGCACTGTTCAATCTTTATGTGAATGCACTGATCGAGGAACTTAGCAGCCAGCCGTATGGATGCCATATTGATAGAGTAAGTGTTAATAACATAAGTTATGCGGACGATATGGTGCTGCTGAGTCCCTCGGTCAGTGCACTCAAAAAACTGTTGCACATATGTGAAGGCTATTCTCGGGAGCACGGTCTTATATACAACGTAAAAAAGAGTGAGTATATGGTGTTCAGAGCTAAGAAACGTGCTCCTGATATTGTACCTGAAATACACCTTAATGGGAAGGCCCTGAGAAGGGTCAATGATCTCAAATATTTGGGTCATTACTTAAATATAGATTTATGTGATGACATGGACATTGAAAGGGAGCGCAGGGCTCTCTCGGTCAGGAGCAACATGCTGGCCCGCAGATTTAGCGGGTGTACAGAGGCTGTTAAAGTTTCCTTGTTTAAAGCCTACTGTCAATCTTCTTACACCTGCGGTCTGTGGATTAACCACCTTAAAAAGACCGTGTGAGAGTTCTGCGCATCCAGTACAATAACGCGTTTAGGATGCTGATGGGGCTGAGGCGGTGGTGCAGCGCGTCGGGTATGTTCGCTGTGGCGCGCACCCAAGACTACTTCGGCATTATGAGGCTGCGTGCTGCCTCGCTGCTGCGCCGAGTGCGAGCCTCTACCAACAGCATCCTGAGCACGATCGTAGATAGGATTGACAACCCATTCATTATACATTGGGTGCAGTTGTCAATCCTACCCAATGCGAAATAAATTAAAATTTGTAAATATAATAGTTACTAACAATAGCAATTAAGTAAAACTGTTACTAACAATATGGATACAATATCCGAAATAAACGTTATTATTATTATTATTATATTAAGTGAATGGCTTAAGTCGATTGCAATGTCCAGACTTGCAAACAAATCAAAAACTTAAAAAATATTGTATTCTGTAACACATTTTAACTAGTTAACCAACTAAACTATATAAATAAATTATTAACTAATCGATTACATTACAAACACCTAAAAAGATTTCTTACTAAAAGAAATACAATTGAATATAGATTTAGTCTAGGCAGAGACGCGCGTGTTTTGATTCGAATAATTTGGCATATTCCTGTTAGGGGGTCAAATAAAAATTATTAATGATAAGCAATATGGAAAGTTCTATCGCGATAGTGAAAAGTAAAACATTTTTTAAATGCCGTTTTTCAATAAATTACCAGTGTATTTATGAAAATGCTGTATTTAACTAATATTTTTAGCATTAGAAGCGGTAATTGATTAAAAAGAACATTAACAACATTAAATACACATGTATTAAAATTTAAATTTTTACAGAATAACCAAATAAACATAAATATGGAAACAATCTACCAAACAGACGGTAATTTATCGACACGA
This sequence comes from Ypsolopha sequella, assembly GCA_934047225.1. Classification (NCBI taxonomy): domain Eukaryota; kingdom Metazoa; phylum Arthropoda; class Insecta; order Lepidoptera; family Ypsolophidae; genus Ypsolopha; species Ypsolopha sequella. Next base: position 13,373,224 of record OW203996.1, read on the forward strand.
GCGTCGACTGGTAAAAGACCCAATTGTCTTGAAGCTATTTTACCTAAAGTGTAGCTTGACGAGCCATTTTTATACTAATTTTTCAATCTAACAATATAGTTTTGGTAAAATTTAATTCAATTCTTAATATTATACATAGTGTGTATATTAATTATTTGGGCATTTCTGACAATGTTACTATAAAAGGCTCTTTTGGAAAGAAAACCGTCAATATAGTTTGCAGATGAAATTCATATGAAACTTATTGAGGAAACTTGTACATTTGATCTTGTATTTTTACTATTAGGCTGAGAAATGAGTGCTCTCTAAGGGTATGTGGATGGAAAAGTCGAAAGCAGGGTCTTTGACTTAAGAACTTTGTTTGGACTAGTTAGGAAATAAACATACTAAAAGTCCTTATCCCTCCGAGTCGAGCCCGAGGGGGGGGGGGGGGGCGCACAAAGAAGATCCCGTTTTTTGGTTTTTTGCTTACATCTCAACAACAGCTGGTTCTATAGACTTGAAATTTTGCATATAGATACCTTATATAGTGAAAGCGTCGACTAAGAAAGGATTTTTCAAAACACACCCCCAAGGGGGTGAAACGGGTGTCCAAAGTTTGTATGGGGAAACAAGATTAATTAGACTATTTTATTCGAGATTACACAGGAGTACTCTTATCTATAAATGTGTTTCAAGTTTTTTCAGAATTCAACCCCTAAAAGGGGGAAATGGGGTAAAAATTTTGAACATCAACATGGGTATCGTTTGAATGGTTTATTGGGTCGCTGATTACGAAAACAACAACGATTTTAAAATCCAACGTGGTTGACGTGAAAAAGGCTTTGAAATTCGACCATTTTTCGAAGCTCATAGCTAGGCAAAGATTGGAGATAGATAAAAAGTGTGAAAGCTAAAGTTGTAGAAAATTTTATCAGCTTTCATTATGTAGTAAAACAAAATTTCGTACAATGCACGGTTTTCGAGATGTAAGCAAAAAACCAAAAAACGGGATCTTCTTTGTGCCTCCCCTCCTCGGGCTCGACTCGGAGGGGCAAGGACTTTTAGCATGTTTATCTCCTAACTAGTCCAAACAAAGTTCCTAAGTTAAAGATCCTGCTTTCGACTTTTCCATCCACAAATTATTCGTTGCTTAAGCTATATTGATACTATTGATATATTGATACTTGTATTGTTGATCAATTTAAACTTTTTAGTCCCATCTTCTGTTGTTTTATATTTTTTTGTTGATTTGAAATGTTAGAATGTTCTGTATTACCAAAAATATATTTATAATATTCAAATATAGATTGTAATTTTTTAATTTTATTTTACAGTATGTAGTTCTATAATATTTTGAAAAAAGTAAGAATCTAAATATTTCAAAAATGGTTAACCATTGTGAAAGCAATGTAGGTTTAAATCATTGTTTGTTACTTCTACACAGTACGACACCACGAGTACTTTAGACGACGCGACGTAGGTTGTAAAAAACCGGCCAAGTGCGAGCTGGACTCGTGCACGAAGGGTTCCGTACCATTACACGACACATTTATGGCTGCTCGCAATCACTTCGGCATACACAAGTGCTGGACATCCGAAGGGAAAATCATATTGCTGCTGCCAGACAAATCTAAGTGCAAGATAGAACTGATGTCAGAACTGGAGGCAATTGCGAAGAGGTTTCCTTCGTCGGAAGGCTCTCAGGGCGAGCAAAAGTCCAACAAGCCGCTCAATCCTCAACAGGAACCAGCGAAACACAATGGGAGGTCAAAGCGAACAGCAGCTAGCTCCACCACGAACAAGAAAACTTGAGTCATTTCATTTTGTTTCCTTCATCTTTTCGGTTTCGTCTTAGACAAGTACAAAAATGTATCTTTAAACGGTACGGATTACCTTTTTTGTAGTAGGGTAGTTTTCGTAAAATAATTTTGTTATTATCAATATTGTGTTTAAAATATCTTGTTTTGTTTCTGTCAAATGTGTCAAATATCAGTGACAAGTCGGGGATACGTTCGTAAACTCGGTGTAGCAAAAGATATCAGCCGTCAAGCATCTGTAACTTTGTTTTTTTTCTGTCTTTTTTGTATGCGTATAATAATAATAAACGTTACCTATTCTGCTGTCAGTGAACCGCTTGTTTTTGAACGTCTCTCTGGCGGCCTTCTTGGATTATTTTCAAATGACGTCTCATTTTTAATTCGTGCTGCTGTTTATTGGAATACTTACAGTAAAATTATGCAACATGCAACTTTACCATGACAACATTGTACACGCATTTTCTTACTGCAGTCCACGGGAAAAAGGGGTCTTTTAAGCTTAAATTATTTGTTGTTAATTTTTAATATTGTTAAATATTTTATACTTATTTATTTATTTTTATTTTTATTAATTATGTCTGATATTTTAAATAGTAGCACTGACAGTATTTATTTATCTTTTTCTTCTTCTTCCGAAGGTCTTTTGAGTGCGGATAGTGATTCATCTGATTTGCCTGATCTCGGCAATAAGCTTCATACCACCTTTAGTCCAGTCCCGAAAAACTTCAATGTCGTCCATATAAATGCGCAAAGTATTAATGCACATTACCAGGATTTATTGGCATCATTCACTACCAGGCATATCCATGCAATCTGTATCTCTGAATCTCATCTTCAGCCAACGCTCCCTTCGACGCTGTATCCCATCTCTGGTTATCGACTTATTAGACGGGACAGGACTCATACTACTGGTGGTGGTGTCGCAGTATATTTACGTGCTGACCTAGACTGCAAGGTTGTCTCAGAGTCTGATCCCGGCAGTCCTACGGAACATTTATTTTTAGAAATATCTCTTCGCCACACGAAACTTCTTTTATGTGTCTTTTATAGCCCCTCTTGTCATGTTAATTATTTTTCTTCACTTCAAACAACTCTTGAAGCTTTTAGGTCACATTATGAGCAAATTATCCTGATGGGAGATTTTAATACCTGTCTCATCAAAAATGACCATAGGGCAAAATCACTACAGTCAATGATGAAATCTCTTAATTTGAATATTTTATCTTCTGGTCCAACTCATTTTCAGCCTGGCTCTCCCCCTTCACTCCTTGATTTGATTATTACCTCGTCTCCGGCTCATACGGTTTTCCGTGGCCAATTCAATGCTGCTGGTTTTTCTCATCACGATCTCATTTTCCTGTCATATAATCTTCGTCCACCTAAATTCAAACATAAGGTTCTTCTTCTTCGTAAATTCAGTGGTATGGATCTCGAAGCGCTAAGAGCTGATGTGAGTCAGATTGATTGGTCCTCAATAACTAAAAACGCATCAGTTAACGAAAAGGTCGAGCATTTCAACACTATCATTCTAGCACTATATGATAAGCATGCTCCCTTAAAGCAGACTAGGGTAAAGCATCTCCCAGCACCGTGGCTCACACCGGAGATTAAGACACTTATGGCACAAAGGGACAGGGCTCAGGTTAGATTCAGGCTGGATCCCTCCCCTCAAAATGTCAAACGGTTCAAGCTGCTGCGTAACCACTGCAATAGTGCCTGTAGGCATGCTAGACGTCAGCATATATACGAATCCATTGAAAACTGTGCTCCTCACAATCTTTGGAAATTCCTAAAAACCCTTGGTGTTGGCAAGCCAAAGTCCGGTCCTCTCTCAAACCTTGATTTAAATGCTATTAATGGTCATTTTAGTAGTTCACCTTCCTTCTTATCTAACTTTCCAAAATCTAACACCTTGAACACCCTTCACAATTCCATTCTGTCGACCAACTATCCACCTTTTCAGTTCCATGAGATTACTTCTTTGGATGTTCGGAAGATTCTTCGCTCTGTAACAACCAAGGCAGTAGGTGACGATGGGCTCAGTAAAGATATGTTCCTGCCAATCTCCGATGTAGTTTCTCCAATAATAGCAGATATTATTAACTGTTCCCTGTCCTCTGGTTCTTTTCCCAGTCCCTGGAAGAAAGCCCATATTATCCCTCTCCCTAAAAAGTCCAATCCTGCTTCTTTCTCTGATTTTCGTCCTATATCCATTCTTCTTATTCTCTCCAAAATACTTGAGCATATTGTTCATGAGCAATTTGCTAATTTCCTGTCCCATAACCAACTCCTGAATCCTTATCAATCTGGTTTTCGTCCGGGACACAGCACTGTTACAGCTCTCGTCAATGTGACAGATGACTTGAGACTAAATATAGAGCAAAAGAATCTTACCGTCCTAACGCTCTTAGACTTCAGCAACGCCTTCAATACTGTTGACTTCGACATACTTGTTGGCGTGCTGAGGTCTCTCAATGTATCTCCATTGGTAATTTCATGGTTCAATTCCTATCTCCGTGGTAGACAGCAGCTGGTTAAAATTGACACTTCCAAATCCGATTGGTGTAACCTAACAACCGGCGTCCCACAGGGTGGCGTTCTTTCTCCTCTCCTATTTTCAATTTTTATCAATTCTATTACTGCTTCCCTCTCCTCCTCTTTTCATATATATGCTGACGACTTGCAGTTGTACGCAGCCGCACCACCACATGACATAAACAGGGCAGTGGACACCATTAACTCTGATCTCATGGCCATTAGAGAATGGACGCTACGTTTCGGTTTACAGGTCAACCCAAAGAAGTCACAGGCTATCATCATTGGTAGTGACTATAACGTCTCCCGCTTGGACATGTCCAACGTTTCAGATGTTGTTTTTGATGGAGAAGTAGTGCCTTACTGTACGACTGTGAGGAATTTGGGTTTGTGGATAGACCAAACTCTGTCTTGGTCTCCACATGTCAATGAAGTAAGTCGTAAAGTTTTCGGTTCATATCACTCTCTTAAGCGCTTACAGAAGTTTCTGCCACAGGAAACGAAAATAACGTTAGCTCAATCTCTTCTTCTTCCCCTACTAGATTATGCCGATGTTGCTTATCTAGATCCCACTGAAGAGCTGCTTGATAGGCTGGAGCGTCTTCAGAACTTGTGTATCCGATTCATATACGGACTGCGCAAGTATGATTACGTCTCCGACTTTCGATGCAGGTTAAAGTGGCTCCCTATTCGTCTTCGCAGGAACTTACATATCCTTTCCCTTTTATATAATGTTCTTCACAACCCCGTCTACCCCAATTATTTAAAAGAAAGAGTTGTCCTTCGCACTGACCGTAGCAACAGAACGCTTCGCTCCTGTCACCTTTCCGATCTGGCAATGCCTGCCCACACCACTGATCGTTTCACCAAATCCTTCACGGTCAATGCTGTTCGACTCTGGAATGAACTTCCGCAAAACCTCAAAGATCTTCCTTCTGTGTCCTCTTTTAGATACAACTTAAAAAAAATTTACCTCTCATCTCTCTGAATGACTTACTGACTAAGCTACTGTTTGTCTGTATATATGTATCTGTGTATTTATGTATGTATTTGTATGTAGTATATTTTTATGTTTATCTTATAGGTTTAAAATAACTTTTACATATTGTTATGCACTGATTAAGTTAAATTTTCAAGATAAAAATGTGTTTATGTTTTCCCAAGGTTGACTGGAAGAAATTTCTTTTAGGAATAAGTCCGCCCTTGCCTTCTATCTGTTCTTTGTGTGTATCTTGTCTTCTTATTTGTGTGCAATAAAGTGTTTATTCATTCATTCATTCATTCATTCATTCATTCATTATCTATAAAAACGGCAAAAAAACATGTCTGTTGTATGGGAGCCCCCTTAAATATTTATTTTATACTGTTTTTTAGTATTTATTCTTATAGCAGCAACAAAAATACATCATCTGTGAAAATTTCAACAGTCGACAGACGGACAAACAGACGGACAGCGGAGTCTTAGTAACAGGGTCCCGTTGTTTACCCTTTGGGTACGGAACCCTAAAAATGAGGTTTTGAAGAATTGTTTGTTATTTCTACACAGTACTACACTACGAGTACTTTAGACAATGTAGGTAGTAAAACATTTAGTTTTAAAACAGTGTTATTCCAAACTTTAATAGATAAGGATATAAAAAAATATATTTTAAAAGGCATTTTCCAAGAAAATGTCAAAGCCCAAAACGTAGGAAATGTTTCTTGCATCGAAAAAAACTGCGGAGTTAAGACAGTGTTCGATTCCCGGTTCAGAGCTCCTCACATCCAGATTTACTTTTATTTCTGCGTTTCTATACTGCAATGATATAATGTTAATTTATATCTCCTTGCGATGGATAAATCGCCAAGTGTTCAAACATAGAAATTTATTTCTGTCATAGTTTCGTTAAGACAGTGTGTTCAGATCAAAAAAGTAGTGCGTACCTAAAAAATCAAAAAAATACCAAAATTACTGTTTTTAACATATTAACCCATTATCTTAAATATAACAAAGCATTTTTGTACCTAAACGCTCTTGTGTAAATTTATGTTATTAAATACTATTATCAAATCTCTTCTTGATTCTCCGCACTACTTAGAACTGCACTTTTTCAGATATGTTTATCTCTTTTGTTAAGCGATAGACCTACTGCGCCTTGACGGAAATAGGTTAAATTGACTAATTCGTTTTCTTAAGTTATTATGGTTATCTGACAAAATGTTTACGAAAAGGTTTTATTTTAAAGTTGGTGTGTTTTATTCAAAATATATTTTAATAAATTATAAGCAAAGAACATGTAATATAGGTAGACAGTATCTGTAGTGCTAATTTCTCTTCCTTTGAAAGGAACAAAGCCGTTCTTAATTCATTGGTAATTTTAACAGGATTTTATGGAATGTTTTATTGAGAACCAGCCTTTCGGCTGTGGCTCCGTCTGCGTTTATTTAATCTTTGCCCCTTTTTCGGCTAAGTGGTTATTTTATCCACAACCCTTATAGCCAATTTATGTTGACCAGGGTCACTACGATGATAATAAAAAACCCTTACGTTATACTTTTGCTTAAGATATCCCGCTTAATACAGACAAAATTAAATTGTTTGACACTCTCTAGTTTAGACACTGGTTAAATAGAAAAATAAATTAGCGCCTCTGAACTATTTGTAGATAGTTATGTTGATATCTATTGACAGACAAACAGACACAAGACAACAAGGTTAATTTTTATAATTTTGAGTAAAGAAAAAAAGACATTTAAACTCTAGCAATCCAAGGTTATGGACAACAATCGTATGTGCTCATTTTCTTCAAATCCTTCCAGATAGAGCAAGAAAATTAAATAGTTAAAAACACGACTGCTGTCACACAAAGTGAACTAAAAAGAACAAAAGAAGTTGTATTAGTTAGAACATACAAGATGTTCAAGGAATACACAAGGCAGCTTTCTGGAGAGTACATATTTTTAAAAGCCCCACGACTGCAGTAAAAATTCATACCAACATCCTGCATTATATAAAAGCGTCGATAAGACCTAGGATGAAGAGTACTCACTTAGAAACTGGGAGAGTGACAGCCAGAGGGATTTCCACAAAAATCTACGGAAAACGGTAACGGACGAAGGACTGATGATACTACTCCCGGGTATGGCTTTTCAAGATGTATGTCATGCCGGAATACGACGAGTCGATTGGCAGCATGGTTTCGTCATGACATGCCACGACCTAAGCCTACCATTATTAATATTATTAGACATGGATACAATTATCAAGTAACGATTTTTATAATTTAGACTAGTGTTTTGCGTGGTGCGCGGGCTGCAGGCAGCCCGCGTGAGTTGTAATTGTTCCAAGTTGTACTTCGTTATTGTTGTTTGTTGTTGCATTTAGTTGTTGTTGTAACTTTTTCGTTAACGTGACAGGACAAGGTATCGAGTTAAAAACACGTTTGAAATTGAGTTGAAACAAATTATCAGACGACATTCAAGTAATGGGCAGAAGTAAATTGTATCACGAAATGTTATCGGTCATGATCGGGTGGGAATATTTATAATTTAGATAAATGGCCCTAGATAATACTGAACAGTGAAACCGGTCAGGCGTAGCAAGTTTTATTTTATATGTGACATATATTAAATAATCGTTTTTTTAATTACTGAATATTGTCACTGAATAGTAATTTCATCTTTTCACAGACAATGACTATATAGTGCTTTGTTTACATATTTCACAAGTTCTGTTGAAATAGGCTTTAGTAGTTATTGCTCTTACGGTAATTGTTGGGAATCCTTATCAGATATATTACGCGGGTCCAATCTTATCTGCTCGTCGTCAAGGTAGAGGTTCTCGTCCAGTGAAAGTGTACATTGCCATTTTTATTTGCTTTACTACCAAGTCGATTAATTTAGAGTTGGTCGATGATTTAACTAGCATCCTGAAGTTAACGCACAATTTCACTCTTTATAGTTACTATTTTAATTACACTCAACCGGTTTCGAAAATATCAATTAATTTTCAAGGGTTTTTATTTAGATCTTACCGCAAACCGTCTAAGTAACATTTATACAAGTTCACTCAAACGGGTGTAAGTAAAATAGTTAATAAAGTGTGTAATAGTGTAAAATTGCGTTTTCTTCAAGACGCTTTCCAAGTTTCACCAAGTGCCGACAATCGCAAGTATAAATTTAACTAGCAACTGTTATCATTCAGAGAGAAGCACAGAGGGAAGCAAAATTTGCTATTTAATAAAAATTGCAATGTACACTTTCACTAGACGACAAACTCTGCCTTGACGACTAGCAGATAAGATTGGACCTGCGTAATATACACTTGATAAAGATTCCCAACATGGTCCTTCGAGCCGGATCGTGTTGGGAATCCTTTAGAGTGTATATAAATAAGGACTTTTTCAAAATGCGCTCCTGTAACAGTCACAGGATGGCTAGTCCAGAAAACAGAACAGGATTTTGCAGTGACTCATTTTCGGTACAAATTTAGGCATTGAAAAATACAAATCACTTTAAAATAAAAATGAAACGATTTTTCTCAACAGAATACCCATCTTAGAACTCAAATATCCAATATTATTATAATTTTTGTATGTTTATCTATTATTTCGTATATTTCATGATCTGGTTGGCCATATCGTATTTTTGTTAAAATTGGGAGGGTCGCCTCGCTCTGTTCCGCTTCGCCTGGCTCTCCAAATGTATTAACACGTAAACCTAACACGCTCCTCCTCACTCCGCTTCGCTTCGCTCGTCGTCGCACCTATTTTGTACTTTTGGTGAAAGATTTTCGATTTCATACTTTACGATCTGCCCAACCAGATCATGAAATGGTCAATTCTACGATATGGTCACGACAATTTACATTGAATAGGTATGTATTCATTTATTTCAGTATTTTCATGTATTATTATATGTAAGTTTCTGTCTCAGATATTTAGGTTTATATTTTAATCTTGATCCCCCTATTATTTTGTGATTAGTATTTACACTTCCACATGTTATTTTGTTCATCTTTCTGTTAGCTACCAAGGGTTGTCTGGAAGATATTGCTATTAGCAATTAGTGCCACCCTTATGCACCATGTTTAATTATTTTTTTTGTCTTTAAGTTATTTGGTTAAATGTGCAAAAAGTGTTATAAATAAAAATAAAGCTTTTTATTTATCGCATTTAACAACGAAGAGAAGACGTTTTAACAACCTACCTACTAGATACTATAAAAGAAGCGAAGTTCACAACCGTGACTTTGCTTTGTAATGGTAGCAGGCACCGCAGGTTCTAGTTCTAATTTTTAACAGTAATAGAAGAGTGCTTGTGGTACAGCTCTAAATAAGTTTGGTAACAAAGGAATCAAAAACTCATTTTAATTTGTTACGAATTGCCAAAACTAATTTCAGTGTCCATGCGAGGCCAAGCCGCAGCGAATAATTTTCAATACAGTTCTGAGCGGCGACTCTGATGCGTTCGTAAAAATTGCGAAAGCAGAAAAGTCAATAATTTCCTTAAAAAATCCCTTGTAAATCACCCGAAATCTGCCGAAGCAAATTTATACCCATGTAGAGTCGGCCAAGCTCATATAACTCTGCAAAAAGCAAAGTATGACTTGGCCGTTTCATGGATTATTGCATGACACAACAACGTTATTTCTTACCATAAGTCCATGGCGTCTGTGCGACGGCCAAGCCATAACTTTTACCAAAATTAAGAGTTTATTAGTGCTTTATAGAGTTAGGCCTTGTGGAGTTGAAGGCTTTGTTCTCCATGAGATCTGATAGCTTTTTAACAGTGAAACCGTTATGAGCTTGTGAGTCTTGGCAACCTACTTTATTTTAAATGTTTTTAATCTGATAAGTTATTTGGGAAAGTTATCTAAGTAGGTTGAACCTACTAAGATAACTTTCCCAAATAACGAGTAGGTAAGTAGCACAAGAGTATTATGTTGGTACCACAGAACAATACAATGTTCTGAGGTTGGTACAGTTCCAGTAAATGTACCTTTTACCAGACATGAAATCGCTCAGTTTTAATTTTTATAAAATTTTCCATTGCTTTAAATTTGGTTTTCTAATTAATTAATGCTAAATTATTCTAACAAGAATAATAAAATCATTGTTATTTAAAATAATGTTTGCAAGTTTGCGTGAAAATTTAATTTTTTATAGTTGGAAAATTTAGAATGAATTAATTATTTCAGTGGTTGTTCCTACCAAAGAAAATCAAATATGAATATAAAAATAATAAGAGCAGCGAGTTTTTTCAGCTGTAAGTTATTAAAGTGATTACTTCTTATGCCGTCTATTTATTCAATCACAGAGCAAGGAAGCAATGGCGGTGATTATGTTAGTGATGGCATCGAATTTGCTTAGGAGATCAATTTCTTTTTCTCATTTTTTCATCAATAATAACTTATTAGAACAAAAATTATGAACGATTAAATAAGCGTATTATTCTACCTATATAATAGTTAATTAATGTCTTTGATAAACCGATCGAAAACGCAAAACATAACCATCACGCGGGAGTTTTACTCTGTCTTTCCATTTCCGGATTCCATACACAATGGGAGGCCATATACAGGATTTCGTGAATTTTACCTTGTCTATGGTATCCGACAAGCTGTGGGGCTGTGTATAGCCTCCCAAAGTGTATGCAATACATAAAGAGTGAAAGAGATAACCGCCATGCTGATGTTTGCTGTCTCCCTTTCTCTTGAGCAAAGGATATGGAGTTTTTGAACGATTAGCAGTGTTCTTAATTTGAAACACTTTTCTTCACTGTTGAAATCAAAAATCAAAAATCAATTTTGCTCACTGTTTTAAGCAACAAAGGCGCTCTTTTCGAGCTAGTGAGGTGAAAACAGTATTCCAATTATCCTTCATTAAAAAAGTTATTTCGGAAGTGACGTACAAGTTTTGAACATACGAGATGCGAACAAAGAAGTATCCACTTCAAAAATAATTCCTTTAAAAGCAAGCGGGGTGAACATTGGTCTCTCGAATACTGGTTGACTTATAGGTTATAAGATAACTGCTGCCAAACGTTAAGCTTTCGAAGCTAGTTTTAAAATAGGAGATTGTCGGTTAGTTTATTTTCTGGCTCAACCCGGTTTTCTCTTTTGTGTAATGTATTTGTTTTAAAACAGTAAATTACAATAATATATAATGTTTCATGTCAGCCTTTAACAGCCGCATATTGGTCGTGACTTGAAATTTTTCTCAACACGCTAGCATTAAATTAACTATAAGGTGCAACAAATATGTACTGTAGCTTGAACCAAGATATTTAACCCCATAGCTCAACTCATAATAACTTGTAATAAAGACTATTTTCATACAGCTTATTGTCTAAAAAGTCCAAGTCTTGTATTATTAAAGGACATGCAATCCTGCAATGAGAAAATAAAAGCTCAAAAGAAATAGGATTATAGCAAAGAAAACCTTACTTATTTGAAGCAGATTATAATTGCGGTTTTAAAGGTTTTAAGCAGTTTTTTTGGGTTCAAAAAACAAAAATCGGCCAAGTGTACACATTAAACGGATCATTAATTTAGATGTTATTTTATTTTTCTTTTTCTAATGCAGGTTTTTTGCTACATACAAGTGCTTCGGACAGAAATTACCAATCTGACCCCGTTCTTCGAATCCGCAGCAACTGTGTCCTCGTCTAATTAACATATAAACTGGTATACTACGATACGATGCAAACTGACCTAATAACAACAAAATAGTTTTCACTGGCTAAACAGCAACGGAAAAAAAATCCAAGACACAAAAATAGATTAAATTTTATTAAGAAAATAAAGAATGTATGAACTTACTAGGTTTACTAAATGAACACGTCTCCTGTGGTGAAATATCAGTATATTTTTATAGTAACTGATTAATTAGTTAAAGCAAAGCACAAAAATTTTTGAATTTTTGAAAAATACTTTTTATTAACGAATTTGGCAATAGCGATATTTATCACTTTTTGTATAAAGTCGTGTCAGATGAGATCACGAGACACGCCGTTAAGGTTATGACATAGGCTAGAAAAAAATGAGTTTCGGGCGTGGCTAACGCGTCGCGGGGGGAAATTCTCAGTTCTCCCGCCCCGCGCCCCGCACGTCTGCATCTAACTAAACTTACCATAGATTGTGGATACAATAGACATTCAGCAAATAAAAAGCCGTGATGCAAAAGCATATTTCTATGTGTAGTGTCAATGTTTATGTCATTCAGATTTATTGAGATTTATTCAGATTGTCATTCTACTTGATATCTACGATTATTTATAAGTTAATATAATTTAAATGAAATGAAATGAAAATTTCTTTATTTCAAAATAAGTTACCTTAATTATTAAAACTCTAGTTCCCACAGAAAGTTTCCTTGTGTAGTGGAATCTAGGCTCCTCCCAAAATATATTTAACATCAAGAAATTAAGACGTTAATTTACAGTCTAATACATGAGTACGGCATAAAGACAAAGATACTTATTGTTAATAAAGTACGACTTTGTGTTGTATTAGAGATTGTTTGTAAGTTGTGTGTGAAGGTGTGTAGTGTATATGTGTGTGAATGAGTGTGTGAGAGTTAATTGTATGAAATTCCTTACTTATGATGTTAAAGATGATTTTTAAATGTTGACTATAAAAGAGGATAAAAGTAAAAAAGAGTTTAATTTAAGGCGAAAGGGAGTCAAAAATTAGGTTTAATCAAATGTTCCACATCATCATAATTCAGTTTTTGTAGCCAATTTAGTATTACAGGTTTAATTTGATGGTTGTTTAAAAGTTTAATCTTTGGGTCATTATTAAAAAAAGCATTATAGAGTCTAGGTGCAATGTTATAGAAGTTCCTACGAGCAAACTCACTGGTTACGAATGGAACAGGGCAGTGTTGAACACGTTTCTTAGTAGCAGGAATATTTGGAACAATAGTCCTGTGATATCTTCGAATGGTGAGTAAGACAAAAAGTTTACGAACTGTGAGTACGTCAGCCTGTTCATAAAGTAAAGCTGTAGGATGACGAAACTTAAGAAACAGTGTTACCTTTAAAACAGCTCGTTGTGCTCGCTCTATTTCTAACAAGAAAGTTTTTGCAGCACTACCCCAAGAACATATGCAATAACTTAAGATACATTGACAAAGAGCTTTGTATACTTGTATTAGCAATTTTTTGTTTGCAACCAGTCGTAAATTCTTGAAAATATACATGAGTTTTCTCACTCGTGCTGAGGTTGCTGCAATATGTGCCTCCCACTTCAGTTTGTCATCTATTATAACCCCAAGATATTTTAAAGATTGGGTGCGTTCAAGTAGAGTGCACTGACATGTCGTTTTGAAGCAATTCCAATCACGATTACAGGGAAAAGTATGCAGCTTCAATTGAAAGGAAGTAGACGGGTTACACACTACTGTTTTGCTAAAGCAAAGATACTTCGTTTTTCGTGTGTTCAGGGCTAGGAGACTGTCTTCAAGCCAGGCGGTCACTTTGCTTAACCCGTTTTCTGCTTTATCTTTTACTGCACTCCAAGACTTTTCATGAAATATAACAACAGTGTCGTCAGCAAACATCAATAGATCAGCTCCTTTAATGTTAATAGAGCAGAGCTCATTGATGTAGAGCAAGAAAAGAGTTGGTCCGAGGGTACTTCCTTGTGGGACACCATAAGAACAGGAAGCTTTACCACTCATGTGCGTACTGACCCTTACATGTTGCTCCCTGTTAGTGAGATAACTTTCGAACCACGACAACACCAGTCCTCTCACACCAGCATTTTCTAATCGGGCCAAAAGTATTGGAATAGAGACTGTGTCAAATGCCTTCTTTAGATCCAGAAAAACTCCAAGACATCTATAGCTGGCGTCCAAGTAGTTGGTGATCAATGTTGTTAATTTTAGTACTGCATCATCTGTGGACCGTCTTGCTCTAAAACCGTACTGGTTTTCAGCGAGAAGATCGTGGCTCTCTAGGTAACTTACAAGTCTTCTGTTAACAACTTTTTCCAAGATCTTGGTTAAAGTTGTTAACAAAGAGATGGGTCTGTAATTAGACGGAAGTTGCTTATCACCATCTTTAAAGATGGGACAAACCAGAGCAACCTTAAAAAGGCTTGGAAATGTACCCGAGGATAGGCTTAAATTGCACACATATGTGATGGGTAGCACAAGCTGGTCACAGAAGTTTTTAATGATTTTCGTAGAGATATTGTCCCAACCGGGAGCACTATCAGATTTAAGTTTTAGAATAATGTTCCTTATTTCTACGGGATCAGTAGGTGTAAATGTCATCGAAGATATTGGAGCTTCATGACTTTTAGCCTTTTTAGCTAGGTCAAGATCGGTGACGTTCATCTTGTCTAGAGTGCTATTAGCAAGCTCCTCTCCAATAGACGTGAAATATTCATTTACATGGTTTAGCGAATCTAATGGTGTGTCTTTAATGGTTACCAGGTCAAGCGACGATTCTTTTTTATTTTTCATATTGCACACTTCTTTTATAATATTCCATGTCCCTTTTATATTGCCCCTAGACTGTTCAATTTTTGATTGGTAATAGGATTTTTTTGCGGCTTTAATAACTTTGTTGCACATGTTGCGATATTTTATGTATTCAAGATGTAAATCTAAAGTTTCAGGTGACTTTTTAGCTTTCTTAAATAACCGATCTCTTTTACGTATAGAGCGGACCAAACCAAAAGTAATCCATGGCTTCAAAGGCTGTTTGTTTTTAGAAATTGTTGACATAGAGGTGTTATCATTTACAATAGTTCGGAGCCGGTTAACCAAAAACTCTGCAGCCTTGTCAGCACTTGTTTCCTTAAAAAGATCCTCCCATTTCTCTTCAAAAAGACTTCTGCCAACAGATTCATAATCTACCTTAACTTTTGAATAAGTAATAGAGTTCTTTTTTGTCTGACTTTTATCTATATAAAGAAGAATAGGAGAGTGGTCAGTAAACTCTTGAAAGACCAAAGTTTGGCAATAATGGGTCGATTTAATCATAAAATGATCCAGACAGGACCTTTTTCTAGTCGGTTTATCGATACCTTGCCTTAATCCTAATGAAGCCATAAGATTCAAGTAGTCATTTACTGTAGTACACTGATTATCTGGCATGGTATTAAAATTAATGTCACCAACCAAAGTAATATTTTTAGTTTTGATCGTTTGCAGAATATTACCCAGGGAATTAATGAATAGATTGGGATCAGTAGGAACTCGATTTGTCCTATGGTGTGGTCTATAAGAGCAAACAATGGTATATTCATCTGAAATATTTAGAAGTATGCAGTTGCCATCTCTCAAATTTGGTTCACATGTCGTTACCTCTATCTCATCTCGAACGTAAACTACCACGCCGTCATTTTGGTTAATGCTTATTTTGGATTCGAACATTTTGTAGTTGTTGATATGTGGAGGAGGACAGTCAGAAGTTGTCCTGCACTCTGTGAACACCAAAACATCTAGCGGCAAATCAAAACTAGAAATATAAACCAGAAAGTTATCCAGATTGCAGTTTATGCTTCTTATGTTGACTGACAGGATACTAAGGGCTTTATCATTGTTATTTGTACAGTTAAGAACTTGACGACATTTAGTATGGTCTTCAATAAAACTACAGCGTATACTTCCTACCGAATCGAGTTCAGTAGCAATATAAGTACTGTCAAATGTGAATGTAACGGAAAGAGAAAGACTGTCTCAACGAAATATTCAAGAAAGGATCGATAATATCGTGCAAAAACTTCATATTTAAATCGCGTTTAAAGATACTAACGAAAAAAATTGTACTGTTTTGAATATGTGAGTATTTAAGTTCATCATAAGTGCAAAAGTTAATTATGGAATTGTAAGTTTTGTATAGAGTATTTTGTGGGTATTGGAATGTCAGAGGTGAAGTGTGTGTATTAAATGTGTGTATATGTGTATTTTTAGAGATTTGTCTCAGTATAACAAACAGCAACTTAACTTTAATTACAAGAAAATAGCAAAATGAAACATGCAGCAGTGTAAGAATAAGAGCAATCATGAACAGAGTTACAAAAGATAGTCATATTTTATGATTCTCAATATTTTCAAGATCCGACTCATTCAATATGCGCAATGCGGGCTCCCCTTCAGCCTTGCGCAGAAATACGGTGCCATTGGAGGTCCAGCAGAATGCGTATTGGTGCATTTTCGAGAACTCGCGTGCCATCGAAAATAGTTTCTTAGACTTAAATGTAAGGCTCTCCGTAACGTAAATAGGTTTTTCTGGTCCATCAATTTGCAAATTGGTCGAATTCAGTTTTTTGATTTTATTTTCTCTGTTGTAGCTTTTGACAGAAGTTATTATTTTTTCTTTTGTGAATACCGTTGCAAATTCCGTTACGATGGGTTTATTTCCTTCAGTCTGGGTATTAATACGGTAGACATTCCTCACATCAGATGTCGCCAAAGGTACATTAAGGGCCTTCGCGGTGTTTTGTACTATCTCCAAAAGGTCTGATTTTGATTCGCCTTTCTTCGTCGGGACATTTCTAATCTCAATACACGACAAGCGGCTGTTACGTTCCATGATTTCGATTTTGTTCTCCAGAAGCTGTATATATTTACGATCCTGTTTACGCTCTTCTAACAGTGAATTGAAATTTGTCATAAGATCGTCATACTTTGTTGACATAAAATCCATTGACTGCGCAATTTTCTCATTTTGAGTTTTTAAATCTTTCATGAAGGACACCAGAACATTTAATGAATGACTATGGTTGTTCAAGGTTGTAGTAATACTCGAATCCGCTTGCTGATGGCTGGAACCAGGTTCCTCAATGTCTCTGCGCAATCGTTTTTGAGAGTTACGTACAGTGACATTAAGCAGCGGATCCGAGTCGTAGCGATGCAAGACAACAGGCGGCGCTGCGGGCGCCTCCACTCTCGGCCTATAGTTGATGTCCTCGCCCGTGCGAACTGGCGATCTCTCAAGAGGCATAATGTCGAAGTGATACGTGCACGAAGATACTAGGAGAGTATGAGCAAGCTACGACAGAGGTGCGACGCGTGACAGTGTTGATGAATGGAAGCATGCGGCAGACGATGTGTGTGACTCACAGATGTGCGTAAGAGCGTTGGGCGTCGCCAATGTGCTGCGGCGTTCAATGGTGATGGGTGGGGCTTGCGCACGGTGTATTAAATGTGGCAGCTACACCGGCACCGTGAGCATTTACTATGCCGTGAGCGACAGGCAGTAGTATCAATGGGTCTGTCCACTTACTTGCTGTGATATGCGTGCCTGGTATTGCGTTGTGTAGTCTCTTCGTGGGATGAAATAAGACTTTTACTGATGAGTCCAAACGAACTCCTACAGGTTTCTGTACTCTTATTATTTAAACTATATTTATTGTTGTAAAAATGTTTTAAAAATATTTAGAATAAACAATAGCAGGTTATAGTAACACGTCTGACACACTCAGAGTCCGGGGGGGAAGGGGATTTTTTAAAGAAACCCATAAAGTGATATGCGACCGGTTGCTTCAGTGTAAAATTAATATTACCGCCCAAGTGCTAGCCAAAATCACGCACTGAGGGTTTCGTACCATCAAACAAGGTGACTTTTTGATATAGCCAAATTCATACTGGAGGCTTGATAAGTAACCAATCAGTACCACTTTTTGGTAATATCGCAAACTAAAATGTTAACTTCCCATAGTAAATAATTACTCGGGCTGGGCTTACGTTTGTAGGGAAAACTACTTTCTTCAGATGCAGCATTTACCATAGAATCCACGGCAGATTCGTGCCACTGTTCAGCTAATTTGCCATGTATTTTCTGCTAATAGCGTTCGGACATAGCTAGGACATCAATCAACAGAGGACATAAACTGTTCCAGGGCTGAAAAACCTCCACCTATGGCCATAATACCAGTGACTGCTGACTTATTTGTATCAAAAATACAACTTTGTTTCGAATCGGTTTGGATAACTTGGCGATATTTGCAAAAGCTACATCTGAATGTAAGTTTTGATATAAGTTTTGATGTTCCATACAAAATTTCATTTCCAAGGATAGTTTTTTGTGATTCACCGACCAAGTCAACAATTATTACAAAGCAAGATTGAATCAGCCTTAGTATCACAGGGACCTACCTGGGGGCCCCAGTACGCATCGGTCCCCTTATTCCGCCACTGCCCCATTTTAATAGTATCATATCTTTT
The DNA here is from genome assembly GCA_934047225.1 of Ypsolopha sequella. Taxonomy (NCBI): domain Eukaryota; kingdom Metazoa; phylum Arthropoda; class Insecta; order Lepidoptera; family Ypsolophidae; genus Ypsolopha; species Ypsolopha sequella. The sequence continues at coordinate 13,391,719 of OW203996.1, forward strand.
TGTAATTTGCAACAATTTGTATTTACGTAACCGAAGCCCAGCGTTCATTTGAGGAATGTTATTTTGGACAACAATCGTCACGACATGAATCCCTGAGGGGATCTAAAAGGTATTCCCAAATGTGAACTGTGAAATGCAAGTCGCAGTTCACTCTTGGTACACCCGCTTTTCAGTGACGATTATTATGTGGGTGGTGAGCCCTATCGCCGTACTTTGGGCACAAATGAACTAACAGCTGCAACAAATTAATGTTGCACCGCGGGAATTGAACCCACGACCTTTGGGATAGAAGGCGAGCGCTCTACCACTCGGCCAGTTAGTCAATTATATTTCAATTCAAAGAAAACATTCGAGATCTGCTTTAAAATTAATTTGAACGAAATTGTGTAGCATATAAAAATATATATTTTATCATTTACAATTAAAACCAAAATATATAAAAAAACGAGTAAAAAACATGCCAAACTTAATTAGCGCCGACGCTAAGTGAGCGAACAGAGTTTACGATAGGAGGTCAAAATTTTATTTTGCGATATTACCAAAAAGGATAATCTCTCCGTGATACTAATCACTTACCAAGCCTCCCGTACGAATTTGGCTGTATAAATAAGTCACCTTATTTAACCAGAGTTATTAAATTGGACAATACAATAAATACCTAACTTCGTCATGTTTTTTATATATTTATTATTTATGAGCGTAATGTAACATATTAAAAAAAGAAATCGGACTGAGGAATTACTACAACAAGCCGTCTATTCTATTCTGTTTACGTTTAAGTTTCTGTTCTGTTTAAAGATTTGGCATCTTATAGGTAAAGTTTTTCAAGATACTTGCTTGTACTAGATGTTGTAATGTCAAAATAGATAATTGCTGCAAAACAAAATAGAAAATTCGCGATGCAGCGCAGCGTCGCGGTACCACGTCCGACAGGCGCCCTGGCTCGACGCAGACTGACTTCACGCAGCGAAACATTTGGTTGGAGGGTTTTTAGCTAATACTGAAATATTTTCTAGGGAAAAAAATATTGAATTTAGGTGACATACCTTCGTATTTTAATTACCTATTTTATGAAAAAAAAATTAAGTTGATCTCTTAACCGCGTTCTTCAAGCGAACGTTTGAAAAACAAAAAAAAGGGGGGTGCAAAACATTTTTTTTTGACAAAAGTATAAATCTTAGTACATTGTTTATACGTAACATCCCTAGAGAAAAGATTAATAAACCAAATATATTTTTTTCAATGCCAGGAGAGTCCGAATTTCTTCAAACGAATCCTAGATAGCCTGGAGTTGGTCATGCTCTAGGCTCAGGTACAGTCTTAAGCTCACTTTGATTGCCAATAACTTCGTAATTTTTTGAGATATCAAAAAAATAATGTTGCTTTGGTTTTAATCTTTTTAAACGCAATTGATTTTCATAAAAATCTTTATGTAGAAGACGGCTCATTGTCTCTATAATTACCATCTAAATTCAAGTAAGGAAATCTGAAATCTCTTTATGTCCAGGCAGTTTGGCTCATATACTCATAGTAGTATGTATTTACCTGAGATGTAGTTATATATTTATTGACCTGAGTCTGTTGTCTAGTGATTCGAGTACTCGACTACTAATCCGGAGGTCGCGGGTTCAAATCCTGTAGGTACACATTGAGTCAAACGTGACAGATACGTTAAAAGTGACACATCTGTCACTATTGACATATCTGTTACTTTTGTTTTGACATCTGTTATTCATTTAGTCTAAAATAAAGTTAGAATTTGATTTTGCATTTTCTCGGAGTTCTAATATCTTCACTTCAGTTGACCCCATAGAGCCTTATGTTCCTTTTCACTAAGAGGACATAATATAATGAATTATTGTTTTTAAAAAAATCCCATGATAATGTAAGGGAATTTTATTTTGCGTTTTCTGGTTCTTATACGCTGATCTCGGTTAACCATATGGAGACGTACGTTCTACATCAGCTTGAGAATCGGACAAGATGAACTAAAAGTTTGTGTGAATGGCTGTTTTTCCCTGAGTGTAATTTTTTTTGAAAATGTGTGTATGCTGAAGTAAAATGTTAGTTAGCTTTTTTAAAATGTTAGTAAGCAATAAACAAGTAAGCTTTTTTGCAGCTGCAACCTATCTGATAGTTTCCCTTGGTGCCCCTTTTTTAACTTCCCTTCCTGAATATATTTCACTTTTTACACATATTACCTCGCCCCTTAAGACCATTCCTCGTCCTATGTAAGCGGAGATAGGAAAGTCATTAAAAAATTTTCAGCTTCCCACGCTGACAACTAAACAGCTGCCGTTAATTCGAGAGAATGATGACAGATGGAGTGTGGCGATATCTCGAAAAAATACTACAAGTCAACAAGAGCTTCTTCACGACAAAAATAAATAAAGGCACGTTAAAAAAATATCAACGGTACAACAAATGGGACGAAATAAATCCAAATCATGATTATTCAAACTTTTTTTATAAATAAAAACTCTGGAATAGAATATATATACGATCTTATTATTTGGTAAGGTATATCAGTTTTATAATACGACAACACTGCCTTACACCGCAGATATTATAAACCTTTTTCTGAAATGTCGATTCAAAAAGTCGAGGATTCATACTGCAGGCATTATGATTGCTGATTTGACAGAAACAACTTGACAGTATCGCTAATAGACAACTTTTCGCCAAAAAAAATATTTTTTGCGCTTTTTTTTAACTTTTACGTAGAAATTGAGTCAGCTGATTCATTAAGTTTTGTACTAGGAAGTGGAAAATATATACGACAAAAATACTTTTTATTAACAAATGGGACCTTTTAACGATATACAATCTACCCTAAAATCATCATGATAAATATAAAATATTGAAATGCAAAACAGTAAAAAAAAGGTTTTATCCCCTGACATTTGCAAACGTCACCATTCTCTCGAATGAACGGCCGGAGTTTAAGTCATATTTGAGACATCTGTCACTTTCAACAATGAATGAACCTCAGAATAAGTAATACAAATAGAAGCCTGACTAAAATAAGAACTGGGCATTAGCCATTGTACTCATCTAACGTAAATTACTCCTGTGTACGAGTGAATGAAACACCGGACCGCACTTACTTTATCTTTTTTCCTGGTGTGTCACTAGATTGAACCAAGCAAATGTCAGTTGGATGTAATTTGGATGTATTTTAAAAATTATAATACCATCAAATTAAATACGTCTCATCATTGTATCGTTTTGTTGTAATATCGTTCGCTGCGTGCATCACATCTTAATTTGGTGGCATCGAAATGTCTAATGCATTTTGCAAAAGTTTACAGCTTCACCGAGAGAAATTAAATATTTTGGTGCTCTTCCTCTCAAAATTCGTGAAAGTGTGATTTATTATTGTTTGTGTTGATTGTTTTTTTAACATTTTAATAAAATGTCTTGTGCGATTGAAGGCTGTAAATCGCATACAGGAAGAAAAGAAAACAACAATGAAGCAATATCATTTCATCGGTGAGTTCTGATAATTTTTATGTTAATAAGTTGCAGGATCATACCTAAAACTCAGTAACAATAATAGTAGTTCTTGTAAATCATACTCGTGTTCAATTCTACACCGATATTTGCCTGTTTTATATAGATTTTCTGCCGACTATGAGAGGTTATGTTTTTTCGTATAGTGATGTACTAAAGTCCGTGTGGCAAACTATCGAACATTGGTTCCCGCGGCAGCCGTGCATAAAGGATAATAGATTAATGAGAGGTTTTCTTTTTGAGTATTAAAAAAAAACATAGTTTCCAAGAACTCTGTAGATGGTGTTGAACTGACTACGTTGCTAGGTGCCAAAGCCAAAACGATTGAAAAAAAAACATTGCGTCACGTCACATCACGTCACATACGCTCGTTGGTTGATGACATGTGTGCTGAGCATATTATGTGCGAATGCTTTGTTATGGTCCGTCCAGGTTTAAAATCTACCATGGCTTGTACTCATTGCGCTTTACGACTTTTATACAAATCCACAATCCACAATCCACATTTTTATACAAATCCACAAGGCACAGACTTCTCTTCTTTTTCTCTTGGGACATTTTCTTTCTGGCGTAGAAAACTCATAAAAAGACTGCTAATTATTTTTTTCTTTTTCCTTGTTGTTATTATTTATTTATTTTCAAAATGTCATTGTGATGTGATTTGACAATGACATTAATTACTTTTTTATGTACGTTTCGTTTTACGATCTCAAAATTACATCCAAGTGCAATAATCAAAAAATTATGTGACGTTCCGTTCTTTGCAGTAACTTACCAAGTTCAGCGCCATCTATCCAGCGACTAGGAAAGAGTAAAAAAAAAAGAAAAGAAAATCCCTCATTGCAGCGCGAGTTAAAAGAAAAATAATGCCGAATAAATATCGCTATATTTTTTTGTTACAGATTTCCAAAAAGGGAAGAATTAAAAAGTGAATGGCTTAGACGAATAATTTGACCAAATTGGGCAATTAAAAAAAGCAGTCATATTTGTTCGAAACACTTTACGTCGGATTCTTTTGGACCAAACGAAAATTTAAAATGGAGACTTTTAAAAGCAGATGCCTTACCAACGTTATATTTACCAGATACAGACACATTGGTGACCTTTAAATAATTATGTATAATTGCATTATCAATCTTGTTTGTAGGTACGTGCTTGTACTATACTATAGTATATTAACTCGATAATTTTTCAATTTTAGGCAACAGAACCAGTACCTATGGATGTCTGTGGTGTAGAAAAGTGCATGCTTCTATGTTCGCAAATCGTTCTGAAAGGCCTGTTCATAACTTGTACGTTACTTCCGTGATCGACTTCACGAAGAAATTCCGCATATCAAGACATTTTCGTACTTAGTGGTTGACAATAAAAGTACTTTGACAGGGTAGTTCTATCGTGAAATGAATTTTGGGAATGCTTATTGACTTGAACTGCGCATAATTTGATTTCTTATTACAGGTTATTAGGTATTTTAATCGTTCATTATTTGTTATTAGTTTTTATTCAAGATAAGTTGATGTTTATATGATAGAAATAAAAAAAAAAATTAAATTACCTCTGTAGTAATTGCGCTGTCATCGCTCATCATTGACATAATATTATTATTACGAATCCTTTAAGTCTATGATTATTATGATTTCTATTGTTGCGATTAATTCCTTCCTCCTTGATTGAACAAAGACGCGACATCAACGAACATCTATTTGATTGAGTTAAGAGGCGACTTAAAAAGTATCCACTTAAATAGTTTACGGTTGTATCTCTGATACAAGCTACAGCATTTTTTGTACTAGAAACAAGCACAATTTTGGACTTAACTTATGTACCTACCTGCCTACGATATAGTAATTTGTACTTAATAAAAAATATTATGCTAAACGAAAGATATCCTTTTATTAATTCCTTATTTACACAATATAACATGTGTCCCACTGGGGTAGACAGAGACCACTTTGCTATTAATTCTCTTGGCCTCCTTCCAAAGCAAGAGGATGTCACCAGAAAGGTCGGTGCCTCCTGCATTCTCTTTCTTTTCACACTTTGATACGATATAATGTGTGGTTAGGAGATTGGTCGCGGTTCATTTCGATTTGGTTTATTTATCGTAGTCCAAAATCGACATTGTTACATCACTAGCAAAGCAACGAACTAGTGACAACCTACCTAATTAAGAAAAAACTAATACACATCCATCTCTCTCTAACGCACTAGAATGTCGTAAGAAAATCAAGGATAGGTGTCTTTCTCCGCGTATTATTTTAGCCAGGTTTCTATTTGTATTCCTTATTCTGAGGAATGAACAATGTTCTATTGACATTTTCTCTCACATTTGACATGTGTTATTTATATTTAACACTTATTTTCTCGCTGAAATAGCAAGAAATTTTAAAGGTTTTTAAGGTTTTGTAACCATGTGATATTTGAGACATCTGTCACTTTTGTTTTTAATTATTTTAAACCAAATTGGCTGTCATATTATACAAACGCCAAAGCTTTGACAAATAAAACGTTAATATTCAAATAAATGTTTACGGAACCCTTCAAACTAGCCATTAACGGATTATTTAGCATATGTCCCATCACAGAGTATGAGTTCTGCAATATTGCGTTACATGAAAATAAGCCCAACCCTCCCCGCCCACTTGCTAGGCCAAGACGCAAACTCATGGTGATAACAGTGATCTGACCATGTAAGCTAAAAAACCGGCTAAATACGAGTCCGTTATTTAATTAAAATATTTTTAAATTTTATAAGCTTGCGTGCTAATTTTTCTTACGTGCGATGAATTTTTTTGCACTTGCCAGAATCGCCGTCCAGGAATCGAATACGAGTGAGTGCACAACCACCCAGTATAGACTTTTTCGTTACGATCCAAAATTATGTCCTGGTACCTTTGATTTTAAAGTCATTTCACGTCAAAAATAAAAGAGAAAAGATAACTTTTTCCAGTGACTTTGCCTTCGAAATTGGGATACTCACAGCATTTCAGTTGAAATCTGCTAAAATTATGAATAACACAGCACTCGTACTCCTTTCACAGTATACAAGGTGTTAAGATGAAGTTGCGAAAGCCGAAAACTTGCGATAGAACTCAATCATTTATAAATCGAGGAAAAAGAACTGTTGTTTCATACATTTTGCTCGGGTAGCTAACTTTTCTATGGAACAGCTAAATTTTTTTTCGCTATTCTAGGATTGGCTGCACAGTAAATGTTGTTCGTATGGACGAGTACAATCGCCAATTTCCGGTTTCCCAGTGTTGAATAAATCGCGCGCGACGACGCGACTTAGTTGAATCACAAGGGCGAGAAGCGTGATGTTCTGGTTAATCGCAAAAACATCGTGTCACGCTCTTTGCACTTGTGATTCAACTCAGTCCGTCGCGCGCGATTAAACCTGTGCTAGATCAGCTATGTATATATCTTGGTACCTATGTACCAAGCGAGATTCTTAGCTTAGATAGCATAGCTTTCGGGGAATATTTCATTAGCATGTACTTTCATAGCTAAAATAAGGTATTTTCCGGAATTAAATAAGCCTCATCATTAATTAATCATTAATGTATTTGATAGATAAATTTCCACCAAAATTTGTTGAATGAAAAAAAAACTATATTGCAAAAGTTAAATTTGTTCTTACTTACCATTTGCTGAACGATGAAGAAAAATATCGTGAGAAATATCGTTGAAAACCGATGATAGACCTCACCACTCATCATTTTGGGACGTAATAATCGTAAGTGAAACATGGGTGCACCAAGTACTGTGTACTGTGATTTGAATTTCACAGTTCACATTCGGAACACCTCCGACACCCCTTCGAGGATTCATGTAACGAAATATGTATTTACAAAATTGCGAGCCAAATACAATCTGCCAATTATATAACTGAACTGATAAGATTCTGATCACTTATGCGCGTCATGCTTGTTCATTACAATAATTATATTGCAATCTAAAATTAGCCATATCTCTGTGGACGTTGTTCTGAAGTTAATGTGTCTAGTGCGTGACGGGCAATAGTGATAATTTTATTGATTATTTGATCACACAGTCAACATATCACGAAAACTACAATGAAAGTGAGTTTAAATACTTTATACAAAATAAAGAGCTATTATTTATTGAAACCGTATACTGGATTGATCTATCGGAATATTTTAGGAGGCCTCATACGATATCGTTTCGCGCCCATGCAAATGTTCGCTGAATCGAGCTCAGGCTCGCGTGTTTTGTGTTTTATTGTTTTTTAGATTTGATGTTTTTGGATGTTTGACTTGTCTATTTTTTTATTTTTTTATAGTAAATATTTCTTGAACTCAAATTTATTATAGTATTTTTTACTTTAGTGAAACAATGCTCTGGATGGACGAAACAATGACTACTTTTGCGCTATTTTCCGAAAATTTGGCTTCTTTGATATTTTTTTTTCTCCTATAATCTTATATAAAATAGTAAAAAGTCTTTCATTTATTCCACAGAAGACTTTGTTACCCATGAACTGAATTTTTGTCATCCAATTTAAACCATATTATCTACTAAAACAGCTAAATATCTGAACCCTTTGCAGCGAAATTTGGCGAAATGGCTTTTAAATTAAGGTGGATTATACTGAAATAAATAAAGATATAGAAAAAGTTGTTCACTTATTCTATTCGATTTAGAACGGTGTTTCATACCATGTATGTAAATTATATTATTTATTATTTAATTATATTATAAAAAAAATATTTCCTTAAAAAAAACGCTAAAAGTCGAGAGATATTTTCATATAAGGCCTCTTAAAGTTACCTATTTAAGAACCCGGTGCAGGACGACGCCAACTGCGATGCAAAGCGAGACGTATCGTGACAATAAAGCGCATATTTGGCTGGCTGATCTAAACAAGCGCCTCACGCTTTGCCCCACGCCGTTCGAACTGTGCTGAGCGAGTCTCCTTTGCGTTGGAAATAATAATTTATTATTGTGCCTCGATTACTTGTTATTTTTTATTCTGTTTTAATCATTTAGAATATTGATCATACTTTCAAGTGATATATGTGCTTACTTTGCTTGTTAAATGTTCATAAGTCACTTAACGAAGCCTTATTTTATTATTATTATTTTGAATATTTGTCTGGTCTTTAACGCGATGTTTGTGAAAAAATCAGGGACGTACACCACTTTATATTGACCATCTAAATGAAAGCCTAAAATTTATTTGATTGAATTGTTCCACTTTGGCGAGTTATTATGGTTTTTAGATATGTATGAAGTACGATTCGGAACGGGTTCTTAATTCTAAGATATGACTATGAAAACAATATGAGTTTTGATTATTGCTTAACGGATGTATAAATGACGTGCTCAAAAAAATAACGGCATGTTCTGCTGATCATTTTAAACAAAGCTAATTTTAGTATTTTGTGCAACTGTGACATAATTTGAGACATTGGGACACGAGTGCGTGTTTAAAAAACGAACGAAGTGAGTTTCGTAATAGACTGCATGAGCGTCCTAATGTCAGATTATGTCCAATATGTCAATTTCACGAAAAATGAGAAAAAGAAAACCCGCCGTGATCATGATACTGTCGGTTGTGATACTTGCCATGATGGAATTAGTATGTAGATGCCTGAGATCAATCAGAAGCGAGAAGAGTAAAGGGGCGTTGCTTAAGAAATTAAGACAGACCGTTATTGCTTGTGATGGTTCTCTAGCGGTGTTATAATAAATTTGGCCAATGACAGCGCAAAATTGTGATCCTATAATGACCCATTTTTAGCTACTCGACATTTTCTACGGGAAAAAAAAAGAAATGTTTTTGCTAAATTAAAAAAAAACAAGTTTATGTGTGTGATGTATAGAGCTGACTTGAATATGGCTTGAATTTCTGAGCACTTCGTTAATATATCCGGTATACGATCATTATCTTTTGCATTTGTATCGCTATCGTAAAAAATGTTTATGTTACAGATAACGCCACTTAAATTGTTGGTGCTGTTTCTTTTACACACGAAATGTGAATCTGCCAAGATTCTTTACGTTATGCCATTCACGGCTACTTCACATTACATATCTCAGAAAGACTTGGCACTGGAATTAGCTAAAAGAGGGCACGATGTTCACGTTATTACAGCTTTTAAAGAAGAAAAGCATCCGCCAAATTATCATCAGATAATGGTCGAACTGAAAACTGTTTGGGAAGCTTTGTGTACGATTTTTTTTTAATTTATTGTTTTAACATAACATACATCTTCTAGCTAGATGATTTCACAGGTATTCCAGACTAAGCAAGCAAACACTTTTACACTTCGTTTTAATTTAACTCGTAAAATGTTGGAACAAATTAAAACAAGTGATAACAAAAGATTAAACCTATACCCAAAGATTTCAAAAGTAAAGATAATTCCTTACCGTACTATGACAGCACCAAAATGTTTCCACCTTTAAATGGGTGACGCTCACACGTTTGGAATCAGTGCTCATCTGAACACAGTGATAGTTGGACGCCTTAAGAACATTTAAAGTTAATCATTTTAACAACTTTAGTAGTCTGATCAGTTTGCTGACCGTAGGTAGACTGATTGCGCACTCATAAGTGTGCGGGCGGCGCGCGTCGGCATTATGTTAACGCATACATTCAAAAATAATGCAATAGATTTTAGGTGCCAGGGCTCACCTTAACTTTTGAAATCTTTGCCTATACCTATATGTATACACTATCGTTTAGATTAGTTCGAAAATGAAAGTGTGCAATTCACCGCAATCGTGCAAAGTGCCGAAATAACCGCGATAAGTAGTCGTTCATAAGTGGACAATGAATCTGAGAAAATTATTAGGTAAACTAAACCTTATGCCATAAGATGAGTCTAGATCCTCGTTATACAGCAAACTTACTAAAGCTAAAATTGAATAAACTTTTTGATTTTTTTTTCTACGTTTTTTTTTTTTTTTTTCAAGTTTGTTAAAACAATTTAAGATTGTATTCCTTTTAGGCATAAAGCTTAATATTTTTTCCTTTTCAAGATATTTTTGTTTTTGATCAAAATCTTCCAGTTATTGAAATATTTATACTAAAACTAACCCTGTTTAATCTGTCTTCATGAGAGGAGGACATTGAAATTTGATTAATTGCAAAAAAAAATATTTTTTTCGAAATATGGAAACCTAAGGCGTATTTGAAGACTTAAGAGGCTGGCGGAGCAACCCTATTTCATACAAACGAAATACCAAAACCGTTTTTGTGAATCATAGATATTCTTATGATAGTGTGTTTATTTCGATTAGATAACAGAATATATAGGTTCCCAAACATAGGTATCATTTGAAAAGACACTGTTTTAAAAACGACATTAAGGAATTTAAAATTTCCATAGAAAGCTTATTTTTCTCATATTTCATTTTTAAATCAGTGTTTTTATGATATATATATTTGGGAACCTAGATATTTTGTAATGCAATCGGAATAAATACACACTACCTTAAGAATATCTATGATTTACAAATGGTTCTGGTATTAAGTTTGTATGAACTAGGATTGCTCCACAGGCCTTTTAGGGTATCCGTAGGTACACAAAACATTTGTCAAAACTTTATATTTTTTTGGGTAGTGAACCTTTTTTTCCCACTGTAGTCAGACGTCAGTTACGCTAATTATCATATTTAAAATCCATTACGAGTATTTCATCAAATCATTGTTTTTTTTTTTTTTACAGTTGATAAACCACCAAACGTCTTTTCAATGCTTGAAAAGAGCTTTCCTGAATTTCAAGAAGTATTATACAAAACAGGAAGTTTTGTCTCAGAACTTGTTTTTAATTCAACACAAGTCCAACAGTTTTTGAAAGAAGACCATCAATTTGACTTGGTCATAAATGAAGTATTTTTCCAAGAAGCTCTTTATATGTTCGCGCACAAATACCAGGCCCCACAAGTGTTGGTTACTTCTTTTGGAAATTCTTTCAAAGTAAACTACTATGGAAGAAATCCTCTTCAGCTGGCCACTGTGTACCATGAATATGGAAGCTCATCAGATCCAAACAGCTTCAATGGAAGATTACATAATTTTTTTTATTGCATGTATGATTTGTATAACATGAAATTTAAATACTTGCCAGAGCAAGAACAATGGGCGAAGAAAATTTTCAAGAACCTACCAGAGCCTGTGCCTACATTGGAGGAAGTAATGGCAAATGTGTCACTTGTTCTGATGAATTCTCATTTCAGTATAGATACCCCAACTGCATATTTACCAAATTTCATTGAAGTTGCTGGTTTAAATCACGTTAAGACAGCCACAACCTTACCAAAGGTATTATCATAACCTCTTTTCAATTTTTATTTGATAATTGGATTTTTGGGGCAATGAAACGTATAGAAAACAATTATGTTCGAAAAATAAATAAATGAGTTTTGACCCCGTTTTACGAGCGTACCTACTTTAAGAGTGCTCAAACAAGAATCTGTGAAATCCCCGAAATATCATGTTAACTGTTTGTGCTGGGCAGCCACTCTAAAAAATGTCTTTTTCACTTCGTATGCTCTAAAAATTACTGGTTTATTTTTTGATTTATATAAAAACGGCTCACCTCAATACGTGTTATGATCGGGAAAGCCGACCAGTTTCAGCAGATTTAGACTGCCTTCATCTGGGCGAGTAAATTTTATGCTTGCTACAACCGGGCTAAAACTACGTTTTATGCTCTAGTGCCTAAAAGTGTTTATTTTTTCTAAGACTATGACAATAGGCCATACAGCCAGATACACAGTACAACTTCATAGACAAGTTTTTTCAAAATCAATAATGTTCGCGCTGAGATTCTATCATATTAGAGTTATATACGTTAAAGAGAGATCATATACTTAAAATAAATAAAAAGACATGCATGTCTGATTATTTCATTAGGTTATTTCGACATAGCTGTATGGGGTAAGTTCCCTTTGCCTTCCCACTTGGTGGAAAAATTTGAAAAACAACAGTGTAGGGAAGGAGTTTTTGTTTTTTCTCAATATTAAGTTGTTTGACTATTTAAATTTGCATTAAATAGTACGAAAAGTTATATGTCATCCAGTGATGATGAAATAATATTGTTTCATTTCCTCGCAGTCAAAGTGAAAAGTAGAGTGTTGAACTCTGCTAAAAATGAGCCATATTACCTCAAACTCGGGTAATATGGCGAGTTTTATGCACTCGTATAATAATCTACTATTTCATTCAATAAGAACTATCACGAAATAATTGACCTACACGATGGTGCATTTCTTTTTGCTATATTTTCATAGAATTCCAAAATATTGAAGAAAGAGTAGAAATTCTTATATATCTTCAATAGCTCAGAACAATAAAAATACGTGAAAAAAGAAATAATAAAAAATTTGGGTCAAGTGTTTCGCTATTCTTAATGAATGGACAAGACTTTTTTTAAAGTGGATCATCAGGAGAAACAGTTTTTCTTTTTACCTGATATTTCAGGGATTTACTGACTTTTGTTTGAGCACCCTTATTCCATAAGTTGAATCCAAACCACGATATAGACTGCGATCTTTTCTATCGGTGTTTTTAATTTTTTGAATTTTTTTTTTGGCTGTATTTTGGTTCGAAATTTTATATTTTCCACCAAATTTACAACGAAGTATGAGTAAAAGTGTATTTGTTACGTAGTGTATGGTGGTAATATCTTTAAATCCATGGATTTTATTAAAATAAATTGAAATTTGTAAATATATTTTGTGAATAATATTCATATTATATTTTTTTACAGGATCTTCAAGACATTCTGGATAATGCAAGAAAAGGTGTTATATTTTTAAGTTTTGGTTCAAATGTTCGATCAAGTGATCTCAGTGAAGAGAAATTGCAGGTTTTCTTGAAGGTGTTCAGTGAATTGAATGAAACAGTCCTGATGAAATGGGAAAATCCAATTCAGCCCGATATTCCCAAAAATGTTATTTTAAGGAAATGGTTCCCGCAAAAAGATGTTGTAGGTAAGTTGTAAAATTTCTGCATTTTTTTTTAAATTTACAACCCTTAAAATTTCGTATTTCGATCATGGTAGTTTTATGCAAAATAAACACTACACCTAACAAATAATATGCTTTAATCATACAGGCTTTCGTTTTTCTATTCTAGTCACTACACATCTTTACAGGCCCTTATATGGATATATTTCTCTGTATAATTCAATGTTAAACACATCTGCACTGCATTTTTCTTATCTCTACTTAGGCGCTTATCTTGCCATACATTCATTATCTATACTCTTACATACTACATTACATAAGTGTAATAGAAGCCAACACTCCATTACACTAATCGTTTATTTGCAGTCAAACTTTAGCTGGCCATAAAGGAGTGCAGAGCTCCGTTCACTTTAGTTTCCACATTTAATCTTCCTTCAATGTCACCGTCACACTTTGGACCCATATTTCAAGTTCGCTTAGTTTGGGGTCCACCGAAAAACGTTATGTGTAGAAACTCTTTAGGATTATGGAATTTGTTAACTTTATCTTTGGTAATGAACATTATTTTTATCTACTATATCTTATACTTTCCATAGCGCGTAAATAGATATCAAATAAAAAATCCCGGTTCAGGGTAGCAGCACTTCACACACATCCAGATTTACTTTTCTTCTGCGTTTATTTAACGCAGTGATATAATGTTAATTTGTAACAGTGCTTAATGGTCTTTCTGGTTTAACGTTTAACAAGATATGAGTTTTTGGCCAGTTCTTATTTTGTCTCTACAGTCGAAGTCAAATTGATAAAAAGTTAAATTTTTTCGCTAAAGACTGTTGTGTCATTTTTAGCGGATTACGGAATAGATTACAGAAAGTCGGTATTTTTCTTCCTCTGTAGTTAATGGGTTGTATAAAAAACTTTCATCCTAGAATGTTCTTAGTGATGGTAAAACCACATAGAAACAAACACACATACATATTTAGTACTTATAAAGCGAATACACAGATAACCGCCGATTGCAGATTTGTTTTATATATATACTTACCTAATAGGGATTATTTTTTTATTTTACAGCCCATCCCAACATCAAACTATTTATCGGTCATGGTGGGTTACTTGGTCTTCAAGAGACAATAGCAGCAGGAGTTCCAATTCTTGGCATGCCTGTCTTCGGTGATCAATACCTGAACATTCTTCAAACAGTGGAAAACGGATATGGTGAAATGTTAGAATACAAAAACATAAATGAAAACAATCTTAGAAGTGTGTTGAATAAAATGTTGAGCGAGAAAACATATTCTGAAAAAGCTAAAGAGGTATCAAGAAGATTTAAAGACAGGCCAATGAGTGGTATAGATACAGCAGTATGGTGGATTGAGTATGTATTAAGACATAAAGGAGCAGATTTTATGAAATCACCTGCTCTGAACATGAACTTGTTTGCAAATAATATGCTAGATATTTACTTATTTGTGGCAGTAGTAGCAACTGTAGTAATTACTGTATTATTTTATTTTATTGTGGTGTTGTTGAAAACAATATTTACAAGTAAACCAGATAAAAAACACAAAGCCAATTAAAATTGTAAATTTGCGTTGATTTCCTTTCTTAAACGGTTTTAAAACATTATGCTGAAAGTGTATTTGTGTACATACGGTAAAAGTTGATCTATAGCAGTGTTACCAGTTTTGAGCTTAAATGACAAACAATTAACACCTTTATATCGCGGACTATAAAATGTATAGAAATCGTCCGAATAATTTAGTTACGCCACTTTTCGAGTTGGATGGTATTTTGTTATCATTTTTGTTGCCTATGTTTTAATTCCGGCATTATGAACGTACCAATACGCAATTTTATTATTATTTTTTCAAAAAATACGAGTATCATTATTATAGAGAAGTGACTTTCTTGCAATTTTATTATTAATATAAAAGTATTAAGAGAACTTGCATTTGTGTCATTTAAAACAAATAATAAGTTTAAAGATTTTGTTACTACATACGATATAAGCTAAAACGTGAATATAACAAGAGATGTTACACCTTTCCCAGAAAATAACCAAATATGTAGAGTAACCACTCTCCCTTTAGCTTAATTTTGACTTTCGGTTTTTTTTTTGTCATGTTATTTAATAATTCATTCATTTGTTTACATTATTTCACATCACTTAAACCAACAGGGTTTGTGTGTGATGGATGGATCATGTAGGTATAATTTTGATAGTTTGTTAGCTGACTGACAAACTTGCCCGCAACCAATGTTTATTCAATTTAATTCTTGGGTGCTCATTGGGTGCTCTCAATTTGGTTAAGCCCTCAGAACTTGAACAGAATAAGAGTTTGTTCTGAGGTCTAGCCAATCTAGCCATAACATACCAGGTTTCATTTGTTCCGCTTTTCTTATCTATTGTCGTGAAAACGAGCGTATACAGGTTCATTCACCGGATGTAAACTAAAGATTGGATACCAATTGCAATCTAGTAGTTTCTTTATTTTAGTTTTGTTAACCAGGTAATTTGTTAATTAGGTTAGGTTTTACTCTGTTCTTCGTTCCCCAAAGAAGTTGTGTGATTTGACAATTGGTACTTTCTTGTTACTTACTTGTCGCGTTATAATTTTATGCGAGATAAGTTTTAGAATCTGTTCATTAATATAAACGATTTGTACATTAAAAATAGTACGTCCTCTTAGGAGAGATGAGTTATGTGCTCTTTTAAATGAGCCTAAATAACTGAAAACATCAATATTTAAACAAAATACTAAAAACACCGATTTATAATTAAGTTTTAGGGTTATGTCCTCGAATTTATGTCTGACAGAATTAGAGCATTGCCCATCTAATTTGAAATAATTGGTCATATGTACGGAACCCTAAAATAGCGAGGCCCGACTCGCTCTTGTCCGGTTTTCTTATTGTTTTTATCATTTTTAAATTAAAATTGTGAAAGAAAAGAAGAGTTTTTTTAGCAGAAATGTTATCAATATCAGTGTAATACAAAAACAGCCAAAGGTAAAGGAATTATTGTCAATTTTCATTTAAGGCGAGTAGCACTGTAAAATTTGCGGGAAATTCGTAAAATGCACTAAATCACTAATATCCGTGTTTTTTTTCCAAATATTTTGTTTATACAACTTTTCGTGACCGTGTTTCGTTTGCAACAACTCTCCTAAATAGTGCCAATATTACAATTTTTTGGAAATTAAGATCCAATAATTTTTAAAACATTGAAGTTTAGATTGGAGTTTAAAATTATTCCAACGAGCAAAATTAATAATATTAATAAAAGTATTATATCAAAAACAAAAAAGCTTTTAAGCCACTTCTGTTTATGTGATTATTTCTGCATTTTATTCCGCATTTGACCAGAAAAAAGTGAAAAATCCTTTTTTTTTTTGTTTTCGTAGTTAGGCGTAAAGCGCCTATAATAAATATGTAAAAACGCCGAAGATGGTAATAGGGTATCAGGATATTAAGGATCAGGGTGTGTGTATGCAGAGTTTTAATTTCCCTAATTGACAGGATGCTACGTATTCAACATTAAAAAATGTCGAATTTCATATTTTCACAAGGATAGCCTTAAGTTTACAAGTTAATTGAACTATCAGTTCTCAATACTGTGCTACGAAACAAAGGCAGAAAACAAGTTTATTTCCTTTCTAAATTGAGTAACAAACTGTTTTGATGGAAAACTAACAAAGAGGTAACTTGAAACAAAAACTTAGTATTCAAAATATTTAACAAAACGTTTTCCGTGAAATTTGTGTAATATAAGTTGGAAAGCTTTTTCTACTTATTTATTTTTACAAGAGTATTTAAAAAACAACACTTAATAATTTACATAGTCCTGTAAGATAATAAAAGTGAGAATAAAAAAGACGATCAAGTGCGAAGGCGCGCCCTGAGAAAGCACCGTACCATTTAAGGGCTGCACAATGCTAAAATTCAGTCCTGCTCTAACGCGTTTGTTTTTTAACCCTCTATCCTGCTCTCATCAGATGCTACGCCCACAAAACTCAAGTTATTTTGAAATCTTGGCTCCATTAAAACATACCACAATTTATTTTTTTCTAGTTACTATCTGCGAGTGTTGGTTTCGTTTCAATCGGTTTTGAAACATGGAAACTGAATTGCTTATTTCGTAAAATTCATGCAATTTTAAAAGTTGTATAATTAATAGAAGTTTGAAAGTATGTTTATTTATAAAGTGTAATTAATGATAACCTTGAGCCACAAAATACGCCTTATTTTTTCCAAGTTTTTACCATCTACATTGACGGAACTGAATCCAATACAAAACTGATGTTTAGCATTGTGGAGCCCCTTAATGCTTTAAGTATTTAAGTTGCAAACTTTTATTTTGCGGGCGCTCGGTTAGTAAACAGTATGAAATTTAATCCTTCACTTGTGCCAAAAGATTTCCCTTTATACAAAATTTCAAAAGTGTAGGTCACCTTTAAGTTCCTTATAGGTTTTGAAAATCAGTCAGTGGCTTCCACATTAAGTATAAAAATAACCTTTGAAGTTTCATTGCTTTTTAAAACTTGAAACTAACAACTTGGTTTTTTGGGAACTATGATGCAGTAAGTATCTAGACCTTATTATTCGTTATAAATTTCAACTTGATACCTTAAGCTTGATCTTTAAAAAGGCCTTCACACATGGACACACAACGTACAACAAAGACTTCTATAAGGGTTCTCCAGTACGGAATCCTGAATATACTAATGAAGCTCTGTGTGCTAGACTCTACGCTATGTTTTTCACTTTTAACGAGCAACGAAATAAAATGACTAGAAATGAAGTCGAATGCGTATATTTTGACATTATTCAACAAAACTTTCAAAGCCTTTAATAAATGGAACTTTCATTCCAAGCTCGACATTAATCCTTTTTATAACATAACAAATCGTGTACCGCAATCTGCCCTAGCTTGCACCTAATTAGCTAAAGTAGAAGCAGGGTAGTTTCATTACCACTGCACACTACAACCTTTGCTATTCACCTTTCATAACCTTTAACACAAGTACAAAGAGTACTTTTTTATTTAGTTTAAAAGAAAGATGTAAGTTTGTGTGACTGAAACAAGGGCACAAGCTAGCTAAGTTCTTCAGAGCATCCATTGGTCGCGCTGTTGCCCAGCTCTCAGAAACGTAGAGGTTTTTAGCAAACCAGATGATTTGGTGCACGGCACGCGTTGTTGACTTTAAAATTAAATGGTTTTACTTTTATGGCTGTTTTATCTAGAAAGAGCTCGCTCTTAGAAATTTAAAGTTCCGGACGGTTATTCTGGCATTATTTTTTACTCGCAATATCAGTCGTTTGACTTTTGCTTACAGTATGATATGTAAATGCCTATGCGATGTAAAGTTTTTTTTTTTGTTTTTAGTTTTATTTATTTATTAACAAACAAATATTGTGAAACTAAACATAATCTAAATTACAATAATGAGAATATAAAACTAAACTAAATCTCAATTAAAATTACGATGTAAAGTAGAGTGACTAAATCACCGAATACACAAACTACATTGAAAATTAAGAGCTGCTTAGTTCCTGTTGTCTCATTCATTCATAGATGATTTTTAAATACAACACGATAATTAGGAGTTCCTAACCCTTAGATAAGTTTCTAAATTCGGTGTTAAGCCTCAGGAAATAAAAACTATGGAATATTAATAATGCTTACTAAACATAGGTTTTCCATATAAAAACAAAATACATGTCATGTTTGCAGATTATTTTTCTGGACGTGCCAGAATAGTCGTCCAGGTACTGAGTGGGGTACGTAGTCAATGGAAAAAGTTTTTCTTTTAGACGCTCTTTCAATGTGGTCTA
This sequence comes from Ypsolopha sequella, assembly GCA_934047225.1. Taxonomy (NCBI): domain Eukaryota; kingdom Metazoa; phylum Arthropoda; class Insecta; order Lepidoptera; family Ypsolophidae; genus Ypsolopha; species Ypsolopha sequella. Next base: position 13,411,012 of record OW203996.1, read on the forward strand.
GCCGGAAACTTCACTTGCGTTCCTTTAGGTTTTGTTAACGTTCTTAAGAGTTTGCCCGTTTTCTCATTATAAAATTATACGGTTTCTTGCAAAATTATCGATTTTATATTATAATAGCCATGGACTTACAAAAAAAGGCTGATGGAGACGCCGCTAAGCAGCAACTAAAGCATAGCAATGGCGGCGGTTCACAAGTGTTTGAGTGGACTAACTATGGATCATAGACTTATTATGATCTGATGTGAATGTGTGCGTGCCGGGCTCGTACACAAGCGAGTAGTCTTAATATATGTGCTTCAGTTTTTGGTAAGTGAAACTCAGTCCGCTTTTATTTGTACGTCCATGATAGTAGCGATTTTAACAAGTCTTCTTGAGAAAAATTAAATATTAATCAAAAAATACTATAAAACATAAAAAAGTATTATTATCGTCACGACATGAATCCCCGAGGAGGTGTCAGAGGTATTCCCAAGTGTGAACTATGAAATTGAAGTCACAGTCCACACTTGGCACACCCGCTTTTCATCGACGAATATTATGTCCCAAACGTAATGGCTGTTAAGCCCTATCACCGTTCTTCGGGCACAAATATGTCTTTCAACTCACGTAGACAGAACACAAATTAATGTGCACCGCGGGGTTTGAACCTACAATCTCTGGGTTAGAAGGCTAGCGCTCTACCACTCTGCCACGGAGGCAAAAAATATGAGTTACAATTATCTAATGAAAGTCTAAAAAATCTAAATAAATTCAATCAGATCTTCGTTAGCATCCAAATTCGATAGCGGCCTGGTATCAACTCCAACCGCAAAAAAGGCGAAGATTTTTTCTTAAAATTTTAATAAAACAAGAAATCTCTTTCTTATTTTCTCCTTTTATTGCCCCAAGTTTTATCTTTAATTCTACAGACGTGCCATAGGAACGTCGTGATTACGAGGGGGAATGGGGTGGAAAGGAACAGAAAGAAAGTATAATGGACTTGAGTGGATAGACTGGACAACGTTGGATTATCGTTGGATCTCATTTGAAAATGTAATCAACTCTTACTGACAGATTGGAAGACGGGTTACGATGAGGCTGATATGTATTTTCAACAAAACAAAACATAAACAGCGAAGACCGGCGGGTCTACCACGTAATTCTGATTTTCATTGACATCAACTTGAGATTGATATTGAAGTGCGTGCGACGACGCCCGCCTAACATTTCATCTCTTTTGCACGCGTTGAATTTTGCATGCATTTGTTTGAAGTTGATACAAATCAGAATTACGTGGTCTGTCTATCCGCGGAAAAATATGTTCCCAACCAAAAGTGGTGGCGAACGATATTTCTCTGAATTGGGATTACACAAAATTATGAAAAAGATGTGAAACATATATTAGCTTGTGAAATATATGTTACGTTCAATATCCCAATTATCCCAATATTATAATTCCGAAAGTTTAGATGGATGGATGGATGGATGTTAGTAACTCCTTCACGCTGAAACTACTGAAACTTTGCATAAATGTAGTTCTAGACCTAGAATAGGACATAGGCTACTTTTTATCCCCTAAAATCAGTTCCCATTGGAAGGCAATGGGGTGTCAAGTCCCTATAGAAAAGTGATGTACTGTTACTCCTTCACGCCGTTGAATATTAGTGGGATGGGATAGTGAGGATGGGATGGGATGGGATGGGATAGTGACAGTAGTGGGATGGGATGGGATGAGTTGAGATGGGATTCGATACGACTATACAAAAACTTAAACAACGCGGGCGAAGCCGCGGGCAAAAGCTAGGCTAGTACAAAAATGTATAAAGCTAAGCAGCAGTAGTAGCTCGCCAGACCCACATCTAGAGGCCCAGGTTCGTATTCTACCGGTAGAGTATGCACCAATAAACTTTTTGGAATTCGCTCAGATTAAATTATGTTAAGCTGTGTTAATTCGAAAACCATTTCGAGATTTAGATTAATTTATTTATTTATATTAGCCGTATTTTCTAACTTATGGTCTTATTATGATGAATATTTTTACGAAATAGCTGCAACTCCCATTTGCCTTCGTGTGACGTCACTTTAGAAATGGCTGTTTAGCAATGTGTCCTTTGATATCACGATAAATGTATACAAATTTGCTGCCGACTGATTTGACAGATGGACAACAGACTAGTAGACAGACAAATACAGACAAATACAGACCATTATTTACATCACAAACAGTACCTATAATGTCTAAAATTCTCAAGTGACGTCATAACCGACAATTCTTAAAAAAATAATGGTTAATTTATATACTAAAATAATGAAAACTATGTCAGAAAATGTCATAAATGAGCTGAAAAAAAAATTTAGAAATTAAGCTATGCGAATTTATGTGCTTTTTATCTCTATACTTATTTGTTGACGGTGATGTAAAACATTTAAAGGTACCTACACTTTGCATGCCCTTTATAGCATGTATTTGTGCCTGAAGTACGGCTGTAAGGCTCACGGTCAGGCGCATGCCCAGGTGGGAGGTCAGGGGAGGTCATGACCCCCCCAAATCTGTAGCACGTTCGGAAAAAAAATTCTTCCACAACAAAATATCAACATATTCCCATATAATAAAGAAACATTCCAACGATGACCCCCACTCCCTGTTTTGAAAGCTGAATGATAAGGGATCATGTTGGGACGTTAAATTAGTCGTTAAGAAGAGGGTGTGCGGGTATTGACAGACCAATATATGTGTACTTTTGTTATTTAAAAAAAATTATGTAATTATAGCCCAAAGGCAATTTATTGTAAAATTTAAAATCGTCCACAATCTAGGTTAGAATCGTAAGTTGAACAATGTTGAAACGATATAGACTTATATAGACTTATATATAGACTTAAACCGAAGAAAGTTGTATAAAACAAGTAGTTTGCGCAAAATCAGTTTTTGTCCGAACTAGTTTAGTTTAAGTTTTATTTCGGCCTATAATTACCAAATATTTAAATAAAATTAACCCTTTAAAGAGCATAAGGTTTTCACATGAAATATTGATGTCATAAATGTTTTAATTATGAATTTAAAGTAATAAATAAATTTAAGAAAAAAAGTATCACAACATATTTTTGTACCGTGTCAATAATTAGTAGGTAAAAAATAAGAAGAAAAACAAAATAAATATTAAATATTTAATCAGTTAAGGTAGAAAAAAATTGGTGAGAAAATATTTCCTCTGCCTTAGAAAGTTTTCAAAGGGCCGAGTCAAAAGAAACGACTAGAAAAACCTGTAGATATGATTCGATTGATGTGGAGCTAGCGAAAGGGTGTGTTAGGATCGTTTAACTTATGTTTTAGCGATAACTTGAACTCAACAGATTAACTTATATTTATACACTTACCACGTATGTTCTTAAAACGCTTGGGTGCATTTTTTGGCAGAAATCGTACTTAGACCCTCTGTATCTGGGTAACTGAACCGAAAATGTAGACAGAATTTAACGTACAAAAAATCACACGTTTACACCTCACAGTAAAATAATGTCCAAAAAGGATTGTGGTTAGACTGCGGTTTTAACCCAAAAATATGCGTTCAAAATAAAACGAGGACACCCCAGCTAATTAGGTTAGGGTGTTAATTTTTAACACGATTAAAAACCTCTCCGTTTAAACACGCAAAAAAATTGTGTGATACGCTGTAAAAAAGGAAAAACCTGACAATAAAGTAAAGCTGAAAGAATTTTCTTCACGCTATTTTCTTAGGAATCTTTTAAAAGAAGGGATAACCCGTAGAATAATCTTGGCGTCTCTCCATACGACCTTTTGTCCATAGCGTAACACAAAAATTATTAGTCCAATTAAGGGGGTATATCGTCAAAATGGACACATTTTGAAGTTATTTATCTGCTGTTCAAAAGAAGTTCTAAGTTGAATATATTTGTATAACAAAGGACAATGACCAAAATTCTATAGAAGTTAGGCTGAACTTGCGTCTCGACTAAACTGTCACCAAAAGACAGGAAATATACTAGGATTATTATAAACAGAAAATCGTTAAACTAATTGAAGGGAAATTTGAATAATCTTAATTTTAAATATAGATAGGTTATGAAAACAAAGGCAAAAACAATAAAAACATTCCTTCGTCATATTACTTAGCTTTGTTACCTACTTTCACAAAAAGGAAGTAAAAGAGTCCTAAGAATAAAATTTTTATAAATAATTTTTTTTTTCTGCCGATTACGAAAACGCAAAAAACGGGTAAGGTACAGAGAAAACAGAAAAAAGTGCTGTTGACATTTGGTTGCCATAGATTAAATATCTGACATTAACGATGCGAGAGATTTGAGTCGATTGTTTCGATTACTCTAATATCTCAATGATTCGATGAATGAATTGATGAATTCTAAGTCGATGAACAGTCGACTAAATTATCACGCAATGCATTGTAAAAGACAAAAGGAATGAAAGATTCCTGTACCTACACAAACGTAAGTTTTGGTCAAAACTTACGTTACGTTACGATACCTATTACTAGGAAAGGGGACTCGGAACAATCTAAAAATGTCTCGATTATTCAGTCGGTCAACGAGTCAATAGTTGACTTGATTCGATATTTCAATAATTATTAATTAATTTATAAAATATCTTGTCATTGCACATCGCCACACAAGATTGACGTGACCAAGAAGTGACGTGATAAACACGATGGTGATTTTCTATTCCTTTGATTAACCAAATCGATTAATGGTATTTCGGTAACATAACAATTGCTTGATTTTTTTACGATCGTGTGTATTCTTACTATAATATTACATTATTATGCAAGCCAGCCAACGAGTACGAGCATCATACGTCATTTTTCAGTACATTTGCGATTACTCGCTGCCACTCGGATTCAATTCGATACAAAGTACAGTTTCATTCGATGACGAGTGAGCATCGCTCGAATGATTCAATGCTAGAAATACTTCGTATCGAAACATAAGTATCGAGTCTTTATTCATATTCAACCTCCCTATAAGTTGTCAGTTGCTTTGTGGTCGGATAGAAGTACAAAATAATCAACTGCATTACCAATTAAATTTTATTTTTAAACCCCCATTCCTATAGTGCTACAAAAAAAATTAATTGATTTATAATTAAAACCAATATTGTTCGTACATGAATGGTGGTGACGCATCTACAGCCTGGTTTTGGTCATTCTCCTTTAGGACCTTTAAAAATAATTTTTTAGATGAGTTTTAACAATACCTGAATAACTGGTTATGGAAATTTTCATAGCTATTTTAGTTAATTTTGTATTATTTTAAACCGACTTTTTGTAAATTTTCCTGGATTCTGCCTGGAGTAACGGGGACCTTTGCACGGACGACATATCACCTTAAGCTAAGATTCAAAGTATAGGCGGTAAATTACATTAAAACCCCGATAATAAATTGAAATAGTACATCACTCGTATATCTGAGCGGTGGAAAGCAGACCTGTCAATTTGAATTAGCAGGCCGAGGCTGCCGAGAAAAAGTCTAATTGAAAATTGAAAAATTGAACATGTTTAATCATAGGCATTGAAAAAAAAGGTCAAACGCGAGTCAGACTCGCGTGCTTAGGGTTTCGTATCGTTTCACACATATTGCTATGATATTTTTCATATTTTTTGGTTGATAGTTTTGGGGATAAGGATTTGATAACCACAAACATTTTTTGTGGTTTTACAAGGATTTCTTGAAATAATTGCAAGTAAATATGTCCAAACTATGTACCTATTTTTATAATTAGCTTTTTAATATCTACAATTTGATTCACATAATTGTATGTTTAGATTTTGTTTTCTCTCTCTTTTGTATTGAAAATATTTTGAACAATTCCAAAATTTTAATATTTTTTAAACCATGTTATGTGAGCAAATTAATGCAAGGTTCCTTTTGTACCTCTTAGATACTAAGAACCCTAAAAAAAAGGGTGTGCCTCAGGCGCTGGCGTCGTTGGTATCGTAATCGGATGCCGGCACTACAAGTAGGGAACTCTGCCTTTTCCAAAATGGAATGCAAAACGTAAAAATCATACAATATCTGGTCCTATACTCTCTAAAATAAAAACTCTTTATCTAAGGTTCTTAATACCTTTGCTTGTTACAGAATGGGAAAAATGTAAAAAAAGAAGCAGCAGGTTGTGTCAGAGATACTTACCGCTGTTTATTATTTAAGCGACTACTTTTTGCCATGTGGATCCTTTTACCATCATGTTCAGCTTTGGGAAAGCATTGTTATTTTCTTTGATATTTACCGTTTGAACCAGTAACTTTTGCAAAAATAAATGTACTATTTTTAGTAATTCCACGGCATTGGACCATAAGCAATTCGACACTGCATGTTGTGGCATTAGATGTCAATCACAAAAAAGCATGAAGAATATGTAAAATTCCTCATGGCAGTGCGCGCATTAATCTTACGCAGTCATTTTTTTATTTTATTTTATTATATATATATTAAATGAACTAATAAAAAATATAGAACGATTAAAAACGGAGTAATCTGTAATAGGAAATTAATGAATGTACGGTAAATGATTACTTTCTTAACATATGAAACGGTTGGCTGAGTTCATGTTAGGAGTGGTACCGATTTTTTATAGGTACATAAAATCTGCTATCAGGTTATTTGACCAGGGCAGCGGGCAACTACACTTATTAATTCTATTTACATACCTATAATATTACTATACTAATAAGTTGCAGTTGCAACAGGGCAGATCACATAGTTTCGTAATGAATCTTTAAATAAATTATCGATAAAGCGTGATCGACACTATTGTGAAGCGATTATTAGTTCCCGCACCACCCCCGCACACCGCTGTCCTTGACAGAATGTTTGTGAAGCAAAATAGCTCCGATTAGGTGTTCATTGGGTGTTGTCCGTGTTTGAATGGGACACCCTATCATTCATTCGCTTCAAAATGTGTTGAGGAACGAGCAGTCGGCTTGGCTGTATGGCATTTTTACCCTTGGTCTCTATTTTTAAAACTTTGTCGTAGCAGGTAAAAATAAATGTTTGAAAATACTTTACCCCTCTAGGGGTATTTCATACAATTTCATAAATATTTTCCCCTAATGCAAAAAAGAAGGCGAACATATTTGAGTAAAGTATATTCAAGTTTCATGAGCTTTATACATATATTATGCAATAATCATTGGAGAATTTTATCATAAGTTCTTGATTTTGCAATATCAATTTACCATGTTTGTGATGCAACCCCAAATAACTAAGCTGGTTACAGCATGTTCTCATATCCCCTTACTCTATGATTTAGTAGAAATTCTTTTTGAGCAAAGAACGTAAATCCAGTGCACACACAAATCACCGGCGTCTCGTCGAAATAAATGGAACTCATGTCCATATAGAAAATTGCTGCTCTACACGGGCAATACTGGAGCTTGTTTCTTGAGTATAGTACAGAATGGACATTCTTGTTAGAGTCGAAATATTTTAACGACTACACGTTTGTTCAAAAGAGGAAAAAAAAGTTCATTTTCCGTTTATTTGTATGTTGTAAATTGAAGCACTTCATAACACAATTGCAGACCTTTCCTCTCAGTCAGTTCTGGGTCTTGGCCAACCCTTTCCATGCCTTTTAGTAGAACTGTTATTTGTACTCGTACCACAAAGCTGGCTGTCATTAAGGTGCTATATGCTGCAGAAGTACTGCCACTTAAGAAAAATAAATATTTGCTTACTAGAATAATGAGCGTTTTTCTAGTTGTTTTTTTTTCTTATTTCTAAGCTTTCCTCCAGATGGCGCTGTCCATGTCACCATAGACAAAATGTGTTTGTAGCAATCAATGTCAAAGTGGTTTTTCGCTTGTTTGGAATTGTTACAAATTTTTTTCTTTGATTCTGTTGCTAAAGAATACGACAATGCCATCTAGGAATCTTATTAAAACACTAAATTTGACATAAGGAAAAACGCTCATTATTGAAAATCTGCTCAAGTAAATGTGTAGATATAGGAATGAACTATTTCTAAATAACATTGTTTTCATAGACAACGTTTTTAATGAGATAAAATTGTAAAATTGTATATAATTCTAGTAAGTAAATAGGTAATTATATTTTTTTAAGCAGCATAAAGCGCCTTAAAGCTTACAATCATTTGTCTGATGAAATCAAGTCCTTACCAGGAAATAAGATTTTCAATGAACTAAAACAGTACTTGGTCACGGTTTGTCCATACAATAAACAATTTATTGATCCCACACTACAAAAATGTTATATTGGTAGTATACATGAATAAATAATAACCTTAAATGAAGTGAATTAACTTATTTAAATTAAAATAGGAAAGATTGCATTGTTTTCACTAACCTCTTTAATCATTATTTAGTGCTATATTTTTTTACTTAGAAAAATATATTGTTACACCCTATGGTTAAAATTACATTGAACCATAATTAAATATATTAGACGCAGAGCTAGCGACCAAATCGGTCATGTGGCTTCAGCTGTATTGAAACTCCGTTAGCTACTTCCCTGAACAACCTTTTCCGATAATCTTCGTGCTGGCAAGCCGCGGGCGGTGGGTGCGGGTGTAGTAGGGTAGGGAAAAAAATGAAAAAAAATGTGGGCTCAGCGAATTTTTTTTTTTTTTCACACAGTTGCTCTGTACTCCCTGTGCATCCAAAAAAAATCTTGCTGGTCGTTGGTCCACCGGGCACACATCTTCATTGGCTTGTCCTTAATTCCATCAATGTGAGGATTCTTGCAAGGTGTGCCTCTCACATATCGGCATGACTATCAAAGGTTATGTGTGATGAAATCAGTTACGGTTTCGTAAAAAAAAATTAAAAACGATAAGAATCGAAAGAAAAAGAAATAAAAATAACAAATATTTTCTGGATTTTGTAAATATATTTCTTTTAATAGTTACATACATAGAGGGGTAGGCAGTTTCCATTTGCCACGATCCAGATACACCTATTTTGCCTCTTCCAAATCCAATAGTTACTCTTCATGAATATCAAATGTTAAATAATTGGAAGAAATACTTATTTTTTCCGACATTTCTATATCTAACATATACTCGTAGATGCTAAACAATATAGGTTTCTCAATCAAACCAGAGTTTTCTATTTATGCTGTTATTAACGTACAAAGCAAAAAGACCTATATTTTTTCTAGTCTCATTTTCTCCGTAATTTTGGGTCCTTCATTTCAGCAATGCAGGCAACTTTTTTTCGCAGCTGATCCGGTTTTGGAATGGTTAAAATTCTCTATTGAAATGTCCATACTGTTTGAAGTACTTCTTGCGTTGGGATCTCGGTTGCTTTCAGTCTGGCCAAATAAAGAACCTGGGTCATTTCGATTGATGGACGTGATACACCAACGAACGTTCCAGTACATAGGTTTACAAGATATTGCACCTTTTAAAATAGGTTGTTGTTGTATTTTATGAATTTGAGACATGGGTTCTGAGTGTTATCAATAAGAAACTTTGAGCACATACGTTAGATAAATAGTTAATATGTTTTTATAATTATGACGATCTTAAGTAACTAAGAAAACTTATTGCTCACTTTGATATTTCCATAAGTATGCGACCAAAATAAAAATAGGTACTTTGAGTAGGTAAAATATGCATAGATTTTTATTGGACATAATTTACAAAGATCAACCGGGCTTATAAGGCAGCAGGTTTAATGATTATTTTATCAGATTACATGATGACAGATAGCCGATGTAGTCGAGGCAAAATACAATCGGGACAAGAAATATTGACACGTGTATCAAAAAAAGTTTTTTAAAACATCTGTGAAATATTATATAAAACAATTACACAATTACAAGCTTACATTACATTGTAGCATTGCAAATTTTGTAGGTGCGGTTATCACAAAAAGTTACGCGTCGTAGTTTTGCTTGATGGTAAATTGCGGTTTACCCTCTTTTCTAGACATGAAGTTGCTCGCGTGTCTGCTGCGATTCCCGAGGTTTTAGCTCGGTCATTTGTCGGCCGGAGCGTTTGCTGTCAACTCGTGTTGAGTGTATTTTCATTTTTGTATTTATAATGGCGGATGTGCCAACAGGAGTTGTGTTTTTAATAATATAGGTGGGTTTTCGTGTTCAATTTGGTTAATTATTCTTGTGTGGAATAGTTCTATAATATTGTTTTGTATTTCAGGAAAATATTTACATTCTTCGGATGATTTAAAAAAGGAATTTTTTCGTCGGGTTGGTGGGAGTTCTGACTATTGTCAGATCATGGTATGTATTGCTTTCTTTGTATTTTGAGTCACCGGAATTTTGTTCTCATCGTTCCGTGTGGTAAAGGTTTTAATATTGTCTATTCTCTTCTAATTCCAGGGTTTTCAAGATTTTCAAGTTTTTCAAGTTTTTCAAGTTCAAGTGTGAAGTTGTATTGCCTCGTTGGTGATTTTATCCAGCTGGCAGAGAAATGACCGCCGCGTGGTGTACGCAGTAAGCAGTTCCTTTGTCTGCGTGGACGGGGATCGTTGACCTTGAAAGGGGGCAGCGGACGGCGTGCCATTTCCTGTTGTGAATATTGGAGAATTCAAGTATGTGTTGGAATTTTTATTTTTAACCACACACAATTAAGGTACCTAGGACGGTATATTTTCAGGACACTTAGTTATGTGTCCTATTAGTAACCAAGTGTAAATTCTTCTTCCTGTTTCACTGAATAACCCAAACTGTAAAATTTAATGTTCCGTAATATTTTTTTTCCCTGGTAGAACTGAATGGTGTACTAGACGATTTGGTTTAAAGAGTATGATCGACAAATATGTATTGTTAGTTGGATCTACGGCTCCCCTGAGCTAGATTTATTTTGGAAATTAATTCCCTTGTTTGTTTACAAGTTTGTTACACTTAAAGTTTTTTTTTAATGTAATTTCACAAGATTCCATGTAATCTAGTTACCTGTGGTTAAGGCGGTAACAATTCCATCTAGTTATCACTTAAATGTTTACTTATGTCTTGGCAATACTAATTCCAATGTAATATTACTACCAGATGTTAAGGCGGTACCTTACACAACTATTTTAAGGTACTCGTACTTAAGGTTTTAGTAATGTCTTGGCAGGATATATGCCAAATGAAGGTCTTGGCCAAAATCTTGTTACTAAGTATAATTTTTCCGTAACACCTTTGACTTGTGGAATTTGACTTTTGTTTTGATAAAATTAAATACACTTCATTGTAAAGTACCTCGAAACTTCGAAACCTCGAAACTCTTCAGAACCTTTTACCAACTATTAGGTTACAATTAGGTCACTGTTTAATTTTATTTTGTTCAGTAGTACGACTGGTGGAAAGACCGGGTACCCGCCGGTCGTGCTATCTGACAACATACACAAGAAACCTTTTTTGTGCCACGTCTGAAGTAGTCTGAACTGTCTGTCAGTCTAACACTATTGCCAACGTTACAAAACAAAACAAAAGAATGTTTCTAAAATTAAGTTCTAAGCTAGATTCAATAGAATATAAATCAGGGCCGTAGTATTTTATTCTATGTCATGACGTCTAAAACCGTTATGAATTTATGAAACATCTTTTACAATTTAACATATTTAATAATTTAAAAGTTGGAAAATTCTCATCCTAATTAAAACAGTTTTTAAGTTTATTCGGTAAATTCCAGAAATACCCACATAACGGTATGTAATACTAGTCCACAGATTGCTTTCTAAAGCAATGTCAATGCTATCCCCTAGATGGCGCTAGTGGTTAAAAAAAATTAATAATAGCTTCAAATATTTAACTTTCCGCACGCAAAAAAGGCACAGAATTTAGCATAGTTTGAGCAGGTGTATTAAAAAATGATTGTAAGTTAATTGTTTAAGCAGGCACCATTCTGGCAACAATCCTTTTTTAAACTTGCCCTTATTTACAATAAAATTATTGCGATTATGCTTGTTAACGTTTGATCATTTCGTGACGTAAGGAAAACTTCATGCGTGAACTTGCAATGAAACTTTTTCTTTGTCAAATCTTTTCGTTTTTATCCGTTTCTGCCAGTCTAACTTTATGATGATGGCACAATAAACCTCAGGTTTTATAATTCTACCAACAATTAGCCCAGAACGAGATTATCCTTAGCCGTAACACGGGCGACAAAGAAATCCCAGCCGTCGCCAGCATTATGACTGCCATTTTATTTTCGCTAATTTCACAGCTTCGCAGCACCACCACAATAAATTACTGACAAGGAAATGAGCTCGGCAGCCGGATAAAGGAAAAAATGCTAATAAAATTGTACCTTGCTTCTTAACCCTCGCCCTGTCACATGACAGGTTTTGTTCAAATCCAAACGCCTCAAAACAGTCGATTAGTTACTTTTCTGAACTACTTAAGTCATAGCTTGTGCAATTTAATTTTTTGTGAGCATTTTGTGATCATGAAACCTGATACAATTATAAATACAAAATTTAACGTCATTAACGTGACCATAATGTTCATCATGTATTGTACAATTATGCATAATATTTTGCTGCGGTGGTGTAAATGCGTGGGCAGACCATAGAATTGGGCGGATCGTAAAGTATAAAATGTTTTATTTTTACCAAAAGTCAAAAATAGGTATGACGACTTATCTAAGCTAAGCGAAGCGAGGAGGAACTTGTTAGGTTTACTTAAATGTAAACAAATTCAGGGAGCTGAGCAAAGAAGAGCAGAGCGAGGCAACCCTACGCCGCGAAAAATTTGCTATTTTTGGAGTAATTTTACTACGTTCAGTAAGAAGCTACTAGTTTGATAAATTAGTATAACATTTTCGGAACCTTTTTCTAGATTTCAAGAATACTGAAACGCGATTAAAAATCTTTCACTCCATAGAAATAATTATTAGAATGAGGCTTGAAACACACGCTTTCTCATAGTTTGACAAATAATTACCATGTACAGACCCCAAACATATTATATTACATGGGTTTTAACAATACCTACATTTTTGTAACTGGAATTTTTTCTAGTCATTTTAGTTTTTTTATATAAATAAAAAATCTATTTTTTTTCTTTCTCCCTGAATCGGTCCCTCTCGCACTGCGCGTTTTTCCGCTTGGTGTGACACAGCCCGCTAGCCCGTTGAAAACCTTACCTTAACACAAATATGATATGACCAGGCAGATCATTATATAACCAACTCTACGATGTCCTGAGGACATACACAAGCCAGCCAAGTCACAGTATTTATACTGTGGCCAAGTTGTATAAGGCAGATACGCCTAATTTTTGTAAAACATAATAATTGTCCCTAAGATAAAAAAAAACTTAACTAAGCAGCATGCTTACGACTTAGTCAAAGGAATAAGAAGTGTCCCATCTACTATTTCGTTTCATAATCCCAAATGCTTAAAGGTAGGGAGAAAATTAATACAACCCTACAGGATTTCAACATACGCCGACCAAATCCAATTAAGCGAACATACCTGTGAGGTTTTTGCTCTGAATTGTGTTAAATGCCTACGCACCTGCTGGCGTGAATGTGTTATTGGACTTTTTGGGAATATCTACATTCGTTTCTGGAGGAACGAAGGTATATGCGATTTTATTTATGAAGATCAAATAAAATTTGGTCTGAGGCTTTTTTCAAAATATTTGTGCTTTTAAATTTGTTTTCAATGCATGTGCTCGTAAAGGGTCACTTTTTATGCATCAAAACCGAACAGAAAGTCGATTATTTTGCCCTAGGGCTTTATTATTATTATTTTTTTTTATTTGTTTGCAATGGTTGGCTAACCTGCAGCTTTTCCTGTGTACCATAGATGTTATACTTTTTTTCCACTGTTTAACGGCTCTGGATACAATCCTTTTGAGCCAATCATAATTTAAAGTTCACAAGATTATATTTGTTTTCATTTCCTCACACTATGCATTGAAAAACGTAGTATGATACACGGGCGTAAAAGCAATAAATTACTCGCTACGCTCGTGTTTTAAATCGTCCTCGTAATTTATTCCTTTGCGCCCTTGTAGCATAAACTACTATTCTGTTTGATTGCAAGTTTGTAAAGCACACTTATAATAATTAGAGTATTCAAAGCGATGGATTTCGCAATAAAAACATATATGTCAAATATAAATTTAATTTTTCTGAACAAGCGACCAAGTTTACTTTTTCTGGGATTACCTTTGATTTTTAGGGCTCCCTTTTTGTTCTTTGTTCTAAATTATTAAAGTCCAATAAATTGCTTGGGAAGGATTCTTTATTTGACACAATGAGTTTAGTTAGTATTATATAAAATTATTAGTTTGATACGTCACACGTGTTTGTAAAACGTTCACATTAGGTATTAGGGATCTGCTCTTAAAAAAAAGGAACCTTTATAAGATCACTCTCGTGACCGTCCGTCTGTCACATACGCTTTACTCGAATCTATCTATATATAAAGCGGTTAAGGATTAGAAAAATACATAATTAGAGTGCATCAGAAACGAGAAATCAATCAGGAACAAATTTAAAAGCACATATATTTTTAAAAATATCCTCGATACGAACCTCGATGGCGCAGCCTGTTATGTCAGCAGGAGGTAGCAGGTTTGCTTTCTGGCCCAAAACATAGTTTCAAAATATTTGTGCTTTTAAATTTGCTTCCGATTGATTTATATTTTGTAATGCACTCTTATATTAATTTGAGTATTCGAAGCGATGGATTTAGAAATAAAAATATTTAATGTTCGTGTAAACGTCGCATAAAAATAATAATAAAAAATTTGTTTAATTTGGTTTTCTGAATGCTCACTGTAGTATTGGTATGTAACTCTAATTATGCGAACCTGACTCACTTTTGGCCGGTTTTTAGGGTTCCGTACCCAAAGGGTAACCAACGGGACCCTATTACTAAGACTCCGCTGTCCATCTGTCTGTCCGTCTGTCTGTCCGTCGGTCCGTCTGTCACCAGGGTGTATCTCAAGAACCGTGATAGTTAGACAGTTGAAATTTTCACAGATGATGTATTTCTGTTGCGGCTATAACAAAAATACTAAAAAATAAATATTTAAGGGGGTTCCCATGCAACAGACATGTTTTTTTTTGCCGTTTTTATGGATAATGGTACGGAACAGAACACTTCGTGCGCGAGTCCAACTCGCACTTGGCCGGTTTTTTATTTTTGATATATTAACATCCATCCATCCGTCAGCCTAGTTCGTCCACTGCTGGACATAAGCCTTTCCAGGACTTTACCACTCCCGGCGGTCATCCTGGAAGAATTAACCATACTCACACACGCTGGGCAGGCGGGTTGGTGAGCGCGGTGCCGGAACCCTCGCACCAGTGACGCCACTGCCCGTCACCAGTCTGTTTCATATAAGACCCGGCTATTAGGGATGAATATACCGCCATCCATCCGTCCCAGGCATGGTGGGCCTCCTGGTTTTTTGCCTGTAAGCTGTCCTCTTATTCTCCCCTGAATTACTTCGAGGCGGTCTCCAAGTAAGATGTTGGTACTTTCACAGTCGAGCCCAGCATCAGCTTTACCACCTGTTAATAAATTTAAATTATTTATTCGTAAGATATGTACATAAAATACACAATTTTCTTGGTATATTTAATCTTAAAAAAACAATATACGTTGAGAAATAAATACAAGGCTTACTTAAATTTAATAAAATGATACACTTGCATAAGTACAGGAATATATAATAATGTGTTGCGAAATATGTTAAGAAGTGTTGCGAAATCGGATGCACCGACATGACATCTCTAGTGGGGTTGTTTTCCTCTATGTTTTACTCACATAAATATGATTCTTGTTGTCACATGATCTGCCATTATCTTATCAGATCCACCTGAAATTTCACATCTGTAGTCTGTATCAGCATCACCTATTGAACCTGCCATAGGAATTTATTACACCTTTTTAACTAATAATAATGGGTAATTTTAAAGGGAGGAGGAATACCGCCACTAAAGGAGTTAATCTCATTTGCAAAGCTAAACTAACATTTTTCAACTAAGCTTAGCCAGTCCGCTTTGCGCTCTTACAGTTGGAACTTGGCTCTGAATTCTAGTTTAATTAAATGGAAACAAGGGAATGGTGGGTCCCTTTCGTCACTCGGTTCCGATGGTTAGTTTTTATACGCCTTTCTGGCTATCGAGTTTTTGAATTTAGTGTTGCCATGATTTAATTGAGAACTTAGTCATGAATTTGCCTTAATAGTATTTTTTGCAACTGTGACACACATCTCATCTGATATTAGAACATGAGTACTCGTTTATGGAACGAACGAAGTGAGTTTCGTCAAAGACTTGCACGAGTGTCAGAATGTCTAATTATGTCCAGTTACACACAATACTTTATTTATGACAGTCAAAAACAATTTCACGAAAAATTTGAAAAAGAACACTCATCGTTATATATTGTAGTGATACTCGTCATGATACCCTGAGCCCAAAGGATGTATGTAAATGCCTGAAACCACTCAGAAGCGAGAGAATAAAGAGGGCGTGGTGATTGATCATCTAGCGGTGTTATAATAAAATTGGCCAATCATAATTATAATTATGACTCAAAATGTCAATGAAATTGCAAATTCATCTTCAAGTTTCACTCGAATAAGAGTTTGTTGTCATTGCCAATAGTATCGCTGCTGAGGTAAAAATTCCACAGATTCACAAAAACATCCGTTTGTTTGGCAACCCAGCGTCACGTTTTCGAATGTATTAAAATGGATTTTCGTTCGTTCCACAATTTATGGCTGACTCCTCTTCCGCTTTTTCGAAATCTATTACGGTGTTCGCCCGAATTATCTACTTGGAGGTAGAATGAACAATTTTATTTTTTGTACTCCATGTTGTGTTTTGTACGAGTGTTGGTTAAGGGGGGGTTCATTGCTGAGCTACATAATTTTTTATTTTCCTTAACTTATAAAAATATAAAATGTGTTACAAAGTACATTTTTCATTAATATGTTTTTCTATGTGCGATATCTTTTTCTGTACCTGCAAAATTTCAGTCGTTCGGTACAAAGTGCTCAACTTAACTTTGTTTTTCTTGTGAAGAAGTTAAAAGAAAAAAAGTTTGTTTGGAAAAAATCGTGAATAATTGTGTATTTTATTTCAAACCGTTGATTTGTTACACACACCAATATCTTGTGCACTTTTAACTTTTTAACAAGAAAAAAAAGTTAAGTTGTGCACTTTGCGCTAAGCGACTGAGTAGATTTTGATATGGGCTGTGCATAGACGAGCAGACAAAAAGTGAACTTAGTTAAGTATCAGTTATTTTACCGGCGCAATTCTAAAAATATACGGTTTTTATACTATCCATAAAATATATATTATATTTATATGTATATACATATGACATACGTATCAGGAGATATGGTAAAGAGGCGTGGCACTTGCGAACGCATATGGCCAAAAATAGGCGTCATCAGAGACCTAATTTAAGGGGCAGATATAGTCACCAACAACCTTGAGTCGACTTGTGTCGGTACAAATATCGACAGAAACTATATTGAAATAATGATCATATTAGCGCCCACTTCATTACGACGTCGCAAGGTCTCCGGATAGCGCAAAATAGGGAAAATTAATATTTTTAACAAGGACGTGAGAGACGGAAAAAAATTCCATAGATGATTTTCTAAGCAATAGTTTCCTTATATTCTAGTGCAAGAACCAATAGTAGTAAATTTTAGTCTAAAAAAAACTTAAATTTGAACGATATTTTCATACTGTTCTTTTAACTAATTAAAATTACTGCAAATTATTCTTAAAGTAAGAATAATTTGCAGAAATCGATTTTTTTCTTATTATTTAATTAACATTACATATTATTTTTCATAATTTTCAAATATATCATTTCAGAGAAATATCGTTATCAGTAAGAGTAATTTTCGGATGACGCTGGAAGAGCGAAGTTGATGCGGCGCTCTTTTTGCGTAAAAAATATGAGTGTGTGTGCCGTATACTTACAGTTTTAGTGTTTATGGCGGTGAAATAAGTGGGAGGAAACATAGAGACATCTGAACACGAATAATGAGAGTTATATTTAAATTATTGAAAGTATAACATTCACTTAATTCTTAATAATAATTAAATATTTCATGCAATTTAAATCAGGGTGTTTTGACAATGTAAGTATTTCAGTGAACGCCGCGCGCGCTTGTATTCCCGAAGTCTTGAAGACGATGAGTCGTGATCTCATCGAAATCTCAACCTTTGTCTCTTTGCACAGATATTAAAAAAACGGCCAAGTGCGAGTTGGACTCGCGCACGAAGGGTTCCTTAACATTATCTATAAAAACGGCAAAAAAAACATGTCTGTTGTATCGGAGCCCCCTTAAATATTTATTTTATTCTGTTTTTTAGTATTTGTTGTTACAGCGGCAACAGAAATACATCATCTGTGAAAATTTTATCTGTCTAACTATCACGGTTAATGAGATACAGCCTGGTGACAGACGGACAGCGAAGTCTTAGTAACAGGGTCCCGTTGGGTATGGAACCCTAAAAAGTGAGTGGAAACAGTTTTTTAAATATTTATTCATGCTATTGGATATTCATATGTAGATGATAAACTGATTCTCAAATGCAACCCGATTTCACGTCCTTTATGTAAACTACAGAATCATAACAAAGTAACCGACGTCAATGTCTTACAATAACTTAGTTGAAGACTCTCAGCAAACATACCAAGACTCGGCAATCAAGTTGCTGACTCATATTGTTTACTTATCAAACACTAAACTTGTCCGTCTGAAAGCAATTCAAGGCGATTTGATGCAATAAATTGATGAGTTACTCTTTTGTTTCTGTGTGGTCTTTTGGGAACTTTGTGTGGAAGACAAAATTCCTATTCAAGTTGTGTAACATATTCGTACGAATATATTAAGATACCTCCTTACATGCCACCTTGTCAAGCAAAATCGAAATTAAATCGTGATTGAATTGTATTGAAATATAATATCGTCACGACATGAAAGGGTGTCAGAGATGTTCCGAGTGTATACTGTGAAATGCAAATCACAGTCGACACTTGGTACGCCCGCTTTTCACCGACGATTATTAACGTCCCAAAGTGATGAGTGGTGAACCCTATAGCCATTCTTCGAGCGCAAATACACGCTTTTTAGGCATGCAGGTTTCCTTACGATGTTTTCTTTTACTGTTCAGCAAGTGGTAAGTAAGACAAATACCATGCACGTATATTCCGAAAAATGCATCCGTGCATGCCCGACCGGGGATCGAACCTGGATATCAAGATTGAGAGGCCAGCGTTCTACTCCTGAGCTACCGCAACTTTTTGTATTGACTTTCATTCAAAAAGACCGTGAGGAGTTAAATACGGAATATTGTGTGAACATAATCTCTACGCAGATTAACTGAAAAACTGATTTGATTGAACCTTGTAACGGGAAAATTTTACTGAAAAATAAGTAAAACACGAATCAATAGACCTTGACAGTAGAAATGGGGACCATTCTATCCACCTCTCACTTACTGAAGATCGTGTTTGGGAGGGGGATAGAACGGTTGCCATTTCTATTATCAAGGCCTATTGTTTCCGGTTATTAAGGGGTAGCTGAATAATGACCTTGAGTCGACCTGCGTCGGTACAAATATCGACAGAAACTTTATTGAATAACGTTCATATCAGCGCGCATTGCATTACGATATCGCTGGGTTTCCGGATAACGCAAAATAGAAGAAAATAATACTTTTCACATGGACGCGATAGACGGAAAAAAAATTCCATGAACAAATTTTCTAAGGTAGATTTCCTCGTATTTTAGTGCAAGAACCATACAAATACCATTGGTGGATTCAAAGAAATAACCAGTTTTACTTAATTTTAGTCTAAGAACAGGTTGACTTTGAACAATATTTTCTTACTGTTTTTTAACGCAAGAATAACTTTCGGAAATCAATTTTTTTTTAAATAATTTATAAGAAACTTTTTTTTTTCATAATGGAGAAATACGCTTCTCGATGACGTAAAATTCGGATGACGCTAGAACAGGCGCCCTAAGTCAAAATCATCCGAAATATTGGATGGAAATATGTGGCCTCATCCTACCCCGCTGACCGACAGGCTTGAGTATGTACATTCTGTTTCCATAAAAAAGAGCTCCTCACATCCAGATTTACTTTTATTTCTGCGTTTCTATACTGCAATGATATAATGTTAATTTATATCTCCTTGCGATGGATAAATCGCCAAGTGTTCAAACATAGAAATTTATTTCTGTCATAGTTTCGATAAGAGAAATGTGTATTCTTCACTACCCGATACTGTAACAGGTGACGGTAGGGCATAATGGTCTTTGACTAGCTTCGAATACACTAGCGTCCTCTAGGCGCCAAGTGGCTCACTATAAAGTGGGTATCTATAAATAACATTGCAGTATGGGAAAGCACATCGGTAAAATTCACGAGTTGTGTTGAGACCTGGATAGCTCAGAGGTTAGAGCAATCGCCCGGCAAGCGAGAGGTCCCGGGTTCGATTCCCGGTTCAGAGCTCCTCACATCCAGATTTACTTTTATTTCTGCGTTTCTATACTGCAATGATATAATGTTAATTTATATCTCCTTGCGATGGATAAATCGCCAAGTGTTCAAACATAGAAATTTATTTCTGTCATAGTTTCGATAAGAGAAATGTGTATTCTTCACTACCCGATACTGTAACAGGTGACGGTAGGGCATAATGGTCTTTGACTAGCTTTGAATACACTAGCGTCCTCTAGGCGCCAAGTGGCTCACTATAAAGTGGGTATCTATAAATAACATTGCAGTATGGGAAAGCACATCGGTAAAATTCACGAGTTGTGTTGAGACCTGGATAGCTCAGAGGTTAGAGCAATCGCCCGGCAAGCGAGAGGTCCCGGGTTCGATTCCCGGTTCAGAGCTCCTCACATCCAGATTTACTTTTATTTCTGCGTTTCTATACTGCAATGATATAATGTTAATCCATAAAAAACCTTCTAATGTAATCGATTAACCTCCCCTTAAGAGGAAAATCGCAGTTAAATCTAGTTCTCCGTTAGCTTGTCGAACCGTCCCAGCGTCAATTAGCCAACAGGTCGGTGGCAGGACAGCAGGTGTCAAGTGTGGTAATTAACTATAGGAGAGATCCACAATCCACGTGTGTAGCCTTTGTTTAGACATCTGGCTGACTGAACCACAGACAGGACTGAACGATTTGGTTATCTTTAAACAGTTGCATTTTGTTTGTAGATCTGATCCGTGTACCAAGTGTAGTTGCTAACTTTTCACGAGGCGTCAAAATAGTTCACATTTCTAAAATCGTAAAAATTTTACTGTTTGTCATAACTTGAAAATTATTATCTATATATAATTTAAAAAATAAAATTTTGCGGATTGTATATTTTTCAAGGCTGTATTTTCATTGTTTAAATAGTATAATGTGTATTTACTGTATAACTATTTAATATACTGCGCATATTTTCCAAGAACTTATGATTTGAATCCGGATTCAGTTTACCTCAGTTAATTTTTTTTTTCTCATATATTTTTTATTGTAACGTAATTTTAATTATTAATTAGTTTAGTTTTTTATCTATTTAATTTATTTTTTATTAAAAAAGTAATTTATTTTGTTAGCCATGTGGCCTTCACAACTCTTTTTAATGAACAGTATCTGAGGGCCCCAAGCAGAAACGTCGGCTCAGGAGGTTCCGAGAGAACTGAGCTAACAGATAAAAGATTCGCAATCTCACTTTTCACTCTTATAAACATCGGAATAAGGGCAAAAAGTGGATCTGCACAATTTTTCCCTATGGTAAATCTATATAAACATATGCTATGTACGTCCACAAAACATTTACGGCTGTGAAAACCACAGACCGGCCTCGGTCCGCCCGGGGCGCGGTGTGAATGATTCGATTTTAAGTACACTAGTTTAGGACACGATAGGGAACTATTTACACTTTGCTTCATTTGGCGTTCTATTCGGTGTATAACGTACGGTTTCGGAAAGCCTGCGTATATATCGTAGAGTATCGTAAGTTGTAGCTCCTTAAATTGAGGCTATTATTGTTTGTGAAGATCAACTATGGCTGAACACAGTAACTAGTAAGATTTTATTATTTTTTCGATAAGTCACAAAATGACAAAGTTATTGGCATTCAAAAGATCATCGTACACAACGATGTTGATTGTGCTTTGCGTTACTTATAAATCAGTTACCATAAAAAATAGACTGATATTGCGATACAGGAGACAAGCTCATGAATAGTTTTTGTCTAGCAACTTTCTTTGGATATAAAGGAACGAATTGACTACTCAACTTCCCGTGAAAATCCAACAAAAAAGACGAACCGGAAGCCATTAAAGCCCCTTAAACCGATACATTTATATTATCAGTATCACCTTTGGTTTTTAGCGCATTTCAATAAATGAAAGAATGGGTCCCAGGAGCCAAAGCGTGCGGCGAGAACCTAATGGACACAATGATAAAGTATCGGATAAAGGGACTTCTTTGGAACTGGAAACGGTTACCTGAGTATATCATTTCGTTTTATTTATCGTTTATAAAGAGCAAGTTGGGATAAAGTGACTTTGATGTAATGTATAAAAATTAACAAAGGATTAGGCTAAACAAATGTAATTTCCTTAGACATTCTTTTTTTTGGCAGTCTCTTGCTAAGGATATACATTACATTCAACACATCGTTACGACATGGATCCTCGAGGGGGTGTCAGAGGTATTCCCAAGTGTGAACTGTGAAATGCAAGTCACAGTCCACATTTGTTACACCCGCTTTTTAACGATGGTTATTACATCCCAAATGTGATAGGTGGTGAGCTATATCACCGTTATTGAGCACAATGGACTCCGAAGCATGCAGACCGAACACAAATTAATTGGCACCACAGGGATTGAACCCACAACCTCTGGGTTAGTGATCTTCCACATGGCCACAGGGACGGTGACGCACCGTTTACAAAATTGGCCAAGGGAGAGTCGGGCCTCGCTCTTTAAGGGTTCCGTACATATGACCAATTAATTCAAACTAGATATTTATTTTATTTTAGGTAATGCTCTAATTATGTCAGACATAAAAATTGCAAAATTAAGTTGGTTGAGTATTCAAGGACGTAACCCTAAAAGTACAGTATAAATCGGTGTTTTTAGTATTTGGTATACAGCATGTGGTTCATAATATGCAGAAATTTCAAATGCATAACTGCTTTGGCCTTTGATATAGACTCCGTGACAAAAATGGTCTAAAAATGGCAAGTTTAATAGCCCCTCATTTCTTTATTCTTTAAGATAAAAAAAATTAAAAACATATTTATACTATACTTTAGTTCTAGACAATGACACCCCACATGCTAGGGTAAAAAAACATTTTTTTTCCTGCTCCTTTGTCATGTATTAAAAATAATTTAATTACATTTTAAATTCAAAATTCGGTTTTGGGTCAACATTTTACATAACATATAAAAATTTCAGGTTTCTATCTCATTCCGTCTAAGAACTACATACCCGTGACAAATGGACAGACAGACGGACAGCAGAGTTACATTAATAGGGCTCCATTTACCCTTTGGGTACGGAACCCTAAAAAGAAAAAGTTTCAAGTGTATATAAAAATAGTAATGTGCTCAATTCCGTACACGTAAGATTATAAATTAATAAAATCCAAATTGAGCGTACGCTTTGCTACCAAAGTTCATACATACCTAAGTCGGACTCAACTGAGTGAAGAAAACATTATGATGGTGTACAGTGGAGACCACATCAAGCTATACACTTGCAGTATGACAATAGCCCCTATAGAGAAGAATATAAGATAGGTGCAAAGTCCAATGTGTCTTAATTGATGCGGTCTCCACTGTACCTAGAAAAACATTGTGAGGTTTATCCTTCACATTTAATAACCATCAATAAAGTTAACCAGAAGCTATGATATTAAAAAGCACTGTTCATATTACGTCGGAAATATGGCGGTCAGACCACCCCTTTGGTAACGAAAAGTTTTAATTAGCCGCATTTTTATTAACGTTACCGCCGCAACGTTCACGAATTCCATTGAAATTAAATAACTGAACGCACCACCAAACCCTATTGCCAATTCTGCAAATATTTTGTTAATATGAAATTTACCTCGCTATTGATCAGAAAAAATATTTGAGATATTTTGTCTTTTATCCACGTACAAAGGTATGATTGAATATATAATCAAAGACTCATGTCTATCTCATAGTGGCAGTGGCGTGCATAGACCTTTTTTCCGGAAAAGCAATCAGAAGGTCAAGTTTGATAATAAAAAAAATATGAAAAAGTGTATATAACAATGTGAAAAAAAAATGAGTACGAAAATGTTCGCTCTAGGGTAGGCAGTGCCTACCCTGGCGTCATAAAAACTTTCTTTTTTCAAAGTGTTATTTAAATTTTTTCATATTTTTTTTATTGTCAAAGTTGACCTTCTAAATACTTTTCCGGAAAAAACTTCTATGCACGCCACTGCCTAGTGGGTAGGCAGACCTTTTTTCACCTTCGACTTTTCAAGCAGAGTTTTTTCTATATAAGAGAAATAAATTGAAGGATAAAAAAAAATTTTGAGTAATAATGTTTCCTTTTTCTGTCTTTACACTCACGATTTTCGTAGAAAAGACTAAACAGGTTTAAATGAGTATTTTACTAAGTTGCGTTTATCCTGGGAGTAACTAAAATTATGTTAAAAAAACTTAATATAGTTATAATATAATCCCTGAAAAAATAAACAAAGCATGTATGTAAAACACTTGAAAGAAAGAAAGAAAAAAAATTACTGGCGCGTTTACAAAAAAAAAAAAACTTAAAGCTAACACAGTAGAAAATTTTTACTTAAATAGGAAGTAATCTATAGATAAAAATACGATGTAACAACACGACAAAAGGAGCTCCAGCTATGTGCCATCCAAAACATGCTTTGGTTGGCGCTGGTTTTCAGCTACCTCCACCGTTACAATTGCATGATAAGGTATTTACAAGTCGTTAACAATTTTATTTACTAAATTGAAAAATCAATAACAATGGGCAGAAATGGCTTATAATTAAATTAAACAAAAGAAAAACAAAACCAAGTAACAAAACAAAAACAAAAAAAAAAGATATACACTTAAACATACACATTTCATAGATAGGTATCACAAAAGATGTTAAAAATACCAATCTAGCAACGGCAGTTGCTAGACATAAACAAAATTGTTCGACATTTTGTGCAGCTGTGAGCTGAAAACCTGAAAGTTGGGTCATTAATAATTTTGTTTTCGTGCAGCCGACGCCGTCGCGGGTTAATGTTTCAACGGGCTTATTATTGGGAAATTTTGTAATGACTGTTAATGTTGCGGGGTGTGCTGATCCGATACCTGGATAGTTAAACCTGGCTTTCTGTCCAATATTTAAAAAGCAAGTTCTTAAAGGTAAGAGGCACTGCTAATAAGCAATGAGCCCGTGTCCTACATTAAGATTTTTCTGAAAATCAATTGCGTTTAAAAAGCTAAAAACAGTAGTAAAAGTACTTTTTCGATATCTCAAAAGAAGACGAAGTTATTGGCAATCAAAGTGACCTTACGTGACGTCATCTGACACGTTTTCATACTAAAAGTGATTAATATCGCTATGGCTAACTTCGGTAGTAAAAGGAAAGTTGCTTCGTGCCTTATCTATTATTTAAAAATGTTAATTCGAATCTATATGTATTGCTAATTTTTTTGTACCACTTAGTGCACATTAAAGCTTTTCAGTAATTATGACACTAACCAAAAATTTACTCAAGATAATTTAGTCTGTAACATAGATCTGAGCCACGATCTGGACTGCGATGTAAGAGTATTAGAAAAGTTTTAGAAAACTCTTTAAATATTTTATCTACTCTTGTACCTACTTTAAAAAGGTAATTACAATATCAAAAGCGGTTTTATAAGTATCTACATTATTTGACCGATGTTATAATTCTGCGCTGTGATTGGCCAAATTTATTATAACACGGCTAGAGAACGAAGCGATAATGGTCTGTCTTAATTTCTTCTCGCTTTACTCTTCTCGCTTTTGATTGGTCTTAGGCATCTACATACTTATTCCATGGGTTCAGGTATCACGACGAGTATCACTACAATAATAATACCATGACGGTGTTCTTTTTCTCATTTTTCGTATAATTGTTTTTGGTCGTAGTAGATAAAGTATTGTGAGCAACTGGACATAATTAGACAATAGGACCTTCGTGAAGCAGTCTTTTACGAAACTCACGGTCGCTTCGTAAACAAGCACTCATGTTCCAATTACTCACATTATGCCACAGTCGCACAAAATACTGTATAACAATATCTAACAATAAACACTTTATTGCACAAAAAAACGCAGATAAAAACAAATTAGAATTTATAAAAATACAAGACAAATTCAGACTCATTTCTAAAAGAAACGTCTTCCAGTCAACCATAAATGACAGTTAGGACGAAAATATATATATTGGATTATTGAAAAATAAATTAATAATTTTCGAAAGAGATCGGATGTTAGCTCTATTGGGACAAAACCGTAAAAACGACACGCCACGGTGTGGCAACGATCACGCGAGTAAAATCAAAGAGTAAGGCAGCAAAAAGATCAGGGTTCAATGCTCGGTAGTGCCCACAAGACCACTTAATAAAACCTTTAAAACCTTATTACTTGGTAAAAATGGTTATTATTATAATTCACACCTCCATTAACCGACATTGAATTACGGACATGGGAGACATCATTCATATGGTCACTTCGAGCTCATTATGAACCTGGACTGCACAAACAACACTGACTGACTAACTGACTGACTGACTGACTTGACTAACTGACAAATCCAAATTTGCAGTTTAATTTTATATAACAAAATATTCAGAATCGGAGCACTCTACATGATAACGCCACCTAGCGCCGGCTGACTAAATTCTCTCTCAAAAAGTCTGGTTCATGATTTATAGTATACTTTTTTTATATTTTTATATCAATAGACGTCAACGGTTTTTCTTACTTCAAATACCTATACATATATGTCATATAATATTTTTTCCTATTCGCCTGATGACGGCCCCACTGAGGGGTCGAAATATAGCGACTAAAACCATTTAAGTGTTTGTATTTATGTGGAGTAAAACATATATATATAAAAAAAATTATTATAGGTACATTGTATTCAGTTGTGGTCAGCTAGTGTAATTGATGGTCCTAACTGAACGATGATCGATAAAAGTTATTGTAAGTTTAAAGTTAATTATATCGTTAATTACGAGTAAACTTTAAAGGTCGATTTAATTCGTTTCAACATACTTCAAAGTAATCTTGCTAACTTTAGTTTAATTTGTCTAAGTTAAAAACTCGAGTTATTTTTGCTTTCGAAGTTCGTGGTTTTTACAATGGATGTTAAAAGTTTGTGCTGGGTAAATTTTTGATGCATTAATATTATGAAAAGTTTGTTTTAATATTGTGATGTATTTTACCGCATGGGATACACGAACTGTTCTTGTTTTGTTTTTTGTAATGATTTAAGTTTATATTATTTGTTTTCTTTACTAAAAGAAACAAGGGACTTAATAACAAAATGATAAAAATATTGGTATCAACAGCTCAATTCCCGTATTTCTACGAGTGTGACGTATACGACAGATTATTGAATTATAACGAGGGCGTTCTGGTCCTCTAAAAAGGCCGTTTTGCATGAATCACGTTATGATTCTGTTCTAATGCCGTCTCTTTTGCACGCGTGAAAAAGCTCTGACTCTATCCTACTTTCAAATCATTTTATGATTCACCCGAGTCGGCCTTTTTAGATCCCCTGACCTGCCATGATAAAACACTGCACCTTTGAAAAATCTATTTTGAAAAAACGTGTTTTTATGTTTTGAAACAAATTTGATAGCTAAATACGTAGAATTTTTTACTTTTTATGTGTTTTAAAATTGATTCAAATCTATTTAGCCATTCATTTTTTTATTATATATCCATAAATATCTGAATAAAACAAAGAAATGATTTCTTAGTAATGCACATTGCTTACGAAACATTGTTACGACATTACACTATGTATTGAAACTTGCAGTGTTATAACAACACATAGGATTGCAAAAAAGTTGATAATTGTGCTGGTTATTGTTTATATAGTTATAGTTAAATGAGTTTACTATACAAATTAAAATACATACTAAAATTATATTTGTTTGTATTATTATTTATGTTTATTCATTTTATTATAAAATAACTAATGCAATATTAAAAATGTCTTATGTAACTTACATATGCATTTATTTTTAAACTATTATAGAAATTCATTTTTTGTTCGATGCCTAAATCAGTTACATTTGACACTATCAATTCTATCAATCAACTATCAACTATATATCAACTATGTATCAACTATATCTCGAAGAATTTTCTTCGAGATCTTTGCATTACCTCACATAATTTGAGGTCTGTTTTTTTATTCAAATTATGCCCTTTGAGGCTTCTTTTTTTTTTATTTAGATTTTTTTATTTTCGTTTATCTTCTTTTTTAGATCATTTTCTACTTTCTTTTTTAAGAAATGATTTTCTTCGTATGTTGAGTCTATATAACTTGTCAACAACTTGCAAACAGGGAAACAGAATCCCTTCTAAATTGGACGATTTTAAGACATAGTTTGTTCCACTTATCTTGGAACAAATCCAAATTTATCAAACAAATATATAACAAATCCAAATAATATATAACAAATCCAAATAACAAATTTATCCACTTATAGTTTGTTCCACTTATCCACTTATCAATTAACTTAATTTTCAAACAACATCATATCTTTATGGGATAGTATGGTTGCCTCAATATTTCTTCTAGACTCAGTAATTATATCGACAATGTCTTGAAAGTCATAAACTTCACCGGATGCACTTAATTTTTTAGAAATATTTGCATGTACCTGGTCTGCTGACATGTATATGTGACCAGGCTCGAGGTATTCTGTTGTTATGCCTTTAATTGACGTTGTATTATCATTTACAACTCTTACTAGAGCAGAATAAAATATAATTTTACTAAAACTAGCGTGCGCTGACATACTAAATTATTATTACATGTGACTTGAACACTCACGTGTGATTTTGGTTGACAATATGCCAGCCATTTCACCGATACAATTTTGGCATTATCAAGGTGCTTATCGTTCTAAAGCTTCGGTCTGGCGATCCCAACGCACAGCTTTGCGTTGAACGGTACGGTGTACGTCGTAAAAAGAATGAATGTATGGGAACATTATATACTGGTCGTTCGTTCCATCAATGTTATCGTCAGCGGTAAGGAGCATGCGTGGGGGAGCGGGGAGAACGCACACCGCACTCCGCAGCGTTCCGTGGAGTCATTGACTACGGTGTTAGTCAGTGCGTCGTCTTATGACTTGTACGCTTACGTGTGCGTCAATGGATTTACGTCCACGTTGTTAGCTGCGGCAGAATCGAATGACCACTAGGTGGGTTAGCGTCATGACGTTGTGTTGGACCATTCACCGCAACGTTTTGCGTAAGGATCGCCTGAACGAACCCGTAGGGCGACGATGCGGCGTTCACCGTCGTTGTCAAACTGGCACTGACGGCGAGCTGCGAGCTGCACTCGCGGCTCGTGCGCTAAACGTTGGCTGCGTCGTCGTTTGAGATGCACTTGATGGTGGATGTACTTGATTATTTGAATTGTTCTTGTTCGTTATTAGGGGCTATTAATAGACCAAGCTCACAACGTTGTCACTGCCTTTGGACATAGAGTCAACAACAATCACACGTCAACAATTAACAAGCCGCATTTAATAATAATCCCAAATAAAATACTTTGTTTTTATTCTGTGCATTGCAAATGTCCACAAAAAGGTAAACGTGACTCGAATCTCTGCAATACTTGGTCAGAAAATAAACGCTTACGTTTATTTTTAGACCAACTTGCTATATTGTAAGCTTTTCTCCCACTTTCACCCTCGTGCCACAAAACACAAACAGCTTGTTTATTTTTCCTGGCTGCGCAAAAGTTTTGTTAAACATAACAAGTTTTCTCGAAAAGTAATCAATTTTCGACGTAAGAAGTGCCACGCAAATGATTTTCTGCATATCTGCAGTTAATTACGAAAAAACACTGCAACTAAATGTTATTGCTGGATAAAATGACGGACGTTGTTATGACAAAACACGGTGAGATTAGTTGCAGTGTTTTAAGGAAACAAGCTTTTATAGTCTTTGAGATACAGTATGATTGGTTTGTTATTTTTCAGAAATTATTAAAATCTCAAAATTTTTCTTGCCTTTACCATGTAAAAGGTTACGGAGAGCTCGCTTATGCATGTTATGACAAAACATTGTATCTCGACTTACAGTGTTTTATCGTGGCAGGGCAGCGTTGTATGAAATTCAGGCCTTGTTCAAAGGAGTATTTTTAGGGTATTCAATAGTTTAAATGAAAGAAAACTGTTTTGGTTATCAAATAAATTTTGTGTGAGATTTGTTAAGGCGTTACAACAGGTGAAAGTTTAGAAAAAAAAAAAACATTTTTTTAGGACTAGAATAATTATTATAAATCTGCTCAGGTAAATGTCTAGAAATAGTAATGAACTATTTTTACATAGGAAAGTTTTCGGCAACAACGCCTTTTTATGCCAGAAGCGACCGTTCTTAGCAAAAGTTAAATTTTTAGATCAAAGAAGACTTTGTCTATGAAAATTATGTCATATTAAAATAGCGTATTTCTAGACTAGCAAGTAAACATTATTTTTTTCTTAAGTGGCAGCAACAAAATAATTTAGATAAACAAAACAGTTTTCTTTCATTTAAACTATTAAATCCCCCAAAAATACGAATGCAAAAAAGCATTTTGAACGCCCTCCATGTTGAATCATCCGACAGATAAAGCCACCTTTATTTGCGTTATCACTTGCAACCATTTTTCATGTCTTTGTTGGACTTGAAATAGGTATTAGAGTGACGTCTCCACATCCACCTACGTCATAGGTTACAGAACGATGTGTTTCACTTCTGTATTTTATTTCTATGTATAAAAGGGTTTAAAAGGCTCTTTCCAGAATAAAAAGTTTGATTCAACCGTAGAAACAACATGTAACAAATTATTTAGAGAAATGTCAAATATCTAATCTAAAGTAGACAATAAGGCGGAACGAGCGGGTAGGGTTTGCTCCATGTTATTTAGCAGCATAATATTTCAAACCAGTAAACTTTTTTTTCTTTCTTTTAAGTGGTTATGGAATTAGCTGAAATAGAACAGCTTACATTAGCGAGCAGTCTCAAAAGCCCTTACCTTGGACAAGGCCCTTACGTATGAAATACGGCAATGCAATGAAATAACGAAAGCTTATGAAAGTTACCTAAAAATACTAAATATCGTTGATTTTAAACCTCAATAAGGATTGTAGGTAAATCTGAGTACTGTGAAAAGTATCTTTGAATTTCCTCATAACTAGTTTTATACAGTATTAGGTATGTTACCGGTCAAACCCTTATTTGGCCTGTGCTAAACTAGTTTTAGGTTGTCATAAAAAAATAACCACGAAGGTTATTTATAGCGAGTCGCCCAACTTGGTATTTAACATTCTAACCTAACCTACCGGCTCTTTACAGTTTACAGAGTTTGGTTATACAAAATTTCTTTGCCTGCATCATTAGTTAGTTTTGTTAAATTTAAAATAATTCATTACGTCATTTATATTTCATAAACAAATTAAGTTTTTTTTTTACATTTTTAAGTAGGTACTCTATTCTACATTTTTATGAAACTATAATGTCACGTAACAAAACTGTTAAATCAAGTATGTTTAAAATTACTTGTAGGTACCTATTTTTTTATTTGCTATGTGTGCAGTGAGCTTTCGAGTAAACTAACTTTTTCTGTATTCTATAACTCTACCCCTCGTTCTTGATGCGATTTGATGTGTTTCTTTTTAAATCTTTCCGTCCTTTATCATGTTACCTCTTCCCTTTCATTGTAATGTATGTACATATGTGGGTATATAGCAAAAGATATGCAAAAAGAGTAATTTTTCTATGACTATGCAACTATTTTTAACCATTGTGAGTAAAAAAGGTGCCATTTTATGCATACGACGATGGTATTTTTTAGCTCTGTAGATAAATCTTGCTTATTAAGTATAATACAAAAAATATTTCAGAATGTTTAGAAAGACTGTTGATTGTTGGCACTTGGTAGAACTCGGAATACATTAAGACCAGAAAATCACTTGTACTATCCTACATTAAGTATGTTTTCGTAAGGCGATATGCGAAAAAATACGGGGGTTTCTTTTCTGTGTATTTCATGAAATACACGGAAAATTATAATCAGTTTCAGGTATATGCATTTTGACTATATAATCTAGGGTTTTGAAATTGGAAAACATGTTTGGATAAATTTTCCTCGATAGAAATAATTGTTGAAATTAGGTCTTCAAAGACACTTTTTCTCCTCGTTTGACGAAAAGGAACCATATACAGAACTGAAACATATTTTTTAGGTGTGTTTTAACAATATCTACAGATTTCATATTTGAAATTTTGCTAGCCATTTTAGTTTTTTTAACAAAAATATAAAACCAACTTTTTTCCCTTTTGCCCTGAATCCACCCCTCTCGCACTGCGCGATTTTCGCAAGGAGTCACAGTAACAAAAATAAAATTCGCATAGCCTCTTAAGCATCGATGGTTCAAACTTGGAAAGGTGTCAATGTGTGTCTAATAACGGTTCCAAATTGACGGCATTTACATAGTTACTCGGTAATACTTTTAGATAGGAAACGGACCAACATAACTGCATTGGTGTTAATAAAATTACAAAGTAAAAATAATAAAACTCATGTGCCTTTATCGCAGTAATAATGTTGGCTTTACAACAAAACAATAATACACAGTTAAATCAAAGAGAATTACAAGCTTTTAGCCCAAACTCTTAAGATCTTGCAATAAAGACGATTATAGATTAGCTGATACGCTCAAAGGACTTTGGTATAGTACCGATTTAAAATCAATTAAAACAAAAAGGTCAAACTCTGAACACATAATGTTCATATATTTCTTTTGTATTTGAATTTGGAACTTTAGTCATTAGGGAATAATTTCGTGGTGGGTGAATGTAACTTTTGTACATAATAGCTATTTGAATGAGCAAATAGAGAAGTTATTTAATTTGCGTCGAGAAAAATCGTATTTACAAATCATTTTGGTACAGAAAGAAGAAAATTATGAGAATAACATATTATAGGTAGAACATTGAAATAGTAGTTTATGCTACAAGGGCAAAAAGGAATAAATTACGAGGATGATTTAAAGCACGAGCATAGCGAGTGTTTTAAACGTAACCAAGTAATTTATTGCTCTTACGCCCGTGTATCATACTACGTTTTTCAATGCATAGTTTGAGGAAATAAAACAAATATAATCTTGTGAACTTTTAATTATGATTGGCTCAAAAGGACTGTATCCAGAGCCGTTAAACAGTGGAAAAAAAAGTAAAACATTTATGGTACACAGAAAAGGTTGCAGGTTAGCCAACTTCTCGTAAATAAATTAAAAAAATAATAATAATAAAGCCCTAGGGCAAAATAATCGACTTTCTGTTTTGTTTTGATGCATAAAAATTTCATCTAATCTCATACTGCAATAAGCATTTTTATAAGTACTAACATTGTTTATCCGATGTTATAGTATAACATTAAAACACCTCGATTCTTCACTGCGATTGGTCCAATTTATTATAACACCGCTATAGAGCCAATCAACAACAGATACGAGAAATAAATCCCGACCTTATAACTTAACCCACGCCCCCCTTATTTGTCTATGGCCTTTAAGGCAGCATTATTGGGATGACGCACCCGAGGTCCATGAACGAGTGTCTCATTTTTCGTGAAAATATTAGTTGAAAATTTTATGAATAAAGACATTATTTCTGATGGTCGTTGATAAAGTATTGTGTGCAACTGAACATAGTTAGACATTGGGACACTCGTGCAAAACTATTATGAAACCCACTTCGTTCGTTTCGTAAATAAGCACTCGTGCCCCAATGTCTCACATTATGTTAGAGTTGCATAAAATACTATTAAATGACAGCTGCTAGATACGGCGGTCGTAGCACGGTTAGTAGGACGCTGGAATCTCAGTCTACAGACCCCGGGTTCTAATCCTGATTTTAGGAATTTCTTATTACTTGTACTATTTGTGATTTGTTTTGTTTTATTTAAAATTTAAATTAAAATTTACCAGTGGGCTGGCCATATTTGTCGCCGACACGATGGCCGTTGGGGCCGAAAGGCATTGGGATGGAGACCACGTACAGCAAAGTGTAGCGTAGGCCAACCTTGTGCACGCTGGACTGACGACCTGAAGAACGTTGCGGATAGCGGCTGGATGAGGATGACGCAGGACCGCCAAGAGTAGTGAAATATTGGAGAGGCCTATAGCCAACTGTGGACGAACACGGGCTGATGAATGGATGTAAAATTAAACCCATGTTTATCTATATCAATAAAAGAATACCTTGATTGACTGACGATCTTCAACGCCTAGATGAAACACCTGGACTTAGGAACATGATATTTGGACTTTGGGTTCGTTATAATTTAAAACGAATTTTAGAATATTCCCACGGGATTAGATAAACGGGATCCACGAGAGCAATGCTGCGGAGTGTCCGATAGTAATACACAGAGAGAATTCAAGACATATTAAAAATTTATTCTCTTAAAAATCATCCAGAGCCTATTCATTTAACCAAAACGGGAATAATAATTTAAATGTGATATTTTTAATGAAATTAGTATATAAATATATATAATATTGTAAACTATGTATTAGTATGTATATTGACATGTAGATAATAAGGTAACATAAGAAATTCGGTTACTTATTACTTTTATATATATATTACACCACGTACGCCTTATCCTCTATTTACATTATCTTCAACCCAAGAAATGCTGTCTGGAAGAAATCGTTTAAGCGTTAAAACCGCCTATTGTACAAAAATATTTTATAAATTCTTGTTTTGGTGCACGATAAAGAGTATTTATGTTATGTTATGTTATATGTTAAATGAAATTTCACAATTTTTGGTTTTAGTTTTCTTCCAAGACATGAAACTAAATCAAATCACCTGAGAATTCGTTATCGAATAACTAATACATTTTTTAACTTATTCAACACGCCAAAGGAGCATTAAAGGTTTTAACATTATCCGTTGTGGTGACGTGACAGGATCGCGTGAAATCGACGACTTTTTCACGACAAAAAGCCCTTTTAATATAAATTCCTATAAAATATAAAGTTGTTGTCTTTTTTTTCTTAATGACTCAATAGCGACATCTGTTGGACAGAATAAACTATAGGTACCTAAGTAATAATTTGTGAAAATGTAGATGTTTTTTATGTTGTCGTTGCGGGTAGGATTCACTTGTTCACCTGTACAAGGCAGTGCAGTGTCGTATCTTTTTAATCATATTAATCCGAGGCAAAGTCCAAAAACTTGTGATTAAATTGTGTAAGACAATTAATCTATAGAAAGAGATTATGCCGGGAGTATACATAATAGACAAGTTATATTCCACAAAACTAAAGTATATAAACTTTGATCTTAGAAACTTAAGAAATTTTGCAAACAAACGTAAGTATGTACCTACCAAAAAAATAAATAAACATTAATATTTGTACGGAAAAAAGGGTTTCTGTAATCTGCGGTTGTATGATCCTTTTTAAAATCCGTTTTATGAAAAAAAAAAAAAGTTTGCTATAGAAATCATTTCAAGCCAGTCACATTTTGAAGGAACATGCAGAAAGTGAAGTCAATACCCTAGGTACTTTTTAAATGTTACGTTATTCTTACTACTTTTGCTGAAAAAATCTCAATCTTATAAATTAAGATATCTATCTATACATACCAAAACCTTTAATTTACCTAAATATAATAACTTATTCGGCACTCACTAAGCATTGGGAATTTATTCTACCAAAAATCGTAATAGTCTTTCAAGAGAGTTACAAGAATGGTATTTAAAAAAAAATATTTTTTTGATAAAACTTAAAAAGTACTTTCTAGAATGTAGTGACTTCAGCTAAATTCTGTAAAATAAATAGTAGGAGATAGTTTTGTTTTGATGTAAACGTAATTTGTTTAATTTGTTCAATAAACATAAATAAAAAATGTTGATCATACCAAACTCAATATAATCACTAAGTTTACCATACTAAAATGTTAAAAATTCATAATAAGTAAAGTTTATTAGTTGGAATTTTATTTTGTTCTTTGACTGACACTGATTTACTTAAACCATTGAAAAACTGAATAAAAAATTCGAGGACCTTTTTGCGCGTTTGTGAATTTTAGATAGTGTCACATATTTATATATAAGATAAAATGAAACAAATTCAGAAACATTTTAGTACATAAATGTAACCTACGTATGACACCATCAATTTAATTGGTACAATAATGTTTAAGCATGAATTGAAATAAATTCCTCCACATTCGGGTCACGGCTCACTAATGAGGACTGATGCCTATTCGAAGTTAAATTCGAATGACCTAAAACCAATAATATTGTTTGTTTTTGCCTAGAACCTTGTAACAGTATTAATTTTTGAAGGATTATTATTTTCAAAAACATTTTTATTTGACGATTCATCAGAGAATTTCCAAAGAAGCGGTTCATTCTTTTCGGTATACAGACTCCAACAAGTGAAAGGTGAATTCCCAACTTCCTTGGTCTTGTTAATTTCAGACCTGGTAAGAAAAAGTGTTAATACATTTTGTACTTACTTTTCATGCTTAGCTGCACCTTTTGTTTGTTAGTACATTATTAAAAAAATAAAAATATATAATATTATTAAAAGTAGATTTTTATACAAGGGAGGTTAGTCATTCAAGTCAAGTTCGAGAGTGTAATTGATCACTTACACCCGAGTGCAGTACTCTACTTTTCATCACTAATGCGAGGAAATAAAAAACAACTTATAAAAAGTATACTTTCCGAAAAAAGATGTTACTTTGTTTTCAGTCCGCCACTTGATAAAATCGTCATGGGTTCTCAAATATCTCTCTTTTGAAATCGGTAACAGGTTTTCTACGACTGCCTTTGCCTGTAGTTTTATCGACTCAGACATCAAATCAAAATCATTATTATCACTTGAATTCATAACAGATTTGCGTGGTGCTAAATTTTTTTTTCATGCATTTTCTTGCTCGCCATTGTGATCGTTTTAAAAAGAAAACCAATTTATTGGGTCACTTTTAAGCGACTTGCTGGGGTCTTGCCTCGAATATGAGGTCTTGTCCCAAAATATAAAGAAAATAGCCTCGTTCGATTTTCAAATTTACTTATCTCCCTAGGGTTCTTAATCACATTTACCTCCCGCATATCGAGTTAAATATAACTTTTTTTCGGAGCATTAGTGACGAAAACTTATTTTTTTCTGCTGCTATAGGTATTATTGTTAAACTTGTGTGACTAACAGGCTGATTGTTTTTGCCCCTAATACATAATATTTATATTTACCATACATATAAAAACAATAATAATGGTTAAATTGCAACGATTTTCCATCGTCCAAGAATTCAGTGTTTCGTAGAGAAGTATTGTTGTTTTTTTTTTTTGAAAACTCAATATGTTTCAAATAAAATTTCATTTCATTTGATTCAGTATGAATGTATAACTATGTACATAAAAAGACGAATAAGTCAATGATACATATTTATTTCATATATGAATCTAACCATGGAGGGAAAGTATCCTTAATATTGAAAATAGCAAAAATTACATTAAAAAACCTTTATTTTACATTTTATAAAAATTGCTATCAAAGAATTTTGATAATGATATCTTTGAATGCAGTTTT
Organism: Ypsolopha sequella; assembly: GCA_934047225.1. NCBI lineage: Eukaryota > Metazoa > Arthropoda > Insecta > Lepidoptera > Ypsolophidae > Ypsolopha > Ypsolopha sequella. Next base: position 13,448,819 of record OW203996.1, read on the forward strand.
TCTTTACTTTAAAAATAAAATAATGGTTCTTTTAAGTAAAATTTGTCATTTTCAATACTTAGGGTACTTTCCCTGCAGGGGCATTGGTTTGATTCAGCCTGGTATACGAAAATTTGGTTTTGATTTAATTATTTTTTCTTTAATCTTCACAAAGCTTTACACCTTTTTTGTTGTGTATCCTAATCTAACACAAAATTTACAGATTATTTAATATTTATGACTAATTAAGCTCTTTATTTTGACCCTCATTAAATCACAACTCGTAACCGACTCATTCTCGTTTAAATTAACAGAACTACTTTTATTCCAGCCTCCTTTTGTCCACAAAGGACTTATTCATAAGCGCAAGGACTTCTTCATTCAGCTTATCTAGGTCGAGACCGACAGAGGCAAAGGTAATTTCTATTTCAAAATGTTATTTTCCGTACAATTTGTAGTTTCCGTATAGACCGTGATGGTTAAAGAGTGAATTTCATTATAAATCTAGGCATCAACACAGCACATGCTGTAGTTTTCTGAATTAACAACAATACCTATAATGATTGATTACGTGAATCTTCAGTATATCTATTTGATATATTATAGATAGATTATGACAAGGTTTAAGGTTTTAGATTCTTTATTTTCCATAAGAACATTTACACATTCACTAAAAATAATTTCTAACTAAAGTTAAATATATTACATGACCAGTGGGTCCAGTGCAAGGCGACATATTATAGTGCTCAACACAGCGTGTAACAGAAAGGTGTCACCATATTTGAAGAGCTTATTCTGTCAGTGGTATAAAAACTTTTACTATGTAACAAACCCTTGACCACGAAAAAAAAAATTACCGTTACATAGAAAAATGCAATGCCGTTCGGCTGAAATGTATGGAAGGGCAGATTTTTTTTTTTGGGATTTGTGGGTTTGCTCCATAGTAAGAGTTGTTCTATATCATTTACTGAATATGGTCTTCAAATGTGGATACACCTTTCTGTTACACCTTGTATATATATTATAGGTTTGAAGGCATTTACCTATAATTGTAGGTTGTAGGATAAAACTGTAACCCCAGTTAATATGTGGATGATGTTTGATGACGTCTACACTGACGGATCCCGTTTATTTGAAAAGACTATTGAATCCAAAATCTTGCTTTTTAGGATCAAAACTAGCAACAAGTTGATCAATTCAAATCTTATTATTAATCTAGAAAATTATGTATTTTTATAGCATTTTGAATCAAAAGTATACCTGCAACCTTGTTTTTACTTCTTTTATAATTATAACAAAGTTTCTAATAAAATCTGACCAAATCAAAATCTCTTTAGCATAATTAGCGATGAATCCAGAAAAATCTGGCAACACTGTCACAAATAGACGTAAAAACTCGGGCTAAGGTATCTACGTGACTGCGATATGCCCGTATTTAATTTTGAAACGGAAGAGACCGAGAGATTTTAATGAGAGATCAGGTTTTTCAATTATCCCAGTTCTTTTTACCAACTTTTACGTCGAGTTTAATCTACGGGGCTCTTTTTATGAGTGTAACAGAGATTTTTAAATATTGAAAGGATTTTTTTGTCGCGTTCAACCGTAGAACTGGACAGTTGGATTTTCATTTGCACTGTTCAACTTGCAATCATTAGTGTCATTTATCACACTGCTGTGCCGTGTGTATAATTTGCGATTACGTTGACCTATTTTACCCTTACAAAGATCCTTTGGTTAACAATTCTATCAGAGCGTGGTATTCGTTTTTGGCCATGACCAAAAGCTGCGTAATATTTCAGAATGGAGAAGCTTATAAAAGGCAAATTCGCTTTTAATTATTTTATTTTTGCTGAAACAAACTAACTTTCTTTGAACTAACTTTTGTAATTATGTATATTAATATTCGTAGTACAGTCATAAAAGCATTTAATAAACAAAAATATCACAGCAATTATAATATAACAAAGAATGATTTTAAATAACTTGAACTTGCGGTTTTCTTGGTTTTTTTATAAGCCTATTTCTTTTGGTCTCCGGATGGGTTTCAGTTGAAAAACAGAATAGTAGAACAATTTCGTTTCTATTTCTACATGGTGCAAGAATATCTAGTCGAACAATATTTTCGATTTTATAGTATTTTCGATCTTATAGTAAGAATTTTAAAGAACTTGAATTTTTTAATGCAAAAATCGGTTACGTGACTCACTTGAGAGCACATCAGAGAGTTGGACAGCTTAGTTCTCAAACTTGACAGGAGTTAAAGAAGCTGTCGCTGTAGCCGAGAACGGCTGTGAGGCTATATATGTGGTCGGTTTTGTCGTAGTCTCTATTTCAAGTTTTTCTTCAAGCTTAGTAGATAATTTCGTTTTGTATCCTCATTATTTTACCCTTCATTTTTCATTTCATCATTCCTAATAAATAGTTGATTCAGTATTAATTTTGTATGCTCAAACAAATTTATGTTTTGCCGCGATTGACAAGTATTAGGATTTTATTTATTAAATGCTTGCATGACTGTACTACGAATATCTAACAACTGTGAAATAGATATTAGTTATTTTTTGTATGTTATTATTATACTTGTCTATGCCTACGTATCCTTTTCATATATCTAGGTACTTGTGTTTTTGTATACTATATACATACTATATGAGCGCTATAAATATTATTATAGATACAAGAGTGATATATAGAAAAGATAATTCAGAAACAAATTTCCAGTAAACCAAATATGCCTAGTTTGTATGCAGTCTAATAATATTCACAGTATCCAAAGTGATGGATTTTGCTATAAAGCATAATAATATATAATCTTATTTGAGAGCTGTATATCAAAGAGTGTCAAGTAAAATTTTGGAGCAAAAAGTTATTTTTTTTTAACTAATTAGCATTGATTAACTCAATAAAATGAAACGGAGGTAATATACGTATGACTATTTTAATTGAGTGATTTAAATGTTCATAACAAAATACCACACTAACAGTTTTACATGCACACAGAGAAGAAGTATTTCAAAAATCAGATTCCGGGTCCGATTCCAAGCTTCAGTTATTTTCCACCCTGTTTTTTTTCTACCTTGTTATATATTTATTTTATTTTCTGCGGAAGGTAAATTGCCAAGTATCAAAAGCATAGAAATATCTAATTTCTACCTTTGCCTAACAAAAAATGCCAAAACCTTTGACGCAACCATTTCCCAAACTCCATGTTGTAGCCCAAACACCATTAAATTGAACAACACTAAAGGTAAATGGCAAATACGAACAAAACCTCACATCAAAGCAAGCTTAGCAACCTGAAGATTATTGGATTTATTTATTTTCAGCTTTTTCCAGTCTTCTTTGCTTTCTATTGGGAATTGAAGATAAAAGGACCTCTTATGTTTCTTTCTTTTATGACATATATATCTTCACATTAGATTTACTTTGTAACGACTTGGTAACTCCTAACATGTTGTTTCAGGGATAGTAAATCTTTGTCTATATTCCTTGAAATTTATTTACCTCTACATCGGAATATGTTTATAATTACATTTAATTTAAAATTTTGTTATTAAATATGCCGACCAAATTGGTGATAATAATATATTGAAGAAGAGAAAAGTTAATAGTGCCCGGAATATAAGAGCTTGTATGGCTATAGATTTATGTATATGGAAGAAGTCAAATAGGTATGTTAGGATCGTAGCAGATGGAAATCTGATCTGTAGTCTGTGCCTACCCCTTTGGGAGACAAGCGTGCGTATATGTATTTAGGTATGTTACATTTAATATTAATTATTATTAATATTGTTATTATGTACTAAACGGTAGACCCGTACAGCAAAAAAAAATTTGTCTGAATGATTAAAATGAATGACAGTATCACGGAAATTGAGGCGTCGTTTACGGCTTACGGTTTCCGCTTTTGACGAAACCTCTGAAAACCCAGAACATATTTTGCGTTGCATGTGTCAGTCAATCCGACACACAACTTTTTTGATTCGTTTAAATTGACAGGTTGACGGTTTCAAAATTGGACGGGATTTTCTGTTTTTGTCATAAGCTGTACATTTGTGAGGTCAGTGTGAAGGGATTGCAAATTTGTTTTTGTCTATGCCAAAAATGAATTATTTATTTTGTCAAGGTTAACAATTTGTTTCCAAAAGTGCATCCGCAAGCTGTGGCTTCAGCCTGTTAAATGGCCAGATTGGTTCCCGATTCAATTTAAATTGTACTTTATTCCGGATTTTTAGAACGATTTTCATATTCATATTTCGTCTTTGATACTATGGACAAAGAACTCCCTTGTACGAATATTTAAAATTATTTTCAAATTAAACCAAAAACTACAATGAGTTTTTGTGCGGATCACTCCCAATTTATGGTTCGAAAACTTCGATAAAAATATCGATGTTCGATAATCTGAAATTCCAAAACAGTATATTATTATAATAAGGGTACCAGCACAACATGCTACCCATTTTTTATAATGCAGCGTCATAGCTGTTAAAATTGTTTACAAATAGGGAGCGTTAACTTAAGGCGACTGTACAATCATTTACTTAAAATGCTATCTCCGAACCAAAACTCCACGCACATCGAACACAAGTAGTATAGCAATTTGGCCATTCTTGACCGTTGTACATGTTTACAGCCTAGAAACACGGACCCTATCCACTAAAAGAGATTTATTTTCACTTTATTTAGTCTTATTTCGTAGTGCCAGGTCGAGCTGAACAAATGTGCTGACTTCAGTGGCTAACTCTCTCTGTCTTCGTTTATTACCTGTGTTTGTACCATACATACATACATATACTTACGCCATCTCCCAGAGGGGTAGGCAGAGACTACAGATTTCCATCTGCTACCATCCAGACACACCTCTTTTGCCTCTTCCATATCCATCAATGAAGTCAAAGTCTTCTATTTCGGGTACTTTTGACATGGCCCTTGAATGAATGAATCAATGAATCAATGAATGAATGAATCTTTAGTATGTTGCCAATTTGGTCAGTATACTTCTTTCTAGAGCGGCCTGGTCGAGCTGTACCTTCCACTTGCGCAGCATAAATTTCTTTCGTCACTCTACTTTTATTCATCCTCTCTACATGTCCAAACATGCCTTTATGCGTTATAAATATAAATTTTTTTTTTCGTTATAAAACTGCAGAATTAATAAAAAAAATGTTTAATGTTATATTAAAATATTTATTTTCATAGCTATAAATTATGTTGCCCCAATATTGCGTATATAATTAAAGGTCTGCCCTAAACCGGAATTTTATAGTTTTTTATTTACTTTTCTTGTTTTGTTTTTCAAGGTTCATGGCGATTTATTATGGATTGCTGACTAATCAAAAACTGCAAGAGCACACAACTGATGAAACTAACGTTAACGTGACTAATCTGCAAAATTAAAGTTTTTTATTATTTTGGAACAGTCATGCAATACTTTGTTTTTTAGTTGTCTTGTCCGTCTCGTTAATTATCAAATGTCACTTGAAAATATTTTAATGTCAATATTTATGCCAAATAGATTTACGCCATGTACTTACACAAGTGCTACAGGATCTTTTGGCGCATGGATGACAATGACAGTGACAGGGAAGCGCAGCTGTGAAACAAGGAGTACGGTAGCGGCGTTAGTTCCGATTTTGGACACAACCAATCCACGCGCCAAAATATCCTTGTAGCAATGTAGGTATTCACAAGTCACACATACTCATTCGGAGGGTAATCAATCAATTAAAGTGTAACACAACAATTATTAGCCATACCTTGAAACTGATATGTTATCTTTATTGCATTAATTATATCTGTTATACTAGATAGTAAAATAGCAAAGAAGTTAAATATTTTACATTTTATCCTTTGACCAAGACAAATAGTTAAATACCAAATATACGTTATGAAACTATACTCCAAAACCACACAGAAGATTCCTTGAAATGTGTAGAAATCGTTAAAGGTATTATTAGAGTGCATAACAAACTAGAAAAGATCAATCAGAAACAAATCCAAAGACATAATCATAATCATAATCATAATCATAATCATAATCATAATCATTTATTTCAAGACAAGACTTTGAAAAAATTCCCCGGGCCAGGAAACGAACCTGCGACCTCTTGTAATCAAGTCAAGCGCGCTACCAATTGCGCCACCGAGGTTCCTACCCAGACCGGTGAATTCTTCCATCATACTTGTATACTGTTATTTTTGTATTATATCATTGCAGTGTAGAAACGCAGAAAGAAAAGTAAATCTGGATGTGAGGAGCTCTGAACCAGAATTCGAACCCGGGACCAGAACCCGGGTTTGAATCCCGGTTCAGAGCTCCTCACATCCAGATTTACTTTTATATCTGCGTTTCTATACTGCAATGATAAAATGTTCATTTATAATCTCCTTGCGATGAATAAATCGCCAAGTGTTCAAACATAGAAATTTATTTATTATTAGAGTGCATTACAAACTAGAAAAGATCTATCAGAAACAAACCCAAAGACAAGAAATTGAAAAAATTCCCCGGATCAGGATTCGGGTTTGTTTCTGATTGATCTTTTCTAGTTTGTAATGCACTCCAATAATAATTAGAGTATTCATAGCGATGGATTTCGCAAAAATAAAAACATAATCATAGAAATTTATGTCTGTCATAGTTTAAATAATCTTTGTCTATAAGCGATATGTTTACGCAAATAGATACATAAAAACGTCTCAGGCTCATATCTGTTAAAATCGTAGGTATTGCCAGGTTGCTCTCACATCAAAATAAATGAAACGTCATGCCCAACTGTGTTGCAAAACTCACGGCCGTTTGCGCTTTCCTGGTTTCCCTGACCTCGCTTGAAACATTTAAAAAACGAAACTTCGGAAAAACATTTTGCCTAATTAATGAAAACTCAAACATTAAGTCAGAAGTGAGGCTTTAATGAGGAAAGATCTCTCGTCAAATAACGGAAAGCCTGTCCATCCCAAATTTATTTTTTTAACCTTCTCTTTTGCATTGGATTTACGAAAATTTCCGCCTCGGTAACCTTAATTTTTACTTCGAGTTTAAGTGCTTTTTACTGTATAATTGGAGGGCTAGCAATTTTTTTCGTGGAATCGGCTTCGGAATCAAAAATTTACTACGAAAAATGAAAACCCTTCAAACAAAACTATGCTTTCTGTCTGTCTGTATATTCATTGCTGTCATAACTTAAAAATGAAAAACGTAGATACAGAAAATACAACGAAAAGCATTCGATGTTTCATTCATCATTTAAAAAATTTACCCAGAGTTCTTAATAAAGGTTCCTTATAAGCAAATCACATCTGTAAAAATAAAATATCAAACTGTCTATATGCTCACGAATTACACAAAAATTACGGAACTGCTATGGATATTTGTTTTTACTGTTATGTAGCTTAACGTTATAGGAGTAACTTTCTATCTTTCCCTACTTTTTGGCGCTACGTGTATCTACATGATGATATCCTATACAGTATGTTGATTAGTTTAGGGTTGATAATGATGTACACTGATTCACGAGGAGCGAATAGGTCAGCGCAGACGAATTCATAAGCAAAAGCCAGTATGTATATATTTATATATATATGTATATATATATATATATATATATATATATATATATATATATGTATATATATATATATATATATATATATATATATATATATATGTATATAACAGTAACATATAGTAACAATTTTTGTGAAATTCGTGAAATTAACTTTCGGCTTCCCATAGAAATTCAGTTCCAGTCCCGAGTGAATCACTATGGGGAGTCGAAATTTAATTTTACGAATTTCAGCAAAATTGTTATTGATCCATGATACTGATCACTTACCAAGCCACCAGTATGAATTTGGACGATGATCAAAAGTCACCCTGTATATACTTATATAGAGCATGACTGTTTATGTTTATACGGAGTGTTGATTTGGTGAGCAACTTCCGTCAGAGGGTAGGCTATGTTCAAGATACTAATGACAAATTCTTCAAATTTTTCGTATATCTATTTACTTAATTTAGAGGGCGAAAAACTTAGTGTTTGACACATATGATTAAAATTGACTCAACACTGGCAGCGTGGCGGGGCGACAGGGTGAGGTGGGGCACCCGAGTACGTCGGTATATGGTATATGGCCGTGACCATTTATCAAGAAAATTTTAGTTAACGCATCTAATTTTTTACGTAATATTTTGTTTTGTAAACCGTTTTTTGGAATAAGCGTCGTGAATAATAGTGAACATAACCTACCCTGTGACGGAAAGTGTTGACCAAATCGTCATCCTGTATTTAATGTCAATTTTCAAAATTCTCAGATGGATATATATTTTAGTTTTTATTGTTACCACTAGGTGTTACCAGTGAGTGGTCGTCATTATAACTCATAATTATTATGATTACCCATATGGATAATATGAAGGAATTAACAAAAAGGAAGAAAAATTTTAATTTTAAAACTAAAATTATCCGTGCGCAATCTCTGCTCCTGATTGATTATGCCGATATTTGTTTCATCGATATCACTAAGGAACTACTAAACAAACTCGAACGTCTTCAAAACTAAGGTATCCGGTTCATTTACGGTCTTCGCAAATATGATCACGTGTCTCACTTCCGCTCAGAGTTAAAATGGCTTCCTATTCGTCTTCGTCGGAATTTCCATATTCTTTCTCATCTTAACAATATAATTAAAAACCCCCTTTATTTTTCCGTATTTCCTCGAGATAAACCTTTACGTTTAATTACTTTTCCTTATTAAAACTCCCGAACACAACTCTGAAGCTTATGGTAACTCATTTAATGTTAGAGCTATTGAACTCTGGAATTCATTGCCGCACGGTATTCGTGGCTGTCCCACTATTAGTCGTTTTAAGTTAAAGCTAAAAGAGCACTTCTTCTCTCTGTTTTAAAGTTGGTAAGTAATTGTATGTATTTATTTATATTAGTATTTATCTTTAGAAGTATATATTTATATATTATTATTTTATTTGTATGGTAATGTTTCTTTATTTGTAGTACACGTATGTATGATTAGTTATTTTTTATTATTATAGTGTCCTCTCCCACTAAGGTTTGTTGAAAAAAATCTCTATTCAGAGATAAACTCGCCTCTGTACATGTATTTTATTGTAAATAATTATATGTAATGTATCTGTGTACAATAAAGAATAAAAAATACAATAAATTTCAACTCTTTCAATGGAGACGTTATCAATCAAATAAAGTAAGATGAATAAAATGTCAAGAGAGAAAGGAAACAAAATAAATAAATAATAAAAAATGTAAAAAAATACAAATGAAAAATGTCAAAATGTGAGAATAAAAACTCTAAGACATCCTTTTTACTTGCTAGCTCATAATCTATCTTTTCTATCTATCCGTTTCGCCTTTTAACAGTTCCAGCGAAGACATAGTTTTAATTGGAGGACTTCCACTCTACTGAAAGTCTCTTAATCGCGTTTTTGCATTTTAAATTAATGATACTTAATTAAAGTGTGGCAGGAACTTCAGTTCAATGGGGCTTCACAATTATGTAGGTTTGAGGACGCAGCTTAGGAGGTGCCTCAATAAAACAGGGGAGGACGAATTTAAGTACACATCAAAGACCTAAATTGTGACCTTCCTTCACAGGTTATTCGTTTTTGAAAGACATTATGTAGTAAAAGTAGACATATAGTCCGACAAGGCTCTTTTGGCGCGTGGGTTGCATTGACAGGGATGCGCAGCGATAGAAAAAGAGCTACGTTTTATTAGGATAGCGGCGTTAGTTCCAATTTAGCCACGACCAATCCACGTGCTAAAAGAACCTACTTGGTTTAATAGATCGTTAGTTGGTGTAATATTAAAAATAAAAGTCAACCTCTTTCACACATGAGTACAGACACACGTATGATTTTTGGGGTTCCGTAAAAAAAATTATAAAAATAAATTTTCTAGTCTATTTGCAATTGTATTAAAATTATTCAAATATATGAATACTAAAGTTACACAACCTACAAATATTTTCATACTTATATACTCGTTCATATTATTATACTCACACCTGTCATGCAAAGGCTTAGCCAGAAACCATAGACTCTATCTTCATCAATCTCTTGAATTTGTTTTTCCGGTTTTTTACAATTTTATTTTGGTTAATTGTGTTTTTTTATATGCTATAAACGCTTTATTATGTTTAACAAAATTATTGTGCCCAAATACATTAATCTGCTAAATTCATTCCTGAAGTCGATCATGGAAGTGATGTACAAGTTCTGAATTGGGCCCCCATACGAGCCGCGAACAAAGAAGTATGCGCTTCAAAACTTCTTAAACAAGCACTCTCAAAACTTATTGAAGATAACATATTTTTCCCAGTTTTCCAATTTGAGTGATTCTTCTCCTCCGTCCATCTGTTTGCTATTCAAAAATCGCTCATCTATCATTTCCTGGAAGATCTAAGGCTAAAATGCCCGTTTGAATACTCACACCGAAAAAAATCGCTCGGTCATCGACAACGGACTGTTGCAACACTCTGTCAAACTAAAATGGCAGTATGATGAATGTTGCAAGTCATAACCGTTATTGTATTGTTACAATACAAGGACAAAATACATGACAAATTACTTGATACTATTGTACTTCCCAAATTACAAGGTAGTTTATAAAAACCTTACAAAGACCTAGATTATTGATTTTGAACATAAACACGTGTACTAGTTATTATGAAACATTATGTTATGAATCAACTAGTACAAGTGTTTATGTTTAAAATCAAGATGCTTTCTATGTTTCATCAAGTGCCGATAATCGCAAGTATAAACCTAGATTATTCTTAAAAAACCCGTTTTTACAATTTTTTTTACTATTATGGGATTACGCTTGGCCTAAAGGTATCAACGGAAGCGACATTGAAATAACGTCCATATCAGCGCGCAATACATAGTGGCTGTTACGACGCTCGCTGCGTCCTTGATAGGGCGAAATAGGAGAAAATTATACTTTTCACGTGGACGTGATTGTTCGATTGAATAATCCTTTGTTATGTTTATAGCTATCAAATTTATCTATTTATCAAAGAATAAATGAATTCAATCGGCCAAGCCACTTAGGAGCAGTAGGAAATTCAAGCCAAAAAACACCATTTAGTTAATAAATTTTTTCATGTAGAAGTTTTGGTGGTATGAAAAAGAAGAATGTTGCATATGTTGTCTGTTCGCGCCACTTCTTGTGGCTCTCATACTGCGGGGTAGTTGTGAATTAATATTTTCAACTGTCATTTTCGCTGCATCTCCACCCGCTTAGTTTTGGACGCAAATCAAGCAGTCGTCAATCAGAAGCCTTTCACGCCGGAGGTATACGCTGATTGTCATTCGACTAGGTCCTACCTCGACCCTACCGCCCGCCATTTTGAGATCGCACCCGCTGTGCGCCTCATTTTCATCTATTACTATTACGAAGAAGATTAGCCGAGAAGAGCGCAACCAGGCACGAAGAGGAAGAAGAAAACCATCTTGGAGAACACCAGAGACTTGGTGGCTCAGGCGAAGCGTGGTTTGTGGTGCATGCAGCTCCTTCCCAAGGTCAGATCTTTCATCTTCACCAATTTCTCTTCACTTCCCGCTATTTTTAAAACCTATGGTGATACAAAGCACTGCCGTCATATCGCGTGCTCATTTTTTGGCCATTCGAGCCGGATCTAGATCCATTTTAGGCCCTTTGATCTGCGATCTATAACCATTTTTTGGTATTTCCAACCGCTATCTTCATGTTCTTTGTCTAAAGAACACGTGAATTCCGCTCTAATTTTCACTCTGCCCGCAGTATTACCCCGCATTCCCGCTCTTATTTGCATTATCTATGCATTAAAACCCCGCATTCGTCAAAATATTAGTGATTCCATTTCCTATATACTGGAAATTATAAATTATCTACAGTGAAATACGCCATTCTGTTAATTTATCCGCTGCGATTATACCATTTGATCATTTCACAGAAAATATTATCTGCCTACCTGCTAATTCTTAATATTATCGAGAGGTACTCGTACACAGGTTCGTCCGCCGCCCGTGTTATCTCTAACTCATTAGCATTATTCTATGTTGTAGTCAGTATAAAACTTTCAATAGTTCTGGTACTTGCCTAACTTTGTACTATATAACATGCCAAATTCCGCAGAAGCTGCAAAATTAAAGATGTCGTATAGTTTAAAGAAGCTTAAAAATAAAAGGCAAGAATTGTTTAATCGCCTTCAGAGAGTTTATGACTTTTCTAAAACCGCTTTAGAGGATGTTTCTTCGGCAGAATTGTTTATGGCCAATGTCGAAACTTTGGATACTGTACGCTCAGAAATTCATGTAATCATAGATGAAATTAATGACACAGAGGTATTGATAAATCCTAATTTTGAACCAAATTATCAAAGTTGGTCAGCTTTTGAGGATCTTTACTCCCATTGCAAATACATCAACCGGAAGTTATCACATTCTTCGAAATCGGCTGACTCTAAGGTTAAAGCTCCACGTGACATGGAATGTCCCAAAAAACCTACTATCAAGCTTCCAAAACTGGAACTCGTTGGTTTTTCTGGTGAAGCTACTATGTGGCCAACATTCTATGAAACATTTAAAACCACGATTCACGATAATCCGGACTTGACCGACAACGAACGAGTACAATACCTGATGGGTAAACTTTCTGGCCGGGCACTTTCGATTTGTTCTGGAATCACACCGAACGCAACTAACTACGACATAATCTGGAAAACACTCGTTTCTACTTTTCAAGACTCGCGTAGTTTAGCCACTACTTATTTGGATCAAATGTTTGAATTTCGCCCTTTAACTACCGCTAGTTCAAAAAACTTGGACTTGTTTTTAGACAAGTTCTGTTCCGCTGTTTCGTGTTTAAAATCACTGAATATTAAAGATCTTTCGGATTTTATCCTTATGTATTTGGCCCTTAAAAAACTTGATGTTGAAACCGCTCGTTCATTTGAAATGTTTAAACGTGGTTCCGATTTACCCCATTATGATGAATTAATATCATTTTTACGGGAACAAACTAAGATACTGAACCGCACTGCACCCGCAATTACCGCTCCCGCTCCGAACCGCTCCGTTAATAATAATAACAACAAAACCGGGTACAGTACCAAGTCAACCCATGCTTTTGTCTCCGCTTCGACCAATAATAATTGTTGTCCGCTATGTAAACAATTAAAACACTATAATTTATATAAGTGTCCCGAATTTGTGAAACTAGATATCGAGAAAAGATTTCAGTTCATCAAATCTAATAACGGTTGCACCAATTGTTTAAGTATTACGCATAACAATTCCGCTTGTAAATCGTCTTATAATTGCCGCCATTGTAATTGTAAACACCATTCGATGTTGTGCCGCAAACAAAATGTGATGAATACTCACACCGCGCTTGGTCAAAATATTACCGTGTCTCCACGCACACATACGCAATCTTCGAGGTTGGTGGATCCTGCCGTATCGGCGACTAACACAGAACATATGACTAATGATTCTCAATCCGTACCAACTGCGAGTAATAATATTTCTTTATGTAACTTACAGCCTAACTCGCAGCGTAATGAAACATGCCTTTTAGGTACAATTCAAGTGATCGTGAAAGATTCTAACGGTATGTCAGTCCGTCTACGTGCGCTCTGCGACCCTGCGTCACAATCCAGTTTTTCGACGGTTTCCTGTTGTGAGAAGCTTAACTTAAAATATGAGAAAATTCCCCGCGCTTTTGTTAAGGGCATCGGCTCTTCATCAAACCCAATTAAGGGTGCGACAAACCTTAAATTGTTTTCACGATTTGATGATTCGGTTTCAATTTCGCTTGACACTTATGTAATCGACCGTATTACCGACAACTTACCATCGGTGCAGGTCGATTTGTCTACGCTTTCATATTTAAAAGGTATCACACTTGCTGATGAAACCTTTTACTTACCGGGCGAGATTGATATTCTTATCGGTGCATCTTTATTCGCGGATATCTTGTTATCAGGCCGCGTCTCTGGTCCCCCGGGTACGCCGACGGGATTTCAGACCATCTTCGGTTTTACGCTAATTGGTAATACGCCTGTTTACCAAAATACCGCATGTTCAATTTCGTTATGCTCTTATATGGAGATTGAACCGCCAATAGATTTTATTTTACAAAAATTTTGGCAATTAGAAGAGGTGCATTGTGAACCTGCTTCTAGTCCCGCAAATGATGAATGTGAAAAATTATTTATTAACAATGTGTCACGTGACCCCGCTGGTCGCTATTCGGTTTCTTTACCGTTCGCACGGAATCCTAACATACTAGGAAACTCGTACCATCACGCAAAAAAGTGTTTTATGTCTCTTGAGCGTAGGTTTGTTTCTAACGCAGATTTACGTTCCGAGTATAACAATATAATAAATGAATACCTAACTAAAGGTTACATATCCCCGCTTCATAATGATGACCAATTATCTCTTGGTTATTATATTCCGCATCATCCCGTAGTGCGTGTTGATAAATCAACGACAAAGGTGCGTATTTGTATGAATGCCAGTACTAAGACTGACTCCGCTGATGGTACTCGTGTCTCATTAAATGACACGCTGCACACAGGTGCTAATTTGCAAAACGATTTGTTTTTAATTTTACTTGACTTCCGCTTGTATGAAATCGCTTTTACCTCGGATATCAAACAAATGTTCTTACAAGTTTTGGTTAACGCCGATGATCGCAAATTTCAAAAGTTTTTATACCGCTTTGACACGTGTTCACCGCTTATCGCTTATCAGTTCAATCGCGTCTGCTTTGGACTACGTAGTAGCCCTTTCCTTGCGATGAGAGTAGTCAGGAAACTCTGTGAGGATGGGAGTTCATCGTACCCGCTCGCCGCTACTGCAGCCGCACGAAACTGTTACAAGACAAGACAAGACAAGACAAGATGCGTTTATTCATGAATGTAGGTAGGTAGTAATACATTTGATCTTAAAGATAACTTATGTGCTCTACACTCTGCCGAAAGGCGTATGAATATAAAATTAATTAACATAAAAAGGTTTTTTAACATAAGCATGCATTCATGAGATGTAATTCGATATGTAATTAATAGGCAGTCGGGTCTCAGCCTTAGGCTTAACTTATAAAGAAAATAATTGTATTTTAATGAAACATGTCAAAGATTTGAACAATTACAATAACAAATATCTATGTCACAATATAATATTAGATTGGTTTATCATTAATAAACTCTTTCACTGTATAATAACATTTTTCAGTTAAAAGATTGAATAATTTATTTTTAAATACATTTATACTGAGATCTTTCCATGTTTTTGGAATTTTATTAAATAATTTAGGGCCCATGACAAATATACTTCTGTGTAAAAGTTCTGTTTTGTATTTATTGATGCATAATCTATCCTGATTTCTTCGGTTTCTCTTTTTTATATCAGATACCTTTGTAAAAAGATGAATATTTAATTTAACAAAAATACATGTCTCGAATATATAAAGACCAGGCAATGTTAGAAGTTTTAGTGACTTAAAGTGTGGCTTGCAACTTTCAAAGGTTTTGAGCCCACATATGGCCCTAATGCACCTTTTCTGTGCTTTGAATATGGTCTCTTTTTCTGTGCAATTACCCCAGAAAATAATTCCAAAACGTAAAACCGAGACGACATACCCGTGATAGGCAGTTAAAACTGCTTTACGTTCAACAATTTTCGTTAATTTATAAAGAGCGTAAGCAAATTTGCTTAGCTTAATACATAGACCGTCAGAATGCTGTTTAAATGTCAGTTTATTGTCAATAGTCAATCCTAAAAATTTGGTCAAATTTACCTCGTCAACAGCATGTCCATTATAATTAATATTTAAATTGTCAATTACACATGATCTTTGATAGAATTGCATTATGTTTGTCTTACCTACATTAACTATTAAATTATTATTATTCAGCCAGTTAATTATATTATTTAGAGTATTGTTTATGTCATTTTCGTATGAATTTATATTATTACATTGAATTATTGCGGTACTATCGTCTGCAAATAAGACCATTGGTTGCTTTGTGCAATTGGGAATGTCATTGATATAAATTAAAAATAGTAATGGTCCAAGTACGCTCCCTTGTGGGACACCACATAATACTGATCTTTCGTGAGATTGATAAGTTATTTCCGTTTTAGTAATGGTGTTAATTTCAGTAACTTCAGTGCACTGTTTTCTATCTCCTAAGTATGATTTGATTAAATTTAAAGCACTGCCTCTGACGCCGTATGATGATAATTTTTCAAGTAAGAGTCCATGATCTACAAAGTCAAACGCTTTTGTAAGATCCATAAACAATGTACATACTGGGTTTCTTTTATCAACGTTAGGCATTATAGCTTTGAGCAGATCGAAAGTAGCCATATTTATGGAATAATTTTTCCTAAATCCCTTTTGCTCTATCGCTAAGATGTCATTTTTATTAAAATAGATATAGAGAGCCTGGTATATAACCTTCTCAAATATTTTTGAAAATATGGGTGTTTTCGCTATAGGTCTATAATATTTCATATCATGTTTATCAGTGTGTTTGAAGAGTGGCCTTATGACATTTATCTTTAGTTTGTCAGGGAATATACCTTCATTTAAACATAAATTTATAATATGACTCAGATGTGGTGCTATTTCCTGGATGACAAATTTAATAACGATAGTCGATATTCCATCAAATCCTACAGTTTTTTTGTTTGCAAGTGTTTTTACAATTTTTACTATATCATCTGGTATAGTTGGTGCCAGAAAAATTGATTTTAGATTAGGTTTGAATGTTTGGTTTAAATGTGTTTTATTTGAAGACAGATTTGCAATTTCATCTATAAAAAAGTTATTGACGACGACTTATTAAAGGACGACATCTGCTATAGCACGCCCACCGTGCAGGGCTCCTTACAGCTCAGAGATGAGCTGGTAGGATTGCTTAAGGCCGGTGGCTTTGAGCTCGTCAAGTGGTCTAGTAACTGTCAACAGTTACTTGATACACTGCCTGATACTCACCGCTTAAATTCTAGTAAGAATTTTGAAGAACAAACTCAAACTCTTAAAGTTCTTGGCTTACAGTGGTCGCCTGATTCTGACGAGTTCTCTTTTACTGTATCGCTAGATAGTCGCCCATGTACTAAACGCAATGTTTTGTCCGTGATAGCACGTCAGTACGACGTCCTCGGCTTTACCGCTCCTGTGATCTTGTACGCAAAATTACTCTTGCAGAAAATCTGTATTTTAAAATTAGACTGGGATGAAACACTACCCTCTGATATTGCGCAGATTTGGCAAAACTATTTGAAGGAGCTACCTGTTTTGCGGGATTTACGTATTAAACGCCACTTAGACGTGTTCCAAAATTCGAAAATTTCGATAATATCATTTGCAGACGCAAGTGAACGTGGATACGGATGTGTCGTATATATTAGAGTACAAGATGACTCAGACACTTGCACTAGCATTCGGCTGGTATGCGCAAAGTCAAAAGTCTGTCCGCTCAAGACCGTCAGTGTCGCCCGCCTTGAGCTTTGTGCCTCGTTACTCATGTCGAAATTAACTCGTCGTGTAGTTGACGCTTATAAAATACGTCACAATATTGAACGTATTTACTGTTTTACCGATTCTATGGTAACTTTACACTGGATACATTCCTCACCGCACAGGTTTAAAACCTTTGTCGCGACGCGTATAACAAAAATAATATCCGCTATTCCCGCTGAATGTTTTTACCATACAGCTGGTTCTCAAAACCCGAGCGACTGTCTTTCCCGTGGTCTCACTCCCACGCAGTTGATGAGTCACCCGCTCTGGTTCACTGGACCTGCTTGGCTTTATCTGGACGCTAAAGAGTGGCCAATCAAAACAATAGAATCAGCTTCTATTGAAGAAAACTTGCCGGAATCAAAAACAATTTCTCTTCCCGCTTTTAGTAATGAAGAACCGCATCCACTTCTTTCTCTTTCGGAAAGAATTTCGTCATGGCTTGTGCTTTTACACACAATCATTTACATCTACCGATTTTTACGTATTTTACCGCGCTCTAATATTTTTACCGCTACCGATATGGATTTCGCTGAAGTTGCATTGATTAAAGCTCTTCAAGCATTTTATTTTCTTGATGAAATAAAAAGATTAAAGTCAAATAAACTTTGTTCTCCCGCTTTAAATCGACTATCGCCATTTTTAGATAAAAATGGATTGTTACGCGTTGGTGGTCGACTTCGCAACACAGACATGACGTTCGATCAACAACACCCTGTGTTGTTACCTCGTAAAAATCATATTGTCGAATTGATTATCATTCATTATCATCGCAAAAATTGTCACACTGGACCAGTGGCTTTAATGTCAATAATCCGCCAAAAATTTTGGATACTTTCCTGTCGAAATATTGTTCGTCGCGTAATACATAGCTGCAATTATTGTTTTAAGGCGAAGCCGAGACAAACCTTCCCTTTCATGGCAGATTTACCATCATGCCGCGTTAATGAGGCTAAAGCTTTTGTCCACTGCGCTGTGGATTATTGTGGTCCTATCAGTATCACTCCGTATCGAAAACGTGGAGTCCGTCCCGTCAAATGTTACCTCTGCATATTTGTATGCCTGGTGACTCGTGCAGTTCACGTTGAATTGGCAACTGATCTTAGCACGAACACTTTTCTTTCCGCGTTCAAACGTTTTTTATCTAGACGTGGAGCAGTGTCTTTCGTATATTCAGATAATGCTACGAACTTTGTAGGCGCTAGAAATGCCCTCTCAGAAATTTACAATTTGACAAACTCCGAAGAATTTAAAACGTCTTTCGCGAATGAACTTGCCGATCATAGAATACAATGGAAATTTAATATTCCACGTAGCCCACATTTTGGGGGACATTATGAGATATATGTCAAAGGATTTAAGACGCATTTGCATAGAGTAGTAGGTACTCAACTGTTGACCTACGAAGAATTATTAACTGTAGTTACGCAAATAGAATGTGTCATAAATTCTCGTCCGCTTACGCTGCTGAGTGAAGATCCATCTGAACTTAGCGCGTTAACTCCTGCACATTTTCTGATGTCAACTCCTTTAAAAGAATTACCCGCTTGTAAGGTGGCTGATGAGCCAGTTAATTTATTACGTCGCTACGCGTTGCTTGATCAAATGGTAGAATCGTTCGCAAGGCGATGGAAGAATGATTATCTCCATCTTCTCCAGTCTAGAGGAAAATGGAATACACCTTCCAACCCAATCAAAATTGGATCTGTTGTCGTTGTAGTTACCGATAACACTCCACCGCTTCAATGGCCGCTCGGTGTTATTGTAGCTGTATACCCTGGCAAAGATAATGTCATTAGGGTAGCTTCTGTCAAAACGACGACAGGTGTTTACAAACGACCTGTCGTGCGTCTTTGCCCTCTCCCATCTCAATAATTCCTTTCTTTGCCCCCGCTTCAAAATTTCGTTATTCTCTGTCTTATTTTTACTTTTCTATTCTTATTTTAAAACCAATGGTTTTAACGCCGGGGGCAAATGTTCGCGCCACTTCTTGTGGCTCTCATACTGCGGGGTAGTTGTGAATTAATATTTTCAACTGTCATTTTCGCTGCATCTCCACCCGCTTAGTTTTGGACGCAAATCAAGCAGTCGTCAATCAGAAGCCTTTCACGCCGGAGGTATACGCTGATTGTCATTCGACTAGGTCCTACCTCGACCCTACCGCCCGCCATTTTGAGATCGCACCCGCTGTGCGCCTCATTTTCATCTATTACTATTACGAAGAAGATTAGCCGAGAAGAGCGCAACCAGGCACGAAGAGGAAGAAGAAAACCATCTTGGAGAACACCAGAGACTTGGTGGCTCAGGCGAAGCGTGGTTTGTGGTGCATGCAGCTCCTTCCCAAGGTCAGATCTTTCATCTTCACCAATTTCTCTTCACTTCCCGCTATTTTTAAAACCTATGGTGATACAAAGCACTGCCGTCATATCGCGTGCTCATTGTCTAAGAGCTGATTATTCATAATACATTTTTTCATTATTTTTGGTTTGGCCGTAAACGAGGGGTAGGCTTTAGAAAGTACCCATTTGGCAATAGTAAGGCCCTTAAAGGTAACTGATACATGTGTACCTTACTTTAAAGACTTAATACTACTGACTCTTCGTTGTATTTATATTTTGGAAATGTCTTGTTTTTTCATATCAAATGTACATTTATTTAACAAATTCCACAGGTAACGCCTGAATAATATGGTAGCCAGTTTTCCTTCAAAGTCAGCATCATTTAGAAATAATGTGGTAGGGATGGCACCGAAGATCTATTAAAAAATACCAGCCAATATACGTGACATAAATAACTTATCCAGTTTTAAATTGAAATTGAAAACACTACTTCTCGATAGAGCATACTAAAGCTTTAACGATCATCTAGCAGACCAAATTTGGTGATACATTTAATGACAGATGTACCTAGATAGTAACTTAATCCATTTTGTACCTATAATTCATTTTGTTTGGGATTTATCCACAGTAGATTGTATACTTTTAGTTGTTTAGTTTTAGTTATGTAATATATTATTTGTATACTGTAATAGGCAGAACACGACAGAACAATACCTGCATCAACATTGTAACATCTATAACTACCTGTGTTTCAGCAATAAAGACATTTGATTTGATTTGATTTAATAACGCCAGATTTTCGAGAGTTTTTTGGAAGAAACTATGTCTCTCTTTATATTGGCAAAAAAAAAAGTTTTTCTGGTGTTTTATTCAGGGAACGTACCTACTTATAATAAGCAATGTTTTATAATACATACTTTTGTCTAAAAATATATATTTCCAACCCATTTATTTTTTATTTTTAAACCTTCCTCAGACAAACGCGGTTAAGAAATCATTTTGATTTTTTTTTGCAAAACATCTATTTAAATTCCATATTTTTTGTTTAAAAAATATTTCAGTATTAGCTAAAAATACTCCAATTTGTTTCGCTGCGTGGTTATTAGTATTACGCGTCTAAGAAAAATATACGAACGAGCCAGCATACAATCGCATCTATTAAAAGCAAATGAAGTTTTTGTCGTTGGATTTATTGTGCTGGATGGTTAATTAAAAACATTGCTAGAACCGTTTCACCGATACAATTATGACATTATCAAGGCGAGTGTTATTCTTAGGACGACGAAATAATGCTGAAATTATTTTGGTGAGACGGTTGGCATTCAGTTAACAACAATCACACGTGAGTGTTTAAGCCGCTTGTAATAACAATTCACACACATAAAATACAAATTCTCCGTTTCACAAGATCATATATTTAATTGTAGAGTATGAAGTTACATGAAGCTGTAGAATACTAAATTCAACAAAAGGGTTTTGCATAAAAAAAGTTCGTGTTTTCATTCTTAGGTACAAAACCCTAAGATACTTTAAACCCGGCGATTTTCAACCTACACAGTATCGCTCGTTGACGCCTGACCAGGTTAATGATCGCTCTGACTTTCTGAACGCCAGATTCATGAACTGTGTTTTACTTTAACTTTGTTTTTGAAAAAGCACTAAAAATATCAGTGCAGTCGAATTTAGAGATGTAACGAAAAAAGTACTATAAGCTGATTAGAAATAAAAAAAAAACATTACTATTCTCATTAAAATTCTTGATATTGTTTATTAATAAACATGATAATTATATGTTTTTGTTGCGAAATCCATCGCTTTGACTACTCTAATAATTATAAGAGTGCATTATAAACTAGAAATCAATGAGAAAACAATTTAAAAGCACAAATATTTAAACAAGTTCCCAGACCAGGATTTGAACCTGCGACCTCCTGCTTACATGACAGGTAACAGGCGCTATCGTCTGCGCTACCGAGGTTCGTATCTGGAACGACGAATTTTTCCACCATATCTGTACACCGAATTTTTGTTACTACTTGATATACCAGCTTGTAATGCACATAAATTTGTTTCTGAATGATTTCTAGTTTATAATCCAGTCTAATAATAAAAAAGATGATGTTAAAATTATAAACAAACACCAAAAAAAAATGTAAGAAGTTGTTAAAAAGTTTAATAGCAAAGGATTAATCAACTATTGGTTGAAATTCTTGTCCAGGGTTCTCAAAACATTTTTCACACGCTTTACTTTTCAAAAGACTTCTTTAATTGCGTGACAAACTCGGTGTGACAGTAATTCTACTGAGTAAAATTCCTTAAAAGACTTGTAAAACATGTCATGAATCCGGGAAGTAGATGTTTATTTTAAAAGCTTCACACGTTTCTATACAAAGGCCTTCTAAAAATTATCCGCCTTCGGCCCTTTCAGGTTATCGCGTGTGTTAGAATTGCCATCCAGGATGGCTCTTCTGGCATTATTTTTCACTCACTATACTAGTTATTCGAATTTGTTTATGGCGAGATAAAAACTATGCAATATAAAGTCGAGTGACTTACCTTAAAAAAGTCAATGTAAGGATTTTATAAGTATATAATGTAAGGGTATTCCTACGAAAACTGTTTTAAAATCACACGTAATTTGCCTTCGCAATTTTTTCGCAGGTATCAAAATTGCCATCCAGGACGGCGATTCTAGCGCGTGCGGAAAAATTGCGAAAGCAGATTTCATGTGATATTAAAACAGGATTTCTAAGAATGTTTATCGATTTTCTCTATGTAAAACCTAAAGTTTGTATTCCTTACATTTTGTAGTCTTTATTGGACAAGGTTTTAGTCATTTAATTTAATATCGCATGGTATTTATCACACAATAAATAAAAGTCGAATGATTGATATTGCTTGTGAAAAATAATGCCAGAATAGCCGCCCTGGACGTCTATTTCTCACTCGCCGTATCAGTCGTTCGACTTTTGTTTACAGTATCGATGTTAAGTGAAGGGAGCCTAATCAAATGAACTGTGAACTCACGGACCGTCAACCCCATATATTGGCAACCCCTTGACCGATTTGGCTCATGTCTGAACTTAAAAAATATTTTTGTCTCATTTACTTGCCTACTAAATTTTCGATAAACGTTATACTTAAGTTATCGTTGGACAAACATTTATACATACATACGCACACACAAAAAAACCCCGGATTGTTCATTGTAGATTCGAAGAACTTCGCTCGCTTCGATCGTTCATTAAAGAATGCTCCATATAGGTTTTCCATTGAAAAAACATCATATGCGCAGAAAATCCTTTTTAAAATCACCCAAAATCTGCATTAGCAATTTTTCTGTATATGCCAGAATAGACGTCCAGGTCGTACCAGTGTTAACAAACAATATAAACAGTGTAACATTCGTAGCCACGTAGCCCAGTAGAGATACTCGTAGCTCGTGGCAGTGAATCACGATGTTTAGTGTCTCGCTCGTAGCAGTGGCGTAGCACGAGCACGTATTTCGTAGAGTGGTGCTACGGCGTAGCAGACTGTTTGTAGCTTGGAACGAGGAACATGTACTGCAAACTAACTCGTACAAGCATTTAAAGCTTTTTAAGTAGAACTTAAGTAAAGGGGTAAATAATCGAGTGCAGTTTTACTATGTGCGCGTATCTAGCTGTATTTAAGAAGGGTACGGGATCGTGTTAGTGTTGATTGTGTTGCAGAATTTTTAAAGAGGATATTGACTGTATTTTTTTCAAATAGTGGCAATCAAAATGTATGAATAAGAGTCGTCATGCTTAGAATACTTTTCTTGAAAATGCCGAAATTGTCCAGTGAACAGTTGCCATGTAGTAAACAATATTAATACGCAAGTGTTCAAAAACCATGCATTTTATAATAAAATAGTATGCCCACAGTAACAGCCCACACGAGTATTGATAGTATTATAATCAGTGGTATTTGTATCCTATAATATCAAAAGCTGCTATCTCCACTTTTAATGTTTTTAATACCCTTGCTATTTTATAATATTTTATAATATTTTATTACATTATGAAATAAAATTTCCTATTTATTGTTGTTTTTCAGCATTATAAACTAAGAAATACACGAAATCTTTGAAAAAATTCGATTTGGATATAGCCGTTTTTGATAACTCCATACAAAAGAGGTGGATTTGGGAGGTTTTAATCATACTAAACTATGGATTTGGCAGTTTTTAAATGAATAAACAGAAATAAATGATACACAAAAATTAAATATATAAATCAAAATAAATAAATGACTGGATTTGGTATTATATGCAAATAAAAAAAAATTAAACGAGTTTTAACATGCTTTTCAGCTGCTTTTGAAAATTGTAACTGATGAGTCGCTTCCACGGATTTAGAACGTCGCTTCGAAAGTAATCAAGCAAGTATACAACGTTCAAAAAAGTTCGTTTTAGGACTTGGTAGGTTTTGATATTACAGGACACATTTGTAAGTCTGAACGGTAAACTGGTGTGCCCTCAAAGAGCCCTATTATCACGTTAGGATGTAAAAATCACCAGTGAAAAGTGAACGTACGTGTGCTGACTGTTTCTAGTGACACTTCAATACGACATGTACATGTTCAAAGCTAATTATATGTTTTTCTACTACCTTTATGAAAAAGTTCCATTTAATACTCGAAATTAGTTTTGAAAATCAAACTTTCAGGGCCCCGTTGCGAAATGACTATCAGGTCAGTTTGAAATATCGTATTGAAATTTCATTTATTGCAAAATTAGGTTCTTTATGACGTTTTGACGGCCTTAGTTCATCTTTACAATCGAAATTCCCTGCGTTCCGATTCATGACATAATCGATTATATTGTGTCTGACACAAGTAAAAGCCGCCGGCCGAAGCCTGAAAAGAAAAAAGGTAAAAACCACGCTGCGCTTTGCAAAGTCATAAAATACATTAAATTTTAAGGGAAAAATTAAATATTTAAACACATAAATCAGGTAGTAGAAAAAGTATCGTTCGCAACGAGTAAAAATGGGTTTTCTTACCCTCGGAATGTAAGCTTTCGACGTTCGCCTTTGGCTCACGTTGAAACTAACTTTATTCCTCGGGTAAGAAAACCCGCCATTTTATACTCGTCACGAAATATACTATTTTGACATACCAATTTAATTATGTAACACATCATCTATACACAACAGTATCATTCAATAGGAAAATAAAAGAGAACTATCTTCGACAACCTATCCTGTAGGTATATGTATTGTATATATAATTTATTATGTATTTATTTACTGAATATGTATTATTATATTTATTTATACTATGTAGGCATGTAAATTTTATGTAGTTTATTATTATTTTTAACTATTAGGTACGAGTATCTACTATTAATTTAATCTTGTTTCTGAATAAGTGTTATTGTGCACAATATGAATATTTTATTTATATCCAATATCCCTATCACCCGTGGTTTGCTAGAAGAAATCTCATTATTGAGATAAGCCCGCCATTGTACATAACTTTTATTATATAATTTATAACTGTGTGCAAAAATAATAAAATAATAATAAAAATAATAAATAATGTAAATAATAAACAAACAAAATAAATAACATTAATTTAAATATTTATTTTGTTTGTTTATTAAAATTTTGTATACAGGTTTAACAACTATAATATTTTCATAAAAGCATTTTCCCATCACAGAGTTTACAAAATGTTCACGGCAGCTTACAAAATCATTTTTTATATTAGCTCTTGATCAGATATTTACCCTATTACCTACACTGGAAGCATATTCAGGCGTCTCAAAGATACTGTTGATAGTGTGGACCTGAATTTCATGTTATCTCACCTTCGTGAAAACTCATATAGACAGGCTAGCTACCGAAAATGCTTAGGTACAACGGAAGTTTTTGTACTACATGTCATATGTGTATATAGCTGTGCTTATAGCTGATTTAAAATCTACTAGATCGATGGTAAAAAAATATAAACTCATTGCTCGAACACTCACCCGGATTATATATATTTCCTGACCCTATGTATCGTATTAAATATATGAGTAACGATTTCTTTACCCTTAGTTTATTTAGGTTAAGCTCATCTCTATGATTTATTGGAATTTATATTTGTTGTATTATTTTATGTTCGTTTACTTTAAGTGTGTAGGCTGCATACCTTATAAGTTTATATTATTAATATGATTATGTACCTAGCAGGTTACTGTTTTGGACTCCTGTCTGTAAAGTTAGTTTGTACATAAATAAATGATTCTATGATTCTTTGATTAACCTTGTAAAACAATAAGTAGTATGACATTTTAAATACACGTATCCGGAACAAAACAACTAATTACGAAAAGGGTAAATTTCCAAAATTTTGACACTGTAAATACAAAATTTACAGTGTAAAAATTTCGGGCATGTGTCTTTTTTGTAAATAGTGATTCACGTAGAGTTTAGGATAGGTTATTTACATTTATATATTTCTGTGTATTAAACATAAATACCTACATATACTCACGCCTGTATTTCAGAGTAAGAAAGACCTATCTGCGTCTGCTACGACTAGGGTTGCCAGATGGAAAAAACAAAATATCTGGGCAAAGTTTCAAAAAGTCAGGATTTTGGGAATATGGTCGGGACAAATAAATCTTACGAATCAAAAAATAAACAACTGTCCATAAATAGATAGAATAGCCATGGTGACGCTACATATCCTCGTCTCACTCTTTTAGAGATGTTAAACCAATCAGTTTATGCCCTGTTCATCCTGATGATTAACAGGATCAACAGTTAATTCTCGAAGAGAGATTTCAGGGTCCACACAAAGTGGCTACTCACTCCATACACGGACATTGTTGTCCACAAGTCATCCGTCACCACTCTATCGTAAGTCTTTTCTAAATATACAAACATGAATGATTACTAATAACGAATAATTTGGTTAATAAATAGACACAAATAAAAATCATAACACTATGTGCTGTGAATAATAATAAACTGTAATAATAACCTTTTAAATTAACTTTCATGCACTAAATATTTTGTAATTTAATATATCAGTCCACGTACACCTCTAATACCTTTAAATTAGGTAAGTTGTCAGGTGATACAGTCCGAAGATTTTTTTAACACCTGTTAAAGAAATCAGAAAAAATGTTCTTTTATTTTGATAGTAACTAAATTCATATTTATTGATCCAAAAAACATATAATTTTTCATATTGGTCAACAATGTACAATGAATATTGAAAAAGTCAGTACAAGGCCGCCATCTTAAAATAATGGCATGTAAGATATTTGGAATCTACATATTAAAATCTACAATAAAAATATCAAACTTGGCACAACAATCCAGCTGGACCTAGATTTATTACATTTTAAACCCTACTATTTCTTTATTGAAAACTTCAAGGTCCTAAAACCTACAATCGCGCCCTGATGTGGTGGTAGGAATCGAACTTGTTCCTTTGTTTGTTCAATTGAGAGTCTGTCATACTACATATTAGCTACCGAAGCTTCAAATAAACTCCGTAAATAATCCCCTACCTAACCCTGAAACATTACGGGAGTAAAGAAAACTCAATCAGAAGTTAGCTAATACGGGAGAGCGCTGAAACTAAATCTATCAGAGTGGTTTGTCTCAAATTACACTTGTTTGTTTTCTGATTGAACGCGTTTATTAGTGAGAAATGTTTAGTCTAAGCTGAGCTACCCACCCACGTACTAGTGATTTTGATTTAAACAAGCAGTACATATTATCGTGAAATCTGTAACAATCAATTCACAGAATGAATTTTCTGCTTCCATTAATGAGAGGAGAACGCATTATACGTATTGTCATAAAAATTCATTATAATTAAACATTTAATGAGTGGAAATTTTAAACTTAGGTTATAATCTCCTTATTTTCTTTAAAGAAACAAGTCTGTTAAATGTTCGTATTACAGACGAGCTTTTAATATTTACTTAGTTCAGTAATAATCTTAATATAACAGTTACATTTTATGCACTTAAAAAACTTGTCATAAAAATTAAAACCTCTTTTACAGTATTATTCTGCAACTCTACATTCTGAATTTTAGCGCAATCAGCCAAGCTATTTCTCACTATTTTTAGGATTCCGTAGTAAATAAAAGGTACAAATGGAACCTTTATGGAGAGACTCCGTTGTCCGTCCGTCCAACCGTATGTCATAGCCTCATAACTTTAGCACTGTTAAAGATAAAGACATGAAATTTGGCACAAAAATAGCCATTACAAGAAAACTATAGCGATTTAAAAAAAGTTGAGCACAAATGAGAAATATAAAAAAGTAAAATAAATAAAAAATATATTTTATAAAAATACAATATGTGCATTTAAAACCATGAAATAAATTATGTCCCTCCCCCTTATCTCCAAAGAAGGTAAAATATGTCAAAAATCATGGTAATATGTGTTAACTAAAATAACGTAAAGATTACAGGATAAAGTAATAAGTGGAGAAATTCATGAAAAAAAATTACAAAATTAAATTTATCATCCACAATACGGAACCCTAGGTAGGCGAGTCTGACTCGCACTTGGCCGGTTTTAAGGGTTCCGTACCCAAAGGGTAACCAACGGGACCCTATTAATAAGACTCCGCTGTCCATCTGTCTGTCTGTCTGTCTGTCTGTCCGTCTGTCACCAGGCTGTATCTCAAGAACCGTGATAGTTAGACAGTTGAAATTTTCACAGATGATGTATTTCTATTGCCGCTATAACAACAAATACTAAAAAACATAATAAAATAAATAAATAAGGGGGCTCCCATACAACAGACATGTTTTTTGCTGTTTTTATAGATAATGTTACGGAACCCTTCGTGCACGAGTCCGACTCGCACTTGGCCGGTTTTTGTTTTTGTTATTGTTCCACTCGGTTATTTTGTTTCATATATTCTCATTTCATAAAGTGATTAGTGAGAAAAGTAAATCCATTAACGGTCTTGTTTCTCTTAACATACATCGTTTTTGTTTTATTTCGAACTACAAACTCGATCAACAGTTGTTGATAGATTTTGTTAATACCCCTGCTATTTTTTAACCAGAAGCACTACAAAAATAATCTTTACTGGTACTCTTTGCTTTCCTTTGGCCCCCTTTTACGACGTTTGAGGATTTCAAGTTAAGTGATGATTAAGTATACCTATAAAATGCATAACTGAATATTAATTTCATTTCTTTTCAATGGCCTGTAGAACAGGTGTCGGTAGATAAATATAATATTACGATTATTATCGCTAAGCGACATTTTCCTCAATCTGGAACTGAGGTCCTAGGTTTCATTGGGAAATAGAAACCAATCGTTTTTTTTTTTGCAACTAACATCTAATATGCGTGACATAACGGGAAAAATAAGGAATGTTTTAATGAAAATTATTCGGTGTTTATTTTAGTCTTCAATTTAAACTTCAATTTGTTTTAGTTTGGCCCCCATTTGAGAATTTCAAATCAAGTGATTGATGATCTCTGTAGCTCACTTTCATCTGTGGTTAAGGTGACTAGTATATGCATTAAATCACTAAGATCCGTGTTTTTTTTGCAAATACTTTGTTTCTGCAACTTTCCGTGACCGTGATTCGTTAGACTTAAGGCTCCAAAGAAGTAGGTACCAATATTCCAATTATTTTTAAATAAATTTCCAAATAATTTTCAAGATATTGGAGTTTAAATTGTATTTTGGAATTATTCCAACATGCCAATCAGTTTAATTTAATTTCCTTGTTTATGAAATAAATAAAATATTACAAGCTACTTCAACAATATTTAAATAAGAAAACAAAAATAATAAACTTAAGTTAAAAAACCGGCCAAGTGCGAGTCAGACTCGTGTACCTAGCGTTCTGTATTGTAAATGATAAATTTAATTTTGTCATTTTTTTTCGTGAATTTCTCAACCGCTTTATTTTTTCTATAATCAATACGTAAACAGAAATTACCATGACTTTTTTCATATTTATTGGTCCACCAGTTTTAGGGATAATGGGGGGGGACATACATATTTTTGGGGTTTTTTAAAGATTTCTCGAAACTAGGGCCAGTAAATATAGTAAAAGTATATAATTTTACAAATAAATTTTTAATACCTACAATTTGATACCCATAATGTATTTTTATAAAATATTTTTTTATGTACCTATTTTACTTCTTTTTTTATATTTCTCAATAGTGCTGATTTTTTTTTAATCGCTATAGTTTTCCTGTAATTTGCCAGTTATGACCTATGATTGACATTCTTTTCATATTTTTCGGACTACCAGTTTCGAAGGTAAGAGGGGACATACAAATTTTTGGAGGTTTTAAAAGATTTCTCGGAACCACTTTTAGTAAATATATTAAAAATATATGTTTTTACAATTTAATTTTAAATACCTACAATTTGACACCCAAATTGTATTTTTATAAAATATTTTTTTTTATTTATTACGCTTCTTTTTTTTATATTTCTCATTAATGCTGAATTTTTTTTTAATGGCTTTAGTTTTTCTGTAATTGGCCAGTTATGGTCTATAACTGACATTTTTTCCTTATTTTTCGGTTAACCAGTTTCGGAGATAAGGGGGGAGGACATACATATTTTTGTGGTTTTTTAAATATTTCTCGAAACCAGTATCAGTAAATATATTAAAAGTATATATTTGTACAATAAACTTTTTAATATCTACAATTTGATACACATATTGTATTTTTAGGCTAATATTTTTTATTTTTCTAACTTTTGTTTTGGAAATATTTTGAACAATTTCAAAATTTTTCATATTTTTTTTACATTTTAATATGTGAACAAATAAATGCTATTTTTGTGCCAAATTTCATGAATTTATGTTTAACGGTTCTAAAGTTATGAGGCTGTGACACATGGACGGACGGACGGACAACGGAGTCTCACCATAAAGTTCCTTTGTACCTTTTAGGTACTACGGAATCCTAAAAAAATCAGATGGATCTTGTAAGTGATAAGTGTTGCATTTTATCCCGTACTCGTATTTGACGAGAAAATGGTGAAAAAAAACTTTTATTCATGTCTCTGTGTTAGGCATAATGCGTACTATAGCTACAAAATGATAAGTAGTTATGTAAAAACGCTATAGATGGTACTTTTGATTAAGGATCAAGGTATGTGTATGCAGAATTTTAATTTTCTGAATCGTCAGGATGCGACATAGGTATTCGACATTCAAAAATGTCATATTTCATATTTTCGCAAGGATATTGGCTTAAATTATCGCGTAGCCAGATTTTACCAAATTAAGAACTGAGGGAGGGAACGGAAGGTTAAAAGTCTGAAGGTTTTATTGTAAAACAAAAACCTATGCTGATCTATTTTTTATCCTAATAACAAACACGACATGTGTGACATCAAGAAAAAAAAAAAAAAACTTTTCATGAAAATCGTTCTAAAATTATTTTAGTCTTCAATAAAAAAACCACAGATCTACACTTATAATACCGGAAGATTAATTTCTATAATTCTATAATATGAATTCTATATAATAAAACTAACTATGTAACTATAATTATGTCGGAGCTTTGACGAACAGTGCAGCAAAAAAATGCGAAACGTAAAAAGAAGTTGTAAGTACTTAGATAGAAGAGCTTGTATGACTAGATTGATGGATGTGGAAGAGGCGAAAGAGGTATGTCTGGATCGTAGTCTATGGAAATCTGTAGTCCTTGCCTACCCCTCTGGGAGACAGGCGTGAGTATTATGTATGTATGTACTTTAGAGCTTTTGTATCACCAACCGGAACAAACCCAATCTAATCTGGGTCACATATTAAGGAGTAAAGGCACAAACCCACTAATGACTCTGCGATAACGTTGGAAACACGGTAAAAAATACATCCTGTATGTTATTAAAAGTTAACTCGTTAAGAGACACAACTTGTGCTTAGAATTTAAACGGGGCCTAAGGTTTTTTTTTGGTTAGTAGGTTTTTGCGGTTTAAATATTTTCGGGATTGTAGGAAATAATACAAGCAATTCACTTTTTTATTTGTTAAAATATAATAACTGGTCTTTGACACATTTATCAAGTCATCACAAAAGAACAAAAACAATATTAAGTTGCCATTAACGAGATCTTTTTTCATTAGAACGCGGTTTGTATATGATTCTGAAAAAAATATTAAACAAAATTATTTCAAAACCTAAACTAATTCAAAAACTAAAGTTAAAAAGGGACACATTTAAACTAACTTTAAATTAATGGTAATAACAATGTAAAATAATACACGTATAAATAAAGACTACCAGGATTATGTTTATTTTGCGAAATCCATCGCTATGAATACTCTAAAATATTATTAGAGTAGTTTGTAGTTTTTTCTAGTTTGTAATGCACTCTAATAATATTTAAATATTACCACTTTAAAAATCCTTAAACAAATACAAATAATACATTTATATTTCAAAGTAATGTTAATCAAAAAGAATGCTCTCCACAACAAAATTAATATTTGGCACTATAATCAGTAACCACTGAATGGGAAGGCAATGGGAACTTAGCCCATACAGCCATGTCTGAGTTTTAAATGAAATAAAAATCGACATAATTTTATAACAAAATGATTAACATGCCAATCATACTGATAACAAAGGTATATATACTGTACCAAAGTTACTTCTGCAACTGCTACGGCGCTGCTCACCTCCACAGCTTCGACTTGCTGGTCGCCAGCGACTAGCCTCCGCCACTACGGTTTGCACGGGTGTCTATACTTTGTTACTGCGGGCAAGGTCTGACTTCTCATCGCACTTCCGGCTTTTTGTATACACTCTAGAGGTCGTAACCACAAGACACCGTGAAGTCGGTGTGCTCTTATTCGGTTTTGGAACAGATTCAACATATTTTCTGCGTCAAGTCAGGGTGGTAGGGCAAACTGACAAGACAGTGACAAAGACAATAAAAAACAGACCGAGAAATTTATAACTTATAGCTTCATGGGACAGACCCTTCAGATCATAGACTTAGGATATACTGGATATACAAAAATAGAGAATCATGTGAATTTGACGAGTAAAAAGTGTAATATATATACCTACTTTGCAAAATAAACTATAAGAATTTGATTTTTAATTTGAATTTATAAAGATATTAAAAACCTCAGCCTAGCCTATACGTTTATGGGCAAAATTACCTTTGCTATTACTATCTATTAATTTTAAGGAAGAGAAATTTTAAACCTGAAAGTATTAAAGTTGTAGTGCAAACGATTATTTTTAAAGAAGATATATTTTAAAACTGAAACCATTAAAATTGTAGTAAAAAACATGATATAAAAATAAACTTTTAACAAAAAAATAGCAACCGACTTCAATAGTAACAGCAGTCATTCACTAAAAAGTTAATAATAATTCTATAAAGACCGATGGTACCGAAGCAACACTTTTGCCGACTTCTTTCTTCCTGAAACGTTATGTTATCTAGAAGTCGGCGTTCTTTTATTTGTTTTTATGTTGCTATATCGTAGGAAATACGCCGACTTCTAGATAACATAATGTTTCAGGAAGAAAGAAGTCGGCAAAAGTGTTGCTTCGGTACCATCGGTCTTTATAGAATTATTATTAACTTTTTAGTGAATGACTGCTGTTACTATTGAAGTCGGTTGCTATTTTTTTGTTAAAAGTTTATTTTATTTCACATTTTTTAGTGTTGCTGGGTTAAATTGTGAAATATGGGTAGTTCTTGCAAACGTGGTTTTAATATGAAACGAAGTTCAAGTGCGTATAAGTAGCTATGTTTGAGTAGCTTCCTGCTATCAATCTCGAGTTATGTGCTGTCATTCGTTAAAGAGTTCTACGGTGATGAAGCCAAGATCGAAGGTCAGGTGGGTACGCTGGCAATTTTCAAGCAATGCCCTGCAATGAGCACCATAACACAAACTGATTGCCGCAATCCAAAGTTATGTGCTGTCATCCGTTGAGGAGTTCTATGGTGATGAAGCCAGGATCGAAGGTCAGGTGGGTATTCTGGTAATCTCCAAGTAATACCCTTGAATTAGCACCCTAACGCAGTGATTGCCGCAATCTCGAGTTATGTGCTCTGATCCGTTGAGGAGTTCTATGGTGAATATGGTGATGAAGCCAGGATCGAAGGTCAGGTGGAAGAATGATGATTTTCAAGTAATACCTTGTAATCAGCACCCAGGTACAAAGCGATTACCTCAATTTCGAGAGGTATGCTGTCATTTTCTGAGGAGTTCCACTGCCTATCTCTGAAGACCTTCATCAGATCATGACCAAACCCAAAATGGGACCTACCTGGAAGTACACTCTTTCAAACAAAAAAAGAATTGTTCAAATCGGTTCAGAAATGACGGAGTTATGGAGTAACAACGCCAAAAAAAAAAAAATAATAAAAAAAAAAAAAAAAAAAACATACAGTCGAATTGAGAACCGCCTCCTTTTTGAAGTCGGTTAAAAAGAGGTTAAATTTTAAATCTAAAAGTATTAATATTATAGTACAAAATAAACTTTTTAATCTTAGCTTTTTGGACTGGTAACCATTATTATTAATAGTTGACGGTGAATGTTGTTGCTTCTTGATGGAACGACATCTTGAAATATTAAATAAAACTTCTTGGTACTCGGTTCCACAAATATAATAATGTTTAATTACCTTTTAAGTTGCTACCGGTTTCGTCGTTTTACGACATCATCAGGCACTGTATTTGAGGTGTTAATAATACATTTTTGAATCCATTTTTTAAACAATTTTTTAAAAAACACGAATATTATGTGTTTACATAAACAGGATTTTATTAATGTAAATTTTATATATATCCCATTTAAAAACCCCAAATAAAATAAAATTATGAAAATAATAACAACTTTTATATACTAAAATAGAAAATACATATAAAGTAAGTAAGCTCTCACTTTAAAATGAGCCAATTGGCGCCAAGAGGAGGCTTTATCTCGCAAGTAAATTTAACCCTGAATACTTTCATGAATAATATTCGAAATATCTAAAATTCCTGCGAACCCTAGTAACAGTCCATACATTCAAACCCTGTCACCACATCAATCGTTTCCTCATAAAACTATTTCAATAAAAATCTTTTCGCGACGAATGAAAAAGAAATCGCCGTACGACGTGAAAACTCGCTGTGTCACTCCATGCTCCTACCCGTAAAATGACCTCATTTTTTCATCTACCTCTAACCCGACCAAAATATCTTGGGACATTTTTTGTTATATGTAACTATACCCTTACCAACCAGCTGGATGTTTCTCTAAAACGCATAAAAATTCATTGTAAGTGGAAAATGGCAAAGAGTCTGTTCAAAAAAGGGGAAATAAAAATGAAGTAACAAAATAATTGATTTTATTTTTAGAAGTAGAGATACCACTTAAACACTTCATCCACACCCTCTGACAGCAGACATCCACACCGTCCTTATATCATTAAAACAAATATTATAAATTAAAGCCAACATAATTGTTTATATTGTAATGTTGGTCTTTTTATAGTATGTCTTTTTAGTATATATTTTTATATATGGCTGTTAATGTACTGCTATCTTTAAATTAAACCACATATTCTCGGGATAATACTAAAAAACGTACCAATATACAAAAAAGGCGCAAAAATGAAAACAAAAACCGGTCAAATGTAAGTCGGACTCGCACACAGAAGTTCCGCACCACCACACAATACGGGTGAATCTTAAAAACATGTTTAATAATTCCACTTGCTGTCATGAATTAACAAATATTAACTTACGATCTATTAAACTATATGCATCTAAATGGTCTAATTAAGTAGATCATAGATAACTAAGTAAATAATTAAATATTGGTAATTTTTAGGTTTTTTCCTATATGTGTGCTATAGTACCTACTTGTTAACGAAATTTCAAGTTTCTAAGTCAACTGGAAGTGCCCTATAGCATTTGATTCCCTTGCGAGTGTCAAAAATTTGTACGAAATTGATTATGTAAATTGATTTTTTAACAGCACCATGGGCCGCAGGAGGTAGAAGGTGGATGGAGGTATCAGTTTTAACTTGATATCTCTTATACGGGGACCGAGCAAAAGGGTCTTGACAGAGAGATGGAGAAAGGTAGGAAATCCTAAAAATGGACCTGCCCATATTAAATTTACAGTAGGTATTTAAAGATAGTATGGAGTGGGATTTTTTTGCAATGTTTATTTGGGAAATTGGTTCAATGTTATCAGTAGAGTATGGGGTTTTATTTTAAGATACCAGTCCACCGTTATACTTTATTTCACGTTTACGATTATACGAATCACTAGAGCTTGCATGGTGCGCGTGATTTGTATTTCCTTTATGATGTTGTTATAACTTTTTCGTTTACGTGACAGGAAAGAGTGGTGTGCTAATTTATGACAGATAAGAATGATTGTTGAAAACGTGTAGAAACAGAAATTGAATGAGATATAATTGAAACTAATTGAATTAAAGTTGACAGCTGTCAATTGTTTCATGAAATATCATTGGTCATCATCAGGTGTGTAAACTGTCATCGTTTCTTTAATAGTTAATTGAGTAAAAATACGTGTGAAAATTTAGTTTCAAGCGAATCAGACTACTTTTCGCAAATTTCATACTTTGACTGCTGTCAAATGTCAAAAATTGTCATCGGTCAGAATTTACTTGAAACATCTTTGGTCAGAGTCCAAATTCAGTAAGCCTAGCCTCAGCTGTCTTGGAGATACGTCTGAGAGAATATTTCGGCCTCTGGAGGCCAAGGGTCTAAAAATGCTGCCAGAGCTCGGCTTCTGAGTATGAATCATATTGGTGATTTTACAATATTAGCTTGTCTACGTTGGAATTTGTGGATGCGAATTTTTCATTATTAAGATGATAGATACCTATCTGTAAAACATATTTTTTAACTTTTATATCGTAATTCATCGTTTCAATTAATCACTCGACTTTGCATCGCATGGTATATTTTTTGAAGCGATTAACAAGAGATATCTCTTTTTTTCGTTAACGATATTTTATGCATGCAACTTCTGTTTACCGCATGCTTAGTACTCTAGATTATTTTGAGTACAGTCGTCTGTTAATAAAGATTTCAATACCGAAAACCCACCGTAAAGTTACTTTTATATCTACCTATACCTACCTAAATTCTCTATGTATTGTCTGTAATTTTTGACTGAAAAAAGCTATTGTACAATAATTATTTCCGGTTTCCAGTAACAAAGGATGCTGTTACAAGACTGTGAACTGTCAAAATGTGAGGGTTCATGTAGGCAGCGCGGCGTCAGTTCGTCAATTATCCGTAGATTCGTAATTTTTTCCTATGGAGCAAACTTAAAAGTTTTGCCTTTTTTTCGAAGATTAATAGATCAGCCCTATAGGGTCTTAATTACTATATTATTTTTATTAAACCGATTGACCAAGTTACACATGTGAAATGGTCATTTGAAGTTTTGCATCTGATTTTATACGGACTATTTTAAGCGTAACTATTTTATGATTTTACCTAACAGTAAAATGACATGTGTAGTTTTTAAAATGCACTCAGCTCCACGAATATTTCGGTCGTGCTGTACAAAGCGATTTCACGACCCAACTGGTCCGTTTGGTTTCATGTCCGTATTTTATCAAGATCCAAGATTATTGATCCTGAAACCATTAGAAAACTTTTGTGCTTGTCATGAGGATCAATTTGGGATATTTAAGAATAGTAAATCAATTTTTTGGGTTCTGCCAAGGGACGTTATGCTCTAAACTGACAGAATATTAAAAAAATTAATTTGAAAAAGATATGACTTTTATGGGACTTAAAGG
This sequence comes from Ypsolopha sequella, assembly GCA_934047225.1. Classification (NCBI taxonomy): domain Eukaryota; kingdom Metazoa; phylum Arthropoda; class Insecta; order Lepidoptera; family Ypsolophidae; genus Ypsolopha; species Ypsolopha sequella. Next base: position 13,486,476 of record OW203996.1, read on the forward strand.
CCCAATACATGACCACTATAAAACTTTTAACCGTAAGAATAATGCAAAAATTAAACGGCAACGTTTGTATGTAAATAATAAAATAATAAAGCTCTGTACAAAATAGATGAAGGAAATTGTCAAGACACTATGGCCCCTTCAAATGCATCTGTTGCCGAGACTTTATAATAAATTATTAATAAGCAACGTTCATAAATTACTAGGGAGGCTCATTTCCTTAATAGGGTACTATTATCATGAGAAAATATTACCCAGCTATTAAAGTTTCATCATGAATAAAACATAAAATGATGCAATGAAAGTAAGATTTATTCAGGGTCGTTTATCTAACAAAAATAGCAAATAGGACGCTGTCAAATCATTGTTTTAAATTAAAAAAGTAAAGTCACATATGTACTGAATATACTGAACAAAAATAACATAAACAAAGTGCAAAACGGTGCCCTAATAATGTCACTCTGCTGTTACAGACCTGAAATTTGGATATTTTAAATAGGTTTTGTTGCCCTTTACCCGATACAGAGAGCCAGTTGAAATTTTCAAAGAATTTATATTTACTATATGCCGTTATAAAAGCCACAGTATCACACTGTGGTTTTTATAACGGCAAATAATACATACAAAAAAATAACCAAAAACAAAAAACTTCGAAATTGTGGCATTTTTTTTACATTATTCGTTTCAGCTTCATCTTATAGACGGTAAAACATACAAGTCTCAATTTAAGTCATATTGTAGATACATACTCTAAAGTAAAACAACAAATAATACTCGTAATATTAGGGATCAGTACTCTTAGGGCACCTAAATGTTTGTCAGGCGCTACCATTTTAGCGGCTTTTTTGCGTCGCTTTGATGTTGCTATGGCATCTATATTATTGTTATTTACCATAATGTTTTTGGGGTTCCGTACGAAACACTTGTAAAATTATTTATTTTAAAATTGTACATAGGTATAGATTTTAAGTTGCATTGAAACAAACCACAAACGAAACGCCTTTCAGCTTCAAGATGCAACTAGTCAACAACTATACAACACCATAAAAGACGTAGCTATATGAAGAGTAGTAAGTACTTGTAATATAGTTGTCTCACAAGTCTCACTACACAACTTGGAGCTAAGAAGTCTTCAAGCTTCCTGTGGCAGTAGTGTTGGACTTTGTTGTGTCCTGCTCGCCAGGGAGGTTTCATACAAGACACGTCATAAGTTTACAGAACACAAACACTGACCTATAAGTGCGAGTATATAATATTTGGTACAAAAGTAGTAACAATCATTGACCCAGTTTTGGATTTGATCTTGCCAATAATGTATTTAACCAATTCGCTTGGATTAAATTATCAAAATTATGTTAAGATGTGTTAATTCGAAAACCATTTCGAGATTTAGGTTTAAAACGCCGTATTTTCGAACTTGTGGTCTACAAAATCTCATGATGACAAATAATTTTACGAAAAAGCCGCAACTTCCATTTGCCTTCGTGTAACTTCACTTGAGAAATGTCTGTTTAGAAATGTGTCCTTTGATATCAAGATAAATTTATAAAAAATTGCCTCCAACTGATTTTACAGATGGATGACGGATGAGTAGACAGACAGAGAGAGACCAATTTTTTTTTAATAATCAATTACACATCACAATCTATTAGATTTTAAATAACCGATGCCTAAAATTAGAAAGTAACGTCATAACCGACAATTCTTTCAAAAATCATGATAAAGAACGGTTAATTTATACACCAAAATACTAAAAACTATGTCCCAAAATGGCGTATAATCTCTGGAAAAAAAAACTATTTGAAATTAAGCTATGGGAATTGAGCCAATCACAGTGACTCGTTCCATAACTCAGCATCGTCTACTTTGAAATACTCAAATGTGAAATCGGGTTTAGTTTAGCTATTGAGAATATTTGGCTTTATATTGTTATATATGTTACCATGTGCCCATTTACAGACGCCCAAAAACTTATTTTAGGTAGATTAAATAATTTTATTTCATAATGATTAGAATATGTCATATGTCATGACATATATGTCATAATGACTAGCCATAGAAAAATAAATTAGTTCAGCAAAAACGTACAGTTAGTTATGTGATTATTAGAAGTTATGATTTTTTTTTCTCCATTTAAAGTCGCTACTATTTACACATGTACCACTCTTACGTGAAAACTATTGCATGAATTGAAACGAAATTACGTAGGAAAGTAATGTAGCTTGCCATTGATGTAGTATTTTTGTTGATATTTTCCTATTTTATGGCATCTGATAAACCAATAATCTTAAGCAATAGATGGATAAGAGATTGGTCACAAATGTATCTCCAGTAACACATATTTGAAGCGTAACATATCTGCATTACCGTAATCTTTGCAGACTCTAACTAAAATAAACATTTTGAGCAAGTGTGCTCTCCTCTCTCGAACTCGACCGGCAGTGTCCAAACTTTACCAAAGAATTCCCTCCAAAAGGCTCCAAGTTTCACCCGAACTTCACAAATGACACCGAGGAGACCGCGATAATTCACAAGCTAATGTCAAAGTTGGAACTTGTCCGGAATTTTTACTTTGAAGAAAAAAACTGAATCCCCATTCAGGGGCAAGGACTGTGAATGAGCGAATTTTCCGTCGGAAGGAAGTCGTGAGAGAGACGTATTCTTTTTTAACTGCTATTCTTAGATTTGAGAGGAAAGCTATGGCACAAAAGTTGGAATTAGGATCACTTTTGAATTACCAAAACGTGAGTTTATGTGTTTAAGAAAGCAGAGTTTACATTTAGGCTAGTTAGAAGTTTAGTAACTAGCGTACTATATAGCCAACTACTTAACTATATGAGTTATCTAATCTACTCTTCCAGCTACCTATCTATTATATCGGTAATATAAAAATTAAACCGGTGTGCTGTAGTAGATGACAGCATTTCAATATAATACAACTTTGCTCTTACTGTATACCAATGTTCGGTACCCGTATAATACCTACTGTTAGAAACAAATGAAGAAAACCCCCCTTACACAATTTTCGCCCGTATATCGATTGCAAATTGCAAAAGGTGGGTCAGCGGCCCTTTTTTCGGTAGTAAATATATAAAGTTAAACTAATTTAACAGAAAACAAGAAAACCAGAAACAAACTCTCAAGATAATCTTTCGTGAAACCGCGTACGTATAACTTTTGTAACTTTGTCGCTTGCGAATATGTTACCAAGTATTTTTTTGCTGAACTGAATTACGTACACCTACGAAATACTTAGGGTGCGTTCTGAAACTTTTATCTGTGTTTATATCGGGACTGAAACATAAAATATTGATTTAAATAAACACGTCAATAAATTAAAGCATGATAACATATTTTTAGTTTTTTGGGGTCGGCATCAGTTGTAAGAGAGCTCTAAGTATATCAAATTTAAATTATCCTTTAATGTTTTTATTTTAATTCATATTGATTTATCTATATTATAAATAAAAGCCAAATATAATGTATACAATATACTTGTAATAATACACAATAAAAAATGTTGCCTATATAAATTTGGGAAATTTCAAGAAGATTTGACAAATAATACGCGTACAAATATTTGACGAATATAATTATTATCGCGTTAATATTTTATAGAAAGGCGCTAACTAGTACTTGTTAGTTGGACTCCCTTACTAATTTGAATATTATGATGTGGATAATAAATTCACATACTTTTGACTGTTTATATTTTACGTGTTGTTCTTTGAAAAGCGTTTAAATACTTCTCTGACTAAACCTATAGTATATACACCACAGTATATACATGTCATCATATGTATAGCTTACATCTTCATAAATACACAATTTTACTGTTATATCTTAAACCGGTTTCGCCTTGCAACATAATCAACGAATACAAATATGAATAAAAACAAAAGGTTTATATTTTTTATTGTTTACATTATTTAGTTTGTATTATTCAACTTTTGCAAATAATTAAAAAAACTACTTGGATGATTACAGAAAATACGAAGGTTCTAAGAATAATTTAATTATAATACAACTGAATAATAAATATCCTGTGATCACTGTGACAATTACATGCGGTTTTAAATAGAATATCCTAAATAGGAGTCACATATTAAATAGATTCGGTTAACTATAAAGTAAATAGCGGCGGTAGCTCAGGGGTTGAACGCTGGCTTCTCAATCTTGTGATCCAGGTTCGATCTCCGGTCGGGCATGCACCAATGAGTTTTTCGGAATTTATGTGCATAGTATTTGTTACTACTAGGTGAACGGTGAAAGAAGACATCGTAAGGAAACCTGCATGCCCTATTCTCAGGTATTATATTTATTAATACTATATTTATTCATTCACTCTTCTGTGTGTATTTGTGCCGAAAGTAAGGCGATAGAGCTAACTACCCATCAAGTCGGGACGTAATAATCGTCGGTGAAACGCGAGTGTACCAAGTATGGACTACGCCTTGCATTTCGCGGTTCATACTTGAAACACCTCTGTCACCCCCTCGGGGATTCATGTCGTAATGATATATTTATAAAGTGTGTTTCAACCAAGGATAAAATATATGTATATTATTATTTACGTAATGAATGAATGAATGAATGAATGAATAAACACTTTATTGCACACAAATAAGAAGACAAGATACACACAAAGAACAGATAGAAGGCAAGGGCGGACTTATTCCTAAAATAAATTTCTTCCAGTCAACCTTGGCAAAACGTAAAAACATTTTTATCTTGAAAATTTAACTTAATCAGTGCATAACAATATGTAAAAGTTATTTTAAACCTCTTACATAAACATAAAAATATACTACATGCAAATACATACATAAATACACAGATACATATATACAGACAAACAGTAGCTTAGTCAGTAAGTCATTCAGAGAGATGAGAGGTAAAATTTTTTCAAGTTGTATCTAAAAGAGGACATTTGTTTCTCTCTACATAGGTTTTGGAACGCAACCTCGAACCGAGATATTTCAAGGTCTTTTCTCTACAAAATACATCTGAAGTGTCTTTGTGTGGCAGGATCTGAATAATACATACACTTTACTTTTAATACAACACCCTTCTTTGTTTTATTAGGAACCCTCGAAACCTTCGTCCCAATATTTACAAAAGATTCTAGGGCAAAGAAATTACTTACGTTTATACTTATGTTATGACTTTCTGATCCCTAAATTTAATAACCGGTCATTAAACGATTCCGCATATTCTGAAGCTGTTTTGCTACAATAAGCAAACTTTTGTCTGTTGTTATTTGTGCCAAAATAAGAGTGTAATAATGACGTGCTCAGAAAATTAAACCGAGTAGCTATTAAAAAATTATTTCGGAAAATGAATTTATTATTTGCGTTGTTTTTAAAGTTTTTCTATGGAAGCGGTTCAATATGATCATAGGTAGAATAGAATATAGAATAGAATAGAATATACTTTTATTTATCTAGAAATTGCACAATAAAAGAATATGATTACCTATTGACGCCTAAAAGGGTACCGGTATGTACCGGTGCTATGGGTGCCAAGCTCTTCCCTGAGCTTTTACATTAAAAAAAAAAAGCAAATACAAATAATAAACAAAAAGAGCATGCAGCTTAACTTATAATAAAAAAATAAATCAAGGGCATGTGAGAGGATGAGTATGTGTAAAGAGTGAGGATAATATCAGTGGGGCAACTAGTTTAATTTTCTGAGCAAGTTATTAATACACTTGGTATGTCGACATCTTAGGTGAAATAACAGGATTTTATGTAAGATTTTGAATGATTAATTATTTAGACCTAAAAATAGAATTTTATTAATTAGAAACGCTGCTTTGTTATTTTTTTTTAACTCTTTATACATATAAGTTGAAATGTATGAGTAAGCATCAAGGTTCGTGTGATAAGTTTTCGTGTGACACGATATTTCTGACGAAACTCGGATTTTCCAGCCACATCCGAGCTCATGCCAGGAAACAATAAGGGTCGCCGTCGACGGATACGTTGAGGAGGACATCATCATTATCAACGTTCAATGATCTTTTTGTGAAAATCGTAAATTAAATATTTTCAATTATATGGGAGGTCTTTATTTTGCAAAATTTGCTATATGTGTTACCGATCCGTGATACTGAACACTTATCAAGCCTCAAGTATGAATTTAGCCTTATTAATTCATGTCGTCTTATATAGGTTCCAAGCAATGGAATACCACAAAAACCATTTCTTAATTTTTCGAGGTGATGATAACGCTGTCATATATCTGTCCAAATTAGAACAGAGAACAGGCCGTTAAATACACAATGTTCTCGGGAGCATTTGTTCAGCATTACCGGTTGGTGAAACAAGCTGTCGCAAAATTCAGATGATAAGATTATAAATTTACACGATCATTATAAATATTGCAGTCCCGTATACCTAATAAAACTCAGATGAGATTATGAGTCTGGTAGTTGGACTTTTATTTTCAGGTCGCTAGTCCACGACAATGAAGGTACATAATCATTATTGGGAGTATGGGACGTAGTAATACCTTATTTTTTTCATTTTTTTAAATTTATTTATTTACTCAATTGTATAACATAACAGCTAACTAATTCGTTAAACAATAATAATTTAAAAAATACTAAAACATGAATACCATTTAAAAAAAAAAACAGCTTTTAGAAAGAAAACAGCCGAAAGTCCAGACTATTATATTCTCTGGTACGGGACTCACCTTGTTTAGTTTAGTTTTTCTGAATATTTGGCAGAGTTACATCTGCCATGGTCGCGGGATAACTGGTTGGTGCAGCAATGATGATGATAGGCTAGGAAACGATCTACCCTCCATCTCTGTCGTTTATTGTTACTTGCGGTGACGATTAGATTTTTTTCATATAACGGTCGGTGCATACTACACTGACGGTGTTCATCATTATACATAAGTTTATCAGAACCATTGCGACATAAGAGCTTGTTTACTAAATGAAGCAAAGGTAAGTTTCGTAATAAGCTACATGAGTGTCCTATTCATTAATTATTATATGATAATAATAAAATAAAAAAAAAACTTTATATTTTTTCGATATATTTCAGCCTCATCAGTGAGGCCGTCATCAGTCGACTGATGAGGCCGAAATATATCGAAAAAATATAAAGTTTATTATTTTTTTATTATTATCATATAATTGCTTAAAAATACAAATAAAAAGCTAATATAGCTGAAATTATATTTATTCATATTCATTAATTATGTCACAGTCATAAATATATCAGAATAGCTTTTAGCATTACATTTATTCAATGATAAAGTTTATTTTGTGTGATAGATAAAGAATCATCGGATGGCGGCAGGCATACATGTTGCCCTATACGTGGGTCCCACTATGAGTTTTTAGAACTGGCCAGTTAGAAAAATTTATTTTAACTTTGAATAAAAAACTCCTTGGTAACCTGATGAGATACATCGAATTCGTTTGTCATTTGTTTTTTCAAACTCAACGCAACTTGAAATGTTCCTTGAAGAAAGGCACTTGAAGAAAAAAATATCGGTCCATGATTTATTACAACTTTCGCATTGACATAATTTATGGACTTTGGCTATGTTTTGAACGCAGCCCAGGGAAACACATCACAAGCATGCCTCGGTCAGAGGCGAAGCACGTGTCGAATGTACCTCATTGAATTCGTTTGTCATTTGTTTTTTAAACTGAACGCAATTTGAAAAGTTCCTGTAGCATGCACTTAAAGAAAAAAATATTAATTAAATGATTTATTGCAACGTTCGCATTGACATATGGACTATCGTTGTGTTTTGAAGGAAACACATCCCCCAGATGCCTCGTTTAGAGGCGAAACACGTGTCGATAAGTTTTCTTGCTTGTTCTTTAAGATCGCCTTATTTTATACTCGTACTACCTGCTTGTGCATGTTTTATGCGGGAGGGTGGGTGTTGCTTGAGATTGTCGTTGCATTTTAAGAAACACGATGAGAGTGTTTGGCGAATATTGCAAATTAATAATATATCCATAACTTAATACTTAATAAATGTAAGTTAATGTTAATAAATGCTGGAAAGGCTTATATGTCCAGCAGTGGATGAACCAGGCTGATGGATGAAAATGTTAGCAACTTTTATTTTGAGCTGTTTTTTATTTTCTGATAACTTTCAGTATCACCTTGGTATAGCATAATAACACAACGTTTCCATTTGATAAGTTACTCGTAGCTCGGATGTAGTGATTTACGAGTAGACGAGTGACAAAAACAATTTTTTTTCCCCAAATCGACACTACACAACACTCCTACAACGAGTGTACTCAGGAAAGGTACACATTATAGATTGTACACAGCCTGAGGACATCTTTATCAAGGGATTATCATCCTTCATCCTTTGCAATAAGCATGTTGACATCCGTGTTAGATGTTAAACGGTGAATAGAGGCGTTTACTTGGCAGTGTTGAGTGGTGTCGACAAACACGTAGCGCTTGCGGCATTTGTCAACTTCACCTACAAGCTACTAAAGATAGCCCCAAGCCTTCCCAAAAGGTTCTCGTCTAAGTTCTTAGTCCATTGAAATAATGATGAAAATACCCTGATCTAAAGGACAATTTACTCTGAAAAATACTTAGTACTCGAGTGGACACAGAGACTTGTGACGCGAAACCTCAACCTTCATGCTGTACGTGTAGATTTAGGAGTTTCCAGGTTAGAAATATTAGGAACTAGCTTTTGCCCGTGGTTTTGTAAGCGCTGATTTCGTTTGAATTTACCCGAGATAAAAATAAGCCTGTCCTTCTGCGGCCCATAAACTATGTCTATGCAAAAATCATAATAGATCCGTTGCTCTGTTGCAGCGTGAAGAAGGACAAACCAACAAACACACTTTCGCATTTATTATAAATACGGATAATACGCATGGATAATGAGGTTTAAAATCAATTAGCAAAGTCAACCTAAAGGCCGAACAAATTACGACAAAGTTGATATCAAAAAATGTATGAAAAGCCCAGAAATATAAAAATTAAAGCAATATTAAAACAGCAGCAAACTTTATTAAATAAAACAAATATACTCATTAAATTAGTTTAGAATCGGAGGTTGCGTTCAATTTTAATGACAAAGTACTTTTCTAAATTTGACATGTTATAAAAGAGCGATAATCATAATGAAAATTTAATTGGCAGAGCATTGCAGATACTCGTAATATAAGTTTTGGAATAAAGATTGTAAAAGTCGATCGATGAACGTACTTTGAATATTTTTGGAAAATTTTAATTAAATTGGTTATCAGCAGTTATACTGAAGACGAAATTAAAATTTATCTATTTTTATACTCCTTGTGTTGATAAAATTACCGCCAATCTGAAAACTGCTGGTAATCAAAAGAAAATTCCACGCGAGCGAAGCTGTGGGTAAAAGCTAGTACATAAAAATGTTGATGATACATTCAAACGATCTAAACATTTCTTTGATGTAAAATAATTGTCAAAGTCTTAGAAATACCGTTAAAGCATTGAATTTTTGCATTGAAAAAAATATAATAATTTTCATTAAATGTAATCATAATTTCTAAGTTATTTATCTTGTGATCAAAAACTGACATAATGAATGAAAAATTCCATTTCACTCATTGATTTAGGATGTGGTATTTGTTTGAAAGACATTTTTACGACCTAAGAAATGTGTCAGCATTAATAAACAGAGTGACAAAGATCTTCTAGCACGTAGATTGGCCGTGGCCAAAATTAAAACTAACGCTCCTATTTTACTGAAACGTAACCCTTTTTTCACAGCTGCTGCAGGTATACCCCGAATCAAAAGAGCTTGGGAATAGGAATGGCGACCTCTTACATTCACACTATCTCCGACTACATTCTTACTTGTAAATACAGATAGCATTAAAAACAATAGCAATCAATGTGTATATTGTGGATCGCTCAAATCCCATACTGTCACGTAAATATGTCAAGCGCGTGTTTGGTCTATGTTGACAGTGCTGCCAAAGCGGGCAGACAAATCCTAAGGTCTTTTTACTCTGGTATATTATAACTGAGGTTTTAGATTTATTTTCTAATAAAAGAAGTAGACAGTTGTTATTTTTGCTCACAATTAACAGGAATTGCTTTATTTAATTTTGGAGCCTGACTTCCACTCTAAATACGTGATTATTGAAAATTTTAGTACAAAATTAACCATTGAACAATATAATAAATATATGTATTATGTATATATAAAGCAGTTTTTGACTCTCTTAACACAAGGCATCAGCCTATATATACCTGTACGATGATAATTAACATTAAAAATTAATAATTGAATAATTTTTATACCTTTGATTAAAAATACTGTGGGTTTTGACTTAACAAAGCACACCCACTTCAAAGTCAAGTGACAGATTGTAGTAACCAACCATATAAGAACATATAGGCGAAAGACAATTACTGTGAAACATCTTTTAATCTTCTTGTAAAAGTCTAACCATAAGCATAAAAGCCGACCGACTTCACAAAAAGTAAGTCACCAAATCCTTAAAAATAATAAGGAAAAAAAGCGAGAGGAGACAAGAGAGAACGCCTGATTTGTCAAAAGATTTACAAGTAATATTTATCCACAACCTTGACGAATTTGTTATGCAAATGGAAAAGCCTTACACTTCCTTAATTATTTCTCAGGCCTACCCCGAGCTCAAAGACGTTGTAATATTTTATAACGCAATATAAAATGTCGTCTTTGTGAAAAATGCCCTCAATCTTTACAAATTTTAATCTGAAAACGTCACAGGTTGTAAAAATAAAAAGTTCATTATAATATAACTCTGTGGGATTTTATGCCGTCTTGACAAATTACAACAGAAATCTTGATACCAGCTTGCTCCTAAAGCCTGTTCCTAAAAAATCGTCGTACTTTACGGTATCCGCGAAACGCCCCCGTTTTCTCGTTATCTCGTAGAAAAGAAATCAAGTAGAATCTAAGGATTACACGCGTGTAACATTTTATCGGAAGGAGGAAAGTTTTTCAAGAAAGACATTTTAGAAAGTTGCTAAACCTTCTAAAAGTTTTATCTTTTTTGCAGTAAAAAAGGGAATCTGAACGCACTTTGTTTTGAGCTTGTACGATAATGGTGTGATAAGATGTAGGTGCCGTCGTGGAAAGTTCCTTTTAAAGTTCTTTTTAGGTCTTCTTTTCGAAAGTAAGTGAGTGTCAATTTAGCAAATTCTCGTTGGCACAATAGGTGGGTATTAAAAATGCTTTGAGCTTTTGACTTTAACAACACCAATCTCGGGGCACGGCAGTACCCTCGCCAAAATTCAAAATTCAAAATTCAAAAAGTTTATTTTGCAAAGTAGGTATATATAATACACGTTTCACAAGTCAAATTTTAATCTTATAAAAATATATGTAATAAAATAATAAATGTACATGAACTACTTAGATTAAATGTTTTTTTTTATTTATGTAGCAATATATATACGATTAAAATTATAGGTAAAATATTATTATACAAGATGAAATCCAATCAACCGCCCGAACCCATACCGGAGACCCGGCCAGGGACCAGGAACAGGTTCAATGATCACCAACCGAGCCCCCAGCACGAATCCAGGCAGCCGACCAAATCCCATCCTATATACTACATAGTAATAGGTTACATATATAAATACATGCCTACCTCCGCCCATTCGATTAGTCTTGCTAAGAAGAACGGGCAAGAAACTTGGCAAGATCATGTCTTTTTTTTTTAACATAAACTTATACTATACATCAAATTACTTATATCTACTTTAACCAAGGGATAAGAAAATACAAGACAGCAGGAATTCAGGTTAATGAAAAAAGAAAAACATATATATCTTTGCCTACCTGTCTCATATAGTCTATTTCCTTTTACAGTCTGTAATTAATTAATGTTAACTCTTAAGAGGAATCAAAAGTTAGGAAATTATATTAATTAATTAAATTATTACCTACTTTCATTAAAATCAGTATCACTATAACACCATGCTTCACCATCATCCAAATATTCATTTATTTTATAATATGCCTTTTTCAGTAGGCCCTGCTTAATATACTGTTTAAACTTATTCTCTGACAAAGTAAGGACCTCCTTTGGAAGTTTATTGTAAAATCTTATACCATGTCCTACGAAAGAGGTACTCACTTTGGCGAGTCTGATTTTTGGAAAAGCCAGTTTATACTTATTTCTGGTTTCCTTACAATGTTGCTCACCAAGCCTTGGGAGAGACTCAACATTTTTTCTGACATATCTAAGGACTTGGTAAATATATTCACAAGGAACAGTTAATATATTAATTTCTTTGAACTTTTCTCTTAATGAATCCCGGTGCTTCATATTATAAATAGCCCGAATTGCTCTCTTCTGCAAAACAAAGACTGCGTCTGTATCCGCGGCTCTACCCCATAACAGCATGCCGTATGACAAAATGCTGTGAAAGTAACTAAAATAGACTAGTCTAGCAGTATCTACATCAGTAATTTGCCTTATGCGTCTAACAGCGTATGCGGCCGAACTAAGTCTACCACATAGGGCTTCTATGTGGGGACCCCACTGAAGACGAGAGTCTACCGTAATGCCCAAAAACTTAGTTTCGTTAACTAACTCCAGCTTGGACCCCTGCAAAAGCAAATTACAATCCACTTGAATTACATTTGGTAACGTGAATTTTATACATTTCGTCTTTTTTGCGTTTAAAACTAAATTATTTACAGTAAACCAATCAAGCACTAGTGATAAAGTTGTATTCGCGTCGTCAAGGATATCTTTACGTCTATTAACTTTAAAAATAAGTGACGTGTCGTCTGCGAATAGTACTATCTTAGTTAAGTCTTTAATTAAATAGGGAAGGTCATTTATGTAAATTAAAAACAGCAAGGGCCCCAATATGGAACCCTGCGGGACACCCATTTTAACTAATGCTCCACATGATTTTACCCCGTTAATGTCTACCTTTTGAATACGATCACTAAGATACGACTTCATTAACGCCAAAGATTTGCCCCTCACTCCGTAGTGATCTAATTTACATAAGAGTGTTTCATGATTAACGCAATCGAAGGCTTTCGAGAGGTCACAAAATACACCAAATGCATCCTGCTTTTCTTCCCAAGCATCAAAAATATGCTTAACTAAAGCAACTCCTGCATCTGTGGTTGACCTCCCTCTAGTGAATCCATACTGTTCACAGTGAAGCAATTTATTTAAATTAAAATGAAATAACAATTGATTAAAAACAATTTTTTCAAAAACCTTACTCAAAACCGGTAAAACTGACACAGGTCTATAGTTTGATGGGTCACCGTTGTCGCCTGATTTAAAAAGGGGGATCAATTTACTAAACTTCATTAAGTCAGGAAAGACACCATCATCTACACATTTATTAAAAATTAATGCCAAATAAGGAGCTATTAAATCAATAACAGAACTTATAACTTTCACAGATAAGCCCCATAAGTCCTCGGTTTTTTTCAAGTTAAGCGATTTAAATGCTTTAATTACAGTTAATGAATTAATATGTTTAAAAGCAAATACAGAAAGACACTGCGGTACGTTATCTATTAAAAGATCCTGCGCAAGCCCAGGGCTTGAATTTAAATCTTTAGTTGTTAAGGAAGGAATTTCAGTAAAGAATTGTTCAAAGGCATTCGCAACCTCTTTATCTCCCGTAACGACTTCATTGTTAATACTTAACTTAAGCTCGTTATCACGTTTCTTACTTTTCCCAGTTTCAGTATTTATGATGTTCCATACTGTTTTTACTTTGTTATCGGACCTTTTAAGTTTTTTATTCAAGTAGATACTTTTTGCTTTTAAACACACCAATTTAAAGATGCGTGAGTAATTTTTCATGAATTCAGTAAATTTAACATTATTATTGTAGGACTTTTTGTCGTATAATTCGTATAAATGATTTCTGCTTTTGTAAATACCTGGAGTCGCCCAGTCACTGAAGGTGATTTTACTTTTGTTAGAAAGTTTTTGCATCTTAAACGTATTTTCGAACTCTTTGGAGACTATGTTGAAAAGGTCTGTAAAGAGAGCGTTTGGATCGTCTTGGAGAAGATTAAAATGTGCTAATTTAACTTCTAGGTTTGCTTTGAAACAATCTACTTTGTGAGTTGTAATAGGCCTGCAAAAAGCTTTTTTGGGCAATTGATTTACGCTTTGTTTAATGGTTATAGTTTGGCCACTGTGATCGGACTGCAAGCGGTTGATTACTTTATTGTCTGAATATTCGCAATCACAGAATATATTGTCGAGGCATGACGCAGTATCCCGAGTAATTCGAGTAGGTTCTAAGAACACATTAGACAAATTAAATGATTTGAATAAATGTATTAATTTTGAGCGCATAATCGATTTTTCTAGTAAATCTACGTTAAAATCTCCACATATAATAACTTTTTTCTTGGAATCAAATAATAATTTTAAAACCTCTTCCATTGCTTTTTCAAAAATGTTGTAATCTTGTCCTGAGGGTCGGTAAACACAGAGAATAATATATGTACTCATTTCTATGCAAGCTAATTCAATTTGATGTTCTACAGAAAGTTTTACTATGTCTTTTCTTTCCTTTGCTTTTATATTATTTTTTACAAGAATCATGGATCCACCTTTTTGTATTTTTAATCTATTGTAGCAGCTAAGAACACTAAAATTATTCACATTAAACTGCATATTATGTTCATGTAGATGGTGTTCGGTTACACACAAAATATCTGTTTTTGATTCCTCTAAGAACAACTCGATTGAAAGTATTTTGCCGAGAAAGCCGCCTTGTATATTTTGATGTACCACCTTTAATACAGGCAGCCCTCCCGTTGTCTTCAATTCTAAAAAGAATTTTTTACAATTTTGTTAGTACTTGTACTAACCGTGTCAATAGGGACAAAATTATGTAAATAATTAACATTACAAATACCATCAATTATAACAGGTATTGGAAAATTTCCTGTTACACACTTTGTAACAGATTCACTACATTCTAAAATGCATGCTAACTTAGTAGCTAATTGTTTTTTATAATAATTTGCAAGGTACAAAGTACCTTCTGTCAAAAAAAAATTACGAATGTGTATATTCGTTTTAAAGTATTGCACTTTGTCACTGTGACACGCTGAGTAGTTGTGCATGCACATATTCAAATTATATAAATTAGTTTTTTGTGACCCTGTAAGTAATTCTGAATAAGGGAATTCACAAATAATGATTTTTTTAACCCTAAGCTGTAACATTAGCTCGAGATATTTAATAAGGTCACTTTGTGTGATACCTGTACTATTTCCTATCAACAGAACAATTGTTGTATTTAATTTATATTCCATTTTAAGCAAACGTTCTACAATTTGTATGAAAGATGCACCTGGCATGCAAATGTTGGTGACTTTCTGCACAAGTTTATTTCCTAATAAGGGCCCTAAGTTTTTTCCAATAGTGTCTGTAAACACAACAGTATTTTGTCCTTGCGACGCCGAGGATCCAGTCGCTGACGCAGCAACCGACAAGGGCTCAGAGGGCTGAGGGGAAGAGCTCGGCGTGGGCAGCGCGTTAGACGAAGGTGCAGGATCTGACGCGGTTTCCACTGCAGGAGTGGATGATGGTTCTGCGCCATGACCGGAGCCTCGACGAAGGCGAGCAGAACGGTGACGTTGCCTTCGACGGGTAGCCTTGCTCTTAGGTTGAGGTGTGGAGACCGGTGTTTTGGGACGCTGGTGACGCTGACAGTCCTCACCTCCGGACTCGGACGGGGGCACTGGCACTTCAGGAGAGCCTGGGGACACTTTCAGACCAGTGACAGAGGTGTGCTCCTGTGCGGGTGATGTCATTGTCATGTCAAGGTGTCTCTGAGATGGTGAGAGGCCCATAGACGTATGCAGATTTTGAGGGGTCAGTATAGGCGGAGTGTCCGGAAAAGCCGGAGTTTCAGATGACCTACACAGCAGGCAGCTACTGTGTATGCAGCTACGTTCCTCTGAAGGCTGTGTCGCTTTTACAAGGAACTGTAGTTTTTCATCATTGCTGTCTATGATTTCACCCATGGATTCAGCAATTTTCAACATTTCTGCAAAGGTTACATCCTGCTGAATAAGCTCATCCCTTGCAGCATGATATTTTTGTCGCATGGCCTCTAGTTCCAATCTCAATTCGGTGATTTCGCTCGATTGGTGTGTTACAGTCACATTAGTTGAGTCGATAGTGTGTAATGTTGAATGAGATTCATTGCAGCTAACTAATTCATCGTATAGTACCATAGATGTTTGTAGGGTTCGCTCTGCTTCATGGTTTTCTCGTTCCATGATTACTTGTTGCAGTTCATTATGGGCCTTTGCAAGCTGCTGTTCAAGGTCACATATTTTTTGTAGTGACGCTTCATGTGTTCGGATGCACTCATTGTAAGAAGTGATTTCCTTGTGTAATGAATCTCGTTGAGTATGGAATGTTGCACGCTCCCTGTCAATAACAATCATCTCACGTTTTAAGAGACTGTTTTGAGTGTTCACATTTTCTATCTCTTGTTCACTCTCTTTCCGCTCTTGGAGAAGCTGAGCATTGAGCTCTCTGGCAGTCTTGAGGTCCTCAAGGGTGGTCGCCAACTTCAGCTGCAATTCTTGATTTAGAGCCCTGCTCAGTTGGCTCCGGGTCATCATTTTGACGGATTGACCTGAAATGATATGGGGGAGAACGGTAGTATTTCCACAAACTTAGCCAGGAAGTATGAGAGCCCTTTATTCAGGATTGTGTTATGCTTGTAATGTGTAGGTTTGGTGCTTGAGTTTTGTGGGTGATGTGAATTAAACAAGTAATTTAGTCAAGCGTTCGACTGTGCTTCCACTATTCGTCAAGCACAGCGAGCCAAACTAACTCTTGTGTGTGAAACTGGACGTTTCTCACAGTGTGAGATATGTATTTTAAGGAATTGTGTATGTTAAATGTATATAATATAATGACTCTAAATAATCAATGGAATTTCAAATAATCTCCTAGCTACAATCATATAAATAATAGTAAGCAATAGTAATAATGCACTGAGAGTTGAGTAAAGTATGTAAAATAAAAGGTGAAATAAATGTAAGAATACAAAATAAGACTGGAAAATAAATTAATAGGTAGTGAGAGAAAGAAAGGCTGAAAATTATAGAGAAAAATTAGCAAGAAAACAAGAAACAATCTAAAAATAGATTACTCAGTGCTAAATATGATAAGAGATTTGTCTAGTACAGGCAAGGTACAATAATTTTACCTAACTACTAGGTCTTACAATAAATTACATAAAAACACGATATACTTGCCTTTAAAATGCTTTGTTCTCGGTGACCGTTACTAACAAATTTTAGCCAAAAATTTATCCGTTTTTGGCCTTTTCACTAATAAATAAATTTACCCCCTAGGTATTTTATACACTAATTAACAATAAAACACTAATAATTGATGAAATTAGGGGGATTTAAACTAAAATTATAAATAAAAACAGGAGCTGCTGTTTTTGACAGCTGCTCAGGGCGCGTTCCCAAGTCGAACAAAAAAGTGCGAAACGGCTGTACCATTATTTTTTCGAAACTACTCATGGCACTTTTAAGCCCCCTGTATCTTCGTTTTGTGTTTTACTAAAATATTTTAAACATATGAATTTTTTTATAGGTATATTTCAATTTTGTTGTAAGAGCAATCGAGTATTGAGGTCAAAAAAAGCTTTAGTTCGTCAACCGGAATTTCGTCCAAAAACGAATTTTCTTAAGCCGTCTTCAAAGTGACGGTTGAGTAGGTATTTTTTCAGTAACTTTGTGCAAACATCAATCCTTTTACTCATTGGTATGCCGGTTGTATGGGTTGAATGCAAAACACTTACCCCCGCTAGGGTTCAAATCGACCAGGAAAATAAGACAACAGAGTTCCTTTAAAATTGTCCGTATGTCAATTCAATAAGGGTCTTACTAGTATTTTGACTGCCTATGTTTCTAGTGGGGTTCAAAACGTGAAACTTTTTCTGTCGCAAGCATTTATTCCAGTCTCGTAGTTTTGCAGCTTTGCGTGTTTGAGGTTTGAAGTATTTTTCGGTTGAGCTTGTTTTTCATTAAAATTTTAAAGTTTTTTTTCCAATTAACCCTCAACTTTCGTATGCTCAGACCATTATAATTTTTAATTGAAGTGCTTTCTATTTATTTGAATAGACATAATGATGGATTAATGGACAAAGAAACTTTTAAAGTATAATTGATTGAAGGATTTTATTTTTAAGTTACTTCCGTATTTAAAACTTTCATTAGGTGAAGTTACTGTAGGGCTGTCACTTCACTTATAAATATTTACACAAAGCAATTTTTTGTTGATTTTTAGGCAAAAATGGTAAGGTATTAATTTTCCCGAGTAGTCCCGGTGGGTTTGGCATTTTGGATCATTAAGACACAACTAAAAGCAAAAAACGACGCCGTCGTAAAAAATCGAGAAATTTAAAAAATTGTGAGTATTTCTTGCAACAATAACCTATTTCAATAATATACGTAAACCAAAAATACTATAAGTAAAGTCTGAGATTTTTGAAAACCATTTATCGGTTTTGGATGGCAGTTTTCCAAACTAATGTAGTGATTTCTTGGGTAGATTTAAGGGTTCCAATCATTACGATATGAAAAAAAGGAGCTAAGCAATTTTTTTTTTGTGTATATTCGATTATTCCAATATGATTGGCATAACATATGGTAAAAGATTTTAAAAAATCAGCAAAATAAAGAAACACTGATAAATTCTCCATTTTAATTACGCCAAATAAAGTATTCAGTTTTAAAATTTAAAACTTTAAAAGTATAATTAAGTTAGCATGAAGTACCCAACTTCACTCGGGGCAAAATAGTTGCAAAACAAAACGAGGGAACTTACCAGCTTTAGCATTGTTTTTAAAAATTTTTGTTCTAGCGAGTAGTGGAGTATTAGCTACCATGACCTGCATATTTTTATTAATGAGGTAGACTGCAGTTTATTTCCGGTGACGGAGTAATTTCCTGGAAAACAGGAGTCCTATTTAGTATAATATCCTTGTTTCTTTCCTTGTACATATTGATGTTTCGAAAATAAAGAAATAAATTGACACATTCTGACAGAGCATTTCAAATCTATTTGAGAAAATAACGGGAGTTTCTTTCTTTAAGAATTTAATTTACTCTGTCATTTCGCTGAATGAGTAATACGTAATAGTTACGTACTTTTATAGAATGCTTATTGTACGTCAAATTAAAAGTGACCAGGTACCTCAAATTGAAAGTGATATGATAAATCTTAACGTATGTCTTATGATAAATGATAACACAGCCATTTAAAGAAAGAAAGAGAGAAAAAAAGAAAATTAATTTATTGGCGCGTTTATTAAAATAAAAAAGAACTTGTAGCTAACACAGTAGAAAAGGTTACTTAAGTAGTATAAAAATAACAAAACGACAAAAGGATGTAGCTCAGCTATGTGCCATCCAAAACATGCTTCGGTTGGCCCTGGTTTTCAGCTACCTCCGCTATTTTAGCTATTTAAACTTTAAAGTGCTGGTATGTAAGCTACTCGTATATATACATCGTTAGCGTGTTTATACCAATCATTAATGTTGACGTGGTTTTGTTATTCAGTCAGAATTTTTTTGAGAAAGGTTTTGAGGTCAATATAGATGAGCTATATCATGTACGAAATAGTAGTGAACCCTTTTTGTGCCGCGGCCAAAAGAGCAGGAATGTGTGTGTGTATGTTTTTTATAACCTCGAAATTACTAGACGGATTTCGATGTGGTTTTCTTTATTTATCACATGGGTGTCCGAATTTACTAAAAAGCTACAAAAAACTGTCGATATCTAAAATTATCAACTTATTGGTAGTTTCAAAGATTCAAACAACTTTTTCAAAGACTTTTGAAATATGTGAATTTCTTTCACGCTATTAAAATATAGATTAAATCACAGACCTTATCTGGTCTGTGGATGAAATGAATAACGTTAACCAAACATACAATTATACAATTTCGTCATGTGTGCATGGTACGCCGTAGCAAATAAAGTGCTACGAGATCGTATAAGAGATGAGAGTATTGCAAATATTATTTTGCTTAAGAGGCAATTTTATTTAATTTTTTTTTTAATTCGTATCCACTATGAAACGCAGAACTTAAGATGGTTATTTTTTTTTATTACAGATATTAAATAAATGTGATTTATGGCATTTCGCGAACATTGTTAAATGTTAGTTAGGCTTTTCCGGCAAAATTTTGTTATTTTATGCATTACGTTGTATATACAACGTGTAGTAGAAAGATGTAACCATATTTGAAGAGCTTATTCAGTCAATGGTATAGAACAACTTTTAGTATGGAGCCAACCAAGAAATCTCAAAAAAAAATCTGCCCTTCCATACATTTCAGCGGAGCGGCATTGTATTTTCATATGAAGCAAGTAATTTTTTTTTCGTGAGACAGGATTTATTCCATAGTAAAAGTTGTTCTATACCATTGACTGAATAAGCTCTTCAAATATGGTTACACCTTTCTGTTACACATTGTATATGGGCACACAGACTTAAAACACGCTTTTAAGATTGTGTGCCCATACATTTTTAACTTAATGCATAAAATAATAAAATTTTGCCGGAAAAGCATAACCGTCATTTAACAATGATCGCGAAATACCATAAATCACACTTATTTAATATCTGTAATTCAAAAATAAGAAGAACTATCTTAAGTTGTGCTTTTCGCAGAGGATACGAATCGTTTCCCCTTGATAGATGTACCAAATGGGGTTATTCATAAATTAAACTCCCAGCGAACACAACAAAAGAATATACAATAAAAATTTTAAATTTCTTGGCGAATTAAAAAAGTCATGTTGGTATTTTCTAGTGAATTTTTCACATAATAATATCTACGTTGTTTAACTAATATTTATTTTCAGTACAATACTAAAAATCGATGGCCCACTTGTCTACACAAATAAACTACCTATATTCTAGCCGTCCGTTAAATATAAATAGTTATACCAAGAAAAACCGTTTCCTTAACATGATATTAAGGCGCTATATGTAGCTAAAGGGCTGCCACTTTAAAAAAATACATTATTTACTTTCAGTTATTGTTATTGAAAATCTGCTCAGGTAAATGCTTAGATATGAAAATGAAAAATGAAAATGAAAAATGAAAAAATGTTTAATGAAAAATAAATGTTACATTTGTTGGTTCCTGGCTCCCAAGCTAGAATTCTCTGTCCAATGGGTAGCCAGGCTTCTTTCGTACAGTAAGTAGGTTTTGCTACATATGCTTATGGCTAGCTTAAAATAAGACTAATTAACAATATATTAGTGACACCGATCAAACAATATTAGTGCGGGTAGGTACCTAGTCATTCATGCGAGTTATTAACACTTAACTCTGTTTTATAAGCGCCTACCCACATCTCCAGTTGAAAGCAACTAAACATCTCGTTTAATTTCATAACAACAAAAATATTTTAAGCTATGAGTTATGGATACTTGCACAATATTGTTGTAAATAATCTACGTTTTTATTAAATGGTTTTTCAAGTGTAAGTATGTGACGTAGACTTTGAATTTATATAAACAGTAAATGCTGTCCAAAATTTAGTAAAAATAGCAATAAACTATTTATTAAAAAGCATAGTTTTCATAGACAACGTCTTTGATGAGCTAAAATTTTAACTTTTGATAAATACGGCCACTTTTCACATAATTTAAAATTTTAGCTCATCAAAGACGTTGTCTACAAAAACTGTGATATTAAAAATGGTTCATTGCTATAATTACTTGAGTAGATTTTCAGTAATTATTCTAGTAAGTAAATAACGTTTCTTTTTATAAAGTGGCAGTACTTTTGCAGCATATTGCGCCTTAAATGGTGACTAATATTGAATTTGCTGCAACTTCCATTTGCTTTAGTGTGACGTCACTTGAGAAAAACTGTTTAGAAATGTGTCCTTTAATATCAGGATAAATTTATAACAATTTGTTTCCGCCTGATTTGACAGATAGATGACAGATGAGAAGACAGACAGAGATAGACCACTTTTTTATAAGCAATCACACATCACAATCAGTATGATACCTAAAATATCCCAAATGACGTCACATATGCAAATTCTTCAAAAAATCATAAAAAAATAATTATCAAATTGTGTACCATAATAACGAAAAGTTTGAAATAAATGGCGTAGGTATATTATATACATATTCCATGAAAAAAAAATCTTGAAAAAGATTACGCAGATACGAAGCGCGTTCGCACCTTTGTTATTAGATGGGTAAATAATAATCACACTGTAAAAATTACTAATATACTGACAAACGTTATCATAGCTTGTAACACCTGTGATTCGCACCAACGTGAAACAACAAATCTACGTATCTCTAGTACCATGTCTCTCAGCATTAAGGTTAATTCCGTGCGGCGACAAGGTACGTAAACTCTAAAGGTGCAACGGCACACTAACTCCACTACGCTTTTCGTTCTGAAATTTTCGCTTCGAATTTCTTGAGGAAACGAGTATTGGACTGAATGAAGCTTTCAATTTTCAGGTGCAATTTTCAGTCAAAAGCGGGGTAAGTAAAAAAATACATGTATTTTTTATCAATTTAGAATGCAGTAAATAAAATGTTTAGTTTTAAACAGTTTTTGGGTTGGACCATCGGGTCGGTTTTTAAAAGTCTAAGTTTGTTTTACGTTTTTAAGGTAATCATCAATTCATCATGCAGCTAAATTACACTTTGCGCGATCATACAAAACGTGGTGTGAAGTGGAGCATCTGATCACTAGAAGTCATTTGTTTTAGAGTTGTGTCAAGTTCAATGTTTCCCTTGACACTAATTAGTATGCTGAAGAATCAATTATGTTCTACATCATTATCGACAGAATTTTACTTGGGTTTTACGTATATACATACATATGTACCGTTATCTATGATTGTAAATAATATGTAGGAGTTACTGTAGCAAAACTTACTAAAATATTTGAAGAAACAAGAGCATTATAGAACTTATTACAACTCTAAAACTTATCACTTTACCCATTTATAACTTCAATGGTGGGTGGTCCAGTGAAATTTGTCCATATGAAAATTTCATCCAATCAAATTTAACTAGAACCATACACTACATACATCTTCTCACGCCTGTCTCTCAGAGAGTAGGAAAAGACTACAGATTTTCAACTGATACGATCCTGAAACACTTCTTTCGCCTCTTCCACATCCATCAATCTAGTCATACAAGCTCTTCTATTCTTTTTTGGCATTTGACATTGCCCTTCTTCAATATGTTGCCAATTCGGTCAGCATACCTCCTTCTAGGGCGACCTGGTCGAAGTACCTTCCACTTGCGTATTATACATTTCTTTCGTCACTCTACTAGAACCACATGCCCCATATAAATCCACCGGTGTACTTTTGGTGAGTTATCGTCTGCTATAACTATATTATATTGCCAGCCTGATACTATAGTGTCACAGTATGATAAACATTAGCAGCCCGCGCTAGCTACATTTCATTACGGTAAATACCCAAAAAAAAAAGTCTTTTGATAAGAAAATACCACAAGTCAGAATATCACATACAGCTGTTTAACTTGTGAGACCCGCACTTGTGAGATAAAACAGCTGTAGTCATAAATTCATATATCCGAATAAACCCTATCCTATCATACTCCTACTTATATGTAAAAGTGAAAGTTTGTTTGTTACCTAATATCTCAAAAACTCCTTGATGAATCAACATGAAAGTTTCACTATTTTAGATTAACATATAGAACTTTTCTGAAGTTTCTGGGTGTAAATTCATATATATACCTTTTGTAACAGCTGCCGTTAAGAGTCACGTGATCATCAAACTAAAACACGGGCTCAGTGGGGTGCTGGTATTTTGGTAGTCCTTTCCACGGGGTCTAATTGGGTCCATACTACTACTAGTTTTTCCCTAAATAAATAAATAAATAAATATAATCCCAGAAAATCGGGCAGTTCCCTAGGGACGACCCAAATACGAATACCATGCGGTTGTAGTTTGATAATAATACTTTGATAATTTTGGAACGAAGGTTATGTAAGTATTATACACTACTGCTATGTAAGGTATAAGAAATTATAGTCTCGGAAATCCATATACATTGTCCCTTTCTTTACATTCATATCCCTTTGTTCCGGTTCTTTCCTGCAGTAAGTATTTTGCTGCAATAATTACCTGAGTGCGAGCCAAAACGCAACTCAAAAATTCCAAAAAACTGAAAAATGTAATTAAAGACAGTTCAAATTCCTTATTTCGTGTTTCAATACTTAAACAGATGCACCAGATTTTTAGAGGATTTCAGTTAAATATAAATAAAAAGAAAACCAAAATATTCGTAACTGCAAAACGGCCAGTTAAAATCTTAACCATAAAAATAAAAGATTCAGTAATAGAACAAGTAAACAGCTTTAAAAACTTAGGTAGAACCATCATAAAAACTAAAAATTTACAACAGATATCAAGACTAGAATCGCAATCACTAAGCAGGCTTTCCACAATAAAAAATACATTTTTACTTGAATATGTCTACAGATACAAAGAAAAGGTTTATAAAAGCATAATATGCATGGAGCACAGCGTTGTATGGGTGCAAAACGTGGACCATGACAAAGAAAGATAAGGAGAGGATTGAAAAATTTGAAATGTAGTGCTGGAGGCAGATCGAGCAAGTTAGTTGGACCACAGGTTGGACAAAGAAAATAACAAATGAGGATATGCTGGAACGAGTTAAAGAGAAAAGAAACATCATGAATGTAACTGAAAACAGAAGAGGGAAGATGTTCGGGTACC
This sequence comes from Ypsolopha sequella, assembly GCA_934047225.1. Taxonomy (NCBI): domain Eukaryota; kingdom Metazoa; phylum Arthropoda; class Insecta; order Lepidoptera; family Ypsolophidae; genus Ypsolopha; species Ypsolopha sequella. The sequence goes on from OW203996.1 coordinate 13,511,278, forward strand.
TTTTTAGGCATGATCCTCTTATAAAAGTTATCGTCGAAGGGAAAATAGAACAGAAAAGAGAAAAAGGCAGACCAAGGATCAAGTTCAGTGAAGGCAGGAGTCGCAATTGAACGTTCTGGCTCTGGACAGAGAACGATGGAAGATGCTTCACCGACAAAAAACTCCTAAATAATTTCGATGATGAATCTTTTTAAAATATAATTCATAAATATGATTGTTGGTTTGTTACCTGAGATCTCGAAAAAAAAAGTATATTAGTAGATCTATGATTATTGTAAAGGCAATGTATCTGAGTTTTAGCTATTTTCTGGAAGATGATGGATATAAATATTATAGGTATATACCCGCCAACGTTGAATTCACAAGAGCAGAAAACTGGACGGCTTGGGCTTTCTTATTGGTGGTGTTATTTCCTTGATTCTTTCCGCGTGGTAAGTGTAGGATTTATACTTTTACTATATTCCCTAAATTAGGTCAAAATGTACTGTGAAATTATTAGTCCAATAAAATATTGACCAAATGTAAATGACTAGACAAAAGCTAATTATACGCTGGTGAAACCAAATGCAAAAGCTAGTAAATAAATAAAGGCTAAAATTAATTACGTCAGTGACGACATAAACAAAAGGTATAAAACACAATGGCTGCTTTAATGAAAAATAATTTCAATAAAAATTCGTTTGCAAAAAGGATTTAATAACGCGTTCATTTATTATTTTCGTGTGTGAAGGTCTTTTATAATGTTCGTTTTTTGAAAGGTTATTCAAAGTAATTCAACTCGACTATATCATGCACACATAACACTGTTATTATATGATATCAAACACGAGCAAGATGAAGTGGTTAAATATGTAGATACCTATACAAAACCATTTAACGTTTTTTTTTTCAGAAGTAAGAATACCACGCAAATAATATTCTGACGTGCAAAAATTCAATAAATACTAGTAAATTTAGTTCAAAAATGATACACCCGAGCACACCAACAACCAGACATCCACACATTTCCATTCCCATTAAATAAAAAATTAAGATGAGAACGCCTTATGAAGCCGAAAGGCAACAGGCAACAGGATCCCTATCAGACAACTGTAAGAAGAAAAACAAAAAAGAAAGCTTTGGAAAAAAATCTCAAGAAAAATCATTATTAAATTATACATGCAAAACTGTAAGCCAGGGTCAATACTAAGGAAAACAAACTATGTTTTCTTGCAGCTATGATAATAAAGATCTTTTTGCAGCTTTGTAACTTCCAACCTTTGTATTACTAACTTCTTACGCAGAATAACAAAAAACAAATCCTTGTTAAAATACAAACAAGAATCTAACCTTTTTGGACATAGCAAACGAATTTGTTGAAATAAATATGAACCTTAATTCGTAGGCATAAGAGCGGAAAATTGTTAAAAGAAAGGAGATTTATTGTAGTTTTTACAATTTTCCGGCCCGTGGTCCCCACTGAGTACCTAGGGAGACATTTCGGGAGATATCACAGTGTTACTTCAAAGTCAAAACCTTTTCTGTAGGGAAATCTTAAAATGGGGAATCATTAGAACTCTGAGAAACGGTTTTATATAATTCTCTGCCGATTGTGTTAGGCTAAGAAGTTAATTGTGAGTTTTTTAATCATAATGTAAATGTACAAGTACCTTTTCTCAAACATGTTCGTCAATTGTCGCTTTTCTTTACAAAAAAGAAGACAAGAATAGGCTATTTTTACCCCAGGGGAAAACTAAATGTATTGAAATCCATTTACGGCCTAGGGAGTAGGTATAGTAATTTCACACATTTATTTTTACCCGCTAAGACAACCTTTTAAACCTTTTAAACCTTTTACAAGGGTAAAAATGCCAAACAGCTAAGCCAATGGTTCGTTTTTCAACACATTATTTTTACGTTATATCCTATTCTGTGGCAGGCAAAGGTATTTAGGACCATGAAAGTCTTTTCTTAAAAGTTTTTTATACTTTTATTCCATTTTGGAAAAGGCAAAGTTATAGTATCCTATAGTGCCAGCATCCGATTATGGTGCTGGCGCCGGCACTGGCGCCTGAGGTACAGCCTATTTTTTCCTTTTCTTATAATATCCATGTTTAAAAATAGAATATTTAAAAAGTTTAGAAATGGCGGCAAAGTGAGTTAATAGAGTTAATTATAACGCATAAAACTATCTTATTGTTTTATGTAAATAAATAAATAAATTGTGACTGATGCCGGGCCCGAATGGCCCAAAATACATCTCACTAAAATTTTATTTTACGTTGTTTTATGTTATTCTTATTGTTTTATAAACACTGAAAAATTTGTTGTAGTGAAGAAAGAAAGTCAGTGTTAGTGTGAAGATAGATAATTTGAAAGAAGAAGCCAATTTGGTCATAGAAAACTCCCTTTCAGCTTAAGGCCCTTAATACCGCCAAATGGGTAATTTTTAAAGCCTACTCCTCTTTTATGGCCAAACCAAAAATATTGAAAAAATGTATTATGGATTATCAACTCTAGGACAACATATGCAACAATTTTCTTTTTCGTACCACCAAAACTTCTGTATGAAAAATTGTTTCAACTGAATGGTGTTTTTTGGCTGGAATTTCCTACTGCTCCTAAGCGGCGTAGGTGATTTAATTCATTTATGCTTTGATAAATAGATAAACTTGATAGCTATAAATATAACATGGAATTATTCAATCGAACAATGACGCCCATGTGAAAAGTATTATTTTCTCCTATTTTGCCCTTTCAAGGACGCAGCGAGCGTCGTAACAGCCACCACGCATTGTGCACTGATTTGAACGTTATTTCAATGTCGTTTCCGTCGATATTCATACAGACAAACATCGAGCTGCTAATTTGGTGACGGTAATCGCCTTAAGTAAAGTGAAGGTATAACCGAGTTTATGTGTTATTTCCATTAGATTGTTCTTTGGCAAACGCATTTTTATACTGCCTCACATTGTTTGAGAAAAGCACTATATACATATATAAATATGCCTTGGCAGAAACGGGTATTGCCTCTCTTGTATTATAGCAGGCTAAGGCTACTCCACAGACAATACCCTTCTTTCCACCGGTCGGGGAAGGGATCACTCGATTTATTCGAGTTCAGGTTCGAGTAAAGAAGACTTTCCTTCATAACCCTGGAGTTGGCGTCGTTACGTATTTACCGGCTGATTTCAACCGCTCGAATGTAATGTACCATAATAATCACTCACAATACTGAACTTGTGTTTCTTTGGAAAAGATGTGCAGTATCATCAAAAGATTAGGCGGTTTTATTTAACATGAAATGTTATCATGATACTTTTTCAAAGTGGTACCTGCCAATGTTACTATATTTACTATATTTTATTCATAAATAACAACTACAATTACATTTTAAAATGAAACTTAATATAAATTAAACTAATAACTTACATTTTAATAAAAAACTAATTTTAAGAACAGACAGGTACTTAAAATAACTTGCAAAAAACAAGTCATAAAAATTCCTAAACATAAAAAATGTTGCTAAAATCGCTTTCGTCGAGACTGTTGTCTTCCCCGAGGGAAAAGTACTAACGGCATTACCTCTTTGGCAATTTAAACCCGGTAATTATGTTTTATTATTTTCTATTAACGTAATCGTAAATAAGAAGAAACAAAGAAAATTTCCTACATGTTTCTCAACCTTAAAGTGAAAAAAAGCATGAATCCATGAAAACACAACCTGCTAAACTTTTCTCTTCGTTACGTGACATCGAATCTTGAAGAAACCATAAAAAATCAATAGTATTTCTCAATCCCACCCCGATCTTCAGACCACACACACATGGACCCTTCAATCCCACACAAACTGATATAGATTATCAACCCTTAGCCCTTGGTTCCACAAAGCCTTTATCGGGACTGAGCCCGGGAAATAACGGGAAATACTTCAAAATAAAGACGAGGCTGGGTAAGAAGATTAAAGTACCGACACTAAGTTAACGAAGGAAGAAAATAAATATAAATATATATGAATAACTTTTTTTCGGTATGTAATCAAAAAACTATTTTATCTACTTACATACATAGGAATTTACAACATCAAAACCGATTTTATAGGTATCTTGAAAAATGAGTGCTTGCTTACGAAACGAACGAAGTGAGACTGCATAAGTGTCCCAAGGGTACTTTAAGGTAGTATCTACAATGTTTGTTCGATGTTTTAATATTACATTATTACACCTACGACTGTGCGCTGTTATAAGCCCAATTTATTATAACACTGCTAGAAAACCAATCAGCACCTACGACGAGAAATAATAAGCCCCGCCCTCTTTTCTCGACCTTGCTTCTGATTGATTCTCTGGCGGTCTCAGGCACCAGTACCCTATAGACGCAACTGAAATTTATGACTAGTGTTCTTTTCTCATTTTTCGTTTAAGGCCCTTAATACCGCCAAATGGGTACTTTCTAAAGCCTACTCCTCTTTTATAACCAAACCAAAAATATTGAAAAAATGTATTATAGATTATCAGCTCTAGGACAACATATGCAACATTTTTCTTTTTCGTACCACCAAAACTTCTTTATGAAAAATTGTTTCAACTGAATGGTGTTTTTTGGCTTGAATTTCCTACTGCTCCTAAGCGGCTTAGGTGATTTAATTAATTTATGCTTTAATACATAGATAAACTTGATAGCTATAAATATAACATAGAATTTTTCAATCGAACAATGACGCTCATGTGAAAAGTATTATTTTCTCCTATTTTGCCCTTTCAAGGACGCACCGAGCGTCGTAACAGCCACCACGCATTGTGCACTGATTTGAACGTTATTTAAATGTCGTTTCCGTCGATATTCATACAGACAAACATCGAGCTGCTAATTTGGCGACGGTAATCGCCTTAATTGTTAGTTATATTTTTTTTTTTTTTTTAGGATAGATGTTAATTTTTAGTAATAATGCATATGAAAGACAATAATTAATACAAAAATAATCCTAAAGAAATATAATGAAATATTTCATTATATATTATTCATTATATATTAAATATTTCATCATACATTTACAATGGAAGACGGTAATATTTTCGATGGTTTTAGACAATTAATGAAATAATTAATAAATTTTAAAAGATTTTTTTTTAAATTGTTTTATGTAATTAATTATACATTGGGACACTCATGCAGTCTTTCCCAAAGTCGATGTCACAATTGAACAAAATACCATTACGTGGTGAGGGACTTTTTGGGTCGCTCCTATATTTTAGAGTTATAAAAAAAATCATGTTCATCCAGCAACTCAACATACATTTTTCGTGGCAGTAAAGAACAATAGTTCTAATAATTATTATTCTAATAATTAAACTGTTCTCCTAAAAAACTGCTGGCAGGTATGAACAATTTTTCATGACAGAAATCTACAGAATGAATAAAGTGCACTTCTTTTAAGAACCTTTACATACGTGTAATTCAAATTTGCACTTTTTGTATAAACTTGTACGTTTAAAAATAGCTGTCTGGTATAATAACTTGAACTAATGAAAATCTAGTATTTAAACTCTTGATATTTGTACATAAGAAAAAAAAATTAATGTATCTATTTGCGAAGGACTAAGAACAGCGAAAATAATGCTTACCAAATTTCTTCTCGTCAATATCAAAAGTAGTAATTACATCAACTCAAAATGTCAATAATGTCTTCATAAATGTTTCATATTAAAGTCAGACAATGTTCAATTTGATATATTTTACCTTGATTTTGTGTTGCAAAGTCAAAGTTAGGGAAAACATTTTCAATATCAAGATAAAAACGTTTGAGAACGTCAAAAATAATTCGATTCTTAGGCAAGGGGACTTCAGCAATAGGGGCTCGCCCCTTCTGCTCGTTATTCCGAATACGTGCTCCATGTAACGTCTTTTTCCAAGCAAAATATGTATTAAATTGCTCTTCAAGACTCGGCCATCGAGACAGTAATGTATTCAGCCCCTCCGAGACAAAAAAATCGACAACAATTACTCGAAAATCGTCCGATATTTGAATAGAAGAAACACAATATAATTATTTAGGGAGCCGCTATTCGCAACGGCATTGAATACTTTATGAAGAAAGCTCTTGAAATTCTTTCCAAGAATTTTTGTACGTCACCAACATAATTACTTTTTTTCTCAAAGTAATAGAAATAAGAACGCTTGCAACAGTGTCATCAGTGTCAATATTACAAATATGTTACTCAAGTAATTCCAGACAGATAAGTATACGCGACGATAGTAAAATTTACGGAGTATTATTTAAAGGAGGTACAATTGTTCAGAAGCATCCCAAATAGCGGCCAAATATATTTGAGTCAAAATTTCTTCAAAATTGTAAGTTTGAAATGTTGTTAGTCTGAAGTGCTGTCTAATGAGTTTCTGACGACTCCATTAACATTTTCGGGACGAATATTTACTTCGATATTGTTGCTGTCAATCTGTTCTTAAACGGATAATTGAAACACCGATTCTTTCTTGGTTTTAAAAAAGCTTTTCTTGCTCGAAGTAATTCTATTTAATTTGAATTTCAGATTTGGTTAACAAAGGAGGCTTGAGCCTCAAGTTTTGTTTGATACCACAAGCCAAGTCTAGGACTGAAATGTTGTGGGTAACCTCAGGCACATTGCTACTACATATGTCTCTAGTTAACAAATGTAGACAATTTAATGTAACTAAGTTACTCTTTTAATGCGAGTTTGTAGTTTTTCTATAAAGGACGGCTCTCGTGTAAGCAAATACACACAGACTTTCCATTTTTAGGGTTCCGTAGTACCTAAGAGGTACAAAAGGAACCTTCCGTCTCTCCGTCCGTATTTCATAGCCTTATAACCTTAGTACCGTTAAAAATAAAGACTTGACACAAAAATAGCATTATTTTGCCTACATAACACGGTGAAAAAAAAGTAAAAGATTGAAATTGTTCAAAATATTTCAAACACAAAGAGAAAAAAAAACTTAGAAATACAATATGGGTTTAATTTACATATAAAAAATTAAAGAACTAATTGTAAAAATATACCGTAACTATATTTACTGGCACTGATTTCGAGAAAAATATGAAAAACCACAAAAAAGTATATATCTCAGAAACTGGTGTACCGAAAAATATGAAAAAAATTAAGATTATAGGTAATAACTGTCTAATAACAGAAAAAATAGCGATTAAAAAAAAATTAACTTAAAAGAGAAATATAAAAAAAGTAAAATAAATAAAAAAAATATTTATCAAATTGTAGAGCTAATTGTAAAAATATATTGTTTGGCTTTAGTTACTTAAATCTTCGAAAAACTACAAAAAATGTATGTCTTACATTTAAGAGGGGCAAGACATTCTCGAAATCCAAGCAAGTTAATATAGCCAAACTATATATTTTTACAATTAACTGTCTTATAGTTACAATTTGATAAAATATTTTTTATCTCCAAAACTGGTGGAACAAAAAATAAGAAAACAATCATGGTATTATTTGTAAAAATTACAGAAATATAAGAAATTTACCCGTGACTTCGCTTTCGTTGCGTTATAAACGCAAACCTCAGCTGTATCTTCAGTGAAGATTCTTCACTAATTACAGCACATACATCATAGAGAAAACCACACCAAATTCCTCTTTATGAAAGCTATGATGACTAAGTTTTATGCCAAGATACAAGCAGTACAAATGTGATATCAGAGTAAGTAATTAGAAATATACTTAATTAATTAAGATATCTATTTATAAAAAAATCATTAAGTTATTAATTATCGCATGCAACACGAGATATTGCATGACGTAAGAAACACAAAAAAAGCTTTAACACCAACGATTTTTCACATCAGAACTCAACGCACAATAAAACTTATTAAATTATTCACCAACACAAACATGTAAGATTATAATAATGTCGTGGCAAAAAAATTGCTAACCTTATAGAACAAATTCAACACGATTTTTGTCAACAGTTACCGAAACTTATTCTGTTAACCACCCCCCAGTAAACATAATCGATACGTTTTTAGGAGACATCCTTTCATACAAAGAAATGCGCAAAACCGTGTAGATTTTGTCTAATGATGGGGCTGAAGTCGATACGCTTACGTGGCATGTTTTGATTTCCAAAATCGTACTGAATTAGTCACGACGATGAGGGGAAGAATTCAACACGGTTGAGGAAATTCGCACCCCGTACCACATTGGGATGTAAAAATCGTTAGTGAAAAGAAAATTGATTGTGCGAACGGTGGTGGACGTTCGTTTACAACTTTTGCACATCCTCGGAGATATAATTGTTCCGTCAATATACTTTTTTTTTGACATTAAAGTGTGTATAAGCATCCCTTTTAGATAAAAATAGTCTGCGTAAGCCTTTTTTTTTTAATACGTTTTCAAGTTTAAGCCAACTAAATTAAGATACGATTATCTTTTAGTATAAAAGAAAAAAGTTCAAATAAATCTTGCCAAAGAATAAAATGGGTACTTGTAGTTTTGTCTAGACTTCGTGCTCAAGTACGTGAGTGGCAGTTTTATCTCGCAGATCTTCTTTTGTATTTAAGCACAATGAAATTGAATTCGAAGTACTTACTCAACGCAAATCGCTTAGAGTCTGAACATGACCAGTAGTACAGCAGTATATATGCCATCCCAGCATTTAAGCTCAGGTAAAATAGAAATAATTATATTTTATTCAAGTTGTCCTATAAACATTATATATCAAAAAACATTTTTAAGCTTGACACCTTCCAGAAATAAAGGGCCTTGCTCGAGCGTTTAGACACAATAATTTATTGAAATTTATATTTATGAATTTTTACTTAGTATGTCTGTGGTAAAACATTTAGGTGTATTTATTGTAACGTAATATTTTTAAAAAGGAGCATTTTCTTTTAAATTATTATTAATTATTAATCACACTACCTTGCATAGTTTCATTAAAATATCATTCCTCTAATACATACACACAAACCTACGCAACATCTCTCTCACTGTCACTCTCTCAAACACACACACACCCTCCCTCGCATAAAATACTCACCCCTACACAGCTACTGTGAGGGTTCACACATTTTCACACACTTTCATGCTCTTTTCACAAAAAACGCGTATTTTTTATTATTAGCTGTTTTATTATTTTTATTTCAATTTATTATTATTTATTTAAACTTAATTTTAGGTACAAAACATTTTAGTAATTTGAATTATTCTTATAAGAAGTCTAGGGATCAGTTTTTTTATTTAATTATGTAAAATTATAAGATTATATTTTTGCTTGAAAAATTGTAACCTAATTATTTGTGCCCGATATGGAAGAGGTTATTGCCTGTACTACAGGTATTTTATGCTTATTTATAACAGATACTACAATTAAATGATTATGTTATTTAAGTTTTCATTATGTCAAAAAATAAATTTATTATTATTATTTTTATTATCTTTCTTTCACCCTTAGGTTGCCTGGAAGATATTGCTATTAGCAATAAGTGACACGTTTTTATTATAATAAATTATTTAAATTTATTTTTCTTAGTGTATTTACTTTTCATGTAAACGTGTTAAAATTAAAAAATATGGTCACGATAACAAATAAGTGTAAAATATAATGAAGATTTGTGTATTATAGCACATACAAAACATGTTCGTACAGCCAATAAACGGAAGGTATTTATTTCATCAAGTAAGCTCTAAATCTCTAAGAACTACGTCTATAACGCGTCGCCGTGATGTAATATACGAGTATTTTACACATTAACGGGATTGCGCTACGACCGCGAGACGATGTGCCTAGCTATCTAGTACAACCTCTATGGTAACATCTATTGCTACAAGAGCTAGGTGGAACAAAAATAAAATAGAGTAAAACAGAAAACATTTTATTTTCATGTTAAAAATATACAAAGGAACATAATCGCTTAGAAACATTTACAATTAACTAAATAATGTCCAGTGAACATTTTAGTGATACGACTCTGAGTATAAACAAATCAGAAAAGTAACTCCTTTAGCGCGAGCGACATCATAGGCAAAAACCTATAGTATCTAATAAACCAGCAACCTATCCTAATCTCCCCCCCATTTAGCAGCCAGTTGTCTACTCTGAGATCAGTTCAGCAGAGCTGACGTGGCTAGTGTGCACAATAATAGCACTGTATACTGTGATAATAGGATTGCAGCCAGACCGTGTTACTCTCATTTACTAAGACACGGATCGGAATGTTCCAGGCAGGGTTTTTTTTTTAATAGTACGGTAAATAGCTCCCTTCTATGCTATAAACATGGTAGAGCGTAGACATTGGGCAATAAATACATAAGTTTGCGCACAAGTGTGCGAAATTGAGTTCCGAAAACGGTTATGCCATAAATAGGAGTAGGTAAAGAGGAAAAGCAGGCTCTTTTGTGTTTATTGCGTCGTATCATGCTTTTTAAGAGTTTTGATACCAACTTAGCTAACGATGTTTATTTACGAACTGGTTTTTGCACTGAGTAACGATTTAATCAAAAATTAGTACATTACGATATGCCACGGCGTGAGTTAGCGCCAGATCATAACAAGGAGCGCTAATTATCCTGCAATAATGTACTTTCACGAGTATCGTATATTATTTTATTGCATGCGTGACCTAAACCCATGCTTAATGTAATGCTTTTCAAAAAGTCCACTTAAGTAGACCATTATTGCATTGAATTAGCTAAATTCCGTGCCATAATGGACTACTTGAGTCACGGAAAAGCGTTGCATACTGTGGTGTAAAGTAAATAAACAAGATAAGATTGTGACCCGCGTTAATTGACCTCTTGTTAAAGTCATAACTTTGGTTCTTGTTACCGTTGATACCGTATTATAAAAATAAAACACATATAATAATAATAATGTGAAATGGATTCATTATCACATTCAATGAGACAAAAATAACAATAATCGTTTTTTGGTTATTACTAACCTACCGTTCTGTTTCGGGCTGTTGAATAATTTCGTTATTTAGGTTTCCATTCAAATACTCAGTCCAAGGGCAAAGTTGTACCGTACCCAACACCTGGGCAAACCCGACCTATCACACCACGAAAACCGCTTAACTTTACAGTACTCATAAAACTCAACCCACATTTGCGCCAACCGTAACATACTGTAAGGACACGTGCACATACATGTTGATTTAAAAGCATGCTTTGTGATAAGCTAGCTGTTTTTATTAGTTTAATCATATTAAAAGATTGTTTCTTTACAAAACATGAGTATTTCACTGAAGATAATTTTTGCCTTGACCCAGATTACTGAGACAGGTGGTAATTGTATACATTAGTATACTATTTGTTGTACCTGTAACTATTTGTTGGCAAAAAGATTTACAGCTTTTTGTATAATACGGTGCATAAATTCCAGAGAGAGTTATTTGAATTATTTTATACTCTGCATTTTCCTATTAATTACATAACAAATGAAAATATATATGCCTAAAATTAAAATCCTATAAATATTGAAAACTTAATCTAAAGACCTAAGAATAAATATATTGAACAAACTATTTGAATTTGAATTTGAAGAAATAGTAGAAATATATATTACATAAAAAAGAATGTACCATTGTGGAGGTCTTTCGTAATAGTTCTTAATCGATGAAAAATACTTTTTATAAAGAGGCTGCCTAGGAGAAACAGATGATATTTCGTGTATTTCATTGATTTTTTTTGACAATCCTTACCGTATATCATCAACCGTTTCTACCAACTCGCACCAGTAAAAGCAGAGAGTGCACCCTCCCTAACTTTGCTTAAAAATTCAATATGGCTAAACGTACCCGGGCCAGGGGATATATCACGTGAAAGCAATTTGAGCACCTCTCTACCGTGCACTAAACGTTATTTATGGTAAACCCAAAGCGCACTTACTGAATTGCCCATATTGAGTTTCAAAAGATTTTTCGGGTGAACGAGTTGCTGGGTGTCTTGTTTATTTATTATTACGGCATATATTTAAAATTTAAAGGAAACAAGCGTAAAACAAATTTTTTGTATATCAACAGTGATTTCACATGATAAATGTTAAATAAACGGTTCAAATTCAAACGGTTAAATTCACTAGTCGAGTTTTTATGAAATTTTGGGCCAGTTTCCGAAATAAGGTGCTATCTAAATAAAATAACGCTTAATTTTTTTCTGTCTTTCAAACAAAAATTGTACTCCATATCTGGTATATACATTTAAGGTTGGGTTTGGTAACTATAATGCAATTTTATATATATATATAGGTTTTGATTTTGGAAATAAATAGATATTTAAAGGACATCATTCATTTTGGGCTAAATTTGAAAGTGCCGGCCAATTAAAAATAATGTTATATTTCGTTATAATTTGTAATTATATTTATTTGTTACTATGAGACCAAAGCGGTAGGGTCATTCTCTGCTTTATTATATGAGTTTGAAAAATCGATATTTTTTTCTGGGCTAAATATGAAAGGCCGACCAAACAAAAATAATGTGATGTTTCATTAGAATATGTAATTAGATTTATTTGTTAATGCAAGAACAAATCTATAGGGCCATTCTCTGCTTTACTATGATTTCGAAAAAATCTATTGTTTTTTTTGCTAAATATGAAAGTGCCGGTCAAACAAAATTAATGCTATGTTTCGTTAGAATATGTAATTGTATTTATTTAATACTATGAGACAAAATCTGTAGGGTCATTCTTTGATTTATTCTGTGAGCAGCGGTATTAAAAAAAATGCGGACCGGAGATTCCAATGTAAGATTAGCCTCAATATTCAAAATGTCCAAATCAACTTTTCAAAGAATGTTGAAGAAAGGTCGTGAAGCATTGATGGCGGACTATGTGCCGTCACGAGTTGTTTTCGCCCGCATGACCCGTGAGGAAGTGGTACAACAAAACTTGATAGTCCCAGAAATACTTTTCGGCAACCCAGACAGTCCAATCAATGAAAGGAAAGCTGTGACAATGTGCGATGGTACTTATATCTATCACCAAAAGAGCTCTAACTATTTATACCAACGGAAATCGTATAGCAGTTACAAGTATCGTCACCTTCTCAAACCAATGTTATATGTATTCTGTGATGGTCATATAATAGAGGTTTCTGGACCTCATGCTGCAACGATTTTTGATGCGGTGATTATGAACAACACGGTAGATAACGAAGAAGGCGGTTTTCAGTGGTTCCGTGGATTCAGGGACTTCGTGTGGCCCCTTGAAGACTACGGCTACGTAGTACATATGCCGGAGACAAAGAACCGAAGGAAACTGCAGCTTACCACTGATCAAGCCAATAAGTCTCGGCTTGTGACCATTTATCGTTGGGTGGTCAAAGCCATAAATGGACGTTTCAAAATAGATTTTCGCCTATTAAGAATTGTCCACGGTGACCGATCACTAAGACATATGATGGACTACTTAAGAATTGCTGCAGCTCTTATAAATGACTTCCTTGTCCTGATCAACAATAATGTGCATGCTAATGAGTTTTTAAGAATTATTAATGAAAGAATAACTCTGCCTAATATATTAGCAGATCTTGTCATCACTAATAACTACAGTAGAAGGAGAGTACATTTCTAGTTGATGACAGCCAATACGCCGGAATTCGACCAGTTCCCCAGATTTACGCAAGAGCAACTGACATTGTTTACCTTGGGCAGCTATCAAATAAAGCAGGCTCGAAGCTATTATGGGGAGCATATTCAATCTGGTTGTGTGTTTATCATAGAGATTGGTGGGGACGTGCCAGCTCAAGAGGTTCGGGAACTGGATGGAAGAGACCTTTGGCTTATAAGAGGTTGCATACAGTCAAGATACGTTCAAGCCAAAACTTACTACGTGTAAATCGCCGTTGAGCCTACTTTACTTGGAAGAGAAGCAATTCCTCATTACTACTGTAGCTGCAATATTGGAAGACGTACATTAGGATGCTGTGCACACGTTATGACCATGATATGGTACATAGGTTTTGCGCGGCATGATCCCACCATAGTTCCACCGGCAGATGGTCTGGAAAATATAATAGTCAGACCGAACGAATATGAACCTTTGTACTGTTTCTTTTTTTTGTCAAATGAATGTTTTATTTCATGTTGCCGTTTTTTATTCAGATTTGAACCAATTAATTAATTATCTTTTAAGTAAGATACGTGAAATTCAGGTTATTTTATCGAAAAAGTATGAATATGACCATTTTTAGCGAATGAAAGAGTACAAAGAATAACCCTAGTGCATTGATCGCATAGTAAAATATGTTCAAAACATCTTTTCTGCACAACAAATCATCAGTAATGTGATATTTTCTCGAAAATTAATACAAAAATAATAATTTTCAAAATCATCTAACTAAGCAGAGAATGACCCTACACCTTAGGTCCCATAGCAACAAATGAATATAATGTCACATTTTATCGAAATATAATATTTTTATTTTTTGGCCGGCACTTTCAGATTTAGCCCAAAAATGTATGAACGCTGAATGATGTCCTTTATTTTGTATTTTAATTAATTAATTAATTAATAATACTATTAATTAATTTAGGTACATTTTTAATATTAATTTGGAAATAATTATTGAAATGACATCTTCAAATATAATTTTTCTCCTCGTTTGACGAATAATAATCATGCACAGAACTCAAACATAATCTACTTTATTAGATGGATTTTAATAATATCTAGATATTTGTCTTGGAAATTTTGCCATTTATTCAAGATTTTTCTTATAAAATTAAAAACATGATTTTTTCTCTTTCATCCTGAATTTTTCGCTTGAAGTTACTATGTCTGAAATAAATTTTTCATAGCCTCTTTTTTATCTAATCAGCCGCTGCATTTCATAGTATCGGATATATGACTCTTAATCATCAGACAACACCCGGACGAGATCTCTCTTCCAATTTTTAAATAAGTTTATTGGTTAATTTAACACCAGCTTCTGCCCGCGGTTTCGTCCGCATGGCCTACAGGAAACAAATGACATATTTTTTAGAAACAAACATTATAAGCGCTCTCACTCCCTCTCAATTGAATATAAAAACTGACAATATCCCAAACAAAGCTAGCAAGGCCAAAAAACTTGCATGTTTGGACATGCAACATCGCCTTCGGCGTCGCGGGTGCGTTTTCCGTCCTAGCATGCTCCTTTTACGGCCTCGCTATATACTTCCGGTTTCCGCGACGCTGCAAAGAACTTTATAAACTAAAGTCGCACAATTATTCACTAAACGAATATTTCCAGATGTTAGTGTGTAAAGTAAAGTAGGTATGTGCCTTGCCCGCGACCCCACCCACGTTTATTCAGCTATTTTATTAACACCCCTTATATTGAACAGGGTCACTACGATGATCATAAAAAAGCCACGTCCAAATCCGTTCTGTGGTTTCGAAGATGTGCGTGAACAAACAGACATATAGACAGAAAATAATTCTAAAAACTGCAGATTCGTGTTATGTTACTCGTCTTTAAGGGGGTAACCCTTTCTATTTTTATTACTTTTCTTCAATGTTCAGACACACCGGATTCTACTCTTTTATTATTGTATATTGATTGAAAATTTTAAAGCATATTATGAAATGGAAAGCCATTTAGCGAAGGCTTGGTGTTTGTCCATTTATCTGTCCATTCGCGGCATAAATCAAAAGAAGATAAGAGATGAAAAAAAAAAGTTACAAAAGAATGTTTAACAAAATGTTTAATGTTTTTCAACATTTAATACAGTTAGTAGTCCAAGCTGTCCATGTAATACCTAATAACCGTAAGATTTATGAATTAACTTTTAATTTGTACATAAGGAAATTTAATTTATAAGTCACAAGCACAAGTTTCTTATTACTGGCTATATTATTTTGTTTTTGCAGTCGATTGATAAAGCCATTTGATCATTGAAAATTGGTTCCAAAAGTTCAGTTATTTGCCTCATCCTTTGGACAATGATTTTGTCTTTCCTCGCTTTTGAAGCATTAAAATTCAAAACGTCTGATTCATAAAAGAGAATCTGAAGTTGAAAGAACCCTTTCGCTTTGATTTCTTCCTTTGTTCTTGTAATGAAACGCCATTTGTGGACGCTCGTCTAAAAGCCGACATAATGACAACCTCCTTTGTTTTATTTCCTTTTTTTGTCTTTTTTTCATGTTTTGTTCAACATTTAATTGTTATAGGTAGGTGTTTTAATACCAATTAACTACAAGAATTTTGTAAGAGACAAATTCTACTCTTATATATGTAACTACTAAAATAAAAAAATTGTGACATGCTCAGAAAATTAAATCACTAATACTGATCATTAATATATATTTTTTTATGACTTTGCAAATAAATATAAATATACCGTCATGATTGAACCCCTAAGGGGGTGTCAGAGGTGTTCCCAAGTGTGAACTGTGAAATGCAAGTCACAGACCACACATAAACCCGTTGTGATTTGAGTCCCATATTAAAATTACGAAATAAGCTTACAGTACCGCATTCTAGCTTTCGTTATGCGTACTTGCATGTGTACGATGTTCAAGAATGTAGAAACATTTGAGATACTTTACGTTGCATATTTTAGGAGCATCCTCGAGTCTTCATCCGCATGGAAACCTCAATATGGCATTTTTAGAACGGATCCAAATAAGTGTATTAAATATGTAAACTATAGTTTACCTCCTGACCAAAATATCGGCCTTATTTCTTTTATGGGTAGATGAAGCTCGACTCTGATCGACTTCTGTATAAAAGTTAAACATTGCTTTTCATAGAGGACGTGTAATTTATGTGACAAACAGTTAAATGGTATTAATTTGTTGGTTAAATCTCTTTTTTCTTATATAATAAATTTTTAAATAGTTTTTTAATTCACAATATCTGTTTATTTTTATATATTTTTTTACATTTACTTTCCTGTCTTGGCCTGTTTGTTTTTCATTTGCTTTTCTGTGTGGAAACTTAGTTTGTTTGAGTAATTTCTTTGTATGTTTGTTGTTTTATATATTGTTATATATTATTTTATGTACTCTAAAACAATATAACAAGCTGTTACCCGTGACTTCATCCGCGTTGAATTTTTACTTCCCGAAAATATTGTTGGAATAAGGAAATTTTTAGGCACGTTGAGTGATTTTGTTTGTGGAAAATCTTATGGGTTCACGTCACCGAAACGCTATGACGTGTTGCGCTTGGCCAGCACTGAAAAGTTTTCACTTTTGTCAGCAGACCCCATGACTACTTATGTTTTCTTTGTCTCAGTTATTCCTTAGAACTAACCTAAATTTGTTCATAACCCAAAAAAGTTTCGTCGGGATATGGGATATGGGATATGGGATATGGGATATGGGATCCTCCACCGTTTATCAAAATAATACTAAACATTTTTGAAAGCGCAATGCATCTGTTGATAACTCAGAATTACTTTCTTTATAACCGAGGGGAAGAAACCCTTAGGGTAATATGCAAATGGATTTAGCATTGACGTGTAAATGCAGAAGAAAAATTTCTACCAAATAGGTACAAAAAATGTAATGCGTATGAAAAATAATTTGGCCAAATGCGGGTCAGACTCGCGCACAAAGGGTTCCGTTTCAATACAATATATGAGTACGGAACCCTAAAAATATAATGCTAAATACGAACAATGTAGATGTCATAGCAACATCAATACAAGGCCTAAAGAGACAAGCCGCTAAAATGGTAGCGCATTCGACGCTCTCTGAGTAAGGAACTCTAATTTTATTATGTGCTAATTTACTTATTATAATCTGACCAAATTTGAAACTTGTGTGTACCGTTTAGATAGAGCTGAAACAAATAATTATAAAAAAAAATACCTTCTCGAGGTTTTTGAAGCGAATGCTTCGTTATTCGCGCCTCAGATAGATAGGGGGTCTAATTCAGAACTTGCACTTCACTACCATAATCGACTTCAAGAAAGAATTCCGCAGATCAAATGCTTGACAATAACAGTATTTAGACAAGGAATTTCTTTATTTTTTTAACCTTTTATTTTTGACGAAGGAATAATTAATTTCTTATTACAGATTAGTACGTTTTCTTAACCATTCGTAATTTGTTATTAGTTATTTTTGATGAAGACGATATTTTTGATGGTCGTAGATAATTTTGTCCAACTGAACATAATTAGACATTGGGACACTCGTGCAAACTTATTACGAAACTCACTTCGTTCATTTTGTGAACAAGCAGTCTTGTCCCAATGTCTCGCATTATGTTACAGTTACACAGAATACTATTTTTGTATAAATATTATCAGGTGGTAGAGCTGATGCCGTGTTCGACTGTGGAAGTACCACCATCTTACTTGGAGACCACCTCGAAGTAATCGAGGGAGAGTAAGAAGACAGCTCACAGGCAAAACACCAGGAGGCTCACCATGCCTGGAACCGATGGATGGTGGTATATCCATCCCTAATTACCGGGCCTTATATGGAACTGGTGAAGGGCAGCGGCGTCACTGGTGCGAGGGTTCCGGCACCGCGCTCACCAACACGCCTGCCCAGCGTGTGTGAGTATGGGCAATTCTTCCAAGATGACCGCCGGGAGTGGCAAAGTCCTGGAAAGGCTTATGTCCAGCAGTGGACGAACTAGGCTGATGGATGAGGTGTTGCTATATATTTTAGAGTTTATACTCATGGATATTTAAAAGTACTTCTTTGAACTTTAACCCTTATAAAATTAGGTATCCATCTTGAAAATCATAATTTAATTTATAGCATTTTAAATAACCTCAGAGTGCTCGTTTAATGAAAAAGTCTAAGAAATATGACGTTTATTTATGAATATTAAAACGATAAAAACTTTTCCAACGAGTCTTCATTCCCGCAAACTTGTCTGTTTTCGAATAACGACTCTTGTATTGTTATTTCAGAGTCCATTTTAGATTATTAAAATATCTAATTAAAATGGTTAATGTAAGGTACATTTTGAAAGTTATATCGGGTTTATTACCCCAGATGCCGAGGTTAAGTAACGTTTGTTTTCATTTTTACCTAATGGTTACAATAAAAATAATAAACTTTCTTAGCGTTAGTTCAGGTGGTAGAGCTGATGTGGACTCGACTGTGGAGGTACAACCGTCTTACTCGGAGACCCCCTCGAAGTAGTTCGGGGGAGAGTAAGAAGACAGCTCACAGGCAAAAAACCAGGAGGCCCACCGTGCCTGGGACCGATGGATGGCGGTATATCCATCCCTAATAGCCGGGCCTTATATGGAACAGACTGGTGATGGGCAGCGGCGTCACTGGTGCGAGGGTTCCGGCAACGCGCTTACCAACCCGCCTGCCCAGCGTGTGTGAGTATGGGCAATTCTTCCAGGATGACCGCAGGGATTGGCAAAGTCCTGGAAAGGCTTATGTCCAGCAGTGGACGAACTAGGCTGATGGATGGATGGATGAAGTTCTAAATATCAGGGAACCCTAGTTCAGGGCATTTTTACAGTATTTATGTATTTTAGGAATTTTCGGCTTGCAATATCTATGCGTTCAACGTTACCAGTACAACGCTACGCTATCGCCGAACCTCGTTCGTCGTAGCAATTCGTCGTAGCAACGTACGCCAAAAATGTTCAAATAAGTTATGTGCTACAAATTCTCTAAAAATGATTGAAACGTATTACATTCATGTGAAAAAGCAGTGAATGGTAAATAAAACACGTATTTCTTGGGATATTTGATCGATTAACCAGATCAGAATCGGAAGATCTATAAATAATTTTGATAAAATAAACATAATTGAAATATCGTTAAAAATTCTTGGTTCAAGTTGAGTTAATTGTAGTGTTTTTATTACAGCAATGAAAAATATAGTAGTTACTTGTACTTCAGAACAAATGTTGCAACTAATGTAAGCACAAAATCATTAGAAAATCCTGTCTATCCATCAAATGCTACCAAATTTCCTAGCTTTACTTATTAGGTTCAAGGAAAGTAAATAATAATAATGGCTTGATGCAATAATAATGATGAGCTTTGATACCGCATAAATGTATCAAATATTCATAGGAAAATTACCACACCTCATGTTGCTCCAATACATAAATCAAAATACACTCTTTTTTATAGCGCAAAAGTAGTGTTATACAATCCACATACAAATTTTCGAGACTTTTTATGATAAATTGATGTATAGGACCTCAGAAAGTAACATTTTGGTTACACTACACTCACTGCCTTGAGGTTCTGAGCACTAAAGTGGTGTAGGTAATTCACTTTTATGTTTTTGAGATTCTTTTATGAAAAATTTATATCAAGAACCTCAAAAGGATAAATGTGGGTTACGCTCAGCGCCTCAATTCAAAGCTGTATTTAATAAGGGTATTATTAAAATCGCAGTACTGAAATGAACGGTACGTGTCGCGTGGATATCCCTGGGGTATAATTAGGAGCAAAATCTACTGGAAATAAAGCATTTTGCTATGTAATTATACATTTTGTTGTAATTATCATTTCAATTTATAAAGCTTTTTGTATCTTGTATAACATACTTTGTTAGTTTTTTTTTGTTGTATTGCAATACAAAAACAAATACAAACACAGGTATGTGATATTGAGAAATAGATAGAATCAAAAGTCACTGTAGTTCTTTTTTTTAAGATGTCATTTAATAAAAGGTACCTACATCGTAATGATAATAATTTGTTATGAAATTATGTAAATTGACTAGCTTTTGCCCGCGGCTTCGCCCGCGTTGATTTAGTTTTTGTGTATTTGTGATGGTATTTCACGTCCACTACGTTGGATTTAGAAATCGTTTTTGTTTTCGTAATCAGCGACCCGATAAACCATACAAACGATACCCATTTTGATTTTCAGACTTTGTCACCCCATTACCCCCTTTTAGGGGTTGAATTCTGAAAAAACCTGAAACACATGTTTACTCATTTATGGATAGGAGTATTCCTGTGAAGTCCTTGGACCCCCGTTTCAACCCTTTAGAGGTAGAATTTTGAAAAATCCTTTATTATTCCTTGTCTACATTACAAAGGAAAGCTCTGTGCAAAATTTCAGCTTTCTAGGTCCAAGGGTTTGGGCTGTGCGTTGATGAGTCAGTGAATGAGTGAGTCAGTCAGGACTTCTCTTTTTATATATATGATGATTATTATGGAAAGTTTACTCCTAATAAGAAAGAACACAATCTAAGATAATACTATAGCTAAGATTGATACGTAACGTACTGCAGTTATACATGGCAGTTCCTAAATTGAGAGCCCCTTTCAAGTTGGTTAAAAATAAATTAATTCAGTTTCAACAACTTATACAAAGATAATACTAATACGAGTAGTTAGCATTTCATTCTCCACTTAACCCCTGCAGTATCTTCAACGTGTCATTATACTCAGCCTGCTATTACGAATGTCACCATATTGTTGCAAACATAGACGAATGTATGTATAGGTATTATGCGGTAACGCAACCGATCCACGCACACATCGACACGGCTTGATGTCAACCTTCTCATCACAGGCGGAGTCGATAAATTGCACGCTTGGCGAATATCAAGCAGATGCTCGATTCTGGTTGGTAAAACTGCATGAAAGCCGAAAGAAAAAGTTATAATTTGTGTTGGAGTTTTGCGGCGCCGGAACGATACTCGATGCTGCGGTGGCGCTCCCTCTTTGCGACGGGTGTGGTACGCACACAGCATGCTCATTACGCTCCAACTTTCCATGCGTGTACACTTTTGAATGAACTGATCGCTCAGTGTCAAGAAGAAGACATTTTTACACCACACTCGCAAAATTTGCTGCGAGTGTGCGTAACTTTTTAAATTTGTTAATTATGTAAGGATAATTAAATAATGTAGAAATATATTGAATTTTATTTTATTATGTAGTATTGTCTTAACTTGCGAGTTGGTATAAAACTGTAAGTAGGTATAAGGTTCTTGTATAAATAAATAAATAAACAAAACACAAAAGTACCACAATTTTACATGAAAGCATTTCAAGGGAAATAAAAATCACCATCACTGAGTGCTTTCGTAAAAAAAAAACCTTAAAAATGCGGCAGCAACTTAGCATATTTAACAAAATAAATAAATGTGTGGTTTTTGGGTTTTTATTGAGTTTTATTCCAGCATGGCTTAGTAGAATATAGTTGGTTAATGTGTCTGAATTCTGAAGGATTCAGTTTTACCATTACTTAATAATTACGACAAAAAAAATTGCAACAAAAAATCCAAGTTAAAGCCTTAAGAATCTGCTACTCTGTGTAACTTGTTGTTATGTTAAATCTACGAGTATTTAACTATTTTAAATTTAGAAATTAAGTTAACTAGTAGTTCGCCCCGAACTGTGAACTCGAGATTCGATCTTGACTGATTTGACTCATTTTCAAACATAAAAATATTTTTATCTCATTTACTCGCCTACCAAATTTCATGACGTTCTGATCAACGATACTCAAGCTATCGTGGAACAAACATTGAAACATACACACATAACATACAAAAGCCGGATTGTTCAAGTAGACTCTAACTTCGTTCACTTCGCTTACTCGTTCTATAAAATTGCACCTTTTGATTAGACGAGTTAAATATGTTGAATTAGTACAAAGTATCACCATTCGCTCGTGCGCTCTCGACGAGTGTTGACGCTATATCAGACCAGTTTTTGTTGCTCATCAACGGTGTGCGTGACGCTAGCAATGCCATCTCAATGTAAAAAGTGCAAATTGTTTCTGTCCATGACGAAACCCGAAGAAACTTTTAAATGTGGAGGGCAATGCGGAGGGCTTTATCATAAAGTCAAAAAATGCTTTAAGAATTATTCGGAATCCGTCAGCTCAGGGATGTGTGACGATTGCCTAGAAAAGAGGAAGTGCTCACCACAACTGCAAAAGGATAAGGAAGCCAGTGAGAACAAAATACTGGAAACCAAATCGCTAGCGGAACCTTTTCTAAATTTAGATCCAAAGTGTGTAACGATAGAGACTCTTTTGGCAGAGTTGAATTCAAAGATGGCGGTGGTATTTGAAATTAAATCAAATACGGACTTTTATGCTGCCAGCTATGACGAAATGTTAAAGCTCCAAAGAGAAACTGCCGATGCGATTAAAGTGCAAGCAAAGAAAATCACTGATTTGCAAAATAGGTGTCAGCATCTGGAAACTGTGAATGCGGCATTGGAAATGAGAGTTCATACAATTGAACAAGAAGATAAAAAGAAAAATCTGGAGATAACAGGATTAGAAATGAAACCAAATGAAAACTTACCGGTTCTTGTGAACACGATTGCTTCAAAACTGGGTATGGATTCTGCTGATCTAGATAGTGTAGACCATGCATGGCGAGTAAAGAAAGGTCAGAAATTCAGCCAACCAAAGCAACAATCCTCCACTTATAATCAGATTCCGCACTACCACTGCAAAGGAAGAATGGTTCTCTAAAAGAGGAAAAGTTCGCAAGAATTCTGACGTATACCAAGATGGTTTGCAGGATCCCGTATTCATCAATGAACACTTGACAAATTATAATAAGGAGTTACTGTGGAATGCCAAGCAAAAGCTAAGACCAGCCTACAAATTCATATGGGTGAAACATGGCCGTATTATGTGTAGAAAGGAGGAAAATTCTAAAGTTGTTTCCCTGTACAGCATAAAGGATGTTGAAAAATTAAGAACACAAGTAAGCTCCATAGAAGATGAGGAAGATGAAAAACGAGAAGTATCTACAACAAAAAAAGGCAATATTTTGGCATCAGACGTTTAGGTATAACTTTGTTTTATTTATTTGTAGTAAGGAAGATCTGGTGGAGGTATTTTAATATTTCATAAAAAAGAAATATCATTTGTTACTAAAAATATAAACTTAAGTGTTACTGAGAGCGTTGTGGGTACTTTCTCTTACGGTACAACTGCGGTTCACCTTGTTGCACTCTATAGACCCCCTAAAATCAATAATAAAGACACCACATCTATGTTTTTAACAGAGGTTGATAATTTACTGAAAATGTTCTTGCCAAATGATGAGGTAATTATATTAGGAGACATGAATATTGATTTATTAGAAAGAGAAAATAATAATGTAATTAAATATGAAAATATGTTGAGCGAATATGGTTTTGATAAAAAAATACAAGGCATCACGAGAGAAGAATTTAGACTCGAGCATCTTTGTCAGTCATGTTTGGATCACATATTTGTTAAAATTTCTACTGAAAATACATCGGCCATAATAGAAAATAAATTAGCTGACCACTATTTTGTTGGTGTAGCTGCTAAATTTATAAGTGAACGTCAAACGCAACTTAAAAACATAAAATTGTTCAACAACGTGATGATACAGATGGAACTAAAAGAAATAAAATGGAATACGCTTTTGAATGAAACATGTCCTTTACAACTATATACTAAGATTAAAAATACTTTCAACAATATTTATACAAAAAATTGTAAAGAAATCTCTTCTCAAGAATATTCTGAGCGACGGGCTTGCCCTTGGATAACACAAGAACTTCAAAACTTGATGATACATAATGATAATCTATTTAGAAGATGGAGAAGTAATCCAAGTAACAAGGCCTACCGATTAGCATATAATAGGTGGAGAAATAAAACTAATAAGGCAGTAAATTTAGCTAAAAACAACTACAAAAAAAGACTCATTAAAGAAGCAGGAACGAATATAAAAAAATCTGGGAATATATAAATAAATGGTTAGGCAAAGAGAAGAAGTCAGTAGATGAAGTAATACTTAAACATATGGGTAAAGTTCATGACGTGGAAACCATTTGTGATAACTTTTCTAATACGTTTAGTAATGAAATAGAAGAAATCAAGCATCATTGTGATTTATTACTACTAAATAGAGAAAGTTACGTAACTTATCAAGACAAATCTATGAGATTCCAAAAAATCACCGAAGACGTAGTCTTTAAAACCATTAAATCTTTAAATGTGAAAAAATCCCCAGGAATAGACAACATACGAATGAATGATATAAAACAACTTAAAAAAGAAATTAGTCCTGTTATAGCACATTTTATTAATTTATCTATAGAAAATCAACAATATCCTGATGAGCTTAAAACCTCAATAGTAAGACCTTTATTTAAAAGTGGTAGTTATATGAATACTGAGGATTATAGACCAATAGCTGTTTTACCATCTCTAAATAAAATAGTTGAAAAAGTCATAGTGAACCAGATATCTACATATTTAAGAAAAAATAATATTTTAACTGATTCTCAATACGGATTCCAAAAAGGGAAAAATACCACAAAATTGTTGTCTAAATTTGCCAATGAAATAAATTCTGCTTTAAACAAACAAAATCAAGTCGCTGTACTTTTTATTGACTTTAGAAAAGCTTTCGACACGCTCGATCATTCTACTCTTCTAACTGCTTTAGATGAAAGTGGAATACGTGGTTCATTACTTGGTTGGTTTTGTAACTATCTAAAAAATCGAACTCTAACTGTAAAGATAGCAGACAAATTTAGTTCTAAAAAAGTGACAAAATATGGCGTTGCGCAAGGTTCTGTTACTGGTCCTGTTTGCTACATATTACATGTAAACAGTATGGTATCCACAGTTAAAAATTGTCATAAATACATGTTTGCTGATGACACATGTCTTATGTACGCTGGAACAGATCCATTAACCATTGAAAATAACTTGCAAGAAGATCTAGATAATATTACAAAGTGGGCTCACGATAATGGTATCTTGCTGAATAATAAAAAAACAAAACTACTAAATATCTCTTCTAGTTATCGGAAATGTTTAATTAAAGATATAAAATTAAAAGGACATACATACGACTGTCTACATACAAATCATATAAATTGTTCATGTCCTTTTATAGACAATGTAATAAAATACAAATATTTAGGCTTAACAGTAGATAACAGATTTTGTTGGAAATTTCAGATAAATAATGTATGCGACAAATTAAGAGCGTTGTTAAGTAAATTTAAAAGTTTAAGTTTCTGTACTCCAAGATCAATTCTTTACATGCTTTATCACGCTTTGGTTGAGTCAGTTCTGTCCTATGGAATAGAATGCTACGGCATTACTTTTAAAAGTAAAATTATCAAAATAAAAGAACTTCAAACAAGATTTTTAAAGCTTATGGTTGGTGAAAAAACCAAAACTGAACATAAAGAAAATTATGAAATATTATTTGAAAAATGCAAAATTCTTCCAGCACAGAAAAAGTGTTTATTTTTAATAGCAATTGAGGAGTTTTGGAACCATGAATACAAAATAAAAATTAAACATGGACATCAAACTAGGTCAAAAGTAGAAGGTAAATTACTGGTACCAAAAGTTTCTAATTTTTATGGAAAACGTTGCAAAAATTGGCTTATTCCCAAACTTTTTAATTGTATTCCGCAAGACCTAAAAGACTGTAAAGGCACTAAAATTCAAATTAAGAATAAGTTAAAAGATTTCTTTTTATTAAATCTAGATTTTATCGAAACTAGTACATAAAAGAATATATATTGTTAGTTTCATAAATGTTCTCAACTAAGTACATAAACTTTTTTTGCTAAACTAAGTCATGCTACGGTATTGCACACGGCAGTTTGTTTGTCACCACACAAAACTACTATTGTTGAGCTGTTGTAGTTATGTATAACTACCCTCAACGAGGTTAATTTTTTGTTTTATTAAGTTTAGTGATGATCATTAGTTTAGATCAAGTATTTATTTAACAAATTCATGTAATCATAAGTGCTAGCATTAAGAGAGAGTGTATGTCTGCCGATAAACTGTCTTAACAGTTTGGCGGAAAATTATTGTTTTGTTTATATTACTTATGATAAATAAAATTTTTAAAAATGAAATGAAGTTAAAAAGAGCGAAGCCAATTAAACCAAATGCTATTAGATTCGCAATTCTAAATGGGTTAAATGACAGCAAATAATTTGCAGTCTAGGTCACCAGAATCGAGCGTCCGCTCACACGCCGCGCTCCATCCGCAGACCTAACGTCAGCCCCTACATAAATTTATAATCAACCTCGCCTCCCCTAAATTATATTAAATTATGCGTGCCACTGGTAAAGCCTAAA
The DNA here is from genome assembly GCA_934047225.1 of Ypsolopha sequella. Taxonomy (NCBI): domain Eukaryota; kingdom Metazoa; phylum Arthropoda; class Insecta; order Lepidoptera; family Ypsolophidae; genus Ypsolopha; species Ypsolopha sequella. Next base: position 13,538,253 of record OW203996.1, read on the forward strand.
CATTTATATTCTTCTAAAAGAAGAACGGCAGAATAAAAACAGAATAAATTTTGAGATTTGAAGCTATTCAACAGTTTCGAAAATCTCTAGGCAAGGAAAATATAATCTATGTAATTACATTAAAAAACAGTTACAATAATATAAGTATTAAAATCTCACCTTGCATCTGGCAGTATTCCATTCAAATTATCATTTTAAACATTGAACTTTGTACCTACATATTTACACAAATAAATAAATAATAGGTAAAATTAGTACCGAAGTTATTCATAATACCATTTACGTGCTATTACATTTTATATATGCTTATTAAATATAACTAACTCTAAAATCTTTAATATTTACAAGCTATATATATATATTATACTTATTTACACCTAAAACATAATTATACGTATTGTTTTACAAATTTTATCTTGTAATACTTGTAGGATAAATACGGTATTCTACTAGAATGACTACTACTCTTTTACTTGAGCACACAAATAAGAAACCCTTTAATTTGTAACTTATTTTCAAACACAACTCATAAAATTTCACTCGCACTTTCTCTCACCCTTTCACTCTCCCTCAAACATACATACTCACACCCCATATAAAAATATAAGCAACACTTTTCTTAATTTTTCTACATCTACTTTTTTTCTTGGTTTTTTGATTTTGTATTTTTTTTTATTATTAAGTTTAAAGTTACTCTCATTCATATTATTTAGCTACCTGTTACTTATGAAAGAGCGGAGACTCCTATTACAGGTATATCTTACTTAAAAGGAGATCACGACTCTAACAGCCGTGTAGCGGCATTTTGTAAAACCGTACACTCCTACGAAATCTAATAATAGTCTCTTATGAAACTAAACTAGATTATTATGCACTTCACATTCTTCTGCAAGTTCTTACTCATTAATTTTGTTCAGTCAATCATTTAGTTATCAATGTATTGGAAGTTTTGCACGCTCCGTGTAATGGTGAAAACTTTATTTATAGAGTGTGTCTAATGAAAGCTGAGAGTGATAATTTTTCGTTTTCAGGAACTGGCCACACTGGCTCACACTGCGTTAAATGTCAATTCTTGTTTTTATAACCTCATCACCCAACCGTATTTCTGAATAATTTTGTGTATTTCGTCCTAAATAATGCCTAAAACAATAAGAAGCGGTGTCAGAAAGATTTTATACGATTTAATTAAAAACTACCAGGACGAGAAAAGTGAACGTGATGCTGTTCTCAATAAAAAAGTGCAATTGTTTACATTGATTTCGGAAATTGCTGATAGGTTCTACTGAACTGGTTTTGATACTTACTAGATTTATTTAATATTACATTTTTAACTCAATAAAACTTTTCAGGATTTACATTTATTAGACATGGTCTATCAACATGGCAGTTTTAAATGTTGAGTCTATCGAAATATTATAAATACTTCGATGGTGGATTCAAACATGGGCGCCGGCAGATTTTATTGTCAGGGGGCTATAAATTATAATTATATAAACTTATTTGCATCCTTATAATTATAATAAAAACAAGATAACACGTTCGGACAATTACGTCGCGTTTTTTCATAAAAAAATTGTAATAAAAAAAGTGCATCCTCTCGCACTCTCCTCCCGGCGCCCATGGATTATAATTGTAATACATTACAATTATAATTGTCGCAAGTAAAAATTTGGTAGTACCTGCTAAAGAAATGGAAAAACTAATAATACGAGTATAATCATTTTCAAGCATTACGCCCAATGACTGGAAAAAATATACAGACCATGTAATTCATGTTGAAAATGAATACAAGAAAAGAGACAATATACTTGAGGATGAACTAAATCAGTTTATCATTAATGTAAGAGATGATGGTGATAGTGATGATGAAAGTGATGATGACATGGACGATTTTTTTTACTGGCATTGAACTCCTCGAATCAGACTTCGATTACGATTCGTAATTTTTGTATAATATTTCTATATTAAATATATTTTTATTAAAAAAAACCTTTATTATTATTGAAGTAGTCTGGTTTAAATCCCTATGTTTTCTTCTAAAGAAACCTCGATAGCAGGAAACATAGAATTATATATATCGTCACGACATGAATCCCCAAGGGCGTGTCAGGAATTAACAGATCATCAGAGGTGACATTAATGCATAGATTTAGGATTAATGCATAGAATTATGAAAACTAAAAAACTAGCATAAGTAATTAATTAGAGTAATAACAATCAAAATGTTAATGAATACTTTATTATTATTAATTTCCTATGCGTATGCACCCAGTCTTACAATCATAAAAACTTCTCTAGACATTTTTTCGCTTTACAATTTCCTATTATTCCTTAAGCTAAAAAGTAAGTATCAAATACGTTTATTCCTAGTAAATCCGGGGATACCCAACCTATATTTTTTAAATTTGCCGCCGTTTTTCACTCTCAGCTTTCATTAGACAGACTCTAATATACAAGGGGCATAGACAAAATAATGAGTTTCCATGATTTTTATATTACGAAGTTTTAAAGGCATTACCTATGCATTGTCTCCAGCTCTCTTTTCTTATTTAATTTTATAGAATTTTAAAAAACCAGACTACCTATAAATTAATATAAATATAAAAGATAAAATTATACCTAACTAATTTAAAAAGTAAATTAAGAAAAACTTACCTATAAATTAAACAATATAAAATATTTTTCCCAAATCCGGGTAGGGTCCCCAAAAGGTTAGAAGCATTTCCTCGTTGGATAGCTATATTATATAGCTAAAATAATTATATTAAAGTTCAGTAAATTAATCAAAATTTATAAAGGGTTGGGAAAAAGATGCAGAATAAAAGTGGAACCCTAGAATAACCGTTTTTAGGTTTATGTCGCATTGAAAACGATTCAGAGCAGATTGCGGCACTTCACCGCCTTCTATGGCTTAGTGGTTGGGTCTCGAGACCCAGCTTACCAACCCAAAGGTAGCATGTTCAAACCCTGGCACATTTGTGTCCCTTCTTCATGCCTCGAAAGGCAATTTAAGCCTTTAGTCCAGGATAGTCTTGAAAGATAGTAATAATAAAATAAAAATATATCGTCATGACATGAATCCCCGAGGTGGTGTCAGAGATGTTTCGAGTGTGGACTGTGATTGCATTTCACAGTTCACCGCATTTCACCAACAATGGGTGATTAGCCCTTTCGCCGTACTTCGGGCACAAATACACGCTTTTTAGGGCATGCAGCTTTCCTTACCATGTCTTCCTTCACCGTTCAGCAAGTGGTAAGTACTTTTTTTTTTTTTTTTACTATTCAGTACTAAATACATACCTAGTATTTAGTACTATTTAGTACTTTGAATTTCTGCATCCGTGGTGGTAAGTACAGCGGGCCTATTATGTATCTCTAGTTGCCTTCTGTACGGGGTGCCTATCATCAAAAACATAGATATACCATCGAATTCCGATTTCCCAAGGATATGTTCGCACTTGAAGTGACGACACAGTTCGTTAATAGTTCAATACCCACTAAAGGCAATTTTGAAATTTCAGTTTTTATCTATGTTTTTGATGATAGGCACCTAGTACAGTTGGCAACTAAAGATACAGAATAGGGGGGCTGAACCCGGCTTGCTGTACAGTGGATATCACATTAAGCTATACACTTGCAGTACTATACGTAGCCCCTAAAGTGAAGAAAATAAGATAGGTGCAAAGTCCAATTTGTAGGTATAACTTAATGTGATCTCCACTGCACATGTTTCTTCAAAGCTCTTACAGCAAAATTAAAATGACCATAATATGGTCATATTATGACACACAAATAGTGATCACGCGAGCATGTCAGATAATAATATAACTAAGTAACTTAGCAAAAAATTCGTCATATAAAAAAACAACACAACGAGTCTGCACGCCTCATAATGCTGGCTGACTTAAAACGTGTTTATATATGAGGCGCCTAATTAAATAAGACACGGCTGTAACCCATCTTTATAGGTAATTCATGGTTAAATGGTGCAGAAAATGTGCTGAGTTCAGCCGTTCAGTCTTTTACACGCACATTTTACAGTGCAAAAGAGGGTGCGGTTTGAATGGCTTGACGGAAACTGAAAATGTTTACGGATGAAATTATAATGTTTATACCAGGCCACGCAATATATTTTGCGAAAAAAAGATTTTATGTATGAGATACTAGCCAGTTGTAATTTATTTTGAAAACACAATTATTTAGAATTCAAAATAAGAAGGTTCCAATTTCACTACCCATTTTTTACGAGCTAAATTAAAGTATCATGTGTCATTAAAAAATGGATCTACGTCGGGAACATTTTCACGCGATCATATAATAGACTTCAAATGGCATTTATGGATAAAAATCTTTCCAAAGCAATTGTGTAGTGCTGGTATAATGAATTTAAGCGCGGTCGACTAACTTTGAGGGATTAGAAAGAAGTGGTTGCCCTTTGAAAGCTGTTACAGTAGGAGACGTGCTAGCACTGAAACATTTAATTCAAGAGAATAGGTGAATTACGTATGAGATTCAGCACATACTGCAAATTGATTTAGGAAGCATTCATGATATTCTACACGAGCAATTTCGCGTAAGGAGGATAGTTTCACGCTGGGTGCCGCACAACCTCACCGCTGCTCAGAAGTGGGCCTGCATGGATTGGTGCAGTGACATGATTGCTAAATTTGAAGCAGACTCGTCTCGGCGTGTTTACGATATTATTACAGATGATGAATCTTGGATTTATCAATACGATCTGTCGAGAGTTTGGCTGTTTGAAAACGAAACAACGCCTACCAGAATGAAGCAATCGAGATTTTGATCGCTAGTTTGTTCAACTTGATGGGTCACCCTACTTAGAGCTCCGATTTAGCACCGTGTGACTTCTTTTTTTTCCCCTAAATGAAAAATCAACAAGGATACAGTTTTCATCGCCCGAAGATGCACTAACAGCGTTCGAGAAGGCCATAGAAGAGGTGTCTAAGGCAGACTGGAAAAAGTGTTCCAAAAATTGGTTAAGACGCAAGAAACTTTGTACAGATGCTGATGAAGAGTTCTTTAAAAAGATTTAATAATAAAACTATACACCGTTAAACATTATTTTTTAGTTTCGCAAAATTTTCTGAACTACCCACGTATGTTTTAAATGTCATATTATCAACATTAAAATTTGCTCTTCATGTTTTCATTTATATAGAAATAGTCACAAGTACGAGTAAGCTAATCTTAATTCTTGATTTTCTAGGTTCTATTTGTCATAAAATGTAAATCCATATAGCAAACCTCTATGTAAGTTTATCTGCCCGTTGTATGACCGAAAAAAACTGTAAATATTATAGGATGATAAAATATATACAGAATGAAATAGGGATTTGAAGAAAATACGGAATAGGTACCATAGAAGTCACCACTTGTTTGAAAATTCATAGAAGGTGTTATCTAAAGCTTCCGGAGAAAGAATGCATAAAAATTGCGATAGGCTTAATAGGAATGGCTTCCTGGAAACAACTATTAAGATCATTGATACACGCCTACGCCTTCTCATTCTTCCAAAATATATTCCACCCAGAGGTTGTCTTGAAGAAATCTCACTAAGCGATAAGACCACCCATTGTTAGCCTAATCTACTAAACTTTTTATTGTCCTTTTATATTGTTTTTCTTTTGGTGCATAATAAAGAGTATGTTTATGTTGTGTTATACATATACCGTAAATATGATGATTTAGATAACAGAACTTGAGCTAAAATGGTTACTGACGAAATGTTTGTATTCCCGCAGTCTTCTACTTTATAGCCAAAAGGTTGCAGTCACAGATCACTTACCCATTAGACATCCTATCAACCACGGACAAGTGAGATATTTATCTGCCACTGCCGGGGTGTTGCGGGGTAATGCGGGTAGGGTACTAAGTAAGGAAATAGAGATAGGATAGTATGGAATGACATATGTATATCAGTGAAACTGCACTGATGTGTTGCTTTTTCAATAGGTTTTGGAAGCGTATTATTAAACAAAATACGTCTCAAACGGACATAACTGTTTGTTTGATGTAATGCCGTTTACAATTGCCGTTTTACAACGACACTGAACGCCGTCGTCATCGTCCTGAGAACGACACTCCCCTTGAAAATGCCCAAATTGTACGTTGGTGTAAATACACATTTTTTTTCGCCATAATTATTATTAAACTGTGAGTTGCTGGCCTGCAATATTCAGAGATACGGATTTGAGCCTCGTAATTTTTTTTCACTAATTTAGATTTTTCCAGACGTACGAATTTGGATTCACTGGATTTAAATTTTAAATACGTTGATTGAATTACCTAAGAACCAACATATCACGGGCTTTTTAATTTATAGGACCATACATTTTTTTTTGTTAATTTATGGTTTAAAACAACATTAATAAATGTCTCTATACTTTCGGTAAAACAAGTCGCCGTTTGTTTTGACAGATCTTCTAATATCACCTACGAACGATTCATCGACTGCACGTCTCGAAGATACACGTCTGAAGTAACTATTTTGAAGCAACTTTTGCCATTCACGTTTTCAGAACGAAGAAGCGAACTAAAGTTAGTAACTTTGCGATAGATAACACTGACGTGGAGCCAACCGCTTACACTACACAGTAGGGTGGGCCAAATATTATCAAAAAGGCTATTTTAAATTTATTGATTTCTTTTCATACTTAGAACATGAAAAAAAATTGTCTTATGAAAAGTATAACAACTGAAGTAGACAACAACGTCTTGACGCAATGGAATTACCACTATTTTACCAGTTTATGGTAAATTAGTGGTAATTAAAAAAACTAATTCCGAGAGATTCTGATATTCAATTCGATATCTTTTGTTTTAAACAAAAGGTATCGAATTGAATATTAAGAAATCGTCATCACAAAGAAAAAATTGACATAGATCCCCATTATTGTATTATTTTAAGTACCTGTGATTTACTGTACAATACGTAATTTATTGATATTTATTTTACATTAAATTTGACATCTCTCACATTTAGACGTAATTTTTTATTTATCCATGTGTGATTTACTGACATTGAATATTTCATTTGAAATTTCTCACTTTTAGAGATATATTTCAATTTATTACGACTTAAATTTTCTCCACTTTATGGGTAAATTTTCTGCGACTCAACACTGAGTTTTCTAAATACCTGATCCATAATATTTTACACATGATTCTAATTTACCCTCTCTTCCAAATTTTTATTTACCATCTGCAATGTAACGTATTTATTCCCTATACCTAATACTTTCCCGTTTGTTGTTCCCAGATGGTGTGAGGCAAAACCGGTTGGAGTTATAAATATAGTGATATTGTGAAACAGTACAATAGTTTTATCAAGATAACGTCCATTAAACTTGTCACATTTTAGGGGAGTGGTCGAGACACATTATATGCATTTTTATTTGTCACTAAAAGAGTCACATCGGGGTAGAAAGGAGTATCGTAGCGTATCACCTTAGCGTCACGACGAGTGACGGGGGATTTTCCCAAAATATGGGTCACCTACAGTTCGAGACAGAAGGTGCTTGGAGTTAACCATCACTAGGGCAAAATTCCCCCGCGAACCACCCATTTTCTTCCCTGTAAAAGCTCCGAAAATGCGCAAAACTTCGATGGTGTCTGTAACTAACATGAAGACTGCAAAAAGGTGCTGGGGCACAAGGAGGATATGGCCGGCCTTTTTGAAAGTTATGATTTCGATAGTTCATGTTCCACCCTATAAAACGGTACACATAGCTAGTTTAACTGTGGCAATAAATCAACGATTCATTAAGGAGTTCTCGGTTTTACGGTTACTTCTGTAGAGACGCGGGAATTTACATGATTTACAGGGCTCTGTGTTTCAGCTGCAGAATTAATGGAGTTGAGAAAAAAAGGCTGTAACATGAACTACAGAAAAATAATCCGTAGGCCTACTTTTTATCCGTATTGCAATAATTATAATGTCCATATTGTCTTGGCAAATATTATATAATAATTTTTCATTGGTGCAGTTTTGATCGGTTTGCCTGTGTTTTACAAATCACCAAGGCAGTATTTACGTATTGCTTCAATCCATTTTTTTTATCCGTGTTACTCGAAATTTTTCGTATCTTTTGGTAAATATCATCAAAAAACTGTTCTATCAAAATTAGTTTAATTAAGGTGTTCCACAATAAGGTGTTAACTTCAGTTTTGCATCGGATTCAATTCCGTCTATGCAGACGATAAACATTTGAAAAGAACTTCATAAATGCATACTTTTAATTTTGTTACAAAGAAATTCATTTAAAAAAGTATGTGTTTCACAAAAAAGTTCAAAGTGTGTCATACACACGCAGATACGTATAAAAAAATTATCCATGAAAAAAATATAGCTAATGTGCTACTGTAGCTGCAATTTCAAAATAACTGAAGTTTTGAATAGGTTGTTGATTTGAGCAGGATAGAAAAAGAAAATACAAAATCACAAGAGCATATTGGAGAGTTAATTTAAAGTTAATGCGAAGGAATGCGTTCCCAAATGCGAAATTTATTATTGTTTTTCTTCTTCTTTTATAAAAAGTATTACATAAATGTGATTTATGGCATTTGGCGACCATGGCTTTTCTAGCACTGTTGTGGTATTTTAATGCTTGATCCGGGGGCCGGCCGTAGCTGTAGCCGTAGATTTAGTTGAACCACAAGTGCGGGGAGCGTGAGATACTGTTTAATCGCACAAACATTGTGTCACGCACGCTTGTAATTCAACTAAGTCGCGTCGCGCGCGTTTAAACACTGTCTATGGTACGGGCGCTACATAACAACTATACACACGCTTTAAAGTATTTGTACTGCATCATTTACGAAATAGTATGTATATATAATAACACAACTTTGCAACAAAAACGTAACTGACATTAAACTAAATTACATTTTCTTAATACTTTTTATTCGAACATCGTTTTATCTCATATAACATCTTTTTCAATCCACCCAGAGGTTGCCTGGAAGATAATGCTATTAGCAATAAGTGGCGCTTTTATACACAATGTCTGTCTTTAATGTGAAAATGTGTTGTAAATAATGTGTGTAAAGGCACGAAAAGTGTAATAAATGAAATAAACAAATAAATAAAATAAGAAAAACAAGCATAAGTTTTGCGTTTCGGAACGCGTTTCGTCGCATTTTTTTTGCCGTTATTTCAATAATATTCTGCGTTTTAAATTTTAGCATCGCTAAAAATGCAATATTTTTCGAAATTAAGAGTACCTTGCATTGTTTATTAGTCCCGATAATAAACTATTCTGCTTTTTTTTTATCGCGAACCGATAAATGGTTGCTGGGTTATAATTATAAATTATTAACTTTTCGGATTGACATTTATAATGGATTGCAACCCTACTTGTGATTCATACCACAGAAACTCCTACCTGCCACTCTTATAATAACCTATTTAGGTTCAAAAGTTGAGTGCTAACTCTTCCAGTAGTACAACCATAACAAAATAGCAATATAATCAAAACAACAATGTTCCTAGTTTCACTCAGCACACGTCGGGTTATGATATTAACTTGAAACATACACTAAACTGCAACGGAGACTGCACCCACTCGTAACATTAACTAAGACAATGTTAACAAAACTTTACACAAGGTTATAACCCTGTTATTTTGTAAACATATTCAGTTAATTAATTCAAGAGCGGATGCGATGTGGTGTGAATCCCTCCCACCCTTGCGCTCGCGGTGAATCTGAAAGGACTTTCAAAAGTTCAGAAACTCTTTATATTATATCAGAAAAGCTGGTAAAAATGCCTATAGTACTACACGAGTATCCTTATATCTAATTATGTCCAGTTGCTCACAATATTTTATCTACGACCATCAAAAATATCATATTCGCGTGACATTATTTATAATATTTTCAACTAGCCATTTTATGAAAAAGGAGAAAAAGAACACTCGTCATGATATTGTCATGATACGTTGTTGATACCTGAGCCCAAGGAATAAGTATATGTACATACCTGAAACCAGTCAGAAGCGAGAACGAGTAAAGAGGGCGTGGCTTAAGAAATTAAGACAGACCGTTATCGCTTGTGGTTGGTACGCTAGCGGTGTTACAATAAATTTGGCGAATCACAGCGTAGAATTGCGGTATTATAATGTAATATTATAACATCGGTGAAACAATGTAGGTAGGTGTAGTTGAGGAAATATAAGTTGAGCCAATTCGGATTAACTTTGAATAACAATTGAACAATGAGGCCCGTACCTTAAACAATACAGGCACGTACCGGTAAGTCACGACTCACGGCTACGGCTATGTATAAATTGTGAACAATAAATATTCACTTCAGAAGTCACTTAGAGAATTGTAAGAAAAAGAGTTACTTATATACCCAACATTCTTATTTAAAACAGGGCTAAGGAAATGATAAAATAATATTATATTTTGAAAACATTCACTAACAAAAACAATTTTCAAAAAAGGGAAAAAAATTGTGCCTCTTGACCGACATGTGGAAAACCAGAGAAATATATCTGTGACTGAGTTGTTTTAACGGGCAGGTAGTCGCCAACGACCTTGAGTCAACCTGTGTCGGTACAAATATCGACAGAAACTTTATTGTAATAACGTTCATATCAGCGCGCACTGCATTACGACGTCGTTGGGTCTCTGGATAGCGCAAAATAGGAGAAAATAATACTTTTCACATGGATGCGATTGACAGAAAATAAAACCATAAATAAATTTTCTTTGTATTTTAGTGCAAGAACCATACAAATACCATTAGTTGTTTCAAACCAATAACCAATTTTACTTAACTTTAGTCCGAAAACAGCTTGACTTTGAACAATATTTTCATGCGGTTTCTTATACGCGAGAATAATTTCCTAAAATATAGTTGTTCTTTATAGTTTAACTAACAATAACATTTTTTCATTATTTTTAAACATATGGTTTATGGCGAAAGTGCTGCCACTTTAGAAAAAAAAAACGTTATTTACTAACTAGAACAATTATTGAAAATCTGCTCAAGTAAATGTGTAGATATAGCAATGAACTATTTTAAATAGCATAGTTTTCGAAGAAAACGTCTTTGTTGAGCTAAACATTTAACTTATGCTAAAAGCGGCTGTTTTTAGCTAAAGTGAAATGTTAAGCTCATCAAAGACGTTGTCTATGTTAAACTTTGTTATTTAAAAATACTTCATTGCTATATCTACACATTTACTTGAGCAAATTTTCAATAATTATTCTAGTAAGAAAATAATGATATTTTTTTCTAAAGTGGCAACAATTCTGCAGCTTATAGCGCCTTAAGATAAATAACTTTATAAATAGTAATTTTCGGATGACGCTGGGGAAACGCACCTTAAATATAATTTTCTTATATGTAAGTCGTGAATCCTTAAAATTTTTAAAAGAGATTTAGTTAAATTTTAAAACAATGACTCTACAGTTCAGCATGGAGTCATTAAAAAAAAACTCTTAAGTAACTAACAAGCCGTAGTGGAGCCAAACGTTCTCTTAAAAAATATTAAAAGTTAAAATTTTAATTAAAAACTTCTTTGCGTGCCACCAAACGACTCCAATTAAAACTATGTCTTCTTCGTCGTTGGTGAACTAAAGAGTCGGAGGTCTAGCAAACTGCTGGATAATAATTGCTCTAGAGAGACGTTTTATTATGCTTGTCAAATCAAATATTATACTTGCTACCTCAGAGGTAAAATCACAAGGCCATTCTATAGTAATAGAAACTTGGTTCCCTGAGAACATTTAACTGTTTGGCATATTTAATCTTATAAACGATTCTTAGTTGTTTTAAACTTCCTTAGGGGTCAATTTTGCAAAATTGGGTTATGTGTGTAACGCCCTTAACATAAATTATTATGTTAATAATGTTACATAACATATTTATATTAAGTATAACGCCCCAAAACTAGCTCTAATTAAAAAAAAAATTACGTTTCTAATATATTTTTAATAATATTTTTTTTCTAATATAATATATATATATTTTTTCTAAAACTAAATAAAATTTTCTTTATGCTTAAAAATTATTATAGATTGTCTTTCTAGCTTTCTTACGACACCAATAACGTATATAATATGATATAATTACTACTCATACTTATCATTTGCCACGATCTTGTCTTAGGAGGTCCGATCGGACCTGTTACAATTCTACGGGGGAAAATTGCAACTACTACTGGATGAAACAATGTCATAATTTAATATTTCTCTACCTCTCAGAAGTCATAACAAAAACGTCACGGAAATAGCTTTCCCTTCATGTTTAATTCCACTGAAAAGTAATTCTGGATAGTAGGAACACCGTCGCACGTCAAGTACGGGTACATCGTTAGCCGAAGAGTTCGCTTTTGTCTCAGGAGAAACGAAACGCGCTTGTTATTCTCACGCTTTTGTTTCCGTCTGTACCGCCCATGGCTTTCTTTTTACTTATTCAGTGCGTTTGTTCTTGCGAAGCGAACTGAACTGTTGTCATCAAAAGTGTTGACAGTCTGTTTCGATTTGTTGCTTCTGAAATAGACATTTGAAACAATAGTCTGGAACTAAACAGAGCGCAGTCCGAATTAAAGGCCCGTAACGAGGGTTAGCCCTTGATTGACTGTGATTTGACAGATACATTTTTTTAAGTGTCCCTTATCTTGAAATGAAAAAATGGGACCCTTATAGAATCACTTTCTTGTCCGTCTGTCCGTCCAACTGTCCGTCTAGACCCTTTTGTTTAGGCTCCACATGAAATATCAAGTTGAATCTGATACTTTTTGCAGAAGTTTACGGCTCCATGGTGCTGTAAAAAAATCAGGCTTTTAACTTGACGCGAAAAAAAGATACTGCTCTTTACATACATAATCAATTTCATACAAATGTTTGACACACGTAAAGAAATCAAAACCTACAGAGCACTTCCAGTAGATTTAGAAACTTGAAATTTCTTTTGCAGGTAAGGCTTATACTCGCAGTCGTAGCACACAAATGGGAAACGATCTGAAAATTATAAATAGATTTTAATAGGTCGTAAGTCTCAAGTTTAGGGTGCCGTGCCAGTATTGTGTGGTGGTGCGGAACTCTTTGTGCGCGAGTCCGACTCGCGCAGGCTTGTTTTTTTTATTGACATCTTCTCAACAACAGGTGATTTTTTTTCTTATTTTGAAAGTATACTTACTTCTTAACAGATAAAAAAGATGTCCAATAGTTTATTATTTAAAACTCAACACAACATGGGTATGTATTAGAAATTCAGCGTATAATTTTAAAATTTCGAAGTAATGGTCTAATTTTCCGCTGTGACACATCAGCCATTCAATTTAACCACACACTTAAATACAACTAAAATAGGGTTGTTTTATGTAAAACGATTATTAAACTTGACAATATTGTTGCATTTAACACCTTCAATCTGCACGCCAATTATTTTTGTTTTAAAAGGTCGTAAGTTTTATAAAGTAATACAGAGTCTTCTAGCACTAGAGGTCCATTTATACATAACGACACAATAAGCGTTAAAAACGATATTTATTAGTCGGGCTTTTTATATTATGGCACAGGTTCCCAAATAAATAAATTGAATTTCAGGCAATTTTAACTTGGCCCTTTTCCAGTTCCCCTTACCACACTAATCAAGCAAAAAATTTTTTTGTTAAATTTGTTAAGCATAATAGTTGGCGTCAGATGAACTATTATAGAACGATAGATTAATTTGGCTTCAGAGTTTCTGTAATAGACTTACCGTGAAGTAGCATTGGGGCCCTGCGGAGCTGGAAAACCTTGGAAAATATGAATCTAGGCTGGAAACCCTGTGTTTCAGTCGTCGTGTCGTGTCGTTCGCTGTAAATACTTCAAAACAGCTCCTTCCGTCACTAAATCTACAACGAGCTGAAGCTATGAAATTTTTAATATCCTCAAGACACGCTGAACCTGTGCTCCGGAAGGTCGTCTCTTCAACATTTTATGAACACTTAAACCTAAATGAGATTTTTGTCTCATCTTTGAAAAAAGTATGGAACTGTCGTAAAGAGGACTTTCACAGAAAAATAATTTTTGATGGAACAGAACAATTGTGCCCTAATTGCGTTTATCATATACAATTTTAATGGGCAATAAAGAAAACGATTTATTTCCTTGGCGTGAATTTTATTTTATGAACGTTTTTGGTTGGTCGTTAAGAAGCGTTCTGTATCAAACACAGATCTAAAGGTAGGCAAAAAATTCAAATATATACTTTAGACCCTAAAAAACAGTTGTGTATTAAAAAACCCTTTAAAACAAGATCAGGCAAGTGCAAATTCAATTCGCGCACCAAGTGCTCCGTACGTAATTCTTGACTTATTTTACTTTGATCTTCGCTTTTATCATCGCAAATTTTCCATTGGTTTCTGTAAATAAAAATTTGAAAAATTTTGTATATCTAATTTACAGCAACCAGCTTAAACTCTGCGATGACAGCATACACAATACATAGGTTATAACGTTTTGTTGAAAAACTATTGAGTAAATTTTGAATTTAAGTGCGATTAATCTCTTAATCTGTTACGATTAATTAGAAAATAGGCGGGTTTTTCAAAATCCGGCTGCGAAACCGCTCTTAAAAAAATCCAAAATTAAAATTTACGTTAAGTCCTCATCAGCTTTTCCTTCACATATCCCAATCCTTGCAGAGTGTTGGTAACATAAGGGATCTAGGGGTCATACATGATTCGAAATTTTTGCTTGATTTCTTTTGTTTCTAAAGCAAACAAGGTCTTAGGTTTCATCATGAGATGCTCGAAGGAACTTAAAAATATCAAATCATTGAATTTTTTTTACTGCGCGTTTCTTAGGAGTAATCTCGAATACGCTTTGTCAGATCTGTAACTCCATGTATGACGTGTACGAGATCTTTAAGTACTGACTATCTCATATCCTGTCAAAAACATCACCTTTTACCTCCGTACATAGCTGATATTGTTTTTCTACTTAAAATTATACATTGTGTTATTGATTGTCCTGACTTGCTTGAAAAAACTTAAATTTCAATCACCAGATAAGCTGTTGCGTAAAAATATCGTGTTCTCCTTATAATAGGCAAAATTCAAACTTGTGGCGAATTTGCGATAAATTTAACGAGTTGGCATGCGATATCGATATTGATTTGTTTACTTTGTCAACAACACGGGCGAAAAAACTACTAAGTTCGACATTTTTTTTAATAACATTTTTAGTGTGTTAAGTAATTTGATTAACTTCTGCTAGTTATTAACTTCAAATGGAACCAGTTTTTGTATTCTTGTATTTCAAGTTTTGATTTATAATACTGAGAATGTACTTTTATTTCTAATTTAAGTAAATCCAATTAATCAAGTTACTACTCGTGGAGACTTTTAAATAACGTTTTGTTATCTATCACAAATTTATTACATTAAGTCTTTTTTTAAAGTTGATAGTCTTCCTAAAAATGTAAAATAAAATAAAATGAAATGTGTAATAGTGTTTCATTGATCTTTTGATCGTCTGCAAAATTTTCAGTATTTTTTAAGGCTAAAACATATAAAATTTGTAAAATAAGAGAGGATAGTCACTGTAGTGATTTCCAATACGTTCGTTTCTTACCGGTGTCGGGCTGAAAACAAAAATAAATGTTTAGGAATTTTTAGATTAGCCCCTGGTCTCTCCACTCGACTCAATAATCTGTTGATTTATTGTGTCTTTTTACTGTGGATATTAAGTTAATTATTTATTATAATAATAAATATAAGTAAATTTATTATAAAAATAAAGAAAGAGAATTTATTATAATAATTAAATAAACATTTATAATAATAAATATAAAGATATTGAAGTGAACTTTTTTTTCCTATCCTCTTGGTTTTGCTGGAAGAAATCTTTTTTTAGTGATAAGCACACCAATGTGCATATTGTTTCAAATTAAATATAATACTCGTAATACATACTATGTATCCATGTTTCTGTGTGTGTTTAATAAAGAATAAAGAATTAGAACCCTGTGAGTAGCTCTTTGTCGTAATCTAGGTCAAATCTTCCACTCAGTATTGCTGAAATTTGAAGTCACTGTCTTATTAACCCTATGCTACAACAATACGTTAAATTATACCTCTGATATAAAACAATACATTAAAACACTATTCATAAATTTCTGCAGGTGATTTGCGCATATTTATTTAGTATTTTATCTTTTTGTTAGAGATATCGGAATGTATGTACCTATATGTATTGAAATGTATGAGTAAGGTTAGTTCTTTTCTATTTTTATACAATGCATTATTTAAATAACCAACTGTATCTATTGTTTCAACGTTGTTATACAGGGTAGCCCGTTTACAGAGGTCCAAAAATGTTTAAATAATCAAATGTTTTATTACATAAATTTTATATCAGTCTTGGTTTGATGATACTCCGGTCTTTGCCCTACGAGCTCAGTGTACAGCCTCACAGATAATCTCTCGGCCCTCGGCATTGTTAAATGACTTGAGAGTACAAATTACAAAGAATCTTGTATCCCTTAGTATTACCATTTTTTGACGAAAATATCAGGATGACCCGACATAAAAATATTTTCATAACCATGACGACCTCTAAAACCCTAAAAAAACTGTTTGGACAAAGTTTTATACCCTATACAATAAAACCTATCATACACAAATATACTCGCATCTCTCCTTCAATCACATAGACCTCACACTCATCTCTTTTTCTCATACGTTGTACGTACATATGTAGTTTGTAATATCTTTTTCATATTTTATTTCCTTTTTTTTCGAAATTACACATGTATCTCAAATTATGAAACGCAATGGAATGAAATAGTCTACAATCTAATTGGTCTAAAACTTATGTCAGATTTGATTTGTCTATCTCATAAGGGTTTAAAGTGTTAAATTTTATTTATACTATTATTTTGAAAATAAATTGAAACCTAAGGGTCGAAAAGGTAAAACTTCTTCAATATTTTTTGTTTAAAGATGGTAATACAAGTCATACAAGTTCCAAATTTGATCAGATTATTGTACATACTCTATAGTGAAATAACAAATAATAAAAATTAGGGTTCCGGCGCTATCATTTTTGTTGCCTTGATTTTGCTTTGGCATATAAACTGTTATTATTTACGATAATGCTTTAGGTTCTTGAGTTAAAAGCACTTGTACAGTAGTGTCACTTAATTAATGTTTTTTTCCCAACCGGTTCCGGATTTTACTCCATTTTCAAGGGAACATGTTAATTGACTCCTGGCACTAGCTCTGAGCAACGTTAACAATGATAAAATGTATCAGCTAGTGCCTGGAGTCAATGAAATGTATTTTAATTAACATCTTCCCTTGAAAATGGAGTAAAATCCGAAACCGGTTGGGAGAAAACATTAATAAAGTGAAAATATACAAGTGCTTTGAACTCAAAATGGGTTTCAAGTTTCACCAAGTGCCGACAATCGCGAGTATCTATGTTTTAAGGTTTAGTACCTGTATTGTATGGTGGTACAAAACCCACTATGCACTAGTCCAACTCGCACTGGCACAGTTTTAGCTACTAAGAATCCGACCATGATACGTATAATAATACAAATATCTACCGCAAAGGAAATCCGCACAGATTTGAGTGTAACTGAAGTCATTGTACAAGTTAAAAATAGAATAATAGATCTCGTTATACAGAATAATAATCACCCGTTTCTATAATATTTACATTTGAAATTGCTTTATATTCATTATAATTATGTATTTTTAAAGATAGACAGACGTGAACCAGCTACCATATCACCTTTTACTTCATAATCATATTAGTGTTACTTAAGTAGTGAAAAGATATATATGTCTAGTTACTTCATGGTAAGAAAAATTCACTTTAAAAATACAAAATAAGGATCACTGGTAGGTCCTACGGGAGCTGGCATATTATTCGCGTTTATTTAAAAGACGTTTATCAAAAGTTGTTCATTATGGTTGGTTCAACATTTTTTTTTTTACAACCATACTGCAATAATGCAATCGCAACATCAAGAGCAGTTTTACATGTACCTAGATTGTTTTCCCGATGTTATAATATTACATTATAACCCTGCGATTCTGCGCTGTGATTGACCCAATTTATTGTAAAACCGTTAGAGATCCAATCAACAACAGAGACGAGAAATAAGTCCCAACCTTATTTCTTAAGCCGTCCTCCTTTATCCTGATTGGCTTTCAATACAACAATACTGACACGACACGCCCGAGGTTCATGAACGACGTGAGATTGTTAGTTGAAAATGCTATAAATAAAGACGATATTTTTGATAGTAGTAGATAAAGTATTGTGTGCAACTGAACTTAATTAGACATGGGGACACTCGCGCAAAATTATTACGAAACTCGCTTCATTCACACAAGCATTCATGTCCCAATGTCTCAAATTATGTAACAGTTGCACAAAATACAATTTTTGCACCCTTATGGTCTGTCTGCTAGAAAATTATTTTTGTAGAACGGCACAGTTGTGATTTGCAAGTCGTCTCTCTGTGCCATTTTTGTCTCCAGATTAAAAGCTTTCTTCTCAGGCTCGAACTACATGCATCCGTTTTGGTTCTGGATGCAGGTAGTCTGGAGCCAACCTGCTCACCTATCACATAAAAAGTCACTAAGTCTTCACTCTTGTTATGAAACCAAGATTGATTGCAGCCAATAATATTATGTGTATTGAGGTGTAGATAATGTTACCTACACAACATTCAAACTTGTAAACCGGCACACAACATAAATAATCTCCGTAACTTACGTAGTATTGCAATGTCACATTGACACGTGGAAATCATAATTATCGCGAGCGAAAAACAGTCAAGACCTATTATGTTGCTATGCGTCGTCCAGTGCGACCTCCGTCGTGCGCTGACGCCGACGCGATCGATACTGAGTTCAGGTTTGCTAATTAGCCAAGTTTTAACGTGCCACTTGATTGTTTAAATTTTCATGCTAATGATAATAACTCTAAAAGTTATGAATCGGCCTGCCTACCTATACTGCTCCGTTTCAATTATTTTAATCAAAGGATAAATAAAATATAATACAAGGCATGCCTTTTAATTTCTGTCGTTTACATATTTGCCCCCAATTTTGAATTTAGAAATGTTCAATATAGAATTTTGTTGGAATTTAGAATAACGAAACGATTGAAAGAATTAGTATTAATGGAATTGTTATAGTGTTGTTTTGATTAGATCAGGTCACGTACGAAAATGAATCTTACTAAGTAAAATGTCCGTGCAATCATTTTCTTTAACTTCCGAAGAGGCCTAACACGGCTTCGGTGTTCCGAAGAGCTAACATCTCGGTTCCATGATGAAATCCCATGTCTGCAGACTGCCAAACGATGGTATTTAAAATTCCAGCGTGGACATACCAGTCTCACTGACAAATCTCGTGAAGGACGTTCAAAACCCGCCTTCAATGAAGATAACATGGTTGCATTGAGACAACTAACTCACAGCGCTAGTCATACGATTGAGTATTTGAAGCAGGAAAACGTAGATATTCTAAGATATTCTTGACCACCTTCCAAACGGTCCTGACCTAAGCCCTAACGATTTCTTTACATTTCCTAAAATTAAGAAAACTCTCGTGGCCAAAGGTTCCACTCCGGTGAAGAAGCAGTCGATGCTTTCAAATCAGCCAGATTGAACACCCCCACTTTGGAGTGGAATGAATGTTTTAATAACTGGTTCGAGCGAATGGAATAGTGTATCAAACCATAGACGAACTATGGTCAAACTACATGGTGAATACTTTGAAAATCATTAAAAAGTACTCTAAGGTTCTTGATGTTTTCTTTTTTTCTTCAAACGACAAAACTTAAAAGGCATGCCTCTATTTCTCTTATCTAAAGTTTTAAAGTGTACAGTTGTGACCGCATTTCTTTTTTTTTTTATTCTCAAGTACGGTATGGTCAGAAAAGATTACTAGTTATAATCTAAGACATTATTGTGTATTCATAGAATAACATGAAAAAAAAATTACAGGTCAACAAAATGGCTGATTTTTGGTTTTTGGCTTTTATACTCGTGTCGATGATTTGCCAGAATGTTTATTCAAATGAAAAGTGAGTATGGGTACAATGAAAATGTTTTTGGTTTTTAGTTATTTCTAAGTTTTCTTTGAAATGCTGCTTTTGCGAAGGTTTTAGTTTCTACTTACAAGATTACCAAAATAAAACATATAATGTAAAAGCTTAACATGTTGTTTTGCCTGATTTAAAAAAATTACACTGAAACGTGCGGTACGCAAAATTCAAAATTTGGGCAAATATTAATAAATAAGGTTACTATCAGCAAACAGCGCATATTGGGGATTCAGGCGAGCACAGTGCTCTTAAGGAACTTTCAATTTAGTTATCACTTGTGTATTGGTATAGACCATTATTTTTACTGTAATAAGAAACGGAATATTCGTAATGCACGGTATAAGTTACAAAATTCAAACTTTTTGTAAATATCATTAAATAAGGATATTATCTCTGAACAGCGCTTATTAGGAGTTTTAGTGGGCGTGGTGGCCTTACGACTGTAGACAGGAAATCAAAAATTCCTTCCGGGTCCATTCGGAAAACTTTGTTATTCTCAAATAAAACTGAACTATTAATGCACAGACAAGAAATGACATGAAATGAAAAGGCTCGACAAGATCTAGCCATTATATATTATAGAAAAGTATATTGAAGATATAATCAAAATAACATTTTGTACTCAATTAAATAATTATAGTATAAATCAACGAGTACGTCATATCAACATTAACTTCTAAATTTTAGTAAGTACTTTAAGTACTTATTAGTAAGTAATTTTAGTAATTTTTAGTAAGTAAGTAAATTTTAGTACTAACTTGAATATTAAGGCTCGGATATTTGGTAGCATTTGATGGATAGAGTACAGTAGAGTTGCCGTTTAGTGTTATTTTTATAATTTTTAATCTCAAATATAAACTTGACCATTAGGGTATTCTTATTCGGTTGCCGTTGTAATAGGGTACTGTTTTTCGTTTACGTCACTCATAGCATGTGCCTGAAGTTAATGAAATGTATTTAAATTAATATCTTCCCTTGAAAATGGTGTATTATCCGAGACCGGTTAGGACAAAACATAAATAAAGTGAAAATACTGTACAAGTGCTTTTAATTCAGTATGTGTTTCAAGTTACACCAAGTGCCGACAATAGCAAGTATAAATTTCGTTACTGTTTTACTAAAATCTGTTCGTTAATCTGTTAAAATTTGTTAATTTCGAATCTGAAAAGTAGCTTACTGCAGGAATCAGAACGTCAAAAATATAAATCGATAATTCAATTTTATGTTTTTATCAAAGAAAACAAGAATGGATTCTGCTGATTTTTTTCCAAGCAATTTATAGTAAATTTGGTCCCGTATCTGTGAAATACCCTTTTCTGTATTGGAAACGAACAGCACTCTTATCCAAGCTGAATAGCTATAGCTATAATTTTTTAGCTATAATAGCTTCGTAAATAACATATTGCTTAAAAAAATTCAGTAATTTCTAAATTTTTCATTACAAAATATACAAATTTTCATTATAAAATATATCTTAGATCTTCTAAAGCTTCGTTGTTGTTTAAATTTGAAACGATACTTTAAATGTCATTGAATTAAGTTCTGTAGTAAACTGCGGTTTTAATGAATTTATTTTTAATGAGTTAAAATTAAAATATTAATACTAAACAGCGACTCCACTGTACTCTATCGATCAAATGCTACCAAATGTCCTAGTCTTAATTATTATAATTGTATTGTAAGTATTATCATTCGATTGTATGTCGCTTGTCTTGTTTTCAGACCCACTTTGACAGCTGTGGCCAGCTTTAAAATTCGAGCTGCTTCTCGGTAACTATTTCACTAACAAAATGTAATATATTTTTTTTATTATATTTTTAATCATTCGCGAAATCAATCAAATCAACTTCGCGCTGGTTTGGTTGCTACCTAAGCTTGCTAGTTGAAATGGCTTTTTAGGTTTTAGTTAAAACTTAAACCGATTAAAACATCAAATTGCGTAAAGTTACTTTTTTCTGTAAAAATTTAACTACGCCATTCATAAAGAGGTCTCTCACACTATCTTCCAATCAGATATGAGTTTTCTTGTTAATAAGTTGCGGATACAATCTTGAATCTTGATATTTCCCTCTTTCTAATACACCGAACACATGACTGTATCAATAATTAAACTATGATTTTTATTCCAGATTATTTTCGTTGGGACTATGGCCTGAGCCTAAGTCTGCCAGGATAAAATATTCAATCGTCCAGATAAATCTAAAATATTACAGGTACGAAATACTTTTAACCAATGTTTAGTATGATGAGTAACACAAAATACAAAAATCATTTATTGAATCAAAAATAACAGGTAGCCGAAGAATTTATTAAAATGCATTCTCAATTTATAAAAAAAATTCGTTCGGCAAACTGTAAAATGTTTCAAGTTGATGGTCGTGATTGTCGGCATTTGGTGGAACTTATGACACATTGTGATTAAAATACACTTGTACTTGTCCACTTTATATTATTATATTGTTGTTCCCGTACAATTTTGGACAAATTACACGGGAACAACAACAATAACATCTTATTTAATTTTAATATCTATAAAACCTTTTAAAATGCTTATACAGCGAAACCGCGGGTCTACCGCGTAATTCTCATTTTCATCAACATCAACATGAGATTGAAATTTGCCGTGCGTGCGATGACGCCCATCTAACATGCCATCTCTTTTGCACGCGTTGAATTTCGCATGCATTTGCTTGAAGTTGATACAAATGAGAATTACGCGGTAGAGCCCCGGTCAGGTTAAAAGTAATAATAATATAAAGTGGACAAGTACAAGTGTATTTTAATCACAATGTGTAAAATGTTTCGTGATTTGCCGAAAAAAAAATTGTTAAATGATTTCGTCATTGTATAAATAGACGACATCGAAAGTCTTTCATCGAAAAGTAAAAAATAGGTGCGACGAGGAGCGGAGCGATGAGGAGCTTGTTAGATTTGCATGTATATATAAATTAATTATAAAATTATAAAATGCCTTTTTCTGCTTTACATATGATATAGATTAGTCGAATTGCAAAATAGCGTGCGTTTAGAAACTGACGACGCAGTTTGTAAATTGCCGACTTTTACCTATATTTGCCTGTGGCGGAGAAAAAGGACAGAGTCAGGTAGGTGATGGTCCGTGTTATACGCAACGTGGTCTTTGTTTAAGTCGATTTTGTAAATAATATCACACATCGTTCAAAATATCTGTATTGATACTCGTAACTTAAGGCGATTATCATCGCCAAATTAGCAGCTTGATATTTGTCACTACAAATATCAACGGAACCGACATTGAAATAACGTTCATATCAGCGCGCAATGCATAGTGGCTGTTACGACGCTCGCTGCGTCCTTGATAGGGTGAAATAGGAGAAAATTATACTTTTCACTTGGACGTGATTACTCGATTGAATAATCTTATGTTATGTTTATAGCTATAAAGTTTATCTTTTTATCAAAGCATAGATGAATTCAATCGGCCAAGCCACTCAGGAGCAGTAGAGAATTTGAGGTCAAAAAACACCATTCAGTAAAAAAAAAATCATGTAGAAGTTTTGGTGGTATGAAAAAGAAAAATGTTGCATATGTTGTCTAAGAGTTGATTATTCATAATACATTTTTTCATTATTTTTGGTTTGGCCATAAACGAGGAGTAGGCTTTAGAAAGTACCCATTTGGCAATAGTAAGGCCCTTAATGTTACACACTTTGAAATACTATACTATGCACAAAAAAAAAGGCGGTATAAAACAATAACGAAATCTGAATAGGAGGTGCACGGCACACACCGTTCCGTCTGTGTCCAAAATCAGTAATTTAATGGCGGTTCCTCGGTCCGCTCGTTCACGCGCCTTCCATGATCAAGCGGGAAGCGAGCGCGCGTGCTTCCGTTTTCTTGT
The DNA here is from genome assembly GCA_934047225.1 of Ypsolopha sequella. NCBI lineage: Eukaryota > Metazoa > Arthropoda > Insecta > Lepidoptera > Ypsolophidae > Ypsolopha > Ypsolopha sequella. Next base: position 13,562,224 of record OW203996.1, read on the forward strand.
TCTACCTCCGGAAAAAGGAAGTAAATTTTTCTCGTTTGGTCAACTGCCACGCCGTAGATTCCGTTAAGCGCTACTAGATGGCGCCAGTGTTCCAGATATTCGAGTCAAATTTTGACTTGTTTTCAAAATATATACTGAGAGAGGGTGTAAAGGTGTTTGTGTTTGTCGTAGAAGTATCGTCAGAGTACTCGTATAATTGAAACATTATGATTTTATTATATATTTATATAAAAACACTTATTAAAATATATAAATAAAATATTTCGACATATAGTCGGCTTCAGTGGAATTTGATACAATTTATATATTATTTTAAAATGTCATAAAATTAAGTGAATGATGGACAGACAAATGAGAGACAAAAGAAAAAAAAAAGAAAAAAAAACATAAAAAATAAAAAAAAATTAAAAAATTTTAATCATGAAAAATAAAAAGTATATATATATAAATATAAAATATAAAAATTAATAATCAATCAATAACAAAGATAAATAATCATCCACCCATCTCCACACTCCAATTCAAAAACCTACCCACTCAACACATCATAATATACATTATATATATAATTATATGTATACATTATAATGTGCTAAGTAGGCAGGTCTCTAAATTGAAGTGTGGAGATGGGTAGATGATCACTTATCTTTGTCTGTTAAGACCCGGACCGTAATGGGCACCATTTGTCTCATTTGTCTGTCAATCATTCACTTAATTTTATGACATTTTAAAATAATATATAAATTGTATCAAATTCCACTGAAGCAGACTATATGTCGAAATATATCTGGAAACTATTATTTTAATAAGTGTTTTTATATAAATATATCATATAAACTGAATGAAACATTATGAAAGACAAGACACAGGGCGCGTTTAAAATTTTTTTCTTTTTTGTAAAAATAATCAAATATTATTTCAAACAAGGAAATCGATAGACATAGCGAAAACGCAAAGAAGAGCTACTGGTTCATGAAAGAGCTGATGAAAGGCAACCTTACATTGCCACTAAAGCGTAAACTTGTTGACATGACGTATCCTCCATATTCTACCAACGGTTCCCAAACGTGGTTACTAACCGGGCATCAGAAGTCTAAATTCAAAATTTGCCAACAAGCAATGGAGCGCAGCATTCTTGGTGTAAATAGGTTTGACCGTATTCAAAACAATGAATTGCTCTCTAGAACTTGAATTGCTGACGTTGGTTTACAGACAGCAATGCAACAGGGCTGGTCACGTTAGCCCTATATGCACACGGATAGGTGGGCGAAAATAGCTACCGAGTAGGTACCAGATGACGGCTATCGACGGCCAAGTAGATCAAAAAGACGATGGCGGGACGATCTCCATTCATTTTCATTGGGGTGGCCGGAAGTAGCGCAGGACCGCGATGTGTGGTATCACCAAGGGGAGGACTTTGCAAAGCAGTGGGACACTTAACAGGCTACATAAAATAAATGTATTTAAAATTAATTCAAAAATTTTTAGACGATCTTCTGTTTGGTTTTAAGCAAATTTTTGGGAAGAAGCGCTAGCTGCAAAATACGTGAATAATATTGAGTCTGCGAAAGATCTCACAAGCATTTGCCCCTCCAGCTATTCTTTCCGTTTACAGCAAGCAAGTTCTCCATTTTAATACTATAAGCCCGTCAGTTGGTGATATAGAAGCGACATGCTTGATGGAGGCCATTTTGTAGATAAACGTATAAAATAAAAACTGCAAAATTAAGTTTTAATATTTGTTGAAATTTTATTCAGGTCTGTTAGACCTATTAGAATGATACGGAAACCTCAGGGCGTGAGACCAACTCGCATTTGACCAGTTTATATATAATTTCAATACTCAGGTAATAAAAGCGAGATACTATTAAACGCGCAATACTTTTGCATTAAATATTCTCTAAATCAAGTTTATGCGTGATAAGTACACGCAATGAAATAAAAAAAAATTAAAGGTATGAAGACTATATTTATGGACAGCTGTATAAATGATTTAAAATAGCCTGAATGGGGACTGAAGTTAAAAAGTTTCTAATCAAATGTTTCTTATACACCGATGACCAATTTCTCCTTGCTTCATTGACGAATGAGCTGCAAGAGATGGTAACAATTATGGATGATGCATTTAAAAGAAAAGGAATGAAAATGAACTTAGGAAAACAAAGGTTATGGTGCTGGAGTGGGATGAAGCGGTGACTGAATGCCAGGTTAAGATTGTAGACGAGGAAGTAGAATAGGTTAACGAGTTTGTCTATCTGGGTTGTCTATTTACGCGCGATGGAAAATGACATTGAAAGAAGAGTGAATGCGGGAAATGAAGTGAATGAAGCCCTACATATTGTCGGTTTATAATAGAGTGTCGGTTATTTCACTTATGAATGGTAGTGAATGTTGGATATGGCAAGATATTAACATCAAACTAGAGTGAATGCCGTGGAAATGCGTTCCTTGCGTAGTATGTGTACATCGAGTGAAAAATATCGACATACAGGATCATTGCGGCCTGAAAGAATTTGTAGTGACTAGAATAGAAAAAGGAAATGCTTCGGTGGTTTGGAAATGTAAGTACAGAGGATGAATGAAAGTAGAGTGACGAAAAAAATTTATAGTGCGCAAGTGGAAGGTACAGCTCAACCAGGCCGCTCTAGAAGGACGTATCCTGACCAAATTGGCGACATAATGGCCATGTCAAATGTACCCGGAATAAAAGAGCTTATATTACTAGATTGATGGATGTGAAAGAGGTGTGTCTGGATCGTAGCAGATGGAAATCTGTAGTCTCTGCCTACCCCTATGGGAGACAGACAAGTGTTGTGTATGTATGTAGGTTTAAGTTTTATCTGTTTTATGTTTTTTTTTATTTGTTTAGTTTAATTTTATTTATAAATGTGTATAAAATAATTATTATTTTTAATTAATTTTATTTTTGTTTGAATTATTTATATACACGTATATAAATAAAATTAAACTAAACAGTAGTTAAATTTAACTTATAAATGTGTATATAAATAATTATTATTTTTGCTTAATTTTATTTTAGTTTGAACCTTAAAGATGCGCCTGCAGAAACCCGCCTTATGCTGAATAAAATGACAGCAAATTCTATTAGAAACCTGTATACCGAGTGTGGCGCAGCTGTCATACAAGACGGAAAGACACATGTCAATATACACATTTCTGTAATCTCCCCTGATACGACTTTAACTTGGGAAACCAGCGAGAAGTATACACTTGATATCAGGAAGAGCAACACCAACGGTAATTTGCAGGATGCCTTTATCCTTTATTTATTATTATACACAGAGAAGATCAATAATACACAAGTAAGTAAAAGGTCCCCTGGTACGACGTTAACTTGGTGAACCAGCGAGAAGTATTTACTTGATATCAGGAGGAGTAAAACCAACGATAATTTGTAGGATTCCTTTATCCTTGATTCTTTATTGTACACAGTGAAGATCAATAAAACACAAATAAGTAAAAGATCCCCTGATACGACGTTAACTTGGAAAACCAGCGAGTAGTATACACTTGATATCAGGAAGAGCAAAACCAATGGTAATTTGCAGGATTTCTTTATCTTTTATTCTTTATTGTACACAGAGAAAATCAATAAAACACAAGTAAGTAAAAGGTCCCCAGATACGCCGTTAACTTGGGAAACCAGCGAGAAGTATACACTTGATATCGGGAAGAACAAAACCAACGGTAATTTGCAGGATTCTTTTATTATTTAACGTACACAGAGGAGATCAATAAAACACAAGTTAGTAAAAGGTTTGTACAAGCTCGCCTATCTCTAAAAAGAGATTTCTTCCAGCAAACCTTAGCGGGAAAGAAAAAGAAATAATAATAAAATTGATATTCAAACATATTTGTACTACAAAAGATATAACAAACGTACACACTACACAAATTAACACATTAGTCAAAATAAATACAAAATATATACATATATAAGGATACTTAAGAATACATACATTTATACTTTTAAATATTTGTGCTCTTTTAGATTCTTAGAGTTCTACATATCAGAATAATAAAAAAAACGTTTTGGCTCCTAGCTTGACCTGCCTACTTGCAGTTAAAAAGTATAATAATATACATCTATTGTAATGTTGCACAAATTCGTCTGCCTGCAAGTAGACGTGCAAGCAATTAAAAGGTATGGCTTTTCAAATCGCAAAAATCACAATAATTTACTTACTTGGTAGACCTAATAGGGAACTTCACCTTGACCTAGGAATATTGAATTCAGTACCGAAAAAGGTATCATAGAACACGCGAAAAAAATATCGGCAAATTACTTATTACTGATTACGTATTATGTAAAATTACTCTTACTTCAAAATACAGCTCTAAGTCACTACTTGCAACTTTTTTTTGTTTTTCTGTCTACTGTCTCTTCTTTGAGCGCGCCATTTTTCCACAGATTAATTTAAGGTGGATGTGATGGAATGCGTTCCCGAACGCAAAACTTGTGATTTCTATTCTTATTTTTGAAAAAAAAAAGAATTAAATAACTGTGATTATGGCGGCAGGCGACCATAGTTTAATGTCAATTAGGCTTTTCTAGCAAAATTAGTAGTAGTAAGTGATCCTGCACAACAACTTTAAAGCACGTTCGTACTTGTTGTGCAGGATCATTTAAAATGTTAATCAGAAAATAACACAACTGAAAAAACCTTATTGACATTAAAATGAGCATATTTTAGTGCTCAGTGCCATTAAACACATTTATTTAATACTTTTTATTTATACATAAGAAAAACAATTATAAGTTTTGCGTTTGGGAACGCAATCCGTCGCATCAACCTTAACCGGACAAAACGAGGAAACGCCGAAAACGATCATTTCCAGCGAAATTTTAATCAACATTCACCTGAAGGGGACCTCACCTCAGGATATTGATGATGTCTATCTGAGAAAATATTAAGAAACATTCAGAGCTTCGCCCTACGCGGAGCATGATCTTCGTTCTCACGCAAGTTAATCTATATTTTCAGCATCAACATTGCAAGTCTCCATCAAGGCTGATACCATATATGGAGCTCGCCACGCCTTGGAAACCTTCACTCAGTTATCTGTTATAGAAAAAACAAAAAAAACAAGAAACTCTAGTTCCTGCATAGTCAGTATGATATCTTGGGCCAAGATTTCAGACGAGCCAGCTTATAAGCACAGAGGCTTACTGTTGGATACTTCCAGACACTACTTCAGGGTTGGTAGTATAAAGAGAACGCTGGATGGCATGGCGGCTTCGAAAATGAATATTTTTCATTGGCACGTTACGGACTCGCAGAGTTTTCCTTTGCAATCTGTTAGAGTTCCTGAGCTTAGCAGGTAAAAGAGATCAAGCTTTTGTAGGTTTTATGGTGATCGTTATTCTTCTACATTGCAATCTCAATAAGAAAGTTCTAGTGCTAGGATGAAATAATTGTTGGTGAAAAGCATAGAGGAGATGGTGAGAAGTGAGTGTTTGACTATTCTGTTGATACACGAAAAAGTGTTTAATGTTTCTTGGGGTTAATTTGTCAAAACAATATACAGGCTAGAAACTTTCATAGGGACCCCTGTGGTGGCAGTAATTAACTTTAAGAAGAACAGAGTTTTCAGAAACATTCGTTCAGTTTTGATTTAATTTATGATTGAAAACTCTTTTTTTTTAAAGGATTGTCTATCTATAAAAATTGCAATATCTCACAAAATCGTACTTCAGCCCAATGGAATCCGCTTTAGATAATCAATGTTTTTTTTTTTACATTTTCCTAATACTTGGTTCTTAAAATTTCCACTTTTATGTAAAGAATTTATGTAAAAACGAACGAATCGTATCAACAGGTATGGTGCCTTTAATCCGTCAAGCGTATATACACAAAAAATGATAAAGCATATAGTAGAATATGCTCAAGGCCGTGGGATTCGTGTTATGATTGAAATTGATGGACCAGCTCATGTTAGCGCAGGATGGCAATGGGAAAATAAAGAAAAAAACCAGAAAAGTCCATATAAGGTGCGTGCAGTTTCCAAAACTCGAAATAAGAGTACCTCTATATACCATAGCAGTTGGCAGTTCTTGCAACCGTCAGGGTTCCAACCAAATTCACTTTTAGCCTGCAGCTCCACTCGCGCTGAAGGATTAAGACCCGTTTAGCAGCCAGATTGTAAAAAATACGCCTTTTTCTAATTAATCGAAACAGAACACTTAAATTCAATATTCACTCGATAGTTATTCAACAAAACCTTATTACCTATGTACCTATTGTGTATGTTGCCATCGCATCGTTTCTGTTAATTAGAACTTTTGTGTAAATTTTGAATTCAAGTGTTCTGTTTGGATTAATTAGAAAAAGGCGGGATTTTCACAATCCGGCTGCGAAACCGCTCTTAACAAACTTGAATTCTGTAGGCACAAATTTTAATCCATCCATCAGCCTGGTATGTCACTAATATTAACATCGCTAGTTTCCAGCTTCGGTAACTTCATCTTAACACCCAGTATATTCCCAATTCATACTGAAGACTCTGTAGGTGCTCAGTATCAAGGTTCGATTACCCTTTTTATGAAATAACGTTACAAACGCAAGCCCAACACCGAGTCCGTTACTTAGGTCAAAATTTTATTTTGTGAAATTAACAAAAAGTTTTATTGATCCGTGATACTGATAATTTACCAAGCCTCCGGTATGAATTTGGCTGCATAAGTATCTGTCATCTTATATGCAGGTCATTATTTTGATGATTGACATATCACAGTATAACGTTATTTCATGGAATAGATGTGAAGTTAAAGTAATGAAATAATTATTTTATGTTCTGAAGCCCAAAGATTACATACGGACCTGGGCCTATTAATGAAAGGTTTCCCTAACCGCAACGCTGGGAAATACGTGTTGCAAATACTTCTATTTCTTGCCGATGCTCTTTAGCATTTAGTCCAGCTGGATTGGTGTACATTCTGCCAGCAGACGGTTGCAAGACCCTCGTCCAGTAGGTGACACAATAGCTGTAGTTGACATTTGGAAAGCCACTTTATAATAAAGTGACTTAAGACTCCTTACTAAGCTAATTGCACATTTTATTCCTATAGCAGTTTATTTTATCATATTAAAATATACATATTTAACATAACAATTTCTTACATAAAATCTCATGTTATTATTAAAACTCGCGTGAGCTGACATACTAAATTATTATTACATATAACTTGAACACTTACGTGTGATTGTTGTTGATTATATGCCAACCGTTTCACCGAAATAATTTTGGCATTATCAAGGCGAGTGTATCGTTCACCGTCGTTGTCAAACGGGCACTGACAGCCACTGATCGGCAAGCTGCACGCGTTGCTTGTGCGCTAATCATTGGTTGCGTCATCGAAGGAGGTAGGATGGTGGATGCACTTGATTCTTTTAATTGTTCCAATTGTTATTAGGGGCGATTATTAAACAGACCGAGCTCAGAATATCGTCACGATCACTGGGCACTGTCCTAAAGTAAAAGTATACGTTTGGCATATGGAATATGGTCAAACGGGCACTGACAGCCACCGATCGGCGATATGCACGCGTTGCTCATATGCTAAGCGTTGGCTGCGTCGTCGAAGGAGGTAGGATGGTGGATGCACTCGATTCTTTTGATTGTTCCTATTTTTATTAGCGGCGGTTATTGAACAGACCGAGCTCACTACGTCGTGACTGTCACTGGGCACTGTCCTAAAGTAAAAGTATACGGTTTGCATAATGGTCAACAACAATCACACGTGAGTGTTCAAGCCGTATGTAATAATAATTTAAATATCATGTTTTTATTTTTCAGAAACCCGGACCTGATAATAAAGTTGATAACAATATGGTGCTGGAATGTCGCACGGTCGGTCAATTGAATGTTGCAAACCAAACTATTTATAAGATCCTGGAAAACCTTTACAAAGACATCGTGGAATATTTACCCAAGCCTGCATTATTTCATATGGGTGGAGATGAGGTGAGTTAAATCTGACTTCTACTTATGAACCTAGGATTTAAAGAGTGCGTGTCCACAGAGGAACTAACGGCGAATGAAAAAATCATAGAAGACGCATTTCTAACAAAGTGTAATTCGAAAATGGTACCAGAGAACAAAAAGGGCAAAATGATTGGTTCATACTATTGTCATGCGACTCTAAATTTTGTTCAACACTCTTAATCGTGGGCTCATTTTTCTGCTCTAATCAGACTTCTATGTTTTTTCGTTCACTGGGAACTAACCTCGGATGAAATGGCCCTTGGTTAGTAGAATCCCCTGTAAGTGGGAGTGAGATGCATATAGTCAAATCTATGCAAAAACACTGATTAGTTGGTGAAATCGGACGGACCGGCATTTCCTCTCTCGGGGCTAGGTGCTTGATAGTATGTCTTTACATCATGTTCAAGCTAAATAAAAAAACTTTCTAAAACTACATATATCTCCAAAATTCTGTCTTATTGAGTAAATAACATTTTATTATTGTTTGAGATATTTAATTGCTTATAATTTGTTTAGGCACAAAAAGTACCCTGATTGAGCTTATATACATATATATATTTTTTTTACTTTTTTTACCTATGTGTTTCTAGCACTTTTCAGAAAATATAGCCAAATGAACTAATATAGTTGGTTTTTTAGATCACTTGGTTTTTTTTTTTTACTTTTTTTACCTATGTGTTTCTAGCACTTTTCAGAAAATATAGCCAAATGAACTTATATAGTTGGTTTTTAGATCACTTTTTATTTGAGTACAAACATGAGGACTCTACTAGCACCACCCGTTGAGGGGGGACGATTCGTGTCCGCTACAAAACGCACAAATTAAGGCGATTGATGAAAAGCGTGTTTTAAGTTTTGGAGCTCATTCATTTACAACGTAATGCATAAAATGACAAAATTTTCCCGGCAAAAACTAACTGACAGTAAACTATGCTCGCTAAATGCCATAAATCCCATCAATCTAATATATGTAATTCAAAAGTTGTGCGTTTCGTAGAAGATACGAATCGTTTCCCCTTAAGGTAATAAATCTATAAAAAAAGATATTTGGATCATATATTATGATCTAACTTTACCCATTAAAATATATATATTAATCTCCAATCGAATTTTGTTGTATCAGTTAAATTTAAATATAGTTTTTGTCAGTTAAAAACAAAACAATCAGTCAAAGATACCTAGACATAATGTTTTTTATTTGGTGCAGGTTTCCAAGGAATGTTGGACCTCAAACAAACAAATTTACCAATACATGAACCAAATCGGTTTATACCATAATGAAGCGGGATTTCTTAGACTATGGGCTCAGTACCATAACAAAACCTTGAAGATATGGGATGAAGTAAATGGGCACAACAAGGGTAAAAAGCTACCGGTGATGCTGTGGTCTTCTGATCTTACTGACCCAAACCACGTGAAGAATTTTTTGGACCCAAAACGGAAAGTCTTTTAATTCATTACAAAATAAATATAAATGTACATAATCACGACATGAATTCCCAAGAAAAAAATATGTTCGATTGAATTTGAATTTGAATTTGAATTAGAATTGACACTTTTCGGAAATGAAGCACATTATTATTTAGCCAATTCACTTAGATTTAACTATGTTAAGGTGTGTTAATTAAAAAACCAATTCGAGATTTTGGTTTAATAAGCCGTATTTTACAACTTGTGGTCTAAAATAACCTTATGATGATGAATACTTTTACGAAAAGGCTTCAACTTCCATTTGCCTTCATGTGACGTCACTTGAGAAAAGGCTGTTCAGAAATGTGTTCTTTGCTATCCACAATAATTATCCCCAATAGCACAATAATAGGACAATAAGTCCAAAGATTTTATTTGCATTTGGTGGAGGCGATTATATGTTGGTTCATTGATCTCTTTATCTTGGACGCGTAATTCAAATCTTCACGCAGCGAAACAACAAATTGGAGTGTTTTAGCTAATACTGAAATATTTTGTAGGCAAAAAAATATTGAATTTAAGGTTGACCTCATATTTCTATTACCTGTTTCAAAAATAAAAACAAAGAAACTCATTTTTTGTTATAATATCGTCAATTTGACTAAGTTTAAATTTGTTTCTTTGCATACATCATTAAATCGGACCTTAGTATTAAATTGGACCCTGTTTTGGTATTTATTTTGTTAAATTATCGATAAAAATTTTAAATTTTAATCGATGCACATAAATATTCATATTCTGTAGTATACCGTATATTTTTTTAATCTATATCTATATATATAAAAAGAGAAGTCCTGACTGACTTACTGATTCATTCACTGACTCATTCACTGACTCATCAACGCACAGCCCAAACCCTTCGACCTAGAAAGCTGAAATTTTGCACAAAGCTTCCCTTTGTAATGTAAACAAGGAATAAGAAAGGGTTTTTCGAAATTCTACCCCTAAGGGGGTGAAACGGGGGTCCAAAGTTTGTATCTTCTATATATATAAAAAGAGAAGTCCTGACTGACTTACTGATTCATTCACTGACTCATTCACTGACTCATCAACGCACAGCCCAAACCCTTCGACCTAGAAAGCTGAAATTTTGCACAAAGCTTCCCTTTGTAATGTAAACAAGGAATAAGAAAGGGTTTTTCGAAATTCTACCCCTAAGGGGGTGAAACGGGGGTCCAAAGTTTGTATGGGGAAACAAGATTTGTTAGACTATTTCATTCGAGACTTCACAGGAGTACTCCTATTCATAAATGAGTAAACACGTGTTTCAGGTTTTTTCAGAATTCAACCCCTAAAAGGGGGAAATGGGGTGACAAAGTCTGAAAATCAACATGGGTATCGTTTGTATGGTTTATCGCGTCGCTGATTACGAAAACAACAACGATTTCTAAATCCAACGTAGTGAACGTGAAATAACATCATTTCCTGTTGGGGTGCGAAGGGGTTGAAATTTTGAAATGTGTAAATATCAATATGGGTGTCGTTTTTATGGTTTTCTTGGTCATTAATTACGAAAATTGCATCGATTTTGCAATTTAATATAGTGGACATGAAAATTCTTCAAAGTATGTGTGCAAATCGGCTATAACAGACGGACAGACAGACAGTCACACAAGTGGTCCTATTAGGGTTCCATTTTTTCCTTTTGAGATACCATCGATCTATATATCAACAATCTATCTATCTATCTATCTACCTATCTATCTATCTATATATATCTATATCCATGCAAAATATTTTAGGAACGGAAGGTAGTACATCCCTAGGGGTTGGACCACGGGATGCCAAAAAAAGTTTTTTTTTTAATGTCAAAACTTTGACGGCCTGTATCTCCCAAACGGCTGGATATAAACCCACATATCAATATGTTGATAGGTGTCTAGGAAAAGGTCTGGACGAGATCTGTCTGCCGAAAGTGTCAAAACTTTACAGGCCCATATCTCCCAAACGGCTGATGCTAGACCCATGTTCATGGTACTCTAAGAAAAGGGCTAGGCGAGGTCTAGATGACGGTAAAAAAAAAGAAAGTTTGAATGAAAGTTCGTTATTATAAAGTTCGTCTGTTTCGAAGTTAGGATCTTTAAATTTTGTGTTTAGACTGACAATTGAAAATTACTTTATACGTGTCTCAGCGTTTGTGACAAATCCAACCCCGAAGGGGTGAAAAGGGGGATGAAGTTGTCTTTGGAAAGTCCTTCATTTTCAAAGTAAAATGACTAAATTTGTTATTTAGGCTGTCCGTCTGTCCGTCCGTATAAACGGGAGACTCGGTAAGTGGTCAAGACCAAGGTTCAATGACCCTTTTAGCGAAAAACACAAAATAAAATTTGTGCCCTATACTTTACAAATTTAAGAACAACTCCCAGTCAATTAGTATAGCAAACCTATTGTTTCTGTTGTGTTTTTACTCAAAAAGGGTCACTGACTACTTACCAAGTCTTCAGTACGTATTTTTGGCTATATAATTAGAAGTGACCCAATGTAGGTACCTCACAAATATTGCAAGTATTAGGGGTGTGTTTACTTTCGTAAGTACTTTCTAAGTCCAATAAAGGAATAGAAAATGAGTGTTTTGATGTCCATAAAAATTTAAGGGATGAGTTAATGTTCTTTCGTCTTGCGGATGCACTCCTCTCATGTTAGGTACATCCAACTAATATTATAAATGCGAAAGTTGGGATGGGTGGATGTTTATTACTCTTTCACGCCGTAACTGATGAACCGATTGGGTTGAAACTGCACAAATGTAGTTCTAGACCTGAAATAGGACATACGCTACTTTTATATCAAATCAGTAACCAAAAAAAAAATTTAGTTTGGAAATATCTCACCAAAGAACTACTGTCTCAGTTATCAAACTGTAATCAGTTATCAAAGGCAGCCAAAGACACATTCAGAGGATTAATTCAGAAAACAAAAAATAGTGTCGATCTGCAAAATGGCTCGGGCTTCGGCCTCGGCAAAGACGGAAACGTGTCTTGATCTTCGGCCTCGCCAAAAACACTTTACATAGCGATGAAATTAGAGATGATGAGAACCAAAAACACTTTAAATACTCCAAATCAAAGTCAGGTCAACTACTAAAACTAAAAATATTTACAGCTTCGATACGACTATACAAAAACTTAATTAACGCGGGCGAAGCCGCGGGCAAAAGCTAGTCAATATAATATAATAAAAGAAAGGACAGGTGTGTCTGTACATTGAAGAAAAGTAATAAAATAGAAAGGCGGTGACTAAAAAACAGTAAAACACAACTCGGTAATTTTTTAAATTCTTTCCCGACTGTCTATTTGTCTGTATGTTTGTCTGTCTGATAGTCTGTTTGTTCGCACACATCTCCGAAACTGCGTAGTTTTTACAAATAGACAGAATATAGGGTTTGTTTCATTAAAATCGGGTGTCAGAAAGAAAAGTTATCGTTATTTAAAGATTTTTGGACTTTACTTTTCTAATGTTAGAAATTAGAATTTACATAGCAAATAATAATTCCTGGCGATAAATGCCTATATACGTCACGAAACATTGTTTAAAAGAAAAAGACAAGACAATTTTGGTTAGTATTAAGTATACTCGTATAGCGTATAAAATTTTATTACATAAAAATAACAAAAAGTGCCGCAGTTCTTTATTAAAAAATTAATAAACATCTTATAATTTTGTTTAAATAGCATCATCTTTATTGCTAAATAAAAAGTTGTAATGCGTAATTTGTTGCAACAATAATTGTATAAAAGATGTTGATACCTTCTTTGATGAAACGGGTTAGGAACTGAAAATTGTACAGCTAAATATATTAAATACTACTAAAATACTATTAAAAACTGTAAAAGAATAGAGCTGTGTCTGTCTGTACATTGATGATATACCAAAAAATATAGTGGTGTAGGATACTGATACAAAAAAAAAACGTAATTTTTTTCGGTATTTCATCATCACGCAAAAACAGTGCGGTTACCACTATTACGGATTACAAAGAAAGAAGGAAGTGAGATCACTGTTCGATAACTTTTTATCTTATTATCCAACTTAAAAACTAGGATACATTTTATTGCGGGATTCCCAAGCTATTACACTATGGCCCCATTATCTTCTAAAACGCGGACGAAGTCGCGGGCAACAGCTAGTTTTTTTACTAAAATTAACATCTGAGTAAAACCCGACCTTAATTGTGGCTTTCTTGGTCACCAGCTGTAAGAACCACCTACATATCTGTACTATATACATATACCTATATAAACCCCGAAATAAAAAATCGCTTGTACGGTTTATTCAACGTTTCATTACGATTCTCAAAATAGGTAGGTATTTTTACTACCTGTTACATGAGTTTAGATATAATAGTGTATGAAACTGCGCATAAAATCGTATACCACTTTCGTTAACTACTATTTATTTACAGGCTAAGAATGTGTTATTACTTATTATGCTAAGTTTACAGGTATATAAACGTATTGGAACCAAGTACCTACAATTTTAACCATTAATTTTACAGATATGTCATCGAACTGTGGGATCGTTTACTTGAAACAGCGGATTTGTTATTATTGGGGTATCGTCTGGTCCTAGCACCATTCCAGTTTTGGTACTTGGACTATCTGGATTACTCTTGGCAACGCATGTACTCATATAAACTTCCTCCTCATACTAATATTTTGGGAGGAGAAGTCGCCATGTGGACAGAAAACGTAGATGAACTAACCCTGGGTAAGTACAAATACAAATACTAATTGATTTATTCCTTAAAATGTTTGTAGGTACAAAAAACTAATCTAAATTATTACCTTAAAAAATCATTTTTAAACCAAAAATTGTATGTAAGTTTTGGAAAAATTTACTTAATTGTCTTCATACTACACTCTTCACAGTTTATTTAAAGCACAACATGACAAAGTAAATTGGGTTATACTTAGTACAAAATGACAGAGCATTTTCTGAAATTGAGGATGTCAAAAATCTTTAAAAGAGAATAATAAATGCTAATATATTTATTGATTTACATTGTTTCTTATAACCAAATTCTTGAAAATCGCGCTACATCCGCATTTGCATAAAATATTTGTCATGTGCTGATTTATCAGGAATTTTGTGAGGAATTTACATTTCTCTATCTGGTAACCTTAAATATACGTAAAACATATTTTTAGTCACTTATATTTCAGAAAATAATAATATTTTTAAGTAGGTAGGTATTTTTGTCGCATGATATTAGATCGCTGGCGTAAACCTATACTATAACGTCACTTGATGAATCCCCGCGAGGGCTTTACAGGTGTGTCACAGTCCATAATCGCACACCCACGTTTAACCGACGATTATTTTATTATGTCCCAGTGAATGGATGATGAGCCAGATATAGACCAACAGCTAACGTGCATTCCGAAGCACACAAACCGAATACAAATATGCCCATAAGAGATTTGAACCAGTGACCTCCAGATTAGAATTCAAGTACCCGAATCTGAGTTATCGTCAGCAAACTTCGATCAAAAGTGCCAATTTCTTGATATCAGATGGCATAAAGAGAGGATTAGGCTAATAGCGCCAACTTCCTTATATCCAGGGGGACAGTTTCATACCAGCCAAAAATTGGAAAACGAGGTTGTCTGACCAATCAACAGATGGCAGCACTTGTATCACGATATCATTATCTTCTCTAATTCTACCTACTTCAAGAGACGAACTGTTGCAGAGTGACACTAGAGTGCTCAGAGATGAAACCGTCTTGGCTAGAATTAGAAAATTCTGTAATAATAATAAATGCATTTATGTATAAAGACTTAGATTAGGGGTTAATATATAGGTAGCCAGTTCACTGCTGTACTTTTTAGCACAAATGAACTGCGAGGGGCTCTCTTATAGAGCTCTCTTATATCTTATAGGGGCTTGCTAATATCATAAGTGGCAAAAAAAGATGAGTTGACCAAATAGCGCCAACTTATTGATATCAGGTCACAAAAAAAGAGCTTTGAACATTGAGAAAACGTAACATAAATTGTCAGACTGTATGATATTTCAGATGAGTGCATCTGGCCACGGGCAGCAGCTGTCGCCGAGCGTCTCTGGTCTAACCCAAACTCTACGGAACCACGAAAAAGCACGAACCTTAGACTGAACCGTCACCGAGACCGCTTAGTAGCCCGAGGATTGGACCGCAAGATACTTGCAATAAGCCTTTAAGTATCTTCTTGCGCTCTTAACAAAATTATGTTTAACGCCCGGTTTGATAAGATGTCATTAGAATATTTTTTTGATTGTATATTGTTTTACGCCTGGTTAGTGAATATTTGATTTTTTTTTCGAAAATTGCAGTTTTATTTTTGTTTTCCCATACTCACCAAAAACCGTGTAAACTTCAGTTCAACCTTTGCACACGAACATAACAATACAGTACCCTAAAGTATCATCCATCCATCAGCTCGTATACGTCCACTGCTGGATATAGGCCTCCCCAATGTTACGCCACTCTTGGCGGTCCTCAGTCATACTTTTCCAGCCGCCACCCGCAACGTCCTTCAGATCGTCAGTCCAGTGGGCATGAGGGCGGCCTACGCTGTGCTTTGCTGTACCTGGTCTCCGTTCTAATGTTCATCTCCATTCCATTCCAATTGGGAAGGACTAATCTGACGAAGCAAAAGACATCTGACAGTAGAACGGTTACCTCTAGGCTAGAAATCCTCAATGAAATCAAGAATTTCTATGGGCTCCTATATTCTTCACACGCTCCCAAGCCAACTGCCCGCGATCAGGACGACAAACGTGCACCTTTGATCCACCACTACACCGATGAACTCCCGGATGTTGAAATGGGCGAGATTAGGATAGCCCTTGAGCAGCTAAAAAACAACAAGGCGCCGGGCGAAGATGGCATCACAACCGAACTCCTGAAAGCTGGAGGATACCCTATACTCGGACAGCTACAGGACCTTTTTAATGCCGTCATTCGCACCGGAACTACGCCAAGGGAGTGGAGCAGGACCCTAGTAATTTTGTTCTTCAAGAAAGGGGACAAAATGCTACTGAAGAACTATAGGCCAATCGCGCTCCTGAGCCACACCTACAAGCTTTTCTCAAGAGTTATCACAAATCGTCTTGCCCAATGATTCGACGACTTCCAACCGCCAGAGCAGGCTGGGATTCGAAAAGGCTACAGCATCGTGGACCATATCCATACGCTAAAGCAGATCATACAGAAAACACAAGAGTATAATCAGCCTTTGTCTAGTGTTTGTAGACTACGAGAAAGCCTTCAACTCCATTGAAACTTGGTCTGTTCTGCAGTCCTTGAAGCAATGCCAAGTTGACTGGCGGTACGTGGAGATGCTGAAATGTCTGTATAACTTTGCTTCTATGTCCGTCCAAGTACAGGGTGTATTAACAAGACCGATACGCCTTGAGCGTGGCGTGAGACAGGGGTATGTTATTTCCCCAAAACTGTTTACCGCTGCGCTGGAGGGCGTCTTTAAAATACTGGACTGGCATGGTCGAGGCATAAATGTGAACGGAGAGTACATTTTACATCTTGGCTTTGCTGATGACATCGTCATAATGGCGGAATCGCTGCAAGAACTGGAGGAAATGATGCGCAGCCTAAGTGATTCTTCCAGACGAGTGGGCCTGCGGATGAACTTGGATAAAACAAAGGTCATGTTCAACTGTCATGTTATCCAAAGGCCAGTAACCGTCAACAATGTCAGCATCGAAGTTGTTTACCTGGGTCAAGCTATCCAGCTGTGTGAAAACAACTTCGACTCCGAGGCTGACAGAAGAATATGCTTGGGGTGGGCAGCATTTGGGAAGTTGCGTCACATATTTACGTCGCCAATACCGCAGTGCTTAAAGGCTAAAGTATATAACCAGTGCGTCCTTCCAGTGATGAGTTACGGCGCTGAGACGAGGTCTCTTACCAAAAACTTGATCCGCTGATTTAAGGTCGCTCAACGAGCTATGGAGTGGGCTATGCTTGGGATATCTTTGATGGATAAAATCCGAAACGAAGATATCCATCAGAGATCGAAGTTGACCGACATAGCCTGCCAAATCAGTAAGCTGAAGTGGCAGTGGACTGGCCATATTTGTCGCCGACGTGATAACCGTTGGGGCCGTGAGGCATTAGAATGGAGACCCTAAAGTATAAAAGTAAAAAATATATATTACAGGCGTAAACGATGAAAGTCATTCGTTCAAATAAATCAATAAATGAACTGTAAAAAATATGATCATTTTACCTCATTCATTCGTAATCGATTTATGCAACAAAAGCTACTGAATCTAGCGCACTGTTTAGATAAACCTAAAATCCATCGCTTTCCTACTTACACCCTCTACAATCCCTATACAATACAGGTAGGTGAAACAAGCTGTAACCAAATTATTAAAATGATTCATACATGATGTATTTCAGATTAAACCGACACTACTGTATAAATATGAGTATTTACAAAAACGCTCGTGTGTTATGAAAATAGTAGAGAAGACAGTAAGGCATTTTAACATTTTGCTTAAGACATACGGACGTGTAATTTATATGAGGCGTTGTTTCTTTCTTCAAGATAAAATTCATATTACAGTGAATATAAATAAGGTTATAAAAACATTTATAAGGTAAGAAGAAAACTATCGCATTATACGTAATGGACCTATAGAAGTAAAGTAAAATTACGAACTAGTTACGAAGGAAAACGTTGTGCAATTCTAATAATTGAAAGGATAGAAAAAGTTCATAACATTTTTCCCACAAAACATCGTTACGACATATTATGTCTTCGAGTGTATCAGAGGTGGTTCTGAGTGTGGATATCACTTACATTCAAAACTCGTAACATCCTCTTTTCACCAATAATGATAAGGTATTTGCCTTCTCGCCATATTTGGGGCACAAATATACAGCGTGTCCCTCGTACAAGTGCACATCCGAAAAGTGGTGAGACTAGACCTTATTTTATCGACAAAAAATGATTTTTTTATTTTTTTTAGAAAATCTTTGTTGTATAAATTTACGTTTTAAATTTTTTTTTGCCTACCATGGAGACTATGACTGTATAAAATATCTCATAATTTTTGATCTATCGCGGGTAATGCAATGAAATAAAACTGTTATAATCCTTAAGAATAGACGTTGCATACCAAATCAAAAACAAAACATAATCAACTACCATTACCATAAAAATAATATCCTAAAAGATCATTTCTTTAATTTTTTCGTCTTTTTTTGGTAATAGTCAATTTTTTCAAAATAATGTCCCCGTTTTATAATACTTTTATTCCTTTTTATCATTGCCTATTCCATTATCTTTCTAACAAAAAAAAATACAACTTTCTTTCTAACAAAAAAAAAATACAACTTTTAACAAAAAATTGTATTTATATACAATATTTTCTACGAGTGGTTAATCAAAGGCACTGCGAAAGAGCTTGTAATAAATATTCAATTTCATGTGTATCTCGTACAACAGATGAGTGTAAGACCAAATGTTTATTAGACGAATTTTATCCTGAACAATAATCCTACCATTCGTATAATAAAATAGCGAGGGTTTATTTTTTTAATTTGTAGTGGGTTCGATTCCCTGGTCAGACAAGCAAATTTTAGAAAATCTTTGAATGCAGTTTTGTTTCTTTTAGAAAATAAAGGAATGTTTTCTTTCAGTAAAATGAGCTAACTAAAGGATTTAAGGTAGTTCCCCTCCAGGGCCCTTAAATTTTTTCCACCCTGTATACGGTAAAATCTAATTGACTTTGGAAACGATAATTGGTGATTGTACTCGTCCACAACTTTACTATGGAACCCATACACAAATCATGAAAAGAAAATCAGCTGTTCCTTTTAAAACTTACCTAATCCACCATAATGTATGACAACTGTATTGTTGTTTATATTAATTTTAACTCCATAGTTATAGTTGTTCGTATGGACGAGTACTATCACCTGTTCTCGTTTCCAAAACCACTTTTTCACGGTGTATTTCAAAATGAATCCTCACCTATTGTTTGTCAGATTTTGTGTAAGATTTCAAAAATTACTTGAAGGCATGCAGACTTTTTGCGAAACGAGCAACGGGCACAACAGCACAACTAAGTTAAATATAAGTATTTTTTTATCCCTACGAAGGCGACATGGTCACGTAGTGTACCAAGTCCTATATAAAAAATAAAGATTTAAAAAAAAAAGAGCACTGCCCGTGTTGTGAATGTGATATGTCTAAATACAACTTATTTTCAACGTATACCGTACCTCTTACAACGAGTAATGCTGATGCAAATCCAAAATTGACGTCTTACAGAACAGTTTGAACCATAGACTTAGATAATCCTAACAGTTTTTTCTTCATAGTTTGGAATTTTACCGTTTTCACTTGGTAAATCTTGGATTTTCGATAAATCCCAGGATTTACCGTAGTCTAAATTTTTCTTATAACATATATATTTTCCACATTTTTGACTGCTTATTAATACGAAGGAAGAGAAATAAAAACATATACCGTTAATTTATTATTATTTATTGCAGCTAACAATGGCGGACACGTGGTTTTGGTTCATCACTTTGTCGATGGTTTGCCAGCAAGTTTATCTAAACTTAAAGTAAGATTTGCTCATTTGATCCTTCGGCGAGAATTTCTATGTAGGTGTATTATAGTCCCAACGATTGCCATTTCCGTCTAGGGTTGCCCGACAAAAAAAAAGTTTCGTTTAGGAATATTTAAAATATAATGATTTAATGCTTAATATTAAAGTAACTGTTAGAGTCGCTCGGCTTCTTTATTAACATTAAATATTTACGAAAAAAGCTTTCAGGAAATTTACTGAATGATCAGGTGTTTTGTCAGGAAATCAAATTATTGGATCTTGCAACCCCGTTTCCGTCGAGGCATATATGTATAGTTATTGCTTTTACCAAAAAAAAATTAAGATAAAACATAAAACAAAGAGAGACGCTGAGACGTGGTCTCTTACCAAAGGCTTGATCCGCCGCTTTAAGGTCGCTCAACGAGCTATGGAGCGGGCTATGCTTGAGATATCTTTGATGGATAAAATCCGAAACAAAGATATCCGTCAGAGACCGAAGGTGACCGACATAGCCTGCCGAATCAGTAAGTTGAAGTGGCAGTGGACTGGCCATATTTGTCGCCGACGTGATAACCGTTGGGGCCATAAGGCATTGGAATGGAGACCACGTACAGCAAAGCGCAGCGTAGGCCACCCTCGTGCCCTCTGGACTAACGATCTGAAGGACGTTGCGGGTGGCGGCTAGATGAGGATGACTGAGGACCGCCAAGAGTGGCGTAATATTGGGGAGGCCTATGTCCAGCAGTAGACGAGTACGGGCTGATGGTTGGATGGATAAAACAAAACATACTGGTGCGGCATAAATTCCTGAACACCCAAGTTTTAGCGACGATTTTTCCCAAACATGATGTGGAGGTGAGCCATCGCCGTTCTTCGAACACATATATGACCAACAGCTTAACGTGCCTTCCGAAGCACGCAGACCGAACATGGAGACTGGGCGAAAGTGGTGTATGGACCAACAGATATGGAGTAATTTTTTTAGGAAGTACACATTTAGACGGTATTTTTTTGTTATGACGTCATCAAAATCTGACCCGACAGTTTTGAGATTTTTCTAGTCAAATATATTAGTATTATTTTACTTTAATTAAGTATTTTTGTTACAAAATTTTATAATTCAGTATGGAACTTATAAGAACTCCGATTTTGCAATGAGCTACATTTTTACATTTTTGACTGCAATGACGCCGAACTAAGAACTATAAATAAGTGGCCTGTTATAAGTGGCCTAATATAGCGTTGGTAAACTACACGCCGTGTCTTTGAAGACGCTGACGCCACCTCTTTCTGTTCGAAAAGTACCGAAAAAACTGTCGGGTCAGATTTTGATGCCCTTTCGCACAGAGGTGTAGTTGGGGTTACCTAATGTAAAAATCACAATATTATATATGTTATAGACCACTTTCCATACAAAAAAGAACAGTCTCCTTTATGAACACCGTGGGGATTGAACTCAGAGCCTCTGGATTAGCAGGCGAGCGCTCTACCACTCGGTACAATAAAGATACCATGAAATTTTCAAACAAAAGCTTTGAAATACAATATCTTTACAAATGAAATTGCCGTTTTCTATAGACAATTTGAAGGAAACTCAATTTTCAGTACTAACAATTTTGCATTTTTTTTAGGAATGACAAATCCAAGATATGTAATTTCTTTTATACTACACCTGCTCGGAAAGTACCTTCTTTCTTTGTTGAAAACGATGCAGAAAATACGTCATTACTGTCATACAAATATGCGGGCGGCAAAAGTGTATGAAAATTCATTGTTAACGTGCTTGAGCGGGCAGAAAAAGTATATGCAAATCCATTGTTAACGTGCTTTTTTTTTTTTTAAATAACGTAAAGAATGAGCAAGTGGCCAAGTGGCCAGTATTATTTTGCGAACTCGTACATAAAACTCGAAAAATGATACTGGCCACTTGCTTTTCCTGCACATAATAAAAAATAAGAAGGAAATAAAAGGTTGGAAAAAAGGCGCGAAGACGTGATGGCGTCGTTTTTTTGTTTTATTGAAAAAATATTGCATTTTGGGTGTTTTGATCAACAATAGTGATAGGATATTGTGAATTAAAATCGCCGTAACCTGTGTAGTGTGTTGTTCAATGGAACAAAAGTGCGGGCTGTGCCTTTTCGTGTGTTTTTTCTAACCCTGTTGTATTTGCGTTACAAGGCTATCATTATAGCGGAAACGACAGGACAGTGACTTAGACAGGACAGACCTTTCAGATGATCCTCAACAGAAGAGGATAGTGCATATAAACATAAAAAACTATAACGTCAAACATGGCTGTATGGGCTAAGATCCCTTTGCCTTTCCACTTAGTGGGAAAATGAAAAAAAAAAGTGACAATCGCACGCGAGTCAGTCGGTTTCTTTTATTGTATCTTGATTAAAAGTAAAATGATACTATTTCCTCGCAGGTGTAGTATAAAGCACTATGTATCACTCGGGAGAAAGTGCGATTCCCAACTCGTGTGTATTGAGGCCCTTGGCTTCGCCTCGGGCCTCAAACTACACCCTCGTTGGTAATCTTCCCCTTTCTTCCCTCGGTGAACAATGTACTATTGTGTATGAATAAGACACCATTAAGCTAATAGCAACATTAATTTAACTTTTTTAAAGTGTCAGCTGAAAAAAATTATGACGAATGGAAATGGATGGCATTTAGAACGAACTGTTTTTGAAAATTTAATTTTGGTTATCAAACTGACAGAAAAAACAAAATTCAATACGTTGCGTTGATGTAAAACCTTGAAATCGGCTATCAAACAAAAAACAAATAATGGAAATAGCTATTGAATTACAGGAATTATGAACTCATGAATCTGTAAGAAATTTTCAGCAATTTCATATGTAAAGACCTATTATTCAACAACAATCATGTCACGAATGACTTGGTCAGTCTTGCTTATAGTATCACACACAAGTATCATAATAGTCTTCAGTCGAGTTTTTCAAAAAAAAAGGAAACACCACACTTATACATTCTTTTTTCAAGTTGTTCTTCCATTTATAGTTTACTTTATTTAACCATACTTTGAAACCAATTTTAAGTTATTTGTATATATAAGTATTATTATTAAGATTCTTTATATAAGTATTATTGGTAAGGTGTTTAATAATAAGGCTCCATATGTCTCAAATCAATGGCCTATCCTCCAGCAATCAGCGAACATCGACAGCGGCAACGTCACGGGAACTCGTGCAGTGTCCCAACTGTTCCCCTTCTCCACAATTTAAAGGACAAAAAGGTTTAAAAATCCACATAAGTAAGTCACACAAAAATTTAAGAAGCATTAGCCCGGCAGCTATCCCAACAATCACTTCTAGCAATTCACCTTTCTGGCAAGAAATTTGCATAATCAAAAGATCTCGTCCCACAGTTAAAAGAATTCCTCGCGGTGCTAGAACCGCAGTAGCTTCCTCCATTCGTTCGTGTATTAGAGATGTCCTCAATAAAAATGATAAACATAGCTGGGAGAATCTCTTTACATTCTCCTACCGGACACTGCACGTTGAAAAAGGCAGCGAAAAGGGCGTCTCACTAACACAAAAAATAAAAAACAACTGTTCCATACAAACAGATAAACGAATAAACACAAATTATCAAACACAAACCAATAAAAATAATCAAAACCGGGAAACAAACATTATAAGAAAAGCCGAACTCAAAATAAACGACGGAGATATTTCGGGAGCCGCCCAGCTCCTCTTTTCTAGCGACGCCGTCGCCCCAGATACTCCGGAGACGTTGGCTTCACTGAAGTCAAAACATCCACATCTTTACAACTGCCGAATCCACCGGATGCCTCTAGGCGTACACACGATGTCGGTAGAGAGGAGGTGCAGGTTGCGATTGCATCCTTCAGGAACGGGTCGGCCGGAGGTATAGATGGGCTGACGCCGCAGCATTTCCAGCTCTTGGAGGAGGTGACGCGCCTTGTAAATCTGATGCTGTCAGGTAAGGTATGCGCCGAAATAACTGACATCCTGTATGGTGCAAATCTATGCGCCTTAATTAAAAAGGACGGGGGCATCAGGCCGATTGCGTTAGGGAATACCATCCGATGCGTGGTCTCGAAAATATGTTGCAAGCACATCCTACCAGACCTGGTCAACAAATTCGAACCCATACAACTAGGCTTTGGTACCAAGGGTGAATGTGAGGCAGCGGTGCACGCAGCTTGCACCTTCCTGGAACGCGGTGGAGATGAGGTGCTCCTGAAGGTCGATGTGAGAAATGCATTTAACTCAGTTGACAGGAGCGCCTTGCTGTCAC
Organism: Ypsolopha sequella; assembly: GCA_934047225.1. Classification (NCBI taxonomy): domain Eukaryota; kingdom Metazoa; phylum Arthropoda; class Insecta; order Lepidoptera; family Ypsolophidae; genus Ypsolopha; species Ypsolopha sequella. The sequence goes on from OW203996.1 coordinate 13,586,554, forward strand.
AGATAAGAAATAATATTCCCTCCATAAACAACTATCTATGGCAATGTTATGGTACTCTGTCAAAACTTATTTATAATAATGACCTTTAACTTTCCGCCATTGGTTGCCAGCAAGGTGACCCACTAGTAGCGGCGATATTTAGTCTAGTAATCCATCCACACATCTCGGATCTAAATTCTAAATTAAATGTATGGTATTTAGACGACGGAACACTCGGAGGCGAGGCTAATTCTGTACTAGTTGACCTAGAAAATATTATCAATAAATTTAAAACTATCGGCCTGGATATTAACTTATCTAAGTGTGAGCTATATCTGAATGGCTCACTGTCACCTGTCAAGCAACGTGACAGCAAGATTCAATGCTTTAGCACCCAATATTAAAATAATTGACAAAAATTCGCTTCGTCTCCTAGATGCTCTGGTTCTGGATGATTCAATTCCTGACTTCATCGAGGAAAAAATTTCTAAATTCGAAGAATCGTCCAGACGTCTGCAATAAATTAGCCCCCACATGGCTTATTTCATCATCAGATACTGCCTTTTCGTTCCTAAATTCACATATGTGCTACGCTGTACGACTATCTGGAAACATACTTCTTTATTTATTTTATTATAAACATACATACATACATACACACATAATTCAGACAAAATTAACTGACATTCTAAATTTCTTTTTTAACAATCTTAACTGGACCAGGCAACTCTCCCTATCTGACATGGAGGCCTGGGTATTCGAAAAGTATCCAGCGTAGCACTGCCGGCCTTCCTGTCCTCAGCCTACAGTACGATCGACCTCTTTGGTAAAATATTCCTCCCATCACTCGGTGATGTTGAGGTCACGTGCTTGACTGAGGCTAGAAACGCTTGGCAAAGAATCGCCGGTCCAAATGAAGATATCCCGACTAATCCGTTTTCACAAAAACTCTGGGACGAGCCGCTCTGCAGACAGGTTCAAATGAACTTATTGGAAACTGCAACAAACCATGCAGAGCGAGCTCGTCTTTTGGCGACCAGTGAGCCTGAGTCGGGATACTGGTTGAATGCATTGCCTTCTGCCAACATCGGGACGCTGTTGGAGAGGACAACCTTCAGCTTGGCCGTTGGTTTGAGAGTTGGAGCCAAAACAAACGAGCCACATCGTTGCCCCTGCGGGAAAAGTGTCGACCAGCTCGGCCACTACGGCTTATCCTGTCAGCGTAGTGCTGGGCGCCTGCCGCGCCATGCCGCTTTAAATGACGTCATCCGTCGGGCCCTTTCCAGCGCGAACGTGCCAGCAATATTTGAGCCGAATGGTCTGATACGCGACGACGGCAAGCGGTCCGACGGAATGACGCTCATTCCTTGGAAAAATGGGTGGTCCTTGGTATGGGACGCTACATGTGTCGATACAATGGCAGCGTCCCATATTCGGGTGACCGCCACCAAGGCAGGTGCGGTGGCTGCTACGGCAGAAAAGCACAAGCGTGACTCGTACAAAGCTCTGGGCGAGGGTTATATATTCATGCCATTTGGCGTGCCATTTGCCATTTGGCGTAAGGATCCTCGGACCGTGGGGGCCGGACGTGCGGCGACTTTATAACGAAATTTCGTCGCGCCTGGTTGATGCTTCGGGTGACCGAAGGGCTGGGGGCTATTTTGACCAAAGAATAAGCCTGGCCATCCAGCGTGGCAACGCCGCCAGCCTTTTGGGCACCCTCTCCAGCGACGGCGACGATTTGGCCAGCATTTTCTACCTTATGTAAATATTTTAAGTTTAGTTTAGATTCATTTATTTTAGTCCCCTTTTTTTTTAAATTATTTTAATGTTATTTAAGTTAATTTTATTGTTTGATTAAATAAAAAGTATCACAAGAATTATGTTATTGTGCCTTTTTATCTTATTTAGTATTAGTAATTTTCTTCTGAAATCACCATATTGACGCCCTCCACCCAATATAAGAGCACATTTTCATAAAAACCTATACAAAAATGACAAAAATTTACATAAAATCACTGTACCCGCTTTGTAATATTTGTTTCTATTGTCGGGTCATGTCATAGAGGAAAAAAAGTTGCGTAAAGGAAATATCAGACATATTTTTTCGCACATTTTGCACGTTTTCGTCGTCGCTAAGCAGCTGTGATGAATCAACGAGCTATCAAAACCTTGATACTTGATGTTCTGCATATCCTTTACTTTTATTTGAATGAAGGTTCAAAGATTTATGTCAAATTAAAAACAGACGGCGGTCGAAAATGTATTGCATTTGGTCTATATACCTGAAGCAAAATCTCGCTATAGGCGCGGCAATAATACGTGTGAGTAAAATTTTATTTGCTTAAACATGTTTTAAATAAATATAGGTATTATAACATCTTTTTGTTATTGGGTACAGCACATTTTACCATAATAAATAGTTTGCAAACATTGACTTTTAAGAAACTAACATGCTAAAACGGAATTAAATTTACTTATCATGTATTAATTATTATTATACACCGTGTAACAGAAAGGTGTAACCATATTTGAAGAGCTTATTCAGTCAATGGTTTAGAACAACTTTTACTATGGAGCCAACTATGAAATCACAAAAAAAAATCTGCCCTTCCATACATTTCGACCGAGCGGCATTGCATTTTTCTATGAAACAGTAAATTTTTTTTTCGAGATACAGGTTTTGTTCTATAGTAAAAGTTGTTCTATACCATTGACTGAATAAGCTCTTCAAATATGGTTACACCTTTCTGTTACACGTTGTATATCATATTTATTATTATTATTATTATTAAATTTATTTACAACCATATTCATTGAAATAATCTTTGACGTCGTAATAACATTTGTCTAGAAGCCATGTGTGTATCTTCTTTTTAAATGTTTTTATGGGCAAACTTTTAAATTTTAGATCGAGTTATGTGGCGCGGTCCCTCGCACTTATTGGTCACATGGTAACGCGTAGTGATGTACATTGCTCATACTTAATGTTATCGACAAGCGCTATTAGTAATAAAAAAATTGTTTCTTTTTATTTCACTGGATCTTGCTTATATATTTCACTTAAAATGGCAAATTAACATGTAATATATTGTTACATTATTAATAACGATGCGCGCTTGTTAGTATTAAAAAAAAAACAGATGAAATGTAACCTGCAAAAAAAGGATCCATGTCATTTAGAATTCAAATGCACAATGAATTGCCATAAACCTATATCAGTGTGAGTGAGCGCGCTATATAACTGCTCTGCTTACACGAAGTGGCGGGTGAGCGTGAGTCACTCGTCTCGTAGTATTTATCGATAACGCGTGCTTTACGTTAAAATTCAATTTAAATTTAAAATTTAAAATTATTTATTTGCCAAAAACCATACCAACACAATTAAGTTTACATGTGTTTCCAAAAGAAAGAGAAAAAAGATATAGTTTTTATAACTATAACGAAAAAGTTGTTATTCTTGTAGCCCCAGATCAAGCGAGCTTTACTTGTGGGTACGTGTAAATTACTATGCAAAACATGAATTATGACCCTACCTGCTGCGAGTTTTTGCATCAGGTATAGTCCGGCAATGTGCTTTACTTCAATCCTCATCCCTTAAGAAGGCAATTTAGGTGTTCCTTTTTTGCAAAAATGCCAAGAATACCAAGATTCCAACAAATTTCCAAGACTGAGAAAAGTAGGTACACATATACATAGCATTACTTTATTTCTGACTGGAATTAATCATCTTTTCTCTTCCTTTAGTAAGAATACTTATGTATAGTCTGACCAAGTGAATTTGTTTTAGCTTTTGTCCCCAACTGAGAAAATCCGCCTAGGGCCTAGGTCAAGAATTGAATATTTTTCTTTTTATTTGTTTCACTTTAAGCTAAGATCAGAAGACGTATGCCATCTTGCTATAACTATCAAATTTTCCTGTACTAAAAATCTTCTTATCGAAGAGTGAACAATGTTTCTTTTCAGGCCATCACCTTGGAGACTATGGCCTCAGCCTAGGTTCGCCAAAATTGAAGATGAAAGTATACAGATTCATCCTACATTATACAGGTACAAATGTGTGGCGCCCTTTTCAATAAAATGTGCATTTTGTATACTGACCACATACTTATTTATTTGTGAGTGAACTTTGGCAACAACTCACCCCCCACCTCTTCGGGTTAAAAAAACCTGTCAGTGAAAATTAGTGAACGAGTGATGCTGATGCTACTTCTGGATGCTATATCATGAGAATATATTTAGAATAGATAATAGATTTTTAAAATAGATAACAAAATTTTCTGAATTTTTTTGCAGGTTAAATCTTGAAGATACACCAAAAGTAATACACCCTTTGCTGGAAAAAATGACAAAAGTATCTTTTCAAAACCTATGGGCCAAATGTGGTAAACCCATTGATATAGGTGTTACACATGTAATTTTTAACATTTCTGTAAAATTTTCTGAGATGAACTTTACCTGGACTACCAGCGAGCACTATGTACTAAATATTGCGTTGATGCAGAACAAAAGAAACGGTATTTTTCAGACATATTTCAAAGCCTTCTTAAGCTTGACAGAAGTGATGACGTTGTACGAGGTGTCGCGGACCACCAACTAGGTGGGCTGATGACATTAAAAATTGACAATTGATGACATTGCTGGAAAATCCTGAATGAGATTGGGCCTAGGACAGGTGTTGGTCTTGTCCTATTTAGATGATACACTAAATAGGAGGCTTATATAACCCAAAACAAAATACCTTGGTAATAGAAATGACGACCGGAAGTATCCACCTCCCTCTTACTTACACCCTAAGTCCGTCTAATACTCACACATGGAAATACAGATAGCATTAAAAACAAAAACAGTCAATGTGTATATAGTCAATTGCTCAAATCCCATACTGTGATGTATAAATAAGTCAGGTGTGCGTTTGGTATATGCTAACCTGACACTTGACAGTACAACAAAACGGAACAGACATTTTAAATCCCAAGGTCTTTTGACTCGGGTTATACCTAGCAGTGGGCCGAAATAAGCTGACTTTCATAAGAATAAGCATCAACCTCACTTAAAAGCGTTTGGTCTTCACATTATTTTTTCCCCGTTTTCGAACGATAAATAAATTTACTTAACATAATTCTTGTCGCGATTAATACTTAATCAGCTATTTCGAAGAATGGACAAAGAGACGTGGCGCGTGATTGAAATTAAGCAAACAGTTCAAAGGTCTAAGTAACCATTGAATCAAACACATAGCTTCCCAATATTTAAAGTGGCAATAATCTTGATTTACAGAAACAAAATTGCAAGTTTTTATTGATGCTGATACCGTCTTTGGTACTCGTCATGCGTTGGAAACCTTCACACAGTTAGCTTTAATGAAAAAATCAGTCGACAACGATGATTGTAGTATTTATGTAACTACTGGCGCCAGGATAAGGGATGAACCGGCTTTCAACCATAGAGGACTTCTTTTCGACACAACTAGACACTTCTTTCGGGTTAACAGTATAAAACGAACGCTTGATGGCATGGCGGCTTCAAAAATGAACGTTTTTCATTGGTACATTACGGACACGACGACTTTTCCATTGGAGTCTGATAGAGATCCTGAGTTTAGCAGGTAAAAAAGAACATGCAGTATTTTGCTGAATATATTAAGTATATGAAATTATAATTTATATGCACGTTTATACGAAAATTTTATTTGGTTTTCACTGTTACTTTAGACGGCTCTATAAATCTTTAAATCCGTGCCTCTATATACCGAAGGCCCGTAGTCCAACTGGTTGGACAGATTAGTAAGACCAGGACCCCAGTATGTCTTAGATGAGTTTTCTTGGAGAACGTTTTGGGGTATTGCGGTTGGAGCTGGTCGTGAGAGCGTTTATAAAACTTGTAATTTGGTATTTTAGGTACGGTGCGTTAGATTCGTTGCAAGTATACACCAAAAGAGTCATAGAAGACATAATAGAATACGCTCAAATCCGTGGTATCACAATCATGTTTGAAATTAATGGACCAGAAAATGTATATGCGGGATGGACGTGGAGAAAGGTGACGACAACTATAGATTTCTCAAAGTTTTCCTAACTCCTACCGTATTATATTTTACACTAGCATATCACAACTCCATCGATTGAGTGTTGAGGTTATATTGTATATTGTTTCCTTGAATTTTGATTTTGGCCAAAAATATTTCTGTCATTCAATGAAAAAAATCATTCATCAGTTATGTTATGTCACAATTACATTGGTCTCAGACGCCTCATATTCGTCGAAGGTCAGACGTCATTGTCACATCGCGTGGTTATAGTATTTCTTCCTATAGACGCTTCCTTATGAAATATAAAAAAATATGGCTGTCGTCAGCACATCGTAGAATTGGGCATATTATCATGATTTGCCTTATAGGCATATCACATTTCTGTTAAAACTGGGAGGATCGCCTCACTCCGCTCCGTTTTGTTCGGCTCCCTTTTATTCACATGTAAACTTAACACACTCCTTCGCACACTGCTTCACTCCGCTGGTCGTCGCACCTATTTTAACTTTTTGGTGAAATTGTGAAATGAAAATCGTATTATTGTGAAACAGTACAAGTGCTTTTCAAAGATAATTAAGTCAAAGATTTTCGATTTCATACATTACGATCTGCCCAATTCTATAATCTGCTCCCAACATGGCCGTAGTGTGGCGTCTATGTCGAAACAATATACATAGTTAGATTATCTTGCGACAATAGCAGCCTACAAAGTATGTTCAAATCGTTCAAAGTATGTTTATTTTTACGCCAGTCTTACATTATTAAGTGTGATAAGTAGAGTTTACTAATATAATTTTCAGTTTTATAATCACAAGACTGAATCAGTCACCATAATTTTTAGATGACTTTTTTATTACTGCCTCAAAGTTGTATGCTTTTACAAATTTGAACGATGAAGCGAAAAAATAATTTTGGAGTCGTACCACCATCAGTACAGGATAAATTACAACAATATTGTCATAGCAACATTAAGAAGACACAAACAAGCCTCTAAAATTCGCGACTAACCCTGTAATCTTTAAGTAATCATCTAATGTCATGATTTTTTTCATATTTTTTGGTCCTCTTGTTTAGGAAATAAAGTAGAGGGGCATAATAACCTTTAAAAAATGGTCAGCAATAATCAGTAATAACGTAAGTGTTAAAGCTGCATATAATAATTTAATAAATCTATATAATATAATAATTTAGTATGCAAGCTATGCTGGAATCAATATCCCTTTATAATGCCACACGTTTCAACACAATAAATATTTACCTGTATATGCCTATAAGTAATGACTTTATTTGTTTCAGGATCTCAATGAGAAAACTGTGGTACAGTGCTCCAAAAATATTCATGGCGATCAACTTCATAATTTAAATCATACAATTAACAACGTGAAAGATCTTTACAAAGACATTGTGAAATACTTGCCCAAGCAAACATTATTCCATATGGGTGGCAATGATGTAAGCTTTCTTGGATTCTTAAAAAAATAGAAATACCTATTTAAGTGTTAGTAAACAAAAATGTTCTTGTGTTTGATCTGCCCAGTTTTTATTTTTTTCAATTTATAGCGTGTTTCGTTATAACTTGCTCACACAATATCTTGTAACACTCTGTCTTGGGATTTTTAGCACACCGGGCAAAAATATCATAATAATAGTTATTATTCTAATACATTTATATGCCTCGGGGCAAAGAAAAGCCACAGAGCGATAGCAGATACCGTTTTTTAATTTCAATAATTTCATCATAAGTATCATTATCATCATTAAGCAGCCCACATCAGCCTCTGTTGAATGAAGACGTCTTCTTTACCACGATGGTAAAACTTAAAAAATAGGGTCAAATGAAATTATACATCACCAGCATACAAGATACACAAAAAATAGCAGATTACAAAAAACGACAAATTTTACAACAATAATCAATGAGAGAAAAAATCAAAATGTCAGTAAATTGGTAGGGGAAACAAATAAAATGTGCAACATTAATAAAATGACAATTTATGGATTAAATTATCTAAAGACAACACGACCGTGTTTCTGAGTTCGCAAAACGTTCAAAACATTATTTTAGTCCACTATCTTTTAATTAATATTCAGTAGTGCTATACCTATATAGGTAGTAAGTCTTGTCTATCAGTAAAGTTTTTAAGTTTAAATGTTTAAATGTGCCATTTCCAATAATCTTAATAAACTATGTTTTTTTAAAGAATTTATTTGAGACATTTATCCTGTAGAAAAAATTATTAAATCATTCCAAAAAGCATAATATTTAAAAATTCAATATTTTCAGTGAATATTATCCAATAAGGTTTTGCAACGCAAAAATATTCATAATTTCTGGAAAAACATACATTCGATACAAACCTCTATGACTTGCCGAAATTTTCTTACAGATTTATGAGTTTTCATTTATTCATATTTATAGCTATTTCCATTTTTTTTTTGTTTGAAAGTTGATTTCATTACATCTTCGTATTAAATTTTGTATTCATTGTCAGTTTGATGATTAAAATTAAATTCTCAGAAACATCCATTGCCATGATAAGATTAATAATATTGTTTTACAGCTGACACCTCTACAAAATTAATGTTGCTTTTAGCTTAATGTTATCTCACTCAAACAAAAAATAATTGACTACACATATTTATGCAATAACTCTTGAAATTTAGGGACCCCGTCCTCAGTATTTTAAAATAGTATATTTCAGTTTCTTTTGTTTTCGTACACCTGCAGGTTTTCAAAGAATGCTGGAATCAGAATTACAAATCTGAAAATATTACTGACCATTACAGTTTTGAAAGGTATCAACGTAAAGTTATCGAAATCTGGGAACAATTCTACAAAGAATCTTTGAAGATATGGGATGAGGAAATCTCGGCTGCTGGAGGCAGGGGGAAGCAGCCAATCGTACTGTGGTCTTCTGATCTTACTAACCCAAACTATATAGAGAAGTACTTGGATCCTAAACGGCAAGTCACAAAAAGATCATTAACTTTTTTAAGCAATTCTAATAGTTTTCTTTTACAACCCAAGAATGCTTTGTCAATCCGTCTATCGGCGTTATAACTTGGAAACAGCTTAACGCTTTGTGCAATAAAAACCCAAGCAATAAGAATAGAAAACCTTATATACAACTTCTTAACAATAGTAATTTAGACAACTGTAACATAATCAGAGACATTGAGACACGAGTGCTTGATTACGAAACAAACGAAGTGAATTTCGTAAAAGTTTTGCTCGAGTGTCCCAGTCCCATTGTCTAATTATATTTAGTTGCACACAATACTTTACCTACGACCATTAAAAATATAGTCTTTATTTATGATATTATTATCTTCAACTAACAATCTCACGATAAATGAGAAAAAAGAGCCCGAAATTTATATTATTCAGTGTATCCTATTCTAACTTATATTTATCTCTTTCACTCGTTCAAAATCAGTGTCTCTGATTTTAATTTATTCTCTTATGTGTTATTCTAACTTATTTCTTTATCTTTCACTCGTTAAATTCCTTAAACTATGTAACGTGATATTCATTTTCTTACAGCTTAATCTTAGCATAACATTTTTCTAGGTTCTACCTGACATTTACATTGTAATGTCTAAGTTCTGTTTATAATAAATACTTACATATTGGACAAAATACACGAAGGTGCGTCTCTTCGGTATTGCCTAGCCTTATTAGGGTTCCGTACCTAAAAAGAGTTCGTGCGTCCCGTCGCAAGGAGGAGCTCCCTGCCCATCTTCAGGCAGATCTACGTAAGAAGAGGCGTCTCCGTAAGCTGTGGGCTCGCACTCGCTGCCCACGAGTAAAAAGAGAACTGAACAGTCTCGCCGAGAAGGTGTCCGCTGCCGTAAAGGAGTTTCGTGGTTCGTCCTGGGAAGATACAATCGACCGAGCGACTGAACATGAAACCTCCCTACGCCACCTCCTACGGAACCTCTCGCGCGCCCCCGAGCCCATCTACCCGTTGTTCAACGAGAGAGGAGGAACGGAAGTACGCAGCCCAAGACCGTGCTAACATACTAGCAGAGCACCTTGAAGGACAGTTCATGCCGAATGCAGCCGCGCCCACCACCTCGGATCACATAGATCACGTGGTGCGCACTGTGGAAGACTTCCTTCAAGCAGAGCCAGACACGCCCGACGTCCCGTTCATCTCTCCCACCGAGTTGGCAACAACATTAAGACGTCTTCCCAGTAGGAAAGCCCCCGGTCCCGACGGGATTCCTACTGCGGCATTAAAGAGGCTACCACGCAGAGTGGTGGTGGCGTTGGTACGCCTCTTCAACGGAATACTCCGCACCGGACACTTCCCCGAGCCCTGGAAGACTGGGAAGGTGATCACCCTCCCGAAACCAGGCAAGGATCGTCGATATCCAGCACACCATCGGCCCATTACGCTACTTTCGCACATCGCGAAGACCTTCGAGCGCCTGCTCCTGCGGAGACTGAGACCGCACGTCCCACCCCGGGACGAGCAATTCGGTTTCCGCAGTGAGCACTCAACCACGCTACAGCTTATGAGAGTCCTGCACCACCTTTCGTTCGAGATGAACAAAGGTCGCCACACCGTCAGCGTCTTCCTCGATATCGAGAAGGCGTTCGATCGCGTGTGGCACGCGGGGCTTTTATATAAGCTGTTAGCTAGTGCCTGTCCGCGCGAGATAGTGCGAATTGTAGCGTCATTCTTAGCCGATCGACGATTTTATGTCTCGGTAGAGGGCGCCACCTCCCCGACGCACCCAATAGGTGCTGGTGTACCGCAGGGCAGCTGCCTCTTGCCCTGCCTGTATGCCATATACACTGACGACATCCCCACCCTGGCTGGCACGCTCGCAGAGGGGGAGGAGGACGTTGAGTTGGCGCTCTACGCCGACGACAGCGCTTACTTCTCCTCCTCTCGCAGAGCGCCGGTCGCAGTGATGAAGATGCAGAGGCTTCTGGATTGACTCCCAGAGTGGCTGGATAACTGGCGCATGTTGGTCAACGTAGGGAAGACGACAGCCATGTTGACTGGCCGCACCTGGACGAGCAGTCTCCAGAAGCTGACGCTGCGAGGGGGAAACATCGAGTGGGCAGACTCGGTGAAGTACCTCGGCTGCCACATCGACCGCCGGCTACGCATGGGCCCTCAGGTGGATCACGTCATCTGACAGACCAAGGCCACGAGAGCGGTCCTGAGGCCCGTGCTAGCGTCGCGCCTCCCTCTGAGGACGAAGATCAACAGATACAAGACGTATCTACGTTCTCGCCTCACGTATGCGGCGCCTGCGTGGTACGTCTTGTGTTCGTCTGCCCTCAGAGGGAAACTACAAGTGCAGCAAAATACCTCTCTACGTGTCGTCACAGGTGCGGGACGATACGTGAGAAACACTACGATAGCCGCTGACACGGGGGTTGAGACCGTGGAGGAGTTTGTGTGCAGACTGGCGCGGTCGCTATTTTACCGCGCCGACCACAGCCCACACGAACATCTACGAGCTCTCGCCCCCAACTACGACCGACCTACCTCCGGACGTCCCTACCCCAGGGAGCTGCTGAGCGACACATCCGCCAGCAGCTCCGAAGACAGTGAGTGAGGTCATCAAGACGGACTGGGCCGCTGGTGACGTACCACCGGTGGCCATGAAGACTAAAGGACCTCACTCACACAGACATCTAGTAGCCCATACTAGCTGCCCACCCCGGACCCGCGGGTAGTAGCCCGCGGAGATGAAGCCCGGGCAAAGATGTTATCATCAAGGCCCGCACCTTCGACCGCCCTTCGGGCGGCCGAAGACGACCCACGCTGCTGCAGAGTTCGTGCGCCGTTTGGCCCGTGTCATCTATGACCGGGCCGACAACGGCCCGCACGAGCATCTCCGTGTACTCGCCCCCACGTACGACAGATCTCCCACCGGACGAAGGGTCCGGACCCTTAGTAGGGACCCTTAGGAGGGTAGGGACCCTCGAGAGCTACTGCGTGAGTCATCCGCGAGCAGCTCAGAAGAAGATGTCAGAGATTGAAGACGGACTGGGCTGCCGGTGACGTTACCACCGGCAGTCATGAAAAGGGAGTGGAACTGCCGGTCGTACAGCCGGCGGCCCGTCACGACGCGATCTCCGACATGCCGCCAACCATCATATTGGCGGCCCCCCCCCGGACCCGCGGGTTGAAGCCCGCGGAGTTGAAGCTCGGGCAAAGATGCCTGCATCAAGGCCCGTACCTTCGACCCACGTATCGTATCGGTACAAAAGGAACCTTATGGTGAGACTCCGTTGTCCGTCCGTCCGTATGTCACAGCCTCAAAACTTTAGCACCATTAAAGATAAATTCATGAAATTTGGCACAAAAATAGCATTAATTTGCCCACATATTAGGGGTGTAAAAAAAAAATATGAAAAATTTGAAAATTTTCAAAATGTTTCCAAAACAAAAGTGAGAAAAATAAAAAATATTAGCCTAAAAATACAATTTGGGTATCAAATTGTAGGTATTAAAGAGATGATTCTAAAAATATATACTTTTATTATATTTACACACACTGGTTTCGAGAAATCTTTAAAAAACCACAAAAATATGTATGTCCCTCCCTTATCTCCAAAACTGGTGCACCAAAAATATGAAAAAAATCGTGGTAATATGTGTTTAGATCCGTAAAGATTACAGGATAAATAAAGCGGTCGAGAAATTCACGAAAAAAAATGACAAAATTAAATTTATCATCCACAATACGGAACCCTGGTACGCGAGTCTGACTCGCACTTGGCCGGTTTTTTTTTCATATGTTATAATAAATTGGGTCAACTGTAGCGCAGAATAACGGTGTTATTATATTACAATGAAAGTAACATTGGACAAATAACGTAGATAAAAATATTAAAAAGAAATATCGTGGAGTGTTCATGAATTTTTAAGCAAATAACAACTAGACACATTTAAGGAACCCATAAATTTTAAATAGAAATCTTTCTAAACTAAACATAAATGCACAAACAGACCGTTGACTAGACCTTCCTCTCCCCGAGAATCACTCCGCTGGGATAACAGCGGCCCAATTACCGTATTATATTGCAGCGCGTATGCAGTGCTGCTGAACGTCAAACATGTAATTTTCGTAAGCGAAACTTGTTTTGTTTATGTGTGTGGAAATTACCCTCGCTGTAGCCTTACTCTGTTCGTACAGTGTGACATGGCTCTTTTGGTGCGTGGATTGTTTGTGGTCAAAATCGGTCCTAACGCTGCTATCCTATCCTTTTGTTTCACAGCTGAGCTGCCCTGTCACTGTCATCCACGTGCCAAAATATTCTTGTGGCACAGTAACCAGAGTGCTCTATGACCATGTGATGTTGACAGGAAAGCTGAACATTTAGCGTCATTTCCTTACAGATTCGTCATTGAGCTATGGGATCGTGAGAATGATGCACCACAGTTGACAGAGTTGGGCTATCGCGTACTCATAGCGTCCTATAGCGCTTGGTTTCTGAACAACGAAGCCTTATCTTGGCGAAACGTCTACTCATATATGCTTCCACCTGATCCTAACATATTGGGGGGAGAAGTAGTCGTGTGGACTGAAAATATCGATGAAACTGTGTCTGGAGAGTACTATATAGGTACGTAAGGTATTTCACATACTATTTACTCGTCGCTTGTAATTGGTTCTCTAGCCGAGTTATAATAAACTTAATTTTTTTTAATCATATAACATCGGTGAAACAATGTAGGTTTGACCGCTTTTGATGTTGTCATAACCTTATTGTAGTATGTATGGGAATATATATACCTATATACAAGGGAAGTAAATGATCAGTGATCATAGTGAGATCATAATAAATGATCACAGTGAGCAATCAGTTACACCCGAAATATTTATGCGCACGAGCAAGCGAAGGTACTTATAATTCGCGGGTTAGTTGATCGCTTATACCCGTGTCGAACACTCTACTTTTCATCACTAATACGAGGAAAAAAAAAAACTTACAAAAATATATTTGCAACCACGTTTCAACAAGAAAATTCTATTGCCGCCATAATTCTTTTATGCGACTTTTTCTTTTTTCGTGCGTTTTAAAATAAAATCAACTTCTTATGAAGCTTTTAAGCGTCTTAAACATGGAGCCTCAAAAGCAAACAACGGAAACTCGTTCGATTTTCAAATTTACTTACATCCCTAGGGCTGTAAATTGAATTTATATCCCGCATTTCGAGTTAAATACGACTTACTTTCAGAGCATTATTGATGAAAAATATCTAATGTAATGAAGACACAACACTTTCAGATGGTTGTATCTGGCCCCGGGCGGCTGCATTCGCTGAGCGATTGTGGACTAATCCAGCATCCAGTGCCCCTATTGGTGACACGGTATCAAGACTGGAGCATCATCGAGAGCGCCTGATAAATCGAGGACTGATCCCTGCGGCACTTCAGCAGAATCTGTGGCAAATCCCCAAACAAAAATAAAGTGATTTCAAGGAGTTATTTTCCTGGCTGGGCTAGCTGACCGGGGCACAACACTCACGATCACGGAGAGTCAGTGCAGGAGTCATCGATTACGATGTCACAAAGTATGACCAGTCTGTTGAAAGTAAAGAACTTGTTAATTAAATATAAGGTGAATTGACTCGGAGTTGTCCGTAAATTAGTAGGTATAGGGGCACATTTTTTTTGTATTCTGCAAATAGTGTCTCTGAACGGTAAATAGTCCTGACCACTTAACAAGTCTAGAGTATTAATTTGGCTACTTAGTATTAAACAAATGTCACCTTATATAACAGTCAACTGTTAAGGCGATATGCGAAAAAAATACGGCTGTTTCTTTTCTGTGTATTTCATGAAATACAGGGAGAATTTTAACAAATTTCTGGTATTTGCATTTTAACTATATAATCTAGGGTTTTAAAATTGGAAAACATGTTTGGATAAATTTTCCTCGATAAAAATAATTGTTGAAATAAGGTCTTCAAACACACTATTTCTCCTCGTTTGACGAATAGGAACCATAATACAGAACTCAAACATATTTTATTAGGTGTGTTTCAACAATATCTAGAGATTTGATATTTAAAATTTTGCTAGCTATTTTAGTTTATTTATACAAATTATAAAACTATCATTTTGCGCTTTCGCCCTGAATCCGCCCCTCTCGCACTGAGCGTGTTTTCGCTTGGAGAGACAGTGACAAAAATAAAATTCGCATAGCCTCTTAACAAAAAAATTGTAACCGACTTCAGATGTAACTGGAGTCATTCACCAAAAAGTTTAAAATACCGATGGTACCGTAATAACACTTTATTGCCGACTTCTTTCTCCCTGAAACATACGGTCTTTAAAAGTCAGTACCCTCAAATTCATATTTATATTGCAGGGAATACGCAGAATTGTAGATAACATATGTTTCAGGAAGAAAGAAGTTAGCAAAAGTATTAATTCTGTACCATCGGTCGGTAGAAATAATTAACAAAAAATCGAAAATGTATACGATGACTAGCGGAGTGAGGAGGAGCGTTTAACATGTAAATAAATTTGGGAAGCCGAGCGAAGCGGTGCGGGGTGAGTTGACCTCCCTAGTTTTAACAGAAACCTGATATGCCTAGGCAGATTTTGATATGGCCAATTCAACGATGAACCAATACTTTTTGATCAAGATGAAGGGTTTGTAGAGTTAAGGCTTTTTGCGTTAGGCCTTTTAGAATTAGGGGTGAGTTCTACATGATGTCTGATAAATTTTTAACAATAAAAACGTTATGAGCTTGTAAATCTTGGCAACCTTTTTTACATGAAATGCTTCTGGTGCGGTTATCTATTTATTTTATTTTGTATTTCATCGTATTTAAGTATTAGTATACAAAACAGTATCTAAGTAAACACTGTTTTAATGTCATTGTTCATTTATTGTTGCAATACATTTATATGAAATTAAAATTAACTAAAATGACGAATTAAACTAAACACCTAGAGCTCCTAAAATTAAAAACTAAACTATAAATAAAACGCCTAACCAAAAAATAATAATAATAAGAATAAAGAAATTAAAGATTAAAAATTAAAACCCCGTTCTAATTACTTATCATTATTTTTATAAACACGCGCCTTCACCATTTCTCTTCTTGGCTTCCTTTCTATCCAAAGGTTGGTTGTCTGGAAGAAATCACCTTAAGCGACAAGACCGCCAATGGTTGCCTTCTTTATCACTTGTTTTTTTTCTCTTTTTTTATACGGTGCATAATAAAGAGTATTTGACTACTCTTGTAAAAGCTATCAAAACAAACGTGGTTCAGTATGCTCTGTAGAACAAATGGTTTACATAATTTTTACGGCTTAACAGTACAAAAGCCCTAGATTTAAAAACGTAACACTAATCCAATCACTGTTACTTTAACACGCAATTAAGTTGAAGGAACCCTTAAAATGGTTCCGTATGCACAGATCGAGTGGAATAATTCAGGAGCTTAGCTAAATTAAGCGCGCACATCTCGGCTTATCCCTGCGACACGGACCGTCAGCGCGGGACGAGCCTAATCGGGGTCTACACGGAAATTCCATTTGCATCGGCCCAGCCTACTACGGTAGGACCGACGACGGTAGTTTAAGAATGTAGGGTTATTTGCTGTTTCTAGATTATGGTGGTTTTGGAGGTTTGGTTATATTTTTGGGGGCCTGTATCAAGATAGAAAGCTTTGTAGTCAACTTTGCCAAAAATCTAAGGCTACATGTGAGAGCGATGGTCATTTGAAGTTCCTCAAAGAATTCCGAGGAGTCCAAATAGTCTGTTTTGTTTTTGTCTCATTTGGTACGTACGTATCCCTAAAAATAAAAAAAACACCTAGTCAAATACCAAAACAATATAGTCTAGCCAAAAACAATTCCTGAAGAGACACTAACCATTTGCAAAAAAACTGGATCAAAGATTTTGTGTCGTTTTATAGATACAAGGTATTTAACAAATGTATTTAACAATTGTACATACATAATTAACACATTTTAAACTCATACCCTAAGTGCATATACCTGCTACTGCATCTGTAAAATACTTCAGACTTCCCAAATTACAATTAACTAATCATTACCAATTTCGTAAGAAATTTTAAAACTATGAAACAACTATAAATGCAAATGAGTATGCTTCAAACAGAACCATGATTCAAATGTAACATATAATATTAACAAAGCCGACTTGGTACACTGCTAATATTTAAGATAAGCGTCCATTCGCAAACCCTCATATGGGTACAAAGTTATGGCCTAAATAGATAAGAGGGCTGTAAAACATGCTTGGCCCCTCTTTGTCTTTGTATGAATCAAAACAAAACTACAACAAAAGAATAAAGCTTTTATTTTCTTAGGTATAAGCACAAAAAATAATCAGAGCCAAATTCATACTGAAGACTTTATAATCATCAATCATCAATAAGATTTTACACTTTTTTAGAAGATCGTAAAAAAATTATTCCTGTCTTGTTTGATTTTTTGGGTTGATTGAGTTGGGTTATGTTTGGATAGGTAGAGCAAAAAACTGATGCTTTACTACATGTTTTAGGTTACATAAGAATTTATTTTATTTATGATTTGCCCCCATTCTAAACATGCAAAATATACAAATGATGTTTTAACTAGGTAACATTTATTTAAAATAGAAGAACCTAAGTGATAAGATAATGAAATTAAATCTTACTAAAATATTTTATTCATTTATTCGGTAACAATATAAATAATAATTATTAATTACATGTGTTCTGTTTTATTACTAATTCTTAAAGTTAACAACAATATGAAATTAAAAAAGTAATTTAAATTTAAAACTAAATAATCCTATAAAATACGAAAAACTGAAACAAACTAAACTACTAAAAATAAATATATTACAAACTAAACTAAATAAAAATATATTTACACTAAATAAAAGACTTTGTTGAAGTCATAGAATACTATAAAATCTAAAAAAGCCCTTGAAGAAAAACATACCTATAAATTAAACTAATAAAATAATTTTTCTAAATCATCACCGTCGATCAGCAGGGTCCCCAAAAGGCTGGAAAAATTAACTTCAACATCCATTGGATGTTCAAAAAAGGAAATTAGTAGCCACCACTAGCATGGGTTTTGCACTCTACCTATATACACGTTAACGTCTGCGTAAAATATTTGCGTGAAAAATTGCACAGCGCTCCTAGCGGTTTACGATGGAATCAGAGTTGCCAATACAAAATATTTTACACAGACGTTAATGTGTATGTTAATGTGTACAGACGTAACTTATATTAGATACACAGATTGTTACTGCAGAATAGTATTTTGTGCAAATGTAACATAATTTGAGACATTGGGACACGAGTGCTTTTTTACGAAACGAACGAAGTGACACTTTGGGACACGAGTGCTTTTTTACAAAACAAACGAAGTGAGTATCGTTATAATTTTGCACGAGTGTCCCAATATCTAATTATGTTCAGCTGCAGACAATACTTTATCTACGACCATAAAAAATATCACCCTTATTTATAATATCTTCAAGTGACAATTTTATGAAAAATTGAGCGAAAGAGATAGATGTAAGTTAAAATAGGAGATGAATCTCACGCGTTCATTTTCTAATTTTTTGTGAAAACAAAAAATTAGAAATTAGAAATTAGAAACTTCCACTTAGTGGAAGAGTTAGACATAAGTTACACTGTGTCTCTTTCCATGTACCTGCTGCGACTTCGGCTGTCAACATTGAATGGAGCGTGAACTATTTTTATTCCTTTTTATTGCATAGGAAGAAAAAAGAAAGCAGATGCGGTCCATGTTCCCCCCAAATTAATATTACTTTGGTTGGATGTTTAAATATTGTATTCATTAGGTTTTGTGCAATATTTAAGCAATGTATTGGTGTTATTTTGTGTAGTTTTTTTTAAGACAAATAACGTTTTGTGTCAAACGTGTCATGGCGTCATGGAGCTTTGTAAGTAGTTTTGAAAACTAGGTTTTTATATCACAACATAAAGTTTATAGCATTAAACAGGTAATTTTATGCAGATTTCTATAATTTCTCGTATTTTCTAGCAGCTTTCAGCAGCTACGCTACGCTACGTGGCACTTGACTAGGAAGATATCAAAGAAGGGAAAGGGTTTTGATTGCCTACCCTTATTTCTCGTAGTTCCCGTTCTGATCGCTGATTGGTCATCTAAGCGGTGTTATAATAACTTTGGCCAATCACAACGCAGCATCGCGGTGTTATTATGTAATTTTATAACATCGGACAAACAATCTTGGTACTTATAAAACCTCTTATGATGTTGAAATTACCGTACTGCAGTATGGGAGTAGATAAAAGAAATTAAGGGACTAGGAAACACTGTCAGTAAAAGGCACAGTGGTAAAAATTAATAGTACATTATGATACAAGTGAGCTAATGTGGTCCTTACACACAATGCCCGATCGCAGCTCAAGGCCGAAGGGCGAAGGTAGCCGGATGTATAATGACTTATGCTTATGGCTTACGCGTTTCATACGACGTTTTAAACATTTGCGAGGAAAAAAATGAGCAAAATATCATGAAAATATAGTATAGAGACGTAGTTAAACTTACCTTTGTTGCCAGGTACTGGCTAACCGGAGCTTCTTACAAAACTTTTCAACATCATTTGGTGACAATTCTGACAAATATTTAACAGTCTGAGAGTTTCTTTAGAAACGCAGTTAGGAATAAGTTTAGATGATAATACTATTTTTGGTCCTAACCGTGCTTTCGAAATCTAGCATGTATTTTTCCTCTGATTTTGATAGGAACAAGCTATTACTTTAAGTGACTTCACAGTTCCTAACTAGTTCCTTACACACTGAAGGCAATTTTGAAAGTTCAGTTTTTATCTATTTTTTTGGCGGATGGCAACTTGTTGATAACCGAATGAAAGATACATAATAGGCCCGCTGGTAGATAAAACTTTGCCGAAATGTAACTTAAATAAAACAAACACACACGTTGAGTTTTAAATATACAATATATAAACCTCAGTAACTTTATACTTATACATTTAACTTATATCTTATACTCGTAGAAGCATACAGTTCGATCGTATATTTTCTTAATACAGTGTTAAACATTTCATTTTTCGATTTTTGATTACAATTAAATATATAAATAGCGCAATCGCACTTTGCGAAATTAAAGAATTTTATCGATCCATATTACAGGTATAATATCATACTTTGGTTTGTATAATTACATTTATATTTGTTAATTGTTCAAAATAAAATTAAAAGTCTCCACTGCACTATTGTTCTAGTCTAGGGTCTCTACATCATTTATAACCTCTGAACTGGTAATTAAAAGGTTTCTTGATATTTGGAAAACCTTCTTTGTCTCTTTCTTATAGCAAGAGATAATTCAAAAGGGGAAGCGGGTGTACATCAGCAGATGCACAGTCAGGCAGGGTTCAACGCCTCAGGAGACGAAAGCAAGTACAGATCTGCCACAGATTTAATGCGCATAGAAATCTATAGCCAAGCGACCGGACGTGTATTACTTGTCATGGATTGTATAGAACATACACTTAGAATCCAGTTTATTCTAAATCTATGGTATAGAAATCATAAGGAAATACGAACTTTGCCGAAGAGTGGCGAAGATTCCTATGCGCATTATTTAAATGGTTTTACTGTACAGTTCAGGCCAGTACAGAAGACGCTGAAGTAACTGTCACCTGTGCAGTATCCCACCTATCGACGACAAAGCTTCACCTCCTTTTGTACGAAACAAACCATAGACTTAGGATATACTAGCATATCCTAAGTTTATGAAACAAACTGACAAGCTGGTTGAGGCAGTTGCTCAGAATAAGAAGGCAGTTGCCTTAAGTTATTCTCTAGGCTAGTTAGTGTTTAACCGTTCTTTATTATGGACGAACGGTATCTGGCTTAAGTCCTAGGGTCACCAAACGAGCTCGATGGCGCAAGAGTCTTGATTTGGTTTCTTGAAACCTATTTGTTGCAGGATCCGACCACATCCGCTCAGCAAATGCTGCCGCGCGGGGCCAGATGCTACTATCTGAAATTTAATGCAAATTTCAACACTAAAACACCCACTGACCCGAAGTCCGTCAGTCAAAGTCTGTTTTCTTTCATAATTAAGAATTTGTAATCCCCTATTTTAAAGACAATGACAGATATAATACGCATAGAAATCTTTGTCAGTGTTTGTATTCTCGAGAAGTAGCTGAATCATAAATTGTAAAATTCCTAAACATTGCGCTAGCATTTGGAAACGTATAAGAGATAAAATAGTAATCAAAATAATTTTAGAACATGAATCAAAGTAATTTTAGAACATCAAACCAATTTAGGATGTTATCAGTCGATAGCTAACTGGACGTACACTATTTCTCATGGAATCAAAATCATTTTAGAACATGTGCAAAAACTGGAACCAAAACCAATTTAGGTTGTCATTACTATTGTCTATAGCCAACCAGACATGCACTAAAGTAGAGCCACTGAGTGATGGCGCCTATGACGTTTAAATGCCTACAAAGTATCGTAATTATATTTAAGCAAGTGTGAATAAAAAAATGTAATACTTCATTGTTGGTAGTGATGTACTACTTGTTTCGGTTATTATTTTTCGATTTGAATGTTGCTTTATTGTAAAATAGAATTCGTATAGAAACAAAGATTTTTTTTTTAAGTTTCTCCTTTTTCTATAGGTCGTGTTTGAGGTCGCCAAGTTACGCAATAATATTTAATTAAAAACAAAACAATGACGAAGTTAACCTAAACGAAAATAAATGATAGTAAAATACTTTTTTCGATTTAGATATTTAAACATCTCTTGGGGGCCCCGGGGCACTACACCGCATAGCCCTCCGATAGCTACGCCACTGGTTTTGGCACATTTTCCTTTTGTATCATTATGTTAAATGTTGAATGAGGTGTCTAATGTTGAGTAAACTCACACTTGATTTTTATTTTTAACCGAAATTTGAAATATACCTCATCACTAAATGCAGCTGTCATAAGTGCCATCACTCAGTGGCTCTACTGTATCTGTCATGGATTGTATAGAAAACGCTCAGAATAAGGAATACAAATAGAAGCCTGACTAAAATAAGAACTGGGCATTAGCATCTGGGCATCATCTAACGTAAATTACTCCTGTGTACGAGTGAATGAAACAGTGGACCGCACTTACTTTATATTTTTTCCTGGTTTGTCACTAGATTGAACCAAACAAATGTCAGATGGATGTAATTTGGATGTATTTTAAATATTATAATAACATCAAATTAAATATGTCTCATCATTGTATCGTTGTGTTGTAATATCGTTCGTTGCGTGCATCACATCTTAATTTGGTGGCATCGAAATGTCTATTGCATTTTGCGAAAGTTTACAGCTTCACCGAGAGAAATTAAATATTTTGGTGCTCTTCCTCTCAAAATTCGTGAAAGTGTGATTTATTACTGTTTGTGTTGATTGTTTTTTTAACATTGTAATAAAATGTCTTGTGCGATTGAAGGCTGTAAATCGCATACAGGAAGAAAAGAAAACAACAATGAAGCAATATCATTTCATCGGTGAGTTCTGATAGTTTTTATGTTAATAAGTTGCAGGATCATACCTAAAACTCAGTAACAATAATAGTAGTTCTTGTAAATCATACTCGTGTTCAATTCTACACCGATATTTGCCTGTTTTATATAGATTTTCTGCCGACTATGAGAGGTTATGTTTTTTCGTATAGTGATGTACTAAAGTCCGTGTGGCAAACTATCGAACATTGGTTCCCGCGGCAGCCGTGCATAAAGGATAATAGATTAATGAGAGGTTTTCTTTTTGAGTATTAAAAAAAAACATAGTT
Organism: Ypsolopha sequella; assembly: GCA_934047225.1. Classification (NCBI taxonomy): domain Eukaryota; kingdom Metazoa; phylum Arthropoda; class Insecta; order Lepidoptera; family Ypsolophidae; genus Ypsolopha; species Ypsolopha sequella. The sequence continues at coordinate 13,609,385 of OW203996.1, forward strand.
TCCCAGAACTCTGTAGATGGTGTTGAACTGACTACGTTGCTAGGTGCCAAAGCCAAAACGATTGAAAAAAAAAGATTGCGTCACGTCACGTCACGTCACATACGCTCGTTGGTTGATGACATGTGTGCTGAGCATATTATGTGCAAATGCTTTGTTATGGTCCGTCCAGGTTTAAAATGTACCATGGCTTGTACTCATTGCGCTTTACGACTTTCATCTTTAGGAAAAAGATGTATGCCTCCATTTTTATACAAATCCACAAGGCACAGACTTCTCTTCTTTTTCTCTTGGGACATTTTCTTTCTGGCTTAGAAAACTCATAAAAAGACTGCTAATTATTTTTTTCTTTTTCCTTGTTGTTATTATTTATTTATTTTCAAAATGTCATTGTGATGTGATGTGACAATGACATTAATTACTTTTTTATGTACGTTTCGTTTTACGATCTCAAAATTACATCCAAGTGCAATAATCAAAAAATTATGTGACGTTCCGTTCCTTGCAGTAACTTACCAAGTTCAGCGCCATCTATCCAGCGACTAGGGAAGAGTAAAAAAAAAAGAAAAGAAAATCCCTCATTGCAGCGCGAGTTAAAAGAAAAATAATGCCGAATAAATATCGCTATATTTTTTGTTACAGATTTCCAAAAAGGGAAGAATTAAAAAGTGAATGGCTTAGACGAATAATTTGACCAAATTGGGCAATTAAAAAAAGCGGTCATATTTGTTCGAAACACTTTACGTCGGATTCTTTGAGACCAAACGAAAATTTAAAATGGAGACTTTTAAAAGCAGATGCCTTACCAACGTTATATTTACCAGATACAGACACATTGGTAACCTTTAAATAATTATGTATAATTGCATTATCAATCTTGTTTGTAGGTACGTGCTTGTACTATACTATAGTATATTAACTCGATAATTTTTCAATTTTAGGCAACAGAACCAGTAGCTATGGATGTCTGTGGTTTAGAAAAGTGCATACTTCTGTGTTCGCAAATCGTTCTGAAAGGCCTGTTCGTTCACGTTACTGCCGTGATCGACTTCACGAAGAAATTCCGCAGATCAAGACATTTTCGTACTTAGTGGTTGACAATAAAAGTACTTTGACAGGGTAGTTCTATCGTGAAATGAATTTTGGGAATGCTTATTGACTTGAACTGCGCATAATTTGATTTCTTATTACAGGTTATTAGGTATTTTAATCGTTCATTATTTGTTATTAGTTATTATTCAAGATAAGTTAATGTTTATTCGATAGAAATAAAAAAAAAATTAAATTACCTCTGTAGTAATTGCGCTGTCATCGCTCATCATTGACATAATATTATTATTACGAATCCTGTAAGTCTATGATTATTATGATTTCTTTTGTTGCGATTAATTCCTTCCTCCTTGATTGAACAAAGACGCGACATCAACGAACATCTATTTGATTGAGTTAAGAGGCGACTTAAAAAGTATCCACTTAAATAGTTTACGGTTGTATCTCTGATACAAGCTACAGCATTTTTTGTACTAGAAACAAGTACAATTTTGGACTTAACTTATGTACCTACCTGCCTACGATATAGTAATTTGTACTTAATAAAAAATATTATGCTAAACGAAAGATATCCTTTTATTAATTCCTTATTTACACAATATAACATGTGTCCCACTGGGGTAGACAGAGACCACTTTGCTATTAATTCTCTTGGCCTCCTTCCAAAGCAAGAGGATGTCACCAGAAAGGTCGGTGCCTCCTGCATTCTCTTTTTTTTCACACTTTGATACGATATGATGTGTTGTAAGGAGATTGGTCGCGGTTCATTTCGATTTGGTTTATTTATCGTAGTCAAAAATCGACATTGTTACATCACTAGCAAAGCAACGAACTAGTGACAACCTACCTAATTAAGAAAAAACTAATACATATCCATCTCTCTCTAACGCACTAAAATGTCGGTAAGAAAATCAAGGATAGGTGTCTTTCTCCGCGTATTATTTTAGCCAGGTTTCTATTTGTATTCCTTATTCTGAGAGAAAACGTTTGGAAATACGACCATTACCGAAGACTGGCGAGATTCCTACGTACAATATTTAAATGGTACTTTTAGAAAGAAAAGTCTTGTCATTTTTTATAAGAATAAAATACGTACCTAGAGTTGTCGTATTAACAACTTCCGTCCACATGCAAACTTCACCTCCCATCATGTTAGGGTGTAAAAAAGGTAGCATATGCTCGTACATATCCTCCCAAGATGAGAACTTGGTGCCACTCCTGAGTCCGTGGTCTAAGTACCAAGTTTCTGATGCCGTCACTAAGCGATAGCCTAAGTCCAGTAACTTCTGCGCATCGCCTTCACGATCCCATAGTTCGATGATGAATCTGTCTTATATAAAAACCGGTCAAGTGGGAGGGTAAGAACTAAAATTAAATTACAAAAAATTGTGCAACATTACAAAATACTATTGCGCTATACACATAAAATAAACTTGAAAAAAAAAGAACGAGAGGTTTTGTGGGACATCAGTTTGGAACGAAGTTCCTTTCGCTACTGATGTGCACACCGCACGTCTATACAGCCTCATTTACACAAGAAGAGTTTCTCGAACAATAGCGATTCTTGCCTAAGAGCGGTATCACAGCCGGATTGTGAAATACCCGTTTTCTATTTAATCGAAACAGAACACTCAAATTCAAAATTCACTCAATAGTTATTCAACAAAACCTTATTACCTATGTAATATAGTTTCCATAAGGTTTTGTTAAATAACTATTCAATGAATTTTGAATTTAAGTGTTATTTTTCAATCAATTAGAAAAAGGCGGGGTTTTCACAATTCGGCTGCGATATCGCTCTTAAAAAGCGATGTTGTCTAAACATTACTTAGGTAAGAATCGCAAGTGTCGATGCGAGACTTGAAGAAATCACTCTTTACTGATTTTGATACCAGACTCGCCATTCCTGGCAAATATTTTTTTGGGGAGGTCATCTTTAAAATGTCAAAAAACGTTGTAAAATTTGCTACGTACAATTTATAGACTTGACTTTTAATGTAACCCCGATAATATAATAAATTTATCATTGTAGAAGAAAAACAAATTGGTTTCACAATAACAATTCAAAATTTATTACATTAACTTAAAAAAAATTAAAGCCACTTAAAGATTTCCGTAAAATCCAAAGAAGTCATGGTCACCTGAAGAGAAAACACAATTAGATCGCACAAAGTTGTCGGTCCCAATTTTGGATTATTTTGAACTTCTTCCATTCGGAAATGCCTAAGATGACCATAAATTACACTTACAAGTAACGTTTTTATTTTTATTTTTTTTAAAGTTCTAATTAAGATTATTTTTACAAGATTTTTACATTTAAAATGTGTTCTACTAACAATTCTTAATAACCTATAAAATTTTTCACAGTTTGGTTAAAAGTCACCCAGTAGGTATATGAATTATGAGGATACAGTTCTCAAATTATTTGCAGCAGAGCTGTGTACTAATAATTTTCGGCCTACAGAAAAGGTCAGTCAAAATAAAAAATATGAAAATTTAATGACTCCACAAAATCGAATACGAGAATCTTGGCGAGACCCGCGTTTGAATGGCGAAACTTGTATATTTTTTTACATAGGTGCATAGGTTTACATGCTTTCGAGAAGTGAAACTCTCAACATTTGTTTCAACTAGGCGATCATATGTATTGCCTTGCAAAAAACTGCCGCTCGTCTTCGAGAAAATCTTCTTGTGTGAATGAGGCTTAAACGTCATTAGCTTAGCGCAAAGTGCATAACTTAACTTTGTTTTTCTTGTTTAGAAATTTAAAATTGAAAAGCATATTGGTCATGGTTCAGTCTTATTGAGGTTTTGAAAGCAAGAGTTTGAAATTTTATACTCAATTAGTAATTAGTAATGATCTTCTCAAAACAAACTTAAAATGGTGTTTTAACTTTGTTTGGACAAGATCATGAAAAATTGTGCATAAAATTTCAAACTCATGCTTTATAAGCCTCACTAATACTGAACTATTGGCGTCAACTGCAATATCCAAAATTTTTTTCAATTTTAACTTCCAAGCAAGAAAAAGAAAGTTAAGTTATGCACTTTTCCGTAAGTGACTGACGTTTAACCTTAAGAGCGGTTTCGCAGCCCACCTTTTTATAATTAGAATTTCTATATCGATTAATTTAAAAAATATTATGGTTTTACACAATTCGGCTGCCGCTCATAATAGAGTTACCCGATAAAACGTCAAAAAACTGGTAAGATCCCGGCTGAACTGAATATATGATGAAATTCAATCAACTGCCAAAAACTGGAAACTTGGTAACTGATCAGGAACAAGGCTCAACCACACTTTGGGCGCAATTATAAAAAAAATATATTTATACTAACTGGACTAGTTCAAGTACAATACCTAGTACAGGTGATGATGATGATGATGATTATGATGAAGGTATAATAATAAAAATACTTTATTGCAAAATAACAAGTTATGTACACAGGCTATAAGGCTATATTTTATCATTTATAGCCTCTGTTCATAACTTGTTATTTTGCAATAATATTTTATCATTTTCTTCCAGATAACTTGGGACGTTGTAGAAAATATAGGGAAGTGTCCGAAAAGAAGAAAAGTTATGAATACAACAATAAATATATATAAATATATATATGAATATATATATATATACTGCAATAAAATTAAGGGGGGATATAATAGTTACATACAAATGGTAAATCTACATAAAGCTATATAATTGCATACTAATCGAATATACATAAATAAATAATGCTAGATAAGGACTCTTATAAACAAAAGGTAGACTATTCCAGAGGCGGATTGCAGATACTGTAAACGAATCTATGTTGTGTATAGGGGTACGAAAGAGCAGAGATTTACTACGTCGCTGAAGGCGGTCTTGGGAAACAAGCCTGACAAACCGATCTTTGAGATAAGACATTATAAAGAAGCGTGATAATATGGGCGTTATGTCGATTTCAGATACTAAGCCAACTTAACTCAAATCAAAACTGTCACACATGGTCATATTTGTGGAGAACAAAGACCTACCTTATGCAGAGATTGAGGATACGATTGATTTTTTCTAGCAATTATTCCGTAAGGTCAAGGTAACATACATCAGCATAGCCCACAGAGGGTAGTAAAAGAGAATTAACCAGCGTTACCTTAGTTAAAATAAGGCAAAAACTTTTGTATACATCTAATAGAGCGCAAGGAGGCAACATTTTTTCTGCTAATTTCAGTCAGATGCAAGTCCCAAAGTATTTTTTCCTGTATGTAGAGCCCAAAATTTTTAATGGAAGTGCAGTACTTCAATGCTGTACCATTATAGCTAACCGGTTGAAAAGAATAAAGATCTGTTTTGTCTACAAGGGCTCTACTGACAACAATCATAACCTGAGTCTAATGAGTTTAATTGTTAAATCTTCCAACGTAGGATCAATAATTGTGTGAGGAGGTGATGAGAAATGATGATTCAGACCATTTAGATGCAGAGATGGCTTAATTTGTGGCTTGCATTTCCCAAAACCCAAAGCGTGAAGAAATCACCAGATATTGTTAGGGTTGCATTTATCGATTGAGTAATGGATGTGGCTACGCTTAGCATTCCTGACCACCTGATTGCAGCGATTCCTAAAAGACTTTAATCAATACCAGTTTTTTTCAGATGGATGCTTTTTATGTTTTAATTTAAGACTGTTGTAACCTTGCTTATCTCTTCTGTAAGCCACAGTGACGGAACTCGCTCTTTACGTGCGGGGTGAATAGGTGCATGGACATTTTAGAGATCATTTATGAACTAATTGAAAATGTTAATTTTTCATCAATTGTATCGAGACTTTCTAACTCGGACCAATCCATTGTCCTAGCGTCTGATTTAAGCTTATCGGTATTCATGGATGTAAAGTTTCTCTGAAGTAGTACCTTTGCTTTTTGCTTAGATATTTTTAATTTATAAAATTATATATCAGGTCGTAATGAGAGAATCCGGAGACTGTAAACTGACCATAACATGGGATTCTGTCAGGATTGGAGATGAAAATAAGCGTCAACTCAAGCCACATAATAGAGACATTAACAGATAATGTTCTCGTTCTAGCTTTTGGGAGCAAGCGTCATTCAATGTGTCAAATTAGTCGATTGTTAGTGGCGGGTACACACCGAGTAAAAACTTAGCTGTCGTGAAATCAAGTTCTATTAAAATGTACTCCATAAATATGGCTTTGATCTGTCGTACTCAGGAAGTGAGAGGGAAACAACCTTTTATTAATATCTTAGCGTAGGTAAATGGCAATCACATGCTGATGATGATGATGATGATGATGATGATAATGATGATAATGATGATGATGATGATGATGATAATGATGATGATAATGATAGTTATAATGATGATGATGATGATGATGATGATGATGATGATGATGATGATGATGATGATGATGATGATGATGATGATGATGAAATGTAATGATTAAACTTAGCCACTTAGAGATAAATTAACAGGAATATGCGCGTTTCTTTCACAAAAAAGCTTTTTCAATTTACACACCGCTCTGAATCCAAGTATTTAGTTATGTAATCTGGATTTGTAAGTTCAGATGACCACAGCATCACTGGCTGCTTTTTACCACCAGCTGCTATGTATGCCTCATCCCATACCTCAAGGGCTTTATTGTGAAACTCTGCCCAGATTTCATGAAACCCATCACGACTTCTGGTGATACTCTTATTATCCATGTAGATAGCGAGTTTCTCATTCATTCTCCAGCAATCAATGCTAACCTAGAGGTAGAACAGAAATAAAATTTAGCAAATTTGTTACTCGTCTTAATGCTGTACTGAGACAACTATTATAAAGTCTTACTTCAGGAAGCATGCCATGTCAAATGTCAATCACAATTAAGGCTGGAACAATCGTCAATGCCCTTTGAGCATTGACCTCTAAACAACTACTCATAAGAAAGCGGAAGAAAAGCGACAATTCGCTGTTCGCGCAAAGGTTGCTGGTGGTAAAAAGGCGACGGAGCACTGAGAGGAAGAAAAATCTTTCTTTTCCACACATACTTTGATTGTGTTGAAAAGTTTTACAGTTATTTTTCTTGCTTTCCGTGCCTATATTCAAGCTAGACTAACAACAGGACTAACCTCATCTCCACCCATATGAAACAATATTGGCTTGGGCAGATATTCCACTATGTCACTGTAAAGCAGTCTCAGAACTTTGTAGATAGTTGGATTTGCAGGATTTAATTGACCATCGTTGTCATTGCAAAACATTACTAATATGTCATCTTTTTCCTGAAACTATTTGATGTTTTTATTTAGTTAGAATGAAATAATGAAATAATGACCTTATTTTCAGAAGTAAGAATATCACGTAAACATTTTTCTGACGTCAATCAATTAAACAACTAGGTATAATAAAGTCTGAAAAAAAAGTGTAACTGTGCCGAAATTCATAAAGAATACATTGAAGTGTGAAATTTAAAATATTTTAACACTTGATGGTAGGATCCAGATTTTGATTTAGAATTCGGTTCAGCTACCACACTGATAAGAACGGCAAGAAACTCAAATTTATGTCAAGATTATTGATCCTTATAATGACGATTTGGTGACCATGCATTGGTGATTTGTAATCTGAAATTTGCTACTTATACGGTTAAAATCTTTAAATCCAAACCAAATGAATACCAAATGAATGATATACAATTTTAAATAAGTAATTTAAAAACCGTATTAAGAAGTAATAAGACCCGTTAAATTTAGTAAAAATGTTAATCATATGTAAACTTTATAATCCTATGGAACATTACACTAGTGAATATGTTATTGAACTACGAAAGCTATGTAAATATAAAAACGACAGCTTACTAGAGCCCAATTAACCTATAATTATAAATGAATTCGTCAGGTTCTAACACTAGTATTTTATAACGCCCAGATCGTGAACTCAGCTCTATACAGGTTGAAAATGAACCCCCAAGCTATATTGAAATCTATGATTTAGAATCACTAATAGAGCACATATTTAATCGAGAATAGACCGTACCCGCAGCGAGCCTCTGACCCCCAACCATCAATGACAAACATTCCCACCCCCCCCAAGCAACCGCCCCCGCTATCAACCCTCCGCCCGCGATCGACTTTGGCGGTCGATATCTTTTTTTAGGGTTCCGTAGTCAACAACAAGGAACCCTTATAGTTTTGCCATGTCCGTCTGTATGTCTGTCTGTCTGTCTATCTCCGGCTTAGCTTAGAGACTATTAGTACTAGAAGGCTGTTATTTGGCATGGTTATACATATTTATCACGCCAATAAAGTGGTACAACAAAATTTTTAAAAAAAAATTGTAGTCTGGGTCCCCTACACGTATAGTTGGGATGATTTTTTTTCTCGTCTATCCCCTAGTGTGGGGTGTCATTGAATAGGTAATTTAAAATTATTGGGGGGCGTGAGAAAACCATTTCTCGATCCAGGGTTCCGTTTGCGAAATATTAAGCTTAAAAGTGTTAATTTTTGTTAGTCAAGTGTCCCCCCCCCCTCCTACCAGCAAAACGGTTTTATTTTGAGACGTGAAAAAAACACGGTAGTAGTAAACATTACAAAATTAAAAGGAAACCTATCACAGCTAAGTAACCTTTACAAGTTAATGATTACAGATCGCGCCAAACTTTAAGTCCCCTCTAAACACGGGGCGATTCGCATCAGCAGGATCAAAATGTATGGGCCGTTCTCGGGAAAAGCAACCTCCGAGCGTACTAGAAGTTTGGCGCAATCTGTGTTAGTCGACAAACTCATAAAATGAGAAAAAGTCCGCATATTGTGCAGGGCAACTACGAAACTTTGCACTGCGCGTGGCCCGACACACACTTGGCCGGTTTTTTAAATTATGAAACAAGACAAAAATAACAAAACATATATTTTTTATTTCGAAAATAGTTTCCTTTGATATACTAGAGGGTTCATTATCAAACTGTATCGCATTTTAATACTACCTGCCCCCATTCCCATCCTGCATAAGAATGAGCCGGTCCATCAACTTCAAGTACTACACGGATACCCCGTATCTGCGCCAGCTGGACGATTTGTTCGATATCCTTTTTGGTGTATATTTCTGATTCACTAAAGGCACCATACCTGTAAAGCAAAAACATAATTACAGATTCTTATAGTGAAAGAAAAAGCAAACGGGTTTTTTTAATGATATACTTATGGTAGGTAATAGTTACCTAGATTTTAACAAAATTAAAAAATGTTAACCTTTTAGGGATCAAGAAACGGAAACTCTCATAGTGAAGCCGCGTCGATACCTGTCTGCATGTCATCAGCAGCTTATATTTGTATGTATTTCATACAAACGATATACGAAAACCATTGGTAAATCATAGATATTCTTAAGGTAGTGTGTATTTATTCTGATTGCATTACAGAAAATCTAGGTTTCCAAATATATATTAAATAATAATACTCATTTAAACATAAAATATGAGAAAAATAAGCTTACTATGGAAATTTCAATTTGCTTATTTGGTCGTCTTTAAATCAGTGTCCTTTCAAAATATATATTTGGGAACCTAGATATTCCGTAATGAAATCGGAATAAATACACACTACCTTAAGAATATCAATGATTTACAAATAGTTTTGGTATTTGATTTGTATGAACTCTGCAGGCCTTTTAACTCGAAAACATTTGGGCCAACTCAGCTGACATTAAATGATCATGCTGCAAGTGGGCCTTACTACATGACAAATTTTGTCATGTAGTAAGGCCCACTTGCAGCATGATCGAGAAAAAATTCTTAACCCTCGGGTTAACTAACCCAAGGAAATAGTTAACTAACCCGACATTTCATTAGTCCTATTGCATCATGATAATATCGAAGCGGGTTAGTAATCCCGATCTAAGCGATTGTTTGACATTTGACACTTCTTTAGAATGTTACCATAAAGTAATTAGTTGCAACCAATGAGGTATAGTATCTATATAATGTCATTGGAAACAACACAATTTAAGTCAAACTGGTAACATTACTTCGCTAACCCGAGTTTAACTCACGGTGAGAGTCGGGTTAAATTCTGATGACTTTCTCTTAGTTTAACCCTAGTTTAACTCGAGATTTTGATTGGTGCAAGATAGTTTTTTCTTAACCCTCTATTTTTTGACTTAGCCCGAGTTAAAGTCGAGTTAAGAATATGCTGCAAGTGGGCCTAAGAGATTTGTCTGAAATCCTAACGACGTTACTTTTAAAATTCCTTTTGCGCGCCGAATGAAGCGTATTTCTAACACCCTTATGCATACATATAATATATATTAAATCAATATCAATACATATAAAAAAGAGTAGAACCCGGTGTGTCTGTATATTGAATAAAAGTAATAAAAATAGAAAGGAGGTGACTTAAGAAGAGTAATAGAACACAAATCCGAAATTTTTAGCATTCCTTTGTGTCTCTTTGTATGTCTGTCGTTCTGTTTGTTTATTCACGCACACCCCTGAAACCACTGAATGGATTCAGATGCGTTTTTTTTATCTAATTGTTGTGACCCTGTTCAACATATAGGCATAAGGGGTGTTAATAAAATAACGACGAAATTGAATACGAGAGATTAATAGTCGCGGGTGGAGCTGCGGGCAAATAGCTAAATAATATATGTAACATTTATCTTTTCTGTCTGTCCGTCCGTTCTAAGGCTTATTGTAAAACATGATAACCAGGGTCTGATGATGTAATTTGAAGGTGGATATGGTAACTCCTCAACGGACAACAGCAGACCTCTCGAATTTGCGCTTATTTGGTCGGTCTTGATGAGTGTGTTTGTAAAATATGGTGACCAGGATCTGATGAGGGGACTGAAAGGTAGATACGGAATCACATCAACGGAAAACGGCAGACCCTTCGATTTTAGGCGCATTTGATTGGTCTTGAGTAGTAAAACATGGTGTGCGAGTTTAGTTTACAAAGTACTTCGCAGCGTCGCGGAAGCCGGGAGTATATAGCGAGGCCAAAAAACAAGCATTCGAAGACGGAGAACGCGTCCGCTAGGCCGAAGCCGCGATTAGAAGCTAGTTTACAAATAAAGTATTTTTTATTGAAGCAGGAAAATATATAATGCAGTTTAATTTAATATTATCTAACGCTTATTTTATTATATTTCCCTAACTTTGATGACGGAATCCGTACACTGTGTACGATGAACCCGTTACCAACTTTTCTGAATCCAAATAACTGATGTCTTTCCGTTCCCTTCTGCTTTAATTCGAGTAAAAGTATTAAAAATACCCAATGTAGAATGGGAAGGCACTCACACATTGGATTGAAAAAATTTGGTAAAGTGTTCATTGTCCACAGTATCTATCTAAACACCTATAATTAGAAGATTGTGCCAGACTTCATCTTCCACAGTATATATATAATTTAATTTAATTGATTTATTTACAAAAATCAGCAATACAAAATATGTTAACTTAAAAATATTATTTGTAAATACTGCCAATTACGGATTTTACTATGCTAATTCATTGTCATCATCATTATAAATTCTTTATTGCACAAATAAGAATTACAAAATGGCGGACTTAATGCATAAAGCATTTTCTACCAGTCAACCCAAAGATGGTACAAGAAATAGAAATAGTATTTGGTAGGCGTGCAAGAGAAATTAAAACTACAATAATATAATTAAAGTTACTCAAAATCTTAACCAATGACTGGGTAACTTAACCTTACCTAAAAAACTAAATATGCTTTAATACTTATGATGTACTTACATATATAATTTTATTATGTATACAGATATATATCTTATTTATAGAATACATAAAATTTAATAGGTTATTTATAATAAATGGGTACATAAATAAATAAATATAAATATAATAACTGCGAAGAACGAACACTAAGAAAGAAGCTGATCATACCTATGTTTGTTTAGAAAAATTATCTGAGAGATAAATAGTGTCTGTGCATAGAACACTTTAAAGTAGTTAAGAGAGGGGGCTTTTCTGATATATTTGGGAAGTTCGTTCCAGAGATGCACAGCAATACAACAAAAGAATTGGATTGAAATCCAGAATGATGAAGGGGAGTTGAGAGGAGAAGATTATTTGACGATCAAAGTATTCTATTATGATTGTCAGACATGAATTTTACCATTGACTTGAGGTATGATGGTGCATTTGGATCATTTATTATACTATAAAGAAGACAAACAATTCTCGAGTTTCTACGATCACGAATGGGAAGCCAGTTCAGTTTTGCACGATAATCTGAAACGTGAGCCAAATATTAAACGGATACTGGTGTTAAGAGTAGTTTATTTATTGAGTTTGAGTTTATTGAGATGCTTGGCATTAGCATCCAAGTAACAAATATCAGCATAGTCAATAAAAGGTATAAGAAGGGAGTTGGCGAGAAAAATGTTGGTTGAAGTGGGTAGTACGTTTTTCATAGTTAAACGGGAATGAAGGGAGGCATAGAATTTTCGAGAAACTTTTTCAAATTTTATTTTTGATTAGCTAAATTAATAAATATTGAAAATAACAGGGGAGAGAGAATGCTACCTCAAAGAACACCAGGATTCAAATCACACCAATCGGACAGTGTCTTATTAGTGCGAATGGCCTGCCGGCGTTCTCGAAGGTAGGAAGTAAACCAATTTAAAGCAGGGAGAGATGTATTTAAACGATCAAGAGAAGCAAGTCGCGATCGACAGCATTGAAAGCGTTGCTAAAGTCCACTAAAACCAGTGAAGTGACCATTCCTATCTCCATTCGTGATCTTATATCCTCCGTTACCTTAAGGAGCGCTGTTGTTGTACTATGCCCAGTTCTGAAAAATGCACAAACGCGCGCCGAAAAAATCTGTAAAATGGCTCGTAAATCTATAAGGTGAAGTGGAAGGGAAGGCTGGGTACGGAGCAAGGACAGCTACCCTATCTATCTCACGTACTATGAACTTTTAAAATTTAATTTCTCCATCTTTTAAACAGAATTGAGATAAATTTGCTCTGACACACGACAGATGGTACTGCTAGTAATCTACGATGTTTAATTCGGCAATTATTAATAATAATAATAATAAGTCTCGGGTGTTTTTGGTGGATATCACAATCCCACACGATGAGAACCTCGTGAAAGCCGAAACCGAGAAGAGGAGGAAGTATCTCGACCTGGCTCACGAGGTTACCGACATGTGGGGCGTGGCATCCACCGAAATAATCCCAGTTGTTTTATCCGCGAACGGGTTAATACCAACCAGTCTCGAAACCAACCTGAGACGGTTGGGATTCCGCGGCAGTTCGCTTTCAGCGCGGATGCAAAAGGCGGTTCTGCTCGATACTGCTCGCATCGTTCGCCGGTTTCTTTCCCTGGGGCTCTGAACCTCGGTCGACTGTGCTTCTGCCGAGGGATGTACCGTCTCTCTCTATTTAAATTCTTTTGGCCAAGAGGGAGAGACGAGATCAAAAATTCTCAAAATAATAATAATAGTAATCTTGCCCCAAAAAATGTTTATTACGTATTTCACCGACTTAAATGTTTCATTATAATTTAGTGCAACATAAAGATGCAAACGGTTGACGCCTGATTTTCATTTAAAAAAACACATTTATACAGCACAGCTGGACTTTCCCCAGACAGTGCAAGCCGTCTATCAGCAAATCTACGTTACTTTATCGGCAAATCTATCCGCAAACCTATCTTACGTCATCCCTAATAAAATAGATTTCTTGTCTTTCCAACAGTTATTGTCAATACTCAATAAAGACGAATAGTTCCTGTACAAAATTCCTGTGTATTTAAAATGTTAAAAGTCTTCGTATTATCGGTATAATCATTGTTTGATATCCCAACCTCATGTTACGTAAGTATTCCTCTCTTGTTTTAAGAAAATACAAAGTCCTAAAAAGCATAACATTTTACCTGTTCAGTTCAGGGACTCTTGAAGACTGCAATGGAAAACTCTGTGAGTCTGTGATGTGCCAGTGGAAAACGTTCATTTTTGAAGCAGCCATACCGTCGAGCGTCCGTATAATGGAAGCGACATTGAAGAAGTGTCTGGCAGTGTCAAGAAGTAGGCCCCTGTGCTTAAATACTGGTTCATCCTGTATGTCAACATTCAAAAACATACATAATACACTAGTACACTCTCATTTTACGGAAGATTTTTACGATCGTGATAACAGGCAAGTCTTTACATCGTGCTGCGATCAAAAATAATAAGTTTAGGGCTTAGTGACCCATTTAAGAAAAAAAGAAAGAAAAACATTTATTGCTGCAACAGCCACACTTAAAGATCCAGTTCTACTACTTAGTAACAAAATATAGCATTGACAAGATACATCACAATTACACTATATTAAGTAACAAAAAAAACTTACACAGTATTACATAATTATTTAAGTCTTGGTGCGTCTGTTGCTGCAAAAGGCAACTGACTCAGCGTTGTACTGAAGGTGTGAGCCTTCAGCGCTGATTTTCAGTCAGTGCCAGGTGGTGGTGACTCAGAGCGCTCCGGGTGCAGTATGGTTCAGTGGGCAATAAATATATAATAACAGGAACAGCTACATACTGGGCGTTAAGATAAAGTTGCGAAAGCCGGAAACTGGCTATAGTACTCGACCATACAAACAACTTATATATTATATATATATAAACAGGGTGTTAAGATGAAGTTGCGGTAGCCGAAAACTGGCGATAATACTTGTCGATAAACTCGAGAAAAAAATCTGTTGTTTTATATATTTTAGTCGGGTAGCTATTCAATGGAACAGCTGACTTTTTTTTCGCGATTCGTCGGTTTGCTCCATAGTGTAAGTTGTTCGTATAAACGAGTTCTATCACCAGTTTGCCGCTTCCGCAACTTCATCTTTACAGCATATATACAGCATATGTACATAACAGAACAGAAACTGTCAGAGAAACTATAATACTACCTATACTTTAATATTAATAAAATATATATTACTACTCATTTACTACTTAAACTAATATTCAACGCCATATTAATTAAATATATAAGCATACATAATTAAACTTAATTTAATTAAAATATGTAGTTGTTAACTATGAAGAAACTGCTTTATATTCAGTATAAATAAATAATATGAATTGAGGTCAACTCAAGGTTTTTGATGCGATTTAAGTCAGACTAGTGGCAGAGAATATAAAGTATTACTACGTACTAGCGGAGAGAAGTTTTTACGGGAAAAGGCAGTCTCTGGTGTTCATGCAAATATGCCCTAAGCTTGCACCCAAAAGCATACCCTATTAGTCACTTCACGGACTGAGGGAAGAATATTGTTCCAATACTTTTACGCTGCATATTTAAAGCTGCTACGGAATAGCAGCGTTTGGTGTGCGGGAACGCAAATACTTTCCATTTCTTCCCTGCAACCCAATAACCTGTGACAGGCCCTAAAGGTAACTATCAAACCACCGCACTGTAGCATTATAAAATCCATAAAATGACATCTTCGATAACAAGAGGGAGGTATTCAGGCAGTCAAAAGCTCTGGAGAAATCCAGCAATACCAAAATTATACTCCTTCCCTTATTGAGAGATGACAATACGTTGTCAACCACATCCAGCAATGCAGTTGCCGTTAATCACCTACTGTGGAACCCGGTCTGCAAGTCCGGAAAAATACCTACTAGTTTCCACCAGATACGCTGACAGCTGATTTTGTACTACCTTAAGGATGCTGGTGGCACGAAGATCAGAAAAATTAACAGGTTTAGATGTCATGAAAAGCGGAATAACTTCTAATCATGTGGGAAAATGTTAGTCAAGATGCTCTTGTTGATTATTGCAGTCAAAATCGGCAATGTTCTAGGCAATACCAGTAAGATCATATCAATGCCTATTGCGTCAAGTCCAATAGCATTTGTCTAAGTCATAGAGAAGCTTTTTGAAACGGTTAACTGTAACCGTGTTCCGGGTGAAGTTTTTCGCTTTATCGAGTCGGTGAAATTCAAAATAATTCAAGTTGGAAATATTAACGTCAGTCTTGCCCGGTACATTCACCAAGTGATCGTTGACTACGTTAGCGTCGTCAAAGTGTGATGGCATTATCTCCAGATTCCGTTTATCCAGCAGAACCGTGCGTTTGAAGTTTTTCCACAGACGATTAGAGTCACCTACATACTGGTTTCTTCAAAATAGGCTCGCTTTTCGTAAAACATTGACGTTGTATCAAGGTGTTACAAGTCTATATAGTACTTTTTGTGCAGGTCTTGCTTAGTTTCCTTGTACCTTTTGGTGACGGGCAGTGGTGTCACTGGTACGAGGGTTCCGGCACTGCACCTACCAATCCGCCTGCCTAGCGTGTGAGTATGGGCATTTATTTTAGGAGGACCACCAATAGTGGCCGAATTTTTGGAAAGGCAGTCCATCCATGAGGCTGGTTCGTCCAGCAGTGGATGAATCAGCCTGACGGATGGATGAATGGAGGTTGCCCTTTACCGCCCAGCATATGGTTAGTATATAAATGCTCATAAATCCTGATATACTCATTGGTGCATTTCGAACCCAAGATAAAGCTGCTTACCTGAATTTCAACAGTTGATATAATACTTATACGACACTTATCGTTTCTTTCTACTGTTGTTGTCAACTGAGTGAAGGTTTCCAAAGCATGGCGAGCTCCGTATACAGTCTCAGCAAAAATTAAGACTGACAATTTTGACTCTGAAAGCATAAATCAGTGTAACCACAAACACCAATTTGTTAACCAAAAGTCAACAAAGTTGACGTAGTTAGGTAACAATCAAACAAACGATTAGATTTTAACAACAAACATAATACTTTCATTAAAATTATAGTGAGTTGAAATTATTATTATATTATTATAGTACTATTAAGATATCAATCCTAAAAGTGAACGAGAAATTACAATTTTCTGTTTGGATCTTTTAGTCGGTATTTTAATAGATCCTTTAATCGGTCTTCAGTCACACAGAACGAGATGAAGCAAACGATTCGTGAACGAAGAAAAAGAAAGAGACACAATTTTGTAGTACAAGGCAAATATAATAAAAATAAAAAGGTTATTACTTTGCACAGTTTTGTTTGGGTCGTTTTAATCAATCAGTTCAATTGGACGAAATGAGAAAACGTACGAAAAATGAATGCAAATTGATAACGGTGAACTTACATTGTACGAACTTTTAAATAAAGAGAATTCATTCCACAAAACTAGTACATAATTACAGATCAATCCAGCATTTACATGACATAAACTGCATGGTAAAGAAAATGACATAAGTACGATGAGCACCAAACGAGTCACGTACTAATAAATACCTAGTACTAAATGAACGAACTTACACTTTTTGATAATCGTACAAGATCGGATCGAACCGCACAATGACCGAGCGAGCACAATTTTTAAACGGTGCAAGGAGGCACAGGTCGAGCTTTCGCCGAGTCCTAGTCTTATCGAAGGATTGCCCTGTGCCTATTTGCACAATTAAAAAAGTGAGTCCTATCCGAAAACACGACATTCAATAAATATAATGGCCAACTTAAGGCATATATAAGGTATTTCACTTTAAATGGAAAGTAATTTAGGAGGTGATTCAGTATCGTTAATACATCACATTCCACTGCAAAGTACTTTTTTTTGCGCGAACTTTTTTTTCACTTGTCCATACAAACTGAGTCAGCTGATCGGACCACTTTGTACTGAGAAGTGAAAAAAAAGTTCGCGCAAAGCAAGTGCTTTGCAGTGGAATGTGATGAATTAACGATACTGAATCACCTCCTAAATTACTTTCCATTTAAATTGAAAGACCTTATATAATGGCTGCGGAGGTAAATATGATACGAGTATGAAAAGCGCAGGCTTCTTGAGAACATGCAGTAGTATAATATGTATGTAGTATGTATATTTATTTATATATTTAAGTTTATTTTTGAATGTTTATGTAGTAGTTTTTTAAGTAAGTCTATGTTAAACAATATAGATTATTATGTTATTTCTTGAAACGTCTTATTTAAAATAGCACTCTGCTTATTTTGTAAGCATTAACATTACTCCTTTTTAAAAAAAGTTTTATTTCTATCTTTTTTCATTACACTCAAAGGTTGCCTGGGATATATTGCTACTAGCAATTAGTACCCCCTTTGTAAAGAATATCTGTTCTTGACTAAAAATATGCTGTTAATTATGTATGGTAATGTACAAGAAGTGTAATAAATAAAAAATAAAACAAAATGCAGCTATAAAGTAAGGATCCAGCTGACTTAGAAATCTCTTCACTTTACTTTGAAGCCGGTATTTATTTTAAACATACATATACTCATGCATGTTGACCAGAAGTGTAGGTAGAGACTACAGATTTTCATCTTTTATGATCCTGACATACCTACTCTTTCGTCTCTTCCAAGTCCATCAATCTAGTCATAAAAGCTCTTCTATCCCGGGTACTTTTGACTTTACCCTTCTCCATTATGTCACCAATTTGGTCGGCAATTGTAATTCCACTAATAGTGCACCATAAATTTCTTTCGTCATTCTTATTTCATTCATCCTCTCCATATGTCCAAACCACCGAAGCATTTCTTTTTCTATCCTAGTCACTATATCTTATTTTCTTAATGTAGTTAAAACTACGAATATTAATTAGGTAGCAATATTAGATAAACTGTAAAAACTACCGTATTGATCCATCACTTCCAGTGTGTACGACTCAATGGTCTCCCATGTTAAGGTCATGTCAGGAGATTTGACGTCAATTTGTATAACTAGTTGCTTTTCTCCTTTTTCATAGTTCAATACACCACATTCCATTGTTAAGTAATTAAATGCCAATTCTGTCATTTGCTTTAGCAGAGAATGAGTTTCTTGTGGAGAGCCTTTGAGATTTAACCTAGAAACATTGAGGTGATGCTGTAAGGTGACTATAAATTTGGAATGATCTGCAAAACGTTTTTACTCATGCAATTTTTGTTTAAGTCCATCTGTCTCCCGCATAAAAGTAAACATATATGTGCAGACAGCACGAGTATTAACTACACGCAAAGAGAAATTCACAATTTTTTTGCCTTTTAGCGGAGTATCTTTAGGGTTGATTTTTGACCGCTAGGTTTGAAGCATTTTAGCAAAATATTACAATTTATATTATTGCCATAAATTTTTTACGCAAACAAATGCATTAATTACGTCTGTTTTATATGAATGTACATTATTATTATAGTGCATTACAAACCAGAAACCAATCGGAAACAAATTTAAAAGCACGAATATTTTGAAAAAATTCCTCGGTTCAGGATTTGAAACGGCAACCTCCTGCTTATATGACTGCGCTACCGAGGTTCGTTTCTAGAACGACTTACTTTCCATTATACCTGTTGACCGTTTTTTTTCGTAACAATTTGATATACCTGCTTGTAATGCACATACTGAACGCTCACGTGGGCGTTATGTGATTTCACGCCTTGAACACAGAAGGCGCTGTCATCGTAACAATACATGTTACATCAGACAGTCATCGCTTTGAATACTCTTATTATTATTAGAGTATATTACAAACTTAAAATCAATCAGAAATAAATTTAAAACCACAATTATTTCGAAAAAAGTTCTTCGGGCCAGGATTTGAACCTGTGATCTCCTGCTGGAAAGTAGTCCGAAATGGTTTGTATAAATTAAAGAATTTATGTGATAATGTACTAATCGGATATTTTTTTTGAAAACAACAAGCGCACTACTTGAACAAAAAAAGGTGTTGATTTTTTTGACCTCATAGCTCCTGTAGATGCGTTCTGTTTCACGCAATTTTTTTATTATATCGTAGACTAATATGCTAAATCTTGGATTTTGACATGTTGTGGAAACACTGTGCCTGTTGTCCATTAAAAAGTGATGGATTTGCATGTGGCAAATAATTTTCTGCTGCGCTTTTAAATACATGGTTGGGTCAGCTGGTGGCGCGCATTTTTCTTTTTGAAACTCGGCTCTGGATACGCTGCCGCATGTCTAAATATAACCACTGATTACTCTAAATACAACCGGCGCAGTGCACCCTAGACAGACCAGGAGCTAAACATATAAGAACTAACAAATCCTTTCGCTTCTACTGGGTAGTAGGCTTCGGCCGTGGCTTGTCACCAACCCCATGACGAAGTCATGCCGCCGAGCAACTTGTCGTGTTCCAGCATGACGTCATGAGAAGCGAAACCAGGAGACAAGTTGGAGGCAGTTTGGAGTATCAGTTAATCATCCATTACCAACTTCAGTAGATGTTGTGGAAGTCTCTGGACAGGCCAATGGACACCTCACTTGCTATCACTCTCCCGCTTTCTGGGCGAGCGCGCATCATCCTGGTCTTATCGACGCTTTCCATCAAGTGCGGTAATGGCCAAGCCAAGCCAAGCATTACCCAATTATTTATTTTAAAAAAAATAAGTGTAAGCGCTACAGATCTGCCTACAAATCTATAGCCGACCGACCGGACGTGCACTATTTGTCATGGATTCTGTAGAAAGTGTAAGGAAATACGACCTTAGCCGAAGAACAGCAAAGAGTCCTCTTCTTATTTTTTAAATGGTATTATTGTACGCACTTGTAATATTCAGATTGTATTGTGATAACTTTTTCTCCCAATTTGACACTCCTAGGCTGAGGCCAAAACGATGGTCTGAAAAAAAAAAATTTTGAAAAAAAAAATTGGGTAGTGAAGAATACACATAACTCTTACTGAGGATATCCTCACATCCAGATTTACTTTTTGTTCTGTGTTTCTATACTGCACTGATATAATGTTAATTTATATCTCCTTGCGATGGATTAATCGCCGAGTATTCAAACATAGAAGTTTATTTCTATCATAAATTATGGTAAGAGTAATGTGTATTCTTCAGTACCCGATGCTGTAAGGTGACATAATGCTTTTTTGGGTATAATGGCCTTTGACTAGCTTTGAATACACTAGCGACCTCTAATAGCGAAACAACACCAAGTGTCTGAAAAATACAGAAAGCAAGCTAGAATACGAAATAGTATTTTTACAACGTGACATAATGTGAGACATTGTGACACGAGTGCTTATTTACGAAACGACGTGAGTTACGAACGAACTGCACAAGTGTCCCAATGTCTAATTAAGTCCAACTGGATACAATACTTTATCAAGGACCATCAAAAATATCATTTTCGCATGACAATACATAATGTTTTCAACTAACAGTTTCACAAAAAACTAGAAGAACTCGTTCGTGAACCTTAGGTGCGTCGTCCGGTATTACTGCTTGTGAGCCAATCAGAAGCCACAATGAGTAAAGAGGCCCTGGCTTAAGAAATAAGGATTGTCGCTGTTGTTGATTGGCTCTCTAGCAGTGTAAGAAAAAGTTGAGCCATTGGTGATTATAACATCGGATAAACAAGATAAGTATGCACTCATAAAATTAAACAAATAATTGCAATTATCTTATGCTCTAGAAGGCACTGAACAAAAATTTCATCTCATTTTGTTACGGAAATATTGTGCTTCTCTGTTATCGATCTCTCTATTCTTGTAGTATGAGAATAGATAAAACATATTTTCTCACTCATTCTTTTTCTTTTCTTATGAATTTTCACTTATCGGATAAGTCTTATCCTATGAGATAAGAAACGAGTATCCCTTAAGCTTTCAAGGTCATGGAAAGTACCGTTTTGATAACAGAGTCCATCAGTATGAAATGCGCGATTAAAAAGGCGCGGTACATATTTTGGGACCATATAGTCTTGCAATCATTTTACTTTGACACCTTTAGCTATTTCTGGGAAAAAGGTCCTTACGGGTTAATAAAAAGATTCCGTTGTTTTTTTTTATTTTTTCGTTACTTTAATAATAAAACAGATTCTGAAGGCTTTAATTTTAGTTTTACTGCTGCGAAAACAAAATTTTTTCATTGAATAATAGTCCTTAAGTGTTAGGAGCATAAGCTTTGAAAAAATATCAGTTTTGACATTCCTAAAACTAAAATTAAATGTTTCAGAGTCTGTTTTGCTCCTACCTAAAAAACGTTGGATTTTCTTTTGCGTGTGGCTGTTCTTTTGACCAGGCCATCGAAAATCTCATTACTAAAAATGTCCAAAACCAAAGCCCCACCATCTGAACCTGAAAATAAAACAATATTGTGAAGAAAATAAATATGAAATGCATCGGCAATATGCATTCTGGCTTTGATATTAGTGAAATTATCTAAGCACCTTCGTGCTTTGAAAAGTACGTAAAGTCGTGAGAGCTGGCTGTTATTGAAAGATAACGGTCGTGGAATCATGTCCTGAACAACCTTAGGGTGGCCACTAACAACTTGTTAAAAATAATAAAATTTCATCAGTGGTTTCCTTTACCTACAGTAGTCTTAGGTAGTTAAGTAGTTTTCGAACAACTGGATCACAGAGATGGTGTATATTGTAACTGTAAAAGGTGAATAAAGAAACAGCTATATTCAGCTTTTAATTTATAGTCGTAGGCATTAAATAATAACAATAAAAATACACTTTACATTATACGAACTATTCCGGCCTCTTCAATGAGGCCGTCATGAGTCGAATGATTGACAATAGAAAGTAAACAATAAAAAATGTATATATGACTGAAAAATTAATTTTTAGAAAATAGTTTATAACTAAAATTCTTTACAAGTGTCACTTTTACTTTTTTATTATCATACCTAAATTATATGTCACTTTTTTTTTACATTCGACTGATGACGGTCCCATACCGAGGGCCGAAATATATCGAGTATTTTTTTAATTGTTTTAATACTAATAATACTAATACTTGATTAATCTTAAATTGCTCGTATCACAGAGTCATGGTAAATGCTGAAAAAGGACATGTTCAAACATATGTGTTTTTTTTGATCTACCAAAAAATATTAATCATGACATGGTATTATTTGTTTTGTATCAAAATGACAAGACTTCATCTTGCCTATTTGTAAAGTTTTCCAAGAATGTAATACCATCCCAACAAACACTTTAGCCATAAATAGCAAGACCTTTTTAGACCTTAAAGAGGTAAAAAGTTGTAAGAATAGCGATATTTACGGCTTCAGGTGATCAACAACCCGAAAGAATGATTTAAGGTGGATGGTCCAAGGCAATTTTCATACAAACTTGTGGTAACCAATAACGACGCCAGCAGTATTATTTCTTTTTGTTAAAAGTCGTAAACACACCATTACTTCAGAAAAACATTCTTGTCATGGGAACTAACATTTATAACGAACTGCCTCGTGGGATTTATAATTTCTGCGTCCTTAAATTTGATTGAACTATTAGTAAAACCTATTATTTGATTCACGAATATTTATATAATGATAGTAATATGATAATTAGAAATGTTTTTAAGGAAATTTATAATATTTTAAAACAAGTGTAACTCGATAGCTTTGAGCAGAGTCTTCAAAATTCACAACTCTCTGCACCCCACCCCTTCACTTGACGCATCTCGTCACCCTAAAATGTGTCCTTGATCACGGTGTATATATTTTTTATGTTAATGGGTGTGGTGTTTTGTGACTTTGGAAGACTGTCCAAAGCTATCGAGTGTATCGAACACATATTATTTGAAATAAATAAAGAAATGTGGTACTACATCACTAAACGCAGTCATAGTATTGCCATCTCTTGTGCCCCTAGTTGGGGTTCAAATCAAAACATTAATAAGTAAATATTACCATCTCCCACTTATCTATAATGGAATACAATGAATTTTCCAGAATGACTTACTTATTTATCTGACATTCAGTATCTTATCATGTATTCAGTATAGAACACAAAACAATGCCGTTTAAAATAAAATAAGTTTAGTGGAATGTGTCGATTCTTCATTTGAAATAATGAAGAACTATTAACATACTCGTTATTTATCATATTTAAATATTTATTGTTTACACAAAAAAAACTTGTTTATTGTAATTGTTAATAGATACTGCATACTTTTCGTTTTCCGTTCCGCTTCTACAGGGTAAAAATAAAACAAAGAACCATCGTGGTGAGACTTAATAGCGCGTCCGTATGTCACAACCTCATAACTTTTAAACCGTTAAAGATAAAAACTTGAAAGCACAAAAATATCATAAACTAACACACATATAAACATCATCACGACATGAATCTCCGAGAGGATGCCAGAGGTGTTCCCGAGTGTGAACTGTAAAAAGCTAATCACAGTCCACACTCGGTACACCCGCGTTTCATCTACGATTATTACGTTCCAACGTGATGGCTGGTGATCCCTATCACCGCTATTCGGGCACAAATACGCGCTTTTAAGAGCATGCAGGTTTCCTAACGACATTTTCCTTCACTTTTCAGCAAGTGGTAAGTATTAGGTAAGACAAATACTATGGATATAAAATCCGAAAACTTATTGGTGCACGCTCGATCGCGGATCGAACCTGGATCTCAAGATTGATAGGCCAGCGTTCATTCGCCTGAGCTACCGCTGCTTTACAATTACCCACATAATCTTATAAATTGTGTAATAAAAATCCCAGCAAAAACATAAAAGTAAAAATGGGGCCGGATTCGATACAGAGGCGGTGCAGGATTGCCTCAAAAAGATTTGAGATTAAAATAGGTTCCAAGTTCTGGTACATACTAACTAGTTCTAGTAGGTAGGCAGTTACTTTAGTTGTGTAAACTTGCCCATTTATACATCCTACTATCTCACTAATGGATGGATATTGGTAACTCCTTCATGCCGTAATTACTGAACCTATTTGGATTAAACTGCAAAGATTAAGTTCTAGACCTGGAATGGGACGTAAACTAGGTACCCTAAAAATCAGTTCCGATGGGATGGCAATGGGGTGCCAAATTTCTATAAAAATAGTGATGTGTTAAGCCATATTTACTGGACCGATTGGGCTGAAACTTTGCACAAATGCAGGTCTAGAACTAGAATAAGACATACGATTCTTTTTATCCCCTAAAAAGGTCCCACAGGATGGCAATGACGCGTCAAGGTTCTTTAGAAAAGTGAATTTGAAATAAACTTGAGGAGAAATAAATTTGTAGGCAACCTTTATCTGGACATTTTGTACTTACCCTTTTTATAGTACCTTTGTATAAAATAATATGTCGTTTTTTTAACTAACAGAATGTTTGATATTGCACCTCTGCTGGTTCACTATTGTCTGATTAGAAAACCAATTGAGTAGTTCCTTTATAACAGTTTCGGATGTAAATGTCACAAAATCGCTTACGACTTTCCTATTGTCTGCTCATCTAAGTGCACCTATACTAAAAATAAAACATTGACGGCATTCTGTCTGTACAAGTAAAATATATTTCTTAAAAACAGATTAGTGGATTCTAAAGCAGTCTGAAATTTTGTTATTTTATAGGATTTCGTATACCAAAAGCAAATCCATGCAATTTAATGCTATGAGAGGAAGTAAACTAGGTATCGGAATTATTTTAAAAGCATTATTTAAAAGCACAATAAATTATACGAAACAAACATTATCGAGATATATTTTGGCCCACTTTGGGGCCGGCATCAGTCGAATATTTAATAATTAATATAATGGTTGGAAAAGCCGGAAGCCGGAAAAAAACCCTTGAGCTTCAACCGATCTGGACCGGCTTCTCATTGTTGTCATTGCTTTGTTTACAAGAGGCGATTCAATCCCACAATCACCCAGAATTTAGCAACAGCGAGGAAATAGCAGTAATAAAAGTAATGTTTACAAATACCTGTAAAGAAAATGTTTTCAAAGAAGGTTTTCTATCATTGACATTACGGTGAGTTGACATCATCAATGAGATTACTTGAAACACAAAATGTCTCCGAATAACTAGCAAAAACAGGCGCACGCACACATAGATCCCGATTTAATTGTAGAATTATTAAACAAACTGGACCGTCTTCTTAATCTTTGTATTCGCTATATCTTTGGTCTTCGAAAGTACGATCATATCTCACAATCTCGCTCTGAATTGGGTTGGCTTAATATTAAGTTTCGTAGAAATGCCCACATCCTTGCTTTTCTTTATAGTATATTGAACAACTCATGTTCTCCTCCCTATCTCAAAGAACGTTTTATCCCCTTTGGTTCCCTTGGACGTCTTCTACGTCCAAGTAAAGCACTGCTTCTCCGTACTCCAGAACATTCTACTCAAATGTATTCGAATTCCTTTACTGTGTCAGCAATTCGCTCTTTGGAATAATCTTCCACTTCATATACGCGAGGCTACATCAGTGACTACTTTTAAAAACAAGATATATCAACATTACCTTGATCTACAAAATAAACAAATGGGTCAACTCTAAATACGTGTTTAAGGTTATAATTCTTTGTTTAACCTCTCGTAAATACTATTTGTGTTTATATATTTATATGTATCAGTGTATGTATTATATAGAGGTAGTATATGTATTTGATTATAAATTATAAGTTACCTATTTATGTATTTTACCTATATAATTATTTTAGTTGAAATTAATTGTATTATATTAATATGCCTAGTCATAATACTGTTTCCTCATCGAAGCACTACCCTTGACAAGTTCTACATTGCCAAAGGTTAGCTGGAAGAAAATGCTAATTAGCATTAAGCTCGCCTATGTACATGTTTTTATTTGTGCAATAAAGAATTTTTAATAATAATAATAATAGACGCGTACGTACGACGATCGCGGAGATACTCGGGTAAATGTCAATACGAAATTCTGCCGAGATCTTCATACGTACGCGTCTATGCATTTGTGAGTCTGTTTTCGCTCAGTCGTCGAGTCGGCCTTCTGGTAGTATCTATTTTGTGCTTGGAAGCTATGTATTTAAGGCAAGGTTATTCAGAAAAATCCGTCGTCCTACCTCAGACCAAAATACATTAAAGAGTGAACATTAAAGTGAGGCTGGTTTTTTAAATATGTGTGAGCTTAGTGAGTGTTGCCGCGTAGTAAAAATGTGCGCATGTGTGAGTTTCAAGAAGTGTACGAACACGAAACTGTCTCACTTTTGGCCTGCTTCATCCGTTACAAGGAGTGCGCTCTGTCTTGATTTTTTATTTCGTCTGAGCCTGCTGTACTTTCATTTTATACTTGTCTATCCTGCTCAATGGAAGCGGGCCGCTCAAAAAACTTGCTATGTCTGTTTTTTTTATATTAGAATGATGCGTTTATGGTTTACCCTTTCCTGGAGTAATTTCAAATTTCAAGCGCCTAATTTTAACCATCATAGGAAAAACTTGAATACTATTGTATATAATTATATGATTGTATACATGATAAACATAGACCAATATTTCGAATTTGTATAGTTAATGAACCATATTTCCAAATATTACTTTGTATTTTTTGTGGTGATCAATCTCCCACACCTCGTTTACGGAAAACTAATCACATTGTCAAATTTAAGGACCTAATTTTTTTATTTTAATTCAATAAATTTGCTGAAAAAAATTGCCAGTACATCAGACATATAAATTTGTTTACACATAATGTACCAGAATATGTATAATTCATCACATCACACAAAAAAAGAAAATGTCATAAATTATGCAGCCTTAAAGAACACTACAGAAATAAGGTATTTGTTTTATTATTCACAATTACAGATGTTATTCCACCTGGGTACATTCCGCGTGATTTAAATTAGTTTTATTTACCCGACGGGAATTTATGTTTTTCCCTATTTACATGGGGTATTAGGAGTTACCTACCTGGTTTTTGGGGTTCCGTACCCGCAGCGCAGGATGCCAAACGAGACCCTGCTACTAAACCTGTCTGTCTGTCTGTCTGTTATCCGACTGTCACAGGGGTCTAAATTTTCAGCCGTTTTAATATAGGTAGCTAGTTGAAGTTTTCACAGAATATGTGTCAGTGGCGAAGAGTGAATATGTTAAAAAGGGAAGCTTCATTATTATTTAACTACACATTATTTTGGGGCTAATTCCTATCGTGAAACTTTCCGCGACCCATCTCTAGTCTCTAGTTTTTGCATCAGCTAACAATTTTTATCTCTCTCTATACTTGCAAAGTTACGTCGAAAAGTAATTTTGGACTTGGGATTTTTAGCCTAATAAGAGACATAAATGAGGTCATGATTAGAGAAGCCTGCCATGAGAGATCCTGACCACTTGCCGAGTCTACAGTATAAATTTAACTATCTACGAGTATGTAAACAAAAGTCACGAAGTGATGTAAGCCGGAAACTGGCGATAGTTCTCGTCCACACGAACAAAATTTCGGGAAAAAAAATAATTGAGAAATCGAGAAAAAAACGGTTGTTTTATACATTTTGTTCGGGTAGCTATGTAACTTTAATATGGAACAGCTGATCAGCTGGCCAAATCAGCCATTCACAACTTCTATCAAAACTACAGCCAAGACCATCTATTTCTACCTGTCCAAAAATGATTAATAGATTGGCAGGATGAGTGGGATTGCTTTTCATATCGTAACTGAGAATCCAACATAAAATCCCTTCCCACCCGTGGTTCTTTAAATTGAGGAAATTTGACCTTGTAACTGTTGAGAACACTTCTTCTATTGAGAACACTTCTCAATAGAAGAGACTCGGTCATACTTGTACTCCTATTCGGATGTATAAATTCAAACTAAGAGATTCTCCTCTCTGTGATTGCGGTCTCGAAGACGGTTCTTTGGACCATAATATTTTTCAATTGTCCTCTAAATGTGAACTGTCCTCCTATCTATTCCAGTCTAATTTAAACTCATGCCTTCCTGCCTGTTAATATGTCATATTTATTATCTAATCCAACTTAAAAAGTTATTTGTATACTAGCAAAATTTATCCTATCATTACAATAAAATATAATAATATATAAAATATATACATAAATAATATAATATTAAAATATATAACTTAGCCTTTTTTTTCCTTTTTTTAAATTGTTTTAAATTGGCGTTTAAAGTCTGATAACTATCCATGTCAGAATTTAAGGGGTAGTATTTTAACGAGCGAATATAAATTCAAATTTAAGATGTCAAAAAAACTGAATATAGCGTACTAAAATACTAAATGGGTGAATAAAAATGTTGAAAACGGCGACTTGAAAATACAAATTTGAACTTTGAACTTTCGCGATTTTTACACATTATGAGTATAAGATTCTGGTCTTAATCGCGTAAACATACAACATACCTTGACAGTTATGTGCTTGACGTTTCGACGCCTCTGTAGGCTGTCGTGGTCACAGTTCGCCGAAACGTCGAAACGTCAACCACATAACCATAAAGGTATCTTTTATGTTTACGCGATTAAGACCCGAATCTGATACTCATAATACAAATTTGAGTTGAGTTAAACATAATTTTAAGCAATAAAACTAGGGTCGTCACCTCGCTCCACTTATTTTATTTTATATGTAAACCTAACACGCTTCTCCTCGCTTCGCTCGTCGTCGCACCTACTTTTTGACTTTTGGTGAAATATTTTCGATTTTATAATTTAAATTCGCCCACTCAGTATTTTTGGTTACACGCTTTGGTGTTTATACCGGACACTTGAAGTCGCTAATTATATTTTTATTCACCCGATTAATAATTTCCAGAATCTAACTTGACACTGGCAAAAAGTGGCGCTTTTCGATACTTTTTGTTCGATAATAATGTTGCATGAGGTACATACCTAGCCACAACAAAAGAAACGTAAGGTTGCGTTCCGTTTGATCGCCCGCCTTCATGAACAGACATGACAGCAGTATAGCATTCAACGCGTGCAAAAGAGATGGCATAATAAGCGGGCGTTGTCCGACGATCAAACTGAACGAAGCCGAGCGCTTGACATTATGTCAAATGTTTTTTTTTTTTTGTAAAAATGCAAAGGACACGCTAGTAATGCCTTAGGGAAACAAATGATGTCACAAGTAACGAAAACATAAAATATTGTAAAAATTATTTTTATTATGTATAAAACTGAAATTGGTTCAAATTAAGATCATCAAATAGTCGAGATTTTAAGGAAAAAAAACGGGTTATAGTCTGCCTGGTGAAAGTGGCGAATTGCCTTGACAAAAAATCTTTTCTTCATTGTGTTTACTTATAGAAGGTCGCAGATTATTAAATACCTTCTCATAATTTTGGCTTTGAGGTACATGCCGCGTCTGTTGAGTAATTTCCTCGAACCCCCCTACTTTTTGGAGGTAAGCAGATATGGATCCGCCATGAAACAATAGTTCCGAACTGGGTGAATCTTTTGGAAGACATCCCGATGATATTCTTCAGGGATCTGGCGCAAAATGGCTAGCGTTATGTTATTGTCTCTGCGCGCCTACCAAAATATCTTCCGCAACTTTACTATTTTTAAATTAGCTCATTACAATTATCATTGTGTTTTTCTTTTTTAAATTCAAATTGTTATATATTTTGACATTGTTATAATTAAATTCCATTTCTTATAGCCTTGACATCATAGAGGAGAAAGCCATCCATGCTTGACATATTGATCATTGTCTTTTGATCATTGTCTAGTCTAAGTTGCAATCACGATGTCATCGTCTTTACGGAGACGTGGCTTAATGACAGTGTTTTTGACGCTGAAATATTAAACGATAATTGTAAAATTTATCGCAGAGACCGATCACCGCAAAACGGTAAAAAATCATCTGATTCTGGGGGAGGTGTTCTTATAGCTGTTCATAATAAATTGGAATCAACTCAAATTGCTCTTCAATCCAACAAGAACGAAGATCTGTGCATTTCAATAAAATTCGGAAAAAAAGAGGAAATCTATTGACCTATGTGCTCTTTACATTCCGCCACCTATCTCATTGGATGCACTCGGCAAGCAGTTACATTCCATTTCAGACGCAGTAACCCATAGTACAGATAATGATCTTCTCGTCATAGAAGAAATTAAACACCGGGCTACTAGACTGGCAACAAACCCAAAGTCAATCAGCCATCTATACGGCCATATCCTTAGTGAATGCATCGTCTGGTCTAGAGCAAATTCTAGGAGATTTTATGGTATTACTTAGCCTAAACCAATTTAATGTCACACGCAATAAGGATGGTAACATTTTGGACTTGGTTTTAAGCAAAATTTCCCATATCAAAACATTTGAAGCACCTGATCCATTGTTCAAAGTTGAAATGAAAAAGTAAAATATTTTTTTATTAATAAATATGTTTTTGGCAGCTGTTTGTATGTCCAACAGCAACGTGCCGAAACTTGAGTCCTTTTGTCTTCATAATAATTCGTAATATTTGTTCAAATTGAAATTGTAAATTTAATTGAATTCATATCTTTTTAAATTTCCTGTACTTCTTTTTTTGGGCGTTGATTTTTTTTTTTTATTAATCTTCGTTGCCCCAGCCAGTTATTCCGTGACCAGCTATCGAATTCCGATTGTCTAAGTATACTTTCGCACTTGAAGTGACGACACAGTTCCTAAATAGTTCAATCTTCACTAAAGGCAATTTGAAGTTCAGCTTTTATCATTGTTTTAGGTGGATTGGCAACCGATTCAAAGATACATAATGGGCCCGAAATGTAATTTAAAGAAAACAAACACACATTTTGAATTTTAAACATACAATTTATAAAGCTCAGTAACTTTATACATTAAACTTAAATCTGAAATTAAACTTAAAACTTTAAAAAGAGCATACAGTTAGATAGTATATTTTTATTATTATGTATTAACCCTTTCAATTTTCGATTTTCAATAACAATTAATAGATATAGTGCGATCGCGCTTTGTAAAATAAGACAGGTAAACAATTCTGATTGATCTAAATAAACGTATACAGGTACCACAATATCATGCTTGGTTCGTCATCTAGAGTAGAGACTATGAGGAATCCATCGATACCTATCTTAGGTTAACAGAGCTCGTAGTCAAGATACTCAACAAATAGAGCACTTTTTCCTGAATGGCCTCTACCTATAGAATATAAGTCCTCGGGCCGCCAAACGAGTTTGATGGTGCGACAGTCTTGATGCGGTTTCTTGTAAGCTATTGGATTCAGGATCAGGATTCGACCACATTCGCTCAGCAAATGCTGCTGCGCGAGGCCAGATGCGACTGTCTGAAATATAATGCAAATTCCATCAATGCTAAGTCCGTACCTAAGTCAAAGTCCGTTTTTTTTTTTCTTTCATAATCAGGACGTTGTATACAGATTTTGATGAAAATGAAAAATGATTATGAAAATGATTTATTGCACAACAAAATATTTCTTTATTCTATTATCTATCTCCTATTAGATGTTCAAAGGGACATCTGTGTTAGGAGGACCTTCTATTCCATAGGACCATCTACATTTAAGTTGCGCTTATAATATAAAATATTAAATTTGTACAAAAGCTTGAAATTAAGAGTGTGTGTATGTATGTATGAGAGGGTGTGTTTGTGTCCTAAATGTGAGACGTTTTGTCCGTCTACAGACCCAAAATGGAGGCGCCTGTCAAAGTGAGGCGGTCTCACATTTTTAATGGATAATCTGCGTTTATTTTCAAAATCTACGGCCTTTGATTGGTCAAAAACATACCTTTGACGACCCAATCAGAGGCATTGAAATTTCCGCCTTGCTTTAAGTAACTTTGACAGGTTGTGTGTGTTTTTATAAAAAGTCCCAAAATAGGTAATACCAGGGTGTGTCCGCTAGGTGGCATTAGAGTCAAAGGAGTGTAAGTGCTGATCCTTATTATTATTCTGAGGCTGTTGTGTGAAATCAGTATAAAATCGAAAGCGCCTTGGAATTTAAAACACGTCTTTGTGCGTATATCGAAAATTTACACTCATTTAAAGATTCCGTTTAATAATTGTACAGCTCGCGCCAGACTTCTAGTTGAATCGCCTTGTATTCAGAGTGGGCTAGAAGTTTGGTGCGGTCTGTATATTGCATGAACATTGTGTTATGTTACTTGGTGTTACCGTTTGAATTATTATTTAATTATTATTATTTTAACTTAGTATTTTAATCTCAGAAAATGTTTTAATTTTGATCTCATAAAAGTTTCCTATTTTGAACCCAGAAAATGTTCCACTTTTTAAGTTGCTTTTGGCTGAATAATTTCCTTAATCAATTGTATAGATTGCACCAAACTTTTAGTTGAATCACCTCGTATCGTATCGTATATTGTATAACATTATGTTATATTATTCGGTGTTAAAGTTTGAATTATAATTCAATTTTAACTATGTTTTTTGCTCTCAGGGTATGTTTAAGTGTTTCAATTATGTATTTTTCTCATTTTATATTCTTTTTCGGAATATGTTTCAACAGCTTGGTGCAAATACCACTAGTTTCACTTTTTACATTTATTTAATAAAATGTTGTGGAAGCCGGAAACTGGCGATATTACTCGTCTATTCTAATAACTTTAACAATGGAACTAAACCTTAATTAGCTTAAAAAAAATTTGCTCTAAAGAAAAGTTTTATAACTACTCGACCAAAATGTATGAAACAATAGTTTTTTTTTAGATTTTCAGATTTATTTTTCGCAAAAAAATTATTGTATGGGCGTGTAGGTTTTCGGTTTCCGCAACATCATTATAGTACTATAAATTTGATTGCTTTCCGCCCCAAACTGTTATTAATAAACTAATACTTATCGAAAGAAAATACTTTTTATTAAAAATGCCTAATATTTATAAATTATTATATTTTTAATATTTTTTTTAATAATCATATATATGTTTATTTTTTTATTTATATTTACGGTATCCGGGTGCAAAGTTTTGAATGCTATATCGGGCACAGTTTTTCCTGAATAAATTTCTGACATTTGCATAATATAATTTCATTTTTAATTTAGACATTATTAATTGAAATGATTAACTTGTTAAAGTGCTTTTGTAAAATACCTATTTATGTATGTGATAAAAATAAATTAATCTTGAATCTTGAATAGCAACAAATGCACAGAACAAAAAATATATTCTGTGAACAAACTGGTGCGAATAATCGGTTTTTTTTTTGGCGTGTAGGAAAGTTACACTTAAGATACAATCGTATCATAATTAAGAGACGGCCTCATTATCATAATTAAGAGACGGTCACGGCTTTTGACATTATAAAAACCGAGTCTCCTTACACACAACAATAGCTTAAAATAAAGCGGTCTCGATTTTGTGATTTTGGCAATACCAAAACCGAGTCAAAACCGGGAACACCGTATGTTTAAACACATAAATGTGAGGCGGAGTCTCGCAGTTGTACACGCATTTGTAAGGCCACTTCCTTGAGGCACACTGACCCTGTGCGTATAGAAATCTTTGACAGTGTTCGTATTCTCGAAAAATTTGTAAAATTCCTTAACATTGCACTAGCATTTGGACTTATTACAGAGAAATAAGAATAAAAGTAATTTTAGATATGTGCAAAATCGAAACCAAAACCAATTTAGGCTGTCTTTATGGTTTTCTATAGCCAACCGGACGTGCACTTTCTGTCATGGATTGTAAAGAAAGTGTCTGGAAATATGACTTTTGCCGAAGAGTCGCGGAGATTCCTACGCATATTATTGAAATGGTAGGTACCTTCAGAAAGGAAAGACTTGTAATTTCTGATAAGAATAAAATACGTACCTAGAAGAGATTCATTGACAACTTCCGTCCACATGCAAACTTCACCTCCCATCACGTTAGGGTGTAAAGGTAGCATATGCGCGTACATATTTTCCCACGATTTGTACATAGTGCCACCCCAGAATCCGTGGTCCAAGTACCAAGTTTCTGATGCCATCACCAAGCGATAGCCCATGTCCAGTAACTCCTGCGCATCGCGCTCACGATCCCATAGTTCAATGATGAATCTGTCATAAATAAAAACTAGTCAAGTGCGAGGATAAGAACTAGAATTTAATTAGAAAAAATTGTACAAAATTACAGGTAGAATATGCGCTATACATTTGAAGAAAATTTGAAAAAAAGAACGCGAGGTTTAGTGGGACACCCGAATAGAACGAATTTGCTTTCACTACTGACGCGCACGCCGCAGGTCTATACTGCCGTATACCTATATTATAATTATAGCATACGCTTGTAAACACACAAACACACATATTGTAGCCTATCGGCCTAGGCCTAGTGCCTGGAGTGTAATGTGCGATAAGGAACTTAGTTCCAAAATTTAAAAATGATCGTCCTTTGTAATGTGGGGAACACCGCTAGAGTTTACTTTTTTTGTAAAAGCAAACAGGACCCTTTGCAATTCTTGCAAGAGTAAAAAATTGGAAAACGAAGTGGCTGCTTTTAAAGCAAAAAAATCTATACTCACGGAGAGTGTACTGAGAATGGCACCCAAAGTGTTTAATAAGTTACCACTAAATATTCGACAGATTGAAAATATCTCCAAATTTAAAAATTAAATAAAATAAATATTAATTGACAAAGCTTATTAGTCCATAAAAGAGTTCCTAAACGATGACGAGCTGCCGCAGTAGTTAAATATTTTTTACAGTTTAGTAGGTACGTCTGTTTATTTATGATATGATGTAACCAATTATTTTTTTATTGTAAATATATTTTGAAATTTAACATTATATTAATATTATAATGACTGTAATCTTGCTATAAGTACTTACTTAAAAATATTTGTGTGCCTTTAAGGCGAAACATAGACAGGCCATTTTAAACTTATACCTAATTATTGTACCTATGAATTATGAATTAAGTCTTCCTGTTTTTTATATACTAGTTCAAGCCAATTTTTAAATTTTCGCAGGCATACTTTCAGAAATTAAGGGTACACCACTTTTTTAGATCTATTTTCTCAACAATAACATTGTTAGGATCACAAAATATTTATACTTTGCACCCTTAAACCTCGGTCACACCCTAGCCTCATTTACTTCGGTAAGACTTCGCAAATTATGGTTTCCCTTTGTATCAACTTTAGTGAAACCATCCATCTATTAAAACCATATATATCATAATACTATTGTTCTAAGAACTCGTAATTATCATATACAAAAATAGCATAATGGACCATGTTGCTATACTAGAATCGTGCATATCTGTTTTTGACGTGTCATTGCTTAGAGCAAAATAAATTTATTCAATCAAAATGGTCTAGTTTTGGTAGCGTTTTAATAATTATGTACAAAAACTGGTAAGATCCAGTGCAGAATATAAGGTGAAATTGAATCAACTGCCATAATTCATACTGAAGACTCGGTTAGTAATCAGGAACAAGGTTCAACGACGCTTGTGGCGAAACCATAAAAAAAAATTGTTTCGGCACTAAGAGAACAATCAAGTACAATTCCTAATACAGGCAGTAAGGGAGAATTTTTTCACCTGAAGGGGCATTAAAACTTGTTCTTTATCACTGACCGAGTAACTCGTTTTAAGTACACGTTTATTTTTATATTGAACCTTTACATTCATACCCGCAGTATAGAGTATATGAAACCTAACTATGCCACCAACAAATTGAGTCTAACTCAACTATTTCACCAACAAATTGTATTGCATTTATGAGTCTTAATTTATTGGCGCTTGCATATTTATGTATAAAATGTAGTGATTTTGATTTTTTTAGATCCGTTTGATTTAGTTTTCGTTGGATTTCTCACGTGTTTTCATTTTCAGGGATATTTTGGAAGATTATTTTATTTGTTTGATGGGTAATTATTAATCGATCATATTGTATTCTTCCCTTGTCTCCTTTTTCCAATTCTTGTTGTAGCTCTACCTGAAGAAGTTTTCTCTTTTCCAGGACATCGGGTGGAAAGTCTTCTTTTAAATATACATTTATGGTTTTTAGCTTTTTCTTACCTTAATATTTTTCCCAAGTGTAGTAAGTGCAAAACAATTGGTCTAGCACGGTCAAATGTTTTTTACATTCTTCGTACAAATTTTATATTTCCAAGACGTCGAATTTAATTTATAATTTGTCTTTCAAATATTTCTTGTAGAAAAAAATCTAATTCCTCGTATGATTTTTCGGTTTCTTTTATGCCAAACAGGATGAAATTCCTTTTTCTGACTTCTCATTCTAGTGAAGCCAGCCTTCTATAGTTTTCATTGTTTTTCTGTATAAGCTCTTTCACTTCTAATTGCAGATTTTGGAGCTTATCATCAAGTTTTTCTAAAATGTTTGATTCCGATTCCTTTATGTCGTCTTTTATTTGGAGCCTAAGTTCTTGAAGAAGCTCACTTATTTCAAAATATAATGTTGGCATTCAGGTCATGGTTCGATGAGCATGGCCGAAAATCAAGTGATATGATGCGCCTTGGGTGAGGCTTGAGTCCACCAGTGGACTAGTAAAGTACGTTGACGATGAAGATGATGATGATGATAAATGACGATTAAATTTAAACTTAGCTGCCGTTGGCATTATAATTCAAGTTTGTATAAATAAGAAAAATTTCGGACGCAAAAAATCCTTTTTAATGTACATACCGGTTTTTATCCAAGTATTTATTTATGTGCCTTGGATTTGTAAGTTCAGATGACCATAGCATCACTGGCTGCTTCTCACCACCAGCTCCTATGTATGCCTCATCCCATACGTCGAGGGCTTTATTGTGAAACTCTGCCCAGATTTGATAAAACCCTTGTTGATTTCTGGCGAAACCATTCTTATTCATGTAGATGGCAAGTTTCTCATTATTTTCCCAGCAATCAATTCTAACCTAGAAAAAGAACAAAAATAAAATTTTACAAATTTGTTATCCGTCTTATTGTTGTACTGATGCATCTATAATAAAATCTAACTTCAGGATTCATGCAATGTCAAATGTCAATCTCAATAATTATGGGTGAAATAATCGTCAATGCTCTTGAGAATTGACTTCTAAACAACAACTCTCATGAAAGAGAAAGAAGAGCGAGAATTCGCTGTTCACGCAAAGCTCGCAGGCGGTAAAAAGGCGACGAAGCACTGAGAGAAAGAAAAGCCTATCTTTTCCACACGTAACTGATTTTGTTGTAAACTTTTACAGTTACTTTTTTTGCTCTCTGGGCCTCTCTTCAAGTAAGACT
Source organism: Ypsolopha sequella (assembly GCA_934047225.1). NCBI lineage: Eukaryota > Metazoa > Arthropoda > Insecta > Lepidoptera > Ypsolophidae > Ypsolopha > Ypsolopha sequella. The sequence goes on from OW203996.1 coordinate 13,647,325, forward strand.
AACAAGCAGAACTAACCTCATCTCCACCCATATGAAACAATATTGGCTTGGGGAGATATTCCACTATGTCACTGTATAACAGTCTCAGAACTTCATAGATTGCTGGATTTCCAGGATTTAATTGACCGCCGTTATTGCAATCCATCACATTTTCCTGAAAATATTAGGTTTTGAAACTTTTATTAAATTTTAAATTAAAATTAAAAATTAAAATGAAAATTATTTTAGTTGAATTGATATAAATATAATAATGGCAATTTGTAAATTGAAACACTTTGCTATTTTTACTGTTAATTTTTTTTAATCCAATCCAAATGGTTACCGAGAGTTCATAAATAATTATTTAAAAATCATATAGGTATTATTAAGAAGCCAATAAATACGTTAAAATCTGTAAAAAATATTTACTTAAATTAAATTTTATATTCCTTAGGAACATTACGCCAGTGAATATGTTCTTAAGGTACGAAGGCTATGTTAAGATAAAAACGACGTTCTGTTTAAGCCCACTTGAATTAAAAACTTTATTAACTCAGTTCCACAATTGATGACCTAACCTCAAGGTTTTCTTTATACTACCGTATCTCAACGCATTTCTTCTCTATCTCTATCTTCTTCTTCTTCTCTTAATATCTATACATATAAAATGCAACATATGTCTGTCTGTATGTACGTTTACTTATAACAAGATTACCACTCAATGGATTTTGATGAAGTTTTCATTGTAAGTTTCATTTCTATGGGAAGTTTATTGGCTATGTATGTAAAGGAGTAGCGCAATGAGAGTTCAAGTGAAACATGTGGTAGATTCAATTTATCGTATACGAATGTAACACGATCGTTGCGGGTTCAAATCACTCAATGTCCAAAATTATTTTGGATTTTTTAAATTTAGGTCACTGTGTATATTTTTGTTGTTGAATAAAAGTATAAATACAGTATATTTATCCGCTTAGTATAAATCAATGGCTCAGAACTAAGTACAGCGTAAATACTCCAATACTAATTAACGAGCAATATTTGTATATTTTGTAATTGGATTAATTTATAATTTATGTATTGTAATTGGATAAAAACTGCTCTAATGATTCTAACATTTGCAGGTTTTCGGGGCCAAAAAATCGATTTAGTTAGGTCTCATCACTGTAAAAATGTATTTGCCAAACACGCATTTCCGTGCTCTTGTTAGTTTTTAGTCACGCTTTAAACGATATTTGCGTTGACCGCATGTGTACATGACATGTTGAATATAGCAAATATTCGTTCAAATACTCGAATACAAAAATAGGCGAATACGCCAAGTGAGGAGCCACCTTTATATTCTGATTTCATTTTTACGAATAACGAGCGTCACATTTTGATGGGTAGCGCTAATAATGTTGCTTATTGAATGGCACTAGTTCTCTTATTAAATAGATTTGCTTTGATTTTTCATTGATGGCGGTGAGGAGTAATGGGTACTTATCATAATGTTGAATAGTTTTTTCGCTGATGATGTATTTTTTATTAGCATTTATATCATCACGCTATGACATAAAGGAGCGGTGTTTAAGTGAACCATGTCGTACTTTCTCTTTGACCACCTTCGTGTGGCAATTTGATTAACAGAGGATCCATCTGTCTGTACAGTAACAGTAATTGAGGATCCCTATGCAATTTTCATTGTAAGGTTGATCATTTCTTCGGGAAATTATAAGGCATATTTCATTACGCTATGACCAAGGGGAGCAGTGCGATACGAGTTTTTGTAAAACATGTAGACGGTTTGCTTACGAATGTAATCCGATTGTGAAATCAGGCTTTGGGAATTTTTAATTTTTAATTTTGGACTTTTTTTTAAGGCGCTACGGAAAAAAAATCGACACTTTAAGGACTTGCATATCTACTTCAGTAAATAATGTATTATGTTGATAAAATTTTATACTATTTTTAGATTCTTTTTCTGGGGATCTGTCAAAACAGAAACGCGATTGGAGAAATTCGGCTCGATAGAAATATTTATTGAAATGCGGTCCTTTTCGACACCAATTCTCCTGGTAGGGCTATTTAGAATGACATATAGACTGCTACTATATTTTATTTGATGGGTTTTAAAGGTATCTAGGACCTGGTTAAACGAAATTTTGATAGCAACTTTAGTACATTTTATATTAATAAAAGACCGACTTTTTGCTACTTTTCCACGAATCCGTCCCTCCCGCACTGAGGATTTTTTCGCTTATGGGGTAGCAGGGACAATAAAACTTTTACATATCGCCTTAATCGGTCTTGATGAGTGTTTTTACAAAACATGGTGACCGCATTGTCAGATGATACGACTTGAAGTTGCAAACGGGAACTACTCAAAAGACAATAGACTTCTTGAGTTTGGGCTTATTTGGTCTTGATAAAACATGGTGTGTATTCGGGTTTGAATTTTATTATGAAGTACTGTCTGTAAGAGAATACATATTGCCTGCTTATACACGTGTATACATATGTGTTATGTACAGTCATATGTACATACAGTACTAAGTATGTATTTATTTAATAATTAAAAGATGACTGCTGCAAGCGGTACCATCCGTAGCATGAGGTTATTGGTACATACCTCTCTACGTTTTCTACTCTAATGAGACATACTTGAGGAGTAAATCGATTTATTTAATACGTAAATAAAATCATTGGCCATGATTTATTTGTTTGATCGTCTAGTAGATTAGGACACTACGTTATGTTACAAAACGGTTATGCTCAAAACAATGTATATCATAATTCAACTACGAAAAATAAAGTATTCAAGAAAAACGAATGTACTAGGTATTTGTTAAAGGATACGACTTAGCTGTATTCTGGAACTCAGCTATATTTACTCAGCATACTCACTACGTAAAAACACTTTTGATTCGACACTCCGTAAAACGTTTAACGAATAACACTTTCATAAATTCATAAATTGTGCGCGACATTATATTTTTAATTAGATAAATTATTATATAAATATCGGATAAAATAGTAAAATGTGTAAGTATGTGTGTGTGTAAAATATAATATTGCAGTTGTTTGGATAAGAAAAAGGGGTCGATGGTCCGTAGATACTCGAGGTACGGTGACTGCACGCTGTACATAGATTTAGCTAGACTTTTGGTATTTGAGGGGATTCTAGATCCAGATGAGTCCAGAATGAAGTGGGGGTCCTACAGATTTAGAAAACGCCCTCCCAACACACCTTTATAGACGTCTCCACGCTATCGCACAGAACGATAACGCTTCCGGCAGCTTACTTTTCTTACGAAAAGGACACCCGACGCTACGATTCCCTTAGACCACGAGACATGCAACTGCCTCGAAACATCGGGTATCCTTTTTATAAAAACGGCAAAAAATTTCGATCGCGGTACACCCGATTGAATATTATAATGTGTACGAAATGCGAAAGTTTTAAGTTATAGATTGCAAACCTAATCATTATGTTTTACAAAAGTACTCATCAAGAACGGGGAGCGCGAGAACATTGGAATCATGGAATTAATGCATGTCATTTGACCCAATGTAAAAAAGTTATATATTTTTGTTCATAAATAAAATAAAATAAAAAATAAATAAAAATAAAATAGCTAACTATAAATGTGCGAGCATATTGTTAATCTTGGAAGACTATTCGCAAAGAACTTGTTCAAGCTGGGAAACGGCTCATTTTCAACGGTTTCTTACAGCAATCTTATGGTATAACAAAGAAAGTCATGTACACAAAGGCACTGAGCTAATATACTGATATTGTGATACTAAAAAACTGTCTTTATTATCACTCGAAAAATAATATTCCTTTGTTTACCTTATTTCCATGAAAATCTCTTCATCGCGGGTATAGCCGCGGGCAAAAGCTTTTTTTTAATAAGGCTAAGTATATTCAAGTGTGCAAGATGCATAAATTAACAATTTCGTCAGGTCTAACACTAATATTTTATTAAAAAGAAATTTATACTTGCAATTGTCGGCACTTGGTGAAACTTGAAACACATCTTGAATTAAAAACACTAAATTTCACTGAATCCAGGCACTAGCTCTGAATAACGTAAACAATGATAATATTTTAATTAACATCTTCCCTTGATAATAGAGTAGAATCCAAAACCGGTTGGGAGTTAACATAAATGAAGTGAAACTATAAGTACAAGTGTTTTTGGTTCAAGGAATATTTTATTACGCACGCGACAGAGACGGCAGTAGAACCCGTATCGCGGCACCAAGATTATGAACGCAGCTCTACTTGTATAAAACATTTTATTAGGATTTAATACTACCTGGCCCGAATCCCATCCTGCATAAGTATGTGCAGGTCCATCAATTTCAAGTACTACACGGATACCCCGTATCTGCGCCAGCTGGACGATTTCTTCGATATCCTTTTTGGTGTATTTTTCTAAATCACTAAAGGCACCTTTTCTGTAAAGCAAACAAATATTTACAGATTTTTATGGTCAAAGAAAAGCAAACGGGTTTTTTTCTTATTGTATTAGTCACTTGGATTTTCGCAAAAATTAAAAATGTTTGGCTTTTAGGGATCAGGAAACAGAAATCCTCAAAGTGAAGCTGCCTCAATACCTATCTACATGTCAGCAGCTTAACTCTAAAACATTTCGGCTAACTCAGCTAACATTTGTCATGTAGTTAGAGAATTGCCTGAAATCCTAGAAAAAACAATTATTTAATATTATTTAAATTTGAGTTGCGTGCCAAATGATCCAAATTTAGTATTTCTAAAACCTTAATGCATACGTAGTATTTAATTTAAGAATAAAGTACTTTTTATTCAATCAGGAGAATGTATAACGCAAAAATTTGTTAAATTTCATCTCCTCATTAGACTTCTTCCATCAATTTTCCACATAAATGTCACTAGTTAATCATGATGTTTTGTAATGAATCAAGCATAATTAAAATAAAAAAATTTAATATCGTCAGCCAATTGAATTATGCAATTTTATTAACAATCCTTTCATTTTATTTGACCTAAAAACATAATTATCATAACACCAGATTTCAAGAAAATACAATGCACGAAAAATGATTTTGTAAAATATCTCTTAAATATATTAGTTGAGGTAAGGGAAGGCCGGCTACGGGACAAAACCAGCTACCCCATCTATCTCACAACTGGACTTGCCCCAGACGAAGCAAGCCCTCTAACAGCAAATCTATTTTATGTTCACCCTAACAAAATATACTTCATGCCTGTCCAAACACTAGCTGTCAATTTATACGGAATAAAGACGAATAGTTTATCAACATTCCTGTCTATTTTAGATGTATAAAGACTTCGTAGTATCGGCACCATCATTGTTTGATTTCCCCACTTCACCTAACATAAGTGTTCCTTCCTTGTGTTAAGAAAATAAGTTCTCAAAAGCACAAAGTTATACCTGCTCAGTTCAGGGAGTCTTAAAGACACCAATGGAAAACTCTGTGAGTCCGTGATGTGCCAGTGAAAAACGTTCATTTTTGATGCAGCCATACCGTCGAGCGTCCGTATAATGGAAGCGACCTTGAAGAAGTGTCTGGCAGTGTCAAGAAGTAGGCCCCTGTACTTAAATACTGGTTCATCCTGTGTGTCAACATACAAAAACATACATTATACTCTCGTTTTACGGAAGATTTTCACAAGCGTGAAAATAGGCAAATCTTTTCAATGTGCTGCGTTCACAAATATACGTTTAGGGTTAAGTGACCCTTATGGTGATGGGAAGTGGCTTCACTGGCAAGAACGTCTTGCACTGCGCCTACCAACGCACCTATGAGTATGGACATTTCTTTTAGAAGGATAACCAAAAGTGGCGAAATTGTGTAAAGGTCTATGTCCAGCAGTGGACGAACCAGGCTGATGGATGAATGAATGGATTTACCCTTTACCGCCCAGCAAATTAAAAGTATACAAATACTATGCTCATAAATCCTGAAATACTCATTGGTGCGCTAGACCGGCAGGTTTCAAACCCGCTATACCACTGCTTACCTGAATTTCAGCAACTGATATAATACTTATACGGCATTTATTGTTTGTTTTGACTATTTTTGTCAACTGAGTGAAGGTTTCCAAGGCATGGCGAGCTCCGTATACGGTCTCAGCAAAAATTAAGACTGACAATTTTGTATCTGAAAATATAAATCAAATCAATGTAACCACTAATAGCAAATTTATTACTCAAAAGTCAACGAAGTTGGCATAGTTAGGTAATGATTAAACATATGAATATATCTTAACAACAAATAATACTTTCATTGAAATTAGTGTGAGTTTAAATCATACGTAGGGCGGCTGACATGTAATCTCCTTGGTCAGAAATATATACAAAAATAATGCTGGCTGGTATGGATTTATATTCGTTTGTTATTCTATTTTCAAAATGTATTACATTCATTTGTTTATTGCATGACGTTTATTTGTCTCCTACAATTGTTTCGAACATGTCGGTAGAAAAAGTGAAAATGGATAAAATCGAGCAGCATGCGGTGATTAAGTTTTTGACTAAAGAAGGGAATACGCCTTCGGGGATCAGACAGCGTATGTTACGTGTGTTTGGCAGTTCGTGTTCTTCCGAATTTGTAATAAAGTTTTGGTCAAGGCAGTTTAAATTAGGTCGTGAGAGCCTCGAAGATGATCCTCGTAGCGGAAGACCAGTTTCGGCCGTTACCGATGAAAATGTAGCCAGGGTGAAAAAAATTATATTAGAGGACCGACGAGTGAAGCAGTGGGAGATAGCTAGAGATGTGGGCGTCAGTAAAGAGCGAGTCAATGAAATAATTCATGAGCATTTGAACATGTCCAAGGTTAGTGCACGTTGGGTCCCTAGAATGTTGACTGCATTTGACATGGAGAGGCGTGTCAAATGTTGCGAAGAGTTTTTGGACATGAGTCGAGGGAAAGAGGAAGAAATAATTTCTAGAATTGTAACATGTGATGAGACTTGGATTCGACAATGGGACCCGGAAAGTAAGCAAGAGTCGTTACAGTGGAAATTTAAGGATGAGAAGCTGCCTCGGAAATTCAAGGTCTGTCCATCGGCCGGTAAACTTATGGCTACAATCTTTTGGGACACAGAAGGGATTTTGCTCATAGATTATTTACCGAAGAAAACTACAATGAATGCTGATTATTACTCAAACTTATTATATCAACTAAGAGAGACAATAAAAGAAAAACGGCGAGGTAAACTAAGCAACGGAATTCTGATTTTGCACGATAACGCACCAGTGCATACCGCACGCACAACAAAGCTAGCAATTAAAGACAATGGCTTCGAAACCATTGACCACCCCCCTTATAGTCCAGATCTAGCCCCCTGTGACTATTTTCTGTTTAGACTTCTCAAGAAAGACCTCAGGGGACGAAGGTTTATGACCGATGACGAAATGAAGGCAGCGGTTTCTGACTATTTTGACGACAAACCGAAAACATTTTTTTTTAATGGCTTAAATTCAATATTTGAAAAATTTAATAAGTGCATTTTATTAGCAGGGGACTATATAAAAAAATAAATATAAACTATCCAGTTACGTCTTTTCTTTCATAGTTAGGTAGATTACTTTTCAGCCTCCCTAAATATTTTAATTACGGATATGACTCCCTTTTTAAACTAAGCATGATTAGTACAGATAAAACATTATTAAAACATCAATCCTGAAAGTGAACTAAAAAGAACTATTCTGTTCGGAACTGTTTACTCAACAGTGATAAAATCTATCCTATATGAAAGCTTTTAGGGTATTATTAATTTCTTGTTATGGCAGCTACATAGAATTCGAGCGCGACCATGGTGTTTTGGAACGATTTCAATACTGAGAAAGCATCAAAATCACAGTATCAAAACTATATACAAAATATTTTTATATATATACTACAACTATAATAAGTTGTGCCCATGTCATATCAATAATATGGTTCTTGGGTCGGGTTAGACTGGATGACTTTCATCGACCAGCACTACATCTAGATGACATTATTGTAGATATATAATTGCCAGTTGTTTTTGTCACTGTCAATCATTTTAAGACTGTCTGAAGTGTACCTATAATATAAACATATATTTTTAAGTTATATGTAGTGTATGTAAAAAACCTATGCAAATCAAAATAAGTGTTAATTAATACAGAAATATAAACATTTTGTTTTTTTTTGTTTATAATATGTTAAGTTCCTCGCTAGAAACTGCCACTAGAGGTATAGACAGAGACTACAGATCGCTATCTGATACGATCCTGACATACTTCTTTCACCTCTTCCACATCCATGAATCTTGTCACAAAAGTTCTTCTATTGCGGGTACTTTTGACTTTACCCTTCTCCAGTATGTCACCAATTTGGCCGGCAATTGCACTTCTAGGGCTACCGGTCGAGTTTTATCTTCCACTTCTACACCATTAATTTCTTTCGTCATTCTTATTTCATACATCCTCTTTATATGTCCAAACCACCGAAGCACAGCATGTTTTTTTTTCTATCCTATTTACTATATTATTATAAGAGTGCATGACAAACTTTTAATCATTCAGAAACAATATCAAAAACGCAAATATTTTGAAAAAAACTTGGGCCAGGATTTGTATCTGCAAACTTTTGCTTACCGACTGCACTAACGACGAATTTTTCCAGGATACGTGTACACTGAATTTTCGTAACTACTTGATATACCGGTTTGTAATGCACATACCAAACGCTCACGAGGAATAATTAGGATATTCAAAGCAATGGATTTCGCAATAAAAACATTGTAATCTTAGTCACTACATCTTATTTTCTTAAGGTCGAATAAACTTTATATAGGAAGAGTACCGTCTTGATCCATCACTTCCAGCGTATACTGCTCAATGGTCTCCCAGGTCAAGTTCAAGTGAGGAGAATTAACGTTAATTTGTATATCGAGTTGCTTTTCTCCAGTTTCATAGTTCAATTCACCACATGCGGTTAGTAAGTGATTAAATGCCAATTCTGACATTTGGTTTAGCAAAGAATGAGTTTCTTGTGGACAGCCTTTAAGATTTAACCTAGAAAAATTAAGGTGATGCTGTAAGGTGTATATTTGGAAGGAGTAATATTCATCACACAATATGGGTACGGAACCCTAAAAATATTATGGTAAATAACAACAACATAGATGCCACAGCAACATTAAAGCAACAAAAATAATCCACTAAGATGAAGTAAAATGGTAGCGCCTGGTAAATAATTTGGCACCACTGAGATTTGAGAATAATTATTAACCGCTTCTGCTTTTTCTGTAATCTATACGTAATTTAATCGCATAAACACAATTTCTTTTATATGTTTCGGTTCTCTTGTTTCGGAGATAAGTAGGGGGGACATGATAACGTTAAAAAAGGTTACTTTTTTGAGGTTTTTTGTATGGGCTTAATTTTTTTATTATTATTATTATTCGCTGTTATAGAGGCCCCAATAACACGTATTTTGTGAAAACTGTAGTAGATCTTTGTGATAGACGAACGGATGGAAGGACAGACAGATAGACAGCAGAGGTTTAGTAATATGGTCCCGTTTGGCATCCTTAGAGTGTACGGAACCCTAAAAAGGAGCCCAGTGCAGTACAATCATTGCAGGATTGTTGGCTTCGCCGAAAAAAGAATTTAGATCACAATTGGGTGCCGAGGTTTACAGAGGTTCCTTCAGTCATGTCATATCTGCAATAATGTACAACGTTCTTCACTTGTTGATGTACATTATTGCAATTATGACTGAAGGGGGCTCCATATCTCGGCACCCGGTTTGATCTCAATTCTTTTTCCAATCCTGAACTACCTTTTTACTGAATGTAGCCCCTTTACACATTTATATTTTTGGTAGGATATCATTTATTTGTGTAAAGTTGTATATAAATACGTATATATACATATTTTAATAGCCTTTTGCCCTCGGTTTCATCCGCATGAATGTAATTAATGACTATGTCTCTAGAGAATTGCCCGTCTTCAGAGAACAAACTATATATGCACTACTAATTTGCCGATTTTCTCTCAAAAAACCATCTCCTTAGTCCTCACCAGTCTGCCTTTCGACCGGGCCACAGCACTGTCACAGCGCCCTCGGCAAAATGACGGATCTCAGACTAATAACGGATGACTTGCATCTCAACACAGAGCAGAAGAATCTTACTGTCTTAACACTGCTAGATTTCAGTAACGCCTTCAACACTGTCGATTATGACATACTTGTGGGAGTGCTGAGATCTCTTAATGTCTCCCCTTTGGTTATCTCATGGTTTAAATCCTATCTTCATGGCATAAAACAATTACTCCAGCCCAGTCTCTTCTGCTTCTTCTTGACTATGCTGACATTGTGTTCTTGGATGCCATTGAAGAGTTACTCAACAAACTGGCACGTCTTCAGAATTTGGCTATCATATTATTTATTTTTTATTTGCGAAAGTTTGATCGTGTGTCCGAGTTTTGACGTAAACTGAAGTGGCTTCCAATACGTTATCGGAGGTATAGTCCATCTTTGGAATGATCTTCCACAGGCCCTTACAAGTCTTTCCTAAATCGCTTCCTTCAAATTCAATTTGAAAAAGCACTTTTTGTCCTCTCAGCAGCTTGAGCTAATAGTATGTATGTATCGTACGTATTTATGTAGTGTATCATATTTAAATACATATAATATATATATTACTTTAGTACTCTTTGTTTAATTTTTAGACCGTCAGGTAGTGAGGTATACTTTTGGGTTATTAGTGTATGTTGGCTATTATATTTATTATAGTTACATACATATTTATATCACTCTTTATGCACTCAATTTAAATTCCAATAAGCCAATGTTTAATGTTTCTTCATCTCTGTCATTTATGGTTGACTGCAAAAAAAAACTTTTAGAAATAAGTCCGCCCTTGCCATGTATTTCTCTTAATTCTAATCTCCCAAGTAACAATTCATTCGGGCCTAGGTTGTGAAAACTTCCTTTAGTTTGTATTTGGGTCGCAAAAAGGTTAATGCTTTTCTATCTAGGCATATTAAGTACTTGAGAATGATTATTAAGTTCTAAAACTAATTGCTTATCATAACAACCTTTAAGCCGTTGACAAGAGTTTAAATTAACGTTATTTTGACTTGTGTTTCACGACCTTAAAGTCCTAGGATCTTATAGTTGTTGTAGACTCTTGATAAGGTTCTGGAGAGGCTAGGATTATGCTTAAGTGAGATCTAAAGGTTAAATTTTTAACTTTGATATAACCACAAAGCTATGGAATGTTGAAATTACTTAGAAGTTATTTCTAAAACCTATCTAAAGCCTGTATAAAAGTTGTCTCGGCAAACAAATTAGGACTGCATGGTGAAAACCAAGACCAAAAGGCTATAGTTCAGAGCTGAAGGCATGATTTATGTCCTACAAGAATATTTGAAAGCTTTAGAGGCATTCTCAAATATTATCAATTGTCTCCGCGAATTCAAATTACGATGTCTTGCAAATTGAAACAACACAGGGTGATTTCAAAAAAACGGAGTGGAAATTTTAAACGGAAAGTGCGGAAAATTTCTTACGAATAATGAATACAGCGGTTAGTATATATTATTAGGGTTTCGTACCTCTAAAGGAAAAAAACCGGTCAAGTGCGAGTCAGACTCGCATACCTAGGGCTCCATATTATGGATGAAAAATTTAATTTTTATTTTTTTTCAACCGCTTTAATTGTCCTGTAATCTTTACGTAAACACATATTACCATGATTTTTTTCATATTTTTCAGTCTACAAGTTTTGGAGATAAGGGGGGGGGGGACATACAATTTTTTATGATTTTTCAAGAATTTCTCGAAATAGATGCAAATAGCCAAACTATAAATTTTTACAATAAACTTTTTAATACCTACAATTTGATACCCATAATGTATTTTTATAAAAAATATTTTTTATTTATTATAATTCTTTTTTTATATTTTTCGCTTTTGCTAATTTTTTTTTTACCGCTATAGTTTTCCTGTAATTAGCCAGTTATGATCTATAATTGTAATTTTTTTCATATTTTTCGATCCACCGGTTTCGGAGATAAAAGGGGGGGGACATACATATTATTGTGTTTTTTTTAAGATTTTTCGAAACTATTGAGAATAAATATAATAAAAATATGTTTTCGCAATCAAATTTTCAATATCTACAATTTGATATCCATATTGTATTTTATAAAATATTTTTTTTATGTATTATACTTATCTGTATATATAAAATTCAAAGTCCTGACTGATATATCAACGCACAGCCTAAACCGCTAGTCTTATAGACTTGAAATTTTGCACAAAGATACCTTATATAGTGTTAGCATCCACTAAGAAAGGATTTTTCAAAATTCAGCCCCTAAGGGGGTGAAACGGGTGTCCAAAGTTTGTATGGGAAAACAAGATTAGTTAGATTATTTTATTCGAGACTTCACAGGAGTACTCCTATCTATAAATGAGTAAACATGTATTTCAGGTTTTTTCCGAATTCAATCCCTAAAAGGGGGAAATGGGGTGACAAATTCTGAAAATCAACATGGGTATCGTTTGTATGGTTTATCGGGTCGCTGATTAACAATACAACAACGATTTCTAAATGCAATGTAGTGGACGTGACAATACCATCATCCCCTCTTGGGGTGCGATGGGGTTGAAATGTGTAACTATCAATATGAGTGTCGTTTTTATGGTTGAAATTTAATATAGCGGACATGAAAATTCTTGAAAGTATGTGTGATAGAGCAATCGGCTGTAACAGACGGACAGACAGACAGCTACAGAATTGATCCTTTTAGATTTCCATTTTTTTCCTTTTGAGGTATCTATATATCCACAATATATCCATCTATCTATCTGTTTATCTATATATCTATATCCAAGCAAAATATCTTTGAAACGGTAGGTGGTACATCCCTAGGGGTTGGACCATGGGGTGCCAAAAAAAGTTTTTTTTTGTCAAAACTTTGACAGCCTGCATCTCCCAAACGGCTGGAGCTAGACCCATGTTGATGGATGTCTAGGAAAAGGTCTTGACAAGATCTACCTGCCGAAAAAGTCAAAACTTTACAGGCCCGTATCTCCTAAACGGCTGATGCTAGAACCATGTTCATGGTATTCCAAAAAAAGTCCTCGGCGAGATCTAGATGACGGTAAAAAAATTGCTATAATTTTGATCGGCCATATCTCCCGAATGGCTAATTTTAAGGAGTTTGGGTTTCAATTATAGTGATCGGTCAAGCTGGAGCTACATGACCAAAAAAAATTTAATTTGACCGGTTTTGACAATTTTTGAACAGGTCTAAAGAAGTATTCTGATTTGCATGAAACTCGGTATCAAGGGGCATTTAGGGTCACCGATTACGCTGCCGTATTCAAATTTGACATTTTTTGACAACTGATAGGGATTTTGACACTTTTTCGAAAAAACTTTGCTCGGTGAGTCCCTGTATTCCCAGAGGGAGTGAGAGTACTTATACTGTTTGTTTCTGAAAAAAAAGTTATTTGTTTCCTGTAGGCCACGCGGGCAAAGCCGCGGGCAGAAGCTAGTTTTTTTATATTTTTCATTTGTGCTAAATTTTTTTAACTTCTATAGTTTCCCTGTAATTGGCCAGTTTTCATATTTTTTGGTCTACCAGTTTCGGAGATAAGGGGGGGAACATACATATTTTTGTGGTTTTTTCAAAATTTCTCGAAACTTGTGAGAGTAAATTTAGTAAAAGTATATATTTTTACAATCAACTTTTTAATATCTACAATTTGATACCCATATTGTATTTTTAGGATAATATTTGTTATTTTTTTACTTTTGCTTTTTAAATATTTTGAAAAATTTTCTAATTACACTCTGATATGTGGGCAAATTAATTATTTATATGCCAAATTTCATGTCTTTATCTTAAACGGTGCTAAAGTTATGAGGCTGTGACATACGGACGGACGGACGGACGGACAACGGAGTCTCACCATAAAGGTTCCTTTTGTACCTTTTAGGTACGGAACCCTAAAAACAGAACTCTTATAGGATCACTTTGTTGTCCGTCTGTCTGCCCGCCTGTCCGTCTATCTGTCCAGACCCTTTATCTCAAGAACGCGTGAAGTTATCAAATTGAAATTAAAACCATATAATCAAGTCTACTGTTAATTGAAGTTGCGAAAAAAAAAAATTTTTGTGTTTACGCAAAAAAAATACGGCTTGTAATGCCACTAAAATCGTATATTTCGACATTCTCAAGGGAATCAAAATGTATAGGGTACTTTCCGTTGACCCAGAACTATGAAAGGCAAGTATTATCTTATACTACGAATACAGAAAAACATCTAAAAACTATACATTTGTAATTTAATCATAAAAAAAGTCTGAATTATTTATAACTAGCTGTTGCCCGCGTCTTCGTTCGCGTGAATTTAGTATGTAATGCGTTTCATATTTTACAATGAAAGCTTCAACATCCCGCTAAATCCTGTTATGCGTACGGTTTTCTTTAAAAAAAAACCTCTTATACGTGTCTTATTTTTCTCAATATGATTTATGCGAAGTTGTAAGCAAGTGTATATGTGTATATAAGTTATACATAATATATAAGTTTATATATGCCCAGGGATTGTGATTTTCCATATCAAAGTTTTTAACCCATTTCATCCCCATTAGGGGATGGATAATTTTTGAAAACTTTCCTACATGTTTCTCATTATACGTTTTAAGGAAGGAATATTTAAGCAAAGTTTTAAGTAGATACACTCAAGGGATGCGATTTTCGATATATAACTTAACACGCTATTTTACCCCCTCGGGGGATGAGTTTTGTAAAACCCTCATACAGGTTTCTCATAATTTATTAAAAAGAGTATTTATGCGAAGTATGTTGACTCTTCAGTATATGTTGATACTCCCACGGATTATGATTTTCCAAACAAGTTTCTACCCCATTTCATTACGAATTGATTTTCAAAAAATCCTTTCTTAGCGGATGTTTACGCAATAAAAGGAACCTACGGTGCAAATTTCATGTTCCTAGGTTTAGCTGTTTGGTCTCGGCGTTGATAGATCAGTCAGTCAATCAGTCAGTCAGTCAGTCAGTCAGGGTATTTTTTATATACAATTTTGTACGGAACCCTCGACGGGCGAGTCCAACTCGCACTTGTCCGTTTTTTTCAAGATAGGTAGTCTGGTCACTGTTAAGGACTATTTAAGCCTAAATTTAAATGTATTCAGTAGTAAAGGTAAAACATAAGTTAGACAAGTACCTATCGACTAAACATAATTGAAAAAAGAAATAGTAACTTATTTGCACTCAAGGAGCAGCCTGTAGCTGCTTGATATCACTTGTGATGAACACTTGAACACTTGATTTTGCTTAATGGTTGTGGTCGCGACTGGCGAGTATTGAATTACTCCTGACGATAACCTGAAAGCTGTGAAAACAGCCTTTTGGTTTTATATAGCTCCGCGAAATTACCTTTAGCTCTTACTTTGGCAAAAATTAAGAGTTTTGAGCTGTTATAGTTCTAAAAAGGTTAACTTGAATGCTTTCTAGTAATTTCCTAACGTCAGCCATATTTATTCACTAAAATAAAAAAAAAACGAACTGAAAATAACATTTTAATACAACGAAGCAAAATTAAATAACATGTTCTATACAATTTTAAATATACGTTTTTATATATGAGTATAACTTTTATTTCTAAAGCGACAAACCATCAAACACCTTATTTTTTCATTTTTTTTAATTAAAAATGTCCTGAAAATTTGCAATTACGAAAGGCCCGTCTCGCATATAGCACTATTATCCTAAAGTTTCACGATAATGTACCAATCGCACTATGTTTTGCATTTTATCTGACTTTAACATGCTACTAACTATTTTTTAAGAATACATCACTTAATATCTAGCCATTTTGAAACTTAGTATAATGTCAGGGAATGGCGCCATTATAAATAAGTAATTTAAACCCACCATTAGTGTTTCTGCGTACAAACAATCTTAAACAGAAACATTTTAAAACCCGAAAGTCCTGGAAAAGCGTTATTCATTTCTATCAAAAAGGTTTTAAGTTGTCATAGAGTTACATCCAAGACTAATGTAGAACCTATTAGTTGTATTGTATGGTTATATTAACGTTAAATTAAGGTTGTGAAGGTTATATTTGGGTTTTGAGTAAGTAGTTAGAAAGGTTATAGATAAGAGCTACAGGTTTTGCTGTAGCTCTCAGAAAGGTTCTACAACGTGGGCCCTTTTTGCACTCAGGAGGTTAATATAACGTTAATATAAAGTAATTGAGACTACAAAGACTTATGAGCAGATTTCCATACAAAGGTATTAGAACCTTTTCAGTACCTTTCTAAAACCTTAAAAGTTACTTGGGCTGTATTTATCTGTGTTTGTGTGTGCGGTAAAGTGTTTATTATTATTATTAAGGTACACTTTTCAGTCACGGGCCCATAGGGATCCACGGGTCTACCGCGTAATTCTGATTTTCATCAACATCAACTTGAGATTGAAATTTTACGTGCGTGCAAAAGAGATGGCATGTTAGGCGGGCGTCGTCGCACGCACGTCAAATTTCAATCTCAAGTTGATGTTGATGAAAATCAAAATTACGCTGTAGACCCGCTGGTCATTTCAAAGGCATTCATGGGGCCGAAGTCAACATTGAAGAGGCCTTTGGTACAATTTAATCTAAATGTGAGATGGCTGCATCCATGGAGGCCTCTCCCTCAATGTATCATTGATATACACTAACGGACAGTCCCCCACAGTTGCCAAACTATTGCCAGGAAGGAAGCGACTTGGAGTGGCCTATGAGGATGGAATGCTAAATGGGCCGGATAACAGGGCTATGGAGTGAGATAACGGACATCTGCCTCGAAAATCTCTCACAAATTTAAGTATGGCAGATGGTGACTTGCTGCTTGATAACTATCCAACAGGATAGCCGTTGTGGGCCCTCTATCTAGCCACCATGGGGCAGCCAGGGGGCAACACTATGTATGCAGCTAAGGTTGTCGCGAGGTGAGTCTGCGGGGCGCAAGATCCTTATACAGTCAAGTGCCCCAGGCGTTATGACATTTTACATTCCAACCTGGAGCATAGGTTCCGCTCTTGCATCTCCACTCTGGCTAGCTGGTTAAGGCAAGCGCAGAGGCGGGGAGAGTGTTGCAGGGTGTATATGTGTGTGTAAGCGCATGTATGATAGTGTTCCCCTGGAGGTAGGGTCCGTGGTGTCGCCACTCACTATCGGCTCGCCACAAGCCGCCCTGCGGTGACTGATTGCACTGGACGCACTAGACATACCAGAGGGCGATGGGGTCGTCACATCCCTATGCCTTTATTATTATCATTATTATTATTATTATATGTATATGACCCTAGTCCAAGTGAATAGTCTAAAAATTACAACAGTGAAAGATTTATGTTTAATAAGTTAATAACCTATCTAAAATAGCTACCCCTATATGCTAAATGTCAAGTTTCTAAGTCACCTGGAACTGGTTTAGGTTGAATGCGTGATTGAATCAGTGATAAAAACAGTAATTTTTGTACATCAATATCTCAAGCGCTGTTGAAGTTTCATTATAACTAGTTCGTAATTTGTAATTTTTTAATATTATATTGGCCTAGAGCCTGACATAAATAAATGAATTAAACTGAATTGAATTTAATTAATTTTATGTAATTGAGGGACCCCTTTACATGCACACAAAATTGTAGGTCTTATAGAATTTAAGTTATGGGGGGCTCGAAAGTGGCACGAAATGGTTCGTGTAATATAACACACGGCTGGTTGCGCAGGCCTTTTTTTTCGAACTCGGTCTTGGATGGCAGCGTGTCTAAAGTCTAAATATAACCACTGATTACTCCAAATACAACCGGCGCGGCGCACCCTGGACAGATCAGGAGCTAAACATATAACAACTAACAAATCCTTTCGGTTCAACTGGGTAGTAGGCTTCGGCCGTGGTTTGTTACCAACCTCATAACGAAGTCATGCCGCCGAGCGACTCGTCGTGTTCCGGCATGACGTCATACGAAAGCGAAACCGGAAGATAAGTTGGAGGCAGTTTGAAGTATCAGTTAATCGTCCGTTACCAACTTCAGTAGATGTAATGGAAGTCTCTGGGCTAGCTGACGAACACCTCGCCTGCTTACTCTCCCGCTTCCTAGGCGAGTGCCCATCATCCTAGGTCTTATAGACGCTTTCCATCAGGCATGATAATGGCCAAGCCAAGCATTACCCAATTAATGTTGAAAAAAAGTAAATAAGTGTAAGCACTAAAGATCTGCTTACAAATCTATAGCCGACTGACCGGACGTGCACTATTTGTCATGTATTCTATAAAAAGTGTAAGGAAATACGACCTTAGCCGAAGAGTGGCGAAGACTCCTATGATATAAATGTACGTACCTGTAGTATTCAAGTTGTATTGTGACAACTTCTTCCCCGAATTTGACACTCGTAGGCTTAGGCCACAAAGATGGTCTGAAAAAAAAAACAATTAGCAAACAATCAATACATATAACTATGACGTACCAACACCTTAAAGCATCGGGTAGTGAGGAATAAGCATTACTCTCACCGAAACTTATCAATATGGAAAAAGGAGGGTTCAGGTTGCTGATGGTCCGACTTACACGTCACTTGGTCGTTGTTAGGTCGATCTTGTAAATAACAGCACAGATAGTTCAAAATGTCTGTATTAATAATCGTTATTTAATGTTACACACTTTGAAATACAACACTAGATAAAAGGCGATATAAAACAATAACGAAATCTGAATAGACGGTGCACCGCACACACCGTTGCGTCTGTGTCTAAATTCAGTAAATTAATGGCGTTTCCGCTCGCTTTCTCAAAGGCCATGATGATTGAGCCCGCGCGGTGTAGCGCGCGCGCACGTTTTTCCGTTTTCTTGTTTTACCTCCGAAAACAGGAAGTCAAGTTTTCTTTTTTGATCAATTTGATTTGTCAAATCAGACTGCCACGGCGCGGCGCTACAAGATGGCGCCAGCGTTACGGATATTCGAATCAAATGATGACTTTTCTCCGACCTTTCTTCGTTCTAATAAAAGAGTAGAACCCGGTGTGTCTGTACATTTAATAAAAGTAACAAAAATAGAAAGTGGTAGACTAAGGAAGAGTTATAGAACACAAATCAGAAATTTTTAGAATTCTTTTCTGTATGTCTCTCTGTCTGTCTGTTTGTTCACGCACATCTCAAAAATCACTGAACGGATTTTGGTGTTTTTTATTATTATCTTAATGACCCTGTTCAGCATATAGGCT
This sequence comes from Ypsolopha sequella, assembly GCA_934047225.1. Classification (NCBI taxonomy): domain Eukaryota; kingdom Metazoa; phylum Arthropoda; class Insecta; order Lepidoptera; family Ypsolophidae; genus Ypsolopha; species Ypsolopha sequella. The sequence goes on from OW203996.1 coordinate 13,666,584, forward strand.
ATAAGAGGTGTTAACAAAATAACGCCCAAGCCGAAAACGGGGCAGATTTGAATAAACACGGGTGGGGTTGCAGGCAAAGCACATATAATACTTTAAACACTTACATCTGAATCTATTCGTTCAGTGAGTAATTGTGCGACTTTAGTTTATAAAGTTCTTCGCAGTGAGGCCACAAACCGAGCATACGAGGACGGAGAAGGAGCCCGCGAAGCCGAAGGCTGAGCTGGGCGCGTTTGTAGCCCGAAAATGCAAGCCTGGCGGGCGCGTTCTCCGTCCACGTATACTCATTTTTCGTCCTCGCTAACTTTGTTTGGTATATGTCGGTTTGTATATTCAATTGAGAGGGAGTGAGAGCGCTTATAATATTTGTTTCTCTAAATCGCGGTGTTTATAATACTATTACATCGGATAAACAATGTAAGTACTTATAAAACTGCTGTAGATATTGTAATTAATTACTTTATGGTCTTGGAGGCGCTAAACAAAAAAAAACATCTCATTTTGTAATGGAAATTTTGTGCTTCTCTGTTATTTAAATCTAGTGTAAGTTATTTACGTCAACTTCTGAATTTTGATATCGTCTGGTGGCATGAAAGATACCCTTTTAGTCCGGGGTGACCACTTTCCTATATGACCAATTCATTGAATGTCCATTTCCGGTATAGCTACTTCCCGATATCGCGTAAACGGTCTATCATTTGGAGTCAACAGCAACATATTTAGAGTGTACTGCAACATATTTAAAAGAATCAGCCTCGTTATTACCACATGATTGCGGTCCACCCTCTTGCAACCTCACTCACTGTTTACTTCCTCTGAGCCAAATCTATGTGAAGTTGCAAGAGGGGGAGTTTAAGCACGTGTTAATGATAAGGTTTATTATTTTATATGTTGCCGTACACTCACCAAATATACTGCATTTGAAATGGACTGTTTACACGTTGCTTTCATGCCGACAGATGACATTAAACTTAGGCTTGACCCATTCTAGATAATCGCAACAGCTGTAGCTAGCCAGACGTTGAACTAAGTAATTGAAACTAGTTTTAATTAACATGAAAGCAAAACATTTCCATAACAAAATGAGATGTTTTTATGATTCAGCGCCTTATTATAGTGTATGTGAGAATATATTAAAGATATTTTCTTTTTCATAATTTTTCCTTTCTTATGAATTTTCACTTATGAGATACGATTCGAGTATCGCTTTAAGTTTTCTTTCAGGGTAAAGGAAAGTACAGTTGTATTTTTGACAACAGAGTCCATCAGTATGAAATGCGCGATTTAAAAGGCCGTATATTGATACTTTTTAGAACTTTTGGGACCATGGTCTTGTAATTATTTTACCTTGACACCTTAAGCTATTCCTGGAAAAAAGGTTCCTAAAGGACAGATAAATCTCAAAAACTTCATTGGTTATTATTTTTCCAATATGCCTTCCGTAACGTTTATAATAAAGCAGATTCTAGAGGCTTTAATTTTAGTTTTGCTGCTTTCAAAACTATATTTTCTTCATTGCAAAATAGCCGTTAAATATTAAAGCAGGCTCTTTAGAAAGTTCAAGTTTTGAAAGCATTAAAACTAAAATTAAAGTTCCCAAAATCTGCTTTACTCCTACCTAAAAAACGGTAGATTTTCTTTCGTGTATGGCTGTACTTTTGCCCAAGCCATCGAGAATGTCAATACAAAAAATGACCAAAACCAAAGCCCCATCATCTGAACCTGAAAAAGAACAATGTTTTGAAGAAAAAAAAATTTAATTTATCGGTCATATACATTCTAGCTCTGATATTAGTATCTATCACATCTGAGCCTCTTTGTGCTTTGAAAAGTACCTACGTAAAGTTGTGTGAGCTGGCTGTTATTGAAAGATAACGGTCGTGGAGTCATGTCCTGAACAACTTTAGGCTGGCCATTAACAACATGTTAAAAATAATCAGTGGTTTCCTTTACCGAAAGTAGTCCTAGGTACATTAGTAGTCGAGATGTTCAAACAACCGGATCACAGAGACGGTCTATATTGGTACTGTAAGATGTGGAACTACGGTAAATCCTAAGATTTTCTAGTAAAAAATAACATTTACCAAGTGATGATGGCAAATGCCCGAAATTACCATCCCAACAAACATTTTAGCGCTAATTAGATCTTTTTTAGATCTTAAAGAGGTTAAAAGTTGTAAGAAAAGCGATATTTATGCCTTCAGGTAATCTAAAACCCTTAAGAATGATTTACTTTATCCTTAAGATAATACAATTATAATAATATAATAATGAATATAATAAGATATCTATACTTAGAATAATCAGTTCAGAACAAAAATAAAAGAGCAATTGTATCGATAAAATCACCGGATACTTGTAAGCCTCATTTCATTAAATTAAAGACCCTTGCAGTACTGTCCCTTTAGGTTTTTGTAAAATCAAATTTTATTTATTCCCAAAGTCCATAAAATCAGGTAGCTTCACTCAATACAAGCACATCATTACTTCAGAAAAGCATTTTTGTCATGGGAACTAAAATGCGTGCGACTGATAATTTCTGCTTCTTTACATTTTTTTGAACTATCAGTATAGCCTATTATATGATTCGTTAATATTTAAATGATGATATTAATATGATAATCATAAATTTTGTAAGGAAAATGTAACAGAAGGTAACCCCCTCATTTCTATTATCTTATCTTATGTACTTATGTACATATATTTACTTATATACGAGTATATATAAATATTTATTAATCAATTAACGATGGTCGGTAGAAGCGACAACACCCGTAGAATGAGGTAATTGTCCCACTAGCCCCACTAGTCCCACTAGTCCTACTAGTCCACTAGTCCCACTAGTCCCACTGGTCCCACTAGTCCCACTAGTCCCATTAGTCCCACTAGTCCCACTAGTCCCACTAGTCCCAACCCACTAGTAGTATTATAAATGAGAAAGTTTGGATGGATGGATGTCTGTTACTCCTTCACGCCATAACTACTGAACTGATATTGGGCTGAAACTTTGCACAAATGTAGTTCAAGACCTGGAATAGGACAAAGGCTACTTTTTATCCCATAAATCAGTTCCCATGAGAACAAGAAAAAGTGTCGTTCAGAGAGGCGCCTTGGCTCTCAGCCTTACCAAACATACTATTAAGGGATTAAATCAGTTATCAAAGACTGCCGAAGAGACAAAAAATTGTGTCGATCAGAAAAGACAAAGACACTTTAAGAGATGATGAGAACCCAAAACACTCCACGTCTCAAAACCAGAGTCAAGTCAACTACGTACTAAAAAATTAATGAGCTGAAAAATATTTACAAAATATTATAGTGTATCGATAGCTTTGAGGAGAGACTTCAAAATTCATAACTCTGCCCTCCTCTACCTGACGCATCCCGTCGCCCTAAAATGAATTCGTTATCACGGTTTATATTTTTTTTATATTGATCGGTGTGTGGTGTTTTGTGACTTTTGAAGACTCTATCCAAAGATATCGAGTGACACTACATATTAATTAAATAAATAAATTTGAAATGTACACCATCACCAAACGCTGTCATAGTTGCCATTTCTCGTTGCCCTTAGTTTGGGTTCAAATCAAAACATTAATAAGTAAATATTACCATCTCCCACCCCAAACAATGGATTTTCCAGAATGATTAAATTATTTAGCTGACATTCAGTAGTACACAAACAATATCGATTACAATTAAATAATTTCAATGGAATGTGTCTGATTCTCCATTTGAAACAATGGAGAACTATTAATATTCGAATACTATTTATCATATAAAAAAAATATTATTTACAGAGAAAATTTGATTGTTTATTGCAATTGTAAATATATACTGTATACTTTTCATCTAACGGGTAAAAATAAATAAAAACCCGGCCAAGTGCAAATCACACCTCGCTCTTTTAGGGTTACGTACATATTACCAATTATTTCTACTAGATATTTATTTTAATTTTAATGCCCTAATTCTGTCAGACATAAAAACTGCAAAATTAAGTTGGTTGAGTATTTGGGGATGTAACCCTAAAACTACATTATAAATCGTCATTTTTAGTATTTGTTGATTAAGTGCCGCATATGATTCATAATATACAGAAATTTCAACTACCTAACTGATTTTCCCTTTGAGATAGACCCCGTAACAAAAATGGTCTAAAAATGGCAACTTTGATAGCTCCTCATTTCTTTACTTTTTAAGATAAAAAAGAATAAAAATGTTTTTTGCTCTAGCATGTGGGTTTTCATTGTCAAGAGCTGTTGAGCTCTTGACAATGAAAACCCACATGCTAGGGCAAGAAAAAAAATTTTTTCAGCTCCGTTTTTTTGGATGAGACCCCCTGAAAAATAATTTAATTGCATTTTAAATTCAGAAATCGCTTTTGGGTCAACATTTTACACAACATATAAACATTTCAGGTTTCTATCTCATTCCGTCTAAGAGCTAGAGACCCGTGACATACGGACAGACAGACAGCGGAGTGACATTAATAGGGCTCCGATTTGCCCTTTGGGTACGGAACCCTAAAAAGGAACCACCATGGTGAGACTTCATAGTCCTTCCGTACAATTCTACAAAGATCTGATGGCGCGTGGATGACAGTGATAGGGGACTGTGCCCCCGCATTGCTGTGAAACAAGAAGCATAGTAGCGGCGTTTGTTCATATTTTAGACACAACCAATCCACGTACGATAAGATCCTTGTTGCACGTCACAAACTCATAACTTTTAAACCATTAAAGATAAAGATTTGAAGTAACATTAATTTACTAACATCTACATCGTCACGACATGAATTCTCAAGAGAGTGTCAGAGATGTACCGAGTGTGAATTGTAAAACGCAAATCACAGTCCTCACTCGGTAAACCCGGGTTTCACCGACAATTATTACGTTTCAATCGCCGTTTTTCGGGCACAAATACACGCTTTTAAGGGCATGCAGGTTTCCTCACGATGTTTTCTTTCACCGTTCAGCAAGTGGAGAATAAGGTTATCAAAAACTATGCATATAAATTCCGAAAAGTGATGTGTTAGGCCGTACCTACTGAACCGATTGGGCTAAAACTTTGCACAATATCTCAGAATAAGACATAGGCTTAATTTTAAAACCATTAAACAGTTCCCATAGGATAGTAATGACGTCCAAATTTCTATAGAAAAGTTAATTAAGAAACTTAAAGAGAAATAAATTTGTAGGCAATCTTTATCTAGATATTGTGTACTTACCTTTTTATAGAATATAAAAATATGGTATTCTTAACAAACAGAACCTTTGCTAGGTCACTATAATCTGATTAGAAAACAAATTGAATAGTTCCTTTATAACAGTTTCGGATGCAAATGTTTCAAAATCGCTTGCGACTTTCCTATTGTCTACTCATCTATGTGTACATACAAAAATAAATCATAGTTGGCAATTTGTCTGTACAAGGAAAATATAGATTTGTTTATTTAGAAACAATCTGAAATGTTGTATATTTTACAGGATTTTGTATACCAAAGGCAAATCCATGCAATATTATACGATGAGAGGAAGTAAAATAAGTATTGAACTTATTTTAAATTATTTAAAATCGCAATAAATTATACAAAAAAAAACTATCGAGATATATTTTATCCCACTTTGGGCCTGGTATCAGTTGAATATTTAATAATTAATATAATGGTCGAAAAAGCCGAAAGCCGGAAAAAACGCTAGTGCCCCAATCAATCAGTACCAGGTTCTCATTGTTGTCATTGTTTTGTTTACACGAGGGGTTTCAATCTCACATTCACCCAGAATTTCGAAACATCGAGGAAATAGAAGTAATAATCATAATGTTTACAAAATACGCATAGTGAAAATGTTTATAAAGAACTGTTTGTATCATTGACATTACAGTGAGTTGAGTTATACTAGTACAGTGACTAGTAAATGAGCTTTTCAGGCGAGGACTTTTATATGCTAGTCCAGGAAGGCTAATTAATGGTAGAAGCAGGTATTGTATAGTGCTTTTCTCAAAAATAAAATGAGACATTTTATTGTAGGTATATAATAATGAAAGTCACGTTGCTCATACTGGGGTGAAATTTCTTTTGACAAATGTAAAATGTCAACAACTGTCATCGATCAGAATGTTTTTATAATACCGTTCATTATAGCCAAAACACGGAAAATCTAACATCATCCGTTCCAAAGATGTTGCCAATGAAAGTTTTGCCGAAAAATTTACAAAAGTCGGACCTGTCAAAAACAGTAAAAACATGAAATTTTTTTTTTGTTTTAAGGTGATATGTGAAAAAAATACGAGTGTTTCATTTCTGTGTATTTCATGAAATACACGAAAAATTATAATCAGTGTCTGGTATATGCATTTTGGCTATATAATCTAGCGATTTGATTTTGTAAGACTTTTCTCGATAGAAATAATTGTTGAAATGAGGTCTTCTAACACACATTTTCTCCTCGTTTAAAGAGTAGCAGCCATCAAACAGAAACAGAATCAAACATATTTTATTAGATTGGTTTCAACAATATCTAGATTTTTAATTTTGGAAATTTTGCTAGCTTGTTTATTTTTTTAACAAAAATATAAAACCAACTTTTTTCCCTTTTGCCCTAAATCCGCCCCTCTTGCACTACAAAAATAAAATTCACATAGCTTCTTAAGGCGATATGCAAAAAAAATATGGGTATTTCTTTTCTGTGTATTTCATGAAATACACGGAAAATGAAAATCAGTTTCTGGTATATGCATTTTGACTATATAATCTAGGGTTTTGAAATTGGAAAACATGTTTGGATAAATTTTCCTCGATAGAAATAATTGTTGAAATGAGGTCTTTAAACACACTTTTTCTCCTCGTTTGACAAATAGAAACCATATACAGAACTGAAACATATTTTATTAGGTGTGTTTTAACAATATCTAGAGATTTGATATTTGAAATTTTGCAAGCTATTTTAGTTTTTTTAATAAAAATATAAAACTTTTTTCCCTTTTGCCCTGAATTCGCCCCTCTCGCACTGCGCGATTTTTCGCTTGGAGTGACAGTGACAAAAATTAAATTCGCATAGCCTCTTAATCATGTAGCTCCTGCCAAACCATTCATTACGGTTTTAGCCCGGAGTCTCTAGCATCAGCCGTGCAGAAGACATGGGCGATCAAAATTTTGCCCACAAAAAACATTATCTTTTTCGTTTTTTTTTTTTGTAGATATCGTCACGCCCTTTTCTTAGAGTACCATGAACATGGGTCTAGCTTTAGCCTTTTAGGAGGGTAAGGGCCGTTAAAGTTTTGACGTTTCCAGCGGGTAGATCTCGGCGAGACGTTTTCTTAGAATACCATCAACATGGGTCTAGCTTCAGCCGTTTAGAAGATACGGAGCGTTTAAATATTGACGTAAAAAAACTACACCCTAGGGTCCAACCCATGGTATACCAACCTACCTGGTATACCTATTGTATACCAACTTCCGTTTCGAAGATATGGCCAAAAGTAAATTTTGCAGAAAAATATTTTTTTTGGCACATCCCTAGTGTGAGTGACACCCCTACTCTCAGGGACATCCCTACTGTCAGGAACAACCGCAATGTCAGGCACATCCCTAGTGTCGAGTACATCCCTAGTGCCAGACACATCACTAGGAATGGCATGACCCTAAGCAAATCCCTAACGTCAGGGACATCACTACGAACACTGGGATATCACTATTTCGAAGTCAAAAAATGTAAAAGCCCATCCCTAGTGTCAGGGACATCACTATGTAAAGTCAAAGAATATCGAAGCACATCCCTAACATCACAGTCTTGGATAGTTTTAAAAAATAAACATATAGTATGTTATGGATACGAATTCATACGAATTTACTGGACACGTATTGAGACACTGGAGACATGAAATAATTTTGAGAAAATGATACTCGTATTTACGGATTGCTCACTTTAATAATGGTATCGATTCGGCGCAACATAACTTAACTTATTTGACAGGACTAACCTTATTTCGAGCGTCCTGTCTTTGTCTGTTCGATACAGAAAGAAAAAGACAGAACCTTTTAGTCCTGTCAAATAAGTTAAAACGTGGTTTAGCAGCCGGATTGTGAAAAACCCGCCTATTTGTTTTAAAAATTCCAACCTTAAAATATTTATTCATATTTTAATCGCACGTGCGAACATATATCTAAAAAAATACCTTTTGTCCATAACACGACATTCAATTTGATCAACTTTTTTCATATATACCTGTCAAAAAATATAAAGTTTATTTTTTTATTATTATCTAATGCTTAAAACTATAAATAAAAGGCTAATATAGCTAAAAATACATTTATTCAAATTTTTTACCTGTCAATTACTCGACTGATGACAGCCTCACTGATGTGATGAGGTCGAATTATATCGAAAATATAAAGTTCTTTTTTTTATTATTATCTAATGATTACAACTTTAAAATAAACATATATTATATAATAACGTTTTGTTGAGGAACTATTGAGTAAATTTTGATTAAATGTATGTTTCGATTAATTAAAAAAGGCGGGTTTTTCACAATCCGGATACTAACTAAACCACTCTTAAGGCGGGGAGGGTATTCAAAAAATCTGTTCTGTTACACTTTCATTTTACACTTGTCTATCCCAGGCTCAGAGGAAGAGGGCCACTCAGAAAACTTACTATTTTGAGGTTTATCTTTTGGAATTGGAGACGACCATCTCATCTTTTACGACGTTTATTTTGGTAAAATTTTATTGTCCAAAACCTTACCTATCTCAAACGCAAGGCTTTGCGATTTTAAGCTCAATGAGTTATTAAAAGGTGTTGTTACAAAATAAATCCTTGTTAAAAAGGCAAATGTCGAACTTTCGATAAGATAACTTATCGTCAACAAAATTCGCTGGAAAAGTCCTTCAGCTCCTTTGTCGGTGGCAAAGAATTCTAAACAAGAAAAACAAAGTTATGCACTTTGCGCTAAGTGACTGACGTTTAACTTTAAGGCGACTAGCACTGTGAAATTGGCAGGAAAATGTAAAATCCGTGTTCCTTTTTTCCAATTTTTTTGTTTCTACCACTTTTCGTGACCGTGATTCGTTATACTCAAAACTGTAAATTAGTGCCTATATTACAATTATTTTGAAATTAATTTCCAAATAATTTTCATAATAGTGTATATTTAAATTGTGGTTTTGAATTATTCCAACATTTTAATTTAATAATATTGAAATAAATTATATATTTTACAACTTTTTTTTTCGAGTTTTTTAGTTGGGCGTAAAGCTTACTATATCTATAAAATGAAAAATATGTAAAAATGCTTATATCAAGGATCAAGGTATGTGTATGCAGAGTTTCAATTTCTGAAAACGACAGGATGCGTCGTATTTCAAAAATGTCAAATTTCACATGTTCACTAGGATAGTCACCTTAATTATAAATAGCCCAAGACCCAAAGTAAAATTCTGCACCTATCTGTTTTTTAATCTAAATGTGATTTAAATGAAAGATTACACATGGGGTCGGTCATACACTCACTCATTTTAATGAATTCCAACTAATTAAACTTCATTTTCGTTAAAATTAATGTATTAAAATAAATTTATTTAAAGTTCCTAGTTCTCACTTGTAAGCTATATTGCAACTTCTTAACGCTTGATTTGTGTGCTTCGTGAAAGGAATTTAGTTTAAAGGTACTTTTGATAATATTTTGCAAGATTTTTTATTTAAAACCACGGGATGGCGTGACACAATTTTTTACGAGCACAGCTGTCGCCGCTATTTGGAATAACGTTAGTATTACCTAGTTAGTAAACATACGCGGCGCACACATAGATTCACCCGTCTTCATACAGCCAAAATAACACCGTATTTCTAGATGTAAAATACCAAACACGTCATGGCACTGTGCCAAGCTATTATATATATATATATGTGTAATGACCAGCGGCCGTACTATGACACAGTTATGTCCGGGTTGATAGTGTTTGAAAAAATATACATTGCGACGTTAATAGTGTAACTTAATGTGTGACACTCTCTATAACGTGCAATGGACAAAATATTGTCTAATTTCCAACGCTACTCGCTACAACGATAAATATTTCATGGTAAGGTTTTTCAAATTTATTTACCGCAAGGTTTATTCTGGCTGTAACAGACTCCAGCGTTGTGGCGTAGTATGCATACATTATGTTTGTATAAGTATGTATTATTGCGTTAAATGCATGGGATAGCTTCATCCTAATCCTACTATTGTTAAGTTAATAGTTATTATGTACCTATATGTTGCTTTTCCATGTTTTATTTTTGTCCCCAAATAAATTTCTGTCTGGCTTATTCCACATATCCCCTGCGTCGGGGATTTGTGGACTTTTTGTCCATAAATCCCCTGCCAGCGCTCAAGGAAAACGTAAGGGGATTTCTGGACAAAAGTTCCAGAAATCCCCTTAATCATTTATTTTCATGTTTTTATTAAAACAACTAATTAGGTAATCACAGTATTTATTTCATATACAAAGGTACATAACCATTAAAAATGACACTGTTTAGCTCACATAAAATTTGTTCTATCTTTACCAGTGTAGATATAAACTGTCTCTTATATTTACAATAATAAACAAAATCTTGTATTCATTAAAATATAATAAATTGTTTAAATTAAGTTTCATAATAGGGTTTTAAAACAAAACTTTTATAAATTAATTTGACACCACAATAACACTGTATTTATTTATTATTTATTTTATTTTATAAAAAATACAAAAACGATTGTTGACGACAACAAATACAACAGCCCAAAAAAATAAAATATTTTTCCTACGAATTCTTATTTGACAATTCCTTCGCGATAATTGAATGACTTTTGTTATTTAATTTCAGAATAATTTTTGTAATTTTATTTATGCAAAAATATAACATAGAATTCGTCAGTATTTATATTGTATGTTATTTTAGCGAAATCCACCGCTTTGTATACTCTTATTACCTATAAGAATGCATTACATACTAGAATCGATAAACTATAAAATTTAAGGTATTTTTTTACTTAAAAAGCTATTTTTATTTTTCAAAGTCGATAATTAATTATTATTAGAATGCATTACGAACTACAAATCAATCAGAAAAATGCTCAGGACAGGATTTGAACCTGCGACCTTACCAACTGATTTAGTTGCTTACTTAAAATTTGTTTCTGATTGATTTCTAGTTGAAACATAGAAAATAATCTTTCGTAATGCATAATCTTTTTATGTAGGTACACAAATATTTTAAATTGAAAGTGAATTTATTTATAAAACTAGAAAAAAAATTATGGGTTATGCAATTTTATTATTTTAATTTCATAAAACATTTGTGTTGCTTTTAAAAAACATGCCTTTTTTTATTTAATATTTATCTTACATTGGTGATAAATTGATAAGAATAAAAGTGAATTTATAAAAGTGGGTCTACGGCAATATTTAATTCCGAAAGTGTACAAAACAACGTCATAAATTACGGACTTACTTACCAAGCTTTTGTTTATTCTTAAATGATACTAGGAATACCGCTTCCCAATATTTCTGTAGCCTCCAATATGCTTAGAATTCATATTTTTACCTATTGTTATTATTGAATACGTTTATGATACACAACACAGCTGTGTATGAAACATGCCGACATCCATCAGTAGTTTTATTGAACTGGAACAATGCCTGATTAATAACCATAACAGTTTCAGAAAACATTTTCAAAGCAACATATTTTATTTTTGTTACATGTGTCTAATTAGTAATTCCGAGTCCTCAATTATATGACGCAGCCTCTTGTAACAGTCTGTGTATCTTACGCACTTTCTCCCATTATTTAAAAAAACATCGGTGTCAATTTTTCGATTTATCAATAGATTTTAAATTGCCAATGGTATTCATTCGGCATAACACGTCTTAACTTGTTTGACAGGACTAACTTTATTTTAAGCGTCCTGTCTTTTTCTTTCTTTATCGAAAAGACAAGAACAGAACGCTTACATTTAGTTTAGTCCTATCAACGACATTCGTTGAGTCCTGTCAAATAAGTTAAGATGTGAGATATCGAATTCCGAATCGATATCGATACCGAATTTGTCTATTTGTCTATTTTTAAACCAAGTGTAATAATCTTATTTTGATTATAAATAAATGTCCTATTTTTTATTTATTTGTGTTTTATTAACAACGCTACAATATAAAATATATATTTTTATTTAATTTTAACATTAAACATCTTTATAAAATATTATCATATCATTTAATAATAAAAAAATCTGCGGTTATTCTAAAGGGCATAAAACAAAGGATAACGCCGACCCGCGCCGCGCCGTAATGGTAAAATAAAGAATTTCATAGAATACTCATATCAAAAATTTCAACTGTTACCCGCCACCAGAAAACAATGAATTTACACTCGTAGTAATACCATGTCACGCTCTTGCTAGTCATTGGTCGAGCGCGTGGATGCGGTAACGGCTGGCAGGCTGCAAGCGGTTCTAAGCTTTAAGTTAGGTCAGCAACCGTTTCCTCGATGGTACCAAAGTATAAAAATAAAGACTGATTACCTTGTTAGTTGTTTATTAAAAACATAAAAATAAATGAGTAAGGGGATTTCTGGAACTTTTGTCCAAAAATCCCCTGCCGTTTTTCTTGAGCGTCGGCAGGGGATTTCTGGACAAAAAGTCCACAAATCCCCGACGCAGGGGATCTTCGCAGGGGATTTGTGGAATAAGCCTTCTGTCTTTCGTTCTTTCTATTCTGTAAATATCACAATAAATACATGTTTAAAGTACTTACGAGTGAAATGAAACACTTTTGGACGTCTTATTTGCGTTATTTGAAGAGTTAGAACAATTTGCCAAGCTGCGTTACACTATTTTTACATTATGTTTGTTCTTACGCTTTCGGTTGAGAAATGAGAGGCCCACGGGTTATGCCCTGACGTATTGATCACAGCGTTGCGTTGCAGTGACGGCTTTCATGGCATTTCTATTTCTTATTAATAGTTATGTGTTTAAAACCCGTTTCAATAAAAAAACAGATAGGTGCAGAATTTTACGGTGGGATCTTGAGCTAACAGACTTGTAATGTTCTTTTATCTAGCATATATTATAACGAAGGGTTAATATAAAAAACACTATAATATAAAGACGCACCTGAAATCTAAAACTAAATAAATAAGAGCTTTAAACCTCATATAGTTTCTCTTATCCAGATTTACTGTTCATTTGCATCCCCTTGCAATAGGAATATCGCGAAATGTCAATAATAAAGAAAGACATTAGGTTCATATTTTCTATCATAGTTCTACTCTGTCCTCACGAGCAGAAGCAACTGTCTCTTAACAGAAAGGCTTTGCCTAACTCAAGTTTCAGTTAAACATATTATTTATGTGAGTACACTTAGCCTTAACAATAAATTGTTATTTTGAGGTAAGGATTTTTGGTTGAATAAATTATTTTAGTACAATCATCCATCCATCAGCCTAGTTCGTCTACTGCTGGACATAAACCTTTCCAGGACTTTGCCACTCCCAGCGGTCATCCTGGAAGAATTGCCCATACTCACACACGCTGGGCAGGTGGGTTGGTGAGCGCGGTGCCGGAACCCTCACACCAGTGACGCCGCTGCCTGTCACCAGTCTGTTCCATATAAGGCCCGGCTATTAGGGATGGATTTACCGCCATACATCGGTCCCAGGCATGGTGGGCCTTCTGGTTTTTTGCCTGTGAGTTGTCCTCTTACTCTCCCTCGAATTACTTCGAGGGGGTCTCCAAATAAGATGGTGGTACCTCCACAGTCGAGCCCGGCATCAGCTCTACCACCTATTAGTACAATTATAAGCTGATATTCCAAAAAAAAAGGGTTGAAGACGAGCCTCCCAAATATATCTGCTAGTCTAGCATAGCGAACAATATCGAGCTCGATAGCGCGTGATATAGTGCTCTATCTCATTATGTTGATCTATCTTGAGAGGGATAGACATAAACATGTAGTATAGATCAGTTAAAACTCGATATGATCTGTAGCCTAAGCATGAAAACATCTTTGTATAGTTGCGTTCGAAACTAAACTTAGGTTGCCATACGTAGCTATTAGTTAGCTAGTATTGCAGCGGTTTCCCAGATTCCATACGATTTTGATGTAGTTTGAAACGCAACTATACGGAGATGTTTTCATGCTTAGGCTACTGGTATACGTACTATGAGCAAATGGTTCGCCTACCCAATTGCAAAACTTTGTTCCTTGCATGTAGAGACCTTCCGCCCGCCGCTTTTGTTTAAACCAAAAAAGGACGAAAACGCTTATGTTTTTATGACTCTATCAGTAAACAGTTTTTCAAATAAGTCTATATAAATTAAACATTTAGAATTACGTATAAAAAATGACTATTGGCGGACAACAACTAACAAGGTACCCCACCTTGAATAATAGCGGTGGTTGTTGCGGGCCCTAAGAGGCAGGTAGTGACCAACGACCTTGAATTGACCTGTGTCAATACAAATATCGACAGAAACTATATTGAAATAACGCATATAGTTTGTATATATAGCTATATCTATATAGCGCACTGCATAACGACGTCGCTGGGTTTCCGGATAGCGCAAAATAGGATAAAATAATACTTTTCAAATGGACGGAAAACATTTTTTTTTTTCTAAGCAATATTTTCCTTGTACTCTAGTGCAAGAACCATAGAAATACCATTCATCAGTGGTTTCAAAGATATAACCAATTTTACTTATGTAATTTTAGTCTAAAAACCATTTATTATCCATTTAAATGGGCAAGGATTCGAATGCAACGTTTTTGAAGTATGAACAGCTGATCAGCATTTACGCTGTTGCCCCACAACATCACTGCGTAACGGAGCCAGGAGCTAGCGAAAGCGTGATATGCTGACAGTGCTGTTTCAGTGTTTGTGTTTTTTCTTAAGAGGCCGGCGCAGTAATCCTTGTTCATACAAACGAAATACCAAAATCATTTGTAAATCATAGATATTCTTAGGATAGTGTGTGTTTATTCCGATTGGATATCAGAATATCTAGGTTCCTAAATATATATTTTGAAATCACACTGATTTAAAGACGACACTATTATCTATTTAAAATTTCCATAGAAAGCTTATTTCTCTCATATTTCATGTTTAAATCAGCGTTCTTATTTAATATATATTTGGGAACCTAGATATTATGTAATGCAATCGGGATAAATACACACCACCTATAAGAATATCTATGACTTACAAATGGTTTTGGTATTTCGTTTGTATGAAATAGGATTACTGCACCGGCCTCTTAATGCGTAGATTTCTACCATGCATGTGAGGCATTACGGGCTGGAGCAGCGATAATTGTCTAAAAATAAGTGCACTTTGTGTTGTTCTGGAATATAAGATTTGTTCAAACTAAACTAGAATCACCACCTTTGATTTGTTTTTCTACTCCCTTACTACAATAAATAGTGCCCAGTAGTATTTACTGGGCACTTATTTAAGACACTTACTGGAGACTTGAAATAGCTCTCCAGGATGAAGTACTCACTGGCTTGTCTTTACGGTATGAAATGATAACAGGTGAAGCATGATGTTACAATGATTATGATATTTGTCATGATAGTAGTTTATAATTTAATTAAGTACCTAGTATAACATCCTAATTTATGATTCCTCTAACGAGTTAACATTAATTAATTACAGACTGTAAAAGGAAAAAGACTATATGAGACAGGTAGACAAAGATATATATGTTTTTCTTTTTTTCATTAACCTGAATTCCTGCTGTCTTGTATTTTCTTATCCCTTAGTTAAAGTAGATATAAGTCATTTGTATAGTATAAGTTTCATGTTTAAAAAAAATATGATCTTGCTAAGTTTCTTGCCCTTCTTCTTAGCAAGACTAATCGAATGGGCGGAGGTTTGCATGTATTTATCATATGTAACCTATTAGTATATTGTAGTATATAGGACGGGATTTGGTCGGCCGCCTGGATTCGTGCTGAGGGCTCGGTTGGTGATCATTCAACCTTGTTCCTGGTCCCTGGCCGGTTCTCCGGTATGGGTTTGGGCGGTTGATTGGATTTCACCTTGTATAATATATATATTATCTATAATTTTAATCGTTTAAATATTGCTACGTAAATTAAATAAACCTTTTATTTAGTTTATGAACATTTATTATTTTATCACAAATATTTGTATAAGATTAAATTTTCACTTGTGAAACGTGTATTATATATACCTACTTTGCAAAATAAACTATTTGAATTTGAATTTGAATAACATTTCAATATATTTTTGAGAAAATTATATTTATTTAATTTAAAGTATCTGAAATGTCGCATTGAAACGAGAACAGCGATTCCAGAAAATAGGTACCACTTTTCAGCTTCAGGTAAAATGCTTTAGCACTCGAAATATAACTCGAAATTCGTATGAAAATCCATTACATACCATATTTGAATTTTTTAACACTATCCGTGTCTATATTTTTAGTTTTTAGGAGAGTAAGGAGTTTTGTGATCATAAGGTTTTAAGCGGCCAGTTTAAAAAGAAAAAAAAAGTGAATTGCAATTTCATGTTCTGAATGTCGAGATGTTTGCTTTATTTTATAATTGCAATAAAAATAACGAAAATGGATTAATTTTGTTGATTTTATACATTTAAAACCATTAAACGCTTGAAATTTAATCATATGCTATCCTGCATGCTGTCGGTGTAGGTGGGCGCCGCCGTCCGACAATAAACTGAACGCAGCATACTTTTTAACGTCCAAGTTTGGGAAAAAAACAAAACGTGGCGCTTTTGTTGTGAAAAAAGTATTTGTAGTTCGCATACATTTTTAACTTAATAGATAGCAGGCAAGATCATACCTCGTTTCATCAGGTTAATTTAATATAACCATTTACGAAATAAACCAATTTAGTATTTATTCATTAGTATTCATTTGTCCATGATATAACGTAATATTATGTGTGGTCAGAGCCGCAAAACCAAGGTCGTTCTTTTATAGAAATACAATATACTACCAGGTCGTGGCAGTAAATAATGCACATCGTATCGTAGCGTCATCTCTGTCGCACGTCCGGTCTAACAGTCCGGTGACGGAGACGGCACTCTACGAAGCCGAAAATAGCCGATGTGCATTATTTACTGCCGAGTACTTTACGACTAGTAGACCACCACAGTCAAATAAGCTGCATTTAATTGCAAACATGTAAAAAATGCTTTTCCATTTATTAGACAACTATATAAAAAGTCGACCTAATTGCCTTATAGGACACGTTGTTATTACCGCACGACATTGTATACCTGGGACATACGTTAGCAATAAATTGTTTATTAAGGCATATGAGAACCTATATTTAATCGCTTATAGATAAAATAAAGTTGATTATTCCATGTCAACTTACAATATGTCTAAAAACTTCGTGATGTCAGTTTCATTCATTTTTTATCATTATACGAAATGTCAATTCGAGCTAGATTAATTCTTTGACTGAATTGCATGGATTTGGTTTTGTCTAAATTTATTTTTTAATTATTTCGTTTTAGCCAGTCAATAATAGGGCTGACAGTATTATTTATTTTTTCTTCGTGATTATTTTGATTACTTAATATTATAACCGTGCTGTCATCAGCGAACAAAATCATTGGATATGTAGTTGATTTAGGAAAATCATTTATGCAAGGAATAGGAGTGGGCCGAAAACACTACCTTGAGGAAGTCCATAAGTGGCTTGTCTGGGTTCAGACAGGTAAATAATAATAATCTTTATTAATTACACACAGAGATAAAAAAATTACACACAAGAAAATACAAAAACATAAATTTTGCTTATTGCTAAATACAGTGCTTGTCTTATCTAAATCACGCTTGACTGGCGGTCCTCACAACTAAGCCGAGCTTGTCTCGGAAGGGCCCTTGTTAGTGTTCACACATGTTAATTTGTAGAAACAGAAGAGTCTTGACCTCCGCGACAAACTAGCAGAGACTCCAGGTGCAGCAGAACGTTGCCCTGCGTGCAATCACCGGAGCACACTACCTGACAAGAAACACTAGCACAGCCACGAACCTGGGGGTTGAAAGTGTCGAAGAATTCGTGCGCCGTCTGGCACGCGTCATCTATGATTGGGCTGACAATGGCCCACACGAACATCTCCCCCACCTAAGACCGATCACTTACCGAACGATCCTACCCACGAAAGCTGCTGCGTGACTCATCCACCAGTAGCCCTGAAGACGACGTCGGAGACTGAAGACGGACTGGGCTGCCTGTGTCATAAAGAGGGAATGGAGATGCCGGTCGTGCCACCGGCGGCCCGGAACGACCAGGTCTGACGGCAAGCCGCCAACTACCATATTGGCGCCCTTCCTCGGACCCTCAGGTTGTAGCCCGCGGAGATGAAACCCGAGCAATGATGTAAAATCGAAGACGAATTGGACATCTTAGCGGTGTTATAATAAATTGGGCCAATCACACCGCAGACTTGCGGTATTATAATGTTATATTATAACATAGGTCAGACAATGGAGGTACTAATAAAACCGCTTTTGATGTTGTAGTTACTTTATTGCAGTATGAGAGTAGATACACATCATTATGAGTATATACAAACAACAACTTTACTGCAACAAACAGTCATCCCGGGACTGAAAATTTGTGTGATTCGGTAATCAACGTATGTTATTCTATTTTATTTGGTAATAACCCAAAATGTAAATAATGTAAGGCTTTGTATTAATTTTTCAATAAATAAATTTTGATTTGGTTTGATTTGACCTTGATTTGACTTTGTCGAAAATTCGGAAAAATAAAAACTAAAACGGTGTGACCCGTACTGCTGTAATAACTACTAAAAGCAAACAGCTCGCCTATCCCGATTTTGTCTGTATTCGAACTCATTAAATAAATTGAAAAAAGAAAGATGTCATATTTCACTTTTTGATCTTAATATTTCGGCCGTTTGATATGCGATTACTTGCATTTTCTTGCAAATGCATTTAATATATTTTTTTATTTAATAATAAAATCGCAAAGATAGGCCTAAACTATGATCTAAAATAATCTAAATATCATTTCATATGAGTCATTACGGTTTTTGAGAATAAAACTTATACCAAAATAAACGTCGTACAAAATGAAATATAAAACGGCCTTTATATTAAAAACCCATCATTCAAATTCCAAAGTAATAAATAAAAACACCTAAAAATCGCGAGAATTTTAAGGGGCCTGTTTCCACCGAGCAGGATACCCTGTCTTTAAGGCTTAAAGGACCTCTTGCCAGCGTCATCCAAAAATTACTCTATTGACACAGTTATTTCTTTTAAACTGTATCTTTAATAATAATGAAAAAATATATATATATCGTTAAATAAACTATAAAGAACAACTTCATTTAAGGAAATTATTCTCACGCATAAGAAACAGCATGAAAATATTGTGCAAAGTCCATTATGGATAGTAAATGCCGAAACATAATATAAATATTTTTTTTAAAGAACTTTTACAGTTAAATAATTTAATTGATCCATATATTTATAGGTATGTACATATTTTAGCTCCACTGCACTATTATTCTAAGGTCTCCACATCATGGGGATCCTCTGAGCTGGTTTTTAAAATAATGAAGGTCACTCTAAAGTTGACTGAAATTAGCCGTAATATCTATTGCGTAATGAATTGGACAATCACTCAAGTTTTAGTGATATAATTAGAAGGTTTATTGTTATTCGGGAAATGTCTTATTCGTCTCTTTCTTGTAGCAAGAGAAAATTCAAAAGGGGGCAGCTGGTGTAATACTTCAATAGACACACAGTCAAGTGAGGTTCAACGCCTCAGGTGAAGAATGTTCTGACCAGAACAGAAGACACTGAAGTTAGCTGTCACATGCGCAATATTCTATCATGCACCTTCCTATTCTCAAGGAAGCTGCGGCCACCTTCTGTTCTGGCGCCAAGAAGGTTATTACCATACTGGAGTTTGCTCACGCTCAAGCACGTTTCCAAACTTTTCGTTTTGGGGGAGGATATTTATTAAAAAAAACAACGTTAAAGAAATATCCGTTATTTATTTTGTATAGATACTTGGGTTCTTTACTTTATAAAAGTCTTTCTGTTCTCGCTGGCAGCAGTTGCATCAAGTAGTATCCGGCGTCAATGGTTTATTTTCTATGTTGTTCGATTCACCGCAGACTACTCCGCCTTCATTAATGTTTCTCCAATGTTTTTTTCCAAATCATGCCGCCTTTAAATTTGTACGTTCCCGAGTATGTTACCCTAGATTTTGGGAGGGGATAGATCTCAACTATCTTTCAGCTTGGATACGTGCTTGCTCACACTAAAATAAATAACCTTTAAGTGTCTCTATCTCCATAAATCTTTTTTCTATGGGTTGGAATCGCTGTCTTTATTACCTTCTCTTGAAAGGTAAAAAATTTAAAGGTACTTTCGTTTTTGGCGTGGTCGCCTCATAGAAAGTTAGCACTTCAGTATATATTGTTAGAGCTTTTTGACTGGCCCGAGCCTTTTTCTGTCCGAGCCGCTTTCTGCAATCATGCTGGACATGAACTGCCGTACCTTTGGTAATAACCCGTTCTTTATTATACATGGGTTTGCTCTACGAAATCTGGATGAAGTCCTCGGACTATCAAACGAAGTCGGTGGCGTGCCAGTCTTGATTTCGTTTCTTGGAAGCTATTGGAGTCAGGATCCGACCACATCCGCTCAGCAAATGCTGCCGCGCGAGGCCAGATGCAACTGTCTGAAATATAATGCAAATTCCAAGTGTGAAATATCCATTGACCTCTTTCTCATAAAAAAATTTGTCTACAGATTTTGATAACAAACTATCCTTTCTCTATTTCATTAACAATTAAAACGATAGATTTGCTTAAGATATAATGGGCTCATTATTAGCTGGATAATAAATTATAAGAGCACTTAACATTGCACTAGCATTTGGAAACTCATTAGAGAGAAAAAAGGAATCAAAGTAATTTTATAACATGGGCAAAAATTGGAACGGGAACTAATTAGGGGGACATTATGGTAGTCTATAGCTGATTGGACGTCCATTATCTGTGATGAATTGTATAGAAAGCGTCACGAAATACGCCCTTTGCTCCTCAGCAAAAGCTTTTGCCGAAGAGTGGTGAAGTTTCCTACGTACATTATTTAAGGGTCCGTACAAGTTTAGATGCACAACTTCAAATGACCATTTCATATTATGTAACTTGGTCAATCGGTTTTATCAAAATAATATATATATTAGACTACAGGGCTGATCTAAACATTATAGAAAAAACAAAAAGATTTAAGTGAGAAAAAAATGACGAAGGCCTTCCTTACAGCCTTGAAATTTGTATAAAAAATAAGTGACCGGTAACCTCGCCTAAACATTTTGAAATATATTAATAATTTTTATCCAAAATCTGAGTTATAAAGGCGATCAGTGTTGCCATATTAGCAGCTCGATGTTTCTCGGTACGAATATTGACGGAAACGACATTAAAATAACGTTCATATCAGTGCGTAATAGGTATATAGTGGCTGTTACGACGCTCGCTGCGTCCTTAATAGGGCGAAATAGGAGAAAATAATTACTTTTCATATTGCCGTGATTGTTCGATTGAATAATCCCATGTTATTTTTGTAGCTATCAAGTTTATCTATCACTCAAAGCATAAATAAATTAAATCGACCGATTCCCTTTACAGCAGTAGATAATTCAAGCTAAAAAACAACATTCGGTTGAAACTTTTTTCTTATTGAAGTCTTGGTGGTATGAAAAAGAAATGTGTTGCATACGTTTTTTTAAAGTTGATTATGCATTTATATTTTTTTCAATATTTTTGGTTTGGCTATAAACGAGCAGAGGACTTTAAAATGTTTGACGATACTAAGCCCCTTAAATAAAAACGCAGTTTTTCGTGAACGTGTGTTTCTTGGTGATCGTAACAGCCACAGCTGGGAGCGCGCTAGTTGAAACTAAAAGAAAACGTCTTAGAGTTCAGTTTTGATTGATGAAAAATTATGTGCTCAATCTGAGCTTATATGCACCTTTAATTCGTACCTTTAGAAAGGAAAGACTTGTCATTTGTGATACGTGAAAATACATACCTAGAATTGATTCATTAACAGCTTCCGTCCACATGCAAACTTCACCTCCCATCATGTTAGGGTGTAAAGGTAGCATATACGCGTACATTTCCTCCCAAGATGCGTACTTGGTGGCACCCCAGAATCCGTGGTCCAAGTACCAAGTTTCTGATGCTATCACTAAGCGATATCCCATGCTCAGTAACTGCCGGGCATCTTGCTCACGATCCCATAGCTCGATGATGAATCTGTATAATAAATAAAAACCGATGAAGTGCGAGAATTTGAATTTATTTAGCAACATTTGTGTTAGATTACATAATATACACTGCGCTATAAAAAGCTCTAAAAATTATCGATCTTCTATTTCGTTTGAACACCGCTATATAGCTTTCCTTGTTTCCTTGTTTTTCTTGTTATATCCTATTTCAAGCCAATTTCTTATTTTTCAGACGCATACTTTTAGAAAATAAGGGGAGAAAATATTTTCATGTCTACTTTCTCAACAACGCAAATAACTTTGTTTTGCACCCTTTACACTTTAGCCCTTTTTTCAAAAGAGGAAACATATTTTGCAACAAAAACCCTTTGATAAATAAGTAGCTTTATTACTAAGATTATGTTTTATTTGGCAAAATCCATCGCTTTGAATACTCTAAATATTATAAGAGTGCATTACAAACTAGAAAAGATCAATCAGAAACAAACCCAAAGACAAGAATTTGAAAAAAATTCCCAGGGCCAGAATTCGAACCTGCGACCTCTTGTTATCAAGACAAGCGCGCTACCAATTGCGCCACCGAGGTTCCTACCCAGACCGGTGAATTCTTCCATCATACTTGTCCACTGTTATTGTCCACTGTTGCAGTACAAGCTAGTATATCAGGCAGAAGCAAAAATAACAGTGGACAATTATGATGGAAGAATTCAATGGTCTGGGTAGGAACCTCGGTGGCGCAATTGGTAGCGCGCTTGTCTTGATAACAAGAGGTCGCAGATTCGAATCCTGGCCCGGGGAGTTTTTTCAAATTCTTGTCTTTGGGTTTGTTTCTGATTGATCTTTTCTAGTTTGTAATGCACTGTTATAATATTATGAGCTTTACTACTTATCCAAATTTTAGCTATTATAAAGCTGTCAAGAAGAAAAGTGTCTTTGAAAGAAAGAAACAAGTCATACCATCGAGGTTATATTTTTGATTTCTGAGTAAGGAACTCTATAAATTTAAAAAAACATGCCACTACTCAATCGGCCCCGCATTTTAAGGGTTCCAAACCTCAAAATGAAAAAAAAAACGGAACCCACATAGGATCACTTTGTTGTCCGTCTGTCTGTACGTGAAGACCATTTTGCATGGGCCCGTATAAGATAGGTATCTAGTTTAAACTGATACCTCCCACAAAAGTAAACGGCCCCATGGTGTTGTAAAAAAATCAGGCTGATAACATGACGCGAAATAAAACAATTGTACTTTACATAATCAATTTCATACAAATTTTTGACTCTCGAAAGGGAATCAAAACCTACAGGGCACTTCCAGTTGACTTAGAAACTTGAAATTTCTTTTTCAGGTAAATCTGGGGGCACGGCAGTGCCCCCGCAAAGTCTCGCAGAAAAAACGCGGAACGGCCGTACCATCCTTTTCTCGAAGCAACTCACGGCACTTTCAACCCCCCTGTATCTTCGTTGTGGGTGAAGCTAGAAGTCTGAAATTTCAGGAACCAAGAGTACTTACTGATCCTATATCTGACCCCAAATAACAACTTTGTACCTATATTCGATTACGAAATATCTCAAGTCAAAGTTCCCTTATTTTGTCACTGACTGACTCACACATCATCAAAAGTCTAAAGGTGTTCTAGCAGGCCTACAAACTTGAAATTTTGCATGCGGTTAGTCTTAAGTGTACATTGCAACAAAAAAATATAAAAATGTTATTTGCGGTTGGTAATTTAATATTTCCATACAAAGTCTATACAAAATGTATGTTTCCAGCTGCATCTATAAATTTGTATGACACTAGATGACGTTGGTGGTATGCTGCTTTGCATTAAAGACGCCTAAAACGAAAAATTCTACGTTAAAGTTAAAGTGCGAAAACTAAATAATAAAACCGGTAAAGTGCGAATCTGACTCGTGCATAAAGAGTTCCGTACCCCTACACAATACGGGTACGGAACCCTAAAAGTAAATAACAACAATAAATATGCCATAGCAACATTAAGGCGACAAAAAACAAAGCGATAAAACGGTAGCGCCTGACAAACCATTCGGTACCTTTTTAGTACGGAACCCAAATTTTCATTATTTTACTTTAAAGTATTTACTACAGACTGCCCAAAGTTTAAACTTTTACTTGTATGTTGTATTACCGTTCTAAAGATAGAGCCTTTGTTATAATAATCTGTTCCTTGGGTAAGGCACCCTAAAAAGGGTGGTTTATAATGTTCCACACATTCACAATATTAGTCTATTTAAGAAGAAAATATCAACATTTCGTAATTAAGTCACTAAAAAAACGGTAGTTTGCAAATCCGACTCGCGCATAAAGGGTTCCGTACCCCTATACAATACGGGTATGGAACCCTAAAAGTAAATTGCATCAACATAGATGCCATAGCACCATCAAGGCGACAAAAAACAAAGCGATAAAACGGTAGCGCCTGACAAACAATTCGGTACCTTTTTAGGAAGGAACCCTAATTTTTATTATTTCTTATTTTACTTTAAAGTAGTCTGCCTAAATTTTCAACTTGTATGTATAACCGTTCTAACGATAGAGTCTTTGTTATAATAATTTGTGCTTTGGGTAAGGAACCTTAAAACACATTTAGTCTATTTAAGAAGATAAATATCAAAATTTCGTAATTAAGTCGCTATTAAACCGGCTAAGTGCAATTCAGACTCGCTCACGAAGGATTCCGTACTACCATCACACAATATGGGTACGAAACCCCAAATCATTATGGTAAATACCAACAATAAAGATGACATAGCAACATCAAGGCGACAAAAAACAAGGCGCTAAAATGGTAGCGCCTGACAAACAAATCAGCACCTTTTGAATACGGAACTCTAATATTTATATGCCCAAAATTGTTGTTTTATAAAGATAGAGCTGAAACAAATAACATCGAATAATTGGACCCCCCTTGGATTTCCATTTATTGAACTTTTTATGCTGTGATACCCCTATAAGTCACTATATTTTATCAGGAAATAAAGATGACTAATATTAATACAGTCACTTAATGTTGGTAGGTAACTAAATAGGAAACAATTAATGATAAATTTGTTAAATAGGTGCTCTCATACTAACTTAAATGAAAAGGTGCTTCCATAAAAACTAAAATAGCAGACTTGGCTTTACATAAGATCTCACAACTTTTTACGG
This sequence comes from Ypsolopha sequella, assembly GCA_934047225.1. NCBI lineage: Eukaryota > Metazoa > Arthropoda > Insecta > Lepidoptera > Ypsolophidae > Ypsolopha > Ypsolopha sequella. Next base: position 13,692,068 of record OW203996.1, read on the forward strand.
TGGAAGGATTGCGTTGCGAGACTTGCCATTTTTGTACATTTTATGTTTTTGATGGGATAGGTATTATCGCAAACACATAGGAAAAATTCAAAAAACTACAGACATTTAATTATTTAGTAAGTTACCCCTGAACTTCATTGGATCCTGTAGATACACAGAGTTTAATAGATCTTCAGTGTCAAGTTAAGTTTGTCAATCATAACTGCAAGTGGAATTATTTACCATAATGTTTTAATGTTTTCGTAAGGTTTGAATGTGTAGTGGCCCAAAAGTTTGTTTGAATGCGAGAAATCAGAGATGAAACCTAAAGAGAGTCACAAAATAGACAACGATGAAGAAAACGTGATAAGAATAAAATTAATTGCATAGGCAATGAAAGGTGTGAAAGTTGGGAAAACGGTTGGGTATGATAGAGTGAAAAATAGAGACGCTAAGAGGATGAGATGGCGTGGTGGTCAGCCTACTGTACCGGCTCTTTAATATGTGCTGGACGGCTGTCATCGTCCCACTATATAAAGGAAAGGTTCACAGCAGGAATGCAAAAGCTACCGTGGCATAATTTTCTTAGTATCGTTGGCAAGTTGTTTGCAAAGGATCTAATTACGAGGGTGATGGGTGAAATAAAGTTTGGCACGTACAAGCGGAATTAGGAAGAGTTATGGGTTGCGTGGATCAGATATTTGCTTTACAAAGCATTTTTGAAAAATGTCTGTGAAAACACTAGAAGGTGTTTCGTGCGTTTATGGATTTAGAAAAAGTTTACAATAGAGTGGTAAGGGATGACTTGTGGACAACACTGTCCATGTAAAGAGAGAATATCTACCTGGTATTTATGCACAGTTTTTTAAATAAAAGAGCGTCAATTTGGACTGAAGTAAGGGGAGTTACTTATCAAATGCCTCTTATACGGCGATGACCAAGTTCTCCTTGCTTTATCGGCGGATGAGCTGCAAGAGATGAGAACAATTATGGATGATACCTTTAAAAAGAAAGGAATGAAAATAATCTTGTATCTGGATCGTAGCAGATGGAAATCTGTAGTCTATGTCTCCCTCTGGGAGACAGGCGTGAGTATATGTATATAAATATAATTATCAGTGCTTTGAAGTGTTATTTTTTATGCCATGAATTTTAAAAAGATTGTCTAGTTTAGGTAGCATTTTGTGCCCCATCAAAATATGGCTCTAATACAATTTAATGAAAGTTACATAATATAACGTCAAACAACTGATAAGAACCCTACCCGGATATAGTTTTCTACAGAATAATTCATCTTTTACGTACACGGAGTATGATACTTAGCTATTATACCAACAAATTGTACTGCATTTAAGTCCTAATTTATTTGCGCTTGCATTAATAATTTATATATATCGGTAACATTTATGTGTAAAATGTCAACTTAGCCACCGTTTGGCATTATAATTCATGTTTGTAGGATTTCTGACGTAGAAAATCCTTTTCAATTTACATACCGGTTTGGATCCAAGTATTTATTTATGTAACTTGGATTTGTAAGTTCAGATGACCACAGCATCACTGGCTGCTTCTCACCACCAGCTCCTTTGTATGCCTCATCCCATACCTTGAGGGCTTTATTGTGAAACTCTGCCCAGATTTGAAGAAACCCCTCATTATTTCCGGTGGAACTAATATTATTCATGTAGTTGGCGAGTTCCTCATACGAACTCCAGCAATCCATGTTAACCTGGAGGTAGAACAGAAATAAAATTTACCAAATTTGTTATCCGTTTTACTGCTGTACTGAGGCGTCTAACTACAGGAAGCATGCAATGTCAAATTTCAATCACAATTAAGGATAGAACAATCGACAATGCCCTTGAGCATTGACCTCTAAACAACAACTCATAAAGCAGAAGAAGAAGAAGGAGAATTCGCTGTTCACGAAAAGGTCGCAGGTGGTAAAATGGTGACGGGGCACCGAGAGAAAGAAAATCCTATCTTTTCCACATAAAATTGATTTTGTAGAATAGTTTTACGGGTACTTCTATTGCTCTCCTTGCCTCTATTCAAGCTAGACTAAGCAGAACTAACCTCATCTCCACCCATATGAAACAATATTGGCTTGGGCAAATATTCCACTATGTCGCTGTACAGCATTCTGAGAACTTCATAGATATTTGGATTTGCAGGATTTAATTGGCCAGCCTTTTTAGAGCAACTTATTACTTTTTTTTCATCTTTTTCCTGAAAATATTTGATGTTTGAAATCTTTTTAGTTAGACTAATGAGAGTTCATAAATAATTAATTAATAATAATAATAGATAATCGTCGGGGTCTTCGGTGCACTCCTACAGTGCGTACAGGGATAATCGTCGGTTGGTGTCACATCACATTTGGATTAAATTGTCTAAAGGGCCTCTACATATTGGTTTCGGCCCCACGCACGCCTCCCAAAGGTCCGGGACTACATAGTCTCGAGATATGATATACATACATACATATATATATATATATATAATATACCTCCCACGGTAAGCTAGAGGTGGGGGATCTGTCCCTCGTTATTGTCACCTCTAACCAGCCAACAAAGACAAGATGGAAATGAGGAACAGGGCTTTCCCCCGGGAATACGTCGGGTCTGTGGGGTCGCTAATGCCCAACAGCTCGCGTAATGCCATTGCCCTGTTAGCCGTGTAAGTTTTGTACACATTGCCCGCCTCTCACGTGGCCTGATGTTCGGCTCGGATGTAGGGTTGGATTTTGAGAGGCTTATTATTATTATTATTATATATAAATAAAAAGTATTTTTTATTCAATAAGAACTATTACAAGAGATTTGACCAGCATAATGGTACATTTTTTTTTTGATTTAATTTCTTACAATTCCAATCCATTAAAAGCTACAAATAAATAGTAGAATTTCTACTATTCAGAATAATAAAAATAAAAAAAATTAAGTCAACTCTTTCGTAATATGAAGTTCTTATTGAATAAAAAAGACTTTGCATGGTGTGGCTGCCCAGGAGAAACAGTTTTCTATGATATTTCGTGGATTTTACGGATTTTTGTTTGAACACTCTTAAAAATCCTGTTATTCTGGGGATGTATTTTTTGATGGCGGAAAATTCACAGACAGAAAAATGCAAGTGGTGTTGGTCAATAATTAAAACGACAGGGCGTTCTACTAAGGGCTTGCATGTTAATTTAATCCAAAATAAGATTTAAACAAAATTGAATTATTTGGACGACTCATCAACGTCAGCAGTTTTTTGGCCCCATCAACTCTACCGTCGTCAAATTCTTCTATACCGCCACCTTCTCTCCGCTAACATCCTCCTTTAACTTTGTCAAAGAAAATCAAAATTACTGAACACTTTCATAGAGGAAATAGTGTGCAGCACAGCCTTTTCATAGCTCAGTGAGTTGCGCCGTACTGCACTTTAATATATTGCCGAAGTAGTAAAACCAACGAAAACGCTGCTTTGTGAACCCAAGGAGTGCAGCCAGGAACAAAATAGAGTGGCAGGTCTTCTTGCTTTACTATTCCCTTTTTGGAATACTGCTCGGATTGTGAACGAATGTGGATGGCGCTCCACCCGTTTTTATAGCAGTTTTCCTTTACACACATATTGACATTCTACTTCACCCCCGGAGCATTACTTTACTATTTATTGATACTTAATCATCATATTAACAATTGATTTTTATATCTAACATCTTCTTAAAACTTAGGTCTACACATACGTACTAGCATCATCACGCTACGACGTCTGGGAGCTGGCTGGCGGCCGAAAATGTACTGCGCAGTTATTTATACTTCCTCAACCCCCATCTCAGGAGTATAAATACGCACGCTCTATAGCAAACAGTCGTCAGTCTGCTTGCCACCGTCGTAACGCTTACAAAGGAATGTTGTTATGCCTATTTACATGGTTACTAGCTTATTTAGGTATTTCCTAATTCAAATTCAAATACAAATAGTTTACTTTGCAAAGTAGGTATATATAATACACATTTTACAAGTCAAATTTAATCAATTAAAAATATATAATAAAATAATAAATGTACATGAACTAAATTAAAAGTTTATTTAATTTATGTAGCACGATTAATATGATAGAAAATTTTTATATTATACAAGGTGAAATCCAATCAACCGCCCGAACATATACCAGAGAACAAGGTTCAATGATCACCAACCGAGCCCCCAGCACGAATCCAGGTGACCGACCAAATCCCATCCTATATACTACATACTAATAGGTTACATGATACATATAATATAAATACCTAGCATTCCTAAGTACCTAGATTGACCAAATATTGCCTAGGTCTGGTTCATCAATGAAACAATGGCGTATCAATGAAACAATGATAGAAAAATATCTTTATTCTACAAGATCCTAATGCTATCTAATAACATAAAAGGATATGACATTTTTTCCAAATGAGCCAAATAAACATAAGTTTAGGAGGTCTCATAAAAGTATCTTTTAGAGACACTCATTAATTAATCATAAACAAAGTACTATGTTTTCTTTTTTCTCTTTTATATTTTATATTTTAATTTTTAAATAATAGATTTTTTTTTTTTTTTTACTCACGAGACTAATTCCTGCAGTCAAACTGTTTAAACAGTTTTGTAGGGTATTGTTTTAAAATATAAGATTTTTTTCCTGTTTAATAATTTTAATTAATAAATAAAATAAATAATTTACTAAGTTATTTCGGTGTTTTTCTATTAACTAAAAGTCAGATAGCTGCTCTACCTATTTATTTATTCCTATACTATGTTGCAGCTATCTGAGTAAATAAAACACATTTATCATATCACATCATATCACACAACATAAAACACACAATTCTTTATTTTTCTAAACGTAATTATATGCTATTTACATACGTACATAGGGGCGCGCGAATCTCGTCACAAATAGTCTAGAAAAGAGGGTGTCACGAATAGTGTCAAAGGATGGCCTGCCATTCAGTGTTTTCTGTACTTCACCGGATATGCAAGATCTTTTTGCAAAAGCTCGCTATAAACTACCTACATTTGCGGATCCCGCAAATACCGGGATCCCGCGGGACTAAGAATCATCAATCCCGCAAATACCGGGATTGAAATTTGATTGCGTGATTGCAATCCTTAATCGCAACGCACCACCCTGATGATAATTTTGAAGTGGGACGCCTGCTGGGCTCACGCGGATGGTCGGCTTTCCATTTAGGGCTATTTATTCCATCCAATTCCCATTACTTGGAGCTTTGGTATCCTAGTGTCCCAAGAGCGATCCCTCCTCAAATTTTCCGTTTCTTTAAATAAAATTAAGTATACCTGAGTGCGAATTTCACTTAGATTAAATTATGGTAACGTGTGTTAATTCTAAAACCGTTTAAAGATATTGTTTAAAATAGCCGTATTTTAGAACTTCGGACTTGAAATTATGTTGAAAATGTTTACGATATTTTTACAATTTTTCTACCTTCGTGAGTGTGACGTCACTTGTGGAATGGCTGTTGTTGTGTACTTTGCTATTAGGTAAAAAAAAGTTACTGACAGATTATGGATAGATATCATGAAAGTGTTGCTGTATTGATGAAAAATCCCAGAGTGATAGCTTAATATATTATGTCAAATGATTAAATAAAAATACATACGGGGTCTTAGATGAAGTTGCAGAAGCCGAAAACTGGCGATAGAAAAAGCAGATATGAACTACTTTTCCCGCCAAAAATTTTGGAAATCGACAAAAAAATAACTGTTGTCTCATACGTTTTGGTCGAGCTATGTAACTTTTTTATGGAACAGGTGAGTTTTTTTTTCGCAATTCGAGGGTCGGCTCCTATGGAGTTGTTCGTTTGGACGAGTTCATCTTAACACCCAGTGTATACATATAAAATGGCAAATATTCTCTGAAATAATATTTTAAATATCTCTACGAATTAAGAACACTAATAATATTATATTACGCGTGCAACGGAGACGGCATTAGAACCCGTGGTGTGACACCAAGATTATGCGTATATATACAGCATTTAATATTACCTGCCCCCAAACCCATCCTGCATGAACATGAGCCGGTCCATCAACTTCAAGTATTACACGGATACCCCGTATCTGCGCCAGCCGAACAATTTCTTCGATTTCCTCTTTCACGTATATTTCTGTTGGACTAAAAGCACCATACCTGTAAAGCAAAAAAATATATACACAGATTTTTATAGAGAAAGAAAAAGCAAACGATTTTTAGTGTTCCGTAGTACCTAAAAGGTACAAAAGGAACCTTATGGTGAGACTTCGTTGTCCGTCCGTCCGTCCGTATGTCACAGCCTCATAACTTCAGCACCGTAAAAGATAAGTACATGAAATTTGGCACAAAAATAGCATACATTTGCCCACATATAACGATGTAAAAAGAAAAAATCGATTTATTGACTGTACAAACAATAACTGTCAATACAATACTGAATAAAGAAGAATAGTTTATCAATATTCCTGTGTATTTTAAATGTTATATATTGTTTGATTTCCCCACCTCACCTTAAATATTTGTTCCTCCCTTGTATAAGGAAAATACAACGTCCTAATGTTTTACCTGGCCAGTTCAGGAACTCTTAAAGACTCCATTGGAAAACTCTGTACGTCCGTCATGTGCCAGTGGAAAATGTTCATCTTTGAGGCAGCCATACCGTCGAGCGTCCGTATAATGGAAGGGACACTGAAGAAGTGTCTGGCAGTGTCAAGAAGGAGTCCCCTGTGCTTATAGACTGGTTCATCCTATATTTCAACATACAAAAAACTCATACTACACTCGTACACTCTCATTTTACGGAAGATTTTTACTAGCGTTTTAATAGGCAAGTCTTTTCACCATGCTGCTATAACAAATATACGTTTGGGGCTTAGTGACCCGGTGCGAGGGTTCCTGCACTGCGCTCACTAACCCACCTGCCCAGCGGCAGCGTGTAAATATAGGCATTTCTTTTAAGGGAATCATTGAGTTAGCGGCCGCGGCCGCGATAGGTACAGATCGTTCACAGTTATTTTACCTCTAGGCTGATCGAAAATGTTTCTTAAGTATTGGACATAGAACAGCTGTCAGAGGTAAAATACCTGTGAACAGTCTGTATTTGAAAAAAACTATCGTCTTATTCCTGCTGCGCGGCGCACTTGCAAGCGAGTCGCCCCGCGCGCTTCCCGCAACCTTATTCTGTGAGGCGTCCGTATTCTGGTAATGTAAAGAGGTGCGATTGTGTAAGGTTGGTCATAGATGATAAATCTATACCATTGTCAAGGATCGTGTAGGGCAAATTCGAACTGTGTAAAACTGTCCATAAAATGAAGACCGACAAGTAACCGAAGGTTTAGAAATGACCGATGGTTTAAAAAATGCGAAATGAAATTGCGTTTTATTGTGTACTACCTACGTAAAATGAAATTTGATAACTTATTTACTTTAAAATTATGTCAAACACAAAAATAATAGATCTTTTTGATTACATTTTTTAAATCCACCACAAAAATTAATTTTTATAATTTAAAACATAGAATTCAATCGAAACTTATCTCCATGCAACTCGTATAACCAAACGCAACAATTGAAGGAAAACCGAGTTTCAGCTGCTCGACCCCAGGTGGTGGCATAAGTTTACTACTACTCAACAGTATATGTAGTTGAAGAGCTTGACACGGGATTACTTTTTTTACTAGATGTGATGTCTGAAAGAGACAGCGCTATATCTTATCGTATTATTTGTCTTCGTCCGAGTTTTGTAGTTATAATAACGCGTCATAGTTTCGAATCAATTCAAGTGTCAAGTCAACTGCAACTGCAAAATATTTTTGAATCGGTCGGTGTTTTATTTTATAGTATGTTTCTTTATTATATTAGTATGACGAAATAGCAACCGAACCAAAATACAAAAACCGGCCAAGTGCGAGTCGGACTCGCGCACGAAGGGTTCCGTACCATTATATATAAAAACAGCGAAAAAACATGTCTGTTGTATGGGAGCCCCCTTAAATATTTATTTTATTCTGTTTTTCAGTATTTGTTGTTATAGCGGCAACAGAAATACATCATCTGTGAAAATTTCAACTGTCTTACTATCACGGTTCATGAGATACAGCCTGTTGACAGACGGACAGACAGACGGACAGCGGAGTCTAAGTAATAGGGTCCCGTTGGTTACCCTTTGGGTACGGAACCCTAAAAAGTAAGAAAAAATATTTTAATCTGTGGCCGAACTGCCCTAAACCTTTTCATAATATCTTTCCTACAAAAATATAACCCCAAACTGTGTTCATATAAAAAACAATTCTTATTTCTGTGCCAAAGCCAAGGGTTTTGACTAAAAAGCTCCACAATTTTAATTTATTGAACATCATTTATTGATTTTAATGGTAGAATAAAAATTGTTTTACCTAATTTTATTCCAAAATAATCAAAAACACTTACCGTTAAACGATTGTCATAGACAACAAGTCGCCGCAATCATTTGACATTAGCGATGAACTAACAAAATCTTAGACAATTCGAATTATCTGTCAATCTTAACAAATCATTCACTCATTGTCTAAAATAACAATACAAATCGTAAAGCATCTATGAATACCATAGACAATTCAAATTGGCCGTTTGACAAGTGAAATGATTAGTTTTAAGCTATCAAATGAATACGATTTCATGACTATTTTCTTACACAATCGCACCTCTGATTTTCATGTTTAGTTTATGAGTTTAGCGAAAGAATCATTAATTAGAGTAAAATAATAACACATGTTATATACGTAAATAAATCCAAAATTTGGGTTGATTGGTTGTTTAGTAAGACTAATTGAACGGGCAAAGTTAGGCAGATATTTAAATTTATTTGTAGCGTATTTGGATATTTATTTGTAGCTCTTCTGGAAGGATGGGTTTTTTGTGCGAAATTTTTCTGATCTGTGCAGAGGTGTATATATTGTATGTAGAGCATGTGTGTAGAGTGTAAGGCGTTCATGTAGTTAACCATAATCATGTTGCTTCTGATTATTGGTGGTATTGCACTGAGGGCAATTTTTGGTATCAGCCCTTTCGGTGCTGCACCAATTTCCAAACATTTTCCTAAAAATTGTAAATGGGTATAATATTGGGAAAGTTTGGCTGTTATATTTTTTATTTTATTTACGATTTCCTTCATTTACGTTAAAATGTAAGTAAGAAGGTTCTAATTTGATTAACTGGCACGTTGCGAGTATTTATGTTCATCAAAATTATACTGACTTTGACAGAAGGCTGTAACAGATGATCAAGATTTTGGTATTTGTCAAAAATGCACAAAGGAGCATATAACAATAATTAAAGATGTTTTTGAAACGTGGATACGCTATATTGAGACGGCAGTAAGAAGAACACAGTGTAACCTATATAGCACAAGATTAGAGTCCATCAAACGAGCAGCAATAATTGTGTGGGTTCTGTTCCATATGCCTGCTTCAAGCAGTCCTCATCGAGTTACGTATTGATATTGGAGACCGTCAATAGCCCTCTGAAGAATGGAGAGAAATCCTTTGAGTCTCTGGCTGCCTTCGAATGTCTTGCGCACACAATGCACTGTATGAAATCAACTGCAGCTCTTGGGACAAATGCACGTGTGGTTGCGTCTCTGCAGTTTTTCAATTATGCACCTCGACGTGATTCTTCAATCTTTGTTGCATAAAATCTTTTTATTGTTGTTGCACTCGAAAAGAGTTATTCGTTCATAAGTTTATAATATAATCACATGTGCGAGTAATACTTTAATAAATATATAATATTGCCTCTATTGGCCTTTTATTTGTTTTTTATTTTGATTTATTTTATTTTTGACGTAAAGATTATATTTTATGCTCTGTACCTATTTGAGACCGAGGAGTCGTCGACCTTTATTTTGGTAAACTCGCTTGGCTTTACCAGAACCGTAGTACTTTATTATTCTTTTATTACCCATTATTTACCATTTATTATTGTCTTCTACAATGTTAGTTTATTTAATAAATGATACAGCAAACTAACCTAACCTATACATTACACTTACACTTATTGCACAAAAACAAAACAAAAGGGAATATTTACATTACTATACACCAGACACCACTAGTTCACAATATTGATACAAAATCGGAATCGTCAAATGCACTACACTACCACAAAAACACCTGATATTAGCCAAAATTTTCTTTCCACTTTCTATGTGTTTTTCATTGCCCGAAATAAAGACATTTTATTTTTTTATTTTTGCGTGACGGGAGCGTGTCGTTTGACTCTAAGTGCCTGATTAAATTTAAAAGCAATAATCAAAATCGTTAGATCTTGTTTTGGTATTTTTTTTTTCAGGCGCTATTAAATATTTTCAAGCTTTTTCCTTCTAAAACAAATTGAATAAAAAAAGAATCTCATAGGAATCTTTACTTCTTTGAACCATACCTGAATATGTGATGTCTTCTGCATTTTAGCCCGTATTTGGTGAGAAACTGATGATAAACAGTTTCTTATTTTTATGACTTTGTAGTAACGCGTGAAGCTTATTATAGCTTTAAATGATAAATTATGTAAAAACGAATTCCAAGGGGTCTTAGAATAAGAATCAACGTATGTTTATGCAGATCTGCAATTTTCTAAAGCGACAGGATGCAGCGTCTTCGAAATTCTAAAATGTCGAATTTCACATTTTGTCCGGGATAATCGCCTTAAGAGCAGTGAAATCTGAGAAAGTGGATAAACCAGGCTGATGGATGAATAAATCAAATGGATGGATGGATGGTAATTAACCTTTACCACCCAGCAAATGGTAAGACGTATACGAAATGATTTTCTCATAAATCCTGAAATACTCATTGGTGCATGCTAGACCACCAGGTTTCGAACCCGTGATACCGCTGCTTACCTGAATTTCAGCATCTGATACAATACTGATTAGACAGTTTTCTTTTCTTTCTAAGACTGGCTTTGTTGTCAATGTCAACTGAGTGAAGGTTTCCAAGGCATGGCGAGCTCCATATACGGTTTCAGCCTTAATGAAGACTGACAATTTTGTCTCTGAAAACATAAATCACTGTACTTACAATCACAAACAGCAAATTCAACTTAACTCTGAAGAAGTTGGCGTAGTCAGGTAAAAACGTAATGACAACAATGACATAAAATATGAATATATCTAAACAACAAACATAATACTTCCAGTAAAATAAGAGTGCGTAGATATGTCATAATAATGTTGTAATTACGGATAGGATTCACCATTTTAACTGTACAAGTAGGCAAAGGTTGAGCTTTCTCTTACTCATAATATCATCAAAAGGTCGACTTTGTGTCTCCTTGCACAGTTAAAGAGTGAGTCCTATCCACAAATACAACATATACAACATGGTCATATGTGATGTCAGAATAGATTATCAAGACAGGAGTATGAAAAGCGCCAACTTCTTGAGAAAATGCAGATAAAGAAAGCCCAATTAAAAATGTCGTCGCTTTATTTTGAAGCCGTATTTTTTAAATTAATTTTTACGCCTTTCTGCCAGAAATATAGGCAGAGACCACAGATTTTATAGCCTGATTCACGGTCATTAGAGGTCAAGAGGCGAGCCCGGTCCGAAGGATCTTGTGCAGTGTCAACTAAATTTTTGTGGTACTTTTGTACTGAGAGGCTCGTCCCACAGCCTCTGCGATATGTATTAAATAGTAAATTTTTGTACGCCGCCGGACTGGCTCGCGGCCAAGTGCTCCTCGCTTCAGCCAAGCCTGAGAACTCAACGTCACTGAGTGACGGGTTAGTGATACTACCGTAGAGGTCTCGAGTGCCGTTAGCTGAAAACAGGAACGCTGGAAGTGCCACACTCGAAATTTATTTATTATAATATTAGTACGGATGAAACCAATTGCAGTTTACGTGATGGACGTGGAAGAAGCAAAAGAGGTGTGTTAGGATCGTACCGCATGAAAATCGGTGGTCTCTGTCTTCACTTCTGGCAGGAAGGAAAACAGAAACAGGATGGCCAACTCCTGCGGTATAAAGATGTGTAATATATGTGCACATGAGGAGATGTGCAATAGACCCAGCACAATGGGGAACACTAACAGCAGACAGACCGTATCGGAGGCAGACTGTGATCGCTAAGGTATATGCTTTCGAATCAAATAGACGCGCTGAGCTCGATATAAAGCGAGACCAGCTTAAGGCCCAAATACAAGTGGCCATTAATTATAATATATAGTTAGAGGGGTGCCGACGACATGCAGTGAATGCGGTCGTACGTTCACTGCCAAAATTGGCTACGTAAGTCACGTGAGGGCTCATCAGTGACGTTCTCAGCAGCACTTGCTGTGACCTAAAACGGTCGAGAAGTATTTATTGAAATAAACGATTTTTTTAACTATTCCGTATACTTTTGACTTTGCTCTTCTCCACTACTTCACCAATTTGGTCAGCATATGTAATTCTAGGACCGCACAGTTGAGTTTTATCTTCCACTTGCACACCATAAATTTCTTTCGTGACTCTTCTTTCATTAATTCTTTCTATACGTATATGTCCAAGCCAATGAAGCATTTCTTTTCCTATCTTAGTCACTACATTATATTTTTTATGTAAGAAAATACTACGCATGTTGTATAAATATAATGTAAACTGCAAAAACTACCTTCTTGATCCTTCACATTAAGTCTGTACTTTTCAATGGTCTCCCAGGTCAAGTTCATGTCAGGAGATTTGACATCAAATTGTATAACGATTTTCTTTTGTCCTTTTTGATAGTTGGGCATACCACATTCGGTTAGTAAGTGATCAAATGCCAATTCTGACATTTTCTTCAGCATAGGATGAGTTTCTTGTGGAGACCCTTTGAGATTTAACCTAGAAACATTTAGGTGATGCTGTAAGGAATGATCTGCAAAACGTTTTTGTTCCTGCAATTTTAATAAAATCTGTCTGTCTCCCACATAAAAGTAAAACATTCAGACAGCACGGGTTTCAAATAATTAACACCAAAGCGTAATTATGTAACACCTTTTTCGCCTTTAGACGGGGCATCCTCAGGGTTGATATTTGGCCAAAAACATAAATGTGAAAAAGGTGCCGGATTCATAAGAACGGCCGTACAGGGTTGTTGGCTTCACCGAAAAAAAAATTGAGATCAAACTGCGTGACGAGATTTATAGAGGTCCCTTCAGTCATATCATTACTATGCGTTCAATATTATATTTTAAAAGAAAGTTTTTGGAGTCCTTGAAACTGAATGTGTAGAACTGGGCAAGTTTGTACAGAAAGAGTTTAGGTGGTTACATCATACATCCAAATAATTGACTTTGAAAACTTGTATCGAGTTCTATGTATTTAGTGGCGAGGACCCTAACAAACTTTATTTTCAAACAAGTGAAGACCGTTCCACATTATTGCAGTTATGACTGTAGGAACCTCCATAAACCTCTTTATTCTTTATTGCACAAAAAACTAAAATAAAATAATATACACATTATACAGCTTAATTCTAAAGAAATTTCTTCCAGCCAACCTTAAATGTGGTGAAAAATGGTGGGCAAATAATTGTGCACAACTTTAAAAACAGAAAACTTAATAGAAAAACGGAATTTAACGAATAAGCAATGCAATTACATGTAAATAAACATATACTTTTACATATGACATATATATTTACATATTTTACATATTATAAACATATACTTTTACATATATATTTATATCCAATAAATAAACAATACTTTAATTACTCAAAATAAACGTGCGTAAAATTACATTATTTAATAATATTTATTAATAAAACATATTAAATACATAACAATTCAAACTAATAAAATGCAGATAGGTAAAAACAAAAATTAACTCTTAGACAGAAAATGCTGTTTAAGCTTTCTTTTAAATGACGATAGAGATGGGTTGTTTCTAATTTTACTAGGCAGACTATTATCAACCTCGGCACCCACATTTTTCTTAACTATTCTTTTTTCGGCGAAGCCAACAATCCTGCACTGCCTTATTCAGCCCCATTTCTGTATTTATAGTATTTTATAGTTTGATGGGATCATTAGGAATATTAATTTTTGTAAAGTTGTATTGAACCTGTGGTTTCACGTGCATGAATTTAATTGATGACTATATCCCTAGGGAATTGCCCACTCTCAGAGAAAAAACTATTGGTACTTTGTCCAAATGAAGTGTGTAACCGTTACAACTATTGACTTAATACAACTCAAAATATATGCTCAAAAACCTAGCTACCACTATGCTAAATGTCAAGTTTTGAAGGTTTTATATGATTGAGTGAGTGAGAGAGCCAGTGATAAAAACAGTGATTTTTGGTCGTCAATGTCACAGGTGCTGCTTAAAATTTCATTTCTTGGACGCAAAATTCAAGTTATGGAGCTCCAAAAGTAGCTCTAAATGGTTACAATATAACACTTGGCTGGTGCGCCGGCCTATTATTTTTTGACCTCAGCCCTGGACACGCCGCTGCGTGTCTAAATGTAGCCACTGATTATAATTACTCCAAATAAGTCCGGCGCGGCGCACCCTGGACAGGCTAAGACCTGAAAATAAACAACTAACAAATCCTTTCACTTTAACCGGGTGATAGACTTCAGCTGTGACTTTTCACCATCCTCATGATGAAGTCATGCGCTGCCAAGCGACTCGTCGTATTTCTGCATGAGGTCATGAGAAGCGAAACCGGGAGATAAGTTGCAGGCAGTTTGAAGTATCAGTTAATCGTTCGTTACGAACTTCAGTAGATGTTGCAAAAGTCTCTGGACAAGCTGATGAACGCCTCGCCTGCTTATTCTTCCACTTTCTAGGCGAGTACGCATCATCCTAGGTAGTATCGATGCTTTTCATCAGGCGCGGTAATGGCCAAGCCAAGCAAAACATTACCCCCATTTATGTTAAAAAAAAATCAAGAAGTGTCGTAGGAGCCCCGGTTAGAACGAAGTTCCTTTCGATATCGACGCTTTAACCGCGCCGCGCCGTCCGCACATTAGGTCCACGAGATTATTATTTATAGCGCCCCCCGGTCTACTCTTGGATATGCAATGGCTGTTTTTCCATTTAACGGTTTTCCGACGGCACGGCAACGGCGACGGCGACGGCACGGCGACGGCACGGCACAAAACCGAGCAACGTTTTTCCATTTACCGGTTTTCCACCGGCGACGGCGACGGCTTTGCGACGGCTTTTCGGGCAGTGCTTGAGAAGCAGCTGACACGGGTGGACATCTTTGTGGGAATATGTGTTTGAAATGAACCTTTCACACAATAAAAGTTCTCATTATTATCTACAAAAAAAGCCTTACTTAATTAGTATATTTTCATTATAATTTGTCGACTCCCCTCTTTGCCGAACGCGGCCGACCACCTGCAACCTATGCGTGGCCATCAAATTTAGTCTGCTTCGACGCTATCCCTCTATAATTTGTGTTCGACGCTTTGCGACGAGAAGACTATGCTGGCTGCGCCAACGAGCAAAATTAGAAATATACCGACAATTTGTGAAGATATTCGTACCATAGTTTCAAAATACAATGTATCAATTTAGTACATACATTTAATTGTTTTATTTTCTTATTTATTAGTTGTGATTTACGGTAATTAGGTGCAATTGAATATTTTATTAGCGCAAAGACAATTTATTCGATAATTACAAATAGACGCCTTGTGAAAAATACTCTCGCATTGCAAAGATACCTATAATAATACATTCCTTTTATACATATGTATATGTTCAGAAAAAAAAGTTTAAATTTTACCAGTCTGTTTATTATTAGTGTTTTATGACGGAGTTCTATTAATGTCACTCTGCTGTCTATCCGTCCGTCCGTCTGCCTGTCTGTTTGTCCGTCGTACGTCCATCTGTCATGCGAATCGGAGCACTTTTTAGAACCTGTGAAATGTCAATTTTTTTGCGGTCGTGTAGCCCCTGGCTAACCGATCACTGTAGTTCAAACCCAAACTCGCTAGGACCAGCGGCTCAGAAGATATGGAAGATATATTTATGGTAATTTTTATTTACTTTCGACTTTTTTATTTTTTTATTTAATTTTCAATTTTCATCTTGTCGAGCACTTTTCTTAGAGTACCATGAACATGGCTCCAGCTTCAGCCGTTTGGGAGATACGGTCCGTCAAAGTTTTACCACTTGGGGGGGGGGGTAGATCTAGGGGGGGGTACTAGGGTTGTACCACCGTCCGTTCCGAAGATATGGCTGAAAAAAATTTTTTTTCGAGACGCCAAAAAAAGAATTAAAGAAAATTATATATTTTTGACACCCTATCGTCCAACCGCTAGGGCTGTACCACCTTCCGTTCCAAAGAGCCGAAACAAAAACATTTTTCGGGACATGTCTAGTGTCAAAGTCAAAAAGTACATCCCTAGGAACTGCGCACGCGAGCGCGAAGCGCTATAATGTCAGTTTTTCCCATCCCTAGTGTCAAAGTAAAAAAATATGTCAGAGTACATCCCTAGTGGCGGGGGACATCCCTAGTGTCAAAGTAAAAAAAAAAATTCAAAGTACGACCCTAGTGATGGGACACACTGGCACGAACTGCGCACGCTCGCGCTTCGTGCTCGTAATCTTATTCATATGGCTCGCTTAAGTACCATACAAATTCCCATACATTCTGCCATTTTGAAAAACCGTCAAAAGTCATTTCAAATGTCTAAAAAATGTCAAATGTCAAAGTTGTTCACCAGTCAGAATTAAATTCCTGACATGACACCCATACATCACTATCATGTCAGAACACTCCTTCCGACAAAACTACCATGTCAATGTATATTATTAACAATCCCATTTTTGGGTTGACAGTCATTTTATTAACACACTGAATCGTCAGTTCTAAGCGCTCGTTCAGACACGGCGGGAACCGCGCGATTATAGAATCGCATGGAAATCGCGCGGGTCTTATTTATATGAGTTAGTTAGTAATCGTTCAGACATAACCGCGCGGTTAATCAAGCCGCGCGGTTACCGCAACCCAACCGCCAGAAAATAGAATCGCGCTGCTCCCGCGCGTTTCTATTACAATGGAGTCTTTACTTCGCGTTCAGTTGCGTTGCGGATACCGCGCGGTGAGCACGTCACTGTTCGTGAGTTCGCCATGGATCGTTTCGACACTGAACTATTTATTGATGAGGTGGAGAAGAGACCTGCAATATGGGACATTCAGTGTGATGATTACTCAAATAAAATTATCAAGAACCGAGCTTGGCAAGAGTTGGTGGAGATATTTGGAAATTGCGAAGACACGGTGGAAAAAAAGAATATTTTAAGTAAGTAGGTTTATTCACCAAAAAATAATTGACAGAATTATGTTATAATTATTGTTATGAAGCGTATATTATACTCTCCGTATACTTTAGGTACTTAAATAAATATAAACAAACTTCGGCTGCTTTATGCAGACATTTCGAGCATTTTTCAAATGAAGGTCACAACGGTACTACCATATTTCGTTTGTTTACATTTAGTTATGTACCTAAACATTACAAGTACGGTATGTTAGTTGCAGCTATATCTTTGTGTCTTGCCATGGAACACGCCCATCGTTCACAAAGTAATGAGCGAATTTATCTCTGATATTCAAAGATGACGGTGTCCCTCTTCCCGCATGCAAGGTATTGAGATTAGTCATGGGTGCATTATATTAAGTATCTTTAAATTTTAGACCATCTCTAGTCCGCACATAGTTATGTAGAACACAAGAAGCTTTTATTATATCTTCGGCAAAATCTATGTTTACATTTATAGGCCTATGAAAGATGCGCCATTTGTTCGCCAAAATACCAAAAGTGCACTCAATATTACGTCGGGCTCTCGATAACCTATAGTTAAAAATCCTTTTTTCATATGGTAAACATTTGCCTGAATATGGGCGCATTAAATTTTCTGCTAAGCCGAAGGCTTCATCTCCAACTATAACATAAGGCATTGGTGTTAGGTCTACATTAGATATTGGTTTAGGTGTTGGTATGTTTAATGATTTTTCTGTCAGGCGTTTATAAAAAACCGAATTTTTAAATATAGCAGAATCACTGCTTTTGCCATAAGCCCCAATATCAACATAAGTAAAGCAATAGTTGGCGTCGCAAAGTGCTAAGAGCACTATGGAAAAGTAATGTTTATAGTTATGATACAAAGAACCCGAATCAACAGGCTTTATAACTCGGATATGCTTGCCGTCTATAGCACCAATGCAATTTGGAAAATTTGCATATCTCTCAAAGTCTCGTGCTATTGTCTTCCAGATATCTTCAGTCGCTTCGGGCATGACTATGTTTACCAACTTATTCCACAATGATTTACATACTTCGCGGACAATTCCAGTAATCGTCGATTTTCCTAGGCGATAATTGTAGCTTAGTTCTCCAAATGAACAACCCGTACCAAGATATCTGAAACAAGAATATTATTAATAATGTTATTATTTTTAGGTACACAACTCCAAAAAAAATGGAAAAACATACGAGATTGCTACAATAAAGAATACAAAAAAGAAAAAACAACTCCTTCTGGTTCAGGTGCTCGTAAAGGAGCCCGATATATGTATTTTTCAAGATTATCTTTCCTGCAGAATAGTGTAAGTAATAAAGACACTACAACTAATATTGAAGAACAGAATGAAAGGCAAAGTGAGGAGACAAGTGAACTAAACGCCAATGCAACCGAAGCCACTGAAATACGTCCCCCTAAACGTAAGACAAGTGCCAGAAGAAAAAATAGCTGTTTTAATAGAAAAAAGTATCGAGTCACGAAAACATTTTCAGAATGAACTTCAAGAAAATAGTATTACCAAGCAAGATGACGACAAACTCTTTTGTTTGTCGTTATATAAAGAACTCAGAAAAGTACCAGAAAATAGGCGTTTAGCAACCAAAATTGAATTACTTCAAGTGATACAAAAAGGACAAAGCTTACCACCCCCTGTTCGCTACAATACTCAGCAGATCACACCTACGTATTGGCAAGGACAACAGTATACAAGCCCGCAAGGATATTTTACTACATCTGGATCATCTCCTCCTGTTCCGGCACCGTCACCGTCACCGTCGCAATTTAGTTCTGGCTCTCAGTCCTCTACAGTTATAGAAAATATTTATGCTGATTTTGAAGAACAATAAATAAATCTTACCTTAAAGTTATTACGAGTTTCTCTTCCGGTGACACGCTTGGCCTCAAATGCGTTTCAGAGCATGAAATATCTTGCCTGATCAGTTCAATTAGTTCATCAAAAGATTTTATTGACATTCTCAAATAGTCAAAAAATTTGTTATCATACATTCTTAATTTGGGATATAATGTTACGAACTGACCATGTACTAGTCGGTCACGTAATATTGGATGCACCCAATACCGCCTTTTTCTTTTCTTTTTTTTAAGGAGCAACCACAGTAAACACACTTCTTCGTCGACCTCCATTTTGAAACTGACGCTAACCCGCACGAAATCGCATACTAACCGCGCGTGTCTGAATAGCTTCACAATTTTGCGGTTTGAAACCGCGCGATTCGTAAACGCACGATTCCCGCATGTCTGAACGCAGGCTAATATAACTCTTATTTATAACAACTCACAAGTAGAATATTAGTTGAAACTGACTCTGAGAGACACATTTAGGTTAGGCATAGTTAGGTAAAAACTCTGTTGCATTTCTTTCGATATCGCATCTGTAGACATTTAGTTGTCATATACATGAGCATTTTGCTAGATGGCGTTCTTCTCGTTTTATGTTGGTTAGAGGACAAACGCTCAAGGGCATTCACGATACTTTAAGCCTTAAGGCTTAGACTTTGGGTTTTTGCTTAAATATGCTGAGTCAGCTACTTATCTGATCAATGTTAAACTCTTAAATATGATTTTTCAGACCTTTATCTTTCCGTTGTAAAGTAATTTACCCAATTGGAAACATTTCACTCGATAGAATTTATTTATGAAAATGGTGACTTTTAAGATATTAATACGTAGGTATTATGTCTAAGCGGCTTGAATTTTATGCCTGAAATTACTGCTATAACAATAACATGGTTTTTTAGGGTTCCGTAGTACCTAAAAGGTACAAAGGAACCTTTATTGTGAGACTCCGTTGTCCGTCGGTCCGTCCGTCCGTCCGTCCGTAAGTCACAGCCTTATAACTCTAGAACCGTTAAAGATGAAGACTTGAAATTTGGCACAAAAATAGAATTCATTTGCCCACATAAAAAAACTTTAAAAAATTTTGATAAATTTAAAATTGTTGAATATATTTCCAAAACAAAAGAGAGAAAAATAAAAAATATTATCCTCAAAATACAATATGGGTATCAAATTGTAGATAATAAAGAGCTGATTGTAAAAATATATACTTTTACCATATTTACTGGCACTAATCTCGAGATATTTTTAAAAAACCATGAAAACTTATGTTCCCCCTATCTCCGAAACTGGTATACCAAAAAAAATGACGATTATAGATCATAACTGGCCAATTACAGGAAAACTATAGCGATATATATGACAAATATATAAAAAGTAAAAAATATATATATATTTTATAAATACAATATTGGTATCAAATTGTAGGTATTAAAAAGTTCATTGCAAAAATATATAGTTTGGATATAATTACTTGCATCTATTTCAAGAAATCCTTGAAAAACCCCAAAAAAATGCATGTCCCCCTTATCTCCAAAACTGGTCGACCGAAAAATATAAAAAAAATCATGGTAATATGTGTTTACGTAAAGATTACAGGAAAAATATAGCCGTAGAAAAAATCACGAAAAAGACATGACTAAATTAGTTTTTTCATCTACGATACGGAACCCTAGGTACGCGAGTCTGACTCGCACTTGACTGGTTTTTTTTTTCGTTGTAACTTAATTATATTGTTAGAAAGTCTACATTAGTACGCTCGCTTCGTGCGCTGTGGACGCGCATAATCAGTGAATTTGCGAGGTTTTTCTGGAATTTCTAAAAAAGTATTTAGAAATAAATAAAAACACATTTATTTGCAATTTGAGGAGCGTACTTTGCGATTTTTTTCTATGGAGTCCCTTAATTATATCTTCTTTTTTAATATATATATTTTTTATTTTTTTAATAACGTTAATACTGACGTTATGAATTAAACAAAAAAGTTTCATTTAAAAATACATATTTTAATAAACTTTGATCAGCAATTAGTCGGTATATAATAAAATAGGCCAAGTGCGAGTTGGTCTCGCGCACAAAGGGTTCCGTACCATTATCAGCAAAAAAATCATGTCTTTTGTATGGGATTAAATATTTATTTTATTTTAATATAATTATTTATTTTTAAAGTGAATATATAACTTAATATTCTGTGAATATTTCAAGCGTCTACCTGTTGTCGTTATCAATACCGAGCAAAAACGAGCAAAAAAATCTTGGTTGTTGTATGGGAGCCCCTTAAATATTTATTTTATTCTGTTTTTTAGTATTTCCTATTATTATTAAGATACAGCCTGGTGACAGACGGACATGACAAATGTATGACGCACATGACAAATGGCTGTTTAGAAATGTATCCCCTGCTATCAAGATATATTTATAATAATTTGCTTCCGACAGATTTGACAGATGAGTAGACAGACATAGACAGAATACTTTTTTTATAAGCAATCACACATCACAATCAGTATAAGTCTAAAATTGATCAAGGGACGTCATAACCGACAGTTTTTTACAAAATCATAAAAAAATAATGGTTAATTTGTATACTAAAATAATGAAAACTATGTCCCAAAACGGCGTACATTACATGAAAAAAAAATTTTTTTTAAGCTTTGTGGATTGCTATAATGAATTGCTTTGTTAATATACGCACATTTTTTTGTATAAGATCAATAAATTATCTTCACTAATTGTAATCTATTTACACAATACTGTCTCCCATTGCAGCCATGGCAGATATTTTGATAGCACCTTATACATATTAGAATTAGAGTCTCATTTGTACGCTTATGCATGAAATCGTATAAAACTTAAAATAACTTTATTATTGCCCAAACTACATTTTGGTTACACAATTTGTGTAAAAATTACTGCCAATTACTCGAAAATCTTGTGTTTTAAACTCAAAATATCAAAAATAGGGTTTTCTAAAATAAACGACTTTCTTTTTCTAAATTTGGAAATAAATTGTATTTTGGTAGTTACTAAATATATGATAAATGCAGTTGTTTGGTATGTGGGATACATAGGATAACAATAAAAATAAAAGTGACCGTTTAGCCTTAAAATTAATTAAAACACATAATAAAATTTAAGTAACTAATCAAACTTGTCTCCTAGACTATAATTAAAAAATCTTTGCCATTTTAACCATATCTTGTACCTTGCTAAGATATTGCTGTTGTGTGCGTGATGTAGTTCGTGCGTACTAGCACCCAGTGGCGTGCACAGAAATTTTTGCTGGAAAAGCAAACAATTGGTCAAGAACAACAATAAAAAAAATATGAAAAAATTTAAATATCACTTTGAAAAAAAAATGTTGTATGACGCTAGGGTAGACAATGTCTACCCTAGAGTGAAAATTTCCTATACAAACTTTTTTTTTTCAAAGTGATATTTAAATTTTTTTATATTTTTTTTATTGTTGTTCTTGACCAATTGTTTGCTTTTACAGCAAAAAGTTCTGTGCACGCTACTGCTAGCACCCATACATATCAGCCGCGCAATGTACCTTTGTATAAAGATAAACTACATGGTAATTATTATTACGTAACACACAATGTGCAGTTTCCCACTTTAGAAATTTCTTGGCTAGACTTAGCAATATTTTTGAAGTTTATAGCTACAAAAAAATATTCGGGGGCTAAATATTTTAGCTACTTGTTCTAGCCACTTTTTATAAAATTAATTACCATCATAACTTGCCCTTTTAGCACGAGTTTAGTAGGCGATTCTTATGAAATCGTTCACAGAATAATAAAACAACTGGTTAATTCGAGAGGGCGTCTGTCATGATCACTTCGGACATTAATTTAACTTTAAAATTGCACCTACCTTGCAAATACCTGTTTTATGCTTCATTATTAAAATTAATAACGTTCAAAATGTAAATTTTATATTTTATTTCATTCTAGCCACTTTACTACCTACAATGCATTTTCCCAAATCTAGCACCTTTTTGGGGGAAGGTGGCAACACCACCGGCAAAGCAGTGGGAAGCTTGCTGTCGCCGGCGACGGCAACGGCGGGACCCCCCACACCGCACCGCCCCCGCTCACGCACACTGCCTTAGGTTATGTAATTACGCAATACATGTGCAGTTTTAAGGTGAACGCGCACTTATCCGCACCGCATTAACCGCATGCACTGCAGTCATCATTAAATGGTATCGTGCACCTATCTGGATCTTCTACATCGACTGAATTGCATGGCATCCACCATTTCATTTAGTGTTCATCGTAAAACTGCAGATGACTTAATCAGAACAATGCCGTGTGCATCGATGCTGCTGCTGTTATCAGCTGCGGCTTCGGATACTACAGCTCGAATGGGTGTCGAATAGAACTTCATACTAAGAATTCAAACGCGGCGACTAGCGACTGTGGGTCCGGCGGTGCGGACAAGTGCGCGTTTACCTTTACCACCCAGCACGTGGTGGGAAAGCCGCGACGGCGCGCCGTCGAAGCATCGCCGTTGCCGGTGCCTTGCCGTTAAGTGGAAAAGGCGTGCATATAAATTCATACATTTTTGCCTCCACCTTCGCCGTGCCGTCGCCGTCGCCGTTGCCGTGCCGTCGGAAAACCGTTAAATGGAAAAACAGCCAATAGTTCCTGTAGTCCTATGGAGCTTCAGGGGCTAGTGTAAGTCTTTGGGATCGGGTCTGGTCAAGCCACGCTGGGATCGGTGCATTTCATTCATTCCTTCATTCTTTCTTTGAAATTTTACATCATTTTATTGATTTGACCGCGTAGCGTCGTTCACTCCACTCGGTACTATGAAACGTGGTAATATGAACCGTTAGCGATTAAGAAGTGTCTAAAACGATACAATAGTAACGTAACGGTAGAAATGTTTCACGTTTTTCGGCCCAACCCTCAACCACAAGCGTCTGGCGTATAACGTGCGATAAGGAACTTTGTTCCAAAAAGTATAAGTGTGAACAAGCTCATACAGATCTGCCACAGATATAATGCGCATAGAAATCTATAGCCGAGCGATCGGAAGTGCACTATCTGTCAAAGGATTGTATAAAAAACTTAAGGAAATATGACGTTTACCGAAGAGTAGCGAAGATTCCTTTGTTTATTATTTAAATGGTACTACTGTACGTACTTGTAATATTCAGGTTGTATGGTGACAAACTTTTCTGCCAATTTGACACTCTTAGGCTGAGGCCAAAACGATGGTCTGCAAAAAAAAAAACAAATGTCAAAGTACCAATAAATATCAAGTGTCTGAAAATACAAAAAAGTGCCAACGGACAAGAGGTTTTCGTACCGCTATTTTAAATTAATTTTATACTAACTAAGAAAAACAAGTCTGTGTACTTTTGTGACAAACGTAATTCCATGGGATTTTGAATGAAGCGAGTAAATAATTGATGGAGATGAATAGTTAATGAGCTATAGAATCGTGTACTACCGGCTGCTTTGTCTCAAAGTGTTACCGAGCCGATGTACTCGTATGACGTCATAATTTTTTTGTATGGAAATTTAGTTTTTTTTCTGAAACCTATCGTGTGGGGCATCAAATGTAAGGACTTAATGAGCAAATTGTAAAAATATACTATATCATTCAATTTCAGCCACTCGTTTTCTAAAAGATAACATAACATTTTGTAAACATAGGCAAGTTTGGGCTCTTCCAGATAAGAATGTTTTGTGAAACATACGTCAACTTATTCGTAGAATATAAATATATATATATATATATACATATATATAATCGTTAATATTTCCAAAATTCGTTTCACGAAGTTTTACGTACAGAATAAAAGAAAGGAATTCTGAAAATATTTACATTTACATATTTATATAATAAATTTATGCTATATTTATATCATAATGTTAAATATTTTTTTCCCAATTTTCTACATGCATATGTGCACATTCTGCGAGAACTTGGACAAGCTGACAATCAGCTCTGTGAAAACCATTTTATTTTTCTATCACAGCATATAGCTGAGCTTAATATAATAAATTTAAATATTAGAATTTCGAAATTTTGTCTATGATTTAACTAATTAAATACCAAAACAGTGTCCAATTTAATTCAGTATACAAAGAAACAAATTTAAACTTAATCAAATTGACGGTATTATAATATGAAATCGGTTCTTTTGTTTAACTTTGAAGAATTTTAGCTGAAAATACATTTTTTAAGTATTTTTAAGCGCCTACTTTACGCTATCCGGAGACCCAGTGACGTGATGCAGTGCGCGCTGATACGAACGTTATTTCCGAAGTTAATTTCAAAATCATTGAATTAAATTAGTCACAAAAGAATAAAAAATATGACACTTAGTATGGCTTTCAAATCATTAAGCATCCTTAAACAAAAACAAATATATAGATTTTTCTGGAACAACGTCCTATCAACAGAGATTGTGCTCTAAAGTATTAGGCTTATGTAACAAAAGCATGAAACATAAAACATAGTTAGGTCACACCCCCGACACTTCATAGTCCTCGCTCAAGTTATTTACCTACACTCTCACGCGCGCATCTGGCTTGTCCGCACACGCTTGTGTGTGTGCGTGAGCTAGGCTAGGGCTGGCAGCAAGCGTTTGAGCGTCGTCGATCGAGAGGGACAACATTTATAGTCAGCAACTTATATGATTATTTTCCTAAATTTTAGCAGGGTTAATCCCTAGGTCCTCGTTCTGGTTCCCCATGGATAAATTTGTATTAAAAAAATATATATCGTCACGACCTGAATGCGAGGGTGTCAGAGGTGTTATATAATATATATACAACAAAAGTATTTCTGAAAGTATTTATTAGTTTCCACTTTTTGTAACAACAACTTTAATAACAATTTTTCTAAATAAATAATTGGTCCAATTTATTTTCCCGCAAGTGTAAAATCAGCTACCTATTACTATTTACCCTACCTCGTCCTCTCTAATCATAGATTTGCTATTGTAGACCCGAGCGTTGAGAGCAGGACGAATTTCGCCCTGCGCGCTAACGCAAAATGAGTAAGCCACGCCCGGAACTGTTTTTTTTTTTTTGCCTATATCATAACCTTATGAGGCGTCTTTACGAGCAAACCTCCATACAAACGCTATCACAACATTATGAGCTGTCTATGGAATGTTATCACAATATATATGTTGTTATAATGACTGAATCCATTAACATTATTTAGATCTATGTTAAAGTGGAATTGAAAATCGTGAAATTTGAGTAATATCTAGACACCAAATTTTACGTTTTTTTACCAAAAGTGAAGCCGAATGCGCTTTTATTGTTTTACATAAAATAATGTTTGGAAACGTCCACAGTCTTGCCAAAATGTGGTTACTAGAAAAAAAGGATTTCTTCCAACAAGAGAGAGCATTTTCTTAAAATATTTGGTTATTCCAAAAATATATATAATAAGATTGAGAGTATATTGTTGGTACAAAAAAACTGGTAATCTTATTTTGATAAAATTTTATTCTCAATTTTTTTGCTTATTTCAAGAGTAATGTATTTAAATTAAGATATATTTTGAGTTAAATCAATAAACTGGACTTGCTGAAATCAAGGCAATAAATTTTCTCGAATCAATATTAAATATCTTTGGTCAAGAGGTAGGTACTCTTATCTGTTTTGAATTAAGAAATTTAAGTTTAATTTCAAGAAAAATATCCACTTCGATCAATAAAATGTTGTTTTAAAGAGATTTCTTTTGGTTTATAATCAAGAGTAGAAATGTTGTTGTTTAGTAAGTACATACTTAAATGAAAACGTTAAACATTCATGTTTAGAAAATAAAACTTTGTTCTAAAATAACACTATACTAAAGTTCGTGGTATTGATTACTCGAATTGAAAATTTAAATCATTAAAATAACTACACTTCTCTCACACCAAGATGGGCAGTGAAATATTTTCTTGGATTTAGAGAACTTTCCTGGAAACAAAGAAAAAGTTAATTACAAAATGACAAAATCATTGTCTTACAATAAGACAACATAACTTTACGTTGATAAAATTATTTCACTTTGAAATTTATAGTGTCTGAACGCAAGAGTATATTTTATTGTCGTTCGTACTAATAAAAAAAATCTCATCCGACGCGCGGCCGACATTTGCTTAGTGACATTGAATTGAAACGTCGGCGCGTTTCAATTCAATGGACTCGATCAGAGAATTACTGTTATCGTGGGAGATCCCCGAAGTAGTGATAAACAATTTTGAAGGTATGTAAGTGTTCATATCCGCCTTTATGTATTATTTTTCCTATACAACCCGCCGGAAATATCTGCGCACCCGAAACCTCTCGCAGGGGTTCTACCACGGACAAACCCCGAGTTGCAGATGCGCAGATATTTCCGACGGGTTCTATACCTCTTCCTCATCCCTGGTCTAAGTATAGGAGTTTCCCACTGAAAATAGGCCACTTTTAATCAGGGAATCTTCTAATAACGGGGGCAGTGCTGCTAGGCAGACTTTTTTTCACAACGAAGTTTTGCTGTCTATTGACAGTAAATACCTGGCTGTATGGTTTAGGCACCTGCCGTCGATCGCCAGAGCCTTGATCGCTAAACTATGTGTTCAGTGTCTGCTCTTTTCGAACCAATAATTTATTTTATTATTTAAGTTATATCTCCTTGCGATGGGTAAATCGCCAAGTATTCAAACATAGAAATTTATTTCTATCATAATTTATTTTATTATCTAGGTTAGGACTATGGGACTCTAAAGTCAAACAGTAGAGCTACAAGGTCTAGTTAACTTTTCTGCATCCTGTTCATTTTATTTAATACTTACCACTTGCTGAACGGTGAAGGAAAACATTATGAGGAAAGTGAAAACAGTGAAACGCGGGGGTACCAAGTGTGGACTGTGACTTGCATTTTCACAGTTCACACTCAGAACACCTCTGACACTTCTTCGGGGATTCATGTTGTGGTGATATATATACATAATATATATATATATTACATATTTATACTATTATTATTATGTTCCATTTCTATATGTTGTATGCTTGTTCCCCTTTTTCTTTTTTGCAGAAAATGGTATAAGTATTGAACTTTTGCCAAAACCGAACCCGGACACTTTAAAGGAATTGTGTCCACACCTGGCAACCAGGATAATCCTACAAGAAAAAATTAAAAATTAAAAATTAAAGGGTTAACGGATAGTCTTTTGTATGGTAAATTTGAATTTGACAGCGACACCTTTAATAGTACCGATTCCATTTATGTTGATTGGTGTGAATTAAATGGTATTAGGTACCACATATATAATGTTGTGCTACAAGATGTTAATAATGATATACCCAAATATTATATCATCAACAAAATTATTTTGAAACAATGTAGCAATGACATTTTATTTGAATGTTTTTTTTTAGACATTGTTCATTATAATGCTCATTTTAAAGCATATAAAGTGGTACAAACTACACGTAGAAGTACTATTGCCTACGGAAATTTGTACACAAATTTGGTTTCTCAAGTTTCTTAAATTTAGATTCCTATGTTAAAGGTGATTTTTGATATTTTTAAAAAATAGAATTATGTGTGTGAGGTCAACACCAATAATGTTTTTATTTGAATATACGTCTACGAAAATTTGTACACATGTAAATTTAGAGTAGTGTAGCTAAGTCTGATAATAATTGAGCATATTTTAAGTATATATTTTGGGTTCGATTATTTACATAAAAGCAATTTTTTTTTAATCCATCTGCTGTATAGCTGTTAAGCAAAAAATGTTGATGAATGTCAAAAATATAAATATATAGACCTCGATAACATGTCTAAAATCATGCTTGAGGTTCCATTGTGGGAAAATGTATCGCTTTTTGTGTAACCAACCGTTTTGTAAACGCTTGTATTTTTTTCTTTATTGTTATTGTGATGAGCATCGTAATAAACCTATTTGGAAAGTCAATGGCTTAATTCTTTTTTTACAGTTATGTCGGTGCAAATTTAATTGTTTACTTTCTTTTAAGGGCTTATTCTATGTCACTCAAAAATTTAATTTTAATATAAAAATGCTATTTCTATTCGTTAAGTTGCATAGAATATACCCTTAAAAAAAAGTAGACAATTAAATTTACACTCTGTATCCAGATTTGTATAATCCTGAACCAAGAAGAAACCAATTTAAATCAAGTAAACCTTAAGTTTTAATCTAAGACAATAAATTATCATTTTAATATTACTTCCTACTTAATACCAAGTTAATAAAATCTTAAGCTGAGATAATAATTTAGGTGTAAGAAAACCGAGAGCATCAAATTGAGAGATTCGGATTTAGACCTAAATGAATATTCTCTCAAACCTAAACCATAATAATTGAAACCAAGAAAATCAATCTTCATCTTATAAATGAGATCTCTCCATTTGTAACAGCATATTCTCAATCCAAATTAGTAAATACTTTTAGCAATAAATAAATAAGTTAAAAGAAGAATAGTGATTGTTAAAGCAAGTAAAGATAATCTACATGGAAATTTAAATATTTTTATTTCAAGTCAACATTTTCTTGATTATCAAGATAACTGTTTCTTATGCCAATTAATTTGCTATTTTCATTTAAATATATTTGTCTTGGAACAAATGAAAAATTTCAAGATATTTTTTTACTGACACGAAGTAAATATTCTCTAACGTCTATAGGGAGAGGATCATTTTCTTGGTTTTAATAAATTTACTTTGATGCAAAGCAAATTGTCTTAATTTGAGTAATCTGTTTTTACCGTGTATTGTTTTCAATTTTGCGCACGCGACGCGACGAAATCAGCACAATTGTATTGTATTATCCTCGCAAGTTTCATGGAACTTGCACGACCTTATAGCGAAATGAAACAGTATGACATTTGGCCACGCCCACAACTGAGATAGTCGCGTCATAATGTCTGTACTTAAGAGATAGACCAATCACAAAGGTTCTGTTTTACTTTTTTTTCCAATGTGCCTTTTGTAACCTATATAATAAAGCAGATTCCTTACTTTAAGGTTAAACGTCAGTCGCTTAGAAATTTCTTGTTTAGAATTTAAAAATCGAGAAACATTTTGGTATGTGGCAGTTAACACCATTAGTTTAGTATTAGTGAGGTAAATAAATCATTAGTTTGAAATTTAATGCACAATTAGTCACAATCTGGTCTAAACAAAGTTAAAACAGCACTTTAAGTTGGTTTTGAGAAGATCATGACTAATTGTGTATACAATTTCAAGCTCTTGCTTTATAAACCTCGCTAATAATTAATTATTGGCATCAAATGGCTATGATCAAATTTTAAATTTTAATTTTTAAACAAGAAAAACAATGTTAAGTTATGCACTTTGCGCTAAGCTACTGATGTTTAACCTTAAGTGCTGCTAAAAAAATTAAATTTTCTTCATTACTAAATAGTCCTTCAGCCTTAAGGGTCGGTTGCGCCAAACATGCTCTCGCGTTTGAACAATTTAACATATTAAAACAAAATATTTTTAACAAATAAAATTTGTGTAAGTAGTTAAGAAGTTGAACAATATTATAATTATTCAAATTTGACACAAGTATCACAATCATCGAGAAAAAAAATCGGAAAGGTCACTAAAATCACGCAAAACGTAATTTGGCGTTGCAAACAGAAAAAAAAAGTTTTGTTCCAATTTGATTTTTTTTTGCGTTAAGAGACCTTAACCTTAGTACCAAAGTACCTTATTCATATAATATATATATATATTTTTCCTTTCGTTATTTAAAAAGAAAAACACAAATATTCAAATTCTTTTTGCGTAATTTTTCTGTACAGGAAAAATGTAGAATCTTTGAGTATATCTTTTAAAATAACAAAAGGAAATACAAAAAAAAACTGTAAAGGCTACTTTCATTTCTTTACTCTATAAAAAAATATTTTATTTTGTAGTTAGAATAGTAGACTGATCATACTAGTTCCAAAGCCAAATTACGTTTTCCGTGATTTTACTGATCCATCCGATTTTTTTTTTCGGTGGTTGTGATAGTTGTGTCAAAACTGAAAAATTATAATGTAGCTCAACTTCTTAATTACGTACACGAATTTTATTCGTTTAAAATATTTTATTTTAATAAGCTAAATTGTCCAAACACGATAGCATGTTTGGCGCAACCGACCCTTAAGAACAGAAGCTAATGCACTTTGGAAAAATGTATGTTTTGACAGCACTTATACTAAAATTAAAGCCTTCAGAATCTACTTTACTACTGCCTAAAATACGTTAGATTTTCTTACGTGTATGACTGTACTTTTTGCCATGCCATCCACAAAGTCAATATCCAAAATGTCCAAAACCAAATCCCCACCATTTGGACCTGAGAAAATAACAATGTGTTAAAGAAAATAAATATGAAAGGCATCGGTAACATACTCGTACATTTTCGCTCTGATATCCGCCTTGACACGTACTCGTCTTGGATGCAGAGCTGTAGCTGCTCGAGGATAGCTCGATTATGAAGTTTACCTCTCAGTAATTTAAACAAGTATGAGGGAGGCGAGTTTACAAGTATGTAACTCTCTCCTCACTTCAAATTAATTATACACTACCATGCTTAAGACAAACAGAGTCAGACTTAATAATGGATATCTGGGATATCTTCTATACATGTTAAAATATTAAAATCTTACTAATATTTATTTTGTATTTTTTCAAGCATCAGCTTGTATTTGGTCTCATTTGGAGACCAGATGACGGCGTTGCCTTCTAAATGGCTCTTCACCAAAGCTTTGTACAGAGTGCGCAATGCATGGATACTGCTAAACACATTTGCTTGTCTTAAAGAAACCCCAGGTTCCGGTATGCCTTCTTATACTTTTCTCCGATATATATATATATATATATATATAGATATATATATATATATATATATATATATATAAATGCGAGAATGTGAATTTTTATAGTTTATGGGCTGGAGAGTGACATATTAGGCTACTTTATATGCCGAAAAAATGCAAACTAAATCAGCGCGAGCGTAGTCGCAGGCAAAAGCTAGTTTGAAATAACTACATTTGAAATGTGCAACTGTTATAGTTGCCATCTCTCACTGCCCCTAGTTTAAGTTCAAATCAAAACATTATAAATTATTTCACCTTCTTCGTACAATTATTTTTCAGAGTGGCTTAATTATTTATCTTACGTTCAGTATCTAGTATACAAAACATTATTCATTTACAATTAAATAAAATTTCAATGGACGAAGAGATGCAGATACGACAAGA
Organism: Ypsolopha sequella; assembly: GCA_934047225.1. NCBI lineage: Eukaryota > Metazoa > Arthropoda > Insecta > Lepidoptera > Ypsolophidae > Ypsolopha > Ypsolopha sequella. Next base: position 13,724,420 of record OW203996.1, read on the forward strand.
ATGTGAATAATGAAGAACAATTCACATATTATATATTATATAGAAATATGTATAATTTACACGGAAAATTTTCTTGTTTATTGTAAAAATAGATATTGTTTAACTTCAGTTATTTTATGGTTCCGTGCCTAAAGGTTAAAAATAAAAAAGGAACCATCATGGTGAGACTTCGTAGTCGTCACATCCCATGAAAATCTGAATAGGGCTAGCATCCATTGAAGGAATAGTTCAAGGATGACTAACATCTGTAGATGTAACCATAATTCGAATTTGGTTATTTATAGAAACAAAAAGATTTCCATCTTCTAATATGATTTACACCTAATCTTTCCACATATGGATTAAATTATTTTTATTTTAAATTATGGTCAAAATTTATTAAAAATTATTTCGGTTGAAGAGATTTTCAGAGATACTAGAATTTAGTATCCATCTCAATTCCTTCCGTAAATAATATCACCGCTTCCTTAAATGTGTGTGTTGACTAAGATTAAATAGATACGTTGTTAAGCACACAATTACTTGGTAAAATCACAATGTAGAGACGTGCATTGAGTACAATCAATTATGAACCTTACGATCAAAACGTCGCATACAATCAACTTTTTTTTTAATTAAGTGAAGAGCTGTGCTCTTGTCGGTGGAGTCCTCTCTTTTCACTTCTGCACTCCGCTTTTTCTTTTACTTCTTGATACGACCAACACCAAATTTATTTTCTCTTTCGATCCATGAATGTTCTCCTATATCTTCCTTTCTTTCTTTTACCCTCCACATTTCCTTGAATGATGTTTTTGATAAAATTGTCGTGTCATATATCAGACTATCCAAATAAATTACAAAAAACTCGTTGGTATGCTCGACCGGGGATCGAACTTGGGACTTAAGACTGGCCAGCGTTTTACCGCCACTTCATAATTACCGACATAATGTAATAAAGGGCCGAGTTCGTTGCAAAAGCAGTACAGTATTGTCTACTTCCCGAAAAAGGAATTGAGATCTAAATTTGGTGCCAAGTACTTAAATCAATTAACTGCAAGAATGTACAACGTTCTTCACTTGATTTAAAAGAAAGTTTGTTAGGGGCCGACAACACAGAAATTTTGCAAACATGTTGTGCTAGATCTGCACCCGAAGCACAGGGTTTAATCGCGCGTGATTCAACTAATTCGCGTCACGCGCGATTAAACACTGAGCTACGGGTACTGAACGTATCATATACACATACATACACTCACGCCTGTTTCCCAAAAGGGTAGGCAGAGACTACAGATTTCCATCTGTTACGATCCTGACACAAGACAGACTACTTTTTACCCTAAAAATCGGTTCCCATGGGATGGCTAATACGAGATGTCAACTTTCTACAGAATAGTGATGTGTCACGCCTAACCTACTAGATCGATTGGGCTGATATTTAACACAAAACCAGGTCTATGCTTTTTTTAATTCCATAAATATCCCATGGGATTTTAATTGTGTGTCAAGTTTCTATAGAAAAACAAAAGTGAATTTGAAAGAACCTTGAGGAGAAATAAATGTTTAAGGTTGAGCGTCAGTCGCGAAGTGCATAACTTAATTTTGTTTTTCTTGTTTAGAACCTAAAAATTTAAAAATAATTTGGTAATTTGATATGTGACAATTGACGCCAATAGTTCAGTATTAGTAATATTTATAAAGATTATGAAATATAATGCACAATTAGTCAAGATCTTGTCCAAACAAACTTGAAACAACATTTTAAGTTGGTTTTGAAAAGATCATGACTAATTGCTTAAACAATTTCAAACTCTTACTTTATAAACCTCAATTATACTGAACTCTTGGCGTCAATTGCCACAGATCAAAATGTTTTTACTTTTTTATTTCCTAACAAGAAAAACAAAGCTAAGTTATGCACTTTGCGCTAAGCGACTGACATTTAACCTTAACCCCTTTTTCTGTACTTACCCTTTTTTTTTAATAAATATGTTTTTTTACAAACAATTGTTTGATATTATATCTCCGCTGGTTCACTATACTCTGATTAGAAAACAAATTGAATAGTTAATTAATGTTATGTTATGATGTATGTTATGATGTATGTTATGATGTAAATAATACAAAATCGCTAACAACTTTCCTATTGTCTGCTCATCTACGTGTATCTATACTAAAAATAAACCATAAGCGCATTCTGTCTGTACAAGGAAAATACTCGTATATTTCTTACTAGCTTTTGCCCACGCCTTCGCCCGCGTTGATTTAGTTTTTGTGAAGACAATCGAATCTTTAAAATATTTTTCGGACTCTGGTTTGATTGAAACTGTTAAGCTGTGTTTGGCGAAGCCAGAAGCCAAGCCACGTTTCCAAACAAAATGATTTTTTGACCTCTTGTTTGAGACCGAATTAATTGTTCTCTGATTTGATCCTCTGCTAAAGTGTCCTAAGACATCGAAACCGAAGGCCAAGCCGCGTTTTCAAACGAAAATATTTCTTGTTCTCGGAAAAGATCCCCTGCTAAAGTGTCTTTGGCGATGCCGAAGGCCAAGCCGCGTTTCCGAACGAAACTATTTGTTGTTCTTTGAATTGATTCTCCGCTAAAATGTCTCTGGCGAGGCTGAAGGTCGAGCCGCGTTTCCGAACGAAATTAATTCTTGATCTCATATTTATTTCTCACGTAAAGTGTCTTTGGCGAAGCCGAAGGCCGAGCCACGTTTCCGAACGAAACTATATATTAATCTCTTATGTGATTCTCAGTTCGGCCTAGCCGCATTTCCGAACAAAAACTATGTCTTGTTCTCCCAATTGATCTTCTGCTAAAGTGTCTTTGGCAAGGCCGAAGGCCAAGCTGCATTTCCTAACGAAATTATTTCTTGATCTCGAATTAACTACGTAGATAAAGTGTTTTTGGCGAGGCCAAAGGCCGAGTCGCGTTTCCGAACGGAATTATTTCTTGATCTTGTATTTGATTCCCAGGTAAAGTGTATTTGGCGAGGCCGAAAGCCGAAGGCCGAGCCATGTTTCAAAGCGAAACTGTATCTTGATCTCTTATATCATTCTCAGTTTAGCCTAGCCACGTTTCCAAACGAAACTTTGTTTTATTCTCCGAATTGATCCTCTGCTAAAGTGTCTTCAACGAGGCTAAAAGCCGAGCCGCGTTTCCGTATAAATTTTTTTTTTGATCTCGAATTAAAGTATTTTTGGCGAGGCTGAAGGCAGAGCCGCGTTTCCGATCGGAATTATTTTTTGATCTTGTATTTGATTCCCAGGTAAAGTGTCTTTGGCGATGCCGAAGGCTGAGCCGCGTTTCCAGGCGAAACTATCTCTTGTATGATTCTCAGTTTGGCCTAGCCGTGTTTCCGAACGAAACTATACCTCATTCTCCGAATTGATTTGATATGCCTAAAGTATATGTAACACTTAGGCAACAATAACTCTAGACATATAACATCTTTACCAGGCTGAGTGCGACTTCTAAAAATATAATAACTTAATAATAAAACGCTATTTAAAACATTATATAAGGTTCTTAACTAAACATAATGCTCGTAGTTATATGCGTTTCAATAAATGACATACATTTTTGACAAGGACAAACAAAGAACAGTATCGCCATTGCATTTGAAAACAATTTTTTTTTATGTTATTTAAAAAAAATGCAGCAGCGATGCCTACGTTCCAAGAACGTAGGAGGGATGTAAGCAACGGTTAGTTATAAAATCTCTGAATTGATCCTCTGCTAAAGTGTCTTTGGCGAGCTGAAGGCTGAGCCGGGTATTCGAACGGAATTATTTCTTGATTTTGTATTTGATTCCTAAGTAAAGTGTGTTTAGCGAGGCCGAAGGCCAAGCCGCGTTTCCAAACGAAACTTTTTGTTGTTCTCTGAGTTGATTCTCCGCTAAAGTGTATTTATTATATAAAAAATATTTATTGTAACTGTTGCCTGCGACTTCGTCCGCGTGGAATTTAGTTTTATCTTGCACCACTTAGAATGTTGAATATTGTAATCTGACAGTAGTGACAGTCATAGTTGTTTTCTTATGTTCACAAATAATAACCTTACCACCTCTTTTTAAGCTTTCCTATGAACTTTTGGGCGAATAAGCGTCTAGTTTCAATTTTAATATAATTAAGCCTCATTAAAGAATTTCTTTATACACAACATTTACCGTTTATCTATCTTGGGCTACCATGAAAAAATTGTTTGCATTACTGACCCGCGAGCAAGCCACATACAGTTGGCCGTGAGAAAAACAATCAGACCTCAGGTCTTAAGTCAACACCAGCAGCCTTAAGGGTCTGACCCTGGGACTTGTTTATAGTCATCGCAAAGCAAACGGCTACTGGAAACTGTGTGCTTGAATTCGAATTAGAAGATACTGGGGATGAATGGTATACGCGGTATAAAAACAGTTTCACCTGAGAAGAACCTTAGCTTCAATTAAGTTTCATTGTTAAACGGTTACTTTAAGTCGAGTTCCATCCCAAAAATTTTATGCTTGAATCAAATAATTACGCGATATAATTTTCTTGCAGCGCCATCTCCTTTTCAATTCCAGAACTACCTTGCGCCTCATGCAAACTGGAAAGGCGTTTCTGTTCATTTCGCATAGAAATGTCGTTTTGTGAATTTAGGATTGTTTTGCCATCAGCAATACAATCAATTATATTTTATTCAATATATTCGCGCTCGTCTAACTCGTCATCAAGATTTTCAGAGTTTAGCACCACAGTCTGACTCTGCAGCTAATCAAATTTTGTAGACAAGCATTCAAACTTGCCAAGTTTAACAGTCAATTTAGCAAAATCAATGATATCCAGCTGAATGCGATTCGCAAAATCTTCCAAATAATGTTTGAATTTAGTAATTTACCCTCAATGGAACTACGCTTTATGATTAATTCTTTAGAAGTGGTCTATCAAAAATACTAACTGCATGATATAGAAAAAGTACTCACTTGCACACTAAAATACTAACTGTGCTTTTATAGGATTTCTGGGTTGGGCGTCGCGGGACTTAGTTACAACCTAACCTACCGGTTTTCTTCTGCGCCGAAGGATATCTGATGGCAAATTTAGTGTTCAAAATAGTATTTATAATGAGTAAATGAAATTATCCCAAAATAAATGAAGGAACCAGGAGACACTGTCAGTGAAAGGTAAATTACTGCTAAGTCCAAGTAAGTGAGCTCTCCCTGGCTGAGTAAGTTAAAATTCGAGGAGGGTTTATTACGGTCGAAGCATATGTAGTGCTTTTCTCAAAAATAAAAAGAGATTATTTATAGTAGGTCTATAGGATAAGGAGTTTAATAAAATTAAATGAACTCATTATATACTGGGTATGAAGATGTAGTTGCGGAAGCCGGAAACTGGCGATAGTACTCGTCCATACGAACACTATAGAGCCAACCCTCGATTAGCAAAAAAAAAAATCAACTGTTTCATAGAAAAGTTACATATCTAGCTACCCGATCAAAATGTATGAAACAATTAGATTTTTTTTTTTCTCGATTTCTCGATTTTTTACATGGAAAGTTGTTCGTATCGACGAGTACTATTGCCAGTTTTCGGCTTCCGCAACTTCATCTTAACACCCTGGTAAGGGGCACGAGAAAGCACTAATTTAACTTACCTCAAAGTGTCAAATACAAAAAATGATTATTTTCGATTCGAGCACTTGTAGGCGGAAAATTCGATTCACGATGTAAACTACAAATTTATTTTTTCACAAAAAAAGTTATTTTTCTCAGACTTGGACGTTGACAACAGGATAACATATAATTAATTTTAAGTGTTCAATGGTTTTAAAAATATAAAATTAACAAAATAATCAATTTTCGTTATTATTATTGCAATTATAAAATAAAGCAAACATATCTACATTCTGAACATGAAATTGCAATTCATTTTATTTTTATTTTTAAACTGGCTGCTTAAAACCTTATGATCACCTAACTCCTTAGTCTCCTAAAAACTAAAAACATAGACAAGGATAGTTTTAAAAAATAAACGTAAGGTATGTAATGGATTTTCATACGAATTTACACTTATTGAGACACTTACTGGCGTTTGGAAATAGCTCTTCAGGATGACGTACTTACTGGCTTGTCTTTACGGTATGAAATGATAACATTACAATATATTTTTGAGAAAATTATATATATTTCATTAAAAGTATCTGAAATGTCACTTTGAAACGAGCACAGCGGTTTTTGATTCAACAAAATAGGTTCTACTTCACCACTTTTCACCTTCAGATAAAATGCTTTAGCACTCGAAATATAACTCGAAATTTAAGTTAATTTTTTGTACTTTTTGTTGTTTCTAGATCAATTTGGTTCTAGATCAAACTCAGCTTCATGAAGAAAGTTATTAGAGATCCCTGCTTGAGAAAAAAACAGGTGTTACGAATCGTGTAAACCAATTTCATACCGAAATCCATTTTAAATAAATAAAACTAAAGCCATCCATTCCAAAACCAGAACTATGGACAGAAAGTTGAGATTAATACGATTGCTTTTGAATTTTAAGACTTAAGACCTATGAAAGAAAGAGTAGTTTTGTAATCTGTCTGAGAGCCCAACCGTTCGCGTGCTTCTGGCTTCCTTCCAATCCAATGCCGCGTATTTGTACGTCAAAAACTTTAGTTATAACTACCGTCATTGGCGGATGCGAACGATCTTAAATTTATTGAAGAGTTGTCGATATTGTGATCCTATATAGGTACAATATGTAAACACAGGTGATTAACTAGTTAGGCTGGTAGACTTTTAACTTTGAAACGAAACGCTTTTCTTAATAGTTTCATCTCCCTCCATAATTGTATACAATACATATGTACCTATAAGGTGACTTTTGTTTATAGCCAAATTCATACTGGAGACTCGGTGAGTGGTAAGGACCAAGTTTACCCCTTTTGTGAAAAAAAAAATTGTGCAAAATAAAATGTAGGCTTCTTATACTTACTAATTCACTCGGAGTTGTTCGTACTTAGTGTACTCGTATGTTTAAACTCGTTACTTTTGCTACATGGAACGTATGAACACTGCTTGATCGCAGCACAAACCTGTGTCCTGAAAAGAAATCCGCAATCATGGCCCGTGAGCTTCGTCGCTACAATGTGGAAATAGCAGCGCTCAGCAAGACACACCTGGCTGACGAAGGAGAGATAGTGGAACACGGTGGCGAATACACCTTCTACTGGAAGGGGTCGCCCGCCTCTGAGCCAAGACGCTCAGGAGTTGGGTTTGCGATCAAAAACTCTCTGGTTGGGAAACTGGCAGAGTGTCCAGTATACATCTCTGATCGCGTTATCACCTTACGCCTCCACATGGAGAATAATAGGTTTCTAAATCTAATAAGCGTGTATGCGCCAACCATGACAAATGATGACGACGTAAAGGACCGCTTCTACGAAGAGCTTGCAAACACCTTAGGCAAGATTCGTCCGGTGGAGAAGATCCTTCTGCTGGGGGATTTTAACGCAAGAGTTGGACGAGACCACGAAGCGTGGCCTAATGTTTTAGGTCGACACGGAGTAGTAACATGAACAGTAACGGCCAAATGTTACTGAGCATTTGCTCACAATTTGGTCTGGCTATAACCAATACGTACTTCAGATTACCCATAAATCACAAGGTCACGTGGATGCACCCGAGGTCGAAACATTGGCACCAGATCGACTTCGCCATCGTTAGACAAACTGATATATCCCAAGTACTCGTCACTAGAGTCATGCACGGAGCCGAATGTTGGACGGACCACAAATTAGTGGTCACTAAAATGTTACTGCAACTTCGCCCTCCAATTAGATCCAACAAAGTTAAGCAGACGCGACTCAACGTTGGAAAACTTGCCAGCTTGGAAATTCGTCAAAACTATTGTCAAGTTTTAAACAGCGCAACCTCGACTATTGACACAAACGGTGATTTACAGACGACATGGGATCTCCTTTGTTCGCAAATAATTGACTCAGCCAAACACACGTTAGGGAAATCGATCCAAACTAACGAAGACTTGTTTGATGAAAACGACAAATCGTTGACCGAAGCAATTAATAAGCACCGAGCCCTACTGCAACGTCAGTGTTGAGGACGGCAATCTCAAGAGGCATTGGAGGAGATAAAGAAAAGCAGTATAGCGCTGCGGACCCTTTCAAGGGAAGTTAAGGATCAGTGGTGGAAACAGAAATCAGATTACATCAACTGGCTTTCTCAGTCAAACCAGCTGGGTTTGTTCTACAGTGAAGTAAGGAAGCTAATTGGAAGCGTACGCCGTGTTAGTGTGCTGCTTAAATCTATGGACGGCACTCAACGACTATCTTCTAAGGAAGATGCACTGAATCGTTGGGCACAGCATTTCAACCAGCTGTTAAACGTAGATCGATCAGCTGATCTACAGCACACTAGAGCGCTCCCAAAACTTTCTGAGACAATGGATTTGTGTGTACCACTCCAGATACCCCAGAGGGTCTACAGCTGCTCATGTGCAAGCTAGATGAGGCATGCTGTAAATATGGGTTGAAAATAAACGTGAAGAAAACTGAAGTTTATTATATGAAAACATTAGACACATTGCAGTTGGCCGGCTCTACGCTGAATATTCGCTTAGGTGGAGACACTCTGAAGCAGGTTGACAAGTTCAGATATCTGGGAAGTACCTTGTTAGCAAAGGGAGATCTAGATGCTGAGATCAACAGCCGTATCGGTGCCGCTTCTGCTGCTTTCGGAAAGCTGCAGTTAAAGCTGTTCCGCTCACACGACATCCAAAGGTCAACTAAGATCGCTGTATACATGGCCATTGTTCTGCCAAACCTGCTATATTCAGCGGAGACGTGGTGCTTATACCGAAGACACATCCGTACTTTAGATAGGTTCCATCTCAAATGTCTTCGGTAAATTTTAAATATAAAATGATCTGATCGCATTCGGAACACAGAAGTGCTGCGCCGTGCTAAAGTTGGCGGCATTAAATCTTATATCATGCGACGGCAACTACGCTGGTGTGGCCATGTCTTGCGCATGTCTAATAAGAGGCTGGCGAAGCGTGTCTTCTACTCAGAGCTCCGAGAAGGCAAGCGCAAACAGGGAGGCCAGTTTCTTCGTTTCAAGGACGTGTTGAAGAGACATATGAAGAGTTGCGATATACCCCATGAGACCTGGGAGGAACACGCAGCTCAAAGACCAGAGTGGAGACATCTTGTGCAAAGAAGCACAAAGACGAGCAGATCTCGACTCCAAGCGTGACCAACTCAAGGCCCGACCGCCTGTGGCTATTGACTACAACTACGAGAATGGAATACTCAAATGTGGTATATGCGGACGAACATTTAAAGCTTGGTTACGTCAGCCACATTCGGGCACACCAGCGAAGCCCATCACACCCTCACCAATAACAGTCACCGTAGCCGTGTCAACTTGGAGGCCATCATCATCATCACTCGTATGTAGGGGCACAACTTTTATTTTCTAATTATGTGGAGGAGGTTTGACCCTTGGTCCTGACCACTTACTAAATCTACAGTATGAATTTGGGTAAACAAGGTGGCGCAAAAGTAATGTCTTAATTTGATTTGGCTACCATTTTGTTACCGGGTGTAATCTGCTTGATTGGTTCTTTATGTTTTAATTTTATTCTATGTATGACCCACGTGTTGCCTTTTTGGGTCCTCTCACATCGGTCGAATTCTTCTTGGAGTGTTCACTTCAGTTCAGCATTTTCCTAGTCCGGTCTCATCGTTTGCGGCGGCGCTGACCTTTTTTCTGTTTTTATTTCACTCCATAATCTCTTGAATCCAATGCGCTTTATCAGGTCCATTCCTATGATAATTGTGCCTGCCGTCGGCAACACGTACATGGTGTGGGTTATGGAAAAACCGACTAAGGCGCGGAGCGTCACTCCCATTATTTCTATATCGATAAATAAACGGTTATCTTCTTTGTGTCGTTGCGACGCTGTGCTTGTATCTCCTGGGTCGTGTCTGGTCCACCTTGTTCTGCAACAGTTCCTGCTGAGTACTCCTAGCTTGCCACAGCCACTGCAGAAAAGTGTTTTTCTTCCTCTGCATTCCCTTGTTGTGTGTCCGGGTCTGCCGCAGCTCCAGCAGCAATTATTTTTCGTATAATTCTGGATGTACATTTCTCTTCTTTTCTTGGTGTTTGTCGTTTTGGTTGGGTTCGGTTGGCTGTATTTCCGCTCGGTTCCTCGCTCGTACTTTCTTGTTGGACTGTATCTATGTTCGTTTGGCACAGCCCTTTGCCTTAATGAGTAATCTTTTTGTCTGTTCTCGTTTATTTTTTCGTAATCTCTGCACATCTTTATCAGTTAGTTGATGGTTGTAAAGTCTCGTCTCTTTATATATAGCTTGTAGGTTGGTTCTAAATTTTCGTAGATCCGTTCTAATGTCTCTGTTATTTTCAGTTTGCCATACCGACGCATTAATGTTTGTATATCTATTAGGTAATCTATAAATCTCTCGCGGTACTGCTGTTTCCTCGCTATGATTTTTTCTAGTAAGTTGGCTTCGTAGTCCCTCGAGTAAAAATATAATTTGAAGTCGTCTGTAAAATTTTTCCATCATGTCCAGTTACCACAGCTGTTCCTATACCATAGATCTGCTTTTCCTTCCAGCAGTCTGGGTAGTAGTAGTATCAGTTGGTCGTTGTTTGCGTCGTTTGATGTGGCGTAGTTCTGTAGTTTTTCTAGGAATTTTACCGCGTCGCCCTGTCCGTCGAATCTTATATCCCAACTTTTAATTTTGCTGTGTAGGTTCTCTGGCCTGTTTTTTCTGTTCCAACTTTTCTTTTTTCTGGTTATTCTCTTCTCTTCTACTTCCTTTTCTAATATTGCTTTCTTTAGCTCTGCTACTGTTAGTTCCCTGTTTGTTCCTGCTTCTTTAGTGGGTAACCCTTTTTCCTCGGCCAACTCCACGAGTTGGGCTTTCCTCAGATGTGACAATCCGGCCAATGGCATCATCGCGGTTTCTGTAGTAATTAAAACACCAAGGCACGGTAACATAAACTATAACACTGTTTATTCTTTCGTTCTTCAAAAAGGATTCTTAACTTAATCAGTGGCAGAGTTCTTGCCGTTTATAAGAGTACACGGTTTCACTTAGTCGTTTCGGAGATGTATTTCACTATACGAATTCGGGGTCCTCCACATTCGGTTAAACCGAGGTGGAGAGAAGAGTTTTATTTAATTTAGATGCGGTTGATTCGGAAACAATTCTGTCCAGCCGCCGCCCGCGCCAAAGGCTGGGCCTCGCGCCTCGATAGTTCCCGTCGCAACTATAGAGGGCTGGACGTGCTCAGATCATCCGACCTTTTCACAACCAAACCGCCCTATGGAGTGCCTGGGGGACTTCAAGTCGCGGACCGTAATGCAGGCTATTCGGCTGGACAGCAAGGCATAAGGGAGCGCGGTCGCGATTACAACTCTTTGCTCCTAGCCGGGGTCTATCCCGACGTCACTGCAATCCAGATGTCATAAATGTCACTGCAATCCTCGTCTAACTGCTAGCACTGTAATCCGGACGCGGGGGGCACAGTCAGGAATACCAACGGGAGGGAGCCACGAGCACGGGACCTGTCACTTTCACTTTTGTCGATCTGTCACGGATGGAGGCAAACATGGAACTGCCGGCCGTGACCTCTGTTCTCGTTGATAAGGAGTCGTCCCCACCACGTGGCTGTCGGGGTCCTGTCGGGGGTGTGTGGCCGATGACCCGCCGCTTGGGTGGGGACTACTTCATTGCAATATATATGTTTTTCTTTTTTTCATTAACTTGAATTAAATGTCCCTTAGTTAAAGTAGATACAAATCATTTGTATAGTATAAATTTTATGTAAAAAAAGATATGATCTTGCTAAGTTTTTTGCCCGTTCTTCTTAGAAAGACTAATTGAATGGGCGGAGGTAGGTATGTATTTATATACGTAACCTATTATGTAGTATATAGGATGTGATTTCGTTGGCCGCCTGCCGGGGGCTCAGTTGGTGATCATTGAACCTTGTTCCTGGTCCCTGTATGGGTTCGGCGGTTGATTGGATTTCACCTTGTATTATATATATTTTACCTATCATTTTTATCGTATATATATTGCTACGTAAATTAAATAAACCTTTAATCTAGTCCATGTACATTTATTATTTTATTACATATCTTTTTATTAGATTAAATTTGACGTGTAAAAAGTGTATTATATATACCTACTTTGCAAAATAAATTATTTGAATTTGAATTTGAATTAAAGGATGCGGAGTTGAAGCGAATATATTTTATCTAGGTATGTACGAAATGTAAGTCCGTAACTGCTTAGCCCGTGCGAAATTATTGATTCTGCCAAAGACTTGTAAATATCCAATAAAATAGTAAAGGGTACTTTATTTTTATTAAGTATATTTTAGCTATGACTGCGCGCAACATAGTACATACACGGTCTATGTGACAGTTCCAGTTGAATCTGTCATGTATTATTAGCCCTAGATACATTTGCTGATGCTCCTGTTTGATTTCAGGACAGTAACAAACTGTCGAGTTGTTATTGTGCATACAGTCTTGACTGTGTTCCACTACTTTGACTTTGTCTGATAATCCCACCTGGATCGCACGTAAATCATTTTAGTTTTATCAGCGTCCAGAGCTAAGCCAACATCATGAGACCATTTACAAATTGTATTGAAGTAATTTTGAAGTTTGCACATTGCCTTGTTGACGTTCCGGTCTGCTGCCACTAGACAGGTATCGTCAGCAAACTGCATGATACCACATTCGGTCACTGCATTCGTCATCGAGTTAATAAAGATGAGATAATGCAGGGAGCATATCACAAAACCTTGTGCCGTGTCATTTCATCACTGAGTGAATAATTTACCTTTATATAGTAGGACCAGCAGAGGACCTCTTATACTACTGCCATCTAATGTTTGTAAAAGAAGGTCATGGCGTTGGGTATCAAAAGCTTTACTGTAGTCGATCAGAACGATTAATACATGCCTTTTATTGTTGAGATGCGTATTGACTTTGTCGGTGAACTGAGAGAGTAAAAGTTTAGTGCTTTTATTAGCTTGAAAGCCATATTGATTTTGATTTGGGATTTCATTACTTTTAAAGAACTTATGCATCTGGTCAGCTATACATTTTTCGGTTATCTTATCTATGGAAGGCAAAATTGTGATTTGTCTGTACTTGTCATACTCACACGGGCTACGTTTTTTCTGGACTGGCCGTACAATACCAGTTTTAAGTTCATGAGGGTATTTCCCATTGGTTACACTACTATTAATTAGATTACAGATGTTACCTTTAATATTGTCGCATATGCGATATATATTTAATCTATCTATCTATATAAATAAAAATGAATTGCTGTTCGTTAGTCTCGCTAAAACTCGAGAACGGCTGAACCGATTTGGCTAAGTTTAGTCTTGAAATATTCGTGGAAGTCCAGAGAAGGTTTAAGCAATGAGAAAATGTGGAAAAATAGCGAGGAAAATACTAAAAACGACAATTTTATTTTCCCATACAAACTGTTCTTACCTGTCAAACATTTGATGTTCGTCCCGTCGCGTCGGTTCGGTATTTTAGGAATAAAAACATGTAGATCTAGATTAAATAAGGGTTTGGAATCGACAACATATATCCATAATAGTCTGATTATCGCGTATTTAGATTTAAAACATGTAAAATACTGACATTATAATGACACTTGATTGTTGTGTTGGGTGCGTTCAGAAATATACTTTGAAACAGTAAAGTTCGCTATACGATCTAAAATTGGGTACTTCCCTAAAAATCAAATCAGCGACTCTTTATAAAATGTCAAAACGCCCCGATACTATGAAATTTGTATGAGGTTTTACCGGTTTTACATTATGACTACAGTTTTCTGTGATCAAACTGCTTCCTTTTTTCTTAGTTTTTAGCAATTATAAAAATGGTCAAACCCTCGAAAAAATCCGTAAAATTATTTTAACGATTATTTTAGAAGATCACATTGGATTGTGTCAGTTATTTTACTTTAACAGCAGTCAAGTATCAAAATGCACGGAATTGCATTCAATTTATCTATTACCCGCACACATTATGTTTTTAACACCTGAAAAAAGATTCAAAACTTGATTTATCATTCTGATACTGCTTACAATGCCGAGGAGAAAACGACCTAACATAGGTCGTCGAAGTCGATTGAATGTGCGCGAGCTACCTCACGCGCTGATCGCACTGATGACCAGCAAGAGACTGATAATGATAACAGTCGTATTGGTATGGCAGATTTGCGTTCTAGAGTGAATTACAATGAAGTGGATGATAGGCATAGAATGGAACGGGTTCGGGCACATCGATCACAACAGCAGCGAGCACGGGAAAATGAAATTGATCGATTCCGCAGACGCAATGTTCCTGTGAACCTGGCACGAGGAGCAATCTCCTACGATCCGGAAATAGATTATAGTGCCGACAAATCTGTAAGAATTGGGGAAATGTCAATCAATTGTCAACATCGTAAAGCTTTAAAATACAGCGGTGAATCTGCAGGATTATGTTGTGCTGGTGGTAAAGTAAAATTGCCACAATTAGTACCACCACCTGATCCATTAGAATTATTAGTTTTTGGGATGGTTGATTAATTGATTATAGGTGCTGAAACCAACAAAAGTCAGTACTTTGAATTTTTATTCATACAGACTCATGATCCGTGAAGGTGAAGTAAATCACATTTTGATGTTTCAACGGCTTTTTCATCAGTTTGCAGTTGACATGCATGTCAAAAATGAGACTGAACGATTGACGTACATCCGTTTAAACCAACAGCAGCTTCGATCTGAAGAGTACATTCATCTTCGCGATGCTATTAATGCCGATGGCAATGCAAACAATGTGGGAAAAATTACAATTTTGCCGGCCACTTACATTGGAAGCCCGCGCCACATGCACGAGTACGCGGTGTCATGCATTTGGATATATATGTTGTTACTAATACATATATGTCTGAAATAATATTCAATTTGATACAATTCAAATATTTTTTTAATAAAGATTATATTAATCAATCTTTACGGTAGGAACCATATTTTCTAGAATTTCCGCGATTGACACCTGAATCGGCAACATGTCAAGGACTTGACGGCGCGGCGGAAGGCCTCGGTGACTCGGACAAGTCTGGTAGAACCAGAATATTGCCGATGTTGTGCTCATGACTTTCTTAAATCTCATCCAAATCCTTTAGTTCTTCGGCAGTTAAATTAAGTTCTGAAAATGTTATTCCTTTAGATGATAGACACAGATGATGATGATGATGATGATGATGATGATGATGATGATGATGATGATGATGATGATGATAATGATGATGATGACATTGTTGAGACGAACTTCGGTTTTAATAACAGTTGTTGTTTCACTCGATTTTTTTGTTCGTTAGCCCTATTAATTCGTATTATTCGGCTCAAACTGTGACCGCACTTTATACAAAACTTGAAGGTATCAGCGGTTATTGTGAAACATTCGTCGCATCTTAACAATTTTTTTGTGTGACTAGGACAGGTACTTCTGTTGTTCTGCCGTTCTATCCACTTTTTACAAAAGGGACAATGCATTGTTAAAAGTTAACTATAACTTCTGAAAAATAGTTTTGAAATATCAATTATATTTTCTTGGAAAGTTCGGTGACAATGACACTGACAGTCAGTGTTGCCAGGTTACTATTCTACTATTGCGTTTAGTAATGTGCCGTAATCGATACAGACAAAAAAAAATAGGCTGGTAATATGTCTCATGCAAAATAATTATGAACATTAAGCTGGACATGTGTGCGTGATTTGCCCACTCTTTCCGCCCACTATGGAGCCGATACTTAGACTATCTGATGATGCCTTTATAAAGCTACCGGCTCTGGAATGCATATGGTTTAAATTAATATGGTTTATATTAAGAGGTAAGTGATACGAAGTTCACCGGGTCAGCTAGTATATTATATATATTTTATATCTTTAGCTCTTATGCCATCTATCCCAGGTGCTTTTGTTCTATTAAATTTATTTATTATCTTTTTAGTCGACTTAGGTGTCGCTTTAAGGAAATTCATTGTAACGTTACTAATATTGCTGTAAGAATTTCTATGGAGCAGTTTTTTATAACAGTTTGACTGTATCTTTTACTGTTTCATCAAATGTTTTAGCAAAGTTATTGGCAGTTTTATGATTACTTTCATTTTTAACGCTTTCGTTATTGCTTCATCAATAGATTTCTTAATTTTGCCTGAACTTCCAAATCCATTCCAAAACCAGAACTATAGACAGAAAATTGAGACTCATACGATTGCTTTTGAATTTTAAGACTTACGACATATAGAAGAAAGAGTGTTTTTGTAATCTCTCTGAGAGCCAAACCATTCGCGTGCTTCTGGCTTCCTTCCAATCCAATGCCACGTTTTTGTACGTTGAAACTTTATCTATAACTACCGTGATTGGCGGATGCAAACGATCTTAAATCTATTGAAGAGTTGTCAATATTGTGATCCTATACAATATGTAAACACAGGTGATTTTCCTCTGAGAAGTAGTTGAGTTAGGCTGGTATACCCATTTAACTTTGTAACAAAAAGATTTTCTTAATAGTTTCATCTCCCTCTATAATTGTATATTATGTACGTATCGAAGGCCTCAAACTAGAGGGGCGTATGCGTCAAAAGTAAATTTATCGTTTTTAATTACATTCAATTTGTTAATGAATTTCCCGTCTTCTGTAAAAATATTTTTATTTTTTTACCTACAAAGTTTTTGTGTATTTAATATTTTTTTCTGGCGTATGATTACCGCCATGGAATTAATGTCAAAGCATATGGGCGTATATTAGGTGTAAAACAATAAAAGCTAGTAATACGAAAATAACGACGTGCCAGACAAGCATATATGTCTTAATTTGTTATTTAATTATGGTTTTTTTCTCTCACTATCTCTATTTTTTTCAAACGGATTAGAATACTCTAACAGTTGACGCAAATTCTTGTAGAACGTATATTTAAAAAAAAAAAAATTCCAGGAGCACAGTTTCAAATGGTTCTGTTTTCTTTTGGAAAAAAAATTGGAGTTTATTTGTGTCTTTTTTACTTGCAACGCTGCAATACATTGCTCTGGAGCAGAAAAGTGCCGCTTTGTGCACACTATTCAGGCTAATAAGTTGGTAAAAAAAAATTTGTATACCTGCGTTAATGAGCGTACTTACCCCCAAAAATAAACTTTTAACAAAAAAATAGCAACCAACTTCAATAGTAACAGCAGTCATTCACTAAAAAGTTAATAATAATTCTATAAAGTCCGATGGTACCGAAGCAACACTTTTGCTGACTTCTTTCTTCCTGAAACAATATGTTATCTAGAAATCGGCGCTCTTATATTGGTTTTTATGTTGCTATATCGTAGGAAATACGCCGACTTCTAGATAATATATTGTTTCAGGAAGAAAGAAGTCAGCAAAAGTGTTGCTTAGGTACCATCGGTCTTTATAGAATTATTATTAACTTTTTAGTGAATGACTGCTGTTACTATTGAAGTCGGTTGCTATTTTTTTGTTAAAAGTTTATTTTATTTCACATTTTTTAGTGTTGCTGGGGTAAATTGTGAAGTATGGGTAGTTCTTGCAAACGTGGTGTTAATATGAAACGAAGTTCAAGTCAATATAAGTAGCTATGTTTGAGTAGCTTCCTGCTATCAGCACCCTAACACAACATGATTACCGCAATCTCGAGTTATGTGCCTGTCATTCATTGAAAAGTTCTACGGTGATGAAGCCAAGATTGAAGGTCAGGTGGATACACTGGCAATTTTCAAACAATGCCCTGCAATGAGCACCCTAACACCTGGCTGTTGTCCGTTGAGGAGTTCTATGGTGATGAAGCCAGAATCGAAGGTTAGGTTGGTATTCTGATAATCTCCAAGTAATGCCCTTGAATTAGCACCCTAACGCAGTGATTGCCGCAATCTCGAGTTATGTGCTCTGATCCGTTGAGGAGTTCTATGGTGAATATGGTGATGAAGCCAGGATCGAAGGTCAGGTGGAAGATTGTCAATTTTCAAGTAATACCTTGTAATCAGCACCCAGGTACAAACCGATTACCCCAATTTTGAGAGGTACGCTGTCATTTTCTGAGGAGTTCCACTGCCTATCTCTGAAGACCTTCATCAGATCATGACCAAACCCAAAATGGGACCTACCTGAAAGTACACTCTTTCAAACAAAAAAAAGAATTGTTCAAATCAGTTCAGAAATGACGGGGTTATGAAGTAACAACGCCAAAAAAAGTCGAATTGAGAAGCGCCTCCTTTTTGAAGTCGGTTAAAAATAACTATGTTGTTTGTGGTGCACTGTGTGTTATGTAATATCATTGTTTTTGTGAATAAAAGTTTATATTATTACTATTATTATTAATGAGGGATTATTTCATCGTTTTTTGGGATACTGACAAACAACATCGGTAGTTGTGAATACAAATACAAAAATTATTTATTGAATAAAAAAAAATAAAGAAACACTTATTTAATAAAAACAATAGCATGTAATATGTTTTCCAAAAATATAAAAATGTGCTAATACACTGACCTAAATGGCCGTCTTGAGAGTGACAGTTACCAAAAGCAAACCAGTGAAACCAGTTTTGATGTAGTCATTAGATTATTGTAGTAAGGGAGTAGATAAACAAACCAAAGGTACTGATCCTAGTTTGGTTTGAATAAATCTGGGGGCACGATAGTGCCCCAGACAAGACGAGCCAAAGGAAGCGGGGCACTACGCAACTTTCTCGAAGCGTTTCGTCATATTTTTGAACCCTCATAGCTTCGGTCTAGATAATACTAGAGATACCAAATTCTCAATATATGATGTAGGAAGTAGTTTTATTAGACACGATTAGTTTCATTTGTCTAGCCTTTATAATTTGAATGTTATTAATACCTTAAATACGTCGATTTCATCACTCACTCACTCACTCACTCACTGATCATCAAAACTCTAGGGTAATTCCCGAAGTCCTAGAAAGCTGAAATTTGGTATGCAGGCTAAAACTAGCACACAAATTACAAGAAAATTAAGAAATCTGTATTTTTTACCCTTTAACCCCTATTAAGGGGGTCTGGTTCTGTATTAAATAAAAATTTAAATTCCAAACGTCCTGAAGTCCCAGAAAGCCGAAATTAGGTATGGAGGCTAGGACTAGCACACAAACAAAAAGAAAATTAAAAAACCTGTAACTTTCACCCTCCAACCCTTAAGGAGGATCTAGAGGAAGGTCTGGTTCTCTATTAAATAAAAATTTCAATTCCAACTTCCTGAAGTGCCAGAAAGCTGAAATTTGGTATGCACGCTAGGATTAACATACAAACAATAAGATTAAGAAATCTGTTACTTTTACCCTCCAACTCCACTGAAGGGGGGTCTAGTTTTGTAATATTAAAAATATATTCCCAACTTCAAAGTCCTAGAAATTTGAATTTTATTATTTGCTGTGTTAGAGGCCATAGTAACAGGTAGCTAGTCTGTAAAATTAGTAATCCAGTAACTATCAGTGGCCATCTATAACGGCTGGAGCCGCACCACCCCAGACGGTCCTCTTAATGTGGGAAGACAAGTTTTTAGTTCTTCCAGACGAATGTAGATGGCGCTACGTGTCGTTTACATCACGATACAACTCGCTAGTGAGCTGCCCGTCAAATACTTAAGTGAACTTTTCCCTACACGTTAAAATCGTTACCAATATTAGTTATACTCTTGATACTCTCTGATAGCTGACTGATTTCTCTTCTATTATTGAAAGTGAAATTTAGTTAGGTAAACATCGTCGCTGAAATCGAAGGTCCGGTTGCTTGTACCTGAATTGACAGCAATTGTGCAGAAGACTCCAGCCAGACTAGAATTGCTCATGTTATTGCGTGTGCAGATAAATATTTACGAGTATACTAATATTGCTTACTTAATACATAATATTCGAGTATCTTGTGTATTTATTAGAAAGGTACTTAATGAAAGGGTTAGGTTAGGTACTTCTAAGATTTAAAGGTTTTCACGTTAAAGAATACTACTACCTCTAATTATTATCCATTAAACAAACCTAAAATACCGCTATTTCTAGGTAAACGACAGGAGTACCGGTATTTCTGGATTGGGAATTAATTTCACTAGAATTAGAGGGTCGCCATCTCAGAACATTTGATTTAAATGTTCTGTGGTCGCCATCGCGTAGTTCACATACCGGGAGATGGTTCCTGTCTTTTTCATTCCTTAACAAACTTAATGTAAGTAGCGTTGCAAGTAAGGTCTGACATTAGTTCTCTATGTTGTAGAACACTGGGACGAACTGCAACTGTATTCTTGTGCTGAGGACGGAAAGACCTTTCGTGATTCCGAGTCTTATTCACGAGCTAAAGATAAAAATAAGGCAATAATAGTTATAATTATTTTTAATAACGGTCTTGAAAATGAACTTGAGCATGTAAAAACAAAATTTGAAATAATTAATAGAGCATTTGTATACCGTGAGCAGTTAACGATCTGTATCGCGTATGCCATCACTATCCGTAAAAGCCAAGGGCTGAGTTTAAATAATACTCCCATTGATATCGGATCATCGACGTTTTCTTATGGGCAGACTTATGTAGCACTTTCGAGGGTGACTGGTTTGATAGGGGTTCACCGTATTCATATTGACTTTGCAACAGTCAGCCAAAAGTTGAATATAATCGCTCAATAACTAAGTACCGCCCTGATCTGGTCATCAAAAACATTTCATGTAAACTAGGTCGCCAAGACTTATAAGCTAATAACGCTTTCACTGTTAAAAAGTTATCAGATTTCATGTTAAGCCAAGTCCTTAAAGTCCTTAAAGGACTTGGCTTACAAGGCCTAACTCTACAAACCCTAATTCCACAAACCCTACATCTTGATCAAAAAGTATGGCTTGGCCGTTTCGTGGCCGCCAAACAGACACTCCCATGTAATATAATACTATGTCATGAAATAGTTTTTTGAAACGGCCAAGCCATACTTTTTAAGCAAGATGTAGGGTTTGTAGAATTAGGGTGTGTAAAGTTACACCTTGTATAGTTAAGGACTTGGCTTTAAATGAGATCTGATAACAATTTAACAGTGAAAGCGTTATGAGCTTATGAGTCTTGGTGAGCTAGTTTACATGAAATGTTTTTGATAGGATCTTAATTCCAAAACACAAAGTGCACTTATTTTTAAACAATCATCGCTGCTCCTACCAGTAATGCCGTGACCTTGTTAGATAAAACTTTGCCGAAATATATCGACTGCCAACTACCAAAGGGGCCTCAAGTAGGTCAGTTCATCCGACAGACTAAGGCTACGAGAGCGGTCCTTAGGGCGTCACGCCTCCCTCTGAGGACGAAGATTAACATCTACGGGAAGTATCTGCGCTCCCACCTCACGTACGCGTGGTAGGTCTTGTGTTCTTCTGTTGTTAGGAGCCGTGAGTGAGTTTGTGTGCCGATTGTCACGGTCGCTATTCTACCGCGCCGACCACAGCCCACACAACCAGCGAGATCTCACCCCCACGTACGACAGTTCCCCAACAGGACGACCATACTCCAGGGAGCTGTTGAGTGACACATCTGCCGGCAGCTCCGAAAACAGTGAGTGAGTGAGGCCATCAAGTCGGATTGGGTTGCTGATGACGTACCACCGGTGTGGCCATGAAAACTAAAGGGTTCTAGTCTTCATGGTCTAAAGACTAAAGGACTCATTATAGCCATATATCACCACCGTCTGGATGCCATATATAGGAAGATAGAGTAAGTGTGAATAATATAAGTTATGTGGACGATATGGTGCTGCGGAGTCCCTCGGTCAGTGCGCTCAAAAAACCTGGTGCACATTTGTAAAGTCTATTCACGGGAGCACAGTCTTATATACAACGTAAAAAATGGTGAGTATATGGTTTTCAGAGCTAAGAAATGTACTGTACCTGAAATAAACCTTAATGGGACGGCCCTGAGAAGGGTCAATGATTTAAAATATTTGGGTAATTACTTAAATATAGATTTATGTGATGACATAGACATTGACAACATGATTGGCACACAGATTCAGCGCGTGTACAGTGGCTCTCAAAGTTTCCTTGTTTAAAGCCTTTTTTAAATTTTTTAACACCTGCAGTCTGTTGATTAACTAACTTAAAAAAGACCATGAGAGTTCTGCGCATCTGGATGCTGGTATAATAACGCATTTAGGATGCTGATGGGACTGACGTGGTGGTGCAGCGCGTTGGGTATGTTAACTGTGGCGCACACCGTTGACTACTTCTGCACCATGCGGCTGCGCGCTGTCTCGCTGCTGCGCTGAGTGCGAGCTTCTACCAACAGTATCCTGAGCACGATCGTGGAAAGAATTGACAACCCATTAGGTGCAGTTGTCAATCCTACCCAATAGGAAATAAGTAATTATAAGAAAATTGTAAATATGACAGATACTGACAATAGCAATTAAGAAAAACTGTTACTAACAACATGGATATAATATCTGAAAAAAAAACGTTTATTTTTATTATTGCCAGCAACATCTTGCTGGCAGACCTCCCCCCAGTATATCGAAGATCCGTAACTTCAAGACAACCCTTCATTCATTAAATCAATACAATCGAAAAAAACAAACACGTTGAGTGTTATACACCTTATAATGTTTATCACAGTAACTTTACACTTGCACTTTACCTAAAATCTCATACTTAAAGAAACTACAATTGGAGTTGTGGTTAAAAAACATAGATTTTTAAAGAAAAGCTTATTTATGATTTTTTTGTAGTTAAATAATTTAATCGATCCATATATTTATAGGTACATAATTTTAGCTCCACTGCACTTTAATTTTAGATTCCTCGGATTATAGGGATCCTCTGATATAGTTTTGAAAATGATGAAGGTCACTTTTAAGTTAACCGAAACATCGAGTTTTTCTAGTAAACACCAAATGAGTGTTAGCTATAATATCAATTGCGTTATGAGTGTCCACTCGCCCCAATGTTAGTGATATAATTAGAAGGTTTGTTGTTATTCGGGAAATTTCTTATTCGTCTCTTTCTTGCAGCAAGAGAAAATTCAAAAGGAGGCAGTTGGTGCACTTCAACAGAAACACAGTCAAGTGGGGTTCAATGCCTCAGATAAAGAATGTTCTGACCAGGACAGAAGACACTGAAGTTAGCTGTCACATGCGCAATATTCTATCACGCACCTTCCTATTCTCGAGGAAGCTGCGGGCACCTTCTGTTCTGGCGCCTAGAAGTTTATTACCAAACTGGAGTTTGCTCACGCTCAAGCACATATCCAGACTTTTGGTTCAGGCGGGGATATTTATTTAAAAAACAATGTCAAAGAAATATCCGTAATTTATTTTGTATAAATACTTGGGTTCTATACTTTATAACCGATTTTCTGTTCTTGCTAGCAGCTGTTGCATGAAGTAGTATCTGTCTTCAATGGTTTATTTTCTATATGCTGCTACTCACTGCAGATTAGTCCACCTTCATAAATGTTTCGCAAATGTTTTTTTCCAAATCATGCCGCCTTTAAATATTTCCGTTCCCGTGTATGTAAACCTAGATTTTGGGAGGGGATAGAGATCTCAGCTATCACCCAGCTTGGATACGTGCTTGCTCAAGCTAAAAAAAAATAAACTGTGTGTCTCTATCTCCATAATTCATAAAACGTTTTTCTTTGGGTTGGAATCGCTGTCTCTATTACCTTCTCTTGAAAGGTAAAGAATTTAAAGGTACTTTTTTTGGCGTGGTCTCCTTATAGGAAGTTAGCACTCTAGTATATATGGTTACAGCTTTTTGACTGGCCCGAGCCTTTTTCTGCCCGAGCCACTTTCTGCAATCATGCTTGACACGAACTGCCATACCTTCAAGTTGTTCTCCATGCTAGTTGGTAATAACCCGTTCTTTATTAGATATGGGATCGTTTCACGAAATCTGGATTAAGCCCTCGGGCCATCAAACGAAGTCGATGGTGTGACAGTCTTGATTTGGTTTGTTGGAAACCATTGGAGTCAGCATCCGACCACAACCGCTCAGCAAATGCTGCCGTGCGAGGCCAGATGCAACTGTCTGAAATATAATTAAAACTCCAACTGTGAAATATTCCTAACTCCGTCAAACAAAGTCTTTCTTTTATTCTTTCTCATTCAAAAATGTGTCTATAGATTTTGATAACGCACCATCCTTTCTTTATTTCATTAAAAATTAAAAAGAGAGATTTGCTAAAAATATAATTAAAAAATGAAAACGAAAATATTTTTATTCTCACAACTTATGAAAAATATTTTTATTTTCCCATCTTACCCCGCTCTTCCATAGCATTACAATATATTTACATGAACAAGTCTCAAAGTATGAATAATTGCAAAGTAAAGTAAATTTAGTAGTAAGTTTTTTATTTTTTTATTTATTTATTCATAATTTTACACTATTTTATTACATGGTGAATAGTATCAATAAACTCACATGAGTTAAGTAGAAAAGTTATAAGTAGGGATTCCAAATCAAAAGGAATAATGGGCACAGAAATCTTCACCAATGTTCATATTCTCGAAAAATAGCTGGATAATAAATTAAAGGAGCTCTAATCATTGCACTAGCATTTGGAAACTTATAAGAGAGAAAACAGGAATCAAAGTAATTTTATAACAAGGACTAAATAGGAGAAAATAATACTTTTCACATGGCCGTGATTGTTCGACTGAATAATCATATGTTATTTTTGTAGCTATCAAGTTTATCTATTACTCAAATCATAAATAAATTAAATCGACCAAGCCCCTTAACAGCAGTAGGGAATTCAAGCAAAAAAAGAACATTCGGTTGAAATTTTTTTTAATATGGAAGTTTTGGTGGTATGAAAAAGAAATAATATGTGTTGCATAAGTTTTGTTAGAGTTGATATTTCATATTATCTTCAATATTTTTGATTCGGCCATAAACGAGCAGTAGGCTTAAGAAAGTACCCTTTAGCAATACCAAGCGCCTTAAATAAAAAGATTTTCGTGAGCGCGTGTTTCTTGGTGGTCGTAACAGCCACGGCTGAGATCGCGATATTTAAAACTAAAAGGAAACAACTAAGAGTTCAGTTATGATTGATGCAAAATACGGTGCTCAATCTGAGCTTATATGCACCCTTACTTGGTACCTTTAAAAATGAAAGACTTGTCATTTCTGATAACTGAAAATACGTACCTAGAATTGATTCATTGACAACTTCCGTCCACATGCAAACTTCACCTCCCATCACGTTAGGGTGTAAAGGTAGCATATGCGCGTACATTTTCTCCCAAGATGAGTACGTGGTGCCACCCCAGAATCCGTGATCCAAGTACAAAGTTTCTGATGCCATCACTAAGCGATAGCCCATACTCAGTAACTGCCGGGCATCTTGCTCACGATCTCGTAGTTCGATTATGAATCTGTATCATAAATAAAAACCGATCAAGTGCGAGAATTTGAATTTATTTGGAAAAATGTGTGTAAGATTACGGAATATACATTGCGCAATAAAAAGCTTAAAATATCTAAAAATTATCGATCTTCTATTTGGTGGGATCACCGCTATATAAGCTTTCCTTGTTTTATATCCTAGTTCAAGCCAATTTCAAATTTTTCAGAAGCATACTTTCAGAAAACAAGGGGAAAGCATATTTACGTATGTGTCTACTTTCTCAACAATGCAAATAACTTTGTTTGGATCAAAAATATTTTGCCTCACACTTTAGCCCCATTTTCAAAAGAGGAAACATATTTGGCAACAAAATTCCTTTGATAAATTAGTAGCTTTGTTACAAATCCAAATTTCAGCTATTATAAAGCTGTTAAGAAGAAAAGTGTCTGTGAAAGAAAAAACAAGTCACACCATAGAGGTCACATTTTTCATTTCTGAGTAAGGAACTCTAAAAATATCCAAAACATGCCACAACTCAATCGGCCCAGCATTTAAAGGGTTCCGTACCTCAAAATGAAAAAAACGGAACCCTTATAGGATCACTTCGTTGTCCGTCTGTCTGTTTGTCAAGACCCTTTTACTCAAGCCCCGTATAAAATAGGTAACAACTTTGAACTGATATCTCCTACAAAAGCCTACGACCCATAGTGCTGTACAAAAATCAGGCTTGTCTAAAGACGTGAAATAAAATAATTGTACTTTAAATAATCAAATTCATACAAATTTTTGACTCTCGAAAGGGAACCAAAACCCGCAGGGCACTTCCAGTAGATTTAGAAACTTGTAATTTTATTTTCTGGTAGGTCCTGTAGTGCACACATAGGAAAAAATCAAAAAAATACAAACATTTAATTATTTGGGAAGTAACCCCTGAACTTCATTGGACCCCATAGATACATAGAGTTTAATAGATCTTAAGTCTCAGGTTAAGTTGGTTAATCATAACTGCATAATATTTTTATGTTTCCGTAAGAGTTTATTGTATGAAGGCCCAAAAGTTTGTTTGAATGCGAGGAATGATGAAACCTCAAGAGAGTCGCAAAATAGACAACGATGAAGAAAACGCAATAAGTATAAAATAAATTGCATAGGCAATGAAAGGTATGAAGGCTGGAAAAGCGGTTGCGTATGATAGAGTATCAATAAAGAGGCTAAGAGGAGGTGATATCTAGGTGGCCAGCCTGCTCTACCGGCTCTTTAATATGTGCTGAAAGAGCGGTCATGTTCCGGTTGACTGTTGTAAGGCTGTCATCGTCCCGCTATATATAAAAAAAGGTTCACAGCAGGAATGCAACAGCTACCGTGGCATAAGTCTTCTGGGTATCGTTGGCACGTTGTTTGCAAAGGTTCTAACTACGAGGGTGATGGGTTAAACAAAAGAACAAGTTTGGGATGTACAAGCGGGATTAGAAAAAGTTATGGGTTGCGTGGATCAGGTATTTATGTACATTTTTTAATTTAAAGAGCGTGAATGTGGACTGAAGTTAGGGGAGTTACTTATCAAACGCCTTTTATACACCGATGAACAAGTTTACCTTGCTTCATCGACAGATAAGGAAGAAATAAAAATTAACGTAGAAAAAACAAAGTTTATGGTGCTAGAGATGGATGAAGCAGTAACTGAATGCAAGGTTATGATTAGAGACAAGAAGGTAGAACAGGTTAACGAGTTTGTCTACCTGGGAAAATGTGACGATGGCATTAAAAGAAGAGTGAATGCGGGAAATATAGTGAATGGAGCCCCGCACTCCTTTATGGGCAGCCGAAATGTGACTGCAAAGACACTATTGGTGATTCATAGTGGAGTGTTGGCGCCTACACTTATTTATGGTAGTGAATGTTGGTTATGGAAAGTTAAACATCAAAATAGTGCAAATGCTTATCTTACGAAGTATGTGTTTCCTTAAGAATTATTGAATAACATACTGAAGAAGGTTAATGCCAAAAGTACCCGGAACAGAAAAGATTGTATGACTAGGTTGTTAAATGTGGAAGAGGTAAAAAATGTGTGTCTGGATCGAAGCAGATAGAAATATGTGGTCTTTGTCTACCTTTGTGGGAGACAGGCGTGAGTATATGTGTGTAAATATAATTATCAGTACCTTGCAGTACAATTTTTAAGGCATGATTTTTATTAAAAATTTTCTAGTTTGGTTAGCATTTTGTGTCTCATCAAAATATGGCTCTAATACAAATTTATGAAAGTTAAAACCTAAACACCTAAAGAACTGTCAAAATACTAATAAGAACCCTGCCCGGATATAGTTAACCACAGAATAATTCATCTTTTACGTACACGGAGTATGATACTTAGCTATTATACCAACAAATTGTACTGCATTTGAGTCCAATTTTATTTGCTCTTGCATTTATCATTTATATAATTTTGGTAAAATATATATGCAAAATGTAAACTTAGCCACCGTTGGCATTATAATTTATGTTTGTAGGATTTTTGACGTAGATAATCCTTTTCAATTTACATACCGGTTTGGATCCAAGTATTTGTTTATATCACTTGGATTTGTAAGTTTAGATGACCACAGCATCACTGGCTGCTTCTCACCACCAGCTCCTATGTATGCCTCATCCCATACCTTGAGGGCTTTATTGTGAAACTCTGCCCAGATTTGAAGAAACCTCTCTTGATTTGCGGCTTCTTCTTCCTTTCGTGTCATTTTATTTCCAGCGAAACTAATATTATTGGCGAGTTCTTTATTCGTTCTCCAGCAATCCATGCTAACCTAGAGGTAGAACAGGAATAAAATTTAACAAATTTGTTATCCGTTTTACTGCTGTACTGAGGCGTCTAACTTCAGGAAGCATGCAATGTCAAATGTCAATCACAATTAAGGATGGAACAATAGTCAATGCCCTTGAGCATTGACCTCTAAACAACAACTCATAAGAAAAAGGAAGAAGAGTGAGAATTCGCTGTACACGTAAAGATCGCAGGTGGTAAAATGGTGACGGAGCACTGAGAGGAAGAAAAACCTATCTTTTCCACATATAATTGATTTTGTAGAATAGTTTTACGGATACTTCTTTTGCTCTCCTTGCCTCTATTCAAGCTAGACTAAGCAGAACTAACCTCATCTCCACCCATATGAAACAATATTGGCTTGGGCAAATATTCCACTATGTCACTGTACAGCAGTCTCAGAACTTCATAGATATTTGGATTTACAGGATTTAATTGGCCAACATTTTCAGGGCAACTAATCACTTTTTTTTCTTTTTTTTCCTGAAAATATTAGATGTTTGAAATATTTTCTAGTTAGATTAATGCTAATAATGATGTTCAAATTGTACACAAGCACACAAGCACATATTGGTGAATTTTAACTGAAAAGTGATACTTGTTATTTTAACGGCTAAAGTGTTTAAACCCAAACCAAATGAATATCGAGAGTTCATAAATAATTAATTGAAATCTTATGAAGAATAAATAAGACCCGTAAAATTCAGTAAAAAGGTGAACCAAATTTAATCTTCGTATTCTTAAGGAACACTACATTGTGAATATGTTATTGAGGTACGAGAGCTATGTAAAGAGAATAACGACGGCTTGTTAAAGCCCACTTAAAGTAGAACATACTAAAACTCAGTTCCACAATTAATTATGCAAACTCTAGATTTTCTCTACACTACGGCATCTCAATGCACCACCCTGATGATAATGTTGAGGTGGGACGCCTACTGAGCTCAGGTGGATGGTCTCCAAGCAACTCCCTTCCACCGCCAATGGTGTCACCTCACCAGCTTGTTAGAGCAAAATATTGATAATTTATAACATAGGATCGCTAACAGAAGGTTAGGTAGCGTTCCCATGCGCCGGGGAAAGGTAAAAATTAACTATCACCCGTTCCACAACTACCCAAGTGAAAACAAACAACTCGAAGTCTTTCAATAAACCTTGCCAGAAATGTAATTTTCACCATGTTTTAATCAAATTTATAATCAGTGTTAATTTGGCTTCTTTTTAGAACAACCTCTAACATTCACAAAGATCTTGTCTGGTCTTCTGATAATAGAATTTGTACACTGTAATACAAACCGCTTTATCAATCAATCAATCAATCAATAAGCCCTGAACTTAGAGTTTGTGGGTATCTTTCTGGCCTTATAGAATGTCTCTTGGATCAGTGTGCCTCTTGGCTAAGGTCTCCTCTAACGTCTTCCATTGTTTCCTGTCACGAGCAACTCTTCTCCAGTTAAGACCTACATTAGATCTTTAACTTAATTAAAGTTCAGTACATTAACAGTGGTCCCCAAAACTAGGTCGAGCCTGAACCACGGGGGCCTAATAGAACTACATTTGTAATCGTATTGACTATAGATCAGTTTAACAGATTGTTATGATTACAGTGATTTTGATTATTTAATGTGTATGTAGAAAATATGATAAGTGTGAGGGTGAGGGAGAGGGTGTGTAAGAGGGTATTTGTATGTATATTTTGAACAAAGATTTGGTGACATAATGATTTATAAAGTTATATATAGTATGATATATAAATATGATACAATAGATAAAAATATATATTTATATTTTAACGTTTTATATTATTATGTTTCTTGTTAGATAGAATATGTTTATGTATAGCACAGTTTAACAGTTGATAGGGTTATATTGTCATACTACGTAGGCTTTTTAAGAATATCTTCTGTAGCTTCGTAGGCCGTAGGACAATGTTTTAAGCCATGTTTGGATGGTAGTGTTTGCTTCTCTTAAAGAAGAATTTATATAAGAATTTATAATATATAAATATATAGATATGAGACCATGATTAGCTCAGTCAGATGACAAAGGTTAGAACATATCGCAACCTCTTCACGGCACAGACGCTTTGCCATAAACGTCACCCTTCATGGGGGATGTTTTCCAGTATGTCAAACTGGCGCAAGGCCATCCTAGACGATGCTTCCCTCCAGAGGACGTTAAAACTAAACTCTATCGTTCACACCAGTAGGTGACCCGAGTTTAGCCCAGTGCAACTTCCGCTCTGTAAATTCCCTGCTTGAGTCTTCAAGATTTAGAATATTCTCTGAAAAAGCTATTTTAAAACCTTTTAGGAACTAAGCTATGGGAATTTTGTCAGGTGCTAACACTAATATTATATTACACGTGCAACGGAGATGGCATTAGAACCCGTGGTGCGACACTAAGATTATGCATCTATATAGCTTTTGATACTACCTGCCCCCAAACCCATCCTGCATGAACATGAGCCGGTCCATCAACTTCAAGTATTACACGGATACCACGTATCTGCGCCAGCTGAACAATTTCTTCGATTTCCTCTTTCACGTATATTTCTGTTGGACTAAAAGCACCATACCTGTTAAGCAAAAAAAAAAAAACATGTACAGATTTTTATAGTGAAAGAAAAAGCAAACGGTTTTTTAAAAATTATATCCTTATGGTAAAGGTTACATAGATTTAAGAAAAAAACAAAATTTTAAGCTTTTAGGGATACAAAAGTGGAAACCCTCATAAAGAAGCTGCCTCGATATTTTTCAGCAGCAAAAACATTTGGGGCAATTCAGCTGACATTAGGCATGCATTAAAAAAATTGCCTTACATCGAAACTATGATAGAAATAAATTTATATGTTTGAACACTTCGTGATTTATCCATCGCAAGGAGTTATATACTTTAAATCCTACGAAAAATAAGAAAAAGCTACAATCAAACCGCAAGTAATTCTCTAGTAAGGATTCTATTGAAAATGTTATTAAAATACGTATTGCGTACCAAATGAAGCGTATTTCTAACACTATAATGCAAACATAGATTTAATTCACAACTTTACTGAAGTAGTTTAAATAGACTCAGAAGAATGGATCCCATCAAAAACATTTCATGTAAACTAGGTCGCTAGCTCATAAGACTCATAAGCTCATAACGCTTTCACTGTCAAAAAGTTATCAGATCTTATGTAACGCCAAGTCCTCAACTCTACAAAGCCTAACTCTACAAATCCTAACTCTACAAACCCTATATCTTGGTCAAAAAGTATGGCTTGGCTGTTTCATGAAACTATTGCATGAAATAGTGTTATATTACATGGTAGTGTACTCTGAATACCTCTAAAACTAAACAAAAAGCACACTACTTTAGTGAAATACACCCATAACTCATCTAAAATTTATTAATTTGATTATCATTTTATCCAAAATTATTTTTTTATTATTATTTATGTGTAAATTTATGTATTTATAAAAGTATATTTATTATATTGTTTATATTATATTTTTGTGTATTTTTATGTTTTAGTTTATTATAGCGTAAGGAATCCCCCATTAATAAGTTGATGTAGTTTACTCTTATGTTTGATTTCGTGACATTTACACGCTCCTTTCTTTATTTTTTCTATATTTTCTTTTCAACTGAAGGTTGCTTGGAAGATATTGCTATGAGCAATAAGTGCCGCCTTTGTACACTGTAAAATATTGTTATTGTTTTTTTTCACGTTTGTGTGTAATTGTACATTAAGCGTAATAAATAAAATAAATAAACGCTTCGAAAAAAAGTACGTAGTGCCCCGCTTCCTTTGATTCGTCTTGGCAGGGGACACTATCGTGCCCCCAGATAATATGGCAAGTAATTTATTTTATTCCATTTCCTCCAATTTGATGACGGAATTCATACACTGTATACGATGGACCCGTTACCAACTTTTCTGCATCTGAGTATGTTCCACCAGCAGGTGAGTGCAAGTGAATTTCAATGATGAGAAATTTGAAAATAAAATTTAAAATGAAATTCGAAAATAAAATTGTTGGTTGCTAAAACTCGTCAGCAATGAAATTCCATACAACTTGCTAGCGCATATTCAAGTAGCATGGTAAGGTCGACTTTGTTCAAAGAAGGTTGTCAAAATAATGATCACATAATATAAGGATATTTGAGTAAAAATAGATTTCTTGTCTGTACAAACAGCATTTATGAATACTGAATAAAGACAAATAGTTTATCGATATTTCTTTGTATTTTAAATGTTTTAGTCTTCGTATTATCGGCACAATTGTTTGATTTCCCCACCTCACTTTAAATAAGTGTTCGTCCCTTCTGTAAAGAAAATACGAAGTCCTACAAAGCATTATGTTTTACCTGGTAAGTTTAGGAACTCTTAAAGACTCCATTGGAAAACTCTGTACGTCCGTCATGTGCCAGTGGAAAATGTTCATCTTTGAGGCAGCCATACCGTCGAGCGTCCGTATAATGGAATCGACCCTGAAGAAGTGACTGGCAGTGTCAAAAAGGAGTCCCCTGTGCTTATAGACTGGTTCATCCTATATGTCAACATACAAAAAATTTATACTACACTCGTTCACTCTCATTTTAAGGAAGATTTTTACGAGCGTGTTAATAGGCAAGTCTTTTCACCGTGCTGTGGTCACAAATATACCTTTGGGGCTAAGTGACCTGGTGCGAGGGTTCCAGCACTGCGCTCACTAATCTACCTGCCCAGCGCGTTAATTATGCATTTCTTCCAAGAGTGGCAAAACCTGAGAAAGTGGACAAACCAGGCTGATGGATGGATGAATTAAATGGATGGATGAATTAAATGGATGGATGGATGGATGGATGTTGGTTAACCTTTACCGCCCAGCAAATGGTAAGACGTATACGAAATGATTTGCTCATAAATCGTGAAATTTAATACTCATTGGTGCATGCTAGACTAACAGATTTCAAACCCGCGATACCGCTGCTTACCTGAATTTCAGCAGATGATATAATACTAACAAGACACTTTCCTTTTGTATTTTCTTTTGTTTTCAATATCAACTGAGTGAAGGTTTCTAAGGCATGGCGAGCTCCGTATACGGTTTCAGCAGAAATGAAGACTGACAGTTTTGTCTCTGAAAACGTAAATCACTGCACTTACAGAAAATTCGTAACCAAAAAGTCATCTTAAGTCTGAAGAAATTGATGTAGTTGGGTAAAAACGTAATGACAAGAACGACATAAGAATATGAATATATTTAAACAACAAACATAATACTTTCACTAAAATAAGAGTCCGTTTAGATATGTCATAATAATGTTGTAATTACGGATAGGATTCACCGTTTCAACTGTACAAGTAGGCACAGGTCGAGCTTTCTTTGACGCATTATCTCATCGAAAGGTCGACCTTGTGTCTCCTTGCACAGTTAATCCTATTCGCAAATACAACATATACAACATAGTCGTATATGATGGCTGGGTAGATTATAAAGACAGGAGTATGAAAAGCGCCAAATTCTTGAGAAAATGCAGATAAAGAAAGCCCAATCAAAAATCTCGTCGCTTTAGAGAGAGACCGTATTGGAGGCAGACTGTGATCACTAAGGTATATGCTTTCGAATAAAATAGTCGCACTGAGCTCGACACAAAGCGAGACCAGCTTAAGGCCCAACCACCAGTGGCCTATAATTATAATATAGTTAGAGAGGTGCCAACAGGCAGTGAATGTGGTCGTATGTTCACTGCAAAAGTCGGCTACGTAAGTCACGTGGGGGCTCACCGGCGACGCTCTCAGCAGCAATACTCGCTGTGACCTAAACGGTTGAGTAGTATTAATGAAATAAATAAACTTTTTTACTATTCTGTATACTTTTGACTTTACCCTTCTCCACTACGTCACTAATTGGGTCGTCATATGTAATTCTAAGGCCGCACGGTCGAGCTTTATCTTTCACTTGCGAACCATATATTTCTTTCGTGACTCTTCTTTCATCAATACTCTCTATACGTATATGTCCAAACCAACGAAGCATTTCTTTTTCTATCTTAGTCACTAC
Source organism: Ypsolopha sequella (assembly GCA_934047225.1). Taxonomy (NCBI): domain Eukaryota; kingdom Metazoa; phylum Arthropoda; class Insecta; order Lepidoptera; family Ypsolophidae; genus Ypsolopha; species Ypsolopha sequella. Next base: position 13,758,691 of record OW203996.1, read on the forward strand.
ATTGTAATTTTTTATTTAAGAAAATACTACGAATGTTATAGAAATATAATGTTAACTGCAAAAACTACCTCCTTGTTCCATCACATCCAGTCTGTACTTCTCAACGGTCTCCCAGGTCAAGTTCATGTCAGGAGATGTGACATCAAATTGTATAACGATTTTCTTTTGTCCTTTTTGATATTCGGACATACCACATTCGGTTAGTAAGTGATCAAATGCCAATTCTGTCATTTTTATGAGCATAGTACGAGTTTCTTGTGGAGACCCTTTGAGATTTAACCTAGAAACATTTAGGTGATGATGTATGGTGACTGTACATTTAAAATGATCTGCAAAACGTTTTTGCTCATGCAATTTTTATGAAATGTGTCTGTCTCCCACAGAATAGGTAACACATTCAGACAGCACGAGTTTCGAGTAATTAACACCAAAGCGTAATTAACACCTTTTTCGTCTTTAGATGGAGCATCCTCAGGGTTGATATTTGGCCAAAAACATAAATGTGAAAAGTTACCGAGTTCATAAGAATGACCGTACACGATTGTCATCTTTGCCGAAAAAAATATTGAGATCAAACTGGGTGCCGAGATTTATGGAGGTTCCTTCAGTCATATCATTACTATACGTTCAAAGCAGGTTTGTAGGGGTCCTTGTAACTGAATGTGTAGAACTGGGCAAGTTTTCACAGATAGAGATTAGGTGGTTACATCATACATGCAAATAATTGACTATGAAAACTTGCCAAGCTCTTTATGGCTGTGTGGCGAGAGTGGCGAGAGTGGCTGCGGCGGCGCGAGCTGGTGGTGCGCGTGGGAGGCGCCACCAGCAGCCCATGCCCCATCATCAGCGGCGTGCCCACTGGCTCCATCGGCGGACCCCCATGTTATTTACTCCGTGTTAATTCACTGCCTAAAGTTATATCAAAATGTTAAATATATATGTTTGCTGACGATTTATGTATGACCTATGACGGATATAACCTTGAGGAAATGTTACCAACTATCCAAAATGACCTAGACAATGTTACTAAATGGTCACATGACAAAAGGCTCATTATAAATGCCAATAAGACAAAATATATTTATATAAAATCACCGTATTCTCATAGCAAAAATGAAACGTGTATGATCAAAATACATACTTATGAATGTTTACATCAAAATATAAACAAGACGAACCTAATCCTTTGTAACTGTGACTGCTTGGAAAAAGTTGATACCTTTACCTATCTCGGCCTTAAAATTGATTCTAATTTTAGTTGGATAAATCATATAGAATCGGTAACGGATCAGCTCAGGAAACTGTTAGGAAGATTTTATTATCTTCACTTTAAAGTACCTAAATGTGTGTTAAAATGTCTTTACTCTTCCCTGGTCGAATCTTTAATTGGTTATGGATTGGACTGTTATGGTTTGACTTTCGAGTCTCATCTGAAAAAGATTGAAAAATTACAGACAAGATTTTTAAAACTGTTGGTTACAAAAAAAGGTTAAGTCTAACTGGAAAGGAGACTATCGACAACTGTTTAAAATTTGTAATGTAATGCCAGTCTGTAAAAAAGTTGAATAATTAATAATAAAAATTTAAATTAAGTAAAAACTATTAAAGCTGCTACGTTTTCGCAGACAAACTGCAAAGTTTTGCGAAATATATGCACCTAGAATAAGTGAATTTACTATGCGTTAAATAAATGATTTAAAAAAAGAAAATTGTGGCGGCGATCCTAACAAACTTTCTTTTAAAACAAGTGAAGAACGTTGCACATTATTGCGGTTATGAATGTAGGAACCTCCATAAACTTCGGCACCCAATTTTATCGCTGACAATCCTGCACTGCCTTATTGCTGAATTCGGCCCCTTTTCTACATTTATAGTTTAATGGGATCATTAGGAACATTCATTTTTGTAAAGTTGTACTGAAATACCCATTTTAGTAGTCTTTTGCCCGTGGTTTCACCTGCACGAATTTAATTATTGACTATATCCCTAGAGAATTGCCCACTCTCAGAGAAAAAATCTATAGGTATATGACTTTTGTCCAAGTGCAGTGTGTAACCATTACAACCATTGACTTTATACAACGGTGAATGATTTGTACCTCTATATGCTCAATAACCTTGCTACCTCTATGCTAAATGTGAAGTTTTGAAGTCACCTTTAAGTGGTCTAGGTTTTATATGATTGAGTGAGAGAGAGAGCCAGTGATAAAAACGGTGATTTTTGATCATCAATATCACAGGCGCTGCTTAAAGTTTCATTTATTGCACGCAATGTTTGAGTAATGGGGGCTCAAAAGTAGCTCTAAATGGTTACAATATAACACTTGGCTGGTGCGCCGGCCTCTTATTTTTTGACCTCGGCCCTGGACACGCCGCCGCGTGTCTAGATGTAGCCACTGATAATTACTCCAAATACGTGTGGCGCACCCTGCACTCCCGGCGGTCATCTTGGAAGAATTGCCCATACTCACACACGCTGGGCAGGCGGGTTGGTGAACGCGGTGCCGGAACCCTCGCACCAGTGACGCCGCTACCCGTCACCAGTCTGTTCCATATAAAGCCCGCCTATTAGGGATGGATATATCGCCATCCATCGGTCCCAGGTTTCCTGGTTTTTTGCCTGTGAGCTGTCCTCTTACTCTCCCGCGAATTACTTCGAGGGGACCTCCAAGTAAGATGGCGGTACCTCCACAGTCGAGCCTACCACTGTGGTAACTCAGTACTATGAAACGTGGTAATATGAACCGTTAGCGACAAATAAGTGTCTAAAACGATACGATGAAAACGTAACGGTCGAAATGTTACACTTTTTTCGGCCTAGCCCTCATCCACCAAACGTCTGGCGTATAACGTGCGATAAGGAACTTCGTTCCAAAAAGTAAATAAGTGTGAACAAGCACATACAGATCTGCCACAGATATAATGCGCATAGAAATCTATAGCCGAGCAAGCGGACGTGCACTATCTGTCATTAATTGTATAGAAAACTTAAGGCAATACGATGTTTACCGAAGAGTAGTGAAGATTCCTGTGTTTATTATTTAAATGGTACTACTGTACGTACTTGTAATATTCAGGTTGTATGCTGACAACCTTTTCCCCCAATTTGACACTCTTAGGCTGAGGCCAAAACGATGGTCTGAAAGAAAAAATCAGAGAACCAATGAATACCAAGTTTCTGAAAAATACAGGAAAAATGCGAACGTACAAGAGGTTATCGTACCGCTATTTTAAATTAATTTTATACTAACTCAGAAAAACGAGTCTGTGGTCTTCTGGGACCAACGTAATTCCTCGGTGGCGCAATTGGTAGCGCGCTTGTCTTGATAACAAGAGGTCACAGGTTCGAATCCTGGCCCGGGGAATTTTTTTAAATTCTTGTCCTTGGATTTGTTTCTGATTGATATTTTCTAGTTTGTAAAGCACTGTAATAATATTTAGAATAAATACATTTTTTAAATTGCTATTCTCAACCGATTTTAAATATCGGAGAGTCATTTTCACATAATTTGGGGTTGTCAAGTTTGAATTTGAAGTTATTTTGATCATCCGAACTTCAATTTTGGATTTTAAGGCGCTTTTTGAGTCTGAAATTTGAAAAATGTTAAAATTTCAAACAGTAGCAATACTGAGTCAATTTATGGAAACTCGATGACGCTGAATTGCAATATGTTATCACAAATACATTTTAAAGTAATTTTGAGGGAGAATATAAAAATAGCGTAACCCACACACATACAAGAAAAAAAATTAGAGATTTTTTTGTTTGGTGTGTCGTTTTTGACTGATTCGGAAACGTTTAGCATGAAAACAAATGAATACATGCTTTTTCAGGTACAATGAAAATATTAAAGCTTACGGTGGCAGCTACAGATATCCACTTTCAGAAGCTCATGTTCTCGAAATTGATTGGGAAAAGTTTTGCTTTTGTCAGAAGGATTCATCTGAGCTCCTCACGTGTATTGCAAACAACCCTTATTTGAAAAATACGAATGTAGGATATATTACACTTGGCGCTAATTTCTATCATTGTTCTACAAAAAAAATGCATGAGAATATTAAAAGCTGTGCTATGACGTAATAGGTGTCTCGAGTTTAAAAGCGACGCTGGAAATGTGTGGTGATTTCGTCACCCTCGAAGCCAAATATCATAACATTTATCTCAGCAGGCTGCATGCCCAGAAACGACGAATTGCTTGTACCATCGAGGGCAAGAGTGACTCAATATTCTGCAAGGGCATGGCGTTTGCCGATTTAGTGCTTTTCATGCAATCAAAGCTCAATGAGTTGACTTCGTACGTATTTCAAATGAGAAACCTGACGAAAATGTACGGTAAACGAGTGAGCCAGCTTCTAAAACAAAAAGCAGATCAGGTTGGCCACACGACTCGCCTACGTGAAAAAAATTTGAGTCACTTTCCAGATTAAGAGGCGTTATAAAATCTGGGAGAGAATATATTCTTCACATGAAAAGCGCCAGCATGCATGCCAATCCTACCTATGAAGATGACGACGAGAATGCTAAGTATTGGTTTTTATAGCTTCATGCACAATTTGAGGAAATGTGTGTTAAACCGCGAGGTGACATTCAAAGGTAACTTTGCACCTTCATGTGAGAGTGATAGCATTCCACTTATAGCTGCACTGAGCTATCTTTTGAATGGTTCTTCAGAGCCCTCAAACTGTGACGCTACAGCTCCTCTTGTAATATTGTGTCAAATAATAGTGACAAATTTGAAAACTACTATGCCACAAGGACAGGCAGTGCGGCACAGTCCAAATAAAGAAGCTCCTCTTGTTTTATGCACCGGGCTGGTGGCTTTGCTGGGACAAAAACCTTATCCAGGAAATGCATCAATAAAAATAAAAAAATAAATAAATAAAAAACACGCCTGCCATAATTTCAAAATGCACTAAAAATAAAAAATAAGAAATTTTAGTAACGACACCACACGAGCAGTGGTTTCTTCCTGAGGCATAAGTAAAATTCTTATACGCAGAAACTTATTTTTTCATCATTACGGCAAGATACAGAAATATAGAGATTTAATTAGGATTTCAACGCAGTCAGGGAACAGCGCTACATTGGATACGTGTTGTTTTGCATGTCCCCAGACTGCACTGAAATCCTACTTATATATCTAAATTGCTGTATCTTGCCGTAATGATGAAAAAATAAGTTTCTGCGTATAAGAATTTCACTTATGTCTCAGGAAGAAACCAATGCTCGTGTAGTGTCGTTACTAAAATATCTTATTTTTTACTTTTTAGTGCATTTTGAAATTATGGCAGGCGTGTTGTTTAATATTTTTTATTATTTATTTTCTTTAATACTTTTTAATGTAGGCCTGTTGGTGATTAGATGGTCTGGCAACTAGCATTCTATATCCGCGTATTGACGAAGATTTTAATGCTGAAGATTCCGGAGGCGATTTAGTTCATCGAGGGAATTTTTATCATGCGGTTCGTATGTTTACGCGGTTCTAGAACGCTAATTGACCATCCAATTGCCTCATGCAAGTAAGCGCCACGTAGGCCTGACCTTTGGCAAAAAAGTGCCCTTACGCTCTTAAATATCCAAAATAAGAGTTCGGACGATCAAAGTAACTTGAAATTCAAACTCGACAACCCCAAATTATGAGAAAATGACTCCCTGATATTTAAAATTGGCTAGGAATAGCAATTTAAAAAATTTATTTATTATTTTACACTCCACCCCCCAAAAACCACCCCCCAAGAGACGAATCCAAAATCACTGCGGGTCAAATCATTCGAAAGGGTCTTAGCTACCACTGTACCAAATGGCTTGCTTTAAACCTAAAATGCAGTTTCCTACTGAAACATCATGTGTACCGCTAGCACTAAGTTGGTCGCGTCATGATGTCTGTACTTAAGAGACAGACAAATTAAAAAAGGTTCTGTTTTTTTTTTTCCAACGTGTCTTTTGTAGTCTTTATAATAAAGCAGATTTTTACTTTAAGGTTAAACGTCAGTCGCTTAGCACAAAGTGCATAACTTTACTTCGTATTTCTTGTTTAGAAGTTAAAAATTGAAGAATATTTTGGTATGTGGCAGTTTACACCAATAGTTCAGTATTAGTGAGGTTTGAGTTTGAAATTTAATGCACAAATTAGTCATAATCTAGTCCAAACAAAGTCAAAACAGCACTTTAAGTTGGTTTTGAGAAGATCATGATTATGTATAAAATTTCAAACTTGCTTTATAAACCTCACTAATACTAAACTATTGGCGTCAAATGGCACAGATAAAAAAGCTTTTCAATTTTAAATTTCTAAACAAGACAAAACAAAGTTAAGTTATGCACTATGCGCTAAGCTACTGACGTCACCTCCATTATTGTTAATCAAGTCGACAAGGGTAAAAAATGTCTTGCTGTGTTTTTGGATTTAATAAAAGCTTTTGACTCTGTCTCGGTCCCCATCCTTGTAAGCAGACTTGAGAATGCCGGAATTAGAGGCTTGCCTTTAGCTCTTCTTGAAGATTATCTTACTGACCGTGGTCAAAGAGTAAGGATCGGTGGCTGCATAAGTGATGAAGCAAAAGTCATCTTTGGAGTTCCACAGGGAAGTGTGTTAGGCCCCACCTTGTTTTTATTATATATTAATAACCTGTGCAACACGGAAGTTGAACATGGTCATATCTTTTCCTATGCGGACGATACCGCTGTTATCTTCACCGGTAACACCTGGGATGAAGCCCGCAGCTCCGCAGAAAAGGGACTTTCCAAAATTGCAAGCTGGTTGAGCATAAACATACTAACTTTAAACATGTCAAAGACAAACTATATATGCTTCACAAAATATAACTCCTCCCAACCGAATCACAATTTTCAAATCAAAATTCATACATGTAACTCCTCCTTCGAAACTAATTCATGTTCGTGTACCTCAATTATTAAGGTTGCAAACACAAAATACTTGGGAATTATTGTAGACCAACGGCTTTCCTGGCATCCTCATGCAGAATTAGTAATGAACAGAATTAGGAAGCTCATATGGACCTTTAAGACGCTTAGGCATGTAGCCACAAAGTATCTTCTTAACCAATTGTATGTCTGTCTGGCTCAATCGGTCCTAGTTTACTGCATACCAGTATGGGGAGGTGCAACAAAGACCAAACTCCTAGAATTAGAGAGAGCCCAAAGATCTCTTCTGAAAGTTATGCATTTTAAGCCATATCGATTTCCAACTGAAGACCTTTATAAGATTTCTCACTTACTTACAATTAGGAAATTATATGTTCTTTACGCTGTATTGAAAAGGCATAAATCACGTATATATAACCCCAGTATCCTCGACAAACGCAGAAAAGACCTTGCAGTTCCGCATGTATCAGTCAAATCTATTTTTGCTACTATGCAATATGATAAACAATCTGCATCTCTATATAATAAAATTAACAAACAAAATAACATCTACCCTCTCAATTACTGTGACTGTAAAAATGCCTTGACAAATTGGCTGAAGACAAAAAGCTATGATGAGACTGAGTCTCTCTTACTCATTAAGACATAACACCTGAATATGTAATATGTATTATTACTTGTATATTCACTATTCATAATACTTAGGGAATCCTCATTTAAAATATGCTAAATCCATTATTAATTAATTAAATAAACAGCAAAAAAAAAATATATATATATATATATATAAACACACATGCCCTCACACTTCCAAGCATTGCACACATACATTACACCCTCATGTACATACACTACACATACACACCCTCCCTTGTAGTTTTTTCTCAAATACTGATCCCAAGACTTCGATCGTAGGGCTAGGGAACAATACTCACATTCACTACACTCCACACCTCAACCTTACACGCACTTTCACATTATTCTTAAGTTCATATTTCTTTTTGTTTACTTTTTAAATTTTATTTTCATAAGCCACAAATTTGTTTGTTTGAACTTAATTAAAATATTACTGTCCACCATGGAAGAGCGGAGTCTCCTACTACAGGTATCTCTTTTACTTAAAAGGGTACTCCAACCACCTGTATAAACTGCAAGATTAAGCTAAGAAATAAATCATTTTGTATTTGTATTTTGTATTTGTTAAACCTTAATTGCTGTCAAAATTTAATTTTCTTAATTTCAAAATAGTCCTTAAGTCAGAAGCACAGAAGCTATTGCACTTTGGAAAAATTTTTGTTTTAACTGCACTGATACTAAAATTATAGTCTTCAGAATCTGCTTTACTAACTACTTAAAATATGTTAGATTTTCTTACGTGTATGACTGTACTTTTTGCAAGGCCATCCACAAATTAAATATCCAAAATGTCCAAAACCAAAGCCCCATCATTTGGATCTGAAAAAATAACAATGTGTTGAAAAAAATAAATATGAAATGCATCGGCAACATACTCCTACATTCTGGCTCTGATATCAGTGTCAATTAAATCTAAGTCCCTTGGTGCTTTGAAAAGTACGTAGCTGGTAGAAAATACTAAGTAGTATTAAGCTCGCCTGTGTATAAAAATTTAACTTGTGCAATAAAGAATTTTATTATTATTATTATTAAAGTCGTGAAGGCTGGCTGTTATTGAAAGAGAATGGCCATAGAGTCATTGCGACTTATATTATATATATATATATATGTCTATCTATATCTAATCGTAGTGTGTCCCTTCTAAGTGTACACATCCAAAAGGGAGTGGAACTAGAACCAATTTCATCGACAAAAAAATGAAAATTCTTTGTTAGAAAAAATTATTGTTTTATAAATTTACGTTTTAAATTTTTTGTTGCCTACCAAGGACACTTTATATAAAATATATCATAACTTTTGATCTACCGCGAGTAATGCAATGAAATAAAACTGTTACGATCCTTAAGAATACACGTTGCATACCAAATCAAAGACATACCATAATCAACTAACATTACAATAAAAATAATATCCTAAAAGATTATTTCTTTAATTTTTCCGTCTGTTTTTTTTTTCAGTAATAGGTGGTAATAGTAAACATTTTTTTTTTTAATAATGTCCCCGTTTTACTGTACTTTTATTCCTTTTTATCATTTCCTTCTTACAAAAAAAATGCAACGTTCTATCATAAATACAATAATTTCTAGGCACCAAGCTCGCGTCCCATAAAATATTTAAAAAAAAATCAGAATATTTTGTTGTCTTTGTGTTCGTCGATGTTTAGATCTAGTTTCACCCCCTTTCGGATTTGCACTCTTACGAAGGACTATAAAGTTGTAACGAAGTGGAAACTGCATATGTTATATTTTTTGAAAAGAGTACATAAATTCTTTGTAATTTACTAACAATACCTAGATATCCGTGAACACTACAGAGGCCAAAACAGATTTTTTTCTGTATGTATGTATAAACACGCATCACATCAAAACTAGTGAACGGATTTTATTGGGGTTTTCACTGTTTTATAGCTTTGTATCCCAGGAGTGACTTACGCTATAAATCGTTACGATAACTTATTAGTAACAAAAGTTATCATTTGAACTACAGTTTCATGGAAACTTTTGCTGGGCAAGGGTCAGGTAAAATGGCTATTGTATACTTGGAAATAGTAGATAATTGCATCGAGCAGAAATTTATAATCCGCTTTTACTTCAACTACCAAATAAAGAATTAAAGTCATATTAGTTAGTTTTAATTTTGTCGATGACGTAGAAAGTTTCTGGCTCAGATCGCTCTCTACATTTTCACAAGAAGTAGATGGACACGGTGATGTTGATTGACGCAAGTTAATTGATTCCGTTATTTGATGAGTTATAATAAATAGGTTTGCTAGGCGCAACCTGGACCATTTTATTCAGTTAGCAAAAACATCACAAATTTTTGATGAACAAATCACGTCAAAAAATAACATGGCCCTACCCACAGAGCTGAGGCCCTACCCACAGAAAATTAAATCAAATAGAAAGGCTAAGTGGGCGTGTCACATGCGCCACAACTACAATGTTCTGAGGCCCTACCATAGGCCCTACCATGTTCGATAGAGCATATCAAGAGATGCTTTAAAAATTAGGTTTGCGCATGCTATGTTGGTAGTAACGAGAGGTAGCCTGATTTAATTTGAAAAAATCGATTCAGCATCGTCTTTTTTCTTCGATTATAATCATATGCCTTGTATAAACTTCGAACACGGAGCCTGGAAATTTTTATAGTTAGCCGGGTTTAGTACTCATACTTACACTAGGGATGTTGATTTTAAGTCGTTTATTGATTAATCATTATCTATGAAATCTATACTGAATGGAAAATTAGAAGTAAATAAAAAATAAAAATTTGGCTTGCTCACGTTATACCAACATAGGACACGCATACCTTATTTTTAAAGCACTTTTGATATGCTCTGTTGATCATAGTAGATCCCTACTAGTTACTTATAGATGTGTTTTTTTTTTAATGATGGTGTTCTTGCTGAATCCTGCACAGCCAACCCTGTTTACTTAGATGTAGTTTATTTTTCTACACAACTACGAATTGGTCACATCTTTTTACTCGATACATAGGGCTACCAGCTGTATGCCCATGGACCATTTATGTTTTTGAATTGGCATTTTGGTAAAATCAAATTTAATTATGTTTAAGTTAGTAGCTACACTATCGTCTTAGGTTAGTCCTGTAAAGATAGATGTAAGTTGAATAAAAAATAAATAAAATTTCTTTCTAAAGTCAACAAAATCAGGTAGCTTCAGTCAAGACAAACACATCGTTACTTTAGAAAAGCATTTTTGGCATGGAACCTAAAATTTATAACAAACCGCCTCCTGAGATTTAAAACCGCTGCTTCTATAAATTAAATTGAATTATTAGTATTTATATTTCAATAATAATATTAAATATGGTTATTATTTAATATTTTTTTTAGTTTTATAACGAAATTAATATTTATAATGATATTTTGAACCTAGTATGCTCGGTTGCTTTGAAGACTCTACTTTAGAATGCACAACTCTCATTATAAACTGTCCTTGAGCATGGTTTTTAATTATTTTTTTAAGTTAAGGGTTCTGATGTGCTGTGAATTTTTAGGACTCTATCAAAAGCTATCGAGTCAAACTACAATTATCCGTTTATAATATAAGTAGCTTTTGCCCGCGGCTTCGCCCGCGTTGTTTAAGTTTTTGTATAATCGTATTGAATCCCATCCCATTCTATCCCACCAATGCCATTATCCCATCCCATCCCATCCTCACTATCCCATCTCACTAATATTCAACGACGTGAAGGAGTAACAATACATCACTTTTCTATAGGAACTTGACACCCCATTGGCTTCCAATGGGAACTAATTTATGGGATAAAAAGTAGCCTATGTCCTATTCCAGGTCTAGAACTACATTTGTGCAAAGTTTCAGCCTTATCATTTCAGTGGTTTTGGTGTGAAAGAGTAACAAACATCCATCCATCCACCCATCCAAACTTTCTCATTTATAATATTAGTGGGATAGTATAAACATAGGGTTTGTTAAATTGTTCTTCTTTCACGCAGCAAAAGAGCAACGGATCTACGTACATTTTTATAGTTTATGGGCTGGAGTGTGACATATAGGCACTTTTTATCCCGGAAAAATGCAAACTAAATCAACGCGGGCGTAGTCGCGGGCAAAAGCTAGTTTGAAATAACTACATTTGAAATGTGCCCCCTCACTAAACGCAGCAGTTATAGTTGCCATCTCTCGTTGCCCCTAGTTTAAGTTTAAATCAAAATATTATAAATTTTTTGATCTTCTACATACAATGAATTTTCCAGAATGATTTATCAGATACACATTCAGTATCTAGTATACAAAACAATTAAATAATTTCAATGATTTCAATGGATGAAGAGATGACAAGAATGTGAATAAGTAATGAATAACCATTTGCATAATTATTATCTTTCATACGAAAATATGTACTATTTACACGGAAAATTTACTTATTTATTGTAAAAATAAATATTGTATAATTTCAGTTTTTTTATCCAGGATGGCCGCCGGGAGTGGCAAAGTCCTGGAAAAGCTTAATTATGTCCAGCAGTGGCCGAACTAGGCTGATGGATGGATTGATGGATGGATGGATAGTCATGATCTTGTCCAAACAAACTGAAAACAACATTTTAAGTTGGTTTTGAAAAGATCATGACTAATTGTGTAAATAATTTCAAACTCTTGCTTTATAAACCTCACTCATACTGAGCTATTGGCGTCAATTGCCACAGACCAAAATGTTTTTAATTTTTTTATTTCTTAACAAGAAAAACAAAGTTAAGTTGTGCACTTTGCGCTAAGCGACTGACGTTTAACCTTAACCCCTTTTTCTGTACTTACCCTGTTTTAAAAAATTAGTTTTTTAACTATGTAACAATTGTTTGATATTATATCTCTGCTGGTTCACTATACTCTGATTAGAAAACAAATTGAATAGTTCCTTTATAACAGTTTCGGATGTAAATGTAAATGTTATGATTATGAATTTATGATGTAAACGATACAAAATCGCTTACGACTTTCCTATTGTTTGCTCATCTACGTGTACCTATACTAAATATAAATCATAGGCGGCATTCCGTCTGTACAAGGAAAATGCTCGTATATTTCTTATAAACAGATAAGTGGATTCTGAACCAAGCTGAAATTTTGTATATATATCTGTAGGTCAGAAGCATTGTGTCCTAAGTCCATTTTTTTCAATTTTCACTTTATAATACTGTCGTACTAGGTTTTTTTTTTACGTTTTTGGAGGTATATGATCTTAAGTCCAAATATAAAAATACACACAATGATTAAAGTCATAATATTATTATCCTATGTCCACGTTTCGTTAGAAGTAGAAAGTGTTCTCTTGGACACAATATCCTTATTAGATTTTTACATATTCTTGTAATTTTAGGGTAACATTTTTTATTTTTCTCACTTTTGTTTTGGAAATATTTTGAACTATTCAAAATTTTTCATTTTTTTAACGTCGTGATATCACTGATTGGGCAAATCAATGTTATTTTAGTGCAAAATTTTAGGTTTTAATCTTGAACAGTGCAAACAGTGCTGCGACATACGGACGGACGGACAACGGAGTCTCACGATATAGGTTCCTTTTGTACCTTTTAGGTACTACGGAACCCTAAAAAACCTCTTGCCATTAGTACAAACGCTTATTTTGTTTTTTACAGAGGTTTTCTAAGGTTATATGATGAAAATACTAGTTTTTCATCTCTTAAAAAAATTACATAATAGTGTTCATTAAACAACAATGAGCTCTCGTTACCATCGATCGCGCAAAATATTAAGTTAATATCTTTTTAGAGGCACTCTAGCTGTTTTATTCATACTTTTTTTTTTTTTAGATTCCGATGCCAATATAAATAAAGCAAAAACAGCAGCAGAGAACTTAACAGAATCGGACATGGACTTACAATCTTCATCCTCCACTAAAAAAAACTTTTTGTGTAAAACAGCGGAGCATATTATCTAAGTCCAGTTATTCCTGATTTTATTGACCTAACAACAATTCTTGTTATTCAAATACAATTATAGGCATAAAGCTGAAAAATAAAAACAAAAAACTGATTTAAAACAAATAAAAAAAAAACAATTTCGCACGTTTTATTTCGCTCTCCTGTATAGTTTGAAAAATGTGACATAGGACACAATACTTGTAACCGCTGGCTACAGGAATGCAGGGCTGATGGGATTTGAGTAGGTATTGATTGGAAATTTGTGGGTAAACTGACTGACCTTTGATCTGAATGTTGTGGGCGAGCCGACGAATGCGCTGACGGGCTGAGCCTTCTTGTTGGGCTGATGAAGCTGGCGCTTTGGTCAGGAATGTGCAGAATGTCTTGGTGTAACGTGAACACTACACTGGTGAACACTACACTTTCACAACCTAAATGGTAGGTACGCGATATTGTTTGTGGCGGCGCGAATGTGCATACACGTATCGTTAGGTCGACGGTTGCGGCGAAACAATGTGAGTGAGCCAACGCGCGGGTTGGCGCCAGCGCGCCAGTGCGCAGACGTGCGCCTCGGGAGGCTTGTCGAGCCGAACAGCCTGAGTGAATCAGCGCCCGCGCGCGCCTCGAGCCGGCGCGCGGTGCGAGACTAGTCATCCGGCGCATGCGCGCGGATTCGTCACGCTGTAGCGTGAACATCCTGGGGGGGCCGGGGCTGCGGCTCCTCTTGAGCTGAATCCAACGGCAGCCTGGCTATCTTGAACACAGGTCGTCGCAGATTTCCATGGGCTGTGTCCAGATCCACAACTTGGATCACTCCATCCTTGCCAGGCATTGTGCGGAGAATTCTCCCCAACTTCCATTGGAGCGGAGGCAGGTCATCCTCTTTGATGAGGACCAGTTCACCCACTTGAGGAGGGGAAGAAGGGGAGAGCTATTTGGAGCGGGTTTGCAGGGTATGGAGGTAGGATCCGGACCAGAGAGTCCAAAAGCGCTGAGAGAGCGCTTGAATGAGCCGAAAGCGTTTAAGAGCAGATATGGGTCTGTCGTAAAAAGACTGCTCAGGTAGAGCGGTGAGCGGACGACCAATAATGAAATGTCCGGCCGTGAGAGGTCCAAAGTCCGTAGGGTCGGATGAAATCGGGCAGAGGGGTCTTGAGTTGAGTATTATTTCGTGCAGAGCACCGAACCAAGTTATGTGCTGATTCGCGAGCTTGTGAGTGATTGCATCATTGTTTGACCTGAGGAAGTTCTGAACTTCAATGAGCTGATTCCTAGCACCTACACAGTTTTAAAACCTAACAGGGCTCGTGCTGAGTGAAATTGACCATGTACGTCTGCTATTTTAAGTGAGACGGTTGGCAACAAAATTGGTGTGTTAGTGACGTTCACTACACGTTGTGCGGAGTTACAAGAATTCTCTGTTGGAGTTGAAGTCATTGAGTGAAAATGAACTGAGTGTGTATGTGATGAGTGTGTGTGTGATGAGTGTGCTGAGTGCGCTGAGTGCTGGTTTCATTGAGTGAAAATGAGCTGAATGTGTATGTGATGAGTGAATGTGTGAGTGAAAATGAGCTGAGTGTGTATGTGCTGATTGAATGTGTGAGTGAAAATGAGCTGAGTGTGTATGTGCTGATTGAATGTGTGATGAGTGTGACTATATGTGAAAATGAGTTATTAAAACTTGAGCGCTACCAACTCCAACGTGCGGATAGCTTGTAACTTGCGCGGGCCGAAATAACAAAGGCTATGTTCAAACGGAACACGGAAAATAAACACGACAGAGAGAAAAAAAAAAAAAAAAATTTTTTTTTTTAAAAACAACCTGTATATGAGCTGAACCAACGTGGAACACCCTATATGTGTACCATTAACAATAAGATCAGAGATGAGAAGAGAAAACAAAAAAAAAATTTACTTTATTTCTGCTATATGCACTTGGTTAAAAAGCAGACAATAACAGGATAAAACGGAAAACTATTACCGTAACACAAGATTACCGTAACATAAAATATCGAAAAGGGCTGATGACCTTGTTCACTCTTATGTTATTATGTTACTTCCCGCTTACACGAAACTAAATGCTATTCTATTTATAGAATAAAATACCTACCTACTGCCTCGAACGCGTAAACAAACAAAGAATGTATTTACCTCGCAGAAATCGGATCTAAATGAGCGGACAATCCAATGATGCAATGTATACGTATGTACTCAAAATAAAACGAAATAAAACGAAATAAAACGAAATAAAACGAAATAAAACTCGCACCAAAAAAATATCTCGCAAAATACGTGGGTAGATTTAACTTTTCGGGCGATACAAAACTTGTAACACGTTATGAAACTTAAAATGTGAACTATTTACGAGCAGAGTTGAATCACTTCGAGAACATTTGAAAAGATTGGGTCGGGAGTTACATGTAAAAAATGGTACCTAACAGTGTTGAGCAAAATGCTGACTTTGAGTTTAATTAATTTTACGTATGGGGTTTATAAGGGCTGATAATTAATCCCGGGGAGTGACGGGGGGTGGTTTAATAAAGAAATATAGTGGACTGTAACAAACAATTGGGCTGAATGGATAACCAATTCCAGAACACAAGATAAGGTGTCAAATTAATACCCGGCACCGGGTCTATAAAATTTTGTTATTTGTTTAAACAAAATGGGTGATCCAAAAGGATATAATTATATTATCTGAGCTGAATAATAATAACAAACGGGATGAACGTGAGTTTATTCTCTGCGGGGGGCGGGGGGGGGCCGGTTCTACACCGATAAATGGAATGTTCTAGGCGGCGGTTCTATTTACCTACCCGCAATAGGTATTCGAGACCACAAAATATTTTTTGCCGGGAAAGGGGGCAAAATATGTAACCGGGTGAAAATGGACTGTAAATCGACGGGGGCTGGTTCAAACAAAGTTACGGGCCGGCGGGGGGGAGGCGGGGGGTGATATAAACCAAAAATTTTCCGCTCGACGGACCAAAATTTTTCTTGGATTGAAAATGGACTGTAGTAAATAGAGGGGGGCTGGTTCTAACGGTTCGAAGGGCCAAAATGTTTTATCAAAATGTGAAAATGGACTGTAGTAAATCGAGGGGCTGGGGGGGCCGGGGTTTCACGGCTCGAAGTGACCAAAAATTTGGTCACTACCGGCTCGAAGGTCCAAAATGTAACCGCTGGCTACAGGAATGCAGGGCTGATGGGATTTGAGTAGGTATTGATTGGAAATTTGTGGGTAAACTGACTGACCTTTGATCTGAATGTTGTGGGCGAGCCGACGAATGCGCTGACGGGCTGAGCCTTCTTGTTGGGCTGATGAAGCTGGCGCTTTGGTCAGGAATGTGCAGAATGTCTTGGTGTAACGTGAACACTACACTGGTGAACACTACACTTTCACAACCTAAATGGTAGGTACGCGATATTGTTTGTGGCGGCGCGAATGTGCATACACGTATCGTTAGGTCGACGGTTGCGGCGAAACAATGTGAGTGAGCCAACGCGCGGGTTGGCGCCAGCGCGCCAGTGCGCAGACGTGCGCCTCGGGAGGCTTGTCGAGCCGAACAGCCTGAGTGAATCAGCGCCCGCGCGCGCCTCGAGCCGGCGCGCGGTGCGAGACTAGTCATCCGGCGCATGCGCGCGGATTCGTCACGCTGTAGCGTGAACAATACTTTTCGACCTACAGATATTATCATACATTGCCGTACCTACGTAGGTCAATGATTTTATAGGATTTAATATATCCATGCAATTTTATGCGATGAGAGGAAGTAAAATAAGTATGTATTTCGTTCCCTAAACATATCTCCAACGGTGATTGGCTGGTTTTGTAGTTATCTACGTGGACGCCGGCAACGTATCCGCATTGATGATTATTTTTCTGAATGGTGCGATATTTCTGCTGGTGTTCCTCAAAGAGGCGTCCTCTCTCCTCTACTTTTCGCGTTATTTATCAATAATATCTCACAATTCATTTCTTCCTCCTAACATCTTTATGCAGATGATCTCCAAAATATCTACACTCAAGCAAAGTTGGATGATCTCTCGCAGGCCATTGCCATGACTAATGATGACCTAACGAAGATATCTGCGTGGAGCAATGACCATGGGCTAAAGGTTAATCCCACCAAGACTCAAACTATCATAATAGGTAGCCCGTGGTTCGTTTATAGAATTGATTGGCAACAGCTTCCTCATATCTTGTTTGATGGAACTCTTATCCCATTTAGCACTAAGGTTAAAAATCAAGGAATCATTTTTGATAGTTGTTTAACATGGGTTCCACAAATCAATGAGGTAAGTAGAAAAATGTTTGTTGCTGCAGGTGCTATGAGAAGGCTCCGAAATGTCCTAACTACTGCCACTAAAATTGCACTCACACACAATCTCTTATTACCCATTATCGATTATGCTGATGTCAGTTATTTGGATTTCACTGAAGCGCAACTTGACAAACTCGAACGTCTTCAAAATTTTTGTATAAGATTAATTTTTGGTCTTCGCAAGTACAATCACGTTTCTGAATTTCGTTCTCAACTTAACTGGCTCCCTATTCGTCATTGCCGTGATACTCACATCCTGCCTCTATTATTTTCTGTGTTGCACAATCATGCAATTCCTTCCTACCTTAAGACAAATTTTCAATTTCTTCATGAAACTCATGGTTGTTCCTTACGTTCCTCTCACAATCTCCTTTTGGCAACACCATCTCATTCATCATCCTTCTTCACAAGTTCCTTTTTAGTCCAAGCTGTTCGGTTGTGGAACGATCTTCCTTTGCCAATAAGGAGAGCTCCATCACTGCCTGTCTTCAGCAAATTAGTCAAGGGTTATTACTTGTCACTCTAACTCTTCTACACCATATTTTGTATTCAGAGCTTTTATATTACATTATTTAAATGTACATATGCAAAATGTATTTATTATGTTTGTAATAATTATTTATATATCTAGGTATATGTATGTATTAGTATGTATTTTCATTTATTAGGGTGTCATTTCAATGGTTAGCATAGTATTGGTATTTTTGTAAGCAGAAATAGCTACATGATCAGCAACTCATGGCCTGAAAACATTTCAAAATCAATCAGCAATTTATGTCATTCTGGATGTCTGTTATTATTTTTGTACAGCATATTAATTATATAAGCTGCAATGAGCTGCTCCTGTTTAATAAGCTTTTGGTAAGCATTTAGAGGGAAAGCAAAAAAAATGATTTTTAATTTTGCAATTGCTTCGGCGTTGCGGAAAGTGCAGCCCCTTCGCCCTTGCGTAACAAAGCACAGTCACCCATGCTCACCTTCGCAGCTTCGGCTTGTTGGTCGCCAGCCTCAGAAACTACGGCTCGCACGGGTGCCTATACTTTGTTACGGCAGGCGAGGGCTGCCCTTCCTCCACGCCTACGGCTTTTTATATACACTCTCGGGGTAGTACCCACAAGACTGTATTGTATAGAGTCGGGGTGCTCTGATTCGGCTTTGGAACATATTCAACCTATTTTTTGCATAGACATGTTTTCTCTGCTGATCATTTATGAAATCTTGCGGATCAAGTAGTTATTTTGTGTACTGAATGTTTATTTTGCAAACTCATGTTATTGTAAGCTGCCTAATTATGATTTAATGTTTGAACATTATCTAAATTAAATTATTATTACATACGGCTTGAACACTCACGTGTGATTGTTGTTGACTATATGCCAACCGTTATCGCCTTGATAATGCCGAAATTGTATCGGTGAAACGGTTGGCATATAGTCAACAACAATCACACGTGAGTGTTCAAGCCGTATGTAATAATAATTTAGTATGTCAGCTCACGCGAGTTTTAATAATATTATTATCTAAATTATTTGCGGAACAAAGACTGCTGTCTGATTTTTTTTATTGCAAACAAAATCTTTGTATGCTGAGTAAATTATTTAAATTTTGTAACTGCCTAACTATTTATTTACTTCTTTATTTACATAACTTGGCTTCTACTTTATATACCTTATTTTACATGTACACCGCATCTTCAGTAATCTTAATGTAATCTATTTTTCTGGAAGAGATCGCTTTAAGCGATAAGACCGCCTGTTTGTAATTACCCTTTGTACTCGTATTTTTAAGTTTAATTTATTGTATTCTTTTTCTTTTGTGGTGTGACAATAAAGCTACATTGTAGTGTATTGTATTGCATGTACTTATTCTAATATATACATCGTCACGACATGAATCCCCGAGAGGGTGTCAGAGGTGCTCCGAGTGTGTCACAGTCCACACTCGGTACACCCGCCCAACTAAGACACTTAAAAATGCAGCTTATGTTAAAGAAGCATAGCGGTGGTATGACGAGATCACAATAGTCTTGAGTTCTTAAGAGTGCGGCGCCAAACGGTCGCAACTACAATTCGAGGCGAGTGCAAAATTGGTCGAAATATTGCCGTCTCTATCAGGCGCGCGGTTGAGACGCGGTGCGTAGCGGTGTGTGTGTACCATTCATAAATAACTTCTCGAAGGCACTATGTTCATGATTTGCTTTTTTTTGTTATCTACTTCGGGGAATCTTTAGTGAATATACATACTAGGAATGAATTTATGGAAATTCCTCTACAAGTCAATGCCTTTATCTCAAATTATTTATTTATCAAAATATAAGGATATTTGGAGATCGAGGCTTTGTAGAGAAAACCTACCTAAAGTAAGTACCAAGTGCGAGTCGGACCCACGCACCAAGGGTTCCGTACAAACTTATAGGTTTAGAAAAAGGGTATTGACAAGGTAGTGAATACTAAAAAGATTATGATAAATAATTCCAAATATTCGGTGATCTGGGCTTTGTAGAGAAAAGCTACCGAAAGTAAAACAAAACAACGATTTCGAAAAACATATATTTTTTACGTTCATCGATACACATTCAAATATTAAAAAAAAAAGGTAGTTGATACATGATTTTAATAAAGTTGTGTAGGGTGACCACGACCATATCGGCCAAATGATTTATGAAAAGTGAAATTTAGTAATCAAAAAGATCACTCAACACTCCAGAGTTTATAAGATTTAGATTTTTACCATACGTTGGTTGTAAGCAGCGGTAGCTTAGGGCTAAAACGCTGGCCTCGCAATCTTGAGGTCCCAGGTTCGATCCCCAATGAGTTTTACGGAATTTATGTGCATAGTATGTGTTCTTACTTGCGTGTATTTGTGCCCGAAGTACGGCAATAGGGCTCACCACCCATCACGTTGGGACGTAATATATTCGTCGGTAAAACGCGGGTGTACCGAGTGTGGACTGTGACTTGCATGTCACATTTCTCGGGGAGTCATGTCATGAAGATAAATTAATTTATATTCATTATTAATTAAGTAGGTAAACAAAAAATTATTACAAGATTCCTTTGTGCATTTAGTGTCTACAGCCGTATATTATACAGAGTGTTGATTTGGTCAGCAACTTCCGTCACAAGGTAATATACTATTTTTTTTACAAAATTCAATTACGATATTTTGGGGGCGACAAATACATCTAGTGTACAACATTAAATTGACTCAGCACTGGCGGAGCGGCCCCGGGGTGGGGAAGGACACCTGAGTAGCTGTAATAAGCTAGTATCAAGATAAGTTTAGGAGGTATAACATTTTTATACAGGTCATATAGGTACTGTGCATATTATAATGCTATCGTATTATAGCCTTGCAGGTGATCATAATATTTTTGCAACCATATAGCACGCCATTGAATGGCTGTAGCTACTGAGCGCACTAACGAATGGCTGGTTTTCCATTAGATGGCACGGCAACGGCGACGACTTCGTCATCCATTGTGGATTTTACACAATCGGGATCAAAGATTCGTCCTTTGAAACGCGTAATGGATTACTTCAGCTTTTCTCTGTTCCCATAGGTACTGTGCATAATTGCATATTATGATACTATCTTATCTTCAGCCTTGCAGGAGTTGCAGGTGATCATACATTTTTTTAAACCATCATCGTTGTGCCTCTGAACGGCTATAGCTACTGAACGCGTTGGTACACCATTCGAGCAGAACACCTCCATCCCCATCACAAAAAAGATCTACACGCTATGAATACTAAATCAGCCTTGCAGGTTGCAGGCGGTGGTTACCAAAAGTCTGCTTATCTCTGGTACAATACAATCCATCGGAAAAATCTATATCTAGTAGGTAAAAGTACCTCCATCCATCTATCCATCAGCCTAGTTCGTCCACTGCTGGACATAAGCCTTCCCAGGACTTTACGACTCCCAGCGGACATCCTGGAAGAATTGCCCATACTCACACATGCTGGGCAGGCGAGTGTGTGAGCGCGGTGCCGGAACCGTCGCACCAGAGACGCCGCTGCCTATCACCAGTCTGTTCCATATAAGGGCCGGATATTAGGGATGGATATACCACCATCCATCGGTCTCAGGCATGATGGGCGGCCCATCATGGGCCTACTGGTTTATGCCTGTGAGCTGTCCTCTTCCTCTCCCCCGAATTACTTCGGGGGGGTTTCCAAGTAAGATGGTGGTACCTCCACAGTCGAGCCCGGCATGAGCTCTACCACCTGTTAAGTACCTCACTAGAATGCAATTAAATTGGAATCAAATATATGACGTCATTTGGTCTCTTTGGTCCCAACGAGTTACACCAAAACCAGTCACAGTGTTACTCGTTGGGACACAAAAAATATAAAATGTCTTAACCAGTTACACTGTTACTCGATGGGACAACTTTTTATTTTTCATCCCAACGAGTCACACCCCCAAAACAAGAGTGTAACTCATTGGGATTAAAATCTGTTACACGTTGGCAGCTTTTTTCTTCCCAACTAGTAACACTGTTACGTAAAGCAAGTAGGAAATAACGATCTAAGGCGAAATAATATTGTATTAACCCACCCATCGCGCGATAACAACGCATATTCACCAATCAGGGTGCGTAGCGCACAAAGCGCGCTTACCTGAGTTCGTTTAGGTACTTATGTACGTTGGTTTGCGTGTAGGTGTAGTACATCTGCACGCTATTTTGGGAAGTACATGAAAATAAATCAGTAAATTATTTAATACCTAGGTACCTATTAACTGTTTCTCATACACAATTCACATACACAAGGAGTATGCGAGTTTTCACCCGCCTGCAGTTTAAGCTCCCTGTCTGAAAATATTTTGACGGATATACCGCCGAAATAAAAACTAGCAGGTAGCTAGTCATGCTGATGTCCGTAACACGTCATGTCTAGAAGTGGCCGACGACACCTCGGTCCCTGTAGTAGGTTTTTCCAAGCCTATAAAAAATTTGAGAAACCATATTATGCTAAGTTGTTATTGTGACTCACTCAACACAATAGGTTTACGCTTTCAGTAAATTTGATCGGAAAATATTACTCCGCCTTAGATCGTTATTTCCTACTTGCTTTAGGTAGCAGTGTAACTGGTTGGGAATAAAAAAGCTGTCGACGTGTAACAGATTTTAATTCCAACGAGTTACACTCTTGTTTTGGGGGTGTGACTCATTGGGACGAAAAATAAAATGTTGTCCCATCAAGTAACAGTGTAACTAGTTAGGACATTTTATTATTTTTTGTCCCAACGAGTTACATTGTGACTGGTTTAGGTGTGACTCGTCGGGACCAAAGGATTTGGTCACTATAAAAACTCAAACCACGAAAAAAATATCTTGGTTTTTTTGGTGTGTGTTTACAAATATAAAAATAATTAAATACCTATCGATCTAGTTAGCTACGAAGGTAGGTAGATACATTGTGCGATACATTCCAACGATCGGTGTCCATGTCAGTAATCAAACCAAATCGTAAACTAATGTGAACAAAAGCCGTAAGAATGTGTAGATTACTCAACCAACAAACACGCATGCACAGCACAGTAAAGTAATCGTCACACAGTTACCGAGCGAGCAACTAGTAAAATGCAAAACTACCCTTACCCAAAGGAATCCATCGCGCGATATCTCTCTATGTCTCTACTGTGTGAATGTGTGCGTGCGTCAAAACAAGCGTGCGACACAACTACTAGCCGTTCAGAATTTGTACTAAATACGGGTGTGTTCCGTAATACCAAAAATGATGAATGGACACTTAATGTGTTTTAAATTTTGTTTTAATAATCTGTAACTTGATAACATAGGCTATGTTTCCGCTCGAACAATACCATACGTTTTGTTATTTTTAATTTTAAAAAAAGAAGAAAACGGGTAATTTACGGTGTAAAAATGTGCGAATTGCAAATCGCTGACATTTCGTTTCAGGTAAGTATTTTGGAAGGTAACATATTCATGAACCTATAAAAATACTGTCTTAATCAGAATAACAGCATAATATGGTTGAAATATGCTCGAATTGCAAATGACTTTGGTATTACGTTTGTATGGACAATTAATTTTGCGCCGGCCTCTTAAACAGTGTGAGCTAAAGTGCTTAACCTTAACGGCAGTTTAAACATATTTTATGACACCTTATGGCTCCAACAACTGTGCTATGGTTATAATAATATATCTTTTACCACTCCTGACTTAGTCACGCATTATGTGGTGCGTGTTCCGAGTGTGAACTCTGAAATGTGTGGGCTATGATGGAGATGAAGGCTACAGGGTTTGGGATGAAGTCAATCACAACTTGATAAGATCCAGAGATGTGACATTCGAAGAGACACCGTTACTAGGACACATTGTCTAAGATGACGTCCCTCGAAATTCTGAACCATCAACCTCAACCAACAAAATGCTTCGATATGAGCTACCAGATCTCCAACAAGAGACATCGCAAGAAATGACGGTACAGCGGGATAATGCTCAAGGCATACGAACTTCTTCAAATAAACCAATGATTTCAACATCACACTATGATAGAGTCGATGAGCAGGAAGCTTATATAGAACAAGATGTCCAAGTACAAAATGAGATCGATAATGATTCAAAACAGCATGATACTGTGGAATCTGAAGATGAGGATAACCGTGACCTCTTATCAAATGAAATTGAACGTGAAGGTCAAATTAGTCTTAGAGACCGGAATAACCTCACACCTCCAAGACAATACAGAGATGACGTTTGTAATACGACATTGAATCAACCTGCTGATGAACCAAAAACTTTCAAAGAAGCTATGTCAAGAGCTGATCGGAACAAATGGCAAGGAGTCATTAACAACGAAATAAATTCCTTGAAAGAGAACGAAATGTGGGAACTAGTTGAATTACTGAAAGGCAGGAAAACTATTCCTTGCAAATGGATTTTTAAGATGAAAATATGTCTCTGGCCCAATTCGATGTATCAACTGCTTTCTTATACGGAAAGTTAGATAAGGAAATTTTTATAGCGTTTTAAACGGGGCCGGATGTTAAGGCATCAAAGCCTTCTTTATGTAATCTATGCATATCATAGATACATTTTGAATATTGTCAACATGTCTTGTGTCAATTGAATAACCTAATTAAAGATGTAACATATTGCACATTCCAATCCTTATTCATCGTAAATTATCCACCACGTAAACACAAAAAATGGCAATTAAGAAAAACTGTTACTAACAACATGGATCTAATATCTGCAATAAACGTTTATTTTTGGAATAGCCAGCAACATCTTACTGGCAGACAATTATATCGCAAGTCCGTACCTTCACGACGATCCTACATTCATTAAATCAATACAATTGAAAGAAAACAAAAACGTTGAGTGTTATACACCTTATAATGATTACCACAGTAAATTAACACTTGCACTTTACTTAAAATCTCATACTTAAAGAAACAACAATTAGAGTTGTTGTTAAACATACCGTTTTTTTTTTAAAGAAATGCTAATTTAGAAATATTTATAGATAAATATTTTTAGCTCCACTGCACTTTTATGCTAGATTCCTCATATCATGGGGATCCTCTGATCTGGTTTTTAAAATTATAAAGGTCACTTTTAAGATGACTGAAACATCGAGTTTTACTCGTGAACATCAAAGTGAGTGTTAGCTGTAATATCTATTGCGTTATGAGTGTCCACTCACCCCAATGTTAGTGATATAATTAGAAGGTTTATTGTTATTCGGGAAATTTCTTATTCGTCTCTTTCTTGTAGCAAGAAAAAATTCAAAAGGAGGCAGCCGGTGTACTTCAACAGAATCACAGTCAAGTGGAGTTCAACGCCTCAGGTGAATAATGTTCTGACCAGGACAGAAGACACTGAAGTTAAATGTCACATGCGCAATATTCTATCACGCACCTTCCTATTCCCGAGGAAGCTGCGGCCACCTTCTGTTCTGGCGCCAAGAAGTTTATTACCAAACTGGAGTTTGCTTACGCTTAAGCACATATCCAGAATTTTGGATCGGGGGGGGCGGTATTTATTTAATGTCAAAGAAATATCCGTAATTTATTTTGTATAGCTACTTGGGTTCTATACTTTAGAACCGATTTTCTGTTCTTGCAAGCTGCAGTTGCATTAAGTAGGATCTGCCTTCAATGGTTTATTTTCTATATTCTTCCACTCACTGCAGATTAGTCCGCCTTCATAAATGTTTCGCTAATGTATTTTTCCAAATCATGCCCCCTTTAAATGTGTCCGTTCCCGTGTATGTTTCTCTAGATTTCGGGAGGGGATGGAGATCTCAGCTATCCGCCAGCTTGGATACGTGCTTGCTCACGTTAAAATAAAAAACATTTAAGTGTCTCTATCTCCATAACTCATAAAACTTTTTTCTCTGGGTTGGAATTGCTGTCTCTATTTCCTTTTCTTGAAAGGAAAAGAATTTAAAGGTACTTTTTTTGGCGTGGTCTCCGTATAAAAAGTTAGCACTCTAGTATAATAATATATGGTTGACTTTTTGACTGGCCCAAGCCTTTTTCTGCAGGAGCCACTTTCTGCAATCATCCTGGACACGAACTGCCATACCTTCAAATTGTTCTCCAGGCTAGTTGGCAATAACCCGTTCTTTATTATATATGGGATCGCTGTACGAAATCTGGATGAAGTCCTCGGGCCATCAAACGAACTCGATGGTGTGACAGTCTTGATCTGGTTTCTTGAAAGCCATTGGAGTCAGAATCCGACCACAACCGCTCAGCAAATGCTGCCGCGCGAGGCCAGATGCGACTGTCTGAAATAAAATTCAAATTCCATCTGTGAAATATCTATTGACCCTAAGTCCGTCAATCAAAGTCTTTCACATTCAAAAATTTGTCTATAGATTTTGATAACGCACCATCCTTTCTCTATTTCATTAACAATTAAAACGAGAGATTTTCTAAAGATATAATGAAAAAATTTAAATTAATAACTTGATCCAGAAGCCGAGTTAGTAAGGAGCTTAGTGTTGCCAAATTAGTAGCTCGATGTCTCTCGGTACGAATATCGACGGGAATGACATTAAAATAACGTTCATATCAGCGCGTAATAGGTACATAGTGCATGGCTGTTACGATGCTCGCTGCGTCCTTGATAGGACTAAATAGGAGAAAATAATACTTTTCACATGGCCGTGATTGTTCGACTGAAAAATCCTATATTATTTTTGTAGCTATCAAGTTTGTCTATTACTCAAAGCATAAATAAATTAAATCGACCGAGCCCCTTAACAGCACTTGGGAACTGAAGCTAAAAAGCAACATTCGGTTGAAATTTTTTTCTTATAGAAGTTTTGGTGGTATGAAAAAGAAATAATATATGTTGCATAAGTTTTGTTAGAGTTGATATTTCATATATATTATTTTCAAAAATTTTGATTCTGTCATAAACAAGCAGTAGGCTTTAGAAAGTACCCTTTGCTTTGGCAATACCAAGCCCCTTAAATAAAAAGTTTTTCGTGAGCGCGTGTTTCTTGGTGGTCGTACCAGCCACGGCTGGGATCGCGATATTTAAAACTAAAAGGAAACGACTAAGAGTTCAGTTCTGATTGATGCAAAATAAGGTGCTCAATCTGAGCTTATATGCACCCTTACTTGGTACCTTTAAAAAGGAAAGACCTGTCATTTCTGATAACGGAAAATACGTACCTAGCATTGATTCATTGACAACTTTCGTCCACATACAAACTTCAGCTCCCATCATGTTAGGGTGTAAAGGTAGCATATGCGTGTACATTTCCTCCCAAGATGAGTACGTGGTGCCACCCAAGAATCCGTGATCCAAGTGCCAAGTTTCTGATGCAATCACTAAGCGATAGCCCGTACTCAGTAACTGCCGGGCATCTTGCTCACGATCCCGTAGTTCGATGATGAATCTGTATCATAAATAAAAAACGATCAAGTGCGACAATTTATATTATTATTTATTTATTTGGCAAAAGGTGTGTAAGATTACGGAATATACATTGCGCAATAAAAAGCTTAAAAAAACTAAAAATTATCGATCTTTTATTTGGTGGAAACACCGCTATATAACTTTCTATGTTTTCATATATTATCCTAGTTCAAGCCAATTTCAAATTTTCAGACGCATACTTTCAGAAAATAAGGGGAAAGCATATTTGTGGATTTGTAGTAGAAATCATAATGTAATTTTTCCTTTGACCTACCCACTAAGATAAAATCGTATTCTGAACACTTAATAAAACATAAAACATAACTATGTATTAACTTAGATTAATTAATTTACTTATGTGGTAGATTGTAATAGCACCGCAAACAAACACCTAAGGGTTTAAGTGGTGTATATTTGAAATATGTTTGTGCAACTGTATGTGAGTAAATAAATAAATAAATAAATAAAATATGTCTACTTTCTCAACAATGCAAATAACTTTGTTTGGATCAAAAAATATTTATATTTTGCACCCTTACACTTTAGCCCCATTTTTAAAAGAGTAAACATATTTGGCGAACAAAAACGCTTTGATAAATTAGTAGCTTTATTACATATCCAAATTTCAGCTATTATAAAGCTGTTAAGAAGAAAAATGTCTGTGAAAGAAAGAAACAAGTCACACCATAGAGGTTACATTTTTAATTTCTGAGTAAGGAGCTCTAAAAATATCCAAAACATGCCACAACTCAATCGGCTCAGCATTTTAAGGGTTCCGTACCTCAAAATAAAAAAAACGGAACCCTTATAGGATAACTTTATTGTCCGTCTGTCTGTCTGTCAACCCTTTTACTCGCGGGCCCCGTATAAGATAGGTATCCAGTTTAAACTGATACCTCCTACAAAAGTATACGGCCCCATAATGCTGTAAAAAAATCAGGCTTATAACATGACGCGAAATAAAATAATTGTACTTTACATAATCATTAATTTCATTAAAATTTTTGACTCTTGAAAGGGAAACAATACCTGCAGGGCACTTCCAGTTGACTTAGAAACATGAAATTTCTTTTTCATGTAGGTAGCACACATAGGAAAAAATCAAAAAATTACAGATATTTAATAATTATTAAGGAAGTAACCCCTGAACCCATGGACCCCGTAGATGCATAGAGTCTAATAGATTTTAAGTCTCAGGTTAATTTTGTCAATCCTAACTGCAAGCGGAATTTGTTTACCATAATGTTTTTTATGTCTCCGGAAGAGTTTATTGTGTGGTGGCTCAAAAGTTTGTTTGAATGCGAGGAATCACAGATGAAACCTCAAGAGAGTCGCGAAATAGACAACTAAATAAATAAAATAAATTGTATAGGCAATGAAAGCTATGAAGGCTGGAAAAGCGGTTGGGTATGACAAAGTGTCAATAGAGACGCTACTAGACGAGGAGATGACGTGGTGGCCAGCTTGCTGTACCGGGTCTTTAATATGTGCTGGAAGAGCCGTCGTGTTCCGGTTGACTGGTGCAAGGCTGTCATCATCCCACTATATAAAAGAAAAGGTTAACAACAGGAAAGCAAAAGCTTCTGTGGCATAAGTCTTCTGGGTATCGTTGGCAAGTTGTTTGCAAAGTTTCTGACTACGAGGGTGATGGGTGAAACAAAAGAATAAGTTTGGGATGTACAAGCCGGATTAGAAAGAGTAATGTGTTGCGTGAATCAGATATTTTCTTTATGAAGCATTTTTGAGAAATGTCTGTGAAAACATCAGAAGGTATTGTGTGCTTTTGTGAATTTAGAAAAGGCTTACGATAGAGTGGTGGGGGATGACTTATGGACAAGACTGTCTGCGTACAGAGTGAGTATC
The DNA here is from genome assembly GCA_934047225.1 of Ypsolopha sequella. NCBI lineage: Eukaryota > Metazoa > Arthropoda > Insecta > Lepidoptera > Ypsolophidae > Ypsolopha > Ypsolopha sequella. The sequence goes on from OW203996.1 coordinate 13,788,239, forward strand.
CACCTGGTATTTACGGACATTGTTTAATAAAAAGAGCGTGAATGTAGACTGAAGTTAGCTGAGTAACTTATCAAATGCCTCTTATAAGCCGATGACCAAGTTCACCTTGCTTCATCGATGGATGAGCTGCAAGAGATGACAACAATTTTAGATGATACATACCTTTGAAAAGAAAGGAATGAAAATTAACGTTGAAAAAACAAAGGTTATGGTGCTAGAGATGGATGAAGCGGTAACTGAATGCAATGTTAAGATTGGAGACAAGAAAGTAGAACAGATTAAAGAGTTTGTCTACCTTGGTTGTCTTTTTACACGCGATGGGAAATGTGACAATGGCATTGAAAGAAGAGTGAATGCGGGAAATAAAGTGAATGGAGCCCCACACTCCTTTATGGGCAGCCAAAATGTGACTGCAAAGACACTATTGGCGGTTCATAGTGGAGTGTTGGCGCCTACACTTATTTATGATAGTGAATGTTGATTATGGAAAGTAAAACATCAAATTAGTGCAGATGCAGTGGAAATGCTTTTCTTGCGAAGTATGTTTTTCCTTACTAAGTATGTGTTTCCTTAAGAAGTATTGAATAACAGAGTGAAAAATATCAACATACGGGATCGTTGCGGCCTGAAAGAAGACATGGTGACTAGAATAGAAAAACGAATGCTTCAGTGGTTTGGACATGTAGAGGATGATCGAAAGTAAAGTGAAGAAAAATATTTATGGGCGCAAGTGCAAGGTAGAACTAGACCAGGCCACTCTAGAAGGACGTAAATATGGTAACCAAATTGGCGACATACTGAAGAAGGGCAATGTCAAAAGTACCAGGAATAGAAAAGCTTGTATGACTAGATTGATGGATGTGGAAGAGGTGATAAAGGTGTGTCTGGATCCTAGCAGATAGAAATCTGTAGTCTCTGTCTACCTTTCTGGGAAACAGGCATAGGTTCAAGATCTTGATTCTGATAATTATATATATATTGAAGTTTTATTTTTAAGGCATGAATTTTATCAAAATTGTCTGGTTTGGGAAGCATTTTGTGGCTAATCAAAATATGGCTCTAATATAACCTAACCCTTCACGTGCTAGTGCGAAAAACGAGCGAAATGCTACAAGCGCTAGTGGCTTTTAGCAAGAAATAAGCGCTTTTCGCCGCGTCATGCGTTTTAGTCTATTTTTCACGAATTTTGTATGAAAAGCCAATTACGGGATTTTTACCCGTAACTCTCATTTAAATCTAGAAATTAGGAAAAACAAAATACCTCTTCAATCACACTGAGCGGCATTGACACTTAAGAATCGTAAAAGTTTCCAATGTTCACATAATTTTTTTATATTTTTTAAGAAATATGAAGTTTTTAATAGGCTTGTACTTACATTTACCTGTTTTGGTCCATGATAATCACACAAAATAAATATTTATGAACAATACTGCATTGCACTTCACCGCGGCGAAAACAAGACTGGAAGGTCAACTCAGTGGCTCGAAAACTGATTTATCATTTACGTAATTGAAAAGAAATGTGCGGTTATTTAGTCTTCCTGTTCTTTCCCATCATGTCAATATAAGTTTGAAAGAGAAAGAATGCTTCGGAACATGTCATTTGACCACTTTAAAACCATCATCGACGGGACCCGTCTACTAACGCTTGTAGCACTATTAGTCAGAGACGGCAGCCGTCTACTAGCACGTGAAGAGATAATGAAAGTTACCTAATGAAACGTCAAAAAACTGATAAGAACCCTACTGTGATATAGTTTACCCACAGAACTATTAATAAGGAATAGAAATGCCATGAAAGCCGTGACTGCGACGCACCGATTTGATCAATACGTCAAGACATAACCCGCGGGCCTCTCATTTCTCAACCGAACGCGTTAGAACAAACATATTGTAAAAATGGTGTATTGCTGCGTGGAAAATTGTTCTAACTGTTCAAATCACGCAAATAAGACATCCAAAGGAATTTCATTTCACTCGTAAGTAATTTAAACATGTTTTGACTGTGATATTTACAGAATAAACCTTGCGGTAAATAAAATTTCAACCTTACCATGAAATATTTAGCATTGTAGCGAGTAGCGTTGAAATTAGACAATATTTTGTCCATTGCAGGTTATAAAGAGTTTCACACATTATAATAATTATAATATATTAGAATAATTATAATTAACATAATAATTCAGATTCAGATTAACCACTAAATTCTTCATATGTATGTATAAAATTCAAACTCCTGACTGACTGACTGACTGATATATCAATGCACAGCCCAAACCGCTGGTCCTAGAGATTTATTTTGTCCATTGCAGGTTATAAAGAGTTTCACAAATTATAATAATTATAATATATTATAATAATTAAAATATATTAGAATAATTATAATTAACATAATAATTCAGATTGAGATTAATCATTAAATTCTTCATCTGTATATATAAAATTCAAAGTCCTGACTGACTGACTGACTGACTGACTGATATATCAACGCACAGCCTAAACCGCTGGTCCTAGAGACTTGAAATTTTGCATATAGATACTTCATATAGTGTAGGCATCCACTAAGTTTCCAAAGTTTGTATGGGGAAACAAGATTAGTTAGACTATTGGTTTTGAGATTGGCAAATCGGCTGTAACAGACGGACAGACAGACAGCCACACAAGTGATCCTAGTAGGGTTCCATTTTTTCCCTTTTAGGTATCTATCTATCTATATATCCACAATCTATCTATCTATGTATGTATCTATCTATCTATCTATCTATATCTATCTATGTCCCAGCAAAATATATTTGGATCAGAAGGTGGTACTGTGACATATAGCTAGGCAATATGTTAGGTTTAGGTAGGGTTAGGTCTTATAGGTAGGTTAAAGATCTATTTGTTCGTATTTAGTTGGCAATCGATAACCTTTATGGACATACGTCACATTGACTGATTTATTTCATATTTTCCAAAAATAAATGCAGATCCAGTATAAAATATCTTTCAGACAAAATAAAAGTGTTCCGTGGACAAAACACGAGAAAGATTCCTTAGAGAGTCCCATCGATGTGAAGGTGGCTCTCCATAAATTTTCCTTCGAGAGTCCTACTGAGGTATAGCTGACTCTCCATAAGATACCTCCTGGAGTCCTCGAGAAGTAAAATACCTCCAGCACGATAATACGTAGGGCACTCGCTACGAAATTCAGAGGTCTCCTTTCTTAATGTGCATATGTTGATTAGGAAGAAATATAAAAAAGGAAATAATACAAGAACTCAAATTGAGATAAAGTAGTATAATTCAAGAAGATTCCGTGACTGTACGTCACAGTACATCCCTAAGGGTTGAACCACGGGGTGCCAAAATAAGTTTTTTTTTTATGTCAAAGCTTTGATGGCCTATATCTCCCAAACGGCTGGAGTTAGACCCATGTTGATAGGTGTCTAGGAAAAGGTCTAGAAGAGATTTACCTGCCGAAAGTGTAAAAACTTTACAGGCCCGTATCTCCCAAACGGCTGATGCTAGACCCATGTTCATGGTACTCTAAGAAAAGGGCTCGGCGAGATCTAGAAGACAGTAAAAAAAAAAGTCGAAAAAATAAAATCCAAAATTTTGATCGGCCATATCTCCCGAACGGCTTATAGTAGAGAGATCGGATTCCAATTATAGTGATTGGTCAAGTTAGGGCTACATGACTTGAAAAAAAAATTGAATTTGACAGGTTTTGACAGTTTTTTGACAGGTCCAAAAAAGTATTCCGATTTGCATGAAACTCCGTATCAAGGGTTATTCTGGGTCACCGATTACGTTGCCGTATTCAAATTTGACATTTTTTGACAACTGATATGGATTTTGACACTTTTTCGTAAAAACTTTGATCGGTGAGGCCCCGTGTTTGGCACTCTGGCGAGGCCGAAGGCCAAGCCAAGTTCCACGAGGCCGAAGGCCGAGCACTACACCTTGACTCCCAGAGGGAGTGAGAGCACTTTTAATGTTTGTTTGTGAAAAAAATGTAATTTGTTTCCTGTAGGCTACGCGGGCGAAGCCGCGGGCAGAAGCTAGTTAATTGTATAAAATTCCTTAAGGTTATAAGGACACCGTGCAGCGAGGTACCTCTTTAAACAATTTAAAAATTTATTCCCAGAAAAGCTCTTGATAGCGACAGGTAGACTGTTGAAAACCCTGATTGCGGCCATTTTAGTTGCCTTCGAGTATGTAGATGACCTGTGCGAGGGAATCTCTAAGTTGTTCGCAAAGCACTCCTGAAGTCTCGCACTTGGACCAGGGGGCCGGAGGGGAAATTTATTTGGGTAGCGCATGGTGAGCTTACATAACTCTATTACATATAAGGCTGTTAGGGTGTGAATTTTCATATCAATAAAATACTGTCTACAAGAGTTCATGCTGGACTTAAGTCCGCATACTATACGGATGCACCTCTTTTGCAATTTGAAGATAATTTCAATGTCAGAGCAACCGCCCCATATTGCTAGTCCATATAAGAATCTTGATTGAAAATATACAAAATAAGCTTGCAAAATAAGCTTGCAAAGTAGCTCTCTGAGAGCTGATCCTTGGAGCTTTGCAAATTGAACAGATTCTATTTTATTGTTATTTACATTGATATTTAGATCTAGTTTCTGGATATTATTACCGTATTTATTTCGTTAGACAGGTTTGTATTATCATCAGCACGTATAAATTTAAAAAATACAGATACTCCATCTGCGAACATGACAACCTTGTTTTGGACGACGTATGGAAGATAGTTCACGTACAGCAAGAAAAGCAAGGGGCCCAAAATGCTGCCTTGAGGTACACCTTTAGTAATTTCGCACAAAGCTGATTCTAAATTTTTTACAACATTTTGCATTCAAGTCCAACTTTATTTGCGCTTGCATTTATCATTTATATAATATTGGTAATATTTTTATATGCAAAACGTAAACTTAGCCACCGTTGGTATTATAATTTATGATTGTAGGATTTTTGACGTAGATAATCCTTTTCAATTTACATACCGGTTTGGATCCAAGTATTTATTTATGTAACTTAGATTTGTAAGTTCTGATGACCACAGCATCACTGGCTGTTTCTCACCACCAGCTCCTTTGTATGCCTCATCCCATACCTTGAGGGCTTGTTTGTGAAACTCTGCCCAGATTTGAAGAAATCTCTCTTGATTTGCGACTTCTTTTTCTTTTAGTGTCATTTTATTTCCAGCGAAACTAATATTATTCATGTAGTTGGCGAGTTCCCCATTTGTTCTCCAGCAATCCATGCTAACCTAGAGGTAGAACAGAAATAAAATTTAACAAATTTGTTATCTGTTTTACTGCTGTAATGAGGCGTCTTACTTCAGGAAGCATGCAATGTCAAATGTCAATCACAATTAAGGATGGAACAATCGTCAATGCCCTTGAGCATTGACCTGTAAACATAAACTCATAAGAAAAAGGAAGAAGAACCAGAATTCGCTGTACACTGAGAGGAAGAAAAACCTATCTTTTCCACATATAATTGATTTTGTTGAAAAGTTTTACAGTTACTTTTATTGCTCTCCGTGCCTCTATTCAAGCTAGACTTAGCAAAACTAACCTCATCTCCACCCATATGAAACAATATTGGCTTGGGCAAATATTCCACTATGTCACTGTACAGCAGTCTCAGAACTTCGTAGATATTTGGATTTACAGGATTTAATTGGCCAACGTTTTCATGGCAACTAATTACTTTGTTTTCATTTCTTCCCTGGAAATATTTGATGTTTGAATTATTTTTAGTTAGATTAATGCTAATAATGATGTACACAATGATGTACTTATTGATGTACACAAGCACACATTGGTGATTTTTAACTGAAATGGGACACTTGTTATTTTTACGGCTCAAATGTTTAAGCCCAAACCAAATGGATATCAAGAGTTCATAAACAATTAATTAAAATCTTATGAAGAATATAAGACTTGTGAAATTCAATGAAATGGTAAGCAAAATTTAATTTTTGTGTTCTTAGGTACGAGAGCTATGTAAAGAGAAAAACGAAGGCTTGTTAAAGCCCACTTGAAATAAAAACCTACTAAAACTCAGCTCCACAATTAATTATGCAAACTCAAGATTTTCTCTACACTACAGCATCTCAACGCATCACCCTGATGATAATGTTGAGGTGGGACGCCTACTAGGCTAAGGTGGATGGTCCCCAAGCCACTCCCTTCCACCGCCAATGGTGTCACCTCACCAGATTGTTAGAGTAAAATATTGATAATTTATAAAATACGATTGCTAACAGAAGGTTAGGTAGCGTTCCCAAGCGCCGGGGAAAGGTAAAAATTAACTATCACCCGTTCCATAACCACCCAAGTGAAAACAAACAACTCAAAGTCTTTCAATAAACCTTGCCAGAAATGTAAATTTCACCATGCTGGTTAAATTTTACATTTACCGAGGCGTTTAGGAACGTGATCTTATCATAATGAACCTTTGTTGTCTCGTTGAATAAAATTATTTGATTAAATAAAAGATATTCTTGATAAGAATGTGTTGTTTTATTATCTCATTTTTAAGATTCATAAATCCACACACAATCACTAGGATTTTAAAACACGTCCAAATGGTTTTCACAACAGTGTTAAATGGCTCGTTGGTTTATAAATTTATAATCAGTGTTAATTAAGCTTCTTTTTAGAAAAACCTCTAACATTCGCAAAGATCTTGTCTGGTCTTCTGATAATAGAATTTGTACACTGTAATACAAACCGCTTTTTATCAATCACTAAATCAATCAATAAGCCTTGAATTAAGAGTTTGTGGGTATCTTCCTGGCCTTATAGAATGTATCCTTGATCAGTGTGCCTCTTGGAAAAGGTCTCCTCAACCATCTTCCATTGTTTCTTGTCACGAGTAACTCTCCTCTAGCTGTCAGTTTTAATTCGTTTTCTCATCTTTTTTGCTGCCTTCCATTGCTCCGTTTGCCATATCTAGGACCAATACCAATCTCTGACAATTTTGTTACATTTATCTTGGGTACATCTAATCATGTGCCCTGTCAGCTTCACTTCTGTTTGTCTATTGTGGAAAGCGCGTCAACAACTTTAGTTTTTGCTGTTATCTGTATACTCCATACTATAAACGATCAATAACGCTATCGAAATTCTCTCGAAGTTCAGGAAAAACTACGTAATATGGCAAAAACGTCTTCAGCTGCAGTCCAGTGAAATATAATGAATGTAAGTTTAGTAGTAGATAAACCCAAGGTCAATATTGAAAGAGTTAAGGGTTAACAATGCGAAGGTATACGCAAGTAATAAGCAAGCATCATCAGTTGAGGAACAGCAAAGCCAGAATCTTTTAAATGTATTTATTTAAATATTAGACGAACGAAAAAAAAAACAACCAAGATTTCTGAGAGTTGCTTCTGACGGATGAGTGAGAATGAAAATAGAGACAGGCAGACAGCTCTTTTTTTATAAGCTAGGCAAAGAAGGTCAACAAACAGTATCGTTCCTGAAATGCCCTAAGTGACGTCATAAAAATCATAAAAAAATGATTATCAAATTATATACCATAAAAATTAAAACTATGGTCTAAAATAGCGAATATTCTCTGAAAAAATATTTTTAAAATCTTATAGAAGTTAAGCTATGGTAATTTTGTCAGGTTCTAACACTAATATTATATTACGCGTGCAACGGAGATGGCATTAGAACCCGTGGTGCGACACCAAGTTTATGCGTATACATAGCATTTAATACTACCTGCCCCCAAACCCATCCTGCACGAACATGAGCCGGTCCATCAACTTCAAGTACTACACGGATACCCCGTATCTGCGCCAGCCGAACGATTTTTGCGATGTCCTCTTTGAAGTATACTTTTGTTTTATTAAAAGCACCATACCTGTAAAGCAAAAAAAATATGCACAGATTTTATAGCAAAAGAAAAACATAAGGCTTTTATGGATAAAAAAAGCGGAAACTCTCATAAAGAAGCCACCTCAATAACTGTCAGCAGTTAAACTCAAAAACATTTGGGGCAATTCAGCTGACATTACGCATGCAGTTAAAGAAGTGCCTTACATCGAAACTAGAAGACTAAGGCCCTTATAGGCCCGTGACTGAAAAGTGTACCAACATAATTATATAATTTTGTTTCAGACTTGGTCCATACATTCAAAGATTTCATTTTTATAAATTTTGGTTACGAAATTAGGGTGACATGCTCTAATATAAAGTACCACAAAAATCTGCCCATATGAGCGTACAAACTTAAAAATAATTTACTGTCTTAATTTGATAAAAATAAATTGATCAGACCGTTTATGTAGAGGTTGAAGAGTCGTGGAGAGGTTAGGCCACCCTGTCTCAACCCCGCACTCTAACCCATACCTATCCTTTTATCATCCCAAAATTTCAAGATCTCAATATAGGTACTATTTAATATAAATAAAGCATAATCACAAAAAAAAATATTCATGTCAAAATATCTAATCACTTTGTTTTCTACCAATCGCATTCTGCAATTTGATTGACAATCCTTTCATTTGATTGAATATAAATTTCATATAAAAAGAATTTTTCGTGGTAGATGTCTTTAATGTAAAGCAGCATACCACCAACGTCATCTAGTTTCATACAAATTTATAGATGCAGCTGGAAACATACATTTTGTATAGACTTTGTATGGAAATATTAAATTACCAACCGCAAATAACATTTTAATATTTTTTTAATGCTATGTATACTTAACACTAACCGCATGCAAAATTTCAAGTTTGTAGGCCTGCTAGAACACCTTTAGACTTTTGATGATGTGTCAGTCAGTCAGTAACAAAATAAGGGAACTTTGACTTGAGATATTTCGTAATCAAATGTTTAGTAAGTACTCTTGGTAACTGAAATTTCAGACTTCTAGCTTTACCCACAACGAAATTACAGGGGGGTTGAAAGTGCCGTGTGTTGCTTCGAGAAAAGGATGGTACGGCCGTTCCGCGTTTTTTTTGCGAGACTCGGCGGGGGCACTGCCGTGTCCCCAGATCCTACCTACCAAAAGTTGTTAATGAGTCATGTATATTATTTGCAGATGATATCTCATTACTAACTCCGAGCATGAACAATGAAAACTTAAATCAAGTACTAAACAATTCTGTAAATAACATAGTGGCATGGATGAATGACCATAACTTAGAAATTAACTTTTCAAAGACAAAAATAATGCAATTTAGACCCGTACAAAAGACCCCCCTAAATATCAACTTCTCATTTAACGGTACAAAAATAGAATGTGTCAATACATTTACTCTACTAGGACTAAAAATAGATTCAAACATCAATTGGAAAACACACATTCAAAAAATTAAAACTAAAATATCGAAATTTACATATGCTTTAAAACAAGTTAATATAAATACTAATCTTAAAGCAGCACTAACTACTTATTACGCATATGCTTATGCATGGTTATCACAAGGTATAGTACTGTGGGAAAACGGTATTGATACAAAAGATCTATTTATACTACAAAAGAAATGTATTCGAATCCTAGCACACATTACTAACTTAGAAAGTTGTAGGCCATATTTTAAACAATATAGTATATTAACTTTGACATCCATTTATATTTTAGAGATTTGTAAATTCGTAAGAAAATACAAAGACTTTTACACAAGATTAGGAGACAATATCAAATCGCTCAATAAGACATAAACATAAATTAATACTGCCACAATCAAAATTAAAATTACACAGCTCAGGTCCCTATGCAATGTCTATAAAAATCAATAACCACCTACCCGACACGATAAAAAATGAAGATAAAGACAAAACGTTTTTAAAAAACCTTAAGCACATGCTATTAGATAAAACCTACTACACATTAGACGAATTTTTCAAAGATTTTAAATAACTTCGGTCTGCCACAGCTGCCCTTCCTTGTATATTGTTATGCCCCAGCGGGGTCATATGTGAACTGTACATTAATATTTAAGATCCAACACTGTACATATGAAAGCAATAAACGATTGAATATGAATATATAAAAAGCTCTATTAGTTCTTTTGCTAGGCAACACTAGATGGCACTACTTGTATGTTACATCGCTATATCGTTTTATCTTTCTCAAAAATGCTTGTGCACCTGAGTATGATTCTCCAACAGGCGAGTGCAAGTGAACTTCAATGATTAGAAAAAAAACGATAATAATTGATTTCCAAATGAAATTGCTGGTTGCTAAAACTCATCAGCAATGAAATTCTACACAACTTTGCTGGCGCCTATTCAAGTAGCATGGTTAGGTCGACTTTGTTCGAAGAAGGTTGTCAAAATAATGATCACAAAGTGATATAAGGATATTTGAGTAAAAATAGATTTCTTGTCTTTACAAACAGTTACTGACAATACTGAAAAAAGACGAATAGTTTAAAAATATTCCTGTGTATTTTAAGTCTTCGTAGTATCGGCACAATCATTGTTTGATTTTTCTCACCTCACTTTATATAAGTGTTCCTCTCTTGTGTAAAGAAAATACAAAGTCCCAAAAAGCATTATCTTTTACCTGGTCAGTTCAGGAACTCTTAAAGACTCCATTGGAAAACTTTGTACGTCCGTGATGTGCCAGTGGAAAATGTTCATCTTTGAGGCAGCCATACCGTCGAGCGTCCGTATAATGGAATCGACACTGAAGAAGTGTCTGGCAGTGTCAAGAAGGAGTCCCCTGTGCTTATAGACTGGTTCATCCTATAAGACAACACACAAAAATTTCATACTACACTCGTACACTCTCATTTTACGGAAGATTTTTACGAGCGTAATAATAGGCAAGTCTTTTCACCGTGCTGCGGTCACAAATATACGTTTGGGGCTTAGTGACCTTGTGCGAGGGTTCCGGCACTGCGCTCACTAATCCACCTGCTCAGCGTGTGAATATAGGCATTTCTTCCAAGAGTGGCAAAACCTGAGAAAGTGGACAAACCAGGCTGATAGATAGATGAATTAAATGGATGGATGGATGGTGGTTAACCTTTACCGCCCAGCAAATGGTAAGACGTATACGAAATGCTTTGCTCATAAATCCTGAAATTTAATACTCATTCGTGCATGCTAGACTACCAAATTTAGAACCCACGATACCGCTGCTTACCTGAATTTCAGCAGATGATATAATATTGATACGACAAGCTCCGTATCTAATTGGCTTTTTTGTCAATGTCAACTGAGTAAAGGTTTCCAAGGCATGCCGAGCTCCGTATACGGTTTCAGCAGAAATGAAGACTGATAGTTTTGTCTCTGAAAACATAAATAAATCACTGTACTTACAATAACTAACAGAAAATTCGTTACCTTAAAGTAGTTTTAAGTCTGAAGAAGTCGGCGTAGTTTAGTAAAAACGTAATGAAAACAACGACATAAAAATATGAATATATTTAAACAACAAACATAATACTTTCACTGAAATAAGAGTCCGTATAGATATGTCATAATAATGTTGTAATTATGGATAGTATTCACCGTCTTAACTAGGCACAGGTCGAGCTTTCTCTTACTCATAATCTCATCGAAAGGTCGACACTGTGCCTCCCTGCACACTATCACAATCATTAAAAGCAAATTCGTTACCAAAAAGTCAACTTAAGACTGAAGAAGTTGGCGGGGTTAGGTAAAAACATAAGACAAAAACAACATAAAATATAAATATATCTAAACAACAAACATATTACTTTCACTAAAATAGGATTCACCGTTTTAACTTCTCTGAAGCATAATCTCATCGAAAGGTCTCCTTGCAATAATAATGTTGTAATTATGGGTAGTATTCACCGTCTTAACTAGGCACAAGTCGAGCTTTCTCTTACTCAAAATCTCATCGAAAGGTCGACCCTGTGTCTCCCTGCACACTATCACAATCATTAAAAGCAAATTCGTTACCAAAAAGTCAACTTAAGACTGAAGAAGTTGGCGGGGTTAGGTAAAAACATAAGACAAAAACAACATAAAAATATAAATATATCTAAACAACAAACATATTACTTTCACTAAAATAGGATTCACCGTTTTAACTCCTCTGACGCATAATCTCTTTGAAAGGTCTCCTTGCACAGTTAATCCTATCCGCAAATACAACATATAAAACATAGTCGTATATGATGGCTGAATAGATAATAAACACAGGACTATGAAAAGCGTTAACTTCTTCAGGAAATGCATATAAAGAAAGCCCAATTAAAATCTCGTCGCTTTGGAGAGAGACCGTATTGGAGGCAGATTGTGATCACTAATCGAATCAAATAGACGCGCTGAGCTCGATACAAAGCGAGACCAGCTCAATGCCCAACCACCATTGGCCTTTAATTATAATATAGTTAGAGGTGTGCCAACGTGCAGTGAATGTGGTCGTACTTTCACTGCAAAAATCGGCTACGTAAGTCACATGAGGGCTCACCAGCGACGCTCTCAGCAGCAACCATCGCTGTGACTTAAAACGGTCGAGATGTATTTTATTGATAAAAGTGAACTTTTTTAACTATTCCATATATTTTGCCCTTCTCCACTACGTCACCAATTTGGTCAGCATATGTATTTCTAGGGCCGCATGATCAAGCTTTATTTTCCACTTTCGCACGATAAGTTTCTTTCGTGACTCTTCTTTCATTCATTCTCCCTATACGTATATGTCCATACCAACGAAGCATTTCTTTTTCTATCTTAGTCACTACATTGTATTTTTTATTTTAGAAAATACAACGAATGTTATAGAAATATAATGTAAACTGCAAAAGCTACCTTCTTGATCGATCACCTCCAGTCTGTACTTTTCAATGGTCTCCCAGGTCAAGTTCATGTCAGGAGATTTGACATCAAATTGTACTACGATTTTCTTTTGTCCTTTTTTATATTTGGAAATACCACATCTAGTTAGTAAGTTATTAAATGCCAAATCTGACATTTTCTTCAGCATAGGATGAGTTTCTTGTGGAGACCCTTTGAAATCTAACCTAGAAACATTTAGGTGATGCTGTAACTGTACATTTGGAATGATCTGCAAAACGTTTTTGCTCCTGCAATTTTAATGAAATCTGTCTGTCTCCCACATAAAAGCACACACATTCGGACAGTACGAGTGTAGAGTATTTACAACGTGCAAAGCGTAATTTACACCTCTTTCGCCTTTAGACGGGGCATCCTCAGGGTTGATATTTGGCCAAAAACATACATGTGAAAAAGGTGCTGAGTTCTGCAAAACAGGATTGTCAGCTTCGTCAAAAAAAATTGAGATCAAACAACTGGGTGCCGAGATTTATGGAGATTCCTTCAGTCGTATCATAACTATACGTTCAACATATGTTATAAAAGAAAGTTTTTAGGGGTCCTTGTAATTGAAGGTGTAGAACTTGGCAAGTTTTCACAGATAAAGATTTGATGGTTACATCATACATGCAAATAATTGACTATGAAAATTTTGCCAAATCCTATATATTTAGTGGCGAGGATCAAACTTTCTTTTAAAACAAGTGAAGAACGTTGCACATTTTTGCAGTTATGTATGACCGTAGGAACCTGCATAAACCTCTTTATCCTTTATTCTTTATTGCACAAAAATATTAAATACACATGAATAAAAATTTGTACAACGGCGAGCTTAATTCTAAAGAATTACGTCGGCACCCAATTTTATCTTAATTCTTTTTTCGCGAATATGAGCGAAGCTGACAATCCTGTACTGCCTTATTACTAAATTTGGCCCCTTTTCAACATTTATAGTTTAATGGAATCATTAAGAACATTCATTTTTGTAAAGTTGTATTGAAATACCCATTTAAGTAGCCTTTTGCCCATGGTTTCACCTGCACGAATTTAATTAATGACTATATTCCATTCTCAGAGAAAAAAGTATAGGTATATGGCCTTTGTCCAAGTGAAGTGTCTAACCATTACAACCATTGATTTAATAGAACAGTGAATGATCTGTACCTATATATGCTCAATTACCTAACCTCTATGTTAAATGTCATGTTTCGAAGTCACCTTTAAGTGGTCTAGGTTTTATATGATTGAATGACCACGGCCCTGGACATGCCGCCGCGTGTCTAGATGTAGCCATTGATTAATTACTCCAAATACGTGCGGCGCACCCTGGACGGACTAACCAAAATAAACAACTAACAAATCCTTTCACTTCAACTGGGTGATAGAGTTCGGCTCATGACGAAGTCATACCGCCAAGCGACTCGTCGTGTTTCAGCATGACGTCATGAGAAGCGAAACCGGGAGATAAGTTGGAGGCAGTTTGGAGTATCAGTTAATCGTCCGTTACCAACTTCAGTAGATGTTGCGCAAGTCTCTGGACAAGCTGATGAACGCCTCGCCTGCTTACTTTCCCGCTTCCCGGGTGAGTGCGCATCATTCTAGGCATTATTGACGCTTTCCATCAGGCGCAGTCATCCATCAAGCCAAGAAAAACATTACCCAATTTATGTTAAAATAGTCAAGAGGTGTCGTAGGAGCCCCGATTGGAACGAAGTTCCTTTCGATACCGACGCGTAAGCCGCCGCTGCGCCTCCCGCACGTGTATACTGAAGTAATAGGTACTCGAGATTATTATTTACAGCGCCCCCGGTCTACTCTTGGATATGCAATGGTTCCTGTAGTCCCATAGAGCATGGGGCTTCAGGGGTTAGTGTAAATCTTTGGGTTATTTCGTTAATCGAGTCTGTTCAAGCCACGCTGGGTTCGGTGCATTTCATTCATTAATTCTTTCTTTTAACTTTTACAGCATTTTATAAAATGACCGCGTCGCGTCGCTCACTCCACTCAGTACTATGAGACTTGGTAATATGAACCGTTAGCAATAAAGAAGTGTATAAAACGATACGATGAAAACGTAACGGTCGAAATGTTACACTTTTTTCGGCCTAACCCTCATCTGGCATCTGGCGTATAACGTGCGATAAGGAACTTTGTTCCAAAAAGTAAATAAGTGTGAACAAGCACATACAGATCTGCCACAGATATAATGCGCATAGAAATCTATAGCCGAGCGACCGGACGTGCACTATCTGTCATGGATTGAAAAGAAAGCTTAAGGAAATACGACGTTTAGCGAAGAGTAGCGAAGATTCCTATGTTTATTATTTAAATGGTACTACTGTACGTACTTTTCATATACAGGATGTATAGTGACAACATTTTCCCCCAATTTGACACTCTTAGGCTGAGGCCAAAACGATGGTCTGAAAAAAAAACAAATATCAAAGAACAACCAATAAATACCAAGTGTCTGAAAACACAAAAAAGTGCCAACGGACAAGAAGTTTTCGTACCGCTATTTTAAATTAATTTTATACTAACTAAAAAAAACAAGTCTGTGTACTTCTGTGACAAACGTAATTCCATGGGATTTTGAATGAAGCGAGTAAATAATTGATGGCGATGAATAGTTAATGAGCTAAAGAATCGTGTACTACCGGCTGCTTTGTCTTAAAGTGTTACCGAGCCGATGTACTCGTATGACGTCATGATTTTTTTGTATGGAAATTTAGATTTTTTTCTGAAACCTATCGTGTGGGGTATCAAATGTAAGGACTTTATGAGCAAATTGTAAAAATATACTATATCATTCAATTTCAGCCACT
Organism: Ypsolopha sequella; assembly: GCA_934047225.1. Lineage (NCBI taxonomy): Eukaryota > Metazoa > Arthropoda > Insecta > Lepidoptera > Ypsolophidae > Ypsolopha > Ypsolopha sequella. The sequence continues at coordinate 13,803,849 of OW203996.1, forward strand.
AGTTTTCTAAAAAATAGCATAACATTTTCTAAACATAGGCAAGTTTGGGCTCTTTCAGATAAGAATGTTTTGTGAAACATACGTCAACTTATTCGTAGTATATTCATGACTAACGACAAGAAAGCGAAAAAAAAAATATATATATAAAAGTTAATATTTTCAAAATTCTTTTCACGAAGTTTTACGCACAGAATACAAGAAAGGAATTTTGAAAATATTAACATTTACAATTGTTTTTATTTTTATTCCTTTGTAAGTCATGACGAATATTATGATTAAATTGACGATGTTTACAAAAATTTCTTCAGCCGTTTCCTACCGGGAGGAGCCCAAACTTTGTCTGTTTTGAAAATGTTTTGATGAGAGATGCAGGAGCCAGTCACGGTGTGGGCGCGCCGGTGCTTGCTCCCATCGTTGATGCACCTGAAGACAGCGGCGCGAAGTATCGGGACAATGCATAAAAATCATCTGTGCGTGCCTCTGCAAACATGCTAGATGCACTGCATGAACGAGGTAGCCCCAACAGTATCCTAAAAGCATTATTATATTGAACTCGTAGAGCGTTCATGGACTTTTGGGTATAGTTGGTCCACAAGCTGCTCGTGTACATTGATGTGCAGTAAGCTTAAAAAAGAGTTATTTTTACTTGATTTGTACAACGAGCAAACCTGCGGGCCAAGATGTTTGCCCTCACCGCTAGTGCTCTACGTTCCCTTTCGATATCAGTTTCATCTTTAGTAACGCCTTTTTCAATAAATTTTAACAGTTATAATAAAAAAATTTTTACCACTACAATAACTGAAAATTGTAAAGTTAAGTAGGTATTTAAAATATTATTAAAAATTGTAATAGAACCATGTCTATCTGTCTATACATAGATGATATACCAAAAAAAATTGCGGTGTAGGATACTGATACAATTTTTTTTTTTCGGTATTTTTGTCGGTACTTCATGCATCACGCAAAAACTACTGAACGAGTTTTGGTATGGTTACCACTGTTCGATCCTCAGCAGTGATAACATTACAATTAAAGAAGGAAGGAAGATCACTGTTCAATAACTTAATAAAGCCAATTCTAAAGGCTTTATTTTAAGAAATTGATACTTGTCGTTGTTGGTTCTTGATGGAACATTTGAAACATCTTGTCAATAAAACACATTACTTGGTAACTGCTCCACTTTTATATAAAAGTGGAGCAGTTACCAAGTAATGTGTTTTATTGACAAGAGGCTTTATTTTAGTTTTTGTGCTGTCAAAGCTTAAAAAAGCGGGAATCCTACTGTGGCCGCATTATCTTCTTCCTCGCGGACGAAGTCGCGGGCATCAGCTAGTCTTTATAATAAAGCAGATTCTTTACTCTAAGGTTAAACGTCAGCCGCTTAGCACAAAGTGCATAACTTAACGTTGTATTTCTTGTTTAGAAGTTAAAAATTGAAAAACACTTTGGAACGTTGCAGCAGTGGCCTGCACAGAACTTTTTGCTGGAAAAGCAAGCAATTGGTCAAGAATAACAATAAAAAAAATATGAAAAAATTTAAATATCAGTTTGAAAAAAATAATTTTAATATGACGCTAGGGTAGACATTGTCTACCCTAGAGTGAAAATTTCCGATACAAACTTTTTTTTCAAAGTGATATTTAAATTTTTTCATATTTTTTTTATTTTTATTCTTGACCAATTGCTTGCTTTTCCAGCAAAAAGTTCTGTGCACGCCACTGCGTTGCAGTTAACACAAATAGTTCAGTATTAGCATTTTACTATGGTATTAGTGAGGTTTATAAAGCATGAGTTTGAAATTTGATGCACAATTAGTCATGGTCTGGTCCAAACAAAGTTAAAACAGCACTTTAAGTTGGTTATGAGAAGATCATGACTAATTGTGTATTATAAACCTCACCAATACTAAACTATTGCCGTCAAATAGCACAGATCATACAGTTTTTAAATTATAAATTTCTAAACAAGAAAATCAAAGTTAAATTATGCACTTTGCGCTAAGCTACTGATGTTTAACCTTAAGTGCTGTCAAAATTAAATTTGCTTAATTGCAAAATAGTCCTTAAATCTTAACCACAGTAGCTAATGCACTTTAGAAAAATTTATGTATTGACAGCACTAATACTAAAATTAAGGCCTTCAGAATCTGCTTTACTACCCACTTATAATATGTTAGATTTTCTTACGTGTATGACTGTACTTTTTGCCAGGCCATCCACAAAGTCAATATCCAAAATGTCCAAAACCAAAGCCCCACCATTTGGACCTGAAAAAATAACAATGTGTTGAAGAAAATAAATATGAAATGCATCGGTAATATACTCGTACATTCTGGCTCTGATATCAGTGTCAATTACATCTAAGTCTCTTAGTGCTTTGAAAAGTACGTCAAGTCGTGAAGGCTGGCTGTTATTGAAAGAGAATGGTCATACCCCCGGTTTCTGAAAGGCCAATCAATGTTAACAGTAGATTAAAAAATAATTATCTGCGGATTAAGCCAGAAAAAATGGGAATTTCACATTGAAATCAAAAATTAACTAAGTTAATTATTGATTCATCACTATTCAGACTTAATATATGCTTCATTTTCACCGTTATTTGCGGTTAAAGTTGTTTTAATCTACTGTTAACTTTGATTGGCCTTTCAGAAACCGGGGGATAGAGTCATTGCTACCTATATTATATGTATGTATCTATATCTAATCGTAGTGTGTCCATTGCACATCCAAAAGGGAGTGGAACTAGAACCTATTTTATCGACAAAAAAATTGAAATTCCTTGTTATAAAAAATTTTTGTTTTATAAGTTTACGTTTTAAATTTATTGTTGCCTACTAAGGACACTTTGTAAAAAATATATCATAACTTTTGATCCACCTTGAGTAATGCAATGAAATAAAACTGTTATGATCCTTAAGAATACACGTTGCATTCCAAATCAAAAACATACCATAACCAACTACCATTACAATAAAAATAATGTCCTAAAAGGTCATTTCTTTAATTTTTCCGTCTTTTTTTTTCAGTAATAGGTGGTAATAGTAAACATTTTTTTCGAAATAATGTCCCCGTTTTACTGTACTTTTATTCCTTTTTTCATTTCCTATACCTTTCTAACAAAAAAATGCAACGTTCTATCATAAATAACATAATTTCTAGGCACCAAGCTCCCGTCCCATACAAGATTTAAAAAAAAACAGAATATTTTGTTGTCTTTGTGTTCGTCGATATGTTTAGATCTAGTTTCACCCTTTTTCGGATTTGCACTCTTACGAGGGACACACTGTTTACGTAATTATATAATAAAGCAGTCACGAAGTGGAAACTGCACATGTAATGTTTTTTGAAAAGAGTACATAAATGATATGTTATTTACAAATATCCGTAGATATCCGTGAACACTACAGAGGCCAAAACAGAATTTTTGTCTTTACGTATGTATGAACACGCATCACATCAAAACTACTGAACGCATTTTATTGGGGTTTGAACTGTTAGGGAGTGACTTATGCTATAAATCGTCACGACAACTTATTAGTAACAACATTTATCATTTGGAATACAGTTTTATGAAAACTCTTACTGGCTAAGGGTCAGGTAAAATGGCTATTGTATACTTGGGAATAGAAGATTGTTCGAATCGAAGCAGAAATTTATCGAGCAGAAATTTATAATCTACTTTTACTTCAACTACCAAATAAAGAAATAAAGTTAAAATATAAAAAAAATTTAGAAAAGCTAATAGTTACATTTGAGCAATTATTAAATGTCCAGTTAACGTTTTTATTTGACACAATCATATTAGTTACTTTTAATTGTGCAGATGACGTCGAAGGTTGCTGGCTCAGATCGCTCTCTACATTTTCACAAGTAGTAGATGGACGCGGTGATGTTGATTGACGCAAGTTAATTGATTCCATTATTTGATAAGTTATAATAAATAGGTTTGGCTAGGCGCAACCTGGACCATTTTATACAGTTAGCAGAAACATCAAAAATTGTTGATGTACAAATCACGTCAAAAAATAACATGGCCCTACCATGTTCAACAGAGCATATCAAAAGATGCTTAAAAAATTAGGTTTGCGCATGCTATGTTGGTAGTAACGTGAGTTAGCCTGATTTAATTTGAAAAAACCGATTCAGCACAGTTTTTTTTCGTCATAATTCAAATCTTCGATTAAGATATCCCTTGTATAAACTTCGAACACGGAGCCTGGGAATTTTTATAGTTAGCCGGGTTTAGTACTCATACTTACACTAGGGATGTTGATTTTTTATTGATTAATCTATGAAATCGATATTAAATGGAAATTTGGAAAAAAAAATTAAAAAATTGGCTTAATCACGTTACTACTAACAAAGGACACGCATACCTTATTTTTAAAGCACTTTTGGTTTTCTCTGTTGAAAATGATGTAATTTTTTATAAAAAAAAATATGGTGCTTTTGCTGAATTCTGCACATCCAACCTGTTTGTAACAATTTTTGTAGTTTATTTTTCTACACAACTACGAATTGGTCACATCTTTTTACTCGATACATAGGGCTACCAACTGAAAGCCCATGGACCATCTATATTTTTGAAGTTGCATTTTGCTAAAATCAAATTGAATTTATTTAAAGTCAACAAAATCAGGTAGTTTCATCAAGACAAACACATCATTACTTAAGAAAAGCATTCTTGGCATGGGACCTAAAACCACTGCTTCTATAAATTAATTTGAATTATAAGTATTAATATTTAAATGATAATTTTAAACATGGTTATTATTTTATATTTTTTTTAGTTTTATAACGAAATTAATATTTATAATGATATTTTGAACCTAGTATGCTCAGTTGCTTTGAAGACTCTACTTCAAAATGCATAACTCTCATTATAAACTGTCCTTGAGCACGGTTTTTAATTATTTTTTTAAGTTAAGTGTTCCGATGTGCTGTGAATTTTTAGGACTCTATCAAAAGCTATCGAGTCATACATACATACATAAGCATAAACATAGGGTTTGTTCGTTTGTCCCTCTTTCACGCAGCAAAAGAGCAACGGATCTACGTAAATTTTTATAGGTTATGGGATGGAGAGTGAATGAATGAATGAATGAATACACACTTTATTGTACACGGTTAAATAAAAAAAATACAGAGTTTTGAACACACAAATTTTTCTGGGATAAAAAGTGACATATCGGCAACTTTTTATCCCGGAAAAATGCAAACTAAATCAGCGCGGCCGTAGTCGCGGGCAAAAGCTAGTTTGAAATAACTACATTTGAAATGTGCCCCCTCACTAAACGCAGCTGTAATAGTTGCCATCTCTCGTTGTCCCTAGTTTAAGTTCAAATCAAAACATTATAATTTTTTTCATCTTCTACATACAATGAATTTTCCAGAATGACTTATCAGATAGACATATACAAAACAATTAAACAATTTCAACGGAATGATTTCAATGGATGAAGAGATGACAAGAATGTGAATAATAAATAACAATTTACATATCATACGGAAATATATATTATTTACACGAAACATTTTCTTGTTTATTATAAAAATAGATATTGTATAATTTCAGTTTTTTTTTTATGGTTCCGTGCTCAAAGGATAAAAATTAAAAAAAAACATCATCTATCACAACCCATAGAAATCTGAATAAAGTTAGCATCAATTTTTACACCTAATGGATAAAATTTATTCTTGAAGGAATAGTTCAAGAATAAATAACATTTGCAGCAATACTTTAAAAAGCACTGATATTGTTTGAAGAGAATTATAGAGATACTAGAATTAATATCCATCTCAATTCCTTCCGTAAATAATATCACCGCTTCCCTAAATGTGTATGTTGACTAAGATTAAATAGATATGTAGTTTCGCACACAATTACTTGGTAAAATCACAATGTAGAGACGTGCATTCAGTACAATCAATTATGAACCTTATGATCAATACGTCGCATACAATCAACTTTTTTTTTCTGTCTTGTCGGTGGAGTCCCCTCCGTTCACTTCTGCACTCCGCTTTTTGTTTTACTTCTTGATACGACCGACACTACATTTACTTTCTCTTTCATCTGATCCATGAATGCTCTCCTAGACCTTCCTCTCTTTCTTTTCCCTTCAATGATGTTTTAATAAAATTATCGTGTCGTATCAGACTATCCAAATAAATTACGAAAATCTCGTTGGTATGCCCAACCGGGCATCGAAGTTGGCTCTGAATACTGGCCAGCATTTTACCGCCGCTTCATAATTACCCACATAATGTAATAAAGTGTGTAACATGGTGTAATAAAAATCCCACCATATACATACATTTAACAAGGGGCCGAGTTCGTTACAAAAGTAGTGCGGTATTGTCTACTTCCCGAAAAAGGAATTGAGATCTAAAGGTGCAAAGTACTTAAATCATAGGTGCAGCAATGTACAACGTTCTTCACTTGTTTTAAAAGAAAGTTTGTTAGGGGCCGACCCCACAGAAACTTTGCAAACATTTTGTGCTAGATCTGCACTCGTAGCACAGTGTTTAATCGCGCGTGACGCGACTTAGTGATTCACCTAATTCACATCACGCGCGATTGTTCACTGAGCTACGGGTACTAGATGTACCATATATACATACATACACTCAGGCCTGTTTCTCAGAGAGGTAGGCAGAGACTACAGATTTCCATCTGTTACGATCCTGACACAAGACATAGAATACTTTTTACCCCAAATCAGTTTCAGTTTGCTTGGGATGGCTATATTGGGTGTCAAATTTCTACGCGTGCGCCCGCGCCGTACCTACTAGACCGATTGGGCTGAAAGTTTACACAAAACCAGGTCTATGCTTCTTTTTATCCCATAAATATCCCATGGGATTGCAATTGGGTGTCAAGTTTCTACAGAAATAGAAAAGTGAATTTGAAAGAACCTTGAGGAAAAATATTTTTTTTAAGATTGAAAGTTAGTCGCTTAGCGCAAAGTGTATAACTTAACTTTGTTTAAAAATTGAAAAACCATTTGGTAATTTGGTATGTGGCAATTGACGTCAACAGTTCAGTATTATTGAGATTTATAAAGTATGAGTTTGAAATTTAATGCACAATTAGTCATGATCTTGTCCAAACAAACTTAAAACAACATTTTAAGTTGGTTTTGAAGAGAAAAACAAAGTTAAGTTATGCACTTTGCGCTAAGCAACTGACTTTTAACCCCTATTTCTGTACTTACCCTTTTTTAATAAATATGTTTTTTAACTAAAAACTGTTTAATATTATACCTCTGCTGGTTCACTTTACTCTGATTAGAAAACAAATTGAATAGTTCTTTTATAACAGTTTCGGATGTTAATGTAAATGTTATGATTATGAATTTATGATGTAAATAATACAAAATCGCTTACGATTTTCCTATTGTCTGGTTATCTACGCGTACCTATACTAAAAATAAATCATAGGCGGCATTCTGTCTGTACAAGGAAAATACCCGTATATTTCTTATAAACAGATTAGTGGATTCTGAACCAAGCTGAAATTTTGTATATATATATATATCATACATTGCCGTACCTACGTAGGTCAATGATTTTATAGGATTTCGTATATCCATGCAATTTTATGCGATGGGAGTAAGTAAAATAAGAATTGTACTTATTTCAATACATACATCGTCACGACATGAATCCCCGAGGGGATGTCAGAGGTGTTCCGGGTGTGTCACAGTCCATACTCGGTACACCCGCCCAGCTAACAAACTGGAAAATGCAGCTCATGTTAAAACTCTAAGGAGCATAGGGGTGGTATAACGAGATCACAATAGTCTTGAGTTCTTAAACAGTGTCAGCTAAAGCGCTTAACCTTAACGGCAGCTTAAGCATACTTTATGACACCTTATGGCTCTAACAACTATACTATGGTTATAATAATATCCCTTTTACCACTATCTCGTTTACCACTCCTGACTTAGTCACGCCTTATGCGGTGCGTATTCCGAGTGTGAATTGTGAAATTCAAGTCGCAGTTCACACTCGGCATAACCGCGCGTTTCACCGACGATAATTACGTCCCAAAGTGATGGGTGGTGAGCCCTATTGCCGTATTTTGGACACAAATTTTACGCTTTTTAGGCCATGTAGATTTCCTTCACCGTTCAGCAAGTGTCAACTAATAAAAAATACTATGCACATAAAATCCGAAAAACTCATTGGTGCAAGCCCGACCGGGGATCGAACCTGGATCTCAAGATTAAGAGACCAGCGTTCCACTCCACACACAATAAATTATAATAAATTATTCAAAACAAATTTTTTCGAGGGATATTTTGGCACCACATCAGTCCGATATCTAATAATTAAATAGTCGGAAAAGCCGGAAGCCGGAACTAAAACCCTCGTGTCGAAATCGATCTGTACCGGGTTCACATTGTTGTCATTGTTTTCATTGAGATACACTAACGGACAGCCCCCCACGGTTGCCAAACTATTGCCAGAGAGGAAGCGACTTGGAGTCTTCTATTAATTCTTTAGATGAATCACTTGGTTCGACTGGTGCCATTGCAACAAACAAATATTATGTAAGTTGTTCAAAATTAGAAAATGAAATTTACACAATAGCTAACCGGTCACAACAAACACTTGCATATCGCTCTCAACTTGTCGTTGTTAACTAAAACACCTGCCAAAAGGGAAACTGGAACCGCTTACCACCCAAAGACACAGCTAATCAGCTGATAGAACGCGCAGTAACTTGCTTACTTAGTGCTTGATAGGGCACTCAAATGTTCGGCAAAACCGGTTCAAGCTTGTACAGATAATAGTGCAGTATATGTTTATTACTTATTAGCAAACGTGAAATATTATTACAATTTAACTTCTGCCCGTGGCTTCGCCCGCGTGGCCTACAGGAAACAAATTATTTTTTTTTCAAAAACAAACATTATAAGTGCTCTTACTCCTTTTGGGAGCCAAGGTGTAGTGCTCGGCCGAAAAACTCGCATGCTCGGACTACGAACGTGCCCTGCTCGGCCTTCAGTCTCGCGGGTGCTCCGTCCTCACATGCACGTTTTTCGGCCTCGCTAGAAACACAATACTCGGCCTTCGGCCTCACCAGAGTGCCAAACACGGGGACTCACCGATCAAAGTTTTTCCGAAAAAGTGTCAAAATCCCTATCAGTTGTCAAACAATGTCAAATTTCAATAAGGCAGCGTAATCGGAGACCCCGAATGCCCCTTGATACGAAGTTTCATGCAAATCGGAGTACTTTTTTGGACCTGTCAAAAAACTGTCAAAACCTGTCAAATTCAATTTTTTTTTGGTCTTGTAGTCCCAGCTTGACCGATCACTATAGTTTAAATATGAACTCCCTACGATTAGCCGCTCAGAAGATATGACCGATCAAAATTTTGGCAATTTTTTTTTCGACTTCTTTTTATCGTCATGTAGATCTCGCCGAGCGTTTTTCTTAGAGTGCCATGAACATGGGTCTATCATCAGCCGTTTGGGACATACGGGCCTGTAAAGTTTTGACACTTTTGGCAGGTAGATCTTGTCGAGACCTTTTCCTAGACACCCATCAACATGGGTGTACCTCCAGGCCGTCAAAGGTTTGACATAAAAAAATACTTTTTTTGATACCCCGTGGTCAAACCCCTAGGGAAGTATCACCTTGCGTTCCAAAGTTATTTTGATGGGATATAGAGATAGATAGATAGATAGATGGATAAACAGATAGACAGATATATAGATAGATTGTGGATATATAGAAAGAAAAAGAAATTTTTTTTCCTTAGAACGAAAAAATGGAACCTTAATAAGATCACTTGTGTGGCTGTCTGTCTGTCCGTCTGTTACAGCCGATTTGCGCTGACACACATAACTTCAATAATTTTCATGTCCGCTTTATTAAATTTCAAAATCTATGTCATTTTCGTAATTAACGTCCCAAAAAACCATAAAAACGACACCCATATTGATATTTACACATTTCAACATCTTAACCCCAGCGCACCCCAACAGGGGATAATGGTATTTCACGTCCACTACGTTGGATTTAGAAATCGTTGTTGTTTTCATAATCAGCAACCCGATAAACCATACAAACGATACCCATGTTGGTTTTCAGACTTTTTCACCCCATTTCCCCCTTTTAGGGGTTTAATTCTGGAAAATATTTTTTCACGTTCACCACGTTGGATTTCAAAATCGTTGTTGTGTTCGTAATCAGCTTGTTACTAAGTGAGGTGTGGGTTTTTAATAAAATCACACTTCCTATGATAATGATGAAAATTTAATGATGATGAAATTTAAACTAACTAAAGATTAACAATTAAACAAAAACAATTAAACACTTCCACTATGTACAAGTTCAGGTGAAGCTGGCTAGGAAGAAGCTGCAGCGGTGGCTGGCGGAGCCAGGATTCCAATTTCCTTCGAATATTCTTTCTGTTCAAACGTAGTCGAGATCGACGTCAAGGTCTCCACTGGAGGCGATATACACCAAACAAGTCAATAAAATATGAGGTCGGTGCTTCCAATTTCCGATATTTTGGAGGAGCCAGTAACAGAGATTGTTATGCCAAGGGCTCCTTTTTTCTCTTCATTTTTCTTCTAACCTCTCCTCACCAAAAATCCTCTGACATCCGTCCACCCTGTCAATTCTCTTCGATCGATATTTCGCAGGCCAGCAGCAAGGAGGTCTATTATGTTATTACAAAATAGGTTTCATTACATATGCCTCCTCCTTTCCTGTAATTCACCTTGAATTACTGGAATAAAATTTCTTTAAATCTGATACGTGCCATTTTCCAAGATCCTTTCCTCTAAGACTCTTCAGTCTGTATGTGTTATTCGAAATTTTTTCACTTACAATGGCTTTTTCAAATTTAGGTGCTAATTTAGACATAAAAGTATTATGTTTATTTGACAAGAATTTACATTTTTTCCAAATACAGTCTCCAACATTGTAATTGACCTCACGACGACGAAGATCGTAACAAGTTTTATAATTGATATAAGCTTTATTGAGTTTATTTCTGATATCTGTAAAAAATCTTAAGCGCTGATCAAGTTTGTCACTAACTGTTGATCTGTTGAAAATCAAGGGATTCGATTCGTTATGGGAAATTAAATGTTGCTGAAAAACGTTTGCTTCTCGCCCAAACATCAAATAAGCAGGAGTGTAACCCGTGACTTCATGGACCGAAGTGCGTATTGCATGACCAATTTCTGGCATATAAAGATCCCAATTTCTGTGATTGTTACCAACATAACTTCTAATCATTGTACCTATAACCTTATTTACGCGTTCGGTGGGATTTGATTGTGGGTGATAGTATGGAGTATACCAGATATCAATGTTGTAGTTGCGATTCATTGATTTGAAAGTTTTTGAGATGAATTGAGGTCCGTTATCACAAATTATGACTCTGGGTATACCAAAAACCATGAAGACTTGTTCTTCGAGAATTCGTCTTATTAGGTCTGTGCGTAATGATTTAAGTGGAAATAAGAGAGTGAATTTGCTAAACCAACAACACACTACAAGAAGCATTGTATTTCCTTTTAGTGACCTTGGAAAAGGACCCATCAGATCAACCGAAATAATTTCCCATGGACCGTTCACTGAACGTTCTCTACCCATTAAACCCGGCGGTTTTTCTTGAGAAGGTTTTGACATGGCACAGGTTTCACAAGACTTAACATATTCTTTAACGTCTGATGTCAGTTTTGGCCAATAATATTGCTGTCGTACACGTTCAGTTCTCTTTTGTATTCCTAGATGACCAGAACATGGGTCGTCATGACATTCTTTAAGAACAGAGGCTATAAGTGGGGAGGGAATTACAATCTTCCACGAGTAAGCTTCAGAAGAATTAGACTTATTTTTTGTATACTTAAATAGTATGTTATCTTTGATACACCAGTCAGGGAAAGCATTAGGGTCACTGGTAACCTTTGCTTCCATGTCGAGATACCAAGCATCCTTGGCATCTTGTGAAACTTGAATAGCACAAACGTCAAACCCTCGAGAAAGGGCGTCAGGGACAATGTGATCCTTTCCTTTTCTATGAATTATTTTAAAGTCATACCCCTGAAGTTGCATGACTGAGCTGGGAGTTTCTCTGTATTTGTCTAGTTCAATAAGACAGTTATGAAGTTTACGCATCAAATCGTTAATTTTGTCTTCATCCTCTGAGCAAGAAGGACTCACAGAAAACAATCTTGTTTGCAGATGAGAGAACCTAGAAAACAATCGTATATATTCATAATGGCACATGAATTCATTACATTCTAGAAGACTAGTGTGCAGGCTATTAAATTTCTTTGCACATGTCTGTAATTCTGTTTGAACATTAGTAGACGGGCTACAACTTGGCAATGACGGGTTAAATTTTACTTTTTCATTGGTTTCGAGATCCATTACTATTTCTAAAATCTTAAGTGCGGTGTCACTGTTGCTTATCCCGTCAATGCCTCGTACAGAAAGCTCAAAAGCTACCTCGTCTTGCTGAAGAAATTTTACATCCATGATGAATGTGCAATGAATATGATTTTTATACAATGACCTAGTTACTGAGAAAATATGAAAATGGTATTAAAATAGGAAGTGCAATCTATTATACGTTGGGCGCCAGATGTTACTAAGTGAGGTGTGGGTTTTTAATAAAATCACACTTCCTATGATAATGATGAAAATTTAATGATGATGAAATTTAAACTAACTAAAGATTAACAATTAAACAAAAACAATTAAACACTTCCACTATGTACAAGTTCGGGTGAAGCTGGCTAGGAAGAAGCTGCAGCGGTGGCTGGCGGAGCCAGGATTCCAATTTCCTTCGAATATTCTTTCTGTTCAAACGTAGTCGAGATCGACGTCAAGGTCTCCACTGGAGGCGATATACACCAAACAAGTCAATAAAATATGAGGTCGGTGCTTCCAATTTCCGATATTTTGGAGGAGCCAGTAACAGAGATTGTTATGCCAAGGGCTCCTTTTTTCTCTTCATTTTTCTTCTAACCTCTCCTCACCAAAAATCCTCTGACATCCGTCCACCCTGTCAATTCTCTTCGATCGATATTTCAGCAAGGAGGTCTATTATGTTATTACAAAATAGGTTTCATTACAAGCTACCCGTTTAACCATACAAACGATACCCATGTTGATTTTCAGACTTTGACCCATTTCCCTCTTTTAGGGGTTTAATTCTGAAAAAACCTGAAACACATGTTTACTCATTTATGGATAGGAGTATACTCCTGTGAAGTCTCGAATAAAATAGTCTAACTAATCTTGTGTCCCCATACCAACTTTGGACCCCCGTTTCACCCCCTTAGGGGGTGTATTTTAAAAAATCCTTTCTTGGTGGATGCCAACACTATATAAGGTATCTATATGCAAAATTTCAAGTTTCTAGGACCAGCGGTTTAGGCTGTGTGTTGATATATCAGTCAGTCACTCAGTCAGTCAGGACTTTGAATTTTATATATACATATATAATGAAGAGAAATTCTATATCAATTTAGCCACTTTACTCTTGTGTTAACGTACCTACTTGTTCTTAGGTTGAAGTAATGTAAACATGTTGAAACCTTTTTTACACTATAGATGTGATAAATAAATAAAATCGTTTCATTCGTGATGTTTTGTGTGTAGGTTCGACTAGATGGATTAAGTACAGTAATTACGAGGCCGGTGCAAAATTAATTGTCCATACAAACATAATACCAAAATCATTTGCAATTCGAGCATATTTCAACCATATTGTTATTCTGATTAAGACAGTATTTTTATAGGTTCATGAATATGTTTCCTTCCAAAATACTAACCTGCTAGCCTAACATGGTCGGCTTTTAACACCTTTTATAACACCTTTTGACGCAACAAAACACCAAATTATATGTGTTAAATGTCAAATTCTGCTGTCAAAAGGTATTTGGAGGGTGTTAAAGGCTGGCTATGTTAGGCTGGCTTAAACGAAATGTCAGCGATTTGCAATTCGCACATTTTTACACCGTAAATTACCCGTTTTCTTCTTATTTGTTTTGTATTAAAAACAACAAAATGTATGATATTGTTTGAGCGAAAACATAGCCTATGTTATCAAGTTAGAGATTAAGAACCCGCTCCGAATCGTACTTCATACATATCTAAAAACCATAATAACTCGCAAAAGTGAAACAATTTAACCATATAAATTTTAAGATTTCATTTAGACGGTCACTTCATAGTGGTGTATGTGCCTGATTTTTTCACTAACATCGTGTTAAAGACCAGAAAAATATTCAAAATAATGGGTTTTCGTCCTAAAATCGAGTACTTTTACAAGGCTTCGTTAAGTGACTTATGGACCTTTAACAAGCAAAGTAAGCACATACACCACTTGGAAGTATCATCAATATTCTAATTAATTAAAGCAGAATAAAAAATAACAAGTAATCAAGGCACAATTAATGTATTCGACAATAATTATTATTTCCAACGCAAAGGGCGAGACTCGTTCAGCACAGTTCGAACGGCGGGCGTGTGGTAAAGCGTGAGGAGCTTGTTTAGATCAGCCAGCCAAATATGCGCTTTATTGACGCGATAAGTCTCGCTTTGCATCGGAGTTGGCATCGTTCTGCACCGGGTTCTTAATACAACAAAATTTAAAACACATTAAGTTTTCATTCATCATTTTTGGTATTACGGAACACACCCGTATTTAGTACAAATTCTGAACGACTAGTAGTTGTGTCGCACGCTACAAGCACGGGGGGGGGGGCTTGTGTTGACGCACGCACATATTCACACAGTAGAGACATAGAGAGATATCGTGCGGATTCGCGCGTCTTGGGCCTGCCTGGCTCCTTTGGGTTAGGGTAGTTTCTCACTCGGTAACTGTCAGTGACGATTACTTTACTGTGCTGTGCATGCATGTTTGTTGGTTGAGTAATCTACACATTCTTGCGGCTTTTGTTCACATTAGTTTACGATTTCGTTTGATTACTGACATGGACACCGATCATTGGGATGTATCGCACAGTTTATATCTACCTACCTTCGTAGCTAACTAGATCGATAGGTATTTAATTATTTTCATATTTGTAAACACAGACCAAGAAAACAAAGAGATTTTTTCTTGGTTTGAGTTTTTATAGTGACCAAATGACGTCATACATTTGATTCAAATTTGCATTCCAGTGAGGTACTTATACCTACTAGAGATATATTTCCGATGGGTTGTATTGTACCAGAGATAAGCGCACTTTTGTTAACCACCGCCTGCAACCTGCAAGGCTGATTTAGTATTCATAGCGTGTAGATCGTTTCTGTGATGGGGATGGAGGTGTTCTGCTCGAATGGTGTTGGTGCGTTCAGTAGCTATAGCCGTTCAGAGGCACGACAACGTTATGGTTTCAAAAAATGTATGATCACCTGCAACTCCTGCAAGCCTGAAGATAAGATAGTATCATAATATGCAATTATGCACAGTACCTATGGGAACAGAAAAAAGCTGACGTAATCCATTACGCGTTTCACAGGACGAATCTTTAATACCGATTGTGTAAAACGTGCAATGGACGACGAAGCCGTCGCCGCACAGTGATCCCAATTTGAAATTTTATGGACATAGAGCCTCAAGACAGAATATCGACCTGATAATTTTTTATATAATGGATATTTATATTTCAAGTGACAAATATTGATTGGTACATTTCTGTAAAAGTGATAGTTTTTGAGATAAAAAATAATATTTTTTTTTTGTATGGAGGAGAACGTATTTTATTTTTTTTCTCAAAATGTTGAAGTGTCGCGGGTTTGGCTTCCATGTTATGAATAATCAAGTGATTCTCTACTTAAAAATATTTAAAACGTTTGCGGTCACTTGCGGCCGCATGAGAAATTTGTGGTCAAATATCAGGATTTATTTTCGGTCGTTTATTAAATTTAGTTTCCGTAAGTCAACATTTACTTTAATAGAATGTGTGCTGATTCGGACTCTATTATGACCACGATCCGCCATGTCACAAACAAAAAAAAGAAAGGAAATAAAGAAATACGGGATTCATTTCAAATTCAATAAATTAAGCTAGTCGCAAAGGAATAAAAAATTTCACACTTAGTATGGCTTTGAAATCATTACGGATCCTTAAACGAAAGCCAACGCATAGATTATTCTAGAACAACGAACAACGAACGACCGAACAACAACGGAAATTCTGCTCTAAAGTATTTGACTTAAGGTTGAATTTTGTAACAATAGCATAAAACACAAAGATTGGTCTTGACGTAAAGAAACATCAAATAATATCGAGTGTCACCGAATATCTCCAAGTATTACTGGGAGACACTGAGAGACTCCAGTAGACACCGCGAGTCACCGACTGGCACCGGGAGGCACTGAGAGACTCCAGCAGACACCGTGGGTCACCGACTGACACCGGGAGTCACTGGGTTGGTGGGGATATAAAAATAGTTCAGATTCGAAAAATGGCAGTTCTACTAAATCCGCGCGGACGTGACGCTGCCCGATTGAGGTGCGAGTTTTCGGTTATAATTTGTTTAATTATAAAACGTTTAGAATAAAGGTTTCTCAGGCAAATAATTTTTAAAATTAAGTAGGGAAGTAAAAGAATTAGTTTAGGATTGTCTGAGAAGTGTACGTAGGCTTGTGTGGGAGCCTTAGAAATAACCGTGAAAGTGAAATAAGTGAAAAATCCTTTTCTGCGAAAGATCAGGTTGAATTGTGTTAAGTGGTTCACTAAATATAGTGGTTTTAGTTCTAACATGGATTGATAACATCGGCAGAGGTCATGAGTTATGATATAACAAAGCCTATTACTTCTAGAAGTGTATCTAAAATTTATCTTGACCTTTCTGATTCTATTTATTTTGCTTGCGAAAATCTTCTTATTCTTCTTATGTCTTGATTGTGTGTGTATGTAAGCGAAATTTGTTTAATTTCTTCAGGAAGCTATTTCCTGTATTCTTATTTGCAAGATCAATAACAAAGTGCAGAGTATGTGATTTAAATTTTGAGCAAAAATAAACCAAGAGACCCTTTAATTACTATATAAAATAATAGAGTCAAATTTGATTCTTCTAGAGATAATTTAATATTCTCATTGGAAAATTCATGTATGGGAGTTTGATAGACAGGTCCAAATTCATTTAAATAAATAAAATCTTGCCTAAGAAATATATTATTTTAACAAAGGAGATATTATTTCAATATATTAATTTTATACAAAATTATGTGTCTGTTTGTACAGAATAAATAGTATTCTTTCATTTTAACTGGTATATTGAGACCCAGGCTATAATACTATATACCTATGGAATAGTAAAGCCACAAAGTTAAAATGGTATAAAATAGATGCTTGTGAACTCAAAATATAGTTCTAATTTATTTTAATAAGTCAGTAAATGAGACTGGATTGTTTTATTGAAATTATTATCACTCATAGTCAGGAAAATAACCGAGACTTATGTAAGATCGAAGGGAACCTTTCTTGTTATTTGCAAGCCTTACCAAATATAATTTTTAGTGGAATATAAATTAAGAAAATATTAAATTTATTTATGTAAAGGTAATTCATATTGACTTATTTCATATAGAGACTACAAGTCTTAAAAGGGTTTATTAAATGAGACCTAGGTACATATGAAATAAGGTACTTACAGAAAATGGTTTTGGCAATTGGTTTATGGAAGGTACCATGTGATGATTCGCTTCCGATATGTTAGGATGCACTTTCTGATGGATTAAATATCTTCCAAATTATTTCATTAAACTAACAAAATTTATCTATAGATTAAATTTATAGGAATATGTACCTTATTTTTAAAGTACTAAGCTTCATTTAAATACAAACTTCAGTTCAGAAATATTATTGTGTAATAAGTTCTTTTAATCCAAAAGACTCACAAAGTCCAGTTTAGAAGTCAATGTGATTTACTGCCTACATACCCTTAAGTAACTTGTTCAGAAAGATAAATATTACATATTTCAAACTTATAGAAGTTCAATAAAAGGTTCCTAAAGATTATACATAAATTACAACTGTTATGTAATTTCATAAACAATAATATGGCTAATACAATCATAATATCCAAAGTTAGTAAAATCTAAAACTAAATTAAATTTATTTTCTAGTGCAGACAGACATTTTCATAAGTAATTTTAATCAGATAAGCTCTCATATAGTGATTTTACCAATATCTTTAAAGTAATGACTTTTGATTGATTTTCCAATAAAATTAACATCTAGAGTCAAATATGGTAGGAAATATTTTCACTTAGTATTCATAATTTTGTTGTCTAGGTAGTTGTAGAATGGTTCATTACAGAATTGCTTTGAAAAGAACAGGGGTTACTACTTGGTTCACAATGTATGGTTATTTATCAGACGATCACTCTTCAGGCCTTAGTTTAAAATCTGTATCAAACGATCCAATAGAAGTAGTTAATGTAATTTGGGAGAGGTGCAAGTTAGTAGGTAGGTTCAATAGTAGTGTCTTTCAGTTTCAGTTTCACTTCAGTTTGGGGGAGTACAAATGTATGTAAGAAAATATATAAATCATATAAAAAATCATCAGGTCGATATTCGGTTTTAGGCTCTATGTCCATAAAATTTCAAATTGGGATCACTGTGCGCCGTTGCCATGCCGTCTAATGGAAAACCAGTCATTCGTTAGCGCGTTCAGTAACTACAGCTGTTCAATGGCGTGCTATATAGTTGCAAAAATAATATGATCACCTGCAAGGCTATAATACGATAGCATTATAATATGCACAGTACCTATGTGACCTGTATAAAAATTTTATACTTATGTCCTAAGCTTATCTTGATACTAGCTTATTACAGCTACTCGCGTGTCCCTCCCCACACCCCCGTCGCTACGTCAGTGCTGAGTCAATTTCATGTTGTACACTAGACGTATTTGTCGCCCCCAAAATATCGCAATAAAGAAGTTTCCTATGACTTAAAAACAAAAAAGCTTGTATATATTCTAAGATAATAATAGTAGATTGTATCACAAGGGAGCAAAATAATATTTTCACGTCAAGGGCGTTGTTTTGAATCCAGAGCAGTTTGCTGAAAGAAATCTCTTTTCAGAGAAAGAAAGTCTCTTGCAGAAAAGACCTACTTTGTTCGCACTTATTGAAGAACCAATGATCGTTTTTCGAATAGATGGGATGAAAAAGTATATTAAACGTGGTGAAAGAATTATTTCAATATCTTGATAAATTACGAAGTACCTAATTCAATTCAAATACTGAACCCGTACAAATAAAAAAATACGCGCGGAGGATTCACGCTATGACGTCACAGCATCCGTCGCCGCGGTTTGGGGCGAGACGCACAAATGCACAAACCGCTTATCCCGGCCTATAAGATCGTGTTTATTGCTCGCAGTATCTCGGACACAAAGTTTGTGTTAAATTCTAAACTTTATGTCTTATATTACAAATTCTTATTTTATTAAGTGAAAAGATTTAATTGAAATTTGGACGATGGAAAGTGGCAATATCCGTTAACATACTAAAAGTCGACATGGCTATGGTTTTGGTCTTTTTGTCCACAAGTGCAGAGGTCAGAGGTGTTACACATTTATCTACCTTAAGCAATAGTAGTCTCACGTTATTATCTACCTTACCTCTCCTCAGTGTGGTGTTTTATTCATTTTAGGAGAATCGGCGCAATCAATCTAATATTTCATCCATTATCCATTCATCAGCCTGGGTTCGTCCACTGCTAGACATAGGACTGCCTTTCTAATATTTTGCCACTCTTGGCAGTCTTTCGTTATCCTCATCCAGCCGCTACCCTAAAAAATTACACTAAGTACTTACATATTTTTCACAATATCTATGGAACTATGTTTCATAATCATAAATAACCCCTTGCTCCATTAAATTATATATAAACAAAAAATTTCTACACCCGGTTGCGTCCAACTGTTCATAAGCGTTGACTCGATGACCCATTTTCCTGGTAAATATTGCACAAAAACTAAAAAACATAGTATCTTGACGTCAAATATACTATCATAAGTCATACTCATAAGTTCATAACGCTTTCACTGTTAAAAAGTTATCAGATCTCATGTTAAGCCGAGTCCTTAACTCTACAAGGCCTAACTTAACATCTTGCTGGCTGACCTCCCCCCAATATATCGCAGGCCCGTACCTTCAAGACGACTCTACATTCATTAATTCAATACAATTGAAAGAAAACAAACACGTTGACTGTTATACACCTTATAATGTTTATCACAGTAACTTTACACTTGCACTTTACCTACAATCTCATACTTAAAGAAACAACAATTGGAGTTAATGTTCAAAAACATTATATTTACATACATTCAAAAAAAAAACGAATTTATGAAAATTTTTATAGGTAATTTAATTGATCCATATATTTCTAGGTACACATTTTTAGCTTCACTGCACTTTTATTCTAGGTTCCTCATATCATGGGGATCCTCTGATCTTGTTTTTATAATGATGAAGGTCACTCTTAAGTTGACCGAAATATCGAGTTTTACTCGTAAACATCAAAGTGATTGTCTGCTGTAATATCTATTGCGTTATGAATTGGACACTCACCTTAATTTTATATAATTAGAAGGATTGTTTTTATTCGGGAAATTTCTTATTCGTCTCTTTCTTCTAACAAGAGAAAATACAAAAGGGGGCAGCCGGTGTACTTCAACAAAAACACAGTCAAGTTGAGTTCAACGCCTCAGGTGAAGAATGTTCTGACCAGGACAGAAGACACTGAAGTCAGGTGTCACACGCGCAATATTCTATCACGCACCTTCCTATTCTCGAGGAAGCTGCGGTCACCTTCTGTTCTGGTGCCAAACTGGAGTTTGCTCACGCTCAAGCACGTATCCAGAATTTTGGTTCGGAGGGGGATATTTATTTAAAAAGCAATTTCAAAGAAATATCCGTAATTTATTTTGTATACATACTTGGGTTCTATACTTTATAAAAGTTTTTCTGTTCTTGCTGGCAACAATTGCATCAAGTAGTATCTGGCTTCAATGGTTTATTTTTTATATTCTTCCACTCACTGCAGATTACTCCGCCTTTATAAATTTTTCGCCAATGTTTTTATCCAAATCATGCCGCCTTTAAATTTGTCCGTTCTCGCCCTAGATTTCAGGAGGGGATAGAGATCCCAACTATCCTCCAGCTTGGATACGTGCTTGCTCACGCTAAAATAAATAACCTTTAAGTGTCTCTATCTCCATAACTCATAAAACTTTTTTCTCTGGGTTGGAATTGCTGTCTCTATTACCTTCTCTTGAAAGGTAAAGAATTTAAAGGTACTTTTTGGCGTGGTCTCCTTAAAGGAAGTTAGCACTCCAATATATGTATATGGTTACATCTTTTTGACTGGCCCGAGCCTTTTTCTGCCCGAGCCACTTTCTGCAATCATGCTTGACACAAACTGCCATACCTTCAAGTTGTTCTCCAGGCTAGTTGGTAATTTCTTCTTTATTATAAATTGGATCGCTGTACGAAATCTGGATGAAGTCCTCGGGCCATCAAACGAGCTCGATGGCGTGACAGTCTTGATTTCGTTTCTTGAAAGCCATTGGAGTCAGTATCCGACCACAACCGCTCAGCAAATGCTGCCGCGCGAGGCCAGATGCGACTGTCTGAAATATAATTCAAATTCCATCTGTGCAATATCCATTGATCCTAAGTCCGTCAATCAAAATCTTTCTTTTACTCTTTCTCATTCAAAAATTTGTCTATAGATTTAGATAACGCACCATCCTTTCTCTATTTTATTAACAATTAAAACGACAGATTTGTTAAAGATATAATGGGCACAGAAATCTTCGCCAATGTTCATATTCTCGAAAAATAGCTGGATAATAAATTAAAGGAGCTCTAAACATTGCACTAGCATTTGGAAACTTATTAGAGAGAAAATAGGAATCAAAGTAATGTTATAACAAGGGCAAATATCGGAACGGGAACTAATTAAGGGTTTTATTATGGTTGTCTATGGCCGATTGAACGTGCATTATATGTCATGAGTAGTATAGAAAGCGCCCCGTCCGGAAATACGCCCTTTGCTCTTCGGCAAAATTGCCGGGGAGTGGCGAAGATTCCTACGTACATTATTTAAGGGTCCGTATAAGGTCAGATGCACAACTTCAAATGACCATTTCACATTGTGTAACTCGGTCAATCGGTTTAATCGAAATTATGTAGATCGTAGACAATAGGGCTGAAACATTATAGAAAAAACGCAGAGCTTTAAGTATGAAAAAAATTGCAAAGTTACCTTTAAATTTCATGTTTTTCGAGTGTTAAAAGGCCTTCTAACCCCGCTTTAACAATTTGGAATATTTTAATAATTTCATCCAGAAGCCGAGTTATTAAGGTGCTTAGTGTAGCCAAATTAGCAGCTCGATGTTTCTCGGTACGAATATCGACGGAAACGACATTAAAATAACGTTCATATCAGCGTGTTATAGGTACATAGTGGCTGTTACGGCGCTCGCTGCGTCCTTGATAGGGCAAAATAGGAGAAAATAATACTTTTCACATGGCCGTGATTGTTCGATTGAATAATTCTGTGTTATTTTTGTAGCTATCATGTTTATCTATTACGCAAAGCATAAATAAATTAAATCGACCGAGCCCCTTAACAGCAGTACCGAATTCAAGCTAAAAACAACAATCGGTGGAATTTTTTTTTCATATAGAAGTTTTGGTGATATGAAAAAGAAATATGTTGCATACGTTTTGTTAGAGTTGATATTTCATATTATTATATATTATTTTCAATATTTTTGGTTCGGCCATAAACGAGCAGTAGGCTTTAGAAAGTACCCTTTGGCATTACCAAGCCCCTTAAATAAAAAGTTTTTCGTGAGCGCGTGTTTCTTGGTGGTCGTACCAGCCACGGCTGGGATCGCGATATTTAAAACTAAAAGGAAACGACTAAGAGTTCAGTTCTGATTGATGCAAAATAAGTAGCTCAATCTGAGCTTATATGCACCCTTACTTGGTACCTTTAAAAAGGAAAGACTTGTCATTTCTGATAACAGAAAATACGTACCTAGAATTGATTCATTGACAACTTCCGTCCACATGCAAACTTCACCTCCCATCATGTTGGGGTGCAAAGGTAGCATATGCGCGTACATGTCCTCCCAAGATGAGTACGTGGTGTCACCCCAGAATCCGTGATCCAAGTACCAAGTTTCTGATGCCAGCACTAAGCGATAGCCCATGCTCAGTAACTGCTGGGCATCTCGCTCACGATCCCATAGTTCGATGATAAATCTGTATCATAAATAAAAACCGATCAAGCGCGAGAATTTGAACTTATTTGGCAAAATGTGCGCAATCTAAAGCTTAAAAAAACTAAAAATTATCGATGTTTTATTTGGTGGGAACCAAACCGCTACACAGGTTGTTAGAAAAAGTACTTCATTCCTTTAAACCACGTAAGCTATACGTATAACAAAGTATTTTAAGCGTCTCTTTTTTTTAATATATAAAAATTAAAATATTTATTTAAACCTTTTCATTAAATTGTTCAACCCTAGTTCAGAACGCAACATAGCGCCGTGTGCAATTTGTGTAAATTGACACTTTGAACTTTGTACCGTTAATGGTGCTTCGAGTGTTAGAAATAGGAATTATTAGAAATAGGAATATTACAAATAGCGAGCGAGCTTAGAAATAGGGCTAGCAACTTGAATTATTTTGTCTCTGGATTTTTTTTATTTTTAGTTTTATTTTATTTTATTTTATTTTATTTTATTTATGTGTTTAATGCAATGTACTTCACTAACACAAAACGTGGTTTAAATGAATGAAGTACTTTTCCTAACATCCTGTATAGCTTTCCTTGTTTTCATATCCTAGTTCAAGCCAATTTCAAATTATTCAGACGCATTTCAGAAAATAAGGGGAGGGCATATTTATGTCTACTTTCTCAACAATGCAGATAAATTTGTTTGGATCAAAAAATATTTATATTTTGCACCCTCACACTTTAGCCCCATTTTCAAAAGAGGAAACATATTTGGCAACAAAAACCCTTTCATAAGTTAGTAGCTTTATTACATATCCAAATTTCGGCTATTACAAAGCTGTTAAGAAGAAAAGTGTCTCTGAAAGAAAGAAACAAGTCACACCATATGTTACATTTTTCATTTCTGAGCAAGGAACTCTAAAAATATCCAAAACATGCCACAACTCAATCGGCCCAGCATTTTAAGGGTTCCGTACCTCAAAATGAAAAAAACGGAACCCTTTTAGGATCACTTTGTTTTGCGTCTGTCTGTCTGTCAAGACCCTTTTACTCGGGCCCCGTATGAGATAAGTATCCAGTTTAAACTGACACCTCCTACAAAATTCTACGGCCCCATAGTGATGTAAAAAAATCAGGCTTCTAACATGACGCGAAATAAAATAATTGTACTTTACATAAACTATTTCGTACAATTTTTTTACTCTCGAAAGGGAATCAAAACCTGCAGGGCACTTCCAGTTGACTTAGAAACTTGAAATTTCTTTTTCAGGTAGGTCTTATAGCACACACATAGGAAAACATCAAAAAATTACAGATATTTGATTATTAGGAAGTAACCCCCGAACTTAAATGAAACCCGTAGATACATAGAGTTTAATAGATCTTGAGCACAGAATAATATTGTGTCTTGAGTCTCAGGTTCAGTTGGTCAATCATAACTGCAAGCGGAATTATTTACAATAATGATTTTATGTTTCCGTAAGGGTTTATTGTGTGGTGGCCCAAAAGTTTGTTTGAATGCGAGAAATCACAGATGAAACCTCAAGAGAGTCGCGAAATAGACGACTATGAAGAAAATGTAATAACTATGAAATAAATTGTATTTACAATGATAGGTATGAAGGCTATGAAAGCGGTTGGGTATGATAGAGTGTCAATAGAGACGCTAAGAGGAGGAGATGGCGTGGTGGCCAGCCTGCTGTACCGCTCTTTAATGTGTGCTGGAAGAGCGGTCATGTTCCAGTTGACTGGTGCAAGGCTGTCATCGTCCCGCTATATAAAAAAAAGGTTCACAGCAGGAATGCAAAAGTTACCGTGGCATAAGTCTTCTGGGTATCGTTGGCAAGTTGTTTGCAAAGGTTCTAACTACGAGGGTGATGGGTGAAACAAAAGAACAAGTTTGGGATGTACAAGTGGCATTAGGGAGAGTTATGGGTTGCGTGGATCAGATATTTTTTTAACGAAGCATTTTTGAGAAATGTCTATGAAAACACAAGAAGGTATTTTGTGCTTTTGTGAATTTAGAAAAGGCTTACGATAGAGTGGTGAGGGATGACTTGTGGACAAGACTGTTTGCGCATAGAGTGAGTATCCTCGTGGTATTTATGGACATTGTTTAATTAAAAGCACGTAAATGTGGACTAAAGTTAGGGAAGTTACTTATCTAATGCCTCTTATACGCCGATGACCAAGTTCACCTTGCTTCATCAACGGATGAGCTGCAAGAGATGACAACAATTATGGATGATACCTTTAAAAAGAAATGAATGAAAATTAACGCAGAAAAAACAAAGGTTATGGTGCTAGAGATGAATGAAGCGGTAACTGAATGCAAGGTTAAGATTGGAGACAAGAAAGTAGAACAGGTTAACGAATTTGTCTACCTGGGTTGTCTATTTACACGCCATGTAAAATGTGACGATGGCATTGAAAGAAGAGTAAATGAAGGAAATAAAGTGAATGGAGCCCCGCACTTCTTTATGGGCTGCCAAAATGTGACTGCAAAGACACTATTGGCGGTTCATAGTGGTGTGTTGGCGCCTACACTTATTTATGGTAGTGAATGTTGGTTATGGGAAGTAAAACATCAAATTAGTGCAGATGAAGTGGAAATGCTTTCCTTACGAAGTATGTATTTCCTTACGAAGTACTGAATAAAAAAGTGCAAAATATCAACATACGGGATCGTTGCGGTCTGAAAGAAGACGTGGAGACTAGAATAGAC
The DNA here is from genome assembly GCA_934047225.1 of Ypsolopha sequella. Taxonomy (NCBI): domain Eukaryota; kingdom Metazoa; phylum Arthropoda; class Insecta; order Lepidoptera; family Ypsolophidae; genus Ypsolopha; species Ypsolopha sequella. The sequence goes on from OW203996.1 coordinate 13,829,836, forward strand.
AAAGGAATGCTTCGGCGGTTTGGAAATGTAGAGGATGATTGAAAGTAAAGTGAAGAAAAATATTTATGGGCGCAATTGTAAGGTAGAACTAGACCAGGCCACTCTAGAAGGACGTAAATATGGTAACCGAATTGGCGACATTCTGAAGAAGGGCAATGTCAAAATTACCCGGAATAGAAAAAATTGTATGACTAGATTGATGTATACGGAAGAGGTGAAAAGGGTGTGTCTGGATCGTAGCAGATAGAAATCTTTAGTTTCTGTCTACCTTTCTGGGAGACAGGCGTGAGTATATATATACCTCTATATAAATATAATTATCAATATCTTGAAGTACAATTTTTAAGGCATGAATTGTCAAAATTGTCTAGTTTGGGTAGCATTTTGTGGCTCATCAAAATATAGGTCAATAAAATTTATTGAAAGTTACTTAATGAAACGTCAAAAAACTGATGAGAACCCTGCCCGGATATAGTTTACCGTAGAATAATTCATCTTTTACGTACACGGAGTATGATACTTAGCTTTATACCAACAAATTGTACTGCATTTAAGTCCCACTTTATTTGCGCTTGCATTTATCATTTATAGGTATATAATATTGGTAATATTTACATGCAAAACGTAAACTTAGCCACGGTTAGCATTATAATTTATGTTTGTAGGATTTTTGACGTAGATAATCCTTTTCAATTTACATACCGGTTTGGATCCAAGTATTTATTTATGTAACTTGGATTTGTAAGTTGAGATGACCACAGCATCACCGGCTGCTTCTCACCACCAGCTCCTTTGTATGCCTCATCCCATACCTTGAGGGCTTTATTGTGAAACTCTGCCCAGATTTGAAGAAACCCCTCTTGATTTGGGACTTCTTCTTGTTCTCGTGTCATTTGATTTCCAGCGAAACTAATATTATTCATGTAGTTGGCGAGTTCCTCATTCGTTCTCCAGCAATCCATACTAACCTAGCGATAGAACAGAAAATAAATTTAACAAATTTGTTATGCGTTTTACTGCTGTACTGAGGCGTCTAACTGCAGGAAGCATGCAATTTCAAATGTCAATCACAATTAAGGATGAAACAATCGTCAATGCCCTTGAGAATTGACCACTAAACAACAACTCATAAGAAAAAGGAAGAGCGATAATTCGCTGTACACGCAAAGGTCGCAGGTGGTAAAATGGTGACGGAGCACTGAGAGGAAGAAAATCCTATCTTTTCCACATATAATTGATTTTGTTGAAAAGTTTTACAGATACAAATTGCTCTCCGTGCCTCTATTTAAGCTAGACTAAGCAGAACTAACCTCATCTCCACCCATATGAAACAATATTGGCTTGGGCAAATATTCCACTATGTCACTGTACAGCAGTCTCAGAACTTCGTAGACATTTGGATTTACAGGATTTAATTGGCCAACGGTTTCACCGCAACAAATTACTTTTTTTTCATATCTTTCCTGAAAATATTTGAAGTTTAAGATATTTTTTGTTAATTAATGCTAATAATGATGTACACATTGTTCACAAGCACACATTGTAATTTTTAACTGAAATGGGACACTTGTTATTTTTACGGCTAAAATGTTTAAACCCAAACCAAATGAAAATTGAGAGTTCATAAATAATTTATTTAAATCTTTTGAAGAATAAATAAGACCCGTAAAATTCAGTAAAATGAATAACAAAATTTAATCTTCGTATTCTTAAGGAACACTGGTGAATATATTATTGATGTACGAAGAATAACGATGGCTTGTTTAAAGCCCACTTGAAGTAAAACCTACTAAAACTCAGTTCCAGAATTAATTATGCAAACTCTAGATTTTCTTCACACTACAGTATCTCAACGTTTCACCCTGATGATAATGTTAAGGTTGAACGCCTACTGGGGTCAGGCGGATGGTCTCCAAGCCACCTACTTCCACCGCCAATGGTGTCACCTCACCAGATTTTTAGAGTAAAATATTGATAATTTATAAAATAGGATCGCTAACAGAAAGTTAGGCAGCGTTCCCAAGCGCCGGGTAAAGGTAAAATTAAGTATCACCCGTTCCATAACCAACTGAGTGAAAAGAGTGAAAACAAACAACTCAAAGTCTTTCAATAAACCTTGCCAGAAATGTAAATTTCACCATGCCAGTTAAATTTTACATTTACCCTGGTGTTTAGGAACGCAACCTACTCATAATGAACCTTTGTTGTCTCGTTGAATAAAGTGATATGATTAAATAAAAGATATTATTTATTATCTCATTTTTGCCTGGCTCGTGCTTTATAAATTTATAATCAGTGTTAATTTGGCTCAGACAAAGATCTTGTCTGGTCTTCTGATAATAGAATTGGTACACTGTAATACAAATCGTTTTTATTAATCAATCAATAAGCCCTGAATTAAAAGTTTGTGGGTATCTCTCTGGCCTTATAGAATTTCTCTTAGATCAGTGTGCCTCTTGGAAAAGGTCTCCTCTAACATCTTCCATTGTTTCCTGTCACGAGTAATACTTCTCTAGCTGTCAGTTTTAACTCGTCTTCTCATCTTTTTGCTGCCTTACATTGCTCCGTTTGCCATATCTAGGACTAATGACAATCTCTGCCAATTTTGTATACAAACAAATTGGGTACATCTAATCATGTGACCTGTCAGCTTCACTTCTATTTGTCTATTATGGAAGGCACGTCAACAACTTTAGTTTTTGCTCTTATCTGTATACTCCATACTATAAACGATCAATAATTCTGTCGAAATTCTCTCAATGTCGAGGAAAAACTACGTAATATGGCAAAAACGTCTTCAACTGCAGTCCAGTGCAATATAATTAATGTTAGTTTAGTAGTTCATAACCTCAAGGTCAACGTTGAAAGAGGGTTAACAGTGCGAAGGTAAATACGCAAGCATCATCTTTTGAGGAACAGCAAATCCAGAATATCGTGTATTTATTTAAATATTAGACGAGCAAAAATAAAAACAAAGAAGATTCCTGAGAGTTGCTTCTGACCGATAAGTGAGAAAGAAAATAGAGACATGCTGACAGCTCTTTTTTTATAAGCAAGGCATAGGTCCACAATCAGTATAGTTCCTAAAATGCCATAAGTAACGTCATACCTGAAAATGCTTTAAAAATCATAAAAAATAATCATCAAATTATATACCATAACAATGAAAACTGTAGTGCTCTATGGCCTTAAGCCATAGAAACATTCTTCATATACTTCACTTTGACTTTGACTTGGATTTGACTTTGACTTTGTCACACTGGTGACCCTTAAAGAACCATATTATCAACATCAATCACAGGTATCAAATATATTCGCCATAAATAGAACGCATTTTGTCAATAAAAAATTTCGGAACTTTCACGAAACCAAAATTTTTGACAACAATGCCTAATACCTAAAATGCTCCTGAAGGAACTGTGGAAGCCAATTCCAAACGCCCAATCCACATTCCACGATTCTGGGCGAGACAACCAACATCATAATTCGCAGTGTTAGAAGCGCTGTTCCATTTGGCAAATATAACAAAAGAAGAGACCAAGTTTTATCACGCCATATCCTATCTGGATGATGAAAGCGCTTCACAAGTAGAAAAACTCATGGAATCGCCGCCTGTCAATCCCTACACGACATTGAAGACAACACTGATTTTCCGATTCAAAGGAACAAAAACTTGAAAAACTTCTTGAAAAAGAAGAATTAGGTGATAGAAGACCATCTCAATTTCTGCGAACACTCATAAACTTGGCTGGATACGCAGTTTCCAATGACATTATTAAATCTATCTGGGCAAAAAGACTTCCACAACATCTCCAAATTGTCAAAGCATCTCAACCCGATACTACCACACTTGATGATTTAGGAATCATGGCTGACAAAATAATTGACATTATTCCTCAAACGTACGGCTGCTCGGCACAAGCTGCTTTACCGTCCTCATCCAATGCATCAGATGAAAGTCTCCAAGCTCAAGTGTCAAAATTAACAATTATGGTAGAAAGCATTTTGAAGTGGCAACAAAATAATGATGGAAGAATCAACAATCAACTCAGAACTCGTTCACGCCCTCGATTTTGCTCTCGTGTTAGTCCCTGTATTTGCTGGTATCAATACAATTTTGGAAATAAGGCCAAAAACTGCATTACTCCTTGTTCTTACCAAAAAAATGATCACGAGAGTCATTAACAGCGGCGGATGACTCCCCATCGCAAAGCCGCCGCCTATTTATTATGGAGAACTGGAGTACAATACTTGATCGACTTGGGATCTGATATTTGCGTTTTCCCTAAAAGCATGATGAGGTTTTTGCAGCACTTTCCAAGCTATGTGGATTTCAACACATCAACACTACAGCTTATCACCCATCCGCCAATGGCCTCATAGAGAGGGTGCATAGACAGATAAAAGCTGCCATAAAGTGTCATAACACCAATAGATGGTCTGATGAACTTGCAATCATCATGATGGGCATCAAGGCATCTTAAAAAGAAGATCTGAAAGCTTCACCCGCTGAAATGGTTTTTGGCCAACAAATAAGACTACCTGGTACATTTATTGATCCCACATCTGACAATTAATTCGAACCAAATGAGTTCGTAAGCAACCTTAAACAAACAATGAAAAGTCTCTCACCTACACATGGAACTCGTCATGGCAAACAGAAAATATTCATGAAAAAGAGCCTTAACACTTGTACGCGTCTTATGAAATCATACTACGGCTCAACGCGGTCCCGTGTTGGACAGCAGGATGTTTTACAAAACGCTTTCGCGACGCTGTGTTACGGAATCCCTACTACGTGTCACCACTAAAATGCAGTATGGTTTCATCTGATGTATTTCAATTTGCACGTCCGGAATCGTTACTAGAGTTGAACGCTAGAATGGATTCTTGCTAAGTTTCTTGCCCGTTCTTCTTAGCAAGACTAATCGAATGGGCGGAGGTAGGCATGTATTTATATATGTAACCTTATTAGTATGTAGTATATACGATGGGATTTGGTCGGACGCCTAGATTCGTGCTGGGGGCTCGGTTGGTGATCATTGAACCTTGTTCCTGGCCCCTGGCCGGGTCTCCGGTGTGGGTTCGGGCGGTTGATTGGATTTCACCTTGTCTAATATATATTTTGTCTATAATTTTAATCGTATATATATTGCTACATAAATTAAATAAACCTTTAATCTAGTTCATGTACATTTATTATTTTATTGCATATATTTTTTTTATAACATTAAATTTTGACTTGTGAAACGTGTATTTTATATACCTACTTTGCAAAATAAACTATTTGAATGTTGAATTTTGAATTTTGATTCAATAGACGAATAAAATATTGCAAATTATTTTCTAAACCTACTGTTGCAGTTCAACAAGGTCATTGAATTATATAAGAAAAATCCAACACCAGGCGGCTTAAAAGCAATTAAAAATTTAACAAAGCGATTGAAAAGCATCAATTCTTCAGAGTACGCTTCCGAATTGATTTTTAATATACAACGTAGAAGAACAAACACAATTAAAGTGCAACCAACTGCCGTAAGCTGCAGACTAGATCGCGGAATTACAAAAACAAAAAATAGAGTTCAGACTGGCCATCCAACAGTAAGGGAGAAAATAGTCAGTAAGAAAAGAAAACACGATCTTTTTCAAAATGTTTCTAATAATGTGCCTAAAGCTAAGTAATAAAGATTTAATTAATTGGTTGATTTGTCCTAGCTGCATTTGTTTGTGATTTTTCTTTTCAGACACATTTATATCAGTTCATTGATTCTCAATGCATTTTAATTATCCCTATGCCAACAGCATATAACGCTATATAACGCTGATTCACAGATTTGTGCATAATATTGTACGAAATATTTCAGTAAGTTAGTTCAAGTCTTTGAATACGTAAGCATGTTGAGCCGTATGATGTTTTCGTAAGACATTTTAAATAATAATAAGCGCTCGGAAATCATCCTCGCGTTCAACGCATTAATAGAGTATTGTTTACGGAGCTAAACTTTGCAAAAGCGTTTAGTAAAACATCCTGCTGTTCAACATGGGAGCGCGCTGAATAGTAGTATGGTTTAATAAGACGCCACTTGTACGCACGTTTTGTACGAGTAGAAATACCAAGCACAGGAATCCAAAAACCTTATGAAGGACCCTTTCTTGTGACGGAGAAACAAGATAAGTTCTTTAAAATCGATATGCATGGCCAGTATAAGAACATCTCCATCGACAGAGTAAAGCCTGCTTACATTCTATCAGAAATATTATCAGATGATGTAACTACTACACTTCCTGCCAAAGAAAGTTTTCGTTTCTGCATTTGATTCTCTAATTTTTACTTTTATATCTTATCTTTGTTATCTTCAAACCGTTCCCCAAGGGGACTGAATGTATAGTTAAAGTGATAACTGAAATAATTGTTCCCTGCAAGGTAGAATTATGAAATTTTCACCATGAATAGAACGTCATAAGACAATAATTTTCAGATGTGGAGGGAAGACAGATTCGATTCGGGGGCGCCAGGGGTGGGGGTGAAGGGGGTCAAAATAAGCTTTTCGATCATTATTTTTGTGCCGATCAGTAAATGCTACTAGAGCATGTGTGATGTCGTTTTCGCATAAAACAGACAAAAAGAATTCATTTTTTTTATATAACAGGTATGTTTTCATTAAAAAAACTGTTATTTAATGAAAAGTTTGGAAAAAAAAAGGAAAAAAGTGCGTATTTTTTTAATAAAAATCGTCATATCTTTCTAAAATCATAATTAATTGAAACTAAAAAAATATTATATGAAAACTTATTTAATCCAATTTATAAAAATATACACTTGTTGGATACTTGTCACACAACAACTATTACAAAAAAAATCATTCACACGTTGTGCTAAAGCAGCGCAACAAATATTATAGAGAACAATGAAAGAGGAAAAAGTACTGCGCCAACCGTAAATATTAAGATAAAGGCAAGAGAATGATGTAAATTTGTTTATTGTTGTTTATCGGTTTAATTTGTAATGTATTTTTTTTTCATATATAGTGTAATGATAACAATAATACTAAAAATGAAATTTTAGTACAATGGCATTAAATAATTTTTATCAAAAGTTAACTTTACAATTACCGGCGCAGAAACAAAGTGCGGTACACTTCATTGCAGCTTTGCTGCATTTACAACGTCCAGTACACCCTTTTTTGCAGCTGCATCTAATTAACTCTGAACATGAAGCTGCTGCTTCGGGGAGAGTTGTTCATAGAGGTTGCCACCCGGCTGCGCCCTGTGTCCATCCCCATTGCGATGGATTCCAATTGGCTTCAGACTAAATAAATGCTTGATAACAGGCGCGCTTTACATGTTCAAGCAGTGCTGCTTTTGTCGGCGGTATATTTTCAATTGCCCTGGACTTTTGTGTAAAGAACTGTTTTTTTGCTTCATTGATTATCTCAGCCTCATTAGTGCGGTCATACATTAAAACTACAAATCGTTCTATTAGAAGCAGTGATTCTTGGCTTACATTGCTTGGCTTTGACATAAGACCTTCAAATGTGCCGTTTACTTTAGGGAAAGATTTCCATATATCCCGTTTTTTTCCCCTGCCTACAAAAGTGGATACCGTAACACATCCAGTAAATGCGTGAAATATTGGCAGATAATTGCATTTAGACCAAATCATTGTCGCCACCAATTCGTAAATAACTATGTATCGGAAGCTTGAACCGACACCAAAAGAAAGCCATAATTCGGAGAGATTTAAGTCACTGAAAAAAGCGACAGCCAGTACCAATACATCGGTGTCCACGGTGCGTATGATCGCTCTTCTAAGCCCTTTCTGCACTGAATCTGCCAAATGTAAAAAAAATCGAATGTCCGCCTCCTCGTGAGAACGTGGAGTCATAAAACTCAAATCAGAAGATTTGGTAGAACAAAGAACTTCACTTTTAAGAACTAGTTCTTGTGACAAGAAAGAAAACAATTTGGTCTTATTTTCATTGATTTGGAGAAAATATTTGCAATTTTTGGGCATCACATGCATAGCCGACAGCGACACTCTTGTCCTTGTACCCCGTCCTCTTTTCTCTCTAATTGCAGTTTTTAAGCTGTCAGGGCGGTAAGTATCCCATATAACGTCAATGCGACTATTTTTCTTTAAGTGAGCAGATATGTATGGCACAAAAACTTGTTCTGCATACTCTTGGAATGTCTTAGTTGTAACAGGATTTAATATTTGTACCACAGCAGCTCCATCAAAAATAGTTACGTCAACTGTGGGTGAAATCTTCTTTTCAAATGATTCTGTTCCCAGACATTTAATTAAATCAGCTTTATTTACAATTCGCATTTTACCCCCATTTGACAAAGATGGTGGAGCCGCATGATTCTCGTGCGAGAAAAAGTTATCCAAGTCTCCATCATGGACTTGGCACGAGATGTAAAGCCGTGAAAAAAGGGAAAAATCGCTTTTGAGGGCCGCAAGATGTCCTTTTAGTTTCGACTTATTATTGACAGGTGGTCTGCTAAACAGAGGTAAATTGTTCTTTGAAATTGGATTTGTAACAGGTATCGTGCATTTTTCTAGCCTCTGCTTAACAAACTGTTGAAATTGTTCTCCACCAATTGTCTCAATATTTCGAACACAAACAGCCACTTCAATGTCTATGATGTCTTTGGTATCAATGACTAGCAGGTCTTGACTACGTTCTATAAAAGGATTTACAATTTCTTTGAATACTTTCACAAGTGAATAGACGTCGTTTGCGAAATCTTTCTGTATTTTAGGTGTCTGCTCGTGATGAAGGAAGAAAATCTGAACATTTGTTTGCTTTTTGACCTGTTCTTCAAACTCTGTATTCATTCTTGTAATCTCTGGTCCAGCGATCATCCATCGTCTTAGGGCCGTTGGATTATTTGTCAGTCCAATCGCACTTCCAGAGCTTTTCACTGAAGCATTATTGTGTTCATGACAATGACACTGATATAAAGCAATAGCAGAAAACTTGTTGCTGGTTTTGTGGGCCACAAACTTTCCAGACTGGAATTAAATTACGATATTTGGATGTTTTTCAGCAAGAGTTGTCATATCACGTATATGTACTGATAGCCATCTTGAGTAGTGTGTATGATCTAGGGCAAAGAATCAAGGCATCATGAGTGTTAATGACTCCACATATAACTGAAAGTTGCCTTCGCGTAGTGCCCTGATGTACCGTAACAAAAGCAGCTCTAAAGATAGACTCTTCAACCAATAATCAAAATGAACACAGGCTTTTGCTCTATCGTAGTCTTGTTGGACATCAGCATTATCACATTCCTCAGTATAGGCTTCTCGGAGAAGAATATGAAAACTCGCAGCTGTAAGTTGGTGGGCATGACGTGTTTTGGTGACACGACTTACTTTTATGAAGGAATTTGCTGTACCGGGACTTGTAATGTCAGCTTGTACCAGGATATTGGTCCAGCCACTGTCTTCCAACCAATCTCCTAGCACTTTAAGTATAACCATTTCAATATGTAATCCACCGAACATGATAACAAAATTATCTTCCCCGTAGGAGTCTGGAAATGCCCACTGAATTTGTTTAGCAAGAGAATTATTGGAGGTGGAATAATACCTTGACTTATATCAGCAAAGAAAGCAGACCACGATATCCAACCATCGCAGCCGAGTGGCAACCTCTATGGACAACTCTCCCCGAAGCAGCAGCTTCATGTTCAGAGTTAATTAGATGCAGCTGCAAAAAAGGGTGTACTGGACGTTGTAAATGCAGCAAAGCTGCAATGAAGTGTACCGCACTTTGTTTCTGCGCCGGTGATTGTAAAGTTAACTTTTGATAAAAATTATTTAATACCATTGTACTAAAATTTCATTTTTTAGTATTATTGTTATCATTACACTATATATGAAAAAAAAAAACATTACAAATTAAACCGATAAACAACAATAAACAAAATTGACATCATTCTCTTGCCTTTATCTTAATATTTACGGTTGGCGCAGTACTTTTTCCTCTTTCATTGTTCTCTATAATATTTGTTGCGCTGCTTTAGCACAACGTGTAAATGATTTTTTTGTAATAGTTGTTGTGTGACAAGTATCCAATAAGTGTATATTTTTATAAACTAGATTAAATATTCTTTCATACGGTATTTTTTTTTATTTTCAATTAATTATGATTTTAGAAAGATATGACGATTTTTATAAAAAAAATACGCCCATTTTTCCTTTTTTTTTCAAACTTTTCATTAAATAACAGTTTTTTTAATGAAAACATACCTGTTATATAGCAAAAATTAATTCCTTTTGTCTGTTTTATGCGAAAATGACATCACACATGCTCTAGTAGCATTTACTAATCAGCACAAAAATAATAATCGAAAAGCTTCTTTTGACCCCCTTCACCCCCACCCCCGGCGCCCCCGAATCGAATCTGTCTTCCCTCAACATCTGAAAATTATTTTCTTAGGACGTTCTATTCATGGTGAAAATTTCATAATTCTACCTTGCAGGGAACAATTTTTTACCCGTTTGTATGGGCTTTCACTTTAACTAGTAGTGCTTTATGGCCTTAAGCCATAGAGACATTCTTCATATACTTCACTTTGACTTTGACTTGGATTTTGGAAAATAAACAAGAATGCTAAAAGGTATTTTATCTTTGTAATTAACCGTTTCCACAAAAACAATGATCTAAAATAGCGAATATTCTCTGAAAAAATATTTTAAAAATCTTTAAGGGAATCATTGAGTTAGCGGCCGCGGCCGCGATAGGTACAGATCGTTCACAGTTATTTTACCTCTAGGCTAATCGAAAATGTTTCTTAAGTATTGGACATAGAACAGCTGTCAGAGGTAAAATACCTGTGAACAGTCTGTATTTGAAAAAAACTATAGCCGTCTTATTCCTGCTGCGCGGCGCACTTGCAAGCGAGTCGCCCCGCGCGCTTCCCGCAACCTTATTCTGTGAGGCGTCCGTATTCTGGTAATGTAAAGAGGTGCGATTGTGTAAGGTTGGTCATAGATGATAAATATATATCTACCATTGTCAAGGATCGTGTAGGGCAAATTCGAATTGTGTAAAACTGTCCATAAAATGAAGACCGAAAAGTAACCGAAGGTTTAGAAATGACCGATGGTTTAAAAAATGCGAAATGAAATTGCGTTTTATTGTGTACTACCTACGTAAAATGAAATTTGATAACTAATTTACTTTAAAATTATGTCAAACACAAAAATAATAGATCTTTTTGATTACATTTTTTAAATCCACCACAAAAATTAATTTTTATAATTTAAAACATAGAATTCAATCGAAACTTATCTCCATGCAACTCGTATAACCAAACGCAACAATTGAAGGAAAACCGAGTTTCAGCTGCTCGACCCCAGGTGGTGGCATAAGTTTACTACTACTCAACAGTATATGTAGTTGAAGAGCTTGACACGGGATTACTTTTTTTACTAGATGTGATGTCTGAAAGAGACAGCGCTATATCTTATCGTATTATTTGTCTTCGTCCGAGTTTTGTAGTTATAATAACGCGTCATAGTTTCGAATCAATTCAAGTGTCAAGTCAACTGCAACTGCAAAATATTTTTGAATCGGTCGGTGTTTTATTTTATAGTATGTTTCTTTATTATATTAGTATGACGAAATAGCAACCGAACCAAAATACAAAAACCGGCCAAGTGCGAGTCGGACTCGCGCACGAAGGGTTACGTACCATTATATATAAAAACAGCGAAAAAACATGTCTGTTGTATGGGAGCCCCCTTAAATATTTATTTTATTCTGTTTTTCAGTATTTGTTGTTATAGCGGCAACAGAAATACATCATCTGTGAAAATTTCAACTGTCTTACTATCACGGTTCATGAGATACAGCCTGTTGACAGACGGACAGACAGATGGACAGCGGAGTCTAAGTAATAGGGTCCCGTTGGTTACCCTTTGGATACGGAACCCTAAAAAGTAAGAAAAAATATTTTAATCTGTGGCCGAACTGCCCTAAACCTTTTCATAATATCTTTACTACAAAAATATAACCCCAAACTGTGTTCATATAAAAAACAATTCTTATTTCTGTGCCAAAGCCAAGGGTTTTGACTAAAAAGCTCCACAATTTTAATTTATTGAACATCATTTATTGATTTTAATGGTAGAATAAAAATTGTTTTACCTAATTTTATTCCAAAATAATCAAAAACACTTAGGTACCATTAAACGATTGTCATAGACAACAAGTCGCCGCAATCATTTGACATTAGCGATGAACTAACAAAATCTTAGACAATTCGAATTATCTGTCAATCTTAACAAATCATTCACTCATTGTCTAAAATAACAATACAAATCGTAAAGCATCTATGAATACCATAGACAATTCAAATTGGCCGTTTGACAAGTGAAATGATTAGTTTTAAGCTATCAAATGAATATGATTTCATGACTATTTTCTTACACAATCGCACTTCTGATTTTCATGTTTAGTTTATGAGTTTAGCGAAAGAATCATTAATTAGAGTAAAATAATAACACATGTTATATACGTAAATAAATCCAAAATTTGGGTTGATTGGTTGTTTAGTAAGACTAATTGAACGGGCAAAGTTAGGCAGATATTTAAATTTATTTGTAGCGTATTTGGATATTTATTTGTAGCTCTTCTGGAAGGATGGGTTTTTTGTGCGAAATTTTTCTGATCTGTGCAGAGGTGTATATATTGTATGTAGAGCATGTGTGTAGAGTGTAAGGCGTTCATGTAGTTAACCATAATCATGTTGCTTCTGATTATTGGTGGTATTGCACTGAGGGCAATTTTTGGTATCAGCCCTTTCGGTGCTGCACCAATTTCCAAACATTTTCCTAAAAATTGTAAATGGGTATAATATTGGGAAAGTTTGGCTGTTATATTTTTTATTTTATTTACGATTTCCTTCATTTACGTTAAAATGTAAGTAAGAAGGTTCTAATTTGATTAACTGGCACGTTGCGAGTATTTATGTTCATCAAAATTATACTGACTTTGACAGAAGGCTGTAACAGATGATCAAGATTTTGGTATTTGTCAAAAATGCACAAAGGAGCATATAACAATAATTAAAGATGTTTTTGAAACGTGGATACGCTATATTGAGACGGCAGTAAGAAGAACACAGTGTAACCTATATAGCACAAGATTAGAGTCCATCAAACGAGCAGCAATAATTGTGTGGGTTCTGTTCCATATGCCTGCTTCAAGCAGTCCTCATCGAGTTACGTATTGATATTGGAGACCGTCAATAGCCCTCTGAAGAATGGAGAGAAATCCTTTGAGTCTCTGGCTGCCTTCGAATGTCTTGCGCACACAATGCACTGTATGAAATCAACTGCAGCTCTTGGGACAAATGCACGTGTGGTTGCGTCTCTGCAGTTTTTCAATTATGCACCTCGACGTGATTCTTCAATCTTTGTTGCATAAAATCTTTTTATTGTTGTTGCACTCGAAAAGAGTTATTCGTTCGTAAGTTTATAATATAATCACATGTGCGAGTAATACTTTAATAAATATATAATATTGCCTCTATTGGCCTTTTATTTGTTTTTTATTTTGATTTATTTTATTTTTGACGTAAAGATTATATTTTATGCTCTGTACCTATTTGAGACCGAGGAGTCGTCGACCTTTATTTTGGTTAACTCGCTTGGCTTTACCAGAACCGTAGTACTTTATTATTCTTTTATTACCCATTATTTACCATTTATTATTGTCTTCTACAATGTTAGTTTATTTAATAAATGATACAGCAAACTAACCTAACCTATACATTACACTTACACTTATTGCACAAAAACAAAACAAAAGGGAATATTTACATTACTATACACCACACACCACTAGTTCACAATATTGATACAAAATCGGAATCGTCAAATGCACTACACTACCACAAAAACACCTGATATTAGCCAAAATTTTCTTTCCACTTTCTATGTGTTTTTCATTGCCCGAAATAAAGACATTTTATTTTTTTATTTTTGCGTGACGGGAGCGTGTCGTTTGACTCTAAGTGCCTGATTAAATTTAAAAGCAATAATCAAAATCGTTAGATCTTGTTTTGGTATTTTTTTTTTCAGGCGCTATTAAATATTTTCAAGCTTTTTCCTTCTAAAACAAATTGAATAAAAAAAGAATCTCATAGGAATCTTTACTTCTTTGAACCATACCTGAATATGTGATGTCTTCTGCATTTTAGCCCGTATTTGGTGAGAAACTGATGATAAACAGTTTCTTATTTTTATGACTTTGTAGTAACGCGTGAAGCTTATTATAGCTTTAAATGATAAATTATGTAAAAACGAATTCCAAGGGGTCTTAGAATAAGAATCAACGTATGTTTATGCAGAGCTGCAATTTTCTAAAGCGACAGGATGCAGCGTCTTCGAAATTCTAAAATGTCGAATTTTACATTTTGTCCGGGATTGTCCGAGTTAAGCTATGGGAATTTTGTCAGGTTCTAACGCTAATATTATATTACGCGTGCAACGGAGATGGCATTAGAACCCGTGGTGCGACACCAAGATTATGCGTATATACAGCATTTAATACTACCTGCCCCCAAACCCATCCTGCATGAACATGAGCCGGTCCATCAACTTCAAGTACTACACGGATACCCCGTATCTGCGCCAGCCGAACGATTTTTTCGATGTCCTCTTTGTAGTATATTTCTTTTCGACTAAAAGCACCATACCTGTAAAGCAAACAAATTATACATAGATTTTATAGTTAAATAAAAAGCAAACCGTTTTTTTTAACTATATCCTTTTGGTAAAGGTTACATAATTTTAAACACAAATTAAACATTTTAGGCTTTTATGTATCAAAAAGCGGAAACCCTTATAAAGAAACCGCCTCGATAACTGTCAGCAGTTAAACTCAAAAATATTTGGGGCAATTCAGCTGACATAACGCATGCAGTTAAAGAATTGCCTTACATCGAAATTACGATGAAAATAAATTTCTATGTTTAAACCAATCAACTTTTCTGAATCCAAATGTGTTATGTATTTCTCTTCTCTTGTACTGAAATTCGAGTAATAAGATTAAAAATACCCAATGCAAGTCAAGATGTTATTTGAGGAATAGGAAGGAGCTCACACATTTGGCAAAGCGTTCATCATCCACAATATCTATGTAACTAGAAGATTGCGACGATAGAACAAAGAAGTGGTGCAAAATTGACAAACACCCGCATTAAATTAACACACATTAGTTAGTACATAAAAGTCGTTAGTACACATCGATCAAAGAGCGAAAGACGAGGTTAACATGAATTTGTTTCACTGTGTAGAAAATACTTAGGAAGTACTTCTTTGGGATCTTAACTTAAAAAGTGTCTCGATTACTATTTATAATAACAGTGTTTAGTGTGCGTATGTTTTGGTCATAACAATAAAAAGTGCTGTTTTAAAAATGCATTTTGTAGGAAATGTGGCATAAAAGGCCATATGAAACGTGTTAGCGGTAGCAATAATCAACATTTTTACATTGTTGTTCGGATGACGATGATGATGATATGTGATTACTTTTCATCATTCGTAGTTTTCAGGGAGAACTTATGCAGGAATCGGTAATTGAAGATGACGTTAAATTTGAGCTTTAAGGGGGACATCGGTTTGGCTTTTATACGGCTTTTTCCGATTTAAACTATCATGAATATTTCGTAAAACTATCCGTTCCGAGTAGAAAGATTTGACAAATTTATTTCGGTAGTTCCATACAAACATTATGAATTATATCCAGACCTTTTTCCTTCCGCTCACAAACTGAATCTATCGAGGTATTTGTTATTAAAAATGGTGGTCCTCCGTTACTAAATAGGTCGAGATTTTATTTCAAAATTCAAATTACACATTTGTCCCATTAATAAATGTCATTAATAAAGCTTTAAGAAGAGTCATATTGTCATTGATGACCTTGAAGATGGTACTGATATCGAAAGGAAACGTAGAGCACTAGTGGTGAGGGCAAACATCTTGGCCCGCAGGTTTGCTCGTTGTACAAATCAAGTAAAAATAACTCTATTTTAAGCTTACTGCACATTAATGTACACGAGCAGCTTGTGGACCAACTATACCCAAAAGTCCATGAACGCACTACGAGTTCAATATAATAATGCTTTTAGGATACTGTTGGGGCTACCTCGTTCATGCAGTGCATCTAGCATGTTTGCAGAGGCACGCACAGATGATTTTTATACAGTCCGTCGCAAAAACTGTGCTTCTCTGGTCTTTAGGGTTCGTGATAGTAGCAACAGCATTCTAAGGGTGATAGGAGATAGATGGGATGCACCAATAATAATTGTAAAATACTGGAGTAACTTATTATTTTATTCTTAATATAAGTTGTTGATTTGATTTATATTGTAAAAAATTTAATGTTATTTGTAAAATGTATTTTTTGGGTAACTATGGTCTATAATTGACTGAATTAAACGATTTTATTATTATTATCATATATATATTTGTCATACCTCGGAACTATGTAGTCCCGGACCTTTGGGAGGCGTGCGTGGGACCGAAGCTAACACGTAGAGGCCCTTTAGACAATTTAATCCAAATGTGATGTGGCACCAACCGTTGATTATCCCTGTACGCACTGTAGGAGTGCACCCAAGGACAACTCCCGGTTTGTGTAGGACTATTATTGTAAGGGATGAAAACGAAGGAAATCAGACTATTGCATTGAGGTGCTAGTTGACTGCATATCTGGGACTAAGGAAGAAACTATTTCACCTGCCCAACCTATGTTAATAACACGAAAATTATTATTAATGGTTTTTACAGCTGGTGACAGAGGAAGCCACAAATAAGGTCGAGTTTTACTAAACGTGGTCTGCTTTGCAGCACATGATGAACAAGCTGGAATAAAGGCCGAGACCGAAGATCAAAGCCTTTATAGCGCGGACAGCAAGAGCTGCAATGATGACCAAGCTTGAAGGCCGAGAGCGTAGCTAAGCTGAGCAGCGCAGTCATTATTATATCATTAATTATTTAATAATTTATTATTATTGCGGACCAAGGCTTGTCTCAAAAATGCTTATATGTGTAATTATTTTGACAACCTTCAAGTTTGTATTTTTCCTTTGACTTCGGTGTCAATTAATTTTAGTTAAAATGGGTCAAGAGCTGTGGTTTTAGTATGTATATGCATAGTATTTCTATACTAACCAATTGCTGAATGGTGAAGGTAGATAATGGAATAACTTATTTATAAAAAAACCTTATGCGTTATTTTGCGCTACTTGTATGTTACATCGCGATATCGTTTTATCTTTCTCAAAAATGTTTGTGCACCTGAGTATGTTTCTCCAACAGGCGGGTGTAAGTGAGTTCGATGATTAGCTAAAATTCAACAATAATTGATTTCCAAATGAAATTGCTGGTTGCTAAAACTCATCAGCAATGAAATTCCATACAACTTTGCTGGCACCTATTCAAGTAGCATGCTAAGGTCGAATTTTTTCAAAGAAAGTTGTCAAAATAATGATCACATACATATATTTGAGTAAAAATAGATTTCTTGGTCTGTACAAAAAGTAACTGTCAATACTGAAAATAAAGACGAATAGTTTATTTTAAATGTTTAAGTCTTCGTAGTATCGGCACAATCATTGTTTGATTTCCCCACCTCACCTTATATAAGTTTTCCTCCCTTGCCTAAAGAAAATACAAACCCCTTAAAAGCATTATGTGTTACCTGGCCAGTTCAGGAACTCTTAAAGACTCCATTGGAAAACTCTGTACGTCTGTGATGTGCCAGTGGAAAATGTTCATTTTTGAGGCAGCCATACCGTCGAGCGTCCGTATAATGGAAGGGACACTGAAGAAGTGTCTGGCAGTGTCAAGAAGGAGTCCCCTGTGCTTATAGGCTGGTTCATCCTTTATGTCAACATACAAAAAATTCATACTACACTCCTACACTCTCATTTTACGGAAGATTTTTATGAGCGTAATAATAGGCAAGTCTTTTCACCGTGCTGCGATTACAAATATACGTTTGGGGCTTAGTGACCTGGTTCGGGTTCCGGCACTGCGCTCACCAACCCACTTGCCAAGCGTGTGAATATATATTTCTTCCAAGAGTGGCAAAACTTGAGAAAGTGGTCAAACCGAGTGATGGATGGATGAATTAAATAGATGTATGGATGGATGGTGGTTAACCTTTACCGCCCAGCAAATGGTAAGACGTATAAACATTGCTTTGCTCATAAATCCTGAATTATACTAATTGGTGAATGCTACACTACCAGGTTTCGAACCCACGATACCGCTGCTTACCTGAATTTTAGCAGATGATATAATTCTGATACGACAGTTTTCGTGTGTAACTAGCTTTCTTGGCAATGTCAACTGAGTGAAGGTTTCCAAGGCATGGCGAGCTCCGTATACGGTTTCAGCAGAAATGAAGACTGACAGTATTTTCTCTGAAAACATAAATCACTGTACTTACAATCAATAACAGAAAATTCGTTACCAAAAAGTCATCTTATTAGGTAAAAACGTAATGACAAGAACGACGTAAAAATATGAATATATCTAAACAACAAACATAATACTTTCACTAAAATAAGAGTCCGTATAGATATGTCATAATATTGTTGTAATTACGGATAGGATTCACCGTTTTAACTGTAGAAGTAGGCACAGGGCGAGTTATTTCTTACTCATAATCTCATCGAAAGATCGACCCTGTGCCTCATTGCACACTATCACAATCATTAACAGCAAATTCGTTACCAAAAGTCAACTTAAGACTGAAGAATTTGGCGAAGTTATGTAGAAATATATGACAAAAACACGATAAAAATATAAATATATCTAAACAACAGACATATTACTTCTACTAAAATAAGAGTGAGTAGATATCATGAATGTTGTAATTACGGATAGGATTCACCGTTTTAACCGTACAAGTAGGCACAGGTTGAGCTTTCTCTGACGCGTAATCTCATCGAAAGGTTGACCTTGTGCCTCCTTGCACAGTTAATCCTATCCGCAAATACAACACATACAACATGGTCGTATATGATGGCTGAATAGATAATTAAGACAGGAGTATGAAAAGCGCCAACTTCTTGAGAAAATGCAGTTAAAGAAAGCCCAGTTAAAAATCACGTCGCTTTGAAGAGAGACCATATATAGAGAGACAGACTGTGATCACTAAGCTCAATACAAAGTGAGACCAGCTTTAGGCCCAACAATCAGTGGCCTTTAATTATAATATAGTTAGAGAGGTGCCAACGTGAAGTGAATGTGGTCGTACGTTCACTGCAAAAATTGGCTACGTAAGTCACGTGAGGGCTCACCAGCGACGCTCTCAGCAGCAATACTCGCTGTGACCTAAAACGGTCGAGAAGTATAAATTGAAATAAATAAACTTTTTTAACTATTCCGTATACTTTGCCCTTCTCCACTATGTCTCAAATTTGGTTGGCATATGTAATTTTAGGGCCGCACGGTTGAGCTTTATCTTTCACTTGCGCACCATGAATTTCTTTCGTAACTTTTCTTTCATCAATTCTCTCTAAATGTATATGTCCAAACCAACGAAGAATTTCTTTTTCTATCCTAGTCACTATATTGTATTTTTTTATTTAAGAAAATACTACGAATGTTATAGAAATATAATGTTAACTGCAAAAACTACCTCCTTGGTCCATCACATCCAGTCTGTACTCCTCAATGGTCTCCCAGGTCAAGTTCATGTCAGGAGATTTGACATCAAATTGTATTACGATTTTCCTTTGTCCTTTTTCATACTTGGAAATACCACACATGGCTCGTAAATGATAAAATGCCAAATCTGTCATTTTCTTCAGCATAGAATGAGTTTCTTGTGGAGACCCTTTGAGATTTAACCTAGAAATATTTAGGTGATGCTGTAAGGTGACTGCACAATTTTGGATGATCTGCAAAACGTTTTTGCTCATGCAATTTTAATGAAACCTCCCACATAAAAGTAAACACATTCAGACGGCACGAGTGTCGAGTATTTACAACGTGCAAAGCGTAATGAGCATTTTTTTCGCCTTTAGACCAGGCATCCTCAGGGTTGATATTTGGCCAAAAAAAATATGTGAAAAGGAACCGAGTTCATAAGAATGGCCGTACACGATTGTCGGCTCCGCTGAAAAAAAAAATTGAGATCAAACTGGGTGCCGAGATTTATGGAGGTTCCTTCAGTCATATCATTACTATACGTTCAACATATGTTTTAAAAGCAAGTTTGTTGTGGTCCTTGTAACTGAAGGTGTAGAACTTGGCAAGTTTTCACAGATAGGGTTTAGGTGGTTACATCAATCATGCAAATAATTGACTGAAAATTTTGCATAGTTCTATATTTAATGGCGAGGACCCTCACAAGCTTTCTTTTAAAACAAGTGAAGAACGTTGCACATTATTCAAGTTATAACTTTAGGAACCTCCAGGAGGTTTACCTCGGCACCCAATTTGATCTTAATTCTTTTTTCGGCAAAGCTCAGCGAAGCTGACAATCGTGCACTGCCTTATTACTGAATTCGGCCCCTTTTCCACATTTATAGTTTAATTAATGGGATCATTAGGAACATTCATTTTTAAAAAGTTGTATTGAAATACCCATTTCATTCTCAGAGAAAAAAGTATAGGTCAATATGGCCTTTGTCCAAGTGAAGTGTCTACCCGTTACAACCAATGACCTAATACAACAGTGAATAATCTTTTTCTACCTCTATATATGCTCAATAACCTAGCTAACTCTATGCTAAATGTCAAGTTTCGAAGTCACTTTTAAGTGGTCTAGGTTTTAAATGATTGAGTGAGTGAGTGCGTGAGAGAGTCAGTGATAAAAACAGTGATTTTTGGTAGTCAATATCACAAGCGCTGCTTAAAGTTTAATTTATTGCACGCCTTTTATTTTTTGACCTCGGCCCTGAACACGCCGCGCCGCCGCGTGTCTAGATGTAGCCACTGATCAAAATTACTCCAAATACGTGCGGTGCACCCTGGACGGACTAAGACCTGAAAATAAACAACTAATAAAGCCTTTCACTTCAACTGGGTGATAGACACCCTCATGATGAAGTCATGCCGCCAAGCGACTCGTCGTATTCCGGCATGACGTCATGAGAAGCGAAACCGAATACCAAGTTCATGCTAGTACCCCTGGTCAAGCCACGCTGAGATCGGTGCATTTCATTCATTCATTCTTTCTTTTAACTTTTACATCATTTTATTAAAATGACCGCGTCGCGTCGCTCACTCCACTCAGTACTATAAGTCGTGGTAATATGAACCGTTAGCGATAAAGAAGTGTATAAAACGATACGATGAAAACGTAACGGTTGAAATGTTACAATTTTTTCGGCCTAACCCTCATTCACCAAGCGTCTGGCGTAAAACGTGCGATAAGGAACTTCGTTCCAAAAAGTAAATAAGTGTGAACAAGCACATACAGATCTGCCACAGATATAATGCGCACAGAAATTCATAGCCGAGCGACTGGAAGTGCACTATCAGTCATGGATTGTTTAGAAAGCTTACGACAGAAATACGACGTTTAGCGAAGAGTAGTGAAGATTCCAATGTTTATTATTAAAATGGTACTACTGTACGTACTTGTCATATTCAGGTTGTATGGTGACAACCTTTTCTCCCAATTTGACACTCCTAGGCTGAGGCCAAAACAATGTTCTGAAAAAAAAAAACAAATATCAGAGAACCAATAAATACCAAGTATCTGAAAAATACAGAACACAAGGGCAAAGCCCAAAAACAAGACGTGATTTTGTACCGCTATTTTAAATTAGTTTCATACTTACTCAGAAACACAAGTTGTTGTACTTGTGGGACAAACGTTATTCCGTGGGATTTGGAATGAAGCGAGTAAATAATTTGTGGCGATGGATAGGTGGTAGAGCTGATGCCGGGCTCGACTGTGGAGGTACCACTATCTTACTTGGAGACCCCCTCGAAGTAATTCGGGGGAGAGTAAGAGGACAGCTCACAGACAAAAAACCAGGAAGCCCACCATGACTTTGACCGATGGATGGCGGTATATCCATCCTTATATGGAACAGACTGGTATGTATGTAAATACTTTATTGCACAAAATAAATTTACAATGCACAAAGCTGAACTAAATGTTAATTAGCATTCTCTGCCAGTTAACCTTTGGTGATGTGGAAAGTTTTTGAGGGTAGTGCCAGATAAGTTGATTACTATAATAAATTCGACCAAAGAAATCATATTTTCATAGATACTTTATATAATTAGAGTTAAATAATTATTGTATATAAGGTCTCTCAATTTAAATGGAAAGTAATTTAGGAGGTGATTCAGTATCGTTAATACATCACATTCCACTGCAAAGCACATTTTTTTGCGCGACTTTTTTTTTCACTTATCAGTACAAAGTGGTCCGATCAGCTGACTCAGTTTGTATGGACAAGTGAAGAAAAAGTTCGCGCAAAAAAAAGTACTTTGCAGTGGAATGTGACGTATTAACGATGCTGAATCACCTACTAAATTACTTTCCGTTTAAATTGAAAGACCTTATATACATATATAATCTACCCATAAATACAATAATATACATAATGAAACATAACAATACATAGGTAATTACGAGAAGGACAATGACTCAGGGGGATATGTGAAAATTACAATTTTTATGATTGTTGATAGACTCTGGTTTTGAAGGTAGAGATAGAGGGAGACTGGCGGATATTAATAGGAAGACTATTCCACAGGCGGATTGCTGACACTTTAAAAGAATTTGTATACATATTGGTGATGTGTTCGGGAAATTGGAGGAGCATAGCTCTGCTTGGTCGCTGAAGCCGGCCAAGGGATTCAATAGGAGCAAACCGGTCTCAAAGATAGGGAGGAAAATGGGCTATTGAGAGCATTATAGAGTAGTGAGACGATGTGTGAGTTCCTTCGGTAGCGGATATTGAGCCAGTTTAGCTGGAGACGAAATTGAGAGACATGATCGTATTTGCGCAATCCGAAGATGTATCTGATAAAGAGATTTAGGAGACGATCTAACTTGTTTAAAAGTTCTTCTGTAAATTTACTTCTGTAAGATCACTGGTGACGGGCAGCGGTGTCACTAGTGCGAGGGTTCCGGCACCGCGCTCACCAACCTGCCTGCCCAGCGTGTGTGAGTATGGGCAATTCTTCCAGGATGACCGCCGGGAGTGGCAAAGTCCTGGAAAGGCTTATGCCCAGCAGTGGACGAACTAGGCTGATAGATGGAGATGGATGGATAGGTAATGAGCTATAGAATCGTGTACTACCGGGTGCTTTGTCTCAAAGTGTTACCAAGCTGATGTACTCGTATGACGTCATAATTTTTTTGTATGGAAATTTAGATTTTTTTTCTGAAACCTATCGTGTGGGTTATCAAAATACAAGGACTTTACGAGCAAATTGTAAAAATGTACTGTATCATTCCATTTCAATCACCCGTTTTCTAAAAAAAAAAAAATTTCATTTTGGCTGAATCCATTAAGACGATACCAAAAAAAAATGGGGTTTTTTCGAATCCATTTACTCCACTATAGCGTCATCTACGTATTTAATTTTTGAGTAAATGTTTATTGAGTATTTGATGAAGATTCTCACAGAAGGAAAACGCGATTGGACAAAATTTTCTCGATAGAATTTAATTCCGAAATGACCTGAAAATTTTTTCCTGTAATTTTGAAATCCTAATTGCATTCAAAATGTGGATATTATGTATTCGTAAGGTGTCCTTGAAAATATTTTTGACAAAATAGCTTAGTACATTTTATATTAATGAAAAACCGACTTTTTGCTACTTTTCCACGAATCCGTCCCACTCATACTGAGGGTTTTTTCGCATATGGAGTAACAGAGACGCTAAAACTTTTACGTATCGCCGTAACATTATTTAGATCTATTTTCAATTGGAATTAAAAATCGTAAAATTTGAGTGATCCAGTATTATATTATCTGTGGTAAAGATAAATTCAAAAAATTAATATGGTTCCAACATCAAAAATATTATATAAATTAAAAATAAGCAAAAATAATGTTTCGAAACGTCCACAGTCTTGCCAAAATGTGGTTACTACTGAAAATAGTTTTCAATTTTGCACCCACGACGAAATTAGCACCATTGTATTGTATTATCCTCGGAAGTTTCACGAAGCGTGCACGACCTTATAGCGAAATGAAACAGCATGACATTTGGCCACGCCCACAACTGAGTTGGTCGCGTCATGATGTCTGTACTTGAGGTACAGACAAATCGCAAAGGTTCTGTTTTTGTATTTTTTTTCCAATGTGCCTTTTGTAACCTTTATAATAAAGCAGATTCTTTACGTGCTGTCAAAATTTAATTTTCTTCATTGCGAAATAGTCCCTAAGTCTTAAGCACAGAAGCTAACGCAATTTGGAAAAAAAAAATTTGGCAGCACTTATTAGTGCTAAAATTAAAGTCTTCAGAATCTGCTTTATTGGTGTCGATTCGGTGTTACATGTTTGACAGGACTAAACTTAATTTAAGTGTTCTGTCTTTATCGTTCTGTATCGAAAAGACAAGGACAGAACGCTTAAATTAAGTTTAGTCCTGTCAAATATGTAACACCGAATCGACACCACTACCTACCTAAAATAAGTTAGATTTTCTTACGTGTATGACTGTACTTTTTGCCATTCCATCAAAAAAGTCAATATCCAAAATGTCCAAAACCAAATCCCCAACATTTGGATCTGAAAAAATAACAGTGTGTTGAAGAAAATAAATGTGAAATGCATCGGTATACATTGGTACCGATTCGGTGACAGGACTAAACTTAATTTAAGCGTTCTGTCCTTGTCTTTTCGATAAAGAAAGAAAAAGACAGGACGCTTAAAATAAGGTTAGTTCTGTCAAATAAGTTAAGACGTGTTATGCCGAATCGATACCAATATTACCCTTTTTATAATTTTAATGAAATTTATTATTTTTGTACATTAACCTTTTTTTATGTTCACGTTGGCAAGAACATTTTCTTTTTCTCCATAAGCCACGTACAAAGGTGACAATATAAAAAAAAACATTTAAAAAAGTTAATAGTTACATTTGAACAATTATTAAACGTTCGGTTGACGTTTTTATTTGTCACATTTACATTAGTTTGTTTTATTTGTGCCGACGACCGTAAAAGGTCGCTGGCTCAGATCGATCTGTACATTTTCACAAGAAGTAGATGGACGCGATGATGTTGATTGACGCAAGTTAATTGATGAGTAATAATAAATAGGTTTGGCTAGGTGCAACCTGGACCATTTTGTACAGTTATCAAAAATATCACAAATTTTTGATGAACAAATCACGTCAATAAGTAAAAAGTAGGGCCATTTCGATAGAAAAATTTTGATTTCAAAAGATGCTTGAAAAATTAGGTTTGCGCATCCTATGTTGGTACTAACGTGAGTTAGCCTGATTTTATCGAAGATCGATTTATTTGAAAAAAATCGAATCAGCATCGTTTTTTTTTGACATAATTAAAATCTTCGATTAAATTGATATCCCTTGTATAAACTTCGAGCACGGAGCCTGGAAATTTTCATAGTTAGCCGGGTTTAGTACTCATACTTACACTAGGGATGTCGATTTTAAAATCGTTTGTTCATTAATCATATTCTATGAAATCGATAATGAATGGACAATTTTTAAATAAATTGTGAAAAAAAATTGGCTTACTCACGTTAATACCAATAAAGGACACGCAAACCTTATTTTTTAAAGCACTTTTGATACGCTCTATTACAGTAGATCCCTACTAGTTACTTATCGATGTTGTGATTTTTTATAAAAAATCATGTTGTTTTTGCTGACTGTACAAAATGCTGCACAGCCAACCCTGTTTACTTCGATGTAAACTACGAATTGGTCACATCTTTTTACTAGATACATAGGGCTACCAACTGTATACGCCCATGGTCCATTTATGTTTTTGAATTGGCATTTTGGTAGAATCAAATTTAATTTATTTCCAAAGTCAAGAAAATCAGGTAGCTTCACTCAAGAGAAACACATTAGAAAAGCATTCTTGGCATAGGATCTAAAATTTATAAGAAACCGCCTCGTGAGATTGATAATTACTGCTTCTTAAATAAAATTGAATTATTAGTAAATATGAGATATTAAAATGATAATTTTAAACACGGTAATTATTTTATAGTTTTTTTAGTTTTATAACGAAATATTTATAAAGATATTTTGAGCGTACTGTGCTCGGTTGCTTTGAAGACTACTTCAAAATGCACAACTCTTATTAAAAACTGTGTCCTTGAATTTTTAATAATTTTTTTTAAGTTAAGAGATCCGATGGGCTGTGAATTTTTAAGATTCTATGAAAAGCTATCGAGTCATATTACAACTATTCTGACTACAATGGATGTCAAGTTTCTATAATTATTAACCCCTTTTTCTGTACTTACCCTTTTCTTAATAAATATGTTTTTTTTTTAACTAACAATTGTTTGATATTATATCTCTGCTGGTACACTATACTCTGATTAGAAAACAAATTGAATAGTTCCTTTATAACAGTTTCGGATGTAAATGTAAATGTTATGTTATGAATTTATGATGTAAACGATACAAAATCGCTTACGTCTTTCCTATTGTCTGCTCATCTACGTGTACCTATACTAAAAATAAATCATAGGTGGCATTCTGTCTGTACAAGAAAATATATTCTTATAAACAGATTAGTGGAATCTGAACCAAGCTGAAATTTTGTATATTTTATAGGATTTCGTGTATCCATGCAATTTTATGCGATGAGAGGAAGTAAAACAATTATTGAACTAATTTTAATATATACATCGTCACGACATGAATCCCCGAGGGGGTGTCAGATGTGTTCGGAGTGTGTCACATGTCCACACTCGGTACACCCGCCCAACTAACACACTGGTGGAAAATGCAGCTTATGTTAAAACGCTAAGGAGCATAGGGGTAGTATAACGAGATCACAATTAGTCTTGAGTTCTTAAACAGTGTCAGCTAAAGCGCTAAACCTAGACGCTTGTGACACCTTATGGCTCTAACAACTGTGCTATGGTTATATTAATATCCATTTTGCCACCCTAGGCTGTGCAATGGTTAAAATTGTATCTCTTTTACCACTCCTGACTTAGTCACGCCTTATGTGGTGCGTATTCTGAGTATGAACTGTGAAATTCAAGTCGAAGTCTACACTCGGTACACTCGCGCGTTTCACCGACGATTATAACGTCCCCACGTGATGGTTGGTGAGCCCTATCGCCGTACTTCGGGCACAAATATACGCTTGTTACGGCATGCAGGTTTCCTTCACCGTTCAGCTGGTGGCAAGTAAGAACAAATACTATGCACATAAATTCTAAAAAACTCATTGGTGCAAGCCCGACCGGAGATCGAACCTAGATCTCAAGATTAAGAGGCCAGCGTTCCACCCCACACACAATAAATTATAATAAATTTAAAACAAATATGATCGAGATGCACTTTGGTCCACTTTAAGGCGCCGCATCAGTCGAATATCTAATATTTAATTATCTAATATATAATAGTCGGAAAAGCCGGAAGCCGGAAAAAAACTCTCGTGCCCAAATCGATATGTACCGGGTTCTCATTTTTGTCATTGTTTTCATTGTTTTGGTACACGAGGCGATTCAATCACACAATCATCCAGAATTTCGCAACAGCGAGGAAATAGGGGTAATAAACGTAATGTTTATAAATATCTGCAATGAAAACGTTTACAAAGAAGGGTTTATATCTTTGACATTACAGTGAGCTGACATCATAAATGAGATTTATGGATAAACGGATAAGCTCACTTCAAAACTATGTATTTATGGCGAGGGTATTCAGAAAAATCTGTCCTGCTACATTCATTTTACACTTGTCTATTCCTGCTCAGTGGAAGTGGCCTCTCAGAAAAGTTGCTATTTCAATGTGCTTTTTTAGGGTTCCGTACCCAAAGGGTAACCAACGGGACCCTATTACTAAGACTCCGCTGTCCGTTTGTCTGTCCGTCTGTCCGTCTGTCACCAGGCTGTATCTCATGAACCGTGATAGTTAGACAGTTGAAATTTTTACAGATGATGTATTTTTGTTGACGCTATAACAACAAATACTCAAAGACTGAATAAAATAAATATTTGATGGGGCTCCCATACGAAAGACATGTTTTTTTTGCCGTTTTATAGATAATGGTACGGAATCTTTCGTGCGCGAGTCCGACTCGCACGTGGCCGGTTTTCATTTGTAACTAACAACAATTAATTTACAAAAAAAAAATACATTTTCAAAGTCGAAAGTCAGGGAGGTATGACCAAACTGGCGACATACTGAAGAACGGCAATGTCAAAAGTACCCGGAATAGAAGAACTTGTATGACTAGATTGATGAATGTTGAAGAGGCGAAATGGTGTGTCGAAATGAAATCTATATTGTATGGACGGTAGTCTCAGCCTACCCTTCTGGGAGACAGGCGTGATGTATCGTCACGACATAAATCCCCGAGGGGTTGTCAGAGATGTTCCTCTAGGCTGTGCAATGGTTACAATTGTACCTCTTTTACCTCCCTGACTTAGTCACGTCTTATGTGCTGCGATTTCCCGAGTGTGAACTGTGAAATGCAAGTCACAGTTCACACTCGGTTCACCCGCGTTTCACCGACGATTATTAGTTCCAACGTGATGGGTGGTGAGTCCTATCGCCGTTCTTCGGGCACAAATGTACGCTTTTTAAGGGCGTGCAGGTTTCCTAACGATGTTTTCATTCACCGTTCAGCAAGTGGTAAGTACTAGGTAATACAAGTACTATGTACATTAATTCCGAATAACTCATTGGCTCATGCCCGACCGGGGATCGAACCTGGGTCTCAAAGATTGAGAGGCCAGTGTTCTACCGCCGCTTATTTTTTAAATAAACAATAATACTCTAAATATTATTAGAGTGCATTACAAACAAGAAAAGATCAATCAGAAACAAACCCAAAGACGAGAATTTGAAAAAAATCCCTGGACCAGAATTCGAACCTGCGACCTCTTGTTATCAAGACAAGCGCGCTACCATTGCGATTGCGCCACCGAGGTTCCTACCTCCGGTGAATTCTTCCATCATACTTGTCATACTTGTCCACTGTTATTTTTGCATCTGCCTGATATACTAGCTTGTACTGCACATATAGAACGCTCACGAGGGCGTTATGTGATTTCACGCCTTGTTCTTAAGAAACAGATGGCGCTGTCGTCGCTACAATATTGTTGCTTCAGACAGTTAAGAAATTCACAGTTCTCATTAACTAAGATTATGTTTATTTTTGCGTAATCAATCGCTATGAATACTCTAACCTGCGACCTCTTGTTATTTATTGTTTGTTTTTTTTTTCAAAATCTTGTCTTTGGGTTTGTTTCTGATTGATCTTTTCTAGTTTGTAATGCACTCTAAATAATATTTAGAGTATTCATAGCGATGGATTTCGCAAAAATAAAAATATATTTAATAATAATCTATTTAAGTTTGTTCAATAGACAATTAGGCAGGCCTTCTTTGTATAAACACTATTAAACTCACCGTGTTGATTTTCTTATAATACTTCTTAATCTTCCAACATCCCGTGACTGAAAATTTATGTAATTCGGTCATCAATGTATGTAATTCTATTTATTTGATAATCCCATAATGTAAATTATGGCTTTGTATTTCATTTTTGCATAAATCAATTTTGATTTGATTTGACCATGTCGCATGTGACGTTGTCGAAAATTCGGGAAAATGAAAAACCAAAATGGGACCTGTAGTACTATTGTAATAAGTACGTGCACCTAGTGGCTTGTTCTCAACCCATTTTATGTATTATCAGCTTATATTTGTACAAAATAATTAAGTACTAAAATTATTTATCGAATCAAATCGAAAAATATAAATAATATGTTTAACTGAAATTTGTTTGAGGCAAAGCCTATGTAGGGGACAGAGTTTAGTTATAGAAACTATGATAGTTTTTACCACAATTAAGAAATCAATTTCAACAAAACAAAATTAATGCAATTCACGACCCCTCAAAGAACACCTCTAGAAATAAATTTAATATTAAATAAGAGTGTGTTGATTTTTTCAATCCGTTAAGCTAAGACATATATTCACATATCAACTGGAAAATGCAAGTACAAACAATCAATTAAAGAATAAATTTTCGAAATTTACATACGCCCTTAGAGAAAAGAAAGGCACAGACTTTAAAACCGTTCTTTCAGCGGACTATGCGTACGTCTTCTCGTAGCTAAGATAGGGTGTTATACTGTGGGGAAACAGTACTGATGTTGAAGAGATATTTATATTACAAAAGAGATGTGTAAGAATAAATGTAAATATCAGAGGAACCGATTCATGTAAACTAAACTTTCAATAACATAATATTCTTACACTAACATCTATCTTTATTCTAGAACTATGTAAATTTGTTAGGAAATACTTGCACTTGTATAGTACGTTTCAAATACCAAGGCCCCATTGCACTTTAGACGGTCATTAGGTGTTAACAATAGGATTAGTGATAACAAAAGATACCTGGCCAGACCCTTTTGCGGTGTGGTATTTTACACGCAACCTAATGATCTTGATCGTTTAACCTAGTAATCATTATGAATGTAAACAATACTTCATGTAAGTTGTCATCTGACTATGTTAGTGATTACACGTATACTGTCAATAACAATTTTTCGACCTTGGGTAACATCCAAAAGTGATCCGTCTAGTTGTGAAGTTAGTTCGCATCAACATAAGAAAAGATTTTTAAGCAAGGACGCCCAAGATGCGGTGATAAGTGTTTATCTGAATGTCTGTACTTGTTAATTATTAGACGTTACATGTGATACTGTTCAATTAATATAAAGATACCATACTATTATAATTAAACAATAATGTAAATAACTAATCATACGTATTTTTATTTTCAAGTACCAAAATTTCTTAGTCACGCTTTAGTTGAATGCAGATTGCACCGACGCGTGCCAATTTGAAGTGCTCCAAATTAAATAACAAAATGCAAAAATTATGAGCCCCATTGTTAAGTTTCTAGTGCAATAGTGCCTTGGTATTTGAAACGTACTATACACACAAATGTAAGATATGAGAAAATATGACATCCACCATGTAAATTAAAATTATGCTCTAAAGGTCCATACTCTACATCAATAACGGTCTACAATAAAATACCAGATAACACGAAAAAATTTGAAAGGGACAAACATTTCGAAAAACAATCAAAATCTCTTCTAATAAAAAAACATATTATCCGCTTAAAGAATTTATAGATGACTGATGATATTCGCTTCTGTCTGCCTGTGATATATTAAATAAAAATATTAACTTTTATTTTATGCTTGGATCTAAGTACCATCTATACGTATAACAGCATAAAGGCAATAAATACTGAATACTGAATGATAGAAATGATGTAGTGTCGTTATTTTTGACACTTCGCGATTTTCCCATCGCCAGGAGATACAAATTAACATAAAATAATAGCGGAAAAGTAAATCTGGATGTGAGAAGCTATCTGGGTTGAGAGCACCTAACATGTACTTTTATATTTTAGATGAGTTTTTATACATGCATATGAAAATCCTGGCTAGAGGATTTTTTTCCTTATATTTGTGATTTTAAATTTGTTTCTGATTAATTTCTAGTTTGTTATGCATTCTAATTATAATTAGAGTATTCAAAACGATGGATTTCGCAATAAAACATATAATCTTAATGTTGATATCGTCTATGTTTTGGCCAGAAGAGAGACAGTTAGAGAGAAAAGCACTGTCGACTGGGGTTCAGAGCCCCAGGGAGAAGAGACCAGCGAACGATATGAGCAATACTGCTTTCGAATATATCCTGTTACAACGACGGCATTGTCTCCTGTTGATCTGAAGTACGTACGCGTAGCATTGGGCCAGGGTCAAGTGCGGAATGATGGGCCTGGAAGACCCTGCCGACACCAAGCCAACTGACAATGCCAACTAACGACAGTACTTGTCTTGCTAGCATCATTTTTTACCGCAACAGGAACACCCACCTCAATCGCACTTTGTCTACCAAACAGGTGTTTGGGCCAGTCAGTTTTCTGGTATACCTAAATTCCGTGCTATTAATATTCCACTTCATAATATTAGCGGTCGTCTCGTATCCCTTTAAGGGGCTATGCCGTGAAAATTGACACTTTTCGAAGTTATTTATCTGGTCTTTTAATAAAGTTCCAAGTAAAATAAATTAGTATAACAATTTTGGGACCTTTTACTAGATTTTGGTCTATCAGAAACGCGATAGGAGGAATTTCATTCGATAGAAATAATTATTGAAATCAGGTCTAAATTTACACTTTTTTTGATATTCTGACAAATTAGAATAGCATACAGACTTGAAAAATATTTATTTAGATGGGTTTTAACTACACCTAAATTACTGGTTATGGAATTTTTTGTAGCTATTTTAGTTAATTTTGCATTAATTTAAAACCGACTTTTTGACAATTTTCCCCGATTCCGTCCCTTTCGCACTGCGGGTCTTTCTGCCTGGAGTAACGGGGACCTTTGCTAGCACGGTATATCACCTTAACCCCGCCGAGCCATTTTGTCTTTACATATTGCGGAAAAGTATTCTGGCAATTAATTAGGGGTAATGCCCACGCTCCGCATACACATTAAATGATGTACTAACTACGTACAAACAGCTGGCAGCAGCTCTCATTACTGCAACAATTTGTCACGGGCGTGGAAAGCTTTTGTAAGTAGTTTTCCAACTCAACATGGTCCTGTTTTTGGTGCGTCTTTCACGATTTTCATATTTAGTTAAAAGTAATTGTTTCCGACAATTAAGCTGTTTATTTGATAAATTCTGTAACAACTGTTGTGTGGAGATGGCTTATTCTTCAGGTTTGTTAGAGATAATTTTAAGTATTGTATTGGTCCCAAGGTTAGCACTTTGCGCTAAGCGGATGACGTTTAACCTTAATGCAACCGTTAAATTTTTTACTTTTATTCGTTGGTGTCAGTTTCGTAGGATATATTCATTATGTGTGTACATTTATTCAACCGTAGCATTATCAAAATGCATTTGCATCATGCGTAGGCCATAGGTACCGTCTATCTGTCCGTCCATAAGTCACAGGTAAATTGTCAGAGTAGTTTTTTGTTAGGTTTTTATAAATTAACATTGTATTAACATTGTATTTTTATAATCTAACCTAGAAAATTATAATTTCATGGCTTTGAAAAAACTTACCTGCGACATATATATCTAAGCAAAACTAGGACACTGTTTTTTATTTGCGGTGTTCTCGCTACAAAAGGGGAGATATTCAGTGCAAAATACTTACGCTCAGACTGAAAAAACCCCATATTGGGTACCTATATATTCCCTAAAACATTACATATTCTGTTTGTTTTATTACGTTGAGACGTAATAATCGTCGGTGAAACGCGGCTTTACCGAGTGTGGGCTGTGACTTGCATTTCATAGTTCACACCCGGGAACACCTCTGATGCCCCCTCGGGGATTCATGTCGAGACGATATATTTATGATATAAATATATATTTATAATATTTATACTTATTCTGTTTCTTTTTCGATTATGTCGAGTTGCGAAATGCCAAGTTTGAACAATCCCACTCTCCACCTCCTGTTGCCACGGTCTCGCAACTACGATACTGCTTGTTATTTGCTGTGTTTTCGCTACGTAAGGGAAGATATTCAGTGCGACTGCTTACGCTTAGTCGGGGAAAACCTAGCACCGGAGAGTCTTGAAATATATTTCTGTTTTTGAACTAGAACACTTTTTTTCGGTGGCTCCCAAACCGTATTTGCTCTAAACGGAAGTGACGCAGTTTATTTCTGCTGTAGCCCGATTGGTTTGCTGATAAGAGCAAGACCAAATACTAACACTGCAATAAAATTGCGATCACAAATTGTATGGTGTTACACTGCAATAAAATTTCGATCACAAATTGTATGGTGTGTTTTTAGGGTTCCGTAGTCAACAACAAGGAACCCTTATAGTTCCGCCATGTCCGTCTGTCTGTCTGTCTGTCTGTCCGCGGCTTAGCTTAGAGACTAAAGTACTCGAAAGCTTTTTTCGAGTACTTTAGTCTCTAAGCTAAGCCGCGGACAGACAGACAGACGGATATACTAAAAAAGAGATACCTAAACAAAATATTTTTTTTTAGGTATCTCCCCTAATGTGGGGTATCGTTGGATAGGTAATTTAAAAATATTGGGGGTGTGAGAATACCATTTTTCGATCCAGAGTTCCATTTGCGAAATATTAAACTTAAAAGTGTTAATTTTTGTTAGAGTCAAAGTGTCCGCCCCCCCCTACCGGCGAAACGGTTGTAAAAGTCACGGCAGTAGTATACATAACGAAATTAAAAGGAAAACTATCAAAGCTAATTAGGCTTTACAAGTTAACGAGTACAGATCGCGCCAAACTTTTAGTCCCCTCTAAGCACGGGGCGATTCGGCATATATACAAAGTGTAGTGGACTGTATTGAAACTTCTTTTAGATTTTTCTTCTTTTATTATTCTTCTTGTAATGCTCAGTACTGAATGACAAACCACGGGTCAGGCCCGCCTTATATACTTGCCGTTTTGCACACGGCACTAATCTTATATCTATTTCTTTCTTACATATGTGTGCATCCTTGTCTTAGGTTTTTATTAAGAAAACTCGTCATAATTTATTTATTCTTATAGCTAGACATAATACCATATTTTTCCCTAAATCTATATGATATTCCTAATCTATTTACATTTATTTATTTGTTCTAAAATCATTATTTTTATGTTAAAAACGCGAAAAACATTTTGTTGCGTCTGTTCGGTAACGCCGCGCTAGCATACCCTAACTCTTCGTTAGTTCCTTTTCGTTGCCTGCAGAGGGCGTGTGAAGTTGACCTTTGCTGCACCCGTCGCTAACAGTCTCCCCGCCGTGCGCAGCACCATCCTTCGGTCGCGACGATGCAGGAACCAGCACGATGATCCGTGACACCGGTCTCCTAAATGTTCCGCCAGCTGTTCGGACTTCGACGATTCTCGTTCTTCCGTCAGGTCCTGGTACCGTCTTCGTTACTTCTCCTCTAGGCCACAGGTTCCTTGGCAGCGTTCCGTCCGCGATGAGTACGATGTCTCCTTCGGCGACTGCTGTAGCTTGTCGGAGGCCTCCGCGACGTAGAAGTAGTTCTGGGAGGTATTCCTTCATCCATCTGTGCCAAAAGTGGTCTGCAAGACGCTGCGCAGTTCTCCAGTCCGCTTTCCCAATCATTACTTTGTCGTCGAATGTTCCAATGACTGGTGCTCCGTTTGATCGTCCCAGGAGGAAGTGGTTTGGCGTTAGGCTTTCTTCATCTGCTGGATCGGTGCTCACGTTCGTCAATGGTCTGGAGTTAACCATGTGCTCTATCTCAGTGAGCAGTGTGTGCAGTGTTTCTTCAGATGGCGCCTTCTCTTTGAGCGTAGCGTAGAGTGCAGTCTTGACTGTTCTGACCATTCGCTCCCATGCTCCTGCCATGTTTGGTGCTCCTGGCGGTACGAATTTCCAGCGAATTCCTAGGCCTTGAATCTTCTGCTCTGGGTCTTCTTTCTTCATCTTCTCGAA
This sequence comes from Ypsolopha sequella, assembly GCA_934047225.1. Lineage (NCBI taxonomy): Eukaryota > Metazoa > Arthropoda > Insecta > Lepidoptera > Ypsolophidae > Ypsolopha > Ypsolopha sequella. The sequence goes on from OW203996.1 coordinate 13,865,505, forward strand.
CTCTTCTTTCAGCTCACGTTCTGCTCCGACGAAATTTGTTCCGTTGTCGCTGTAGAGTGTAGCCGGTGTTCCTCTTCTTGCTGCCATCCTCCTCAGTGCCATGATCATGGAACTGGTGCTGAGTGTTTGCGCCAGCTCTAAGTGTATTGCTCTTGTAGTGAGGCAAGTGAAGAGTACGCCCCAGCGTTTTTCATTTCGTCGGCCTATAGTGATCTTCATTGGCCCAAAGTAGTCGACAGCGGCGTATGTAAATGGTCGTCGATGATGTTGTAGTCGTTCTCCTGGTAGGTCTCCCGTCGGTGGTCTCTGCGGTGTGTTTTTCTTCATACGGCACCACTGGCATTGATGAATCAGTTTTCTGATGTTGGATCTCATCCCTGTGATGTAGTATCGTTGCCGTAGTTCGTTCATCACCGTCGCATGGTTTCCGTGGTAACAGCGTCTATGATAATCTTCCATAATCAGGCGTGTGATTCTGTGTCTTCCTTCCAGCACTGCGGGTTCCTTCACAGTGTCTTGTACGCCAGTAACCTTTTCGATGCGACCTTTGACTCGGAGTACTTCTTCCTCATCTAAATAGACTTCGAATCTGCTGAGTTTGCTTGATTTCTTCAATAGTTGGTTCTTCTTTAGGTTATTGATTTCTTCGCTAAAGCAGTCTTCTTGGCTCTTCTTTATTAAAAGTATTTCTGCTCGTCTTATGTATGACTCGTCTATTGGTAAAAATTTCTTTTCTTCTATCTTCTTGGGCTGCGTGATCCTTTTCTTCTTCTCTTTTTTGGAATAGGGTTTCCAGTTCTTGTCTTCATGTGCGGCCATTATGATATTCTTCTTTCTGCAGATGTCGATGAACATGAGAACTCTTGCCATGGTTTTCAGTAGTTTCTTCCATGTTGAGAAGCGCTCTTCATCTGGAGTGGACGGTTGTAGACAATTAACGGTTGCTACTCTTTCTATTTTCTCTTCTCCTGTTGGCTCCACCTTGTTCTGGAATCTGTTGATTGGCCAGTTCTCCTCTGTTGTCTGCAGGAAGGATGGTCCGGTAAACCACGCAGATTGTTCGGCGAAATCTCTTGGAACACCACGGGTGGCTTCATCAGCTGGATTCTGTTTAGTAAGGACCCATCTCCATTCTTCTGGTTTGGTAAGGTCTTCTATTTCTTCGTCTTGGTTCAGCTTCTTTTCTATTGACTTCAGTCTTCTCAGGACGTGGGTGTGATTGTTCGGTAGTGTTTCTTCTTTGCTGGCCCACAGCAGTCCCGTTTCAAATCTTCCATCTTGAAGTCTTCTTGTGGTTGTGTTCAGAATCGTCAGAGCTTTCTCTTCTGGGTCAGTGCTCGGTCGTTTCGGTTGTACTCCTAGTGCGTCGATGCTGAAGTGATGCCTTATCATTTTCTCTATTTCATCTTCGCTTCTCTCTTCCATGCAGTGATTGACAAAGTTAACTGGAACGGAGATGCCTGCGTGAACGCCATGGAGTACCCATCCGAGGTTTGTCTGTGAGGCGACAGGTTGAGATGGTCTTCCTTTGATTATCTTTCTGCTGACGATAAGACCCCAGTTGTCTTGCCCAATGATCATCTTGGGTGCTTCAGGTGTGAAGGTGATTTGTTTCTCTATCTTCTTGAGATGTTTGCATGCTTCAATATCTTCTTTCTGGACTTGTTGGAGTGGCAGCTTCAAGTCTTCTATAGTTCTCACATTGGTGATGTTTCTCTTGTCGCGGCGATGAAGTCCTCTTATCTTCAAGTCGACTCGTAGGGAACTGAGTGTGGTGACTTTACCGCCGCCCACGGTGCTGATGCTCAGCCTCTCTGGTTCACCCCTGACTCCTATCTTCCTGGCTACATCACTGTTTAGCATAGTGATGGTCGACCCCTCGTCCAAGAGTGCCAGTATCTTCTGAGAGCCCTCGGGTCCGTAAACTTCAACGGGAATGATCTTGAGATAGGCTGTGAGTGGCGCTGCGACGGACAGTACTGCAGTGTTGACGGTCTCCTCAGTTTTCTTATCTTCTAATGGTTTCTCCCTTTGTTCTCTGGGTTTCTCGACTTGTTCTTTCTTCTCTGGGTTATGCAAAGTAAGATGATGGCTTCTCCTGCAGATCTTGCATGGTGGACTGCGGCAGCTTGTTCTTTGGTGACGCTTTCTCAGGCAACGGAAACAGAGTTTGTTTTCCATTGCCATCTTCCATCTTTTCTCGTTGTCTGCTGCTATGAATTTCTTGCATTCGTGTGACCAATGTTCTTCAGTGCAAAATATGCAGGTCTTCTTTTTCTCTTCTTGTACTGAAGCAGTGGTCTCTTCTTTCTCTTCCTCGACGTGATGTGCTTGTGCGAAGCGCGTGTTTGATCTGTTGAAGCTCTTGGTTTTCTCTACTTCCGCTGGTGTGTATGGTCCGCAGAGGTCTGCTTCCGTACTGAGGAACCGGTCGATCTTGAGGAGTTCTGGTTCTTCATGGTCGGTGCACCTCGCTCTGAAGTCGTACCATCGGTGCTTGGTGATCGGTGTGAGCTTCTCGATGATGCTTCTGCACATCTCAGGTGAGTGGAGATATTGCGGCATTGAAAGTGCCTTTATAGTCGCCACGACGTTGTTGACGCGACTAGCGAAGATGCATGTGTCTCGTGGGTTCTCGTTCAGTGCTGCATGTTTCTTGATCTTCTCCATCTCGGCCATTACTATCGCGTCGGGTTTCCCAAAGCGTCGTTCTAATGCTGTAATGACGTCCTCGGGTCGTGATGTTAGCATCAGCAAACTCTTCACAGCTTCTCTTGCCGGCCCAGTGATGCTCTTCCTCAGCCTTGCCATGTTCTGTGTTTCGGAGTACAGGGCTGTGGTCTCTCTGTATTGTTTCTTGAATATGAGCCATTCTTCAATGTTTCCGCTGAACGATGGTAGATCTTGCGTGTATGCGTGGAGTGCGACTGGTTGACGTGATGCGTTGTTCTGTGTTGCTTCTAAAATTGCATCAGCCAGGATCTGTATGTCGCTCTTCTTGGTGTTGCTTCTCATTTCTTCAAACGGTGCTGTTGTCACGTGGTCACGTGGCTTCGGCCCCATAGAAGGTTGAGGTTCTTGCGGCATGTCGGGTTCTTGATTCTTCATAGTGTCGTCGATCCATCGCTCTACATTTATTGATTTCTCCAGCTCCAAGACTTCGTCGGGTTCTTCTTCTGAATCAAGAGCCAACAGTTCTGCCTGTGCCCTTATCAGCTCCGTTCGGGCTTTTTCTTCTTCAAGCTTCTGCATGGCGAGTCTGTATTTGGCCTCAGCTTCAAGCTTTCTGCGACTACGGGATGACGTCGTCGATCTTGCCACGGTGGTATCTTTCCTCCCTAACGGTGCACGGTGGGCTCCAGCGGGCGGTAGGATTCGTTCTTCGTGTGTCGTGGTGTGCTTCGTAGCTTCGGCTTCCTTGATGGTGCTTGCAGTGGCTGAAGGCGTCACGGAGCATGCGGGTGGCGCAGGGGGTGCGGGCAGCGCGGGGGGTGCGAGCAGCGTGAGGGGTGCGGGGTTCGCAATACCCTCGGTCGGGTGTGCGGGCCTCTCGGAGTCTGACGGCGACGCGGGATTCTCGAAGTGTAGTATGCCTGTAGCCTCGACGTCAGTAGTGCCACCGGTGGTCGTACTATGGGTAGCCGTTGGCGGGTCGTGAGTCGTCCTCAAGGCAGCTCTTGCATCCTTGTCCCTCGACGTCGTGGAGCGTGTGACCGGCATTGTTCCCGGGATCTTGATTCTCGACGAAAATATTCTTCCTTCAGTGATCCGGCTTCCGAAGGTCCAAAAACTGTAGTGGACTGTATTGAAACTTCTTTTAGATTTTTCTTCTTTTATTATTCTTCTTGTAATGCTCAGTACTGAATGACAAACCACGGGTCAGGCCCGCCTTATATACTTGCCGTTTTGCACACGGCACTAATCTTATATCTATTTCTTTCTTACATATGTGTGCATCCTTGTCTTAGGTTTTTATTAGGAAAACTCGTCATAATTTATTTATTCTTATAGCTAGACATAATACCATATTTTTCCCTAAATCTATATGATATTCCTAATCTATTTACATTTATTTATTTGTTCTAAAATCATTATTTTTATGTTAAAAACGCGAAAAACATTTTGTTGCGTCTGTTCGGTAACGCCGCGCTAGCATACCCTAACTCTTCGTTAGTTCCTTTTCGTTGCCTGCAGAGGGCGTGTGAAGTTGACCTTTGCTGCACCCGTCGCTAACACAAAGGTTTAAGGCAAATTAACTTTGTATCAGGGGCTCTACCGCGTAATTCTCATTTGTATCAAATTCAAGCAAATGCATGCGAAATTCAACGCGTGCAAAAGAGATGGCATGTTAGGCGGGCGTCATCGCACGCACGTCAAATTTCAGTCTCAAGTTGATGTTGATGAAAATGAGATTTACGCGGTAGACCCGCAGGTTTTATTTATACATTTTCACATTATACTTTTTGCGTATGTAACATTGGTGCTCCTAATAAATAAATAAATAAATATTATCATTCAGGCACATTATCCTTTATGGTATCCTCTTTATAATTTAATATTTCATGCTTTATACATATTATATAGGTAATAACTCGATTGGATAATTTAGTGTGTTTTAATTTACTTTAGGTTACTTACTTCAAAATTGTAAAAAGTTTGCTTTGGAATGATTAATGTTCTTGCTTTCTTGAAATAATCTCTTTGGTTACGTCAAACAGAATTTTTTGTAGGACGATTTTAGTTTTAAAATTATAAGTTTTTATTAGCTAGTTAAACTGGGTGTTAAGGAGCTCCACTGTGCTAAACATCAGTTTTGCAGTGGATTTAGTTCCGTCAATGTAGATGGTAAAAATTTGATAAAAATATGGCGTGTTTTTTGACTCAAGACAATTAGTAACTACACTTTATAAATAAATGTACTTTCAATCTTCTTTTATTTATATTACTTTTAAAAAAGCACAAAATATAATTATAGGTAGTAAAATATATTTCGACCACTATTGTGGTCGGTATCAGTTACACAGTTATATAGATATAAAAGTTAAAAATTAATAATTATAAATTATAGGTATGATATTGAATATTTTAAATTAAGAGGATGGCCTACCCTAACAACTTTATTTATTACCCATCCAGCGCAATAAGTTCAATGGCAAAGACCTCAATTGCGATTATATGTTGGCTCATTGGCCTCTTTTTCTCGGACGAGTAATACTAATGATCACGCAGCGAAACAACAAATTGGTGTGTTTTTAGCTAATACTGAAATATTTGGTAGGAAAAAAATATTGGATTTAAATAGAACCCCTTCATGCTTCTAATATATAAGGTCTTTCAATTTAAATGGAAAATAAGTAAGGAGTTGATTCAGTATCGTCAATACATCACATTCCACTGCAAAAGCACATTTTTGCGCGAACTTTTTTTTCACTTCTCAGTATAAAGTGATCCCATCAGTTGACTCGATTTGTATGGACAAGTGAAGAAAAAGTTCGCGCAAAAAAATGTACTTTGCAGTGGAATGTGATGTAATAACGATACTGAATCACCTCCTTAATTACTTTCCATTTAAATTGAAAGACCTTATATATATATACTTGATTTATATTGTATTTATTTACATATATAAGTAACCCTTAAGTAAGTACCCCCTATTTTTGTCACTAACCACCACCTACTTGCAAATGTGAAAAATCTTAGTAACAAGTTAAAACAAATATTATTTTTACACATATTCGTATTTCAAGATCCATATTGCGCAATTTAAAAGCAACAAATAACAATGTTACTAAAATAATTGAGTAACATAAAACACAAAATCAAAAGTACAATGTAAGGTAAAGACTCATGAGATTTACATAGAGGAAATACTGACTCGCATCCTTTTTTTGCTCACCTGCAGAGGGTTTGCGCACATATACACCTGACGAGGGCTTGCCAATTGTTGCAAGGGATCAACGAAAAGGTACATAGACGCACAGATATCTATGGTTTAAATTGGCCGAATTAATTGAAAAACAAAACTCGTTGCGGTCTTTGAGACCGGTGGTAGTTAGTGAAGGGTTGATTATGTTGAAAAAATATTGGAATAAGAACATCATAATAATATTATGCAATAAATACGACAAAGTTGATAAAAGTAGATACAAACAAGTTATAAATAAATTATATATTTGTGGATATATTAATAATTTGCAATATTCTGCTAAACACTTTTACCATGCTATTCAAAATGCAGACTCAAGCACCGCCCGCCCTCCCGCATAAAACATGTACAAGCAAAGCAAGCAGTACGAGCATCTTATCTTAGTATCTTAAATAACAAGCAAGAAAACTTATCGACACGTGTTTCGCCTCTAAACGAGGCATCCTCGGGATGTGTAGTCCGCCCGACCGCTCGACAGCAAATGACGAGCTGCCACCCGGAAATTTATCCACAAATTTATGATGGACTTCCGCAAAGTAACGCCTTTTTCAATAAATAAATTATATGCTTAACACCGAAAATTAGTTCTTTCCTATTCAAATTAAACTTGAAGCGTTCTTCCATAAAATCGATTCTCGTTCACGGGCTTTCAAAAGAAGATAGTGTACGTAGATCCATTGAACAGGATACTTCTGTATCTAAAGAACCAAATTATAAAAGAAGCGCAACAAAATGCAGATGGGGGCTCAAACGGGGCGCAATCCGGTTTCAATCGGATATCTTTATAGATTGAAACCGGGAAGCTTTATGCAGTTCAATACTTACATACACATTAATATATTCATGAAAAACGAGTCTGCTCTTTAGTGGACTAGTGGGTCATCTTTTATTCATAAGATATCATTTTTTTTTAGAAAGAGAACACTTGTAAGATTACACGTATAAATGAACGAAATGGATATTTGAATTAGTTGGGTTATTTTAAATATTTTTGTCATTTAAACCTCGATGTCTGTTCGTCCAACCTTAATATGTTCTGTGGTCCTACCTCTGGACAAAGCACAATGTGCAGCATTTATGAAAAGTCTAATGATCATACTGAACAACATTTTTAAGAAAACAAATGTGCAAATTAAAAGATTCAACTTTCTATACAAAATTTACAGTTACTAGGAAAGGCGTTTTTTTTTAATATTTCCACTAGTGTTTTTCTTTGGGAAAGTATACGATCTGTAGAGTGTGTGGTACCTCTCTAGTTACACCCAGTATATATACCCGGGTTAGAATTAGAATTACCCAGCACTTCTTGTATAGTCCGAAAATCAGGCTTTTACCTGTATTATACCTAGTTCTACCCCATTGCGTTATTTTTATTGCTATATAAAGGGACCGCCTCGCTTCGCTCCCCTTCGCTCGTCTCCCGAATTTATGACCAGCAATCTAACACGCTCCTCTTCACTACGCTCGTGTACGCGCACCTATTTTTGACTCTTTTTACTGCTTAATTTAATGTTAGCCAACATGCAACAAGCCTCGAATTTTTGGACTTTACCCAAAGAGGTAATTCTAAATAAACCCGGGTAAACTAGTTTTACTCATTCTTATAAAGTACTAGCTTTTTCCCGCAGTTTGGCCCGCGCTAATTTCGTTTGCATTTTCCCCGGATAAAAAGTAGCCTGTGTCATTCCCCAGCTCATAAACTTACTCTATGCAAAAAATCACGTCGATCCGTTGCTCCTTTGCTGCGTGAAAGAAGAACAAACTAACAAACCGACAACCAACAGAGCAACTTTGGGGAACGAAAATACAAACAGAAATAAAATGTCAGCTTTCGGATGATTTTGTTGCAATAATTAGGTTACGTATAGCCATAAAAAAAATACATGTTTTTGGTTGAACTTTAAGGTGTTCATTTTCCACAAACCACGTTAATCGATTCATATTTGTACTGTCAATGAATTTTTTTGTAACCCTCTATTGCACACTTCTTATCGATTTTGTTTCAGGTATCGCTTTCGCGATTTTGTTGGTTTTTTTTTAATAAAATTAGTGTGAATGATATCTATTCATTTTCCACATACCACGTTAATCGAGTCAAAAAAAGCACCCCCTTTTTCCAAAAATACGTAAATCCACTGATGCAGTCAGCGGCAGCAAGATATTGTCAGTCTACGCCTAGCGTTGGCGCCCGTAAGACGTGGAACCTGTGCCCTTTTTTGCAAGCTATAAATATCTCCCAAAACTAATTCAAAACAAATTGAAATTAATTTTATAAAGTAATATTTGGAGGAGCATCATATTCCTGCCGTTAAAAACTCAACAAAATATGCGTATGAGTGATTTAGCTACATCGTGCCATAGTCATAACAACAAAACTGAATAAATTTGGAATGAATTCATACTTTTATGCGGGATAATAATATAATATGTTACTCTAAAAGAATAATTTTGTGATCGTTATTGAAACCCAAATTAATTTACTTATACTTACTGAGATGTGTAACAAAGGTCAATGACCTTTTCGTGAAATTACCCTCTAGTATTGGCTCACCATTTCAGGTCCAATAAGTGAAGTTTTTTGCAAATTATATAGGTACACTTACTTGGGATAAATCGCCAAGCATTTAAAATATAGAAATTTATTTTGAAATATTTACAGTGCATGGCAAAATTATTAGATCGTAGATAATCCTGTCGGTACATGTTCAGGTTCTGTTACGCAAAATGAAAACAATGAAACTCTTTTAGAATTAATTTGTTATCCCTATGTTTGTCTGTCTGTCCGTTTGTCTAGACAATTTTTTCTGGGTAAAATTAATAAATACCAATATAAACGGCCCTCTATAGAGCTGTAAAAACATACTTTTGACGTTTTTATTTAAATTACGTTTTAGGTTTTTACGTTTTTTTTTTACGTTTTTCATACAAATGAAAATGTAGGGATGAACACTTGAGATAATATTTTGCATTTAAAAGTCAACACAGAAAGGAATTGTTGAACAAATAATGTAAAAAATATGAAAAACATGTTGTTCTATTCTAAAGGGATTAATTATCTACTGTTCAATGTGGCGATAGCTTTGCTTATTTTTTTCCTTGAATTATTTTTTACTAAGGTAACAAATAGTTTAATACAAGGTTTTCCTTAAGAGGTCCCTTTACCCCTGTATTTTTCTTAAAATTCATACGATAGGTATAAACCGAATGTGAAGTCTACAGCTTATTTTCTTCATATCTTTTTTCATGAGTATATTTTAGTGCCATCTAACTACGTCTCTATACAGCCCAAAAAGCAAAATTTGATAAAACACCATCGTAATAGCTGTCAGGATATCGTCAATATTGCCTCGTTTTTACACAAAGTTTAACAAGTTTGTATATTTTTATCTATACTGGAAATAAAAAAGAGAGAAATACAGGCGTCGTTCATGTTAAGATGACTAAGTTTACACACTTTGCTAAGTATAAACAATTACCGTTTCATGGAAAACTGTTTTGACCTGAAACCATTTCACAAATTCAATTAACTTATTTTGAATATCTTGTCATCTTGCACTTCTTGATGAGAAATACAATTTCAATAAGTAAAAATACAACTTATAGTTAAAAGTCTGCTGTATGCATTAACATATTTTTAATTATATTACAATAGTAATAAAATAATTGGCTTATCCGTCGTCGTGATACCAGCCGTAAATTTCTAAAATAATCTGATATCACGCTAATGGAAAACCCAATTATTTTGAAGATACCATAATATCATTAAAATATGTTTATGCATTTAGCTAACTTTTAACAATAAATTGTCTTAGCTAAAAGTTGTACTTTACCGTTATAATTATTTCTTAATATTTTGTTACAAATTCGGAGAAATAGCCCTTAAGGAAAACCTTGTATGAAAATATTTGTTATCTTCGTAACAAAGAAAAAAATAATAATAAACAAAGCTATCGCCACATTGAACAAACAGTAAATTATTAATCCCTTTAGAATAGAAAGATATGGTTTTATATTTTTTACATAATTTGTTCTACAGTTCCTTTCTGTGCTTTCTTTCAAATGCAAAATATTATCTGAAGTGTTGATCTCTACATTTTCATAAGGAGAAAATTTGTATGAAAAAGTTAAACAAAAGGCCATAAAAACGTTATAATATGTATATTTTACAGGGCTGTAAATATTAGCATTTATTGATTTTACCCAGAAAAATTGCCTAGACAAACGGACAAACAGACAAACATAGGGACAACAAATTAATCCTAAAAGAGTTTTGTTTTTTCAATTTGCGTAAAGGGACCTGAACATTTCAAACTATGATACAAATAAATTTCTATATTTTAAACACTTGGCGATTTATCCCAAGGGTAAACAGGTGTCCCAAAAGTCAACGCTTTCCCTTGGAAGGCTGGTAAGCCAGCTCATGACTGACCAGAATATCAAATTATGAGCTCAGCAAAAAATAGATAGTCTTCGAGTTGATGGTACTTTTATAAATTCGAATAGATTTTTGAGAGTCAAAGCTAACCAGTTCTAAATTCTAAGAATAAAATTTTTGTTGCGCAACTCTGAATAGTCATGCTATTGATAAAGTCAAAAATAAACCTTGAAATGCTGTTACATCAGGAAGAAAAATAAAATTCCAATTTATGAGCAATTTTTTGTAATTAGGTTAGTTCGATACCACACCCTGAAAAAAAATGTCCTATGTTAGTTTTGCAAATTGTTTTAAATAACGGCTCATCAAATATTGTTTTTCAAATGATCTGGCAATTTCTGTGTATTACTTTTGAAAAAAAAGTTATTGCTATTTTACTAAAGGAGCTGCGTATTTTTTAAAATAATTAGAATTTAAAATGAAGGAGTGGCGGGCAGTAAAAATATTTGACGTTCATTAGAAATGCCATTTAACACGCGTTAGAGTGAGATAAATAGTGACGCTATTTAAAATGAGTTGGAATGAGATAGTAACGCAGTTAAACGTGGTGGAATGAGAGAGGCATAATTGATATAGGCTACAGTGAGAGAGATAGTGACGTGGTGCATTCCTTCTGAGAATATTTGTTAGTTTCCACTTCTTGTAATAACAACTTTAGTAAAAATTTTTTGTAAAGAAATTTTTGGTCCAATTTATTTTCCCGCAAGTGTAAAACCAGCTCAACGGGCGAAAAATATTTAAAGAATGAGTAATGGTGACAATTAACCGTCACAATATTATTATGTATCTCTAAAGGAGTGTCTGAAATGTTCCGAGGGTCAACTGATAAATCAAATACTCAAAAAACCACTTTTAGCCGACCATAATAAATTTACGTCCCGACGTGATAGCAAGTAGGATCAATGCCGTGTGACGATGATCGAAATACACTTATAAATTAGATAAAATAAAATACGTATTACTTTTGACCCTGCCTCGTCCACTCTATTCGTATTTTTGCTATGGTGACGCGAGCTTAGAGACCGGGACGAATTTCCCCGCGCGCGCTATCGTAAAATAGAATAAGCCACGCCCGGAACTGGTTTTTGTTTTGGCTATGTCATACTCTTAATATATATTATATAATAATCCTTCCTTTGAGCCCAGAGTAAACTTTATCGTGCAGTACCTCCTTTTTTATTATTATTTTTTAAATATATATATATATACAGATTCTTATGAATATTAAAGTAGAAATTGAATAAAAAAGAAAATTTTCGAGATATATTTCGATCCACTTGGGATCGTCGTCAGTCGATCCCAAGTGGATCGAAATATATCTCGAAAATTTTCTTTTTTATTCAATTTCTACTTTAATATTCATAAGAATCTGTATATATATATAATAAAACGGTTAAAAAAAGCTTTTAAAGTAAAAATATTTATTATTATATTTTTTAAATAACGATTCTTTCAACTTTGATGTATTCGGTGAAAAGTAAACAAATATTTTGTTAAGAAACGTAAATTTTAAATAAGCCCAATGGATTTAATAAAAACATTTTACTTATATTTGTTTCATACATGTTTTTACATTCAGTTTTTTATCTCTATATTATTTTCTAAATATTTCAAACAAACCTTAATTAAAAAAATATAACACGGGTCCCTTTATAAGCCTATAAAGCGACTCCTTTAACATTAGCAAGGCAAATAACTATAAATCCAGATTGTAATCATTGTTTACAGTTCGTTATATTAAAAGACAATTGCCCATTTACACGGGGCCTATGGCCGGGTACACAGCAATATTGCTTGAATAATTTTTGCTCTTACATATTTTGGCAAAGTTAACCCGAAGAGGTTTGCTGGTATAGAGGTTTATATAAGATGACTTTGAAAATAGCCAAATTCTTACTGGAGACCCGATAATTATTCGATAAATTATTTAAACATATTCGATAATTTACCATCCATCAGCCTAGTTCGTCCACTGCTGGACATAAGCCTTTCCAGGACTTTGCCACTCCTGGTGGTCATCCTGGAAGAATTGCCCATACTCACACACGCTGGGCAGGCGGGTTGGTGAGCGCGGTGCCGGAACCCTCGCACCAGTGACGCCGCTGCCCGTCACCAGTCTGTTCCATCTAAGGCCCGGCTATTAGGGATTGATATACAACCATCCATCGGTCCCAGGCATGGTGGGCCTCCTGGTTGTTTGCCTGTGAGCTGTTCTCTTACTCTCCCCCGAATTACTTCGAGGGTGTCTCCAGGTAAGATGCTGGTACCTCTACAGTCGAGCCCGGCATCAGCTCTACCACCTTTTAATTTACCATTAAATCTAAATGATACCACAAGACAAATTTTTCTTCCTTTCTTTACAAACAACCGCCATAAAAACTGCTATCGTTTGGATCCTCCAGAAAATATATCAGTAAGAAGCTTCATCTTCACGGTGTACCTAAGGTTATTAAATAGGGTAAATAAAATACTCCTACTTTGAAAGGTCAAAATATAATGTGAAAAGGACTAATATTCTCTATTTACATGGGTAACATTTGTATTAACCCAGGAGATTCCAAACACTGAACTAATATATTATGAACCTTTACAAAATAGTCGAGTCGAGCAATTGTCCGAAAGAATTATAGCTATCCTATTGTCAAGGGTTCTTGAACTATCGTTCCAAAGTGGAGAACTTTAATGTAAATCGGAACTCAAAAGAGCACTTATTTCATCGAGCTACTTCTAGTATTAATTGCTTCCCCAGGCTCATTGTAATTCAGTTCTTTCGGAAAGACATGCAAATGACTCTAAACTTCGCAATCGCTCCACTTCTCTAACCGAAATGCGAAAACTTTTGCGAAAAACACAACGGTTTTGGAATAGAAATGTCTGTTTTCAGTTTACAATAACGCGCCCGTTCGAAAGGTTTGAATCAATGTGTTCTATTTGTGTTATGTATTGCATTTGTTTAGTTTTCCATTGTCAGTGGAAGTTGTACAACTATTGGTGGATATTGCCAACTGGATGACTGCAGCATTACTTGTTTGGTAATCAGAGGAGCTTTACGTATTCCGCTTCATTTTATTTAAACCTTTTATCTACTAAATAGTTTCATAAAATATACGGGAAGCCCTATAAAATGCAGCGTAACTTGAAAACTGGGCTGTTGAGATGCCAAATTGGCGCAGCCTGATGTCGGGTCCCGTGAAATTTGCCAAGGAAAAGATATATGACGTCACGTTCTGAAAAACTAATTTTTAAGATGTGACGTCATCATCTATACTATACTTCGATGAAAGGTTATCTTAAAATATTTGCTTCACAAGTGTTTAAAGATTAAAAAGGTCCGAGAATATCGAAGGTACGTATGAATAATTTTACCTTTAAAAATACAGTGAGTTGACGTCATAAATGGTAGGGAAAAGGATAAAAATTCCTTATAATAATCTGATTACTGAGTTTTCAATGAGTTTATTAGTTATGATATGAGTCATTACAATCGGGACTCGCCGGAAGACCGTAAAGCGCGTCACACTCGGACTAGGGTAGCCAGTTGTCCGGCTTTAGCCGGATATGCCCGTCTTTTTACAGTCGTGTCTGGCCAATTATATACAAGTCCAGTCTGTTCGGTTTTTTTTAGGCTTTTTGGTTGATATTATAATATTATTAAAATAAATAATGACAGTTAATTTTTAATGACAGTTTTATTTAGTTATAATTATATTGAAGATATTAGCATTTTTGCATGGTTTAAAGTTTTTATTAAGTAATTTATGAAAGACTTTTAGTTTATTGTGCCAGATGAGAGCTATTTTAAATAATTATTTATAAAGTGGAGTAAAGATAATTATTTCATTTTGTAAACTGGAAAGTTACACCTAGATACGGTAATATATTCACAGATTATCAGGCTGATTATTGATTGTTTTAGTTACTTTCAATGTAAGAAAGTTACTAATACTTTAACAAGAACAATATGTGGTCCATAATAACATATAATTGAGAGTAGAGTCATCCTCAAATGAATAACAGTAATAAATAATAAAAGCACAAAAAACTTTTTGTTTTTTCAATAATATTGTATCAGGCTTTCAGGGCTAAATATCCATCATCTAAATATGAATCTGAGTCCGGCTATTCTTTATTTGAGCCTGGCAACCCTAACCCGGACGGATACTGAAACACTAAAAAATGCACAGATTTTAATCTGAGTTTATCCGTTTAGCTAAAATTTATGGTACTCAAGTAAAATATGTATTCAAAATCATAAAAATGCTGAATATTTATATTTTTATTTACTGGCCAATCATTATAATATCACAAAATCCCAGTTACAAAATTAACCCCAAAATCATTGTCATAAAACTGATGTCGTAACAAAATTTAATTCACAACTTTCCGATTGGACAATTTGGCTAATTATTTCGATAGTGCAAAATGACCGTGCATTTTGTATCGTAATAGTATTGAAAATATTGAATGCTCCTTAAAAACCGAGTTTTAACTCTTATGTTCTTAGTTTTAAGGTTTATTTTGATAGCAAAAATAAGATTGTGAAGCTATAATGGGAGAACCAGAGGCACACGCTCAGTGACATTACAATACGTAAAATATAATGTTAAATTAAATGTGACAGTTGAAATAATGATCGGCTCACTGAAGTCGCTCTGTTCACGGTTTCATTTCAACAATACATACTTTACTCACGCCTGTCTCCCACAGGGGTAGATAGAGATTACACATTTCCATCTGCTTAGATCTAGACACACCTCTTTCGCTTCTTCAGAATACATCAATAGAAGAGTCATAGCTTTTCTATTGCTATTTTTCTCGATGACTGTTAATTATTTCCAAAATCTGGGAATGCAGAAGTAAAATGCTCCAAAAGTTAGGGTTAGCCTTCTAAAGCTGTTTTCTTGTAGCTTTTAGAGGATAACCCAACAACTTTTTTAAATAACCCGTCCAGCACAATAAGTGCAATGACAAAGACCTTATTTGGTTTTGATAGAGGCAATTATATCATGGCTCATTGGCCTCTTTTTCTTGGACGCGTAATACTAATGATCACGCAGCAAAACAACAAATTAGTGTGTTTTTAGCTAATACTTAAATATTGTGTAGAGATAAAATTTTGGATTTAAGTAGAATTCCTTCATGTTTCTATTACCTATTTTATGAAAAAAATATCAAGTTGATCTCTTAACCGCCATCTTGAAACGAACGTTTAAAAACCAAAAAAAAAGAAGGCGGTAAACATTTTTTTTTAAATCCCTAGATGAAAGATCAATAAATCAAATATATTTTTTTCAATACAAGGAGAGGCCGAATTTCTTCAAACGAATCCTCGAAAGTCTGGCGTTGTTCATGCTCTAGACATTTCCACATTCAGCACTTTCACCCTTTCCACCATTCGGCTTGAAGGACTATGTTCGCTAATACAATAGCGAGTCCAAATTCATTGTTTACTCACAGGAACTGAATGTTTTTGTTACGATTAAAATGCAAAATACTTTTTAGGAAAAGAGTTTATTCTTATGGACACTCCAATAATTGCACATAGCACAGCTAAGTAGAATATAAATTCATAATTACGTTTCTTTAGTTCTATCTCGATCGGTGGTTAACTTGAAAGTGATAAAGAGGGGATAGTACAATAGTGACGTCAGAATCTACATATGTAAATGTACCCAACAGCCACTTGGCTCTCCCCCCATATTCCAACCCGCAAGACTTGAAATTCGGATTCAGCACACTCAAATCTAGATTATGTACCAACTGTCAGCTTTTATATTTATTTTTCCGCCATTTGCCCGATATTTCCTGGAGTATGTCGGTGTGCGCCGTCTCGTGGGACGCACAGTGTTCAAAAATACCATGGGATCGGACATTTTTATCTGACTCTGTGGGTCAATAGGGATAATGCTAAGTTCATCTTCATATGTTTTGCTCACAGTAATGTCACAGGCGCTTAAATTCGTACATACATACATACATACATACATACATATATACACTCCCACCTGTTTCCCAGATTGGTCAGCAGAGACATGCAGAGACTACAGTTTTCCATCTGCTACGATCCTGGCTCACATCTTTAATCCTTCAAAATATCATACTTGGTCTTTAAGCGCCTGTGTTTTTATTAAAGCAAAGCTTGTGTATTGCCTTAAGAAAACCGTCGGGCGCTTACTCAAAATTTTCAAATCCAAATTATTCTTATGCTCCACTTGATTGGCGACTGATTTTTTTAATACTCATAGAAATAATATATGTAATGCCAGCTCATATTAACATACTAAATTTTGCTGCGGAAGCGATGGAATTTACTAGAAAAAAAATAAAATCTGTAGAACATAAATATTTTTTTTCTGATAAAACTAATAGCTGTAGCGAAACGTATTAAAATCTAAAATATGCACATTAAAGAGAAAAATAATCCTAAAATTAAAAATCTAACATGTCTATAAATTTGAGAGATATGATTTTTTTTCGTTTTTGGGACTTTCAAAAAATACCAACTTTGATTTTTTTTTCCTTAAAAACAGTTCATAATTTGCACGCAGGAATTTGACTAAAGCATTTTAAATAATTATTTATACCTATCGACCCACAGAGTCAGATAAAAATGTCGGATCATGATGTTTTTTATGATTATTTTTTAACACTGACGTGCGTTGATGCCGACCGAACCTATTCAAGTTTTTAGGGTTTTTTAGGGTTCCGTAGTACCTAAAAGGTAAAAGGAACTTTATGGTGAGACTCCGTTGTCCGTCCGTCCGTATGTCACAGCCTCATAACTTTAGCACCGTTAAAGATAAATACATGAAATTTGACATAAAAATAGCATTAATTTACCCACATATGAGGGTGTCAAAAAATATGAAAAAATCTGAAATTATTCAAAACAAAAGTGAGAAAAATAAAAAATATTCTCTTAAAAATACAAAATATCAAATCAAATTGTAGGCATTAAAAAGCTAATTGTACAAATATATATACTTTTACTATATTTACTGGCACTGGTTTCGAGAAATCTTGAAAAAATTCTCTTATCTCCAAAACTGGTGGACCAAAAAATATGAAAAAAATCATGAGTATATACTCGTATGTTTGCGTAAAGATTACAGGAAAAATAAAGCGGTTGAGAAATTCACGAAAAAAAAACGACAAAATTAACTTTATCATCCACAATACGGAACCCTAGGTACGCGAGTCTGACTCGCACTTGGCCGGTTTTTTTCAATTGTCTATCCTGCTCTAATCAACTGCCGCGCATGCTAAACTTCATTTATTTTGAAGACACGTAATTAAACATTCTCCTAAGTCTTAAGTAGGTAATGTAGCAGAAAATTGGGGCTAATTTTGATATTTATACTGACTTTCCAATTTATTTCCATACTGAGCGAAGTTAAATTACGTTTTCAGATCTATAAATGTCTCCTATATACTTAAGACATTTAATTATCTGAAAATGTATAGATCTTTGACCTGCGGCTCCGCCCGCGTTTTTCAACTCCGCTTCGCTATCGGCTTGGGCGTTATTTTATTAACACCCGTTAATAAAATAACGCCCAAGCGTTTCTTTATTACGTATAGCCTATATGTAATAAAGAAAACCGCATCCAAATCAGTTCAGTGGTTCCGGAAATGTAGTGAACAAAAAAACAGACAAACAGACAGATAGAAAAGAATTCTAATTGTCTAATTGTTTCATTACTATTGTTTAGTCACCACATTTCTATTTTTATTACTTTTCCTCAATTTACAGACACACCGGGTTCTACTGTTTTATTATATGTACCTAAGGTATATTGATTGATATTATTGTATATATTTTTGTATTTTAAATATTATAATAAATAACTGACAATATGAATTAAATAAAACGTTCATCAGAGCCTCAAGCGTGGGCGGCGCCGCGGGCAAAACACTATAACAAACATGAAACTGGCTGACTATGAAAAGCTCCAGTCAGACTGAGGTCCGGCATCCTTATGAAAGGGCTAACACTCGATGACGTAAGGTTCCACAAAGGCAATGCGGTCTTAGATGACGTAAGGTTCCACAAAGGCAATGCGGTCTTACGCCAGCGCCACAGCTTCAGGCTTTTGGCGGCGCTTCTTTCTGCGCTCCCAGGTGGTTTTTGCGACGGGCTTTGCCCTGCGACGACGCCCGTCGGTGCCTTCCGCTCGCTCGCTCAAAGCGCTCGACACTAGGTTCGTCCTGTGCGCTCGATGACTGTTTCAACCGCCCGCCACCCCGCACACCGAGAGCGCAAGTCACTCGAAGCCGGACAAGACGCGCGAGATTCGACCCATGGCCGGCTCTATACATTTGTTCTCTCCGCCGGCGCCGTCGTCGCAAGAAGAACCGCTTGGCGCGCCTCTCGAAGCCTGAAGCTGTGGCCGACCGGTTAGACTACTCGTATTTCACATACTAATGTACTCGTATTGATATTATTGTTTGCTTTGTCAGAACATAGAATTTTGAGGATTTCACTTTTAGAAAGTATAAAATATTACAGTCTAAGCTTCATAAATTTAATACATTGTTTATAATAGGTCTTTACATATGAAATTGCCGTTTTCTATAGAGAATTTGAAGAAAACTCAACATTCACTTCTAACATTTTTGCATTTTTTTTTAGGCATGACAAATCTAAATTATGTTATTTCTTTTCTGTATGAATGAGACAATATTAAGCTAACAGCAACATTAATTTAATTTTTGAAAAGTGTCAGCTGTAATTAATTATTACGAATCTTATCATGGAAATGGATGGCATTTAGAACGAACTGTTTTTGAAGATTTAATTTTAGTTAAAGAAGATTAAATTTTAGTTTAGTTAAACTGACAATAGAAACAAATCTTAGTATGTAGATGTAAAACCTTGAAATCAACTTTCAGACAAAAAACAAATAATGGAAATAGCTATTCAATTACAGGAACTCATGAATCTGTAAGAAAATTTCGGCAATTTCATATGTAAAGACCTAATATTTCGATACATAAATATTATTTATCCATCAATGCCTGCAACTGACAGGGAGGTATTTATTTTGAAGGATAAATATTTTAATGTTCACGGTTGCAGTTGAATTCATATCAAAGATACATTGTTTTTTAGGGTTCCGTACCCAAAGGGTGACCAACCGGACCCTATTACTAAGACTCCGCTGTCCGTCTGTCTGTCCGTCTGTCCGTCTATCACCAGGCTGTATCTCATGAACCGTGATAGTTAGACAGTTGATATTTTCACAGATGATGTATTTCTGTTGCCGCTATAAAAACAAATACAAAAAAACAGAATCAAATAAATATTTAAGGGGGCTCCTGTATTAGTAATGAAAAATCGAGCTTACAAGTTTTAAAAATAAATTTTCTGCACCGAGGATTTCATATACTTTATTTAAAAGCCAAAAAGCTAATTTGTTCACACCTCGATTTTGCTACATTGAGGTCAAAGGGCGGAGTGAGGATTGCAAATAAACAAGTAAATTATTTTTAAAGCTAAAATATATTCAAATGTTTTTACTCCTATGGAGTTAATTCTCTTTCTTTTCATTTAGATGTATTCTTACAACTGAATAGATCTTTCGAAACCCTCCTTCCCCAACATTTGATCGTCTTATTAAAATAAATGCTTTAAATAACGATCTGAAAATCTTTTTTCCGTATACACATCAGGATAATGATATTTTTTAGGGAGAGATATCTTTATAACGAAATTGCAATCATTTCTGGGACACAGTGTTTTGGTTGTATACATGTCAACGTAAGGTATTAAGGAAGATCTCACTTTTTAAATACATATCAGTATGTTGGACGAAGCTCTCCGAGTATGTAAAATTTATTATCACATACATCACATACGAGTAGATAATCAGAACAATTAATATATTATCTCTAAAAATAAGTATTTACATATTTTTAAGTAGTAAGTTATAAAAATGATTACAAACAATTTAGTAATTTAGTTTCTCACAGTATGTATCTTTAGATCTATCTAGGGAGCTCCAAGTCCCATTGTATGTAACTTTTGTTTTATTTAATTTTGTAAAATGACTGTTTTGTCTCCTGAATAAAGAAAAAATTAAAATATATATATATATACGACTTGAACACTCACGTGTTGTTGACTATATGCCAACCGTTTCACCGATACAATTTCGGCATTAACAAGGCGAGTGTCGTTCTTAGGACGACGACGCGGCGTTCACCGGTTGGCATATAGTCAACAACAATCACACGTGAGTGTTCGAACCGTATGTAATAATAATTTTGTATATCAGCTCACGCGAGTTTTAATAATATTATATGTAAAATTTGTTGCATGCCATTCGTTGAAGTGGCCAAATATTTTGTTTAGCTACTTGATATTAAATTAATGAATATGATTTACTTATTTGTAAATATGTTTTTGGTATATTATTATGTGAATAATCAATTTAGACTTTCACAATAAATCTGTCCGCAATTATGTTATAGTTGTAACACATAATATTCTGTCAATTATTCCGGAGTAATAAAAACAATCATTGAAAAGCCGTGTTTGTATTGTAAGTACGAGTACAATCTAATCAAAATTTCGGTAAAATTTGTCTATTCTTTGTCGTGGCTTTTAGTTTTTTTATGTGTCTACAATTTAAAAAACAACTAAAATAATGCGCTTTATGTAAAGACAACATCTCTTACATGGTGTAAGTTAAAGTTATATTATGCATAAAGATTTATTCACTGTAAAACTGCACGATTACAGTGAAACTAGCTATAGTCAGGCGAAATCTGACTAATATATCGCGAATCTGTTTATATCATGTATTTAAATGCACAAATAAAAAAAATACATAATAACACTAACATAATGATGAAATAATACTGTTTTCTCGCAATTGAAGTGCAAAGTAGAGTGTTGAACTCTGCTACAAACGAGCCATATTACCTCGAACTATAGCTGCCTTCGCCAAGGCTCAAGTAGCTAAATATCTCGGGTAATATGGCTCGTTTTATGCACTCGTAACAATCTACTACATTAAATTGTCCTTTCTTGTTTTTCTATAAAATATTACTTTTGGTAATTTTGTGATACAGATAAGATAATATGATTTCGTCGCAGTTCTTATCACTGTTTCATGATATCACTTATTTCATGATATCTACATATTAGCAGAGGATTATTTTCTTACGTTACTAGGGGGCAACTGTAAAAGTGTCAAAAATAAATGCTTTTTAGTATAACTTACTTAACAACCTTGTAATATTGTGTTATTTTATTAACTTTTTTTCATAAGATGTACAATTTTTTTTTTATTTTATCGCTTTCGAACTGCAGTTTTTTTAGGGGTTTAAGAGGAAAAGGATGTACGAATAAACCCTTTAAGGTTTTTGATGCACCTTCGTAAAACTAGATAATAAATAAATAGATAAAATAAATAATAAAATGAACTTAGCCTATTTTTTTATCAAATCCAATCATTCTTTACATAGACCTTAGCACCGATTCGGCGCAGCACAACTTGACTTAATTGACAGGACTAAACTTAATATAAGTGTTCTGTCCTTTTTTTTCTGTATCGAAAAGACAAAGATGGGACGCTCAAAATAAGGTTAGTCTTGTCAGTTGTGTTGCGCCGAATCGACACAATTGTGCACAAAGACGGCACTTATCGCTTATAACAATATCTCAAATATAAAAAGATATAAAATAAAATTTAAAAGGGGCAGATGGAGTTCTATTTTGACGGGTATTCAATATGGAAAAAGTGCTTCACTGTGATCTTAAAATTAACGCAGTAACTTTGTATTAAACAAACATATATGTATAAATACATTAAGGTTTGTGCTATTTATATATAAGGTCTTTCAATTTAAATGGAAAGTAATTTAGGAGGTAATTCAGTACCGTTAATACATCACATTCCACTGCAAAATACTTTTTTTTGCGCGAACTTTTTCTTCACTTGTCCATAGAAACTGAGTCAGTTGATCGGACCACTTTGTACTGAGAAGTGAAATAAGTGCTTTGCAGTGGAATGTGATGTATTAACGATACTGAATCACCTCTTAAATTACTTTCCATTAAAATTGAAAGACCTTATATATTACTCCCCTTACAGTAGAAACCTGCCCCTCTATTCTGTATCTTTAGTTGCCAACTGGACTAGGTGCCTATCATCAAAAACATAGCTAAAAACAGAACTTGTAAATTTGCTATTAGTGGGTATTGAACTATTTACGAACGGTTTACGAACTTCAAGTGCAAACATATCCTTAGAAAATCGGAATTCGATAGTATATCTATGTTTTTGATGATAGGCACCCAGTTCAAATGGCAACTAAAGATACATAAAAGGCCCTCTGGAGTATCTGCATATGTACATACCTTCTGGTAAAAAGGTTATATATACGTATGTACAAGTAATAGATTAATGACTACAGATTCCTTTAAATTTTAGATTGTTCAATATCTTGATATCTAACAAAAATACTTTAAAAGAATTCATTACCATACAAACTATTTCGCCTTTACATAAACCGAATCATGGCAACCAGAGTCAAATAATATTGTGACCCAAGTTTGCTCCCCGGTCGGGCATGCACCAATAAGTTTTTCGGAGTTTATGTTTGTATTACCTTATACGTACCACTTATTGAACGGTGAAGGAAAACATCGTGAGAAAACCTGCATGCTCCAAAAAGCGTGCATAAGGCGGTAGGTCTCACCACCCATCACGTCGAGACGTAATAATCGTTGGTAAAATGCGGGTGTACCGAGTGTGGACTGTGACTTGCATTTCACAGTTCACACTCGGAACACCTCTGATACCCCCTCGGGAATTATATACTTAACAGTATTTTATGCAACTGTGACATAATGTGAGACATTGGGACACGAGTGCTTGTTTACGAAACGAACGAAGTGAGTTTTGTAATAGATTTGCACGAGTGTCGTAATGTCTAATTATGTCCAGTTGCACACAATATAATGACTGATATAAAGATATAAAGATCTTCGACCATCAAAAACAATATCACGAAAAGAGAAAAAGAACACTCGTCATGATGGAATTAGTAAGTAGATGCCTGAGACCAATCAGAAGCGAGAAGAGTAAAGGGGCGTGGCATAAGAAATTAAGGCAGACGGTTATTACTTGTGAGTGGTTGTCTAGCGATGTTATAATAAATTTGGCAAATCACAACGCAGAATTGCGGTGTTATAATGTAATTATGTCAAACAATCTAGGTACTTATAAAACCGCTTCTGATGTTTTAATTACCTTAATGCAGTATGGGAGTAAATAAAAATATTTATTTATTTACATGTTATTTGTGCAAATAAAAATATAAAACCAATTGTTATGTAAAAAATCACAGTATTGAAATCATGAAAGTAGTCGTATATTTTTGTTTTGACTATATATAAAGCTACATAACGGTAACTGACTGACTGACTCATTGACATGGTTGTTTAGTTGGAAGGAGTCGTTTGGGGTGGTAGTGTTGTATGTATGGAATGTCGGGTGTCTAATTGTGAGTGGGGAAAAACCTCGACATTTGACATTTTTTGACATTTGACATGGTTTTTTGACATTTTAGTGAGGCGGGTCGTTGTATGGGATTTTGTATGGGAGTTTTGAAAAATTTCGCGAGTGAGTAGGCGAGCCCGAAGGGCGAGCCTACGAACGAGCACGAACGAGCCGGCGAGCGCGAAGCGCGAGCGGGCGAAGTTCGTAGTGATGTACCTGGGTACTAGGGATGGGAAAAATTGACATTTTTGACATTATTGACAGAAAGTTGGCCGGAACAAGCTCGCGAGCGCGAAGCGCGAGCGGGCGCAGTTCCTAGGGATGTCCCCGGTCACTAGGGATGGGAATTTTTTTTTTCTAAAATTTGTTACAAAAAAATTTTGTTTTGGCCATATCTTCCCTAGGGGTCGGACCATAGGGTGACAAAAAAGTTTTTTTTTTTTTTTTCAAATGTCAAAACTTTAACGGCCCGTATCTCCGAGACGGCTTGAGTTAGACCCATGTTGATGGGTGTCTAAGAAAAGGCCTCGCCGAGATCTAGCCCCCCCCGGTGTCAAAACTTTAACGGCCCGTATCTCCCAAACGGCTGGAGCTAGACCCATGTTCATGGTACTCTAAGAAAAGGGCTCGGCGAGATCTTTCTGAAAATAAAATAAAAAAAAAAAAACGAAAAAAAAAAATTTTTTTTTACGAAAACTTTGGTCGGTCATATCTCCCGAACCGTAAGTCCTAGCGAGTTGCGGTTTCGACTTTAGTGATCAGTTCGCCGAGCGCTACCCGACCGCATAAAAAAATTTGACATTTGACATAATTTGACATTTTTTTGACAGGTCCAAAAATGTGCTCCGATTCGCTTGAAACTCGGTATCCAGGAGTAAATAGGGTCGCTGATTACGAATTTGTTGTCAAATTTGACACTTTTTGACAACCGACAGGGACTTTGACACTTTTTCGAAAAAAAAATTAATGGACATTTTTTCGGATCTTATGGCGAGGCCGAAGGCCGAGCTTACAAGTGTCTTTCCAGCGAGGCCGAAAAACGAGCATGGGAGGACGGAGAACGCGCCAGTGAGGCCGAAGGCCGAACTGGCAGCGTTCGGAGTCCGAACATGCGAGTTTTTCGGCCGAGCACGACACCGCGGCTACCAGAGTCATATCTGATGTCATCCTAGGGAGGCCGAAGGCCGACCCCGGAGGACGATTCCGGAGGCCAAACAGTACCAAGCGGCGAGGCCGGAGGCCGAGCTTGTGAGGCCAAAGGCCGAACCGAGTATAAGCGAGGCCGATGAACGAACATACGAGGCCAAAGGCCGAGTATGTGAGTTCATGAGGCCGAGTTCACATAACCCCGGGGGAATTACAATACCGTTTCACTTGGACATGTCTCCCGAACGGCTGAGGCTGGGCTTAGCGGGATTCAACTTCGTAGAAAGTTGGTTCAAGCACATTTAGACCGTTGACAGTTTGGACACTTGACAGCTGTCAGAGGAAACATTTCACGTAACGGATCCCGGCGAGGCCGAAGGCCGAGCCTGCAAGTGTCTTTGTAGCGAGGCCGAAAAACGAGCATGGGAGGACGGAGAACGCGCCAGTGAGGCCGAAGGCCGAACTGGCAGCGTTCGGAGTCCGAACATGCGAGTTTTTCGGCCGAGCACGACACCGCGGCTACCAGAGCCATATCTGATGTCATTCTAGGGAGGCCGAAGGCCGACCCCGGAGGACGATTCCGGAGGAATCGTCCGGAGGCCAAACAGTACCAAGCGGCGAGGCCGGAGGCCGAGCCTGTGAGGCCGAAGGCCGAACCGAGTATAAGCGAGGCCGATGAACGAACATACGAGGCCGAAGGCCGAGTATGTGAGTTCATGAGGCCGAGTTCACTTAACCCCGGGAGCATTACAAGACTGTTTCTTTTGGACCTACCTCGCAAACGTTTGAGATTGGGCTTAGCGGGATTCGACTCCGTTGAAATTTTTTCAAGCACATTTCGACCGTGTACATTTTGGACCTTTGACAACTGTCAGAGTACACAATAGCAAAATATTAGTCCACTTCAATTGAATCAAAGTTACCACACGTATTTCAACGCGCTATTACGGTTACGACGATGACAATTTTGAAAACTGATCACGACCGATGACTTTTTTTCCCACCCGATCATGACCGATGACATTTCGTGATACAATTGACTTCTGCCCATTACTTGAATGTCGTCTGATCACCTGTTTCAACTCAATTTCAAACGTGTTTTTTACTCGATACCTTATCCTGTCACGTTAACGAAAAAGTTAGAACAACAAGTACATAACAACAACAAACAACAACAAATAGAGTACAACAAAGAACAATTACAACTCACGCGGGCTGCCTGCAGCCCGCGCACCACGCAAAACACTAGTTTTTTATATAAGCTTACAAAATCCACATAAGATGCACACCTTTACTATTATTTTTCTAATTAGGTTTATCCTTCCTATCCAACTTGGTATCTCAACAACCCCGCCAAGCCAGCCCCTACCCTCTTATCGTCTTATTAAAACAAATATGCCCCGCGTCTTGATATTGTGTTTTGACACCCCGACTACAACCGCCAGATTGATTTTTAAATGACAGTGGTATTGATTCGGTGTAACACGACTTAACTTATTTGACAGGACTAACCTTATTTTAAGCGACCTGTCTTTTTATTTCGATAAAAAAAGAAAAAGACAGGACGTTTAAAATAAGGTTAGTCCTGTCAAATAAGTTAAGTCGTGCTACACCGAATCGACACCATTGTCTTTCGTTTAATATAAAATATCACTCCGATATGGTTTCAAAACAAAACACTTAATATTATTTTTATAATTATTATTTTTATTGTATTTTGTTTATATGTTTTAAAATGGAGACAACTGAAAATCAGCGCTGCAAGTTGCTTCAACTTGTATAATTTCCTGAGTTTGCTCCTTTTTTGCCATTTTATAATGTGTTGCACTGTGTTGTTTTTTTTTTATATGTTCTGTGGCAAATAAACTCATTTCACTTTCACTTCAGGATTATTGTAATAATAAATGATTTATCATAATTGTAAAAGTAACATACAAAATTGGAAACCAAAGCCTTAGTCGAAGGTCTTTAGCTGAAATTAAAACATATGATCTACAAAATTGCATATACATGCATGTACATATGTATAAAGCTCCGGGAACTTACACGACTATAATATAACAAATAAGCATATTTTTCTTATTAAAAAGTAAACAGAAGGATGAAAGTGCCACTAAGGCTTTCGTTCCTTAATAGTTACGTGGTTTCGTCCCTTGGTTTACAATTTATCAATCCACTATTATTATAGTGTCACTAATTACTATTTGTACCTCTATGTGTTTTATAAAATATTGAACTCATCAAAATTTTCAAAAGTAAAGATAAGCCCTTACCGTACTATGGCAGCACCAAAATGTTTTCACCTTTAAATGGGTGACGCTCACACATTTGGAATTAGTGCTCATCTGAGCACAGTGATAGTTGGACGCCACTTAAAGTTAATCATGTTAACAACTTTAGTAGTCTGATCAGTTTGCAGACCGTAGGTAAACAGATTACGCACTCATAAGTGTGCGCGCGTCGGCATTATTTTAACGCACGCATTCAAAAACAATGCAATAGATTTTAGCTGCCAGGGCTCATCTAAACTTTTGAAATCTTTGGAACTAATACATTTGGTACGCATACATTTGGCGTCATTTAGATAATCTAAAGGAAATATGTAAAACCATTTACGAAAGCGCTTTCATATGAAATGGTATCATAAAACTCTTGGATTCAGAAATAAGGCTGCTTTCTTCTTATTTAAGGGCGTATAAAAATAAGCAAAAGCTTGAGCGCACGTTGTACGAGTGTATAGGTAATTGAATTCTGTAATTGAAAATAAATTCAAGTATAATACGAGCAAAGCAGATGTTCGTCTGACTCAGAGAGATATAAAACTGAAAAGCTATTTCAAAAGTTACACTGGAGTTATTAAATTGAATGGGTCACAAAGAATACTCGAATAACGAAACAAAAACATTTTTATTTACAAAATACGGGTAACAATTTCTATTTACAAAATTCGGGTAACAATTTTTGGGGTGCCTGAGTATTCATGAGAGTTTTTACAAATGGAAAACTATTCATATACTTTAAATTCTTGTAAATTTATTCCAGAATCCACAATTCCTTAAACAGACAAGACTTGATTTATTTTTAAAAAGATTAAATGCAGTGTAGTTTAGCGAATGGCAGTATTGTTGTACTAACAACACAAATAATGATTTATACTAGAAAAACGCTTGAATCCCAGTAATAGCTCTTCCCAAAATTAGAGCGTGGACATCATGAGTGCCTTCGTAAGTATTAACAGCCTCCAGGTTCATAACATGCCTTATCACGTGATACTCGTCAGACACGCCGTTCCCGCCCAACATGTCCCTAGCTGTTCTAGCTATTTCCAAGGCCTTTCCGCAGTTATTTCTCTTCAAAAGGGATATCATTTCCGGCGCAGCCTTGTCTTGATCCTTCAAACGGCCGACCTGCAAGCAACCCTGATAGCCCAAACTAATATCCGTCATCATGTCAGCCAATTTCTTCTGTATTAGCTGGTTGGAAGCGAGCGGGCGCCCGAATTGTTTTCTGTCCATCGTATACTGGCGGGCGATCCGCAAACATGTCTCCGCCGCTCCTAAAGCCCCCCAGGCGATTCCGTACCTCGCGTTATTGAGACATCCGAATGGCCCCTTCATGCCGACGACATTCGGCAGTAAATTCTCCTCCGGTATAACAACTTCGTCGAGCAATATCATGCCCGTAGCCGACGCTCGTAAAGAAAATTTGCCATTGATTTTCGGTGTCTCTAAACCTTTTTTGACTTGAGCCCGCTCGACGATATAGCCCCGGACCTTTCCTTCGTCATCCTTTGCCCATACTACTAAAATATCAGCTATTGGCGAGTTGGTAATCCACGTTTTCGCCCCGGATAACTTGTAGGTTTTAGTGCTAGAGTCATATTTTGCTCGAGTCACGAATGAGCTGGCGTCGCTGCCGTAATCTGGCTCAGTAAGGCCAAAACACCCAATTAGCTCCCCTTTCGCCATTTTCGGTATGTACTTTTGCTTTTGTTCCTCTGTCCCGTAGTTATATATCGCTCCCATAGCTAAACTACTCTGTACACTTACAGCAGATCTATAAGATGAGTCTACGGCATCCAATTCTCTGGTGATCAGTCCGTAAGTAACGTAGGAAACGCCGGCACATCCGTAACCTTTTAACGTACATCCCAAAACTCCAAGTTCTCCCACTTCTTTGTAGATCTCCTTGTTGAATACCTCATTTCTATTGGCATCGATGATTCTTGGTAGTAGTTTCTCGTTGCAATAAGATCTAAACGCATCTCGCATAGCTTTTTCATCGTCGTGTAGTTGGCTCTCCAAATTCAATGGATCTTCCCAGTTGAAGACAGTTTTTGCGTTTTTGGAGCAAGTTGTTGACAGAGCTCGAACGCTTGTAGCATTTTTCACTAAAACTGACACTAAATTACTAAATTTATTCACCGGCACGGCCATTGTCACGCGATACACAATTCACTCTGATAAATAATGATAAATAACAAGTTTTATCAGTTGTTTACTCTTTGTGTTAATCAGTTCTTTTGCTTTTGTTTTTCACTTGAAACCTCTATCACTTTTCCCGCTTATACTACCATCTTAACGTTTAAATTACCTACGTAAATTGAGTGTTTTCATGAAAAATAAACAATTTCTCTTTAACGTCTCGGCCTTGTCACTGACCTAAACGAGTAATCGGTAGCAACGCCGGCAACGCCCGCGCTTCTAACAATACTGTCAAATACTGTACATACGTACTGAGAGAATGGACAGCACTCCTAACTCATCATAATAAAAGCTCTTTTTGATTGTTCAAGCAGCTTAGTAAAACTTGTAGATCTATAACGGTATGTAGCTAACTTCATACTTGTTGTTTACGTTCTGTTACGTCATGCGATGCTTGTGTGCGTGCGCGTTATCATGTGATTTATTGTAGTGTGTATCTTCCAAAGGTTTTATCTTGTTTATTATTATGTTCAGAATGTGACACGAATGATATCTTATAATTAAATAAAAATAAGGTGATTTTGCATGATATAGCCTAATTCATACTGAAGTCTCGGTAAATGGACAGAGCAAAGGTTCAATGACTCTTTCTGTGAAAAATGCAAAATATTATCGATGTCTTTCTTAAACAAGTATTGCTACATATAAAATAAAATAAATCGTATTTAGCAAAAAGGATAATTTAACCTTGTTCCAGATCACTTACCGAGTCTCCAGTATGAATTTGGCTATATCAAGCGGAGTCACCTTATTTTGTTTACATATAATTAATAAGGGTTCTTTAGGTTTTTGTACTTTAGTACAGTTAATCTTGTAAACTGTAACTGTTTGTTAACCTAAATAAATAAATGTTTATGAAAGCAAAAATTACTATTGTATTGTATATCAACAAAATTAATATATCTATTAAATCTTCCTACGTCTTTTTTTTGTGTGAAGTACTTCTTAATCGGTTGGTAACTTAAGTAAACTCAAACTGACTTTGTACTCTGGAAGCCTCTTTTCCGCGGCTTGGCCCGAGTCGAAGCTTTACCAGTACTTTCTTTGTGCCGACTTTGTGCTCTAATGTAGTCAAATAAAATGTTGTATGTGAAGTGACTATTTTCCACAAACTAGGGGAAGCCGACAAAGTTATTTCAACTCCTCGTTTAAATATCCTTAAACACATCATCTCCTTTCTAAAGTGTGAATATTGTCCACAGTGCAATGTACTAGAAAAAGTGACAAACGCACATACTTTACATTTTCAGTGTGTCTTCTTTGCATTGTCACTTTGACTGTTTAGTTTTTATTCCTTAGTTGATTCATCTACTTTGCATTATCATTTTGTTTACTGTGTGTTGTCCCTATCTCAAACTTGTTACTCCGTCCTTTAAATTTAGCCGTAAAGGAGCGTATAGATAGATGTGTGACTAAGACAGAACGTTATTATGATCTCATATGTCGTATAAAAAAAAATGAAGCTACTTATGCACGGTCAACAAAAGAGATAACTAACCAGGCCCAGCGCAAACACTTTCATCCTAAGAACCAATGACGAGTGATTGTTGAGATAAAGAATACTTATGTAATCAATAGTACATTATGTGTATGTATTGACCAAGTATTTCTCATCTATCATCTTTCACCCTAATTCTACATCTTATAAAAAATCTTCGTTCGCAGCGTTCAACTTTATTGAAACGTATGGTTAAAAAACTAATACAAAAAAAGTCGACTAGGTTCTATCGCAACTTTAAGGGTCATTTATTTTTTGAGTGTAGTTATACTACTGAGGCTTTTTTGGTCACAGTGCAATAATACAGCTGACAGACAAATAGACATTACATTTCATATACAAAGATAGATGTAGAAGAAAATACAAAACTTTAAACCATTTACTTAGAAGAATATTTTCCTGTAATTGACTAAGTCGTATCTACTAAAAGTGCACATTCCTACTAGCAACAACTTTAACAGTCTTTGTAACTTAAATGCTAAGCCAAATTGCGTAAAACTTTTTCTCTTTCAACTTTAAATAACTTAAGTTACACAAAGAACTTAGCGACAACATAACACAAAATTAGTTCACTTATACCACTTTTATAAATGGTTTTAAAGTAAAGGATGTAAGATAGATAACCTTTGGACTTTTCCAATGTTTATAGCTTGATGTGATCTCCACTGTACATTACACAACTTTATATAAAATCGAATACTAACAAGACTACAAATCGGTCGAAAGCCATTGTCTGATACAAAAGTTCCTAGTTCGATTCCCGCCGCTGGAATGCATAGGATTTCGTTGATTAAACCAATACATACTTTATTGTTGTGAATAGTTGTGTGAATTAAGGCGCTACGAAAAAAAAATCGACACTTTAACAACGTGCATATCTACTTCAGTAAATAATGTATTATTCTGAAAAAAAAATATATAATTTTTAGATTCTTTTTCTAGGGATTTGTTAAAACAGAAACGCGATTGGAGAAATTCGGCTCGATAGAAATAGTTATTGAAGTGAGGTCTTTTTCGGCACCAATTCTCCTGGTTTGACAATTTAGAATGACAAATTTTATTAGATGGATTTTAACGATATCGAGGACCTGGTTAAACGAAATTTTGATAGCGACTTTAGTAGGTTTTATATCAATAAAAAACCGACTTTTTGCTACTTTTCCACGAATCCGTCCCTCTCGCACTGAGGGTTTTTTCGCATATGGAGTAACAGGGACGCTAAAACTTTTACATATCACCTTAAGGCGAGTCCATCGAGAAGAAACGCTTTCATTTTATACTTGACTTTCCTGCTCAGTAAAAGCGGGCCGCTCTGAAATCTCGCGATTACCAAGTGTTTTTTTTTACAATTTTTTTGGAATGAGAAGGATGGGTTTTTGATATGACGGCCGTTTTATATCTCATTTTGTACTACGTTTATTTTGGTACGAGTGTTATTGTCCAAAACCTAATGTAACTCAAATAAAATCAAATATTTACATCATAGTTTAGGCCTATCTTTGAGATTTCATTGGATGCAGGGAAATACAAGTAATCGCGTGTCGAACGGCCGAAATAAGAAGATATGTAAAGATAGAGGTACATTTTATTTCAAAATTTTATCGTCACAATTTCGCCTTTTAAAATGAGTTTGAAAAGAGACAAAATGGGAGAATTTGTTTATATAAAATTATGTTAAGGTGTGTTAATTCGAAAACCATTTCGAGATTTAGGTTTAATAAGCCGTATTTCAGAACTTGTGGTCTAAAAACCTCTTGAAAGAGATAGACCACTTTTTTTTATAAGCAATCACACATCACGATCAGTATAATGTCTCAAATGACGTGATATCGGACAATTCTTTAAAAAATCATATATAATAATGGTCAATTTATATCCCAAAATAATGAAAACAATTTTTTAGAAATTAAGCTATGGGAATTAGTGTAAAACCCCCAAACAGACTTTTCTGGATTATTACTTATGTGCAGCATGTTTTATTGTTTCCTAAAACTATTTTCTAAACAATGAAGAAATTTAATTCGAAGAACAACTTCTTTCTTTCATATACATAAAAAGAAAAAAAAATTACAAAGGGCCACGGCGTCGCACGATGTATAGTATTTTTCAATTAAAACCCTGTGTCGTAATTTATTCAAAAGGCGAACGCGCCCTTAAATCCTGAGCACATTAAATAAATAATACTCTTCGCAGGGTCCCCATTGTCACCCCGACGACATCTAGAAGATCGGTCGAGTCTTATCACGCAATTGGCGACAATGGCTGCTGGGGACACTTGTAGCGGCTGAAGAGAGGTAGAGCCGCTGCAATGTAGCAGTTTTCGACGAGAATGACGTCTTACAAAACAGGATGGCAATAAGGGCGGATTTTTAGAAATTCATTCCCTAAGCGTTTGTTTTGTAGTTAAAACTATAAAAATTCGTATTTAGCTTATTGGTTACAAATAAAAACTGACGAATTTCAGCGTTTTCGAAAAAGGAGGTAAAATAAAAAAGAAAAGTCCTGACTCACAATAGTTTCGTTCGGAAACGTGGCTAGGCCCACGGCCTCGCCAAACACACTTAACCTGAAAATCAAATACGAGATCAAGAAATTATTTCCGCCTCGCTAAATAAATTTTACCTGAAAATCATATAAGTTATATAAGTATATCTCTTTTGTGGACAAGACCTACCCTAATTCTATGATGTAGACACAACCTACCCATGTGTGCAGCATGTAACACTAATTTTGCAGTAATTATTTCCACATAGATTTTATCTGAATTATGAAACTTGAAACCAGATTAGAACGTATCGATATTTCGAATAAAAAGATAACACAAGCGAATCGAGTAAAAAAATACAAAAAAATAATAATAAAGGCGTAATAAGCGAGAATATGCCACAATTTCTAACAAATTTGATCGGAGCTGCATTGACCTAGAATATTCGTTCTCGTATTTTTACAAAACTTCGATAGCTGCATGAAATAAATTAGCGCAGCAAGTACTAAAATCAGCGCTATAAAAAAGAAAAAGGCGCTAAAAGGCTGCAAGGGATTTTTAGCCTTTGTAGCCTGGTCGTGGTATCACAGGAGGGATGAATCTTCGATAAATTATTCACTCTCTATTTACATGACAAACGACGAGCCAGCACGAAGGTCTAAGACTTAATGGCACCTCTTCCGATGCTGTTAAACTGTCCTTTACCCATTCCGTAGATTGTGGCACCTGAAATTCAGTTTAAGATAACATTTTTAACCTGTTTTTAAAACTGAAGAAGATAAAAGCAGCTTGCATTTCAAATTCTTCCAATTATCTTAAAGTTACTAAATTACATATTTAATGTATCTTTATTTTATTGAATAAAAATGCTCGTAATTTTATATTTTAGCTAAAATATCACATCGCAGTGATTTTAGGAGAAACTAGTTTTGCCTAGTTCAAAGTAGTTTCTCGGAAATCCTTCAGCGCATAAGCGAGCAGTTAATAGTGGAATGTCCTAAAATAACATATATTTTGTGACAACCCAGAATCAGTTTAACCTCAGGAAAACTAGTTTGTCCTAAAATTGGGTTTGGTCGGTAACTTATAGAATGTGCCGGCTATTTTAGAGCCTAATGGTTTAGCGCGTGACGATGGCAAAAGGCCGGATGGTATGACGCTCATCCCATGGAAGAACGGGCGGCCGTTGGTGTGGGATGCAACTTGCGTAGATACTAATAATTTTAAAATTATGCATGTATATAGCTTACTTTATACTTTATTTGTATTTATAGGTCTATTCTAATTTTTTATATTATTTAAGTTTTATTTTGGGTCAATAAAAATATTATTACGTGACGTTGCATGCACGATATAGCCAAATTCATACTGGAGACTCGGTAAGTCAGCACCAAGGTTCAATTACCCTTTCTGTGAAAAAAGTAATATAACATTTAGGCTTCCTGACTCGGTGTTGTTCTTAAACAAGACAAATAATATTTAGTATTTAGCAAAATGTGTCATTGAACCTTGGTTCTGATTACTCCTGACCACTTATTGAGTTTCCAGTACGAATTTGGCTACATCAAACAAATGTATACTAGTATACTGGGACTCGAATAATAATAATACTTTGGATATCCCGACTCATACAATATATCTTTATTTATTTATTTATTAAAAATGGAACACCAACGGTACACATATTACACACAACAAATTATTTACAAAATTAAAATTCTGATATGCGGACCAGTTACAGGCGTTCACAACATTCATAGTTAAATTATAAACACAAAGCAGACATATTATTTAAAGCAAGAATTAAAAAAACCAATACACCTATAATAATATTTAAACAAATTTACATACATACCTATTACCTTATATTATCCGTGCTATTACCTAATAACTTGCTTAAAATTATACAAAAAATATACAAAACATGAGTAAAAGACAGAGCAAAATTATACTTATCTTCTGCAAAAAGCTGTAGTTCTGAACACCTGTCGTATCACAAGGAAATTCCTTCAGTCTAACTCATCCCAGTACACATACCTATTCATCTTAACTACTCTGCACTTGGCCTCGATCTGTGCCACTTTTACCTCTTAAAGAAAGAGAGGAAATAAGAACAAAACAATAATAATAATAATTAAGGTAAACTTGGACAGATGAACTTTATTTTCAGTTGACCATGATACTGGAAATTATCCGTAAGTCCCTTCACGCATTCCTGTGGTGAATAGCACGGAGCCACTACAGCTGGTGACCGAGAAAGCATAATTAAGGTCGCGTTAAAACTCGAGTAAACTCAGATGTCTATTTAGTAAAAAATTGGAAAAAATATATGGTATACTACAGAATATTTAGAATAATGTGTTTTGAAATATTAAGAATTTAAAATTTTTATGACTGATTTTTTAAATTAAATACCAAAAACAGGGTCCAATTTAGTACTAAGGTCCGATTTAATTAAGTATGCAAGAAAACTAATAGAAACTCAGTCAAACTGACGATATTACAACAAATGTGTTCTTTTGAATATTTTTGAAGAATTTTTAAAATATATTTTTTTATAATTTTTTTTTTAATTTTTAAGCGCCTATTTTGCCCTATCCGGAGACCCAGCGACGTAATACCGTGCGCGCTGATATAAAGGTTATTTCAATATAATTTCAGTCGATATTTGTACCGACACAGTGTCGACTCAAGTTCGTTGGCGGCTACAACAGCCTTAATGCACAGAACCCTTCTTGCTGCGTGTTTCTTCGATGTCTCAATGCAAAGTTTGTTCCCGTCGTTTGCCCCTTTCTGAAATGTAAATGTGCCCGATTGATTGCTCGAAATAAACATTATTTCTTTCTTTCCTTCATGTCCCCACTTCACAGCGCAAAATAAATATAGTATCACGAACACTCCTTTCCTGCCTTTTTTAGTAGCCGCACTAAACTGGCTTCCGTAGATCCTTTTTCGCCGAGGGTAGGGTACTCTTTAATGGCTCAGTGATTTTCCCCAGTCATATGCAAATTCGGGAATTAGCATACATTTTATTCTCAGCTCTGCATCAAGCGAAAAAATTAAGTGGGGTTTTTGTAGCGACGGAATTTTTTCGTCTTTAATTGATACTAAGTATGTGCTACAAAAGTTAAACCACATTTCCCAGTGAACAAGTATTCTAAAACGAAATTTTCCATAGAATATATATATACAAGGGGTAACAGAAAGGTCTTAACCATATTTGAAGAGCTTATTCAGTCAATGGTTTAGAACAAATTTTACTATGGAACAAATCCTGTATATCGAAAAAAATAATTACTCGCTTCATAGGAAAATGCAGTGCCGCTTGGCCGAAATGTATGGAAGGGCAGATATATATACAACGTGTAACAGAACCATATTGGAAGGGCTTATTCAGTCAATGGAACAGAACAACTTTTACTATGGGGTCAACCCTGAAATCTCAAAACAAAATCTGCTCTTCCATACATTTCCATTCATTTCTATGAAACAGTAATTTTTTTTTTGATATACCGTTTTTGTTCCATAGTAGAAGTTGTTCTATACCATTGACTGAATAAGGTAAGGACCTCCTCATAGCTTTCCATGGTAAGTCAATAAACTTACTACGTTACGTAAAGGACTAATCTTTATGTACTGAAATTTGATACGTTACTAATCCTAACCAAAGTTTTCTTGTTCTTTTTCAAAACTCATTCGTGACGTATATAGGCCTTTTACGCTAGGAATTATTAGTTGCTATATAACTTCTAAAGGTAAAAAAGTAAATTCCTAAAATATTTTTTTCGACGTTCGATTTTAATGAAATAAAGCCTATTTTCTGCTCCAAATTGAGCCCCGTCCACCTATAAAAATTACATCAAAATCCGTTCAGTAGTTTCGGAGACGTGCGCGAACAAACAAACAGAAGGACAGAAAAACAGACACAGACAGAAAAGAATTCTAAAAATCACTGATTTGTGTTCTATTATTCTTATTTAGTCACCCCCTATCTATTTTTATTACCTTTCTTCAATGTACAGACACACGGTTCTACTCTTTTATTATATATATTATTATGTATATTGATATTCCCTTTTCAGTATGATACAGTTAAAACTTATACTTTTAACAAAGTAAGGACCTCCTTTGGAAGTTTAATGTAAAATCTTATACCATGACGAAAGAGGTTCGCCTCAAAGGACCCATTTTTCCTCTTATTTACATGTTAAAGTGGGTCAACAGAACTTTCTCCGATATTACACAAGGTTGCTGTGGAACTCTTTGAGCCTAGATATTTAATTAGGTATAAGGATCGTTTGTGGAAGTTGAACATTTTAATTAGCGCTTTAGGGCTTTCGCAGGACTTATTCATGAAAAAGTAGCGGTAGCTCAATTAAGAGGACACTAGACTCTCAGTATTGAGACCCAGGTTTGAATCATGTCGCTGGAGCATGCACCAATGAGATTTTCGTAATAATTGCACAATATATATGTACATTTCATGACATAAAATTCATGTGGTCACTACGGAATTATTGCACAATATACGTATTATGTACATTTCATGTGCACACTACGCAATTATTGAACAATATACATGTACATTTCATGTGCACACTACGGAATTATTGCACATTATACAGTGTGTCCCTCGTAAAAGTGCACATCCGAAAGTGGGTGAAACTAGATCTAAATATATCGACAAAAACATTTTTTTTTTTTTACTTTTTTTTTATCTTGAAAAAATTATCCACCTGGGTATCTTTGTATGGGACGCGAGCGCAGTGCCTTTGGTTAACCGCTCGTAGAAAATATTGTATTTATGATAGAATGTTGTATTTTTTTTTGTTAGAAAGATAATGGAATAGGCAATGATAAATAGGAATAAAAGTATAGTAAAACGGGAACATTATTTTGAAAAAATTGACTATTATTGAAAAAAAAGACGGAAAAATTAAAGAAATAATCTTTTAGGATATTATTTTTATGCTAATGGTAGTTTATTATGTTTTGTTTTTGATTTGGTATGGGACGTCTATTTTTTAAGGATTATAACAGTTTTATTTCATTGCATTACTCGCGTTAGATCAAAAGTTATGACATATTTTATACATAGTCTCTACGGTAGGCAAAAAAAAATTTAAAACGTAAATTTACAAAACAAAGATTTTCTAAAAAAAAAAACAACATTTTTTTGTCGATAAAATAAGGTCTAGTTTCACCCCTTTTCGGATGTGCACTTGTAGGAGGGACACACTGTATATGTACATTTCATGTGCACACTACGGAATTATTGCACAATTTATGTATGTACATTTCATAAGCACACTATTTGTCTGCTTACCACTTGCTGGCGGTGAAGAAAAACACTGTAAGCTAAACCTGCATGCTCTAAAAAGCCTGTTTGTATTGTGCCCGAAGTTCGGCAATAAGGCACACCTCCTATTTCATTGTTTGTATTATGCTCGAAGTACAAAGATAATGCACGCCTCCTATCTAATTGTTTCTTTGTGCCCGAAGTACAACGATAAGGCACACCTCCTATTTCATTGTTTGTATTATGCCTGAAGTACAGCGATAATGCACGCCTCCTATCTAATTGTTTCTTTGTGCCCGAAGTACAGCGATAAGGCACACCTCCTATTTCATTGTCTATATTATGCCCGAAGTACAGCGATAATGCACGCCTCCTATCTAATTGTTTCTTTGTGCCCGAAGTACAACGATAAGGCACACCTCCTATTTCATTGTTTGTATTATGCCTGAAGTACAGCGATAATGCACGCCTCCTATCTAATTGTTTCTTTGTGCCCGAAGTACGACGATAAGGCACACCTCCTATTTCATTGTTTGTATTATGCTCGAAGTACAAAGATAATGCACGCCTCCTATCTAATTGTTTCTTTGTGCCCGAAGTACAACGATAAGGCACACCTCCTATTTCATTGTTTGTATTATGCCTGAAGTACAGCGATAATGCACGCCTCCTATCTAATTGTTTCTTTGTGCCCGAAGTACAACGATAAGGCACACCTCCTATTTCATTGTTTGTATTATGCTCGAAGTACAGCGATAAGGCACACCTCCTATCTATTTGTTTCTTTGTGCCCGAATTACGGCGATAAGGCAAACCTCCTATCTATTTTTTTTGTATTGTGACCGAATTACGGCGATACGGCACACCTCCTAACTCATTGTTTTTTTGTGCCCGAACTCTGTTAAAATTTACAGTGACAAGAGGGTACTACGAGTGTTGACTGTTTTAGTGACATAACTATAATAATATAAAAAGTAAGCTTCAGAAAAATATAATATAAATATAAATATTTACTACATAAATACTTACAACGTAACGAATATATATGAATATATATAAAAATATATTTACATATATATAAAAGCTTTATGGTATTTTGTATAGCGTGTAAGCCATCAGCAGCGATAATTTGGGATATTATTCATATTATGTCCTAGGAGTAATAAAAGGACTTTTGGACTTTGAGAATAGTACTATCGAAAATCATTATTTAAAATCAAAAAATACATTCGTGTCACAGTAAAAGGAATATCTGAACAGTTTACTAAAAGTCCAAATCATTTGAAGCAACTTCATTCAATAAATCTATGGTACATCATCCGAGCCAACTAAATGAGCAAAGCCCAAAAGTAAGTACCTTCGCTGTCACAAATGGAATAGTCGTGCTCTTCAAGAGGCCAGGGTTCCGGATTATCTAGCCGCCTGTCTGCCAAATTAGGGCTTTTATCGAGCCCCGAGCTCATACAATCTGGTTTAATTAGTCTATATTCGCCTGTGAGGGTGTCTGTACTTGTGATTGAAATCAGACTTCGCTGCATAGCTGTATATAGTCGGGTATAGTCGGATATATTCGTAACGGTGTAACTGTAGTCGCATAACGAAGATGGATGAGGTGACGGCCTGTTTATAGCTGTCTATCTAAATAATATTAGTTGGCGAAACTGAAAACTTATGTTTATACTAAGTCACTACTAGTCTATATGAACAACTGTTTGTATGGGAGCTAAGTGAAATTCGTAAGTTTTTTTCACTTCCCCTTATACAAATTGCCCCGATCAGCTGACTGGTCCAGTATGGAAAGGTAAAAACTAATTTTAAGAATTTAGCACAATCCTAATAGAAAAAGTTGTTCATATGGATATGTTCTACATATATTTCAAATTTCGCCAACTAATTTAATTTAACCTTGTCTAGGTATGTTCAATTTTACAGTAC
Organism: Ypsolopha sequella; assembly: GCA_934047225.1. Classification (NCBI taxonomy): domain Eukaryota; kingdom Metazoa; phylum Arthropoda; class Insecta; order Lepidoptera; family Ypsolophidae; genus Ypsolopha; species Ypsolopha sequella. The sequence goes on from OW203996.1 coordinate 13,906,224, forward strand.
AGGCAAAGTGTTACGACACTACTTTCTGTTATTTGTGTTGCAAATTTGGCAAGAAAGTAATATAAATGTTAAAAATAAATAAATATTTAAAAATATAAATAAATTTATGCGTTAATAATTTAGATGTGCATAGTACTCGTATAGTATTTGTTATTACTTACCACTTCCTGAACTGAATGGTGAAGGAAAACATCATGAGGAAACCTACATGCCCTAAAAAAGAAAGCGTGTATTTGCGCCCGAAGTACGGCGATAGGGCTTACCACCCATCACGTTGGGACGTAATAATCATTGGTAAAACCTGGGTGTACGAAGTATGAACTGTGAGTTGCATTTCACAGTTCACACTCGAAACACCTCTGACACCCCCTCGGGGATTAATGTCTTGACGATATATTATATTTTTATATTTATTATCAATTTTGTATTATATTAAATTATAAAAAATATTACATCTTATAAATAATTTTATTGTAAAATTGTTTTAGTGTAATAGGATTTTAGGATATTTTTTTACTTAGCGAAAAAGGTGTTTAGTGTGGAACCCGAGTGCAAGCTTAAATTAAGGTAGATGCAAAAAAATACGGCATGAGTACCTATTTTCGCTCAACTTTTATATTGACTGCAACCTAAATTTGCCTATATATGAACGTGTACGTCAAAAGTTTGTCAGTCACTATTTTCGCTCAAACCGTTAGGCTTTTTAGGGTTCCGTAGTACATAAAAGGTACAAAAGGAACTTTATGGTGAGACTCCGTTGTCCGTCCGTCTGTATGTCACAGCCTCATAACTTTAGCACCGTTAAAGATAAATACATAAAATTTGGCACAAAAATATCATTAATTTGCCCACATATTAGGATGAAAAAAAATATTTGAAATTGTTCAAAATATTTCCAAAACAAAAGTGAGAAAAATAAAAAATATTAGCTTAAAAATACAATATGGGTATCAAATTGTAGATACTAAAAATCTGATTTTGAAAATATATACTTTTACTTTACTTACTAGCGCTGGTTTTGAGAAATCTTAAAAAAAAAAACAAAAATATGTATGTCCCCCCCTTATCTCCAACACTGGTGGACCGAAAAAATCATGGTAATATGTGTTTACGTAAAGATTACAGGAAAAATAAAGCGGTCGAGAAATTCATGAAAAAAAAATGACAAAATAAAATTTGTCATCCACAATACGGAACCCTAGATACGCGAGTCTGACTTGCAATTGGCCGGTTTTTTTTTGCGTGTATTTACTAACTTATCCTGTAGAAGCTCGTCCAAATAGTCTCTAAAAATTCCAAAAAATTGTCATATATATATTCGGTTGGTAGGAGAATCTATTATATAACATTAAAAGTAATTCCACTATTATAATGAAAAATTGGAAAAAAGTTCATAAAAATGCAACCCCACCTCTTAATTTCAGGACGATATAATTTAAAAACCTTAAAATAATCATGATACTTACATGCACCTTAAAGAATAACCTATAAAACAAAAAATTGTTTTCGTAAAGAATAATCCATGAAACATTTTTCGATACCCTAGTAATTCAATATTGAGTACAAGCATGAGGGCCAATAAGTCAAAAGCAACTGGAATTTATATAATTTTTCAATGCAAGTGCTCGTAAAGGCCCACTTTTTATGCATCAAAACCGAACAGTCGATTATTTCGCTCTGGGGCTTTATTATTTATTTATTTTTATTTATTTACGAGAATTTGGCTAACCTGCAACCTTTCCTGTGTACCATAAATATTGTACTTTTTTTTCCACTGTTTAACGGCTCTGGATACAGTCCGTTTCAGCTAATCATTAACTTGCAAAATTGTAACATGTAACTTTCAAGTTTAATAATTAAATTGTTTTCTTTGATTATATTTGTTTTATTTCCTCACACTATGCATAGTATGCATTGAAAAGCGTAGTATGATACACGGGCGTAAGAGCAATAAATTACTCGGTTACGTTTAAAACACTCGCTTGTTGCATAAACTACTATTATATATTTTAATATATAATTTATATAATATAAGTTTGTGGAATAGTACAAGTGATTTTCTGTTCATTATGGAATTTATAGGACTGAATGATTAGATTGATGGATGTTGAAGAGGCAAAAGGTGTGTCAAGATCACAGCAGATAGAGTTCTGTGGTCTCTGCTTACCCGTTTGGGATACAATACCGTTTTATTTATTGTATATGTTATCAGAAAAGTTTTATATAATTCAGGAATTATATACAATTCCTAGGAAATTTATCAATGTAAATATATATTTATGAGTTTTTGTTGAAAGTCGTAGTTGTTTTAAATATTTCGTCATATCTTTAAACAAACCTATCCCGCTATAACATTTCCGTTTGGTATTATGGAAATACACAATTCCTAGGAAATATGTGTCGAGAACTTAATTTTACAAATTTTCTGATGGTTTTCGGCATTATATTCAATTCCAAGGAATTTTATCAATTGCTTTTTGCTTGAAATCATAATTATCTCACAAGCAGTTCTTGTTTTGTAATAAATTACATAAAAAATTACGTATTATGAAATAGAATAAGTGAAAAAATAAAATTTAACTATAAAAGCAACCAATCTGAAAGTTTAGTTATTTCAATTGTTTTAAAGTTAGGTACTCCCATCTGGCTATCCTTTTGGAAGATCTTTGCCCCTTCGTAAATTAAAATAATTGTGTCAAATATCTTTATGCGCGAATTTAACCAGAGTTCTTCAGAGAAAAGTTTGGAAACAATTATTATTAAGAGTACATTTTGCCTTAAAGTGCCTAAGGCATCCACGGTTGTTAATTTTCTCTTTTCAAAAACACTTTCCTCGGAGCGTTTTCATATTCTATTTGTTAAAAGATACATATGTATGCAAATAATTTTGAAAACACAAAAAGCAATTGTAGAGACTTTAGAATACCGTAAATTTTCTTTTCTGTGTGATTTATTATAAATCATTAAAAAAATTACCGGTCAAGTGCGAGTAGGGACTCGCGTACCTAGGGTTCTGTAATTCGACAGTTTTGGGAATTTGTCATTTTGTTTTCGAGAATTTCTCAACTGCGATATTTTTCTTGTGATCTTTACGGCTGCACATATTACCATGATTTTTTTCATATTTGTCGGTCCACCAGTTTTGGAGTTAAGGGGGGACATAAATTTTTTGTGGATTTTTGAGGATTTCTCGAAATACATGCAAGTAAATATATTTTTACAATCAGCTTTTTAATACTTACAATTTGCTACCCATATTGTATTTTATAAAAAAATTCTTTTTTATTTTACATTTTTTGTGTTTCTCGTTTGTGATGCTTTTTTTAAATTGCTATAGTATTTCTGTCATTGGCTAGTATCGATCTATAATCGTCATTTTTTTTCATATGTTCCGGTTCACCAGTTTCGGAGATAAGGGGGGACATACACCTCACGCAGAAAGTACCTAAAAAGTAGAGTTACTACTGTCATATGACATCTCATGACGAATCATTAGGCGGCATAATTTCGGTATGATGAGAGTTTTTCCCTTTACTGGATATGTGCTGCAAGGATCTGATGGCGTGTGGATGACAGTGACAGGGGGGCGCAGCTGCGAAACAAGGAGTATGGTAGCGGCGTTACTTCCGAATTTGGACACAACCAATCCACGTGCCATAAGATTATTGTAGCACTGTAACTAGATGTAAGACTGACAAATACTTGAAAGTTGGGAAGAGATAAAGAAAAGAACAAAGGAAAACAGAAACATTTTAAAACAATCATCAAATAAAGACATGACTTCTTGTAATACAGTCCTATCAGTGATTGTCACGCATGTTTAAGTATTATTAAAACAACAAAAATAATAAGATTCAATTATTACCAAAATCAACCCATGCACTTATGGATATATTAATAATTTGCAATATTTCGCTAAACACTCTTATCATGCTATTCAAAATGCAGACTCAAGCACCACATGCACATGCAAGCAAGCAGTACGAGCACAAAATCGAGCAATCTTTAATAACAAGCAAGAAAACTTATCGATACGTGTTTCGCTTCTAAACGAGGCATCCTTGTGATGTGTTGCTCACCCGACCGCTCAACAGCAAATCTGTCTGAAAGCATGATAAGAGTGTTTAGCGGAATATTACAAATTATCAAAATATTAATAATTGAATAAATAATATTTTTAAGCCTTTTCTTTGGCCTTTTATTGTTTTAAATAGATTATAATATAATATATCAATAACTTCATGTACATACAATATCGAAAATAACTTAATGGTAATTTTTCTTGTGTTTACAAAATTAAATGAAAAGCAAAATAGCCAAATACAAATTGTAATCGCGGGATTACAGAAACTGCAGGGCGGATGGGATTTGACACAGGAGAATTGTGGAAACAATGTGGGTGCACTGACTGACCTGTGTTATATGTTGTTCTTGGTGTTTTCGGTGAGCCGACGAAACGCGCCGCGTGTCGTCTCCCCTCGTTGAGCTGATTAATGCTGGCACTTTGGGCAGTGATGAGCTGGATGTCTTGAAGTATTACACAGCACTTATATGTTCACAAGACACGGTGAATACGCGAGATTGTTTGTATCGGCGGCACGAATGTTTATACACGTGTGTCGTTCTCTCGAGAGTTCGGACGCAACAGAGCGAGCGCCGGCGCGCGAGTCGAGTTGGCGCCAGGCGCTGTGTTGCGAAATTACTCATCCGAATGCGTCACGCTTGTGGCGTGAACATCCTGGGGGGGCCGGGGCTGCGACTCCTCTTGAGCTGAATCCAACGGCAGCCTGGCTATCTTGAACACAGGTCGTCGCAGATTTCCATGAGCTGTGTCCAGATCCACAACTCGGATCACTCCATCCTTGCCAGGTATCGTGCGGAGAATTCTCCCCAGCTTCCATTGGAGCGGAGGCAAGTCATCCTCTTTGATGAGGACCAGTTCACCCACTTGAGGAGGGGAAGAAGGGGAGAGCCATTTGGAGCGGGTTTGCAGGGTATGGAGGTAGGATCTGGACCAGAGAGTCCAAAAGCGCTGAGAGAGCGCTTGAATGAGTTGAAACCGTTTAAGAGCAGATATGGGTCTGTCGTCAAAAGACTGCTCAGGTAGAGCGGTGAGCGGACGACCAATAATGAAATGTCCGGCCGTGAGGGGTTCAAAGTCCGTAGGGTCGGATGAAATTGGGCAGAGGGGTCTTGAGTTGAGTACAGCCTCAATTCGAGCCAAAAGGGTAGAGAATTCCTCAAAAGTGAGGTGCTGTTCACCTATCACGCGATAAAGTAGTTGCTTGGTGGATTTTACGTTTATTTCGTGCAGTGCGCCGAACCAAGGCCCTTTAGGCGGGTTTAATAACCAAGTTATGTGCTGATTCGCGAGTTTGTGAGTGATTGCATCATTGTTTGACCTGAGGAAGTTCTGAACTTCAATGAGTTGATTCCTAGCACCTACATAGTTTGTGCCGCAGTCTGAACGAATGAGAACCGGAGTACCGCGACGTGAGATAAAACGTTGCAATGCCGCAAAGAACGCTTCCGTTGAGAGTGCAGAGACTGGTTCCAAATGAACCGCCTTTGTTGCGAGGCAAACGAAAATACAAAAGTACGCTTTAATGAGTTTCGCGTTCCGCAACGTGCTGGATTTAACGAAGAAGTGGCCAGCAAAGTCCGTCGTGACGTGACTAAAAACTGGCTGAGGAGTAACTCTGTCTACTGGGAGATCAGCCATGAGCGGAGCCTTAGGCTGAGCGCGGCACCGGAAACATCTAATACATTTAAACACGCGGTGTCTAATAATACGACGAGCGGACAGAATCCAGTACTGCTGGCGTAATATGGCGTGTAATGTGTCAGCTCCAATCGATAAATGGAATGTTCCAGGCGGCGGTTCAAATTATCTACCCGCGATAGGTATTCGAAACCACAAAAAATTTTTTGCCGGGAAAGGGGGCAAAATATGTAACCTGGTGAAAATGGACTGTAGTAAATCGACGGGGGCTGGTTCAAACAAAGTTACGGGCCGGCGGGGGGGAGGCGGGGGGTGATATAAACCAAAAATTTTCCGCTCGACGGACCAAAATTTTTCTTGTATTGAAAATGGACTGTAGGGGCTGAAAAGGGGCTGGTTCTAACGGTTCGAAGGGCCAAACTGTAATCGCGGGATTACAGAAACTGCAGGGCGGATGGGATTTGACACAGGAGAATTGTGGAAACAATGTGGGTGCACTGACTGACCTGTGTTATATGTTGTTCTTGGTGTTTTCGGTGAGCCGACGAAACGCGCCGCGTGTCGTCTCCCCTCGTTGAGCTGATTAATGCTGGCACTTTGGGCAGTGATGAGCTGGATGTCTTGAAGTATTACACAGCACTTATATGTTCACAAGACACGGTGAATACGCGAGATTGTTTGTATCGGCGGCACGAATGTTTATACACGTGTGTCGTTCTCTCGAGAGTTCGGACGCAACAGAGCGAGCGCCGGCGCGCGAGTCGAGTTGGCGCCAGGCGCTGTGTTGCGAAATTACTCATCCGAATGCGTCACGCTTGTGGCGTGAACACAAATATTTATCATAAGTTCATGATGGACTTCCGCAAAGTAACGCCTGTTTCAATCAATTATATGCAACTGATGCAGTCTTAGTACTAAATGTTTTAATATTTGGAAATTTTAATATTAAAGCAAATGCAAACAGCAAAAATAACAAGGCTTAATCAAAAATCAACTTATTTTGTTTTAAAATAGTTACTATTGTCAGTAAACTAACACCCAGTTACTAATAACTATCTGTGGATTGAACTAGAAAAAGGCCGAACTTCAGCTTCGATATTTCTTTTTAAAAACCGGATGTTCGGCTGAATTCGACATTTGGCAAAACCCACAATCGGCCCATCTCTACCTTTGACATTTAGTTTTGAACTTTGAGAGCTAAACATTTACATTTGATTTTGACTGTACCTACCATTAGAGTTTCTATAAAAAAAACATTCCATTTCCATCCATATGTCAAAAGATTTTTATTTACTACGTAAATTTCTGTTATTATAAATGCCTGAAAGAACAGTCTCATATACGAGAATTTCATATGCAAAATACGATGTTAGATACGAGTACTTAGTTCTTCGAATGATACAAAAGAAAATATTTTCGTTCTCACAAAACATATTCACAAATAAAATACCATAAAGTAACAGCGCCTAGGCCGAGAGTCTTTCAGAGCTTTCATCAATATGAGTATATCAAGAGAACCTTTGTAGATTTCACGTTGTATAATTACAAATTGTACCTATCATTTTAATCGTTTGTATAATATATTGCTTCATTAATTAAATAAACGTTTAATTTAGTTATGTACATTTATTATTTTATTATATTTTATTTTTATTTTGACTCGTAAAAAGTGTATTATGTAATAGACTAAGGGCCTGTTTCACCACTTCCAGATAAGTGCCTGATAGTTATATGTGACATATAACGCATACAAAATGTGTTCCATTTTTAAACTTATCTTCTGGATATCACTTATCTGGAAGTGGTGAAACAGGCCCTTTAATACTTAGTCTATGATTATGTATACCTACTTTACAAAATAAACTATTTGAATTTGAATACCTCGCAAAAATGTTAAGTTTCGGCAAATTTAATACATTCCATAAAATTATATTAGTCAGCACATAGAGGAAACCTAGTTCCTTTACGCTATGATATCTAAACGCTTCAATATCAATAGCCAACATGCATTAAGAGCATTACAGAAGTCACCTTCTCGGGTGACAGAGGACGTCTCACGTTTATATGCTACTATATCTACTACGCTACTACTATATCTACTACTGGCGATGGTACTTGATACGTATCCGAGTAAGAACTCACCAGTCGATAGATACTGGAGTCCTAATAACTTCGATAGTTCTGCTAATTTTCGTTTATGATTGATCTTATAATATTTTTTATATTTAAACTCAGTTTGCATGGCCAAATTATGAGCACTTGTAGCTTATGCTTTTCCTAGTGCATACCTAAAGAATAATATAACAATGGCGATGGCAGTTTTTTCTCATTTCCATGGAAAACGTATTTATCCTATGTTTTGAGCAATATCCAGTCAAAATGGATACAGACGAGTATTTATCCAAAAATTATACAAATGAGTAAATACTATTTGAGTATTTATTAACCGCCCAGCTCTAATCCGGACACAATAAAAAATATGTGTATATTAGCATAATTGGGGAACAGATGTTGGTTTATTTGGTGTGCGTGGGTTCTGACATTTATTTTTCACTAACAGGCTTCAATTACCCTTTCTGTGAAATACGCAAAATACAAGTAATGTCTAGGATGAGTCGAGGTTGTTCCAAAAAGAGTATAGCGGCCCAAAAAATAGGTCATAGAACCTTGGTCCTAACCACTTACCGAATTTCCAGTATGAATTTGGCTATATCAATCAAAGTCACCTTACGTGTTAGTTTTATAAAAGTATTATTTTTGTTATAGTACGGCGAGAGAGGTCACCACACCACCCATCACGTTTGAGACATAATAATCTTCGGTGAAAAGCGGGTGGCTTCCATTTCACAGTTCACAGTTGAAAACATTTCTGACACTCCGTCGGTTTATGTCGAAACGATATGTTGTAAATATCTGATGTAAAATGAAACTTCTCTCCCGGTCTAACACACGTCCACTACACATGCGACACGAGCTATAGTTTTTGTTCATTGTACACACACATTACAGTATTAAATCAAGAATATGAAAATTCTCTTTGTGTTGTCACTGTGTTAGTACATACATAAATATATAAATATGTATAACCCGATTCAAAACAAATTGGGAATAGAGAAGGCGCGTTCTATCCACCTCTCACTTAGACACACACTATCTCCGTCTATATTCGCACATGGAAATACAGGTAGCATTAAAAACAATAGCAGTCAAATTTGCTCAAATTCCATAACGTGATGTACTATTATTAATCACGTAATGTATTATTATTCACCATCTGCAATGTAAACAACCACTACACATTTCTTTATTGTTTATTTATTATATTTAAATATATTGGTATCTATTATTGGGAATATATACTAGACAGTATACACGATGGAAACACGATTTGATAAAGTTGGCCCGATAGAATAAATTCGCAAAATCACATCTTGTCGAGTAATTTTTTCACTATTTCCCTCCTTTTTTATATGAAAAAGTAATTTGATATTATGATTCATTTACTAACATGAAGTTCATAGACGACTGGAGCGTTTATACACGATAGTTTTTTTATTTAAGAACAATGATAAAAATAACAACGAAAAATATTTAAAAAGTGTAAAAGTTTGGTTATTTTCTTTACTCTTTACACGTAAAGAAAAAGCCAGAGACAAAGGCAGACGCTCGGTGCGCCCTTAGTAAATTATTTAAAAATATATATTAAGGAAACCTACATGCTCTAAAAAGTGTGTATTTGCGATAGGGTTCACTACTTATCACGTTGGGACGTCATAATCGTCGGTGAAACGCCTGTGTACAGAGTGTGGACTGTGACTTGCATATATTTCACAGTTCACACTCGGAACACATCTGACACCCCTTCGGGAATTCATATCGTGACGTTAATATTATAAAAAGTGTATTACGAAAACAAATTTTTATGACAAAATATTGAGAGATCATAGACAACGGCCTCTATCACTCTCTTAGAAAACCCAGGCTTAACAGTACAGCAAGAGCGGGCGGGGGCTTTCTGTTCCCAAGGTCTGTTGAGTCGGGTTATATAACACAATAAAGTAAACTGTAGACCTGAAACTCCCCTCCGGCATAGGTTTCTTTTAACTTTGAGGAGGTCCACAGTTAAGCCTACCGGGTTGTAGGTGCTAAACTAGAACATACTCGGTAGTATTTCATATTTAAGGATGCACATAAAGTCAGATTGAGCACTTCATTTTGCATCAATCAAAACTGATCAAAACTTTTATTTTAAAGTAGGCTGTTACGACCACCAAGAAAATCGCGCTCACGAAAAACTGAGTTTTTATTTAATAACTCAGCTTCTAGATTAAATTATTAAAATATTCTAAGACGAATAGATGAGGTCATTCCTTGGTGTCGATTCGGCGTAACACGACTTAACTTATTTGACAGGACTAACCTTATTTTAAGCATCCTGTCATTTTCTTTCTTTATGGAGAAGACAAGGCCAGAACGCTTAAATTAAGTTTAGTCCTGTCAAATAAGTTAAGATGTGCTACACAGAATTGACACAATTGTTCACTTGTTTTTACATAAAGTTCAAGGCTGTATAATTTAAGAAAGGCCCTTAAAACAAGAAATTTAGAGGTAAGTAACTTCGTGATTTTTTCTATCGTACGTTTTTTTTAAGGTGAATTGATCAGCCCTAAATCTACTATCTTTACCCAAGTTACACAATGTGAAATGGTCATTTGAAGTTGTGCATCTTTCCTTATACGGACCCTTAAGAGAAACTCTAAAAACCGGTCAAGTACGAGTAGGACTCGCGCCCTAAGGGTTCCGTTCCATTTAAATAAGCGAATTTAAATAATTTGAACGAAAATTACATTCTTATCATTACCTACGAAATGTATGAAACAAAACTGCAAGATAAAGTTGGCCGAGTGTTCGGGTATGTAACCGTAAATCGATTTTATTAAGCGGTGTTTTCAGCATAAATTTGTTGTTTGAATACAGTGTATCATACACTGTATGGCACATATACAGAAATTAAGAAATCCTTAGTAGTTTAGTTTTTGTGATTGACCCGTAACAAAAATAAACTTTTAACAAAAAAATAGTAACCGACTTCAATAGTAACAGCAGTCATCCACTAAAAAGTTAATAATAATTCTATAAAGACCGATGGTACCGAAGCAACACTTATGCCGACTTCTTTCTTCCTGAAACGTTATGTTTTCTAGAAGTCGGCATTCTTATATGAGAGCTAGTGCCTGGAATCATGTGAAATATTTTTAATTAAGATCTTCCCTTGAAAATGGAGTAAAATCCGAAACCGGTTGGGAGTTAACAAAAATAAAGTGAAACTACAGTACAAGTGTTTTAATTCAAGATGTTTAATTCAAGATTCTTATATTAGTTTTAATGTTGCTATATCGTAGGAAATACGCCGACTTCTAGATAACATAATGTTTCAGGAAGAAAGAAGTCGGCAAAAGTGTTGCTTCGGTACCATCGGTCTTTATAGAATTATTATTAACTTTTTAGTGGATGACTGCTGTTACTATTGAAGTCGGTTGCTATTTTTTTGTTAAAAGTATATTTTATTTCACATTTTTTAGTGTTGCTGGGTTAAATTGTGAGGTATGGGTAGTTCTTGCAAGCGTGGTGTTAATATGAAACAAAGTTCAAGTGAGTATAAGTAGCCATGTTTGAGTAGCTTCCTGCTATCAGCACAACGTGATTACCGCAATCTCGAGTTATGTGCTGTCATCCTTTGCAGAATTCTACGGTGATGAAGCCAAGATCGAAGGTCAGGTGGGTACGCTGGCAATTTTCAGCAATGCCCTGCAATGTGCACCCTAACACAAACTGGTCGCCGCAATCCAAAGTTATGTGCTGTCATCCGTTGAGGAGTTCTATGGTGATGAAGCCAGGTTCGAAGGTCAGGTGGGTATTCTGATAATATCCAAGTAATACCCTTGAATAAGCACCATAACGCAGTGATTGCCGCAATCTCGAGTTATGTGCTCTGATCCGTTGAAGAGTTCAATGGTGAATATGGTGATGAAGCCAGGATCGAAGGTCAGGTGGAAGAATGTCGATTTTCAAGTAATTCCTTGTAATCAGCACCCAGGTACAAAGCGATTACCTCAATTTCGAGAGGTATGCTGTCATTTTCTGAGGAGTTCCACTACCTATCTCTAAAGACCTTCATCAGATCATGGCCAAACCTAAAATGGGACCTACCTGGAAGTACATTCTTCCAAAAAAAAAAAGAATTATTCAAATCGGTTCAGAAATGACGGAGTTATGGAGTAACAACGCCCAAAAAAAAAAAAAACATACAGTCGAATTGAGAACCGCCTTCTTTTTGAAGTCGGTTAAAAATGGTTTAAAACTGACGAATTTTATAAGCTCACACTTTTTATTTTTGAAAATAAAAAAATCATTAGAAAAGTATCCGAACTCTGCCTGTGGGTAAAAATACCTTTTTCATGTATTTTTTTTCAATTGAATTCTCGGTTTTGGGTCAACATTCATCAAACTTTCAGGTATCTTTCTCATTCCGCTTAGGAGCTGAACAGACATCGGATTGACGTTAATAGGGCTCCTTTTTGCCCTTTGGGTATGGAACCTTGAAAATTTAAAAATAAAAAACTGTTCAGGAGTGCATATTTCGGAACAGAGATCCTTAGGTGAACCCTGAAAAATGTACCTACATTATTTTAGGAAAGTTTGGTCAGGTCACTGCGATAGGCATGCAGCCTGGTGATCCTATTTGTAAAATTTCGCAATTTCGTTACATTAAGTATTTTTGTATATAGCAGAAGGAACCTGTTTACTCTTCTTTTAAAGACATCTGGGATTTAACTATCTGGAAATACGGTTGCCAGCAGGGAGTGGCAAATTCCACATCTCAGCTGTACGGATGATGAACGAAGATTTGAAACGTTGCGTTGGAGTTGTCGGAATACTGACAACATATGTGTGAAACTTTGCTGCGCGTCGATAATACCGATGGTAGAATCGGGATTGGAGAATTAGGTCGTGTTATTCCTGCGCACACTCTAAATTATCTGTAAACTATATAAAATAGTAAACTGACTGACGGGTGATATATCAAACGCGCAGCCTAAATCACTGACCCTAGAGACTTGAAATTTTACACATAGATTCTATACAGTGTAGGCATTAAATAAAAATGATTTTTGGAAATTCCATCCCTAAGGGGGTGAGATAGGGAATGAAAGTTTGTATGAAAGTCCGTCAGCTTCAAAGTTAGAGTCTTCAAATGTTAGGTTGAGGCTGACGATAGAAAATTTATTTTATACGTGTCTCAGCGTCTTTAGTTATTTCAAATTCAAATTCAAATAGTTTATTTTGCAAAATAGGTATACACAATACACTTTTTACACGTCAAACTTAATCTTATAAAAATATATGTAATGAAATAATAAATTTACAGGAACTAAATTAAAGGTTTATTTAATTTATTTTATTTTATTTATTTGGATCACCAACATCAGGTACATAAATACATTTTAATAACATAACATAAGGTTTTAAGCTATATGCCCAGATAATTACAGGTGAGCACCACAATTAATTTATATAGCAATATATATATATATATATATATATATAAGATTAAAACGATAGGTAATAATTAATATTATACCAGGTGAAATCCAATCAACCGCCCGTACCCAAACCGGAGACACGACCAGGGACTGGGATTTCATCCCCGAAAGGGTGAAAAGGGGGATAAAGTTATGTATGTATAGGGAGTCCTCTAAATATATTATTAAGGCTTATGGTTGGAAACTAACGCAACGTACATCGGTGTTGTTGGAATTTCAACCCTTAAGGCGGTGATAAGTTGTTCATTCACAAAATTTTTATTCAAGTAAAATTAATGCACACGTGGTGAAAGACAGACGGCAGTAGAGGCTTAGTAATGACACGACTAAGCCTACTGCCGTCTGTCTTTCACCTCTCCGTACATTAACCTTTATCAGCTAATCTTACAGTATATGAAATCTTAATTTATTTTTTCAGAATATTTGTTTCTTTGAGCGGTATCGTTGACTGTTAAAGTTTCGCCTACAAATTTCCAGTAAACCTCTATATCTCACAAATGTTGCTATTATTAGGAGTGTGTTTACTTTTGTAAGTACTTTCTCATCTCACTCCAATAAATTAATAGGTATCAATCAATCAATATATATAAAAAGAGAAATCCTGACTCACCCATTGACTCATCAACACCCTGCCCAAACCCTTGCACCTAGAAAGCTGAAATTTTGCATAGATGTTTCATGCATAATGGAGACAAAGAATAAGGGCAGATTTTTATAAATTCAACCCCAAACGGGGTAAAATAGGGGATGAAAGTTTGTATAAGAAATAAGTTTGTTTTGTAGTTGAAACCATAAAAATTGGTGATGAGAGTCTTAATAAAAAATAAAAATGTCGTTTTTAACTTTTTTGAAAAATCAACTTCTAAGGGGTAAAATAAAATGAAGTAGTCCTGAATCACAATAGCTTCGTTCGATAAGTGGCTTGGCCTTCGGCCTTGTCAACGACACTTCCTGAGAATCATATACGAGGTCAAGAAATTATTTCGGCCTTACCAAAGACACTTTAGTAGAGGATAAATTCAGAAAAAAATAAATATTTTAGTTTAAAAACGTGGCTCGACCTTCGGTCTTGCCAAAAACACTTTACACCTGGGGATCAAACAAGAGGTCAACAAATAATTTAGTTCAGAAACGCAGCTTTCTGGCTTTCTTCAGAGACAGTTCAACAGAGGATCTATTTAGAGAACAATAAATAGTTTCGTTCAAACCAGAGTTGAAATAAATACGTTCTATAAAATTAGGGGTCCAAAAAATATTGACAGATTCGATTGTCTTCACAAAAACTGAATCAACGCGGGCGAAGCAGCGGGCAAAAGCTAGTAGCCTATAAAAACCGAGAGACAAGCAATTTTTCGACGGTGTACGAGGTTTTTGATATATAGAAACCATAACCGATTTTTCGCCAAGCATTATATGGTTATATTAATCACACTTATGGAACGCGTACCGTACAATTCAGAGAAAATAACTTGATACTTGAAATATTTTGTACTGGACAAAAAAGAAAAGAACGATTCCAGAGTTCATGAATAAGTAAGATTGGAAGACAACGCACTCTTTTTGTATAATTTTCAGTCTGGAATGAAGTTAAAAGAGCCTTTGTTTCTGCATTCTCGTTTTGCGAGATTGTCCCTACTGTATGGACTTTCGGTGGCTGTGTATTTTTTATATGTGAATTTAATATGTACGGTAAAATACTCATACGTAACGACAAAGAATAATTATATTTTTTCGTGCTAGGAAAATATCGTTTTTTTAACTCGGTTGTATATCTTTAAACCCAACTACTGATGATTATGCCGAGTGTTTGGTCATCACATCCGGGAGAATGAATAACTCTTCATAAATCAAAGACACTGACATTATACAAGGTGTTGATGGTGGTGATTGTCGGTTCTTGGTGGAACTTATTGGATATATGGATATACGTAAACATCGGCATTCTGAAAGGTTTATAAGGTTTCAGAGAAAAATTATAAATTTAGGGCAAGCACAAGCGTAAAAAGGTGTTGATTTGGTTCAGAAACTAAAAATGACCTAAAAAGAGCTAAGGAAAAGGAGTGGTTGTATCTGAAGAAGCGTCGTACGTGCCAAATTACTTTACGAGAGTCCTTTTCTTTCCTCATCGTTCACGTTAGTACTATTTTGCAAAAACGAATTTTGTCTATAACACCTGTTTCAGCTATTCGGGTAAAAAAAGAAAAAATATAATTACCGATGCTTCAAAAAACAGCTTTACATCTAAGTTCAAATGAAAGCTTGTACAAAATGGAGTCCAGTAAATAACAACGCACCGAAGGAACGGCAAACATTTCAATTCTGTGTCATAACGCCACTATAAATAGTGAAGTTTTTGTTCTGCTGCATGCAGCGGTATGAAAGCAAAAAGCTGCTTTGTTGCGTTGCACTGCAGTGTAGTGAAGGTAAAGTATCTAAGTGACCGATCAGTGGCACTGCTAACCAGAGCGTCAAAAAATATCTGTCGGGGAAACAAAATCTCACGGAATGAAATAAAAAAATAACTAATGTATTTTGCATGGCGTTGGGTTGTTGCGACCTTTGCTGAGATCTTTTTGAGATAGTGACGAAATTATTTATTCAATCTCAGTGATCCAACGTCAATAATATAATCTATTGTTTAATGATAATGCAGAATTTGCGAATAATTAAGTGAAAAGCAAACCTCATGTACGATTTCGATGCGCGTTTCATACCTGCATTAACCTGCGACCTCTTGTTATCAAGACAAGCGCGCTACCAATTGCGCCACCGAGGTTCCTACCCCAACCGGTAAGTTCTTCCATCATACTTGTCCACTGTTATTTTTGCTTCTACCTGATATACTAGCTTGTACTGCACATATAGAACGCTCAAGAGGGCATTATGTGATTTCACGCCTTGTTCTTAGAAACAGATGGCGCTGTCAAACGCAATGTTTCAAATATTACAAATATAATATTGTATATACAAATATAATATAATAAATAGAGCTATCTCTAAATACCTACAGCGTAACGATAAAACTTCGCTGTGCGCTGACTATTCCGGTGGTAGGAGCTTAGAGCATGAATGCTCTAAGGGTATAAATGTGGAAGAATATCATAATGATGTTAATGCTCCGTATATAGGGTGTTAAGATGTAGTTGCGGAAGCTGGAAACTGGCGATAGTACCCATTCATACGAACAACTTACATTGTGGAGCCAACCTGCGAATCGGAAAAAAAATCAGCTGTTCCATAGCTACCCGACCAAAATGTATGAAACAACAGGTATTTTCTCGATTTCTCGATTATTATTTTTTTCCAGAAAGTTGTTCGTATGGGCGAGTACTATCGCCAGTTTTCGGCTTCCGCAACTTCATCTTGACAGCCTTTATACAAGGTGACATTAATTTATATTATTTATATATTTTTATAGAGATAAATTCATACTAAAGACTCAGTAAGTGCTCAATATCAAGGTTCGATGAACATTTTGTGAAATTCGTAATGTTTTTTTTTTCCGTCTTCCCTATGTCACATGTGTCACGTCCAGCCCCGAGTCAATTACTCAACATTTTATTTTGCGAAATTAGTAACAAGTGTTATCTATCAGTGATACTGATCACTTACTAAGCCTCCAGTATGAATTTGGCTGCATAAATTAACGTCACCTTAAATAGTGACTTTCACATGTTACACAGCAAAACTCTGCATGCTAGAAGCAGCCAGGTTCAAAACATCGCCGCCATCGCCGCTCATAACTTAAAATATTTTTGTTGTTATGAAATTAAACGAGATGTTTAGTTGCTTTCAACTAGAGATGTGGGTAGGCGCTTAACCGCACGAATGAGTAGATACCTACCCGCACTAATATTGTTGGATCGGTGTGATTAATATATTGTTAATTAGTCTTATTTTAAACTAGTTATAAGCATATGTAGCAAAACATACTTACTTTACGAAAGAAGCCTGGCTACCCATTGGACAGAGAATTCTAGCTTGGGAGCCAGGAACCAACAACTGTAACATTTATTTTTCATTCAACATTTTTTCATTTTCATTTTTCATTTTCATTACCGCACCGTCGGAAGTACCCGACTCTGCCTACTTTATAACGAAGTTGTACTGACCGTAGTGTGAGGTTTATTTATGCGCCGAACAAAAAACAGCAGCGCACATACAGCGACGCGACGCGGCGACATGAAAAAACAGCTGGTAAGCGTGCACGTAGCGCCCACTCGCGACCAACAGAAGACCTTCGTACGGAGTCGACTTTTAGAACATTTTAGACAACTTTTTTGAAGTGAGTTTTGGTACGGGAAATTCTTATGGGTTCGCGTCCCGTCATCGACATGCTATTTTGACAGTAAAGTTTTCACTTCTGTCAGCAGTCCCCATGAATGCTATCTTTTTAGGGTTCCGTAGACAAAAACGGAGCCCTATTAATATCACTCCGGTGTCCGTCTGTCTGTCCGTATGTAAAAGGTGTCTAGCTCTTAGACGGAATGAGACAGAAACCTGAAATTTGGATATGTTGTGTAAAATTTTGACACAAAACCGAATATTATTTTATTTTCTATTTTTCAAGGTGCCCCCGTACACGATTTTTTTTCTTACGCCTATATGTCGTGTGTCATTGTCTAGAACTCATAAGGTAGAGTTTAAATGTATTTATTTTTTTCTCTTCGTAAATAATAAATGGGAGGCTATCAAAGTTGTCATTTTTAGACCATTTTTGTTACGGGGTCTATCGCAAAGACCAAAGTAGTTAGGAATTTGAAATTTCTGTGTATTATGTACCTACTATATGTCATATTTAAACAACAAATACTGAAAACACTGATTTATGATATAGTTTTAGGGTTGCATCCCCGAATATTCAACCAACTTAATTTTGTAGTTTTGTTTCATTTAATTTGTAGGTAGTGATAAGTTTGTAATTTCTTTTCAAATTATTTAAGTAAAACTATTTAAATGGCACGGAACCCTCAGGGCGCGAGTCCTACTCACACTATACCGTTTTTTTTTTTGTTTTGGCTGCGGTCACTTCTCAGAGCGCCATTTTGCCACAGATCAATTTAAGATCCTGTCAAAGCCTGTATATTTTTACAGCGTAGTAAAACTTGATGGGGATTTTCTTGATCTGTATCTATTAGCATCAAAGTAGGTTTAGCAGACTTACTATTTTACAATGAAGGAAATTTTGTTTTGAAAGCACTTAAACTAAAATTAAAGCCTTCAGAATCGGCTTCATTTAGTACAGAGAAAATGTGGTAATCAGTGAGGCTGTTCCGAATACAATTTTTTCTTATTTTATGTCTACTTCCACGCTCACGGTGTTCGGAAACTCAGCTTTAGGTACTGCTTTATATATCTTTAATTTAAGTTAGTGGTTTATATACAACTAGAAGTATTCAAGAAAAGTTTCTTGTGTTTGATAGAGATACTGTAAGTACGTAATACTTTATATTCTCTGCTATAAGTAAGAAAACACCGACAATACACGAAAGTGAGCGAATGTTATAAGACGACATGTGACTGATGTGCCACTGATTCGGTGGCGTTTTGTTTATGATTTAGGGTAAAGATGGCCCGTGGGCCGTAATTTACCGATGAATTTTATGACACAAACAATCAAAAAATACTTTGCCAAAATATTGTAAAAGTACACGAAGAACACACGTGATGATGACTTTACTACCACACCTGGTACGTAACACTATCATACCTTTTTGCAGAAATGAGCTAATAAACAAAATAACTGTTCCGGATGAAGGACTTTCACTACTTTGACCAGCAGTTAGGTATTTCGTTTTGTGTAAATGCAATGTATAATGCAGCGGACACAAAACTGAATGTCCGATTTCCGTACCCTGTTTACGTAAATAATCTGTCCTCATTTAATGCTAAAGGCTCCCGAAAAATCTTACCTATAGCTTTTACTGGCGAATTTACCCATTGAAACGCTCAAACGTACATTGTATAACAAAATTCCTATTGCAAAACGTAGTTTAATAATTTTCTGATATAAGTATTTACTTTATAGACGAAAACATGCTTAAATTTTCAATATATTTCAATTTTCAATGTACCCCTTTATTAACATTAAACAAACAGCAGCTACCTTTACAAAGAGAATGATTACTCTGTGTTAAACGTGACAGATTTTAATTTAACGCCATTGACGTGTGTTTACCGCCGAAATATCTCCCGATTATGAAATACCAACTTTATCGGAAGCCAGATAAAATGGCATTGAATTGAAATACCAACTTCTAGGGACACGACAAAACTGTAAAAATAAAATTGTTTTTTCCCAATAGCAAGGCCACATTGCTGTTCGTTCGTCCATAACTTAAAAACGGCCAGACACTGAACTTTCCGTTGAATACCGAAAAAAAAGAGTACATGGTGAGTGGCATCACATTTGGATAAAAAAACGATCAAGTGTGAGTCTTAGACCATTATCTAAGGTGTGAGTAGGTCTCACGCCCTAAGGGTTTCGTAATGTTATAAAATTGTTAAAAAAGTCCATTAATATTTCAAGCAAGAAGACATCTTCACCATAGAAGACACCATTAAATACGTAGTGTATGTAGGTAAACTATTTATCTACTTTTTTAGAAAATATTTATCATCTAGTTTTGCTACGGTTCCACACTTGTAAGTTTTGACACCAGCCTGTCACATATAATCGAATATCTACCAAAACAAAGAAAAAAACTGTTCTTTAGCCCTATAATTCTTTTGAGACAGACAAACACATAAACCCGTGTATTTTTATTTACTTTTCTCAAGCAATATCTCCGTGTACAATTTAACTTGGTTGTGTTGTAGCAAAAACTTACTTGGCCGCGTCTTGTGCGACCAAAGATTCAGTTTTGTTTTCAGCTGGTTACGGCAAAAAATACGAAATCCAGAGATACTTAGAAAAATCTACAGTTTCGCGTCAAAACTGATTTTTAGTATGTTATTTAGGTCGTTGTACTTTCTAAACTTTCTGAGTTTGTTCGTCTATAAAAAGAAATAAAATAAAAGTATGATCGACTCGTAGTTTATAAATAATTGAGTCTTTTCCAAGGCTTGGTGAGCAACACTGTAATGAAACCAGAAATAAACATAAACTGACATTTCCAAAAATCAGCCTTGCCAAACTGCGTATCTCTTTCGTGGGAAATGCTATAAGATTTTACAATAAACCTGCTAAGGAGGTCCTTACAGAATAAGTTAAAACTGTTTATTAAGCAGGGCCTATTGAAGAAGGCGTATTATAGAATAAATGAATATTTGGACGACAATGAAGCATGGGGTTTTTCATAATGATATTGATTTTTTTCAATAGTAGTTAGTCATTTTCCTAACTTATTATTATTAGAGTGTATTATAAACTTGAAATCAATCAGAAATAAATTTAAAAGCACAAATAATTTGAATATATTTCTTGGGTCAGGATTTTAACCTGCGAACTTCTGCTTACATGGCAGCCGCGCTACCGACTGCGCTACCGAGGTTCGTATCTGGAACGGCGAATTTTTCCACCATACCTGTACAATACGAGGTTGTAATGCACATACTGAACTAGGCGTTATGTGATTTCACGCCTTGCTCATTCTGAGCTTTCAGTATTGTGCATTACAAGCTGGTATATCAAGTAGTTACAAAAAATTCATGAAATACACAATTCATTATTTCATGAAATACACAAAAATTTGTAATCAATTTTTCGTAAGTACACCTACTGTATATCTATTTATACATTCTGACTTTGGAAAATATGGTTTGTATAAATTTTCCTCCATAGAAACGAGGTCTTCAAACACACCATTTCTCCTCGTTTGACGAATAAGAATCACGTACACAACTCAAACATATTTTATTAGATGGATTTAAACAATATCTAGATTTTTGATTTTGGAAATTTTGCCAGCTATTTTAGTTCTCTATTTTTATAATAAAAAAAAAACATCCTTTTTTTTCTTTTGCCCTGAATCCACCCCTTTCGCACTGCGCGATTTTTCGTTCAGACAGTAACAAAAATAAAATATACACAACCTCTTAAACATATTAGACTATCAGCCAGTTGCAGAAAGGGTTTTTAAGTTTAATGAACCTTTAAAGTTGATGCCATCCCTTACATTGTTCTTGACAAAGAAAGTGACAGCATTAATTTTAAAGATTCATTAAACTTAAGGGGGTATATCGTCAATATCGACACTTTTTGAAGTTATGTATCTACTGTTCAAAAGTAGTCGCAAGTTAAATAAATTAGTATACCAATTTTGGGACCTTTTTCTAGATTTTGGTTTATCAGAAACGCGACTGGAGGAATTTCACTCGATAGAAATAATTATTAAAATGAGGTCTAAATTTAGGTTGATATTCTGACAAATTGGGGTAGTATACACACTTCAGAAATATTTATTGAGATGGGTTTCAACAATACCTAAATTACTGATAATGAAATTTTCATATCTATTTTAGTTAATTTTTTATTAATTTTAAACCGACATTTTGTCAATTTTCCCCGATTTCATCCCTCTCGCACTGAGGATCTTTCCGCCTGGAGTAACGGGGACCTTTGCACGGACGATATATCACCTTAAGGCGATATGTAAAAGTTTTAGCGTCCCTGTTACTCCATATGCTAAAAAATCCTCAGTGCGACAGGGACGGATTCGTGGAAAAGTAGCAAAAAGTCGGTTTTATATTAATAAAAAATGTACTAAAGTTGCTATCAAAATTTCGTTTAAACAGGTCCTAGATACCGTTAAAACCCATCTAATAAAATATAGTTGCAGTCTATATGTCATTCTAAATTGTCAAACCAGGAGAATTGGTGTCGAAAAGGACCTAATTTCAAAAAATATTTCTATCTAGCCGAATTTCTCCAATCGCGTTTCTGTTTTAACAGGTCCGTAGAAAAAGAATCCAAAAATAATATACCATTTTATCAGAATAATACATTATTTACTGAAGTAGATATGCAAGTCCTTAAAGTGTCGATTTTTTTTCCGTAGCGCCTTTTAGTCATAACTATGTCAAACTAAGTCAGTTTTGAGTTTTAGTTCGCTTTAATGGCTATATGCCGCAGACAAGTAACCAGACGTCCCCATTTCAAATTCATAAGCCTCCTGCACCCCAGGTAAAGCCCGTCGAACAAAAGCCCCATTCCACCAGGCTCGTTCAGCCTTGTACAAACACCAATGTTGTGTTCAAATATTTGCTGAATTATACCTGGTGGCATGTCGTGCCAGACACTGTTTTACTTGGAATTAAAGGCCTCCCCTTAAATGACTGTTTCGAGATGAGTCTCCGGTTTTAGGTTTCCGTCTAGAGAAGGAAATCTTTTTACTTAGTATGTTTTATTGTGGTCACCAATATTCGGGCCAGATTTAGGTGTGGTTTATTGATAAATTAAAGATATTGCTTAAAACTATCTTATAAAATATCGTTGAGGCCTGTATGTCATTCCTATTTGTAAAACTTTGAGAAACTGTGTCGATGAAGACCTCATTTCAATTATTATTTCTATCGAGTGAATGTTTTTCAATCGTGTTTCTGTATTAGACTGAGAGCTAGCGACCAAATCGGTCATGTGGCTTCAGCTGTATTGAAACTCCGTTAGCTACTTCCCTGAACAACCTTTTCCGATAATCTTCGTGCTGGCAGGCCGCGGGCGGTGGGTGCGGGTGTAGTAGGGTGGGGAAAAAAAATAAAAAAAATGTGGGCTCAGCGACTTTTTTTTTTTTTCGAACAGTTGCTCTGTACTCCCTGTGCACCCAAAAAAAATTTTAAATCGATCGGGTGGTGGGAAGGGGTTGCCAGCGTTAATTAAAAGTACCAAAACAATAATAATTTTCATGTGGGCTCAGATATCAGCCGGCGAACGCGCGTCATCGCGCACACGGCTCACGGCGGCTTGGTACTTTTAATCAACGCTGGCAACCCCTTCCCACCACCCGATCGATTAAAATTTTTTTTTGGGTGCACAGGGAGTACAGAGCAACTGTTTGAAAAAAAAATTAAGTAGCTGAGCCCACATTTTTTTTCTTTTTTTTCCCCACCCCACTCACCCGCACCCACCGCTCGCGGCCTGCCAGCACGAAGATTATCGGAAAAGGTTGTTCAGGGAAGTAGCTAACGGAGTTTCAATACAGGTGAAGCCACATGACCAATTTGGTCGCTAGCTCTTAGACTATATTACAGATATCTAGAAAAAGATTCCAAAAATGTTTTTGTAAGCTTCACATTGAAAGTAGTCAACATGACTCCAAAAACTGCCAATATTCCAATTCGTCGCCATGTACCGCCAAGCGACTTGTCGTGTTCCGGTATGACGTCATGAGTAGCCGTACCGGGGCAGTGGTTACAGCCAGTTGCGTAGTATCAGGCATTCGTCCGTAACTGACATCCGCAGATTTTTACTGAAGTCCCTGGAATGTTACTCTCCCAGTTTTTGGGCGAGCGCACTTCATCCTAGCTCTTATCG
This sequence comes from Ypsolopha sequella, assembly GCA_934047225.1. Lineage (NCBI taxonomy): Eukaryota > Metazoa > Arthropoda > Insecta > Lepidoptera > Ypsolophidae > Ypsolopha > Ypsolopha sequella. Next base: position 13,930,021 of record OW203996.1, read on the forward strand.
ACGCTTTCCATTAGGTGCGATAATGGTCCAGCGTAAGCCCTTTATACGTAGAAATAGTATTTTCTGCAACTGTTACATAATTTGCGACATTGGGACACGAGTGCTTGTTTACAAAACGAACGAAGTGAGTTTCGTAATGGTTTCGCACGAGTGTCCCAATGTCAATTATGTTCAGTTGCACACAATACTTTATCTACAACCATCAAAAATATCGTCTTTATTTCTAATATTTTCAACTGACAATTTCACGAAAAATGAGAAGAAGAACACTCGTTCATGAACCTCGGGTGCGTCGTCCCGGTAATGCTGCCTTGAAGACAAATCAGGAAAAAGGGGGTGTGGTTTAAGTAATAAGGTCGAGATTTATTTCTCGTCTCTGTTGTTGAACGGCTCTCTAGCGGTGTTATAATAATATAGGCCAATCGTAGCGCAGAATCGCGGTGTTATAATGTAATATTATAACGTCTGATAAACAATGTAGGTACTTATAGAACTGCTTTTGATGTTGCAATTACCTTTTTGCAGTATGGGAGTAGATAAAAAACATTATATACGTGTTACCTAAACTTGACAAATTTTAAATTTATAAAAACACTTTTAAATTAGCTGTTCCTCTACCAATTACTTTCAAACGATATTAAGATTGTGAATAAAAAAATTGAATTGAAAAAAGAATGTATTAAATATTTCCTAGACAGTAAGCATTGTGTTTTGAAACAAGGGTTTATTTACAAGCAAAGAAAATAATTTTCTAATTTTAATCAAAAATATAAATCAATGCTTGTTAAATTTTAAAAGATCAACTACACCATCATACAATAACTTACATATTCTTTTTGTTCTTCAAATCTTTCCTAGAAACGAATAAACTTTTCAAAACCAATAAGACTTTGACAACTCCGAGAAAAATCACAAAGAATACAGCCAAAATAAAAGCGTAAACATCTAGCATAGTATACTCTATCCAGCTTAACTTGACTGCAGGATTTTTCATATATAGCGCTCCTTTATTCCTTACTACATATTCAATCCAGAACATGGCTGTATCTAGCGCACTCAAGGGTCTATCTTGATATCTCCGCGATATTTCTTTGGCTTTGTCTTTATAAGACCTATCCAAGAGAACCTCGTTTAAAACATTTTCTAGTTTTTCCTCAATGTCACGATACTGCAGTATTTTTCCAAAGCCTATTTGTTGGGCTTGTAACAGGTTGTTGTACTGATCAGCGTAGATGGGAATGCCAATAACGGGAACACCATGGTAAATAGCTTCCTGCAAACCAATCTGGCCACCGTGTGCCAGAAATACTTTGACGTTCGGGTGTGCTGAAATTAAAATTTGGCAAATTAATTATTAATTAACATGATAGGTATATTAATAAGTACTATACGAAATTTGAACTTTTTCCGTCTATAACCGATTCGCTTGAACTTTTCCTGTCGCTAAATAAGACCACCTCCAAAAGGATTTCCCCAAGGGGTTGTCAGAGATGTTCCAAGTGTTAACTTAATAGTGAAAAGATAACCACATTTCAGTGACGATTTTTCCGTCGCATGGCGATAGAAATAAGGAACTTTCTGATCGGTAAATATGAATACAAAATGAAATATCAGAGCGCCGAAAAAAGCTCATCGGAGAGCGTCACAAAACGAAAATCTAATTTATCATCGTTTTTTCGCTAATAACTAATTCGTAATAACTTATAATGTACCATTACAAAATCTTTTTTGATGTTGTAAATAGCAAATTGTAGGGAAAAGAGTAGTAAGAAAGTAGATAAAATATTTGTATATCGTGTGACCGAAATAAAAGAAAAAATAATTTCTATAAGTACGTGCGTTTACTTGGAGCTCGGTACGACAACAATATCGATTGCTAATGCTAATTAACTTAACAAACATCGGCACTCCTAGCGCCATCTATGATTCTATCAAGGAAGCTCGATACAAAAAGGTTAACAAACTATTAAGTAAATAAGCAAGTTATCTGATAGATAACGCTGTGCTTAACAATATATCTGAATCAAAAATGTGAATAGAGCTTCAGCATAACAAGAAATATACAATCTAAAGCAAATATTTCTTAGCTTACCCGTAAGTAGATTTATATTTTAAAGATATGAAGACATTTCACCTGCCACCAGTGTCCCGGCTAAGAAAGAATTATCTTGAAAAGAACCAAGGTACTCACAAAGAATTTCTTTCTGTGGCATCCACTTCCTAACAATCACGTTATCTGGCTTATTTTCCAAATTATCATCCTCCCATTTCCACAAGACGGTTTGTTTTAAACTCCTGAAAACTTTTAGAAATGCGTTTTTCTTCTCCAGAGGCAATTCTGAACTTTTTACATTAGAACCAAAGTTCATGTAAACGACGCCATGTTTGGCTTCGTCCATTATTTTTTTCAGGTCCTGAAAGTTTGTAAGAAAGCATGTTACAGTTACAGAAAATTACAGATGGAAAACATGAACTAAGTATTAAAAAATTTCATGAATTTCAGGACAGTTTGGTTCTATTGTATCTCATTGACTGACTCGCAGTGTTAATTTTATGTAATGCTAGCTTTGCCAGCGTGCGTAACACATTTGTGTTTTTTAAGGCTATAATAAAGCCGATGCTGAAGGCTTTAACTTTAGTTTTAGTGCTGTCAATACTTAAATTTTTCCAAAGTAATTTAGCTTCTGTTCTTCACACTTATGAACTATTTTGCAACGATGAAAATTTAGTTTTGACAGCACTAAAACTAAAGTTAAAGCCTTCAGAATCGGCTACAATGTCTTGAAAAAAATATTTCTCACTCATATGACTTATTATTGAAGTTGTAAAAATAGTTAAAATTTAAATAAACTAAATTGATGATATCTTTTGTTTTTACAACGAAGGATTTTATTTGTTTGGGCACAGATATGTAATATAAAACTCGGTAAATGGTACCTACTGTACATCAAAATACTAACAAAGTAGGGCTATTATGAACAGCAAGTCTACAATTTGGAACAATTATGCCTGTGATGCCGCTCTATGATTACACGGTGTATCATGAATTTTACAGATTGTTTGTACTAAAACTAAAATATCAAGTCATAGTAAATATTGTACGTAGTGGATACTTGTAATTGCTGTGATTGTCTGATTGTTGATCGTGCCGAATTGATATGAAATAATGTTATAAATCAATTTAATGATATTTTAAGACATAGGAAATGACTTTAATGACTTAAATAAAGTAATTTATTTCATTTTATTAGAATACTTTGTTTCTTTTTATTTGATAATTCTATATTTGGTTTCAAGGTTTTAAGATATTTCTTATTTATTACACTAATTAATAAATTTACTTCATAGGAATATAGTGTACTGTGTACTGAAATACAATTGTATTGAAATAAAAGCTCTCCATTTTTAAGGTTCCGTACCCAAAGGGTAACCAACGGGACCCTATTACTAAAACTCCGCTGTCCGTCTGTCTGTCCGTCTGTCTGTCCGTCTGTCTGTCCGTCTGTCTGTCCGTCTGTCTGTCCGTCTGTCTGTCGGTCTGTCTGTCCATCTGTCACCAGGCTGTATCTCATGAACCGTGATACCTAATTAGACAGTTGAAATTTTCACATATGATGTATTTCTGTTGCCGCTATAACAACAAATACTAAAAAACAGAATAAAATAAATATTTAAGGGGGCTCCCATACAACAGACATGTTTTTATGCCGTTTTTATAGATAATGGTATGGAACCCTTCGTGCGCGAGTCCGACTTGCAATTAGCCGGTCTCTTTTTTTCGCCGAGCTTTTTAGCTATGAGAAAAGAGGAGAATTGTTTTAAATATTCATTAAAAACAATGTGGTCTAAAATTCATTTTCAGCGGAGTAATAATGATTACAATTCTTCATTTTTTAACAACTTGAGATGTTTTCTTAAGTTATTACAGGACCACATGAGGTGGAAACTTTGAGTACTAAGGGTGGAAACTACGACGAAGAATAGAGTGACCTGATGGCTCTTTTTCAATCACATCCTTGATACAAAACCTAAACAATCTTCGGCGCATAACAAGACAAAACCCTACGTAAATTTTCAAAATTGTATAGATCTTGATAAGGTATCTGCTAATTTCATTTCAAAATGTACTAAACCCTCCTTAACTACCCCACTGCTCATACTGAACTCCGTCGAATCCCAATAACAACCCACTTACAACCTACATAGTTTAACGTTTGGTGCTTAATAGAAATGATTTTAACAGATATATGGCCAAAGTGTGATCGTCAGATTAGAACCTTACGTCGCGCCTTAAGTAGTAACCCAAATTATTTAAAAGTGATTCAGAGATGTTGATAGCTAACAATCCCCTATTAAAAGTCCCATGCTGTTGTAAATTATTAGTTATCTTTCACGTGCTAAGTAAATTGGACATAAAATAATTAAAACCAAGTTCGTAGATTTAGATAGTAAAATGTTCAGATTAGAAATTTGGCTGTTTGTCAGTTAAACCAATATATGAAAGTCATAGAGATAACACTTTATAAATAAATCAAATAATAATATAAAGGTGAATTAAATCTCTGTAGCAATTCTGCGCCAGTCAGCCTCTTAAGAGGCTATGTGAATTTACTATGTTAGACTATACCCGTTACTTTAGACGATACATCACATACATATTTTGTTTGATTATGTTATGAATAAAATGCATTATTATTTTTTTTTTTAATAACCACTACCAATAATTGGGGATGGATGAGATGAGGTATTTCTGAGTTTGAAATTTAATAATTTATTGATGATCAAAGCTGAATAATATTCTAACAGCTGACCTTTATGTATGTTGTAAACTTATTACTCGATAGATACTTCTATACGAAAATTACTTATTTATCTGGTAATCTTCGAATAAGTCCATAGGACAGTGAGTAAAATTCTCACATCTGTGATTATCTGGTCAATAATATAGAGACTCAAAGAAAGCCATATTGGCAACTTCTCAGAAGTACCTTCCCTTGGATGTGGAATACCCCCTTGACTTTTTTTAGTGTATACTTTTTTTTGAATTCTAAATTTAAGATTTATTTATTTATTTTTAATTTTACGCGCCTATGTTGGTTCCCTGACTACACAGCTCTGGTAAAGAACCAACAAGAAATCCAGAGCGTCCCTATCTTTATAGTAACCAAAACTACAAACGACACAATTAATCCAACAGAATGATTTCAGATTTCTAACTTGTGGGCTATCTTGTGTTTCTGTACCAAGTATATTTTATTTGTTCTTATGACATTGGTAAGCTAAACTACCCCATTTCAGTGTATAGTTAGCTTGTGGCTGAATTTTGCCTGACACAAGAACAAGTACATTCATACAAATACACCAAATATTACTATTTATTTGAGTAATAAACATTGAAATCACTCGTGTTGCACCACGTCCCATTCAAAGATTCAGTCTCTTAACAGATCTACTCAAATAGTGACTGACAGTTAAAATTATTTTCTTAGATACTGCTGGTAATACTCAACTTAAAGTTGCTAGGTCAATATGACAAAACTATCTAGTAAAAAACTTAGACTTTCATATTCAGCGTACAGTCATTCTGCTTACTATTCAATAGAAAACTTCTATCAAATCAAAATTGTATATTGTTTCAGTAATAAACTTCTCTAATACAATCGTTTTTGTTGTATTTAATGCAAGTCAGATAAGTACAAATTTCTACCAGGTCAAAATTTTATCCATTTTCTAAAAATCTCCAAGTTTCAATTATAAGTTTCAAATATACTAAAACTATTGAATACAAGAAATTAGGTTTTCAACCCTCATTTCATATAAGAAAGTTTACTTTAAAAATCATTGATTTTCTAGTAATATGAAACTACTGTGACTTTTATCCTTAACAGTTTTGCAGTTATTTATGTAGTCAATTTTATAACTACACTCAGTAGAATAATTTCAATATATTTTGAAAGAGAAATGAGAAATAGTACTAATAGAACTTTGTTTTTGTTCTAAAGATGTATTCATTTAATTCCATTGACGAAGAACAACTTTTACTACCCCATATTTGGTATATAGTATCAGCTAAGGCTTTTCTTTTGCCAGACAAGGGAAAGCATTTATGCAAACAAATACATCATGTTATGTACTTCAAGTTTATTGAACATTTATAAGAATTGAAATTATTCTCTTGAATAAAGATTTCCCGAAACTATTTTCACGGTAATTAGTTTATTAGTTACTTACTCAATTGAGTAATAAAAGAAAATCCGAAACATTCTATATTTCATCAAGGTTCTACTCTGTATCAACGCAATAGTCAATTCGACAAGGGAGGATGTAAGTAAATACTGACCAAAAGGTTTGTCAGTCTGCTATACTTTATTTTGGATTCTTATATACCAAACTATTTGATTTTACTTTATAACTTAATGTTTACTAAGAACTGACCTTAAAAAGGGTTTGATAGGTACTACAGTTATGAACTTTTATGGTCTAAAATACATTTCATCAACCTGAATTCTAAATCTAGGCTTTCTATATTATTTAGGCATATTTTATGCCAAACTCAAGTCTCTTTATTTCTTGAAAGAAATACCTAAGTAAATACAATATTTTAAGAGATAATTGAGTGGTGAAACTTATGTTTCCTATCATTTCATATTTATTGCCAATATTAAAGCCCTATGCCCTAGCATTCAAAATTAGTGTTCTGTGGCATATAAAAACCTCTTAGTAAACAATGAAACTATTTCAATATCAAAGCCCTATGTCCTTACATTCAAAATTGGAGTTCTTTGGACTTATAAAGCCCTCTCAGATAAGTAAACAATGAAACTATTTGTCAAACAAACTAGTCAACAACAATCTATTCCTGAACCACTAACTCTAATTTTTCAGAGGTCCCTATCTACTTGAAACCTTGCAACCTATCATAATTGAATTTATTGACCTATTTTCCCTGAACAATGAAGAAAGTTACCTGAAACCTCCCACTATGCATAATTTCTCAAAAACCTATTAATGCTCTAACAATAGACTTGAATTTTAGAATTTACCTACCTAACATTTGGCCCTAAAATCAAATGTTCCTAGGCTTTTAAATGTGTGAATTTTCAAAGCTAGAGGTCCGTCACCTCACATTTACAATTAAACGTGTGTGTGGTTGTATATTGTGCTAGCAAACACCATACAACCCCTCAACTAATCGACAGAAAGAAGTGAGGCAAGTTGAAACCTCTCTGTGTGCCTAACACCCTAAAACTTTGCCCTACTCAGACAGGGGGTGATACAGTAGGTAAAAAGGACGTCACCCCGCTGGCTGGGATAGCCTATATGATCATGTGTATATATAAATATATAGATATGAGACCATGACCAGCTCAGTCAGATGACAAAGGACAGAACAAATCGCAGCCTCTTCACGGCTCGGACGCTTTGCCATAAACATCGCCTTTCATGGGGGATGTGTTTCCAGTATGTAAAACTGGCGCAAGGCCATCCCAGACGCTTGCTTCCCTCCAGAGGAGGTTAAAACTAGACTCTGTCGTTCACACCAGTAGGTGACCTGAATCTAGCCCAGAGCGACTTCCGCTCTGTAAGCTCCCTGCCTGACTCTTCAAGATATCCCAGCGACTAGCCCTATGCCATTGTTACCCTGGTACATCTTCCCGTTTCCACGTCCGGCATTACTAAGAAGAGACCATACTCCCTTCCTCCCCATCAACCCCTGAATCGACCTATGCACTATTACATTATTTAGGTACGTACTTTTAATTTCGGAACTTGAAAAGACGATTATCGAACCCTTTACATAACGCGGAATCTAGCTCGTTCGCTCGTTCACCCTACACGAATTCAAACGCGTGTGTCAATCGCCGAGTCGGAAAAGTCAAAAACTATTGACCATAACCGAATCTATTTACGAAAAAGGGCATTCCGCCACCTAAAAGCTAACGCGACGCGAAATGGTCCCGAGACCTAACGAACAGATAGATTGACACATTCCGTATTTTAATCGCAAATTCCGAAAACAAAATCACTATTAAAACAAACAAAAACTTCCCCAAATAAACTCAAAAATGAACTACACCTTTAAAACTTCTTGCAGCACTTCCACTGACGACGGTGTAAAAATGAATGAGTCCCACCCTACATTTCCACCCATTTATATACTAAGTGTGATATTAGCGTTATCAGTGCTATCGGCGTAAACGGTGCTAACGGTGTTATGTGCGCTTTCGTGCAGAACGAACAAAAGTGAGACAACCAAACAAGAGTAATAGAGATGGCAACATAACAACAAAACATGGCAACAGCATATACTCGGCGTAAGCAGGACAGGACAAAAATATACAAGTAAGAGTGAAAGAGATAGACACATGGTGACAAGCCTAAGGCGTCATCTAGTCTACGTGGCAACAACTTGGCAGTTGCGTGACAACAACAGCTAATTTAGGGTTCACGCATAATTGGAAACCATAATGTTTGAAATTGAAAGTTTATTCTTAATTCCTTCCATATTGGACCGATTGTTTGGGCCGATGGTTGAGTTTACTGTATTTATCATTTAAAATCAGTTATTCTACGCGATCGATTTCAATTTGCTTTATTTATTTCAACGTGATTTATTTGATTACATACAACAATCTTCCTGCCCATTATCATAACATTTATTTGTGAATTGAGACGTGAACAGATGAGGTACGATCTGTCACAAAAACTTGAGTTCAGGAGACTCAAAATTGGTACTATCATTATCTGTGGTGTTATATTCAATGACAATAAAAGGGCACACCAAAGGAGAAAATAAGGAAAAAAGAAGAAACATATTTGCAAATCTAGGAAAAGATAACTTACTTGGGGCAATTCTAAGTCACTCTCTTTGAAATGAATCCCACCAATCTCGACAATATTAGGAAGATACGCGATCGGGGAATCAAAACTGAAGTGACTATTCACCAACATCAATGACACATTCCTTTGCAGCTCTATCAAACTGGGCACTGGTTCTGGCAAATTAGGGATATATTTCTTCATCAAATCCACCTGCTTGGGCAAGTACCAGAATCGCCACCAAAAATACTCATACACTGTAAAGTAAAAGGATCTAAGGCGTCCCCAAAAACTGGTCGGATCTCTTACGTCTATGAATTCTTGAATAACGGTGGCAAGCTGCAATGGATTTCTTGTTATAATATTGTGTCTCATGCAATTCCCAAAAGTTGTGATTAAAACCAAAGGCGCGTTGTATTTGTGGGCCAGAATGTAAAGAGATTCCTGAAAGAACTGTTCGCTAATGACCAAATCGAAGTTGTTTTCTTTTTTCAGGAAATTCTGGACTTTTTCCGATTTGAGAGTTATTTCTGTAGAAGCCAGGCCACCTTTCCAGAGGATCATGTCATGGAATTCTTCGACTGATATGTCTACAGATGTGAAAACGTTTGGACGGCCGCCGCCTGAAAGCGAAAAGATTTACTTTTAAGGCAGTATATTTTTTTACCAAAAACAATTTTATATAAAATAAATTAAGAAAATATAAGAAAAGCGCAATAGGACAAGGATATTTAAATAGTGTAGATTTTTGTGTTTTAATCCGTAAAAATAACAATTGAGAATATTCTATATTTTTTTTTATAATTTAGAGTAAACAATTAATGAACCGCTATTCGTAACGCTATTTTTTAAAGAGCTTTTGGTTCCATGTATTGCTCAACTACAACTGTTAAAATACAATTTGTCTACATATATTTTATCTTAATATAATATAATCATACGATCAACCTTACAAACTATACAATTCTTCCTCTTCATACGATAAACGTGTTAAGTTATTAGAAAAACTGGCCAAGTGCGAGTGGGACTCGCGCACAAAGGTTTCCGTACCACCACACAATACGGGTACGGAACCCTAAAAACATTACGGTTACTTGTAATTATTATGCACCAACTTAACCTGGCATTTCGATCTAGTAAACTCTATGTATGTAAGGGGTCTTATTAAGTTGAACTTAGATAACTTCTTCAATAATCAAATATTTGTAATTTTCCGATTTGTTTATATGTGTGTGCTGTAAGACCTAAAATTAAATTTCAAGTTTCTAAGTCAACTGAAAGTGCCCTATTTCCTTGCGAGTGTCAAAAATTTGTATGAAATTGGTTATGTAAAGTGCTATAACTTTTTTTCGCGTCGAGTTAGAAGCCTGATTTTCTTACACACCATGGAGCCGTAGAAGAGAGGTATCAGTTTCAACTTGACATCTCATACGGGAGCCGAGAAAAAGAGTCTTGACAGACGGATGGACAACAAAGTGATCCTATAAGGGTTCCGTTTTTTCATTTTGAGATACGAAACCCTGATAAACTATTGTACAAAAAAATTTAAAATAATTAAATTAAATTAAAAATTATTGTTAATAAATATTGTAAGAAATCGGGTTCTGATGTTGCACCTTAAATGCACTGTTAACAAAGAAACAAAATGTTTGGCAATGTTCAACGAAGAGCGAAGTTTTTACTAAGTATTTAAAACTGACTAAGTATCTATATCGTCGGCAAATCGTAGAATTGGACATATCATGATATGCCTAGACATATCTTATTTCTGTTAAAATTTATTTACATATAAACCTAAGACTTTTGGTGAAAGATTTTTGTTTTCATACTTTACGAACTGCCCAATTCTATGACATGCCCACGACATCTATACTGAAAACTCACCTATCGCCTCCCAAATTGTGGTATTATCAGCTATCACCTGATGATAATTTAGAGGTGGGTTCTTCTCCTCATAGGCTGTGATAACAGTCACATTGTGTCCTCTTCTAGCAAGCTCCAGGCCTATAGGTCGCAGCATTATGTTGTGAGATTTAGAGGTAAATGGCTCCACGTATAGGATATTGGCCGCATCAGTTAATTCTGATGAAAATAGGGCCGTGACGAAAAACTGGAAAGATAATGTTAGAAATGGATCACTTACTCGTGATTACATAGGTAATAAGGTTTTGTTGAATAAATATTGAGTGGTTTTTTATTAATATAAAATGTACTAAAGTTGCTATCAAATTTTCGTTTAACCAGGACCTAGATACTGTTACAACTCATCTAATAAAATATAATTGCAGTCCATATGTCATTCCAATTTGTCAAACCAGGAGAATTGGTGTCGAGTAAGACCTAATTTCAATGAATATTTGTATCGAGCCAAATTTCTCCAATCGCATTTCTGTTTAGACCCTAGAAAAAGATTCCAAAAATAACATACTAATTATCAAAATAATACCTTCTTCACTGAAGTAGATATGCAAGTTCTAAAAGTGTCGATTCTTTTTCCGTAGCGCCTTAAGTATAATAATATCTAGTAATAGGGGCATCTCAACTTTACTTTAGAAAATAATGTCAATATTTTCAATTGTTATTAATTGAAGAAATAAAAATAAATAAGTTAGACATTTCCAGCAACTTAAGAGGCGGTTCTCAAAATTAATTATGGCGTGCTCTTTTTTTTCTTGAAATTTGGAGTAGTGTTTTTTTTTTCAGTCGTATTAAAAGAAGTGATTATCAATTAAATTACTGAATTTGATTACTTAAAAATCATAGGTTATTCTGACATGAAATTTTGAATGTGATTATGCTTTATTCAATACAAAAAATCGTGGTAACATTAATCGGGAAAATTTACGGTTTTTTTTTTCACAAAAAAAACGTTACGAAAAGTACATTATATATTCTGATTTATATAAAAACGGCTCACCTCAATACGTGTTATGATCGGGAAAGCCGACCAGTTTCAGCAGATTTAGACTGCCTTTATCTGGGCGAGTAAAGACGTTTATAATAGACGCGACGACGTTACGCCTCACTCTGGTCGGCTTTCCCGATCATAGCACGTATTGACGTGAGCCGTTTTTATATAAATCATGAATTATTCTCAAATCTCATTTAATTCTATAATTATGTAGGTATATTCTGGTAAATTTTGTGTCAAAAAATTTATGTGTCTGATGTTTTGGCAACTTTTTTAGCAAATTTTTGCAATTTTAATTCAGGAATTGAGGTCCTTAAAGTTGACAATGTGATTAGTTTTCCGTCAACAAGGTGTGAGAGATTGATCACTACCTCTTTCAATAAAATTATTTAATATCTTCAAAAAATAATTTAATATGATATTGCACCAAGAACCATTAATCGAATTCATCGAATATTTATAGTATTTATTCTATCTATACCATCAAGGCATTAATTATATGACCTTGAGTTCCTCTTAATTATACCAGGTAGATATTTTTACGTAACGTTACGTCAATGATCTTACCCTGTCAATTATGAATATCGAGTCTACAAAACTTACCGAAAAAACTAAAACACTGTTACCCATTTTTAGTATTCAACTGAATAAATACATTATCTTAGAAACAACACACAAATCACTATACTCAATTCATACAAGGAAAAACATTCAAACACATAATGACCGTCTTCTTTATTCCCTTCTTCATCCACAACTCACAACTACTCACAAGATTTAGTTCTATGTATATAGATAGACTACATTGTGGCCTAAAGGTCGCCGCACATTACAACGACTCGGCACCAGACCTGCACTCGTAGCACGGTGTTTAATCGCACGCAACGTTACTTAGTTGTATCACAAGTGCGAGAATCGTGATACGATGTTTTTGCGATTAAACAGTATGTCACGATTATGACACCTGTAATTCAACTAAGTCACGTCGCGCGCTATTAAGCACTGTGCTACGGGGCCAGGGAGGACTATTTCGGAGAAGTAGTCGAAGCGAGATTTCTAAAATTCGAGTCAAATAGACGAAACTAGTCGCAATAATTGAGTAAATAAAATAGTGGAACTCGTACAAGAAGACTTATATTAGTGTTAGAATGAGGTTACCCTCCAGGAGAGCTATTCCGAAGAAACAGTCGAAACAATAGATCTAAAACTCGAGCTAAAAAAAGTATGAAGTTTGACAGATAAAACGGGTCTTTATGGTCGATTAATCTAATTCGATAGACCAAGAGTTAACCTCCAGCAAAGTCTGAAAAAAAAATTTTGCAACGCGGTCCACGCGCCGTCCACTAGTTTATTAAACTTTGTCACGTACGTGACAATTAATATTTTACACGATTTAAGGCTTACATTTCAATGCTTTACTTTGAGGTGGTCTTGTGCCGATCCGTTGTAATGTGCGACAACCTTTATTCTGACATTGTAAGTGGGTGTTTTGCAAACCATTTAATAATGTAGGGGAGCTTATAAGGTCAAGAGCACCATCTTTTTCGGGTTATTAGTCTCATCGCTAGGCCCGAAATAATATTAAGTACCTAGATGTAAAAATTTTGTTTTTATTACAATTTATTATTTTTAAGTTGCGCTGTTTCATTTTGAGTGACAGACGGGGAGGCCAATGAAATTTACTGTCAAGGCAAGGATAAAAATAGCGACAAATATGCTAAATATAAATATGCTAGACATATTATTATCATATATTTATTTGCTATATTTTAACCCATTTCAAAAATATCCGCCTTTAGAGGGTGCATAGAGAATTATTTTGTTACAAATAGACAATGCGGGCAAATATATTTGACATTTGGCATATATATTGGGCATACAACTATTGTTATCTATTCAACTTATCTAGTAAAAGGTAAAAATATCCATTAGGTTTCACAAAACTCATCTCATTACATAGCTATATGTCTAGGGAAATAGAATTGATTTTGATTATGCAGCACTATGAATTTATTATGTACGACATAGCTGTATGCTAACTATTTCTTTCTGGCGTAAATATGAAGTGTTCTAGACGTAACTGGCTCCCCTACCACATCATTAGTTGTAACACCAGTTCTTAAAATGACTAGTCATTCTCAAATTGACCCTGAATTGAGATTTGTTGAAGGACATTATATAATAATTTGGGAATGGGCGCTACTTACAGCGTTAGCGACTGTTAGCGAGCAAAACCAAATTTGGGAATGGTTAAATACCGTCACGACTTATAACAACGAGGGGCTGTCAGACTTGTTCCGTCTGCTAGCTCTGCTGGAAAACAACCAAAACCCGGAATAGATTTATTTCCTATAAAAAAGTAGGTAAATCTTGATAACAAGGACAGAACTAAACAATACTTACGTCGAAAATGTTATGGGAATTTTCCCCTTTATAGTTTCACTCGCATGTATGTTTTGTAATAGCAACTAAGGTTGCGTTCCTAAACGCCTGTTTTACATTTCTGACAAGGTTTATTCAAAGACTTCGAGCTGTCCATTTTCACTCGGGTGGTTGTGGAACGGGAGACAGTTAATTTTTACCTTTACCCCGGCGTTTAGAAACGCTACCTAACTAAGCAAATTGGGTTATAACATCAACATAACATGGAAAAACATTTTCTAGTGGTTCAATAAAATATGGTATGTATATATATAGTATAAATAATGAAAAATGGTCGTAAGTTTGATACATATGAAAGTATGGACTTATGTCAGAATGCGGCCAACATTTTCAAACATCAAGTTTATTGTTGACTCGGTTTATACTTATTGTTTCACACCAACTAGTCTAGCATATCAAACCATATCGAGTTCGATAGCACATGATACAGTGCTCTCTCACTCTGTTGACCTACCTCGAGAAGGATAGACATGTTGTATCGAGCGGTTGTATGGTTTGTTATACTAGACGAGCAGGTGTATTTGATTCCTTTATAAAAATGGGTTCTATAAAATTACTGTAGTCGAACTTCTTTTGATTCTATGCGTTAGTTTCATATCATCACTCAGCTCAGCCCACATCCACCCACAATACAATACAATATACCTACTTAGCTTTATTATCACACCACAAAAGAGAAGAATACAATCAATTGAACTTGAAAATGCGTAATAAAAAATAAAAAATATGCGAATGAAAAATAAAACTGAACTTGGCTAATTTGCAAACCTGAACTCAGTAATACTCAGTATCGTGTCAGCGCAGGGTTGCCAACCGTACGAGGTTCCTCGTTCAAATACGAGGTTTGTGGTCTTTCGTACGAGGTACGTGGATACTATCAGCCTCGTACATTTATGTACGAGATTTTGATATCGGAAAATTTATTACATGATTTTTCAATGCACTACAAAGCACTATTTTGCAATGACATGTAAACGAAGACTAGAAGTTGCTTACTATTTAGGTACTTACATAGAAGTTAAATTAATGTTAAAGATTTTTAATACGAAGCAATATTTTAAAACAAACTTGCAAAAGTTAATTTCAATAGATAAAACGTCCTAAGTTTAATAGTTTTATATGCAGTATTTTTCCATAACAATTTAGATGCTTAATTAATATACGAGGTTCTAAAGAAATACGAGATTTTTAGCTGCATTTACGTATGAGGGAAAAAATATTTCGTTGTCACGGACGTCGCGCGGGACACAGCACTGCAACATATTAGGTCTTGTCTCTTTTTCGCTCGCGATAAATATGACTTTCAGTTCCACGTGCCAATGTGACATTGCAATACTACGTAATTTACTAAAGTTATGTATCATACATGATGTTATGTATATGTTGTGTGCCGTTTTAAAAAATCGAATCTTGTTTAGGTAACCTATCTGCACTTTTTTATAACATCATTGCTATAAGTACAGTAAATTACATGTAATAAAGGGTAAGCAACCATTTTGTCACTTACACATTGGACTAGCCTTTGATAACCCATAAAGACCTTTGTTACATCGCCTCTATTGTCCTATTGGCCTTTACAACAATAGTCACAATAGTTATTCAAAACAATTACCCCCCATATCCTCGTAATGGACATGTAGACAAAAGCCGTCCGAGACAATAATGTAAATGTGTGGTAGGCCCTAATTAATCCCATTTGCATCTTCATCTGTTTGACTGTTTGAACTGAAATCAACTGAAAAAGATAAATATCCGTTATAAACAACGTTCGAACTTGGTACAACATCAGTTAAGTTACTAGGCTTTGGTATCATTTTCGAATACATTAAGGGTAAGTATAATGTGAAATGCACAACTTCAAATGACCATTTCACATTGCGTAAGTTGGTCAATCTGTTTAATATAAATAACAAAGACTATACTTCTGATGGGCACGTGTTAGCAAAAACGTTCAATCTGACTTTATATGCAGCCCTGTGTTCGCCGGAAATCCCAAATTGCGCTTTTCGCTGATAAATATGCTGAAATAATAACATTTTCCAAAAAAAATCTTATGGTGAGACTCCGTTGTCCGTACGTCCATCCGTATGTCACAGCCTCATAACTTTAGCACTGTTAAAGATAAGGACATGAAATTTGGTGCAAAAATAGCATTAATTTACCCACATATCACGGTGTAAAAAAATATAAGTACGTAATAAATTTGAAATTGTTCAAAATATTTCCAAAACAAAAGTGAGAAAAATAAAAAATATTATCCTAAAAATATCATATGGGTATCAAATTGTAGATATTAAAAAGCTGATTGTAAAAATATACACTTTTACTATATTTACAGGCACTGGTTTCGAGAAATCTTTAAAAAACCACAAAAATATGAAAAAAATGTCAATTATAGATCATAACTGGCCAATAACAGAAAATTTAAAAAAAGTTGAGCACAAATGAGAATTATAAAAAAAAGGAAAATAAATGAAAAAACTATTTTATTAAAAATACAATATGGGTATCAAATTGTAGGTATTAAAAAGTTGATTGTAAAAATATATAGTTTGGCTATATTTAATTGCATCTATTTCGAGAAATCCTTGAAAAACCATAAAAAAATGTATGTCCCCCCCCTTATCTCGAAAACTGGTGGATCGAAAAATCTAAAAAAATCATGGTATATGTTTACGTAAAGATTACAGGAAAAATAAAGCGGTTGAGAAATTCACGAAAAATAATTACAAAATTAAATTTATCATCCACAATACGGAACCCTGGATACGCGAGTCTGACTCGCACTTGGCCGATTTTTCCAATTTTAAATATTCCATATTGTGTAAGGTACTGAATGGGCACTATGATGGCAATATAACGTCAGACGCCCTAAACTCTAAAATACTTATAAACTCAGGTGACTTTTCATTTATAAAGCCAAATTCATGCTGGAGATTCGGTAAGTGGTCAGTACCCTTGATGTACCTTCCACGACCCTTTTCGAGAGAAACGCAAAATAAAATGTAGGCTTTCTATACTAATCTAATAATTGAATCGGAGCTGTTTGTAAATTAGTATTGTGGATTTTTTTCGTATTCTGCAATAAAAGTCTTGGTCCTTCTTCTTGTGGTGAGCACAGAGCACATGGTTAGTGGCCAACCAGGTGTCAGCAGTGGCATATTTACTCTAGGGCCAAAAGAGCCATATCCCGGGGCGGCAAACTGCGAGGGGCCGGCGACGCAAACTGCACCTCGCGCTCAGCTTTGGGCGCCTTTCGTTCTCAAACGTTAGGTACCTACCTATCTTTTAATTTATATGAATTAATAATATTTCAATATTGCTTTTCGACTTTGTACTGTCATTAAAAAAAATGTTCATTGGAAAATACTGAATAAATGGTGTTTACTTCTTTGTAAGGTATGTTTAGTTTTTTCATTCATTATCATCACAGCCCACATCAACTCACTGCTGGATTTTATTTTATAATTGAAATATTTTTTGATTTTTTTCATGTTAGTTTATGGGACGACAAACCTTACAGGCCCAGGGCGCCAAATCTTAAAATACGCCACTGGGTGTCAGAGTTGTTCAGCGCCATGCCATGTCATTATCCGAGGCATGGAGGGACCGAGATGTAAATGGCCACCGATCCAAATACTGACCATGCCAAGCGTTGCTTGGCGGCGGATCGTAACTGATCACACGGTAGAACACTACTACAGGGCCCTCACCTCGGTCCTGACCACGAGTCTACAGTATGAATTTGGCTTCATAACCAAGTCACTCAACGTCATGCGCCGCGAGGTCGCATGTTGTCCAACAGAGGTTATTGCTTTATGTCATAAAAATTACGAAAAGACTGAAGTAAGTACCATCTTTATTTACAGGTTATTATTCTTTTTTCAAAAGCTTTCCCAACAAACATTTTGGCGATAATTAGATCTTTTTTAAATCTTAAGGATGTAAAAAGTTGTTAGAGTAGCGATATTTATGGCTTCAGGTGATAAACTTGCGATATTTAAACAACATTAGCACTCAGCGCGATATAATAGGTTTAAAGGAACGTTAAAATAAGGTTAAAGTTGTATTGTAGCGATTCCAATTGCCATAATGCAAGCAAAGCATCTTGTCTTATAGCTTCAACCTAAACTTACAACTGTAAGATATATAAAGGAGATAATAGACGCCTAATTCCTCCTCAAGATTTATATTGACGCTAAAAATCACTCCTTAAACACCCAAGAGTCTACAACAGCGTCTGTTAGAATCATTAGTTCTTGAATAGCGCTCATTAAACCCCTTCTAACACTAGATGCTATAGGTTGTCATTACAGTTCTTTTAAATGTCAAAGTTGTATCAAACTCTTTTTAAACACTACCATACATGTATGGGTTCTAAAGAAGCGCTAATCATGACCACAGTACACCCTAAGAAGCTATATCGCACTTACTCGTGGGCTTAAACTACACCGCCATTATACGTGAATAATTTAAAAATTAAAATTGAGTTATTCATTGTAATTTGGATGGTATTTGCTTAGAAAGTTCCTTAGCCGATATGCTGTAACGCATAGAATCGAAGATAGAAACAAACATGAATTAATTCTATAAAAACCATGGATTACACCTATATAATACGTGTTACACTTTAGTAAATAGAGGTTATTCCATGTGCGCTTTAATTTTGAGATGAAAATGTATATGTACATTCACAGTAAACTTACCTTCGCAATGATAGTTTAATCCTTAACACGTGCACTAGTATAAATATGATATTTTGAGAGTGCTTCCATTCCACCATTAAAAATAACACTTTATCAACTTGTTTGAGTCACTCTGTTTACCTGTGTGTAAAAAGTACAGAGAAAAATACGTTTTACAACCTAAGGAGTTCCTATTCAAATAAATATTGTGTTTGCTACAACCCAGAGAGCTAAAATTGATACTAATATACCTGCAATATAACTTAAAGTCATTTTCATCGCCGTTGTGGACCTTGGATAGCACTTTCAGTCTCCACTAGCGCTGTAATAACACCGGAAGAAATAACCTAAAATGATGAGAGTTAGGCATGGCTATAGTACGACTCTTGTATCGCTGTGAGACGTATTTATCACCCCTTTAGCACTTCCATAGCCCTCTCGTACAACTTAATTCCATTTCTTACCACCTTCATATCGCCGTTGAAGGACCTAAGCCTGTAAAAAGTTATGCCTAATCCGGGGGTATATCGGGGTTAGAGCACGCTCTAACTCTAGTTTAATCGCTTATTTACATCTGAAAGACTTTAGGAGCGCTTTAATAGATCTTTTATAGCCCTCGCAGTAGCGCCTAAATGTTTGTTGGGTTGTAACGACATCAATGGCAATGGTGCTTTATTTATTAAGTTACATAAACCTGCACCCGTATAGTTGAATTACAAGTGCGAGAAGCGTGACACGATGTTTTTGCTATAAATAAACAGTATGTCACGCTCGTCGCACATCTGATTCAACTAAGTCGCGTCGCGCGCGATTAAACACTGTGCTACGGGTGCTGGTATATTGAGTGCAGTAGCGTGCACAGAACTTTTTTCCGGAAAAGCAATCAGAAGGTCAAGTACGACAATAAAAAAAATATAAAAATATAAAATAAGTAACTCTTTGAAAAAAAAAGTTTGTATGACGCCAGGGTAGGCACTGCCTACCCTAAAGTGAACATTTTCATACAAACTTTTTTTTTTCAAAGTGTTATTTAAATTTTTTCATATTTTTGTTTATTGTCGTACTTGACCTTCTGATTGCTTTTCCGGAAAAAAAGTTCTGTGCACGCCACTGATTGAGTGGTACGATTTTTTGATAATGGGGATCCACAGGCAAAGCTAATAACAGATGGCGCTAGCATAGGTCCAGCTATGTCAAACTTTGTTGTTGGGTGTTCCGGTTTTCCTACATTTTTCTCCAATATCTCGCGTTTTTTCACTTCCTCTTATCACCTATATTCCAATGTTATATATTTATTATTATTATTTATTCATTTTTAATATGGGGTTTTTCGGTAACACCATAAAGCAACCTTAATTATTGAAATCACAAAAGCTACGCAAAAAACATAACAATGTACTGAAATTACATATTTTCAAGTCCGGATCAACGATGCGCCATCTACAGGGATAATTTGGCAGTGTGGATCCCCATTAGGGTAGCGTTCCAAAACCAAACCCCTATCAGCGAGCAATGAGCGTTTTTCCCTATGTCAAATTTAGTGTTAAATAAGATTCAATGATGGCACTGTCGTATTCTTTAGCAACAGAATCAAAGACAAATTTTGCACCTATTCTAAACAAACTTTGACATTGATTGCTACGAAACACATTTTATCTATGGTGACATGGACAGCGCCATCTGGAGAAAAGCTAAGAACTAAGAAAAAAAAACAACGAGAAAAACGCTCATTATAGCCGGATGAGCATTACGTTTGGAACCGGTGTTAATGGAACAGTCTTCGGACTAACTTTGGTGAGATTCGGAACGGACATAAGAAAAGAAAAGTTTGGCAATAAAAATGTCGTTCTAAGCGAGAAAATGGGAGTAATCAACGACATTCTATACCAAATGTCGTTGGGAGTAGTTCTCATCTGTGGATTGAGATGTGTTCAAACGTTTAACACTCTTCAGTTCATGTTTTGTAATTTTTGATAACCATGTAAACGTATAAAAATCATACTTCAAGAATCATGCTTTTGACAGGAGCAATATATTCCCGGCGATTTTCGCAGAGCAAAATATTGGTCGTGTCAGTAGAAAAAGTTGCTCGGGTTTAATCGTTCCAAAATGATCTCATTTGTGGTTTTGGAACCAGCATTGAGCTACTTTTATCTGACAGATAGTAATTATCTTCTACTTCATCGGACAACCTAAGGTGTTTCGGAACGCTACCTAGTATGGTAATGAGCGGTTTTCCAGACTGACCTTGATCAAGCTTTCAGAGGGAAACACAGATGGCGTTACCCTGCTTTCAAGTGTCAAAAAGCAAAGATTATTTTTTAATCTGTGGGCAGCAAGATAAAAATGAAATCCAACAACACCCTTCACAAAGACATTCCTATTTTGTTGTGTTTATATTGTGTTGTTTTCTATCTATATTACTTACGTTAATAGTTTGGTATTTCATTCAACTTTCAACATGGTCAGCCCATGCGTTGTAGCTAATTGTAAAAATATAGGAACACAGAGTTTAACTAATTACGGAAAGAACAATGGATCTTAGCAATAATACATTTGAGGCATGGATTGAAGAAAGAAGCAAAGAAGAAGTGTCAAAATCAAAGAATCCAGTGTTGCCAGGAAGACATTTTTTGACACTTTTAGTACAGGCTGCGCCATCTATTAAGTCGTTCGGTACTACTTTTTCTTTTTTAATTTGACTTTGAAAACCCCTCATTGGTCGCTAGAATCTACAATCTCCTAGGGATGGCGAACCAATAGGACGCGTGCCATTAGTGGCACGTAACAAAATATTTCGGGCACGCCACCAATCGAAACCGTTTGCACCTAAGTTTAAAGTAAAAAAGTTTAATATGAAGTTTCGAATTGATAGTATTTAGTTTAATTATTTTTCCAATAATCACTCAGTCAAAATTATTTGTCGGCACGTCAATGGCCTTATTAAATATTTCTTTAGAAAAATGACGCCTTTATTGTTCTAGCCTGACTAAAGCAAGAATGAAAGTCTTCAGCTCCTATATTTAATAGAGATGCTATAAAACTTACGACTCTTTTGACTATCTAAATCTGTAGCAAAGAATAAATACTCAGATTAAAAAGAACATTACTGTAATAAAAAAAGAAAGCAATAGAATTTAAAAATTTATTGTTCGATTAAAGTACTGACATAAGATACAAAAATAGTTAAATTATAATGCAGATTCTCGTAATGCAAAACATTAACTTTAATTTGCAAAACAGATTTTGGAATTTTTACAAAACAAAATTATTTATAGTCATATAAATAGCTGATTTTGAAAGTGGTACCAATACTGCGATGGGAAATGCTGATGTTTTACAAATAAATTAAAGTAACCTATATTTATTTCTAGATTACCAGCGAATGTATTGAGATTTTATATTAACCATACAAGTAGCATTTCAGTAACTAGACATACATAACATAGACCGCCATTTTTGTTTTGTTTTTTAAATATTCAATGCCAAAATGTCATGATAGTTTAATTTACCATTTTAAACTAATAGGCGACTAAATGTTCCTGAACAAAGGGTAATATAGACTATTAGTATTGCCGTCTTTTTGTGGCTATGTATATCTAGTACCTGCTGTCTCTATGATACAAACATGCTGTTTTGGAATTACTTATCTATATAATTTAAATAACGAATTGTTGGAATATCCACTACAGCAACCTAATATAATAATCAATATAAAGCGAGCCAGTAAATAAATCAATTATTTTGTGACGGAGTTCAAATCGGGGTCTATAGAGGCGTTCAAAAATTCACACTATTATTTGACCAGGTTCTTACATTGACAGCAGGATAGTATTTATGTTTTATTACGCGTGCAAAACAAACAGCTTAGAGCCAGTGTCGCTACACAGAGTTTAGGAACACAGCTCTTGGTGTCATTATAATATCCGATTTCTGATATAAACACATCAATACAAGCAACTTGTCTGGCGCCTTTATTTTGTACCTTTCTATACGAATTATTCTGTTAAAGCTGTGAAAAGGTAACTGTTGTTATAATTTCGCAATAGTAGTTTTTCGTAAAGAAACTTATTATCACCAGTTAGAAGAAAAAACGACGCTGCATAGTAACTTATAATCGTAAAATGATTTAATTTAAGAGCGCACCGAGCTTTTTACGAAGTCAAACACATGTTTATAACCCCTGTTTGAAGTAGTAAACAATTAAATTTAAATCTAGGGAAATATATTGGTACTATTGGGGATATATAATTATTTATATTACTAATAATGTTTAGAGTATCCAAAGGGGATGGATTCCTTTTTTAACTCTATTAGAACGAAAAGTTTTAGGTTATATTCAAATTCGAAAAGTTCTAATAAATTAGGATTAATTGGTATTTCGAAAAATCTTTTCCAGATCACAATTATATTTTAGGCCCAAGTGTTCCCTATTTATAAATTTAATTTTTTTTTTCAAGTTAACATAACCCATGTCAAAAGCATAATGAAAATCGTTTGCATACCTTGGGAATGATTACTTATTAACGTTTGGGGGGCAGTCTGGCAACCTTGCGCAATCAGCATCAAATCTGATTGATTTGATTATTTGTCAAAGGTCAAAACTGAAGACACCCGTAGAATAGAATCAAATTCATGGCCTTTAATTTTGAACGTCATTTGCCTTCGCTGTCAACTGTACCCGCACCAAAATCCAGCACTACCCAGCGGATATCCCAACAATCGACTTACAAAAACGGTATTTAAAGTATCTATAAACTAGGTTATTCTGATATCACACGCTGGTGTATTCCATCTTTTCTTAGGGACGTCCCTGGCTGATTGGAGCTCATTCTGTGGCCGCCATGGCTCGTGCCTGCGCCCTCACCCGCTTGTCATACTCTAGCCGGTTTTGACTGGAATTAGAGAAAATGGAAATTTAAAGAAACTACATAAAACATGCTCACATACAACATATTATGGAGTATCAAGAAGTGGTAGTCTGGGGGCAGTGTTTTTTCCGTGTGCTCCTTGATGATTTAAGCATGGGAGAGGTGTCAATGGCTTTGTTGTAAGTTGTAGAAGAAAAATGATCAATGGTTGCTCCCATTACTTAGAGATCTATGTTTGGTTTTTATGACGTTGTCATTTTAGTGTATGGTTTTTTTTTTCTGAAGCCTATCGTGTGGGCTACAAAGAAAGAGGCTATATGAGCTGAATGTAAAAATGTACTACATCTAAATGTTATTAGAGCGCAATACAAACTACAGTAGCCGTCAATAGAAATTGTGAACTATGTAAATAAAGCGCCATGTTGTCTTTGTCTATGAATAGGTGAATTATCTAGAGATGGGTAAGTATGTGATTAAAATATGTTAGGTGCTTAATTAGTTTTCTTTATTTGATTCATCGCTAAAATATTCTGATGAATCGCTAGTCAAATCGCCCACGTTAATTACAAATGGTTCCGTCACAGCGTTGTTGGCCGTATCTATTATCTCATCCAGTTCTTTCATTTTTTCTTCTACTTTTAGGACATGAGCTACACATTTTAGAGCATCGCTGGAAGATCACACAGCTCTCGATAGAATCACACACACGTTTATGTCAAAGATTATGAAGTAACGCTGTTAAAAAAAAATGACGGAAAAAAATAACATCACGAATAAAATAGGTTTATATTCAAATAGATTCGTACATCACCAATTTTCAAAGACAATACAGATTCGATGAGAAAAAAATATGACAGCAATCTCGACGCAGTACAGAATTGACCATTGATTCTATGATTTTCCGTAATTAACTGGTGATTATTGAATATTTCATGATGAAATACAGTGAATGACTGGTAAGACTCGATGCTTCATGATTTGGAATAATGTTTAGTGAGACTCCGTGACAGAACCTTGAGAAAAATTGAGAAAACGGTTTGTTTACATAGTCCACAATTTCTATTGACGGCGACTTTAGAAAATATCAATCAGAAACAAATCCAAACACAAGAATTTGAAAAAATTCCCTGGGCCAGGTTTCGAACCTGCGACCTCTTGTTATCAAGACAAGCGCGCTACCAATTGCACCACCGAGGTTCCTACCTAGACTGGCGAATTCTTCCATCATACTTGTCCACTGTTATTTTTGCATCTGCTTGATATACTAGCTTGTACTGCACATACAGAACGCTCACGAGGGCGTTATGTACTACATCATTACATTTCAGCCACAATTTTTTTTTATTATACTAAACAAAAAGGACTTTTTGTGAAACATACGTCAATTGACTTGTAATATCTTCATGTCTAACGTTAAGAAAGCATAAAAAATAATTATGATTATAAACGTTAATTAATATTTACTAAACTCATTTCATGAAAATTTCTTTCAATTCTATATGTAAATATATATTTATATGTTGTTTTTTGGAAAACGAGTGGCTGAAATATAATGATGAAAAGCCCTTTTATTTGATACCCCCACATGCTAGGTTTCACAAAAAATAAGAAAAACTATACAAAAAAATTATGATGTCATAAAATCCAAACAGATCTCTAAGCAATATCACCATTAATATTATTATTCTACAATACGTAGCCATTGACGCCTCTCCCATGCTTCAATCATCAAGGAGCCCATGGGAGCTGAGTTTTTAACACTTTCATCAAACTATAATTACAAGTGTGGAATGTCACAACAACATTATTAATTTCCTTACTCGTACCATGATTGTTTTTGAACTATCAATAACTAAAATAATAAATACATGTTTTCCCCATAAGAAAAATCGTGAAACTCTCCTATGGAATCACAAATAACGAGCTTGTTAAAAGTAACATATTAAAAATTAATAATTGAAGCAAATATGCCAAGTTGGCAGATTTGCAGAACCAAACAAAGCGATAAGAAGCTAATGAGCAAACTCACTAGTTTTCTTTCACTTTCACCTGAGCTCACCGACTTTAGCTTGCAATACAGCTTTGCCCATGTATGTATGTATGTGGACTCTGCCCACAATATTTTCTCTAGCTTACATATTTTGTTATTTTTCGCAAAAATGTAATGCGTTTAATGCATTTTTAATTCATGTTTATGTTGTGTTTCAATATGTATACTAAGTTTATTATCCTTACTTAGTTGACAATCTACTCAAGCTACAGAAGCTAATGAGCAAACTCACTAGTTTTCTTTCACTTTCACCTGAGCTCACCGACTTTAGCTTGCAATACAGCTTTGCCCATGTATGTATGTATGTGGACTCTACCCACAATATTTTCTCTAGCTTACATATTTGTTATTTTTCGCAAAAATGTGATGCGTTTAATGCATTTTTAATTCATGTTTATGTTGTGTTTCGATGTGTATGTATACTAAGTTTATTATCCTTACTTAGTTATTTATTTAGTTGACAATCTACACAAGCTACCCGCAAAAGTTATATGATTTACTGTATAAACAGGGAAAGGCTGACAACCAGCGCTGTGATGCTGCTCGCAGCTCGTTTTTTTGTCACAATATGATAGTTTGTCTCTATTTGTTTTTTAGTTATTAAGGTGTTAAAATCAAATAATGTGTTATAATTTAGTAGCAAATAAATTATTTTCAATTAAAATTTTATGATATTTTGTTACGTTGTTTTGCAATGTCAATATCAATAACAAAATAATATAATTGGCATAAACTCCAGCTTCATTAAAAATGTTGAAATGAATGTCGATTGACAAGAAAGGTTGAAGATGCACACACCTGCCTCCCACTAGGGTAGGCAAAGACTACTACTATATATTATACATCTCTTCAGCTTTTCATTCATCAATCAATCAAACACTTTTCTAAACCAGTTTGATTACTGACCAATAAATTGTGTAAGCTTCAGCCTGTGCTGGATCTTTAACGTTGGGCTCGTTCAGCAGATCTTGAATACCAAGGAGGATCTGTTTAATAGTGATCGCCGGACGCCAATCCTTCTCTTCATCTAGCAGTGACAAGCATACAGTGCCTGAGGGGTAAACGTTTGGGTGGAAGAGGGGCGGCTCAAACTTGCACTTTGGAGGGCTTGAAGGGTAGTCATCTTTGAAGATCATGCGAAGCTTGTAAAGACCGCCTTCCCAGGGAGTCTGGAATTACAAATATAGAACATTATTGGGGTGGTTAAATGCATTGAAAATATTAAGATTACATTGTAAACACGTTCAATTAAACTTAAATATGCACACTTGTACAGCTTTTACACAAGACTGTTATATGATATCTGATTTAAATTAATGTTATTATTATTGTATATATTTATTTTACTTCGGGACTATGTAGTCCCGGACCTATGAGAGACGTGCGTGAGGCTAGCCAACACGTAGACGCCCTTTAGACGGTTTAATCTAAATTAATGGTTGATGTGACAACAACCGACGATTATCCAAGTACGCACTGTAGGAGTGCACCGAAGGACAACCACCAGTCAGTGTAGGACTATTGTAAGGAATGGAAAAAACAGTAAATCAGACTATTGGGTTGAGGTGCTAGTGCACTGGGTAACTGGACTATGGGAGGAACTATGACGCCTGCCCGGCCTCTGTAAACAACACGGCAAAATGCAACTTAATTAAATGGGCCCCTAAACAGTTGCCAGTGTGGAGACAAGGGGGCTATATTTGCTGAGCGGCTAAAGGGCGGAGAGGTGACACTGGGCCTAAAACGACAATCACTTGCTCCCCGAGGATCTAGCATCACATGCCCACTCCGTCACGCACCCTTCAAGCATATAGCTCTTGCTACTCCACTCTGACCAGCCTCACACAACAAGCCAGAGGTGAGGGATCTGTCCCTCGTTATTGTTCACTCCCGAGCGACCAAAAAAGGCAAACCAAAGATGAGGAACAGGGCCTTCCCCTGGGAGCATGTTTGGGTCCATGGGGTTGCTACTGCCCAACAGCTTGCCTCAAGCTGCCCTGCGTTATGCCATTGCCCTGTTAGCTGTGTAAGTACACATTGTCCGCTTCTCACTCACGTGACCTGATGTTTGACTAGGACATAGGGTTATATTTGTATCATTACTAGAGTAAAGACTGGATGTAAAGATGGGTTTGAACCAGTTCAGTTCAAGTTTATGTTTACTTCTGAATTTCAATATATGCAACAACAATTTCATAGTCTTTATTGTACACAAAAAACATATTATTTGCACATTGTACTTAGATATATCATGTCAATAGGTGAGCTTATCTCTAAAAAGAGATTTCTTCCAGCAAACCCAGGTTGATAATTCAGCTATCTACAAATACTCATGAAATTGAGAGGTAGTTTTTAAATATACAGAGTGTAGGACAGTCTCTGATGTTATGGCGAAGCAAATTCCATAATCTGATGGCCACAACGGTGAAGGACTGGCCGAATGCTCACAGGAGTTTTAAGGCGAGATACAGTACATGCACGAGCCGGCTTGTCCCTAGAAGACAGCAAAAGTTCAAGTCGTTCACGAAGATAAGAAGGGGAACGAGGATTACGGAGAATGCCATAAATCTGGGTAAGGGTATGAAAATGAATGATAGGGAGCCATTTAAGCTGTTTGCGAAAACAGGATACATGGTCGAATTTATGTAAGCCATAGATGAAACAAATAGCCAGATTTTGAAGGCGCTCAAGCTTATTTAGCAACTCTTCATTGGCATCAAGAAAACAGACATCGGCATAATCAATCAAGGGAAGACGAGATTGTGCAAGGAAGATTTTAGTTTAAACGGGGAGGAAGTCCTGGAGGCGCTTCAAAGCTTGAAATGCTTCAAACACTCTTTTACTGATCCCATTTATATGAGGAGCCCAAGACAAGCTGCTGTCTAATATAAAACCCAGGTTTTTAGCAGTTTTAGCAAACACAACAGGAACCCCATTCATTGTCACAGCTGGTATAGTCGAGTTACTCAGTTGCTATAACATGTATGGACTACCGAGCAGCAAAGCTTGCGATTTGTTTGGATTGACGAATAGACCATAAGATTTCGCCCATTTTTCCATTTCATCATTCATGTTTCTAATTGCGGACTCTGCTTCATTCAATATAATATTAATTGATATCAACAGCTTGCTGTTGAGTGAAAAAACTTCATTTTTCTACCCTCCACAACTGAAAATTCAAAACAAGAGAGCACCAATGCACAATGAATGACCTAATATGTTTAGAGATCTGTTTTTACTTCACAAAATGGCAATCTCAGGCATAAATTAGTCCTCAATGTTCCTATTGCAATTTTAAATAAGATGTCAACACACGAAAAATTTTATAACACACTACATAGACATGAATGAAGTGAACCAGGCACCTGGAGTGGTGCTGACTGAAGGCCGTGTGAAAAAAGGAAATGAAACGATTTGCACGCCATCAAACTGACGGTATTCAATACCGGGTATTGCACAACCAGATTGACCGTGATATGAAGGGAGCGAGGACCATATTCCTGTCAGGAGCCTAGTTAACTTCTTTGAGAAGCATACTAACCCCCTTCTTTCCTGGAATCGCACATTCCCAAGTCATAAGATTTAGAGAGCCATCTGGATTCTTCATGGGCCTGGCGACGAAACCCTGGAACATAAATACTCATGTTAATTAATATCTAAATACATAATCAAGGAACATTGGTGGTACATGTAGAAAAAGAATGCCTCCACACGAATACTCACAAAGGGATGATCTTTACGCCAAGCTTTGCGCTCTTCAGCCAAACGTGCACTTGCGATTCCTGACATGTTAGGTACCTGAAATTTTAAAGACCCTTTAAGATTTGGACTAATCATGGAGAAATTTATATAAAATATACTAAATACTCACTTCTTATTGCTAATTACAGGGGTAAATTATAATAAAAAATAAGTAACACGGCGCGAATATAGGCGTCCCACGATGCGTCTAGATTTAAGTATGTTTTTACTTTACAATAATGAATTTGAATTCTAAAATGAACGTTTTTATTGGCTGCCTGATTGAACAACTGTTCAAAATTGTCCAATCATATTAAAGTTAGCGTGTGCATTAAAAACAGACATTTATTTTTGTCTATGGATTACTAGGGATGTTCAGAAAACCGGTAATTTTACTTTCAAATTACTATTTCGCTGGCCCTCAGCTGCCGGAGCCGGCAATCACGAATTTATGGAAAACGTAACGGAGGTGATCGTCAATGAGAGACTTTCAGAGGAAAAAAGCATTGGTTTCTTTTGCATATTGTAGATGGCGCTAGGCTTTTATTTTATTATGTTATACATTATTTTGAGTACAGACAGAAAGGAGTCCAGAAAGGAGTTATTAATATTTACCTTGTTTAGCTTGATGGTTTTTCCAAATTCCAATGTAGAACTACTTACACCAAAGAAAAACAACAAAAAATAAAAAGTCGGGTTCCGTACTCAGAGGGTACTGAATTGTTTGATAGGCGCTACTGTTTTATACAACGCCTTGTTTTGGCAAATTATTCGATATTCGACATTATTCGTAATTTTTTTCATTATTTCTCAAATAGCGATCTATTGTATATATTCGAAAATAACGAATTACAAACGTTGACATAAATTTTGAAGGAATGATGCTAAATTTGCTAACCTTTATTATTACAATTTATATTTTTAATAGTTTTTGCCCCAGACTTTGTCCAGTCGCAGTCCAAAATCCTTTAATGTTTCAAGATATTTCTACAATATTTTGAGTTGGCTTGGTTGGCGCCACACACCCTCTCCCCGCCTCTTCCTTGTCGTCCCCTCCTGTAAACTCGGATTCCACCCGCACCTCAGTGACGCACATGCCAAACAGAGATGCCATGTTATAGCTATTCAAATTAGTAATTAAAGCATCATTTTTGACATAGAATAATTATTTCGAATTATTCGACTACTCGCCATAGGTAATGCTGATTAATCGATTCGCAGCACAGGTATCTTCTATATGTTACGGCAGGAACTTGAAGTGCGGCTACACTAGTTTTAGCCGGTTAGAAGTAGGTGTAGCCACTTACTCTTGGTTAAATCTAGTATTAGCTGATTGTTTTCGGGTAAAACTAGGTCTAGACGGTATGATTCCGGCTAGAACTAGGTCCAACCAAACCCTAGTGGCTGATTCTAGGTCTAGCCGATATCATGCTGGGTACAACTAGATCTAACCAATCCCTGTTGGATAAAACTAGATGCAAACAAGGTCAAATGGTATGAATGCTATAAAAGGTTCCACTGCAAACCCAAATGTGGCAATAAAAAGTACCTCTGCAAAGCTGCTGGTATTTTGTGCAACTCCAAATATCACTCATGTTTGAATTGTTTTAATAAATAACTTGTGTTGATTTATAAAAGTGTGATTGATAATAATAATAATATTCTTTAAAGTTATAAAAGATACAATTATTTTCTGTTGTTAAAAAAATTTTGCCGATTGTTCCTATTAGGTACGTTAAAATTGTAGTCCTATTTTAGTAAAAGTCAATTATAAAAATAAATTCATTGAATTTTATTTTGTCTACGTTATTATTAGGCGTTTTTTTAATATCTTAAAAGCCAGAAATATGTGGCTCTGTAGAGTTAGTAGAATAACTTCCACCCCCTTGGGGGTTACCTTCAACCAACCTGTATAGGTTACTTAATAGCCACCAGGATTTGGTTGAATCTAGTTGTAGACGGCATGATATCGGCTAGACCTAGTATCAGCCACTAGGGTTTGGTTGGACCTAGTTCTCCGGAAGGATACCGGCTAGACCTAGTTTGAGCCGGAAACAATCAGCTTATACTAGATTTAACCAAGAGTAAGTGGCTACACCTAGTTCTAACCGGCTACAACTAGGCGTAGCCGCACTTCGGGTTCTAGCCGTAACATATACAGTCATTATGTATTGCTGTCATTTACCATTTTACCATCATATTTTTTTTAGGGTTCCGTACTGTAGTACTTTTTTCTTACACTTTCTCAAGATGAATCCGAGACACGATCTGGGGATCTAAAAAGGCCGACTTGGGTAAATCATAAAATGATTTGAAAGTAGGATAGAGTCAGGGTTTTTTCACGCGTGCAAAAGAGACGGCATTAATTAGAACAGAATCATAATGTGATTCATGCAAAATGGCCTTTTTAAAAAGGCCGCTTTGGAAGAATAATATAAAAATTTTACCTTCCAATAAAATTGTTATTATGTTTCCTAAGACGTCTGAAGTCCATTATGAGAGAGAGTACATCGTTCCTTTCCGAATACAGCCGCTAGATGTCGCTAGTTTCCGTCACGTGACCGCGCCGTTTTACCCAGAGTACCTGTCAACAGTCGCAAGAAACCCACAAGCCGCCATATTCTTCGTCATTGTTCGGCTCATAATGGTTCACCAGGAAGACATTGTCTGGACTTCAGACGTCTTAGGAAACATAATAACAATTTTATTGGAAGGTAAAATTTTTATATTATGTGTTCCGTTTGACGTCTGAAGTCCATTATGAGAGATGTGTTTGTTATCTCCTGGTGGCTTGTAAAATAGAACGCAACAATGTGATTGTAAATCGTTATGTTTCATGTATTAATAACGCAAAAATATGACAGGTAAAAATCAATATTTTTCATACTTAAAATACCAAGAAAAATAGACACCTGAACCTGAACTAAAAAATGTAATTAGTAGTTCAGACAAACTGTGACAAGAACTTCTCCAAAATATTATGATTATTAGCAGAAATGTCATTGACGTAAAAATTAATAAACTGTTTATGGTTCTTGAAAGTAATTTCTTTTGCGAATTTGCTATAGCGAGAATTTCTTAT
Organism: Ypsolopha sequella; assembly: GCA_934047225.1. NCBI lineage: Eukaryota > Metazoa > Arthropoda > Insecta > Lepidoptera > Ypsolophidae > Ypsolopha > Ypsolopha sequella. The sequence goes on from OW203996.1 coordinate 13,962,623, forward strand.
TTACTGGGTGAATTTGCATCCAATTTAGGGAAGACAGACACGGCTAATCTATAACTCCCGGTTGAACTTATATACCTTCATTGGACAGAAGGCACTTGACTCAACCTCCAGTTATGATTGGTGTAGGTGGCCTGATAGGGTCCCAACTAGTGACGAACAAGTTAGTGACCGACCTTCTGAAATCTTTAGAGAGATTTAGTAATGTTCTCATCCAAAAATAGGTTCAATATTGCGGTCGGGAGAGGCTGATAAAGTGCAGCTTAATTGGCGTTGTGATACAGACATAATCCGTTTTAGATCCAAAAGAAGGATGCAGGATAATAGAATAATCAATATTCATGAAATGGTCTGGATTACAATGCAAAGGAGTCAAATCGTAGACTCTTAACTATGTCCTGAAGTTAACATCAAAATTATTTACATGATAGTGTTGGTCTCTTTAATGTGCCTAATAAGTTTTCTACAATCCCAAATATATACTTTCGATGATGATGGCTTAGCTAACGGAACTGCTATTAAAATGTGCTTAACAATGTGGCTGGAAGAAATATCTATGTTTCAAACAGTCTTACAAATGGAAGCTATTACAGACTTGTGTAAAAGAAAGATTTTATCTGGTAAGTAATATGTATAGTATTGCCAAAAATAAGTATGCTAAATATCTCGCTACTTCTTGTGGAGTAGGAACCTAATACCTGAATACCAGGCGAGAAACTGCTTATCTCTGTCGAAAACAAAAATGATATTTTCATCCAGAGATTATCGTGCATACTTATAAGGTCATGATATTCGGCTCGAGTCAACAAAAATTTTACAGTATTTTTAGACCATTTTAGCAACCTTTTCCAAATGGGAGTATCTGTTTCTGGAGTTGAAACTCGCCAACACTAAGAAAGAATTCGTTTTTTGGAATAGTTAACCGTTAAAACTCCGATCCAAAATGGGCCAATCATCCAGCCGGTGGCTCGGCCACGGTTATAGATCTGGGCGGGAAGACGTCTCGTCATTGTGGCCATACAAATGCTCTTCAAGTCTCAGATCTTTATCGGGCCTGTCAAGGTTCGGTTCTGCCGATCTGGCCGCCAAAAGGGTTTCTTTCACTCGGTTGTTACTGTTATGTAACGGCCTGACTCTAAGTTAAATTGTTATAGTACTTGAGTTAGCAAACAAGGTGGATGAAACAGCCAACCTAAAGAAAGCATCGTGATAACAGGCGTTCAAGTCTATTACTTGGTAGGGGGGGACTACCTAGCATTTAGTCTCGGACGGTATAAGGGATAAGTCAAGATTAGCATGATCTGGAACAACATAGGTGGTACGTGATGTGAATTGGCCTATGTCAGGGTGCGCAAGACCTTGAATATTCGCTGCGCTGGCGTCGCTTCGTCCATAAGGTGCCTCTCGGTACATGCACGATTACGCGGGAGTCGGTCGGCTTCCATGTTGTACATTCCCGAAAGTTGGTGAGTGAATTGTACAACATTAAAGATTGTCCGCCAGATTCAGTAGCAGTCTTGTCAACTACAACAGAACTTTGTACAGTGTTTCGCCTTCTTTCTTTATGTAAGCGATTGTGGTCTTGTCGCTCTAAAGAATAATTTTGAAATGAAATCAACGACACGTGGTATCACCAGGCTTCACCTATCCAACTACTAATCGTAGCTATTATGACGTACATTTCTTTCGCATTGCAACGCCACGTTCTACGTTGATGATTCCACGTGCCCTGTATCATCTTGTTGTCCACTAAAACTCCCAATTAAACATTGGATGCGTCCGTTATAGTTATAATGTAGGTCGTTGGTAATGTCCCAAGGTGGATTTCCATTACTCGGCTCAAGTTTTCTGAGCACCATTTCAGTTCAAGGCGTGCTTCCTCCGAAAAGAAATAGTAGCTCTTTGATATTGCAGTCCTGCTGAAGTGTATGGCAATTCAACCTTCCTCAGTGAATGATGAAAGTTGCGAAGTTGAAATATCCTAGGAGGCGTTGCGCCTGCCTGAATGACCAACTGCCAGCAGCTAGGCAGGTTGACAAATACTGACGAATTCTGTTTGTCTTGTCTGGGGGCAGGGACTTTGAGTTGGTTTGTGTGTCCCAAGCTATGCCCAGAAACTCGATTTGAAGTGCAAGGCCATGCAACCTTCCCCAGTGGGTGATGAAGGTTGCAAAGTTGAAATTACCTAGGAGGCGTTGCGCCTGCCTGAGGGACCAACAGCTAGCAGCTAGGTGGGTTGATAAATACTGACGAATTTTGTTTGTCTTGTCTGGGCGCAGGGACTCTTAGTTGGTTTGTGTGTCCCAAGTTATTCCCAGAAATTCGATTTGAAGTGCACGGCCATGCAACCTTCCCCAGTGGGTGATGAAGGTTGCAAAGTTGAAATTACCTAGGAGGCGTTGCGCCTGCCTGAGGGACCAACAGCCAGCAGCTAGGTGGGTTGATAAATACTGACGAATTTTGTTTGTCTTGTCTGGGCGCAGGGACTCTTAGTTGGTTTGTGTGTCCCAAGCTATTCCCAGAAACTCGATGTGAAGTGCACGGCAATGCAACCTTCCCCGGTGGGTGATGAAGGTTGCAAAGTTGCAATACCCTAGGAGGCGTTGCGCCTGCCTGAGGGACCAACAGCCGGCAGCTAGGTGGATTGACAAATACTGACGAATTTTCTTTGTCTTGTCTGGGGGCAGGGACTTTGAGTTGGTCTGTGTGTCCAAAGCTATTCCCAGAAATTCGATGTGTGTTATCGGTGTTCGTCCAATCTTGCGGCGGTGAACAGGTAAAAATGTTTGAATGTCATGTATAGGTTTTGATTCAAGACTTTCAGATTAAAAAGTGCTAACTTGCGAATATAATATTCAGCGACGGTGGGTAAAATCAAACAATTTTTTGATTTTATCAGTAATGATACCGGGGTTTGTTATTTCATCATTACATCTATTGTGGGTTAAATCCACGATAGTGTCTGATTGAAGAGGATTCAACCCATTATCATTTATAGAACATGCGTTTGGGGAATAACTATGTCATCTTTTTCCACATCATTTTTCCCCTCCCTCTTCTTTTTGAAGACTCTTCAAGTTTCTTTTAACAATAACCGCCTTCTTTACGTTGAAAGAGGCCAAATTACTTACATGTCTTGATAAGCAGAAGTAGTGGGCTCTGAGGGCCTCACCGCTAGATTTATTTTTAAAACTTCAGCACCTTTCCCACAAATAATTTGCAGAATATAAAGTGATACGGTTTTTAAATTCAAAATCTGTTTTTCGTAAATTGAGGTAGTGGTCTTTCAGAGTTAGCTAAAAAGTCGATGAAAACTCTGTAGAGTCTGTTCACGAACTTATCCTGCGCCATAAAGGTGTTAAATCAAGCGGCACAACAACGTGTCATTTACAATCAACCCAGGGTAGAATTTTTCAAAACTTTACAATGCCTCGTTCAATTTCTGTCCCATGAACCCTAGAAACGCGACATACTTTTTCTGAGCCTCTGAAAATTCGTATCCATCGAGTCGAAACGTTGCAAGGACGTGATTTTAGCGACTTGATCGAGATTTTTTCTTTACACAGAAGGTTGTTTAAACATTACCGTGAGATTCGCGATATTTTTTACATCCGGCAAAAGTGTTAGAATGGAAGTTGCAAGAAAACACTTTCTTTTGATATGGGTACGCAGCGCCGGCGGGGCTTGGCCCCTGGATGCACGTTATCGGTATGAAAGGGCATGGGTGTGACGAGATTATTATGTCGATCCATGATTTGCACTCAAAATATAGTTGACAAGACTCACCAGGCGCTGGAAAAATGTCAAACCTCCGATCCAGTTCTGATCCGAGTAAAGTGGTGCAGTGCACGCCTTACGGGACAGCGGCGGCAGGGCGGTGCCTGCCTTTGCATGGCAGTGCGTCATGGCATGCATCTCCCTCGGCGCTCGATGTGCTTCAAAGACTCGTTTCTTGAACTTGATCTGAAGAAACTGGCTCGTCTCTTTCTCGATGTATTCGACGCGCGGCTACACTTTCAATGTCGTTATCCAATTATAAACGAATAAACACGGACGGAAAACTAAAATCTTAACAGAATTTTCTACTTTATTCTCGAAAATTCGAAAGAGGGTAACTCAAAAAGATTATTATTTCGCGATAAACTAGCAAGCTGCGAACGGTTCGAAAAACGACGCAACAATGACGAAGAATATGGCGGCTTGTGGGTTTCTTGCGACTGTTGACAGGTACTCTGGGTAAAACGGCGCGGTCACGTGACGGAAACTAGCGACATCTAGCGGCTGTATTCGGAAAGGAACGATGTACTCTCTCTCATAATGGACTTCAGACGTCAAACGGAACACATAATATTATGATTTCGTTCTAAGCCGTTTCTTTTGCACGCGTGTATAAACTCTGACTCCATCCTACTTTCAAATCATTTTATGATTCACCCAAGTCGGCCTTTTTAGATCCCTGGCCCCGTAGCATAATGTATAATAATTGCGCGCGATGCGACTTAGTTGAATCACAGGTGCGAGGAGCGTGGCATACTATTTAATCGCAAAAACATCGTGTCACTCTCCTCACACTTGTGATTCAACTAAGTTGCGTCGCGCGCAATTAAACATTATACTACGTAGCCTGCAGCCGTAGCACAGTGTTTAATCGCGCGCGATGCGACTTAGTTGAATCACGTCACACGTTGTTTGTCACGCTCCTTGCACTTGTGATTCAACTAGTGGCGTCGCGCGTGATTATACACTATGCTACAGGCCCTGAGGGCCTATTATGTATCCTTAGTGGCCATCTGGACTGGGTGTCTATCATCAAAAACATCGATATACTATCGAATTCCGATTGTCTAAGGATATGTTCGCACTTAAAGTGACGACACAGTTCGTAAATAGTTCAATACCGACTAATGGTAATTTTGAAAGTTTCGTTATTATGTATGTTTTTAATGATAGACACCTAGTCCAGTTGGCAATTAAGGATACAGAATAGGGGGGCTGAACATGGTATGGGCAAAGAATACAAAGTATTACTCCGTAAAGAAGCGACACTCACCTCCCATCTAGTTCATCGTCGCCCGCAAATCAGGTGCACCATCGCGCGTGCATGCAGTACTCAATGTTTGCTGCGTGTTTGTGTGCACGAGCGTGTATGGACAAGCCGTTACGCTCGTACAGTAATAGGTAATTAAATCGTGAACTAAGTACTGAGAGTGTCGGGTGTCGGGGGTGTGGTACAGAGCTAGGGCCAAAATATCACAAAGTAAACTAAATAATAATATTAAGTTTTTATTTGTTAGTTTATACCATAGAGGGGAGAATAAATAGGTGAAAGGTTGCATCGGGATTCCATTAGCTTTTGTTAAAACCATGAAAATTTTGTAATTATGTTAACAATAATAAAAAAAAACGTATTTCAGCGTTTTTATAAATTTAACCCAGTGAGTTTGCATTTCTAAGGATTTATATTTATTTCGAGATCCCAAGTGGATGTGGTCGTAGGGTGGATAATATAGCTTTTATAGCTAAGTATATTAATTCTAAGCACGTGCATGCTTGTTGGCGAAAAATGTACCTATTGCTATTTTTGGATATAGGTAAGTACTTACATTAAAAGTGGTTTGCAGCCGGATTGTGAAAAACCCGCCTTTTTCTAATTAATCGAAACAGAACACTTAAATTCAAAATTCACTTCATATGTTATTCAACAAAACCTAATTACCTATGTATTGAGTAAGTTACCATCGCAAAGTTTCCATTGATTTCTGTATATGGAATGTAAAAACTTTGCTATGGCAACATACACAATACATAGGTAATAAGGTTTTGTTGTAATACTATTGAGTGAATTTTAAATTTAAGTGTTCTGTTTCGATTAATTAGAAAAAGGCGGGATTTTTACTATCCAGCTGCAAAACTGCTCTTAAGAACCCGCTCCGTAATTTTCGTCCGTTTGATGCGAAGTATTTTTTAAATGTTTTTCTCATTATATTTAATTTTAATTTAAATTTTTAATTTAAATATTAATATTATTATATTTTTAAGTCCCAAAATTTATTTGATTGAATTGTTTCTCCTTTGCGAATTATTTTGGTACTTAGACATTATGAAGAACTATTCGGAACGGGCTCGTAAGTACCAAAATAATTTGCAAAAGAGAAACAATTCAATCAAATAATTTTAGGCATTCATTTAGACGGCCAATATGAAGAGTATGATATAGCCAAAACAAAAACCAGTTCCGGGCGTGGCTTATTCTATTTTACGATAGCGCGCGGGGGGAAATTCGTCCCGGTCTCTAAGCTCGCGTCACCATAGCAAAAATACGAATAGAGTGAACGAGGCAGGTTCAAAAGTAATACGTATTTTATTTTATCTAATTTATTAGTGTATTTCGATCATCGTTACACGGCATTGATCCTACTTGCTATCACGTCGGGACGTAAATTTATTATGGTCGGCTAAAAGTGGTTTTTTGAGTGTTTGATTTATCAGTTGACCCTCGGAACATTTCAGACACTCCTTTAGAGATACATAATAATATCGTGACGGTTAATTGTCACCATTACCCATTCTTTAAATATTTTTCGCCCGTTGAGCTGGTTTTACACTTGCGGGAAAATAAATTGGACCAAAAATTTCTTTACAAAAAATTTTTACTAAAGTTGTTATTACAAAAAGTGGAAACTAACAAATATTCTCAGAAGGAATGCACCACGTCACTATCTGTAGCCTATATCAATTATGCCTCTCTCATTCAACCACGTTTAACTGCGTTACTATCTCATTCCAACTCATTTTAAATAGCGTCGCTATTTATCTCACTCTAACGCGTGTTAAATGGCATTTCTAATGAACGTCAAATATTTTTACTGCCCACCACTCTTTCATTCTAAATTCTAATTATATAAAAAAATACGCAGCTCCTTTGGTAGTAAAATGGCAATAACTTTTTTTTCAAAAGTAATACACAGAAATTGCCAGATCATTTGAAAAACAATATTTGATGAGCCGTTATTTAAGACAATTTGCAAAACTAACATAGGACTTTTTTTTTTCAGGGTGTGGTATCGAACTAACCTAATTACAAAAAATTGCTCATAAATTGGGTTTTTATTTTTCTTCCTGATGTAACAGCATTTCAAGGTTTATTTTTGACTTTATCAATAGCATGACTATTCAGAGCTGCGCAACAAAAATTTAATTCTTAGAATTTAGAACTGGTTAGCTTTGACTCTCAAAAATCTATTCGAATTTATAAAAGTACCATCAACTCAAAGACTATCTACTTTTTGCTGAGGTTATAATTTGATATTCTGGTCAGTCATGAGCTGGCCTACCAGCCTTCCAAGGGAAAGTGTTGACTTTTGGGACACCTGTTTACCCTTGGGATAAATCGCCAAGTGTTTAAAATATAGAAATTTATTTGTATCATAATTTGAAATGTTCAGGTCCCTTTACGCAAAACGAAAAAACAAAACTCTTTTAGGATTAATTTGTTGTCCCTATGTTTGTCTGTTTGTCCGTTTGGCTAGGCAATTTTTCTGGGTAAAATCAATAAATGCTAATATTTACAGCCCTGTAAAATATACATATTATAACGTTTTTATGGCCTTTTGTTTAACTTTTTCATACAAATTTTCTCCTTATGAAAATATAGAGATCAACACTTGACATAATATTTTGCATTTGAAAGAAAGCACAGAAAGGAACTGTAGAACAAATAATGTAAAAAATATAAAACCATATCTTTCTATTCTAAAGGGATTAATAATTTACTGTTTGTTCAATGTGGCGATAGCTTTGTTTATTATTATTTTTTTCTTTGTTACAAAGATAACAAATATTTTCATACAAGGCTAAGGTTAAGGGCTATTTCTCCGAATTTGTAACAAAATATTAAGAAATAATTATAACGGTAGAGTACAACTTTTAGCTAAGACAATTTATTGTTAAAAGTTTGCTAAATGCATAAACATATTTTAATGATATTATGGTATCTTCAAAATAATTGGGTTTTCCATAAGCGTGATATCAGATTATTTAAGAAATTTACGGCTGGTATCACGACGACGGATAAGCCAATTATTTTATTACTATTGTAATATAATTAAAAATATGTTAATGCATACAGCAGACTTTTAACTAGAAGTTTTCTTAACTAAAAGTTGTATTTTTACTTATTGAAATTGTATTTCTCATCAAGAAGTGCAAGATGACAAGATATTCAAAATAAGTTAATTGAATTTGTGAAATGGTTTCAGGTCAAAACAGTTTTCCATGAAACGGTAATTGTTTATACTTAGCAAAGTGTGTAAACTTAGTCATCTTAACATGAACGACGCCTGTATTTCTCTCTTTTTTATTTCCAGTATAGATAAAAATATACAAACATGTTAAACTTTGCGTAAAAACGAGGCAATATTGACGATATCCTGACAGCTATTATGATGGTGTTTTATCAAATTTTGCTTTTTGGGCTATATAGAGACGTAGTTAGACGTCACTAGAATATACTCATGAAAAAAGATATGAAGAAAATAAGCTGTAGACTTCACATTCGGTTTATACCTATTGTATGAATTTTAAGAAAAATACAGGGGTAAAGGGACCTCTTAAGGAAAACCTTGTATTAAACTATTTGTTATCTTAGTAAAAAATAATTCAAGGAAAAAATAAACAAAGCTATCGCCACATTGAACAGTAGATAATTAATCCCTTTAGAATAGAACAACATGGTTTTCTTATTTTTTACATTATTTGTTCAACAATTCCTTTCTGTGTTGACTTTTAAATGCAAAATATTATCTCAAGTGTTCATTCCTACATTTTCATAGTGAGAAAATTTGTATGAAAAGCGTAAAAAAAAAAAACGTAAAATCCTAAAACGTAATATAAATAAAAACGTCAAAAGTATGTTTTTACAGCTCTATAGAGGGCCGTTAATATTGGCATTTATTAATTTTACCCAGAAAAAATTGTCTAGACAAACGGACAGACAGACAAACATAGGGATAACAAATTAATCCTAAAAGAGTTTCATTGTTTTCATTTTGCGTAACAGAACCTGAACATGTACCGACAGGATTATCTACGATCTAATAATTTTGCCATGCACTGTAAATATTTCAAAATAAATTTCTATATTTTAAATGCTTGGCGATTTATCCCAAGTAAGTGTACCTATATAATTTGCAAAAAACTTCACTTATTGGACCTGAAATGGTGAGCCAATACTAGAGGGTAATTTCACGAAAAGGTCATTGACCTTTGTTACAGATCTCAGTAAGTATAAGTAAATTAATTTGGGATTCAATAACGATCACAAAATTATTCTTTTAGAGTAACATATATTATTTTCCCGCATAAAAGTATGAATTCATTCCAAATTCATTCAGTTTTGTTGTTATGACTATGGCACGATGTAGCTAAATCACTCATACGCATATTTTGTTGAGTTTTTAACGGCAGGAATATGATGCTCCTCGAAATATTACTTTATAAAATTAATTTCAATGTGTTTTGAAGTAGTTTTGGGAGATATTTATAGCTTGCAAAAAAGGGCACAGGTTCCACGTCTTACGGGCGCCAACGCTAGGCGTAGACTGACAAATCTGACAATATCTTGCTGCCGCTGACTGCATCAGTGGATTTACGTATTTTTGGAAAAAGGGGGTGCTTTTTTTGACCCGAATAACGTGGTATTTGGAAAATGAATAGATATCATTCACACTAATTTTATTAAAAAAAAACCAACAAAATCGCGAAAGCGATACCTGAAACAAAATCGATAAGAAGTGTGCAATAGAGGGTTACAAAAAAAATCATTGACAGTACAAATATGAATCGATTAACGTGGTTTGTGGAAAATGAATACCTTAAAGTTCAACCAAAAACATGTATTTTTTTTATGGCTATACGTAACCTAATTATTGCAACAAAATCATCCGAAAGCTGACATTTTATTTCTGTTTGTATTTTCGTTCCCCTGAAGTGGTAAATGTCCTTGGTTTTTCCTAAAACATCGCGATAAAGGCCAGAAAAATGTTTAACGAAATGCTTTGCATCAAAGTTGTCGTCGTCGCGGACCGGGTGTATACAAAGTGCACCGAATCGAATCGAAAAATCAAATCGTATGTATGGAATTCCTGGGTGTTCCTCCCTATGTGTTTGCCAATGGCAATATGTTAGATTTAGAGGGCAAATTCACTACAAAACTTCAAACATGGTAGGACAGCCTGAGCAGTGGGTCTACCGCGTAATTCTCATTTTCATCAACATCAACTTGAGATTGAAATTTGACGTGCGTGCGACGACGCCCGCCTAACATGCCATCTCTTTTGCACGCGTTGAATTTCGCATGCATTTGCTTGAAGTTGATACAAATGAGAATTACGCGGTAGAGCCCCAGATCATAATGATAAAATTTATTTCTCCACTTGTCACATATTTTCAAACTACAGAATGATTAGGTAAATGGAGAAACGAAAAAGTGTGTCAGGATCGTACCAGATGGAAATCTGTAGGCTCTGCTGCTTACCCCTCTGGGAGATAGGCGTGAGTATATGTATGTATAATATGTATATTGCTACAATGCCCCCTCCCAATATTTTATTTTTACATACACACATGTGTATTGCGTATTTAACATACCTATGAATATTTTATAATTTCATTATATGTAATACATTATGTTGAAAACAATCGAATCTGACATTCGAAAGGTTAAACATGAGTGTGACTCATTATGTTCTCTGTCTACCCCACAACCAGATGTCCAAATAATAAAACAAATGTGTTAGTGCGTATTATCACGTACTTTATTTATTTTATATATACCTTTTTATTATAAAAAAGTCTTATTCACTACATTACTGATCCTTAGTATCGATATACAATGTAAAATATTGTGAGTAATATTCACAAAATTGTTTTTTTTTATTTCAATATTTTTTCTCCTATTACAATACAAATATTGGACGGAGTTAAAATTGACATAATATTAATTAGTAAAGCTATGACTTTTTACATGTTATATTAATTTACAAATTAACAAACCGTGTTAAATATGAAATTAAGTATAGTTAGATATTCTATCTAAAGCATTAAAAGTGTTTCAGTCTGCGTTTGACTCTGTTCAATTCAAGAATAATTCGATAAAATATGGCAATGAGTGAAAATTTAAAATTAATACAACGTTTTCTTTTATTAATAATCTCTAACTTTCTCCAACACTTTATAATTGCTACTTCTCCTTTCAGTATAAAGAGGAGACGATCCATTCCTTGCTTCGAACCCAAGTGGGGATGAGCGTGATCCATTTTCTATGTACTTCAGGTTGGTCAACGGCTCCTTGTATCCACGGCTTTTTGTGACCGAGTTTACTTCCCGTGACTCTATAATCTCTTTTCCGCGACCATCTCTCATTGGAACCACTTTTTTGCAGACCGTTTCTACAGTATCAGTCACGCTGGGTCTTTCAGGATCACCAGAACGCGTGGTATATCTATATGTTTCGGAATAGTTGTCACTGCTATTGCTTCCACGTCGAATAGTAGGTGACTTCAGACGAGTTTCCAAACGGGACACGAAAGGACTATTTTCTCTGTTCAATGATTCCGTTTTATAAAGCGTTTTCCGTTCTTCGGATGACCTTTCCTTGTATGCTGGAGAAGGACTGCCATATCTGGATGATAGTCTGCTTCCATCGGATTCATCATCGGCGTGCAAAGTGTGGTAGAGTTCTGGAGCTCGTTCACGTAAGCCTTTAAGAAACATCTTCTTTTTGTCAGTTTCATCATATTTACTGTATCCATTGGTATGGCCGTTAGTCACTGGGGTTGTCTTTCCATATCTTGCTCCAAATAGCCCATCACGTCTTCTTTCAGTTTCACGAGAAACGGCATCAGCCAGGTCTCGTTGACTACGGTTTATAATGGAGACGATTCCAGGGCTTTTGAGTTGTTCAGGGGTTTCATCCAAGCGACTAAGGTGGGGGTTTGATTTATACATGGTAGAGTAGTTGCGGCTCATGCCTGATACGTAACGTGGGTGAGTTTCAGATTCAGGTGCTCCCATAGCAAAACTCTTGCTTCTATTGAGAGCTTTGTACGACCGAGCTGGTTTAGCAGGCCCAGGTGGGTAGCCGTTTACTTTGACGTCACCGTTTGGAGAGCTGGACACGTGGTGGGCTACGTTGACAGCACTGCTGGATCGTTTGCTTGGAGTCAATTTGTGCCAGTACTTATTAGAGCTGGGTTTCTCTGTGGTCTTTTCTTTGCGGTCATGCAATTTCCTAGGTAGTGTCTGCGCACTCCTGCTGTAGTCTTCCTCAGCCTCGCTGTTCGGATTCAGTCGACTGGTTGAATGACTGAACCGACCGAGAGTGCTCGAGAGCTGACCCCTGGAACGGAAAAAAAAGATTTATTGCACGTATCAATTAAGATTTTTTACCATCTTTATGACGTTTTCGTCAAGATAAGTCCACCCACGTTAAGTTTATTGTTGGGTTTTTAATGTGACAAAAAGTCGTAGTCTCGTATTCTAGTAATTGGATTTAATGAGGGATCCCAACCCACACACCTAAGCATGCTTTGTTTAGCAGTAGGTAGGCACTATTAGCAATTTGCGTTGTATCACCGCAGCAAGTGCTTTATCTCCGCCTTGAGGGATTTGTACAGTAGAGACCGCATCAAGTAAGACACATTGGACTTTGTACCTATCTTATATTCTTCTCTGTAAGGGCTAATGTCGTACTGCAAGTGTATAGCTTGATGTGGTCTCCACTGTACAACACAGCTAAGATTACATCTGCATGGTTTTTTTTTTGGGTTTGTAAAACCGATTATCTCTAAACAAGACAACCAGTTCATGATTTGTGCTGTCTAGACAACAATAGTCCAAGTCGAAATCAATAAGTAATAATGGATTTCAATCACGTTAAAAAAATTAGAACCGAAATTTGCATTACCAAACCCACACTGAAGCAAATAAAAATACACCTGTCCTATAAAGAGGACGTTTTTTCACAGTGAGTCATTTTATCATCATCATTGACAATCTGTTTCAGATGACAAACATGTCTCCAGCTGACTCAGTAACGTGTGTCTACTCTAAATAAGGGTGTCTTTGGTTACATTACTTTATTTTGACCATAATAGGCGGTTGCATGGTCGACTGGTGATTTTTATAAGGAATGACATGCCGGAACGCATTACTGCGTTGCTTGATTGATCGCTGACGAGAAAAAATATCGTGGAGTTGTTAAGTTCCAAGGACAAATACTTAGTAGTACAACAAAAACTGACATATTTTGTTAACTATTAGCACAGAATAAAATGCTATTAGGTAAAGATTTTACCATGAAAGTTGTATTCGTATTTTAATACGTGATTCTGTATAAGGAGTGGAACATTTGTTAAACAATCTCTTTCTTTTACAAAAATATAGCGAACTAAGAACCTAATCAATCGAGCCCATATATGAGTATGTATAGGTAGGTATACTTCATAATTACGAACGTAACAAAAGTGAAAGTACACACTTTCCGCTCCATCTACAAAACAAAACATTTCAGTTTTATAGCACCGCTTCTTTTTACGGCAGTTTACGTATTAGACATGGTTCTTGTGTAAAGTAATTATATGTAACTTGGTCAACTTTACTCGGTTACTTAACAAAAGTAAGGTCCTTTATTTATAAAAGCTGGGTAGAGCCCTATTTGCCAGTACACATTTTGAGAATATCGTTCTAAGTAATTTCGAACGAAAACAAGTGATATTAAAACCAATAATTAAAACACCCACAATAATGTCAAATGCAAACAAGGTTCCAGTAATCTACAAAATAATTATGCTTATAATCACATACATACTAGTACCTATTGATATTTGATAAATAACAAAAGATACATTTTCAGATTCCATAATCACTGTTAATGTAATTGATTTGACATTTTTTAAATTCGATGAATTCATATAAATATAAAAAAGGGTTGCAAATACGAATATAGGGAGCCTACTATCATTTTATGAAACCGTGAAACCACGTTTTGACATTTCCAAAAAACAAACGATTTTAAGACGTCATTTTTGACAACAAAAAGCTTAAACAAAATTTTCGCCTGCATTTTTACAATAAGATCGAGTGTAATCAACACCAAATGTATCACTGAATGCAATATTGCTGACCGCAAGGAAAATCTTTGTTACCGCCTCGCAGAGGTTGCACCAAGGATATCTTGTTTCTGCCATCCAACGTTAATTAGTCGTAAATACTCGAACAATTATGTATACCAACCACATAAATCTAGACTTCTAGATCCTTTTTGTTGTCAATTCCAATTCAAATTAGAGTTATCTTTTTTAGTCGTAGATTTACTCTTAAAATGTCAGTTTTTGTATATAAACCATGAACTTTTGGTCAATGACATTCGTAAATATACTTACTTGCGTTGTGTATTGTAATTTTTATGCTATATGCTTCCTTTTACTTGCTTTAACTTGAAATCTAAACGAGATTAGTCTGAGGATATATGTATAGTTTAATGATCAACTTAATAGGGCCTCAGTGTAGGAGTACTATAATCTAGATTTATTTACTTTATAATGGGCTTAGTAACTTGTCATTCTTCTACTCTGTAATTATGTATAGGTAGGTATATCAGATTATAATTATCCACCGTCCACCGCGTAGTACGGTGATTTACTAGATTTTACTTTGTTACACATTATTATATACATATTTACTAGTACTTATCTTTTTATCCGGTAGAATTATGATTTTTGACTACCTAATTTGTGATAAATGAGATTGCATTTATTTCGATGGACATGCCTTCTCAGTATAGAATATCAAGGTCTAAGGGGATAAAGCTAATCCCTTAAATGGCATCGGCTCTATTTTTGCTAACACGGCCATCATCACACAAAATAAAATCTTCAATAATGATATCGTAAACATTAGGCTTGGGCCCTAAAAAATCACCGTAACTCTATGTTAATTAGGCAAACAAGAGGCATTAATTTAATTTATGAGCCTTATTCTGATTGTGGGCGAAGTTTAATATTGGTACAAGTTTCTATTTAAGGTTCCTGATTGATTATGAAGTCTATTAAAATTCAGTAAAAAACATACCTATTAATTGTTATGTTTTACAAATGTGGTTAACTTTTAATCTTCGATCCTAATTAAGGATCGCAAGGGAACTTGTGAAAATGAGGAAGTGACATTGTTCACAACTGACATTCTTAATGACATTGTTTGTCTCGATGATATTATGATGGATAACTTACCGGTCGCGGTGGTCACGGGTGTCCGGTGCGGCGGCGCGTCTCGAACTGCCCTCGTACTTATGTTCTCTGCCGTAGATGCTGGGCGCGAAGGGGTCCTCGCCGAGATAGTAACGGTGCGTGGGGGCATTCGGCGGTGCCAGCTCGCCACCGTACTGCCGGTACGTGCGAGACGAGTGCTCCGCCGGTGACGGAGACCGAGAAGTGCGCCACCGGGCACGACGCTCCGCGGAGGCTGAACGAATCTTTCCCACCAACTTCCTTATCGAATTCCCAATAGTTTGCCCCACAGATTTCCTGGCGGGAGACGGCCGACGTGCACTTTCTGTAGCGAATCTCGTTTTTTGGTGTTGTTTACGCTCATCCCGACGCCGTGGTGGCGGCGTGCGATCCCTGTCTGAACTTTCTCTACGTTCCCGAGGCGGTGAATAATCGGGAGGCGGTTCTGCTGCACCTTCATCACGACTATCACGAGAGCGTCCCGAGTTTTCATTGCGGGAAGAACTCCTGTAGCCACTGTCGTAGCGATGTTCCTCGGATAAGCGAGCTTTCGTATGTCGTTTTCGTTCGGGAGCTATCGGTGGTCTGTAGTCATCCTCGACGGAAGGTTCGCGGAAGGAGCGGTCCGCCTCGAGCGGGCGGAAGGGTGAGCCACGTGGGGGACTGTGCATTGTTGATGAAGACACGTAGGCGGAGTCGTCGCGTGAAGGCGGATGGCGGCGGCCGATCGGTGACGACCTACCCTGCGGCGAGTCACGCTTCCCGTACACGTGTCTGGGAGACGAACCGTTTAACCGGTCATTGCTGCCATATGGAGACCGCACTGCCGGCGGCGAAGGAGATGAACTGCGGGGTTCCGGCATCCTTGGCTTACTCGCGCGTCTTTGTGACCAATCCGCGACACCTTTAAAATATCCACCGGTTCTGTTAACAGCTGCCCTTTCGTCTGATGGAGTCGATGACTTAGTTTTGCGGAGAGCTCTGTCTGCGTAGATCGGTGGGGGTGGAATCGACGATGATGTCTTTCCGTAGTAGCCCTCGTCATCAGCTGTTTTGGTCTTGACGTAATAGCCAGGTTCGGGCCGTCGTCCTATCTCCTCAGCGATGGAGTCGTGTGAGGAACGGGAGTCGCTGCCGAAGTGGCTCTCTAGCCACTTAGAGGTTTCCTTTTTGCGTGTCTCCTCCTCGATGTCGAAGTCGAGGGGTCGCTTTGCGTAGTCCTTTTCGTGATCTGTAAACACACGAGCGCGTGAGTATGGTGTGAGGCACGAGCGCGCGCGCGGCGGACGCACGACGAGTGCGGGCGCCAGCTGCGCGGGCGCCGCATCTTCGCGCACAGACACTCTTATGGCGTAATCGTTCGGTAAATAAGTTTGCCAAACTATCGAAGGTCAATGCGACTCGAACAGTCAATATGTCTTTACTTAATTGCTTTTAAGTCCGTAGTGTGACAACATTATTCACTGAATCAAAATCACTGGGTCAATAAGATTAATGCCATGATTATGATGTCTTACTGTGCGTAAAGAGCTTTGTTTTTGCTTGTATACTTGTACTGTTGCCAATATTACTTCTACCGTTACAGACATCAATCATGTGTCAATCCAGCATTTCGTTTCTCTCAAACACCTGTCTTGTTGTCTACCATAAACAATGTTGGTACTCTACTACTCTACTACCTAATCTATGTTCTATCTTTATATCTTCACATTCGTGCTCTTAAGGGGCTCCACAATGCTAAACATCAGTTTTGTATTGGATTCAGTTTCGTCAATGCAGATCGTAAAAAAATGAAAAAAATATGGCGTGCTCTTTGAATCAAGATAATTATTAATTACACATTATAAATAAACATACTTTCAATCTTCTATTAATTGCATTACTTTAAAAAAAAGCATGAATCTTACGAAAAAAGCGATTCAGTTTCCATGTTTCAAAACCGATTGAAACGAAACCAACACACGCGGATACTAACTAGAAAAAACATCTTTATTACATAAAGAAATTATGGTTAATGTCCTAAAGGAGCCGCGATTTAAAAATAACTGAAGTTTTGCGTGTGCCGCATCTGATTAGAGCAGGATAGAGAGTAAAAAACAAACGCGTTAAAGCAGGTCTGAATTTTAGCATTGTGCAGCCCCTTAAGTTTTAGCAGTAGGTAATAAATAAGAATAAGCATGAACGGCCCGAGAAAGCATAAGAACTATTGAATTTTCATGTATTTAACTTGTAATAACTATACAAAGAGATAATAATTTGCATACAGTATCGTAAAAGTCGTATGGTGATATGGTGCTTTCATCACATGCATGTTTATATGACAGGTTAAACAAGTATTACGACAGGGTTCGACGAAACTCAGTTGACAAGGTCGTCTTCACGTCGAAATCTAATTAAAGGTAAAAGCTTAAAACTGTTTAACAGCCTTTTTTATAAACCTTGTCAGTGCCGATGGTATTTAACTTTTGGTAGTGAACTTTTCGATTTGATCTTTATATTTTAAGTTTATTGAACTCTATACAAGGTGACTTTTTGGCAATCGTCCAAATTCATACTGGAGACTTACCAAGCCTCCAGTATCAATTTGGACGTTATTTTTGTGAAATTCGTAAAATTAAATATAATGTTTTTGATCCATGATACTGATCAATTGCCAAGCATCCATTATGAATTTGGACGATGATCAAAAAGTCACCTAATATTTTAACTCGTTCCTGTGCCTAGAACAGAATTTACTTTTTCAAATCGAACTGACGTTTGAGTATTTAAGTACTCGTAAATGAGGTGTTGTACAGGAGCTAATGAATCATGTAACTGACAGCTTCAAGGAAGAATTCTCAAAACCATTTAATTCTTGAAACATGGGAAACGTCACGACAAATATTTGCTCATAAAACACGAAGCCTATGAACTTCGTGTCGTGTCCCGCCCGACCTCACGTTTGTCGCGTAGGCCCAATGACTCTCCATATCTGGACAGCAGATGGACATCGAAGACTTAAATTGTCCACTTTAATATACTCGAACCATCTTAAGACTTCGGTGTCTCTTGAGATTCTGGTATAAAAACAATTACCTTATCGCGGCAGTAGGTTAAGAGAAACTTGGTGACGCATCGGGGTAGGAACCAGACATGGAGGCTATTTTTGTGAAATTAAACGGATGTATTGCATACTTTTTCCGCTGTGTCGCTGGTATATACTTTGAAGGTAGGTAGGTATGCATTATGTTGTCATCGTGCTGAATTGCAGCCAGTTTTGTGATAATGTGCACATGGGCTTTGTTCTTTTAGTTTTCTAGCTTCGTTTTTCGCCTTTTTTCCATGCATGCATATATTTTTAAATTATTTAATATTGCCCCTTTTATGTGAGTTTTAACTACTAGGTAACATATAATATTTTATTCACATCCCAATGTATATGCTTGTCATCAAATAAGTTTACATTTATTCCATCTTTATTTCTTATGTTATATATCAATATAATTTGGTATATAATAATAAATAGTCTTCAATTTCAATAAAAAACATAAGTCCAACAAATCAAATCTGTCACACAACGCCATCGCTAATCGCTGCCTACATTAACAACGGAGATAAAGGCGGTATCACACGCAACACTTATGCGATTTAAATTATTTCGCGACTACTGCCTTCCTTTAAAGTAGATGTGGAATAAATTATATCGGCTCTGTGGGCTGGTACGGAACAACTCGGACGTACACAAGGCCGATGAAGTGACACTGAAGTGGTCACAATATGGGATCATTAACATAATGGTCTGCCAGACCAACAATACCGACTTTGGTCTCATTTTTAGGACTCAATTTGGTTGTAATAGTAGCTATTTTACCGCGAAGAGTAAGGTGTAAACATAGATCGAGGTTAGGCGTTGTCTTTGGTCTAAGGACTATGGTCTTGGAGAGACTAATTGGGCTATGCAATTTAGATGATTATCTAGAGTACCTTACTATAGGCAGAGAGGTCGAGTTTTTAAGCTAATAAGGGCCGTGGACGCTAAAGACTTGACACAGCTCAGAGCAATTCTATCTAGTGCTATTATTAATAATTTATTTCAGATCTCGTGTGGGTTGGTGTAAACGTATAAATCATGGATATATAAACAAAGTACGTTTGTAATAAAAGTATGTTTTAAATGTTTTTAATTACGGAATGTATATGGAAAAATTTCATTTTACAACGTTGAGTTAGTAAAAATAAGAATATTTTCTTTAATAAAATTATTCTTCAAAATTTCTAAAAACATATGACTATTTGCAATCTTTACAAAATGTTTGAACTTGGGTAAGATAATCCTACAATAATGTTAATGCATTTAGGAGTGGATATTAGGGATATTCTTAAAAAAGCTCCGATAAGGGAGTTTTTTCATAAAAGCTCTCTTACGATTTTTTTTAGCGGCTTTTAAATTGTTTGGCAATTGTGTGTGTGGCCTTAAATTTGGATAATTAATTACCTACTTACCTACATCTATTAATTCTAAAAACTAATTCAATTTTATTTACTTTCCAATATTTACACTAAATTTTAATTCCTATTTCCCTGCAGATCTTGCACTTAAAAATATGGAAACGATTTTAGAAAAAAAAAGATTCATCTTTTTCACACCGACAATTTCTAAGAAAACAGTTACTCACTCGTACTTAACAAAAAGTGTTACAAAAATCTTATATGGTTAATACTGTGATGTGCACATCACCGTGTACTCGGGATCTCGTGAGGATTTTATTATAATTACACCACTTTATTATTTTTTGACTTCTTGTATACTTTCCTTTTTTCATTTGATGCACCCTAATTATCAACTATACATTAAGGCGATTACCATCGCCAAATTAGCAGCTCGATATTTGTCGGTACAAATATCAACGGAAACGACATTGAAATAACGTTCATATCAGCGCGCAATGCATAATGGCTGTTACGACGCTCGCTGCGTCCTTGAGAGGGCGAAATAGGAGAAAATTATACTTTTCACTTGGACGTGATTACTCGATTGAATAATCTTATGTTATGTTTATATCTATAAAGTTTATCTATTTATCAAAGCATAGATGAATTCAATCGGCCGAGCAACTCAGGAGCAGTAGGGAATTTGAGGTCAAAAAACACCATTCAGTAAAAAAAAAATTCATGTAGAAGTTTTGGTGGTATGAAAAAGAAAACTATTGCATATGTTGTCTAAGAGTTGATTATTCATAATCAATTTTTTCATTATTTTTGGTTTGGCCATAAACGAGAAGTAGGCTTTAGAAAGTACCCATTTGGCAATAGTAAGGGCCTTAAGGGAGGGGAGCTCTAAATCTGGTAGAGCACTCACTTGTTGTGGTTTCTTCAACAATTCTAGAAGGAATATTTATAGATGGAGAACCACGTCCGCACTAATTGGGCTCTCTAAGGAATCTTGCTCGTGTTTTGTCTGAAAGATATTTTATACTCGATCTGTATTTATTTTTGGAAAACACGAAATAATTCAGTCAATGCGACGTATGTCGATCCATAAAGGTTATCGATTGCCAACTAAACACGAACAAATAGTCCTTTAACCTACCTATAAAACCTAATCATAACTATACAAAAATACAAAAACACAAAAGTTCTTTATTTACTTTACAAAATGGTCGTTTTCTGGGGTGGGACTGTATTAAGGGAGACCCGCTCTTTCTGCGGATCCAAATTTAAATATTGTAAGTATTTAATTTATGCTTCTACAAAAGAAAAAGAAAAAGAAAAAGTATAAATTTACTTCATAAAGTCAAGATGAATAAATAGCATTAATGAAAAGTCAAGCATGTAAAAGTAAATATATTTATATATGTGAAGTGTCAAAATTAATGTAATAAATGAATGTCAACATAATTTATTAAGTGGACACTAAAGCCGATTCTGAAGGCTTTAATTTTAGTTTTAGTGCTGTCAAAACTAAATATTCTTCGATACAAAATGGTCCTTAAGAGTTAAGATTAGAAGCTAAATTTCTTTGGAAAATTTTAAGCTTTGACAGCACTAAAACTAAAATTAAAGCCTTCAGAATTGGCTTTAATGGCAATTTTAACAGTGGGAATCGGTTCAATCGGTTGGAATGCACATCGTAATAGAGGAAGGACACTTTGTGGTGATTCCACCGATGCATGGTGCTCATAACACCTGCATAATAAAAACATTCAATTGATCACACTAGTGGGATCACTAATTTTTGTATGATGGCCCCGAACCCTTCAACCCTTGCATTCCTTCCTCCTTCTAACACGCCCGCTGTAGTACGATTCGTCCCTACTCGCTCGCTCTCTCTTCTATGCGAATGATCTGTGATTTTTAACAGACTATGTGAAGGAAGGTAGCAGATGTGACATGAAAAAGCGTTTCATGTGATTTTTCACATGCTATTTGTGAAATGTTCCATGCCTAATAATCTACTAGATTAGGGTTACCACACTACCTAAATGAATTTTCCTGACACATCAGGAATTTTGATCCTTTATCTGAAAATCGGGTAATTTTAATTAGTTACCTACCTTATTGGGTTACTTACATTGTTTTAGTAAATAACTGTTCAAAATCACGTTGCCTCACTTTGGCATAAAAGATTTCATCTGGCTTTAAAAGATTTTATCTGGCTTTATTGTGATCACCTGTGCTCATAGTTTTTCCTCCATGCCTGTGCTAGACCCACTATGATAAATGAAATAACGCCATCTTAATTTTAGTATCGGTAACAAGCTGAAAATAACGATAGCTGTTCGATCTATGGTCGAGTAGTAGAACTAACGTAGCACAAGTTCTTACCGGGCTGCCGAAGGCGGCGCTGTCGTCGCATCCGCACTGATAAACTGTCCCAGTTGTCATCCATGTTTGGCTGTCCTTCCCTCTCAGCTGCAAAAATTTGAATAAAATATAATTAATATGGCCATTTCATTACGTTAACCAGAAAAAAATTGTAATACGGATTATCTTTTGGATACAGATTTGTTTATTTTTTTACTGACACGAGATGGCGCTGCTGGTATTCTAAAGTAACCCACAGTAAACTTTTTTTTTAATGTTTTATATTATTGTTGGCCTCTTCCTTATTCTGAGGTTGGCCTTTACAAACTTTGCCTTAACTGGAGGGGGACAGAGAGTACCACAGAGTACATACTCGGTCTAATTAGTGAATCTTTATAAATTCAACGAAGGAAGTCAGATTGACTGATGAAAAAGTATTTTTTTAAAGTTAGATACATCACCATAGCAGACCACCTAGCCATTAGACGTCGTCGTAGGGAGGGCAAATCTTTTTCGCCAACAAATCAGTGCAATTTCACTGATATAAAAATGTCAAGAAGACTAATGGGTAAGGTGGTCTGTGCATCATGGATATTCGTGGTACAAATTTCAAAATGTTACTTTTTTATGTATACTCGACTCGATTATCTTTAACAAAAAGTTAATTCTTTTATTTCCAATAAAAAATAGAAAGGTCAAACGTGGGAAAAGTTCCCCACCTGTACAAACTACCAAATAATCCCCATTTCTTTCACCGCCTTTGAGGCTGGTTGGTCGAGCCCCCGCCTGCTAACCCTGAGGTCGTGGGTTCACCGCGGTGCACATTCATTCATTCATGTGTTCTGTCTGCGTGCTTTGGTCCATTTGTGCCCGAAGTACGTTTGGGACGTAAAATTCGTAGGTGAAAAGCTTACTTAATGTGGACTGTGACTTGCATTTAACATTTCACATTTGGAACCACCTCTGACACCTCGGGGATTCATGTCGTGACAATATTTTTGTTTATAGAATTAAATGAGACTTGAGGATAATTCATGATTTATATAAACGGCTCATCTCAATACGTGTTATGATACATACGGCCGCAGCCCGCAGTGTCAGGCGTAACTTCATCGCGTAAACGTCTTCACTCGCCCATGAAGGCAGTCTAAATCTGCTGAAACTGGTCGGCTTTCCCGATCATAACACGTATTGAGGTGAGCCGTTTTTATATAAATCAATATGTTTGTTTGTTCCTTCCCATGTGTACAACCTTCCTCAGTCCTGGTCCGCGACTGCAGATGGCTCGCTATCCGACGGCCACCCGCCATCAGGTCAGTGGTGTGCTCGTGTTCGACCCTGGTGCGTTTTTCAGTGCCACCTTTCTCTGAAACCACGCTTCGGTCACTTGGTAGCGAGTGAGCCTGCGGAAGAAATTGATGATGTTAAGCCTAAGGATGCTCATCTGGTGAACTTTTCTTCATGATCGTAAATTAACGAAAGCTGAACGCTTGTAAATATTTCATAGCCTAATATCTTTGCTGAAAAATATTACATCATCTTTTTCACTACCTAATATGTCGTCGTATGATGGCGAAAAAGAAGCGTGCTTTTATACTAATATTATTATACTAATTATTTTCTGTTAAAGCTCTGGGGGGGTTTCCTCGCTCCCCTCCGCTTCGCTGGGCTACCTAAAATTTATTTACATATAAAATTATAAGCCTAGCAAACTTATCCTCGCTTCGCTCGTCGTCGCACAAATTTTCGACTTTTCGTTGAAAGACTTTCGTAATTTTGTTGCTTTTTTACGAAAAAGCGGAATAATTTCGTATGATCGCGTAGTGGATCAACCTTTATGCCATAATTCGGGTTTTCATAAAAAAGCGTCTTACGCGAAAAAGAAATTTATGCCACTATGCGGCAACATACAAATTAATGGTATAACCACAGATAAATAATATAATGTAGGAACTATCCAATGTTGTGTGAGGAAATGACACTGTGACTCTACGTTTCGGGACAAGGGACCTAGTTAGATAAGATTAGGCAACATGGGTCCTCTTAAGGGTACATATAAAGTCAGATTGTTCCTCCGAAAATTAGCCTTTAGCAACTCCATCTCACACTACAAATTTTTATGGTTATTCTTTTTCTGTTAATGCTGTCAGATTGTGGAATAACTTGCCTATCGCTATTAAACGTGCTTCCTCGTTGCCTGTCTTCAAAAGTTTACTTAAGGTTATTTTTCTTTCTTCTTACAGGTTTGGTAAATCCATCTACTTCTGCTACTAATATTTATTAATTTAATTAATATATAAATATATATATTTATCGTATTCCAAGTATTTATGTGTAAAATGTTATACTTGTGTATTTATTTTGGGTATTTACTATCCATTTAATAATTATAATATATTTAGTGCACCACCTTCGCGTTATTTTTTCCAACAATTAATTTCCAACCAAAGGTTGTCTGGAAGAAATCGCTATAAGTGATAAGGCCGCCAATTGTTACCTTCTTTTAGAAGTTTGTTATTTTACTTGTTTTATTTTTTTTGTGTATATTAAAGGGTATTTGTCTTGTCTTTTCTTGTCTCATTTTACATCAATCGAGCCTGAACTCTATGACGTTTCCCTCTGGGCCGTGGCTGTTACGACCACCAAGAAACACGTGCTCACAAAAAACTGCGTTTTTATTTAATAACTCAGCTTCTAGAAGAACTAATTAAAATGTTCTAAAATGTTTAGACGGTGTTATTGTTCGCTTATTTTTGATGCAAATTTTAAGGCTGTCTAATTTAAGGAAGACCTTTTTTTTCGAAAAACATGAAATTTATAGGTAACTTCGTAATTTTTTTCTATCGAGCGAACTTAAAGCTTCTCCTTTTTTCTAAAATTTTTACATTAGTCCTATAGTCTACTATCTATAGTATTTTTATTAAAACGATTGACCAAGTAACACAGTGTGAAATGGTGATTTGACCTTATGTTGTGCATTTGACCTTATACGGACCCTTAAGTACCTAATACGACTACTAAATAATCATAATTTCAAAAAACTGTCCTGTGAGTGTACCAAAATTTAAGAATATTATAAATCTTAGTAACTGAAATCGCATATTTATTAAAAGCTTTATAGTAATTTATTTCATAAACCACACAGAACTTAGAAAGTTATGAGAACCAGACTGTATAAGCAGACGAAGACGAAGATTTTCTATAGTAAAAGAGCTTCCAGTATTATCATCAAATCAATTTCGTTTCTCTAATACAAATTTATTTTTTATTTAGTTTAGTTTATTTTTATAAGATAAAGGTTTTATAAGGGTCTTAGGTTAGTGTTTTGTTTTAGGTAA
The DNA here is from genome assembly GCA_934047225.1 of Ypsolopha sequella. Lineage (NCBI taxonomy): Eukaryota > Metazoa > Arthropoda > Insecta > Lepidoptera > Ypsolophidae > Ypsolopha > Ypsolopha sequella. Next base: position 13,988,025 of record OW203996.1, read on the forward strand.
GTTTTATTTTGTAGGTAGGTTTTTAAGTATTTTAGTATTATTTTGTTTCAATTAAAATATAAAATTATATAGCATTTGTAAATACACAGCCGGGCCTTCGGTCGGACGTATAGGTATATATATATATAATTTGGATGCGGTTTTCTTTATTAATGGGGCGTCGTCACGGGCAAACCTCCATACAAACGCTGTCATGACATTGTGGAGTGTCTATGGAATATTATTATAATATTTTAGGCTGAGCCCATTCACATTATCTAGATCTATGTTTAAGTCAAACTAAAAACCGTGAAATTCGAGTAATATCTTAATACAAACCCTTTAAATACGTAAATTTAACGGGTTTTTTACCAAAATTGGAGCTGAATGTGTTTTTATTGTTTTAAATAAAATCAAAAAAATGAATACAGGTCAAACTTTGAAAATGCTATCTTTATTAATAATAACCAAAAATAATGTTTGAAAACGTCCACAGTCCTGCCAAAAGTGGTATCTCCTGAAACAAGTTTTCAATTTTGCGCCGGCGACGAAATCGGCACGATTGTATGGTCCTCGCAAGTTTCATGGAGCGTGCACCTTATAGCGAAATGAAACAACGATAGATTTGACCACGCCCACAACTGAGTTGGTCGCATCATGACAACCTTGCTTATTATTAACATCGATCGTAGTAACCCTGACAAATATATAGGCTATAAGAGGTATTGATACAATAACGCCCAAGCTGGAAATGGAGTCGAGATTGAATAAACGCGGGCGGAGCGAAAGGCTAGTTAGTAATAATTTGTAAACCTGACCTCTTCTTCAGGAAGTTCCTGGTCTCCGACAGCCTCCTGCTGTTTTGTGTGACGCCTTTCCGTCACTATCGTGCCATCTGGACGTAGAGCCCTTAGCTCCTCCTGCAATGAAGATACAATTTTTGCTAATTTTGGTCCTTTAAATCTTATCAACCATCAACATCTGCTTTATTTATTGCCACATTATCGATAAACTTGCTTGATAATGTAAGTTTAGGAAATTCTTTATCGTTTAAGAGCATTTTAAAACGTACTGTTGCACCACTGGACAGCGATCAAGACAGCCTACAAAAACCTATCTGCATGTTTTGTTTTGTCAACTTTTCCTGATATGACGGACGAGTCAGTTTCTTCTTCGTAGATTTTCTCCATAAATCTTCTCTTCACTGGCGTCAACGTGTCTGATTGTTCGCATATGAGCATTGTCTGATCTGACTATGCAAGTGCCATGCATTGTTTCTATATTAATATTTTCTCAGCACATTTGATCACGTAGTTTGATTAATCTAGAACTTTTTGCTAATTCCGTGGAAGTGCCTAATGAATTAGTTTTGTTGGATCGCATTTCATTTTCTCACAGTTGAGATTCGTGTATTGGAATAATTCATAACTTAACAGTGGGTCGAGTTCAAACGTTGTGAAGATCATACAACCATAACAAAATTAATAGTTCCTGTTTTCATATTAATTTCTGATTTTTATATTTAGCTATTTTATTTATTATAATAATATATAAATATACATTGAAACAAAATATAAATAAAAGTTTTCAATGTGTATTTCACACCTGCTGTTATGGTCCGACGAATTATTGGTGGTTTTATATAATTTATAATTTACCTTCTTTAACTAGGTAGAAACCTGACTGAAATGAAAGAAGAACTTCTCGATTGGCCTAGTAGTTTAAGAGTTTTGTATGCTGTACAGTACACACTGTTTGCCTTAGCTCAAACAACCAAATGTACTTACCGTATCATCAGTGTCAATAGTAGTCTTATGAGCGACGGTATCCTTCACGACCCTCGGTCCCCTCGGAACCAACGCGAGCTGATGCTCTGTCTGGACTTTCAACGCATCTCGGATGTCATCTTCACGCGTCTCGTTCACTGCCGTGATGAGTGCCTGTAACAATGGCGGAAGATGTTCTTATGAGTTTAAGCTGTTCTTAGTTGTCGTTCTCATTCATAAGCTAATTAGTTATTTTACTACAGGAAGGTAGGGTAAATGATAATTTGTTTTGTTCGTGAGTTTATGTAACGGAAAATCTTGCAAAAACTGGAGCGTGTTTGTAGTAAAACTTTTTAGTGGCATGAATGATCAACGGAAGTTTAAAAATAAATTTGAAAGTTTGTATTGTCAAAATCACAATGTAATTTAAAACTACAAAAATATGGCACAAAAGAAATCGAAGTTTTACAAAGACGCAGCAGATTACTGGGCTAATGTACCAGCGACATTAGATGGCGTTCTCGGAGGCTATGGCCATATATCAGCCATTGACATTGAAGGATCCAAAGCTTTTTTGAACCATTTATTTTCACTTGAAAATCCACCTGCCAAGGGCCAAGCTTTAGATTGTGGAGCAGGAATCGGTAGAGTTAGCACGCTACTTTTAATGCCTGTTTTCGAAAAAGTTGATCTTATAGACCAAGATGAGAAGTTTACAGCTTCAGCAAAAGATATGCTCAAATATAGCACAAAATTAGGAACCATTTATACCAAATCCCTTCAGAGTTTTAAACCAGATAAACAGTATGATTTAATTTGGTGCCAGTGGGTTTTAGGTCATTTAAAAGATTATGATTTGATTGAGTTTTTGAAAATATGTAGAAAAGCCCTTTCTAAAAACGGTGTCATTGTAATAAAAGAAAATATAACTGCTGATCAAGATATCGAATTCGATGAAGATGACTCTTCTGTTACTAGACCTTACGATTTAATGAGACTTATATTCGAGAAAGCCAGACTTGTAGTAATTAAAGAGTGCGTTCAAACTGATTTTCCCAACGAAATATATCCTGTTTATATGTTTGCTTTAGTTTCTTCAATTTCAATAAATATTTGAAAAACGGATACGATGAAAACATTTCGAAAAATTATTAGTGTTTTAATAATAGTAAAAAAATCTTTGATCTATGTATTTAAGGCTGGTAACAAGTAAGGCTAGTTTTTAGCAACAAAAGATAATAAATTGTGCCGTGTCTGTGATGAACTGATGAAGAAGCGAGTCGTGGCTCAAGCTCGTGACGATGTCATTTCACAAATCAAATCTTCGGACATAAACGCGACTTACGATCATTTACAAGTGCATTCAACGGCTGCTTACGCTTACGATATTACAGAATTATTACGTCACACTTCTGAGCTTTGTACCATTCGTTTCGCATGAATACTAAACTGGTTTGTAGCGTGACCTCAGTTTAAAAAAAATACTTATTGAATGCGTCTCAAATGGGTTTTTTTGGGTGTCTACAACTACATTGGATTCTGCGGTTTCAGTATCAGCCGACCAGTTTAATGAAATAACTGCAGCAAAAAGCTCAAATTATTTTCATTTCAAAGATTTTGATTAAAGCGGGTTATGAATCAGACCATCGTTTTTATTTTTGCATAGCTTTGATACCCCGTCAACATATTCATCTTTTTTATTTAACTTAGTGCGGGAAGTGCTCTGAAATGGTAAATGGTAATAGTTTAAATCCAGCTTCTTTAATAATCTCAAACTACTTTTATGTAGGAATTGTCAGTATCATAAGTTACGAGTATGTTTAATGACTGTGGTCTGTAAGAAACGACGGATTTATTGTACTCTTACCAAGCAACTATTGTGTATAAAGGATGGTATATATTAATTTAACCATTATTTTAATAAGTAATAAATTATCTAAACTTTCTTTGATAGTTTCATCCAAGGACAGCAAATAATCGCAATTAAGTACCCTTTAATTTTATAATAAACCGATCATAAGACAAAGATATCCTGCATTTAAACGATTACCTTTGTTTGTGTTCCAATTTGAACAGATGTTTTTGTGGCCTAGTTGCGTTAATAGAAAATGCTAGGGTCTAATTCGCGCGGCGATCATTTCCGCACAACAGTAAATTTCTCCCAAGGTGAATGGAATCTCAATTAAATTAAAAGCTTCGCCAGATGATGGCGTATCGTTTCGTCGATAATTAGCAGTGAAGCCTTAGAGATGTTTCATCAAAGTACAGTTAGCGATAGATATCGCACGAACGGCCCTGTTATTAAGCCCTGCGTCAATCCGCGCGTCTTCGTCGCGGTTTCACCCAGCGATTTAAAGTTTACTGTTAGATTTTGCTTTAAATTGATATTGAGATTTGATGTCTTTGGATTAAATAGAAGAATTTCTCTTAAGTTATTACTTTTATCTATGCCACATAAGAATAGTTCACTTAGCGGAAATACTATTATCTTTTTTGGCGATGTAAATGGCGGACATTTTTAAAATGCTTAATTGAATAGAAAATAATAGAAATAACTTTTATTTCGCTTGGAATATGGAAAATACATAAGATGTTAAGTTGTACGGCATATTTCACTACATTTGTTGTACGAAATCAGTGTTAAAAAGTACAATAATTACGAATAATTAAATATAAAATTATATAAGATGCATATTTATAACAATTGATTAATGTATTTTGAAGCTCTTCAAATACTAGAGTGTGTACCGTAACAAGTGAAATTCATATCGCAATTCAATTATAAGAAGTCACGACTGATATAGTTTTCCGTAAAGTATCGTAAGAACGTATAGTGGTAAAACCGTTATAGGATATTTCTATCTAGATTTATTTAAAACCTTGCTAAGCAAAGAGACTGCTGGTCCTATAGTTTATTGTTTTACTATTATAGTCCTTGTGTCTGTTAAATATAGCCTTGTAGCGATGGATGTTCGTTAAGACAGGACCAACCCAGTTCTGGACGTGACCAAATGTCATGCTGTTTCATTTCGCTATAAGGTGCACGCTCCATGAAACTTGCAAGGACAATACAATCGTGCCGATTTCGTCGCCGGCTCAAAATTGAAAACTTGTTTCAGGAGAAACGACATTTTAGCAAGACTGTGGACGCTTTCAAACATTATTTTTGGTTATTATTAATCTAGATAACATTTTCGATGTTCGACCCGTATTAATTTTTTATTTTGTCTTAAACAATAAAAGCACATTCGAATACAATTTTAGTAAAAACAACGTTAAATTTACGTATTTTAGGGGTTTGTTGTTAAGATATTAATGAAATTTCACGGTTTTTAGTTCGACTTAAACATAGATCTAGATAATTTTAATAGCCTAAAATATTATAATAGTTAACATTCCATAGACACCCCACAATGTGGTGACATTCATTCATTCATTCATTTATTTATTCACAAGCAATATACATCACATTTGAATTTCATACATAATAAAACAAACATAACACTAATAACTTATTTCTACAATTATATACATTTATGTTAATGTCAATTATAATATGTCAAAAATTTAATAATTATGTCAAAATAAAAATTTGTCACAATTCATCAATTTCGTACAGCGTGATTATGGAGGTTTGCGCGTAACGATGCTTTTTAACTGACGGGTTCCGTGGCTAAATAGCCATTCTTGCTGAACAGCAAAGTTGCAATAAAATTCTCGCCATATTATGACGGCTTCAGCCAGGCAGGGCCAATTTTCCACTTGAGTTTCATGAGATGAGCGCCAGACATGTATTCAGATGCTACAATTGTCATTTTTGTACCCCTTTTTGAGGTTTAACTTCTTTAGAACTTCCAAATCGATCATTTCAAACAAATTCTAAGATCTAAAAATACTAATAATTTCAAACAAATACTAAGACAGCAAGGTAAAGCGTTGAGATTTTCCATATTAACTGACGTTATGTTTGCGAATGTCGGCACTTGTTAGAATTTACCATTCATCTAGATAACAATGTTCGTAATCTCAATCTATAACTGGAGTTGATAAACCTGAAAGTTTACAATATAAACACCTTATACAATAATAACATTTCAAAGATCATTTTGCTTGGTTTTTTCTGTTCTTTAAACGCGGACGTAACTGTGTTGGAGATAAACTAACTTTTATCAAGCCAAGGGGCAGCAACCTCGACTACGCCCCTGGCAAGCACCAAGATATTAAAACTGTAATCACCGCTAAATAGATTTACAGTTACACCGACAGTAATTTAGTACGTTTATCGCAGTCGCAACTAGAAAACAGCAGAATCTTCCTGCAAATACCATGCAAGCAGGAATGCAAAACCGGCCAATATTAAAACCGGTTTTTTTTTCGGGATTTGTTTCAAAAACCTGGTTTTCGGTAAAACTGGTTTCAATGCAAGATTTTTTTATTCTTTGCGTAAATGTTATATTTAAACTGCATTTTGCTCTTGCATCTTTTAAATTCTTAAATACCTATTAAAAGATAATATATATTCAAAATTTATCACGCATGAATAGAAAGTATTGTAAAATAAAATTATAACTCTGCATAAACTCATTTTATAAAAACACTGCAAATCTGTTTAGCAATAATCTAGGCATCAACAAAATTAACCATATTATAAACTTTTTAATAAAAACTCAACATTTAAAATGAAACCATAACAGTCTTATAGTGTCCGACAATAGCTGAGTTACTCAATGTTTTTCAAAACTTAAACCTTTAATTGAAATACGTATTATATAGCGTAGCAATAAGTCTTTTTAAAGATTTAATAAAAAAACGAACAACCGTAAACGTGAAAAAATAAACCGGGTCTTTTATTCATTTCAAAAATTCCGAAAATCGGTTTTTCGGTTTTCGGTGAAACCGGTTTTCATACCCTACTTACAAGTTACAACTTTACAGCTTTAATCAAATTGACACGCACTATTGTGTATTATATGCGTTTTATAGAGCTTTCACGTTAACAGGATTTAACAAAATTGACACGCTTAATTAATTGCCAATTAAACTGGTGCTTTCGCATTCAGCAATAGTAAAAGCTTTATGCCCTCAAAGAAATATGGGTTTTACTTACGGATTATGTTTGCATTTGAAAATTACACATACGCACACTCACGCCTGTCTCCCAGACGGGTAGGCAAAGACTACAGATTTTTATCTGCTACGATCCTGACAAACCTCTTTCGCCTCTTCATCAATCAGTCATACAAGCTCTTCTATTCCAGTTACTTTTGATATTGCCCTTCTTCAATATCTCGCCAATTTGGTCAGCATACGTCCTTGTAGGGCGGCCTGGTCGAGCTGTACTTCGACTTGCGCACCATAAATTTCTTTCGTCAGACTTTCATTTATCTTCTATACGTTTACAAACCACCGATTCTTATCTAGTATTCCTTTTTTTATTCTAGTTACTACATCTTCTTTCAGGCCGCAACGATCCCGTATGTTGATATTTTTCACTCTATCATTCAATGTTAAACCACACATACTCCGTAAGGAACGCATTTCCACTGCATTCACTCTACTTTGATCTTTCTCTTGCCATACCCAACAACGGCCAATCGCGGCTTTGCAGTCACAATTTGGCTACCCATTAAGGAGTGCATTTGAAACTTATATAACTAATTTGATATATTCCTATTCTGTCAACCTTATTTGGTACCAATATTTGAATGCAGCTCTATAAACTCTGATTTTTCATTCCGTAGAATTCTGACATTTCAGGGAAAGGGATGGCGCTGTGCTAGTAAAGAAGAAACGATACAGTTCATCTCGCTTACTTGCACAGTTCCATCCATTTCCTTGAACTGTCATAATTCTACGGCATTAAAAATCAGAGTTTAGATACTATCAAATATCAGCGGGTCTACCGCGTAATTCTCATTTTCATCAACATCAACTTGAGATTGAAATTTGACGTGCGTGCGACGACGCCCGCCTAACATGCCATCTCTTTTACACGCGTTGAATTTCGCAAGCATTTGCTTGAAGTTGATACAAATGAGAATTACGCGGTAGAGCCCCAGGTCTACAGTGCGACAAGGCTGTATTGGCACGTGGAGTAGTTGAGGCAAAAATCGGAGCTAACGCCGCTATTTTAGTAAATGTCAATGTCATCCACGTGCCAAAAGAGCTTTGTAGCTATCAAAAAGCAGGGTGAAGATTTCTGCACCACAGAGCATTTTCGTCTCATCTCAACCTCTTTAGTTTTCTAGACAACTTTAATGAATTTCCGTTTCCAAACTGGCAACACAATTAGAGACATACCTATTTTTGCAAAAACAGAACAGTAAACAGGTTGTCGTTTTGAGATAATTGTTAAAAGTTGGCATAATCAGCATCACGTATCGCAAACGTGACTCCAATGTAAGGAGGACGATGACATGAGCTGTGTTTTTTGCACAATCTGGCAATCGGCGAGATCTGGCAACTAGCGACCCAGCTTTGTCAGCTACTGTTCGAAAAATGTTTACAACATTTTGCTGTCGAGTGCATGTCATACACAACTTCCAATGGGTTCCGTCAATGTGGAAGAAATCTGCCTGAAAATACGTTTAATTGTATACCCTGCATGAACTTATAAAGTGAGTAATTTTTGCTAAAACGTCATCGAAGATTTTTCGGATTTTTCACAAGTTTCATTGATTTAATTGACACAACTTGACACAAGACAGGTAACATTAAATGCAGCTAAATAAGCTACTGATCATACCTAACAACTTTTGAAAAGAAAACAAAAAAGCACGACATACTCCTTCTTATGTATATATTTACGTGTAAAATAAAGGCTCAGGAGGCTATCTCTTTTTTTCCGGGCACTTTTTTCACAATTCCTGTCTACATCCGTTTTGCTTTGCTTTGAGCGTAGACCGAAATCAAAATAAACCTTTTCTCAAAAACACAAACTTCAACTGGATTTTCTCAATCAAAGTAGTTTTAAATTCCGCATTAATCAGCTGAAAGTTGGCATACAAAGAGGTAACCAGTTTATTCGCTCTAAAATTGAATGTCCTTTCAAGGTAGAATTCGAAAAAATGCAATTTTACTTTCACCTATCTGTATCAAAGCTGTAATCAGTTTTTCGGTAATTCTTCAAAGTAAAGTAAGAGCTTACATTCAGGTTGCAGTGCAAGTACAAAACCGGTCAGCCAGTGCATTGCCCGGAACTGCGCGAGCGACAAATTTTTTGCCGAATTCCAAAGGAGCGCGTGAACAAAATATCTGCTTTTTAAAAGGATTTTCTTAACATCAGTAATATTAGTTAAGAAGACGTAATTCTGTCTGGTCTGACGTAATTTTGTAATGTAATTTATTTTATCTACTCCCAATACCTGCAGTAAGGCAACATCAAAAGCAGTTTTATAAGTACCTAAATTGTTTATCCGATTTTATAATGTTACATTATAACACCGCGGTTCTGCGCTGTGATTGGTCCAATTGATTATAAAACTGCTAGAGATCCAATCAACAACAGAGAGGTGAAATAATTCCCGACCTTATTTCTTAAGCCACGCCCCCTTTATATACTGATGAACGAATGTCTTCTTCTCATTTTTCGTGAGATTGTTAGTTGAAAATGTTATATAAAGACGATATTTTTGATAGTAGTAGGTAGTATTGTGTGCAACTGAACATAATTAGACATTGGGACACTCACGACCGAAGTGAGTTTCGTAAACAAGCACTCGTGTCCCACTGTCTCAAATTATGTTAAAGTTGCACAAAATACTATAAAAATAAGCTTTATTAGAAACCAAACATTATTTTTAAAGTATTAAGCTCAATTTAAGCTCAATTTTCAAGTTACAGACATAAAGACAATGAGGGCGATATTATAATGATTTCTGTTTCAGGGCCTGCTTTTTGAAAAAATTAAGGCTTATTGCTTGATTGTTTACAACATAATATTCTTAAAAATCAATGACCTACTGGATAAAAGCTTGATATTTTTTAACGTCCAAGGTTTCCCTTCTATAAAAAGGACAACCTTTTAAAACTTGTTTATAATTGTAACTAGCTACGAGAATAGAGGTCTGAAATGCTCATGTTTCTAGTATAACACAGTTTCTCACATGTACTATTGCGGAAAGTTCAGCAGATTCAGTTTTCACTCATATTGCCATTGAAGTAAGGTCAATAAGTGGGTCTGAGTAATTTTCCCAATGGTACATATGTACGTGCGATCTTCAAAAACCATATTTCATCTGTACGACGACGTTCCGTGACCTCTTTGCCTTCCACTTTCGAGAACGTTATGAAGGTCACGAATGCTCCCATGGATGGACAGGCTCATAACCTGTACCTGTAATACACATGGCGAAATGATCTTTAAATCATTACATATCAGTCGTCAGATAACTCATACCTTGTAGAGCTTTAGCTTAATTTCACAACAATTCAAATGTAGGTATAGGGATCAATAGATACAAATACGAGTACTTAAATACAGTAATTAATCAAGTCAAAAGCATTTATTGTGATAAAAGAGCTTGTATGACTAGATTAATGAATGTGGAAGAGGCAATAAGGGGTGTCAAGATCATAGTAGATAAAAATCGGTGGTATTTGCCTACCCCTCTTAGAAAAAAATATGTATGTACTCGACACGATACCAAATTATTAAGTTATCGATACTTTGTCACCGATACAGAGTCTAGGCATCGATATTTCGTTTCGATACATAACGAGTAAAGTATCGTTTTATTCCTTCTCTTCCTACGTATAGTACTCATATATAGTAGATACAGGAATCAATTACTAGATCGCAAATATGTTAGAGATCGAGAACAAAAAATAAATGAAGTCAGCGCATATTTGTAAAAAAAAAAAGCTAAATACTGTTGGAAAATAATACAAGAAAGTAAGGAGGTCTTTTGTAAAAATTAACTTTTTGTACCAAATAAAAGCAAATACTTTAACCTCATTGATAAATTCGAGTATTTATTAAACCATTATCGACCACTCTACTTCCATTAAGCCTTAAAAAGCCCCTTGAATATTTGTCCTTAATACAGAACAAAACACTGTTTTGGTAAAAATTTCATCAATTCTAAATACTCAAAACCAATAACTTTGATGTCATAAGTTATTTGGAGATGAACTTCGAAATGTTTGCTGCCTACGCGCATTGTGTTATTCTATTTGAGAAAAGACAATTTGCTAGAGAAAACTTGCAAGTTACGTGACGGTGAAATGCAAGTTTTCACCGAAAAAGACGTGGGCGAAGCTTATCGAATAACTAGCCTTTTGCCCCTAAAACAGTAACAAACATTTATAATTTGAATTTCGGAAAATCCTTTCTAAAGGGTCGACGAATGTTTACCGTCTGGAAAAGCTAACACGTTCGTCTCCACCTGATAGCCGTTCATAAATCAACACTTTCGTCAGGTTTTAAAACTGAAAGCAGGATAGCGTATACAATTTTCAACGCGTGCGACAGTTATGGCAAAAGAACCCGTGTCGCGACTCCTAATTTTTTAACATTTCTACCAATTTATAGGTATACGCGTGATATAAGCACCCCCATGCCTTTCTTGTTTGTGGGCTTTATAGTTTGGGAGATTTCGTGATGAGTGAGTGAGTTGGATTTCCCATTTATATAAAGTTTTTACTGTTAAGGGAAGTCTTGGTGTAATTCATGCCTTTGTTTTTCCGCCTTTAACTTAATTTTGTATATTCTATAAATAAAAATATATTAAAACGTTTGATATACAGGGTGTAATCGTTAAGTGGCGTCAGGCGATTATTCCGTAATTATTACAGATATCAAAAAATGTTAAACTGATATCAAAAGTACGTTGCCTAATCAGTAAAATGACATCAATAACTTTTTGAAAATCAAACGAGAAGTATCCGAAATTTTGACATTAAACATTCCCATACATTTAGTGTTAATACGATATTTAAACATTAATGTCAAAATTTTGGATACTTCTCGTTTGATTTTCAAAAAGTTATTGATGTAATTTTACTGATTAGGTAACGTACTTTCGATATCAGTTTAAAATTTTTTGATATCTGTAATAGTCACGGAATAATCGCCTGGTCACACTTAACGATTACATTCTGAATACTCTGTCTGCTAAGGAATTCAGAAAATATTTTCTATGTGTTCATAAAAACCTTGTGGGTAATTTATAGATTAAAATCACGTCGTACTTTTACTAGTAATTATTTTAAATATATGAGTGAGTTTTATAACGATAACTACCCCAAGACTCCCCTTAACTGTTAATTGTAACGGTGCTACTCAAATTGCAATATCCGAAAACGGCAACCGAGTTCTAAAGTGATTGTATGGAAGGCAGCATTGCAACTTGATATGTAAAATAAACAGCAAGCCTAACGGGGCTTGTCGTCTAAAGTTCAAAACTGTTTGCACAGAAGCACATGACAGAACAGGCTCTCTCTCCTGTCACAGGAAACCAAGCATACTTGTTGAGTATAATGATTTATTTACAATTCATACATTTATCCACGTTACATCTGCGACGTTGATTAAATTGAATTGAATATTGCACGGCCGTGGCGTCTCATTACAAAATAAGAGCAACTATTGAGGTAGTTATAAATTTGAACTGTGCCGTCTACACGACAAACCACTTAGTCCTCTGTTGGCCGTGACAAGGCTAGCTGAATTAAGATCCAACGCTGAGAAACTATCTCCTATCTACCACACAACTTTGTAAAGGCGTTTATAAAATAAAAGCAATCTTTAATTAAGTGTGATTTATCTTTGAAAAGACAAGAAGTGTGGCATCCCACATCGTGATCTCTCGGCCGAAGAGTCGGCTGATGACTCACGCTACTTGAACAACATACATCTGGTGGGGACCGCAATTAAGTGAAAAACGTACAGCAATAAATAACTGACTAAACAGTGGAATAGCGTGGCCGTTTCCCCGCAGATGTGCCGGTAACTTTTTACCTTCTCGCTAGTACTTTATCTCCGACATCTAGGCAAAATAAAAGGCATACTTCACACATTCTAAGGCAAAAATAAACGACGGTTTAGAAGATTGTAAATTGCTTGCTGTCTTCATCATACAGGATTCCCAAGTTTGTAGGCGTGAATGAAATTAAATCCCTAGGTTTTGGTGTTGGCTAACGTGGGAAACTTCTTGTTTGTTAAATGTATTGAGGAATAGTTCGCATTGATCACAGTCCTTAGCTTTATCTATTCTAAAGGGCCGTGTTCGGCCCACGCTTGTAAAATTTCATTCATATTCTGTGACAGGGCTAACAATCGCCATTACTGTAGAGTAAATTGAGGCAGCCAGAGGCAATGGAGCTGATGGCCAATTTTGTATCGAGAAAATAGCTTTTTCTCACTTTTGACATCCATTTCTGCGTGTGCTCTAGTATTTTATTGTTGCAGATTATAGCGCACGGAAATGGAACAAAGCATTGAAATTATAACCACAAAGAGTAATATTTCTCCACTGTTTTCATCTCTTGAGTAGATTTACCTCTACAGACTTATTTGCAATTATCTGATGGCAGGTTGTCTGCCTCTATCGAACTTTCTACTTCGATGACATGGACGTTGGACAGTCTTCTCGTAACCGACTCTCAAGATCTATGAAAGATAACGAAATAAAAGCTACGCTGAAATATTTATTGAAGTTGCAAATCATTAACTTTGGGGCTTTGGGAGAATTCATATGTTGTTTAAAATTAGTATGGGTAATTTTTAGTATTGTCTTTACACTGAGTAGGTTTTTGTGGTCTTGACTCAACGATACTTTAATAGTATAAAAGACAAAGTGACGAGACACATGGCCAACTTTACTGGTACTATCATGGGTCATCATCACTAATTCACTGATTACTCATCATAATAGTTGATTAGATGCCGTTACGACTTAATCTGGTAAGTTATAATTATCGCTAAAACAATAGAAATGGCAAGGCAGACAAAAATAGTGCCTCAAATCCATTTTATCTATGACACGTTTACAATATTTATTAATTTTCTCATTTCCAATGAACTCCGCTTGATTTTCTTTTGATAAAACGTCAATTTGCCATTTCATGGGAGAACGTGCGTTTAAAAGTTGACTATACATTTTGTCGAGTGTTGAGATTTCTACATGTTCGGTACAAATTCGATTATAAACACAAGTCAGCAGGCAATTTAACAACAAGTTAGTGAGTTCAGGCATGTTGTTGTTGAGTTTTATGACCAGTTTCACTAGTTTCTTTACTTTGTTATGATGCTATAAACAAAACTGCAAGAAAATCGAAACAAAACTTGTATATTTCTTTAAAAGCACAACATTCTTACAAATTCAAACCTAATTTTAATATTTTTTAATATGTTCACAAATAAAGAAAACTTTAATAATATTTGAAATTAACTACAGACAAAGGAATAGTACCTACTTTAAAGAAAAAATATATTAATGAAAATAAATTCGTTTATAAAGATTATGTATTAATTATTTTCTGGTTCAGCGTTTCGATTTATATATTTGAAACCTATTCCAAAAAAGAAATTTTCAGTTCACATTTCTAAAGTTACAAATTTAATGACAAACAACGTTTTTTTTGCAACCAAGATCGATTCGCTTCTGATACCAATTAATAACCAGAATACAGTACAAAGGCTTGTGGCCGCAGGTAAAGTTACAATGGCCGGCCTTCAGAACCGAGCAAACGTACTTAAGGCTCCAGTCCCCTAAAAATCAGTATTCTTGCAGAATTATCAGAAAAGAAAGATTTTATTTTAGTTAGTAAGAAAGCAATAAATAAAATACATTTTACGTTAATTTATAGTGTGGAATTTGAAGATTTCAAAACTTATTTTTTCCTTTACTTTAATGCTACTTTTAATAGGTTTTTTAGGCTTTAAACATACCTTTATTTATGTTATACGCGTTGAGAGTCTCATTCATGCACACGTCACGTAAAAATTATGACAAAAACAAGAAATTTATTCAGGTAACATTTATTCCCATATCTTCAACAATAATCTTACCTGGTTACTTTTTTGGATAATACTTTAGTTTTCTTATTTCAAGTGCTTTAACTAGTTGTGATTTTATGAATTCAACCACTGATAAAATATTTTTTTTCTAGTAGAAAACTATCGTTTAGCGTAGTCAAATTTAAAACACGTAGAATAGAACTATTAATTAGTGAAATAACAAAAAACGGTATTTAAAAAAATATTTTAAGAACATTTTATCAAATCGAAACTTATCGAGAGTTTAAAACACAAAACGCGTCGATATTTCCCTCAGTTTCGCTGGGACATCGCAGCGTACAGACGTGTGTTGTGTAGCTCGACGTCATTTTACCTCTCGCTCGCACGGTTGCTCCCTTTCCCTCGTGTAGATTCTTATGGAGAAGCGAACTGTATCATTAAAGTTGCTCTACTTGAATATTGCACTTATCATTTAATAAGTAAACAACTATGGATAAAATATTTTTTGAATATTTTAAGAAATCCCTGTTTCGATAAAATAAAGTCTAATCTACGTCCGTCCGTATTTCACAGCATCATAACTTTAGCACTATCAAGATAAAGACATGTAGTTTGGCACAAAAATAGCATTAATTTGCCTACATATTACATTGTAAAAAAAATATGAAAAATTTGAAATTGTTTTAAATATTTTCAAAACAAAAGTGAGAAAAATAAAAAATATCCTAAAAATACAATATGGGTATCAAACTGTAGACACTAAAAAGGTGATTGTAAAAATATATACTTTTACTATATTTACTGGTACTGGTTTTGTGAAATCTTCAAAAAAACTACAATAACGTGTATGTCCGAAACTGGTAGACCGAAAAATATGAAAAAAATGTCCATTATAGATCATAACTGACCAATAACCGGGAAAACTATAGTGATTTAAAAATATAAAAAAAGTAAAATAAATAAAAAAAAAACATTTATAAAAATACAATATGGGTATCACATTGTAGGTATTAAAAAGCTTATTGTAATAATATATAGTTTGGCTATATTTAATTCCATCTATTTCGAGAAATCCTTGAAAATCTATAAAAAAATGTATGTCCCCCCTCTTATCTCCAAAACTGGTGCACCGAAAAATATGAAAAAAATCATGGTAATATGCGTTTACGTAAAAATTACAGAAAAAATAAAGCGGTTGAGAAATTCACGAAAAAAAATTATAAATTTTATCATCCACAATACGGAACCCTAGGTTCTGACTAGAGTCTGACTCGCACTTGGCCAGTTTTTTTTCAAGATATTTGCGGTAGGCCGTTTTTTTGGGCGGTTTTAATTTAGTTTTCGGAGCTTTTATTAAATTAATTTTAGCTTAATTTTTACCATAAGTATCCGGTTATCTGGATAATACATTATCCGTTATCCGGATAGTAAAAATCTGCGAATAATTGCATGCCCTAATTTGCTTAGATTAAGTTATGTTAATGTGTGTTAATTCGAAAACCCGTAAAGCCGTATTTTAGAAGTTGTGGTCTATAAAACCCACGGGGATGGCGTGACACAAATTTTATACCAGCACCGCTGTCGCCACTTTTTGGAATAACTAAAGCCGAAGCTACATCCTTTTTATTACTTTACTTACTTTTATTTAAAATATATTAAAAAGCTATCGAAGTCACTAAACCGACAGTCGAGATAACAACGTGCTAGACAATAATGCATCAAAACAAAAGAACGTACGCAGCTGCGGTTCTTATCATTAAAACATCACATTTCTAAAACTAAATTTTTTACCTTTTTTATTGCACCTTAGTCATAATCATGCACACACAAACCGACAGACACTTAATTACCGTAAGGGTTTCTATTTTTGATATTATATTACTTAAAGAACTGATTGTAATATGTGTGTGAGTATTAGGAATACATAATTTTGAATGTTTTCATTGTTACGATTTGATTATTAATTTTCTACATTTCCAAATTTTATAAAGGTATTTTTTATGTCAGGCATTAGTTAAATGAAAATCTTGATGAATAAAGAAATTTCGGGCACAACTACACGCTTTTTAGGGCATGCAGGTTTCCTTAGAGCGATAGGGCTCATCACGTTGAGACGTAATAATCGTCAGAGAAACGCGGGTGTACTTATAGGTACACGTATGGATGGACTTATGACTTGCATCTCACAGTTCACACTCGGAACACCTCTTGACACCCCTTCGGTAAAAATTTGCAAATAATTGCATGACCTATAAAATGTATTGTGTCTAAATACTAATCACTTTTACTGCTACCAATAAGCCATCTATTCCAGATAGATTTACTTTTGTTTATTTTGCTTTTGCAAATTCATTTTGTTTGTTCCGATAAACAAACCAAACTTTGTAAATTACCGTTACTTGAATAATTAAAAATCTTCACATGTCAAATTTTAAGTAATCGTACACTCATTTAACGAAGTAGAGCAACATTCAGGTGCGGTCTCTAACATCTTAATGCAGCGGGGGGAGCGCCACTTCTAGAGCCTCAGGTAAGATGAAAGCGAAATGTTGCAAAGAGAGTCTGGGGCCTTAAGAATCTACCTGTATAAATGTACTTCTTACGGTACTGATCCAAGTTTGCTTTCTTACTTAGCTCTTACATACATATATGACTTGTTGCTATTTGAATAAGAAGATAAATGGGATAAAACAAGTATACGGTTAATTTTTATACCATTACGTTATTAGGAGTACACGACTCACCGTGTTTAGATTTTATATTTTCCTGGATTTTCTAGTCTACTAGCTAGTATTTAAAACTAAACACTGTGAACTTAGCTTATCTTTGCGCATAGTTTTCATTTCGTCCACAAAATTTACTGGTAGTGGTTGACGGTGTGCGCGGGCGGATTCTTTTCGGACTAAAATGTTAATAAACATGCAATTATAATATATAATTATTTCTTTTCTTTTTATTTTTTATACAAAAGTAAATTGGTTCTCGCCCCAATACAGTACGTATTACGCCATTATACGAAAAATTATAAAATTGATAACTATTTTCATAATATTATTATATTATGTTGATATTTACTTACATAAATATTTTGAATTGCTGGTAGGCTGTTTCGTAGTTCTTAAATATGAACAATACATTATAAAACAATACACTAACTGACTGATCTATTAATGCCTAGACTAAATGGCTGGACCTATAAATATGAAATTTGGACTGAAGGTTCCTTGTATGACGTAGACATCCACTAAGAAGGGATTTTACGAGATTCCCACGGGATCGAGAGAAGTGGGATCTATGAGAGTAACGCTGCGGGGCGTCCGCTAGTTTATTATAATAAAGTAAGTCATAGTTGACATTGAAGTGAGTATCAAGCGAGATCAAGCTTAATAATCAAGTTACTTTCACTTCCGTTCGTCTAGCTCTAGCTTAGTACTCAAATAAATTAATTCTATTTATAAACTGATTATTTTATCACTATCACTTTTATGTTTCTTCAGGCTTGAGAAATATTAATAATAACATATAATTTTCTTATATTATAGACAAAGTTCAACTAAATAATTGGATAATATAGTAGTACTTACTTAACTACTAAGCTGGAGATCGGAGATTGGCGATAGGGCTCACTAGCCATCAGGCTGGGACGTAATAGTCGCCGGTGAAACGTGGGTGTATGATTGTGGACTGCGACTTGCATTTCAAAATACACACCTCTGACACCCCCTCAGGGATTCATATATGTAGTAACGATGTATAGACCCTTAATCTGTAAGATGGATCCAGTCACGATCTCGACTGCAATCTATTGTTTTAGAGATAATGAGAACTAACAGGGTTAAATACATATGTTTGCGTTGCTTTAGGCCTAAATTACAGACAGATCTGATCGGCCAATATTTGTAATGCTTGCAAAGAAAGTCGTTACTCATACGGTTTCTAAACGCACGGTTTCTACGACGACGACTACAGTGGCGTTAGCTACGCGATAACTGCTACGCCGTAGTACAAAAAGCTACGCTATATTAGCAAACATGTAAACATACAAAATGGATCAACTCTGGTATGCACAATGGGCTATTAATACAATAACCTGTCCGGTATTGGTATTTAAAGAGAACGCATTGCAGAGCCCGGCCTACAGGTGGGGCCCAACTACAACCAAGTCTCGAGATATCGGAATTGTGAATCGGCCTTGAGAAAACCACGCTCGCTACGGGCAAATACAAGCCCGTTTTGGTTGCTTCCTCTGTGATACAATGAATATTTAGGTTTACTCTTATTTGATCCGATTTATTTACCAGGCATGTCTGTTCTGTTATTGTTTGTTCAATAAAAAAATATGTTTTGTCTCCGATAATTTTAAACAAGAAGGAACAAAATCTTCACAGTGTTTGCGGACCGGAAGAACACAATAATATGAGTTTGCCAATAAAATAAATATTGCAAAATATCAGATCAGACCAGGATCTGGTCATCCCAATTACGAACATCGCTTACATGTTATTTCCATGTGCTCAACAAAAGCATGCAAAAATTGGATTTAAAAATGCGATTGATTCAAGAACCTATGATAATATGTCAAGAACCTACTAAACCTAAAATAATGTTATTTATTTCATATTTATTTATTCCATAATTCAACCTTATTTCAGACCTTCGAGAACTTCCATAGACGAAGGCTCAAACCAGCATGACCCGGCCCGTTCTCCAAGCTGACCTTTGCCGGCTGGGCGCGACTCTGCTTATTTATTACCAATGGTCTCAAGATAAATCTTCGGGCATCTGTGCCATGTGCATCCGCGTTGCCGCGCATCGGGTTACAGATTATTTTCGCTGCTGTTAATTTGTTACCGCGGTCGCCTTAATAGGACACATTATTTTGTATTTCTTATTTATATTCTGTTAGAAAGAGAAAAGTTTTTATATGCACACTTTGAGATACTGTGTATAGATATACAGATAAATGCAAAAATATGAAACAATATACTAGTTTTTGAATAATAAGTTTTATATCCTAAAAGCAGAGTGACTCATTGTTGATAAAAATCTGTTCTAGAAAATAAAAATTAATCGAGAACAACATTGTAAAAAAAAAACAACATTCTCTGTTTATAGTATCTACTAGTTATTTACTTCAGCCCACTATATCATAGTAATATTGTAGCGACAACCAACAGCCTGCTGCGCCAGCCTTGTTCCGACTTCTCAAGATCCCCATCACCTTTCAACTTTGTACAACCAGACTGCAGTATTTGTGGGCCTGCGGTTTCTCAAGTTGGAGAATTGCAAAAAAGAACATTAAAATGGGTCCTTGTCGGTACTTCGTCGAACTAATAGCAGTACCCACTACCTTTATACGCTCATCCATCGCCTAAGTATCGCATAGTGAGATTTTCTTAGTTCAGTAACTGGTTCTGAGCGCACCGAGCTTCTTACACAGTCAAACACATTTTTATAACCCTTGTTTGAAGTAGTAAACAATTAAATTAAAATCTAGGGAAATATATTGGTACTATTGGGTAGGTATATATACTAGACTGTATACACGATGGAAACACAATTTGATTAAGTTAGCTCGATAGAATAAATTCGCAAAGTTATCTCTTCTAGAGTAATTTTTCCTCTATTTCCCTACTTTTTTATATGAATAAGTAATTTGATATTATGATTCATTTACTAAAATAAAGTTCAAATATGGCTGGAGCGTTTATACACGATGTTTTTTATTTAAAAACAATATAATGAAAATAACAACGAAAAACGTTGAAAAAGTGCAAAATTTTGGTTATTATCTTTACTCTTTACACGTAAAGAAAAAGACAGAGACAAAAGCAAACGCTCGGTGCGCCCTTAAGCAAGCGAAAGGATTCCTCAAGTCTAAAGATGTTTTGGTTTATGTATATACTCTTCTTATACAGCTTCGAGACGATGCCTAATACCTTATTTCGTTGCAGTAGTGTCGATTTTGGTGAGCTAATGTGTCTTAAATTCCTGGAAGATCTGGTGAGGACACGGTCTCCTTATCACAACCTAGCATTATTTATAGTCGACCACATTGACAGTTTAGGATTTATAACCAGAAATGAACAAGACTGAAGTCATTCTCGTCTCCGATATGGTGAACTCTAACGGCGGGTAAGAGGATAAATTATGAGACTTTTGGAGAGTATGGCAAGTCTTTTCGAGGTTATTTCTCAAGAAGTTTATAACCAGAGTGGAGTGCTAAGCTTTATGAAAAGCCGCACGCTAAAATAAATTACCTTTTCATCACACCTATTCGAAAATATGAATAAATATAATTTTAGCTATATAAGCCTTTTATTTATAGTTAGATAATAGTAGCATTGATAGTAATAAAAATACACTTTATATATTTTGAAATATGAGGTCGAAATATTTCAAAACCTATTCGAAAAACGACAATTGGTTTTAGAAGATAGCGGGAACCAAAGTTGATTTCCCTTGGATTATGAAATACTGCAGTATTTAGAGGAGAAAGCCTGCGCAAAACCCCATAAAAACTTAGATTCGCTAAAGCTATCCCTCATCAAAGCAGTGGCCGAAATGGACCTCAATGTCGTGCGTGATTCTACCGATGACCGGCCTCGCAGACTACGGGCTTGTATCGAAAATCAAGGAGGTCTGGGGATCTAAAAAGTCCGACTTGGGTGAATCATTAAATGATTTGAAAGTAAAGTCAGGGGGTCTAAAAAGGCCGACTTGGGTGAATCATAAAATGATTTGAAAGAAGGATAGAGTCTGAGTTTTTTCACGCGTGCAAAAGAGACGACATTAGAACTGAATCATGATATGATTCATCCAAAGCGGCCTTTTTAGAGGGCCTGAGCTTTTTCACGCGTGCAAAAGAGACGGCCTTAGAACAGAATCATAATGTGATTCATGCAAAACGGCCTTTTTAGAGGACCAGGAATAAACCATTATATATATAATACAATTTTTACCTATCTTTTCCATTTATTATAATAATAAAATTGAAAATGTGTCATTTATTTCACATTTGATATGTGACAGAACTTATGACCCGTATTCTTCTTTCTTTTTATTTCTTTTTCTCCGAAACTTTTACGCTATTCTTCGCTAAGTTATTGGAAATAATAATTAAAATGAGTTCGAGCAGTGATATAGTGATATATTAACTCCTGAAAAGATAGAAAATGGTGCAGCTAATGTGGTGCAACAATTATTACTTCAAAACATCAGGTACTCGTAGCTTTTACTTTTTGTCATACGTAGTGATGAAAAATAATGTGTATCAATCGAACCCAAGTAATATTTTGTTCTCGGGCGTCGTATATTGAATTCCTCACTACGCTCTGGATTTTACTTTAGAATCCTTCGCTTCGCTCTGAATTCAAAATAACGCCCTCGACGAACAAAATATTACTCTTGGGCCCCTTGTAACACAAATAACTATTATGTGTCTCTATCTCTATAACCCATGTAACATTTGTTCTTCAATAGTATCGCTGTCTCTATTTCTCTTGAAAGGTACAAAATTTTAAGGTATTTCTCTTAGGCGAACGATTGTTATAGGAGGTCTGCACTTACTTACGTCTGGTACAATTTTTTATCAAAGCTATTATTATTTTTATATTTAGAAACCTATTTTGTTGTGATATATTAAATGGTAAATTTATTTATCAAATTCATGTTGATTATACTAGTTCTAAGGCTATTGTTTTGATCAAAAATCTGTTGACAGATTGCTATTATCCGTATGAATTCCATTATTTTTAGGGCTTTTATAGACAGATACTGATAGCAAAGTTAGTACTTTTATAGATAAAGTAAATACCCAATACCAGTTTATCATTATGATTTTCTCTACGGGTTTTCCACTCTTTTTATAGAAGTCGAAACTTGTCAAACAACACCCATTCCAGACTATCAAGTGCTATTTCATCGAACAAGAATACTAGAGACCGATCATTACTACTGACCGACTTCCTTTAGAGAAAAGAAAATGTATGGGGATCTTGAATAGTCAGGTAATCAGTGTTGCAATTTTTTATAGCAATTTAACCGCGAAGTAACATAAAATCGAGTGAATTATTAAAACTTTACTTAAGGTATGTCATTCTGCTCAGCTTCCATGCTCAGCTTGACGTCCTGATGGCTTTGATCTCAATGAAACTTTGCACACATCTTTATACGAGTATATGTTTGCCTTCTCCCCCACACTGCACTCTGACCCATCTCTCTCATCAAGAGGTGAATGATGGTGCCGAATTTGTAAAATAGTTTCAGGTAAAAACTGTTATCCATGAAACGGTAACTGTTTATTTATAGAAAAGCATATTAACTTTGTCTTCTTTACATGAACGGCGTTTTTATTTCTCGCTTTTTTTTTATTTCCGGTATAGATAAAAATTATACAACTTGCTACACTTCATATTAATTATGTTTCATCAAATTTTGCTTTTTGAACTGTATAGAGACGTAATTAGATGTCGCTAGATAATAATTATGAAAAAAATATGAATAAGCTGTTGAATTCACATCCAGTTTTTATCTTTTGTATGAATCTTAAGAAAAGTCCAGGCGTAAAAGGGCTTCTTTAACATCTCAATTCGCAAATTAATCAAAACTATAATATTATTAAAACTCGCGTGAGCTGACGGACTATAGTAGATTGTTATATGAGTGCATAAAACGAGTCATATTACCCAAGATATTTATGGCAATAAGAAATATACAAAATAAGAGGGCAAGCAAAACAATATAAAAGCTCACATTATTCACAAATTTTAAAATGCATCATCTAAATAACAGCAGACTCTCTATATATATTACTTTCGACAATTTATTTTATTATTCGCGTTTAGCCAACGCTCAGGGAGATACAATAAAATTATAAGTAAATTCCCTTTGTAGGTAGGACTTTTATCTACTCCCAAACATCAAAAACGGTTTTAGAATTACCAACGTTGTTTGCCAGTATCGCAAAAACCGCGTTTTTTTTTCAACAACGTCTTCTGCACTGTGATTGGCCCAATTTATCAAAAAACCGCTTAGATAAACAATCAGCGAGTAATATTTTTTCTCTTGCTGTGGGCTAGGCAAAGAGTACCTCTACCATACAGCCTCGAATGCTCCCACAGAACATTAGTCCGTAAATTACCGACAATTTGGCTAAACGCTAAGGATCTTTGCCTATGACAAAAAAAAAAACATATTAAAACGTACGTTGATAAAGTATTGTGTCCAACTAAACATAGTTAGCCACTACGACACTCGTGCAGCCTATTCAGAAACTCAGCTTCGCTTTGTTTTAGAAGCAAGCACTCGCGTCCTATTGGCTCTAATCACCAAATACTGTTATGTGTTAGTCGAGGAGTATACTGATGAACGTATTTACCTTCTGTGGGATTTTTTGTGAAGGGAAAGTGCAAATATGTGGAAACTCTTTATCGTATACTGCGTAATAATACCAGGTGTTTATCTTCAAATTGCCCTGTTTGGTTTATATGATGTCATAATATTTTTCTATGGATTCTTTTTAGACCTATCGTAATGAAAGGGCTTGATGAGGTGAATGTAAAAATATACTACATACTTACATTTGAAATCCTCCAGGTAGGAAACGGCTAAAGGCCATTTTTTAAACATACGTCAATCAAATTAGTAGTAATATCCTCATTTATAAAGTCATGAAAGCATATAAAGTATTTTTATTATATTTATTTTATAACTGCAGCTCAAACTCCCACTCGTTTTGATAGGACTTCTAAGCTGGCAACACCAATAAATTGTATTGAGCGGTTGCTGGAGAAATTGACCGATTGATCGAAGCTTGCGCGGGCAAGGTGAGCGACTCTCCAGGATTGGATCGTGAAAGTTATTAGTCAAAGATGGCCTGTCCCCAGGTCTTCTATTCCATCGAAATAAAGACGATAATGTTCTTATCTGTGGGATATCGTGCGAGTCTTTTATATACCAGTTTGGTCGATTATCACTGACAGGTGCTTCAAGGACAAAAAATTGTTGTGTCGCCGTCGGTTTTTGTGGTGCAGTGAGAAGGAAAGTATGGTTGTCTACATGTCTGAGGAGTTACGAAAATACAGTTCCCATAGAGTTAAATTTCGCTTTTAAAAGACTATACTTGTGCTTCCACCGTTTGTGTAAAAGTTTCATGAAATATGTACAATATATTATCATCTATTTTACCCCCTTCGTAGAACAGATTATAAAGTGACCTTGATTGATGCAACATTATATTATAACTGCAGAATTTGCAAGCCATCGAATACATGGAAGATCATTGAATACATGGCCCAATATTTGTTTATGCAAAATTAAACGTTTACTTCCGATACTAACTGACTCTCTCTTGAAGAAATATTGGCGCACAAGAGTTAGTTAATGTTATTATTCAATAGTTTAAATATTATTATTAAACAAAAATCTGGATTATTATTAGAGTGCATTATAAACTAGAAATCAATCAGAATCAAGTTTAAATGCACCAATATCTTGAAATGATTAAATTGCATTTGTTTCTGACTGATTTCAAGTTTGTAATGCACTCTAATAATAATAATTAAAGGTGGTAGACTCGGGCTCAACTGTGGAGGTACCACCATCTTACTTGGAGACCCCCTCGAAGTAATTCGGGATAGAGTAAGAGGACAGCTCATAGGCAAAAAACCAGGAGGCCCACCATGCCTGGGACCGATGGGTGGCGGTATATCTATCCCTAATAGCCGGGCCTTATATGGAACAGACTGGTAATGGGCAGCAGCATCACTGGTGCGAGGGTTCCGGCACCGCGCTCACCAACCCACTTGCCCAGCGTGTGTGAGTATTCTTCCAGGATGACCGCCGGGAGTAATGGAAAGGTTGAAAAGCAGTGGATGAACTAGGCTGATGGATAGATGGAATAATTAAACTATTTAAAGCGATGAATGTTGCTATAAAAACATAATCTTAGTTAATGAGAACTGTGAATTTCTTAACTGTCTGATGCAGCAGGTATTGTAGTGACGACAGCGCCTTCTGTTCAGAATGAGCAATGCGTGAAAACACATAACGCCACCGTGAGCGTTCAGTATGTGCATTACAAGCAAGTATATCAAGTAGTTACAAAAAATTCGGTATACAGGTATGGTGGAAAAATTCGTCGTTCCAGATATGAAACTCGGTAGCGCTGTTGGTAGCACGCCTGTCATGGTAGCAGGAGGTCGCAGGTTCAAATCCTGGCCTGAGGAAATTTTTCAAAATATTTGTGCTTTTAAATTTGATTCTGATTAATTCAAAGTTTGTAATACACTCTTATAACAATTATAGTATCCAAAGCGATTGATTTCGCTATAAAAACATATAAAATCAGGTTAAACAAAACTGTCGCATTAAATCAATCAACCCATGTTTTAGTATAGTTGTACGCCTGGCCGACCATTTTATTTTCATAAAATCAAAGCATTTCAGGAATGAAAATTACGAAAATTTCCTTTTTGTTCAATGTCGAAAGCCATTTACGAGTAAAATCTTCAAGTTAAAACCATACACACTTCCTGACTTCCCACGACCAAGATTTCAAGTTGCTTGCGAATACCAGAAAAAATTCCATCGGAGCAAGCTAAACTACCCCCTATTATCATCGGATTAAGGACCTCATCACTGGGTGAGAGCAACACCTTGACAGTAATGTCGAGCGACGGCAATTTAGTTTTTGTGATTCTTACCTAGGAAATGGTAAATAATTATCTAACCGATTTAGCCATCAGGAATGCTTAAGTGACGTAATTCAGATTAAAAGGGTTTTAAGGGGAAAAAGTTGGGAATGGAAAAGCAGGTAAGAATAAAGTAACAGAAGAAAGTACAAACAACGCTTGGAAATAAATTGCACTACAGCTAGTGTATAGTTACAAAAATTCAGTGGAGAAATTCGACGGTCCAGGATAAGTACCTTGGTGGCGTAATAGATAGCTCCTTATTATGTAAAGAAAGAGGTCACAGGTTCCAATCTTAGCCCGAAGAACTTTTTCAAAATTTTTGTTCACTTGAAATTTTGTTTCCAATTGATCTTTTCTATTTAGTGTATTACACTCGCTTATCAATTAACTACCCGATTTAGCACTAAAAACATAAATGACCAGCTCCTTTAATTTAAAGATACCACCAACGACTCCTATTTAAATTCAGCACACACCATACAGTCCACCAGGCACGTACAACCTTTAGTTTGTTCTACGAAAAGATTCCGATGCACCCAGTATACAAGGTTAATTTAACAGTTAAACTAAGCAAAAATCGTCTTGTTACTACTAGGAATAAAAGCTACAAAGGAATATGGGCGATGGAAAGATAATCTGCGTGATAAAATTGAATATGATTAGGATATTCTGTATTCGCCATGATGAACATTGTTATTGTATGCTGATGTGTATATGTTTTATAAAATAAACCTTAAAATATAATGTCTTAAACAGTTGAATATTATTAACTACTTAATTTAAATTGCTTTCTGTATCTAGATGTGTTGGCAAAATTAATGTCCATTTCTCTCTTTAAGAAACGGGGTACTGTTTATTTAAAACTCGAATCAATGAGTAATTAGAAAATCAATCAGAGAATATGGAAATCTTTACTCATCTAGCTTTATAATAGGCAAGGAACAAATGTGTACAACCTTATCTTTCCTATTTCATACATTTATCAAAATCACATCATATTGTGAAACTATTAACGAAATTGTAGTTTATCGTTCTCTTTCAGTTTAGGCAAGAGTGAAAACATTCGCATTTGTCGTGAATTTCAGAACGACAAGAATTAAAAAAGAACAAATGGGTTGTCTTTGATAAAAGAAGCTACTAAGCTCAGAAAACGTTATTTCTTTGAGCTACTATGATTATGCTATAATTAATTACTTAGCATGTATAACAGTTTTGAAACCTTTTTCTAGATTTCTGTAGGCAAAACTCGATAGAAAAGCTTTCGCTCAATAGAAATTAATTATTGAAATGAGTTAGATGAGTCTTCATCGACACTTTTTCTCAGAATTTAACAAATAGGAATGATAGGAATTTTCAGATCTCAACGATATTTATTTGATGAATTTTAACAATATCTAGATTTTGGTAGAAGGAAGTTTTGCTAGCCACTTTAGTTTCTTTTTTACAATTATAAAATAAATGAAAAAAATTCGAGAGGGATGGATACAGGGCCAAAGAGAAGAAATTAGTTTTAATATTAAAGTAATAACAGAGACCGTTGAAAATCCAATGCTATACAATCATAATCTACTATAGAAGATTTCCGTAAAATTTAAGCTGGAGTGTTTTACTTTTCCACAGTACGCGCAATGTAAGGCGGGCCTCACCGTAACGTATTGCATCGCAAAAATACTCCTGCATAATTTTTAGTGGCCGCACCACACCAATGTCTTTTGAATTACAATGCGTTGCGTTG
Organism: Ypsolopha sequella; assembly: GCA_934047225.1. Taxonomy (NCBI): domain Eukaryota; kingdom Metazoa; phylum Arthropoda; class Insecta; order Lepidoptera; family Ypsolophidae; genus Ypsolopha; species Ypsolopha sequella. The sequence continues at coordinate 14,016,162 of OW203996.1, forward strand.
CGTTGCGGCTGTTATATGCGCGAACCTTTATCAGATAAAGTTTATCTATAGGTACAATGTAATGACAATTCTTTGACGAAGAAAAATCTGCAGACCTATTTTTTGACCGCATTGCAATATTTCTAATGGTAACGAAACCGCAAAGTAGATCTGCGGTGAATCCTATAATGATACCTGCCTTTAAGTACTCCAAAAAATGTATGAGGCCATGTCTTCTACCGGAGCTTTTAACTTTTTTAATATTTCCCTCAGAACAACAAAAAAAACTATCCATATTTCTTACACTTGTCTCACAATTTTCTACAGTCCCATATTCTGTCGCATAGTAATTTCTAATTATTTTAACAACTCAAGGAAAATCTCTGATATTCAACCTAACAGTCTAACACTAAACAATGTAGCCCAGACGCGTATTTACAAAATGCCATCACGTTCATTGAGAAACCATCAACATGGCGCCACAGTAATTGGTTTCAGATGCTTTAAACCACTTTAAGACGTTTAAATCCGTCTGCGAATTCAGTTAATCCTGAGAAGAAGTGTCTCTAGCTAGACAGTTTGTAAGACGATTTAATTAAATTATGACGAGAAAAAGTCTTGTAATCGGATTCAAAGAATACAAAGTTTGTACAGGGTCACACATTGGCAAAGCTTAACTGACACTAACTGGCCTTTAAAACTGGTAACAACTCTAATACCTTACCCGCTATATTTTCCTGTAATCTTTACGTAATCACTTCGGTACTCTTGTTTTGGACTCTTGGTTTTTGGATAAAGGGGGAGGGGGGCCTGATAACGTAAAAAATAGAAGTTTATGTTACAAGGGCGAAAAGGAATAAATTACGAGGATGATTTAAAACACGAGCGGAGCGAGTGTTTTAAACGTAACCGAGTAATTTATTGCTCTTACGTCCGTGTATCATACTCCGTTTTTCAATGCATAGTGTGAGGAAATAAAAGAAATATAATCTTGTGAACTTTAAATTATGATTGGCTCAAAAGGACTGTATCCAGAGCCGTTAAACAGTGGAAAAAAAAGTATTAAATGTATGGTACACAGGAAAAGTTGCAGGTTAGCCAACCATTGTAACTAAATAAAAAAAAAATATAATAATAAAGCCCTAGGGCAAAATAATCGACTTTCTGTTCGGTTTTGATGCATAAAAAGTGGGCCTTTAAGAGCACTTGCATTGAAAAAACTTTTTCGAGCTTTTTGTATGGGATAAAATTTTGTTTCCAACTGGACGTAATTTAGACACTCGTGCAGTCTATTACAAAACTCACTTCGTCGCGTAAGCAAGCACTCGCGTCCCAATGTCTCTTATTATGTCACGGTATTCATGTTAGGTGTCTTATGAAGCGTATATCCAAAGAGATATAGACATTTTTAGACATTATTGCATGGAACCGTACAATGTGTACAGGTACAGACAGACTTCCGTTGAAAATACGACAACAGACTGACTATCTCAGACATCTACATATCAATGCACTTATTGCTTACTGAACAATGAATATAACAGTATGAACGTATCAATTAAATGTAAATATACGTTGATGACTTGTAAATTACCCAGGCAGTCAGTTCGCACGGATACTGCACTGTTCAGATACTGTACAGTTCTCATAGATACTGTCTAGCCAATAAAAGGTAAATTGTAGTCTAGTTATACAATCCGCATGTCACTTTAGTCTTTAAAGTCAGTTGTATATTATCTGTGATACAGTTTACTTTATATTATGTAATTCTTATCTCTTATGTCTAAAATAATTGTCTGTTTATTAATGGATACATTTAAATCAATTTAATTAGAAAAATGTGTAGCGAAGTGATAACTGTTGGGGCCGTAAGGCGTTAGCAAAGCGTAGGCCGCCCTCGTGCCCGCTGGACTGACGATCTGAAGGACGTTGCGGGTGGCGGCTGGATGAGGATGACTGAGGACCGCCAAGAGTTTCGTAATATTGGGGAGGCCTATGTCCAACAGTGGATAAATACGGGCTGATGGATGGAATTATTTCAAGCATAACATTGACATTTGTAAAGAGTAGCGCTTCATTGTACCACATTCATAGTTTGGTCGCAGCTTGAGACTATACAACGTGTAACAGAAAGGTGTAACCATATTTGAAGAACTTTTTCGGTCAATGGTATAGAACAACTTTTACTATGGAACAAACCCTGCATCTCGAAAAAAAATTAACTCTTTCATAGAAAAATGCAATGCCACTCGGCTGCAATGTATAGAAGGGCAGATTTTTTTTTGAGATTTCAGGGTTGGCTCCATAGTAAAAGTTGTTCTATACCATTGACTGAATAAGGTCTTTAAATATGGTTACACCTTTCTGATACACCTTGTATATCAATTAAAACCGTATCTTAGAAAAAGGGCCTTGACACACTGACGACAAAGTGATCCTGTAAGGGTTCCGCTTTTCCATGATGTGATGAGGTACCGAACCCTAAAAATTAACACAAAATAGACATTATGAATGAATATCCGACACCCGATATCGGATCGGAACAGTGCATAAAGGCGCTAAACATAAGAATACAAATATAGATATCAGAAGTGGAATAAACATGTGCACATAATAAGTGATAACTTCACACGTTTCTGGCATAATGCGTGTCCATGTCCGTGTGCGACAACATGAATGGATGCCCATTCTAAATGTTTATAATGCTATTCAAGTATGAGATGTAGGTAGGAGCAACTTTATGGTGGCAGGAACATAAGTCCTGCCTGTGGTGGTACTTTGCATGTTTTCTTTATGAGGCTATTCGTTACAACGGAAGTCGAGAAATGCCTATGTTTATTTTCCGAGAATCTATTTTATTGGTTTTTGCGCTAACCATCATGGACATTTATCAAGATATAAGAGATGTGCGTATATAGTCGCAACGAAAGTAGTTCATCTTATTAACCCACACACCGACTAAATGATCTCAGAATATAGAAATTTAATATATTTTTTTATAATTTTATTAATTTGTTTTTTTTGCTAGTCTCTTTCATTGAACATTTAATAAATTTTCACATACTATTTTAATAAGCTTGTTTTATGTTGTATAAAACCTAATTTCTATTATAGCTAAATACTTGTAATGTTTTTGGGTTGAGAAAATGTCTACTGAAGGTTGTATAGGCTCCGTTGAGTTATTATTTTTTTCTTTCTGTCCCTTTTTGAACGCAAATATAGGTAATTCTAAACCACTTGCCCTCGTTAAATTCTGTATTAGGGTATTCGTTCCGTATAGATTTCGCGTCTATATATTACATAATTATAATGTTTTTGTCCTTATTTTATTGTTTTGGATCTTCAAATTCTGTACAAAATTATACATTGTTAGGTTATAGATAAAAAAGACAACTGTTTTTAACCATATTTAAATGTCTTATCTTCAGATGTCAGGGCGCCTATTAAATATTTATTCCATCCACTGTGCACCGTACCTTACATTCTCATATGTCAACACTTGACAATGGATGAGCCCGCGCACGACAACCAAGACAATCGTTATAATGACCTCTGCCCTACTAATGCAGGGATACTACGTGTTTCCTCCTTCTCATTTTACAAAGAAACATACCCACGTAAATCAAATAAAATGTTCTCCTCTACATGCTAACTTTAAGGGGCTCCACAACGCTAAACATCAGTTTTGGATTGGATTCAGTTCCGTCAATGTAGACGGTGAAAATTTGAAAAAAATATGGCGTTTTTAAATGTCTCAAGACTATTATTAATTACATTTTATAAATAGACATACTTTCAATCTTCTTTTAATTATAGTATATTTTAAAAAGCATGATTTTCACGAAAAAAGCGATTCAGTTTCCATATTTCAAAACCGATTGAAACGAAACCAACACAAACAGATACTTACTAGAAAAAACCATATTTATTACACTAAGAAATTATAGTTAATGCCCTAATGTAGCCGCGTTTTCAAAATAACTGAAAATTTGCGTGCGTGGCATCTGATTAGAGCAGGATAGACAGTTCATAAACAAAAGCGTTAGAGCAGGACTGAATTTTAGCATTGTGGAGCCCCTTAAAAGCCGACACAAATTTTTGTCAGAAAGTGAACTTTTATTTACATTTGCGCGGGTATTTATATTTGGGAAACCTGTTTAGTATGGTCAGTAGAGCATATGGTTTAATTTAAAGATAGCAGTCTATTTACACCCAGCGCAATGAAATCGTCTATCCCACTCGCTCTGCTTAAGCAGTCCTGCAATTCCAGCTCGTGTAGTTCAGCCAGCAGGTCAGTGACCCCCATTGTACGGACGTCGCATAATTAGACGAGCGCTAGATCTGATTTGATTCTATTGGCTGATGGCTTGTCATCTCTCTCTTTGTGTGGAATGCCTGCTTTCTTTCTGCGTAATTGGTTAATTGAAATTGGGTTTAATTGGCTATTCGAAACTCTGGTTTGATTTCATAGTCAAAAATGTTGGTATTTTCTCGTAGTATTTTCCAAAACCACAAAAATTTTAGTTTGTATATGTTACCGGCCAAACCCGATTTTAGGACTAAATAGTTTGGCCTTAGCCATAGTGGTTCTGGGTTGACATACAAAAAGAGCCACGAAGTGTACGAGTATGTTAGGTATGTAGCCATACCTAACCTTCTCGGCTAACTTAAGCTCTGCGCTGAAGGATTTCCAAAAAGCTAGTCTGATCTAGTTTTGCCTTATATTAGTTTGTTTGATCTAAAATAGTTTGTTTTTAAATCGGATTCGGCTGGTAATTTACTTATTTAAGTAATTTAATCACCCTTCTCTTTTTTACTTTGTCAAAAATGCCTTGGATTTGGATTTCACTGCCTCAAGTAATACTTATGAAGGATGGAAGCAATGAGGCAGAGTTTACGATAGATTTTCAAAGCAGCAAAAATGCTATTTCAGGAAGTTACTTTGCATGTGAAAGCCTATTTAATGGGGGGAAGTGAAGTAAAGAACTAAAGAACAAAAAGGTGTAAGTTACGTTAGTTACTTACTTTAGTTAGTGTAGTTAGTTACGTAAGATGGAATTCGCTTAGATTAAATTATGTTAAGATGTGTTAATTCGAAAACCATTTCAAGATTTAGGTTTAATAAGCCGTATTTTCGAAGTTTTGGTCTCAAGATGATAAATATTTTTACGAAAAGGCTGCAACTTCCATTTGCCCTCGTGTGACGTCACTTGAGTAATGGCTGTTTAGAAATGTGTCCTTTGATATCAAGATAAATTTATAATAATTTGCTTGTGACTAATTTGACAGCTAGATGACAGATGAGTAGACAGGACAGAGACAGACCACTTTTTTTATAAGCAATCACACATCACAATCAGTATAATGTCTAAAATCCTCAAGTGACAAGGGGATCGGAAAATTCTTTAAAAAGTCATAAAAATAATGGTTGATTTATATACCAAAATAATGAAAACTATGTCCTAAAATAGCGTATATCCTTTGAAAAAAAAAAAAAAAAACTTTAAAAATTTAAGCTATGGGAATTAAAGAGATTTTTAGGAACGGACGCCTTTTCAGTTTCGTCACTTTTTCCTGTATGTGCTGCGTAGCTTAGGATCTCACTCATCACACTTATCCTAAAGTGAAAGATCCTTGTTCAAAACTGTTACCTATAACCACCATTTCATCTTAGTTAGGTTTTATTATATACATATATATATTTTTTCAAGTTATATAAAATGTTATAATATCTTATAAAATCAAAGTGACATTTAGCTGGTCTATATAATTCGTAAGTAAATTTGATCAAAATCGGTCTAAAAAAAATTGAATTGATTGTCAAATGTGGAATTTGTAGCTAAATCTCTATATTGAGTACTGCCAATCAACAAAAAATTATAGGACCTGAATGAAAAAAAAAACTCACCGTGGCACGTTCCCAAATACACATTTTTCATCACAGTGTTTTACTTCGCCGTTCAGAAAGTATTTAGAAAGACTTTGCTACTGACAAACATCTCATTGAATAGGTAATACTCAATGAGCAAAAATCGAACCCGTCCTACTAGTGAATTTTTACTGCCTCTTTTCCTTAAGTACTCTCATTGAGCAACGTTCCATTTCGCTGCCTTTTCATACACATGTCACACACACTTCATTCACACACCTCACCGTATAACCATGGCAACCGAGCCATGAGCAATTTTCCGTTGAGTAGGCACATCAGCTCACTCTCGTCGTCTGTACCGGAACGCAACCAACTTACCGGAAAACCTCAACCTCTGGATAACCCGTAAGTGAATAAGCATAGAGATGGTTATGAAATAATTAGGGAATCTATTAGTTGCGGTGGTTTTCAGTTGTGTATATCGTTACTTGAAGGCCGATTCTGTCACGATAGTGGTGTGCTTTCATTTTCTACTTGTTTCCTTATTCGCGCTAATTGGTTGGAATAATGTTAGCAAATTATTTGGATTGACAGTCTGATTTTAAGTAAATAAGAGTCGATTGCGTTTAATTCTGCTAACGAATTTAATATGGCCGAAATGTACAAATTGCATAAAACTAACAAATGAAATTAAAATTATTCTTGTACAAGTTGCATTTAATTTATATCCAGACGACATTGATGACGACTCACTTAGGGACGAAATTCATTTTCTCTTTATAATAATACACATATTTTAAAATACATATTTTATATCCAGTGTAGATAAACAGACTGTGTTCCAAAATATATAGAAATATTTACCATTTTTATATAAGTATTAGCGTATATACGCTTTCTAGGAATTATTTTATTTTAATCTTTTTTTTAGTCGGGCATTAAAAAAATGCAATCCTCCCTTAACTTCAAAGTTCCGCAGTTCTGTTATTAGTACTTTATGTGTATCTTAGATTGCGAAATAAATTCTTCTTCTATTCTATTGTTTAACCTTAAGGTTAAACGTTAGTCGCTGAGCACAAAGTGCATAACTTAACTTTGTATTTCTTGTTTAGAAGTTGAAATTTTAATAACATTTTGGTATGTGGCAGTTAACACCAATAGTTCAGTATTAGTGAGGTTTATAAAGCATATCGGTTGGTGATCATTGAACCTTGTTCCTGGTCCCTGGCCGGGTCTCCGGTGTTGGTTCAGGCGGTTGATTGGATTTCACCATAATATATATTTTATTTATAATTTTAATCGTATATATATTGCTACATATACTCGTATTAAATAAACCTTTAATCTAGTTCATGTACATTTATTATTTTATTGCATATATTTTTTTATAAGATTAAATTTTGACTTGTGAAACGTGTATTTTATATACCTACTTTGCAAAATAAACTATTTGAACTTGAATTTGAGTTTGAAATTTAATGCAAAATTAGTCATGATGGTCCAAACAAAGTTAAAACAGCATTTAAAGGTTTTATTAGCTATTAGCGTTAAATGGCACAGATCAAAATGCTTTTCAATTTTAAATTTCCAAATCAGAAAAACAAAGTTAAGTTATGCACTTTACGCTAAGCTACTGACGGAGATAATAAGCTGAAAAAAAAATTGTGGAAATTTAAGTTTTTCTCGATAGATTTTTACCAAAATTTGTGAATGTAGTAGTAAAATGTTCCAAAAGTTAGGGTTAGTCTCCTAAAGCTGTTTGATAGAGAATCTGGATAGCTGTCCTTAGTGCCCCGTTTTAACTTTCCACCCTCTGCATAAAAATAAACAAGCAAAATAAATCAATCTCACAAACGTGAGAGATTTGTTTATCTCACAGCAACTACTAAAGTTGCCGGATACTTAAAGATAGACCCTCCTTATCCAACCACAATCTTAATTTAAAATAAGTAGAAACATATAAACCAATTAGAGCGTCGGAGCCCAGATATTACAGAGCTTTTCAGACGGAAATACTTTTACGAGCAATATACTGATCATATCTTTCTCTATCTCTTTGCATATAAAATGCTGTTTATTATATGTTCGCTTATAATTATATGGAAAAACGTGTCGTTGGATTTTAATGCGATTTTCTTGTTGTATAAGGAGCTTTTTGAAAAAAGTTTTCTAGTAAAGCAGCGGCACAAAATAACCACTTACAGAAGGTTTACTCCGCATAACTAGCGAAAACAGGCGCACGCACACATAGATGCGTACGTACGACGACGATCTCGGAGATAGTCGGGTGAATGCCAATACGAAATTCTGCCGAGATCATCATATATTATGTACGCGTCTATGCATGTGTGCGTCTGTTTTCGCTCCGTCGAGCGGTAGCTCAGTCAGTAGAACGACGGGCTCTCGATCTTGGGAATCGGGTTCCTATCCTGTCGATTAAGTATGTACCAATGAGTTTTTAGGAATTAATTTGCATAGCGTTTGTTTACATACCACTTGCTGATCGATGAAGGAACACAAGTGAGGTAAACCTGCATGTCTTAAAAAACGTTGTATTTTCGCACTTGCCAGAATACCCGTCTTGCGAACGCGAGACTGAAGCCAGCAGTAAGCAAGCTAAGACTAAGTAAGCCAGTATTATTTATATTCATTTATTTATTTAATTATATTATCTGTGGTATAAATGACAGCCAGCGAAAAAATAAAACATTTTAATTTTTTTATTAATTACAGTTTAAATGATGTGCTATATCATCAAAAAATTAAGGTAACTTCTACTTATTCTACATTATGAAATTTGACGTAGCGTGTCCTTCAATCCCTTCCATGGTTTAAACGAGCAATATTTGTATATATTAGACTTTGTACCTATATTTCATATATGTAGGGCCTAATGTAGGTAGCAAAGTAGGTATATAACTTGTGGTGGTCTTGACAGTACAAGATTGAAAATTTCGAATAATTTTTCACAGAGAATTTTATCAATGTCATTAAGTGCATGACGTAGATAGGAATGAGTTCATTCCGTTTTGTTTGATACATATCTTCATGGATAAAAAGTATAAAATAAAAACCCAACGACAATATAGAAAGAACCACAAAGTATCAATTTCAATAAATCACAACCTACAAATGCAAGGTCTGAATCTGATAATTACAATGAGGATGCTTCGATCAAAATTCGACCCGTGGGTCTACCGCGTAATTCTCATTTACATCAACATCAACTTGAGATTGAAATTTGTCGTGCGTGCGACGACGCCCGCCTAACATGCCATCTCTTTTGCACGCGTTGAATTCGCATGCATTTGCTTGAAGTTGATACAAATGAGAATTACGCGGTAGAGACCCCGATCCTATTCAAACAATTCAATCTACATCATCAACACGCCCAATTCGTGCCGCTAAAGAAAGATGTCTCCAAATTATGTCTGAAGTTATACAGTGTAAGCTTTCTGATAGTTTGGTAAATTTACAAGAACATAATCGCCCAGGTATGGAATTAATTAATAAACAAAAATTGTTATATAAGGTGATTCAGTATCGTTAATACATCACATTCCACTACAAAGCACTTTTTTTGCGCGAACTTTTTTTTCACTTCCCAGTACAAAGTGGTCCGATCAACTGACTCTGTTTGTATAGACAAGTGAAGAAAAAGTTCGCGCAAAAAAAAGTACTTTGCAGTGGAATGTGATGTATTAACGATACTAAATCACCCCCTAAATTACTTTCAATTTAAATTGAAAGACCTTATATAATAATGTCGATTCGGTGTAACACAATTATTTGACAGGACTAAACTTAATGTTCGTCTTTTTCTTTCTGTATTGAAAAGACAAAGACAGGACGCTTAAAATAAGGTAAGTGCTGTTAAATAAGTTAAGTCGTGTTACACCGGATCGACACCAGTACCAATTTTTTTATTTTTTTTTAATAAAAAAATATTTGGTATTTTTTTTATAAAATGGTTTGCCTGTACAAAAATGATATCTATGACGTAAACGTCAGCATGATTAGCAACAAATTAGCACTGCATAGAAAACAATAATTAGGCTACCGGTAATTTTTTTTTAATATAAAAAAAAGCTATTCTACAAAATCATCGAGCAAAGTTTCTTGAGCACAGGCGAAGACGTGGGCAAATGGCAGCATAAATTTAACTACGGCAGAAGGCAAGGAAAAAAACAATGGCTTGTAACAATTACCTTAAATGTAGGAAAGCACCTTTACTGAGTGACACGAGGGAGACTCTAGACTTTTTTTGCGTAATAGGTTCTTATTAGATAGACCTTTCGCTCGCGTGTTAATTCAATCTTTTCCCCGTTTTTTTAATTTTTTTTTTAATTATATTGAAATATTAAGCTGTAGACCTGCTTCCTATGTGTTATAATACGTGTTCAGTAAAAGACTAGCGTGGATTTTTCTCCCGATTCCGTGGAAATTCCCTAAAATCCCTTCTTATGTTCCTTGGTCCAGCCGTTTTGTCTCAGCGGTGATAGATCAGTCAGTCAAGGATTATAATATCGTATTTCGTCGGCAGAACGTAGAATTGGGCATATCATGATTGCCCACCATGTTTTATTTCTGTAAAAACATGTAAACCTAACATGCTCCTCCTCGCTTCGCTCGCCGTCGCACCTATTTTTGACCATTGATGAAAGATTTTCGATGTCATACTTTACAAACTGCCCATGTCACATACCTATACATACATTTTGCTTACCATACATTGGTACCATCGGGAAATGTTCTTCTATCCCACTATTCGCCCAATATTACAGTTGTAATAAGAGCGAAAAGTGGGTCAGCGGAAATATCCGCGATAGTACCTCCGGTTCACATACTACCTCAAGGAGGTGATTGCACCGAAACAATGCGTGTGTCAAATGTTACGCGCGAGTGAAAATTATTATCTGAATATAACTGTAGACTTTCGCTAGACTAGGTTCTTTCAATGTTTTACAGAAACCTGCAAATTTTAGTCTCGAGATTTTTTTTGAAGTGATTTTTATCATAGATAATATAATACTAGTGTTATTTTATTTTATTTTATTTTATTCGGAAAGTCGAGAACGATCACAAGAACAAACTACAAGCATGAACGTACGAAAAAAGGCGGACGGAGTTTCAGTAAACAAAAACTGAAGCATCCAGTCTACTCGCTTGTGCGTACGAGCTCGGCACGCATACATTCACATCATAGTAAGTCTATGCTCCATACCAAGTCCATACACACACTTAAAAACCGCCACCATTGGGAGTGGTTATGAGATCTCAATAAACCACTATTATTCACCCAACACACCCACGATTCGGTCACGTCGATTGTCGTGAAAAATCGCTGGGAAAAATGGGCTGTCAAACTTGATTGTGCAGCTTCAGACCACTACGAACCACCATGGCACAATACTGTGACCATGGTATGGGCTATGGTGGTTGGTGGTGGTATGACACTTCAATGGTCGGTCACGAAGTACGTATGGGTTTATTCGATTTGTTTACGTAACTCACCAACGATAGCTGAGCGTGGTGACTCTTTGATAACCACACCCATTGTTATGCTTCAGTTGTTGCTTACCGGCGATTCTGTCCGCTTTTTTTTGTACGTCAATAACTGCAAGTTACTATCTCCCCAAATCTCAAGCTGAGCACCTACACTTATCATATCACATAATCCTTCATTAATTGTATACGAAAACTACATATAATCAATGATGATGATTCTGATGATGACAACGATGATGATTCTGGTGATGAAAATCATGATGATATACTAGAGTCTGGTACATAACTAGACGCATAATATCAATAGGCCAATGAATTTGAGAAATAAAAAAAATTGACAGACTGATTGATACTGAGATATCACTAATAGGATTAATTTTCACGGAATCTAAGCCCAGTTATTAAGTTTAAAAGGGTCAATTAAAGGGACCTTCCTGGACTAAAAATCAACGACCGCGTCTAATAAACGATAGAAATGAGATCATCCAAATGTGTGTGGTCTACCTGAGAGATAATAATGATTCTGGAACAGAATGTATGTAAGTACCTACATAATTTGGTTTTTGGACACCCACGATTTCGTCATTTGAAACTCAAACGGAACAACAGTTTCAAAACAAATATTTAAATTACAAGAATAGTGAAATTCAAGCGTGCAGAAAATTTTCACGCCTATGACCATTTCGTTGTTTTGTAGCATTTTCTCCACATAAATGGTTTAACGAGGTATTTTGTGTATTTTGTACTCTCGAATGTAACAAATTTTATCGCTGTAATATAGGTGTGTATAATAGGTGATTGGGTGAATTAACTTTGTTTTTATTTTAACATAGTATATTAAAATTAGAATTTTGAAAAAATATTAACTAAAATATTTGTATGAAAATATGTTAAAACAAATGAAAGTAAACGCTTGACGCATTGATTTTTATATAAGGTGACATTAATTTTAACAGCCAAATTCATACCGGAGGCTTGGTAAGTGATCACGGATCAATAACACTTTTTGCTGATTTCGCAAAATAAAATGTTGACCACTCATGGGCTTGCGTATGTAGGTAAAAAGAAAAAAATAATTCATGAATTTCAAAAAAAGGCTCATCGAACCTTAAATCTGTGTACTTACCGAGTCTTCATTATGAATTTGGCTATTTATATTAATGTCACCTTGTAACTCAGTAGAGACAACGCAGATATCGATATGCTACAACCAAAACACATTTTATTTAGATACAGCAATCAAGAGCGACACCCAACACATCACTTTATATACAGCCTGATAATGGGTTTAATTTTACTAAAAATCATTACATAATTATGTTATGTTATATCAACAAGTATTCTGAATGTTAAAAAACAATCAACAATTTAAACCGGAGTAATAAATTTAAATGTCTAACAAATAATACCAAGAATACGCATCCTTATAGCTGAAGATAAAATTCCAGATACTCAGGACGAGATATATCTAATTTACATGAAAACTGCGTTCAGTTAAATGGCGTTCAGTAAGTTTATGCTCGTAGAAACCGTTTCAAACTGTAAACTTTCCACAATCAGTAATCAGACTTTATGCGCGTGCCCATCTTGATATGTTGGAGGGGTGGACGTCAGATTTTTACCGACCAAACCCGTTTTTAGGACAAATTAGGTTACAAATATTTTTTGCGACCAAACATTGTCTGTGACAACGCTCGCCAGGGCACATGCGCGGTGGACTGTTGGAATTTACGCCATAATTATTTGCTGTATTTTTGTCGCTCAAAAGTTTGGTCTAAAATACCTGACAGCAGTGATACTGTAGAGAATTGGCTAAACCTGACATTCTGGAAAAAGTAACGAAAATGACGAACAATTTTTTATCAACAAAATCAGAAAAATCTTACGACAAATTCCAAGATTGTATGGATCTTAGATATGTGAGTTTAGATAAAGTAGTCTATGAAACAGCACATGACTGATATTAAAATACTCGTGTGATACTATTAAAAAACTTGCCTACGGCTCGGTTTTTAATTGTTAAGCACCAGTTTCATAAACTACAGGTCTTCTAAAAAGGCCGTTTTCATGAATCGCATTATGATTCTGCTCTAACCCGTCTCTTTTACACCCATAAAAAACTCTGACCCTATCCTACTTTCAAATAATTTTATGGCTCACCCAAATCGGCCTTTTAGAACCCCTGTTATGAAATAACTCAGCCCATACTTAATACTAAAATTATGTTAAAATTCTACAGATTTCAGTGCATTTTATCTTCTTTACTGTATGGATAGTGAGAGTCTAAACACATTCGTTAATGATTTATATAAAAACGGCTCACCTCAATACGTGTTATGATCGGGAAAGCCGACCAGTTTCAGCAGATTTAGACAGCCTTCATCTGGGCGAGTGAAGAAGTTTACGCGACGACGTTACGCCTCGTTAATTCGTTAATTACATTCGTTAATTATCTTTGTAACACGAAATAACTAATTTTGTTGTTTATCTAAGTATGTTATACATATATGATAATATTTGTAGTTAACCTGCTAACCACAACAATAACACTTGAAGAATAATAAAAGTAGCACGATCGTGATTTCATCCAAGCAAATATGTAACGTTATTATCCAACGGATTATTATAAGTTACCAAGGTCTTTTAGAAACAGGATCCCAATTCCGAGTTCGACAAAATAGCCTTTTAAACCGAAAAATATAATTTTATATGTCTAATACCACAATACAGGGACCTATGTTGTAAGTCAGTACAGTACAAGGGCCTCTGTTAAAATTTCTACCCTGTATATGCCCAAGCCCATAATCACGGTCATAATTACGGATAATTTAGTTAACGAAAACTCCAAGTTTCTAGGACTGAAAGTAGGCGAATCGTAACGTGGCTAAGCAAGTCAGACAGTTGTAGTAACTCCACGAGTGGTCATTGTGCACAAAGAGCAGCGCTATTCACCGGCCAGGAGATGTCCCGAGGCAGCCAGCGCTTCCTCATTGCCTGCCGTCTTCGCAACCCGTGGTACACCCTCGTCCCGTACTGAAATATGAAGCCTGTCGACTGATTTATAACCTACAGACCGATAAAAAGCTTTTCTATATTTTATTCGTTCTAGTGCTTCCTTGAAACTTTTTAGAATGTCTGCGGGAATTGCAAACAATCATAGTAGAAATGAGAGAGTTTGAAAAAAGGCCGAAAATTTTGCTTTTTTAGGGTTTTGGTTTCAACATAAGGCAAATTTTAAATTTAGATCTTCAAAGACAAAATATTTTAAAATTGCATAAGATGTCAAAGGAAGCTTACAGATCGCGCGTTCTTACTGAGCCAGCCCGAAGGCTCTGCGCTCTCTGTCTCTTTTCCTCTTCATAAAAACTTTACCTGCGCAGCTACTCGAGAAAGCAGAGAGCCTAACTTAAGGCCGGCCAAGTAAGACCGCGCGATCTGATATACAGATCTATACAAAGAAATACGGAATTCATTAATTACCAATCGTACTCTTCAACAAGCCAAGCCAGATCAAAGGAGTAACCCTTTTACTTTACGATTTAATTTAATTATTTTATTTTTTTAAATTAAAACAGTTTTAATTCTTTAAAATCATAAAATCTGATCGTTGGTTTTATCATTCGTACTTTAGAACCATTTAACGAAGCCAGACAAAATATTTACGTTGATTCATATTTTGTTAACAGGATGACGGTCCGCAAGGTTACCGCTCCCATAATGGTTCTATGAAATTGGAAACTAATAAAGATTAATGTTAAAGTGTAGTAGTGAATGAATGGTTAGAAGGAAATGACCGCAAGGAAGTGCGCTTTTGACTAGATGTTGCCCTTTTGCGTTTTCTTCAGTTTGTTGCTTTCAAAAAGACTACAGAAGGGTATATGTTTGTTTTGGGTATTGCGAAGTTCCAAATCAACAGAATCTATATACAACAGCACTAAAAACATCTTTGGTTAAATCCACATCAAGATTTCTTCGTAATTTGCATGTTTTTTATAATGAAAAAAAAATAGCCGCCAAACGTAAAACACATTTATTTTAAAATTAAAAGCAGCAACAATTTTAATGTCATGTTTTGCAAGGAATAACGTTTTTTTAGAAAAATATTTTTGGTAGTTTAAGTGTTGTAGATTTATTACTATTTTGTATGTTGATCAATCAGTGTCCTCGTGTTAAATACGTTTCATGTTGTTATAAATGAGTTTGGGAGCCTGCTGGAAACCAGCGCTAATCTTTTGTTCAGATGAGCACATGCTAAGCATGTCTCGCTTTTCCACCAAGTTTTGTGTGTTAATTGTAAATTATTATTGTGTTTCTGTTCTTTCGTAGAAATAAATAATCTTTGTTGTTTTAATATTATTCTCATTCTTAAATATGCGAAATGAAAAGTCTCCATCGACCGCTCGCCTCAGACGTGCTAACTAAGCGATGCTTCACAATTTCAATATTTGGCCACAGTTACTTTTTGCTTTGTTCCTTATTTACTACGTGCTAGAAACCGTTATTGTATGTACTGATACTAATATTAATGGAAATACAAATTGTATGCGGGTCAATAACACAGTTCTATAACGGTATCGTTCGCATGTCATAGACTGTATTTATTTTGAATTTAGTATATGGTTTTATTAAATACTAATCTTTTACCAAGCACCCGCGCTAAAAGAGTAATAAACTTGAAATTGTACTTGGATCACAAAATCTATTTTGTGATTGTTTGGTTTAGGATCTTGCCTGCCAAAGTTTGGCTCTATAGTTCCGGAGATTGGTGAGTGATGTGATGATTGGAGTGAGGAGTGGTATTTCCATAGGAACCCCCTGGGATCAACATGTAATGAATTAAATATTATCTCTCAGAATGCAGTCGGTAGCGCACCTGTCATGTAAGCAAGTACTACCTATATTTTGAGTTTCGCCAACTAATATTATTTAACCTTATATAAATACAGAAATGTGTTCCTTTCGTAGTATGTGTGGTTTAACATTGAATGACAGAGTGAAAAATATCGACTTACGGGATCGTTGCGGCCTGAAAGAAGATATAGTGACTAGAATAGAAAAAGGAATGCTTCAGTGGTTTGGACATGTAGAGAGGATGAATGAAAGTCGAGTGACGAAAGAAATTTATGGTGCGCAAGTAAAAGGTACAGCTCGATCAGACCGCCCTAGAAGGACGTATGCTGACCAAATTTGCGACATACTGAAGAAGGGCCATGTCAAAAGTACTCGGAATAGAAGAGTTTGTATGACTAGATTGTTGAATGTGGAAGAGGCTAAAGAGGTGTGTCTGGATCGTAACAGATGGAAATATATAGTCTCTGTCTACGCCTCTGGGAGACAGGCGTATGTATATGTATGTATGAATGTAGATATAGATATATAGATAAGTTTTTCCTACCTTAGAGGAACCTTTAGTCAGCAATGAGATCACCCATGGTGTCGGTACTTACCTGTAATAAATAATGAAACAATTATTACACACATGAATAAATTACATCTACTAATCCTAACCATAACGAAAAAAAAACAAAACTGAACAACAAAAAAACTATAACTTTCCATAATTGCCTTGAGATTGCTAAAAATACGCCGATTATGGTTCGGCCGTGTGTGACGAAATAAAACCCATTGTTTTGCTGTCGAATTGCCATATAAATTAAAACAACCATGTGGTTTGTACGTAATCGTAATGAAGGGTTAAGGAACAATATTTTTGGGTAACAATGTTAGTTTCACTTTCTTTTACCATTACCAACAACAGCTTTGTATTTTTGTCTTTGTAAGCACGAACTTAGGTTATACAAATATAAAAAAAAATATGTAGTACTTGTACATATAAGGTGAAATTTATTCAACCACCCGCATTTCTATGGGAGGTTCAGTAGGTAATATAGACTACAAAATGTAAAGTTTTAGGTGGATCAGACAAGGTAATGTTAGGTCACGTGACATCAAGAATCATATGTCTGAGTAAATTTTCGATTTAGTTGTGTGGGTGGACACCGTGTGTTTATAGCTTTGGATTCATCGTATAAAATCCACGCACAGAACAGAATCAAAATTTTAATGTCACGTGACCTGTCATTACCTCGTCTTATCCACGTTCTATTTCAGATTATGCAGTCTTTATCATATACTGAACCTCCCATTGCAATGCGGGCGATTGAATAAATTACACATTTATTTAACCGAAAGACATGATCTTGTTAAGTTTCTTGCCCTTCTTCTTAGCAAGACTAATCGAATGGGCGGAGTTAGGAATATATTTATTATATGTATTGCATATAATGATAATATTATTTATTCCTTATTTCTACATTGTTTATTTTATTCAAATGTATTTTTTTATCAAATTTAAGTAAATCAAACCTTTATTATTTCCTTGTGTATTTCCCCATATTATTATTTATTATATGAAACTTTTACTCATAGACATAGATTATTTAATTATATTACATTAAAACCGACCTGTAATAAGTGTATCTGATATACCTACATTACATGAATAAATATATTTCAATTTCACGTTGTAAGTATATTGGTGACTAGCGGACGCCCAGCGGCATTGTTAACTTGGATCCCGTTTATTCTGATCCCGTGTAAATTTCGAAAAATCCGGCCTTATTCCTTAACCTGTGTGCAAAATTTAAGCTTTGTAGGTCCAAGGATTTGGGCTGGGCGTTGAAGAGTCAGCCAGTGAGTGAGTCATTGTAGCCGATTTTGAAGGCTTTAATTTTAGTTTTAGTGCTGTCAAAACTAAAATTATTCCAAAGTGATTTAGCTTCTGTTCCTAGCATTTAAAGAATATTTTACAATAAACAAAATTTTGTTTTGACAGCACTAAAACTAAAATTAAAGCCTTCAGAATCGGATTTAGTACTTCTCTAAATGATGATTAAGGCGATATGTAAAAGTTTTAGCGTCCCTGTCACCCCATATGCGAAAAAACCCTCAGTGTGAGAGGGACGGATTCGTGGAAAAGTAGCAAAAAGTCGGTTTTTTATTAATATAAAATGTACTAAAGTTGCCATCAAAATTTCGTTTTACCAGGTCCTAGATACTGTTAAAACCCATCTTATAAAATAAAATTGCAGTCCATATGTCATTCCAAATTGTCGAACCAGGAGAATTGGTGTCGAAAAAGACCTCATTTCAATAAATATTTGTATCGAGCCAAATTTCTCCAATCGCGTTTCTGTTTAACAGATCCCTATAAAAAGATTCCAAAAATAATATATTATCTTATTAAAATAATATATTATTTACTGAAGTAGATATGCAAGTTCTAAGAGTGTCTATTTTTTTCCGTAGCGCCTTAACAAGCACCAGAGTACAAGTATATGAGCTTGGTAACGCCTCGACACCAGCACCGGTTTAAGCAACAAAAATGTGACTGTCTTTTTTCTACAAGTGTTCCTTTGGAATATATCAAATCTGTCAAATTTACTAAATCGTTGATTAAGTTTCAGATATTGTATTCAACAAAAATGTTGTAATCAGCTGAGTTATAAATACTTAACAAGCGTGAGTGAATTAAATTAGAAATGTATTTAGAAAGGTAAGTTTTATGAGTATCGGTAAAAAGACAAATGTTGCTGGCCCTTTTATAAAATTTTACTTTCACAACTTATTTAGTGGAAAGTGACATTTTTCAATGTGATTAGTTCTGTGCACAGTGTTTGATGTTAAAATAAAACGGCTCTGATTTTTTCACGCAGTTAAGACTGGCTGGCAAAAAACAATAGATTTTAAAGTACACAAAAAGAAAAATTTCCTCAATTCGAATTTTAAAATTCTGTACGCGAAACAAAAATGCCTCAAAAAACCTCTCTCCACATCAATCCGATGAAGCCAGCAAAAAAGCCCATTCTCAATTTTATTTCGTTCCACGCTGCGCTCAAAATAAAACTAATTATGGAGTCTGATACTTTTTATGATTCACTCTGATGGGAGGTTATTTTAATAGCAATTTGATTGCTATTACGAAACCTCAATCGTGAGTGTTATAATCATTCGCTATTTCTTAGAGACGTGTCGATTACTGTAAATATTATTAAATTGTTATTTTTTGTCGTACTTTTTCCTCGTTGACTTTGTTGTGTATGCGTTTATTCTTATTAACAAGCAATACAGATGATTTTTGATAAGCTGATACATCTAAAAGTATGATGATGTAGTATCCGTTGGTGCGGTGACTTCGTGTTGACTATCAAGTTTATTGAATTTAATGGTTCTTTTTTCAAAGTCAAGCGTAACTTTTATATAATGACAGAATCGCACGCAACCTTTTTATCACAAGCTAACAACAGTTATGATGTATTATTTCATAACAAAGCAAATTGTTTACTTAACGAGCACACGATACAAAATCACACCAATATTTTTAATGTCCCATAGATTTGCTTCCAATTTATTAAAATGTGTTAAGAGCGGTTTCGCAGCTGGATTGTGAAAAACCCGCCTTTTTCTAATTAATCAAGTTAAATTAAAATTTCACTCAATACTTATTCAACAAAACCTATGAATTATACTAATGAATTTTATGTTGTGTATGTTGCCATCGCAAAGTTTCCATTGGTTTCTGTAAATTAGAATTTCAATTTTTTTTAATTTAAAGAGTATTCTGTTTCGATTAATTAGAATAAGGCTGGTTTTTCACAATCGCGAAGCCGTTCTAATGGTGAAGTTTGATATAGTCGCGTAAACTTTCAAGTTTAAATAATAAAAAATAAAAAAATCGAACTTATTTAATGGAGAGAGTGCCTAAAGATAATTTGTCCCTAAGATTTTCTTTCTCTGGAAGAAATTACTTTAAGCGATGGCCACCACTTGCAATTGTGTTTTTTATCATTAATTTTAAATCTTACGTAAAACTACTTTTCCTGAAACAAATAGGGTGTCAAATCTGTGCAAATGTCAGACTGTCTAATGAGTAAGAAAACTCTTTTCGACCAAAACAAAAATCTTATGGACCAGCGAGCAAATTTGATGCGGGAGGATTGGTTTCGTATAGATATTTATGTCAGGTCTTATGTTTGCTATTTTGGTTACAGAATAATAAGTCATACACGTAATAATATGCTAAACGAGAATTCTGTTAGCAGTATTTAGCGGGACAATGATCGGTACACTTTCTTCGAAGTTGTAGATCTTGGTTTATTCGTCCAAGTGTAGATCATATTGAGGAACGCGCTTTCGTTCACTTTTTATTCGATTATTATTTATAGGTGTTATGCCTACGCTATTAGGTTTAAGATGTTCAGTTATGGATTTTCGATAACAATTGCAGAACAATACATATAGAGAACAATCACTAAACGGATTAGCGGCTCCTTGTTTATAACTGAACCAAAACTATTGTAAAAAATGTATATGAATTATCTTATTACTTAAGGTTAAACGTTAGTCGCTTAGCACATTGTACATAACTCAACTTTGATTTTCTTGTTTAGAAGTTAAAAATTGAGAAACCTTTGAAAATACTTACGAACAAGAAAAACAAAGTTAAGTTATGCACTTTGCGCTATTCGACTGACGTTTAACCTTAAGGCGACTAGCACTGTCAAATTGGCGAAAAAATCGTAAAATGCACTAAATCACTAAAATCCGTGTTTATACCTCTATACAAATATTTTGTTTTTACAGCTTTCTGTAACCGTGATTCATTAGACTCAAAGCTCGTAAGTAGTGTAAATATTCAAATTATTTGGAAATTAATCTCCAAATAATTATCAAAATATTGGCGTTTAAATTGGCATTTGGGATTATTCCAACATGCTAATTCAATAATATTAAAATAAATTATACAAAACATATTTTTTTTATATAAATAAATGTATATAATAAATTTAAGAAAAAACATTCAGATGATTCTCCTAATATTTATAAACTACATCTGCTAATGTGATTACTTCTGCATTTGACGAGAAAAAGGTAAAAACTACGTGTAAAATAAATATTTGAAAACGTTTATTTTCTAATGCGAGTTATATTGACAAATTGTAAAATTTGTACAAACATTTCATAATTGAAATCAATAGGTTGTTTCAAGCGGCCTTCTATATCGAGAAATGGGAACGAGAACATATATTTTCATGACATTTCACGGCCGGCTTTTGTTTTTAAATGACATGATGTCACTTTCATTTATCAAAATATGAAACAAAGCCTTCTCGTAGACGTGCTGTTCAAGGTTCATTTGAACTCTAAGTCTGCTTGTGCACAGTTCTAAGTCTGTTCCGGCTAGGGTTGCCATCCATCCGGAATTTTCTGGACATGTCCAGAATTTAGGCTCTTTCCGGAATGCGGAAGAAATTCCAAGATGTCCGGAATTTTAACACAAATGAAGGAAGAGAAATTGTAAGTGAAATGAAATAAATGTTTTTAATTAAATCAGTATGTATTTATGAAAATGTATGGACAATGTACCATTTTTATACCCAAGTTTATACAGAATATAAACAGAATATATACCTTTAAATAAAACTACATAGTCTACAGATCATACTGAACCACTTTTCCCAAGAAACATACCCATGCAAACTATTAATTTAGGAAATATTTGAGTTTCAAACAAAAATGCGTGAACGGTACGGGATATGAATATCCTCTTCTCTGATATTTTGCGTGTTTATTTTTCTTCTGAGCGTTGTTCAGTATGATTATTATGTGGTTTTATTTAAATGTTGCAGTCTTTTTACACCTATGTATTTCAAACTTCCTGTTTCTTTTAATATTGTCTTGTAAAAAAAATTTAAGATTGTATTGTGTGGTCAAAATCGAACACAGAGACTCGACAGAAATCCGATTCCTTTTCTTTGACCATTGGGTCCCATTCAACATTAGCATTTTGTGTCTGCATCGCAAATATGTACGAGCATATCTTGGTTAATTTAGTATTGTATCCATCGTTTCACGCAAAGAATCGATATGCAGTAAAATTTGAAATTTTAAAGTAAATGTCCGAAATGTTCTGCAGTTGTCCGGAATTTCCTCCAAATTTGCGTTTTTGATCCTTGTCCCAGCCCGGTATCGGATGTCGGACGATTGTCATTTACCCATATACATAGTGATATCTATTTGAAATTATGGCTTAAGGTAATTCCTTACGATCTAGGTGTATAATGCACAACATATAAAACGCATTAATTTTATAATTTTTATTTAAAAATAAGAAAAACAAACATAAGTTACACATTTTCCGACGAGACGGTAACGGATTTTCTTAAGCCTTTAGGTATCAATCATCCAGTATCGGATCTAATCAGTGCACGCGTACTAAACCAGTCAAAGATTAAATATTTATATTTTTCCAAAACTACCAGATTTGACTACGAGTACGGTGGTACTTTTTTTAAATTTTTTGTTGTTTAGTTCTGGGAACAAAAGCCTCTTTAGCCTGAGTCATTGTATACCTATATAAATATATATATATATATATACATGTGCTGCTATAAAACATCAAATTAGTTGCAGAGTTTTAAGTCAACAAGCAAATCAATCTTCGATTATCATATTAGGAGCAAGGATTAATCAGTTGCTTGTTCCAGAAAAAAATCTAAAAATCGTACGTTTTTGCATAGGTATCTATTAACATGAATCTTTGTTTGATACCTCACAGGGATACTCGAAATAAGTATTTTCGAAGTCATTCAACATTTTCTTACTATTTCCAGCATATTTATTTTGACTGTCAACTATCCCATAGATAGACGGACAGTTTTTGCCAAATAATTTCCGTTATTTAACGATATTCTAAGAAGTTCTCAGAAACCTTGGGGTAAAAAGGTTCCCTGATCATCTGGACCGTACATTGTATTGTTCTACCCTGTATTTTCATCTTTTGATTGACAGACAATTCAATCCATGCGCTTTTATAGGACAATGCCTGCATTCCCAGCTACTCGCCAAGCTGATTTCCTGATATTGCCCTTATTGCAAAAACCATGTATGATACATAGTTGAAACTTTCCCATACACTGCAAATAATCTTTACAATGTATTATATAAGATAAACTACACCCTATTCAGAGTTATTACGAGCTCCAAACAAAAAAAAAAGTTGGGCAAAATGTTATTTCTTTTACGACCGTATTCATGAGAATAAAGTTTTTTTATTTCATTTCACATATTTCAGTGTTTTCTATTGTAATGTCCATAAAAATATTATAATAAATAAATTGTAATATTAATTTAGTTAAAACTAAATAGTAAAACAATAAACGAAAAGAATCAAAGCAGATAAAATAATTTTTTCAAAACATTGTTATAGTCCCGTATCAGACATGGTCTTCGATAATATCTTTGAAAATCACAATCAGACCTTGATAGCTGTTATTGTCAACTCTAATTGAAGGCCTAATTGGAAAAGTTTTCTTTAATTTTTCATTTCATTTTTCTTGAATTTAAATGAGCAAACATACATACGTGACAAATTGAGAACCCCCTTTTCTTCGTTATTAGGTATCAAGCATAAGTGGTAATGTATTCAATGATCTGGAATCCGAAGTCGGATCTATAATCGCGGTGTCTGGATCAAAATCGGTTCGCGTATTTTTAACTTTTTTTGTATTTGCGGCTGCCGTTCGTGTCGGAGTAAGGTTTATATCACTTATATCATCAGAGATCGTCCTGAGAACTGTTTGATTAAATATACAAATAATTACTTTATTAGAAACTTTTTTGTTAGTCTCAATGTAAGTAAACCAAAAAACAATATGTTATTGGGATTTTGGTAAAATGAGTTTTTCTGCAAGAAGAATTTTAAAAATAATGCTTGACCGGGTCGTTTGGCTTATGTTGTTAGAAGGACGTTTGCCGATCAAATTATCGACATACTGAAGAAGGGCAAATTCAAAAGTACCCGGAATAGAAGAGCTTGTATTTACTAGATTGATACATGTGAGAAGATGCCAAAGAGGTGTGGCAGGATCGTAGGTAATGGAAATCTGTAGTCTCCGCCTACCCCTCCAGTAGGCAGGCGTAGATATATGTATGTATATATGTAAGAATATTTCAAAAGCGACTTTCGTTGCGATTGTGGTTGAGGAATCTAGCACTCATAGCCATTGTTTTTAACACCAAAATGTTTTCAGTAGTGATTTATTTTGTGATATTTCCTTAACCTGTCTGCTTGCATTGGAACGAATTCATCCAACATAACAATAGATTTGGACTGTTATTATTATTTATTTATATTTTGTTAATAAAGAAACATAATCTATCAGATATGTAACAACTGTAAGTTGAATTTTTAATAAATATTTTATTAATAAAAGATGGGACGGATTACACTTCCATGAAACTCATCCCGCGAAATTATTTTGGAAGGAAATTGAAAGGTCGCTTATAGCGGGATAAATTTTCGTTTATATTTATTTTATTATGCGCTATATCAATTTGCCTCTGAGCCCCAGCTTCTTATTTTGGGGGACGAGACGCTATGGGCTTTTAAAACAAATTTAGTATTTTCTTTATTTACCTACTACGCTCTTCAATTTTTATACAAATTCAATCATTTAGAGTGGCCGTCTTGATGGGTCCATCCATGGCTACATTTAAGGAGAATCATCCGAGTTATAGCTGAAACAACAGGCCCCGGGGTTAATCAAGCCGAACGGCGCGACCGTCTATTGTTTTTGATCATCCACCTCCGACGTTAATAAGGCAGGATATAATTCCAGGAATTTTACACCTTTTAAAACTTAATTTACTTGATAGATTGCTTCGGAATCTAAAAATTTTAGAAGATGTAATGACGTATACTAGCCTCTTTCTCACGGCTCTGCTCGTGGTAAAGGAGTAACAAAATTTAATAACGTCACTACTTTATATTTGATCTTGTAAATATGCTAGTTAAGTAGATAATCTCTTGTAGTTATATTATTTCATAACATAAACCCTCATACACACACATGTTTTCTTTATATAAATACCTACACTTATTCAAATAAAATGATTTTTAAATTTATCATTATGTATTAAGCAAACCTAATTTTAATACAAATTTGTAAAATAAGATCCGTAGAAAGAGCGGGTCTCCCTTAAAACAGGTTGTAAAACTTAAAAGGGGAGTCCCACCCCCTCAAAACTTACATTTTGTAATGTAAATAAAGAATTTTTGAATTTTTTAAATAATATTTTGTTGGATTCCTTTACTGTTTTATTGGAAATCAACTTCAATAAATTATAACTTGTTAATCTATAATAACCCGTCTAACTTTACAAGCCGCTTCAAATCTTAATTTTTTTATCGCAAATTGATAACTTCTCAGGTTGAAAATGTTGAAAGAGAAATATAGAGAAATATAGAGAGAAATATTTACGTTGATATTCTAATTTAATATCAAAATAACCCCTTGGCGCTTCAGTTATATGATTTATCTCTAACAAATTCTTAATTACTGTTACGTTATTAACATCTAGGTAACGGTAAATACATACATAACCTTTATTTTTATTGACCTTTCTTAATTGGGTAGAAAGTAATAATTAACAAATTAACACATTTACTGTAGATACAAACGGTTATCGATTGTTTTATTACCATTCGGTTACACAACATGATGTATTAATGCCCCTAACACATTTGTGTAATACAATGCCTTCATTCGGTCTAGTTACACCCACTTTGTTATCAATCTAATACTTTCACATGCGTCTACAATGACGAAATGATAGCCATTTTGTTTTTCATCCACTATAAAAACCACGAGAATTGTGACGTAATCGTTGACATGTCAATGGACGTAATCTATGATTTTTCCAGAGCCAAAAAAAAATCCTTAAACATGGGGTTTCGCTATATGGGTTCCCAATATTGGATGGAACGCAAAAAAAATCATAGCTATTGATTTTATTAATAATATAGTCTTTTAAAACTCAGTGTATTGAAAAATCTAATAAAATCCTACAGTGATATACCTTTTTGTTCAATTATCAACTTTACGTTATAAGAACTGCCATGGTATAACGGCTCGTTTTGGCGACTGTACCGACTCAGGCACAAAACAAAAGAACAAAAACGATGGGGCCACTATTTTTCTATGGGCCAATAGTAACAGACAAAAAGACGTATTCGATGTTCAAAAAAATTTTTTTTTTATTCATTCGGTATAAATTATGTCCAAGCCTTTATGATAATGAGCCCCAAAGTTAACCGTACAACCGTATATGCAAATCCAAATAACTTGGAACTTGTACAATTTGTCCTCGTAGATCGAAACGAATGAGCGCAATGGTTCTACGGCTGACCTAATTTACCTTGAAAAAATTACCATATTGTAAGGTACGTTGAAGATAACCGTCTCAGAGGCGCTACGCTTTTATAATAAATTTTTACAACAGATTTGGTTTTTTGAATTTATTTATATCTTACCATTTATAAAGTTAAGTCCTAGCTCTATAAATAAAATGCAATTAAATAATATATTTAAATTTATTAATTTTTATAAATTTACAAATATTATGAATTTACCTCTAAGAATACAGTAACAAAAATCAACCATCTTCGTTTTTACTCACTTGGAAAATGTTGTTAAATTTGTTTCTTTTCTTACAAAATAACTAATCAAAATGTAATCAGTCTAAAAAAACAAAAACTATAGTGTATAGATAGACGAGACTAATATAATTCTTATGCTCATGCTCATGATCATGCCCATGCTCACGATCATGCCTATGCCAACAAAATTAAGGTACTTAACGAATTGAAACAACCTTCCCGCGAAAGTGTTAACTGACGACGGAGTAAAGCACAAGTGCCTACGACCGACAAATGAAAAGATACAAATAAATATTTTTATTACAGGTACGTAGTGAGGTAGTTTATCTTTTTAGGGTTAAGCAAATAATTAAGTTCTGTCGTAACTATATTGATGTGCAAAATGGTCATCTATAACGCTGCTTCCATTAATGTATCATCGAATGTTCTATATGCAACTCCCCAAACGCGATTTTAGAACAAACTATGTAGTTTAGTCTAGGCCAAAGTAGTTCTGGGTTGTCACTAAAACTACCACGAACATATCTAACCTAACCTACCGGCTTTCTTCTGCACTCAAGGTCTCGCGAAAAACTAGTCTAGGCCAAACTAGTTCATCCTAAATTCAGGTTTGGCCGGTAACATAAATATTTTATTTTGGTACCTGCGACTAAACAGACAGTCACAGAGAATTTACCTCCCACAATTTTGCATTTTGACAATTTCTTGTTAAGATACAATAAAATATGCAATAAAAATTTGCAAGATTTTTTCAAATCAGAAACGGGCCCTTCCGTAGATTACTATGGAAACGGTACTTAAATAGATTTTGCCAGGTATTTATCATTTTAATAATACTCAGAAGGTCATCTTTTCAGATATTTTCAATTCTTGTAATTAAAAACTCACCTCTCGATTATTCGATAGGTATTCCAAACAAACAAAACAACTTCACATAACTAGAAATGAATGACTAGGCATCTCTAAAAGTTACATATTCCTGTTGCAATCAACGTTATGAATAGCAATAATGCATCACCCATCCCTGCGTAATCGCGGACCTGAGATGGTACCACAACCGATGTTACAGTGCTGATGCAATGAGGACTAATCTGAATCTTTTTTTTTTTTGTGAATCAGGATATATGCGACCAATTTCGTTATGTCTATGGCAATTACCTCCAGCGCCCACCGTAGACTTAATAAATGGCAACTGTCATTTGGCATTAGATTCAAGATCTGTGCTAATGCTGATTCTAAAATCAACAAGTACTCAAACAACATGCAAATCCATACTAAACACCTATAAAAAACTTCTCGTAACTATAGCTGTAATTTTATTTTCTACCGAAATTTGTAAATTTTTCATCTAGTAGCGCAACGTCATCGGGCAAAATAAATCATGACATTAGAAAACCTCTGTTTGAGAATTTGTACCTATTGATACACTCCCGGCGCGGGATCTTGAGCGGTCAAATGTATTGATTTCTATAGAAACGAGCGATCAAAAACCGTGCCGGTCCTGTAGGTCGTAAAGTAAGAAAATTAAGAGTTAGGTGTGGATTATTTTATCATATACTTATAATAATCGTTGAGTGTTGTTACCAGCACCCGTAGCACAGTGTTTAATCGCGCACTGCGCTACTTAGTTGAATCACAAGTGCCAGGAGCGTGACAACTTACTGTTTAATCTCAAAAACATCGTGTCGCGCTCCTTGCACTTGTGATTCAACAAAATCGCATCGCGCTCGATTAAACACTGTGCTACGGGTGCTGGTAACATCACTCAAAGATTTTATATAAGTATATGATAAAACACGGGTGCTGGAGTATTGATCGCTTCGATTATATATGTTCGGTCAAGTTCAAAAGAAGTTATTCTGCCACCACAACTTAGCATTACAACAAGAAACGGTAGTTCTCATAGGCAGTTGTAGGCTATGTCCATCGATATAAGAATATCGATATACTTGGCCCCAGGGCAGCCGATACATCAGCTAGATAATATCTAACGCACTGTCGCCCGTAACTACGGCCGGACAATTACTGTGTAATATACGCATGTTTTGCAGCGGGTACAGAAGTGACTGGTTCGACAAAATTGACAAATGACAGTCGAGCCGCGCACGAACAGTTTGTTCTGTGAACGTTCTCTTTTCAAAATCTCAATTTGTAAGACGAAAATAACAAATGACTATCGCAAATTCGGAAGCCTTCTTCCGTTAGTCCGCGTCAAAAATGTCTGGGCCGATTAAGCGAAAATTTAGTATGTTCAGAATAAAATGTATATTTCGGAACGCATCCATCAAGGGTCTATATATTTTGTCTATGGACTTGGAGCTGTCAAAAACGAGGGACGTGGAATTTTCTTGGTATAGATCGCGGACGATTTTAATATGTGTTATTAAGGGCTTAACCCAAGGGAAATCGGTGCGGACATCGTAAGAAACAGTATTCGATCAAGGGCTGAAGATATTTTGGCGTGAAGGCCACTTTTGAGTGTATTTCCTGTGTGTGTGAAATAACCTATATCCACGCGGTGTGCGACAAGTGGACTTGTTAATTACTATTTCTGGGTTCGGATGCATCCCGGGGTAGGAGGGTTGTGTTTAGATTCATCGTGGAAGGTGATCTACGTGTCACGGCACCGACACGCCTTGGTCTCCGCAGCGAAGGGTCTTCGTGCGAGGACTACTTGATGAGGTCATCATACAACTGTCTGGTAGGACATTTTATATTAAATATTAGATCATAAGATACTTGTATACTATAAATCTGGGACAGCTATGGGCCCCTGCTCCAGCTGCAAGTATCGCCCTTTAGCATACAATTAGTGGTGTCTGAGCGTGGTTATGGAATCCTCGCACCAGTGACGTCGATGCCCGTCACTAGTCAGTATTACTACTTTTTATATGCTACAATTTCTGGTAGCAACGAGCGTTTATATCAAACAAGCTTTGGTAGCCAGTCCGTGGTTAATCCCAACTTTGGTTTATATACATATAAACAGCGGAACTGGGCGGCCCCAGTGTCATTGAACTGTTAACATAGCTAGGCTATTTACATGTACATGTAGCAATTACAAATTGGATTTGTTTAGTGCTTTGAGTAGATAATTGATTACCGGAGGGTACCACACTGATGTGGTTCAGTAATATCAGTATAAATTGTTAATTTAGTACATATCAAGTGTTCTTGTATTGCAATAACATTATATCATATAACGGTTTATATTATAGATTGGAAATCAACTTGTTAGCTAATATACGGTTATCTTGGCTTGAATTTATGTACTTACAAGCATGTATACAGTTGCATAGTGGAATGTGCATTCGGGTTTGTGTGTATTGTATACACCAAATATAATTTAAATTTGGTAATATAGAATTAGGTAGGAACCTATTTGTTTGTTTAGTATTGACGGACAGTACATACATTGGTAATTGGGAATTAATTTTGCTAATTAAATTCTATTTATAGGTAGGGTACCTATTGAGCAGTGCTTCTGTATTTTGTGCCGTGTCAGGGTGTTTGCTAAATAGTTTTTATTTATACATTTCCCGGTTCATTGCGGCATGATGTCCAAGTCTCACAAGGCTGCGTTGGCGAAAGAGCTCCGCTGGTTTACAACCGTCCAGGGATTGCTTTCTCGTTCGGATCGCGACAATGCAATCCTGGAGAGAGCCGAGCGGATGCATCAGCGGCTGGCTGATGCAGAGGCGGCTGTGGCAGCACTGCAGGAAAGTGACGGGCCTATGGATAGGTATGTTACTGATTTAGCCCAGATAAAAGGGATTTATGATGATATAACAGAGGCGGCCTCCATGATCAAAAAGCGACAATCGGGCAGCCCGGTTGTTAGCACACCTAGACCAATTGATGGCGCCACTGGTAAGACGCTGGTTATAACGTCGAATATTATTGCTGATGTAAAGAGGCAAAATTCAGGAGGTCCTGTAGTTGTCACGCCTCAACCGGTAGATGGCGTGTCTGGTAGTTTGGTTAGTTTAGAACTAAATAAATTTAATGGGAAAATTCAAGAATGGGTTTCTTTTAAAAATATGTTTAATTCATTAGTAAATTCTAGGGTAGATTTATCAAAGGGGCAAAAGATGGCATATTTGATGTCAACATTGGAGGGCGAAGCAAGGTCGCTCATCCAGCACCTCAGGGTAGAGGATGATCATTATGATATAGCGTGGGGCTTATTAAATGATAGGTATCAGAACATGCGCTTACTGGCTGATGCGCATGCGTCTCAATTGTTGACGTTACCTAGGGTAACTGACCGGGCCCAACTAAGGTTGCAGTTGCTGACCCCGGTCACTGTGGCGTGTAATGCCCTTAGAACATTAGGTTTACCGGTGGACGAGTGGTCGTTTTTACTCGTTCACATTATTTTAGGTAGGTTGCCTAATGATGTGAGGTCACGTTTTGAGCGGGTGTCCGCAGGAAAAGATGGCAGCACTGTGCCAAAATTTACGGACTTATTAACGTTTCTTGAATATGAAGCTAGGGTAGCAGAAACATCACAGCCGGACTTGGCGCCATCTGGGGCGCAATCATTTTCGTCTGCTGGCTCATCTGAATGTGGGGAGCCCAGACAACCGCAGCAGTCGCGGGGACGCGATATGACACGTTTGGCGGGGGTCGCCGTGATCGAGAGGTCATTGACCTGTTTACAATGTGGCCATACGGGGCATGACCTGCTGAGATGTCAGCAGTGGCGAAACCTGCACGTCACCGAGCGGCGACGCATAGTGAAGCGTAAGGGCCTGTGTTTCGGTTGCTTGGGCAATCATTTTGAACGTAATTGTCCCGAGCCACGACGTTGCAGTGTTTGTGAGGGGCCTCACCATTTATTGTTGTGTGCCAACAGATCTGAAGCGGCTTCACCGGTCCCGCAGCGACGGAGCCCTACGGGCGGGGGTGCTTCAGGGAGAACTCCCCCCCCCTTGGACAACGGGGGTGCGTCAGGGAGAACTTCCCCCCCCTCGGTCCAGGGAAGGCATGTTGTCGGGCAGAGCTCCCCTCCGTCGGAACGGAGGACTGCGGCGCGAGGCGCGCCCCCTCACCGGGAGGTGAGTTATGTATTTGCGCGTGGACCCGTAGGGGGCTTGCCTACGGGCTATCACACATATGGCCATGTAGTGAATTGGGCCCCTACGGGCGGGGGCCAATTGGAGTTGGCAAGGGCTAGGCCCCCCCTCCCCGCGCCAGTTTTGGTGCCAGCTGGCATAGAGCACCGTGTTAAGACGGAGTCACGTGGTTACTCACCGCCGTACCGCGAGTACCCGCGGTTAGAGTACCACCCGCCGTACTCAGGGAGAGTTGGAGGCTACGCTCCCCCCATGGTGGGGATGTGCACACACCAGCCGTATTATTGCCAGTGGACTGGTCCTGCACTCCACAGGTGGGGTAGCCTGTAACTAGCTTGTTCAAGCCATGAGTACGGAACCGCGGACGGTTCTGTTGCCTACCGCGATGGCTCGCGTCTAGGGCCCCAGGGGGGATTGAGTTAGGGTAAGGGCCCTCCTCGACTTGGAAAGTCAAGTGGCGCACCGATTAGTTTTGAACCTGGAGGTTTCGTCGGTGCCGCTCCTAGGTATTGGTGGACTGGAGTTGAATCAGCGGCTGCAGCCATGGTTATAGACAATATTGTCGGCTGGCAGCCTTCTTTGGACCTTCCTCCGTTCATAATCTCATGCACGTCAGGTCTGCATCTGGCAGACCCACGTTTTGTCATCCGGCCCCAGTCGATGTTTTCCTGGGCGCAGATTTGTTAGGATGGATCCTATTTGGTTTTAAAAGACTCTGGGTTCTTCTTCATTGGTGGAGGTATCCACAATTTTGGATATTCGATATTTGATTCGATACTTGGATTATTATGTTCGAACTTAGGAAATGGCTTTCAAATGAACATATACTGTTTGCAGATTTGGAGGATCCCAATATGATGGTGGTATTATGTTGAAATACCAACCAGTCAATGAAATTCATATATTTTGTCCCCAGCCGTGAGTGCAGAGGAGCGTTGGAGCGCATTGGTACACGGTACGTGTACTTCAGGCGGACCTCATCAAGTTTAGACTTCGAGTTCTGCGCGAGGATCACGCCAGGCTGAAGTGAGCGGTTGCTCGTTTGAATCCTTTCACGGATTATGAAGGACTTCTGCGTTTTGGAGGCTGATTTTGGAGAGCTGACCTGCCATACGGAAGTCTTCATCCTTTGCTTCTACCCAAGACGGACCTTTGGTAAATCTGTTGGTGTCGGATTGACACATACGTAATGCGCACGGGGGTTTTCAGCAATCGCAACGCTCGGGTTGTAAAAGCATACCTTGTGTATTTGTGTGCTTGGCCACCAAGGCCGTTCACTTGGCAGTGGTATCAGCTTTGACTACGGAGGCCTTCGTCGCCGCGTTGGATCGTTTCGTGTCGCGTAAGGGTTTACCTTCACTTATTCGCTCCGACAATGGCACAAACTACAAAGGTACTGCTAACTATCTAAAAGATATTGATAATTTTTTGTTTTGTAAATAACTATGCTAGTTTAAGTTAAATCTTCGCCCAGAAAGGGGTAACTTGGCGGTACAGTCCCCCAAATTGCCCTCACTGGGGAGGGAATTTTTTGAAGCTGCCGTCAAGTCGGCGAAGACCCACCTCCGCTGCGTTATTGGGGAAACTGTCCTAATTTTTGAGGAGCTTGCCACTGTGTATTGTAAAGTGGAAGCGGTCCTCAACTCTCGTCCTCTCTGTGGTCAGACAGGACTGAGCATCCTAGGGAAGGAAATTTAATTCTTTTGAAGGATATGAACTTGCTATCCTTGTTTTGGCGCCGGGGCCGTATATTAAAGTTGTTTTGGCGGAGACGGAACTCCACGCGTCGCAGAGGTGTTGGTCGAAGGTTCGATTTTGTGACGAGCCATGACAACTCTCTCCCGTCTCCCGGTTGTATGAGCTAGTGGACTGATTGCTCAGCCCAGAGCGGGGGACTGTTCAGAATAAAATGTATATTTCGGAACGCATCCATCAAGGGTCTATATATTTTGTCTATGGACTTGGAGCTGTCAAAAACGAGGGACGTGGAATTTTCTTGGTATAGATCGCGGACGATTTTAATATGTGTTATTAAGGGCTTAACCCAAGGGAAATCGGTGCGGACATCGTAAGAAACAGTATTCGATCAAGGGCTGAAGATATTTTGGCGTGAAGGCCACTTTTGAGTGTATTTCCTGTGTGTGTGAAATAACCTATATCCACGCGGTGTGCGACAAGTGGACTTGTTAATTACTATTTCTGGGTTCGGATGCATCCCGGGGTAGGAGGGTTGTGTTTAGATTCATCGTGGAAGGTGATCTACGTGTCACGGCACCGACACGCCTTGGTCTCCGCAGCGAAGGGTCTTCGTGCGAGGACTACTTGATGAGGTCATCATACAACTGTCTGGTAGGACATTTTATATTAAATATTAGATCATAAGATACTTGTATACTATAAATCTGGGACAGCTATGGGCCCCTGCTCCAGCTGCAAGTATCGCCCTTTAGCATACAATTAGTGGTGTCTGAGCGTGGTTATGGAATCCTCGCACCAGTGACGTCGATGCCCGTCACTAGTCAGTATTACTACTTTTTATATGCTACAATTTCTGGTAGCAACGAGCGTTTATATCAAACAAGTATATTAGAAAATTATACTTCCGAATAAAAATGGAAATATAGAAATAAATATATTTAATGAACATTATAAAAATTGATATGAGTTGTTAAGTGAATCATATTTTCATGCCCACACTTTGTACACAACATCAGACACACGTTAAAAAACTGGTGTGAAGATGAGATTTTGTTAGAGTTTAAAAACACGGTTTAAAAATCCAGGTTAAAGAAATGTGGTGCTAATTCGCAGGTCAAATTGTGAACATTGTGAACTTGACTCGTACAGTTTGTGAAAAGTAGAATGACATGACATGCTTTTTAATATGGTAGTCGAGCGACGAGATTCTTGCACGCAAGAAGTAACAGTAATTTTACAAAGAAAAAGGCGTTGATATACTAATAGGATCGCAAAATCTAAATCACGAACTTCTTATCGACAGATCATCACGAAACTATAATCAAAATACCATCGCCTTCGTCATGGTAATAAAAAAAAACATTTATAAAACAATTTGCAACAATCTATGTTGAATTACAAGCGTCAAGTATGCAGTTCCTACGTTCTTAAATTATGTTCCGATTGTTCTGTTAAATTAGACACGTAGGGAAGGCACTGGCCAATGATCGGCTATTGTGGAAAGAAAAAAAATCGTCGATTCAAATCGATTTCAAGTTCTTTTTTGTTCGAACCGCTGACAGGCATTCGGAAATTGCGTAGTCAATAAACTGTGAGCGGACGTTACTTGTTAACTCTCTATCGCCTCGGGAAAACTGATTTAATTGTTTGTATTCTGAATTATTTATAAGGAAAATCTATACTTGATAATCTACGAACATTAAATAACGATATCGAGCGGCAGAGCGCGTGTTTTGAAATAAGTGCCCATTTCAAACACCTGTTAAACCTAAGCGCCTCCAGCCAACACCGATCTAAGTTCTTAACATTCTTTATTCAAAATTAGGTTTAGCATTCACTTTGCATAAGATTGCACGAAACAAGCTACTAATCAGTACATTACATAATTTTAAAATCACCAACTCCTTATAGTCATTATCATTGGCCAATTTGAAAGCTCTCTCAGTAACATAGTTATATCAAACGACTTAATAATAAATGGTCAAGTTGTTGTTTTCGTTACTGCTGCTGACTTTACATAATATTATTCAAGCCTTTCCCTGGTCATTGGCCGAGACCACGGATTTAGAACAGACGAGACCATTCAAGGTCATAGAGAAATACCTTTAAAAACAATTTTTAATTGACCCTGGAATGAATCTTATAATTATTAATAATCTAACGCTGAATAGAAAAAAAAATGTTTATTTCATAACTTCATTCATAATAGAGTCACTGCCCTTGATCACTTTTCAACTTATGTTGCTTCTCAGCTCCCTTCGGTGTCCTTCAAACATTTCCAGAGAAACTCTCTGGGTAACAATGAAAACCGCATTGAATTTAATCCAACGGTTCTCAAGTTATAAGCGATTATTTAAACAGACTACGACGAAATTATCAGTAAAAACTGAGTGTTACGGCTTTTGATTGTTTTTAGAACAGTCAACAGAGGAATCACCTCTGAGTATTATATTATCTGTGCCTATGATAACAGTGCTTCCCTCGGGGATATACTGTGCCTCCCTTGGGGATATACTGTGCCTCCCTCGGAGATATACTGTGCCTCCCTCGGGGATATCCTGTGATATTATATTTCTTTTAAACATGCCAAAATAGTGACTGCTTACTCCATTTTTGTTAGTTACAGCGTGATGATATCTGATACGGCTTTCTCAAAACTTCTATCTTACAATATCCGTTAATTGGTTCCCGAATTTTAAAGTAGCTAACATAAACTTATAGAAAACCAAAAATACATATTTCATATTATACGACTTTGGTAAAAAGATGGTAAAGAGACGAGATGACTAAATTAAATTTCTCAAAAAAAAACAATCGTTTTATACAAAATTAATTAAAAACAAAATGAAAAAAGAAACTAATTAACTGTCTTCTTTTTAAAAATGTTTCATGTCGCAATTTCAAAATAAACAAACTCAGCTGCTGTAATGATAAATTGGCTCTGATAAAAACGAATTTAGTTAAGAAAAACACCGCAAGTTGTTTTTTTGTGACGTTCTTCATAATTTATCTGCGTTCTAACGACGACGATTTGTCAAAAAGATTTATAGGCAGTTAAGCTTTAATTATATGATTTATTAAACGATACATAAACTGGTATGGTTGCAAAACTTGCAAGTAATATGAAAATGTATGCAAGTCTCGAATTAGTTATTCTGTTCATGAGTTTATGCATAAGATGGCTAGAAAAGTAATTTTTATGAGCTATTACTTTGATTAACATTATTACTTTCTACGTTTTTTCTCACGCTGTTTTATATGCCACAGATCTTTGTAAAATGACAAGCACCCAATAATGTCCAAAGATAAAAAAGAGCTTTTGTATTTTTGTTTTTTTGTTTTTGCTTTTGTATTTTTTTTTCACTTTCTACTTATTTGCTTTTATCGATTTAATTTTAAGGGATGCTATTAAAAAGGAAGAGAGGACGTCTGTTTGACTATGTTGTTCAGTAGTAAAATCCCATCTCACTAACACACTTCTCATCCCACTATCTCAATATCCCACTAATATTATAAATGCGAAAGTTTGGATGGATGGATGTATGTTTGTTACTCATTCACGCCGCCGTAACTAATGAACCGCTTGGGCTGAAATTTTGCACAAATGTAGTTTTAAATCTGGAATAGGACATAAGCTACTTGTTATCCCATAAATCAGTTCCCATGAGATAGCAATGGGGTGTCAAGTTTCAATAGAAACGTGTTGTTTTACTCCTTCAGACTATACCTACTAACCCGATTGGGATAAAACTTTGCACAAATGTGGTTCTAGACCTGGACTTGGATATGGGCTAGTTTTATCCAATTAACAAGCTCCCATGAGATTATTCGATGCTTTTAATGGGTTTTTATTGATACTGTCACAGAATCTGTGCTTACAGTATATATGTTAGGTAGGACTACACAAAAACTTAAACAACGCGGGCGAAGCCGCGGGCAAAAGCTGGTGGTATCTATATAAACTCAACAACGACTTGAACGGCTCACTTGTCAAACCTGACCAAACCGTATCGAAGGCTATTCGCCACGCAGGTGACAGCCGTTTTTGTTGTGATCGGTTACCAGGTCTTAGCCACATGGCCAAGCATTTATTTAGAGGCCATAAAGTTGATAATTGATGAGCTGGTTGGTCTTGAAGATGTGGTTGGTTTGTTACGTAAGAACCTCCGGTCGACAGGTCATTATCGCTCTCGATCGTGACGATTTAGAACGTGCCTTATAAGTGCATTGATTGTGACAAATTCTGCAAAGAAATGTTAATCGAGTATGGTGTCGCCGTTTTATCTAAAATACAGGATTAAAAGAATGTTGATTTGGTCCACTTCTTCCAGGACAGGAGTGTTAAATACAAAATTCTTATTACTATAAACAGCCTAAAAATAAAACAAATAATTAAAGATGGAGATTTGCCCTGTTTCATTTCTACTCTTTTTTTTTCAGGTATAGCGACAGCGCTAGCTAGTGTCTGTGACAACAGCACATTGTCCTTCCCGTCGCAACACCTATGGCCAAAACTACCTACCGTTGTTCTTTTGGCATCAGTATCATGTATATTGACAACCCTGTGATAGCCAATCAAAAAATTGTGGAATTAAACTGGCACCCCTAAATCACATACGGAAAATATCGATATCTCGATATTCATATTTTTGGTTTATGTAGATAGGTACCTACTTGTAATTGTAAATGAGTTTATTTTTAAATATATTTTAAGACTTCAAGATATTTTGTAATAAATAATAGTCCTGTAAAATAAGCAAGTATTCTCTTAGATGGAATTAAATAGTTCATATATGCAAAATTATCAACAATTTCATTAAAATAACATTTGATTATATCAAGAATTTTTACTTAAGGATTACATAGTTAGTTGTTACTTTTGGAAGAAAATAATATACAAACAATTATCTTTGAGTGAGACAGACCAAGGGATTTCATAATATATTGATCAATAACAGTAATAATAATATTAGTTACACATGACAACCAAAGGCAACTAAAATAAAACGTTGTCAAGTTTCATCCATGAATACCAACATAAAATTGTACGGAAAGAAAAATTTGCCAGTGTTGATTGTTGTGATTGTCGGCACTTGGCGAAACTTATTATACATCTTTGTTGTAATAAAACACTTTTACTTGTCCACAAAACATTTACATATGTTGTTTTGTTTGTTGTAAAAACTTTTTGTGGACAAATGCAAGTATTTTATTACAACAAATCTAAAAAACTGCCAGGCTAAGGACATTTCATAAAGATGTTGGTCAAGATTACAATGACATGTTAGTTGCATACTGATACTCTATGACGTAAAAACAACCCTTGAATGTGACCCTAAAATCAGTCGGACAGACTCAACGGCTGAATCGGGGCGCGGCCTACCATTTTTTTCTAGCCATACTTATCGATTCGTATCGTATATATGTGTACATGTACAAATTTCAATGCTGGTTTCCCATGACTTATTTTGATATCAATAAAATCCCACTTTTTTTCATGTCTGTACACACAATGGATGGTTTCGCCTAGACCGGCCGACCTTTTAAAAGTAACTTTTTGTCATGTCATCTTATCGATAAGAATAATGATTTTATTCCAAACTATTTTAACATGTATAAATTCATTTTGGTATATAGGTATACTCGATACGGTAGGACAACCGACAATGCCCGCTAAGTCTACTAAATAGATCTAACTACAAGGTGACATTAATTTATGTCACCAAACTCATTCTGATGACTCGGTAAATGCTCAGAATTAAGGTTCGATAACTCTTTGTGAAATTCGTATTTTTTGTATT
The DNA here is from genome assembly GCA_934047225.1 of Ypsolopha sequella. Taxonomy (NCBI): domain Eukaryota; kingdom Metazoa; phylum Arthropoda; class Insecta; order Lepidoptera; family Ypsolophidae; genus Ypsolopha; species Ypsolopha sequella. The sequence continues at coordinate 14,055,594 of OW203996.1, forward strand.
CCTTGCAAGTTCAATCTCAGCTCCGAGTCAATAACAATGGGATGTCACAGGTAATTTTTTTTTTTGCAAAATTAGCAAAACGTGTTAACGTTCCGTCATACTGATCACTTACCAAGTCTCCAGTATGAATTTGGCTGCATAAATTAATGTCACCTTATATTAAGTGGAATTATAGTTTGATTGATATTTACTATTTAAAATAAGTATGTTAATAAAATATTTTTACAAAACACAGTTTAAGGGCCATTTTTATTTTTTATATATATATAATATTTTTTCCAATTCACCTGATGATGACCCCACTGAGGGGTCGAAATATAGCGACTAAAACCATTTAAGTGTTTGTATTTATGTGGAATATTTACTATTTAAAATATTTTTTATTCGGATAAGTACGTATAAGTTTAAGTGCTAAATCGAAATTGTGGAACAAATAAGACAAATTCAACTTATTAACCAAATAATAAAACAGCATTTCATACTTTCATACCATTTCGTCAAGGGCACGTGGAGTTGAATATTATTGCGTATAAGCATATTGTATTTGCCAGAAGGTATTGGTAGTTCTCAATTTAATTACAGATGGCAGTGAAGTAGTCATATTATTTTTGTTTTAATGGTACAAAAATGTTTTCATCTCATTTTTAAGATTTAAAAAAATCTATTTAGTGATAATAACATTTTGAAATTGCATTTTGTCAATTTTAAAATCAATTTTAAAATGTATAAGCTATTAACTGATACCGTATTGTCTTGACACAAAAAAGAAATAAAAGTATTTGCTTGGCAATCAGACCCCATGCTTATAAATAACTTTTACGGTAGCAAACAAAATAAATAAACTTAGAGCTAAAACAATGTTCCAAGAAAACCAAATAGAAGTTATCACTCTAATGACCACAAAAACACTTTTTCGGCAGATTACATCTCCAAAACGACCATCGACAAACCTGTCACAAACCAAGATAAGACGACCTCCAAACATCTCCAAAAATCCTTTTTTTGTGCAAGCAATGGAAGCAACACAGGTCATATTAAATTGGCCACAGAACATCTCTTCAGAAACGACTTTTCTTGTATATTGAGTTCTGAGAACAAGACAATAGGTGTCAGATTTAGTTGTTTCACAGACAAAGTGGTGTATCACCCCTGCGCCGGCCAGGAGCTGGTCAAACGAGCTTGAGTTACCAGCCAACCAATATAACTAGCTCACTTTAAGCATGCAAAATCGACTCTACTGCTCAATATGGAGAGTCTAGTCAGGTCTTTACTAAATATGGTTTTAAGTACAAGAATGCTGCGCTAAGGCTGCGCCTGGGCAAGTGCGGTTGCTTTCGAAATAGAATGAAACCGCTCTGGTCACCGGTTTCGTGGGTTGAATTATTGTCCGTAGGACGTTGAGGATTCGATGGAGTTTAACGGTTGATTCTAGATGCTGTATGAAGGATTAGTTGTCCATGTCAGATTCTTGCTTTTATAAGTCGATTTTATTTAGAATCTTATTAACTAAGCTTTGAGAAAATTTACTAGTTGAATCGGCAAAATACCTTCAATGAAGTTGTTTTTGGAGAAATAAAAGACTGTCATACATGAACTGAGTATAACTGAATATCATTAACGTGATCATAATAAATTGCAAGTTTAATTAAACTTTATAATAATTATAACTATAATTATTAAGTTTAATTAAACTACCTATAATTATAATGTAGCTGTTGATTCATTTTACTAAAGAAAAATAAAAAATGTATTCTCTTCGCACGCGATAACAGCAGTATTTTTTTTAAATTGTCAAAAGGACCATTAATAATCCAGTTTTTGCCTCTTCCTAGAACTCAGACTAATTTAGGCCCGAAGCTGACTAGACCTCCCGGTTTGAACCTAAGTTGTAAAATTGAATGTTATTAAAAAAATACTTCGTCCCCGGGGGGGTGTCAGACGTGTTTCACAGTGTACACTCGTACACCCACGTTTCACTGCCGTACTTCAAGTTGGACCCATCCGAAGTACCCAGATCGAACACAAGTGTGCCCTTATGGGATTTGAAACCATAACCTCCAAATTGGTAGTCGAGTTCTAACTACTATACCATAGAGATCTCTTCTATTGATGCAATAGGTTAGATACCTTTTATAAGTGCAATTTATTACGTCATAAATGTCTGCATATGTAAAAGAGCGCACTTTCCATCCAAGCTCAAAAAGGTTGAAAAGGAAATAAAATGTTCACTGATAATACTAAAAAGTTTCCTACAAGAGATACAAAATTTATAAAAATATAACTGTTTTTATTTAACAAGTTATAAGTTTGTAATTTTTATTGTATCTTTTATTTACTATTTTAAAGTTATATCTAAGTGTATATTAATGTATGGTGACATATCTAAGTGTATAGTAATGTACCAAAAGATAAATAAATGAACTGAACTGAACTGACCTATTTCTCCAAAAAATGAGCACAATTATTTTTAATTTAATTGTGTTACTTGATAAAAGATATCCATTGTTTTACTTTTCTTAAATATGCCTGGGTTCGTTTAGGTATAACCAATTCACTCCCATGCTAAAAATAATATAATTTCTTTCCAAGATTGCAAAATAATTTTTCTTCACCTTTTTTCTTTTTCAGGGCATTATAACGTAAGCTCAAAAAAATGCATTTTTTATCTGATTGTGATACAGTATACATACATATCTGTCAATGTTTTATACGTTATCTTAGCTAGGCGACGCTCGTGGAAGATTTAGTTATGGGCCATAGGCCTCTTTAAGTCTGAAGCTCACAAATTGAAATTGCGTTCTTGCTACACTAATAAATCTTATGTTACGATACAAATACGCATAATTATTTACTTTGTTCTAGTAAACTACGTAATAAGAATTGCAAACATGTTAATCTTTAAATAAATAAATAAAAAATAAAATAAATGTCAAAAGAACCCGGTATGACTAGATTGATGGATGTGAAAGAGGCGAAAGAAGTGTGAATGAAAATCTGTAGTCTCTGCCTACCCTTCTGGAAGACAGACATGAGTATATATATGTATGTAGAGTGTAAATAATTATAAGTACAAGACAGTGCAGCTATCTGCGCCAACAGAACATCCAGCAATGCGCGGGCGACGACACGACGGCCACGGCCGTAAACCGTTTTCCTCAAATTACCACTATTTGCATTAAATTCCAGTTTCTTTACTCTAGAGCCGACTATAAATTTGACGACTATTCTATTTCTTAGAAAATCTCTGTGGCCGAGTGGTAATTCTGAGGTCGTAGGTTCAATCCCTGCCAGTACACAGTATCAGACGTAATAATCGTCGGTGAAAAGCGGGTGTACCAAGTGTGGACTGGGACTTGCAATTCACAATTTATACTCTGGCAACCCCGGCGATTCATGTTGTGACGATATGTATTCCTTGCTAATTTCAAACGGAAAGCCATGACTTTAACACCCTTTTTTTGTATTGAGCTAAGGAATTAACTAGCTCATTCAATTTAATACGCTTTTTAGACTAACGTTCATAAAAACCAGATCAAAATTGGGATTAAATCTGAAGTAACTTTTCAGGTTGCAATTCTGGGACGAATATAGGTTTGTCATAATGTCAAATATCTTCTCGGTTTTTAAAAGGGGAGTGGCAAAAAGTTTGCCTTAGTGCACAAATTCAATTTAAATGTTGAAAATAGTTAAAACAAAATAATAAACAAGAAAATGAAAAAATGTGGAAAATCGTGTTTTGTTTGCATAAACAGCAAAAAAAATAAGTAATAAATAATAAAATTTGGAAGGCGATGATAACTTTAGAATAGAATATCTTTGAAAAGTACCATCGCATAAATCGCTAGTGTGAAATGTGCTTTTTCATCGATTTTTTTTTGTCGAAATCTTCGCTAAGTTTTAAGACGTGACTCAATGAGAAAATTGGCTCAATCTTTCCAACTATTTTAGAGTTATGTTGTCGATAGATAGACAGATAGACACTCCCAGACTTACCTACAAGCGGTTTGAGATTTTGAAGGAACTTTAAAAAGATAGAGAATGGTGTTTCACCGTTTTGTAACAACTCTATTAAATTCAGTTTTTGAAGTTGTAAGTGCCATCATCTTGGCTTTTAATGCGATTGATTATTTCCTAACTGACTTCAAAGACAGAAAAAAACTGTCAATGCTACTTGAAAAGTCGGTCTTAGCATGTATTATACACGATTTACCGGCTCGGTAAATGGAGACTTGATTTGTTTTTTATTGAATTCAGTTTAATCAAGATAAAAGCATTTTTAAAACATATTTGTACTTTCAAAATGGAACCTCATCAAGGATTTCAATTTAAAACTCAATCAACCTTTCTTCCAGTTCTTGAATTGCAGATAAAGAGATAGACAGACAGCGTGGCTTCACCACAATGGCTTCCAATGGATTACGAAACCTTAAAAGGCAGAATAACAACTCAAAAGTTTAGAAAAGAAAATATTCCAACCAGTGACATTTAAGGGAAGAAATAGACCAGCTAATATGAGCTCAGAACGCTTAATATATACATAATTAAATAAAAATATAAAAAATAAGAAAATCAACTAAATTATCAGAATAGATACCAACACATTATTTAATTATGATTAAGCGGAGCTTGAAATTTTGTAGCCATTAAAAATTTAAATAATCTTACTAAACTAAATTACTTCACATGTAGCCAACTCGTGATAATATATTTAATCTATGTTTATTTTATTTTAACTCACCTTTATTTGCAGTGTGAATCTCTACGATTAAACAGGTACAATGTTATTTTTTTTTCAAAGTTCACACAAAGTTTTACCATCAGATAACCATAAAAACAATTTTCACAAGAAAAACACTTTTTCACTAAAGTACAATCACAAAAAATGCCGCCAAAACTACGGCGTTTTTCTTTTCAGTGTGAAAAGGTTAAGGTTTTCTGTCGACAAGTCCTCGAAAGAAGGCCGCATACAAAAGAGTTCAACGCGCGCACAAGCGCCCGGTCTCTTTGCGCAGTCGACGAACACTGAACGAAGCTCGGACCGAGGCCACTATCTTTTCTCCACAGCAAGACACCTGATAACGCATTCCTGCCGCTCCCGTGCATCCTGGCATCCTAACTACCAAGCCCTTGCGTATGAAGTTTAAAAAGATAACGTTCGAAATTAAAAAAATAGACGATCGATTTGTTCGCCGGCCAGCGGTTTTCTTTTGTTTTTTCTGTCAATCGATACAATCGTGGTGAAGAGTAAATGGATGTTAATAAGCGATGCTCCATATGCGCTTTAAGTTAACTTTTTTATCAGCTTTAAGCTCGGCGGTGCGTTCAATAAAGTGGTTTCTAAATATAAACCGCGTATCTGGACGCGCTATTGGCAGGTGTGAGCCTATGCGTCTTGCTATTTTGCCAACCAACGTTTCGCTTCATTTTTTTTTTCCTTTTTAGCAGGGACAGTTTATAATTAAAGTCGGTACGTTTATCGTGGTTTGGAGAGGAATTTTGCCGAGAAAACTGAGCAGCTGATATCTGTATCTGGAGTTGTTTGTGTTGAGCTCGCACAAAAAATACTTAGTTCAGATGTATCACGTGAAAATTTGGGCTCAAGGCAATTAAATTTCGGTCACAAAAAAACTGGAGTACTCAAATTTTTAGGAGTGTATATTATTAAAATAATTAAAATTGTTAATCAACAAAGCTTAGCATCTTGAAGATTCCCACGGCCTTATATTGTTGAACAAACGGAAGATGGGTAGTCGGTGTTTGTACTAACGCGTATTTTATAATTTATAACAATAAGAAAGTATACAGCCTCGTAGAACAAAGGAAAATAATAACTGGATTGCAACGCGTTATATCTTGTTTGCTCCATATTTATTTCGTAAAATTAAATAACATATTTCAGTTTTAAGGACGTTAGTTTTTGAATGTATTACGTACATAATATACTGGGCGGTAAGATGATGAAACTGGTGTAGGTAGCTGTTTAACCTGGAAATATTTAGGGTGTCTGCGTAAAAAATAAAAAAAACTATAGAAATTAGGGGCATAGAGCTAAATAAAAGGGCGGAGAAGTACATATAGGATCATTTTTATCCCGGAAAAATTCTCCCTAGGAATCTGCAACATTCCGTCATTTATCACTTTTCACTGAAATTCGTTAATAAAAGAAGGGTTCAAAGTACATAAAATTACTTGCGTATAAATAAATGAATTTCGTATAAAATCCTTTTTCGGTGTCACAAAAACAAAATCAACGCTGGCAAAGCCGCGGGCGGCACCTAGTACTAAATAAATGCTCATTTAAAATATCAGAGAAGATGTTTCGTATAATTTGTTAATCTCACCTTCGTAACGGTGAACGACACCAGTTTGGTGACAGTTAGATAAGCGGTTATGAACTCTATAAGTATAACAACTATGTAGTGCCTGTAAATTGTGTGTCATGGTGTTCAGGTAAGATAATGAATTACGTATACATATCTATTTTTAAATAAATTTATTTATATTTTATATTTTTACTGGTATTTTAACAGAAGTTTGAGATTGAATTGATTGTTTCTTCTTTCAAATAATGGTCACAATAACATTTGTATAAGCTTACTAATTTGAAGATAAAATAATAATATTATTAAACTTGCATTTGTTGACATACTAAATTATTATTACATACGGCTTGAACACTCACGTGTGATTGTTGTTGACTATATGCCAACCGTTGCACCGATACAATTTCGGCATTATCAAGGCGAGTGTCATTCTTAGGACGACGATGCGGCGTTCACCGTCGTTGTCAAACAGGCACTGAGTGCCCGTCAAAGTGCCGAGTCAAAGTGCCCGTTTGACAACGACGGTGAACGCCGCGTCGTCATCCTAAGAACGACACTTGCCTTGATAATGCCGAAATTGTATCGGTGAAACGGTTGGCATATACTCAACAACAATCACACGTGAGTGTTCAAGTCGTACGTCATAATAATAAAACCCATGTACCTACTTGTCAATTCAGAATGTTTGAAGTTTTTCTTTAGTTTTGTACATATAATAATCAAAAAGTAATTTAATTGTTTGCAATATGTTTTTCATTATTAAGAAAGGAAGGGGAATTTTCTTTTTTTTTGTTAATGAACTTGTGTAAAAAGTATTTCCGGTCCGTTATTCATAATAAATTATTAATAAAATATATAAAATATTCATAATAAAATTAGTATACGCATAAATGCGTGTTCCATAAAACGTCGCATGACTGACCAAAATAGATACCTAGTTTTCAACGCCGGTTTATCGACACGATAAAATCTATCGACAAAAAGAAACACACAATTTCACACATAAAATTCAAGATTCCGTTCTAGATTTTATGAAACAAACACAAGAAGTGCACAAGTTCAACTTTTTCAACTATCATACCTATCAGAAATTTACACAAACGCAACCAGACGCACAATTATAAGCTACTTCGGAAACAATGAAACTATTACACTGCAATTTTACCACGGCCTACCCTGCCTCCCTTAGTTAGTACAACTCTTAGACCCCGAGGGGGGAGGCCCACAGTTTTAACAGGAGTTCCTCAAGTGGCAGGGTAAAGTGACATCTCGTGACCCCGATGTGTCGTGGAAACTATGACGCGATGCGCATGCACAGACACGCCGCTTTCCACCGATATCGCTTTTGCATTGTTATGCTCAGACTTCAGACCCGTTATGGATTACGTGTCTAATAATCAAAGGCTTTTTAATTTTTAATGGTTTTTATGATTAATTCTCAGATTACATATTAGATTAAATATTATTACAGTGCATATTATTAGTTTATAAACTAGAAAAGATTAAAAAACTAATTTCAGGTAAGACGAATACGAATAAAGAACGAAATTGAAAATTCCTCGGGCCAGGATTTGTACCTGCGACCTTGCTTTCACGACAACTGTGCCACCGAAGTACTCATCCCAAACCGTTAAATTTTTCACCTTGACTGGCAAGAGGTCACAGGTTCAAATCCTGACCCGAGGAATTTTATCGAACTTACTAGAAATTTGTTTCTGATTGATCTATTCTGGTTTTAATATTTAGCACATTTGTCGCAGGCAAATAGTAAAATTCCGCCATTTAAAAACGGCGTCGTCAGTTTCTAAACGCTCGCTATTTTGTTATTTGACGAATCTTTGTCCATTGGTAGTATTCGGCATTATTATATTCGTAATTTTGTTGTGAGTGTTAAGGGTCGTCTCGCTCCGCTCCGCTTCACTCGTCTCCCAATATATACGTACTTACATGTAAACCTAACACGCTCATCCTCGCTCCGCTCGTCGTAGCACCTATTTTTTCACTTTTTGGTGAAAGACTTTCGATTTCGGCTTTATAGAAAATAACTAAGTAATTTTACAAACGGTGGCATTTTTCAATTTGCCTAACAGCAAATTGAAAAACAGCGAGCTTTTAGAAACTGACGACGCCATTTGTAAACGGCGTAATTTTACTATTTGCTTGCCACATATGTCAAGCGTTGGATTTCGCTATAAAACATAATTTATCTCAATGCTTATGTAAAATTTTTTGGAGTTTGAATTCGTTATTTGGTTGAAATTTGATACATTTGATTGTATTTATTCCTTTTGTTTTTATTACATTACTACAGACATGTGATTGCAACTTTATGGGTCTTTAGCTTTTGATGAAAAAAGTTACTTTTATTACTGAAATAAAATGAGAAATTTTATAAAAATGTGTTACCAAGAATAAAATCTTTATTTCTTTAACTAAATTCCTGACAAACTGAAAAAGTGCCAAGTCAAAGTTTGACAGAATAGTAGCAAATAAAGGTCTATATTAGGACTATTGGGGCTAGCTATGTATTTATTATGTAACCTATTAGTATGTAGTACTAAATGGGATGAGATTTGGTTGGCTGCCTGGATTCGTGCTGGGGGCTCGGTTGGTGATCACTGAATCTTGTTCCTGGTCCCTGGCCGGGTCTCCGGTATAGGTTTGGGCGGTTGATTGGATTTCACCTTGTATAATACATATTTTACCTATCATTTAAATCGTATATATATTGCTACATAAATTAAATAAACCTTTAATTTAGTTCATGTAAATTTGACTTGTAAAAGGCGTATTATATATACCTACTTTGCAAAATAAACTATTTGAATTTGAATTTGAAGCTATTATACGTATAGTCAGAAATACATCGGATATATAGTTTGACATACACGCCTATCAAAAATGTATATACTTCAAAACTAAACTCTGATTTTTAATTCCGTAGAATTCTGACAGTTCAATAAAAGGGATAGAGCTGTGTAAGTAAGCGAGATGAACTGTATCGTTTCTCCTTTACTTGCACAGCGCCATCCCTTTTATTGAACTGTCAGAATTCTATGGAATGAAAAATCAGAGTATACGTCGTGTATAATTCTACGTAGGACATTAATCCACGTTTTTTACTGACCATAGATTAGAGCACATAATATATGAATAACTAAACTTATAGATATGGTTTCTTTGAACTAAACGTCAGTGTCATCTTTGAGTACACTGTCATATCAGTTATAGAAAACCATAAAAATAGCTTTTTGTTGAAAACAAAGTAGTTTTTAGGTACCTTCGTAGATACGTTTTTCGAATTCAACGTTTTTATGACAGTGCATCTAAACGGATATACTTAAAACGTTTCCACGCACGAAAACGGATTGAACCGTGAACCGTATAGTGTCTACCGATTCCCTAAGAGAGACAGGGCGTGAGCGTACGAGCCTGTGCATATTACTGCCACGCAATCCGATCTAACTTCCAAAACTTTACGACTGATGGAAGTAGGTTCATGTTAATTTATTGCCGCAAACAAATGATCTGGGTGTATTATAAAAGGTCTATTACTCAACCGTTAAATGACAATAGATAAGTCAAGAAAATGACGTAAATTCATCAGTCACTAGTTGTCGTAAACTTAATTTAGCTTTGCTTTGCTTTTTGATCAGTGCTTTTTCAATAAAGGTGAAAATAACATCATATTTAAAAACTAATGTATGTGGAAACAAACGTTTTTATTGCAAACATCTACAGTTTTTAATCTATTGAAGAATTAAAACCCAAAAAGCAATAAGGAATATGAAAATACATACAACTTTACGAAGTCGTAAAGGTTTGCATGGTTAAACAAATTCAAAGACCAATGATCAGCTAGGAGTTCTATCTTTTGTAACTATTAAGTGTCCAAGTGTGTCATGGCAAAATGGTGTAAGCGAACCTAGATTTATAGCTCGTAAATATCTTAGCTTTTAGTACCTATTTACTTGCCGAACTACTTTATGCAAAGCCTGAACGATACATGGAGTCAACGAACTAAATAAAATTTTAGTTCGTTGCATTTAGTGCGTCACTTCAAAAATCTTCTTATGATAATAGTAGTTTATGCTACAAGGGTGAAAAGGAATAAATTATAACCGAGTAATTTATTGCTCTTACGCCCGTGTATCATACTACGTTTTTCAATGCATAGTGTGAGGAAATAAAACAAATATAATCTTGTGGGCTTTAAATTATGATTGGCTCAAAAGGACTGTATCCAGAGGCGTTAAACAGTGGAAAAAAAGTATTGCATTTATGGTACACAGGAAAGGTTGCAGGTTAGCCAACCATTTAAAAAAAATAAAAAAAAAATAATAAAGCCCTAGGGCAAAATAATCGAATTTCTGTTCGGTTTTGATGCATAAAAAGTGAGCCTTTACGAGCACTTGCATTGAAAAACTTCTTACGATTTAAAAAAAAGTTCTTGGGAGTTCAACTTTTGGTCTAAAAATTCATTTTTTAAATAAATCATAAGTCGATTTTAAGTTTAATATAATTTTAATTGTAAGAATTAAAAACTTACACTGGGTATCACTAATATTTAAATAATGATATTTTTATCGAGATGTCATAAAAATTTTAAATATAAATTCACATGAACCATTAATAACAAATTGCTGCTAATTAGGTTTTTATAGTTCTAAAGTTTATTTCCACATCCAGCATCAAACGGTACTGAAATTCTCGTTTAACATTTATCTCCTATATCAATGATACAGCAATGGGCCAACATAAAACATTATTGTTATGTGTTCTCGAAGTCTAGATTTCCCAAACAATATATTTTACTCTCGTTGCTTTAATTTCTCACTCCTTTGAAAAGTACCGCTGAGGTTCATCCAAAGAGTGCCATTAAGGGGCTTAGTATCGCCAAATGGGCACATTCTAAAGCCTACTCCACGTTTATAGCGGAACCAAAAATATTGAAAAAAATGTACATGAATTATCAAATCCAATACAACATATGCAACATATTTCTTTTTCATACAAACAAAACTTACATATGAAAAAAAAAACAACTGAATGATGTTTTTTGGCTTGAATTCCTTACTGCTCCTTAGCGCCTTGGTCGATTTAAATTATTTATGCTTTGATTAATAGGTAAATTTGATAGCATTAAACATAATTCAATCGAACAATCACGTCCATGTGAAAAGTATTATTTTCTCCTATTTTATCCTATCAAGGACGCAGCGTCGTAACAGCCACTATGCAGTACGCGCTCTGGTTTGAATGATATTTTAATGTCGTTTCTGTCGATATTCGTACCAACACACATCGAGCTGCTAATTTGGCGACACTAATCGCCTTAATGTAATATTTACTATAACAAAGAGATTATCGTAACTAAAAACTAACTTGACTTCGAGCCGCAGAAGTCGTTCAATGAATTAAGACAATTCAGTATCTATTACAACCAAATAAGGGTTGTAGTGATGGCATCATCTTCAAACCACTCTTGTCCGACACGCCGCCATAATGCGAGAACGCACGCGATATTAGATAACAAGATCAAAACTGCCGTCGAATTCTGCTTACAAAAGTTGCAGCCAAAACTCATTTAACTGCACCTTGGCTTAGCCTATTTTTGACCATGAGGTCCAAAAATGAATTCATGGAGCAGAGGCCTCTTGTTCTTGGGTAAACCAGGTGTAAATAAACTAGTATATTTAAATAAAACCACGCGTTACTGATTACACTGAACAAACTTTCCTAACATCGTACATTTTTGCTAAAACCTACCTACAAACCCAACACTGTAGATCTATCGACGTTTTGGTCAATAGTAACAAAAGCAGTGAATCGCAATAAGTTAATAGTAACTAAGATAAAAGCTATTCTGTTAAATATGTGTAGAAAAATTCAACATCGCCCACCATTGAAAACAAATTAAAACAACTATCGCAAATCTAAAGGTGCATACTATAGATGCAGTAATTTGTGCAGTAACCAATGACGACAAACATTACAGGAAATTGCACTGAACCTAACCCTATCTGGGAACTTTCTTGCTCAAGACCATAAAGGATTGAAAACCGATGCGATTCCTCTTTCTTGCACTTTGTTTCACAGAATAGACTGCAGTTTAAAACAAGAAGACAAGGCGGCATGATTTCTCAGAAACAGTTTGCAGCCCATTTCATTCTCTCATTTCAAGATGAAATTGCAGAGTTCGTACCTCGGAAACGGCTGTCGACAACCGGAAAGATTATAACGATAGCCAGGGTTATGACTATTTTTCAATAATTCATCAGGTATGTTGAGGTATCAAATATATCGCTTATGCCTGCGGCTCCACCCTCGTTTATTCAATCTTTGCCCCGTTTTCAACTTGGTGGTTATTTTATTAAAGCCTATTTGTTGACTGGAGTCACTACGATGGTAATAGAGAAAACTGCATCCAAATCTGTTTGAGTGGTTCTCAAGTTCAAACGCAACATACATACAGACAGACAAAATTTCTAAGAATTTATTGTAGTGTTGGCCTCAATACTAATAACCCATTTCATTTCAAATATCATAATTTTTTGCCACTTTATTATTAGTATAACATATGTATATGTGTATACAATATATATATTGTATAAGTAAGTAGATATCGTGACTTTTTGCAATTGATTGGCAAACGGGTATCTATTATTATATCCTGATTTAATTACAATAAATAATTTTCAAAGCAGTGTAACTTGTACTCCTGTTATAAAATACCAATCCAGGAAACTATAAAAATAGAGTTGCAATTATTATTAAACAAGCTTCGCTTTTCTTTGGTCATCTTGGTCATTGGTCGCAAACCGCGTTATGACTTTTACTCGGTGTAAAATTAAATGTTACAGATTTTTTTTTGTTCTTGTTTTTGGCTGCTGATAAAAAAAATATTTAAATAATAAATAAAATACCTTTTGATTTTAATATTTCTTTGTTTGCACCTCATATTATAGGAACATACCCATGTACGTCACATCCGGAAGACTTTTTTTACCGAAGGATAATTTGATTTCTGAGTAAAGATATATATATATTTTTTTAATCGTTCAACCTTTGTTATCGTGCTTTGTCACCAAAACCAAACGTATGTGCAAAATATTAGCCCAATCGGTTGGGGGAACTGGTTTAAAATTCAGTTACAAGGTTTGACCCAGATATACTAAGAACTAACACAAGGTAAAATAAAAAATTAAAAAAACTTTAACCGCCTCTGTGGTCCAGCGGTCGGGTACAAAACGCGTATGGACACATTTGTGTTCGATCTGCATGCTTCGAAAGGAAAAATATATGAGATTATAATTAAAAAAAAACAGTGACACTAAAACACCAAAAAAATTAAAAATATATGTTTTTTCATTCTCTTTAAAATATATTTTTTAAGGTACTTGTAAAGCTGAACGTTTTTTGACTTTAATATCAAAAAACTATAAAAATATTTTCAAACAGAACATTTATTATATTTTTCTATCTACAAAAGCTCTTTTTTTTAATTCCCGCCAAAATGTGTAATACAAAAAGAAATTAAAAGCAGTTGCCAAACATATTTTAGCTCATATAATTATAATTTTTAACATAAAATTATGTAAATAATAAATGAAAAAACCTTTGTGCCGTTTTCGACCCAAGATGCATTAAGGATTAGGCTGTATGGGTCCTATTTGTGCCCGAAGTACGGCGATAGGGCTAACCCCATATCCAATAATAGATAGACATCCAAAACACTGATGTTTCTAGGGTTAAGTCGACGGGAACCTATACATATCACCTTGGAAAATGAAAAAAAAATCGACTAATCAAAGTCATACCCACCTTTTAGTTTCTACCACTTTCAAGTACCGACTCCCAATCACAATAACATGCTCACAATTAGACTTGCCTACCATAACTTTTGGACACATGACCAAACTTTTATCACCTCGTACCAAAGCTGTTTTTTGATAAGTTCACAAGTCCAAAGCTCGTGGTACCTCGCTGGCTGCCGAGGGGCGGGCGGCTAGTGTGCGGTAATAGACGAGAGGTTGTATCCGTACGCTATTATCCATTCAGCCCCGACAGATTGCGAGATATGGTAGGTTTAATAATATAGGCTCCACGTAAAGACACAGTCCCGGATTGGGGGGTTAATATTATAGGGTAATACAAAAAAAAACTACTGTGGGGGGCCCTTGTTAGGATTTAAACAAACAACTTAATGTTTTTTGACGATTGAAAATGATCATAGATTATTAACGCAGGGGATGAATCCATACGAGAAAGTGGAGATGTTACGTACCCTACACAACTAGTCATAGCATACCTCTGTTAGCATTAGTCATTAATATTAGACCTTAAACTGACGATAACAACTTCCGTCGAAGATAACATTTACTATCTTCTACTTTCTCAAATTGTAATCTCTTAGTCACTAAGTTAGTTAAGTTAGTCAGAACATTCTGTTAGTCATAAGCGATAAGAGTAAGGGTATAAAACCCAAACTCCCTATTATTATATTCATTCTAATTCCAGTCTCCACAGTGAGAACTCTTGTAATAATCTAAATAAAAATATAATTGTTTTTTAAAAACAAGTTTTCTGCTTCCAATATCTTACATTGGCGCAGTCGGTACTGGATATAGTCAAATCGAAACGATCAGGACCTAGGACAAACATCGCCAAAAGGACCTGGACGGTGCCCGGAGGGCTTTAATAAAGATTTGCCGAAACCATGCAAATTAAAATAATATTATTATGTTGGTAAGTGGCTAAACTTGTTTGCTCGATTCCTCTGTGTATTCCATTTCCATTTCATTGTGTTTTCTATTCCTGTGTTATTGTGTTATTCTATTTTACTGTGTTCCATATTATCTGTGTTTCCATTATATCACTGTGCTTATATTCACATATTATATATAAATCTCAAATCGCATATCTCTACGAAACTCATGCCCTTAGAAATTAAAAACGAAATCTACCCTAACTTAAATTCTGAAATGGCGCTAGAAATAAATACGCTTCTAAAATTAATACCAAATTTTGATACAAATCAACCCGGTCAAGTATACAAATTCGCGAGATCATGTGATTCAGCATTTTCACTAGCATCAGAAAATCAGAAACGAATCCTTTTAATCTATGCCCTAAACAATATCGTGGGTGCAAACGCATCGGATGTGCATAGTAAACAGTATGCTTCTTGGGGAGACCTTCGATCATTCCTTATCGAAAAATTTTCCAATGTCAAGACGATATCTCACCTAAATCTTGAATTACAATCAATGTTCCAATTCGCAACCGAAACTATCACCGAATATCTACATAGAGTAGATCTGTGTCGCGGAAAAATTATTGAAAAATTAAACGCGGAAATTGACGACAACTCGTTGATAGGTAGAATGAAGGCGACTGAAGAAACTGCTCTAAGAGTGTTCGAGATAGGACTAAATTATCCCGACATCGGTACAATGCTCCGTACTAAAGGTTTTACAACGCTATCCGAAGCAGGGCGGTTTGCTATCCAAGAAGATCAAATACGCGCAATGAACAGTGCAAGACAAACACTGTTCAAACAAACCCCACCTAGAACTCCTAAACACGTTGAGCACTATGCAAAAGATCTTGCAAAACCTGTACAAAAATCTTATAATTCAAGTACCTATTCAAACCGTTACACAGTCTCAAACGTCCCAAATCAAATGCAGGGAACATCGAACACAAATCAAGTGCAACAAAAAACGTGCAACTATTGCAAAAAACCTGGGCACTTAATTGCCGATTGTCGTAAGAGAGCGTTCAATAATAATCTTCGAGATAACCAAAATCAACGCGCTCTACCTGCCCCACAAAACCAACGCGCTCTACCTGCTCCACCGAAAAACGTTAATCATTTAAACTCGCCAGCGACCGACGAGATGAGCAACTCCTCGGAAACCGCTTTAGCCTCTTGCTCAATCACCCAGACTCAAGCATATCCCATGACAGAGAATTCCCAATTCGAGTGGTAAATACACCACCAAAACTAAATTCAGTAAATCAAATACATGAGGTACAAAAACGTAATACGTCTTTAGAAATGAATAAACCAGTCTATCGGAGACAACTTAAAGACGCTTCTACGCAAACTGAATTTAGAGACGCTTCCACTCAAACTCCCGATTTCTCGAATACTACCGAATCTCTTAAATCCACTGAATCTCTTAAATCTCGAAATCAAATCTATGGACAGGGTAGCCAGCCCCAAACTCATGATCACTCTAAATCCTCTGAATCTCTTAAATCAAAAAATGAAATCCACGGACAGGGTAATCAGCCCCAAACTCGTGATGTCCTTAAATCTACTGAATCCTCGAAATCAAGTGAAATCCATGAACAGGGTAATCAGTCCCAAAACCGTGATTTCAATAATATCACTAAATCTTCGAAATCCAAGTCAAAATCTAAGTCAAAGCCTAAATCCAAACCCAAAACAAAATCTCAGTCAGAACTCAATTCCCAGAAATCTCGATCCCCAATTCAATCATACAATATATCTTCTTTAAACGATGTACCACCAGTAAACCTACTTCATTGTACTTTCCATATCGAAGGCAAACCCGTTATTTTCCTGGTAGATACTGGAGCCGGAATTTCAATAGTCCGAAAAGATAAAATAGGCTCCTCACAAATAAACCAAAACGACGTAGTATCTATTGTAGGTATCTCCAGCACACAATCATCAACTCGCAGTTTCGGTACAGCCAACTTATCTCTAGACGACCTTCCAAAGTTCAAATTTCACGTAGCTAACTTAAACATTAAAGCTGATGGCATTCTAGGGAATGATTTCCTTTCCAAAAACAATGTCTACATCTATGTCCAGTCAAAAACAATGCGTGTTCATAATAAAACATATAAACTCCATTCCCTTGAAGAAAAACAAGAAAAACTTCAAGGAAAACAAACCTTGAATAAAAGATCCGAAACAGTAATCAAATGTACAACAAAGTCTATTAAATCCGGAGTAGCTATTGTAAATCAACAATTCTTAACCACTGGTGTTATCATTCCTCATGCTTTAGTCCATGTCGAAAACAACTCATTCCTAACTACTTGTGTAAACGCCAACAAAGTAGACAAAATAATAGACATTCCAAACATTGATGTTGACTCATTTAGCGAACAACAAATACATAATCTTAATGAACATCCTTCTGAGTCAGACAAACAACTCACTAGCTTATCAGACAGACAGGAGAAAGTACTCAACCTAATCAGAGATGAACATTTGAACAATGAGGAAAAGAATTCAATACACAAGATAATTTCCGAATACTCAGACATCTTTTATATAGAAGGAGACCATTTATCATTTAGTAATCATTCGAAACATCATATTCGCACGACTACTGACATCCCGATTCATGCAAAAACATATCGATTCCCAAGAGTTCATGAACAAGAAGTAAAAAATCAAGTACAGAAAATGTTAGATGAAGATATCATACAACCCAGTTGTTCACCATGGAGTAGCCCCCTTTGGGTCGTTCCAAAGAAACTAGATGCCTCAGGGAAACAAAAATGGCGTCTTGTAATAGATTATCGTAAACTTAATGACATAACAATAGGTGATAGCTATCCCTTACCAAACATCACAGACATTCTAGACAAACTTGGTCATTCCCAATACTTTACAACATTAGATTTAGCATCAGGATTCCATCAATTAGAAGTTAATCCAGCTGACATTCCTAAAACTGCATTCACAACCCCCTATGGTCATTACGAATATAAAAGAATGCCTTTCGGTCTCAAAAACGCTCCAGCTACATTTCAACGCACCATGGATTCTGTTCTAATGGGGATTCAAGGAGAACGGTGTTTTGTGTATTTAGATGACATAGTAATTTTTGCATCAAGTCTCCAAGAACATGAAGAAAAACTTCATGAAGTATTTTCCAGACTTAGGAAATATGAACTCAAGGTTCAACCAGACAAATGTGAATTTTTACGACGTGAAGTCGCTTATCTCGGGCATATTATCTCAAACGAAGGCGTAAAACCAAATCCTGTAAAAATTGAAGCTGTCAAAAATTTCCCAACTCCAAAGAATTGCAAGGACATCAAAAGCTTCTTAGGTCTAGCTGGATACTACAGAAGATTCATAGAAAACTTCAGTCAAATAACAAAACCCCTTACTAGCCTCTTAAAGAAGGAAGTTCCTTTCATATGGGGTCAAACACAAGAAAACTCTTTCAACAAATGCAAACATCTCCTTACTAACCCCCCAATACTTCAATATCCAGACTTCACAAAAGAGTTCATATTAACAACGGACGCTTCACTACATTCTATTGGCGCGATTCTTTCACAAGGCGAAATAGGTAAAGACTTGCCCATAGCCTATGCATCAAGGACTTTAAACAAAGCTGAAACTAATTATTCTACAACGGAACGAGAAATGTTAGCCATTGTATGGGCAGTTAAACACTTTCGACCTTATTTATTCGGTCAAAACTTCACAATAGTCACAGATCATCAACCACTAAGCTATTATATGAAAATCACAGACCCAGGTAGCCGTCTTGCCAGATGGCAGTTCAAACTCGCTGGTTTTCAATACAAAATAGTCTATAAACCAGGAAAGAACAATACCAACGCTGACGCACTCTCAAGACCCCCTATTTCTACGACAAATATCGATCTTACAAATGACGATAGCACAAATCAAGAAACTCCTGACCATTATTTACAAGCCAATTATGAACATTTTTCTGACAATAGCTCTTATAACTTTGACACACCAAATCTTAAGATTTCACCAGATCGCCTCTTAGATTCTCGTCACAAAAATATCTTTATCCCCACTTCCTGCGAACTCTCTGATAAAAATGATTTATTCAACGAAGCTATTAGCTTGTGCTCTCAAGTCGATCCCTATTTAGAAAAATGTAAATCCCTATATGACAATGATCTTCTAATATCAGATAACAAACAAAACATAGTTTTTGGATACTCAAGACCAAAACACTATGATTCATGGGACTCCGAAAGTTATTTCAAAACTCTATTAAATTATCTTCAAAAAAATGACGTTAAAACTCTTTGTATTCCTGACCTTAAGAATGATCCCACTTGTAAATTGCAAGGAAACGAACAATTACATATAACTGCATATTTAGCTGACACATATGAATGTGAAATAACAATTTGTCAAAATACTGTTAAATATCCATCTCAAGAACAAATACCCGAAATTCTCAAAAGTTTCCACGATGAACCCTTATCTGGTCATCGAGGCATTATCGAAACTACGAGGAAAATACGGTCAGAATACTTCTGGAAAGGCATGACTGATGACATCAAGAAATACATAGACAACTGTTTAGATTGCCAACGTAGTAAAATACAAAGAAAAACTTATAAAGCCCCGATGGTTATAACGACATCATCTAGTGAACCTTTCGAACGCGTGACTATTGATTTAGTTTCTTATTCTGACATAACAGGTGACTTCAATAAATACATTCTAACTTTACAAGATGATTTAACCCGATTTGTTCAAGCTTACCCAATTCCTGACAAACAGCCAGTCACCATAGCTAAAACTCTTTTAATCTTTTGTCAACACTTTGGTGTTCCCAAACGGTTCCATTCTGACCAAGGTGGAGAATTTGTAAATAATATATTAAAACACTTAATGAAACAATTAGGTTGCAATCATACTTTGAGTACTGCCTACCATCCTCAAACAAATGGATCGTTAGAACGTTTTCATGCCGTCCTTAGAGATCATATTCGCATATATCATAAAAGAAGAAACTCAAACTGGGATCAAATAGTCCCTCTTGCTATTATGTGTCACAATACCTCTGTAAATCAATCAACTGGTTTTACTCCTCACGAACTACTTTTTGGATACAAACCCCATTCACTTTACTCTGCAAAAGACATCCGTGAATATACAACTAACGATTATCTTAACGATTTCAATGAAAGATTAAAAATAACTCGAGAAATAGCTAAACGCAACGTAGAGTCCATGAAAGATAAAGCCAAGGAACGTTATGACAAATCCATAAAGAATGTAGCTAAATTCAACGTAGGTGACAAAGTTATGCTCCAAATACCTAATCCAAATAACTTAGATCACAAATGGGAAGGACCTTATAATATCACAAGAATAGGGTTCAATGAAAATTATGTTATCAATAAAACAGGACGAAATTATGTAGTGCATGCTAATCGGCTAAGACCATTGCATGACTAAAAACTCAATCATGTAGTATTAAAGTATTTTTAGAAAGTTAAATCTTATTAAATTTCAGGGTATCCCAACAAATACTGGCATATCCTAATCCTTCTGATAATAAAACGAATAATTTCTATGAAACAATCAATAATCCATATATAAGTTTCATAGTATGCTCGATAATCAAATTAATATTCTATATTCTCTTATATAATTCGATTAAAAATATATTCTGTATTAATTAATAATTTCAGGTACTCCACAACATTAGTTGATGGAGATACTCATATAGAATCACTTCCATCAAACTCTGGACTCTATTACGAACACGAAGGAGAACTGCTTATCTCTGAAGGCTCATGGAAACTAATTATATATCGAAACCTTGAAGTCCTATTTCAATCGAGAGATTCCTTAAAGCGTCTTATATCGAACTATCGCAATTTAGCCATAAAGTATACTACAACACCAAACATAGCAACCACAAATTCTTTCATAAAAATCAATATCGATCAAATAGATTCAAGATTAAACGAAATAAACTTTTATACTAATAACAAACGTTTTAAACGAGAATTATTCGACGCTCTGGGTTCCGTTCTCAAATGGTTAATAGGTACCCCAGATGCAAAAGATGCAAAAAGATACAATGACTGTATTGATCTCTTAGAAAACCAACAGATCAGTACTAATGACATATTAAAACAACAGTTACAAATAATATCCTCAACAGTTACTAACTTCAATGAAACTATATATAAAATATCTTACGATGAAATAGTAATAAACGAAAATCTAAGAAAAATCAGTTCATATTTTAATACATCTAGTAAAATAATATTTAATTTAACAATATCAGAAGAAATTTCATCAGTATCAATTCAAATCCTCGAAGCCGTTATGACACTGGAAAAAGAAATCGATGACATTATTACAAGCATTTTGTTTATTAAATCGGGTGCAGTTCATCCCTCGATCATTTCTACTGTAAGATTATATAAAGAACTTTTATCTTCTAGCCCAGACAGAATTAATAGAAATCTAGTAGCCCCTGTAACTATGCAAAATATCCATCAAATCCTAGAGTCCTCAACAATAACATCATATATATACATGAATAAATTAATATATATTCTCGAATTCCCTTTGGTTAAAAACGATAAATTCACCTTATATCGTATCTATCCAATCCCTATAAGACATCCGAACTCCTCTCTCTATTCCGTTATCCTTCCTGAGCAAACCTACCTTGCCACAAGTTCTTCACAACAACAGTACGTTGTTACGAGCTCTATGGAAAATTGCAAAACATTTGCAACAGAAGCAAGGGTCTGTAAAGATCAACCAATATATCACTACAATACCAGGCCAACTTGTGAAATGGCTATTCTGATGACAAGCAGCAAAGAATTACCGGAAATGTGTGAAGTAACTACAATCGCCGCTCAAGTCAATACGTTCCAGCCATTGAAGAATAACAAATGGATATTTTTACTACATCACAAAACCACATATGCCATAGAATGTGGAAACAAAATCACCCATAATGAAATAGCTGGCACGGGAATCATATCTCTAGATCCTGGATGTAAATTTTATACAACGTTTATTACTCTGAATGCTGAAGAAGAAAAGTCGGTCAACATTACTCATCCAATAATTACTGTAGATATTGAAGATAATTGTGTTCCAGAAATCCTTGATTTGGAACCACCAGAAATGATACATATGAAGATCAATAACGTTCCACTAGATTCATTGCACACAATTAAAGAAGAAATCAAAACCTATTCTCAACGACTGAAAGAAAATGAAGCATCATTTCTAAGCAAACATAGCTCAAAATTTTCAGTACTTAGCATATTCCTGGGAATTATTATGCTAATATTCTGCATATACAAATGCTGCCCTTCAAGCTTCTTTAACTACTTCAAAGGACATAACCATCAAAATGGATGTATACAAATATTCAACAACTGTTTTGACAGATCCACTCGCAAACAACACATAGCCGTCCCGATGACAACCTTAAACATGACGGACACGTCATGCATTTCTGAAGATGAAGACGAAGTTACAATCAAGAAAAGTCCTCAAAGTTCCGGCAAACACGCCCCAACTTTGTTCTAAGAGGGGAGGTGTTACGTACCCTACACAACTAGTCATAGCATACCTCTGTTAGCATTAGTCATTAATATTAGACCTTAAACTGACGATAACAACTTCCGTCGAAGATAACATTTACTATCTTCTACTTTCTCAAATTGTAATCTCTTAGTCACTAAGTTAGTTAAGTTAGTCAGAACATTCTGTTAGTCATAAGCGATAAGAGTAAGGGTATAAAACCCAAACTCCCTATTATTATATTCATTCTAATTCCAGTCTCCACAGTGAGAACTCTTGTAATAATCTAAATAAAAATATAATTGTTTTTTAAAAACAAGTTTTCTGCTTCCAATATCTTACAGAGATATCTTGTCCCCTGGAATATATGCCTACTTTTCAACTGGATAGGCCTTTGAAGTCAAATACATACTTTAAAATTACTGGTCTCTACAAAATTTGACTTTTAAGAGCACTATGCGCTGACGTAGTCAAAGAAGCATAACTTTTAATTGTAACTCCTTAAAGGAAACATTATTTTCAGTATAATTTTCAACTATCAAGGCATCAAAGCCCTTGTAAGTATTTTTATGTACTTTTTACGCGCAATCTTGATTAGAAGATCCTAGTTCACACCTGCGCATCTAAAACTAGGGCCCCGCCCCGCGATAAGCGCGTGTCGGCAACGCATTCCTTCGAAGCCTTTGTGTAGCTGCCTTTGTGCGTGCGCGCAAGAGAGCTTGCAGACCGCAGTGAGGTCTACACAGTCCGTGCATCTAATACTATCATACTTTTATTTTAATTGCAAAATGATAACTTTTACCTCATGCTTCGATGTTCATTCCAAGTAGAGGATATACCTTTAACAAACTATTTTGTAACAATCTTTTGTGAAAATTATGAGCTCAATTAGTTTCAATTTCTTGAAAAACCCTGACGAAATGGTCTTGCTTTTTTCAGAACAAAAACTTGTAATGACAGTAATAAGTTGTGTAAATATGTCAGTGTCAATGTATATGTAGTATTCAAACACCATTTTTTTTTTGTTTAGAAATTATGCGGTCCTTCTGTCACACTCTGAAATATTTAAAATCTCATAATCCACATAAATACATATCTTTATTATTCGGCTGGTCATCGAACTCCATAAGTTACGACCTAATGATTTATTGGCGGCAAGGTCAAAATTCAATTCGAAAAGTTGATTGCATTTTGTAAACATAAAACGAATATCAGAAACAAATCTTAACTTTTTAAGGGTCATGTCACATATCATGCGTGTTGTGTACTTTTGAATAACGTACTGGTCTTCTGTAAGGGTCATGTCATGTCTACCCTTAAACAAGAGACTGGTCTGCGCCTCATAAAACGAAAGGATTTGCATTCGCATCGATATCACATTACATGGCAGAGTTTCAATTAAATAAAATCAGTTATTTTTTTCTTTGCGTTCTAGAGTTCCGTTGTGGGATTCCTTACGAAATACAACTCCAAGGAAATGTTGGAAATGTAGAGTGCCAGACATCGTGGCAAAATACAGGAGCATCCACTTTTTACGGGCAACTTTGTCTTAAAACGTGATAATATGGGCTTATCCTACTAAGTACTGGTTGTACTTATACATGCATACACGCTTTTTAGAATGAATGAATGAATACACACTTTATTGTACACGGTCAAATAAAAAATTGAGTACAGAGTTTTGAACACACAATGTTGTACAAGGGCGGACTTATCACTTAAAGCGATTTCTTCCAGCCAACCTTTGGGTGGTGAAGAAAGTATTATTTTACGTAATGTGGAGGGGGATACCAATTTACAAAATACATAAATAAAAGAAGAATCAAAACCAATAAAGTGAATATACATAATGCCTAATATATAATATACTCCTATCCAACAAAACTTACACAATATATTTTATGTTTGATACATACATATCGTATACATACAAATACATAAAAAAAAAAAAAAATAACTACTTAATATACTCTTAATATATACTATATATAAAAATATCAATAGACTGATTGAACATTAATAAACATTTTTTTTTTTTATATTTCTACTTTTTTTTAAGAATTTCGTTGTTAACTTGGTTGGGTTGAGCCTAGCTCTTACAAAACAATACAAATTAGGGTAGGAGCTAGTGCACTGTTGTAATTCCCGTAGCTTAATTTCGAAAAGTTTTTTTTTTTACATAGAATATATGCCATTTTAGGACATAGTTTTCGTTATTTCGGTATATAAATTAATCTTTATATTTTATGATTTTTTAAAGAATTGTCGATTATGACGTCACTTGAGAATTTTAGACAGTATACTGATTGTGATGTGTGATTGCACATAAAAAGTCGTCTGTCTCTGTCTGGTTAATCATCTGTCAAATCAGTCGGCAGCAAGTTTTTATAAAATCTTAATAATTTATAAACAGCCATCTCTCAAGTCCCGTCACACGAAGGCAAATGGAAGTTGCAGTTTTTTCTTAAAAATATTCATTATCATGATGTTTGTTTTGAGAAGTTCAAAAAAACCGCTTATTAAACCTAAACCTCGAAATGGTTTTCGAATTAACACACCTTAACATAATTTAATCTAACCGAATTGCGCCTTTACTTTTGTGAATATATATTTTTTTAATAATCCTTTTTACTTGCTAAGCAATCACCTTTTACAGAACCCAGCACCATTTTAACATTTTAGACTTTTATTTTTCTGCAGATTGCCCCTCTAGTATTCGATCGGCACACAATTTTATCATAAACAAGTAAGATAATAATCAAAACAGATTCCTTGCGCATGTGCGAAGCTTCGCTTGCTTTTTTAGTTACAGCATTTTTAGTTGCTCTTATAACTTTACAGCTAATTAAGATGGTATTTAAAATTAATGATACATCAATCATGTATTTTAACAAGAAGAATCATATTATAAATAAGAGCTTTTTGCGGAATGAGTAAGCACGAAATAGTTATTTATTTTAAGTTATTGGATAACCTGTATATAAATGACTTTGATTTATATACCCAAATTCTTACTGTAGACTCGGTAAGTGTTCAGGAACGAGATTCATTTACCTTTTTTGCAAAATACAAAAAAGTATTGTCTGCTTGTTTTATGAACAACACCGAGTCAATTGCAGTATGTTTTTTTTTTGCGTTGCCTTTTTTGTTTTCAGCCAGTAACATTAAAAAACCTCTGTGCACATAGAAATTGTTAGTGAGTAAATGTAACAAAACCTCATTCCATGTTTAAATAACAAGACAATTATGGATTTTCATAGTGAAATTGGCGGAGTGATAACACGACAGATATGGATTTTCATACTAATATTGTCGGCCGCTGATGGCTTTTTTTTACCACAACTAGAAGTTCGATTTATCTCGAAAAAGGTTCTTCAAATTATGATCGTATTACGCTCTTGTTTGAGAAAAGTCATATTATACATTTATCCACTGTGAGTAGTAATTATTTATTTTAATAAATGAAAACGTGGTGTATCAAGGCCTATTAAAATGGCCACTCACGAATCAAATCGAACTGCTCACGCGAATTCCTAATTTGAAATTTCCTTTGTTTTTTTTTACCGTCCAAATTCCACACGGATTAAGAAGCTTGGATATCGACGATTTAATCAAAGAGATAAAAAACTACCGACAATTATAGCTATTAAAGCAACTGTACAATCAATGGAAAAAATGCTTATCGCATAATCAAATTTTGACTAACATCATCAATTGAATGCGCCCTGAAGGCATGTGAAAGTGACATTGACAACCGAAGAAAGGTTGATGACCGACGGATTTCTTTTTTTATCCGGTAATGTTTAATATTGGTGATAGAGTGCTAAAATATTAAGCAACTTAATGTTAGAAACTTTCTGTCGGTTTACTCGCATGGCGATATCAATACTAAAACGGTGGAATTAGGTTGAGTATTTTTTTTAATGTTATTTTTTCTGTATTTATGTACTCAAACCTATAAATTTCTTTTAATTTGTAGCGTGTCTTGCTGTTATTATCACTTACTTTAATTGTTTTTAATATAATCAATAAATCTAAGAATTATTTTTGATCAAAAGTCGTGTTTTTTTTTCTTTTATTATTTACGGACACTCTTTCGAAATTCAATTTAATTAAAACAATGCAAACTGAACAAAATAAGGGCATACATACTATACACGATAAGGGTGGGTCTCCATCTATGCGATTCGTTCGACGCGATGAAAGCGAGAAAAAGCAAATTAGGGTGAATACTTCGGGAAAAAGCAACTCTATTCGTGGTGGTTGAAATTTCGAATAAAACTACATTAAAATAAAGTTCTTATTGGCGCGCACTGCAAAATGGCTGTTATGTTAGTCCCTGCGGCTGGCAAATGCAATATAGTGGGTTTTTTATTTATTTGAAATAAAATGAAAATGAATTTCCAAAAAGCAAGTATTTTTTAAACTGTTTCGATAAAAACTGCAGCATGTTACAAGTGGACAAAAAACCGAGAAATAAGATTGAATTTATTTTTTCTTCACTTCTATGTATTTAAATCAAATTTAGGAAAACCACAACACTTTAAGTATCACGTGGTTTACTGTGTATTTTTCTTCTATGAAAATGCTATAATTATATACCGTGTAAAATGGTTACAAAGTTACTCAGTTCAAGATCGTTTGCGTAGGTAGAAGCTAAGCACTCTTCAGCTTCGGTTGGTGATCATTGAACCTTGTTCCTGGTCCCTCGCCGGGTATCCGGTGTGGGTACGGGCGGTTGATTAGATTTCACCTTGTATTATATATATTTTATCTATAATTTTAATCGTATATATATTGCTACATAAATTAAATAAACCTTTAATCTAGTTCATGTACATTTATTATTTTATTGCATATATATTTTTTATAAGATTAAATTTTGACTCGTGAAACGTGTATTTTATATACCTATACCTACTTTGCAAAATAAACTATTTGAATTTTGAATTTTGAATTGCTTAGTAGTTTGGTTATATTTTGTAGTAGGTATTATTCTGCATGGTTACAGCACGATTGCAAAAAATACTTGACTGATTGAGCTGCAATTAGATATGATAAAGCAAAGTTATACATAAATTCCAAAAATATTTGCTCGATGGGTTCATGATGCGTACATTTTCTACGATGTACCCTTGAGTTAACACTTACCCATATTTGGTCCTGTCAGATAAGTGGCACCGAATCGACACCAATATCTGGTTTAGTAAGTAAACAAACAGTCTTGCGTCTTTTTCTTAGTATTGTTTTTTATATACTGATTATCATGTTAGTTCCTAGTGTAAAATTAAGTACATTCATTGTTTAGCATAGTAAAATCCGTTATTGGTACTATTATCTGTTGTTATATTTAGTTAATGTTTACTGTATTTGCTGTGGATTTTTGTTCATAAATAAAATAAAATAAAACAAAATTAAAATTTTGTCGCGTTGCCCCGCATCGATTCGCTTAGCTTGGTAGAGGCTGAGGCATTAATAGACAATAAAAGTACCTGCGTACATTCCGGCCAGCAATTTAATGATTCATTGTGATTTGTGGTAAATATTCGCTATAGTTTTGATATATCAATAAAGAGCCCGTAAAATATAATCTTTTGTTCTAAAAGGTCAAGGCAAGCCTTAATAATAGCGCTCCATTTACTCCGCAGAAAAATGTTCCTTATTTTAATTTATCGGAGAACAAAATCTTTATAAGTCTTAATGAAGGTCGTAAGCAATGTTTTCTTTTATAAGTTGATCGTGAATTAGGGCTGGTGTATACAATGTCAAAACACTGGTATTATATATTATCTGTAATATGATTGTTTTGCATGCAGTATTTTAAGAAATAGACAATCTGACATTCTATCAGATGGTTGATAAGCACACCCTTAAGAGGCTTTGCGAATTTTATTTTTGTCACTGTCACTCCAAGTGATAAATCGCGCAGTGCGAGAGGGGCGGATTCAGGGCAAAAGGTAAAAAAAAGTTGCTTTTATATTTTTATTAAAAAAAACTAAAATAGCTAGCAAAATTTCAAATATTAAATCTCTAGATACTCGTATTGATAAAACACACCTAATAAAATATGTTTGAGTTCTGTATATGGTTCCTATTCGTTAAACGAGGAGAAAAAGTGTGTTTGAAGACCTCATTTCAACAAATTCTATCGAGCAAAATGTATCCAAACATGTTTTTCAATTTCAAAATATGATTGAACCCCAATAAACGAAATAATGTTACAGTCCTTTTAAAAAACAAAAGTGCCAAGAAATAGAGTTATATTTTAACATAAATTATTACCTTGTAAACAAAATATTATTGCGTGCAGTAATTGAAAATTATTACCACAACAATCGGTTGAAATTTATTGATATTACATCCAGTTTTGGACAAGTTAATTCCAGTGAAAACCTTAACCCATTTACTTGAGTTCGTTGAACACGTTTTTTGACGGCATTAATTAGGACGTAGCCAAAAAGATATTCCTATAAATTTGTAAATAAACATTATAAAATCTCATTATAAAATATATCCCCGAATACATAAACCGGAAGTCGAAAATGTATCATATGAAGGCCATAGTGAGAAGTATCATAGTAAAAGTTAACATTACAGACCACTGTACAAGCGTAATGCGTGGCAGCACCAGTTTTTGTATGAAACTAAGACGCATTGTGTGCACGCAATCACTACATAGTATAAAACAAAGTCGCTTCCCGCTGTCTGTCTGTCCCTATGTATGCTTAGATCTTTAAAACGTAACGGATTGTTATGCAGTTTTTTTTAATAGATAGAATAATTTAAGAGGAAGGTTTATATGTATAATACATGCATAATATAGTAAAGAAACACTGATAATTTTAGAGGCTTCTAATGTGATGTCGTAAATAAATACATTTGTTTGCGCTTACATTGCAAACGCTAGCTGAACCCTATGAGATAGATCAAAATAATGTACTACAGTATCGCACACCTTAAAAGGTTCTACAAAAAAGTCCGCAATGGTATATGTCTATCTCTTAGGGATAACTCACAATAACCATTTTTTATCCTTTACTTTTTACGAGAAATAAGGCCTTATTTAAGAAGCGATTTTAACCAATACAGCATAAATCCTTATCCAATTAAGTACCTTGAATACTGTAGTATATTTAGTGTCAGCATTGCACCCGTGCGAAGCCGGGACGGGTCGCTAGTAAGTATAACTTGAGATGCCACGCACAATGCCACGCGCACGCATTTGGTGTGTATCAGCCTTTACCGATTTTTTTTTGTCAAAAGATGATAGGGGTGTGCCTAACTAACAAAAACGGTTCTAACACACTAGTGCAGATGCCACAAAACAGATTAAGCAAATACCCAAGAATGATTTTAAAGTTAGGCTTTAAAATGAAACTAAATATTTCACGTGAAAACTAGAAATTATGCAAGATAATACAACTTTTGTAACGTATAAATTGAAGACTATTTGGCAATGAAACAATTTTGATACTAAAAAAAATTCAAATCCATCCAAATCGGCTTTTTATCGACATAGTTGAAGAAACAGAAAGTCGTGTATCGTTAACAAAATAAACACAAATAACGATAGTGGGAGTTATATTTTGTTATAATATAACAATATGCCGCCCACGTTGCAATGTCATCGTGCAACGCATCTCTAGCTTTCCTAACCTTCGTAGTTCATGCAGATATTATGACTTAGCTCTTTAAACAGTACTCGTACAATAAGTAATAGAAAAAGATGAAAAAGTCAATATACGAGTAGGTATATATAAGTATATAGGGATAATACGTATACAGGTGAGAAAAAAATCCTGTCATAGAACAATCTATGAAGCATGCGAAGATCACAAAAGGCGCACCCCAAATGCACAATGTTATTCCTATAGCTTAATTTCTAAAAGTTTTTTTTTTCTGAAAATTTACGTCATTTTAGGACATAGTTTTCATTATTTTGTTATATAAATTAACCATAATTTTTGTATGATTTTTTAAAGAACTGTCCGATATGACGTCACTTGAGAATTTTAGATATTATACTGATTGTAATGTGTGATTGCTTATAAAAAAGTGGTCTATGTCCATCTGTCTACTCATCTGTCATCCGTCTGTCAAATCAGTCGGAAGCAAATTATTATAAATTTACCTTGATAGCAAAGGACAAATTTCTAAACAGCCATTTCTCATGTTACATCACATGAAGGCAAATAGAAGTTGCAGCTTTTTCGTAAAAATATTCATCATCATGAGGTTTTTTAGACCACAGGTTCGAAAATGCGGCTTATTAAACCTAAATCTCGAAATGGTTTTCGAATTAACACACCTTAACATAACTTAATCCAAGCGAATATAACACTTCGTCAGTCTAAGGTGGATGCAACGGAGCGCGTTCCCAAACGCAAAGCTTATGATTATTTTGCTATTTTTTTTATAAAAGGTGTTAAATAAATGTTATTTATGGCATTAAGCGGCCATAATTTAATGTCAATTGGGCTATTCTAGTAAAGTTGTATTATTTTATGCATTGCTTTGTAAATGATCCTGTACAACAACTTTTAAGCGTGTTTATAGTTGTTGTGTTGTGCAGAATAATTTAAAACGTAGAGCATACATTAACTAGAATTTTATTAGCTAAAAAAGCCTAATTGACGTTAAACTATGGTCACCTAATGCCATAAATATCATTTAACTAAAACTTTTTATTCAGAAATAAGAAAAGCAATCATAAGTTTTGCGTTTGGGAACGCGATCCATCATAAAAAAAATTGACGGTACTTATTTTGGGACTAAGCAGATCTTTAACTCAATCAGCGCTGTTTTTGTTGAAAAAATGAAAATGAATATTATTTATTGCACAACAAAGGATTTGAATACATATGTTTAGTGGCCAGGGCTTCCTATAGATGTTCAAAGGGACATCTGTGTCAGGAAGACCCGCTCTTCCATAGGACCATCTACATTTTAAGTTGCGCTTTTGACATAACATATAAAAATTTGTACAAAAGTTTGAAATTAAGAGTGTGTGTATGTGTGTATGAGAGAGGGTGTGTAAGTGTGTGTGAGTGTGATGTATCTTAATATACCTATATATTACATTTCAAGTAGTTTTTCAACCTCAAGTTGTTTTTTGTTATGCTGCAGGGTGGATAGACAGACATCAAAACTTATCTATAGGGGTTCCTATTTTAACGAAACCCTAAAGCAGGGGTCGGCAACCGGCGGCCCGCGGGCCGCATGCGGCCCGTGTACCTCTTCGGTACGGCCCGCAACTACTGCATGATAATTATATTCGGTAGTACATATTTGAGTGAGCAGATTTTCCATTCTGAACTATCCAAAAAGCAAGCATTGTTTTCGGTTAAAGAATGCACAATTAGACGCAATACTGCGCATTTCCACATTTAAAATGCAAGTCAAATACAAAACCTTGTAAGTTAAATAAATGCAGCCGCAAAAATCGCATTAATTATTTTATTAATTAATACTTAAAATGTTTGAAACTACAATAAATATGATATTTATTTAAATACAAAAATGAGATGCGGCCCTCGCTGATCCCCTGGTAACATTTGTGGCCCTCCTATATCATAAGGTTGCCGACCCCTGCCCTAAAGCATTCATAGGCCTAGCATTCATAAATATGAACCAACAAATCCACTTGACCCAGCACGCAAGCACCATGTATTCATATTCTTTGACACCAAACAGGTCTTCTAGAAGCGATAATTTTTCCGAACATCACCTTGTTACTGTATATCTAAGATTGGATCTAGAGGTGATCACATGAATTCTTGGGCTCTCGGAGCCCTTGTAGATTTTATCTAAACATCTTAAATTATTGTCCCGCGCCCGCTACTTCGGCTTCTCATCTGAGGTTATAATACTGGTAAATGAAGTAGCCAGTCTGGATAAGGTAGCTGATTAAAAGCTAAATTATTACCAAAATAAATTTCTTGTATCTTTTGCGGAGACAACCAATAATCTCGAGGTTGTAAATATTAAGCCGTACTTGTTAGTTGTATTGTAACTGCTGAGCGTATTTAGGTTGTAGAGATGTGTTTACTGAGTGACTGAAACTATTTGAAAGGAGTTGTTTAGAAGAACTTAGTAAATGGTTGTATGTATTTCAGAGTTGTAAGTAATTTTTTATAGAAAAAGATATATATCTTCAGAAAAAAATTTAGTTCGTTTTATTGTTTTAGTTTTAATATTTGTTTTATCAATAATATTATTATTTCACGGTATTCTAATATTCATTCAATATTCTAGATTTCACAGACTGCATTCGAAGAAGGGAAACAAATGAAAGCTGAATGCCAAAACTAGACCTGTTATAATTTTAGTAAAATATGAAGTGTCATATGTATGTTCATAACTGCTTTGATAAAAATCCGGTTAGTTTGGATCCGGTTAGTTAAAAATCCGGTTAGTTACTGGTAAGTATTTAGAGCAAATAATTTACCTTTATCGTATACCGATGCAAGTAAAAATTCCTACACAGTTATAGTGCGAAGTTTTGTTTGTAGTATGTGAATCCTATTTATTGAAATGACTGAAAGTTTGGCTCAAAAGGGTTTAAATATCTACAAGAAGGCACGAATGTTTTGGAGAAAGACCAAGAAAATGAAGATCTAGATACAAAAATTCAATCGCATCCAAAAAGGTCACATCCAATCCTATCTTTCTAATCCACACCACCTCCATGCCTATTAGCTTTATATTGGTATAAGCGTTGAAAGCTTGCCGACCTGGCCACTCCTAGCTAATGCTCGACGCAGGGTCAAATTACTGGCCGGTTAGAACCGCCAAGTGCTTAGAGAGATTGCGCAAAAAAAGAAGAAAATTACCGGATTGAGAATGTGTTTTCGATTGAGCTTAACACTGCTCCTTGTATCGGTGCTATTATCACGGCAAGGTGCGGATGAAATTGAAAATGGAATGTTTTGTGTTCGAATTTTGAAATTGATGGAGTTTAAAATGGGTTCGATGGGAAATTGTTTGGCATAATTGCATTGGCCAATTTCAGCTTAAATCCAATGATAAGAGTCTTAATAAATCGCAAATAAAAAAAAAACATTTACGTTACCAAATTTATTACCTTGACTTTGCTAAAGCTACATAAACATTATGTCATCGTCTATTAAGTCACCTTGCAACCGGTATAATCAAAATGTCACCACTTTGTCTTTTTAAGACGGGTTCTTTATTCAAATCTCGTTAAATAATCTTATCGGTATTATGCTAAAGACCTTTGTCCACCTACATACATGCACAACAAGTCGAGACAGACAAATGTACAAAACGTTCACTTTCGTTAAGTCGGGCATCACTTTCAGTGTCGTAAGCCACCTTCGATTTATTTCTGCAAAATTATCCTTTCATTAGAACGAAGAGAATTTAAGCTCTATTTCTTTGCAATAAGAGTTCCTAAAGCTGTAAAGGTTACCTGGCAGGTCAGGAGAGTATTTTGTAGAGCACGGCTTTGGTCGTGACTTGTGCAGAACTATTTGTATTTTGACAAGTATTCATGGACTACAAATAACAATAAAGTAGGCGAGCGGAGAGGGTGACTTAAATGACGTAAGGGCACATAACTTGGTAACTAAATGGTTTTGAAATGCCACAGGTTGGTTCGGACTTGGAATAGATATTGTTACAAAGATGGCTCAAAAAGTAGCTTTTCAAGTCTTGAGGATTTCTGTGAAGAAGTATTAGATCTTTACCTATGAAATTGCCGAAATTTTTTCACAGATTCATGAGTTCATAATTACAGTGATTCAATAGCTATTTATATTATTTGGTTTTTGTTTGAAAGTTGAATTCAAGTTTTTACGTATTCAATTTTGTTTTTATGTCAGTTTGATAACCATAATTAAATCTTCAAAAACAGTTCGTCCTAAAAGCCATCCATTTACATGATAAGATTCGTAAAAACAGCTGAAACTTTTCAAAAATTAAATTAATGTTGCTGTTAGCTTAATGTTGTCTCATTCATACACAAAATTAATTATGAAATTTGGATTTGTCATTCCTAAAAAAATGCAAAAATGAAAATTGAGTACTGAAAATTGAGTTTCCTTCAAATTCTCTATAGAAAACAGCAATTTCATATGTAAAGACCTATTATTTATATTGTATCTGAAATAGGTAAATATATATAACAATTTTGTTTATGTTTTTCTTAATGGTTTTAAGTGTTCAGATTACTTATTCAACTGACGACGATCTCAATTGGGTCAATATGATTGCTAAAATTCTTGGAGAGTGGTGGAATCAATGTATGAACATTAAAATTTTGAGAACAACGGATTTTGGAGCTTAGTGGAACAACCCAAATATACTGGGTGGTAAATAGACAAGTTTCTCTAAATTTAAACAGACTGATCCTACTAAATAATTTTCCAAATCGTGCATATAAAAACAAACTAAGACCTGTCCGTACAAAATTATCACTAGGTTTTCAAAATTAAGGAAACGTGAAAATATTTTCTCATTTAAAGATTCTTTAGGGAATTTGTTTGTATGATAATGTGGTTCTATTTAAAATCTTCTAAAGATCTTTCTATTTAAAGTCTATTTACAGCCGAATTACCGAAAAACTAATTTTTTCTTCTTTATTAATATTTGAAGTTTATATATACTTATTTGTATTTTATGTAAAGTTACATGAACTTTTTCGAATTATATTTCGACCAACTTGTGGTCGTTTGACGACTGACGACGACCACAAGCTGGTCGAAATATATTTTGAAACTAATTAATACTTTTTATTTATACAACCGACCGAATTCACACTGAAGACTCGGTTAGTGATCACGAATAAGGCTCAATGATCTTGTTTTTCTAAACATTGTATCCGATCCGATTTGTATCCGCACGAACTGGACTAGTTCAAATACAGTTCCTAGAATAGGCAAAAAAAAAATTGTCGAATTTCACCTGAATGCGGTCATTAAACATTGTTCCTGATCACTAACCAAGTCTCCAGTATAAATTCGAGCGGTTGATTAAATTTCCCTTAGATATTAAATATATCTTTTTGTATTTTAAGTACAGTTACATAATATTTAAATAATTTATATTATGATGTAACAAGCTTGTCATTTTATTAAATACTTATAAATACAATATAAGTGACAAATTCATTATATCCGAGACATTCCGGTCCACTTTGGGGCCGAGTGGGCCAAAATATATCTATGAATTATTAAATTTATCATTTTTATTGTATCTATAAAGGCAGCTCTATATTCTCGCCGAAAATCTCGCCTGAATGGGACAAAGCTATACGAAACGCAATAGAATCTATCTCCTTTACTTGTACACCTTTATCCCCTTCATGGCGAAAGACGTAGTAATACTTTATATTCTCTGGCGAAAGACTCGGCGTGAATGTAGAGCGTGTTTAATTAAATGAAAAGTCATGACACTTCGAGTGTATCAGATGTATACTGAGTGTTGATTAAACAGTTAAATATAGATCACATTTCACCGACGTTTATGCCGCCGTATTTTGGGGCACAAACAAATTATCGACGCGCGCGACACAAAATACTTGAAAAAAATTGATACTTGTCGTTGTTGGTTCTTGATGGAACATTTGAAACATCTTGTCAATAAAACACATACTTGGTAACTGTTCCACTTTATATCTATATTACACTAGCGACCGGTTTCGTTATAATAACATCGTCAGGTTATTGGATACGAACATACTTAGTTTCCAGGCGGATACAGAGATAAATCGCGAGGCTTGAGTATTTGTATTTAGGCCCATGATTGACACACTTTAAATCTCTATTTTCTGAAGAAGTTTTTCTTGTTTTTCTTTGGACAATCCTTCAATTTAAAGAAATTCTGAAGATTCATAACAAAGCGAGCTTAAAAGGTGAAACTAAACTGGGAGCAATCCGTACAAAATAATCATTTGGTAGTTGGTAAGTGAATATACTTGGTGTATTATTGACATGCTCAGAACATTAAATGACATGCTCGCATGCTCGTATGAACTGCTCTAAGCAGTGAACCGCTTCAATTGAAAAGATTTTGAAACAAAGCTAATAAAAGAATTAATATAGATTTTAATACTTTCTCAGAATTTTCTGAGAAAACAATTTTTTTCATCTACCTATTTGCAAAATTCATAAAACAAAAGCTTAACTATAGGATCAGTAGAGACGTGGTTTAATTTTCTGAACAAGTCAATAATACATGCTGTATGTACATATGTAAAGTTATGTACGTAAGCCTAAAATGTGGGCCTTCAGGGATAACACGCAGATAACGAGCGACTGACCTAGGTATATTTATTTTTGGTTATGAAAGTAGTTATAATTAACACACAAACGTGAATAAACTCTCAAATTCCCGTTGCTGACGCAGCTGTTTAAAAAAAGGCTAATTTGAAATGCCTATACTGTTTTGCTGATTTCTTGCTCAGTTTTGAGTAAATAGTAATTAGAATAACAATGGTTACCTATATTTTATTAATTTTTTTAACAAAGTTTAGCTATCTACCGCAGACTGAACCGTGGCAGTGTATAAAAAGCACTAAAGTGACCAGTTTTTACTAAGATGTATTTTGAGCGAAAGTTTAAAAAATCCAAAGAGAACAGGCGCCGGTTGTCTCGACTTTTTCCGATAACGAAGGTCCAAATGGAGCCACGCTTTATGCAGATGAGGGCTCACATAAATCGATGGGTATTCTGAAATTATAATTTGTTCGCGGAGATAGGCCGCCGCGCCGCGGGCGCCGCGCCTACGCGCCTCTTGTTACGAGATATCCTCACTGATCATTGATTGTCATTTGTAGCTTTTAAGGAAACTAAAACTAATAGAATTGTTTTACAAATTGAAGTCATTTAGTGATATGTTTGATGGGTTATTTTCACAATATTAACGTTCCACTTCGGATATTTATGATTTTGCAAAGTTTTAGCCTTAACTATAAAGACATCGTCAGTCTAGTCTGGGAGCCGACATAATTCCTTTTTATATTGTGTTTACTGTTAGTTTTAACAAAGATGTGTAAATATAAACTGACGCTCTTTACTGTATTGTACTAACCTTAGATTAAGTTTTTTTTTCCTCTTTGTAATATTAACCATTTAAATGAAAATAAATTGAATTGTAAATTGAATTGAATTATTTTAAAACTTCTTGATAAATAAGAAATAGATTTTGTTTTAACAAAGTTTCCATTGATAGAACCTTGCTGAATTTAATAGTTTTAAAGTCGAATTTTGGCTTAAGGGTCCGCATAATGTCAAATACACAACTTCAAATCACCATTTCACATTGCATTACTTGGTCAATCGGTTTAATAAAAATAATATACATAGATAGTAGACTAATACTTCTGATGAACATGTCTTAGCAAAAACGCAATAGCATTAAGTTCACTCGATAGAAAAAAATGCGAATTTACCTATAAATTTTATGTTTTTCGAGTGTTAAGGGACCTTCCTCGAACCATATCTTGAACCATACCATTTTTACTTTGAAATTTGTATTGAAAATAAGTGAACAAATTACCTCGTAAGTGAGTTTTAGAATACTTTAGGATTTTCATCTAGAAGCTGAGTTATTAAATAAAAACTCAGTTTTTCGTGAATGAGTTTCGTAAGAAACCTTAGTGGTCGTAACAGCCACGGCTCAGAGCGCGCTATTTTGAACTTAAAGGAAACGTCATAGAGGTGCTTTATTTGACTTTTTATGCAACCTTTAGACAGATTCGGAAGTCGCGGGTTAAAATGAAGTTGGGGGTACAATTAATATCCATTTTGCGTGACTTGGGAAGCATAATCTATACCTTACGTAACTTATATCCCTGCACGGGCTTCCATGGTTTCGGAAACCTCGCAATAATTATTACACGCAAAAAAATATGGTTGTAAGTATGGCTGTAGATGATATTTGCCTATCAGAATAATCTTTAAATTGATGACTCTTCAGTTGACACAAAACACCGACAACGGTCTCGGAATATCAACACGCAAAAAAAAATAACCCAGATTGCGGACATCTAGAGTTGAGCTAAAATAGTGACTGTCAAACTTTTTACATACACGCAGCATAACAAGTTCAGCAGTAGGTCAGTTACATTCAAAATAATGACTGACGAACAGTTTTTTGCTAGTATCTACCTCAAGTTTTTAGGATGCACTCTATCTTAGGTAATATTCAATATTGTTATATTTATTACCTTCCATCAAATCAAAACGTATCATCCAAAAACTGTCTTGTATTTTCTTATCCCTTGGTTAAAATAGATATAAGTAATTTGATGTATAGTATAAGTTAATGTTAAAAAAAAGACGTGATCTTGCCAAGTTTCTTGCCCGTTCTTCTTAGCAAGACTAATCGAATGGGCGGAGGTATGCATGTATTTATATATGTAACCTATTACTATGTAGTATATAGGATGGGATTTGGTCGGCCGCCTGGATTCGTGCTGGGGGCTCGGTTGGTGATCATTGAACCTTGTTCCTGGTCCCTGGCCGGGTCTCCGGTATGGGTTTGGGCGGTTGATTGGATTTCACCTTGAATAATAATATTTTACCTATAATTTTAATCGTATATATATTGCTACATAAATTAAATAAACATTTAACCTAAGTAGTTCATGTACATTTATATTACAAATATTTTTATAAGATTAAAATTTGACTTGTGAAACGTGTATTATATATACCTACTTTGCAAAATGAACTTTTTGAATTTGAACATGATCAGTCAGGACACTGTCCTCTTTGCAAAAAGCGTGTTTTGCACTTTTCCAGCGGCTACAACGCTTCTTACTCTGACACTGAACGCTACACTCCATTTCACACCCACTTGTCCAAATATGGAATAAATAAGATAATCCAAGGGTCAATAAAGCTAAAGATATGTTTGCGCTAGATTATTCAGATTATATCATAATATAATAATAATAATGTTGCAGGCTAAGTTAAGTATACTGGTGTGAGACAAAGTTAAG
This sequence comes from Ypsolopha sequella, assembly GCA_934047225.1. Taxonomy (NCBI): domain Eukaryota; kingdom Metazoa; phylum Arthropoda; class Insecta; order Lepidoptera; family Ypsolophidae; genus Ypsolopha; species Ypsolopha sequella. The sequence continues at coordinate 14,095,225 of OW203996.1, forward strand.
TATACTGGTGAGAGATTACGTTGCTTGGTGCGGGTAACACGAATGAAAAGTTGTGTAAGTTTTGAGTCTTTTGGTTATGTGTCTAAGTATAATTGGTCTATCGAGACTGGGAAGAAGACTTGAGTTTTGTATTAGAACCATCGAGTCTGAAAATAGACTTGAGTTTCATATTGACTTTAAGTTTTTGAAACTTAAACTTCACTTTTGTCATTGTTGTTATTGTTTTGAGCTTGTTGCAATTTTATGTCAGGATTTAAAAATCATTTGATTGAAATGTTTGGACACGCTTTTGATTTTTTGGAATGTTGGTTTTGGTTCCGAAGTAAAATTGGTTCGAATCATGCGTTTTAATCCCAAGTATTATATTCTAAAACTACATAAATGAATACATATAAATGTATAAATGTATAAGTTTGATTTAAACAGTATAGAATTATAATGCAATAATTATTTTGATTGATTTACAATAGACTTTCGGCACGATCGTGGCTGACAAAATTAAATAAATAAAGTAAATATATCGTCACGACATGAATCCTCGAGGGGGTGTCAGAGGTGTTCCGAGTGTGAACTGTGAAATGCAAGTCACAGCCACACTCGCTACACCCGCGTTTCACCGACGAATATTACGAAGAAAAAATTCTACCCGTTAACCCTATAAAAGTTTGGTCTACTAACCAAGGAAACAGTTAAATACTCGTAGAAACATGTAGTTTAACTATTTTTGCAACTTATTTGTTGGTCCATGTATAGTTATTTTTTGTTTTCTTCAAATTGATGTATTATTTTTTTCTTTTAATTGACATTATTTTTAATTAACATCTTCCCTTGAAAATGGAGTAGAATCCGAAACCGGTTGGGAGTTAACATAAATAAAGTGAAACTATAAGTACAAGTGTTTTTAATTCAAGATGTGTTTCAAGTTTCACCAAGTGCCGACAATCGCAAGTATAAATTTTATAAAAATATTTATTTTTATTTATTTCTTATTATAGATTACGTATTTATTATAGATTACGTACAGAAGACGTACAGAAATATTTATTTTTATTTATTTCTTATTATAGATTACGTATTTATTATAGATTATGTACAGAAGACCACATGGAATTCAAAATTAGTGATTTGCAGATATTTGTCTCAAATATATTGTCTCAATATACGTATGTATGATGATACCTTAGTGTCTATAGGATAACGGGAACTATCATACGTTTTGAGAGTGTGTAATTTTTTTCTTATTCTGAGGTACGGAACCCCAAAATGACGTCTCATTTTTAACAGAACCCTAAAAATACATATTATCATTAATCTGAACATGAAATTACGTTAAGGGGGTCTAGCATGAGCCGTCTATACAGTGTCTTTTCATCACACTTGCTCTCAGATAAAAGCGGTATGCGAGCGCAAGTAGGATAGATATACGCTGTAACTCTGGCGCGTGCTAGCCACACAGGTGAACCGAAATGCCACCAGGTTCACCTTGGTTCACAGAATGACCTCCACTTCACGAAGACGGAACTCACGTTACGTACTTTATAAAGCACTGCAGCTAGAGCTGGGCAGCGGAAATATGCGCGATGGGAATTTACCCGGGTAAAAACACAAAATAGTAATGAACCCGGGTTGGAATCATTATTTGTGTAACTAAATAAATGAACAAACATAAAATGAGTTTTTGATACGTAATAAACTAAATATTTAGAGTCAACCAACTTTAGAAATAAAAACCTCTCTCGGTAACTTACACTGTTTAAAAAAAATAAAAGAAAAAAAATGCTTTTAATAGACTTTAAGGTGGGCCATGCCACTCAGCTGCCATATAAATGCTTTAGGTGTTTGTGACGTCCTGATGGCCATGACCTCAATGAAACCGCACTCTGACCCATCTCTCATCAAAAGGTGCATGATTTGTGAAATGGTTTCAGGTAAAAACTGTTTTCCATAAAACGGATTTTATTTATAGAAGAGTGTATTAACTTAGTCTTCTTTACATGAATGACGCGATGTCTGCATTTCTCTCTTTTGTTTTCAGAATGGGTAAAAATTATACAACTTGCTAAACTTTGCTTAAAAACGAGGCAATATTATAATTAATAGACAGCTATTATGATAGTGTTTTATCAAATTTTGCTTTTTTTTGAGGCGTAGTTAGATGTCGCTAGATAATACTTGTAAAAAAAAATATGAAGAAAATATGTTGACTTCACAATCAGTTTTTACATTTTCAGTTTTTAAAAATCCAGGCATAAAGGGGCCGGCCTTAAAGCAATTGCCGGCCTTTTAATAAAACAAACTGGTGTGAGTTTTTTGGCACCACGCTCACCGACCCGCCTGCCCAGCGTGTGTGATTATGGGCATTTCTTCCAGGAGGACCGCCAACAATTGCGAAATCTTGACAAGCCCTATGTGGACGAACACAGGCTAATGGATGGATGGATGGATGAAGAGCGCTTTTGTTATTTGTTTCTTGTAGGCCACGCGGACAAAGCCACGAGCAGAGGCTAGAGGCTAATATAAAAACTATAATACAAGTCGTAATATACCACGTGAAAATAGGGAAAAACATAAATACACAAATAAATAACCGTCGAGTAGATTAAATGGGTGCAGTTTATCAGGAATTTACCTGAAATCAAGAATTTACCCGGAAGGAATCACATCTCTAACTGCAGCGTACTTTATAAAGTACTAGAATCACGCACTAAATGACCCACATTAATTTCGGTTTAACATGTAATCAAATGCCAGTTAAAGCCCATGTAATTTTAAGATTACCGTTATGAGAAAATTGTCTGAGATATTTGAGTCTACGTTATGATTTCGCGGAGCAAATTGGAGAAATGGAGCTCGCGTTGTAAGCATTTTGCACATGAATTAGCTTACATAAAATTATTCATAAGATATTACTTTGCTAGTGGTAAACCTAACATGAATAAGTGAATACTTTCTTAACCCCTGAAAGATACATTATGTGTGTTTTGTTTGGGAGCATGGATTCTTGTTATTTTGTTTTCTTTATTGAAAAATAGTTTCAAGGATCTCTTCTGTTTAAAAATACTGGAGGCAAGCAAAAGTTCGTCAGGTAATTTTACCTGAAATGAAAAGGAGAAATTGTATGTAACGAATACAATTAACTGCAATTATACATAATAATACAAAGGCTAGCTAAATTTTTTTCTAAAAAGCCAAATACAAGGCTAGCAAAGCGGCGGCCAAAGGCTAACAAAGTGGTAGTTTTATATTGTATTCCAACCCCCAGCAATTACTAGAAAAAATATACCCATCTACCTCCATGTGTACATGCTGGTACAAAATATAGTATCTAAGAATAGCTGAACTCCCAATCGCTTCCCAAGCTTCCATTAGCGTCTATCACAGACACCAGATACCTCAATGAAGCTTCGACACGACCAACTCAGCTGCTTCTCCTCATTACTCTTATTTCCTCACAATAAGTATTAAAATCCTTTAACCCAGCTGGCAAGTGGTGTGGTGAATTCTACCACCCCAACACTGTCAATATGTCTCTCACACCTTATGACTTCGATAATTTCGCATACCCTTCTAAATGCAATCGTAAATACCGATGGCAATCAAGGCTTTAGGTGTGAACCTTTCAGCTAGGTAGGTGTTCGATGGAGGCAGGGGCATTCTGCTATAGGAAAAATAGGTAGATGTTATATTTAAAAAAATATGTTTCATAATATCTACCATATTACAATTATAAAATCATATTATAAATTGGTTTGACAGGAATAAAATGTATTGATTAAAATAGATAAAACTAAAAGTATTTCATTTCATTAACAGTAAAATGAACTAAAATATAAAGATATTAATAGACTAATAAAAGGAGAAAAAATTTATGGCTTGATTTTGACTGCAGTCACATCCAAAATGTGGGTGGTCACGCGAAAAGTTCGCGTGAAAACTCACAAATATTCAAGAATATATTCAGGATATTCGTATACACACTGAGAAATATGGCAAATAAATCTAGCTGCAAATCTTACGATATGGTCTATTACATTAAAGTAACCGAAGGAGTTATAATAGTGCGCCAATATTTAAAAATGTAATATTTAACTCTTACATTTAACTCTTATGTATATCTATGAAGCAAGTGCATTTATGCATATAGATAGTTGATTTTATTCAATTCTAGAATAGCATTTTCTTGAAAAAATAACCGTTGTATAAAGTCAAAACTGCAACCTAACTACAATAAAACCATTTGTTCTTTGGCACCAAAATTATATTATATAATAATATTCAAATTTTGTTATTAAAAATATTGATTAATACATAAATTATTAGATTGATGCATAATTAATACATTAATATCAAACCGTATACAAGTTAAGTTCCCTAAGTTTCTATTTTTCTTTTAATCATATAATTTAAATCAATATGTAATATTACAAATAATTTTATTCAATGTTTATTTTTGCATGCCATGTACAAAACAAATGTAATTTGACTTAATATTTTAATGTAGATAGATAGATAGACAGATATATATAACATTTGCTTATATTCTTAATAACACGACTCTAACATACATACAAAAACAAAGTACAACAAAGTACACAAGTTTTATGTAGAAAAATTATTTATTTTATTCTATTTTAATTATTGTTTTCTAGCAGTGGAATTGCCCTTCTGGTAAGTTTATTACCAGACTATGTAGTATTTCTTTTCTAGGGATTTATGTAAAGTGGTCTAGTCTTCTTTTTTAAATGCTTGATGAATGGTTTCTCCTTTCAAAGAAAATTAACATCGCGCGCCTTTTGCAGAGTTCCCAGTGATCATAAAGTAACCACCGAAGTGCACTATCGGATTTCGCGAAGACAAGTTTTATATCGATGCGACAGTTGCGTAATTTTGTGACCAGGTTTATTTATATGAACTAAGTACAAGGTTTAAAGGTTTTAACGTAATAAAATTTCAATATTTACGTACATTGCTAGAAATATAATAAAAATACCAAGATCTTACTACAGGACACAGGTAAGCAGTTTCTAGATCCTAATTAGGAAGAGGCAATCAATTCAATTCTCCTTTCTATTGGATCTGGACTTTTGCAGATGCCAAACATTTTGCCACACAGAACCATAATGAGCACAAGTCTTTCTAAAAAAAACAAAGGTACTCACATCATGCGTAGTGTCTCCTCTATGGAACCGCTCCTCCGTCTCCTTGACCCTCTCGGTCACATTTCTGGTAAGCACCTTCAGGTCCTTGCTCTCGCGCACCTTGCCGTCGAGGTTGGCCACGACGCGGGAGGAGACCAGCACCTTACCACCAGCCGGCGCCAACTCCCCCCCGACCACGGAGCGGGGGCCGTCCACTTCTGCGCGGATATAGAGAACAAAATTTACAATGGAAGCTAACTTACTAGTTTTTGATTCATTTCTTCAGATATACTTCAGATATAATTGCTTTTATCCTAAACAAATCTTGTATATTTGTGAAGAAACCCTACAAAACGCTAAATCTGTCAGAGCTTAGCCAAATCCCAGGATCTTAGCCAAGTTACGCTTTTTTAATATAATCCTACGATTACGCACGCACTAATAACGAGTACGTACTAGCCAGATCATTAAAATTTACGGTGTTTTGCATGAAATTAAATTAGTTCGTTTGATAATACGTTTAAATCTCTTCTTATAAACTGGACAAGCTTCATCATCATAATTTTAATTAGTACCTACGCTGATGTTAGTAATTTACAAATTAGTAATCTTATGTTTCTTTGCTAATACCGATTAACATTAATTAACTTCAAACTCAGTTACCTAACGAATTATGTTGAGTGGGCAGAAGAAACTTAGGTAAACGGCAAGAGGCCATGATCAAGCTAACAATTCTAATCAATTGTAATTTAATTATTGTGGATACTGAAGTTCTTCTCCTTGGCCTAAATTTTTTCTGCATATGGACCTTCAAACAAACATGACCAGTTTTCACCACACTTAAATGCTTACAAACATATGTCGCTTGAAAAACGTCGGACAAATAGTTTGATGACAAGTGTGTCCATTCGTTGTACCACGAAGTGACTTATTTGACAGGACTAAACTTAATTTAAGCGTTCTATCTTTTTCTTTCTTTATCGAAGAGACAAAGAATCGAATCGACACCATTGTAAATGGTAGCGTTTAATGGCCACTTTCTATTTTTATATATTTTTTTATACTATTATATTTTTATTTTTATATTTAAACCCTATAATAAAAAAAAAAACAAACTTAAATAACATTTATAATTCCTAAAGATAAAAGATCGAGCCAAAATCGCTGTCGTGTCGTGTCGGGGAAGAGTACCCTATTATTATTAATTGTCTAGTGCAGGGGTTTTCAAACGGTGGATCGCGATACTCTGGGGTGTCGCGAAGTCATCCCAGAAAGCGTTCATAAACTCACTGGGTTGGATTTCCGGCCCGGGTTGCAACACCAACACGTTCAAAAATCAACTCGCGTCGCGACACCGATTGTTTAAAAATAGCAGTGTCGCTATACTATAGTTTTATCAATTCGGTGTAACACGAAATTACTTATTTGACATAACTTAATTTAAGCGGTCTGTCTTTTCTTTCTATAACAAAAAGACAAAGACAGGACGCTTAAAATAAGGTTACTCAACTCTGAGCAGGGTTCGCAAGGTCCACATAGGCTCCAAACATCATTTGACATTTTTAGATTTATGTACTAAATCTAAGATAAAAATGTTTCATGGTATTTAGAATATACTCGTTCAAAACTCAGCGTTGCAACCCGAGTGTTCCTACTCAGCCTAGCGCGTTCATAAATAAGGGATCACGACACGAGTTGTAATGCCATCTCTGTCGCACGCCTTGAAAATTGTATACGCTATCCTGCTGTCAGTGTTGGAACCTGACGAAATTGTTAATTTACTCGTATGAACGGCTAGGCGGCGATTCTGGCAAGTGCGCAAAAATTTGCTACGGCAGATTTGGAATGATTTTACAAGGGATTTTCTACGGAAATGATAGATTTTTCTGCTTTCACTATTTTTGCGCACGAGCCGGAATCGCCGCCCAGGAATTAAATATGTGCTTCTCAAGTAGATATATTAAATGCATAAAAAATAGACAAAATGAAAGTTTCTAATTCCACCAAAGTGCCATTTTTTGTAAAAGTAGGCAAAGATGCGAATCTTCTTCGTTCATGGGGATTGTCACAGAGATATTTTCATGGATAACGCACACGCACGCCTCACGCGTAAATAATAAAATTACGTCTTAAGTGCGTCCGTACCTACCAGAATATATTAAGTATTTATTTTAAAACCCAAAATATTAATAGGCTTCTTACACAAAGTATGATTTCTTAAAATAAGGACCTTGATAATTATTATGTTAGTACACTTTTCAGTCCCGGGCCCATAGGAACCCGTTCATTTGAGAGGCATTCATGAAGCCGAAGCCAACATTGAAGAGGCCTTTGGTGCCGTTTAATCTAAATGTGAGATGCCTGCATCTATGGAGGCCACTCCCTTAATGTATCATTGAGATACACTGACGGACAATCCCCCATAGTTACCAAACTATTGCCAGGAAGGAAGCGACTTGGAGTGGGCTATGAGGATGGGATGCTAAATGAACCGGATATCAGGGCTATGGAGAGAAATAACGGACTACTGCCACTAAAATCTCTCACAAATTTAAGTCTGGCTATTATTATTATTATTTATAGATACTGAATAAGGGGGTCACGAATCGAAAAAACCAGCTTTCTTCGTGCTAGAGGAGGAGCGGGCCGAAATTAATTGAAATCCCCTGGTCTAGCTGTGTGAACATCTCGACTAACTCCCGTAAGGTTTAAATCCCATAGAAGCGCATTTTGTGTTCAGTTTGCGTGCTTTTTGACGTGCTCGTGACGTCACAATTTTTTGACGACTGAACCTACTTTTATTTTACTTCGACAAACTCCAGGACGGCTATTCAGGCAAGTGCAAAAAAATTTGCTACGGCAGATTTCGTTTTACAAGGGATTTTCTACGGAAATGACAGATTTTTCTGCTTTCGCAATTTTTGCGCATGCGCCAGAATCATCGTCCAGGACGGCAATGCCGAAATCGGGTGATTTTTGAAGTTCGTTGTACAGAAACGTATCAAGCTTCAAAAATCACCCGCCTTAGACCCTCGCAAATTGTCGCATGTGCCAGAATTGCTGTCAGTTTCTACGATGAACTGCACTTTCACGTAATTTTAAAAAGAGTGGGAATTGTTTCGCTCTGTACCGTAGAGCATGTGTTAAAAGACTGAACACTCCCAGTATATCAGTTGGAAAAGACTCACCGTCAACCAGCGGCGCCCCGATGGCTCCACCCACTTGATCGTTGAGTGCCGCATCATTGTCATCATCGCCATTCGCCTCGTCTGGCACCCGGTGCTGATAACAATACATTATGCTGTATACTCATTTAAAACAACATAAACATACATATATGTATATATTTAAATATATAGCCAGGATTCGTTTTCGGAGGGTGCAATACTTTCAGAAATGCTTGGTACAGATAAAATACGTGTCGTTTCACTTTTTTTTATTTAAGTTATGAACGTGGTTGACATATCACCAAAATATTTTCTTACGGTGATTATGTCCTAAGGACAGTAAAAATGTTTTAGATTTTTTGAAAACCAAAGATTTTAAGGTTATGACAGCCAAATCCGCCCCACCTGTATACGGACCTGCATTTAGGTTGTCTCTCAGTGGTAGGCAGAAAGTTTGCCCAGCAAATCGAGGAAATTCGTGCATTTTCATGTATTTTAATTTGTCCATTAGTTTCACGCGTCCAAGACAATAATATGAATGGCGAATACTATATTATCTTTTGACAGAGGCGATTATTGGTTGGCCCGTTTGCCTAATTGTCTTGGACACGTTGTACTTGTTTGTGTTTGATTTTGTTTGTGACATCTTATGATAATTTTTAAAAAATAGCATGCAAAAAAAACATAATTGTAGTCTTTTATAATGATTTATGCTTTGTTTCTGAGCTGTCATATAACATGCCTATATCAAAATGTATTGGTTTTTTTTATAATCAATGTTCAATAAATTTTGAGGTAGGTAAGTATACCCGTAATTTAACTTGTTTTAGAACAGATACCTACCTCAGTTTGCTGAAAGTTGGTGGTATGCGTGTCCTCATTGACGGAGGTGGAGATCTTGGGTCCGGAGTCCTTCAGGATCTTCCCGTCTTCCAGCACCAGCTCCCGCTTGACTCGTGTCGCTATCTGACGGGTTGTCGTTACCTCGCTCTTCTTCCGCGTCACCCATTCTTCTGTCAAATGAACAATCGAGAGGTTTGACTAAATACTTTGACTCTGTTGGTGATCATTGAATCTTGTTCCTGGTCCCTGGCCGGGTCTCCGGTGTGGGTTCGGGCGGTTGATTGGATTTCACCTTGTATAATATAAATTATTACCTATGTTTTTATCTTATATATATATATATATATATATATATGTAGCAATATATATATTGCTACATAAATTAAATTAACCTTTAATTTAGTTCATTTATTATTTTATTACATATATTTTTATCAGATTAAATTTGACGTGTAAAAAGTGTATTATGTATACCTATTTTGCAAAATGAACTATTTGAATTTGAATTTTTAAATTTGATATATTGCTTTTTGCTTTTCTTATGTGTACGCCTAGACTGATTTAAATGCGGCTTTCACGGGAATCTTACAAACTAAGGAAAGTTTGCCACAAGTGTCCGCCACGGGTAATAGTAAGAAAAATGCTTCAGAAATATTCTAAGGGCTTGAAACATCCGGCAAAGCCAAAACGTGACAAATCTGATAATACTTTGTATCTCCATGCAACATCAATGCCATCCAATGAAAAAACCTCTTAGTGTCAAAATGTAAAAAAAAATATTGTTACATCATGTTTCTAATATTTTTCTAATATCTAAAAAAAAGGGTTACCTTCTTTGGTTGTGGCAATAGTATCTCCTGGTTCCGCCTGTAACAGTAAAAAGAAAACGTATTTTTAATAAATTATAATAACAAAATAGACGAACGAAAAAATATTTTGCATGTATATACAATAAAATAACATTTCAGCTTAATAATCGTCGGTAAAACGCGGGTGTACCGAGGGTGAACATTTCACAGTTCACATTACCTTTGACACCCCCTCGGGGATTCATGTCACGACAAAATTTAACTTATGACTAGCAGCGCCATCTCTTACCGAGTAGCAGAAACTCGCAACTGTTACCGCCCGCACTGGCTTGACAATGGTTCGCTCGGGAGACAACGAAACGAACCGTAGTAGTACCCTCGGTCTCCGCTTGATGGAGCCATGTTCGCTAGTTGTGAAAACTGTCACCATGAAAACTCATAAACTTTCCATGAACTTTTCTTTTACGCACATTTGCATAAAGTTAGCTATTTTGTTAAAGCACAGTTTCTCATTGATTTTGAAAATATTCTAGAGTGATAGATGAAGATTTAACTTTAAAGGTATTTCTCACATATGTAGAACTTTTCAATTGTGACTGAAAGTAACGAAAATTATAACTTGCATTATTAGCTTGTTCTGACAGAAACACTAATGCAAACAAAAAACGCTATTATTATTTAAAAAATATACAATATTCACACACAATACAACAGCACAAATTTATAGTTTCGTGTGTACCGACGGTTTGTTGTTAGGCAACTGAAAGAAAATCCTTTTGCCCGCTTCAATTTATTTAATGAGTGGATCGAGTGGATAGATTAACATTTTCTTTTGGCGCACGAAACACCGGGGCGTGCAAAGTGTATTCAGACAGTTACTGCCGAGCATTTCCGTTGGGACATGGGATTTGTGGAGGTACTCGTATGTATGGCGATGGTATACCTATGTTATTTATTTACTAAACTTTAGTAAATAAAACATAAAAATATAAATATATCTCAACGCTTTTCTAATAATAAATCCCATTGCTGGGATACCTCATCTTATTTAAACTATAATGGTAGGTTATTTCGCCCATGTAATCAGTAATCAGTAATTATTTATTTACCATAATTATAACGGATTTTGTTACATGGCAGGTCAACAATATCATAATAATGTTCTACAAATACTAATCTAAAAACAATAATATCACATTGATATTAATATCTTAACAAATAACATTCTTAATCTAAATTAAAATAAAGTACAATAAAATAAAATATAAATTTTTTATAAATGTCAAATTGAATATAAATAATTAAGTCAAATCATATTGAAAATGAACATTTTGTAAGTTTCTCATTCATAAATTCATTTATAGTATAAAATGGATTACATTCGAAAAAATATTTAATCTTTGTTTTAAATTCCAATAATGTTAATTTGGTTAGTTCTATAGGCAATTTGTTATACATTTTTATTTTATTTTTTATACCTTGCTTTTCTGTTTTTGTGAGTCGTATCCTTGGTAAAGATAATTTTTCTTTATTCCGCGTATTAAAATTATGTACATCCATTCTTTTCGGAAGATTATTTTTCTCGTTATGAATTTCAATTAATGAGCTATACAGATAAAGCGATAAGACGGTCATTATCTTATTTGATTTGAAATACTTTCGTGTTGATGTGCGCCTATGAAGTCCATATAATATTCTAACTGCCCGTTTTTGGCAAACTAAGATTTTTTTGATGTCTGCAGCATTACCCCAAACTGTTATAGCATAGTTTATATTCGCTTGGACGTATGCGTAATAAACACTAGTAAGGGTCGCTTTGTCAACTAAAGGTTTAAGCTTTAATAAAGCATAGTTTGCACTTGACAGTTTTTTTGATAGCTTGTCTATGTAAGATGAGTGGCTCAGAGTGTAGTCTAGTGTATACCCAAGAAATTTAGTTTGGTAACACCACACCCCCGACACTCCGTACATTCCCGCCAATTTATTAACCTACAACTATTCCGCACGTAATTAGCTTGTCCATGCACGCTTGTGCACACACACACACGCGCAGCGAACAAGCGATACTGAGCCTTACCCATGCACCTGATTTGCGGGAGACGATAAACTCGCAGGTGTCGCTTCTTCACGGAGTAATAGCATAGTAAGTATAGTAACTATGGTAATAGTTTATATTCTTTGGTAATACTAAGTATTTTTATTATATTTGTGGAAAAGGCTTACTAAGGTTACGTTCCTAAACACCCGGATAAATGTAAAATTTAACTGTCAAAGTGAATTTTATGTATCTGACAAGGTTTATTCTGAGTTTGTGGATATATTAATAATTTGCAATATTCCGCTAAACACTCTTACCATGCTATTCAAAATGCAGACTCAAGCACCGCCCGCCCTCCCGCATAAAACATGCACAAGCAAAGCAAGCAGTACGAGCACAAAATAAAGCAATCTTAAATCGTTTTCAAGTTTTCTTGCTTGTTATTTAAGATTGCTTTATTTTGTGCTCGTACTGCTTGCTTTGCTTGTGCATGTTTTATGCGGGAGGGCGGGCGGTGCTTGAGTCTGCATTTTGAATAGCATGGTAAGAGTGTTTAGCGGAATATTGCAAATTATTAATATATCCACAAATTCATGATGGACTTCCGCAAAGTGACGCCTTTTTCAATAAATTTTGTTTATTCAGAGGTTATTCAAAGACTTCGAGCTGTTCGTTTTCACTCGGGTGGTTGTGGAACGGGTACCAGTTAATTTTACCTTTGCCCCGGCGTTTAGGAACGATACCTAAATAATCATGCTTGCAGGTTCACTAGCGTAGGAATTTTACAACATAATAATAATAATAATTAAAACTCTGTAATACGCAAAATATTCAACATTATTTTCTATTGAATTTTTGGTGATAAAGAGAGTTTAGGGTTGTACCAGAAATTGAAGGCTATGGAAAAATTTCCTCCGCACAGCAAAAGCTAGGTTACCGACCAAATAGAAGGTGAAATTGCTATTGGAAATTGATTACTGAGAGAGATATAACATAATATTGCTCAACATTGTAGATACTAATCTGTAAGATGGATCTGAGCCTAGATCTGGACTGTGACCTATTGTTTTAGCGATTAGGAAAATTAGGGGGTTAACTAAACAGACAAAACCTGGGGCAAACCTAGGACAACGTCTGAGTTTATGTATTTAACAAGGGAATGCCGGCAGCCTTTTAGGAACTCTGCCACGAGACGGCGGCGATTTGATCAAAATCTTTTATTCAGTATAATTAAATTTTTTTTTTTAGTGTTTATGCTAACATTTAGATTTTAATTTAAGGTTATTGTTTGTTAAATGTGTTTTTGTAATCAAATAATAATTAGTAAACAAAGACTTAAAACAGAAATCATGATCAATGTAATGATCGTTTGCATGATCAAACTAATTAAATACTAATAAGAAATCACGCTAACTGCTTAGGTAAGGACTTGTGTTTCTTCAATAACAGTATTGGCCTGAAGATATTCATATCAGGAAGACGAAAATATCCAGCGAATAAGCAAGTACCTACCTCATATAGCCGGTTTATAAGTCGTGTCACGTAGGGGCATCAAAGAAGAAACAAGCCCATTCCAGTATCATTAATATATTCGTATAGCTGTCGTGACGCTCGCACCTTCGGAACTGTGATTCAGTTGTATAGAATATTAAATATAGCTCCTACCAGAGCTAGAAAATCGTATAAATATAATAGCGCAAAGAGGAAATTTTTACCACTGTACGAATGAATGAATGAATGATTGAATGAACGATTGGACACATTATTGCTTAGAATAAGGAATATGCTAAGCATTATTGTAGACAAAAGATATATAAAAAGAAAAACAGAGTTTTGAAAATATAATTATATAATATATAAAACAAAGGCGGACTTATCACTTGAAGCTATTTCTTCCAGGCAAGGGTTTGGTGATGAAGAAATTATTATCACAAGAAAATTAGTGAAAATCAATAAAGTATCATAAATATATATTATCATAAAAATCAATAATTCGCTTAGATTAAATTATGTTAATATGTGTTAATTCGAAAATCATTTCGAGAGTTTGGTTTAATAAGACTTATTTTAAAACTTGTGGTCTAAAAAATCTCATGATGATGAATATATTTACGAAATAGCTGCAACTTCCATTTGCCTTCGTGTGACGTGTGACGAGAAATGGTTGTTTAGAAATGTGTCCTTTGCTATCAAGATAAATTTATAAAAATTTGCTGCCGACTGATTTGACAGATGGATGACAGATGATTAGCCAGACAGAGACAGACCACTTTTTTATAAACAATCACACATCACAATCAGTATAATGTCTAAAATTTTCAAGTGACGTTATATTCGAAAATTCATAAAAAATAATTATTAATTTATATACCAAAATAATGAAAACTATGTCCTTAAATGGCGTATGTTCTCTGAAGAAATTATTTTGGAAATTAAAGTATAGGAATTTTACACATTTATCTACAATGCGACAAGGCTCCTAAGACTCTATACAAAGCTAAATGCACATTTCAGTTTTATAGACTCTATTAGCAGTTTATTATCATACTAGCCGCGGCTATACTTTGAATTTCCCAAAATCCTCTCTTAGCGGGTGCCTGTGTGACATAAGTATTAACCTATCTGCCAAACTTCAAGTTTTTAGGTTGTATGTAAGTATAGTACGCAAATCGTGGGCAAAATAAACAAAATAAACTTGAATTACTGGCAACTTAAGGGCCAGCATCGAGCTAAACTTCCGTCTTGCACCAACGCTTTTGATTTTAAATTGTCTATCTGCTCTAATCAACTCACAATCAACTGCCCCACATGCAAAAAATCCTTGTAATGAATGTAAAAATTCTCGCGAATTTTGAGATTTATAGCTTTAAAAACAAGTATCATTAACACCATTCTAAGATTTTTTGACTTTGCATTTTTTTTCTTATCGAGCGAAGTTAATATAATCACGTTTTTTATATCTGTATACTTTATTATAAAGTAGTAAAAAAGGAGATATCTTCACGACTTTTTTTGTATGAATATTAAGTATTCCAAAAATCGCGGTACACGGAAATCCGGTACCACCCTAGCAAGGCAACTCCCAATTCCCAATGTAAACATTACAAAATCACCCCTCAAGGGAACATAAAGCGATTGCATGAACGATTGAATAGTCGCATAACAGGTATTGCACCCACTTAGGTGTGAATTGCCTCCAGGGAGGGAAAGTAAACGTAGTGATGTACATGGGAATTGAATAACTGAAGATTCGTGATGTCACGTAATACATTTTGGATGGTGTATAGAAAGATATGTTTAATGTGATAGGAAAAGTAGAATTTGTTTGGTTCACAAGCACAAGAAGAAACGAACGATGGAGAAGACTTCTATAACTTCGGCCGCTATTTCTCCAATTTAATTCACTAAAATTTTCACTGTTCAATTCTTTTTAATTATGTGGATTGTAGCACAATTATATATATATATATATATATATATATATATATATACCATTAAACTTATTTAAAAAAAACCTAAATAATAGTAAAACAACATAACAAATCGTAACGACATATACTCCCAAAGGAGTGTCAGAGGTGTTTCGTGTAGACTAGAAAAGTCAACACTACTGCTAAAAAGCTAGCTTTTAATTTCCAATAACAGTTTTTTTTTTATTATTACGATCATATCGATAAACTGTATCATCTTTAAATTTAAATTCTCATAAGTCAATTGCACAAAATAATCATAAAACAATTTAATAGCCAGTAAAGATATTAATCATCTTTTTACAAAAACAAAAACCGAACCGTTTCATTTTCAAATTAACACTCGATATCGCAAAATCGGTAATACGAAGATCCATATCTGCAAAGAGAGCCATAATTAAAATGAATGGATCAATTAATCTGCCAAACGTGTGAACCCGCTAACACGGGTAGGGTTGTCCAAAACGTGTACCATTCAGATAATAACATGCCATTTTCATGCCTATTAAAGGCGTTTAAAAACCAACATTACTAGATTTTCATAAGCAAAAACCTTTGTGACTTTATAAATAGAGTTTGTTTTAGTGTGGATAAAATGCACCTATTGGGGTGTTCAGTTAATAATGTTTGATAAATTAATTTTGTTTGGATGTTTACCCTTACTTCATATCCATCGTACGCTTGAGAAAATTACTTTTTGAAGAGTATCTTCCATATATGTTTATGAAAAATATATATTTTTAGTTATAATTTTTTTATTTATTAATACCTATCTATATAACTTACAGTTTTACGGATATTTGTGGTAGCATACAGTACAGCGTGAACATTTTTTTTATTACTTCAAGATAATAGCATTTTCGCAGCCGGATTGTGGAAAACCCGCCTTTTTCTAATTAATCGAAACAAAACACTTAAATTCAAAATTCACTTAATAGTTATTCAACAAAACCTACCTACCTATTACCTATGTATTATGTACACTGCATTTGCGAAGTTTCTATTGGTTTCTGTAAATTTTAAATTCAAAATTTTTGAAACTTTTATTTACAGAATGCTTTATGCCTAGTGCCTAAATTAAAGGTTTTGGTTTTTAAATTATAGTTTCAAATCGTATTTTAACACGTGATACACTTTTTTTATGTCTTCGACCTACCATATAGATTGAACTTGTCTATGATCATTCTGTTGTTGCACCAAAAGAACGTATTAAAAAAAAACAATAGTAGCACAAGTATCAACGCACGAGGTTACGCCCTTGTCCATTGCAGCGAGACCAAACGCATCACTGGCGGTCACATCAGCTCCATTGTTTATAACCCACCATATTCCCTTCAGAACAGAGCCTAGTTTCCAATAATAAGGGTTCCGCAGCTCTCATTACACGGTCATTTCATTATGACACAGTGTGAATCATTTTCTGATCATTGTGTAGGTCGCTATTGTGCACTAACTTCCTTGAATGGGTGTTGTAGTGGACAATTTCATGATGTGATTTAATCGTCGTATGAAGTTTTTTTTTTATATATTTATGTTTATTGAACAAATTATACAAAATACAATTACAACAAGACAGAACTGCCGTAAACCACGAAGGTTTATGTGCAGATAGTGTTTTTCAATAAGTAAAATTAGCTTACTATTTATTTTACACAAAGTAGCTGAAGTCACCACATTCTAGAACATACTTTCTAAGTCTTATCATAATAGTAGTTTATGCTACAAGGGCGAAAAGGAATAAATTACGAGGACGTTTAAAACACGAGCGTAGCGAGTGTTCTAAACGTAACCGAGTAATTTATTGCTCTTACGCCCGTGTATCATACTACGTTTTTCAATGCATAGTGTGAGGAAATAAAACAAATATAATCTTGTGTACTTTAGATTATGATTGGCTCAAAAGGACTGCCAAAAATTGTAAATAAATAAAAAAATAATAATAATAAAGCCCTAGGGTAAAATAATCGACTTTCTGTTCGGTTTTGATGCATGAAAAGTGGGCCTTTACGAGCACTTGCATTGAAAAATTATTTTTATTAAAATATTAATACCTTATTAAAAAAGTAATACCTTTTATTAAAAAAATTATCTTCTCTTGGAAGGTTATTTATGATTTTGGTAGGATAAATTCCCAATGCCTAGTGCCAAACAAATTATTACATTTAGGTAATATAAGATTTTGGTATATATATGATAGATGTCTTAATTTCGAGTAAGTGAAGGGTATTTTTAATAGTATCCTCGCAAATAGTATATTCTTCCAAGTTTGACTGCACAAAACCGAGATTCTGGGAGTTTTATATTTTTTCTTAATGTGTCCTTTTTTTATTTATATTATAGCAAATGTTAGTTGATGAACTGTACATTTTGTTATATAAGGTCTTTCAATTTAAATGGAAAGTAATTTAGGAGGTGATTCAGTATCGTTAATACATCACATTCCACTACAAAGTACTTTTTAGGCGCGAACTTTTTCTTTACTTGTCCATACGGTATTTTACGGTATACGGTATTTTTATTTTAGTCTACACTTTATTGGTTTTGTATTCATTTGTTTACCCCACTTCTAGTATCGTAAATCATATTTTCTTCGCCACCCAAAGGTAAGCTGGAAGAAATTGCTTTTAGTAATAAGCGCGTCTTTGTCCTGTATTATTTACTCGTAACTTTGTATTCTGTGTGTATTTTGTTTACAAAAAAGTGTCTATTTCTTCTCATTCTTCTCTAGAATTCACGTTTAACGTATGTCTCCCACATCCTTAATAACCTTTTATAGGTAGCCTATTCTCAGGCTACTTCGATTGCTCGCACTATATTTTAGTATACTCTACTATGGTCCTTGGCCGTTTAGCCTCCAAACAGGTTGTCTCCTTAACCCCCTTCACAATACATTTAGAAAGACCCCAACACAATAATATTACCTACACCTAATTACAAAACAAGATTACCCCACGGCCTCCACCGACACATCAATATGAGCCAACTAATTCTCCATTAAACTGCAGTAATAGGTTTAGCCCAGGGCGAAGTCAGGCTATCAGGCTGCCCATCTAAATTGTCCATCAATTTTGGACAGGCGCCCAAGTTAAAACAATACCGAGGTTCTAGGACAAGCTACTTGCGGCTATTCTTGGTTGGTAGATAAGTTTGACATGAAGGTGAATGTTTCGTTGACTAAATATGGGAATTACTCGAAAATATATTTAAATGTCAAGAGGAAGTGCAAACTGAAACGGGGAAAATCTCAACGTAAAAGGTTTATTATTCAAATATAAGCCACGGTTTATGCTCTAT
Organism: Ypsolopha sequella; assembly: GCA_934047225.1. NCBI lineage: Eukaryota > Metazoa > Arthropoda > Insecta > Lepidoptera > Ypsolophidae > Ypsolopha > Ypsolopha sequella. Next base: position 14,113,984 of record OW203996.1, read on the forward strand.
GATAGTTTGATCAGAAAATTGAGGGGTAATTCCCAAAGCTTAATTTCAAAATTTTTTTTTTTTTTTTTCAGGGAATGTATGCCATTCTAGGAAATAGTTTTCATTATTTTGGTATACAAATTAACCACTATTTTTTATGATTTTTTTAAAAACTGTCGGTTTTGACTCTTATGACGTCACTTGAGAATTTTAGACATACTGATTGTGATGTGTATTTGGTCTTGAAAAAAAGTAATCTGTTTCTGTCAAATCAGTCGGCCATAAATTTTTATAAATTTATTTTGATAGCAAAGGACACATTTTGTAAACAGCCATTTCTCAAGTGACACCACACGAAAGCAAATGGAAATTGCAGCTTTTTCGCAAAAATATTCATCATATTGAGGTTTTTTTAGATCACAAGTTCGAAATATGGCTTATTAAACCTAAATCTCGAAATGGTTTTCGAATTAGCACACCTTAACATAATTTAATCTAAGCGAATTGGAAAAAAAATCCTATTTTAGGAGCATGCCACCTTCGTTATGTGTCATAACAAAATTAAATTTATATTTTTATATGTATGTACATTTTATAAATTGTGTTATTTCAAAAAAGCTATTATTTTCAAATAATCGGTGGTATATATCCAATGATGACGTGTTATTACCCTTTTTCCTGTTTCACTATATTGCTGGAACTAAATCAAAACCGAAGGCTGGCGCGTATCATGGCCAGAGAATCTGTCTGGCTATTCAAAAAGGAAACGCTGCCAGTCTTCTTGGTACCCTTCGACATGACTGTGGCGATCTAGGTAGGATTTTTTATTTAGTTTAGATTATTTTTATAAGGTAAAAGTTTTATAAGTTTTTTAGGTTAGTGTTTTGTTTTAGGTAAGTTTTATTTTGTAGGTAGATTTTTAAGTATTTTAATGTTATTTAAGTATTATTTTGTTTCAATAAAATTGTATCAAAACCTAAATTCAATTTATAGATAAGATTCAAATCTCCATCTCTGAGAACATTTATTCAAATTACTCTAAATGGAAAGTATCACCTTGTATTTGACGTGTACACAATGGATGAATATCAGAACAACGATCTTTTCATTTCTTTCTGTTGCAAAATGGCTTTTAATACTTTAGAATAAAAGCTAAAGTTCAGGGGAAGACGAGGTATCAAATAAATAAAAGCATTGTAATACATCACAAATATGACAGGTGTACTGACAACATATTTGGTAATGCGCTCCTTATCGTCTTACAAATAGATAAATGTATCATGAATTCGTAAGAAATGATACCTTAACGGGACACCTGACGCTAAAACATCAACAACACCAGGTTTTCAAGAGTTCATTGGAAGAAACTAGGTCTCTCCTCGTATTGAAGAAAATATATTTGATTTATCGATCTTTTATTCCAGGATTCCACCTATAAAAATGTTTTAAGATTTATACTTTTGTCAAAAAAAAAATGTTTTCCACCCTCTTTTTTTTGGTTTTCAAACGTTCGTTTCAAAGACGCGGTTAAGAGATTAACTTGATTTTTTTTTAATAAAATAGGCAATAGAAATTATTAAGGTCTTTGCCATTAGACTTATTGTGCTGGACGGGTAATAAAAAAAGTTACTAGGGTATGCCATCCTCTTTAAAATTTGCTGTATTAAGAAAAAAAAAACTTTTTTTTAATTCGAAACACTCCGTAGTTGTACATTTGTACAAGTTTGATAAACTATTACTGCTTTATTTCAATAGTTGCGAATTTCCAACAAATTTCTAGAGATAAATTGTGAATAATAATATAAATTTAATTAAACATTTTTAATCCGATTATATATACATATATTTATGAACAAGTTTCGCAAAAGGTCGAACCAAATATAGGCGCAGGCGCAACATCTCTGATCGTAGGGCTCCAAAATTGTTTTTGCTGCCATGACTTTTGTTAAAGGTCACTTCTGGTCATACATAACTTCAATTAAAGTGATTTATTTTTAAATTTTACTTATTATTTGAAGGTTTCGGCAATTATACTTCATAAAATACCTATAAGTGGTAGTTACTCGTTCTTTTACAATATCTTAAGATATTTAACGAAAATTTATAAAAAGTTAGAAAATTCTGCCATAGTGTTTTTTTTTTGAGTTACCATTCGAAGTATTCTCTTGATTTTGTTGCTTTAGATAGATTATAATATATAAATAAAAAGTATTTATGGTTTTGAAATATATTTCGGCCAACTTGTGTCCGTCGCGTCGTCAGTCGAATCAAAACAATCTCTTGATTTTGCCACGACGAACAAAGTTGATTAATTATTTTTTCAATGCAAGTGCTTGTAAAGACCCAATTTTTATGCATCAAAACCGAACAGAAAGTCGACTATTTTGCCCCAGGGCTTTATTATTATTTTATTTTTTTATTTATTTACTATGGTTGGCTAACCTGCAGCCTTTGCTGTGTACCATAAATGTTATACTTTTTTTTCCACTATTTAACGCCTCTGGATACAGTCCTTTTGAGCCAATCATAATTTAAAGTTCACAAGATTATATTTGTTTTATTTCCTCACACTATGCATTGAAAAACGTAGTATGATACACGGGCGTAAGAGCAATAAATTACTCGGTTACGTTTAAAACACGAGCAAATCGTCCTCGTAATTTATTCCTTTTCGCCCTTGTAGCATAAACAACTATTTGCGGTACGTAAAACATTATACCATTATACAGTATTTTCAAGAATAGAAAGTAAGAGTGCTCCATGTTGTGATCTATCTGACCCAATGACCGGGGCGGCGTGACCTCTGGACCAGCGGGCAAGGTCGCTAGACCAGACGATGGAGAACCTGGATCTTACAAGTCGGGGAAGTTTATATTTGAAAAATTATATTGTCCGACTCTGCTCGAGTACTCGACCACATCTGGAGGTCGCGGGCTCAAATCCCGTAGGGGCAGATGTGTGCTCGGTCTGCATGTTTGTACCCGAAGTACATCCTTTTGTCGTGTTGTTATTTTTATCTATAGATTACTCCCTACTTAAGTAAACCTTTTTCTACTGTGTTAGCTATAAGTTTCTTTTTTGTAAACGCGTCAATAAATTTATTTTCTTTCTTTCTTTGTTTCTTTCAAGTAAGGCGATAGGGCTCACCACTCAACATGTTGGGACTAAACAATCGCTGGTTAAACGTGGGTGTACGCGTGTGGACTGCAACTTGCATTCCGCGGTCCGTACTCGGAAACATCTCCGACGCCCCCTCGGGGATCCATGTCGTGGGGATATATACTTACAATAATCTCTGAAATATATATAAATACATAAATAATAGTCCCTAGAAGGACGTATGCCGCGACCAAATTCCCATAGCTTTATTTCTAAAAGTTTTTTTTTTTTTTTAGAGAATATTCGCCATTTTAGGATATAGTTTTCATTATTTTGTTATTTAAATTAGCCATTCTGTTTTATGATTTTTTAAAGAATAGTCCGATATGACGTCACTTGAAAATTTTAGACATTATACTGATTGTGATGTCTGATTGTTTATAAAAAAGTGGCCTGTCTCTGTCTGTCTACTCATCTGTCATCCATCTGTCAAATCAGTCGGAAGCAAATTATTATAAATTTATCTTGATAGCAAAGGACACATTTCTAAACAGCCATTTCTCAAGTGACGTCACACGAAGGCAAAAGGAAGTTGCAGCTTTTCGTAAAAATATTCATATTCTTATTCTTTATTGTACACGACATATTTAATTACACATGTTAACATTAAAATAACAATAAAATACAGCGTCGAGCTTATCTCTATGAGAGATTTCTTCAAGCAAACCTAAAAAAGATCAGGAATACATAAAATAAAAGTAATCATGTTTGTACAAACTTACGATTTGTACAAACAAACGAAAACACACTAATTTAACTTACTACAAAACCAAAGTACATAAATATAAGTAAATAATGAATAAAATACATATAATAATTACACCTTTATGCGCTAAGACACCTATCAATTAAAATAAATATTCATACATTAAATAAACAAATAATTAATTTTAATATAGATAATTATATTAAAAAACTCAATAATTTGTTAAATGCTCTTTCAATTTCTTTTTGAATGAGGAGATAGTTACGCACCCTCGTACAGTATGTGGAAGAGAGTTCCATAACTGAACAGCTTGTACAGTGTAGGAGTTCCCAAAAGCTCCTGTATTATGGGGAGGTGTTTTTAGGAGCGAGGCAGTATGTGACCTAAGTGGCTTAGTTCTACTTAAGGGTCGGTGTTCCGAGATTCGGGGTTCGGGGTTATGGCTTTTTAAGACGGTAAAAATTCAAATTTCTGAACAAAATAAATACCACTTGTTACCTTATAAAATGAAGTGCAGGTTCATTAAAAAAAATCACGGCAATAATGTATAGTAACTTCAGAAAAAAAACAGGAATTTCAAGAAAATCTCTTGAATAGCATTGCAGCGCTACGGGTGTAACCTGAACTTAACATCCTGTTTTTTTTTTTTTTTCTGAAGTTGCTATACATTAGTGCCAAGATTTTTTTTTATGAACCTGTACTTCATCTTGTGAGGTAACAAGTGGTATTTATTTTGTTCAGAAATTAATATTTTACTATCTTAAAAAGGCATAACCCCGAACCCTGTTTTGCCCAATCTCGGAACTCCGACTCTTAACAGAAAGTGGATGCGCTCACGCAGATACTCAGGTGCATTAGGACTTGAGGAAGTGTGTGTGAGGAAGTGACGCATGAGGAAGAGGCAACACAATGCGTGATAACTTCTGCGCTGTCGAATAGGGAATGTCAAATATTCATCATCGTGAGGTTTTTTAGACCACAAGTTCTAAAATACTACTTACTCGTATTAAACCTAAATTTCGAAATGGTTTTCGAATTAACATACTTTAACATAATTTAACCTAAGCGAATTGGCGACATACTGAAGAAGGACAATGTCAAAAGTACCCGGATGGATGTGGAAGAGGCGAAAGAGGTGTGTCTGGATCGTAGCAGTTAGAAATCTGTAGTGACTGCCTATCTCTCTGGGAGACAGGCGAGATTATATGTATGTACATAAATAATAAATAATGCAAATTGAAACTATTTTTTACAAAAGCTGCTCGCTGACAGAACTGTTACAAATAAATTTTTCGCAATATGTTTTAATTTAATTTCTTTTCAAAAATTGCGAATAACTCTTTGGAAACTGACTGACGACGGTCGATGTCAGTAATTTAATATAAGGGTACGTAAAACTCGCAGAAATACCTTTCTACTTCATGGGTTTCAAACCCACAACATAAAAAACGCGGAAAATGGAACTACCTCTACACGTCACATCCAAAAGACATGAACAATAACTCACAATAATACATGACCCAACTGGCCCACTGACAGTCCTCTGACCCTTTTATGCAAGTGTGCAAGGCCGTTGACGAGTCCTAAGAAAGAGGTCCATGACGTCGACACAATGCATCGAGGTTACCGAGATATGGGAACAAACACAATACAAACACAACTAACCGACCCAATTAGAATTCTAAAACCTTCTAATACCAGCGCTATTACCAGTCAACAAGGTTCAGCCCTTAGTATTTTTTTATCGTGGCCTTTGCAAACGTGAACACTGGATATGGTGGCTTTGTTTATTTGTTTGATAATAGTCCGTGGTAAGAGGGTTTGACGTTAAATGCGTGAAGAAAAACATGACTAGAATACATTATGGAGTTAGGTTTTCGAAATGTTTACATAGCCCCTGCTATTACCTTAAGGTCGATACCAGACTACACCTTTATATTAGGGTATCGTTCAAAAAAATAAAAAAGCCCTTCATCCATCCATCAGCCTAGTTCGTCCACTGCTGGACATAAGCCTTTTCAGGACTTTGCCACTCCCGGCGGTCATCCTGGAAGAATTGCCCATACTCACACACGCTGGGCAGGCGGGTTGGTGAGCGCGGTGCCGGAACCCTCGCACCAGTGACGCCGCTGCCCGTCACCAGTCTGTTCCATATAAGGCCCGGCTATTAGGGATGGATATACCGCCATCCATCGGTCCCAGGCATGGTGGGCCTCCTGGTTTTTTTGGCTGTGAGCTGTCCTCTTACTCTCTCCCGAATTCCTTCGAGGGGCTCTCCAAGTAAGATGGTGGTGTAGCAAATAAAAGGACTTCTGGCCGAGAAATCGGTATTTATTCACTGTTAAAGATGTCGATGACGTCGGTACTCTCTTGTCATCCGTCCGTCAGTGTCCATCATACGTTGTTGTCTTTTCGTCAAAAGAAGGCTAGTCTACGCCAGACTCCTTGTCCATCTGTGGGTCCGTCTGTCTGTCCATAACAGTTGGTACCTCCAAAGTCGAGCCCGGCATTAGCTCTACCACCTCTAAAAAAGCCCTACTTTTATATATTCGTAATAGCATATATTTTGGGATCTAAATATGTATCAAACATTTGTATAGTACAAAAAACTGTTTTTCGGTAATTCTCTTTACGCTCCAAAATAAAATAAAATAGCTTTACGATTATGTCGTACATACAAATATCGCAATTTGTATGCATGCTCCATCCCACTGCTTCCTCCATTCCATTCATGGGTCACCATAACCCCATGTGAGCGTCACTCAAATGTCAGTCTATCTGCCATTGATAGGTAACCACAATTTGTTTTGTGTTCATTCATAAATTCATACTAAATAAGGACCAAGTCCAAAACATTCGGAAAAAAGAGCTACTATGACTCGATTGATGGATATGGAAGAAGCTAAAGAGGTGTGTCAGGATCGTAGCAAATGGAGACATGTGGTCTCTGCCTCTGGTAGACAGGCGTGAATGAAATATAAGTTGAACAAAATATGTCAATTGTCAAATGCAATGCAAGTTCTCTGGTTTTTCTATGAAATGATACCAACACTATACTGGTTCGTCATGACGCGACCTACTCAGTTATGGGCGTGGCCAAATGTCATGCTGTTTCATTTCGCTATAAGTTGCGCGGTCCATGAAACTTGCGAGGACAATACAATCGTGCCGATTTCGTCGCTGGCGCAGAATTGAAAACTTGTTTCAGGAGAAACCACATTTTGGCAAGACAGTGGACGTTTTCATACATTATTTTTGGTTATTGTTATCTAGATAACATTTTCGATGTTTGGCCCGTATACATTTTTTGAATTTATCTAAAATAACAAAAGCACATTCGACAACACTTTTGATAAAAAAAAACATAAAAATTACGTATTTTAGGAGTTTTTTTGTTAAGATATTACTCAAATTTCACGGTGTTTAGATAGGCTTAAACATAGATCTAGATAATTTTTAATGGACTCAGCCTAAAATACCTGGTGGATATAAAAATCGACTCAAGCATTGTTGTTCTACATTTAAGAAAATAACCCAATCATACAAACATAAACATATGAAATATAAAACATATCATTTTAAAGGTATAGGCTTCCACCTTTGATTAAATGCATTTTGTCATAAAGCATTTGCTATACAGGCTGTAATTTTTTTTTTAAATGATGTATTAATAAATATTGAAATAATCAAATAGCGAAAAATTAAAAAACAAACCTTCTTTTACAAAATCATTCATTTATTCATTAATTAAGTTAAACATTAGTACTTCGTGTTCCCCCTCTAGCCCTTATAACTGCTTGCAGCCGGTTCTTCATTGACCTAATAAGTTTTTAATTAATTAAATGAATTTCACGTCCTGTATAGCGAATACTTTAAACCAAAATGCATTTATTCAAAGATGGAGGCCTATACCTTTAAAATGATATATATATTTCATATGTTTGTTTGTATGATTGGGTTATTCCCTTGAATGTAGGACAACAATGCTTGAGTCGATTTTTATGTCCACCAGTGTATTATAATAACATTCCATAGAGAGGTTTGCGCGTAACGATGCCTCTTAAGGCTCCAGTCCCCTAAAAATCAGTATTCTTGCAGAATTATCAGAAAAGAAAGATTTTATTTTAGTTAGTAAGAAAGCAATAAATAAAATACATTTTACGTTAATTTATAGTGTGGAATTTGAAGATTTCAAAACAAATTTTTTCATTTACTTTAATGCTACTTTTAATAGGTTTTTTAGGCTTCAAACATACCTTTATTTATGTTCTACGCGTTGAGAGTCTCATTCATGCACACGTCTCGTAAAAATTATGACAAAAACAAGAAATTTATTCAGGTAACATTTATTCCCATATCTTCAACAATAATCTTACCTGGTTAATTTTTTGGATAATACTTTAGTTTTCTTATTTCAAGTGCTTTAAGTAGTTGTAATTTTATGAATTCAACCACTGATAAACATTTTTTTTTCTACTAGAAAATTATCGTTTAGCGTAGTCAAATTTAAAACACGTAAAATAGAACTATTAATAAGTGAAATAACAAAAAACTGTATTTAAAAAATTATTTTAAGAACATTTATCAAATCGAAACTTATCGAGAGTTTAAAACACAAAACGCGTCGATATTTCCCTCAGTTTCGCTGGGACATCGCAGCGTTCAGACGTGTGTTGTGTAGCTCGACGTCATTTTACCTCCCGCTCGCACGGTTGCTCCCTTTCCCTCGCGTAGATTCTTATGGAGAGGCGAACTGTATCATTAAAGTTGCTCTACTTGAATATTGCACTTATCGTTTAATAAGTAAACTATGGATAAAATATTTTTTGAATATTTTAAGAAATCCCTGTTTCGATAAAATAAAGTTTAATCTACGTCCGTCCGTATTTCACAGCATCATAACTTTAGCACCGTAAAGATAAAGACATGAAATTTGGCACAAAAATAGCATTAATTTGCCTACATATTACATTGTAAAAAAAAATATGAAAAATTTGAAATTGTTTAAAATATTTTCAAAACAAAAGTGAGAAAAATAAAAAATATCCTAAAAATACAATATGGGTATCAAACTATAGACACTAAAAAGGTGATTGTAAAAATATATACTTTTACTATATTTACTGGCACTGGTTTTGTGAAATCTTAAAAAAAACCACAATAATGTGTATGTCCGAAACTGGTAGACCGAAAAATATGAAAAAAAAATCCATTTTAGATCATAACTGACCAATAACCGGGAAAACTATAGTGATTTAAAAACAACAAAAAAAAAGGAAAATAAATGAAAAAAAAAAATTAAAAAAAAAAACAATATGGGTATCACATTGTAGGTATTAAAAAGCTTATTGTAATAATATATAGTTTGGCTATATTTAATTGCATCTATTTCGATAAATACTTGAAAATCTATAAAAAAATATTCATTTGTCCCCCCTCTTATTTCCAAAACTGGTGGACCGAAAAATATGAAAAAAATCATGGTAATACGCGTTTACGTAAGAATTACAGAAAAAAAATTATAAAACTAAATTTATCATCCACAATACGGAACCCTAGGTTCTGACTGGAGTCTGACTCGCACTTGGCCGGTTTTTTTTCAAGATGTTTGCGGTAGGCCGTTTTTTTGGGTGGTTTTAATTTAGTTTTCGGAGCTTTTATTGCTACCCTTAATTTTTACCATAAGTATCCGGTTATCCGGATAATACATTATCCATTATCCGGATAGTAAAAATCTGCGAATAATTGCATGCCCTAATTCGCTTAGATTAAGTTATGTTAATGTGTGTTAATTCGAAAACCCGTAAAGCCGTATTTTAGAAGGTCTAAAAAACCCACGGGGATGGCGTGACACAAATTTTATACCAGCACCGCTGTTGCCACTTTTTGGAATAACTAAAGCCGAAGCTACATCCTTTTTATTACTTTACTTACTTTTATTTAAAATATCTTAAAAAGCTATCGAAGTCACTAAAACCGACAGTCGAGATAACAACGTGCTAGACAATAATGCATCGCATGCGGTTCTTATCATTAAAACATCACATTTCTAAAACTACATTTTTTACCTTTTTTATTGCACCTTAGTCATAATCATGGACACACAAACCGACAGACACTTAATTACCGTAAGAGTTTCTATTTTTGCTATTATATTACTTTAAGAACTGATTGTAATATGTGTGTGAGTATTAGGAATACATAATTTTAAATGTTTTCATTGTTACGATTTGATTATTAATTTTCTACATTTCCAAATTTTATAAAGGTATTTTTTATGTACGGCATTAGTAAAATGAAAATCTTGATGAATAAAGAAATTTTCGGGCACAACTACACGCTTTTTAGGGCATGCAGGTTTCCTTAGAGCGATAGGGCTGATCACGTTGAGACGTAATAATCGTCAGAGAAACGCGGGTGTACTTATAGGTACACGTATGGGTGGACTTATGACTTGCATCTCTCAGTTCACACTCGGAACACCTCGTGACACCCCTTCGGTAAAAATCTGCAAATAATTGCATGACCTAAATGTATTGTGTCTAAATACTAATCACTCTTACTGCTACCAATAAGCCATCTATTCCAGGTAGATTTACTTTTATTTATTTTGCTTTTGCAAATTCATTTTGTTTGTTCCGATAAACAAACCAAACTTTGTAAATTACCGTTACTTGAATAATTAAAAATCTTCACATGTCAAATTTTAAGTAATCGTACACTCATTTAACGAAGTAGAGCAACATTCAGGTGCGGTCTCTAACATCTTAATGCAGCGGGGGGAGCGCCACTTCTAAAGACTCAGGCAAGATGAAAGCGAAATGTTGCAAAGAGAGTCTGGGGCCTTAATATGATGAAACTGGCGATAGTACTCGTCCATACGAACAACATTTACTATGGAGCAAACCCTAGAATCGTGAAAAAAAAAATCAGCTGTTCAATAGAAAAGTGACATAGCTACCCGATCAAAATATATAAGGTCTTTCAATTTAAATGGAAAGTAATTTAGGAGGTGATTCAGTATCGTTAATACATCACATTCCATTTCCATGCAAAGCACTTTTTTTTGCGCGAACTTTATTTTCACTTCTAGTACAAAGTGGTCCGATCAGCTCACTCGGTTTGTATGGACAAGTGAAGAAAAGTTTGCGCAAAAAAAAGTACTTTGCAGTGGAATGTGATGTATTAACGATACTGAATCACCTCCTAAATTACTTTCCATTTAAATTGAAAGACCTTATATAAAACAACAGTTTTTTTCTCGATTTCTCAATGTTTCTTTACGAAAAGTTGTTCGTATATCGGCTGGTACTATCGCCAGTTTCCGACTTCCGCAACTTACTGTATAGTAAATACATTTCTCAGCAAAATAAGTTTGTATGGTCCGTAAGATCTTGATTTTTTTTAAGAATAAGATTTAGATTTATGACTTTTTGTCTGTTCTAAGCATCTTTTGTTTGCTAAGATCTTTTATTAATGTAATAGAAAAAATTGTAAAGACAATTTGAAGAAAGTTGGAGAAATTTTAAACAAAAAGTTTTAAGGCGAGGGTATTCGAAAAAATCAGTTCCACTCCAACGCTTTCATTTTACACTAGTCTATCTGATCAGTGGAAGCGGGCCTCTCAAAAAACTCGCGGTGTTGAGCTGTTTTTTTTTTTATTATTTTGGAATTAGGGGAATGGGTTTTAAAATATGACGGCCGTTTTTTTCTTATTATTTAAAACGTTTATTTCGGTATAAGTTTTAGTGTCCAAAACCTAATATAGCGCAAATTGAATTATATTTTTATTAGTAAGATCTTTGCAATTTTATTGGATGGAGGAAAATGCAAGTAATCGTGTATCGAACGGCCGAAATAATACTCCGAAAAAATACGATTACCCTGGCCTTAGTACTGGTAGGACTTCCCACATAGAACTTCGAACTTTTTATAGTCAGCTAACATATAAACAGCCTTTAACAAAGAAATCAACGAAATATTTTATACAGCGTGTAACCAAATACACCGGGTGTCAATCAACCGGCTCGCCACAGCTCAAGTGACGTCTGAGTCACAGCAAGGCGATCCTGAGGGCAAGGTTACTGCACTGCCCAATATCGTATACGTGTTCGAATTACGTCTGACATGTGACTAACAATACATTATAAAGTGACAGCTATTGGTAATGAAACCGCCTATACATGGCAGCTATTGCGATGGTATAAACCGCCCAATTAATAGCTTTATAACAGCCTGCTTTTTGTGCTTACTTTTATAGCGATTCTTTAGCGTTTGTCAAATTGTCTTCTGCTTAAATTACAAAGAAAAGTGGATGTAGAAGATGCGCAAGAGGTGTGTCAGGATCGTGAGCAGATGGAAATATCTGTGAGACACATGGGCATGTAAATTCAAACGAGAAGTATCCAACATTTTTACATTAAATATTCCCATACATTTAGTATTAATACGATATTGAAACAAGGTTTATTACTAATTTGAAGTGGTAACAAAATTAATCTACACGTGTATCTACTTGAAAATCATTATTATCATATCATACGTAATTATAAAATGAGATTAAGGTAAAATGAGTACTAGACCTAGACCAACTAAAACCTTTCTACTAATCTCATACTAAATGTATGGGAATGTTTATTGTCAAAATTTTGGATACTTCTCTTTTGATTTTCAAAAAGTTATTGATGTCATTTTACTGGTTAGGTAACGTACTTTCGATATCAGTTTAATTTTTTTTTATATCTGTAATAGTTACGGAATAATCGCCTGGTCAACCTTAACGATTACAACCTGTATAAAATAAATATGAATATTTTGTTGACTGGACAGTCAAACCTCATATACTCCGGACTCCGGAGCAACATTTTTGGCACAGTGTTTGCTTTCACTTTTCAGCAAGAGGTATCGGCTATAGGTATTGGTGCAAGCGATTGCATCCTACCGACTGAGGAACCATTGCTAACGATTACACCTGTATCACCTGTCCGTCATCTAATTTTGTATTATCTCTTAAACGTTAATTCCGAAAGATCAAATTCGAATGGCTATCATCGCGGCAACTATGCTCTTACTCGTATGAACCCAACGTACACACTAGACAAACTCTTTGCCTCTTGGACATGATGACCTTTCACCTTCATTAACGTCTTCGCCCGAAAATAACTAAAACATGTTTACGCAACGTTGGAAATGCGGTAGTTATAGTTGGTATTATCACGACTCGGTCCCACGGGGCAAGGTGAGCAGCTATTCTGCGCCGGCGCACATTGTCGCTACAACTTGTGAATGGCGTTGCGCAACCGACGCCGATACTAATATTGTGGACTGTGGGGATGTCAATTGATCGGAGACAGGTGATGGAGTATTCAGTAAATAAGTATTCAATTATATGTGCTATGGTTAGGGTTACCACTTTAAAATTTGAAAAATCTTGATAAAAAGCCGAACAGTTCAATAAAAGTCCGGACATTTTAGTCACAAAATGAAATAATAATTCCTAAGCGCAGCCCACTTCTTACAGGGATAGCTAAACTGCTAAACAATTACCTACAGGTATTTATATATTTCAATCTAAGTAACAAATCCGGACAAACTAGAAAGCCGGACAAAGTCCGGACGGAAGGCCTAAAGTCTGGACATGTCCGGACAAATCCGGACGGATGGTAACCCTAGCTATGATGGCAAAAATTTAATAATTATTTTTGGTATATAGTTAAGTAGTAAATATAGTTTCCTAATCGTACGTTACACTCCAGACGTTTTGCGAATGAGAGCTAGGCCGAAAAAAGTGTAAGATTCGATCATCACGATACTTGCTATACTAAACTCATTTTCAAGGAAATATCTTCGCGGCTGGTTGACGTTTCGGGAGACCGAAAAGGGCTGGGGCATACCTCGGGCAGCGTATTAGCATTTCACTGTGGTATTAGCTTAGCAACCAAACGAGAGAATGCTTCCAGCCTTTATATAGTTTAATTTATAGCTAAGTTTTTCTTTTAGATTAATTTGGTTAGATTTAATTACTACAGTATAGACGTGTGGCGTGCGCGTCAGTAGCGAAAGGAACTTCGTTCTAACCGGGTGTCCCACTCAAGTGGAAGTATCTACTCAAGTCCGACGATGATTTATTAGCTTATGGTCATGGACGAAATACTAGTTTGTCTATGTTATGGTGTAACATCCCTGAAAGGTTACAAACTTGTGAAACAACAAATAAACAATGTTGGTTAATGTTGCACGACATCGCTATGTAAAAAAACTTTAGGTATACACATCCGCTCACGAATGACATGGTGTTTACGATGCAAATACGATTATCTATGAAAAAAAGTTACGATATTTGGTCCTTCCTCACACATTATTTCGGCGTAATATTATTTTTATACTTGGCATAGTTAGTTTTATGAATCGTCAGGCAGTAACGACGATGAAAAAAAATTTTTAAATGAAGAACGAATCAATAAGTTTTTGAGACTCCACTCAACGCTTTTCTCCGTTACCTAAAAGATTGTACTTAAGAGGATGGCATACCCTTGCAACTTTTTTATTACCCGTCCAGCACAATAAGTCTAATGGCAAAGACTTTATTTGTTTTGATAGAGGCGATTATATGTTGGCTCTTGGGCCTCTTTTTCTTGGACGCGTAATACTAGTGATCACGCAGCGAAACAACAAATTGGTGTGTTTTTAGCTAATACTGAAATATTTTGTACGGAAAAAAATATTGAATTTAGGTGATATACCTTCATATTTCTATTACCTATTTTATGAAAAAAAAAACAAGTTGATCTCTCAACCGCGTTCTTGAAGCGAACGTTGGAAAACCAAAAAAAAAAGAGGGTGCAAAATTTTTTTTTTTGACAAAAGTATAAATCTTATTACATTGTTTATACGTAAGATCCCTAGAGAAAAGATTAATAAACCAAATATATTTTTTTCAATACAAGGAGAGTCCGAATTTCTTCAAACGAATCCTACATAGCCTGGAGTTGGTCATGCTCTAGGCTCAGGTACAGTCTTAAACATTACCATAGTTATGCTAGAGTAACCACACACAATTGCACTCAAGACAATAATGCAGCGTGACCTATGCACCAGTGCCTTAGTGAAGTCATCCAACCTGTTTTATTTACGAGTAATACCTAGGCACTACTGTTACTACCTAGATAGCGTATGCTTTTACTTAGGAGCATCTAAGTAGGGTTATGCAGTAGAATTTTTCTTGATGGAATATATTTGTGAACAATGCTCCTACTGAAATGAATAAAATGTGTTTTTAAAGAAATTTCTTCGCGGCTGGTTGACATTTTCGGGGATGACCCAAGAGCTGGCGCATACTTTGGGCAACGTCTAAGTTTAGCCATTCAAAGAGGGAATGCTGCCAGCCTTCTGGAAACCCTGCCACAAGACGCCATTTGTCGATTTTTTTTATTTAGTTTAATTTCTTTTTCTTTAGCAGATATTTAATAATTAATGTAACTTAAGTTTTGTTTTATCAAATGAAAAGGTATATCTATATTTTTCATTGCAAAAATCACAAGGACGGCAAATTACATAATTTGAACCAAGAATATCATGAATGTCATGAATATAAAAACCTGAGAAACATTAGAGAGATAGTTCGAAGCTACTTAGAATACGAAAATGATAATAAATCAATCACTTTAGATCACTTTCTAAGCAGAGATTCCAAACACTTTAATTAACTTTTAATCACTTTTCACTGCGCGTTACTTTTCATGAGTTTCACACGCAGTTTTCGCTAATACTACACTTGATCACTTGAATATTTACTCTTCGAATTTTAATAACTTTATTTAATGCGAAAAATAATGAAATAATACGGCATTAAAATGTAAAGTTTCGCACGAGAAGGCCGGCGGATGCTGCGAGTTGCACTAAACTACTAAACCATTGTATGCACGCGGATTGTCCGTTTTGTAGCCGTATTATTAGTATTTTCTATTCTCACAGTGAGGTAACACACCGATTGACAACTACGTGGATATCGCCCGTGATTCTAACGTAGACTGAAAAGGATTATGTAAAGTCGCTAAATGTTGCTTTGAAATCGCGTTGCGATTAATTAGGTGTTTAGCATATATGATTATGCGAAGATGTGCAATGTTGGCGAAAATGTCAGACCTGATAAAAGAATTCCAATTTGCATGATATAAATAAACAAACAGAAATGTAGGTGGTATGAGCCGGTCAAAAGGTGACTATATTGACTTGGAAATTATATTTATAAATATTTGTAATGCTTATAACGTCCCAAATTCACATCAACCACTAATATATGTATGTATATGTATATAGTTTTAACAATTATATGATAATAATAAAAAATAATAAACTTTATATTTTCGATATATTTTGGCCTCATAAAATATATCGAAAATATAAAGTTTATTATTATCATTATAATTGTTAAAACTACAAATAAAAAGCTAATACAGCTAAAATTATATTTATTCATATATGTATATAGCTGTTATAGCTACATTATATTTGGATTTATAAACTTATTATAAGTATCATGACCCGGGGGTAGATACAGGGATTTGTGTTAGGGGGCACAAAAGCAAGAAATATAGGGTTTTGTAAAAAAGCTTTAGGGCAGATTTTTGTGTTCGAGTAACTGGAATTGTCAAAACTTCTACAAATAAATTTGGGTAATTTGTCGTTTTAACTAATAGGCCGGAAAAAAAATGTTTATCGTAGCAAGGGATGATCTTTAGTCTCTACCATTCCAAAGCGTATATGTGCAAAGTATGTTATTTAACCATGCATGAAGTCACCCGAAAAATTGATTTGTACTGTCTACTCGCCTGGTCGACGTCTCTGTTGACCCAAGAGTTGGAGCTTACCTTTGCCAGAACGTCAATCTGTCGATTGAACCCTTGGGTACTTTTCCCAATGGCGGAGCTCATATTAATAAAACTAATTTTATTATTTAAGAATGTTTATTTTTGTTTTTTATTAGCAATTAATTTTAATTTAGAATTAATTAAAAATATTATTTGGAATTAAGATCAGATTTATTATGTTATTAGGGTTAAGTAATCATCATCTTGGATCTTGATAACGGTTACCGATACTCGAAATATCTTCAAACATCAAGTCAGACTGAAATAGGTAAGTATTACATTTGCGTTTTGGCACGTTTTTGCTATATTTAGTTGCTAATGCGTCTGCGGCGAATATTCGTGGTCATGTATGCACCATCAAAAAAATTTCCGCTGACCTACTTATAGCACTTATTACTTTCGCAATATGGGTGATAAGTGGGCTTGCGAATTTTTCTTTGATAGTACGTATGAGGTAAACAACAGATAAAAATGTCGTCAAACCAGTATAAGTCATAAATACTGGTAAATACGATTAAGCACCATTTATTTATGTTAGTAAGCAGCGGTAGTTCAGTCAGTAGGACTCGGTCTTGAGGCCCGGGTTCTAATCCTGCTGATAGAACATGCACCAATTAATGTTTCAAAATTTACGATGAAGTTAAACACAATGTGAAGTAATTCGAACACAAAAATAAGCTTTTTCTACTACCTTTATGAAAAAGTTCCATTTAATACTCGAAATTAGTTTTGAAAATCGAACTTTCCAGGCCCCGTTGCGGAGGTCAGTTTGAAAGGAAATTTCATTTATTGCAAAATTTATTTCTTTTTGACGTTTGTCTTCATTTTATGCTAAATTAGGTTCTTTTTGACGTCCTGAGTTTGTCTTTACAATCGAAATTCCCTGCGTTCCGATTCACGACATGATCGATTATATCGCGTCTGACACTCTTTTTTCGCAAAATTATACTGGCCGCAAACAAAAGCCGTCGGCCGAAGCCTGAAAAAAAAAGGTATAAAGCGCGCCGCGTTTTGCAACTTTGAAAGGAAAAATTAAATATTTAAATACATAAATCAGGTAGTAGAAAAAGTATCGTTCGCAACGAGTAAAAATGAGTTTTCGTACCTTTTTCCTTTCCTTCGGCTCACGTCGAAACTAGCTTCATTCCTCGGGTAAGAAAATCCGCCATTTTATACTCGTCACGAAATATACTATTTAAAAAACTTGTTTTTGTGCCCTTAGTACGGCGACAAACTATGGAAAGAGGGTTTTACGAGTGTTGACTGTTTTAGTAACAGTGCACACTTTGAAATACCTCTGATACCCTCTCAGGTATTTGTCGTGACGATGTGTATTATTCAGTATACCTATACTTATTTGAAAGTTAGATAATTTTTGCGTTAGGCATTATCTTGGGAAATTTCCGAGACTATTTCTTATTCTTACTTATTGTACACAGAAAATAAACATTTACAAAGGTAAACTTATCTCTATAAAGAGATTGCTTCCAGGCTACCTCTGAAGATAATAGAATATAATACGTATTTTATATAAAAGTAGACACACATACATGGACATAGATTAAAGAATAAATAATAATCATAATTTATTTAAATATAATAAAGTACTATTAATGTAAAATTAACCTACTGTATAACACACTATTTCCGAGTTATACATGAAGTCTGAGTTCAATATCAGACATAGTTATCAATTAACCCTCTTACTTCTCATACTGAAACATTTTTACTGAAACAATAAATATCAGTCCAGTCCACAAAATACCGAACACTTTGATCACTGACATCAGCAATTCACGCGGGTCATGCCATAAGGGGGTGATAGAGCTGATACTGGGCTCTACTGTGGAGGACCATCTCTTACTCGAAAAATCCCCCAAAGTTATTCAGGGGAGAGTAAGAGGACAGCTCCCAAATAGGGACAACCAGGTGACCCACCATGCGTACGACCAATTGATGGGTATATCCAGAACCAAATGCCGACCTTTACATAAAACAGACTGGTGACAGTCGGCGACGTCACTGGTGCGAGGCTTTTGGCACCACCACGCTCCCAACCCGCCTGCAAAGCGTGTATGTATGGCCATTTCTTCCAGGAGGATAGTAAGGTCTATGTCCAGTAGTAGTAGAACCAGGCTAATAGATGGATAGATGCACAAGGGTTTCAACATATAACAAAAAGTAGGAGGATATTAATTCAGTGCGGACGCAACAAAAGGGTACATTATTAAATTGAAATGTCATTAGCACTCATTATATTCGTTATATTCGACGTTTAATTAAATTTAAGATTATTTATGTTATTTAAGTTCAAATATTAATTGTCTTGGTGGTAGAGCGGGGCGAGTAAATCAGGTCTTTTAGGTCTGGTACAGGGCCCTTGCAACTTGTGTAAATGCTCTGTTTTTGATAAATAAAACTGTTTTGTTTAATTTTATATAATTTCATGACGTCAGAAATAACACAGAAAAAGACCAAAATGTAGACTAGTAAAGGAAGTTTCGTATTTTAATTTCAATGTCATACAATAAACTTGGCTGCAATAAATTGATTTTAGACATGAAATAATAAAGCCTTATACAATTTTGAGTATTCATTACTTTGTATTCTTTATTTTT
The DNA here is from genome assembly GCA_934047225.1 of Ypsolopha sequella. NCBI lineage: Eukaryota > Metazoa > Arthropoda > Insecta > Lepidoptera > Ypsolophidae > Ypsolopha > Ypsolopha sequella. The sequence goes on from OW203996.1 coordinate 14,133,315, forward strand.
ATTTAGAGTTTGTACAATAAATAGATCTATTCATTCATTATCATTGCAAAACGGCTCACCCCAATAACTAATTTTGATCGGGATAGCCGACCAGTTTCAGCAGATTCACACGTGGGACGCGCAACGTCGTCGCGTAAGCGTCTTCACTCGCCCAGAAGAAGGCAGTCTGAACCTGCTGAAATTGGTCGGTTATTCCGATCAAAAATATTTATTGAGGTGAGCCGTTTTGCAATAGTCATGTTTTATCTCAAGTATTCACTCATTCATTCATTCAAAAGTTATTCAGTATGATCAGAGGTGAACCTAAATTTCAATTTGCATTACATCTTACAAACCAACTTGTTGGCATACTAAATATTCAGGCGCTTTATGATGACGGGCGATTCTCCAACCAAACACCTGCATCACTACACTACTTGCTCCAAAGTAATTGTAAATCAGTAGGCAAGCAGAAGCCTAATTGCTGCATACAAATTCGCGAGATAAGATCTGAAGCTGAAGCAGGTGGGTCAGTGAGCACTCTACCAGTTCAGTAAAGTATTAGTCCATCTGGAGATTGCGTGCAGTACGTGTAGGCTAGGGCTAACAGATCGAGGTCGGAGGTAAGGGTTCTTCTTGTCATCACATATATTTTTATCTTTCTACCTGAGATTAGAAGAGAGAGCATTACCTGAGATTAGAAGAGGTAGCATTACTAATACGTCTTGAATATCCCTTAGAAAGAAAGCAAGTATTAATATACAGTTTTGATTTTTCTTTTTCTGGAATATTGTTTTGTTAAATTTAATAATATATATTTTTTCTTTTACTGTTTTGGCATGCCTGCATTTTTTGAAATTGTATCCAAATTTTTGTTTTTTGTTTGAACTCATTATTGACATATTTATATATGTTTCCCGTGCTCTTTGCTGTGAGTTTAATAAACATAATTTGTATCTTCGCAAAATAAATAGACAGCCATGATAATTTTAGGACTTCGTAACAATTAGGAACTATTATAGGAAATCCTCAGTGTCCATCAATATGTGCTTAAAGTTTGGCATGTAAGTAAATATATAAATATATATATAATAGTCAACATTATTCGTTATAATTCTGGATGCCTAGCCATTCCTGAGATGAGATTGCGATCGCAAGAATCGGACGAAGTTACTGTGGCATTATCCGTTTCACCAATGAAATAATTGGAAAACTATAGTTTCACAAATTACCTACGGATCGGTATGGAAGCACCTGCCCACAATCCAGCGCCATTGTGCTCCTGCGCCGGTAGGTTGCGCAACACGCGAATACCACCGAACGGTTTTTCGATAACTTTGGCATTACCAACCGCTGGTTTGCAATGTTGGTACCACTGGGGTTATCAGGCAGGGTTTTTTTGACCACTGGGTTGTTCGCTTGAAAGTTGCAGGAGGAAAAAGGCTGCATTCTGTAATTTCTTATTACTGATTACTACGTTTTTTAATCGTTCATTACTTGTTATTAGTAATTTCATGATAAATTAATGTTTATTTGACCGTAATAATAAAAAAAAATAAACGACTCCGTAAGCGCGCTGTCATCAGGAAGTTTACATATACTCCTAGAAATAAGCCCGATTTAAAAGATTATTTCTTTCACGTGTTCTGGAGTCCCCTATGAACATTCGTCATTTGCATTACCTCCAAAAATAAGAAAGTTAGGGTGGTTTGACCCCCAAAAAGTAACATTCACTATTTGAAATATTCCTTCTTTCACGTGTTCACTAGACCCCCAGGAATTTGCATTGACTTCTGCATTACCTCCGAGAATGAAAGAGTTAGTGGGTTTAAATCCCCCCAAAATGTCCCAAAAAGTAGCTGTTTTAAAAAAAACTAAAATCATTGTGAAATGGAAATGGATTCCAAACGGATCCAGAATTCATCTAGGAAAAAACACGTAAAAACACGAATACGAATCGAATACGAGTGAGTGTACAAACGCCCTAAGAGTTCGATTTAGGCTCGGTTGAAAAAGTACATTAGACACTTTGTTTTTATTCACCTGGCAACATTCACGGCACCTGTGAAGACCTGTGAAGGTATTTAGGGCAATCGAATAGACGGGCCCATGAGGCGAGCGAGCTTGTTTCGCTAAGAAATGGGTGAAAGGGACAAGAACGTCCTTCGCCGGCATTTGATAAGCGTAACTTACAAGAACGTATACATTCCGCCGCAGTCGTGGTTTGATGTTTGTAGGAGATGGTTAGAACACCAGGGACTAGTATCTTTTCATGAAACCACATCCTCCACTGATCATACTTGAAAACATTTCTAAATAAACATACACAACACACGTTAATTTTAAAAAACCGGCGAAGTGCGAGTCGGACTCGCGCACGGAGTGTTCCGTACCATCATCTATAAAAACGGCAAAAAAAAAACATGTCTGTGGTATGGAAGCCCCCTTAAATATTTATTTTATTCTGTTTTTTAGTATTTGTTGTTATAGCGGTAACAGAAGTACATCATCTGTGAAAATTTAAACTGTCAACTATCACGGTTTATGAGATACAGCCCGGTGACAGACGGACAGACGGACAGACAGATGGACAGCGGAGTCTTAGTAATAGGGTCCCGTTGGTTACCCTTTGGGTACGGAACCCTAAAAATATTCGACTTCTCATACAAAATTTAGAGTAGGTATTTATTGAAAATCAGTATGAAAAAGAGATTTTTTTTTCATTCAGTCGAGGATCATTTAATATACTAGAACATTTACACTCGGTATGGAGAGGATGAATGAAAGTAGAGTGATAAAAGAAATGTATGGTGCGCAAGTGGCAGGTAAAACTCGACCAGAGATACAGAATAGGGTGGCAGGCCGTCCTAGAAAGATTTATGCTGACTAAATTGGCAACTGAAGAAGGGCAGTGTCGAAAGTATCCGGAATAGAAGAGCTTGTATGACTAAATTGTTGAATGTGGAAGAGACGAAAGAGCTGATGTGTTAGGATCATAGCAGATGGATACCCCTCTGAGAGACAGGCGTGAGTATAAATGTCGTACGAGTATGTATTTAAGGTCCTGCCATTCCAAAATGAGCGATTTGTTTAATTCATATTGTCGTTCAATATCTCATTTAAAATACAAGTATTTTACAACAGAGGGTATACTCTAAACACAAGTTTATCTGAAAACGTAATTGAGTTAACTTCGCTCGATAAAAAAAAATGCAAAATAAGCTCCTCAAATTGCGAATAAATGTGTGTATAGCAAAGATGTTCAATCGAGAGAATTAAAACTTCTCCTGAATTTGTTTTACATATAACCATAGACATTTATAGACCCATTTTTATTTATTTCTCAATACTTTTTCAGTAATTTCAGTAAAACCTCGTAAATTCACTGATTATTGTCACTATTAGAATATACACCAATTTAGATAATTTTTTCATTATTATGGTGCATAATTTGATTATTATTTTTTATAGTATTTGACGTCACTTGGGGCTTTTTAGGTATTATACTGTTTATAATTGCTTATAAAAAAGGGATCAGTCTCTGTCTAATTACATTCTCATCTGACAAATCAGTCGGAAGCAAATTATTATAAATTTATCTTGATAGCAAAGGACACATTTCTAAACAGCATTTTCTCATGTGACGTCACACGAAGGTAATTGGAAGTGTCAGCCTTTTCGTAAAAATATTCATCATCATGAGGTTTTTTAGAACACAAACACAACCCTTTTAATTAACCCTCGGGGCCCCTTGATTTAGTGGGACGGGGTCATTGTAATGCTCACCCATTTGCGTAAAAAGTAAAAACTCAAGAAAATATGTATAGAATAAACTGGGGCCTTATTGTCTAACTTCAACATCTATCGTTATCGCGCCCTCAGATCACGACACGACAAGACAATAAGGAGGCAGATTAAGACTTCATAAGTCTTTTAATATACTTACAATAGCTAAAGCTTCCTCATAGGAAGCGGGCTGCAGGGGCGGCGAGGCGCGGGGGCTGTCCCGGGATATAGCGGTGATCGGCATCTCAGCACATTATTGGGATACCTGGAAATAAATACAACTACGTTTAAAAATTTATTTAATTTATTAAATCATTCACTCCACCATTGTTTGACATAGAACTAAGAACGTGGAGACGTCATAACGATATCTGGTCACTTGGTGCTCATTACGGACCGGAGTAGCGGTTCTATTCTACCACGTAATTCTGATTTTCATTAACATCAACTTGAGATTGAAATTTGACGTGCGTGCGACGACGCCCGCCTAGCATGCCATCTCTTTTGCACGCGTTGAATTTCGCATGAATTTGCTTGAAGTTGATACAAATTAGAATTACGTGGTAGGGCCGCAGGATTCAACAAACAGCAGGACACTTACTATACTCTTTGACAAACAGCACTGACAGACATGACCTGGCTGACTGACCGACAAACTAGACCGCTCAAAATTTCAAGTAATACGAGTAGCAACAACAACATCGCACAACTAAATAACCACCACCCTTCATTACCAACATGCTTTACATAGAAGAGCGGTAATTTTATCAGCACCATCCATAAATAATCCAATTTTTTTTTATTGTTAGCAGATGTCAGTTTTACTTTTTTTATTTTATAACATTTATGTGTCAATCAATATCTTGTTCCATTCGACTGATGACGGCCCCATGCCGTGGGCCGAAATAAATCGAGTTAAAATATAATTATACTGTTTTAATACTAATAAACAAACCAAAGAATTAAATATAGCTTAAAAAAAGCACAACATATATTTATTAACATTAGATTTTTGAATTTTGAAACTTTTGCATTTTTCTTTTTTAATTGACCCGCCGCGCCGGACGAAATAATCAGCCACATTTCGACCGCGGTTTTTGTTTTACTATTGTCACAGTATACGAAATAGGTATACTGTGCTATTGTTTTAGCGAAAATGAGAATTAAAAATTTATTCTTATTCTCATTATTTATTATCAGTGCTTTTTGATAAAATATTATATATTAAACAAATAATAAAGTTGCATAAATATATATATATATCGCTTTATCGCGTATTATGTAAATAAATATTGAAAGTTGACCCTTAGTCTTTTAAATTATTATAATTACATAAGAAAACAGTTAAATTAAATTTTAGTGAGATATATTTCGGGCCACTCGGGCCCGGCATCAGTCACAATGAAGTATGAAAATATAACAGATAGGTAAAAAAAAATTAAAAAATAATAAAAAATAAAAACTATTTACATTTAACCTATTTACATTTAACCTATTTATAAGATAAAACAAACAAGATATGAAAAGTTCATACGAAAAGGAGATTGTTGTTCATTCCTCTTGAAGAAGTTTAGTTGCATAAATATATATATATATCGCTTTATCGCGTATTATGTAAATAAATATTGAAAGTTGACCCTTAGTCTTTTAAATTATTATAATTACATAAGAAAACAGTTAAATTAAATTTTAGTGAGATATATTTCGGGCCACTCGGGCCCGGCATCAGTCACAATGAAGTATGAAAATATAACAGATAGGTAAAAAAAATTAAAAAATAATAAAAAATAAAAACTATTTACATTTAACCTATTTACATTTAACCTATTTATAAGATAAAACAAACAAGATATGAAAAGTTCATACGAAAAGGAGATTGTTGTTCATTCCTCTTGAAGAAGTTTAGTTGCATAAATATATATATATATCGCTTTATCGCGTATTATGTAAATAAATATTGAAAGTTGACCCTTAGTCTTTTAAATTATTATAATTACATAAGAAAACAGTTAAATTAAATTTTAGTGAGATATATTTCGGGCCACTCGGGCCCGGCATCAGTCACAATGAAGTATGAAAATATAACAGATAGGTAAAAAAAAATTAAAAAATAATAAAAAATAAAAACTATTTACATTTAACCTATTTACATTTAACCTATTTATAAGATAAAACAAACAAGATATGAAAAGTTCATACGAAAAGGAGATTGTTGTTCATTCCTCTTGAAGAAGTTTAGTTGCATAAATATATATATATATCGCTTTATCGCGTATTATGTAAATAAATATTGAAAGTTGACCCTTAGTCTTTTAAATTATTATAATTACATAAGAAAACAGTTAAATTAAATTTTAGTGAGATATATTTCGGGCCACTCGGGCCCGGCATCAGTCACAATGAAGTATGAAAATATAACAGATAGGTAAAAAAAAATTAAAAAATAATAAAAAATAAAAATTATTTACATTTAACCTATTTACATTTAACCTATTTATAAGATAAAACAAACAAGATATGAAAAGTTCATACGAAAAGGAGATTGTTGTTCATTCCTCTTGAAGAAGTTTAGTTGCATAAATATATATATATCGCTTTATCGCGTATTATGTAAATAAATATTGAAAGTTGACCCTTAGTCTTTTAAATTATTATAATTACATAAGAAAACAGTTAAATTAAATTTTAGTGAGATATATTTCGGGCCACTCGGGCCTGGCATCAGTCACAATGAAGTATGAAAATATAACAGATAGGTAAAAAAAAATTAAAAAATAATAAAAAATAAAAACTATTTACATTTAACCTATTTACATTTAACCTATTTATAAGATAAAACAAACAAGATATGAAAAGTTCATACGAAAAGGAGATTGTTGTTCATTCCTCTTGAAGAAGTTTAGTTGCATAAATATATATATATATCGCTTTATCGCGTATTATGTAAATAAATATTGAAAGTTGACCCTTAGTCTTTTAAATTATTATAATTACATAAGAAAACAGTTAAATTAAATTTTAGTGAGATATATTTCGGGCCACTCGGGCCCGGCATCAGTCACAATGAAGTATGAAAATATAACAGATAGGTAAAAAAATTAAAAAATAATAAAAAATAAAAACTATTTACATTTAACCTATTTACATTTAACCTATTTATAAGATAAAACAAACAAGATATGAAAAGTTCATACGAAAAGGAGATTGTTGTTCATTCCTCTTGAAGAAGTTTAGTTGCATAAATATATATATATATCGCTTTATCGCGTATTATGTAAATAAATATTGAAAGTTGACCCTTAGTCTTTTAAATTATTATAATTACATAAGAAAACAGTTAAATTAAATTTTAGTGAGATATATTTCGGGCCACTCGGGCCCGGCATCAGTCACAATGAAGTATGAAAATATAACAGATAGGTAAAAAAAAATTAAAAAATAATAAAAAATAAAAACTATTTACATTTAACCTATTTACATTTAACCTATTTATAAGATAAAACAAACAAGATATGAAAAGTTCATACGAAAAGGAGATTGTTGTTCATTCCTCTTGAAGAAGTTTAGTTGCATAAATATATATATATATCGCTTTATCGCGTATTATGTAAATAAATATTGAAAGTTGACCCTTAGTCTTTTAAATTATTATAATTACATAAGAAAACAGTTAAATTAAATTTTAGTGAGATATATTTCGGGCCACTCGGGCCCGGCATCAGTCACAATGAAGTATGAAAATTTTTTTTTACCTATCTGTTATATTTTCATACTTCATTGTGACTGATGCCGGGCCCGAGTGGCCCGAAATATATCTCACTAAAATTTAATTTAACTGTTTTCTTATGTAATTATAATAATTTAAAAGACTAAGGGTCAACTTTCAATATTTATTTACATAATACGCGATAAAGCGATATATATATATATTTATGCAACTAAACTTCTTCAAGAGGAATGAACAACAATCTCCTTTTCGTATGAACTTTTCATATCTTGTTTGTTTTATCTTATAAATAGGTTAAATGTAAATAGGTTAAATGTAAATAGTTTTTATTTTTTATTATTTTTTAATTTTTTTTTACCTATCTGTTATATTTTCATACTTCATTGTGACTGATGCCGGGCCCGAGTGGCCCGAAATATATCTCACTAAAATTTAATTTAACTGTTTTCTTATGTAATTATAATAATTTAAAAGACTAAGGGTCAACTTTCAATATTTATTTACATAATACGCGATAAAGCGATATATATATATATTTATGCAACTAAACTTCTTCAAGAGGAATGAACAACAATCTCCTTTTCGTATGAACTTTTCATATCTTGTTTGTTTTATCTTATAAATAGGTTAAATGTAAATAGGTTAAATGTAAATAGTTTTTATTTTTTATTATTTTTTAATTTTTTTTTACCTATCTGTTATATTTTCATACTTCATTGTGACTGATGCCGGGCCCGAGTGGCCCGAAATATATCTCACTAAAATTTAATTTAACTGTTTTCTTATGTAATTATAATAATTTAAAAGACTAAGGGTCAACTTTCAATATTTATTTACAAATAATAAAGGAAACTTTGCAAATAAGGATTACTAACTCACAAACCAATATTTAGATTTATCAAAACTGGTTTAGAATTCCATACAGGTTTGAATCACAGCGTTTACATAACGGATGCAAACTTATAAAATCAAATGAATTTCATAAATATTTGTATTCTTTCCGGAATCCGCATATCCTTTTGATATCCCTAAAATTAGGATGGCTGTCCATCATAACGAATTGAATGAGCTTTTTTTTTCCTTACCAAAATATTAAAATTTTATGGTACAAGGACATGGATGTACTGTTTGCCTGAAACTGTGGATGACCTTCCTAAGGATATATAAAATGTATAAACAGTGACAATTTTAGACATAAGATAAAAAACAACTTTATAGAAAACTACGATACCTAACTACTCTGTAACATAATATACAGTGTGTCCCTCGTACAAGTGCACATCCGAAAGTGGGTGAAACTAGATCTAAATATATCGACAAACATAAAGAAAAAAATATTTTTTGATTTTTTTTTTTATCTTGAAAGGATACTCCACCTGGGTATCTTTGTATGGGATGAGAGCGCAGTGTCTTTGGTTAACCGCTCGTAGAAAATATTGTATTTATGATAGAACGTTGTATTTTTTTTTATTAGAGAGATAATGGAATAGGCAATGATTAATAGGAATAAAAGTATAGTGAAACGGGGATATTATTTTGAAAAAATTTACTGTTACTGAAAAAAATGACGGAAAGATTAAGGAAATAATCTTTTAGGATATTATTTTTATGGTAATGGTATTTGATTATGTTTTCTTTTTGATTTCGTATGCAACGTCTATTCTTAAGAATAATAACAGTTTTATTTCATTGCATTACTCGCGATAGATCAAAAGTTATGACATATTTTATACATAGTCGCCATGGTAGGCAAAAAAAATTTAAAACGTAAATTTATAAAACAAAGATTTTCTAAAAAAAAAAAAAAACATTTTTTGTCGATAAAATAAGGTCTAGTTTCACCCCTTTTCGGATGTGCACTTGTACGAGGGACACACTGTATAGTTACATATTTAAGAACCAAATATAAAATCAATTAAGAAAAAAAAAACAGCTGCGACTCACAATTTTGACTAAAATGTAACCATTAATATTGCGAACAGAAAGGTTGACTATTACAAGAAACAGCGCTCACCACGTTTGGGACGTAATATTCGTCGGTGAAAAGCAGATGTACCAAGTGTGGACTGTTGACTTAGTTACACTTAGGAACACCTCTGATACCCCCTCGGTATTCATGTAGTGACGATATGAACGTTTTAATATAAAAAAATTCTTTCATTTGCAAAAGTATAGTCAATTATACAAATGTAGTATGTCCTGTGAACTTGAACCATCAAATATGGTAATTAGCTAAAAAAAATATAAGATTTTCGTACCTAACGGAACCCTAAATACCTATCAGAAGCAAAAAAGTACTTTAAAATAACTCGAATCCGTTTCAAGTGTAATGAATCGTGAAGACCACCAACGTAGACCAAGGAATTTAATTTATCCAATCATTACTGGAAACCGTTAACATTTTTGCACACGCTGTACAATGCTTGGTATGTTAGCTCTTCGTTCAGACAAAAAGTATGAAAGTTAGCAACGTAGAGAAAACATTGCAGAAGTATGTATATATGGCATAAGCCACGCGTCCTTCTTAAACTGATGTCCAATTTATCGGTGAAAAGAAATAATGTTATGTAATAATGACTAGATTGTACTATGTTTGAACTACTTATAGGTATATCAATATAATGTAAAGAAACAGCTGAATTTATTATCTTTGAGTATTTGTACTTGAAAGTAAATGATTTGTTTTTGAAATATCTCATGTAATATCATTTTGAGAAACATTTATATGTAATGAAACAGCTTGGAAAATGCAACCAAAGAATAGTATATTACGATACGAGAGCGATGAAACGTTTTCTGACGAGTTTCGTATAATTTTTTATAGCACAAGTGCGGAAAATGCCGACTTTACGCATGCGCAGCGTGCGTAAAGCGGTCATTTTACGCACAGTGTGCTATAAAATTATTAAATGAAAAATAATTATTTTGGCCCTTCATCGTTGTACCCTTCAAATAAGTCACTACCAAATGAAGGGTAAGCGGGAAGAGGGATCATAGACAACAGAAGGTAGTTTTGAAATAAGTAGAAAAAACTTGCTTAAACATATTATTTAAGGACTTTTAGTGGGCAATTATTGTAATCATAGTTAATTATTGTAATCACCTTTTTTTTTTCTTCAAAAGCAAACTTTACTTTCAGGCCGTAGCTCCATATCCATAGACAATATTGTAGTTTTTTTTTACTTTTGCTTTAATTATGACCCTTTTTTAAGTTCGGTTTTTAAGCTTCTTGAGTCCGGTATATTTTTAAAAGCGAATATTGTGTGGCTTATGTTATTTTTTTCTAGTTTTGTTTTTGCTCAATAATTGTTCTCTAGATATTTAAAAAAATGGCGCTATTAACTCAATTTGTGAAAAAAACTGACAATGACCTTTCTTCCCGCTTACCCTTCAAATACGTTGAGTGTAATAATCAGTTACAATCCGCGTCTAAGCAACGGTTGGCATCGTCAGGCTCTGGATGGGTGACCATTACCCCAGAAAGCTGTTGGTTCCTTGAGGCGACCTGAACAACTCTGACACCAGGCCTTTACTACCACACGACAAGAAGAACTATTCGTTACATCACAGCAGCGGCGGCGCGTCTGTGTAAACAATCATTACCATATTGTACACGTAGTAGAGTAGAAGACACCATAACTAACTCACCTTTACACCAGTCACCTTCGACTTTACCGATGTTATGAATAACATTCTTTGAACGTAAGAGAACCACGTGAAGGTTATACTCGTTGTTGTGCTAATGATATTGTGTTTACTTGTAAATGTTTGGAAACGGTACATATTTATCAGAAAAACCTTTATTTTTTAGTAAAAATGTTCATTCAAAAATATATCTAAGAGGCTATGCGAATTTTAGTTTTGTCACTGTCTCTCCAAGCGAAAACACGCTCAGTGCGAGAGGGGCGGATTCAGGGCGAAAGCGAAAAATGATAGTTTTATAATTTTTATAAAAAAACTAAAACAGCTAGCAAAATTTCAAATATCAAATCTCTAGATATTGTTGAAACACACCTAATAAAATATGTTTGATTTCTGTATATGGTTCCTATTCGTCAAACGAGGAGAAAAAGTGTGTTTGAAGATCTTATTTCAACAATTATTTTTATCGAGGAAAATGTATCCAAACATGTTTTCCAATTTCAAGACCCTAGATTATATAGTCAAAATGCAAATACCAGAAATTTGTTAAAATTCTCCGAGTATTTCATGAAATACACAGAAAAGAAACAGCCGTATTTTTTTCGCATACCGCCTTAAATGATAATAACAATAACGATTATTTGTTAAATAGGGCCTGTACCAGCAAAATGATTTTGTTCCATATATTATTATATGTTAATGTGTTATATGTTATTATATAGGTAGAATTGATATATATTATTAAATATGATTCGACTGATGACGGCCCCGTACCGAGGGCCGAAATATATCGAGTTACAATCTTTTTTTATTTGTTGTAATACTTATTAATAATCAAAAGCTCATAAAAGTTATTATACAACGTAATTATAGAACAGAAATCTTACTATGGAATTGAAATAAATTTGAGAATAATTCATTTTATACTACACCTGCTCGGAAAGTACCTTCTTACTTTTTTGAAAACGATGTACAAAATACGTCATTACTGTCAAACAAATATGCGGGCGGAAAAAGTGTATGAAAATTCATTGTTAACGTGCTTGAGCGGGCAGAAAAAGTATATGCAAATCCATTGTTAACGTGCTGTTTTTTTTTTTAAATAACATAAAGAATGAGCAAGTGGCGAGCATTATTTTGCGAACTCGTACATAAAACTCGAAAAATGATACTGGCCACTTGCTTTTCCTGTACATAATAAAAAATAAGAAGGAAATAAAAAGTGACAATCGCACGCGAGTTAGTCGGTTTCTTTTATTGTATCTTGATTAAAAGTAAAATTATACTATTTCCTCGCAGGTGTAGTATAAAGCACTATGTATCACTCGGGAGAAAGTGCGATTCCCAACCCGTGTGTATTGAGGCCCTTGGCTTCGCCTCGGGCCTCAAACTACACCCTCGTTGGTAATCTTCACCTTTCTTCCCTCGGTGAACAATGTACTATTATACTCGTAAAGTGATGATTCCAAACCAAAGTATTTGTTTATAGTTATAGGTCACATCAGAAATATTATAATATTTCCATCTCAATACGTAAGTAATCAATGAATGAACTTTTTTTAACATCTATTTTCACATTCAGTTTAAATGAGAAATCTAAATATCTTACTTATTCGGAATCTTTGATTCTAGCTTTTCTCCTGTATGCTGCCAATGTGTTCCAATAGCCGCTATTGAAAAAAGATGATTTATTGATCGCTACAGGAGAAAAGCTAGATGGCTATTGAATAACCTATTCTACATTCGTCTACAAGTTGTGATTTAACATTTTTATTTATAATTACACAATATAACTTGAAATATATACAATAAATAAAAGAAAATTATAACTTGAAATATATTTCGGCCCTTAGTGGGCCGTCATCAGTCAAGTATATCATATCATATTGTGTAATTATAAATAAAATGCTAATAAAGGCATACTATATATATTTATTAAAGTATTGATTTAACATTTACAATTTTTTTTCGAATATTTACTAAACGGTTTTGGTTTTTAACGGATTCTTTTAACATAATACGTAACTTTGAGTTAGTGTTAATTTTTATTTTATGTACATTTTTCTCTCTTCAATTTGCTTTGTTAATTTGGTAATTTATATATATTTTTTCCCTTTTCATTTTGCTTTGTTTTGTGTAAATTTACTGAGTAACTTATAACGTAAGTACATGTTGCGTTGTTATAATGCCGTGCACATAAATTTATTTACTTGCAAGATTTATGTGGAAACTTGTTTGGTTTTAAGATTAATTTATTGTTATTTGTATTATGTGTTAAGAAAACTGTTTGTTTCCCAATCAATAAAATGAAAATTAAAAAAAAATAATGAATTATACGTATTTTGGATGAATCTCGCATAATATCCTCTATCGTATCCGCAACATGGTGGAGTTCGCAACAGACGCAAGTGCAGGGCGCGGGTGAAAATTCCCAACCTAACTCGCCGAATTTGATGATGATGTCCTCCTCGACGTATCCGTTGACGGCGACCCTTATTGTTTCCTGGCATGAGCTCGGATGTGGCTGGAAAATCCGAGTTTCGTCAGAAACATCCTGTCACACGAAATACAGTGCAGTTGTCCATACGAGTTGTACGTATAGTTATACGTGGGCTTGGGGCGAGTCTTGCGGTGTAAGCGTTTAGCGTCGAGGACTTCCAGTCGAACTGTTTCAAAGTTCTCGGTTCCATCATGCACAGATTTTCGCCATTCAGGTCGCATGTGTGCAAGCTCTTCCCAGGAGTTTGATTTTATTATTTTACCCAGAAATAACAGTACAATCCCTTCTTCTGTTACATTTGTATGCCTTGGGGGTGATTATCCTTCGAACATTTTCCAGTCGTACAAGAAATTCTTGTAAAAATAACAGTTACTGTATTTCACGGTCAGAACGCAATTTTTTTTTTGCTTGCTATGAAATTGCCGAAATTTTCGTACATATTCATGAGTTCATAATTCTTGTAATTCAATAGCTATTTAAATTATTTGCTTTTCGTTTGAAAGTTGATTACATCTAAGTATAAAATTTTGTTTTTATTTTCAGTTTGATTATAAAAATTAAATCTTCAAAAACAGTTCGTCCTAAATGCCATCCATTTCCAAGATAAGATTTGTAATGATTTTTTAACAGCTGACACTTTTCAGCTTAATGTTGTCTCATTCATACGCATAAGAAATGATATAAGTTGGATTTGTCATTACTAAAAAAAATGCAAAAATGTTTGTACTGAAAATTGAGTTTCCTTCAAATTCTCTATAGAAAAAAGCAATTTCATATGTAAAGTAAAGGAATATCCTGACGGAGTGCTAAACGGCTGGACCTAGGAACATGATATTTTGTAGTATCTTTGTATGAGGTAGACAACCGCTATGAAGTGTTTTTAAGAAATTCCCACGGGATGGGGAGCAGTGGCGTGCACAGAACTTTTTTCCGGAAAAGCAATCAGAAGGTCAAGTACGACAATAAAAATAAATATGAAAAAATTTAAATAACACTTTGAAAAAAAAAAGTTTGTGTGAAAATGTTCACTCTAGGAAAGGCAGTGCCTACCCTGGCGTCATACAAACTTTTTTTTTTCAAAGTGTTATTAAAAATTTTTCATATTTTTTTTATTATCGTACTTGACCTTCTGATTGCTTTTCCGGAAAAAGTTCTGTGCACGCCACTGATGGGGAGGAATGGGATCCACGCGGGGCGGCCACTAGTAGGGTATATAATTATGGTTGCCATGCCTTAGTTCGAATCTCTTCGCTTACATTTTGTAGGGAACATAACATTTTTATACGACAAGCAAAATCTACATATTTACGTCGCTAGACGCGAACGCGTAACCAAAATGCGCGAACGGTATTTCAAACGGTACCAACTAATCTGATGGATATCTGACCCAAGGATATAAAAACGTGATTCAACTTAAGAGTCCGGCGGAGAATGCATTGTTCATACAAACGGATTACCAAATTAATTTGTAAATTTTACATATTTTTAAGGTAATGTGTGTATATCCCGATTCGATTACAGAATATTTAGGTTCCCAAATGTTTATTTTATATGAGCACTGATTTAAAGACGAAATATTAAAGAATTTAAAATTTCAATAAAATACTTATTTTTCTCATATTTCATGTTTCAATCAGTGTTCTTATATTAAAAATAGTATCGGAATATAGAATCGGAATAAATACACGCTACCTTAAGAATATGTATAATTAAGGATCAGCCTGACCCTAGAGCATGAACAACGACAGACTTTCGAGGGTTCTTTGGAAGAATGTAGGTTTCTGATTATATTTAAAATTAATCATTTGCATGCTGTGATTTCTTTAATAAGTTAGAAGTTAAGCATTTAATTAAGTTTGAATTGTGTTTGTATTTAAGGCTTAAACTACTAGAAATCCTAATAAAGAAAATAAAAAATAAAAATCAAAATCCGTTTGTTTTGTTGTTATTTTATTAAGTCAATGAACTTTTATTTATTTTGCCTAAAAAAAAATTTTCAAACTATTTTTTTTTGTTTTTAAGCGTTCCGCAGAAGAACAACGGTTAAAGGATCGATAAGTTAATAGAAATATGAAGTTAATCTACTGACAAAAATTTTTTTTTTGCCTACAAATTATTTCAGTATTAGCTAAAAACACTCCAATTTCGTGTTTCGCTGCGTGATTATTAGTATTACGCGTCCAAGAATAAGAGGCCAATGAGCCACATATAATCGCCTCTATCAAAAGCAAATAAAGTCTTTACCATTCGACTTATTGTGCTGGACGGGTAATAAAAAAAGTTGCTATGGTAGGCCACACTCTTAACAAATGATTTTGGTATTCCGTTTGTATGCACTACGAATCCTCCGCCGGCCTCTTAATATTTCAAAGTGACACCCAATCTCTGAACGTTTTGGAAACGTTACTTGTTGATTTGGCATGGCACCAATTGTAATGGCTTCCGGAATCCGGCGAAACCAATTTATTTGCTTCGGCTATTCGTATTTTTTTACTTGGATTTTGTTTAGTTTATGTTTGGCGTTTTGTGGAAAGATATTTGGAATTGTTTGATGAGTTTAGTTTGTTTTCAGCTTAAAAACAATGACATGGGATGTGATGGATTCTTGTAAAAGTCTTATTATTTATTCTTAATTGTACACAGAACAACGAATACAAACAGTTACAGTAAAACCAGCGCTGTCAGTTGCTTGCAACTAGCAGCATTTGCTGAGTTTGGCCCTTTTTGCCACTTTATTTAATTTTTGTTTTCTCTGTGCGTGTGTTTCTTTTTTGTGGCAAATAAATACTTTTCACTTTTCACTAAAAGATATGTACCTATACGTATCAAAAATCAATCAAAAAATAAAGTTGGCCTCAATATAAAAATAAAATATAAATAAAAAATAATATAATAATAATGTATTTCTATTATTATAAGCATAAAATACATAGGTATCATAAGTATACATATAATATAATAAAATGAATATATATATATATATAAAACGTGTAACAAAAAGGTGTAACGATATTTGAAGAGCTTATTCAGTCAATGATATAAAACAACTTTTACTATGGAACCAACACCGAAATCTCAAAAAAAAATCTACCCTTCCATACATTTCGGCCGAGCGGCATTGCATTTTTCTATGAAACAGTAATTATTTTTTTTTTCGAGGTGCAGGGTTTGTTCCATAGTAAAAGTTGTTCTATATCATTGATTGAACAAGCTCTTCAAATATGGTTACACTTTTCTGTTACACGTTATATATACAAGGGACTTTTTGTCCATCGTCCAAATTTATACTAGAGGCTTGGTAAGCGATCGGCATCATGAACCGATAACGATTTTTGTGAAATTTGTGTAACGAAATTTTGACTTCCCATAGTAATTCACTCCCAGTCCTAAGTGAATCACTATGGGAAGTCGAAATTTAATTTTATGAATTTTACAAAAATCGTTACTGGTTCATGATGCTAATCACTTACCAAGGCTCAAGTATGAATTTGGACGATGTTCCCAAATTCACCTTATAGATTTATAATAATTATCACCTTATATATTGTAATAATAGCTGTAATATGTAAATAAAATGAAAATAAAAAAAAATGAAAAATTGTCTTATTCAGAAACCGAAAGCTTTCAGCTTTTACTTGAATTAACTGATCACAACAGTCACAAATACAATGAGGAAGAGTATTCCAAAGACTGACTGCTTGGAGATTAAAAGTTTGCTGTTTAGTCAGAAAGTAAGCAATTATTTTTAGCAATACGTATGGCTCGTCTTGGCGGGGTGCACTATCGTGCGCCCAGATACTTACAGACTTAAAAATTCAATACGCACTTTATAGAAAAAATATAATTGGTTTAAAATAAACATTATCAATTATCACACAAACAGAGGGTTACAACTTCTTCAAGTACCAAACGTTAAATTGTGGGTTAAAATATAAGTTAACGTTTAAAGTTTAAGTTAAAGTATTTCCTGTTATGTGATGTCATAAATCACATGCAACTGAGGCTCTATTGGTGGAAAATTGATTTTCGAAACTAATCTCCTGCGCAGCCGTGGAGTGAACTTTCGACACCTCATTACCAGGAAATATGTGTTCACCTTTGCCTTTCCTATGGCACACCTGTATCATTTTCTCATTAGTTACCCCCTCACGAAGTTTCCATGAAGAGTTACGGAATCACCATGGAATAAGCCAAGTCGCAACGTGTGAACTCATCGAATAATACACAGAAGAACAAAACGTCTGTAAAGAATATCAATAAAGCAAACCAAATTAAAACCGTGTTAGTATTTAATCCGTGTTCATGAATTATTTTTCCTCCTTCAGTAATGCGAAGGTTAAATTTATTAATGCATTAATAACATGCAATGTGTTAGAACTATCATAGTAAAATCAATAACAAATAACTTGGTGTGTTTATATTATACTAATCAAGCTATATCATTGATTTCATTTACAGAAGAATTTTCATTTATAGAAGAGCTTGTATGACTAGATTGATGGATGTGGAAGAGGCGAAAGAGATGAGCCTGGATCGTAGCAGATGGAAATCTGTAGACTCTGTCTACCCCTCTGGGAGACAGGTGTGAGTATATGTATGTATGTCATTTACAGTTACTAAGTAAAGCTTCAAACAATTTATAGTATGATTTATTTATTTATCAATTATCCTTTCATTAAACTAAAAACTATAAAAAAGTGATTGTTTTCATTGCAAGAAGAAACAGAATTAACTTGAGTTGTAGATGAACCCGCGTTATTTGGGTTAGAATCAATGTATCATTGGTTAGAATACGTAACCAAAGGGAAAGGGCAAGCAAGAACAGGGTAAGACCAGCAGCGCCTGTAAAGAAGTTTTTAACCAAGCAATTTTGGTGTGTTTGACTTTGAAGGGTGGCCGTTAGTAGCATTAACACCTTGGTCTGCACGGTTGCCTCATCAAACTGGGTACTTTATCTATGGGCGTATTCTATGCAGTTCATATCTAGTGCTAATCAACGTCAAGCATGTAATTTTCGTAGGCGAAACTTGGTGTATACCTATGTTCTAAATCCGTGGTGTATACATTTTTTTTTTGCACTTACCATATAAAGCACTCCCTACGTGCTAACTTAAGGTAACTCTATTTATTTTTGCACTGTAAAATTTTGCACGTAGGGAGTGCTTTATATGGTTATTAATAAATGAACTAAAAATGTTACACCACGTTTTGCCTACGAAAGTAACATGTTTGACGTTGCTTAGCACTGCATTCGCGCATAGAGTGGATCGCTAAACGACATTGACAACAGGTACCTAAAGCACACTTAAAATACGCTACGAACTTCAAATTATTTATTCATCAACAAATCTAAAAATATTGGTACACAGTTCTTTAGTGAGAGAAGAAAATGTTGATGAAAAAAACGATATTATCTGTTTTGCATCTTCAAATATATTTTAAATTTTCAAAGTCTCATACTTTGGACATTTTTCATACAGCACCAATTAGACCTGTCCCCAACATTCATGGAGCCTGAACTACCTTATTTAGTCGCACAGGCCTCCAATGAGTCACAGTGCGACCTCACTTTGTCAGATATGGAAACTTGTCACACACGCTTTCTTTGCCTTCAGAAACGTCGTCGGTGGTGCGTTCAATTTTAATGAACCACCTTCAGAGTGGGTTCATACTGGAAGTCTGCATTTAACGCGTCAAGGAACAAGCTATTGTGTGAATAAATGTGACAGCTTATGAAATGTATGCTAGTAGGAATCATGTATTGTATAATCAAGGGGTTACACTATTATAGGTAGAACTATGCTTGTAAGGCTAAAACGTGCAAGGCAGATAAAGAGTACTAAATAATAAATTACATGAAGACGAAATTAAATAACTATG
Source organism: Ypsolopha sequella (assembly GCA_934047225.1). Classification (NCBI taxonomy): domain Eukaryota; kingdom Metazoa; phylum Arthropoda; class Insecta; order Lepidoptera; family Ypsolophidae; genus Ypsolopha; species Ypsolopha sequella. The sequence continues at coordinate 14,152,829 of OW203996.1, forward strand.
GTATACCGAATCCTGCTTCAGTGTCTGTTGATATTACACCACCCTTATTAACATTGAATGTGGCCATTCTTCAAACAATGACAGAAAAACTTGAGGAGCTGCCAAAACGAGGACTAGCCGGGAGACATTGAGGTTAACCTGTTCCCATGTTTTAGCGTTTCAACGTTTTCTTTTCGTAGGTGTGTGTGTGTGAGGTGGTTTGTTCAAAATTTAAACGAGGTCAGCTACCTCGAGAGACGCAGACTAAATATGGCACCATCTGAACACCAATAAGCCCTACTGACTAACCCAATATGGTTTGTTGAATTGACAAAATATGATTATAAAGGTATTCGTACGTCGTCATCATACAGATGGACCGGTGCCGTCAATGTAATTGATGTATCTACGCAATTAACAGAAAGATAAAATGACGCTTGAGTTAACACTTCAAGACATGGATTTCAAAATATAAAAAAATTGTAATGTAAAGGAACATTTTCCGTTTTTAGGGTTCCGTACCCAAAGGGCAAATCGGAGCCCTATTAATGTCACTTCGCTGTCCATCTGTCTGTCTGTCCGTATGTCACGGGTCTCTAGCTCTTAGACGGAATGAGATAAAAACCTGAAATTTTTATATGTCATGGGAAATGTTGAAAATGTTATAGATTGTATTTATGGTAAGTATTGATGTACATTTTTATTTTGTAATTAAACTTGTATAATTCTTTGCATGTGATTACTTCGTTTATATTACTTTTTCCTATTATGATGGTTTTGTTATCAGAAATCTCTGGTTAGAGATAAGCTCTCCAATGTGCATCTTTTTTCCCTGTAATTTTGTTTATGTTTATAAATATTTCCGTGTGTCTACAATAAAGAATTGCGAGGATTCTAAAGATTAATTGAAAGAAGGCACACTAGGTATTATGACTATTTATGACACAGTTAGACCGTCCCACTTTCGGAGATCTATATTGCCACATCCAGGTGTTCTCCCAGACGCGTCCCTTGTACTGTATTTCAATTTATTGTAGTTCTTATATCGCTCACATAAGGTTTATAGTTACTATAACAAACATGATATTCAAATTGAAATATAAAAAAGCACCTGACCTACGTAGGAATTTCAACTTGAAAATTGTTTAACTTTAATCTATGACAAATAAATTTTAGATTTGTTACTACTGTAAGTTATACTGTATCTACTTGAGATGGATAAATCGCAGTGTTTAAAATACAGAAATTTATTTTTAATTAATTATTTAAAAACGGATAGAATTAATTCAGAAATCCTCGAAGTATTTCGGGGGAGAGTAAGAGGACAGCTCACAGGCAAAAAACCAGGAGGCCCACCATGCCTGGGACCGATGGATGGCGGTATATCCATCCCTTATAGCCGGGCCTTATGTGGAACAGACTGGTGAGGGTTCCGGCACCGCGCTCACCAACCCGCCTGCCCAGCAGCTGGCAGCGTGTGTGAGTATGGGCAATTCTTCCAGGATGACCGCCGGGAGTGGCAAAGTCCTGGAAAGGCTTATGTCCAGCAGTGGACGAACTAGGCTGATGGATGAATGATACATAAATTATCTCGCGATACGCGACATGTTTCGAATTCTTTTTCAAGCAAGCCAGTATCTGTCCATCGGACGCGGACGCATAGTGACAGACACTCGCTGGCTTGAAATTCGGAAAAACAAATGAATTCGGAAAGAATTCGAAACATGTTACGTATCGCGAATTAATTTACGTAAGTCTACCCGTTTTCAAATAATGAATTACAATTAAATTTCAACATTTTAAACACTGCGATTTATTCATCGCAAGGAGATACAAATTAGCATTATATCATTGCGGCATATAATAGCAGAAGAAAAGTAAATTTGGATCAGTGAGGAACTCTGAACTGAGAGGTAACAGGTTCAAATCCGGGTTCAGAGCTCCTCACGTCCAGATTTACTTTTCTTCTGCGTTTCTATACCGCAACGATATAATTTACATAACTCTATTATCTTAAATTAAGAATGGTTTATTCTGAACAGTATTAAAAGTGGTATTGAAACGCACAACAAAAAATACAAAAAAATGCTACTACAGTGTTCTATCAAAATCTCTTACTTGCATACTAATATACTAACTGTGCTCTTGTAAGATTTCAGGGTTGTCATTAAAAAATAACCACTAAGGTCCGCGACTCACCATACCTAACCTTCTAACCTAACCTACTGGCTCTCTTCTGCGCTGAAGAATTTCCGATCTCAAACTTAATGTACAAAATAATACTATTGTGCAAATAAAAACATTGATCAAGTAAAAGGTGTCCGTGTAAAGTTCCATTTCAAAGAATTCGTGAAAATCCGTTAGATGAATAGACGCTTTTTGGTGAAACAAAATAGAAAATTATTTTACCAATACAAATACAATTTTACAAGGAATAGTAAAATCCACCTTGGACGGAGACCTACTGGAAACCAAACATTTGCGCTTGCGCAATAGAAATGACTCTAAAGAGTAGATCTCTCGTGCAGCGAACGCTACGTTAATTGTACGTTTCTGCTAACTAATTTAATTAAGCATGAAGGTTAGCTATTTGTGTTAATAAAACTGATAGCATACTCGAATTGTAAACTATTTTTACCTTAGCCTTTTTGAAGACTGATGACAGGTTGTTAATTACCGCCATAACTATTATTTTTTATCTATAAAGTGTAAGAGTAGGTTCCAGGAGCCTAACCTAGTTCTATATATTTGAACTCATCGGCCAATAGTTTTTCGGGTTTCGTACCCAAAGGGTAACCAACGGGACCCTATTACTAAGACTCCGTCCGTCCGTCCGTCTGTCCGTCTGTCACCAGGCTGTATCTCTTGAACCGTGATAGTTAGACAGTTGGAATTTTCACAGATGATGTATTTCTGATGCCGCTATAACAACAAATACTAAAAAACAGATTAAAATAAATTTTTACGGGGTCCCATACAACATACGTATTTTTTTGCCATTTTTATAGATAATGGTACGGAACCCTTCGTGCGCGAGTCCGACTCGCACTTGGCCGATTTTTTAAGATAAGGCACTATGAGTTTAAGGTTTTTGGACCCTCTTTAGAAACTCTAAAAAGATCTGCTTTTTACCTTATTCACTAGTTCCAAATTAAACTATACTATATAATTAGATTCAACATCCTAGCCAAGAATTGGAAGAAATAGAAAGTAGTGTTCTAAAAAATAAACAAAATATGAAAAATATTCTACTAGAATTAATTAATTTTTTTTTTTATAATAATTAATTATTAAATTAGATTAAAGTCTAATTTTTTATTTTTTAAAATATATTTTAGTGTAAGAAGCACAACTATAAATATTCGGAATAATAAAATTGACGATTAATTGTCACCGAATTTTATACACCTAAAATGCTACGGTGAAATACTATCTATTATAGTTTATAGGTCATGATATATGTCATGATTACAACTTAGTTCTTTTATAAATATCCCGTGTAAATGTAGATATATAAGTAGTAAGTTTCTATATTATAATTACTAGCCTTTGCCGGCGGCTTCGCTTGCGTGGAAGTCTCTTTCATTTATCGACAGTTTTCAGCGGGGAGGTTATTTTATAAACACCTCTTATAGCCTATATGTTGACCAAAGTCACTACGATGATAATAAAGAAAACCGCAACCAAATCTGTAGAGTGGTTCTCGAGTTAAAACGGAACAGACAAACACAAAAATTGTAGTTATGGCTTCAGAACTATACTAATATTCCATTTCATTTAAAATTTCGCGAACGTATTTAATATACAGAAACGAATTTTTTACTACTTTATTATTATAATATACAGGTTTAAAATGAGACCCCTAGCAATATTGAAATATATGAATTAGAATCACTAATATAACACAGAATCGTTAAAAAACTGTTTTTTTTTCTCATATTTTTTATTGGGAATATTTTCCAAATTTCGAATAAATGGCTTACCTACACGACGTGACATAAGACTGACAATCTGTGTGACAATAGATCGTAGGCCCTTCCCCGCAACGAGCCTCCGACCTCCAACCATCAATGAAAAACATTCATGACACCCTTGGGGCCCGCCCCCGCAATACACCCTCCCGCCCGGGATCGACTTTGACGGTCGATATCTTTATTTTTTATTTTGAAACAAGACAAAAGTAACAAAACATATATTTTTGTTTCGACCATAAAATTGTGTCCCTTGATATACTTAGCTACGGGGGTAATTATCAACCTGTTTAGCTTTACCTTAAAGAGATTTACGCATTACTTACTTACAGGTAGAATTTGAACACAATTACGGCAAAGCACTAAAAATGAATGTTAAGGGGGTATATCGTCAAAATGGACATATTTTGAAGTTATTTATCTGCTGTTCAAAAGAGGTCCAAAATTGAATAAATTAGTATAACAATTTTGGGACCCTTTTCTAGGTTTTGGGCTATCAGAAACGCGATTGGAGGAATTTCACTCGGTAGAAATAATCATTGAAATGAGGTCCAAATGAGGTCTTTTTTTGATATTCTGACAAATTGGGAGAGCATACAGACTTCAAAAATATTTATTTAGATGGGTTTTAGCAATACCTAAATTACAGGTTATGGACATTTCATAGCTATTTTAGTTAAATTAGTATTAATTTAAAACCGACTTTTTGACAATTTTCCTGAATTCCGTCCCTCTCGCACTGCGGGTCTTTCCGTCTGGAGTAACGGGGACCTTTACACAGACGACATATCACCTTAAAACGTAATTAATGTCTGTCATTCCGCATCCCGACAAAAAAGAGGGAGGTTCTCAAGTCAAGTATAATTTTAATCTCAATAAATTTTCGTCCTAACCTAAGGAACCTGGAAACCACGTGACTAATGCCAGAAAGACTTCTGCCCACTTCTGCCAAAGGTTTCCGACATCAAAAAACAAGATGATCTATCTGCATGTTATTCAACACTGCAATTACGAGTTGTAAAATTACAGGTTCCACGATTCCACGTGCACCTTAAAGTTCAATGAGAATTATCAGTCAAAGTCAGCAGGTTTCCTCTTGCGATGTTATCTTTCGAGGAGCGGGAGGTTATTTATCGTCACCTCCTCTAGTGATTCAACACCGAAAATATTTTAGGGTTACGACAAGAGAAGTAAATCCTTATTAGTATTGCTTGTTTGAGCGCAGCGTAGCAACAATACTCTACGGCTGAATCGGTACTTAATGTACGGGTTGCGTTGATTTCGAAAATATAACGTCACGTTTTTTGACATTTTCCTAGTTAAATAGTAGTAGAGTACTAATATGCCTTTTAGTTTATTGGCGAAACCTTTCTTTTGGGTGTTTTATTATATATACTCGTATATACAGATTTTTATGAATGTTATGGTTGAAATTAAATAAAAAATAAAACTTTCGATATATATTTCGACCCACTTGGGGCCGTCGTCAGTTTTTTTTATGTAAAAGAACAGATCTCTTTAAATGAGACCACATAATCTATGGATCATACTGAACAACTTTTCTAAAGAAAAAGAAGCGCGAAGCAAAAAAATTTGCCCATACAAAATTTACAGTAGGTATTAAAATTTTGTATGGAAAAGAGAACACTTGTTTTCATTTGCGGGATATATTTCTTTAGGAAAGTAGTTAAGTGGAGTATGTGGTTTGAAAATAGTAAGTTGGCCACAATTAACAAGCTAATAAAGTATGGTATAATTATGTTGTCGGCACTCCATAGACATGCATGCCGCATGTGCAAGGCATATCATAATCATCCTGGGCATCTGTATTTCTGTTAAGACTAAGAGGGTTATTTATTATATTTATTAACATGTAAACCTAACACGCTCCTCCCCGCTCCGCTTTGCTCCGCTCGTCGTCGCACCTATTTTTGACTTTTGGTGAAACATTTTCGTTTTCATACTTTACGACCAGTGGGTCTACCGCGTAATTCTCATTTTCATCAACATCAACTTGAGATTGAAATTTGACGTGCGTGCGACGACGCCCGCCTAACATGCCATCTCTTTTGCACGCGTTGAATTTCGCATGCATTTGCTTGAAGTTGATACAAATGAAAATTACGCGGTAGAGCCCCTGCCCAATTACGATCTGCCCCCGACATATCTAATAAGCAAACATATTGTTTAAAAACATTATGTGATTATAATCTTAAATCGACAGAAAAAATCGCAAAGTAAGCTCTTCAAATTGTTTATTGAGTTTGTTATTAACGTGAATTATATTTACACGTAACATGACCATTGCATTTACCTTTTTACTCAATACTTTTTAGAAAATCCAGAATATACCTCGAAAACCATTTGAAAAGAAGAGCTTGTGTGACTAGATTTATGGATGTGGAAGAACCGAAAGTGGTGTGTCAGGATCGTAGCAGATGGAAATCTATAGTCTCTACTATACCTCTTGGATACCCCTACTGGGGTACTACCCCTCTGGGAGAGAGGAGCGTGTATGTATAGGTATGTAGCATGCTTGCCCGCAGCAAGCAATCTAATAATAATTATTATAAAATTCTATATTGCATAAGATGAACATTCGTACATAGGCGAGCTTAATACTATTTAGTTTTCTCTACCAGCTAACCTTTGGTAATAGAAAATTGTTGAGGGTAGTGCCATGATGTCAAAATATTATAGGGTACCGATAGGGTATATATTTTCAATGAAGACTAATGCAGACTTTCATACAAATTTCCTTAATAGAATTGGTGCGTCCCATGGCCAGGGCTGAATTACTTGTATGTAAATTTTTGCAAATAATTTAACATTTACGTTCTGTAAATATTATACGTTTATTCATCTATAATCCCAAACAAAATATTTTTTCAATGCAAGTGCTCGTAAAGGCCCACTTTTTATGCTTCAAAACCGAACAGAAAGTCGATTATTTTGCCCTATGGCTTTATATTTTTTTTTTTATTTATTTATTTACAATGGTTGGCTAACCTGCAACCTTTCCTGTGTACCATAAATGTAATACTTTTTTTTCCACTGCTTAACGGCTCTGGATACAGTCCTTTTGAGCCAATCATAATTTAAAGTTCACAAGATTATATTTGTTTTAATTCCTCACACTATGCATTGAAAAACGTGGTATGATACACGGGCGTTAGAGCAATAAATTACTCGGTTACGTTTAAAACACTCACAAAACGCTCGTGTTTTAAATCGTCCTCTTAATTTATTCCTTTTCGCCCTTGTAGCATAAACTACTATTAAAACGACCGAATTTCCAAGAAGTGCACAACATAATTGAGAGAACCCCTATGTATTCCACCTAACTATACTTTTTATTCCGATGGCGGTTCACACCTCTAATTATGTATGCCAGCAAAACATTTGTAAGTGTACAATCTGTGGACGAAATCTCTTCGATATCGTATTCGGAATCGAGATTCGGATTCGATAAATTATTCATGAGGCATCGATCGCACAATAGGCTTGAGGGACCATATTTTATGGATGTCATTTCGGAAAAAATTGGCCAAGAGTTTTTCCTTGTGCGCCATCTGCTAGTAGAGCGGCTTAGCATAAAAATGTGGACACAACATTTTGTCAGATTCTACCTTCTGGCCATATTACAATTTTTTATAGGAACCAGTATAAAAATAGAGGCAACACCTACTGTCAGTGTACTTTTGGGAGAGGATATCAAGCAGTGCATTATACTGGCTGATGGAAATCAAAATACAACGGTTTTACAGAAAGGTGTGGTCATATTTCAAGAGCACAATTAAGGAAACAACTTTTATTCTAAAGCTAACCCGGAAACCGCAAAAAAAATCTGCCGTTTCATTGAAAATAGGAATAACTACACGGCCGAAATGAGTAAACGGGCTGGTTTATGGAAAAAAGAAAAAAAAATGTGGTTTTGTCTGTCTTATTCGTCTTTGTGCTTCCTATCTGTTACAGACGGTATCTGTGCTTTTGATTATATTCCATTTTTTTATTTAGATACCTATCGAGGAAACTAAAGTGAATAACGAAATTCCTTATTATTTTTACAAAAGAATGCGCAAATGTTCACCCATGACAAATACCTACCTAATCGGCGGTAATTTCTCAGAAAATTCCTTTGTTTTTCAGGTTATGCAAATATTAAAGAATGAGTAAACTAATATTATTTAAAAAAAATTTGAACTGCAGCAAATTCTTTGAGAGGTAAACTTTTGATGAGATAATGGATTTCTATGGATATATGTATTTTAATTATTTATTTAATTCCTTACGTTATTTTTAACATGCTATTGATGGACTTTTATGACAGGCTTTTACGTCAGCTCGCAATAAAACGACAGAATTGTCTGATTAATGTAAATTTTATTTGACATTTAATGTGATATGTGCTACACATCCAAACAATAACACATCCAGCCGCTGTGGCCAAGTGGTAAAGCGCGCTCGCCTTCAAACCCCGAGGTCGTGGGTTCAATCCCGGGGGTGTACATTAATTCGTGGTAGGTCTTTGTGCCCGAAATACGGCGATAGGACTCTCCTCACCACCCATCAAGTTTGGAATGTAATAATCGTTAATGAAAAGCGGGTGTACCAAATGTGGACTGTGACTTGCATTTCACAGTTCACACTTGAGAACACCTCTGACACCTCTCAGGGGTTCATGTAGTGACGATTGTTTATGTTTTGTCCAGCATGAATACATTGAATAGGTATAAAATGCGACGTTTGTCTGTCTTTCTGTTTCTTTTTGTAACTAGAACACCACTGATCAGGTTTTGATTAGAATATAACCGTAAAGGTCCACATACATACATACATACCTATATATATATACATATATACATACATACCTATACTCACGCCTGTCTCCCAGGGTAGGCAGAGATTCCAGATTTCCATCTGCTCCGATCCTGACACATCTATTTCCCTTTCTTCCACATCCACCAATCTAGTCGTACAAGCTCCGGTTATTCCGGGTATTCCGGTTACTTTTGACATTGCCCTTCTTCGTAATGTTGCCAATTTTGTCTACATAAATATAAGCATAGCCACTTAGTAGCGGATCCAAGCACGCGCACATTTATTTTAGACTACTATATTATGACAATAGACAGGGATGATGCCTGGATTTGGATTGTCAATAAATTTAAAAACTTGTAAGCGTAAAATTGATATTAACAATTTATATTTTATGCCTATTTAATTAAATTTTTCGGCAATGTTCTATTTAAAAAATAATACAATGAAAAAATTTAGAAGTCTTTTTGCCTTTTGCCAAAATACAAAGTTATGACGTCACCCCTAAGTATCTTCATACAAAAAATCGTTTTTGACGTTTCATAAAAGGTTGTTTATTTGACCAATAGTCATCATCCCTATTTCCTACTTATGTTGTACTACAGTAATCTTCAATTTACTTACTTATATGTATTTTAATAGTACAGGATATGGTATTTACCATGATCTCCGATGAAACCTACCCTTAGCCCCCCAAAATATGTTTCTGGATTCACCACTGTATATCAGTGTACTTATCAATATTACTCGCAACGTCGATATGGAATCTTCACCTAAATTACTTATCTCAAAGTATGTATATGTATAATGGTTATGAAACGACATCAGCTGATAGAAACGTGCTTAAACACCTAACCTACATTAGATTAGAATCTAAAAATCATTCAGTTAACTTACGAAGTCTCCATCTGTCAAACTTAAGTTCCCACGAAGGCGTCTTTTAAACTACCTTTGAACCATTAGTAAAGACCTTGTTATATTGAAGGAGTGCAAAGGAAGGGCAGGTCTTGCAAAGATGGACGACCAGTCATGTGTCATATTTATGAGATACTCAACAAAAATACAGTCAAAACATAACGAGAGCTTCTGTCGTAACCTCCTGACTTGCCATCCGTTTACTATTGCTAATCATATCTAATAGTTGGATTTATTGGTTGCGTCTACCTGTCGGTGTTATGTAAATGTATGTGCAATGTGTAGGTAAAAAATTGAGGTGTGTTTGTTGTGACATAGTTACCCATGAGCGAGTTAGCTCCTCTTGTCGTCAAGGCCGATTATTTTGCAAGTTTTCTCTATTTGTCGTGCTTCATCAATCAAAATTTTGTAATACATTTTGATCGAAAGCTTTTAATGACGCATCTTCATAACCACTTTGCACGTTGCTTTTAGTAGCTACATAGGGCGACATGGCTTTTTTGACGCATGGGTGACATATTGACAGTGGGGTGCAGCTGTAAAACAATGGTTAAGTTTTATTAGGATAGCGGCGGCGTTAGTTCAAATTTTGGCCATGACCAATGCACGCACCACACTGCATTATAATATTACTTTATAATACCGTAATTCTGCGCTTTGATGGGCCAAATTTATTATAACACCGCTAGAGAACCAATCACAGCAATAACGGTCTGTCTTGATTTCTTATGCCACGCCCTCTACTCGCTCTCGGTTCTGATTGGTCTCAGGCCTAATTCTTTGGGCTTAGGTATCATGACGAGTGTTCTTTTTCTCATTTTTCGTGAAATTATGTTGTGTGCAACTGAACGTATTTAGACATTGGGACACTCGTGCAAAATTATGACGAAACTCACTTCGTTCGTTTCGTAAACAAGCACGCGTGTTCCAATGTCTCACATTATGTTACAGTTGCACAAAATACTATTTGGCGCGTGGATTGGTTGTGTATAAATACGGAACTAACGCCCCGCTACCATACTCGTTGTTTCACAGCTGCGCCCCCCTGTCACTGTCATCCACGCGCCATCAGATCCTTGTAGCATGTAACTAGGTATAACATTTGCCAAAATTTTTGAATGTGCCATGTTTTTTTTTTACAAATATAAATATGAAATTTTAGGAATCCATTTTTTACGGCACCGTTTATCTCTGTCCCTGGAAAAATGTCTTTAGGACATTTATCGGGGGGCTTTTTATGCTAAGTTCCATTATTTACTGCAGAATTATATCAAAATTTGTAGGTGAAAATAGCACAGACCTTCTTTCCGCAAAAGTGAGCCTGCAAATTCTTCTCTGATGCTACATTCAACGCCACGCCCGCCACGTCGGCCGTAGTATAATCAAAGAGAGTTTTTATTATGTATATGCAGAAATTGAAAACAAACAACAAAAGACCTACACTAAATATTGCTATTTGGAGTCCGGCGAAGGATGCATAGTTAGTTCATACAAACGGAATACAAAAATCATTTGTAAGTTATACATTTTCTTAAGATAGTGTGTATTTATTCCGATTGGATTACGCAATATCTAGGTAGGTTCCCAAATATTTATTTTATAAGACCATTGATTTAAACATGAAAAAAAATATTAGAAAAAATAAGTTTTCTATGGAAAATAGAAATTAAATGTTTTAAAAAATGGATTATTTCGCTTTTTTAACTGTGCAAGGAGGCATAGGTCGAGCTTTCAACGCCGTTATGAATGACCTTGTTATGATCATCTCTTCGGGAGTAATGCGCGCGGCGTTCAGATTGTACTTGGAAATTCTTTATCTTTCGTCGTTACATTCATATAAAATAGACATTTGGGAACTTAAATTTTCTGTAAACCAATCGGAATAAATACCTTAAGAATAAGATCAATAAAAGATTAATCTTTAATATTAATTTGGACATTTCACGTTTTATTATTTACGAATTAATATTTTTATCAAAACGCAAACATCTATGTACCTTAATTTACTTTAAATTTTATTGTAACATTTATCTACTTATCCTAAGACTTATAGTTAGCTATCCTTTTTACTGTGTAGCTATTCCAATTTGCCCGACGGACGATTTCAAATAGACGAAATTAGTCGCAATAATCATGGACGAAATACTTCGTCTATGCAATAATCAAGTAAATAAAATAGTGGAACTCGTACAAGAGTTTTATCAGTGTTAGAATGAAGTTCCATCAAGGAGTCACACCTTACAGTCACACCTTACAGTATAAATTACCTTAAGAATATGTATAATTTGCAAATGATTTTAGTATTCCGTTTGTATGAACTATGCGTCCTCCGCCTGTCTTTTAATCAGAAGACAATTTTATTTGATGAAGTCATAGTCCAAATTTATAGCTTTATAAATTTTATAATACTTTAAATCGATTTACCTCAAGGTTTTTGGAATTAGCATCATTATCATCAATTATTTAAGACTCGTCTGTATAGCATCTTTCATCGTTCTCTGTCCAGAGCCAGATCTTTCAGTTTTTTGGTAAAGTGCAACTCCTTTGCCTTTGCCAAACTTGATCCTTGTTATTCCTCTTCCTCTTTCCCTTCTGTTTTCCCTTCAGCTATGACTTTAATGAAAGGATCATGCCTAAGTTGGTTTCCAAACATTTTCCCTCTCCATTTTTCATTCAGTTTCTTGCTGTTCAAGATTTCATTCTCATGTTTCTTTTCTCTGTAACGTGTTCCAGCACTTCCTCATATCAGCATATCTTCCTATAAATGACTCTTGTCATTTGTACAAATAATAAGCGATATGATCTAAGTATGTGATATAAAGAGTCAGATTCCCAGAGTCGCCAACAAAAGGGCGTGCCACAGAACCGTAGGCTCTCATCGGATCAGGATAATGACAGCGGATGAGCAGGTCACGACAGCTCCCTCTTATGTAACGAGACACAAATGTCAGAGGCCCTTCTCCAATCACTGCCGCTGTTAGGGAATTAACCTGCTCTGTATTGCCAGCTCTTACATAAATGGGATAAATTAGGGTAAATTCAAAAATCATTTGCACCAAAGCTTTAATAAGCGATCAGTTCAATTGACATCATTACAATTATATAATATTAATGGCAGAGCTATTGCCTGCTAAACTAGAGGCCGTGGGTTCAATCCCCGCGACTGCGTGCTACTGTAGGTCCATTTGTGCCCGAAGTAAGGTAATAGCGGGTGTTCCAAGTGTGGACTATGACTTACATTTCTCAGTTCACACTTGGGAACACCTGTGACATCCTCTCGGGGATTCATGTCATGACGATATGTTTATGTTAAGTTTTATAATAATTGGTTCCAAGTCCAAGGAAAACCGGTTACAAGCATATGCTTACATATGTACTGTATCGGTGAAACCCATACATTTTAAGCGCACAGCGTTCCATTTATACTCTACAGAGCCATTTCACACCTTTAGCGAGAAATCTAAAATTTCAAGCGCCTAATTTACCAACTTAAGAAAGACTTTTATACTGTTGAATACATGATAAACATAGACCAATCTTTCGTATTGACAGTTAATGTACCACATTTTTAAATCCTACTTTCTATTTTTTATACTGATCAATCTCCGACACCTTGTTTATGGAAAACTAATCATATTGTCAACTTTAAGGACCTAATTCCTACATAAAAACTAAATAAACGTGCTAGAAAGAATAGCCAAAACGTGAGACATATAAATTTATTCAGAATATGTAGCTCACGCTTATTCACCAATGTGTAAAATGACGACAGCTCTCAATGCATTCTTAGAGTCCGAACCGTCTGCTGACGTGTTCTTCGATAGTAAAAGTAAATTAATTTGTAGGTTAATTAGTTATTTTTTGGCTTAATGTTATTTTAAATTTTATGTTTTAATACTAAATCTTATAATTATTGTAATTGGGTTTACCCGTAATAATTATAATAAATAAATAATATTACCTGTGAAAAAAAAAAACGTTAATCTCACCTGTTTACCACGATTTTTGTATTGAATAAAGCACAATCACATTCAAAATTTCATGTCTGAATACAAAAAGCACAATTTTGCGAAACGCCTCATAAAGTAATACAGGATATTCAAGTAATTTTTGCAAAATAAGTAGGTTATTTTAAATCCAACATGGCTACACAGAATACCTATTGAAGGACTCCATAGTCAACAGAATTATGTAACTCCGTGCTATCAAAGCACTGTGGGAACCCTGGGTGTAGCAGAGCAGAATATGCAGTTAGCGCATTGAAATTTAGCCTTTGTCACCGTGCGGTAAGGATCAACGGTAGCTCGAATAACGGCACTGATAAAGTTCTAGATGGTTAAACCAAAGTATTGCGGTGGTGTCATCGCAATCGAATCAGTCATTGATAGCGTTAACTATGAAAGCCTCGGATTTTATATAAAAGCAGCTGCTAAAGGTGAAACCTTTTAAAGCTCATGATTAAAACTTGCATAACATAAAATAAATTTATTGAAATAGGCGTTTTTTTGCGGAAGTCCTTCAGCAACTTAAAGACAGTTTACGAAAAGAATTAAAAAATTAAATATAAATTTTAAATGTTTTACTTTGATTATATCTTCACACTCTTGCTATGCTTTTCATGCTTTTGAAGACAAACCTTAGTTGCTGCCGAGCGAGCAACATATACTTAGGATGCACCGTTTAAAGGCAAAACACGTGTCGATATTTTTTTTGCTGGTTACTTATTGTGAAGATTGCTCCATATTTATACTCATACTGCTAGCATGTGCATGTTTTCTGTATTTAGAAAAGCATGAAAAGCATAGCAAGGGTGTTCAGCGGAATGTTGCAAATTATAATTTGTAACTCAATTAGTTTTACTATAGTAATCAAAGCAAAGTTTAATGACTATAGTAAAAGTTTAATTATTTTTATTAAAATTATACTTCAAGAGTAAGTATCAATCACGTCAATTCTTATTAACTAAAGTTTATAAATACCTAGCTTAAATACTCATGTTGAAGTATAGGTACATAACTGTATGTATTTTTTTAGGTAGTTATAATGTGTTCTGGAATTATAGGCTGGTGAAAATGTTACATACTATTTGTATTTTTGTTATCTTTCTAGTATAAGCCATTAATCTAAAAAGGTAACAAATATGATAAAGATTCGTTAAATTATCGATTTTTGATAATGCACGAAGCGTGATCGCACCTTGGGTTCTTTAACCCTTACAGGACTAGAATAAAGGCTTTTTTTTTTTCATTTTTTATGCACTTTATTCTCAACTCCTTTTTATTTCTTATCTCGCCATGCTACGACGTAGCGGGTCCATAAAGTGGGAAAACTATGGATTCGTACCACTAGCTTCGCGCAGTTAAAGAAAGGAATTGAAAATGTCGTCGTGAACTTGTGTCTGCATTGAACTTTGATAGAGTCAGCATAAAAATTTGTTGCTTTAGTATTATTTTTTTCATTTTTTATGCACTTTATTCTCAACTCCTTTTTATTTCTTATCTCGCCATGCTACGACGTAGCGGGTCCATAAAGTGGGAAAACTATGGATTCGTACCACTAGCTTCGCGCAGTTAAAGAAAGGAATTGAAAATGTCGTCGTGAACTTGTGTCTGCATTGAACTTTGATAGTGTCAGCATAAAAATTTGTTGCTTTAGTATTATTTTTTTCATTTTTATGCACTTTATTCTCAACTCCTTTTTATTTCTTATCTCGCCATGCTACGACGTAGCGGGTCCATAAAGTGAGAAAACTATGGATTCGTACCACTAGCTTCGCGCAGTTAAAGAAAGAAATTGAAAATGTCGTCATGAACTTGTGTCTGCATTGAACTTTGATAGTGTCAGCATAAAAATTTGTTGCTTTAGTATTATTTTGTATTTGCAGCCGCATGCTTACTGCATGCAAAAAAGTAGTCTGAATTTGCCGCTCAAGCTTACTCCATATAAAACAATACTAAG
Source organism: Ypsolopha sequella (assembly GCA_934047225.1). Lineage (NCBI taxonomy): Eukaryota > Metazoa > Arthropoda > Insecta > Lepidoptera > Ypsolophidae > Ypsolopha > Ypsolopha sequella. The sequence continues at coordinate 14,168,470 of OW203996.1, forward strand.
CAACAAATTTTTATGCTGACTCTATCACAGTTCAATGCAAACACAGGTACACGACGTCATTTTCAATTCCTTTCTTTACGTCCGCGGGCTATAGCAGTAAACCACATATATTAGGATATACGGTAAGGGGAATGACGCTTGCGAACGCATGAGGCCAAATATAGCCCTCATGCGACACCCAATGTCTATGTCAATAGAGATGCTTTATCACAGTTCAATGCAGTCCGCGGGTTATAGCAGTAAACCACATATAATAGGAGATACGGTAAGGGGAGTGACGCTTGCGAACGCATGAGGCCAAAAATAGCCCTTATGCGAGTTCCAATGTCAGTGTTGTCCGTGGCTACAGATTGACGCGCCGGCCGCCCTCTTTTTGCATTGTTCTATTAAGGCCATGGAAGTAGTATGTGAGTATGTAAGTACATCTACTTCCATGATTAAGGCCGCTCCACATTCTCGACAAGACTTTCACCATGAAAGGGACAAAGCTATATGAGAAAAGGAGATGGACTCTATTGCGTACCGCCTTACTCGTATCGCTTTGTCCCCTTCAGGCGAGGTCTCGCCGAGAATGTGGAGCGGCCTAGAACACATACAAAAAGAGGGCGGCGCGTCAACCTGTAGCCGCGGACAACACTGACATTGGAACTCGCATGAGGACTATTTTGGCCTCATGCGTTCGCAAGCGTCACTCCCCTTACCGTATCTCCTATTATATGTGGTTTACTGCTATAACCCGCGGACTGCATTGAACTGTGATAGAGTCAGCATAAAAATTTGTGTATAAATACGTGTGCCGTACTTACAGTTTTTATGTTTATGTCTGTAAAATAAGATGGAGGAAACAAGAAGACATCTAAAGACGAACAATTTGAGTAACAAGGTGAACGTCCTGATATATTTGCAGTATACTCGTAAAAAGGGGGTTAATCTACCTTTTAAAATAGGTAAGTAGACTTACTGCTTCTTTGCAGTCTCACCTACACGTAACTCATGCTAAACCAGCGAGAATAATTCATCACTTGCTAAAGCATCCTTGACTGACCACTATACATAAATAACGTTAATTACCCGCACTATTCTTCTTTAGAAATAAATAAAAAAAGGCTTAATTCACGACCAAGCATGACAAGAATTAATTGGTTCCTATAACAAATTATATCGACTTTAAGATACGTTGGCGGTGGACGCGTACGCTGGCAAAAGATATATTTTTTTTCAGTAACAAAAAACAGTATTATACCGTAGTCATTTATTGCAACCGAATTCACACGTTCTTTACTGTATTTTCGTGCCCACGCGCATCTTTAAAGACGAAAGAAGAATGCGTAGTTGTTCGTCTGGAGTTTAATGTCCCCAATCTTTTTCTAAAATAAATATATTTTCAATGCAAGTGCTCGTAAATGCCCACTTTTATGCATTAAAACCGAACAGAAAGTCGATTATTTTGCCCTAGGGCTTTATTTTTATATACACGAGAAGTTTGTTAACCTGCAACCTTTCCTGTGTACCATAAATGTTATACCTTCTTTTCCACTGTTTAACGGCTCTGGATACAGTCCTTTTGCGCCAATCATAATTTAAAGTTCACAAGATTATATTTGTTTTATTTCCTCACACTATGCATTGAAAAATGTAGTATGATACACGGGCGTAAGAGCAATAAATTACTCGGTTACGTTTAAAACACTCGATGGACTTTATGAACGAGTTCATTTCTGAAATTGTTAGTCGAAAAATAAAAAAAATATGTTATGCGAAGAAGATATCTTTGACGGTCGTAGATAAAGTATTCTGAGCAACTGGACATAATTAGACATTGGAACACTCGTGCAGTATATTACGTAACACACTTCTTTCGTTTCATAAACAAGCACTCGTGTCCCAATGTCTCACGTTATGTCACAGTTGCACAAAATACTATAGTGGAATAAATAATGTGCGATCCAAACATATAAAACGATATTCATAGTAGGATAATATTTTCGATATACATTGGCGAGATATTAGATAAAATACCCAAACAGCTAGTATATGACCAGATTGATGATGTGAAAGAGGCGAAGGAGTTGTGTTAGGATCGTAGCAGATGGAAATCTGTAGTCTGCCTACCTCTTTAGAAGACAGGCGTGTGTTTGTAATATTTTCGAGAAAAAGTAGAGCGTCGAATTATCCGAACTAATTGGGGGACATGGGTGTTCGGAAAAACGGATTTATTCGGATAATCGACTGTATACTTTTATTTTCCAATTTACCAATAAAAACCATATTTATAATATCATATGAATCTCTTTTATAACAATGGAAGTATAAATCAAAGGTTTACAATACAGACAGCCTAGTAGACATTAGTAGATTACGCAACAACTGAAAAAACAAGAGTTTGAATCACATTTTATTATGCTTACAAGTGATCTGGGGATCTAAAAAGGCCGACTTGGGCGAATTATAAAATGATTTGAAAGTAGGATGGAGTCGGAGCTTTTTCACGCGTGCAAAAGAGACGGCATTAGAACAGAATCATAATCTGATTCATACAAAATGGCCTTTTTAGAGGACCAGTAAATAAGAGAAGAAAACATGAATTGTTATTTAGCGAGGGCCAGCAGTTCGGTTAACCGGTAATCCGAATAACCGACATTCGTATAATCGACGCTCTACTGTAACTAGCAAATTCAAAGACTGACAAAAGACCAATCATTTTCATACCAAATTACCGATGAGTCGATTGTTTATTTACATATTTAAATTACCGACACCTTCAATATTGGCACCTCGACCTTAGCATTCTTTGTTATCCGAAACCTTACCAAATGTGTCATTGAAAAACAGCCTTTTGTTTAAATATATTGCCCTCATCCTTCTACATATTGGGTATTTCTGATGGCCGAGGATGTTGAAGGGACCAATGTTCTTCGAAAACGCAAGCAACCTTTGAAATTTTCATATTTCTATTGTTCGACCGACTTTCGCCTATTCCGAGTTAAATCTCCAGAATTAGAATTAGAGATGAGAAGAGAGGTCATGAACAGAAGATTATAAGAGTGACATGGACTCGATACCAAATTCTTATTTGTACTGCAGATCTGCGAGTGAGGGCAATAAAGCCGATTCTGAAGGCTTTAATTTTAGTTTTAGTGCTGTCAAGACTTAAATTTTTCCAAAGTAATTTACCTTCTGTTCTTTACAATTATGAACTATTTTGCAATGATGAAAATTTAGTTTTGACAGCACTAAAACTAAAATTAAAGCCTTCAGAATCGGCTACATTATCTACTTTAGCATGGACAGAGCCTTGGGGAACAGCATAAAACAAGCATACTGGAGGCACGGCAAGTGATGGTAACCAAGATTTAGTGACGAATTTAAAGAAAAAAAAAATTGCGCCCCTCATCAAACATCTGTTTAAGCTCAATCCCGAGTCAATCAGCACAAGAAGCCAAAATTAAATGTGAATTTCGCGAAAAGGGTTACTGATCAATTACCAAATATCCGGTATGAATTTAGCTATATCAATAAGATCACCTAACATATATCATCAAGTGACATCTTATAACCTCAACTTGGGTATATCTGAAGATCATCATTCATAGATCGTGTGGTTGTCAAGGAGTTAACGTGCTTGCTAAAACTAGATACCGTACGCGTGAAGAATAGCAATCTGGACAAGCGTGAGTGAGATGTGGGATGGTGGTGTCACACACAAGTCAATGTCAATGGCCGTATGACCGTATGTTGAGGGTTGTCAATTTAGACTACATAAGTATTTCAAATAAAGTTGATACTTTCCGTTATTAATAAATAACTTATTATTTTTGTGGGCTAGTGACAGGAAAATAATTAAAAAACCGGCCAAGTGTGAGTCGGTCTCGCGCACGAAGGGTTCCTTACCATTATCTATAAAAACGGCAAAAAAGACATGTTTGTTGTATGGGAACCCCTGAAATAGTTATTTTATTCCGTTTTTTACTATTTGTTGTTATAGCGGCAACAGAAATACATCATCTGTGAAAATTTCAACTGTCTAACTATGACGGTTCATGAGATACAGCTTGGTGACAACGGACAGCGGAGTCTTAGTAATAGGGTCCCGTTGGTTACCCTTTGGGTACGGAACACTAAAAATGAGATCTAAGCTAGTACTCGGTCTAAATTATTGTAATCCATATAATTTTGCAAAAAAAAATAGTATGCATTTTAAATTAAAGTTACTGGAATGAATATGATTGTACTCGTAAATTCATTTAAAAGTTAGATTTGCTCACTATAACATTGCCAAAACATTTATTTGATAACCCTGCAAATTAAGCGCCTAATAGTTGATGTAAATACAATGGCGAGGCTACTTCGTGGTTGACAAGTTGAGGTGACCATTTGACCAACCGATGTGAAGGCCCTGGAGGTCACCATTAATTGCTGTCGCGGAATTGATACTTATAACGTAAATAAATATTGTGATCATTCTTGTTTAAACTAGGTGATGGTCATTCATGGTTAGGCTGCTTGGATTTTGTTCCATAAAGACACTTTATTTGTGATTGTTGATAATCGTATATTACTTAACAGGTGATAGAGCTGATTCCGGGCTCGACTGTGGAGGTACCACCATCTTACTTGGAGACCCCCTCGAAGTAATTCGGGGGAGAGTAAGAGAACAGCTCACAGGCAAAAAACCAGGAGGCCCACCATGCCTGGGACCGATGGATGGCGGTATATCCATCCCTAATAGCTGGGCCTTATATGGAACAGACTGGTGACGGGCAGTGGCGTCACTGGTGCGAGGGTTCCGGCACCGCGCTCACCAACCTGCCTGCCCAGCGTTTGTGAGTTTGGGCAATTCTTCCAGGATGACCGCCGAGTGTGGCAAAGTCCTGGAAAGGCTTATGTCCAGTAGTGGACGAACTAGGCTGATGGATGGATATACTATAGTAATTTGAAACAAATAATCCGTAAGCAAAATACAGCTGCAAACGAAATTTTTTATTTCTTTTTTGATTAACTGAACATTTAACCCACATCGCATTTTTCTAGCTAGTTAAATTTTGGGTGTCGTAAAATCGGAAACCAATATAGATATTTATTTTTTGTTCGTGAACCTTGAAACACAATAACTATAGGGACATTTTAGTTGAAAAGTCCAGGATTACACTGGGAAAATCATCATCTTATATTATGTGGTAAGCAAATTGTATAATTCGTCAGTTTATTAACGGGGTCGTCAGTTTCTTAACGCTCACTATTTTGCAAATTGCTGTTCGGAAAATTTTAAAACGGTCGCTACTTTGTGATTTGCTGAAGGCAAATTGTAAAATGCTTCGTCATTTTCTTGAAAGCCAAAATCGAAAATCGAACCAAAAATTCAAAAACAACGAACGGAGCAAAGCGGAACGTGTTAGGTTTACATGTAAATAAATATTGGGACCCAAGCGAAGCGGAGCGGAGAAACATTTATGGAATACATCTAAATACGAGTATCATTACAAATTTCATTTTTCTTGAAAGCCAAAATCGAAAATCGAACCAAAAATTCAAAAACAACGAACGGAGCAAAGCGGAACGTGTTAGGTTTACATGTAAATAAATATTGGGAGCCAAGCGAAGCGGAGCGGAGAAACATTTATGGAATACATCTAAATACGAGTATCATTACAAATTTCACTTTTACTAATAAATATTAAATATTGACTTTTTGTCTTTTTAAATGATCAGAATTAGATAAAACACATTTAAATAAAATTTTAGTTAGACATATTTCGGGCCATTGTGACTTTTACTAATAAAAATACAGTCAAATTGAGAACCTCCTCCTTTTTGAAGTCGGTTAAAAATAGTACGAATTGAAATAAAATAAAAAAATATAACATTTGTTTTGGATTGATATAATGTTTCTTTTCAAGAAGATTTCGTGATGACTGTTAAGGGTATTTCGCTTTTATATATTACATAATATTTATAATATTATATACCTATTATATATTTAGTAATTTGGAGTAAGTAGGAGTTATAAGTATTTTCAAAACGTGAAGTTCTTAAAGATGATGATTGTATCTACATTTGTGAAGTAAAAATTGGACCAAAGTACATTTGTCATGTTAATGGACCTTAGTCTTGAGTTTATAGTTCCAACAGAAGAATTGTGTATTGTAAATAATCCTGGATTATATATGGATTAAGATATAATCCTGGAATCAGTTAAATCACCGAGTTTAAATGAAAAAGCCAATGATGGTGATGAATTGTTTACGATTTTGTAACGCTAAAAAAACGTTGCAAATAGGGTTGCCAGATGTCCGGTTTTGGACCGGACAGTACGGTTTTTTGAACGGCTGTCCGGTCTAGTAAATTTTTGAAAACCGGACAATAGAATGTCCGTTTTTTTTTTTAAATACGTGATAAATATACCTCAGTAACGAGAGTATTTACAGAGCAAAAGCCATGAGCGATTCTGGTGGGGTAGCAAGACTAGCGGGAGAGAGGGGCGCTCCCCGCTCCATAGTAGCTGCGTTTCGCTAACCGACCGAGTGCCGCCCGCTCGCTCAATCGCGTCGCCTTCGGCGTTTCTGCACTGAATTTAAAGATTCATAACAGCAATAATAAATATAAGTTTTAATGTTCACTAAGTGTTTCATTGAGGGTGAACTCGGTAATTTCCGGTAATTTTCTCAGTTTGATCTGGCCAAAATTAAAGGGACCCTTTGATTTTTCGACAAATTGTATCAAAAAATCAAAGGGCAATTAATATAAATTTGATTTTAGCCAGATCAAACTGATCTTTCGATAAAAAATATTCGTTTATTTTTATCTGGACCATCTGACAACCCTAGTTGCAAATGGCATATCATTCTCAAAATAAACCAAACCTTCAAACGTTATAATCACTATCATCAACCTTACATACGTTATCCAGAAGCAAAAACTACCATAATTACACAAGTAGATATTATTTCAAAAAGCTGCATCATTTTACCTATAATTGCGTCCCCCATTATGTCTATACGTAGATGGGACCGAAAACCACAAAATACTACAATTATTATAAATGAAGACAATAAAGCGAACGAGCATATCAACGTATTGAGTAAGAGGTAATTTTATTTGTTCTTCATATAGATGAAATTATACCTTTTGTTAGTATGTATGTATGGTCTATGACTTTATGTGATCACTACGCAGCAGTATGCACTCAAGTGTGAATCGATTATTTCACATAAAGAACCAATTTAAGGCGATTACCATCGCCAAATTAGCAGCTCGATATTTGTCACTACAAATATCAACGGAAATGACATTGAAATAACGTTCATATCAGCGCGCAATGCATAGTGGCTGTTACGACGCTCGCTGCGTCCTTGAAAGGGCGAAATAGGAGAAAATTATACTTTTCACTTGGACGTGATTACTCGATTGAATAATCTTATGTTACGTTTATAGCTATAAAGTTTATCTATTTATCAAAGCATAGATAAATTCAATCGGCCAAGCCACTCAGGAGCAGAAGGGAATTTGAGGTCAAAAAACAACATTCAGTAAAAAAAAAATTCATGTAGAAGTTTTGGTGATATGAAAAAGAAAAATGTTGGATATGTTGTCTAAGAGTTGATTATTCATAATATATTATTTCATTATTTTTGGTTTGGCCATAAACGAGGAGTAGGCTTTAGAAAGTACCCATTTTGCAATAGTAAGGCCCTTAAGGAGATTAATGTCGTCAAATAAGCAGCTCGATATTTGCCGGTACGAATATCGACTGAAATGACATTGAAATAACGTTCATATCAGCGCGCAATGCATTATAGTAGTGGCTGTTACGACGCTCGCTGCGCCCTTGATAGGGCGAAATAGGAGAAAATAATACTTTTCACTTGGACGTAATTGTTCGATTGAAAAATCCTGTTATGGTTATAGCTATCAAATTTATCTATTACTCAAAGCAAAAATGAATTAAATCGACTAAGCCGCTTAGGAGCAGTAGGGAGTTCAAGCCAAAAACATAATTCGGTTGAAATTTTCTTTTTTCATATAAGGGTTTTGGTGGTAGGAAAAAGAAAAATGTTGCATAATTATGTTGTCTTAGAGTTGATCATTCAACCTTTTTTTCAATATTTTTGGTTCGGCCATAAACGAAGTGCTTGTTTCATTAGCCCCTTATTTCATCAAAAACTTCATTTTGTTGCACTTTGTCGTTTTGGCACCCGTCTCTTTTATTATCAATAGTTTTTTCTAAAACTTTACACGAATATTTCATTTTTGATAGTTTTATTTTAGCAATGTTGTTTTTTTTATTTTCGTTTTAGGCGACTAAACTAAATAGACTAACGATTTAGAAATGAGTTTTCATTACACATAAAAAAATTAATAATGTTCTTAAACAGAAGGTCTAATATTTATTTTGATCCGAGCCACGATCTAGACTGCTATCTATTGTTTTACTGTTGTTTTAACAACAATGATATTAAAAAGGGTTAACAGCTCTTGACGACCAAGACACAGTATAACTGTATAAGATATAGATCATAAAAGACGTGAACCCTAGCGCATTATCTCTTTGACCAAATCTTCTGTTAAATATAGGCATGATGCCTATATTTAGGATTTTGAAATTATCAAAAAATCTAGCTTTGCTAGCGAAGTACCTTCTTTCCAGGGGTCAACCAAAGAACGATTAAACTAATCCTGGGAAAATACGGAAAATTTTCTATGACATATTGAAACCATTTTAAAATATGAGTTGCCTAATAAAGTGGTCAAATGAAATTATCTATTTTACATCTTCATACAATAATGGAACCCCGTTGATGTGTAGGAAGAAGAAATAAACTTGACAGTTTTTTTTACTTTGCAATATTTACTGTACATGTACAGTGGAGATCACATTACACTTACGCTTCTAAATTAGCCCCTATAGTGAAGGATGTAAGATAGGTACAAAGTCCAATGTGTGGGTTGATGTGATCACCACTGTACACGCAAATTAAGTCCAACCCAAAATAAAACACCAATTAATTTCAAATTTTTGGCCTCCCACTAACAGAGTTAACTCAATTGGTTTCTGCACTAAAATAATCGTAAACTTCTAAATCAAACCGATTCTTGAGTACCCTTTCCGAACCAGAGTAATTAAAATTTATTGCATTTTTAAATTACCAAAAGAACTGTTGATTGGTTAGAGAATACCTTGCTTTAACTTGATAATCAATTTAGTTTAATTGAACTTTCTGGAAACTGAATTTATTTTGAAACAACTACTAGTCGTAGCAGAATACCAGCGCTGTGGTTTTCTCTGCTGGAATCCTTTTTCGTTACTACAGAATATGTCTAATCCGTTTATAATTGTACATATTTATACCGTGGTTTTCGAAATAAAGCTCTTTTCTTTCTTTATAGTCTTTGGCGCACCTTTGGAGTTATGTGATTGGTAATGTTCTGATAGCAATACCGCGAAATACAAGTTAGTTAAGGACGTACAGGTGAAGCGATTACTGTTATATGTGGCTAGATGTGCCCGCGTTGAAAATATATAATTTTTTTTTTATCACCTTGAAACGCTTGAATCATAGAGGGGAGATGTTTGCGAGTAACGTTGGATGTAGGATCTCTGGAATTGATAAATTAATATAAAATTCATTAATTCAAATTCAATAATTTGATGTTCAATTTGCGTTTAAAGTTGCGTTGCATGATGTTACGTTTTCGCAAACCCAAAACAGTATGAACGGCCGTTTAGACATGCCATACAGATCTGACATTTCTGAAACGCGGAACATTTTGATTTCATAGTTTCATTCTTTAATTATTAAGCGATCGCATATCCAAAGCCATATTGTTTATACCGTTCATTATTGTCCCAATGGGAATCGAATTGCATAATTTTTTTGGCGATTTTAGCGTTCGTGTGACTGATAAGAGCACACAAAGGTTCTTTTTAGCTTTTCGATTTTATATAATAAGTTATCTGTGACTGTGTTAATAAAGTTGTGTAAATTAGTATACATTAATTTATTCCGGACCCCAGCACGTAACAGTATATTTATTATAATTAAAATTTGCATTTATCTACTCTGACTATGGATTCGGACAACATACGATAATAATGTCGCAGACAAACATGACGCAATTTGTCAGGAATCGTGATTTACAAATTTATAACATGAAATATCCTGTCTATGAAAAATATGTTGCATGATTATGCATGGTGGATAAAAGCTAGTAAAAGTGTTATGCTTACACAAAATCAGGTATCGTTCGGATCCACAGAACATGTTTAATCGCGCGCGACGCCACTAGTTGAATCACAAGTGCAAGGAGCGTGACGTACTGTTTAATCGCAAAACATCGTATCACACTCCTCGCACTTGTGATTCAATTAAGTTGCTTCGCGCGCGATTAAACACTATGCTACAGGGCCTGGGCAGCGATTGTGGCCTATATCTACATGCGCACGCATTGCGTTGTGCGTGGCAGCAACAGTTGTTGTATGAAACATTCTGCACGCAACTTCCACGCTATACAATAAAATTTGAGCTGCCACGCACAACGTCCCGCGCACGCATTTGTTGGTGTATCAACCTTAAACCTTTTTCATTATAAGGCAGAGTATTATTTAACTGCATCAAAATCCGAAAGTTTAGTTTTGTCAATATCATCGAAAAAACATCTCCATTTGACGTTTTCAACGTACTGAAAATTCCCTTGTACGCCATAAATCACAAAAACAATATATCTAATCAATTTATATTAACTTTTGTAGTCTTGTTTTTATAATATTATTATTATTATGTATATTAAATTATAAATTTACACAAATAACACAGTAATATAAATAAACTTACTAATAAATCAAGATATATTTCGGGCCCCACTGGGTCCGGCATTAGTTGAAATTATAATATATAGATATGTAAGGGGTGAAGATATATATAGGGTAGTACCTTTAAATGGAACCACATATGCGTCGATTCGGTGTAACACGTTTTAACTTATTTGACAGGACTAAACTTAATTTGACAGGACTAAACTTAATTAAAGCATTCTGTCTTTTTCTTTCTGTATCGAAAAGACAAAGACAGAACGCTCAAAATAAGGTTAGTCCTGTCAAATAAGTTGCGCCGAATCGACACAATTATCTACTGATCAGTTGTTGCGGACCAAATCAACACCCACTATAATTTTTCCTTTTTAGTCAAACTTTAAAGTCACTATAGTTTTTATTTTAGAATAAACCTTTTAAGCCGATTTACGTAGAAACCCGTAAACAGCGGTTTAGTATTGATTTATGAACCTAATATGTGTTTATAAGGTATTATGTCCTATTAAACTGTTACATTCTATCTAGAGAGGCTTTCAAATTACGTTTATGGAAGTCCGGAATCAAAAGGTAATGAATAAATTAGTTTTATGTCGCCACTTCGATTCGAATTAACACTTTTATCTACTGCCATACTGCATTAAGGTATTTACAACATTAAAAGCGGTTTTATAAGTGCCTACATTGTATGATCGATGTAATTATCGATGATATCGATCGATTATAACACCGCAATTCTGCGCTGTGATTGGCTAAATTTATTATAAGACCGCTAGAGAACCAATCACAAGCGATAACGGTCTGTCTTAATTTCTTAAGCCACGCCCTCTTTACTTTATTTCTATATTCCATTATGTAGATGCCTGATACCAATGCTCAGGTGTCATGACGAGATCACTACAATATCACAACTGGTGTTCTTTTTCTCATATTCGTGAAATTGTTTTTGATGGTCCTTGATAAAGTACTGTGTGCAACTGGACATACCTATAATTAGACATTGGAACACTTCGTGCAAGTCACTTATAACATAGACATTAGGACACGCACGAATGCTTGTTTACGACACGAACGAAGTAAGTTTCGTAATAAACTGCACGAGTGTCCCGATGTCTAATTATGTTCAGTTGCACACAAAACTTTATAACAGAAGAAAAAGTAGTACTACACTTTATCTACGACCATCAAAAATATCGTCTTCGCTTAACATTAATATTTCAACAAACAGTGTTACGACAATGAGGGCTACTATCGACGTCAGGTGGCGCCACTGAGGCGACAGGTATAGAGAAACGTCAAATGCCCGCGAAACGGCGAAAGCTATGGCTTTTTATTAGTTATTTGTGTATTAGTCGACATAAATTCATAGTTTCAGGTTTATTATTCAAGGTACGGTGCAATGAAAGTAAATGAATTAAGATTAGAGCTAAAGAAAAGAGGGACTAAAACAAAACTTAAGTCCTCCTTTCGTTTTGGAACATAATGGAACTGCACATCATTGCGGCATTGTTTATTCACATTTAAGAAAGAAAAAAATAATAATATTATATGGATAAGCAAAACAAAAAATCGAACTTCTATGTAAATCTAACCTAACAAACCTTTGACATATACCTTACGTGCCAGTGGCGCCAACTGGTGGCCTTTATAAAAGTAGACCCCATTGAGAAACAGAACACTCATTCATAAACTGCAAACAGTGCATCTGACGGTATTGCGCTAGGGACCAATCGCAAGCGACGATTCTCGTTTTCGCTTGTGATAAAACGGTATTATAATAAATTTGGCCAATCACCGTGCAGAATCACGGTGTTATAATGTAATATCATAACATCGGTCAAACAATATGGGTTTAAACAAAAGATAACACCGCTTATGATTTTTGAATTATCTTATTGTAGGATGGGAGGAGATAATATTTTTACCGACTTCTCATGACGTCATGCCAGAAAACAACGAGGTCGCTTGGCGGCACGAGAGTGGTGAGAAGCTACGGCCGAAGACTACCACCAGCTTATTTGTCAAATAAGTGGGTCTTGTTCAGTATGTATCAGTATATAAGGTGGTTCTTACAGCTGGTGACCAAAAAGCCAAACGCTGTCACCTATCTAGATCTATGTATGTTTAAGTCGAATTTGAACCGTGAATTTTGAGTAATATCTTAACAACAAACCCCTGAAATACGTAAATTTAACGTTTTTATTTCAAAAGAGTAACCAATGTGCTTTTATTGTTTTAGATAAAATCAAAAAAAATTACACTGGTCAAACATTAAAAATGTTATTTAGATTAATAATAACCACAAATAATGTTTGAAAACGTCCACGTCTCGCCAAAAGTGATTTCTCCTGAAAAAAGATTTGAATTTTGCACCGGCGACGAAATCAGCACGATTGTATTGTCCTCGCAAGTTTCATGGAGCGTGTACCTTATAGCGAATTGAAACAGCATGACATTTGGCCACGCCCACAACTGCGTAGGTCGTGTCATGACGACCATCCTTAAGATCGGGTTTTACTCGGATGTAAATTTAGCAAAAAATATGAAAAAAATGTATGATATACTACAGAATATTTGGAATGATGTGGTTTGATTATAATTTAAATTTTTTATCTATAAAATAATAAAATAAATACCAATACAGGGTCCAATTTATACGCAAAGAAACAAATTGAAAATTTGTCAAATTGACGATATTGTAACAACAAATGAGTCGATTTATATAAGAACGGCTCACCTCAATACGTGTTATGATCGGGAAAGCCAACCAGTTTCAGCAGATTTAGACTGCCTTCATCTGGGCGAGTGAAGACGTTTACGCGACGACGTTACGTGTGAGGTGTAACGCTTTATCGTAATTATCCTCAAGTTTCATTTAATTCTATGACAAATGAGTTCCTTTGATTATTTTTAAAGAATTTTAGCTAATAATTTTTAAACGATTTTCAAGCGCCGATTTCACGCTATCCGGAGACCTAGCGATATAATGCAGTGTGCACTGATATTAATGTTATTTCAATAACAGTTTCTGTCGATATTTGTACCGACACAGGTCGACTCAAGGTCGTTGTCGGCTACAACAGCCATACTACAACTTGCACTCTTTTCGCTCTTTTCATGCACTATATTTATGGTAAGTATAACGTAACCATACGTCCCGTTTTGAACGGGACATGTTAGGATATAGGTATTCCAGTAAAATGCAGAGTTTAACGATCCAAATAATATACTATTTATTCATCGTTATTTTATCAGTTTCAGTTTCAGTTTCAGTTTATTTATTCTTCAAACAATTTACATTGTATTAGAAAAACAATCTTATAATTAACATATTTTACAAATCTTAAAATTATAATGACAATATAGCCGATTCTGAAGGCTTTAATTTTTTGTTTTAGTGCTGTCAAAACTAAATTTTCTTCATTGCAAAATAGTCCTTTAATGTAGGGACTAGAAGCTAAATTGCTTTGGAAAAAATAAAGTTTTGACAGCACTAAAACTAAAATTAAAGCCTTCAGAATCGGCTTTATTGTATGTATCAGGTTCTTAATTTGATGCAATGTTAATAATTAAATAGTAATGGTAATAAAATGTCTATTAGTTATCAAATTTATGTCAAAAGTATTAGGTAAAGGACAAAGATCCAGGACGTCAAGTATTGTCAAAGAAAAAAATCATCTAGTGGGTACAGACATTTCGTAAGCAAGATTTTTTTTAGATTAGTTTTAAATATATCAGGAGAGGTGTGTCACGTATAGCTTGCTGAAGGCGCAGGCAATAAAGAAACTATTCAAGGGACTTTTAGTCAAGTGGTTGAAGAGAGCTTTTTCATAAAAACAAATATTAGCAAGTAAGAAAGACACAGAATATAGTGTTGAAATGATATTTTTGTTTTTGTTTTTGTATATTCCAACAGGACAGTCTCTTTTTTAGTACTTCGTCCCGGTGTACCACAGGAAAGCTTCAGGACGCAGAATTGTGGCGTTTGGAGAATGCAACTGTACAACACTTGCGACACCCAAACTGCGCGTAAAATTCGAATGTCACTCAACTTCTGTCACATAGCCCCGCGCTACACTTTTTGAATTTGACTATTTCGCGCGCAAGAAAAATTTTCTATCTCCAGGATCAGCTCGGTCAAAGTTCACGAATAATTCTGAATTATTTAGCCCAAATACTGACAGAAAATAATTTGATTGCAAAAATTGTGGCAAAATCGTCTTTCATTGAAAGTAAACACTGTAGTCCTAATTATGTTCATAGTGACCGTGTTTAAAAAAAAAATCAAAGCGTATAAGTATATTGTTGATTTTTTTATTGTACTACTAATTCTGTAGCCGATGACTATTATGACGATGTCCCGTTTTGAGCAAAAACAAAAATGGTCACGTTAGGTAAGGAACACAGATATATCTATAATAAGCACTAATAATTTTACTTGATGTCCCTATAACGATTAGGAATAGCTGTTTAGAACACAGTCCTATCTTTATTTACATCTTCAGTCACGCACGGATATGACAAACCAGACCAAGTTTTTTGCAGCTACACAAATAGAGCCTTCTTGAAACTGGTCGCATGTTTATGATAAAAATAAAAAAGTTGTACCTATGCTTGTTAGAGGAAACATGATTTTTTTAATAGGCCAGTTTAACTTTGGTTGCCGTAGATTAAGAGCGGTTTTGCAGCTAGATTGTGAAATACCCGCCTTTTTCTAATTAATCGAAACCGAACACTTAAATTCAAAATTCACTGAATAGTTATTCAACAAAACCTTATTACCTATGTATTGTGTATGCTGCCATCGCAAAGTTTCCATTGGTTTCTCTAAATTAGAATTTCAAAAATACTGAATTTAAAAAAATTGGAAAGAGGCGGGTTTTTCACAATCCGGATGCGAAACCGCTCTTAAGGGGAACGAAAATACAAACAGAAATAAAATGTCAGCTTTCGGATGATTTTGTTGCAATAATTAGGTTACATATAGCCATAAAAAAAATACATGTTTTTGGTTGAACTTTAAGGTATTCATTTTCCACAAACCACGTTAATCGATTCATATTTGTACTGTCAATGAATTTTTTTGTAACCCTCTATTGCACACTTCTTATCGATTTTGTTTCAGGTATCGCTTTCGCGATTTTGTTGGTTTTTTTTAATAAAATTAGTGTGAATGATATCTATTCATTTTCCAAATACCACGTTATTCGGGTCAAAAAAAGCACCCCCTTTTTCCAAAAATACGTAAATCCACTGATGCAGTCAGCGGCAGCAAGATATTGTCAGTCTACGCCTAGCGCTGGCGCCCGTAAGACGTGGAACCTGTGCCCTTTTTTGCAAGCTATAAATATCTCCCAAAACTACTTCAAAACACATTGAAATTAATTTTATAAAGTAATATTTCGAGGAGCATCATATTCCTGCCGTTAAAAACTCAACAAAATATGCGTATGAGTGATTTAGCTACATCGTGCCTGTACAGTCAACTGTCCAAAGATTATTATTTTGTAATACTTTAGCGTAAGCATTTTATAGTTTACTTATTTTGCAAAACAATCATCGTACAATCAGTGAAATATACGCACTCCACATTAGCGGTTGTTTTCTTCATAAATACGCCGCTCTTCATTCAATCATCTATAAAACTGTAGAGAGAAATCCCTACATTATGGTCCTTCGAAACTACTACGACTTGGTGTTTGCTGTTTGCTCTTAGTGTGTTAGCAATCGGTTAGCTGGCCTCCCACAAGCGGGTCTCCCCAGTTAATTGAGAAGGTGCTTGAATCACACGAAAGGGCTGCGGTAGCGCTCTGTCGTACGGACCATCGCGAGTGACAGTGATCTGCGTTCGAGAGGTGGTTCACCAGCATCTATAGACATCTACAGTCCATAGCATCATTCACTCAAGCATTCATCAGGTAGCCGCAGCATTCAGCTAGCCTACCTGAACATTCAATCAAAGCAAGCCACGTACAGTCAGTCGGGCTTCACTCAAGCATTCATCAGGTAGCCGCAGCATTCAGCTAGCCTACCTGAACATTCAATCAAAGCAAGCCACGTACAGTCAGTCGGGCTTCACTCAAGCATTCGTCAGGTAGCCGCAGCATTCAGCTAGCCTACCTGAACATTCAATCAAAGCAAGCCACGTACAGTCAGTCGGGCTTCACTCAAGCATTCGTCAGGTAGCCGCAGCATTCAGCTAGCCTACCTGAACATTCAATCAAAGCAAGCTACGTTACTTCAGCCGGACTTCAATCCAGCATACATCAATCAAAACATCATCTTCGCGGCAAGCTCAAGACATTCACTCAATCATCATGGCAGATGTATTATTCAATCGTCAAGGTGAAATTCTTCGAGAGATTGAGAGCGTCAACACCAATTTCAAGAAGGACAGTGCGGCAAGAAAAACCACCGAATACCTCATCAAGCGGGTGGACACACTGGATCTTCTGTGGAGAGAATTTGACCTCAATAACACTAAACTGCAATCTTACGAAGACAAAACCTGCGACTACTTTTCCCGCAACATCTATGAGGAGTTGAAAAGTTATTATGAAAAAACGAAAATTATGATTTCGTCATACAATAAACCGATTGAGCCAAAGTCAACGGTACAATTTCATCTACCGATCTTCACGGATACAGATGAAGTGGGACAGCTAATCAGTCAACAAGGCACAAACTTCAGAGCCTTCGAGCGCCTCATAAACAGGGTCAACGACAGCCGCATGGAGGAGAAGTGGGAGATAGAAGATGAGTTGAAAAACCTACAACGTCTGTGGAATAGCATTGATCACCTTCATTTGCGCATAGATAACATCTTGCAAGGTAGCAATGAGGATTACGAACACGATTTTGAATCTACAGAGCGTCGGTACCTGGAAATTAAGAAGAAGCTTAACAGGAAACTATCTTCTTCCGATCATCTTCGTATTGCGACTCCGCAAATTGATATTCCTGACTTTTTTGGAAAGTACACTCAGTGGCCCACGTTCTATGACCTGTTCAACGAAGGTATTCACAAGAGCAAGTGCTTGACCAAGACTCAGAAGATGCAGCATCTCAAGAGTAAAGTTAAGGGAGAAGCCGAACGTCTCATACAGCACTTGAACATTACAGCAGAAAACTATGACACGGCATGGAATCTTTTAACAAATCGATTCAACAATCCCTTGGTTCTATTTACCAATCATATTGAAGTTTTTCTGAACCAACCAGTCATTCAAAAGCAAACGTCATATGAACTCAAGAAGTTATACGACACAACAATGGAGTGTATTTTTGCCATTCATAACCTGGGAATAGACACATCCACATGGGATCCTATTCTGGTGCATCTGGTATCAAAGAAGCTGGATGCAGACACTTACACCGATTTTCAAATATCTCGCTCGTCGCCGAGAGATTTACCTGTGTTTGACGATTTCATGGCTTTCATTGAGAGAAAATTTATGGCTCTCGAACCTAATCAAAGGAAGGGCAAGGAACCTGCAGCATCCGTCAAACAACCTGACCAACAACAATCGTGGTATAAAGGGAGCAACATCAACTTGCGAAAATCAGTTACAAAAAGCTATCAAGCAATTGCGACATCACACAAGCATAAATGCCTACTTTGTGGCCTAGATCACAAATTGTTCCAGTGCAAACGATTTCTCAATCAACCTGCTGACACAATCATAAAGACGATTGAAAAACTTCATATTTGTCAAAATTGTCTTCACAAGCATAATGACACAATATGTCCATCGAAAAAAAAATGCCAGATTTGCAACGGAAACCACAATACAATTATTCATGACGCAGCGGTTTCCGTGTCTGCTAACCCAAAACCGCCGTCCGTACCTACAGCCACGGCGTCGTCATCGAACTCACAGTCCCGCCAATATAATGTAAATTATGTTGCGAACGAAGATGAAGTAATTCTACTTACAACGTTGTCACTCAATATCAAGGCCTCCGATGGTACATTCATCAACTTCAGAGCTCTTCTAGATCAAGGAAGCCAGATATCTTTGGTTTCCGAAAACGCCGCCCAGTTGTTAGGGTTGAGGCGTCAACATTATCAAGCATCAATATCAGGCATCGGCACAAGCTCAAAACAGAGCAAAGGAAAAGTAACTCTGGAATGTCAATCAATCTATGGTGACTACGAGTTCACTACCGAAGCTCTAGTCGTATCCAGAGTTATCAACAATCTACCCAGTACCACACTAAGAAGAACGTCATGGGAACATCTTCAACATACAAGATTGGCAGATCCTCAGTACCATGTGTCTAAGCCTATAGACATCTTACTTGACGGGAGTGTCTATTCCGAAATTATTATGAGCGGACTCGTCAAGGGTGCACATCAATCACCTATAGCTCAACAAACTAAACTGGGCTGGATCCTGTCAGGTCAAGTTCAGACATTTGCGTGCAATGTCGTAATCAAAAATCTCGATGACATCAAGAAGTATTGGGAAGTAGAAGAAATCAATCAATCATCCGGTCCTTTAACAGTAAATGAACAATACTGTGAGGACCACTTTCAAGCAAATACCCAAAGACTGGAGAATGGTAGATACGAAGTAGCCATCCCCATGAAACCAGGCTTTGAGGAGCAGCTAGGACATTCAAAACCTAGGGCTGTTGCACAATTTATTCAACAAGAAAAGAGGATGTCCAAAAGTTCGTTATTATCAGAGAGGTACAAAAAATTCATGGATGAATACGAACAATTGGGTCACATGCGGCCGGCTGACTCACAAAGCACCGGTGCAGCTTGTTATTTACCTCACCACGCCGTACTAAAGTTGGACTCAACTACAACTGCCCTGCGTATTGTATTCAATGCCAGTTCAAGGACATCATCAGGACTAAGTCTCAACGACCTGATGGAGAGCGGACCCAATCTCCAGCAAGATTTACTGTCACTCATCTTAAAGTGGAGACAGTTCAAATACGTCATCACAGCAGACATTGAGAAAATGTTTCGTCAAATACACGTCAGAGAGGCTGACCAGCATCTTCAATCAATCGTATGGAGAGTCTCACCTCACGACCTACTTCGGGAATATCATCTCACTACAATCACTTACGGCACAAAGGCCGCACCGTTCCTCGCAATGAGAACGTTACAACAAATAGGCCGAGATAATGCCGCCACATTCAAACTAGCAGCTTCTGCGTTAGAGAATTCCTTTTATATGGACGATCTGTTGGCAGGAAGTAACTCAATCAATCAAGCAAAGAAACTGCAACATGAACTATCAATTGTTCTGAAAAAAGCCGGTATGAACCTTCGCAAATGGTCCAGCAATGAACCTAAACTCATCAAGGATCTACCATCAGAGCTACTAAATGCCCCATTCGAATTTAGAGACTCCGAATCAAGAAAAACGCTTGGACTACAGTGGAATGCTTCGTCGGACACTTTTACATTCTCAAACAACATCGATTGTAACACAGACAAGACTCAATATACTAAACGACAGTTGCTATCCGACGTAGCTAAAATATACGATCCTTTGGGCTGGTACCAACAACTTACGATCAAAGCGAAGATTCTATTTCAAAAAACATGGTCGTTGAATATCTCATGGGACGACAAACTGCCAGAGAGCTTCTCCAAAGAATGGTTACAAATAAGTGATGACCTGAAAACCATTCCAACATTCTCAATCCCAAGATACTTGGGTGGCATGGAACACTCATTTCAAATACATGGATTCTGTGACGCCTCGGAAAAGAGTTACGCATGTGCAATATACATAGTAACACTCAATCATAAAGGAGAATGTACATCAAAATTAGTGGCCACTAAATCAAAAGTCACGCCACGTAACAAGGAAGTTTCTCTGCCCAGGCTTGAGATCCTCACTGAATTAGTCATCAACAAGGAAGACAACCTACCCCCGGACAAGTGGGCAATCGGACGCGTCGATGAGATTCACTCCGGAAAGGATGGACATGTCCGGGTCGTTACGTTAAAAACGCAAAACAATGTTCTGAAACTTCCAATAAACAAGTTAAATATGTTGCCCGTAAACAACAACGTAATTGAGCAAACTGTTGACACATCACAACCTGCGGAACCAACATCAACGCTAAGCTCAACAAAGAATAAATCCAAAGGACGCCAAAAGGTGCGCGGAAATGCATTAAGGGGTTTATTCGCTACAGCATTAATATTTATGTCTCTGTTGTCACCGAGCATTCAGCAAACGTCAGCATCGTACAAGGTATCGCCACTGAATGGCAGTCAAACCTTTTACTTTGACAAGATCTCAGATCTTCAACATATCAGAGACGAGTGGAAGTTGGTTGTCTACCATAATATGACGTCATTTTGGCAAGGTGTGGAAGATATAAGCCTTTACATCACTCATTTGAAGAAAGTTTGTCGCACCATGTATAAACATAAAAATAATCAATATGAAGGCGTGTTACTTCAGTTGGAGCACCAATTAAATGAAATCATTCACTACAATAACATACTCAAGTTTCAAAACAAACAACGATACAAACGAGGATTGATAAATGGAGTTGGAAATGTAGCAAGCTTCCTGTTTGGAGTACTGGACGATAGATTCGCTGACCAGTACAAAAAGGATATTGAGAAAATTGCATTGAATGAAAATCATCTTCAAAACCTCATCCGAAACCAGACACTAATTGTGGAATCAGAATATAATATCCTGCGACGGCATGAAGGCATAAATAACACTCAGTTTCATTTCATGACACAATCTCTTAAGAACGTATCTATGGAAGTCAATGAATCGCGGCTCGATAGTCAGAATGGCCTATTCATTACGTCATCGACTTTGTCCGCAAACATCATTTTATCAAACTTGCGAAGTATTCAACAAAGTTTGATCGCAGATATAACCGACGTCACTCACGGGCGCGTCGATATTCACCTGTTATCCCCGGAGCAATTAGAAACGCAAGTCCAAACCATCACGCATCATCTACAGGGTGATCTCATCATACCCAATATGGAGAACATCCGAGACTTGTACAAGATATTGCGGGTCTATGCAAGAATTATCGACAACTACCTCATTATGGAAATCAAAATTCCTCTAGTCACCAATGAAGTTTACGAATTGGACAAGATCATAAGCCTACCATACAAGAAAGAACTGCACACATATCGTTTAACAACAGCATACCCGTACTTGGCATTCAACTTGAGAAAGGACATAGCCCTTCTGTTGTCGCAAAACGACATGCAGAGATGCATTCATTCATCACAAAAGAACATACTATGTCCCATTGATACACCAATCTACGATATGAGAACAAGACAATCTATTTGTGATCTGAAATTAGTAAACATGGATCAAAATAAAGAAACAACCTGTACTTCCGAGCTACTAAGTTGCGCCGATAGATGGGTCAAATTACAAAACAAGCAGAATGACTGGCTATACACTTGTTGCGAAGAATGCACAGTGCGCATTTTATGTCCAGCTGATACGGAAATACAATCACTGTCGGGAAATGGCATCGTGAGTCTAGGTCAAGGCTGCACTTTGAAGGGTAATACCTTCACCATCTTCTCACATAAAAACTTTTTCGACCATATCAACACAGAAGTTGAAAAGATGGAGATCCCACAAATGTCCATATTAAACAGCATATTAAAGACCAACGTGCTTGACAACGCTACGCCACCAGTCTTTCAAGAAGACCATTCAATCAGTTGGAATAGACTACGGGCCCAGATTGAGGAACTGAAGCAGCAATCCTCTCAATCTCTCACTATACACGATGTCCACCTATACATCGTATCATACAGCGTTGGGGGATTGTTTATACTGGCGGTACTTATCGTGGGAATCATCTGCATTAGGAGGAGACTACGGAAGACGCCCGCTGTCCAGAACATACCGGTGCCGCAGCCGCGGACTCTGCACAGGACTACGGCAGACAACAGTACCTCACCAGAAGTGCAATTAGTAAACTTTGGTGTACCTAAGACTATTTAATTAATTTGCAATATTTAGAAATTAGAAATGAAATAATTTAAGTTTCTAGATTTATATTCTTCTTTGTTCTCGGCAGCATGTACAGTCAACTGTCCAAAGATTATTATTTTGTAATACTTTAGCGTAAGCATTTTATAGTTTACTTATTTTGCAAAACAATCATCGTACAATCAGTGAAATATACGCACTCCACATTAGCGGTTGTTTTCTTCATAAATACGCCGCTCTTCATTCAATCATCTATAAAACTGTAGAGAGAAATCCCTACAGTGCCATAGTCATAACAACAAAACTGAATGAATTTGGATTGAATTCATACTTTTATGCGGGAAAATAATATATGTTACTCTAAAAGAATAATTTTGTGAACATTATTGAAACCCAAATTAATTTACTTATACTTACTGAGATCTGTATTTCGTGAAATTACCCTCTAGTATTGGCTCACCATTTCAGGTCCAATAAGTGAAGTTTTTTGCAAATTATATAGGTACACTTACTTGGGATAAATCGCCAAGCATTTAAAATATAGAAATTTATTTTGAAATATTTACAGTGCATGGCAAAATTATTAGATCGTAGATAATCCTGTCGGTACATGTTCAGGTTCTGTTACGCAAAATGAAAACAATGAAACTCTTTTAGGATTAATTTGTTATCCCTATGTTTGTCTGTCTGTCCGTTTGTCTAGACAATTTTTTCTGGGTAAAATTAATAAATACCAATATTAACGGCCCTCTATAGAGCTGTAAAAACATACTTTTGACGTTTTTATTTATAGTACGTTTTAGGTTTTTACGTTTTTTTTTTTACGTTTTTCATACAAATTTTCTCACTATGAAAATGTAGGGATGAACACTTGAGATAATATTTTGCATTTAAAAGTCAACACAGAAAGGAATTGTTGAACAAATAATGTAAAAAATATGAAAACCATGTTGTTCTATTCTAAAGGGATTAATTATCTACTGTTAAATGTGGCGATAGCTTTGTTTATTTTTTTCCTTAAATTATTTTTTACTAAGATAACAAATAGTTTAATACAAGGTTTTCCTTAAGAGGTCCCTTTACCCCTGTATTTTTCTTAAAATTCATACAATAGGTATAAATCGAATGTGAAGTCTACAGCTTATTTTCTTCATATCTTTTTTCATGAGTATATTTTAGTGACATCTAACTACGTCTCTATACAGCCCAAAAAGCAAAATTTGATAAAACACCATCATAATAGCTGTCAGGATATCGTCAATATTGCCTCGTTTTTACGCAAAGTTTAACAAGTTTGTATATTTTTATCTATACTGGAAATAAAAAAGAGAGAAATACAGGCGTCGTTCATGTTAAGATGACTAAGTTTACACACTTTGCTAAGTATAAACAATTACCGTTTCATGGAAAACTGTTTTGACCTGAAACCATTTCACAAATTCAATTAACTTATTTTGAATATCTTGTCATCTTGCACTTCTTGATGAAAAATACAATTTCAATAAGTAAAAATACAACTTTTAGTTAAGAAAACTTATAGTTAAAAGTCTGCTGTATGCATTAACATATTTTTAATTATATTACAATAGTAATAAAATAATTGGCTTATCCGTCGTCGTGATACCAGCCGTAAATTTCTTAAATAATCTGATATCACGCTTATGGAAAACCCAATTATTTTGAAGATACCATAATATCATTAAAATATGTTTATGCATATAGCAAACTTTTAACAATAAATTGTCGTAGCTAAAAGTTGTACTTTACCGTTATAATTATTTCTTAATATTTTGTTACAAATTCGGAGAAATAGCCCTTAAGGAAAACCTTGTATGAAAATATTTGTTATCTTTGTAACAAAGAAAAAAATAATAATAAACAAAGTTATCGCCACATTGAACAAACAGTAAATTATTAATCCCTTTAGAATAGAAAGATATAGTTTTATATTTTTTACATTATTCGTTCTACAGTTCCTTTCTGTGCTTTCTTTCAAATGCAAAATATTATGTCAAGTGTTGATCTCTATATTTTCATAAGGAGAAAATTTTTATGAAAAAGTTAAACAAAAGGCCATAAAAACGTTATAATATGTATATTTTACAGGGCTGTAAATATTAGCATTTATTGATTTTACCCAGAAAAATTGCCTAGACAAACGGACAAACAGACAAACATAGGGACAACAAATTAATCCTAAAAGAGTTTTGTTTTTCATTTTGCGTAAAGGGACCTGAACATTTCAAACTATGATACAAATAAATTTCTATATTTTAAACACTTGGCGATTTATCCCAAGGGTAAACAGGTGTCCCAAAAGTCAACGCTTTCCCTTGGAAGGCTGGTAGGCCAGCTCATGACTGACCAGAATATCAAATTATGACCTCAGCAAAAAGTAGATAGTCTTCGAGTTGATGGTACTTTTATAAATTCGAATAGATTTTTGAGAGTCAGAGCTAACCAGTTCTAAATTCTAAGAATAAAATTTTTGTTGCGCAACTCTGAATAGTCATGCTATTGATAAAGTCAAAAATAAACCTTGAAATGCTGTTACATCAAGAAGAAAAATAAAAACCAATTTATGAGCAATTTTTTGTAATTAGGTTAGTTCGATACCACACCCTGAAAAAAAATATGTTAGTTTTGCAAATTGTCTTAAATAACGGCTCATCAAATATTGTTTTTCAAATGATCTGGCAATTTCTGTGTATTACTTTTGAAAAAAAGTTATTGCTATTTTACTACTAAAGGAGCTGCGTATTTTTTTAAATAATTTGAATTTAGAATGAAAGAGTGGCGGGCAGTAAAAATATTTGACGTTCATTAGAAATGCCATTTAACACGCGTTAGAGTGAGATAAATAGTGACGCTATTTAAAATGAGTTGGAATGAGATAGTAACGCAGTTAAACGTGGTTGAAAGAGAGAGGCATAATTGATATAGGCTACAGTGAGATAGATAGTGACGTGGTGCATTCCTTCTGAGAATATTTGTTAGTGTCCACTTTTTGTAATAACAACTTTAGTAAAAAAAAATTGTAAAGAAATTTTTGGTCCAATTTATTTTCCCGCAAGTGTAAAACTAGCTCAACGGGCGAAAAATATTTAAAGAATGGGTAATGGTGACAATTAACCGTCACGATATTATTATGTATCTCTAAAGGAGTGTCTGAAATGTTCCGAGGGTCAACTGATAAATCAAACACTCAAAAAACCACTTTTAGCCGACCATAATAAATTTACGTCCCGACGTGATAGCAAGTAGGATCAATGCCGTGTGACGATGATCGAAATACACTAATAAATTAGATAAAATAAAATACGTATTACTTTTGACCCTGCCTCGTCCACTCTATTCGTATTTTTGCTATGGTGACGCGAGCTTAGAGACCGGGACGAATTTCCCCCCGCGCGCTATCGTAAAATAGAATAGGCCACGCCCGGAACTGGTTTTTGTTTTGGCTATGTCATACTCTTAAGCTGATTCTTAAGATACATGTATCGCAAATGGGTGATAAAATCAGCTGTTTTACAAAAACACCAGTAGTTTTACAAAACAACTACACAGCGTTCAGCTGTATTAAAAAATGGCACGAATGACTCCAGGGAACTTGTGCACCCCATCTCACGGATTTCAAAATAAATGTTGCTACACGTTAGTTTTACGTTAGTTTTGTTTGTTTTGTTTATAATTTTTGTTTGTTTCATCCTGCAAACATGTTTATTTCAATTTAAAAGATTCTACCGATTTCTACCGTGAACTTGTGCACCCCATGGCACCGATTGACCTGAAATCAGTGCCAATCGTTAGTTCTTCGTTAGTTTCGTTTGTTTTGATTATTTTTTTTTTCTTTTTTTGCCTACAAACATTTTTTTTTTAATTTATAATTTTGTATGGAATTTCAAAAATGCTCAAAAATGCTCGGATCGACCTGAAACAGGTGCCAATCGTTAGTTTTACGTTAGTTTCGTACGTTTTTAAAAAAAAATGTGTTTTTTTCCGCTCGCAAACACTTTTTTTTTCAATTTCAAATTTTGTATGGAATTTCAAAAATGCTCTGATTGAGCTGGAACAAGTGCCAATCGTTAGTTTTACGTTAGTTTCGTTTGTTTTGAAAAAAAAATGTGTTTTTTTCCGCTCGCAAACACTTTTTTTTTCAATTTCAAATTTTGTATGGAATTTCAAAAATGCTCTGATTGAGCTGGAACAAGTGCCAATCGTTAGTTTTACGTTAGTTTCGTTTGTTTTGAAAAAAAAAATTGTCTTTTTCTGCCTGCAAACATGTTTTTTTTCAATTTCAAAATTTGTATGGAATTTCAAAAATGCTCTGATTGAGCTGGAACAAGTGCCAATCGTTAGTTTTACGTTAGTTTCGTTTGTTTTGAAAAAAAAAATTGTCTTTTTCTGCCTGCAAACATGTTTTTTTTCAATTTCAAAATTTGTATGGGATTTCAAAAATGCTCAAAAATGCTCTGATCGACCTGAAACAAGTTCCTTTCGTTAGTTTTACGTTAGTTTCGTACGTTTTCAAAAAAAAAATATTTACATTTCGGCCTGCAAACATTTAATTTTTCAATTTCAAAAATTCTACCAATTTTCTACCGTGAAGTTGTGCACCCCATAGCACCGATTGGCCTGAAACAAGTGCCAATCGTTAGCTATACGTTAGTATCGTTTGTTTTGAGAAAAAAATTCGTTTGTTTCGCCCGGAAAATATTTTTTTTTTAATTTCAAAATTTATGACAAATTTAAAAAATGCTCTGATTGACCTGGAACAAGTGCCAATCGTTAGTTTTACGTTAGTTTCGTTTGTTTTGAAAAAAAAAATTGTCTTTTTCTGCCTGCAAACATGTTTTTTTTCAATTTCAAAATTTGTATGGGATTTCAAAAATGCTCAAAAATGCTCTGATCGACCTGAAACAAGTTTCTTTCGTTAGTTTTACGTTAGTTTCGTACGTTTTCAAAAAAAAATATTTACATTTCGGCCTGTAAACATTTAATTTTTCAATTTCAAAAATTCTACCAATTTTCTACCGTGAACTTGTGCACCCCATAGCACCGATTGGCCTGAAACAAGTGCCAATCGTTAGCTATACGTTAGTATCGTTTGTTTTGAGAAAAAATTTCGTTTGTTTCGCCCGGAAAATATTTTTTTTTTAATTTCAAAATTTATGACAAATTTAAAAAATGCTCTGATTGACCTGGAACAAGTGCCAATCGTTAGTTTTACGTTAGTTTCGTACGTTTTCAAAAAAAAAATTGTCTTTTTCCGCCTGCAAATGTGTTTTTTTACAAATTCAAAATTTGTATGGGATTTCAAAAATGCTCAAAAATGCTCTGATCGACCTGAAACAAGTTTCTTTCGTTAGTTTTACGTTAGTTTCGTACGTTTTCAAAAAAATATATTTACATTTCGGCCTGCAAACATTTAATTTTTCAATTTCAAAAATTCTACCAATTTTCTACCGTGAACTTGTGCACCCCATAGCACCGATTGGCCTGAAACAAGTGCCAATCGTTAGCTATACGTTAGTATCGTTTGTTTTGAGAAAAAAATTCGTTTGTTTCGCCCGGAAAATATTTTTTTTTTAATTTCAAAATTTATGACAAATTTAAAAAATGCTCTGATTGACCTGGAACAAGTGCCAATCGTTAGTTTTACGTTAGTTTCGTACGTTTTCAAAAAAAAAATTGTCTTTTTCCGCCTGCAAACATGTTTTTTTACAATTTCAAAATTTGTATGGGATTTCAAAAATGCTCAAAAATGCTCTGATCGACCTGAAACAAATTTCTTTCGTTAGTTTTACGTTAGTTTCGTACGTTTTCAAAAAAATATATTTACATTTCGGCCTGCAAACATTTAATTTTTCAATTTCAAAAATTCTACCAATTTTCTACCGTGAACTTGTGCACCCCATAGCACCGATTGGCCTGAAACAAGTGCCAATCGTTAGCTATACGTTAGTATCGTTTGTTTTGAGAAAAAAATTCGTTTGTTTCGCCCGGAAAATATATTTTTTTTTAATTTCAAAATTTATGACAAATTTAAAAAATGCTCTGATTGACCTGGAACAAGTGCCAATCGTTAGTTTTACGTTAGTTTCGTACGTTTTCAAAAAAAAAATTGTCTTTTTCCGCCTTCAAACATGTTTTTTTACAAATTCAAAATTTGTATGGGATTTCAAAAATGCTCAAAAATGCTCTGATCGACCTGAAACAAGTTTCTTTCGTTAGTTTTACGTTAGTTTCGTACGTTTTCAAAAAAAAATATTTACATTTCGGCCTGCAAACATTTAATTTTTCAATTTCAAAAATTCTACCAATTTTCTACCGTGAAGTTGTGCACCCCATAGCACCGATTTTCCTGAAACAAGTGCCAATCGTTAGCTATACGTTAGTATCGTTTGTTTTGAGAAAAAAATTCGTTTGTTTCGCCCGGAAAATATTTTTTTTTTAATTTCAAAATTTATGACAAATTTAAAAAATGCTCTGATTGACCTGGAACAAGTGCCAATCGTTAGTTTTACGTTAGTTTCGTACGTTTTCAAAAAAAAAATTGTCTTTTTCCGCCTGCAAACATGTTTTTTTTCAATTTCAAAATTTGTATGGGATTTCAAAAATGCTCAAAAATGCTCTGATCGACCTGAAACAAGTTCCTTTCGTTAGTTTTACGTTAGTTTCGTACGTTTTCAAAAAAAAAATTCTACATTTCGCCCTGCAAACATTTAATTTTTCAATTTCAAAAATTCTACCAATTTTCTACCGTCAAGTTGTGCACCCCATAGCACCGATTTTCCTGAAACAAGTGCCAATCGTTAGCTATATGTTAGTATCGTTTGTTTTGAGAAAAAAATTCGTTTGTTTCGCCCGGAAAATATTTTTTTTTTAATTTCAAAATTTATGACAAATTTAAAAAATGCTCTGATTGACCTGGAACAAGTGCCAATCGTTAGTTTTACGTTAGTTTCGTACGTTTTCAAAAAAAAAATTGTCTTTTTCCGCCTGCAAACATGTTTTTTTTCAATTTCAAAATAAGTACCTATTAATAATAGGCCACTTAAAATAATAGTTGTCACGTCTACTCAGATGCGACGAGAACTTATTCTATCAATCAATCAAAGCAAGCAGCACGCATGCGATTGAAATGGAAATGATGCCAGATAATCCAGACCATTCAGTAAATTATATAATCCAGAGACAAATCGTTGAAAATGAAAATTTTCAAACGAGCGAACAGTGTGACCATAGGAAAAATAGAGAATCTGCGCCCAGTGTTGCCAATATTATCCAACCAAAAAGCAGCAAATGGATCGTAAAAAAACATAAAATCTACTGTCTGACATAAATTACACAGAATAAGCAAAAGAATGAGAGGCTTTTCGAGTATTAAAAAAATACATAGTTTCCAAGAACTCTGTAGATGGCGTCGAACTGACTAGGTGCCAAATCCAAAACGATTAGAAAAAAAAAACATTGCATCACGTTATTTACGTTACATACCTCATGTGACAATGACATTAATTACTTTTTTATGTACGTTTCGTTTTACGATCTCAAAATTACATAAAAGTGAAATAATCAAAAAATTATGTAACGTTCCGATCCTTGCAGTAACTTACCAAGTTCAGCGCCATCTATCCAGCAACTAGGGAAGAGTAAAAAAAAAGAAAAGAAAATCCCTCTTTAAGAAATAATGATTACTAAATAAAAATACTGTTAAATTCACCAAAAATTCAGTTAAATTCAACGAAAATGTAATGCTACGGAAGAGCATATGAAATAATTCACAGAAATATGTATGATTTTAGTAAAAAACTTTGTCTGAACATTCTGAAAACAAAGCAATGGAGACCAAAAATTATAATAATTTATATTTTTCGACTGAAGAGTTCTTCTTTTTCATAAAAAAAAATTAAAATGAAAATTGCCGAAAATTCTAATGGTGGCGCCACACTTTGCTATGCGCTATTCGTTATGCGACTATGTGAATAGCGAATAAGCGTATCCTTCGACTTGTCGGTTTTTTGGCACATATCAAAGGACACGAATAAGCCAAATATGCGCGTTGACTGCCCACACGGGTCCTTTCACTTAGAACAAAACATTTTGTACCGAAGAAAACAGTATAATTTTGTTCTGGCTCAGTTCGCTAGATGATTTCATTTTATTTAAACTGGTTATATGGTATTACTAATTATATTTTTTAAGGGCAAAACTTAAGCAAATGTCACTCCGTAGACTCACTTTAAGGGATGTAACAGCGTTCATAAACATCGGTAATTTGTATCGATATTCTGGTTCTTTCTCTGCGACGTTTGTTAATGAAATGGTTCTCCAAAATCGAAATAGGTCTGGTTTCATATCAGGATTCGGAAAGCTGTGCAACGGAACTTTACCACCACCTAGAAGCAAAAATTAAATGAAACGACAGTCATGGAACTTGATGATGTGGTCAGTGTCAATAAGGAGGCACGGCACCCAAGCGAAAAAATGTCAATATCTTTTTCCTATAGTGCCTCCTTATCTACAACCAAACCGGTTTTTCGGTTATGCATTTCGATTTCATGTACAGACACCATCACCCCTTTCGCAGTATGTGGTTGATAAAAGTAATGAAAATTACTGAGTAACAGTCAAATTGAACACAGCATCTTTTGTCAGACATTTTCCAAGTTTACACAGTATCAATCGGAAGGTAAATCAAGATTCAAAAAACGGCGCAGGAGTCGAAATGTGATAACAAGTTCGGAGTCCAAAAACATGCAGTGGTCGGTCGGTTCAAGTAGGCAGATCTAAGTTCAGATCAGGCAGATCTGGGGACCCCCTCGAAGTAATTCAGGGGAGAGTAAGAGGACAGCACACAGACAAAAAAACAGGAGGCCCACCAGGCCTGGGACTGTTGGATAGCGGTATATCCATCCCTTATAGCCGTGCCTTATATAGAACATACTGGTGACGGGCAACGGCGTCACTGGTGCGAGGGTTCCGGCACGCGCTCACCAACCCACCTGCGTGTGAGTATGGGCAATACTTCCAGGATAACCGCTGGGAGTGGCAAAGTCCTGGAAAGGCTTATATGTCCAGCAGTGGACGAATTAAGCTAGTAAGTGCGGGCTGTGCCTCTTCGTGTGTTTTTTATTTTATTTATTATAGCGCAAACGACAGGACAGATCTTTCAGATGATACTCAACAGAATAAGATATGTAGTGGCTATAAACAGATAATAACTATTACCTCAGACATGGCTGTATGGGCTAAGATCCCTTTGCCTTTCTACTTAGTGGGAAAATGAAAAAAAAAGAACAAATATGATGGCCTAATGCCATGCCATCCACAAATTATAGAGGGATACTAATGCCATCTGATAAATATAGTGACACACATTGTGTGTGATTGATTTAATACTGGATACGACAATGAGGCTTTAAGCCTACCTACTGGATGAGACCTCAACCTAGGACTTGAATTATTAATAAAATATCGTATCAGACGAGGCTTTTGCCTGATATAATAACAATGTGGAAAAGAATAAAACACCAAAGAAAAGGCTAACATGGTCTCTTAGATACCTTTGCCTGTCCAAAAATGGGACAAATTGAGGAAAAAAAAATCGACGTGACGTGACGTGCGTGGTGCGTGACTACCAACCAGTGGTGCCAGATTAGGTGAATTATCGCCATTTAGGCTACCTTAGGGGGTCAAATGGCGACCAAAAAATCAGATCGGCTACCAGTAGCCATTTAGGCTACCTAGGAAAAAAGAACAAGCGATTTAGGCTATTTCAGGATTACTCCAAATTTATTGAATAATTCCATAAAATGCTTGTAACAAAACGTCCGCAGTTCTTTCACGCTGCTTGCGTTCCATTGCATCCACTAAATTTGT
This sequence comes from Ypsolopha sequella, assembly GCA_934047225.1. Taxonomy (NCBI): domain Eukaryota; kingdom Metazoa; phylum Arthropoda; class Insecta; order Lepidoptera; family Ypsolophidae; genus Ypsolopha; species Ypsolopha sequella. The sequence continues at coordinate 14,201,131 of OW203996.1, forward strand.
AGGAGTGAGGTAGACAAACGCGTTTATCATACAGAAAACTCATTTTAACTCACATTTTAAGAAAGTGGCGCTCCTATTTATTTCATGACTTTATAGTTGTACTGTACTTTTCTTCTTTATTTCAGCTAAATTTAGGCTATATAGCTCAAAATGTTAGGCGAATTAGGCTACTTGATAAAAATAAATAATTAGGCGATTATATATACGTAGTATATCCCTCTATAATTTGTGATTGTCATAAATTTAATTTTGTCTGTACTGCTGCCTGTCACCATCGCATTCTCATCTACCCAGTGTTGCCAACCCGTACGATAATTATGGGGGCGTACGATAATTCAGCCAGTGGTACGATGTACGATAACAACTATCTAAATTACGTTAAACGTACGATAATTTTGAGCAATGAATAAAAAAGCATAAATGTGCTAAACGTACGTAAACGAAACGCATTTGTATTAAGATTGTGTGTTGAATTAAATGCTATAAAACACGCAGACAACTTTCTTTCTCCCTCACTCGTAGGTACTATGCGTTTGTGTTTGTAAATAAGAGGAAATAATCAGATTAAGCATAATTCTCCTTGACTGTGCACGTAAGATAAGGACTAGGACAAAAATTAAAAAATTACAAATTTTATTACTAGTCCATATCCCGCGAAAATTCAGCAGTTTCATAACTGGCCAAAATAGTAGCTGTTTTTTGGCACATCTTCCCAAATTCGTATGCCTCCTTGGCTGCGATCAGTTTGATCATCAGGTGACGTACGCCTAAAACTGACAGCAGGATAGCATTACATACAAATTCAACGCGTGCAAAAGAAATGACATTTAGGCGGGAGTTGCCTGAAGATCAAACGCAGCCCTTGAATGTACGATAATTTTGCCGTCAAAACGATAATTTCGACGTGGAAACCCGATAATTTGAACTTTTTTAGTTGGCAACACTGCATCTGCCTTTGCAATAATTTCCGACTTGAAATTTTTGTTTTCAAGACAAAATGAATTTGTCAAATAAAATGCATGCGTTGTTGCCCTTGTACTTGTAAAGTCAGCACACAGGTTTCCAAGCAATGAACATTAAGAAAAAGAAGGATCATATAGCCAATAAAAGAGTCAACAATTTGTATTTAAACCAAAATTTTGTACAATCAGAGCCTCAGACAGCCACTGGACTCTGGAAACGTAAGTGAATAACCTGCCTATTTTTATTAATCTACAATAACAATAAGTAATTAGTACTTATTCAAGTATTTCTTTTGTAATTTACAGCCAAACCAAGATTGAAGAACCAGCCCGTTTCATTGCACTATAAAGACGCTATGTATTTAAAAAAAAAGTACAACTTGGAAGAAGTACTGGGCCCAAAAATAAATTCTAAAAGGGAAGTATAGCCTTAATATAAAAATTTTTCTTTGCATTCTCCCAAGCTTAAGTTACGCTAGCCAGACATGGGTCTTCACTGAAAAAGTAAAAAACAAAATTTCATCTTGTCAGCATGCAATGGAATGAAGTATACTGAAATTTAGAAAAATACAAAAAACGAGAAATGCAGACATCCGCATGAAAACTAAATTAACAGATGCTCTACATTTTAGTTTGAAACAGAAGTGGAACTGGGCAGGGCACTTGTCAAGGTACAAAGATAAGAGATGGACTTACCAAACAACTAAATGGCAGGGCCCAAATGGCAAAAGAAATGTGGGAAGACAGAAGAAGAGATGGGCCGACGACATAATAAACATAGCAGGAAAAAGTTGGGTGCATAAAGCCAACGACAGGGAAAGGTGGAAAAGAATGGAGGAGGCTTTTACCCATAGGGGGGCCACATAGCAAAGAAATTAATAGAAATAATTATAATTTGATGTATATATTTTAAGAACTGTTAAGTGGAAAATAAAGCTGTAATAATAATAATAATAAAGGAGTAGGGATGTGACGACCCCATCGCCCTCTGGTACCTCCAGTGCAATCAGTCACCGCAGGGTGGCTTGTGGCAAGCGGATGGTGAGTGGCGATGCCACGGACCCTTCCTCCAGGGGACACACACATGCGCTTACACACACGCATACACACAGCAACCCACCCCCTGCCTCTGCGCTTGCTTTAACCAGCCGGCCAGAGTGGAGATGCAAGAGCGGAACCTATGCTCTAGGTTGGAAGTGTAAAATGTCATAACGCCGGGGGCACTTGACTGTATAAGGATCTTGCGCCCCGCAGACTCACCTCTCGACAACCTTAGCTGCTTATATAGTGTGGCCCCCTGGCCGCCCCATGGTGGGCCCACAACGGCTATCCTGTTGGATAGTTATCAAGCAGCAAGTCACCATCTGCCATACTTAAATTTGTGAGAGATTTTGGAGGCAGATGTCCGTTATCTCACTCCATAGCCCTGTTATCCGGCCCATTTAGCATCCCATCCTCATCGCCCACTCCAAGTCGCTTCCTTCCTGGCAATAGTTTGGCAACTGTGGGGGACTGTCCGTTAGTGTATCTCAATGATACATTGAGGGAGAGGCCCCCGTGGATGCAGCCATCTCACATTTAGATTAAATGGTACCAAAGGCCTCTTCAATGTTGGCTTCAGCCCCATGAATGACTTTCAAATGACCGGGTCCCTGTCCCTATGGGCTATGGGGCTGGGCCCGTGACTGAAGAGTGTACCTACATAATAATAATAATAATAAAGTTATTTATTCACAAATTAATAGATATAAGTTTTCATTGATTGGGTCACCTTTTCGACTAATAAAAGAATATATCTTTGCCAATTATTACACATAGTTCAGATTGTTAGTATTTTAAAATGCGTGTACTGAGCTAGGATATCTTGACCAGGCATTCTGACCGTGTTGTGGAACTTGTGAGTATTCTGGAGTCGATGGGGTCACCATGTTGATTCCAGAGTATTCATGCCTTCCTCCACCCAGGCAGATGCACCACCAAGATAAACTGCACTTAGTTTCCATCCGTGTGTGATAGATTAAACTCACCTGTAAATATTGGTAGATTATGTTAAGTTCAAAGTTTGTAAAGAGAATAAATCTACCTTTTATATTATATTTAATTTGGCTGTTTAATTTCATAGATAGTAGTAAACTCCCTTTTAAATTAAATATAGCGTCTCCAGTCATGTAGGAATCAGAACGAGGCAACATTTCTGGTAATGGGGTGATCCGGAACTCTTAGCCGGGCATCTGGAAGGTCACTTCATTACACCATTTCCGGCTTGTATTCAATATCTTAGTGCTTGCAGTGTATCATCTCGTTCAGTACCTATCTATAGATTGCAGCTTGACCATGGTAAGAAAACATCATGAAGCAGAATTCACATAAAAGGATTTTTGGGCTCGCCAAAACAGACAAGATTCTCAGATATTTATGAAGCAGCAGTCCCTTTAGGAAGTAAAATATTTTTTGTATGCTTGGAAATATAATATTGTGAATGGTGGTAAGAAATAATAAAATTAATGTGCTCATGTAAAATTTATTTACTAAGTCCCCTCAATATTAGAATAATGAATTAAAATATAAATAACATACAATATATTGGGAACAAATGTAGTAACATCTATTATAGGTACTGCGCAGTGCAAGTTTTCCATGAAAAAAGCTGTTGTTTACAACATAAATATTCATATATATATCGCCTACCTAGTAGTCTGGTGAAAGCTGAAAATTTAACGCAATGTAGTGAACGAGGCACTTCCATGATTTTCAAACCAGTGGGACAATTTTGATGTTCAAAAATATAGAGAAAGGGTCCGCAACATGTGTGTGAATTACTTGTGTTGGCCATGCCTATAGTACAATGCCATTTAAACATACAATTGTACCAGCAAATACCTATCCAACAATTTCTAAAATATCTGCTGTACCTACTTATTGATAATGAAATGAATGTCTGTCTAGTGTCTATCGCAATATTCGCAATCAATGAGTAAATTTTGGAAAATGAGTGCTGCCATCTTTATTCGTTTGATATCGCAAAAGATTTACTATTGTAGATACGAATGATATTCTATCAATATATTCTAAACCATCCATCGAGCGCCATCTCTGAAAAAAATGCCAACAACTCTACGACTCCATCCATAGTGTAGTCTTCCAGGGTCAGACTGGCCTGAGGGCCAGTGTTGCCACCTTGGTTTTTGAAAAAGAGCATTTGGACAAGCTAGAAAGGGCTAGATTTAGCAAATTTTGCCATCAAAAGTGCTAAAAATTGTTTATTTGACATTTCAAATTTAGTAAAAAATGCAACAGAGTAATTAAAACTAAGTTATTGAATTGTTAAAAATCGTACCTGCTGAAGCAGAAAAAGTTGATGGCTGATTAACATCTGCGTTTTTTGCGGATTTGAACGAAAATTTAAAATGAATCCTACAGTTTTTTATTATTTCAGTTGACACCTTGTGTGAACAGCAAGACTCTCTCAGTCGTTGTAAACCCCATCGTATACGTAGTATGGATATCATTGTTTTTAGCCCCATTTTGTTTCTGGTTTTAGTTTTAATTAGGTTCACAGAACTATTAATATACACAACGAAAAGGGCTAGATCTAGCCCGAAAAGGGCTAAGGTGGCAACACTGCTGAGAGCAGATCGGGCAAAATGCCGATTGAAATCAGGTACTCAAAATTCTTTTTGTCTCATTTACTCGCCTACCAAATTTCAAGACGTTCTGATCAACGATACTCGAGTTATCATCGGACAAACATTCATGCATACGTACATACATATAAACCGGACTGTTCAAGTAGACTCGGGGAACTTTGCTTGCTCGTTCAAAAATGATAATTGTAATATTGGCATTAATCGGTTAAAAGAGTACCTACCTGAGATTAATAATATTAATTTAATATTAATGGGGGCACCTGTACAGTGGAGACCATATTAAGCTATACACTTGCAGTACAAAATTAGCCCCTACAGAGAAGAATATACGATAGGTACAAAGTCCAATGTGTCATATTATTATTATTATTAAAAATTCTTTATTGCACAAATAAGAACATGTACATAGGCGAGCTTAATGCTAATTAGCATTTTCTTCCAGCTAACCTTACTTGATGCGGTCTCCACTGTACATTTTAAAATGTTAGACTTCAAATACCCCTACCGCTATCTATGGGGGAATAGTACATTATATAACCGGGAATAGAGTTGCTACTCGTTTCCCTGGTACAGTGAAATCTATACTGAATTTAGCGAACTAAATCAACATAAAATGAAAATTGACTTCCTGTCTTTTACTTGATTAATTAACACAAAATATAATGATATGTACGTCAGTAAAATATATTTCGACCACTAGTTGTGTAGTTATTATTCAAAAACGTGCGTTTTCGCACAAAAACCGACTTTCACGCCATCCCTTAGGGAGTTGGGGAACTAAAATGCGTCGCCAGTTTGTAATGTAATGTAGCGCCACCTATGGGCGAGTAGCTTTGTAGTAGTGTACCTATAAACATTTTAAGGTTTTGAATTTGAAAATAAAAATGTTTGCAGACCAGAACAAACAAATTTTATTCGTGAAACAATCAAAACAAATGAAAAGCTATCAATTGGTACCATTTTGATCAAAATCGGTGCGATATTGTGTCCAAGTTTACGGTAGAAAATAGTAGAATTTTTGAAATTGAAAAATTAAATGTTTGCAGGGCGAAATGTAGAATTTTTTTTTTGAAAACGTACGAAACTAACGTAAAACTAACGAAAGGAACTTGTTTCAGGTCGATCAGAGCATTTTTGAGCATTTTTGAAATCCCATACAAATTTTGAAATTGAAAAAAAACATGTTTGCAGGCGGAAAAAGACAATTTTTTTTTTGAAAACGTACGAAACTAACGTAAAACTAACGATTGGCACTTGTTCCAGGTCAATCAGAGCATTTTTTTAATTTGTCATAAATTTTGAAATTAAAAAAAAAATATTTTCCGGGCGAAACAAACGAATTTTTTTCTCAAAACAAACGATACTAACATATAGCTAACGATTGGCACTTGTTTCAGGAAAATCGGTGCTATGGGGTGCACAACTTGACGGTAGAAAATTGGTAGAATTTTTGAAATTGAAAAATTAAATGTTTGCAGGGCGAAATGTAGAATTTTTTTTTTGAAAACGTACGAAACTAACGTAAAACTAACGAAAGGAACTTGTTTCAGGTCGATCAGAGCATTTTTGAGCATTTTTGAAATCCCATACAAATTTTGAAATTGAAAAAAAACATGTTTGCAGGCGGAAAAAGACAATTTTTTTTTTGAAAACGTACGAAACTAACGTAAAACTAACGATTGGCACTTGTTCCAGGTCAATCAGAGCATTTTTTAAATTTGTCATAAATTTTGAAATTAAAAAAAAAATATTTTCCGGGCGAAACAAACGAATTTTTTTCTCAAAACAAACGATACTAACGTATAGCTAACGATTGGCACTTGTTTCAGGAAAATCGGTGCTATGGGGTGCACAAGTTCACGGTAGAAAATTGGTAGAATTTTTGAAATTGAAAAATTAAATGTTTGCAGGCCGAAATGTAAATATTTTTTTTTTGAAAACGTACGAAACTAACGTAAAACTAACGAAAGAAACTTGTTTCAGGTCGATCAGAGCATTTTTGAGCATTTTTGAAATCCCATACAAATTTTGAATTTGTAAAAAAACATGTTTGAAGGCGGAAAAAGACAATTTTTTTTTTGAAAACGTACGAAACTAACGTAAAACTAACGATTGGCACTTGTTCCAGGTCAATCAGAGCATATTTTAAATTTGTCATAAATTTTGAAATTAAAAAAAAAAATATTTTCCGGGCGAAACAAACGAATTTTTTTCTCAAAACAAACGATACTAACGTATAGCTAACGATTGGCACTTGTTTCAGGCCAATCGGTGCTATGGGGTGCACAAGTTCACGGTAGAAAATTGGTAGAATTTTTGAAATTGAAAAATTAAATGTTTGCAGGCCGAAATGTAAATATATTTTTTTGAAAACGTACGAAACTAACGTAAAACTAACGAAAGAAACTTGTTTCAGGTCGATCAGAGCATTTTTGAGCATTTTTGAAATCCCATACAAATTTTTAAATTGTAAAAAAACATGTTTGCAGGCGGAAAAAGACAATTTTTTTTTTGAAAACGTACGAAACTAACGTAAAACTAACGATTGGCACTTGTTCCAGGTCAATCAGAGCATTTTTTAAATTTGTCATAAATTTTGAAATTAAAAAAAAAATATTTTCCGGGCGAAACAAACGAATTTTTTTCTCAAAACAAACGATACTAACGTATAGCTAACGATTGGCACTTGTTTCAGGCCAATCGGTGCTATGGGGTGCACAACTTCATGGTAGAAAATTGGTAGAATTTTTGAAATTGAAAAATTAAATGTTTGCAGGCCGAAATGTAAATATTTTTTTTTGAAAACGTACGAAACTAACGTAAAACTAACGAAAGAAACTTGTTTCAGGTCGATCAGAGCATTTTTGAGCATTTTTGAAATCCCATACAAATTTTGAATTTGTAAAAAAACACATTTGCAGGCGGAAAAAGACAATTTTTTTTTTAAAAACGTACGAAACTAACGTAAAACTAACGATTGGCACTTGTTCCAGGTCAATCAGAGCATTTTTTAAATTTGTCATAAATTTTGAAATTAAAAAAAAAATATTTTCCGGGCGAAACAAACGAAATTTTTTCTCAAAACAAACGATACTAACGTATAGCTAACGATTGGCACTTGTTTCAGGCCAATCGGTGCTATGGGGTGCACAAGTTCACGGTAGAAAATTGGTAGAATTTTTGAAATTGAAAAATTAAATGTTTACAGGCCGAAATGTAAATATTTTTTTTTGAAAACGTACGAAACTAACGTAAAACTAACGAAAGAAACTTGTTTCAGGTCGATCAGAGCATTTTTGAGCATTTTTGAAATCCCATACAAATTTTGAAATTGTAAAAAAACATGTTTGCAGGCGGAAAAAGAAAATTTTTTTTTTGAAAACGTACGAAACTAACGTAAAACTAACGATTGGCACTTGTTCCAGGTCAATCAGAGCATTTTTTAAATTTGTCATAAATTTTGAAATTAAAAAAAAAATATTTTCCGGGCGAAACAAACGAATTTTTTTCTCAAAACAAACGATACTAACGTATAGCTAACGATTGGCACTTGTTTCAGGCCAATCGGTGCTATGGGGTGCACAACTTCACGGTAGAAAATTGGTAGAATTTTTGAAATTGAAAAATTAAATGTTTGCAGGCCGAAATGTAAATATTTTTTTTTGAAAACGTACGAAACTAACGTAAAACTAACGAAAGGAACTTGTTTCAGGTCGATCAGAGCATTTTTGAGCATTTTTGAAATCCCATACAAATTTTGAAATTGAAAAAAAACATGTTTGCAGGCAGAAAAAGACAATTTTTTTTTTCAAAACAAACGAAACTAACGTAAAACTAACGATTGGCACTTGTTCCAGCTCAATCAGAGCATTTTTGAAATTCCATACAAATTTTGAAATTGAAAAAAAACATGTTTGCAGGCAGAAAAAGACAATTTTTTTTTTCAAAACAAACGAAACTAACGTAAAACTAACGATTGGCACTTGTTCCAGCTCAATCAGAGCATTTTTGAAATTCCATACAAAATTTGAAATTGAAAAAAAAAGTGTTTGCGAGCGGAAAAAAACACATTTTTTTTTAAAAACGTACGAAACTAACGTAAAACTAACGATTGGCACCTGTTTCAGGTCGATCCGAGCATTTTTGAGCATTTTTGAAATTCCATACAAAATTATAAATTAAAAAAAAAATGTTTGTAGGCAAAAAAAGAAAAAAAAAATAATCAAAACAAACGAAACTAACGAAGAACTAACGATTGGCACTGATTTCAGGTCAATCGGTGCCATGGGGTGCACAAGTTCACGGTAGAAATCGGTAGAATCTTTTAAATTGAAATAAACATGTTTGCAGGATGAAACAAACAAAAATTATAAACAAAACAAACAAAACTAACGTAAAACTAACGTGTAGCAACATTTATTTTGAAATCCGTGAGATGGGGTGCACAAGTTCCCTGGAGTGCACGAATGATGCTTCAATGCGACGGGTCAACGTTTAGTGTTTTTGTAAAATAAGTAGTGGTTTTGTGAAACAGATGATTATACAATCCAACTTCGACACGTACACTTAGGTGTACCTACCTACCTATTAGTAACGTGATTCAAAACTTAAACTAATATAAGTGTTTTACTGATCATACTTATAATTTATGGCTATTTTATAAATGTTATGTTTCTAAATAAACTACAATAAAGGTACAAAGACGCGATATTTCAACAGTTGTTTAATATTTGTTTCTGTAACGGTAGAACTAGTTCGATTGTAGTTAAGAGCGGTTTCGCAGCTGAATTGTGAAAAGTCTGCGTTTTTCTAATTAAGGCGATATGTAAAAGTTAGTTAGCGTCCCTGTTACCCCATATGCGAAAAAACCCTTAGTGCGAGAGGGATGGATTCGTGAGAAAGTTGCAAAAAGTCGGTTTTTTATTAATATAAAATGTACTAAAGTTGAAAAGTTGCTATCAAAATTTCGTTTAACCAGGTCTTATATACTATTAAATTCCATCTAATAAAATATAATTGCAGTCCATACATCATTCCAAATTGTCAAACTAGGAAAAATGGTGTCGAAAAAGACCTCATTTCAATAAATATTTTTACCAAGCCGAATTTCTCCAATTGCGTCTCTGTTTAACAGATCCCTAGAAAAAGGTTCCAAAAATAATACACTATTTCATCAAAATAATAATAATAATAATAATAATAATAAACACTTTATTGCACACAAAAACACAGATAAATACAGATTTAAGAGAAATACAGGGCAAAGGCGGACTTATTTCAGAAAGAAATTTCTTCCAGTCAACCATAAATGACAAAGATGAAGAAAATTTTACATTGGCTTATTAAAATTTAAAATGAGTGCATAATGAGTGATATAAATATGTATGTAACTATAATAAATATGATAGTCAACATACACTACTAACCTAAAAGTATACCTAACGACCTAACGGTCTAAAAACTAAACAAAAAGTGGGTATTAAAATAATATATATATATATATATATATATATATATATATATAATATATTAAATATGATACACTACATAAATACGTACGATACATACATACTAGTAGCTAGAGCTGCTGAGAGGACAAAAAGTGCTTCTTCAAGTTGAATTTGAAGGAAGCGGTTGAGGGAAGACTTTTAAGGGAGTGTGGAAGATCATTCCAAAGACGGACAGCGTCCACTGTAAAAGATCCAGAGTAACGTTCCGTGTAATGAGTTGGTATAGATAACATAAGATCATGAGAAGGCCGAAGATTCCTGTTGCTCATGTCAGTGCGAAAATTGAACCTATCTTTTAGGTATTTAGGGGAGGAAGGATTATTTAAAACATTGTATAGTAGAGATAGGATATGACTATACCTCCGATAGCGTATTGGAAGCCACTTCAGTTTACGTCGAAACTCGGACACATGATCAAACTTTCGCAAATCAAAAATAAATCTGATAGCCAAATTCTGAAGACGTTCCAGTTTGTTGAGCAACTCCTCGGTGGCATCCAAGAACACAATGTCAGCATAGTCAAGAAGAGGTAGAAGAAGAGATTGGGCTAGAGTAATTCTAGTTTGCAAAGGCAAGAAGTACTGAAGGCGCTTCAGTGAGTGAAATGAACCGTACATCCTACGGCTAACTTCCTTAACATGACTCTCCCATGACAAGGTCTGATCCATGATTACGCCCAAGTTTTTGACAGTTTCGCTATATTGTAGAACTTCATCACCAAAAACCACACTTGCAATATTATCAGTTTTCAGTCTCGATATGTAGTATTGGCTACCAATGATAATTACTTGCGACTTTTTCGGATTGACATTAAGCCCATAGCGTTTTGTCCAATCTTTAATAGCCGCAAGGTCTGCATTGGTTGTGGCTATGGCATTGTCAATGTCGTCAATTGGAGCTGCTGAGTACAGCTGAAGATCGTCAGCATATAGATGAAAGGAAGAGGAAAGGGCAGAAGTGATAGAGTTAATAAAGACCGAAAACAGAATAGGAGAGAGGACACCACCCTGAGGAACACCAGATGTAAGATCACACCAGTTAGAATAGCAACTGTCAACTTTGATTAGTTGTTTTCTGCCATGAAGATAGGATTCAAACCATGAGACAACCAAAGGGGAGACATTAAGAGATCTCAGCACTCCCACAAGTATGTCATAATCGACAGTGTTGAAGGCATTACTGAAATCTAGCAGTGTTAGGACAGTAAGATTCTTCTGCTCTATGTTGAGACGCAAGTCATCCGTCACTTTGACGAGGGCTGTGACAGTGCTGTGGCCCGGTCGAAAGCCGGACTGGTGAGGACTAAGGAGAAGGTTTTTTGAGAGAAAATCGGCAAATTGGTCGTGCACGATATGTTCTAAAACTTTTGAAAGGATAGGGAGCAAGGAAATAGGGCGAAAATCAGTAAAGCAGGAAGGATTCGGTTTTTTGGGAAGCGGGATGACGTGTGCTTTTTTCCAAGCACTGGGAAAGGAACCTGTTGTCAGGGAGCAGTTGATAATATCCGCTATTATGGGAGCTATAAAATTAGAGATAGGAGCAAGCATATCCCTACTAAGACCGTCGTCACCGACGGCCTTGGTAGTTATAGACCGAAGAATCTTCTGAACATCACCAGAGGTTATCTCATGGAAATCAAAGGGAGGATAGTTAGATGGGGTACAGTTTTGAAGAGACGTGAGGGTGTTCAACTTATCAGCGCTAGAGAGAGAGGAAGAAGGTGAGCTAAAGTGCTGGTTAAGCGCATTTAAATCAATATTAGAGAAAGGTCTAGATTTAGACTTACCAACGCCCAGAGTTTTCAAGAATTTCCAGAGGTTATTAGAAGGACAGTTTTGAATGGACTCAAATATATGCTGACGCTTTGCATTTCTACAAACTTTATTGCAGCGGTTACGTAGAATTTTGTATCGCTGGATATTTTGCTCAGAGGGGTCACTTCTACAGCGAACGCAAGCTCTGTCTCTTTGAGCCATGAGTGACTTTATGTCTTGAGTGAGCCATGGTGCTGGAAGGTGCTTTACTCTCGTCTTTTTAAGTGGAGCATGTTTGTCAAACAGGGATATCAAGAGTTCGTTAAAGCGTTCAACTTTGCCATCTATAGAAGATGTTTGAGTAATAGATGACCAGTCCATTCCACTCACATCCCCACGAAGCGCCTCCAAGTCAATACCACTGAAGTTACGGAGAAGAAGGAACTTATGTTTCAACTTAGGAGGACGAAGATTGTACGATAAGAAAACAAGATCGTGATGAGAAAAACATGAGGCATTAAATTGACCATGGTTAACGACGTGGTCAAGAGAAGAAGTGATTATTAAATCGAGAAGAGATGGAGTACAACCAGGTGCGAAGTGTGTAGGACCCGACGGTAGAATATTAAGATTGAGAGAATCCATCATAGACTTGAGGGCTCTTGTTCTGTGATCATTTTTTATAATACATGTGTTAAAATCACCCATCAGGACAATTTGTTCATACTGCGGTCTAAAGGTTTCAAGCAGAGATTCTAGAGATGAGAAATAATTAACATTGCATGAATGACTATAGTAAACCCCTAAAAAAACTTTTGTATGACGAAGAGATATCTCTAAAAATAGATGTTCTGTTTCACTAGAACTATCCGATTGGGAGATGACTGTGCAATCAAGATCACTACGCAGATACACTCCTACACCACCACCAGAGGTGCGAGTTCTATCTGTTCTGACAAGGCGATATCCAGAAATAGGGTACATCGTAGAAGGAAGTGTTGGTGACAGCCATGTTTCACTCATACAAATTGCATGAATATGCCTCGTGGTAAAGGAAGTTAATAAATCAGAGTAATGCGCGTTAACACTTTGAACATTTATATGAGCAACATTGAACATTTTTGGAGATGATGAAAATACATTGTGCAACTTGTCACTAAGATCAAGCATGTCGGAAGAGTCACTTACTGGACTAAGTAAACCCTCAGAGGGAGAAGAAAGAGAGTAATATTCACTACCAGAGCTACTATTTAGTATATCAGACATATTACATATACGCAATTAATAAATAGAATAATAAATACCTATGACAACAACACAAACCTATTAATAACAATCAACCTAAGGAAATAACGCTAAAGTACTAGTAAATATACTAAATAATGTTTATATTTAAAAGTGACAGACAGGGTAAAAATACCTGTCTTAATTACCACAAAAACACTGCCATCTCACTAAATATAGTATGCTGATTAAACTTACATTAAACACATTATAATTCACAAAATATGCAACACAAAAAGGCAAACAAAACGAAACACTTTGAAAATTTTAGTTATGAAACAATTTTGCAACATCTTAAATTGTATAAAGTTGCATGATTAAACATGTGACAAATTCGGAGCTATAAAGCTAAAACTGAAACGCAAGAGAGAACGCAAAATAAAAACGTCAATTGATTGACAAATTTGATAAGAAATGTGACGGTGAGTAAAAAAAAGATATTTTTATATTTTTTTTTCAAGTTTTAGCATTAGCAGTAGTATGAGAAAAGTAAAACTTACTACAATCTGCCCATCAATGAATTCAATTAACGTAAAATGTTAGTTTGTTATTCAAATATGCCTATCGTTTTACAGCTACGTTACTTGATTTGCGAATCTTGACTTTTATTTTTTTTCAGATCTATCTCGTCTTGACCGACCTGAGGAAGCTTGAGCATCAGTGGAAGGTGGATACTTGGCAGAGAAGTCCTGCAGTTGCTCCATGGTATTGAGACGCAGTTTGTTGCCATCAGGGAGCTTTATAAAGAGGTTGCCATCCTGCGACCAACAGCGGGTTACACCATAAAGTTTACGCGCTTCAGCAAATATTTGCCTGCGAGGCGCAGTGAGGAATTCCGCTACTGAAATCTGGCATCCCTTCAGTTCCTTCTTCTTCTGCCACACTGAAGACCGGATATCCAGACTTGAAAACCTGATGAGTACAGGACGGCAACCACCATTGTCATGTGAAGGCTTACCGAGGCGATAACACGACCTGATGGAGTCATTGGTGAACTGCGGCAACTTAAGCTTCTGGCTAATCGTCTGCATGACTACAGATGAAAGATCTTCATTGGCCGTCTCTTCAATGCCACGGAACAGCAAAAATTTCCGTCTACCCCGGTTGTCCATCTCATCAACAACCTGAGACACTGAGGAGATCTGCTGGCGGAGGAGGCTAATAGTCTCCTTCATCCAGTCTTTGAAGACGGCAAACTCACCCGCCAACTGATCCAGGCTGCGGGGACTCTTTGCCGCAGCTGCCATCCGGGTTTCAAAGTCCGCCATCACATTGAAGAACTTCTTCTCCATCGTATTCACAGCAGTCAGAGGCTCCACTGTAGAAGCCTTGATACTCTTCGACTTGGGCATTATAGATCCTCAACAATTTTAAGTAAGCTAAGTGTGGTGAAGTGAGGTTATGTTGTAGTGAATGGCAGAACTGTGTTAAAGCATACACCAAATGCGGAAATACATTGATTGTATAATATTCACTTGTTTGCACCTCAAATAAAAACACTTGTAAGTACAAAAACACCAGAAAGTTTATTTATTTGAATTTAAATTAAGTGAGAACAGTTTAAGCCAACATGTAGGTAGGTGATACATTCTTTACTGAAGTACATATGCAAGTTCTAAGTGTCGATTTTTTTTCCGTAGCGCTTTAATCGAAATAGACACTTAAATTTTAAATTCACTCAATAGTTATTCAATAAAACCTTATTATCTATGTTTTGTGTATGTTGCTATCGCAAAGTTTCCATTATTTTCTGCAAATTCAAAATTTTATAATTTTTTTTTTTTTTTTTTAATTTGAAATTCTTATTTACAGAAACCATTTAAAAAAAATTTGTCAAATAACTGTTGAGTGAATTTTGAACTTAAGTGTTCTCTTTCAAATAATTAGAAAAAGACGGGCTTTTCACAATCCGGCGGCGACACCGCTCTTAAGTGATAAGTCGAACCAGTTTTCGACATAATCAGTTCACTTGGAAAACCTAAACCATAAGAAATAAATAATTGCTGCTGTAAATGATCCACATACAAGGTAACCCATATTTAATACTTTGTACCACATATGGTTATGTTTGCGGAAACACTATGTCGACATATTTGGAGAATGAGTATGATATCAAAATGACAAGCGACAAATAGGTATAGCGTAGGTGTGCGTATAGGTAGCCATGAAATAATCCTTGCCGTTTTTTGCTGTGTTATTTGTAACTACCTCGCTTGTACTTAAAAGTAATTTAGTAAAACTAATTTACAGCTGGAAAAGCTGCATTAAAACTAATCTAGTGGTTTTAAAGTTATACTAAACAGAACACAATTATATACCAACTCGAGACAACATCAATATTCGATTTTATGAACTTTTGCGAAAAAATAAATCGATTATAGACTTGAAATCATATCTCAGAGGAAAATAGAAGAAAAATATAAATCTTTTGTCTATTTCTGCGTAATTTTAGATTATCTATCCATGTGGCTAATTGCAAAACAATCTGTGTATGTGTAGATAGATATTCAATTTGCACAACTCCAACTAATATCGTATTTCACAAAGTTTTTACTATTCGATGAACCAAGGTGAAGGCTACATCTAACGAATTCGAGGTCAATGTCCCTCAAATAGCGCTATTTTTAACGATTTATCAGACAATAATTTCAAATTTCGAATGTGATTGACAAAATCATGCGTAGCCGCTGAGATACCGAATAACTCCTGTCATTATTCGACGAACATCTCAGGAACGCCTATACGAATGTATGTATTTTTTGCTGTAGAACAATAACTTTAATTTAGGGTCTCGTGTCGAATAGAGTTACTTGCAACTACTTATTGTTGTTATAAAAGAATTACGTTATGTTAGTCGTAATAGAGGATAAGAAATTAATAATATATTTTTTTGCTGTACATAGTCATTATAGTAGAATTAAATGAAACTTGAGGATAATTCATTACGTAATCATTGATCGACCATTACGTACTTAACGGGACACCTGACGCTATAATCAACAACACCAGGTTTTCAAGGGTTCATTGGAAGAAACTAGGTCTCTTCTCATATTGAAGAAAATATATTTGATTTATCGATCTTTTATCTAGGGATTCCACCTATAAACAATGTTTTAAGATTTATACTTTTGTCAAAAAAAAATGTGTTCCACCCTCTTTTTTTGTTTTTCAAACGTTCGTTTTAAAGACGCGGTTAAGAGATCAACTTGTTTTTTTTATAAAATATGCAATAGAAATATGAAGGGATGTTACCTAAATCAAATATTTTTTTCCCTACAAAATAGTTCAGTATTAGCTAAAAACACACCAATTTGTTGTTTCGCTGCGTGATCACAAGTATTACGCGTTCAAGAATAAGAGGCCAAAGAGCCAACATATAATCGCTTCTATGAAAAGCAAATAAGGTTTTTGCCATTAGACTAATTGTGCTGGACAGGTAATAAAAAAAGTTGCTACAGTATGCCATCCTCTTAAGTCCTCGGTGAATGATAAGTAAAATATATTCAGTACATAATGAATATGGCCATGCCCATAAAACTTCAACTGGAAAACCAGAAAAATATGGGCACTTTGAAAACGATCTCGTGTTATTGAAATTAATTACATATTTACGGATAGTGTTAATGTTAAATGTATACTTGTTATACCTACTTTATGAATTAATTGCACATGGACAGAAAAAACTACACCAACAGGTTTTTCTGGGTTCTCTAATTAAAGCAACCGTATAAATTTTCCCTGTCCATATGTTGCACAAGGGTTCGGTAACGTTTCATAGCTGATTGGGCACTTTCGGTGGTTTCCTGCGACGCAACTAGGACGCGGTATCCGCACCGGCGCACGCGCAGGACGTACAATCACATCTAACGTCTATTCGGTGACTGTAATTGATTCAGTCAACACTGGAAACTTGGTCAGTGATTCGAATAAAGCTACGAGGCCTTCTTTGTCAAAATTTTAAACATATTTTTCTTCTCCATGCTTGTTTTAACTCTTTAACAGGCATGGGACGGGATATTAAAATATATATTTATATTGCTTTTATCAGCTTGTTTCTTTTATTTTTGATATTTAATTATATAGGTAAATATATATAAATGAGACATAATCATTAAAACATATCACAATAGAGTCCAAGATATATTTCGGGCCCCACTGGGCCCGGCATCAGTTGGAATAGTAATCATAAATACTCCAACTGATGCCGGGCCCAGTGGGGCCCGAAATATATCTTGGACTCTATTGTGATATGTTTTAATAATTATGTCTCATTTATATATATTTACCTATACTCCTAACAATAAAACTTCTATGGTTTCATCTTTTTCTTTTGTTCGTCAATGTGTTAAACTCAAACCAGAGTTAAGCAATATGGCCAAATTTTTTTTTCCTTTTTATGGAGAGTTTCACTGAATAATGGGACCAATCACTTACTAAGTCTCCAGTATGAATTGGGATCTACCAATAAAATTCATCTAATTAAGCAAGTTTGTACTGACTGATATGCCCTTTTTACGTTATTGAGTACTTTGCAACAACCACACACTCATGACTCAAATGTTTTTTTTGTCATTCCAATCTACTATAAAGGTATAATTCGAACCTATTACAAACAATGAGCTCATCTTGTGTAGTCGTTAATTTAAAAGACCTCTCATACTCAGAACTTATTAAAATATGTCGTGCCACTGAATAATAATAGTAGTTTATGCTACTAGGGCGAAAAGGAATAAATTACGAGGACGAATGACGAGAACGTAACCGAGTAATTTATTGCTCTTACGCCCGTGTATCATACTACGTTTTTCAATGCATAGTGTAAGGAAATAAAACAAATATAATCTTGTGAACTTTAAATTATGATTGGCTCAAAAGGACAGTATCCAGAGTCGTTAACCAGTGGAAAAAAAAAGTATAACATTTATGGTACACTGGTACACAGGAAAGGCTGCAGGTTAGCAAACCATTGTAAATAAATTAAAAAAAATTATATTAATAAAGCCCTAGGGCAAAATAATCGACTTTTTGTTCGGTTTTGATGCATAAAAAGTGGGCCTTTACGAGCACTTGCATTAAAAATTATAAATTAACCCTTCATGTATCATATGTAACACCACACAGATGATGTCGCCGTCGAAGCTATTACCCGACTTATTACGATAGGTCATTATATTGTACTGAACACCTCATTGTACTTTACACGGAACAATCAATTCAAGTGACACCTATGTACACTAACAAGTACATGCAATGTAAATACTTCATTTGCATAGAGTATTGGCAAGTTATGTCATATGTAGCCAACCTTAGATGAGGTTTTTAACGTCAAGAAAATCTATATTTGGATACTACGTCAATGTTTACTATATGAGTTGGCAAGTCCATTTTCAACATGAATGTAACATATTTTGTTAATGAAATAGTCATTAACATTGATTAGCGTCACCATATCATAAATTTATAGTGAAAATTAAAAATAAACGGTAAAACTCAAAGTTACGAACCTTCATGAAAACCAAAAACAGCTCGTGGTGTCTGAATTTTAATACGATTAAAATGGCACGCAATTTTCCAAATAATTTTCCGGGCACCGAAACACAAACTAAAAACAAATGTCACACAAACCAGTATTTTTATCTCATTAGCAAGAACTAGAACACTTGAGCACAAATATTCAACTGTTGGTCACTTTTCACGGACTTTTCATTCAGAAAAGTTTGAAAATGGAATCGATGGAGTCACGGCGATTGGGCACGCGCGGTCGCCGGGTGAGACAGACGGTAGGTATGGTGTAGCGAGCCGTGGCGCGGAAATCTCGCCTCGTGCGCGCGCGCATAGTGGGGGGAGCCGGAGGACGTAGGACCGAAATGGAAAACTGCGTGGACGCAGCCTCAAGCGTCACCCTCCCGATACGGTCTTAAGAGTCCGGTCTGTGCTCCAAACTTTGTTTTATCTTACATTAGGTATTATGTTACTCGTATATCGTAGATATTACTGTTGACGTTGGAATTAAGCTTTTTATTTTCAAAAATATGTAGCATACCTATTTGTACATTTTGTTTTCTTGCAATTTGGTAACTTCGATTTGTATTTTGGTATTCGTTTTATGTAAAAGTTTTAACTGTTTTCAAATAGAAACAATAAAATCAACCATATATGTAATTAATAAGTCCTATTTCGATCCAACCCCGCATATTTTTGCTTAGTTTTAACCACAGGTTTAAACGCTAAAACCACAAAACTTTTTCTTTAAAACTTAACTTCTACTCGTACTTAAAGCAATATTTAAATGTTTTAACGTCCCTTTTACTCCATATGCGAAAAAACCCTCAGTGCGAGAGGGACGGATTCGAGGAAAAGTAGCCAAAAGTAGGTATTTTATTAATATAAAATGTACTCAAGTTGCTATCAAAATTTTGTTTAACTTAGTCCTAGATACTGTTAAAATCCATCTAATAAAATATAATTACAGTCCATATGTCATTCCAAATTGTCAAATCAGGAGAATTGGTGTCAAAAAAGACCTCATTTCAATAAATATTTTTATCGAGCCGAATTTCTCCAATTACGTTTCTGTTCGATGAATCCCTAGAAAAAAATCCCATAAATAATATACTATTTTATCAAAATAATACCTTCTTTACTGAAGTAGATATGCAAGTTCTAAAAGTGTCGTTTTTTTCCCGTAGCGCCTTAACTTCGTTTGCTTACGCGCGTCGTAGATCGAACTCTTAAAAATATTTTATTTAAATTCGCAACGGCTAAACTGTTGCGAATGGCAATTTCATTTTGTTTTATTGCCATTGCTTAGTGATCTTGTTATCTTGAAGCATTAAGTTTAAGTGGAGAAACAGGTTTTTGAGGACTCGAAAATTATACAACAAAAATATTTATTTCAAACTTAAGGATGTGATTGTGTCAGAGAGTTTAGAAAACGAAGCTATAAATGTTTATGTTAAGTTTAAGTACCCTGCTTATGAATCATCTTTTTAAATACATTACAAAGTTTACTTGCGTTTTCCTCGATCTATGCATATTTCACTTATTTGTCATTTTAACCGCTTCCCTAGTATAGGCGGATTTTACAACGGATGCAACCAAATGACGAATAGTTAGCTTTATTTATAAAGTAATAGTCCTTTGTCACATATTATTGACGTAGTACTATTTTTCATAGATAAAGTACAAATTCAAATTTTCAATGCAAGTGCTCGTAAATGTCCACTTTTAATGCATCAAAACCGAACAGAAAGTCGATTATTTTGCCCTAGGGCTTTATTTTTTTTATTTTTTTATTTGCGAGAAGTTGGCTAACGGCTTGGCTTGTTTAACGGCTCTGGATACAGTCCTTTTGAGCCAATCATAATTTAAAGTTCACAAGATTATATTTGTTTTATTTCCTCACACTACGCATTGAAAAACGTAGTATGATACACGGGCGTATGAGCAATAAATTACTCGGTTCGTTTAAAACACTCGTTCCTTTTCGCCCTTGTAGCATAAACTACTATTTATCTATCGTTCAGCGATAAAATTGGCCATCGTTTTCTCTTTACATAGCTTGGGTACCTTGACAACGTATTCACCTGTGTGAAGTTATGCTCCTTAGGAATATAATATACACTTTATGTTTAATATTTACTATTTCATATTTACTTTTATACTAATATTTAATATTTACTTTAAGTTTAATAGTATTAAATAAGTAGTACCTCCATTATGATTTCCAGTTTCTTTGATAAGAAAACTTACAACGCAGGGGTCGGTTGTTACTCAATTACTTTTCTCTGTGAATTATCGTCAGTATCGTCAGTATCAGTTTATTGTACTATACCAACCAACCGTTGTTTATAAAGTCAAACAATAGTCCAGTATATAGGTAACACATTTTCTCTCAATGGACAATGTTTCTTTGGATAATGTAATAATTTCAACCAAGGGCAAAGTATTTTTATTTGTTTGGACAGATGTGCCCTTAAATTTTATAGCTGACTGACCATAGAGCATTGCCTGAATTTGAATGATAAGTTTTTGGACAATCTGGACAATAAAGTCAAACAATATTTCACTATATAGGTAACACATTTTCTCTCAATGGACAATGTTTCTTGGATAATTTAATAATTTCAACGAAGGGCAAAGCATTTTTTTTTGTTTGGACAGATGTGCCCTTAAATTTTATAGCTGACTGACCATAGAGCATTGCCTGAATTTGAATGATAAGTTTTTGGACAATCTGGACAATAAACTCAAACAATATTTCACTATATAGGTAACACATTTTCTCTCAATGGACAATGTTTCTTGGATAATTTAATAATTTCAACGAAGGGCAAAGCATTTTTTTTCGTTTGGACAGATGTGCACTTAAATTTGATAGCCGACTGACCATAGAGCATTGCCTGAATTTGAATGATAACTTTAGACAATCTTTATTATGTCCGATACTGGATACAAGTCCATGCTGCCAGTAAAGCCAAGTTTACATTATAGCTAGTTAATAGTAGAATAACTTGCGTAATGGCTAGTTTACACGGCTAGAGTATAAAGTCGAGGGCGAGATTTAAAATCTAAAATTACATGGAAATTTGGCTAGTAAGCCAAATATAAGCGATTGCAAGATAGTACTAAAAATTGTAGCTGAGACGGTTAAAAGTCAAAAACGATAAGAAAGACTACTTGAATGAATGTTACTCTACTACTAACTAGCCTTAATGTAAACCTCAACTATTTATTCAGCTAGTCTTTTTTCATCGCTTTTGACTTTTAACCTTCTATATAATATACCCAGCTACAATTTTTGTACCATCTAGCAAACGTTACATTTGGCTATTAAAAATGGTACTTTTTAACACTCGCTCTCAAATTTCTACTCTCCTAGTTAATTATAAGGTCTAAAATATCTGCGCTATTTAGCGGGTCAGTAAAAAACCTTTTATGATATTAAGGCGCTCTTATCCCAGAAGAGTGAGAAGAGTTCTGAGATAAGAGCGACTCTCTGTCTTTTTCTTTACGTGTAAGAAGTAAAGAAAATAACCAGACTTTTGTACTTTTTCGTTGTTTTTATCGGTTTAAATTGTTTAAAAATAAGGGATATGTTTATTAAAAATCACTTACGTGGTCGAAGTAGAAAATTTAAAGAGCAATATTACCAAATATGTTTCGTTAATAAAAGAGTTGAATTATGGAAATGGCATGATTTGAAAGGTCGCGAATTATTTCTATCGAGCAAAGTTTATCTGATCGTATAACACATGCGTGGAAGACCTAGATAAAGTTTCGAACTATATTGCGTATTTTTTTTTTGGAAGTTTTAGACGATATTTAAAAGTTCTATTTGACTTTGAAATTACTGATTTTGGGATAAAAGCGCCTTAAGAAAACTCCCCATAGCGTAGATGACTGTGGCCACTCTATAATACACAGGTGTTTCTGCACTGATCCAGTTTATTTACTTTATTTCTTAGAAGTAATGGACTTGATGTGTTCAGATGCGACAAGCGAATGATATGAACAATTTGTTTCTCGCCCTTCACTGTATAAAGAAGCAGTTTTGCGGAGGAAAACCACCTTTATGCCTTTGGCGCAAGTCAAAGGAAATGGATAATCCTAAGATAAGATATTATATTGGTAAACCGTTTAACAAGGTTGATACTTATAAAAATTTTTTCAATGCATGTACTCGTAAAGGCCCACTTTTTATGCATCAAAACCGAACAGAAAGTCGATTATTTTGCCCTAGGGCTTAATTATTATTTTTTTTATTTGTTTGCAATGGCTGGCTAACCTGCAGCCTTTCCTGTGTACCATAGATGTTATACTTTTTTTCCACTGTTTAACGGTTCTGGATACAATCCTTTTGAGCCAATCATAATTTAAAGTTCACAAGATTATATTTGTTTTCATTTCCTCACACTATGCATTGAAAAACGTAGTATGATACACGGGCGTAAAAGCAATAAATTACTCGGTTACGTTTAAAACACTCGCTACGCTCGTGTTTTAAATCGTCCTCGTAATTTATTCCTTTGCGCCCTTGTAGCATAAACTACTAATACAATAGTTATGTTCGTAGCCATTTAGAGTTTTCTTCATCAGTCTGGTCCCCTGTTTTCCAGAAACATAAAATAAATTCCTGAAATGTTTAGACTATCGAGCCCGGGGCTGTTTCGATGATTACAATTCTTGTTCTAAGCGTTATAAAGTACCTTCTCTTTTATCATGTCGTAAACTAATTGATTCTTGTCTCCTTTATAAAATTGTGAATGGAATTGTGGATTCCCCGTACCTCCTTGAAAAAATCAGATTCAGAGCTCCCGCTCGTCGTACTAGACGTAAAGATTTATTCTCAGTGCCTTTCTCCAGTACACAAGTAATAATTTTATAAGTCGTGCCTTAGATATATACAACATAGAACTGTATATAGTGTTGATTTATTTAGTTCTTCTTACAACGTTTTTTAAAATGAGATCAAAAAGATATTGTTTGTGTAAGTTAGTTTTCGATTTTGTCTTGTGAGGTCACTCTTGAAATTTTTTGTATTTTTTTGTATTAATTGGAACTTGTAGGTCTATTTGTGTTAATCTTTATATGTAATTGTCCTGTGAACGTTTATGTTTCATAAAATAAAGAAAATAAATAAATAAAAATTAATTCTGAAGGAAGCTCCAATAACGTATAGCAGTTTAATTCGGGTTTAGGCATTTTTCCATATCAAAGAAATGTCTTTTACAAATAAATCGTACACAATCCATAAGTGGGATATTTTAAAAAGCTTCTGCTAGTAACGAAGCTTTCCTTGGCAACCGCATATATTTTTTTACTTTACCATCAGCATTACATTTTCTTAAGCTGACTGAGCTGGTTTGAGCCACGTCATGTACGTAGAGGCAAATGGGCTCTACGGCTTTATTGAAAAGCTTCCCGTTTTTTGACAGAACTTCCTAAAAGTAACTAAGTATTTGAGCAAGGTACAACATTATAAAAAGGTTGCAGTATAAGTTTAAGCAAATCTAGTTATTATTTTATCTTCGAAGACTTTAATAGTTAATAAATATTTACTGGATACTGGATCCGAAATTCTTCAAACCTTCCCACCCGCTAGAGTCTATTAGATAGAGTCAAATATATGCTTTCTAGATTTTATGCTTGGGGAGAGTTGATCAGGATTATCAGTGGAATTTGCGGTTTTAATCAATATCTACATGGAGATTTTAAACAGCTTTCTCGCCATCGCTCGCCACTTGAACCATGCCCAATTATTCGCCATACCTCGGTGGGAGGACCGGCTATCAACCGATCGTATTTATCTCCAGCCCTAGATGCATGCCAATGATGCGTGGGCGCAACTTTGCATACACATTACCAAGGATGTCATAATCTGGCTCGCCAACATGGGACTACCGATATTTTATTAGTCGCATTCGTTTTTATAGCCTTTACTAACAGCTGGCTGCGGTTAGACTTGATAGAAATCTATGTTTGTTTTGAATGATTGAAGCTATAGTTTTGATATGAGTTCAAATTTAAAGCGATTGTAGACTAACCATTCATTTTAGGCATAAGAACACAAAAATAATTATTTAAGTATTAAAGTAATTTACTTTTCAATGCAAGTGCTCGTAAAGGCCCACTTTTTATGCATCAAAACCGAACAGAAAGTCGATTATTTTGCTCTAGGGCTTTATTATTTTTCTTTTTTTATTTTTTACAATGGTTGGCTAACCTGCAGCCTTTCCTGTGTACCATAAATGTTGTACTTTTTTTTCCACTGTTTAACGGCTCTGGATACAGTCCTTTTGAGCCAATTATAATTTAAAGTTCACAAGATTATATTTGTTTTATTTCCTTACACATGCATTGAAAAACGTAGTATGATACACGGGCGTAAGAGCAATAAATTACGAGGACGATTTAAAACACGAGCGTGTTTGCGCCCTTGTAGCATACACTACTATTAAATAGATATTAATCATAAAGTTCACATAAAAATAAAAATGACATATTTTATAATTACTGTTAAATTTAATTGAGCTAAATATACGTAATCATCGTTTATTCTCTCCTTGAATTATGCGTAAGAAACGAAATCATCATATTTTTGTTATTTTATTATGATTTTCATACTACCTTACAATCCAGTTAAATGTGCTTTAGCATGTACAGATAGGTCCATGTATAATTTAAAGGACATTTTATTTACACAGTTACGAGTGCTTTACAGTCAGTTGACAACACGTCTCTGCAATAGGCACCTCATAATGTGCACATAATCAAGGATTGTGACCTTCTATAAAAGTTCTACCAAGAATAAAACCATTTTTGCATTCATTGCAGGTCTCATGCATCTGAGATGTTTCCGAGTGTGGTCTGTGACATGCAAGTCACAGTTCACACTCGTACACCCAATTTTCACAGATGATTTTTTCGTCGTGAGCCTTATCGCTGTACTTCGGGCACAAATATGGACCAATAGTTTTACTCGCCTTCCAAAGCACACAACTGTGCCCCAACGGGATTTGAACCCGTGACCTCATGGACTAGTGGTTGAGACATTCGAACGAAGGATTTAATATCCCATAAACTACTATAACTTTAATCACCGAAATGAGGTCATACCGAAAAATAATGTTCACACAAAATTAACTACTTAAAACCAGTTGGAAATTTGGGTTTTAGTACACCGCAAAATTAAAGACTAAAACCGTTTAAGAATTTGTATTTTCTGTCAAATGCCGCGCACGTGACGCACAGCGTACTAACGTCTCACCCCCTCGCTCACCCCTCTAATACCCACCACGCACTAAATCGTCTTTACATCGGTAACAAAACAGGAAAACGGCGAAAATATAATAGTAAAGATTTCAAAAAAGTTCCATAAGGGCTACCGCTATTAATTACGGTAATTTTATGGGTTATCGGTACCGCTTACAATCCCCAATACGAACCATTAAACTGTTAATATATATTTGTCGTCATCATATCGTAGAATTTGGCTTTTTACGATTTGCCTAAGCATATCTTAATTCTATTAGAACTACTGAGGATCGCCTCGCTTCACTCCGCTTGGCTCCCAAAATCTATTTACATGTAAACCTAACTCCTTCCTTCTCGATCCTTCTCGATCCTCCTCCTCAAACAACTTTCGATTTCATACTTTATAATTTCCCGGATTCTACAAAATGACGACGACATTAGTATGAGTCGTATGACTAATAATTTTCAAGATCTACATGTCGCTGATTTCTTACCTTATTAGGGAATGGTTGTATAAAAGGACAATCATCTAGTCGCCCTTGCAAAGGATGCTTTTCTGCCGTTTATATCTTCCTTCTTCATAAAATAAAATGTAAATATACATTTATAGAAACTTCTTTGAATAATACATAAATGTGTCAGTAGTAGATGTTTACCAATTCTTTAGTAAACATCTATTATATATCTCCTTGCGATGGATACACCGCCAAGTGTTCAAACATAGAAATTTATTTCTGTCATAGTTTACCAATTCGTAGGTACTAAAAATATATCGTCACGACATGAATCCCCGAGGGGGTGTCAGAGGTGTTCCGAGTGTGAACTATGAAATGAAAGTCACAGTCCACACTCGGTACACCCGCGTTTCACCGACGATTATTACGCCCCAACGTGATGAGTGATGAGCCCTATCGTCGTACTTCGGGCACAAATACACGCTTTTTGGGGCATGTGTGGGTTTCCTTACGATGTTTTCCTTCACCGTTCAGCAAGTGGTAAGTAAGAACTTTTTTTTTTTACTATCTAGTACACAAATTCAGAAAACTCATTAGTGCATTCCCGACCTCAAACCTGGACCTCAAGTTTGAGAGGCTAGCGTTCTACCCCTGAGCTACCGCTGCTTGAGAGATTTTAACAAAGAGGAGAACCTTTGAATTTCTGCATCCGTGGTGGTAAGTACAGAACCCGGCTTGCTGTACAGTGGATATCACATTAAGCTATACACTTGCAGTACTATACGTAGCCCCTAAAGTGAAGAAAATAAGATAGGTGCAAAGTCCAATGTGTAGGTATAACTTAATGTGATCTCCACTGCACATGTTTCTTCAAAGCCCTCACAGCAAAATTAAAATGACCATAATATGGTCATATTATATCACGCAAGTTTATCAGCAAGTGTAGGTAAGAACAAATACTAGGCACATAAATACCGAAAAGCTAATTGGCGCATGCCTGACCGGGAACGAACCTGGATCTCAAGATTGAGAGGCCAGCGTTCTACCCCTAGGCTACCGCCGCTGCGCGCTGTTTACATACATGTATCAGTATAGTACGAGTATATGTTCACAAGTTCGTAGGTACAATGGAAGAAAAACCTGTAGGTCTTATTAGGTTCCAATCCCGGTTCAGAGCTCCTCACATCCAGATTTACTTTTCTTTCTGCGTTTCTATACTGCAATGATATAATGTTAAGGAGCTCTTATCCCAGAAGAGTGACTCTGTCTTTTTCTTTACGTGTAGGGAGTAAAGAAAATAACCACACTTTTGTACTTTTTCGTTGTTTTTATCGGTTTTTTAATTGTTTAAAAATAAGGGATATGTTTATTAAAACCCACTTACGTGGTCGACCTAGAAAATTTAAAGAGCAATATTACCAAATATGTTTCGTTAATAGAGTGGAATTATGGAAATGGCATGATTTAAAAGGTCTTATTACATGCTGTGTTCGTGAATTATTTCAATCGAGCAAAGTTTATCTGATCGTGTAACACATGCGTGGAAGACCTAGATAAAGGTTCGAACTATATTGCGTATTTTTTTTTTGAAGTTTTAGACGATATTTTAAAGTTCTATTTGACTTTGAAATTACTGATTTTGGGATAAGAGCGCCTTAATTCTTATTAGGTTGGTAATATAAGGGAAAAATGTGTCAACGGCAAATTATTTGGTGGTATCTAAAGTATGAAGCATATCATATCACTAAAATTAGAGTGAGTGTCCATTATAACGAAATAGATTTACAGCTAAGCTCCAGTTTGATTGATCAATTCAATTTCAATTTCATTGAGCCTGTTGAAAGTCACTCTTAAGTTGACCAAAACGTCGAGCTTTTCTCGCAAAAATCAAAGTGAGTCATAGATATAGTAAATCTAATAATAATTTTAGGATAGAAAATTTGGTCCTGCCGAATTTTGTAGAAAATGAATATGAAAGAATCACGGTTTCATTATAGTAAAGAAACATGCAAGGTTAATCAACACACTTTAATTAGTAGAACGCTAGATGCCTGGAAGCACACATAAATATTAATGATTTACCTATTTAAGGGGCTCCACAATGCTAAATATCAGTTTTTTATTGGATTCAGTTCCGTCAATGTAGATCGTAAAAATTTGAAAAAAATTACGGTTTTTTTTTTTATTTCCATAAAAAAAAAATATATAAGAATTCCACCAGTTTCACATTACGAGAATAAATGAGCTGAATGACCGAAACTCCTTGGAAGCGCTTTTGCTCAATACGTCTGTCTCACTTTAATACTAAAGAGAAAATGAAACGAAAGATGTAGTTCTAATTTTCACCACATGCACGTGGCGCCATTGGTATTGCAAATGCGCGCCATTTTAGTTAGCCCATTTTCATATCAGATTAGAAACGTCAAAGATTGTTTGTTGCGACTTTCCGAATAATAAACAAAATAATAATATGAATTCAAGTGACGAATCCGATATTAATATGGAATCTACTCCACCTGATCTCATGAATGAGGCGCAAATTGCAGAAAATGGTCTGTTGCCACCAAAATCGCAAGAGCGCTATTTAATAACTTTCAATAATTTTATATCATGGAAGACTCGAAGAAATACTCAATCATTCTCTGAAAATGTTTTGATGGCTTACTTCAATGAATTACTTTCCTTCCAAGAGCAGTGACCTATGTGTATAATTTCTTATTTGCTGTTAAAAATAGTTCAATGAAAACAAACTGTGTAAAAGTCTCCGCACCAGACAAAATAACCACTACGTAAACAAAACTCTATGCAACTTATGTACTCAGTGGGTATGTCATTGCCGTTTAACAGATTTGCAATAACGGTGATCGACTCGTCGACTGGTACATTGGTGAACAGAGATGTTACATCAAAACTCACCTTCTTCTTCTTCTTAGCGTGTCGATGGCATCAAACTATTATTATTTTAAACCTTTCCGGACCAGAAAGAGGCCACTTTTATGGCTCTGTCGTTGGCCTCAAAAAGATCGGTCATCGTGCAGGTGGTCGGGCACGATGGACATAACATGACGTGAGCCATGGTTTGCTGGGTGGCTCCGCAATCGCAGCTCCCGTTATTTGAGAAGCCCCATTTGAAAAGGTTGTGTCTGCAGCGGCCAACCTGGGTGCGCAGGCGGTTAAGCGTTTTCCAAATAGGCCACGGGTATTTGTTCCCAGGTGCCAGCTGCTCCTGTGCTGGGGCAAATGTGGTAGGAGGAGGGAGTGTTTCTCTCCACCGATAACATCTCGCATTTGCTGGACCGTCAGTGAGAGCCTTGGTGCCCTTCAAGAAACTCACCATTATTTCATCTTCTTGCAAGGTTACCTCTTCCACAAGCCACCTTTTCTTCTTCCACCCATTTTGTTCAGCTTTTGTTTACGTTGTGGTTATTTTGTCTGGCGCGGAGACTTTTACTTACAAGTAGACGGAGTGGCTATGGGTTCACCTATTGCACCTGTAGTAGCGAACATCTTTATGGAGTGGTTTGAGGAGAAAGCGCTGCAGAGTGCGCGTGATAAACCGAGATACTGGTGGCGGTACGTGGATGATGTTTTCGCGGTAGTCAATAAAAACAAGTTAGCTGGATTGACAGAACATTTGAATAACATCCATCCAAAAATTTCCTTTACGGTTGAGTGTAAGAGGGATGGCAGGTTAGCATTTCTGGACGTCTTAATCATTCGTGGACCCAACGGTCGTTTGGCGCATACCGTTTACAGGAAGCCCACACACACGGATCATTACTTGAAAGCAGATTCTCATCACCACCCTTCTCACCTTGCGTCAGTGCCTCGTACTTTAATAAATCGAGCGTTGCGGTTATGTGACCCACAGTATGTGGATGCTGAATTGACCCACGTAAGACACGTACTGGAGGCCAATGGGTATAACTGGAGACAGAGTAACCGGCTTGCGACTCCATCAACCCACCATCGTCCATCCGTTGTTGAGAGGGCTCCGATCTACCTGCCCTTTGTGAGAGGCGTAACTGATAGGATTGGACACCTGCTTCGCCGGAAGTACAGTGTGGAGACTATCTTCCGAGCCCCCACCAAACTACGGAACTGGCTGAGATCCCCAAAGGACCGAGACCCTCTCAACACACCTGGAATTTATAAAGTCCCGTGCGATTGTGGAAAAAGCTACATAGGAGAAACCAAGCGCAACGTGTCCACAAGACTGTCTGAACATATTCGATCCATGAAGAAACTGGACATTAACGGGTCAGCAGTAGCAGAACATGCACTAAGTTCGAATACGACCCACTTCATCCGTTTCGACAAGGCTACAGTATTAGTGAAGGAGAAATATACCATTCCTCGCAAAATACACGAAGCCATCGGGATAAGTCGTAATCCCAACTTCAACAGGGATCATGGTTGGCAGCTGGCTCCGTCTTGGAAACCGGTTCTCGATGGATCGAGCAACTTTAGGACAGTGCCCAGTGACAGTGACGATGTTGTGAGTTCGTTTTGTTTAATAACCGCCCATAATAACAAACAATTGGAACAATTAAAGGAATCAAGTGCATCCACCATCCCACCCCTATCGACGACGCAGCCAACGCTCAGCGCACGAGCAATGCGTGCAGCTCGCCGATCGGTGGCTGCCAGTGCCCGTTTGACAACGACGGTGAACGCCGCGTCGTCGTCCTAAGAACGACACTTGCCTTGATAATGCCGAAATTGTATCGGTGAAACGGTTGGCATATAGTCAACAACAATCACACGTGAGTGTTCAAGCCGTATGTAATAATAAATTTCTTCTTATTTATTTATACAGCCTAATTCATACCGGGGGCTTGGTAAGTGACCAGTATTTCGAATCAATAACATTTTTTGCTAATTTTGCAAAATGAAAATATTAACCACCCATAGTAGTAGACTCGGGGCTGGGCTTGCATTTGTAGGGTATACGAAATAAGTACTGAGCACTTGCCGAGTCTTTGGTATGAATTTGGCTAAATAAATAAATGTCACCTTGTATATTGGCAAAACTTTTTTTTTGGTTTCTTCACAAACCGGTAACCCTTATTTTGAAACCTTGGTGTAACTCTGTTGTCCGTCTATCTTTTCGAGCAAAAACAGCTTGCTTGAATCATAAATAACTAATATAAGACCGAAGGAAATCTTAAATTTCCATATCTACCAATCAAGCGTATTTTCGAACAAATAACTTGTATATCTACACTGACAGAATCCCTGACATAAGCTGTGTACGTCATTCACAGTCGTCATTCTGGAGTCGGTTGCCATTATGGTGGAATCTGCATCAATAATATAAGTTATGCTGTTCACCAGGTCTTGCTCTGTCCTTCAATTAAGGAATTAAGAAAGCTAGTCGAAATCTGTGGAAAGTTTGCTGATAGTCATGGCTTGATATATAATGCAAAAAAGAGCGAGGTTCTTGTCTTTAGAGCAGGAAAAGGCCCAGAGTATATTCCATCTGTATACCTGAATGAAACTAAACTTGAAGTAGTCGAGAAATGTAAATATCTTGGTCATATTATTACCAGTAATTTATGTGATAATGATGATATAGAAAGGGAAAGAAGGTCTCTAGCACTTAAAAGTAATATGATCATTCGTAGATTTGCTAAATGTAGTACATATGTAAAAAAA
Organism: Ypsolopha sequella; assembly: GCA_934047225.1. NCBI lineage: Eukaryota > Metazoa > Arthropoda > Insecta > Lepidoptera > Ypsolophidae > Ypsolopha > Ypsolopha sequella. The sequence continues at coordinate 14,233,157 of OW203996.1, forward strand.
ATACTCTTTCGGTCATATTGTCAGTTGTTCTACACCTGTACTCTGTGAGTAAACTACACGAACAGTGCTTTTAACACTGAGTACAGTACAATAACGCATTTAGAATGTTTATGAGACTTCCTCGATTCTGTAGTGCAAAAGAAATGTTTGCCGAGGCTAGTATACACGATTTTTATGGTATCATCAGAATCTGCTCCATCAGAGCCCGACTGGAGAAAAGTAATAATAAAATTATGAATGTTTAATATAAAAATGTATTAATACATTAACAATAATAATATAATACATTAATACACACCACTCATCCAACACACACAAAACACAACCACACACTACATGCAAAACCGAAAACTGTATATACCTTCTAGAATGTCGGCACTGCCCGGCATTCTATGTTGGAGAAACAAAAAACGCACTACATATCAGAATAAACCAACACAGACACACATCAAAAACACAAAACAACATCCTACCTATACCAACACACACACGACTACACAACCTCCCGTTTAACCAATGTTTCACACTCCGAATCATCAAATCATTTCACCCACCATTAACAGACATTCAGCTCAGGAGATGGGAGTCCTCATTCATATCTACGGACCTGGACTTAACCGACAACATTGACACTGACGACTCTGACGACTCCGACAGTTTCCGACACGAGAAACCCAGACCAAGGTGTAGCAACGGTGGCGCCATCTAGCAGCCGCAGGATCAACGCAATACACATACTTATCGCGGCTGCTGGGTGGTACCACTGTCTAATAATAATTTCTTTAAATAAATTATAAAGAATGAATGAATGAATGAATGAATGATCGAATGAATGAATGAATTTGAATGAAAATTAAATTTAGATAAATTGTAAATAAACCTTTTTAGTTTTTTCTTTTTTGGAAATACCTTATGTCATATTTAATTTATTGTCAGATTCTCAACTGATGCCGGGCCCAGTGGGGCCCGAAATATATCTTGAGTAAAATTTTCATTTTTACCTTTGTATTATTAACTTTTAATATACTAAAACTACATTTAATGTAATGGATCGACATTGGACTGAAATATTAATGTGTGAAAATTGTAAAATGAAATCAATCAAAGTTAAATTAAATTATTATTGCTGTAAAATTGATGACTTACTAACATTTACTAACCGTATCTTAATCTTAATTTTATTCTTATTCTTTATTATAACTAGTTCGTAATTTGTAATTTGTTAATATTATTTTGGCCTAGAGCCTGACATAAATAAATGAATTGAATTAACTAACCCAACCCAACGGACTACAAAAACTTCAGACCTATTTCTATACTCCCTTTCCTATCCAAAGTCCTTGAAAAAATTGTTCACCATCAGTTATCTGAGTTTCTTTCCCGCAACAATGTTTTAAATCCACTTCAGTCTGGATTTCGTCCAGGTCATAGCACAGCAACTGCCTTAATCAAAGTCACTGATGATATCCGTTTCAATATGGAAAATCAAAAACTCACAATTCTTACATTGCTGGACTTTAGTAATGCATTCAACTCAGTTTACTTTGATCTTCTTCTAGGGGCGTTACGCACTCTTAACATTTCTCCAGCTGTTATTTCCTGGTTTGAATCTTACCTTCGCGGTCGTCAACAGTGCATAAGTGTTCAATGAAAACAAACTGTGTAAAAGTCTCCGCACCAGACAAAATAACCACTACGTAAACAAAACTCTATGCAACTTATGTACTCAGTGGGTATGTCATTGCCGTTTAACAGATTTGCAATAACGGTGATCGACTCGTCGACTGGTACATTGGTGAACAGAGATGTTACATCAAAACTCACCTTCTTCTTCTTCTTAGCGTGTCGATGGCATCAAACTATTATTATTTTAAACCTTTCCGGACCAGAAAGAGGCCACTTTTATGGCTCTGTCGTTGGCCTCAAAAAGATCGGTCATCGTGCAGGTGGTCGGGCACGATGGACATAACATGACGTGAGCCATGGTTTGCTGGGTGGCTCCGCAATCGCAGCTCCCGTTATTTGAGAAGCCCCATTTGAAAAGGTTGTGTCTGCAGCGGCCAACCTGGGTGCGCAGGCGGTTAAGCGTTTTCCAAATAGGCCACGGGTATTTGTTCCCAGGTGCCAGCTGCTCCTGTGCTGGGGCAAATGTGGTAGGAGGAGGGAGTGTTTCTCTCCACCGATAACATCTCGCATTTGCTGGACCGTCAGTGAGAGCCTTGGTGCCCTTCAAGAAACTCACCATTATTTCATCTTCTTGCAAGGTTACCTCTTCCACAAGCCACCTTTTCTTCTTCCACCCATTTTGTTCAGCTTTTGTTTACGTTGTGGTTATTTTGTCTGGCGCGGAGACTTTTACTTACAAGTAGACGGAGTGGCTATGGGTTCACCTATTGCACCTGTAGTAGCGAACATCTTTATGGAGTGGTTTGAGGAGAAAGCGCTGCAGAGTGCGCGTGATAAACCGAGATACTGGTGGCGGTACGTGGATGATGTTTTCGCGGTAGTCAATAAAAACAAGTTAGCTGGATTGACAGAACATTTGAATAACATCCATCCAAAAATTTCCTTTACGGTTGAGTGTAAGAGGGATGGCAGGTTAGCATTTCTGGACGTCTTAATCATTCGTGGACCCAACGGTCGTTTGGCGCATACCGTTTACAGGAAGCCCACACACACGGATCATTACTTGAAAGCAGATTCTCATCACCACCCTTCTCACCTTGCGTCAGTGCCTCGTACTTTAATAAATCGAGCGTTGCGGTTATGTGACCCACAGTATGTGGATGCTGAATTGACCCACGTAAGACACGTACTGGAGGCCAATGGGTATAACTGGAGACAGAGTAACCGGCTTGCGACTCCATCAACCCACCATCGTCCATCCGTTGTTGAGAGGGCTCCGATCTACCTGCCCTTTGTGAGAGGCGTAACTGATAGGATTGGACACCTGCTTCGCCGGAAGTACAGTGTGGAGACTATCTTCCGAGCCCCCACCAAACTACGGAACTGGCTGAGATCCCCAAAGGACCGAGACCCTCTCAACACACCTGGAATTTATAAAGTCCCGTGCGATTGTGGAAAAAGCTACATAGGAGAAACCAAGCGCAACGTGTCCACAAGACTGTCTGAACATATTCGATCCATGAAGAAACTGGACATTAACGGGTCAGCAGTAGCAGAACATGCACTAAGTTCGAATACGACCCACTTCATCCGTTTCGACAAGGCTACAGTATTAGTGAAGGAGAAATATACCATTCCTCGCAAAATACACGAAGCCATCGGGATAAGTCGTAATCCCAACTTCAACAGGGATCATGGTTGGCAGCTGGCTCCGTCTTGGAAACCGGTTCTCGATGGATCGAGCAACTTTAGGACAGTGCCCAGTGACAGTGACGATGTTGTGAGTTCGTTTTGTTTAATAACCGCCCATAATAACAAACAATTGGAACAATTAAAGGAATCAAGTGCATCCACCATCCCACCCCTATCGACGACGCAGCCAACGCTCAGCGCACGAGCAATGCGTGCAGCTCGCCGATCGGTGGCTGCCAGTGCCCGTTTGACAACGACGGTGAACGCCGCGTCGTCGTCCTAAGAACGACACTTGCCTTGATAATGCCGAAATTGTATCGGTGAAACGGTTGGCATATAGTCAACAACAATCACACGTGAGTGTTCAAGCCGTATGTAATAATAAATTTCTTCTTATTTATTTATACAGCCTAATTCATACCGGGGGCTTGGTAAGTGACCAGTATTTCGAATCAATAACATTTTTTGCTAATTTTGCAAAATGAAAATATTAACCACCCATAGTAGTAGACTCGGGGCTGGGCTTGCATTTGTAGGGTATACGAAATAAGTACTGAGCACTTGCCGAGTCTTTGGTATGAATTTGGCTAAATAAATAAATGTCACCTTGTATATTGGCAAAACTTTTTTTTTGGTTTCTTCACAAACCGGTAACCCTTATTTTGAAACCTTGGTGTAACTCTGTTGTCCGTCTATCTTTTCGAGCAAAAACAGCTTGCTTGAATCATAAATAACTAATATAAGACCGAAGGAAATCTTAAATTTCCATATCTACCAATCAAGCGTATTTTCGAACAAATAACTTGTATATCTACACTGACAGAATCCCTGACATAAGCTGTGTACGTCATTCACAGTCGTCATTCTGGAGTCGGTTGCCATTATGGTGGAATCTGCATCAATAATATAAGTTATGCTGTTCACCAGGTCTTGCTCTGTCCTTCAATTAAGGAATTAAGAAAGCTAGTCGAAATCTGTGGAAAGTTTGCTGATAGTCATGGCTTGATATATAATGCAAAAAAGAGCGAGGTTCTTGTCTTTAGAGCAGGAAAAGGCCCAGAGTATATTCCATCTGTATACCTGAATGAAACTAAACTTGAAGTAGTCGAGAAATGTAAATATCTTGGTCATATTATTACCAGTAATTTATGTGATAATGATGATATAGAAAGGGAAAGAAGGTCTCTAGCACTTAAAAGTAATATGATCATTCGTAGATTTGCTAAATGTAGTACATATGTAAAAAAAATACTCTTTCGGTCATATTGTCAGTTGTTCTACACCTGTACTCTGTGAGTAAACTACACGAACAGTGCTTTTAACACTGAGTACAGTACAATAACGCATTTAGAATGTTTATGAGACTTCCTCGATTCTGTAGTGCAAAAGAAATGTTTGCCGAGGCTAGTATACACGATTTTTATGGTATCATCAGAATCTGCTCCATCAGAGCCCGACTGGAGAAAAGTAATAATAAAATTATGAATGTTTAATATAAAAATGTATTAATACATTAACAATAATAATATAATACATTAATACACACCACTCATCCAACACACACAAAACACAACCACACACTACATGCAAAACCGAAAACTGTATATACCTTCTAGAATGTCGGCACTGCCCGGCATTCTATGTTGGAGAAACAAAAAACGCACTACATATCAGAATAAACCAACACAGACACACATCAAAAACACAAAACAACATCCTACCTATACCAACACACACACGACTACACAACCTCCCGTTTAACCAATGTTTCACACTCCGAATCATCAAATCATTTCACCCACCATTAACAGACATTCAGCTCAGGAGATGGGAGTCCTCATTCATATCTACGGACCTGGACTTAACCGACAACATTGACACTGACGACTCTGACGACTCCGACAGTTTCCGACACGAGAAACCCAGACCAAGGTGTAGCAACGGTGGCGCCATCTAGCAGCCGCAGGATCAACGCAATACACATACTTATCGCGGCTGCTGGGTGGTACCACTGTCTAATAATAATTTCTTTAAATAAATTATAAAGAATGAATGAATGAATGAATGAATGATCGAATGAATGAATGAATTTGAATGAAAATTAAATTTAGATAAATTGTAAATAAACCTTTTTAGTTTTTTCTTTTTTGGAAATACCTTATGTCATATTTAATTTATTGTCAGATTCTCAACTGATGCCGGGCCCAGTGGGGCCCGAAATATATCTTGAGTAAAATTTTCATTTTTACCTTTGTATTATTAACTTTTAATATACTAAAACTACATTTAATGTAATGGATCGACATTGGACTGAAATATTAATGTGTGAAAATTGTAAAATGAAATCAATCAAAGTTAAATTAAATTATTATTGCTGTAAAATTGATGACTTACTAACATTTACTAACCGTATCTTAATCTTAATTTTATTCTTATTCTTTATTATAACTAGTTCGTAATTTGTAATTTGTTAATATTATTTTGGCCTAGAGCCTGACATAAATAAATGAATTGAATTAACTAACCCAACCCAACGGACTACAAAAACTTCAGACCTATTTCTATACTCCCTTTCCTATCCAAAGTCCTTGAAAAAATTGTTCACCATCAGTTATCTGAGTTTCTTTCCCGCAACAATGTTTTAAATCCACTTCAGTCTGGATTTCGTCCAGGTCATAGCACAGCAACTGCCTTAATCAAAGTCACTGATGATATCCGTTTCAATATGGAAAATCAAAAACTCACAATTCTTACATTGCTGGACTTTAGTAATGCATTCAACTCAGTTTACTTTGATCTTCTTCTAGGGGCGTTACGCACTCTTAACATTTCTCCAGCTGTTATTTCCTGGTTTGAATCTTACCTTCGCGGTCGTCAACAGTGCATAAGGGTCAGTGATGCCAGTTCAAACTGGTGCCCTCTGACAGCTGGCGTTTCGCAAGGTGGCGTCTTATCTCCTCTGTTATTTTCAATTTTTATAAACATTCTCTCCAAACAACTATCTTCTCTCCACCACTTCTACGCTGATGATTTGCAAATGTATACTGGTACGCCTGTTGAATCATTAAAGGATTGAACGGGGATCTTTTAATAATATCCGAGTGGGCAAAGGCTTTTGGACTACTTGTCAATCCTAGTAAACCTCAAGCTATAGTCATCAGGAGTGCAAGAATGCTTGCTAAGGTCAATATTAGTGATACAAACAATATCATATTTGATAACACCGTCATTCCGTTCTCTGACACAATTAAATTTTTGGGTGTTATATTCGATAAAACTCTGTCATGGGCTCCTCATATTGAATCTCTTAGTAGGAAGATGTTTGGAACGTTCCACTCACTCAGACGTTTGCAAAACTTCCTGCCCATTCAAACCAAAATTATGTTAGCACAATCCTTCCTTCTTCCAATAATTGATTATGCTGATTCTTGCTTCCTGGACCTTACTGAAGACCTTTTAAACAAGCTGGAGCGCCTTCAGAACTTGTGCATACGTTTCATCTTCAATACCCATGTCCTTTCTCTTCTCTTTACTGTTCTTAACAATGCTTCTTCACCCATTTATCTACGGGAACGTTTTAGTTTCTTTTCTAATCGAGGCAGATTGCAACGCCCTGTCAACCAGAAAAATGTATGTATACTTTCACATAAAACTGGTTTTTACTCTGACTCTTTTTCAGTGCACGCTGCTCGATTATGGAATCGTCTACCTGTATCCGTTCAAAACTGTCGTACTCTGAATACCTTTAAAACTAAACTAAAAGCTCACTACTTTAGTGAACTACACCCCTAACTCATCTATCATTTATTCATTTGATTAACATTTCATCCACAATTATCTTTTTTATTATTATATATGTGTAAATGTATGTATTTATAACAGTATATTTATTATATTATTTATGTTATATTTTTGTGTATGTTTATGTACTAGTTTATTATAGTGTAAGGCAGTGGCGTGCACAGAACTTTTTTCCGGAAAAGCAATCAGAAGGTCAAGTACGACAACAAAAAAAAAATGAAATAATTTAAATAACACTTTGAAAAAAAAAGTTTGTATGACGCCAGGGTAGGCACTGCCTACAGTGCCTACCCTAGAGTGGACATTTTCATACAAACTTTTTTTTTCAAAGTGATATTTAAATTTTTTCATATTTTTTTTTTCTCGTACTTGACCTTCTGATTGCTTTTCCGGAAAAAAGTTCTGTGCACGCCACTGGTGTAAGGAATCCCCCATTAATAAGTCTATGTAGTTTACTCTTAAGTTTGATTTCGTGACATTTACACGCTCCTCTTTATTTTTTTTTCTGTTTTCTTTTTCACCCAAAGGTTGCCTGGAAGATATTGCTATTAGCAATAAGTGCCGCCTTTGTACACTGTAAATTTTTTTAATGTTTTTTTTTTCATGTTTTTGTGTAATAAATAAAAAATAAAAATAAAAAAACTTTACAAACATTTGTGAATTACCATCCTTTATTGTACATATGTAAATAGAAATAGATAAGTATATTTAAATAACAGCGCCAATAAAAAAAGGATCGGGCGTAATTATTATAAGAGTGCATTACAAACTTGCAAATCAGAAACAAATTTTTAAAAGCACAAATATTTTGAAAAAGAAAAATAAAAAACCGGCCAAGTGCGAGTCAGACTCGCGTACCTAGGGTTCCGTATTGTGGATGATAAATTTAATTTTGTCATAATTTTTTCGTGAATTTCTCAACCGCTTTATTTTTCCTGTAATATATACGTAAACACCATGATTTTTTTCATATATACATATTTTTGATGTTTTTTTAAAGAAGTTTCGAAACCAGTGCCAGTAAATATTGTAAAAGTATATATATTTATAATAAAATTTTTAATACCTACAATTTGATACCCATATTGCATTTTTATAAATATTATTTTTATTTATTTTACTTTATTTTTATATTTTTAATCGCTATAATTTTCCTGTAATTCACCAGTTATAATCTATAATCGAAATTATTTTCATATTATTCGGTCGACCAGTTTCGGAGATAAGGGGGGAGGACATCCACTTTTTTGGGATTTTTTAAAGATTTCTCGAAACCAGTTCAAGTTAATACAGTACAAGTGTATATTTCTACATTAAACTTTTTAATAACTACAATTTGATACCCATATTGTATTAAAAATACATATATTTATTTTACTTCTTCTTTTATATTTCTCATTTGTGCTCATTTTTTTAATAGCTATAGTTTTCCTGTAATTGGCCAGTTATGATCTATAATTGAAATTTTGTTCATATTTTTATAGTTTAATACTTTATATTTTATATTTAATATTTTATATATCATAGTTTCGGAGATAAGAAGGGGGGGGGGACATGCATATTTTTGGGGTTTTCTAAAGATATCTCGAAACCAGTGCCAGTAAATATAGTAAAAGTATATATTTTATAATCGGATTTATAATACCTACAATTTGATACCTATATTGCATTTTTGTAAAATATTTTTTTTAATTTTTTTTTTTATATTTCTCATTTGTGCTAAATTTTTTTACCGCTATAGTTTTCCTGTAATTGGCCAGTTATGATCTATAATTGTCATTTTTTTTCGGTCTACCAGTTTCGGAGATAAGGTGGAGGGACATATATCTTTGAGGTTCTTTAAAGATTTCTCGAAACCAGTGCAAGTAAATACAGTAAAAGTATATATGCTATTTTTGTGCCAAATTTCATTATCTTTAACGGTGCTAAGACGGACGGACGGTCACCATAAGGTTCCTTTTGTACCTTCTAGGTACTACGGAAACCTAAAAATATGAAGAAAATAACCTGTTGACTTCACAACCATTTTAACCTTTTTTATTATCCTTTAGAATAATCCAGGCGTAAAGGAGCCTCATATTCTTGTATCTTAGATTACATTTTTTTATTACGAAATCCATCGCTTTGAATACTCTAATTATAATTAGAGTGCATTACAAACTTGCAATCAATTTGAAAGAATTCCGCGGGCCAGGATTTGAACCTGCGATCTCCTGGTTACTTGACAGGCGCGCTACCGACTGCGCTACCGAGGTTCGTATCTGGAACGACGAAATTTTTCACAATATTTGTGCTTTTAAATTTGTTTCTGATTGATTGCAAGTTTGTAACAATAATAATAATAATAATAATATTAATTTATTTCAGATAAAGTAATCTATATTTCTTACAAACTAACATTCATATTATAACTATATTCAATAAAATTACTAAACTATATCATTATTTACTACTAAATTAGAAATTAAAAAACTCACAGAAAAAAATGCACTCTAATAATAATTAGAGTATTCAAAGCGATGGATTTCGCAAAAAAACATATAATCTTAGTTAATAAGAACTGTGCATTTCTTAACTGTCTGATGCAACAGGTATTGCTACGACGGCAGCGCCTTCTGTTCAGAATGAGCAATGCGTGAAATCACGTAACGCCTTCGTGAGCGTTCAGTATGTGCATTACAAGCTGGTATAGGGTAGTTACAAAAAATTCGATGTACAGGTATGATGAAAAAATTCGTCGTTCCAGATAGGAACCTCGGTAGTGCAGTCAGCAGCGCGCCTGTCATGTAAGCAGGAGGTCGCAGGTTCAAATCCTGGCCCGAAATTTGTTTCTGATTGATTGCAAGTTTGTAATGCATTGTAATAATAATTATCTGTATCTTGTTTTTCTACCATAAGTTTTCTTATATATGGTGCACAATAAAGAGTATTTGTCTCGTCTTGTCTTGTTAAGTGCACAACAGATGGCGCCACGGGTTGTCTACATCGCGATGTTGTTTGTTCTTCAAAGTTGTTGATACACTTATTCTGAAGTACTACTTTTTTTATTCCTAAGATTTATATCTTCATATTTTTGCAGAGGTCTGGTACTTTGTTATACTAGGCCTTATTTATATGGGTGGAAAATAATAGACACATGACAAGTTCTTAGTTCATTCATTTTTCAAATAATTTCCGGCAAAAGGAAAAATATTATATTTTCAATGCATGTGCTCGTAAAGGCCCACTTTTTATGCATCAAAACCGAACAGAAACTCGATTATTTTGCCCTAGGGCTATATTATTATTATTTTTTTTATTTTTTTTACAATGGTTGGCTAACCTGTAGACATTCCTGTGCACGGAACACTTTTACCAGGAGAAGAATGGAAACTCAGTAGAAAAAAAAAGCGACAATATTTCTTTACTGCTAGCGCCATCTATGGATTGCCCATTATAAACCTTCATAGTTATCCATATATATATATAGGTATACATATACATGTATTTATGAGCGGAATTCAAATATTGCTTGTTTGAACAGGGATCATTACTTAATCTATTATATTTTATGATCGTTGGGAACTTTTACTAAAGGTACAATTTCATATCTTTAACAAAGATTATTTTTAAAAGCGATCATAAAATATAATAAACCGAGTTTCTTAGAAACTTACATTGAAAAGCTTTAATTTACACGCCATTTTTATTATTAAGTTAAATTTTACAGTTTTTAAAAATTACACTTTTCAAATTGTGTGAAGACAGGTTATTCTGACAAATATCGTGGTAAACTGGAGACATTAATCATGGATTTAACAAATTTTTGGTGTAGCACCCTTAAGCCAACGCAGGCTGATACAATTTTAAATAGAATCACATCAAACATATTATTAAGAGTGCATTACAAGCTAGTGAAGCCAGCAAGATCAATTTGAACCAAATTCCAAGGAAGAAAAGTATTTTCCAAAAATTTATGTAACCGTATTCGTATTCTTTGTACCTGGACAAGGAAATCAGTACAATTTCAAGCCGGGATCGGTGTCCAGTGTACGCCCGTACTTTGAACACTTTCTTTTTCCTCCTTCATCTTAATTATTTGTTGTGAAAACAATAAAGAAATTAAATTTCAAAATAAAAAGCTGTTTGTAAAAAATGTCGTCTTTTCTTCGTATGACATTTCTTTTTTTTTTGTTTTTAACAGCGCTGGAAACCACTCCTTCCGAGCCAAAAGACACAAAAATAGTTCACATAATATGTTATAATATTATATAGTATATTTTAATTGACATAAAATACTATTCTTAAAATGACTTTATTAAATAAAAACAATCTAAGCTAAAATATTTTTATCAGGTTAGTTGAGTGTTACCATAAAATTGTGAAATGTACAAAAGTGGGAACATTCTGGCCTGCCCTCGCCACCTGATTGGTTAATAGCTTTGTCGCCGCTAGTTCTAGGACAGTTGACCAGGGCTGTTCCTATGTACCATAGATGTTATACTTTTTTGTCCACCGTTTAACGGCTCTGGATACCTAGTCCTTTTGAGCCAATTACAATTTAAAGTTCACAAAATTATATTTGTTTCATTTCCTCACACTATGCATTGAAAAACGTAGTATGATACACGGGCGTAAAAGCAATAAATTACTCGGTTACTAGTAGCATAAACTACTATTTCAATGCATGTGCTCGTCAAGGCCCAATTTTTATGCATCAAACTCGAACAGAAAGTCGATTATTTTGCCCTAGGGCTTTATTATTATTATTTTTTTAATTTATTTTCAATGGTTGGCTAACCTGCAGCCTTTCTTGTGTACCATAAATGTCATACTTTTTTTTCCACTGTTTAACGGCTCTGGATACATTCCTTTTGAGCTAATTACAATTTAAAGTTCACAAAATTATATTTGCTTTATTTCCTCACACTATGCATTGAAAAACGTAGTATGATACACGGGCGTAAGAGCAATAAATTACTCGGTTACGTTTAAAACACTCGCTACGCTCGTGTTTTAAATCGTCCTCGTAATTTATTCCTTTGCGCCCTTGTAGCATAAACTACTATTATCTACTGCCATACTGCAATAAAGTAAACACCACATAAAAAACGGTTTTATAATATTATATTTACATTACAACACCGTAATTCTGCGCGGTAATTGGCCAAATTTATTAAAACACCGCTAGAAAACCAATCACAAACGATAACGGTATGTCTTAAGGCTGCGTATAAACCTGGACAAATTAGTGATTTTGCCCCCGCATCCCCGCACCTCAACTGTTTGCGCGACCGGCCGTCATCGGCCGCAAGCGCTATTTCTTAGCTCCCGCGAGCGGTGTGGATCCGCGGTCATTAACCCGTGCACGTGCTAGTTTTCAATAATAAGTATAATGCATCTACGATGTATAAAATTCAACCCAGTTGACAAAACGGTTTGTTCGCAATGGCATTTTTTTGCGTAATTGTGTTTGCATCTAATTTTTATATTTCAAAATTTTATTTTTCGAAAGTCATACTTGCAAAGATAATGATGACGATGATGATACAACGATACGTCGATACGAGGATACGTCGATACGCCGATACGTCGATACGACGATACGTCGATACGAGGATACGACGATACGTCGATACGTTGATACGGCGAGTCGATACGTCGATACGTTGATACGTCGATACGATGATACGTCGATACGACGATACGCCGATACGTCGATACGACGATACGTCGATACGAGGAAACGATGATACGTCGATACGTCGATACGAGGATACGACGATACGAGGATACGACGATATGTCGATACGAGGATACGTCGATACGCCGATACGTCGATACGCCGATACGTAGATACGAGGAAACGACCATACGACGATACGACGATACGTCGATACGAGGATATGACGATACGTCGATACGACGATACGATGATACGTCGATACGACGATACGTCGATACGCTGATACGTCGATACGTCGATACGTTGCTACGTCGATATGTCGATACGGCAATACGTCGATACGAAGATACGTCGATACGCCGATACGTCGATACGACGATACGTCGATACGAGGATACGACGATACGTCGATACGTTGATATGGCGAGTCGATACGTCAATACGTTGATACGTCGATACGATGATACGTCGATACGACGATACGCCGATACGTCGATACGACGATACGTCGATACGAGGATACGACGATACGAGGATACGACGATACGTCGATACGACGATACGAAGATACGTCGATACGACGATACGTCGATACGACGGTACGGCAATACGTCGATACGACGATACGTCGATACGAGGATACGTCCATACGAGGAAACGATGATACGTCGATACGACGATACGTCGATACGAGGATACGACGATACGGCAACACGTCGATATGACGATACGTCGATACGAGGATACCACAATACGCCGATACGTCGATACAAGGAAACGACGATACGTCGATACGTTGATATGTCGATACGACGATACGTCGATACGCCGATACGTCGATACGTCGATACGTTGATACGTCGATATGTCGATACGACGATACGTCGATACGCCGATACGTCGATACGACGATACGTCGATACGAGGATACGATGATACGACGATACGGCAATACGTCGATACGACGATACGTCGATACGAGGATACGTCGATACGCCGATACGTAGATACGAGGAAACGACCATACGACGATACGACGATACGTCGATACGAGGATACGACGATACGTCGATACGACGATACGACGATACGACGATACGTCGATACGACGATACGCCGATACGTCGATACGTCGATACGTTGATACGACGATACGTCGATACGAGGATACGACGATACGTCGATACGACGATACGACGATACGTCGATACGACGATACGTCGATACGTTGATACGTCGATATGTCGATACGACGATACGTCGATACGCCGATACGTCGATACGACGATACGTCGATATGAGGATACGACGATACGTCGATACGTCGATACGACGATACGACGATACGTCGATACGACGATACGAAGATACGTCGATACGACGATACGTCGATACGACGATACGTCGATACGACGATACGTCGATACGACGATACGTCGATACGACGATACGTCGATACGACGATACGGCAATACGTCGATACGACGATACATCGATACGAGGATACGACGATACGTCGATACGTTGATACGACGATACGTCGATACGTCGATACGTTGATACGTCGATACGATGATACGTCGATACGACGATACGACCATACGGCAATACGTCGATACGACGATACGTCGATACGTCGATACGACGATAAGTCGATACGACGATACGTCGATACGACGATACGACGATACGACGATACGACCACGATCACGATCACGACCACGATCACGATCGCGATCGTGATCGTGATCGCGATGGCGATGGCGATGGCGATGGTGATGGTGAGATAAGGTTTTGTTAGTCTCCCAGAGGGGTAGGCAGAGACTACAGATTTCCATCTGCTACGATCCAGACACAACTCTTTCGCCTCTTCCACATCCATCAACCATATTTATTGTGATATTAAATTGTAAGCTAAAAAAAATACCTCAGACGAAAAACATTGCGATATTCATTAGTCCATTGAGACAACCTTTAGTTCAACATCTTTAATAAAACATGACCTATCTACTTATTTTGTTAAGTAATGGCGTACCTTTGCATTACTTTCATCCACTGCTTTATTTTCACTCGTAAAACATTTTTATTCCATTTTTTACATTGGTTGCATTTATTTCCCATGTTTCAAATTACGCTTACGATTTATTTAAATTACGAAACCGGGACGTCGAGAGCGCAAAAACGTAGCCCTCCCGTCTCAACGGAGCGATCACAACTGACCGACGGGTGAGTGACGAAACAAAGCATGGAACAAAAAGCGCGTGCGACCGAGATATCTTGTCGCCGCCTTGTCTCAGAATAAATCGACGTAAGCGCCAATTCTTACATGTTAAATTAAATGAAAACGAAACAGAATTATTCAAAATCCCCATGCAATTATACGGGGTCATTTGTTTTCTTATTTTTAATACAAATTTCAAGGCAAACTGTTTTAAGAAAGGTCCTTTAACACTCGAAAAATATGAAATATAGAGGTAACTTCGTAATTTTTTTCTATCGAGCGAACTTAAAGCTTTTGCGTTTTTGCTTCTGCACGAATATCAGCCCTATAGTCTATTATCTATATTATTTTTATTAAACCGATTGACCAAGTTACACAATGTTTTATGCTCATTTGAAATTGTGCATCTGACATTATACCGACCCTTAACTTCTCATGCCACGACCTCTTTTCGTTCTCGCTTGTGATTGGTCTCAGGCATGTTCATACCAAACTCGGCTGCTCTAAGAATGCGTTCCTGACAGATTGTGGTTTGATGGTCGACGTAACTTTGAAGTGGGGAACAATTTACAGCAATTATTTTTATCGCTTGAATTAAAATTAAATTAAATTGAAAGTTATATTTTAATGTCAACTTACTAGAAATCTAACAGCTTTGCGTAAATTTAACAATTTTTAAAATAAGTAAACGCCATTTTTTAAGGTCTATAATCCGCAGTTCCAAAGTTACATCAACCATTTATTTTTGTAAAGCTGTAGTTAAAACCTAGGACTGTTGTTATGCTATACAATACTATAGCTTAATCATATTTTCTTTGTTCATATATCGGCATTTTCAGAACTTTTGCGTCACTTCAGGTACGAATTTTTTTAAAGAAGCACGATTCGATTTTATATTATAGCTTATTACGTTAATTATTCAGTTTATATTATATATTTATATAAAAACACTTATTAAAATAATAGTTTCCAGATATATTTCGACAAATAGTCGGCTTCAGTGGAATTTGATACAATTTGTATCAAATTCCACTGAAGCCGACTATTTGTCGAAATATATCTGGAAACTATTATTTTAATAAGTGTTTTTATATAAATATATAATATAAACTGTATAATAATAAAAAAAAACAAATAAGTTATTTTCAACACGTTAATTATTCGTTATTAATACTATTCGTAATAAATAAGTTAATGCTGATTTGATCCGAATAATAAGAAAAAATAAACAAGCTCGTAAGCGAAAGCGCTGTCATCACTAAAATATTATTATGATACTCGTATCTATGGCCGCTATTAATACCAACGACTGCGACCTACCCCCCTATTCTGTATCTTTGGTTGCCGACTGAACTAGGTGCCTATCATCAAAAACATGGATAAAAACCAAAATTTAAAATTGCCTTTAGTGGGTATTGAACTGTTAACAATCTGTGTCGTCACTTCAAGTGCGAACATATCCTTAGGAAATCGGAATTCGATAGTATATCTATGTTTTTGATGATAGACACCCAGTCCAGAAGGCAACTAGAGATACAGAATAGGCCCGCTAGTAAAGAGACGACGTAAGAAGTTTGTAATGCACTCTAAAATATTAAGGGCTGATCCGGCTGGTAGAGCTGATCTACAGGTGGTAGAGCTGATGCCGGGCTCGACTATGGAGGTACCACCATCTTACTTGGAGACTCCCTCGAAGTAATTCGGGGGAGAGTAAGAGGACAGCTCACAGGCAAAAAACCAGGAGGCCCACCATGCCTGGGACCGATGGATGGCGGTATATCCATCCCTAATAGCCGCGCCTTATATGGAACAGAGTGGTGACGGGCAGCGGAGTCACTGGTGTGAAGGTTCCGGCACCGCGCTCACCAACCCACCTGCCCAGCAGCTGGCAGCGTGTGTGAGTATGGACAATTCTTCTAGGATGACCGCCGGGAGTGGCAAACTCCTGGAAAGGCTTATGTCCAGCAGTGGACGAAGTAGGCTGATTGATGGACATTGATCCTATAAGCTATAATTGTCGCTATAAAAACATAAAATTAATGTTGTTTTTTGTTTGTTACGACTTTGGTGCGATGTTCTATTTGTTATTTAATTTAACTATTTGTAAATCATAATGTTAGAGCTTTTCTCCAAACAGAACCATAATGGACGCGTGTACTGCAGTGAAATTTCAGAATATTTTTTCATTTACTAATTAATTGGACAGGACAAAATTTTTTGAATTTTCGAAAAAATTTCAATATTACCGAAGTTATGAAGCTATAGCGATATTTATTTTATTAATAAGGTAATAATAATAATACAACAGATTACAGTCAAATTTCTCAAAATAACACAACAACCGTTTGGATAAGGCTGCATTCCAAAACGTATACACACAACATGCACAGTTAAAAGACGAAAAACTACTTAACTATCATATAAATTAAAGATAATTACAAAATAAAACATAAAATTAATGTTACACAAAATAAACAAAAATTATAAGTTTTACTCTTCATTCAAATAAAGTGAGCATAATGTTCTTTTAAAGGAATTGAAGTTGTTTGAAAATATATCAAAGTTATCGCTGTAACCCTTTATGTTATCATACGATCTACACATTCTGGCTATTGATGTGTTATAAGTTATGTTGCTCTTAAAAGCATTAAGCTCGAAAATTTGCGGCACACGTTCTCTAATTTTTGCGTTAAAATTGATCATGCTTAAGGCGTATGACCACGCTAAATAAGCAACTCGATGTGTGTCGGTACAAATATCAACGGAAAAGACATTGTAATAATGTTCATTTCAGCGTGCCTTGAAAAGTGGCTGTTACGAGAACCACTGCGACTCTGGCTAGCGCAAAATAGGATAAAATAATACTTTTCACATGGACGCCATAAACGGAAAAAAATTTTTGACTTGAATTTTTTAGATCTAAAAATTTCCTATAATTTGGTGAAATAATAATTAAAATTGTTTTAGGCGTTTGGAAGGAGTAAGAGAATACTTTTGTTAATCATGTGAAGTTTTCGATGACTTTCGATTTTTTTTGTCAAAACTAACAATAGAAAAACAGTTTATGAAACTTAAAATTTATTTTTGACTCTATAATGCCTATCATATATTTTTATGAAAGTTTTTGGACCACCCGTATGGGAGGAGTAGGCCTTCAAAGACAGGTCCAAATTGCAGTTGGCGTAATCATTCGCCTTAAGAGTTTAGTACAAATTCAAATTCAAATAGTTTATTTTGCAAAGTAGGTATATAAAATACACGTTTCACAAGTCAAAATTTAATCTTATAAAAAAAATATATGTAATAAAATAATAAATGTACATGAACTAGATTAAAGGTTTATTTAATTTATGTAGCAATATAAATACGATTAAAATTATAGGTAAAATATATATTATACTAGGTGAAATCCAATCAACCGCCCGAACCCACATCAATCAAACCCCAGCACGAATCCAGGCGGCCGACCAAATCCCATCCTATATACTACATTCTAATAAGGTTACATATATAAATACATGCCTACCTCCGCCCATTCGATTAGTCTTGCTAAGAAGAACGGGCAAGAAACTTAGCAAGATCATATCATTTTTTTTTTCAACATAAAACTTATACTAAACAACAAAAGACTTATATCTACTTTAACCAAGGGATAAGAAAATACAAGACAACAGGAATTCAGGTTAATGAAAAAAAAGAAAAACATATATATCTTTGCCTACCTGTCTCATATAGTCTATTTCCTTTTACAGTCTGTAATTAATTAATGTTAACTCTTAGAGGAATCACAAGTTAGGTAATCATACTAATTAATTAAATTATAACCTACCACCACGACAAATATCATTATCACTGTAACACCATACTTCACCAATCACCATGCTTCAAACAATCGAAGTGATAGTTGATAATCTTGAACAGATAAATCAACTCACTGATATTCCTTCTTGTCGAAAGGTGCTGTATACCGAAATATTTAGTTCGTGATTCATAGGTTGGTGGCTGACGTTTTAAACCGTATCGACGACATATAACACTCATACATCGCCTTTGTACGGCTCTTATATTTTTTGTATAATGGCGTCTAAACAATAGAATAATACTCGGTCAAGGGTCTTATAACTGAAAGGTACAGATGTAAGAGACTTTTGGGGCTTTTAAACTTATTCGTGATTCTTGTAAGAAATCCTATTAATTTGAAACATTTCGTAGTTAAGTAATCATAATGCTGTGTAAAAGATAGTTTCGCATCAAACAATATGCCTAAATCCTTCACTACTGGCTTTCGTTCTAAGCAATTATTATTAATATTGTAGTTATAAACATATTTTGCTGACTTAGTAGCAAAAGAAACGGCGAAACACTTACGGGTTCCGTACCTTTATGTATAATAATACAGATCGCGCCAAACTTCTAGTACGCTCGAAAGTTGCTCTTCCCAAGAACGGCCCATACATTTTGTTCCTGCTGATGCGAATCGCCCCGTGTTTAGAGGGGACTAAAAGTTTGGCGCGATCTGTACTCGTTAACTTGTAAAGCCTACTTAACTGTGATAGTTTTCCTTTTAATTTTGTTATGTATACTACTGCCGTGATTTTTTTCACGTCTCCAAATACAACCGTTTCGCCGGCCCATACATTTTGTTCCTGCTGATGCGAATCGCCCCGTGTTTAGAGGGGACTAAAAGTTTGGCGCGATCTGTACTCGTTAACTTGTAAAGCCTACTTAGCTGTGATAGTTTTCCTTTTAATTTTGTTATGTATACTACTGCCGTGATTTTTTTCACGTCTCCAAATACAACCGTTTCGCCGGCCCATACATTTTGTTCCTGCTGATGCGAATCGCCCCGTGTTTAGAGGGGACTAAAAGTTTGGCGCGATCTGTACTCGTTAACTTGTAAAGCCTACTTAGCTGTGATAGTTTTCCTTTTAATTTTGTTATGTATACTACTGCCGTGATTTTTTTCACGTCTCCAAATACAACCGTTTCGCCGGCCCATACATTTTGTTCCTGCTGATGCGAATCGCCCCGTGTTTAGAGGGGACTAAAAGTTTGGCGCGATCTGTACTCGTTAACTTGTAAAGCCTACTTAGCTGTGATAGTTTTCCTTTTAATTTTGTTATGTATACTACTGCTGTGATTTTTTTCACGTCTCCAAATACAACCGTTTCGCCGGCAGGGGGGGGGACACATGACTCTACCAAAAATTAACACATTTAAGTTTAATATTTCGCAAACTAGTCGATCGAAAGATAGTCTTTTCACACCCCTAATATTTTTAAATTACCTATCCAACGACACCCCACACTAGGGGATTAATTTTACTGTACCACTTTATCGGCGTGATAAATATGTATACCCATGCCAAATTGCAAATTACGTTGATTATACTACTACCGTGATTTTTTTCACGTCTCCAAATACAACCATTTCGTTGGCAGGCGGGGGAGGACACTTGACTCTAACAAAAATTAACACTTTTAAGCTTAATATTTCGCAAATGGAACCCTGGATCGTAAAATGGTCTTCTCCTACGCCCAACAGCTTTAATTTACCTATCCAACGACACCCCACACAAGGGGATAGACGAGAAAAAAAATCATCCCCACTTTACGTGTAGGGGAGGTACCCTAAAAAAATTTTTTTTTTTTAATTTTACTCTACCACTTTATTGGCTTGATAAATATGTATACCCATGTCAAATTATAGCTTTCTAGTACTAATAGTCTCTAAGCTAACCCGCGGACAGACAGACAGACAGACGGACATGGCGAAACTATAAGGGTTCCTTGTTGTTGACTACGGAACCCTAAAAAAATAATTCGATTTACAGGTATGGTGGAAAAATTCGTCCTTCCAGATACGAACTTCGGTAGCGTGCCTGTCATGTAGGCATGAGGTCGTAGGTTCAAATCCTGGCCCGAGGAATTTTTTCAAAGTATATGTGCTTTAAAAAATTTGTTTCTAATTGATTGCAAGATTGCAAGTTTGTAATGCACTCTAATAATAATTTGAGTATTCAAAGCGATGGATTTCGCAATAAAAACATATGATCTCAATATGGGACCTGTTTATATAAAATTTTCCAGTTTATAAATTAATAAAGAAACCTGAAAATACTTTTTTCTTTTCCGTAGATATGTTTCTTTGGCAAAGTTATTCAGTATGATCAATCGATTTTGTGGTTTCATTTAAAGATACCTTTCCATATACACCTGGTATATATTGCGTATGTTAGGTATGATGTCAGAACGAGTTTCATATATTATTATACAGTTAAAAAAACTCTATTCCTATCTGCGACTGATGACTACTAAATTGCTGTGTTATAGTGGTAGTAGCGTGGAGTGGGCGAACGTTTTTGTTACGCGCGGAATGTTACCCAGCTATTAAGTTACTTCGAGTCATTTAAATTCACATGGCGAGGCAGACACGGTTGTTAGAAATATTTTATTGGCTGTTGGGATTTGTTATTACTTTTTCAATCAATAGAGCATTGTTACACACATAGACAACAACAAAAAAGAAAACTGCGATTTGAGTGCCTACCAAAAGAAATAGTTACAAAAAAATATTTTTCATTGTCTTCCAAAGTAGGCTCTAGCTAGATTTAACTCGCGTAAGTAAGTTAAAATAATGGTATTTATGATAACTAGTACATTATTTTCTTTTTCAACTAGTAATTCAGTGAAGAGAACAACATGGGTGGGATGTGGAGTAACTTTCAGTATGTAATAAAAACTTCGAAATAAATTTGATAAAGTCGTAAATTCTGAAATGACTCTAATTCAATAAAACTAATTTGTATATTTATTTTAAGATTATATTTAAAGTAAAACCTAATATGAGAAATATTTTTATATCCGATTTGTTATAGAAAAATTCACTTGTCCGGTATTCTTCAATTCTTAAAAATCACCTTCGAATGTTTTATGCTGATCTCAATCTAAATAATCCTGAATTAAGCTATACATACACCACGCCTAAAATGACCTAATTAATTATTTTACAGAAAGTCTATAATTTTGATCAAGTGCGAGTCAGACTCGTGAACAAAATCTGGCTTACATTTTGGGTTTCTTCACCCTTCGGGTAAAAAAATACGGTAAAAAACAACAGTGACATTTTCAACCGCCCAAATTTCTATGGGAGTTTCA
Source organism: Ypsolopha sequella (assembly GCA_934047225.1). Taxonomy (NCBI): domain Eukaryota; kingdom Metazoa; phylum Arthropoda; class Insecta; order Lepidoptera; family Ypsolophidae; genus Ypsolopha; species Ypsolopha sequella. The sequence continues at coordinate 14,255,319 of OW203996.1, forward strand.
GTAGGTAATAGAGACTACACATGTGAAGTTTCAGGTGGATCAGATAAGGTAATCACAGCAGGTCACGTAACGTGGAGAATCACATGAATGTATCAGTAAAATTTCGATTCTGTTGTCGGAGTGGACATTGTGTTTGTAAAGCTTTAATTCATCGTATACGTTTGAGTGCGTCTTTAACTTTGCTGTTTTGGTCAGTGTTTTTCAGTCAATGTTATCTTTTTTACTCAATCTGTCACCATAAAAAATTTGGGCTGCTCCAACTGAGACTTTACATAGTGTCTATCATCTACTGAACCTCCCATAAAATTTGGGCGGTTGAATTAATTTCATCTTATATAGATGCCATAATAACATGAAACAAGCTGCTAAAATGAAATGTTTATGAGCCAAATCTTTATTTTTTGTTGTTTTACGATATTTAGAGTATGCACGACCTTTAATATAACAGGATATATTTACCTCTCACTCGCCAGGTCTCATGTCATAAGAAATGCAACTTCTATTTTCCTATAGACATATAGGTTTGCTTATAACCAGAGAAAGGTTTCTCGAGGAACATTTCAGGGAATGTATCATTGTGCTATATTTAAAAGGAATTTAGCAGTGGTAATTTTCAGTGCGCATTTATAGGTATTGTCACTTGTATATTTACACTAAATACTCGAATTTATGAAATGTTTCGAATATAAGTTTCCCGTTATCCTTATGTTTTTTTCAGGCTTGTATTAGCCGTATATATATATTTAATTTATACTTATATTGTAAGGGGTCGTCCGATGCGGTTGCCTGTTTGCGTCGGCCGACCTGGGATCCGTACGGACCCGTCGACTGGTTACAAACAACTTTGCATTAGGTTTTCCAACCTGTAATAATAGTGTTAGTTGTTAATTAAATAAATAAATAAATAAAAAATAAAAAAACTTAGGATACCTACTTATTAGTGTTATCAAATAAACTGCGCAGGAGCTTTGATGTTTCTGTTATCGTAACGATGATGCATAAACTCTACCAATTTTATTAGTTTATAAACACTAAATCATGATTTGAAATTGAGACGTCATCCATCAATTTTTAATCATAATTTTAACCGCATCATTAGAGCCGTTTGAAGTAGGAACACTGCGATTATCAGTAAAATTACTGATGATCATCGTGTAATTGCTGTTACACACATGTAACCTTTGTTATAGTAGGAACACAGAATCTGTGATATGTAGTCTGTAATGATGTAAAGAGACATAAGTGAATTTATTGATGAGTGATGGAGTTACTAGATGTCGCTATCGATTATTGTATTTAGTCGAGAGTTTGTATTTTGTTTTAGAAATTATGTTATCTTCCTTAAAATGTAATAATGATTTCAAATATACATAATTTCTACATATATTTTGAGGCATCAAAATTTATGCATTCTACTTTACAAAAGCTTCACCATTCTTATTTGTTTTCTACAAATATCACAAACAGCTTAACCCAGATAGCTTTTAAATTTTATGCAATCATTTAAGGCGCTATGTAAATAAAATGGGGCTGCTTTTTACGAGTATTTTATGCATGTTCTAAATGTGCTTATTATTATATGCATTTTGACTATATAATCTAGAGTTTTAATTTTGAAAAAAATGTTTGGATAAATTTTCCTCGATAGAAATAATTATTGAAATGAGATCTTTAAACACACTTTTTCTCCTCGTTTGACAAATAAGAATCATGTACAGAACTCAAACATATTTTGTTAGATGGATTTTAACAATATCTAGATTTTCCATTTTGAAAATATTGCCAGCAATTTTAGATTTTTTATAAAATAAAGCACATACTTACTTTTTTCTCTTTCGCCCTGAATCCACACCTCTCGCACTACTCGTGTTTTCGCTTAGAAAATAGTAACAGTGATAAAAAGAAAATCTACATGGCCTCTTAATAAAACAAACTATCCTATTTAATATGCAAGGTTAATTGAATAGTTTCATTATATTATTTTCTTCATTAAATAGCAACCTTTCAACTCCATCGACTTTACAGTTGAATGCATCAATCAGTGCTATTACTTCATTGTTTATAGCCATTTCATACGCAACTATTACCCAAGTAATAGATGTTTATCCACCGATGACTGACCAGTTTGAGAACCCTGTACGTGTGCACATACTCATTATAGATTTATCGTATTATCTAAGTCAGAGGTGTGCAAAGAGTGGGTCGCAACCTTTTTGGGTTAATTAACGAACAAATATGATATTTGTTAGAACACAAGTAGGTATTTTAAGTTTATGATTATTTAGTTTTAATTTTAGGTAACGTTTTTTTAGATAGCCTGATTTATAATGTTATTTAAATTTTGTAAAATTTATATTTTTAAAAAACGCTATCTTGTTAAGTTTGTAATTTTGTCATAGAATTTGACAAACTAAAAATTGTAGCAATAAACGAAAAACTTTTTAGTAAAATCACATAAAAACTTTGAAACTTTTGACACACCACACAATATTTCGTATAAAACAAAGGTAGGGTCCAAAAAATTACTGAAAACCTCTGACCTATGTACAGATATTCGTTCGGTGAATGTATTGACAGGTGGCGGTTACATCAGGTTGACCGAACACCTGTGGCCTAATGTGGTAACAGAGTAATTACTGTGATTCTCTGAATAAGTTTGACCAATTTGACCAAGCGCACACAATAGACAAAATTATATATACAAGGTGACTTTTTGATCATCGTCCAAATTCATACTGGTGGCTTAGTAAGTGATCAGTATCATGCATCAGTAACAATTTTGGTGAAATTCGTAAAATGAAATTTCGACTCCCCATGATATATGGGAAGCCGAAATTTCATTATACGAATTTCACAAAAATTTTTACCGATCCAAGATACTGATCACTTGTCAAGCCTCCAGTATGAATTTGGACGATGATCAAAAAGTCACCTTGTATATATTTTTTTTATGAATATGCAGTAAAACGATTTTAATGAATTTTATACCAACATTATATAAGTAAACTATATGAAACTATTTATATTTAATTATAACTTGAATAATATAATATAATATCAATTTATTTAAAAACAACAAAGGTTCACATTTGTTAGTAGCACACAAAGGTTCTTGTATCCTATGTTAGTAATCCCATTTTAAAACACTATGTTACATTATATTATACTCATAGGTATCGGTACGTTACCAATGCCTTAGCCAGGTGACGTATGATGGGCGAGTCGTACCTCATTATTTATAAAGCATTATAAAAAGCTTTATTTATACCAAATAACTATATGTGTACATTTAAGAATTAATTTAAATTATTCGACAATTACGAACGGAACAATTAATGTAAAAATTAAAAAATACTTGATAAAATTATTTGAAAATTAGGTATTCGATAATATAATAAGAATGTATTTAAATAATATTGAATTACATAACTAAAAACAGAACAAAAATAATCCTAAATAAATAATTATAAAAAGAAAATTGCCTCTAGATCACTGCCCTGCGGAAGAGTGCCCAAAATACTTGCCACATTACCTCTCTGTATGGCAAGACTTATACGCTGGCCTAGATAAGAGCCAGCTCGCCGGTCGCCGCTAGTATCCACAAGCTTTACAGAGAGGTCCGTGACAAGCTGACGCGCCTCCGGACCCCATTAGATTATCCGCATTAGTAACTAAGTTTTTAATGTCGCAAAACTGCTCTCTTGAGACAATATTATATGAATGTTACTAGCTCTACCACAAACCCTAGTCTTTTTGGGCTATTACGTAAAATGGTGAAATGTGTGTATATTTTTAATTGTGCATGTACTGAATAAATAAGTAATAAAATAAATATACTCAAACGTGACGAGTTCCTTCTATAAAGATAAATATTTTGCCACGTAATTTGAAATAAAAGTTTTAATTAAATTTAGAAAATTACGTGTCACTGCCAACTGATGCCGACCAATATACGAGTACAATTGTTCCGATAGAAACTGATATAAATGTAATGGGTTAGATAACAACAAATTTGTATGTAAAAATAAAAAATAAAACGAACATTTGTAGGTACAATAATTAGGTTAGGGATTGATGGTGTATGTTGTCACTTCTTCTTGTTAGAACATTTCAACAAGTATAGAGATATACAATGTGTAACAGAAAGGTGTAACCATATTTGAAGAGCATATTCAGTCACTGGTTTAGAACAACTTTTGCTATGGAACAAATCCTGTATCTCGAAAAAAAAAACTTTTTCATAGAAAAATGCAATGCCGCTCGGCCGAAATGTATGGAAGGGCAGATTATTTTTTTGAGATTTCAGGGTGGGCTCCATAGTAAAAGTTGTTCTATACTATTGACTGAATAAGCTCTTCAAATATGGTTACACCCTTCTGTTACACGTTGTATGTATTTTTTTGTTGTTGTGTAAGAATAATAATAAATTATTATGTAAGTTTTGTTATTATATTAATATAAGTTATTATATGTATAAGTTAGTATAGGCGGTGACAGAATAACAACGGCTACTTTGCTCTTGGATAGGGATAAAAGCTGAATCACCGATCTTTTCAACGGATTCATGCTAAGTTTCCTCTAACTTCGTTTTAAATAACAACTTGTTTGTACTACAATTATGTGTGATCTGTTGAATAAAAATCTTTTATTTATTTTATTTTTACCCTCTTTCTTTGATTTATATGTTTTTAGTCACCCGAGCTGTAAACATTATTTATAAGTATCTTACAAAATGCATTAACTGTGTATTGTGTTGTTTTCGCCTGAAGATGGCGATTAAACCATTCATAAATACTCGTATAATATAGTGGAACAATAAAGCCGATTCTGGAGGCTTTAATTTTAGTTTTAGTGCTGTCAAAACGAAATTTTCTTCATTGCAAAATAGTCCTTAATAGTTAGGGACAGAAGCTAAATTACTTTGGAAAAATTACAGTTTTTACAGTACTAAAACTAAAATTAAAGCCCTCAAAATCGGCTTTAATGTACAAGTAATTTTAATATATCTCTATCATTAATTAGGTTAAGGAAACTAAAAAGTAATCATAGACTAATAGATATACTCTGCTGGAAAAACCCCTTTAGCCATGCCACGCTCAACTGGCCATTTTCGAGTTTTGGCGTATAACATATAAGCTTCGTTTTTTAGCGGAACCTTTAAAATTCACCATCATAACCTTGTTTCAGTACACTCTGTCAGCTCAAAGGTCATTGCCGCCTCCAAAAACTACTGCAACGTGGGCGAATCACCTCTTAGCATCTAAACAACGGAGGCTGCGCGTAGGTTGTGCGAATTTAGAAAGAATAACACATCGACTGGGCTTATAAAACTAAACTTGTTGACTCATCATAGTTGTTAAACTTGTAAGGAAATGAGTCGATTGAATGAGAAGCACATGATAACAATTTCCTTTCTAGGGTACCCGAAGAAGGGTGCCAAACCGGAACCTATTACTAAGCCTCCGCTGTCTGTCTGTCTGTCCATCTGTCACAGAGGTATACAGCTTGAGCCGTTATAGTTAGCCAGTCGAATTTTTTACAGAATACGTGTTACTATGCCCTCTATCACGGAAAACAATTATAAAAAAGGTAATACCCATTGGAGGCCCCACAAAAAAAAAAACCTCGAAAAAGTTGCATTTTTTTAAACCTATTAACTATAATATTTTTAGGGTTCTGTATTCGTATTGTTTATGGAACCGTTTATACGTGAGTCCGATTCGGACTTGGCCAAATTATTTCTTATGTATTGAAATGTAAAAATAATCTTTAATTCATTCACCTACAAGTACTGGATTTTTGATATTGATTATTTTGTAACTGCTTGAAAATAGGATCCAAATTACATTTGAAAAGTTTAAGAATATTGAATGTTTATAAATCTGTAAATAATAAAAGTAATTTTGTCAGATTTTAAGATTTTATTGTGAAAAAGTTGCCTCTCAGTATTCATTATACTTTTACATGTTATTAAACTGCAGACACAGCTTAATTTCACTTTAGATATGTAGAGATAACAATAACTGAGTTTACGTAATTTAAGACAACGACAGACAGACAGACATAATTAGAACAATGACGCTGTAGATGGTGCATGCAGTAAATGTATAATTGTTTAGGTTTAAACAAATTTGGTGTCTGGGCTACGACCCAAAAATGCAAGTTTTGACGTGCTTGAAAAGACTTCAGAATTCTTTGCCTGACTTTAGAATTTACGGATCAAAACGGGCTTGAATCGATTTATGGAGAGCGTCATTTGTTTTACAGTGTCGAAATGGGCTGCTTTTGTGCTGAAATAATCAATTCGGTGGGCGGTAGTAGCCCTGTCCTCATGTATCTTAGGTTATCTAATTAATTTGATAACCTTTGATTTATTATTAAGCGTTATTTAAGCTTTATATTTAATTTTGGATGAGTAATTAAATTATGATTAATATCATTAATGAAAATTACCTGGAACAAACGTTGAATTTTTTTTTTTATTGAATTTATTTTGTTATCTTAAATACTAAACGTTTGACAAACTTATTTTTCCTTCTTAGTCGGCGTAATTCCGTTCTTGATTCATTTGACTTGACTGCGGATGGACAGAAAGACAGACACCTAAACTTGGCTATGTAGTAGGTAAATTTTAAAATCCGTGAAATTATAATTTCACTGGGTTAGGTTAGGTTAGGTTAGTTTATAACAAACCTAACAAAAAACTTGCGCGACAGCAATAAGTTTTGACGAAACTCTAAATTAGTATTTTTCTGACCATCATTGCTATCCCCTAGAAATATTCTTGCAGACTTTAATGAAGACCAATTGGGATCAAACCCATCGAACCTATGGGTACAGAACCTAATAATTGTATAATGTACGCGGCTCCCAGAGCAGCAAGTTTATGGCCGAAAGCTGTGTGACATTGACGATTTTACGCCTCATTTCGTGACGTCACCACTGCATTCCCATCCCATTGTGTTTAGGAATGTTTTAATTGTATAATTAAATTGTTATTGAGAAGTTATTGCATATCTTAGAATGTATGAATGTTTTGTTCACGGTTATGTTTATCGTGCGTGGGTTTCGCTCGCTAATGTATTAATTAGAATATGTAATAAATTGTAATTAATGTACATTGTCACCTCTTTAATATTTGTATGCCTTTTAGGCGAAAACGTGATAGATCTAAGCTCTTCTTTCACCATGTTTTATATTTTTCTCATGTTTTTACAAATAATTTTTTTTTGTCTTTGTCTTTGTAATTTAGAACAGTCGTTTTGAATGGCTGATGTAATTTGGGCAGTTCTCGCGAATAAAAGACATCAACGCGTAGCACAAGTTCAAAAAAATTATTATTTTGTAGTCAGTCTGAATTGATAATAAATGTACTCAAACATTGTTTATTTTATTTTATTTATTTCATCTTATTTTATTTTTTATTATTTTTTTATATATATATTTTAATTTTTTAATGTACTATAAATATTTACGAAATTACATAGCAATAACAATTAGTGTACAACAAAATATTTTTACATGGTGTTCCAGTTAGATATACCACCTTAAATTCACAATAAATTTGTTTTTGACATGTTCGTGCTCCAAAGTATGTGTTCTTTAGTTATTTAGGTTATATATGAGTTGTTTATAACGCTTTTATTTATTTAGGTAACAAATTGCAAACCATTACAGTGTATTACCAATTCAGTAAGCAATGAACAAATTGTTATATATCTAGTATCTAGCTTTTGGTCGAAAGCAGACATTTCTATTTGTTTATTGTGATGTCAATTTACAAAAACATTAAATTATTTACGCAAATTGCGTAGAATTTCCTCTGGAAACAGTAATTTAAGGCACATTTGTACCTTTATTACGATTATATACGTCAGTTTGGAACTAATTTTCTTTAATAAATTATTTCTTTAGACTTTTGTTTGGGCGTAAAATAATTTAAATATGGGTATTATGGAAGGCCTATGTATTTTATAGGCTTGTCATCTCATAATTCAACAGTAATCTGATAGTAGCAATAGAATTTACACACGCGTGTGTATTTTATGAACGCTTTCCCGTTATACATAAAATACATCATAATAAAATTATTAGAATAACAAAATTAATTTACTTAGCTCCCTTTAACAGGGAAGAAATCAAATCCCAAATATTTCTTAAATCCTCAAACCATAATTTCGATGAATCTAGCAGCGGCAGCGGATCAAACAAATGACGGTTTGCCACATTTATGGTGATCGTTCGCTGGAAGCGATAACATCTGAACGATATGGTAAATTGGTGACAAGTGATTCACAAAAGAAAGACTAAACCGATAATTAAACGGTATTGCAGGGTTCTTTGTTTCCTTTTACAAAGTAAGTAGATAAAAATATGTTTTAGATACCTATGTTTATAATGTTACAGGCTTAAAATACAATATTAATATGTATCATAGTATATATCATAGTATATACAAGGTTACTTTTTAAGCATCGTCCAAATTCATACTGGAGGCTTGATAAGTGATCAGTATCTTGGATCAGTAACAATTTTTGTGAAATTCTTAAAATGAAATTTCGGCTTCCCATAGAAATTCAGTTCCAGTTCCGAGTGAATCACTATGGGGAGTCGAAATTTCATTTTACGAATTTCACCAAAATTGTTATTGATCCATGATACTGGTCACTTACCAAGCCACCAGTATGAATTTGGACGATGATCAAAAAGTCACCTTGTATATAGTAAGTACCAAAAAAAGATCAATTTGATTGTCGATAAACAAGCCAGTATTTTTTATACCCTTTGAAAAACGCAAATGTATGAAACTTTTTTTTACTCTTTGGCATATTTTTTGGTCAACTGCTTTAAATACCTAAATAAATAAATCGAAGCGGGATTTGGATTTGAAATAGATTTTTATACTTGAACTTTATTTCCCGTGGGAATTTCTTGTAAACTATGTATGTAACCAATAAACGATATAAACACTTTTCCATAACGCAACAATCTTTTAAACGATAAACTATTATCCGAAATAAAAACAATATTGACGTTTTCCGTTATCATCTTTTTTAAACATAATAAAAAGAAAATGTAAGATGGTCATAATTCTTAAATTAAAAATGCCATTTCTTTTGAGTCAAACGGTAACAGCAGCACTACCAGTAAATAACTTTATGTTTTCTCTAAATTAAATTTTGTTTTGTGACCGAGCGCCACCTGTTGTAGAGTAGCGTGCACTTCTGGTCTCAACTTATCGTCTGCAGATGGCGCAGCCTTCGATTTTGCTTAGTCCACAGATCTTCGGATAGATGGCAGGTTTTAGATTTTTTGAAACATTTGCTTATTTTATTTTTATTTATTAAATCTATGTTTTATATCAATACCTAATAAAGTTTTACTCATATTGAAGTAAGCTATAAATAGCTCAATTATGAATAATGTCTCCTATATATTTAAGAATAATTTTTAGTTAGGCAGGGATTTTAAAATTTCGGGCTAAATTATTTTTCAAAATTCAACTTTTCCTTGAGTTTGGACAACGCACAAACGTATATGGAAAATTTGGTTAGTGTTGATTGCCACATTTTCCACAGTGGTAGGCTGTGTTTCATTTCTTGGTAGTTTTCCCCGACCAAGCGACCAAACTTCGTCTCTTCGTGGGTCCATATTTGTGCCCGAAGTACCGCAATAGGGCTCACCTCAGCACGCTGGGACGTAATAATCGTCAGTAAAACTGGGTGTACGAGTGTGGAGTGTAACTTGCATTTCACAGTCCTTACCCGTACACACCTCTGACACCCCCACGGGGATCCATGTCGTGACGATGTATTATAAGATTAAAAAAACCACTACGCGACGACATATTCTAGAAAAAGGTAACAAAATTTTCATACTAATTTATTTAACTTGAGACTACTTTTAAACAGCAGATAAATAACTTCAAAAAGTGTCGATATTGACGATATACCCCCTTAAAGGAACCTTTATGGTGAGACTCCGTTGTGCGTCCGTCCGTCCGTCGGGATGTCACACACAGCCTCATAACTTTGGCACCGTTAAAGACAAATACTTAAAATTTAGCACAAATATTGCATTAATTTCCCCACATAAAAAATTTAAAAACTTTTTAATTGTTCAAATAATTTCCAAATAAAATAGAGAAAATTGTAGATATTAAAGAGTTGATTGTAAAAATATATATCTTAATTACTATTTTTACTTTATTATTATATTTACTGGTACTAATTTCGAGATATCTTTGCAAAAACCACAAAAAATGTATGTACCCACCCCTTATTTTCGAAACTGGTGGACCGAAAAATGTGAAAAGATGTCGGTGATAGGTCATAACTGGCCAATTACAAGAAAACCATAGCAATTTAAAAAACATGAAAAATAATCAGAAACGAGAAATATAAAAAAAAAGTTGAAAAAATATTTTATAAAAATATAATATGGGTATCAAATTGTAGGTATTAAACAGTTGATTGTAAAAATATATAGTTTGGCTATATTTATTCGCATCTATTTCGAGAAATATTGGAAAAATCACAAAAAATGTTTTATCTCCCCCTTATCTCCAAAACTTAAGGACCGAAAAATAAGAATAAAATCATGGTAATATGTGCTTACGTAAAGATTACAGGAAAAATATAGCGGTTGAGAAATTCCCGCAAACAAAATGACAAAATTAAATTTTTCATCCAAGAACCCTAGGTACGAGAGTCTGACTCGCACTTGACCGGTTTTATTATCTCGAACTGCCTTGCCTGCAGGCCCTTATAGGTACTTGGAGGGATTCGGGTGTCGAAACCCAACCAAATATTATGGTTTTCAAAAAATCTAAAATAATTTGACATATCAGAGTAAACGAATCCTGGCTACGGGCCTCCTTGCTTGTCCAAACCGCAATAAAAAATACATTTTCAATGCATGTGCTCGTAAAGGCCCACTTTTTATGCATCAAAACCGAACAGAAAGTCGATTATTTTGCCCTAGGGCTTTATTATTATTATTTTTTTTAATTTGTTTGCAATGGTTGGCTAACCTGTAGCTTTTCCTGTGTACCATAGATGTTATACTTTTTTTCCACTGTTTAACGGCTCTGGATACAATCCTTTTGAGCCGATCATAATTTAAAGTTCACAAGATTATATTTGTTTTCATTTCCTCACACTATGCATTGAAAAATGTAGTATGATACACGGGCGTAAAAGCAATAAATTACTCGGTTACGTTTAAAACACTCGCTACGCTCGTGTTTTAAATCGTCCTCGTAATTTATTCCTTTGCGCCCTTGTAGCATAAACTACTATTACATAAAAGTATATATTATATACAGAAATCAAAAGGTATAAAAACTACATATATGTTAACAATCATAAAAAAACCAAGCACTAAATTGGAATGTATCTTTATTTTATCTTGAAATCCGTTAAAGCCACAGAAAATACTTTAGCCTAAAGGCCTCTTAAGTATTATCACGTTGAGAGTTTTTGTTCACGTATCCAGCTTGTAAAGTAATAAAATTGAAACAGTAAGTACATTTTAGGTATTATTACCGACACCAATTTAATATGTCTCTAATACATTAAATGTTACTTTTATTTCTTTTTCACAATTTCCAGCTCCACGGCTTCTTTCTTCCGGTAAACAAAGACGGTGATAAAACCATTGATGAAGTAAGTAGAGACACAGACAACACATAAGTCATTCAGGACAAATGCCAGCAGATATGCCAGGTACACGCTAGATGCCACCGAAGATAAGGCTAGGAGAAATTGGAGTCTGATAATGATGGGGTGGTCGTACGTTGCTGAAACAAGAAATGTATCATTATTGAGTGCGAGTACGTACTAACATATTTCAGATATTAAAATCATAGATAAACTTAATTTTGTTAAGGGTACGAGCATTGAAATAAGTGAAAGCCGATATTCTAAAATTGTTTACCTACTCCCATACTGCAATAAGGTAATTACCACATCAAAACGGTTTTATAAATACCTACATTATTTGAACAAGATATATAATATTACTGCGCTGTGATTGGTCAAATTTTATTATAACACCGCTAGAGAACCAATCACAAGCGATAACGGTAGCCACGCCCTTTACTCGTTCTCGCTTCTGATTGGTCTCAGGCATCACATCACTTAACAAGTGTTCTTTTTCTCATTTTTCGTGAAATTGTTTTTGATGGTCGTAGATAATGTATTGTGTGCAACTGAACATTGGGACACTCGTGCAACACTATTACGACACTCATTTAGTTCGTTTCGTAAACAAGCACTCGTGTCCCAATGTCTCACATTATGTTACAGTTGCACAAAATACTATTAGGAACCTGTTTTAACATTTTATGTTTTCGACTAAATGTCAACGGTTATATCAGTGAAACAGTAGTCAAATAGCCAAAAAAAAAGTTGATACACTGAATCCTCACACAATTAAATACGACACTGTAAGAGTTGGGCCACTTTTTATGGAGATTTTTCAAGAATAAAACTTCGTTTCTCTCATCTCAACTATCATAAAACAATAAAATCTCTCTCGCACACCAAATACGGTATTCCACACTTTCCTTCCCAGATTTCGAAACTACTCCACACCGCAAACTGTAATCAAACCAACGTAAATCAAACAAAGCTATTGCGGGCTGTCAGTTTTCCAACTGTAGGTAATATCGTTCACATGATTCCGGGATATTTCGTCGAGTAACAGCTTTAGCACAGTAATAAACGTGAACGTAGCCCCTCAGACATAGGGCTACCGAATTATATTTTCGGGCAATCCGATTACGAGAAACACCGATAGGGTTTATTAGTATTACGTGATTATATTTAGTATGTACCTTTTATAGCTTTTTATTTTTGGTTAATAGATATAGTATAAGTATATATTGGATGCAAACCTACAAATTTGCCGAAATTGTCTTACAGATTCATGAGTTCATAATTCCTATAATTCAATAGCTATTTCCATAATTTGTTTTTTGTTTGAGAGTTGATTCCGAGGTTTTACATCTACGTATTAAATTTTGTTTTTATTGTAAGTTTGATAACTAAAATTAAATCTTCAAAAACAGTTCGTCCTAAATGCCATCCATCTCCATGATGAGATTCGTAATATTTTTTTACAGCTGCCACTTTTCAAAAATTAAATTAATGTTGCTGTTAGCTTTAACGTTGTCTCATTTATACAAAAAAGAAATAAAAAAAATTGGATTTGTCATTCCTATTAAAAATGCAAAAATGTTAGTACTGAAAATTGAGTTTCCTTCAAATTCTCCATACAAAACGGGCATTTCAATAAAAATTGAAAAATAGCAAAAATGTATTAATTTTGTCTATATAGTATATACCTATACAGTATAACGTAACTTTAATTCATACTGTAAACTCGGTAAACGACTTTTCCAGAAAACGAAAAAAAAAATGGTCGTGCCTCTGTACTAATTTACGAAAAAATCCGAATCGATTAGTACAGGAAGCCTACATTTTATTTTGCGTTTTTCACAAAAAGGGTCATTGAACATTGTTCCTGACCACTTACCGAGTCTCCAGTATGAATTCGGCTTCATAAACAAAAGTCACCTGCTACGTATTTCGACCCCTTTGTCATCATTATCAGCATCAGTCTGTTATTGAACACAAGCATCACCCATAATCACCAAGGGTTTGCCCGATTCACCACCCTGGATAGACAAGTGATCACAATGATACTTTTTTGCGCTGTAGGTTCTGCCAAAGGTCTACTGGCATTAGCCTAGCTGTATTGATCACGAAAGGTCGATCACCAGAGCCTCATCAGCTAGGCGGCAGAATGGGTCATGAGCGGGTGACATTTTGGAGTCTCTAAAGCAGGGTTTCTTAAACTGGGGTCCATGGACCCCCAAGGGATCCATAGCGTTAGTGCTAAGGGTCCGTGGCATGATGTCTGATACCGAACGCCGCACAGTGCTATTGTATCTTTACCGCGCAAGTGAAAATGAATATACAACGAAAATATGTATTTGTACAGTCAACTGTCCAAAGATTATTATTTTGTAATACTTTAGCGTAAGCATTTTATAGTTAACTTATTTTGCAAAACAATCATCGTACAATCAGTGAAATATACGCACTCCACATTAGCGGTTGTTTTCTTCATACATACGCCGCTCTTCATTCAATCATCTATAAAACTGTAGAGAGAAATCCCTACAGTATTGATACCATCAATGTGAACGAAATATTAGGCTATATAACATACACAATACAAAAACTTTACTACAAACCTTTGTTACTTTTCGGTGACAAGTGGAAGTAAATATTTCTTTTGTGATTGTTCGTGCTCGATTCAATAGAAATGTAAGTTTAAAATATTATTTCTTAATTTATATTTTATTTTAAAAAATCAGGTTGTAGAGCTGATGCCGGGCTCGACTGTGGAGGTACCACCATCTTACTTGGAGACCCCCTCGAAGTAACTCGGGGGAGAGTAAGGGACAGCTCCCAGGCAAAAAACCAGGAGGCCCACCATGCCTGGGACCGATGGATGGCTGTATATCCATCCCTAATAGCTGGGCTTTATATAACGGCACCGCGCTCACCAACCCGCCTGTACAGCGTGTGTGAGTATGGGCAATTCTTCCAGATTTACCGCCGGGAGTGGCAGAGTCCTGGAAAGGCTTATGTCCAGCAGTAGACGAACTAATTGTAATTGTAACTTGTTGTAATTGCTTTCTCTGTAATCAGGTTTGGAAGGGGTCCATCAGTTTTTGAAATTTTGCAAGGGGTCCGTGACTACCAAAAGTTTAAGAACCCCTGCTCTAAAGTGATTAGTGACTCTAGTTTGTGCAAAAACTAAGTAGGTTTTTTTAAGTTATCAAAGTTATAATTTTTTTATGGCCCTGTCTCGCGAGCTAGAATATGGCTGTCTTATAGCAAATTTTCTCAGGCCATATAATAGAGAAAATTTTGACTACAAAAAGTCTGTAAATAACTGCTTGATAACCCTATTCTAACTATTGAAATGCTTCCCATTTTATTGAGCACTAAAATGAACGTACAGTTGTCATGAAAACCATTACACCAGGGTCGACCGACTAATTTACAGAAATGGTAGCAAAATATGTAATTTGTATATGTGATTGATAGGTGCGGTATGGTTTTATTGATATTCATGTGAACTAATTTTATTTTATTCCCCATTATTTCATTATTGACTTTATGGTTATATAGCGTGCTAGATTACACTTTCAGTTGAAATCGGTCAGTACCGTGGGGTTATTATTGTGCTGAAAGGTTTTATTAATTGGCTAGTAAACATTATATAGTAATACAAAATCTATTTTAGACTGAAGGACTAAAATCGAAGTGACGTTACTAGATGCATAGCTTTTCAACAACAGTTTCAATACCAAACTCTTAGATGTCTGGTTAAAAGTATTGAATTTCAGCTCAGTCAATACAATAGAATCAATTATATATATATCATCATCATCATCATCATCATCATCATCATCATCATCATCATCATCATCATCATCATCATCATCATCATCATCATCATCATCATCATCACCATCACCATCATCATCAATATCTATTATATCAATTATATGTATGTATTATATGTAATGAATATGTATCGTTGAGTACGCTCGTAAAACTTGTATTCCAAAAACTATTTACATTATGTTTGTTATTTTAGGGTTCCGTAGTACCTAAAAGGTACAAAAGGAATCTTATGGTGAGACTCCGTTGTCGGTCCGTCCGTATGTCACAGCCTCATAACTTTAGCACCGTTAAAGATATACTCATGAAACTTGGCACAAAAATAGCATTAATTTGGCCATATATTAGCGTGTAAAAAAAACTGAAAAATTTTAACTTGTTCAAAATATTTCCAAAACAAGAGTCAGAAAAATAAAAAATATTAGCTTAAAAATACAATATGGATATTAAATTGTAGGTATTAAAAAGTTGATTCTAAAAATATATACTTTTAATATATTTACTGACACTGGTTTCGATAAATCTTTAAAAAACCCCAAAAATATGTATGCCACCCCCCTTATCTCCGAAACTGGTAGACCGAAAAATATGAAAAAAATGTTAATTATAGATCATAACTGGCCAATTACAGAAAAAGTATAGCGATTAAAAAAAATTCAGTACTAATGAGAAATACAAAAAAAAGAAGTGAATTTAATAAAAAAAATATTTTATAAAAATACCATATGACTATTAAATTTTAGGTATTAAAAAGCTGATTGTAAAAATATATACTTTTAATATATTTACTAACACTGGTTTCGAGAAATCTTTAAAAAACCCGAAATATATGTATGTTGCCCCCTCTTATCTCCGAAACTGTTAACCGAAAAATATGAAAAAAATGTCAATTGTAGATCATAACTGGCCAATTACAGGAAAACTATAACGATAAAAAATATTCAGCACTAATGAGAAATATAAAAGAAGAAGTAAAATAAATAAAAAAGATATTTTATAAAAATACAATATGGGTATCAAATTGTAGATATTAAAAAGCTGATTGTAAAAATATATCCTTTTATAATACTTACTGGCACTGGTTTCGAGAAATCTTTAAAAAAAACACAAAAATATGTATGTCCCCCCTTATCTCCAAAACTGGTGGACCAAAAAATATGAAAAAAATCATGGTAATATGTGTTTACGTAAAGATTACAGGAAAAATAAAGCGATCGAGAAATTCACGAAAGAAAAATTACAAAATTAAATTTATCATCCACAATACGAAACCCTAGGTACTCGAGTCTGACTCGTACTTGGCCGGTTTTTTCTTATTTTATGACAATGACAATTTTTTAAAGTATTAGTAAATAAATGTAGGGCAACACTATCGGAACCTTAAGGTAAGCGCAGATTCGGGCGGGCCTCACCGCAACGCATCGCATCGCAAAAATACTCCTGCATGGTTTTCGTACATTTTGTATGCACCATCGCACACTACAGGCGGGCCACACTGCACCAATGTACTTTGAAATGCGATGGGTTGCGTTTTGTCGCGGCTGTAATCTGTACTTACTTTATTAAGACCCGTTTAGCAATTGGATCATGAAAAGCCCGCCTTTTTAATCGAAACAGAACACTTATTTTTAAAGTTTACTCAATAGTTTACAGAAATTACAGCAACCAATAAAAACTTTGCTATTAGTACACAGGTAATAAGGTTTCATTTTCATTTTCATTTTGAATTTAAGTGTTCTGTTCGATTAATTAGAAAATGGCGGGTTTTTCACAATCCGGCTGCGAAACCGCTCTTAAGGCGAATGGATACGCCAACTGCAATTTGGACCTGTCTTTGAAGGCCTACTCCTCCCACACGGGTGGTCCGAAAATTTTCATAAAAATATATGATAGGCAATATTTAGTCAAAAATAAATTTTAAGTTTCATAAACTGTTTTCCTATTGTAAGTTTTAACAAGAAAAAAGTCATCGAAAGTTTCACATGATTAACACAAGAATTCTCTTACTCCTTCCAAACGCCTAAAGCGATTTTAATTATTATTTCACCAAATTATAGCAAATTTTTATATCTAAAAAATTTAGTTCAAAATTTTTTTTTCTTTCATGGCGTCCATGTGAAAATTATTATTTTCTCCTATTTTGCGCTAGCCGGAGACGCAGTGGTTGTCGTAATAGCCACTTTTCAAGGCACGCTGAAATGAACATTATTTGAATGTCGTTTCCGTTGATATTTATACCGACACACATCGAATTGCTTATTTAGCGTGGTCAGGTCATACGCCTTATTAAGACTTTGAGAAAGGGTCTATCACAGACAACGGGTGTATCTATGCATATTTCCAATGTCCTAAAGCTGATTTCCAGCAATCTTTTGCAAAAACATGGTGTCAAAGGAAAACTTACAAACTGCAGTTCACACATTATCTTGTTCGTGTCTATTTACTATGCATTCGTGACTGCGCTACGAGAACCGATACAATAGCAACCACTTACACTGAGGGCCGAGTTCTTAGACTCTGTATATATAATACTATAAATTAGGGTAGACCAGGAGCCTTATTTATTTATTTATTTTATATTTAAGGAAAACTAACAGCACAAAGTAACTTGAAAATATATTTAATTTTGTTTATTTACAGTTTTTGATTTATATATTATGATATATATCAAAAACAATAAAAGGCCAAAAAAAATTATTTATTTATAGTCTAACTTAATTAATGATTGTCTAAATTTAACATATATCGATCGCTTTCAAAAGTAACGTAATTGATTGGCTTGAAATGACATCACCTTATAATTTAATTTCATTTTCCGTACAAATCTAATTAGAGCCCCTATTAGCTCCTTCGAAAAGTGTGAAATCATAGTAGAAAAGTTGTCAGAAAGTTCAATATTTAATTTTGGGAGTTGTAACGTGGTGATGTGTCAATCAAATCAAGGGACTAACTGGTATGCTACGCTATATGCAGACAAAACCTATCCAAACTTTATTTACCTATTATGTTATTTTTAACTTAATTTAGTAACTAGTTTTAGTAATTAGTCTTTAGTAAATTATAACTTGCGTGCGTGAATATGAGCATTTCGAAGAACTGCGCCCTAAACGCTCAAAAACTTTCGTATCTAAGAATGCGGGCCTACGCTTATTTGGTAGCTCACGAGACCACGAGGCGCGAATAACTATCGCAATAGAACAAGTAGTAATAGGCTAAGTGTCGAACTGCAACTTGATGGAGGGTCGAATTGTGGTCATGTTTGTTAACTCAGCCATCGATCGATTGAACTATGCGACTTAATGTTAAAGATAGGAGGAGTCGACCGGCTGCGGAAGCTTGAAAAATTACCTTTCCAAATACACTAAAAGCATTAGGCATTCTAAGAGAAAATAATAGTACGTTGTTCACCGAGGGAAGAAAGGGGAAGATTACCAACGAGGGTGTAGTTTGAGGCCTGAGGCGAAGCCAAGGGCCTCAATACACACGGGTTGGGAATCGCACTTTCTCCCGAGTGATACATAGTGCTTTATACTACACCTGCGAGGAAATAGTATAATTTTACTTTTAATCAAGATACAATAAAAGAAACCGACTGACTCGCGTGCGATTGTCACTTTTTATTTCCTTCTTATTTTTTATTATGTACAGGAAAAGCAAGTGGCCAGTACCATTTTTCAAGTTTTATGCACGAGTTCGCAAAATAATACTGGCCACTTGGCCACTTGCTCATTCTTTATGTTATTTAAAAAAAAAAACAGCACGTTAACAATGGATTTGCATATACTTTTTCTGCCCGCTCAAGCACGTTAACAGTGAATTTTCAAACAGTTTTTCCGCCCGCATATTTGTATGACAGTAATGACGTATTTTCTGCATCGTTTTCAAAAAAAGAAAGAAGGTACTTTCCGAGCAGGTGTAGTATAAAGTATATTTTACGACATCATTAAAACTATGTGATCAAGACAGACACGACAAACACTCTTTATTATACACCAAAATACATCAAACTTATTCATTTTGAATGTTAGGGTTAAGACCTTGTCATACAAATGAAATAATGAACTTTATTATCAGAAGTAAGAATACCACATGAAAAAATCTGACGTTAATAAATTAAATCACTATTTTAGTCCGAAAAGGATCCACCCACGCACACCGACAACCAGACATCCACACCGTCCCACTCCAACTATAGAGAGGGGACGCCATAAAAATTGGCCGGACATACTTACTCAAAATAATGATGAGGCAGTAGAAGGCTATCCCATAAATGCAGTTTGGTACCTCGAGAGGGGAATCTTTTGGCATGATTCCGAATCCTTTCGAATATCTGAAAAGGTGAGTGAAAAATTAATTAGAAAAGTACGGTCGCCTGCAGGTCAGGCGATGTATTTGTAAACGATTTTATATGCAATGACGACAGCACCGCAATAAGAACTGCCAATAAGTATATAAGCACAGCCCCTCTATTATGAATCTTTGGTTGCCACCTGGACAGGGTGCCTATCATCAAAAATATAGATAAAAACTGAACTTTTAAAATTGTCTTTAGTGGGTATTGAACTATTTACGAACTTTGTCGTCACTTCAAGTGCGAACATATATTTAGACAATATGAATTCGATAGTATATCTATGTTTATGATGATAGCCACCCATTCCAGTTGGCAACTAAAGATACATAATAGGCCCGCAGGTCGCGGCAGTAAATAATGCACATCGTACCGTAGCTTCATCTCTGTCACACGAAGCATAACAGTCCGGTGACAGAGACGACGCTCTACGAAGCCGAAGATAGCCGGTGTGCATTATTTTCTGCCGGGTACTGTAGGCGTCATGCTGGCCCCATAATATAATGATTAATCGCGCGCGACGCAAACTTAGTTAAATCGCAAGTGCAAGGAGCGTGACACGATGTGTTCCTCGTACCTGTGATTCAACTAAGTCGCATCGCGCGCTGCTACGGTATAATCGAAAGTGCAAAAAATGTAATTTTGGTTAATAAAGTTAGATTTTTAGGTGGTAGAGCTGATGCTGAGCTCGACTGTGGAGGTACCACCATCATACTCGTAAACCTCCCCCCAAGTTATTTGAGGGAGAGTAAGGACAGCTCTGAGGCACAACCAGGTGGCCCACCATGCTTGGGACCGATTGATGGCGGTATATCTATCCCCAATTGCCGGCCTTTTATAAACCAGACTGGTGACGGGCAGTGGCGTCACTAGTGCTAGGGTTTCGGCAGCGTGCTCACCAACCCATCTGCCCAGCGTGTGTGAGTACGGGCATTTCATCCAGGAGGACCTTTTTTTGCGCGAACTTTTTTTTCACTTCTCAGTACAAAGTAGTCCGATCAGCTGACTCAGTTTGTATGGACAAGTGAAGAAAAAGTTCGCGCAAAAAACGATACGTATTAACGATACTGAATCACCTCCTAAATTACTTTTCATTTAAATTGAAAGACCTTATATAAGTATTATTCTCTAACCAAGAATACTTGATGCCAACTTTCACAAGTATTCCTTATTTAAAAACAAAGCAGAAAATCAAAACATCTGCAAATTTTGTGTTGTTTTGCCGACTGTTGATGACATATTTATTGCCAAATTCGGCGATGATTTGTTCAATTCGTGATCAGCGCGGACAAAGTCGTGGGCAATAGCCAAGCCAGGGCAGTTATAATGAGTGTACTCACTCTGAAGTAAGGACCCGGGAGCAGCTGGCTCTCTCCGATATGTCGCACAGAGCTTTATACCCAGGTCTGGCTTCAGCGGCCATCTCCACGTATAAAGCATACGTAGAAACCAACACTCCAAGGATAGCAGTCGCAATAATGGCGCGGTTGCAGCTTTTCAAATTCATATTTTTCGAGTGTGAAGCTGTGGAATGAAAGGAGAATGTGAATGAATGAATAAATTAATAAACACTATCCCTGCGTTCCGAAATATAATTATATCGCTAAAATCGATTACGAAAGTATGAAGTGAATGATTATTTCGATGACTGAATGGCTTATGATCCATTTTAATTATATTTCGGACCGCAGGGTTTATTGCACAGAAAATTAAAATAAAACACAGAATACAGAATAACAAAAGGCAAGGGCGGACTTATTCCTTAAAGAAATTTTTTCGAGTCAAACGATCGTGTGGAGAAAGAAAAAAATTTACAAGTGAAGTTATCATATTTGTGCAAAAAGAAAAATAATCTTCTTCAAGCCTAATATTTTAATATAATACACTACATACTAATACATATACAAATACATGTGTTTTAGATGTCTGAAGATTTAAAGTGTTTATATTAAAGTGTTATAAATTTTTGGATTCTCTTAAGTTAAGGAAATAGACAGATATCATTATAATAGACCATTAAATAGAGATGCGAGTGTTCACAAGAGTTTATAAAAAATCATTGTTTTTCCATGCTTCATGTAAAAGGAAGTATTAAATTAATTATTTTAAAGATAACAATCGCTACGTCACACACAATTAACCAAGAGTTGTAATATCAAAATGAACAAATAATGAAATAAATTATTCCATAGTTCACACGTTCTGGCGTACATAAATAAAGTCTGAAAGGGGAAATGGCGTGTGGTCGGAGACTTTAAAAAAACAATTTAAAAAGTTTGCATTCGTTTGCGCCACCCTTCTGAGCTTTCGTGTACACGCGGTATTATGCTCGTATAAAAATTAAACGAATACAAACAAAAAGAGGGACGGCCGCCGCGTCGTTTTATTAGCATAAGCCGTAAGCTCTTGTCGCAATAATCGTGTAATGGACACGAAGAAGTTCCGTATTTTTACCCGACTGCGGTTAAGCCAAAAGAAGAGTAATGTTTCCTCAGGTATGTATAAAAAACCGGTAAATGGACAAATTAGGTATCTTTTGATGGAGTTTTCTTGTTTTGCGGTCGCAAGATAATAGCAAAAGATGTAACTTAGCTAAGATACCAGGAATTTGGCTAAGGTCCGGCAGATTTTTCTGATTTTTTAGTAAAGCATTTGAGTATCGATATACAACATCCGAGATGACAACTGAAGAATTTCTGGGTTGTTTGGTTGCTACCAAATTACTATTTTTTTTTCCTTATTATTAAATTGTTTGACTGCTGTAGCAGGCATAACAATAATACTTCTACTGTTTTATATTTTTCCCGTCAACGTTATACAAAAACCGACTAATACAGCAAACTAAGTGGGAGAGTTCAAAGGCCCCAAAATTGGTTTCGAGTATAAGAGATTATACATTTAAAATCAAGTCTAATAGAGTGTGAGGCGTAACGTCGTCGCGTAAACGCCTTCACTCGCCCAGATGAAGGCAGTCTAAATCTGCTGAAACTGGTCGACTTTCCCGATCATAGCACGTATTGAGGTGAGCCGTTCTTATATAAATCATGAATTATCCTCAAGTCTCATTTAATTCTATAAGTCTAATATCGTTCCCTCTAATACTTTTAATCAATTTCAAACGTAAAAAATCAAGTACCAAACATTTGTAAGTACATACAACATACATACATATACTCACGCCTGTCTCCCAGAAGGACAGGCAGAGACTACAGATTTCCATCTGCTACGATCCAGACACCTCTTTCGCCTCTTCCACGTCCATCAATGTAGTCATACAAGGTCTTCTAGTCTGGATACTTTTTACATTGCCCTTCTTCAGTTTCAGATTACTTACTATATTATATCCAAAAAGGGGGTCATTAATTTTTGACTAAAAAACTGCTCGTTTATCTTATTTTGAAACTTTAAAAATACTGTTTAGTTTAACTGTCTAATATAAAATTACACAACAATATATAAAATATCTAAAATTTATTCAAATTGCAGATTAAGGTTGCGTTCCTAAGCGCCGGGGTAAATGTAAAGTAAATGTAAAGTTTACTTCATAAAAGTGAAAGAGATAAGACTGAGACGGAATCTATTTACTAATCGTTTTGGAACGACCACTTTATAAAGGCAGTTTATTTACGCGGCAAAGGATATTTTTTGTTAATGTATCATTATTATCGAAATAAAATGGCTTTACATGTCATTCCGAAGAATCCCAGAAAACAAAACTGAAAAATTTTAAAATTTAACCCTGACTTAAACATTTAAATTTTAATTGTCAAAGTGAATTTTACATTTCTGACAATGTTTAGGAACGACTTCGAGAATTGTTCGGGGCTGTCCGGAGCTCTTCGTTTTCACTCGGGTGGTTGTGGAACGGGTGACAGATTTATCCAGGCGTTTAGGATGATTTAAAACACAACGATAGCGCTTATTTTATAAATTATCAATTTGCCGACTTGTTGACATTTTGCAACAAAAAAGAAATCAGCTTAAAAGTTACTTAATTCTTTTTAGTTCAACTTTAATGTTCAAAAACAATTGGTCTGTGTTAAAGTTAATAAGTAGTATAGTATTTTAACATTTTCCATTTCTTGCATAATATATTATAGTAACTTTTATAATAAAAATTCTTAGGGTGGTAATAACTAATAAAGCCACCAATAATTTAATTTTAGTTTTAGTGCTGTTAAAAGTTATATATGTTTCCAAAGTTAATTAACTTTAATTCGTAACATTTATGGACCATTTTGTATTGAAGAAAATTTAGTTTTGACAGCAATAAAACTAAAAGTAAAGCCGTCAGAATCAGCTTTATTGACATCGTAGCCGTATTTTAGATACAACTTTTACTGATATTTCAAAATGTTTCATTATTTTTTTAAGAAATTGTCCATCTCTAAGTTAAGTATCACTTAACGTAATGAAAAAAGTGATATCGAAAATAAATTTTAAGTATTGTTCGACATAAAAACGCGCACAAGTACACATACCTACATATGAGTAGGTAATACATATGAGTATCGAAATACCTCCGTTTTAAGGTTTTAAAATCGTAAAATGCACTAAATCACTAAAATCCGTGGTTTTTGCAAATATTTTATTTCTATACGTACTACGTGATTCGTTACACTCCAAGCTCCTATAAGTAGTGCCAATATTCCAATTATTTAGAAATTATTTTGAAATATTTTCAAAATATTAGAGTTTTAATTTTAATTTTTAATTATTCCAACATGCCAATTCAATAATATTAAAACAATAGAAATAAATTAATAATAATAAATTATAATAAGTTTAAATCAATAAATAAAAATAATTAATTGAAGAAAAATCAATCAGATGACACTCTTCATTTTTATAAACCACATCTGCTGATGTGATTAGTTCTGAATTTAATCCCGTATTAGACGAGAAACGGGTGAAATATATACCTATATATTTTTTCATGTTTTTGTAGTTAAGCGTAAAACGTACTATAGCTATAAAATGATAAATATGTAAAATAAAAACGCTGGAGAGGTATGTGTATGCGTTTCAATTTCCCAAATCGACAGGATGCGACGTATTCGACATTCCAAAATGTCTAATTTCACATTTTCACAAATAGTTGCCTTAATTAAATTAATGTTTCCAAAACAGATGCATGATTATTGAAATACGGTATCTGCTGTTTAAAGATAGTACATTTTTTACTATAGCCAAGTTATATTTTTTTCTTTAGAATTTAACACAAATGGGAGTAATTATAAAAAATATTTTTATGCCTCCATTCACATTACAAAAGCAATAAAATAACCACCATAATTGTAAAGAAACACGCAAGCCGTTCACGCGTAACAACATAAATAAAAATATAAAATAAATTAACACCTTTAATTCCACTATAAAAGAAGCACTTGAAACTAAAATCACAAATTTTCAATGATAAGAACGACGTCAAAGAAGATTACACTACATATGATCACAACTTCATTTTATTACGATAACCTACATGATTACAATAAATTATGTGTAGGTATACAAGCATTACACAAGTTATCTACAAGAGACCCCTAGAATAACTGATCTTTGGTATAAGGATACTTTGAAAGTGTGACAAGCATGTCGTACAGAATATGTGGGTTCCGTCAATACAATTTTTATGTATCTACACGGAAATGTATAAATAAAATAAATATAAATATATCGTCACGACATGAAACCCCGGGGGGTGTCAGCGGTGTTCCGAGTGTGAACTGTGAAATGCAATACCGACGATTATTACGCCCCAACGTGACGTAATAATAATAATAAGTACCCGTACTTCGGGCACAAATTCTAGAGCATGCAGGTTTCCTTACGATGATTTCCTTCACCGTTCAGCAATTGGTAAGTAAGAACAAATTCTATGCATACCCGACCGGGGTTTGAACATGGATCTCAAGATTGAGAGGCCAGCGTTCTGGGCTACCGCCGCTATTTGACAGATATGTACTGTTTCGAAATATGATGTCATCAATATACATAATTATGTTATAAATATGTATATTCTTCATTAAATTTCATGTTTAGTATTGGCATAGATAAATAATATTTATCTATGGTATTATTTACGTCAAAAATTGGAACCTAGTTCACTAGTCCATCTATATACGTATAAGTCCATCCAAAACAAAAATTTGGGGTTGGCTTTTAATATCATCTACCATAACTTGGAGTATATAACAATGTAGTCGGGTCTAGAGGCCCAAACTGTGATCCACAGTAACATTTTTATTGCCGGACACGCTTTTGTAAATTTTCGAACATGCACTGAAAATTTTGTGGATCGTATATGGACTTCTGTACTGGTAGGTTCAAACAGTCTAAAAGCTGACTTTTATACTGGTAGGTAAATAATATTCAAAAACCGACTCACCGAACCCCGACTCTATACAGTCTTGTGGTTACTAACCCTGGAGTGTGTATAAAAAGCCGGAGGTGCGGAGGGATGGCAGCCCCCGCCCGCGTTAATAAAGTGCAGGCAACCGTGCGAGCCGTAGTGGCTGAGGCTGGTCACCGTAGGCGACCAGCAAGCCGTGAGCTGCGGAGGTGAGCATGGGTGCCTGCACTTTATTACCCAAGGGCGAATTGGTTGAACATCCCGAAGCGCCGGAGCCGATGCAGAAGTCAATTTGTGTCAAAAATGGAACTTCTGTACTGATAGGTTCAAATGGTCCAAAAATCGACATCTGTACTAGTAGGTTCAAATGGTTCAAAGATCGACTCTGCAAACGCAACTTAAATTACTGTGAAAACAAAATCAATATCTGTGTCTTAAATTTTAAAGTTATTTTCAAACGATTTTTGAAATAAAAACCTCGTGCCTCTGGCATTAAAAAGTGGAACAGGGGGTTCCTCCCCCTCCCCCCGCTTCCCTCCCCCCCATAAATCAGTAACAATCTTACACTTTAAGGTTATTTCCAGGCGATTTTTAAAATTTGGTAAAAAAGAAACCGCGCACCTCCGGCAAGAAAAAATGACACAGGGGGTTCCCTCCCCCTTCCCCTTCCCTGCATCCCCCACCCTCTCCCAATAAATCAGGTAGATGATATCAAAAAATTAACCAAAATTTGTCATGTAACCTAAGAATTACTCTTGAAACTTGATAAAAAAATAAAAATCTTTAATTATCCTTATTACCTACGTCCTACATATTCTGAAAATAAATTTTCTATTTAAAATATGAAAACGTATAAATTTCCACGCCAATTGTACTTTTCGAGTGATGCTGCGTGGTGTAAGACAAAACAACCTCTTTAAAAGGTTTTCATCTATAAGGGAACCCAAAAAAGCAAAATTATTATACTAAAATAGAAGATGGTAAACATGAATGTCGAATAAATTATCCGGTTCACTGAATCGTGTCACCAACGATGTATGTTTCCGAATCAATGCTGAAAATACTTATTTTGTAAGAAAATAGCTTCCAAAAGTTCGAGAGTTGCCTGAAAAATATTTTTTTTGTCAATCAAAAGGTAAGCCAGGTACAAACTGACTGAAGCCTAGTATATATATAATAATATGTATGTATTTCGAAAATGTATCAAAATATTTAATAAATTAATAAAATTTGTGTAATCCATATGACATAAATAATGAATTAATACGATACCAAAAATAAGGTTTTTTTCGAATCCATTTACTCCACTATAACGTCATCTACGTATTTCATTTTTTGGTAAATTTTTATTGAGTATTTGATTAAGATTCTCACTGAAGGAAAACGCGATTGGATGAAATTTTCTCGATAGAATTTAATTCCGAAAAGACCTCTAAATTGTTTTATTTTTTCCTGTAATTCTGAAATCCTAACTAATTTCATTGTGAAATTTCATTCAAAATGTAGATATTATGTATTTGTAAAGTCTCCTTGAAATTTTTTTTGACAAAATAGCTTAGTACATTTTATATTAATAAAAAACCGACTTTTTGCTACTTTTCCACAGATCCGTCACACTCGTACTGAGGGTTTTTTCGCATATGGAGTAACAGGGACGCTAAAACTTTTACGTATCGTATCGCCTTAACAATAGATATGGAACGGGTACCCGGTTTGGATTCGGTACTCAGCGGATCCAGCCGCGTATCGGATAACGTCGGCGGGTACCGGATAGTGCCCATAGCTTAATTTGAAAACTTTTTTTTTTTCTGGGTATGTACGAAATTTCAGGGTATAGTTTTCTTTATTTTGGTATATAAATTAACGATTATTTTTTATGATTTTTTAATGAATTTCATTTATGACGTCACTTGAGAATTTTAGACATTATACTGATTGTGATGTATGATTGCTTATAAAAAAAGTGGTCTGTCTCTGTCTGTCTACTCATCTGTCATCCATCTGTCAAATCAGTCGGCAGCAAATTAAAATAAAAAATTCTTCATTCTATGATATCTTGATAGCAAAGGACACATTTCTAAACAGCCATTTCTCAAGTGACGTCACACGAAGGCAAATGGAAGTTTTTTTTTCGCAGCATTCGTAATCATGAGGTTTTTTAGACTACAAGTTCAAAAATACGGCTTATTAAACCTAAATATCGAAATTGTTTTCGAATTAACACACCTTAACATAATTTTATCTAAGCGAATTAGAGAAAAAAGATAAAAAAAAGGCAGTAATAATAATAGAAGAAATCCCTGTAAGAAACAAGTCTGCCTCTGTAAAATGTGAATTTTTTTTTAAAAGCATTTTTTGAGCTTCACCTGTTAGTTAGATAGTATCTTGCAACTGAATTTTAAACCAGTTCCCCCGAACATATTGAGCTAAAATTTTGCACACATATTTGGTTTTGGTGACGATGCACGATAAGCTAAGTGATGTCATCCTAAATCTAATATGGTGGACGCTACAAGATGGCGATTTATTATTTAAAAATACCAACCCCTTTGACATGGTTATAATATAAGAGTAAAAGGATTTTACAAATTGAATAATTGGGTGTATTGAATAAAACAGCACAAAATAAAATTTGGAGCGAAAACCACGCACGTATTCAGAGCGGTTTCGCAGCCGGATTGTTTAAATTTAAAACCCGCTTATATTCTAAATTCACTCAATAGTTATTCAACAAAACCTTATTACCTATGTATTGTGTATGCTGCCATCGCAAAGTTTCCATATTGGCTCCTGTAAACGAGAATTAAAAAAAAAAAAATCTAATTTACAGAAACCACTATCCGGCTGCGAAACCGCTCTTAAATTATACACTAACTCAGGTCAGGTACCTATCTTAAATATTGTTGTACCTAGTTGTAAAATTTAGCATCCTATTTTAAAAATGCGGCCTATTGGTACTTATCGTTTACCTGGAACGATGAAAGCTAAACTCTTATTTTTATATATGATGAAATCAAAAGATGAAAGGCACCAATGAAAGCATTGATGAAAGGCATAAAAGAACGAAATGATAATCCTCTTTTCTTACTCTTTTTATATAATGCTACAGAACCCTCAGAGTGCGAGTCCATAGATACCTATGCTATGTCTGGAACATTTATGTTATTGTTCCGAGGTCTGGAATCTAAAAATCAAACAAAGAAATGAAACCTTGGAATCTAGAACGCAGCCGTAACTAAACGTCAAGGAAAGAAGATGCAGTGCAGATAACTTCACATCAATCAAAAAATACCTAATGCCAACGTTCAAAAACAAAATATCATTTGATTGCATGTTTTCATATTATTACTACACACTAAAGAAATAAATAGGTACAACCAGT
This sequence comes from Ypsolopha sequella, assembly GCA_934047225.1. Taxonomy (NCBI): domain Eukaryota; kingdom Metazoa; phylum Arthropoda; class Insecta; order Lepidoptera; family Ypsolophidae; genus Ypsolopha; species Ypsolopha sequella. The sequence goes on from OW203996.1 coordinate 14,284,889, forward strand.
AGTGTTGTAGTGGAATAATTACTTAAAAATAAGATATATTTTCTAGAACCATAGCCCAAGTACCAAAATAAAAATGTAATCAATTACCTTTTCTGTCTATTTCAATATTTTACGACCCCGATAGGGACAGTTGTCCGTGTAGAAGCGAGACAGCGCAGCGCCACATTGCCGATGACGCCCGATATCGCGGAATGTACCGTTGGTTAGGTTGGCAGTACCGGTTTAGTTCCCCATCGCGGCCGCAACGTAGCGTTGGCGTCGTGCGACACCTTTCATTGTATTGACTATTGACTGATTCTGAACACAGAGAATAATGTATAAACTTGATTTGTCGTGTTATTATCTTAGTTTGTGTTAAAATAGAATGTAACAAGTTTTAGTTTAAGTGAAATTATGTCCTGATTTACGTGAAAGTGAAAGAGAACAGCCCGTCAAGTGCTACGCGGCCATTTTACTTGCAATGCGGCAACGGTGTACGATCCGCCATTGGAAACGGCCAGTGTCTTTCTCTGTGTAATATTTGTATTTTGCCGAATCGGCAATAGAAGCTGCTGTTAGCCATGTGTATCGAAAGTGTAGTGCGGACTTTAGTGTAGTGACACACGGTGATCGTGTGTTTTAATGATGTGCAAAAGATGGAAATCGAAGTGAAGCAGCGGAATCAGAGGAATAGGCGACGGGAGCGGGCTCAGCGCATGCAAGCACAGCGAGAGAGCAAAGTTAAGGATGGGGACAGCGGCGAGGACGAGTCTCCGGCCAGGGAGAAGCCGCCTCGTCCTGCGGCCCGAAGGAAAAAGTCGCGGGAGCCACTGGGAGAGGAGGAGATCATCGACGGATTCGCCATAATGGCCTTCCGCACCTACGAGGACCTAGAGGTAAGTCACACCTGGCTCCTGCATGCGAACGACCCCCGCAGAAACAAAACAATGGCCAAACTGTACTGGCGACTTGCTCCCGTTAGATACCTATAGAAAGTAGCTATGTTTACATCCTTTGTCGGATACAGAATCCGTGACCCAATCTATATTGGCTTGTATAGTTATTAATTTTGGTGTATTCGCATTCGGAGAATAGATTCGATTATATTACCTATATAACTATTAGCTAATATACACAATGCGTAAATCTACGTAGATTTATATTCGAAGTGAAAATATTCAGGTTAATTAGTCCATATTATCGGCAATGACCCTTACTGCATGCCTATCCCTTCACACACGTCCCCACATGAGCAGTTTCTTCATTTGTCTCATTACAAAAACACAGTGCCCGTGCATCGTAATCGCTTTCGTCGCCTGGAAGTGCAATGACCTATTGAATAAACTCATCGCGTAGTGTGACCGTAGAGCTCCGTAGATCTTCGATAATGATCTGGCATTTGTGACGTCAGTCAGCTGTAATGGAACTAATGAAGCAATATCCTGGTATGTTGAAGCTATATCCAATAAGGCATGTAGGTATATGTTTAGCCTAGCAGCTGATGATGCAGCCGCGGTCTCCCACATAGTGTAAATTTGGTCCAAGTGGCTTTCGCTAGTTTGCGCTCATTTATCGCGCGCCGTCCTCGAGTATTGCCGTTCTAACGAAGAACACAGTAACTTGGGTTTTTTGTGAATTTGAGTTTATGTAGCAATAATCGTTTTTTTGTAAGCTAGGCCACAATTTTATTTTGAATTCTTTGTGGCTTAATTCTCGACTTAAAAAGTAAAACCACAGTTAGTTTAGATTGTTTACATGTTTACGAAATTAAATCAGAGAAAACATATAGGTAGGGTAAACATTCAATTTTTTTAAACACTGTAATTGCGTAATTTTCGTTTTTGCTAAATAATTGTTGTTCTTATACCTACTTACATCTTGCATTACTTACACTACAACTTACTTATTAAAGCTTAATAGTAAATCTACAAAAAAAACCAAGTACCCAGGTAGTTGTACCTACTTGTTTAAAACAGAGAAACTCGAAATGCTATTCTAAAACATAGTTAAGTTTTACTGTGTTATAAGATCAAAAAGCCGATTCTGGAGGAGGATATATTAACTTATAGTGCTGTCAAAACTAAATTTACTTCATTCCAAAATGGTCCTTAAGTGTTAGGCATAGAAGCTAAATTACTTTAGAAAATTTCAATTTTTAATAGTACTAAAACTAAAATTAAAGCCTTCAGAATCGGCTTTTATATCTCTGTAATATATTTTATGTAATATATTTATACGAAAGTAAAACACAATTTTGCATCAAAACTTTTTATTTATATAATATGTTTATTCAATACATCAAATTATAGAATTAAAAAAAGCGTTTTCAAGCTTTCCAGTTTTTCTCTAAATTATGGTTTGCCTAGTTACTGTGTTCTTCGTTAGAAGGGCAGACTGGCAATATGTTGACATCTAGTACACAGTGCACAATAAAACTACGTTCCGCGCTATCGTTTAGAATTATGGCGACAGCCTTCCCGTTCGTGGCTGGCTGAAGCACCCGCGCGTGTATTATCGAACCCAAACAGGTTCCTTTGCTCCTATTTAATTCACCACATGCAGCGTGCATCGCTTATGCAATTTCTACCGACAATGGCAGTAAGTTAATTTTCCACGTAAAACGAGTTTTTGTAAAATTACATACGATAACGGCCGACATATGGGCAATAAAAAACAAATTGTTATTATAATACTTACCACTTCTCTTGTAAAACAAAGTCCGCAGGCAACAAAGCCAGCAAGTAGAGAATATGAGCTTTAAACCTGCCTTTGTGCTCAAACAAGTAGTTTGAAGAACACATTGTTGTAAACAATAATCTTACAGAACGCTAGCAGAAATGTCAAAAAACGCTGCTTTATATTTCAAAGCAGGATACGCGAGAGCTTGCTTTCAAACACATCGATCTTAGAAATCCCTATCAAGTTTCCCGTTCAATGAACTTCATTGGACAAAAAGGATAGTTAAAATAAACACGGTCGCGCGTGACCGCCTCATCCGACGTCCGTAAGCATGCAACAATACGCAGCTCTCGACTTTCCCACGGAACGCCTCCCGGGACCTGCCTGCAATACCCGTAGCAAACTACCGGACCAAGAAGCTAGCCACCAGATCCAAGACCATGAAACCAACCGCCGGACCGCACGGTCACTATCGACCTACCGCATATGCCTTGACGTTAGCACTATTAGTGACGTTTACTTAACTTGTATTACGTACTCGAAAACATCAAAAACATGGACTTTTTTAAAAGAGCTTGCTTACAGATTGAGTTATATTTATCTGGTCCAAATATAGAAGTAGGATAAAAAAAACTTCCCGAATTAAAAAAGCCTTCATAAAAAGAAGCACGTTCAAAACTAATTTGAAAAGTTTGACAAGCCCCCCGTCTACCTGATAAGCGGTCGAGGAAGATTGGACGTGGCATAAAGAAGTTAGACGGGCGTAAAATATTGTAGACATCGGATTTTGGCGAGGCGAGCCTTGTGCGATCCATTTCTTTCACTAGGGTAGCTTGATCGTGTTGAGAACGTGGATTTTGTAATCTCCACTGAAGGAGATTTACGATTTCTGCACTGTTGATGTTCTTATTCTACGATTGATAGACCATAACAATGTCTGATATGGCTGAACTGAAAATAAAACTATTTACGCGTGGTTGATGTTCATGCTGATGACGCGTTACCGAATTCTTTTTCTAAAAAATAATTGTCTTGAACGAACTTTTATTGATGTCGTTAATTTTATTAAAAAGTAATAAGAAAATATACACACTATGATAGAAATAAATTTCTATATTTTTCAATACTTAGCGATTTATCCATTGCAAGGAGACATAATCGGTATCATATTAATTTGATATTACTATTAAAATATACATGTAGATAATCTTGTCTAAATTGTGTGAAACAAGATAATATCAGCATGCTACGATATTATCAGACGCAGAACATGTGTCTGATGCACTCTGCTTGAGCGGTCGTTTATGCTTTCCATATAACCACAATATTTCGACAACTGATTCGACCTATAACCGACTCTATCGCATTTTATTAAGAGCTTGTTTCATCGTGGCAGCTTAGTATACAAAATCAATATGAGACGGCAAGAAGAGCCGTGAAGGCTGGAGCAAGGACCGTTTCGGGGCGCCCCGTGTCACCCCGGTGACCCACCCCATTGTCCCGACATTCCCCAGAGCTCAATGTTAGCACGTCGTGACATAAATACTTACCTGGCTAAACTTTAAACTGCTACAGCCTTCTCCAACCCGTTCGCCTTTTCCCTCTTGAATTTTTCCGTAGCCACTCGAGTTTTATCGAGAGTAAAATCTTAAAGTGGCAAATAGGTGCAACGAAGACGCTAATATGTAATCGTAAAAGTCTTGTTGATCTTTCAAGTTCTTTAGTGTACTGGGGAGAATTACGACAGTATTATTAGTTAGTTGGGATCTGTTAACTAATACTCAAACGCGCAATGTCTACCATTAGTCGATGTCGGTTTATAGCGCTATAAATTAGCAACTATGTAAGTGAGGCGGTTAACACGCTGTTGCATCCCGGTGCACCTAAAATAAGACTCGCAAATCACCCGCACTCGTCCGGACTAACTCGAGTCGCAATCCTGAACATAATGAATATGCAGACGCCTAATTACCATGCCGGAATGATGAAAAAAAAAACCTTTGGAATGGAGTCAAATTGCCAAGCCAAGAGCTTCTTTGTTTTATCTACACACACAAATAAATTGGGTATTTATTTATACTAAATCATAAGGTTAAATAATAAAACAAAGCTACTAATTATGCTAATTATGGCGACAGAATGTGTAAATTTTATTCACGGCTGAAAAATATTAATTTATCTTTCATAAATTTATTCAACTAAATTTCATGTTTAATTGAGCAACATTTGATGTAATGGCCGCTTTTATTCATAAATAAATTATTAATATACTTACATCAATGAATGATAAAGTGTGACATGCCGACGAATGTAAGTATATTAATAATTTATTTACAAATAAAAGTGGCCGTTACATCAAGTGTTGCTCAATAAAACATGAAATTTAGTGGTCACTGGATATCCGGGACAGAAATGCAGCTAATTGCTACGGGACGGTTCCGGAAGCTGAACAGGATCCTTGGCTCGTAGATGTATCGTTAACCTAGTCTAATTTGAATTCACACATTGATCGAATAACCTTATCTAAATTAGTAGGATTATGTATACAATTCTGTATTTATGTAAATACAATTAATAGAAATATACATACTTCGTTGCTTATTGACGGACGGATCCCAATTAAGAGAACTTATTCCGACAAGTGTTTCCTCTTCAGCAAACTACCCAAGTTATTAAAGTTTGTGTAAAGTTAGAAGCCGAATTGGTTACGCTTACACCTAAGTAATAGAAAAGAGCTTAAATAATTCAATGTCTAGTCGACGCTATGCGGTTAACTTCTTCGCTCTCCAAAGTTCTGTGTAAGTAAGCGAGAGCGATGCAGACATGCAAATGCACAAAATTCAGAAAATCCCCCCTCGCTTACTCCACCACGGGTATCTTCTCACCGCCTCTTCAGCCACGCTTGCTCAAGAAATATGCTGGAAAAATTGCTTTCGCCGAATGCGACGTGTGTCGATTTGTCGAGAGACTTTTTGCTTATAGAAGTAGGTATGAGATAAGATCGGTATTCCTTTGCAGTCGCAGAAAAAAATCAGGTCAAGTGCGAAGTACTCGATTGGGTACTGTAGACAATATAGATTTAAACAATATAGATGAATTTTTACGTACTTTAAATTATATTTTAAGGCTTAGTGTTTTCCCTGTAATCTTGACCTTGTTTGTTTAAAATTCATACATTTTCAAGATATAGAAAAAAATACTTGTTATAAAACTTAATATTCAGGTGTGAACTAGCAAATTATGTTTCTGTTCTAAATTATACTCGTAACTTCTGAGGCTGTTGCAGATTTTGTGTACGGAACCCTAACAAACCACTGCTTCGTATTACACGATGTCGGGTACATTTTCCCGCAGGCTTGCAAGTAAAGCCTAGAATTTCAGAACAAACACAGCGTCGCAGGGCTTGTTGTATTAAAATTTTACTCGTTAAACCTCCCTCCGCAGTGCATTGAAACTTGCCGGCGTTTCGCTTGAAATTTTATTACAGTCTTTTGCTGTTTATTCGTCGTGTTGCGAGTGCTCATCTCTGGAGCACTCGTCGACGCTTCGCCACCAGGTTCTGTGCATCTGCAGTGATATATTATTTATTTGAGATAGATCGTAACTGAAATGTGCCGCGGATCGTTTTGGTGACGCTTTTGGATTGGAGGGTTGTCTTTGATTGGGAGGGGGCTGGTCTCTCCATGTATCTTTCTGAAAGAGAACACCGATGTAAACCTGCATGGTATTTAGTCTTCAGGTTCGTCATTATAAAGTGGGTGTACGATACAGGGTTTTGCTTATTAACTGACAGATATTTTTTTCTCACGCTCTTTTTAATCAAAGCAAAATGATCTAGACCGAATTTCCTTTTCACGTTCCAATCGAATAAACACCCAAACAAGATTGTAGCCGCTCGCCTGTACCATGTACACAAAATCACACATGTTGGTAATCCTCTACGATCCGCAATCGATTGTTTACCTTCCACCTCTGAGCGCGCACGTACGCTCCCACCGATGTTTATAACATAACGCGCAATGTTTATTACACAATGCTCGCTTAACCATAATATAACCTACGATATTTTAGTGCTCTATATAACTTTGTTGCTACTTTATATTTTATAGGTTCTTACCGTACTTAGGGATGTGGAAATAACTATTTGAACCGCTACATTCCAGAAAAAAAAAACAAGGATAAATTAATATTATTATACCTATATTGCAGTATAGAAACACAGAAAGAAAAGCAATGATATAATATTAATGTATATCTCCTTGCGATAGATAAATAGCAAAGTATTCAAACAAATTAATTTTTATCATAGTATAAACCAAAGACTAAACTATTGGAAAAATAAAACATGAAAAATAGTAGCTTATGCTACAAGTGCGGTAAGGAAGCAATAACTTAGGAGGACGATTTGAAACACGAGTGTAGCGAGAGTTTCAAACGTTTCGAGTAAGTTATTGTCCTTACCCACGTGTACCATGCTGCGTTTTTCAATGCAAAGTAAATAAAATACTACTATTAGATACATAATTAAAGAACAAAGTAATTATTATTAAAGTTGAAATGATTATATTAATATAATTTTTGTACTTGATGGTGCTCTTCAACATTGAATGTACCTATAGACCACAATGAAGATGGTTTATATTTCTTTACCAGTTCGCTAAAGTATGCAAAGAGAAAGTATTCCGAAAATAACGCGGCATTTTTACAACCTTTTTTATTATATTGATATTTATCTCTTTATTTTGGCGGCAAGAGCCTATCATTAATTTGCAATTATAGCTTCTGCAAGTATATCTAGCGATCTCTTTATTTTGGCGGCAAGAGCCTATCATTAACTTGCAATTATAGTTTCTGCAAGTATATATCTAGCGGGGGGTTAAGTCCAATGATTTATCAATTAAATTCCAGATTTTCTAAGGAAACAAACAAACAAAACATACTCCAAATCTCAGATATAAACCATAGGCGGGCTACTTTACTTCCTTTTTCTTTCTGTGCACGCAAATTGCCAGTCAGATTTGCGTACCTGTGGATGATAAATTTAATTTTGTCATTATTTTTCGTGAATTTCTCAACCGCTTTATTTTTCCTGTAATCTTTACGTAAACGATTATTTTTATATTTTTTGATCCACCAGTTTTGGAGATAAGGCGGGACATACATTTTTTTATGGTTTTTCAAGGACTTCTCGAAATAAATGCAATTAAATATAGCCAGACTATATATTTTTACAATTAACTTTTTAATACCTACAATTTAATACCCATATTGTATTTTTATAAAACATTTATTTTATTCTTTTAACTTTTTTTTTATTTCTCTTTTGTGCTTATTTTTTTTTCAAATTGGTAGGTTTTCCTGTAATTGGCCAGTTATGATCTATAATTGTCATTTTTTTTTTTCATATTTTTCGGTCTACCTGTTTTGGAGATAAGGGAGGGGGACATACATATTTTTGTGGGTTTTTAAAGATTTCTCGAAACCAATGCCAGTAAATATAGTAAAAGTAAATATTTTATTTTTACAATCAGCTTTTCAATATATAAAATTTGATACCCATATCGTATTTTTAGGATAATATTTTTTATTTTTCTCATATTTGTTTTGGAAATATTTTAAACAATTTCAAACTTTTTATATTTTTTTACATCGTAATATGTGGGCAAATTAATGCTATTTTTGTGCCAAACTTTGTCTTTATCTCTAACGGTGCTAAAGTTATGAGGCTGTGACATATGGACGGACGGACGGAATCTCACCATAAAGGTTCCTTTATATCTCTTGGGTACTACGAAACCCTGAAAACGGTACGTTCCAAAACGGCTTAGTAGAGGCATCAATTGAATATTTTGCCACCGCGAGACGAGAACATTTCTCTCGCAGTCACGTCGTCGTCGTGTTTTCGCAGTCATCGGCAGTCCGAGTATTTAGTTAACCCAACCAGTTTTCTATATCATAGAACAATAGTATTATTTTGTAACGCACTCATTTTGCCCAAGTGTTAGCACAAAAGCATAAAAAAAATTGAATGGATTTTTATGACCACTGCAGCTACGGCGTGCAGCGGCGCGGCACAAAATGTGGAAAACGTTTTGCACTTACAAACGCAACGCCGGCCACTCAGAAAAGGGTTGTGCTTTCTCAACCAATCAGGAGATGATTTCTTTTCTCATATTAGTCCTGAACTATGATGAACTTTTGCAAGTTAATTAGTAGGCGTTGGCTTCTTGTTGGCTTACTGTTGTGTTGAAGTACGTAAATATTTCTACAAGTAAATTAAACACCTAAAAACAATTTTGGTGTCGAAGTGGAAACGATGCGATGTATGGACAGTAACGTTTTGAGAACAATGGCTTTGGAGTTAAGTGGAATAATCCTCCAAAACATGTTATAGTACTATGACTCGCACTGTACGTGCGTGCGGATGCGTTCCGAAATGTATTTGCGTGCAAAACAAAGAACTTATTTATATCTTTGGTGGCTGAACCTTCTGATAAGATTACCACTTTTGCACCCGTAGCACAGTGTTTAATCGCGTGCGACGTGACTTAGTTCAATGAAAAGTGCGAGGTGCGTGACACGATGTCTTTGCGATTAAACAGTATGTCACGCTCCTCGCACTTGTTATTCAACTAATATGCGGCGCGCGCGATTAAACACTATGCTACGGGTGCAGGAAAACTAATCTAAGATAACGTTCTCAAACGCGGGGTAAAGGTAAAAATTAACTGTCACTCGTTCCACAACCACCCGAGTGAAAACGAAGAGCTCCGAACAATTCTCGAAGTCGTTTCTAAACTTTGTCAGAAATGTAAAATTCACTTTTAACAATTAAATTTTACACGCCGTAAATCCAGGAGTAAATTTTCACTTTGACATTTGTCATAACATTACGCGCCAATTTTTGGTTTCTGGGTTATAGAATTCTTCGGAATGACTTGTAAAGCCATTAATAATGATACATATACAAAAAAAAAATATCCGTATATAAACTGCCTTTATAAACGATTAGTAAATATATTCCGTCTCAGTCTTATCTCTTTCACTTTTACGAAGTAAACTTTACATTTACCGCGCTGTTTAGGAACGCAATCTAAATTGTAGCTTTTTTCAAGTGTTGCCGGTGTAAACGTCGAATCTGCTAAAATTATAAATAATAACTGATACATATCCACGTAAATACCAATTGATATATATCAGTTAACCCTGAAAAAAAGCCTGTCAAGGATATACAGGGTACGGGTTTTTTCAATGTAATCAGCTCGAAAGGACACTTTATTTGCCAACCAATCCCACGTGAATTTTCACAACGTAATGTCATTGGATATTATTTTTATTTTCGGGTTTCCCAGTAGGTACTTACAAGCCAAATTTCAGCTTAATTGACTCAGACGTTCTTGAGATATGTTTATGAGACACCTGAGGATTCGCTATATAACTAAGAGTTCCCATTTATTTATGGAACCTTAAAAATTCAGCACACACTAAAAAGCATCGGAATGGGATATAAATTGTTGGGAGATACGAAGTAAAACCGCAATATCTAAGTGACTTTTAAACCATTCAAAAAGCAGCTTATCGCAGAATTTCCGCGCATTTATCCGGTATCCGACTCGAAGATGGGGTGAAAATGATTACAAAGCTGGAACCCTTGCGAGAACACCCGGCTGCACACTTTACTGTTATCGTTCGGAAATCGCATCGAATTTAATAAAACCTTTTAAAAATATGATTTCTGAACTTTTTAGGCGGCTCCTAATTTAGAGGGCTTCGAACAAGGGGAGTCTTTTTGTTTCTTTTGCTGTTTTAATTTAACGAGTTGCTGTGTTTTATTTGAGTAGATAACAGTGAATCACTGTCTTAATTTAGATTATTAAGCTAATGACTTACATACAATATTATCAGATACTTGACTTCATGTTAAGTATCTGATAATAAATATAGAAAGTTAAGCCTTTTCTTGCATATTTTACTGAGAAAATGGGATGTCCTATCGTGTCTGATAAACAATATACATAACTAAGTAACTAAAAAAACAGCATTTGCGAGTGGTGCTTGAGTTTATTTTAATGTTGAAAAGCTCTTGAAAGCACTCGGTGTAAGATGTGTCAAGTGGCGAGAATCGATGTTAGACAGCGCGGCGGCGCCATGGACATCGTCGGTTGAAGCAAAGTAGCGGTCGCGGCGTATCTTGACGATCTCGGAGATAAATGCCCCCTCGATCCGACCCGTGACCCGATCGCGATCTAATTGTCTGGGGAGAGTTTGGAACTACGCGGCTCAGCTGTGATTCGCAACTTGTATATCGGCTATTGATTTTGTCGCTGCTCATGCTGAACGAATATCAGTGTCGTTTTAACTGTTGATTGTAAGTACGCAATCAGGTAGTATAAATTGTAAATGCAGTGCTCGTTCCACCTAATTTAGAGTTAAGTGCAAAGACAAATAAACGGTTTTATTTAATGAGCAGGCCGTGTCAGGTCTATCGAAATGCGAGCCACAACTCAGCCTATCGGCTTACTTTCATTGTTTGAAAGCCGCGTTGTACTAAACGCTTGACTCACCTCAACTCATTAGCCTTAACAAATATAAGCTTATTTCCCACTCGCCGCTGTAACTGATAGGCGTTTGTTAACACTCGATTGTTTTATAGTCTTTCTCATCAAATGTGAGTTGTTTTATACTGAACAGTAAATAAATTGCGGCTACAACGAAGTTTTTTTAATACTTATATATTCATGTAATTGTGTGCTTAACATGCGTAATAAGAACTCGGCAAAACTGTGCCAAGAAAAAACATCACCGTGAAGGATATTAGCTTGTATTAGCACTCGAAGCACGACATAATATAAACATTCGTAGCACATTACTCCATTATCGCTAAACATACACGTCAAGCCTGAACAAATGTTTGCGGAGAAGTTAGAAGTAGTCGCGCGCTCGCAGCGCTCGATAGGTTAACGGCCATAGGCTAGCCGCAAACTACCCTAAAATTTAAGCTCATTGTAAAATGTTTTGTAGCTAATAGAATATTATACCCCTGTTAAGAACTCCTCGCACCCAGTTTTACTTATCTTCTATACTACAGTATTTAATACATGAAATGATATTAAGAGGCTATGCGAATTTTATTTTTGTCACTGTCTCTCCAAGCGAAAAATCGCGCAGTGCGAGAGGAGCGGATTCAGGGCAAAAGGGAAAAAAATTGGTTTTATATTTTTATTAAAAAACTAAAATAGCTAGAAAAATTTCAAATATCGAATCTCTAGATATTGTTAAAACACACCTAATGAAATATGTTTGAGTTCTGTATACGGTTCCTATTCGTCAAACGAGGAGAAAAAGCGTGTTTGAAGACCTCATTTCAACAATTATTTCTATCAAGGAAAATTTATCCAAACACGTTTTCCAATTTCAAAACCCAAGATTATATAGTCAAAATGCATATACCAGAAACTGACTATAATTTTCTATGTATTTCATGAAATACACAGAAAAGAAACACCCGTATTTTTTTCGCATATCGCGGCGACGCGACGCCGCGAAGAATTGGCACTTTTTGGAGTCATTTTACTACGTTCAGTAGAAAGCTACTAGTTTGATAAATTAGGATAACGTTTCCGGAACCTTTTTCTAGATTTCAGTAGAAACGCGATTAAAAATCTTTCACTCGATAGAAATAATTATTAAAATGAGGTCTTCAAACACACGCTTTCTCATAGTTTGACATATAATAATCATGTACAGACCCCAAACATATTTTATTACATGGGTTTTAACAATATCTACATTTTGGTAATTGGAAATTTTTCTAGTTATTTTAGTTTTTTTTATATAAATAAAAAAGTTTTTTTTTTCTTTCTCCCTGAATCGGTCCCTCTCGCACTGCGCGTTTTTTCGCTTGGAGTGACACTGCCCGTTTAAAATTAACCTTAATAGAATAGTCGGTTATATTTTATTTATAAACCAAATTATAGATTTAAAGACAGAAAATACACAAACCTAAAACAATTAAAAGCAATAAAATTAAGAATAACATGTCGTGCATAAGAAAGTTTGTATGCACTTCAAAATAAATCGATAGACAATAAATTTATCTATAATTATTAAGTCCTCCAGCTTGCTTAATTTTTCACTGCTCTCTTATCATTATTCGATTTTCATTTAGTTAAATTCACTATAGTTAATTCCATATGTCGCTTTACATTTTTAATGTTAATAAATACATATTGTGTTTTTTAAGCTTTATTTATTTCTTTGGTTTACTTATTAATATTAAAACAATAAGAATACGTTTTTACTCGATATGTTTCGGCCCACGGCATGTGGCCGTCATCAGGCAGTTTTAAATTAGCTGAAATCTATTTTTTGCTTTTGATACTATCCGGTAATTATCCTGTAAACGTAAATTATACTAGGGTATCCCTTCCCGACGGTGATGAATTAAAACACATTTTTCACTTATATTTTTGGTACTCGTATATCATTGATTGTTATAGTAGGTCATTTTAATTTAGAATTAAAGTCGAGTCCAGAATTAGGCGAACTAACTTGACAGCCGAAAATGTTGCCAGACATAGGAAAAAATAAATAGTGATAGGTTTATGTCGACACAAATATGTCGATATAACCTTGTGCCTTCTATAAATCTGATTCTATTTATATTTTATCAAGTAATTGTCGTCGAAACTTTCACAGTCATACATACTTGCCAAATAGGGATGAACTACAGCAATTTATATGATATAATATGATCTGAAGGATGTATTGTTTAAAGCGGATATTTACGATACTTACTCCTCAAATTAGGAATAAAATACAAAAATAATGATGTTATTACAACAGGCCATTGTGATCCTTTTAGGTGGTTTCTGTCGGGCTAGTACGGTACATTTCATGTACCATACATATAGCATTCATCCCTTTCTTTCTGGCAAATATGAAAGTGCGATAGAGGGTTTTAATTAATTTAATTAATTTTTATTATTATTATTTTGCTTAGTAAAATTATTAGTTTGATTCCAAACACAATAATAATGATTAACTAGACTTTTTAAACATCGATATAAACAGCACTAGCCAAACTGTGGCAACATTAGTGTACAATGAACTGTCAAGTTAGTTCGCCTAATTCTGGACTCGACTTTAGTGTAGACTTTTTATCTTTTAGTCGCTATGTATTTAAGTTCGCAGCAATAAAAAAATTCCTAGAAACCACTTGTAAATAGCTTTCATAATCATAACAGTGATTTTTTTAACTGAAATTGAGCAACAAACAAACAAACAGCTGTTGTTTTGTTAGAAGAATGGAAAAGCGAGTTATGTAAGGTAAGAATGCTGTATTATATCTACAGATATTAATTACCTATTATGTTGATAAATTAATTGTTTATAATAAAATTAATTAATATGCTATATTATATCTAAAGTAAATATTGTTAGTGAGCTTAAATTATCATCAAAAAAGGATTATTAAATTTCAAAAGCTATATAATAATGATAAAAAAATAATGAGGATTTATTCAAGAATTCCAAGAAATATGATCTGTTGAAAACTAAATCATTTACAAGTATCCCAAAACGATTGCAACGCCTTCGTGTTCATGCATTTTTATCCAATTATCAAATCGCCATTATAATCGATATTCAATTGATAATTACGGTCATTATCTTGTCTGTAACAACACAGATTACTGTGTCTACTATTCTACAACAAATTTCGTAATTTAATCCAAATTGACCTTTATTTTCAAGTGCACACGGTTGTTCCGATTTATTCTATTATCGTGAACGAGTGGTGCAAAGCAATTCAGTTGTTGTATGTGTGGGAAATATTAATTAAGTTTCTGTACCACTATTTGCTTTTATAGCCTTTTACCTTCACAGTGAGGGCTAATTGGGGTGTGAACATTAAACATTTTTAATGCCCACACGTTTTTTTATCGTCGGATCATTGTATTGTTTTATATTAGCTCAATATATATTTTTTATTTATATAATAGTTGATAACAATACTTACAAAGTTTTATAATAAAAAAAAACCCTTTTCTGCACATTGTGGTGTGTTTTGAGTATCTGGTTGTTTAAACTACTCGTAAGTTCATATATTTATAATTTTATATACATAATTGTTTTCTTTGTGTTATCTGATAAGTTCTCTTTGAAAATGAATTATCGTCAAGATAGTGTTGCTTAAATCTTTTTATTTAAGTTATTCTATTGATATTGTTACTTACCTTGCGCTGTAAGTTTACCTTGAAAATAAATAAATAAATAAAAATATTGAAGATGTTTGAATTGCAATTTCTTGGGTGAACTCTTACTCTTTGCATATCTGCCATTTTTTAGCAGTATTTTTATACTTACAAGAAGGCCTCAACAATGTTTTTGTTAAAATGTGTTTTTTTTTACCGAAATAAATATTTTTGTATTTTGTATTTGTATCTGCTCTCAGGGGAATCCTGTTATATTGTCTAGGTAAAATAGAAGCTCCAGGTCAAAGTTAAGGTCTCCTCACAGAAAACAATTTGCGGCTTTTTAATAATTTTTAGTTTAAAATAACCTATACACTTATTTAACATCATCAATCACGTGATATATTTTAACATGTGTGTGCATATTTTTAAAAACTATTTAAATATTTTATAATTAAATCGTCCCGACACGAGTCCCCGAGAGAGTGACAGAGGTGTTCTCAACTGTAAACTGTTAGACGCAAGTCACAGCCCATACTTTGTACACCCGCTTTTCACCGACGGTTATTACGTCCTAAACGTGATGGGTGGTCAGCCCTATCGCCGTAATTCGGGCACAAATGGACCAACAGCTTAACGTGCCTTCTAGAGCACGCAGACCGAAAACAGATTAAGGTGCATCGGCGGGGATTGAACCCACGACCTCTGGGTTAGCAGGCGAGCGCTCTACCTCTAGGCTACAGCAACTTTTTATAATGACATAAATATATAGAATCGACCTTGCTTGTTACAAGAAAGGCGACAAACTTGAAGAGTACCGGTTAGAACAATAAAAGCGGCTAACTTGCGCTTTTTATCGCGTCCCGGAGTAACAATCTCTTGTTAACGTATAATTATCTTCTCGACGCGATAAATTAACTGTGTAGCTATTACATTACTTAATTACACAACATTTATTAAGAGGGCGAGATCTGTGAGAAAAAAAAATCGACTACTAATCTGGGAAGTCTCTTGTTCAAAACCGGTAGAGGCGCATATTTGAGTAATGCCTGCGTTTATATTCACCCAAAGGTCCTCTGGAAGAACTCGCTAGTTCATTGTTCGCTTGATAAGGCCGCCAATTGTTACCTTCTTTTCTTCGATCAATAGTTGTATATCGTTGATCGAAGCTTCTTTTATTTATAAGTTTGTTCTGTTACCATTTTTTTTTTTTGTGTATAATAGAGAGTATTTTTCTTCTCTTGCCTGCATGCTTCGGAAGGTACATTCTCTGATATCATTGCATATGAATCCAACTAACAAATTTTATACTCATCATCACCCGTCACGCTGGGATGTAATAATCGTTAGTGAAACTTGAGTGTACGAGTGGGGCCTGTGACTTACACTTCACAATCCATACTTGGAAACATTTCTGACACCTCCTCAGTGACCATGTCATGTATAATGGACACGTCTAGCGTCTCCTGTAGTGAAATATCGGTATATTTTCTATAGTAACTGACTAATTAGTTATAGCAAAGTACAAAACTTATTGAATTTTTGAAAAATTCCTATTTTTAGCAATAGCGATATTTATCACTTTTAGTATAAACGTTTTATGTCAGATGACGTTACGAGACATGCTCACTTTGATTGCCAATAACTTCGTAATTTTTTGAGATATCGAAAAAATAATTTTACTACTGTATTTAGCTTTTAAAACGCAATTGATTTTCATAAAAATCTTCATGTAGGAGACGGGCTCATTCTCTATACTATTGTATAATATGTCGTCGTTTGATATCGTTAACTGCTTTTTAACGAATTACGTCATAATAGGGATGATGCCTGGGTTGTCAGTAAATTTAAAAACGTTTATACACCATAATTGATATTCAAAAATAATGCTTACTTATTTCACCGATTTTGCATAAAGTTCAATTTAAACTTTTTTATACAATGAAACAATTTAGAAGTTATTCATTTGCCTTCTGCCAAAGTACAAAGTTATGACGTCACTTCTAAGTATTATCATACAAAAAATCGTTTTTGACGTTTAATAAAAGGTTGCTTATTTGACTAATAGTCATCATCCCTACTCGGTTTTACGCGTAAAACCTGTCTGCGATATATTACTTTATGTCAAATGATGTTTTCCTTCGACACGAAAATAAGTGAAAAGTGTTTTTTTATAAATAACTCTTCCCAACAATAAGTAGACTAATAAATGCCCTTGCTGGTATTTGGCTCGGCTACTAAAGCTAATTTTAGACATTAATCAAACTCGATCGTCAAGCGATAATCGTAAAGTGTCGGTTTTTAAACTACTTACAAATTAGCCATTAGAAATAGTCACGAACGAGTTTATTCAATCAGTATTCCTGCCTCGATTTCAACCGCCTGGGAATTAGTAGCCTACTACAGCTAGCTGTTAAGGCGAGATGGTCAGATTTTAATGCATAAAATCGAATAAAAATATATAGGTACTTTAATATAATAAAAGTGTATACTTCCTATCCGTTTTGAAATTTCGAGTATTTAACGTGTTTAAAAAAATACAACGTTTTTTCTTTTCAAATTGTCGCCTTATTTTGTTTTTTGGTGTGCAATAAACAATATTGTATTGTACGAACAAGTAAGTACTCATATACCTTGTATTTTAAGCTCCAAAAAGTCCCATTTCACATTAATTTTTCTTAAAATACAACTTTTTTTTCTTGTATTTAAAAACAGATCTACCCGTTGTAGATCATAAATTTTTGAATAAAATATATATATATACTTATATGTATATGTAGGATATATACGTATAGGATAGGTGGGCTATCCCGCTCAGCTGCCATATAAATGCTTAAGAGTATGACATAGCCAAAACAAAAACCAGTTCCGGGCGTGGCCTATTCTATTTTACGATAGCGCGCGGGGGGAAATTCGTCCCGGTCTCTAAGCTCGCGTCACCATAGCAAAAATACGAATAGAATGGACGAGGCAGGGTCAAAAGTAATACGTATTTTATTTTATCTAATTTATTAGTGTATTTCGATCATCGTCACACGGCATTGATCCTACTTGCTATCACGTCGGGACGTAAATTTATTATGGTCGGCTAAAAGTGGTTTTTTGAGTGTTTGATTTTTCAGTTGACCCTCGGAACATTTCAGACACTCCTTTAGAGATACATACGAGTAATAATATCGTGACGGTTAATTGTCACCATTACCCATTCTTTAAATATTTTTCGCCCGTTGAGCTAGTTTTACACTTGCGGGAAAATAAATTGGACCAAAAATTTCTTTACAAATTTTTTTTACTAAAGTTGTTATTACAAAAAGTGGACACTAACAAATATTCTCAGAAGGAATGCACCACGTCACTATCTATCTCACTGTAGCCTATATCAATTATGCCTCTCTCTTTCAACCACGTTTAACTGCGTTACTATCTCATTCCAACTCATTTTAAATAGCGTCACTATTTATCTCACTCTAACGCGTGTTAAATGGCATTTCTAATGAACGTCAAATATTTTTACTGCCCGCCACTCTTTCATTCTAAATTCTAATTATTTAAAAAAATACGCAGCTCCTTTAGTAGTAAAATAGCAATAACTTTTTTTTCAAAAGTAATACACAGAAATTGCCAGATCATTTGAAAAACAATATTTGATGAGCCGTTATTTAAGACAATTTGCAAAACTAACATAGGACATTTTTTTTCAGGGTGTGGTATCGAACTAACCTAATTACAAAAAATTGCTCATAAATTGGGTTTTTATTTTTCTTCTTGATGTAACAGCATTTCAAGGTTTATTTTTGACTTTATCAATAGCATGACTATTCAGAGTTGCGCAACAAAAATTTTATTCTTAGAATTTAGAACTGGTTAGCTCTGACTCTCAAAAATCTATTCGAATTTATAAAAGTACCATCAACTCGAAGACTATCTACTTTTTGCTGAGGTCATAATTTGATATTCTGGTCAGTCATGAGCTGGCCTACCAGCCTTCCAAGGGAAAGCGTTGACTTTTGGGACACCTGTTTACCCTTGGGATAAATCGCCAAGTGTTTAAAATATAGAAATTTATTTGTATCATAGTTTGAAATGTTTAGGTCCCTTTACGCAAAATGAAAAAACAAAACTCTTTTAGGATTAATTTGTTGTCCCTATGTTTGTCTGTTTTTCCGTTTGTCTAGGCAATTTTTCTGGGTAAAATCAATAGATGCTAATATTTACAGCCCTGTAAAATATACATATTATAACGTTTTTATGGCCTTTTGTTTAACTTTTTCATAAAAATTTTCTCCTTATGAAAATATAGAGACCAACACTTGACATAATATTTTGCATTTGAAAGAAAGCACAGAAAGGAACTGTAGAACGAATAATGTAAAAAATATAAAACCATATCTTTCTATTCTAAAGGGATTAATAATTTACTGTTTGTTCAATATGGCGATAACTTTGTTTATTATTATTTTTTTCTTTGTTACAAAGATAACAAATATTTTCATACAAGGTTTTCCTTAAGGGCTATTTCTCCGAATTTGTAACAAAATATTAAGAAATAATTATAACGGTAAAGTACAACTTTTAGCTAAGACAATTTATTGTTAAAAGTTTGCTATATGCATAAACATATTTTAATGATATTATGGTATCTTCAAAATAATTGGGTTTTCCATAAGCGTGATATCAGATTATTTAAGAAATTTACGGCTGGTATCACGACGACGGATAAGCCAATTATTTTATTACTATTGTAATATAATTAAAAATATGTTAATGCATACAGCAGACTTTTAACTATAAGTTTTCTTAACTAAAAGTTGTATTTTTACTTATTGAAATTGTATTTCTCATCAAGAAGTGCAAGATGACAAGATATTCAAAATAAGTTAATTGAATTTGTGAAATGGTTTCAGGTCAAAACAGTTTTCCATGAAACGGTAATTGTTTATACTTGGCAAAGTGTGTAAACTTAGTCATCTTAACATGAACGACGCCTGTATTTCTCTCTTTTTTATTTCCAGTATAGATAAATATATACAAACTTGTTAAACTTTGCGTAAAAACGAGGCAATATTGACGATATCCTGACAGCTATTATGATGGTGTTTTATGAAATTTTGCTTTTTGGGCTGTATAGAGACGTAGTTAGATGTCACTAAAATATACTCATGAAAAAAGATATGAAGAAAATAAGCTGTAGACTTCACATTCGGTTTATACCTATTGTATGAATTTTAAGAAAAATACAGGGGTAAAGGGACCTCTTAAGGAAAACCTTGTATTAAACTATTTGTTATCTTAGTAAAAAATAATTTAAGGAAAAAAATAAACAAAGCTATCGCCACATTGAACAGTAGATAATTAATCCCTTTAGAATAGAACAACATGGTTTTCATATTTTTTACATTATTTGTTCAACAATTCCTTTCTGTGTTGACTTTTAAATGCAAAATATTATCTCAAGTGTTCATCTCTACATTTTCATAGTGAGAAAATTTGTATGAAAAACGTAAAAACCTAAAACGTAATATAAATAAAAACGTCAAAAGTATGTTTTTACAGCTCTATAGAGGGCCGTTAATATTGGTATTTATTAATTTTACCCAGAAAAAATTGTCTAGACAAAAGGACAGACAGACAAACATAGGGATAACAAATTAATCCTAAAAGAGTTTCATTGTTTTCATTTTGCGTAACAGAACCTGAACATGTACCGACAGGATTATCTACGATCTAATAATTTTGCCATGCACTGTAAATATTTCAAAATAAATTTCTATATTTTAAATGCTTGGCGATTTATCCCAAGTAAGTGTACCTATATAATTTGCAAAAAACTTCACTTATTGGACCTGAAATGGTGAGCCAATACAGATCTCAGTAAGTATAAGTAAATTAATTTGGGTTTCAATAATGTTCACAAAATTATTCTTTTAGAGTAACATATATTATTTTCCCGCATAAAAGTATGAATTCAATCCAAATTCATTCAGTTTTGTTGTTATGACTATGGCACGATGTAGCTAAATCACAGTGGCGTGCACAGAACTTTTTGCTGGAAAAGCATACAATTGGTCAAGAACAACAATAAAAAAAATATGAAAAAATTTAAATACCACTTTGAAAAAAAAAATTTTGTATGACGCCAGGGTAGACAATGTCTACCCTAGAGCGAAAATTTCCTATACAAACTTTTTTTTTTCAAATTGATATTTAAATTTTTTTATATTTTTTTTATTGTTGTTCTTGACCAATTGTATGCTTTTCCAGCAAAAAGTTCTGTGCACGCCACTGCTAAATCACTCATACGCATATTTTGTTGAGTTTTTAACGGCAGGAATATGATGCTCCTCGAAATATTACTTTATAAAATTAATTTCAATGTGTTTTGAAGTAGTTTTGGGAGATATTTATAGCTTGCAAAAAAGGGCACAGGTTCCACGTCTTACGGGCGCCAGCGCTAGGCGTAGACTGACAATATCTTGCTGCCGCTGACTGCATCAGTGGATTTGCGTATTTTTGGAAAAAGGGGGTGCCTTTTTTGACCCGAATAACGTGGTATTTGGAAAATGAATAGATATCATTCACACTAATTTTATTAAAAAAAAAACAACAAAATCGCGAAAGCGATACCTGAAACAAAATCGATAAGAAGTGTGCAATAGAGGGTTACAAAAAAATTCATTGACAGTACAAATATGAATCGATTAACGTGGTTTGTGGAAAATGAATACCTTAAAGTTCAACCAAAAACAAGTATTTTTTTTATGGCTATACGTAACCTAATTATTGCAACAAAATCATCCGAAAGCTGACATTTTATTTCTGTTTGTATTTTCGTTCCCCTTAAGGTGTTTGTGACGTCCTGATAACTTTGATCTCAATGAAACTTTGCACACATCTTTATATGTTTCCCTTCCCAACACACCGCACTCCGACATATATCTCATCAAGAGGTGTAAGATGGCGAGATATTCAAAAAGTGCCGAATTTGTGAAACTGTTTTCTGTTTTTTTAAAAAACTGTTTTCCATGAAACGGTAACTGTTTATTTATAGAAAAGTCTATAAACGTAGTCTTCTTAACATGAACGACGTCTGTATTTCTCTCTTTTTTTATTTCCAGTATAGTAAAATTATACAACTTGCTAAACTTTGCGTAAAAGCGAGGCAATATTTACGATATCCTGACAGCTATTGCGATTGTGTTTCATCAAATTTTGCTTTATGTGCTGTGTAGAGACTTAGTAAGTTGTCGCTAGATAATACATAATAATACTTATGAAAAAAAATTTGAAGTAAAGTAAGCTGTTGACTTCACATTCAGTTTTTACCTTTTGTATGAATCTTGAGAAAAATCCAGGCATAAAGAGGACTCTTAAGACCTAGGATTTGAAATCGCAGTAAAAAGTTACTGTCTAGCCTTAAAACCTCTAAACAACTGAAGTAATTTCAACAAGGGTCATTATGACGTGGTTGGGGTTCTTTGTAGTTCTTGGGAACATTAATAACACCCCTTTATGACCGCTGCAAGCAAACTAGATTTCAATTCAAATTATTCCGATTATGCGTTTAGTGATCACGATTATTCTCAGAATATTGTTATTATTGGCCACCATTGTTGCCCTACTCGCTATTGCATTCCTAATTATTGTATGCAATAAATAATGAAACAACAGTTACAAGTAATAAAATCAAATAATGTCAGGAACATATTGTTAACAACAGCAGCGCAAAATTTCCTCGTTAATTAATTATAACTTTATTGCGTTTGTAAAGCGATACTGTTATTGCATTTACTGCAATTTATCTAGCAGAGTGTTATTAGTACATACTAGAGTGTGCCTCATTTTCCGAAGAATTTAGTTTTTGAATGTATGCCCCGTCATTTTATTTAAGGGGCATATAGCCGCCAACGACCTTGATTCGACCTGTGTCGGTACAAATATCGACAGAAACTATATTGAAATAACGTTCATATCAGCGCGCACTGCATTACGATGTCGCTAGTCTCCGGAAAGGGCAAAATAGGATAAAATAATATTATAAAAGGTCTTTTACATAGACGCAAAGGACGGAAAAAAAATTCCATAAAATAATGATTTTTCTAAGCAATATTTTCCTTGCATTTTAGTGTAAGAACCACACAAATGCCATTAGTGGTTTCAAAGATATAATCAATTTTACTTCATTTTAGTCCGAAAACAACTTGACTTTGAACAATATTTTCATGCTGTTTCTTATACGCGAGAATAATTTCCTTAAATGAAGTTGTTCTTTATAGTTTAACTAAATATATATATTATAATTTTTAAACATACAAATAACTTTATCAATAGAGTAATTTTCGGATGACGCTGGAAAGAGGCGCTCTAAAACAGTTGTAAAATAAGTGCGTAGACATGCTTACTTGTATCGAAACATGCGATGAATTTTGCATTCTCCCATAACTGTAGTAGTAAAGTATTTTTAAGTTTAGATCGAAGTTTCGGTTTTTTTTTTAATTTTGGAAATCAATCCTTGCTGAAACGCAAATAAACAAGGAATATTTTACTTTTTATTACAATCATTTTATACATTTTTCTTTTTACATCAGTTACTATGTGCTATATTTTATGTTAAAAACTGCGAATTTCATAATTTGTAAAATTCAAAATTCTTTACATGTTTCCACGCAAGTCGGCACGGAAGCCAAATGTCTTCAAAGTTATGTTACAATTGTTTTAGGACCTATTAAATTAAATGAGAGGGTATGTATTTAACAAGTAAATACTTGGAAAAATAAGGGACACCTTAGACATACACATTCTAGTTCGAATACAAGCTATTCAGCAAATAATGCAAAACAAAAGGCAGAGCGATTTCTACTGACAAGGTATAGGAAGGTTAAAACATCTTGATCGTTGTTTCTGCGACTGTCGTATCGCATCCCGATGGGGAGGTGGTGGCGGTTTTTAGGAGGGGGTAATCGTCTGATGACACGCGAGCGAGCGTCTCTACGGTAAAGCCGAGTGCCGCCTCAGCCGGTGTAAGTACAAACGTTTCGATTACGTCCCTCATATTTGTTTCCACGCGCCACTACTGTTGCCGCTCAATTAGATCGTTATTTGGCCGACTTCGCCGTGAGAAAGTCTCACTTTTATTCGCTCGGATTTCTTCGTAACCTTGTATTCAAAAGAAAATTAACACGTTTATGGATAAGCGTACCGTAATTCGATATCAAAGTATAGCTGAAAAGAGAAATTCCGTGAAATTAATCTGAAAAGCACTGAACTGTAACAGAATTAGTAACTGAACGTAATAAACAGTAATATTTAATGTTTTTCATTTTCGTACCGCTAACGTAACTAGAAGGGCGTTTCACACGACCTACCTGAAATTATTTATTGAGTTAAAATTTTAAAGGAATCTATTATCGATTCCTCCACAAAAACTCTGACCCAAACTGTTCCTTTGTTGGAACTTTTTGCTTGTTATTTTTTGTAAGTGTTGTTACCCCGGCATTAAGACCAACTTTTTCTTCGTCCTTTTCGGCTTTTCGTTTTTTTTTTGTGTTTGTATTGTGTTCCGTAATTGTTTTCGAATAAACCTTACGACTTATACCACAGCTTTTGCCAGAGCAATATTCTACTTACTTTGCGCCACGGATTAAGCATCTTAATATGTTGATAATAATTCAACTAATAAATATACGTTCCTTTTGCTTCAGCCAATAAATTCCGAGCATTTATTTTAATTAATAAAATAAAAATGCTTACCCAACCGAAACCAAGATTAATAAGCGCAACAAGAAGTTGTAAACGGTTCCCGCACATGTCTGTTTAATTTTGAATTTATAACAGCTTTCAACACATTAATTAGTTTGAATAAAGCAGGCATGCTTCAGGCATGCGTGCTATGCGAGGCGTTTCTACTGACGAGCTCTTTGGCCGACATGGTGGCTACACTGGGCCGTCAGCCGATCATCTGAGCAACTGTATACTGACAAAGAGAGCTAGATTTTGCTGAAATTTGGAATAGCTAACAAATCGCTTTACGCAATATAGTTTTGGGTGAGCAAGTATAATATATTTCTCGCTTAAATATTCGATGTTTAAAATGGGAATAAATCCAAAATAGGATTCCAAATACACCATGAATAAACATTTCCTTGTAAGAAAAATAAGAAGTTACAGTTGCCGTTCCTCTCATCACTGTACCCACAATAATAATAGCTGCAATTTTCTAGAACAAATCTGTAGATTTCTTCAGGGTCTTCTAATGGATCTTGAGACTGATTCAGTGTAAACGGTCGAATATTAACCCTTAAATGCATGATTTTTTCTTTTTAAATGTAAGTGGGATATATGATAGAGAAGTGGTCCCGAATTATGGGAAAAATAAACAAAAAAAAAATTTTTCGTTTTTAGGGGGTAAAATGGTATAAAATCAAAACGACATTTTTTTTTCAAATTAGTATACAAAACTGTTTATTTTTTAATTTTTGCTTTTTATCAGTTAGTACAGTCATTTGACACTAGTTTACAAAAATACTATTTAATAAAAACAAAAGCATGAAATTTTCGTGATTTTTTTTTCGCGACCTCTTATTTTCAGATTGGGACCATTTTATTTACAACTGCAAAATTATGTTTGTGTACATTAAAAAAAAGCAAATAAAACTAAATTTTTCATATTTTTATTTTATTCCGTAATTATTTTTCATACAATAGTCTTGCAGGAAGAAAAATATACGTAAGAAAAAAACAGTTACACAAGAAAAATAAAAATATATATATATGTTGCCAATTGGCAACAGGATGCATTTAAGGGTTAAAATGTATATTTTTGAACCAACGCGGTAAAGTCCTCAGATCAAAACAAACCTTCATGCTCAAAGATGTTACTCATCTTGTGGTTTGAGGAACAAAATCTCATAGTTTTAATATTAATCCTCAGCAACGCTACGGTGTCGTACATAATCCTTGCTGACAAGGAATGATGCTCATGCGGTGCTCTGGAACAAATGTACTTCAAGTAGATATACCTACTATATTCATGGGGTGTTGTAGTTTGGAAATAGAAGTATATTTTATACGATTTTGTTTGTACCATATTAGAAATATGTGTCTCCAATTACTAAACATTCGCTAAAAATTCATTTGTAGTCCTTGAAAAATTTTCAATGATATACCCTAAGAAAACGGCCTAATTCCTTTGAAAAAATGACAACATTAAATGAAAAAACCATCGTCAATAAATATCTCACTGTCAGTCATTCTGCTTTTCTGAAAAGTTTATAACATGTAATAAGTCCCTTGTCCGTAGACGCAACTAAAAAAATAAGCCTTTTGAAAAGACCCTAGTAAGCTTCGCCCGCGGGGCTCCCGCGACTGTGCGAAGGACTTTATAAACTAAAGTCGCACAATTACTCACTGAACGAATAGATTCAGATGTTAGTGTGTAAAGTATTATAGTAGGTATGTGCCTTGCCCGCAACCAGTGGCGTGCACAGAACTTTTTGCTGGAAAAGCAAACAATTGGTCAAGAACAACAATAAAAAAAATATAAAAAAATTTAAATATCACTTTGAAAAAAAAAGTTTGTATAGGAAATTTTCACTCTAGGGTAGACATTGTCTACCCTGGCGTCATACAAATTTTTTTTTTTTCAAAGTTATATTTGAATTTTTTCATATTTATTTTATTGTTGTTCTTGACCAATTGTTTGCTTTTCCAGCAAATAGTTCTGTGCACGCCACTGCCCGCAACCCCACCCGCATTTATTCAACTCTGCCCCGTTTTCGGCATGGGATTTATTTTATTAACACCTATTATAGCCAAAGTCACTACGATGATAGTAAAAAAAAACGCATCCAAATCAGTTCAGTGGTTTCGGAGAATGTAGTGAACAAACAGACAGACAGAAAATAATTCAAAAAATCGCTGATTTGTGTTGTGACTATTCTTTAGTCACCCCCTTTTATTTTTATTACTTTTCTTCAATGTACAGACACACCGGGTCTTTTATTATTGGATTGATGAATTAATTAAAAAAAATGTTTTCTATATTTAGAGTTCTGTTGGAATTAAGAACGTTTGTTTATGACAAATCTGCAGTCGCTCACAGCAAATAGTGGTGTGATGTCGTAATCGTTTCTGAGTAATATTGACAAATTATTATTAAGTTTGCTAATTTTATTGTTTTAACGCTTGTTATTCATTTTGAAGCGTGTATTGTTTCCAAATAATTTACGTGTCATTAATATTAAACTGTTGTCGTAGGAATTGTCCAATGTTTAGGAATTCCGAGAATTCCATTCCAAATAACATTAGAAAAAAGAAACAGGGGTTCGAAACCTTTTCGTACCATGCACGCACGCAATACGATAAACTGAAATTAGGAATTAGTATTACGGAGCATACAAAGGAGTACAGCTGTTTTATTTTGGTTTATATAAGGTCTTTCAATTTAAATGAAAAGTAATTTAGGAGGTGATTCAGTGTCGTTAATACATTACATTCCACTGCAAAGCACTTTTTTTTTGCGCGAACTTTTTTTTTACTTCTCAGTACAAAGTGGTTCGATCAGCTGACTCAGTTTGTATGGACAAGTGAAGAAAAAGTTCGCGTAAAAAAAATTACTTTGCAGTGGAATGTGATCGATACTGAATCAGCTCCTAAATTACTTTCCATTTAAATTGAAAGACCTTATATATGGTTTAATATTAGATTATTTATCTAATTTCTTAAAACCAAATTCTAATTATGTCTGGAATGAAGTACGTAGTCTTTTCTTAAGTTCTGTCACAATATCAAGTGTGAAA
Organism: Ypsolopha sequella; assembly: GCA_934047225.1. Lineage (NCBI taxonomy): Eukaryota > Metazoa > Arthropoda > Insecta > Lepidoptera > Ypsolophidae > Ypsolopha > Ypsolopha sequella. The sequence continues at coordinate 14,312,535 of OW203996.1, forward strand.
TAAATGACACATTTTCAATTTTATTATAATGATTTTTAAATGGGAAGACAGTTAAAAATACACAGTTTTACATGTATAATAGTTTATTGGAAATGACCTCTTTGATTTTCGATACAAGCCCATAATCTGCGAGGCCAGTCATCGATAGAATCACGCACGACATTGAGATCCATTTCGGCCACTGCTTTGATGAGGGATAGCATCAGCGACTCCAAATTATTATGGGGTTTTGCGCAGGCTTTTTCCTCTAAATACTGACATATTTTATAATCCAAGGGATTAAGGTCCGTACTGGATCAATTTCATGGACGTCTAAACAGTTTTGCGTAACTTTTGGCTTTATAAGCCGGTGCAGAATCTTGCTGGTATACCCAGTGGTGATTTGCGAACATTTTTCGTTTAAGAGGCTCTACGAGGTTTTGCAAAACCATATTTGGTACACCAGAGCACTGGTTTTCACACCTTTTTCACATAAAAACATCTCAGTGGGCCCCAAATACGACACTCCAAGCCAAACCATCACCGATGAGGGATGATGACCACGTTGAACACGCCGGGACTCGCCTGCTCGCTTCATCACTGATGTGAGCATTACACCTTGTCATTTTGCTTATTGAAACTCTCTACGAATGTAAAATTTTTTTGATTTGAAAATAAGATTTCTCGGTATTTTTTCCCGCGTACCGTCTCAACAAAACGCGTCATCGATGAAGCCTATTTTTTTTTCAAACGAGCATTCAGGAGGTTTGCTGTTCTTTTACGATAAGTCCGTGGCCCGAGGTCTTCATTCAACACCCTTTTCACAGTGGTTCTGTTTAAACCCATCTGAAGAGCCAACAGTTTTTGCTTTCGCACGGGATTTTCTTGATGGCTTTGATCACCGCTGGATTGCGAGCCGTACGAAGTCGACCACTCCTCTCTCTGTCTTCTATTCTTGAATCTTCCTCGTATCGTTTAATAGTGTGATAAATGAACCTTTGTGTTATTTTCAAGTTTTTCAGGAGTTTAAAAATTTCACTTGCAGCGTATCCACATCGATGCAACGCAATTGCAGCGACTCCTGTCTTCTTTTTGTGTCCACTCCATGCTGAAAACTAAAGAAAAGTCTACAAACCTATGTTTTTAAAATCGTGAAACATTCAACATTTTTATGTCTGCATTAGAAATTCAAAATTCGAAACCTATGACAGTATTTATGACCCGACTACTAGGTACATTTATTGACACTTAACTATTTCAGTTTACAGTTGAGATTTTCTTGCCAGTGATCTGTTATTGTTTATCCAATCGATTTGGTTTACTGAACTTTCTAGATCCTTACTTTCTACTGCGAAGTCTAATTTAACTACAATTTAATAAATAGAAATCGAAATGATTCAGTATTATCAGGTTTTATAAATTCCGGCCTAAATTTCGTCGCTTAGTTGTACCTAATTGTAAACAATGAGAGTCATTTGTTTTCTAATAAGAATCTGATCTGAAAGTGCAAATTAATTTAAGTCCAGCTAAGGGTTGATATGAATAATTAATAAATTATAATCAAATTTTGAGTTTCGATAATACAATCTTAAAACCATTACGTCATTATTAAATGTCTTGAAATTTGATAAAGGCCTTTATTCTTAATTGTACACACACGGAAATATAAACATAAACAAAATTACAGTGAAAAAATATGCACATTGGCGAGCTTATCTCTAAACAGAGATTTTTGACAGCAAAACCATCATAATAAGAAAAAGTAACATAAACGAAGTAATCATACACGGGTACACAGAGATGAAGAACATACAAAGAATTATACAAGTTTAATAACAAAAATAAAATTTATATCAATACTTACTATAAATACAATCTATAATAGTAGTTTATGCTACAAGGGCGAAAAGGAATAAATTACGAGGACGATTTAAACGTAACCGAGTAATTTATTGCTCTTACGCCCGTGTATCATACTACGTTTTTCAATACATAGTGTGAAGAAATAAAACAAATATAATCTTGTGAACTTTAAATTATGATCGGCTCAAAAGTACTGTATCCAGAGCAGTTAAACAGTGGAAAAAAAAAGTATAACATTTACACAGGAAAGGTTGCAGGTTAGCTAACTTCTCATAAATAAATAAAAAAATAAATAAATAATAAAGCCCTAGGGCAAAATAATCGACTTTCTGTTCGGTTTTGATGCATGAAGTGGGCCTTTAAAGGCTTTACGAGCACTTGCATTGAAAAATATTATAAATATACATAGTGTGTAATAAACTACATAAACACAAATATATACAATATTTACCTGTTAAGATTGTGAGAGGTAGTGTTCTTTAAGCTTTTTCTTAAAGGAACCGATAGTTAGACAGTCGCGAATACTATGTGGAAGAGCATTCCATCAAGTCCTTGATTCTTCCTTCATACCATAACAATCATTGGCCTCCTTGGACGTCTGTGTAACAGAACACCAAATTCTAGCCCTTTCCTGTTTACGTCTGCTTCTTCAATGCTACAGAAGGACATAGAACCATACATTCTACCTCAACAGCTAGTCTATCCGTAAATAAGTACACATTTTAGCGGTTATTCCGCCGCTTACTTGCTCGGCTTAGCTGTGATGACTTAATTAATGACCTGCCGTGTCTCTGGTAATTAAACTGCTTCGCAAATTGAAGCTAACACCTCGCCTACCGGTGTTGCCATCTCACATTCCTCAAATACCATATCTATACCATTAATAAATAAATTGAAAAATATTCCTAGGTAGGGTGGGGTAGGAGCCTGTACCCCATAATAAAAAGTCTCGTATTTAGTAGTTCGGAGTTTGTGATATTTTTTTTCTTATTTAAATGATTTTCTCATAAAAATTTGCAAATGGGCAGTTGTAGATATTTATTTCGCTACGCAATTACCGCAAAAAAAAACAAATGAAATCTGTAATTATGCAGGGTAGTTTCGTAAATAATGCACCACATGTATTGGTGTCGATTCGGTGTAACACGACTTAACTTATTTGACAGGACTAACCTTATTTGAAGCGTCCTGTCTTTGTCTTTTTGATACAGAAAGAAAAAACAGCACACTTAAATTAATTTTATGAATATATCCACAAACTCATGATGGACTTCCGCAAAGTAACGCCTTTTTCAATCAATTTTAATTTTAGTCCTGTCTGTCAAATAAGTTAAATCGACACAATTGTAACAGTAAAAAATAATGGGACTAGGTGTACAAAGACTAATTTATTTTCCACTGTGTTTTTGTACAACTTAAATAGGTCACATTCCGTAAAACTTTGCAATAATCCTTTAGGTTGGCAATACTGTATCTAGTCTGAAAATGAAGACTACGCCCAGGGTTGCCTGTCGCCAGATTAAAAACAAAATGCAATTTAGCGGCACCGCCTTCAGACCCGGATCCGAAATGATTAAGTGCGAGGCCGTACACTATATCAATTTATAATGATTTCTAATTTAATTTGTCATTCATATACCCCCTAACAAAAAATTTGGTTTAACTACCTCCGCGTGAGGTCATTGAAACTAAGAACAATAATTTGGCTAAATGCGAGTCGGTCTCGCTCACAAAGGCGTAAATCCGTACCACCACACAAACGGAACCCTAAAAATATTATGATAAATAACAACAACATAGATGCCATAGCAAAATTATGGCGACAAAAACAAGCCGCTAAAATGCTAGCGCCTGGCAAACAAAATTAGAATCCTCTGAGTGCGGAACCCTAATGATATTTTTCCTGTAATATTTACGTAATTGTCTATTACCATGATCTTTTTCCTTATTTTTCGGTCCTCTTGTTTCGGAGATAACGTTAAAAATTCTACTTTTCCGAGGTCTTTTTGTTTGGGGATGGAGACCCCCCTTGGGTTTCAATTTTTTTATTTGCCGTGACAAAGGCTAGTAACATGTGTTGGATTATAGTAACACGTGTTGTGTGAAAATTTCAATCTGCCTAACCTAAAACGGCTGAAGCAGTAGACCCCTGTGACAGACGGACAGATAGACAGCGAAGACTTAGTAATAGGGTCCCGTTTGGCACCCTTTGGGTACGGAAGTTACGGAACCCTAAAGTATCTAGTATTGGAAAAGCGACCGTAAACGGCGGCGCTTTAAAAAGCAATTCTAAAAGCAAAATCTCACAGCTCATTTACGTCGGGCACTTAATAACGGCCCTCAAATAGTTTTTTCTACCTTAAATGCCTGATAATGTCTGTAATTATTCAACTACGACGTGCTTCACAAGGTATACTTAATAATTGAAAGAAATTGAGTGCTTCAACCGTACTGTTTTTTTTTTTTTTTGTTTCTTTTCGTGAGACTGGTTACATAATACTATAGCTGTAAGTCAGCTACGTCATTCGTCGATTGTTACCGCTCAGTGGGTAATTGAGCGTACACACATTGTCAATTTCCATATGGTTTTGTCCGTAAGCCTGTAAACAAGTGGACAAACGTGTTTGCGATAAAACTGTGGAGTGACTCAAGCGGCGCACGACATGCCTTAAATGCCTTGCGCTATTACGTGTAGTCTGTGGGCTAGTTTTACTCAGAGGGCATACAGCGACCTACGGGTCCAATATAATAATGGGCACTGTTAGGCTGCCATGGCGGTGTAGCGCGTCAGAAATGTTTGCGGAGTTGCAGACCGATGGCTTCGCCGAGATCGTGAGAAAGAGGTACGCCTCTGCACTTGCCCACCTTCGCGGTAGCACCAACGGCATTCTGAAAGTATTTTCAGATCGGTGGGACTCGCGAGATCTTACCTCTCGGCCATAGCTTCAGGCTTCTGGCGGCGCTTCTTGCTGCGCTTCCAGGCGGTTTTTGCGACGGGCTTTGCCCTGCCACGACACCCGTCGGCGCCTTCCACCGCATCGGATGTATAACGCGCTCGCTCGCTCAAAGCGCTCGTCACTAGGTTCGTCCTGTGCCCTCGATCACTGGCGCGGCTCCCCGCCTCTCCGCACACCGCCGTCGAGAGAAGTCACTCAAAGCCGGACAAGGCGCGCGAGCGGCTACTCATGGCCGGCCTCCTAAACAACTTCATACATTTATTCTCCCCGCCGACGCCGTCGCAAGAAGAACCGCTTGGCGCGCCTCTCGAAGCCTGAAGATATGGCCGACCGGTTACGGAGATGGATGCAGCTCCACACTATTCTATAATTAATTAAGATACCTGTACCTACTAACATACCAATTAAGTTAATGCTCTATGGACATTTGTCTGAAATAAAAATATTGAATTACAAGAGGTTTTTACTGAGATATGTCAAATACGTCCGAGACCCACGGCTAGCAATTTGAAATGGTGACCAGACATAACTCATACGTTCTTAGGTCATTCGAAGCCGTGTTGCATTCCAAAGCCTGACCGGCGGACGCTCTCACCGGAATCCGTCACGCCTCTAACATCCGTAACCGGAACGATTTTGGTCATTCAATGACATTTTCTTCTATTGACCGTGTTCTCGGTTGACAGACGCTCCAAGGAAACTTGGTTTTTACGGTTCCGTCGCTAAATAGTAAACCCATGTAGCTTCAACGTCTGTCCGTTTGCGGCAAATTTAAATTGCTAAAAGGCATGTTGCACGTACACGTTGCTAATTACGTGAAAATCGTTGCAGATGTATAATTCAGAAAAATCTAAAGAAGCTTCAAGGTCACGCTGAGTAACGTTGAATGTAAGGTTACATCTTATAGTTGGTTCTAGAACGGTTTAGGTCTGCTAACTAATTGGTTATGGTCATTGCTGATAGAAAAATCCTGGGTAATTTAACCATTTAAAGTTACCCTTACATTACATCCAAAATGGCTGTGGTTGTTGTATATGTTTTTAAGCAGATTTACATCGACGGAACTCGTACATTTTACGTGTACATACACTCGACACACTTGTCATTATCCGCGCCGAGCAAACGGTTGACGCTAGAATAGCTGAGGTAATAAAGTAGTTGGAAATAGCATTCATAACTCACAGACAATAGCGGCTAACGGACCGTGGCACCTGAATAATTCCTCTTCGAGTTAAACAAATAAGATCGACGACGTAGCAGATGAATTTATGAACCCATTATGAAGTTATTATAGCTTGATAATGGAAATATCGGTATCGGAGTATGATTAATTTGTTGTCGGTAAAGCTATTACAGCAAATGACCGTTGTCGGCGCCGACGGCCGCGGTCCGCGGTTGCGCCACTTCAGCGCTTTAAGCTACATATCAAGCCACTTAAAAACAATTTTATCGCTTATATTCCATGTATTACCCAGCAATTTCGAATCATCAAAAACAAAAAAAAAAGAAACTTTGTTTTTTATGAATTGAGGCGACACAAAATTTTGCTGCTTAAAAGATTTGTAGCGCGTTTTAGCTAAGCAATGGTTGCTGGAAGGTGTGAGATCGCGTAGGTAGACGATTAGCATTCAGCCAGCTGGGTTATTGATCGATGCTAATTATTGTGACAGCGTCTTGTAACTTGAGAACACTTTTGACACTAATAGCATTACCTCTTAACTTGTTTGCTAAGTGTCGTTTGGTAGAGGCCACTTGTGAAACTCTTTGTACAAATGAGGAGATGGGTGACTTTCTCTTTCATTTATTAGGGTTCCGAGACAAATATAGCAAAGCATTGACGGCTGAAATGATTGAGTTACTATTTGGCAGATTTAACATCATCCTGCAATTCATCTTTGGTATCAAATAAGGCATCATACATCCTCATAGTCGGAACTTATATATTTGCCTACGACGGTCACTTGTTACACATTTTTTGTTATCCAGATATTTCAGATTATTAGATATGCAAAGGTACCTGTGGTTCCATAAAACATGGTGCTTTAGGGGCTAGTGTAAGTCTTTGTGTCTGGATAAGCCACGCTGGGATCGGTGCATTTCATTCATTCATTAATTGTTAGGTCGATGTAAGCAACAAGAGCCTCTGATGTTTTAGAAAGGGCCCGTCTTGTGATCCGTATCCTCGGCAAAGATAATATTATGAAGGAGGCATTTGGAATTAAGCTGCCTTTCCCACGGAGAGCACCCTCGACGCCGCCGCCGGCAGAAAAATAGCTCATTCGATTTCTGCGAATCCGTGATAACTTTTTTATGAGACCGAAATGAATTGTATAAAATTCTTTTGTTGAAGTCGCATAAAGTTCTGGAGGGAATTTTGCGTTCCTCGCAATTCTTGAGAGATTTATTTCTCGTGAAGTGATGTTTGCTCTCGACGTTTTTCTTTTTGTTACGAGCTCAGATTATTTGTCCGACTGTTTTTGTTGGCTTTGATTTGACAAGTTGATTTTGTTTGTATACACGGTCTATTAAGTTGTTTTATTAAATATATCCGTCTAGAAACTTGGAGTGGCATGTTTAATAATAGTGAATTATGAAGCGTGAGACCCAACGCCACTGTATGAAAATCGTTTGTAGATACTTATTCGAACCGCAATGGTGTCATTCACTCTGCACGTGCTCGGCACGCGCCACTTCACATAAGATTATGTCTTCGGATGGTCTGTATCCTCCTCCCAGCTCATCTGCTTACGATCCTTACCACGTTCGAATAAAAGTCGTTTTGCATTGCACCGCAGATGCAAACACGCTTGCCCTCGTTCATTTATGCTTTACCCTTTTATTATTTAAAACCCGGGGGTGTAGGGTTACGGGTACACTTAGTTGCGAGATTTCAGGTCCATTGTACACAAAATATGCCCCGGTTTATCAGGGGCAGGTGCGGATCCCTAACAAATAAAATGCTCTTGACTAAATTACTCCATTAGCTGCCGACTAAGCTTCCATTACCCGAGGCAGCAGAGAAATGATAATCTTCCGAGTAATACATTTCCTTAGCTACATTTACCCAAGTTATGGCGAATTAAAGTGGCCGTCACGATTTCTATTACCATCAAAAAGCTAGAACGTCTCGTAAAAATCGGAATGAGAAGGCTTCAACGCGGAGTGGCGCTCAAATCAGTATTTATGACGGTGATCTTACAAGCGGCAGCATCTGTCGTTTAGTTGAACTGTACTCGTGTCAGTGGCAGGGACGTATAATTTAATTGTTATGGTAATGGCCCTTCCCAGCCCCCAGGCGCGGCGCCCGCCGTGGCTCGTCCCTACTGAGCTGAACTGACCCAAGCGACGGTGTTTTTTTTTTTGTTTTTGCTTTCATTCAAAATGTGTCAGTGGGGACCCTCGTTTGTATACCCCCCGATCACATGTTGACATCCCTCCATTGGAAAATAGGACTGTGTAACATTTTCCTCTTACGATCATAAAATCAAACCATTCCGATTCATTTTATGTATTACCAATATTTTTATTCCACTCTGCTTTTTTACGGCCCGAGGCACGATTTATTACAAGCCAACAAAACAAAAACAAACGTGGATTATCCGCAGAAAAGTGTTCATTATTTTAATATTTATCATCTCCTGTCATATTCACGCAGACCTCGCCCAATCCCACAACAGATATTAAAATTCTCTTGTCCTTTCCCTTGTTTTATTCGTTGGACTTTCTTTCAATTGTTTTTGTTAACAGCTCTTATTAAAACAGAATGGGCCGCCTTCTTTCATAATTACGTTGTGTCGTTGTCACGTAAAATCCCTCTTTATTATGTGTCGCGCGAGTCTGTCGTTTATGAAACTCGAGAGCGGAAGAATTAATTACATTACGGTACAAGTGGTATGCGTGTCGACTCACAACTAGCTGGTAGCAGGTTCGAGGCTGGGGGCGCTACCACCGACAGTCAGCTCACTGATTGATGACAGCTACCAACGCCGACTATGTTCAACCAATTTGTAGCATTCTTCTTCATACTTTTTATGGTGACAGCCGGTGCGTTAATGCTGTTGAGTTTTTCGAGCTCTAGGGGAGTTGACGAGTTCATTTTATCGTATAAAAAGCAATTACTTGTCAGAGTAAAACTAGCGATAAAAGCAAAGATAGCTGTGTTGCTTGATTTTATTACGTACTTCAAAGTAGATGATATCATCTGAGCAATTAGACAGTAAATTTTCTTCGTCTCGCAGCGGAGTCAGCCAAACGGAGCGCTCCAGAGAACGCTAAGTATGATTAAGTGGGAACTACGTCTCAGTAAGTTGGGAACACAAATTCGCGCTCTCCTTCGCAAGCAGAACGCGACTGGCACTAACTTCATACGGCAAGCATAAATGACTCGCCCGCTCACAGCTCACTGGGCTAAATTATGATGTTAATGAAGAGAGCTAGACTTGTCGAGTACCGTTTCTCACTTATTTATAACCCGAAGTCCATGATGTGGAATTTATGCAATCTTCCTCTCTGTTGCAGGCTGCTGTAAAATGTGCGTCGTCACCGCGCACCAACTCGCTGTCTACCAAGCCGCGGCTGCCGCTGGCAACCCTGACCGGCGACGCGGCAAGAAACCACCCGCCCAACAACGTCAACTCTCACGTAAGTCACCGCAAATTGACACTAGGCATAAATAAACGCTCCTGCAGCACTACTCAGTGTCATTACTGCGGTGGAATTCGTGCCGCAGCCGCTATGCGCCAAAGCACGCGCAATGCTTGCAAAAACGTTTGAGAACATGGGAGGAACTCGACAAAAGCATTGCTCGAGGCTTTCACTGTCCGTCCGTGACGTTAATGCGTCGGGTGATCTCACGCGTCTAAATGCAGCACGTCTAAATTCGTACGTCGTCGTGCGCTTCCGCGCTGCACTTTCTCGCTAAATGCATAAATCGTACGCAAAATGCCACTCAACTTGTCAACACGGCTCCCGGTCGCATCGCACCGGGACGAAGCTGCCGACACAGGGCGGACACAAGTCCGCTTTCCCACTGAAAATGGGATTTTGAATTCCCAATTTGTATTTACGAGCTTGCGTTATTTATGCGTGGCTTTTCCATTGCTTGCAGCGGTAATAGGATTCTGAAGTCGATGTCTGTTTCCCGTCTGTGTACAACAGCACCATAAGTTTTCCGCGCTGTCGGGTAAATTGCACACGATTGTTTACATATCTTCACCAGTTTGCCAACGCATTATCCGCAGTGAAACCCGACGCTCATTCTCCGCGCTTCAATGTTGTGCTTTATCCTTGTTTACTTTACGGAGTAATCCCCTCGAATGAATACCGAGCTCGTCTCAACGTCGTAACTGTAAATAAAATGTAAACCAATGAGATTTTACTTACTGAAATGCTAATTTTCATTAACAAGAGATGGCCTATAAAATAAAACATTTGTATGCAGGGCTGGATTGTGTTAGTATTTTTTTCTGACGCCCCTTTTATTTGTTTTAAGCTCAAAAAACTCCCAAGGCTTCAAGAAACAAAAGAGCGTAATTTGCCTTTTTTCACGTCTTTAAAAACGTTTAAAGAATAAATCCTTTGTCTTTTTTAAATAAGAAGGTAACAGTTGTATTACTCTGACGGCAAAGAAGTGGTTGTTTTGTGAAAATCCTTGATTGCGAGGAGGGTAGCTAGACGGAAGTTCATCACAATGCAGCGTGATCCAAGCGAGGGCATAGGATAAGAGCTGTAGAATGGGAGGCAGGGTTTTATTTATTACAAATTTAAAACCTCGTACCAAATTAAGATATTTTTCAATGCAAGTGCTCGTAAAGGCCCACTTTTTATGCATCAAAACCGAACAGAAAGTCGATTATTTTGCCCCTAGGGCTTTACTATTATATTTTTTTTTTATTTATTTACAATGGTTGGCTAACCTGTAACCTTTCCTGTGTACCATAAATTTTATACTTTTTTTCCACTGTTTAACGGCTCTGGATACAGTCCTTTCGAGCCAATCATAATTTAAAGTTCACAAGATTATATTTGTTTTATTTCCTCACACTATGCATTGAAAAACGTAAAAACGCATTGATACACGGGCGTAAGAGCAATAAATTACTCGGTTACGTTTAAAACGTAATTTATTCCTTTTCGCCCTAGTAGCATAAACTACTATTTCGCCTTTTTTGAGTTTATTGTGTTACCATTTCATGAAGGTACAAAGTCACAAAAACCAGAATTACAGAGCAAAAACTTTTCAATCGGATTCAGTAATAAAGCGAACGCGAGAAATATATTTTGACTATTTATTGATATTTTTAATATTTGTGAACCTAAATATTACACCCGAATTAGAAGTCCAACTCCCGTACTGGAATACTAGGGCGGACGGGCGGGGTGGTTCGGGTTGCATTCTGCGATATTAAAATGCAAGTGGGCTCGACGCCACCGCAGTATGAGGACTGCAATAATACCGTGCACGCATGCATGATACATCGATTAGAGAACTAAAGTACGGACCATCAATTATGTCTGTGTATTGCAATTGACGGACGAAAGCGCTTTCTTTTCAAACTAATCTAATAACCAGTAATTCATAAATAATAGACTCAACTCTAATGAAAGTACCTATTAAGTTTCCATATAAAGAAAATGAATGTAGAAAGAATTGTATACAATTTGTTTAAATTATTTATGAGTAGGGTTATACCAATAATTCAGCCCGCTTAAGTTTGTTTATTTATTCACACAGAAAGAACCTTCAGTATTTAATGGTTTCAAATCGATTCGAAGCTATTTTGGAAATATTAAATATGCGTAACTCTCAAAATCAATCACTGTCGTTTCCATTCCAGAAATAGTAACATTTTAATGCAATAAAGCGTATTGGCCATATTTCGGAATTTCAATCGTGCTGTTTTGGTGGAATATCGTGAAATAATTAAACGAGCAATTTGATTCGTCGGCCGGCCCGGCCGTGCCTGCCTGACGGACATCATGAAAGCTTTATTTGGTTAACACGCCAACAGTAGCTGTGTGTGTGCTTTTATTTCATATGCCCCTTCCATTCCACACACAGAAATGCAATTGAATTGTTATTTATTAAAATGTTTTGCTTTCATATTTACTCTATTGTGTCTCTTCATAAAACAAATCTATTTACCTTGTTATTTATTAACTTTTGTTTCATTTTTAAACAAAACAATCTAAACTAAACGATATAACAATACAAATCGACAAGCAATCGAAAAGTTTCACATTCACAAGAACCTAATGTTAGTTCACTTTGAATTCCAGTCACCAACAAATACTTGGCCTTAGTGGTTTGGTTCACCCCCTACTCCCTCGCGCATTTCGACAGCCGCCACCGCCAAGCCAAGATATGTCGCAATCACATCCAATTTGCCTCCCCGACCGCCGCCGCTGCCCGAATAAAGCGGAAAATCTTGTCCTCCAATAGAGAATAAATTTCGCTGACTTCAATATGAGACCGAAAAGGGAAGCGGTTTGATCGTTGTTTACTAACACCCGACCCCAATTTCGTGTTAATAAATAAATACGGTGATTTCATCGGGCCTTATCCTAATCTGTTTTGGCGTTGTCACTTAGCTCATAATTGGAGACGGCTTCCCTGAGAACTGAGCAGATGTTTAATCGTTGAGGTTTACGTATTATCTTTTAGGTTTATGGTAATTGGTTGGGGTATACTCGCTTGACTTTACTCCAGCCCTCGAAGTCCAAATCGATTTTGGTGGGGATCCGCAATAATCCGAATGTCCTCAAGCTTCCCAGCTTGTTGCAAACGGAGCAGCTGTTTGCTAATGCGTATGTCGTCTGCACGAAGGCTGCGAAAGGCTGCATCGCCATGTTCCTGGCGGGGAATGAACACGATAGCTTGGCACGCTCTGAGCCACCTCTGCGTTGTCGGCTAATAGCTCTTCGCAGATTCAATTTGCCGCCGAATAGATAGCCTCCCGATGCCGTGCGCGATCATTAAGTAACGCCCCTGGCTGCGGTCGGTCGATGGTGCAGACGGCCCAGACTAGTTCAATTCGATGTGGAAGTGGCAGTTTTACGCACTGTTATTGCCTTCCTTTATGCGCTCATTGCTGATTGCCTTTGGGCTTTGCTTTCTGTTTAGGTTTCTGTCTATTTATTGGCTTGGATGCTCTTTGTTAGTTTATAACATTGATCGTTTGTTAAGGAATTCACGATGGCTGGCTTGTTCACTTCATATTTTACGTGTGGTTTCTATTTGTTGGTAAAACTCAGGAAAAAACTAATCTATTAATCTCTTACTCCTGTTCCGTAAGTACCCTTTTATAAAACACTCGTGTTATGACAACCACCAACTAAACAAACAAACACGGCGGCCGACCGCTGTAAAACTCTATCCCACTACTCCATATTTACTCGGCACAACAGATGTCGCCGGTGTCGGAATGGTCTGATTGCTTTCGACACCGCCACGGCGCGCTTATATTTCGTTGCTATCTTTTTATAGTCTTATTTGTGTGGAATAGAGCCTACTTTCGGCTGTTCTATACCATAAGGAGGTTTGCTGAGCTATATTGTGTTGTCTCGAGCCCACCGCGGTTGGCGTCTCGCCACAGGCGCTCGTGGGCTGCCAAATGTCGCCTTTTTATTCTTTAAGTCTTTTCTGTATTAACTTTTTCATTTTTGGAGGTAACATACCCTTAACTTGAAAAAAAAACATGCCTACATCTGCGGATTCTTTGAGACAATTTCTTTTGAATAAGCTTATATTTGAAAAGTTTTTGGCAGGTCACTTATAATAGTCAGCACTGCATTGCTCCGAAGCACTGCAAATGTAAGAAGTCACAATTTGTAATCTTTATAATTAATAATTGGCTGCTTGCTGTCAGGTTTATAAATCATCGAATGAACCGTAACATTTTTCAGTTTATTTTATATTTCATTGTTTATCGTTTTACTGCCGTTGAATAAACCAGTATTTACCTAAAATAATCTTTTTCAACGTCTAACTAGCCTTCAACTTCTTATCATACACTCTCAAAAGCATTTCTATTTAAAAAGATATACTTTTATTTGCACATCAAAAATACTAATTTGTACACTAAATTTGCCATCAAAAATCCTGCGGCGGGGGTTGGGTACGGCGAGTCAGGTCCGCGACCGCCGTACCTAACCTTCCTGGTAATTTTTTATGACAACTCAGAAACCTTACAAGAGCACAGTTCGTATTTTAAGTGTGCATATCAGTATTTTTTTCATGTGTATTTTTGATAGAACAATGTAGTAGCGTTTTTAGTATTTTCTATTATGCGTTTAAATACATGCTATTTAAAAATACCAATTTAAAACAAATTGACTGAATAATTTCTTCCCGTTGCGCCGTTCTCTCCCAATATTGGCAAGTCTCGTACTACTATTTGCTGGCGATATGTCCAGCAACATTATCTCGACCGGGAACGAGTCCGCCGACCAGTTCTTCTTGTCCTCCGATACCGTATCAGATGATTGAAATATTATTATTAAAGTTGCACCCACTTCCAGATGCCTGTTCATTGATGGTTTACGACTCTGACCGGTCATATCTAGCCATTGTGGTGGAACTCTTTGATTTACTCGGTGCGTTAAGGCCAAGTATCAAGCTAAACTTCCGTCTTGCACCAACGCTTTTGTTTTTGAATTGTCTATAGTTATTATAAAAAACAATATATTTGTATAATGTACAAAACTATAGTTATTTTGAATTTGCGGCTACATTAGGACTTGTAATTAAAATATTTCGTGTCACAACATTAAAGACTTACAAATATTTATGAAAAATTTCGTGGCGCTATCCTCCAAAAAGCTGTTTTTCCTCAGATTCGAGACCGATTTTCGTGATATTTTTCTATCGAGGAAAGTTATCGTAATTGCGTTTTTGGCCTTTCAGACCACTAAAGTATATCCTTGAATTTTTTTTATTTTATTTTAAGTACTAAATTAAAACCTATAAAGTTGTCTGCGAAAACTGCATTTTGCTTTATGCTTTATACTGCGCCTTAATCGGAGGTAGAGTTGCTTGTGGAAGTCGCTGGCTCTTTCACTGTTTATTTTTGTTGACAGCATGTTAGGGTTGTAAAAGGCTGACAGACAGTATTTTTCTGTAGGAGTAAGATTGCTCTTGGATAGGTCGCGCTTGCGTCAATCACTCGCAGTGCGTGAGGGACGGATTCTGGAAAAATTACAAAGTGACGACTTTCTTCACATATTTTTCGTATAAAAAAAAACTAAAGATGCATGAAATATCTGTTCGTTTCAGAGTTTAGTAAAGTTTATACAGATTTTGTCTTTATTTCATATAAGAAAGGTGCGTGCAAAGTGAAAGATCGTTGAATTTCATTTAGTAATAAAAGCATGTCGCAAAGCGATTGAGTCGGAAAAGAGATTTTATCGGTTTACCAATCTCGTTAGTTCAACTTCACTGGGCAAAACTTCCATGAATCTAATGTTCGTATAAATTTAAATCAAATGCAACATGCAAATCTGTCGTGACGATCGTTCAATTTGCTGCTATACAGGAACCGAGTATTATAATAATCCACTGAGAAGAATACAAAGGGAGGATTAATCAAACAATTTGTTTGATTCACGACCCGCTACTGAAATATTTATTACTTATTTGTTCTGCCTCGTGATAAGTTTAATTTATTTATTGTCAATTGATATGCAATACAGTAGACACATCTTTATTGTGATGAATTTAATTGAAATTCGGCAATTATTAACAATTTCGACGGTTCAATGGTTCCGTGTATCGCGATCGTCAATTCCAGAATAATAAAACGTTTTTGAACTACTTTTAAACGATTCAATTTGCATATTTGTTATTCAAGTACCCGAAGATGTTAGATACACGTTTAACCGTATAATGTATTCACAATTAATGTACTATTTAGTTGAGTAATACTCTGTAATGATGAGGCCATTATTATTCAGTGCACTATAATCACAGTTTAATTGTAGTAAAATCTTGGCTACGGTAATAAATCTCATAGCTTACCGCGTAAGCTTCCTCTCGGCAGTTTTAGTCCATATAATATTTACTAGATGGCGTAACGCGTCTTAAAAGCACGGAGGGTCGACTGAGATACTTTATTTTGAAGAAAATGTCGAGCTCTTTTATGATGAAACGTAATGTTATTTTATATCGTCAACGAGCTTTTTATGTCTCTGGGTTCTTAGTAAAATATGTTTCAAAATTCTCAGATTACATAATTTATTCTTGAACTAGCTCCTTTTGTGTTGTACCTATTTAGTTAGTTGTGATTTCCAATTAACTGACCAATCAACATACATAATACACTCACGCCTGTCTCTCAGAATGTTACGTAGAGACTACAGATTTCTATTTGCTACAATCCTGACACACCGCTTTACCTTTCTACCTAGATAAAAAGTAGTCTAGTCGTCGTACCGTTGCAAAAAATCAATCGCCTTCCTTGTAAGTAACATTAGTAACGATAACGGTCGCAGATCAGAAATCCTACTACATTTATAATGTTAAAATCAGTACCACAAATGAAGGAGCTCCATCGAAGCGAAAAGCCAGAGCTAACTCGTACGTACTAATAAACGGGCTCTTACCTCCCTCAAATACAACTTTGTCGTCGGGATTTCCTTTCCCATTACAAGATGTTTTGTTTGCCGACGAAACAACGAACTGCGCTCGTTCCCATCTGATCAATATTATTGAAAGAAAGAGAGAAAATTTTATTGATTTGTCACAAAACTAAATGCTTTTAATAAGTTACAAAAATAAATTGTTGAAGTATCGTATTTGCTAGCAAAACGGAGTAAGTTGAAGTAAACGGCGAACTACCCGACCGTTACGAACCCGGTCCGCGACAACGACAGTTTTGATGCAAAGCATTTTGTTAAACATTCTTCTAGCCTTTATCGCGATGTTTTTGGAAAAACCAAGGACATACACCACTTCATATTGGCCGTTTAAATGAATGCCTAAAATTATTTGATTTAATTGTTTCTCTTTTGCAAATTATTTTGTTACTTACGAGCCCGTTCCGAATAGTTCTTCATAATGTCTAAGTACCAAAATAATTTACAAAGGAGAAACAATTAAATCAAATAAATTTTAGGACTTCATTTAGACGGCCAATATGAATTGGTGTATGTCCCTGGTTTTTCCAAAAACATCGCGGTAAAGATGAGCAAAATATTTAAAAAATACTTCACATCAAACGGACGAAAAATACGGAGCGGGTTCTTAAACGGTTTTCATACTTTTACGGCAAGTAGCTTTTGCCTTTGTTTTACAACTTCAGAGTGTACATTAAATTAACACATAAAATTAAGAACAATTTGTTACTTATTTTTATACCTTGAAATTGTATACCTAATACTTAAGCCAATAGTCATAATTTTAAGCTTTTAATGTAGATAACTTTTATGAAATAAATTCATTCATTCAAAGTTACGGCGCTAGTTTTCAGATTATCGCATCTCTCACTAAGCTTAAAAAATATTGCAGGTAGGAGTTACACAATAAATTATAATAACGGAACGATGATAAGGAACGAAAAAATTGTGTATAAAATAAATCATCAATATCTTTGAAAAAATTATGAAATCATAAATTGAATTAAATTTAAAGTTATTTATACATTAAATTATTGTATAATTTGTATGTTTTGCAATTGTTTGTGATCGATGAAGATTATCGGATAACAGGCGATCTCTAAGGGCATTAATTAGTGCTGTTATACCGCTTATTATGCTTTGTTACTTGGATCTTTCATCTGTAAGATAATAGGCAATTACCTAAGAAATTGCCGTTTTCTATGGAAACATTTTTTTTTAGGAACGTCAATTCCAAATTTTATGATTTCTTTTTTCTATAAAGGTTAGTCTTGTCAGTTGTGTTGCGTCGAATCGGTACCAGTGTCCAACTAAAAATCATGATTGGACAACTGTCCTTACTGAAGGCCCGTGGTCCAACTGGTTGGGCAGAATTTTACCACGACCCCGGAATGACCAGTTGTGTAGTTGGGAATAAATTTTAGGTCTTTACTTATGAAATTGCCGTTTTCTATAGAAAATTTGGAGGAAACTCAATTTTCAGTACTAACATCTTTGCATTTTTTTTAGGAATGACAAACCCAAATTTTATAATTTCTTTTGTGTACGATAAAGACAACATTAAGCTAACAGCAACATTAATATAATTTCTGTAAAGAATTATTACGAATATTATTATTATTATTTTGATGGCATTTACGATGAACTGTTTTTGAAAATAAAATGTTGGTTATCAAACTGACAATAAAAACAAAATTTAATACGTAGATGTAAAACCCTGAAATCAACTATCAAATAAAAAACAAACAATTGAAATAGCTATTAAATTACAGAAATTATGAACGCATGAATCTGTAAGAAAATTTCCTATATTTAATGTGAACAATAATGTGTAAATTTTTTATGTAAACAACACGTTACATTTAGAAATACCTACCTGTGGTGTGGTATACTAAAAAGCGCATCTTTTAAAGCAGTTTATAGTTTAATAGACCTGTACTGTACCTACATCATGAAGAACAATGTAAGTTTGATTGACTTTGTTTTACGATATTCGATAGGAAAATATTTAAGAAGGGGCAGACAACTGCACTAAATCAATATTATAAGAAAAGCAATAAACGAGGATTTAAAAAGACCTACCTATTACGTCTAAAAATCCGCACTTATTTAGTGAGGGGAGCTAAAAGAAGTAAATGAAGGGGAAGGGTGTCTCCCCTTTTTACGAAAATATTCCCAAACCCTCTGATTGAAATATTTCGACACTGATTCAAAACTAAATTT
The DNA here is from genome assembly GCA_934047225.1 of Ypsolopha sequella. Taxonomy (NCBI): domain Eukaryota; kingdom Metazoa; phylum Arthropoda; class Insecta; order Lepidoptera; family Ypsolophidae; genus Ypsolopha; species Ypsolopha sequella. The sequence goes on from OW203996.1 coordinate 14,331,167, forward strand.
ATTTGACAGCAGCTTACGGAACTAGTGATCGGGTGAAACACTGGGGACAGTATACATTCTGCAGTCTTACTTGTGAACCCTGTCGAATGATTTATCGTATCGAAGAAAGATAAAAATTATCTCACAAATTCTTTTATCATTATTATAGCATCTTTAGAATTAATTTAGCTTATCAAATACTAAAATGATTTCCTTTCTGTCGTCAATCTTGGTAAGACATGTCTTCTCATTTTATGATCCGCTAGGAACCAGTCCATTTCTTGAAACCCCTTTGTCGTAAATAAAATGTCAAACAAGCTTACTTAAGGCGTTATGATACGGTGTGGTGAAACATTTTGTTCACCAGTCGCCGCCCCTGTACATTCCGTTACTTTAATGTAATGCCAAGTGGTAGATAAGCGGCGTTTTGTTGATTTAATTTGTGATATTGTTTATTGTGATTAATTGAGGGGTAGAAGCGGTCGCGCCATTTGTGACTAGGCATGGTCAGCTGTGGATTGGTGGCGTTCATATCTGCTTTGCCCAAAAAAACGGGTTAATCCTTTGCGTAAATATTGTAATTACTAATTACGGATAGAATTCACTTTTTTAACTGTGCAATGAGGCACAGGTCGAGCTTTCGATGATATTATGTTTCGACTCATTCTATGTATTCAAAAGATAATGAAGTTCAAGCCATTCAAAAAGATCTAACGTCTCTGACATGGTTGGCACGATAATGAGACATTCATAATATTTTTCAAGCCGCTTCTTAATTATGCAGACTGGTGTAAATTATATTCTAATAATTTTGGATTAAAAATAATGATGAAACGAATACAAATGCGAATATAGTTATCGATTATATTACGATATTCGTTATCGTAATATTTATTATGGTTTTTTTTTTAATAGTAAATCTCGGGACGAAGCTTTAACTTTTGCATGAAATGAAACGCAGGACTGCACTCTCAGTTCCGTTGACTTTTGGTTGAAGTTACGTATTTGTTTTTCATTTCATTTTATGTATTTTTAGTTAATTTTACCTCTGAATAAATTTTAAAAACCAGGTTTTCCACACGTACCAACTAAACTGACCAACTGAAACGGATCAACTATTTTTCTTTCTCAGTGGTACAACTTTTTGGTTGGTTCGATAGGAATATTTTATTAAATTATAATAGGTCTATGAAATTGCCGAAATTTTCTTACATTTTCATGACTTCATAATTCCTGAAATTCAATAGCTATTTCCATTATTTGTTTTTTGTTTGAGAGTGGATTTCAAGGCTTTACATCTACGTATTAAATTTTATTTTTAGTGTCAGTTTTATAACCTAAATTAAATTTCCAAAAACAGTTCGTCCTAAATTCGTGCCATCCATTTTCATGATAAGATTCGTAATAATTTGTTACAGCTGACACTTGTCATAAATTAAATTAATGTTGCTGTTAGCTTCATGTTGTCTTTATCGTACACAAAAGAAATTATAAAATTTGGGTTTGTCATTCCTAAAAAAAATGCAAAGATGTTAGTACTGAAAATTGAGTTTCCTCCAAATTTTCTATAGAAAACGGCAATTTCATAAGTAAAGACCTAAAATTTGTTCCCAACTACACAACTGGTCATTCCGGGGTCGTGGTAAAATTCTGCCCAACCAGTTGGACCACGGGCCTTCAGTAAGGACAGTTGTCCAATCATGATTTTTAGTTGGACACTGGTACCGATTCGACGCAACACAACTGACAAGACTAACCTTATTTTGAGCGTCCCGTCTTTGTCTTTTCGATACAGAAAGAAAAGGACAGAACACTTAAATTAAGTTTAGTCCTGTCAATTAAGTCAAGTTGTGTTGCGCGGAATCGATATTAATGTAGCCGATTCTCAAGGCTTTAATTTTAGTTTTAGTGTTGCCAAAACAAAACTTTCTTCAATGCAAAATAATCCTTAAGTGTTAGGATTAGAAGTTAATTTACTATGAAAAATTTCATGTTTTGACAGCACTAAAACTAAAATTAAAGCCTTCAGAATCGGCTTTAATGACCCCTAACTAAACCCGTGGTCCAACTAATTTATTATGATTAATTTTTCACAAATGTCAAAATGGGAACAGAAGCTATAGTCTCGCACAAAGTATGAAACTCTTTTTTAGCCCGCAGTCCCTTTTAAAACAAAAATCGTAATGCATTCGTTATCGTAATACGTATGTATTCATATTGGTATCGTAATAGCCGTATCGTTTTATCACTAATTCGAAACTGCATTTATTTTTAACGAATAAATGCATTAGTATCATCTCCGGTTGCAACTCTACTAATGATGAATCTGTAATAAGCAATAGCAGTGCCACAAGCGGACTTAAACCCATTAAATCCTCTCCGATATAGTAATTATTCCATCAGTATGAACAGTGATCCGATGCGCTCTATGTGTAGGTATTGTAGATTCGCAATAATATGTTAATCCAAGGCCGCTATGACACGAAATTCCATTTGGATTGCTGTCAGCCATCGCGTCGTAGCTCGAAGTCGATATCAGGGCTGATTGATAGAGTATTATGACGTGCCGCTTGCCTTTGTGTATGAGCTATTCCAATAACATTGCTAGATTGCGCACATGGTTTTTTTCAAATACCGTACGTAGTCCACTACTTTTTCAAATTGTCTGTTTTGGTGATGGATGAACAAAAACATAGAACAAGAAAAATGGTTGCGATATAAATTTAATGTGGTTAGCTTTTTTAATTTGACTATTGTCAGCAAGGGTTTTAATTCCGACTTTCTTCTGTGTTTTAATGCGTACATTTAAAAACCGCCAGTTTTATACTGTATATAATATTTAAGGTGACATTTGTTTATGTAGCCAAATTTAATCGGTAAGTGGTCAGGATCATGGTCAATTTAATTCCATTTTTGTTACAACGCAAAATAAAATGTAAGCTTCCCAAACTAATTGACTAGGAATTGTTTGTAAATTAGTATAGGGGAACAAACATTTTTTTTGTTTTTCACAAAAAAGGGTCTTGACCACTTACTGAGCCTCCAGTATGAATTTGGCTATACAAACAAAAGTCATCTCGTATACATATATTATCATCCTTTTTTATAGCAAAACTTTGATATGAATTTGTGTTTTGTTTTGAAATCCTGTTGAAGTGATGCTGTAGCCGTTTTGAAATTAATTCCAATTGGTATTGGATTCACTGGAACGAAACATTGACGTAATACTGAGAAATCTGAGCTTTCAGGAAGTCCTTTGTCCTCAACTTGCAAACGGGAGATTTCATGATTCCAGTTAGCAAATAGAACTAAACAGAAGTTTATATCGATTTTCAAAACACGTCAAACAAAAAAGTTTTAATCGGTCAAGTGCGAGTCGTACCCGTGACCTGACGGTTCCTACCTTATATAAAATAGGGCAGTAGACTTGATAACATTTGAACAACATTCAAACTTATCATTATTTACAAAATTTATTAGAAAAAAAACCGGCTAAGTGCGAGTCAGACTCGCGTACCTAGGGTTCCGTATTGTAGATGATAAATTTAATTTATATTATTCTAGACTATATTTTTCCTGTAATCTTTACGTAAACACATATTACCATGTTTTTTTTTTTCATATTTTTCTGTCCACCGGTTTTGGAGTTAAGGGGGGGGGGGGGCATAAATTTCTTTACGGTTTTTCTAAATGGATTCAATTAAATATAGCCAAACTACCTATATATTTTTACAATCTACAATTTGATACCCATATTGTATTTTTATAAAATATTTTTTAATCACTATTTTACTGTTTTATATTTCTGAAAAAAAAAGGCATTCACTCACGGACAACAGAGTGATTCTAAAAGTGTTCCTTTTTAATGATGAGGTTGGAACCTTAACTGTTTCATGGTATCATTTGAAATTATGCATTACGATAAAAGATACGTCCCTAACAATGGTGTCGATTCGGCGTAACACAACTTAACGTATTTGACAGGACTAACCTTATTTTAAGCGTCCAGTCTTTGTCTATTCGATATATATATTGTATATATTTTTTATTCATACTCAAATGTCATTCATTAAAACTCATTAGTCATAAGGTTGTATATATTTTATGTTATTTACTTACTGTTTATAATTCGACTGATGCCGGCCCCAAATTGGGCCAAAATATATTTCGAAAATAAGTTTCTACACTGTTTTAATAATACAAAAAATAAAAATAAAATAAATAAATAAAACGACAGAACGATTAAATTAAGTTTAGTCCCGTCAAATATATTTTGTGTCATTTACTTACTGTTTATAATTCGACTGATGCCGGCCCCAAAGTGGCCCGAAATATATTTCGAAAATGAGTTTTTATACACTGTTTTAATTATAAAAAAAATAAAAATAAAGAAAACGACAGAACGATTAAATTAAGTTTAGTCCCGTCAAATAAGTTAATTCGTGGCACACCGAATCGACACAAATGTAACGGTAAAGATAACACATGTTCGGCTTGGTTGAACGACTTTGTAAATAAACATTGTTCTGTGTTGTAAAGACACTTTAAAACGTCGTGCTTGGTAATTAGAACGAGGCTCCGACAAGAAAGTTCTAAGGGAGTAACGTGTCGGGACATACATAAATTATGCACCTTTGCACTTAAGTACACCGCACCCTTCAACCTTAGTGCTTCACCATAGCGCTAGTGTTTGACTGGATTATTTGCTACAGCCGAAGCTCGGCTAAAGTTCGGCTTTTTGCGGTTAACTGCAGCCGAAGGCTATAACAAGCTAAATTTATTTACGAGCACCTATAGAATACACAATATTTGATATTCCATTTGTAATGTACTAGCTGTGGCCCGCGATTTCGTCCGCGTGGAAGAAGACGATGCGGCCACAGTGTAATCCCTCGGGAATCCTGCAATAAAAAGTAACCCAGTTTTTAAGTTGGATAATAAGTTATCGAACAGTGATCTCCCTTCCTTCTTTCTTTGTAATCCATGTCTTACTGCTGAGGATCGTACAGTGGTAACCGCATCAAAATCCGTTCAGTAGTCTTTGCGGGATGCATGAAATACCGACAAAAAAAACGATTTGATTTTGTATCAGTATCCTACACCGCTATTTTTTTGGAATATCATCAATATACAGACAGACACAGGTCTTTCCTTTTACAGTGTTTAATAATGAACAGCGCCACTTGTTGATTTTTTTGTGTACTAAAATTTTATACGCTACATAATGTTAACCAAGGTTTTTTTTTCTTTTAAACAATTGTCCGTGACGTCTATAGGCCTTTCTCGCCAGGAATTTGCTTCTAACAGAAGAAAAGTAAATTCCAAAAATCTATAAATTGCAATACTATTTTTCCGACACCTGCTATTAATTAAACAAAGCCTATATTCTAATCCAAATTAAGCTCTGTCCACATGTGAAAACTACATGAAAATCCGTTCAGTAGTTTCGGAGATGTGCGCGAACAAACAGACAGACAGAAAGGAATTCTAAAAATCGCGCGCTGATTTGTGTTCTGTTACTCTTTTTTAGTCATCCCTTTCTATTCTTATTACTTTTCTTCAATGTACAGACACACCGGGTTCTACTCTTTTATTATATGTATTGATATATGTTACCGTTAAAAGCCGTAATGCGTAAAATTACACTTAGGATTAGCCGGATCCATCTGGATGCGGCTGGTATCAGTTGGTTAAACCGTGTAATATTCATTTACGGCTACAACTAGATGTAGCGTTGAGATGGTTGAGAAGTACGTATTTTTTATTTAGCTGAGTGGACGAAGGAAAATGATAACGAAGCTTGTTCAGAAATGATTTTAAATAATACCATAATTTTGCTTAGCTTTGAGTTAAATAAACTTCGGCTTACTTTTTGTCTTCGGGTGCACACTACATCTACATAGCACCTTGTAGCGTTCTCAGCTGATAGCGTCCACCGATACGCTAACTAAACTGATAAAACACCGCCTCGTTCACACCGAGCACTTATCGTGTACCACTTAGATTTATAACCGCTCGCAAATAAATAAGCAATAGAAAACCGCACTTCAACCAGATAAAACCAGTTAGCCAGTTGTGATTGCGGAGCTTAAAATTGTTTTATTACGTGCGAAATCTCCCTGTCGCCGGTCGGCTGCGCTTTTCGAAGTCCGCGTATTCATGAAAAATGTAATTGAATGATTTATCTCGTCGGTCACGTTTCGCCGCCATATGGACTCCTCATGAATAAGTAATGTTCGGCCGCGGTCGTTGTTTCAATTAGTGGCTATGTTGCTGGCGAGGCACGACTGGCCTATGTAGCTGTAGGTCGGTCGAAAACCTACCCAATACTGCAGCCATAAAGATTCAGACCTGTCGCATTTTAACCGAGCATATCGACATTTTATCAACGCAAGAATAAACTGAAAGCAGCGATATTTTTGCCTTTATAGCCAATATTCGTATCGCTTCAAGCGTATTGGCAGATATCACTTTCGAATTTTAATCTAGCAGCTTTGGTTCACCATTTTTGAATAGATAACTCGTTATTTCTTTGCGGTTCGCCAACCATAATTCTCCAAAACCACTCTGCGCAAACTCTTAACACAATCGCGAAGCCGGTTTTCCGCTTAGGCAGAGTTTGTTTACCTCAAAACATAACTTTGTACGAGCTGCGAGAGTTGTACGCAACTTGTACCGTTGACTTTTATAATAATGCTCATTAGAAGGGATCCTTGTTTCGGTGAGAAGGCGCGCGAAAGTCCATTATAATTGGGGCGCGCCGTAACGAGGGCGAGTAATTATGTGGCAACATCCGCCGTGGAAGCCCCACACGACCCTACCAGGATTAGGGGATCTCTAGCGCCCACGATACGGATTAAATTGATATGTGCGACTCTGCATGACTCGTTTATCTATGTAAAGGGTCGGGAAGCAATCCCTTTTATTAGAATTGGGGACATAATCGCCCGCGTATGTCTTATTGTTATCTCTACGGGTTAAACAGCTATTCCCGGACTTGTTGTGTCGTCTGCTTAAGATGCTACTAAACGGCTTTGTTGTTCTGTTGGATAAATAGGAGGTTGAAGTTAAAAGAGCTTGTGAGCGATATTTATTCGTTTAGGAGGCTGAATGTCCGGTTGATAAATTCACATCGCGCGCGGATTCCGGCGCTCTTTGAGTTTTTGTTCCGGCCAAAGACCGCCCCGGAACCGAGTCCATTTATACAGAGCTAAACCGGCCGTGAGTAATGGCTCTGCAGCCGTAAAGCTGAGGGATCTGACTGGAATTCTCAATCTGAACCGCTGACAAAAGGGGTGAGAACCGTGCTTGGGGATAAAATCATATTATTGTTTTACTTTCACTGCTACGTTTTGAGTGCCGTCTGTTACAGTGAGATTTTATTATGATTACACCATCATCTTATAAAGCGGACTAAATTATTTTACAAAGACAATAAAAACATCAAAAACTCCTCCTTTAAACACTTTTATTCTTAACACAATTCCCCCATTTCTGCGATAAATCCAACTTTCTGTGGGTAAAAGCCAGTCAAGAGATGGAATCTTTCCAGTATTTTACGATTTTCCATGAAAATGAATACCAAATCAAATTGGAGGCGAAGTTTCTCAAGTAACAATAACGTCGAAGTTCATTGTGCGAGGGCGGTCGGAGAGTTATCCATTTACAGAGGAGTTACTACCCGTTTTATTTTCTTTTATCCGTCCCGTGGAGTGAGCGCGTTGAGCATCCGAACCTACCCCCGCTCGAACCCCCGACGTAAAATAGACGCGAAATGTGATAAATGGAAAACTCTTTTTATTGTCGAGCCCCGGGCACGTTACATTACGGTCGGATCCTCTCAGTCCGCGCTTTTCCATCTCGTCTTATCAAGTTTTCTTACATTCTAGTTACCGCTCAATTTCGAGAGCCCATATATCACGCGCATTATTGCTGATTCCTCCATAAGTAAACTGGAGTACTGACGGGAAATTGATTGTTGGTTTCGGTAGGGTGTCCTATTGTAGTTTGTAGTGTTGCTTAGTGTTGTTGTCCTGTTACCAGGGCATTACGCTGCTTCAAGATGCAGGAACGTCGGATGACAGCGGCCGAGCCTCGGAGCGACTCACTGGTAGCTCGGTGGCTCCCCGTGACCCCGACTCGTCTCGGGACCGCCTCAGTGACGTAAGTGTCTTCTCCATCCACTACTTCTCTATTGATAACTCTCGCGGCTCGGCGACGACGTGCATGCATTCCAATACACACTTACTGTCTACTTGTTGTGACTGTTCTAGATTGTACCGATGTTTGATGCGTCTATTTCGCCTACAAATCCTCCTGTCTCTCTGACTTTTCACGGTCAATTGCGTTCGGAAATAATAGCAGTTTACGGCTGAGAAACGACTCCTTTAAAGGTCCGAGATTTACGGGCTTTATGTCCCTCTGAAAAGTTAAGTGAGATTGAATTAGGGTTCGTTTCCGACAACAAATAGCGCTAAGGCGCTTCGTGACGGTCAACTCGGAGAGACAGGAGCTCACCCTCACTCGCTCACTCCACTCATATGTTCGCTTTCTCTCTCCTGCCTACAGGCCAGTAGCCGCTGTAGTTCCGGAAAAGGCTATATCGTGAGTATACTCAGTGTTGTCTTTGTCTATCGGGACTGGAATCTCGCATGGCTCACCACTCGTTTTGCTTGCTTCGCTAAGTCGTCTTCTCAAACCGCATGCCAGTTTTCGCTGTAACTATATCCTTGCGTCATATCGATCGTTGCTGGAAATATAACCGCTGTACTCTATTTAACATAATCCCTAAATTATTTGAGTTGTAACACAATCCGGCCTGTTTAAAAGGTGAATGGTACGCAGATCACGAAGTGAATTCCCCACTAGATATTCCCCGCGCGGCGCGGCTAAATCACGAAATTTGTCGAGGCGACGCCGCGCCGCGCCTCACTACGATACCTACCTGCGCCCGCCCGCCCGCCCTGAATACTTCATACTCTCTATTTATTTGAAATTGTAATATCTCAGCTCGGTCCCTTGTTGTTTTCCTCCGAGCGAGCTCACCTCATAAATATCACGCAACATATTCGACGGTTTATGAGACTATTGTATAGCCTTCTTCTTCCATATTGAAATTTTCTTTATATTCTTATACCGCTTCGTGTTGTTTATTCTTACGTACACATGTATTTGGAGTGATTTATTTATTACACGTTAACATAAATCTTTAGTTGCCTAGCCAGTAGTGACAAGTCTTTGTTTCTGATCCGCTACTAACGTATTTATGTGATACGCATGAATTACTAATCGAACAGTTTGCAGCCTAACGACATCTATTAACATACTGTTTGTATTTCTGTTGCAGTGTGATAGTGAAGGCGAGGACGATAAGGTAAGTGCCTTAACTGATTTAAGAGCCCCGGGAGACTTTAAGGTGGAACTTAATGAATTTTACTTGTCTCGGCTCCTAGAGAGTCGTGTTAATGCAGTACTAGTGTTTAAACATAATCGCAGCTCGGTTTTCGGCCGATACTTTTAGGTCACTCATACATTTTTAATGCCTCCGAAATCTAGTGGTAATTGATTGTTATTTGTTATTGTTTCCTGAATATCTAACGCGTGATGATAAGAAATGTAATATACAAATGAGCCTTTTGAAAAGGAGCATATACATTCAGCATGGTTCGCATTGTTAAAGTAATTTAAATATGATGTAATTTTGAAAGAAAATATTGAAACTTTCCCACTACTCCCGTTGTAATTTTCTCCCATGGGAGAACTATGTCAGCCAAATCTTATGTTCTAATCTAGCATAAATCCAAACAAAAATCTATAAAGACATGTAAAAGTTGGTTTGTTCGTTAGCTGAACCTTCCGAAAACATTCTAAGAATGGAGATACAACTTTTATAGCGGGATCGATTGTAACCTGTGCACATAGGCACTATTTATAACTGGAAGATCAATATCCAGGGACTTCACAAAACGAAAATCTTTCCAGGCAAAGTCGTGCAAAAAACACTGGTATACGTTATTATTAATCCTATGATGAAATTAATTAATGACTTGTTAAAGATTTACACATTTAATAAACAATAATTGTCCACTCTCGATGGAATTCGTGCGGGTCTCTGCTGGTGACGACAGAATAACAGCGTCGCAGATTTCGGTTTGCGGCATTATGCTGAGTCGGAGCCTTTTTCTCTTTGCCGCGACACTCATACCACTAGGATAAATATAACTTTCTTTTTGTGTTTTAACTTTATTTAATTTTTTTTCTTTTATTTAAGTTCTACTTTGTTTTTTGTATGTATGTGTCGTGTTTTTGGGGGGAAATAAATGTTATATCTATCTATCTTAAAATGTACAAAAAAATGCAATAACACTTTTCAGCAAAAGTCGAAAAGCAAGTCCGTGTCAGACACTAGTAGAAAACTAGAAACAAAGCGTCGGAAACAAATGTCCGTGTAATGCAGAGTCGCGAAGTTTCGCGTTTAAAACTCGTTCTAGCGTATTAGCTCTACGTTAGCTCTACGGCGGGAACAATTAGTCTTGTGGGACATGACGTGCTGTCCAAAGCACCTGTTTCTCTGTTTTGTGCACCTAAAGTCTAATAGCCTTTTTTGTAACAGCTCTATTTAATTGCTTTGTAACAATATTGTTGGCAGTTATTGAATTTCACGGTCTTCTTCTGAACAAATTGGCTGAGATAATCCCTAAATTGGATTCAGGTGTTAATCAATTTCACGATACTGATCAAATTTAGTCGGCAAAAGCTATTTAAATGTAAAAGAACCTTTGGAATTGCTATCCTATTTTAAAACTTTGTTTCTTTTTGTTACTTTTAAAGTGGAATGGAAATTGGAATCTGGAAAAATATTTAAGTTTAAGGTGGTTCGTTTCGGTCTCGGTGCAAAATGCACAACTTGTCATTGTTTTTTTTATTTTTGAATAAAGAGTATGAAATAATACTGTTTCGAATTATTTCGCGACTATTGTTTAATAAACATCAGGGTCTTTTAGCACAATTGCATCATTTTATGAATTATGGTTAGCGTGAATATCGATACCAACTTAAAAGTGTGTCTAAAGTTCTTGTGGACATTAATTTACAAAGTAATGCATAAAATAACACAAACTTGGTGGAAAATCCTGATTGCCATTAAACTTTGATCGCGAAATGCCATAAATCACATTTATTTTGTCATTTCTGTTCAAGAATAAGAAAAACCATTATAAGTTGTGTATTTTGCACCGAGACCGAAACGGGTCCCCTTAAGGTGATATACCGTGCTAGCAAAGGTCCCCGTTACTCCAGGCAGAAAGACCCGCAGTGCGAAAGGGACGGAATCGGGGAAAATTGTCAAAAAGTCGGTTTTAAATTAATGCAAAATTAACTAAAATAGCTACGAAAAATTCCATAACCAGTAATTTAGGTGTAGTTAAAACCCATCTAAATAAATATTTTTCAAGTCATTTGTATGCTATCCTAATTTGTCAGAATATCAAAAAAAGTGTAAATTTAGACCTGATTTCAATAATTATTTCTATCGAATGAAATTCCTCCTATCGCGTTTCTGATAGACCAAAATCTAGTAAAAGGTCCCAAAATTGTTATACTAATTTATTTTAGTTGGAACTTCATTAAAAGAGCAGATAAATAAATTCAAAAAGTGTCAATTTTCACGGTATAGCCCCTTAAGAAAGCTCAGCTCTATATTTGGAATGTATTGAAGCAGCTACAAAGAGCTCCAGCGGGTGGGCGGATATTAAAATAATGTTTTCTCTAGATTAGAGCAGTTTGAAGCGAGATCTGTTCCCGAGAGACCAACACAGACTTGTGAGCTTGTGACGTACTCAACGTTCTAGTAGCTCTTTCAGCACTACGCAAAGGGCGCCAAGCGTTTATTACAGCTTGTTCCGTAATTACTAGATTGGTGCATTCCCCAAGTAGGTGTAATTAAATACATTACGGTAGAAACAGCCGTCGGCGACGACGCCAGTTTTACCTCCTCGACTCCGCAGTTCCCAGTAAAACTATTACCGGAGCATAATTAATTAGTGTCGGATTTGATGTTGTTAAATTACAGTTAGGAGTTTTACGACGGAATTAACAGTTGTTTTCTCAATTATAGGCGCTTTTTGATGTGGTACAACGATAGAACGTGGATAGAACACATCGTATCGTATCCGATAGGTGATGCAATTTTTCAGGAAAGTCCGTTGTCCGCAGTCCGCTTCCGCTCGGCCGAGTGATCTAATTACTTGCCCCAATTCTGTCTCTCCCAATTCTTCCTCGAGCAAAAACGTTTAAATATGAAAACATTTTAAGCAATCCGCAACTCTCGAAAGCTGTGGATTTTAAATGAGTTTCAGAAGTCGAAGTTTTCATGATATTCACAATAGATGGTTGCTAAACTTTGTTCGCCACGGATAAACTCTACCGGGAAATTTCTCGTTATTAGTCTTTTAAGCAAAATGTTGAAATATAATCTGCGAAAACCTAATTTTGAGTTTGCGAATTTGTTTTATTTAATTTTCTTTATTAACCCCGTCTTCGTCGCTTTAGCCCCAGGGATTCTATTACAATATTTTGGATTAAAAACCCGAGATAAAAGTATTTACCCACTTATCTAAAACAAAGGTAAATCTTTTGGCACACAAAGGATAAAGAAGTTAATTGTACAACATTTTAATACTGATTAAAAAGGTAATAAATGTAAGGTTCCAATTACCTGAATATTTTTATTTACATTCTCACTAAGACCGGCTTTTGAGAGTCGAGATAGAGCCGTGTTTACACTGGCTTGTCGGTTAATTAACGTGTAAACATGTCGAGTAAATATTGTCGCTTCTGATAAACTTCGTGTCATATCCAATCACTGCAGTTGCCTCCTTTATTTAATTTTACACTAATTATATTATCGTCCGGCGGTCGGGCTCGGCTTTTTAATTACCCCTTCCATCCAGCAGTTTGTTTTTAATAATTGAAACTCGAGGTTATATTATATAACGAGTATTACAGCCTTTCGATATTCATAAAGCCATCAATTTCGATCGAAACATTTACTTTAATAACTCGTCAACTTTAATGGGCTATGTAATTATGTTACTTAGTGTGTATGTTTCGAACATCTGTTCGTAAGGATGAACTTAATCGAATAGGAAGTTAAGTGGAACGATAATTCCAGTAAATGGATATCTGAGGAGGAAATCAGTCTCGGCTTCGCTGTTGTCCTGTACTCGATTAATTGAATTATCCTGGGAAGAGGCGCGCGGGGGAGGTGAGCTAGTGGGAGATGGGGGAGTGAGGGGGCGGCAGATAGTGCTAGCTACACTCAACCAGAGAGCACCACTAACTCGATCTGATTCCACTTGGGCTATTCGCACTCGGGGCTCAATTATGCTCCCACTTTGATATGCAAATCGGGTCGCTTTCGGCTAATTACTGGGACGCTAACGCTGTATCGCTCGGCCGATGACTTTGTGATCATTTGATTTGGACTTTTAATTCTTCTTGGACGAAATATGTCATACCGTTATTTTATAGATTTTACATAGCTCGGCTAAGAAAAGGTATTCTCAACAACACTGCCTTCTGAATAAAATGTTTCAATTGACTATAAAGAAACCTTTTACTTAACAAATATAAGTACACTTAGTGCCGGAGGCGGCTTTGTAGACGTGTATCGGATGCCTCCTGCGAATTGCAAATTGAATCGGGCTGTTGTTCTCCGAAAACAGTGCAGGTTATGAATAATAGGTGCAGCAGAATCTGTAAGCTCCTCAGGCGGGATAACTCCGTTATTAGCTTAGCTGTTCCGGGAGTCGGGCTGGCAGGCATTATGCAGCCTTTAACATGGTGCAGTCACTTCACCGCACTGCTAGAATATCCTAGGAAGTTCAAGACAATGAGGAGTTTCGAAAAATTTGCATACATACATGCATATGTATACTCACGCCTGTTTCCAAGAGGGGTAGGATTTCCATCTGCTACGATCCAGATACACCTCTTTCGCCTCTTCCACATCCATCGATGTAGTCATAAAAGCTCTTCTATCCCGGGTACTTTTGACATGACCCTTCCTCAGTATGTCACCAATTTGGTCAGCATACGTCCTTCTACTAGGGCAACCTGGTCGAGCTGTACCTTCCTCTTGCGCACCATAAATTACTTGATTCATTATCTTCATGCTGTAAATGAACATGAACCTTTGAACTAAACTACGAGTACATAGTAATCAATCAGTAAACTACACCAAAGAATTTTCACGTATCCTTATCTACAAAATTTTGAAAATATGAGATATTACATTTACATCCGGTACATGTATATGTAATTAAAACTTACCTTGAGTGACTGACTGACTCTGATGAACGCCTAGACCCAACAACTGGACCCAGGAACATGGAATTTGGACTGTAAGTTTCTTGTATGACGTAGATTTTTTTTTTCTCTTAAGGCTCCATAAGTATTAGATTTTAATTTAATTACTAAAATGCTTATTTAAGAAACGAATTTTGTAAGAGCGTATCGCCAAACTGTTTAGCAGTTTGGCGAATATTGTGTACTGAAATTTGTATAAAATATAATTAAAAATAAATAAAAAAAAAGAAGATTTAATTTAAGACATTCGCCAAGAAGGGATTTTAAGACATTCCCACGGGATCCATGCGAGCAACGTGACGTGTAATAATAGTTACGAAAATAAATGTATTATGTCAACGTTGCAGAGCGTCCGTTGGTTAATTTATAAAAAAAAAAATAGTGGCAATGGAAAACTGTTCTATCCTATTATAACCCCAACGCATGCATATTGGGAAATAAGTAAGGAAGGTTTTTCTGTCTGAACACATGTAAAGGTCTAGTAGTTCTGTCCATATTATTAGCTCCTACGATTTCTTTCGTTACTGTAACATTAACTCTTATGTCTGACTGACTGAACGCAATCATAATCGACTTACTGCTGCGAAACACATCGTAAAACAAAGACAGTAAAGAGCAACCACACCAAACTTGGGCATAAAAGGTACATTAACATTCGTGTAAAACTTTCCACATACGGTAAAGGAGTTAGCACAGTTTACCTCCTCTATTCAAGGTTTAAGGCCGTCCCGCCCCTAACCACAGTCCGCCGGGACGGACGCTCGTAACTTACCGCTCACCGACTAATACAACTACTGCTACATGTTATTTACTCAGCTACGCCAACATCATACTATCGCATAAAACTTTACGTGCGGAAATCGTTCGAAACTAGATTAAATCCGCAATTTCATTTGACGCGACCCGACGCGCCTCCGGTGAGAGCACATTTCATGATTTCACCGATATGGCCGTCTAATTTACAGTTTACACTTTCCATTTGAAAATTATTCTCTACATATTTAATCAGCCGGCCACCCGTATGCATACAATACACCAGCCCTTGGATTATGTATCTTTGGTTTCCAACTGGACTGGGTGCCTATCATCTTAAACACAGATAAAAACTTAACTTTCAAAATTGCCTTTAGTTGGCATTGAACTATTTACGAACTGTGACGTCACTTCAAGTACGAACATATCCTTAGACAATTGGAATGCAATATGTTTTTGATGATAGGCACCCAGTCCAGTTGGCAACAAAAGATACATTATAGGCCCACAGTACGCATACGTTGGATGTCATTAGATGAGCTAACGGAATTTTCATTCGTACCGAGCTAAATGCACATTTTATTTATATACTATTGGCACTTTATTATCATATTTAAAACGCAAAAATATATGTGTTCTAAAACAGGACATACTTAAGATCTACAAATGTGACCTGAAAACGTGATTATATTAATTTTGCTCGACAGGAAAAATCGCAGTCAGCTCTCAAAAAAATCTTATAATGGTGTTTATGAAATGTATTTTTAAAGCTATAAATCACAAAATTCGCGAGAAATTTTTAATAAGATGTCCTAATGTAGCCGCAAATTCAAAATAACTGATGTTTTGCGTTCGCGGCAATTGATTAGAGCAGGATAGACAATTCAAAAACAAAAGCGTTGGTGCAGCACGGAAGTTTATCTTGATACTAGGCCTTAACGATAATGCCAATAATCCTACATGAATCGTGTATTCAGAAATATCTAAATAATAAATAAGAGCTCCCCACAAATCTGATACAGACAAATTGTAGTAAGCTCACTCATTTTTTCAAGACAAGACTTTTTTTGTAGTGAAAACCTCTGCCTAAAAGCGTATGAAGAAAAATGGCAGACATATAAGGGTGGCAACGTGTAAGAAAGAGCTCATCATCATTCATCAGGTGGCATATCACTTCTGGTCGATTAGAGGAGGGTGGCGTTCGTATATCGACGATGTTCGTGGTACAATCTGTGCACGGAGTCGCAAGGGGGGGCGCGACGCGGCGCATTAATAAAACTTCATGAATACTGATCAGGCGACCGTCTTACAACACCATTTCGACTCGTATGCAGTGTTGCCAACTCCCTCTTGCAGGAGCGCGCTAAATTACTTCAAAGCAGCGCTAGATTCACGAAATTTTCCGAGAAATGGGAAAACATCTCAGTCTTGATTTTGATTTTTCAGTTGCCTGTTTTGTTTATAAGATATAGGTAATAACATGAACTTTAGAAGCATTATATTATTTTGCCAAATCGACTGTCTTTGCAGATAAAAATCTTACATTGCAGCATTTGACAAATCAATGCATTGCAGGTGGTAAAAATTCTAGATTGAGCGCTAACGAAATTAAAATTGAGCTTGTTCTGGCGCAGAAAGCGCTAAGTAGACAACACTGCTCGTATGCTCTGCACACAGTAAGCTGTCACTGGAGTTATACATCTCTCCAATTTCTTTTGTGTATTGTGTCTAAGAAATCGTGTCTAGGCGTCAGTTAACATTTTGACGACGGTCCTGCCCTACAATCTGCTGAGATATCACTACAATAGAAAGTAAATAACTTCGACACAGACACAAACTAAGTTCGACATACTACAGAATCCTATAACAGCTTAGAAAATTTTCTAGTAACTTTGACATTAAAAACCACCAGCGAGAAACGCTGTTTGATTCAGTTTAAATAATATCATTATCTAAATGCGATCAAAGCATTTTTTATTCCGTTCTATTGACTCGAAAGGCATCTTAGCAATTTATCTCTGGAGTGAAATTGCGATGGAATAAAATATTTTTCGAGGCGGCATCGTTGGGTGCCTCTTGGCTGGATTTACCTTACGCAAACCTGCCTCGGTTAATTGAAAGTGCTTCTTTCGTTTGGCGTAATATTTTATGGCGCGTAGTCTGCAACGCGGTAGGAGACCTCCATACTCCCTCTTGCTCTACCACGCTACTCACTCCTCGGGGAGTGCCACTTACGCCACTTTTACCTGAAGCACATTTCACGAGAAAACAAGAAAATAATTTAATCTTCTTCTTGGAAATCGGAATATAAATTTGTTTTCAGCATTATCTTAATCGCTACTTTCTATTTTATCATTTCCCTCACTGGAAATGAAATTCTTTTTTATTAATTTTCTCGGTAAGAAATGTTGTTTAGGAAAAATAACTTATATACGTCAGTGGAAGGCCTGCTGGGATTTCTCTTGGAAGCCCGTTTTTTTTTCCATTTAATATCCACCTCGGTTTCATTTTTACATTGTTAAAAAAATACCGGGAGTTTATGTTGAATGTCAGTAGCGGAATATTGTAGGATGATTTACAAACAGGGTTGCGGCGAGCACGTGTAATAATTAGCGTTACAAGCCAGTGAGCCGGGTTCCGCAGGGTCGAATCTGCGGCCTACATGAGCGGCAGTAAATCCACGCCCTCGTGACAAGCTATCCCCAACTTATCCGTTCCACCCTCATGATCCATTATAACCTTTATTGTATCCACACAAGAGTTACTGGAGTAGACAAATAAACTTGCAAGTGACGTTGCTGTGGCGTGCAAGATAAGGGTCGCCACACCATTAAGCAATACAATGTCACACTTCCACATACCCCCTATCGGGAACATAGCCCAAGCTTGTGGATAGTTTTAGCCTGCAATTTAATTAATCCAAGGTTTAAATGCTTGAATCCTCGTGGGAACGCGAAATTCATAGCCGTAGGTTTATGAAAATATAATATGCTGGATACATCTGGTTTCATCTTTGTTACTAACTACTGTTTTTCCTTATCATTAAAAGTTTGTCTGTCTCGTTGTCAGGTTTCGCCTTAACGATTTCGTGAAGTTCTTTGTTATTTTCATAATATTCAGGTAACAAAGGATGAAACATTACATCTCTTCTCGAGAATAAATTAACCTGTCAGATCTCATCTCCTTAAATAAATAAATTCCTACTAAATTTACGCGGACTTTAACGTATTTCAAATTTATAGCAGCCAGAAACTAGCAAATCCTTATAACTAAGTAAGTTTATGAAATGAAAGGCAATTACAATAACTTACCTAACTATGTGATTAACATAATGTTCCAAGAATGTTCCACTTTTGTCTTGTAAACGAGCATAAAGTGAAAGAACAAATTGCGAGTTTCCCCAGCATTTTCCCCGCTCAGAAAAATATATGTTTTATTAAAGCTCGGCATTTCCGAGAGCGAAGCAGCCCTCGAGGAGGGTGACGGGGAGGGGTGGAGAATAGGGGTAGGTAAGGGGACGGGGTGTTCGGGCTGCTCGCCAGTGTATAACAGACAGTAGAGGGATATAAAACATATTTACGCGCCTATAAAGTACTCTCGTACGCTCTCTCTACCATTTTCTTTTGTTCCACGCTCGCAGCCAATGATAATGCTTTCGCCCGTTCGTTCGGTTAAACTTATTTCTCTTTCGCCTTATCTGGCTTTTCTTCGGCACTTTTATTTATAACCGAAGTGGTGGCACGTAACAACATGATATAAACGCTCTCCCGCGGATGCTTCTCTTAACATCTGCTTCGCTCTGACATCGCTCGTGTTTATTTATTGTTACACTACAGCTGTTTACTTATACGACATATCCTTTTATTGCCTCCATTAATGTCAGCGCTTTGTTCGTCTGTTTCGTTTTGTGTACCGCCTCTCATATTCGGTTTGCGAACCAAGTTAAACAGCGTTCACACCGTGGAAGTAGCATATCTCATCGTGGGCTCTGTCAAAGTTAGCTAACACAAGTGGAGGGTGCTCGACGCTATTCAAAGCCGTGTTGAACGGAAGCCGGCGCGGTAACAGCGAACTTGGAACCGTCTTAATCTTGGGCGACAGTACGGCTCTCGACGCCCCTTGCGTAGGTGAAAGGGTGTAATAACACGACTCATCCTCCCTCCTACTCCTTCCTAGGGTGTTTTCACTCTGATTCCTCACCTGTGATACGCTCCCCGCTGAAATACGTGCCGTTATTTGTAAACTGAGGCATTTCCACATACGTGGGAGTTTCGATATTGCCAGCGGTACTAATCCGTTTAGATTGCATCCGTTAATCAGATTGCATTTCTCACGACACGAATGTAAGTGCGATGTCGGCTAACGACGTTTTATTTACGATCAGTATCAAGGAACTCTCTGCTCATAAAACGGAAAGTTCCCCGGCACCCTCTTCAATTTGCTGCAACAGACAACAAGAGATCATAGACGACAGATAAGGGTGGAAACACCCGCCCTGTCTGTGCTTGCTCGCTTCGCAAACTTCTTCGTTCGCGGTATTACAGCGCCGCGCTTGACTCTAACCGGCTCAACTCGGATAAGACTCAACTAGCGATCCCCTACAGTGCAAACAAGACCTTAAACATTACCGCACACAACCCCAAAGTCGAGAACTCCAAGAAACCCTTTGTTTCGGCGCACGTTTGTAAACTATTATAAGAAATGTTGAACTTTTATATTATGTTGCAACTATACCATCCGTCACAACTACGTCCTCGATTTGCTCAACAAATTTCTCTTCATTGATATACGTGTAACAATAAAACTGCACGGTTCTGTGTCCTCGTTTTCCACATGCAAATGCTCATTGTGAGCAGAAAAAGCTTCGCCACTTTGGTAGCAACAAAGGCGTGGCGTCAAAGGCGTAATTATCTCGGCGGATGAGTTGCCACTCGACGTGTGTCAGGAGTGGATGCAGGTCGAGCGAGGTATCTGCAGCCGGATCAGCGCCACTCGGCTCAGGATGCACTATGCGATTCCGTTTGTGTCACTTGGCGCTCTGCGGTCCCGGCGCTCCGTCCGATAAACGCATGTCAACGTGCTTTGACTACCGGCTGCAACTACTGATGTGGGCTTAGTGTGAAATACCAGGCGGACGGAGGATTATGATTCGCACTGAATGTTGAGCAAACCTACAATGTGCAGCTTTATGTTGAACTAGGGCGAATTGTTTGATGGTTAAGAGCGGTTTGGCAGCCGGATTGTGAAAAACTCGCCATTTTATAATTAATCGAAACAGACCACTTAAATTCAAAATTCACTTAATAGTTATTCAACAAAACCTTATTAACTATGATTTGACTATGTTGCCATCGCAAAGTATCCATTGGTTTCTCCAAATTAGTTTTTTATTTTTATTTAAATTCAAATTTTGAATTTTAAAAAATTTGAAATTATAATTCACTAATTAGAATCGCAGAAGCCAATGGAAACTTTTCGATGGCAGCATACACAATACATAGGTAATGAGAATTTGTTGAATAACTATTGAGTGAATTTAAGTGGTCTGTTTCGATTAATTAGATAAAGGCGGGTTTTTCACAATCCGGCTGCGAAACCGCTCTTAACCGGTTTAGGTCACAAATGGATGTCATAGAATTCCCTGAGAAGTTACTTAGATAAAATGTCGAGACTCTGCGGTTTGTTTAGAAGATTGTTGCTGTAATCTTATGTTATTTAGAATTGCTAAAGAACTCTGCGGTTGGTCCTTTCTTCACGACTTTGCATCGTGGTCGTTATTTGATGAAGACACTCGGAACGTTTGATTATCTCCACAGATTTCTCTGCGGCTATACCAAAGAGAACATTAAACGCTAAGATATGTGCGTTCACATTTCTCTTCATTTATCGCCGTTATATTGGTTTTAAATTATTAAAGAATATTCATAAAGTGTCTAGGTATTCATTATTGTCATTAATAATTTCAACCTATGAATTGAATGCTTATATTGCCGTTATGCGAAGCTCATAGATTATTCAATATAATGATAATAAAGCAGAGGGGTTTATTGTACTGTCAACCACCTCCAAGAACAGCTATAGGGGCAGGGCTAGCACGCAATTGTTCTCTCGAGTCGTGCTTTCAGCACATTGCAAACAGGCTTGAGTTTGCTCATAGACACAGGAGGAACAGATAAGCTTGGCTATTTGCACGTCGTCGTGTCTGCGACCCGGGATCGGCCGTAATTAGTCGACCGCAAACTTCGACCGAAATGCTCCTACTCACACACTCACGTGACAAAGGAACCCACACATCCATGGCACAATAATTTATACATGGACGAGGCACGCAGTTGCTTCACCCCACACACGAACAGGTGTTAAGTACGAAGTTGTGCCGTCCCTACCCGATTACTTCTTGGCTTCCGATTGCCTCTTTCTTAGTTTCGATTGGATAGAGTGCCATTGAATGTTACCCTATTAGTGGAAAGGTTGTATTCCCTAAGAGCTTTGAGTTGGCGTACAAGAATGAGTTTTATTCTTAACATTGTTTGACTTGAGGGTCTTACATCGGTGTTCTTACAAGTTTGTATTGGATTCATACAGTAAAAGTTTTCTATTATTACCAGATTTGCATGTACGTTTCAGTTACAAACATTTTCCTCCGCTTTGTTCGGCCTCGCAATACTCTTGAATTGTTACACGCACGCTATTTTATAGCCATAAAATATTAAATAAAGTGCCACGAGTGGAGCGAGCATCCGCTTGCTGAAGATAAGACTTTTAACGGTTCAAGTTTCAGCAGTCGTTATTTACGTTGTAAATTGCTCTAGACTCAAGTTAGAGCATTTGTGGCATGAGAAAACAAGGAAAACAAGCACGCGACGTCGTCGTCGCCGACGTGATAAAGCGCTCCAATCGCTTTCCCGGCTCCGATTGTTCTCAGAGCCCATTAATAATTCGCCGTCTTCGCGACAACAGCCAATTTTAATATTCAGTTGGAAGTGAACTTTCACGGGATTATTATAAAGTAATCTAAGTTTGTCGAGAGGGGCGACGCGACGGAGGTTGACAGTTGTTTAACGCGAGCACACGGTACTCCGATTCGGAGATTCAGCATATTATATCAGAAGTGGGACCCTACCGGAGGGCGCGCTCGTGGGGAGCTTTCTCAACTTATTGATTAATTGCCCGCTTGCAGGCGGGCAATTAGTACAGTTACCATTTCATCACAACCGAACTGCCGGAGTGCGGAAGAGGGTGGTCGGTCAATCCCCTAAAAAAGGGCATACTTACGGTATCCGTGCCGGGCATTTCCGGAGGAAGTATGTGCTTCCCTAACGCGCTCCGTCGCCCCGTATCAATTTACACACAGATCACAAGATTTATTTGCGAAGGGTTACTTCCGAATCGTTTCCCTTCACCTTTTATTTCATTTAAGTTTGAATCCGGATTAAATTGATGTATCGGGCCTATCTCAACTATTTAAGTGAAAATATGCTGTTGCGAAGTCCGTACATCGTCAAAGATGAGCCAGTCTATAACGGTGCAGAGCACGTAAGTGTCCACATGAAGCACAATAAATAGCCATTAGCGGTAGAACGCACGTCCAAAGTGTCGTGTGGCAGGCAGCCACTTGTCTGCCAACGCATTTCACATGCTGGCTCTAATTGGCCATCGTCGCTCACGCGTCTTGCACTGTACACTCCTTGTCATACATAAATAAATAATAATTCGTTCCGGCACGGCCTTACCTCGTTGGTCGTCTTGCAAATGTGACTACTGGCTCCTGCCTGTTCGATTCAAAACGACTACGTATGACATTTACATCAACGATTTTTCATCTTCCCTTTCGATTAATAATCATCCATCGTAAACTGAAAAGTTCAAGTGTCGGCTCCCACAAAGTCGTAATAATAATTGAGAGAGTTACTCTAATTCAATTAAGCTTTGAAAAGACCACAAATAGACTAGAATGAGCTTTTAAAAGGCACTGAAGCGAGTAAACCGGCCCGGAGCGACTCGGCGCTCGTGTAATATCGCCAGTGAACATTCTCGCGACCTCATTGAAGGGGTTTTTGTCCTCGGATCGTGTTTATCTTATTACACCGCTGCTATTGAACCGGCGAGATCGCTTACACCGGGGGCCTGTGTGCCGAGAATACTGGCACATGTACGCTGCTCTGAATTTGCATAATAATCGCATCTGGGGCCTACGCCTGCCTGCCACTGCACAAGGTAATAATGCAATAATGCTAGATAAAGCGCGAGTGCTCCTCGACTTGCGCCCTAGTATTACACGTTTTACGACCGTCATAAAAGGATATCAATGGAATAAACTGGCAAAAGAAACGGGAAATGGAGCGCCGATAAAATGCTTAAGAGGAAATTGAGGAAATAAATCAAAGCTTAACTCTGTTAAATTACGAGAAATAAAGAGACAATTCCACTCATTATTACGCGGGCCTCGAGGGTATTGCGGCCGAGACCTTTTAGATCAATTGTGCGATCGACAATATAGAATGGTGGTCCGGGAGCCGGGTGCAGACGGCACGTAGGGCGATAAATAACGTCGCCCGCTATCGACACTATCTCGCGCCCATCTCGACCAAGCAGCTCGCCCACTCCGCAACACTACCACCTCACTCGCCGACCGACACTTAAATTAATTTGTCGATAGGCAACACCGATTTCATCAACGTTTAAGTGCTGTTCCATTTTATTATCGACGTCAAGTCTTTATATTTCCGCTAAGCGCGAAATCTTTACACGCTATAAAATTATAGTGTAGTACACATACAAAATTGGCAAAGGTGCCATATCTTCAATGTTATTACACCACGTCATAAACCGCTCGTGTGATGTGTAAGAAGACTGATCATTATTTTATATGACGCCTGGAGTAGTATTCTACGGCAGTTTAACGTCGTCATCTTGGATTATTTCCCCTCTTTATGCCGACGAGATGCTTCGACCACTTTGTTGTTTTATACTTCGCCTCGAAGCGAATTTATGCTTCGCCTTATTCACCCTCATTGCTTTTCGTCGTTTCGCTTAGTTTCCTCCCACTTTTCGACTCACGTTACTACGTAAATTTATTTCGAAATACCCCGCAAAGTTTTCAGACGGCAAGGAATATAATCTCCGTTGGACTTTTTTCCTTTTTATGCTGAAACATCTCTTGAGTTTACTCAAGAAGTTACCTCCACGGTTTTCCTTTCGCATTTTGTACAGACCGAACCAATCAGAGACTCTACAAAGTTACACTCTTCCGTTTTTCCGCTTTGATGAAGTAGAGGAAACCGCCGAAAATACTATAATCTGTTCGAATGACAGCATCAAGTCGTCTTAATCCGGGATTTGGGAGCTTGATCCCCTTAAACAGTACATTTTGGTGTGATTAGACGACATGGAGCGGACAAGGCGCGAGAACAGAGGCGAACTGAGGACAAGTAATAACAGGCCCATTCAGCGCCTGGCCAGGCACCCCTCGACAAACGCCCAGAAACAAACTACATTTTTATACGGAGAGCAAACAAAATGAGTTAGTGGCGCCGTTGCGTCGCTTTTCCCTGTGTATCCCTGGCGAGCGAGCTTGAAAATTCACTTTAATATCTTTGTTCTACCAGCGCTTTACAGCTCTCGTGTTGCTCGGAAATATTTTGCAGTGGGGCTTACTTTGTGTCGTGGTAGTTCCCACCCCATTCCATCTGTTTTAAAAGCAAGGTGCTTACATTTTTAAAACGTGTCTGCAATCTGCTGCATATATATTATTTTTTATATTTTAGCTGAAAACAATTCATATTTGTTGTGTTTTCAAATAATTTTACACATGCAACGCGTGACCGCTCGAATACAAATAGTTCTCTATTTGCATCCCCTTTCGAACACTTATCCTGTCAAGATGTGGCTTTAGAATGGAAAAGGACCCAACGGGCAAACGGTCTGGAAATGACACTCAATAAAGTCGAGATGTCTGGGCGCCGCGCCCGACTGCCCCTTTTAACTCTGACAAATTATATTCTTAAACATTTCGCCTGCCCGACTCAACTAAATAAATTGATAAATTAATAACCGCTTGACATATGTTTTCATTATGATTTATGATTTGATTCGTAATGCGCTTAGTAAATAAAAAGAAATCAGTTGAAATCCCCGGCGGCGCGAGACGGGTGCGGTGTGATCGTACTCAATGTAAAATTAAAAGAGGTAGAATTTCCCGGGGTGAGTTTATTCATTACTTCCCGAGACGGGCGCTCGGTGGAGGAATGGAGTCCCCCCCCCCCCCCTCACCCCTTGCTCCGCTCACTTTATGGATATAACCTCGACAAAATACCCCTAAAATTGCACTGTTTTTATTACGTTCTCTCTTTATCTCTTTCGGTTTCTTGCTTCGTTTTTTACGACGTTATTATTTTATTAGCGGACTCGGCATAATGGCGTGCGAACTCGGTAGTCACTGATCATTTATATCTTTTATGTGATTCGTTTTTGCCTCTAATGTATCACGTTTGGAATTTTTTTAATATACAAATTAATACACTCTTCTGTTTATTTAACACATAAATCTTTAATTAGTTACAATTAACCAGTCATGAAGCCCAATAAATCTTAATTTGACATCTATAAATTTACTTAAATCAATAAGTGAACAAACCGTCTAAAACATGTTAAATAAATACATAATAATATCGATCAAAGCCGAAGTAATGTTTTTGCTTTTGCGGTCCAATAATTTTACGGGCGATTAACCGACCCAACCCACACTGCATTATTTCAGACCAATAAATAACATTACAAATTTTATTATTGCGGCCGTACTAAATGTTTATTTTAATGTTATATTCTTTAGTTTTGTGGATATATTTTAGTAGCACTTAAAGCGGCTATTTCAGTAAATCAAATATATTTCGTTTTATATTTTATGTAGCAAAACGTGGAAAGAATTAAGTCCACACATTCGACTGTCGACACGCTCGAAAGCTGGTAGATTAAATAGATGTGAAGTCTATAAATACGGCAGAAAAAATAAACCGCAACAAACGAGTCGAATATATTTACAATAAATAACTCAACATAAAATGGACCTTATCTCTAATAGATATAAAGATCATAAACTTATCTCAAGAGACAATTTGTACCAGCGTACAAGTTGCTCGACTCGTATCGGAATTATGTATGCTGTAATTAATTAGCACTACTTGTTATTATGACATTCAGTTTTGTTTATTTACTTTTGATTAACTGGATAACTAACTATAAACTACTCTGTAATACTTCTGTTTATCTTTTTCTCGACCTTATCTTTCTATGTGTTATGTGAAAGTTGTGTTGCAACTCTTGTACGTAATCTGTAATGTTATCTAGTTCTCAGAAGTCTTAGTTTATTGCTATTAGTTATTTATTTATTAATATTTCTGCTAGTGTTATCCAATTAAAATGTGAAATAGAACATCTCAACTATTAATTTTAAACGAGTCGAGTGACGACTCCTCATACCTCATGTCTCGAAATGAGAACTAAATAATTCGAAACCGTAATAGTTTAGTGATGACAGATTGAAATATTCGTATGATTTTTCTGTATCATTAGATCAAAACATTGTTCAGATGCCAAATAGTTGGCGAGAGCGATAAAACAAAGCGTCTGGCAAGGGACCAAGTCGCGCGGGTACATCGCCGCTCGTATGAAACTAGTGATGCGACGCGCGATTTCCGACACTAAGACTTGCGCAGAATTACTTTATAACGTTATAAAAAATACCGGTACAGAATACCCTATTAAATTATCAATCGTAATAACAATCGTAACGATATGAATCCGTGTCAGGGGTGTTCCCAAGTGTGAACTGTGAAATGCGAGTAACACTCCACACTTGGTACACCCGTTTCACCGACGATTATTGCATCCCTAACGTGATGAGTGGTGAGAGTAGTATTGCCGTACTTCAGACATAAACGGATCAACAGCTTAAGGGGCAGGTAGTCGCCAACGACCTTTAGTCGACCTCTGTCGGCACAAATATCGACCGAAACTATATTGAAATAACGTTGATATCAGCACGCTGCATTACGATGTCGGTCGCATACTTAAATGATTTTAAGCAATATTTTCCTTATATTTAGTGCAAGAATCATACAAATATCATTAGTGGTTTCAAAGAAATAACCGATTTCTTTAATTTTAGTCTAAAAACAGCTTGACTTTAAACAATATTTTCATGCTGTTTTTTATATGCGAAAATAATATCATTAAATAAAGTTGTTTATTATAGTTTAACTAACAATATATATATTTTTTATTATTTTGAAACTTACCGTTTAAGAGAAATAACTTTATCAATAGAGTCATTTTCGGATGACGCTGGGAAGAGGCGCCTTAACGTGCCTTCCGAATCAAGAAGACCGAGTACAAATGAATGTGCACCGCGGGGATTGAACCCACAACCTCTGGGTTAGGAAGCGAACGCTTTACCGCTCGACCACAGAGGAGGTATTTGACTGATTAGTTTTGTTAATAATAACGTTATGAAGTATTGATATTTAAATTTATAGGTAGGTATTAAAAATAATAACGTTATGATAAATTGATATATGCGTATGTGACAACAAATAATACTATTAATGGATATAAATTATGTTTTTGTATTTTCAAAGTCTGCTTGCTATTATCCTGCCTCGCAACTCGTGACTACAGATGCGCTTAGCGCAGATTTGCGCGAACACATTTTGAAGGGAGCTGCAAAATTGCAATTGTACTACCTTTGAACGTGCGGAATGCATTAGGACATTAAATTCAATTAGACGCACAAAGCGGAAATTGTCTATCCCTAGCGAAACCCGCTACTGCCTACTCGAATAACCCTTTGTCGATGGATTATGCTGCGAGCTGAAAACCCTTCAGACCTACTTCGAATGACGACCACGCAGTTTAAAATTTTGGTAACACTCAAAGTGATCCGGACTGAATGAAATCGCTAGAAACAAAAAACTATATTTGATTGAACTGCAAGCGGCGAGGCATTCGATTTGCCTTTGATTCAGTTGCAGTGACATGTGACAGATAACTCGCATGACAGTGACTAGTTTGATCGGAGCCGTCGAGCGCGGAGAGATGTGTTGGCAATGTTACCGGCATTCCTGGCAGGGGCGGGCGGGGCGGCGGGCGGGCGACACCTGGCCGTGGGCGGGAACGCATCCTCAGCACGCTTTGAACTCCACTCACTCGACTTGTGATGATGCGAAAAAAAGACATTTCGTTCCGCAATTAACCCACATAACTGAACGGTGGCGAGAAATGTTTATTACATTACATTTTAAAATCTGAATATTTCACTCGTTTATATTTTTGCTCACATGCTTCTGGCAGCCATTGTTACAATATTTTTAATTTGCGAACGTTTTAACGAGTGCATACAATTTTAAAGCAGATATGACATTTTTTCTCTTTTCCTCGTGCATGTCTTGATTAAAGCGAATGCGAAATAGGGAAACGGAACGAATTCATTTAAAAATCTTTTGTGTTGAACTTTTACAGTCACATAAAAACGCTTCAGTGGCGTTTAGGACCATTTACCCTTACGACTGTTTGTATTCTTCGTCATCTGTCAAAATGAAATCTTTAATCAAAGCGAGATACATCGGGAAATATTTCACCAACGTTCTCCATCTTCATTACCCCCGCATTAATTTGTAGTTAGAACGGGGTAGGGATCATTTGTGAATTTTAAATGGTGAGGTTGAGTCCGGGTTAATTAATTTACGGAGCGAGGTGAGGCCCGATTAGCGGAATAAATTGTGCTTGCGGCCGCGATCTGGCGCTCTGCCGCACTGCTGCCGGCAACAAAGACTTCAGGGTTGCTACTGTATTTTACCGCACTTTTGGTTAATTTTTTTACCTATGTTCTATTTGGTGAGCACTTTTGACTAAAACGCTTACGTGAATTGTTACCGCTTTTACATTCGCTGAGTTAGAAGCTTTTTTCTTTTTAATTTAAGGTCAAATCCTTACTTGCTAAACACTTTTCCTAAGTCATTTCCACTGGGATATAGTGTATATAGGTGAATAGTCTTATGAGAATATTTATGGAACCCATGGGACGCAGAATCGTTTGTGGCCAAACAAACTACACGATATTTACGTCCATTGGAGGTGGGCGTTAACACATCGAGCTGAGTTATCGTATCTGCTGCCTGTGTAGTGTAACAAAGGCAACTCCCCGGTGCGCAAAAGGCGAGCTTAATACTCAGTCATTATTTATTCACGTCTATAACGAGATTGTCAGTAGCTCCCACCCCCGCGCCCCCTGGATACGTCCCTGCTACATTACAACCGCTTATGTGTCTCGTCGGCTCTCGCCGCTCTACGTATTTACTCTCAGTTCGCTCTTTTTGCCGGCTTAATTCTCTTTTTGTGCCAGAGTTATAAAGCTATTACGTTTTCTTTTTAAGTCCCCCCCTCTGAAATCACCGACCGTCCGTCCCCTGCCGGTGGCGAAAACAACCTACTTATATTATCCTACGTAACCATTTACGGCTTTTATCATCTTTTTTTTACCTCGCGTCCCTTTTGAAAGCAAGTTTTCCATTTAAATTACATGAAGAGAGAAAATCTGTAAAACAAGATGTTCTTTTCTTTGTTTATGTGAACGTGAAATAAGAAACTAGATGCTTGTATTTCTCTGGCGCTTTGTAACAGGGAACATGTTTGTCATAAATTCTTGTTCATACATATTTACTTACTCTGAATATGCTCAGTCCCGTCGAACGTCTATTTTATTTACATATCTTCGTTGAATACTCGATGCGCGGTCGTTGACAAATATTTTATGTCGAATACAAAATTCGACGTTTATTTTATGATATTGGGCAATGAAAAACGTTTTCCATATAATATCGGGGAAACAAACTGCAGTAATTAAATATCAATCGTTGAATTACTTATTGCTTTTGATTGTGAATTCAGTAACGGGTGGAAAGCGAACCGTTAACTACAACCTGAAATTATGTTACAGTAACTATCAATTCAGTTGTTCAATTATTTAGATTTATAACGAAAATTATATGAGATAACGTTGTTTTTTTTTTTACCGACATTAATCTAACGCTCAAAAAGCAACTCTTAGCTTAAGGTGATATGTCGTCCGTGCAAAGGTCCCCGTTACTCCAGGCGGAAAGACCCGCCGTGCGAGAGGGACGGAATCTGGGAAAATTGACAAAAAGTCGGTTTTAAATGAATACAAAATTAACTAAAATAGCTATGAAAATTTCCATAACCAGTAATTTAGTTATTGTTAAAACCCATCTAAATAAATATTTTTAAAGTCTGTATGCTCTCGCAGTTTGTCAGAATATCAAAAAAAGTGTAAATTTAGACCACATTTCTATAATTATTTCTATCGAGTGAAATTACTCCAATGGCGTTTCTGATAGCCCAAAATCTAGAAAAGATCCCAAAATTGTTATACTAATTTATTCAAATTGGGACTTCTTTTGAACAGCAGATAAATAACTTCAAAATGTCTCCATTTTGACGGCATACCCCCTTAAAACAATGTTTTTGTCGCAGCGTCAATAAGCTTAGTCTGCACGGGTAGAGTAAGCGGTAGAGTACTACCATGGATGAAAAGTACTAATAACATTACTATACTTCATTCCAGATAAGTTTAGAAAGATTTTGGTTCTTAAAAGTTAATATAATAAATGTTCAGATCATTATTTAATTATTTTTGATTATAATAGGTACACCGCCTACGCCTTCACGTACATCCAAAATATTTTCCACCCAAAGGTTGTCTGGAAGAAATCGCTCTAAGCGATAAGACCGCCCATTGTTGCCTATATTTTTGTTTTTTTCCAACTTTGTATTGTCTTTTTGTTGTTTTTCTTTTGGTGCACAATAAAGCGTATTTATGTTTATGTTTATGTTATAATCTAATTAACCGTATATAAACCAAAATAAAGATTCTGTACCCCTTTGTCTGCTCCTGGAATGATGTATAGTTCAATGTATACAATTACAGAATAGTACTAATTATATAGCTACATTCCACTTAAAGGAAATAAGCTTAACAAAGCAAAATTTATCTTAATTTATATAAATAATAACAAGTAGATAAATTACAAAAAATAATTGTATATTTCGATCAATTGAATGTAATTGGCTTCTTAAAGATGATCGGTGTAACTACAAAACGGTGTTTAACTTTAGACAGTGTTTAAATCTGTTGCTGTCACTCTTTTACAATGTGAAAGAAAAGGTGACAACAACAGATTTAAACACTGTCTAAAGTTAAACACGGTTTTGTAGTAACACCGTAATTTATTGATCTACCATATTTTTTACGCCTATCAATAGAACGAACTACAATTTATTTAATTATTGACAATATTGACAACATTGTAATAAACTTAAATAACATATAAATGATGATAAATTATTGTTAATTGTATTACGTATTGTTTTCATAATTTATCTACAATTTATTATGATGTAAAGTTAATTATTACTTGTATATTTAGATTTACTCATAAAGCAAGAAGTCAGTTATATATTTTTTGTTTTATTATCATTTAAAAAATCTACATTATTTGTGTACATTATATTAGCCGGGAACTATTTATTTGAGTGTTATAGTTGTTTCTCGTTACAAATCCGAAGCATCGGTCCTTACATCTTGTAGTAGATCAGCGTTTCTTAACGTGTGGTCCGCGGACCCCTGGGGGTCCCCGAGCATATGTATGGAGGTCCGCAGCCTAATCTATGGACCATTTAAGAATCATAAATAAATGCCACCAAAAAACCTTCTCATTAACGTATTTTATATGAAAAATTGTAATTTGTAGAACTAAAATAAATGGTCCGAAATTTATTGCTGCTTTTTTATTAAGCGGGTACTTAAAATTGTGCTTGATTACCTAAGGGGTCCGTGGACAAAAAAGGTTAAGAAACGCTGTAGTAGATAACTATGTATAAAGTGCGCTATTCAAACGTTCCCTTAAAGCTTTTAAGAACAAAGTAAAGCAAGAAAACAATTGTACATCCGAGAATTTTTATTCAAAAGATATGAGGAGCAGCGGGAGCACTCGCAAACGGCTAGATAATGCTGGCAGATACTCGGCGAAGTCGTTGAAAATTTTATGTCGCTTCGCGCTGCATCCTCTCTGCAAGTACTCGCCAAGGGTTACCAACTGGAAAACTTGGGAAACCAGACTGCATGCGTGGGCTCAGACTGGATTAATTTTCTTGCGAAGGGATATTAAAGAACCAATTTCAAACATTCAAAGTCTGACATTGTGATATTGCGCTTATTGTTTTCATTTCATATCATCATATCATTTATTTGCACTTCAATAATTTTATAAAATACACAGCAAAACCATTATTTGTCACAAATCGTTCAAAAAACGTATAAAATAATAAGAGTAAACAATTACATATTTATAGTTAAAGTGAAATTATTAAATGTCACTCTTTGTATAAGAAAAAAAGTAAAAAAAAAAATATAATTAAAGATACTCAGGTAATAATGAAAATAATATTAATCATAGCAACAAAACTATTTACAAACAAGAAATTAAGATGTCAGAAATTGTTATAGGTACCCATCAAAAATCAAATAAAACCAAAATTGTAACAATTTAGATAGATTGTCAGAAGAATAAAAAAATAATAAGAAATGATAAGTCATTCATCGATAATTATAAAATTCATTTATATTATAGAAAGGTTTTTCCAACAATTTTTTTTTCATAATTTTTGGGTTTGCACTATCCTTAATGTCATTACTAAGTTTAATCCAACATCTTTTTACTTTTTCGATTCCATACATACATTTGGTCAGTAAAGCCAATTATGGTCCTCATCATCAATCAATTTCTTATCCCTTAAAACTTCTTCTGGTACTACAAAATGTAGTTCTTATTTATCCGTTTTAATCACGTGCATTAAGTGTCGCTTTATTAACCCCGTTAAACTGTCATCACATCAAATAATCTGTAACTTTATTCGTATCGGTTTGTTGAGCAAATCCTTAAAGTTCGAAGTTCTATCGTGTTGTCCTACAAAACTTAATCATATATGGCTTGAAAGATGTATACTCGTAGCATTCTTTTTTTCATTTCAAGAATCGTATTAGGAAGTGAAAGTTGTATTGTGGTATTGAAGTATTATGTAAAGTTATTCTAAGTTTCGTTGCACGTATCACGTAACTGACACACCCTCTATTTATTATACATCTGATGAAGACTAGACAAGGTGATTGCACATCTATGAGAGTATAAACAAAACAAAGAAGGTCCACCATTCTAAAATCACGTACTATCAGCCACATGCCAACCCTGCGAGACAGCGAAGTCTCTCGTGTCCACACCCCTTTAGGGATGTCGCAGGGATATTGCGCTTACATGCATCCACGACACTTACCGCCTCCCTGGAATAAGAGACGAAGGTGGAACTATTTGCTTTAAGCTCCCTGACAACGCTGGGATTGGAGGTGTAGTAAATTGTGGGATTTCAGTCTTTTCAGGTTTATGTGGAGTAAACCATCGAGCTTTTACGATTTTGTATACCTTCCCGTGTTTGATTATTATACTGGATTTTATTTTATGCGTTAAATATTAAATTTTCTGTGTTGCAGTTCACTGGGTTAATATTGTTCAGTTCTAACAACTAAGTTTCTATTGTTACTTTCCAAAAATCTATATTAGAATCAGAAACAAAATCTTTTTCTTAAATTTTTTAATAACATCAACACGTCGCGCTAGGTTATTGCGATTTTATAGAGTTCCATCGAAGCCTTTTCCGTGTCTGTTTTTAGTTTTCCGTCTTCTAGCCGGCGCCGCAAATGCCGATTGCCGCTCCTTCACGAACAACACTTCATCTGTGGTAGTGCTGCTCGTAAACCCTTCTGCCTTTTTACTATTTTCTATTTCTTTTGCTTCTTTAATACCGAGAATAAAGTCGAGTCTCGGCAGTTTGTTTCTACTAATACGAATAAAAGCTTTTAAGTGGCTTTTCCCTTAGTATAGATTATTTCCAGTGCATCATTGAGGCATTTAAAAATCCATGCTATAGCGGGAGGCGATAAACAAGAATGTTGCCCACATATGGCGCCGCCTAGTTCCCAGTCGAAGAAACGAACCCCGGTATATCTGCAGAATTTGGATGGCCACATCACCATACTTTATCCGCCTTATTGTCATGCAAAATGCGAACAGTCTCGTCACCTAGCTTATTTGTATGAGCGTCATACGTCCCGCGCGCTGCGTCGACTTCAAATGCACCTCGTCCAGCCGAAGAACGCTTTCAAATTTTTTTTGTTCATGCTTTCTCTTTTTAAGGTATTTAGTGTCGTTCTTTTGGCGTTTAACCGAATTGACTTGCACGTGATCCTTCTGCAAATGTTTTGAAATAAACTGGCTTTTAAAACATTGAAAGTTTTTATTGTCAGGTCATTGCTGGTATGTGCCTCTTTCCCACGCTGTCATTTCTGGTCTATGGCCTTATAACTTTCTTCCTTTTTTCCTATAACAAAATGACCTGTCCATTCTAGTTTGTTTTAAAGCGGCTCTTATTTAACACAAATGAAACTGGCACAAAAACATTGAACAAAACCTCTACCGCAAATTGAACGAGTGGGAATAAATCCAGTGGCCACAATCTCGCTCCGAATACTTCCAATTGCGTACTGCCAGCACCTGCCGTACAGATTGTGCCTGCTAACTTATCTACTCAATAAATACTTACCCGTACTCCTTTTATACCCACATGTTTTTACTCCATACAGTGGCTGTGTTATGTCGGGAATTCAAATTTATTGGCAGTAAATACAATGCATTCTTTATGACGTTGCCAAGTTATTGCTTGCTCGCTTGCATTTAGACAAGCTTTAAATTACAGCCAAGTGTTTATTGAATTGCCTTTTCCAAGAAATTCTCGAGTTCGAGAGAGGTGTGTCGGAAAGTAATAACGAAGGTTAAATGGAAACATAATCGTTATCGTTATATCGAGGGCCCCTCTACCTCATTAAACCGCTCCGGGGCCCAAGGGTCTAAGCGTGAAACACCGGGCCCTATCGTAAGTGTTAATTACTTTTGTCATTCCGCGGGCGAGCGGTTACAAATCTCGTACTTACATAATTCCGCAGCCGAGTGCTGTAATTTACATCCGACTAACGCAACATTGTTTGTATAATAAATTATTATGCCTTGGAGCTTTCTTAACGGGCGGCTAAATCGATAAGCGTCGTTTTTATTGCATCATTAACGGGTGAGGGGCGAAGTGATTTCAATCTGTGCAATCAACTGTAGCCGCCGGAATACTGACACGCTAAGTTATTTTTTTATGACAGAGGCACGTACTTCACCCTTTCAGCAAAATAAATAATCGCAATGACTAACAAACGACGCGACGCTAGAAATGTAAGCAAAAAACCTATATCGCGTTAGTTGTTTTTAGAAACGTTTACTCGTTTATTCGGCGAAATGTATAAGCTTTTTCAATTGAAAGTGGAAAAACGAGAGAAGGAAAATAAACAACGCTGCTTCGCTGCCGAATTTCCGGCTCGACGACGTGAGCAGCTCGACGTTTTTACAAAATAATTTTATGTGTCGAAATTTGTTTGCGCCCCGGTGTCGAATGAAATCATAATGCTCGTCGAATGGGAATAATAAATGCAGCCCGAATACTAAATGGAATAATTTCTTTATTCGCTAAAGGAACTTTTATAATTGAAAATATCGTTCACAAAAAGGCACACACAACAGACGGATGCTTTCGAGATCTGGAGATTTCTTATTGTGGTTGTTCCTTCCCGCCACTTGATGACGTCCGACTCCATCTCTTTTGTTTGGGAAAATGAAACCTAGCGAACAAAAAAAGGTTCTGTTATATAGTATTTTTATTTCCGAGGATGACTGTTTGTAAAAAATCCATCGGAATTTCTATATTGGATTTCATGTCAATGATGCCTTTTTGTACCTTTCCATTTTGTATATTCCATACGTTATTTCGTTTATACTCGTAGAAACAATTCGTCATTGCTTTTGACGATCAAAACTCATTTTTAGTTCTCAAAATATTGTATACGAGTAAAGTATGCCTTTGTTTTTAAATATTGCTTTAATAGAATCAACATTTCAGTGCAAATGTAGTAAATTTTATTACCGGACCGACCCAAATTATAGCCACAATATGCAAGCTTGCAGCTCGACTGGATCAATTGCCGAATCTCCATTACATTTCCAATTTAATTATGCAAATTGCCTTTAAATATAACAGAGCCGTACTAGGGGAGACGAACCCTGCAGGTATACCTACACGGTCTCTACCAAACAGATGCCAAATGTTGTTATGGTGAATTTAACTTTTATCCTGCAGCGTTCACTGCATAATGCATCAGGCGGGGAAAAGACTCAATAAATCTTTGACACGCAGATCCATTTCCTATAGAAATAAGATTTAGTATGTCACGGTTTATGTCGGGTCGTAAACGTGAACCCGGTCTCTTGAGATTTAATACGGTATAAGTAAACAAAGATAATACACTCCAAGACAGAGCTTTACCTTCCATTATTTTGCTTTGTCTACCCGCGGATTGATCCATTTAATTTCCCTTCGGAATTATTGGCTAATATTTTACGTGAGATGTAAGCCGGCTCGGCTCGGCTGGGGAGAAGTTACAAATCGCTGTTGTATATTGATATAGACTCAGCTACCTGGCACCAGGCTATGTTCTCTCTATGTATAAAATGACTGAGGACGACTTGAGTAGATTTATCCCGCTTAGCCCCACACCGCGCCGGTGTCGCCCATTGAAACGAGGGGTCGAAATTTTCTTTCATCCTATTTTTTTCTCTCCACCCCGAATAAAGTATTTCAAATTAATATTTTCAATGGGGAGCGCTTTTATTACGGCCTTTTGTGCT
This sequence comes from Ypsolopha sequella, assembly GCA_934047225.1. Taxonomy (NCBI): domain Eukaryota; kingdom Metazoa; phylum Arthropoda; class Insecta; order Lepidoptera; family Ypsolophidae; genus Ypsolopha; species Ypsolopha sequella. The sequence goes on from OW203996.1 coordinate 14,368,171, forward strand.
TCTTCGTCTTTATTTCTTACGGGAATGATTTATTCAGCGACGACTTTTTCTGTTTTCCATTTACACAAAGAAACTGTAAGAAGTCGGTATAACGGGCGGCCGTTTATATCTTTTATTCGACGTTTTGATTACAAATCGTTTAAGCCATTGAGTTTGATTCCTCGAGAGTCTTTTGTCGATGAAAAGTAAATTGTAGAAGGATATTTTATTGTATTGATTGTGGGTTCAATCGTGAAAGTCCCGCGTTGTCGCAAGTAGGTTTATGGCCCGGTTATGGTTTCCATGCAGCGACCGCATTAATCGTAAACCAATAAGTTATAAAACGAGTATAAATAAATCGGCTCACGACAAGTTTACTGCCTCGCAAGAATACGTTATTGCTGTGAAACGCATTGCATCGGTGCCGTTACTGGCTTAGCGTTTGTCGTCATTTAGGGTTCCTTTAAATAAGCGAAACCCAAGCAGTTGAACTTTAATAACTCATATACTTAAACGGTGAAATTTCCATAAAACTATCCGCAAAAGTACTTACTAAATTATCTTGTCCTTAATTTCCTGTAATTTTCATAAAATTCGGTATTGCAAAGTTAATATAAAACGAAAAAACTTGAAAAATCGACCTAGCATCGGTTTTTTTTTTTGATCGAGCAAAGTATAACGTACCGCTTTTCGAACCGCAAAAAAATCTGCAGAAAGGAATTATCTAAAAAGTATTTTTTTTCAGACATATAATATCACAACTTCCAACTTCGTGATTTAAAATGAATTACGAAAGAGACAAATTGGGATAAGCCCCCCCTTAACCAGCTTTGAAGAAGCAACATCCTCAAACTAAATTTTGTAGATGTGCCTATCGTCACCAATGTCTGTTTTTATTTTATTTTAAGAATTTTAACATTTAATAGTAGATTATGCTACGAGGACGATTTAAAACTCGAGCGTAGCGACGTAGCGAGTGTTTTAAACGTAACCGAGTAATTTATTGCTCTTACGCCCGTGTATCATACTACGTTTTTCAATGCATAGTGTGAGGAAATAGAACAGATATAAAGAATGAACTTTAAATTATGATTGGCTCAAAGGACTGTATCCAGAGCCGTTAAAAAGTGGAAAAAAAAAGTATAACATTTATGGTTCACAAGAAAGGTAGGCAGGTTAGCCAACTTCTCGTAAATAAATTAAAGAAATAATAATAATAAACTAGGACAAAATAATCGACTTTCTGTTCGGTTTTGATGCATAAAAAGTGGGCCTTTACGAGCACTTTCATTGAAAACATTTTTACTTACCTGAAGTCTGCTCATGTCTAGAGATTGTTATGAAATGATTTTAAATAGCAAAGTTTTCATAAACAAGGTTTTTATAGGTTAAATTTAAACAGTTTTAAGCAAAAGCTAAAATTTTAGCCCGTTGAAAAATTTATCTACGAAAATCTTGCAATTTCAAACAGTAACTTGCTATTTCTAGACACTTATTTGAGCAGACTTTCAATAATTATTCTGATAGCTAAGATACTATTTTTTCTTTTTACGTGGCTAAGGCCTTAAGAAAACTAAATTAAGAGATATATATTTTATGAAACACATTGCGATTTCTACAAAAATTAGGCAATTTTTAATAGTAACCAAAATGCTTCGGCTTCTCATTTGCGTAGATTAAACAGTACATAAAGGCTGCCTTTGAAAAAATTGCAAAATTTTAACATGTAGATAGGCTTCGATCGTTTCCCAAGTTAGGTTTTTAGGGTTCCGTAGTCAGCAAAGAACCCTTATAGTTTCGCCATGTACGACCGTCTGTCTGTCCGCGGCTTAGCTCATGGTACTAGAAAGCTGATATTTGGCATGGATTGGGAATACACATTAATCACACCGACAAAATGATAAAATAAAATCTTGAAAAAATTTTTTGTATGGTACCTTCGCTTCACGTAAAGTGGAGATGATTTTTTTTTTCTCGTTTATCTCATTGTATGGGGCATGGGGTGTCGTTGAATAGATCGTTCAAAAATATTGCGGGTGTGTGAAAACCATTTTTTAATACAGTTGCTCAAAAAGTGGCGTATTGCAGGGACGTATAGCGTTCGGGATGTGGGCTATTACATACTCGAGCTTTTTCTTTACCTTTTCCGAACTCGTGCGTTCTCTTTCCCAACTGTCAAAATAATGTCTATTAAAAAGAAAATAAACAACCACGAAGTTTTTACTAAAAAAAATTCATAGAAGTTTTTATGATTCATGCAAATATTTCTAAAAAGAAGCTACTAATTTCTTTCAATATCAGATTTAATGATTTGATTCAATGCGTTAGGTTAGGTTTCATTTCATTTCATCTCATTAAATTAAATTTTCATTTCATATCAATAAAAAAAAATCTGCTGAAGACTTGGCTGTATGGGCATAGTTCCCTTTGCCTACGCAGAATGGGTGAAAAAAGCGAAAAAAAAACTCTGCTTAGTTTTTTACGTTTGGCGCCATTTTCCAAAAATTTTCTTTGCGGGTTTAGTTGTTTGTTGCACAAAATGAGTAATTTCAACGATATTTTATTTGAATTAACACCACCGGAACTCAGTATAATTGTACATTTTACCGGAAAAGTCAAAAAGTCACTACATATCTACATACGACGATTTTATTGCGTGGAATATTAGTTAGTTGAGTTTATTGTGTTTTTATTATTTTATTAAATTGCTTCATTTTTTCGCAACTGTATTAAAAATAGTTGTTCAGTACACGTGCGGAACCGTCATTGCAACTTGTTCCGACTGTCAACCCTCACCTTCGGCTGCGCCTCGGCTCGGGTAGACATTTGTCGGAACTCTTTGCAATGACAGGCATTCCGCACTCGTAATGAAATATACTATTTCGATTAACGTTTGCGAAATGTTAAGCTTTAAAGTGCTAATTTTTTTCGAGTCAAGTCTCCTCCCTCTGTCAGCTTAACGGTTGTTTTTGTATATGTAAAAAATACACGGCTGTAGTATATATAACGAAGTTGAACGAAAAACTATCACAGCTAAGTAGGCTTTACAAGTTAACAAGTAACTACGGAACCCTACACTGTGCGTGGCCCGACACGCATACGGCCGGTTTTTTCTTAAGGCATTGTTCCAGCGTCATCCGAAAATTCCTCTTATTGATAACGATATTTCTCTTAAATGAGATTTTTTTAAATTATGAAAAACATACTTAGTGTTATTTAAAGTATAAGGAAAAATATATATTTCTTTAAATTATTCTTGCGTTAAAAGAACTGTATGAAAATATTGTACAAAGTCAAGCTGTTAATTTTAGACTAAAATTAAGTAAAATTGGTTATTTCTTTGGAACCACTAATGGTATTTGTATGCTTCTTGCACTAAAATACAAAAACATTGTTTAGAAAATTATATAAAAATATATTAAATATACAATATATAAATGTATAATAAATTATATTAAATAAATATATTAGAAAATTATTTTATGGAATTTTTTTCCCGTCATTGCGTCCATGTGAAAGGTTTTATTTTCCCTTATTTTGCGCTATCCGGAGACCCTGACGTCGTAATGCAGTTTCAATATAGTTTCTGTCGATATTTGTACCGACACAAGTCGACTCAAGGGCGCTGACGACTACTTGCTCCTTAAGTTGCCCAAGGAGAAACTTGCACGTTATTAAGTACTTTCGATTCGTAGCTTCTTAGTCTTACTGCGTTGTGCTAAGAGCGAATGTTCAAAAGTTTTACCCTTAAACTGGCTTTTTTAAGTACAGTCTGTTTAAAAGGCAGGCGGAAAATGTCTATATTATATTAGTGTCAAAATAAAACGCTACGTATCGCTGTTCATACATCGCTTCTTTATCGCTTACTCTTTTTAAAGTCTCACTAATATAACACTTCGGTTCATCGACCGATTTTCCAGCTGCTATAGAAACAGTCTTTATTAAATGTCATTCATTTTATTACAAGTCGGTTCGGGGGAAGAACGCAGTAAATGTCAGTTTTTAAAATGTCAATCGATAAATACCGGTCATTCAGCATTCGGTGTAAATAACTGCATAACTCGTCTCAACTCATTGTGGCTAATTAATAATGTCTTAATAGCTGTATTCAGTTGTTCAAGGCGTATAGACGTGAACAAATACCTTTTAATTTAATACGGCACACGTGTTCGGTTCTTTTAAATTGCTACTGTCGTACTTTATCGCATTTTTATAATATTTATTTAAAACACGTTTAGCTTTAATAACCATTGTAAATAGAATTGATATTAAAAGAACTACCTTCATAATAAATTTGTAAAAGTGTTGGCACACAACAGCACAAAAAATTTGAACTAAAACAAAGTGACAACGCTTACTAAATTATTGCTACAGTGTAGCTCAAGATACTCTTTAGAGATTATCTGAAGAACAAAAAAATACAGATTTTCCGCGTCATTTTCCATCTAAACGTTGGCAAAGAGCTGGTCGGAAAAGATGGGCGGGCGGGCGGCGCGTGCGCGAGATATAAGGGGGGTTGGGGGGGTCGCGGGCGACGACCGGCCGCCAGCCGTCGCGCGGCGCATTCCCGCCGCGGCCGTCGAGCCGCATGCATGTCGTATTTTACCGACTATCTTCTTTGTCTCCTACGCTGACAGATCGCTCGTCAACTACCGATTATAGAGGATTCTCTGTGGAATAGAGACAACCCTCGTTCTGGATTACAGTGCCTAAGGATTGCAGTGACTTACAAACTGGATTTTCTCGAAAGTTGTATTGTTTTGATCGTAGTGATAAAGTGCAATAACAAAGTTTACTTGTGCAGTGATTGGTTAAATAGTAACATCAATAGAGTGAAGCTTCTAGCGATTAGCTGAATGTGATATGATCGTCAAATAAAACAAGTACGGTGGTGCGAGCCAAATTGCCCGTTGTTTAGAGAGTGGACTGTTAAACAGTTACCATTGTGCGGATCAAAGATTCGCCTAAAAGCAATGCTGAGGGTGGCAGCAAAAAAGAAAGTAAGAAGAAAAGTGGCCGGCACAAGGGTGAGGCTGGTGCTGCGGTGACCACCAAAGCTGAAAAGGCTGCAGCAATCGCCAGGACGGAGAAAGAGGCAAAGGTACCATCCCCGCGCAAGAAGGACGAACCTGAGCAACAGGTATTCACCTTTGTGGATGCACGGCCAAATAAATAGCTAATAAAATGTTAATGACTAATTCAAATGAGATGTTGCATTTATTCTCACAATTCTAACCGAGGCTATTATGCAAATAGAATTGGCTCTCAATTCAATCTCTTCAATAGGTTACACTTATCAACTTATCATTGACAATAATAAAATAAGCTTCGATTTCGCAGTACGACCACAGATGGAGGGGCTATTAAGATATTCTAGACTTGAGGGGCTCTCCTTTCGACGTCTACATAACTAATTGACCAACGTCATCAGACTAAATCGGAACGAGAAAAATATTTCACATGTATTCAACAAATATATTACGAAAGCTACTTTACCATAAGTCTTTCTTGGTCACTATATTATTTTCTTCGTAGTTCTACTGATCTAATTCAAATCCATGTTTAACGGCTTATTATTTTTTTTTTGTAAATATGGATAATAAAATTATGTCGATTCGGCGCAACACGACTTAACTTATTTGACAGGACTAAACTTAATTTGAGCGTTCTGTCTTTTTCTTTCCGTATTGTAAAGACAAAGACAGAACGCTAAAAATAAATCGACACCATTAAGATGGTTTCCCAACATTGAAATAGACTCTGTATACCTTACGTCATGGTATATATATATATATATATATATATATATATATATATCGGCTCTTATGTAGAAAATCTTAGCATCAATTCTTGTAAAAACAATAAAAAGTCGCGACGTCTGCCTACGATGCTCTTAAATCCCCAAGCACACCCATTGTCGCGGCCAAAATAGAAACAACATTAGTAACTGTCGCAACAAGCCGGGATTAAATTCAAATGAGGCGCCAACAACGCGAACAAAGCACACCGATTCCGTTTTCACATATTGCCATCGAAAAGCTAATAGAATCGTAACTGCGTCCGGTCACGACAACACAACACGCGTAGCTTTTATTGCTACCGCTATTACACTACAATTCCTGATGTTTATAGCCGCTCGCTGTGCCACTGACGTAATTATAGCCTCTAGCGCTCAAACGGTTAATATCCATCCGACCATATAGGTTAATAAGCTGTACTAATCTAACTTCGTAGTATTTACGAGACTCTTACTGTTATTGAACGTGGAGATTTAAAACTTATTGGAATGGACGACGTTTAAAAACCGAGATACTGGCATTTTCCTACCGTTCCCATCCTTTTTGCTGATTTGCGGATCGTGTTTTGTCGTATACACGATGTAAAGAATCTCCCCGACTAATTCCCAGGATTTGCGCCTCTGCTGAGACTTCAAGAAGCTATCGGCATGTTTGTAGATAAAACAAATTGAATATTCTTCTGGGTTCTTGCCTGTTGAAATAATCTCCCTCCTGTAGACTTACTTAGATAGAGAGAGGACCTCAAATTGCTATGAAACAATTTCAAATAAAATTAAGTGTCCCAATACCCCTATGAGCACGCTCCTGTACTTCAATCTAATACTCCCTCGACCCCAACGATCTACGTTTAGAAAAATTGTTAAAAACGGCCCCTTCCTTACATGGTTTACGAGCCGTGAAATAACCATCACTCGTCCAACTTCCACCTTTCTAAGCAATTTGGACCTTTTCTTCATCGTAATAAGTACTACCAAGATCATTTGATTCCTCGAAAAACTCCGAATCAATAGAATTGGAACAGTTGTTGATGCATCCATTTGGTTTATCGATTAAACTAAATTTGACAGGTTTTAAATTGTTTACTTTAAACTGTATGATTGTGTTCTCCAATGTGTATTTGCAGTCGTATAAATGTCAAGTTTGTCCCCACGTTATCTCTGTTATCTTTCACCCTTTAATAAGAGCTACTGTTTGCTTAATCTCTTAAATAAACATGTATTTTTTTATAAACATAGATTAACATTCACGCGAAGTATTCCCCATGCAACACATTTAATTAAAATAATACAGCCTACTTATAAATATTTAAAACATGTTTTATACAGAAATCATTTACAAATTGACGTCGATGAAATTTTAATTATGATAATTAGTCATAATGGCGGCGTTATTCAAATAAATTCAAATTTGATCCGAACTTGGTTAATGTTTATTATAGCACTATCTAATGAAATACAAGTTAACACTCGGGGATATGAATTAATTATCAATTATTAAATTATAACACTAGTAAAAGCGTCCAATTAAAATAAATAGCGGTTGTTGAATTGAAAGTTACTTGGGTTTTTCGTTTGATTTTCTGTAAAATGTTTATTTATCATAATCATCTTATAGTTGACCTGCTGGCGAGCATTTTGGTGTATGTTTTGCTCATGTTTCATATTAGTATATAATAGGGATTAAAGTTCGGGTCCAAAACAAATCGATTTGGTCCAGTCACTTAAGGTCCTACGTCACTGCGTTTTTGCGCTACAGCGCTTTAACGTTGTAAAAAAGGTTCTACATTATTTGAAATCGTTTGATTTATGATTAAAATCATCCTGAAAAATAAGAAAATCCATAAAGCAGGCATTCAGGGCTCTGTGTTAATATGACGCGACGTTGTTATAAAATGTAAAAATAAATACGAAGTCATTTATGAGGTTTAGAGAGTGTTAGTAGCGTCCATTCGATTCATTATTAATACAAGAAAAATTTGGAATTTAAGGGTAGATTTTTTTGTATCTTTTTATTAATTGTTTTTCATGTTCAGGGACTCATAAATTACTGGAATGAATCCAATGAACGCTTCTAAAACCATGATCAAATGACATAATGGAGCTTTTTTTTACAACTTTGAAAGTTTTACAACTGGCGCAAAAACGCAGCGTCGACGTAGGACCTTAAGTGACCGGACCAAATCGATTTGTTTTGATCTGAACTTTAATCCCTATTGATATGAAACATAAACAAATTATTGAGAAATTTTGTTCGCCAGGTCCCTATTAGTAGGTATGTTCTTTAATACCTTTTCAAATTACCTTTTTTGTTTATAAAAAATGTGACTAACCTTAAGTGACCGGACCAAATCTATTTGTTTTGATCTGAACTTTAATCCCTATTGATATGAAACATAAACAAATTATTGAGAAATTTTGTTCGCCAGGTCCCTATTAGTAGGTATGTTCTTTAATACCTTTTCAAATTACCTTTTTTGTTTATAAAAAATGTGACTAACCTTAAGTGACCGGACCAAATCTATTTGTTTTGATCTGAACTTTAATCCCTATTGATATGAAACATAAACAAATTATTGAGAAATTTTGTTCGCCAGGTCCCTATTAGTAGGTATGTTTTTTAATACCTTTTCAAATTACCTTTTTTGTTTATAAAAAATGTGACTAAGTTCCAAATGAGTGCCTGACAAAGTCAAATGTCTTTTATTATGCATGGACGGTCACTACGAACGAATGTACGTATGCGATGAATTCAGGTCATGACCAGGCAGCGGTGGTGTTAAATATTCATACTTCTTTTTACAACCGGCGAACCATTCGTCATTGACATTTCGGACGCGAAAATTAAACTTTAAGACGACGGGCTGTTAATTAAAATAAACTTGAATACGAGCCTAGAATATTTATAAATGCTAGGTTTATCAACATAAACTCCACCACGGATATTCCACGAAAATTGTAGTTAGTTGGGACAGTTTTATTCTTGATTGCTACAGTAATAAATGTTTATTGATGGCTATCATTTTCCACAATCAATACTATATATTTTCTAGCGACCACAACTTTAAATATAGAACCTTTTATGCGGTTTCGTACACAACAATTCGAAAAAGGGATCAAAGCGTCCCTAAAGTAGTATGAATGACTCGTTTGTCTGTCCGTTCATCTGTCACAACCACTTATCTCCGACACGGATAAAGCTGTTTGACTGTTTGACTTGGAAGAATTGGATATTTAGCGTATTTGATTGGCTAAAAATTATGTGTGAAAGCGATAGATGTTGAAGTTAGACAATTAGGGGGCAGATCTAGGGTCTTTGCACTTAAAATATTTTTTATTTATTTGTAGGGTGCCTAATTGCCTATGTATTTTTATAACCCCATAAGGTGGGTATCACAGGAAACGGAGTTACTTAAGAGCGGTTTAGCAGCCGGATTATGAAAAACCCGCCTTTTTCTAATTATTCGAAACAGAACACTTAAATTCAAAATTCAACAAAACGTTATTACAGATGTTTTGTGTAAACTGTCATCGCAAAGTTTCCAATGGTTTCGATAAACTGGAATTTTCAAGTTTTAAAATTCTAATTTACAGAAACCAATGCAAACTTTGCGGTTACAGTTAACATAAAACATTTGAATTTTCAAGTTTTAAATTGTAAAATTCTAATTCACAGAAATCAATGGAAACTTTGCGATGACAGTTTACACAAAACATGGGTAGTAAGGTTTTATTAAGGAACTATTTAGTAAATTTTTAACATAAGTATTCTGTTTCGATTAATTAAAAAAAGCGAGTTTTTCACAATCCGGCTGCTAAGCCGCTCTTAATAGTGATGCAACAAATACCACTTTTACGAATATGAATATCGATTGTACTATTCGACGAAAACGAATACCTGATTCTTCTATAGCTGCACATATACATAGTGAAAGAAGGTCAAAGAAAATAAAACACGCTAAGCTATATAAATATTTACAAGTAATAATAATCAAAACTAACTGAAGGTAATTTTTATTTTAAAAATTCGCAACATTCGCTGATTCACTAAATTATGCACGTGTCCACCTAGTAGTCTGCGACCAACATTTATAATATATTAATTGCTCACGTGGCAAACATTAATTGCAATAATTGTACCATAAGAAACATTAGGACCGTGTCTGCCACGTGCTTTTGTTGTAGTCAATTTTTAAAGGGTTTTTTTTTATGATTTAAAAATATGAATATGAAATGCACTATTGGCAGGCGTAAATTTTGTGATTAAAGATAATGTGAAGGACCTAACCATAAAAAAGTAAACTAAATATTTCAAAGAAACCGTCAAGTATAATATAACAACAATTACTTTTACTTGTCCTATGGATTTATACATCACCATCTAAATTACTAAGTCAGCCACGAATTTTTCAACTCACCAACATTTTACGTTTTACAGCTTCAATATATTATGTTCGTAGAATTGGGCGGATCGTAAAGTATGAAATCGAAAATCTTTCACTAAATGTCAAAAAGTATATGTGACGACGAGCGGAGCATAAATACATTTGGAAAGCTGAGCGAAGCGGGGTGGAGCGAGGCGACCCTCCTAATCTTTGGAAAAATATGATATGCCTTGGCAGATCATAATATACCTGGGCAGATCATGATATGCCCAATTCAGCGATGTGCCGACGACATGGCCATTACACAAAATATTGAAACTGAGTTATAAAATTAGAAGTCGATAGAATTACTTTGTTGGTATCATGTATAAATATTTTAGAAGTTAACTGCTTACAAGTTAGCGCGTTGAGATGGGTGAGTATGGGGAAAATATATACTATAGGGGATTTTGAAGAAAATAAAAACTGCATTTAAAGATTTTTGAAAAACATTCATCCTAGCCGGGAATCTAAACTGCTCGTTTTAAAAAAAGGCATCCTGTATAATGGCATCATTCGATGGTGTTGCCAGTAAGAACTAAGACTTGCCAAGAAATGTTGTGTGACAAATCAATGAAAATGCCTTATTTTTATTTTTTTGGAATCCATACCACTTTTACTTTGTAAAATTTGCAGAATTATAGAAGTCTTCCGGATAAAATACCTTTTAAAGGAACCTGTACAAAGACGAATATTTGACATATTATTCATTCGATAAAATCCTAATACAAAAAAAAACCCTAGGCTACATTAATGCATTATAAAATTTATAAATTTAACCTATTACAAAAGAGTAAAAACTGGTACGATTTGAAAGAAAATACCAAAAATAAGACATTTCGTAGCTCAAGCGACTGCTAAACGTATCACAAATGCGAGGAGCGTAACATACTGTTAATCGCAAAAACATCGTGACACTATCCTCACACTCGTGATTCAACTAAGTTGCGTCGCGCGCGATTAAATTGTACCACAGTTGCAGGACGGCGATGCTGGCGTGCGCAAAAATTGCATAAGCAAAAAATTAATAATTTCCGTAGAAAATTCCTTGTAAAATTACTCGAAATCTGCCATAGCTAATATCTTCGTACTTGCCAGAATCGCCGTCCTGGTAGCCAAAAAGTCATATAGTAGTTGCAAATGGAATAAAAAAATATTTCAAAATTTTCACTAAATTTCAGTTTAGTTCTGGTCATGTAGTAGAGTAAGTAGAGGATCATGAAAGGGGTCCATGGAATTTTCCATAGAGGTTTTTCAAAACGTTTTTAAAATTTTAAGCTAAAATTGTGTTTTTGTTACAAAGCAAAATTGTTATGAATTACGTCGGTCGAAAAAAAAAAAAGGAACTGTGGTTGACTAATTTAATTTTGAACAGATATTACGGCTATTATGGGGACCAAGTCAAATTCACCCAAATAGAAGAGATTGATTGATGTTTGCAAAACTTTCAGTTACAATGAAATTAATTTTCTTTATCTTATTAATCGTGCAAAGCTGACTTCAGTACGTTCAAAATCGGTTTATTGTAAAAACTTGCCGCGGGCCATGATCAGCGACCGCTGTTTGAACTCCCCGTCGGTCGGGGCGATCTTGTTGAATTTTAAGTTCCATCCTATTAAAAGTTTGCGAAGTATTAGAATTTCGGATGAGGGGCGAGAAGCTGCCACGCCATTTTTCCCGTCGCTCGTTGCCATGGGCGGGCGGGACGCGCAGGGCGGGCAGAAACAACCCCGAGGCTGGGATCGCGAGATTATGCCCCGCTATCTGTTTTGAATAGAATTAATTCATAAATTTCAAGCTCGAAACTTAATTAATTTTAAAAGCTGCCTCGTTAACTGCTTTCAGACTTTTAGATGAAATAGAATAATTCCATATTGTGCCAAGGCGAAATCGATCATTGTATCTCTGCCATCTCGAGTTTACAATGTAAAGTTTAAATTAACATAAATCAAGTCGCGCAGAACGACTTAAATTTTCGATGCGTGTTAAACATTCAGTGTGTTTATTTTGACATCGTTGACTAATGTGCTCGTTTATTTTTATTGCTGGTTTTATTTAAAGTCTCGCGTGCGAGGTATCTCCGGGCCTATTATTAACTGGGGACACGCATCAGTCATCGCACTAGTACCTGGACGGAAGTGTTCTTGACGAGGCGCCAAAATATTGTCGGAGACGAGGTGTCGAGTTTACAAGGCTCCTGGTGTTATGAGCTTTGAGTGTCGTTCACATAAGCCAGCAGACTCCAGTATAAAGCCCACTCTTTTCTGTCAGTGAACAATAACAATGAAAACAGCCAGTCTTGCCAAAAGAAAAAAACTATTATTTTAACAACAATATTGATTTTGTAATACATATAACGAAAATTACACCAGTTTTGTGAGAGGGTAGGCTCATAAGATAATAACGACGGGATGATTGTAAAAGGAGGGGTCCCTGTTTTCCAAAATAGACATGAAATTTAATTATGTGGACTGAGAGACTCCTGGGTTTCAATTTTTTGTCGAAAATCCTTTGTTTATCTAGAAGCGAGATTTCCTTTCATCACAATCCTGAGTGACTTGCATATTTTGCTACTTCCACTAATACACATGTATAAAATCTTTCCTATTTCTAGAAGATACTAATTTAAGGTCATACGTGAATTTTTCAAACGGTGGCTATCACTCCAAGCCAAAAAACGCGCAGAGCGAGAAGGGCGGATTCAGGGTGAAATAGAAAAAAATGAATTAAATTGTATATAAAAATCTAAAATAGCTAGCAAAATTTTCTTCAACCAGAATCTAGATATTGTTTAAACACATCTAATATTCGTCAAACGAGGAGAAAAAGTGTGTTTGAAGACACATTTTAATTATTTCTATCGAGTGAAAGTTTTTTAATCGCATTTCTATTCAGCAGGAATCTAGAAAAAGGTTCCTAAAAGTTGTAAGTAAAAGCTAAAAGAGCACTACTTCTGTCTGTTTTAAAGTAGGTAAGTTATGTATGTATTTATTTATATTAGTTTTGTCTATTGAAGTGTTATATCTAATGGTAGACAAGACATGTATGTATAGTCCAGTATATTAAAATTTATATATTGTTATTTTATTTGTATGTTAATATGACTTTATTTGTAGTACACGTATGTATGATAACTTATTTTTATTATTATAGTGTCCTCTCCCACTAAGGTTTGCTAGAAGAAATCTCTTTTCAGACACAAGCTCGCCTCTGTACATGTTTTTTATTGTAAATAATTCTATTTAATGTATCTGTGTACAATAAAGAATAAAGAAAGTGCTAGTATTTCCGCGGTATCGCCTTAAATATTTAAACTTATCTATTGTTATTTTATTTGTATGTTAATATGACTTTTTTTGTAGAACGCGTATGTATGATTACTTATTTTTATTATTATAGTGTCCTCTCCCACTAAGGTTTGCTAGAAGAAATCTCTTTTCAGACACAAGCTCGCCTCTGTACATGTTTTTAATTGTAAATAATTATATTTAATGTATATGTGTACAATAAAGGATAAAGAAAGTGCTAGTATTTCCGCGGTATCGCCTTAATTAGGAAACGTAAAAGTTTTAATTGTTTATCATAACACCCTTGTCCCGAAGACGGTCCATGCTGCCGGCTCGTATTTGAAGTCTCGGACGTGCGGTACGGACCGGACGCGGGGCACGCGCGCCCCATACTTGATTTATCATTCCATTGTCAACGAGCGACGACCCGCTCCCACTGCGGTTTCCCGATCTCGTCTCCAGTACCTTTTTCCGATATAAAGGACAGTTTGTTGTTTGTAGTTACTGGGTTGTGAAGGTGTTTACATAAAAGGTGTGCTTTTGTATAATAAGGCGATATGTAAAAGTTTTAGCGTCCTTGTTACTCCATATGCGAAAAAACCCTCAGTGCGAGAGGGACGGATTCGTGGAAAAGTAGCAAAAAGTCGGTTTTTTATTAATATAAAATGTACTAAAAATGCTATCAAAATTTCGTTTAACCAGGTCCTAGATACTGTTACAAGCCATCTAATAAAATATAATTGCAGTCCATATGTCATTCTATATTGTCAAACCAGGAGAATTGGTGTCGATAAAGACCTCATTTCAATAAATATTTCTATCGAGCCGAAATTCTTCAATCGCGTTTCTGTTTTAACAGATCCCTAGAAAAAGATTACAAAAATAATATACTATTTTATCAAAATTATACATTATTTACCTAAGTAGATATAGAAGTTCTAAAAGTGTCGATTTTTTCTGTAGCGCCTTAATTTTGTACGTTTATTTCTAGATATGAACTGAATCACCCAATGACTGAATAATGAATGACTCCTGTCATTTTGCCTGAGTTTTGTCATCTACTAGATATAATGAAAACAACGTATGCGATTACAACGTTATAACTCCCTCTCACTCGAAGAAGTAACAGTGTAATGGTGGATTGTAAAAGCGCAGCCTTCTCTCGCCGGATAAGGCTAAATATTCAATTGCCGGAACGCTTCTCCTCAGGCGATTTGTTCCTTGCCGTTCACGATCGATAAACGACTCCTTAACTTTTACACAACAGATAATAACACCCCGTTTGGGGCGCTCTGTGGAGGCCGCCCTTTAGGGGAGACTTTTTATTATTTTAAATTGAGCGTAATGTCTCGAAGATTGATGATGTATCATGTATCAGTAAGCAGTATTACTACCAAAGTCAGTGTATGTACCTATATTTCTCACTTTAATCTACCTATTTTTATACAATTTTAACCCACGATGACAGGGTTTTAAGAACTTCCAACAGGTATGTTGACGTGCGATCGATGCAAGGCATTTTTTATATTTTCAATAAAGCAAATGAGGGAACTGCGTACATAAAACGCCAAATTATAAAACCCTCTAAAGCCACGATAAAGTCAAGCGTAGATATCGACTGAGGTGAATCTCCGAGAGGGTACCTCTTGAATCACGGCAGTCGTTCGTAAACGACGCGGTTACCCAGCTGTGTAGAGTCTGACTAAAAGGGGTGTTTTAAAGCCGAAGTGGTTATTTTCTTTCGGCTAACAGTTTACTCATTCATGAATTGAATCGTTTTTATATAACATTTCACTTTCGAACGCGCATTTTCTATATTTTACGAGACTAATTAAAAAAGCCGGTCAAATATCTACTTTTGGCACTCACGTGCCGATGGTTTCGTTAATATGCTAAAAATATAAATAGTGTTGAGATGATAAACTTTTTCCTTAAAACAGGCTGTTCTAACCATTATTATGAACAACTTTTACTATATGGCGAAACCTGAAATCGCAAAAAGAAAATCAGTTGTTTCATATATTTCGGTCGAGTAGGTATTTAACTTTTCTAGGCAGCTGATTTTTTCTCGCGATTTTAGAGTTGTCCCAGTAGTAAAAATTGTTCTTAGCAGAATACTCTGTTTGGAGGGAAAAGGTTATCAAATTAACACCCAGTATACCGGGTGCAAATAGACTGCTATCTTTAAATGAAACCACATACTCTACTGATCACACTGAACCGCTGTCCCAAAGAAACATACTGTGCAAATGAAAAAGAAAGTTCGCTTCCCCATATAACATTTTAAGTAGATTCTTGAAGTTTGTATAGAAAGGAAAATATTTTGTAGGTACCAGATTATTATCCATATGATACCCAATTTATAGAAGTAAAACAATAACTACTATGACGGGTATATACAAAAATAAATGATTTTTTTAAAACCTTTATTTGACCGCTTTGCACACGGAGCAATTAAGAAAAGGAGTTCCCGATAGTTCTTTCTCTAGGGAAAATTGCGTGACACCGCGAGGGGTGGAAGGCAGAGGTTCGACGAAGGTTAGCTCCGCCGTTCCACCAACCATAGAGCACACATATCACATGCCATCAATCGCTTTTGTGACGTTATGACACCATTGATCGTAACATGGCTCCATTCATACACAAACTCCTCTTTGGCTTTGTGTGTTTTAATTTTGCACCTTTCAAGCCAAAAGCTTGCCAAAAGTTACAGACGGTTTGACAGTCTCATCGAAAGTACTAAACCTTCATAAAAATAGAGCAATCATTGTATTAGATCGTTCCGTTGTTGGTAAAGACCCTCAATCAAGCTCGGGCTTTGTGTCAATATAATTAGTGTCATTCACTGAGCAATCGCATTCAAAGCTATGTATCGCCATACCTCGCCTCTTCAGTAAGACCGGTAAAAGTTCAAGGTAAATTCAGTTATAATGTCATTAGTTCCAGACAAAACTGTTTCGGCGATATTTTATTAAAGCCGAAAGAGGCCGAAGCGACAAAGTTCGATCGAACCTTAGCTAGTTTTATTGAGCCATTTACCTTCTCGCCCATAAATATCTCCAAGTAATTACTTTCCATTCCTACCCTCTTATAAACTGCCGGTGTCTTTCGCATTCTTTCTTTCTTTAGCTATCGTGTAATTGCACAGAGGTAAATATGATTCTCTCGTTAATGCTGGGAGTAAAACTTTATTGCTTGTATTACTAGTAGTTTCCTTTCGCGGCTATTTAAGTCATTATTTTCTTTATTAATTCTGTAATGATGTGAAAACATGCTAACTTGGCGTTTTATTACATGGAAGTAATGCCAACGGTCCCACCTGCGGCTTCACCTACATTTATTAACTGCAAAGCCTCATAGACGGTGTAGAATAATGTTTTCCTTAATCTCTTCTAAAACGATAAATAACCTCCCCATTTAAAATTTTCATCAGATAGTGCTGGTGTGGCATGTTTCTTAAAATATATTTAATTTTGACATTAAAGAAAAAATTGTTAGCAATTACAGTTAAAGGTGATCAAACAAAATCTCGGTGCAAAATGCAAATCATAATATTGTTTTCCTTACTCAATGAATGCGTTTTGAAGCAATTCGCGGAAATTGCTTAGTAATAATTATAATTGGGTTTTCGCAAGCAAATGAAGTCATTTTATGCATTACATTTTGATTGTATTAAATAACAATTTCAAACATGTAGAGAGGATAAATGAAAGTAGAGTGACGAAAGAAATCGAAGGTAGAGCTCGACCAGGTCACCTTAGATTCTAGGGCCTAGAAGGACGTATGCTGATCAAATTGGCTACATATTGAAGAAGGGCAATGTCAAAAGTACCCGGAATAGAAGAGCTTGTATGACTAGATTGATGGATGTGGAAGAGGCGAAAGAGGTGTGCAGGATCGTAGCGGATGGAAATCTGCAGTCTCTGCCTACCCCTCTGGGAGACAGGCGTGAGTATATGTATCCTTTTAAGGATAAACAATTCTTTGAAGTTTGTTAATTGTAATGCATAAAATGACGAAATTTTCTTGTGTTCTTGTGAAAACCTAATTATTACAAAGCAATTTCCGCGAATTGCTTCAAAACGCGTTTATTGCTTACTTTTTATTCATGAGCAAGGAAAACAATATTATGGTGTGCATTTTTGCACCGAGATTCTGTTTGCCCCTTAATATTCCCATTATAGCTCGATGTGTCACAGTCAGACGTGATTCTATCTTGCAGTCATGAATAAAAAACCGCAGCTCTTATTGTGTTAAATGAAACAATTGACATACGTCGCATGCTAATGGCTCATATGAACCAACCAACTTACGTAGACCCCACGGTCAAAATAAAATGATGGTTATTTCGAAGTGGATAAGAACTACCAGTTACTACAAGTAGTGAGCTGAACTGCCCGCTGCCTGGTAGAAAGCTCGAAAGTTGCTCGCTTGCTAGGTTCATTTGCAAGTTGATAGTGAGAACATACTTGGTGTAAGCTATACCGTAAGCCTTTATATTGATTGTGTTCCATGCCAATTTCTTTTATTCTCAATATTTTTAAAGAATAAGTGTAAAATTAAAACACGGTTGATAAGACAAAGTTTACGAAACTGTCTCTCTATACATAGAGTCCACGCCACCACTGAAGTCCTGCGGCAATGTCTTTATTATCTTTGGAATATGAACCAAAACAGTGGTGGCGCGGACTCTACCTAACTGTTGTGGCTTCTCAAGAAATGAATGCGCCCTAATCATATAATATAGGTATTTAAGGCGATATGCGAAAAAAGTATGGGTGTTTCTTTTCTGTGTATTTCATGAAATACATGGAAATATTTATAAATTTGTGGTATATGCATTTTGAATATATTATCTAGGGTTTTGAAATTGGAAAACATGTTTGGATAAATTTTCCTCGATAGAAATAATTGTTGAAATGAGGTCTTCAAACACAGTTTTTCTCCTCGTTTGACGAATAGGAACCATAAACAGAACTCAAACATATTTTATTAGGTGTGTTTCAACAATATCTAGAGATTTGATATTTGAAATTTTGCTAGCTATTTTAGTTTTTTTAACAAAAATATAAAACCAACTTTTTTCCCTTTTGCCCTGAATCCGCCCCTCTTGCACTGTGCCATTTTTCGCTTGGAGTGATAGAGACAAAAATAAAATTCGCATAGCCTCATAAAATAAAACCTTGTGTGGAAAATTGCCCTACTTATTCCACTGGGTTGCATTGGTATTTTTATAAGACGATAAACGCAGGTGCGGTCACAGCATCACAGAATCTAACGATTTGCTAGTAAATGTTTTACTGACTCGTTTTACTGTTTTTAGGGTTCCGTACCCAAAGCGTAACCAACGGGACCCTATTACTAAGACTCCACTGTCCGTCTGTCTGTCCGTCTGTCACCAGGCTGTATCTCATGAACTGTGACTGTGTTAGTTAGACAGTTGAAATTTTCACAGATGATGTATTTCTTTTTCCGCTATAACAACAAATACTAAAAAACAGAATAAAATAAATATTTAAGGGGGCTCCCATACAACAGACATGTTTTTTTTTGCCGTTTTTATAGATAATTGTACGGAACCCTTCGTGCGCGAGTCCGACTCGCACTTGGCCAGTTTTATGATAACAGGACGCTATCAGTGATCTTAGTCTACCTTTACCGAGATACATAGAAAAATATTTTACTTTAAAAATGTTATAGATGACCACAGTAAATATATTTTAATATAAATAACCTTACGACTTTAAACTAAAACCTACAGTTCTCCCTGAAGCTAGCTAGATAGGATTAGAAAGAAAATCTGAGTTTTTACGAAAATAGCTTCCATTTTACTTCGTTTATCTTGATTTTTCTTACGTCATTTGGAACGGAGTATAGTTGCAGCTAAAGGGTTGGCTATGTTAAGGTGGATGGTCCAAGGCAATCTTCATACAAACTTGTGGAAACCAATAACGACGACAGAAGTATTATTATTTAATTCTGTTACCTTTTTCCACACGTTCCATCAACTTTACACCCGCGAATAATCAGTTTTTTTACAAACGAACTTTTTTAGAATCTAATTTTGTTATTTAAAACTTTTGTAATCCAATTTATGAAAGTTTTAAATTGCTAAATTAGACTGTTAAAACATTTTGTTTTTAAGAAAAACTGAATATTCGTGGGTGTAAAGTTGATGGAACGTGTGGAAAAAGATAACAGAATTAAATAATAATACTTCTGTCGTCGTTATTGGTTCTCACAAGTTTTTTATAAAAACTACCTTAAACAAAGTTGTAGCCAAAGTTTTAAATTGCAAAATAAGACTGTTAAAACATTTTGTTTTTAAGAAAAACTGAATATTTGGGGTGTAAAAATGATGGAACGTGTGGAAAAAGGTAACAGAATTAAATAATAATACTTCTGTCGTCGTTATTAGTTCTCACAAGTTTTTTATGAAAACTACCTTGGACCATCCACCTTAAACAAAGTTGTAGCCAAAGTTTTAAATTGCAAAATTAGACTATTAAAACATTTTGTTTTTAAGAAAAACTGAATATTCGTGGGTGTAAAGATGATGGAACGTGTGGAAAAAGGTAACAGAATTAAATAATAATACTTCTGTCGTCGTTATTGGTTCTCACAAGTTTTTTATAAAAACTACCTTGGACCATCCACCTTAAACAAAGTTGTAGCCATGATAGAAAATTTAAAAATACGTGTAATATGTTCCACTAATATATTTAAGCACGATTACGCTACCGGTTTCATCGATTTAATCGACATCTTCACATGTTGTAGCCGTCGAGAACGATGTGTGGCCGCAGGTTCTACGGCTTCTACGTAGTCTTTACAATTTTTGAACTTCAAATGACGGATCTGGCAGCTTCCTTTAGTCCTAAGTTTGTTTTCAGCCAGTTTCATTTGTTCTTGTAAGAATATCCGCCTCGAATATTTTCCGAGCTCATGTGTAATGGGACTCTGTTATTCGTTCCGAATAATAATGTCTAAGATTACCATTTTCCCCTCTTTATAGGCCTACTTATCTAAGTACATTCGTTTTCTCTTTGTCTCTGTTCCCATTGGCCTGTGAGAAGTAACGTTATTTGAATTTTGTAGATTCATAAGTTAGCTCGGTCTACTACACGCGAATGATTCGATTTGAATAATCGAGTAGGGGGGTGTTTCACTTTCACGCTCCGAATTTTTCATGTTAAAATCCGGTGTTAATCCGTAAAGCCAGTCACGTTATATTTTCTATCCGGTTTCCATTTTATTTTTCATATTTTCATTGCGAGCTTCCGACGTTTGCTATATATTTGCATTCGAGCTTGTATTTCATTTGAAATACCGCATTCGATATTTTACAGCTACAGAATGGAATTTTATTATTTCGCAGTAACAATACCGCGTTTTATATATTGCATTTTAGTGTAAAATAATTAACGTGTATAATTTGGTTGTTTCAGGCGAGTCCAGACAATAGTAGAAATGCATCACCTCGATATCACGATGCGTCGATGGAAGATGTAAGCTTTATGTTAATTTATTTTTCAATGCAAGTGCTCGTAAAGGCCCACTTTTTATGCATCTAAACCGAACAAAAAGTCGATTATTTTGCCCTAGGGCTTTATTATTTTTTATTTTTTTTATTTACAATGGTTGGCTATCCTGCAGCCTTTCCTGTGTACCATAAATGTTATACTTTTTTTTTCACTGTTTAACGGCTCTGGATACAGTCCTTTTGAGACAATCATAATTTAAAGTTCACAAGATTATATTTGTTTTATTTCCTCACACTATGCATTGAAAAACGTAGTATGATACACGGGCGTAAGAGCAATAAATTACTCGGTTACGTTTAAAACACTCGCTACGCTCGTGTTTTAAATCGTCCTCGTAATTTATTCCTTTTCGTCCTTGTAGCATAAACTACTATTATGATACTGATTGTACATTGTCGTTATCGATAATTACTTAGGTAATTTCACCTTAACAATAAATGCTGGGACAGAAATACCACATCCCATGACGCTCCGAGAATGTTGTCCTGACTGGGGAGAAGTGCACAGCACTCACGATCACAGAGAGTGCCCCCGCTATGAATTTAGAATTGTAGACGCTCCAAGAGATGCCGGGATCGAATCCAGGTTCGACCAAGAGATTCTCACATCCAGACGTTCCTTTATTCTGTGTTTAATAGCAGTTCAAAAATCTGCTGTTCCACAGAAAAGTTGTATATATCTCTTAAGGTGATATATCGTCTGTGCAAAGGTCCCTAAAGGTCCCTGTTACTCCAGGCGGAAAGATCCGCAGTGCGAGAGGAATGGAATCGGGGAAAATTGACAAAATGTCGGTTTTAAATTAATAAAAAATTAGCCAAAATAGCTATGAAAATTTCCATTTCTAGTAATTTAGGTATTGTTAAAACCCATCTCAATAAATATTTTTGAAGTGTGTATACTGCCCCAATTTGTCAGAATTTCAAAAAAGTGTAAATTTAGACCTCATTTCAATAATTATTTTTATCGAGTGAAATTCCTCTAATCGCGTTTCTGATAGACCAAAATCTAGAAGAAAGTCCCAAAATTGTTATACTAATTTATTTAACTTAGGACTTGGTTTGAACAGCAGATAAATAACTTCATAAAGTGTCGATATTGACGATATACCCCTTAAACAAAATGTATGAAACAGCAACTTTTTTCTTCAGAGAGCTGTCTACCGAGTAACTAATACAGCGTGAATCGAATTAAGGCGATTACCATCGCCAAATTAGCAGCTCGATATTTGTCACTACAAATATCAACGGAAACGACATTGAAATAACGTTCATATCAGCGCGCAATGCATAGTGGCTGTTACGACGCTCGCTGCGTCCTTGAGAGAGCGAAATAGGGGAAAATTATACTTTTCACTTGGACGTGATTACTCGATTGAATAATCTTATGTTATGATTATAGCTATAAAGTTTATCTATTTATCAAAGCATAGATGAATTCAATCGGCCAAGCCACTCAGGAGCAGTAGGGAATTTGAGGTCAAAAAACACCATTCAGTAAAAAAAAAATTCGTATAGAAGTTTTGGTGGTATGAAAAAGAAAACTGTTGCATATGTTGTCTAAGAGTTGATTATTCATAATACATTTTTTCATTATTTTTGGTTTGGCCATAAACGAGGAGTAGGCTTTAGAAAGTACCCATTTGGCAATGGTAAGGGCCTTAAGCCGGGTCTCCAGCGCGTGTTTTGCCCTACATACCTACACACTACACAAAAATGTCTACACAAAATATTGTTTCGCTACACATTTTTGGTTGATATAAGCCGCCTATCAGTAAAACTGTGTATTGAAACAATGTTTGGTGTAGACATTTTTGTGTAATTTGTAGGGCAAAACACGCGCTGGAGACTCGGCTTAACGAGTACAGCTGTGGTTAAGTTATTCGGTAGGCAACTCGCACTTAGCTCTCTAGCCTCGATACTCTATTTACGCAACTCATTAAAATATTTATATGAGAAATTGTACAGCGCCCCTAGCGGTTTATGAGAGGAACCAGAATTTGTAATACAAAATAATTAGGTCTTTACATATGAAATTCCTCATTCAGCCAGCTGGATGAGGATGACCGAGGATAGAAAAATGTGACGTGTCCTTGGAGAGGCCTATGTCCAGCAGTGGCCCGATATTGGCTAATGGATTGGATTGGAAATGAAGTTGCCGAAATTTTCTTACAAATTCATTTGTTCATAATTTCTGTAATTCAATAGCTATTTCTATTATTTGTTTTTTGTTTGAAAGTTGATTTTAAGGTTTTACATCTACGTATTAAATTTTGTTTTTATTTTCAGTTTGATTATAAAAATTAAATCATCAAAAACAGTTCGTCCTAAATGCCGTCCTTTTCCATGATAAGATTCGTATTAATTTTTTACAGCTGACACATTTCAAAACTTAAATTAATGTTGCTGTGAGCTTAATGTTGTCTCATTCATACACAAAAGAAATTATATAGTTTGGAATTGTCATCCCTAAAAAAAATTCAAAAATGTTCGTACTGAAAATTGAGTTACCTTCAAATTCTCTATAGAAAACGGCAATTTCATAGGTAAAGAACTTTTATTTCACGCAGTCGCTAACGTGTATCAAGACCCAAACTCATGGTAGGCCTATTAAAGTCTTTTGTTCGTCTTCCCGTTTTACTTTCGCGATTTTCACACATTATGAGTATAATATTCGGGTCTTAATCGCGTAAAAATGAAAATTACTTTAACGGCTATGTGCTTTACGTTTTGACGCCTCTCTAGAATATCAAGTTAATTTCTAAGCGATTAAGGCGATACCAAAATAAAATTGGGTTTTTTCGAATCCATTTACTCCACTATAACGTCATCTACGTATTTCATTTTTGGATAAATGTTTATTGAGTATTTGATTAAGATTCTCACTGAAGTAAAACGCGATTGAATGAAATTTTCTCGATATAATTTAATTCCGAAAAGACCTCTAAAATGTTTTATTTTTTTCTATAATTCTGTTATCACAATTTCATTGTGAAATTGCATTTAAAATGTGGATATTATGTATTTGTAAAGTCTCCTTGAAAATCTTTTTGACAAAATAGCTTAGTACATTTTATATTAATAAAAAAACCGACTTTTTGCTACTTTTACACGAATCCGTCCCACTTGCACTGAGGGTTTTTTCGCATATGGAGTAACAGGGACGCTAAAACTTTTACGTATCGCCTTAAGACCCGAACTAGTAGTTAGCGCCGAACTGTGAACTCGCGTACCCCAACCCAATACCACAAAATAGATACTACCAGAAGGCCGACTCGACGACGGAGCGAAAACAGACGCACACTTGCATAGACACGTACGTATGATGATCTCGGCAGAATTGCGTATTGACATTCACCCGACTATCTCCGAGATCGTCGAACGTACGCGTCTATGTGTGCGTGCGCCTGTTTTCGCTAGTTTTGTGGAGTAAACATTCTGTAAGTGGTTATTTTGTGTCAATACCTCGGCAACCCCTTGACCTTACTTGAACTTACAAATTATTTTGTCTCATTTACTCGCCTAGGAAATTTCATGACGTTTCGATCAACGATACTCTAGTGATCGTCGGACAAACATTAATACATACATACAAACACCGGATTGTTCAAGAAGACCCCCTCCGAAACTAAAACCTGGCTACGGCCACGAAAGGTGGGTACTAAAGCCGATTCTGAAGGCTTTAATTTTAGTTTTACTGATGTCAAAACTAAATTATTTTGCTACCTGACTTTTTCCATTATAGTTTTCTTGAGCGAATATGGACTTCTGGTCAGCACCATAAATGATGAGCAGGATGTGATTTAATATCTCGCAGGCTCGTTAGACAAATTAATTAAACAAGCTGTTAAATTAATTGAAGTGATATTATAATGACATGTTGATTTTTATTTTATGGTCGCAACTAATGTCAACATTATACAAAAAGAAGTCCAAATAGCAGGCTGGATTTGGACATTTAATATTACTGTGTCTTGTTTGTTGATAACTATTTTACCGTTGTAACTTGTAAGTGATTTGTATATAATTTTTAACATTATTGTTTTATGCTATTACGGTAATTTTTTAAATCTTTTAATGTTGAAACTTCAACGAAACTAACCAAATATACATACTCACAACAAACTGATTAAGGCGATATGAGAAAAAAATACGGGTGTTTCTTTTCTGTGTATTTCATGAAATACACGGAAAATTATAATAAATTTCTGGTATATGCATTTTGACTACATAATC
This sequence comes from Ypsolopha sequella, assembly GCA_934047225.1. Lineage (NCBI taxonomy): Eukaryota > Metazoa > Arthropoda > Insecta > Lepidoptera > Ypsolophidae > Ypsolopha > Ypsolopha sequella. The sequence continues at coordinate 14,393,431 of OW203996.1, forward strand.
TAGGGTTTTCAAATTGGAAAACATGTTTGGATAAATTTTCCTCGATAGAAATAATTGTTGAAATGAGGTCTTCAAACACACTTTTTCTCCTCGTTTGACGAATAGGAACCATATACAGAACTCAAACATATTTTATTAGCTGTGTTTTAACAATATCTATAGATTTCATATTTGAAATTTTGCTAGCTATTTTAGTTTTTTTAATAAAAATATAAAACCAACTTTTTTCCCTTTTGCCCTGAATCCGCCCCTCTCGCACTGCGCGATTTTTCGCTTGGAGTGACAGTGACAAAAATAAAATTCGCATAGCCTCTTAAAAAAAATACAAATAACAGTTTTTTTACCGATACTGATCTTTGAAACTCAAAAAAAGTCTTTTTAGTCTATTTTTTACATACAAGGGGTTACACTTGTCTATCACCGCACCTAATGGAAAGCGTCGATAAGACCTATGATTATGAGCGCTTGCCCAGAAACTGGGAGAGTGACAGCAGGCTAGGCGTTAATCAGTCTTTCCAGGGACTTCTACAAAATCTACGAAAGACGGTCACGGAAGTATGACTGATACTATGTTGATATGCACCTGCCTGTAACCACTCGCCCTTCACGTCATGCCATCATAACCAGTCGCTTGGTTAAAATATGCCCAATATAGACATATTTTTCGACTACCTCCACTACACAATTCCGATGCTAGTATAGGTTCAAACAATAATCAAGTTCGCCTTAGGTAGGTAACAAGTAATTTTTATTTACGTGTCGTATGTAATGTTTCCAGGTATCGGACGGCAGCGCTCTGTTCCGGGTAGCGGGCGCGGGCGGCGGCAAAAACGAGCTGGTGGCGCGGGGAGGCAGCGGCGGCGCGCTGGCTCTCTCGCGCGCTCCTGTCGGCGGCAGCGCCTCCCCCGCGCCCGCGCCTTTACCGCAGCCCGCACCATCTCCAGCGCCCGCCGCGCTGCCTCCGCCCGCGCTGCCGCCGCCTACCTTCAGAGCTGACACGCCGAGCCGCTCCAACGGCGCACACATCCCCTCGCTCGATGGCCACGCCGCCACGCAGATCCCAGCCCGACCTGGAGGCGTCGGTCCCGACACGCCCGAGCGGCCTGCCGGCACCAAGCTGCAGCCCGGCGCTCGCGCCACCGCTGACAGCCCCACACCCGCGCCGCCCGCTCCCAGTCCGCTCTTCCCCTCGCACCCCGCCTACCAGCACGCCGCCCTGCCTGACTACCGGCACACGAACCACGAGACGCGGACCAAGCCACCCGAGCCGCCGCAGCCGCGCCCGCCCGCGCCTCCCCTCCACCCGCCCACGCCTACCTCGTTCCCGAACCACGCGGCGGCACTACCCCCCGCCCCGCATCCCGCGCCACACACCCCCGCCGCCCCGACCAGTCTTCCCAGTCAAACCTCCCCGGCTACGCAGACCTCGCGGCCCTACCCGCAGCCCTCGATCGGGTCTAGTCATATAAACTCGAGTTTAAGTTCCAGTATTCACGGTCACTCGACACCCTATCAGAGTCAGGCGAGTGTACAGAAACATTCCGTCGTTCCGCCGGTTTACGCCAACCGGCCGCCGCACTTGGCGCCGTTCAGTATCGCGAACCACATCAACCACCTTCCGTCGTCAACGGCGAGCCAGCCGAGCGCCGCGCACCTCAGTCATCCGGTGAATAACCATTCCATCATCAACCATCACATACCGCACAGCGCGAGTCCGCTCGCGACTTCCACTCCGAACCACATGGTGCCGCCGAGCGTCGCCCTGGTGACGTCGGCGCCGACGATACCGAGCTTCACGTCCACAGTGAAGCATCCTGGACTGAGTTTGCCTCCGCATTCAAACCCGATCTCGCATCCGAGCTTACCCGCCACCGTCAGCTCGATACACCAACCAGTGATACCGAACCATGGCGAGCCACTACCGCCGCCAAGTACCGGCGCGCCGACCGTCGTCTCTGCTGTGCCCTCGACCAACAACCACCCGGCGCCTCCTGTGATAGACTCGCGGCAAGTGACGTCATCCGCCAATGATCTCCCATCCCGGACGGAACTGCCGGCGCGGACAGAAAGCGCGTCCGTGACCACGGTAGCGTCGACCGGCTACCCCCCTCCCGCAGCCTATCCAGGAGGGACATACCCGCCTCTGTACGCTCCGTACGCGACGACGTTGCAACATAGCCCGTACCTACCACCGGCTGCTGCGTCGCCGAGGAATTCTGCTGATACGGTAACTATCTTATTCTTCATGTAACGTATTAGGATGGGCTTTTACTGTTACCGATTATTATCGGTATGATTTTGCTGACGGAATTACGGAGCTTAGGATGAAAGGAATGACGCAGTAGAGATCAGAAGACAATGATAAAATTATATTTATTTTTTTCCAGCGAACGAGTTTATCAGCCTCCCCATTGGTCGCTCCTAAAACACCTAAAGGTGTTCGGCCGCACACGCCGGGATCAGGCGCTGGTGCGGGACCGATCTCATTCTCGCCACGACATAGTCCTGGTATACAGCGGGACGGCTATAGGTGAGCAACGTTATTATTGCAGTACAATGCTTAGTTAGGTGGTAGATCTGATGCAGGGCTCGATTGTGGAGGTACCACTATTTTACTCGCAAATCCCCCGAAGTTATTTGGGGGAGAGAAAGAGGACAGCTCCCAAACAGGCACTAGGTGGCCCACCATGGCTGGGACTGATTGATGGCGGTATATCCATCCCGCAACTGTCGGGTTTTGACTGGTGACGGGCTGCGGCGCCACCGGTGTGAGGGTTTCGGCACCGCGCTCTCCAACCTGCCTGCCCAGCGTGTGGGTATGGGCATGCCTGCCCAGCGTGTGGGTATGGGCATTTCTTCCAGGAAGACCGCCAAAAGTGGCGAAATCTTGGAAAGTCTTACGTCCAGCAGTGGACGAAGACTAGCTGATGGATGGATAGATGGATTATAACTAGATTGGAGTGCTAACCTCTATTGAAAACCGCACGCTAAAATAAATGACCTTTATGGATGGATGGACAATGCTAGACTTCTGTCAAGATGGAGTGATCGCAGCGCTAGAGTTTTTGCACTGATCACGCAAATCGGTTGATATATTAAGAGGGTACTTGTTGTAATTCACTTAATTCTCATTATTGCTAAAATAATCGTGGTTCAGGTCCATCTTACATATGAGAAAAGTCGCAACCAAGCTTATAAGTTAAATCTCAGGTTTTGGCAATAAACAACACATGCTGACTCAGCATACTGCAGCGCTGGTTTCAAGGAAAGACCTATATATTATTAGATTTATCGTTTTCGTTTCTAACGCATCTTTTTTTGTTTCAGTAGTATAAGCAGTTTATCTCGCGCTAACGTCACCACGCCGGTATCATCATCAGCAGCGACAGGTGTCAGCGGGGTTTCTGCGAGTAGCGGGGCGGGGGTGCCGCCCAGTATGCCCCCCGCACCGGCTCCCCTACCCGCACCGCCCCCGTTGACGTCATCGCTAGGGCCGCCTTTGTCTGTGGCTTCATTAACGTCACATATACCGGTTTGTGTTTTATTTTGAATACTTGTATATAATTAAATAAAGCGTTCTTGCTTATTTGGTGGTTTGCGCTGTTGTGACCTTAATTACTTGACGGTTAAATGTATTCAAAAGAGGTTCTCAAACCTAGATGTTTCGCAAGTTCAAAGGTTTGAACACATCGAAGGCAAAAAAGTCTGACGCGTCACCAAAAGTGCACTTTTGCCCACGCTTATGGTTACCCTCTAACTTTACCTCTATATTCCAGGCACCACCACTACCGGCGCCACTAGCAGCTCCACTTGCGGCTCCTCTCGCCGCTCCTCACCCCGCCCCTCTCTCCGCTCCACTCCCCACGCCACAAGCGACGCCTCTGACCGCGCCCCTCGCCGCCCCGACGCCCACCCCTGCGGCCCCCACCTCGTCGCATTTAACACACACACTTGCGCCGGTGCCGACTGTTGGCAGTATCAGTTCCAGTTCCAAGCCGCCTGCGCACTGGGGGGTAACGTGAGTATACGCACAGTTTCATACGTCACAATTTTCATTTTCTTCGCTAAATACATAAACATTTTAATGCAAAAATTAATTGCATAGGTTGCTTTAAACACATACTTATGACTGATCAGTGAAGTGTTAAAATACTTAAACTATTATGCTGCAAAAGAGAGACTCATTCCTCCATGGAAACTTACCAATTTTTTCCCACAATTCAAAAGTGGTTTAGTATGATTAGAGCAAGTAGTCGCAGCAACACCGTTAGAATATTTCTATTATGGATTTTTTAGATCGTAGAAATATTTTAATACGATTAAAACAAAAAATCCACAGGATAACATACTTGAAAATAAAGGCCCCAAGCGACATTCCGGTCCGTAAACACAAGTATACTACGCTTAGCGAGACGATGAAAAGCGAGTCATGCCCCGACTGACACCTGTTGCCGCGTCAAAGGAAATGCAGCCCTTGACACAAAGGGAGCCGCTGATCTTTGCCTGCTCGTGACCTGACCCTCGTACCATGATAATCAGAAATCTAGACATACATGTCAGAAGTATCGTTTACTAAAATTAAATAGAATACTGAGGGGTGAATGAACCGCTTCGCATCGTCTCGCTAACCCTAGGGCCAGACTATCGGAAGAATATTCTCTCGAAATCATGAAGGGGACCAAAGTATATGAGTAAAGAACATGGACACTATTTACTCATATAGCTTTGTCCCCTTCATGGCGAGAGCCTCGCGACAGTGTGGCCAGACATTCCACGATACCGCGAACATTCGCCGAATCCCGACAACGTGGCTTTAGGGTAAAAAGCATATAGACAGGACATATATGTGATGTCGTGCGGTATATCTCAGCAGGTCGACAGTGGACCGGCCGGCCGGGTTCCCGCCCGCGCCGCTGTTCGGAGCGCCGCTTGCGCCCCCCAACCCCAACCCCTTCTCCGCGGACTCGCTCTTCCAGTCCAGTAAGTATAATCACTGTATCACTTGTATTGTCTATATGTAAGTAGACTGGCAGAAATGTTTATAATATTTGTTCTGAATTAAATAAATCATGACGTTATTTGCAAAATAACCAAAAAGCCAAACAAATATTAGCCTAAATTGGTTAGATATTTGCAAAGGAAAGGAATGAAACAGTACGGTTGTACTGTTCTAAAACTTGAGTTAGTTTGAATACTTGTTAAATTAGCTGTTGTAAAATATAAATTAAGAAAACAATTAAAATAAAATCGAGTTGTAAAGTAGCTCAAGCCAAGAAACGAAGCCTTTGCGAAATACTTATGTTCATGCATTTATCATTACCACACTCGAGCCCTTCAGATTTTGACGACTCGTTGACCAATCACAGCCCCTTGATTCTCGAGCGCTCGACGTGGAGAATGTGCCCGACAAATGTTTTGACGCCCGCATTTCCACAGGTCCCGGAGCGGATCTCCTACGACGCGAGCTCGACAACCGCTTCCTGCAGGCGGCGGGCGGGTTCAGTGTCCGCACGGAGATGCATCACCATCAGCACCAACACACGCACGTGCACCAACACCCGCACGGGCCTGGCGCGCCACACCCCGCGCCGCACCCCCCGCCGCACCCGCATCAACTCTACGTGCCACCGCCGCACGCGCCGCTGGTAACTACTCTTACTACTTTATGGCGCCCTGGTACTTGAGCTCGGCCCACGTCGCACCAAAAGCTCTACGTGTTGTCACCTCACGTGCTCTAGCTAGAACTACACTTTGCCAGATCATTTCCTTGTACTTGACGTCTACTGTATGGCGCCTGGTGCCTGGTACTTGAGCTCAGTCCGCGTCGCATCCCAAGCTCTACGTGCTGTCACCGTACGTGCTCTAGCTAGAACTACACTTCACTAGATCATTTCCTAGTACTTGAGGTTTACTCTTACTACTTTATGGCGCTTGGTACTTGAGCTCAGTCCGCGTCGCATCCCAAGCTCTACGTGCTGTCACCGTACGTGCTCTAGCTAGAACTACACTTCACTAGATCATTTCCTAGTACTTGAGGTTTACTCTTACTACTTTATGGCGCTTGGTACTTGAGCTCAGTCCGCGTCGCATCCCAAGCTCTACGTGCTGTCACCGTACGTGCTCTAGCTAGAACTACACTTCACTAGATCATTTCCTAGTACTTGAGGTTTACTCTTACTACTTTATGGCGCTTGGTACTTGAGCTCAGTCCGCGTCGCATCCCAAGCTCTACGTGCTGTCACCGTACGTGCTCTAGCTAGAACTACACTTCACTAGATCATTTCCTAGTACTTGAGGTTTACTCTTAATACTTTATGGCGCTTGGTACTTGAACTCGGTCCGTGTCGTCGCATCCCAAGCTCTACATGCTGCCACCACACGCGCGCTCGCTAGAACTACACTTTACTAGATAATTTCCTAGTACTTGAGGTCTACTCTTACTACTTTATGGCGCTTGGTACTTGAGCTTGGCATCCCAAGCTCTACACTGATTATTCTTTTAAAACAGCAAGTCTAACGCGTACTAAATATAAAAACTTAACTAAAACGTAACTTACTAAATATAAAAATATTAAATAAACAGATCATTGAATATCTTTGTAATCAAATAATATTTCATAATTATTGTTATTTTCAGCTAAACTAGAGGGTAACTCTGTTGACAACATTGTTTTTTCATAGTAACTCGGGGACAAACTGAAATTTGTTAAGAATTACAGAGAATTCTCTATACTTTTTAATTCGAAATGTTACGATATTATCTAGTTAGCGAACAAAACCGTTTTCGGAAAGAAAAGAGCCAAATTGTAAATTTTGTGGTTGAATACTGGCAGAGACTCAGAAAGTAGTGTGGGTAAAAAAAATATTGACCCATTTGTTAACAAGGAATATGAATCTTTATGCTGCACTGCTAAGTTGGTTGGTCTACCTATACATTACTGAATGAGCAATAATTAAGAGTATTTTATTGTTACCATGCACACCAGTTACCGGATCCTAGCACTAAGATAATAGGCATAGATTAAATTATGTTAAGGTGTGTTAATTCGAAAACCATTTCGAGATTTAGGTTTAATAAGCCGTATTTTTGAAGTTTTGGTATAAAAAACCTCATGATGATGTATATTTTTACGAAAAGGCTGCAACTTCCATTTGCCCTCGTGTGACGTCACTTGAGTAATGTCTGTTTAGAAATGTGTCTTTTGCTATGAAGATAAATTTATAATAATTTGCTTCAGACTAACTTGACAGATGAGTAGAAAGACAGAGACAGACCACTATTTTTTATAAGCAATCACACATCACAATCAGTACAATGTCTGAAATTCTCAAGTGACAAGGTCATCAGTCAATTCTTTAAAAAATCATAAAAAAATAAATTAATAAATCATCAATAAAAAATCATTAAAAAAAAATTGGTTCGTACAGTTTGTTTACAGCAATGGATGAACAAAACCGCACTGTAAATCTATTTACTAGTTGTTTTTGTGCAGGCTTGTTTTCCTCATTTAAGATGCAGTCCATTTAATTAAGCCATCGTATGTTTTCAGTTCAAGGACATGGGAAAGATGACGTCGCTCTACCGCACGGGAATCGGGCTTGGCTATCCTTACTCTTCGAGTTTACTGCATCCCACCGCGCCATACGTTCCTCCCTCCTTGTCCAGTTACGCGCCTAAGGTAACTATTAACACCATATTATGTTACTTACCACCACGACTTTAAGGCACATTTATAAATTTAAATGAATGATGATCGTTGCTCTGCAGATGGGACTTAAAGTCGTGGTTGTTGTGTTATTCATTTTAATAAACTCATTAGCACCATCTGTAGCCACCTTTTGTTGGATCATATCTTGAATTTTCTTTCTGCCCTAATTTTTCTCACTGGATTAATTTTATGCCAGCACTGCGCCCCAATTACCGCGTATGCAGTGCTGCTGAACGTCAAACATGGCATTTTCGTAGGCGAAACTTGGTATATACATTTTCATTTTTTTTTGTTACTTACCTTGTGAAGCACCCCCTACGCTACGTGATAAATGATAAAAAAATCAAGGCAACTACTTATTTTAGCACGATGACATTGCGCACGTAGGGAGTGCTTAATATGGTTACTAGCTTTTGCCCGCGGCTTCGCCCGCGTCGATTAAGTTTTTCTATAGTCGTATCGAATCTGTAAATATTTTTCAGCTCATTCATTTTTTAGTATGTAGTGACCTGACTCTGTTTTTGAGATATGGAGTGTTTTGGATTCTCATCATCTCTTATTTGATGCCCATGTAAAGTGTCTTTGGCCGAGCCGCTTTTCTGATCGACACTATTTTTTGTTCTCTGAATTAATCCTGTGCTAATGTCTGTTTGGCGGTCTTTGATAACTGATTTAATCCCCTAGTAGTGTGTTTGGCAAGGCTGAAGGCCAAGGTGCGTCTCTGAACGACACTATTTCTTGTTCCCATGGGAACTGATTTATGGGATAAAAAGTAGCCTATGTCCTATTCCAGGTCTCGAACTACATTTGTGCAAAGTTTCAGCCCAATCGGTTCAGTAGTTACGGCGTAAAGGAGTAACAAGCATCCATCCAAACTCTCGCATTTATAATATAATATTAGTGGGATGGGAGATTAGTGGGATTAATATAGAAATGAAAATGTTATACCAAGTTTCTCCTACGAAAATTACATGTTTGACGTTTATAGGCGCTGCAATAGGGCCGCTGGATTACGAAATCTATTCTGAAGATGAGGTTTTAATTGGTTACGTAATAAAGTGAAATTAATTGGAAAATCAAGATGGAAAAATAAATTACGAATCAAATCTGAGAACAATCTCAAGACAGTGCTCGAACCCGTATGATCGCATATTGTGGGCTAGCCATTTTCTATAAATGCGCCCTTTCTGTTGCGCCGCAAATTTTTGATATTCAAAATGCGATAACATTTAACGACATCAATTTATTTTCTTGCATTGTCAATATTACTTAAATATGAGCTTTTGCCTTGTGTTTTTCTGTAACCATTTAAAACTTAAATCTGTCTCATGTAAAGACGATTGTTTTTCAAGCTACCAATATCGGCTAACAATTTTCTATTCGACGTCTCCCGATATAATACTTTGTTTTTGTTGTAAAAGTTTTGTAAAGAGATGTCGAGCTCTTACTTCCAAACTACTTAATATTTTAAAGTAAAGCCTGACTAGGACTATAAAAACCCTCGCCATGTTGCGGAATATCATTGGAATTAATCTTATAATAGCAACACCAAATATTGTTTGTGGTTACGTATTTTGTCAAAGTTAGTAATCTGTCAACTTGTCAAATATTCACGAATCAAGGTCATTATAGTAAAAATGTTATAAATTGGCCTATTATGGTGTGTACTTTATATTTTGTACTTATATATTTCTACTTTTGTGCAATAAAGTGTTAAATCATTTATATAAATAAATGTGATATGCTTTGAAATGAAAAATTGCCTAGCTAGAGTATTAGATGAACGTTTTCATGACAAATAAATAATGGAATTGCGTTATTTGCTTTAAAGTGACGCCGCCAAAATATGGGCACTTTTTGAAGTCGTTTAACCAATTTCAATGATAAGGAACTAGTTTCATAAATTAGCAGACAATTTTGGGACCCTTCTCTTAGATTCCAACATAACAGAAACGCGATTGAAAAGCTTTCACTCGATAGAAATAGTTATTGAAATAAGGTCTTCAAAAGTTCAAACATTTTTTGTCATCGTTTTACGTATAGGAATCATGTACAGAACTCAAACTCAAATTATAGGAAATTTGATTATAACTATTTTTATACAAATTAAAAACTATTTTTTTTTTCTCTTTCGTCCTAGAGCCATTCCTCTCGCATTGCGCGTTTTTCCGCTTGACCATTGGAACTCGATTGCCTCACCTAAATCTGTTGTTTCTATGAATTAGCTCAGTATAAGGTTTCAAGGTATGAAGTTTGAAATGGCCAATCCAATTTGTTGTAACTACACGAGATATTGCCACATAAAATGCGAAAGTGGCGCCCTTCTGACAAGGTTTTTATATTCCTGCTAGCCTAACATGGCGTTTAACACCTTTTGACACAACGAAACACCATAATCCATGTGTTTAATGTCAAATTGGGCTGTCAAAAGGTGTTTAAAGGGTGTTAAAAACCGACCATGTTAGCTGATCATGCATTACTTGGATACTCTTATAAAATAGAGCAGGGTTTAAAAAAAGGTAATATTCTTTTTTCTTTCCAAAATGATTCTATACCTACTATCAATATTATGTAGGCAGGATAATATTTTTTTTGCTGTAGGAGCAGAAGAATCTACACCCGATATAAAAACGGATAGCTTGACTTGCAGTCGTTAATATACTAAAATCATATTCATAACCTTTTAAGTGTCGTCCCTCAGCTTGGCGCTTCACGTTTTAGTTGCGTGTATATTAACTGTGCCTGTTTACCAGCCCATAGGCCCCGTAGTGTCGGCGGCTGGTGACGTCAAGCCGGGGCCCCGCCCACAAGTGGTAGGTCTCATACTCCTTCATACTTCTTCCATTAAGGTTGACTTTAGATGCCACGCTGCTCGGGATTATCTCATACTTGAAGCCGCAAGGTTTTGTCAAGATACTGGTATGAGGCTCTAAAGTCTATCTTAACTCTCACTTCATTGCATGCATTCTGTAGAATTTAGATATCGTTGTAGCTCTTTTAAAGTCTAATTTTAAGTCACGAAAATAATTAAATTTCATAAATCTATCGGGTAGTCAGTGATTGAGCGTATTAAAGAGGCGACACTCTGGATTTGTAACAAAATATTGAGAAATAATTATAACGGCCAAAATACAACTTTTAGCTAAGATCAATATATACCAATAGTTTACTATATGTATTTTAAATGATGTTATGGTTTTCAAAATAACTGGATTTTCCATATGAGTGAAGTAAAAAAAAAAAATTTACACCTACGAAAAATCAATTTATTTTGAAGATACATAATATCATTAAATATACGTTTATATTACATAGTAAACTATTGCTCTTAGATAAAAGTTGTATTTCGACCGTTATAATTATTTCTTGATATATTGTGACAAATCCGGAGAATCGACCCTTAAGTAGTGGACTAACACGCTTGTACAGTATAAATTACTTAACACGACGTTCTTCTGTCACTGACGGAAGACTTCTTCCAATTTACATTATTCTACAAAGTAAAGAAATATTATCCACAAATTGAACAACCGTAAAAATATTTTTACCAAAATTACTATCAAAAAAGAAAATAGCTGTGACAAAGCAATATACAATCCAGCGATAAAGCCATCTCGTTCACTTATATTGGTTCCCGTTTAACGTTCCGTTTTTGCTCCTACACTCTAAGCACGTGACATACATACAGCTCCATCATACTTCTGTGCGTATTCACAAACGCCGTAACCGGATAGACACAAAAAAATCGCTTGCTAGGAGTACTTGACCTATGCTTTTGTGACAATAGAATTAATTTCTAAAGAAACTTGTCAACTTTCAGAAGACCGGTAAATGGAACGCAATGCACGTCCGCATCGCGTGGGAGATCTACAATCACCAACAGAAGGAGAAGGCGGGCGGAGGGGGAGGGCTAGACAAGGACAAGCTGCGCGGGTTCCCCCCGCAAGCTGCGCCGCCAGCGCCCCTCGCGCCGCAGCCCCCGCAGCCGTACCGCTCGCCCTACGACGCGCTGCCGCCGCCCTCGCCCTACCTGCCGCCGCATCATCCGCATTTAGGTGAATAATTTAATATCCAGCTTCATTATCCACTAGCTACATTAGAGTTCAAGTTAGTAAACCGCTAGATCTCAGGAGATTTGCCTTATTACTATAATTGTTCGCGTTCAGATGTCTCCACGTTTCCTCACACTTATTTCACCGACATAAACACAAAACCTATAGTATGTACGGCACACAAACGGCACGGCTCACTCATACTTCTCACGCACACTAATAGTACACGTGCAAAAAAGAGGGCGGCATATCAATCTGTAGCCACGGACAACACAACACGGCCATTGGTTCTCGCATGAGGTCGATTTCTGTCTTCTTGCGTTCGCAAGTGCCATGCAATATCTCCTAATATCTGTGTGAACCGCCGATACCGACTCGAAGTCATAAAAGAAGGTCCTCTGTAACTCCAACTCGAATAAATTCGCGTATCAACTTTATCTCTTCAGGGCAACATAATGCACCGCCCAAGTAAATAATCTCTGCAGGTACAACTGGACTTTTCTTACCAGTGAAGATACATAAAAGCACTGACCTCCGCATGTAATTTATGATTATGAACAACCATCGTTGCAATGACTGACGTCCAAATTTAGACCAGTGGTTCCTCGGCATGGAAGAATTGCCTTTGTTGTATCATAAAAACAACTGCATTACGCTTACGTCTTCTAAATCTGTGTATTATTATATTATTGAGGATACTACTTTGTATTATCTCATAATAACCAAGCCAGTTCAATAGACATGGTTGTAATATTTCAGGAGTGTCTCCATTCGCCCGGTACGGAGCCAGCAGTTTCCCCGGCGCGCCGCCGCCATTCGCCCTGTCTCCTTACGCGAGAGACTTCGCGCTATCGACGTCATTACACGGCGTGCACCATCCGCCGTCTCTGGCGGCGCTACACGAGGCGTGGCGCGCCGGAGCCGGGCCGGGGGTTCGACCCCCGCCTTCTGCGGCCGCCGCCGCCGCCGCCGCTGTCGACGCGAGGCGAGAGCACGAGGAGCGAGCGAGACGGGAACGCGAAGAAAGGGAGCGGGAACGTGAGAGGAGAGAAAGAGAAGAGAGGGAACGACGCAAACAGAGAGAGCGGGAAATGGAACGCGCGCGACAGCGATCTCCACTACGCAACGGCGTCTTAGAGCAGCCAAAGGAAGAGCGTAAGGAGGCGCCACGGCCGCCCCCCTCGCTTCCACCTTACCCTCCGCCGCCCGCCGCCTGGGACCCCTATCGCGCTGCCTTCGACCCCCTACACCACATGCGGTTCACGCCATTAGTAGAAGCCGCCATACGAGCTGAAGAAGACCGCGCGAAAATGCTCTCTGCGTACGCCCATCACCAGCAACTAAAAACGAGCGGGTTACTACGCGGCGGTCTGCCCCCGCTCTCCGCGCCGCTACCCCCCCTGCAGCTCCCCCACGCACCTCTCGACCTGCTAAAGAAGGAGGAGCCGCGATGATAGCGCCCCCCTACCCCGCACTCACTCACCTAGTAATCGTTCCGAGTTAGAGAATTATTTATTGTAATAATGTCGCTTGTGTGGCGGCCGCAGTGGTATGGTGTATAGTGACGTCGCCGGTCCCGTGTGCAATATAAGATTGTATGTGACGTAGTCGAGTACAGGCGCGGGCGGACGCGGCCCGACCGCTTGTTTGTTTACATATAAATATCTATCGAGTTGTTATTGTGACCATTTTAGTTAATTATACATCAAACGCTGATATGTGAAAGATAGGATTATCGAATCGCTATCGATATATACATATTTATATATACCTATAAATATAATGTAAATATTAGTGTGTAAATTAGTGTTTAATATAGAATTGGTTTATTTAACGACATACAAAGGAAAATCCCATAAATTATTATTGTACCGGGAGTTTAGTTTATACTTCCGTTAAAATCTCAATGGTGTTTCGATTGTACCAGTGGAGTAGAACTATTTATTTATTTATACTCCTTTCATCATGTCTAGAACGTAATGACTACTAAAATTCGAGAACTTCTGTTATCATAGCAGTTTAATAATCTTGTTTATGTAATGCATTTAAAATTATGTGATATTATTATATGAAAAACATTTTGTCTGACTTCAAAGTAGTGTCTTTCTCAGGTCTAGATCTAATTATAATCGATACATAATGTTCATATTTGTATAAAAAAGATTTAAGTGTTTCATAAATCATTAATTAAGAAATCGTCTTTATTTTTAATCATTTCTCGAACATCGGATAATGTCAGCAAAAATCATGGATGCTATGTAAACCCATTGATAGATGAACTGTATGTGCCATTTGAACCATATTTGTATTCCCACACTGAGTCAGACAAAATTGAGAATAAATTCCTTTTACTAAGTTCACTCAGGGAGATCGATCTGGCAGTTTGTTTCCCAAAACCTCTAAAGAGCAATCAAAATTGTATTATAGTTATACAAAATCAGTCTGTATACTAAAAAGTAAATGAAAGCTTGGTGCGATTCAGAAAATACCATTAAAACTTTTGATTTTTATACCAAATGCATCTTTTTGTACCCTTGCCCCTCGCGCTTCGAGAGCATTCTCTCGAAAGTACTTCGGCTAGGCCCACATGCAGAATGTGGTTGATTTATTAGAAGTATATATAGTATTTTAATTTCTTTATTCCTATTTATCCCAGTCAGACGAGATTTGCTTTGTTACTCTTGTTCCGGTTTCTCCGTTTCCTCCCACTTATTTCACCGACATATTAAGTACGGCACACGTACTCTTATTTATTTTTCGCGCACGCTAATAGAACACATGCAAAAAAGGTGTGGTGCGTCAACCCGTAGCCACGAACAGCACATCGCATCTCTATTGTCATTAATTAAACCACAGACCACTTATCCATTACACATCTTATCAACCACGAACAAGTGAGTAATTTTTCCGCCACTGCCGGGGTGTTACAGGGAGGGTACTAAGTAAGGAAATAGAGTTGGGACAGTATAGAATGACATGTGTATAGTAGTGAAATTGCACTGATGTGTTGGCGAAAAAGGTATGCCTTACGACATCTAATGGCTTGGTGGTCTGTGAATTAAACATTGCCTTAGCAAGCGCCAAGCCCCTTTACCATATCTCTGATCCCAATTGTGTGTGACGAGGAGTCGGGAATGATTTTAAGAAGTTACGAGTGGTTTCAAGGAGGATCTGGAATATTGATTTCTTCCGACACAAGTTAGTATACATAATGCTTATTCCAAACACCAATTTAAAATTGCTGACCAAATTGGCGACATACTGAAGAAGGGCAATGTCAAAAGTACCCGGAATAAAAGAGCTTGTATGACTAGATTGATGTATGTGAAAAGGTGTGCCTGGATCGTGGCACATGGAAATCTGTAGTCTCTGCCTACCCCCCTGGGACACAGGCGTGAGTATATGTATGTAACTTAAAATAAAGATGGATATACTGTTTCATTGCTCCTAAAACGATCTGGAAGCTAGCGCACAGTAGCGCAAAACGAAACGCTAGTAACTGCGTATCGCCCTTTCACCTGGTTGACTGTTTACCGGAAGACAGTAATGATTACTCTGTAAAGGCCTCTACACCTCAAGAGCGCGAACCGTCCCGGCGACGGCTATACGATCTGCCTGTACCATAGAACGGTCTTTACAAAGTGGGTCTCCAGCATCGACCTATATGTATTTTACGACCTATACGTACATTTTTTACCCATAGCAAAATGTATTTTGAACTCAGAGATTTTGAATGCAACTGTACTTAAATAGACATAATGCTATCGTCGGATTTGATTTTTCATAAAGTTGACAAACTGCGATGTAATTGCGATAAAAATAAAAAAGTAGGCATAGTGCGATCTAATGTATGGTGGTTTCAAAATGTTGGCATTGTGCTACCGATTACTTAAAAATACTGAAAAGTCAACTAAGCGCGAAAGTAGGCATCGTGCTACGAAATCGTCTCCAGTGACAGAGATCGCATCGCGCTCTGTGTGTAGAGGACTTCAGATGGACCCGAACCACGATTGTTTTAGCGATAATGATAAAACGAAGAGCTTTAAAAACCCTGGATTAATATTAATTCTAAGGGATAAAAGCATAGATGTAAATAAAAAAAAATATCCTTGCCTTGCAATCGTGCTAACAAATATTTGTTTTTATATATAAAAAAGTCCCTGAAAAATTAAAATCGGGGGAAAATGGATTAAAAAAAAATATATTGGCGAATTTTATTTATAAATGTTATAATCCGTTTAAAATAAGACGCTCAGGCCCCGTAGCACAGTGTTTAATCGCGCGCGACGCGGCTTAGTTAAATCACAGGTGCGAGGAGCGTGACATACTGTTTAATCGCAAAAACGTCGTGCCACGCTCCTCGCACCTGTGATTCAACTAAGTTGCGTCACGCGCGATTAATCACTGTGCTACGAGTGCAGGTCAATTTTCTAGTTACGCCGGAGTTTGGATACAAAGGCTTGCATTTTTTTTAAGCAATTATAAAAAAAAATAAAGACTGCATACCTTTAGTCGGCAAACTTCTATTCCGCTCTGAACACGTGGCGATTCGCATAAACATATTTTGAAATTTACCATTGTAGGTCTCCAAGTTCGTGCGAGCGAGCGCGTCGCTATACCGCACGCTACACACAAGTATTTCGTTATATTTGAATATATTTGGCAACCACTAATTATTTTGATTTATTTTTTATACTGCGACTAAATCTATTCTAATAATTAAGTAGTACTAAAAACGTCTTGTCTGTATTTTGTATTAAATCTGTCAATTTCTATTTTTTTCTTGGAGATTTAAAGTCTACAGCGCCGCTTTCGGGCACTAATATTGTCAAATTAACATCTTGCACATATTCTAAAGACGAGCAATCTTTTTTACGTTCCCTGAAATATGCATATACGTTGTACAAAATTTCTTTGCCCTGCCGTCCAATTGGTTTACTCATTGTGAGTGTGAGATTGTAATGCTGCGCAGCGCCGCCGTGTGTGCGTCGAAAATAATAACGAGCGAGCGACTGATGCCTGGTGGCACGCGGTACCCGTGTGCTTGCCTCACACACAACCCGCAACTCTTTGACACCTTCTGTGGCCTTCACCGCCTCGTCCCTGTCTTTGTCTGCACCCCGCAGGCGTCCTCAGCACGAACTTCTATACCTAGTTTTTTTTTTTTTGAGTTAACTAAAAACTGAGTTAAAGAAAATGGTGTTGTTCCCTGACTGACCCCTGAAGGGAAACAAAAATAGTGAAATATTATTTGTTTTTCATGATATTCAATGATATGATTATAAGTTGTACCGCGCCGCTATTTTAATGTACTCCGAGAACGGAGCTCATCAGTAGAACTACTAATATAATGTGTATGTACAAGGGAATTCTAAAAAAGTAAAAAATATAATAATTATATTTTTTCCCCAATAACAAGGGTTCTGACATGGTATTTGGTAAAGTCCATTAGAAAACACCAAATGCTAGTGCAACGAAGGTGAGGCTTTCGTCGTTCTGTAAACATCAATAATAGGATAAAATACTTCATCTTTTTCAATCTTCGGTAGGGATCGAACTCATGACTCATCGAGAGCAGGGTCGAAATCATTGTATTAATAGGTTTTAAAAAAATATTACCTCTTGTACCGGTAATAGTTATTTCGTTTGGACTGTTTTGCCGTTTGTGCACTGAGTTATATTAATGTTTCCTTGTTGAATTTCGGATCCGTTTTTATGATGTTCGTAAAAAAACGAATCGAATACGAGTCAGGGCACAAACGTTCTAAGAAGTTTTTATGTATAAGAAGTTTTAGTGAATCCGGTTATTATGGCGTGGAAGAGAAAACACAGATATTTTGCAGTTGCCTGATGTATTTTATGCACTTTTTTAAGTACAATACAATAAAAATAAAACCATCTAATTACAATAATTACACATCTTTTATGATTGATTTGCTAAGATTACTTCCTGTACCATATTTGGAGCGATTTCATTCTCTTTATTTTCTTCTGGAGCTGCAGCACTCCATACAACAAAGCTTCAGCAGTCGGTGGACAACCGGGGACATAAATATCGACGGGGACGATACGGTCACAGCCTCTGTAAGTATAAAAAAGAGAAAAATTTATTTTTACTTATTTTGTCCGATGTCGTTATGTTACTTTTTTTTTCTTTTTTATTTATATTAAAAAAAGGAAAGTAACGTAACGTCATGTTACGTAGAACAAATGGGTAATGCCGCCCTTTTTTGACTTATTTTACCAAAACGGTTAGCACCTCAGCTAACAGCTCTATTCACAGAGCGTAACAAGTTATACCTTCAAACATTTCTGAAGAAACCTCCAAGCTAATAGCAAAATCCGCATAACAATCCATCGGTTGGATGGTCGGTCGGTCATAGGTCGAATTAAATAAGGTTATCAAATTAACAGCGAACAGACAGAGTCATTTTATATGTATAGAAAAGTATACAGAACCGAAATTTTAAGATAGATCGAAAAATTACTACTGTATTAATTGTTGAATTAATTTTCATAAGTCTTTAAGTAGGAGACGAACTCATTAAACCAAAGTATGTATTATTTTAATACTTTACTTTCTTGCTTACCATACTATATCATGTTTCAGAAATCCGTGTATAAAGTCACAAATAAGTAAAATCGAATGAATGTCTCCTAGGCTAGGACCTAACCTATTAAAAAAGGGGTTTCACCATTACAATAGCAGTAGGGTCCCTCTTGAAATTTTCATTATGCAGTAATTTACAAGTTCGTGCGAGAGACCATCATACAGGTACAGTAGTGAAAAGTAACAGTATTACGTCTGGGCAGTGTCCTTGAAATAACATCGGGAGACGCACGCATTAGGGCTGCCCACATAAATGCGCGGGAGTCGGGTGGCGTCTCACACTCTCCGTGTGCGTACTTAACTGCGGCGCACCCCTACTACCGAAGTATGCCGAGGTTTGGAAGCGCGTATTTCGGGCGTTTTATTTGAAGACATAAAACTGTAATTTTCTCCACTGTGATACAGGGGACACGACCGACCGACTCTCGGGTCATACATTCTTACCCGCATGCAAACCATCAGCCGCGCATGAATTTAGCTAAATAAATTGGCAAAAGCTTGGTGAGCAAACGAATTTACACACACATATATATGTATGTATAGTGGAGTACTATAACATTTTGCTAGGTATTCAACAGACATTACAAATATTTAAAATAAATCAAGACAGTTAGGCTACGTTTCAAAACGTGTGATCTTCGTGCGAAATTTCACTCGTTTTTAAGAAAGAGACAAAGCTATATACTAGAAAGAGAAATAAAGATCTGGTTTTGAAACGCTTGCGAGTGATTCCTGTGAGAAAAGCGTTTTGAAACGGTCTGGAGTGACACACGTCAAGTAAATACATAACCTCAAATCAAAATAAATAAATTAAGTAAAGTACCTAATAAAGAAGGAATTGAACCGATACCTATTGCTTTTAATATGGATGGCATTGCAACCTTTGCATTTGCAAGCCATAATCCTGTCGAAGCAGTTTCGAAACATTTTCCCGTATTCGTACGGAAATGTTGAATTCTATTTTCAAAAATTGTCCGAATCCCGAGAAAACTCCGAAATGACAACTGTCAGGCGAATTTTAACGGTACCCAAACAGAGTTAGAAATCGCACTTGTCAGTGCGATATTCACATTTCCCGAAAGCGTTTCTAAACACTTAGCGCAACTGTCAGGTAACAGTTCGTTTACCCTCGGTTTCACTCGGGTCGATTTTTGAACGATGCAGGGAAAAATTCGCATCGCTCCGAGTGATAATCACACGTTACGAAACGTACCCTTAATATGCTTTACCAACAGAACAGAAAATAAATCCTAGTAGCAGTGTTTGCATTATGCTCTAGTTTCCATAATAATTAGCCTTTTCAATTTTATAAAAAATGATTCCCTTTTTAAATTGCCTGAGAACTCATCACTTGATGAGGAGAATTTGTCGGAAGTACTGCTTGGAATCCGCAATGAGCTTAATTTACTTAGAACCCGAAACGAGGAAATATCACCTCTGAGACAGGACGTTCAGCGGCTAAGCAAGTTAGTTGAAGATATGTCAGAGTCCATTAATAAATTAAACAACTCCTTGGGTGAAAGAGATAAGTATATAAAAAAACTAGAAAGCAAGTTGTCCGATTCAAATGAGTCACGTAAAAAGTCATATGCTGATACAGAGGTTATGGTGAAGAAAACTAGCAGTAAAAGTAACCAGTTACCTACGCACACAGGACATAAAAATAACGCAGTGGAATCGCCAGATTCCCCAACTAAAAACATGATAGGGCGAGAAGGATCACAATTGCCACTATCATTTTCTGCTGTTTTGTCATCACGTAATGATAAAGGTAAAAACATCGAGGCGAAGGTTGGGGCTACGAAACAAGCGGAAAAGTCTATAATTACAGATAGGCGGCCGGAAGGAAGGGAATCTGTAAGCGCTGGCGAAGAGTGGAATGCAGTCAAAAACACCAGAAAAAAAATCAACTTTACGGAAGTAAAAAAAGGGGGCAACACAAGTAGTCTAAAACTAAAGGGTACAGAACGGAAGAAGTACCTTCATGTTTGGCGACTAGATAAATCCACATCGGAGAAAGAGCTAACTGATTTTGTTGTGAGCATAGTTGGAAGCGACGAAGGTGAGAAAGTACAAAAAATACGGACTAAAACTGAACGGGATTACGTTTCATATGTAATAGGAGTACCGGAAAGTTTTTACGACAAACTGTGTCAATCTGAAGTTTGGCCAGTTAACGTAGAATTTGCCGAATGGATTTGGTTTCGCAAAGAAAGGGCTAGCAATGTGCCCGCCGAAGAGAAATCATTGCATTAACATTTTCTACCAAAATGTCCGAGGTCTTCGAACGAAGTTTGACGAGTTTAGAAATAACCTTAATGCTTCATCTTCGGATTTGTACGCGGTGACCGAAACAGGATGCAATGATTCCATTTATGATGCAGAAATAATACCACCAACTTTTAAAATTATTAGGTGTGATCGGAATGACGGGCGCAAGCAAGGTGGCGCGTTTTTAGTGGCCACACCCGATTTCGAGATAAGACAACTTGCTCCAAGTGACGTCACCGTCGACCGAGAAGTATTTGAAATAGTTTGTGCTACCGTCTATAAAAATAATAATTTGCTAACCGTCCTTTGCGTTGTTTATATTCCACCGAATAGTTCTGATAAGGATTATATGTGTTTATTTAAAATTATCGAACATTTGTGTTTAAAATATATAAAAGTACTGGTAGTCGGAGATTTCAATATGTATTCTTGTTCAGTAGAAGTACAAAATTATTTTGATTTTTTTGTTTCGTTCTGTGGACTCACTCAGAGGAATTTTATACGAAATAATAAGGATTCAAATTCAAATTCAAATTCAAATAGTTTATTTTGCAAAGCAGGAATAGATATATACACTTTTTACACGTCAAATTTAATCTAATAAAGAAAATATATGTAATAGAATAATAAATGTACATGAACTAAATTAAAGGTTTATTTAATTTATGTAGCAATATATTTACGATTAAAATGATAGGTAAAATATATATTATACAAGGTAAAATCCAATCAGCCGCCCGAACCCATACCGGAGACCCGGCCAGGGACCAGGAACAAGGTTCAGTGATCACCATCAGGATCGCTGTTTAGATTTAGTATTGAGCACCGAGGGGACGGATGCGGTCGAGGTGTGCCTGTCGGAGGAGCCTCTGGTGAGCATAGACAAGTTGCACCCGCCGCTGGCGATAACCGCGCGTCTCGCGCCGTCCCCCGCGCCACACCTCCCGATCCGCTCGCCTTCCGGGGACCCTTCCTCTACTTCCGAACCTGCCAGGAACTCCTGGAATTTTTATAAAGCAGACTTTTCTGCATTATACTCGATAATGGGCAAAATTGACTGGAGTGAGCTTTACCACGTTAAAGACGTTAACGAAGCCGTGGATTTACTATACGAGAAGTTAAATTATGTTATAGATACTTGCGTACCCAAAAAGAGAATAACTATCGCAAACTCTCGCTATAATTATCCGGTATGGTTTTCGGCAGATCTCATTCGTGAAATTAGGCATAAAGCAATGCTACACCGGAGGTACAAAAGCAGTAAATCGTCCGACGATTACACATTGTTTGCTTTAAGTAGAACACGAGTTAAGGAAAGGATGCTTGTAGATCAAAGCAATAACAGAGATTGGTTACAGGAACAGCTAGCGAGTGATCCTAAATCCTTTTGGAATTTTGTACAAGCCAAGCGGAAAAATACAAAGAAGCACACAATCCTAAGAGATGGTTCTACTCTCGTTGAGCAAGAATGTGCCCAGGAATTTGCCAAGTACTTCCACTCTGTGTACAACTCGCAGCCTCCCGTACTGGACGCGGAGACGGGGGCGCGCGCGGGTGGCCAGGGCGAGGTGGGGGGCGCGGCGCGCGTGCACCTCACAGCGCTCGAGCCCGCCCAGGTACTCCGTGCGCTCGCCGCCCTCCCGCCCAAGCGCTCCGTGGGGCCGGACGGGATCCCACCATACCTGGCGCGTGATTGTAGGACGGTGTTAGTCGGACCACTCACGCACGTGTACAACCTGTGCTTGGAGAGCTCGACATTTCCGGAGAAATGGAAAACATCTCGGGTAATCCCTGTTCCTAAGGGAGCGGGCGGGTCAGATGTAGGTGATTACAGGCCGGTGGCAGTGTCATGCACCTATGCTAAAGTCTTCGAGTCAGCACTGTATAACGTTGTCTACGAGGAGATCAGAGCGCATTTGTCTGATGCACAGCATGGGTTCAGACCGGGTCGTAGCACCACTAGTAACCTTTTAAACTTCATGTCATACATAGTACCCCACGTTGACCAAGGTACACAGGTGGATGCTGCGTACTTTGACTTCAGGAAGGCCTTTGATACCGTTGACAACGACGTGCTTCTCGCGAAGTTGGCTGGGGCAGGCTGCACACATAAGACGTTGAGATTTTTCGCCAGTTACATGAGGGAAAGAAAACAGTATGTTCAGTGTGGCAACAGTGCATCCGAAACGTACTGTACATACTCCGGAGTCAGTCAGGGTAGCAATCTTGGGCCGCTCGAGTTTATTATCTTAATTAACGACCTGCCCAAAGTAGTCAAACATGCTCAGTGTCTATTGTTTGCGGACGACTTGAAGCTGTACACAAAAGTTATGTGCGAGGAAGATCATAATCAGCTTCAACGTGATATAGATAGGGTTGTGGCATGGAGTCATGAGAACAAACTCCACTTTAACGTGTCCAAGTGCAACGTCATATCGTTCAGCCGTAGCCTCTCTCCCCGCATTCACCATTACTCGGTGGAGGGTAGCGCGATGGAGCGTGTGACGTCAGTGCGCGACTTGGGCGTGCGGGTGTCAGCAGACGTAACATTTCGTGAGCACATTGTAAATGTTTGCAAGAAGGCATTCAAAACGTTGGGGTTTGTTCTCAGGACGAGTAACAGCTTTACTAGCATCACAGCTATTAAGGTCTTGTACAATGCTTTAGTTCGCAGCAAGCTGCAATGTAATGCGGTCGTCTGGGCCCCCCATGAGGTAAAATATGCTCTCATGTTAGAGAAAATACAAAACAAATTTACGAGATTACTCTACATGAAACTTTATGGCGTATATCCTAAATAACCGTTGATGTATCCCACATTATTCGTTTTGGGTATGGTGGGATATAATCAGCTAGAGGTTAGGCGCGAACTTGCTCTGGCGTCATACTTGTTTAGGGTATGGCGTGGAAAAGAATTCAACTTAGTTTTGCTTGCGCAATGTAAGTTACGGGTGCCCAATGACTCACTGAGGGCGCGGCAGAGCCGACTGTTTAAGATAGGGCGCAGTAAGACCAACCTCCACCAGAAGGCTTCTCTGACACGAGCGCTGGAGCTGCTTAACAGGATCCATGACCATATTGACATATTTCACTGTTCCCTGAGTGAGTTCACACGAACAGCGTTATATGTTATTTGTTATTTATGATTGTGTATAATATTAATGATTTTGCCTGTTGTTGTTGTTGTTGTGTTATAAAATTGTATCTGCTTTGTTTCTAATGTGTTGTTTGTAATATAGTTATTTGTAAGTATAGATATATAGTAGATAGGTTTATATAATGTTCATGTTCACTATCGCATTGGCTTAGCTGTAAGGATAGTGTTCTATTGTTGATAATAAATAAATAAATAAATAAACATTTTTTAAAGTTCTGGTCCAATTATACATAACAGGTTCAAATCCGGAGTCAAAGAACAAGTTTTTAAGCTTTCCATACCTAATTAAAAGAGAAAACTATATTCATACCTCACAACAGAGTAAGAGTAGTGGTAGTATCCACCACCATTAGCGCAGCTGCCCATGGAGATGACCCATCGAGGATCAGGCATCTGGTCGTAGACTTTCCTTAGAGCTGGAGCCATCTTGTTAGTCAAAGTTCCT
The DNA here is from genome assembly GCA_934047225.1 of Ypsolopha sequella. Lineage (NCBI taxonomy): Eukaryota > Metazoa > Arthropoda > Insecta > Lepidoptera > Ypsolophidae > Ypsolopha > Ypsolopha sequella. The sequence continues at coordinate 14,417,675 of OW203996.1, forward strand.
GCTACAATCATGACATCAGACTGGCGAGGGGAGGCACGGAATACAACACCATATCTGGAAAGAGATTAATAGCAGATTGAATGCTGACTGTTCAGAGGAGACAGTGTCGCAGCCACATTCAAAATTGTCCTGATCCTGATTTTGCTTCCATTAAGACTAACTTCGATAGTTTGAGCTACGAATATATACTAATCAAAACAAAATTGGGGCCACTAATTAATTTATAACTTATACGTATTTTATTTAACAAAACTAATTGATAATTAGCAAAATATTGATGTTACGAACTCTTTATTATCTGAACTCTTTGCTTGTGGTATTTGAAACCAGATGCTGGCCATAATTTTCAGTAAACTTTAAATTTGAATTCTTTATTGCGTTTTGTATGGATTTTTGTTTTAGCTTGGAATCATTTTAGCATTGATTTTCAGAAAGGAATCGTAATTTTTTTGTGCAATTATCTTTTCAAGTGAACAATGCTAAGAGTATGAAGGCATTTGGACACGATTACTGCATCCAGAGCCATTACATTGATTCAAGAAGGACATTCACAACGTTCAGTGGGGTTGCAGCTGGGTTTTTCTCGCAGAGCTATCCTTGAGTGCCCGTCGAACTCGAACAATGACGGCTCGGAAATTACAAACTCGTCTTCGGCTGACAACGGGTACCCGTGTCAGTGACCAAACAATCCGAAATCGGTTGCATGAAGATCAGCAAAGATCAAGACGAAGAATAGCTCGAATCCCTCTGACCAGGGCTCAACGTGCAAACCGTTTAAGGTTCTCTCGTCAACATTTGGACTGGGGTATAAACCAGTGGGGCATGGTGCTCTTCACGGACGAGTGCAAAATGAAATTACTTAGTGACGATCGGCGTATTAGGGTGTGGAGACGATCTGGCGAGCGATTTACGGATGACTGTATCCACGAAGTTGACCGTTTCGATGGTCCCAACTCGATGATTTGGGGTGGGATTAGCTTACACGGCAAAACTGAGCTCGCCATTCTGAATGAAGGTAGCGTAACTGCACAGAGTTACATCGAGGATGTCATCAGACCCCATGTGATCCCATTTGCACAGCGAGTGGGTCATGGGTTCATCCTGATGCTAGACAATGCCCGTGCACACACAGCTCAAGCAACCCAGTCTGTACTGGAAGACTCTCATATTCAAGTGTTACTGTGGCCAGCGAACAGTCCGGACTTAAATCTGATAGAGCATATGTGGGATCAATTGAAACGAAAGGTCAGAGAGAGTGAGCAAGAGATCCACAACCAGCAGCAGCTGATTATTGCATTAAAAACTGCCTGGGAAGAGATTTCAGCTGAAAACGTGAGACATTTGATCGAGAGCATGCAATCCAGGCTTCGGGAGTGCATAGCAAAGAGAGGAGGGCATACCCATTACTAAAAGTTACGATAAGTGCAGATTTAAAAAAAAAAAGTCACTTTCCATTGTTTGCTTTTCATAAAAATTACATACTTTGCCTTAAGTTCATTTATTTTTTATTTTTAAGCATTATTTTAAATAATCATTAGCCTTAATTACAAGCAAGAACATTATTTTACTGTTAACTAAATAAAATTTTTTATTAATTGTATTGTTTTTATGCTACATCAAAAATACTTAGTTGCCCCTATTTTGTTTTGACTAGTATATATGGGAAATTCTAGAACAGCAAGGAATACCAGAATATATATATAAAAATCATCAAAACCATCTATGGCAACAGTAAAGCCAGAATCCAATTAGAAACACTACAAAGCGAATTCACCAAAGAAAGAGGAGTAAGACAAGGACACCCATGATCCCCAAAACTTTTCTCTGTTGTCCTAGAAAATATATTCTGCAACCTGAACTGGGATGATTTTGGATTAAATATTAACGGCTCGATATTAAACCATCTCAGATTTGCCAAATTCTTTCTCTCGTTCAAAAAAAGGCAATACATTGAGTATTAAGGCTCTTTCTTTGCTATGGATAGTTTTACCCATATTTGCAAAAAACAACCACCACAGATCCACGGAAATGTCCAAACGTAATTGTGATAACAAAAACTCAACAACAATAACAAATGAAAAGTCCAAACGTAACGAAAATAACAAAAACTCAACAAAAATTTATAAGCAATAACAAAATGACTCCTAAACGCAAACTCTAGAATAATTCCGAAACACAAACTCAAGGATACATGCAGCGGTAACAGGTATGCTAACGCTACTGGCCGCGCAAGGCGGGAGCAGGGCCTGGCGCGGGGAAGCGGGAGGGGAGTTGAGTTTCGAGTCAGGTGCCAAGTTAGTCCGCCCGGGTTGGACCTACTTTAATGTATTTCTTGTGTGTAGTTTTAAGCAGAATATTATTATAATCAGTATTTTAAGAACAGTGGTGCCTCCTGACACAGACTTTTTCAAGCTTAAAAGGAGACACCAGCCACTACATATGTTATGTAAACCTGTTTAAGGAAATAAAACATTTTTATTATTATAATAACAATTTTAGTTATAGAGTTTCTATAATATATTAATTTCCAAATTTCATCTTCAGTTTTTGGACTGATCCATAATCTACTTTTCTTACTTTTTTAATCTATACTTTTTCACATCAGATCAAAATCTTACCTGTCCATGTCATAACGAGGTGCAGCTATGTGCATCATCTCTACAGCACAGCAGGCTAATCCGAAAGTCATTGGCCAGAGGGAACCTTTCCTTCCCCAGTTCAGTAAGTCATCCAACCTGGCCACAGCAAACTCTGCCATATTAGTGGCATTTTGGAAGGGAGAGTATAGGCGCTTCTCAGTTGGACTTGGTGCTGGAAGGTGAGTTTGACGTATTTGGTTGACAGCAGGTGCGAAAGCGCCCTTGTTTACCACGTTTAACACTGCAGAAGGAGTTGCAGATCCAAGAGCTTTGAGAGCTTGCATGTTTGTCTGGAAATTATAAATCCTGTGAGCTTTGAATTAGCGTTAAAATATATATATATACTTTTAAGCATACTTACAGTGATACTCACTGATATCCACTACAAAAATAAGTTAAATTACGCTTAAAATCTAAACCAAAATATCATGCCGATATTTTTTACAAAATTTACGTAACTTTGACAGTTTGACTTGCAGCGCATTCCGAATGACGACTTTCGATTTTATCGCGACAATATTAATTCCGAGTCAGTGATCTGTCACATTTTACATCTGTTACTATCACTTTTAATATTTTGTCACATTTGACACATCTCTTTGATAATTCTGTCACTTTTGTAACACTTTTAAGATATCTGTGACTTTTTACACATCTGTCACTTTTGACACATCTGTCACTTTGGACACATTTGTCACTTTTGACATGTATGTGAGTTTTGTTTGACACATCTTGTCATTACGAAATATCTGACACTTTTCATCCTGACACAACTGTCACTTCAACACAGCTGTCACTTTTGACACATCTGTCACTTTTGACACATCTGTCACTTTTGACACATCTGTCACTTTTTACTTATCCGTTACTATTTTACTTATGAGATATTAAAATTGATCAACTTCATATGCTGTTCGTCAAGTCAAATTTTACACATACAAGTTACAGCCATTTGTTACTTTTGACAATTAAATATCGTTTACTTTTGACATTTCTCTAACTGTTTTGACACTTGTTGGACCGTTGTAGAAGACTACGAAGTTAAAAACTTTGATCTTCGTCGACGCCGCTTACCATTTGAAGGGTAAGCGGGAAGAGGGATCACAGTCAACAGAAGGTAAATTTGATATAAGTAGAAAAAACTTGCTTAGGTTATTATTTTAGAACTCTGCTTAGTGGGCTTATTGTAATCACACTTAATTATTGTAATAACAATTTTTTTTTCTCAAAAGCAAACTTTACTATCAGCCCATAGCCCCCATATTCACAGTTAAAAGACATTTTTTTTTACTTTTTGTGTTAGTTATGACCTTTTTTTTAAGTTAGGTTTTTAAGCTTCTTGAGTCCGGTTTATTTTTAAAAGCGATATTCTGCGGTCTGTGTTATTTTTTTCAAGTTTTTGTTTTCGCTCAATCATTGTTATCGAGACATTTTAGGAGATGGTACTATTTACTCAATTTTGAAAAAAACTGACAATGATCTTTCTTCCCGCGTACCCTTCATTTTGGTTAACCTGGTTCGCACTGCTGTCGTTTGATGAACGTCTTCCTCGTCGTCCCGGTGGCGGCGGTGGGTATTCCTGAAAAATTGCAACATAAAAGAGATGGGTAGAAGTCGGACTACTACTGCTAATTTTTTTTCATGAATTCGATAATTACAAAGAGGTTTATTATTTTTTATTAGGGGATCTCTTTAGATAGCATTTTAAAACTGTACGTCATAAACTGTCATAAATTGCACGATTAAATTTTTAGCTAAACATGCATAGCATGCATAGAATTGTAATTTTTCAGATAAGTTTAAACATTTAAAGATCAAATAATTTTAGATTTGATAAGAAACTGTAATTTTTGAAATATCTACTACTTTTGTTTGGCACTTCTGTAAATTTCAAAACAACTGTCACTTTCATTCTGATAAAACTGTCACTTCAACACATTTCTTACTTTTGACACCTCTGTCGCTTTTGACACATCTGTCACTTATGATGACACATCAGTAATTTTGGACACATCTGTCACTTAAGAGTCTTTTAGCCTTAATAGATTTTAGTATTTTATAGGATTTATTTAGTTATAAGAATATTGAGTTACATAGGATTAGGTATTTAGTTTTAAATTTGAGTTATTTTTTTTTTAGGTTTTATTAAATTAAAAAAAAAATATTTTGTGGTTCCAATTAGTAAAAAAAATATTTATACATAATACGCAAAATACACGAATAATAATAAAAAGTTTCATCAAAATCGTTCTAGTAGTTTTTGCGGGACGCTTGAACAAAAATAACGACAAAAAATAATAAAAATGGTGATTTGGAATCAAAGACACCCCACAATACCAAATATAATTTACAAAACACACACTACCACAAAAGTTTAAATCGTAAAGTTTTTCTCAAATTATAATCATTAAAATTGCCGCCGCATTTGAAACGACCGGCGTATGGGGCTCTGAGGCCAAGACATTTCTGAGGGCACTCGGAAGAAAAATAAAAGATAGATGGCAAGACCACCGCTCCATGTCGTACTTGGCGCAAATGATTTCCATTGCCATCCAACGCGGGAACGCAGCCAGTGTAATGGGAATCTTTGTGCCAGGTACAATGAGGGGCGGTCTTTTTGATAGTTAGGGTTTTATTTGTAAGTTAATTTTGTTTTTATAGTAGGTTTATTTTAAGGTTTAGGGTTCTGTTTATTTTTAGTTTAGTTTGTAATACGTATTTATTTTTAGCAGTTTAGTTTGTTTAAGTATCTAATTTAATAGGGAATGTGAACTGAATTAAATAGGCAGTGCGAAAGCATTATGGGCGCAAAATTAAAAATCTAAGTGAAACGGAACGCAAGCAAGTAACGTGCATTTTTTTAAACCTAAGCCAGAATGCCAGAATTGAATTAATCTCTATATCCATAGCCTCCTTATTATATCGCATTGCTACACCGCGTTCCGAATGACGACATAATCGATTTTATCGCGTCAATGGTCATTCAGAGTCAGTGTTAGCGCGATAACGATAGCCCTACAATGGCCGCTATGACGTCATAGATGACATCATGAACGACGCCATGTTGTGCTATCATCGTCCATGCTTTAGAGCGTTTGCACTGTGGGTGATTTATGAAAAGTGACAACTGGCTAGCGGCAATTTTAAAAATAATTTATTCGGAGCATAGGAATTTATTATTATACCATGATTCAAATATTGAAGTAAGAGGAAATCACTTCTTGGACCTAGTAAAGTAGTATACGCTTTGTATTCACGTAACGTAAAACAAATTCCTACAAATTTTTTCACTCGCGTTCCGAATGGATCATTAGTTTAAGCAGTGATGGATGCCATTGGCCATTCGGAATGACTTGATTGGCGTAAGCGGTTTGATAGTGTTGGCACTATTAGCGTCATGCGGAACGCGGTGAGAGTTTCAGCTCAGAATCAGCTGTTGTTTGTCATGTCATGTCAAAATTCGGCGGTTTTGTTGAATAAATTTTCTTTGTTCATAGATAGATTGTATCATAATAATAATTTCCTAAAATGTCTGTTTTTGATTCTAAGGTAAAAAATCTATTCCTAGTCATGGGAATGAATCAAAACCACTTTCATGTATCTGTAAGTTCAAACTATTTTTTATTTTCAGCAGCATAATAAGAAATGGTTCAACCCTCTATCGGAGTTCGATGAAGAATCTCCCAAGAGAAAATGCCCTGAAACAAATTCAATTCCTGTCGCACCTGCAATGAGTCCTCAGAAATGCAGTAACAAAACCTCTTTTAATGTCAGTAACAAGAATTGGATGCGTAATTTCGACCCAGTTACAATTGAAGACGTAGCAGTCAATAATAAGAAGGTGCAGGAAGTAGAACAATGGCTAAAATCTGTTTCGGAGGGCAACCATGGTGATATGTTACTGTTGACAGGCCCAGTGGGTTGTGGCAAGACAATCATGGTGCAGACACTTGCCAAGAAACTTAATTATAGGATCACCGAGTGGATCACACCAATGGACATTGATATACCCACAGAATATGGTTCACAACTTATTTAATTTCTGCTTACCATGTACCAGATGCCTTTGTTTTTCTGTAGTCTGTGCCCATAATTTTATGTATTTTTTTTCCAGGAGATTATGAATTTAGAGAAAAACAATCAACAAAATTTCAAGATTTTATAATCAGTGCAGCAAATTTTACGTCGTTACTAGATAACAATAGTAGGAAATTAGTTTTAGTTGAAGACTTTCCTAATACCTTCACTAGAACTCCCTCAGAATTTACACAAATACTTGCGTAAGTATTAAAAAATATGGTTGCTAACTTTGTGTATTTAAGTTAGTTGTCAGCTGCCTAGTGGCTCATTCCCTTCATTGCTGATTCTAAGAAAATGCACAAGTGTAATGGCATCTTTCATACCCATAAAATTAAATGGCAAGTGTCGAACGTTTAAAATTATGTTGCACACCAGCGTTTCCAAAAACGTAACATTAAGGGTTCCACGTAATGTTGAGTGCTGCCACAGGAAGCAGGCAGAGACATCATCACAGTAAAAGACAAAATATCTTCACTTAAAAACTTATTATGCTTCAGGATTACATGTTTCTAAAAAAAGTTATGAATGTTTTCCTCTTTTTAATGAGTTTCTCAGAGAAAATATGTTAGAATTTACACAAATGGTATACCACAATAAGACCCGTTTGAATCACTACCATAGAACAACTTTTGAATTGGACTTGAAAAATTAATAGCCAGCAGTCACCTTCTTCACTCTGCTTCCATTTGTTCCTTAACCAACAGAGCTGTTATAAATAAAATTATAAAAAAAGATGAGAAGTGTCAGTCGTGGGGCTCAATGGGACACCCAGTTAAAACAAATTTCATTTCGCTACTGATGCCCAAGCCGCTACCCGCCTGTCTATACTGCAGCAATATACCTATATATAGACATAGGCTTGTAAACACACTTCCCACAAGAGATCCAAGGAGAAAATATATTGTGTGTTCGTAGCTCATATAAAGTCGTAATATCATACCAGCCAGCTATTCAAGAGCTCAGTGTTTTTTTTTTTATCTTTCAGCATCATATTGTGATTAATGATTTTAAAATATGTATAGTCCTTCTTTTCAAGTCGAACATGCAAACAGTTAGACCAGACGTATCAGGTATAAACATAATATTTTGATGACATTGTATACATTTTTATTTTTACCAATGTAATATGAATAATTTAAACAATTTATCTATTGATAAATTAGTTTTTGTGGTATTTACAATTTAAAAATTTGACACCTAAATTGTTATTTATTAACGAATATGGACTATTGAGTATTAACAAAAACTTCAAGCCAATTTTGGTTTCATGTTCATTAACTTTCATTATAGGACTTGGGGTTCCGCCAAAGCAAGATAATTTGGGGGGTTCTATAGCCGAAAAAAATTTGGAACCTTTGTAGGCTATTGATGTTAATCATTCAATTTTTCTCTTTTCCAGACGATACAGACAGAGAGCAAAATCACCAATAGTATTCATATGCTCAGAAGTGCATACGGATAACAAAAATGGTGTCTTAAACCTATTTACGCCGCAACTAAAAGAACAGTTCCAGATACACCATGTTTCGTAAGTAGCTTACTAAATAGTGCTCCTCTTATGATTATTTTGAATCTGGATTCTTGATTTCCATTTTCTTTTTGGTACAACATTTCATTTATGCTCAGAATCTATTAGTTATAGCCTAAGTTATATAACGGCTAAAAACTGAATAACCCACCAAAGTCGGTTTAGTAGTTGTCATTTTTATGTAAATCTAAAAAATTGTAGAAATGTCATATCTTTTAAAATTATTATGTGCAGTAGGGCCTCAAAGTACAATTGGTATTTTTTTTCCTCGTAATAAACTTGTACTTGTTGCGGCCTGAAACAAGATGTAGTATGTAGACTTGAATAGAAAAAGAAATGCTTCGGTGGTTTTGGACATGTAGAGAGGATTAATGAAAGTACGAGTGACAAAAGGAATTTATGGTGCACAAGTTGAAGGTAGAGCTCAACCAGCCCCCCTACTCTGTATATCTGGTTGGCAACTGGACTGGATGCCTATCATCAAAAACATAGATAAAAATAGAACTTTCAAAATTGCCTTTATTGCGTATTGAACTATTTACGAACTGTGTCGTCACTTCAAGTGCGAACATATCCTTGGACAATCGGAATTCGATAGTATATCTATGTTTTTGATGATAGGCACCTAGTCCAGTTGGTAACTAAACATACATAATAGGCCCGCAGGCCGCCCTAGAAGGACGTATGCCGACTAAATTCAAGAAGAGTTATGTCAAAAGTACCTGGAATAAAAGAGCTTGTATGACTAGACCGATAGACGAGGAAGAGGCGAAACAGGGGTGTCAGGATCGTATCAGATGGAAATCTGTAGTCTCTGCCTCTGGGAGACAGACGTGAGTATATGTATGTATGCCTATATAAAAACTCTAATTTGTTCTTGCAGCTTGAACAGTGTAACAGCTACTGGCTTGAAGTCAGCATTAAAGAGAGTATCAGACATAATAACCAGAAAGTACAGCTCCGTCTACAAGACTCCAACACCTGATCTGATAGAATGTGTTGTCAACTCTTCAGCTGGTGATGTTAGATCTGCGGTTTTGAATCTACATTTTGCATGCCTGAAAGGTACCTATTAGCTAATAGCCAGCTGTGATAGTAAAGCATCATTGGACAAATTTTGTTGTAGTTTTCTCTTTAACAATGAACAACTGTAGTTAAATTGTAGTGTAATCGCACACAGATGCAGGCAAAAGGCTAGTTTTAAACATATGATGTTCACCATTCATCATTTATTTATTTATTTCGGATGCAAACAGTCTTATACCAATATTATCAAGTTACATTAAGAGGACAGCGGTGCAATCCCAGTTCATACATACGAAAAACCCAAAACCATTTGTAAAACATATATATGCTTAAGGTAGTCTTGTTTTAATTCCGATTGCATTACAGAATAATCTAGGTTCCCAAATATATATGCAATAAAAACATTGATTTGAAGACGACATAACAAGCAACTTAACATTTCTATGCAAAGCTTATTTTTCTCATATTTCATGTTTAAATCAGTGTTCTTATTTAATATGTATTTGGGAACCTAGATATTCTGTAATAATGCAATCGGAATAAATACACTACTTTAACAGCCAGTTGCAGAAAGGGTTTTTAAGTTTAATGAACCTTTAAAGTTGATGCCATCCCTTACATTGTTCTTGACAAAGAAAATGACAGCATTCATTAAACTTAAAAACCCTTTCTGCAACTGGCCGTAAGAATACGAGGGTGAATCCAAAAGTTCTAAGCCCGACCGTGAAAATGAAAGAAAAGTGGGTTCAAAATTATTTTTATTTTTCGACATAGTCTCCATCTAGATCAACACACTTCTTCCACCTGACCTGCAACCAGTTTATACCCTCGAAAAAAAATATTCCGGAAGGTCGTCAAAATAGTCATTAACTGCGACTATCACTTCTTCTCTAGTCGAATATTTTGATCCCACCAAGTGTTTTTTTAAATTTGGAAAGAGATGATAGTCAGAGGGGGCTAAATCCGGCCAATAAGGTGGGTGAGGCAGCAACTCGTAACCACATTCACGGATCACAGCCATCGTTTCAACCGAAGTGTGAACTCGTGCATTGTCTTGAAGAAACAAAACTCTCTTACGCAACATCCCCGGCCGTTTTTCTTTTATTTCTTCGCGAAGTTTTCGTAATAGGTTACAATAATAGCGTGAATTTATAGTTTCACCTTTAGGTAAATAATCCAATAAAATAATTCCCATCGAATCCCAAAAAACAGATGCCATGACTTTGTTGGCTGACAAAACGCACTTGGCCTTTTTCGGCGTGGGTGAGCCAGATCTTTTCCGTTTGGATTGCTGTTTTGTTTCAGGAGTATGGTGATGAACCATTGTGAAAAATCCCGTCAGACTGCGTTAAACAAAATATCACAAAAAAATAATAGCTTGCAGTATCGAACTTCAACTTCACACAATCAATCACGAAAAAACATACTAACAAATGACGGTAGATTTACAAAGATTTGATACCTCTTTGTAGGTCGGGCTTAGAACTTTTGGATTCACCCTCGTATCTATGATTTACAAATGGGTTTGGTATTTCGTTTGTATGAACTAGGATTGCTCTGCAGGCCTCTTAATGACATACTATTGGACTTGGAGATCCATAGAAAATAAGAACTTAACACTTCACACAATATTTAATAGTAGTTTATGCTACTAGGGCGAAAAGGAATGAATGACGAGGACGATTTAAAACACGAGCGTTGCGAGTGTTCTAAACGTAACTGAGTAATTTATTGCTCTTACGCCCGTGTATCATACTACGTTTTTCAATGCATAGTGTGAGGAAACAAAACAAATATAATCTTGTGAACTTTATATTATGATTGGCTCAAAAGGACTATATCCATAGCCGTTAAACAGTGGAAAAAAGTATAACGTTTATGGTACACAGGAAAGGCTGCAGGTTAGCCAACCGTTGTAAATAAATAAAAAAAAAAAATAATAATAAAGCCCTAGGGCAAAATAATCGACTTTCTGTTCGGTTTGGATGCATAAAAAGGGGGCCTTTAAGAGCACTTGCATTGAAAATTATCAAATCTTAAATCATCCCTCCATCTATCAGCCCGTATTCGTCCACTGCTGGACAAAGGCCTCCCCAATATTTATTTAATATTACGCCACTCTTGGCGGTCCTCAGTCATCCTCATCCAGCCGCTACCCGCAACGTCCTTCAGATCGTCAGTCCAGCGGGCAGGGTAAATTGAAGTGGCAGTGGACTGGCCATATCTGTCGCCGACGTGATAACCGTTGGGGCCGTAAGGGGCCGTTCAAGTATTACGTGAGCAGATTTCTTACCATTTTTTACCCCCCCGCCCCCCTTGTCATCAAAAGTAAGCAAAGCACTTACCCCCTCCCCCTATGCTTACGTAAACATTTTTAGTAATAAATGTTTTTTTATATTGTTATTTTTAAAATAGGAAAATTCATGAAAATATTAGGTTTAACTGATACACATAGAGTAAATGACAAAAAAATATAATCAGAAATAAAGAACATAACTAACATAAAGAATATTTTCGGAACACATTAACAGTCTTCAGTCCATGAAACCTGAATCCATGATTCTAAGTTATCGATGACATTGGATTGCTGCTCAGTGTTGTGAGTCTGCTCACTTTCATCCGATTTTGGAATGTCTACGTCACTCTCATCGAGCCATTCAACATCTTGGTGCTCTAAATTTTGAATAATGCACATCAGTTCATTAGCACGACGAGCAGCGACTCTTACAGGTCTAACTTTTCCCTCTGTGGGCGTGTTTACTTTTTTATGGATCTTCTCGATGTGACGATTTAATGATTTGACGGAAGCATGATAAAGACCACACGTTTTGCATGTGAAACAAACAGCCAATGGCTTAGGGAGCGGGGCCGTGCGGCGCACATTTCCCCCGTCGCGCCCTACCCCTTACCGCCAAAGAGACCGATAATCGTGTTGTGCGCAGATTCTTTGCCTAACTTCAGACGTATTCTTTTTACAATACGCGACCTGTAATTTCCCTAATGCGCGGTAATTCCCCTAATCAGTTCTCAAAGCGAGTGCCTACGCATATGTATTATTTGCGGGAATCCCCGAAAAAACTTAAATAACTAACGATGACGTAATCATCATCTAGACCCCCCCACCCCCCATGTCATCCAAAATAAGCAAAACAGAGACCCCCCCACCCCCCCTTGGTGCTTACGTAATACTTGAACGGCCCCTAAGGCTTTGGAATGGAGACCACGTACAGCAAAGCGCAGCGTAGGCCGCCCTCGTGCCCGCTGGAATCTTAATTATGTTATCTGAACTTTTATCAGAGAAGGAAAATTAGCATTAAGTTCGCCTTTGTGCATTGTTCATTTTGTACAATTAAGTGTTTACATACATACACATGCATCATAGTTTTAATTATATAACTACGAAAATTAATTTTATACGTTTACAGGATCAAATCAATCTTTAGAAACTAGCAAATTTATGGAAAAGGATAAAAGCAAAAGTAAAACTGCAAAGAAGAAACAACCATCCAGCAAATTTATGTCTCTCGGCAAAGATCAGACAGTCAGCATCTTGCATGGTGTTGGCAGAGTTTTGAACCCTAAAGGTATTGTATAATTTTACAAATTTCCATTTTTGTAAGACAGAAAATACAAAAAAGAATGTTATTGAAAATTTTCTTCTGAAATAAAAATACACGTGCGTTTGTAAATCGTACGTAGAACACGAATGTAGGTTTGGTTTATATCGCTATGAACTGCTATAGGAATACGAATGTAGGTTCAGAACAGTTCAGGATAATACCAAGAAAAATTTCAATTTTTTCAATAAATCTATAAAACCGCAAGCCCTTGTCCTTCCAACGTAATGTTAAAAGTAGAGAACGCCTGGCCTCTCAATCTTGAGATCCAGGTTCGATCCCCGGTCGAGCATGCACCAATGAGTTTTTCGGAATTTATGTGCATAGTATTTCTTCTTGCTTACCACTTGCTGAACGGTGAATGAAAACATCGTAAGGAAAACTGCATGCCCTAAAAAGCGTGTATTTGTCACCCATCACGTTGGGACGTAATAATCATCGGTGAAACGCGGGTGTACCGATTGTGGACTGTGAAATATATTTATTTATGTAATGTAGGTATAATAGATACACTTATTACATTGTGACTTGCAATTCACACTCTGAACACCTCTGACATCCCCTCAGGGTTTCATGTCGTGACGATATATTTATATTTAAACCATTGAACGTCAACACATCATAACATTTTCCTCGGTTCTATTTCCAGTGATTGTAGAAGGGGGCAAAGAGCGACTGACCCATCCTCCAGCTGACGTCATCGAGCAGTTCTTGAGTCAGCCGACGTCCTTCGTCAACTTCCTAGAAGAGAACTATCTACCTCACTACTCCAGTATAGAGCACGCACAAAGGGCTGCCAGTGCGCTGAGTGACGCAGATTACATGCTGGCAGAGTGGAGGGTGAGATACAAAATATATCACCACCATAACCGTCAACTGATGTCAATAGTTCTATCCTAACCTTGGAAGACACGCTACGCGCTTCCCGCGCGTGGACCTACAAATACAGGCCCATGGACCTGTATTTATTCGCTTCGTAAGGCCGCCAATTGTTACCTTCTTTCATAAGTTTGTTCTTTTACCTGATTTATTTATTTTGGTGTACAATAAAGAGTATTTGTCTTGTCTTCGTCTCGCTCGCGCTACTGTCGAAGCTCGTCGCTCTATCCTTTTCATTCGGTGGCAATCGGTCAAAAGAGGTAAAATTTTCAGTTGACAATATAAGAACGTATCATATCTTCCTCTTTGTTATATCAATGATCCTAGCAGGTTTGCTCTAATCCCAACACCCCAGGGAGAAAGGTAGCGACTTGGTTAGTAACTATGTTTCGAAGGAGCAGCTCGTGAAATAAAAGCTTTTGTAGTAGTTTATGCAACTGGTGCACTCATTAGGCGAGGTTTCTAATAGAATCACGTGTTTTAATACCTAGTTATGTGCAGTTTCATAAAGTACCTCATCTAAACACATGTAACCAACCTACCTATTGTTCTAATCCATAAAATCTTGGTAACATTAATTATCGTATGTTTAACCTTTGTTTAAAACCATTTATATTTTATCTACACTTACATAGCAAAGAGGAAACGTTGTTTGTTAGTGTGCTAGGGCTAATATCTGAAACTACAGAACTGATTTCGCTGAAATTTTGTATACAGCTGAAGTAAAGGGCGGAAAAGGACACTAGCAACTTGTACTATGCGGGCGAAGCTGCAGGCAAAAGCTAGTGCACAATAAGGAATAACATGATTTATATAAAAACGGCTCACCTCAATACGTGTTATGATCGGGAAAGCCGACCAGTTTCAGCAGATTTAGACTGCCTTCATCTGGGCGAGTAAAGACGTTTACGCGACGACGTTACGCCTCACACTTCCCGATCATAACACGTATTGAGGTGAGCCGTTTTTATATAAATCATGAATTATCCTCAAGTCTCATTTAATTCTATAAGGAATAACATTTTGTTGGGTTTTCTTTCTTACAAGGTCCCAAACTCTGCACCTTATCGACATTGACCAAAGCCCATCTGTATACCCAGGAGCGGGTCTGCCAGGAGTATGGGTTGTACGTCGCGACGGCTGGACTGATGCTCACCAATCAGGCCCCCGTGTCGGCGTGGAACCCCGTCAGAGGACCCAAGAACATGAGGGTCCAGTACCCGTACGTATTACTTCGATCTTGTAACATACAGTATTACTAATATTTGCTAATTCTTGTTACTTAATTAGGGTACGTTTCGTAACGTGTGATTATCACTCGGAGCGATGCGAAATTTACCCTGCATCGTTCAAAAATCGACCCGAGTGAAACCGAGGGTAAACGACAGTTGCGCTAAGTGTTTTGAAACGCTTTCGAGAAATGTAAATCCCATCAAAAACATAAAATGTACAAAAATGGCAAGTCTCGCAACGCAATCCTTCCACCGTAAAAAGTTGTGAGATCTTATGTAAAGCCAAGTCTGCTATTTTAGTTTTTATGGAAGCACCTTTTCATTTAAGTTAGTATGGAAGCACCTATTTAACAAATTTATCATAAATTGTTTCCTATTTAGTTACCTACCAACATTAAGTGACTGTATTAATATTAGTCATCTTTATTTCCTAATAAAATATAGTGACTTCGCAATCGCACAGCAACATATACAACATATCAGCTACCTAATACCAATTTATTAGCGATTTGAGAAGATATTTCTACGCATCAGTGCTTTATTTGTGCTCTGCGATTGCAAAGTCACCATATTTTATTAGGAAATAAAGATGACTAATATTAATACAGTCACTTAATGTTGGTAGGTAACTAAATAGAAAACAATTTATGATAAATTTGTTAAATAGGTGCTTCCATACTAACTTAAATGAAAAGGTGCTTCCATAAAAACTAAAATAGCAGACTTGGCTTTACATAAGATCTCACAACTTTTTACGGTGGAAGGATTGCGTTGCGAGACTTGCCATTTTTGTACATTTTATGTTTTTGATGGGATCTCATTTCTTTTTGTAGGTAGTCCTCCTTTTTTTCTTCTCGGGTAATATTTCTTGCACGTCTGCTGCGGATTTCCTTAAAACCCACTCCCTTTAACTGATCATTAGGACATACTCCTGAGAAACTAGTATCGGGAAGGAGCATTTCATAATGACCACCTAAGAAACTACCAGAGAATCGTAAACGTTTCACTGGCATCCCAGGATCGCCACCGAATGATCCTCTCAAACGGCCATTTTCGTAAACCTCGAACGTAAATGGATACAAAGCGGTGGCTGCCATAAGTTCGGATACGGAACCGTAGGTGGTAGTTTTCATCATTGCTGTCGAGTAAATGTGTCTTCACGCTCGTCACACGTATAAAGTTGCATTTCATCCCAATGCGCTACCACATACTCGACTACCGCACACCTAATGTCATATGACGACTCAATGTTCCCATACATAGAGAATGACAAAGAATGGAACAAACATGTTCCATCTCCAGGTATAGGGACAACTAGGTGTGGACAAGGATTTTCATTTATGTACAATATTTCAGGTTCCATTGCAATATTAATTTTTACTGTAAGTTATTATTACAATTATCCACAATTAGATGCAACAGGCAGGTTAAAATTTCTTTTGACCATGAAGTGAAAGGCAGGCTTGTCAGTCTAAACCACAGAGTACATTATTATGTCTAAACCTCTCAGAATAATGAGCTAAACCTGGTCTTTTTTGAATGACACACGAGTACATAGACATTTCAATATACCTACATCATTGAGGATGCATATACAATTAAAACAACATTAGCCGCTTTATTTTTCCTTTAATATATTTAAAGCTTTACTTAATAAATAACCTTTTACCTTGATTTTTAGGGTTCCATATCATTAGGTTCCGTGACCCTATTACTAATCCTCCGCTGTCTATCCATCTATCACATGGGTCTACAGCTTCAGCCGTTATAGGTAGCGCGTAAATATTTTCACATAATATAATGTTACATTGTCCTCTATCACGGCAAATAATAATGTGGCCACTATCACAGCATAAAAAGTTCAATAAATGGAAATCCAAGGGGGGTCCAATTATTCGATGTCATTTGTTTCAGCTCTATCTTTATAAAACAACAATTTTGGGCATATAAATATCAGAGTTCCGTATTCAAAAGATGCTGATTTGTTTGTCAGGCGCTACCATTTTAGCGCCTTGTTTTTTGTCGCCTTGATGTTGCTATGTCATCTTTATTGTTGGTATTTACCATAATGATTTGGGGTTTCGTACCCATATTTTGTGATGGTAGTACGGAACCCTTCGTGAGCGAGTCTGACTTGCACTTAGCCGGTTTAATAGCGACTTAATTA
Organism: Ypsolopha sequella; assembly: GCA_934047225.1. Taxonomy (NCBI): domain Eukaryota; kingdom Metazoa; phylum Arthropoda; class Insecta; order Lepidoptera; family Ypsolophidae; genus Ypsolopha; species Ypsolopha sequella. The sequence goes on from OW203996.1 coordinate 14,434,843, forward strand.
CGAAATGTTGATATTTATCTTTTTAAATAGACTAAATGTGTTTTAGGGTTCCTTACCCAAAGCACAAATTATTATAACAAAGGCTCTATCGTTAGAACGGTTATACATACAAGTTGAAAATTTAGGCAGACTACTTTAAAGTAAAATAATAAAAATTAGGGTTGCTTCCTAAAAAGGTACCGAATTGTTTGTCAGGCGCTACCGTTTCATCGCTTTGTTTTTTGTCGCCTTGATGGTGCTATGGCATCTATGTTGTTGCAATTTACTTTTAGGCCATATTGTGTAGGGGTACGGAACCCTTTATGCGCGAGTCGGATTCGCAAACTACCGTTTTTTTTAGTGACTTAATTACGAAATGTTGATATTTTCTTCTTAAATAGACTAATATTGTGAATGTGTGGAACATTATAAACCACCCTTTTTAGGGTGCCTTACCCAAAGTAAAAGATTATTATAACAAAGGCTCTATCTTTAGAACGGTAATACAACATACAAGTAAAAGTTTAAACTTTGGGCAGTCTGTAGTAAATACTTTAAAGTAAAATAATGTAAATTTGGGTTCCGTACTAAAAAGGTACCGAATTGTTTGTCAGGCGCTACCGTTTTATCGCTTTGTTTTTTGTCGCCTTAATGTTGCTATGGCATCTTTATTGTTGTTATTTACTTTTAGGGTTCCGTACCCGTATTGTGTAGGGGTACGGAACTCTTTATGCACCAGTCAGATTCGCACTTTACCGGTTTTATTTTTTAGTTTTCGCACTTTAACTTTAACGTAGAATTTTTCGTTTTAGGAGTCTTTAATGCAAAGCACAAAGCAGCATACCACCAACGTCATCTAGTGTCATACAAATTTATAGATGCAGCTGGAAACATACATTTTGTATAGACTTTGTATGGAAATATTAAATTACCAACCGCAAATAACATTTTTATATTTATAACACCTTTAGACTTTTGATGGTGTGTCAGTCAGTCAGTGACAAAATAAGGGAACTTTGACTTGAGATATTTCGTAATCGAATATAGGTACAAAGTTGTAATTTGGGGTCAGAAGTAGGATCAGTAAGTACTCTTGGTTCCTGAAATTTCAGACTTCTAGCTTCACCCACAACGAAGATACAGGGGGGTTGAAAGTGCCGTGAGTTGCTTCGAGAAAAGGATGGTACGGCCGTTCCGCGTTTTTTCTGCGAGACTTTGCGGGGGCACTGCCGTGCCCCCAGATATCGCACTGACAAGTGCGATTTCTAACTGTGTCTGGGCACCGATAAAATTCGCCTGACAGTTGTCATTTCGGAGTTTTCTCGGGATTCGGACGAATTCTGAAAATAGAATTTAATATTTTCGTACAAATACGGTGAAAATTTTTCGAAACTGCTCGGACAGAATTATGGCTTGCAAATGCAAAGGTTGCAATGCCATCCATATTAAGAGCAATAGGTATCGGTTCAAATCCTTCTTTATGAGGTACTTTACTTTATTTATTTATTTTGATTTGAGGTTATGTATTTATTTGACGTGTGTTACTCCAGACCGTTCCAAAACGCTTTTCTCACGGGAATCACTCGCAAGCGTTTCAAAACCAGATTTTTATTTCTCTTTCTAGTATATAGCTCTGCCTCTTTCTTAAAAACGAGTGAAATTTCGCACGAAGATCACACGTTCTGAAACGTAGCCTTATAGTTGCTTTCTTTTTGTTTCAGAACGATTTCCGACATACCTCTACTGGATCCAGATCTTTTGTACAAAGGAAAAGTGCTAGTTTCAGATTATAAAACGTATTGTAAAATTATCAATAGCAATAGAACTTAACCCAATAAACTAATTTATTTTTCGTATTTTCTTGCTTTATTGAATTATTTATAAATTAGATAGTATGAATGAATTCGGGCGGTTGATTGAATTTCACCTTGTATAGGCCTCGGCGAGTACCTCGAGCACTCGTCCATAATACTTTGTTTACAGAGAAAAAGAAAGAGGTCTCGTCAGATGAGAATACTACAGTATTTGGAAAAACTGATGTAACACTCACGTATTACTTGTTGTTGACTACATGTCAACTGTTCCACCGATACAATTTCGGCATTTGTGTGCCGTTTTTAAAATGGTCCACACTGGCCGTTTGAGAACGACGGCGAACGCCGCGTCGTCGTCTTAAGAAAGACTCGCATTGAAAATGACGAAATTGTATCCGTAAAACAGTTGGCATCAATTTGTTTTAAGGGGGGGGGGGGGGCGCACGCAAGGGATAACTGTAATAATAGGCATACTACATACAAAAAATATATTATATTTGAATGAATGTTTAATAAAGTGCAACCGAAGAGTACCTCAATAAAATATCAGCAATCCATCCATCAGCCTAGTTCGTCCACTGCTGAACATTGCCTTTCTAGAACTGCTACTCTCGGCGGTCATCCTGGAAGAATTGCCCATACTTACACACGCTGGGCAGGCTGAGCAATCATGTGACATTATTTTATTTACTTTTTGTTTCGAAAGCCCGAGTACTTGCTTGTCCCCCCCTCCCCCACAGACCGTGCTTGGCTATGCCCATGATTGGCATATAGTCAACAACAATAATGAGTGTAATATCAACTTTTGAAAATAAAAGAACAGTTCCAGATACACCATGTTTCGTAAGTAGCTTACTAAATAGTGCTCCTCTTATGATTATTTTGAATCTGGATTCTTGATTTCCATTTTCTTTTTGGTACAACATTTCATTTATGCTCAGAATGTATTAGTTATAGCCTAAGTTATATAAAACAAAGCAAGCTAAAAACTGAATAACCTCCCAAAGTCGGTTTAGTAGTTGTCGTTTTTATGTAAATCTAAAAAATTGTAGAAATGTCTTATATCTTTTAAAATTATTATGTGCAGTAGGGCCTCAAAGTACAATTGGTTTTTTTTTCCTTGTACTAAACTTTAACTTGTTGCGGCCTGAAGCAAGATGTAGTATGTAGACTTGAATAGAAAAAGAAATGCTTCGGTAGTTTTGGACATGTAGAGAGGATTAATGAAAGTACGAGTGACAAAAGGAATTTATGGTGCACAAGTTGAAGGTAGAGCTCAACCAGCCCCCCTACTCTGTATATCTGGTTGGCAACTGGACTGGATGCCTGCCTATCATCAAAAACATAGATAAAAATAGAACTTTCAAAATTGCCTTTAGTGCGTATTGAACTATTTACGAACTGTGTCGTCACTTCAAGTGCGAACATATCCTTGGACAATCGGAATTCGATAGTATATCTATGTTTTTGATGATAGGCACCTAGTGCAGTTGGCAACTAAAGATACATAATAGGCCCGCAGGCCGCCCTAGAAGGACGTATGCCGACCAAATTCAAGAAGAGTTATGTCAAAAGTACCTGGAATAAAAGAGCTTGTATGACTAGACCGATAGACGAGGAAGAGGCGAAACAGGGGTGTCAGGATCGTATCAGACACTGATCTGGGAGACAGACGTGAGTATATGTATGCCTATATAAAAACTCTAATTTGTTCTTGCAGCTTGAACAGTGTAACAGCTACTGGCTTGAAGTCAGCATTAAAGAGAGTATCAGACATAATAACCAGTAAGTACAGCTCCGTCTACAAGACTCCAACACCTGATCTGATAGAATGTGTTGTCAACTCTTCAGCTGGTGATGTTAGATCTGCGGTTTTGAATCTACATTTTGCATGCCTGAAAGGTACCTATTAGCTAATAGCCAGCTTTGATAGCTACATAGTAAAGCATCATTGGACAAATTTTGATGTCGTTTTCTCTTTAACACTGAACAATTGTAGTTAAATCATCGTACACAGATGCAGGCAAAAGGCTAGTTTTAAACATATGATGTTCACAATTCATCATTTATTTATTTATCTCGGATGGAAACAGTCTTATACCAATATTATCTAGTTACATTAAGAGACCAGCAGAGCAATCCTAGTTCATACATACGAAAAACCCAAAACCATTTGTAAATCATAGATATGCTTAAGGTAGTCTTGTTTTAATTCCGATTGCGTTACAGAATATCTAGGTTCCCAAATATATATGTGTTACCACACGACCGTCTGAGAGAAACAGAGATGGTGGCTCTGATAAGAACCGCACCGTCATGGAGAAACGGAAGTTGGCTCTGAAAAGAGCCGTTCCACGCAGCTGGAGTTTGGAGGAGCGCACGACGACATTCCACGGCGAGAGCGGCGCGCGGACGGAGCGAAGTGTTGATCCATCGGCGGTCGACGCAGCTAAGAGGACGCGCGGGCGCGAGAGCTCGTTTATATATCAACTCGAACCGGCATTCGGCTCACCTCGGATGCAGATCGGTTTTCGGCACTTCGACATCTTTCATCTCTGTTCATCTATCGTCATCCTTGTCATAATATTTAATATATAAGCTAGAACTTTTAATAAAATTCATTCCATTCCATTCTCAACACTGAGTTTACTTCCTGATCCTGAACACAGTTCCTCCAAATATGCAATAAAAACACTGATTTGAAGACGACATAACAAGCAACTTAAAATTTCTATGCAAAGCTTATTTTTCTCATATTTCATGTTTAAATCAGTGTTCTTATTTAATATGTATTTGGGAACCTAGATATTCTGTAATAATGCAATCGGAATAAATACACTACTTTAACAGCCAGTTGCAGAAAGGGTTTTTAAGTTTAATGAACCTTTAAAGTTGATGCCATCCCTTACATTGTTCTTGACAAAGAAAATGACAGCATTCATTAAACTTAAAAGCCCTTTCTGCAACTGGCCGTAAGAATATCTATGATTTACAAATGGGTTTGGTATTTCGTTTGTATGAACTAGGATTGCTCTGCAGGCCTCTTAATGACATACTATTGGACTTGGAGATCCATAGAAAATAAGAACTTAACACTTCACACAATATTTACGCACTGGCTAAATCCACCTAGGCTACGTTTCAGAACGTGTGATCTTCGTGCGAAATTTCACTCGTTTTTAAGAAAGAGACAGAGCTATATACTAGAAAGAGAAAGAAAGATCTGGTTTCGAAACGCTTGCGAGTGATTCCCGTGAGAAAAGCGTTTTGAAACGGTCTGGAGTGACACACGTCAAGTAAATACATAACCTCAAATCAAAATAAATAAATTAAGTAAAGTACCTAAATATCTATTGCTTTTAATATGGATGGCATTGCAACCTTTGCATTTGCAAGCCATAATCCTGTCGAAGCAGTTTCGAAACATTTTCCCGTATTCGTACGGAAATGTTGAATTCTGTTTTCAAAAATTGTCCGAATCCCGAGAAAACTCCGAAATGACAACTGTCAGGCGAATTTTAACGGTACCCAAACAGAGTTAGAAATCGCACTTGTCAGTGCGATATTCACATTCCCCGAAAGCGTTTCTAAACACTTAGCGCAACTGTCAGGTAACAGTTCGTTTACCCTCGGTTTCACTCGGGTCGATTTTTGAACGATGCAGGGTAAAATTCGCATCGCTCCGAGTGATAATCGCACGTTACGAAACGTACTCCTAATGACTTTTTTTTTTTTCAAAATGGCGGACTGCCCACCTCATGTCAAAAACAGCTGGAGCGATTGTTATTGCTATGTACACCTCATGACGTTTGTCTATTGTCTATGCATTTTTGGATAACCTACAAAATATTTTGTGTGTAAGAAGCGCCGGCCGCCGACCGATCGATGGCTTTGATTGATTTTTCCTCACCAATTTTCCATGAAAAAACTGAACAGAATGTACAAAAGGGAGGAGCGGCTTCATGTTGCTACTGTGTTGGTGACGAGCGAAACGTAAGTAAATTAGCTTAATTTTCCCAAACAATATGTAATACCAAAATGTACATGCCAGAAAAGGGGAGAGGCCAAGAGTTGCGTCCGTGAGTGCTATGGTTGATTTTGTTTTGTTGATGTTCGATGTTATGACATTACAGAGCCAGAGCGGAAGATATGTAATAGAAATAACTGGTCAGGCAGCAATTAACGGGTTCTCTAGTCAAGACTTTACTGGCAAACTTAAAATATATTGTAGCAGCTATCAATTAGGCCTATATTTCAAAGTTATGCTTGAATAACATACAGTTCAGTTTTCCCATCTACTGCTGGGACAAAAACACTGGTACATGTGGTTTACATGATGGATGACACTTGTTCAAAATCCCATTACTTCATGGTGTAGTGAAATTATTTGTTTTTCTTTCTGTAATAGTTGTGTTAAGTGATATTATTAAATTTTTTCAGAGATGTCAAAGGGTGGTGGAGTCTCTGCCTGGCCTGACCAGCCCACTCTTATTCTACCTACTCTACCTGAGGACCCCTGGACGCCTATTCCTAACCCAGATCTAGACCAAGCACCCTTCAAAGAGCCCGTGGAAATTGCCCTGTCCCCGCCTGCACTTGCATAAGACACATAGGCCAAGTCAATGGGCGGAAGGCTACAGTTTAATATATAATTAGTAAGAATAAATAATTTCTGATTATGTAGAATATTTTTTTTAGTGCTATCTTTACTTATAATAGTTATGAGATAAGTAAGTACACTTAAGATTACTGATTCATTCTAAACAATCTTAGAGATAAGCTTGCCGCTGTATTGAACTCTAAATTGCAATGCTTCTTTTTTTACCTTTTTCTGTGTATGTACAATAAAGAACAATAATAAGAAATAAAATGTATTATTTTGTAACATGAAATTGTAATAATAAATATAAAAACTTTCACTTTTATATTATTTACTGCTGCGGCTCGACTTTACCACTATCTTACTGGCAAACCCACCCGAGTTAAGTTATTCAGGGAGAGTAAGAGGACAGCTCTGAAACAGGCACAACCAGGTAGCCGTCAATGTTTAAGACTGTTATAGCTGGGCGTTAAACCAAACAGACTGGTGACGGGCAGTGGTGTCACCGATGCCAGGGTTTTGGCACCATGCTCACCGACCCGCCTGCCCAGCGTGTGTGGGTATGATGGCATCACTTCCAAGAGCACCACCAAGAGAGGCGAAATCTTGGAAAGGCTTATGTCCAGCAGTGTAAAAAGACAGGCTGATGGACTGCTGCTGATTGATTAACACATGGAATATGACAAAATCATCAAATTTATTTGATGAATTGCATTGGTACAAACAAAATTCACATGAAATCATCGTCTTTTTTTTGGTCGCAGAAATTCGAAGAAGAAAATCTAAACAGAAAACGAAATAATTTTCGACTTTCTACGCGGGCATCTACCTAAGTAGCATTATTCATCCAACGTTAAGCCAACAGTTGGCTGTAGTCATAATACTCTTAAAGCAACGTTTTAAAATAAACCAACAGATTGCATTGAAACCGTTGACCAACTGTTGCCAACTCTATTGTAATATTTTCGTCGAAAATTCAACTGAATTTTTGTTCTTACCTATAAAAAATGTAAAAAATTATGTTTACGAACATGAAATCCGATGGAGTAGTGCAAATACATTATAATTTCTACTAAATAGTTCGTCAATCTTATAAGAAACGTTTGTATAATTTTACATTTCCTGTCAATGTTACAAGCAATTACTTTAATTATTCCTTACAATGTCGGGAAAAAATGTGAGGGCAACACTATTGAAAAAAGAAAATTAAAAAAAGTGGCCATTTTTTTTAATATTAGGTGAATTTAGACATGGCCCAATATTTAATAGTAGTTTATGCTACTAGGGCGAAAAGGAATGAATGACGAGGACGATTTAAAACACGAGCGTTGCGAGTGTTTTAAACGTAACTGAGTAATTTATTGCTCTTACGCCCGTGTATCATACTACCGTAGAATGCTGTAACTTTGCCTGCATTTTGACGTTTTTAAACAATATTTTTTTATTTATGAAGCAGTCGTCTCTTTCGACATTTTGACATGAAAATTTGAACATTCGCGCGCATGTCTGAGAAATGATATTGCCATAAAACTCTTTGGTACTTACTCAAATATGCTTCAGAAGAGTTAGGCAAAATTGAGTCAATTTCTGCAACTTTGCCTAGCCAAAAATCTCATTTAATTAACCGGTAGATAACTAAATGGAGTTTACATAAATACGAAAATTATTCATTTTCGGTGCTCGACACATATCCAGACGATAAAGGGCAAAACTCATTTCAAAATAAATGGTAGGCAATGATGGGACGGCTCCGAGAGCTTCTCCATACAAAATTGTGGCATAACACAGGGTTGTCACCACATAAATGCTTTATCATTTAACAGACGTATGTGGCAAAGTCAATGATAAGGAAACTACCAATCACTATTCGATGCTGTAACAAGTGACGGTAGGGCATAATGGTCTTTGACCAGCTTTGAATACACTAGCGTCCTCTAGGCGCCAAGTGGCTCACTGTAAAGTGGGTATCTATAAATATCATTGCAGTATGGGAAAGCACATCGGTAAATTCACGAGGTGTGTCAAGATCTGGATAGCTCAGTGGTTAAAGCAATCGCCCGGTATGCGAGAGGTCCCGGGTTCGAATCCCGGTTCAGAGCTCCTCACATCCAGATTTACTTTTCTTTCTGCGTTTCTATACTGCAACGATATAATGTTAATTTATATTTCCTTGCGATGGATGAATCGCCAAGTGTTCAAACATAGAAATTTATTTCTGTCATAGTTTCAATGATAAGGTTCTATAATAAAATAAAACAACAGTTATTATGTAGTTATTATTTTACTTTAAGTAGCTTATTAGTACCTAATTACATTATTATTTAGTTAGGTAGGTACAAGAAACATTTTACGTTTATGACGTAAGTACCTAGGTAACCCTAAAGTGAACATTATTTTCGAATACAATATCTAATAGTATGTTTTAAAAGTTTAATACCTGCTTGAGTAATTTCGAATAATAAACAAAACAAACACGTCACATTTATAAATTATGTTATAAAGAACATTGAACCAAAATATTTTAACTTAGGTATAATGAACTATCAAAATACAAATGATCTTACTTAAGGAAATATTAAAGAAAACATTTATCCATCTATGCCAAGGGGAAACTTCAAAAAACGCCTCCATTTAATCATTTGAATGGGAGATACCTACCAAATTTTCATTTATTGGATATTATACTTGGAAAAATCTGTATTCTGAAATTGAAATATACCCCGACGACCCTCCCGTGGGTCTGGCAAAACCATTTCTATCTCAGATTCCAATACGAAACCAATATCAGGTACGTCAGGCCAGTGAAAATCATTTCCCCTTTTTTTCCTCATAAATTTTACCATCACACCTGATCCCTCACTAAATTCTACCAGTTTTCCCACATAAAATTTGCAGGATTTTTTCAAAAGAAATTTAACCAAAAGGTAACAATTTATTCGCTTTGTTAGCTCTCCTGGTTTGCTATCATTTTCGTAATTTTCTGCCTCAATTTTATGGTCACTGGCTTCAGAATCAGAAATAAAATTACCTTCATCTGAAGTATCTCTCACAGAATAATTATCTTCACTGCTATCGTCTGTTTCTTGAGCCCGTAATCTTTTTACTTTACATGTTTGAATGGATGTTTCTTGAGCCAACTCTCTTTTGCTCTTTTTCTTAAATGTATTAGCACTGTCAAAATTATGCGGTTCTTGTTCTTCATCGCTGCTACTACTAGAACTCAAATTGCCATAAACTTTTATATTGGTAGCAATATGAGCATATGGTGATTTTATGTCATTTTCAGGGTTGCTGGATGTCGTAGACTCAAAGTGAATGGTATTCTCTGGGCATAAACTGGATTTTTCAGGATATAAGTCGATGTTTTCGTGATTATGTCTCAACTGCAGGGGTTTACTTTCGGTACCATAAAATACAGTGTTTTCTTTGCTTTGTTTTTTCAAGTCTGACAGGAGGGTCACATTCTTTGCTTTGTCTATCATTTCTTTCTTAGGAAGCAATCTGTATGCATCGTCTTTGGTAATTTTGAGATCTGACAAGACTTTTATTTTTTGAATTCTAGTCTCTTGTTGTTTGTTACTTTCCAAAACTACATCATTTTTAATGTTCTTTGGTGTTTGAGCATTGTCTGGAACATTTTCATTAACATCGAAATCGAGAATTTTATCTAAGTCACTTTCTGAATCGTTACGAGTAAAAGGGATTTCTCCGAGTGGCGCTGATTTCTTATTGAGCTCAGTACGAGTGTTACTAGGCGCCTTTCGTTTCTTAGTTTTAACCTGTCCCTTTTTTTGACATAATTTTTCAGCTTCTTCAGTTGATACTGACTTTCCTGCACTGATTTGAAGTTTTTTGTTTTGTCCGGTTTTAATCTGCTTGGCTTCTCGATTGGCTTGTAGAAATTCCAAGAGGGTTCTGTCAAAGGTTTTTTTTTTTTCTTCCGTAGCGTCTGGAATTTTTTCGGTGACCTTAGAAGGATTAAAGGGATATATGCCTGCAGCTGCAAATCCACTTTTCAAATTCTTTTCATTATTCATGTCTATCTTTTTAATCAACTCATTTAGTAGTTGCGGAAAGTGGCATTTATTTATCGAAGAAACATTGGCATTTGCAAGTTTATATTCGAGCAAAATCTTTCTCCATACTTTTTTCATTGGGCCGAAAAATGCCAAATCTAGAGGCTGAGTAAGATGAGTAGCATTTCGTGGAAGAAAGACAAATCTAATATTATGCTCATGACATAATCTAATAGTGCTTACGCTAAGGTGTGACGACAAATTATCGCCTATCACGAGTTTTGGTCCTTCCAAGGCGAGTGCCCATGGTAACACTACAAATTCGAACCAGTCATCAAACATTGTCATGTCGAACCAACCAGAATTGGTTCTATTATAGCGGGAATTCGGGGGTCCATCGCGACACCATCGAGTCCATAAATATTCGGCTTGGTAGACAACGTAAGGTGGCAAAAGCACGCCATTTGCTGTACCAGCAAACATAATTGAAACTGAAGTTTTGGTTGCATTAATAACACGCTCTGGATGCTTTACACCTCTTTTAAATATAGCTTTACTAGCGCCAGGATCATCGCTGAGGTTTGTCTCATCGAAATTTAGCATGTTGCTGGGAGGAACGTTTTCCAGAGATTTTTCCAAATTTTTATAAAACTCTATCATCTCAGGAATTGTTTTCGCTGCACGGCATCGTTTTATATTTTGTGTGCTACGCTGTGTCAAGTTATGACGTGCTATAAAAGAGCGAGCCCAACGTTCTCCGGGAATTTGGTTATTGAAAATATACAATCTGTCATTCTTTTCTAAGTAATCATGTACAACAATCCGCAAGTCTAACAACGTCAACGGGCAGCCGAATTCCGCTGCAACATTAATGACCTGAACTATATGTTTTTCTTCTTCTTCTGCCAATTTCGTGGGACGGCCAACATTTTGTTCGTGACAGTTCCCAACTTTATTAAGAATAGTCCGTCTGGGAATCCCAAATTGTTTTTCTGCGTCGTATGATGAAATTTTTTTACACTTTACTAAATCTACTGCCACTTGTAGCATTTCCTTTGAATAATCTGCGTAATGTCTTGCTCCTGGTTTCCTTCTACTTTTTTCTCCCTTGTGCTTAACCATCTTTGCACCCTGCAGAGAATTCAAAATATATAAATGAATAATATAGTTATAAAGGTGCGTTGGTTAAAACTTTGTCTTAATGTGCCTTTAATAAAGATTACGGCAATGTGAATTACAAAACAATTAAAGAAATTTAAATAATTACGGTTGATTTCGATTTTTAATTTGTCTGTTATAAATTTAATAAGTGTCAGCCCTAACCCCAGGCAATGTTTTTGTGTTTTAATGTCCAACCTTACACAACATTGCCTACGTTGATTTGAGTCTTAGGAAATGCTCTGATACTGTGGTAATAAGTAAACTAGGAGAAAAGAGCATATATTCTTTGCTTTACCACTTTCTAAGCAATAAAATAAACCATAAAATACTCACATATACGTTTTGAAGAACACCAGGAAAAACACGTGCACTTTGCCTAGCATTAAAACTATGACTGACACTTTTTTTTTTAATTCATAGAGAATAAAACTCATCGGTGTTGCTATATGCGTTATTGTTTATCCCCGAGTAGTGCCAGAGACAAGAAAACACAAACATCTGTGGAATAATGTAACTTTATTTAACTTTGTGCAAAGTTGTAGCGTGCCGGCAAAGTTACAGCATTCTACGGTACGTTTTTCAATGCATAGTGTAAGGAAACAAAACAAATATAATCTTGTGAACTTTATATTATGATTGGCTCAAAAGGACTGTATCCATAGCCGTTAAACAGTGGAAAAAAGTATAACGTTTATGGTACACAGGAAAGGCTGCAGGTTAGCCAACCGTTGTAAATAAATAAAAAAAAAATAATAATAATAAAGCCCTAGGGCAAAATAATCGACTTTCTGTTCGGTTTGGATGCATAAAAAGGGGGCCTTTAAGAGCACTTGCATTGAAAATTATCAAATCTTAAATCATCCCTCCATCTATCAGCCCGTATTCGTCCACTGCTGGACAAAGGCCTCCCCAATATTTATTTTATTTATTTTTATTTATTTATTTAATATTACGCCACTCTTGGCGGTCCTCAGTCATCCTCATCCAGCCGCCACCCGCAACGTCCTTCAGATCGTCAGTCCAGCGGGCAGGGTAAATTGAAGTGGCAGTGGACTGGCCATATCTGTCGCCGACGTGATAACCGTTGAGGCCGTAAGGCATTGGAATGGAGACCACGTACAGCAAAGCGCAGCGTAGGCCGCCCTCGTGCCCGCTGGAATCTTAATTATGTTATGTTAACTTTTATCAGAGAATGAAAATTAGCATTAAGTTCGCCTTTGTGCATTGTTCATTTTGTACAATAAAGTGTTTACATACATACACATGCATCATAGTTTTAAAATATAACTACGAAAATTAATTTTACATGTTTACAGGATCAAATCAATCTTTAGAAACTAGCAAATTTATGGAAAAGGATAAAAGCAAAAGTAAAACTGCAAAGAAGAAACAACCATCCAGCAAATTTATGTCTCTCGGCAAAGATCAGACAGTCAGCATCTTGCATGGTGTTGGCAGAGTTTTGAACCCTAAAGGTATTGTATAATTTTACAAATTTCCATTTTTGTAAGACAGAAAATACAAAAAAGAATGTTATTGAAAATTTTCTTCTGAAATAAAAATAAACGTGCGTTTGTAAATCGTACGTAGAACACAAATGTACTACGGGTTTGGTTTATATCGCTATGAACTGCTATAGGAATACGAATGTAGGTTCAGAACAGTTCAGGATAATACCAAGAAAAATTTCAATTTTTTCAATAAATCTATAAAACCGCAAGCCCTTGTCCTTCCAACGTAATGTTAAAAGTAGAGAACGCCTGGCCTCTCAATCTTGAGATCCAGGTTCGATCCCCGGTCGAGCATGCACCAATGAGTTTTTCGGAATTTATGTGCATAGTATTTCTTCTTGCTTACCACTTGCTGAACGGTGAAGGAAAACTGCATGCCCTAAAAAGCGTGTATTTGTCACCCATCACGTTGGGACGTAATAATCATCGGTGAAACGCGGGTGTACCGATTGTGGACTGTGAAATATATTTATTTATGTAATGTAGGTATAATAGATACACTTATTACATTGTATTACACTGTGACTTGCATTTCACACTCTGAACACCTCTGACATCATGTCGTGACGATATATTTATATTTAAACCATTGAACGTTAACACATCATACCATTTTCCTGGGTTCTATTTCCAGTGATTGTAGAAGGGGGCAAAGAGCGACTGACCCATCCTCCAGCTGACGTCATCGAGCAGTTCTTGAGTCAGCCGACGTCCTTCGTAAACTTCCTAGAAGAGAACTATCTACCTCACTACTCCAGTATAGAGCACGCACAAAGGGCTGCCAGTGCGCTGAGTGACGCAGATTACATGCTGGCAGAGTGGAGGGTGAGATACAAAATATATCACCACCATAACCGTTAACTGATGTCAATAGTCCTATCCTAACGTTGGAACATACGGTACGCGATTCCCGCGCGTGGACCTACAAATACAGGCCCATGGACGTGTATTTATTCGCTTCGTCTCGCTCGCGCTACTATCGTAGCTCGTCGCTCTATCCTTTTCATTAGGTGGCGATCGTTCAAAAGAGGTAAAATTTTCAGTTGACAATATAAGAACGTATCATATCTTCCTCTTTGTTATATCAATGATCCTAACAGGTTTGCTCTAATAAACACCCCAGGGAGAAAGGTAGCGACTTGGTTAGTAACTATGTTTCGAAGGAACAGCTCGTGAAATAAAAGCTTTTGTAGTAGTTTATGCAACTGGTACACTCATTAGGCGAGGTTTTTAATAGTATCACGTGTTTTAATACCTAGTTATGTGCAGTTTCATAAAGTACTTCATCTAAACACATGTCACCAACCTACCTATTGTTCTAATCCATAAAATCTTGGTAACATTAATTATCGTATTACTCGTAGTTTAGCTTTGTTTAAAACCATTTATATTTTATCTACACTTACATAACATACAGGAAACGTTTGTTGGTTTGCTAGGGCTAATATCTGAAACTCCAGAACTAATTTCGCTGAAATTTTGTATACAGCTAAAGTAAAGGGCGGAAAAGGACACTAGGAACTTTGACCATGCGGGCGAAGCTATGGGCAAAAGCTAGTGCACAATAAAGAATAACATTTCGTTGGGTTTTCTTTCTTACAAGGTCCCAAACTCTGCACCTTATCGACACTGACCAAAGCCCATCTCTATACCCAGGAGCGGGTCTGCCAGGAGTATGGGTTGTACGTCGCGACGGCTGGACTGATGCTCACCAACCAGGCCCCCGTATCGGCGTGGAACCCCGTCAGAGGACCCAAGAACATGAGGGTTCAGTACCCGTACGTATTACTTCGATCTTGTAACATAAAGAACATGAGGGGTCCAGTACCCGTACGTATTACCTCGATCTTGTAACATAAAGAACATGAGGGGTCCAGTACCCGTACGTATTACTTCGATCTTGTAACATAAAGAACATATGAGGGTTTAGTAACCGTACGTATTACTTCGATCTTGTAACATAAAGAACATGAGAGTCCAGTACCCGTACGTATTACTTCGATCTTGTAACATAAAGAACATGAGGGTTTAGTAACCGTACGTATTACTTCGATCTTGTAACATAAAGAACATGAGAGTCCAGTACCCGTACGTATTACTTCGATCTTGTAACATAAAGAACATGAGAGTCCAGTACCCGTACGTATTACTTCGATATTGTAACATAAAGAACATGAGGGCTTAAACAAGATAACACTGGACTAGTTTTAGGCCTATTTCCACATACAGTCGGTTCTGCCACGTTTGGTGGGGGACGAGGTAACCACCCTTACATAACCGAATCATGTTCCTACAAACGCACCCACATGCGATTCGCACACCTGCAACACAAATTTACGTAAATACGTACGGTCTTTGAATGTGTGCGTTAAATTTGATAGAGTTGGGAACACGTTTATCGATAAATACATTACTGCTACCATTCCATCAGAATCTGTTCAGGTGGACAAAATATTCTCTATATCTACATATAAAATGCAACGTCTATCTGTCTGTCTGTATGTACGCTTACTTAAAACTTGGAAACCACTCAATGGATTTTGATGAAATTTTCAATTTAAGGTAGAACATTTCTTGAGGAAGGTGTTAGGCTATGTATCATCACGATATGAAATATAATATATTATATTATGAGACACAAATTAACATTTATTTACTTCAGATAACTTCAATTTATCTGAGATTGAAAACATTTCGTGGGGATAGATCTATTATTATTATTAATTAGAGGATACAAGTCGATGACATTATAAACTGGTGACAGAAAATATAGTTCCTATTACTTGTCATATTAGTTGTCACTTATGTTATGGGTAAAAAGTTTTGTAATAAACACTGCTTTAGATGTATATGTTTTTTATTCACAGTAAACAGAGCCAAATTATACTAAAATTTCAGTCGGTGACGAACATATATTATAGAGGTAATATATTTTATAAAATCGGCTCCATAAAATACTTATAATAACCAGAGGAACATTTTCAATTACGGCCGTTTTAAAAAAACATTTAATAACATACAGATAAATTATCGATTAGTACTTAAGACAGTCAGTATTGTTAATAAATACACAAATTGTTAGGGTTATTATTACTTACCGCCTGCTTACATATTGTAACAATTATTAATGTACTTAAAGTAGGAACTTAAATGGCAGCTCTTAAATATTTATAATATTTATTAAAATTTGCCTGATAACGATATCATTTTATGAAATAGAATGTTTCTATTCAAGTTTCAACTAGAAACATTCTATTTCATAAAACAATATCGTTATCAGGCAAATTTTTATAATTATTGTTAATATTTAAGAGCCGCCATTGAAGTTCTTACTTTAAGCATATTAATAATTGTTACAATATGTAAGCAGGCCTACCTACCTACCTACTGATTTTTAAAATGTATTAATTTAGTATAAATATGTCTTATGCATTTTTGTGGATTTAATTTTTTGGAGAGATATGACAATCTAGTATCTGTATACTTTTCCATAACAGACTTGGCTAATTCAATGTTGTGGTTTACAAATCTATCTGGATCATGAAGAGGGATATTTGAAAAAATATTTTGGCCTGATAGTGCATTTAAGGCTTTGGTCACGATAAATTTCGTGGTATATGTTTTTTTAAGCCTCTTTTCCTGATTCAAACCTTGTCTTATAATAGTTTCACACCGGCGACATAATGATATGACATCTACAGATGCGTATATAAGGTAACCTCTGCTTTTTTGGTATGTTAAGCTTTTATCGTTAAACTCTCCTAAAAGTCCTTTAATACACGATTGACATTTGATTTTTTTCATTAAAGAAAAAGCTACAAATCCCGCTATGTATTCAATTACCTTTTCTCCTAAAGGTGAAAGATATATTTGACACTCAATATCATCCATAATATCAGCTTCAGTAAATTGATTATTTGATTCAGCATGGTTTTCTTCTTTTGCACTTGTGGTTATATTAATTTTTTCAACTGATGAGCAATTCAAAATACTAATTTGTTCTAAAGGGATACAGTTTGTGCCTCTTTCGGTTCTTATTAATTCTGTGTGCACTAGAAGTTTTTTATAAATAGCTTCTAATTGCTGTGCAGTTGGATTATCTGAAAATCCACCGTGACTTCGAATATTAGAGAAAAAAATCTCTATATGGTCTTGACTCACCTTGTGTAAAGGAAGAAAACTCATGCCGGTTTGAGAATTCAATACTAGATCTTGAAAAATTAATTTTGCGCTTTCAATACAGACTAAAAATCCCAAAAAGCCTGTAAAACGAGGACTTTCCAGTATATTTACTCGTTTGACAGTGTTGTTACGACTTATGACGTCAGAATATAAATTCATCAGCATAGATTTCGCTTCGTCTAACCTGTCAAAAGCATGTTGGTAATTTTCACAAGACATGGCCTTTTTAAAATTAAATCCACACGTCTTTGAATCTAAAATATCAAAGATATCGTTTATAAGCTTAAGGAATTCCGCTGTCGGCGTGATATCATGAAAATCCGGTAAGAACATTATATTTTTACAAAACAGCAAAGCATCTGCAACGCTGTTGCTAAAGAGCTGAGCTGCCAAGCGCACATTCATTATTTTAGATTTAAAGTAGATATGATTTGATCTTAGTCTGTTGGCTAAGTAAAATAGTTCCTCTTCTTGTAATTTATGAAGAAGCATCACATGCTTCCACTGAATTTTGCTGCCCGAAGCATCGATGAAATATTCATATTGTTCTAAACAATTTCGGATTAGCTTGAGCATATGGCATGGATCTAAGAAAAAGTATATCGTTTGCCCAGATGATGGATCGACTATAGTTGTCTGCAGTTTTTGTGGATCCATGCAACATCCCAACTCTTCAGCCATTGCTATGTTAGCCCTTGTACCATCACATGTTAGTGATTTTATTTCCATGCCTGTATTACTAACAATTTCGAATGCTTTTGTTACTAAACGTGATTTCAGTTCTCCGGTCATTCCCTTTATTAAAAAATATCCAATCGGAACTTTCCATGTTGTGTTTATGCCCACTAACAAAAACACTAAGGCATCCGTAGCTGCTTCACTACTATCAATAGCAAAATCAAATCCGTAGTCCACATGGCCATAATGCCTTTTTGTGCGAGGGTTCCATTCAAATCCGTCTACACTCTTTATTTTCATTTCGTCTATAACGAGAGCGCAAAATATCTTCTTCTCTTGGTTACAGTCTTTTATTGATTTAAGAGCATTAAGGGCTTCTTGGGTAAAACCCGGACGCCCGTCTACGGTACTGTACCATTTTGTGAGAGTACGTGGGTGGGGCAAGCACGTGCCAAATGTTTTACGGACGTATCTGTACGCCTTAGGTGAATAGTAATTAAGAGTAAGGGCAAAACATCTTAATTCAGGTGAAAACTTCTTTCTTGTCAACTTTCCAGTTTCTGACATGGCTACCTGTCTTTTTAGTAACTCTTGATTTTCAACACCAATTTTTCCCAAAATTAAACAATCTTCTTTAGAAAGCAATGCCTTTTCTTGCAAATTCTGGAGGATTTCTTGCAAGGTGGCTACCTTTTTTTTGAGATAGCGAGTTTTCGATTGCAACCTTTTAACTTTTGTCTTCTGTAATTTTAATTGTTTTAAGAGTTTTCGCTTTCTTGGCGTTAAAACATCAAATTGATTTATTGGTTCTTTTGAACAATCAGCTATTTGATCATTTTGGCATAACGGTAAGGGTGTTGATGGTCTGTAGGTTGTTATATTCATTGTAAGCTCTGGCTTAGATTCCTGAAATAAAATAATACATTTTCGGTTCGGTTTATAGACAAAGCCAAAGGTAGTTATAACACGATTAAATATTTTTTTATACAATCCAGAAAATTACAAAATTGAAAACCCACCAAAAATATTTCATGTAAAGTAAGTTGCCAAGACTCATAGGCTCATAAAGCTTTCCCTGTTAAAAAGTTGTCAGATCTCATGTAGAGCCAACCCCCTAACTCTGCAAGGCCTAACTCCATAAGCCCTAACTCTACAAAACCTACATCTAGAAACAATGGATATAAATTAATTATAATATGTCAACCAATTTATTACAATTACTCAATTAATAATTTCAAATTTTATTCATTGTTTAAAAAATAATGGTGTTGTTGTCAGAAAACAGCTTCATTTGATTGGAAAGGAATTTATGTAGTTTAAAAAGATTATTAATTACATATTTTTTGGTCCTAATTAAAAAATAAACACTTTGGGACCGCTTCAAAGAAACAATATATCCCCTTTTTAATTGAGAGAGACAGAAAATTTAAACTCTTACGGTCTTAAACGGTGACACAATAGATGTTTGTCCTCCAGTTGCTACATTTTGTAAATTCACTGGAACGGGTTTCTGAAAAATATGACAAACACAGGGAATCTAACATCATCCATTCTGGAGATATGGTATATCAAAGTTGTGTAGGAAAACATCAAAAAACTTGTCAATTGCCTAAGCAAATTAGCCAGCTTGACAGTTGAAATAGTACGATTTACGTCGTACGTTTTTTACTCAATTCCAGGGCTGGGCTTGCTATAATCTCATACAAATCTCCATACAATTTTTCAGAAAAACTGCCAAAAAAATTTTTTTACATTTCACCCATACAATACAATCATGTCAAAAGACTCCTTCCAATTAAACTACTGTGTCAATTAGTCAGTCAGTGAGTCAGTCCTTGCTTTGCAATTTTACATATATTCATCAATCACAAAATTTAATTTAATCTATCTATAATACTTACCCGCACATATATATGTAGTGTCGGTGATGCATAGTCAACCAATTTTCTTCTTTTGTTTGGTAATTTTTGAAACTGGGACTCTTCAAAATGGCGGGAACATATAGAGCTTGTACGTTTAGGCACCCATGATACATGCCTATTACAGGCTTTAGTCCAAATTTCGGATAATGCTGGGTTTTTCGGGAACCTAAAATATTGTTATTATTAATTAGACATTCATTAAAAAAAAAAGAAATTATTAAAATTTTAAAACTGATTGTGTTTTATCGATAACTACCATAGATAATACCTGATACACCCCTAGCCTACTCCCGACGAGGAGACATGGCGGCCATTTTGGAGCAGCGAGACTATTTAGCGAGACTATTCTTGCCGTTGTTTTTAAAGTTCCGATTTTTAGGTAAATTATTACGTTTTAGAAAAAAAATAATAGTTGTCGAGATTTTCGAACAAGTAGATCTATAATAGATTTAGTAATATATTCAGTAAATATATTAATTAACTATTGCTTATATTGCTGCCTACGATGAATAAATTGAAATTAGTTTCAGAAAAATAAAAATAAAAGTGTATTTGGTAAAAGAACAATTTAACTATTAAAATTTTGATGTACACTTTATGAAAGAGTAGCATATTTGTCAACACAAAAATGAAGTTAAGGTGAGTAATTGATGAATTTCAAGGTAATTTTTGTAGTAGTTGGCAACACCAAATATAGTCTCGCTGCGCGCATTCCAGAAAATTAGTCTCGTAGGGAGTACGCCTACGTCATCGTGAGGAAGTTATGGCGCCAAACATGAATTTTATTAATTTTCAAAAATGTTAGATAATGAGTAAATTACGAGTAAAATAATCAAAAATACACTTACAAGTGAAATGTAACACCATCCTTTTGTAGATTTGATGTGTTAGACTTTTTCTTGCACCCATAAACAGCACAAAACGGCATTTTTCTTGGAGCTCTTTATGCAAAGACGTTCGGGAATCGTATAACAAAAATGGCAGCTGAACTAGTTTTATATAACGCGTGAGATGTGAATCTCATACCTTTGGCAGAGGGGAACGCCTGTGTAAGCCGACTCCCCTGGTATATGCTCTAAGCATGAGGGTCCAGTACCCGTACGTATTACTTCGATCTTGTAACATAAAGAACATGAGAGTCCAGTACCCGTACGTATTACTTCGATCTTGTTACTTATAGAACATGAGGGTCCAGTACCCGTACGTATTACTTCGATCATGTTACTTATAGAACATGAGGGTCCAGTACCCGTACGTATTACTTCGATCTTGTTACTTATAGAACATGAGGGTCCAGTATCCGTACGTATTACTTCGATCTTGTTACTTAAAGAACATGAGGGTCCAGTACCCGTACGTATTACTTCGATCTTGTAACATACAGTATTACTAATATTTGCTAATTCTTGTTACTTAATTATAGTTGCTTTCTTTTTGTTTCAGAACGATTTCCGACATACCTCTACTGGATCCAGATCTTTTGTACAAAGGAAAAGTGCTAGTTTCAGATTATAAAACGTATTGTAAAATTATCAATAGCAATAGAACTTAACCCAATAAACTAATTTATTTTTCGTATTTTCTTGCTTTATTGAATTATTTATAAATTAGATAGTATGAATGAATTCGGGCGGTTGATTGAATTCGGAGATCCTCTATGATTGAATTTCACCTTGTATAGGCCTCGGCGAGTATCTTGAGCACTCGTCCATAATACTTTGTTTACAGAGAAAAATAAAGAGGTCTCGTCAGATGAGAATACTACAGTATTTGGAAAAACGGATGTTACACTCACGTATTACTTGTTGTTGACTACATGTCAACTGTTCCACCGATACAATTCCGGCATTTGTGTGCCGTTTTTAAGATAGTCCACAATGGCCGTTTGAGAACGACGGCCAACGCCGCGTCGTAGTCGTCCTAAGAAAGACTCGCATTGAAAATGACGACATTGTATCCGTAAAACAGTTGGCATCAATTTGTTTGGGGGGGGGGGGGCGCTCGCAAGGAAAACTGTAATAATAGGTATACTACATACAAAAATATATTATATTTGAATGAATGTTTAATAAAGTGCAACCGAAGAGTACCTCAATAAAATATCAGCAATCCATCCATCAGCCTAGTTCGTCCACTGCTGAACATATGCCTTTCCAGGACTGCCACTCTCGGCGGTCATCCTGGAAGAATTGCCCATACTTACACACGCTGGGCAGGCTGAGCATTATTTTATTTACTTTTTGTTTCGAAAGCCCGAGTACTTGCTTGTCCCCCCCTCCCCCACAGACCGTGCTTGGCTATGCCCATGATTGGCATAGAGTCAACAACAATAATGAGTGTAATATCAACTTTTGAAAATAATTTCAGACAAGGTCTATCAACAGAATTAAACTAGCAGAAAAATTCATTTGAGCTTTAATTAATTGCCTAGACAACTAGTATGTAATAAAAACTATTCTTGATCTTCAATCTTATTTGACAGAGGATAGCTTGGGAGGTGGAGTTGGTAGGGCATGGCTTTTAGATCTGAAATAAAATTCAAATACGTTACACATAGCCAAATTTAATTTACAAAATTCGTCAGTACTTTATCCATATTACAAGAAAAAAAAACTTGGTTACAATTACATTTCGTTCAACACGACTCCACTTAGGTCACTTAAAGTCTATAGTTTTCACTAACCGCTCACTCGGTTCCATTTCGCAAGCTTTTATAACAAGAAATGTCTTGTTTAGGTCGATGACATCTATAGTGTAGAACGACAAGTAAATTTTTTTCAATGAGCATTGTGGTAAATCCATAATTCCTGATAAAACACCCATACTTACCTCCAAGTTGCATAGTAAATATATTCATGAGTGGCTCATTTTCTTACTTACCTTTGGGAATTAATCTGCGGAATGCATAGCACGATCATTAATGTGACAGGGAGGTATGGACACATGGATCAGTATTTGGTGAAATAGGGACGTAATTCTGTGCAAATAGATAATACAGATAATAAGACTCGAGATGCCCAAAATAATCTGTGCATTCTCAGAGAAATCAATCAATAACCACTACTTTAAAAACATACGGATGCTAAGAGAAATGCCGTTTAAAGCTCCTGGAAACTTTCGATAGATCTCAAATACTGACCATGTGTGTGTGTGACGTCACAGCATGCGATAATCCGCGGCAGCTCAACTTGGCGGTTTCTTTTATTAGCAATAATCGACTATATAAATCCAATTAATATATCAAGAAAAGATTAATAGCTTCATTTCACGAATGTGTGAATGATGTATATGATAAATTTTAACCATTGTAATTGGCCGGTCTTGGCCAAGTTGTCCAGCCACGGACTGTATGTATGTGTGGAGGTGGTGGTGGGGGGTATGTGGGTGTGAGAGGGATGTAACTATCGCGAGGAGGAGGAGGAGGACCTGTCGCGGCGGCGGCGCGGCGGAGCGGCGCGCGGGGAGCGGGAGCGGGAGCGGCGCCGACGGGGCGGGGGCGGCGGTGAGCGGCGCCGGGGCGGCGGGCTGCGGCGCCTGTACCTGCGAGTACACAAGTCGTTGAGATAAAGACGGTGCAATATCATTGAAATTACAGTGGATTGACATCACAAATGTTAGATAGTTCAGGCCTAGCATCAAGCTAAACTACCGTCCTGCACCAACGATTTTGTTTTTGAATTGTCTATCCTGCTCTGATCAAAAGTTTTAGCGTCCTTGTTACTCCATATGCAAAAAAACCCTCAGTGCGAGAGGGACGGATTCGAGGAAAAGTAGCAACAGGTCGTTTTTTTTTAAATAAAATGTATATGTCATAAAGTTGATATCAATATTTCGTTTAACCAGGTCCTAGATACCGTTAAAACCCAGATTATAAAATATAATTGTAGTCCATATGTCATTATTGTCAAATCAGGAGAATTGGTGTCGAAAAAGACCTCATTTCAATAAATATTTCTATCGAGTCAAATTTCTCCGTTTCTGTTTAACAGATCCCTAGAAAAAGATTCTAAAAATAATGTACTATTTTATCAAAATAATACATTATTCACTGAAGTAGATATGCAAGTTCTAAAAGTGCCGATTTTATTTCTGTAGCGCCTTAAGTACAGATACTCATCTTTGTGCGCGGCGGCTCTATGTGTGTGTAAGTTTGTTAATATAAATAATATATGCAGATTTGATTTTTATGGCAATGATAGTCGTCGTCCGAGCAACAAAAGCTCACGAACACATAGCGCCGCGCGCAAAGTTGAGTTGCTATTCAATAATGTATTAAAATTAAGCAAAATTTAAATCTAAGCAAAGTACAGCTAATTACTAATTACCCATAAAAATATCCCTAAAATACCTAATGACCAAAGTAAACAAATTTTGGCATATTTTAAACTTCATCGTTTTAAGGGACTTTTATAACGCAGATTATGATCATTAGAGAACGAGTAAAGTTACCTGGGCGGCGAGTGTCTGCGAGGTGGCACGTGTCGCGGCGGAGGGCGCGGGGAGGGGCGGCGCGGGCGCGCGGGGATCAGCACCGGCGCCGCCGTGATCTCCTGACCGTCGATCTGACCTGGACGATGCACCGATGTCGAGTTTACTGTTACACTACAGGCAGTTCCGCCGTTTATCAATGTTCGACCCCTACGTGACTTAGAGCCTTTCATACGCTCTCTTCGATTTCATGAATCGTTAATATAGATCGGAGCTATGATCTGGACTGCGGTCTTATTGTTTTAGCGATAATCACAATAATAGTAGTTTATGCTACAAGGGCCAAAAGGAATAAATTACGAGGACGACGTAACCGAGTAATTTATTGCTTTTACGCCCGTGTATCATACTACGTTTTTTAATGCATAGTGTGAGAAAATGAAAACAAATATAATCTTGTGAACTTTCAATTATGATTGGCTCAAAAGGATTGTATCCAGAGCCGTTAAACAGTGGAAAAAAAAGTATAACATCTATGGTACACAGGAAAGGCTGCAGGTTAGCCAACCATTGCAAACAAATAAAAAAAAAAATAATAATAAAAGCCCTAGGGCAAAATAATCGACTTTCTGTTCGGTTTTAATGCATAAAAAGTGGGCCTTTACGAGCACATGCATTGAAAAGAGTTTTAATAATATTTCGTGAGATCGGGACACGAGTGCTTTCGTTTCGTAATAGATTTGCACGAGTGTCCCAATGTCTAAGTATGTTCGGTTGCAGACAATACTTTATCTACGATCACCAAAAGCAAATTCACGAAAAATTAAAAAAAAAAAAGAACACTCGTCATTACACTGTCGTGATACTCATCATGATTGAATTAATATGTAAATGCGTGAGACCAATCAGAAGCGAGAAAAGTGGCTTAAGAAATTAAGACAGACCGTTATTGCTTGTGATTGGTTCTGTAGCAGTGTTCGACAGGTATCATCAGTTCATAGAGTTTTACGCTTTTAAGTTCCAGTGCGTGTAAATCGATGAACTGACCATATCTTTCGTTCTGGCCCCGTTGTATAATGTTTAATCGCACGCGACGCAACTTACTTGAATCACAAGTGCAGGAGCGTGACACGATGTTTGTGCGATTGAACAATATGCCACACTCCTCGCACCTGTGATTCAAATCGCGTCGCGCGCGGTTAAATAGTATGCTACGGTGCCTGATCAAGCTATAATGTATGGAGTACAAATGCTATCTGTCAGCCTTAATTTATTGTTTACCGTCGGCGGACGAACAGACATCAACCTACATAATTATAAAGGTTTTCACGGTTTTACGGAATACAAAAAAATTAAATTTTGCTAGCTGGGACATAAAAATGGTACATTGTGTGTTTTTGATAGCTTGATCAAATCGATGAACAGACGATATCTGTTATTCGAATCAAAATACAATGAACAAAGTATAATCTTGATTTTTTCAACAGTTACCTCCATCCATATGCTTCATAGCGTTCTCCGCTTCATCTGCATTGCTGAAGTCGACGTACGCGTACCCTCTCCCGTTGTGAGGATGCAGCCGCTCGACGGGGAACTCGACGGTCTTCACGACGCCGTACGTGCCGAAGATCTCTTGCACGTGGTCGCGGGTCACGTTCAGGGTGAGGCGGCCGATGTGGATGCGAGTTGGGCGCGGGGGAGGGGACCGCTCGCGCTTCTTGCGCCCCGGCGATCTGGATACATTTATTTAAACTATGATACACATATGATACAAGTTTTATATATTTTGGTACTTGGGAATTTTTTCATTGCAATACTCATATTCATTTATAGGTAAAAGAAACATGTACAGGTCATTATTACAAATTAATATGTACAATAAAATAACACGATACAATAATAAGATAACTTTCCTTTGTCGTGATTTATAAAATATATTCACTTAGTGTATGCACTTTTCGTATTTACCTATTTATTGATAAATGGAAAAAAATAACAAGAAAATATGTAGTGAAAAGAACTTTTCACTTATTTGTTCCATTCATCGATTTATCTATCAGCCTGGTTTGTCCACTACTGGACAGACCTTTCCAAGATTTCGCCACTCTTGGCGGTCCTCTTGGAAGAAATGCGCATACTCACACACTCTGGGCAGGCGGGTTGGTGAAACCCTCGCGCAGCAGTGACATCGCTGCCCGTCACCAGTCTGTTTTATGGAAATGGATATATCGCCATCAATAGGTCCCAGGTTTTGATTATTAATCAAAGATCCCAGGCACGGTGGGCTACTGGTTGTGCCTGTTTGAGAACTGTCTTCTTACTCTCCCCTGAATAACTTCATGAGGGTTTTCTTGTCTTTTTGATTAAATAAATTATATATATATATATATATATATCCGAAAACACAAAAAATATAATTATAGGTAGTAAAATATATTTCGACCACTAATTGTGGTCGGCATCAGTTACACAATTATATATAAAAGTTAAAAATTAATGATTATAAATTATAGGTACTTACTTACTTACGTCAAAATTGTCCTCAACAATACGCATGCTGTTTTGGGAGACAGGTCATCCCTTCTCATGACTTTACACCATTGCTTTCGCAGATTAATTTCTTGCGGTACCCTTATAAATATTTTTTAGGTATACATTTTGTTGTTGACTGACACTTTGGGACAACACAATATTTATAACACTGTTGCTTAGGTAGAGATATTTTTACGTACTGCTTTCTCCGGGCGCTGTAGTAGTTTGCGACGTGTGACGTCACTCTCAGAGCGGCCGCCTGGGAGCTGTCGTTTATTCCCGCGCATTAAAGATATGAACTTTGAACTTTCCTAACTTCGTCAATTATTATCGTATAACAATGAAACTTTTACCAAAGTTTAAGTTATTAAAAGTACATTCAACATGAAAAAAAAAATTGGTTGTCTATTGTCAGTGAAAGTCGGATACAAACAAATGACAACGCTCGGACGTTTTGGCTTTTTCGCTTCCTTTTCGAATGCAAACAAGCGCAACTTTTCCATTATGTGCCATGTATTTACAGTAACGCACACTTACACTTCAACATCGTTATATGACACACACATAGAAACTACTTACTATACTTACTATCTACTTACTATCACCATAGATAAATAAAGGAAGGATAGATTGCTCACTCCATACATTAGAACCATAGTAAAACCAGAACAGTAGTTTATCTTCAACCAAAGGTACATCGCGCGGCTAATATGTGTGCGTGCTAGTACGCACGAACTACAGTACGCACACAACAGCAATATCTCGGTATGCAAGGCCGGTGCTAGTCGGGGTCACGCCGCGGTCGCGCTCAGTCAAGTCTCTCAAACAAGCCGCCACGCCGCGCGCTGCGCGTCACCGACCAATTCAAGTATGTCGACAGTACGCAATCGAACATATTGTACTGTCTTCGGATGCCTCAATAATAATTCCTCAAATCCAGAATTATCGTTCTTCTCAATACCTACTCAACAAGAAAGGTGAATAAGAATTGATGGTATATATAAATAATAATGTGAAATGTAAACCGTATTTTCTTTGTTCACATTTAACATAGGTCCTATGATCATAACTGTGCTATGTTTGTTAATTATTCAAGGTGTTTTTAAACGTGGAGCTGATATGGTTGAAATCGCAAAGATTTTTTAATTTTAGACTAGGAGCCAATGTTTGATTAGATACTTAAATTTTATTATGTACTCTAATGAATTTAACTGATTAATTTAGGTAACAATCACAAAGATTTTTAAGCAAAGGCATCGCCAGAGGGGGCAAGATGACATAAATTGTAGGTAAAATAAACTAATTTTAAGTTTTTAAGATAATCTTCTTGTGTTCCTCGCGAATTTTTCGACTACTTTGTTATTAAAATTTCGAAAGTTTTTCGAATCTCTATGGGGGGACAGCTACCCCCTTCCCCCCCTTGACGATGCCCATGTTTTTAAGTAAAGTTCAGGAGCCAATATTTTTTCTTACAATAATTAAGATAAGCAAGTAAGATTTCTTTATGAGTTATAGTGTCTATATGTTTATTATGTATGATATGAATGTATGTTTGTTTGTAGTAGGTATGTATGTTTGGATGTTTCACTACATCGTCGATTGATAGCTCATTTGTCATAATCGGCTTCAAAACATTTTAAGTATTGATTTTTTATTAGCTACGAACAATGATACGAAACTAAAAGAAGGGACAACCCTGCAAAAGTAGGTATTTAAGTCTCGTACGGGGCGTGAGTTAAACTACTGTTCTGGTTTTACTATGTTAGAACAAAGCCCGCGTAAAACTTGTTATGTTCGCCGGTACCTAGTAGTTCGACTTATTATTTTTGATGTCGCTACTATACTAGATAAATTGTGACATACCTAGTGCCATTTATCGAACTGTTGATGAAACGAAATTCGATGTGTGTGTGTGTGTAGCGACTATACTGCGCCCACAAAAACAAAAATTTGCTAGAATACGACAATACGCGACACATGGCATACGATAAATCTGAGGATAAATCGCTCAACCGTGCATGACAGTTGAGTCAAAGAGTAAAGTTATATACCGGTATGTATGAGTAGTGTGTTGGGTAAATAAAGCGTATTTTAATGCACATACTTTGTTTAATTGATCGTTGTGCGCCATCTACCGGAATCCAGAATAACCATCTGCACGCTTAGTTAGATTGCCAGCTTACCACCGAAAGTTTAACGAAAAAAATGTTAAAAACACCTGATTAAGAGTTCACTATTTTCTGATGCGATGTTATGAAAATTTTGTGTTTTTATTCATAAAATGAATAAATATGATGAACCAGAACAGTAAAATGCTATATTTCGTCGATTTCAGACAAATTTTATTTCCAGCGAGACAAGTAACGCCATCTAGCAACGTTATTTTTAGTATTGCGAACCGTACAAGGAGATAGCAATCTATCCTTCCTTTATTTATCTATGCTATCACTCAGTATCGAACCAGTGTATGAGCGAGCGAGCGACTCATTCATAAGTACACGCAGGCTGCGGTGACGCAGTTCCCGCTATTGATGACAGATGGCGCTCGTCGGCGCTACATTGTAGCAGAAAATTGATAATTTAAACAGATTATAAACAAAAATTCGTAAATGATGCGTATGTGTAAGGGTAGACAGTGTCTTTTTGTCTGTATGGACCGCACGCTCTATTAGATAGATTACCTTTCATGTTTATCCTTGCTCTTGGCCTTGTCATTGGAGAGAGGCGCAGATGGTTTCTTCTTGTCGAGAGGAGAGCGATCTCTGACTTTGTCTCTGTCGGCTCCATCTCGCTCCCGTCGGTCTTTTGTTGGACTATTGTGTGGGGAAGTTCTGCAAGAATCGTACAATTTCTTTTCATATTTAACTTTAGCTTTGCCACATTTATTTTTGAATCATAACACTTTATAACATTCATATAACAACCCCTTGATTAATCTTTTTGATCATTCCTAACACCGAACTGAACTAATAACACGAGAAATCTTTTTTTGATAATTTTGTTTCTTCTATGACACACAATCTCAAAATGCTTGTCACAGAAGACTTTATATTATTAAATTATTGAGAACAAAGAACATACGTACGACAGTCAAATAGGGCATAATATCTCACCCTAACATAATTACCCCGCCTCTTTAGATAGCAATCTTTGTCAACTTAGCTACGTACTTCTTCTTGGCACGAGACCGTTGCTCGTTGCTGGTCGTGCTGGACGAGCTGGAACTTGAGGACGATCGCGAGGAGCTGCCCGAACTGCTTGAAGACGATCGGGACGAAGACCGGGACGACCCGCTCTCTGACGAACTGGAACATACAAAATAACCTTTCAAATTAAACTTATCGTCGTCGCGATTTTCGTCAGATTTGTTCGTCTTTGCTGTCAACATGGCTTTTTCTGAAATTATATATATTTATTTGTGTAATGTAGGTATGTCAGATACACTTTTTACAGGTCGGTTTTAATGTAATATAATTAAATAATCTGTATCTATAGGTAATAGTTTTATATAATAAATAATAATATGGGGAAATAGACAAGGAAATAATAAAGGTTAGTTTATCTTGAATTTAATAAAAAAATACACTTGAATAAAATAAAATATATAGGAATACAGAATAAATAATATTATAAATATATGCAATACATATAATAAATATATGCCTAACTCCGCCCATTTGATTAGTCTTGCTAAGAAGGGCATGAAACTTAGCAAAATCATGTCTTTTTTTTTCATAATATTAGTTACAAACAAATAAATGTACAAAGTAAGCCTATACTTTAATTGAATAGGGAGATAAAAAAATAAACTTTTAAGAAAAAAATAGTAACAGTCTTCAAATGTAACAGCAGTCATTCACTAAAAAATTCAAAATAATTTTATAATGAATGACCAATGGTACCGAAACAGTACTTTTGCAGACTTCTTTCTTCCTGAAACATTATGTTCTCTAGAAGTCTGTGCTCTGTTGGTTTTTATGTTGCTACATCATAGAGAATGCGCCGACTTCTAGATAATTATCATCTTTCATCATCATCTCATTATCATCTTTCTAGTTAATTATATCTTGAAAAATTTTTGAGTAAATAAGTGAGTTTCTTTGAAAAACATGAAAATGGGCGATTTTGTGTCAGAAAGGGCAATTTAAACAACCTGTGTAGGCAAGAGTTCTGATCGGGTCTGGCAACACTGGTTCTTTTAAGTATACTTTCTTCTGTATAAGAGGTGTTAGCAAAAAAAAATTGTCACTGCACAATTTTCGAGTTCATAATCAGGATTTTACAAAATGAGTGTAGATGAAAATTTTAATAAAATCAATTTCTTTTCAAATTCACATTTAAAAATGTAAAGTACATCAATATCTCTTTACAGTTAAAGTCGAAAGTTGAATTGCCAAAACTCTGATAAGATTTTTAAGGCTTACTCCATTAAATATTAATTTTTCCCTACACTTCTGCTATAAGACTTACTTGTGATTGAAATTTCAAAATGTGCCCTGATAGGTTTTTATGGTAATAAATTAGTTATGTAAAGGGCAATAACTTTTTTTTGCCTCGTGTAAGAAGCCTGATTTTTTACAGCACTATACAGCCATAAACTTCTGTAGGAGGTATCAGTTTCAATTTGATATCTTACACGGGGCCTGAGCAAAAGGATCTCAACAGATAGACAGACAGACAGATGGATGACAAAGTTATCCTATAAGGGTTCTGTTTTTTCATTTTGAGGTTTGGAACCCTAAAAAACATGTTTTGCAGGTCATTTAGGTAGCGTTCTAATACGCCTGAGTAAACACAAAGTTTACTTCATAAAGGTGAAAGAGATAAGACTGATACAGAATATATTTAATAATCATTTTGCAACGGTCACTTTGTAAAGGCAGTTTATTTACGTGGCAATGGGTACTTTTATGTTTATTATTATTACCATAACAAAATGGCTTTACAAGTAATTCCTAAGAATTCTATAACCCAGAAACAAAAAAAGGCGCATAATGTGATGACAAACGTCAAAGTGAAAATTTAGCCCTAAATCAGCGCTGAGGGACTACACCTTCAGCACATCGCTGAGTCAGTTGCCTTTTTCAGCAACAGCCTACCATATAGTTTTAATGTAATTTTAAGTAAAATAGATGTAAGTAGAAATATTGTATGTATTGTATTGTAATGTGGCTGTTGCCGAAATAAATGTGTTTCTTTCTTTCTTTCTAAATTTATAGAGCCTAAAATTTACTGTCAAAAGTGAATTTTATATTTATGACCGACTTGGAGAATTGTTCCGAGCTGTTTGTTTTCACATGGGTGGTCGTGGAATGGATGAGGGTTAATTTTTACCTTAAACCTGGCATATAGGAACCCAGCCGCAGCATTGCAGGCGCAGCGACGGTATGTGGGATTACAAGATAATTATACTTAGATATTTTGGTTGGTATGGTTTGTTCGTTCTATGATTGACAAGCGATTGTTTCTACTGCATTTTTTAATGGTCTAAGGCGGTCTGCTGGTTTCTGTTTCTATAAAGCCCGCGCGACGAACGACTCGTCTCACGCAGCGCTGCTCTGTAAAAACAGAACTCTGTGCCGCGCCGCGCCGGGGGCGCACACTCAACGCAGCGGATGGCCTAAGATCACATAACCTCTAAATAAAACAGCCACAATCAAACAACAAAAAACATTTCAACATACCTGCTGCTGCTATCACTGCTACTAGACCCTGAAGCGTCCTTTTTTTTCTTTTCCTTTTCTTTTAATTTCTTTTTGTCTTTATCTGAAGTAGCGGAAGGCGATTTATTGCGCGCCCTGAAAATGTATTTACAAAACTAAGAGGTTCCATATCAAAAAAAAAAATTGTGATAACAATCTCGTATAATTTACTTACATTTTAAAGGTATTTCACAAGAGAAATGCGGTTAAATAAAATCAATCAAAAGCTATCCACATCTAAAATCCAGCTTTAAAATCAACCAACCACTACCACCACCATCTTTTTTTATTTACGTTCCGTTTCAAAACGAGCGATTGGGTTCGTTCCGTATTGAGCGTAACACGCATGACGTGCGTTTAAATATTCAACTAATTGTTAGAGCGACTCGCTCAGCGAGTCTCGCTCTACGATCTAATAGATAAATAAAAAAAAGACAGACATCGACAGCGTGATGTATACCTGTCTCGCTTTAACATGAAGCTAGCTTCGAGAAAGAGTCACGTAGTCACGTACTCTGCTAGACAACCTGACAGGATTTATGCTGAGCGTTATCCAAACCGACACACACCCGTGATATGGATATTTTCAAGGGTTGTAAAAGCCTCCAGAGAAGGAAGAAATCCGGGCAATCACGGCAGTGAAGGTAGATCTGTTGACGATGAGGAAGTTCTTTTACAAATTGAAGACGATCCAGTAACTTCTTGTAGTTGTAACGAACAAACTACGTAAATACCCAGATCCACTGCAAACAATATTAACATCATCTTTATTATATTACGCGTGTACAGACTCTGCTAACCCGCGATTTTGCGAAGCGCGTAGTATTTTGACAGCGAATGCTGCATAAACACCGAGAAGACCCAGATTTTTTAAATCACGTGTTGTAGCGTGATGAGTCCGCCTGCAGGAAGGATGGCTACATCAATCTGCATTATCTCCACAGTTAGCGGATGGACAACCCGCATGAAAAAAAGGAAAACCATTTACAGTACCAATTTAAAATAAATTTGTGGTCCGGGATTTTCAACGGGTGAGTCGTGGGCGCAGTAGAACTGCCCTCAGTTCTAAATGGAGATAATTACTTGGAATTCTGCAAAAATCTTTGCCAAGAGGAGTTACTTCAAGCTCGACCACAAATGTGGCTGCAAAATGACGGGTGCCCGGCTCATTTTGCCATTCAAGTAAAATCACATCTAAACATAACATACCCCAGCCGTTGGATTGGCAGACTATGCCCCATTCTGTGGCCACCAAGGTCGCCCGACTTTTATCCACTCAACTACTTCAACTGGGGCTGTTTAAAGCTTTAAAGGATCGAGAGTGCGCAAAACTCATTTACATTGAGTGAGAACTACGCGAACGAGTGACCCAAGCCGCCAAAAGCATATCGGCACTCAGCCAGCGCCGAGTAAGACAAATCTTCCTTAGAAGGTGACGATTGTGCATTCGCACAGGCGGGCGTGAATTATAATATTTGTAATAAAAAAATACTCTTCATTGTTTCTTTTTTTGTGTCCCTTTTTTCTTGTCAGTAAACATTGTTTTTAAATATTAAAAAAATCACCACTCCTTGACTTTCTTTTAATTAAAACTCAACACCTTTTACTTTTATAGCATAAGGAAATAGTTAAAGCAACACTGCGGTGATGTAAAATCTTATTTTTAGTTCAAATTTTGTAATGTTAAGTTTTATTATATATTGCCGCTGATTAACGCCAATGAGCGTTTTTTTCGTTGTTTTTTTTCTTAGTTCTTAGCTTTTCTCCAGATGACGCTGTCCATGTCTCCATAGATAAAATGCGTTTCGTGACAATCAATGTCAAAGTGGTTTTTCGTTTGTTTGGAATCGGTGCAAATTTTGTCTTTGATTCTGTTGCTAAAGAATACGACAGTGCCATCTAAGAATCTTATTTAACACTAAATTTGACAAAAGGAAAAACCTCATCCTTATTCTGAGGGAAAAACACTCATTAGGCTTGCTCTAAGAATAAGGATTATTCTGAGGGCATGCCCTTATGAAAATGATCAAATGTCATACATTTCTGGGAAAAACATTAAATGAGGAAGTTTTTAAAATAGTTTGTCATTCCCGCATCATGCTTTTTCTTTTCATAACAGGCCCAAAGATTAAATATTTTTTTCAAGTTTACACAAAAACTGGAAACAAAGTCTTGCCATTTAGATTTAGTGTAACTATTCAATAATATTTGCTAACCAAATCAAGGTCATTTCCAAATAAAATGTATAAAAAAACGGTCAAGTGCGAGTCAGACTCGCGTACCTAGGATTCCGTATTGTGGATGATAAATTAAATTTTGTCTTTTTTTTTGTGAATTTCTCAACAGCTTTATTTTTCCTGTAATCTTTACGTAAACACATATTACCATGATTTTCTTCATATTTTTTGGTCCACCAGTTTTGGAGATAAGTGGGGGGGACATAATTTTTTTTATGGTTTTTCAAGGATTTCTTGAAATAGATGCAATTAAATATAGCCAAACTATATATTTTTACTATCAAATTTATAATACCTACAATTTGATACCCATATTGTATTTTTAGGATAATATTTTTTATTTTTCTCACTTTTGTTTTGGAAATATTTTGAACAATTTAAAATTTTTCATTTTTTTTACACCGTATTATGTGGGCAAATTAATGATATTTTTGTGATAAATTTAATGTCTTTATCTTTAATAGTGCTGTTAAGTAATGAGGCTGTGATATACGGACGGACGGACAACGAAGTCTCACCATAAAGGTTCCTTTTGTACCTTTTAGGTACGGAACCCTAAAAATAATTCCTAAACTGAAAAATAAAGTAATGACAGCAAAAAAACTAAGGATGGTAGGAAAATTTCAAATTATTAATATCTCAGAAACCATCAAACTTTTATTTTTATTTTATTTGATAGGACTTGGGCTAAGCTACCTCCCAAAACCGTTTGATTCATTCATTATGGGACATCCTGTATGAATAAATAAAATATCTGTGACTTCTTCTTAGTAGAGTACAACCGATGATGTTTCACAATTACCTATCATTGAATAGTCATATATATAAAAAGAGAAGTCCTGACTGAATCACAATTTTTTTCCTTTTGAGGTATCTATCTATCTATATATCGATAATCTATCTATCTGTCTGTTTATCTATTTATCTATATCTATCTACTATATCCCAGCAAAATATCTTTGGAACGGAAGGTGGTACATCCTTAGGTGTTGGACCACGGGGTGCCAAAAAAAGTGTTTTTTTTAATCATCAAAACTTTTACGGCCTGTATCTCCCAAACGGCTGGAACTACCCCCATGTTGATGGATGTCTAGGAAAAGGTCTCGACGAGATCTACGTACCGAAAGTGTTAAAACTTTACAGGCCCGTATCTCCCAAACGGCTAATCAACTATAGTGATCAGTCAACCTGGGGCTAAATGACGGAAAAAAAAAATTGAATTTGACAGGTTTTGACAGTTTTTTGACAGGTCCAAAAAAGTATTCTGATTTGCATGGAACTCGGCATCAAGGGGCATTCGGGGTTACCAATTACGCTGCCGTATTCAAATTTGTAATTTTTTGACACTTTTTCGGAAAAAACTTGATTGGTAAGTGCCTGTGTTTGGCTCCCTGGTGAGGCCGAAGGCCGAGCCAAGTTCCACGAAGCCGAAGGCCGAGTAGTGTGTTTCTAGCGAGGCCAAAAAACGAGCATGCGAGTTTTTCGGCCGAACACTACACCTTGACTCCCAGAGGGAGTGGGAGCACTTATAATGTTTGTTAAACAGTTAGAAATAAAAAACAACGTGTTTCAGCTTTTTTGAAAAATCAACCCCAAAGGCAGTAAAAATTTTGCCCTTTGTTCGGAAAATCATCCCCTACAGACAAAAATAGAGGAGAAAGGAATTCAAAACAAAAGAAAAAGAGATAAATATATATACAAGGTGACTTTTTGATCATCGTCCAAATTCATACTGGAGGCTTGATAAGTGATCAGTATCTTGGATCAGTAATAATTTTTGTGAAATTCGTAAAATGAAATTTCGGCTTTCCATAGAAAATCAGTTCCAGTCCCGAGTAAATCACTATGGGGAGTCGAAATTTCATTTTACGAACTTCACCAAAATTATTATTGATCCATGACACTGATCACTTACCAAGCCACCAGTATGAATTTGGACGATGATCAAAAAGTCACTTGTATATATATATTTTTTCTTTTTTACCGTCTTTTTAATATGGTACATATTTATTATTATTCCCTCAAGTGCGATTTCTAACTCTGTCTAGATCATGGATGTATGTCCATGGTCTAGATACCGATAAAATTCGGCTGACAGTTGTCATTTCGGAGTTTTCTCGGGATTCGGACAAATTTTGAAAATAGAATTCAACATTTCCGTACGAATAAGGCGAACATTTTTCGAAACTGCTCCGATAGGATTATGGCTTGGAAATACAATGGTTGCAATGCCATCCATATTAAGAGCAATAGGTATCGGTACTTTATTTATTTATTTATTTTGATTTGAGGTTATGTATTTACTTGACGTTTGTTACTCCAGACCGTTCCATAACGCTTTTCTCATGGGAATCACTCGCAAGCGTTTCAAAACCAGATCTTTCTTTCCATTTCTAGTGTCTCTGCCTTTTCTTAAAAAGGGGCGCGTTCATAAACTAGGGGTCGCGACACGGATTGTATTGCCATCTCTGTCGTACGTGTTGGAAACTGAAGTCTGAATACGGCATCTTGCTGTCAGTGTTGGAACCTGACGAAAGTTTTAATTTATGAACGGGGGGTCAGGCGTCTAGGAAGTCTAGTCTAGGAACCCTAATTAGGTACCTGAATTGTTAAATGTAAATGTGGGTACTGAAATAAACTTTAAAGCAGAAGAAGAAGAGCCAATAACCCTGAAGAGCAAATAACGCACAATAAAGCAGTAAAAAAGTAAAGAAAAAGACCGTGGGTATGTAAGGATAAATAAATATATTTTCTGTACTTATTCCCTCCGTATTTCTGATACCTAGGTAGCCATAAAACATAAATTTCAAATGTATTTGCAGGAATTGCACATGCTTTGGTCAGAGTGTCGATAAGGGGGCAGGCCTACACCTCAACCGGTGTTTCTCCAAAAGAAAACATTGCAGGTACCAAAGAAAATGACAACACAAACCCTGCAGGTTTTAAGTCTTCATGTTGTTGTTACTGAAATATGGTGTAACTCTGAAGTACCAGGAGCTCTCTCCAGGCTAACTGCTAAGTATGCTAAACTTCGAAGTATATTCTCATCTGAATATGTATCAGTCAAGAAAAAAGAAGATGAGGAACCATATAACAAGTCCCTAGAGCCACTGATAGAGAAAATTATGGCATTACAATTACTGCCACACAAACTGAAAGCAAGGATAGCATTGAGTTTTATTTCACTAGAAAAAGACATCATGGATTTTATCCATAATTTAACTCAAATGATACATTCTCAGGCAATTCCAGAAAATACTCTGTATTGCATCAGTAAAATTGTGATAGGGCTTGATTGTAGAGTAGATAGATGTGCCACTTTAGTGAAAATTTTGTCAGATTCATATTTAGGAATTGATGTTATATGCAATGAAACCACAAAATTATGCGCCTTTCAGCCTTCCATGTTGCAGGATGTGTTAGTTAAGTTACATGGAGTATCAAATAAAAATGAAATGAATAAAAAGATTTACAAAATGGCAAGAATATTAAGTCGAAATGATGTCTTCAAAATTTGGAATGAAGAAGCTAGTGAGGCTAGGGATGGAGATTATGAGATTCCTATGAATAAAGTTCAAACATTAGAATATGTAGCTGCCAATGCTCCACTCGATGTATTCAAATACTTTTGTAGCAGGCTAAAGAAGAAGTATCAGCTAAAATATCTGCCAATTGCTATGGTTTTTGCTATATTGTCTAAAAAAGATAATGAAGACAAAATTATATTTCTGTATCAAAAACTTTCCAACATAATGTGGTTGAAAGTTATGATAAGATTTCATGACAACATATTCAAGAAATTTTTTTTGGGCTGTCACAGTCATTACTGCATTGAGTTCTTTAACAATTTGTGTAAAAACAACCAATTCAATGTTTGTTGCACAATTTTATATAATTCATTAAAATTGCTTTGCAAATATGAATATAAAGGCATTGTTTACTCCAATAGTAAAGATACATTCCTACACATGTGGTACAATGCCCCAGACAATGTTAAATTAAAAAAACGAAAGGAGTTCTATGAAATGATGGATGTACTGATAAAGAATCATGATTTTCATTTGCTGAATATATTGATAAATGATAAAGCATTTGTTGAAAAGCAAAAGTTTGACCACATGGTGCATGTTGTCTCTAGACTGGTCATGGAATATAATGATGGTATATTAAACAATTTCATAAAGGAAAGCCCAAGAGATTTAACTGACATCAAGAAAAACATTAACATTGATATATTAAAACAGATGATTCTTAAAAAAAGTGATATCTCAAATAAATATGAAGTTTTATCAATATTCTTTAATTCTGAATCCATTCTAAAAAGTTTGAAAAGTCAACTTATGGATGATCAAACATTTGTTATAGAAGCTCTTAGTACAGTTTCACAGAGAGAGAGAGGTGAGCAGAATGTGAAGAACTTTTTGATATGGATCTGTGATAATGATGAAACGGTGATGAAAAAATTCATACAGGAGAAGTTAATAACAGATCTATGGCTGGTAGATATCTACAAAAAATATTTATTAGAAACTTCCAATGAATACTGTTATCCTTCACCATTTCTATTTACTTGTCTTAATGTGGAAGCTGAAACAGTAGATAATATCAAAGCTTTAGTCCGTAATGATACTAAGCTAATATTCAGGTTGTGTGATAATTTCACATCTATGCAACTCTGTAAAGCATACAAACTTTTTGAGTGCATCTTTAATGAAAATCAAAAGGAAGAGAGACAAAAATTTCAGGAAGCCTATTGGTTATCAAAGAGAGGATTGAAAAAGATGTATAAGTTATTTCAAACAGATTTTTTTCATGAAGACTTGTACTTGAGGCATGGTTTTTATTACACAGTAAGGCATTACTTTAAAATTCAAAAGCACTGGATTGAGCATTGTCCTGAACTAGATCGTCGAATAAGAAAAAGGTTGATTACACATGGCCATCCTAATTTACAAAAAAACAAAGATTTCAACAGAAAAGTGCCATTACTTCCTACTGAAAAAGTTAAGATAAACAGGGTGATAGTTGACGCAAACTATAGGATGTTTCGTTCGATTCTTCTTGATTATTACTGTGAGTATGATATTCTTGATGAAATAGAACAAGGATTCAGCAATACACTTACTGAATTCACTCAAGATTATGCAACAAGATTTGGAACTATAGTGCACTTTGTTCCATAAGAAATACACAGATTTATTGTTTTTATTGTTTTATTTGATTTAATGTCGTGGCCATATCATGATCACACTAGCCATATCTCAACTTCGCTCGGCTCCTCAAATTTATTTAAGAGCGGATCGCAGCCAGATTGTGAAAAACCCGCCTTTTTCCAAAATTTTCGAAATTCAAAATTCACTCAATAGTTATTCAAAAAAACCTTATTACATAATTTTATGTATTGTGTATGCTGCCATCGCAAAGTTTCCAGTAGTTGTTGTAAATTAAAATTTAAAAAATTTAGATAAAAAAAGAATTTAAATTTTCGTTTACAAAAACCAGTGGAAACTTTGCGATGATAATTCTAATTAATTAAAGTTGAACACTTAAATTCAAAATTCACTCAAAAGTTATTTAACAAAAACCTTATTATTGTAGGTACCTAAGTATTGTGTATACTACCATATCGCAGTTTCCATTGGTTTATGTAAATTAGAATTTAAATTTATTTTTAATTCAAATTTTTTGAAATTCTCATTTACAGAAACCAATGGAAACCTAGCGATGGCAGCAATACATAGGTAATAAGGTTTTGTTCAATAACTATTTAGTGAATTTTGAATTTAAGTGTTTTGTTTCGATTAATTATAGAAAAAGGCGGGTTTTTTACAATCTGGCTGCGAAACCGCTCTTACATGTTAACGGTTTAACAGTAAACCTAACACGCACCTCCCTCCGTTCATCGTCGCACTATTTTTAACGGACTTCAAAACAGGAGGAGGTTCTCAATTCGACTATATATTTTTTTTGGTTATGTTACTCCATAACTCCGTCATTTCTGAACCGATTTGAATGATTCTTTTTTTGTTTGGAAGAGTGTGCTTCCAGGTAGGTCCCATTTTGGATTTGGTCATGATCTGATGAAGGTCTTCAGAGATAGGCAGTGGAACTCCTCAGAAAATTATAGCATACCTCTCGGAATTGAGGTACAGGCACCGGCACGGTTTAAGAGTCACGAGCAAAATTGGCGGGAGCATGCGCAGAAGTCATTTATATGGACTGTTTAGAGGACAGAAGGGGGGCGCAACGGGAGGGCAAGGGCAGGTACGATTTTTATGGGTGCGACTGTGGTTGGTTGAAGTTGTTAGTCGCTCTCTGTTTGCCGTGTTGTCACCGCATGTCTCCAGGCGCTTGAGTACAGTCACGGAAACAAACATTTTGAGTAAAGCGTATTATTTTATTAAATTCTGTTTTTGAGCTGCAATTTAGTTACCAAGATGCCGAAAAACAAAGTTTTGACTAGACAGGCAAGGAAAATGGTATACGACGTGCACTGTTTCATAAAAACGGAGAATGGTACCGATTCGGTGAAGCACATCATAACTTATTTGACAGGACTAAACTTAATTTAAGCGTTCAGTCCTTGTCTTTTCGATAAAGAAAGAAAACGACAGGACGCTTAAAATAAGGTTAGTTCTGTCAAATCAGTTAAGACGTGTTATGCCGAATCGATACCACTGTGGAAATAGTTGAACGTTTAAGAGGTTACAAAAAATAACAAAGAAGCTAGCGGTGAATTACAAAAAAAAACTTGAATCGCGCTATTATAGGATTGAAACTTTTCAAAATAGAACAGAAGAAAGTAATATATCAACATTAATTAAAACCTGTAATAATTTGGGATACTTAAATAAATATTCATTATGCATCAGGATTATGTCAAACTATACACACAAACTTGCCAATTCCATTTACACAATAAAATATCAGTAGGTAATGTATGTATGATTATAATCCGTGCAGTTGCCTGTAATCACTATTACAGGCATAAATACAGGTACAGTGGAGACCACATCAAGCTATACACTTGCAGTACGACATTAGCCCCTACAGAGAATATAAGATAGGTACAAAGTCCAATGTGTCTTACTTGATGCGGTCTCCACTGTACATAAAATATATCAGGAGGATGTTGATTGCAGGGTACAACATGAAAATCGACATTCTTTCACCAGGCCTTCGCTCCTGGCTTCATCACCATATTTACCATAGAACTCCTCAACAGATAATACATAATTCGAGAGTGCGGCAATCACTGTGTTAGGGTGCTGGTGGAAGGGTATTACTTTAAAATTATCAGAATATCCACCTGACCTTCGATCCTGGCTTCATCACCATAGAACTCCTCAACGGATGACAGCACATAACTCGAAATTGCGACAATCACTTTGTGTTAGGGTGCTGATAGAAGGAAGCTACTTAAATTTAGTGATTATAGTTACACTTGAAGTTCGTTTCATATTAACAGCGCGTTCACAAGAACTACCCATATTTCACAAATAAACCCGTCAACACTAAAAAATGTGAAATAAAATGAACTTAACAAAAAGAAAAACAGACTTCAAATGTAACAGCAGTCATCCACTAAAAAGTTAAAAATAATTCTATAATGACCGATTGTACCGAAACAACATTTTTGCCGACTTCTTTCTTCCTGAAACATTATGTTATCTAGAAGTCAGCGTATTCCCTACGATAGAGCAACATAAAAACCAATATAACAGCGCCGACTTCGTGATAACATGTTTCAAGAAGAAAGAAGTCGGCAAAAGTGTTGTTTCGGTACCGTCGGTCATTATAGTATTATTTTTTACTTTTTATTGAAAGACTGCTGTTACATTTGAAGTCTGTTACATTTTTTTGTTAAGTGTATGGAAAAGTGACCGAGTTGATTCTGGGTTTTATTATTTCTTAATTCAGTTAACCTGACTATTATGGTCAGGTTCGGATTTTGTAGATGTCGAATATAAGTCTTAGTTCCAAACATTGACATACCACGTCAATGGTTCCGAAGTAGGAAGTGGAAGCGTCTCGGAGTTAAATACAACTCAGAAGATGGCTACAGATAGCAAAAAAATCCATCTGATTCTGGATCTGTAGGGTCTAGAATACATTGGACCCGAGGTCAGACATTTTTCAGGAATCTTTCTAAAGACAGACGCATTGAAAAAGTCAGTTTTGCCCTTTGGGTACAGAACCCTAAAAAGGTGTCGCGCGACCAATCTTGACATCCAAACACAAGCAACGATTGGCTCGGCTCGGGTCGGGGGCTCGCTCCCCGAGACATGCCCAACTCGTTCGTCATTACCATTAGTCTAATTCTTTACATGAAAGATGGGACGTCTGTTTCTCTTTTTTTTATTTCCATTATAATATATAAAAATTCAACTTGCTAAACTGCGTAAAAACGAGGCAATATTCACGATATCCTGATGGTTTTTAATAAAATTTTGCTTTTTGGGCTGCATAGAGACGTAGTTAGATGTCGCTAGACAATAATCATGAATAAAATAAGCTGTTGACTTCACATTCAGTTTTTACCTTTTGTATGAATCTTAAGAAAAATTC
Organism: Ypsolopha sequella; assembly: GCA_934047225.1. Lineage (NCBI taxonomy): Eukaryota > Metazoa > Arthropoda > Insecta > Lepidoptera > Ypsolophidae > Ypsolopha > Ypsolopha sequella. The sequence goes on from OW203996.1 coordinate 14,478,173, forward strand.
AGGCGTAAAGGGGCGTCTTAACCGAAATTCCTAGTTCTGAAATTTGTATTCTCAGGTGCTTCTTTCAAGTAGCAATAAAATAATTCACGTAAGCTTACGCTCCCCGGCCTTTCCGCAGCTTGCGCCTCATCCCATTATTCGGTAAACTTTTCAACTATTGCAGCAGCAGCATGTATTGAGTTCCAGAAAAAACAAAACGTTAATTATCGGATCAGCTATTTATTTGACATTTAAAAACAAACAACAGAAATTAAAATTACTTTTTTTATAAATCTTACCGACTACATACACACATCACTAAGGACACAATACAAACGGCCAAACACTCTGTTTGAGTCTCGATGTTGAATTTCGTCTTGTCTGCCGTTGTGTATCCGCCATGTTGTGCATGCATGACACAATACAAATGACATAGTAATTAAAATTAAAAATTAACTTATTTACCTACTAGATACATACGCATCTCTCTACTATAGTATATTATCTGTGCTACTATAATACACATAGTATATATGTTATGGACCAAGTAATTAATGCGGGCATTATTTATAATGTGTGAGCATTATGAATATTGTTTAGCTCTATCGGGCTAAGTGATCAATTACTATCTAAACTTCATTATTTATCGCATTGCACGGTCATTATTATATTGCTACGTGACAGTTGGGCAATTTGATAATGAAGCTATATTTAGCGGGAGGGAAGCTCGCGTGACACGCTTTGACCAATCAGAGACTTCTATAATACAAATGTCAAAACTTCTATAATACAAAGATATGTTGTGAAATTGTAGTTTTAAATTTTATAAGTTTCGTGTTACCTATATTTTGAATATGACTTTCCTTAAGTTTTAAATGCAAAAACTAGTGGATTCTTAATGTAGAAGTCCTTGCTAATTAATCCAAATAATGAGTCTGATTATTTAAATTGTTTAACATTTAGTTTATTTTAAGTTAAATGACAATACAAATAAAAAAAATAGTAATTTAATATGTTTGTATTACTTTGCCCAAAAGGTGACGGAGAATATGTATAATGCCCGGTCAATTTGATTATTTGAATGATTATTATCAAATTGCACTCGCATATTGGGCATTATGTATAATGTCCAATTTATCACTTGGTCCATAACACATATATACTGGATGTTAAAATGAAATTGCGGAAGCCTGAAACTGTCGGTAAATACGAAGAACTTTTATTATAGAAACAATCCTCGAATCGCGAAAAAAAATCAGCAGTTCCATAGCTACCCGACCAATATGAATCAAACAACAGCTTTTTTTTCTCGATTTCTCAATTTTTATTCACGGAAAGTTGTTCGTGGTTATGAGTACTATCGCCAGTTTTCACCTTCCACAACTTCATCATAACATCCTGTATAAACGGCAGTTTGCCAACACTCAATGCTGAATGTCGTCTGTGTTTATCCACCATGCTATACATGCATGAGACAATATAAAAGAAACATGGTACATAATTAAAATCAAATTAAATCAATAGTTCTGGGGCATTTGTAAAATATAAGAAACCGGCCAAGCGCAGTGTAGGGTTCCGTAGTTGCTCTACACAATATGCGGACTTCTTCTCAAAGTACATTTTATAACTTTGTCGACTAATACAGATCGCGCCAAACTTCTAGTTCGCTCGGAAGTTGCTCTTCCGAAGAACGGCCCATACATTTTGTTCCTGCCGATGCGAATCGCCCCGTGTTTAGAGGGTACTAAAAGTTTGGCGCGATCTGTACTCGTTAACTTGTAAAGCCTGTGATAGTTTTCCTTTTAACTTCGTTGTACATACTACTACCGTGAATGGGGGGGACACTTGACTCTAACAAAAATTTGCACTTTAAAGCTTAATATTTCGCTAACGGATCCCTGAATCGAAAAATGGTTTTCATACACCCGCAACATTTTTGAACGACCTATTCAACAACGCCTCACACCATGGGATAGAAGAGAAAAAAAAAATCATCCCTACTTTGCGTCTAGGGGAGGTAACAAAAAAAAATTTTCAACATTTTATTTTACCACTTCGTCGGCGTGATTAATGTGTATACCCATGCCAAATTACAGCTTTCTAGTACTAAGAGTCTCTGAGCTAAGCCGCGGACAGACAGAAAGACGGACATGGCGAAACTATAAGGGTTCCTTGCTGACTACGGAACCCTAAAAAGCATGTGCGATTTAGAATGAAGCAAGTATACGAGTATGATTGGTGGTGATGTATAGGTAAAATGACCTGCAGAATCGTGTACTACTTGGTATTTTCTCTCAAAGCATAGATAAATATTATTTATCTATGCTCAAAGTGACCCGAGCCGGTGTATGACGTCATCATTTTATTGTACGTTTTTTTTTCCTGAAACCTATCGTGTGGCGTAGCAAATGAAAGGGCTTTATTAGCTGATTGTAAAAATGTACTTTTTATAAAAATAAACAAAAATTTTCAAAACATACCAGCTTTCGGCTCGTCCAGGTAGCAACAGGAAGCGGCTGAAGATTTTTTTTGTGAAACATACGTCAACTTATTCGTAATATGACTATAATGTAATATTACTATAATGACGTAATGAAAGCAAAAAAATTGTAAATGTTTATATTTTCAAAATTCCTTTCATTTCAGTTAAGGAGCAAAACTGTATTCTGTATATTACGTTTATATATATATTTTTAGTATTTTTGCTTTCGTTAAGTTAGTCATGAGGATGTTACAAGTTGACGAAAAATTCTTCAGCCGTTTCTTACCTAGAAGAGCCCAAACTTGGTGTGTTTTGAATATGTTTAGTTGTTTTTTAGAAAACGGAACAAACGAGGCTGAAATGTAACGTTGTAGTTAATTTTTACAATCAGCTCATAAAGCACTCTCATTTGAAGCCCCATACAAAAAACTGATGACGTCATACATACACCAGCTCGCTAACACTTTCAGACAAAACACCCGGTAGTACACGATTCTATTGCTAATTTTACCTAGCCATCGCCACCAATCATATACTTGCTTCATTCAAAATCTCATGGAATTACGTATGCCCAGAGCTACAATAAATTGTAGAAATAATTTCAATTCAACCTTATAACAAGATATCAGAAAGTAAAAAAACGAATAGGTACTTAACAACTAGGTACATCAGTTTATCATTAATAATTCATTACTCTTCCAAAACTTCAATAAAAAACTTGAAAATTGCGGTATCATTTACTACAAAGCCATTCTCTGGTTTTACGAATTCAGAAGTCCAAGGCATAAATTTTTGGAAGATACATTTTTCGTTATTTCGCCTTATAGTGGCTTGACATGTTTTAGTGAAATGTTCCGAATTTTGCGATACAACAGTAATGTTAATGTTAGTTAGAAAGCTTATATTTTCGGAGAACTTTAGATCAAATTCTAAATACCACACATTCTGGTAATGTGCCTGCTTGCAGAAGGCAACTAGCTCAAACCCACAAAAATAACCCGCTCCTATTTTGTTCGTTTTCTGGTTATTTAATAATGACACCTTGTGTGTTATGGTAAAGTGCATTTGGTCTGTAAATTTATGTTCTGGTTTAGATATAATGCATTTATGCACAGATACATTTTTCACTTCTTCAGCAATTTCAAGAAAGGTTGGATTCCGTAAGTATTTTATTACTTTAAGTTTCAGTTTTTCAAAATTATACTGCTTTGCTAGTTGAAGTAAGTCAATAACAGTATGTTCAGCGATTTTAGAAATGAGTTTGGTTTGTATAACATCTGCAAGGTCAGACAAATTGTACAGATACACAACACACAATATATCATCGATGTTTTCTACCCACACAGGATTACCAATTTGTAAATGATCAACAAACACGGAGCAGATTTTAAACTCACCTGTATATATGAAACCCAAAAATTCTTCCAAAAAATTTTTTGATCGCAGCCCGTTGATAAAGAGCTTATAATTCTTAGGATCTGGTTGTCTGAATTTTGTTTCAGGGGTGTTCTCAGTTGGAATGTTTACTATTTCTTGAATGTTATCTCTTAAAATTTGTATTAATCCTTCTTTATTTTTTACATAGACACTCGAATCTCCATCAAAAATTTTGTTCGTAAAAGCAGACAAAATTTCTTCAAATTGTTGGTGTCTATCCACTTCTTTGCATTCATCAAATAACTTATTGATATTTAAATCAGGCTCTTCACTGGTCGTTCCAGATATCACAGAAAGAGAGGCATCTTTAACTGGTGCTGTATCATCACAACTATTTTTCTCTATCAGCTTAAGATCAGAAATATTATCATCCAAGACATCAGTGGCAGCTGCCATTACACCGCGATGGCATCGTATTTCATCTCCACAATCGTTTACCACAGTCATGTCCGAAAATACAGGGTCATCATGTAAAGATGATAAACATTTATATAGACGATGTAATTCCTCTTCATCAACATCATATAACTTGTCACCAAGACGGAAAAAGACAACGAGTTCCTCCTTTTTTGAGAATTTAAATTCCCTTATGGTATATAGTTTAATTTCATCTTTAGGTGGCACTGCCATCAGTGCTGTGTCTGTAGTATTATCATGGGGATCATCATAAATCAAGAGCTTCAAATTTTGGTTAGAGTAGTTGGTAACATAGAGAATCATTCTGTAGACAGGTGCTTCAGGATCTGATTTGAGATGGAACATTAGTTCTGCTTGTTCTCCGAAATAGGTGAATCCAACAGTCTTGTTAGGTTTGTAATCTTTGTATGTAAGGATGAGATGTGTAGCATCTTTGGTTTGGCAGATACTTGACCCATTGTTGATACAGTGCTCAGTCATCTGAAACTAAACATTTATTTGCAATTAATAAACAATTATTAGGCATGGTTACATAACTATTTAGGTTATAGTGATTTCCTGTACTATTCTGTAAGTAGCATGTAATGATACCGGCCAAACCTGATTTCGGAAATTCTTCAGTGGCATGACCGCCATACTAACCTTTGTGGTTATTTTACATGTCAAAACAGAACCAGTTTGGCCAAAGCCAAACTAGTTTGTCCTAAAATCGGGTTTGGCCGGTAACAAAAAAATGCACATTAATCCTGCAAAAAAAAACGGTCAAGTGCGAGTAAGATTTGCGCCTTCAGGGTTCCGTACCATTCAAATAAGTTAATAGACTTAAGGGTCGATTCCCCAGATTTGTAACAAAATATTAAGAAATAATTATAACGGCCAAAATACAAACTATTATTAAAAGTTGTCTTTTGTTTTACAAACAACTCCGGAGAATCGATCCTTAAATAATGTGAACAAAATTGCAAAATTAAGTTAGCTGAGTAGTCGACTACGTAACCCTATAACTGCATTATAAATCGGCGTTTATACAGATATTCCAAATTCTAAATATTCTGATTTTTGAGATAGACCTCATAACAAAAATGGTCTAAATCTGACAATTATACTGGCCCGCCATTTCTTTAAAAAGGAAAATAAAAAATAAAAATATATTTGTTCCTCTACTTAAGGCGTTACAAGGTGCGAAAGTACCACCACTAAAAAATATATCATGTTTTACTTGCATGAATGGTTATTGAAAATCTGCTGAAGTAAATGTCTGAAAATAGCAATGAACTATTTTTACATAGCAAAGTTTTCAGAAACAACGTCTTTTTATAGCTAGAATTTTAATATGCCAAAAGCGGCTGTTTTTAGCGAAAGTTAAAATTTTAGCTCATCGAAGACGGCTATGAAAACTATCTATGTAAAATAGTTAATTGCTATGTCTAGACATTTACCTGAGCAGATTTTCCATATTTATTCTAGGAAGTAAACAACATTTTTTTTTCTAAATTGCAACACTTTCGCATATTGTAACGCCTTAATGGCTCCCATGCAACATACATGTTTTTTTTTTGCCGTTTTTATAGATAATGGTACGGAACCCTTCATGCGCGAGTCCGACTCGCACTTGGCCGGTTTTTTAAACATCAGTATATAAGATGTTATGTAAGTATGTTATTAAGATTATATGTTTTTATTGCGAAATCCATCGCTTCTTTAGAGTGCATTACCAACTAGAAATCAATCAGAAACAAATTTAAAAGCACAAATATTTCTGAAAATTTAAAAATAAATAAAATTTTTATATATAGAAATTTTTGTGCTTTTAAATTTGTTTCTGATTGATTTCTAGTTGGTTGTGCACTCTAATATTAATAATTAAAACTGTTATTATTTTAAATAAACTTTTTGTTTAATCTGTCTGTCACATTAGTATGGAAATGAAAAAAACATTTTCATGTTTTCATACTGATTTTGTATGAAATTTACAAGTGTAATAAGCCACAATTTTATTTCAGTCATATTTTTTTGTTCAGTATTATCTTCGATCAAGATTTATCTTGGTCGAAGAGTATTATCAGTAAATTATGGGTTTCATTTAATGATACTTGTGCAAAACACTATCTTATATTTGGACTTTATTCCATGTTAGGTCGAAACATAAAATAAAAATCAACATGAAAAAACAATAATTATTCATTAGTAACAACACTAACATCTATCAATATGTGACAACAGTACACAACTGAAACAAAATTTTGTTTACATAATGGCACTTTGCAAAGTCCATTTACTTATTGTCAATGACTAACTATGAAATGCCTTAATCTGTGAGACTTATGTTGTGAGAAGAACTTTATTCAAGCACAAAATATATAAATTTAAGGAATAGGAAAACTATATGCGTGTGTCCATATGCAGCTTCACTAAGTCTGTGACGAGAGTGGGTAGCAAATAAAAGAAGAGTGTTGCAATAATAAAACAATCTGACTGGACATTTATTTACATTGCACAATGCTCGTAACATGAAACTGCCTACTGGCTGACGCAATTCTTATCTTGCTGTAATGAAATAATTTTAATGAAATATATTTGAATACTGTACAGTACAGTACACTAATGTGAAAACTTATATAATATTAATATTGGTCTTTTCCGTGGTCTCTTTGATCTCAATCTTCTATGACGATCCCCTCCCTGGGATAATGTCCTCCAGTCTGCTGTCCTCCGGGTAGTTTCTGTCTTCCAGGCTGCCATCCTTCAGTTAATTTCTGTCTTCCGGGCTGCTGTCTACCGGGTAATTGATGTCCTTTGGGCTGCCATCCTCCGGGTAATTGCTGTCTTCCGGGCTGCCATCCTCTGGGTAATTTCTGTCATCCGTTATTGTCCTCCGGGTAGTAAATATTGTCTTTTCAAGTGAAGGGGAGGGTCACCACTTTCAACTTGAAGAGCATTTTAAGGAGAAGACTTTATGGCACCTAGAATAATTCTAAGGCCATTTTGCCTGAATTTTATTAAGTTTTTCCATTTCTGACTTATTGCATGGATCTAATACAAAACTACCATAGTCTAAATAACTTCTGACTATAACATTATACAAGATTTTTTGTGAATAGGGATGCGATCCCCACCAAACTCCCGACAGAGCATGAAGAACATTAATAATTTTTTCACATTTTTGAACAATATATGAAAATCGGCCAAGTGCGAGTTGGACTCACCCACGAAGGGTTCCGTACCATAATCTATAAAAACAGCAAAAACATCACGTTTGTTGTATGAGAGCCCCCTTAAATATTTATTTTATTCTGTTTTTTAGTATTTGTTGCTAGAGCGGCAACAGAAATACATCATCTGTGGAAAATTTCAACTGTCTTACTATCACGGTTCATGAGATACAGCCTGGTGACAGACGGACAGACAGATGGACAGACGGACAGCGGTGTCTTAGTAATAGGGTCCCATTGGTTACCCTTTGGGTACGGAACCCTAAAAAGTTATCGGCAGAATCCGAAGATGTAAATTCTACTGCAATTCAGTTTCTTCCAACACTTTTCAAACCATCTTTGCAGATGTTATTAATTATATGGTCTTTTAAAAATTTTACAAATTTAATTGGACGAATCGGTGTTCCTGCTGCTGGGTCCGAGAAACATGAACAATGTAAGGACCTAAGTGCGATGAAACATAGGATTTATAACCTTCAGCCAGGGCTGTACCTACATAGGAGCGTTAGTAAAAGCTTGTGCGATCGTCTTTTTTTTGCAATAGCATCGTTTATCGTCTCCCCTGACCATTTTCTGTTTTCGTAGCACCTGAAGACGAAATCAGAATTATCCCATAACATTAACATGACCTATAGTCCCCCCTCAGGGATCCGGAGTAGACTCCATGTCGACTAATTTAATAACTATTAAACGAATATTCACCGTATTCATAATATTACCAATATAAAAACGGTCGGGGTGTCGATAAGGGGGCGCGAAATTTTCCAAGTCTTTTTTCCCATAGTGCCCCCTTTTCTACACCCCAACCATAAAAACTATTACTACACTCAAAAGCTTGAAATGAAAGAAAATACTTACAGATAATATAGAAATTTAGCCAAAATCAGATTTGTCCGAAAATTACACGTTCGTCACGTCAGCTTAGACATAAAATGTACTCTTTGTCTATGGAACACAAAGTACTAAATAGTTAGTAGTAAGTATCAGTGCTGCCAGATGAAAAAATCTATTGAGCACCAAAGATTTTTGAGCACTAAAACTGCGAAAAAGCGTTAGAAAGTTCATGGGTCAAAAAAGCACTAGACTTAGCACTGAATTTCGCTGTATTTTACCTACTTAATATCTTTTGTGTTTCTTGCCCGTTATTCGAAGGGGCGGAGGTGGGCTTGTATTTAAATATGTAACCTATTAGTATGTAAGTAGTATATAGGATGTGATTTGGTTGGCCGCCTGGATTCGTGCTGGGGGCTCGGTTGGTGATCATTGAACCTTGTTTCTGGTCCCTGCCTGGGTCTCCGGTATGGGTTCGGACGATTGATTGGATTTCACCTTGTATAATATATATTTTACCTTTCATTTTAATCGTATATATATTGCTACTTAAATTAAATACACCTTTAATCTAGTCCATGTACATTTATTATTTCATTACATGTATTTTTATTAGATTAAATTTGACGTGTAAAAAGTATATTATATATACCTACCTACTTTGCAAAATAAACTATTTGAATTTTAAATTTGAATTTATTTAAATTTTGTGTTTTTTTTCTGTAATGGCACTTCCATTTCAGTTAAAAGTCAATTTACGAAGCTAAAATATACAAATCTGCGGGTCTACTGCGTAATTCTGATTTTCATCAACATCAACTTGAGATTGAAATTTGACGTGCGTGCGACGACGCCTGCCTAACATGCCATCTCTTTTGCACGCGTTGAATTTAGCATGCATTTGATTGAAGTTGATAAAAATCAGAATTACGTGGTAGACCCGCTGTTCTTTTTATTTCACTAACTTTCCTTTGATGCGGTGCGTATAGTGACGTACTGACGATGATGAGACGTAATGAAAAACAATCAACTCAAAGTAAAGCAAACAAATTCATTTCTTGGGAATTCCCCTCCAATGAACTCCATAGTAGGTACCTATACTTACTTGCTTGTACACATGTCATGAGCTAGGCACACACCCATTCACAACATAGTATCCGCCATTTTTTATACGTACAGAGGAATTGCACGGGGATTTCCCCTTAGTCATAGAGTAATATAAAAATCCTTCCATAGATAACAAAAATACATGAAGTGTGTTGTTATTATTAAAAGTTTAAAAATGCACTAAATTTTCGACTATGTAGGCGCTAAATTCTCAAATTCGGCACCAAACCACACCAAACGTAGAAAAAAAGCGCTAGATCTAGTGCCGAAAGCACTTAAATGGCAGCACCGAGTATACCTCATCCACGAACCTATATCTAAACATTGTAATACATAACCATAACCTCATCTTATTATATATATATTTTTTTTCTGGGTTCTCGTCCTTTTGAGCCTATAGTTATTGTTTTTTTTATGTAGAGGTTTATTGCACACTATGTATATTTATAATATTTTATAGATGAAATATACAATAAAGAGTGTCCAAAAGGCTGGCGGCGTTGCCACGTTGATTGGCCAAACTAATTCTTTGGCCAAAGTAGCTTCCAGCCCTTCGGTCACCTAAAGCACAGTGTGCCTGAAGCGTCGACCAAGCGCGACTAAATTTGTTTATAAAGGTGGCGACACCTTTGACTAAAGCAAATACGATATGCTTTAGTCAAAGGTTTAAAGTTTAAAGCCTAAGAGTTTAATTTTTTCTTTTTTTTTTCTCTATGACTGCCACATAAATTTTATTAAAGTTTATTTACAGTAGGTATTAATAATAAATTTGGGGCGAAAAGTATTTTGGATCAGCTAAAAGATCTTGTAGGAGGCGTACCTATTGTTGTTGGTTCAAGTCGGGTCAGCGTTTTCCTCATCGCAGTTTAAATTGTAAATATAAGTACTTACATGAATACTAACAATATTCATTATGTAATTTTAAGTTCATATAGTAATTAGTAATTTAAGATATAATTAATTAGTTAAGTTGTATATATACAAGGCGACTTTTTGATAATCGTCCAAATTCATACTGGTGGCTTGGTAAGTGATCAGTATCATGGATCAATAACAATTTTTGTAAAATTCGTAAAATGAAATTTCGACTCCCCATAGTGATTCACTCGGAACTGGAAGTGAATTTCTATGGGAAGCCGAAATTTCATTTTATAAATTTCACAAAAATTGTTATTGATCCAAGATACTCATCACTTATCAAGCCTCCAGTATGAATTTGGACGATGATCAAAAAGTCACCTTGTATATTGATCACCTTCTGTATTTTGTTGTACAATAGAATAGAATAGAAAAATGTTTATTAATACATACAGTTCACGAAACGACACAATACAAAAATACAGAAAGAAATTAAAAGCACAAAAATGTTTAAACATATCTAAATATACCTACATACCTATCATATCATACATACACAAGTTGTCGCATGTATTTACAATAAAATACTAAACTGGCCCTGGTTTAGCAAATGTTGGAGATTAATCTCCAACGCTGGTTTTCAACCAGTACCAGAGTACTCCTTAGAGTACTCGTACCAACCTATTGGTACGAGTACGAACCTATTGGTACGAGTACGTACAAAACTAAATAAATATTAAGTTTAATTATAAAAGTACGATGAAAGTTATTTTAAGGTGTCTAGTTTCCATGTACTCAGCCAGATAGTAAAAAATAAATGAAAAAGAATCCATTATTTAATTTTTAAATTTTCATAAGAACATCTTTGATATTGTTTACTGAAATACTTTTATTTAATGTTATTAATCTTACTAATGTATTTGTCAAAATGTTTAAAATGGTGTCTGAATTAAGTAAAGAGGCTAATTGTTCTGAAGGGGAGAGATATTTCCCTAGTGGTGGAAATGACTTTCCATTATTATTGAAAGCTTAGTCTTTTTTTCCTGAATTTTCTTGTTTTTTAAAATTTTTTGTTATTTAACTGGGCATATTGATGAGATTGCGATGTGGTCACCCGTACAATGATAGCACTGAGGACAAGTAGTTGACGAGCATTGTTTATAATTATGATTTTTACCGCAGATTGAGCATATTATCTCTCAGTGTTGTTACAATATTTGGCGATGTGTCCATACCTTAAGCATTTTAAACATTGTTTAACAGGCGGGGTGTATGGCCGTACTTCAAATCTCCAGCTGTTAAGATTAACACTTTCAGGCAGAACCGGGTATGAGAAAGTGATTGGTACAGTGTTTGTTGGCTGGAAGTTGAAACCCTTATATTATCTGTTTTGACTTTTCTCATAAATCTGCGAACCATTACAAATTTTCAAGCACTAGAAATAGCCACGTAGATCTGAGCATTCGAAATTTCTATTGGTACATCTAAAATAAATTCTGTAGTTTCCGTTATTGTTGGAGGACTACACGCTTTTAGATCTGCACAAACTAAAAGTGGGTAAAACTTTTTGTTTACCAACCTGGTCATTCAAATTTGACTCAAATCTTAAATTTATTTATCCTTAACAGTTGCTTAACTCCTTTGTTGTGTTTTTTATCGCATTTCCTAGGCTTATTAAATCTCTATGCCCAATGGGCTTACCATCTTCCGAGCTTTCCAAAAATACTATGTAATCAAAGTTTCCTCCATCTTCTGGAAAAATTGTACGTATCTTGTTCCTCACCAGAATCATCAACATCAGATTCTGAAGAAATTTCCCTCACTTCTGATAGATCGTCAGACTCTGCTTCATCTTTCTTTCGTTTTTTACGGACCCTCGAGCCCTTCCCCATTTTAGTACAATAACTATACCTATATACTATACACAAGCTTTATTTATACTATTTACGGGGAATTTTACAATTACATTTTTTACAAATTTTTACAAAAACTTTAGTTACTTTTAAAATTGCCGCCTTTCGTGTCTACGGTTCCCGCGCTTTTCCAACAAATTTCAAAGAAAATAACCTATCGGCTGTCAAACTTGTTAAGTTTTGTCAGCATAAAAACAACTTCATAACTAAAATAATTATGAATGTGACAGACAAAATTATTTAATTTTGATAATGATCAATTCTGGTAATCTTTTTTGAAGAATTTTATCAGTAAGTTTTCCAAAAACGATGTTCCAGTTAGTGAAACCCCGGGGAAATACTAAAATATTAAAATAAAATAATTTACAACATCGTCGCAATTCTACCAAGAAGTAGAAATACTGATTGCTTGCCATACTGACCGAATGGAATCACCTGTAAATGTTGATTATTGTTGATTAATGTTGCATTCTTATCTGTTGTCTGTTATCTGTGAATTAAATTTAAGATCGTCCAAAAAGCTTGTTAATTTCATGGCTGAATAAAACATGGTCTGTCTGTTCCTTTGGTTTCCATTCCAAAACATAAGGACAACAGGATAGCATATAAATTTTTTTATGAGTGCGAATGAATAAGCACGAAAGCTTGTACAGCGACACTGATATTATTAAATATTTGGAACGCACCGGCCCAAGGTGACGTCATCTTACGTGCTTAGCATTTTATGTCATTATTTCATGATAAGGAAAATAATTTTAAGTTATTTCGTTTACAAAATAATTATATTATTTATAACATTGATAATAATTTTTAGTTGTTGAAATTAAACATAAACAAATGTAATTTTGATTTTTTGCTTATCTTTGTGGTCAGATTTGCAGAAGTTGTGTGAAAAGTTTGGGTAAAAAAAAGCGCATACCTAATACTGGCAATATCTAATGGCGTTTTTTCCATTTGTTGTTGTTGTCATCCTTGTTGCACGAGAGTGAATTAAATACTTTTTTTATAGTTTTCATTATACACAGAAATAAAATTCCCAAAAGTTGAAATGAGTTCCGAGTTGCTTACGAGCTAAATAATTAATGATAAATCCTAGGACGCAAGATTGGGCGGTTGTTCGATCCGTAATTGTAAAAATCGCGGTGCAAAAGGCGGAATAATTAGACATTTTGCTTTTCCCAAAAATTAATTGGTTGCTCAAGTGTGGCTTAGCTATTGTGGCCCAAAAGCCAGCATCAGAAATTGTAAGTCCTACTTACCCCATTTATCCAATATATTTGTATATTTACTTACATAGATTTCTAAAAAACATCTCCAAGGATTTTTATAATTTTTACATTTTTTTTTGGGTATCCATTTTCCAAATGAGTATGTATGATTTGATAAAATCGATAAAGTGCGAGTCTCACATGCTACCTAGTAATTTATTTCTAAGGACATAAATATTTTCATGATTCCCGACTTTTAGAGAACCGTCCATAGTATGATGCCGTATGCTTCACTCGTTTTTAAGAAAGAGACAAAGCTATATACTAGAAAGAGAATGAAAGATCTGGTTTTGAAACGCTTGCGAGTGATTCCCGTGAGAAAAGCGTTTTGAAACGGTCTGGAGTGACACACGTCAAGTAAATACATAACCTCAAATCAAAATAAATAAATTAAGTAAAGTACCTAAATACCTATTGCTTTTAATATGGATGGCATTGCAACCTTTGCATTTGCAAGCCATAATCCTGTCGAAGCAGTTTCGAAACATTTTCCCGTATTCGTACGGAAATGTTGAATTCTATTTTCAAAAATTGTCCGAATCCCGAGAAAACTCCGAAATGACAACTGTCAGGCGAATTTTAACGGTACCCAAACAGAGTTAGAAATCGCACTTGTCAGTGCGATATTCACATTTCCCGAAAGCGTTTCTAAACACATATCGCAACTGTCAGGTAACAGTTCGTTTACCCTCGGTTTCACTCGGGTCGATTTTTGAACGATGCAGGGTAAAATTCGCATCGCTCCGAGTGATAATCACACGTTACGAAACGTACCCTTAGTGCTGTCAAAACAAAATTTTCTTCATTGCAAAATAGTTCATCAGTGTTAAGAACAGAAGCTAAATTATTTCGTAAAATTTTGAGTTTTGACAGAAATAAAACTAAAATTAAAGCCTTCAGAATCGGCTTTATTACCATGGTTAATTTTAGTTACCCTGCGGTCCGAAATAGAATTACAATGGATCATAAGCCATTCACTTCATACTTTCGTAATCGATTTTAGCGATATAATTCTATTTCGGAACGCAGGGTTAGTGTGCCCTTCAAAATATCAAAATTTTGTGCTGTCATTAAAAATTACGATTTTTTGTAGGATTCTTAGACTAATTTTAAAACCTTCAAAATCGTCGGCTTTATACAAGCTAGATAGCTTTAACAACTTTGGTCAAGATCAGAGATATCGTTGGACAAAATCGAAGTAAAAAATGACAATTTAAGTAACACGACAATCAACGTTCTTTCCAAATAGCAACTGTACTAAGAGATTACTTCAATATTTCTGTTGGCGCCATATATCAAGAACGGGGTATTTTAAGTATTTGTACTTTTATTTATAGTCCATATTTTACCTATTTACCTATATAAGGAATTTTTTAAATTTAATTATGTTCTTAGTTCGACGTGTATACTTCTAGATTTAATGAATTCTATTTTATATAATTTATTTATCACTTGTTTGGATTATGTCCCAGTCGCCGACCGTTATTGCGTCCACGAGTGCCGACCAACTCAGCTAGAGAACGTCGGTTGGAGATCACATGCAGTGTCCATATTGCCCGCACACCAATCTGTTTACGGGTGCAGGTCTTAAAATCTACATCGGCCGAAAACACAAGCTAAACACGAGCAATGACAATGTGGTACCGCCCCCAATCCATCCTCACATTCTTCAACAAGCATATCTACACAACCTTTTGGAAATTATTAAGTTCTAACAAAAAAAAACCTACCGCTAGTAAAGCGTATTCCTCGGGGTGCCCGCAACACAGTCGCTGCGTCCCTTTCTTACTGCATCCATAATACAATAAATAACAACGACAACACCACCTGGGAAAATCTTCTAACCTTCCCTTATCAGACACTGCATGTGACAAAAGACAAAGACGAGGCGGCTCCTTGACATATAAAATCAAGCAGAATTGTACAAATAATTGTAAGCCAAATATACCTGTTATGAAAAAAAAGGCTCATCAAAACTCCCCAGATAATTTATGCAAGAAAGGGGAAACAAAAGTTGGGGAGGGTGATATCAGAGGAGCCGCTCAGCTCTTTTTCTCCACCGACATAATAGCCCCTGACACACCGGAAACTCTCTCGGCTCTTCAGTCAAAACATCCATCTCCAGCACCAACAACACGGCTCCCTGATCCACCCCTTCCTTCGGATCCTATACCTCAGGCAACTAACTATTGATGACATAATTGTTGCGATCATGTCTTTTAAGAAAGGCTCGGCTGGTGGTTTCGGCGATCTATCGCCGCAACGCTTAAAATACCTTGTTTGTGGCACCTCAGGAGACACCAGTCGGGCTCTTTTGGCAGGACGAAACTTATAAATTTAATGTTATCAGGAAAGGTTTGTGAAGTGATTATCAACACCCTATATAACGCAAATCTTTGCGCACTAAGAATGCGATGGGGGAATCAGGCCCATAGAGGTGGGAACACCATCAGCCGTGTTGCTTCGAAAATCTGATGCCGACACTTTTACAAACAAATTTCAGCCTATTCACTCAGCTACGGCAGCAGTGAAGGATGTGAGGCTGCTGTTCATGTAGCCAAAACATTCCTCGAACACGGAGGTGGTGAAGTGATGCTGAAGGGGGACGTGAGGAATGCATTTAACTCCGCCGACAAAGTCTCCCAAAACTTCCCGGCACTCTGTTGGATAGGACAAATCTGACTTACGCCGTAAGCCTGCGACTGGGTACAAAAACGAACCAACCTCATCGCTGCCACTGTGGGGAGAGCGTCGACCCACTTGGTCACCACGGTCTGTCCTGCCAATCCAACACCGCGCCGCCGGTGTTTCAGTACCGTACGGGCTCTTTTGGGACGATGGCAAGAGGCCCGACGGAATGACTTTGATGCCGTGGAAATGTGGCAGGTCGTTGGTGCGGGATGCGACTTGTGTTAATACACTGGCCCCATCCCACTTACCACTCCAAGGTGGGTGCCGTGGCGGAGGAAACTGAAATAAAAAAGCGGCGCAGATATGTAGCCCTGGATACAGACTATATGTTTGCGCCCTTTGGTGTCGAGACACTCGGACTGTGTGGGCCGAGTGCACATTCTTTGTATAAAGATTTGTCGAAACGCCTGGTCGATGCTTCCGGGGATCCTAGGGCTGGGACTTACCTCGGCCAGAAAATCAGTCTGGCCGTACAACGGGGTAACGCTGCTAGCCGGCTGGGTACCTACTCTCCACGAAGCAATAATGCTCCGTGGTACTCTCCCACACGACGACGGCAGCGACCTTGACACAATTTTTCATTTAGATTTATTTTTAGGTCTTTAGTTTAAGTTTTCTGTATTTATAGGTTTTTTTATTCATTTAACATTATATATTTATATAAAAACACTTATTGAAATAATTGTTTCCAGATATATTTCGAAATATTTATTTTATAGTCGGCGTCAGTGGAATTAGTACAATTAATATGTAGAAAAGAAAAAAAAAAAAAAAAAAAAAAAAACAAAAAAGTATATATATATATATATATACATTATAATGTGTTAAGTAGGCAGGTCTCTAAACTAAAGTGTGGAGACGGGTAGATAATCACTTATCTTTGTCTGTTAAGGGCCTTACTATTGCCAAATAGGTACTTTCTAAAGCCTACTCCTCGTTTATGGCCAAACCAAAAATAATGAAAAAATGTATTATGAATAATCAACTCTTAGACAACATATGCAACAGTTTTCTTTTTCATACCACCAAAACTTCTACATGAATTATTTTTTTTACTGAATGGTGTTTTTTGACCTCAAATTCCCTACTGCTCCTGAGTTGCTTGGCTGATTGAATTCATCTATGCTTTGATAAATAGATAAACTTTATAGCTATAAACATAACATAAGATTATTCAATCGAGTAATCACGTCCAAGTGAAAAGTATAATTTTCCCCTATTTCGCTCTATCAAGGACGCAGCGTGCATCGTAACAGCCACTATGGATTGCGCGCTGATATGAACGTTATTTTAATGTCGTTTCCGTTGATATTTGTAGTGACAAATATCGAGCTGCTAATTTGGCGATGGTAATCGCCTTAAGACCCAGGGCTCTACCGCGTGATTCTCATTTGTATCAACTTCAAGCAAATGCATGCGAAATTCAACGCGTGCAAAAGAGATGGCATGTTAGGCGGGCGTCGTCGCACGCACGTCAAATTTCAATCTCAAGTTGATGTTGATGTAAATGAGAATTACACGGTAGACCCACCGGACCGTAATGGGCATTATTTATTATTTATTTAGTTTTAATGTGAGGTAAATTTACATTTATTTGTTATGTAATTAATTACTTATTGTGTTTAAATAAATGTTACTTACGTATATTTATAGTTAGTGAAATATTTTAAGTAAGGTCAACAAAAGTAACTCTATTTTTTGCCCCAATTGGTGACTTTTTTGTTGTTAAAACTAAAAATTGTGACCGATTGTTAGTTTTTTGGTTTTTAAAGGATTCTTTAAACCATTCCATAGCATTATGTAATCCTTCTATGTATTTTGTAGACAACGTTGCGATAGAAGAAGTAGATGTTAATTCATCAACTGATGCTGTCAATTTTGTATCGTGTTCATAACCAACCGTTTCAACAAAATCGATGTTTGTTTTTTCCGATAAACTCGTTTCGATTTCATATACTTTACCGAAATCTTGAGTTTCTGTTGGAACAGACGATAACGATTGATTATAGGGTAAATTATTAAATATTTTTTGACTCAATGACTTAATTTGATAGTTTAAATCATTTGATGATGTTTTGGATGTAGCTGATTGAGTTCGAAGGGCTATTTGCGCCTGAGTCAGAATATTAATTACAGACAATGGATTTAAAGTTGTGTTATTGATAGGTAGTGATATTTTTGATGAAATAGGCTGCGGAATAGTCGATTTTATTGGAAATGTTCTTTTCTTTCTGGCTGTTATAGCTGCAAGCTTTGAACGTGATGGTAATGATACCAGATCCTTGGTTATTTTAGTTATATTTGTTTTAATTAAACCATTTGTTTTCTTTCTAGCAGTTATCACTTTCATTCCTGTGCTTCGTGCCTGGGTCAAAATATTGATTGCAGTCAGTGGATTTAAATCTATGTTATTGATAGGTAACGATATTGTTGATGAAATGTGGTGTGGAAATGTTCTTTTCTTTCTGGCTGTTACAGCTGTCAGCTTGGTATTAGATGGTAATGAGACCTGATCCTTGGTCTTTTTAATAGTATTGGTTTGAGTGAAAGAAATTTTTTTCTTTCCAAAAAATTTCACTTTTATTCCTGTGCTTAAGTTCTTGAATGTAGAAGGAAAACTTAGTGTCAATAAATATGAGGTCGTTGTTGGCGCAACCAGCTTAGTATTTCTAAACCGGTGTTTGTATGTTGTTATAAATGGTAAGAGATTAGAACTATCTTTTCTATACTTATTTCTTTTAGACTTCTTTCGCGAAGATTTTGGTCTCCCTTTTGTTTTTAAGATCATAACTTTACTTTTCTTCATTTTGCTTTTTTTTGCAGGCGCATTTTTGGGTTTAATTATATTTTCTCCTGTCGTTTTATGTGATTTGCGAATTTTTGCTCTCGAATTCTTTTTCTTTTTCCGTCCAGATAATTTCTTTATTTTGTTTCTGTTTTTAGTAGTTTTACTCTTTACAGCTGTGTGTGATGTTCTATTACCATTTATTTTTGGATTTCTTCGTCTAGATACTTTCTTTTTGTTTTTTAAGTTCTTTTTTGTACGTATTGATGTAGATTTTGAAACTACTACTCTTTTAGAGTACATTTTTCGTTGATGTTGTTTTTCCCGATGAGGTTTATTACTAACCATTGTTAAATAGTGTTTTCTTCTGTAATTGATCGGTAGAAATGGTCGATGATAGTTCAAAGATTTCACAGTTGCAATGGTGCTCTGGATATTTTCTGATTTGTTATAATATTTCATAAAATTTTGACTGAGGTTCCTATATTCTTGCGTCAATTTATTAACCGAAGTAGAAATCCAGTTAAGTAATTTCCCCGTAGCTATGAAGACTCGCGGACTTGCATCAGAACAGTGGTCTTCAACTATATGGCCAGATATACCTAATATACGGTTGTCAAAAATCAAAGGCAAGCCTTGTAAACAACCTATGTTTTTATCGCTTTCTGCACAAATGTACGTGTAGTGTCCAGTGAAAGTGTATTTTTCTTTGCAAGATACAATTGTGACAGGCTGCATCGCGATGTCATTGCCTATCTCTGGCACATAAGCTTTCAAGCTAATTGTGTAAAAATTTACAATATCACTTACTTTGAGGTATACTTCATTGTCTATAACTGTAGGTATATCTGCACGTATAATGGCCACATCATCTCGTACCGGTTTTTCGTATAAGGCAAAAAGGGGAAGTCCATAGTGAATATATGTATTCGTTATTGGATAATACTCCTTGTTATTTAAAACATATTGACACGATTCTGCACAATGTGCTGTGGTCAGCAAATACAAAGGTTGAATGAAAGTGCCGACACAGCAGCTGAATTCATTGTACTCACATTTGTCACATTTCAATTTAACAATACCGTTTGATGCACGGTTATGATCTGATTTTATTGTTTGACAAAATACCACTATAGTAAACATTATTTTGGTAAACATCGAAACGGGTATGCTTGCTTCTAACTAAATAAAATATTTTATGTTGTGCCTTTTATTGCATTTTATTTTATACTTATATATTATTGAAATTGCTTTATAAATAAATTCTCATTTTCAGTACATACTCTACATAGAGTTTTAAAATTTAGAACATACGTAATGAAGGATTAATCTTTACAGAAAAAACCTAAGACTTGGGAAATGTTGTCTCTCAATTCCTGACGACGAAAGCCTTCGGAAACGGTAGGCTTTACGTTACCGATTTTTAAACAGAAGTTGAAGTGTATCTACTTGTTTTATCTACGTGTCACAGAGAAGAAATAGACATGAGACATAACATAGGTACCTGAAAAATTCCTCTGTTTAACAAATTCTATAATATTAAGTTAGTTTGCTGCCAAAACAATGAAATGGCTAAAAAAATGTATTACCTCGAAACGGTTTTTAATCAGCATTTTAATTTATTTGAAAATCGAAGAATAGAATAGACTTTTATTTGTTTTCCAAAATAATACAAACATTTTAAAATAAATTAAAACAAATCTGTTATATTTTGAAGTATTTAGGCGAAAACAAAATGGTCAAAGACTCGGCATGTAGCTGTTAAGCATGCATATTAATAGTAGCTGATTTTCAGTCTAAGCCAAACATCCGTATATAATAAGGTGGAACACAGTTAAAAAATAATTACATTAAATCACAAAAACGTTAAAACAGCAAGTATTTTTTTAATTAGGTTGCTTCGTCAATGTTAGACACTTATACACATAACAAAACAGGAAAAAAAAACATGAAATGCAGAATTAGGAACGGATCCCAAAAACCAAGGATTGATTTGAGAGCAGCCATCTTTTACATTTCGTTCGGAACTTAAAGTCAACGGACTTAAAGTCAACGGACTTAAAGTCAACGGACTTAAAGTCAACGGACTTAAAGTCAAGTACGGGGGGTGGTAAGACATTCCAGCAGTTAGATGCTGCGATCTTAAAGCAACCCTTCGTACATTTAAGTGAATGCTTTGGGATAAAAAGCGTAGATCTAGAAAGCCATTTGAACAAATATTGTTTTTTTAAGGTTAAACGTCAGCCGCTTAGCGCAAAGTGCATAACTTAACTTTGTTTTTGTTGTTAAGAAATACAAAATTGAAAAGCATTTTGGTCTGTGACAATGAGCGTTTTTCCTTATGTCAAATTTAGTGTTAAATAAGATTCCTAGATGGCACTGTCATATTTTTTAGCAACAGAATCAAAGACAAAATTTGCACTGATTCCAAACAAACGAAAAACCACTTTGACATTGATTGCTAAAAAACACATTTTCTCTATGGTGACATGGACAGCGCCATCTAGAGGAAAGCAAAGAACTAAGAAAAAAAAAACAACGAGAAAAACGCTCATTGACGCCAATAGTTCAGTATTAAAGCAAGAGTTTGAAATTGTATACACGAAGTCATGATCTTTTCAAAACCATCTAAAAATGGTGTTTTAGGTAACTTTGTTTGGACAAGATCATGACTAATTGTCATTTAAGACTGTACCTGAGCCTAGAGCATGACCAACTCCAGGCTGTCTAGGATTCGTTTGAAGAAATTCGGACTCTCCTTATATAGAAAAAAAAAATATTTGGTTTATGTTGGTTTATTAATCTTTTCTTTAGGGAGCTTACGTATAAACAATGTACTAAGTTTTATACTTTTGTCAAAAAAAATAATGTTTTGCACCCTCTTTTTTTTTGGTTTTCAAACGTTCGCTACAAGAACGCGGTTAAGAGATCAACTTAATTTTTTTTCATAAAATAGGTTATAGAAATATGAAGGTATATCACCTAAATTCTATATTTTTTTCCCTACAAAATATTTCAGTATTAGCTAAAAACACACTTTGTTGTTTCGCTGCGTGATCACTAGTATTACGCGTCCAAGAACAAGAGGCCAAAGAGCCAACATATAATCGCCTTTATGAAAAGGAAATAGAGTCTTTGCCATTAGACTTATTGTGCTGGACGGGTAATAAGAAAAGTTGCTAGGGTATGCCATCCTCTTAAGTTGTAAATCGCCAAGCGACTTCAGTTACAGAAAAAAACAACCTAGCTGTGAAAAAATTATTAAATAAGACCCAAAAATTACTTATAAATAAATAGAAGGGATCCTTAAGATTTTATCGCCAGCTAATGAGATTTTACATGAGATTTTACACAACCGGCTTGGAGTCAGGAAATTATATTCACGACGATGGGTGCTTTATCCACTGAATGCAGAACAAAAACAAGCTCGCTTTACGTGGTGCAAAGATATGCTTGTAAAATTTGATCAGGAAGAGGGACAGACAGACAGTTTGTGTCTCAAGTAGTAAACTAACGTGTAGTATATCGGGACAGCCGACCAGTTTCAGCAGATTTAGACTGCCTTCATCTGGGCGAGTAAAGACGTCTAAATCTGCTGAAACTGGTCTGTTTTCCCGATCATAACACGTATTGAGGTGAGCCGTTTTTATATAAATCATGAATTATCCTCAAGTCTCATTTAATTCTATAACGTGTAGTATTTAATAATTTAAAACAGAAATGACCTACCTAATCTGAAAGGCTCTTTTTGCATCATGACAATCAAAGATTTTTCGAAGAGTACAGAGATCGAAGAGTTATGTCATTGCATCATGACAATCAAAGATTTTTCGAAGAGTACAGAGATCGAAGAGTTATGTCATTGCATCATGACAATCAAAGATTTTTCGATGAGTACAGAGATCGAAGAGTTATGTCATTGCATCATGACAATCAAAGATTTTTCGATGAGTACAGAGATCGAAGAGTTATGTCATTGCATCATGACAATCAAAGATTTTTCGATGAGTACAGAGATCGAAGAGTTATGTCATTGCATCATGACAATCAAAGATTTTTCGATGAGTACAGAGATCGAAGAGTTATGTCATTGCATCATGACAATCAAAGATTTTTCGATGAGTACAGAGATCGAAGAGTTATGTCATTGCATCATGACAATCAAAGATTTTTCGAAGAGTACAGAGATCAAAGAGTTATGTCATCCTCCATATAACCCCGATTTAGCTCCTCGCAAATTATTCCTCTTCCCGAAAATCGAACTCGGACTTCGTGACACGCGATTCAACAGCCCTGAGGATGCTCGGAATGCCTACGTGCAGGCCGTAGAAGTCCTTCCTAAAGAAGAGTACCGGGAACCGGGAATGCTATAAATCAGATGCATAGAAGCTAAGGGATCGTATATCGAAAAAAACCGGCCAAGTGCGAGTCGGACTCGCGCACGAAGGGTTCCGTACCATTAACTATAAAAATGGCAAAACAATGTCTGTTGTATGGGAGCCCCCTTAAATATTTATTTTATTCTGTTTTTTAGTATTTGTTGTTATAGCGGCAACAGAAATACATCATCTATGAAAATTTCAACTGTCTAGCTATCACGGTTCATGAGATACAGCCTGGTGACAGACGGACAGACAGATGGACAGACAGACGGACAGCGGAGTCTTAGTAATAGGGTCCCGTTGGTTACCGTTTGGGTACGGAACCCTAAAAACTGTAATAAATTTCTTTCTATAATCTAAGTTATGAAGTAAATATATGTATAAAGATATTGGAAAAATAATATCGTTATCAACGCGGGCGAATCCGCGGGCAAAAGCTGGTAAATAAATAAAATAAAGTTTATTAGCAAACACAAAACTAAATAGGTTACAGAATTAATTAGTTTACAAATATTAAACCGTTTTTTGGTGGACCCCAAACTAAGCAAACCTTAAACATGGAATCCAAAAGAGGGTATCAAAAATATAACAGCATCCTTAAAAACAGACTTAGGATATAAGTAAATGTTAAAAACACATATTTTGAAGGGTAAATTTTTTTAATGACACATTAATCCACGATAACAGATAATAGTCTCGATTCGGTGTAACACGGTTTAACTTATTTGACAGGACTAAAGTTGAGTTAAGCGTTCTGTCTTTTTCTTTTTGTATCGGAAAGACAAAAACAGTACCCTTATAATAAGGTTAGTCCTGTCAAATAAGTTAAGTCTTGTTAACCCTTAAAATAAGGTTAGTCCTGTCAAATAAGTTAAGTCTTGTTAAACCGAATCGACACCAATGAAGTTACATTAATCTTTAACTCAACATTTTTTGCAAGCAAGTTATTGTAATAACATTAGGAAGAGCGGTCTTTGTCCTTATACAGGTTTATATAAACTTAACAGGATAAGGCCTACGTACTGTTTACCAGTGGCGTGCACAGAACTTTTTGCTGGAAAAGCAAGCAATTGGTCGAGAATAACAATAAAAAAAAAATGAAAATATTTAAATATCACTTTGAAAAAAAAAAGTTTGTATTGGAAATTTTCACTCTAGGGTAGACAGTGGTATCGATTCGGTGAAGCACATCTGAACTTATTTGACAGGACTAAACTTAATTTAAGCGTTCTGTCCTTGTCTTTTCGATAAAGAAAGAAAAAGACAGGACGCTTAAAGTAAGGTTAGTCCTGTCAAATAAGTTAAGACGTGTTATGCCGAATCGATACCATTGTCTAACCTGCTATGCGAGCACGTACGCGTCACTTTAAATTTGACAGATATAATAGATAAATTCTAAACGATAACCCTTATTGCAATGAAATAAGAGTTACATTTTTATTTATCGAACCGATTTCGAGTCGATATTAAGTTCATACTAGTACCCCTGGCAGCATAATTTTTTTTTTCAAAGTCATATTTAATTTTTTTCATTTATTTTTTTATTGTTATTCTTGACCAATTGCTTGCTTTTCCAACAAAAAGTTCTGTGCACGCCACTGCTGTTTACCTAAAACTTGTTTTTATAAATAAACTATTTTGTATTTTTTTGTATGTTTTGCCCCTGTACCCTTCTAACTAAATAGAGCGGAACTCGCAATCTGATTATGCGTGGATACATGCAACACTCAGCACATAACTTCTCGAGTCTTAAGAGCGGTTTCGCAGCCGGATTGTGAAACACTCGCCTTTTTCTAATTTCATTGGTTTCTGTAAATTTGAATTTAATTTCAAATTCAAATTTACAGAAACCAATGGAAACTTCGCGATGGTAGCATACACAATATATAAGCAACAAAATTTTGTTGAATAACTATTGAGTGAATTTTGAATTTAAGTGTTCTGTTGCGATTAATTAGAAAAAGGCGGGTATTTCACAATCCGGCTGCGAAACCGTTCTTAATAACCTCATTACAACCGTGGGCCTTTTTATTATAATACTTATAAAAATGTTGGGCGGAGGCAGTTAAGTGGTCAGAATGATTTGCGATCTACCCCCCAACGTGCGACATGGCCTGCACTTAGCAGCGCTGTGAGCCTCGCGTTCCTGAGCTTTGGACATTTTGCTCATTTGACCAGCTTTTCTCTAGTACCCAAACTTATATACAGATTTGGATGTGATTTACATTTTCGGTCAGAAGCCGTATATTTTATAACCAGCTTGTATTTATCGCATTCGTAAACAAGCACAAACCTTTTATAAACCACCGACGCCTTCAAAATGGCAGCGTGTGCTAGTGAAATTTTATGCGAAAAAACACCCAGTGTAAGAGGGACAGATTCGTGGAAAAGTAGCAAAAAGTCTGTTTTTAATCAATATAAAATGTACTCAAGTTGCTATAAAAATTTCGTTTAATCATGTCCTAGATACTGTGAAAACCCATTTAATTTCTCCAATCGCGTTTCTGTTCAACAGATCCCTAGAAAAAGATTCCAAAAATAATACACCATATTATCAAAATAATACATTATTTACTGAAGTAGATATACAAGTTCTAAAAGTGTCGATTTTTTTTCTGTAGCGCCTTAAATTGCTCGAGTATTTCGGAAGAAAATGGCTATATACGAGTATATGAATATCGAAAACACTATAAAAAATAATTTTGAGAAATAGGACGTAAAACATTATTTTTTTGATATCATAGTAATTTAATGTTGAATTGTTATGAGGGCTAAGTGATAAATATGCATAGACGCAAATGATAACAATTAGGCTAAGTGAGAGTCGGACTCGCGCACAAAGGGTTCCGCAACCAAACAACATGGGTACGGAACTCTTAAAATATGGTAAATTACCACAATATTGATGTCATATCAACATAAAGGCGACACAAACAAGCTGCTAAAATGGTAGCGCCTGACAAACAATTCGCGGCTCCCGCTGAGTACTGAGTATTTACCGCTATATTTTTCCTGTAATCTTTACGTAATCAAATCACCTATTACCATGATTTTTTCATATTTTTCGGTTCTCTTGTTTCGGAGATAACTCTTTAACTCCGGGGATCATAATAACGTTAAAAAATACTACTTTTTCGAAGCGTTTTGTATGGAGCTCAGATTTGAATTTTTTTATTATTTGCCGTATACTTATATATAAACAGACAGATAGCGGAGGCTTAGAAATAGGGTCCCGTTTGGCACCCTTCGGATACGGAACCCTAAAAATCACACAAAATGACGTTTGACTTTCTACTACCTATGTGTTTTCAGGCCTTACACCCTTCGAGAAAATGATACCTAGATTCACCATCCGCGGCTCAAAAGCGGCTCAAAGATTGAATTGCTTAAATAGACACAAAGAAAGATACAAATAGAAATTACCGACCGGGTATAGCAAACTTGAGACACGATTTTCAATCCATCAGCCTGTCTTCATCCACTGCTGGACATAGGCTTTTCCAAGAGTTCGCCACTCTTGGTGGTCTTCTTGGAAGTGATGCCCCTTACACACGCTGAACAGGCGCGTTGGTGAGCGCGGAGCCGACACCCTCGCAGCAGTAACGCCGCTGCCTGTCACCAGTCTGTTTTGTTTGGGGGATGGATATGCTCATCAATCGGTCCCAGGCTTGGTGGGTCGCTTTCCTTCGAATAACTTCCAAGGGGGGCGGGAGGTTTGCAAGTAAAGTGAGGCTTTAATTAGCTCTACCACATAATTATTTTGTATGAAGTTGGTCATTTATGAGTGAAATATTTTTGCTTACACCATACAGCCAAAATAATACGCACATTTTGCAAGTCAAGCGCTGGAGGTTGATTTGTCAGCGGACCGCTCTTCAGCTGTGATGAACGCAAGTAAAGTTTTCTGTATTAATTAAATTAACATTATACTCGTATCATTGCAGTATAGAAATACAGAAAGAAAAGTAAATCTGGAGGTGAACAGCTCTGAATCCGGTTCAGATATAATGTTACCCTCACAATGATAAAATGTTAATTTATATCTCTTTGCGATGGATAAATCGCCAAGTAATTCAAATATCGAAATTTATTTCTACGAAGGTTAATTTGTAAAAGATAATTAAAAAAAAAATGCGGGTGTTCCTAAATTCACGCAATGCGAATATTGAATATGCAAATAAGACAAGTATTTGCGAGAATTTGAGAAAATTATTTATTTGCCCCAATAATAGTTACTGCTGGTTATAGAGAGTGCTCTGAAATTCGACCTATTCCTTGAAAGGGGTTATACTAGAGATCATTTCCAACAAATAATGCCTATCAACTAGGGGTCGAAAATAATAATTTTTTTTCAAGTAAAACACGTCGATATTTCAAAAATTACAAAATAAAAATGGTTTCTTTTACTTCTGAGATTAGGGGAATTCTGGGCATGTGTATTTTTTATAAATGATCACTCATAAATAAGTGCCGAGAGAGGAATCATCATTTTTGAATCATCTGTTTTTCGTTACTAGCCTGAAAGTTTGAAAAATATATTAAAAACCTTCGTAACTCGGAGACCATTTATCTTTGGCCCCTAGTTAATAGGGCTTAATCTATTGGAAATTCAAGGAATAGGTCGAATTTCAGAGCACCCTGTGTATACGTAAATAGACTGCTACCTTTAAATGAAACCACATGTTTTACCAAGCATACTGAACGACTTTTCCCAAGAACCATACCCGCGCAAACCAAAATTTGTGTGGGAATTATTTGAGTTTCAAACGAAAATGCGGTTTTATTTAAAGGTCGCAGTAGGGGTACCAAACCAATCTTAAGATCACTAAATAACAGAAAAAAGTAATACACATGCGTTAATGGTAATGATTAAAATGACGATTATAATGAGGATATAGATATTGGTGAACCGTGTAAAACACCAAGTATGTTGACACATAATAGTAGTTTATGCTACAAGGGCGAAAAGGAATAAATTACGAGGACAGCTCTGGATACAGTCCTTTTGAGCCAATCAATAACTTGCAAAATTGTAACAATGTAACTTTCAACTTTAATAATTAAATTGTTTTCTTTTCCTCACACTATGCATTGAAAAACGTAGTATGATACACGGGCGTAAGAGCAATAAATTACTCGGTTACGTTTAAAACAAAATCGTTTAAATCGTCCTCGTAATTTATTCCTTTTCGCCCTTGTAGCATAAACTACTATTAGTTAATAAAAAAAATGCTTACAAGAAACATGCTATTTCAAAATTTTCTTATTTTTGAATAATTAAGCAAGTATTTAATCAGAGGAATTTGCGACCTACTTACATAAAATTTTCCTGTCCAACTAACAATATGAAAACTTGAATGGGTTAAGATAGCGACACAAATGGAATACGTCGATAAAACATATGACATTTTCTCACGGCAAGTATTAGTTTAATCTTTATATTGAGAGCGGATCGTTTGTGACTTATAGCGATTTGCACTCGAAACCTTATCTCAAAACCAGTTAGTGACTCGAGTAAATCCTAGGATTTTGTATGTGCAATATTAAATATACTGGGTGTTAATATGATGTTGTGGAAGCTGGAAACTGGCAATATTACTAGTCCATACGAGCTCCTTTTACTATGGAACCAACCCTCAAATTGCAGAAAAAGATTCAGCTGTACCAAAATGTATGAAGCAACTGATTTTTTTTTCACGACTTCTCAATTTTTATTCTCGAAATGTTGTTTGTATTGACGAGTACTATAGCCAGTTCTCGGATTGCGCAACATCATCTTAACATCCTGTATATAAAAATATATCGTCACGAAATGAATCCCCGAGGGGGTGTCAGAGGTGTTCCGAGTGTGAACTGTGAAATGCAAGTCACAGTCTACACTCGGTACACCCGCGTTTCACCAAAGATTATTACGTCCCAACGAGATGGGTGGTGAACCCTATCGCCGTACTTCGGGAACAAATACACGCTTTTTAGGGCATGCAGGTTTCCTTACGATGTTTTCCTTCACCGTTCACCAAGTGGTAAGTAAAAACAAACAAATCCCCGGTCGAGCATGCAACAATGAGTGAACTTTCTGAACGGTAAAAGAAAACATCGTAAGGAAACCTGCATACCCTAAAAACCGTGTACGTATTTGTGCCCAAACATACTTAGGACATAGGAATCACCATCCATCACATTAGGACGAAAATATAGTCGGTGAATCGGGTGTAAAGGTTTTGTGTGACTCAGTCGTTCGGTACAAAGTGCACGACTTAACTTTGTTTTTCCTAGTCTATGGCAATTCACGGAAATTAGGTTTATGAATCAAC
Source organism: Ypsolopha sequella (assembly GCA_934047225.1). Lineage (NCBI taxonomy): Eukaryota > Metazoa > Arthropoda > Insecta > Lepidoptera > Ypsolophidae > Ypsolopha > Ypsolopha sequella. Next base: position 14,507,849 of record OW203996.1, read on the forward strand.
AGCTTGAAATTATGCACAATTAGCCATGATTTTGTCAAAAAAACTTAATACAGCATTTTAAACATTGTGCCAAACTTACAATTACGAAAATGTATACAAATTCTTTCACAGTGTCAGCAATCCGCCTCTGCAACAGTTTTCCTCTGGGCATCCGACAATCTCCAATCATCTCTACCTTTAAAACCAGAGTCTATCAACACTATCTACGGCTACAGAATCAGTCACCACACCTGTAATTTTCACTTTGTCCCCTGAGTCATTATTGAGTCATCCTTCTCGTAGCTACCGCTATATATTGTTGTATATATATTTATGTATATTATATACACTAATATGTATATTATATGCATGTATATTTTTGTATTTATGTGGTATTATTATGCAGACTAAAAATAGTTTAGACATAAAAGTTCATATTTATAAATAAATTAATTAATTAACTTATATGGCACTACCCTAGTAGCATAGTAAAAGTTTTACTATGCTTGTAGTCTCCACATCACCAAAGGTTAACTGGTAGAGAATGCTAATTAGCATTAAGTTCGCATTTGTGCATTGTAGACTTATTTTGTGCAATAAAGAATTTTCATGAAAATGAAAATGAAAATTTCTTTATTGCAAAAACATGTTACAGTATACAAAAAGACACTAATTCCCACATTAAGTTGCCTTGTGAAGTGGAAACTAGGCTCTACCCAGAAACATTAATAGTAGTTTATGCTACAAGGGCGCAAAGGAATAAATTACGAGAACGATTTAAAACACGAGCGTAGCGAGTGTTTTAAACGCAACCGAGTAATTTATTGCTTTTACGCCCGTGTATCATACTACATTTTTCAATGCATAGTGTGAGGAAATGAAAACAAATATAATCTTGTGAACTTTAAATTATAATTGGCTCAAAAGGACTGTATCCATAGCCGTTAAACGGTGTAAAAAAAGTATAACGTCTATGGTACACAGAAAAGGCTGCAGGTTTGCCAACCATTGCAAATGAATTAAAAAAAATTATAATAATAAAGCCCTAGGGCAAAATAATCGACTTTCTGTTCGGTTTTGATGCATAAAAAGTGGGCCTTTACGAGCACATGCATTGAAAAGAATATTATACTTATGAGTGCTAAAAGAGCAAGTAACAAAATATATCTAAGAAAAAATTACAAAAAAATAAATAAAAATATAATGAATTAAAGTTGCTTCAGAATATGTATGAAACTGAATCTGTGTATGGTTAAGTTCAATAGGAAGTGTTAATATCATAAGATGTGAGTGAGGTGTGTTGTGAGTAAGGGAGGGTGTGTGAGGGTGAGTGTATGTGTGAGGGTGTAGATATGAGAGTGAGTGAGAATATGAACTACACAGTTTTGACTTATGATGGTAAAATATTTCAATAACAAAATATAATTTTAATAAAAAAAAAACAGTTACAAGAATAGATAAACTGTAAATGAATTTTATAATTGAAAATAGTTTCACGACTTAGTTTTTATGAAAGTTTCAGTATCCTCGTAACTCAATTTATGTAGCCAATTTAGTATTTCGTATTTAACTTTAAAATTACTCAGATTTATAATACGAAGATTATTGTTGAAAAATTTTTTTTTAATTTATTTATTTATTAACTACATTACACTATCTTAACAGCTAGGCCAATGCGATAGTGCAGCTAACATATAAGGAAACAAAATTACTATGGCATAAAAACAATAGACGTAGTACATATTTACAATTTTCACCCTAAACTACAAACACATAATACAAGCAACAATAAAAAATTTATACATAACAAATAAATACATTAATTTTATACACGGCGAGCAATATTATAAACGTTTCTGCGGGCAACTTCGCATATACATATTGTAGCATTCGCTACAAGTATTCAACCTTTTTATATATTTTTAGTCTTTCTTTATCGTTGGCTGCTTTTCTGAATTTTCGAATTCGAATATTTAGAATGATCTTGTCAGATTTTTTTTGTTATTTTTCTCATATCAAAGAAGATCGTGACAGAGGAAGGATAAATCTTTTACAAAATAACAAATTTGGTATTTGAAAAATAGAAACAGAGCGCATTTGCTCTGAGCATTGTGTAAGCCAGTTTTTCTGCATTTCCTGGTAAGTTTTGTGTAATTTTGGTTTCATTCTCTGAAAATCCTTTTTGTCCCGTTTCCAACACGTTAATTTCCTTTCCCTCATTTCATAAGCATATCTTGACGCTGTTGTTTTATTTCTTTACAGCGACCCTTCGGGATTTTCTAAGGGTTCTGGTTCTCCCCAGTTTGATTATTCATTTCTACTTGAATTCCATCCGCCATCTCGTACGGTTGTACCTATTGAGGCCTGATGTAAGGACCACGTCCCTGGTGAGCTAAAGCTTCCGATATTAAAATTGAAATCGCCAAGCTTCATCGACTGCTCCCGGGAACACCGGAAACACCCAAAGTCACGAAGAGACCCTTACCAGGTTTTTAGTATCTGTAGCCTAATATTCAGCATCAATTATTTTTATTCCTTAGTGTAAAGCTAGATAACGATTGCTCGTAACCCCTTAATATTACGTTTTCTTTCGGATTAGGAGTTATCAAAACTTCCGTGAAATCTTAGTTTAAAGGATCCTATAAACTAGTGTCGACAACCAAATTTAAAATCCATTATTTTATGAATAAATGCGTCGTTCAAGCTAAAAGGAAATCAAAATCCTAAATAAGTGGAATCAGGCATAATAATTTTTTTGATCTAATAAGTTCCTTTGTACCGATACTCTTCTGATATTATTGTTCTTTTGTACCATATTTTTCTTACTTCGGTTTTGTTATTTTTGTGTATTTAAAGATAAATTATACGGTTTATTCATCCAGGTTTACCTCTTTTTTTGGCTGTCACCAGGCTTGCCTGGTGGCAGTCCAAATTTAGGTCGAAATTACGTTCGTTAATATGTAGTGGCAAAAAAAATATATATTTTTTTTTAAATTACGTCTCCATACAATGTCTCCTACGTTGAGAGAAACGGAAATCCTATTTTTATTATATAATCTCGAATTGCGGAGAAAAGATAGGGACAAGTTATCGGCGACTTTTGCATAAATATCACCTAAAGATCTTAGATTCGAAGCATGCGACGCCCGACTCTCTGCTATATCACCGCATCGAGTCTGACTTTGAACATGTGACGTATCGATAATGAGATCTCTCCCGAACAAAAGGTAAGTACGGTTTTCTGAATATTACTTGCTGTACTTTAACATTTTTTTTCTCAATTCGACGGTGGTGTCTACGCTTTCGTAGACTAATTTTCCAACCTACTAAATTTTGTTTGTTTTCAGGCAGCGTTTTCTCTTCTAAGGAACCCCAATACCAAGCTGTCGAAAGGAACCAAATTTTTCCACGAAGAATATTTTTGTCTTTATGGGTACCCTTAATTTGTGAAATTAATGTCCTATAAATTTTAATAAAGGAATAAAGTATTCACACACTTTTTGTGTATTACCTGTTTTATTTGTGTGTGTATATTATCCTATCCCTAACCTAATTTCCTTATATATAGTTAGGTAGGACCTGCAGGTAAGTGCATTTCAATATTTAGTAGCCTATTACTTTCCATATCTATCATTAAAAATTGTTACCTGTTCTAGTAAATAATTTACACTGAGTTTTCAAGTCAAATAAATTTATTGTAATTTATCCATAAATGTGGTAGTTACTAGTTAAACATATTTATTGTGTTTCTAGCATAATTGTTGATACCAGTAGATCCGGGTGGTCACTTTATTCATTTTCTGTTGATCCCTAATCCAATATAGGCAATCTCATTTTGTTATAAAATTTTCACGATAATATTGAGATTGGCTCTTCCATGCAAGAAATTTTGTCGCAAATCCTCGAATTAATCTTTTTGTTTTTACAGAACAAACGTTGAATTTTTCTTGAAAAGGTTTTGCAATTGCTGAAATCTTTGTTTACATTTTCAGTCTTGTCAACTGTCAAAGTCGACATTTGAATATTTGTCTATTATTTTGAACTTTCTGGTTTACATTTTTTAACAAACTATTTTCGCTGTATTGAGGTCAATTGAATAGCAAAACCTTATTTTGCAAATATTATTGCGTTTTCCGGTTTTCACTATTCTTTATAAATTCTGCCTTTTTGTTAAATCATGAATCCTCACGACGATGATTTGATTTCGATGGGTGACCCCGCTGAAGACCCATCACCCATTCTGCGATGTTCTACAGTCCCGCGCGTACTCTACGCTGGAGCGTCCCACCAACAAGAGAACGTCACGGAAACACCTAGGCCTCTCCCTAGACGGAGCGTAATCACCAATCAGAGCCAACCACCATCACAAATGGAACTCACCACCCAACAGCCATCCGCTTCGTGTCATACTTTACACAACGCGCCTTCCACTACTCATGCATGCCGTCTCAATAAGAATCCCGCCTTATCGAAATGGAACTTATCTTTTGACGGTCATTCGTGTGTTCGCGATTTTTTTGTCAGCTTAGAAGAGTGCATGACAGCATATGAAGTGCAAGACGAGTACGTAGTCCGTCGCTTCCATGAGCTTTTAACGGGTCACGCGTTAATGTTCTACAGATCTGTCAGGAATGATAAACTCACACTTCCGGAAATTAAATCACTATTTATTGATACTTTCGGATCTGTCGATTTTGACGATACCACTGAACGTGAGATTCGCAACAAAAAACAAAAGGCGAATCAGCCCATTCGCGAATTCATAATTGAAATAAAAGCTCTAAATTCCAAGCTTTCGGTCCCGATCTCAGATCGAGCACTCTTGCCGATCATCAAGTTTAATCTACATCCGCGTTACGCGTTGTGTCTGTCAACGAATCGTATTTCGGATTTAAAAACCTTACTCGAAATCGCGACTAATTTCGAAACCTACGACCACTCGGCCCAGAAGGCTCTGTCAAGCGACAATCCTTCGTTTGCTCCTCGTGCCAGTATCGCGTCAGTTTCAACAACCCCTGTGGTTTGTCCTAAGTGCGATGGACACGGCCATCCCTATCGTCTATGCCCTAACGTTCCGGGCAAGATATGTTTTAGATGTAAGAAGCCAGGCTTTTTGACCCGTGATTGTCCTTCTTGCAGTCAAACTCCAAAAAACTAGTTGGTCACCGGAGGAGTTCTCAAATTGAAATTTCTCCGGTGCGTTTGACAGATTCATCCGATAACCGTCTTTTCGTTGAAATTTCCCTGTCTAATCAATCTTGCGAGGCGCTTCTTGACACTGGTGCGTAATTGTCGCTCCTTTCCCGCGAGTTCCTTGATAAAAGCCTGGGCATTCGTGCTAGTCCCGGTTTTCTTCCCTCTGTTTATTCCGCAGATGGATCACCTATGGTTATTTCCGGTACGGTTTCTCTTTTAACCACTTTTAACGGAGTTTCCTTTTTGCATGATTATCTTGTTGCCGACCGTATTGTTTCTCCTGTTATTCTCGGCATCGATTTTTGGAACAAGTTCGGCCTGACCGTAGTTTTTAGTCAGGCTTTTAATAAAAATATTAAAGGAAATCTTTTAATGTCCAAGGTTTCTCATCCGGAGAATGTTCTTGTCGGTGAGGTTCGACAAGTCCAACCGCGTTCTTTCCTTTCTTCTGAACAAGAAGTAAGGTTACAAGAAGTCATTAACCAATTCGAAGATATCTCTTCCGACAAAATAGGTTTAGGAAGAACCAGTTGGTTATCCCATAAAATCAATACCGTCGGTCCACCTATCCGACAACGTTACTATCCCCTCTCTCCGGTTAAGCTTAAGATTCTCAACGAAGAGATAGACAAAATGTTGGATGCTGGGGTTATTCGACCATCTCGATCGCCTTGGGCGAGTCCCGTCGTTATGGTTACAAAAAAAGACGGATCTGTTCGTTTCTGTGTCGATAGTCGCAAGCTCAACAATGTTACTGTTAGAGATTCCTATCCTCTACCTCGTATTCAGGACATTTTGGATAATCTTCGTGGTGCTCGCTACATCACTTTTCTTGATTTTCGTAATGCTTTTTGGCAGATCCCTTTAGCCGATAAAGAAAGCTGTGAAAAAACCGCATTTATAGTCCCCCAACGTGGCCTTTTCGAATTTGTCAGGATGCCGTTTGGTTTGACAAACGCCGCGTCAGAAATGCAACGCCTAACAGATATGATTGTCAATTATGAGTACACAAAAGATACTGACGATTGTATTTTCGGGTATGTCGACGATCTTGTCCTCGTCTCCCGTGATTTTGATAGTCATTTACAGCTGTTGAAAAAGGTTAAAGACCGCCTTAAGGAAGCCGGACTTTCCCTTAACCTCAAAAAGTGCGAATTTTGTAAAGCCGAACTCAAATATCTCGGTTATGTTTTGAATAAGGATGGTCTGAACACCGATCCCGCTAAGTTGGATTCTATTAAAGAATTCCCTACCCCTACCACTGCAAAAGCTCTACGTGGCTTTATTGGTCTCTGCTCTTATTATCGGAGATTTGTCGATAATTTTTCTTCGATTATCGCTCCTTTAACTATTTTATTAGGTAAAAAAAAGGGACGAGATTCTATCGATTGGAACGAAGCAGCCGATCATGCTTTCCACGAGTTAAAGAATGCTCTAACACCCCGGTTATGGCTTGTCCGGACTTCACGAAACCGTTTATTCTTCATTGCGATGCTTCATCTGTCGGACTTGGTTCTGTTCTTTCCCAAGTTACTGATGACAATGAGCACCCTATCGCGTATTTTTCCAAACTCTTTTCCAAAGCCGAACGAAATTATAGCACTACCGAAAGGGAGTTACTTTCTGTTCTAGAATCCATCAAACACTTTCGCGGTTATCTTGATGGTACGCAATTTACTATCGTTACCGATCACATCGCTCTTAAGTGGTTGATGACGTTAGATAACCCGTCAGGTCGTTTGGCACGTTGGTCTACAATCATCTCTCAATTCAACTTTGAAATAGTTCACCGAAAAGGTGTCCAACATGTCGTGCCGGATGCCCTCTCGAGAGCTTTCGTCGCTCCCATTACGTATGATCGTGGTCTTGACTCTACTTCTGATGATTGGTTCAAAAAAATGTTCATGGGCGCACGCGACCACCCTCAAATGTTTCCGGCATATTGTATCCGTGAAGGGGTTTTACTCCGTCATGCCCCGCTTCTAGATCCTTTGACCAGAGAATCGTGGCGTGTGGTTTTACCTCGCGAAAAAATACGCGATGCCATGTGGGAAGCACACAATGTTTTTCCACAAATACATCCTGGCGTAATGAAAACGTATCTCCAGATAAAAAAAAAATATTACTGGCCCAATATGTATCGCGACGTCACTCGAATTTTAAACGAATGTGACGTTTGTAAAGCCTTTAAGATTTCTAATACTCAGCCGCGTGGTCAAATGTTCTATCCCAAATTAGTTTCGGCTCCTCTTCAAACGCTGTCAATCGATCTTATCGGACCTCTCCCCATGGCTTATCACGGATATAAATATATACTATCTGTTGTAGACGTTTTTTCCAAATACGTCTGGCTATTTTGCCTAAAAAAGGTGGACGCTAAATCTATTTGCGACCTTTTGGAGAATCAAATTTTTTTGAATTTCGGAATTCCCCATTCAATTCTGTGCGATAACGCAACCGTTTTCAGAAGTTCCTGTTTTGACGATTTTTTGACTAAATTTAATTGCCAACCCTTCTTTACCCCATATTACTCTCCTCAAGCCAATACTGTCGAACGATATAATCAGAGCGTTGTAACATGTTTAAGCATGTTAGTTGGCGACAACCACCGACAGTGGGCTCGCATGTTACCGAAAGTTAAACTCTATCTAAACTCTTGTATTAATCTCGCAACTTCTTTTTCGCCGAATTTCCTTATGTTCGGGAGAGATCTCATTATCGATACGTCACATGTTCAAAGTCAGACTCGATGCGGTGATATAGCAGAGAGTCGGGCGTCGCATGCTTCGAATCTAAGATCTTTAGGTGATATTTATGCAAAAGTCGCCGATAACTTGTCCCTATCTTTTCTCCGCAATTCGAGATTATATAATAAAAATAGGATTTCCGTTTCTCTCAACGTAGGAGACATTGTATGGAGACGTAATTTTTCGCGCTCTTCCGGTATTGATTACTTTACTAACAAGTTGGCTCCTCGCTTCACTAAGACACGTGTCCGAAGGATAATTTCTCCTCAAGTATATGAGTTGGAGGATTTTTATTCGGCTCATGTTGGTGTTTATCATATTAAAGATATTTTAAAATTATCCTACAATTTTCTATCTAGCTTCAACTTTTTCTTTTTTGGTTCGAGTTACGTTTCTTTAATTCTTCATTGACTCAGCCAAAGAGTTTTTTTTGTTCCTTTTTTTGCGATTTTCGCGTATGACGTCTTACATATTTTATAGGCGTCGTTTGGTTATTGATTTTAATCCCGATGTTTTTTCGGTTGTCTATTCCAAGATAATTTAATTTCAAATAACTTCCATGTTTTTACGATTGTTTCGTTAAATGAATGTCGTTTTATGTTTGAAACTTGTGTAACAGTAATGTTGTTCTTATTTTAGTTGCGAGGAATTCAGCATTAATTAATTCGATTGTTTTGTAATATGTGTAGTTAGATTAATATTAGATTAATTTTTGGTATTTTATAATCACCTAACTGATATATCTATCTTTGACGGTTCATATAGTAGTTAGTCTAAGTTAATGTTAGGGTATATTAGTTGTAGGTTTCCTATTGACCGTTCTATTCGTTCGAGGATTTTCTTATCACATCCTTATCTTGTTTTTATTTAATCGACTCCTTTTGTTTCAAGGCATTTTGATTAGTCTAGGTGTTTATTCGATTGTTTATCCTTCTGGAAGTTAATTTCCTTTAAGCTAGTTTAAATTTTTTTGTGTCGTTTGAGGATATTGTAGCATTCGCTACAAGTATTCAACCTTTTTATATATTTTTAGTCTTTCTTTATCGTTGGCTGCTTTTCTGAATTTTCGAATTCGAATATTTAGAATGATCTTGTCAGATTTTTTTTGTTATTTTTCTCATATCAAAGAAGATCGTGACAGAGGAAGGATAAATCTTTTACAAAATAACAAATTTGGTATTTGAAAAATAGAAACAGAGCGCATTTGCTCTGAGCATTGTGTAAGCCAGTTTTTCTGCATTTCCTGGTAAGTTTTGTGTAATTTTGGTTTCATTCTCTGAAAATCCTTTTTGTCCCGTTTCCAACACGTTAATTTCCTTTCCCTCATTTCATAAGCATATCTTGACGCTGTTGTTTTATTTCTTTACAGCGACCCTTCGGGATTTTCTAAGGGTTCTGGTTCTCCCCAGTTTGATTATTCATTTCTACTTGAATTCCATCCGCCATCTCGTACGGTTGTACCTATTGAGGCCTGATGTAAGGACCACGTCCCTGGTGAGCTAAAGCTTCCGATATTAAAATTGAAATCGCCAAGCTTCATCGACTGCTCCCGGGAACACCAGAAACACCCAAAGTCACGAAGAGACCCTTACCAGGTTTTTAGTATCTGTAGCCTAATATTCAGCATCAATTATTTTTATTCCTTAGTGTAAAGCTAGATAACGATTGCTCGTAACCCCTTAATATTACGTTTTCTTTCGGATTAGGAGTTATCAAAACTTCCGTGAAATCTTAGTTTAAAGGATCCTATAAACTAGTGTCGACAACCAAATTTAAAATCCATTATTTTATGAATAAATGCGTCGTTCAAGCTAAAAGGAAATCAAAATCCTAAATAAGTGGAATCAGGCATAATAATTTTTTTGATCTAATAAGTTCCTTTGTACCGATACTCTTCTGATATTATTGTTCTTTTGTACCATATTTTTCTTACTTCGGTTTTGTTATTTTTGTGTATTTAAAGATAAATTATACGGTTTATTCATCCAGGTTTACCTCTTTTTTTGGCTGTCACCAGGCTTGCCTGGTGGCAGTCCAAATTTAGGTCGAAATTACGTTCGTTAATATGTAGTGGCAAAAAATATAATTTTTTTTTTTAAAAAATAACGCTACAATATATACAATTAACTTTCAAGCGATATCCAATCTCTCGTGGATTCACCGCTCTCCTCGGACACGCACCTTAATTGGATGGATTCCGGATCTCAGCCATTTTCATATAACGTTTATGTCACCTCGTAAAATTGCTATATATTATGTCGTCCTAAGATGGCGCAAAAGACTTTTTCACGAAAAAAGCCATGGCTAGCTGTAAACTAGCGTGGCTAGTTTTTAATCAATTACTCGGCGTATTTGAAATAAAAAAACTTTTTTTCTAAATAGCGCGATATTATTCAAACATATTGTATAAAAAAATCCAACTGATTCCTGAAATCGATACTCGAGAGATATTCAATAAGAAGTCTACAATAGAGTAACATAGATGCTTTCAAAAGATTTCATTTACATGAAATATATTAATCAATGGACGCCGTTTGTTCAATCTTACTTCAAAAACTGGTTCAGTATAATCAGTAGACCAGTAGTTAAATTTTCCGATCACGTCATAATTAAACGGTGTATCTGAAAATAAAAATATAATAACCGGCCAAGTGCTAGTCGGATTCGCGCACAAAGGGTACCACCACACAATACGGGTACGGAACCCTAAAAACATTATGGGAAATAATACCACTTGCAGTAATAATTGACCAACTTAACTTGACACTTACGACACTTGCGTTGAGTTAGAAGCCGGTTGTTTTTACAGTACTATGGGGCCGTAGATATCTGTAGGAGATATCAGTTTCAACTTGATATATTATACGGCAAAAGGGTCTTGACAGACGGACAGATGGACAACAAAGCGAACCTATAAGGGTTCCGTTTTTTTAATTTTGACATCCGAGCCCTAAAAACATACCATACAAAATTCACAGAAGGTTTAAAAACCCGTTTTTTTGGAATTATAATAATAACAATCCGCCTGCGTCAGTAGCTTAGCGCAAAGTTCATAACTTAACTTTATTGTTCTTGTTTAGAACTTAAAATTGAAAAGCATTTTGATTTGTGCAATTTGACGCCAATAGTTCAGTATTAGTGAGGTTTATAAATCAAGAGTTTGAAATTGTTTACACAATTAGTCATGATCTTAAATTTCAAACTCATGCTTTATAAACCTCACTAATACTGAACTATTGGTGTTAACTGCCACATACCAAAATGTTTTTAAATTTTTAACTTCTAAACAAGAAATACAAAGTTAAGTTATGCACTTTGTGCTAAGTGAGTGGGGTAAGGAAAAGTGTTATTTTTATTTGCACGGTTTTATTTCTTTGTGAAAGTTTTCCAGTATGTTCAGTAGACTATGTGACTTAATTTAAATATAAAAGAAGCAATACATCATTTTCGCACTCGATTTGAACAAAGCTGCCATACTATGAAATAAAGTACACAAAAAATATTTCTTATGACATGGGTTTCATTAAGGATGAAGGCGTTTTAAATTTGGTGCAGAGTCCATTGTAGATAAAAGTATCTTTAGGAATTTTTCACCTGATTAACTTCATTGTAAATTTAAATATAGCTTTTGATTTAATCATGTAAGTAGTTATTTTACTTAATATAAGTTAGCCAACATTTTATTTTATTTGTTGTATTTTTTTGTATTAATTTAGTAAAATTTTTACACTAAAATTAACGTATAAAGTTATGTACCTAAAAAATTATTAATTTATTCATTCATATATGTATCTAATCATATTACTATAAACTCAGGTAAGCTCTCATAACCGTACGACCTTTTTTGCTACGGCGTAGGCGTAGTTAAGTACTACGATTTCATGGTTATGATTAAAACCATATATTACGTAACCGTGGATGTACAGTACACGTACGTGTAATGAGAGAAAATTAATTTACTTACGTTTCACGTCGAGATATAATCCAGCGTAACAGGAAACAAACTTTTCTTACTCAATCAAAACTATTTGATGGTCACTATTATCATTTCACTCAGTATTGAAAGATGTAATATAATAGAAAGAAACAGCCCTGAAAATTAATGAATGTGGATTCATATTAAAATTCTTTATTGCACACAAAATAATAGAAGCGCCGTAACGTTGCCGTTTTAAGAGGCTATGCGAATTTTATTTTTGTCACTGTCACTCCAAGCGAAAAATCGCGCAGTGCGAGAGGGGCGGATTCAGGGCAAAAGGGAAAAAAGTTGGTTTATAGTTTTTATATTTTTAATAAAAAAACTAAAATAGCTAACAAAATTTAAAATATGAAATCTCTAGATATTGCTGAAACACACCTAATAAAATATGTTTGAGTTCTATATATGGTTCCTATTTGTCAAACAAGGAGAAAAAGTGTGTTTGAAGACCTAATTTCAACAATTATTTCTATCGAGGAAAATTTATCCAAACATGTTTTCCAATTTGAAAGCCCTAGTTTATATAGTCAAAATGCATATACCAGAAATTTATTAAAATTTTCCGTGTATTTCATGAAATACACAGAAAAGAAACGCCCGTATTTTTTTCGCATGATCAAAATTCGTGATTAAAAAGTTTTTTACACAATAACATTCTAAATACAAAAAAATTATGACTTTCTATTGCTTATTTGAATTAAATATTACCTTGAAAATTGGAGTAATTTTTGAATACGAGTTTCGACGTGGTTCTAACGCAGCAGAGACAGCTCGCCTCGCAATTATGTCGATTCGAAGTAACACGTGTTTTGACTTATTTGACAGGACTAAATTTAATTTAAGCGTTTTGTATTTTTTTTCTGAATCGAAAAGACAAATACAGGACGCTTGTAATAAGGTTAGTCCTGTCAAATAAGTTAAGCCGTGTTACGCCGAATCGAGACCATTATCATCTCAGTATCATAGAGTATATTGAATACAACCATTATCACTGCTGCATTTGGAGAGAATACTAGAAACGTAAGTAGAAACTTAATTTTCAATTCTTATTACACGCAGAAAACTTAATTCTAAATTATATGATAAAAGTTATGTACATAACTAATAATAATACATAACACTCACTTCATCACTCAGTCTATTGATATTTTTATGTATAGTAAGTATATTAAGAAGTTATTTTTTATTTGTATGTATACGGTATGTATGTATATATATCAAACATAAAATATATTGTGTAAGTTTATTTGGGTAGGCGTATATCATATATTAGGCATTATGTATATTCACTTTATTGGTTTTGATTCTTCTTTTATTAATTTATTTTGTTAATTTGATATCCACTTCCACATTACGTAAAATAATAATTTCTTCACTGGCTGGCTGGAAGAAATCGCTTTAAGTGATAAGTCCGCCCTTGTACAACATTGTGTGTTCAAAACTCTGTACTCAATTTTTTATTTAACCGTATACAATAAAGTATGTATTCATTAACTAATTCATACAATGACGTGCTTATCCAATAATGAGATTTCTTCCAGCAAACCAAGGGTGATAGGAATATTTGATATAAATAAGATATTCTTATTGTGCACGATAATACTTACACAGAAACAAGATTAATAAATAGTAGATATCTAATAGTTAAAAATATAATAATAAACTACATAAAAACACGCAAATACCGACAAAGTATAAATAAATATAAAAATATATATTCAGAGAATAAATAAATATTGAATGATATATATACCTAATATACCTTTATACATATACCTACAGGATAGGTTGTGACAGGTTGTGGTAGGTTGTGACAGGATATCAGTTAAGTATGAAAAAAAATCTGCTTTTCGATAGAAAGTTACATAGCCACTCGAACATAATGTATGAAACAACTGCTTTTTTTTCTCGATTTGTCAATTCTTTTTGACGAAATGTGTTTGTGTGGACGAGTACTATCGCCAGTTTCCGGCTTCCACAACATCATCTTAACACCCTGTAAAACTGTCGTTTAGTTGAGGAGCACACTGCATGCTGTGGGATTTTTTGTGAAGTTGTATTGTAGTTATGTGGAATCTGTGTAGTAACGGTGTTTAACTTTAAATTACGCTGTTCGGTTTTTATGACGTCATATTTTTAAAATATATTTTCTATAAAATGGCAATTAAACCAAACGAGCATTGTAATCGATATATTTGTAATCGGGTTCTAGAAAACAGTTTTAAGGATTTCGATTAAATTAACCGAATTAACCGATCACTCTGGGTAATCCTCGGTGAAACGTGGGTGTACGAGAGTGTGAATTGCACTTCACAGTCTAGTTTGGAGATTGCCTCTGACACGTACTAACGGCAAGCTTAACGGCATGTCGCGTGACGTCATATGACACGATTTCATACTAAAAATGATAAATATCGCTATTGCTAACTTTGATAATAATAGGAATTTTTCAAAAATTCTAATTATTTTGTGCTTTGCTATAACTAATTAATTAATCAGTTACTATAAAAAATGTATTGATATTTCACTACATGACACGCGTCCATCACCCTTTGTTAGATCTTTAGACCTACTAGAGATTATTCAGATCACTGGACTGGATACAAAAGAAAATTACAAATCCATAAAAATATAAAGTAAGAAGCAGACAAATGTCCCTACAGACGACTTAAACCTGGAAATTGCAATGTTCCTCAAATATCCGCAACTGTCTTACTGTAAGTATTACTTACCTGAACGCAAATATCTGGGGGCACGGCAGTGCCCCCGCAAAGTCTCGCAGAAAAAACGCGGAACGGCCGTACCATCCTTTTCTCGAAGCAACTCACGGCACTTTCAACCCCCCTGTATCTTCGTTGTGGATGAAGCTAGAAGTCTAAAATTTCAGGAACCAAGAGTACTTACTGATCCTACTTCTGACCCCAAATTACAACTTTGTACCTATATTCGATTACGAAATATCTCAAGTCAAAGTTCCCTTATTTTGTCACTGACTGACTGACACATCATCAAAAGTCTAAAGGTGTTCTAGCAGGCCTACAAACTTGAAATTTTGCATGCGGTTAGTGTGAATTGTACATTGCAACAAAAAAATATAAAAATGTTATTTGCGGTTGGTAATTTAATATTTCCATACAAAGTCTATACAAAATGTATGTTTCCAGCGGCATCTATAAATTTGTATGACACTAGATGACGTTGGTGGTATGCTGCTTTGCATTAAAGACGCCTAAAACGAAAAATTCTACGTTAAAGTTAAAGTGCGAAAACTAAAAAATAAAACCGGTAAAGTGTGAATCTGACTCGTGCATAAAGAGTTCCGTACCCCTACAAAATACAGGTACGGAACCCTAAAAGTAAATAACAACAATAAAGATGCCATAGCAACATTAAGGCGACAAAATACAAAGCGATAAAACGGTAGCGCTTGACAAACAATACGGTACCTTTTTAGTACGGAACCCAAATTTTCATTATTTTACTTTAAATTATTTACTACAGACTGCCCAAAGTTTAAACTTTTACTTGTATGTTGTATTACCGCTCTAAAGATAGAGCCTTTGTTATTGTAATATGTTCCTTGGGTAAGGCACCCTAAAAAGGGTGGTTTATAATGTTCCACACATTAATCCACAATATCAACATTTAGTAATTAAGTCACTAAAAAAACGGTAGTTTGCGAATCCGACTCGCGCATAAAGGGTTCCGTACCCCTACACAATACGGGTATGGAACCCTAAAAGTAAATTGCAACAACATAGATGCCATAGCACCATCAAGGCGACAAAAAACAAAGCGATAAAACGGTAGCACCTGACAAACAATTCGGTACCTTTTTAGGAAGGAACCCTAATTTTTATTATTTCTTATTTTACTTTAAAGTAGTCTGCGTAAATTTTCAACTTGTATGTATAACCGTTCTAACGATAGAGCCTTTGTTATAATAATTTGTGCTTTGGGTAAGGAACCCTAAAACACATTTAGTCTATTTAAGAAGATAAATATCAACATTTCGTAATTAAGTCGCTATTAAACCGGCTAAGTGCAAGTCAGACTCGCTCACAATACTCGTATTTATATGCCCAAAATTGTTGTTTTATAAAGATAGAGCTGAAACAAATAACATCGAATAATTGGACCCCCCTTGGATTTCCATTTATTGAACTTTTAATGCTGTGATAGGGGCCATATTATTATTTGCCGTGATATAGGACAATGTAACATATATTATGTGAAAATATTTACGCGCTACCTATAACGGCTGAAGCTGTAGACCCCTGTGATAGATGGATAGACAGCGGAGGATTAGTAATAGGGTCACGGAACCTAATGATACGGAACCCTAAAAATCAAGGTAAAAGGTTATTTATCAAGTAAAGCTTTAAATATATTAAAGGAAAAATAAAGCGGCTAATGTTGTTTTATTTGTATATGCATCCTCTATGATGTAGGTATATTGAAATGTCTATGTACTCGTGTGGCATTCAAAAAAGACCAGGTTTAGCTCATTATTCTGAGAGGTTTAGACATAATAATGTACTCTGTGGTTTAGACTGACAAGCCTGCCTTTCACTTCATGGTCAAAAGAAATTTTAACCTGCCTGTTGCATCTAATTGTGGATAATAGTAATAATAAATTACAGTAAAAATTAATATTGCAATGGAACCTGAAATATTGTACATAAATGAAAATCCTTGTCCACACCTAGTTGTCCCTATACCTGGAGATGGTTCATGTTTGTTCCATTCTTTGTCATTCTCTATGTATGGGAACATTGAGTCGTCATATGACATTAGGTGTGCGGTAGTCGAGTATGTGGTAGCGCATTGGGATGAAATGCAACTTTATACGTGTGACGAGCGTGGAGACACATTAACGCTGACCTGTACTCGACAGCAATGATGAAAACTACCACCTACGGTTCCGTATCCGAACTTATGGCAGCCACCGCTTTGTATCCATTTACGTTCGAGGTTTACGAAAATGGCCGTTTGAGAGGATCATTCGGTGGCGATCCTGGGATGCCAGTGAAACGTTTACGATTCTCTGGTAGTTTCTTAGGTGGTCATTATGAAATGCTCCTTCCCGATACTAGTTTCTCAGGAGTATGTCCTGATGATCAGTTAAAGGGAGTGGGTTTTAAGAAAATCCGCAGCTGACGTGCAAGAAATATTACCCGAGAAGAAAAAAAGGAGGACTACCTACAAAAAGAAATGAGATCCCATCAAAAACATAAAATGTACAAAAATGGCAAGTCTCGCAACGCAATCCTTCCACCGTAAAAAGCTGTGAGATCTTATGTAAAGCCAAGTCTGCTATTTTAGTTTTTATGGAAGCATCTTTTCATTTAAGTTAGTATGGGAGCACCTATTTAACAAATTTATCATTAATTGTTTCCTATTTACTTACCTACCAACATTAAGTGACTGTATTAATATTAGTCATCTTTATTTCCTAATAAAATATGGTGACTTTGCAATCGCAGAGCACAAATAAAGCACTGATGCGTAGAAATATCTTCTCAAATCGCTAATAAATTGATTAGGTAGCTGATATGTTGTATATGTTGCTGTGTGATTGCGAAGTCACTATATTTTATTAGGAAATAAAGATGACTTATATTAATACAGTCACTTAATGTTGGTAGGTAACTAAATAGGAAACAATTAATGATATATTTGTTAAATAGGTGCTCCCATACTAACTTAAATGAAAAGGTGCTTCCATAAAAACTAAAATAGCAGACTTGGCTTTACATAAGATCTCACAGCTTTTTACGGTGGAAGGATTGCGTTGCGAGACTTGTCATTTTTGTACATTTTATGTTTTTGATGGGATATATTTTACAGTTCGTTTTAAATCTATTTTGGTCAACCCCGTAATTTAATGATTAAAATTACAATATTGTACCTTAACAGCCAGTTGCAGAAAGGGTTTTTCAGTTGAATGAACCTTTAAAGCAGGGATTGCTCAACCACAAAATATGGGCAACCGTAATGAATCGGTTTGACGTCATACCGTTGTATTTCGGTTGCCTTTAATTGCCCAACCGATAAATAAGGGCTACCGTAAAATTTAGGTTTGACGTCATTTCGGGTTGCGGTTGCGGTTATATAACGGCTACCGTTATTTTGCCTTGGCTTCGGCTCGTTCCTTTGTAGACGCTGCCGCGTCGCCGCGCGCCTGTCGGCATTTCTTTGATGACACGCGCCCGCCGGCAGCAATCAAGGCCGATTTACATTATCTTAGTGTTTAGGAGAGTAATTTAGTACAACTTGAAAGGCAAGTTCTTTAGTGATTTAGTGCGCTGCGAGTGAACGTTTACATTCTTCCAGTAGAGTATCATTTCGACGCCACAATGAACGCACAACGACGTCGCCAAATACGCGCTATTCTACGCAAAATGCTGTCTGTAATAATGGAACAAATAGAAGACGCCATTTTATACGAAATAAATAAACCGAAACGAATATGGGAGCATCAATGGATTAGTCGCAGACCCATGCTTGGAGGAAGTGCTTTGTTGCACTTCGTCACTTGTGCACTCTCCTAAAGATTTGACTAAATTACGTGTTTACACATAACGAGTGAAGAGCCGAGTGACGCGCGGGGGTTGCGCGGGCGCGAGAGGGGTATCACTTGTAACAAAATAGAAAGCGATCCTATTTTGATTCAACTTGAAAGGCAACTAAAACCGTACTAAAGCGAGTAGAACTGTACTAAAGCAAGTAGCGTTTACACGTTTCAACTAAAGTACTCTCCTAAAGCACTCTGCTAAACACTAAGATAATGTAAATCGGCCTTTAGTTGACTTCTAGGAGTGCGTAGGGCTGTCAAGTTTCAAAATTGGCCGGCCAGGAGAACGCAAAAAAACTAAATTTTTATTAATTAATTATAGGTATCAACTATTTACCAAAATTTAATTGAAAGTATTAAACATTTCTAATTAGTGCTGATAGATTTTTCTAATCATATGTCTTATCTGTATTGAGAAAATTTTACCTATTACTTTTGGTAGTTTTGTGAAATTTGTTACTTGTATATTATATTTTATAATTAAATCTATAATAACTTGGCTGGCAGCCCTACTGAACTCCAAGCGCTTCCGAAAGAATGGACTGCGGCACAATATAAACTGATTGACGTAAAAAAAGGCGGACAGAGTCGCTGCTAAGCAACTACTGAAGCATAGCAATGTCGGCGGTTAGTAAGCGTGTGAGTGAACTTACTATGGAAATCGGCTTATTTTGATGTGAATGAGTGCGTGCCAGGCTCGTGCGTACAAGCGGATTGGTATACTATGGGTGCTTCAGTTTTTAGGGCTCCGTATCCAAAAGGTAAAAAACAGGACCCTATTACTAAGACTCTGCTGTCCGTCCGTCTGTCACCAGGCTGTATCTCATGAACCGTGATAGTTAGACAGTTGAAATTTTCACAGATGATGTAGGTATTTTTGTTGCCGCTATAAGAACAAATATTTACTAAAAAACAGAATAAAATAAATATTTAAGGGGGCTCTCATGCAACTGACATAATTTTTACCTACATTTTTGTTGCCGCTATAAGAACAAATATTTACTAAAAAACAGAATAAAATAAATATTTAAGGGGGCTCTCATGCAACTGACATAATTTTTTTGCCGTTTTTATAGATACGGCATTCTTCGTGCGCGAGTCCGACTCACACTTGGCCGGTTTTTATTTTTATAGCATTTCAATCCTATCCGCCAAAGCTCTACCCGCCTTTTTTGCGTCAATGTATTGACTGTATAAGAAATAACCAATAATCTCATTATAATGATTGCTAACTTTCTTACAATTTATTTCGATTACCCATTAGCAAAATAAAAAATAAACATAAACAGCTTTGTATCAAACACGACGACTCTTTATTTGATTTGTCGTAAGTGTAAAAGCCATTTACGGCATTTTTTCTTCTCCCCATGAATCAACTTTTACGTTTTTTGTACTTTTAACACGTATACCTACATCGCGAGCGGCGCGAATCAAAGAGAGTTATGTGTGTGCCGACTGCATGGCCGTGGCCTTAGGCACGGGGCGCGGGACGCGGGGTGCGGTGGCAGGCGGCACGGCGCGGCGCGGCGAGCCCGGCGGCGCGGCGGTAGCGGCGAATCAAAGTACTCTTCGCCCGCCTGATTCCGGCAACCGAAATAATAACCGGTGAAATAAGGGTTGGAAAGATTTCGGTTGTATTAACCTGTACCGAAATTCGTATACGGTGATTAACCGTTTCAACGGTACCGTAAAGAGACCCTGCTTTAAAGTTGATGCCATCCCTTACATTGTTCTTGACAAAGAAAGTGACAGCATTAATTTTTAAGTTTCATTAAACTTAAAAACCCTTTCTGCAACTGGCCGTTACTTTACGTTACTTTAAGTCTACTGTACCTTAAGTACCTTAACGTCAGTCGCTTCGCACGAAGTGCATAACCTAACTTTGTTTTTCCAGTTAAGAAATGAAAAATTGAAAAGCATTTTGGTCTATTACAATTGAGTATTAGTGAGGTTTATAAAGCAAGAGTTTAAAATTTTATACACGGTTAGTCATGATCTTTTCAAAACCAACTTAATATGCTGTTTTAACTTTGTTTGGACAAGATCATGACTAATTATGCATTAAACTTCAAACTCATGCTTTATAAACCTCACTAATATTGAACTATTGGCGTCAATTGCCACATACAAAAAGGTTTTTACATTATTAACTTATGAACAAGAAAAACAAAGTTAAGTTATGCACTTTGCGCTAAGGGACTGACGTTTAACCTTAACCCCAGATTCATATCCGCTACGAAACGCACTTCTTATTTTTGAATTAAAGGTATTAAATAAATGTGATATATGGCATTTCGCGAACATAGTTTAATGTCAGTTAGGCTTTTCCGGCAAAATTTTGTAATTTTGTTACACACTTTTTTTAATTAATTGCGTTGTAAATTAATGGGCTCACAAACTTAAAAGCGTGTTTGGTAATGGCTTATTAATATCAACATCATTATAGTGGCATGTGGCAACGTCATCTAAAAAAAACCTACCAAGTGCGAGTTGGACACGCGCACGAAGTGCTCCGTACCATCTATCGTCTATCTTCTAAATATATAAAACAAGAACCTGACTGAGTGACTGACATATCAACGCACAGCCTAAACAGCTGGGTCTGGAGATTCCAAATTTGGCAAGTAGGTTCCTTGAGAGGTCTAGAGGTGCACTAAGAAAGGATTTTTCAAAATTCACCCCCTAAGAGAGTGAAACGGGGGTCCAAAATTTGTATGGGGAAACAAGATTAGTTAGACTATTTTATTCGAGACTTCACAGGAGTTATCCTATCTATAAATGAATAAACATGTGTTTTAGGTTATTTCAGAATTCAACCCCTAAAAGGGGGAAATGGGGTGACAAAGTCTGAAAATCAACATGGGTATCGTTTGTATGGTTTATCGGGTCACTGATTACGAAAACAACAACGATTTCTAAATCCAACGTAGTGGATGTGAAATATCATCATCCCCTGTTGGGGTGCAATTGGGTTGAAATGTGTAAATATTAATATGGGTGTCGTTTTTATGGTTTTTGGAACGTTAATTATGAAAATGGCATCGATTTTGAAATTTAATATAGTGGACATGAAATTTCTTGAAAGTATGTGTGCCAGTGCAAATCGTCAGTGCCAGTCTGTTGTATGGGAGCCCCCTTAAATATTTATTTTATTCTGTTTTTTAGTATTTGTTATTATAGCGGTAACAGAAATACATCATCTGTGAAAATTTCAACAGCCTGGTGACAGACGGACAGACAGACGGACAGCGGGGTCTTAGTAATAGGGTCCCGTTGGTTACCCTTTGGGTACGGAACCCTAAAAATATTGTCAATCCATGTCTTTTCGTGGATGTCGTAAAACGAACATGCCAACATGTATTTGTAGTATTGAGGGTCATTTGGTCATCGGATCTTGGCTCCGGTTACAGAGGTGACGTAGGCACCTTTTTCCTAGTGGTAGGTTTCGGCTGTAGCTTGTCACCACCCTCATGACGAAACCATGCCGCCAAGCGACACGTTGTGTTCCGGCATGACGTCATGAGTAGCCGTACCGGGGCGTAGATACAGGCAGCTTCTGTATATTTTTGCGGAAGTTCTCGATGAACGCCACGCCTGATGTAACTCTCCCAGTTTCTGGGCGAGTGCCATCCTAGGTATTATTGCCGCTTTCCACCAGGCGCGGTAATGGACAAGCGTAAGCTTTGTAAAAAAAACATCGTCACGGCATGTGTACCATTGGGTTGGCCAGTGCCAGATTAGTCTAGGAGCAAATTAAGCAATCACGAAAACAGTAACGAAAAAATATTTTCTAGGCAAGGTTTATTAAATATCCGCGCGTAATTAAATTGCGTTGCCCATGATTTGCAAATCTTCCGAATAGTCAGCAAGGTATTAAAAACGGACACAAGAGAAGCTCGACGCTTTATGAATATTGTATGAAGAGGCAGATATTATTATTATTATTATTTATTATACACAAGCAGCTAGAAGCTGATGCTGTGTATATCACTGCACTTTAAGTCTTATTTATTTAAAAATTTATCTAGTCTATTTTTAAAACAGTTCACTGATGTAGCACTTATAACAGTCTCTGGTAGTTTATTCCACTCGGGAACAACACGGTTAGGCAAGAAATGTCTGCGTGGGTTGCTTGCACATGTCGACGAGTTGATTTTAAGATGATGACCTCTCAGATGACGATTTTGGTTCATCTTGTAAAGTTTTCCCAGTGTGGGAACATCATAGTGTCCTGTGAGCACTTTATACGTTTCTATCAGGTCTCCACGTTGTCGTCGTTGCTCAAGTGTAGTTAGCCCGAGTTCTTGCAGACGTCGCTCATAAGTTAAGTCACGCAAACCAGCCACCATTTTTGTCGCTCTTCTCTGGACTCTTTCCAACATGTTAATATCTTTTTTGAAATATGGACTCCAAATTTGGAAGGCGTATTCCAATAATGGTCTCAAGTAAGTTTTATAAATCCTTAGAAATAGTTCCTTGTCTATGTAATTGAACGTTTTCCTAATCATATAAGTTATAGAGTTGGCTTTTTTAGTAACTTGGAGAATGTGTACATCCCATTTCAGGTTACTTGTTATTGT
The DNA here is from genome assembly GCA_934047225.1 of Ypsolopha sequella. Lineage (NCBI taxonomy): Eukaryota > Metazoa > Arthropoda > Insecta > Lepidoptera > Ypsolophidae > Ypsolopha > Ypsolopha sequella. Next base: position 14,530,907 of record OW203996.1, read on the forward strand.
TACTCCTAGATCTTTCTGTGATGTTACTATTTTTAAAGACTTTGAGTCGATTGTGTATGAAAGTTGAGGATTTCCGTTACCGATGTGTAAAACTGTACATTTTTCAGAGTTCAATGTTAAAAGCCAATCTTTAGTCCAATCAGTGATACGGTTGAGGTCATCTTGTATAACGTTGTGCGAGATTAGTGGATTACCCATTATTTTGGTGTCATCAGCAAACAACGATAATGCACTTTTAATGATGGCTTTCAAGTCTGTTAAGAAGATTCCAAAAAGGATGGGGCCTAGCACTGAACCTTGGGGTACACCACTGTGAACAGAATGGGAGTCTGAGAGTTGTTCGCCGACTCTTACTTTGAATTTCCTTCCACTGAGAAAGTCTTCTATCCACTGTAGAAGATTTCCTCGTATTCCAAAGTGTTCCAGCTTTGCAACAAGTCTTTTTGTAGGGACACGATCAAACGCTTTTTCATAATCCAGATATATAATGTCAATAGGTGCATGTTCATCCCAATTCCTTGTCCAGTAGTCTAAGCAGCATAACAAGTTGGTAACTATTGATCTACGGGGTACAAATCCATGTTGCTCCTCAATTATGATCTGTTCTCTAGATAAAAAGGCTCTAATTTGTTTTGCTACAATTTTTTCCATCGTTTTGCAGGGAATACATGTTAAGCTTATGGCGCGGTAATGATTTGGATCAAGCTTATCTCCTTTTTTATAGACAGGAGTGACCTCTGCCTCTTTCCAGTCCTGTGGCACTTTCCCATCTCTTAAAGACAGGGTCATAATGTGAGCAAGTTGAGAACACAGCATTTCATTACATTTTTTTAAAAATATTGCTGGTAGTCCATCTGGTCCCATTGCGGTGTCATCTTTAAATGTATTGAGTGTCTTGGCTACATCTTCTGGTGTGAACTCAATATGTTCGAGTGAGTTTTCTACAACAGGACAGCATACACTGGGTATAGGTTGGTTGGGTGGTTCCTTTACATAGGATTTTTCAAATTGTTTTGCAAAAATATTCGCAACTTCACTATGGTTACTAGTAGTTTTTTGTGTTGTTTCATCTCTTAATGATGGGGGAACAGATACTTTAGTTGTAAGATGTTGACGCATGTACGCGTAAAAACATTTTTTACTACTATTTGCAATACCTCTTTCAAACTTGATTCTTGACTTCCTCACTTCATTAATTATTTTATTATTTAATTTTCTATAGCTTTCGTACGATTCTTTTGTTTTACACAGCTGGTAAAATTTCCATTTTTGTAATTTTTCTCCTGTTAACTGAATAATTTCTGGTCCAATCCATGGTTTTTTATTATTTATATTCTTCTTTATTCGGGTAAGTGGTATTTTCATTTCAATAGTTTTATGTGTGACAGTTTTAAATTTTTTCCAAGCTTCATTGACATCGGATAAGCTAGTGCAATCCAAGTCGTCTTTAAGTAATTGTGAAGCAACAATTTCGTAGTCAGCATTGTAAAAATCTCTGCGAGGCTTCTTGTCAACCACACCATGAATATGGTGATCTTGAATTTGCAGCCTGCTAAGTAGAACCAAATGATCACTTTTGCCTATAGGTGGATTATGAATTACTTTGGTACACAAGCTTTCATCATTGCGCAGTATGAGGTCTAGCAAAGACTCTTCGTCGTTCCGCTTTCTAGTTATTTCAGTCACTAACTGATGTAAGTTTGTATCAGTAAGCAACTCTATAAATTTATCATGAAGTGCATTGTAGCCCTCCAGCTTTTTTAATGGCCACTCGATGTCAGGGAGGTTAAAATCTCCAGCAATAAGTAAATTTTCTCTCACTTCAGCAGCCTTCTCAATTGTCTCAAACAGAAGCTTATCTGAATCCTGTAAGTCATAGTGTGTGGGACGGTAAACACCGCCAATAAGCAACTTAAAATTTCCATACTGGACATTAATCCACAGAGCCTCTACGTTTGGTTTGTTGTTCAGTGTTTGGTGTAGATTGGATATAATAGGTATATCGTTATGTTTATGTCCCACGTAAACAGCTACACCTCCAGCTCCTTTGCCACTTTTTCCGGGGGGCCTGTCTTGTCTATATAGTGTGTATCCCTTTATGTTTACCAATGAGTCTATTATTGTGGGTTTCAAGTGTGTTTCAGTTATAATTATAAAGGTAGGTTTTATTTTATCAATTTCAAGTAAAAACAAATCTCGTTTAGCCATGATGGACGCCAGGTTCGTGTAAAAAAGAGTCAACTCGGTTAGACCATGTTTAGCTACTTTTTTGCTAGTTGGTTTATGTTCACAATCACTGGTCTATTGTTTACATATTTAATTGAGATATCTTTCTCACCTTGTTCAATCCTTTGGTCCAGCTCAAGGCGTAAATTTTTCAAGTACTCACGCTGATAAGGTGTGAGGTCATTCTTGGCGGAGACTCCTGAACGAAGCTTTTTACCGTTCTTGAGAATGTGGACAGCAGCTTCTTTGCTTCTCATCACCACCTTGAGAGGACGTGGCGCAGAGCCAGGCTGCGGCTTACCCAGGCGAATGACCACAGCTGGTGTGTCAGGATCGGGCAAGGCGGCCAACACAACCTCTACTTGCTGCTTATCATAAGTTTTTCGCTCGTCAGCGGTCGCATCAGTTTTTGGTGACTCCGGGATCCCAAACATTATCACATTTGAGCTCCTTTTTTTGCGCTCTTCTATTTCTCCAATAACTGATTCAATGTTGGCAGCTGGCTGTTGGTTTCGTTTTATGGAATCAATCTCCAACTTAAGGTCGTCTATTTTCTTTCTTAACGCGGGGAGCTGGCGCACCCCGAGTTCACATTCAGGGCACAAGTATTTAAGCGTCGGCGACTGAAGTGCAATCACACGCAGCTCGGTGGCAAGCAACCCACTACATTTCACACATATTTGCCTTTCACAACCGTGACACACTATTATAGGATTCTTCTCATCCACTTTAGGAATGTCCTTTACACATTTTAAGCACGAAACCATCGCGATTTATGGATTATAGCGACACTCAATATCACTTCTGGAGGTTAAGTTTTGATGGTTACACAAAAGTTGGAAATTTAGAAATATTAATGCTAGATTTCACTTCCACTAGTCAGTTGCACAGTAAAAATCGCGATTCAATAAGATTTAAGCTTAATTTAGGGATTTAAGTAATTTATTATCAATATTTAGCTACAGTAAACTGAAAACACAAGTGCTTCAAAAAAACGAGGGTAGTAGAAAATTGATCTTTGATGCTAAGAAAATTGATCTTTGACACTATTGTTCGCGAATTTGCTGTCCGTAAAAGTAGTAAGTCACATAAAAAAAAAATTACTCTTTGTAATAAACACGTGAATTTTTTAAAGACTGGTTTACTATTGGATAGGGGCCCATAGGCGTGGATTGTTTAGGGCATCAAGTAGCCTTAATCCGGCACTGGGGTTGGCAGAGGTTTTCCGAATGTGAACTAACAAAGAAATACAACGTCGTAATGTCGCACAATTGCCTTTCATTTTCACGTCATAATTTTGGGCAGGTATAAGAAAGACATAGCGTGGGCTTATTTTCAATACAAGAAGCCTCATTCAGGAATGGAAAGATAAATAGCCTCGCTTAATGGTCTTTGCAGTAAGAAAAATGATATTGATAATAATACTTAAATAATAATACTTTACTGAAATTTACACTATTGGTGAGTTGAGAAGTAAACAAGTCTGTTTGGTAATAATTCATAATTTTAGAACGTCATAGTTTGTAATAGAAAAAGGGCCTTGACACACGGATAAATAGATAGCAAAGTGATCCTATATTAGTTGAGTTTTTCCATAATATGGTATGGAACCCTTAAAGTGGATGGTCCAAGGTAGTTTTTATAAAAAACTTGTGAGAACCAATAACGACGACAGAAGTATTATTATTTAATTCTGTTATCTTTTTCCACACGTTACATCATTTTTACACCCGCGCATATTCAGTTTTTCTTAAAAACAAAATGTTTTAACAGTCTAATTTTGCAATTTAAAACTTTCATACATTGGATTACAAAAGTTTTAAATAACAAAATTATATTCTAAAAAAGTTTGTTTCTAAATAAACTGATTATTCGCGGGCTACACCGGGTTAATGGAACGTGTGGAAAAAGGTAACAGAATTAAATAATAATACTTCTGTCGTCGTTATTGGTTCCCACAAGTTAGTATGAAGATTGCCTTGGACCATCCACCTTAAAACGAATATGTGCACTCCTAATAAAGGTATATCAAAAAGAAAACCCGAGGTCGAGTACCTCGCGTATCACCGAAAGTACGTTGAGCGTACGTTATAAATAATATTCGGATTCCGAAAATAAAAATAATGAAAAAAAAAAACTATGGCAAGGCTCTTTTGGCGCGTGGAATGGTCGTGGTGAAAATCGGATTGCTATCCTATCCCTTGTTTCACAGCTGCGCCCCCCTGTCACTGTCACTGTCATCCACGCGTCAAAAGAAAGATCCTAGTACAGAATTTGCCCCACTGTACATCAGCGCCACGCGCAGCGCGCCAACTTCAGGCCTATCTAGTTTTTTGGACCGAAGTGTAGCACTGTACAGCCCAGCTAGTCCATACCTCTATTCTAAATTCGAAAGTGTGTTTGTTAGTTTGTCCTTCTTTCACGCAGCAACGGAGCAACCGATCGACCTTATTTTTTGCATAGAGATAGATTATGGGCCGCAGAGTGACATAGGCTACTTTTTATCCTGGGAAACTGCAAACGAAATCAGCGCGGGTGAAGTGGCGGGCAAAAGCTAGCTATTTATAAATAACAGGCCCGTCTGTAGGATTCGTTTTCGGGGAGAGATAAAGCTTTCAGAATTGCTTGTAATACATAAAATACGTGTTGTGTTCCATCCACATATTTTATTTAAGTTATGGACAGGTGGAATGAATGAATGAATAAACACTTTATTGCACACAAATAATAAGACAAGATACACACAAAGAACAGATAGAAGGCAAGGGCGGACTTATTCCTCAAAGAAATTTCTTACAGTCAACCTTGGGAAAACATAAAAACCTTTTTATCTTGAAAATTTAACTTAATCAGTGCATAACAATGTGTAAAAGTTATTTTATACCTACAACATAAACATAAAAATATACTACATACAAATACATACATAAATACACAGATACATATATACAGACATACAGTAGCTTAGTCAGTAAGTCATTCAGAGAGATGAAAGGTACAATTTTTCAACTTGTATCTAAAAGAGGACACAGAAGGAAGATCTTTGAGGGTTTGCGGAAGTTCATTCCAGAGTCGAACAGCATTGACCGTGAAGGATTTGGTGAAACGATCAGTGGTGTGGTTGACGTATCAACAAATATTTTTTTGCTTTGATATGTATTTAAGACAACTTTAGGTTTTTTGAAAACCAAAGGTTTCAAGGAGAGAACGACACCTAAATACCTGTATACGGGCTTGGTAAAATAATCTCGCGGTTGCAATGAAATCAAGACACCAATAACCTGTGTATGAGGGACGAAAAGGAAGTACGTAATTTTGGAATATTTTTAAATGGTCTTATCTGCAATCGCTGAGATATAAAGGCTTGGGCGGGCGGTCCCGCTTCTTATTATACCGCCCGCCCTCACGCAGCGTGCTACTGTACTCATATAATATATTTTTGTTTGTTTGTCACGGCTTTTTAAACAAGTTGAGTGTAAGTTTAAAATAAATTGTGTGGGAAAAAGTACTCGATAGTGACGGACTTACAGTTGAGCAAGGAAACGGGGTTCGTTGATTAATTTGTAAGTAAAACACACGAAAATTAATTATTTTCAAATCGTAGTAAATATTATTAAAAAAATATCTGGATAAAAGAAAGAGGAATAAGAGATGTTCAGGGTGCCGGCTGTCCTAGTAAAAAATACGCTACTTATAAATAGGAACAATAGTCTGTGGTCAGAACTTTTTAAATTGAAGTGTGTAGGAAAATTTACTTTCACTATAACTAGAATTTTCCATAATTTTCAATGCCATCAATTATAGCACAGACGTATTGTTATATAAGTTATAACCACGATCATTGTTATATATAATATAATAATGATGTAATAACATTTACAAAAACAAATAAGAAAGTCAAATAAGTAATTTGAAAAGTTTAATTAATTTCTCATTTATTTATGAAAAAATTTAACCCGTTGTAATCTCTTAATTAATAAACCTTCTTACAGCTGTCTCTTTGTAATGTTGTACTTTATCGTTTTTTACCTGAGTCATATCTATGTATATCTACATAGGTATATCGCTGTAAAAGTTGTATCGTGTTCCGTCGAGTGGTTGCAAACTTATAATAATACTTATTAATTGGTTTATTAACTACGGATTCAATACTAAGCAATTTTTTAAGGCTGATAGAAACAACAGGGCAAGAGGAGCTTTTTCTGGGAAAAACGAATTCAAACCTACTGGCACAGTTGTTTTCCTAAATATAAATAAAATATATTTCAACTTGACTGTCAGAAGCCGCTTTTCAAATTATGTTTATAATATGTTGATAATTGTAGTTTCAAGCAAGTCTCTATCTGATAAACCCTATGGGTTTTTGTTGATTGTGCATTTATATAACTAGGTTAGGATTGTTGAAAATGTAACAAAATTATAAAAAAAAAAATTTGCAGGTACATGATGTTAGCGGCCAAACCCGATTTTAGGACAAACTAGTTTTTCGGAAATCCTGCTGCGCAAAAGAGAGCCGGTAGGTTAGGTTAGAAGGTTAGGAAGGTACGACCGCCATAAATAACCTTCGTGGTTATTTTTTTAATGACAACCCAAAACTATTTTGGTCTAGGCCAAACTAGTTTATCCTAAAATCGAGTTTGGCCGGTAACATAAACATATAAACTGATCACCTCAAATCCCGAATCGACGTTCGATTCCAGTTTTTAGTAACTTGGGTTTTCTCTTATTGTGTGTTACCGTTTTGTGATTTCTTTTCTAAAAGCATTTCTTTTGCTATATTAGTGCATCAGGTAAAAAGAAGCGCCTGTGAAACACAGACTCACAAGTGAAAACAAGATTTCAAAATTGCTACAATACTACTCCTAGATAGGAGAAAAAAAGTTATGTCCTTAGTTAAAACTTATGATAAGAATATCGTTTACGAATTAAAGTTTTAAATGACTCAGCTAAAACCCTGGATCATCCCATGTAATTCAAGAAAATCTTAAAGAAATATTGCCCATTACTACTCGATTATTGTAAGTAATCTATAACTATAACTTTTATGAATTTATAATAAAAATTATTTTTGGAACTAGTAATGCAAAAAAATAGCTAAAAAGACGCATGAAATGTTCGAGTAACCACACAATTTTTTTCGCGTTCATCTATTTACGTCCCTAGGCGTTTTCATTTAAAATAATAAAATAATGAAAAAAATACAAACATCACCGCGTAAAAGCAAGTAAATTTGATAAACAAAATTAAATGAATTGCATTTATAACTTGAGATGGAAAAGAGGATGAGGTGTGTCTGGATCGTAGCAGATGGAAATCTGTAGTCTCTGCCTACCCCTCTGGGAGACAGGCGTGAGTATATGTATGTATCTATAACTTGTAGTGACGTAAAATGGATCAAAATTCCTTATCAGTCGCTTCCGCATTAGTTTCAAGCTCTCCTGACCCAGTATTACTTAGGGACGTCGATAATATGTCATACAAAGCCACATTAATTCCGGTTCAGTATTTTGTATTATCCTCGTTTCCAACGAATGGTGTAGCCCGACAACAAAAGCTCATTTTGTTATGAAAAGATACTCAAGTGATCAGTAAGCTGTCAGTCAATTGCATTATATATTTGATATTATAATATTATCTTTGATGTTTTATCAATAAGGTCTTTTACGAGATTAATTTTTGTTATGGTTTCTATATTTCCGGATCTTGTTAAGAGCGCACCGAGCTTTTTACACTGTCAAACACATTTTTATAACCCTTGTTTGAAGTAGTAAACAATTAAATTAAAATCTAGGAAAATATATTGGTACTATTGGGTATATATACTAGACTGTATACACGATGGAAACACAATTGGATAAAGTTGGTTCGATAGAATAAATTCGGAAAGTTACCTCTTTTCGAGTAATTTTTATCTCTATTTCCATACTCTTTTATATAGATAAGTAATTTGATTTTATGATTCATTTACTAAAATAAATTTCATATATAACTGGTTTATTTAAGAACAATATGATGAAAATAACAACGAAAAACATTGAAAAAGAGCAAAAGTTTGGTTATTATCTTTACTCGACACGTAAAGAAAAAGACAGAGACAAAGGCAAACGCTTGGTGCGCCCTTAATGCTTGGTCGGAATAAACCACACTCGTCTACGCGTATAAAATATTCATGTGTTCATATTTAATAAATACAAAAACTATACGTAATTATTTCACTGTGTATATAAAAGTAGATATTTGGAAGAAATAATATTCTACGGAACCTATAAAAATACGAAACTTTTAACGCTATCTTTTCGTGCTACAAACGAGTTTTGATGACTTATTACTTTATAAGATAGAGTACTTACTTCAAAGGGTTTATTCTAAGAATCTTATCAGTATAACATTAATTAATAAAAGTGTAGATCAATTAGGTATGTAATTTCAATAATACATATTTTCGTGCTTTTAAACCGACTTTATAAGTATTTTAGTATTTACAGGAAGTGACGTAATCATATTAGGTTGAATGGTTGATTCCTTGTCAGACTTAAAGATGCGTTCAAGAAATATATTTTTTCGTATTGAAATGTGTGATGATGACGTCACTGAAGGTCGAAGGTGAAAGACCTAATTTTTTTTCCTTTAATGAAGGATATATGCACGCTTGTTTTATATCTGTATACTAGAAACGGTTAAGGGAAGCTATTCCTCGAAACGTAAACCGACGAAAAAACGAAGTGGACAATAAATTGTCAAAGGGGTTTGAGTAAAATGGGCGTCGCTGTTTTTGCTCGCAGCTCACTTAAGAATTTTTACAGTAGAGTATATTTTTATAATAGACTAGCCTTTCGCTCATGGCTCCGCCCACGTTTATTCAAACTTTGCCCTGTTTTCGGCTTAGCGGTTTTTTATCGACACTCTTAATGTTCTGTGATTTTCTGTTCATATTGGAAATATTATTTTTTTTTAGACAAAATTATAGTTTAATGTAATAAGTCTTATGTAATCACCTATTACCATGATTTTTTTTTCCAGGTGAAGGTTGGTGATGAGCAGGCTCCAGCGATGATCCCTGGCTCATTGTGGCTGGTGACGCTGGCGCTCACCACTGCGCTCGCTGCTCCCATGGACTTCGAACAATATCAGGTACATATAGGGTTGCCAACCGTACTTTAAAATAAAGTATCTTACGTTATTTTGGGTCCCTGTACTTTATACTTTTGAATACCAATAAAGTACGTGAAAATACTTTATTTCAATCTTTACATAAAATTAGACGTAAACTGAAAACAAAAACAGAGCCGTAAAGAAATCCAAGGGAAAATGTATGACTTCCTTCATTGTGGATGATATTTTTATGTTGTGCGTTTGTGTTTATGCAAGTAGCACAAAAAATACAGTTTCACAAAAGGATTTGAGGATGTTAGTATGTAGTCTGGCCTTCCTAGTTCCTACCGCCCGGGCGGGGGTAAACTAGGGCGCGCCCGCAGCTACCATGACATTTTTTTCAAAAAATCTTTGAACTCCCTTGAATAAAAAATACTTTTTTCTAAAGGACCGTACTTTTTATTTACCTTCCCTGAAATCAGATATACTTTATTTCTTCTAAAAAAAGTTGGCAACCCTAGGTACATACTACATATTAAATTTGCAGCCTTGTATATATGCCATTTGAACACGAAATTCACCTTTTATGTGGATACTTTTTTTGTTGTATTTATCTATACAACGTCAGGTAATAAAGGACTAATTTATTTTAATTTACATGTATACTACGATTGGAGAGCTGATTTAAACTTAATTTATGTTTTGCTGCTGTCATTTGAGATATTTATGCACCCGTAAAGTTATAAAATCCGATATTTTTTCATTTCACTTGTGCGATTATAATTTCAAGGTAGGTTTTTTTCACGGTTGTTTATAAACTAACCCAGTGAAACTATAAACTATCGGATTTTACAGTGTCACGCTGACATATATACATATACTAACGCCTGTCTCCCAAAGGAGCAGGCAGACTCTCCATCACTATTTAAGAGGCATTTGATAAGTAACTACAGTCCACATTAACGCTCTTTGATCTCTTATACCAACTGTTGGTGGTCAGCTACGTTTGAATTTGATACTTATCTATTATGACACAACGTCCATTTTTATATGTAGCTGCGGTGGTAACTATGGCAGGGAATACTATTTGCGAACTAATTATTGGCTAGATTTACTAAACGCCTAAGCGGTAGCTATTAAGTCAAACAAAATAATTTATTTTAAACTAGTTTCTGCTTGTTGCTTCAGACAGAAAAGATTTATAAAAATTGCTGATTTGTGTTCTATTACTCTTCTTTAGTCACCTTCTTCCTTTTTTATTACTTTTCTTCAATGTACAGACACACCGGGTTCTATTAAATGTATTCTTTTATTATACGTAGGATATTCAGAAAATTTTTGCGAAAGTAAAAAAAAGTGTTTTACGGTGTAAACCTATAGTGTTATTATTAAATCTTTTCAAAGAACTCTCCACCAGCATCTAAACAAAGTTTCACGCGTCTAAACTAATTTTCGAAACACTTTTTCCAGTCCGCCTCAGAAACCTGTTCTACGGCCTTCTCGAACGCTGCTAGTGCATCTTCTGGCGATGAAAGCTGTATCCCTTTGAGTTGATTTTTTATTTTAGGGAATAAAAAGAAGTCACACGGTGCTAAATCAGGGTTGTTAGGAGGTTGACTCAAAAGTTCAATGGGTGTGCTGTCCAGGAAGTCCCACGTTTTGAGCGCTCTGTGCACTGGCGCGTTGTCATGGTGAAGCAGTAGCCTGCGGAGCCCCGTATTCGGTCGCTTGTTGCACACAGCAGTGAAAACTTCTGGCAAGCATTTAATAGTATACCATTCGGCATTAAGTGGATGGCATATCCTAGCAACTTTTTTTATTACCCGTCCAGCACAACAAGTCTAATGGCAAAGACTTTATTTGCTTTTCATAGAGGCGATTATATGTTGGCTCTTTGCCCTCTTTATCTTGGACGTGTAATACTAGTGACCACGGAGCGAAACAACAAATTGGTGTGTTTTTAGCTAATACTGAAATATTTTGAAGGGAAAAAAATATTAAATTTAGGTGATATACCTTCATATTTCTATTAACTATTTTATGAAAGAAAAAGTTGATCTTTTAACCGCGTTCTTGAAGCAAACGTTTGAAAACCAAAAAAATAGAGGGTGCAAAACATTTTTTTTTGACAGAAGTATAAATCTACATTGTTTATACGTAAGATCCGTAGAGAAAAGACTAATAAATCAAATATATTTTTTTCAATACAAGGAGAATCCGAATTTCTTCAAACGAATCTTAGATATCCTGGGGTTGGTCATGCTCTAGGCTCAGGTACAGTCTTAATGGTGCTTTGATTTCGTAAAAGAATTTACAACAAATACCCCGTTGAATTGAACAAACTAGCGATCAAAATCTTCCCTGCGCTTCTCGATTGCTTCACTTTGGTAGGTTTTCAAACAGCCAAACTGTAGACTGGAGCTTCGTTTCTAGATCGTATTGATAAATCCAAGATTCATCACCTGTAATAATGTCGTAAACACGCCGAGACGAGCCCGCTTCAAATTTAGTAATCATTATGTCACTGCACCATTCCACGTGGGCCTTCTGAATAGCGGTCAGGTTGTGCGGGATCCAGCGCGAAACTATACGCGTGAGGACGCGAAGGTGCTCGTGTAGAATCTCCTGAATGCTTCCCAATCCAACCTGCAAAATGTCTGAATCTTTTCATACGTAATTCGCCATTCTCTTGAATTAAATTTTTCAGTCCTAGCACGTTTCTTTCTGTAACAGCCGTCAAAGAGCGACCGCTTCTTTCTTCATCCCTCAAAGTTAGTCGATCGCGGTTAAATTCGTTATACCAGTGGTACACGATTGCCTTAGAAGAGTTTTTATCCATAAATGCCATTTGAAGCCTATTATACAACGAACAAAAATTTTAGTTCGTTGCTATTATACGATTCGTCCGGCTTTAGGCGACATTTGAAATCGTAAAAAATCACTGCGCGAAAATGTACTCGACGCAGAACCATTTTTAAATGATACACGATAGTTCAATTTAGCTCGTAAAAATGTGTAGTGAAATTTTGAAGTTGGAAAGTTCGTATTTTTACTTTTAAATAATTAAAAACGCAACAATAATAACAATTTTAAGTATTTTCGAGATATATTTCGGCCGAAATGAAATGAAAAGCTTATTATAGCCAAATTCATATTTATTTATACTTTTAAATAATTGTATTATCAAAATAAATGATAACTGGCCAGTGTCTCATACATAAAAACTTTTTTTCGCAAAACATATTCCGTGGCCTGGTATGTATTGATTTAATTTTAGATATAAATTGCTTCAAATTATTTCTTGTTTTACTATTTCTTGTTCTTGTTTCACGACTATTATTTTTGAATTTTTTACGGCGTATTCAAACATATTCGGCCATTTAGCTTAATAATAACTCTGAGTTCCTTAATAAATAGTAGTTAGATTGAGATATATAATTTTCACTTAGCATTTTGTTTAAATTATCCAATTGAAATACATTCCATATTTCTCTAAGTTCATCCGATGCCAAATTGTTCAAGCTATCCAATGTGATAAAAACAAAAAGGCATATTTTTGAAATACCGCTTTTTGCCTTAGGAGGGCAGTATTCTTAAATACTTGGATTGATTTTCCATATGACTCTACACATCCGTGTAGTCGTGTATTCCCCGATAATTCTAACGCATGCAATGGTACTTTCTTAAATTTTCCATAAGGAATTTATTACTAAACAACCTACATTGAAAAAAAAAAAACAGGTCAAGTACGTGTAGGCTTCAGGCCCTGAGGGTTTGTAGATATTATTTAAGACAAAAAATAATTCCACTTGCAGTTATGAAAACCAACAAAGTTATTGGAGACCAACTTAATAAGACCCTTTATATACTCTGTTTATATACTCTTTGTATATAAAGGTGTTATTAAGTTGGTCTCCAATAACTTCTTAAATAATTAAATATAAGTAGATATTTTTAACATAAACATAATTTATAACATAACATTTTATATTCCTTTTTTCTCTGGTAATAACATAACAGTGTAACATTTATATTTAATTAATTAAACATTATTAACATAACAATTTCCACTATTATCCTGCCAAGGCACCCTGGACTCGTGGTATCGGTCGGTCGTCGCGTTTGGATCACTTTATTCACTTTATTAGCTCTCCCTTCTGTAAGGGAGAGCTAGTCCGATATTAGTCCCTACCCTTACATATGGCTATAAAATGAAATTTCAAGTTTCTAAGTCTACTGGAAGTGCCCTATAGGTTTTCATGGTGAACAAATTTGTATGAAATTGATTATGTAAAGTGCAATAACTTTTTTTCGTGTTGAGTTAGAAGTTCTGATGTTCTTGCCATGTGGCTGTAGACTTCTGTAGGAGGTATCAGTTTCACATTGCTATCTCACACGGGGCCCGAGCAAAAGGGTCTTGACAGACGGACAACAAAGTGAATCTATAAGGGTTCTGTTCTTTAATTTTGAAGTACGGAACCCTAAAAATAACATAAATTAAACAAAGTCTTTTAAGACGTGCTCTGATTGTCTGATTTTCTTTCTAATTTTCTTTTTTATTAAATGGCTAGCAAGAAAAATTCGCAATGTAATTGTTGCTTGCATCCGCAAAAAACTTGAATTCCTAGGATGGGAAAACATAATAACAATTTGAAAACAAATCTCATTTATTTTTCAAGGTTAGCATGACAAAGCTGGCTCACACTTTGTAGCGATACACAACTCTTTTATTACTGCAGAACGCATTTATCGTAGCGCTACGGCACGTCGTCGTAGCAGCCTTTTATATTGCTACGGCTCCTACGTCGTAGAGCAAGTCGTGAAGCGTAATGGCATTGCATCCATATTAAGGTTAAACGTTAGTTGCTTAGCAAAAAGTGCATAACTTAACTTTGTATTTCTTTTTCAGAAACATTTTGGTATGTGGCAGTCACCAATAGTTTAGTATGAGTAAGGTTTGTAAAGCATGAGTTTGTAATTTAATGCATAATTAGTCATGATCTGGTCCAAACCAACTTAAAATGCTGTTTTGACTTTGTTTGGGCCAGATCATGACTAATTGTGCATTAAATTTTAAACTCATGCTTTATGAACCTCATTAATACTAAACTATTGGTGCTAACTGCCACATACCAAAATGCTTTTCAGTTTTTAACTTCTAAACAAAAAATACAAAGTTAAGTTATGTACTTTGTGCTAAGGACTGACGTTTAACCCTTTTGAACCATATTTTACATGTTTTAAGTAAGTACGTAAAATTTACATTAATGAAATGTTTATAATTTACCAATTGGTACTTAAAACATACTTTTGCAATGATGTCTGTCTCTATACCTAAGCCTGTCATTCGCACAGATAGACAGAATCAATGAAAAAAAAAGAACAAATATAAAACACATGTAACTTCTATATTTACAATTTATTAATTTTAAGTCTAGGGCAGAGACTTCTTTATGTGCTACGATCCTAACACAACCCTTTTTCTCTTTTTACATTCACCGATCGACTAATACGAGCTCTTCTTCTGGGTGCTTTTATTTTCGTAATTAATCTAAATCTCACATTTTTCCTCAGCTAAGAAAGACAGAAAGACTTCTGATGGTCACCTCTTAGCAAAAACACAAAAGCTTTAACTCGAAAGAAAAAAAAACAAAGTTTTCTATACTATTTTATGTTTTTCCAGTGTTAAAGGACTGAAATTTGTTTTATAAATAAGTTATTATAATTACATAAGAAAACAGTTAAATTAAATTTTAGTGAGATATATTTCGGGCCACTCGGGCCCGGCATCAGTCACAATGAAGTAATGAAAATATAACAGATAGGTAAAAAAAAAATAATAAAAAATAAAAACTATTTACATTTAACCTATTTATAAGATATTAAAAGAGTCACATAGCGCCATCCCACCGCATCGATGCAGACTTTTCTGTTCTTAGTTATGTAGCGATGAGATGGGATGGCGCCACGCGGTGAATGCTGTTTATGCCAATCTATTTCGTGGAGGACCAAGCAGTTGGAGGGATGTGAGTGGGGAATTAAAACGGAATGATGACGACTGTTTAATGTTGCTTGTTTAAGCCTGGACCATATTGTGCACCAAGCGACCATATGAACGAACTCTCCCACGTTCTCAGTTGAATGTCTGTTAGGGCTGGTATGAATTATTTTAGAATGCGGACTGTAAAACACTGATTAAATTTTGATTTTTGGAGACGAGTGTGTGTGGGATGGGTAGTCTGTTGTTAGTTATGGAGTCAGATGTATGTCTGTGATGGTTCATTCTAATATTAGAATGAACCATCACAGACATATGTACATCTGACTAATATTAGAATGAACCATCACAGACATACATCTGACTCCATAACTAACAACAGACTACCCATCCCCACACACACTCGTCTCCACAAATCAAAATTTAATCAGTGTTTTACAGTCCGCATTCTAAAATCATTCATACCAGCCCTAACAGACATTCAACTGAGAACGTGTGAGAGTTCGTTCATATGGTCGCTTGGTGCACAATATGGTCCAGGCTTAAACAAGCAACATTAAACAGTCGTCATCATTCCGTTTTAATTCCCCACTCACATCCCTCCAACTGCTTGGTCCTCCACGAAATAGATTGGCATAAACAGCATTCACCGCGTGGCGCCATCCCATCTCATCGCTACATAACTAAGAACAGAAAAGTCTGCATCGATGCGGTGGGATGGCGCTATGTGACTCTTTTAATATCTTATAAATAGGTTAAATGTAAATAGTTTTTATTTTTTATTATTTTTTTTTTACCTATCTGTTATATTTTCATTACTTCATTGTGACTGATGCCGGGCCCGAGTGGCCCGAAATATATGTCACTAAAATTTAATTTAACTGTTTTCTTATGTAATTATAATAATTTAAAAGACTAAGGGTCAACTTTCAATATTTATTTTTATAAATAAGAAAACAAATAACTCCGTGAGTGTGTCTTAGAATATTTGAATAAATTCATCTAGAAGCCGAGTTATTAAATAGAAACTCAGTTTTTCGTGAGCACGTGTTTGTTGGTGGTCGTAACAGCCACGGCTCAGAGCGCGCTATTATCGCCAAATAGGTAGTTTCTAAAGCGTACTCCTCGTTTATGGCCAAACCAAAAAAATTTTTTTTTTATGAGTTATCAACTCTAAACAAGCTTTTTATTTAGAATTACACAATATAACTTTAAATATATACAATAAATAAAAGAAAATTTAAAACTTGAAATATATTTCGACCCTTAGTGGGCCGTCATCAGCCAAGTATTAAAAATAAATTACAAATATACCTACCATAGTAATAAAAAATAAAAAAGACAATATTTTTCTTAATCAACCTATATGTTCTTATGTACTTATTATGATTTAAAAGGTACTTGTACTCGTCCACAAATTCTTATATCAAATAATAAAAGTTTGTGGACAAGTACAAGCACCCTTCAAGTGCCAATAATCACCACCATCAACTCTTCTCATGCCATCTCAATTCTGGCATATGTGTTGCCTGAAAGGGACAGCGAGTTGTCTGTAGTGAGGTGAGTCGGTGGGGTAATCAGAGTATGTGTGGAAGAGAGTGATGGAAGTGATGAGAGGGTGGTTTAGTTTGTCTGTCAGTTAGTGTTTTTTGTTCAGACCATGGTTGTAGTGGGCACCAAGTGACCAGATGTAGGACGACTTCCAAGTTCTAAGGTCAATGTCAGTTAGTGGAGGGTGAAATGATTTCAATAACTGCTTCATCAATACTTGACTGATGACGGCCCACTAAGGGCCGAAATATATTTCAAGTTAAAATTTTCTTTTATTTATTGTATATCTTTGAAGTTATATTGTGTAATTATAAATAAAGTTATATTGTGTAATTCTAAATAAAAAGCTAATTGAGGCATATTATATATTTATTAAAGTACAACTCTAAACAAAATGAATACTTGCGATTGTCGGCACTTGGTGAAACTTGAAACACATCTTGAGTTAAAAGCACTTGTATGTTTTCTCCCAACCGGTTTCGGATTTTACTCCATTTTCAAGGGAAGATGTTAATTAAAATATTTCCCTGACCCCAGGCCTGGAAACATAAATAAAGTGAAACTATAATATACAAGTGCTTTTAACTCAAGATATCAATTCTAAGAACATATTGTAGCATTCGCTACAAGTATTCAACCTTTTTCATATATTTTTAGTCTTTCTTTATCGTTGATTGCTTTGCTGAATTTTCGAATTCGAATATTTGCAATGATCTTGTCAGATTTTTTTGTTATTTTTCTCATATCAAAGAGTATCGTGGTACAAGAAAGATAAAATTGTTACAAAAATAACAAATTTAAGATTTGAAAACTTGAAACAGAGCACATTTGCTCTAAACATTGTGAAAGCCAGTTTTTTTCTGCATTTCCTGGTAAGTTTTGTGTACTTTTTGTTTCATTCTCTGAAAATCCCTTTTGTCCCGTTTCCAATACGTTAATTTCCTTTCCCTGATTTCATAAGCATGTCTTGACGCTGTTGTTTTATTTCTTTACAGCGACCCTTCAGGTTTTTCTAAGGGTTCTTCCCAGTTTTCTGGGGTTTCTACTTCAATTCCTCCCGCCATCTCGTACGGTTGTACCTATTGAAGCCGGATATAGAGACTACGTACTCTGGAGGGCTAAAGCTTCCGGTATTAAAACAGAAGTCGGCTTGGCTTCATCGACTACTCCCAGGAAGACTGGAAACACCCAAGTCACGAAGAGACCCTCACCAGGTTTTTAGTATCCGTAGCCTAACATCCAGTAGTCTGGATATCCAGCATCAATTATTTTTCTTCCTTAGTGTAAAGCTAGATAACGATTGCTCTTAACACCTTAATATTACGTTTTCTTTCGGATTAGAAGTTATTAAAACTTCCGTGTAATCTTAGTTTCTGGGATCCTATAAACTAGTTTCGATATCCAAATTTAAATCCATTATTTTGTGAACAAATGCGTCGTTTAAGCTAAAGGAAAACAAAATCCTAAATAAGACGAATTAGGCATAATTTTTGTGTTGATTTAATAAGTTCCTTAGTACCCAATACTCTTCAGATATCATTGTGTTTTATACCATATTTTTCTTTCTTCAGTTTTGTTATTTTTAGTTTATTTAAAGTTAAATTATACGGTTTCTTTATCCAGATTTACCTCTTTTTTTGGCTGTCACCAGGCTTGCCTGGTGGCAGTCCAAATTTAGGTCGAACCTACGAAATTACGTTCGTGATTATGTAGTGGCTAAAACCAATTATTTAAAAAAAGAAACGCTACAATATGCAACATTTTTCTTTTCGCATTACATGATAATAAAAATAAACTTTATATTTTCGTTATATTTCGGCCTCATCAGTGAGGCCGTCATCAGTCGAGTCACTGATGAGGCCGAAATATATCGAAAATATAAAGTAAATATTTTTTTTATTATCATGTAATGTTTAAAACTATGCAAATAAAAGGCTAATACAGCTAAAATTATATTTATTCATATTTTTCTTTTTCATACCACCAAAACTTGTATATAAAAAAAATCAACCGAATGGTGTTTTTATCCCATATTGCTCCTAAGCGGCTTGGTCGATTTATTTCACTTATGCTTTGATAAAAAGATAAACTTGATAGCTATAAACATAACATAGGATTATTCAATCTAACAATCACGTAAAAAGTATTATTTTCTTCTATTTCGCTCTATCAAGGACGCAGCGAGCGTCGTCGTAACAGCCACTATGCATTGCGCGCTGATATGAATGTTATATCAAAATCGTTTCCATCGATATTCGTACCGACAAACATCGAGCTGCTAATTTGGTGACGGTAATCGCCTTAAAAGCGGTTTCGCAGCTGGATTGTGAAAAACCCGCTTTTTTGTAATTAATAGAAACAGAACACATAAATTCAAAATCACTTAGTAGTTATTCAACAAAACCTTATTAAGTTATTACCTATGTATTGTGTAAGTTACCATCGCAAAGTATTCATATTTGAAATTCTAATTTACAGAAACCAACGGAAATTTTGCTATGGCAGCATACACAATACATAGGTAATAAGGCTTTGTTGAATAACTATTGAGTGAATTTTGAATATAAGTGTTCTGTTTCGATTAATTAGAAAAAGGCGGGTTTTTCACAATTCGGCTGCGAAACCGCTCTTAAACCTAAAGCAAACGTCATGGAGTTCAGCTCTGATTGATGCAAAAGGAGGTGCTCAATCTGAGTTTGAATGCACTCTTATGATTAAGAGTCTGGCTGGTATCATAAAGATAGAGCTGCTTTTTAAAAAGTCCCTTTGGAATGCGTGCATAAAAATATGACAAATCAATAATTACTTATTTCGTCCAGATCGGTGATTAAGTATGCGAAAGTATGTATCAAGAAATGATAGTCTGGCTGTAAAATAGAATTGATTGCTTGCATGCATCCTACAGCTGATTGAATCCTGACGGGGGAAACGGAAACATCGAGTCGGAAGCCTATCCGATGAGAATCTGTATTTTATTGCATGTTAGAGTGAAGCACGTTCTTTGTGGAACCTAGAGCAGGGAGAAAACACAAGTTCATAGCTGGAGCCGTGAAGTTAGTTTTTTTTAGTAATTGATTGAAAATCGTGGCGATGGAAAATCCAAAAAAAGCTATTATAATGGCATTCAAAATATGTTTTTGCGAATATTCAACTATTTGTTCTTATAGTTAATAGTTGTATTTTGGGCGTCATAATTATTTCTTAAGATTTTGTTAAAAATCCGAAGAATCAAATCCTCCTCGTAGATAAGGCCGAAAAGACTTAAAATACCTCAAGTTCGGTAGTGGTATTGGCCTGGAGATTTTTTTTACATAGGTACTGTTTTTTGTTTATTACGACCGACTTTAAAAGTCCCAAATGTGCTATTAAATCGAAGTCCTTTTAAAAGGACTTCGGACCGCAAGCCCATTCCTTTGCAGAAATGTTTGCGCCTTAGGAGGATTACCCCCGGTTTCTGAAGGGCCAATCAAAGTTAACAGTAGATTAAAAAAACTTTAACCGCAAATAACGGTGAAAATAAAGCATATATGAAGTCTGAATAGTGATGAATCAATAATTAACTTAGTTATTTTTGATTTCAATGTAAAATTCCCATTTTTTCTGGCTTAATCCGCAGATAATTATTTTTTAATCTACTGTTAACATTGATTGGTCTTTCAGAAACCGGGGGTTAGTCTTTAACGTATAACGAATCCCCGCCATGAAAATTATTAATGGATCCTTTTGCTTTTATTTTTCAGGTGGTTTCTCAAAAACGTGCAGCCTTGGTCCTCGACCGGCTGCTGGTGGCTTTACACCATGCCCTCGAAGACGATAATGATGACGCCATCAATGTTGGCAACCTTCGACCTGACGTCATTGATAATGGACCACGGACCGCCCCATTGCGCATAGGACCTATTTACAGCTACGATAATATGGTAGTTGCACTCAGCATTCTTAATTAATATGCAAATTACACAGAGTGTGGGTTTCGTCAAGCAGAATAAAAGCCGTGAAGTATCCCAACATTTTTAATATAGCAGTACAATATTTTTTTTATCTCAATTGGCCAAGCGTCATAACACTACGTACACATATATCTACTGATAGTCTCCTTGTTTGACGGAACCCAAAAAGCCCCTTTCACCTAGCAGGCATCTCTTCCTTCCTCTAGCTTTCTTCTAACTCTATTCGACCGCAAAAGCGCGCGGCAGCTGTCCTCGATCGTCTATTGGTTACTCTGCAAAGCGCACTGCATGATAAGGGATTCGACGAATTACAACTCGACACCGAAGAGCATGATTGGCCGCGCACAGCTCCGCTTCGAGTGGGACCAATCCATTCCAACGATATGGTATTATTTTTGTCTTGCTTTCCATTTGTTTGAATGACTTTTATTTAGTTATTTATTGCAGGCACCAGTTTAAAATCTTCGAACAGGTGACGTATTTTTGGATTTACGAGCACACTCCAAAGCTTTTTGTTATTGATGGGTATTTAAATTAAGTATTACTGAAACTTCTCAAAGAAACATGCAATAGATTGTTGTGTGATAATGTATGTACACTGCTTCGTGTTTCGATGTGTACGAGTACGGATGTCAGCGTAACAGGCTACCTCTATTAACAGTCATATAGTTGTTAAAATCTTTTCAATGTAAGTGCTCGTAAAGGCTCACTTTTTATGCATCAAAACCGAACAGAAGGTCGATTATTTTGCCGTAGGGCTTTATTATTATTTTTTTAATTTATTTACGAGAAGTTGGCTAACCTGCCACCTTTCTGGTGTACCATAAATGTTATACTTTTTTTTTCCACTGTTTAACGGCTCTGGATACAATCCTTTTGAGCAAATCATAATTTAAAGTTGACGAGATTATATTTGTTTTATATTTCCTCACACTATGCATTGAAAAACGTAGTATGATACACGCGCGTAAGAGCAATAAATTACTCGGTTACGTTTAAAACACTCGCTCGCTACGCTCGCGTTTTAATACATCCTCGTAATTTATTCCTTTTCGCCCTTGTAGCATAAACTACTATTAACAAATAGAGAGCTTGAACTCCAGGTGACTTTACATACTTATTCAGGGATTCTGATTTAGCATATGGAAGTAAACTTCTACATTCTAAGATGGGGTAGATTAGTAATGTATTAGTACACCTAGAATATAGAAGTTATTCTAAGGTATTACAATACTACATGTTCTAATTAAGACCTTTTTATTACCTACTTTTATAATTACGGAAGTCCTACCTCTTGTGGTGTATGTTTAATGCCCGAGATATTTAGGCGCACGGCCTTTACTGGTTTTAAAGTTCAGAATGCTGTTTGTTTATTTTATTATCCTATAAACCTAATTCCCTCTGTGAAATACCTACAAACATTTAGTAACAAGTTATGTACCCTCAACAGTCAACCTCCATATAAAGTTATAAACATTGCATCATCTACGTAGACCGCAACATTATATCATGGTCTACTTGAACGCGATCATTGGATTTTTATACTTCTCATTCTCACGGCTTTCGGAAAGTCTAAACAACCATCCTACTTTGTTTGTGAAAAGGCAACTTAAGAGGCTATGCGAATTTTATTTTTGTCACTGTCAATCCAAGCGAAAAATCGCGCAGTGCGAGAGGGGCGGATTCAGGGCGAAAGCGAAAAATGTTAGTTTTATAATTTTTATAAAAAAAACTAAAATAGCTAGCAAAATTTCAAAAATGAAATCTCTAGATATTGCTGAAACACACCTAATAAAATATGTTTGAGTTCTGTATATGGTTCCTATTCGTCAAACGAGGAGAAAAAGTGTGTTTGAAGACCTCATTTCAACAATTATTTCTATCGAGGAAAATTTATCCAAACATGTTTTCCAATTTGAAATCCTTAGATTATATAGTCAAGATGCATATACCAGAAACTGATTGTAATTATCCGTGTATTTCATGAAATACACAGAAAATAAACACCCATAATTTTTTCGCATATCGCCTTAATACGGATATGTTGTTTAGGTTAGGTTAGCTGGTGACGGTGACGTCATCTTTCTAGTTAAGAGGCTCTTGGTAGCTGTAAGGTTTTGATTGTGAAATCAGAATTTAATTTAGATTCCAACGCACCGGACGTTCTTAATACTTTTATTTAGTTATAAAAGCTTTCTCCGCCTTAGAGAAACTTGACTACATTGTAAACAACAGAGCACAAACAGTATACTGAGCTCTCATGTGTGGTAAGTAGGCCGGTGGGTAAAAGTCTTTGTGTTGTGTAATCTTTTGGTACCGTAACTGCGCGAAATACTGCCTTTTAAGAGGATGGCGTACCCTAGGAACTTTTTTTATTACCCGTCCAATAAGTCCAATGGCAAAGACCTTATTTGCTTTTGATAGAGGCTCATTGGCCTCATATCTTGGACGCGTAATACTAATTAATGATCACGCAGCGAAACAACAAATTGGTGTGTTTTTAGCTAATACTGAAATATTTTGTAGGGAAAAAAATATTGAGATTGAAGTAGAATCCCTTCATATTCCTATTAACTATTTTATGAAAAAAAAAAATCAAGTTGATCACTTAACCCTCGCACCAGTGACGCCACTACCCGTCACCAGTCTGTTCCATATAAGGCCCGGCTATTAGAGATGGATATACCGCCATTCATCGGTCCCAGGCATAGTGGGCCTCCTGGTTTTTTGCCTGTGTGCTGTCCTCTTACTCTCCCTCGAATTACTTCGAGGGGTTCTTTTGTTTGAACAAGAAGAGAATGTTTTCTTTGACACGACTTTTATTCATACAAAAATATTAGTGTAGAAGTAATAGGCATAGATTAAATTATGTTAAAGTGCGTTAATTCGAAAAGCATTTCAAAATTTAGGTTTAATAAGCCGTATTTTCGAAGTTTTGGTCTAAAAACCCTCATGATGATGAATATTTTTACGAAAAAGCTAGCAACTTCCATTTGCCCCCCTGTGACGTCACTTAAGTAATGGCTGCTTAGAAACGTGTCCTTTGCTATCAAGATAAAATGTATAATTATTTGCTTCAGACTAATTTGACAGCTAGATGACAAATGAGTAGACAGACAGAGACAGACCACTTTTTTTATTTGCAATCAAATTCTCAAGTGACAAGGTCATCGGGCAATTCTTAAAAAAATCATGAAAAAATAATGGGTCATTTATATACCAAAATAATGAAAATTATGTCCTAAAATGGCGTACATTCCCAGAAAAAATAAATAAAAAGAAAAGTCTTTTAAAAATTAAGCTATGGGAATTACAGAATTAAAATGAAATTTGAACTTCGGAAAGAAAACTTAGACTCCCCGTAAGAGGCCATGTGAATTTTATTTTTGTCACTGTCACTCGAAGCGAAAATATACGCAGTGCAAGAGGAGCAGATTCAGGTCGAAAGAGAATTTATCCAAACATGTTTTCCAAAAACAAAACCCTAGATTATATAGTCAAAAAGAAATTGATTGCAAATATAGCCTCTTAATTGTCGAGCTTTTCTATTTGGCCTAGGCATTGACCTACTCATTGGGCCTAGGCCAAAAACGAGTTTGGCGGTAACATACATGTTCTGACCCCACACTCACAAATGTTTATATGGTATTCACGTCCGTTTTATCCCGGTTTTAATCTAGTTATATTCCAAAATATAAAATCGACCGCGATCTTTTTATTATTATTATTAGCCGTTTTAGCGATCTTTTTCAAGGATGACATCCAAGTCATGTCAGTCTGTCCACAGACAAAAAACCATAGACCACTGTCGGATACGTTCCAAAATACACATTTTATCCGAAACATATATATAAGTAAGTGCACTGACTCAATTATAATGTACCTTCGCGACTAACTTGTTACCTTTGTTTTCTTTCAGAGCTCATTGCAACGGCGGGGACAGGCGGGTCCGGGGCGAGGGCGAGTTTTACGTTGTTACTTTAATGCTATCACTTGCTTTTAACTTTTTTTTACCAAGTATATATGTATAAACAGAGGTTTCAGCACCTCATTTCTTTGTGTTATATTTTAAATTGATTATTATATAAGTAAGTAATAATACCATTGTTTGTATAGAATAAAGTCATTGGCTATTAATAAAACCAGTTTTTGTCGTATTTGATGTTTTTTTAGTGCCAATAATTATATTGAAGTGGATCCTTATATGTTTGCATCTCGTATGCGCCTTATGTCCAGAACTTGTAAGTACGTCACTTCCGGAACAACATTTTTAACGAAGGATAAATTGATTTTCTATTAAAAATTAGTATTTTAATCGTTCATTGGATACTTCATATGCCGCATCTTTACTCAATCACAGAGAAAATGAACAATAGCGGTGCACTCGCTTACAAGGTCATTTAATTTTTTTAGGGTTCCGTAGTCAGCATAGTCTCACCATGTCCGTCTGTCTGTCTGTCCGCGGATTGGCTCAGAGACTCTTAGTACTAGAAAGCTATTATTTGGCATGCGTATAAATATTAAACACGCCAACACATCTTGAAAAAAATTTTTTTTTAGTGTACGCACGCGCGCACGCAAAGTGTGGATGATTTTTATTCTCGTCTATCCCATGGTACTTTATATTCTCTTGTGTGGGTTTGTGAAAACCATTTTTCGATTCAGCTTATACGAGTATTAAGGTTTAAAGTGTAAATTTTTATTAGAGCCAAGTGTCTCCCCCTGCCAGCTGAACGAGTGTCCTAATGTCTAATTATGTCCAGTTGCACACAATACTTTATCATAAAACAAAATCGCGAAAAATAAGAAAAAGAACACTCGTCATGATACTGTAGTGATACTCGTCATGATACCCTAAGCCCATAAGTACGATGTATGTAGATGCTTAGTTGAGACCAATCAGAAGCGTGAGAAGGTGTGGCGTAAGCAATTATGACAGACAAATATTGCTTGTGATTGGTTCTCTGGCGGTGTTATAATAAATTTGACCGATCGCAGCGCAAAATTGCGGTGTTACAATGTGATATTATAACATCGCTCAAACAATGTAGGTACTTATAAAACTGCTCTTTATGTTGTAATTACTTTATTGCAGTATGGGAATAGTTAAAATATATTGTTAATTGTAATAGGTATTTTTTTTACCTTCATCTGTTTAAATCTTAGTTACTTATGTAGAATTTCTTTGGCCACGTCCGTGCCGGATCGCTTTTAAACAATTAATTTAAAATATAAATAGTTAATCAATATTTTTTTAGCAATACAAATTGTTAGAAGTCAGTGCCTATTGAGACAGAAAAACACATTTTTGTATGTTATAAACAACAAACACATACCTAATGTATATAAAAATAAAACGTCTGATAATGACAAAAGACGTGTAATGTCCTCTTGTATTGCTAAATCCCGTAAAATATTCTCAGACGTCAGCATGACAAGCTTTGATTAATAATAAAATAATCAATAATCAATGGGGTCTACTTTTATAAAGGCCTCCAATTGGCGCCACTGGCACGTAAGGTATTTGTCAAAGGTTTGTTAGATTAGATTTACATAGAAGTTAGATTTTTTGTTTTGCTTATCCATATAATATTTTTTTGTTTTCTTTCTTAAATGCGAATAAACAATGCCGCAATGGTGTGCAGTTCCGTTATGTTCGAAAACGAAAGGAGGACTTGAGTTTTGTTTTAGCCCCTCTTTTCTTTAGCTCTAATCTTAATTCATTTACTTTTATTGCACCGTAACTTGAATAATAAACCTGAAACTATGAATTTATCTCGACTAATACACAAATAACTAATAAAAAGCCATAGCTTTCGCCGTTTCGCGGGCATTTGACGTTTCTCTATACCTGTCGCCTCAGTGGCGCCACCTGACGTCGATAGTAGCCCTCATTATTAAATAATCAAAGATGACAACGTTACCTAGTGGCAGTTCTTATTGTGGCGTCATACAAATGAGGAGCGTGAACTGCGGGAGTCTACATACATATACATATACAGGATGTTAAGATGAAGTTGCAGAAGCCAAAAACTGGCGTTAGTAATTAGCCCACACGAATAGCTTCCCGAGAAAAAAAATTGAGAAATTGAGAAGAAAAAATCTGTTATTTCATACATTTTGGTCGGTAAGCTATGTAACTTTTCTATGGAGCAGCTGATATTTTCTTCGCGATATGAGGGTTGTCTCATTGTAAAAGTTGTTCGTATGGACGAGTACTATCGCCAGTTTCTGGCTTCCGCAACTTCATCTTGACATCCAGTATACACGGTAGATGGGTTCTGCATGAGAATAAACGATTACTTGTCATTATTTGTCAAACTATGAGTAGGCGTGTGTTTGAAAACCTCATCTTAATAATTATTTCTATCGAGTGAAAGATTTTTAATCTCGTTTTTGTATTACAAAAATTTGGAAAAAGGTTTCGAAAATGTTATACTAACTTATCAAACTACACTGCTGCCGTTAATTCGAGAGAATGGTGACAGATGGAGTGTGGCGATATCTCGAAAAAATACTACAAGTCAACAAGAGCTTCTTCACGACAAAAATAAATAAAGGCACGTTATAAAAATATCAACGGTACAACAAATGGGACGAAATAAATCCAAATCATGATTATTTAAACTTTTTTTATAAAAAAAAACCTGGTATAGAATATATATACGATCTTATTATTTGGTAAGGTATATCAGTTTTATAATACGACAACACTGCCTTACACCGCATATATTATAAACCTTTTTCTGAAATGTCGATTCAAAAAGTCAAGGATTCATACTGCAGGCATTATGATTGCTGATTTGACAGAAATAATGAGCAGAAGGAAATTTTAGTTATAGCACGAGCTCTTTGAAAGGTGACATTTATTTATACAGCCAAACTACCATATTGGCTCAGAATAAGGAATACAAATAGAAGCCTGACTAAAATAAGAACTGGGCATTAGCCATTGTACTCATCTAACGTAAATTACTCCTGTGTACGAGTGAATGAAACGACGGACCGCATTTACTTTATATTTTTTCCTGGTGTGTCACTAGATTGAACCAAACAAATGTCAGATGGATGTAATTTGGATGTATTTTAAATATTATAATACCATCAAATTAAATATGTCTCATCATTGTATCGTTGTGTTGTAATATCGTTCGTTGCGTGCATCACATCTTAATTTGGTGGCATCGAAATGTCTATTGCATTTTGCGAAAGTTTACAGCTTCACCGAGAGAAATTAAATATTTTGGTGCTCTTCCTCTCAAAATTCGTGAAAGTGTGATTTATTATTGTTTGTGTTGATTGTTTTTTTAACATTGTAATAAAATGTCTTGTGCGATTGAAGGCTGTAAATCGCATACAGGAAGAAAAGAAAACAACAATGAAGCAATATCATTTCATCGGTGAGTTCTGATAGTTTTTATGTTAATAAGTTTCAGGATCATACCTAAAACTCAGTAACAATAATAGTAGTTCTTGTAAATCATACTCGTGTTCAATTCTACACCGATATTTGCCTGTTTTATATAGATTTTCTGCCGACTATGAGAGGTTATGTTTTTTCGTATAGTGATGTACTAAAGTCCGTGTGGCAAACTATCGAACATTGGTTCCCGCGGCAGCCGTGCATAAAGGATAATACCGCAGATTAATTGCAGCGCGAGTTAAAACAAAAATAATGCCGAATAAATATCGCTATATTTTTTTGTTACAGATTTCCAAAAAGGGAAGAATTAAAAAGTGAATGGCTTAGACGAATAATTTGACCAAATTGGGCAATTAAAAAAAGCGGTCATATTTGTTCGAAACACTTTACGTCGGATTCTTTTGGACCAAACGAAAATTTAAAATGGAGACTTTTAAAAGCAGATGCCTTACCAACGTTATATTTACCAGATACAGACACATTGGTAACCTTTAAATAATTATGTATAATTGCATTATCAATCTTGTTTGTAGGTACGTGCTTGTACTATACTATAGTATGTTAACTCGATAATTTTTCAATTTTAGGCAATAGAACCAGTACCTATGGATGTCTGTGGTTTAGAAAAGTGCATACTTCTATGTTCGCAAATCGTTCTGAAAGGCCTGTTCGTTCACGTTACTGCCGTGATCGACTTCACGAAGAAATTCCGCAGATCAAGACATTTTCGTACTTAGTGGTTGGCAATAAAAGTACTTTGACAGGGTAGTTTCATCGTGAAATGAATTTTGGGAATGCTTATTGACTTGAACTGCGCATAATTTGATTTCTTATTACAGGTTATTAGGTATTTTAATCGTTCATTATTTGTTATTAGTTTTTATTCAAGATAAGTTGATGTTTATTTGATAGAAATAAAAAAAATGAAATTACCTCTGTAGTAATTGCGCTGTCATCGCTCATCATTGACATAATATTATTATTACGAATCCTATAAGTCTATGATTATTATGATTTCTATTGTTGCGATTAATTCCTTCTTCCTTGATTGAACAAAGACGTATCCACTTAAATAGTTTACGGTTGATACAAGCTATAGCATTTTTTGTACTAGAAACAAGCACAATTTTGGACTTAACTTATATACCTACCTGCCTACGATATAGTAATTTGTACTTAATAAAAAATATTATGCTAAACGAAAGATATCCTTTTATTAATTCCTTATTTACACAATATAACATGTGTCCCACTGGGGTAGACAGAGACCACTTTGCTATTAATTCTTTTGGCCTCCTTCCAAAGCAAGAGGATGTCACCAGAAAGGTCAGTGCCTCCTGCATTCTCTTTTTTTTCACACTTTGATACGATATGATGTGTGGTAAGGAGATTGGTCGCGGTTCATTTCGATTTGGTTTATTTATCGTAGTCAAAAATCGACATTGTTACATCACTAGCAAAGCAACGAACTAGTGACAACCTACCTAATTAAGAAAAAACTAATACATATCCATCTCTTTCTAACGCACTAAAATGTCGTAAGAAAATCAAGGATAGGTGTCTTTCTCCGCGTATTATTTTAGCCAGGTTTCTATTTGTATTCCTTATTCTGAGCATATTGGCAAGTAATAATAATAAATCAGCAACACAGATCGTAATACTTTTTGCTAATTTTGCCAAATAAAATGTTGACTTCCTATAGTAACTGACTCGGAGCTGGACTCGGGAAAACGATAAAAACAAATTAACGAGTTTCACAAAAAGGGTAATAGAACATTGATCACTTAGATACAGAGTCTTAATTCAATATGATTTCCGCTACATAAATAAAATGGCAACCTCTATATAAGGTTCTTAAATTCAAGTGAACACAGTATCGCTAATAGACAACTTTTCGCCAAAAATAATATTTTTTGCGCTTTTTTTTAACTTTTACACAAAAATACTTTTTATTAACAAATGGGACCTTTTAACGATATACAATCTACCCTAAAATCATCATGATAAATATAAAATATTGAAATGCAAAACAGTAAAAAAAAGGTTTTATCCCCTGACATTTGCAAACGTCACCATTCTCTCGAATGAACGGCCGGAGTTTTAGTAGCTTCGTACTGAACGTAGTAAAATGACTCCAAAAGGTGCCAATTCTTCACGGCGTCGCCTTAAATATTTTATTCACTGATTTTTAAATAACTTTGGTTATCTACTGGTATTTGGATAAAAAATTCAAAGAATTCATTTTCAGAAAAAAAAATTGTATTCATGACATAATACAACTAGAGAAACTGTGTGCATTCCATACATTGCATCCGCCATTAGGTACGTCTACACACTACCGCAGAATGACTAAAACAAATTAATAACTGATAAGGGATATGTTTATTCGTCCAAGGAGATATGTTAACGGCTCAAGTGATTCAGTACTCCATCGCTTAATATATTTTTAGGATTCCTTACCATAAAAGGAAAAATAGAGCCCTTACGGTATAAGATTACTCTTGAG
The DNA here is from genome assembly GCA_934047225.1 of Ypsolopha sequella. NCBI lineage: Eukaryota > Metazoa > Arthropoda > Insecta > Lepidoptera > Ypsolophidae > Ypsolopha > Ypsolopha sequella. The sequence goes on from OW203996.1 coordinate 14,561,653, forward strand.
TCCGTCCATCCGCCTGACACAGAGGTTTTTCTCGAAAACTTTTTCGCAGTTTTTTCAACCACCAACGCGGCAACGCCTTAAGTGGCCCTTCGCCGTTCAGCTGCCACATAAATGCTTTAGGTGTATGTGACGTCCTATGGCTTTGATCTCAATAAAACATTGCACACATGTTAAAATAAGAGGAGGAGCGAGATGACGAGATATTCAAATGGCGTTGAATTTCTGAAATGGTTTCAGATGAAAACTGTTTTCCAAGAAACGGTAACTGTTTATTTATACGAGGGTGAATCCAAAAGTTCTAAGCCCGACCTACAAAGAGGTATCAAATCTTTGTAAATCTACCGTCATTTGTTAGTATGTTTTTTCGTGATTGATTGTGTGAAGTTGAAGTTCGATACTGCAAGCTATTATTTTTTTGTGATATTTTGTTTAACGCAGTCTGACGGGATTTTTCACAATGGAGAAAATTTAACACCGTGCTGTGATTAAGTACCTCAATTTTCACCTAAAGAGATTCATGAAGATATGGAAACAACATTAGGGGAATCTGCTCCATCGTATTCCACTGTCAAAAAGTGGGTAGCTGAATTTAAACGCGGTCGGGAGACCATTGAAGATGACCCAAGGAGCGGAAGGCCTTCAACGTCTACCACTAAAGAAAACACTGACAAAATTTGTGATCTCATCCTAGGAGACCGACGATTGACCATCAGTAGGATACCTGAGATCACAGGCATCAGTTATGGCCGAGTGCAAAACATTATAACTGTAGAATTGGGGTTCCGTACGGTTTCTGCTCGCTGGGTCCCAAGATTGCTTTCAGCTGACCAAAAACGAGTTCGATTCACAATTTCGCGTGACTGTTTGGAACTTTTTGAGGCAGATTCTGAGGATTTTATGTCTCGTTTTGTTACCATGGATGAAAGCTGGGTTCATCACCATACTCCTGAAACAAAACAGCAATCCAAACGGAAAAGATCTGGCTCACCCACGCCGAAAAAGGCCAAGTGCGTTTTGTCAGCCAACAAAGTCATGGCATCTGTTTTTTGGGATTCGAAGGGAGTTATTTTATTGGATTATTTACCTAAAGGTGAAACTATAAATTCACGCTATTATTGTAACCTATTACGAAAACTTCGCGAAGAAATAAAAGAAAAACGGCCGGGGATGTTGCGTAAGAGAGTTTTGTTTCTTCAAGACAATGCACGAGTTCACACTTCGGTTGAAACGATGGCTGTGATCCATGAATGTGGTTACGAGTTGCTGCCTCACCCACCTTATTGGCCGGATTTAGCCCCCTCTGACTATCATCTCTTTCCAAATTTAAAAAAACACTTGGTGGGATCAAAATATTCGACTAGAGAAGAAGTGATAGTCGCAGTTAATGACTATTTTGACGACCTTCCGGAATATTTTTTTTCGAGGGTATAAACTGGTTGCAGGTCAGGTGGAAGAAGTGTGTTGATCTAGATGGAGACTATGTCGAAAAATAAAAATAATTTTGAACCCACTTTTCTTTCATTTTCACGGTCGGGCTTAGAACTTTTGGATTCACCTCGTAGAAACGTGTATTACATCTTTACATGAACGACGTGACGTCTGTATTTATCTCTGTTTTAAATTCCAGTATAGATAAAAACATTTATGATAAAAATTATACATATTGCTAAACTTTGCGAAAAAACGAGGCAATATTCACGATATCCTGACAGCTAATATGGTGGTGTTTCATAAAATTTTGCTTTTTGGGCTGTATAGATGACGCTGAATAAAACTTCTGAAAAAAAAAATGAAGAAAGTGAGCAATTTGACTTCACAATCAGTTTTTACCTTTTGTATGAATATTAAGGAAAACCCAGGCGTGAAGGGGGTAGTTAAATTTTTAGTAATAATAAAGTATGTTCCTTTCAAAAGTTTTATTTACCTGCTGGCAAGATGAAGTTCTTCAAAATGTTGATGCTTTATTACTTGATGCGTGAAATAAATACATTTTTACGGTTCCTTTCTATAAAGGGAAAATCGTAACCCTTATACACTCTCGTCTCGTATCCGTCTGTCTGTCACAGAGGCTTTTCTCGAAAACTATGTAACGTAGTAATTTCAAATTTTGCATTACCTATGTTAGGTCTTGATGACGCGCAAATAATTATATCGACAGTCAAAGATTCGAAAAAATTATATTTCAGAATAAAATAAGGGTTAGTTTGGTAAAAAAAAAGTTTTAATCAATGTAGCGTGAGGTATCATTTGAAAGAGCTCTCAGGAATGTAAAAAAAAAATAAAAAAAAAATAAAAAAAAATATATATATCTTATCTATCTATATAAATAAAAATGAATTGCTGTTCGTTAGTCTCGCTAAAACTCGAGAACGGCTGAACCGATTTGGCTAAGTTTAGTCTTGAAATATTCGTGGAAGTCCAGGGAAGGTTTAAGCGATGAGAAAATGTGGAAAAATTGCGAGGAAAATACTAAAAACGACAATTTTATTTTCCCATACAAACTGATCTTGCCTGTCAAACATTTGATGTTCGCCCCGTCGCGTCGGTTCGGTATTTTAGGAATAAAAACATGTAGATCTAGATTAAATAAGGGTTTGGAATCGACAACATATATCCGTAATAGTCTGATTATCGCGTATTTAGATTTAAAACATGTAAAATACTGACATTATAATGACACTTGATTGTTGTGTTGGGTGCGTTCAGAAATATACTTTGAAACAGTAAAGTTTGCTATACGATCTAAAATTGGGTACTTCCCTAAAAATCAAATCAGCGACTCTTTATCAAATGTCAAAACGCCCCGATACTATGAAATTTGTATGAGGTTTTACCGGTTTTACATTATGACTACAGTTTTCTGTGATCAAACTGCTTCCTTTTTTCTTAGTTTTTAGCAATTATAAAAATTGTCAAACCCTCGAAAAAATCCGTAAAAATATTTTAACGATTATTTTAGAAGATCACATTGGATTGTGTCAGTTATTTTACTTTAACAGCAGTCAAGTATCAAAATGCACACATTATGTTTTTAACACCTGAAAAAAGATTCAAAACTTGATTTATCATTCTGATACTGCTTACAATGCCGAGGAGAAAACGACCTAACATAGGTCGTCGAAGTCGATCGAATGTGCGACGAGCTACCTCACGCGCTAATCGCACTGATGACCAGCGAGAGACTGATAATGATAACAGTCGTATTGGTATGACAGATTTGCATTCTAGAGTGAATTACAATGAAGTGGATAATAGGCATAGAATGGAACGAGTTCGGGCACATCGATCACAACAGCAGCGAGCACGGGAAAATGAAATTGATCGATTCCGCAGACGCAATGTTCCTGTGAACCTGGCACGAGGAGCATTCTCCTACGATCAAGAAATAGATTATAGTGCCGACAAATCTGTAACAATTGGGGAAATGTCAATCATTTGTCAACATTGTAAAGCTTTAAAATACAGCGGTGAATTTGCAGGATTATGTTGTGCTGGTGGTAAAGTAAAATTGCCACAGTTAGTCCCACTACCTGATCCATTAGACTCATTAGTTTTTGGGATGACTGATTAATTGATTACAGGTGCTGAAACCAACAAAAAAGTCAGTGCTATGAATTTTTATTCAAACAGAATCCGTGAACGATTGACGTACATCCGTCTAAACCAACAGCAGCTTCGATCTGAAGAGTACACCCATCTTCGCGATGCTATTAATGCCGATGGCAATGCAAACAATGTGGGAAAAATGTCAATTTTGCCGGCCACTTACATTGGAGGGCCACGCCACCACGGTGTCGTGCATTTGGGTATATTTGTTGACTAATACATATATGTCCGAACTAATATTCAATTTGATATAATTCAAATATTTTTTATTAAAGACTATATAAATCAACCTTTACGGTAGGAACCATATTTTCTTAAATTTCCGCGATTGACACCTGAATCGGCAATATATATCTAACAGCAAATGCGAACCAGACTTGCTAAAGATGTCTTGACTTGCCTCGCCAGGACTTGACGGCGTGGCGAATATTGCCGATGTTGTGTTCATGACTTTCTTAAATCTCATCCAAATCCTTTAGTTCATCGGCAGTTAAATTAAGTTCTGAAAATGTTATTCCTTCAGATGATGACACAGATGATGATGATGGCATTGTTGAGACGAACTTCGGTTTTAATAACATTTGTTGTTTCACTCGATTTTTTTGTTCCTTAGCCCTATTAATTCGTATTATTCGGCTCAAATTGTGACCGCACTTTATACAAAACTTGAATGTATCAGCGGTTATTGTGAAACATTCGTCGCATCTTTACAATTGTTTTGTGCAACTAGGACAGGTACTACTGTTGTTCTGCCGTTCAATCCACTTTTTACAAAAGGGACAATGCATTGTTAAAAGTTAACTATAACTTCTGAAAAATAGTTTTGAAATATCAATTATATTTTCTTGGAAAGTTGGGTGACAGTGACAATGACAGTCAGTGTTGGCAGGTTACTATTACGTTTAGTAATTTGGCGTAATCGATACAGATAAAAAAAATAGGCTGGTACCTTATTTGTTAATATAAGTGTCTATAATCTAATATAATGTCTCATGCAAAATAATTATGAACATTAAGCTGGACATGTGTGCGTGATTTGCCCACTCTTTCCGCCCACTATGGAGCCGATACTTAGACTATCTGATGATGCCTTTATAAAGCCGCCGGCTCTGAAATACATACATATGGTTTATATTAAGAGGTAAGTGATACGAAGTTCACCGGGTCAGCTAGTATAATATATTTATTTATAACTTTTGGTCCAGTGGCTAAATAGCTCAAATTTTCATAGAAAGTATTATCTGTCCTAGAAGTGACCGCGCCCCGATCTCCGTCAAAGAGTCCCCTCAATGTTTTAATTTTTTTTTAATATTTGCCATGATAGAGGCCTTAATAACACGTATTCTGTAAAAAAAATTACTGGCTGAAGCTATGACAGACGGACTGACAGCGAATGTTTAGTAATGGGGTCCCGTTTGGTACTCTTGGGGCACGGAACCCTAAAATGACTTTCCTTAGCCGGGAAAAGAATCTGCCCAGTTTGTAGAAAAAACAGCAACAATTGATTGAATCGATTGAACTTGAAATTGATGAAAATGAGCATAATGAGTAGCTTCCAGTTTTGTTCCTTTATCTTAATTTTTCTAATGTTATTTGGAATGGAGTATAAATACTCCAAATCACATCAACGAGGTAACACCGTCAGCATCTTCAGTACCCTCCCCAACGGCGACGACATAAAAACATTTTTTATGTTTTCATATAGGATATACTTTTTGTTTAAATTTAGATTTTTTGGTAGTTAAGTAATTTTAATTTAGATTAATTTTAGTTTTATAATTTCATTAAATTTGTTATTTATGAATAAAACACTTTTATCCACTTCTGAGCTATTGCGACATAAACTTACTTAATTCTATACTGGGTTATATTTCCATACTAAAATGGTCTGGCCAAAACAAATTTTATGGATAAGTACAACCCCAAATTTACACATTTATCGAATTTATGGAAATTATAAACTGAGATTTGCATTATTCTATGAGGTTTGGGGATAAGGTAAGCCTTCCTTCTGGATAGAAGAGCTAATAAACTTAATGTTACCATATTTGAACACAACCAGTCAAAAAAGCATCGGGTCGGTCTCTCAGTATTGAGTCTTGATGCTTGAGGCCTGCGGAGCAATCCTAGTTTATACAAACGAAATACCATAGATATTTACCATAGAAATCATAGATATTCTTAGGATAGTGTGTGTTTATTCCGATTGGATTACAGAGTATCTAGGTTCACAAATGTATATTTTGAAAGGACACTGATTTAAAGGCGACATTTAAAATTTCCATATAAAGCTTATTTTTGTCAAATTTCATGTTTTCACAAATCAGTGTTCTTATTTACTATACAACGTGTAACAGAAAGGTGTAACCATATTTGAAGAGCCTGTTCAGTCAATAGTATAGAACAACTTTTACTATCGAACAAACACTCTATCTCGAAAAATTAAATTATCCGTTTCATAGAAAAATCCAATGCCGCTCGGCCGAAATGTATGGAAGCGCAGATATTTTTTTTTGAGAATAAGATCTTAAAATATGGTTACACCTTTCTGTTACACATTGTACAATATTTGGGAACCTAGACAATATGTAATGCAATTGGAATAAATACACACTACTATGATTTAAAAATGGTTTTGGTATTTCAAAATCATCATTTGTATAAAGATAGCTCCCTGGTTGATCCTGCCAGTAGTTATATGCTTGTCTCAAAAATTAAGCCATGCATGTCTCAGTGCAAGCCACTTAAGAGTAAATAATACAACAAGAGAGATAAAATTATACAACTTGCTAAACTTTGCGTAAAAACGAGGCAATATTTACGATATCCTGATGGCTATTATGATGGTTTTTCATCAACTTTTGCTTTCTGGTCTGTATAGAGATGTAGATAGATGTCGCTAGACATAATACTTATGAAAAAAAAAATGAACAAAATAAGCTGTTAACTTCACATTCAGCTTTTACATTTTGTATAAATCTTGAGAAAAATCCAGGCATAAAGGGGCCTCCGCGTTCTTCTAAGGAACGTTTAAAAACGAAAAAAAATTGGTTGGAAATATATATTTTTTAGACAAAATTATAAATCTTAATACATTTTAAATAGTACGTTCACTTAATAAAAGACCAACAAACCAAATATATTTTTTCAATCAAGAGAAAGACCCTCAAAAGTCTGGCGTTGTTCATGTTCTAGGCTAAGGTTCGAATCCTACCTGCCGGTTGAACATGTATACCAATGAGTTTCTTCGAATTTATGTGCATAGTATTTGTATTACCACTTGCTGAACGGTGAAGCAAAATATTATATGGTAAATATGGTTTGAAAAAAAAACCACCTGTATTATTGCAAAAACGTTAATATCTACTATCTACTTATTAAAAATAAATACCACGACGAATGCACGGAAATTAGTGAAACTTGCTTAAAATTTATTTTCATAATATTTTTTAAACTGTATATTGTTTTTAATTAAACATTTTAAACAATAATTTACTTAATAGCTGTTACAGAAATAAATTTTAAACCGAGCTTCGAATAAAATAATACCCCCAAGAATCCTCTTAAGTTGCAGGCAACGGTGACATCTGTTGGTGAAAGTTGAAAACAATTCAAGCTGTAGAGTGTAGGTTCAGGAAAGTTCTACAGGCTTAGAGTATACATGCCTACATTTAATGCTGTGGGCTGATTCGGGTTACAGAGTTAAATTAATTTGCCGTGATTTCAGATAGATGTCGAGCGAGACTAATGTGAACATAAATACTATACAAAATGATATAATATGCTATAAGCAAGCGTGTATTAGATTTGATTAGTTTAGAAAAGATACCCAAACATGTTTCCTTTTAACTGCCACCCATTTGTTTGTTACGGCGTAACAAACATTTGTTTGTTACGGCGTAACAAACTTTATAGACTTTATAGTCTTTATACGACGTACCTGAAAGCTTTTAAGCTACAAACCAACATAATTGGAAAATAGGTATAAACAACATGTCTGAAATTTTCAAAGGATTTCCACATTTCAGATACAAAAGTTTTGTCAAAACTAAGCCGGCTGGCGCTTGAGTTAACCTTTCAGCCAGGCCATTAATATGTACCTATATGTAGCACTGATGCGGACTGCAGAATATCAACAATATCAATATACATACATAAAATATATGTATATGTATAATATATAATATTTATATGTATAATAAAAGAGTAGAACCCGGTGTGTCTATACATTGAAGAAAACTAAAGAGCTCAATGAGCTGTACTTAAAGTAGCTACTTTCCGAAATTACCGATATTCAACTGTAGACCTTTATAAAAACTGTAAAGTACTCACAGTTAGGCAGTTGTTTATCAATCAGTTAGTTGTGGATAAGCACTCAAAAATTAAATTTTCATATAACTGTTTATAAAAGCCATATAAAAATCATTTGCAACTGAATTTTTTACATAGATTTTCTTGTAACACTATAAGTAAAGGAATCGAATTTTATCCTTCAACTCACTATAAGTGTAAACGTAACTTGACAAAATGGCTTCAAAAATTTAATTACTATGACACCAAGGCTTTGTTTGCCTCGCAAATCTAAGTATCATGACTTTCTTTTTATGGCACACTGGACATACACAACACGCACAAGTTACATAAGTACAGGCACTACATTCAACATCGACATATTATTCAATAACACATCAGAGATAATGAATACAACCATTAACCATTAAATTAAACGAATATTGAAAATAACCCTGATATTCAATAAAAAAAAATAACATTATCAAATAAAAGTATCATATCAACTTCTCCGGCAGATATTTATATTAGATATTTTTAACATATATTTCGATTAGTTATTAGGTAAGTTTTGTTGTGTTACTTGAAAAGCAAAGACGAGTCGTCGGGTTGTTGTTGTTTTCCGTTAAATATGAATATTGTGAAGTTGTTTTGCAAAATAATCTACTTGGAACCATTTCGATAGGTGTGTGGGAGTAAAAAAATTATAGAGTATTTGTTGAAAATATTTATTCAATGGTCGCATTCAATAAAAATATTAACGAATATATTCAACCTATAAAATTATCGATTTTTTTTTTATCAATTAACTATTAACCAATAAACAATTTTAACCGTTATTGACATCTCTGTAACGTATCCTCATAATCATAACAATTTTACTAACATAATTATCTTATTTATAATAAGAAAAAATATGTTAACTTCCGTTTCCCATCCATAAGAAATGAAAAATAAAAATAAAAAATTGTTGAATCTAAATTTGTAAAACAGGTACAGCCTTGATATCTGATCACTATCTGTAGCTTTGCGTGAGGGGCATTGATGTCTATCGTACAGGTTAATAACTAAACTTAGCTTAGGCATCAATAATATATTTAAATTGCTTTTAAACAATATTCAATAAGTCATGAAAAGATTTTTATTATTATTTATTATTATTATTATTAAGTAATAAAAATAGAAATGGGGTGACTATAGAAGAGTAATAGAAAACAAATCAGCGATTTTTAGAATTCATTTCTGTCTGTCTGTTTATTTGTTTGCGTTGTCTCCGAAACCACTGAACGAATTTGGATGCGGTTTTCTTTATTATAATCGTAGTGACCCTGGTCAACGCCCAAGCTAAAAACGAGGCAGAGTCGAATAAACGCGGGTGGAGCCGCGGGCAAAAGGCTAGTAATAATAATAAGTAATATATTTCTGTCATAAGATCAGTACCTACGTCACAAGTGTTAGTTATGACGTCATGAGAACTCTTAACCGGAGAGTGGAGGCAGCCGACCACGGTCTGGGAAATCACGTGGCAACAGGATAACACTGTCATAAGAAAAATATTTTAATAAAAAAATATTAATTTATTTATTTGCTCTCACAGAATCTCACAGTATTAATCCTCATGTTCCGTGATTTTCAAGTTCAAAGGTAAAAATTTTAAATAAAAAAAAAAGGCAAGGAAATTGTCATACAATATTATTTTCAAATTATCCTTTATTTTACATGTGTATTCATGTGTAGTCTCAAGACAAGTATTGAGTAATTTGCTAACTTCACAGTCAATAAAATGCTGACTCTATCATGGCTCTACACCCAACATTTTTGTAATTATGATTAGTCACAGTAATCACAGCACAATACTGATTGATTGGGTCTACCTAATTTACCAATTCATGTCTCATTCGGTTGCTCAAATTGGTTAACCAATTTTTTCCCCTGAAAAGAAAGAAAGCTTCTATTGCGAGTACGTACATGCTGTGTACTAACACAACAATCTAAGCAAATACTAAGAAATTAATTTTGTTTTTATGAAAACTTTTCTTGTAGTTTATATACTAACTATAATACAAACATTTGTGCATACATTTATCTAAAGGTTGTATTTCTGTAGTCGACTGCTAGAGGTCGTAGTTTAAATCCCCTCAGTGCGTACAAAGCTAAATGCACATTATATTTACCTATATATTATTTTATATAATTTATTTATATTTATATACGATTGGCAGTTTATAATCATATTTAAAACAGAAAAAAATATATATTATAAAAGAGGACATATTTAAGACATTTGATAAATGATTTCATTAACTTAATACTTATTATTACATTAACATAACTTAGCAGCTCTAAAAAAATCCAAAAATGGTGATAATGACATGTATTTTTAAAGCTAAAAATCTCAAAATTCGCCAGAAATTCTGCATACATTATTTAAAACATTTGTAGTAGGATTTTTGATTAGATGTCCTAATATAGCCGCAAATTCCAAATGACTGATGTTTGGCATGCACGGCAGTTGATAGAGCAGGATAGACAATTAAAAAACAAAAGCGATGGTGCAGGACGGAAGTTTAGCTTGATACTGGGCCTTAATTTTTGTTCGGTCTGCGTACTTCAGAAGGCACGTTGGTACATTTATTCACGAAGTACTACGATGGAGGTTACCACCACCTAGGGTTACCAGATGACAGGAATTTTCCTGACATATAAGGAACTTTGGCCCTTTGTCAGGAAATCAGGAAAAAATGGGATTTGTCAGGAATTTTAATGCAGATGAATAATTTCTTAAAGTTATTATATTTGTTGAGTTTTAATATATGTATTTGTAACGAAAACTGTTGAAAATCGAGCTGCCTGCTCATTCACATGAAACCTTTACAAACATGTCAGGAAAATTATTGAATTATCAGGTAGATATTTTGTCAGGGATTCACGTTACCGGATCTGGTAACCCTACCACCACCCATCACGTTTGGGACGTAATAATAATAATAGACGGTGAAAAGCATATTACTTGCATTTCACAGTTCACACTTTGGAACATCCCCTCGGGGATTCAAGTCGTGGCGTTATGTTTCATGTTTATGTTTGTTTTAGTATTTGTTATGCATTCCGATTTTACATAACATAATTATACTATGACGTCGATTTGAAGCTATGACGACGAAACGAAATTATATGTCATACCATCGTCATTTTGTAAAATCCGGCAAATTGTAAAGTATCAAACCAAATCTTTTACTAAAAAGTCAAAAATAGTGCGACGACGAGCGGGACATGTAGATTCGCTGAGCGAAGCAGAGCGGAGCGAGGCGACCCTCAGTAATTCTAAGAGATTGCAATATGCCTAGGCAAATTGTAAAATACTGAATTCTACGAAATGACGACGACATTACATTTAGCGGTCGAGGTTGTTTCTTTTTTTGTGTGTTTGTTTGTTCATAGTGTTTGTGGGCTCCGTTGTTAACTCGTCTCTCGAGAAAGGCTGAACTAATTTTAATCTTAATAATTTTAATCTAGTTCTTTGTAAATAGTTCGTAAAATCTCAGGAATGGCTATGCAAAACCTCGCAGTGATAGAAATAGAGAATCCCTTGTAAACAGAAGCGAGGTGGATATAGTTATATCTATTCAAAGACACAGATTTTGGCGGAATCGGACGTACCGGCATTTTTCTCTCGGGGCTAGCTAGGTGCTCGATGACAGAATACTACAGATCTCCAACACACGCATAAAGTGATAATGAGGTACAAACTCTTTCGAACCAAAAAAAGTTAATACTGGCATGGAAAGCTGGAATATTGATTAGATTTAAAAAAAGGAAAAAAATTAAATTGTATTTTGTTTTTTAAAATTGGAAGTTTTTTGTCTGCATTCTGTCGTAGCGTGTTGTCGAATTCGGAAAAAAAATAATTGCGCGCCGTTACTAAGTATCTGTGCTTGAAAATTTTCACTACGGAACCTACAGGATACTTTACGAGCAAAATAAAGGATACTTTAGGAGCACCATTTTTTACAGTTGCACGTTGGTGCGCCGAATTTAAACTTGAAAGAACATCCATCAAAGGTGACCCTCGCTCGAGTAAAAAGCGGGTAAAAACGTCAAAAAAATTGTTTTAGCAGATCAATCGTGTCATGGTACGTTTTATAGCCGAAAAAACAAAGATTTCTACTGGTAGTGTGCATAGCATTTTACAGGAACGCTTGTGGATGAAAAATTGCCCCCAGAATGGTTACCAGTGCACCAAAACAAACCAAGCTGAACATTTCTGGAGCTTCTTTGAAACTGTTACAACAAGATCATGATCGTTTTTTGGCTCGATTTACAACCATGGATGAAACGTGGCTTCACCATTACGACCCAGAAACAAAATTACAGTTCATGACTTGGAAAATACCATCATCTCCAACCCCTAAGAAGATTAAGGCGAGTCGTTCCACCGTTTTTTTTTAATTTTTTTTTTTTTTTTTACAATAATACATTTTATAAAATTTTACAAAGATCGCTAAACTGCAATACAGTTTGTTGGCGAAAGATCATGTGCTCTCTTTTCTGGGATGGTGAAGAGGTGATCATGATAGAATATCTCGACCTTGGAGATACTGTTACGGACTCTTTGTATGTAGAACAAATAACAAAATTGCGTAACAAAATTCGCGAGAAACGGCGAGGCAAACTAGCAAAAATTGTTTTGTTCCATCAAGATGCTCCGGCTCACTGGTCAGCCGTTGCTATGGCTGCAATTCGAGATGCTGGCTTCGAAATATTTGAGCATCCTCCATATTCACCCGACCTTGCCCCTAGTGATTTTTATCTATTTCCAAGGTTGAAGGAGTATCTGAGTAGGACAAAGATTCGAAAATGATGAAGCAGTAGTCGTTGCAATACAGGAATTTGTAGGTGTTTTTTAAGAAAGGAATTTTAAGCTTAGAAAAATGATATTCCAAGTGTATAATGCTAAAAAGCGACTATATCGAAAAATAAAATAACATTGAATAAAAGTTACCGGCAACATACTCATTCTCATTTTTTATTGAACGCCCTATATATTAAGCTCTTCTTTCCTGGGTGCTTTTAATTATGATGATTGAATAAAATCACTCGTCTACAACAAAAAAAAAACCTTTTAACAGTGCGAGTCTGTCGTCACAAGGGTCCTATTTAGGTTTGTTTCCAAAAGCCTTCCGGCATTATTACCCGACATTGAATCTGTCCTGTGTCCAGACTGCAAAGCTGGTTGCTAATTGAAAGCCTTCACTTTACTCGCTAGACAGGGGAGTAATTATTCAAATAACTGGGCTACTACGTATTCCAAAAACACGAATATCAGTTGTGATCCTAGGAGAATCCCATGTAGATACTATCAGTCTGATTGAAAAGGGGATATATTAGACAGGTACCTGAATTTCTAAAATTTACGGAATTACCGTAAATACTACACTAGTGTGACAAATTTACGGAAGTTCCAAAAATATAAATGTTATGTAAACATGTAAAAATATAAATTATATAAATATATACCTAATATAAACAAAAAAATTAAATAAATATAAAAATATAAATCTTAATAATTACTTTACGAAAACTTAATCTCACCAACAACATAAATATGAATAAAGAGCCCAATTTCAGTACAAAGAACAATAAATACATGTATGTGAATAAAGAGCCCAAGTTCAGTATAAAGAACAATAAATACAAAAATGTGAATAAGAGCCCAAGTTCAGTATAAAGAACAATAAATACACAAATGTGAATAAAGGGCCCAAGTTCAGTATAAAGAACAATAAATACAAAAATGTGAATAAGAGCCCAAGTTCAGTATAAAGAACAATAAATACATAAATGTGAATAAGAGCCCAAGTTCAGTATAAAGAACAATAAATACATAAATGTGAATAAAGGGCCCAAGTTCAGTATAAAGAACAATAAATACAAAAATGTGAATAAGAGCCCAAGTTCAGTATAAAGAACAATAAATACAAAAATGTGAATAAGAGCCCAAGTTCAGTATAAAGAACAATAAATACATAAATGTGAATAAAGGGCCCAAGTTCAGTATAAAGAACAAAAAATACATGTATGTGAATAAAGAGCCCAGGTTCAGTATAAAGAACAATAAATACAAAAATGTATAAAGAACAATAAATACATAAATGTGAATAAAGGGCCCAAGTTCAGTACAAAGAACAATAAATACATGTATGTGAATAAAGAGCCCAGGTTCAGTATAAAGAACAATAAATACAAAAATGTGAATAAGAGCCCAAGTTCAGTATAAAGAACAATAAATACAAAAATGTGAATAAAGAGCCCAAGTTCAGTATAAAGAACAATAAATACATAAATGTGAATAAAAAGCCCAAGTTCAGTACAAAGAATAATAAATACATAAATGTGAATAAAGAGCCCAAGTTCAGTAAAAATAACAATAAATACATAAATGTGAATAAAGGGCCCAAGTTCAGTATAAAGAACAAATTGTCGTCTATAAAATAATTGAGATCTAAGAGGGTGTAAAATCGCAAATGCACAACTTCAAATGACCAATTCACGTTGCGTAACTTGGTCAACCGGTTTAATATTAAAGATTATAATAATATAATTAAAGTGAGGAGCTCTGAACCGAGCGAGAGGTCCCGGGTTCGAATCCCGGTTCAGAGCTCCTCACATACAGATTTACTTTTCTTTCTGCGTTTCTACACTGCAATAATATAATGTTACTGTGAGATATACTCCTTGCGATGGATAAATCGCCAAGTGTTCAAATATGGAAATTTATTTCTGTCATGGTTATAATAATATAGACTAGATTAGATTATAAATATTATTATTAGATTATAAATATCAGATTATAGATAATATAGACTATACTTCTGATTGGCACGTCTTAGCAGAAACGCAAAAGTTTTAAAAAGTTAATAAAAAAAATACGAAGATCCCTCAAAATTTTTTGTTTTTCAAGTATTAAAGGGCCTTCCTTAAATCATACAGCTTTGAAATTTGTATGTAAGTGAACAAATGACCCCGAGGGCCAGTCATAGAATATTTTATTAATTTCATCTAGAAGCCGAGTTATTAAAATAAAAGCCGAAAGCTCAATTTTTCGTGAGCGCGTGTTTCTTGGTGGTCGTAACAGCCACGGCTTAGAGCGCGCTATTTTAAACTAAAAGCAAACGTTATAGAGTTCAGTTCTGATTGATGCAAAATGAGGTGTTCAATCTGACTTTAATGCAGCTTTAAGGGTCGACGCTCTTTGGAAATAAGTCTTGCGCTAACGCTTTTGTTTTTTAACTGTCTATCATGCTCTAATAAACTGCCACGCACAAAAAACCTTGGTTTTTTTTTACTTTCTTGGCATAATTTTTGCGTATTGTAAAAAAACTATAAATCGTATCGGAAAACTGTTTTTTATAATGTTGTTTGGTGTGTTATTTATTATGGTTCTGAAATATGTTTTGTATTTATAATATGTATATTTTATGTCTCTAATTAAATCACAATAATGAGGATGCGGCAATGCCTTTCGAGAGTTTTTCTTAAAATTCCTGATTTTTTTCTGAAGTCTTTACAAAAATTTACAGGATATTTTTGTCGTAGCAACACTTTTTAGTGTGCACTAGTTTAAGCTCATTTAAAATTCTGTGTTCTCTGTTATTCTGTGTTATTTAAGAAAGAAAGCCATTCGCAGCATGGTGGTGGCTGTTTACACAAGTTTCCCCTTAACCTCAACGGTTTGAATTACCCCCAACAGGTAATATTGTCGGAGGCTGCACCGCGGGTGACATTTGATCTTTTTCCTGATTAGCTGAACTGATACTGCCGTTGTCACGGCAACACGAAAATAGCATCCAGGCATAAGACCACAGATTATATAGTAGATAAGACTTCCGAGATATGTTTTTGTTATAGGTATTAGACATATTATTAGATGTATTAGATACATGCGCGGAAAGTACTGTGGGCACACTATTTGTTTTTATTAGTATCTTAATGAGGGCGAAAAGTGGGCCTGCGGATTTTTTCGGTAACAGTTTCTTATGCTTATTTTATTATACACTTGTTACAAGTCAAACTTAATGTTATAAAAATATATGTAACAAAATAATAAATGTAAATGAACTAAATTAAAGGTTTGTTTAATTTATGTAGCAATATATATACGATTAAAATGAAAGGTAAAATCTATAATTATACAAAGGTGAAATCCAATCAACCGCCCGAACCCATGCCGGAGACCCGGCCAGGGATCAGGAACAAGGTTCAATGATCACCAACCGAGTCCCCAGCACGAATCCAGGCGGCCGACCAAATCCCATACTATATACTACATATAACTACATATATAATAATGACAAATATCATTATCACTGTAACACCATGCTTCACCATCATCTAAATATTCATTTATTTTATAATATGCATTTTTCAGTAGGCTCTGCTTAATATACAGTTTAAACTTATTCTCTGACAAAGTAAGGACCTCACCTGACTACGACCTGTCCTAGGAAAGAGGTACTCACCTTGGCAAGTCTGATTTTTGGAAAAGCCAGTTGCGTTTATTTCTAGTTTCTTTACAGTGTCGCTCGCCAATCCTCGGGAAAGACTCAATATTTTTTCTGACATAGTTTTATGTTGATTCATCAAGTATTTTTCGAAAGCTTAGGTAACAAACCAACAAACTTTAATTTTCATATATAAGTAGAATAGTAAGATAGGATAGGATAGCAGTGGCGTGCACAGAACTTTTTTCCGGAAAAGCAATCAGAAGGTCAAGTACGACAATAAAAAAAATATGGAAAAATTTAAATAACACTTTAAAAAAAAAGTTTGTATGACGCCAGGGTAGGCACTGCCTACCCTAGAGTGGACATTTTCATACAAACTTTTTTTTTTTCAAAGTGATATTTAAATTTTTTCATATTTTTTTCATTGTCGTACTTGAACTTTTGATTGCTTTTCCGGAAAAAAGTTCTGTGCACGCCACTGTAGGATAGTAGTATAAGATAGGAAGTAGGGTATATATGATAGCTTACATTAATTAGTTACTAACTACCAATTCAAATGTTCTTAATATTTTATACAGCATTACAAACTAGAAAAGATGATCTAGAAACCAATTTCCAGTAAACAAATATTTGAATAAATTCCTCGGGCCAGGATTCGAACCTGCGACCTCCTGCTTATCCTATCTTGAAATTTGTTTCTAGTTGCACAGAGAAAAAATATTTTTACAATACTACCAGATAGTTTTGTAAAAAATACCTGGTTAACAAAAACAGAATTATGTTATGTTACCTTTAATTATTGTATACATTAGATTGTTCAAGTAAACTGAACAATAAATATAGACGTCATATATAGTACAGTGTTTTCTGTTTAGATGAACTATTTTCAGGTTAACGGAACCAGAATATTTTCTCGGTGTGATCTTTCGTAATGCACTCTAAAATATTAAAATTATCCTAAGCGATAAATATCGCTATAAAGACATATAATCTTAATTCAAATGTTTCTTTTTTTTTAGCTTTTATTTGTTTAACCTTTATTTTCAAAGGAGGGCTAGGTCTTTGAATTTTTAGATGCCTACGTTATAAGGAAGGGGTGCCACGAAATTTCTTACCCAGGCCGCTAAGCATAAAACCGGCACTTGCAAGGAATAAAAGGTAATCTCCTGCTGACGCAAGCAACAATTATTCTTTATTCTTTATTGCACATGAAACACTAAACATATAACATAAAAAAACTGTACAAAGGCGAGCTTATTTGTACTGAAATCTCTTTCAGCCAACCTATAGGTGTGGTGAAATACAAAAACATGAAAAGGTAGGCAAAGTGTACAACAAAATAACATTGGAATAATTACTTAAATAGATAATTTTACAAATATATTTATATATATATATATATATATATATACACATATACAACAAAATACATAAAATAAAGGTACATTAAATTAAACAGATAACCAAAAAATTCATAAATAGAAAATATAAAAAAATTAAAGGCCAGAAATGCTCTTTCAGTTTCTTTTTAAACGTAAACACAGAAGGACAATCTCTAATGTGTTTTGGCAACTTATTCCACATACGTGCAGCACGGGCCGTGAATTATGCCCTCTTTTAATGACTATTGGACTCGATTCGGTTAAACACCGCACTAAAACATAACCTAACCAAAAAGCGATTAAAATTAGTTAAGTTTTTTTTGTGTTCAATTCGGTTTTGTCAACGAACTAAATTTGGGTGCCCGTCAATGAGTTCAAAAGGAAGGAGATGCCCATCTAAACATTTGCCCAAACTACAACTGGCGCCACACTTTATGACGCCTCGCACGTTAGTATATCTCTCTCTTTCATACATCATATATTTCTTTCATATTTTTCTCTCTGTCTCGCTGGTACTAACTTCACTCGGGTTTGGCGCGAACATGAATGCCGCGTTGCGTAGGTGTGCGATGTAACCTTGTACGTGCGTATATGAATCCTTAATTTCTTTTTTATGGTAGTGAGTGAATCAGTGATAAATTCGACGTGTTGTAGGTATTAATTTATTAATAAACTTAATTTTATCTAAATTATTTTGGGGTTATTATTTCGTGATAATATATTGTTTGTTTTTAATAAATTATTCCAAATTGTCAAATTATCGGGTCCATGCAAGCAAAGCCGCGAGCAAAAGCTAACAATATATATATTTTTGAAATATGCTTATTAAATCCTTTCATATGATATCAAACACGGCACCATAGGTTTTTTTTTTTTAGTTCTTGACTTTTTATCCTCTAGAGGGCGCCACGTTCAATTTATTGTGACGACACATAACTTATAACTAACGGACGGTCAAGACGCTTTCAACGATACCTAATTTATCAAATTATGATAAGTAGTTTAGAAGTTATAAGAGAACAGATGAACATACATACGTACATACATACATACATACATACATACATACAGGTCAAACTCATAACCCTCCCTTTAGCTTTGCCGTAGTCCTAATTATAGGTAACCCGGTCAGAGTGTCGATAAGGGGGCACGATACCATAGTGCCATCTTATCTCACCCCAACTGGTAACCCTACTTTTGGCTTCGCCGTAGTCGGGTAAAAAGCTGGACAAATGAAACTAAGTTTATTCCATTAGTCTGCTAAGCAAATCTTAATCAAATCCAGGCCGAAGTTATTATTAGATTTATTGACATCAGAAAAATGTTTTCGTGGTATTTTACTTCTGAAAATAAAGTTAATTATTTCATTTCATTATTTTTTTCATCCAATTTTTAGTTTCCTATTATTATTATATTTTCCTAGTATCGTATATTAAGTTCCCCTTAGCAAAATTTTAAATTTCCTACATAAGTTTAAAGTATATTTCCTACATAAGTTTTAAGACAAAAATAAAATACAGGTTGATAAAAATGACGCCCGTACAAAGTTGCTTTTATTAAAACTCGCGTGAGGTGGTAGCGAACATCATGGCCGCCATTATGGACTTCGATAATATAATTATCGCTTCGAAAATGGTTTATTTAGTTGTTAAACAAGCAAAAAACTTGATGTACTGTTACTTATTGATGATACGATATCCCATCTGGCTTTTTAAATTTTTTTTCATAGTTTTTGCAGCTTTTTACTGTGCAACAAGGCATTTTTAAAAGAAGTTCATACACAAACACACTGCACAATCTCCCGCGGAACACTGAGTCGCACTTGTGCTAAATTGGCATTTTAGCACTTACGCACTGGGGTCATTTACTCGCTTCGTTGGCCTGGTCCTTACCTTTAGGTCAATGGTGCCCGTTTATTTGATTTTGTGAGGATTAAACATGAACCTAATATCTAGGACTGAGTACTTGTTTCAAAAAACGTGAAGAACGAAAAGTCATACTAGATTATTTCATCTCTGTCTAAGTAGGGTAACCATATTTAAAAATAATTGATTGAGACCACGTGTAGTAAAAACCGTATTCAAAACATTTATTTTATTGGTTTAAAGTCTTCTGCTTTAAAATGGCGGCTGCAGACTACTGGATTTTTGCACTTTACTTCGTTTCCTAAAACTTCTAACCATTTTCTTCGGATATTTTCAGTTTTTGGAAGACTGTAATGTAAAACCCAATATGATGGTTACTCTAGCGGTATCAATGTAAACATGTATCATTTCTTCGAGAAAACGTTGTAATTATGCCTTACCTATGAAACGATATCCCACAATTCCCAAAAATTTGGCTTCTGCAGCCCTTCACGCTGCATGCTTTAACCATTTTTGCAAAAAATTATTAATTTTACAATTTAGTTTTCAAATGTCACGGCCGTGGCGCCATTTTTAGATAAAAGGGTTACCAGTTTGCAAGCATAAGAATAATCCCAACTTTATTATGGAATGATTGATCTTACATTTACGGATAAAACTAAATGTAAAACATAAATGAACCTAACAAAAAAATAGTGACGGACTTCAAATGTAACTGCAGCCATTCGCTAAAAAGCTTAAAATAATTATAAAATGACCGATGGTACCGAAATAACACTCTTTCCGCCTTCTTTCTTCCTGAAAAATATGTTCTCTAGAAGTCGGCGCTCTTATATTGGTTTCTGTGTTGCTATAACCAAGGGAACGCGGTGACTTTTAAAGAACATATTTTTGAGGAACAAAGAAGTCGGAAAAAGTGTTATTTCAGTACCATCGGTAATTTTATAATTATTTTTAACTTTTTTGCGAATGGCTGCAGTTACATTTAAAGTCGGTTACTATTTTTTGTTAAAAGTTTATTATTTTACATTTTTTAGTGTTGACGGGTCAAATTGTGTAATGTGGATAGTTCTTGTAAACGCGCTGTTGATATAGAACGAAGGACAAGTAATAATTGGTTATATTTAATAAATACCCTGTAATCAGCACCCTAATACAAACTGATTGCCGTAATCTCAAGTTATGTGCTGTCACCCGTTGAGGAGTTCTATGGTAATGAGGCCAAGATCAAAGTTCAGGTGGAGAAATTACAATTTACAAGTAGTACTCGGCAATCACTATCCTAATACAAAGCGATTGCCTTAATCTTGAGTGGTATGCTGTCGTCCGTTAAGGAGTTCTATGGTGGTGAAGCCAGGATGGAAGGTCAGGTGGGTATTCTGATAATTTCCAAGAAATGCCCGACAATCAGCACCCTACCAAAGTGATTGCCGCAATCTCGAGGTAAGTGCTCTCATTCGTTAAAGAGTTCTATGGTAATGACTTAATAAGACCAGGATCGAAGGTCAGGTGGAAGATTGACAATTTCCAAGTAATACTCTGCGATCAACATCGTAGTACAAAGCGATTTCCTTAATATCAAGTGGTACGCTGTTACTTTCTGAGGCGTTCCACTGCCTATCTCTGAAAACTTTCATCAGATCATGGTCAATCTTAAAATGGAACCTACCTCAAAGGAAATTTTTCCAAACAAAAAAAGAATCATTCAATTCAGTTCAGAATTGACGGAGATAAGGAATAACATACCCAAAAAAATACAGTTGAATTGAGATCCTCCTCTTTTTTTCAAGTCGGTTAAAAAAAAAGTATTTACTAAAAGCTAAATACTATAAAGTCGTTGAAAAACTAAATCGTCAAAAACTCAAGCCTACCATCGCAATTTGTTTTTTTTGTGATGGCAACTGTGCGAGTAGGACACAGGCATCGACTGTGTGTTGTCCCGCTCGGCACGTTTTCTCTAGTTGGTTGTGTCATAATAAAATAACTTTTAACTGTATGAAATAGAGTCTATTTTTCTACGCGTAACATCCTTCAGTGCTCAATCCAGTTTACGTATACATCCATGGGATTAAATTGAATACACAGATTACTAAAAATAACGAACGTTATTTGTTTTTAAAGCGGTCCACAGACCACAAAATGTTATAACGTAATAATTGCTGCGTTTAGTTTGAATGTCGGGCGAAGCCCGCCTAACACTGACAGCAGGTTAGCATGTTCAATTACAACGCGTGCAAAAGAGATAGCATGTAGTCCGTCCGACGTTGCGTCGTTTGACGATCAAACTGAACGCAGCCCTTTATAACCTAGAATTTTGTGATTGTGTTGTGAGTCGAAAAGACAACAACTTTGCAGTCGAACGAAAAAGCAACCAAGCTCAGAATAAATAGGAGAGCAATCAAAGAAATAACTAATTAAAGCCATGAAGAGCCAATAAATGCGGATAAAATTGTTGTAGAAGTCGCATAAAAGAAAAAATTGTCGAGGTTATGTTCTGATCAAATCAGATGAAAAAAGTGCTTACAGGCTTACAGGTTAGTTTCTTATCCACTATGATGTCTTGAATGAACCTAAATATTTGTTTCAAGTAATAAAATATTACTACAAAGTATTTATACACCTTTTTCTTGTTTCAGAAAATAAACCTTTTGCCAAGTTTTTTACACGTATCCAAGTTCCTATATTTTTGAAGAGTTACCATTGGCTAAGGAACAACAAGCTCGCTTCGAGAACAGTACCTACTTAGACAAAGAAAACTTAATCATCCATTGAAACGCCAAGCAGTTCAAAGTCATGTTGACAGTGTATAAATGAAATGAAGTGAGCACAATTGAGTGAAGGCATTGTTAATTTTCCTCACGTTATAGCTGTAATGATTACTTACTACTCATAAGGGTTTGGTGTCCTATTTTTCAGAAGCGTTTAGGGTTCCTGTCAACGTTTAACCTGGTAGTATATGGGCAGATCAGGGATTCAACATTTTAGATTTATTTACATTATATTTTAAGTATCTACATTAAGGTAGCGTTCCTAAATACCGGGGTAAAGGTAAAAATGAACTGTCACCCGTTCCACAACCACCCGAGTAAAAACGAAAAGCACGAAGTTGTTCAATAAACCTTGTCAGAAATGTAAAATTCTCTTTGACAGTTAATTTTTACATTTACCCGGATGTTTAGAAACGCAACGCATATTAGATATAACAGTCTACATTTCTAAAATCTCAAATTCCCTGTGGTGCAAGGTTAGACCATAAGCTAGCTAGTAAGAGAGTTCATTTAGAACACATGTTTTGGCTATTAAAAACTTATAAAATATAAAAAATTTACTTCATATTTTATTAGCTGTCTAAAATATATTTTGTTTATTGTATATATTGCTATTTTTAGGAGAACATAATGTAAAAATAAAATAACATTTGTAATACATACTTATTGTTTTAATTTGCCATAAACTTTTTACATCTTTTTCTAAATGAGAAGAATAAAAAACATCAAATTTTGAAACAATATTTGCAATAATTAATATTTGTCTCTATATACATCATATCACCCCTATTCTGATAAGTTCTAAATAATTAAATTACAGTACTTTCTACTTTTCCAGATGTACAGAACGACTGGCTCTGTATTTAGCAGTACAACGATATGAATCCCCCAGAGGGTGTCAGATGTGTTTTCGAGTATAAACTGTGAAATCCAAGTCGTAGTCCACACTCGTACATCCATGTTTTACCAATGATTAGTATGTCCCAGCGTGATGATTGGTGAGCTCTATTGCTGTACTTCAGGCACAAAATGGACCCACACCTTAATGTGCAGACACGATCGAGTGCTCAAACCACATTAGACCACAGGCGGTCATTTGGTAGTAATTAATGACTATGATTCCTTTTGGACATTCACTTTCTTAGGGTATGGTACCATTACAGGAGTAATTTCAGACTTTTTTGCAACATGTGGACATTTCACTTCAGCTAGGGCCGCAGTAACTTCTCGGTTGACCAGCAGGCCATCAGGAGAAGCATTCAAAAACAGCCCAGCTTTGTCTTGTTCATAGTCCAGTATCCGGTGTTTATGTAAGCGTCACCATTTATTTCAAGACATCTGAAAGTCATCTTCGCTATGTTACATGCAAAAGCATGACTTGAATTGTAGTTCTACTCTGCTTCGGTTTTTTATTTCATAAGTGGTGGTAGCAGCAGGTACCTCTTGTCTCCTGGAATAAGTATTTTGAAAATAAGTTTGCAAACGCCACAAACATATACCTACCTACTTATAGGAAACAATTTAATCAGAATAAGTATCTTGATTTATTTAGGAAAAATAGATTGGGGTGTACAAACAGTACAAAGCCACTTAGAAAAAACAAGACAAGACATATAATTTTTAATGCCGCCTTTGGTAAACTCTGGGCGGAAAATGCTAGTTTTAACAGTACCATTTACCTTTTTTCTGCATCTGCTAAGGCCAACACGACATTTTCCTCCATTCTTACCTCAAAAACGATCAGAAAACATTCTAAATGAACTTGTTAAAATTTAATTGTCACGAAATGTGTCTCAACTAAAATCTGTCCATTTTTAGTTTGACGTTTCTAAAATTTGACAGTTAGATGGTCACTTCGAATTGCAAAATTGTGTTTTGGTCTTAATTTAATTCAAACTAACTAAAATTAGTTTGCTCCTGTCAAAATAGGTTAGGTTGTGTTTTACCGAATAGCAAAAGTAATTTGACACATCTTAACTTAATTTTAGTTAAGTTAAGTCGTATTTGTGCACATTCGAATCGATACCAATTGTCTTTCAATAATAATCAGAAGCAACAACAAGACGTGCTTTTCAAAGTACACAGACTGATACGAATTATGACTATACCGGTTTTAACCCGCGGCCTCCGAATTACTAAGAGATTCGACCACTAGCCTACAGAGGTAATCAAATAAAGGTTATATGACGACATAATATGCGTTCGAGCAATCAAGCAATTTGACAAGATCAATGGGGAGGAGATTCTGATTGGCTCAAAAACAAATTTAATGAACCGTTACAAATTCCACTCTACTTTATATTTCATGAATCGTGGTTTTTCTGAAATAATAGAAATATTCGAACAAGTTCTTAAAAATGTTTTCTAACGGATAGAATTTACTTTTTTAACTGTGCAAGGAGACAAGGAGTTTATATAACTCATCGTGAGTTCTGGCGCGCGTGGTATTCAGTCCTATATTCCTATATAAAGGCCCCAAAGAAATAAGAATGTTTTACCACAGATAATATAATAAGCTTTAAATTATTCAAATAGTGAACTTAATGTTATTTAGAATTATCTTCCAGCTTACTTAGAAATCTTAACTTATCTTGCTTAGGAAAATCATCTATGTAACTTTTTTTTCCTATTTTGCGCTATCCGGAGACCTAGCGACGTCGCGTATATGGAAACCCTTCCAGTATTCAGAACCCCAGTAATTCTGAGCTGCGGGAGGGTTTACTAGCATTAATTCACAGAAAGTTACCTTAAACCATTCCGGTATTCAGAGTCGCGAACGATCTGGATTCGGGTATTGTTTCCGGTATAGTAATCAAGACTTGATGACTAAAAAGCTTCCTCTACTCAGATCCCTAGAAAGCATAAAAGTACTTGATCTGTTACGCGGGAGGGATTTCTGCGCTATGCTCCCCGATCTCAGATCGCAAACGGCACGTGCAAAGAGGGAGAGAGAGAGAGAGCGATATCATACGCATGTCTATGTTGTTTGTTTTTATTTAAATTGGTTCCGTTACCGCTTTGTCACGAAAACAATTATTTAAAAACCGCATCTCTACCGGTAAACCTCCTAAAAAGATGCATTAATTATTTAAAAACAAGCAAGAATGTGCCTAACGCTTGACAATTTTGTAGTTAATAACTTTTTGATTCGCCTAATGTTAAAATTTTTATGATTACACTGTCATGAGTTTTTATTACATCATCGTTATTATGCAATTCAAATTATTATTATTTCTTTAATCTTCGCTCGTTTACATATAAATCTTTACTGAACGTATTCTGTTAAACCTATAAGCCAAATTTTAGACTGAGTAGCAGTAGGAATTTATATCCATAACGCTAGTACTGCGTTTGTAAAGCCTCCCGCATTACAGAACTAAAAGCAAGGTACACTAATCCGAGTAACGGTAGGAATTTATATCCATAACGCTAGAATTGCGTTTGTAAAGCCTCCCGCATTACAGAACTAAAAGCAGGGTAGCATTTAATCCATCAAGCAGAGCGTTCAATTGCTTAAAGGCTCCCGCAGCTCAGATGTACTGGGGTTCTGAATACTGGAAGGGTTTCCATAAACGCAGCGACGTCGTAATGCAGTGCGCGCTGATATGAACGTTATTTCAATTTAGTATCTATCGATATTTGTACCGACACGGGTAGACTCAACGTCGTTGGTGTCTACCTGCCCCTTAAAGGAAATTCTCACCTTGTAAACAACTCCGAAGCAATTTCGGAAATCCCTGTGGTCTCAAAACCTTCGCAACTTACATTACTTTACTTTAAACTCAAATTGATGTGACCGCGTTATCCGATATCAGCTTTTGGTAATTTTACTAATTACTTAGGTTTCCCCTGAGATATACCTGGTGTTTTATTACAGTTACTCATCTTGTGATCTGACATATTACGTAATACATTTTAAATTTCAAGGACTACTTTTAAGGTGAAAACTTATGATTTTACTTATGAAATTTTACGTTTTAAAAGATCCTGCATCACAACTATAAACACGTTTTAAAGTTGTGGTGCAGGATCATTAACAAAGTAGGTATATTGCATTAAATAACACAACTTTAAAATAAAAACCTCATTCGCTTAGATTAAATTATGTAAGGTTGTGTTCGAAACGAAATTCGAAAACCGTTTCGAGATTTTGGTTTAATAAGCCGTATTTTAGAACGTGGTCTAAAAAACCTCATGATGATGAATATTTTTATGAAAAAGCTGCAACTTCCAGTTGCCTTCGTGTGACGTCACTTGAGAAATTGCTGTTTAGAAATGTGTCCTTTGCTATCAAGATACATTTATAATAATTTGCTTCTGATTGATTTGACAGATGAGTTGACACACAGAGACAGACTTGCTTTTTCTTGTTTTTTCTACTTGTTTTTACTTGTTTTTTCTAAGCAATCACACTTCGCAATCAGTATAATGTCTTAAATTCTCAAGTGACGTCATATCGGACGATTGTTTAAAAAATTATTAAAAAATAATGGTTAATTTATATACCAAAATAACGAAAACTGTGCCCCAAAAAGGGCGTATATACTCTGAAAAAAAAAATCGTTTATAAATTCAGATATGGAATTGACATTAAACTATGGTCGCAATACTTTTTATTCAAAAATAAGAAAAATAATCATAAGTTTTGCGTTTGGGACCGCAATTCGTCGTATTTAAGTACTAGATAAGCCATCATTACATTTCAACTGACGCCGGGCCCAGTGTCTTTATTTACTAAGTTTATTTATATTAATGTGATATTTATGTAAATTTATAATTTCTATTAAGGATTAATCAAGGAATAAGATAAGAATAAGAGATCAAGAAATAGTTTCGCTCGGAAACGCGGGTTGGTCTTCGGCCATCGCCAAAAAAACTTTCCAAAAGGATCAAATTCAGAAAACAATAAATAAATTCGTTCGAAAATGTAGCTCGGCCTTAGGCTTACTAGGGATCAGATAAGAGATTAAAAACACTCTAAAACAAAGTCAGGTCAAATAAATACTTTCTATAAAATTAAGAATCCGAAAAATATTGACCGATTCGATGGGACTACCCAAAAACTAAATCAGCGGGAGCAAAGCCGCGGGCAAAAGCAAGTATGAAATATACAGGTTTTTAAACAGTGGAAGAGAAAACGGTTTACGTTATAGCGTTTAATTGAACAATTAATTTATTCATGTGCTTCCAAAAATCTGTTACAAAATAAGTGTCCCACCTACTGCGTCCACATCAAAACGTTTCCAAATCCACAATAAAATAGGTTTTGTGTCACAAACCGAAACCTTTTTTTATTGTTTATTAAACATGTTTGTTTATTATATAATGTAGGCTTTTACGAAAGAGCAACTTTCTGATAAGAATTATATAGCATTGTTATACAAGGTGTAACAGAAAGGTGTAACCATGTTTGAAGAGCTTATTCAGTCAATGGTATAGAACAACTTTTACTATGGAGCCAACCCTGAAATCTCAAAGAAAAAATCTGCCCTTCCATACATTTCAGCCGAGCGGCATTGCATTTTTCTATGAAACAGTAAATTTTTTTTTCGAGATACTGGGTTTGTTCCATAGTAAAAGTTGTTCTACACCATTGACTGAATAAGCTCTTCAAATATGGTTACACCTTTCTGTTACACGTTGCAGGCGCGTGCACAGCATATTTAACCTAGGTAGGCAGAATTAATTTTGACAAATGAAAATGAAAATTAAATATTTGAGTAAGCTTGTTCATATGATGACAGCAAAAGAAGTAAAGTTCTGACCACCTCAAGTAGGTTTGTAACTTACACGGACTATCTAACTATCTAAAATATACGGAAAACAATACAGGGCATTGGTGTGTACACAACCCGACAACCATTTATATGACTCGTAATAGTTTTTATTTCATTGGCGAGTTACCGTTCCTTTCTTTTGACACAACTGTGTAGTTCTGGTATATACACTTTCCTTGAATTATGGCCTTTCGTTTCTCCTCAAAAGATAATTTTCCGAACGCCTGATTTTTCAATTTTGTCAAACAAACAAGGCCGTCGTCGCAAGTTTCACAAGTACATTTTTCCATTTCAACACAACAAACCAACCATCAAAATCACCGAACCAATACTACCTATTTATATTATGCACTAAGAAACGGAAATCTGCTCTGAATAACGTAAATAAACAAACATTCCACGCGCGATAACACCAGGAAGAAAACTAATAAAAACAAACGAAATGCTTTCTTCGCAATGAGACAACTGATGCAACACGGATAAATTAAAAAGGTGAGACATTCCTTTTACTCCTTTGGCGACTGCATACTATGTAATAATTATGTAGCGTACTAACAAGGCAGAGCTTTTATTTGCAGAATTGACTTTTACGGCGCGAAGATAAGGGTGATAATAGCAAAATACAAATGAATAATTTATTGTGGTTTTGTAATCGAGCTCAAAGCGAGCCATGGATGTGTGCGTGCTGTACTTGCGTGAACGAGAATTTTAAAGTGTGCGTGATTAGGCTGCCTTTAGTAGCTTCTTCGGTCATACAAGTTTGAATTTCCGCGCTCTACCGCGCGTAACCGCGCGTTGTTATTGGTCAAGAGACTGTGTTTAAGTGTAAAGCGCTGAACTTATTGCAAGGTAGGCAGTGCCTTTATGCCTTTATGCCTTTATGGACGGCACGCCTCTGACACGTTGTATATACCACACAGTACAATTATCACACAGTTTAAAGCCTGACATCAGCAATATTCAAGATACTTTCCGTCCACCAACGGCTTTTACCTTCCACACTGTATATAATTACAATATAGACTATACCTATATAGACACAATTAAATTATAATCCATACATATCCATACATAGCAGTCAAAATGTGCGAAGCCACAGATAATTTCCCAGGTTTTGATAGTCGTTGATAAAGTATTGTGTGCAACTGGACATAATTAGCCATTGGGATACTCGTGCAGCCTATTACGAAACTCGCTTCGTTTGTTTCGTAAGCAAGTACTCGTGTCCCAATGGCTCTCTTTATGTCACTGTTGCAGTACTCCACTAGTGAATACTTTAAACACAAAACAAACCAAAAATTTTGATAATAATTGAATGTACCTATACTGATATCAACATATAATTTAGTGCAAATTTTGTAAAAATGGTATGATTGTACTCCACATATTTTTAAAATCTTTATTTTTGTCCAAAAATCACACACATAAATCTTTGAATCTTTGACAGATAAGTTACACACATTACGGATTATACTTTTGTTCGGGTTTTGTGAACTTCATAAAACCACTATACTAATCCCTTTTACTTTGTTTCGTAGGAGTTTTATAAATAAAATATGTTTTAGGGTTATTATTAACTGGAAACCTTTTCTAAAATATTGAGATGTTGATTTTTAATCTCCTAAATCGATGATGAGACTTCCTACATTTATTCATTCTGTCAATGGTCAGTTTTCCCAATTAAATCCAACGATCCCACATAAGCCGAATTGGTAAACTTTTAATCTCAAATCGGCGCCTTAGCGGAGCGGACTGAGGGGGACGCACTCCAAAGCTCGTGCAAGGTCGTATGCACCAAAACAGTATTTCTCGTTTAAATTAAAGAGTATCGCTAATGTTACAAGATCCAATTACCACTGTACAGAGACAATAATTATAGAAGAGTGGTCGAAAATTATAGTTTTGTTATTTAGATAGTAGATGCTAGTGATTGTTGGCACTTGGTGGAGTTTATGGACGTAATATGTGGATAAGTACAAGTGTTGTTTAAAACAATGTTATTTAGATGATAAATTATTGGTTATGGAAATTTTCATAGCTAATTTAGTTAATTTTGTACTAATTTAAAAACACCCCTTTGTCAATTTTCAACTATTCCATGCCTCTCACACTGCAGGTCTTTCCGTCTGGAGTAAGGAGAACCTTTGCACGGACGATATGTCACCAGACGGAAACATGCGTTCAGGGTATGGCGTAGCGAATCAACGAAGCGGTAAATCTAAACCAAAATCAAATCAAATCAAAAAGTTCATTCAATTTTAACAGTAATGTTAAACTTAGAACTAGTGCTTGGAGTCACCTTTTAAGCAAAATATTGCCTGTGCCAGGTGACCCCACTCCTTCATAGCATCACTTCAGACACTGTTAAATTTTCTTAACTTAGTAGTTAGAAACAAAAATATTTATTTTAACATTCGTAAGTTTACATTTAGTTACTATTTTGAATTAGCATTAACCAATTGGGATGATGACAATATCAGTTGTGAATGAAACAATCATCTGTTTTGAAAAGTAGTTGTCAATCATGCTTATTACTTATTAAATTAAAAGCCTAATAAAAGTAGCTATTTCAAGATATAGGTTATATTTTGTTATGGTTACAATGAAAAAGGTTTTAACAATTTTACAATTTTTGATACAATTTTATGTTTTACAATTTAGATAGGTAGGTAGATTGGTTAGTTTTATTAAAATGATTATAATTTTAACCACGTATGTTAAGTTCTGCCATTTTTAACACATTAGGATCTATAGACGTGGTAAATAAGGCACTGTTTTTGTAAATATAACTATAAGTATAGTACGCATTTGCTGCATAAAGGTTTTATTGGTAATAACTCGAGATGCTCAATCGTTGGCTCCCGGCAGTTTTGCGATCTTCGCTAAAACATGGTTTATTCCTTTTGCGACTCCGCCTTGTTTAGGTTGAGTATTTTCAAACTGTTATATTATTAAATATGTTAAATTACAAAAGACGTCATAATTTATATTTTAATGATTCTGTCTTAGAATGTATTATTTAAAAGCTAAAAGATAGGTTTGTTTTGTTTTGTAACATTGGTAACAGTGTCAGACTGACAGGCAGTTCAGACTTGGCACAAAAAGGTATCTTGTGTAATGTCAATTTGTGTAATCTTGATTTACAGCCGTAGGAATGTATACAGGATGTAAATGTAAAACCAAGAATCACTTTAGGGTATGAAAGTATACACGATACTGATACGATTACGATAAAAAAAGGTATACCTTAAATTTTTACCAAAAATTATATTGTTTTCCTAAGATCCAGCTACGCACTCTTATCAATGCAGTTCATTCACCCCGTAGTGCGGTAACGACCAATCACATTGAGTAATTATGTTCTGTGCTACTGACGCTATCAGAGGTCAACGACCAGCGAGAGTATCCACCGGATTAGAGTATTTCAAGTTTGACAAATCGTGTTATTATGTAGTACTGCTACTTAAAAAAAGTTGCCGCTATTTTTTTTAAACACTGTATGATTCATACTAACATACCCTAGAAGGATTCTTGCCTTTACTTTTACACCTTGTTTGTACTTGGATCGTGTTAAGTTTTATCCCAGCAGAATAAAGTGGAAGGTTGGATAGAACCTTATCTTCTGTACCTACTAAGTTATAAAGAGAATGGGCTGGTTGGCCGCGCGGGTGGCCGACTTAGGCACGTGGGAATGGTTTCAACAAGCCGTTATACTAAAGTGGATTGTAATGGCGTAAATCAGTGGTGTATATTCTACGTACTATACTACTAACGTAAATACAATTGTAATTATGAATGAATAAAGTCGAAATATGTTAGTCCGCCAAAATGAAAATTGTCTTTTTTAGTAAACTATACGTATTATCCAGGTCTATATTCACTTTAAAAGAAGAAAAAACATCAAAAAATTTAATTTACATATTCCGAAGCAAAATGTATGAAACAGATGAAATACGAATAGACTTGCAAATACCAAAGAAGCTTAACACAATTAAGTATGAAAGCACAGAACCATCGCCATAATTTTCCAAACTGCTAAGTTCAATCACCAAATCACCATCAATCCAATCACCAAAACTGAACAAGACTAAGGCGGAAGTATATAGATTTAGAGAAAGAAGAGAGACACGTAAGCAATATTAGCTCTGAAGGTAACGATAGACCAGACTAGATACAAATATAAATACATTCATCGCATTCATAGATTTAGAAAAAGCATATGACAAAGTAAACTGGAAGATTATGATGAAAATACTAAAGGAACCGGAAATATACTATAGAGATAGAAAAATCACAAGTAAGTATACATAAAGTTTAAATAAACCAAGAAACTATTATTGAATGAGGAGAAGAGAATGTAAAGGCTTAGATCTGGCAAAATACAGTTGGAGGAACTGCTAAACATTATGAACAAGGATTTTAAAGAATATGGGCTCAAAATTAAAGAAAAGTAGTAAAAACCCATAATTAACATACCCATCACGCGAATGACCAATATTAAATATTTGGGCAGTATAATCATAGAAGATTCTAGATGCACAGCTGATATAAGGTGCAGGATAGCAATGGCGTGGCGACACAAGTATTTACCAGAAAAATATCACTATTCACGTAATCAAAACCAGTAAAAAAGAGATTTGTCTGGAGTATATATATGGGCAGCGACACAAAGAGATGAGAGAAAGTGGAGCTGGCGATAAATGGAAAGGATAAGTTGAAATAGTTGCAAATGAAAAAGTTCTAAGAATGGTAAGAGAGAGAAGGATTATAGAAACAATAGAGAATAGAAGAGGAAAGATGGTCGGACGGACACATGCTCAGATACAACTACTTTTTAATAAACGTAGAAAAGGGAAGAAATCGACGAAAATAGAGGAAGAGCAGACCTAGCAGTAGTTACGTGGATCAATTAAAAGAAAAGGCTGGTGTCGTGTCATACCAAGAACTGAAAGAATTGGCAATGAACAAAACTTAATGGAGAAAGATACTCTGACAAGAACTTTGCTCTTAAATATACGATGATATTTACTATAGCCAAGGGCAGCTAGATTAAACGAAAATCTTTATAGCAACCATGTTACATTAAGTTACATTAAACGATATTAAAAAAATCAACTAAGTAATACGAAAATACAAAATGTGAAAATCGAAATAACTGATATTATATATTTTAATATCTATTTGTTAATTTCGTCTTTAACATAATTATCTAAATAAAGCAATTGCTTTGTGATTGAATTTCAATTCTAACTTTATCTGTTCTCATACATAATAATATCATAAATATGATACATTTGTAATATTATTATGATACATTTTAAAGAATTAAACATTTTTGCGTGGAAGCAGCAAAAGCAGAAGTATTAAAGAGGTGCATGTATGGAGCCTTTGGCGAAGGCTTCATATTTGTGCCTTTTGCTGTAGCAACTTTTGGGCCGTGGGGTCCAGAAGCGTGGCTACATTATAAAGAAATTTCGTTGCGCTTGGTCGACGCTTCAGGTGACCGAAGGGCTGGAAGCTTACTGGAAGCTACTTTGGCCAAATAATTACTTTGGCCATTCACCATGGCAACGCCGCAAGCCTTTTGGGCAACCTTTCTAACTATTTCATACTTTACGATCCGCCCAATTCTACGAACTTAATATTTTGAAGCTGTAAAACGTAAAATGTAGGCAAGTTGTAAAATTCTTGGCTAACTTGGTAATTTAAATAGTGATGTATAAATAGGACATAGGACAAGTAAAAATAATTTTTGTTCTATAGTTGACGGTTACTTTGAAATATTTAATTGGCTTTGAAAAAAGATGAATTAGTTTATTAGAAGCTTTCTCATTTTCCCGTTGCTTACAAATCAAATTAGAAGTTGGATTCCGTGGTAACAAAATGTTCTGTGGCTCGAATTATAACTTACCATAAAAAATAAACCCATAACTCATCTACTTTCAGAGCATTAAAATTATTATGGTATCGACATGGGGGCCTAATGGAATATTTTACTACCAGTCTAGCAGACTTTAAATGAGACTGGAATCAGAGACTTCACATAGTAAAAAAAATACAATATTCTTCCTGGAAATAATAAAGCAAACAATCTGTCACTGATATTCTTCCTGGTTTTAGCACTAATGAAATAAAATAATTATTTCTGTATTTTTATTTATCCAAATTTTAATATTTCAATGCAAGTTTTCATCAAAAGCAAGACCTACAATTTTAAAAAGATCAAATTTATAAGCTTTGAGTTTTTTCACAAAATGCCCCCGTCGTGCGTCTGTATTAAAATACCAATAACTTTTTATTGGGTATATTTTTGTTTTGTTATTTGATTGGCACTAAACAAAAAACTTTTTAAGCTTATGGGCACTTAGGTCTCGATAATTTTTTTTACACCATAAACCTTTAAACGTTGATGAAAATATTTTAAGGAAAATATACTTCCTGGAAAACCTGTTACCGTTTTTGAAAAACAATTATCTATGGTTTTCGTTTGTAGCACTACTTATTGGACAACCTGTATGTGTAACGAATTGATATTTCAAAATATGTACGTACATCTGTATTGTGTAAATTACATGTGCATAACAAAAATTTTAACTGGAAGCAATTAGGGTTGTCATTTTGGCTGTCTATAGGCGACCGGAAGTGAACAACCTGTCACTGACTGTGTAATAAGCGGAAATACGACTACGGAAATACGATCTTTGCCGAAAAGTGCCGACGAGTGGCGAATTTTCCTACGCGCAATATTTATAAGTGGTTCTACTATACAGCGATGAGAAACTTTTCATCCGTTGGTTACGCAACCGTGAAGGTACATAAAAGTGTGGTGTAGGTTACATTGCATTTGGTATTATTGAAGTCACGCACGACTCACGACTGCTTTTGTAACATAAAACGTATTCCTTTTAAAATAACAATCTTCAGTTTAGCTTAGTACCGTCAAATGGGTGCTTTCTAAATTATTTTATTATTATTAATATACATATGATTATGGTTTTACCAAAAATATTGAAATATAATTAAATTAATTTATATGATTAATACTTGCGATTGTCGGCACTTGGTGAAACATCATCATAATCTTGATAAAAACACTTGTACTGTTTCACAATAT
Source organism: Ypsolopha sequella (assembly GCA_934047225.1). Lineage (NCBI taxonomy): Eukaryota > Metazoa > Arthropoda > Insecta > Lepidoptera > Ypsolophidae > Ypsolopha > Ypsolopha sequella. Next base: position 14,596,959 of record OW203996.1, read on the forward strand.
CACTTTTTATTACTCCAACCGGTTTCGCCTTATGGCATTATCAAGAAACTCTGTTTTTATCAAGATTAAATGAATTTATATACTAAATAAACTTCGAAAACCGATTTGGCACATGTTCGAACTTAAAAACTCTTTTTGTCTCATTTACTCGTCTATCAAATTTCATGACGTTCCGATCAACGATACTCGAGTTATAGTCGGACAAACATTCATACATACATACAAACGCCGGATTGCTTAAGTAGACTCGGAGAACTTGGTTCGCTTCGCTCACTCGTTCAATTACTAGGAGTTCGCCCCTAACTCTGAACCCGCGGACTCCCAACCCCATATCTTGGCAACCCTCGGACAGATTTGGCTCATGTTAAAACTTAAAAATTCCTTTTGTCTAGTGTACTCGCTCGTTTAATTATGGTAACTAGTAGTTCGCCCCGAACTGTGAACTCGCAATTCGATCTTGACTGATTTGGCTCATGTTTGAACTTAAGAGGATGGCAAACCCTAGCAACTTTTTTTATTACCCATCCAGCACAATAAGTCTAATGGCAAAGACCTTATTTGCTTTACATAGAGGCGATTATATGTTGGCTCTTTGACCTCTTGTTCCTGGACGCGTAATAATAGTGATCACGCAGCGAAACAACAAATTGGTGTGTTTTTAGCTAATACTGAAATATGTTGTAGGGACAAAAATATTGGATTTAGGTAACATCCCTTTATATTTCTATTGCCTAATTTATAAAAAAAAAAGTTGATCTCTTAACCGCGTCTTTGAAACGAACGTTTGAAAATAAAAAAAAGAGGGTGGAAAACTTTTTTTTTTTGACAAAAGTATAAATCTTAAAATATTGTTTATAGGTGGAATCCCTAGATAAAAGATCGATAAATCAAATATATTTTCTTCAATATGAGGAGAGACCTAGTTTCTTAAAATTAACCCTTGAAAACCTGGTGTTGTTGATGTTCTAGCGTCAGGTGTCCCGTTAAAAAATCTTTTTGTCTCATTTACTCGCCTACCAAATTTCATGACGTTCCGCAACATTACTCGAGTTATCGTCGGACAAACATTCATACATACAAACGCCAGATTGTTCAAATAGGCTCGGAGAACTTCGTTCGCTTCGCTCACTCGTTCAATAAACTTATTTTCATCACATGGCTCTATTTTAACTGTTTAAATTTTTTAGTAAACTGATAAATCCTCCTTTTAAAAAAGCATGGATTTTATATGTAAAATAAGCATTGATAGGTAAAGGAACCTTGATAAAGATAAATTTCCCTAGGGATAACGTTTTTAATAGAGCCTTAAGGTCACTTGTTTGTAGTTTATGTAGATACTCAAAGAACCATGAGAACTTCATCATAAACATTATTGCTTTTGAAATAAGTAAATACATACGAGCATTATGAATCCAATATAATATGATCCGTAAAAATATTTTAGAGGGGTAGGCAGAGATTACAGATTTTCATCTGTAATCGTAATACTGACACACCTCTTTCGCCTCTTCCTCATCCATCAATTTAGTAAATACAAGCTTTTCTATTCCGGGTACTAATGAGGAGCAATCCTTCTTCAGTATGTCACTAATTTGGTCAGCATACGTTCTTCTAGAGCGGCCTGGTCTAGCTGTACCTTCCACTTGCGCACCATAAATTTCTTTCGTCACTTTACTTTCATTCATCCTCTCTGCATGTCCTAGAATTATAAATTTATAACATAAACTAGTATTTAAAAAAATAATGATGTCACGAAAAAAGCGATTCAGTTTCCATATTTCAAAACCAATTGAAACGAAACCAACACACGCAGGTACTAGCTAGAAAAAAAATTTATGGTTAACGTCCTAATGTAGCCGCGTTTTCAAAATAACTGACGTTTTGCGTGCACGGCATCTGATAAGAGCAGGATAGACAGTTAATTTTTGTAAAATAAATTGTATATTTTGTCTATAATGTTGCTCCAAACCCGAATATTATTTACCAATGGAGCAGACATGAAAAGGAGCCGATTTTATTTTATTTTCTTACCCTGGCGTGGAGGTTGTAACTACGCCCATTGAGTAGATAATACAAATATGCTTTTTATTATTTTTAATCTTTAAAAATAAAGAAATAGTGGCCTCATAGTGGTTAGTTTTTGACTATTTTTGTTACGGGGTCTATCACAAAAATTGGGAATTTGGAATTTCTATATATTCATAAGCCACATACTGTATTTAGGTGTCAAATACTGAATTTTCTGAAAATTGCTGACATAATGTTGTTGTTGAAATGAAATAACTAAAAATGTTGCATATTTTGACACTATTCATGCATATTTTTTATTCGTATTTGCATGCATATTTCGAGCTTTTTATGTTGCATATAATTCGGTCTCTGGCAATGACTTACGCTCACGCGCTTCATACGACGTTTTTCAACACACTTGCGAGGAAAATAATAAGTTAAATGTCATAAAAATTAAGTACATACCTATAGAGACGTAGTTAAATTGAGCTGTTGTCAGGTGCAGGGTATCCGAAGCTTCATTCAAAAAAATTTCAACGTCATTTGATGACTGTACCTTTAATTTCCGACTAATATTATAACAGTCTGAGCGTCTCCTTAGAAACGCAGTTAGGTTCGAATAAGTTTTGATGTCAATACTATTTTTGGTCTTAGCCGTGCTTTTGAAAGCTAGTATTTTTCCTTTGATTTTGATAGCAACAGGCTATCATTTTCATTTTTGCCTCAGTAATTATTTCCTGCGGCGTTGAGTATGGCTATTTAGAATTACTTAAAGTAAAATTTATTTAATCAAACAATAAAATTAACTTAAATAACATTAAAATTATTTAAAAAAGAGGACTAAAATAAATGAATCTAAACTAAACTAAACTTAAAATATTTACATAAGGTAGAAAATGCTGGCCAAATCATCGCCGTCGCTCGAGAGGGTGCCCAAAAGGCTGGCGGCGTTGCCACGCTGGATGGCCAGGCTTATTCTTTGGCCAAAATAGGCCCCAGCCCTTCGGTCGCCCGAAGCGTCGACCAGGCGCGACGAAATTTCTTTAGAAAGTCGTCGCGCGTCCGGCCCCCACGGTCCGAGGGTCTCTACGCCAAATGGCATGAATATATTTTAACCCTCGCCCAGAGCTTTGTACGTGTCACGCTTGTCTTTTTCTGCCGTAGCAGCCGCCGCACCTGCCTTGGTGGTGGTCACCCGAATATGGGACGCTGCCATTGTATCGATACATGTAGCGCCCCATACATGCCCATACCAAGGACCGCCCATTTTTCCGAGGAATGAGCGTCATTCCGTCGGGCCGCTTGCCGTCGTCGCGTATCAGACCATTCGGCTCTAATATTGCTGGCACGTTCGCGTATCACTTGAAGTTGATATTTTTGAAAGGAATCGGAAAAGAGAACTACGTTTAGGTAAATATTTGTGAAAAATGGTAGACGAATTTTTCTTTTTCCACGCGCCGCCGCGTGTGTTTTGACTGCCAGAAAAGGCACCTTTGGAAGAAAAGGCACCGAAACCGGCAAAAACTGATTTTTTATGTAGGTATAAGATTAATTCAGATTAATTTGTTAATGGTTATTTTAATGACAAATATAACTAATTTAATGAAATTAAACTTTTATTTATCGTATTTAATTAACATAGTTTATTTATTTACAGGCATGTTTCTTAGACATAAAAATACTGAGGGTGAGGTTGAAAAAAAAGTGTAAAAGAAAAGGCTTTAGAGCGGTAATGTTAAGTCAAAAGCACGCGTGTTTAATAAGCAGCATTATTATCTCAAAATCGATGCTATAAGAGCGTCGTTACGAGCAAGTGTGTTGAAAAAGTTAAATTCTTTATTTACCGTAAACCGAATGACAATGGACGACCTAAAAAGCCAATATACAAAAAAAAAGTTTATTTTGCGCCCTGAATTAACGATGATGTACATTTTGTACATGTTGCAGGTAAATAGTAAAATTCGGCATTTCACAATTTAGTATTTTATTATCATCTGACCATCCTGGCAGAATACACGGGCGTTAAGATTATTACAAACTCTTGTCGATGGTGAACCCTCGCCTGCGGCTCGGGCTTAAAAACGTCAACTTGTTTGTAATAAATTACCTACATTACCACCGTGATATCACAATGTCAATGTACTATTGTTCTCAGCCCTCGGTTCACAATCTACCTATATAAGTATTTACTTTATTTTACTGACCACAAGTTATATAATTACGACGAAAATAATATAACGAGAATTATGCCGTTTCTCTTTTATTCTAACAAAATATATTTATTAGAAGAGTTTGTATAACTTGATTGATGCATGTGAAAGAGGCGAAAGAGGTGTGTCTGCATCGTAGCAGATGGAAATCTGTGGTCTCTGCCTACCCCTAAGAGAGACAGACGTACGTATATGTATGTATGTAATATATATTTATTTATCAGGTTTCTATTGTTTTAAAAATAATAAGTATTTTGTGAGTACTAGTAAATAGTATATGCTATTCATTTGTGTTTGTAACGCTAAAACAAATGCCTACGTAATCCTTTTTCCATTACTTTAGAGTACAATATATTTAAATATTAAAAAGATATCAGGGACATGGACAAATGGACTTATAATAGATGAAACAGTTCTTTTTCCCGGTAAACAAATGTTATCTGAGAGCTAGTCAGGTTGGATCATCCGTCATCCGTAGTTTATCTTTTTACCAACACATTTAACTAACTTCAAATGTAACTGCAGTAATTTACGAAAATAATTATAACTGACCGATGATACAGAAATAACACTTTTTCCGACTTCTTTCTTTTTTCTTTCTTCGTTCTCTAGAAGTCGGCGCCCTTATATATTGGTTTTTATGGTTCTATATCGTAGGGAATACATCCGTCATCCGTAGTATATTGTATTTATTAAAATAATCTTTTTACCAACAAATTTAACCGAATTTAAATGTAACTGCAGTCATTTACGAAAATAATTATAACTAACCGTAGATACAGGAATAACACTTTTTTCCGACTTCTTTCTTTTTTTCTTTCTTCGTTCTCTAGAAGTCGGCGCCCTCATATATTGGTTTTAAGTTGCTATATCCTAAGGAATACGCCATCTTCTAGAAAACATAATAAATGTTTCAGGAAGAAAGAAGTCGGGAAACGTGTTATTTCAGTACCATCGGTCAGTAAATAATTATTTTGAACATTTTAGTAAATGTCTGCTACATTTGACGTCAGTTACTATTTTTATTGTTAAAAGTTTACTTTATTTCACATTTTTTTGTATTGACGGGTTCCATTGTGAAATATGGATAGTTCTTGTAAACGCGCTGTTGATATAAAATGAAGGTCAAGTAAGTAAATTTTCAAGTAATGCCCTGCAATTAGCACCCTAACAAAGACTAATTGCCCCAATTTCAAGTTTTGTGCTGTCATCCATTGAGGAGTTCTATGGTGATGAAGCCAGGATCTAAGACAAGACAAGACCATATAGAAGAAAACTTAAAGTAGAAAAATAAGGTACAGATAGATTACAATTCCAGACAACCTTTAAGTCAGGTTGGTATTCTGATAATTTCCAAGTAATACACTGCAATCAACACCCTAACACAGAGTTTGCCGCAATATCGAGTTATTTGCTCTCATCCGTTGAGTAGTTCTATGGCCACGAGGCCAGGATCGAAGATCAGGTGAAGGGATGACAATTTCTAAATAATACCCTGCAATCAACATCTTAGTATAAAGCGATTGTCTCAATATCAAGTTGTATGCTGTCATTTTCTGAGGAGTTCCATTGCCTATCTCTAATGATCTTCGTCAGATCATGACTACACTTAAAACGGGACTTGCAAACAAAACAAGAATTATTCTGATAATTCCTAAGTAATACACTGCAATCAACACCCTGACACAGAGATTGCCTCAATCTCGAGTTATTTGCTCTCATCCGTTGAGGAGTTCTATGGTCACGAGGCCAGGATCGAAGTTCAGGTGAAGGGATGACAATTTCCAAGTAATACCCTGCAATCAACATCTTTTATAAAACGATTGTCTCAATCTCGAGTGGTATGCTGTCATTTTCTGAGGAGTTCCACTGCCTATCTCTAATGATCTTCATCAGATCATGACTAAACTTAAAACGGGACGTACCTTAACACAATTTTTCAAACAAAAAAAGAACCATTCAAATCAGTTCAGAAATGACGGAGTTATAGAGTAACATACCCAAAAAAGCCTCCTCCTTTTATGAAGTCTGTTAAAAACAAAATCAATTCAATAATACATAAGACTTATAAATAAGTAGCGCGTTGACATGGGTCAGTATGGAGAAAATCTAAACTATAGGAGACAAATAGAGATATTTGCTAAAAAGACTCGTCATCGAATTTGGAGAAAATAAAAACAACACTCTTAGCTTTTTAAAAAAAAACCGACACACGAAGCGTTGTGTATTATGTGTTGCTAGAAGAACCAAGTTTTGAAAATTTACTTTATTAAATCAATGATAATGCCTTAATTTTGTATTTTCTTGGAATTCATATATTTTAACTTTTAAATTACATATAGCGACGGTAGCTCAGGGGTAAAATGCTGGTCTCTCAATCTTGAGATCCAGGTTCGATCCCCGGTCGGGTAGCACCAATGAGTTTTTCGGAATTTATGTACATATAGGTAGTATTTATTGTACCTAAAATACTTACCACTTGCTGAACGGTGAATGAAAACATCGTAAGAAAACTTGCATGCCCTAAAAAGTGTGTATTTGTGCCCAAAGCACGGCGATAGGGCTCACCAACCATCACGTTGGGACGTAATAATTATCGGTGAAACGCGGGTCTGCCGTGTGTAGACTTGAATTTCTCAGTTCATACTTGAAACACCTGAAATCTCCTCTTGCATTCATGTCGTGACGATATACTCGTATTTATACAGTGTGTCCCTGGTACAAGTGCACATCCGAAAGTGGGTGAAACTAGATCTAAATATATCGACAAAAACAAAGAAACATTTTTTTTTTGATTTTTTTTTAATCTTGAAAAAATACTCCACGGGTATCTTTGTATGGGACGCGAGCGCCGTGCCTTTGGTTAACCGCTCGTAGAAAATATTGTATTTATGATAGAACGTTGTATTTTTTTTTGTTAGAAAGATAATGGAATAGGCAATGATAAATAGGAATAAAAGTATAGTAAAACGGGGATGTTGTTTTGAAAAAATTGACTATTATAAATAGTAAATAATCTTTTAGAATATTATTTTTTTGGTAATGGTAGTTCATTATGTTTTGTTTTTGATTTGGTATGCAACGTCTATTCTTAAGGATTATAACAGTTTTATTTCATTTCATTGCTCGCAATAGATCAAAAGTTATGACATATTTTATACATAGTCTCCATGGTAGGCAAAAAAAATTTTAAAACGTAAATTTATAAAACAAAGATTTTCTAAAAAGAAAAACAAAACATTTTTTTGACGATAAAATACGGCCTAGTTTCACCCCTTTTTGGATGTGTACTTGTACGAGGGACGCACTGTATATTAAATTACAATGATTTTAATTTCTCTAGAATAAAAAGACTTAAGCAAATTTTTCCATCTCTTATAGGTTAAATTTTTCCATCTCTTATAGGTTAAATTTTCGCCATACTGACCCATCTCAACGCACTTCTTGTTACCAACAACTAGTTTTTCGGAATTCCTGGAGCGCAGAAGAGAACCGATAGGTTAGGTTAGAAGGTTACACAGGGTGTTAAGATGAAGTTGCGGAAGCCGAAAACTCCCAACTAACACACAAGCTGCTTTATTCGCTTCTGTAAATCCTCTTGGACGCAAAAGAGGGTTATAAAAGCGGTGAAATTTACTTGTAGACATAGAAAAACGTTAGCTAATGCTCTCAGCAATTGTTGAAGCTTAGAGGTGCAGAAAAGAGTTGGTAAATGCTATTTTAGCGATTTACAACTCCAATAGGCAGTAATAGTATGCTTAGGAAATATAAAAGTGTAATCATAACGCCAATGTATGGCAGCCGTATATCCGATATTACTAACTCCGATACAAGAATTAAGCACGTACAGTTGAGTTTAAATACTCTCGTAGAGTTACATAATGCTTAAATGGAGTCTATTAGAGTTTATGTTCTCTTAATTCAGTTAGAATTTGCCAGTGACACAAGAGCGATTTATATTTCTATTATACGTGACATCGCCGTATAGGTGCGAGTAGGACTCGTGCCTTGAGTGTTCCGTACACACTTTATCAATGAAATTCATGTTTTTTGTTAAATTAGCTTTTCAAATAATTTGTAATAGTTTAAAATAATAATAATAATAATATGATGATGATGATGATGATGATGATGATGATGATGATGATGATGATGATGATGATGATGATGATGATGACGACGACGATGATGATGATGATGATGATGATGATGATGATGATGATGATGATGATGATGATGATGATGATGATGATGATGATGATGATGATACGATACGATACGATACGATACGATACGATACGATACGATACGATACGGTACGATACGATACGATACGGTACGATACGATACGATACGATACGATACGGTACGATACGATACGATACGATACGATACGATACGGTACGATAAGATACGGTACGGTACGGTTCGGTATGGTACGGTACGGCACGGTACGATATGATACGGTACGGTACGGTTCGGTATGGTACGGTACGGTACGGTACGATAAGATACTGTACGGTACGGTACGGTTCGGTATGGTACGGTACGGCACGGTACGATATGATACGATACGATACGACATGGTACGGTACGGTACGGTACGAAGAAGTACGGTACGGTACGGTACGGTACGGATACGGTATGGTACGGTACGTTTCGGTACGACATGGTACGGTACGAAGAAGTACGGTACGGTACGGCACGATACGGTACGGTACGGTACGGCACGATACGGTACGGTACGGTACGATACGGTACGGTACAAAAAGTACGGTACGGTACGGTACGGTACGGTACGATACGGTACGATATGATACGATACGATATGACATGGTACGGTACGAAGAAGTACGGTACGGTACGGTACGGTACGGTACGGTACGGTACGGTACGGTTCGGTACGGTACGGTACAATACGGTACGATATGATACGATACTATACGACATGGTACGGTACGGTACGGTACGAAGAAGTACGGTATGGTACGATACGATACGGTACGGTACGATACGGTACGGTACGGTAGTACGGTACGATACGATACGTAATATAACCGACACCGACCCGAAATATATAGATGAGATAACAGTATTTATATTTAAATTATCATGTCTATCAGTACCTATTATTTATATTTATAAAACAAAAAACATTAAAAGCTTTTATAGTGTATTTCATTTTAAACCATTATATATTTGCTACCGTACCCTAAAATTTTATGATCGATTGCTATCAAGGCCATGATTTGGCTTTATACACCGCTATCATATTGCTCTAAAACTTAGTCACCTACTTTCTACGTCCTAACGACGTATGAAATGCTCAGAGAAGTTACATACTCCTAAGAAATATTCCGCCATTGTTATTTTTATTTTGTTGAATTGGTTCATCGAAATTATCGTTTCGTTACAGATATTGACGACAAAGAATGAAAGAATTTTTAAAAAGAATGAAGGAGTACTACATTGCTGCAGTTGCAGCCGATAATTTAGAAAATAAACGAAATATCTAACCTAACCTCTTTGCACATTTCTCTAATTTTCAATCTTCTTTCACATTATTAGGAAGGCGTATTAAAAACGAAGTGGAAAACTATATATAGAATACCAGTAAAATTATCTTCGTAAGGAAATTTCACTCACAACACACATAATACTATACCATGGAAAAAATAACATCCAATTTATTTGCGTCGCATATCGTTCACTTTATTTGTATCTTACACCATTTTAGGTTAAGTTTTAAAATGAAAGAGTTCGCAAATTAAACATTTCAAGGAAAAAAAGAGATGGAACATGACTCAAATCGCAAATAGAAATACAAGGTAGTTAGTGGACTCCCAATGACGTATAAATCGCTCTTGTATTGCGTTTTGGACTCCTCAGTGTGTATAAATCGCTATTGTAACCCTCTTATATTGACGAAATCGCAAATAGAAATTAAAGGTAGTTAGTGGACCCCGAATGACGTATGAATCGCTCTTGTATCGCTTTTTAAGCCCCTCGGTGTGTATGAATCGCTATTGTAACCCTCTTGTATTGACGAATGCCGCTTAATTTGTGCCCAAATGGACATATAGCGAAGGTATATCGGGAATATATCCGGATATAAAGCCAGTTCGTATTTCATCAATACTTAACGGCTTACGCTCTATCGCTCATGTATTTCTCAGTTTGGTTAGTTGGGCTGGCGATAATAGGCATGATAACTAAACAATTCTAATTAGTCCGTCAGTTAGATTATCAGAAAATATTGGACACGTATTTTTTCTTTTGTCAATTAAACAAAAAATGATGAAGATATAGTCCGCTAAGTTTCCGCGTGGCGTCAAGCCTAAGTACGTAAAGCGTAAGAAAGTAAACCTAGGCGTGACGTCACCAGCCCCCACTCCCAAACTTTGACGCGCTTTATCTCAGTCATTTTTTGTTTGATTGACAAAAGAAAAAATACGTGTCCAATATTTTTCGATAATCTAAATGACGGACTAAATAGAATAATGTTTTGTTTACCCTGTCATCTCCCCTATTACTTGCCCATACGAATAACTTACCGTGAAAAAAAAAATCAAGAAATCGAGAAAGAAATATCTGTTGTTTCATAAATTTTGGTCGGGTAGCTATGTAACTTTTCTATGGAACAGCTGATTTTTTTTCGCGATTCGAGTGTTGTTGATTCGAGGTAGAGCCTCTACCCGTATAGTAAAAGTTGTTCGTATGGATGAGTACTATATACCAACACCGTCACACGACAGTAGGTGTTGGTACTACCGCCACTTTCCGGCTTCCGCAACTTTATCTTAACAGCCAGTATATGGCGAGAAGCACCAAGTGTCGCGACTGCCATAAATAACCTTTATCGTTATATTTTTATGACAACCCAAAACTGCTTTGCCCTAGGCCAAACTAGTTTATGCTGAAATTCGATTATTTAGTCGTATATATGCTCTGATAATATTCTACACTAGCTTCTGGCCGCGGCTTCGCTCGCGTAGCCTACAGGAAACAAATGACATATTTTTTTCCAGAAACAAACATTATAAGCACTCTCACTCCTCTATTAAATATACAAACTGACAATATCCCAAACAAAGCAAGCGAGGCCGAAAAACGAGCATAATCGGACTACGAATGCGCCCAGCTCGGCCTTCGATCTCGCTAGATACTCTCGGCTTCCGCGACGATGTCCTCATGTTTTACCTAATCAAGACCAATCAAATAAGCCCAAACTCCAAAAGTCTGCCGTTGTCCGTTAAGAAGATCCCGTATCCACCTTCCAGTCCCCTCATCAGATCCTGGTCACCATATTTTACAAACACACTCATCGCTACTTATATGTATTGATTTAGAGGCTTAAGCACTCACTTAAGTAAAAGTAAAAGTAAAGTAAAAGTAAAAAGTAAAAAAGGCTTATTGCCAAAAAAATACTTAAAACTAAACACATTAAAATTATACAAAGGTTAAAATAGAAGAAAAAACAAGTTTTAAACATATTTGGCAAATGGTAGCATGCTCAGCAAAGCTGCCGATCTCATAGAAATCGAGCAGCGCTGATTTTCAGCATACCCCAGACAGAGGACATAATTTAGAAAAAAAAATCAAATAAAGGCGCAGAAGGACGTGTAAAATTCAACACAAAAAATAAAAGTGAGAAGGCGTCGCTATGTGCAAACCTCCATACAAACACTATCACCACATTGTGCGGTGTCTATGAAATGTTATTATAATATTTTAGGCTGAGTCCTTTAAAATTATCTAGATCTGTCTAAGTGGAATTAAAAATCGTGAAATTTGAGTAACATCTTAACAACAAACCCCTAAAATAAGTAAATTTAATGGTTTTTAGGGTTCCGTACCCAAAGGGTAACCAACGGGACCCTATTACTAAGACTCCGCTGTCCGTCTGTCTCTCCGTTTGTCCGTCCGTCTGTCCGTCTGTCACCAGGCTGTATCTCATGAACCGTGATAGTTAGACAGTTGAAATTTTCACACATGATGTATTTCTGTTGCCGCTATAACTACAAAATATACTAAAATACAGAACAAAATAAATATTTAAGGGGCTCCCATACAACAGACATGTTTTTTTGCCGTTTTTATAGATAATGGTACGGAACCCTTCGTGCGTGAGTCCGACTCGCACTTGGCTGGTTTTTTAACAAAAGCGTAGCTTGGTTTAAATAAAATCAAAAAATGAATACGGATCAAAATGTTATCTAGATTAATAATAACCAAAAATAATGTTTGAAAACGTCTACCGTCTTTCCAAAATGTGGTTTCTCCTGAAACAAGTTTTCAATTTTGCGCCCGCGACGAAATCGGCACGATTGTATTGTCCTCGCAAGTTTCATGGAGCGTGCACCTTATAGTGAAATGAAACACCATGACATTTGGCCACGCCCACAACTGAGTTGGTTGTGTCGTGACGACCATTATTAAGGTGGCTCCGTCGGAATAATTAGCAACTCTATTCGTGGTGGTTGAAATTTCGAACAAAACCATATTAAAATAAAGTCCTTATCAGCTCGCACTGCAACATGGCTGTTACGCCAGTCGCTGCGGCTGACAAGTGCGAAAATAGTGTGTTTTTAATTTATTCTATCTAAAATAAAATTGATTTCAAAGAACTGAGAAAACCAAATCATTTTATATTATTTTGTCTAGAAGTTTATAAATTTCCATACTGTTTCGATAAAAACTGCAGCAGTTATGTTGTTACAAGTGAACAAAAAATCGAGAAATAAGGGTAAGCTTAGAATTTTCTTGCTTCACTTCTGTATGTTATAATGAAATTCAGGAAAAACCACATCACTATTTGTATCATGTAGATTACTATGTATTTTTCTTCTGTTGAAAAATGCTATAGTTACCGTATAAAATGGTTACAAAGTTACTTAGTTCAAGGTCGTTGGCGTTGGTAGAAGCCTTAATAATTTATTTTATCCCTCGCTCAGTGCGAATAATTAACATAATTACAGGTAGAATGTCGTTTGTCGGTAAACACTCCTTAATTTCAATATTTCCTGTGGGAAATATCGTTTTCACTGACTTTTTGGTTTATGTTACATTTACAGGTAAAATTGTTTGTTGACGAAACAAGGGCAACGTCCGAATTATTGAAGAGTTTTTTGCTCTTCTACTAAAACTTAACATGCTGGTTCATATAACCACCAAATATACGAGAAAGAGCATTAATACTTTATTTTATTTTGCTTTAAAATTAATTATTACAAAATATAATTTGACCTTTTGCACGTTAGAACTTATTTAATATTAAACTAATTAGGAAAAATACAAAATATTAAATTAAACAAGCAAACCATTTTCTACGTTTCTACATATACAGGTTGAGTAAAATACGAGAATTAAATATCACAGAAATTAAGCGCTTCCACTTTTACAATCTACTGCTTGCTGATGTCATTGGTATTCTGCTATTTTGTTATTCATTTGGAGAGGACTTTTTCGCTCAAAAGTGTAACACACGTAGTACTTAGTACTTTGATGTAGCCTCACATAATTCAGCGGAATAATGCATGACCATAGAAAAATGTAATGTACCGGTTTGAATTTTTCGAGTTGAAATTTGTATTTTCAGAGTACGCTTATACAACCAAAACCCGAACGAGGAAATTGTTCTAACGTCCGTGTCTTTCAGCAAAAAATATATGCATAATCATACACATAATAAGTTAAAGCTCCCGCAGGAAAACCCGGAAAATAGTTGGTCTATTTTAGAAGCTTGGAGTACGCGCCTATGTAGACAAAACGGAGCCTACATAACGCGTACTTGCAGTGAGGATAAACACGATGCTTCGTTCTAAAACAAATTAATTATATGAAAAATAACTGCAATATAAAGGCACTGAAGTCTCTTGTTCACATATTTACTTTGCTAGTAAGCTTTTAATTTGTAAAGAAAAACACAAAATAATATAACAGAGAGGACGCGCTTCAAAACAAAAAAACGAATGAGATGCTGCGCGGGGACTGAGGGGGGGCGCGTCGGGTGTATTTGAATCACAGAGTACATTATATTTGAATTTTGTCTCGAACGACACCGCAACGTTGCTATCGTCAAGTACGCGGTGTCCCAACGTTGCCAGCTCGCACCAGCAAAGAGTATGGTATAACAACCAAAGTAGACGCGGGCTTAACCCTTATAATTATTAATACTCAAAAAGCAAAGGAAAAAAATGTATAGCAGGATACCTACTGCGATACATTATTTTTTTTGCTTTTTGGGCTTATTGCCAAAATATATGGGCCACGAACGTGGCTTTGTTCACATTTCTCGGATGATTAATTTGTCCCACTCTCCACTCATGGTTATATTGCTACAGAGCATTCAAACTTCTCAGCTACTTCCATGGTTTCGATGAGTGTAGTTTTGTGCTACGCAGTATTGAATTAGAAATTCAATTAAATTGAAAATGTTGCCGAAAAAGGCATGTTGTCAAGTCATTGAGCAAAGTACAAGTATATAAGTTGGGGTCGTCATCAGGCGAATAGAAAAATATTATATGAGATATCTATAGGCGTTTGAATATTATGTATATTAATATTAATTGATATATGAATATTAATGTATACCTTATATCATTGGTTAGAATATCATTGGCCGTAGCATTGAAATACGTAGTTTTATATAGGCGAGATGTTTTCATATATATTTTATTTAGTATATTGGTGGTAGAACATTTATGTTACGGGCTCTAAATTTTTATCGTCACTCAATCTCATGTTGTAAGTTTTAGACCATTTTTGTGATGGGATCTATCTCAAAAACTAACCAAGGCAAATGGAATTTTTGTGTGTTGTACTGTATTTAAAAAGAAAAATCCTCGATTCATAATGTATAGGTAGTTTGTAAGCTGTGAGCAAAATAAACAAGTATTTTTTTTCTTTCACAGGTTGTTGCGATATAACGGAATTCTACCCAACTCGCACTTGGCCGGTTTGTTTATTGGTTTTTGATGTATCTAACAGACAGGAAACCTACGTATTCCTGTACATTTTACCAAATATTATTCACTTAATATGAAAAATTAAAATGTTATGCTTATATTAAAAAAAATCGGCCAAGTGCGAGTCGGACGAGTCGTTCCGTACCATTATCTATAAAAACGGCAAAAAGAACATGTCTGTTGTATGGTAGCCCCCTTAAATATTAATTTTATCCTGTTTTTTAGTATTTGTTGTTATAGCGGCAACAGAAATACATCATCTGTGAAAATTTCAACTGTCTAACTATCACGGTTCATGAGATACAGCCTGGTGACAGGAGAAAGACGGACAGACAGACGGACAGCGGAGTCTTAGTAACAGGGTCCCGTTGGTTACCCTTTGGGTCAAACGCGAGTCAGACTCGCGTACCTAGGGTTCCGTAATTCGACAGTTTTGGAAATTTTGTTTTCGTCAATTTGTCAACCGCTATATTTTTTCTGAAATCTGTACGTAAGCACATGATATTTTTCATATTTTTCGGTCCACCAGTTTTGGATATAAGGGAGAACCACAGGGGGGACATTCATTTGTTTGTAGTTTTTCAAGGATTTCTCAAAATAGATGCAAGTAAATATAGCCAAACTAAAGTAGAGCCATCGAGTGATGGCGCCTATGACGTTTAAATGCCAACAAAGTATCGTAATTATTTATAAGCAAGTGTGAATTAAAAAATGTAATACTTCATTGTTGATAGTGATGTACTACTTGTTTCGGTTATTTTATTTCGATTTGAATGTTGCTTTATTGTGCAATAGAATTCGTATAGAAACAAAGATTTTTTTTTTAAGTTTCTCATGTTTTATAGGTCGTGTTTGAGTTCGCCAAGTTACGCAATAATATTTAATTAAAAACAAAACAATGACGAAGTTAAACTAAACGATAATAAATGATAGTAAAATACTTTTTTCGATTTAGATATTTTAACATCTTTTGGGGGCCCCGGGGCACTACACCACATAGCCCTCCGATAGCTACGCCACTGGTTTTGGCACATTTTCCTTTTGTATCATTATGTTGAATGTTGAATGACGTGTCCAATGTTGAGTAAACTCACACTTGATTTTTATTTTTAACCGAAATTTGAAATGTATCTCATCACTAAATGCAGCTGTCATAAGTGCCATCACTCAGTGACTCTACTTTATATATTATTACAATTAACTCTTTAATACGTCAAATTTGATATCCATATTGCATAAAAAAAAAACTTTTTTTATATTTTGTTTGTGATCAACTTTTTTAAATTACTATAGTTTTTCTGTAATTTGCTACTTTGCTAGTAATGATCTATAATCGTCATTAATTCATATTTTTCGGTCTGCCAATGCCGGTTTCGAAGATAAGGGCATTATAGTTAAGGTATATATTTATACAATTTATACAATTGGATACACATATTGTATTTCTAAGATTTTTTTTTTCTCTTTTTTGTATTGGAAATATTTTGAGAAATTTCATAATTTAATTTTTTTTACACCGTGTTATGTGGGCAAATTAATTATATTTTCGTGCCAAATTTCAAGTTAAGTTATGAGACTGTGACATACTGATACAGACGGACGGACGGACAATGGAGTCTCACCATAAAGGTTCCTTTTGTACCTTTTAGGTACTACAGAACCCTAAAAAAGCTTTAACTCATTAACGCCTATTTTTTTCAGCAGCCCTTTCAGTATCCATCTAAATTGTTCTTTCCAAGTGGCTTAATTAACTAAAACGTGCTCTTAATGAGGTTTCGTAAAGAAAATAGGAGGCTGTGGCGAAGTTTTTCATAGTAATTTTTGTTATACTGGCTACTCGCTATCCTACGTATAGTCAGAAATACGTCGGATACGTTGTTTGACATACACGCCTAAAAAATTGTAGACTTCAAAACTACTTAGTTTTATAATTCTACGTAGACTTAATTATATACAACTGACTGAATAAGCTCTCCAAATATGGTTACACCTTTTTGTTACACGTTGTATATAAATCGACGTTTTTTTCGAAGTCGACGTTTTGAAAGAAGACATTGACCAGAGATTAGAGCACATAATGTATAACTGATTTTCTTAGATACGGTTTCTTTGAACTGAACGTCAGTGTCATCTCACGTAGATACGTTCCGAATTCAACGTTTTTATGTCAGTGCATCTATCCATCCATCCATCAGCCTAGTTCGTCCACTGCTGGAAGCCTTTCCAGGACTTTGCCACACCCG
The DNA here is from genome assembly GCA_934047225.1 of Ypsolopha sequella. Classification (NCBI taxonomy): domain Eukaryota; kingdom Metazoa; phylum Arthropoda; class Insecta; order Lepidoptera; family Ypsolophidae; genus Ypsolopha; species Ypsolopha sequella. The sequence goes on from OW203996.1 coordinate 14,614,389, forward strand.
GCGGTCATCCTGGAAGAATTGCCCATACTCACACATGCTAGGCAGGCGGATTGGTAAGCGCGGTGCCGGAACCCTCGCACCAGTGACGCCGCTGCCCGCTGACGTTTCATGTAAGGCCCAGCTATTAGGGATGGATATACCGCCATCCATCGGTCCCAGGCATGGTGGGCCTCCTGGTTTTTTGCCTATGAGCTGTCCTCTTACTCTCCCCCGAATTACATCGAGGTTGTCTCCAAGTAAGAAGTGGTACCTCCACAGTCGAGCCCGGCATCAGCTCTACGGATAATAACGGATATAATTACGTAGAACGTTTCCACGCATGACACAAAAACGGATTGAACCGGGAGCCCTAACACTGACGGACAAACGGAGCTCACGGGAATGAGGAAAACTAGAATGAACATTTTCTTCTAGTTGCATATCTAGTGCTTGCCCTGTTTTTGGATAAGGTTAAGCGAATAGACTATGCTATACCCTGTGTACCGCAATACGTTGCCACGCGCTGCCGGTTCTATGAGACGCATAGCTTTGTATATTTTCTTATAAAATTACGACGACATATAAATTGAAATACTTTGGCCAAGTGCGAGCACAAAGGGTTCCGGAACCCTAAAATATGGTGGTAATACGATAGAAATAAGCCACTGAAATGGTAGCACCTGGCAAACAATTCAGCATCCTCTGAGTGCGAAAACCTAATAATTTCTTAACCTTGAAATTCCTGTAATCTTTACGTAATCATCTATTTCCATGATTTTTTTTATATTTTTCGGTCGTCTTGTTTCAGAGATAAGAGGAGAGACATTATAACGTTGAAACGCGCTACTTTTACGAGGTTTTTTTTATGGGGACCCCTCTTGGATTTAGATTTTTTTGTTTGCCTTGATAGAGAGATTAACACGTATTCTGTTGAAATTTTAAACTGGCTACCTATAACGGCTAAAGGTGTAGACCCCTGTGACAGACGGACGGACAGACAGAAGCGGAGACTTAGTAATAGGGTCCCGTTTAGCACCCTTTTTGTGTACGAAACCCTAAAAGTGAACTTGCTCTGCCACGTTTGGGGTACGCAATGAAATAGAAAGCGACACTGAACTAAATGTCACACAACTCGCGAATTACTCATTTCAATCATTTATAGTCAAAGAAAGCTTAGTGTATAATTATCTCCCTAGTTTAGATAATAATCTCGCCCTAAATTTACCTACCTGTTAAATAGGCAAAGCTTGCGGCTAGCCGGTAATAGTGGAGCTACATATCATAACATCATACCTAAAAGCAGTGCGCCGTTGTCACAAACTTGCAGCCCTGAAATATGGAATTAACTTCTACAAGGAGCTTTGGTTGCATGGGTAATTATCCAATAAGAGATTCCACGACGGAATTCGACATTTTCCCGGAATTAAAAGAAGCCTATGTCACTTTCCGGTTCTCCACTATCTCTGTGTAAAAACTCGTCGATCCGTTGCTCCGTTGTGACGTAAAATAAGCATAAACACACACAATTTCGCCTAGACTCTTTGTTACCTGGAGACAGGCTGTTCCCTAGGGAAATATAGTCATTAATTACATACGCGCGATTGAAACAGCAAGAAAAAGGGCACTGTGAAACTTAAGTGGTTTTGGAAACGAAAACTGGTGATAGTACTCGTCCTACAAACAACTTTTAATCGTTACGGGAAGGTAGTGTACTAAAAAATACAAACTATACAAAAACAAAACATACACAAATACTTTAATAAAAAACAAACAAACTATATTATATTCATATCACAATCAAATGGATGTATGGAAAAAAACAGCAGCTGAGTTAAATGCAGAAGAATCAAGTCAGAAAATTATTACACAAAGAGTTGAAATTATGGTTTACAAATCTTATGAAGACAGACAACGAGGGAGCGCGACTTAATGACTATAGGCAAATTATTCAGCAGACTTATAACTTTGACAGACAAAGAGTTAACCATAAAATGTGGGAGAATGAGATGGAATGACCAGTAGAAGATTTTCAAAGGACAGTAAAGTACGAACAAAGCTGAAATCGTAAAAGTTAAATTAGCTGTTTCATACATTTTGGTCGAGTAGGTATTAAACTTTTCTATGGAACAGTTGATTTTTTTCCTGATTTAGAAGTTTGGTCCCACAGTAAAAGTTTAAATCAGCAGTTTTAGTTTCCAAAACCACTCAAATTTCACCGCGTACGTAGGATACTCGGAAAATTTTGCGAAAGTAAAAAAAAAAGTTTTACGTTCAATGCGGGCCTGCTTCTGAGCAGCGGTGAGGTGTTACGGCACCCAGCGCAAAACTATCCTTCTTACGCGAAGTGTATAATCTCGTGAATGCTCCCCGTTCTAATCTGCAATATATTCTGAATCTCTTCATACGCAATTCGCACATTCTCTTAATTAATTTTTTTCCGTGCTAGCACGTTTTCTTCTGTAACAGCCGTCAAAAGGCGACCACTTCTTTCTCCATCCCTCAAGGTTGGTCGACCGTGTTTAAATTCATTATACCAACGGTACAAGGTTGCCTAAGAAGGACTTTTAACCATAATTGCCATTTGAAGTCTATCTAACTACGAATCGACCGGCTTTAGGCGACATTTGAATTCGTAAAATATCATATCAAATAAATATCATTCGTAAAAATGTTCCCGACGCAGATCCATTTTTCAATGAGACACGATAGTTCAAAACAGCTTGTAGAAAATGTGTAGTGAAATTGTTAAGTTGAAACGTTTGTATTTTAATTTTTAAATAATTTTTTTGGTAAACTTAAATAACATATAAATAATGATACTTTTTTTTTTTTATAAAACTAACTTAAATTTAAATAAAATATAAAAAGAAAAACAAATACCAACCTGTCTGTCTCATAACGGGCTCTAGATTAAATAAAATATGTGAGCCAGATCACCGCCATCATCGGGGAGAGTACCCAATAGATAATTTTATTTTCAAAATAAATTGTAACTGGCCAGTGTCTCATACATAAAAACTTTTTTTCGCAAAACATGTTGCGTGGCCTGGTATAGTAAAATATAGCAAGACCAAAAACGACTCGATATAAACTACTATAGTTATAACAATAATATTTCCAGACAGCGACGCAATTATTATAAAATAAACAATCTTTACTGACATTTTTAACAAGCTGTGTTTTTATCACAAACATGTTTTAACCAGCGACTAAAGTCCTTTGATGCCTGGATGAGCTTAAAGTTCCATAGAGCCTGAAATCCTGGAGTTCCGTAGGGTCGGACAGAGGGTAAATTCACGATTCTGCACTTGTTGCCCATCCACTAAATATACATAGAATGGCATGCTTAGAATTGAATTCCCTCTCGTAAAGTTGTCTTGAATAATATTAAGTCAAGTAAAGGCTCATCTCCGGTTGCTTTTGGATGTAAAATAGGCTTGATGAACGTTAGGTACTAATGGTGCTGGGTTTTTTAATATGACGCTCGGTCTAGTCAATGTTGTACATTTTTTTTACGAGTAACACCAAAGATTTCCAAAGTTTAGATGAGCCCTGGCACCTAAAATCTATTGCATTGTTTTTGAATGCGTGCGTTAACATAATGCCGACGCGCGCACACTTATGAGTGCGCAATCTGTCTACCTACGGTCAGCAAACTGACCAGACTACTAAAGTTGTAAAAATTCAAAACTTTAAGTGCACTTAAGGCGTCCAACTATCACTGTATTCAGATGAGCACTGATTCCAAACTGTGAGCGTCACCCATTTAAAGGTGGAGACATTTTGGTGCTGCTATACTACGGCAAGGGCTTATCTTTACCTTTGAAATCTTTGAGTAACACAGATTATGACGTGCTATTAACCGACTTCAAAAAAAGTTATTTAATTTTATTCACCTGTTTACCTATATTAGTTTTGATATCACTAATAGTAAGTGAATCTCTTGATAAAGATTGCTCAAAATGAGAGCGTTTGGCAATAACATCAGTCAAATTTGTCATTTTTATCAGGACTTTGTTTACTTGCAAACTCGCTATTTCACCGTTCTAAAAAGTTATTAAATCGTAGGATTATATGTGATGATACTTGTGCCTAATCCTAAATATATCTGTGGATATATATTACTATTTTGATTTATTAACTCTAAACTCTCTGGAGAAACAGCTCATCGCTGATCACACACTATTAATTTAGGTTATAAATTAAGTTTAAACACGTGTAAATAATGTTTATTGCTAAGGGGACCCTGTCCATAAATTAAGTTCAAGGGCTTTACAGATACCATTACAGGAATAAAGTACGTAACGTCACAAACAAACATACTATTAGCCAGTTTCTGATTTAACCCTTAAATGCATAAAATTTTATTTTTATGTGTTAATTGAAAACAGTGATAGAAAAATACAAAAAATTAGAAAAAAAAATGAAAAATTTTTTTTTTGTCTGAATGTCGGTTTTTACAAACAAAAAAAAGGAAAAACATATTTGCTATATATATATTTTTTAATCAGTTTCTTGTAACGTTGAACTCTTTTTGACTTTTATATCAAAAAACTATAAAAACAAATTAATTCATTTTAAATCAAAAAGAAATTAAAAGCTGTTGCCAAACATATTTTTAGCTCATACTGGAATACAGATCTTTCGGTTTAGCTCAGGTGCCAAGGTATTATTGTATAGTTTTTCCTTAAGGGGCTATACCGTGGAAATTGATACTTTTTGAAGTTATTTATCTGCTCTTTTAATGAAGTTCCAAGTAAAATAAATTAGTATAACAATTTTGGGACCTTTTACTAGAGTTTGGTCTATCAGAAACGCGATAGGAGAAATTTCATTCGATAGAAATAATTATTGAAATCAGGTCTAAATTTACACTTTTTTTGATATTCTGACAAATTAGGATAGCATACAGACTTGAAAAATATTTATTTAGATGGGTTTTAACTACACCTAAATTACTGGTTATGGAATTTTTTGTAGCTATTTTAGTTAATTTTGCATTAATTTAAAACCGACTTTTTGACAATTTTCCCCGATTCCGTCCCTTTCGCACTGCGGGTCTTTCTGCCTGGAGTAACGGGGACCTTTGCTAGCACGGTATATCACCTTAAAAATAAAAATGTGTATTTATTTATGTATAGCTATAAGTTTTTCCTGTTGTAAATAAACAATATTATTATATTATTATATTATATAATAAGGCGTATCTGCGTAGGTTGGTCTACAATCTAACCATTAAATAATAATACCAAGAATCATGTAATTATATATTTTTTTAACAAAATTATGTAAATAATTAATAAAAGCACCTTTGTGTCGTTGTCGACCAAAGATTCATTTAAGGGTTAAGAAAATTTTGTTTAGTTACTTAAGGCCGTGCCGAGCGTACGACGACTAGACATACTTCCTACAACTATCCTACTTCATACATATAACATTTAATCTTTGAAACACAATACTTCTTAAAAAAAAACTCTAATAAATTGCCTTTATAATAAATAAATACAACCAGTAAAACGCTGAAGAACTTTTTTATATTTATTAGATATTCATATATCTTTCTGCAATGTATGTTAAATCATACATTTTATTTGAGAACGTAATTTTTTCATAGCATCATTCATAAATCAAATCGCGTTACTCGCACATACGCATCAATCAAAAAATTTCCGCTGAACAACTTTTCGCTCTTTTTATAATGGATTTAAGGACGAAAGAGGGTCTCTGCAATTTTCCCCGAAAGTACACAAATATGGACGTAGATGAAGATAAAAATAAATTCTTTAATAACAAAAATAATTATATTGAGTATTTGATATTGAGTATACTAAATCATATAAAAAAAAATACAAACAAAACCTACGTATCTAAAATAATAAGTTAAATTAAATAAAAGTTAGTTTTTGAACTTAAGTATAATAAGAAACCAATACAGGGCTAAAAGTAGCACAAATAAAATAAACTATAATATTTATTTTCTTACATGGGTTAACATCATATTAGGTCTTACTTATGAAATTGGCGTTTCGTATGGAGAATTTGAAGGAAACTCAATTTTCAGAACTAACAAAACAAGTCCAAATTTTATAATTTCTTTTGATTAAGCTAACAGCAACATTTATTTATTTTTTGAAAAGTGTGCTGTAAAAAGTTATTACGAATCTTATCATTGAAATGGATGGCATTTAGGACGAACTGTTTTTGAAGATTTAAATTTAGTTATCAAACTGAAAAAAAAGAAACTTTAATACGTATACCTTCAAATCAACTTTCAAACAAAAAACAAACATTGGAAATAGCTATTGAATTGCAGGAATTATGAACTCATGAATCTGTAAGAATATTTCGCCAATCCCAATACATCAGCGAATTATGAAAAATCAGCGGCTCCTGGCCTGGACGATGGGCAGTCTGTTTCGTAGGTGTAGTAACATAATACTTTCAAGGACTTACAGATACAACCTGTGGTTTGTATCTTTCCATGATCAAAGTGTCGACGTATTTGGAAATAATAATCAGCGACAAAATGTTATCCGAAAAAATGTTGTAGCTGATTGTACTATCCATTATTCATAGTTTCAAAATGACTATTTCCCTTTGGTAAATTCTGGAAAGGCAGAGGAAAGAAACTTGTTTCGATTGGAATCAACATAACATAAATACAAAGTCAATATTTCAATGGGTCCTTCTTGGACACATATCATATAGCTGTTTTTTCATAAGCCCCTTCTGTGGCCTTTCACAAAATTGGGCCTAAAACCTTCTTTATTCAAGTGGGGTATAATTTATAATTAACGAGGTTGTAACTTACTTTTTTGTCAAAGTAAGACCCGAAATTACAATCAAGTAATCATTGAACTACAAGATTCTTCACAGAAGAGCTCTGGGTCCGGAAAGGTGCCTCATTGAACTCCTAATGACCAATGTGCTTACTGGTAATTTCTTGGAAACAACCAGTAACTGACATAAGGTGACATTTATTTTCACTGCCAAATTCATATTGTAGACTCTGTAAGTACCTTTTTTCCGGAAAAGCAATCAAAAGGTCAAGTTTGATAATAAAAAATATATGAAAAAAATTTAATAACACTTTGAAAAAAGAAAGTTTGTATGACGTAGTTTGTAGGCACTGCCTGCCCTAGAAATAACATTTTCATAAAAACTTTTTTTTTTCAAAGTGTTATTTAAATATTTTCATATATTTTTTATTGTCAAACTTGACCTTCTGATTGCTTTTCCGGAAAAAAGTTCTATGCACGCCACTGGACTAAGTACTCAATATCATGCTTCTAAGACCTTTTTCGAGAAATTCGTATTTTTTTTTCGTATACCTTGTAAACACAAGCCCAGCCTCGAGTCTATTACTATAGGAGGGTTAAGATTGTCAGAGGTGTTCCGAGGACTGTGAAATGCACGTAACAGTCCACACTCGGTACACCGGCATTTCACTGACGATTATTTCGTCCTAACGTGATTGGAGGTAAGCCCTATCGCCGTACTTCGGTCGCAAATACACGCTTTTTAGTACAGGTTTACCTTACATTGTTTTCCTTCACCGTTTAGCAAGTGGTAAGTGTATGAATATTTCGCAAATTAATTCAGAAAAACTCACTGATGCATGCTTTTCCGGAAGGTTTTGAAGCTGCGTCTCAAGATTCAGAGATCACCTTCCTACTAGAAATATTTCAATACTACCGCTACAAGACATTTTTTAATTTTTTTAAAGGGTTCTGAACACTGTTTTATTTGATTGAAGACAGTTTCAAGAATCTCTTTGCAAGCTCCGTATAATGGGGTCAAATGTTAATAATTTTAACTTTGCGATGGCAGCATACACAATACATAGGTAATAAGGTTTTGTTGAATAACTGTTGAGTGAATTTTGAATTTAAGTGTTATGTTTCGATTAGTTTGTAAAACGCGGGTTATTCACAATCTGCCTGCGAAATCGTTCTTAAACGATTTGCAAACTTTTGCCTGACTTTAGGAAAGTTAACAGACAAAAGGAGTATGTAATTTAGATTTTCGCTTTACTGGAACTACGGCCTCATAGAACTTTAAATTGACTTATACAAACCATTTACGATTTTGGTCTTTATGCCGCTGCCGCAGGAAAATGGTTGTATATGATGAGCGGAAATGAAGAAGGCCACACTATAAGTAGTTATCTATCTAAAACATTTATATAAAAACTAAATCAAATTATCCATATGTGAAAAATATTTATAATCTATATTAATTCAATGTGTACATGATACATTACTCGTATTAAAACAAGATAAAAAATCTAAAGAGATGATTTTAAAACTTAAAATAAACGCTTTACGCGCTATGCTTGCTTAATTAATCTTAACAGAAATTAAATATTAATGAAATGGCCGTTAACGATCATTACTCGTATTGATTTCGTTAAATTAAATCAATATTTAACAATAATACACATAATTTCTTTAGCAAAAATCTTCAATTTATCGCCTACTACAATTAAATAAATATTTTATTATTTGATCACTTAATGCCTTATCGGCTGCCTTGAGAATGTTTTCTTAGATGCAACCTTCAACCGTAGTCGTTTTACTAATAATTAACGAACGTATTTTTCGTTTATATTAAAACATTACTTAGTAGCTATCATATTACATAGTAAAACTTTTAAATAACCATTAGCTACTTCCTTTTTATGCAGAACCTATAAAAAACAACTTTTCGAATCTATTAACCCGGAAAATGCTACATTTAATACGTAGAACTCGCGTCACGTGTCAAAGTACTTACTATCAAGAAATAATGACGAGCTTCGTAGCACCTCGTAGGACCCGCGTAGCGCTACGCCCCGAACCACTCACGCAGGCGACCCTGTCAGCGCGCGGTATATAAAGTTGGCTCGGCCGAAGTCCTGGCTCATTTCCCTTCACGGACCATAGGCGGGCTACGGGAACAAGTCATACAGCCACTTGTAACTCGCACGTCGAAGTGATAAAGTGGTACTTGAAGTAGGGTGAAGGTGTCGACGTCGCGTCGGTTTCAGGTAAGCCTTTTTCAACTTTTGAATTTAACTACTTTTAAGTTTTTGTTCCTTTGAATGTTTCATGTGAATTTACAAGCTTTAACTTTTTTAAAGTACTTGTTTTTAGTATTCAATATTTTGGTTTCATATTTTAAATAAAATGACTTATTTTCTGTTTTAATTACGGAAGAACCGTTTTACCCAAACAAAAAGAGTATTTAAAGGGTTATTTCAAATTTAAATTGATGAACTCGTTAAATCTCTCAGTGGTACTCTCAAAAGGGTTTTTCAGTAACTTGTGTGTATTCTTTTGAAGCTGAAAATAAAAGTTTCATTTAAATTTAAATGGATTTTTACTACAAGTAGCTAATTGATTTCGGAAAAACGTTTGGTGTACACACTGACCATTTATGTTGTCTAAGCTCGAGTATTCTAATCCGGATCTAGCGGGTCCTAATCCCACATGGACACAATGTCCGGTCTCGGGACTACGTTAGACTATTGTACTCGACTCCCTTACTACTTATGCTTAATTATAATTATAAACACACAAGATTGAGACGTCCGGGAGACGAGCTTGTATTTATGTAGCTAATTAGGTACGCATAATGTACACTGTTGTACGTAAATTGCCATATTTGTCAGAATTAACAAGTTTTTGGAATCGAGTAACAGGAGAAATTTAATAGGTAATTTTGTATTCTTGCTAACATAACAGATTACTATTAATTTATATAAAGTACTTTGTTTTCATACTCAAGAATCTCAAGGTACCTACGTATATAATATTATCATAAGAAACATATAATAAATTAAACCCAACTTAAACAGTACATACTACTTAATATATACCTATAGGTATTCTTGTATGTACATATAAATATATATGTGTTGTAGTCTATTTTGTAATGGTTAATATGAAGTACGAAGTGAGTGTTAATGGGGAACGTTTCGTGTCCGCTACGAAACACACAAATTAAGATGGTTTTTCTCATTTTTGAATTAAAGGTATGAAATAAATGTGGTAAACATAGTTTAATGTCAGTTAGGCTTTTCCGACAAAATTTTGTTATTTTATGCATTATGTTGTAAATAACAATTTTTTTTCAAAAAACCTAACTGGAATTAAACTATGTTCGTGAAATGCCATAAATAACATATAGGAGAATGCTCACGAAGTATGGAGAAAAAACCCAGGCCCGGCGCAAACGAAATGTATCTTAGATTGTTCATAGTAATGGGTGATAAAATAATGTATAGAGGGCATCATAAAAATTGATGGCTAAGCTACGCTCGTGTTTTAAATATTTCTCGTAATTTATTCCTTTTCGCTCTTGTAGCATAAACTAATATTAATCACTATTTGAGATATCTCAATATTGCCCCTGCCATTAAACAAATAGCAATTTCTAACATTTAGCTATCGATGTCGATGATGCCAAATATGTGGTATTTCATTACACGACTATAATTAAAATGATATAAATAATATAATTAAAATATATAATTAATGCTGGGCTTTCGTTTCTTTTGTATTACCGTTGCCATTAAACAAATAGCAATTTCTTACATTTAGCCATCGATATCGATGATAAAAAATATGTGGTATTTCATGACATATTTATACAAAAAATATGAGATATATTTCATTGGCGCCGGGCCTGAGTTTTTTTTGAGAAATATCTTAAGTTGTGCGTTTTGTAGCAGACACGAATCGTTCCCCTTAAAGCTACAGTCGAACAGTCCTATAGTGCAGTCCTTCTAGTTATTGGAGACACGAAATTCGTCATAAGATAACTAAGCAACAGCTGCTTAATATCATAAGAAGATTGTAGTCTTCTAAAGCATAGCGGTATGATAAATTCGAAACCATAACGCTGAAAACTCACAACCCATATTAAATTTATTTAATCCATATGCCGATAAATTATATCCTTAAAATAAGGAACCGATATTTTTTTAATCATTTATAACTTGTAATTTTCCACTTCCACGAGGACTTTTTGAACAATTAGAGAATTATTTCGTTAGTTCGCCCTTAGTTCCTTATTCAAGAAACAAAAACACAAACTTACTTAGTTTTTACATGATTCTAACATTTATATTTATGCGAGCGATGCTGGCCTCTGCTTTGTAAATAGTTTATGCCGCTAATTTATATATTACATTAATACGAGTACATTTGTGACTCTGGCCTTCTCCCTCGGAAAAAGTGCATATTTTTGAGGGTGATGCTGTCTTTCTCCCTTTGGAAATAGCTCATGTTTTTGACGTTGACCGTGGTCTTCTCCATTGTAAATAGTTTTTATTTATGTAGATGATGCTGGCCTTCTCTCCTTATAAAATAGTTGATAATGGTGTCGATTCAGTGTAAGACGACTTAACTTATTTGACAGGACTAACCTTATTTTATGCGCCCTGCCCTGTCTTTGTCTTTTTGATAAAGAAAGAAAAAGGCAGAACTCAAAAATTAAGTTTAGTCCTGTCGAATAAGTTAAATCGTGTTACACCGAAATGACACTATTGTTCACACAGAAATTTAAATGTTCTGAGATTGTTCAATAAAACTAAATGTGTAATTTGTTAAATGAAAATGCCGTGTTATTCCTAAGTAGTTGTTAAATGAGCTTTGAAATACCAAATTTGTATAAAAGAAGCAAAACTTAATAATTAATAGGTCGTTAAACGATTTTGTAGTACCACATAATAGTAGTTTATGCTACTAGGGCGAAAAGGAATAAATTACGAAGACGATTTAAAACACGAGCGTAGCGAGTGTTTTAAACGTAACCGAGTAATTTATTGCTCTTACGCCCGTGTATCATACTACGTTTTTCAATGCATAGTGTGAGGAAATAAAACAAATATAATCTTGTGAACTTTAAATTATGATTGGCTCAAAAGGACTGTATCCAGTGCCGTTAAACAGTGGAAAAAAAAGTATAACATTTATGGTACACAGGAAAGGCTGCAGGTTAGCCAACCATTGTAAATAAATTAAAAATAATAATAATAATAAAGCATCGACTTTCTGTTCGGTTTTGATACATAAAAAGTGGGCCTTTACGAACACTTGCACTGAAAAATAAATTTCTATTACTTTAGTTAGAACCCTACTCAAACAATTTACGTTTTAAAGTTTTTAGAAATGTTTGATTTAAATGTTTGAATTACAGGAATCATGAACTCATGAATTAAATTATTATTACATACGGCTTGAACACTCACGTGTGATTTTTGTTGACTATATGCCAACCGTTTCACCTATACAATTTCGGCATTATCAAGGCGACTGTCGTTCTTAGGACGACGACGCGGCGTTCACCGTCGTTGTCAAATGGGCACAGTCATGTTTAGTATGTCAGCTCACGCGAGTTTTAATAATATTATAACTCATGAATTTGTAAGAAAATTGCGGCAATTTCATATGTAAAGACCTATTGTTATTTCACCGACGGCAATTACGTACGAATCGTACCATCATGATGGGTGGTAAGTACTAACGCCTTATTTCGGGCAAAAAGTAGTACCCAGAGCTGGATGGGTTGTGAAGCACCCAAACGTTGAGCCGCAACGAGATTTGAACCTGCGACCTCCAGATCAGTGGAGACGTTCGAACAACTAGACCATAGAGGCGATCAATGGCAAATTTATTATTGCAAAAATCAATGAAACATTAAAGCTAAATTAAAATTCACAATATATTCTATAATTTTCTACAATATTTGTACATTTTTGTTTGAATTTCGGTATTAAATGAACTTTTTTAAATTTAAGTGTCCAGGTAGTACCCAGTTTACAAACTGAAATACATTCATACATACATACTATTACTCCTTAAGGCGCTACGGAAAAAAAATCGACACTTTAAGAACTTGCATATCTACTTTAGTAAATTATGTATTATTTTTATAAAATAGTATATTATTTTTGGATTCTTTTTCTAGGGATCTGTTAAAACAGAAACGCAATTGGAGAAATTCGGCTCGATAGAAATATTTATTGAAATGAGGTCTTTTTCGACACCAATTCTCCTGGTTTGGCAATTTAGAATGACATATGGACTGCAATTATATTTTGTTAGATGGGTTTTAACAGTATCTAGAACCTGGTTAAACGAAATTTTGATAGCAACTTTAGTACATTTTATATTAATAAAAAACCGACTTTTTGCTACTTTTCCACGAATCCGTCTCTCTCGCACTGAGGGTTTTTTCGCATATGGAGTAACAGGGACGCTAAAACTTTTACATATCGCCTTAACCCGCGAAGTGGCTATAAACAACGATCGTGCCGGAAATTTCTTGTTAATCAATTGTTATGTGTACAGCTTAATACACAGATAATTGCTATTTAAGTTTTCTATAGATACATTAAATAGTTTCAAATAAATTCATCCACAGATATTCCTAAAATATAAATAAATAACCACTAAATAAGATTAAAAATAATAGCTACATAAAATATCAAAAAGCAGTTTCATCTGTTTCTGCATAGGTTAAAAGTTCCAAACTTCTCTAAAACCCCTGGTCCATTTATACCAGGCATGTCAAACTCAAAGTCATTGGTGGGCCAAACGCATAAAGACCGTAGAATCAGTGGGCCGCAAAACGCAACCATAAAGAAAAAGAACTCATTGCATATAGATAGCGTAGTACAGGTAATTTAATAATTAACAGTAAAATAATATATATCAATAATTTCCCAGAAATTTGTAATCTTTTGTCTTTAAATAAATTATCAAATTGAGGGGTAATTCTATCTGCGGACACGCTCACGGGCCGCATAGATCGGGCCGTCGGCAAATGCGTAGAGGGCCGCAGGTTTGACATGCTTGATTAATACCGTGCATATAACCCTCTTCCTTAACTATGGGAACTTAAGCCATGGACACCATTGTTCAATATTGACCGTTAGTTAACATTCGTAATTAAGAAGTTCGTCAGAACCTTCCTTCAAGTGCCATTTGTTAACAATGAAGACCTCTTCAAGATATTCTCGTGCAAGATCATTGTATAAATTAACACGTTGAGCGCCATGTGCGTACTTTTGGAAACACAGAGTGTCACCTATTGGGCCGCATGTTTCCGCTTGATGAACATTGGAACGTGGGAACATTTGCTTCTTCTTAAATAAGAAATTATTAATTCATGTCTGTATAAAAAAATTGTCACCTAAGAGAGTTGATCAAACAAAGAGTAACATAATTATTTCTTTAATAGACAATTTAAGTACATTGCCAAATGGCCTCACGCAATATAACCTTATCGAATGTTACAGCTTGGCGGTCAAGGTGTTAAGAAGACACTATAAAAAGCGTTTTATTTGAGGACCGATGTAATGGCGCAATTTCAATCTTTAATTAATCACTTAAGAGCTTAGTTTTGTTGACACCTAAGAGTTGTCAATTTACTGAAAATAAACTTGAAATAATATTTTTGTGTCGTAATAATGAGGAATACTCGTAAAAGCGACAGTTTTTACAAAATTTGATTAATGGCCTGCTAAAAATACAAACTAAGGTAAGTACGAATTATCTACACAATTTGTATTAATGCTTGCTTACATGAAATTTTATTTATTTTACGAATTAAATTCTCGTACCAAGACTTTTTTAGAATTTAGAATTAGTCCTAGAATTTTTACTTACTTACTTATTAACTTTTTTATATACTGTAGGGATTTTTTCCATACGAGCGAAATAATGTTGGAAATTGGTTCCTTGAGGCCCTCTAGACGCGTAAAAATAATTTAAAATTTAATATCAGTCATATTAAATATTGTATTGACCTGTTATTACTTGATCTATCTCTTGCACTAAAAGACCAAGTATTATAAATTAGTAAGTAGTTATTGGCCTTGCTTACGTATCAAACTATTGTGATATCTTATTGTGTAAGCGCTGCTGGTTCTCTAAATAAACGATAAAAATTAAATGAAATATTTGTCTTTCTGTATACCCGCGGTTTACGTTAAAATTAACTGCGATATTTAAAATAAGTGTTAAAACCTGACCAAGAAAATAAAAAACCTCGCCATATTGCGGAATAAATTTTTTAACAAATTTTTTTTACTGGCAACCTCAACTTTAAAACGGCATTATGTCGATTGCTGTGAAAGTGTGGTGTTCTTTTGTCGTTAGTGCTGTCAGAGTGTTGCAATAATAAAATAAAAATCATAAAAGCAAATGAGCAGGTTTTTTATTTTCCTGGTCAGGCTTTACATTATTAATAGAATTAAAAACTGTTACTAACGATCCTATTAACGCTTTAAACAATTTTTAGGAGGCCTATTAGGAGGTCTTCGTTCACACTTGATGTCTTGGTCACCTATGAGAGGAAGTGCCTGCGACACGCTACCGGTGACTGGGTAACGAGCGAGCGACGGCGACAGCTTTGAGCCAATTTAATATCCGCTTTACTTACTCTCTTCACTGAACTCAGGTCCCTTTTGAAAATTGTACGTCTTGCTTGAAGGTTCTTTTCACATTTCTAATACTTTATATAGAACCGAGTGTATACAACGTGTAACAGAAATGTGTAACCATATTTGAAGAGCTTATTCAGTTAATGGTATGGAACAACTTTTACTATGGAACAAACCCTGTATCTCGAACAATTTTTTTTACTCTTTCATAGAAAAATGCAATGCCGCTCGGTCGAAAAGTATGGAAGGCCAGATTTTTTTTTGTGATGTCAGGGTTGCCTCCATAGTAAAAGTTGTTCTTTACCATTGACTGAATAAGCTCTTCAAATATGGTTACACATTTCTGTTACACGTTGTACAAAATAATCTAGTTCTCCCAGTGGCGTGCACAGAACTTTTTTCCGGAAAAGCAATCAAAAGGTCAAGATTGACAATAAAAAAAATATGAAAAAATTTAAATAACACCTTGAAAAAAAGAAGTTTGTATGACGCCAGGGTAGGCACTGCCTACCCTAGAGTGAACATTTTCATAATTTATTTTTTTTCAGTGTTTTTTAAATTTTAAGTTTGTATGACGCCAGGGTAGGCACTGCCTACCCTAGAGTGAACATTTGTATACAATTTTTTTTTTTCAAAGTGTTTTTTAAATTTTTTCATATTTTTTTTATTGTCGTACTTGACCTTCTGATTGCTTTTCCGGAAAAAAGTTCTGTGCACGCTACTGAGTTCTCCGTCCTCGCATGCTCGTTCTTCGGCCTTGCAAATTTAAGGGGATTTTTTTCAACCGCCTGAGTTTCTATGGAAGGTTTAGTAGATGACAGAGACTTCACAAGTGAATCCAAAGCTATACACACACGATGTCCACCCACACAACTGAATTGAAATTGTACTCACACATTAATAATATTCTTGATGTCACGTGACCTTATCTGATCCACCTGAAACTTAACATGTCTTGTCTCTATCACCTACTGAACCCCCATAGAAATTCGGGGGGTTGATTAAACCTTATACACAATTTATATACCTACTCACCCGTTACCAATAACAAAACAGCAACCTATTTCTTAAATTATAGACCGAATTTCTTTTAGTTTCTATTGAATAAAAAGTGAGTTTAAAAAACAAAATGTAAATACAAAGAAAATTTATACTTGCGTTTGTCGGTACTTGGTTAAACTGGAAACAAACACATCTTAATTAAAAGCATTTGTACTATGTAGTCTCACTATTTCTTTTTACAGTTATTTTACAGCGATTTTGTTTCAAGATGTAAATAAATACATTATTATTTAATTATAATATCTCATAATAATGTATGTATTTACATCTTAGAAAAATAATTAACAAAGAAGAGATTATTTTTAGAAAAGTAAGTTAGATAAAGTTTAATCATTGAACAAATATGAATTTTGCGCGGAGAAAATAATCTTAACCTCTTGAAAACTTGAAGACATGCTTGTAACTTTAAACAACAATCAAAATATAAATGTGATGTTACATCTTTACCTTCAGACATTTACAAAGTTATCCCTTTTTGAGAAGAGTACCACTTCTACCTTATAAAAACGAACATTTTAAAGTATTTTTTGAAATCTAAAAAAGAACTAACAAGCCAATACTGAACTTTTTCAATCGAGTTTTTCGCGTCATTGCCGATGTCCTACAACAAAATTTAGTTTGAAGAGATCTTAACTAAGCTTTTCATTAAAAGCACGAGATGAACGTATGTGTATTTTTAGGGTTCCGTACCCAAAGGGCAAAACGGAGCCGCTGCCCGTCTGTCCTTCCGTCCGGTCCGTATGCCACTTACGGGTGTCTAGGAGTAGACGGAATGAGCTACAGACCCGAAGTTTGGATATTTGAATATTGAATTAAAAATTAAATTATATTATATATGCAAGGGGGGCTCCCATACACGAAAAAACAAAAACGAGTTTTTTTTCTTACCTGGCATGTGCTCAATGTGCTGTGTCATTGTCTAGAGTACACAACAAGTGCAAAAAATATGAGTAAAATCCGGAGCGGAGCTGAGGTTTAGCAGAGTTTTCAGAGAACAAAACTTTAAACATCAGGCGGGAATATAAAACTAGTGGTTGAGTTTTTGTTTGACTATTGGATCAAGGTACTAAAAAGTATGTGGGCTTTTGAAGGTTATTTTAAGAAAAAAGAAACAAGAAATGACAAATAAAATTGTCAGTTTTAGACCATTTTTATTATGGGATCCATCTCAAAAACTAAACTAATTAGTAATTTGGAATTTCGTTAGATAAATAAATACTGAAATTTAATTAAATGTAATTATTAAAGGAGTAGTTAGTGGCTAACTTAATTTTGCAGTATTATTTCATACATTTTATAGATAAAATTGGCGAAACAAAAGTTTACAAACACTTTTGTTTCGCCAATTTTATTAATTGGCTCTTATTAAAATTCTATTAAGGTCTACTTACTTATTAGAATGCTACGGAACCCTCAGGGTGCGAAACCTATTTGCGCTTGGCCAGATTTTTTCAAGACAATAATCTAATTCTGCACCTACAAACCTTTCAGTTTAATTTAACCTCCGGACAGAAGGGCAAACCGCACGTCGTACAGTGCTCCCAAATTGATAATGCGCATACAAATCTTCGCCACTGGTCGGCAAAGTTCGTATTTCCTTACACTTTCTACAATCAATAAGGTCACGTGGTACGTCCGGTCGCTTGGCTATATATTTGTATGCGCATTATTACTTTGGGAGTACTGTACGTATCTATACGTTTTTAGCAGAAACCATATTTCACATTACATTGCGTTTTCGCAGCCGGATTGTGAAAAACCCGGCTTTTTCTAATTAATCGAAACAGATTCAAAATTTACTCAATAGTTATTCAACAAAACCTTATTATCTATGTATTGTGTACGCTGCCATAGCAAAGTTTCCATTGGTTTCTGTAAATTAATTATATTAAATTTTAATTTTAAAATTCTAATTTACAAAAACCAACAGAAACTTTGCGGTGACAGTTTACACAAAACATAAACATAGGAACAAGGTTTTGTTGAGGAACTATTGAGTTTGAATCTGTTTCGATTAATTAGAAAAAGGGGGGTTTTTCACAATCCGGCTGCTAAACCACTCTTAAGTGGAATATAGGTGAATATTAATTGATCGAAAATCTCCTAACCCAAATCAAACATATCATTTTGTAACCCACGTAAAAGTAATCAGAAATCTGAATAATGATCGGACTGTAATGGTAATGGAGCACCCATATAAACAAAGACCCGACTTAACCCTTCGTATGCTTGAGCCTAGATCTGCGCTAAAGACACAACCAATTAAAAATTGTTACACTTCATTACAGTTTCAAAACAATCAGCCCATAAAGCCCTTTCATTTGTAAAAACGGTATACAAAAAAATTATGACGTCATCAATTCTGTACCACTTAAGTTTTTTGACATCCTAATAAATCTGTCTATCTATAGTGAAAAGGAAAATGAGTACCTCCAAATTATACCATTTTCGTATATTTGATGGCAAACTGGCTCATGTCCAGTTGGACACAATACATGAAGTACGATCATCATAAATAACGTCTTTGCTTGACAACAATCGCATTCAAAATGACAAAAAGAAAACGCGGGATTCTTTTTTTTTTAATCTGTGTTCTATAACCTTGCAAGGATCTTAGCGTTCAGCCAAGGTTCCTACCCAGACCGTTGAATTCTTCCATCATACTCGTACTTGTCCACTGTTTTTTTTTTTTTTTTGTTAGCGCGCTTGTCTTGATAACAAGACGTCGCAGGTTCGAATCCTGACCCGGGGAATTTTTTCAAATTCTTGTCTTTGGGTTTGTTTCTGATTGATCCTTTCTTGTTTGTAATGCACTATAATAATATTAAAAAAATAAATTGAAATAGCTACTGAATTACAGGAATTATGAACTCATGAATCTGTAAGAAAATTTCGGCGATTTCATAGATAAAAACCTATTATGTAAAAATGGATAGTTAAGCAAACATTGCAAACATTGGAAACAGATCTTAGTTTAGCACGTACCTAGTTTTCAAAGCTCTGGATTAAACCACCCAAAATTATGATTTGCGAGGCTTTTGCACGCCTACCTTCCGCTAAAACAAACTCATAAATTTTAACTAAGATAGGATGGACCTATAGGAATTACATAATATATATAGTAAATTGATATTTTATGGTGTTAGGGCGTAGGTATTCGTGTTTTATTTGGAAATAACAAGGATTTGAATTTTGAAAATAATATCTATAGGTATATCTATATATATATATATAATAATATACAGGATACATATGTATAGGGATAATCGTCGGTTGGTGTCACATCACATTTGGATTAAATAGCCTAAAGGGCCTCTACGTGTTCGCTTCGGCCCCACACACGCGTCCCAAAGATCCGGGACTACATAGTTCCGAGATATGATAAATATATATATATAATAATAATCTAATAATATAATAATCTGTACAGTAGTAAAAAAGTCGTGTCTGTACATTGAATATCTTCGCAAAATCATTACCAATTTTAAATGAATATGAATATGTAATAATGTATTGTACTGAAGCCAAAACTACAATATTAGGATTTTTTCTCTCTGTCTGTCTGTATCTAAGTATGTTCCGTTTTACCTCGAGAACCACTCAACGGATTTTGATGCGGTTATCTTTATTATCATCGTAGTGACCCTGGTCAACATATAGTAGGGGTGTTGATAAAA
The DNA here is from genome assembly GCA_934047225.1 of Ypsolopha sequella. Lineage (NCBI taxonomy): Eukaryota > Metazoa > Arthropoda > Insecta > Lepidoptera > Ypsolophidae > Ypsolopha > Ypsolopha sequella. The sequence continues at coordinate 14,634,540 of OW203996.1, forward strand.
TAACGGCCAAGCCGAAAACGGGACCAAGATGAGAGATATATATATATATACATTTACTATATAGCCTTTGGCCCGCAGTTCCACCCGCGATTATTGCATCTTTATATATATTTATATTATATTTTTTACGGAATGTTGTTCGTGGGGACGTGTAATATCGCCAGTTTTCTAAAGAAAACCGAAAAATTCAGAAAAAAGAATCTGTTATTTCATACATTTGGGTCGGGTAGCTATGTAACTTTTCTATGGAACATCTAATTATTTTTTACGATTCGAGGGCTGAGCCAATAGTAAAAGTGGTTCGTGTGGACGAGTATTATCGCCAGTTTCCGACTTCCGCAACTTCATCTTAACAACCTGTATATATAATTTGATTGTTCGGTTATAGTCACCACCATAAATCGACTTCTTTGCCAAGTAACCGACAGTGAGGGAAGAATTGAAATCCGTTTGACATTCGTGGAGACGCCGTGTAATGCAAGCCGGCAAAGGGCGATATACTTATTTTTTTGTTAGTAATAATATACTGTCCACACACAGTGCAGAAACTGGTATGTCTGGAGTAGGTGTCACCGTGACGTAAAGTCGGTGTTAAGAGGCTGTGCGAATTTTATTTTTGTCACTGTCACTCCAAGCAAAAAATCGCGCAGTGCGAGAGGGGCGGATTCAGGGCAAAAGAGAAAAAAGTTGGTTTTATATTTTTATTAAAAAAACTGAAATAGCTAGCAAAATTTCAAATATCAAACCTCTAGATATTGTTAAAACACACCTAATAAAATATGTTTGACTTCTGTATATGGTTCCTATTCGTCAAACGAGGAGAAAAAGTGTGTTTGAAGACCTCAATTCAACAATTATTTCTATCGAGGTAAATTTATCCAAACATGTTTTCCAATTTCAAAACCCTACATTCTATAGTCAAAATGCATATACCAGAAATTTATCAAAATTTTCCGTGTATTTCATTAAATACACAGAAAAGAAACACCCGTATTTTTTTCGCATATCGCCTTAATTAATGTTCCTGATTCATGTAGTACCTAATATTTTATTTGCTTTTTCCTTAAAACATGCTAATCTTTTCTTAATTTTTGATGGATCAACTTGATACTATCTGATATCCTGATATAACCTGATATCAAAACTGCTTGTAGTAATTGGGAACGGTATATATGTAAACGGTACGATAACGACAAAAACTACGAGGCAACTTCAAAAAACTAGATTTGAGAAAGAAGTTGAAATTTTCAATGATACCTTATGGCATGTTCTTTGTAAGAACATATAACATATATATATATATATATATATATAAGTACCATCAGAGCAAGAAAACATCGCAGAATTATGTTGCAGCGCATTAATAGTAAAGTAAAATAAATAAAGTAATTATATATGGTAAATAAATATGTCAGATATGTTGAAGAAGTCGGTGAAAGGTCAAAAAGGAATGTAAAACACTTGTTCATGTACAAAATTTAATAGTTGTCAACATATCGGCAGCAGCAAAAAATCGATATTTATTTACTTTACGTCCAACCAATTTATTTAACATGAAAATCCATTACGACATTTTCCCGAACGAAACCACAATTAAAATTCAATTTAGCTAACAACTTGCAAAGTTTATACAAAAAGGCTCAAAAGGAAGGATACACATACACCTTAATAAAAAGTACTTTTTAACACGAGTGATATTTCACTGCTCTTCTTGTTTTTTCAAAATCATGTGTGCCAGACCATTTGATATTTAAAAGTACCTATTGTTTTTATTCCGAGTTTCATACTGCATATTACGTATGCAATTTCAATATTGTCATTCCATTTTATTCATTCAATATTTTAAAACTAAAGACTCTCTTCATATCCTTTTTAATTTCAAATATTGTGTAATAGTTTCATTTAAGGTTAAACGTCAGTAGCTAACTGGATATGGATAACTTAACTTTGTTTTTCTTGTTTAGAAATTTAAAATTGAAAAGCATTTTGGTCTGTGCCATTTGTAGCCAACTGAGGTTTATAAAGCAAGAGTTTGAAATTGTATACGCAATTAGTCATGAACTTCTCAAAACTAACTTAAAGTGCTGTTTTAACATTGTTTGGACCAGATCATGACTAATTGTGCATTAAATTTCAAACTCATGCTTTATAAATCTCACTAATACTGAACTGGTGCATGATGTGGATGCCTTTAATTAAGAAAACAAATAGCTATATAAATTTTATATTATTATTCTATTTAAGTAAGTTTATTGTATTTCTTGTCGGTGTTCCTAAATAAATAAATAAACTTGGTGTTAACTTGGTAATATTGGTGTTAACTGCCATTTACCAAAATGGTTTTGAATTTTTTACTTCTAAACAAGAAATACAAAGTTAAGTTATGCACTTTGTGCTAAGCGACTGACGTTTAGCCTTAAATATAAGATATTAGTCTGCTTTCCCAACACCACAGAATAAAATACAACACAAACCCCCGGTTTCTGAAAGGCCAATCAATGTTAACAGTAGATTAAAAAATAATTATCTGCGGATTAAGCCAGAAAAAGTGGGAATTTTACATTGAAATCAAAAATTAACTAAGTTAATTTTTGATTCATCACTATTCAGATTTCATATATGCTTTATTTTCACCGTTATTTGCGGTTAAAGTTTTTTTAATCTACTGTTAACTTTGATTGGCCTTTCATAAACCGGGGGTAAGTTTCAACTAACCTATGTCTAAATACATTATTATTACATGAGCGGCGGTAGCTCAGACATTAGAACGTTGGCCTCTCAATCTTGAGACCCAGATTCGATTCCCGGTCGGGAATGTATCAATGAGTTTTTCGTAATTTATTTTTATTACCTAATACTTACCACTTGCTGAACGGTGATGGAAACATCGTGAGGAAACCTGCATGCCTTAAAAAGCGCATAAGCACAGCGACAGGGCTCAATTATTAAATCGTCGTCGTTGAAGGACGATTTAATAACACGTCAATAGACACGACAATAGACAATAGACATGTCGATTGTCTGGAATGCGGACTGTGACTTGAGTTCACACTCGGCAACTCCTCTGACATCCCTTCAGTAAGGTCTGAACTTAAATAATATTTATTACAACCCCTCCTTAGAGACTAAAATTAATCTCATCTAAACTTCAACAAAGTAATAAATAACTGTCCAAGGCACAAAGGAAGAGATAAACATATCTGAAAAAGTGCGTGTCTAAGTAGTGCGGTGGATCAAGAAGAGATTGGATAATGTAATTTTTTTATTAATCAAATTTTATACAAATTAACATTAACACAAGAATGTATTAGGTTATTTGTATGTTTAAAGCAGTCATTATTTTTTTTACTTTATTAGTTCTGTTTTGAACTGAAAAAACCTGCATTCTTTCTGCATTTTTTTCGGTGCAGTAAATTTTTCTTTATTACGTTTTGGGCTTTGCTATCGTTTTGGAAAAGGGCTTTTTTATTTCATACCTCATTTTTAGGGTTCACTTTGTTGTCCGTCTGTCCGTCTATCTGTCTGATCGTCTATCTATCTATCCGTCTGTCAAGATCCTTTTGCTCGGGCCCCGTGTGAGATATCAAGTTGAAACTGATACCTCCTACAGAAGTCTGTGGTGATGTACAAAAATCATCCTTATACTCAACGCAAAAAAGTTATTGCCCTTTACATAATAAACTTCACACAAATTTGCTCACCATGAAAACTTGTAAGGCAATACTTGGAATTTCGTTCACAAGAAGGTCTTACAGAGTCGAATAGGGAAAAATCTGAAAGTTACCTGCATTTATTTATTTAAGAAGTTATTTTTTACCAACGTAGTTAGACCATTTAGATACACATAGTTGAGTAGATCGTAAGTGTCAAGTTAAGTTGATCAGTAATAATTGCAATTGGAAATACCTTAAAGATATATAAGGAATCCTCAGGGCCTGTGAATCCTTCTCGCATTTGACTGTTTTTTTTAAATTACTTTCGTCGTATTTATCTATAGCCGAATTACGCCCTCTTTTATTATATTAGTGCCAAAATGCGGGGAACAAAGACTGAAAAGCGTATGAACAGAACCATTACAAGTACATTACAAGTACATTAGTGTAGAAGATGAGTTGCTGCCGGCTCGGAAACTGCATTTCCGATAAATCTGAATATTGATAAGACAGCTTCAGTTCCACGCAATCTCAGACGAGCACCCATTATGAGATGAAGGATTTGTGGCGTAATTACTTTATGCATTTTATATGCGCTGATCAACGTTAAACGAGAAAAACATACGACAATGGTGTCGATTCGACTAAACACAATTTAACTAATTTGACAGGACTAACCTTATTTTAAGCGTTCTGTCTTTGTCTTTAAAAGACAGAAGGCTCAAATTAAGTTTAGTTCTATCAAATAAATTAAGTCGTGTGCGCCGAATCGACACAATTATCTTTTACCACTCAAGCCCTGTGCCATTTGTAGATTTGCAAAAAAGTTAATAAAACTGTAATATAATGTATGTTATGGGCAGACGTGGTGTTCCGAATGTGAACTGTGAAATGAAAGTCACAGTTCAGTACACACGTGTTTCACCGACGATTATTACGTCTCAACGTGATGGCTGGTGAGCCTTATCGCCATTCTTCGGGCACAAATAAACGCTTTTTAAAGGATGCAAGTTTCCTTACGATGTTTTCCTTCATTGTTCAGCATAACTGGAAAGTATTAGTAAAATGTAGGTAATACAAATACGATGCACATAAATTCTGAAAAACGCATTATTGGTACATGCCCAACCGGGTATTGAAGCTGGGTCTCAAGATTATGAGGCCAGCGTTCTACCGCCGCTTTAATAAAACAAAACTGAAACAGAAAAGTTTCACGCACCAGCCGAGTGTTATATTATACGAACCATTTCGAGCTACTTTTGACCCTCCATAACTAATTTCTATTGATTGTACCTACGAAGTTGCAATGACCTCTGCGTGCATGTTACGGTCCTTAATTTCATAAATGAAACTTTAACAGTGCGTGAGATATTCATGCCCAAAAATTTCACTTACTCACACATATAAAACGTAAACCTAAGTGACTAAAAACTTGAAACGTGGTATACGGATAGGTCATTGAGCGAGCATACATGAATGAAAAATTCAGAAAATGATTTCAGAAGTTAATATTGTCCAACTTAATTAGACCATTTGGATATATAGAGTTTAAGGCGATTACCATCGCCAAATTAGCAGCTCGATATTTGTCACTACGAATATCAACGGAAACGACATTGAAATAACGTTTATATCAGCGCGCAATGCATAGTGGCTGTTACGATGCTCGCTGCGTCTTTGATAGGGCGAAATAGGAGAAAATTATACTTTTCACATGGACGTGATTGTTCGATTGAATAATCATATGTTATGTTTATAGCTATTTAGTTTTTCTATTTATCAAAGCATAAATGAATTCAATCGGCCAAGGCACTTAGAAGCAGTAGGAAATTTAAGCCAAAAAACACCATTCAGTTGAAAAAAAAAATCATGTAGAAGTTTTGGTGGTATGAAATAGAAAAATGTTGCATATGTTGTCTAAGAGTTGATTATTCATAATACATTTTTTCATTATTTTTGGTTTGGCTATAAACGAAGAGTAGGCTTTAGAAAGTACCCATTTGGCGATAGTAAGGCCCTTAATGGATCGTACAGAGTGATACGAATTATATCAGGTACCTTCAATACCTCAATATCATGGCTTCCAGTGCTATCTCGAACAGCCGCCCCCCCCCCCCCCCTCCTCGGCTCAAGAAAGAGCAAGCAACTGCTAGCGAGTGGACTATAGCATTCAGGGAGGCTCTGCACAAAATGCCTATAAGAAAAATACTCAACCAAATGTACATCATTTGCACTCACAGCGTTTTGCTAAGATGCGTCCTTTTTGTCTGTTTAATGTTGAGTTTTTGTATAATAAGTTGTTTATTGGCAAATAAATATATGTTCTATCTTTTTTCTTTCAATTCTATTTACTCTTTAGTTTCGAAAATTTCGTAAATAAGTGTAGTATTTTGCAAAAATAGAAAAGTTTCCAAGAACGCTTCATAGCCATAGTTATGTTTAGATGTAGACGTTATACCCGTTTAGCGTATTCAATCTCCATGTTTTAAAAACAAGCAACGTGTGAGATTAATAAAGGTTTCAATAAAGGATAGTATTCTATACTATTTTATAAATTACAAAGTAAAATTCAAGAACAAAGGAAGAAAAGCTTTGTTATAAAACAAAATGAAGGTAAGGCAGAAACGGCTTGAAAACAATAGTGTCCGCGGAGTCTATGCATCCCCATTATTCAAAGCTGTGTAAGTTACAACGGTAAAACTGCGTTAGGTAAAATATAAAGTGCATATAATATAAGCAATAATTCACGCGCCAAAAAGTTCTCTGAAAGTTTGATAAGGTTTCGCTTATTTCGTCTGGTTGGAATGGAAGTGGCCAGTCATATCTCTGCAGCGGCGTCAGGTATGGGATCTATTTGGATGTCTTAAAAATTTGATATCACTACGATCGGCTTACGTACTACGAACAATATCAACTATTAATATTTTTAAGAATATAAATAATATTTTAATATCGTTTAAAGGATTAATTAAAATTTTAAAGGATCTAGCTTTGTAAAGGAGCAGTCACATATTGCATTATTTGCACAAAGAATTTAAATATCTTTTCCACACATTTTTGTTGCAGAAACGTGAAAACAAACAGATACATCATTCGTTTTTGTAGAATGTTGTTACATATTGATATTTTTTCCCTACATTTGCTAATACAGTGTAACTTTACCATAGAGGGAACTACTTCCTCTATGCTCTTCACACATTACACAAAAATTTTACTAAATTGACCTTTAATTAAAATTCAAATCGTTTACAAATACAAGATATTACAGCAAAATTGAAAATGTACCTTACTCATTAGTTCTTAGAGTGCATTTGGCTTGTAATAATAATGCATAGATTTCTGAGAGATGGAACCAATGGATGCGTAGGACACGTAGTGAAATATTAGTTTACTTTTTATAGTAACTGCCTAATTAGTTATAGCAAAGCATAAAACTTCTTGAATTTTTGAAAAATTCCTGATATTACCGAAGTTAGAGTATGAAATCGTGTCAGATGACGTCTTTTGACATGCCGTTAAGCTCACTTTGACTGCTATAACTTCGTCATTTTTTGGGATATCGAAAAAATATTTTTTCTACTATTTTTAGCTTTTGTAAATGCAGTTGATTTTCATAAAAATATCAATGTAGGACATGGGCTCATTCTAGATAGTTCGGGACTTCTATTTCTTGTCTATCTACTTTACTAATAGGGCTATATAACAATATCATTGCTTTTAAGTAATTTTAAATGGTTCTTTACAAAAAAAAACGCTAAACAATCCATAAAAATTATTTGTATCAAGTTCAGCTTTCACCAATTTGTCCACAGTTTTGTTCATTGATTGATAGTAGCGAGTACTTCGGGGGATCATGTATCCAATTATGAGCGCCCGTTGTTATTTACGCTTACCATAGACAAATATATTCTTATGTCATCCCTATAAAGAACAAAATCGGTTGCTTACGTCAATATAAAGGGTAAAAATATCGTGGTTTCGGTATATTTGTCAAGGCGGCGCAAATCCGCGAGAGGATTCTAACACGTTTTGTGTTAGAGCCCTTTTGGGATATTAGGGCTTTTGTGGTTAAGAGAAAGATGACCTTTAAGCTTCCATCAGTATTTATTGACGTGTACAGATTTTCAATAAGTTGTAAAGTCTTCAATTCATTGTTTCTATAGTTAAAATAGTTTCTATAGCCTACATTAAAAAAGAATGGGATTTTCATTTGGCCGAGTGTACCAATAAAAAGTTGGGCATGCAATGCATATGCAATGATTATGTTTGTAAATTATGTTTATTTTAAATACCAAGAAGATTTAGCGTCTAGGAAAACTCTGATTTAAATGGTTTTTCGCATTAATTGTATAAAAATACACTTAAATAAAATAAGCTCTTTATGGTTTTTTGGAGAGAATGATAGGTTTTATTTCTGGGAATTCGAGTAACATAATATAATTTTAATCTTATTAAGGTATTCTCATATAGTTAAATAATTATATACCTTAGACTAGTAAATTTTAAACATAAATATTTTTAATGTTTTTTTCTTTCTTGATTACAAAGCATTCATTTATTTTATAACTGCTACCTTTAACCATTAAAATTCTAAAATCTAATTTGAAAATTCAGCATAATCCCGTAAAGTTGTTTGCAATATAATTATTGATAAGTACCCACCAGTACCAGTAAGCAGAAAATAGGTTATCAATATAAAACCTATTGTATAGGCAAGTCTGTCGAGGCCACGATTTTGTAATACGCCTAGTCAGGGTTAATTCAAAGGGATACTGACAATGAATTTTGTGGCAACCCTGTGACCAAAGTAATTTTCCTAATAGCGGGCATTTAGTTCTGGTTCATTTAATTTTGTATTTTATGGTATATCGAAATTATGAGATGTTTTGTTACAAAATACCAGATACAAACCCACATATGTCGCAGAGAATCAAACCCGGTGGATAACTAAATTACATTCTTATCTGAGAATGAATAAAAATACTAACAATCACCTTTCAAGTGGGTAGTATTTAATCAATCACACACCAGAAAATCACTAAAATTGCTAACTATTCGTTTCCTATCAAAAGCACATCAAATTTGTTCAGCGTGTTTTGGAGGCATCGTGCACGATTTCTGGGTTGTTTATTATAAAAAATTACCCCGAAGGTCTATCTTCTAACCTAACCTAGCTGCTTGCTTCTGCACTTTTTTTTTGGTAATTCAATAAAATATTTCTTTTTCAAACTCTGAAAAGCTAACAAAACTGAACTAAAGACATCCCGACTGACTGCTGAAGTGTTACTATATCCCAGAAAATGGTCAACAACTTTTCTTGTTTTAATGTGCCTTTATGTTTTTCACAGAATTGTCAATATTGAGAATTACGTAGTTTTCTTATACAATATGGATTATGTTAACATTTGTGGTAAAAAGCTATCTTCATGAATATGTATATATATATATATATATATATGTATAGTAAGCAAAACTTGGATTGATGTTACACATAAACATCAAAACACAATCCGCCGAACCGCAAAAAATCCATTTGGAACAAATCACTGATTCTAATACCGATATTCATTTCAGGTGAAACGTTATTCTCGCATGTAATCTTGTAAAATTAGTGATATTGATTTGCTACAATACTTTCACCTCACTCATTCTTCATATCTCCAATACTTCACTAGCCCTACACCCCTATCAAGTTATGGAAAAAATACAAATAATAAATATTTAAGGTGGCTCCCATACAACAGACATGGTTTTTTGCCGTTTTTATAGATAATGGTACGGAACCCTACGTGCGCGAGTCCGACTCGCACTTGGCCGGTTTATTTATACTTACAGAGCGTCAAACAAAAGCTTCTACCCATTGGCCTAGTACGTCACTGCTTCTTCCAAAATTGAAAAGACTATTTTATAAACAAATAAATCTTAGAAGAAACTTCATCCATATTCTGTAAAATAAACCATGAATTTTTTGACTCTTAATAGTTCGAAAGCTTAGAAACCCCGGAACTCAACGAAAGGTATTAGTCGAATCAATAGACAGTGGGAATAGAAATGGCGGCTGTTCTACGTAAATATGTCAGGTGTGCCTTGGTCCATGCTGACAGTACAGTGGTTTCTATTCCCAGGGTTTATTGATTCGGGTAATACGAGTACAAATTAGTGGACACATTTTACAACTAAATTCCTTTTCGAATATATTCTCATAAAAAGTATGTGTATATCTGCCCTCAAGCTATGTCTAAATGCAAAATATATGCACTTATTACCTTTTATATTTGTTGCTGACACTTCAAGGAGATGCAGGTAAAAAAGTAATAAAATTATTCACAACAATAATTAAATAAAAGAAATACACTGCAGGGTCTGTAGGTGGGTGTCGTGTGTGACATCTGTCTAAAACATGAATACTTTACATAGATCGTTTTTATAATTTATAAGGCTCCGTCCACATAACAGTAAAACCTTTAATTTTGTTCCTACGTCAGTCTGTCTGGCTGCAGTCTTTTAAAACCAAAAGGCTCATTAAGTTTAAAAGTCAAATAAAATGGCAAATAGCAGTACATTTAAAAAAACATGTAAAGTACATGTTATCTGGATAATTCACTGTAGTAATCATTCTATAGTAAATTTCTTATTTATGTATGTATTTTTTATATTACAGGATGACTTATATGACATTGTAATAAATTATTACATATATATCATATACATACATATATGATAAATAAATGATTACATATTTTAGATTCCTCCTGTAATTACCCTATCTGTATAGGTACATGCAGAGCACTGAAACGGGAAAAATTGTTTTCTTGTCTGCTACGCCGAGATAAATGCTACGCCGTAGTGTAGACATTAAGTGCTACGTCTACGCATATACACACAAAAGTACTACAACCTGTTTTATACTGAAAAAATGTTTTCTTGTCTGCTATGCGAAATAAATGCTACGCCGTAGCGTAGATATTAAGTGCGACGTCTACGCATACACACACAAATGTACTCCGACCTCGTAGTAAACGAAGCACTGATTTCCGTAGCACATTTAATGCTACTTGTTACATGCCTGATTAAACATGATATGTACCGTATGTCAGCCTCCATGTATACAAGGTGACTTTTTGATCATCGTCCAAATTCGTACTGGAGGCTTGGTAAGTGATCAGCATCATGAATCGATAACAATTTTTGTGAAAATCTATGAAATTTCGACTTCCCATAGTAATTCACTCCCAGTCCTGAGTGTACGGGAAGTCGAAATTTAGTTTTATGAATTTTACAAAAATCGTTATTGGTTCATGATGCTGATGAGTTACCAAGGCTCAAGTATGAATTTGGACGATGTTCACAAATTCACCTTGTATAACACTGGCTTTTGCCCGCGGCTTCATAGTATTATCAAATCTGTCAATATTTTTAAGACCAATAATTTTACAATGACGATTATATACATATTACAATGAATTTTATAATGACAAAAATGTAATTGTTAAATTTCACCCGCATTGTGTTCGTATTTTAGTCGTCCCTAGGGAACTGCCCGTTTTTATAGTAGTAGATGAGTCCTACCCCTGTGGAAAGAATTAACCATCACCGCACTGAGCCCGTGTTTCATTTTATGATCACGTAACCCAGTTACTGAGGGTTTACATACATTTCGGTCTTAGTAGGCATACCTGAGCATAATAAAACTACCTTCAAAGACAGTCAAGTAGCGGTGTCCGCGAATGGACGCCGCGAACGTGATTATGCAACAACGGTGACATGGCCGAACTTACTGTCCGCGTTAACTAGACAACCGATTTTTTCACTAAAATTGTTACTACTCAAATTCCTCAAGTCACAGCGCCACAAAATATAGCCTAAATATAGAACCTATTCTCTAAAGGGAGAGTTTCATGTCGATACATCAAGTAATTTTCGAGATCGTAGGTAACAAACCAAAAAACCAACGAATATTAATTTTTAAATATTAATGAGATGGGATGAGGTGGGTTGGGATACTAGGATACAGTGGCGTGCATAAAAGTTTTTTCCGGAAAAGCAATCAGGAGGTCAAATTTGACAATAAAAAAATATGAAAACATTTAAATAACATTTTGAAAAAAAAAGTACCTACCCTGGCGTTATACAAACTTTCTATTTTCAAAGTGTTATTTAAATTGTTTCATTTTTTTTTTATTGTTAAACTTGACCTTCTGATTACTTTTCCGGAAAAAAGTTCTATGCACGCCACTGCTAGGATAGGATAGGACTTGTTGATTGCCAAAACAGTTAGTGTTAATTACAGCGTTGTAATATGAGCTTCAACTCGGAGCGTAATATCCTCAGGCGTTATAATTTTTTGGCCTGACATTATTTATCTTTGTCGTAGATAAAGAAGAGCATCGTCACGTTAACAATGAGGAGCAGTCAGTACAGCAGCAGCGTTGTGGCAGTTGCTGGCACATTCGCTCTACTGCTTATGGCAGTAGCCGCAGCACCCTTGGTAAGGAAATGTGGATTCTAAATATAACACGAGAGATTTTCTGTCTGCATTAATTATATTACTAAGACATCTATGGCAGTATCTTTAAAATAAATAGTGAACTAATCAGGTTTGTCAGGCGCTAGCATTTTCGCACCTTGTTTTTGTCGCCTTGATGTTGCTATGGCATCTTTGTATACTGTTTTTATTTACGTACCCATATTGTACCCGTATTGTGTGGTGGAACGGAACCTTTTGTGCGCGAGTCCAACTCGCACTTGCCCGGTTTTTATAAATATTTTTGTAATATTTAATATTTGGCAAATTAATTTATTAATTGCTCAGAGTTTGATGACCCTTTTGGTGTGGTTCGTATTTTTTTTGTCTTTGTCAACGAGGTGAGGCCAACATTTTATTTTGCGAAATTAGCAAAACGTGTTATCGATTTGTGGCTGGATAAATTAATGTTACCTTGAATATTTTTTTTCAAGTTTTTTTCTATGGCGAGACAATGCAAAGCGGTACATTCTCCCCTCAGTATTATGATACTTAATTTAAGAAAACGATACTTCGACATGTATGACTTCTGTTATATGTGCAACTACACGAGGTGTATGGTACGAGGGTCAGGTCACGAGCAGTCAGAGGCCGGCGGTTTCTTTTGTGTTGAGAGTCGAGACAGCGGCATTTCCTTTGACACGGCGGCAGGACTGAAGTCAGGGGAGCGACCCACTTTGCATCGTCTCGCTAATCGAATTAATTGAATTTCTCACTCCCCCCGAACTAAATCCATGGCTACAGCCTCGTTGACAGAAGCAGGGTAGACGCCATTAATTTAATCGTATGCTGCGGGAGCAAAACTGGTGTAAAGTAGCAATTTCAATTTTACACCACTTTGTTCTCCGCCTTGTATGGAACACCCTTCACATATTTACTTTAGTTTATTTTATTTTACACTGTATAATTTTACTTGTCTCACTCAATAAAACTATCATAAGATTCTGAATATTGGAAGAGCGCTGCTGCCTGAAACACCGGTTTAGAGTACTCTAGCACCTAGTTCGGGCACAGACGTACTTACTGGCAACTTGTTTAATGTAACTTGTTTTTTAAGTAATCATGTACAATCAAACACTGTTATATGATAATTTGATTTAAATAAACTTATTATTATTATTAGTTATGTTGCAAAAACTATTACGTGAAACTTGGTAAGGCGCTATTCAATTTTCTTATCTGCTTCTTCCAGTAGAACAAGGCTTAATTTTTTTTTCAATGCAAGTGCTCGTAAAGGCCCACTTCTAAAATACACTTTCGCTTAAATTTATTCGCTTAATTTAATTTCTATAAAACGGAGTTGTTCACAATAATAATAACGAGCGTAGCGAGTGTTTTAAACGTAACCGAGTAATTTATTGCTCTTACGCCCGTGTATCATACTACTTTTTCAATACATAGTGTGAGGAAATAAAACAAATTTAATCTTGTGAACTTTAAATTATGATTGGCTCAAAAGGACTGTATCCAGAGCCGTTAAACAGTGGAAAAAAAGTATAACATTTATGGTACACAGGAAAGGTTGCAGGTTAGCCAACCATTGTTAATAAATTTAAAAAATAATCATAATAAAGCCCTAGGGGAAAATAATCGACTTTCTGTTCGGTTTTGATGCATAAAAAGTGAGCCTTTACAAGCACTTGCATTGAAAAAAAAATTACATACAATTTTAAGCAAGAAAGACTTCCGCCACGTGAAATTTTTAAAATACAGTACTGAAATTATGAAACAAAATGTTTTAAAATATCAATTTTAACAAACCAGTGTGCTTTCTGTAGAACTTTGTTTCACGATGCGCAACAAGTGTGTAAAACGCTCACAAATCGTGTTTTAAATGCAACTATCGGTGCCTTAAATCAATTACCTCCGTAACGTGCCCCTAACAAGAAGTTGCTGTTAATTTTACTCTGTTTTCCTGTTATACCGCACATACAGGGTAGCGCGTTAAATGAGGCTGTGTGGGGAAAATCTAATCTATAAGAGGTAGAGAAATTTGCTCATTTTTAATTTTAGAAGAAACAAAACCGCAATCAATGCTTTTTGAAAAATGACTTACCTTAACCGGGAAACAAAACTGCAGCCGTAGCACAGTATTTAATCGCACGCGATGCGTCTTAGTTGAATCACAAGTGCGAGGAGCGTGACACGATGTTTTTGCGATTAAACAGTACGTCACGCTCCTTGCACTTGTGATTCAACTAGCGTCGCGAGCGATTAAAGACTTTGCTACGCCGCCAGCTCTAATTTAAAAAAAAACTTTCTGTATTATGGCTTGATCAATTACCTCCGTAACGTGCCCCTAACAAGAAATTGCTGTTAATTTTACAATATTTTTCTGTTATACCGCACATACAGGGTAGCGCGTTAGATGAGGCTGTGTGGGGAAATTTAAACTATAAGAGACAGAGAAATTTGCTCATATTCAATTTAGAGAAAAAAAAACAGCATTCAAAGCTTTTTGAAAAATGACTTACCTTAACCGGAAAACGAACCTGCTCTAATTGCAAAAAAAAAACTTTTTGTATTAAAGCTTGTTGTGTGTCAAGTCAATAAGAATGCCTTATTTTTGTATTTTCTAAGAATTCATACTATCTTTTACTTGAAAAATAATAAATGGAAAACCTTTTTTTAAAACAGCTTTTATTGAAGCCTTGGACTAAAAAATTAAATAAGTTTAGATCGCTGAGACTAATTTAATATCTTATGTTGAATTTAAGGTTTACAAATAGCTTGATATGTCATTATAAATTTTACACGTACAAGTAAAAAGAAAAAACGAGAGGAAGGTCACAGACCAGACTTAGCAGTTAGACATCTTATCAACCGCGTGACAAGAAAGAAATTATTCCGCCACTGCCGGGGTGTTGCGGGAAGGGTATTAAGTAAGTAAGGAAATAGAGATGGGATAGTATAGAATGACATTTGGTATAGCAGTGAAATTGCACTGATGTGTTAGCGAAAAAGGTTTGCCTTCCTTACGACGTCTAAACTAGTGGTCTGTGGCCTAGGAATGCATTCATAGATGAGGTGATAGAGAAAGTAAATGTCGTGTCGTATTTATAAGTAAAAAAAAAGTGGTTGGCAGAAGTGAATGGAGAGGACTCCACCGACAAGAGCACAGCTCTTACATTAGAAATGAAAAAGTAGTGACGTATTGAAATTAGTTTTTTTTTTAAATTTGCAGCTACAATTCCCGTCAGACATTTTTCAAAATGCTTTGATTGCAGTTTTTATGTTATCTAAAATCGATGACGGGAGTGGTTTGTGCAAATTTTTCTATCTCTTATAGTTAGATTTTCTCCTTATAGACCCAACTCAACGTGCTACCCTGTATGTTTACGAGATATTATAACGTGACGTAAATAAAACTCGGATACACGGGTGCACTGGAAACTAATTGCACTTGGAGTCATTCTTTAATAAGGCTGTTGTGTTACCATGAAACAGGCCACATTTTATTTATACTCCTTTATCTGAGCCTCTAGCAAGAGTATAATTTCCTTCATCCTAAATATCTAGCATGGCTGGTAACAATAGTAACCATTCCAGTTGGTAGAGAGGAAAAATAAATAAATTATTTTCACTTATCGATCTCTAGGCAATGGACTTTTCATCGTTGGTCTTTTATCAGGAGTCAGATGAGGAGCAGTCAGAGAACATGGTGGTGAAGGGCAGTGAAGGGGGCGAGGGGGATGACTCGGGCTCCTGGGACGCCGTCGACACAGCGGCGCTACGCAAACTGCTCATGCAGCTTGATGCGGAAGAAAGGTGAGTTTCAACTCGAGGCAACAGCCAATATAGGTGTTATTATCTTACTAAAGAACGCCCATAACTTCATCCATGCTGGGAAGGTAACAAACTTCAATTATACAACGTGTAACAGAAAGGTGTAACCATATTTGAAGAGCTTATTCAGTCAATGATATAGAACAACTTTTACTATAGAGCCAACCCTGAAATTTCGAAAAAAAATCTGCCCTTCCGGCCTAGTTGTTCTATACCATTGACTGAATAAGCTCTTCAAATATGGTTACACCTTTTTGTTACACGTTGTATAAAGCCTTTAAAATTTCAATTTTGCTTAAAAATAAGGGACCCTCCCTTGCCAAATTCCAAGTTTGTAATCTCTCTAGTTCCGGATATTGTGCCAAGTGAAAAACAAAATACTGCGAAAAATAAAGAACACCCTACGTTTCTAAATATTTAAATATAATATGTATATAAATATATATATACATATATACGAGTACGAATAGGTATATATTTTACGCCGTGATTGGTCAAATCCATCTTCTTAGAACAAATATATTATGTTAAAAAGCACATAATACATATATACGGTTTACTGTTACTATATCTTCGGTGTCCTAAGAATTCAATATTTCTTCATACTATAAGGAAATTTTGATCTACACAACACTTTTGATGTTTCTCAATAACTGCCTCAACTCAAAGTACAGCCTAGATTTAGCAAAAACAGAAACTTTTAGCAACAGTTAGTAACCTTTGATAGAGAAAATTGCTGCAAAAACAGATAGTGTTACCCTCTAGTTAACGTTGAACACTTGTAGCAGCAGTTAGTAACCTTTGATAGAGAAAATTGCTGCAAAAACAGTTAGTGTTACCCTCTAGTTAACGTTGAGGCTCCCACGTTCGTCTGGAAATGCGGGTACTATACTACGTATACACTCAAGGACATATTTAGAGGACGCAAAAAAAAGGTGAAGTTACTCGAATTTTTTATGTTTTTTTCCTTGAGTATATGTTAATTTTAGTATTACGTTTTTCCATAAATAACTTTTATACTAACTTTATGAAACTTTTAGTCTCATATATTACTTAAAATAATCGAGTAGCAATGGGCAACATTTCATCAACATTTTGTGAAGTTTCAATTCTTTCATGGGTGGATGATCCAGAGCTTTACCAGAGTCATTAAAAAAATTAAATTATAACCAATTTTTTTATCAGAAATTTTAAATATTTAACTTTTAGTTTTAATTTTAAATTTTAGGATTTAACTTTTGATGTCCTATCTAGGAGTAGCTCTGGTGCAATTTCAATTTGCACTAATTCGACCTAAGTATTGCAGAAAGATAACAAAAGAACTGCTTTTAGAAAATAAATCACATAACGATAACACCCAATAAGAAAAAACCCAAGTTACTAAAAACTTGAATCGAATCTATTCTTGCGTTCCTCTAAAAATGTCCATGAGTGTATTTTTATAGGTATTTTAACTACACTGACGTCCTCTAGACAGACGCATATTTATTCAAGTCATACCGACCTCAAAAAGGATGCAACAAAATAACATACATTGACAACAAAATTTTTAATCAAACATTTTACTGTACATAACATGGGTTTGACAAAAACAAGGGATCAAGATCCAATATTTACTTGTAGTTTTGAAAATATTCCATAACTTTGAAATTAATTACTTTGAAATAATTAACTAACAAAATATAATGAAAAAAAAGCTTTCTTCAAGTTGCAATAAAATTAGGAATAGCTTTTCAACGGGTTTTTTATTTTGCCGCCTGATCTCAAAAGTATAATATCATGTCTACGCGTATAATTTACCCTTACGAAATATCAATTAAGATAAAAATGTTATATTTCTTGTTATATTAAGAACGGTTTCGCAGCAGGGTTGTGAAAAACCCGTAATTTTTATATAAATTTTTTAAATTCTAATTTACAGAAATCAATGGAAACTTACACAAAGCATAGATAATAAAGTTTTGTTAAATAACTATTGAGTGAATTTTCAATTTAAGGGTTCTTTTTCGATTAGTTAGAAAAAGGCAACGATCGTTAAAAAAAAGCGGGTTTTTCACAATGCGGCTGCGAAACCGCTCTTAAGGCAAAACAAAAAAGTTGTTATTGGAAAAAAGGGTTTTAAAAGCTATTTCTTTAAGTAAGTGTAGTTTAAAAATATATATATTAGTAAATAACATGTAGAGTTGAGCAAAAAGCGTAATTTACAAGAGAAAAATGATTTAACGGGGGAAAGCCTAAGCGGCTGCCTATGACGACGTATTGCGGTAATTTGTAATCTAGCTTGGGGCATAATATACCCAATAATCCGGAATTTTGATTGCCCAATAAATACATTTAGAGAGAAATATAGGAAGCTTCCATCCAATACACAAATATTTGGTTCGTTCGTATAATATATTATACTAGCTTTTGCCCACGGCATCGCCTATGTTGGTTGAGTTTTTTGTATAGTCCTATCGAATCTGTCAACATTTTTCGGACCATACCTACATTTTTTGGTACGTAGTTCCAAACTCTGGTTTGGAGTGTTTACGTTTCCGTTTTTGGCGGTTTTTAGTGAGGCCGAAGGTCGAGCCGATTTTCTGATCGACAAAATTTTTTGTTCTCTGATTTAATCCTCTGAAAATGTGGTCTTTGGCGGTCTTTGACATGATAACAGATTTGATCGCCTAGTATGTTTGGCGAAGCGTCAGAGCCGTGTTTCCGAACGACACTTTTTTTTTGTTCTCTGTATTGATCCTCTGCTAAAGTGTAAGTTTGGCGGTCTTTTGCGACCTTTTTTAATAAATTTGGATGTTATTTACAACAACTAAGGTGTAAGAAGTACGGTCACGAAATTTAAGACATTGTTATCATCATCCAATATAATTTTAAAACAATTTAACCTCACTAACATTGTCATTTATTTTAATTTCTCTAACACGGCAAAAACGAAGTGCATTAAAAATGCTACTCTATGTAGGTATTTATACAAAGCGTTCGTCTCACATCGCAACGTCTCTGCGGTAAATGATGACATCATAACGACATCTTATCGTTGCTAACTTACTCTACCATTTCCACTGACAGTATGATAAGATCCAGATAAACAGCTGTCTGTTAGAACTGTCCGATTGCTTCATTATGAACTTAGCAGTTCTTGCTAAAGTTAGTTAGTTAGTTCTTTACAGCTGCACAACTTTTTATCGTAACTCTACTTTATGAAACTGACGTGAGCTTGTTTTCCATAACTGTGGTTCGCAGGTGGGTTTATAATTATATGCAGAATAACAAGACTAATCTTGTGTTATACCCAGGGCGAGATAGCTTAGAAAGTTATTTTAAAGTTAGATGGGATGCTACATAATATTGCTCTCGGCGATTGTTTAATTCGCAAAATTGGGTGGACGTTGTTGGGCGCCCGAAGTGGGGCCGAAATAGAATATTGGTTTTTGAAAATACTCCTTTAATATTTTCAACAATTTGCTTCCAGACTAGGGATCGGGGCACGTGTGAACCGCGCCTGGCCCCAAACTGAACCCCGCGGCTGGGGCCTTCGCCAGCTGCGTCCCATCGACGGGCGTTTGGCACGACAGTGGCGCGCTGACAAACGGCAAGTGCGCTTCCGTCAATGCTACTTCAACCCCATCTCCTGCTTCCGCAAGTGAACTACAACAACCGGAACGCAGCCACGCATCCAAACGAAGTTGCTGATACACGCGCGTTCGAATTTCAAAACGATCGATAACAACAAAACTTAATTTCTAATGGAATGTAAATAGCTTACACAAAGTCTGTTTTAGACTACTAGATATTTAAATTGAATTGTTACAAATTGTATTTAACTAAGGTTTATTGCGTTACGAGTATAAACATATGATGTAATTTTTTTAAAGGCGGTAAATTTTTTACCTCTATGTTTACAAATAGATACTCGTACAGTAACTTTTATTCAAGCAAATATCCATCATGACTGTTCATTTGATGCTGTGTCCATGATTAGCGAAATTCTGAAATACTTACATAAGACATTATTTATTTCCTTAAAATGTTAGTTTTACATGTACTTAAAACCTAGGGTTATTAAAATTACTATACAATGTGTATCTATCGAGCATTTTACAGGATTAAATCTCTATCTTATTAGCAAACTACTAAAGTAATTTATTTATCTGCAGGTATTTGCAAAATGTCAATTTGATCGGCTCGAAGCCGGCAATATTTAGAGCAAATTTACACTTGAACGATTTTCAATAATTTTATTTGTACTTTACTTGAAATAGATGAAACTTTGAAACAGATGGAGTTTTTATGTCTATTATATTTTCATTTTGGTTATTTTCTAGTCACATTTAACTTTATCCTCCTGTCTAAGTAACGATAAGAAAGATTTTATATTTATAATGTTAAATTACATATGTAGATACATTTTACCTTACTATTCGTACCTTTACTAAATAAATAAATAAATACATAGCTAATCGGAGAAATAAATCAACTGTTTGTGTCAAACACATTGTTCGTTTTATTTAATTCATATGCAATTTTATATATTTTCTAAATAGGGGGTCATAATTTATAAAAAGATTGAGTTGAAAGTGCCCTTTTTCAGCCCCAGGACCTCGAGCCGAATATCAACTCTCGATCATGATGATAAATCTCTGTACTGGAAGTAAGTCCGTAATATTATCCTTACGTTACATTATGAATGATGAACACTCGTCTTAATTTTAGTAATTAAGAGGATGGCCTACCCTAGCAACTTTTTTTATTACCCGTCCAGCACAATCAGTCCAATGGCAAAGACCTTATTTGCTTTTGATAGAGGTGATTGTATGTTGACTCATTGGTCTCTTTTTCTTGGACGTGTTATATTAATGATCACGCAGCGAAACAACAAATTGGTGTGTTTTAGCTAACACTAAGTAGAATCCGCCTTCTTGAAAAGGACGTTTGATAACCAAAAAAAGAGGGTGGAAAACATTTTTGTTTTCACAAAAGTATACATCTTAATACATTGTTTATAAGTAGAATCCTGATAGAAAAGATCAATAAATCATTTTTTTTTTTCAATACAGGGAGTGTCCGAATTTCTTCAAACGAATCCCCGAAATTCTGGCTTTCATGCTCTAAGCTCATGTACAGTCTTCATATAAGAACGTAAAGCATGTATCCCTACACACAAAAAAAACACATTTCGATCTGAAACTATTGAGAGAACCACGTGGGCTACGTAAGACATCATTCTTTTTTACTTTCGAGCGACAGAAGGCAAAATTATGAAAATGAAAACAAAATGGAGAATTTTATGAAAATCTTCTCTCTGGCACTAGCGCTTAAATAAAAAATTAAATAATATTTGTAATAAAAAGTAATAATATACAGAACATATGGATATTTTGTTACCGAAGACTATTTAATACATTTTTCAATGCAAGTGCTCGTAAAGGCCCACTTTTTATGCATCAAAACCGAAAAGAAAGTCGATTATTTTGCCCTAGGGCTTTATTATTTTTTTATTTTTTTATTTTTTTGCAATGGTTGGCTAACCTGCAGCCTTTCCTGTGTACCATAGATGTTATACTTTTTTTCCACTGTTTAACGGCTCTGGATACAATCCTTTTGAGCCAATCATAATTTAAAGTTCACAAGATTATATTTGTTTTCATTTCCTCACACTATGCATTGAAAAACGTAGTATAATACACGGGCGTAAAAGCAATAAATTACTCGGTTACGTTTAAAACACTCGCTACGCTCGTGTTTTAAATCGTCCTCGTAATTTTTTCCTTGTAGCATAAACTACTATTTTGAGCTACTTTGAATATTATTTCCATTTCCATCTAGGTCAGGGCCCCCTTTGCATTTGGGTCCCTAGACCGGTGCCATGTTGGCCTAAATGGAAATCCGAGACTGAGTACCTATTTTGTTTGGATTCAAAAATAAAATTTAAATTAAAATAAAATAAAAAAATTGTGTTCGTGCATTTCGCTAATCTTAAATTCATATATTTTTTTTATCTGACTTCCATCGTTTTTCCGCAGTCGAAATAGAAAGTTTATTTGTCTAAAAAAAACACATAAAAAGTAAAAGTAACACAACATAAATGAAAATATAACTCAAACTAATCATGCCATGTATTTTTTTGTTTAGAAAACTATCACTTTTCATACTGGAGACTCGGTAAGTGTCTAACTTAGACACTTTAAACAGAAAAAAAAGAAAAGTGTTTAACACAACCTATAATGATACTATTATGGTATTCTAATAAATTATATCTTATTTCCGCACTTTATAAGTGAATGTGCCATCTTATTTTTATGGATATTCATTTTATTTTTATACCTCAAAAACGTCTACAAATATATCCCACCCCTATAAAACCAAATGAAATGAGCTCTAAAAATCATAAAACCTCGTGTTTATCCACAAAATTCTATTACGTTTTATGCTTTTAAGATGTAAAACAAAGAATCCTCTTCTTGTTATTTATATATTACGAGTAAAAGAAGAAATAAGCCAAAAAGTACTAAATTTACACTGTGAGATCAGCCAGATAGCTAGTGACTATACAAAATCAAGACCCACGCAGGCGAAGCCGCAGGGTAAAAGCTAGCCACTTATACATTGTCCTGTCATATGAACTGTTCGTTAGATCTCTGAGCCATGACAAACTACCCGTAACTGCCGAGGCAATTAGGAAACACCTACATAAAGGGATGCACTGCAATAATAAGCGATTCCGGACGTACAAGGCTATATACGCAGGGCCAACTTTAGGGTCGAGGTTAGGACTAGACGACGCGCGTTGCGGCCATCATTTAATACGGCCACTGTGACATTGATATCTGAGCTCTACTAGACCGAATAATGCAAGTCTAATTAAAAACAATTTTTTGCGATTATTATTTAACTTAGCGACATCTAACTACGTCTCCATACAGCCAAAAAAGCAGAATTTTATGAAACAACATCATTGCATAATAGTTGTTAGGATATGGTGAATATTGCCTCGCTTTTACGCAAAGTTTAGCAAGTTATATAATTTTTATCTATACTAGAAATAAAAAAGAGAGAAATACAGACGTTTATGTATATAAGACTAAGTTTATACACTTTTCAACAAATAAAACTGTCTAACTATTGGTTCCTTTAAGAAAAAGCTTAAAGAACACTACCTCTCACAATCTGAATAGATAGATATTATATATATTTATGTTTATGTAGTTTATTACACACTATGTATATTTATAATATTTTATATATTGTATTTATAGTAAGTATTGATATAAATTTTTATTTTGTTATTAAACTTGTATAATTCTTTGTATATTCTTCTTCTCTGTGTACACGTGTATGATTACTCCGTTTATGTTACTTTTTCCTATTGTGATGGTTTTGCTGTCAGAAATCTCTGTTTAGAGATAAGCTCGCCAATGTGCATCTTTTTACTGTAATTTTATTTATGTTTATATTTCCGTGTGTGTACTTAAAGAATAAAGAATAAATAGTTACCGTCATTGAAATCAAAGCCATCAGGACGTCACAAACACTTTAAGCTGAGCGGAATGGCCTACCTAAAACGGTATGTATTATAATTATGAAAAAATGTATATTGTTAATTAAACTATAGTAAACAACTTCTTTTAATGTTATAATAACACCGATTCGGCGCAACACAACTTGACTTAATTGACAGGACTAAACTTAATTTATGTGTGCTGTCCTTTTCTTTCTGTATCGAAAAGACAAAGACGGGACGCTTAAAATAAGGTTAGTCTTGTCAGTTGTGTTGCGCCGAATCAACACCAATTTTGTTCAAAGTCAAGCTGTTTTAGACTAAAATTAAGTAAAATATATAGGTTATTTCTTTGAAACCACCAATTGTATTTGTATGGTTCTTGCAAGGAAAATATTGCTGAGAAAAATCATTTATGTACATTTTTTCTATCCATCGCGTCCATGTGAAACGTATTATTTTCTCCTATTTTGCGCTATCCGAAGAGCGGTATTTCAATATTTGTACCGACAGAAATCGACTCAAAGTCGATGGCAACTACCTGCCCCTTAAATGTCAAATTCAAAGGTATCACTATAGATAAAAAGGCCCCAGTCGTCAATGTCAACTATGCTATAAGTTGTCATCAGCAGTCGTAAAAAACGCAAAATCTAATTTACTTCAGGCGCCTTTTAGGAGCCTCCCAATATAGAACATAAAATTCTCGTTCGTACCAAAGGTACACGATAAATAATTTCAAGTGGCGCGGGATAATCGTTCATCGAACGGTCTTGTTTAAAGTTCAAGAGTGATAGGTAGAAAAAAAATAGGTGGTGGTCTTTTAAAGACAGCTTAAGAGGCTATGCGAATTTTATTTTTGTCACTGTCACTCCAAGCGAAAAATCGCGCAGTGCGAGAGGGGCGGATTCAGGGCAAAAGGGAAAAAAGATGGTTTTATATTTTTATAAAAAAAACTAAAATAGCTAGCAAAATTTCAAATATCAAATCTTTCGATATTGTTGAAACACACCTAATAAAAACATGTTTGAGTTCTGTATATGCTTCCTATTCGCCAAACGAGGAGAAAAAGTGTGTTTGAAGACCTCATTTCAACAGTTATTTCTATCGAGGAAAAATTATCCAAACATGTTTTCCAATTTCAAAACCCTAGATTATATAGTCAAAATACATATACCAGAAATTTATTAAACTTTTCCGTGTATTTCATGAAATACACAGAAAAGAAACACCCGCATTTTTTTCGCATATCGCCTTTTGGGATTAACCTCGTAACGTATACGTCCTTCGAAAATGGCCTTCGTCTAATTAGGGTTTAACGGACAAAACAATTTTTTTGACATAGAGATGTTTGTTTCCTACGACCCAGGTAAGTACTCTTTATAAGTACCAAATATACTACTAACTCGAAGACCTTTTAAAAGGCGTTAGTAGGTTAATAATGTTAATTATTATTAATATTATTATTAATATATTATTAACGTATTCGGAATAATGGGATGTCGGAATATTGGAAATTACGTAGACATACACATTTCGATGATGGACTTCCACGTAGTAACGCCCAAAGGGAAGGAATTCCCATAGCTTAGTTTCTAAAAGATTTTATTTTAAATTTTTTTTCAGAGAATATACGACATTTTAGGACATATTAGTTTTCATTGTTTTGGTATATAAATAAACCTTTATTTTTATGATTTTTAAAAGATTTGTCGGATATGACGCCACTTGAGAATTTTAGTTACTATACTGATTGTGGTGTGCGATTGATTATAAAAAAGTGGTCTGTCTCTGTCGGTCTACTCGTCTGTCATTCACCTGTCAAATCAGTCGGAAGTAAATTATTATAAATTTATCTTGATACAAAGGACACATTTCTAAACATTCATTTCTCAAGTGACGTTACACGAAGGCAAATGGAAGTTGCAGCTTTTTCATAAAAATATTCATCATCATGAGGTGTTTTAGACCACGAGTTCTAAAATACGGCCTATTAAACCTTAATCTCGAAATGGTTTCCGAATTGACACACCTTTACGTAATTTAATCTATGCGAATTGCGATTTAGGAGGGCTCAATAATTCCTTAGGCTTACAGTGCTACAGCAATTTCACACCTGCTTGGTAGAATGACAAAAATAGTAATTGGGTTAGGACTACCCAATAAACACCAAACTTCTGAATAGTAGCTATATTGCAGTCCACTGTGAAAACATTAGCAGCATAAACCTTCTGAATAACAGCATTTTCAGAGCATCCTCGACTGATATAACTCTAAAAAGTGACCCAAATTATTCAGCACCCAGCTGAATCAGTTACCACCATTGCTGAATAATAGAGCTATCACAGCATTATATCGGGTAACATTTACCCTAACAGCTGATTTTATAGCCTAACATTGGATGATTATGGGCGCACGAATTACCAATTATTCAGCACTTACAATGAATGTGTACCAAATTAAAGCTTCTATGCAGATGAGAGTAGCCTATGAGCGAAACGGTGAATTAATATATTCTTATTCTTTATTGTACGTCTGACTTTCGCCATACCAAGTATTCATTGTGGATCGAGTGGACTTTGAAGATTGTTAGTGTGCACAGTGTATTGTATAGCAACCATTTTAGTGTTTTGTGATTGCAGCAGCAATAATGTCGGTAAGTAAATGCAGAGTTTCCGTTATTTGCGCTTAATCTTACTGCGATTGCAAGTTTGTCGTCAAATAACATGTATATTTCCTTAAAAATGTTCACGCTCTCTCAAGATATTACTGTTTAGCAGAAAATCCAAGCGTTAAATATGGACATTGAATAAAAAAAATATGTATTATTTTGTTTTTTGTGTGCCAAAAACAGATATACGATTTTTACGTGTAAACAATCTAAGTTAAACTTATTCCAATAACCTTAATCGAAAATCAGACCAAAACATTTAGTGATAGAATAATTATTAAATTGAAATTATATTGAAAAATGGTGGATTAGTAATGTGTACCTTAGTACATACTGAACAAACAAGTCATACTGAACAAAATGTACTCTACAACTTTTTAAATGACGCCTATACTTCTGATGGGCATGTTTTAGCGAAAACGTTATAGATTTAATTTTTAGGGCATTCTTTAGATCATACAATCTTGAAATTTGTGTAAAAATAAGTAAACAAATGACCCCGTGGATGAGTCTTAACATTTTTATCTAGAAGTCGAGTTGTTAAATAAAAATTGAGATTTTCGTGAACGCGTATTTGAACGTGGTCGTAACAGCCACGGCTAAGAGCACGCTATTTTAAATTAAAAGGGAGTGTCATAGAGTTCAGTTTTGATTGATGCAAAATGAGGTGCTCAATCTGACTTTATATGCACTCTTAAGTACTTTAGGAAATTGAGGTCTGACTAGGAAAATGATAAACTTATTTGGTTATAAAGACATGAAAATGGAGCAAAATGAAAACGAAAGTGGCGCATATTATTACGGTATTGTCCTGTTGTTTCTTGGTATATCGGAGCCTAGGGGTTATAAATATTTTATAACCTAAAGCCTACATAAATATTTAGAATTAAATTAAATATTTTTTTTAAGGGGAAATTGACGGATGATTTTATCCTGTTTAATGTTCTAATCTCTTTTGATATTCAGGACAGAGATTAGATATTAATATTGATTTCACTCAAAAAATATTAAGTATCTACGAGTTTATTATGTTTGCTTCAGAGCATCGCAACTAGCACCTTCTCAAGTTCATCTTGGTAACAGCTACAATATAATTAGATATGACGAAAATCATCTCGCGCTTTAGATATGTATAGGTATATTGTACATAATAATATACCTACCTCATTTTTGTACCGCCTCGCATCATATTGTATGGCCAGTACTCGTAGCACAGTGTTTAATCGCGCGCGACGCCACTTGGTTGAATCACAAAAGCGAAGAGTGTGACAAGATCTTTTTGCAATTTAACAGTATTTCATGCTCCTCGCATCTGTAATTCAACTAAACAATGTGCTTCGGGGCCAGGAGTCTTAGAACGTTTGAATAAACTCTCTTGCGGTACGAACTACGATACTATGTCACGGACTACGATCCTATGACCGGTAGCAAGGATCGCGTAGCATCGTACCGCATCGCACCAAAAAGCTTGTGGTCATTATCTTATCCATCGTAGACGAGTATGATAACTTAGACTGAAAAATCTTGCTCCCTATGTTATTTCCTGGCCTTTTCCCAAAAAATCCTTTCGTAGCCGACGTTTGCATAGTATTAGGAACTTTCTCGCGTTTGTAGGCTCTATATTTAAGAATTATTAGTGAGCACTGAGTGTATCTCCCGTTAAGGCGATATGTAAAAGTTTTAGCGTCCCTGTTACTCCATATGCGAAAAAACCCTCAGTGCGAGAGGGACGGATTCGAGGAAAAGTAGCAAAAAGTCGGTTTTTTATTAATATAAAATTTACTAAAATTGCTATCAAAATTTTGTTTAACCAGGTCCTAGATATTGTTAAAACCAATCTAATAAAATATAATTGCAGTCCAAATGTCATTCTAAATTGTAAAACCAGGAGAATTGGTGTCGAAAAAGACCTCATTTCAATAAATATTTCTATCGAGCCGAATTTCTCCAATCGCGTTTCTGTTTTAACAGATCCCTAGAAAAAGATTTCAAAAATAATATACTATTTTATCAAAATAATACATTATTTACTGAAGTAGATATGCAAGTTCTTAAAGTGTCGATTTTTTTCCGTAGCGCCTTAAATTATCTCTATGGCGTATCATAATTATACGTGGCCGTATCACCACGAGACATAGAATAAACACAAATTTTTCTGTGAGTTGCCAAACATTCAATGGCTGTAGGAATTCCTTTTATTATAATATTGCTTTTCATAAGAGATTCTTATAATTATTCCTCTATTAGTAGTTTCTCTGTATTAAGTCCCCTAATAACTACGCTAGACCTAAAAAAATAATTGTGAAAATTAGTAATTTAAACGATTAATTTAATAATAATTACAACGTTAAAATTAATTAAAAAACATAAATTAATTGTTTGTACTTACTTAAATAATTACCATAAAAATTAATTAATAAATTAAAAATAATAGGAAAATAATAGTTGACCATTGTTTGCCCACCATTCTCACTACATTTTCACCATATTGAAGGTTGGCTAGAAGAAATTTCTTTAGAAATAAGCTCGCCCTTGTACAAATTTTTTTTCATGTGTATGTAATATTATTAAAGATTTTTGTGCAATAAAGAATAAAAGAAGAGTAAATAGGTTTCTTCTGGGTGAGCGCTCGTCATCCTAGGTCGCATCAAATGCTGTGGTAGCCAAGCATAACCCATTGTGAATTTAAATAAAAGGAGTTTGTATTAACAATAAAATGTACAACTGCTACGTTGTAGACATGCTACGTCGTAGTCATGCTACGCCGTAGGCCTGCTTCACCGCCGTGCCGTAGCAAACTAGCTACACCATTATAATGTTTTCAATGCATGTGCTCGTAAAGGCCCACTTTTTATGCATCAAAACCGAACAGAAAGTCGATTATTTTGCCCTAGGGCTTTATTATTATAATTTTTTTTTTATTTATTTGGAATGGTTGGCTAACCTGCAGCCTTTCCTGTGTACCATAAATGTCATACTTTTTTTTCCACTGTTTAACGGCTCTGGATACAGTCCTTTCGAGCCAAATATAATTTAAAGTTCACAAAATTATATTTGTTTTATTTCCTCACACTATGCATTGAAAAACGTAGTATGATACACGGGCGTAAGAGCAATAAATTACTCGGTTACGTTTAAAACACTCGCTATGCTCGTGTTTTAAATCGTCCTCGTAATTTATTCCCTTGCGCCCTTGTAGCATAAACTACTATGTAGTCACATTTTATTCGTGGTGTTCTACAATGAAATCTGAAATCTCGTTTCCTTTGTCGCAATCAGACGGTTTTGAATAATAAAGTGACAGGGTGTGATTTGCAAAACAAATCTGTAATCCAGAGAAGATTGTCTTGTCGGACGAGTAAGCCACAGATTCCAGTGACTCGTATTATACGATACGCATTTAGAATAGCTCCTTAATGTGAATCGTCTTTCTCTTTTTAGAGTTCCGTCATAGCAGCGTTAGCACAGCCACGACTCTCAATGTTGAGATCCAGATTCAAACCTGCCGTCGAGCATGCACCAATGACTTTTGCGGATTTTATTTGCAAGGTACAGATATTCTATATCAGAAAATCCGTTTCGCTGTGGTTGCAGTAATGAAGTGCACCATTATGCGCATTTTGTGTGTGTTGCGCGTTTTGTACCGCTCGGCGCTCCCGCTAGAGTTCCCAACCCTCCCAGAATGCTCGGGAGACTCCGGGAATATTGTTCAACCTCCCGAGCTCCGGGAATGTAATTAATTCCCCGGATTTTCTAAAACAAAATAATTGTCATTAACGAAATAGGTAAATCACGTGAAATAAAAAATTTAATGACAAAATAAATTTTGATTGTTCATATCAAATATGAATGATGCTTCTACAAAACGAAGAAAATTAAAAACAACAAATATTACCGACTTTCATTCAATTGCGTACCGATTTGTTCAAATCTCCCGGGTTGGTTCCTCTGAGAGTTGGAAATCCTAGCTCCCGCAGTTACGCACACTAGAAAAAGTACGTGTACACGCACTACTACAACCATAGCCAAATGAGATAGAATATAGGTATCTGTATTTGTTTGCGTCATGTATTTAAACGCACAACAGAAAATATAAAAAATGCTACTACGGCGTCTTATCAAAAATACTAACTACACATCGAAAAAATCTTACTTGCACACTAAAATACTATCTGTGCTCTTATAGAATTACTGGATCGTTTACCTACTGGCTCTTTTCTTCGCTGAAGAATGTCTGGTGGCAAATTTCGTGTCAAAATAGTATTTTTGATGTGCAATCAATAATTTTGATGTGATATCCCTTTGTTAATATGTTGAACGGTGAAGTATAACACTACGAGGAGAACTTACATGCCCTAAAAAGCGTGTTTGTTGCTGAGTTCCATATTATATTTGACTAGCCTTTCTCCGCCCGCTTTTATTTTATCTTTGCCCCGTTTTCGGCTTGGCGTTCATTTTATCAACACCCCTTATAGCCTATATGTTGCCTATGTAACACTACGATGATAATAAAAAAACTGCATCTAAATCCGTTGAGTTGTTCTCGAGTTAAAACGGAACATACACACAGAAAGACAAAATTGTAAAAATTTCATTTAAAATTTTGCGAAAATATTAATGTGCTTTTTTACTGCTTTATAATTAGTATGTAGATTACTTGATCACTACTGGCCCAAACATTGTTTGGATTACTTCTGGTAGATGTAGTATCAAATATCGTATCAAGAGGACGACTTACTTTATAATAATAATGTTAATAAATATATATTGTTCTTTATTTATTTCTTTGGTTGACTCATTAATATTAAAACAGTAAAAATACGTTTTTACTCTATATATTTCGGCCCATAGTATGGGGCCGTCATCAGTCGAATGGAATAAAATATTGAAAATTAAGGTATATAAAATAAAAAAGTAAAAGTGACACCTGTAACTTTTTTCTCAATAACTAAATAAGTTTCTCTACAGATGGTGCTGCGGGACTGCTCCGAAGTGACAAAATTCGATCGAATATCGTTTGGTCGTATATTCATCTCTGTCACACTCACTAGGCGCGTCAGAGATGGACATATGCTCGGACTAGCGTTGCCATCTCTTAAAATCAGAAAGCCGGACTTATCCGTTAAAAAGCCGGACTTTTGGGTCCGAAGGCCGGACGCTAAGCAAAGGGATTTTAGATAAAAAATTCAAATAAAACACACATTTTTCAAGAAAATTTTAATTGTTTTCCTTTGAATATTTTTCTTTGGAAGAAAATGAATGAAAATGAAAATGAATCTTTGAATGAAAAGAAAAATTTCCTTGATAATTTTCTCATAAAATTGATTACATGTCTCATGCCATCTATAAAATCTACATTGAGGGAACTGAATCCAATGAAAAGCTGATGTTTAGCATTGTGGAGCCCATTAAGGGGCAGGTAGTCGCCAACGACATTGAGTTGACTTATGACGGTACAAATATCGACAGAAACTATATTGGAATAACGTTCATATCAGCGCACACGTCGCTGGGTCTCCGGATAACGCAAAATAAGGGAAAACAATACACATGGACGCGATGGACGGAAAAAAAACCATATAAGGTTTTTCTAAGCAATATTTTCCTTGTATTTTATTTAGTGCAAGAACCATACGAATACCATTAGTGGTTTCAAAGAAATAACCAATTTTACTTGGTTTTTAGACTAAAAACAGCTTGACTTTGAACTATATGATTTCAGTTTTTTTTTTTTTCTTATACTTTAAATATAAATGACACCATTTTTTTTACAAATTTTTAAACATCTCATTTAAGAGAAAATCGTTATCAGTAAAAGTAATTTTCGGATGACGCTGGAACAGGCGCCTTAAAGTGACGTCATCAATCAGAAAGATAAACTTCTTCGGCTAGGAATCAAACCCGCATCCCTGCCTATCATCGGCCAGTAACATGTTTTGCAATAAATGCAGATTAGAAAAATAATAGTAATTAATAATCATCAAGTTATAATAGATTATTAGCAAACCTCACAAACTAAAACACAACCCGTTTTTAAGTTAGCCTAATGTATCACCTAAAAATAACCATTAAGTCTGTTATTTGAAAAGTTTGTGTTATAATATAATCATACGATTGATATCAGCCATACATTTTTTTTAATGTAATGTAATGCAATGTAATGTCAATTAGGTATGTAAAGGAATTTTACAAGGGTTAATTTAATTTGCTGTGCCCTTACAGGGTTCATGTTTGATACTACCTTTTATATGTAAAACCTATGTACACAACATTACTGCAATCAATGTTTGATATTTGGTATTTAATTTAGTTTAATTTTACGCAAAATTTTCGTAACTTATTATTACTAATTATACTAGCTTTTGCCCGCGGCTTCACCCGCTTTGATTAAGTTTTTGTATAGTCTTATCGAATCCCATCCCATCCCATCCCATCCCACTAATGCCACTATCCCATCCCATCCCATCCTCACTATCCCATTCCACTAATATTCAACGGCGTGAAAGAGTAACAGTACATCACTTTTCTATGGGGACTTGACACCCCATTGCCTTCAAATGGGAACTGATTTATGGGATAAAAAGTAGTCTATGTCCTATTCCAGGTCTCGAACTACATTTGTGCAAAGTTTCAGCTTAATCGTTTCAGTAGTTTCTGCGTGAAGGGGTAACAAACATCTATCCATGCTGTTTTTGGTTATTTTTATTATAATTATTCTCTTTTTTTTATACCTACCTTTTTGTTTTGTAATAACTCTTCATTGTTTTATCATCACTGAATGTACACATAGGAAGGAACTGGCTTCTGTTACACGGTGTTTACTTTTACAGAAGCTAGGGCTACAAAAGTTATGATAAGATGATTGTAACAATAAAGATATTTTTATTATTTTTTATTTTTTACTATTATCCACCCATCCATCCATCCACCCATCCATCCATCCAAATTTTGGCATTTATAATATTAGTGGGATTAGCGGAATGGAATGGGATAGTGGGATGATCAAAAGAGCATATTTTCAACTACCTATACTTTGCAATAAGCTACAAATCACTTACTTGCACGACCACTGTATTATATGATACCCATTTTCAAACAAATTTCAACCGTTATGATAGCGCAATATAAACCGCCATAGGGTAGGTTACTGACGACACAGTATAAGATAAAATAAACTTTTAACAAAAAAATAGCAACCGACTTCAATAGTAAAGCAGTCATTCACTAAAAAGTTAATAATAATTCTATAAAGACCGATGGTACCGAAGCAACAATTTTGCTGACTTCTTTCTTCCTAAAACAATATGTTATCTCTGATGTATGCTCTGATCCGTTGAGGAGTTCTATGGTGAATATGGTGATGAAGCCAGGATCGAAGATCAGGTGGAAGAATATCGATTTTCAAGTAATACCTTGTGATCAGCACCCAGGTACAAAGCGATTACCTCAATTTCGAGAGGTATGCTGTCATTTTCTGAGGAGTTCCACTGCCTATCTCTGAATACCTTCATCAGATCATGACCAAACCCAAAATGGGACCTACCTGGAAGTACACTCTTTCAAACAAAAAAAGAATTGTTCAAATCGGTTCAGAAATGACGGAGTTATGGAGTAACAACGCTAAAAAAAATATATAAAAAAACATACAGTCGAATTGAGAACCGCCTCCTTTTTGAAGTCGGTTAAAAATATACTGTGCTGGCGAGTTGGCGACTCTATGATAGCGCAATATAAACTGCCGTGGGGTAGGTTACTGGTGACTGTACATTTAAAATCAACTGAACCAACGAGCTCAAGCCTAGGTCGTACTTAAACCATTTACTTTACTTCCCACGATTGTCTCGTTTCTGAACCCCTGGTGATTGTTTCCATTTATTTAGTCATCTTGTTACCAGCCGCAAACGACACGCCATTTAGCTCGATTCAAACGACACCTGTACTCGTATATATTATGTACTTCGACTTTTCAGAGGTAAATTTATTGTTATTATATTACGCAGCCAGCGTAATGGGGACCTTTGCGCCGGGTACGATGAGGGGCAGTCTTTTTGATAGTTGGGGTTTTATTTGTAAGGTAATTTTGTTCTTATAGTAGGTTTAGATACATTATTTTAAGGTGTAGGGTTCTGTTTATTATAATTATTATTGATTTAATCTTAATAAACCATTTAAATAAATTTACTATATTTTCATCAGGCTGATGACGGCCCCACTGAGGGGTCGAAATATAGCGACTAAAACCATTTAATTGTTTGTATTTATGTGGAGTAAAACATATATATAAAAAATAAAAAAATAAAAAAAGGCCCTTGAACGGTGTTTTATAAAAATATTTTATTAACATAATTATTTTATAGAAAAGGAAATTTATTCATAAATGACAAATTCGACGAAATTATAAAACTACAATTAATCTAAATTAAAATTACCAATAAAAATGAACAAAAAGTATAAATCTTATATTTCAGAGGTTGTTTTAAAGGTGGTCTCGTTTCACAGAAAACTATTTACGTGATAAACACGTAGATTTTCACTAGAGGCAAGTTGCCTCAGGCAACTAAACCATATATTTTGTCCTCGGCCAGCTATCTAATTTTTAGACTGAAACATAATTTACTTTTCATTACTAACACTCTGAAAGTGAGTACCTAGTATTTAACTAGAAATCCGGGATGTAAATTCGATTTACAGTTCTAGGGAGGTAAGTAAATTTGAACATCGAGCGCGGCTCCTTTACATTCACAAACTGATAAGTCACTCGTCCATTTAGCTGGTAATGGAAAACATCTGTTCTGCCCTGATCTATTTTTATTTTGTTATTTCTATTTAACGATATGGAAAAATGTAACTTTTATATAGTAAGCGACAATAAATTGGTTTTAATATTTTTAAACATTAGCACTGGCCAGAACGACGATAGCACGAAAAGGGGGCACTAAAATTTTCTTGTTGAAAACGTTGTTGCAAATATATTTTTGTAAGTTCTTTTTATTTCCTTACATTCATGATGAAAAGTAGAGTGTTCAAAAAAAGTGTAAGTGATCACCCTCGAACTATAATGGGCTTTCTCAATTTACAACTTTTTTAATGTTTACTTAAATTCTATTCTATTCTATTCCGGGTACTTTTGGCAATGCCCTTCTTTAGTATGTCGCCAATTTGGTCAGAATATGTTCTTCTAGGGCGGCTTATTATGTATCTTTAGTTACCAACTGGACTGGGTGCCTATCATCAAAGACATAGATATACTATCAAATTTGATCAGAATATGTCCATCTAGGGCGCTGGGCGGCTTATTGTGTATCTTTAGTTACCAACTGGACTGGGTGCCTATCATCAAAAACAAAGATACATAATAGAGGGGCTGGTCGAGCTGTACCTTCTACTTGCGCACCATGAATTTCTTTCGTCACTCTACTTTCATTCATCCTCTCTACATGTTAATCTAGGATCTTCTTTATAAGACAGTGAAAGTTTCATATCGATTCATCAAGAAGTTTCCGATATCTTAGGTAACAA
The DNA here is from genome assembly GCA_934047225.1 of Ypsolopha sequella. Classification (NCBI taxonomy): domain Eukaryota; kingdom Metazoa; phylum Arthropoda; class Insecta; order Lepidoptera; family Ypsolophidae; genus Ypsolopha; species Ypsolopha sequella. The sequence continues at coordinate 14,670,188 of OW203996.1, forward strand.
ACCAACAAACGTTCACTTTTAAATATTATTTTTATATACTTTTATATATTATTTTAAGGATACAAAGGAAAACATTGAAGAAATAACCCTGAACCCACAGTTCAAAGCGCGCTCGTATCACACATTAATATGATAAACTGAGTCCCGTGTGAGCGCGAGATTAATCTGATTCATCGACTGAGGACACCGTAACTAATCGCTCATTAAATTACCTGGCCGCGTATATGGCTTCCCGTATTCTGTACATCCCCAAGGAGAAACAAGACGGTAAATCACTCGTTTTTCAGGTTAAATTACTCGTAAATATAATTTACTGTAAAATTCTTTTAACATTGTTACATTAAAAATATCTTAATATTGTAAGTGATCAGAATAAAAAAAAAAACAGGGGACCTAAAAAGACCAACTTGGGTGAATCATGAAATAATTTGAAAGTAAGATAGAGTCAGAGTTTCTTCAAAAGAGACGGCATTACAACAGAATCATAATATGATTCATCCAAAGCGGCCTTTTTAGAGGACCTGATATTAATTTATAAAAATACAAGCTTATTGAACTCGTGTCAGTGAGATTTTACGGGTAGACTGAATTTTCACATGAAGTTATGAATTAATAATGAATGGTGGATATCTGAAAAACAAACGTGGACTTCGGAAAGATACTGTTAGTGTTGGTGAACAAAATAGAAATGTAAATTTAATTCATGTTTTTCACTAAAATTGAGAAACAGAACGACGTAAAAACAATATTTTTGGCCAAGTTCATCACTGGTTTTTTTATATACCAATTGTTTATTAAAGTTTATTAATATATTTTTATATGAAACTACTTATCCTTATAAACATGAAATTAAAAAACTCTCAATAATATATATTGTCATTGATTTGTAATAAATATTTTAAAACTGCTCTCTCAACAGGTGCGCGAGCTGAAAAGTCGTCGTGTCTCTGTCTACCTACGCTATACATGCGAGAGTGAGAGCGCGTTTTTTACAGACAAAGCTCAACAACTAAAATACCGTACTCTATATGCCCCATCGAGATGATGAAATCGATGTTGCCATGTCGTAGAATTGACCATTTCATGATCTGGTTGGGCATATCGTATTTCTGTTAAAATTGGTAGGGTCTCCTCGCTCCGCTCCGCTTGGCTCGGCTCTCCAAATGTATTTACATGTAAACCTAACACGCTCCTCGTCGCTCCGCTTCGCTTCGCTCGTCGTCACGCCTATTGTTTACTTTTGGTGAAAGATTTTTGATTTCATATTTTACGATCTGCCCAACCAGATCATGAAATGGTAAATTCTACTATATGGCCTAGATATATATATATATATATACAAGGTGACTTTTTGATCATCGTCCAAATTCATATTGGTGGCTTGGTAAGTGATCAGTATCATGGATCAATAACAATTTTGGTGAAATTCGTAAAATGAAATTTCGACTCCCCATAGTGATTCACTCGGGACTGGAAGTGAATTTCTATGTGAAGCCGAAATTTCATTTTAGGAATTTCACAAAAATTGTTATTGATCCAAGATACTGGTCACTTATCAAGCCTCCAGTATGAATTTGGACGATGATCAAAAAGTCACCTTGTATATATATATATATATATATATATATATATATATATATATATGCCATACAAACCGTACAGAGTTTGTCTCTCCTTGGGGGACGTACAGAAAACGGGAAGCCCTACCTTGGCCGCAGGTTACCCATAGAGGTATTCCTATGTAACTAGAGTGAATTTTGAAATACGTCGCTCACCATTAACGTATTACTTTCGAAATATTTACTGTAACCTGTAACTGTTAAACAATGAAAAACAAACATTTTGATAATTTTTATGACACCAATTTTCTTTTTATCTGCACATTCATTTCTTTTGTTCTGCTTTTAATCTGCATTGACGTTACAGGTAATTTATTGATTGTCATCCTTATCATATATCATGTTACAACGGAAAATTGCTCTGTGAAAAAAGGAGCATCGAGGTAATTATTTTGAATGGAATGTAATATCGGGTGGAGGTAAAATAAATGACAATAATAATTGCCAATTTTCTTTATTGACTTGGGACAAAAATGGGAATCTTTCAAACTATTTTTTTGTATTCAAGTACAAAGTAAGTACATAGGTATGTAATATTGACCGACCAAGGTACAATTAATTTGCTCAATAGCCGGCGTCGGCTACATGAAAGACACGGCGTGTGGTGTACATGCTGTGCTGCCTCGTCCGAACTCCCCACAGCCGCCTCCGACGTCTTGCAGTCTCGCTAAGAGGCGATGGATCTTGAAGAATGGTGTTAAATTACAAACCTCACAATGTCATAATAACGAAAAGATGCGTTATTAAAAAAAAACCGGCCACGTGCGAGTTGGACTCGCGCATACAGGGTTCCGCACCACTACACAATACGGGTACGGAACCCTATAAACATTATGGTAAATAATTCCACTTGCAGTTATGATATCCCAACTTAACTTGACACTTACGATTTATTCAACTCTATGTAGGTATCTAAAGGATCTAAATTAAATTGGACAATGATAACTTCCAAAATAATTGTAATTTTTAGATTTATTCCTATGTGTGTGCTATAAGACCTACCTGTAAACAAAATTTCAAGTTTCTTAGTCAACTGAAAGTGTCCTATAGGTTTACATGGTGAACCAATTTGTATGAAATTGATTATGTAAAGTGCAATAACTTTTTTTCGCGTCAAGTTGGAAGCCTGATTTGTTTACAGCACCATGGGGCCGTAAACTTCTGTAGGAGGTACTCGTATTAGTTTCAACTTCATATCTCACACGGGGCCCGAGCAAAAGGGTCTTCAGAGACAGCAAAGTGATCCTATTATGGTTCCGTTTTTTCATTTTGAGGTATGGAACCCTAAAAATAGCAAAAACATCCGAAAGATCTAAAAAATAATCACTGAATATTGATTATATTTTTTTGTTTTTTGTTTGCGGCTTGTTTTAGCTTGTTTGCGAAAATAGAGAAACTGAAGTTTGCATTATCTTTAATATTGTATGGCTTACAAAAAATATAATCCGAATAAAAAGATCTTGGGAATAGAAATGGCGACCGTTCTATCCACCTTTCACTATTCTATACACACTATCTCAGTCTTTATTCGCACATGGGAATATAGTCAATGTGTTTATTGTAGGGACCAGGTTTTCTTTCTCCGGTATATTGGCAATCGCTCAAATTCAAATCTCATACTGCAACGTCAATATGTTAGTGTATTTTGTCAAAGCTGTCAGTACAGCCCATAGAACTAAGTTTTTATTTTATGGTTACAGCCAAAGCGGGCAGACATTTTGAATCCCAAGGTCTTTTGACTCAGGTAATACCAGAGCTTACCCGCCCTCAGGATGCTCTTCGGCGGCAGGTGACCGAAGAAATTGTGAAAAATGTCTTGGGGTGTTGTCGTGTCAGTGTAAAAGTTACAGCGGTTTTTCTGAGCTTTCTCTGAGCAAACGCGCTGCTGACGCTGCGCTGCTTAGGCTCAACGATGACGTCACACGGTATGCCGGTGTGCGAAATCTGCTATAAATCTAAGCTGCGGTACTTACAATCGGTGCTATGTATTTTACAATGACATCTTTGTGAAAATATTTGTATTAGGGTAGCGTTCCAAAACCAAACCCCTATCAGCGAGCAATTCTAGTCGGATGAGTATTACGTTTTGGAACCGGTCTTAATGGAACAGTCTTCGGACTAGCTTTGGTGAGATTCGGAACGGACATAGAGTAATATGTCAAAAGAAAAGTTTGGCGGGAAGACGAAAATGTTTAAATCATGGGTGAGATTTTATCTACAGGTTTTATAATTATAGAGAAAGCTTGCTGATAATCAAGTTTCAGACTTGTAGGAAATAACAAAAGACAAATTCAAATAAAAATGTAGTTCTAGGTGAGAAAATAGGAATAGTTCTCATCTGTGGATTGAGATGTGTTCAAACGTTTAACACTCTTCAGTTCATGTTTTGTAATTTTTGATATCCATGTAAGCATATAAAAATCATACGTCAAGAATCATGCTTTTGACAGGAGCAATATATTCCCGGCGATTTTCGCAGAACTAAATATTGGTCGTGTCAGTAGAAAAAGTTGCTCGGGTTTGATCGTTCCAAAACGATCTCATTTGTGGTTTTGGAACCAGCATTGAGCTACTTTTATCTGACAGATAGTAATATCTTCTACTTCATCGGACAACCTAAGGTGTTTCGGAACGCTACCTAGATGTATTGTCTACTTTATGAGCCACTTAAAATAAGTTTAAATTCGAATTATCTAACATACCGAAGGATCTTACAGATTCAATATCTATAGCAATATTTAACGTTGCACCCCCCTATCTTGGAGAAATATACACGGAAATATAATAATATTATATTATTAAATGTATTTTATAATAGAACGTGACTTGACGTGACGTAAATGCCCAAATATTACCTTGTATTTTTCCTATAATTATATAAGGAAGCAAATTAGTATTATACAATGTATAGGTAGATGCACCCCCCTGACAATAACAATGCCGGCGCCCATTTTTTTGTTGTTGTTCTAATTTATATGATTTCCTACGTGTTATTATGATAAATAAATATATTAAACCCTATACTGGGGCTCTACCGCGTAATTCTCATTTGTATCAACTTCAAGCAAATTCATGCGAAATTCAACGCGTGCAAAAGAGATGGCATGTTAGGCGGGCGTCGTCGCACGCACGTCAAATTTCAATCTCAAGTTGATGTTGATGAAAATGAGAATTACGCGTTAGACCCGCTGCTTCGAATAAACGCTTCTTTGAGTGAACGCAGCTTCAAATGAACACTTCTTTACATTATCACAACTTCGAAACCACGATAGTTGGTACTAATAAATAATATACTATATAAATAGTGTTTGCTGCATCAATTCGCTTAGATTAAATTATGTTAAGGTGTGTTGATTCGAAAACTGTTTCGAGATTTAGGTTTAATATGCCGTATGGTCTAAAAAACCTCATGATGACGAATATTTTAATGAAAAAGCTGCAACTTACATTTGTCTTCGTGTGACGTCACTTCAGAAACGGCTGTTTCGAAATGTGTCCTTTGCTATCAAGATAAATTTATAAATATTTGCTGCCGACTGATTTGACAGATGGATGACAGATGACAGACAGAGACAGACCACTTTTTTTATAAGAAAATCACACATCACAATCAGTATAAATTATTTTATAAAATTTAGCTACGGGAATTAGGGTTCCGTACCAATATAATAAGCAGTCGATGCTCCAATTGGTGTTTACCATTGATTGGTAAAGAACCCTAATTGAGTTTACTTTCGCAAGCGCAAGTCGCAAGCGCGATTCGCTCTTAGCCGTTTTTGTTTTCATCCTTATTTCCAAGTATTTCAGTTTCCATAGGTGTCCATTTGGTGTAACACGATTTAACTTAATTGACAGGACTAAACCTAATTTAAGCGTTCTGTCTTCTTCTTTCTTTATCGAAATTACAAATACAGGACGCTCAAAATAAGGTTAGTCCTGTCAAACAAGTTAAGTTGTGTTGTGCCGAATTGATACTATTACTTGCAATCTGTTACATTGTCTCACCTCAGCAATATTTAAATTTACCACTTTCAAGAACCTATGCGAATTTTATTTTTGTCACTGTCACTCCAAGCGAAAAATCGCGCAGTGCGGAGAGGGGCGAATTCAGGGCAAAAGGGAAAAAAGTTGGGTTTTATATTTTTATCTTAGAATAATAACGCCGTTATTATTCTAAGATTTTTATTAAAAAAGCTAAAATAGCTAACAAAATTTCAAATATCAAATCTCTATAGATATTGTTGAAACACACCTAATAAAATATGTTTGAGTTCTGTATATGCTTCCTATTCGTCAAACGAGGAGAAAAAGTGTGTTTGAAGACCTCACTTCAACAATTATTTCTATCGAGGAAAATGTATCCAAACATGTTTTCCAATTTCGAAACCCTAGATTATATAGTCAAAATGCATATATTTACTAGAAATCTATTAAAATTTTCCGTGTATTTCATGAAATACACAGAAAAGAAAAACCCGTGTTTTTTTCGCAATTCGCCTTAATTACTTTGTACATATATAACTCGGTCCCAGTGATGTGCCCAACCATTTCCGAGTAATGTCGCACATACAGGTAAATAGACAGAAAAATGTCAGTACAGATAAAGTTTTCGCTAAAATTTGTCCTTATTTTCAAAGAGTCGTACTCCGTAATTGGACAGACACGATTCGTTCGTGTAGTCTTATATTTGTGAAACGCAAAAGTTGTTTCCAATTCTAGTTTGTGAACGATTCTATTTATTAATGTTCTACAGTGAATGATTGCTGATTAATATAATAATCTCAAATTTTCTTATTTTATCAAGAAAACATTTCTTAGAAGTGGGTTCTTATAAGGTTCTTATAGAAATATAACTTTTGCCATCACATAGATAATTCATACATATACTCACGCATGTCTCCCAGAGTGGGAAGCAGAGACTTTATATTTCCATCTGATACGATCCTGTCACACCTTTTTAGTTTTTTCCACCTCCATCAATCTAGTCATTCGAGCTCTTCTATTCTGGCTACTTTTGACATTGCCTTTTTTCAACTTTTGCTATCAACATTATAATAAAATAAATTGTTATGATATTATATAAGTAGAAACATGTTATAAACTTGATTTGGGTTCCATGCGATTCTAAAATAGTACCAAAACCAAAATTGGGAACACAAACAACTCCGCTACATAGCAGAGAAAGTGGCATTTTATAAAGTTAATTAATTTATTAATGGGCTAAGCATCCTTGTGATTTAAGGTTAAACATCAGTTGCTCGGTACAAAGTGCACAACTTAATTTTGTTTTTCTTGTTAGGAAGTTAAAGGTGAAAAGGATATTGGTCTGTGGCAATTCACGCCAATAGTTTTGTATAAGTTTTGATTATAAATCAACAGTTTGAAATAAAATGCATATTTAGTTACGATTTTGTCCAAACAAGCTTAAACTGCTGTTTTAAGTTTGTTTCGACAAAATCATGGCTAATTGTGCATTAAATTTCAAGGTGTTGATTGATTCATTATACATACTGAACTATAATTATTGGCGTGAATTGCCACAGACCAATATCTTTTTCCCTTTTAACTTCTTAACAAGAAAAACAAAGTAACTTTGTGCACTTTGTACCAAGCGACTGATGTTTCACCTTAAGGCGCTACGGAAAAAAAATTGACACTTTAAGAACTTGCATATCTACTTCAGTAAATAATGTGTTATTTTCATAAAACAGTATATTATTTTTGGAATCTTTTTCTAGGGATCTGTTAAAACAGAAACGCGATTGGAGAAATTCGGCTCGATAGAAATATTTATTGAAATGAGGTCGTTTTCGACACCAATTCTCCTGGTTTGACGATTTAGAATGACATATGGACTGCAGTTATATTTTATTAGATGGGTTTTAACGTTATCTAGGACCTGCCCCCCTATTCTGTATCTTTAGTTGCCAACTGCACGAGGTGCCTATCATCAAAAACATAGCTAAAAACCGAAATTTCAAAATTGCCTTTAGTGGGTATTGAACTATTAACAATCTGTGTCGTCACTTCAAGTGCGAAAATATCCTTAGGGCATCGGAATTCGATAGTATATCTATGTTTTTGATGATAGACACCCAGTCCAGAAGGCAACTAGAGATACACAATAGGCCCGCTGGTTAAACGAAATTTTGATAGCAACTTTAGTACATTTTATATTAGTAAAAGACCGATTTTTGCTACTTTTCCACGAATCCGTCCCTCTCGCACTGAGGGTTTTTTCGCATGTGGAGTAACAGGGACGCTAAAACTTTTACATATCGCCTTAAGTGCGTGCAGTTATAAGAGTTAAGAAATCACACTTTTCATTGCTATGTTTAGTTCTTCCTGAGCGCCTAAATTTATTTAGTCGTGGGTCATATCTTTAGCCGCGGGTCGATCTAAAGGAAGTGGGCGTCATACAACTAGCGCAATTTAACAACATCTTGAGGAAACTGCCAACAATTTAAATTTGCTTAAGTTGCTAAGTTGCTCAATGAGTGTGCACTTTCAAAACTGTCTTAAATTACGTTCTTGAAACTGGAAACTGTAGCTCAGCCAAATATTCCTTTGTTTAAATACTTGTAGAAAGGCTTCTTGTAAAACCTTTATTAATGCTGGAGCCCCGTCAAAAGTGAAGACTGGGCAAATAGATTCAATGGGCCTTATTTCCGAACAGTATGGATTGACTGTATTGGATTGACTGTATTGTACCGATGCTACCATATGACACAGCCAACGATATCCCATATCGTTGATAACAGCCGTCGGCATTGTTTACAAATAGGGAGCTTGGATTGCAGGCGTCTGTACTAAATGTCACTTAAGGCGATATGCGAAAAAAATACGGTTGTTTTGTTTCTGTGTATTTCATGAAATACACAGAAAATTATAATCAGTTTCTGGTAAATGCATCTTGACTATATAAGATCTCAGAGCGATTAGCGTTTTGTCAGCACTATCTAAAATTATTGAAAAAGTAGTTTCTAATCAAATTATTCCTTACTTAGAAGCCAATAGTATATTACCGACTCTTCAATCTGGTTTCCGAAAAGGACATGGCACTACATCTGCCCTTCTACACATAGTAGATGACATTCTATCATCCTCTGACGATGGTAAGGGTACAATTTTGGTTTTGCTCGATTTTAGTCGTGCATTTGACTGCGTAGATATTGCAATGCTTCTATCAAAGTTAAAATGCATTGGCTTCTCCAACGCAGTATGTAAATGGTTTTTAGCTTATTTTTCAGATCGTAGCCAGGTGGTAGAATGTGTCAATAACACGGGTCAAATTGTAAAATCCAAACCCCTGTCTATTAATCGCGGTGTTATTCAGGGCTCTATTTTAGGGCCGACGTTGTATGCTATTTATACGTCTAGTATTACTCAAGCGATTCAGAACTCGCGATACCACCTCTATGCTGATGACACACAGCTGTATGTGCAAGCGCCAGCAAAACTGGACGATATAAGTCTAGTTACTACGAAATTAAACAGTGACTTAGAAACCATTTCGCAGTGGTCACAAAAGCATAGTCTGGTGTTGAATCCCAAGAAAAGTGTTGCCATTATACTTGGGACCAAGCAGCAGGTTACGTCAATTAAGGCTCTTAATCCTGTTATAAAGCTAGATGATGCGGTAATACCAATAACCAATCGTGTGCGAAATTTGGGACTTGTCATGGATGAACAGCTGCGATTTGAAGAGCATGTCCAACAAAAAATTGGCAAATGCTTCGGAGCTCTTAAGTCCCTGTACAAAATAAGACCCTTCCTCACACATCAGGTTCGCCTTCAGCTGTGTAATAGTCTTGTCCTCTCCCAATTAAGTCACTGCGATGTGGTATTTGGTCCATGTTTGTTTAAAAAAACTGCTAAGGCTATTCAACGCGTCCAGAATGCATGCATGCGATTTTGCTATGCCATACCTAGAAGAGACCACATCTCACCTCATATGATAGCTAGGGGTATTTTAAATATGGCTAATTTTAGGGCACTAAAACTAGCGTGTTTAATGTTCAATTTATTAAATAGTAAAACCCCTAGCTACCTGTATGAGAAGCTGGTATGGTCGTCTAGGGTTCGGCGACCAAAACTTACTATTCCCCAACACACACTTGCCAGTACCAAGGGCTCCTTTAAGATAGCGGCATCCAAATGCTGGAATGTGTTACCGCCACCTGTTTGCGCGGCTAACACACTTGTCACTTTTAAAACTAAATGTCGCAGATGGCTGCTTTCTGTGCAGTCCTTGGCTGGTGGTGGGCCTATGGTGTAGTTATCGTATAATTATGTATATTAATTTTAATTTTATTTAACGTTCGTTTGTCATTTTATATTGTGTAACTTATTTTGACAATACAATTATAATTAAGTTCTAATTGTATCTATAATTGTATCTATAATTTTAGTTTTAATTTGTCTTTTGTATTTATCATTTTAGTTTTAATTTGTCTATTGTTCATATTTTTCTTTGTGTTTCTTCTTTTTCATTAAAGGCTAAGGCTGAAAATCGGCGGCTTTTTGTGTTTACAAAAAGTCAATGGCCGAGTCTTAGACCGATTTGTCTCCTCTAATGTTAATTATTATTATTATTTTGTATCGTGTTTTGTGACAAATAAACAGCTTTTATTATTATTATTATTATTATTATTATTATTATTATTATTATATATTCTAGGGATTTGAAATTGGAAAACATGTTTGGATAAATTTTCCTCGATAGAAATAATTGTTGAAATGAGGTCTTCAAACACACTTTTTCTCCTTGTTTGACGAATAGGAACCATATACATAACTCAAACATATTTTATTAGGTGTGTTTCAACAATATCTAGAGATTTGATATTTAAAATTTTGCTATATACTTTAGTTTTTTTTTTATAAAAATTATAAAACTAACATTTTTCGCTTTCGCCCTGAATCCGCCCATCTCGCACTACGCGATTTTTCGCTTGGAGTGACAGTGACAAAAATTAAATTCGCATAGCCTCTTAACAAATATACTTACATAACAGACATAATATAAACTAATAAGTAGTTCATTAATCACGGAAGAAAGTAAACTCATTTGTTAAAGTTTCTACGCACTTTTAATTCTTATAGACTTGAAGTGTGATAGAAAAACATTATCTTGCCCGCGAATCCGGTGCTGCTTGTTATCAATAAATAAATCTAAATATTTTCTTTCTGTATCGAAAAAACGAAAGACAAGAAAAAGGTAAGTCCTGTCAAATAAGTTAAGTTGTGTTACACTGAATCGACACCACTGATAGTCGTTCATAAACTCACACCGAGTTGGGTTTCCTACCCGGGTCGCAACACTAACCCGTTCAATAATGAACTCGCGTCTCAACACCGACCGTTCAAAAATGACAGTGTCGCTACACTGGTGTCGAATTTTTCAACATCAACTCTGAGCAGGGTTCGCAATGTTCGTATAGGCTCCAAACGTCACCTGACATTCACGTTAATTTTCGTAAATGACATGACGTTAATTTTCGTACCGAGGGGGTCTTCTCAACGTTATAGTTGATACGAGTATATTTACGTTAAATTTCGTACAGAGGGGTTCCTCTCAACGTTATTATACTAAATATAATGCAAAAATGACCACTGACGTTTGGAGTGTCGCTACACGACGAAACCCGTTCAAAAACTCAGCGTTACAACCCCAGTGTTCCTACCTCAGAATAAGGAATACAAATAGAAGCCTGACTAAAATAAGAACTGGGCTAATGCATTGTACTCATCTAACGTAAATTACTCCTGTGTGCGAGTGAATGAAACGACGGACCGCACTTACTTTATATTTTTTCCTGGTGTGTCACTAGATTGAACCAAACAAATGTCAGATGGATGTAATTTGGATGTATTTTAAAAATTATAATACCATCAAATTAAATATGTCTCATAATTGTATCGTTGTGTTGTAATATCGTACGTTGCGTGCATCACATCTTACTTTGGTGGCATCGAAATGTCTATTGCATTTTGCGAAAGTTTACAGCTTCACCGAGAGAAATTAAATATTTTGGTGCTCTTCCTCTCAAAATTCGTGAAAGTGTGATTTATTATTGTTTGTGTTGATTGTTTTTTTAACATTGTAATAAAATGTCTTGTGCGATTGAAGGCTGTAAATCGCATACAGGAAGAAAAGAAAACAACAATGAAGCAATATCATTTCATCGGTGAGTTCTGATAGTTTTTATGTTAATAAGTTGCAGGATCATACCTAAAACTCAGTAACAATAATAGTAGTTCTTGTAAATCATACTCGTGTTCAATTCTACACCGATATTTGCCTGTTTTATATAGATTTTCTGCCGACTACGAGAGGTTATGTTTTTTCGTATAGTGATGTACTAAAGTCCGTGTGGCAAACTATCGAACATTGGTTCCCGCGGCAGCCGTGCATAAAGGAATAGATTAATGAGAGGTTTTCTTTTTGAGTATTAAAAAAAAAACATAGTTTCCCAGAACTCTGTAGATGGTGTTGAACTGACTACGTTGCTAGGTGCCAAAGCCGAAACGATTGAAAAAAAAACATTGCGTCACGTCACATACGCTCGTTGGTTGATGACATGTGTGCTGAGCATATTATGTGCGAATGCTTTGTTATGGTCCGTCCAGGTTTAAAATGTACCATGGCTTGTACTCATTGCGCTTTACGACTTTCATCTTTAGGAAAAAGATGTATGCCTCCATTTTTATACAAATCCACAAGGCACAGACTTCTCTTCTTTTTCTCTTGGGACATTTTCTTTCTGGCTTAGAAAACTCATAAAAAGACTGCTAATTATTTTTTTATTTTTCCTTGTTGTTATTATTTATTTATTTTCAAAATGTCATTGTCATGTGATGTGACAATGACATTAATTACTTTTTTATGTACGTTCGTTTTACGATCTCAAAATTACATCCAAGTGCAATAATCAAAAAATTATGTGACGTTCCGTTCCTTGCAGTAACTTACCAAGTTCAGCGCCATCTATCCAGCGACTAGGGAAGAGTAAAAAAAAAAAGAAAAGAAAATCCTTCATTGCAGCGCGAGTTAAAGTGAATGGCTTAGACGAATAATTTGACCAAATTGGGCAATTAAAAAAAGCGGTCATATTTGTTCGAAACACTTTACGTCGGATTCTTTTAGACCAAACGAAAATTTAAAATGGAGACTTTTAAAAGCAGATGCCTTACCAACGTTATATTTACCAGATACAGACACATTGGTAACCTTTAAATAATTATGTATTGCATTATCAATCTTGTTTGTAGGTACGTGCTTGTACTATACTATAGTATATTAACTCGATAATTTTTCAATTTTAGGCAACAGAACCAGTACCTATGGATGTCTGTGGTTTAGAAAAGTGCATACTTCTATGTTCGCAAATCGTTACTGCCGTGATCGACTTCACGAAAAAATTCCGCAGATCAAGACATTTTCGTACTTAGTGGTTAACAATAAAAGTACTTTGACAGGGTAGTTCTATCGTGAAATGAATTTTGGGAATGCTTATTGACTTGAACTGCGCATAATTTGATTTCTTATTACAGGTTATTAGGTATTTTTATCGTTCATTATTTGTTATTAGTTTTTATTCAAGATAAGTTGATGTTTATAAGATAGAAATAAAAAAAAATTAAATTACCTCTGTAATAATTGCGCTGTCATCGCTCATCATTGACATAATATTATTATTACGAATCCTATAAGTCTATGATTATTAGATTTCTATTGTTGCGATTAATTCCTTCTTCCTTGATTGAACAAAGACGCGACATCAACGAACATCCATTTGATTGAGTAAAGAGGCGACTTAAAAAGTATCCACTTAAATAGTTTACGGTTGTATCTCTGATACAAGCTACATCATTTTTTGTACTAGAAACAAGCACAATTTTGGACTTAACTTATGTACCTACCTGCCTACTATATAGTAATTTGTACTTAATAAAAAATGTTATGCTAAACGAAAGATATCCTTTTATTAATTCCTTATTTACACAATATAACATGTGTCCCACTGGGGTAGACAGAGACCACTTTGCTATTAATTCTCTTGGCCTCCTTCCAAAGCAAGAGGATGTCACCAGAAAGGTCGGTGCCTCCTGCATTCTCTTTTTTTTCACACTTTGATACGATATGATGTGTGGTAAGGAGATTGGTCACGGTTCATTTCGATTTGGTTTATTTATCGTAGTCAAAAATCGACATTGTTACATCACTAGCAAAGCAACGAACTAGTGACAACCTACCTAATTAAGAAAAAACTAATACATATCCATCTCTCTCTAACGCACTAAAATGTCGTAAGAAAATCAAGGATAGGTGTCTGTCTCCGCGTATTATTTTAGCCAGGTTTCTATTTGTATTCCTTATTCTGAGGTTCCTACCCAGCCCTAGGTTATTTAATGAACGCACTTCAGTATGCTACTACGCGTAGTAGACTGCTAAGCGCACTGCTATGACACTTGCTGTAGCAGCTTTTTACTGAAATTTTATTGGGAAACAATCTTCTAACTAAAACTCTACAACTACTTACAAGTCTATCAATCCGCTACGAATATAAAAGAAAACAACGTAACTGTTAAACAAATAAAACCCGTACGTAACCACTTAATCGTTACGTTAGTTAGAGGAACGATCGGCCATCCATTTATAATCTATCTACCGGCATGGATAACACGTACTTTAAAAACTTCATGTAACAGGATTTATGTGATCCCTTTATTGTCGTCAAGGGTTTGAAATTTTCCATAAACTAATTGAAAACTTTTAATGATTACCTGCGCCAAACGATCCCTGGCGCTTAAAACCACTTTGCGAGAGTCACGTGGAGCGCAGTACAACCTAATAGCCGTTCATAAACTTACACTGGGTTGGGTTTCCTCTGGGTCCGCAAGGTTCGCAAATTCCAAACATCATTTAACATTTTTACGTTAGATTTATAACAAATCTAATGTAAAAACTGGCCAAGTGCGAGTCGGAGTCGCGCACGCAGCGTTCCGTACCATTATCTATAAATATTTATTTTGTTCTGTTTTTTAGTATTTATTGTTATAGTGGGAACAGAAATACATCATCTGTGAAAATTTCAACTGTCTAACTGTAACGGTTCATGAGATACAGCCTTGTGACAGACGGACAGCGGAGTCTTAGTAATAGGGTCTCGTCTCCTTTGGGTACGGAACCCTAAAACCGACAAATGACGTTTGGAGTATCGCTCCTCGACGAATCCCGTTCAAAAACAAGCTTTGCAACCCGAGTGTTCCTACACCGCCTAGGGTTCTTTAATTAACGCACTGCTGAGTATTCCATGTTGAAGTTATGTCAGATAAATATGAATAATACCGTAATACGCTATCAAGAACGTCGCCAAGGAGGGGCAGTGGTGGCAGTTATGATTTCTTTTGAGACGTCTCATCCCCCGCCAAACAGTGCTGCTCGTTTAAACATTAATATCATTTATTAAATTAAATACATTTATTAACAGATACAGACATTTTTTAGTATGTACTTTAAAACAAAATAATCCTAAGAAAAGTTTTTTTTTTTTATTTACTTAAGAAATTTAATTTAATTCAATTAAACATTAATTATATATATATATATATATATATATATATATATATATATATATATACAACATATATATACATATATATACAACGTGTAACTAAAAGGTGTAACCATATTTGAAGAGCTTATTCAGTCAATGGTATAGAACAACTTTTACTATGGAGCCAACCCCGAAATCTCGAAAAAAAAATCTGCCCTTCCATACATTTCAGCCGAGCGGCATTGCATTTTTCTATGAAACAGTAAAATTTGTTTTTCGAGATACAGGTTACACCTTTCTGTTACACGTTGTATATATACGTAATATATATAACCAATTAATGTGTACTATGTAATTTTATATAAGGAAATATAAAATATATATATGTATAATAAGCAAGAGCAAACTTATAATTAATATATATTAAAATTATAATTAAGAAAAGCTTGAAACAATGTAATAATTTCGAATAACAATGAAAGAAAAAAGAATCACAACCAATTTCTTGTAGTAAACTATTAAAAAAATATATTATTACATACGGCTTGAACAATCACGTGTGATTGTTGTTGACTATATGCCACCGTTTTAATTTTAAAAAAAAACCTATCTTCTTGCCCCCCGTTTGCCTGGTGACGACCTTGTACAGTGGAGATGGAGATCACATCAACCTATACACATTGGACTTTGTACCTAGCTATCTTATATCCTTCACTACAGGTGAATATTTAGATGCGTGAATACAAATTTTTATTTAGTTGAAATCACTTCTAACAAGCAGGTTTTTATGTTTTTTTTTACTTTTTATACCACCACCGTGCAAATCTATGGACGGAGAGTAATCTGTAACAACAGTCATCCTCTCTTTGTAAATGACTACTATACAGTGTGTCCCTCGTACAAGTGCACATCCGAAAAGGAGTGAAACTAGACCTTATTTTATCGACAAAAAAATTTTTTTTTTTTTGAAAATCTTTGTTTAATAAATTTACGTTTTAAAATATTTTTTTGCCTACCATGGAGACTATGTATAAAATATGTCATAACTTTTGATCTATCGCGAGTAATGCAATAAAATAAAACTGTTATAATCCTTAAGAATAGACGTATGCAACGTCAATCAAAAACAAAACATAGTCAACTACCATTACCATACAAATAAAATCATAAAAGATTATTAATGTTATTAATGTATATCTAATGTTTCCGTCTTTTTTTTCAGTAATAGTTTTTTTTTTCAAAATAATGCCCCCGTTTTACTATGCTTTTATTCCTATTTATCATTGCCTATTCCATTATCTTTCTAACAAAAAAAATACAACGTTCTATCACAAATACAATATTTTCTACGAGCGGTTAACCAAAGGCACTGCGCTCGCGTCCCATACAAAGATACCCAGGTGGAGAATTTTCCAATATAAAAAAAAAAACAAAAAAAAAATTTCTTTGATTTTGTCGATATATTTAGATATAGTTTTACCCACTTTCGGATGTGCACTTGTACGAGGGACACTGTATAGCAGTACCATTTTGTTATAATAATACATACTTACCTAAGTAATATCATAGTTTTGTGTTTTAGTTTTGTCGTTTTGAAGCATAAAGCTTATCTTCTTACTTACTGCACAGAATTTGATATTGGTTTGATAGTGGAGTATTTATAGCCATACACCAATATTTTCGTCATTAAAGCATGAAACTTGGCATACTTGTTACTTAGGTGTACTGTAGTAGAAAAAGCCCGGGATACAGCGGGTAACACTCTGCTGGGGGGGCTAGAGGGGGGGGAAGTTTCCTTACGCTGCGCCCTCTTTTGAGCCTCATATCTGCTCTTTTATACCTATTAGGGCAAGTGTGGTGTCATTTTCAGATAAATAAAGGATGGCCAATCATTTTCTGGTATATAAAAAACACCTCTACATAGAAAAAAAAAGAAATACGACGCAAAATATGAAATATTATTACCAAAAAAAAACTAGAAATGTCGATAAATTTCAAATTAGTAAAGATATCGACATAAAAAAAATATATTTAGAAAGCCACATTCATCCAAATTCCAACAATATAAATTTTATTGGAATGATTTATGAAAAAATGTGAAAAAATAAAAATTAACACAGCGCAGCAGAGCAACGCACTTACTTTTCTTGGAAAAATATTGACAACAAAAACTACTTTTATAGTCGGTAGGATACCGTTGCTAGTCAAAATAGTGTTTTTAAAAAGAAGACATATTTTTGAATAAACCTTGTGTATAGTACACGTATGTATGTGTATGTAGTACGTACATATTTTTTTATTTCACATAACTCAGTGCACTTTAGTTGCCGCTGAAAACATTTGCACCTGGCGCCGCAGATATTTTTGCATCTGCACCTGATCATTTCCATGCAAGCATCGGCAGCTACTGGCAAGTGTGTCCATGTAGGTTGCCAGCTGTCATCGATTTTGGTCCATCCCCAATTAGATGGACTAGGAAGATTTTGAGTCGGTGACATCTGACCCCATACATGGACTGCTTGAAACACTGCTCGCAGGAAATGCTGGTGCAGAGCTCCTTTTGTGGGTGGTATGTTTTCCAGCTGGCCGTCTTTTTTTGTAAAAAGGTGCTTTCGGCATTCATTTACACACGAGAATGAGCTAGATCTAAAACAAAACAAAAACATTTACCTGTCATACAAAATAACAACAAATTTTTCTATTATTGCCATCGCATCGCAAATTCTCTCACCAAAAGCTGCCATAAAGCCTTCTGTTGCATCAGGAAAAGCATTCCAGGCTACGAATGCACTTTTCTTTCTTTGCCGTTAAAAGAAAAGACAGTATCACAACCTGTAAAGGCGTGGAACAGAGGCAGAACTTTTGCTTTTTGGGGCCCTGTAAAAGAAAATATTTTTTACATTATCTAAGCACGTCACGTAGATAAATAAAATCATAATTATATAATTGTTACCTAGAGTATTTGCTATTTCATGACAACAAAGGTACTGGTGGTGTTTCCCAGTACTTACGTGTACCCATAGCTTCTCTAGCTGAGGTAATTGTTGCACACTTGCGATTGCCAGCACCACTACATCGGTATCTACAGTGCGAATTATAATCCGTGTAAAACTCTGGCTTACTGCGTCAGCCACATGTACCATCATTCTTGTGTCCGCCTCTTCATGGTTACATGGCGCTAATCTTTGTGTGTCGCGAGTACTTTTAGATAAGATATTGGGTCCATCTGTAGCATAAACGTCTTTCCTTTCATCAGTCATAAGAAAAACAATAGAGTAAATGACATAACTCTTCCTTGTTAGTATTGTCTCTCAGAAAGTTTGCCCAACCTTTGGGTATTCTTGTGGTTGCAGTCACCCATGTTCTCAGGCCCCTGCCACATTTCTCCCTGGTTAAATTTTTCAAGCTTTCGCTGTTATACGTGTCTCAGCGTGTAGCAGAGAGTTAATCAAGGTATCGCGTATAGATATCGTCTGGGACACGTATAACAGCGAAAACTTGAAAAATTTTACCAGGGAGAAACGTGGCACGGGCCTGAGAACACGGGTGACTGCAATCACAAGAATATCCAAAGGTTGGGCAAACTTTTTGAGAGACAATACTAACAAGGAAAAGTTGTTTCATTTACTCTCTATTTTTTTCTTATGACTGATGAAAGGAAAGACGTTTATGTCACAAATGGACCCAATGTCTTATCGAAAAGTACTCGCGACATACAAAGATTAGCGCCATGTAACCATGAAGAGGCGGACACAAGAATGATGGTACATGTGGCTGACACAGTAAGCCAGGGTTTTACACGGATTATGATTCGCACTGTAGATACCGATGTAGTGGTGCTGGCAATCGCAAGTGTGCAACAATTACCTCAGCCAGACGAGCTATGGGTACACGTAGGTACTGGGAAACACCACCAGTACCTTTGTTGTCATGAAATAGCAAATACTCTAGGTAACAATTATATTATTATGATTTTATTTATCTACGTGACGTGCTTAGATAATGTAAAAAATATTTTCTTTTACAGGGCCACAAAAAGCAAAAGTTCTGCCTCTGTTCCATCCACGCCTTTACAGGTTATGATACAGTCTCTTCTTTTAACAACAAAGGAAAGAAGAGTGCATTCGAAGCCTGGAATGCTTTTCCTGATGCTACAGAAGGCTTTATGACAGCTTTTGATGAGAGAATTTGCTATGCGATGGCAATAATAGAAAAATTTGTTGTTATTTTGTATGACAGGTAAATGTTTTTGTTTTGTTTTAGATCTAGCTCATTCTCGTGTGTAGATGAATGCCGAAAGCAACTTTTTACAAAAAAAGACGGCCAGCTGGAAAACATACCACCCACAAAAGGAGCTCTGCACCAGCATTTCCTGCGAGCAGTGTTTCAAGCAGTCCATGTATGGGGTCAGATGTCACCGACTCAAAATCTTCCTAGTCCATCTAATTGGGGATGGACCAAAATCGATGACAGCTGGCAAACTACATGGATAGACTTGCCAGTAGCTGCCGATGCTTGCATGGAAATGATCAGGTGCAGATGCAAAAATAACTGCGGCGCCAGGTGCAAATGTTTTCAGCGGCAACTAAAGTGCGCTGAGTTATGTGAAATAAAAAATATGTACGTACTACATATACATACATACGTGTACTATACACAAGGTTTATCCAAAAATATGTCTTCTTTTTAAAAACACTATTTTGACTAGCAACGGTAACCTACCGACTATAAAAGTAGTTTTTGTTGTCAATATTTTTCCAAGAAAAGTAAGTGCGTTGCTCTGCCGCGCTGTGTTAATTTTTTTTTTCACATTTTTTCATAAATCATTCCAATAAAATTTATATTGTTGGAATTTGGATGAATGTGGCTTTCTAAATATATTTTTTTTATGTCGATATCTTTACTAATTTGAAATTTATCGACATTTCTAAATTTTTTTTTGTTCATAATATTTCATATTTTGCGTCGTATTTCTTTTTTCTATGTAGAGGTGTTTTTTATATACCAGAAAATGATTGGCCATCCTTTATTTATCTGAAAATGACACCACACTTGCCCTAATACGTATAAATGAGCAGATATGAGGCTCAAAAGAGGGCGCAGCGTAAGGAAACTTTCCCCCCCCCCCTCTAGCCCCACTCAGCAGAGTGTTACCCGCTGTATCCCGGGCGTTTTCTACTCCAGTACAACTAAGTAACAAGTATGCCAAGTTTCATGCTTTAATGACGAAAATATTGGTTCCCATACATTGGGTTGCTATAAATCTTCCACTATGAGAAAAATATCCTATGTAAATCTGTAAAGGGAATCCATAATAAATGAAAATAAAATAAAAAATAATAATGGGACTTCATTTATTTAGGGAATAGGAACAGGAACGCGGCCGTTTTATTTATTTACTAGCTTTTGTCCGCGGCTACGCCCGCGTTTAGAGATTTTCGTAGAAATAAGGTAAACAAAAGAACATAAATGTTCGAGCCTAATGCTTATGACTACATCGTCAGCCCAAACTTTACAGGGATCCTTAATTATAATTAATAGATAATTATCTATTGGTCACCAAGTTTTACAAAAGTACTCATCAATACCGAATAAATAATCCCAAACTCAAGAGGTCTGCTGTTGTCCGTTGACTTGTCCGTTGTCCGTTCATTCCCGTTATCATTAGACCATGGTTACATTAGACCAATCAAATAAGCCCGAACTCGAAGGATCTGCTGTTGTATCATCATACACAGGACACCATATTTCACCAAAGTACAAATCAAGACCAATCTAATAAGCCCAAACTCGAAGGGTCTGCTGTTTACCGTTGAGGAGATCACGTATCCACCTCATTAATTTTGCAATAATCCCAAACTCGAGAGGTCAGCTAATAATAATAAATACGGGGCGGACGGACGGACGGTAGGACGGACAAATGTGCATTTTGTAATAGAAATAATAACACAGATACTTATCTTTTTCCTCATGTTCGTGAAAATACAATGTTTTCGAAAAAAAAGTACCCAGGGCGTTAGTTCACGGCAAAATTTTCGTCAGGATCCGACTTCCTCATGTATTATTTTAAAAAACAAAAGGGGGTGGTTAGGTTCACGCTGACACCCTATTATCATTTTTTTAGGGTTCCGTAGTAGCTAAAAGGTACAAAAGGAACCTTTATGGTGAGACTCCGTTGTCCGTCCGTCCGTCCGTCCGTATGTCACAGCCTCATAACTTTAGCAGATAAAGACATGAAATTTGGCACAAAAATAGCATTAATTTGCCCACATAATGGTTCATAATCCTCAAATGAAGTAGGTACTGGTAGTTTGGTTATATATAATTGCATCTATTTCGAGAAATCCTTGAAAAACCATAAAAATGTATGTCCCCCCCCCCCCTTATCTCCAAAACTGGAGGACTGAAAAATATGAAAAAAAGTCATGGTAATATGTGTTTACGTCAAGATTACAAGAAAAATAAAACGGTTGAGAAATTGATATCACGATGTGTATTTCTGCAGTGACATCTAGCGTAAACGTACGTTGTTGATCCATTTGAGTACAAGTCAAAGTACGTAAAGAAAATATGTGCAGCGCCATCTAGGTAAAAATGTAAGTAATACATATGGTATACTATATGGCTAACTTCAAGCCACTACGAACCACCACGGTATGGACTATGGTGGTTGGTGCTTAGAATAAGGAATATATTCTAAGGGTTGGTGGTAGTTTGATACTTTAATGGTCAGTCACGAAGTCTGTATGGTTTTATTCGGTTTGTTTAAGTAGCCGACTTACCAAGTATAGCTGAGCGTGGTGAATCTGTTTATTTTGATAACCTTACCCTGTGTCACTGAGTGTGTTCATCGGATTATTAAAGGATTAATCAGAATAAACACGCTCAGCTATCGTTGGTAAGTCGGTTATGTATGTAAATAAGCAGAATAAACCAAATAAACCCACCATGGTGGTTTATAGTGGCCTGAAATTATCTGTAAAATCACGTTTGATGGCCAATTTCCCCCCCCGATTTTTGACATTTGTTGAGGGTCGTGACCGAATCGTTGGTGTTTATAGTGGAAAATAGTAGTTTATTGTGATCTGATGACCTTACCCAAAATTGCCCGTCATTAGGTACCTATCCAAAGATTAACTTTGATAACAAGAAGACGTTATGTTATGTATTATTCTGAGGTTATGAATGAAGATGAAAAGGTCAAGGAACTTCTGTCAAAAAAGAACTTTTCGCTCCCCTATATATAAAATTTTACAGTGTCGACAATTACTTATATATATTTTTATAATGAAATTTAATTAATTTAGAATAAAGAAGACCTCCTAGAAACTAGTAGAGTTGAAACTTAGATAAAAAGTGTTTCTTTCAACACATTAGAAATATGATGTGGCCAAAAGGATTAGAATCCAGGCCGAACAAACATAAAAAAAAAACATTTTCTTCTTCATTCATCATTCATTCCAAAAAGGACTCATTCGTCATTCCACTCATTCACTCTAATCTAAACAAAGAAATGTTAACCGCCGTTTTTACAATTTATATTTAGAATATAAATAATTAAAGCACTCTTCTACATAAAATGAAAGATTGTGTTTGTTTTGCCCCAATCTTGTGTATACTTTTATAAACCACGATCAGCTAAAATCATTTAAGTGAATATTAACGGTGCTATATACAAATCAGAAAATGGCTGAAGATTCTACTCAGACCCAAACACAGAATAGCCAGATCGACTGGAGTCAGACGACTCCAGCTATACCAAATATTTGGGGGAGAATTTACTCGACAAAGGTGTCGTTATCAGGGAAGCTTTGTTGGAAACCAGTAGACAAACAACATCCCGATTATTACGGTATGTATGGAAAACTTTCGATGATGGAAAACTGTTTTCTCTATAAAGTTTTTGCATAAAGGATTACCTACTTTGTTCTTTGGTAAATGAAGCAGATTCTGAAGGCTTTAATTTTAAGTGCTGCCAAAACATAAATTTTAATTAAACTAATTATAATAAAGTACCAATTTAGCTTCTGTTCCTAACATATAGGACCAACTGTCCATCCATCCATCAGCCTAGTTCGTCCACTGCTGGACATAAGCCTTTCCAGGACATTTTATGTTACGTTTTTCAGCACACCAGTTTGAATTCAATTGCTAAAAGAATGAGTTTTATTATTATCCTCGATCACATTTGTACATAATGTTGAATGTACTATAAAACAGTAATTTTACTCACATGAAGACATGATTTTTTTACTATCATAACAATCGTAAACACTAAAGTATACTCCTGGTAGCCTTCAGAATCTGAATGAAATACCTTCATACATTTTTAATATTTTTATGCGAAAATCTAATATAAATCTCAAGCATAGTTAGCAATTAATCTTAGCTTTTTTATTAATTACTGGCTGTTGCAAAATTTTAGATCTCATACAGCCTGAATTTACCCTTGGACGAGCTTTAAGTTGCACATTTGTTATGAAAAAAGACATTATCAAAGAAGACATCATAAAGAATGTGAGCAAACAGCATTTTGTCCTGAAGAGAGATACTTCGTAAGTTGTCTTGCTTTGTTTATTCTGTTAAGCCCTCCAGTAGATTGGTAAAAAATGTAAGCATGAATGTTAAAAGAGGCAGACAGAGTTGTGCAGATAGACTTAATCTATGTTAATAAGCCTACTTGTGAGCCCGCTACACACATTTACATCATAGTAATCCGTAGAAGTCTACTCACAGTTTTACAAACTGCCGCCATCCATCGCTATGCTTCAATAGTTGCTTAGTGGTGACTGTCCGCATTTTTTTTACATCCATGCATGTAAGTAGAAACTATATCTCATTATTGATTCATAAATTCCAGTAAGAGTATATGTAAAGGTAGACATCTCATGGCCTCTTTTTATCACCATTATTTAAAGTTTTTCTATTTATGCAAGCAGGTCCTTCTCTTTTTAGGGTTCCATAGTACCTAAAAGGTAAAATAGTAAAAGTATATATTTTTAATACCTACAATTTGATATCAATATTGTATTTTTATAAAATATTTTTTTTACTTATATATTTTACTTCTTTTTTTTTCTCATTTGTACTCAACTTTTTCTTAAATCGCTACAGTTTTCCTGTAATTAGTCATTTATGATCTATAATCGTTTTTTTTTTTTCATATTTTTCTCTCTTTTGTTTTGGAAATATTTTGAACAATTGCAAATTTTTCATATTTTTTTTACACCGTGATATTTGGGCAAATTAATGCTACTTTTGTGCCAAATTTCATGACTTTATCTTTAACGGATGGGCAACGGTCTCATTGGACATACGGATGGGCAACAGTCTCATTGTACCTTTTAGGTACTACGGAACATTAAAAAAGAACTACCCATGCACTAGAACTATTGCCAATGCCAAGCCAAACATGTCAAATTGGTGATTTCTTATAATTGTTGTTTTTCTTCTGTCAGAGAGGCTCTAAGTCCAGCCATCATTACCGACCTGTCATATAATGGAACCTTCGTGAATGGAGTAAAGGTTGGGAAAGGCAACAGCAGAGTTCTCGATGATAATGATGAAATTGCTGTCACACATCCTCTAGTCCGAAGTAAGTTTATTTGTTATCCTCTGTTGAATTTTAAATTAGAAAAATGTTAGAACTCCAGTTTCACTCTTATGGAAAATACAATTGTTTTGAAGCTACCATAATCAGGGTTGATATGATTTAAATCAATACTTTTTTATTTCGACCAAATCAGCCAAAAAGTGTCAAGGGACTTCCCCCAATATAAACTACGGCGCGCGCACACACGTGTCCATAGTTTCCAAGGCTATGTTTACCTACACAGTTCAAGAGTTCCCTTATTATTTTTATTAATTAATTTATTAATTTCAAGTTTATTTTATTTTCCTTGTTAATTAGTTAAATATGACAAAAATGACAGTGTGTTTTTTAAAAAATGATTGTGTTTTAGAAGATTTTTTTGATATTTGGTAATTCATTTTACAATATTTTTTGTTACATATGGCAAATTAATATGGAACTATTTAAATAAAAAAGAATGATTTATTAAAATAATATGTTTTTTGTTAATTTTATTAATAATTAAAGTATCAAAAATGATGTTGTGTTATTTATAATAAATAATGACTTCCAAATTAAAAACTACAGAATGTAAAAAAAAAAAAACGATTTAAATAAAAAAAAAATTTGATACTTTTGATTTTAAAAAAATCATGATTTTTGTAAACCCTGACATATAGTATTTATGCATATAGTAAACTACTGTTATACATTGCTCTTATCTAAAAGCTGTATTTTGGCCGTTATATATATATTTTTATATTTTGTAACAAATACGGAGAATCGATCCTTAAGGTTCATTACATAGTCACCTCACAATTTTGTGATAGTGTTTGTATGGAGGTTTGCGTGTGAGGGCCGCCTCTTAAGTCTCGCAATGCGTTTTCCGACATTTTCGACTCGAGTTCGTTTTCAAATCTCGACATTCGGTACACGATTCACAAGAGATATGTCTAGCATACTACACTCCATAGCCTTCTCTACCACTTTTATTTTGTGGATGTATATAAGCTTTGGTCAGTATCCAAGTTTTGGCACCATAAGTAAGGATAAGCAGAACACACTGCTCGGTCTTGAGACATCGCGGGAATTTGTTCTAAAAACATCTATCAGTTTTCTAAAGGCAGCCCGTCCTAGTTGAATTCGTCTTGCGATATCCTTTACCTTAGATTCACCGCCAAAGGATAAACAATGCCCAAGGTAGATGTACTCTTCTACCACCTCTATGATAGAGTTACCACCCCAGATGTTGGGCAGGCTATATAATTGCTTGTCATAGTCTTCGTCTTGGACATGTCCATCCGAAGGCCCATCTTCAGGGATGCTTCATCCAGTTCTGCAAGCATACTTTAGAGATCTGCAAAGTCCTCAGCCAAGAGGATCAGATTATCTGCGATAAATGAACACCGTTAACATTGAGACACCTCTGTCACCCCAGTTCAGAGTCAGTATGTTTTCTAAGGCATTTGTGAAGAGCTTGGGTAAAAGGGAGACCCCTGTCGCACGCCCCATTAAATAGACATAGGATCCGTAATAAAATAATACAAAAATATCAAATACATAATATCTTTTTTTTAATTATTTATTTATTTTCTAAATTATAAAACATTTAAGGTAGTTAGAGCCCTTTTAAGGGTCGACTCTCCGGATTTCTTACAAAATATGAAGAAATAATTATAACTTCCAAAATACAACTTTAACTAAGATAACTTTTAAGAATTGTTTGCTATATGCATAAACATATTTTAATTATATATTATGGTAGCTTAAAAATAATTGGATTTTCCATAAGCGTGATATGATATTAGATAATTTTAGGAATTTACGGCTGGTATCACGACTACGGAAAAGCCAATTGTTTTATAGCTATTGTAATATCATTAAAAATATATAAATAAAATAATATTCGTATATCGTCATGACATGAATCCCCGAGGGGGTGTCAGACGTGTTCCGAGTGCGAAATGCAAGTCACAGTCCACACTCAGTACACCCGCGTTTCACCGACGATTATTACGTTCCAACGTGATGAGTGGTGAACCATATCGCCGATCTTCGGGCACAAATACACACTTTTTAGGGCATGCAGGTTTCCTTACGATGTGTCCTTAACCGTTACAAGTGGGAACTAAGACAAATACTATGCACATAAATTCCGGAAAACTCATTGGTGAATACCCGACCGGGGATCGAAACTGGATCTGAAGATTGAGAGGCCAGCATTCCCCTGAGCTACCGCTGCATTAAAAATGTGTTTATGCATATAGCAAACTATTGTCAAAAGTTGTCTTAGCTAAAAGTTGTATTTTGGCCGTTATAAATGTTTCTTAATATTTTGTTACAAATCTGGAGAAACTACCCTTAAGTAAAAGAAATACCTGCAGTAGGAGACTCCGCTCTTCCATAATACACTTGAATAAATGAAAAATATAGGAATTAATAAATTATATACCTCTATTATATAATGCAATCAATACAACAAAGTTGATACGTATATAAATAAATATCATAGACTATGTTTATTAATTGTTTATACTTTTGAAAAGATTTTCGGTAGTGCATGAGCATGAAAATACATAGTCTGGCAAAAACATGTTTTTTTGTTTTCTTTTTTTTTTCAGTCTTTGTTTTCAAAGATTTACTAAAGAACGAACAAGACAAAGTACCAAAAGAAATTTCCCAAAAATATTACATCTCCAGGACACTAGGCCAAGGTGCTTGTGGTCTAGTCAAATTAGTTGTTGATAAAGTAAGGATTTTTGTTTTATTTTGTTTTTATTATACCTACGGAGACACTATATTGTTGTTAGCACTTCTTTTTTTCGCATATCAATTTTTTTTTTTTTTTTAGGCCAAATGCACAAGGCATGCAATGAAGATCATAAAGAAAAGCAGACTGACAAATGGGCACATGAACCATTTAAATGACCCAGCAAAAATTCTGAATGAAATCAATATAATGAAGGCATTGAGACATGTAAGGCATATTGCACCTACTTTTAACTACCAGGCAGTGGCGTGCACAGAGCTTTTTGCTGGAAATGCAAGCAATTGGTCAAGAATAACAATTCAAAAAAAATTAAAAAATTTAAATACCACTGAAATTAAAAAAAAAGTATGACGCCAGGGTAGACAATGTCTACTCTAGAGTGAAAATTTCCAATACAAACTTATCTTTTTCAAAGTGATATTAAATTTTTTTTATATATTTTTTATTGTTATTCTTGACCAATTGCTTGCTTTTCCAGCAAAAAGTTCTGTGCACGCCACTGCTACCCGGGGGTCTAAAAAGGCCGACTTGGGTAAATCATTAAATGATTTGAAAATAGGATAGAGTCAGAGCTTTTTCACGCGTGCAAAAGAGACGGCATTAGAACAGGATCATAATGTGATTCATGCAAAACGGCCTTCTTGGAAGACTAGACCATAGGGCCCTTCCATATATTACGTTATTTTAAATTAGAGGGGGAGTCTGATCTGCAGATGATACTGCCTCGCTCCTAAAAACACCTCCCCATAATGCAGGAGCTTTTGGGAAGTCCTATACTGTACAAGATGTTCAGTTATGGAACTCTCTTCCACATACTGTACGAGGGTGCGTTACTGTCTCCTCATTCAAAAAGAAATTGAAAGAGCATTTAACAAATTATTGAGTTTTTTAATATAATTATTTATTTATTTATATAATATATGTATTCATATTTATTTTAATTGATAGGTGTCGTAGATCATATAGGTGTAATTATTATATTTATTTTATTCATTATTTATTTATATCTAATGTACTTTGGTTTTTTAGTTAGTTAGTGTGTTTTTTATTTGGTAGTAAGTATTAAGTTTGTACACAATATGGTACTTTTCTTTTATGTATTCCTGATCTTTTTAAACTTTTTAATTCATTAAAAGTCATTCATGACTGCTGTTACATTTGAAGTCGGTTACTATTTTTTTAAATGCTTGTTCTTATCTTGGAAGATGTCTGTAAACGAATTGCGAGACTTAATCTCTATAGTACTTACAGGAAATTAAATATATCAACATCTGCAGCTCAACGAGCTTTCGTTTCTATTACAGCCCTGTATAATTTCAACGGAGGAGGTGTTCGAGTCGCAGGACACAGTGTATATAATCCTGGAGCTGATGCAGGGTGGGGAGCTGTTTGAGAGGATCACCAAGCGGGGTTACCTCACTGAGCCGCTGACCAGGTTCATGTTCAGGCAGATGGTGCTTGCGGTCAAGTACCTGCATTCTCAGGGGATCACGCACAGGGATCTCAAGGTACGATATGAAATGTTTTATCATTGTTTTGACGTCTTGAACAATCCTGTGTTTGTGTCAAAAAAAAAAAATCTTGTTTCTTTACTTTACACATAATTATCAATAATTTGCAATATCAGAAACTGGAAAATATTTTACTATAGCTTGACCGTAACTACTGTGCCTCGCGTACGGCGCCGCGTGCCCCCGTGCAGGGGGAGGATAGTATTAGTTTCGTCTATTTGACATCGTCGGGGTAATTGGAATCTAAATTAAATCTAATCTAATCCAATTAGCCCGACGATGTCAAATAGACGAAACTAGTCGCAATAATCAAGTAAATAAAATAGTGTAACTCGTACAAGAAGACTTTTATTAGTGTTAGAATGAAGTGCCATCAAGGAGTCACACCTTACAGTATAAATTAAATTCTTCGGTACTGGGTTGGGAAAAGAGTATCTCTGCCATACAGCCTCGAATTCCCACACGCGCAGCGTGCGTAAAGCGGTCATTTTACGCACAGTGTGCTATAAATTATATTACACAAATACTTGTATATATTACATTGCAAATTGTCACGTGACATTTTTTTCAGACCCCCCTTCCCCTCTTCGTAACCCAAAGTGACACTAGACGACCACCCCCCCTCCCCTAATTAGCGTCACATAATTTATGGACGCCCCCTAAGACCATTGTGTTAGCGTAAAGCACAACAAAACCGCTCTTTATTTTTCAAATTTCTCATGAAATTGTCATTTTGAAAAAATGGTAATAGATAAAGTAGGTACCTACTTCATCCATCAGCCTAGTTCGTCCACTGCTGGACATAAGCTTTTCCAGGACTTCGCCACTCCCGGCGGTCATCCTGGAAGCATTGCCCATACTCACACACGCTGGGCAGGCGGGTTTGTAAGCGCGCCGGAACCCTCGCACCAGTGACGTCGCTGCCCGTCACTTGCCTGTTCCATATAAGGCCCGGCTATTAGGGATGGATGTACCGCCATTCATCGGTCCCAGGCATGGTGGGCCTCCTGGTTTTTTGTCTGTGAGCTGTCCTCTTACTGTCCCCCGAATTACTTCGAGGGGGTCTCCAAGTAAGATGGTGGTACCTCCACAGTCGAGCCCGGCATCAGCTCTACCACCTGCAGAAAAGCTCTTAGTTATCTTCAATTCTTATTAACGTGTAACTCTACAGTACTCTTATAACTTTACAGTAATAAAGTACTTATTGCGTCCAAATGTGACAAAATTAATTATAATTTAATTACCTTCGCTTCGTTTCGTAAACTATGTCCGCTTATTTAAGGCACAAAAAAGGTGTATAAGAGCGATGTGTGGTCTTAAACAAACAGATACCTGTCAACCATTATTTAAAAATATGAAGATAATGACATTACCGTGTCTTTATATATACATCCCGGTCACATTATCTCGAGACCTCGCTGGAATGCGAACCACCCGCCCCCGTTCTCCTTTCACCTCCCCGCGCTCTGTATCTGAGCGCCGACGCGACGTGACGTCATCGACGCCAGGTCTCGAGATAATGTGACCGGGTTGTACGAGATTTCGATATTTGTTAAAACTAACCCTCAATTATTTCTAAAAGTATGTCAAAACAAACTCAAATCTGTACGATCACAACATAGACATAAACTGGTCTCTCGTGGGTTTAATACAGCTCTTATGAGAAATAATGTTCTTTGTAAAGCAACTTCTATTTACAACAAGTTACCTAATAACTGTATTAAAGAAATTAATTTGACATTGTTTAAAAAATCTCTGTTCCGTCTTCTGATTGATAAGGGTCATTAGCATTACAAATTAGATGAATTTTTGAATGACATAACATTATAAATACCTCATTTCATTATCATTTCTTATATTGAAATTTTGGAAATACTATTAAATTAATTTTATTTTATCATAACATATAGTAACAATGTATGCCGTAATTTAATTGAATAATATGTATAAGAATACACCGACATTCATAGGCTGAGAGGCAGAACATGAAGTACTGAAATTATATTATAAGATCTTGTTTACATATACCCATGTTCATGAATAAAATATTTTGATTTTGATTTGATTGATTTGTTCAACGCGGCTCTCATTATGTCACAGTTGCACAAAGTACTACTTTTGATCAAAGACTATTTGTTATAGTTAGGGAGGCGAATAGGGGAATTTTCGGTAATACTCGAGCGTGGCAGTTTAAGATACGAGAGATACCTTAGACCTAATAGAACAACCTTGTAAAGTATTTAGCTCTATATGTAGTGACGCGCGCCTAGGATAGACGATCAGATTAGTAAAAAAAAATCGATAGTCTGAAATACTCGAGCGCGTCAGATTAAGATATTGGGGGTTGATTTTAGTGTTTTAAGACTAAATTTAACTAATCTGACGATAAGTCCTTGACGCCGCCGAGTTAGGGTCGCGAACTTGTAAAAAAAAAACGTTAATCCGGCATTCTCGAGCGCGATTTTTTTATTTTTTATTTTGAAGAATATAATCTAAAACTTACTAAAAATACAAAATCTGCCGGTTTCCGCATGACCGGAAGTGTGGAGGAGCCATTTCGTCTTCCGAAAAACGCGTTGCGGCATAAGTAGCGAACGATACATTTTACAAAAAAAAAGTTTAAATAAACAAAAAAGGTCTCTTTACATTTTTGTCCAAAGTTAAAACAATTTGAAATTTGTTGTATCTATCGCTTTATTGTCATTCTTAAATTCCCCGTTTTATCAAGGAGAAAGAAAGGAAAAAAAAGAAACCAAAAAACCTTTTTCGTTCAGATTAAGAGAACCCGCCAACATTTTTGTCAGATTAAGAAAATATGCTTTCAGGATACCGAGATAAACCTCCCCTTTGAAAATCTGACGCGATCGAGTATTTCAAAAAAACTTTTTTTTTTTGCATTTTCGAAAATTCATCGTAACTTATCGTCACGCCGAAATCGTCAGTTTTTTTAAAGGGAGCTTCCTTGGGGCCTACTTAACACCCCTTCCGAAAATCTGACGCGCTCGAGTATTTTTTTTTTTTTTCATTTTTGAAAAACCGTACACGCCAAACCGACCGCTAAAATGGTTTTTACCATACGAGCTTTTCTTTTCGAAATTATTTTATCTTTCGATTTTGATAGGTCTCGACGGCGCCATTGAATTACGCCATTTAGCTACCTCGCCTCCCTAACTATTATGGAATAAAGAAAAATGGTTTGTTTTATTCTTTATTTTATCATATAGTCTATAAAATAAGATAAAAGTCATCGAAAGATTTACTTCGATACGATAAGTAGTTTTCGAGATATTAATTTTTTAAAATAGGCTAGAAACGCTCGACCGCGCTCGCATGTGTGACGTCACAAGACAGGAATCGCCTCGCGCCACGCCGCCGACTCGCTCAGTCAGCTGTTGCCCTGTTGCCTTAAAACCTTATAACAGTACCAAAACATTTATTTTTATTTATACCATAAATGATTAATAAAACAACACACTTATTCTAGGTACTAATTTATCATAAACATTGTTTTTCCAAAATAATTTGCATTTTTCAAAAAGATTTTTACAGAAGTCTTTATCGTACTGCACTTCATATATATCAACTTTTTTTGAGGACTCAAAGTCTACGTGAGCAACACAAAACAGACTTTTTTGTCTTGCTGACATGTGCATTTGTGCTTGTAGTTGAGCATAATATTTTTTTCCTACTTGACCGTTCTCATAGTACGTTTTCGTTGTGTTCTCCTTGTAAGGACACTTTATTTCAATAACACAGTCATTTGTAAGACCATCGGGTGACGCACCAAGCATTGGCCAGTCTTTATTCAAATAAAGACCAGACTGTTAATTTTTTTTTTTTTATTTCGGTACATAACTACTTTACTAACATCACTCTCTAGTATTTTCCCTCGCTTGATAGCTGCAGTTTCTTTAAATTTTAAGACCCCAAATACAGTTTCTACTTTGATGCCGTAATGCGCCCGTAACGCATTTCGAACCACATATTAGACTCAGTTTGAGCCTTAGTGGCATCTTTTACATGAAGAAATCTTGAATCAGTATTTCATTTTGGCAAAATTTTATAAAATTTTCAACGCCCCGATCAGCAGAACTTAGTTTGAATGCGCATATTAGGTAATGCATAGAAATTTTTTGTACTTCCGGCTTTTCAGTGACATATTGAGCGAGTGAGCACTGTACAATTAGTTCAAAAAGCTTTGGAACTAGTTTTTCAAAAAACCCATTACTGTCGTCTCCAACATTTGGAAGCTGTGAACCAAAGTCTTTGGCTTTTATACATTTTTCCGTAGTACCAACACTCGTAAGAGCATTTGACATCTGTCGGTGACGGCTCCTCAGTGCGACGATGAAGCCACATTAATAAAGCTATAGTGTGTTTGCATCCACCTTTACTGGCGGCACAATCATCACAAGTAACGCACAAAACCTCGTCCTCTTTTTCATAGCACTCCAGAAACCAGTGGTAAGGTTTTGTACGTACTCGATGCTCCGGTGTGATTCTACACTTTACGATACAAATGTCTCCTTGTCTTTTTACTTGTACATAGCCGATTGCATCATCTCCATAACTATCTCTCGCTGGTATAAAAATAAATAAATAGTTTTCGTAAATACTTGATTAAAATTTTTATACTATTCTATGTTTTGAATGTTTGATGTGAAATGTTTAGAACCCCTGACAAAGTTCTTATTGTTTTATATACTAAGATCAAAATAAAATTTACAAGAACATAAATATAGGTGTCAAATCTTGTGTTAATACATATCGTTACTAGGTTATATTTTGTTAGAGAAAAGAGTTTGGTAGGTACCATAGTACAGTGCTTAACTATGTTTCGAACATACCTACAAACTTACTTGTACGTACGGTACGTACCTATTTGCTCTTACAGTATTATTGTGACGCGTGAAATGGGAAAAAATAAATAAATATCATGTGATATAAAAATTTGATTCTTACTTGCTTTTTTATTTTTACGTCTCGCATTTCAGCGGCAACGAAATCAGCATTTTTCGAAAAATATTGAGCCACCATCAAACCGTCCACTCTAGGCAAGTTATTAGATTGTCCTTTTTGAAATCCTTCTTCCATGTTTAAAATTAAATAACTACTAAAGAATAATAATCGGTCAGGAGACGAACTCATTACTCGCGGTTACATAAGGTATCCAGTACGTGTGTTCGTGGCGAACCGGCGAGCTCGCGAGGCACCGCGAGGTGCAAGTGGGCGGGACCTGTACAACTACGTCACACGCAAAGCGCGCGCTTTCACGGACATTTGAATTTTTGTTCAACTTCCAATGTCTATAACTTTAAAACTATTTCGAATTTTTGAATGAAACAAAAACAGTTGTATTTCGTAACACTTAGGCGCCATTCTTACGAAGTTTCAAGTGATTCTGCGAACCTACTGACATTGTTTATTCATCACACACATATTGTAAACAACGACAAGTATCAATTTCATCCCACACGGCCTATATACTGCCCTGCTAAGCGCAAAAGTCGTATCTGACACTTTTTGGTATTTTTACTTTTTTGCATATTTGGTAGAATGGCAACACTCCCAAGATGCCCACAAAGCAATAGAGTCCTGTCTTAGCATTTAAATACTCCAAACACAAGTTTAAGTTAGTCATATCTGCAGTAGGGCACCTTGTTACTAAGGGTAAAAGTCATAACAAACAAATACTAAGCTTAAAAGTCGTTTCTGTCATACATACTAAGCATAATGGTCTTATACTTTGTGGATATAAGACTTTCATCTTTAGTAGTTTTCATATTTTGCAAAGCACTTAAGTCTGTTTATGTAGATCTCCAAAAGGAGATAATGTTACCTAGGTGTGAAATGATCAAGGAACTGGTCTTTACGCCAAGAATTATAGTTTTTAATGAAAGCTTTGTGCATCTAGGCGAAAACAACACCACATATCCTATTGCAGTCATATGGCATGAGGGAATAGCTGGAAGAAACAAGGAGGACATAATATCAACATTCTACAGTTTTTTTTTTAAAGATGAGGGATGCTGAAAATATCTCCTTAAAGAATGTGTAAGAAAAGCGAACTCTGACAAAATAATAGTTAAACAAAATAAAACAACGTTTTTTGCACTTAAAACCATTATGCCTTGTATAATATTGAATATTTTAACCAAATGATACAACAGAAAAAAGTCCTAACTGCAGTTTTTATTTATTTTTATAAAGAGAGGTACAAAACTAATAAAAGGTTAGACTATAACACATTGTTAGCTAAACAATGACCTAAAGTAGAACTCTTAAAAACTAACTTTTTTTGTACTTAAAACCGTTAGTCCTTGTATAGTTGAATGTTTTAATCGAATGATACAACAGAAAAAAGTCCTAACTGCTATTTTTATTTATTTTTCTATAGAAAGGTACAATACTAATAATGGATAAGAAGAGAACACATTTTTAGCTACACAATGCCATAAGTGGAATTGATTTAACTAAACTAATCTAGGTCGGCATTCATCGAAACACGTTTTTGTCTCTCCTATAAAATTACAATTTTGCAGATAAGACTTTTGCGCTAAGCAGGGCAGTATAGTTGGGCCTCATTGATGCCTCGACTGTTTATGTCTTGCATAGTTAGTACAACTTATCAACGAACCTTTTTTTGTGCGATTCGCATACCTGGAGTTTGTTTATGTTAAATCAAATGTAATGAGATCGCGTTTACAGTACGGAGCTTTTATTATTCAATTAAATTTTTATCTAGTTTTAGTAATCAAATGCCGCTTGTTTCGGTTGACTGTTATTTATCCTGTCATACAATGCCTGCTTTAGCTAAACTGCTGCCGTTAATTCGAGAGAATGATGTCAGATGGAGTGTGGCGATATCTCGAAAAAATACTAGAAGTCAACAAGAGCTTCTTCACGACAAAAATAAATAAAGGCACGTTAAAAAAATATCAACGGTACAACAAATGGGACGAAATAAATCCAAATCATGATGATTTAAACTTTTTTTATAAATAAAAACCCTGGAATAGAATATATATACGATCTTATTATTTGGTAAGGTATACCAGTTTTATAATACGACAACACTGCCTTACACCGCAAATATTATAAACCTTTTTCTGAAATGTCGATTCAAAAAGTCGAGGATTCATACTGCAGGCATTATGATTGCTGATTTGACAGAAATAATGAGCAGAAGGAAATTTTAGTTATAGCATGAGCTCTTTGAAAGGTGACATTTATTTATACAGCCAAACTACTATATTGGCAAGTAATAATAATAAATCGGCAACACGGATCGTAATACTTTTTGCTAATTTTGCCAAATAAAATGTTGACTTCCTATAGTAACTGACTCGGAGCTGGACTCGGGAAAACGATAAAAACAAATTAACGAGGTTTACAAAAAGGGTAATAGAACATTGATCACTTAGATACAGAGTGTTAATTCAATATGATTTCCGCTACATAAATAAAATGACAACCTCTATATAAGGTTCTTAAATTCAAGTGAACACAGTATCGCTAATAGACAACTTTTCGCCAAAAATAATATTTTTTGCGCTTTTTTTTATTTTTTACGTAGAAATTGAGTCAGCTGATTCATTAAGTTTTGTACTAGGAAGTGGAAAATATATACGACAAAAATACTTTTTATTACCAAATGGGACCTTTATATACAATCTACCCTAAAATCATCATGATAGATATAAAATATTGAAATGCAAAACAGTAAAAAAAAGGTTTTAACCCCTGACATTTGCAAACGTCACCATGTAAGATATTGGAAGCAGAAAACTTGTTTTTTAAAAAACAATTATATTTTTATTTAGATTATTACAAGA
Source organism: Ypsolopha sequella (assembly GCA_934047225.1). Taxonomy (NCBI): domain Eukaryota; kingdom Metazoa; phylum Arthropoda; class Insecta; order Lepidoptera; family Ypsolophidae; genus Ypsolopha; species Ypsolopha sequella. Next base: position 14,707,056 of record OW203996.1, read on the forward strand.
GTTCTCACTGTGGAGACTGGAATTAGAATGAATATAATAATAGGGAGTTTGGGTTTTATACCCTTACTCTTATCGCTTATGACTAACAGAATGTTCTGACTAACTTAACTAACTTAGTGACTAAGAGATTACAATTTGAGAAAGTAGAAGATAGTAAATGTTATCTTCGACGGAAGTTGTTATCGTCAGTTTAAGGTCTAATATTAATGACTAATGTTAACAGAGGTATGCTATGACTAGTTGTGTAGGGTACGTAACACCTCCCCTCTTAGAACAAAGTTGGGGCGTGTTTGCCGGAACTTTGAGGACTTTTCTTGATTGTAACTTCGTCTTCATCTTCAGAAATGCATGACGTGTCCGTCATGTTTAAGGTTGTCATCGGGACGGCTATGTGTTGTTTGCGAGTGGATCTGTCAAAACAGTTGTTGAATATTTGTATACATCCATTTTGATGGTTATGTCCTTTGAAGTAGTTAAAGAAGCTTGAAGGGCAGCATTTGTATATGCAGAATATTAGCATAATAATTCCCAGGAATATGCTAAGTACTGAAAATTTTGAGCTATGTTTGCTTAGAAATGATGCTTCATTTTCTTTCAGTCGTTGAGAATAGGTTTTGATTTCTTCTTTAATTGTGTGCAATGAATCTAGTGGAATCGTTATTGATCTTCATATCATTTCTGGTGGTTCCAAATCAAGGATTTCTGGAACACAATTATCTTCAATATCTACAGTAATTATTGGATGAGTAATGTTGACCGACTTTTCTTCTTCAGCATTCAGAGTAATAAACGTTGTACAAAATTTACATCCAGGATCTAGAGATATGATTCCCGTGCCAGCTATTTCATTATGGGTGATTTTGTTTCCACATTCTATGGCATATGTGGTTTTGTGATGTAGTAAAAATATCCATTTGTTATTCTTCAATGGCTGGAACGTATTGACTTGAGCGGCGATTGTAGTTACTTCACACATTTCGGGTAATTCTTTGCTGCTTGTCATCAGAATAGCCATTTCACAAGTTGGCCTGGTATTGTAGTGATATATTGGTTGATCTTTACAGACCCTTGCTTCTGTTGCAAATGTTTTGCAATTTTCCATAGAGCTCATAACAACGTACTGTTGTTGTGAAGAACTTGTGGCAAGGTAGGTTTGCTCAGGAAGGATAACGGAATAGAGAGAGGAGTTCGGATGTCTTATAGGGATTGGATAGATACGATATAAGGTGAATTTATCGTTTTTAACCAAAGGGAATTCGAGAATATATATTAATTTATTCATGTATATATATGATGTTATTGTTGAGGACTCTAGGATTTGATGGATATTTTGCATAGTTACAGGGGCTACTAGATTTCTATTAATTCTGTCTGGGCTAGAAGATAAAAGTTCTTTATATAATCTTACAGTAGAAATGATCGAGGGATGAACTGCACCCGATTTAATAAACAAAATGCTTGTAATAATGTCATCGATTTCTTTTTCCAGTGTCATAACGGCTTCAAGGATTTGAATTGATACTGATGAAATTTCTTCTGATATTGTTAAATTAAATATTATTTTACTAGATGTATTAAAGTATGAACTGATTTTTCTTAGATTTTCGTTTATTACTATTTCATCGTAAGATATTTTATATATAGTTTCATTGAAGTTAGTAACTGTTGAGGATATTATTTGTAACTGTTGTTTTAATATGTCTTAATAAGATTTAACTTTCTAAAAATACTTTAATACTACATGATTGAGTTTTTAGTCATGCAATGGTCTTAGCCGATTAGCATGCACTACATAATTTCGTCCTGTTTTATTGATAACATAATTTTCATTGAACCCTATTCTTGTGATATTATAAGGTCCTTCCCATTTGTGATCTAAGTTATTTGGATTAGGTATTTGGAGCATAACTTTGTCACCTACATTGAATTTAGCTACATTCTTTATGGATTTGTCATAACGTTCCTTGGCTTTATCTTTCATGGACTCTACGTTGCGTTTAGCTATTTCTCGAGTTATTTTTAATCTTTCATTGAAATCGTTAAGATAATCGTTAGTTGTATATTCACGGATGTCTTTTGCAGAGTAAAGTGAATGGGGTTTGTATCCAAAAAGTAGTTCGTGAGGAGTAAAACCAGTTGATTGATTTACAGAGGTATTGTGACACATAATAGCAAGAGGGACTATTTGATCCCAGTTTGAGTTTCTTCTTTTATGATATATGCGAATATGATCTCTAAGGACGGCATGAAAACGTTCTAACGATCCATTTGTTTGAGGATGGTAGGCAGTACTCAAAGTATGATTGCAACCTAATTGTTTCATTAAGTGTTTTAATATATTATTTACAAATTCTCCACCTTGGTCAGAATGGAACCGTTTGGGAACACCAAAGTGTTGACAAAAGATTAAAAGAGTTTTAGCTATGGTGACTGGCTGTTTGTCAGGAATTGGGTAAGCTTGAACAAATCGGGTTAAATCATCTTGTAAAGTTAGAATGTATTTATTGAAGTCACCTGTTATGTCAGAATAAGAAACTAAATCAATAGTCACGCGTTCGAAAGGTTCACTAGATGATGTCGTTATAACCATCGGGGCTTTATAAGTTTTTCTTTGTATTTTACTCCGTTGGCAATCTAAACAGTTGTCTATGTATTTCTTGATGTCATCAGTCATGCCTTTCCAGAAGTATTCTGACCGTATTTTCCTCGTAGTTTCGATAATGCCTCGATGACCAGATAACGGTTCATCGTGGAAACTTTTGAGAATTTCGGGTATTTGTTCTTGAGATGGATATTTAACAGTATTTTGACAAATTGTTATTTCACATTCATATGTGTCAGCTAAATATGCAGTTATATGTAATTGTTCGTTTCCTTGCAATTTACAAGTGGGATCATTCTTAAGGTCAGGAATACAAAGAGTTTTAACGTCATTTTTTTGAAGATAATTTAATAGAGTTTTGAAATAACTTTCGGAGTCCCATGAATCATAGTGTTTTGGTCTTGAGTATCCAAAAACTATGTTTTGTTTGTTATCTGATATTAGAAGATCATTGTCATATAGGGATTTACATTTTTCTAAATAGGGATCGACTTGAGAGCACAAGCTAATAGCTTCGTTGAATAAATCATTTTTATCAGAGAGTTCGCAGGAAGTGGGGATAAAGATATTTTTGTGACGAGAATCTAAGAGGCGATCTGGTGAAATCTTAAGATTTGGTGTGTCAAAGTTATAAGAGCTATTGTCAGAAAAATGTTCATAATTGGCTTGTAAATAATGGTCAGGAGTTTCTTGATTTGTGCTATCGTCATTTGTAAGATCGATATTTGTCGTAGAAATAGGGGGTCTTGAGAGTGCGTCAGCGTTGGTATTGTTCTTTCCTGGTTTATAGACTATTTTGTATTGAAAACCAGCGAGTTTGAACTGCCATCTGGCAAGACGGCTACCTGGGTCTGTGATTTTCATATAATAGCTTAGTGGTTGATGATCTGTGACTATTGTGAAGTTTTGACCGAATAAATAAGGTCGAAAGTGTTTAACTGCCCATACAATGGCTAACATTTCTCGTTCCGTTGTAGAATAATTAGTTTCAGCTTTGTTTAAAGTCCTTGATGCATAGGCTATGGGTAAGTCTTTACCTATTTCGCCTTGTGAAAGAATCGCGCCAATAGAATGTAGTGAAGCGTCCGTTGTTAATATGAACTCTTTTGTGAAGTCTGGATATTGAAGTATTGGGGGGTTAGTAAGGAGATGTTTGCATTTGTTGAAAGAGTTTTCTTGTGTTTGACCCCATATGAAAGGAACTTCCTTCTTTAAGAGGCTAGTAAGGGGTTTTGTTATTTGACTGAAGTTTTCTATGAATCTTCTGTAGTATCCAGCTAGACCTAAGAAGCTTTTGATGTCCTTGCAATTCTTTGGAGTTGGGAAATTTTTGACAGCTTCAATTTTTACAGGATTTGGTTTTACGCCTTCGTTTGAGATAATATGCCCGAGATAAGCGACTTCACGTCGTAAAAATTCACATTTGTCTGGTTGAACCTTGAGTTCATATTTCCTAAGTCTGGAAAATACTTCATGAAGTTTTTCTTCATGTTCTTGGAGACTTGATGCAAAAATTACTATGTCATCTAAATACACAAAACACCGTTCTCCTTGAATCCCCATTAGAACAGAATCCATGGTGCGTTGAAATGTAGCTGGAGCGTTTTTGAGACCGAAAGGCATTCTTTTATATTCGTAATGACCATAGGGGGTTGTGAATGCAGTTTTAGGAATGTCAGCTGGATTAACTTCTAATTGATGGAATCCTGATGCTAAATCTAATGTTGTAAAGTATTGGGAATGACCAAGTTTGTCTAGAATGTCTGTGATGTTTGGCAAGGGATAGCTATCACCTATTGTTATGTCATTAAGTTTACGATAATCTATTACAAGACGCCATTTTTGTTTCCCTGAGGCATCTAGTTTCCTTGGAACGACCCAAAGGGGGCTACTCCATGGTGAACAACTGGGTTGTATGATATCTTCATCTAACATTTTCTGTACTTGATTTTTTACTTCTTGTTCATGAACTCTTGGGAATCGATATGTTTTTGCATGAATCGGGATGTCAGTAGTCGTGCGAATATGATGTTTCGAATGATTACTAAATGATAAATGGTCTCCTTCTATATAAAAGATGTCTGAGTATTCGGAAATTATCTTGTGTATTGAATTCTTTTCCTCATTGTTCAAATGTTCATCTCTGATTAGGTTGAGTACTTTCTCCTGTCTGTCTGATAAGCTAGTGAGTTGTTTGTCTGACTCAGAAGGATGTTCATTAAGATTATGTATTTGTTGTTCGCTAAATGAGTCAACATCAATGTTTGGAATGTCTATTATTTTGTCTACTTTGTTGGCGTTTACACAAGTAGTTAGGAATGAGTTGTTTTCGACATGGACTAAAGCATGAGGAATGATAACACCAGTGGTTAAGAATTGTTGATTTACAATAGCTACTCCGGATTTAATAGACTTTGTTGTACATTTGATTACTGTTTCGGATCTTTTATTCAAGGTTTGTTTTCCTTGAAGTTTTTCTTGTTTTTCTTCAAGGGAATGGAGTTTATATGTTTTATTATGAACACGCATTGTTTTTGACTGGACATAGATGTAGACATTATTTTTGGAAAGGAAATCATTCCCTAGAATGCCATCAGCTTTAATGTTTAAGTTAGCTACGTGAAATTTGAACTTTGGAAGGTCGTCTAGAGATAAGTTGGCTGTACCGAAACTGCGAGTTGATGATTGTGTGCTGGAGATACCTACAATAGATACTACGTCGTTTTGGTTTATTTGTGAGGAGCCTATTTTATCTTTTCGGACTATTGAAATTCCGGCTCCAGTATCTACCAGGAAAATAACGGGTTTGCCTTCGATATGGAAAGTACAATGAAGTAGGTTTACTGGTGGTACATCGTTTAAAGAAGATATATTGTATGATTGAATTGGGGATCGAGATTTCTGGGAATTGAGTTCTGACTGAGATTTTGTTTTGGGTTTGGATTTAGGCTTTGATTTAGATTTTGACTTGGATTTCGAAGATTTAGTGATATTATTGAAATCACGGTTTTGGGACTGATTACCCTGTTCATGGATTTCACTTGATTTCGAGGATTCAGTAGATTTAAGGAAATCACGAGTTTGGGGCTGGTTACCCTGTCCGTGGATTTCATTTTTTGATTTAAGAGATTCAGAGGATTTAGAGTGATCATGAGTTTGGGGCTGGCTACCCTGTCCATAGATTTGATTTCGAGATTTAAGAGATTCAGTGGATTTAAGAGATTCGGTAGTATTCGAGAAATCGGGAGTTTGAGTGGAAGCGTCTCTAAATTCAGTTTGCGTAGAAGCGTCTTTAAGTTGTCTCCGATAGACTGGTTTATTCATTTCTAAAGACGTATTACGTTTTTGTACCTCATGTATTTGATTTACTGAATTTAGTTTTGGTGGTGTATTTACCACTCGAATTGGGAATTCTCTGTCATGGGATATGCTTGAGTCTGGGTGATTGAGCAAGAGGCTAAAGCGGTTTCCGAGGAGTTGCTCATCTCGTCGGTCGCTGGCGAGTTTAAATGATTAACGTTTTTCGGTGGAGCAGGTAGAGCGCGTTGGTTTTGTGGGGCAGGTAGAGCGCGTTGATTTTGGTTATCTCGAAGATTATTATTGAACGCTCTCTTACGACAATCGGCAATTAAGTGCCCAGGTTTTTTGCAATAGTTGCACTTGATTTGTGTTCGATGTTCCCTGCATTTGATTTGGGACGTTTGAGACTGTGTAACGGTTTGAATAGGTACTTGAATTATAAGATTTTTGTACAGGTTTTGCAAGATCTTTTGCATAGTGCTCAACGTGTTTAGGAGTTCTAGGTGGGGTTTGTTTGAACAGTGTTTGTCTTGCACTGTTCATTGCGCGTATTTGATCTTCTTGGATAGCAAACCGCCCTGCTTCGGATAGCGTTGTAAAACCTTTAGTACGGAGCATTGTACCGATGTCGGGATAATTTAGTCCTATCTCGAACACTCTTAGAGCAGTTTCTTCAGTCGCCTTCATTCTACCTATCAACGAGTTGTCGTCAATTTCCGCGTTTAATTTTTCAATAATTTTTCCGCGACACAGATCTACTCTGTGTAGATATTCGGTGATAGTTTCGGTTGCGAATTGGAACATTGATTGTAATTCAAGATTTAGGTGAGATATCGTCTTGACATTGGAAAATTTTTCGATAAGGAATGATCGAAGGTCTCCCCAAGAAGCATACTGTTTACTATGCACATCCGATGCGTTTGTACCCACGATATTGTTTAGGGCATAGATTAAAAGGATTCGTTTCTGATTTTCTGATGCTAGTGAAAATGCTGAATCACATGATCTCGCGAATTTGTATACTTGACCGGGTTGATTTGTATCAAAATTTGGTATTAATTTTAGAAGCGTATTTATTTCTAGCGCCATTTCAGAATTTAAGTTAGGGTAGATTTCGTTTTTAATTTCTAAGGGCATGAGTTTCGTAGAGATATGCGATTTGAGATTTATATATAATATGTGAATATAAGCACAGTGATATAATGGAAACACAGATAATATGGAACACAGTAAAATAGAATAACACAATAACACAGGAATAGAAAACACAATGAAATGGAAATGGAATACACAGAGGAATCGAGCAAACAAGTTTAGCCACTTACCAACATAATAATATTATTTTAATTTGCATGGTTTCGGCAAATCTTTATTAAAGCCCTCCGGGCACCGTCCAGGTCCTTTTGGCGATGTTTGTCCTAGGTCCTGATCGTTTCGATTTGACTATATCCAGTACCGACTGCGCCAATGTAAGATATTGGAAGCAGAAAACTTGTTTTTTAAAAAACAATTATATTTTTATTTAGATTATTACAAGAGTTCTCACTGTGGAGACTGGAATTAGAATGAATATAATAATAGGGAGTTTGGGTTTTATACCCTTACTCTTATCGCTTATGACTAACAGAATGTTCTGACTAACTTAACTAACTTAGTGACTAAGAGATTACAATTTGAGAAAGTAGAAGATAGTAAATGTTATCTTCGACGGAAGTTGTTATCGTCAGTTTAAGGTCTAATATTAATGACTAATGTTAACAGAGGTATGCTATGACTAGTTGTGTAGGGTACGTAACAACCATTCTCTCGAATGAACGGCCGGAGTTTATAAGATTTTATCATGAACTAACTAGGTACGACATTCTATACCATTGTGTACTAACCTAATTGAGATGTTTGTTTATATGTGAAACGATGATTTCAGACAATAATTGTATAATATTAATAGAATTCAATTCATATTATTATGAAAACTTAATCTAATTTAAAATATATTTTATTCTTTCTATGTTTATGTTTTGTTTAGTATTAAGTTAAATTTTTGTGTGCCGAATATGGCAAAGCCTTAGAATAATTAATTCTAACGGCTAAGCATATGGGACCATATTTCATGTTATAACAACCATTTACCTATGTTTATACAAATAAAGATTTTCTGATTCGGATTCACATACACATTTGCAGCCTGAAAACGTCCTCCTAGAAGGATCCGAAGAAGAGACCCTGGTGAAGATCACAGACTTTGGCCTCAGCAAGTTCGTGGGCGAGGACAGCTTCATGAAGACAATGTGCGGCACTCCTCTGTACCTGGCGCCTGAAGTGCTGAGAGCAAACGGCACGCGGACCTATGGGCCTGAAGTGGACGTTTGGAGCTTGGGCGTCATATTCTTTATATGGTGAGACACATATGAGGAGACACTAACCTAATCACTTTTTAAAATTTGTTACTACTATAAGTTGAATTCATAATAAAAATATGTGTGACAAGTGACGAATTAACTTACATAAAATTATCCCGCGATAAGCGACATGTTTCGAATTCTTTCCAGAGCCTGCGTCCACTGACGACAGACACTCGTTTTTTATTTATTGAGTATTTCCAAGCACACCCAGGACTAGGGTTGCCAGATATTTTTTGAACCTGTAAGGGACAATGCTAAATTTGGCAAAAAAAAAACGGGTTTTGAAATTTTTCCCCGAGACAAATGAATTGTATTGCTAGTTATATTTTAATGATTTAAAATCATTTTGTTTGATTTCTCATATTTTATCAAATCCGGGGTACATTTTTTGCGCACGTCAGTCGATTTCAATGCCATTCTGAGAAAAAATCCTCTCTACCAAGCAATTGGAACAAGGGATACTGAAGATAAACAATATCATTAGAAAAATGTAAGGGATTTCATTCCTGGAAAACCTTTCCATTATTTTCTTCCAATTCTCAATTGCACCTAATACTTTGGTCATCAATCAACGTTGCAATTCTCAGGCTTTTTTTAATCATTTGAAATATATTGAAATAATGCGGTCATGCGCGAGTGCCTAATATTAATCGAATAATGTTGAAATACGGGACAGAGTCTGTTCTGGCGGGACGTTTAAAATTATGCCTAAAATTATTCCGGGAAATACGGGACGTCTGGCAACCCTACCCAGGACAGTCCGTTCGGGAACCAATTAACTAACAAATAATTTTATTTTAAATAGTGGTAGACTTCGGCCGTAGCTTATAACGAAAACATGCCACCAAATTAGTTATAAGCACGTATTATTCGGGTATTTTTCGAGAATACGAACACTGACAAAGATTTCATTGTGCATAAAAATATAATATTACTTATACCTTTAGCAGAACACAACTCAAGCGTAACAACTATTAACTGACATCTGTAAACAAAACTTGAGAGGCATCGTTAAGCGCAAACCTCCATACAAACGCTGTGTCAACACATTGTGGGACGTGTACCTATGGAATATTATTATGTATAATATTTTAGGCTGAGTCCATTGACATTATTCGTAATTTATTTCATTATTCGTCGAATAGTTCGAATACTTAGTCGTTTTTTCATTATTATTCGAAAATAACGAATAATAGTCTGTCATACATTTTGGACGAAAGCAACTACAGATTTAAAAAGAATCAAAGTATAATTAAGACAGTATCTAGCAATAATAATAAAATTATCAATAAATTAGTCATCATTAATGAAATTAGCAATAAATCGAGTCATGTATTGTGTTTTTTTTTTTTTAGTAGATTAGTGTGTACTCACTTGGCTTGGATTAGATTATGTTAAGGTGTGTTAATTCGAAAACCATTTCGAGATTTTGGTTTAATAAGCCGTATTTCAGAACTTGTGGTCTAAAAAACTTTATGATGATGAATATTTTTACGAAAAAGCTGCAACTTCCATTTGCCTTCGTGTGACGTCACTTGAGAAATGGCTGTTTAGAAATGTGTCCTTTGCTATCAAGATAAGTTTATAGTAATTTGCTTCCGACTGATTCGACAGATGAGTAGACTGACAGAGACAGACCACTTGTTTTATAAGAAATCACACATTACAATCAGTAAGTATAATGTCGAAAATTCTCAAGTGACGTCATATTGGACAATTTTTTAAAAATCATTTAAAAATAATGGTTAATTTATATACCAACATAATGAAAACTATGTCCTAAAATGGCGTATATACTGTGAAAAAATATATAAAAGAAACTTAGAAATTAAGCTATGGGAATTAGGATGACACGTTTAACTTTTGAATTTAAATTAATATCCTGTAAGCTCTGATTCCACCCACACCTCAGTGAGTCATATGCCAAAAAGAGATGCCATGTTATCGTTAAGTATTTAAATTAGTCATTATAGCATAATTTTTGATGTCTTATAATTATGGCGAATTATTCAACTATTCGCTATAGGGAATGCCGATTAATCGCTAACCGATTATTCGCTATGACCAAGATTCGCAGCATCTCTAATCTACCTGTAGATCTATGTTTAAGTCGAACTAAAAACCGTAAAATTTGAGTAATATCTTAACAAACCCAAAAAATACGTAAATTTAACGATTTTTTTACCAAAAGTGTAGCCGAATGTGCTTTTATTGTTTTAGATATCATAAAATAATTCGAGTCAAACATCGAAAATGTAATAATAACTAATAATAATGTTTGAAAACCTCCACAGTCTTCCCAAATGTGGTTTCTCCTGAAACAAGTTTTCAATTCTGCGTCGGGCGATGAGATCAGCACGATTGTATTGTCCTCGCAAGTTTCATAGAGCATGCACCTTATAGCGAAATGAAACAGCACATCATATTTACATGACATTGACATATTTGGCCACGCCCACAACTGAGTTGGTCGCGTCATGATGTCTGTTCTTCTGCGTTTGTTGACTGTATGAGGTTATTTTGGCAGTTTCAAGATTGACATACCCAATTCAGTTACCGCGATCCTACGAAACTTTCACTTATTAATAAATAAATAATCTTCTAGCCTAGTGGGCTACCTGCCATTCTCCGCCGACTACAAGGAGATGTCCCTCCAGAACCAGATCCTGTCCGGTCAGTTCCGATACTCGTCAGCTCACTGGAAGGGCGTCAGTGTGCCCGCGAGACAGCTCATGAAGAGGATGCTCACTGTGCAGGTGGCGAAGCGCATCACCTTGGATGAGATACTGCAGCATCCGTGGATGCAGGTACGTATTTCATGTTATTTAAAAAGCAAGAGTCGTATTGTCTAACTTCAACGTATATCGCTGTCAAAGGTGATTGACTAGAAATGACATCACACATGTGTTGTGTTGCATCCAGCGAGTAATTATATAAAAATATTCATTTCGTTACGTGCATTAAGGCGATATGCGAAAAAATACGGGTGTTTCTTTTCTGTGTATTTCATGAAATACACGGAAAATTTTAATAAATTTCTGGTATATGCATTTTGACTATATAATCTAGGGTTTTGAAATTGGAAAACATGTTCGGATAAATTTTCCTCGATGGAAATAATTGTTGAAATGAGGTCTTCAAACACGCTTTTTCTCCTAGTTTGACGAATAGGAACAATATACAGAACTCAAACATATTTTATTAGGTGTGTTTGAACAATATCTAGAGATTTGATATTTTAAATTTTGCTAGCTATTTTATTTTTTTTAATAAAAATATAAAACCAACTTTTTTCCCTTTTGCCCTAAATCCGCCCCTCTCGCACTGCGCGATTTTTCGCTTGAAGTGACAGTGACAAAAATAAAATTCGCATAGCCTCTTAAATTGTATGCTCTATATCTCTCACGATAAAACGCATTTACTGTTCAAATTTCAGGTTCCAAATAGGTAGAGCCGTTTAGTCTGGGCCTTGATAGATCTGTCAGTCAGGTCAGGGTATTTCATATAGATTATTTCATTATGTTAAAGAGGAAAAATCCAAAGGAGGTTAAAAAAATTAAATTGTTCCAGCTTAATAACGTTGTGAATATTCCTATCTACTACAACAAATTCTATCTTATAGGATGTGGAAGTGAACATCAAGGTAGAACAGCTGCTCTGCAAAAAGATGCTATTGAAAAACTCAACCGATCTGGTATCCCAGTCAGTGACATCCACGGACAGTCGTTCAGAAGAGGACACAAACAGCACAGAGGAGACCGTTCTGACCGTCCTGGCAGCCAGAGCCAAGCGAGCCCTTAGCGACAGCTTCAGTTCCTGCGAGCCTATTCCCAAGAAACTGAGGATTGAGGATATTGACATGCACCCCACTGTCTGTGAGGAGAAGAGCGACACAAGCTCTGTTAGTTACTCTACGTCTGAGTAAAGAATGTTGATTTTAGTGCTGGCGCATTTGACTTTGTTACCTCGGTTAATTTGTTCTACCTCATGTACTTAATTTAGACGCGTTACTGCTTGTAGTTTAGGTTTACGTAGATCTGATGAATGACTATTCGAATTGAATTTTATTATTTGCTTGAAACAAGAAACCTAACTTGGTTCCTTTAAAAAAAATGTTTAAAGTTACATAATTTGCTCGATATATTAAAATATCCATGGTTATGCCTAATTTTATATGTTTTATAATAATTACATTCCACGACAGCTGATTACGATTAATAACATATTTTCGTACAGTAAGTACACCATTGTTTAATGGAGTTCTTGTGAGAAAGTTTATTTTACTTATTGGCTTTATCTAAATAGTATCCAGTGAGTTCCTTACATGTTTTGAATTTAATTTTATGATAGTGAATAAATATAATGAATGTTTAATTTTAGCTATACCACAGTATTGTTCCAGTTATTATTTCAAATGTGATTTTAAATGTTAAGCTTAACGTAATATTTGCATTGTTGATTTGTTTGTATTGTTGAAATTGCTATATGACTTCTTTTATTGATTTTATTGACAATTTTATAAACCTTGCATTTCTACGTTTCTTGTCTCTAGAAACATATCCGTTGCTTTAAAATTTAAGTATTAAAAATCGTTGTTTTAGTAGAAATGGAAGGTTGATATTAAGACAAGATTGGGAGTTCTTCCAATCTTTAAAATTAAGGATAAAGTTCTCCTTTTTTATATTTGGCAATTTGAACGTGACTGAATGTTGCTCAAGTTGATTAAATTCCGCCTCTAAGCAATTACAATTTGTGCCATATTTTTATATCATGTTTGGTATAGATATCACCATGTTATAGTGCACTGTACTGTAGTAGTGTATTTATTTTGTTTAATAAATGAATAACTTCATAGTTTGTAATTTTAATTAAAAGAAACTAAATTTATAAAAAATAAATTATATTTAATTCTTCCCTTCAGATGTACATCATATTTACAGGTTTATTTGTTAACATAATCTAAGCAAACATTAAAATATTTCAGTCTTAATCAATTCAAAACAGTCCATGCACAATCCAAAATCGATTACCCAATTTTGATCCAAAATTCAAACGGCAAGCATGCAACTTAATTTGATTTTCATATAAAATAAATAGGATTGACTGTTTTGTAACAAAATATAGAAATCACATCCAAATAAATAAATTAAACGTAGAATAAACATAAATATTAGTTAAGAAAATGTAGATTTCATAACAAATGCTCGAGATATTACGTACAACAGATAAATTGAACATTGATGTACTTTTCCAACATAAAAAAATACAGATTTGATTCTCTCGAGAGACCGACCTTTTTCCAACCAACTAGTTATATTTGGTGTTCATATTTGATTGTCTAACAATGGACCCCAAACTTTAGGCACATATTATTTCGATGCCCAAATCCTACCTAACTTACAATTTCCTAACTAAAATATCTCACACTAAACTCCTGCTATCATTTGCCTGTACGAATCAGTCTTCCATGAACATGAACGTCTTCATCAAATCCCTAATTATAAAATTAATTTGACTAGGACTCCATATCCGTTTAGTAGTACCCGGCTCATCACTAATCAGTTTACACAGTAAACTAGCTTGACGTCACACAAAAAGTCTTTGTTCACTGCACTAGTCAACCGTACTGATGCCCTGGTCATCATGGGCGCTACTGTGGGATGGTTCTGTATGCTGTGCTTCGGCCGCTAGAAAGAAAAACCAAATATCACTTTGTTATAATTATTTAAAATTAAATACACTTTAACAGCTTTTAATGTTTTTTGTTTTTTTTTTTAATGTAAATATACTGATAAATATGATAATACAAATATAACGTAATCTCAAGATATATTTCGGGTCCGACCTGGACCCGGCATCAGTTGAGTTTTAATTAAAATAAATTGACATTGACATAATATATGATAGAAGAGCACATGACATATAAAACCTAGACTACTTAAAAATCTTTGTTATAATTACTGAGACGTATTTTCTAGTTTAGAAATATGTTAAAACAGGGTGTGGGAAAGTTAATAATATTAGTAACAGAGCTAAAAACCGTGCACATGAAGCTAACGAGTCTAAACTCACCTATACTCGTATGATATGTTAACTAAATTACTTTTGAAGCAACTGAAACAATGTGAAGAAGACCGAATTTACCAAACATCTAGCTCTGCAAGGATAATTAGATAGTATAATCGAATTGTTAATTCAAATCACTCTACCAAGCAAGTTGGTATAACCCGCGCAGATAAAGAAAAGATCTGAGAATGGCGGCGGGAACTTATGGTACGGTTGGCAAAACAAGTTCTCAAAAATCGATTTTTATTTTTCCTACTGACTTTTTTGTTATTAATTATTCTTTTTTATTATTATTAATTAATGATACTAATGACGAAAATTATTAATAAAATAAATAAGGAGCAAGGATAAATATAACACTGGATTTTTTTAAAACAAACTTAACGAAAACAAATAACAATGAATGTAACGGAACGATTTTAACGACTCGGAGTGCGTCTAGGTAGCGTGGATAGCGAATCCTGACTAATTATTATCATTACTTTTTTTGCAGCGCGTACTTCACTGTGTGAGTATAGACAGCGACAGATTGTGAGCGAGATAGTATGCTAGCGGGCGCCATTTATAGATCTTTTCTTTATCTGCGCGGGTTATAAGTACATACTTTTATTGTTATAATTATAATTTTTCATAAACATACCCGCAATAGCATTGTCGACGTTCCGCTTATCCCGGACGATGTAAAGTGACGTCAACAAGAAGAAAACTCCTCCAATGACCTCGACAAAGCACATCACAAATAATGCGTACTGAAGAGATTTGAACTGAACCAGAGGACTGGGGGCATCTGCTGAGGCCGGGGCAAGCGACTTCTTTAATGATTCCGATATCTAGAACAAAACATGTTTTTATAACTTCTGCTTAGATGAATGTGGGAGCAAGAGAATTATATCAAGATAGATGGAGATCTGTGATCTCTGCTCACCGCTTTGGGAAACGGTATAAAATGTAGGTATACTTGCTAAACGATGAAGATCAACATTAGGCTCAAAGTTCGGCTCACTTCTCTGCGTAATAATCAGTGAAACGTTGTACGAGTGTTCACTGACACCCTGTCACAATGTTTTCTTTTCTAAACCAGGCCTCCATCTGCGTCTTAAGAGCGGTTTCGCAGCCGGATAGTGAAAAACCCGCCTTTTTCTAATTAATCGAAACCGAACACTTGAAATTAAAATTCACTCAATAGTTATTCAACAAAACCTTATTACCTATGTATTTGTGTATGTTGCCATCGTAAAGTATCCATTAGTTTCTGTGAATAAGAAATTCAAACATTTTGAATTTAAAATCCAGCTGCAAAACCGTTTTTAACGCGTTAAAATCTACTAAATATGCGTCTCAAAAACTCGCCTATACTCGTATCGTATGATATGTTAACTAAATTACTTTTGAAGCAACGGAAACGATGTGAAGACCGAATTCACCAAACATCTAGCTCTGCAAAGATAGTTGGGCAATATAAACGAACTGTTAATTCAAATCATTCCAATCTACGGAGTGCCAGTGAAGTTATCAACGGGTGCGATCCCATTCTGAATTGAGACGCATAGTAGATTTTAACGCGTGGAGCCTTAGTATCGTAAGCGAAAAGGTTTTAACTTACAACTCCGACCAAGTAGGGGCTACCGGCATCTCCAAACATGTGGGATATAAGGATCTGGAACGCTTCCGCTGTCGACCGTCTCGTAGGAATCACCACGTACTAAAGAAAAAAAATGCGTTAATTTTTGCAAGTTAAATAAATCAAAAGATAAATAATTATTCAAAAAATGTTAGCATTTTATATCTACATAATTTAAATCTTCGCGCTGTAAGAAGTATAGCGCCATCTTGTCAAAAAAATGTGAATTACATATAAGTCACGTGCAATGCTCAAACATTGAAATGAATGTGTGACGTACTTCGCGAGTACACCAATAGATGTCGCTAATTTAAAATAAAATCAAATCGGACCACTCAGCACATTCTATTTGACAAAATATACCAACCAACGAGAAAGACACAACATAATCATAATTAATTTCATTGAATGGGTTTTTATATCACAACCAGGCAACAGTGACCCGAAACCAAAAGGCCATGATATGTATGTGCATATGAGTGATCAAATTTAACTGCAAATAGTTACATGCTATTAATTAAAATAAGCTATAAAACTTTCAAAATCATGCAATTACTCCTTTTAACACCGTGACTACAACAACTACAAAAAAAGCTTCCGTAATAACAAAGAACTACAACTTAAAACCGACTAACAAACCGGTAGTAAGAAGAAGGTTGCTCAAATCGGAAGAAATCTTACCAATGACATATCGGCCACTATTGCCCAGTTGAGATTCAAAGCTATCTCTGCGATGAATATCAAAATGAAGGTCCCGTAGAATGACCCCTGGGCCAAGATGATTGCTAAGGTCATCGCCGGGGCTGAGATCAACAGGCCGACGGCGCAGATGACAGGATGAGCTCTGGGGTACTTCTTGACTAGCCACGTGCCCAGGTAGGATCCCAGCGGCACCCCGAGGACGCCAGATAACATCGTCACAGCGCCGAAGATTAGCGACACCCTTCGTGCAATATTGTTTATATCAATACATGCTTAGCAATATGGTATAATGAGGGCATGATAGTACCAAACGCTGATACTCGGAATAACTGTGAATTTGGGATTATAAAAGCATTTTATGATTTTTATAATTGTAACATAATGGTGTCGATTCGTTATATCGCGACTTAACTTATTTGGCAGGACTAACCTTATTTTGAGCGTCTTGTCTTTGTCCTGTCGGTGTAGAAAGAAAAAGACAGAACGCTTAAATTAAGTTTAGTCCTGTCAAATAAGTTAAGTCGTGTTACATCGAATCGACACAATTGAAAATTATATTAGCATGGACAAGCTGTATTATAATAAATGAATTGTGAGTTCTTAAAACTAAAGGTAGGGTAACATGCTTCATATTATGATTGAAGCTAAGACTTTATATTATGATTATGTTGTGTCAAACCTCATCAGGATAACAGAATCTACTTAGTGGCAGATTCCTCCAAAATGCTTGAGCATCGCACACAAGCAAATAGACAGAATCGCTCACCAAAACCATATCGGCGACGATTGACCAGGTCAAGTTCAAGGTCAGCATCCCCAGGAATATGAGCAGATAGGTCAAGGCCACGTGGAACTCGACGGCTATGAGCGCGAGATAGACCAGGGGCGCAGAGGCGAGGAGAGCGAGCCCACAAATGTTTGGGTCGGCATCTTCGTAGTAGATGCGTAGTCGCTGGGCCAAGAACGACCCTAGTGGTACCCCGAGAGCTCCAGCGAACATGCCCACTAGGCCGAACTTGTATGATACCCTGCGACGTTTGGATATTATCATTATATTAGGTCCTTACATATGAAACTGGCGTTTTGTTTGGAGAATTTGAAGGAAACTCAATTTTCAGTACTAATATTCTTGCAATTTTTCAGAAATGACAGATCCAAATTTTAAGATTTTCTTTTGTGTATGAATGAGACAACATTAAGCTAACAGCGACATTAATTTAATTTTTGAAAAGTGTAAGCTGTAAAAAATTATTACGAATCTTATCACGGAAATGGATGGCATTTAGGACGAACTGTTTTTGAAGATTTAATTTCAGTTATCAAACTGAAAATAAAAACAAAATTTTATACGTAGATGTAAAACCTTGAAATCAACTTTCAACCAAATAATGGAAATAGCTATTGAATAACAGGAATTATGAAGTCATAAATCTGTAAGAAATACCAATTTCATAGGTAAGCACCCAATAACAAATATGAAGTACTATAGGAGATTTAAGTACTAACATTGTGATTCTAATAAATGGATACTCCTTCTGGAGTGGCTTGTTTTGGTTTCAAGAATAGATAGTCGATATGGATTGTTAATCTAGTAAATTATATTATAGGGCAACGTTTCGTTTAAATTCATAAACATATACAAAAATACATACAGGGTGTTAATTTGGCCAGCAACTTTCATCACAGGGTAGGTTATACTCAGGATACTGATGACGAAAAAAATATAAAAAATAAAAATTTTCTTTTTTTGAAAATGTATTACCATATTTTGGGGGCGACCAAAAACGTCTAGTGATCGACAGACATGACGAAATTTCACGAAATAGATTCAACACTGGCGGAGAGGCGGCGAGTTGGGGAGGGGCACCCGAGTAGGTAAGTACTAAGCTCCACGCCGCTGTTACCGTTTATCAAGATAATTTTAGGACATATTATAAAAAGGGCACAATTCCTTCTTCAAGTGGTATTAAATTTTGTAATTGTGTTTTTTGAAATAAGCATTATATATACCAGCGTTTCTTAACCTTTTTTGTCCACGGACCCCTTAGGAAATCAAGCTCAATTTTAAGGACCCCATTCATAAAAAAGCAGCAATAAATTTCGGACCATTTATTTTAGTTCTACAAATAACAAATAAAATATACTTTATCATACGTTAGTGAGAAGGTTTTTTGGTGGTAAAAATTTTTGGTGGCATTTATTTATGATTGTTAAATGGTCCATATATTAGGCTGCGGACCCCCATACATATGCTCGGGGACCACAGGTTAAGAAACGCTGAATATACCAATGTTCATATGACGCCAGTTGTGGACCAAATCATCACCCTGTATTTATGAGTAGCAAAGTATACTTTAAAGGTTCATTGTAAAAGTAATTATTCGTTTTAATTAGTGAGAGTTGATTACTGCTGGTGTATGTATATATTGAACGATAATTACTTGGTTCATCGGTATAATGAGTTTATTGACAAGTTGAAATATGGACGTATGAGTAGGTAGGTGTTTAGTAATCTGTCCTTCTGTTTGTCTTTCAATAGATTGTGTGTAAATATGAGTTGATACACGGGGTCAGATAGTAAACTAAAGGTCAGTTTTTATGGAACGGATATAAATATACATTTAATTCACTAATCCTTTTTTTATGCGGTTCAATAAACTTCTAATAATTTATACTGTGAGGTGTGACTCCTTGATGGAACTTCATTCTGACACTAATCAAAGTCTTCTTGTACGATTTCTACTATTTTATTTCCTTAATTATTGCGACTAGTTTCGTCTATTTGAGACCGTCGGGAATTAAGGAAATAAAATAGTGGAACGCGTACAAGAAGACTTTGATTAGTGTTACAATAAACTTCTATTCATTTATGTAGAACGCTGGCCTCCAGGTTCGATCCCCAGTCGAGCACGCATCAATGAGTTTTTCGGAATTTATGTGCATAGTATTTGTTCTTACTTACCACTTGCTGAACGGTGAACGAAAAACATCGTAAGGAAAACGAGCATGACCTAAAAAGCGTGTATTTGTGCCCGAAGTACAGCGATAGGGCTCACCACCCATCACGTTGGGACGTAATAATCGTCGGTGAAACGCGGGTGTACCGAGTGTGGACTGTGACTTACAGTTCACACTCGGAACACCTCTGAGACCCCCTCGGGGATTCATATCAGTGCGCCAGTCACGAACGTGGGGCAGTGGTCGATAGTATATACTCACGTCTCGATAGTGACATGCACGTCGGGCTGCAAGGTGAGTCCTAGAAAGATGTACTGCGGGCCCCACCACACCAGTGCACCGGTCACGAACGTAGGGCAGTGGTCGATAGTATATACTCACGTCTCGATAGTGACATGCACGTCGGGCTGCAAGGTGAGTCCTAGAAAGATGTACTGCGGGCCCCACCACACCAGTGCACCGGTCACGAACGTAGGGCAGTGGTCGATAGTATATACTCACGTCTCGATAGTGACATGCACGTCGGGCTGCAAGGTGAGTCCTAGAAAGATGTACTGCGGGCCCCACCACGCCAGTGCACCGGTCACGAACGTAGGGCAGTGGTCGATAGTATATACTCACGTCTCGATAGTAACATGCACGTCGGGCTGCAAGGTGAGTCCTAGAAAGATGTACTGCGGGCCCCACCACGCCAGTGCGCCGGTCACGAAAGCCACGCATGTGAAAGCGATCGTTGACAGCATGAAAGAAGTGCTGGAATGGAGGAGAAATGAGTGTTAAATAGATACCTAGATAAAAACGTTTATTTACACACAATAAAATTGTAAAAAAAAACTAAAGTACAGATAATATAAAATTGAAAGAAATATTTATAAAATTACCCAAAAAAGACAAATTTATTTGTATGTCACATGCACTAAACAAATGACATTGGCCCTGGCTCAGCAAAATGTTGCAGGTAAACCTACGACGCTGGTATTCTGACAGCACCATAGTACCCAAGACGGTCAGAAGATCCTTTGTTTGGTTCAGGGTAGAAATGTCATGATTTTTTAATCGTCTCAACCAATGGGAATGCTTGTAAGTCTAACAACAGCAACGTTTTTTGCCCGTCTGTCGAAACATATACATATAAAAGATTATTAGATGACGTAGGTACTTATTTCTAATTGTATATGTGGTAACTACGTACTTTTAATAGGCAATAATGACGCTCAGATCGACGCAAAGACGTGACTCAACATTGCCCGTTTCTTCTTTATCCAAAACAATCTATCTGTTTTGTGACCTCTTATGATTACAAGCATTATCTACATTCCTTGCTTATTGACATATAAGAAAATCCATTGTTTTGAAACGCAAAGGAATTTACACAAAAGCTGTTATTATAACCAAAGTATCTACTCTAATCACAGTCCATTTTAACATTGTCAAAACGAGCGACAGTTCAAACACTCAAGAAAAACATTTCAGAATGTTTATTACTCACATTTTGCTAAGCGCTCGCAAGTCATCCCTGTACGAAGTCGGCTTCATGTGGCTGTCCTCAGCCTGACCCCGCTCGGGGTCCACCATGACCCAGAGTATGAGCGCCACGGCCACAGCCCCCAGGAACGGGGTCACCCGGAGACCCCAGCGCCAGTTGCCGGCCGCCGCGCCAGCTACCGACCCCACTATATAACCCAGACCACTGGAATCGAGAAAAATACAATTAAGGAAAAAAATACAATTAGCTATAAACCCTTAGCTGACTCAATTGCCTAAGGAAGCACGTTAAAATGAATAAGGTTGTTAATTGTTAATATAGTAAGGTAAATAATAAGGTTGTTTTTAATTTAATGAAAAAAAAAAAGATTTTTTATCAAAATGGAAAAATAATTTCAGTCACAATTCATTGAAAACTTTCAAGCTTATAATTGACTTCGTGATTAATCTTATAGTCAATATTTATTTATTTAATCGTATGGCTTATAAAAGTTTTAGCCATTCAGCTGCGTCTTCTGTAAGGTATAGTCAATATGAAAACCAACCAATGAATTAACCAACATTTCAACGAAACTGAATAAAAATAACGATACAATCACACATTTTGTCACAGTAGAAATACACGAAAATCACACTGCTAAACTGTTCGTACAAATAATGTCAACTCTATTTGGTGTGCCAAAGTCCAGCCTCTTAAGGCGCCTCTCCCAGGGTCATCCGAGAATTACTCTTACTGATAACGATATTTCTTTTAAATAAGATGTTAAAAAACTATGAAAAAAATATATAAAAAATAAAGATTAAGGAAAAAAAATATTTCTGAAAATTATTCTTGCGTTAACGTTTCATACTGTTTTAAAAGAAGAGCATGAAAATATTGTTTAGAGTCAAGCTGTTTTTAGACTAAAATTAAGTAAAATTGGTTATTTCTTCGAAACCACTAATGGTATTTGTATGGTTCTTGCACTAAAATACAAGGAAAATATTGTTTTTTTCGTCTATCGCTTCCACATGTAAATTATTTTCTCCTATTTTAGCGCTATCCTGAGATCCAGCGACGTCGTTATGCAGTGCGCTCTGATATGAACGTTATTTCAATATAGTTTCTGTCGATATTTGTACCGACTCAGGTCGGTCGTTGGCCTGGGGCTCCACAACGCTAAATATCAGTTTTGCATTGGATTCAGCCCCGCTAATGTGGATTTTGTAGATGTCAAAAATTTGAAAAAAATATGTCGTATTTTTTGACTCATTAATTACACTTTATAAATAAACATTCTTTCAATCTTCTTTTAATTATATTACTTTTAAATAAAAACCGGCCAAGTTTCGCGCACGAAGGGTTTCGTACCATTATCTATAAAAACGGCAAAAGAAAACATGCCTGTTGTATGGGAGCTCCCTTAATTATTTATTTTATTCTGTTTTTTAGGATTTGTTGTTACAGCGGCAACATAAATACATCATCTGTGAAAATTTCAACTGTCTATCACGGTTCATGAGATACAGCCTGGTGACAGACGGACAGCGGAGTCTTAGTAATAGGGTCCCGTTGGTTACTCTTTGGGTACGGAACCCTAAAAAGCATGAATTTCATGAATAAAGCGATTCAGTTTCCATATTTCATAACTGATTGACATGAAACCAACCAACACACGCAAATACTAAATAGAAAAAAAACATCATTATTATATAATAGAAATTACATAAATAAATTATAGTTAATGTCCTAATGTAGGCGCGTTTTCAAAATAACTGAAGACAAGTTGAAACACAAAAGCGTTAGAGCAGGATTGAGTTATAGCATTGTGCAGCCCTTTAATAAATGATGCCGAAAAAGGTTATAATGGTCATTCAGCTATCAAAAATGTATCTGTATGTTATGTAACTAACAGGACTTAACGACCAAAAATTACAGTTTCGTGGAAATGTATAATAAATTGCGATTAAATTCTGCGGCGGTAACAAATACAATTGCACAATGCAAATGAAATATACATATTCGTTCCATAACATGAATCGTGTTTCGGTAAATATTGTAGACTTCGTGGTTGATGTTACGACGCTAAATATTACAAAAGAGAAAGTGAAGCAGACAAACAATACTAAATATAATTATAATAATAAAGTAATAAAAAATTCATGTCTGTACATTGAATATTTTTGAGAAATTTTAAATTAAATGGGTTAGTTTATTAGTATTTTACTGAGGCCAAATATACAATTTTTAAAATTTTTGTCTATCTGTCTTTTCCGTTTTAACTCGAAAACCACTCATCGGATTTGAATACGGTTTTTTGTATTATCATCGTATTGACTTTGGTCAACACATAAGCTATAAGGGGTGTTGATAACATAACTAACAAGCCGAAAACTGTCGATATTAAATAACCAACAAGCCGAAAACTGTCTATATTTTATCTAACGTGCAAATAAAAGATGGACACGAGAGCGAAGCTGCGCTAAATACAAACTGTTATACCGATATTGACAAAACCACAGGCTTCCGCGAAGAATGTGCAGCAAGCATACGTGACCGACCAGTAAGTGATATACACGCAATTCAGAGAAAATTGACATATTCTGCGTCGATTAATACGCACGTATTTCTTTATAAATTACCCTTCTGTACAGCCGAGGAAAAAAACAGGTGTCATCAGATTATTGAGCTCATGATTTCATGTATCAATGCACGCTATCAATGCATAAATTGAACTTTTCAACAAACTGTATTTTTCTCAGAGTTCTTGTTGATTTTAATTATACGCATTATGTACATGAAACCTGGTAATTGAACCATAGTTTAAATTGCAGCAAGATATAATCGCTGACCTCAGGATCAATTATTACAGTGAAATTCCCACGACTCTTAAAAAATCTACTCATACACACTGTGTATATACGACAGTAGAGACACTTAGCAAATATTCTTTAAAAAGACCAAGTCTGATCCAAAAAACCATTCAGTTCCGGATAGCTAAAATTGCAACAACAATGGTTTTCTATATGTCTTACCTGCCAACAGGAATAGCGAAATAGAAGAAGGCGAGCATCTTGGATCGGAGATTGCCCACAAAGAGATCGCTGATGATAGTGGGGGCTATGGTGGAGTAAGAAGCTTCGCCGATGCCGACCAGACCGCGGAAGAACGCGAACGCGGCAAAATGCTGAAACATTTGAGATATTCATTGAAAATATTAATCGTCACGACATGAATCCTCGAGGGCTTGTCAGAGGTGAACTGTGAAATGCAAGTCACGGTTCACGCTCGGTATACTCGCGTTTGACCGACGATTATTAAGTCCCAACGTGATGGGTGGTAAGCATGAGCGTAGCCAGGGGGAGGGTTTTGGGGGTTCCAAACAGCCCCCCTCGACCCCGAAAAGTTCAAAATATTACAACCCTTCCCCTGCTTTGAAGTTTTCCGGGTCAAGTGACACTTCTGCTAGCAGCTGCTAGAATTAAAGAGAATCAAATCAACCTTCTGATTTTTTCATCATCTTTTGCACCTTAATGCACTTTTTTTTCGGTTTTATTTTCTTGAAACCCCCCAAATACTAAAACCCGGCCACACCTATGGTGGTAAGCCTTAAAGCCGTACTTCGGGCACAAATACACGCTTTTAGGCCATGCGGGTTTCCTTACGACGTTTTCCTTCACCATTCAGCAAGTGGTAATTAAGTATTAGCACAGATGATATAATATCAGGTAATATCAGATAAATTTAGAAAAACTCATTTGAGCATTCAGGACATATTAATTGAAATTCATGGTGCGCAAGTGGAAGGTAAAGCTCGACCAAAGCTGACCAAATTGGCGACATACTAAAGAAGGGCAATGTCAGAAGTAACCGTAATAGAAGAGCTTGTACGACTAGATTTATGAAGTGGGAGAGGTGTGGAAGGATTGTAGCAGATGGAAACCTATAGTCTGGGAGACAAGCGTGATATACTATGTATGTCTATGGTATGGTATAATGGAAGTATTTATAGTACAATGTACAATGTATGGTATGATGCGGGGTTCCCGTACTTCAGTTCCTATAATTAACACGGGGCCTGACTATGAAAAAGAGACAATCTAAAAAAAAGCAGAGAGACCAGTGAGAAAAGTGTCAAGGTTAAGAAAATTAAGAAGTCGTCCGGAGACTTTTTGAAAATGTCAAAAGCTTGATGAATAAATTTTATTTAATTTTATGTATTTATTAAAATTTAAGTTCAATTTGGTAGGTCGAATATTTATATATAAAAAAAAGTTTTTAGATTTAGGTATATGTACACTTTATTGATTTTCTCTTAATTTACAGAACATTCATTATCATTATTTTATCTATCCCCCTTTTAATTTTCTTCTGATAATAATTTCTTCACCACAAAATTTTGTCTTTTGTGTACATTAAAATGTCCATTCATTCATTCATTTATGTATGTACACGGATTGAAAAGTCGTTAAAGAGTACATATTCTGAGTAAAGTAGATGGTATCTGCATGAAAATACGTTTCATTTGACGTCCCACTACGTAATACGTTAGTACTATTCATTTATTCCGTGACTGTCCATAAATTTTCAATATATTAACGTCATCGAAGATTTTTTCATTTGTCCGGGGTCCCTGTTCCCTACCTACAATTACGTGTCTTTCACGTTATATATCCGTGCAGGTGACATCTTTTGGGTTCCGTACCTGGAAAAACGGAACCCTTATAGGATCAAAGCCCTTTTTCTCAGGAACGGCTTGAGGTATCAACTTGAAATGAATATCGAATATAATGGTCAATAGCCTAAATTAAAATAAAATAAAACTTAACATAAAATAAAATGGCCTGGCCTCGTAGCACAGTCTTTAATCGCGCGCGATGCCACATAGTTGAATGACAGGTGCGAGGAGCGCAACACGATATTTTTGCGATTAAACAGTACATCACGCTCCTTGCACTTGTGATTCAACTAAACTCCGGCCGTTCATTCGAGAGAATGGTGACGTTTGCAAATGTCAGGGGATAAAACCTTTTTTTTACTGTTTTGCATTTCAATATTTTATATTTATCATGATGATTTTGGGGTAGATTGTATATCGTTAAAAGGTCCCATTTGTTAATAAAAAGTATTTTTGTCGTATATATTTTCCACTTCCTAGTACAAAACTTAATGAATCAGCTGACCCAATTTCTACGTAAAAGTTAAAAAAAAGCGCAAAAAATATTATTTTTGGCGAAAGGTTGTCTATTAGCGATACTGTCAAGTTATTTCTGTCAAATCAGCAATCATAATGCCTGCAGTGTGAATCCTCGACTTTTTGAATCGACATTTCAGAAAAAGGTTTATAATATATGCGGTGTAAGGCAGTGTTGTCGTATTATAAAACTGATATACCTTACCAAATAATAAGATCGTATATATATTCTATTCCAGGGTTTTTATTTATAAAAAAAGTTTAAATAATCATGATTTGGATTTATTTCGTCCCATTTGTTGTACCGTTGATATTTTTTTAACGTGCCTTTATTTATTTTTGTCGTGAAGAAGCTCTTGTTGACTTGTAGTATTTTTTCGAGATATCGCCACACTCCATCTGTCATCATTCTCTCGAATTAACGGCAGCAGTTTAGTGGCGTCGCGAGCGATTGAACAGTATGCTACGCCCGCAGGTAAGAGCCTTGTCTTGGTCAAATAAAAACAGCCTACACAATATCACCGCGGATTAAAATTTGAGCGTACCACCAATTTAAAAATCAAATATTAATTATACATATTATATATACAAAATACATTTATATTCAATAGTATATTGGTTGTACCCTTGATCATGGTCAAATATCCACGGTGAAAATAAAAACTAAAGTGGTAGGTATATAATGTTATGTAATCTGTTCAAAAGTGCGCTTTTAATGAACTTTTAGAAGCACCCACAAGCACAATACCTCTAGCTACTAATCAACCACTGTTGTTTGATTAATACCATGGTCGGCTAAACAATAACTTCGCTACAAAATACCGTTTTAGTAAAAAGTAAAAACAAAAACCTATCACCAAAACCATTCGTCACACAAAAAGAAACGCCAGCTTACCGGTAAGAATGATCCGAAGAAGGTGGTGAGACTCCAGAGAGCGACGCCCAGCCCCATGATGGCGCGCCGCGAGTACCTGTCGCCAAGGTAACCGAAGATCGGCGCGAACACCATGTACGCGACCACAAACACTGTCTGGAGTAAGCCGGCTTCGTCGTCGCCGATTTTGAACTCATCTTTGACGTCCCCAAGCACTCCTGGAAAGAAAAACACAACCTATTTAGCAACAAACACATCAAAGGAACGTAAAGCGGAATTATATGGATTCCCAAATCAGTCGCTAGGTACAAAGTGCACAACTTAATTTAGTTTTTCTTGTTAGGAAGTTAAGGCGGCTCCGTCGGAAAAATTAGCAACTCGATTCGTGGTGTTTGAAATTACGAACAAAACCATATTAAAATAAAGTTCTTATCAGCTCGCACTGCAACGTGGCTGTTACGTCAGTCACTGCGGCTGACAAGTGCGAAAATAGTGTGTTTTTAATTTATTTTATTCAAAATAAAAATTCATTTTCAAGAACTGAGAAAACCGTATCATTTAATATTATTTTGTCAAGAAGTTTATAAATTTTTATATCGTTTCGATAAAAACTGTAGCAGTTATATTGTTACAAGTGGACAAAAAATCAAGAAATAAGGGTAAACTTGGAATTTTCTTGCTTCACTTCTGTATATTAAAATAAAAATTCAGGAAAAATCACATCACTACTTGTATCATGTAGATTACTATGTATTTTCTTCTATTAAGGAATGCTATAGTTACCGTATAAAATGGTTATAAAGTTACTCAGTTCAAGGTTGTTGGCGTTACACGCCAATAGTTTAGTATAAGTTAGGTTAATAAGTCAACAGTTTGAAATAAAATGCAGTCGCGATTTTGTCCAAACAAGCTTAAAATGCTGTTTTAAGTTTGTTTCGACAAAATCATGGGAAATTGTGCATTAAATTTCAAGCTGTTGATTCATAAAACTAATTTATACTGAACTATTGGCGTGAATTGCCACAGATCAATATCTTTTTCACTTTTAACTTCCTAACAAGAAAAACAAGGTTAAGTTGTGCACTTTTTAACGAGCAACTGATGTTTAACATTAAGGCTAGTTAGTCGTAGAGTAACTTGTGCAACTATTTATTCAACTAGTCTTCTTTTGTCGCTTTTGACTTTTAACTATCTTATCTACATACCCAGCTACAATTTTTATTACCATCTTGCAATCGTTTATACTTGGATAGTAATGTAAATGGTAATTTTTACCAGGAAAGTTAACAAAAACCGGCCAAATGCGAGTCGGACTCGCGCACGAAGGGTTCCGTACCTATAAAAACGCCAAAAAAGACATGTCTGTTGTATGGGAGCCCCCTTAAAAATTTATTTTATTCTGTTGTTTAGTATTTGTTGTTATAGCGGCAACAGAAATTATCTGAACAGAAAATATCACGGTTTATAAGATATACAGCCTGGTGGCAGACGGACAGCGGACTCTTAGTAATAGGATCCCGTTGGTTACCCTTTGGGTACGGAACCCTAAAAACCCGCCCTATTCTCTGTGTTACTTTAATTTGTTACTTTAAAATGGGTTCATCAACGCTCACTACGCAAACAGTTTTTTGCTCACACCAATTACTGGTAAAGTGCATGAACATAGATAATTATAAATCAAATGGCAGCTGCTAGACGCTCTTCATGCGGGAGAGAGTTTTAGTGATTAATATATTAAATTAACAAATGCATGAATTCGGTAATTGTAACGTAGCAGTCTTATTACAAATTATCGTGTTGATCGCTCTATACAGAAACTTACTGAGATTCGGTTCAATGAAAGTTTCTACAGTTAATTCTGATAATAAATATTTTTTCAATGCATGTGCTCGTAAAGGCCCACTTTTTATGCATCAAAACCTAACAGAAAGTCGATTATTTTGCCCTAGGGCTTTATTATTATTTTTTTTTTATTTATTTACAATGGTTGGCTAACCTGCAGCCTTTCCTGTGTACCATAAATGTCATACTTTTTTTCCACTGTTTAACGGCTCTGGATACAGTCCTTTTGAGCCAATTACAATTTAAAGTTCACAAAATTATATTTGTTTTATTTCCTCACACTATGCATTGAAAAACGTAGTATGATACACGGGCGTAAGAGCAATAAATTACTCGGTTACGTTTAAAACACTCGCTACGCTCGTGTTTTAAATCGTCCTCGTGATTTATTCCTTTGCGCCCTTGTAGCACAAACTACTATGAGGGGCTTGATATCGCCAAATGGGTACATTCTAAAGCCTTCTCCTCATTTATGGCCAAATCAAAAATATTGAAAAATATGTACATGAATTATCAACTCTAAGACAACACATGCAACATTTTTCTTTTTCTTACCACCAAAACTTTTATATGAAAAAATTTTTAACCGAATAGTGGTTTTTGGCTTGAATGCCCTACTACTGCTAAGCAGTTTGATCGATTTAATTTATTTATGCTTTGAGTAGTAGATAAACTTGATAGCTATAAACATAATATACGATTATTCAATCAAACAATCACGTCCACGTGAAAAGTATTATTTTCTCCTATTTCGCCCTATCAAGGACAAAGCGAGCGTCGTAACAGCCACTATGCATTGCGTGCTGATATGAACGTTATTTCAATGCCGTTTCCGTCGATATTCGTACCAACACTAATCGCCTTAAGAATCGGAGTTCCGAGATTGGGCAAAACAGGGTTCGGGGTTATGGCTTTTTAAGATTTTCTTGAAATTCCTGTTTTTTTTCTGAAGTTACTATACATTATTGCCGTGATTTTTTTTTAATGAACCTGCACTTCATCTTGTAAGGTAACAAGTGGTATTTATTTTGTTCAGAAATTTGAATTTTTTCCGTCTTAAAAAGCCATAACCCCGAACCCCGAATCTCGGAACACCGACCCTTAAGCATGACAAACGAGCGAACAAGTATAACTAGTTCGTACAACACGAGCAATAAATGGCTAGATATGGATGGCCTCTGCGTAGCAGTTTCGGCAGAAAGAGGCCTTGACTTAAAGTTTAAAAAGGTGAGTGGCCGAGAATATGCGAAAGTTAACCGGAGTGGATGACGCGTGTGCGCTCGAGAGGATGTGGATGAAAAAACAATACAAATAAACTGTGAATACTGCCCACATGCAAGTATTTTGTTTGCTACTCAATTTTGCCTTGGGCTGGACGACTAGACCACACCATGCGAAGCAGTCAATGGTTGCAGGACGATTGCACAGCTATCCTCACAGTAAATACCATGTACCATGTACCAGTAAGTACTGTAACATATAGCTAGGCATATGTTAGGTTTAGGTAAGGTTAGGTCTTTCTTATAGGACTATTTGTTCGTGATTAATTGTAAATTGATAATATTTATGGATCGACATACGTCGTATTGACTGATTTATTTCGTGTTTTCCAAAAATAAATACAGATCCAGTATTTATTTATTTATTTATAATTTATACAGCATTACAGATATCCATTGCACTGTATAATTAAGTTTTTACAAATACAAGTAAAAACATTCACAAACATATAGTTTACACATAACATTAAAATAACATTAAAATTCGATATATGATGGCAACACAAAATAATTAATCTTTCATTTCTTTGCTCTATAAAAAAATATTTTACTTTGTAGTTAGATCACTAGACTGATCATACTAGTTTCAAAGCCAAATTACGTTTTCCGTGATTTTACTGATCTTTCCGATTTTTTTTCTCAATGATTGTGATACTTGTGTCAAACTACCTGCACAAATTTTATTTGTTAAAAACATTTTGTTTTAATATGCTAAATTGTCCAAACGCGAGAGCATGTTTGGCGAAACGGACCCTTAAATGTAGGGACATATAAAATATCTTTCGAAAAAAACACGAACAAGATTCTTTCTAGAATCAGCTTCTCCTCAGCAGGAATCTTGTTCGTCTTTTTTTTGACAGATCTTTTATACTGGATCTGTATTTATTTTTGGAAAACACGAAATAAATCAGTCAATACGACGTATGTTGATCCATAAAGATTATCGATTGCCAATTAAACACGAACAAATAGTCCTTTAACCTAACTATAAGACCTAACCTTACCTACACCTAACATATTGCCTAGGTATATGTTACAGTACCATGTACCTATTAATTAGTCTGTGATTGTTGCATACATAACTCATACAATAGTATAACATACTGTAGAGTTACACGTTGATAAGAATTGAAGATAACCAAGAGCTAAAACCTGTACTTATATGTCCTACATTTCTTTATTGGCGAAAGGTGTGGCATGTATGGTTAGATATATTGTTATGGTTAGAAATATTTATCAGGATAAAGTAGTAGTAACGCTTGATAACAGAAAACTAATCAAAAGATAAAGCCATAAGGATGCAAGGAAGCATTGTAATAAAACTAATATTGAAATTTTAAGGCGCTACGGAAAAAAATCGACACTTTTAGAACTTGCATATCTACTTCAGTAAATAATGTATTATTTTGATAAAATTGTATATTATTTTTGGAATCTTTTTCTAAGGATCTGTTAAAACAGAAACGCAATTGGAGAAATTCGGCTCTATAGAAATATTTATTGAAATGAGGTCTTTTTCTACACCAATTCTCCTGGTTTCTCAATTCAGAATGACATATGGACCGCAATTATATTTTATTAGATGGGTTTTAACAATATCTAGGACCTGCGGGCCTATTATGTATCTCTAGTTGCCTTCTGGACTGGGTGTCTATCATCAAAAACATAGATATACTATCGAATTCTGATTTCCTAAGGATATTTTCGCACTTGAAGTGACGACACAGATTGTTAATAGTTCAATACCCACTAAAGGCAATTTTGAAATTTCAGTTTTTATCTATGTTTTTGATGATAGGCACCTAGTTCAGTTGGCAACCAAAAATACAGAATAGGGGGGCTGGTTAAACGAAATTTTGATAGCAACTTTAGTACATTTTATATTGATTTATATAAAAGTGAGGCGTAACGTCGTAATATAAATTTAAACGTAAACGTCTTTACTCGCCCAGATGAAGGCAGTCTAAATCTGCTGAAACTGGTCGTATTGATACTATCGTATCAATATCAATATCGTATCGTATTGATCTAATTAGATAGTATTGAGGTGAGCCGTTTTTATATAAATCATGAATTATCCTCAAGTCTCATTTAATTCTACATTTTATATTAATAAAAAACCGACTTTTTGCTACTTTTCCATGAATCCGTCCCTCCCGCACTGAGGGTTTTTTCGCATATGGAGTAACAGGGACGCTAAAACTTTTACATATCGCCTTAAGGTGCATTCACTTTGCAGTAAGGCCAAAGGATGGAGTCATCTGTTTGTGTAGGCATAGCATAGCAGCCTTACTAATTGCTTAGTATATTGAATTCGAGATATGCTTGGCTGGCTCTACAAATTTAGTTCCATTTTTCACGGAGCAATCGACCGAAAAAGGAGGTATTAGAGCGATAAAGAAATGTTATAAAAGTAGTTCAACATAAACAATCTTTAAGGATGTAAGAGTAGCATTTTTTTAATAAAAATATAATGCTTTTTTCGCGTCTGAGTGTCTGAGGCACGGAGCCCCACCATATTATTCTGTCGTAGTAATAAATCATTCTTTTATTACTGGAGCTCTATTGTTTGCGGAGCCTTTATTTGCTGAAGCCCCAGCTTTTATCCATTTGTTGCGTTCTGCTCTCTACCCTATAGTCCAGGGATGGGGAAACTACGGCCCGCGGGCCATCTCCGGCCCGCGAAGCGCTGAAATACCGCGACCATCAAACAAAAATCAAGTGAAGTTTTCGTATTGTTAGAAATTTCGCAGATAACTTAAAAGTTTAATTTAATTGCAATTTGCAATTTCTTCCTAACTAAAGGGGTTAAAATAACAGAACAAAAATAATCCTAAAAAATTAATTATAAAAAGAAAATTGCCTCTAGATCACTGCCCTGCGGAAGAGTGCCCAAAACACTTGCCACATTACCTCTCTGTATGGCAAGACTTATACGCTGGCCTAGATAAGAGCCAGCTCGCCGGTCGCCGCTAGTGTCCACAAGCATTACAGAGAGGTCCGTGACAAGCTGACGCGCCTCCGTACCCCATGTCCCCATTGTCTCAACCCCAAAAGGCGCAAACATGTAGCTTGAACCTATTGCCACATATGTACGCCTCTTGGAGAGCTCAGCAGCGGCCGCCGGGGAACCAGCAGCCCTACTATTTCTTCCTTATTTCAATAGTTATTTTGTATTATTGCACAATTAAGTAGTGTTTGAGAAAATACGTCCTAATATTTTCATTTCAGTAAATAATATAGCCAAAAATGCAACAACTTGGCCTGCCATATATTTCGTTAGTAAATATTGGCACGCGAAGGAAAAAGTTTCCCCATCCCTGCTCTAGTCTATAGGTAGTTTGTTGTATCAATGTGGACAGTATTTATCAAAAGATTCCATCAATATCATTCAAATTAGATTAAAGTTTGATCGTATTTATATCTAAGTGGTGAATTAAAATTGATAGCGAATAAAAAATAATCTGAAGCCTACAGATAAAAACAGAACAGCCGTAACATCTATGAGCCGTAATAAACGTGATTAAAACACGTGACCAGTTAAGTTAATGATAAAGTGAATGAAAAACACTGGTCAATCACGCAGTTAAATTTAAAACATCAATAATAAATACATTGCTGTATTATATTGTGTAAATAAAAGAGATTTACACTGGAATTTTTAGGGTTCCGTAGCGGTTGAGAAATTCACGAAAAAAAATGACAAAATTAAATTTATCATCCACAATACGGAACCCTAAGTACGCGAGTCTGACTCGCACTTGGCCGGTTTTTTATAATAATGTTAGTGAACAATATCGTCATTTTGCAATTTTTCCAGAAACCGTCCCTCTCGCACTGTGTATATTTCCGCATAGAGTAACAGTGATCGATGCAAGTGTGACGTGATAAACTCGAAAGATATATTCTACTGAAACAAAAATAGCTCTAAAGATTAGATGAGCCATCTGTTTTTATGGCGAGCTGATTCATAATAGCATCAGGCAATAATAGTACGATTTGACGTGAGCGTAGTTCACGGTCAATATAACTATTTCAATTTAAAACGTGAATTAGAATTTGTATCTTACGTCAGCCCTTTTAACGGTGTCGGGGCAAAGGCTCTTTCACACGCGAGTGCGAGCAAACAATCGAATATGGAATGTCTGTGGTTAGTTTTCTGTGAAACTGGAAGACAAACATGCTTCGCTATTTGCTATATGAGACTTTCACTGGAATTTTACCAAATGAGTATTACCTATACTTCATCCATCCATCAGCCTAGTTCGTCCCCTGCTGGACATAAGCCTTTCCAGGACTTTGCCACTCCCGGCGGTCATCCTGGAAGAATTGCCCATACTCACACACGCTGGGCAGGCGGGTTTGTCGAGCGCGGTGCCGGAACTCTCGCACCAGTGACGCCGCTGCCCGTAACCAGTCTGTTCCATACAAGGCACGGCTGTTAGGGGTGGATATACCGCCATCCATCGGTCCCAGGCATGGTGGGCCTCCTGGTTTTTTGCCTGTGAGCTGTTCTCTTACTCTCCACCGAATTACTTCGAGGGGTCCTCCAAGTAAGATGGTGGTACCTCCACAGTTGAGCCCGGCATCAGCTC
Source organism: Ypsolopha sequella (assembly GCA_934047225.1). Classification (NCBI taxonomy): domain Eukaryota; kingdom Metazoa; phylum Arthropoda; class Insecta; order Lepidoptera; family Ypsolophidae; genus Ypsolopha; species Ypsolopha sequella. Next base: position 14,741,957 of record OW203996.1, read on the forward strand.
TACCACCTGCTACCTCTACCTATAGTTATCATTAAATAAAATATCATAAAATTCGATCACCGAGCGACTGCCATATATTATCATAAAATTTAAGGTTATTTAAATTAGTATAATGAAAGGCACTACTAATGCTGACGTCAAGGTCGACCCTAAAAACCTTTCCGCAGTAAAAATAACTCGCGGTGAAAGTAAAGAGTAAGACGTAAACCGGCTAAGTGTGAAGAGGTGTCGGGCCTCGCTCTTTTAAGGTTCCGTACATATGACCAATTATTTCAAACTAGATATTTATTTAATTTTAGGTAATGTTCTAATTCTGTCAGACACAAAAACTGCAAAATTTAGTTGGTTGAGTTGGGGCCGGTCGTAACCCTATAACTACATTATAAAACGGCGTTTTTAGTATTTGTATGCTGTAAATACAGCATATGGTATATAATAGGTATTTATTGTTCGTCCATGATAATATACAGAAATTTTAAATTGCTAACTTCTTTGGCCTTTGATATAGACACCGTAACAAAAATGGTCTAAAAATGGCAACTTTGATAGCCCCCATTTGTTTATTCTTTGAGATTAAAAATTTTAAGAAATATATATTTATAGGTACTCTATTTAATGAGCTCTAGACAATGCTAGGGTAAGAAAAAAAAATTGTTTAGGCCCCATTTTCATATATGTGAGGGCCCCGCTAAAAAATAATTTAACATTTTAAATTCAAAATTCGGTTTTGGGTCAACATTTTACACAACATGAAAATTTCCGGTTTCTATCTCATTCCGTGTAAGAGCTAGATACCCGTGACATACGGACAGACAAACTTACAGCGGAGTGACATTAATAGGGCTCCGATTTGCCCTTTGCGCACGGAACCCTAAAAAAGAAAAAGTAAGCTTCAGTAATACTTACGTGTCAATAAACAGCGATGATTTATGTCAAATAGTAGATTTCACAGAGAATACAATAATTGCCTTTCATTGTTATTTCTTCTACAGGTTTATTTACTACAACTGAGTGATTGGGTGATTGGATCAGGTTTGGATTTCTTAGTATAATTATACTATTTGTATCATATTTTCATGACATGTAGTATGAAGTACCGTAATGGAACTATACTACGTAAAAATACCATAATTTTATCTTCAGGCCGACCGACTTGTTTTATTGGTTGAGACGTTTTGCTTTTTAACATTTACCCTACAATATAGAGAATTCTGTGCATTATAAATATTTTTAGTAATTTTTTTTTTAAATAAATGAGTATTAACTAACAAATAGGCTATTTTATTAAATTATGCATATCTTTAGTAAATTTTTGAAAATTTCTCTAACAAATAGGCTATTTTATTTCAATTCAAAACAAAAATCGACGCAAAACGAAACGTAGTATAATTTTAGCCAAGTAGTATATTTTTAATTCCCATAGACAATAATTTTCCGAGGGTCTGAAACCAACCCTGGATTGGATGTTTCAGTTCAACTACGCGTTGTCGTGTTTCGATGGTGGGTGGATGAAGACGACATACATAAATAACAATTAGAAATGAGAAGTGTGTCAGAGTTACAGTTACAGAGACTAAAAATAATTACAGAGACACCGGCGGAGACCAATCTTTGATATTTGAGAAGCTCTAATTTTAACTGGCTGTAAACCGCCTTCAAGGAGTGCATTCTGCAGTGGTAGGTTCCCTATTTTATTTTTAAACTTCAGTCAAATCAGAGTCTATTCAGCCATTAGCTGTTTTTATTGCACTGCACTCTCAGTTAAGTTCCACAAAGAATTTACCTACCTAACCAAAAATTACCCGGCTCTACATTTGAGAAACCCAACTACGAATTGTTATTATTATAGTTCCCGATTATTATTTCTAAAACTGTTCTTCATTAAACTCGCGGTTTTTGTTAATGTAAGAAATAATCGCTTTATTATCATGACCTTCACGTTCGGCGCTACCGACTCACGTCGCGTCGCGTCGTCGTCGTTGGTTGGTGGCGTGGCATGGCGCGACCGACAACGTCATCAGCGGGCAACTCGGTGTCACGAGCGAGGGAGCACCGGCGCGGCGCCTGAACACCGGCTACATCACGCCATCGCGACTGGCCAATCAGACGCGAGGATATTACCGCGCCAACTGTGCGAGGAGCGTCAATGTAGAGAGAAACGTACGGCATTCATTCTGTGATGACGAAATACGGTTGGCGGATACGGTGGTGTTGGCCGATGATCAGGTAATTCCAAGTTTTCCAAGTCATGCCAATATAGTTTTTTATCAACACTTTGGCGAGGCAAACAAAACATGAGCGTAGGCATAAAAAAAAACAAGATCTAACTGACGAAATGTATGCCAGCAATAACAAGGCAACGAAAAAGGCGATACTTGCAACAGGACTTTAGGCAGTAATTTTGCGTCCCCTGAATTAAACAAACAAACAGTAATAGCAATATACGTTGGTGGTAAATAATCTTGCCAATCTCGGAAGGGTAGACACCTCTTTAGGGTATTAAAGCTTATTTTATTACATCGGGGAACCCAAATTACGGTTTCACTGAGGGGGCTTAACAGTGTCAATCACAGTGTATAATGAGATTTCCATGACAGAACTGTAATCACCAACTGGAAAATCGGGGGTGAAAGTGCCTGCGTTTCATTTCCGCTTACAGGGCACACTGTTGACTGTAGATGACGGATCACCCGGGGGATTAATATACTCCCAAAGCGTTTACAAGCAATAGCGTTCGTGAGCAGAGATTCGTAAGTTAGATTGGAATCGTGGCAAAATTGTATAATACTTGGTAGTAGAAGTGCTCGTGTTTCTGTCGGAGAAAGGTATGTGGTTTGAATGTTACCGAGCACAATGAAGCATGAATAACGAAGTTAATGATAAAATAATCACAAATACTATTTGCATAATAACTGTAGCAGCCGAGGTGCGCGATTACACGCCTTGCAACATCGCATCCAGAGATCGATGACTTTCTTCTCGCATTACATAATAATTTCACAAACTACACACAACATTGTATCACATACGTCATACAAAGTAGAGATGAAACGGATAGTCATTTGACCGGATACCGGATAGCCGGCGAGGCACTAGGCCGGATAGCCGGATATCCGGCGGCCGAATATCCGGCTCAAGATATGCGTTTCGCACTAATTGAGCAAGTCTAAACATTACGCACCAAGGTGCGTACGGGTGCAACTGGGCGAGATTATTTGTGCATTTTCTAAATGGCGATCATTTCTAAAGTACTTAGCGAAAGAAGCTGGTGTAATGTATGAAGAAAGTCACAAACGTTTATTCCCAACAATTGCTGTAAAGCTTGTCTTTATCTACCATAGCTCAATCTTATTCACTTTATATATTAGAATTAAGATTATTCAATCAATGATACTATCAATTTATTTAATTTTTTATATATATGTTTTACTCCACATAAATACAAACAATTAAATGGTTTTAGTCGCTATATTTCGACCCCTCAGTGGGGCCGTCATCAGGCGAATCTGAGGGGTCGAAATATAGCGACTAAAACCATTTAATTGTTTGTATTTATGTGGAGTAAAACATATATATAAAAAATAAAAAAAAGGCCCTTGAACGGTGTTTTATAAAAATATTTTATTAACATAATCAATTTATTTTGTGATTTAAACCACATTTTGTATGCTGAGTTAAGGATACCGGATACCAAAAATATGGCCGGATAGTAACCGGATATCCGTTTCATCTCTAATACAAAGTATTCAAACTTGGCAACTAGATAAATCCGTCTCTGCACAACAAGAAATAGATTTGTCAAACTAGGTTTTACTTAGCAGCTTTATATTCGATGACTTGAATTCTTAATTTATGTGACGAGTAGTCATTAGCATTTTAGAATCTTGACATTGACTTTGATACCAAGAGTCGAAGGACCCCTTAAAATTATGTTAATTTACATTTATATTATTTACATTATATAAATTATCATAATCAATATCAACATTAAATATTCATATTATAAAAATTATCGAAATTGTATCGGTGAAGCGGTTGGCATATCGTCAACAACAATCACACGTGAGTGTTCAAGCCGCATGTAATAATAATTTAGTATGTCACCTCACGTGAGTTTTAATAATATTATAAATTACCATATTTATATAATACGTTATTTATAACTTTAATGACCCTCTAAAATTAACGGAAAGATTGTTTTGTAAGGTACTAACTAAACCAAGGTACCTATATACTTAGTACTTACTGATAAAAAATGGCACTGATAAAGTTGATTTTGTCTGATAACTGATATGATAAGGCAAACACAACAAGCAAATAATAGTTACGCCTCTCAAATCACCAACAAAAAGATAAAAATACGAGTACATTTCAGAAATAGTTGTTACATCATACGATGATAACCAACGATTCTGAAATTGGGCCAAAAAACTGTTGGTGCCCCCAAGTCTAGCGACCGAAAACGTCACAAATGAATATGCAGGAACTCTATTATAATAAAGCAAGTGACAAATAAATAAGAGAAGTCGGATAATTAGGTATTTTCTTTAACGGAACAACCAACGGGACAAGCAATCACCATCATCACCATGCATAGGTAAACTTTAAGAAACCGTTCAGTCGATGACACTAACAAATCAAGTGTTAGTTAGGCTGCAGAATTGTAATAGAAGCAAGTTATCGGAAGAATGCAGCAGGATCCATTGTTTCAGGTCTGATAGAGTTGGGACACACTTGCATTCATGATATGATTGTGAAACGGGTAAACACTTTGTAATGCAAGCTAAAGTTTATGTACTATTGTTTTATAATTTATTTATTTCGACAACACTGTACGATTACTAGGGTGTCTCAAAATTCCACTTTTTTAGAATTTCATATTGCAATAGTGGAATTACTTTGAAGTGGTCTATCAAAGGCTTAAATAAAATAAAATAAAAAAAATTGGACTTCATTCAAAGTTTTACAAAATGTATAGAAGAAAATAAAATTTCTCATCTCCATTTTTTTTTTGTTAAAGCCTAACATAAGCAATTCACCAAAAATAACGTCATAAAATTCTGTTATGCTCCGAGGTCGAACGACAGAAAATATCTGGTAAAAATAGTGCTAATGAGAAATTCTATAAACTTACAGTGTTAATTAAATTTTAGACATCTTAAGTTACATATTTGTGTTATACAATTTTTCACGATATACCTACATACATAACGCTTTAACAAAAAAAAATACAAAAGAATTATTGGTAGAAAAAAATCACTATATTTACATTTTGTAAAACTTGGGATCAAATGCGGGGGCAGAAGATGTAGTCAAATATTTTTTATTTTATTTTAGCTTTTTGTAGATCGCTTCAAAGTACAATGTGAAACTCGAAAAAAGTGGAATTTCGAGACACCCTAACGATTACCCTGAGTTGCAGGATCCAGCAACAAAGTTGTATGCGAGTATTGCACCTCTGAGAATGTAATATAACATCGTAAACTCTGTTTGACATCGTATTCGTATTTACGGTGTGTACAGTGCGCGCCAATCTTTTAGTCGCCTCTGAAGCTAGCCCCAAGAATCGACGCATTAGCCGTTTTACGGTGTCAGGGGGACGTTACAGGAGCGAGGGCGCGGAGCACACCCGCCTGCATGCCGCACCACACACCCCGCTCGCCGTTCGGCAGGTGTCAACACTATGCGTTAGTGTTAGTGCTACGTCCGTACACTACACACGCGCGCGTTGCATGAAAAGTACGTTCGTGGAAAAAATTCTATGATTCGTTTAGTTAATCGTTGAATCTGTTTGTTTGTTGTTTATTTGTTGTTTTGTTGATTTAGTTTGTTAAAGTTTATTGTTGTTGTTATGCCTCGCCGTCGTTATAGCGTTTTTAGGCGACAATGTAGGAAAATGGTGTTTATATTAATTTGTTTTAATTAAACAGTTAAGATTGCACTAAAATAATAAATATATATTAAATAGGTAGGTACAACCAGTACACCTTCCCACTTATAGTAAACATTTAATAATCAACCGTTCATATTATTGTTTCCTTGACTGTACCTGCGCAAGCTTGCACTCGTAACTCAATCAGAGGCGACTAAAAGATTGGCGCGCACTATACTTGCGACATTATGTAGTAGCCATACATTGTGTTGTGTAACCTAACCAAGGAAGCATAACTGCAAATACCAGGAAAGAGTAGATATACCTTCCGCAAGTGAGAGTAACATATTGGTTAGCTTTTTCCAACCACTCAATCAGCGGTTAATTTGTTTTCTAAGAATCATATGCATGTTATGTTTGCGATAAGATAATAATATGCTTGCGGTGTAAGTGAATTTGCAATGGACTGTATTGTTCTCTTGTAAAGTCAACAAAAAAGCCAGAGGTTGTAACCTACAGCATGTAGGTTATCATTGCGTCTTTCCAAGTGTGATAGAACAAATGGTAGAATACAGCCACCTTAATAGAATGTAATTCGTTTAGAGCCACTTGTAATTAATTACGGTTAAAAGCTCCACGCCCACGATCATTCTACTGGATATAAAGGGTTAGGACAAGAGGGGTGAGTAATGTGTTTACACAACCGAATTCCGTTTGAACTACGTACGGGCGAAAATCCGAGTAGTCGCTTTTCCCCTCTTTTGAGACTAAAAGTTTGAGATAAATATAGTGTATTTTCTAAAGAAACATTTGAAGAATGATTGAGGAATGAGCGCCGACGCGACTACGACAGAGGAGCGCACGAGCGGCAAGCGTCTCACATCAATATCAGCGAGGCTCACTAATTAGGTGCAGCAGGCACACTATAATGAACACGAAACAGTTGAAAGCATCGAAATAATTGAAAGCATTCAAATTTGATATTGCCAAACCTATTATAGCAGTAGAAACGTAGCCACTCACTATTAACGACAAATAAATTAGGAGTCAACCAAAATATCAGGCTATAAATTCATCCAGAACAGTATTACTTTTATTATCCTCTCAACAAACTGCTTCCGGAGTTTGATATAAAGAGCGCTATAAAACTTTTTTTAAAGCCTCCTTCGGCGGGCTATTTACGGAGACAGCTACTTGAGATCCTAGAGATTTCCTTTTGAAAAAATTCAATAGATAATTCTGGTAATGAAATCTCAAGTATAGTGAGAGATTCGGCGACGACGTCTGGTCGGGGTTGAGCAATATTTATCAATAGTCGGGCGCCGTCTGGGCCCGCGAAAACGTAAAGACGAAGGGTCGAACCTCGCACCCCTATGAAGGGCGAGTGTGTCAATGCACCAACACGCTAGATTCCCACAAACATACGTGACACGAATATTAATGCAATACTTAGTTATTATTTCCGGATGACTACCCTTAATACGCCTATCGAATAGTTGGTAATGGATGGTAAAGAAACCAAATTTTCGGCAGAACTGGCACATCGACAAATAGTTATTGAACAATTTGTAAAGCTGATGTTCTTAGAAACGTCAATTCTGAGGAATATTAATGCGTTTTTAGTAGGTCAGCACTGAACTTCCCATCGCTCTCTAGTCCCTAGCTAGGTGGTCTTCGGAGGGGCTTATTTGATGTTGAAAGATTTTCTAAATATGAACAAGCACTGGACTAAGAAGAACTCTCAAGTTTTCTCGTTTGCTCAAGTGCTACACAAATATCCTTTGATGTCAGTTTACTTACAATAAGATTTAGACACACGGACATAAGGATTTTCTGATATGTTCATGTTTGATGTTTCATTGGAGTAGGTACATTTAACTTAATCTGCAGGTTATCGAATATTATTCACTTATGTAAATTGTAACCAAAACTTGTCATGGCGTCCTTTCTTTTAAAAACTTATTAATTTCAAATATTTTTCCTGTACATATGTACATCGTACATTCATGTTTTGTATCTTTCCTCCGTAATATCAGCACGTTGTCCATCCACCTTGAATTTTATTGAATTAGTTCGCATAGGCATAATCCGTCTTTATACTTGGCCCTTACAATAAGAACCCTATTTATAGTCATTGCACTTGAAGTCGTTGCATCTAAACAACAAAAAGATGCGGATCTTTAAAAGGAAAACGTGCGAACACGTGACTCTCCTGCTATTATTTCACTTGTTTTATCTTCCCTTCCATCTTGCAGACCTCGCAGAACATAGTCAACGTACTTATCTTCATCATAAACTAAGACTCATAAGCAAATAAACTTGAGCGCAAGGTTTGACTCAAGTAAAAACTCAACGTGGAGTTCTGTTAGCTTTTCTTTTTCTAGGCCACACGGTGCATCAACCTTAACAAATTGGTGTTCACAAAGAAGGGCCACTGTATACATATCATTAACTGCGGCATACTTTAGAAGCACTCTATTACTACTCAAATTGATACAAGTGTTATTATCACCTAAGCATGTGTATCTTTCAGTCAGAACGGTACTTGGTAGTTTGACACGGTTTTTCTAAGCGTGATGCAACAACGCCAAGTTCTTGTAACCATCATCTAGCAGTTCCACTACATTATATTGTTAACTTTGTTGTTTACTGAGAACTCGAGTTTGATATCACATTAGTTTTTAACACCAATGAGCAGCGATTCGGTTTTATTGCTACATAAATTAAAACGACAAGAATCTGAAATAATTCCTTAGTTGAATGGCCACGACTGTAAATAAACAATAGTGGATGGGGAAATGATGGAGAATATCAAGTTACTGTTACCGATACATTCCTGTCTGGACAAGGCTCAGAAATAAAACCAGTCTAATCCGAATCAGTGTCCATTCGAGCGGACTTATAAGACAATTAGCTACCCTCACGGACGTGTGAAAAAAAGTTTTATATGTTACGAAATCCTTTAAGCTTCTTACGATTGAGAAAGCAGGACTAACTTATACATCGTAAATATCTTACGGCTTTATTGCTCTTTGAATGAAATAATGAATTTGTAATCTCGGTTGGGCGATTAAAACCTTGCAGGCGGAACTAATTGGGCACAAGTGCGGCTGCTTGCTCATACGCCTACCATGAGGTAGGTATGTCAGGAATTCTGATACCTCCTACTTTCTACGCCCGAAGATTCAGAATACAACAACCGATTCTTCAGGTATACTTCAGTATGCAGAGTACTTGAGTCATGAATCATACTGACGCCGATGGTTGCAGCTGCATTGCGGAGTCTGATCAAAGCGTACAGTATCTGTCCAGCTGCGACTGACCGTATAAATTAAAAGATGCACTTGGACCGCAAGACCAGGTCGCTTCGGGTTCCACGGAAATGCCCATTAACGATGTAGAGATAAAAAAATATATATTGAATACTATTCAGGATAATCAAAGGAGCCGCTGAAATGGACAAATGATAAAATTCTTTTCGGAATGTACATTAAAGCCTTTCTACTTATTACAAGACAAATGGTGTAAAGATAACACTATCTATGAAAGGCAGTGCTATCAAAGTTATTTGGTGAAGCTCAAGAAGTAATGCATGAGTAAGCAAGCATGGAATGGAATTCAAAAGCTTAGAAAAAAATGTCAATGAGCGGTCGAACGGTTAGCTAAAGGTTTATTTTGGAACTGGTTCTTCCTCGTTTGCCTAAAAATGTATCACTATTATCGTCTTACGACATGGAACAAGTGATAGGGAACATGTTTACTGGACCACCCATAAGAAGACGTTTCCTACATATTGAGACTCGATATGCCGTCAATAGTTTTGAAACAGGGTGATCGGTCATGGTTGATTAGTTTGTTACAACTGTTGGTCCTTAAGGGCCTTACTATTGCCAAATGGGTAATTTCTAAAGCCTACTCGTCGTTTACGGCCAAAACAAAAATAATGAAAAAATGTATTATGAATAATCAGCTCTTAGACAACATATGCAACATTTTTCAAAGTGCAAGAGGGGCGGATTCAGGGGAAAAGGGAAAAAAGTTGGTTTTATATTTTTATTAAAAAAACTAAAGTAGCTAGCAAAATTTTAAATGTCAAATCTCTAGTGTGTTGAAACACACCTATTAAAATGTGTTTTGGTTCTGTATATGGTTCCTATTCGTCAAACGAGGAGAAAAAGTGTGCTTGAAGACCTCATTTCAACAATTATTTCTTTCAAGAAAAATTTATCCAAACATGTTTTCCAATTTTAAAACCTTATATTATATAGTCAAAATGCATATACCAGAAATTTATTAAAATTATCCGTGTATTTCATAAAATATACAGAAAAGAAACACCCGTATTTTTTTCGCATATCGCCTTAAGTGTTATGGGAGCTTTAGACTTGAATATTGAATTTTGGATATTGCAATCAGGACTGGGAATGGGAAATGTACATAATCCTTTAACCCAGGCTAGCCTCGTGGCATCGTAAATATTAGCTTGATCCGTTTTGATCCTTTATCCGGATGATAAATGGGGGCAGGACTTGGGCCTCAATTATGAGTTAACGGGGAACCCAAATTAAAATATCGTTATTTAATAATAATAATATATCGTCACGACATGCATTCCCGAGGGAATGTTGGCATGTCAGAGGTGAACTGTGAAATGCAAGTCACAGTCCACACTCGGTACACCCGCGTTTCACCGAAGATTATTACGTCCCAACGTGATGAGTTAATTGAGCTCTATAGCCGTACTTCGGACACAAATAAACGCTTTTTAGAGCGTGCAGGTTTTCTTACGATGTTCTGGTAAGTAAGAACAAATACTATACACATAAGTTCCGAAAAACTCATTGGTGCATGCCCGACCGGGTATCGAACCTGGATCTCAAGATTGAGAGGCCAGCGTTCTACCCCTGAGTTACCGCCGCCGCTATGCGAATTTTATTTTTGTCACTGTCACCACCACATGCGAAAACACGCTCAGTGCGAGAGGGGCGGATTCAAGGCGAAAAGGAAAAATGTTAGTTTTATAATTTTTATGAAAAAACTAAAATAGAACCTTAGATTATAATATAATCAAAATGCATATACCAGAAATTTATTAAAATTTTTCGTGTATTTCATGAAATACACAAAAAAGAAGCACCTCTATTTTTTTACATATCGCCTTAACGACCTTTTGTTTAGTTGCCGAAATATTGATGTTCACAAAAGCCGGAAGGTTGTCTGTCTGTAGGTTTTTTATACGTTTCACCTTGGAATCTGTTCTGTTTTGGAGTAACAGAAGTTTTAATTCTAAAAAGTAAAACATGCATTGAAATGCCAAAAGAAAACAGAACAAGGCTTTACAGTTCACTCAATTTGTTATCCGAAAACAAAACTGAAATGGGGCAAACTCGTAAAAGAGTAAAGGGATAGGAGGCCATTATACAAACAAAGGATAGGCAATCAGAGCTGGTGTCGCGTCCCTACCCCTCATTGAACACGGGGAGCTAAACTAACACATAATTTATTCATTTTCGAGTAACTCAGGCGTGGGCAACACCCGGCCCTTTTTACCACTTTTCGTCTACGCGGCTGTGGTAACCGAAAGTATTATGATAAAACCGGGTATCTAAAAAGGCCGACTTGGGAAAATCAGAAAATGATTTGAAAGTAGGATGGACTCAGAGCTTTTTCACGCGTGCAAAAGAGACGGCATTAGAACGGAATCATAATATGATTCATCCAAAGCGGCCTTATTAGAGGACCAGAACATTTTTAATGTACATTTTTTGACCCCCAAACTGAATTACTATAAAAATAGGATCTTTAATTTTAATAAATAAAATTCACACCAAAAGTAATATCCTATAAATTGCATATATATCCAAACCGAAATATTACAGCTCTTCAACAAAAAAAAAACACATTTGTCATCCAAAACGACTGGCCCGCACCAGCCGCAACGCACGCACGGCACGCAACAGATTGAACGGAATTTTATTGCCTTGTTAGTAATAGTACGTAGTAATACTTTATATTCTCTGGTAATAGTAAGCACACGTTGGTGAACATTCTATCTTTTTGGACAACATATTGAATATTTTTGCAAACATATTGACTTTTTGCAAAGCTTTACGATAATTTTGGTAATCGGTTATATACCCACTCTGGATAAAATGAACATCAAAGCAAATTAAATTATTTTCTTAAAATGAGGAAGGGAATTTACTCAAAGGGAAGTGAATAAAATTATTATATAGGGTGGTAAGATTAAGTTGCGGAAGCCGGAAACAGGCGATAAAACTCGATCAAAAAACAACTTTTCGAGAAAAAAAATTGAGAAATCGGGAAGTAAAAATCATTTGTTTCAATACATATTGGTCGAGTAGGTAAAGTAAGTTTTCTATGGAACAGATGATTTGTTTCGCGATTCGAGGGTTGGCTCCATAGTATTTTATTATCTCCATACGTAGTATTTTATTCTGTGTCCATAGTAAATATTGTTCGTGTGGATGAGTACTACCGTCAGTTTCTGGCTTCCGCAACTTCATCTGAACCCCCAGTTTATAACGAAATAAATATCACTCTGTAGCGTAGTAAATTTGGTGGTCTATACAAAAGAAAAAACCGACATAAATCCTGAAGCGGGAGTCCAAGGTTTTCCCAGGTATGGACTACATAGTGCAAGCCACGGTCTACGGTCAACACGGTCTACACTACTATGAATAAAGATATGATTCTATGATTCTACACTACACCCTTGTTTCCACGACGATTATAACGCCAATGTATTGGAAGGTAATTAGTGGAAAAGAAAATATTTATATAAAATTTTAAAAGAAAAAAGAATAAAAAGCCCTAAAACCCGTAAAGGTTAACCAACCATGCATTAAACAATGTGAATGAACAGACGTCCAGAATTTACTGAACATTATTTGGGACAGCGGGAACGCTTTTTACGATGACATAGTGGTTGTTACAATCTAAACAGAAATCATTTAATTTTTAGGGTTCCGTACCCAAAGAGCACCAACGAGACCCTATTACTAAGGCTGAGATAAATAGTCGTTGCTTAGCCTAAGTCCGTACTCGTGCTTCCCGAAGTATTACTTCAGGCTAACTTAGCTAAGTATCAATGTGTTTCTAAAATAGACATAACTTACACGTTTGCTTGGCTAAGCATGTTCTTAGGCCAATGCTAAGAACGTGTGAATAAACATTTTTCAATTGTATCTGTGAACTTCGTTTCGTTCGGTCAATTTAGGTCAAAAATTGTCTGTCTGTCTTTAAATCTGTATTTTTGTACTATACAGTAAGTAAAGAAACAGTTTAAAAATACTAGTTTAAACTACTTCTTGACTTATATTACACGTTTATTAGTAGGGGTGTATGGATATAATATTAGTCTAATAACTACAAGTGATTGCTTACCTGAAAACTTCCCGTTGCATAAAATCTTAGGGCGATAAGTAGTTGTTGATGGTCCAGTGCAATTGGCAAACCTCTTTGGTTAAATGTGTTTAACTCCACAATCTCCGGCAATATAACATTTAGTACAGTAGCTTTCGAAAACCTGTACCTCAATTTAAATTCGTCATCAGAAAAAAAATCGAAAGGATTAATTACATCTCTCACGTAACATTTTATGAAACGGGGTAAATCAACATGAGGTTCCTGAGGAAGATCATCAACTTCTCTAAAGAATCCCAGTAAACTTTAGAAGTCATTATCCATTGTTTACAGTTATTATTATGTTTTACAAAGTTTTCATGACAACAACAGAACACATCTACAAGAGTCAAGAACTACAACAGTTGTCACAGATTACTATTTTGTTCTAAGAACGTGCGTAAGCATCGAATATAGCGTACTCTGTCTCGGCTAAGCATTAGTCAGATTTTCGCGACTTAGAAGAGTGCCAAGCACTGTCTATGATAGACAAATCGATTCTTAAGCAAGTGCTTTCGCTAAGACTCGTTCTTAGAATCGACTATTTATCTCGGCCTTAAAAGACTCCGCTGTCCGTCTGTCACCAGGCTGTATCTCATGCACCGTGATAGTTAGACAGTTGAAAATTTCACAGATGATGTATTTCTGTTGCCGCTATAACAACAAATACTAAAAAACAGAATATAATAAATATTTAAGGGGGCTCCCATACAATAGACATGTTTTTTTGCCGTTTTTCTAGATAATGGTACGAAACCCTTCGTGCGCGAGTTCGGCCCGCACTTGGCCGGTTTTTTTTATGTTTCTTTGACCCTCACTTTCGTTTATCTAAATAAATATTAATAAAATTTGATATAATGGGAGTTGGGGTGCGTTTGGAATTCTAAAAGTCAGATGTTATAAAGCTCAGAAATATATTTCCGATCACGCACGTTGGTTGGTTAAAAGCTCTAATGAAAGATTGTCAGGCACGGTAAATGACACGGCATTTTTTATGTTCCTTCTTGGTTCCACCCACCATTATACAAAAGAACTCTTGACTACGAATATTTGAATCACAAAAGGAAGTTTCTAAATGGACAATAGCCACAAGGAAAATGTTTATGAAATAACTGACAATGATTTAGTTAAAGCACAGATATCTGTAAATAAAAGCATGGACGCCGCGAGCCAGTTATGTTTTTTTTTTATGTAAAAAAAGAATGATAGCAAAGACATTCAAGCCTCAACAGTCAATTTAAAAATAAACAATAATCTAAACAAAGATAGTGCAGACAAGCTGTCTAGAAGTCACACAAGGTCAGTAAATGATCATCAACAGAACTGTAATACGACTACTGACTGATCTAAATGATATCATTATTCATAACAATCATGTATTAGTTGTATGAATCACTTTAGTGAGGAAGAGACAGTTTACAATAGAGTAAGAAGATGTATCAGTGATTTCGGAAGAAAAGTCACCTCGATAAAATTGAGGTAACAGTAACCTTTTACGAAAAACTGCTAGATAGATATTATTGTGTGCTTACCTACGAAATTAGCGAATTTTTTTTACAGATTCATGAGTTTATAATTCCTGTAATTCAATATGCATGTGTTTTTGTACTATATGCTTATGAATTTAATCAAAACGTTGCCCTATATTATAATCTAATTTACTAGATTAACAATCCATATCGACTATCTATTCTTGAAACCAAAACAAGCCACTCCAGAAGGAGTATCCATTTATTAGAATCACAATGTTAGTACTTAAATCTCCTATAGTACTTCATACTTGTTATTGGGTGCTTATCTATGAAATTGGCATAATTTTCTTACAGATTTATGACTTCATAATTCCTTTAATTCAATAGCTATTTCCATTATTTGTTTTTTGTCTGAAAGTTGATTTCAAGGTTTTACATCTACGTATTGAATTTTGTTTTTATTTTTATAACTAAAATTAAATATTCAAAAACAGTTTGTCCTACATGCCATCTATTTCCATGATAAGATTCGTAATAATTTTTTACATCTGACAATTTTCAAAAATTAAATTAATGTTGCTGTAAGCTTAATGTTGTCTCATTCATAAACAAAAGAAATTATAAAAATTGGATTTGTCATTCCTAAATAAAAGCAAAAATGTTAGTACTGAAAACTGAGTTTCCTTCAAATTCTCCATACAAATCGTCAATTTCATATGGAAGGCCTAGGAATGAGTTTACGAGAACAGCGTTGTTTGTGCTGTGCTACAAGAAGGTGTTTTTGTAAAATTATTATTGAAATTGTATACTTATAAAGGTTGTAGAAAGTAAGATTTGTGGTTGTAAATATACATATCTATCGAATTAGGCTAGCCTGTAAGGATAGATGTTTGTGAATAAATAAATAAATAAAAAAATAAAAAAAATTAGATGCTCGGTAAATATATGTAGAGAAATTTAAAGATATCTGGTACAATAAAGCATTATCAGCAGAAGCAATTTTCTACATGGCTGGCACGTCTAAGGAACTGGCCTTCTGACGACCAATCCTCACCAAGAGCAGCCAAGCGTGAGGCTTATATAACCGACGACAAAGACCAGGCCTCAGGCATGTGACATGCAATTACTTGGTGCCATACAATTACACTAACGTAATTTTCATTTCAATTTACTTGCGTACTAAACTTGTTGAACATTATGCAAGACTAGCTTTTTGCCAGCAAACTTTGCCCTTTTTAGGGTTCCGTACCGTCCCGTTCCGTACGTACGTACCGTTACCTAAAAGGTACAAAAGAACCCTTTATGGTGAGACTCCGTTGTCCGTCCGTCCATCCGTCCCTTTGCCACAGCCTCATAACTTTAGCACCGATACAGATAGACTTGAAATTTGGAACAAAAATAGCAATAATTTGCCCACATATCACGATGCGGTGTAAAAAAACGTAAGAAAAACTGGAAATTGTCCAAAATATTTCCAAAACAAAAGAGAGAAAAATTAAAAAGATTATCCTAAAAATACACTACGAATATCAAATTGTAGATATTAAGAAGCTGATTGTAAAAATATATACTTTTACTATATTTACTGGCTGGCACTGGTTTCGAGAAATCTTGAAAAAAAAAACAAAAATACGTATTTTTATTATCCTTTTTTACTATCCCCCCCTTTATCTCCGAAACTGGTTGACCGAAAAATATGAAAAAAATGACAATTAAAGATCATAGCTGGCTAATTACAGGAACACTACAGCTATTGAAAAAAAGTTGAGTACAGATGAGAAATATATAAAAAAGTAAAACAAATGAAAATTTAATAGGTATTACAGAGCTGATCGTAAAAATGTACGGTTTGGCTATATTTAGTTGGATCTATTTCGATAAATCTTCGAAAAACCACAATAAAATGTATGTCCCCCTTATATCCAAAACTGGTAGACCGAAAAATATGAAAAAAAAACATGGTAATATGTGTTTACGTAAAGATTACAGGAAAAATATAGCGGTTGAGAATACACGAAAAAAAAAATGACAAAATTAAATTCATCATCCACGATACGGAACCCTAGGTATGAGAGTCTGACCCGCACATGGCTGGTTTTTTATTAGGGTAGCCCTAATGCCACTCTGCTGTCTGTCTCTATATCACGAGTCTCTAGCTCGTAGACGAAATTTGTGCACAAAAATAGCATCTGCTGATAGCATATTAATAATTAGCATCAATATCAAAAATAAATCTGAAATTTGAATATTTTGTGTGAACCCAAAACGAAGTATTAAACTAAAAAAATATTTCCCATACATGAAAAAAGGGCCGATTTTTTTTTTTACCCTTTCTTGAGAGTCTTTGTTGAGAGCTCATTAAGAGAGGTAGGTATATTATAAGGTAATAGGGGGCATTTTTGTTACGGGGGGGTCCTATCTCAAAAACTAGTTAGAAAGAATTTCCCTATACTATGTGCCATATACTGTATTTAAACAGCAATATACTGAATACGCCGATTTATTATGTAGTTTTAGGGTTACGTACCCGAATACTCGACCAACTTGATTTTGTAGTTTTGTTTCATACATTTTGCAGGTAACGATGAGTTTTTAATTTTTTTTACATTATTTTTTAATGGTACGCAACCATTACTCGCACTTGACCGGTTTTTTATCGTTTTACTGAAATGACCACTAGTTTTAGAGCATTTGAATACCATTTACGCGAGAAACCTCTTGACTATACCATAAAAATATTATTTCTAATCACTAACCGAGTCTCCAGTATGAATTCGGGCGGTTTATTAAATTTCACACTATACAGTAGAGACAGATGTCGCATTTTACATATATGGAGAAGGAAAAAATTTGCACAACACAAGCTGCTTTCAAGATAAGAACGCACCTGCATTATAACATCTTGTTTGATTTTATATATCTTGTATCTTGTGAATTTTATGTAATCTGCGGCAGCTGCAAATTCGTGTTATGATTGCTTTAAGATTGTAATCTAGATAACCGCGAGGAGGGTTGATGTGGCGGCAACTTGTTGATCACTCCTTGGGGAAATCAACCCTCCAATAAAACGTCTCTCCTATAACACAGTGGAACAAATTGTAGGGAACCAACACATATGATGTTGATAAAGATATAATGCGCATACAAACTTCGCCACTGTTCGTATTCCCGAAAACAAGCCGAATCTTATATTGTAAGAGTTTGTAGTATTTGGATAAAATCGGAACCGGCAACAATTAGCCTCTTGACTCTTCTTTTTTCGTCAATATTTACGATTCGAAAACCGTTTCGAGGAATAGATTTCCGTTTCTGGTATACAGATATTGAAACAAGCATCCATATCCTTTATAAAATAAAATAAAACCGGTCAATTGAGAGTCAGACTCGCGTACCCAGAGTTCCGGATCGTGCATGAAAAATTTAAGTTTGTCTTTTTTTTTTTCATGAGCTTTTCAACCGCTATCTTTAATCTTTAACCATGTACTTTTTACCCAAAGTAAGAAAAAAAAAATGTTTTTTTTTATTTTTTGGTCCGCCATTTTTGGAGATATTTAAGGGTGTATTTTTACGTAAATTTTTTGTGGTTTATGAAGGATTTCTGGAAATAGATGCAAATGAATATATTTCTCATTTGTACTCAACTTTATTTAAATCGCTATAGTTTTCCTGTAATTTGCCAGTTATTATCTGTAATCGAAATTTTTTTCATATTTTTCGATCCATAATTTTCGGATATAAGGGTGGGGGGACGTCGATTTATTTGTGGTTTTTCAAAGATTTCTCAAAATCAATGCCAGTAAATATATTTAAAGTATATATTTTTACAATCAGTTCTTTAGTATCTACAATTTGATACCCATATTGTATTTTTAGGATTGAATTTCTTTTTCTCTCTTTTGTATTGAAAATATGTATTTTCAAGAATTATTTTTTTTTGCCATATCTTTAACAGTGCTGTGACATACGGACGGACGGACAACAGAGTTTCACCACAAATGTTCCTTTTGTACCATTTAGGTACTACGGAACCCGAAAAACGACCGAATTATGGGTGAAATTTTGGCTATATCTATAGGCGACCGGAAGTAAAGGATCTTTCATGGATTGTATAGAAAGCGGAAATAAGAATAGGGAAGCACGACCTTTGCCGAAGACTGGCGAAGAATCCTAGCTACGTGCATTATATAAATGGTACTATTGTACAGAATTCGTATATGTATGGTATAAGCTCATGTCACCCTTATGTGAAAGTCGCGTGCAATCGGCAGAGTGATTGCTCTAGCACTTTCTCCATAACTCGCTGTTAATTCCGCCTCAGAGAGAAACAACCGAAAGTTCTTAGCGAACGTGAGAAGCCGTTTAGCTTTCAATAGGCTTACAAAGTTCTAAATACCCTCAAATTTAAATGCCTAGACCAAAGATTTCAAAAGTAAAGATAAGCCCTTACCGTACTATGACAGCACCAAAATATTTCCATCTTTAAATGGATGACGCTCACACGTTTGGTGGAATCAGTGCTAATCTGAACACAGTAATAGTTGGACGCCTTAAGTGCACTTAAAGTTAATAATTTTAACAACTTTAGTAGTCTGATCAGTTTGCTGACCGTAGGTATAGACAGATTGCGCACTCATAAGTGTGCGCGCGTCGGCATTATGTTAACGCACACATTCAAAAACAATGCAGTAGATTTTAAGGTGCCAGGGCTCATCTAACCTTTTGAAATCTTTGGCCTAAACCCGCTTTGTTTGTATGAAAGAAACATGTGAATGAAATTACACAAACGTCACGTTCGACGTCCCGCTCTGATACCGGGAACAATCGACCAAACATACCATTTCCATACATAAAAGGAGACATTGTATTCATCGGAGAATGAAGAGTATGAGCTGCGCCCACGCACGTGAGCAGACACTGGAGATTACTACTCTGATTACGTGACATGAACCCTCCCAGTTTGGCCATTAAACCAATTGCTACAGCCACAATAGTTATAAACTGTAATAGGGAATAGGACTAAAAGGAGCCGTCAGCTATAACTTAAGAGGCTATGCGAATTTTATTTTTGTCACTGTCACTCCAAGCGAAAAATCGCGCAGTGCGAGAGGGGCGGATTCAGAGCAAAAGGGAAAAAAGTTGGTTTTATATTTTTATTAAAAAAAACTAAAATAGCTAGCAAAATTTCAAATATCAAATCTCTAGATATTGTTAAAACACACCTAATAAAATATGTTTGAGTTCTGTATATGGTTTCTATTCGTCAAACGAGGAGAAAAAGTGTGTTTGAAGACCTCATTTCAACAATTATTTCTATCGAGGAAAATTTATCCAAACATGTTTTCCAATTTCAAAACCCTAGAATATAAAGTCAAAATGCATAAATACCAGAAACTGATTATAATTTTCCGTGTATTTCATGAAATACACAGAAAAGAAACACCCGTATTTTTTTCGCATATCGCCTTAAAACACATATGGGCAAGGACCACCAAGAAAAGTCTTAAAGTTAAAATGTAATTCCATTTACGATTGCTTCACAATAGCCTACAACAGCTCTGTCCTATTAACACCTCAAGTTGAAGACAATTTAAACGCCATAAAGCACCTACGCGCCCGTCTAAGTGAAAAGACACGAGGCACCCACGACGATTCTACATTCCATTCTTTTGTGCGCCCTTGTCCATCAGATGCCCGACATTTATTCACAACATGGATTGAAATTGAGGTGGATGCACTCAGAACATGTCTCAGTAATCGTTCTTCTTTTGTGTGCCAAATTTAAATATTAATAATATAATAATAATATAGTAGTTTATGCTACAAGGGCGAAAAGGAATAAATTATGAGGACGATTAAAACACGAGCGTAGCGAGTGTTTTAAACGTAACCGAGTAATTTATTGCTCTTACGCCCGTGTATCATACTACGTTTTTCAATGCATAGTGTAAGGAAATAAAACAAATATAATCTTGTGAACTTTAAATTATGATTGGCTCAAAAGGACTGTATCCAGAGCCGTTAAACAGTGACAAAAAAAGTATAACATTTATGGTACACAGGAAAGGCTGCAGGTTAGCCAACCATTGTAAATAAATTTAAAAAAAAAGCCCTAGGGCAAAATAATCTACTTTCTGTTCGGTTTTGATGCATAAAAAGTGGGCCTTTACGAGCACTTGCATTGAAAAAAAATTATTTGGATAACCAAGACCCACTCAGTAAAAGTTAACACAATGACATAAAAAACATTGTCATACCTACTCTTTGTTATTTAATACTAAAAAAGAATAATAAAAATGCGTATTTTAGTATTATTATGACGTATAGAGGTATTGGTTCAGCTTGTATTCGTTGCTAAATTCAAGTACCTATCTAAAGTATAAAAACTATGATAGAAATAAATTTCTATGTTTGAACACTTGGCGATTTATCCATCGCAACAAGATATAAATTAACAAATATATCATTGCAGTATAAAAACGCTGATCCAATGCGGAGGATCGTACAGTGGTAAATGCATCGAAATCCGTTCAGTAGTTTTTACATGATGCACAAAAATCCGGAAAAAAAACGTTTCTTTTTTATAGAAAGGTACATTCAAAAAATCTTGAAATGACGACTTTTTTTTTCCGACACTCGATTTTAATGAAACAAAGCATATATTCTAATCCAAATTAAGTTCTATCCACCTGTGAAAACTACAAGAAAATCCGTTCAGTAGTTTCGGAGATGTGCGCGAACAAACAGATAGACAGAAAAGAATTCTAAAAATTGCTGATTTGTGTTCTACTACTGTTCTTTAGTGACCCTTTCTATTTTTATTACTTTTCTTCAATGTACAGACATACCGGGTTCTACTAATTGATTATATGTATTGATAAGCTGATGATTGTTAATTTATTTATTTATTTTATATAGGTAATGGAAACATTAGCAAAACAGTATTTTATTACTCGGTTGTCATCATGTCATTTCATTAAAACTTTGGGCTGTGACAGCACGGGAATTTCAGAGCTTGGTCACGTTTATTTCTTTAAGAATAAGAATAAGAATATCTTTATTTGCTTTAACAAGGGTAGATAGTACTAGGTGTATAGTAGGTACATGCAAATGAGCTCCTTATTAGCTAGTTTTAATGTAGCATGCAAATTTTGGTACAAAAGAAATATTGGACATCAGTAAAAGAAACAGGTATCAGGTACTTTAAATATACCTGTATAAAATAACTACTTTTTTCCGAGCTTAAATCGAGCTCAATTAAGCATTCGTTCGCTGAATGTGCTCATCTTGATGATTACTCTTCTAATGCCACGTCAACGTTGAGCAATAACAAGCTTGGTTTGTGTATTTTTTGACAGGCTCGTGAGTCGATGAATTGCGGAATGTATACAGTACCATTAAGGCGATTACCGTCGCCAAATTAGCAGCTCGATGTTTGTCTGTATGAATATCGACGGAAACGACATTGAAATAACGTTCAAATCAGTGCACAATGCGTGGTGGCTGTTACGACGCTCGCTGCGTCCTTGAAAGGGCAAAATAGGAGAAAATAATACTTTTCACATGGGCGTCATTGTTCGATTGAACAATTCTATTTATATTTATAGCTATCAAGTTTATCTATTTATCAAAGCATAAATGAATTAAATCACCTAAGCCGCTTAGGAGCAGTAGGAAATTCAAGCCAAAAGACACCATTCAGTTGAAACAATTTTTCATATAGAAGTTTTGCTGGTACGAAAAAGAAAAATGTTGCATATGTTGTCCTAGAGTTGATAATCCATAATACATTTTTTCAATATTTTTGGTTTGGCCATAAAAGAGGAGTAGGCTTTAGAAAGTACCCATTTGGCGATATTAAGGGCCTTAAGGGAGTAATTACGGCTGAGCAAACAAGAGTCGTCAGCTGATAATAACGAGGTTTTTTTCCGTAATGGTATCTTCGTGGTTGTTTATAATGCGTGAGGAACCAATGATTCATAACAACATTGCAATAGGATGAAAAATTATGAATATTACTTAGGTACCCGGAATAGAAGAGCTTGTATTGTAAGACTAGATTGATGGATGTGGAGGAGGCGAGAGATGTCTGTCTTTATCGTAGCAGGTGGAAATATGTAGTCACTGCCTACCAATCTGGAAGACAGACAGGCATGAGTATATGTATGTGTGTATGTATGTATGTAATTCTTTGTTCGTTGAAGAAAAGACGCGCCGCGAGTAATAATTTTCAAGAGACTAATATTAATCTGTGAATTAGGCAACGGTCATTCCAAGAGACTCAACTTGACTCAAGATGTCTGATAAAGAGGATCATGAGCCCATTAATAAATCTCATTAACTTACTCATGCCATGCCTGTGATAAGATAAGGCACGGCTTCAAGACGCCTCTAACCAAGATTTAGATGCACTCACCAAAATACCGATGAGGTAATGTGCCCGCACTATTGAAAGCAAAGTTTTAAATATAGACAGTAAGTGGATGAAGGGCATACATATGTATGGTATATGTCAGCGAATAATGGTACGACATTTAATCAGTTTTATTAGATTGGTAGTCTAATGAGTCTGGGGTCAATGTCAAGATTGCTGGTGCTGATAAACCATCAATGGACTCCAATTACATCGACCTAGGAAACCTTGCAGCGATCAATAAGTCTAGCTTCTATTACTGATGTTTGTTTGTAATTTCTCCGGCAGAACTAATAAGATTGCTTCATCGAGTAAAATATAAACATCGATAAAGGTTATGAGGCATCGCTGTAACTGGGTAAATATATTGACAATTTTATTCATCGTAAGATGGTTAATGATGGTTTCGTCGGTATATATTTTGTCTTAGTAAGCTCGGCGTTTACTTATGTATCCAAGTGAGTTCATTAAAGAACCCTAGGCTGGGTAGGAACACTGGGGTTGTAACGGTGAGTTTTTGAACGGGTTGTCATTTTTGCATTATATTTACTACTAGCGACCCGCCCCGGCTTCGCACGGGCATGTATTATACATATGAACCTTCCTCTTGAATCAATCTATCTATTAAAAAAAAACGGTATCAAAATCCGTTGCGTAGTTTTTAAGATCTAAGTATACATAGGGACAGACAGGCAGCGGGAAGCGACTTTTTTTTATACCATGTAGTGATAGTGATTTAGTATAAATATAACGTTGATACGACCCCCTCTGTACGAAATTTAACGTAACGTTATGTCAAGTATAACGTTGAGAGGACCCCCTCGGCAGAGAATATAAAGTATTACTACCGTCGCGCGTCGTGTCGGTACGAAATTTAACGTAAATAGGTATGCCGAGTGACGTTTGGAGCCTATGCGAACCTTGCTCAGAGACCTCAGAGTTGATGTTGAAAAAGTCGACACCAGTGTAGCGACACTGTCATAAGGTGTTGAGACGCGCGAGTTGATTTTTGAACGGGTTAGTGTTTGCGACCCGGGTAGAAAACCCAACTCGGTGTGAGTTTATGAACGTCAGAGGGCCTACCATGAATTTTGCACTCGATACACGTTAGCGACTGCGCAAAATATTTTGTATGAGAAATTCTGGTTCCTCTCGTAAACCGCTAGGGGCGCTCCGCAATTTCCCATATAAATATACGAGTACATATAGGAGTTTTCAATTGCATTTAACGATGAATTCTAAGATTTACCAAAAAATCCTTAGGGTACTTACCACACTTCGGAATTTTACATAACATGAACATAAATCGCCGTTCACAATATTTTGTAGTAAAATGTCATAGATTAAATATCATAGATAAAATCTCTCCCTCCTCCAATCATGTGGTACCTTTTTCTATTCCCCGCACAGTAGGGAGTCCTTATTGTTAACAAAACAAACAGGAACGAGGAGGGAAAATAAACAGAATGTCATGTTGTTTGAGAACACTCTTCTCGCGATAGAAACGTTTTAGCGGCGGGGGTCTTTTAGGGGACATTACGGACGGAAAATTAAACAGTTTAGGGGACCATATTATTAGGCATTTAACCAACCTTTTATTCGACCAACAGATCGATCAAGGAAAGTTTCGGTGCCTTTCACTCTTATTTCAATCGGAGAAGGGTGAAAAATAGGGGTTTAAAAGTTGGTATCCAATTTATGAATAGCACATAGGTAAAGATATACGAAAAAAAGAGTTTTGTATGTGAGTAAACATGTGTATTTGATAAAAAAATATATAATAGGAGAAGAGAACAGAGGCTTAGAAACGGAATGTCTTTACAGCAATAACACAGCAGCAAAAATTTCCTAATAAGTTTTTCATGACAAAGTCAATGCTGTGTCTAATCTCATTGCAATGCAACATTGACTATTTTCTCTGACCTTGCTGCTGACACCAAGTTTATCTCTATTAATTATCATGCCTTTCTTGACTATAAATAATTGCTAGTGAATCTTTAAAATTAATGTTCGAACTGAACTGTGATTTATTAAATATAAATGAATGTTCGATAGATCTCGTCAAGTCCTTTTTTCATCTAGTCTACCTCTATATGTTTACTCGTAGATAAGCCTGGCACTAGTAGGTATGTATTTCTAAATTAATGACTACATTATAAAATAGTAACTGCAAATATTATAAAGGGATTTGTAGATGAAGCACTAATTGATCTATTTTATTTTTAATTTACATAGAAAATGCTTCTAACAGAGGATGTGTAGCAATTTTATAGTTTAAAATCTATGCAGTGTTGTAAATTACTATTATACTTTTTAAAGTGCTTAAAATGCCTTATTGGTCAGAAAAAAAATTAAAACAAAAAAAAACCATTGTGATCTATATTTATACATAGTATGTAGGTAAGACTTTGTCACAGGTCTACTACACAATAAGTACTGATTTGTAACAAAACGAACATCTCAATTTTAGAACTTTTTAACCATTTTTTCATTTTTTGTAAAGTGAATGCAACTGGTCAAATTGATTAGTAAGATGAAATTGTGCCAATTTTCATACTTTTGATACCATTTGCAACTTGTTTTTATTTTTGAAAGGAAAGGACAGAGGTTTTTTATTTGATAATGACCATGCTTAGGATTGGCATATAATTTAGATCAATGATAGAAAAAAAATGGAACCCAATGCCAAACAAACAAAAAACCTTTACAGAGAATTAAATAAATAACAAGGCTAATATTAAAATAATTTATTCTAAAATGTAAAGATACTTGCATAATAAATAAAAAATTATTTACATTTAGATTGTATAGTTTTGGCAAAAGGTAGCAAGCTCAGCATTTGCTGCTGGAAAAAAAAGTGCTGATTTTCAGAATGCTTCACGGTATAATACATAAATATTATATATTTAGAACAGATAAATAACATAATGAGGAGTGTCTGTTCAAAAGGGACTAAAATCAGTTTAAGTGATTTTAGAGAAACAGAAAAAAATATTCTATTTGGTCTGTATTTTTTTTTCTTCATAATGAACTGCTCAGATTTGTATTTATATACTTATTCAAACATATACAGTAATTTTAGTTAAACACATATTTATATTTAAATTTATATTAAATATCAAATTTCTAAAACAGTCCCTGTTGTTCTGTCATTGTATAAATAGTCCCTTTTGATTAGACACTTAAGAAAATAATTATTATTGATGTGACCAAGTATGAACAAGTTGAATAATGTTGAACAAGTATGAAAAATAGTACTTTTTGTACAGAAATTTTGAAACATCTTCTTAAAGACCAAATCTAGTCCCTTTTGAACATAATCACAAGCTTTTGACATAAAATTAATAGGGAAATAGGCCTTTTAGCATGTTTATATTTGGATAAATCATGCTAATCAACCCAAAAAAAAAGATGCAAAAACTTCCTTTTTTCAATATGTCAAATAGGCCCTTTTGAACAGACACTCCTCGTATAAAATAAAGGTAAATACATAAATAGAGGATGCAGTTAAATATGCTAGTAGCTGTATGAATCATGCTTGGGATTTTGCTTTCGGCTTCGAAGGGTTGCTAGAGATGATTTTTTTTCTTAAGTTTTTTTTTGTGTCTTGGTGTTGTGTCAGCTTGATTTGTTTATTAATTAAGAATAATTAAATTTTTTCCTTGAATGTGCAATAAATAGGCAATATTTTTGTGCAGTGGTAGTGGTATGTTATTCCAAACTTTTGAAGCCGCAAATCTAAATCCCCCTCTAAAGTTAGCCGTCTTATATTTACGCATGGACATTTTATTTAGTTCCTTGCTTCTTGATAGTTTATAGTGTGAATCACCAAGCCATTTGAATTTGTCATGTAAATATTGTGGGCGCTTGGTATATTTTATGTACCAGGATGGCGAGATGTAGAAGATGAAGAGAACTCTCATGATATCACACACAAAATAAGTTTTGTAGGCACATTAGGCTTCGTTGGTTTTAATTTGGTAGGAGTATACAATAAAGTCAAAATGCAAAAATTAAACAGTGAATTTGCAAGCGCAGCAAAAATAATTTAATGTAATTTAAGAACACCTGACTACATTTAAACGACTAAGGATCCGAGGATAATAACTTACCGCAATTATTACTCAAAGACCAAAAATATCAATGCAATAACTTGAAGTACAGGTGTTTCTAAAAAGATGATGCACTCACCCGCCAGGGTGAATCTGTCCATATAGTTGATGAGGTTCACGAAGCACAGTATAGCAACCGTCAGGAACTCGGTGAAGCTCATGTCCCTCAGATCATCTCGCCGCCTGCCCTGCTTGCCGTGCAGCAATGTCGTCGCCGACTCATTGTCACCGTTTATCACCAGCTCCTGATTAGAAGTATTCGGTCGCAAGTCATTGGGGTCCATTTTGACGCAACTGGCCCGACAGCGATATTAAGGGAAATATCCCCGACTGCACTATCACGAAATAAAAAAAAACACAAGATACTTTCAGATTATGAAACTGATAGCAGGCAGATTTTCAAAAGTTCTTTTACACGATAAAGGTCACATGTGAAAGTTTATCTAAAAACAGTTATCTAGTAAAAATGAATTCAAGAAATGAAAAATAATAAAAACCGAAGTAACTATTTTAATGACGATGGGTTGATATAATGAATAATCATTTAAAAAAGAAAGATTTCAACACACGTAATAAGCGGCCAACGTTCATGACGTGAATATATTTTTGACAGTCAGTGTTGCCAGATGACTAACTCGCGTTCTGCCCAAATCTTACTCAGAATGTCCCCAAGATTCAGGTTTTGAAGAAAAAAAGCCCCACAAAAGGCAAAATATTAATTAATCAATTAAATTCAATTTTATGCTATTTCCGCAATGACTTTCATTACTTGATCAGCATTTTCACATGCGTCATCTGAACTTGGTTTTAAATAAGGGGGCTCCGCCCACAATGCTAAACATCAGTTTTTTATTGGATTCAGTTCAGTCATTGTAGATCGGAAAAAAATTTAAAAAATATGACGTGTTTTTTGACTCAAGATAATTATTAATTACACTTTATAAATAAACATACTTACAATCTTCTATGATTTACATTACTTTTACTAAAGCATGAATTTCACGAAAAAAGCGATTCAGTTTCCATGTTTCAAAACCAATTGAAACGAAACCAACAAACGCAGATACTAACTAGAAAAAAAACATCTTTATTACACAATGAAACTGTGGTTAATGTCCTAATGGAGCCGTGATTTCAAAATAACTGAAGTTTTGCGTGCGCGGCACATGATTAGAGCAGGATAGAGAATAAAAAAAGATACGCGTAAGAGCAGGATTGAATTTTAGCATTGTGCAGCCCCTTAAGTCATCCTTCTGGCAACGTATAACTTATTCTCAAAATGGATTTGGCAATGTGGGTGGTCAGTCAATCTGTTTCAAAGTTTGTCTTTAATAATACGAGTAACTACTTGAGAGATGGCTATTTCGCTTTCCATAACTGCGATAATAAATGGCAACGACTAAGTTTTCATTTTATTTGCTAAAAAAAATCCCTCTATTCCCTCCAAAATCAGGTTTTGCCCTCCAATAATCTTATCCCCCAATTGTGCCCTTATAATTGATTCCTGTCAATCTGGCATCACTGTTGACAGCATATAGTCATAGGGCTTAGGAAAAAAAGCTGCGTTTTAGGCAGAAAGCAAGCCGCTTTGTCCAGTAATACTAAGGACAAATATGAATGATTTCATCCGAGGAAATGAAAATTTCATTCACTAGAATTCAAGATGGCGGACCTTTTCCAACATGGCGGCTGCATAATTTAAAAAATTCATAGAATCAAAACGGCTTCACCGATTTTAATGATTAGGGTGTCAATCAATTTGTATTAACATATTGAATAATAAAAAATATATACCGTATGAAAATTAAAGATGGTACAGCTGAATATTAATAAAATTATGAAATTTTCTAAATATTTTTTTCATTCTTATGATAATAACAAGTAAATTTTCTATATTATGGTCACATGTTTTTATAATTTAATAAATTATGATAATATTATCTACAAAACAAAAAAAAAATCTTGAAAATCCGATGAGTAGTTTTTAAACTATACGCATTTCAAAAGAACCGCGCGGTTTCGAATGTCATCACTGCACGTGATGTGATGCATCATAAAATCAAAACGAGTGCACCAATTTCAGTAATTTATACATCAGATGATTTATATTTATATCCTGTAATTTATAAAGTCTTGTGAAAACCGGCCAAGTGCGAGTTGGACTCGCGCACAAAATATTTCTTACCAAGTACACAACTGTTTAATTGATTTGGTCACAAGTTACTAATTTCATTATTAATTGGTGTTTTCAATATTGTTTTGATTTCCTACAATAAGTATGATTTCTCATAATAATAACATACAGGAATTTCGAAATTCCTAACTAGTTTAAATTTTGAGATAGACTCCGTAATAAAAATGTTCTAAAACTAACAGAAGGCCCCATTTCTTTATTTTTTAAGGTATAAATTAGCATTAAATACATTAATCCTCTGTACCTAAAGCTTCATCCGATGTGGTTGAACTGAAAGAAGAAAAAATTCATATGAAATCGGCCCAGAATGTACCTATATCATCAATTATCGTATTTTTATAAGTAAAAATTAAAGAGATACCTTTCGTTTTTGCAGCTGCCTTTGCATGTGCTGCATTGCATTGCGCAGGGTAGACCCACCCGTCGACACGAGCAACGCATTGTTTCGCAGCCTTTTTTAAAACCGCAATGCTAAGTAAGATAACTCATGCTATATCTCCCTGGCTTCAGACCATTGTGGTACCCAACTGTCATCAGATTATTTCCAACCCCAAGATGATGGAGATGGCACAGCGGCATTGTCGAGAATAACGGAAGTGCCCCATAAGTGTCCCGCTTGATAGGTGGCATGGAGCACGTGTTTTTGTAATGCCGCTGATGTTGGTGGGATGCTTGTTACCAAATTATTCTTGGTAGCAAATAGTTCCTTGCGTACCAAGTTGACCGACGAATGCGTTGTTTGTGAATCGTACACGTAGCAGGTGAACTTTTCCAGCATAGCCATAATTTCTTTAGGAAGACTTTGTATTGGCTGCGATATTTCTTTTAAAGCTGGTGTAACTTCAGGGTGTGACAACCACGTTTTGAAGCATGACTTCTTTCCTTTTGTATGGAAATAAGTAGTGTCACAGCCTATTGTTCAAACAATCTGGTTAAAAATAAAATCAAAAACCAGATCAAGCTCCCCTAACTAGTGCAAAAAGTAAAATCAAATAGAATAGACCTTGTATGGAATCTTTATCTCCCGAAAAGCCTAAAAAGACAAGAACGAGAAGGAAGAGGAGCTGGAATTCGACGTCAAGTTGTTGCCAATAATAGCTTACCTTCTGATTGGTCGGATTTTTACGAAATGAAAAAAATAAATCAGAGCTTTTTCAGTTTCTGGGGCAAGCCTTCCTGAATGACTTTGATACTACTAATGTGGTGATAAATGTTGCTAATCTAGTGACTTCTTCAGACTACA
Organism: Ypsolopha sequella; assembly: GCA_934047225.1. Classification (NCBI taxonomy): domain Eukaryota; kingdom Metazoa; phylum Arthropoda; class Insecta; order Lepidoptera; family Ypsolophidae; genus Ypsolopha; species Ypsolopha sequella. Next base: position 14,772,685 of record OW203996.1, read on the forward strand.
CTCGCACCGCAATTTTTGGAAAAACAATAGGAGAAGAAGCCGATGGCCGCATCGTACTTCACGCAAAGGATATGGCAGAGCAGGGAATCACGCGTATTCTGGTCAGATATTCCGACACAGATGTTTTGGTGTTATTGATATAATTTTATCAAACTTTAACTGAGAGTGGCCTGCAAGAATTGTGGCTATTGACCGGGACGGCAAATAAACGCCGTTATGTCGAAATTCATAAAATAGCCAACACTTTGGGCCCTGACAGATCAACTGTTCTTCGTGGCTTTCACGCCTTTACAGGCTGTGATACTACGAGTACTTCTTATTTCCATACAAAAGAAAAGAAGTCATGCTTCAAAACGTGATTGTCACACCCTGAAGTTACACCAGCTTTAAAAGAAATATCGCAGCCAATACAAAGTCTTCCTAAAGAAATTATGGCTATGCTGGAAAAGTTCACCTGCTACGTGTACGATTCACAAACAGCGCATTCGTCGGTCAACTTGGTACGCAAGGAACTATTTGCTACCAAGAATAAATTGGTAACAAGCATCCCACCAACATCAGCGGCATTACAAAAACACGTGCTCCATGCCACCTATCAAGCGGGACACTTATGGGGCACTTCCGTTATTCTCGACAATGCCGCTGTGCCATCTCCATCCTCTTGTGGTTGGAAATCATCTGATGACAGTTGGGTACCACAATGGTCTGAAGCCAGGGAGATATGGCATGAGTTATCTTACTTAGACCATTGCGGTTGTAAAAAAGGCTGCGAAACAATGCGTTGCTCGTGTCGACGGGTGGGTCTACCCTGCGCAATGCAATGCAGCACATGCAAAGGCAGCTGCAAAAACGAAAGGTATCTCTTTAATTTTTACTTATAAAAATACGATAATTGATGATATAGGTACATTCTGGGCCTGGATTTTTTTCTTCTTTCAGTTCAACCACATCGGATGAAGCTTTAGATACAGAGGATTAATGTATTTAATGCTAATTTATACCTAAAAAATAAAGAAATGGGGCCTTCTGTTAGTTTTAGAACATTTTTATTACGGAGTCTATCTCAAAAACTAAACTAGTTAGGAATTTCGAAATTCCTGTATGTTATTATTATGAGAAATCATACTTATTGTAGGAAATCAAAAAAATATTGAAAACACCAATTCATAATGAAATTAGTAACTTGTGACCAAATCAATTAAACAATTGTGTAACCGCTGGCTACAGGAATGCAGGGCTGATGGGATTTGACACGGGAGAATTGTGGAAAACAATGTGGGTGCACTGACCTGGTTGGAATGTTGATGGGCGAGCCGACGAATGCGCTGACAATGTGCCGCGTGGTGTACTCCTTGTCGGGCTGATGATGACAGGGCTGATCTTGGACAGGGATGTGCAGAATGTCTTGGAGTAATACACAGCACTGATATGATCACAAGATACGGTAGATACGCGAGATTGGTTGTGGCGTCGCGGATGTGTGCATACACGTATCGTTCGGTCGACGGTTGCGGCGAAACAGCCGGCTGCGCGCGCGTGCAGACGTGCGCCTCGGTTGGCGGCGCGAGCCGAACAGAGCGAGCGAGCGGCGCTCGCACGCGCACCTCGAGCCGGCGCGCGGGGGGAGACTAGCTGTCCGCGCATGCGCGCGGATTCGTCACGTTGTAGCGTGAACATCCTGGGGGGGCCGGGGCTGCGACTCCTCTTGAGCTGAATCCAACGGCAGCCTGGCTATCTTGAACACAGGTCGTCGCAGATTTCCATGGGCTGTGTCCAGATCCACAACTTGGATCACTCCATCCTTGCCAGGCATTGTGCGGAAAATTCTCCCCAACTTCCATTGGAGCGGAGGCAGGTCATCCTCTTTGATGAGGACCAGTTCACCCACTTGAGGAGGGGAAGAAGGGGAGAGCTATTTGGAGCGGGTTTGCAGGGTATGGAGGTAGGATCTGGACCAGAGAGTCCAAAAGCGCTGAGAGAGCGCTTGAATGAGTTGAAACCGTTTAAGAGCAGATATGGATCTGTCGTCAAAAGACTGCTCAGGTAGAGCGGTGAGCGGACGACCAATAATGAAATGTCCGGCCGTGAGAGGTTCAAAGTCCGTAGGGTCGGATGAAATCGGGCAGAGGGGTCTTGAGTTGAGTACAGCCTCAATTCGAGCCAAAAGAGTAGAGAATTCTTCAAAAGTGAGGTGCTGTTCACCTATCACGCGATAAAGTAGTTGCTTGGTGGATTTTACGTTTATTTCGTGCAGAGCGCCGAACCAAGGCCCTTTAGGCGGGTTCAGTAACCAAGTTATGTGCTGATTCGCGAGCTTGTGAGTGATTGCATCATTGTTTGTGCCGCAGTCTGAGCGAATGAGAACTGGAGTACCGCGACGTGAGATAAAACCTAACAGGGCTCGTGCTGAGTGAAATTGAGTGTGATTGAGTGAATGTACGTCTGCTATTTCAAGTGATACGGTTGGCAACAAAATTGGTGTGTTAGTGACGTTCACTACACGTTGTGCGGAGTTACAAGAATTCTCTGTTGGAGTTGAAGTCATTGAGTGAAAATGAACTGAGTGTGTATGTGATGAGTGTGTGTGTGATGAATGTGCTGAGTGCGCTGAGTGCTGGTTTCATTGAGTGAAAATGAGCTGAATGTGTATGTGATGAGTGAATGTGTGAGTGAAAATGAGCTGAGTGTGTATGTGCTGATTGAATGTGTGAGTGAAAATGAGCTGAGTGTGTATGTGCTGATTGAATGTGTGATGAGTGTGACTATATGTGAAAATGAGTTATTAAAACTTGAGCGCTACCAACTCCAACGTGCGGATAGCTTGTAACTTGCGCGGGCCGAAATAACAAAGGCTATGTTCAAACGGAACACGGAAAATAAACACGATAGAGAGAAAAAAAAAAAATTTTTTTTTTTTTTTAAACAACCTGTATATGAGCTGATACACCAACTTGGAACACCCTATATGTGTACCACAAACAACAAGAGCAGAGATGAGTTGAAAAAACAAATTGTTTACTATATTTGTGCTATATATATATACCCGGGTAAAAAAAGCAGACAATAACACAAATAAACGGTCCGGCAATATATTACTGTAACATAAAATATCGGAAAGGACTGAACTTGTTCACTAATTTAAACAACACTTGTAAAAATACAAACAGCTATGTATGCACTTTTCACTTTTATGTTATTTGCCTTGATATCATGTGCCGACAATACGCGTTGGTTCGTCGTCAAAAATTCTATTTATAGAATAAAATACCTACCTACTGCTTTGAGAGCGTAAACAAACAAAGAATGTATTTACCTAGCCGAAATCGGATCTAAATGAGCGGACAATCCAATGATGCTAATCAAGCTTTAATCAACGTAATAATACGTAACCGTATAACGTGTGTACTTATGTACTCAACACACGTAACTTACGTATATATGTGACGTATATAAGTGCACGAAATAAAGCAAATTTATACTCGCACCAAAAAATATCTCGCAAGATACCTACGAAAACTATCTTTGACAATGGGCAGATGTACACCTCTCCGCGGGCAAAAATTGGGTAGAAATAGGTAAATTGGGTCGGGTCGGGTCGAGGGGTTTAATAAAGAAATATAGTGGACTGTAATAAACAATTGGGCTGAATGGATGGGCCGGTTCTATACCGATAAATGGAATGTTCTAGGCGGCGGTTCTAATTACCTACCCGCAATAGGTATTCGAGACCACAAAATATTTTTTGCCGGGAAAGGGGGCAAAATATGTAACCGGGTGAAAATGGACTGTAGTAAATCGACGGGGGCTGGTTCAAACAAAGTTACGGGCCGGCGGGGGATAGGCGGGGGGTGATATAAACCAAAAATTTTCTTGGATTGAAAATGGACTGTAATAAATCGACGGGGGCTGGTTCAGTAACGGTTCGAAGGGCCAAAATTATGTTCGAAAACGGTCTCGAAGGATCAAAATTTAACCGCTGGCTACAGGAATGCAGGGCTGATGGGATTTGACACGGGAGAATTGTGGAAAACAATGTGGGTGCACTGACCTGGTTGGAATGTTGATGGGCGAGCCGACGAATGCGCTGACAATGTGCCGCGTGGTGTACTCCTTGTCGAGCTGATGATGACAGGGCTGATCTTGGACAGGGATGTGCAGAATGTCTTGGAGTAATACACAGCACTGATATGATCACAAGATACGGTAGATACGCGAGATTGGTTGTGGCGTCGCGGATGTGTGCACACACGTATCGTTCGGTCGACGGTTGCGGCGAAACAGCCGGCTGCGCGCGCGCGCAGACGTGCGCCTCGGTTGGCGGCGCGAGCCGAACAGAGCGAGCGAGCGGCGCTCGCACGCGCACCTCGAGCCGGCGCGCGGGGGGAGACTAGCTGTCCGCGCATGCGCGCGGATTCGTCACGTTGTAGCGTGAACAAGTTGTGTACTTGGTAGGAAATATTTTGTGCGCGAGTTCAACTCGCACTTGGCCGGTTTTCACAAGACTTTATAAATTACAGGATATAAATATAAATCATCTGATGTATAAATTACTGAAATTGGTGCACTCGTTTTGATTTTATGATGCATCACATCACGTGCAGTGATGACATTCGAAACCGCGCGGTTCTTTTGAAATGCGTATAGTTTAAAAACTACTCATCGGATTTCCAAGATTTTTTTTTTGTTTTGTAGATAATATTATCATAATTTATTAAATTATAAAAACATGTGACCATAATATAGAAAATTTAGTTGTTATTATCATAAGAATGAAAAAAATATTTAGAAAATTTCATAATATTATTAATATTCAGCTACCATCTTTAATTTTCATACGGTATATATTTTTTTTATTATTCAATATGTCAATACAAATTGATTGACACCCTAATCATTAAAATCGGTGAAGCCGTGTTGATTCTATATTTTTTTTAAATTATGCAGCCGCCATGTTGGAAAAGGTCCGCCATCTTGAATTCTAGCGAATGAAATTTTCGTTTCCTCGGATGAAATCATTCATATTTGTCTTTAGTATTACTGGACAAAGCGGCTTGCTTTCTGCCTAAAATGCAGTTTTTGATACCAATATTGCCGTAAGCCCTTAGAATAATACCTGTCATATCATGGCTTAAAGGTCTTTGCAACCAGGCCATAAAATTACGAAAAAAATAAATAAAATAAATAAAAAAAAAAGTGTTGTCAAATTCAAATGTCATACAACGTGAGCGAGGAGGAGTCGAGCTCAGAACATTTTTGTTTTCCTTATTCTAAGGTGCCAAGACTCCCTCTACGTGCCAAGAGTATGGTCATGACCATAGAGTATATGGTCATGACAACCACCACGTTCAATGCGCTCAGTGATCAGACGATAGTCATTAACCAATATAAGGCTAGACATTATATAGCTATCATGGTACTATGTGGACTGGACCCGACATTACTCTATCACTTTAGATGAGATTGAGCTCAGATTGAGATTTAAAGGATTCTTAAATAATCGTGAAATATTGTCTATGGAAACTGATTCATTATAGCCCGCGCAGATAAAGAAAAGATCTGAGAATGGCGGCGGGTACTTATGGTACGGTTGGCAAAACAAGTTCTCAAAAATCGATTTTTATTTTTCCTACTGACTTTTTTGTTATGAATTATTATTCTTTTTTATTATTATTAATTAAATATACTAATAATAATGACAAAAATTATTAATAAAATAAATAAGGAGCAAGGGTGAATATAACACTGGATTTTTTTATTTGTCTTTATTATTTATGTTTAAATTGCTTTAGCAGGGGAGGAAAGGTTTTATAAACCGCTTGGTCCAGCAGCATCCTGGTCATTTGAACCCATTAGTTGTTCGTAGTAGCGTGGATAGCGAGTCCTGACTAATTATTATCATTATTTTTTTGCAACGCGTACTTCACTGTGTGAGTATAGACAGCAATAGATTGTGAGCGAGATAGCATGCTAGCGGGTGCCATTTACAGATCTTTTCTTTATCTGCGCGGGTTATACAACATGTCGTAATAAGGGATACAAAATGAGATAAAATATTTGTCGTCAATTTTAAAAACAATACAGTACATTCTAAGGTAGCGTTTCAATACGCCTGGGCAAATTATTTTACAATCTATTTTATGTGGCAAAGGATATTTTTTTGTTTGTATATCATTATTACCTTTGTATTCCTTATTCTGAGCAATTCTGAGTTATTACCGTAATTAAATGACATTACAAGTCATTCCAAATAACTCTATATCCCAGAAAACAAAAAATGATGCGTAATGTGATCACAAATGTCAAAGTGAAAATTTTTACCCTAAGATTTATGGTAAGCAGCTTGTTTCTATTTGAGAGCGAAACCTCTCATTTCTTGTTTTTAAGAAAGTCTCTAATAGGCTGACATGTTGTAAATAAATAATGCATTATCATAAAACTATTGTTCTATATATTATACATATCCGTGAGATAATGGATCAGTTTCCATAGACAACAGAGTATTCTAGAATGGAGTGTAAATTACTTATAGTTTTTCTTTTATGAGACAAATAAACGTTTTTTAATTTTTCCTATGGTGTTTTGGGTGGAAAATAAAATTGTGGTTTGGGGTTGCCCCGCCTCCTGACTTATTTTTACTAGCGATGCTAATAATCGAACGACGTATCGTACCGAATTGCGCATATAGTTCATCAGTTTGTTGACGCGAATTGTTTGGTCCGTTTTGTCAAAGTGCATCGACGCGCGTCATGCTTAAAAACAAATTAGAACAATTTTATTTTGATGCAAATTTCTTTAGTTATAATTTGGAATGAAAATTTCTACGTAGGTATTTAGTTTTGAATACGGCATATAATATAACTTCGGCAATCACAGCTGTAAAGCTGGCTCTATTTTCACACGTAAATTAAAGCCGATTCTAAAGGCTTTAATTTTAGTTTTACTGCTGTCAAAACCTGAATTTTTCCAAAGTAATTTAGTTTCTAATTCTAACATATAAGGACTGTTTTGCAATGAAGAAAATTTAGTTCTGACAGCTCTAAAACTAAAATTAAAGCCTTCAGAATCGGCTTTAGTTCTCACTTAAATTTAAACTTGCTAAAAATGTTTAACACGAATGACAGCTGTCAAATAGACATTGCTTCAGTCGTATTAATATTAAGTCGCATCAGCTCTTGGGCAGAAACGGTTCGAGCAGTTTGATGCGGTGTTCGTACTTGGTAACAAATAAATATAATTGATGCAGTTTATGCGCGAATTGGACCAATTTTGACGCGCATTGTTTGCAAAATAAGTAAACTATAAAGTGCTTACGCTAAAGTATTACAAAATAATAATCTTTGGACAGTTGACTGACTGTACACGTTTCACGCTCAATATGGAACTAACGCCGATGCTGTCTGTCAGTCATTTATTTATTCATAACCTAAAATTATTTCAATTCTATAGTTTGTTTATAAAGTTTTCTACTTTTCTGATCAAATGGCGAAACTAATTTTCTTTATCTTTCTTCTTTATTTATCCAAAAACTTTGCTAAAAAATATACTGACAAAGAAAAACCCGACTGGGCCAAGAAAGATATACGTGATTTTTCCGATGCAGACTTGGAACGGTTAGTAAACCGGTCTAAATTATGTTTGGTCAGTGTCGAAAGGGAGGCACGATCTAGGCTTTCCTAGGTTTTATTTCACATAGTGCCTTCTTTTATACACCCCAACCAAATGTTCTTTATACATACATACATATACCTACTTACTTGTGCTTGTCTCCCGGAGGGGTAGGCAGACTAGTACAGATTTCGATCTGCTACGATCCTGACACACCTCTTTTATACCTATCAATCTAGTCATACAAGCCCTTCTATTCTGGGTAATTTTGACATTGCTCTTCTTCAATGTCACCAATTTGGTCAGCATATGTCCTTTTAGGGAGGCCTGTTCGAGCTCTAACTTCGACTTGCGCACCATAAACTTCTTTTATCACTCTACTTTCATTCGTCCCCTCTACATGGCCAAACCACTGAAGCATTCCTTTTTCTACTGGTCACGACATCTTTCAGGCCGCAACAATCCTGTATGTTGATATTTTTCACTCTATCATTCAATGTTAAACCACACAGACTCCATAAGGAACACATTTCCATTGCATTCACTCTACTTTGATCTTTATCTTGCCATACCCAACATTCACTACCATACATATGTAAGTGTTCCTGTTCTTCCTCGTCTCCAATCCCTATTTTGCATTCAGTCACCGCTTCATCCCTCTTATCACCGTAACCTTTGTTTTCCCTACATTAATTTTAATTCCTTTCTTTTTAAAGGCATCATCCATAATATTGTTACCATCTCTTGCAGCTCATTCATCGATGAAGCAAGGAAAATTTGATCATCAGCATATAAGAGACATTTGATAAGTAACTCCCCTAACTTCAGTCCACATTCACCCTCTTTTAAATCACTGTCCTTAAATAGATTGAATAGCCATGGTGATGCTACACATACTTGTCGAACTCCTCTAGAGATGTTAAACAAATCGGTGTATACCCCATTAACCCTGATGCAAGCAATGGAATTCTAGTTGAGATTTCGGGACTCAGGGACCAGGTGGCTACTCACTCCATACATGGACAGTGTTTTCAAAAATTCATCCCTCACTACTCTATAGTAAGCCTTTTCTAATTCTTCTTTATGTGTGAAAATAAAATCTGGTATGTTTTTGCAGTCTCTTCGACCAATGGGAAGAAGATGAGGAGCCTTTACCTGAAGATGAATTACCTGAACACCTTCGAAAGCCCCCGCAGCTTGATCTAACAAATATGGATATGTCTAACCCAGAAGCAGTTTTACAGGCAACTAAGAAGGGGCAAACCCTCATGATGTTTGTTTCAGTCGCAAACAATCCTTCACGCGCTAGGACTGAAGAGTTAACTAAGATATGGCAAACAAGTCTTTGGAGCAATCATATTCAAGCAGAAAGATACCTTGTCGCTGATGATAGAGCCATATTCATGTTCAAGGATGGTTCACAAGCATGGACTGCTAAGGAGTACTTACAAGAACAAGAAGAGTTGAAGGATGTCCAGTTGGAAAGCCAAACTTATCCAGGAAAGAAGGCAGATGTGAGAAACACAGCTGTAAGAGATGAACTATGATGATCTGAACTCAATATGGTATGATCTGAAGTCAATAGGTACCTACATTCCTCTTAAACTAGCATTTATGTGATGCATAGTTTTGTATTTTACAGTTTTATTACATACAGTACATAGTAATGGAAAATTTTTACTTAAGAGATCAAAACCATAGGGAATTTTACAAAAATTTGAATATGGAGTGGATTTCTATTTGTAAGAGAAATAAATAATTTATTCTATTAATTTAAATGTTTTATTTCTTACATTCGATTGTTATAAAAATGTGTGGTTACTGAAAATTATAGGAATGTATAACACCAATAAACAAAAGTTGAGAATTTTATTCCTAGATACCTGTAATTACAGTTCGGCTGGCCAAATAACTCAGTCTAACATAAATAGGTGCTTAATGCTTATAATATAAATGTTGGTATGGCAGATATATTTAGATAAAAGTAAAGATCAGACCAGCCAAATAACTCGGTCTAACATAGTAAAGATGCTTATAATTTACGTTGGTACAGTAGATATTCAGGTTCAAAGTAAAAATCATAAAAATTAATCAAAAGGCATCTGTAGCTCTGAAGTGCTCTTCATCTATTGTTGAATAAATATGACCCTCTCCACACATCCACTCCAGTATATTCCTGAAAAAAACAAAGTTGTTAAGTCCTAAATAAAAGTGTGTTTAATATCAAAACTAATTAGAGAATTAAATTGATGGGAAGAGTTTCATAGTTACTCATAAATTAGATAAATAAAACCCTAGTACCTATTCAGGGTGACAAATTCAATTAAAAATAGATCTTACTCAAATTCCATCTGTGCCATTTTGTCCTTAAGTGTAGCATACATGTCCTGTTTGCTGATACCCTGCTCCAGGCTAGAGGCTCGTATCAGGTTGAAGACCATCATTTGTCGCGTGTTGAGTCCATTTACAGACCCTCCGTTGTCCACTCCTACCATGGAGTTAGCTGGGAGAGCACCAGTGAATGAAGGGTTATTGTTCACCACTTTCTCCTGAAATGTTTGAATTTTTGGTTTTATTCAGTTTTGAGAGCAAGTATCTGTGTTATACTGCGCTCTTCCATACAAGTTTACATTCTTCTATACAAGATAAATACTTTTTGTTGTTGTTTACTCCTGGATATGTACAGATAATTTCTACTGTTAATATAGTCTGTTTCCGTGTTTCTGTGTTTATGCAGTAAAGAACAAGAACTTCTAAATACCTGTGTTAAAAACAGAACCATGCTTTCAAAAATAATGTTGATGACTCTTTACCTTTTTAGAATCAGCTTCCATTTTGACCTTGTTATTGATGCATTGGAGATAGTGAAAAGTGATGATGTTGACATCAGTGACTGGAATTATTTTGAAAGCCATCAGCACTTTCTTGCCTCGGTTTATTTTAACATTGCCAAAGATCTGAATATAGTCATTTACTTGCACTTTAGGAGTAGATTTGTCCTAGAACAGAATTGCTATGATTAAAACCAACCAAACAAAGTTAAGAAACACAGTGTAGCCGATTCTGAAGGCTTTAGTTTTAGTTTTAGTGCTGTCAAACATAAAATTATTCGAAAGTAATTTAGATTCTGTTCCTAACTTTTAAGGACTATTTTGCAATGAAAGAAATTTATTTTTGACAGCACTAAAACTAAAATTAAAGCCTTTAGAATCGGCTATAGTGTAGCCAATTCTGGAGGCTTTAATTAAGTTTTAGTGCTGTCAAAACTAAAACATTTTCAAAGTAATTTAGCTTCTGTTCTTAACATTTAAAGACTATTTTGTAATCAAGAAAATTAAGTTTTGACAGCACTAAAACTAAAATTAAAGCCTTCAGAATCGGCTTTATTAACTATCAAACACAAATTAAATCATAACTTACATCCTCATCCATAGATTCTTGATCTAACCAAAGCACAGCTTTCATCCTACCAGTTATATCTTGTATTGTGTAAGTTATCTTTGTACTTTGCATCCTAATGTTCCTAATGCGCGCGACAACGGACACTATCTGTATTTCAGTGCCCCATATCTTCACGCCATCATCCCCACAGTGGAGTGCTTGACGGATAACGATAGGCGCAGTCCGGGAAGCTCGCCGACCCTGCAAACATATGATAAATTGTTACAAGAGCCAACGAATGCCCTTAAACCGGTATGAAAGTGGTAACTTACAGTCTTTTGAGCTTGATTTGGAGTGTTAACATTTCCAAATTGATTTGGCGAGTTGAAGAATCCACCGCCGGTAACGGATTGATCTGAAACGCATTTACAGGTTATGTGGGGGTGAATCCCTGGATTTTTGGTAGAATGTTAATTGGACTCACCATTCCACATGATTAATTGATGTTCTAACTACTGGACTGAATCCTCCCCGAATTGAATTCACAATGCAAATATCCTCGTCTTTTGCTTTGACAATCAATACAACCCATCCAAACAAATATTTCTGACGCGGGAAAACCGAAATGCCAAAAAAGGGGGGGGGGGGACAGCAGACGCGAGTCGCGACACAGTCATTTTGTACAGCCCGTTATGTACGGCTCGTTTTGTACGATCCTCTTATCCGTGTACAATGTACATGTACACGGAAAACAGCCTGTACAAAACGGGTCATGCATCATTCGTCAGTTGACCGTACATAATTGGCCGTGCAAAACAAGGACCGAATATTTTTTTCCCCGTTTCAAAGCACCATTTTGCCCATGAACCTATACCCTAACCGGACTGAGTACTTGTTTCAAAAAACGTGAAGAACGAGAAGTCATACTAGATAATTTCATCTCTGTCTAAGTAGGGTAACCATATTTAAAAATAATTGATTGAGACCACGTAGGTAGTAAAAACCGTATTCAAAGCATTTATTTTATTGGTTTAAAGTCTTCTGCTTTAAAATAGCGGCTGCAGACTACTGGATTTTTGCACTTTACTTCGTTTCCTAAAACTTCTAACCATTTTCTTCGGATATTTTCAGTTTTTGGAAGACTGTAATGTAAAACCCAATATCATGGTTACTCTAGCGGTATCAATGTAAACATGTATCATTTCTCCGAGAAAACGTTGTAATTATGCCTTACCTATGAAACGATATCCCACAATTCCCAAAAATTTGGCTTCTGCAGCCCTTCACGCTGCATGCTTTAACCATTTTTGCAAAAAATTATTAATTTTACAATTTTGTTTTCAAATGTCACGGCCGTGGCGCCATTTTTAGATAAAAGGGTTACCAGTTTGCAAGCTTAAGAATAATCCCAACTTTATTAAGGAATGATTGATCTTACATTTACGGATAAAACTAAATGTAAAACATAAATAAACCTAACAAAAAAATAGTGACGGACTTCAAATGTAACTGCAGCCATTCGCTAAAAAGCTTAAAATAATTATAAAATGACAGATGGTACCGAAATAACACTTTTTCCGCCTTCTTTCTTCCTAAAAAATATGTTCTTTAGAAGTCGGCGCTCTTATATTGGTTTCTGTGTTGCTATAACCAAGGGAACGCGGTCAGTTTTAAAGAACATATTTTTCAGGAACAAAGAAGTCGGAAAAAGTGTTATTTCAGTACCATCGGTCATTTTATAATTATTTTCAACTTTTTTGTGAATGGCTGCAGTTACATTTAAAGTCGGTTACTATTTTTTGTTAAAAGTTTATTATTTTACATTTTTAGTGTTGACGGGTCAAATTGTGTAATGTGGATAGTTCTTGTAAACGCGCTGTTGATATAAAACGAAGGACAAGTAATAATTGGTTATATTTAATAAATACCCTGTAATCAGCACCCTAATACAAACTGATTGCCGTAATCTCAAGTTATGTGCTGTCACCCGTTGAGGAGTTCTATGGTAATGAGGCCAAGATCAAAGTTCAGGTGGAGAAATTACAATTTACAAGTAGTACTCGGCAATCACTATCCTAATACAAAGCGATTGCCTTAATCTTGAGTGGTATGCTGTCGTCCGTTAAGGAGTTCTATGGTGGTGAAGCCAGGATGGAAGGTCAGGTGGGTATTCTGATAATTTCCAAGAAATGCCCGACAATCAGCACCCTACCAAAGTGATTGCCGCAATCTCGAGGTAAGTGCTCTCATTCGTTAAAGAATTCTATGGTAATGACTTAATAAGACCAGGATCGAAGGTCAGGTGGAAGATTGACAATTTCCAAGTAATACTCTGCGATCAACATCGTAGTACAAAGCGATTTCCTTAATATCAAGTGGTACGCTGTTACTTTCTGAGGCGTTCCACTGCCTATCTCTGAAAACTTTCATCAGATCATGGTCAATCTTAAAATGGGACCTACCTCAAAGGAAATTTTTCCAAACAAAAAAAGAATCATTCAATTCAGTTCAGAATTGACGGAGATAAGGAATAACATACCGAAAAAAATACAGTTGAATTGAGATCCTCCTCTTTTTTTCAAGTCGGTTAAAAAAAAAGTATTTACTAAAAGCTAAATACTATAAAGTCGTTGAAAAACTAAATCGTGAAAAACTCAAGCCTACCATCGCAATTTGTTTTTTTTGTGATGGCAACTGTGCGAGTAGGACACAGGCATCGACTGTGTGTTGTCCCGCTCGGCACGTTTTCTCTAGTTGGTTGTGTCATAATAAAATAACTTTTAACTGTATGAAATAGAGTCTATTTTTCTACGCGTAACATCCTTCAGTGCTCAATCCAGTTTACGTATACATCCATGATTTTGCCACAGATCAATTTAAGAATTTTTATTTTCATTATACTTTTAAGTCGTTTGGTTTTATTGTCAACATACTATAATTATACTCGTTTAAAATCTTAAAAATTTAATTTTGGACAGCAACTGAGCGAAATAAAATCTGCAAAATATTTAACCAGCCCTCACGTTCCAGGCTTGCCTAGTTTGAGGACCATTGAAAATAATAAAATGTCAATATCTTTGCTATACAATGTAATATATACTTATAAAATTGCCTGCTAATTTTAAGTTAATACTAAATTATATAAGTCTTTGTGTTTTTATTTGTAGATAGTGTTAATATTTTAGATGTACATATCTATGAAAAAATAAAACGTATTTAATTTTCATTTTATTTTTCAAGATTCTGTCTAACGAACTTTTCTACGAACCGTTTTAAAGCCAGTTTTGTACGACTCTGTTATTCAAGTACAGGTACAGGGCATGAAAAACGGGTTGTACAAAACGGGGCGTGCATAACTGACCGTACATAATTGACCGTGCAAAACAGGAACCCGTGGCGTGGATTTCATTCTGTTGTTTGAAATTTTGTTTTGGTTGGATATTCTGTTTGGATTTCGGTGATTTAACCTTTACTTTTGTTTTAAAATGGTTTGTGACGCCTATCACAAGGGCAAATATTATGTGACATTCAAACGTGGTTTTGAAGATTGCAAAAAAGACATTACCATCACTGTGGACAAGGTTTTCGAAAATGATAGTTTGGTAACCTCAATTTATTAGCTTCGTTTAATTTTTTTGTGATTGCAGATCGTCCCCCTTATCGACACACTGATCCACAAGTTTGTTAATAAGTTTCCCTCAGGATTATGATATGACATTGGCGGAATTAAATGTGTTAAAATTAAAGCTGTTTGAGCACCCCCTAAATATTGTAAAAAAAAATAGGAAAAGAAATATTTGTGTTAAGCAATTGAAGGCATACATTATCAGAAGCCAAAAATTAGAAATTAAATAAGTTTCCCTTAAACTTTCAGCGAATCGTGCTATCTGATGACGATGACCCAACATTTTTGTGTGTCTTACATGTAACTCGATGCGATTATGAAGACCTGAAGAAGCAGCAAGGCCTTCTGATAGATTTTGACAATTTTCCGTCTCAACTAATACGTCTATTGCAGCAATGTTTGTCAAACAACATGTAAGTAAAAAAAAGTTACGTCAGAAAATCAGAGATGTGAAAGTTTTTAACATCATTAATCAACATTTTTGACATGACATAATAATATATTCAGATTTGAAACTGATAGGAAGGGAATTGGAATATGGTCCGTTGATTTATAGGTAGGTGGGGGGGGGGGGGGGCTCAGTTTATCTAAACAGATTTTGACCCATACATTATACACCTTTTTGTATTAAACAAGGTGATGCATCGCTCGCTAACTTGTTTCATAATTTTTAAACCTAATCTAAGGTAAATTTTCAAAACAGATTACGGTCTATACATTATACACCTTTTTATGTGTAAACAAGTACAGAGCAAGCTTACACACTTAACAGCCTAAAACAGAACATTAGATAACGAAATAGGCCTAAATGTCGGAAACAAAGTACAAGTGTTTCTATAAACATAATAAAAGTAATTAAATTCAAAAATTTGTATTTAGAAAACTATCAAATTTCGTAATGAAAATTTCACGTAGTAGCTCTATAATTGGAGACCTTTATGCTAAAAAAATATGGGATTCCAAATCAACAGACCATATTATAAAACTAAGCCAACCGATGTAAATTTTAGCTTTAAATAGTGCGAAATTAAAGTTTGTTGTCATGCTTGTAGCATTAGATGCTGGGCACACAGTAAGTGGTCTAGAGTTCCATGTTCCACATCCACTCCAATTTATGTGAGGGCATAGATCTCCACACATAGACCGTGACGGTCAAGGAGAATGCACATTGAATATGGAACTCTAGAACGCTAGCTGTGTTTGGCACCTTATTATGTAAAAAATTTATCAATGGATTGTTTCTTGAATTAAAATGATAACCATAACCTAAGTCAACCCTAGAACTGAACACCAGGAATCACCACTAACCTGGCTCACCCACTAGCTCCACCGATGATTAAGGCAATTTTCAGGTTCCTAATAATGCAACAAACCAACCCTGTGCAGTATTACTTTGAAGTGGTAGAGCACAATGAGTTCAAGCGACTTGTTCACTTGTCACTGAAGACGGGCCCTGCCACTGACACTGATATAAAGAAACACATGGCTGGTACTATTACAAACCTTAAGGTATGTCACTACTGTGAAATGCTAGTTACCACTGATACACCTACATTTCACTAACTGATGGCTGGTTACGAAAATATTAGTGAATGATATTTTCTAATACATTGATTACAAATAGACAAGAATTTTTATAAAATTAATAGACTTAAAAGTGCAGTGATATACACATCATCAGCTTCTAGCTACTTGTGTACAATAAATAATAATGATACTTATAAACACAAGAAAAACAACAATTAAAGTATTTTTGAGATATATTTCGGCTTACTTTGGGGCCGGCATTAGTCAAATGAGTGAAAAAGTTTAATAGAGAGAGACATGAAATTAAAAAATATATAACCTTATGACTGATTAAATTAGCGTAATCTACTTCTAAACAAAAACAATAAAAAAGAATTCAAAAGTAGGTTACGCTAATTTAATTAGTCATAAGGTTATATATTTTTTTATTTCATGTCTCTCTCTATTAAACTTTTTCACTCATTTGACTAATGCCGGCCCCAAAGTAAGCCAAAATATATCTCAAAAATACTTTAACTGTTGTTTTTCTTGTGTTTATAAGTACCAAATTAAATGAAAAGCTTTTTTATAGCCAAATATCAATATTTATTTTAGATAAATAATAATGTTAATTTCATACAGTCTACATCACTTGAGTAGACTCACCTCTCCTCAGTAGAGGCTTTTTACTCATTTGTTACCCTCTAGCAACCCTGACAATATGACAGCCTGTCTACTGACGTTACCCTTGCTTTACAGAAATCACTAACATCAGTAAAAAGTTCTCTATCAAGTAGTGAGGCAATGTGGAGCGACAAATGCATTATGATGGAAAGGAAACTACACGACCTGAGCCTGGCCTTGGCTAAGATGGAGGAAGACAAACTCAAAAGAGAGTCAGAGTACCAGGAGGCTATAAGGATTGAGAAAGATAGGCTGACTCAGGTAGTTCTTCTGTAATGACTATTGTATAGAATATAATTAGGTATAAGTTAGACATTGTTACTAAAATGTAAAACATTAATAAAAATATATGGTTATGACAGTTATGTATGCATGCCAGCGATATTCCGAGGATCATAGTCATAGTGCTTTCTTATAGTGAATTCCAATAACAAAAACATCCACTTCACAGGAGCGCCTGCAGTGGCAGAAATCTAGTGAAACAAGTACAAAGGCCCAACTAGCAAGTGTTCAAGAGAGTGTTAACAGGAAGGAGAAGCAGATTGAGGAACTTAATGCTGTCATCAAGCAGTTGAAAGACAATTCAGCACACTTGGAGAATCAGATCAGGTGATTCTGGATACCATTTCCTTAAGAGTTGATTCTCTGGATTTGTAACAAAATATTATGAAATAATTTGAACGACCAATAGACAACTTTTAGCTAACAGCAATAGTTTACTATATGCATAAACGTATTTTTAATTATATTCATTATAGTAGTTTCAAAATCATTGGATTTTCAATAAGAGTGAAGTTGAATAAAAAAATTCAAATTTCACTCTCAAGGAAAATCCAATTATTTAGAAGCTACCTTAATATAATTAAAAATACGTTTATGCATATAGTAAACTATTGGTATATATTCCTCTTAGCTAAAAGTAGGATTTTGGCTGTTATAATTATTTCTTAATATTTTTTTTACAAATGCAGAGATTCGACCAATCAATAACTATATTATCAAACGTACACCAACGTAGAGATCGTCTAAGCCCAAATGACTCGCCCCCCTTCTTAATTAGTTGATTTAGATGTGCAAGTGCAAATATTAATAACGACACTTCATCTGTGTGGGAGCATCGACCTGTTTCGTAAACTATGATCTGTATGCGTACATCTTAGTGGACTAGTCGCTTGATAAATCCGACAACGCTAACTGTATAGAGCAGCGCGTGCGCATTGTATGAAACAAGACATCTGCTCTCTCGCGTGTTTCGATCAATTATGACTAATTCGACAACAAATCCGAAAACAACCGCTTCTTAGCAAGTATAGTGTACAAAAAAAACTGATAATTTTTTGAACAACTGAATGACCAATTACAATGGCATTTTTATGTGTATTGCGTCCATATTTAAGATTTGTTGGTGTGCGTAAACGTGGTAGTGGGGCGAGTCATTTGGGCTTAGATGATCTCTATTAGTATATGCTATCGTTATTACGGGTAATAATTAAGACCGGGGAGAGGGTCTCAAATATAGTCTTTGTAATTAATTTGTCTTTAAAAATTAATTTGATGCTGATTTAAATCGATGAACTACGATGTTTATGTAAACAACATTTTTAATTCAACTAATGTTTTCTCTAGTGACAAATGTCATCGACTAAATATGCTCGAGAAAGAAGTGCAAAAGGCACACATAGAAGTTGCTACCACTAAAGCTAAGAATTCTTCACTGGAGAGAGATATTATGGAGAAAGAGAAACAGTATCATCAAATTATTATGCAAAACAGTGATCTTGAAAAGGTAATGTTGTTAATACATGTAGATATAATATAATCTATTCTATAGCTTGACAAGTTTGCTGATAAGCCCAAAGACTGAGTGAGGGAATTCAGGAGACAGCGGGGAACAGTAAGAGGCGCGGGGGGATGCACCGACTAGCGGGTGCATACTTGTCCCTCGTCATATGCAGACCATGTGGGCGTATCGCATAAAGTCGTTTGCTCGAATAAAGGTAATGGCATATTATAAGCCTTAGCAATAAACCAGTACCAGACCAGCTCCGTCTCAACTCAAACTTCGGTTTGTCGGCAACGAGCCGCCAGTGCGGCGTCGGCTATGTGATCACTGATCGGCCCTGCGTCCACTAGGTGACCGTGCGTGGATAGCGCGTTGTCGGCTCGGCGGCGTCAGACCTATCAATGCTTTCTTGAATGGCGGAAAATGTTGGGGGAACGAGGGCGGCGACGTCAACCCGCCGCGCTGTCCATTCGTCGCCCAGTACAAAAATGTCACGTCCGTAACACGATTTAAAGGTCAAATTTCAATGCTTTACTTTGAGGTAGTCTGGTGCCGATCCGTTATAATTTGCTAATGACCTTAATTTGCACGCTTTATTACAACGATACAAAGGGGTCGCTGACTCGTGACGAAAGGCTACTCCAAAGACACGGCGAGTGGTGTACACCTGCAGTGTATCTGATAGTTTTTTTTTTTCATTCGTAATAGGTACGTAACGAGGATTTAGATGACCAACATGATACTCCATAGTTTTATTTATTGTAATAAAAAAAATATATTATATACAGGACAAGTCAGTGCTGTTTATTTAGTCCTGGCCTGTAGTGCGCCCTCGAATTTTTAATTAAGTAGTATTTGATTCAATAATAATTTATTTTCAGTATTTTCACAGTTTCCAAAATAGCGTCCAGTTGTACTACAAACTATTTGAGCAAACGATTCTTAAGCATTTATTAGAATAGTACCTCCAGATCATTTTTCTGTTGCAGAGGATAAAAGAAAACGTGGATGTGATAAGGGACCTGAACAATTCTAACCAAATGTTGAAGAAGGAAAAAGTAAGTTATCCGTATCATAAACAAGGTAATCTAATAGAAGTCATTAGTGCCATCGATGTACTCGTAGTTGAAATCGACTTTAAAAACGCTTTATTTGATAGCTGTCGTTATTTATTTTTTATATTGTGACGTCATGACCTTTTTTTGCATTTTACCCGTCTCATTATAATTTAGGTTAAGTGGCAAAGTAGTTTTTGTAAAGGTCTTCAAATTTTACTAAGACCTCGCTATAATGATTTCCGTTTTATGATCGACCCTCGAGGGTCTTTGTCCCCTGCTCTGGTGCTAATTTGGCCGTCAGAGATAGTCGTTTATGGACTGTTCTTTTTTTTTGCCAATATTTACGATTCGAGAAATGTTTCCAAGAATAGCTTTCTTGAACTGTTTTCAGTCGACTGATTTTAAAATAAACGAATCATTTATTAAATAAAAAAAAAAAAAAAAAAATTATTTTTATTTATTATTTACATTTATACTACACAATCTTTACAGGCTAACCTAATGCGATTGGTAACAAATTATATTTAAAGCAGTTTTTGCGAACTCCGTCAAAGAACAACTAAACAAATCGGTATCCGTTAGGTTGTCGATTCTGTTGAAAAGATGGAGTGCCTTTACAACAGGTGACTCTTTAACTTTCAGTGACTTCATAACCACACATTTCTATAGGCATATTTTATTTTTCTTGAACGCATCCTAAACGCTTAAGGAACCGACCATTTATAGGATGACGTCACTTCCTGTGAATACAAAAATACTTATATAATCTGTTTAAATGCACAAAACGATTCGTTATGGAAATTACATACGTAAATTTATCTGTTTATAGAAAAATTGTATATTGAAGTTAAAAAAAAAACCGGCCAAGTGCGTGTCGGGCGGGCCACGCGCTGTGTAGGGTTCGGTAGTTGCCTGTCACATTTTGCGGACTTAGAAGGTTCATAAACTTATATTTGCTACCTGTTTTACACAACTTACAACTTCATCTAAGTAATTTTCAATAGACTTTGTGCGAAATCTTCATTTTAAGTTGGTCGACTATTACTCGTTAACTTGTAAAGCCTATTTAGCTGTGATAGTTTTCCTTTTAACCTCGTTATATGCTACTGCTGTGAATTTTTTCACATACTTATCTAAAACAACCGTTTATCTGCCAGGGGGGACACTTGACCGTAACAAAAATCAAGAAATGAGATGAAGGTATACATCACATGCACTTTTACAGGTCGGTTTTAATGTAAAATAAATGAATAATCTATGTCTAATAGTTTTATATAATAAATAATGATATGCGGAAATACACAAAAAAATAAAGGTAAGGTTTACTTAAATTTGAGAAAATAATACACTTGCATAAAATAAATAATAATATAATTACAGGTAAATATAATAGATATAATGCCTAAGTCTACCAATTCGATTAGTCTTGCTAAGAAGAAGGGCAAGAAACTCAGCAAGATCACGCCTTGATTTAAATTAAATTTTAATTTTAATTGGCACTTTAAAGCTTAATATTTCGCAAACAGACCCCTGAATCGGAGAATGGTTTTCACACACCTACAATATTTTTGAAAGACCTATCCAACGACACCCCACATCATGGAAAAGAAAAGAAAAAACAATTTTGTTCAATGCAAGTGCTCGTAAAGGCCCACGTTTTATGCTTCAAACACGAACAGAAAGTCGATTATTTTGCCCTAGGGCTTTATTATTAATTTTTTTAATTTATTTACAAAGGTTGGCTAACCTGCAGCCTTTCCTGTGTACCATCAATGTTATACTTTTTTTTTCACTGTTTAACGGCTCTGGATACAGTGCTTTTGAGCCAATCATAATTTAAAGTTCTCAAGATTATATTTGTTTTATTTCCTCACACTATGCATTGAAAAACGTAGTGTGATACACGGGCGTAAGAGCAATAAATTACTCGGTTACGTTTAAAACACTCGCTACGTTCGTGTTTTAAATCGTCTTCGTAATTTATTCCTTTTCGCCCTTGTAGCATAAACTACTATAAAATTGATTAATATCTATTGTACGTTTATACAATATACCCATGCCAAATTACAACTTTCTAGTACTGAGAGTCTCTGAGCTAAGCCGCGGACAGACAGACAGAAAGACAGACGGATATGACGAAACTATGAGGGTTTCGTGTTGACTACGGGACCCTAAAACGACTGAATTACATAATGATTATTGTATTTTGTTTCGTAGGTAAGTCTCGAGGAACGTCTGACCATTAGTGAATCTTTGGTAAACAGGAACAATGAAGCTGCGCATTCTGTATCAGAACAGCTGCTGAAAGCGAACCAAATAATATCTAGACAAAACTCTGACCTCATTGAAATGAAGGAAAAGGTACATTTTCTATTGAGTTTTCTTTGTGAAATAAGTAGATAGGAACATGAATGCAACGCAGGGCACGCGATCCCCTTTCGACACTCCGCGGCCGATCGGTGTAAATTTCTTTTCACGAATGATGGATTAAGGCATTTTCGGGTTGGGGTGTAGAACAGGAGGCACTATGGGAAAAAAGATTTCGAAAATTTTCGATTTTCGTATTTATTTATTCACAATAAGTGCTTTGATAGAAGACTACTTTCGTGAAAAGAACTTTATGTTCACATACCGTAAATTGTACTGAAACATCACTCTGCTTCGCTAAGCGCAGTTCGTTTGAGTATTGCTCGCAATGTTTATGTCGTAGGCAAATAGTAAAATTCCGCCGTTTACAAACGGCGTCGTCAGTTTCTAAACGGTCGCTATTTTGCTATTTGACGAATCTTCGTCAAATAGTAGATAGAATTCGACATTTTCTATTATTTATTATTTATTATCCTCAGCACATACAACGTGAAATTTAAGTCATTTTGTTAACGAAAACTGGTGATAGTACTCGTCCATATGAACAACTTTTACTATGAAGCCAAACCTGAAATCGTGAAAAAAATATCAGCTGTTTCATACATTTGGGTCGAGTAGGTATTTAACTT
Organism: Ypsolopha sequella; assembly: GCA_934047225.1. Taxonomy (NCBI): domain Eukaryota; kingdom Metazoa; phylum Arthropoda; class Insecta; order Lepidoptera; family Ypsolophidae; genus Ypsolopha; species Ypsolopha sequella. The sequence continues at coordinate 14,795,323 of OW203996.1, forward strand.
TTCTATGGAACAGCTGATATTTTTTTTACGATTTTAGTTAATGGCTCCTAATGGCTCCATAGTAAAAGTTGTTTATATGGACAAGTACTATCACCAGTTTTCGTTAACAAAATGACTTAAATTTCACGTTGTAGTAATTCTGTTAAAAGTATATACTTAAAATTTACATGTAAACCTAAGACGCTTATCCGCGCTCCGCTGGTCATCGCACTTATTTTTCACTTTTTGGTGAAAGGCTTTCGATTTCGGCAAACTGCAAAACAGCGAGCGTTTAGAAACTGACGACGCCGTTTGTAAACGGCGGAATTTTACTATTTACCTGCCACATACAGCAATTCAAAGTATATTAGAAAGTTATTATAATTACAAGAAGTGAGAAAAATCATATTTTTCGTGTTTTATGTTATATGCTATAAATATAATGTCATAAACTCATAAATACAACATAATATACCTTTTTTTTTGTCAATATAACCGACGCCTACTTCAAGACTTAAGAGGGCTCTAAATTTATCTGGCTTTAATCTTTATGTGTTTACTTTAATTAATATTGTTAAATCCGTCATCGGCACATCGTAAAATTGAGCATATCATGATCTGCCTAGGCATATCATGAATTCTACAGGGGTCTTCTCGCTCCGTTCCGCTCGGCTCAACAAATTTATTTACATGTTAACCTAACACTCTCCCCCTCGCTCCGCATGTCGTTGCACCTATTTTTGACTTTTTGGTAAAGACTTTCGATTTTATTGCTATTATGATGGTTTTGCTGTCTGAAATCTCTGTGTAGAGATAAGCTCGCCAATGTGTTGCACCTGTATTTTTGTAATTATCACTGTAATTTTGTTAATGTTTCTATTTCCGTGTGTGTAGTAAAGAATTTCATATTTCATTCCATGCCTAATTTTAATCGATTATCGAATGGCTGTGTGATTGGATATCGAACTGTCAACTCGAAGTTTTAACAGTTTTGTGTCCAATCACAGGCACTTGCGCTCATTCGATAAATGATTGCGATAAACAATATACAATTATAAAAATGGTTAAAATAGATTCTCAATATTTTTTGCCGGATCTAACTAGTGCTATCCAAAGATGGTTATATACCGGCACCGGCCTAAATAAAAAATTCTATTTAATTTCTTACAGCTTTTATGCAGGACAGCTATCGTCTTAGAACAGGAGAAAGTTATAGAAAGAAATGATAAAGACATAGCAGATTTGAGAACTGAGATTAGTGAAATGAAACAAAATGTAGACAAACTGAAAACAGAGTTAAATAGTTTACAAGAAAAATATGAAAGCTGTGAAAAGATATTAAAAGATAAAGATGAAACTATAAAGAACAATAACTTGGGTAAGCAAGTTTTCTTTTAGATATGTATATGATTATGTAAATAAATCAATTATACAACGTGTAACAGAAAGGTGTAACTTTATTTGAAGAGCTAATTCAGTTAATGGTATAGAACAACTTTTACTATGGAACAAACACTGTATCTCGAAAAAAAAAAAAAACTTTTTCATATAAAAATGCAATGCCGCTCGGCCGAAATGTATGGAAGGGCAGATTTTTTTTTGAGTTTTAATGTTGGTTCCATAGTAAAAGTTGTTCTATACCATTGACTGAATAAGCTCTTCAAATATGGTTACACCTTTCTGTTACACATTGTATAATATTATAAAAAGAAAATTCTCGCTAAAGCAATATTATTTTTTTATGTTGATAAACAGAACTGGTAGCTCTTCCAAGCATATTGAGGTTGATTATATTATCATTCCATACATAATGTATTATGGCTCGTCGCGTCAAATGAAACCAAAAGGGTTAAATAAGCAGTTAAAAATCATCTAAACAACACATGACAAGAAACATTTATAAACAGACATATATTTTCAGTAATCCAATGGCTTCACAAAAAGATGGAGGACAACTGCTTAGCATCGGAGACTGGCAAGCCCCGAGGTCTGACCGCTAGTTCTACGCCATACTTCCTGCCACATAGAAACCACAGCGGTGACACGTCTCACGGACTCTCTGAGGAGTCCATCAACTTCTATGCCACTTCCAAGTTAGTATTTTGTACCATCTGGGAATGGTTTGCTGACTTCTTTTAGCTCATTATTACCTTAGAAGTAGGCCCGAAAAGGTGGTAGAGCTGATGCCGGGCTCGACTGTGGAGGAACCACCATCTTACTTGGAGAGCCCGTCGAAGTAATTCGGGGAAGAGTAAGAGGACAGCTCACAGGCAAAAAACCAGGAGGCCCACCATGCCTGGGACCGATGGATGGCGGTATATGCATCCCTAATAGCCGGGCCTTATATGGAACAGACTGGCGACGGGCAGCGGCGTCACTGGTGCGAGGGTTCCGGCACCGCGCTCACCAACCCGCCTGCCCGGCGTGTGTGAGTATGGGCAATTCTTCCAGGATGACCGCCGGGAGTGGCAAAGTCCTGGAAAGGCTTATGTCCAGCAGTGGACGAACTAGGCTGATGGATGGATGGGGATGCACTTACACCGCGGCAAGGCCAGAGGGCGTGGGCAAAATCGTGACCACACTGGTCTCTAGAGGCCCTCTACGCCCTCATAAGTTTTGCCGCCAATAGGACTGAGTCGCGCACGTGGACCAGTATCTGGTATCGAAACTTCATACTAAACCATTATCCGTCAGTCCACAATATCATCCAGTTTTCCCCAAAGATTTCAAAAGTTTAGATGAGCCCTGGCACCTAAAATCCATTGCATTGTTTTTGAATGTGTGCGTTAACATAATGCCGACGCGCTCACACTTATCAGTGCGCAACCTACGGTCAGCAAGCTGATCAGACTACTAAAGTCGTAAAAATTCAAAACTTTAAGTGCACTTAAGGCGTCCAACTATCACTGTGTTCAGATGAGTACTGATTCCAAACGTGTGACCGTCACCCATTTAAAGGTGGAAACATTTTGGTGCTGTCATAGTACGGTAAGGGCTTATGTTTACTTTTGAAATCTTTGATTTTCCCAAATTAAATTATAACCACTGCCAACAAAAACCTCTGCCTCCCCATCCAGGCAGGCGTGAGTATTGTACATATGTATGCTTGCCGACAATCACAGGAATCAATTGGGCTTATGTTTACTTTTGAAATCTTTGATTTTCCCAAATTAAATTATAACCACTGCCAACAAAAACCTCTGCCTCCCCATCCAGGCAGGCGTGAGTATTGTATGTATGCTTGCCGACAATCACAGGAATCAATTGGGCTTATGTTTACTTTTGAAATCTTTGGTTTTCCCAAATTAAATTATAACCACTGCCAACAAAAACCTCTGCCTCCCCATCCAGGCAGGCGTGAGTATTGTATGTATGCTTGCCGACAATCACAGGGGATCTAAAAAGGCCGACTTGGGTGAATCATAAAATGATTTGAAAGTAGGACAGAGTCAGAGATTTTTCACGTGTGCAAAAGAGATGGCATTAGAACAGAATCATAATGTGATTCACGCAAAACGGCCTTTTTAGAGGACCAGGAATCAATTGGGCTTATGTTTACTTTTGAAATCTTTGGTTTTCCCAAATTAAATTATAACCACTGCCAACAAAAACCTCTGCCTCCCTATCCAGGCAGGAGTGAGTATTGTATGTATGTTTGCCGACAATCACAGGAATCAATTGGGCTTATGTTTACTTTTGAAATCTTTGGTTTTCCCAAATTAAATTATAACCACTGCCAACAAAAACCTCTGCCTCCCCATCCAGGCAGGCGTGAGTATTGTATGTATGTTTGCCGACAATCACAGGAATCAATTGGGCTTATGTTTACTTTTGAAATCTTTGGTTTTCCCAAATTAAATTATAACCACTGCCAACAAAAACCTCTGCCTCCCCATCCAGGCAGGCGTGAGTATTGTATGTATGTTTGCCGACAATCACAGGAATCAATTATTTTCTTCTATGAACGATGATAAGAACGACGCTATAACTTAATCCGCTATCACAGTCCGCTTGAATAAAGTTATTTTGGCTGAGCCAGGTTCTATTTACAGTGATGAAACAAGATTCATACAAAATTATAATTTATTTATTTATTATAATTATTACGGGTGAACCCAATTACAATAATTATTAGATTTAGTATAAAAACATTAAATTTAAAACATAATATTTAAAATAACATAAAATAAACATAAAATTTAAAATAACTTTAAGCCAAAAAGTAACTAATTAACTTACAAACTAATATGATATATTATTAGAATGCATTACAAACAAGAAATCAATCAGAAACAAATTTAAAGGCACAAATATTTATATTGTGTCAGGTATTTTATTACACAACAAATCAAATACATAACAATAAAAATTATAAAATTAAAACTAAATAATATTTAAAATTAAGCTAAATAAAAAATTAAAATTACCTATCAATATACAATTATAAACAAAATAAAACTATACTAAATAAAAATAAAAACTAACTATAAATTAAAATTACCTATCAATATACAAGTATAAACAAAATAAAACTATACTAAATAAAAAAGCGAAGCCAAATCGCTGCCGTCACCCGGTAGGGTACCCAATAGGCTGGTGGCATTGCCTCGCTGAATCGCGAGGCTTAATCTTTGTCCAAAATAGGATCCAGCCCTTGGATCCCCTGAAGCATCGATCAGGCGCGACGATATCTCCTTGTAGAGCCGTCGCGCTTCTGACCCCCACGGCCCGAGGGTTTCTACAGCGAAGGGAACAAAATGATAACTTTGTCCCAACGTTGTGTATCTCCGCTTCTTAGCCCCTTCTGCTTTGTAAGCCGCCGCGCCTGCCTTGATAGAGGTCGCTGGTAAGTGTGACGGCGCCACAGTATCTGCGCATGTGGCGTCCCAAACCAGCGGCCGTCCATTTTTCCATGGAACGAGCGTCATTCCGTCGGGCCTTCTCCCATCGACGCGTGCCAAACCGTTTGGCTCTAAGATTGCTGGCACGCCGGCGCTGGCAAGAGCCCGACGGATGACGTCGTTTAGTGTGGCATGGCGCGAAAGCCGACCTGCGCTGCGTTGGCATGACAAGCCGTGGTGGCCAAAATGGTCGACGTTTTCCCCGCAACGGCAGCGATGTGGCTCGTTTGTCTTCGTTCCTAGTCTCAGGCCGACAGCCAAGGTTAAAGTGGTTCTGTCCAGCAGTGTCCCAATATTAGCCGAAGGAAGTGCGTTCAACCAATATCCAGATTCTGGTTCACTTGTTGCCAAGAGACGGGCTCGCTCTGCAGGGTTAACAGCAGTTTCCATGAGGTTCTTTTGAACCTTACTGCAGAGCGGTCCATCCCATAGCTTTTGTGAGGCCAGATTAATCGGGACATTTTCACTCAGCCCGGCCGCAGCTGACCAGGCGTCCCTAGCCTCGGCCAAGCACGAGACCTCTACGTCACCTAGTGACGGGTTAATTATTCTACCATAGAGGTCAAGCGTACTATGGGCCGAAGACAGGAACGCCGGCAGTGCTACGCTGGATGGTTTGCGGATACCCAGGCCTCCAATTCGGATTGGAAGCGTGGCCTGGGCCCAAGCGCGGTCATTTAGGGAGCAATTTAGAATTTCAGTCAAAGTTGTCCGTAACATTTTGTCTAATTGATCTAAAATGGTAGTATATTTCCAAAGAGCTGTACAGCGTAGCGCATAAGTAAATTTTGGTACAAAAAGGCAGTATCTAATAATAAACATAGCCATGTGAGGGTTAATTTCTTTTAGGCGGACTGATGATTCCTCAAATTTAGAGATTTGATTGCTAACAAAACTAGGAATGGAATCATCTAGCACAGGAGCCCCTAGAAGGCGAAGCGATTCACTTTCGATGATGTTAATGTTGGGGGCCAACGTGTTAAATTTTGAAATTATGTTATTTTTTTCCGATTGAGGCATTGATTTGTTAATGAAAAGTTCTGATTTTGTGAAATTAAGTTCAAGACCGATTGATTTAAAGTTATGAATAATATTTTCGAGATCATTGAGGACGGAGCACGCTTCGCCTCCTAGGGTTCCGTCGTCCAAATACCATACATTGAATTTGGAATTTAGACTTGAAATAAAGGGGTGAATAGCAAGACTGAAAATGGCCGGTCCTAGTGGGTCACCTTGCTGACACCCAACCGCAGAATGTAAAAGGTGTTTTCTATATATTAGTTTTGTTGGTGAACTGTAACATTGCCACAGGTAATGATATATCCGTGGAATGTTTTCTTTAATTTGTGTCAGCAAGGCGCCCCTGTCGAGTGAGTTGAACGCATTTCTCACATCGACCTTCAGCAGCACATCGCCTCCGCCGCGTTCTAGGAAGGTGCGGGCCGCGTGCACCGCCGCCTCACAGCCTCCCCTGGTCCCAAAGCCTAGTTGAACGGGTTGAAATTTACTTGAAAGGTCTGGTAGGATATGTTTGCAGCAGATCTTTGAGACCACGCGGCGGATGGTGTTACCGACTGCGATCGGCCTGATGCCTCCATCTTTTTTAATTAAAGCACATAAATTTGCACCATAAAGAATATCAAGTACGTCAGCGCACACCTTACCGGATAGCATTAGATTCACAAGGCGCGTCAAATCCTCCAAGAGGGCTCGGCCGGCATCACCTGTGGTTCCACAAGTGAGATCTTTAAAGTGTTGTGCGGTAAGTCCATCAATTCCGGCGGCCGATCGAAACCGGTGGAGGTGGATGCTTTGACTCCAGCGCGGATAATGTTTCCGGCGTATCTGGGGCGACGGCGTCACTGGAAAAAAGGAGCTGGGCGGCTCCTTTGACATCTCCATCGCTCATTTTTGACTCTACTCTTTGCGTTAGATTGTAAGTAGGAAATCTTTTATTTTTCAAATTAGTTTGTGTAAATGATAAATCAGTAGGATCCTTACAGTTATCTTTAATATTTTGAGTCAGCGAGCCGCCCCTTTCTCTGCCTCTTGGAACGTGCAATCTGCGGTATGAGAAAGTCAGAAATTCTTCCCAGCTTAGTTTGTCATTTTTATTTAAAATATTACGAATGCATGATCGGAGAGACGACGCTACAGTATTTCTGGCGCCGCGTGGTATTCTTTTTACGGTGGGGAATGAATTTTTATATTTGCTGATTTCCTGCCAAAATTCCGACTTTCTAGATGGAGTTGAGTTTGCATTTGCATTTGCGCTCTCGTCAGTATCATTTTTGTGTGCTCTGCTTATGTGAATCTTTAGGCCTCTATAACCTTTAAATTTCCGAGATGGGGAACAATCAGGACATCGCACGAGTCCCTGTGACGTCGCCGCCGCAGACGCTGACTGACTGCTGGAACGGGGGCCATTGGCCTGAGACATAAAACGAATAAACAAGTGTATTTATATGTGACATCAAAAGCATGCAATTATAAAAAATAACTCTTAACTAAAACCAAAAGTAGAAACAAGTAATTTTCCTAATAATTATCTTGAAGAAAATTTCATGTCATTGTCAAAAAGATCAAATCACTAAATTGATAAGAAGTCCTTCCATCTGTCTCCTCCTGTGTTGTGATGCCTTCCTTGCCTTATTCTCTAAGCTTCTGAGAGCCTCTGACGCTTACTACAGTTTTCGTTGACAGTATCAGGTCAAACCTGTAGCGGTTGCGTTATCGTGTAGGTAGATAGTAGCAAAATTCTTTTTTTTTACGAACAAATGTTTTTACATGAACAAATTGATAAGAAGTCCTTCCATCTGTCTCCTCCTGTCTTGTGATGCCTTCCTTGCCTTATTCTCTAAGCTTCTGAGAGCCTCTGACGCTCACTACAGTTTTCGTTGACAGTATCAGGTCAAACCTGTAGCGGTTGGGTTATCGTGTAGATAGTAGCAAAATTCTTTTTTTTTATGAACAAATGTTTTTACATGAACAATTCCAATTAGGGCCGTATTTTTAATATTATTACAAAATTTTATTTATTAGAGATGAAAAATGTGTCATGTCTTGTCAACGTCATAGACCACCCTCAATTCATTTATATTTATATTTATATATTTATTCTTATTGCACACAGAAAACTTAATTCTAAATTATATAATAAAAGCTATGTACAATGGCGTGCTTATCTCAATAATGAGATTTCTTCCAGCAAACCAAGGGTGATAAGGATATTTGAAATAAATAAGATATTCATATTGTGCACGATAATATTTATACAGAAACAAGATTAAATTAATAGTAGATACCTAATTAGTTAAAAATAATAACAAACTACATAAAATTTACATGCCTACATAGTATAAATAAATATAACAATACATATTCAGTAAATAAATACACAATAAATTATATATAACAACCTACACGATAGGTTGTCGAAGATAGTGCTCTTTTATTTTCCTTTTGAATACACCAATGGAGGGGCTATCCCTGATAGTGTGAGGAAGGGAGTTCCACAGTTTGATGGACTTAACAGTGAAAGAGTTTCCATACAAATATTCCTGGCCCAACGAATTTTTTCAAAAATATTTGAGCTTTTAAATTTGTTTCTGAATGATTTCTAGTTTGTAATGCATTCTAATTATAATTAGGGTATTCAAAACGATGGATTTCGCAATAAAAACATATAAACTTAAAGTTAATACTTGCGATTGTCAGCTCTTGGTGAAACATCATCATGGATGAAAACAAACACTTGTACTATTTCACAATTAAATTTATAGCAAAATTAATTATTATTAAATTTGTTTCTGATTGATTTCTAGTTTGTAATGCATTCTAATTATAATTAGAGTATTCAAAACGATGGATTTCGCAATAAAAACATATAATCTTAAAGTTGATACTTGCGATTGTCGGCTCTTGGTGAAACATCATCATGGATGAAAACAAACACTTGTACTGTTTGAAACAGTACAAGTGTTTGTTTTCATCCATATAATCTTAATATGATATAATTATGATCCAAGTGCACTTTGTCAGAGTGTACACTGATCGTGTCAATGTGGCTTTTTAGTCTTTAGGTTCTTGTAAGTACGCAGTTTACAGGTTCCGTAAATATAGATATAATGCTTCATTTAATAACCAACACAAATCGTCAAAATATGTGGGTACATAATAGTAGTTTTCATGAAACAAGGCCTATCTAACTTTGGTATTTTTCCATATTGTTTTTAGGTCAGACGCTGAGGACAGTCCAGGTCCAACAATGCACACAAAAGCCGCGAAAACGGGACTCGACCCCAAGTATCTGAAACCTGCCTCTGACGATAGACAGCTAAAATCTACTGATCGAAAAGGTATCATCGTGATAATAATAGGTCTTTACATATGAAATTGCCGAAATTTTCTTACAGATTCATGAGTTCATAATACCTGTAATTCAATAGCCATTTCAATTATTTGTTTTTTGTTTTAAATCTACGTATTAAATTTTGTTTTTATTTTCAGTTTGATTATAAAAATTAAATCTTCAAAAACAGTTCGTCCTAAATGCCATTCATTTCCACGATAAGATTCGTAATAATTTTTTACAGTTGACACTTTTCAAAAATTTAATTAATGTTGCTGTTAGCTTAATATTGTCTCATTCATACACATAAGAAATCAAATAATTTGAACTTGTCATTCCTAAAAAAATGCAAAAAAGTTAGTACTGAAAATAGAGTTTCATTCAAATTCTCTATAGAAATCGTCAATTTCATACGTAAAGACCTAATATATATGTTGCTGTTGCCCGCGACTTCGTACGTGTGCATTTCGAATATAAATAATTACTCCCAAACATTTAAAGCATCTTGTTTTCTCGTTACCTCTATGCAAAAGCTAATCAAAAATTGACTTAGTAGCTAAATTATTTTATAGCACACCGTGCGTAAAATGACCACTTTACGCACGCTGCGCTGCGCGTGCGTAAAGTCGGCATTTTCCGCACTTGTGCTATAAAAATTAAACGAAACTCGTGCGAGTTGTACTATGTACTAATATTATTAACCCGTCTAATTTTTCAAAGCTCAATAAACAAGTTTCCTCATGCTTTTACTCGTAAAAATGTAAGTAAAATGAAACAAAAGTGTGAAAGAATTATTAAAATATCTTTAACGAAAAAGTTATGGGTCGTGACTATAATGTTTGGGTACGGAACCTTAGAAACAAACTTCTACTGTGAAATACGTGTATCCTATCGCATTTCTTGAACAGCTAACGCAAAATAATAAATAACAAACAGCACGGTCGGCGCGGTTAACGTCACACAATCCGCCTGTTCAAATCCAGTAAAGCCACACATAGTTGCATCCCCAGTCATTTTGCGCTAAAATATGTAAATTTCCCAAGTAGCAAATCTTTGTCACATTTACGTACATTTACAGTTATATGAAGACGTTAGTGATGGTTCAGAAAAGTACGTCAATTTATCACAGCCTCAAGACGTCATCTTATTACGAAAAAATGACATCTATTGAGGACAGGCACATGACGTGTTATCAAGACGATTTAGTGCCACTAATTATTTTGCAGTTTATCGTTATCATTAAATTTACCATTATTTATGAATACGCAAAGAAAATTATTATTATGTAGGTACACTTTTCAGTCACGGGCCCATAGGAACCTGGTCATTTGAAAGGCATTCATGGGGCCGAAGCCAACATTGAAGAGGCCTTTGGTACCATTTAATCTAAAGGTGAGATGGCTGCATCCATGGAGGCCTCTCCCTCAATGTATCATTGTGATACACTAACGGACAGTCCCCCATAATAATAATTATTAAAATAAAATTAAAAAAGAGCCTTAATATATTTTTCAATGCATGTGCTCGTAAAGGCCCACTTTTTATGCATCAAAACCGAACAAAAAGTCGATTATTTTGCCCTAGGGCTTTATTATTATTTTTTTTTTAATTTATTTACAATGGTTGGCTAACCTGCAGACTTTCCTGTGTACCATAGATATTATACTTTTTTTTCCACTGTTTAACGGCTCTGGATACAGTCCTTTTGAGCCAATTATAATTTAAAGTTCACAAGATTATATTTGTTTTCATTTCCTCACACTATGCATTGAAAAACGTAGTATGATACACGGGCGTAAAAGCAATAAATTACTCGGTTACGTTTAAAACACTCGCTACGCTCGTGTTTTAAATCGTCCTCGTAATTTATTCCTTTGCGCCCTAGTAGCATAAACTACTATTATGAGTATAGGATTCGAACCTAGAACTGAATGATTACGCTGTCGGTTTTTCTGGACGCTGTAACTTCTTGACCATAATACTTGACATTATAACCGGTGAAATAATGGATATGTTTACAATGCGCGTATCACATAATATGGCAAAATAGATGGCTCCGTGAAACGATTTGATCAGTGATAATAAGATAATACATACCAGGGGCTCTACCGCGTAATTCTCATTTGCATCAACTTCAAGCAAATGCATGCGAAATTCAACGCGTGCAAAAGAGATGGCATGTTAGGCGGGCGTCGTCGCACGCACGACAAATTTCAATCTCAAGTTGATGTTGATGAAAATGAGAATTACGCGGTAGACCCACTGGTGTAAATATACTATAAACTGCTGCCGTTAATTCGAGAGAATGATGACAGATGGAGTGTGGCGATATCTCGAAAAAATACTACAAATCAACAAGAGCTTCTTCGCGACAAAAATAAATAAAGGCACGTTAAAAAAATATCAACGGTACAACAAATGGGACGAAATAAATCCAAATCATGATTATTTAAACTTTTTTTATAAATAAAAACCCTGGAATAGAATATATACGATCTTATTATTTGGTAAGGTATATCAGTTTTATAATACGACAACACTGCCTTACACCGCAGATATTATAAACCTTTTTCTGAAATGTTGATTCAAAAAGTCGAGGATTCATACTGCAGGCAGAGAATATAACAGGCATTATGATTGCTGATTTGACAGAAATAACTTGACACATTTTATTGATTGAACAAATAACTTCATTCGGCTTCTATCTTTGTCCTCGAATGTTATATATATGCGATCCGTGCTTGTGTATTAAATTATTTGATTTGTAATTATTTTTTAAATTTTCGTTATTTTAGTAGGTAGTTTTTTTATCGAAACCGGGCTTTTCAAGAAACACGGACGCAAACTTTCTTTCACCGAGAAAGAAAAGAACACGTCGTGCAATAGTTCCTGGTGAAAAAGAAATTATTCTTAACGTATACAAGTACGTGGTGAAAAATTGTCCGAAAGCACCCGAATTATGGGCTGACTCTGATACTGCTGCCTGTATTGAAAAGGTGGTTGAAATGACTGGAGTATCAATGGCAACTATATATCGCATCATAAGAGAATATAAAGCAATGAAAATGTCATCAACATCAACATTTTCAAATCCACAAAAAAGTGGTCCAAAGCTTCATGATTTTACTTTGTGTGCTATAAGAAGAAAAATTTACCAATTTTTTTACCGAAATGAAAATGAAAATGCAAAACAGTAAAAAAAAGGTTTTATCCCCTGACATTTGCAAACGTCACCATTCTCTCGAATGAACGGCCGGAGTTTAGTCTGTTATTTAATGAAATGTTACCAGTCTGTTTTCTTCCAATGTATAGTCAACACTGATATCTATCCAGTAGGTACCTATCGAGTTTTATCCCATCCCATCCCACTAATATTATAAATGCGGAAGTTTGGATGGATGGATGGACGGATGGATGGATGTTTGTTACTCCTTCACGCCGAAACTACTGAAACGATTAGGCTGAAACTTTGGACAAATGTAGTTCTAGACCTGGAATAGGACAAAGGCTACTTTTTATCCCATAAATCAGTTCCCATTGAAAGGCAATGGGGTGTCAAGTCCCTATAGAAAAGTGATGTACTGTTACTCCTTCACGCCGTTGAATATTAGTGGGATGGGATAGTGAGATAATGGCATTAGTGTGATGGGATGGGATTCGATACGACTATACAAACAATTTAATCAACGCGGGTGAAGTCGCGGGCAAAAGCTAGTGAAGTATAGAGATAACCGTCTTTTTGATTATTATATTCACTGTATATTATTTGTTTTTGTGTCTTTAAACCTACGATAACCTTAACATTACGTCATTTAAACGTCCGCGAAATAACATTATACAAACGTCATATTCTGATCTGATGTTCATAAAATGACATTATTGTGACGTACAAATTACGTCAGCATTGGGACGTCATTACATGACCAATAGGAGGCGTCCTTGCTACCTGGGTTAAATGATCTATTCGTCAGTCATTAATTGACGGATTAAAGAAATTCTTTCACTGGTACTCTTTATTTTAATTCTATGAAACTAAACTCTGTATGATCGCCATTATTAAACTTCTTTATTGCGCTTCAACTGTTCTTGAATTTTTATCGCAAATCTATAATTGAACTATTCCACTTTAATGAGTAAACTTAAATTTGTTGCAGGTTCTGCAAAGACAAACGAAGCAAAACTTCAAAGCGGGAAAGAAAACAAAAACATAAATCTGCCACAAGTGGACTATAGAGAGAAAAAATCCTCAAGACCTGTTTCATACAGAACTACACCGGTATCTGCTTATTTTCCTTGACGTAGGTTGTATAATATAGGTGCAATGTATATTTAGTATTTATTACATGTAACTAAAATAACTTATAATATGTTTATGTTGAACAGTCTGTGCTCTTTAATTTTATTTTTTATTTATTACACTTTTGTACATTTACATAGATATTTAATAGTAGATTGTACAACAAGGGCATAAAACAATCCATTTGATCCGAGAAACGGCGAGGGCATATATTAAGTCGAGGATAAAATGGGTTTTATGCCAGAGTTATACACTCTGCTTTTTACTTCGGTTGCGAGGAAATAAAACAGTGATATTGCTAGCAAATGACATACCTATTTAACATTCAGTACGTAATATTTAATGCAAATTTAAATAAACAACTTAATATATGTACCTATTGAGAAAAAAACAACAGCTCTTTCCCGCCCTTTCCCGCCACACCAGTTTTTTTTAATTCTCCCGCGGAGAAGTGGGAAGGCAAAGGGCACTTAGCCCATACAGCCATGTCTAAAGAACCTAAATAAAAAAATCAGACATGCATGTGTGTTTATTTATTTTATATTAACTCCCTATAAAGTCACTGTATATAATATCATTCTTGACCATCACCTGAAGCTTCTGTCCTATCAGTTTGCGCTAATATGATAGAATCCTAGCGCGAACATTATTGAGTTTCAAAAAGTTTTTCTATGAAGTTGTACTGTGTACTGGCTGTATGGTCTATTGCCAATAGTTTTAGAAGAAAATTACTTTATGCCCAAGTAGATAAAATTCAATTTTATGCCGCTTATACCTTGCATAAACAAGAACTTTACGAGCATGAGAAGTGAAAAACATTTTTATACCTATATAGAGAACAGACATTTAAGTCGATTGGGCGTAACACGACTTAACTTATTTGACAGGACTTACCTTATTTTAAGTGTCCTGTCTTTTTCTTTCTTTATTGAAGAGACAAGGACAGAACGCTTAAATTAAGTTTAGTCCTGTCAAATAAGTTAAGATGTGCTACAACGAATCGACACTATCGTGTACAAAGGCGGCACTTATTGCTTATAGCAATATCTCCCAGGCAACCTTTGGGTAGAAAGAAAAGATCTCTTTATTCAATATTTTTACTTACTGACGCTCGACCAACCCTGGCACCCGCCCTATTTAGAAGGATGTATGCTGACCAAATTGGTAACATAACGAAGAAGGGCCATGTATCCCATACATTGTATCGTACAACAAGGACGTCACTTCGAACATCTGCTTTGAATACAAAATTCTGTACTTACTAAGAAATAAATTTATTCAATTAAAAGATAGTTTTATTACTTTGTTAGGTTAATAAACAGTTTCCTTTAACATCAGTACTAAGCTTTTAAAATAAGGAAACTTAAACTAATTTAAAAATAATTTAATTGCATTTTTTTGATTAAATATTCGGTTTTGGGTTAACATTCTACACGAAATTATTTATTTTTTCCACGCTTGAACTCCCGTTTATCAGGGCCGTAGCCAGACTGTGTGTTTAGGACAGGCTCAGAAAAAATCAGGGTAGGCTGAAAGCTGAAATTATCCACTACTAGCTTTTGCGCGAGTAAATTTAGTTTTTGTGTATTTTAGAATGAATCCATATTTTTTGGACCCTTAATTTTATAGAACGTATTTGACTCTGATTTGGAGTGTTTTTGTTTACTATTTGATCCCCAGGATCTTTGGCGAGTCCGAACGCCGAGCCGCATTTCCGAACGAAACTATTTCTTGTTATCTCAATTGACCCTGTGGTAAATTATCTTTGGCGAAGCCGAAGTCCGATCCGCGTTTCCGAATGAAGGATTTTTTTTATAACTGATTTGATCCTCTTATTTACTACCTATGCTGGGCGAGGCCAAAGGCCGAGCCGTGTTTCCGGACGAAACTATTTCTTGTTCTATTAAAGCTTTGCTTCTTTCCTTTGACGAAAAAAAAAACAATAGATTAGAAAAAGAGCACGAGCAGGTCATGCATGGCTTTCTGGATCGTGAGGTCATTATTGTTTTATTAAAAAAAAATTGCATTTTGGGTGTTTCGATCAAAAATAGTGATAGAATAATTGTGTATTATCGCCGTACCCTGTGCATTGCGTTGTTCAGTGAAACAAAAGTGCAGAATGTGCCTTATCGTGTTTTTATTAAACGTGTTTCGCTTTAAAATTCTATCGATTTATTTAGCGTGAACGAACTGACACTGACAGGGTTGACAAGGACAGACTCTTACAGACTACCTAGTACCTAGGTATTATATTAAACTTATCCACTATAATTTATATTATTATTATTATTATTATTTATATTTATGGGTAAGCAGATAGCGTCGGTAGTATTTTTACAACAATAAAAGTTTTTAAATCATCGAAAAATACCAAGTAGGTACTTACAGAGATGTTAAAAATCAAAGTTTAAAGTAAAATTAAATTACTGCTAAACGCCCGCCAAAATGACAGCGTTGCCAACTTGACCGATTTGACGTCACGTCACGACGCTCTACAGATTTTACGCTTATTTCTTGTTTTTTGAATTTAAATCAAAGAGGACTTTTTGAGAAATTATTTTAATAAGTTGGCAAACTTGTCGTTAACATCTAAAAAAAATTACTGAATCGGGTTTTAGCTCAGAACATTCTAAGGGTTTTATCGTAGAGCGATTTAGTAAGGTCATAGAGGAAAAAGCTCAATCTGACAATATTCCCAGATTGGATGGCATTATGATGGCAGAATACTTTTCAAATTATACTAGTTCCTCAGTGCCGAGACCAGGAGTGTCAAAGCAGAGAAGTAAGCCATCAATAGGTCCCAGGTATGGTAGGCTTTCTGGTTGTGCCTGTTTGAGAGCTGCCCTCTTACTCTCCCCTGAATAATTTCGAGAGGGTTTACGAGTAATATGGTGGTACCTCCACAGTCGAGCCCAGCATCAACTCTATTCTGTTGTTACCGAGTCGTAGCAAAGCGATTCGTTCAACCAACTGACACCTGCTGTCGCGTCAAAGAAAATGCTGCCATCTCGACTTTCGACTGAAAAGCTGCCGCCGCGCTCCGGCTTGTGACCTCATCATGACATGTGTTGTTGCATTTTATAACAGAAGTCGTACATTTCGGTACTGAGGGGTAAATAAAACGCTTAAATTTGCTATGATTTGTTAATTCGAGTATAGCACCTCTTATTTTTTCTATCTATCTATAGCTTAAGAGCTACGCTCTTGTCCGTGAGTAACCACCATTCTTCTGCAAATGATTTGACCTCTTGATATAATTATTTAGTTATTATTATTATTACGTAACTACTGCATCATCCGTATTAGGTTTACCATACGTCTGGATTTATCCGGACAAGTAAGTGCGTAAAAAAATGTTTGCAGCTTTGGCTAAAACTAAATATAAGATCCCATGGAACGGAGAAATTCTAGTATGGAATCAAATTATTATTTATGTTCTTAAGTGAGATTTCATATTGTTTTGTTTCTTGTATAATAAATTAATAACATTAGGTTTCAAGGTTATGTAAAATGAAAATAAAATTAAAATGGTGGTCAGTTACTTAACTAATTGTACATATGTAACGCGAAATATTTTTTATACTTTTTATATTGAAACACTTAATCCGTATACGACAACGCCAACGCTATTATCAAACAGACAATATTTTGGATTTAATGGTGAGATACTGACTTATTTATTATTTGAGACTGTGTCGGGCTTTTTGACCCCACTTTTCATGTTTCAATATGGTCACCCTACTTTCAAGGTTGTTGGCTTAACTAATCTATCTAATATCTCAAGTTCAATCGAAAAAACATAAATACCTATAAACTAAAGAAAGAAAAGACATTAAAAAAGTGATTGACAAAATTATCACCTGACGGCGAACATTTTCAGCATACCAACTACTGCTGTACCTACCACAAGTATGTAATAAATTTGTATTACATACAAGAATTTGGTGGCTGTAATTTGGTAAACATTTATTTAAATATGTATGTACTTAATTACGTCAAAACAGTCCTCACAACAATACGCTTTTGTTTTGGGAGGCAGCCCATCCCTTCTCATGACTTTAAACCATTGCATTCGCAGATTGACGTATTGCGGCAAGTACAATTTTAATTTTTTTTCCAGGTGTAGATATCGTTGTTGATTGACATTTTAGAACAACACAATATTTATAAGACTGACTGCTGCTTAGATAGAGACATTTTTACGGACTATTCACTCCCGGGCGCTGTAGTAGTTTGCCTGTGTTTAAACGCAGGCACAAGCTTGGGACAAGTGGTGTGACGTCACTCTCAAGGAGGCCGCCTAGGAGCTATCGTTAATTCCCGCGCATTAAAGATATGAACTTTAAACTTCTCTTACTTCGTCATTTATTATCGTATAACAATGAAACTTATGCCAAAGTATAATTTATGAAAAGTACCTACATTAAACGTAAAAAAATTACAAATTGGTTGTGAAATAGTCTATTATCACCTCAGACATGGCTGTATGAACAAAGTTTCCTTTGCCTCTCCATTTAATGGGGAAAAAAATAGAACCGAAAAAACAATAGCTGTCATTGATGGGAAGGTCAATCACCAGCACAAATTTTCGTGTGATTCATAATTTTAGTATTTCTAAGTTTATTTCCGATCTAATGTGCTTACACAAAAAGCAAATTAATTACAATATGAGTTGTAATAACAAGACAATACATTGATGAATCGGGCATAATTAGTTTGTTATGAAATGATCGGTGCGTCTGTAACGAACTGTGTGATCTTGTGTTTGTGACTGGGTGGAGGCGCCCTGAACACGATGCCGTTCGACTTCTTGTGTTGCGTGAGGCCCGGCGTCGAGGACGTGGTGGAGCTCGACTACTCGCACCAGTCGCTGAGTGATGTCCCCACGGAAGTGTTCACACACGAGCGCACGCTCGAGTCCCTTCTGTGTCAGAGCAACCGTATCACTGAGCTGCCGCGGCAGCTCTTTATGTGCCACGGACTGAAGCTCCTCGACCTCAGCGATAACGAGCTGCAAGCTATCCCCATCGCCATATCCTCCTTAGTCAACCTCCATATGCTCAATATCTGTAGAAACACGCTAGCCTCTATCCCTGAGACTATGAAAGCTTTGAAGTATTTAGCATTTTTAGATTTGAGTGTCAATCCCCTAGAAAAACTTCCTGATGCCATCACTAACTTGACAGCTTTACAAGAGTTGTATCTGAATGATACCTACCTTGAATATTTGCCTGGAAACTTTGGCCGTTTAGCAAATTTGCGTATTCTTGAGTTGAGAGACAATTACTTGATGATTTTGCCAAAGTCGCTTTCTCGGTCGACAGAACTAGAGAGATTAGATATAGGACAGAATGAGTTTCAGCAGTTTCCTGATGTGATTGGAAGATTTCTCAAGTTGAAAGAGCTCTGGGTAGATTGCAACAGTTTAACAAATATTCCAGGAACAATAAAACCGTTGGAGAGTCTGATACATTTGGAAGCAAGTAACAATATGATTGAAGAAATTGCCCCAGAGATTGGGTACTGCTCTAAGCTGGTAGACATTAGCATGTCATCTAACTGCTTGACTCAACTACCAGAAACTATTGGACAGCTGTGTAACCTTACAACCTTAAAGCTAGACAACAACAGACTATACTCTCTGCCAGATAGCATAGGATCCTTATCGAGCCTGGAAGAGCTCATGTTGATGTGCAATTATCTAGATAAATTGCCGTCATCCATTGGCCTCCTAAGAAAACTACAATATCTGAATTTAGATGATAATATGTTAAGGTCCATCCCACCAGAAATAGGAAGCTGTACAAAGCTATCTGTGTTATCTCTCAGATCCAATAAGTTAACCAAGATACCTCCAGAAGTTGGCCATCTATCTTCGTTGAGAGTTTTAAACCTTGTGAGAAATTCCCTAAATTGTCTTCCCCAGTCCTTATTAAATTGTGATAATTTAGTAGCCTTGTGGCTATCTGAAAATCAAAGCAAACCCCTAGTGCCTATGCATTCTGAAGTAGACCCTAATACCTATGAACAGGTCCTCACTTGTTTCCTATTTCCCCAAGTGCCTTTATCCCCAATCAAATCCAAAGTGGATAATGACAAAAGTGAAAACACAGATACTCAAAACTCTTCACGCCATATAAGTTTTGTTGATATGAAAGCTACTCCAAAGATTCCTGAAAAACCAGGTCAGCTGAGAAGAGCTCCAACTCCTTATCCAAAGGAATTACGAGCACTCGCCAAGCATGCGAGAAATATACACAAAGATGGAACTCAAGATATTACTCCGCCTATGCAAAATGCAGTCCTTATAAAAGCTGCAAAAATTACACCTACCTTACAACAAAGATTTGCTTCTGATAACAAGAAGGAAAACGATAATCCAGGAACAGAAAATCCTGATGCAATGAAGCAAGATCCTATGAAGACATCAGTTTATGACAACCTACCAGCAGAAAATGCTTATGATAAACCCCTGGATCTAAATTATGAACAAGACAAATCATACAAGAGTGTTGATCATGCTTTATATCCTGATAACAATGGAACTGTTGTCAATGATTATAAAGAAAAGCAAGAACAGTGTATGGGTCAGCAGGCTTTGTATAGCACAAGACATAGTGATACTTACACTTCTAGACAAGAAATTTATAAACCCAGCAATCCTGGACATCAAAGCTTTTCTGGAAGAAATTTACCTCTTGAGCTTGAACATTATCAACAAAACAACGAAAGTTACAGAAGTAGCTTCAATGAGTCTCACAGTAGACTTCAAAGACTTAGCATTTCCTCTCAAGACAGAAGATCAAATAATGCATCAACACCAACATCACATTTTGAAGAGACAGCTTATAGCCAAATGCCTCTGATTGACAACAGACCTACTTATGAACACATGTCAATGAGGAAAGATCTAATACCACCGATGTGTCACAGTCATAATGTAGGTGAAGGGAACTATCATGAAAGTGTTTACAATAGCGAGGCTTATGTGCGTGCTAAAGAAAAATTGTATGGTCCACGAAGCTACGACCCACACAGCAGTCAATTCAACTATCATTCACATGGTGGCCGTGATCTTCCAAGTCCAAGAGTTCCAACTGTTAGTCAAGTTGTAAGCAGCTCCACAACAATGCCCAATCTAAGCACATACAATAACATTTACCCTGGTATTCCTGGCCCAGAGATAGAAAGCCATCAATATCCCTCGTCTGTGCGTCACAGTGCCACTTCCAATGCTAACATCTATGGCATGACTACAAGCCCTACTTATGTCCCATCACAGTCGCCTGAGTTATATTCGCCAACAGGTCATACGAACTTGACGAATCCCTATCGTATGACGAATACGCCATTGGTATCAGATGATGGTAGCTACAGCCATGTCCACTCTCCTACTAGTCAAAATATTTATGACTTGTATGATGCTATTCCTGCTTCTTCGAACCCGCCGAGTGTGATGAGTCACCAGCATAGCCCCAGCAGTATATCTGCCTCAGAGCCGGTCTACAGCCGTCAGCCACCGCCGTACCACATAGCAGCTCCATACACGAAACATGCCCAGTATTTCAATGGCACAGGAGGATAGTCTTTGTATACCAAAGGAAACTGCAAAGGTTTCCCTGAGGTTGTGTTCTCTACTAATTACTGAAGTGTTGAAGGAAAAATGTGCTAGGTATTGTATTCCCTATCTAGTTACTATTTGTTTATGATAGTAATTGTTTCCTGGATGTGCAATTGAATGTGATAATGTTTTGATGCCGGTTGAGGGAGAAGGTGCTAAATATAAGAGTATAAGGGTGAAGTATTGTTGTAAATCACAAGGTTCTGAAATATGCATGTTTGAGGAATTATTGTTATATTTTTCAAAATGATAAGAGTTTAAGAATTTAATTAAAATTAAGAGACTAAATTTTGTAAGTACTGAATAGTACATTTTGTAACAACTATGTTGTTTCATTTATAATGTATACTTACTAAACATACTTGTTATTGAAGTATTTTAACTTTCTTAGATTGTATTGAATTGATATACTTAATTGAAAAGTGTGGACTATAAATTTGGTACTCTTATTCAAAATAATTTGTTCTGAATTTTAAGCAGTCACTGAAGCCGATTCTGAAGATTTTTAATTTTAGCACTATCAAAACTAAATAGTTCTTAAGTGTTAGGAACAAAAGCTAAATTATTTTGGAAAAATTAAAGTTTTGACATCACTAAAACTAAAATTAAAGCCTTCAGAATCGGCTTTAATATCATGTTTATTGCACAATTTTGATCACAAACCAGGTTATGTATTAGTTAAGCATTTTAATGATTTTAAAACATGAAATGACTAAGTACATAAATATTCATTATTTTTTTATGTAAGAGTTTTTCTGCAGGATACTATTTTTAATGCATTTGTATAAACAGATTATAAACTTAATTTTGCTCTCGATAATGCTTTAAATAAATAACAATTACAATAGCTAATAAGAATTATATACGTAATACAAAATTGTTATAATTATTAACATAAATCTAGTCAATATTCATTATGTTGAAAGAATTTTATATGTGGGTCATTCCAAAGAATGAAATGGTATACTCTAATGCGGTGTCATTAAAATTTTATATGGAATGACCCATGTAACGAAGTTGCAAATATCGGGACCATTCAAAATTGATTTTTAAGTATTGCGTATCCCCCGTGGATACAAAATTTCGTGTTAGTAAAAATATCCCTAAAGAAATGAAAATATATTTAAAACAAATACAACACATATAATTATAAAGGTAGGTTCATAATTGTTAAATTGGTATTGGTCAGAGAATATTTGCACTAAATAAGAAGGTATGAGACTTACTTGTGTTTGAAATACTTAATTTAATAAATATAATTGTTTAAATGTATGTACCTAGATAGTAAAAGATGAACTTTAAAATAGTATTTAGATTAAATGAAATAACATTAGATAGTACTTAAAGAAAATCTTTGTCAACTACTTACTCATCTACTAATAACCTGTCCAATACGAGTATTTACGACCTTTCTCAAGTAATGTTTTATCCCTACCAGCTGTAAAATTCGAATTATTCTTTTACTTTGTTGATAAGAGCGAGAAATAGTAGGAGAAAAGGAGATTTGTCTAAAACTGAACGGAATAAAGAACGAGAGGAGTCGTGGGACAAACGGTTGGAACGAAGTTCCTTTCGCTACTGACACGCACATCGCACGTCTGTACTGCAGTAATACTTATACCTATGCGTAGACATTAGACATACACTTGTAAACACATGAGTGTCGTGACTGAAGTCTTGCACTTTTTACGGCCTAGCTCTCATTCGCGAAGTGTTTGGGGCGGGTTCATAAACACGGGTCCTAATGCCATCTCTGTCGTGTCGCACTTGTTGAAAATTGTATACGCTATCCTCCTGTCAGTGTTGGAACGTTAATTTATGAACGGCTATCAGGAGTGTAACGTACGATAAGGAACTTCGTTGCAAAGCCCAAGCACATCTTGAGTAAGAGGCCGGGTGCGGGGGAGGGCTGTCTGAGGTTTTTGGGCGGGGCAAGCCTCATTGGACTATTCCTTCCAAACAATTTTGTAACGCTATTTATGAATTCATCTTTACATTTAGAAGAAAAAGGACAGTATTGCATGCTGCCAACCGAAGTATGTACAGTCCCCTGCAGTTCAAGCTCCCTATTTGTAAATGATTTTAACGTCGCAATACGAACTGCTCATAGGTAACCTGTCATGCTGGCGTCCGTACGTTGAAGAAATTAAATGAATACTATAATATTTTTACAATGATCTTCATATTTTATTGTGACTATTTTGTAAATGCTTTTATTACAAACCAAAATGCTACATTTTTCTCAAGACTGAAACATAAAACATATCATTTAACTGAGTACATATTTTCATGTAATTACATTTTTATGGTTTACGGTTATTTACGTAAAAATATAAGTGATAATATCTACAATTTACATTTAACTCTGTCCTCGTAAATACACTTCTGGGAAAATTATTTACCATGAACTTGTGAAAGAAATAATATATGAAAATATAAAAATTGTGCATTGTGCAATGTACTATTTTTTGCGATTTCATTAAAATGTTCACAGATGTGAGTGATTTGTTTGTTATTCAATCTGAAAATTATTTAAATTACTTTTAAAAACTAATCAAGACTAACGTTTAAGTTTGTGGTAGCATAGGTGACTAAGATAAATTATATAATAAAATATTGTACAAATTTTCACGTTCAAATAATTATGGTACAATTTCCGACAAATTTTATTATTTGAAGAACTCGGAAAATTTAAATAGATGTTGTTTTAACGACGAGATAATGATATGATGAGGTAGCGTTTCTGAACATCTCCCAAAGGGAAAAAAAACTCATATTTAAGAGTCGGAGTTCCGAGATTGGGCAAAACAGGGTTCAGGGTTATTGCTTTTTAAGATAGTAAAATATTAATTTCTGAACAAAATAAATACCACTTGTTACCTTACAAGATGAAGTACAGGTTCATTAAAAAAAATCTTGGCACTAATGTATAGTAACTTCAGAAAAAAAAAAGATTTTCAAGTTCAGGTTACACCCGTAGCGCTGCAATGCTATTCAAGAGATTTTCTTGAAATTCCTGTTTTTTTCTGAAGTTCTATACATTATTGCCGTGATTTTTTTTAATGAACCTGCACTTCATCTTGTAAGGTAACAAGTGGTATTTATTTTGTTAAGAAATTGAATTTTTACCGTCTTAAAAAGCCATAACCCCGGATCTCGGAACACCAACCCTTAACAGATGGAACTTTTCGGTGCTAACTAATACCACACTATACTGTGCTATAGCTTGACCGTAACCACTGTGCCCTGCCCGGGGAGGAAAAGACATACCAAGAGTTCACATGAGATCGATATTGTCGGACAGCTGTACTTTACTAAATTTATTTTATTTTATTTGTATCAAGCAAATTGATTCTGATTTGAATTATCAGTTTATTTTTCTTATGAAACATAAAATATTTAAATAAAAATCATAATTTGAATGTAACGTACCTAGTAACTCATTTCACTTATACCATTCATGATTCATGTGAACTCATGCTACTCTTCCCACCGCGGCGAGGCCGGGGGGGGGGGTCAGTGGTTACGGTCAAGGTATAATACATTTATCGCGAGTTTCTTTCTCTTTCAGAGGAGTTTAAGTATACAGTCTTAATGTGCCATATAATTTATATAAAAAGGTAAAACAATGGTTTAGATAAATGCTGAAAAGATGTTATAAATTCAACTTTTGTTCATTGGGACAATTTAGGACGACAAATATAATTAACTTATATTACGTAGATCCCTGTTCATGTTAGATACATTTGCAGTTTCTAAAATTGGTGCCATAATGTTTTATATACAGCCGCAGACCGACTAGGCAGTCCTTTTCTTAGAAAGACGTATACTATGCAATACATAGAGCAGTTTAAAAATTTCATTCTAGTGTGTGGTAGGTTCATAAGTAACATAAATATAGGTAGTGGAAATTATATTAATTTTAAAGATTCAAAATATATATATATATGTATGATTGACAGGTCGTTAAAATACAGGGCCTAAATAACATTTTGTTATTTTTACTGTATTCAAAATGACTTATTGAGGATGTTTTGCTGAGTTATTTTAACTTCGTTAGTAGTAAATAGGCACACTTATTTTTTATTTATTAATTGTATCTATTTATTTGTACTTATTTGTATGTCTGTAAAAACTATTTCTACATGACTAGACGACGATGAATGTAGAATTTTAATAAAATGTGTAAGAAACATACTTTACTGTTTTCTTTTTTAGGGTTTCGTACCTCTTAGTGTAAAAACGGAACTCTTATATGATAGGATCACAGTCTGTGTGTCAAGGCCCTTTTTCTTTAAGAACCACTTGAAATATAAAATTGAATTTAAATCAATTACAAAATCTGTAACCTTATTTATTAATTATTACTGCAAAAAATTCAAGTTTCCAGTTTATCTTAATAAAAAGATAAGGATTTTCAATGCGTATTTTCATAGAAAAAATCCTGACTGATCATCAAAACCTATAAGATTCTTCACGGTGGTGACGGTAAGATTTTTAAGAGCGGTTTCGCAGCCGGATTGTGAAAAACCGCCTTTTTCTAATTGATCGGAACAACACACTTAAATTCAAAATTCACTCAATAGTTATTCAACAAAAGCATCGACGTACTTAGGTCAATGAACAAAACCTTGAATTAAATTGAAACAAATTTTGAATTAAAAAAAATTTAAATTCTAATTTACAGAAACCAATGGGCACTGCGATGGCAAAAATATCACGTCTATAGGTAATAAGTAGGGCCCTTATACGTCCGATAGAGCGTATCAAAAGGTGCTTAGTAAAATAAGGTTTGGGCCTTCGACCAAAATAAAATGAATGGACGGGCCTTGTCTTGCCTTGTTTCCTCACTCATACCGAGTCTCAGCAATTGGATATATACTTCAATACCTAATTTTTATTTTTATGTTTATTTTGCTTTTTGCACTTTGTAAATGCACAAGAAGGTATTTTTTCTTCAGTTATTTGGATGGCATGTAATAATAAGCGTACGTGTCACTCTTCTAACAGACAGAGACAGAGATGAAGTGAGAGCCGGGCCGGCACTCACTTTACAGACTTCAAAAATCTGTACTCTATGGCCCGTCCATTTATTTTATTTTGGTCGAAGGTTTGGGCGTCCTACAAGATGTGACCAATTCGTAGTTGTGTAGAAAAAAAAAGTACATCAAAATAAACAGGGTTGGCTAGGCGCCACGCCACCTGGAGCATTTTGTACAGTCAGCAAAAACAAAATGCTCCAGGTTGCGCTTAGCCAACCTTATTTATTTTGATGTAGTTTTTTTCTACACAACTACAAATTGGTCGATACATAGGGTTACAGACTGTACGCTCCTAGTCCAATAGCTACATATGCGAGTCGGAATGTTATTAAAGAATTGATATAAATAATCAACATAATTTTCAGCGCGTGGCACCCACATATTTTCACACATGGACAGCAATAGTAAACAACGTTGTGTGTATCTCTATCAGAATCGATTAGCTGCGCGCGCAGCGGGTTAATGTCGTAACCCTGGTACTGAAAGCAATTGGATCCATCTCTGGAACTAAAATAAAGGTAAAATCATTGGTCTTATAGAGCCTTTACAATAAAAATCTTTCATGTTAATATGGTGTTTCCTATAATCTATCAATAGACTTGATGCTTGTAGTGGTGAAGTGCGAGGCATTTAAAAGGACAACGCTCCTATAAGGTAGTAGAAAAGTTTTCCATTTCAAAATCCTCCAAGTTTGCATGTGAAAAAAACAAACTCGCATCCAATTTAGCAAAAAATCAACAGTTTCAATTTTAATTCTAGTTTCCGCACGAAAGTCAATATACCTATATAAAGGTCATCGTAGACAATACCTACATACGAGTACATTATTTTGTGGCGTCGCGTTGGTCTGTTGGTAATTATTATATTTTTTCAGATAGGTGATCATGCCGGGTGCACGGCATAAAATCCTGGGACATGTCCTCTCAGGGTTTTGCCATAGGATGAACCGGCGCAAACCGCTGCACGGGGATTCCTTAGAGACCCCTCTCAACCGATGTCTTACCACCTTTGACATCACTTTACTTGGTAAGAGTCAAGAGCGGATTCAGGATTTGATTTGGGGGGAGGGCTAATCTTACAAGGTTTTATCACAAGCAAAAAAAAATGTGTTTTTAGACGCCTAAGCCTTTTCCCTCACCTATCTAAATAGAAACAAAAAGTCGAGTCAAATGTATGGAATTCCCGAGTGTTTTAGATGGGGAGGGGTGGAGGGCATGGCCAAGGCCCCTCCCTGTATCACGAAGACTGCTGTGGTTGAAAAGTTAACCATTTTAGTGCCTTATAAACGAATATCACATATCTTCACGACATGTATCCCCGAGGTTGGTCAGAGGTACATATTTCCAAGTGTAGAGTGTTAATAGAACAGTCAACGATCGTTCTCACATCTCAAATACATCTATTATTAAAAATAGTACACCACCATTTCAGCAATCATTCTAAACAGTTTCATCCACCCAAAGGTTGTCTGGAAGAGATCGCTTTAAGCGATAAGGCCGCCTGTTTGTGCTACATAATAAGTTAGTTAAAAATTAAGTATTTATATTCCTGTTCCTTTTTGTATGGTGTACAAATAAAGTTGTATTGTTGTTGTTCTCACTCTTTTCACCGACGATTTTAACGTCTCAATGTAATAAAAGTGGGTGAGCCTTATCGCCTTACTCTGGGTACAAATACATGCTTTTCAGGGCATGCAGGTTCACCACAGTGTTTTCCTTCACCGTTCCGCAAATGGTAATTTAAATCCTAAAAATTGTTGTATGATTGCGACCGGGCAAATTCGCATCCGGGTCCCAAAATTGAGAGTCAGGCTTCCTACCGACTGAGCTGTCGGTGCTTGATATATTTTCACCATATTTCTTTCAGGTGTGGGGCACATGGTAGGAGCTGGCATCTACGTCCTCACTGGCGCTGTAGCGCGGCATATGGCCGGACCGGCCACAGTGCTCAGTTTCCTTTTGGCCGGCATCACTTCTACGTTAGCAGCTCTATGCTACGCGGAATTTGGAACGAGAATCCCACGAGCAGGCAGCGCTTACGCATATACTTATGTCAGCATCGGTGAATTCTGGGCCTTTATCATTGGCTGGAACATCGTGTTGGAGTATATGATAGGTAAGTGAAATTTAACCCGTGAAATGGATTCGAGCCATGGTCTTGCCTGCTATCTATTGTTTAACTGTTGTTTTAGCAATAATGAGAACGCAACATATTAAGAAAAAAAGCATAAAGAACTTGAGAACCCTGTATAAATTTTAATTATCCATATTTTTCTTTCAGGAGCTGCATCGGTAGCACGAGCGTGGTCAGGTTATTTAGATGCTATGGTGGATGGTGCTATAAGTAACGCGACCATCTCTATCACAGGAGAACTTCACGAAACTCTTTTGAGTAGATATCCTGATGTTTTAGCGTTTCTCATATGCATAGTTGCTTCTCTAATATTAGCAGTAGGAGTCAAGACTTCCGCTTACATCAACAACGGCCTCACAATTTTGAATCTTCTAGTGATATCTCTAGTAATATTCTTAGGTTTCTATTACGCTGACATCGAAAACTGGTCTGAAAAGAATGGCGGATTCATGCCGTTTGGTTTCGGTGGTGTGTTGACTGGGGCTGCAACATGTTTCTATGCTTTTGTAGGCTTTGATAGTATATCAGCTTCTAGCGAAGAAGCAAAGGATCCTTCGAAGTCTATTCCCATTGCAACTATCTTGTCAATGGCTGTAGTAGCGTTTGGATACATTTTGGTCGCGATAGCCTTGACTTTAATGGTTCCTTATACGAGTATTGATCCCGCAGCGGCATTGCCAGCTGCTTTAGGTGCAGTACACGCAGACTGGGCTAAATATGCCGTCGCTGTCGGAGCAGTTTGTGGAATGACCACAACTCTTCTGGGTTCACTGTTTTCACTGCCACGGTGTTTGTACGCAATGTCATCAGATGGCCTATTATTTGGTTTTCTCAGCGATATGAGCAACAAGTCTCAAATCCCCATCTCGAACTTAATTATATCCGGAATATCTTCGGCGTTTATTGCTCTATTCTTTGATCTGGAGAAGCTGGTAGAATTTATGTCAATCGGAACGTTGTTAGCATACACGATCGTTAGTGCAGCGGTCATTATATTGCGGTATCGTCCAGCGCCCATAGTTGATGACAAGAGTTTCGGGGCTCCACAACTGGACTCACCATGTGATCGAGAAGACAGCTCCGCAACCGGCACTCCAGCTACCGAAGGCTCCTCGTCTTCTGAGGTATAGTTAACACAAATTTCCATTACACGTATATATAACATCGGCTTTGTAGGATCATTGAAGATAACCCTTGTTACAGATGTTTGAAGCCCTGACCGTAGGTCGCTTGCGTGCCCAGTACGCCTGGTTGGAGCCCCTCGCTGGAGGTAGAGCGCCCGGGGCGGCGGTCACCAGCTGTGTTTATGTGTTCACTGTTGCGGCTGCCGCTCTTTGCGCCCACAACCACTTCTTGGCAGGACATGCTGGCCTCTGGGCATTGTTGCCAGACTTCGTTCTCACTTGTATCATCATTTCTTGTAAGTTCGGACTACCTAGTAGTAATAGCCTTAATCTATATTTATATAATTATCTTAATGTATACGAGCTGCTTTCTGGACTGTAATCGATTGTTTTAGCGATGTGAGAATTAAAATACTTCATTAAAAAACGTTTGAGCAGTTTCTTATTCGAAACGAAAGCTGAAAAACTAGACATAATAATAATAATCATTTACCAAATAATTTACCAAAACTTGATATAAGAGAAGCTTATTAACAAGTCCCCAATTCTTTCTTGCACAGGTTTGGTGATCATCTGGGCTCATCAACAAAGTCCGACACGGCTTCCGTTCCGCGTACCCTGGGTTCCGTTCCTACCAGCCGCTAGCGTACTCATGAATGTTGAACTCATGGTCAATCTCGGTGCACTCACGTGGGCACGGTTTGCTATCTGGATGACTTTCGGTTTGTTATTTATACTTATAATTAAATCTTAGAGGAAACATGTACGATATAGAGCAAGTATTTCTAAGTATGAACAGTACGCACAGGTAAGAACATCGCATCGTTTCGTCGGCAAGCGCTAGGAGTCATGCGATTACTAGCGGTGCGAGCGCTGTTGTGTTTTTTAGAGGTTAATTTATTATTTTACTTGGAAAAATGGTTAAATGTGCAATAAAATCGTGTAAAAATTATACTAGAAAACAAACCAAACAGAATTCTAGGATCACATTTCACCGGTAAGCAAATTTTTAATACTTTTAAGTAAAAATGAAATCAGGCTTTGCGAGGTGACGGACGAGGGACGCGATGCTAAATATACTACCGCCCGCACTGCCCCGCAACCCCGCTTCGATTGCCGTCTCGGATAGTGATGTGTCGCGTTTGGCACCGGTGTCGATATGATATATTTTAATATTGGTACTGGAAGCAATAGTTATACACCGGTGCATTCTCTGCGCTTGCTTGACATAAAATTCTAGTAAAAATAAAATAAAATTGCTGTGAAAATTATTTAGATTTTAGTATTTATATAATTTCTAACCGACTTCCATAAAAAAGGAGGTTCTCAATTCAACCTGTATGTGGGCAATTTTCTCGCTTATGGGTTGACCGATTTTAATGTTTTTTTTTATTCGAAGGGATGGTTATTAGCTTTAAAATAATAGGTAAAACAAAATTTCTTTATTTCAGGCAATACAAAATAATAAGAGGTAAATAAACTGTGAAAGATATGTATGTGCAATGTACTCTACTTTGCCATTGGTAGATGGAAGTTTCCGCGCTACTAAAATTGGTCTACAGCGCAGTTACACCGGGCGGACCTATATTTTCAGTAAAACTGTACTCACTGAAGACAATTTTGAAAGTTCAGTTGTTATCTATGTATTTGGTGGTTGGCAACCGATTCAAAGATACATAGTACAGGTTTTGATATTATTGATTCACTTTTTGTTACGGCAGTCGTGTTTTTAAATATTTATGTTTATTTCTTACCTTTTAGTGACAACTATACTTTCCGTATTCTTTGTTTTTGTGATCCGTTTGAGACGTCGATCATCAAAATCCATCAGTCGACGAGTGAGCCCCAAACGGTTGTGCTGCGGGGCACAATTGCCCATCTCTATTTGTCACATATCTATCAATGTAACTAGCTATAGGTCACTTGCCTACGCTGTGTATTGTGCGAGCGGTGCGATATTAGTGCTCTATATCTTACATGTATACTCTAAGTTTATAATTATAACATTATTGTTGTTACTTATGTCTTAGTAGGTTAGTAGCTCTTTGATTTACAATAAAATTCTAAATAAAATTAAATTTTTACAAAAAAATAGTAACCGACTTCAAATGTAACAACAGTCATTCACTAAAAAGTTAAAAATAATTCTTTAGTGACCGAAGGTACCGAAACAACACCTTTGCCGACTTCTTCCTGAAACATTATGTTATCAAGAAGTCGGCGCTCTAATATTGGTTTTTATGTTGCTCTATCGTAGAGAATACTACTGGTATCTCACCCCATATCATGTTAGTACGAATAAATAAACAATCCTCAACAAACAAACAAACAATGAGAATCTTGTCTGTTTATTATTCGCGTTTAGACAACGCTCAGGCCAGAGACCAGTAAGCCTTACTGGTCTGTGGCTCAGGCAGATACTGCACTACTGTATCCTAATTTTAAAGAACCAAAAATCTTAACTTACTCCAATTGTTGCAGGCCTTCTCCTCTACTTCCTATACGGCATCCACCACAGCAAGTTAGGTGAGGGTGTGACAGGGCTCCTGTCTCGGTCCGCAAGTGGCGGGGGACACAGCGGCGGTTGGGGAGCCATCGACAAGACTTCGGCTCTCGCTCGGCGCGTCGGGAGACTGGGCAGAGGTAGCAAGAGCGATGACAGGAAACCGATCATATGCGATGACGATCTCGCGAGACGGGAGCCGTGATTTTAAGTGTTCCTATTTGCAACTTCACGAGAGCAGCGAATTTCTTGGCCTAGATCAAACCAAAGAGCAATTTAAAAACGAACATGAGAAACAATGGAGGTTAAATGCTTTGTGGTTTGATCAAGGCATATCTTGCCCATGGTGGTCATTACGGCCACGGGCGATATATATTTTGGCAGTTATAGGTAAACCTCTGATAAGATCCTATTTCCATGGATCGATATGTAGCTTGACGGAAGGCACATTTTGATGTCATAAAACAAAAGCGACCGTTTCCCTTGCGGGCTGATTCACGCTTATAGTCACACACATCTGATTGATATTCATACTATCCTTCACGCATTACCGAACAATGTTGTCAACACAAGTGTGAGCGACTGTCTGTGTCACCGGATAGTACTGCAAGGTTACTAAAGTTTGTATTTGTGTAAGTACAAGGTTAGCCTAGTACTCTCGCAATATCTTCCTAGTGTTCTCGTAGACTGCAGAAATTGGGTCTTACAGAAGTATACGTATAAAAAAAAAATCAAAAAATCTTAATGAAACCGATTAAATATACTCATGGACATATAAGAGGAACGCAAAAAAATCGTGAAGTTACTAAAAATGTTCATGGTTCTTTTTTTTAGCAGTATAGATATGTGAAGATTGTGAAATACCCGCCTTTTTTATTAACAGAACACTTCACTCAATAATTATTCAACAAAGCCTTATTACCCATGTATTGTGTACACTGCATTTGAAAAGTTTCCATTGGCAAATTAGAATTTCAAAAATTTTAAAATAAAAAAAATGTTTACATTCTAATTTACAGAAACGAATGGAAACTTTGCGATGGCAACATACACAATATGTAGGTAATAAGGTTTTGTTAAATAACTATTGAGTAAATTTTTAATTTAAGTGCCCTGTTTCGATTAATTAAAAAAAGGGTCGTTTTTCAAAATCCGGCTGCGAAACCGCTCTTAACCAGAGAACTGACTTAACTTTTTCTGTCCTATCTAGGAGTAATTCTGGTGCAATTTTGAAATTGTGCAATTTTTACCTGATGCACCAAGGTAAGCGAAAGGAAAGAACACAAAAAACTCATCATCATCAATTATTTAAGAGCCTATCTCTTGTCGGTGTAGCATCTTATCGTATATCGTAGATGCCACAAAAAGAACTAAGTCCCTAAAATACTACCCTTTTCTTGCGTTCCCCTAAATATGTTCCCGAGTGTACGTATATATACAAGGTGACTTTTTGATCATCGTCCAAATTCATACTGGAGGCTTTATAAGTGATCAGTATCTTGGATCAGTAACAATTTTTGTGAAATTCGTATAATGAAATTTCGGCTTCCCATATAAAGTCAGTTCCAGTCCCGAGTGAATCACTATGGGGAGTCGAAATTTCATTTTACGAATTTCACCACAATTGTTATTTATGTATGATACTGATCACTTACCAAGCCACCAGTATGAATTTGGACGATGATCAAAAAGTCACCTTGTATACATATAATATTTTCATTGAAAATGCTTTAATATATATGACCTCAACGAAGATGCTAATGTAGCTCAAATGACCTGTAATATACGAAAAGTTGATCAAAGACGTACTCTTTTCGTATAACACAAGTGTAAACTTTTATCTATACGGTGTGTAGAACAGTCCAATGTAGCAAAGTTGGTGCTTTTTATATATCTACACTACTAGGATTTCAAATTGTCACTGTTACCTGGAACTACGTAGATATTCTAAGAAAACAAAGGTGTTGAATAGGCAAAACCATAATTTCCTTTAACAAATATTACTAAATAAGACCCAGACTATATCTAAATATACCGAATAAATTTCTGCGCAAGTATCTGAAATGTAGAAAAGGTACTGTTTACACCTAGCTGATATTAATTATAGCGTATAATTTTCTTATTTATCGACGAGTGGAGCAGCACAAAAACAATTTTACATTTTCATTTAATTTAATTTTAACACAAATAAATGTCTTGGAAATAAAAAAACAAGGTCAATTATATTAATGAAAACTTTGGACCTAAACATAATGGGTGGAATGTCATCACTTTATTAACACAGTTTCACACATTATACACTAAAAATACCTTCGGGCTTACAACATTATATTAATAAATACGAAGAGAAAAGAACACATGTTACGCGAAAATTAAATGGCTGTTCTGGCAAATTATGATTCAAAACGGTTTTATTTTATGTATTCCTGACATATATAGTCGTCATTTGAAGAGCTATAGCTACAAGATTATAAACCGCATGGTATTACCGCATTTATTGGGCGATAAAAAAGTTGAATGATTGATATAATTGATTAATATAATTTAATAAAAATGATGCCAGAATAACCATCCAGATCGTCTAAAATAAGGCTGATATAAAATTCATAGTTATGGGTGTGTTGCAGTAGGAAACATTGTATGTAAACAGCTTTAGACTTTGTGTTTTTCTAATTCTAAAAATTAGGGCAATATAGATCCAATTTGCCAATTCCATGTACTGTTTATAACTGATCCTATCAAGTGTAAAACAAAAGGTACATGTATTAAAATATTTAATTTGGAAGTATTTGTACACTCTATGATGGATATTACTTTAATTTGTAACAATATATTTATAGAAATAGCGTATTGAGCACAAATCCGTTATTTTAATATTTTTTTACATAAATGTTACACAAATGCGATGTTTTATCATTGTTCTTCCAAGAAGGAAACAAACAAATATGTGTTGCTTTTTAAAATGTTTATGCTTTTATACAAATTGTAACTTTACACAAAATATTATTTACTTACTCAAGTATATCTTAATGTGTCATACATATGAGTACAGTCATTATTCCTATTAAAAATGTATAAAGGTATCATAAAATTGTTATTAGATTACTGTTTAATATTTTAAGAAGTGTTGATGTGTACATAAAGCAAATATATGAGCATCAATGATGTTTTTTTCCCTGTTTTAATTTATTTAATGCTATTAATGTACAATAAATAAATAAATGTGTGGTTTGTACTGTGCGTAACAATAATAATATCTAGCTAGAAACAGCAAAATACACAATTAACATAAATTGACATGAACAATTTATACAGATGTTCTATCTATCACGATCTATTCTGAAGTCTGGTACGTAAGATATTATTATATTCTCCGTAGTAACTACAGTACCAAATAAGTTAGGGTTATGTCAAATTTGACGTTTTCATTAAGAGCGCACCGAACTTTTTGCACACACAAACACATTTTTAAAATCCTTGTTTGTAGTAGTAAACAATTAAATTAAAATCTAGGGAAATATGTTGGTATTATTGGGTATATATACTAGATTGTATACACGGTGGAAACATGATTTGATAAAGTTGGCTCGATAGAATAATTTCGCAAAGTTACCCCTTTTTGAGTAATTTTTTCCTCTATTTCCCTACTTTTTTATATAAGGTCTTTCAATTTAAATGGAAAGTAATTTAGGAGGCGATTCAGTATCGTTAATACATCACATTCCAAGGCAAAGTACTTTTTTTTGCGCGAAATTTTTCTTCACTTGTCCGTACAAACTGACTCAGCTGATCGGACCACTTTGTACTTTGAACGTGGAGCGGCCTTTAGAGAATACTTGTAGACCAAACGGGGGTGCGGGACTCGTGCCAATAAAGAAGAATTCTGACAGAAATCCATACTCCGGCCGCCATTTATAAAACTCTTCTTTATTGGCACGGGTCAGGGACTCAGGGGTTACTCTAATTTGTTTGGTACTGTATTCTGGTGCAACAAGATATATTTCTAATACGTTAGGATTATCAAATCAATGCTTGTTGTTAGAGGTGAAATTCTCGTTAGACATCACTCCCATGGAACACGTGGGTCGTGGGCGCAAGCACCCAACTCATCGAGCAACTAGTCCCGAGAGAGGAAATGCCCTCAGTCCGATTTCGCCAACTAATCAGTGCATCTCACTCCCATTTACAGGGGATGCTCTATTTCTATCACCGCATGGTGTTGGTTTAGCCAATCAGAGAAGCGCGACAAAAGTTGTCGGAATTTATTCCGAACAAACCAAGTGTCATTTCGCCTCTTTGGCTTAACTACATGGGAGAGTGTACAGAACTATGCTTTTTCTTGTTCGTTCGTTTGACACTAGACACAGCGACAGTTCCTAGGTAGCTGTGTTTGCTAAGAACACAAAAACATTCTTATTAAAGTCGGATTTTCAATGAGCGTTTTTCCTTATGTCAAATTTAGTGTTAAATAAGATTCCTAGATGGCACTGTCGTATTCTTTAGCAACAGAATCAAAGACAAAATTTGCTCAGATTCCAAAACAACGAAAAACTTTGACATTGATTGCTACGAAACATATTTTATCTATGGTGACATGGATAGCGCCATCTGGAGGAAAGCTAAGAACTAAGAAAAAAAATCAACCAGAAAACGCTCATTAGCTGGAATAAACTGACAGCTCGTGTTAGTGAGATTTGCGCTTTTAACTCCTACCAAGGAGGTTGACGTGAAGGATTTTCATGCTCAGATGTTGCTAAAACGAATAATCCTCAAGTTCCCAACTACAAAAAAAATGTGTAGAAAAAAACGACTGTTAGACGGTATTTTTACTATGTGCGTCTCCCTATCTCCCTTCTGGACTTGCCAAGACTATGAGAGTTCACCTTTTTCTATCTGAGTTTCCATGTTCTTAATTCATCAATGTGTTCACAGCCATTTAAGATTTCGTTACCTACTGCGTTACATTTAAATATACAAAATATTGTATAATCTTTTGTGAAAATAAATAGTAAAATGAATTAAAGAACATAGATGGGAAAAAGTAAATTATATTACACGAATGATTAACTTGTAAAAATTTGGGGCTTCTTACGTCTTAATAAAACCAGATCGTAACGAACGCACTACTATTTTAAACTCTACCTTATACTTATACAAGTAAAACTTAGTCACCCGCCCGAATTCATACTGGAGACTCGGTTAGTGATCAGGAACAAGTTTCAATGATCCTTTATTTCGAAATCATAAACAAACAATCTTTGTTCCCATACGAGCTGGACTAGTTCGAATACAATTCCAAGTATAAGCAGCACGGGAGCAATTTTTTTTTCAAATTTCTCCTGAAGGCTCATTGAACATTTTTCTGATCACTAACCGAGTCTCCAGTATAAATTCGGGCAGTTGATTAAATTTCACCTTATATATGAACTATAAAAATTTAAACACCGTATCTAAGAAAGATATAAAGATTTATGGACACCAGAATTTGATGCTTAGAGCAAAGACAATCACAAGGTGTCACGAATAAAGCCATCATAGTTTTAACGCTGCAAGTCAATGAAAGGACTGGAGGCATGGTGTTGTAGTAGATTCGCACTGAATAAATATGTCAATCAAACGGGTAAGATACTAGCTATTAATTCTAGACATTATGTCGTTGAGTAATAAAAAAATATTGAAAATCGATTCTCGCCTTGTAAACTCCAACATAAAACTGTTTTTTTTTTATTTGCCGTCTTTGGACGAGTCCTTTTGCCGAAAATTAATCGCTAATTTAAAAACCACACACATGTCTGTGGATGAAACCAGACATTTAACACGTCTGTAGATAAAACGCAGATAAAAGCAAACGTCACAATACTGTTGAGTGCGTTCCGTTTTGGTCGCATCTTAACATCACGCGCTATAATTAACCACATAAATAATAAATCTAATCACTGCATCTGCATATGATTCATATGTCTACTGCTTCCCTTCTTCTTTCTTAAACATAGTATGCGATATATTCACATTGATCTTTTCGGTTTTCATTGTCTACTCTGATGCAGTAGATGCGCAAAACGGAACATGGCATTATAGGCAGAAAAATACTGATAGGCAGTTATACAAAGCATCTGTCCCCCTTGACCCTATAGTAACTATAACTGTTATTGCCTCGCACCGATAAAACAACGTTGAATCTTCTTGTATTTACTTGTGAAAGCCCTATTTAATTTAAACTGCAAAATCTAGTATACGTTAAATCCCCACATCATCTGATTGTTCACTGGAGGAACCCACACGCGTGTCAGGTATCATAGAATAAATTTAACAAAAATAAAGTCTTTTATCTATGAAATGCCAGTCTTATCTGTTTAGTCCACGTTTGATTTGCCACGAGGAGGTAGGTAGTCTTTGCAGTCGGTGGATAGTAGGGCGTCCCCACTGAAGCCAAATGAAGCCGATCACGAGGCAAATAGCCGTCTCTATGTAGTAGCCGTCGATCTTTGTTATACATGAACCGCCGGCGCCTTTGCATTCCTGGAAAATGTATTCTCTTATTTACTACAAACGCTTTGTTTGGTCAGCTAATATTCCCCCGATGACCCCTCCCCCTGTTCTGAAAGCTGGGCACGTGCCTGGCCGTCCCGACACTTTTGCTATAGTATGTTTGTGTGTTTACAAGTGTATGTCTATGTATAAAGTAATACCAACGAGACGAGACAAAAAATGTAAACACACTTTCAGGGGTCCATAACATTTTTATTTGGAGAAATTTTGTATAAAAATTTAGAACTTCCTAATCGTTGTCGTCAGTATTAGACGAAGATGATTTGTCAGAAGAGTCAAAATCAGTCGTATTTGTTACAAAACTATCTATTGTCAATAATATTGTAAATTTTGCTATAAAAATTTTTCTCTACTTTTATGACGTGATCAATATATGAATAACAAAATAACAAAATAACTAAGGAAACAAAACAATACGTATCACTTTGAACGCATTCAGGCATGAACGCATACAGGAAACTTGTTATAATTGATTGAAATAGGCGTTACTTTGCAGAAGTCCATCATGAACTTACGGATATATTAATAATTTGCAATATTCCGCTAAACTATCTTACCGTGCTATTCAAAATGCAGACTCAAGCACCACTGCCCTCCCTCATAAAACATGCACAAACAAGCAGTACGAACATAAAATAAAGCAATCTTAAATAACAAGCAAGTAAATTTATTGACACGTGTTTCGCCTCTAAACCAGGCATCCTCAGGATGTGTTGCTCGCCCGACCGCTCGACAGCAAACAAGCATGAGGAAACTTGTTCATGAAAAGTTCGGATTAAATGTTTACATCTGCAGTACTGACCGCTTTCCTGTGCCACGAATCACAAAACGACAGCCGTAGTCGTGGACCAACTGTCATTATTGCGTGAGAGAGATAAGGACAGATATATTAATCACTTGCTATCGTAATTTAAGTCAGTAAAGGTCAGGTTGTTTACATTCTTTATGATATCTTGTTGGCTTTACTTTACGTATATTACTTCTGCAATATAGACGAGCGGCGTGTGCGTCAGTAGCGAAAACTACTTCTTTCCAACCGGGTGTTCCACGACACCTCTCATTCTTTTTAGTACAAACCCCTTAAAACATATTTAACGCATAACAATATCTTACTTCGACTTGCGGCTGCGACGCACACGTGTTATCCCACAGCTCGGTCGCGGTACAGCTCTTGAACGTGAGATGGTCTATGGCCCACAGAGCCAGCGTGTTTGGCCAGTTGGTGCCGAGGTTGGATACCGTGTTCAGTAGCGTCATGTAAGTCCCGCCCACCGCCGGGTCCGACACTTTGGCGAAGAACGCCATTACAGCCACGAACATGCAGTACAGGCATGTCTGGAAGAGATTTCGTGAGTTATGGATTACATTTTACTTTGATGACACTGAAAATGTAGTAAACTTTATATTTTTGTTTAGTTTGTTTTTTAAAAAGCGGCGGTAGCTCAGTCGAGCATGCCACAACGAGTTTTTCGGAATTCATGTACTTTATAGTATTATCATATGTCCTAATAAATATACAAAGCTATATATATATATATCTATAGCTTCAAAATATTGTAAGATCTGTCCGACAATATCGAACTCATGTGAACTTTCCTTTCCTTCCCCCCCCCCCCCCGCTTCGCAGCGCGGTGCCTAACCGGTCGGCCATAGCTTCAGGCTTTGAGAGGCGCGCCAAGTGGTTCTTCTTGCGACGGCGCCGGCGAAGAGAACAAATGTATGAAGTTGCATGGGGCCGGCCATGTGTCGCCGCTGGCACGTCTCGTCCAGCTTCGACTGACTTGCGCTCTCGCGACGGCGGTGTACGGGGACGCGGGGAGCCGCGCCAGTGATCAAGCGCACAGGACGAACCTAGTGTCGAGCGCTTTGAGCGAGCGAGCGCGTTATACATCCGATGCGGTCAAAGGCGCTGACGGGTGTCGTGGCAGGGCATAGCCCGTCGCAAAAACCACCTGGAAGCGCAGCAAGAAGCGCCGCCAGAAGCCTGAAGCTGTGGCCCTGACGTAAGGCGCGGTACAGCAGTTTCGGTTAAACTAGAACCGCTTGCTAACAGTGAAGGAAAACACTGTAAGATAAACTTGCTTGCGTATGGTATTTATTTGTCCCCGAAGTACAGCAACAAGGCTTTATCATTTTGGGACGTCAAATAACACCGCATTTCAAAAATCCGGCCTTCTAGATTACAAATTTCATTTTTCTTGTTCCAAGGGTTTGGGCTGGCCATTGATGAGTCAGTCAGTGAGTGAGTGAGTGAGTGAGTGAGTGAATAAGGACTTTTCTATTCAGGTGACTTTTAATGTAACCCCGATAATTTGATAGATTGCAGAAGACTATAAACTGGTTTCATAATAAACATCCAAAATTAATTTAATTAATTAAAAAGAATGTTAGAGCCACTTAAAGATTTCCATATAATTCAAAGAAATCAGGTCACCTGAAGAAAAAAGACTACAAGTTTCTAGATTCTACAATTTTTACTTCTTTTGAAAACCCACCAAGGAACACAAATTTTATAAGGTGACATTCATTTAGGC
Source organism: Ypsolopha sequella (assembly GCA_934047225.1). Taxonomy (NCBI): domain Eukaryota; kingdom Metazoa; phylum Arthropoda; class Insecta; order Lepidoptera; family Ypsolophidae; genus Ypsolopha; species Ypsolopha sequella. Next base: position 14,836,357 of record OW203996.1, read on the forward strand.
AGCTAAATTCATACTGAAGACTCAGTAAGTGCTCAGTATCAAGGTTCGATGACCCTTTTTGCGATATTAGCAAAGTGTTATCGATCCACAATACTTACCAAGCATCCAGTATGAATTTGGCTGCATAAGTTAATGTCACCTTGTATGTATTTCCTTTCCTCGTCCTCACCTGGTGGAACACGTAGAGACACATCAGTATAAAGAGGTAGAAGTAAGAAGGTCCGGTCTCCCCTAGCAAGCTCGGCGTGAGTGCCACTAGTGCCGCCGCCACGGGCCCCACTAGCAGTCGAAACGGGAATGAACGCAGCCACAACGACAGGGGCTCCGGACCAGTCGTATGTTTTGCTAGAATCTGAAAATGTAGATAAATATATTATTAGAGTACATTACAAACTAAGAACAAAACAAATTTCTATAACTAGAAACAAATTTCAAGTAAACAAATATTTGAGAAAATTCCTCTTCGAACCTGTGACCTCCTACTTACATGACAGACTGCGTCACTGAGGTTCTTATCTGAATCGATGAATTTTTTCCACCATACCTGTACACCGAATTTTTGTAACTACTTGATATACCACCCTGTAATGCACATACTGAACACTCATGAGGGCGTTAACTTAAAATTAGTTTCTAGTTGATCTTTTCTAGTATGTAATGCATTCTGATAATATTTAGAGTATTCTAAGCGATGGATGTCGCTACAAAAATAACATTCACTGGTTATTTATTAATCCACTTGCGTTAAAGTTTGATTTTTGCCATAATTAAATGGGTTAACTTGATTCGAGCCACGATTTTGCCTGCTATCTATTGTTTATTTGTTATTGCGATAATGAGAACTCAACAGATTGCATACATGCGAGTACCTACATATACTCACGCCTTTGTCCCAAAAGGGTTGGCAGAGATCAGATACAAATTTCTATCTGCTACGATCCTGACACATCTATTTCGTCTTTTCCATATCCATCAATCTAGTTATACAAGCTCTTCTATTTCAGGTACTTTTGAGATTGCCCTTGATGGCTATATTTTGGTCTTTGATAACTCAACAGATTAAAAGACCAAAATATAGTTTTTACGACGCGCTTTAACTTGCTCTGATTGGCAACAATACGGTGATAGAGATTGATAAATCCCTGTAGGCGGGAATGAGATGCATATAGTCAAGTCTATGCAAAAACACTGATTACAGTAGCGCCATCCAGTGTTGGCACCTATGAAGTTAAAATGCCTACAAAGTGTCGTAATTATTTATGAGAAAAGTGTCAATAAAACTATGTAATACTTCATTGTTGATAGTGATCATTTCGGTTATTATTTTTCTATTTTCATGTTGCCGTTATTTTGCAATAGACTTGTTATAGAAACAAACATAGCAAATATTTCTCATTTTTTTTAAACTCCAGAAGTCAACATTTTAATGTAACTTAACGGGGAGTGTTAGTTAATCATACAGCTCTTTCCAAACTATATAATTGTGAACCAGTCACTTTGTAGATTTGCTTATGCCTTTTGTATTATTATGTTGAATGTTGTATGACGTGTCTAATGTTAACTAATTTAACAGTTGATTTTTAAGTTTAACCAAAATTTTAAATGTACCCCATCACTAAACGCATCTGCCATAGGTGCCATCACTCGATATGGCGCTACTTTAGTTAGCCGAATCGGACGGCCGGCATTTCTCTCTCAGAGTTTGTTGCTCGATGGCCTACTGTAACCACTCTTTCAGGTAGCTACTTGTTATTTTCAACTTACCACAGGCATTATAATTTGGACCGGAACTAAAGGCACAGCAAGTAGTGCCAGGTCTTCCCTTGGTACTCCAGCTTCTACTAACTTCAGTCCTGATACTGCATCACTGGCACAGAATCCAATCTGAAAACACAAATATTATGGATCATTCGAAGTAGTTTTGTGTGATAAAAAGATCAACACATTAAACAAAAAGGACTTTTTTCCCACTGTTAACTACTGTGATAATTAGAATGTACTATTAAAAAAAACAGTAACAAATATGTTAAACATAATTGTAGCGTTTAACACGCACACATCGCCGCATAGATGGAGTGTACAACGGGTTGCAAAGAGTTATAGACGACACTGTCTAAAAAGTGAACACTTATTTTTACGAAAGCTTTGGTTCTCCATATATAATATTAATTTTATACTCTATGGTTTCAAAGATTATTATTCTGTCTGCAGCTTTACTTGAAAAATGGGTGGGCTTATTGAGTTGATATTTGTTGCTGTTGGGGAATCAGATTGGTACCTAAGAAAAATATGTTATTTTTTCTAGCACCTTTTGAAAATGCATGTATAGTGGGAAATAAAGAGTTTATTTTTTCTAAAAAAGTTTACATCTAGAATAAACTTACACCGAGTTTATTGATAGATTATTTCCAAAGAGTAACACAATACATAGCATTTAAGTAAAATGTGTGAAGTAAAAAGACAAAGATCCAATGTTTTTACAGGTGACTTTCAATTGAATTGAAGTTATTGTTCTGTTACCGTATTCTTACATTGAAAGAGTAAATTGTACACACAAGTCGAATTAACATGACACATGGCAAGGAATGTGACACACCGCCCGCTTATGCAAACGTCATCTGTGCTAGTTGTCATGTTAATTCACCAGACTTGTACAAAATTTCAGATTACCTTTGCAGTGAAGAGGACAAGAGTCAACGTTTGAACAGCTGGCAGCTTAATGATTGTATAAAGTTGCTTGTAAGCATTCACAATGTCACCTATGCCTTTAACTTGATTCTCGCTGGAACCATCAGTTTCATCTGCCTCATGTTTCATGATTGCAATAAGGGTAGTGGTCACAATGAACACCCACCCCCAAAACAATAGAAAACTCGCTAAGGTGACCATGCCCGTATCTTCGGGCACCGTTCGAAGGTATTTGTTGCAGAAGTATGGAGACTCAAGGGCTAAGAACATCACATAGCCAAGGAAGAACCCAGCCGTTTGCCCGACTGTGTTGCATGTTGAGGCATGTCCTACGTTACGTCTGAAATGAATATAATAATTACATAATTCTATATTAATAACAGCATTGAAATACATTTACAACTAAAGACTAGGTTTTACGTAGATATTAGAGAAAAATTGTATTTCTACCCTCCATTCTACTAAAATTGTAATAGGGCTGGCCATGAAAAATGACAAATTTATTTAATCTTAATATATGTATATAGTCAAGACATGAATCCCTGAGGGGGTGTCAATGGTGTTCCCGAGGGTGTCCAAACATGATGGGTGGTGAGGTAAGTGCTATCTCTGTTTTTTGAGCACAAATACACACTTTTTAGAGCATGCAGGTTTCTTCACAATGTTTTCCTTCACTGTTCAGCAAGTGGTAAGTATTAGGTAATGCAAAGATAATTTATCTTAATTATAATTTAATAACAAATCTATTACCTTTTACAGTCAGTTTATCTATTACCCACAAAATACCTGCTTATGGTCGAAAGACCGATCGCAAGTAGACCAAAAATAGGAAAAAAAAATTTTTTTCTATTATTAATGTTGTCTTTAGATGAATTATAAATTAGGAAATATACTAACTACTATTGTGACAAAGATCACCATTATTATAGTGAAGAATAAAATGTTTCTCACCTCTTTAACATAGTTAGGGCCCATCCATCAACTGCTATATCTTGAGTGGCAGCCAAAAAGTTGAGAAACAAGAAAGTCACTGTCAGTATTGTCATAGAAGGAGCAGTTTCATCTGACCCTAGCCAATCAGTGACCCCATGCGACATGATAATCATGACTATTCCAATCAAGTATTGTACTGGTACCAGCCAAGTTTTCCTTTTTCCAAATTTTGGCCAGAACAATGCATCTACTACAGGTGCCCATAGTAGTTTAACGCTGAATGGCCAATTCACAAAACTAAATTCTGCCTGAAAGTTTCAATTATACAATTATAAATACACTTTTTATCAGTTGATGAATTTTAATTGAAATTTTATAGCTATCTGGGCTGCAGTGTGGTACCTGTTGTGTGTATGTAATTCCACGGTTTTGTAATAACATTGGAACAGCGCCGGCTAGACCCAATGGGATACCTTGTAACGTGTAGAGAAAAAGCAAAACTGCAATATTCATTTCATCTCCCTTGATGTTACTTCGTCCTTCATTGGATGCTGTATCTCCATTTTCCAGTAAATCTTCCTTTTCTGGTATATTTTTACGTTTAGTGAGCGTCATTATTAGCCTGTTTAGAGCCTAGAACAGCATAAAAATTAAGTTTACCAACGGAACACACACACGTCAGTGCAGTTTTTAGTTTTTCACACAGTGTTCTGATTTACTAAAAAACAAACCTGAATTTTAGATGCGCAACTATTCAGCTGTATGCAGATATACAGGAAAAGTTATGTAGTTTATTTCTTTTAATAATTTCGATTTAAAAGATCACGAAACAAAAACACGTCCACACACTTTCATCATCAATCACAAACGTCAAATTAGGAGTGAGTTTTCCGAAACGTCAATAGTTATTAGAACGTGTGAAGGATGCAAAAACGAGAAACGTTGTCTGAGTCGCACGAAAACTATTGAAACAGTGAAACTGTGAAATGCGTAAAACGCTCGACTCGCTCGTTCTTGAATTCTCGATACATGCAATACTCACTCACCCTCTACGTCATCACGACATGAAACGAAAACTACCGATATCATCCGATTTCTCCCGAATCACACTGACCATCCGATTGAGTGAAATAAAGAGAGCGAACGATGTTGGTTGCGTCATTGCCAATGAGTTCAAAAGGAAGGAGATGCCCATCTAAACATTTGCCCAAACTACAACTGGCGCCACACTTTATGACGCCTCGCACGTTAGTATATCTCTCTCTTTCATACATCATATATTTCTTTCATATTTTTCTCTCTGTCTCGCTGGTACTAACTTCACTCGGGTTTGGCGCGAACATGAATGCCGCGTTGCGTAGGTGTGCGATGTAACCTTGTACGTGCGTATATGAATCCTTAATTTCTTTTTTATGGTAGTGAGTGAATCAGTGATAAATTCGACGTGTTGTAGGTATTAATGTAATTCAAAGTATATAAAAATTAAGTTCAAAAACTAAAACCCGACTACTCACGATCACGCTCTAAAAAGTATGAAACAAGAAAATCACAAATATTCATAGTGATGTTCAGGGGATAGCCGTGGTCGTATGCCACTTTGCCCTAAAGCTTAATACTGTTAGAATGCATTATTTTTTTTATTTAAGGCAGTGTGCATACAACCATGGCTATCCTGTGAATATCACTATGAACGTTTATTTTCTTGTTTCATACTTTTTAGAGCGTGATCGTGAGTAATCGAGTTTTAGTTTTTAAACTTAATTTTATCTAAATTATTTTGGGGTTATTATTTCGTGATAATATATTGTTTGTTTTTAATAAATTATTCCAAATTGTCAAATTATCGGGTCCATGCAAGCAAAGCCGCGAGCAAAAGCTAACAATATATATATTTTTGAAATATGCTTATTAAATCCTTTCATATGATATCAAACACGGCACCATAGGTTTTTTTTTTTTAGTTCTTGACTTTTTATCCTCTAGAGGGCGCCACGTTCAATTTATTGTGACGACACATAACTTATAACTAACGGACGGTCAAGACGCTTTCAACGATACCTAATTTATCAAATTATGATAAGTAGTTTAGAAGTTATAAGAGAACAGATGAACATACATACGTACATACATACATACATACATACATACATACAGGTCAAACTCATAACCCTCCCTTTAGCTTTGCCGTAGTCCTAATTATAGGTAACCCGGTCAGAGTGTCGATAAGGGGGCACGATACCATAGTGCCATCTTATCTCACCCCAACTGGTAACCCTACTTTTGGCTTCGCCGTAGTCGGGTAAAAAGCTGGACAAATGAAACTAAGTTTATTCCATTAGTCTGCTAAGCAAATCTTAATCAAATCCAGGCCGAAGTTATTATTAGATTTATTGACATCAGAAAAATGTTTTCGTGGTATTTTACTTCTGAAAATAAAGTTAATTATTTCATTTCATTATTTTTTTCATCCAATTTTTAGTTTCCTATTATTATTATATTTTCCTAGTATCGTATATTAAGTTCCCCTTAGCAAAATTTTAAATTTCCTACATAAGTTTAAAGTATATTTCCTACATAAGTTTTAAGACAAAAATAAAATACAGGTTGATAAAAATGACGCCCGTACAAAGTTGCTTTTATTAAAACTCGCGTGAGGTGGTAGCGAACATCATGGCCGCCATTATGGACTTCGATAATATAATTATCGCTTCGAAAATGGTTTATTTAGTTGTTAAACAAGCAAAAAACTTGATGTACTGTTACTTATTGATGATACGATATCCCATCTGGCTTTTTAAATTTTTTTTCATAGTTTTTGCAGCTTTTTACTGTGCAACAAGGCATTTTTAAAAGAAGTTCATACACAAACACACTGCACAATCTCCCGCGGAACACTGAGTCGCACTTGTGCTAAATTGGCATTTTAGCACTTACGCACTGGGGTCATTTACTCGCTTCGTTGGCCTGGTCCTTACCTTTAGGTCAATGGTCATTGCATTAAATGTCCAAGTAATTAGACGAAGGGAAAGACTTTGTTACCTTGTGGCAGAGGCGATTATTGGTTTACTCATTTATCTAATCGTTTTGGACGAAATTTACTGCACGTGCGTGCCATACCACACACTCAGGTCCAGGTAATTCTTGACATTCACCTTTATTGTTATGGTATTAGGATACTTATGTATGAACGGTTTCATGAAACTTTCTCGTATTCTCAAATATAATATAAGATGTGATTTTATCTCTTATTGTCTTATGTTTAAATGCATTTTTTGATTGATTAATTAGTAAATAACACCTGCACTTTGGCCTTGAACTCCATCCAAATGACACAAAATGTTTGTTCTATTTTTAGACTTTAGTTTTGCGGAAATATTTATATTAATTATAATTTAAAATAAAATTATAATTTTATTTTTAGTAAAACGGGACTATTAATTAATGACCGGCGTACGCGGCTCATGTCGTCCAAAGTTAGACAGCTAACTTTTCTCAATGTCAATTTGGACCCAAAAAGGTTTGAATGAGCACATGTACATAAAACCATGTAAATAATATAAATAATGTACAAAGAAATCAGATGAACTTCGAAATACGCCTGCATTGTTTCCAATGATGTCGGTAGCAATTTTAAACAATTACACGTAATTGATGTTTTCAATGATGTATTAGCCGATAATAATGAAGCCAGTCCTAAGCCTGGAAAAAAATTATGAAGGAAAGTTCATTTGTTGATAATATCATGTGTACCTATATGTGTAGCAATAAAAACCGTCACCTTATCACCTTAACGTCAATATTGTAAACGGTTACATCAGTCCGTCAACGGTTATTAAGAATTCAATAGTTTCTGAAATTCAAGCGTTTCAATACCCGTGAAAAAAAACTAATAGCTAGTTTCGTTTCGTTTTGCCGAGAAGGAGTGATTACCCACTTCTACGTCAAATAAGAAAAGAAATAAAAATAAGTCTCACTCAGCAGCACAGAGCGGGCACATCAGCACAGAGCACTTCAGAGCAGTTTTTTTTTCTTTATGGAAAAGTATAAAGGCTTAAGCCCATACTGCCTAGTCTTATTTTAGTTTCTTTTCTTCTCTGTGTTTGTATATCCTTGAGGATCATCTGAAGGAACTGTCGTGTCGCAGTCACTGTTCTGTCAGTTCGTGCTAAAGTGATAGACCCATAACACGAACAAAATGTTGGGTTAGAAAAAACATGAAAAGGCATGGCCTGCACTTTTGTTTCATTGAACAACACACTACACTGGTTACGGCGGGTTTAATTCACAATAGTCTATCATTTTTGTTGATCAAAACACCCAAATTGCAATATTTTTTCAATAAAACAAAATATCGTTATTTTTGCTGTCACATCTTCGCGTTTTTTTTCCAACCTTTTTTTTTATCAGTTTCTTTCCTTTATTGAAAAGGCTTAAGGCTTAAGCCTAGTCTTACTTTAATCTCTTTTCTTCTGATATCCTCTCTTGAGGATCATCGAAGGAACTTATCTTGTCGTAGTCGCTGTTCTGTCAAAAAACGAATACATGACAGTTGACCTCCTGGTAAAAAGTGTTCTGTGCAGTTGACACCATAGTCGAATTTTTTTAGAATTTCGAATTAGACCGAATATGTCTATGGGAATATTGACACTTTGGGTAGCGTTCCGAAACACCTTAGATTGTCCGATGAAGTAGAAGATATTACTATCTGTCAGATAAAAGTAGCTCTATCTCAGAATAAGGAATACAAATAGAAGCCTGGCTAAAATAATACGCGGAGAAAGACACCTATCCTTGATTTTCTTACGACATTCTAGTGCGTTAGAGAGAGATAGATATGTATTAGTTTTTTCTTAATTAGGTAGGTTGTCACTAGTTCGTTGCTTTGCTAGTGATGTTACAATGTCGATTTTTGACTACGATAAATAAACCAAATTGAAATGAACCACGACCAATCTGCTTACCACACATTATATCGTATCAAAGTGTGAAAAAAAAGAGAATGCAGGAGGCACCGACCTTTCTGGTGACATCCTCTTGCTTTGGAAGGAGGCCAAAAGAATTAATAGCAAAGTGGTCTCTGTCTACCCCAGTTGGACACATGTTATATTCTGTAAATAAGGAATTAATGAAAGGATATCTTTTGTTTAGCATAATATTTTTTATTAAGTACAAATTACTATATCGTAGGCAGGTAGGTACATAAGTTAAGTCCAAAATTGTGCTTGTTTCTAGTACAAAAAATGATGTAGCTTGTATCAGAGATACAACCGTAAACTATTTAAGTGGATACTTTTTAAGTCGCCTCTTAACTCAATCAAATAGATGTTCGTTGATGTCGCGTCTTTGTTCAATCAAGGAGGAAGCAATTAATCGCAACAATAGAAATCATAATAATCGTAGACTTATAGGATTCGTAATAATAATATTATGTCAATGATGAGCGATGACAGCGCAATTACTACAGAGGTAATTTCAATTTTTTATTATTTCTATCAAATAAACATCAACTTATCTTGAATAATAACTAATAACAAATAATGAACGATTAAAATACCTAATAACCTGTAATAAGAAATCAAATTATGCGCAGTTCAAGTCAATAAGCATTCCCAAAATTCATTTCATGATAGTACTACCCTGTCAAAGTACTTTTATTGTCAACCACTAAGCACGAAAATGTCTTGATCTGCGGAAGTCTTCGTGAAGTCGATCACGGAAGTAACGTACAAGTTCTGAACAGGCCTTTCAGAACGATTTGCGACCATAGAAGTATGCACTTTTCTACACCACAGACATCCATAGGTACTGGTTCTGTTGCCTAAAATTGAAAAATTATCGAGTTAATATATTATAGTATAGTACAAGCACGTACCTACAAACAAGATTGATATTGCAATTATACATAATTATTTAAAGGTTACCAATGTGTCTGTATCTGGTAAATATAACGTCGGTAAAGCATCTGCTTTTGACCGTCTCCATTTTAAATTTTCGTTTGGTCCAAAAGAATCCGGCGTAAAGTGTTTCGAACAAATATGACTGCTTTTTTTAATTGCTCGATTTGGTCTAATTATTCGTCTAAGCCATTCACTTTTTAATTCTTCCCTTTTTGGAAATCTGTAACAAAAAAATACAGGAATATTTATTCGGCATTATTTTTCTTTTAACTCGCGCTGCAATTAATCTGCGGTATTATCCTTTATGCACGGCTGCCGCGGGAACCAATGTTCGACAGTTTGCCACACAGACTTTAGTACATCACTATGCGAAAAAACATAACCTCTGATAGTCGGCAGAAAATCCATATAAAACAGGTCGGTGTAGAATTGAACACGAGGATGATTTACAAGAACTACTATTATTGTTACTGAGTTTTAGGTACGATCCTGCACCTTATTAACATAAAAACTATCAGAACTCACCGATGAAATGATATTGCTTCATTGTTGTTTTCTTTTCTTCCTGTATGCGATTTACAGCCTTCAATCGCACAAGACATTTTATTACAATGGTAAAAAAACAATCAACACAAACAATAATAAATCACACTTTCACGAATTTTGAGAGGAAGAGCACCAAAATATTTAATTTCTCTCGGTGAAGCTGTAAACTTTCGCAAAATGCATTAGACATTTCGATGCCACCAAATTAAGATTTGATGCACGCAACGAACGATATTACAACACAACGATACAATGATGAGACATATTTAATTTGATGGTATTATAATTTTTAAAATACATCCAAATTACATCCATCTGACATTTGTTTGGTTCAATCTAGTGACACACTAGGAAAAAATATAAAGTAAGTGCGGTCCGTCGTTTCATTCACTCGTACACAGGAGTAATTTACGTTAGATGAGTACAATGGCTAATGCCAAGTTCTTATTTTAGCCAGGCTTCTATTTGTATTCCTTATTCTGAGAGCTCTATGCTGGTTCCAAAACAACAAATGAGATCGTTTTGGAACGATCAAACCCGAGCAACTTTTTCTAAACTGCTGCCGTTAATTCGAGAGAATGATGACAGATGGAGTGTGGCGATATCTCGAAAAAATACTACAAGTCAACAAGAGCTTAACACGTTAAAAAAATATCAACGGTACAACAAATGGGACGAAATAAATCCAAATCGTGATTATTTAAACTTTTTTTATAAATAAAAACCCTGGAATAGAATATATATACGATCTTATTATTTGGTAAGGTGTATCAGTTTTATAATACGACAACACTGCCTTACACCGCAGATATTATAAACCTTTTTCTGAAATGTCGCTTCAAAAAGTCGAGGATTCATACTGCAGGCATTATGATTGCTGATTTGACAGAAATAATGAGCAGAAGGAAATTTTAGTTATATCACGAGCTCTTTGAAAGGTGACATTTATGTATACAGCCAAACTACCATATTGGCAAGTAATAATAATAAATCAGCAACACGGATCGTAATACTTTTTGCTAATTTTGCCAAATAAAATGTTGACTTCCTATAGTAACTGACTCGGAGCTGGACTCGGGAAAACGATAAAAACAAATTAACGAGTTTCACAAAAAGGGTAATAGAACATTGATCACTTAGATACAGAGTCTTAATTCAATATGATTTCCGCTACATAAATAAAATGACAACCTCTATATAAGGTTCTTAAATTCAAGTGAACACAGTATCGCTAATAGACAACTTTTCGCCAAAATAATATTTTTTGCGCTTTTTTTTAACTTTTACGTAGAAATTGAGTCAGCTTATTCATTAAGTTTTGTACTAGGAAGTGGAAAATGTATACGACAAAAATACTTTTTATTAACAAATGGGACCTTTTAACGATATACAATCTACCCTAAAATCATCATGATAAATATAAATTATTGAAATGCAAAACAGTAAAAAAAAGGTTTTATCCCCTGACATTTGCAAACGTCACCATTCTCTCGAATGAACGGCCGGAGTTTACTGACACGACCAATATTTTGCTCTGCGAAAATCACCGGGAATATATTGCTCCTGTCAAAAGCATGATTCTTGACGTATGATTTTTATACGTTTACATGGTATCAAAAATTACAAAACATGAACAGATGAGAACTATTCCTATTTTCTCGTCTAGAACGACATTTTTATTTGAATTTGTTTTTTGTTATTTCCTACAAGTCTGAAACTTGATTATGAGCTGGCTATCTCTACAATTATAAAACCTGTAGATAAAATCTCAATTCAATTCAAAACCGTTTTATCTGGCTTCTTTAAACGTGTCTCCGAACATTAGTTCTGCCAATAATTGTTTTAAGCGAAAAATAAAAAATATCGTAGATAAAATCTCATCAATCATTTAAACATTTTCGTCTTCCCGCCAAACTTTTGTTTTGACATATTACTCTATGTCCGTTCCAAATCTCACCAAAGTTAGTCCGAAGATTGTTCCCTCAGAATAAGGAATACAAATAGAAGCCTGACTAAAATAAGAATTAGCCATTGTACTCATCTAACGTAAATTACTCCTTTGTACGAGTGAATGAAACAGCGGACCGCACTTACTTTATATTTTTTCCTGGTGTGTCACTAGATTGAACCAAACAAATGTCAGACGGATGTAATTTGGATGTATTTTAAATATTATAATACCATCAAATTAAATATGTCTCATCATTGTATCGTTGTGTTGTAATATCGTTCGTTGCGTGCATCACATCTTAATTTGGTGGCATCGAAATGTCTATTGCATTTTGCGAAAGTTTACAGCTTCACCGAAAGAAATTAAATATTTTGGTGCTCTTCCTCTCAAAATTCGTGAAAGTGTGATTTATTATTGTTTGTGTTAATTGTTTTTTTAACATTGTAATAAAATGTCTTGCGCGATTGAAGGCTGTAAATCGCATACAGGAAGAAAAGAAAACAACAATGAAGCAATATCATTTCATCGGTGAGTTCTGATAGTTTTTATGTTAATAAGTTGCAGGATCATACCTAAAACTCAGTAACAATAATAGTAGTTCTTGTAAATCATACTCGTGTTCAATTCTACACCGATATTTGCCTGTTTTATATAGATTTTCTGCCGACTATGAGAGGTTATGTTTTTTCGCATAGTGATGTACTAAAGTCCGTGTGGCAAACTATCGAACATTGGTTCCCGCGGCAGCCGTGCTTAAAGATTAATGAGAGGTTTTCTTTTTGAGTATTAAAAAAAAAACATAGTTTCCAAGAACTCTGTAGATGGTGTTGAACTGACTACGTTACTAGGTGCCAAAGCCAAAATGATTGGAAAAAAAACGTTGCGTCACGTCACGTCAATACGCTCGTTGGTTGATGACATGTGTGCTGAGCATATTATGTGCGAATGCTTTGTTATGGTCCGTCCAGGTTTAAAATGTACCATGGCTTGTACTCATTGCGCTTTACGACTTTCATCTTTAGGAAAAAGATGTATGCCTCCATTTTTATACAAATCCACAAGGCACAGACTTTTCTTCTTTTTCTCTTGGGGCATTTTCATTTTCTCTTGGGGCATAGAAAACTCATAAAAAGACTGTTATTATTTATTTATTTTCATAATGTCATTGTGATGTGATGTGACAATGACATTAATTACTTTTTATGTACGTTTCGTTTTACGATCTCAAAATTACATCCAAGTGCAATAATCAAAAAATTATGTGACGTTCCATTACTTGCAGTAACTTACCAAGTTCAGCGCCATCTATCCAGCGACTAGGAAAGAGTAAAAAAAAAGAAAAGAAAATCCCTCATTGCAGCGCGAGTTAAAAGAAAAATAATGCCGAATAAATATCGCTATATTTTTTTGTTACAGATTTCCAAAAAGGGAAGAATTAAAAAGTGAATGGCTTAGACGAATAATTTGACCAAATTGGGCAATTAAAAATAGCAGTCATATTTGTTCGAAACACTTTACGTCGGATTCTTTTGGACCAAACGAAAATTTAAAATGGAGACGTTTAAAAGCAGATGCCTTACCGAAGTTATATTTACCAGAAACAGACACATTGGTAACTGTACAAGAGTACCGGAAAGTACTACAAGCAGAGCTAGAGACCTGGTTTGCAATGAAATAACAGCTCAAAGTGCCAGAGTATTTATTGGTTCAACTTATCATTTAACACTTACAAAAATGGAATAAAGAAAGCTATATCGCGATGTAACAACGATCATCGCCATCTAGTTTGCATTTCAAGAACTAATAATTTAAGACATGTGAAATTAACAGCAGCGTTAACATACCGCCCGCTATGGACGAAGTCCATTAAAACTAAAAATAATTATTGCCAGAACGATTGTTAACAATAATATGTAATAAGAGTCACATAAGAGTACATTATGTAATAAGAGGAAACCCTAAAATAAAATGTGTTACTCTAAACGTATATAAGAAAATCTTAAACTCAAACAAAGGATAGCCGAAGGTTTAAAAACCAGCCGTACAGTATATCATTGAAAACATTAAAAGGAAAAACAATCACATAATGTAACTAAAAACAAATCAGTGCTACTTTCACACATAAAAGTTTGAACTTAATGACTACTTGGGCAATAATATTAGTTTAGAAATGGGGCGCTTGATGATGTGTCCCCTACACTTAAGGCTGACTACCAGAGTGAGGCCGTCTAGTCCAGGGTGCTTATCAACGATTATACCGTAGAGCCATCGCGCTGGTGGTAGTCCGTCTTCCTTGACGAGAACTACATCTCCGACTCCAAGGTCAGGGATTTTGTCTGTCCACTTATACCTGTGCTGAAGCTGTGTAAGGTACTCTTCAGACCATCGGCGCCAGAAGTCTTGCTTGTGTCAGCCTTTGAATTAAGTGCCAACGCTTCAAGCTGCTGATGTTTGATGCCTCATAATTTAGTTCTGGAACAAGCACTAATGGCTCGCTAACAAGAAAATGACCTGGTGTCAGTGGACAAGGATCGTTTGGATCACTGGATAACTGAGACATCGGTCTTGAGTTAAGGCATGCCTCAATCTGAGCGAGTGTCGTAGTCATTTCCTCGAACGTCAGTGTGCTTGTCCTGATGACTCTCACTAGATGGAACTTGGTAGACTTCACTGCCGCTTCCCACAGTCCTCCAAAATTTGGAGAATGGGGAGGGACGAAGTGCCAAGCAGTTCCATTCGACGTCAACCAGTCAGCAATTTCAACGGCGACAGTCGAGCTTTCCACATCGAACAACTCAGTCAATTGACGAGCAGCGCCCACAAAGGTGGTGCCGTTGTCGGTCCACATTTCAGCAACATGACCTCGTCTGGCTACGAACCGCTTGAAAGCGGCCAGAAAAGCTTCAGAAGTCATGTCACTGACCACTTCTAGATGTATGGCCTTAGTGGCCATGCAGATGAATATGCAAATATATCCTTTCGTGGAGCGATGGCCTCGACCTTTGGTGGTTCTGACGTTGATTGGACCGGCATAATCTACTCCAGTCCTGTAGAAGGGTCGATGGGCCGTTACTCGTGCTGCTGGTAGCTGTCCCATCATTTGTTGATTGGTTTGGTTTGAGTGACGCACACAAGTTGTACACTTACGGACGAACTGACGAACCACGCCCTTAGCTCCTATCACCCAATACCTAGACCGTAAGTAATTGAGCATTAACTGAGGTCCTCCGTGCATGGTTCGTTGATGCGCTTCATCAATCAACAAATGCGTGAAGTATGATTTGTGAGGGATTATGATAGGATGCTTCATGTGCTCCTCAAGAGAAGCGTTTTGTAAGCGTCCACTCACTCTCATGATCTCATGTTTATCGAGATATGGATTCAACGAGCTGATCTTGCTTTTTTTGCTGATCGTCCCAGATGACTGCAAAACTTCGATTTCTTCTTGGAAATGTGTTTTCTGGCATATTTTTATGCAGGTGAGTAAAGAGTCGTTTATCTCTCTTACTGTTAATCTATTATCTAATCCATTAGTTTTTTCCTTTTCAGATTTTTCCAGAGCAGGACTCGACGGCAGAAGGGTACGACACGGGTAAGTTTTCGCAAAGAAGAATATCGTGACAAGAGCTCTTCGCCATCATGAGACTCGTCCTTTGTCACTATGTGACATGTCGTTTTTGCATTTCTCTCTTCCATGTGAGTATCCTTTACATTTTCCTTGCTGTATTCAATTCTGAGGTTGTGTAACCATTTAGGACCATGTTTCCACAACTGATTTTGGACGCATTCGGTGGGCTGAAGTCCTCTGGACGCGCAGTCAGCTGGATTGTCTTCGCTAGAGACATGTGACCATTGATTTCCATCCATAGTAGTGAGAATATCCGAGACACGATTTGCAACGAACGTTTTCCACCTGCTTGGGTGACTACTTAGCCATGCCAGTACTATGGTTGAATCTGACCAAGCGTGAATGTTTTGCTTCGAAACTTTCAAAATGTGGCCGACTTCATTTAGAAGTTTGGAGAGAAGGCTGGCACCACAGAGTTCTAATCGTGGAATTGAGACCTGTTTTATTGGTGCCACTCGAGTCTTGGATGTCACTAAGTGAACAAAGATATTATTAGCTTTGTCAATAACTCGGGCATACACCACAGCAGCGTAGGCTAAGTTTGAAGCGTCCGCGAATCCGTGCAACTCCAGGAGTTGATCATCTGTGGTACAGTGTATCCAACGTGGGATGGTAAAGGATTCAAGCTTAACCAAATCCTCCCTGAGAGTTAGCCAGTCACTAAGTAAATCAGGAGGGAGTTGGTTGTCCCATCCAATACCAGACAGCCAAAGTTTTTGAATAAAAACTTTAGCCTTGGTGATAGTGGGCGCTAACCAACCCAAAGGGTCAAACAATTTGGCTATATCTGAAATGACTATTCGTTTGGTTACAGAAGAATTTGATAAGGGAGGCAGGTTAACCCTGACGCGAAACTCGTCTGTTTCTTTGTTCCACACTAGACCTAGAATTTTCATAACCTCGTCAGTTTTGATTTCTAAATTCTGATCTGAATTTTTTCCACCAATACTTTTAAGTAGCTCCTTGTCGTTGCTTGACCATTTCTGAAGAGGGAATCCTGCTCGGTTCAGCAACTCAGTCATTTGCTCGTAGACTTGAGTTCCCTCTCCCACTGAATGACAGCCAGTCATTAAGTCATCGACGTAAAAATCGGTGAGAACTCTGTGTGCTGCTTCGGGGAAATTTGCACCTTCATCATGTGCAACCTGTTGTAAAGCACGAACAGCCAGATAGGGAGCCGAAGAAGTTCCAAACGTGAGGCGCAATAGTCGAAAATGCTGTAATTGCTCGTTTGGATTCTCACGCCACAATATACGCTGATTATCAGAATCTTCATCAGCCACTTTCACTTGACGGTACATCTTGACGATGTCAGCGACTAGTGAGATGGGATAGCAACGCCACCTCATCACTAAGTGTCGCAGTTCGGGTTGCAGTGTAGGGCCTACCATGAGATCGCTGTTCAAGGACGCTCCATTTGTACCTTTACACGAGGCGTCAAACACAATACGTGTTTTAGTAGTGTCTTTGTCTTCGCGAACAACTGCATGGTGAGGTTAATACACTGCATCTTTGTCTTTATCGCCACATTGTTCCATATGACCCATTGCGAGATACTCATTGATCACCTTTGAGTATTCAATTTTGAGCATCGGATTAGTCAACAAGCGTTTTTCTAGCATGAGGAAGCGCTTTCGAGCAATGTTTTGGGATCCACCATACTTCGAAGCAGGATTCTCGTCCTTGAATGGGAGCTTGACTATATATCTTCCAGATTCATCTCTAGTGGTAGTGGCGGCAAATAACTCTTCGCATGCCATTTCTTCCTGATTCATGATTTTGTTGGGTAGTGAAGGTTCCGATTCCAACTCCCAGAAACGTTTGAGTAATGCGTCATTATTATCTTCGTTGATGGTGACATTGTGGCAATTAATATTTTTACTATCTTCCCTATTTGAGATGGAATTTTGAACTACACCCGACAAAACCCAACCGAATTTTGTATTTTGTGCGATGAAATTTCCACCATCTCCTTGAACTAAACCTTCCATGATTATTTTTGAATACACTTCAGCACCCAAAAGCAAATCTATTCCACCCGGGTGATGGAAAGATGGGTCCGCTAATTTCAGGGATGAAAGTGTTTTCATTTGGGAAATGTCAATGGACACTTTGTTACTTGGCAACAAAGTTGTGAGCCTCTCTAAAACGTGTGCTTTAACGTTTAATGAGAAGGATGGATCACTACGTGAGGTTAATCGTATGTTTACTGACGATTTGGATTTGAGAGATCTAGAGCCTCCTACTCCAGAAACCATAACTGATTCCTTGATTCTTCTAAGACCCAGCAATTGAGCCGCAGCCTCAGTGACAAAAGACGCTTGAGATCCTTGATCCACCAGAGATCTCAAGACGCTAGCTGAACTGCCATCAGTTTGTGCTCTTGCATTAACTAAAGCAGTAGCCAATAAAACGGTACCACTAGATGTTGAAAAACAACTTGTGAGAACTTCCGGCGTCTTCTCTTCTTCGGATTCCTTTAAAGGCGATGTTGTTTCGGTTACGACAGCAACAACCTTTTCAAATTCAGGACCGGGATTACCTACTTGTGGTGTCTTGGGATGTAATAATGTGTGGTGTCGTTTTTTACACAAACGACAATTGGTTGACACTGTACACATATACACCGAGTGTTCGGGACTCAAACAGTTGAAGCACAGACGTTGCGTTTGTACAAACTGTCGCCTTGCTTCTATGCTTTCTTTGGCGAACCCTTTGCAATTGTGCAATTTATGCTTCTCGGAGCAAAACGAGCATGCTATAATTACCGTCGTGGCTGCATGTGAAGGTTTTGTTGTGTTGGTTGCAATTGGCTGACTTTTTTCAGACATTTTGTATTCCAACGACCTAAATCTGGTCTCGAGAAACACCTCTAACTGCTTGTATTTTGGTAGTTCCTCGCTTGACTCGCAGATTTTGGCTTCCCATTTAGCTCTGGACTCACGGTCCAGTTTCTGACTGATGACGTAAATGAGCATCAAATCCCATGAACTAACATTAACTCCTACATTTTGCAGAGATTGCAAGCACTCAGTAGTTGTGTCCAACAATTGGCGAATAGCAGTAGCAGATTCTTGCGTCGCAGGTTTCTGAGTCATTAAACGTCTAATGATGGAGTTTGCCATTGATCTTTTATTATCATACCTAGCCACAAGCCTATCCCAGCAAATTTTGTAATTATCTGCTGTAACGGCTATGGATTTCACGAGAGTTTCGGCCTCCCCAGTGAGTGAGCTCTTCAAGTAATGAAGTCTTTGCACATCTTCAAGCGACCCATTATTGTGTATTAACGATTTGAATAAGTCCTTATAGTTAAGCCATTCAGAATATTTGCCCGAAAATTGAGGTAAAATTATTTCAGGCAATTTCACAAAACATGCCTTGTTTGTTTTAGAGTCTTGTGGAACCTCAGTATCACCAGATTTTAACTTTAATTTTGCCAGAACGTCCTTTAGTAAGGATTTGTAGCCAATGTACACTTCTTCAGTTTCATCGTAAACATTATTAGTCGAGTACTCCGTCTCTTTGAAATCTTCTCTTTCCATTTCAAAAACAATTTTACGGTGAGTACTTGTGAAGTCGGTCCACTGAGTTTCCAAAGTCTCCAATCTAGTTTCGACATATGATACAGTTATGCGTTCCTTTGGTGATTTTTTAAAGTTAATTTTACCATTACTGATCTTTTCAGCAAGATCTTCTTGGACTTTTAAATTATTATCAGCCATTTTAAAAGATCTAGTTCAAAATGTGATTCTTAATATGAAAACATATAAGTTCCGTAAATAACACCAAGTCCAGCCGAGATGAATAAAATTTTACTAAGTGTTTGAAACTTTAACACTTGCGAAAAATTCGGGCATAGGTTCCCCGTCGGAACGTTTTTAGAGAAATTATTCTAAGTCTATTTAACCACTTTCCATGCACTATCTTGAAATTTTTCAAAGTTAATGTTGTCTTAGTAATAAGGTCGAAAATGTACTCACAACTTTTGCTTCACTCACGATTGACGATATCACACACACGTCTGGGAGTTGTTCTTCACCACGAAGCTGCCCTCACGGAGTCTGCTGGATGTCCGAGGGGGTGCTCCCCCCGATCCGAAGCTGGCCCGTGCAGTGGTCTTCTTGGGTCACCGAGGGGGTGCTCCCCGCTCAGGTGATCTGCGGCTGAAGGCGCTGGATAGCGATCCACTATCCTGGTCTAGCGCAAAGAGTGGCACTTGTGTACGGTCACCCTGTTGCCGCTCTTCCAACTCGAAGGACCATGTACAAGAGTACCGGAAAGTACTACAAGCAGAGCTAGAGACCTGGTTTGCAATGAAATAACAGCTCAAAGTGCCAGAGTGTTTATTGGTTCAACTTATCATTTAACACTTACAAAAATGGAATAAAGAAAGCTATATCGCGATGTAACAACGATCATCGCCATCTAGTTTGCATTTCAAGAACTAATAATTTAAGACATGTGAAATTAACAGCAGCGTTAACAGTAACCTTTAAATAATTATGTATAATTGCATTATCAATCTTGTTTGTAGGTACGTGCTTGTACTATACAATAGTATATTAACTCGATAATTTTTCAATTTTAGGCAACAGAACCAGTACCTATGGATGTCTGTGGTGTAGAAAAGTGCATACTTCTATGTTCGCAAATCGTTCTGAGATTGTTCCAATATGACCGGTTCCAAAACGTATTGCTCATCCGACTAGAATTGCTCGATGATAGGGGTTTGGTTTCGGAACGCTACCTAAATTTGACATGACATGACATTGACACATGACAGGCAGGCAGACAGACACTCGGTTTTTTGTTTTGTTGTTTGTTCGTTAGTTCTTTCTTTCTTAAAATAAATCATGCAGACGTAAAATACTTGTCGTTTTCAGTTTCAGTTTTATTCATTTTATTACATACGTTATATATTGTCGTAGTACACTTTTATTTCTAGTGGTAAACAATTGTAATGTCACGTAAATGTTTCTTGAATTGTTTACTAAATTCACATGATCCTCTTCCTCTGGCACATAACGTTGAAACACTAATTGGCCGCAGTAAAATAACAAAAATAAAAGACCAGACATGCTCTCGGCATCAGTGTAAGTAAAACCACCATAATTACAAAACGTACACAACCTCGAATCAGCTGACCTAATGTTCCTATAACTTTTCTTCCAGTGAGCCTTAAAGCCAATTGTGATGACTGTATTGTGGAACTTAAACAAGTTGGGGTTAATACGTCAGGCTTTGATGGGTTTGCTATGACCAAAGATGCAGTGTATAAAGTAGGACATGGCACCAGAGTTGAAGTTTTGTTAAACAAACATATTCAAGTTATTGAATTTGACCCTCCACCCGACGGTTACAAGAAGCTTAATGTAAAGAGGATATTGGAGAATGATGAAACTAAACATACAGAGAGGAAGAGTTTAAAAATAGAAGGAGATAAAAAAGTTGCCAGTATAAAAGAAGATACATGGGATGATGTAGACAATGAAGCTATTGAAATTCACCCTCCACCTGAAGGTTACAAGAAGATTTATGGAAAGAGGAAGTTAGAGGATGATGAAACTGAACATACAGAGAGGAAAAGTTTAAAAATGGAAGGAGACAAAAAAGTTACCAGCATAAAAGAAGCAGCAGAAGATTCATGGGATGATGTAGACAATGGTAAGCTGTACGTATTCACAAGTAAGGGAGTGAAATCCAGTGACAAGATAGCTGCATTTGATATGGATGGTACTTTAATCCAAACTAAATCAGGAAAGGTTTATCCTATAGACCTCAATGATTGGAAAATAGCATTTCCTACAGTTAGCCAGAAACTTAAAGACCAGATATCCCAAGGATTTAAAGTTATTATTCTAAGTAACCAGGCTCCCATTGGGAATGGAAGAGTAAAAATTGAAGACTTTAAAAAGAAAATTGAAGCCATTGTCACAGAACTTGCTGTGCCTATACAAGTTTACATAGCCACAGGCAAGGGATTTTATAGAAAACCTACAACTGGCATGTGGAAGGTTCTTACAGATCAGGTAAACTCGAGATTCATGATTTTGCCAATTTTCAAATGATTTTCTGAACTCTTTTCTTTTAAAAGAAAGAAATTAATATTAGAAATTAATTAGAAATTTCATAACAGCTTTCTCTAGATATAATTGTTAAGATTCCTTTCAGAAAAATGAAGGTATTGAAATTGACATGGCACAAAGTTTCTACTGTGGTGATGCAGCGGGCCGAGCTGACAAGTGGGCTCCTGGCAAGAAGAAGGACCACTCAATGGCTGACAAACTTATGGCTGAGAATCTCGACTTGAAGTTCTACACTCCGGAGCAATTCTTTTTGGGACACTCCATAGCTAATGTTCCCATGAATAAACCTGAGTTTCATCCAAAACAATATAAGCCAGAACCCTTCAATGAGAAACTTATTAGTAAAGAAAAAGAGGTGAGTTCTCAATTTCCCTAAAGTTAGTTAATTTCTTTCCATAATAAAGTGAAAGTTACTGAACAAAATTAAGTTCAATGAATGAATGAAATTAACCAACCTCAGTGTGGCTTGACCAAACTCGATAAAAAAATTAACCCTAGGATGTACACTGGCCTCTGAAGCCCCATGTTTTATGGCACTAGAAGAACCATTGCATATCCAAGAGCAGACCGGAGGAAAGGATAGAGCACAATGGATATGCATCCTAAAGTACACCTTAGATTTGTGGAGAGACGGATAATATGGGCATCTTTTCATGCCCATTGAATTCATCAACAGCAGGCTGAGCCTCGGTGACATATTCCACGAGGCTGAGGGCCTAGCTTTGATGATTTGGGTTCCGCGCAGGCTGAGCATTAATGATGTAGATTCTGCGAGACTGATTTTTTTCTTATTGGAGAGTGAGTCGTAATGGATTTTTTTTTGACTTTTGTATTTTATCCAAAAATTCATTTTCTTATCCCAATAATCTATGTCCAGTTTTAAGTTATTTTTTCAGGTATAGATTGGTCAGTCGATGGCTTTAACAGACTAATTTCACGCCATCATAATGAACTCAATTAGTTGAGTTTCGCCCATATAATAAGGTACTCTGTGGTTTCGCCTAACTGCGTTTATGCTTCAAGGGCGATAAATTAGTGAAGCAACTCTGCCTTCTTAGTGAACTATCACATTAGTAGGATGATGATGATTTAGAGGTGGGACGCCTGCTGGGCACAGGCGGATGGTCGGCTCTCCAGTTGGAGCTATTCCATCCAGTTCCCATTCATTAGTAGGATAGTATTTGGCTACTGCAATCAGTATTCCTGATATGGGTTTCCCTAATATATTACATAATTGTGTATGATGTACACTTCATAGGGTGTTGTACAATATATTAAGTTTGTTGTTACAACTAAAAGCTAAATTACAGCTAAAACTATAATCTATAATCAAAGCTATAATCGCCTGATGGTCATCAGTATTGTGCACTGTTGTTGGAGCATGATGGCATTACTATGCTACCACACTGATTTAGGGAAGGGAAGCTGCTTGCTAATCTTCGTCATACTCCAAAACCTATCAGTTGTCTTTCCACGGAATTAACTATTTCTCTAAAATTAGTAACTCATTTGTGTTATTTCTTTTCAGTTACTAGTTCTTGTGGGTTTCCCTGGCAGTGGAAAGTCGTTCTTAGCAAAGCAAATAGAGAAGAAATCCAGTCACCAGTATGTGACTGTCTGCAGAGATGTGCTTGGCACATGGCAGAAATGTGCTGCTGAAGCTACCAAATTATTGCAGGTAACTGTTGTATTAACCTTTCCTGTTGTAGTAGTAAAAATAGATCTTGACACGTTGTAAAAGTACTCCACGTAGCCCACGTGGCTTTAGCAAGTACCTCGATTTTTTTCTTAATTTTAAGAGAATTCGAATGAATGTATATATATATTTTTTGAATCTGAATAAAAATCATATGGACGATTACTGAAACTACTAGAAAATATATCGTCATCTTAAAAATAGTGTCTGTAGATAGGTACATAATTAAGCATCTCTTCAAAAGGATTGTTTATTCCACAACAGCATAGGATTAGTGTGTATATTCCAATACTAATTAATCATATAAACTGTCATTCAAATAACTGATTAATTCGTACAAAATTAATTTTTAATTTATGTACTTTTATTATTAATTTTATCATTTTTTTTTTTAATGGAGAACGCCCTACCAGCGATGGAGTATTCATTGCGCCTGCGGATAAACCGGTCCTAAAAGTAATGTCGTCTTTCCAGCAACGTAAAAGCGTGATAGTGGACAGTACGAATCCGGACAAGGAGTCTCGCGCTCGCTGGACGGCCCTAGCTCGTGACATGAAGGTGCAGTGTCGCTGCGCGATGGTGGCAACGTCGTTTGCGCATGCGCGACACAACAACAAGTTTAGAGAGCTCATGAAGATGGATCACGTGCCTGTTCCTGACATGGTTTTCCACACTTATAAGTTAGTTTCTTTTTGTACATGTTAGCTTGAGCAACGGAAAGCGGTGTATTAAAATTACTTCGGTGTTACTTTAGCAAATTGCAGAACCCTAGTGATATAGGGATCCCAGTCTTTAACATCTTTCGCATGTAGCCTTATTAAAACTTGCCTATAAATTATGGACTGTGATTTTTTTGTTACTTCTGAATTCATGTTATATATTCTTTTCAGGAAAAAATTTGTGGCCCCAACTACTGAGGAAGGGTTCAAAGAAGTGATTGAAGTCAAGATTAATGTAATATTTGATGATGAGGAGGCTGAAAAAATATACAAAATGCATTTATTAGAAAAGTGAATGAATTTTGAAAGGAAATAGGTATTTATGTTTTATTGTCTAATTTATGATTATGAGGGATTAAATTATGAATAATATTTCTGTTATGGAATGCGGCTTTTTATTGCGAACTTTAAAATTACAAATTGAATTCTTACCGAACAGCAGACTTACTCAATAATTTAGGCCAATCTTCATAACATCTGCCTAAATCTACTTATATTATCTACAAAATATGTTTGATTGTATGAATGAATCGCAGTGTCTTTTATCACGTGAAAAATATGAATTTTCCAAAAGGCAAAATTTAGCACACAGTTTAAAGGAGAAATCTTTGATGTTTCTTTCGATATTACCTAGAACTTCTTTTTATATTTTTGGTATAGAGGCATTTGCTACTATTTTATAACATAACTATAAACGGGTTTGTTTCTTAGTTCTGTCCGTTTTAGTTATTGGTATATAAGGTCTTTCAATTTAAATTGAAAGTAATTTAGGAGGTGATTTAGTATCGTTAATACATCACATTCCACTGCAAAGTACATTTTTTTGCGCGAAATTTTTCTTCACTTGTCCATACAAACTGAGTCAGCTGATCGGACCACTTTGTACTGAGAAGTGAAAAAAAAGTTCGCGCTAAAAAAAGTGCTTTGCAGTGGAATGTAATGTATTAACGATACTGAATTACTTCCTAAATTACTTTTAATTTAAAGTGAAATATAACCTTAGAGAACACTGAATTGCATGTGACTTTTTCAACTACATCCAATAAAATTGATTTCAAAATGTACAATACATTGACGAAATGGACGGACGTCTTCAAATTATAAGTTAATTTATTTTTATTTTTATGCAAAGCATAAAGTATCACACCTTACAAATTATTTTCAAATGCTAAGGAAGCTTTAACATCGGTGCAATTATATTTACACTTATCACATCCAAAATTCTTGAATTTAATGAAAATCTTTTTACAACCATTTAACGTTAAAAGCACTTAAATTCCCAAGCGCATCTAATACATCAGTGATATCGGGAAATATTCCAAAAATACATTCTCAAATACTACTTTATTAAAAGTTCTGTCTAATATCCAGTTCCCCTCTAGTTCTATCTAGCCAAAGCTATCACAATGAAGTGCTCTATGAGGCGATGGTGATGATGGCGTCTTCTTCGGGTCATTCATCGTCGGGGTCCACTTCCTCGTCGTCTATGAGATTATCCAGACTCGAATCCGAGTCCACGTCTTGTCACCTGAATAATACAATTTACGTTATATTTATTATGTTCCCGATATTTTGGTTAAGGGTCGGTGTTCGGAAATCGGGCAAAAACAGGATTCGCATTATCATTTTAGATTCAGTCTTTCTCGAAGTGGGCGATAATGCCCCCGTGTGGGTGCTGGAGGCCTAGAGGGGGCGCACACTGGTTCCATATCAAGAAATTGTGGACTTGGGGTGAAGTCAAGTTGAAGGTCAAGGATTTGAACTGTTTTTAGGGTTCCGTAGTACCTAAAAGGTACAAAAGGAACCTTATGGTGAGACTCCGTTGTCAGTCCGTCCGTATGTCACAGCCTCATAACTTTAGCACCGTTAAAGATAAAGACATGAAATTGGGCACAAAATCAAATCAATTTTTCAGGCTTCTATGGCTCATATGGTACCTTATAAACTATCATATATATACGATGCTATTACAAAATTGTGTTAGTAAATAAAGTTTAATACTATGTTAGTAACGCTTCACTTTTTACACTGTGTATTTGTGCTGTTCTGTGACACTTGTCCGTGGAAGTGACGGAACACCACACCCTGCAGCCAAAAGTTTTCCTCCATGACGAGGTGCAGAAAACAGTCCGGCACACGCAAGTTTCATTTTAAATAAATATGAAGTTTTCAAGTAATTGACAAAAACATTATTTTCTCCATACAAAAAGAATTCAATATATTTTTTCTCAGAAAGTAATGCATATTTCAGAAAAACTACTTCAGTAAAAATGTTTGTAATAGCGTCAGCAGTCTATAAAAAAAAAAGTTCGATTTCTTATTCCTATATTTTTAAGTTCTTTAGATATTACCTGGTGATATACACAGTATCAATGTGAGTGAGTCTTGTGCCAGGAATGGGCACGGCAGACGAGACTGGTTGAAGTTTGCGTTTCTCCAGGGCAGTCCTCGCTTGTTGCACCGCCAAGTCGCCACACCAGCGCTCGCAGCGAGCGTATATCACCACACCTGCAATAAGAACATAATATTTCAGCAGCGGAATTCTTGAAAAAATTTCAAGGCTATTAAGGCTCAAATTACCTGCTCCAGCAAACAAAAGAATCGCTGGCCAAGAGTCGAGGAGCAGCGGAGTTAAAAACAGCAACGCTGTTAACATTGATACTGGCCCTTGAATGCTCTGCCCTCTTCTTATACCAAGTTTGTGTGCCGGCTGCCACGCACTAATGATTGTTCCAAACAACCATACTGAAACACAAAGATAGCAACTAAAATGCTATAATAAACGACGACTATTAAGAGGCTATAGTTTCTTACGCCATAGACTAATCATTATACTTAGTCTATGCTTACGCGGTATGCCAGCTGCGAACATGGGCATTCTGAGTTTCTCACTGCAGAAAGCAACTGCGATCAATCCATCCGCGATGACTTGCAATATCGCACCGACGGCCGAGAGCCGAGCACCTCTCACGCAGGGAGGAGTTGGGGCACTCGCTTCAGGGGTTGCTGTCACCACCTAGAAAGATAATAACTGTAGCAACTCCTCTACAATATCGCACCGACGGCCGAGAGCCGAGCACCTCTTACGCAGGTAGGAGTTGGAGCACACGCTTCAGGGGTTGCTGTCACCACCTGGAAAGGTTTCTGTAGCAACTCCTCTATAATTCAAACTTCTATTATCAATTTGTTTCGTACTTGTATTCTATCACGATATTCCTTAACTACAGCATCGATGTCAGTCGAATCATCTCCCGAAGACAGTTCAGGCTCGCTGGCTTCCGCATCTGAAGGCACTTCTTCAACCTCGTCGTTCATATCTAAGTCTCGAGAGAGACTACCACTTGTTACTGGTTCCATTTCTTCGTTTGCACAGCCTGTGTACTCATCCAGTAAAAGGCACTCGCGTTCTTCAGTTTCTGTAAACAAAACAAATGTATTTTACCAATAAATATGATTAAATGACCAGTTAGAAAATATTTGTGGAACTTAATAATTTTTCTAACCTTTTGTTACTTTAGACTTGATGCTCTCTAGGGTTTTAGTAGGTCTCATAGCTGATGGAATAAACCATAGTCCTTTCTTGGATTTTCCTCCGATACTTTTAGACCGGGAGGTCCCCGGTGTTCCCAAACGCTTGTATTCTACGTCTGTAACGTTCAAACGTGAAAATGTTAAAGTTACTCTATTGTGATAGGTATTTGTGAAGTTAAAATGTCGTCTAGAGCTTACCTCCGGCTTCTTTCTGTTCCTTGGTTGGAACACATCGCATTATAATGAAATGAAACGCTTGTATTGCCATACCTATCAGATGACTTGCGTTCATCAGCGTTATCATGTGTGACAGTGGACATGCAAATGCTAATATAGCCGCTAGACTTCCTGAAATTATTAAACCAGTGCTTAAACCAGTATGAAAAACCCTTAAATATGTAGGACTAGACAAGTTGCTCGGGTGAATCCAGTTTCTCTCGATCCCGTGGGAATTTCCTAAAATCCCTTCTTAGCAGATGTCTACGGCATACAAGAACTATAGTCCAAATTTCATGTTCCTAGCACCAGCATTTTGGCACAGGCGTTGATAGATCAGTGCATGTGGCACGTGGTTTAATTTTCTGAGCACGTAATTAATCACTGTACTTATAGATGAGAGTGAAGTCTTTACCTGCAGTAAAAACAGCTAACACTGGACTACCAGTAGTAGTACTCTCATAAGTCATAGACCTCGTGAGAACTTTCCATTCCGGCGATGCCAAAGCCACAAGCACCGTGAACAGTAAAGGACACAGTTCAGTAAGGGCCAGACTTATGCCAGCTACTGTCACTGCAGCTAATATTGGACTGATCCATCCGGCTGACTTGGCCTCAATTAGAGTAGTTACTGGTAGTGCTGCATCAATAGTAGTCCTGTAAGTGAATTATGATTAATATGAGTTATGAATATGGTGACGCAACACTTTGTGTAAAAATCTTGATGGGGAATTAAAAACAGTAGCTGTAACGTACCCTTTCAACAAGTTGGTGTAAAGAAAACAAAGCCCAGAGAGGACAACCATCGGCAACGCGATTATTAAAAACATGTGCTTCTTCAAGCTTCCGCCGTCTTTTCTAGGTAAAACCACACTGAATGCATAAGAAATTGGTGCACCAGCGGCTATCAGCTGAAAAAGAAGGATATAGGTTTTACGCTCGTAAATATTAATATTTATTATTGATAAGAGAATCTTCCTTACCTCAAAAATTGTAATCGGTATAGGCATATTTATGTTTGCGATATCCAAATTAATTAAACCGAAGATAGTAAACAACTGGCTGAAAATGTACAGCAATATCAACAACATGAAAGTGAACATCATGCTTTCCTAAAACAAAAAATACAAATCAGAATTTGGTCCTTTAATAAAAAAGGAGATAAGTACTTCAGGCAGTATTGCTCATGCGCACCTCAAGCCCACACATGAACATGGCACAAACGACTAGCACGACAGTGACTCCAAGGACATCCGGCCAGGGTTCCCCCAAGGCTCTCGTCTCGTACCCGAACAACCACCTCCGTGTTCGACCTTCGGTCACATGGTCTGCCGTCGCGCTCAGGATTCTCGCGCAAATGGCAACAGCTACCAGGTGCGAGAGGAACGACATCCACATCGCCATGAAGTCAGCGAAGGATCGGATATTGCGCTCCCTTCGACCTCTGCTCGTCTTTGGTGGTGGCAGTATGTCAGATAGCTTCTTTAGATCCTTAAATGTGAGTGCTGTAATAAATAAAAAGATTTACTGTCATACAGAATCTAGTCTTGTGATGACTATGGTAACGAAGTAGGTCTACTCGTAGTATCCTGGAGTTTGTCATCATGAGCACTGTTTCATCCATCATCAATCAACTCACATACACCCACTGTTGAGCATAGGACTCTTCTTCTCCATGCCATTTTCGTCGGTCTCTCGCCAGCCTCCTCCATTGCCCATCAACAGCCTTGACGAGATTGTCTCGCCATCGGGCCATTGGTCTACCCACTGAACGCTTTCCTGGCCTTAACTGCTACTCTGTTACTGCCCTAGTCCACCGCCCGTCTTCCAGTCTAGCCAGATGTCCCGCCCATTTCTACTTAAATCTCGCGATTCGTTTACCGACATCTTCGAGTCGAGTTCGTGGTCGAATCTCGATGTTCGGTACACGATCCATAAGATAGATGCCTAGCATGGCACTCTCCATGGCCTTCGACGCCACCTTTATTTTGTGTATGTGAGTTTTATAGGATTTGAGACATTGCGGGATTTTTGCTCTAAAGACCTCTTCTAGTTTTCTAAACGCAGCCTATCCTAGCTGAATTCGTCTTGCGATCTTCTTTACCTAAGATTTACCGCCAAAGGATAAACAATGCCTAAGGTAGATGTAGATATTTGACTCACTTACTAGCAACAGAGCGGTGAAGAGGGCGAGCAGTATCTAAGCAGTCATGGCGCAGTAGGTGGAGTTGACGGCGGCTAGTGGCGCCAGTAGAAGCGCGCCCAGGGTCCAACGAACCCCGCACGCCTCGCCGCCGCCGAGCAAGCTCAGGGCGCCGCTCATCTTAAGTAAGTCTACTCTTGGTATCCGAAGTGTTACCACGAGACTTCTCTCACTTACTAGCAATAGCGGTAAATAGGGCGAGCAGTATGACAGCCGGCACGGCGCAGTAGCTGGAGTTGACGGCGGCTAGTGGCGCCAATAGAAGCGCGCCCAGGGTCCAACGCGCGCCGCACGCCTCGCCGCCGCCCAGCAAGCTCAGGGCGCCGCTCATCTTACCACAGCGTTTATGCTGCTGGCCCTCCATGTATTTGATTCTAAAATCACAAAACGGTGAATTCAGTTAAGAGCCATTTACTTCTAATTGTTATTATTAATTAAATACAAGGTGACTATGGTTTACGTAGCCAAATTCATACTGGAGTCTTTATAAGTGATCAGTTTTTAAGGTTCAACAAGGTTCTTTTGTGTGAAAAAAGCAAAGTAAAATTTAGGTTTCTACTTGACTCGGGGTAGCTCTTGACCAGGCCCCGTAGCATAATGTTTAATTGCGCGCGACGTAACTTAGTTGAATCATAGGCGCGAGGAGCGTGACACGGTGTTTTTGCGATGTCACGCTCCTCGATGGGCACAAATAATACTTTTCGTATTTTATAAAAAGGGTACTTAATTGAATATTGATCAATTTGGTTATGTCGTCGGCACATCGTAGAATTGGGCAGATCATATTTCTGTTGAAAAAAGGAGGGCCTCCTCGCTCCGCTCCGTTTCGCTCCGCTCCCCAAAGTTATTTACTCAATAAGTACTCAATATTTATTTGCGTTCCACAAAATGTTACTTATAATAATGTATAAAACACATCATTTACATGCTCCGCTCGTCGTGGCACTTATTTTTGACTTTTGGTGAAACATTTTCTAATTCATACTTTACGATCTGTCCACGACAGCTATATATCAAAGTCACCTTATATACCTGTCCTTTTCCACTTTTTTATCTTTAACCATGATTATAAAAATTACATGTAGGTACCATCAAAGAAAAAATCTGCAGGCCCATTTATCATACCACTCACCTGTGTTGTGAAAGTAATAAAGTACATAAAAAAACAGTTAAATAAATTTTTTTGAGAGATATATTCGGGCATTTCACCAGTCACTGATGCCGGGCCGGGATATATATCACAAAACATTTTATTTAACTGTTTTTTTATGTACTTATAATAATTTAAAAGACAAAAAGTCAATATTCAATATTTATTTACATAATACGCGAGAAAATAATAAGTGCGATAAGTACCTAAGTCAGCAGAAATTTCTTTGATGGTAGGTACAGTGGAGATCACATCAAGTTAGACACTTGCAGTACTAAATTAACCCCTATCTATAGTGAAGTGTATAATATAGGTACAAAGTCCAATGTGTAAAGGTTAACGAGGTCCACTGTACATAAAAAAAAAATAAAAAAAAATGTTTCTTTTCAGACAGACCGTAATTAGTATATAATATATGACACACCTCATAAACTACGATAATAGTAAAAAAATTATAATTACATGTAATTATTTAAGGCAAACACAACGAAAAAAAAAACCGCCCAAGTGCGAGTCATACTCGCGTACTTCATCGCGTCGGTCATTTTTTGTCGTGAATTTCTCACGTTAGTTAATGCTATCTTTATCTTTAACGGTGCTAAAGTTATGAGGCTGCAACATACGGACGGACGGACGGACAGACAACGGAGTCTCACCATAAAGGTGCCTTTTGTACCTTTTAGGTACTACGGAACCCAAAGGCACAACGACAATAGCACTAAATATCAGCAGAACCGTAAACTACGAAGTAGTGCTGTACTCGTAGGTATATCAGATTCCCATCACATAGTAGTAACAAAACTTACGATTACCGTGCTACACGTCTTGTATTTGGTATCTAAATTTACGATTTTACGTAACTAGTTCAGTTATAGTAGACTGATAAGAATCGATATTACAGTGAAATTATCAAAGAAAACAAGCTCAGCATCAGAAAAACAAGCATAAATGACCTACTTACCATGATCCGTGTATGTGGAAGAGGTCACTTGTATATTACTTAATTAAAGTATCAGGCACATCGTTCCAGTGTTTAATTTTCTAATATTATCGTCGGAGCAACCAAAATATTCTGTTGGGGAGGATATTTTGTGAATCTACTAGCAAATAAGGTCGTGTTTCCATGGTTCTGCGGCATTCGCGGAGCGGGATGAAGCGATATGTGCGTCCCACTTGTGTGGGAATAATCGATAGGTTAGCGTGTGGTGACCATGCCAGGGAAAAATGTAGGACTTTGTATGCAACCCTTGTTTGTAGCTGTTTATGTAAACTGCTTACATATAACGCTTTACATATAAGCTTATATACGCTTTTAATTAAGAAAAAATATGAGGTGACAAAAGAAAGTTAGTCTGTGTGGTTTAACATTGAATGAAAGAGTGAAAAATATCGACATACGGGATCGTTTCCAGCCTGAAAGAAGATGTAGTGACTAGAATGGAAACAGGAATGCTTCTGTGGTTTGGACATGTAGAGGGGATGATTGAAGGTAGATTGACGAAAGAAATTTATGGCGCGCAAGTGGAATGTACAGCTCGACCAGTGGGCCTATTATGTATCTCTAGTTGCCATCTGGACTGGGTGTCTATCATCAAAAACATAGATATACTATCGAATTCCGATTGTCTTAGGATATATTCGCACTTGAAGTGACGACACAGTTTGTAAGTAGTTCAATACCCACTAATAGTAATTTTGAAATTTCAGTTTTTAGCTATGTTTTTGATGCTAGGCACCTAGTCCAGTTGGCAACTAAAGATACAGAATAGAGGGGCAGGCCGCCCTAGAAAGACGTATGCTGACCAAATTGGCGACATAATAAAGAAGGGCCATGTCAAAAGTACCCGGAATAAAAGCTAGACTAGACTACTGACTGACTGACTAGATTGATGGATGTGGAAGAAGCGAAATTGGTGTGTCTGGATCGCAGCAGATGGGAATCTCTAGTCTGTGTCTACCCCTCTGGGAAACAGGCGTAAATATACGTATGTATGTATGTATGATTATATGTTTTCATGATACCTGAGTAAAGATGGGCAGTGGATAAAAACTCAAATAGTATTTACTCAGTGTTTATGCATTTTTGAGTAAATACTCAATATTTAACTGTAACATCGGGTAAAAGCTCAGAACGTAGGATAAATACCTTTTCTATGGAAATTACAAAAAAATGCCATCGCCATTGTAATATTATTCTTTGGGTTTGGTCAAGAAATCTGAGTTTATGGAAAATATAAATATAATCAGTGAAAAGTTACGCTTAGTTTACATTAGTTCCATAAAGTTCCATTGCCTTGTTCCATGATGGAACTAGTGTGAATTACTGTATATAATCATAGTTAATTATATAAATAATTATATATTATATATTAATTATATATAATTATTATTGAAACTCAATTGTACACCCGTCTCGTGCTGTTGCGCTCGTCTGCGGATAAACAAAATGGCGCCCATGTTACGCCGTGTGTGGAGAAATTAATTATCACAAACCCATGCCAAAACGTTTCATGTATGTTTATCATCCTACTTAGCATGATGTGAAGTTTCTGGAGTGAAAATATATTATCATGGGTAAAAAATGTCTAAAATTTTATGAAAGAATTTGATACCCATTCTGCTGATCTTCAATTTTCATGATGCACACAAAAACATGAATCGTAAGGTAAAATCAACTTGAAGAATGAATCTCAAAACAAAACTAAAAAATGTATGAATAGTATTTACCTTGCTTTTTGGATAAATACTGAGTGTAAACGAGTAAAAATTCAGTATTTGAAAGAGTGAGCGAAGTGAACGAAGTTCTTCGAGTCTACTTGAACAATCCGGCATTTGTAAGTATGTATGTATGTATGTATGTTTGTCCGATGATAACTCGAGTATCGTTGATCGGAACGTCATGAAATTTGATAGACGAGTAATAATACCCGACTCGACGACTCGGATAAATACCATCGCTATACCTGAGACCATGGAATTAGTAAGTGCATGCCTGAGATCAATCGGACGCGGGAACGAATAAAGAGGGCGTGGCTTAAAAAAATATACAGACCGTTATCGCTTGTGATTGCTTCTCTAGCGGTCTATTTGGCCAATCACATCGCAGAATTGCGGTGTTATAATGTAATATTATTACAATGTAGGTCCCCATTAAACCGCTTTTGATGTTATAATTACCTTAAACGAAATATGGGAGTAGATAAAGAAATTATGGACACTGTACACATACTTTATCAAAACTTTACTAAGGTTTCTCTAAAAGGTTTGTGTGTAGTTACCTCTTCTAAAGTATAGGTATACCCAGTGGCGTATTTTAAGATTTGGCGCCCTGGGCCTATAAGGTTTGTCGCCCCATAAATTAACGAGAAAAAAGTAAAAATATTTCAATTATAAAATAAAATCCAGCAGTGTGTTGATGTGGGCTGTGATGCTAATGAATGAAAAAACTAAAAATAACTTACAAACAAATAAACACAATTTATTCATATTGTAAATAAAACAAATTCTTGGTACCTGTTCCACTTTTTATATATTCTACACTAGCGACCGATTTCGTTATAATAACATCGTCAGGCTTTTAGATATCTCTACGAATCATGAGATGGAATATTTCGTCTTTGTTTACATTTGTGATGTCTTTTTTTTTGTTGGAATATTTCGTCTTTGTTTACATTTGTGATGTTCCAAGTGGAACAGGTACCAATAATTTGTTTTATTTACAATATGTTACAAATGTTCCATCAAGAACCAACAACGACAAGTATCAATTTCACAATTTATTCAATATTTACATATTTTCCGATAAGTAATTTTTTTAATGACAGTATAAAGTCAAAAAGCAATGTAAATTAAAAGATACCTTAAACGAATAAACTAGATAGGTACCTAACGATGGATAATGAAAGGCGCCCAAAGCTGAGCGCGAGGTGCAACTTGCTCGTAGCCTGCCGCCCCGGGCCATGGCCCTTTTGGCCCAAGGGTAAATACGCCACTGGGTTTACCGTGTTAATCCGGTATTAGCGATTAAATTCTTAAATGAGGATAGCTACCGATGCGATACCTATACAAAGTGATATTAACTTTTGTAGCCAAATCCGTACTAAAGACTCGCTAAGTGCTCATTATCAAGATTTTATGACCCTTTTCGTGAAATTCGTGAATATTTTTTTCGTGTCTTCCAAACGCATGTCCAGCCCTTTTATTTACGTAGCAATAAGGGTAATCGATCCGTGATACTGATCAACCTCCAGTATGAATTTGGCTGCATACATGAATGTCACCTTACGTAGATTTACTGGCTGGAGTTTTATTCGCTGTAAAGCCGAAAACAATCTTTCAAAATATCTGCTGTTCCATACATTTTGATAAGATTTTGATGAAGTAGTTAAGTAACCCTTTCTGTGAAACAACTGATTTCATTTTCGCGACTTCAGGTTCCGTTCAAGTTTTCTTTTGTTCTATAACAAGACAAGACAATACAAATACTCTATTCACCTCACAAGCTCGGAACGGAAAGGCTCTGTTTATCATTAGAAATCTGGGTGGAAAAGCGCACTTTATCCGCTAGCGTGGAAAGTGTTTTTAAAATTCGAATATTTTTGTTCAATAAAGGTTTCGTAATAGTTTATATTATCTGCAGCCAGTCCACTGAAATACAAATACCTACTTATTTTCTTAAACATACGCGGAAATATTATCATTACTTTTGAATAAAGAACACGCGAAGTATCATATTTACGTAGACTGAAAAACCAAAATCACTTCCCGGCGCATTCTTTGAATTTGGAACGAAGAGCGCACCGGCAATGTTGTATGAAACGGTGTGCTGTTTGAATTAAGAACTCTTTCATCTATCGTACACATTGCGTTCTCGAGGCTGTATAGCCACAGATGCGTTTACCTTTCGGCACAAACTGTAAAAAAAAAAAAATATTACGTAAAAGGCCCTTTTTTATTTCCTTGCATTTTTTTAAGAAAAGCACTATATGCCTCGGCCGAAATGGCAATTGCCTGTCTCGTATCATTGAAGTCCTCGCCTGCGGCCGGCCTTCAAACTCATACTCGACCTGCAATTGCCTATTTCGCTGCCTTTGCAATAATGTACTATTCATGTCATGCGCCAGCCTCATTTAAAGAATAATCGCACTGGCCAGCAAGAAAACTTTACTAAAAACAAAAACTTTAAATTTCCTTCTCTTTGTTCAATTCACTTTCTTTCCATCATTTTGGTTTGTTTTTGATAAAATCGAATGAAATCATAAAATATGAGCGAGGCTAGCAGCGACGAAGATATAAATTTAACACCTGCAGAATTAGTGCAAGCGGTACATAATGCCGAGTTGAGTTTTCTTCTGGAAAAATCGCGCGTAAATACATAAAAGCGTATCGCGCTCGCTTCGCTCGTGGTTCAATCCTAGAATCCTTCGCTTGCTCAGGTTGCAATACAAGGTCTCGCGCCAAAAATTAACTTTCCAGCCTTGCATAACAAATAACTATTATTGTGCACAAAAATAAATAAATCAGGTAAAGGAACAAACTTATAAAAGAAGCTAACAATTGGCAGCCTTATTACTTCTAGCAATTTCTTCCAGACAACCTTTAGATAGACGATTAAAAATCAAGGGCGTACCAATGATTTCTTGGGTGAGCCAGATTTCCAACCACCGCCGCCAATGACCATATAGATAAAAGAGATAAAACAAAAAGTGATGGAAGTAGTAAATATTTAATACAGTTATTAGTTAAACTGAAATTTATAACTTTAAACTCTCGCCAAGAACGTATCCAGACTTCAGACTTGTCCAGTTCGAGGGGGGGAGGAATTTATTTTAAAAACAATGTGGAAGAAATAGCTGAAACATTATTTTGTATATATACTTGAGTTCGAGTATATAAGTTTTTCTGTTCCCGCTGGCATCATGTTACATCAAGTATACCTATAGTATCAGGATCTGGCGTCAATGCTGAATGCTGAATGCTGTTTTCTTTTCTATATTCTTCCACTCATCACAGACAGACTCCGCAATGTTTTCAATGTTTTCGCCCCAATCATACCGCCAAATTAAAATTAAAATTTGTCCGTGTCCCTATATTTGGGGGGGGGGGATACATCGTAACTATCCCCCCCTTGGATACGTGTTTCGTAGACCTTATAATATGTAGACCACGAGACGATTTTGTAGCAATGTAACTGCCTCGAAACATCGAGTGCCCTTTTTGTAGGCTAAAAAAAAATATCGCTGTGAGCCTGATTTATACTGAGTATTAAGACGAAGTTGCGGAAGCCGGAAACTGGTGATAGTACTCGTCCATCCGACCAACTTTTACTATGGAGCCAACCCTCGAATCGCGAAAAAAAAATAGCTGTTCCATAGAAAAGTTACATAATAATAGATAGTTACCCGACCAAAATGTATTTACAAAATAAAATAGTACAATGGTACCGATTCGGCGCAACACAACTGACAAGACTAACCTTATTTTGAGCGTCCCGTCTTTGTCTTTTCGATACAGAAAGAAAAGGACAGAACACTTAAATTAAGTTTAGTCCTGTTAATTAAGTCAAGTTGTGTTGCGCCGAATCGGTGTTACTATCTAACTCTCTATAGACTAAGTATTGAATTTTTAAGTGTAAACCTGTTATTGGCCTTCCTTATGTATTATCTAACTATTGTGATATCTCATCAAGTAAACGCAGTTGGTTTTCAGAAAAAAACATAAATATAAAAATTAAAATTAAATAATATAAAAACAATTTTTATTTAAACAAGGTGTAACAGAAAGGTGTAACCATATTTGAAGAGCTTATTCAGTCAATGGTATAGAACCACTTTTATTATCGAGCCAACCCTGAAATCTCAAAAAAAATAATCTGCCCTTCCATACATTTCGGCCGAGCGGCATTGCATTTTTCTATGAAACAGTTAATTTTTTTTTTTCGAGATACAGGGTTTTTTCCATAGTAAAAGTTGTTCAATACCATTGACTGAATAAGCTCTTCAAATATGGTTACACCTTTCTGTCACAGTTGTATAACTAAGGCTCACCATAAAAATACAATATACCATACAAAAGACGAGTTTAAAATACGATAAATTTATGTAAATAAAAACATCTAACTCCAGCGGGCCTATTATGTATCTTTAGTTGCCTTCTGTACTGGGTGCCTATCATCAAAAACATAGATATACCATCGAATTCCGATTTCCTAAGGATATGTTCGTACTTCAAGTGACGACACAGATTGTTAATAGTTCAATACCCACTAAAGGCAATTTTGAAATTTCAGTTTTTATCTATGTTTTTGATGATAGGCACCTAGTACAGTTGGCAACTAAAGATACAGAATAGGGGGGCAGATCGTTCCAGATTAAAATTATGGAAGTTTGTAAAGTGCTACGTGAAGGAAGTAGTGCGAACCAGACATGCGTTAATCCAATTATAATCTGAGTCAGAAGTATCTTGATTCCAACAGTTCGTGGAAGAGTGACTGCACTCGCAGGAAACTCGTCTCTAGAACTGTGATGTGATGATACATAAACTTACGTTTCAAAATCTTCATTAATTGTTCTGATATGAGTGTGAAGTCTCAATGAGCTCATGTAGATCATTATTAACGGGTTCCGGCAATGGAGATGTAATCTGCGTGAGATTGAAACAAAAGTGTGATGTCCACGGACTTTTCCTTGAGCTCGTCTCCTGCAGTGAAATATCTGTATATTTTTTATGGGTGAATTAATTGGCCATCAAAAAAACAAAAATCTGCATCAAAACTACTAAGTTGGCTTCAAAAATAATATGTTGTAATCCTAACCTAAACTAGTTTATGTCAACTTAGTAATTTAGGTGCTCATTTAGTAGGTTTTAGATGGTCAACTTATTATTTATGGGAATTTTTTTATGGGAACTGTTTAATCAAAGCCCAAAAAAATTTGAATTTTTCAAAATTTCCTGTTTGTACCAAAGTTATGAAAAGCGAAATTTATCACTTTTAGTACGCCTTTGTGAACGATGACGTCACGATCTAGGCAGTTAAGCTCACTTTGAATTTGTAATTTCGTAATTTTTTGAGATATCGAAAAAATCATCTCATCTACTCCCATACTGCAATAAGGCAATTGCAACATCAAAAGCAGTTTTGTATAATTACCTAGATTGTTTATCCCATGTTATAATATTAAATTATAACACCGCGATTCTGTGCTGCGATTGGCCCAATTTATTTTAAAACCGCTGGTGACCCAATCAACAACAGAGACAAGACATAATTAACGACCTTATCTCTTAAGCCACGCCTCTTTTATCCTGATTGGCCTTTAAGGCAGCTTTACCGGAATGTCGCACCCGAGGTTTATGAACGAATCTTCTCATATTTCGTGAAATTGTTAGTTGAAAATATTATAAATAAAAACGATACGTTTGATGATGTGGATAAAGTACTGTGTGCAACTGAACATTATTAGACATTGGTACACTCATTCAAAGATATTACGAAACTCTATTAAGAAATAAAATAGCCACCTCTATTTTACGTTTTCGTTCGGACGGTTTTGCAAAAATTTGTCTTTGTACAATTTAAGCTCATATTATTTACAGTTCCATCAATATTTTAAATTTATACATAACTTCCTTTTTTATCAAATATAACCAACAAAAACACACCACACTGATGTTTTCATCAAAAGAGCCCCTCAAACTCAAGTGTGCCTCAGGTAGAGATGGGCGCGGGAAAATTCCCGGATTAATTCCCGTTTGGGAAAATTCCCGGTGTTTATCGGGGAAAATTGCCAATTAAATATAGATAGATAGTGATAGACCGTTGACGCTATTACAAACACCATTTACTGTAAAAGTTTTTCTGAAATATGTATTACTGGCAGAGAAAAAAAAAATTGAATTAAGTTTTTTTGTATGGAGAAAACAATTATACTGTCAATTAAAGAAGAACTTTCTGTCATTTAGCTACAATACGGCAAATCTACTTATTTGCCATGGTGGATAGCTTTTATTTCAAAATATATTAAAACAAAATGTCAAAATGAAAACACCCGAATATTTTCCCAAACGGGTGTTTTTATGGAAACTTTCCGGGAATTTTCCCGGGTGGAAACCCATCCCTAGCCTCAGGGCCCCTGGGCCTAAGATGGCCATGCTCGTGTCCCAATGTCTCAAATTATGTTACAGTTGCACAAAATAATAGTACAGGTACCTAATATTTTTAGCTTTTAAACATAATTGATTTTCATAAAAATCTTCATGTAGGAGACCAAACCTTACACGCTCTTGAATTGTGCTGTCGCGAATAAACTGAAGATTTCAATTTCAAATTATCTGGATTTGACTTTTAGGGTTCCCTTCAATTATATTATATCGTTGATTCCGTACCTAAAGGGTAAAAAAGGAACCATCACAACATCACCACAATGGTTCCTTTTTTACCCCATCCGTATGTCACATCAAACAAACTTTGAAATCGTTGACATCATATCATAACTTTTGAACCGCGATACATTCGACTTGCAATTTGGTTGAAAAAAGCACTCTGTCGCATAACAACATTTTGATAAATTTGTTTATTGAAGAAAGGAAAAAAAAATATCCGATGATTAGAGCAAGACTGGAAGCTTTTTTTGATGTGGCGGTGAGGAAGAACTGAGGAAATTAGCTTAACTGAGAAAGTGAAAAATGAAGAGGTTCATACTAGAAATATTTAAAGAAACAAGGACTTTAAGGCGCTACGTATAAGTTTTAGCGTCCTTGTTACTCCATATGCGAAAAAACCCTAAGTGCGAGTGGGACGGATTTGTGGAAAAGTAGCAAAAAGTCGGTTTTTTATTAATATAAAATGTACTAAGCTATTTTGTCAAAAAGATTTTCAAGGATACTTTACAAATACATTAATATCCACATTTTGAATGCAATTTCACAATGAAATGGTTAGGATTTCAGAATTACAGGAAAAAATAAAAGGTCTTTTCGGAATTAAATTATATCGAGAAAATTTCATCCAATCGCGTTTTCCTTCAGTGAGAATCTTAATCAAATACTCAATAAACATTTACCCAAAAATGAAATACGTAGATGACGTTATTGTGGAGTAAATGGATTTGAAAAAAACCCATTTTTTTTTTGGTATCGCCTTAAAGTGAAATATTTTAAACATAAAAATATGTAAAAATAGATGAGGAAACTAAAGAAAACTGATAAGGACATTTAACAGACATGACCTACCGCCCGCGACTCCGGGGCTGTAGTAGGTCATTAATGACCAAATTAATACATTACTACAAAACGTAGTCCAATAAATGTAGGTAAGCACTGAACAACTGTATGGATGAACTTTTTTTTACTTTTTTCAAAATCTATCCATTCTATGTTATGGACTGGGCGGCCACTATAAAGCAAATCTATCTCACAAAAGAAAAAAACAGCACCGATCCACTTTTTAGGGACAGCCGACTTTTAGTAGCTTCTAACAACTTGGCACGTTTTGCTTATTCCATACAAATATTTTGCGTTTTCTGGTAGTTATCTTGAGCTCAGTTGACCCTATAGATACTTATGTTCCATAATTTCAATTAAAATAAATTTCCATACAGAATATAAGGTGAAATTTATTTATATAGATAAATTCATACTGAGGACTCGGTAAGTATTCGATTGGTGATCCTTTTTGTGAAATTCGTGAATAACATTTTTCGTGTTCCCTATAAACGCAAGCCCAGCCCCGGGTTGTGTTAGTTGTTACTATTGTGCGAATATATATGCGAAATTAGCAAAAAGTATTGATCCGTGTTACTGATTACTTACCAAGCCTCCGGTATGAATTTGGTTATTTTTTTTGGATTGGTGCTGTTTTTTTGTGAGATAGGTTTGCTTGTAGTGGCTGCCCGAAGGAAGACTAAACTTTACTTTTTATGTGAATCGCCGAAAATTCAGCAATAGAACATCTGTCAAAGGTATAAGAGGGACAACACAGAGCCATTCTGCTATTCTGCCCGCTCCCCGCTTGTGCCTATAGGCTGAGTGTCACACTAGCCTGTTGCGAGCCGGGAAGAAAGCGAGTGGGCGACCATTCCTTTATAACCGACAGGACGATACCTCCTCCACCACATAACTTACCAACGCTCGCAGCTTTGCGCGCTCTGTCATCACAGATACTGTACCAATAACGTGTATCTGGCAGTATTCTGGGACAGTTGTTGAACAGTGAAAATGAAAGTACTCTACGTGTGTTTGATATTTTGCGTAGTGGTGTGTTTAGTAACTGTTGAAGCTCACTCTTTACGTGCCCGGAATATGGACTATGTAAGTATAATATTGTAGGTTATTATTTCATCCCTTTTTTGTATTTGTTTTTATTGTATATTTTGAGAATATATCCTGGAAAAACTAACAAAGTTCAGGTAATGTGTTGAGTAGAGTTTATTTTATATAAAATTTAAAAACTTTTTGTCATTACTCATTATGATTGTGGTAGTTTCTTAATGGTTCATAAATATTTATTCAATTTTCCTTTAAAGACACTTCATTTGTGTTTTAAAAATTATTTGCAAAATTTAAAATTTTATCGGTTCACTCACAGACGAATTGTCTATGGGTTCAGTAGACGTAAAAACGATTATAAACAAGAGTTATTTGCTACCTTTTCAGTTTTAGGTTTTCGTAAAACTCGAATATACGACAGCTATTAATATTCATTGCTTTATTCTGCCCTAGCTTTTGCCCGCTTGATTTCGTGTGCATTTTCTGTTGTCACTCTCCGGCCCATAAACTATCTCTACGCAAAAAATCATGTCGATCCGTTGCTGCGTAAAGAAGGACAAACCAACAAATATACTTTTGCATTTATAATAAGGGTACAGACGGATAATGCTGTGTCACGCACGACATCCTAAACTTTAGGACCTATTATTTAAAAACTTTAGCTAAGAATAATGTATTCAAATTGTTCAATTAATAATCAAACTAATGTTGACAAAATTAAAAAGTTAAAAACTTTTATTTATAACGTATAAAGTTGACAAAATTTTTTGTAAAAACTCTTGCCAACGTTATTTTGGGCCACCTGTAAAAAAGTAATTTTATTGGGTAGCTTCAAAAGCTGTGTGTATATAGTAAACTATTTGTTTACATTTTTCTTAGCCAAAAGTTTTTTTATGGGTGTTATAATTATTTATTACTAGCCTGTGGCTCCGCCCGCGTTTATTCAACTCAACGTTTTCGGTTTGGGCATTATTTTATTAACTTTCCTTATAGCCTATATGTTGATCAGGGTGACTACGATGTTAATAAAGAAAACCGCATCCAAATCCGTTCAGTTGTTTCGGAGATGCGCGAACAAACAGACAGACAGACAGAAAATAATTCTAAAAAAAGCTGATTTGTATTCTGTTACTCTTCTTTAGTTACCCCCTTTCTATTTTTATTATTTTTCTTCAATGCACAGACACACCGGGTTTTATTGTTTTGTTATATGTATTGAAGAGTTTGTTACTAATCCGAAGAATTGACCTTCATGATTGAGGTATGTAATGTTGCCAACAGCTGGAGGCCCTGCGTCGGATGCAGCAGATCCCACAGTGGCACTGTATGAGGTACCGGCGCTTCCAGCTCCATGGACCCTGCAGTCGCTGGTGGTTCATGAGGAGGCATTGAGTCTCTGCTTCTACACAATGACGAACGTAAATCCGAGGACATGCAGGACTTGGTAGAACTGTCCCCTAACGATATTATATCGTTGCTGTCCCAATTTATCTGATAGTTTATAGGTGTTATCAAGAATAATTTGGTTTTCAGTTCTTTTTACGTTTAAAATATTCATTTACCAAATAGAAAATGCATA
Source organism: Ypsolopha sequella (assembly GCA_934047225.1). Lineage (NCBI taxonomy): Eukaryota > Metazoa > Arthropoda > Insecta > Lepidoptera > Ypsolophidae > Ypsolopha > Ypsolopha sequella. The sequence goes on from OW203996.1 coordinate 14,880,448, forward strand.
CGACATTATTCAAGTACAACTTTTTCACCGATCAATTGAATCGTTATAGTTGCACATTCTCAAGAGAATTTTTTAGCATCTTATCTACCTAAGTACATGTAGTTTTTAGAAAAAGGCACAAAAGCCTTCGACTGAAACAGATTCGCCTATTTATGAGGATTTTACTACTTATTTTATTGGACTTAAATAGTTTTTTTATTAACAATTTGCCTATAATATGATTAAAACTCACGTGAGCTGACATACTAAAGCTGAGCGGAGACCTTTTTGGTACATTCTGCGCTAAAGTTTATTTCATTTGATTGTAAAGTGTTTTATTATGTACCAAATAAACATTATTCTATTCTAGATTATTATTACATACGGCTAGAATACTCACGTGTAATTGTTGTTGACTATATGCCAACCGTTTCACCGATACAATTTCGGCATTATCAAGGCGAGTGTCGTTCTTAGGACGACGACGCGGCGTTCACCGTCACTGGCAACCGTCGATCATATGGCATATAGTAAACACAATCACATGTGAGTGTCAAGTCGTATTTAATAATAATTTAACAATTTGCCTATTTATAAATTCCTAGATAATTTATTTAAGACTAATTATTATTTTAACTTGTTCAATTTTCAAAACATTAGTATTTTCTCTGTTAAATATTAGCATTGGTTCTCAAATTTAGTAGGAGAATAGTACCATGTTTTTGAGATTTAAAACGTCTGAATAGATATTGTGCTCCGTAGAAAATCTAGTCAAAAATAAAATACCATTAAGTATTACTTTTTTTGTTTTATTGTTATCATAATTTCTTATATCCTTTTCTGTTGAATTTTTGCTTTTCTTAATCATGAACGCTTATTTAAAACTATCAGGAACTTATTTTATTTCATATGGGCACACGCAAAGAAAAAAGCGGGGTATCCAATAAGAATTTGGTGTCTGAATACCTATCTTTGGTTTACATAAGTCTGTTAAGGTCTAACAGTCAGTTTCCTGTAAGTCTAGAAACTGGGTCACTTCTTGAATTGACTTAGTTTAGGGCTTGTTATTTTTAGCCAGTTCCCTTAACTGTGCAAATTGTTATTAATCTGCTTTTTTCTACTTGCTACTCTACTTAAATTGTGTAGGTAAATTTTAAGTTTGTTTCATTAATGTGGATGTATGTGTATGTTACCGACCAAACCAGATTTTCGGGACAAACTAGCTTGGCCTAGGGCAAACGTCGTCGTGGCGTGACTCGCCATATATTGTGCTGTGATATAAGGAGCTTTTGTAGTTGAAATAATTGTATATATTCGTTATTTATAAGCTAGTAAAGTAAGATTTGTAGCTTGTAAATAGTTACCATACTTATCGAATTAGGCTAAGCCCGTAATGATAGGTATTTGTTGAAAATACATAAATAAATAAAATAAATAGTCTAAAATCTGATGACCAAAATGGCCAGGTAACTAAGTATTCATCTTACCTGAGGGACCTTTATATGAAAATCGTCGATCTGGCAGGTCGCACCTGGTGGATTCAGGTGTTATGGGGTGGGGAACAAAAATTTAGTAAAAGTATCATCATTCGTTTTTGTTGCAAACTGTTTGGCTATATTCCCAATACACCCAAAAAAAATCGAGTCAATTGGTTGGTGGAAAGATGTAAAAATTATAATTAGGAAAAAAAAACAATTTTCAGGTAATAGTCTTATTGCTGGCTTTTTTTCTGTCAAGAGTATATCTTCACCTAATTTTTTTTCCTCAACCCGTAACACCTGCATCCACTAGGTGCGTCCTGCCAGATCGACGGTTTTCACAAAAGCGTCCCTCGGGTAAATTGAATCCTGAGTTTTATCGTTGATAAATTTACCTGGCCGTTTTGGTCGTCAGCTCTCCAATAACCTTCAAACCTAACCTACTGGCTCTTTTCTGCGCTGCAGGGCTTCCGAAAAACTAGTTCGGCCTCGGCCAAACTATTTTTCCTAAAATCTAGTAATAAAAAAATATTTATGCATAATAAAATACCTACGTACTGACATCTTGCTTATTTGGTTTAGTTATAAATAATTTTAAATCGACAGTATTTTCATATGATATTTATTAAAATAAGTACCGAACTACGAACATAAGGATTTAAATATATTGTAAACCTAAAAAAACACCTTTTAATAACACCGGGGCGGGGCGTATGGAAACTAAGTCCATCAAACTGTGGAACTCCCTTCCACACACTATCAGACATAGCCCCTCCATTGGTGTATTCAAAAGGAAAATAAAAGAGCACTATCTTCGACAACCTATCCTGTATATACTATATCATTCATTTCGTATTAATTTACTGAATATGTATTTTTTTATATTTATTCATGCTATCTAGTACTTTCATGCAAATTTCATGTAGTTTATTATTTATTTTTAACTTGTAGTACTATTGGGTATCTACAATTAATTTAATCTTGTTTCTCTGTAAGTATTATCGTGCACAATATGAATATCTTATTTATATCAAATATCCCTATCACCTTTGGTTTGCTGGAAGAAATCTCATTAAGAGATAAGCACGCCATTGTACATAATATAATATAATAATAAAAATAATAATAATACACCTCTAGATAGTGTTCAGCAGTGATCTTATTAACTACACTAAAATTAAGCGGAGCGTGCTTTAATATAAAATTTCTTTTTGCCAAGCTTTTCAATACCAACGTTATTTTATTTTAATTAAATCTAAGCATGTTTTGCTTTGCAGAAGATCTATATGTAGCTAAATATCTATCATACAAAGCCTTCGATTCAGGCACACCAGTACTTTTGACAATAGCATCTTGCGATACTGTGATGTCGTCTCCATTCATTTCTATTTCACGCTCAACAGATCTTGCTCTACTGATTTCTATGTTATCAATTTCCGTTATATCTTCAATGGCTGCCCGTTCCATTTTCTCTTTCATCAGTATATTGTTAAAGTATCGTATTGTAAAGTAAAAGATCAATTCCACAAAACTGAGAATGCTTGCCCCAACGAATAGCCCGGTGGTTCCTCCGATTGATACTGAAAACACAATTCAAATAATGTACAAAGTTTGCCAAGTGCGACTTTGGCCGTATAATGTCAAGTGCACATCTTCAAATGACCATTTCACATTGCGTAACTTGGTCAATCGGTCTAGTAAAAATAATATAGATAGTAGACTATACTTCTGATGGGCTTGTCTTATCAAAAATGAAATTATCTCAAAGTTTCATGTTTTCCAAACTAAAATAACATAAGCGCCAAACCACATAAACATTTTTTCAAAATAAACTAAGCTATTTTGTCAAAAGATTTTCAAGGAGAGTTTACAAATACATAATATCCACATTTTGGATGCAATTTCGCAATGAAATTGGTTAGGATTTCAGAATTACAAGAAAAAATAAAACAATTTAGAGGTCTTTTCGGAATTAAATTCCATCGAGAAAATTTCATCCAATCGCGTTTCCCTTCAGTGAGAATCTTAATCAAATACTCAATAAACATTTACCTGAAATTAAATACGTAGATGAAGTTATAGTGGAGTAAATGGATTCGAAAAAACCCATTTTTTTTGTATTGCCTTCGTTAAATCATAAAATTTTGAACTTTTAACAAATGACCCCGTGGGTCAGTCTTAAAATATTTTAATAGAAGCAGAGTTATTAAATATGGGGACATTTTTTTTTTAACTAACACAATATTTATTAACAGAAACATAAAAACTTAAATAACATGAAATAAAACTAAAATTAAACATTACAAACTTACCTATAAAACTAAAATGTCTCCTAAAGTAAAATTAAACTAAGTAAAAAATGTTTGCCAGATCGCCGCCGTCTTGTGACAGGGTTCCCAAAATGCTGGCAGCATTTCCTCTTTGGATTGCCAAACTAAGGCGTTGTCCAAAGTATGCGCCAGCTCTTGGGTCCCCCGAAACGTCAACCAGCCGCGAGGAAATTTCTTTAAAAAGACATTTCGCCTCTTGACCCCACGGCCCAAGGGTTTCGACGCCCAAGGGCCATTTTTATTTTCACATCAAAAATACTATTTTGCACACTAAGTTTTCCATCAGAAATCCTTCAGCGCAGAAGAGAGCCGGTTAGGTTATGTAGTCCCGCGACCGCCATACCTAACCTTTGTGGTTATTTTTTCATGACAACCCAGAAATCCATAAGAGCACAGTTAGTAGTTTAGTGTGCAAGTCAGAACTTTTTGATGTGCAGTTAGTATTTTTGATAGCACACTGTAGTAGCATTTTTAATGTTTTCTGTTGTGTGTCGAAATACACGCCTTAAATAAATACCTAGCTTTTCGTGAGCGCGTGTTTCTTGGTGATCGTAACAGTCACGGCTGAGAACGCACTATTTTAAACTAAAAGGGAACGTCGTAGAGTTCAGTTCTGATTGATGCAAAATAAGGTACTCAATCTGACATGATAATGCACCCATAAGAGCGGTTTCATTGCCGGATTGTGAAAAACCCGTCTTTTTCTAATTAATCGAAACCGATAACTTAAAATTCAAAATTCACTCAATAGCTATCCAACATAACCTTATTACCTTAATTATTACCTATGTATCGTGTATACTGCATTCGCAAAGTATCGTTTGGTCTCTGTAAATTAGAATTAAATTTTTTTTAATTCAACATTTTATATGTGTATACACAATACATAAGTAATAAGGTTTTGTTGAATAACTATTCACTGAATTTTGAATTTTAAGTGTTCTGTTTCGATTAATTAGGAAAAGGCGAGTTTTTCACAATCTGGCTAAACCGCTCTTAAGGCGCCTCTTCCCAGTGTCATCCGAAAATGAGTCTATTGATAGAAAAATATATTGTTACTTAAATTATAAAGAACAACTTCAGTTTAGGAAATTATTCTCGCGTATAAGAAACAGAGAAACAACATGAAAATATTGTTCAAAGTCAAGCTGCTTTTAGACTAAAATAAAATAAAATTGGTAATTTCTTTGAAACCATTAATAGTATTTATTTGGTTCTTGCACTAAAATACCAAGAAAAATATTGCTTAGGAAAATTATTTGTGGATTTTTTTTCCCGCCCATCGCGTCCATGTGAAAAGTATTATTTTCTTATATTATACTAAAGCTAGGCTGAATATTCAGGGCCGTAAAATATCCTATAATATGCATCAGGTATAGAGGCAAATATTGACTAAACCAATTCCCATAGGTTAATTTTTAAAAGATTTTTTTTTAATATTTTCAGAGAATATACGCCATTTTAGGACATAGTTTTCATTATTTTGGTATATAAATTAACCATTATTTTTTAAAGAATTGTTCGATATGACGTCACTTGAGAATTTTTGACATTAATTGTGATGTGTGATTGCTTATAAAAAAGTGGTCTGTCTCTGTCTGTCTATTCATCTGTCATCCAGCTGTCAAATTAGTCTGAAGCAAATTATTATAAATTTATCTTGATAGCAAAGGACACATTTCTAAACAGCCATTTCTCAAGTGAAGTCACACGAAGGCAAATGGAAGTCGCAGCCTTTTCGTATAAATATTCATCATCATGGGGTTTTTTAGACCAAAAGTTCGAAGAGTTTATTAAACCTAAATTTCGAAAAGGTTTTCGAATTAACACACCTTAACATAATTTAATTCATACGAATTATGGGCTGCTAGGTAAGCAAATAAAAATAATCAAGCCTATACAACGTGTAACAGAAAGGTGTAACCATATTTGAAGAGCTTATTCAGTCAATGATAGGGAATGCAATCTTGCACCTAAATGTCAACCCGGTATTTCCAAGATTAAAAAAAATCAATCTCGCAAGATCTCGGTATTAGCGAGATCTTGCACTAATTAAAATTATTCGGAAAAATATTGTTTCTACTACTGGTTAGTAAAAAAATTAAAACAAGATATTAATCCATATAAAGGGATGTATTTAACACACTTATAATAGTTAATTATATTATTCTACTGATCATACTCAAAAACTTTCCCAAAGAAACATACCAGCGCAAATGAATTTTGTTTTCCATAATAACTTTAAAAACCAACTGTAAATGTTTTATGGGCATGTGTTTTTTTTTTCATTTATTTGTTATGTTATTTGGTAAATTTGTTTAGTGTGAACAGTAGAGTAGAGTATATGATTTTATTTAAAGATAACGTGTGTTTTTACTTTATATAGCCTATAGGCTAGCCCATCCGCGGACAAGGTTCTAATTCCATGTTTGTAGTCATCAATTTTAACAAAATGATGTTGAAAATGCAGTTATTGTCTTCTCGACCCAGCAAATCGAAAGCTTTATCTTTTTTTTTAAGTAATTCAAGTGTTGTCAATGCCCTGCATCTGTAATATGCGCTGCCACTTGATCTCGCAAATCTTGCGAGATCTCGCGCTGATAACGATGCGTGATTGATCTTGCAATATATGTGCGAGATCTCGGTATTTCGAGATCTCGGTATACCGAGATTGCATTCCCTAGTCAATGATATATAACAACATTTATTATGGAACAAACACTGTGTATCTCGAAAAAAAAAATTAACTTTTTCATAGAAAAATGCAATGCTGAAATGTATGGAAGGGCAGTTTTTTTTTTTGAGATTTCAGTGTTGGCTCCATAGTAAAAGTTGTTCTAAACCATTGACTGAATAAGCTCTTCAAATATGGTTGTATACACCTTGTATATGTATAGGTATATTTTCAAGTCTGTTAGGGACGTACCTACAAGGTCCAGTCTGCTTCTCACCACATTTCTTTTAAATCGTTCTGTTGGCAGGTATGTGAGCACGAGTTCTACAACGCTTTTTATTTTTTTCAGTTTTTGGTCCCTGAGAACAGATTAGTTAGAAAACATTTAAGTCGACTCATGTCTGAATAGAAAACTATTTAAGATCATGATAACAATACAATATTGTACAAAAATTCTGTGGGTTGAAGGGCACGGGGCGCGGCGGCTATAGCCTGCTTGGGCCTACAGCAAGGGCGGATAGGGGGGGGGGGGGGTCATGGGCGTAGGTCAACCTTTTTTTTTTGACTTAAAATTACTTACACTTAACCATACACATATGTATAGTTACTAAAAGCACCCTTCGCTCGATGCCGTTTCCGTTAGTAGATATAGGCAATTCAATCTTTGACAGCTAAAAAAATGCCTTTTTTACATCTCAGGATCCGGGCGTACAGGCTAGACCAGCCGTTCCGGACATATGAACCGTTAAAATTTTGACAAAAAAAGTCGAGAAATGTCCTGAGACACCCGGTGGGACGAAGTTTTTTTCATTTGAATTTTCGAGCCTGTGACCCCCCCTGGCTTGCAGGCTGGATCCGCCCTTGACCTACAGCCACAAAATAACCACTTACAGAAGGTTAGCGAAAACAGGCGCACGCACACATAGACGCGTACGTACGACGATCTCGGAGATACTCGGGTGAATGCCAATACGAAATTCTGCCGAGATCATCATACGTACGTGTGCGTCTGTCTTCGCTCCGTCGTCGAGTCGGCCTTCTGGTAGTATCTATTTTGTGCTGCAGCTTCAAACTGTCATGCGAAGTTCCAAGTTCGATTTCTACCGCCGCCGAACGTATCATTTGTAGTTATGATTCTTCTGCTGAGTGGAGTAATATTCTTGTGTGATATTGAAGAAACTAAACGTGGTATTTTTAATCTGATTTCATTATATAGGTAATCCCACAAAAATATACACACGTGAAAAAGGGGCAGAGTTCATTATGGCAGTTCAGGATTATCGGCTTTGCCGAAAAAAGAGTTGCGATCAAATTGAGTGTCGAGGTTTACGGAGGTTCCTTCAGTTATAACTGCAGTAATGTACAACGTTCTTTTTGTGTTGGGGTCCTTGCTACTGAAGATGTAGAAGTTGGCAAGTTCTCACAGCTAATGTTTAAACGGTTACATCATACATGCAAATAGTTGAATGCATAATGCAAATGGTAGAACTAAGTGATAGACCAATATTACATAGAGTTGGTTTTATTAATAATAAATTGGTTTTTATATACGACATGCATGTGATCCGCTGTGTAAACATTATGTCGTCGCCGCCGCCGTGCCCAAGCATCAATGAGTTTTTTTGGAATATGTTATAGGTCTTTACCAATGAAATTGCCAAAATTTTCGTACATATTTATGAGTTCATAATTCCTGTAATTCAATAGCGATTTCAATTATTTGTTTTTTGTTTGAAAGTTGATTTCAAGGTTTCACGTCTACGTATTAAACTTCGTTTTTATTATAAAAATTAAATCTTCAAAATCTATTTCCATGATAAGATTCGTAATAATTTTTTACAGCTGACACTTTTTAAAAAATTTAATGAATGTTGCTGTTAGCTTAATGTTGTCTCATTCATAGAAATAAGAAATTACATAATTTGAATTTGTTATTCCTAAAAAAAATGCAAAAACGTTAGTACTGAAAATTGAATTTTCTTCAAATTCTCTATAGAAAACAGCAATTTCATATGTAAATATCTAATATACAACGTGTAACAGAAAGGTGTAACCATATTTGAAGAGCTTATTCAGTCAATGGTATAGAACAATTTTTACTATGGAGTCAAACGGGAAATGTCAAAAAAAAAAATCTGCCCTTCCATACAATTCGGCCAAGCGGCATTGCATTTTTCTATGAAACAGTCGATTTTTTTTTCGAGGTACAGGGTTTGTTCCGTAATTAAAGTTGTTCTATACCATTGACTGAATAAGCTCTTCAAATATGGTTACACCTTTCTGTTACACGTTGTATATCTACCATCGAAGCAATTTCCGCTAACCCATTTTCTCTTCATTTACGGAATTTTTCATCCATAGTACATATTACAAATACTTATATTAATATTCCTAACCCTCAATTACATGTCATAATGGACCAAAACATGGTAAAAAACCTGCACGTCCAATAAAGGGTGTAATAAGTCGAGTTGAGTCGCTCGTTCGTGGCGGTACAGTTTGGACGGCGTTTTCGTTGTCAGTTAAACTGAACCAATAAATAAAAATCTACCTACCAATTTCGTATCAATATGGTGAAGTGCACAAAGTGTAATCGTGTTGTTAACAAAAACAACCCAGGAATACAGTGTGGGAAATGTAGCAAATGGTTACACGGAAATGGCAAGTGTGATCTGATTACAACGGAGCAAATAAGCGCGATCGGATCTGCTGATTCGGTGGATTGGAAGTGCCGTGCTTGTTCTGGAAATATCAAGCCAAAACGACTATCCTGTATACTGCCGGAGCCGGAAGATGATGATAACACCGACGATGAGTCACTATCAAACGCGGTCCAAGAGCAGGTTACTGCCAAAATTATAAAGGACATGCGCAAAGAGATCCGTGAGATTATAAGACAAGAGCTTCAAACTAGTCTCCACTACTACTCAACTAAGATAGATGACTACGAAGTTAAAATGTCGAACTATGAAGAAAATATAAAAGTCCTTGAAAATCAATGCCAGGACCTCAGAAACACATGCAAAAATCTCAATTTGAAAATTGACTTAATCGAACAGAAAGTAAACTCTTTTGAACAAGGACAAATATCGAACCAGCTCGAAATTTGTGGTGTAAAGGAGGAGGATGGCGAGAACATTACGTCCACAGTGGCAAAAATTTGTTCAAAACTAGAACAAGGCTCAGATGACGTCATTAAAGCCTTCAGAAAGAAGAAATCCCGTCCAGGCGACAAAAACAACGATAAGAATGCGCCAATCGTTGCCGTGATGCGTGAAGGATGCTCTGAACAGTGGATTGAGGCTGCCCGCAAGACTTCGCTTACTACCAAGGACATAGGACGTCATGGTGAATCCCGTGTGTATCTACGAGAGTGCCTTACTTCGAGTGTGGCCTATTTGTTATGGCGAGCCAAACAAGACTTGAAACTAACAGGGCTATGTAAGTTTGTCTGGTTTAAACACGGCTCCATTCTTGCTCGCAGGAGCGAAAGAGAAAAAATTAATAACATTAGATCCACGAAGGATATTGAAAGGCTATCCAAGGAGTTTTCTAAGTGAATCTTCCGAATTTTCTTTTTTGTTGTTTATTCGTACCACTAACTATATAATTCAAGATGGATGACTTTGTATCAGAAATTCATGAAACCAATCACAAAACATGGAATGACTTTGCGGATGACTTACTACCACAACGAAACTCGCTTATAATGCTGCACGTCAACATAAGGTCTATGATCAAAAACTTTTCTCAGTTAGAAATGATAGTAACGAACAGTACGCGCCTAGTTCATGTCATTGTAATCACAGAGGCTAACATCACCGATATCTGCAAAAAGTTATTTGAATTAGAAGACTATGAAATGCACACAGAGCTACGAAACAATCGAGCAGGAGGCGGCATTATTGTGTACGTCCATAAAAGTGTTAACTTTTCTAGATTCCAAGCTCGTACATTAAATTACGAATGTGTATTAGGACAGTTAGAATCTAATTACGGTTATAAGACGACTTTATGCGCTGTGTACCGTCCTCCAGAGCGAAGTAAAAACCTGTTTATTAAAGAACTCTCTCGTATGTTATCCTTGCACACCCCAAAAGAAAACTATGTACTCCTAGGGGATATGAATTTAGATCTCAAAACTCCTTCAGAATCTAATGTAACGCAATATCTTAATTCCTTGTCCGAACATAGCTTAGACTGTGGCATAAGCCAATATACACGGGTAGAAAAAAGACGCGATATGATAACTAGATCCTGTATAGATCATATTTTTATTCGTAACTCTGAGTCACACGCGATTGAGCAAACCGTGCACACCGTCGTGGTAAACAATGCATTGGCCGACCACTACATAACCGGTCTCGCATTGCTGGACGACTCGAGTAAACAACAACATAATATGTATAAAACTATAACTAAGATAGACAACGATAAAGTTGAACTTGAACTTCGTAAATTAGATTGGTCGGAGGCATTAAGCCTCGACGACCCAAATGATATTATTAACTTTATCTTAGAAAAATTTTCTGATGTTTACGATAGATGTAAAATAACTACAAAAATTAACCTTAGTAAGAGAAAATCTTGTAAATGGTTAAGTAAAACAATAATTCGTATGTGTAAGAAGAGAGATGAGCTTTATGAGATCTGGAAAAAGGACGAAAGTAAATTAGAAAATAGAGTATTGTATAATTCATACAGAAATAAAACCAATAAACATATAAATAATGTAAAAAATAACTATACTAAAAAAGAAATATGTAAAAATTTTAAAAATCCTAAAAAAATGTGGGAAATTGTGAATCGTCTTTGCGGTAAAATAATGAAGTCTATTGATGAGGTAATAACTAAACATTTCAAGAATAATATTGATAAAACCACTAATTTATTTGCCACGGAATTCAAAAACAATGTAAAAAAGCTATGTTCTTCATGTAATGTACCCCTCCTCGATTCACAATCCTATGTAAAAAGGCCGGACCTATCTATGCGATTAAAAAAAGCTAATGATGATGTTATATACCATGTAATAAAACATATAAATGATAAGAAAAGTCCTGGCCATGATGGTATAAGAGCCAAGGACATAAAATGTATAAATACTGAAATTACACCTGTTATTACACATCTTATAAATGCGTGTATCTTAAATAAAATTTATCCAGATAAAATAAAAGTAGGAATGATTCGACCTATTCATAAAAAGGGTAGCTTTACTGATATTAACAACTATAGACCGATAACGATCTTATCATGCATTGATAAAATTATTGAAAAGTACCTGGGTTTTGAAATACAAAATTACCTTATTAAGAATAATATAATTAACGGTAACCAGTACGGCTTTCAGAAAAATAAAAATACCACCCAGCTACTAGCAAAATTTTCTAATGAAGTTAACAGGCACATGGACTCTAAAATGCATGTGCTTGCAGTTTTCATAGATTTTAGCAAGGCCTTTGATACTTTAAATTATGAAACACTCTATACAAAGTTGCAGCAAAATGGTATACAGGGTCCATTCCTAGAATGGTTTAAAGATTATCATAAAAACAGGTACACAGCTGTCAGTATAGCTGGCAAACTCAGTGACACTTTATTAACCGAAGAAGGCACCGCTCAAGGTTCAATTTTGGGCCCGACAGAATACCTACTTTATGTAAACGATATGTGCAACATATTCCGGGATGGGTCTGTGTACCAGTTTGCTGACGACACATGTATTTTGACAGCGCACGAAGATATCAACGTCGCGCAAAATACTCTGCAATACAACTATGATCAGCTATGTAAATGGGCACACGATGTTGGACTGGTTATAAATGCACAAAAAACAAATTGTTGTACATTCATTCGCCATACTTAAAATCACCCTTTATACCACGCATCGTTGCCCACGATCACCTATGTATGCATATGAATAACAATAAATCTGATTGTAAATGTGAGTCACTTGAATCAGTCGACAAACATACATACTTAGGACTAATCATTGACAAAAATTTTACATGGGGACCGCATATAGAACGTATAAGTAAAAAACTACGAGCTATTCTAGCTAAATTAGTAATATTGAAATATAAATTACCCTTCCCTACAGTGAGATTACTGTATATGTCTATGGCGGATTCTATTATTAGTTATGGACTAAGTAGTTACGGCCGTACTTATAAAACCTATATTGAAAAAATTTATAAACTTCAACGAAGTATCTTAAAAAACATTGTACCTATCAACATAAGAAACCGTTTCAGAGAAGATGAGAAAGGATTATTTAAATATTGCAGAGTAATTGATGTATTCAATAAGATTAAACTAGCTGTTGTGTGTGAAGAATATAATAATGTCAACTGTCTTCAAAAGAGAACGCGGCCGCAACATTTTCGTAACCTTTCTTATCTACCTCCTTATGTTCTGCCCAAATGCAACAATATTTATGGAAAGCGCACTTGGAACTACATGCTACCTGAAATCTTAAATAGTATACCAGGTAAAGTGTTGCAAGACATAGATGTCAAACCTAAAAAAGTAAGAAAAATTATGAAGAGACATCTATTGTCTTGAACAATTAATTAGCTCAGTTAAATGTTTTTTATTATTTACTTGTATTTTTTTTTTTTTTTGTTATGTACTGTACCTAAGAAGTGGCTCAGAAATCACATTTAAACCCACTAAGGGTTTACGTGATTTTCTTTTTTATAAGTAAAAAATATGTACAAAACATGATAATTAGATAAATAAATAAAAAAAAAAAAAAAAAAAATACTCAGTGGCGGATTTGCAGTCCTAGCCGCTCTAGGCCCCAGGCCATGTGCCGCCCCTTTCTCAGCACCCATCATATAGACTAGATACATAATTAATGAATTTACTTCATGTCATGACCCATTAAAGTGGCCACAAAAACTTTTAATTGATTAAAAGAATTAGTAAATGTTAACTGCTAGTTTATAATATTTATAAAAAAAGCTGCTAGGATTTGCCGCCCGTCATATCTGGCCGCCCTAGGCCCGGGCCGGGCCGGGACTGACGTTTAATCTGAAAGTTTGATTTTTTTCCGCATTTCGGTAACTCAGTGTGATTTTCACTAATTTTAAACTTCCCAACAAGGGCTATGTTTTTTGACGAAACCTAAAACTCGCATAAAGTGCAAGACACACGTGTAATAGCTTGGCACAGTGCCATGACGTGTTTGGTATTTTACATTTAAGCTTCATAGAAATACGGTGTTATTTTAGCTGTATGAAGACGGGTGAATCTATGTGTACGCCGCGTATGTTTACTAACTAGGTAATACTACGTTATTCCAAAAAGTGGCGACAGTGGTGCTGGTATAAAATTTGTGTCACGCCATCCCCGTGGATTTTTTAGACTACAACCTTAGGCCTTAGGGCAAATCCGCCACTGGTAATACTAACTAGCCCTCTTTATCACGACGAAGGTTAGAAGACTTACGAGATCTCCTCATTCTTCACGACTGTGATCTCGGCCTCGCTGCAGGAAGGTAGACAGTCACAGGCCAGGCCTGGTCGCTGCGCCCAGTGAGGTTTGAGTGTCGTTAGTTCGTTGAAGTGGGAAAACAGGCAGTGCAAACCTGTTATGTTGCAGTGTTGCTCTTCCTCTGGATCATGGCAAACAACCGTACAAATTATGTTCTAGAACAGTGGCGGATCCAGGGGGCTAGGGGGCTGAAACCTCCCCAAAATATAGCTTTAAATATACTTTTGTATTATTACAACATTACAGTCTTAAATTTCTATTACACACGTATGATATGGTATTTACTATGATTTCCTGAAAAACTCGATGAAACCCCTGACAGGCCCCCACCAAAAATATCCTCATAGTCAAGGTTCGAACCTCGCGACCACTAATCCGAAGATAGCGGGTTCAAATCCCGTGGAGGCACATTTGTGTCCGGTCTAGCTGTTTCGGAAGGCACGATAAACTGTGGGGATAACTCACTACCCATCACGCTGGGACGTAATTATCGACGGTGAAACGTGGATGTACGGAATTTAATGACTTAAATTTGACAGTCCACACTCGCAAACACTTCAGACACCCCCTCGTGGATTCATGTCGTGCTGATGTATTTAGTTGACGGTGAATGTTGTTGCTTCTTGATGGAACGACATCTTGCAATTAAATAAAACTCCTTGGTACTCGGTTCCACAAATATAATTATATATTTGTGGATAATTAATAATTTGCATTAAAAATAATTAAAAATTGATTTTGCTGTCGAGTGGTCGGGCGAACTACATATCCCGAGGATGCCTTGTTTAGAGGCGAAACACGTGTCGATAAGTTTTCTTGCTTGTTATTTAAGATTGCTTTATTTTGTGCTCGTACTGCTTGCTTTGCTTGTGCTTGTTTTATGCGGGAGGGCGGGCGGTGCTTGAGTCTGCATTTTGAATAGCATGGTAAGAGTGTTTAGCGGAATATTGCAAATTATTAATATATCCACAAATTTATGATGGACTTCCGCAAAGAAACGCCTTTTTCAATTAATTTTAAATATAATTATGTTTAATTACCTTTTAAGGGTGTGCTACCGATTTCGTCGTTTTACGAAATCTTTTTTATCAAACTAAATCCTGTTTATGTAAACACATAAAATTTGTGTTTTTACAAAATATATTATTAACATCTCAAATACAGTGCCTGATGATGTCGTAAAACGACGAAACCGGTAGCAAATCCTTATAAGGTAATTAAACATAATTATATTTGTGGAACCGAGTACCCAGGAGTTTTATTTAATTGCTGGTGTATTTAACTCACGAGTCCCAGGCATGAAGTGATCATTGCAGCCACAGTGCAGTAGCTGCGCGCGCTTCCGGCACAGTACAGTGCAGGTGCTGTACGAGTAGTGTGGGTAGAGACCGTGCTCATTCTCGTCGTGGAAGCGACAGGCGCGCTGCTCCGGCGTGGTCTGCACGACCAGGGGATCGTTCTCTATGTTGAACACGGTCACGTGACGTCTGCAACAAGATATATAGATAGACAGAACATTTATTAAGCACCATAACACATACATACACGAAAATGAGGAATACAAAATTCAGCTTATCTCTAAAATACTTAATAATGAACACGTACAGAAAACAAAAAGAAAAAGAATAGGAAAAACAAAAAATGCATTTCACATAAACATAAACCTGTTTTTAATAATATTTCAGTCGTCGTCTGAGAATATTATATTTTGCATAAATATTTAAGTAAAAACTTGAAAAAGTATAAAAAAAATATACAAGGTGAATTTGTGACCATCGTCCAAATTCATACTTGATCCTTGGTAAGTGATCAGCATCATGAACCAATAACGATTTTTGTGAAATTCATGAAACTAAATTTCGACTCTCCATAGTGATTCACTTACGACTTTCACATGTGTAGTCTTTTGAGGAAAGTAACCAAACATGGAATACCATTTTGTTTTTTTGTTATAAAAAATAAAAAGACAAAAATTAAAGACGTCTATTAATAAGTATGATCAGTCATACATTTTTTTTGGAACTAATATTCGTTTTTAGGGTTCCGTACTTGCCTAAAAGGTAGAAAAGGAACCTTTATGGTGAGACTCCGTTGTCCGTCAGTACGTCCGTTTGTCACAGCCTCATAACTTTAGCACCATTAAAGATAAGGACATTTGGCACAAACCGCTATTTTGTCAAAAATATTTTCAAGGAGAGTTTACAAATACATAATATCCACATTTTGAATGCAATTTCGCAATGAAATTAGTTAGGATTACAGAATTACAAAAAAAAAAAACAATTTAGAGGTCTTTTCGGAATTAAATTCTTTTGAGAAAATTTCATCCAATCGCGTTTTCCTTCAGTGAGAATCTTAATCAAATACTCAATAAACATTTACCCAAAAATTAAATACGTAGATGACGTTATAGAGGAGTAAATAGATTCGAAAAAACCCCATTTTTTTTTTGGTATCACCTTAGACGTCGCTCACCTATAATGATACCCCACTGAAACAGGAAGTATCGTTGACTGTAAGGTAGTCAAACTGGGCACCTCATCTTCACTCAAAGTGTACAGCTGTAAAAATTAAACATTCAAGTACATATAACGTCGAAATAATTTACAAACGGTGTCGTTAGTTTCTAAACGCCTGCTGTTTTTCAATTTGACCTTTGGCAAATTGAAAAATGCCCGCCGTTTGTTCAATTTCCTCATTTTCTAAAAAGCGGTAATCGAAAGTCTCACCAAAAAGTAAAAATAGGTGCGACAACGAGCGGAGCGAGAAGGAGCGTGTTAGGAGCGTGTTGTGACCAGGCGATTATTCCGTAACTATTACAGATATCAAAAAATTTTAAACTGATATCGAAAGTACGTTACATAATCAGTAAAATGACATCAATAACTTTTGGAAAATCAAACGAGAAATATCCAAAATTTTTACATGAAACATTCCCATGTCAAACACAAACAGTCTGATGATGAGGTCCTGACAGGTTCAATGAAACTCTTCAACAGGCGTAGATAAGATGATCGTATTTGGGTTCTTTCCACCCCTAAGAGGGTAAAATAGGGAGTTGTTTGACTTGAAAATTGGAACACATACTCTTCAATAAAAATTAATAAGGCTTCGAAAATCCTACACGGCATGGTAGACGGGCGCACTACTCTCATCCCGGAGATTACTTGAGTTTTACGGAGAATTTCGTCCTTATTACTTTTTTTGGGATAATGTCAGTTGTTTATTCAACTGAGAGTTGTTGACAGGTAGAAAAGTAACAGCTAAAAAAACTTTACCTTCGATGGCACTAAAACGTCAAGAGATATGACGCCGCGTTTATGCGTGATGTTATGTATCATTGGAAGCGGTTTAGGATCCCTGAAAAAGAAAAAAACCTCATTGCTTAAGATTGCATACTCTTAACTAGAGGGCGGCCAACTGTGTCTAGCTATGGGTTCATATTATGGGTATGGCGATAAGGCTCACCAGCCGTGTAACATCAATACAGCTAGGTGTAATTCGTCGGTGAAACTTTGTTGTACGAGTGTTGACTGTGACTTAACTTTGGCTAAATAAACCACTTGTACTGTTTTATATTTTTGAGGTTCCGTAGTACCTAAAAGGTAAAAAAGGAACCTTTATGGTGAGACTTCGTTGTCCGTCCGTATGTCACAGCCTCATAACTTTAGCACCGTTAAATATAAAGACATGAAGTTTGGCACAAAAATAGCATTAATTTGACCACATATCACGGTGTAAAGAAAGATATGAAAAATTCTAAATTGTTCAAAATATTTCCAAAACAAAAGTGAGAAAAATAATAAATATTATCCTAAAAATACAGTATGTATATATCAAATTGTAGATATTAAAAAGTTGATTGTAAAAACATATACTTTTACTATATTTACTGGCACTGGTTTCAAGACATCTTTAAAAAAACCACAAAAATATGTATGTCCCCCACCCCCTTATCTGCAAAACTGGTCGACCAAAACATATGAAAAAAATCATGGTAATATGTGTTTACGTAAAGATTACAAGAAAAATCAGACATACGCACGGACGGACAACGGAGTCTCACCATAAGGTTCCTTTTGTACCTTTTAGGTACGGAACCCTAAAAATAAAAATAAATCCTTTAAAAATTAAGCTATGGGAAATCTATAGGTAGGTACTTACTTGACTTGAATAGAATTGAGGATGTAGCAAGGTCCAATATCCGTGTCAATGGGTTGAAAATATTCGCAGCAGTCAAAAGGTTTATTGTTGTAGGAGCAGTTGGCTAACATTTCAGGACACTTGCTGCGCACGAGACTTGCGAAGTAGGTGTAGTTGTTCAAGGGGCACAACGGGTCCACCTTATATTTGATACAGTTGTCTAATGTAAAGAATAGGATGCCTCGGAAGTAGGCTATCTCCTTCAAGACGTCTTCAAGGTCAGGAGAATGGACTGGAGTCCAAATCCTGAAATAAATGTAACTTAGCAAGATGACTACTTTCTATTTCCATTTATATAGAGTTCGGTACCGTACTGGACCAAATGTCTTCGTTGTTCGTCTTTTTTCTCGTTTGTCAATAAAGCAGCTATTCTATTAACAATTCGTGAGTTAGAAACATTTATTTTATTTATTATTTATTTATTATTTACATTTATACTACACAATCTTTACAGGCTAACCTAATGCGATTGATAGCAAATTATATTTAAAGCAGTTTTTGCGAACTCCGTCAAAGAACAACTAAACAAATCGGTATCCGTAAGGTTGTCGATTCTGTTGAAAAGATGGAGTGCCTTTACAACAGGTGACTCTTTAAGAACATTAGTGCGCGCATGCTGCACGCAAAACAACTTATGATTTCTCGCGCGAAGATAGCTATCCGGCACAAACAGCTTCAAGGACGCTAGCAACCGCGGATTGAACAATATACCTATCAAAACTTTAAAAAGATAAATTAGTAGCGCCAGGTCTCTCCTCACTTCCAACTTATTATATCCAACCATACCTATAACAAATAGGGTTGGATACATAAGTGGATAGTATGCATAAACACCATAATTTTTTAAATACAGCCAGCGAACAAACTTGTTTTGAATCTTTTCCATTATGTGACTATATTTAGTCTCATGGGGATTCCAGATAATTGCACGGAGCTTTTACGGGTAGCATGATATTGAAAGTCCTAGCCTGCCTCTGTATAAAGCCCAAGCTTTTTTACAGATAGCCACAATGTGATCACGAAACGTTAGCTCGGCATTCATCAACACTCCCACGTCTTTAACGCTAATATCGACTCGCGCTAGCGCTAACATATATGTAGCTAGACAATGGTCTTGCTTTTTATCATCGGTCTCGCTCCAACTTTGTATGTGTATCTCTCTCTAATAAAATGTCAACGTGAGTGCATGCTTTTCATTTAGCTCCTGACAAACAATTACTAATAAATCTAAAATCAGCATTATAAAATCTCCACCGCTTACAAAAAAATAATTAAAAAAAATATCTTAATAAATAAAATATGTAAAAGAAACGTAACCCTCTCAGGGCCCGAAAAACTTTAATGACGTCACATTTGGTGGAGGCCAGTATGACAGGTTGCCTATTAGTAATAACTCTTATTGCGGCGTCATAGTCGCTAAAATCGTTTACAAGGGAGCTTGAACTGCGACTACTGTACTTTGACGAAACTGGTACAGTGGAGACCGTATCAAGTAAGACACATTGGACTTTGTACCTATCTTATATTCTTCTCTGTAGGGGCTAATGTCGTACTGCAAGTGTATAGCCTGATGAGGTCTCCACTGTACATTGTTAAAATACGACTTGGTTTTTTTTGCTCAATAGCGAAGAGTCCTAGTTTCTTCTTGTCCGTCAGCAGTATAACTCAAAACTACCGATCTCTTATTGATGGGGCTTTGGTACGTATGGTTTGATGTAATCTCCACTGTACACCTTGAAGACTATACCTGTCCGCTACGTCCCAAACTTTCTGCAGATTGTCGACCTCACAGAGCGCGACGGTAGGCATCCTGGTGTTCCAGCTCAAGTAGTCGGTCTCTACGCCAAAACTGATGGGGCTGGTCTGGAACGCGTTCCAGGCAGCGATTATCAGGATTGCCGATCCGTACCATGAGACCACTATCAGGGCCACCCATAGCCATCTGACAATATAAGTTATATAATAAACATTTTAAGGTTTCGTTGAAAAACTAATAAGAGTGCATCACAAAGTGGAAAATCAAATAGAAAACCATTTTCTGAGTTAAAGTACATCTGAAATAGGGCTCGAAAACTATGGACTTATCCAGCACGTCCATTAAACAGATTGCACTCTATATTTATTGAGGATGGTTTTCCTTGGGTTTTCCCAAACATATATAATTTTACCAAACATTGGATGCTTACCTATGAAATTGGCGAAATTTTCTTACAGATTCATGAGTTCATAATTCCTATTTTAATTATTTGTTTTTTGTTTGAAAGTTGATTTCAAGGTTTTACATATAAGTGTTAAATTTTGTTTTTGTTTTCAGTTTGATAACTAAAGTCAAATCTTCAAAAACGGTTTGTCCTAAATGTTCCATCCATTTTCATGATAAGAGATTCGTGTTTTGTACAGCTGACACTTTTCAAATATTAAATTATTGTTGCTGTAAGCGCTTAATAAATTATGCGTAAGAAATTATGAAATTTGGATTTGTCATTCCTAAAAAAAATGTAAAATTGTTGGTACTGAAAATTGAGTTTTCTTCTAATTCTCCATCCAAAACGCCAATTTCATATGTAAGGACCTACTATAATGATATGATTTTTTACTAATAAATAAATCTTTTACCTTTCAGTCCAGTGCTTTTTATCATCGGCAACATAATGCACGCCAGCGAAAGTACAATTTTCACAATAATCTTTAATTTGGGCGCTACATGTGGTGGGGGCAGGCATTTTGATTGAAATATTCTGCTACCTTCAATTTACATGGTTATAAATTCGCGACTCGTTGTGGAAAATTGTAATTTAATTATAATGTGGAAAATTGTATCAACTGCTGCAACCTGGCTGCAACTCATTAATATTTAATTACTTAAACTGTACTAGGTGGCATATCAAGTGTTTATTGTCACAACTATGCAGATAACTTAGGTGAAGGTTACATGCAATCAAACAAAATGGTAACATTAACAAAAAACAATTAACACGCTATTTTCGAAAAAGAAATGTCTTATATATTTTTATCTAATCCCATACTTACAGTAAGGTAATCACAACATCAAAAGCGGTTTTATAAGTAGGTTTCTACATTGTTTATCCGATGTTATAATATTACATTATCACACCGCGATTCTGCGCTGTGATTGGCCCAATTTATTATTACACCGCTAGAGAGCCAATCAACAACAGTGAAAAGAAATAAATCCCGTCTTTATTTCTTAAGCCACACCCCCTTTATCCTAGTGGCTTCTAAATGGCCCTAAGTCAGCATTACCAGATGACACACCTGAGTTTCGTGAACGAGTGTTCTTCTTCTCAGTTATCGTAAAATTGTTAGTTGACAATATTATAAATAATTTCACGCGAAGACGATATTTTTGATCGTCGTAAGAATAAGAATAAAATTGCATTTATTCGCTGCAACAAGTAAATCAGTAAGCAGACACAATACAACATAAGAAAAAGAGAAAGAGAATTAAAAAGAAAAACATAATGATAATAATACACATAAATACAAATAAAAATGTTCTATAAATATAGGTATAAGACATTCGTAGACAAAGTATTGTGAGCAACTGAACATAATTAGATATTGGGACGACACTCGTGCAAAACTATTAAGAGGATGGCATACCCTAGCAACTTTTTTTATTACCCGTCCAGCACAATAAGTCTAATGGCAAAGACCTTATTTGGTTGGTTTTGTTAGTGTTTTTCACGTTGCATGTACAAGAACAAAAGCTAATCTATTATAGTTTGACTCATGACTGAAATGGTATAGTAAAAATATAACTGATTACAAAATATGACTGATTAGTATTTAATCTTTTAGTTATAATACGTACATACGTGTACATACCATACACGTTACCTACAAGTGCATTACAATCTAAACTTCTTTATTTTAAATATTGAGACTGTTTCTCTGCGATACTTGAAAATGTATAAGACTGATTAAATTTCATAATTAAGAGTTGATTGTTTAATTAGTTCAAGTTACTACCTTCTTAATGCGCATAATAGGTATATGTTTCTTGGAAACGTTCTTTTAAGTTTTAGGTAGGTAGAGGTCCAAATTAGCATTTCTTAATCAAGAGAGTAATTGTCATAGAACGTATCATAAGTATGTCATATGATAAAGGGACATAGTTTTATAACATTTGTATTTCTAAATAAACGTTAATTGAATAATTTGTTTTTCTTTGTCCGTCATTCAAATGCAGAAGGGAAAGTGTAATGGCCAGAATAGCTATATAAATAACACTATATAAGAATCGTATTTGCAGAAATCCCACATGGCGCAAATATAGCACCAATGAATATTGACCTAGAAGGGTAACTTTGCAATTGTAATTCAGCTTTCAATTTAACTACATAAAAGTCTGTTTCAACGCAAGATTTGTACTAAAGCAGGTGTTGTAGCCGCTGGCTACAGGATGCAGAGCTGATGGAATTTGAATGGGAGAGTAGACAGGATAAGAAAAAGATTGTGGGTAAACTGACTGACCTTGCTTTGGAATGTTGTTCTCGATGGGCCGACAGGAGATGCGGTGACGTGCTGAGCCTTCTTGTTGGCTAGTTGAGCTGGCATCTGTGCAGGGATGTATTGAATGTCCTGGTTTGAGTGATGTACACAGCACTTGTAATTACACTACACTTTAGGTACGCGATAATTGTTTGTGCTGACGCGAATGTCTATTGTTTAGAGCTGTCGGCTGCGCGGGCGCGCGCGCGTGCGCCTAGAGAGGCTCGCCGATCCGAACAGAGCGAGTGAACCGCGGGTTGGCAGCACGCGAGTCCATTGTGTCGCCAGGTGGCGCCAGCGCAGCGCCGCGATATTAGTCATGCACATATCATTCTGACGTCACGCTGGTATAGCGTGAACATCCTGGGGGGGCCGGGGCTGCGGCTCCTCCTGAGCTGAATCCAGCGGCAGCCTGGCTATCTTGAACACAGGTCGTCGCAGATTTCCATGAGCTGTGTCCAGATCCACAACTTGGATCACTCCATCCTTGCCAGGCATTGTGCGGAGAATTCTCCCCAGCTTCCATTGGAGCGGAGGCAGGTCATCCTCTTTGATGAGGACCAGTTGGTCCACTTGAGGAGGGGAGGAAGGGGAGAGCTGATTGGGGCGGGTTTGCAGGGTATGGAGGTAGGATCTGGACCAGAGAATCCAAAAGCGCTGAGAGAGCGCTTGAATGAGCTGAAAGCGCCTAAGAACAGATATGGGTCCGTCGTAAAAAGACTGCTCAGGTAGAGCGGTGAGCGGACGACCAACAATGAAATGTCCGGCCGTGAGAGGGTCAAAGTCCGTAGGATCGGATAAAATCGGGCAGAAGGGTCTTGAGTTGAGTATTATTTCGTGCAGAGCGCCGAACCAAGTTATGTGCTGATTCGCGAGCTTGTGAGTGATTGCATCATAGTTTGTGCCGCAGTCTGAGCGAATGAGAACTGGAGTACCGCGACGTGAGATAAAACCTAACAGGGCTCGTGCTGAGTGAAATTGACCATGTACGTCTGCTATTATTGGTGTGTTAGTGACGTTCACTACACGTTGTGCGGAGTTACAAGAATTCTCTGTTGGAGCTGGAGTCATTGAGTGAAAATGAACTGAGTGTGTATGTGATGAGTGTGTGTGTGATGACTGAGTGCTGGTTTCATTGAGTGAAAATGAGCTGAATGTGTATCTGATGAGTGAATGTGTGAGTGAAAATGAGCTGAGTGTGTCTATATGTGCTGATTGAATGTGTGAGTGAAAATGAGCTGAGTGTGTATGTGCTGATTGAATGTGTGATGAGTGTGACTATATGTGAAAATGAGTTATTAAAAACTTGAGCGCTACCAACTCCAACGTGCGGATAGCTTGTAACTTGCGCGGGCCGAAAAAAAAAAAAACAAAGACTATGTTCAAACGGAACACGGAAAATAAACACGACAGAGAAAAAAAAAAAAAAAAATTTTTTTTAAAAAACAACCTGTATATGAGCCGATACACCAACTTGGAACACCCTATATGTGTACCACAAACAACAAGATCAGAGATGAGAAGAGAAAAAAAAAAATTGTTTACTATATTTGTGCTATACCCGGGTAAAAAAAGCAGACAATAACACAAATAAACGGTCCGGCAATATATTACTGCGACGTGAGATTACCGCAACACAAAAATATCGAAAAGGGCTGATGAACCTGTTCACTTTTATGTTATTTGCCTTGAAATCACGTGCCGACAATACGCGTTGGCTCTTGTTTACACGAATGTACCTTTACAACAACAACATCAGTCGTCGAAAATTCTATTTATAGAATAAAATATCTACCTACTGCTTTGAGAGCGAAAACAAACAAAGAATGTGTTTACCTGGCAGAAATCGGATCTAAATGCGGACAATCCAATGATGCAGATCAAACTTTGGTAACGTAATAATTCGTAAACGTAAACGTTCGTTACGTAATAACTTATGTATACGTGGGTTTTACGTATGTGCACGAAATAAAGCAAATACTCGCACCGAAAAAATATCTCGCAAAATCTCGTAAAATTTGGGTTTAATAAAGAAGTATAGTGGACTGTAATAAACAATTGGGCTGAATGAATATACTTATGTTATCTGAGCTGAATAATAATTACAACCGTGATGAAAATGAGTTATTCTGTAAAGGGGCGTGGGGGGGTCGGTTCTAACCGATAAATGGAATGTTCCAGGCGGCGGTTCTAATTATCTACCCGCGATAGGTATTCGAAACCACAAAATATTCTTTTGCCGGGAAAAGGGGCAAAATATGTAACCGGGTGAAAATGGACTGTAGTAAATCGACGGGGGCTGGTTCAAACAAAGTTACGGGCCGGCGGGGGGGAGGCGGGGGGTGATATAAACCAAAAATTTTCCGCTCGACGGACCAAAATTTTTCTTGTATTGAAAATGGACTGTAGGGGCTGAAAAGGGGGCTGGTTCTAACGGTTCGAATTCGAAAACGGTCTCGAAGGATCAAAATTGTGAAAATGGACTGTAAGGACCAGAATTCGATCCGGCCGAAGGACCAAAATGTAGCCGCTGGCTACAGGATGCAGAGCTGATGGAATTTGAATGGGAGAGTAGACAGGATAAGAAAAAGATTGTGGGTAAACTGACTGACCTTGCTTTGGAATGTTGTTCTCGATGGGCCGACAGGAGATGCGGTGACGTGCTGAGCCTTCTTGTTGGCTAGTTGAGCTGGCATCTGTGCAGGGATGTATTGAATGTCCTGGTTTGAGTGATGTACACAGCACTTGTAATTACACTACACTTTAGGTACGCGATAATTGTTTGTGCTGACGCGAATGTCTATTGTTTAGAGCTGTCGGCTGCGCGGGCGCGCGCGCGTGCGCCTAGAGAGGCTCGCCGATCCGAACAGAGCGAGTGAACCGCGGGTTGGCAGCACGCGAGTCCATTGTGTCGCCAGGTGGCGCCAGCGCAGCGCCGCGATATTAGTCATGCACATATCATTCTGACGTCACGCTGGTATAGCGTGAACAGGTGTGTAAGTTTTTTTACTTTACCTAAGCAGATTTGATGAGACAAAATTTCGAAGGAATTTTTTATTCAGAAACATGGATACATCACGTACATATTTCTTCATTATTACTTACACGATAGGTGTAAATACTAAATATAATCAAAATTTACTCGTATGTACATCAATTCACTTCAACATTTCATATCATACATTTCTGCATTGTAACATTGGTCTTAAAGCTTGACTCGTGACTTAAATAGTTGTAACTTGAAAAATATCTAACAAAACTTGACTAAAATGGATTAGTTATTGTAGTAGAAATTTGGACGAACAAAAGCTCATCTATTTTAGTTTGAGTAGTGACTTTGTAATTTCGTGACCGGGGATCGAACCTGGATCTCAAGATTGAGAGGCCAGCGTTTTACCCCTTAGCTACCGCTACGATTTTTTAACTATGTATAACCACAATATTTACAAATAAATGAAAAGATAAAATGTATGAGTGACATAAATTTATATATTTATCACTTGGCGATTTTTTCATCGCAAGGAGATGCAAAGATTTTACCTCTTGCAAATTTAGAATACCTTTATATTTTAGTTAGATAATAAAGTTGATTATGAAGGCTTTAATTTTAGTTTTAACGTTATCACAGCTTGAATTTTTCTAAAGTAATTTAACTACTGTACCTAACAGCACCAAAATTAATTAAAGCCTTTAGAATCTGGGTAATCATAATTAGTATTACATATAGGTATATTATCTGTATTCTTAATCAAAATTAAGCATTAAAAATCCAAGCTCTAATAAAATATTAATATTTATTTTCGTAGTTGATTTGATACTTTTAATCACGTAACTCACCATAAAATAATGATATCATCATGAAGCACTGAAGGTTAAGAACTATAGAATATATTTGGAATCTTATTTTACAAGTAAGTATATGTGTTACTTATTTAAGGCACTAACATTGCACTAAAAACAAAACTAATAATAATAAACAGAATAATATACTATAAGTATTGTAGATGTTCGGGATTGGAATGGTGATGGTTCTCCTGGTGATCAATTTCAAAATGACCATGTTCAATGTAAACATGCTCTGGTTGTTGCTGGCGGTATTGTTGCTGATGGTACTGTTGTTGGTGGTCGTACTGTTGCTGGCCATACGGTTGTTGGTGGCCGTACCGACCAGCCTGACTCCTACGCACAAATCCTGCATGGGTCAGCATGCTATATATTTCCTTTCGTTCGATTTTGTCTGCCTGCCTCTCGTAAACCTGTAAATAATTATATAGATTGTTAAGGACACTCGATTTTGGAACAAACAATAAGCCCTTTTTGTAAAGGTAAAAATCGGTCAGGTATTTGTGATAGCGCATAATATGTACATCATACTACAAATATTAAAAATAATCATAAGAGTACATATGTTTATATTATATTTATAGAATATATAGAAATACAATACATAAAAAGTTCATAAACTTGTTTGTGTACATGTTTCCACAACCGCGAGTCAATCACACACGCTATAGGCTGCAACAGAATACCAACGTTGTGTCGAGATGATTACCTACTTTGTAGGTATACCATGTCAACACAGCATCATGATGAGTTGCGGCCATTTTGGTGGTAGCAAATACTCGTAGGTACTTAAATATAATTAGTTAGTTAGTTATTATAATAAGTTAAGTTAAATAGATAAGTCTCTAGTTTATTTATTTATCTTGTTGTTAAGATTATTTTGTACGCACCTGCCATATTTTGCGTGGTACCAAATAAATGTATTTTCTTTCTTCTTTCTAAAAACCACGGAACAATTACGAAGAGGAGTTGGTGTATGAATGGAGGCATGTTACGATCGATGGTGGCATAACGTTACAAAAGAGGGCGATTGCGATTGTGTGCTCTGTGATTGCTGGAACGGCGGCGCCAACCTTTCCCGTATCTCTGCCTTCCACCCCGCGCAGTGTCACACAATTTTCCCTAGAGAAATGAACTATCGGCAACTCCTCTTCGTATTTGCTCCGTGATAAAAACTAACACACTCAAGGTATATTTCGGGTCCGATCTAGATATTCAATTGATGCCGGGTCCAGTTATATCTAGAGTTTGTTAATTTTTATGTATTTTATTAAAAACAAAAAGTGTATGTATATATATATATATATATAATGTAATCTATTACGGTAAACGAAAAAACAGAAGAAGCGTTTTTAATTCCATCCGAAAAAAAAAACCTGTGAACACCTATGCAGTGAAGGCATTGCAGCTAGCTATGGTAGCGATCGATACTACTTCTATGCTTTTTTCGTTTCCTACTAATATAGAAAAATAAAAGTTCGTTGATTTGTTAACTAAGATCTCGAAAACAACTTAAAAGGATGGCCTACCCTAGCAAATTTTTTTATTACCCGTCCAGCACAATAAGTCCAATGGCAAAGACCTTATTCGCTTTTGATACAGGCACTTATATTTTGGCTTAATGGCCTCTTTTTCTTGGATGCGTAATACTAGTGATTACGCAGCTAAACAACGAATTGGTGGTTTTTAGCTAATACTGAAATATTTTGTAGTGAAAAGATATTGGATTTAAGTAGAATCCCTTTACCAATTTTATTTTAAAAAAATCATGTTGATGTCTTAACCGCGTTCTTGAAACGAACGTTTGAAAACGAAGAAAAGAGGGTGGAAAACTTTTTTTTTTGACAAATGCATAAATCTAAGTACATCGTTTATAAGTAGAATCCCTAGATAAAAGATGAATAAATCAAATATATTTTCTTCAATATGAGGAGAGACCTAGTTTCTTCCAATGAACCCTTGAAAATCTGGCGTTGTTGATGTTCTAGCGTCAGGTGTCCCGTTAATTAATTGACATTGACAATGTGGTGCTGGTACTCGTTTGGATCGTGTTGGGTCCATTCTACTACTATAATCCCAGAAAATGGGGCAGTTCCCTAGGGACGACACAAATAGGAATACCACGCCGGCATAGTTTGTCAATTATATTTTGTCGATTTAGTCAAGGAGGTCATGTAAGAAAATTATACTACTGTCGTGTAAACAATGTACTCAATTACGCACCGAAAATCAGTCGAGGGACACTTTAAAAATACGAATACCACACGGTTGGTAATTATATTTTTGTATTTTTGGCATGGAGGACGTATAAATTTTGGCACGGAAGACGTATAAATTGTAAGACATAACCCCGGATAACCCTTGGGCCCAAAACACTGATATATTTGATAGAAATACTAAAAACTAATACAATGCGGGCGAAGCCGCGGGCAAAAGTTAGTATGTATATAAAAGCGAAATCACAAGTCTAATTAGTAATGAAATCAGTAATCACCAGATCTCCGAAACATATACACTATACAAAGGTATAGTGTATACACTGAAGGCTATACATCCGTTAAGAAAGGATTTTGTCATAAAGGAAGAGAAGTTTTGTAACTCCTTTAGTGCAGGCAGGGCCGTGGGCAAAAGGCGAGTCACCTATATTTACTGTATTTTTCTCGAGATCTTTATTTTATTAACACCATGGCCTTCAGCTTAATCTGTTAGATGGATCTGAGACACGATCTGGACTGCGGTCTAGTGTTTCATTGTTATTCTGGCGATAAATGACAATTAACGGAATTAAACTATCCTTAAGGTAATTCTGGCTGTGTGTTCATTTAGAGCATTAGCAGAGAATATAAGCATTAGTAAAGTAAAGCCGATTCTGAAGGCTTTACTTTTAGGTTTAGTAGCTGTCAAAACTTAATTTAGTTTTGGAAAATTTAAAGTTTTGACAGCACTAAAATTAAAATTAAAGCCTTCAGAATCGGCTTCACTATTTCAATAAATGATACACAAATTTTTGTTATTTTATTCCACAAATAGTGACCGGTTTCGTATGACACATCATCGGGCCAACAAATTATTAATTTTAATAATAATTTTAATAATGATGATGTCTCATACGAAACCAGACGCATAAAGTAAAATAAATTTTTTTTCAATGCATGTGCTCGTAAAGGCTCACTTTTTATGCATCAAAACCGAACAGAAAGTCGATTATTTTGCCCTAGGGCTTTATTATTATTATTTTTTTTTATTTGTTCGCAATGGTTGGCTAACCTGCAGCCTTTCCTGTGTACCATAGATATTATACTTTTTTTTCCACTGTTTAACGGCTCTGGATACAATCCTTTTGAGCCAATCATAATTTAAAGTTCACAAGATTATATTTGTTCTCATTTCCTCACACTATGCATTGAAAAACGTAGTATGATACACGGGCGTAAAAGTAATAAATTCCTCGGTTACGTTTAAAACACTCGCTACGCTCGTGTTTTAAATCGTCCTCGTAATTTATTCCTTTTGGCTCTTGTGGCATGAACTACTATAATTTGTGATATAATAATACAAAATTTGTGTATATTTTATGGAAGATATATATTCCACCAAGAACCATCAATCGAATCCATCGAGCATTACTAATTACTAATTGGTAATACGGCAAATGAACACATAGCCAGAAAGACGAATAAACAAGCATCGGCCATGACTAGATAAAGGAATTGTAATCTTGACCCATGATCACTCATCAAACTATAATGGGTATTTAGGGAAAGATTTATGTGATTTGGCCAAGGTTCTTGGCGAAACAAACGTTATTTCGCCATCTTTTAAGTGTTTTATTGAAAATGCTAATTACTCGTTGACATTGAAGAGTCACACAAAATATGTACGAAGTGTCGGTTGGCTACTAATTGCTTTGTGATTCGTTTAGATCAGGAGTAGCCAGCCCGCAGCCCGCGGGTCATAGTCGGCCCTCCAGTTGTCAACCTGCGGCCCGGCAACGAAAATTGTTTTATTTTCTTTGCAATATATAATAAAACATTTATACTGATGACGACAATAACGATGACGATGGCGACAATGACAACGACAATAATAACAATAATAACGACAATAATCCAATATCCACCCATCCATCAGCCTAGCTAGTTCGTCCACTGCTGGACATAAGCCTTTCCAGGACTTTGCCACTCTCGGCGGTCATCCTGGAAGAATTGCTCATACTCACACACGCTGAGCAGGCGGGTTGCTGAGCGCGGTGCCGGAACCCTCGCACCAGTGACGCCGCTGCCCGTCAGCAGTCTGTTCCATATAAAGCCCGGCTATTAGGGGATGGATAAACCGCCATCCATCGGTCCCAGGCATAGGAGCCTCCTGGTTTTTTGCTTGTGAGCTGTCCTCTTACTATCCCCTGAATTACTTCGAGGGGGTCTCCAAGTAAGATGGTGGTACCTCTACAGTCGAGCAAAATATAATCCAATAGAAACTAGTTTATTTATTTACATTTTATTAAAGTCAAAAATTGGTGTTTAATCTCGAAATGAAATGAAATGAATGAATCGTTCGTAATAATAGTTATTTAAGATACACGTGCGGAAAGTGCGCTCAAGTATCTTACAACATTTTTCAATGCATTTTGCGAGGAAATACAACAAAAAAATAAGTATAATAAAGAAAGTAATTTTATTTCACCAAAGCCTATTTACAACAAAATGGCGTGCTTTCTTTGCAGAGCGCGCGTTTCATGCAGTTTTTTCTTTCTTGAGGCAAAGGTACGGTATACATACAGCCAATAATGTGAAAAATATTTTTGTTTGCGGAAACAAAACACGTATTTTTAAATGAGATGATCAAGAATCTTATGTGTATTATGTTTATCATCATTCAATTATTGCTAGAGCGCGCATACTTATAAATAGTTGTTTTTTTTGGGACAGCAAAACCTCCTTGCATCTTTGTAATTTTTTAAATTTTATGACTTGCACCATGCACCACAGAGTCAAAAACTTTAAAAAATTACTTTATTTCACGGGTGAAATAAAGGATTTCAGTACTGTTTTATTTCACGCGTGAAATAAAGAGTCGGTTTCCGCATAATTTTGTTACACAAAAAAGAAAACTTTACGAGCAACTGCATTGAAAATTCCTTTATTTGCCTCTAATTAGGAGTATCTCTTTCACACTTTAAAAATTTCAATGAAATCGTCTCTGTCACGATAGATCAAGGACAAGTTCAGGCACTATAAAACGTACTAAGGGGCTTATTATCGTCATATGGGTACTCTCTAAAGCCTTCTCCTCGTTTATGGCCGAACCAAAAATATATAAAAAAATGTATATGAATTATCAACTCTAAGACTATATATGCAACAGTTTTCTTTTTCATACCACCAAAACTTCTATATAAAAAAATTCAAATGGTGTTTTTTGGGTTGAATTCCCTACTGCTCCTTGAATTGCCTACTGCTTCTTGAATTGCCTACTGCTCCTTGAATTCTGTACTGCGGCTAGGTTGATTTAATTTATTTATGCTTTGATTAATAGGTAAACTTGATAGCTATAAACATAACATAGGATTATTCAATCGAACAATCACGTTCATGTGAAAAGTATTATTTTCTCTTATTTCGCCCTATCAAGGACGCAGTGAGCGTCGCGTCGTTACAACCAATATGCAATGCGCGCTGATATGAATGATATTTCAATGTAGTTTCTGTCGATATTCGTACCGAAACACATCGAGCTGCTAATTTGGCGACACTAATCGCCTTAACCGCTCACCGGTGTCTCGCCGTGATGCAGCTGGCTGGTGATGGGTAGAACCTCCCACAGACGGTTGTTGAAGATCGCTGGCTTCCTGAGGTGTGGGGGGAGAGTCTCCTCTTCGCGCCGCACCGCCACCGCCGCGGGGTGCGGAGGGGGGATGGCTGACGACAAGCACGTGCCCGACAGACCGAGTAGCAGGAGTATCGCCTTCTTCATTGTAATAATCTGGTGAAGGAAGGGGCGTTCAGTTACAGCTTTGAAACGCAGGGTTGCCATCCGTACGAGGTTTCTCGTACAAGTACGAGATTTAGAGGTCCCGGTACGAGGTACGAGCTCACATCCATCCTCGTACGAAATTGTACGAGATTCATGAATACAAATTTTAATTTTAATTCGGGGATACAAATTATATCTATACCACTGAGAGTGTAAGTTTTATGCAGCATTGTAATCGTTTTCCGGCAATCATTCGCTACCGCTAAGGAATTCCCCCGATATTAAACTTCAAAAATTTTATTTTTTTATGTTTGTAGCAATGGGTATGTTTGCACACTCGCTTGTGAAACACTGAACTCGAAGATGGAACAGATAATGATGCTATAGAGGATATTATATTTGATAACTCAGTTCTTCAGTTAGGTGCATTAATTTTAATTACCTAAGATACATTAAGTATTAAAGTTTCATATTATACTTTGTTTGATTACGTTCGTAACCGTAATTGTAATATTTATTTGAAACTCCTGATCTATAAATTACAACTCAAATGAAAACAAAACAGAAACAAATTAAAAAAAAACTAAAATTATAAAACTTATAAGTAACTATTAACAAAATGCCAAAACTGCATAAAATATTGTCTATCATAACTTGATTTACAATTTAAAATATGGTAGTAAATTAATGGTCGGTTGTTTAAAAGGTGTGTACGAGGTTGTGTTGCCAAAGTACGAGATTTTCGACCCTGTCTGTACGAGGAGAAGCCATCGGTGTCTGGCAACCCTGTTGAAACGTGTCTATCAGTTGGTAGCGGACGTAAGTAATTTAGAATTAAGTATTGGCAATATCGCTATTAGTTTTCCTGTTTTATTCAAATTTCCTTCTAAATAAATTTTTGTCGTTTTTAGTCGTCGTCGTAAAGTCTTTAGTTTGTTTTTATTTATTTATTTATTACACTTTTTTATATTTACCTACATAGATATTTAAAACACATTTTTATACAGAGAAAAGACATTGTGTACACAGGTGCCGCCTGCAATATCTCCCAGGCAACCTTTGGGTAGAAAAAGAGGTAATAAAAAATTAACATAAAAGGGTTATTGTAAATGCTAACAAATTATCTGAGGCTAAATTTTGCCAAACCACTATCACGGTTTGTCGGCAACCAACTTTAACTTAATGCACTATCTACACTATACAAAACACTTTTGTAGTAAATAAATCAAAACTTATATAACACATATACAAGTTTAAATATAAATATACTTTAAAAAATAAAATAAAATTTTGTACTTGAAATATATTTTGGCCCTCAGTAGGCCGTCAAAAAAAAAAAAACAATAATTTTCTTTCTAACCTACTAGGTTAGGTTAATTAAGAAAATAATTCTTTTTTTTTTTTTTCTTTTTATTACTATGGTATATTTGTCTTTTTTAATACTTGACTGATGACGGCCTACTAAGGGCCGAAATATATTTCAAGTACAAAATTTTATTTTATTTATTAATTATATTTAAACTTGTATATGTATTATTACAAATAAAAAGCTAATAGAGGCATATATTTATTAAAGTAAAACTTATATAAGAAATACTACTTGTATTATTCGTAGCTCGTAGCACACGCTACGAGAGCGCGCGTTGATGTCTTTTGTTGGTTACAGCATTGAGCTACGGGGATACATTTTGGAAATTTGCAATATGAATGCAAAAACATTTCTTGTCTTCATCTTTGTGTCGAAACTTTGCTGGCTTATGTTGTTTTATGTGTTTTTTACTGTAACTGTTTGTTTATCAATATAATAATCAAATAAATAAAAAATAAAAAATTGTGAAACGCGGGTGCACCGAGTGTGAACTGTGACTTGCATTTCACAGTTTACACTTGGAATGCCTCTGAAACCCCCCCCGGGGATTCATGTCGTGACGATATATTATTATTATTATGTAGGCACACTTTTCAGTCACTGGCCTACAGGGACCCTGTCATTTGAAAGGCATTCATGGGGCCGAGGCCAACACTGAAGAGGCCTTTGATACCATTTAATCTAAAGGTGAGATGGTCGCATGTACGGAGGCCTCTCCCTCAATATATGATTGAAATACACTAAAGAACAGTGCCCTATAGTTGCCAAACTATTTCCAGGAAGAAAGTGAGTTGGAGTGGGCTATGAGGATGTGATGCTAAATGGACCGGATATCAGGGCTATGGAGTGAGATAACAGACATCTACCTCAAAAATGTCTCACAAATTTAAGTCTGTCAGACGATGATTTGCTGCTTACTACCCGGCATGATAGCCGCTGTGGGCCCCCTATCTAGCCATCATAGGGCGGCCAGGGGGCAACACTATGTAAGCAGTTAAGGCTGTCGACAGATGAGTCTAATACTGTCAAGTGCCCCCGGCGCTATGACATTTTACACTTCCAACATGGACCGTAAGTTCTGCTCTTGCGACTCCACTCTGGCGGGCAAAGGTGGGGAGGTGTGCCGCTGTGTGTATGTGTGTGTGTAAGTGCATGTGTGCGTGATTCTTCTGGAGTTAGGGTCCGTGGTGTCGCCACTCACCATCAGCTCGCCACAAGCCGCCCTGGGTCGTCACGTCCCTACGCATTAATAATAGAATAAGATGAATCCGAACCACGGTCTTGGCTGAGATCTATTGTTTTAAAGTGATAGCGAAAATTAAGAGTTGACATAATACTGGGTATAAAAGCAAAGGCAAGAATAAGGGAGTGTTAGTATAACTCACAGAGTGTTTTAAAAAAATAGCATAACTTTAAATAATGTACCAGTAACACAATAACACGATTTAAACTTAAAATACACTTATTTCAAAACTTTTTCATTTTTATATTTGCATGCAATCAAAAACTGTGACAACTGTGCATGCGTGCATGCGCGACTGCCACACGCGTTAGGTTTTAGCTGCGCGCAAGACGCGCAAGCATAACCGAGCGGCATAAAATATCAATTTTGATATTCGTCAAGTTGCATTTACATAACTGTGCAGTTTTATCACATACACGCTACTGCTTGCGTGCACAGTTCAACTATACAGGCAAAACTGTGCATGCAAACCCTAGCGTCTATGGCCACCATTACTCAATGTGATCGGTCAGTCGATACCGCACTACGGGGTGAATGAACTGCGTTGATAAGAATACTAAGAATACCTAGCCATAGCTTAGAAAAATAATAATAGTGTTGGTCAAAATGAAGGTGTAGTTTTTTTTATTAAAATTATTTTCTCATATCCCTAATTGTCATACCCTAAAGGGATTCTTAGGTTTGCACTTACAGCCTGTATTATTAATTTAGCTGTAAAAAAACACAAAAATACATATCGTCACGACATGAAACCCCAAGGGTTATCAGAGGTGTTTCCAAGTGTGAATTGTGAAATGCAAATCAAGCCCACACTTGGTATGCCCGCTTTTCACCGACAATTATTACGTCCCCAACTTAATGGCTGGTTCTTCAGGTACAAAAGCTCAACGTGCCTTCCAAAGCACGCAGACCCAACAAAAGTTAGTGAGAACCGCGGGGACTGAACCCACGGCCTTCAGGTGGTCTGTGTTAATGTGTGCTATAAATTTAAAAAACCTAAATTTACAACTGATGTAAATCCAATTTGATGCTACTCTATTATTACGTATAAAGTTACGTCGTGGTAATGTATTTATTTGTGTTACAAGAAACGAAGATCTAGAAATTGTTGCAACATTGCAGTATCAATACCCGTATACGGAAAGTAGGTAAATGGTGTGTCCACACGTTGGCGAACAAAGACAACGACCCGCGCTGCTATGACTCCGAACAATGACTTCCTCAAGGTCATACGACCATACACTACTTACGAAACACAAACAAAATACACTTTACACCGGCACTACCCGGGCTGCGTTCAGTTTGATCGTCGAGCGACGCCCGTCTAACATGACAGGATGGCATGTTAGGCGGGCATCAGCCGACGATCAAACTGAACGTAGCCCTGACATTACTCTCGAATATTTCTAATTGTTGTACAAATATTCAGATTCAGGAAAATGATAGGGCTGTTTGCCCAAACCATTTAAATAGTCCTTTAGTTTTTTTTTTGCCTCTTGGTGTTCACGAATTTATTGGAAAAACCTGGGTTCTCTCGATTACCTCATGAGTCCGTCAACCGCTGCGTTATTGCAAATTGTCCTATTCAAAGAAAGCGCAAAAAATAGTAGTTTATGCTACAAGGGCGAAAAGGAATAAATTACGAGGACGATTTAAAACACGAGCGTAGCGAGTGTTTTAAACATAACTGAGTAATTTATTGCTTTTACGCCCGTGTATCATACTACGTTTTTCAATGCATAGTGTGAGGAAATAAAACAAATATAATCTTGTGAACTTTAAATGGCTCAAAAGGACTGTAACCAGAGCCGTTAAACAGTGGAAAAAAAAGTATAACATTTGTGGTACACAGGAAAGGTTGCAGGTTAGCCAACTTCTCGTAAATAAACTAAAAAAATAATAAAAATGAAGCCCTAGGGCAAAATAATCGACTTTCTGTTCGGTTTTGATGTATAAAAAGTGGGCCTTTACGAGCACTTGCATTGAAAAAGATATTATATTATTTTGATGTTATAGTTATTACGTGTTCTTGTCTTAGTCTACATTTGCACATTTGACGGTTATTTAATGATTTTAATTTATATTAAAAATTGTATCAGGCAGTTTTTGAAGGTTCTGAGATAAAAAACTTGCCAATTGTTTCGAGGGTTCCGTACCTGAAGAATAAGATGATGAGCGGTGGACATTGTCCATACCTGTATGTCACAGCCTCATATTATAAGTTTGGAACCACTAAAGATTTATTTGGCGTTATTTTGCCCAAATAATTTGGTACTTTCGATAAATATTTGGAAAAAATCGAAATTGTTTAAAATTTTGTCACAGTTAAAAAGAGAAAAAAATATGTAAATCTAAATATGAAAAAGTGAAAATTGCCAAATTGTACAATTGCAGAGCTGATTACAAAAACATATAATTGTGTGATTATTACTTGCACAAATCTTTGATAAAAACCGCAAAATTTTCATAATGCACTTGCGAATTATTTATCTTTCCTAATTTTACACAAAAAATAAAAATAATCTATTTTGTAAAAATACAATATGGGTATCAAATTATTGTAAAAATATATAATTCTACTAAATAATTCACTCGTACAAATTTCCAGAAATGATTGAAAAATTGTAAAAAAATATTTCCTTCCCCTTATCACCGAATTTAGTGGGCCGCAAAATATGAAAATATAATCATTGTATAATAGTAGCAATTAGGAATA
The DNA here is from genome assembly GCA_934047225.1 of Ypsolopha sequella. NCBI lineage: Eukaryota > Metazoa > Arthropoda > Insecta > Lepidoptera > Ypsolophidae > Ypsolopha > Ypsolopha sequella. The sequence goes on from OW203996.1 coordinate 14,918,271, forward strand.
CGTCTGTAGTTTAAACACAGCTGGAAATAAATTCAAGAGCCAGTTAGTGAAGTAAGAAAATGAAATTGAGATGTACCGAATAATCACCTGCCGACCGCAAGCTTACGACATACTCTTACTTCAATGGTCCATAGTGATCAGCTGGTCGTTAACTGAGGTACATATATTTACTTACTCTGCACGTTTGTACGTGTTTTTAAACGCGGTACCTACCAGAAAAGGTAGGGAAATTTAAGTCCTTTTTTAAATATTTTTTCTTTGTTTTGCATAGAACAATTAATAAAATTCAATCGTATGATCGAGATGTCGTTTCACTTCGTGAGTCTCCAGTATGAATTGTGTTTTCAAAGTGATCTTGTAGATCTACAATAAGCATTCACGTATCCAGCACGTTCTAAAGACCAGGGAAGTTTTTCTCGTAAAGACAGTAAATCTAGAGAGAAAGTATACCATAATACAAACATTAAAGTTTGAAGCGTTGACAGTTTTACTTCAGTTTTTGTATTGAAATTTATTCCACTACCAACTTACTACAAAGGCATAATCAAGTTTCAAAAATATGTATTCTAAATTCTTTATAAGTTTTATTATGGTTCCGTCAAAAAGAAAAAAACCTTTATTGCAACAACACGAAAACAGCGCCTACATGGTAATTTATGCAAATCATGCAGCAAAGCAAATCGTCGAAAAGCAAAGAGACCAAAAGCTCCGATCACATCTACCCACATTAATTTTTATATGGTACATTATTAATGATTAAAATGTTAGTACCTAAATAACTAATAACAAATTTTCCGCATGATTATTTATATTTTTTATATTTAAAAAATTGTACGTCCCTCACCACAGGCCATACATAGCGTTCTACTACGCTTAAGCACCACCGACCTGCATATTGTATGATTACCTATGTTCACAAATAAAAGTTGATTACTGATTGCTGTTTACTGATAAAATTACCTTTATTTTTTTACACCTCTAGCTATCCATATATTAAAGCAGGTACGGGCAACCTTTTGAAAGTTGCGGGCCAAAATTTAGGATGTTAACGAAATCGCGAGCCATAGACAACGAGTAGTCATGAAAAAAAAAACGATTCATACATTTATCAAGTTAATGCGATAAAATTGTGGCTATCGACTTGTGAGTTATTCATTACTTACGCCAGTAGAAATCGACACTAAAAAACCCTAAATTCGCAAAGCACGATGTAGTGCTGCATTTTTGGTATGTTGTTTGGATCAGTTAGGGTGATGTAAATCCCAATTTGCAACTTCGAAAAAGTTGTGCTCGCTGCGCACCGCGTGATAAACTGCGAAAATTTGGGACATTTTTCACTTTTTGCTCTAAAAGTCATAAATTATGCGTTTCCGACAAGTAACATTCACTACATAAATGAAGCTAATTAAATTTGCAACAATTTAAGCTTAACCGCAGCTCTCTAAACCTTATAACAACTATGCTGTGACCTTTCAAAGATAGTCAGTTTTCCCGAAAATTTGAAATTTTTAGTTTTGCTCCCGTTTGAAGCAAAATATTGGCAAAACCACTCGTTCTATGACAAGGTCGTAAAATTAAGTTGTAGAAAATTTAATTTTCTTTTATTAGAGCACAACACAATCACTCACAATCTGCATATCAAAACATAAGCTGGGATTACCTCCACGCGGTGAAGGCGGTAACAGTGTAAACTGGCTAAAACTCCCATCAAATAAACAAATGCCTTCGGGCTTATGTTTTGGTTTTGATTTTCGCACAAGATAGTAATTGGAAGTAGCCTACCCGGTAACGCAGGGGAGCAGCCAAAAAACTATTATCTTATTAACGCGAACGAAGTCAGGCTAAATAGTCATAAAAATGTCGGTTCCACCGGGAGTCTGCTTTGTGTGTCGGCTGGCACTCAAGGAAGGTGACAGTACAGTGGTAATTGTAAAAAAACGTGGCATCCAAACTCTAATTAACTTCAGTGTGGAGCGTGGCCTCAAAGAGGATGAACTTATTTTGAAAAAGCTAGACGAAGTCAGTGTTCATGATGCTTGCAGAAAGAGATTCACCGCTCGGCATAATATTGACGCATGTGCTCGTCGTGGAGGCGATCAAATTCCACAACCCCGCCCATCAACCTCTAGAACATCGGGCCCTATGAATCTTCGGAGCATTTGTTTCCTTTGTGCGGAGGAAATCACTGAGGAGTTTCTCCAGCTCCAAAACAAACTTCCCAAATCACGCAGGAATGAGGTGTTCAAAGTAGAATCAATGACAGTTAGGGAATCAATGCTCGATGCAGCCAGTCGTCGAGGTGATACATGGGGACGGCAAGTCATTGATCGTCTTACAGCTACTTTTGACCTCGTTGCATCTGATGCCAGGTACCATAAGTTATGCCAAAAGAAGTTTTACAGTCTTCCATTCAGCGTGCGAGAGAAGAAATACTCAGAACCCAAAAATGTCCCAGAGTGCATGGAATACATATATTCCTATCTTTCTAATAACAGGGCAGAATGCCAGTTTTCCTTGAATGAACTCATTGATCAAATCAAAGGCGAATACAAACCTGACATCAGAACTGTCAAAACCCACCTCCAGAATCACTTTGGCGATAAGATCACTTTTGCAGAAATTGGTTGTGGCCGCAGTCATCGTATAGTCATGTGTTTCACAGATGTTGGACGAAAAATTCTGTATGAGAATTGGTATAATGAAAGAAAGAGCAATCCTGAAGAAGAGCGCATGCGAGTGGTCAAGAGCGCAGCGGAAATAATATTGCAGGACATTCGTTCAAGAGTATATGACACAACTGAATATCCTCCATCAGACGATTTCCTTGGCAAAACGGATTCTGTTGTACCAAAATCGTTACAACTCTTACTTGAAACCATTGTAATGAAACACAAACGCCAGTCCCTCGAAGGTTATAAAAAGAAATGTGTTTCAATTGCTCATGCAATCATCTCAGCCACGAGAAATCACTCTTTCCTCTCCTCAATCAAGATAGGGTTAGGTACGTACCTGTACAGGAAATTTGGATCAAAGCATCTTGTTAACATTTGCGCAGCCATGGGATTTTCCTGTAGTTACGATGAGGCGATGCTGGTAGAAAGTTTGGCTATCTCGCAAGGAGGCGGAACGCCACCCATTGAAAAAGGAGCGTTTGTGCAATTTGTAAGCGACAATGCAGATGTGAATGTTAATACACTGAATGTGAATGTTAATACAATGTTAATACACTTTCTTCCAGTGAAATCGTTTTTGACTCCTCCACGATCATTACAGTACCCCAGGAGAAGATGTTATCGAATGACCGAAACAAAGAACGCCTCATTCAATATCTATGCTCTGCATTTTCTGCCGAAGGGATAGAAACGAAGACAGCGACGGAAGATGCAGACCGCGATATCATTCTGATGGCATTGGAGAAAACCACGAGCAACGATCATGTGATTGTTGTTGGAGAGGACGTGGACCTCCTTGTTCTCCTCTGTGGGTTGGGTTCTACCAGCACCAACTTGCGCTTTCAGAAACGTGAACGTGGCAGAACAGGTTGCATTCAGTATACCACCAGTGCGTTCAACCGAGGGGAAGTTGTAATGCCCAGTGGGTTTGAACTGTTTCTTCACGCATTTACTGGATGTGACACCACATCTGCACTTTTCTGGCAGGGCAAAAGAAAATTGTGGGACAATTTCAGAAGAGGCAGGACCTAGTAGATCTGGCTGCCATCTTCCTTCAAACAGATGCAGCGCATGAAAGTATTGCTGAAGCTGGCGAAAAGTGTCTGGTGGCACTTTACGGAGGTGTTCCGGATACTCAGAGACTGCACGACCTGAGGTTCAAGCTGTTCGTGAAGACAGCGGCAAATGCAAAAGTAAATCTTGCACGGCAAACCCAACCACGGGATTAACCCAACCGGGATTAACCCAACCACCGAGGCTTCCTCTTTTCATGCGTTCCGTACCTACCACCAAGTGCAAAAGTGGCTGGGAGTAGAGATGGACCCTACCGAATGGGGTTGGGAAATGAGCTCTTGCGGCCTTATTCCAATAACAACCCACAAAGAGCCAGCCCCGCCACAGCTTCTCAAAATCATAGCCTGCAAATGTAAAAAAGGGATGCAGGGGGGCATGCACTTGCCTAAAAGCTGGGCTCAAATGCTCGGCTTTATGCTTAAACTGCTCAGGAAAGTCATGCGATAACGTCGCCTTGATTTTGATGGATGAAGATGATAATGATCCCGAGGAAGCTGAGGAAGAACAGGAAAGTGAAGAGCCTTACGAACCAGAGGAACGTGACAAACCTGAGGAGGAAGGAGAAATTGAACCTAAACCAAAAAAAAAACGCCGAGTGATTGCAGCTTCTTAAACATTTAATTTGCGTATAATCTTTTTTCCTACTTTCCCAAATTTTGTACTTTTGTTAATTACCTATCCTGCAAATGAAAAAGTATTATCCTTTTTATGATTTTATATGCCCTCAGTTTCAATTCTTTAAAAATCTATTTCTACCTTCTTTTTGTTTTTCAGATATTGTGAGTGAACTATTTGTCTCACAGACTTTGTTCTGTGCTCTAATGAAAGAAAATTAAATGCACTACAACTTTATTATACGACCTTCTCATAGAACGAGCGGTTTTTGCCAATATTTTGCTTCAAACGGGAGCAAAACTAAAAATTTCAATATTTCGGGAAAAACGAACCATCTTCGAATGGCCACAGTTTAGTCGTTATAAGGTTTATAGAGCTGCAATTAGGCTTAAATTGTTGCAAATTTAATAACCTTCATTTGTGTAGTGAATGTTACTTGTCGAAAACGCATAGTTTATGACTTTTAGAGCAAAAAGTGAAAAAAGTCCAAAATTTTTGCAGTTTATCACGTGGTGCGCAGCGAGCACAACTTTTTCGAAGTTGCAAATTAGGATTTACATCACCCTAACTGGTCCAAACAACATACCAAAAATGCAGCACTACATCGTGCTTTGCGAATTTAATGTTAATTTCCACTGGCCTATACTTGCACACACCGCAATCTAATATGTAAGAAGTGTGCAAAAAAAGCGGTGGACATAATTTATGATGAAAGTATAAGTTTTGTCGCTTTATTATGCTCTCACTCAGCTCTCTTGTAGCGTGTACCAAAAATAAATCGAATTTTGGTGAATTTTGATGTTACGCGGGCCGGTTCAAAAGCAGGGGCGGGCCACATCTGGCATCTGGCCCACGGGCCGGGCGTTGCTCATATAATGTATTAAAGGATACTGACCGACTGATCTATCAACGCCCAGACCAAACGGAAGAGCTTAGGAACATGAAATTTGGACTGTAGGTTCCTTGTATGACGTAGACATTCGTTATGAAAGGATTTTAAGAAATTCCTACAGGCAGTGACGTATTCTCCATAGGCTCATTCGGGCGATCGCCCGGGGCGGCCCTGTCCTAAGGGGCGGCCCTTCAGTTTCGTAATTTAGAATCTTTAGCAATTTTAACAAACTGACATTAAAAAAATACGTATTTGGCGGCTCACCCGTACGCACTCCCTTTTTTTCCCTCGCCAGTTGGTCAAGGGGGGCTGCCCAATTGTATTCGCCCGGGGCGTAGAAAACCAAAATACGTCTCTGCCTACAGGATCGGGAAAAATGGCGGGATCAAAGCGAGCAACGCCACGGGGCGTCCACTAGTTGTAGACTAGTTTAATACCTTTATACAACAGAAAAGCAAGAACAAAAATACAATACCAGTCAAAAATATCCCGAAGCACACCTCTTATAGTATTCACTGTGTTATTCTGCAACGTGCACTGCACTAAACAATCACATTCCCGTCACTTGTCCCAGCTCGTCCGAGGGTCACACTGGCTGATCTGAAGACGCTCACAGCCGTCCACCATACAGTCGTGATTGCGGAGCGTAGAGCGGTCAGCGTCTAGCCACCACTACCCATCGCTGTACAGATTGCGACACTTTCGGTCACTCGATACTATATGAGTTGGCTAGATGCTTCGGTTCATTTTCAAGGTTTTATGGCCTTGGCAACTGCAGCATGATTATTTGAGCTGTTACAGAAAGTATTGTTTAAGAAAGTACAGAAAGTATTGTTTGACATCACATTTTGAACATTTACATGTAGGGATATTAAATAAATTGTTTTGATAAAAAATGTAATTTGTTTGTTTGTTTGAAATAAAATAAAATGTTTGATAAATAAACTTTTAATAAAAAATGTGTGGAAACAAAGATCTGATCTGTTAAATCCAGGTAGCGCGCAAAAGAAAAATCAGCCAATCAAATTATCGTTGGCTGACCAGCCTAAGAGAAAAAAGAAAAAAAAAATTGAAAAACTAGTCGCTCTATGGCGCATCCTGTCCATTTTTCTGTAAATTTTTGGAGTTCTATACAGTCAGTCAGTTTTGTCAGCTCTTTCTTTGTGGTTTTTCTTAAGGCAATCCTACTTCCCTACTTAAAAAATAAATACTTATTATAAATCTGAAGTTTGTCTGTCTGTTTGTTACCTTACACGCTAAAACTTCTGAAACAATATCAGTGCAATTTTGTATAGAGCTAGATAAAAGGTGAAAAACAACGTAGGATACTTTTATCACCGAAAAATACTTTGAAAACTTTTGAAATCTGTTATCACTTTTGCAATTTCCCACTTTTACATGTGTCACTTTTGACGCCTGCCACTTTTGAAGTATATATGTCTCTTTTGAAATATAAAGTCAGTCATAAAAACGATATCTACGCGGACAAAAGTGGTCCTATAAGAAGTACGGACGTCACAAACGTTCGTCGCGTATATTTAAGAGCAAAGCCCTTGTCGGATAACATTTAGCTAAAAACCCCCTCTCCATAATTTTGAGTTTAGATTTTTAAAATTTAATTTTTAAATTGTACTGTAAAATTTATGGCCACGACAAGAACCATGGACTAGGTATCCTCTACGTCCCCTAGTCACTAGTTCCTGATAAGAACGGTTTTTTTAGAGGGAGGAGCTCGAACTGAAAGTCTACTGACATCTCTTTTAGTCACTACAGTAGAGCCACTGAGTGATGGCGCCTATGACGTTTAAATGCCTACAAAGTATCGTAATTATTTATAAGCAACTGTGAATTAGAAAATGTAATACTTCATTGTTGATAGTGATGTACTACTTGTTTCGGTTATTATTTTTCGATTTGAATGTTGTTTTATTGTGCAATAGAATTCGGATAGAAACAAAGAATTAAAAAAAAAAAATCATTTTTTATAGGTCGTGTTTGAGGTCACCAAGTTACGCAATAATATTTAATTAAAAACAAAACAATGACGAAGTTAATCTAAACAAAAATAAATGATAGTAAAATACTTTTTTCGATTTAGATATTTAAACATCTCTTGGAGGCCCCGGGGCACTACATCGCATAGCCCTCCGATAGCTAGGCGACTGGTTTTGGCACATTTTCCTTTTGCATCATTATGTTGAATGTTGAATGACGTGTCTAATGTTGAGTAAACTCACACTTGATTTTTATTTTTAACCGAAATTTGAAATGTACCTCATCACTAAATGCAGCTGTCATAAGTGCCATCACTCAGTGGCTGTACTTTAGCTTGAACTTGGTATCGACTCGACATTAATTCGATAAATTAAAATGTAACTCTTATTCCATTGCAATAATCGACGACGCGTACGCGTGCTCGCATAGCAGAACGTACTTTTAGCCGATCAGCCCAAAGTAATTTCATCTTAGTGACTAGTACACGTGCATTTCATGATGCTTACCAATAAACAACTTTAAAACTTTTTGTTTATTAGATAGATACCAAAGACAACCTACCCAACATTTATTTTGGTAAAGTGATACCAACATATTAACACTATCACAGGATGTTGCATAATTAATTACGGATGCAGACGACAAGACGTAACTTTATAAATGAACATTCACGGTTATTTTGCGTTCAGCAAAGATATTTATGGCACAATAAAGAAATCTGGTGCGATACGTGACTGAATACAGATTCCTTAATTAATGAATAAATAAGATATAAATATAAATTTTGCATTTTGTCGCGGAATTTTTAAAACACTGAATTAATGCATTTATTTGTATTTTCTACGACAGTACAAAACAGGACACAATAAATAATGGTAATTTATTAACTTATGACATAGTCGCGACATATCGGCTGTGCAATTACAAAACCTAGCAAGGGATTAGGAATAAAACTTACAGGGAACAGTAAAACGACTCTGCAACTTTAAGTGCATGCCGTAACAAAACTATAAAACTTATCTAGGTTAACTAGGTTTTTAAAATGATGTATTGTCGTTTCTTTTTATTATTTTAGGGTTATGTTATGACGATTTCGTAGCACGTTGCCTACTTTCGCGCTTAGTTGACTTTTCAGTATTTTCAAGTAATCGGTAGCACAATATCAACATTTTGAAACCACCGAACATTAGATCGCACTAATGACTACAGCGATTTAGAGCCAGGTACAAAAGTGCAAAAAAAAATTCTCAAGAAAAATGGTCCTTGCTAGGTTTTGAAATTGAACAGCCAATATACAATATGCATGCATTGTGAGGGTTTCAGAGGTTTTCCTGAGTGTGGACTGTCACTACAATAGTTCACACTCATACACCTTCTTTTCAACGACGATGTTTACGTCCCAGCCTATAGTTATTAGGAGTAAGCCTATTATTATTGCCGTATTTCGGACACAAATAGAAGCTTTTTTGGAGCATGTAGGTTTTCTTCACAGTGTTTTCAGCAAGTAAGTATCACCATTCAGCCCACATCCACTCACATAGGCATAGGCCTCTCTTCTACTCCTTCCAGTAAGTATACAAATACCTAATACGCACATACATTCCTAAATTGGTACATTCTCGACCAGGTAGGATTAGACCTCGGCTCTTAAGATTAAGAGTCCGACGTTCTACCGACTGAGCTACCGCTTCTGTTAATTAATATTAACTGCCTAAATGGAATTAAGTACACTTGCAAAAAGTGAACGTTCAGCGAAGATCACACACCGGAATAACATTGCGTTACAACATATCATCTGACCTACGATTACTAAGACCTTTCAAAACAAACATAAATATGACGTACGATTATAACAAATTGTTACCTTCGACCTTCGACCTATTATTTCTTCTGTGCCTTCGACAACGCCCTTATGATTCATAATGTGAAGTATTTATTTATATTGGTTTAAGTTACGAAACTCTTTCTGAGCAATGCTGACTTAGCAATAATATATTAGGACCGCAGCATCAACGCCCCAATATTCCGCGTGATTGCCAAAATGTTTTTGAACAAAATTCGTCACCATTTTACGAAAATTTGCGAATTTATTTAAATTAAAACATATATCTAAGCTTCTAATGCAAATCGTTTGCGTAAATGCACGTGACTGGCGCCGTTGCCGCCGAAGACGTTTTGGCACAAGAGAAGGGTGCTGACACCGGCCGGTAACTAAACCGATAAAGACCTTGACTCCTTGTAACAAAGTTGAAAATGCCCTAATGACTGATGCTACAAGCCTGGCTGGTGGTCTGGCTGCGCTTGCGTCGCTGGATGTTACGAGGCGCGCGTCGAACCATGTGAACTTTTTCGTGGTAATGGGAACTTTATGGTAATTCAAACAATTCGACTATAGTGTAACAACAGAAGGTTGCTGCGGAAAAGAATAAAGTGGTGTTGATTCGGTGTAACACGACTTAACTTATTTGACAGGACTAACCTTATTTTAAGCGTCCTGTCTTTTTCTTTCTTTATCGGAAAGACAAGGACAAATTAAGTTTAGTCCTGTCAAATAAGTTAAGATGTGCTACACTGCTACACCGAGTCGACACCAATATGGTGCGCGTCGTCGTAGGGTACAAATAAATACTTTGTGTAAATTGTCTTGAACAACATTCAAATAAAAGCCTTTTGTAGTTTTTACTTGCGATGTATCACTTACTAACCGCAACTGCGCAATCTATTATTTCCCCTTTAAATTAATTTTAATTTCAATGTCATACATTTACTTATATATTTTATACGTTTACTTATCGAAAAATTCCATATTTTATTTTATTATTTAATTCAGGGAATTGACTGAAAAAAAGAAAAAAAAGGAAAAAGAAAAAACATCTTTATTAAATATACAAGTGGAAAAAAAGACCGTAGTTGGAGCGAAAGTACCTTAGAGATAGATCTCTTTCTTGATGATAAGAAATTTTTATCTGGAAGGTAAAAATCCTTTATTTTCAAAAATTTGTAGAACTGCATTCAAAGATTTTTGATAAATCACTCGCTTGAACCGGGATTCGAAAAGGTAAAAAGTAAAAAAAAAACATTCTGTTGTATTTTAATAATACCGATCGAAAGGTATATGTATATGATAAACAAGGATCGATTTCTTCTTAATAACATGGTTATCTATAATTAAGGGAACAACATTTGACATATTTTTTTATAATTTAATTATTGTTACTGTGACATTACACAACCATTCTCTTTGAGTAGGTACGGAACTCTTAAATAAACATAGGTAAAGTTGTTGTTGTGAAGTTATGAGACAAAGAGTCAGCCTTCGACAAACCTTACACACTTACATAATTTGATTTTATTGCTGCATTCTTAAACTTTGCTTTACATTGGAATTTTGGAAGCATTTGCATAACATATTAATAAACAATATGAGACCAGCCGCGAGGATGTAGGCAGGTTGAGTTCCAGCTCGTGTGGCAACTTGTTTTGTAACAAATATTCTAGATTGGATCTTTACGTTTGCGGCTTCAAACTACTTTCACGGCTCTCAAGTTACTTCACATCCCGCACTCTCGGGATAGAGCTTGTTCGTTTACATAACGACTATAACTTTCCAGCTGCATTACTGTCCAATGTCCACATGCAACAGGAAGGGTTAATCGTATCAAGCTGTACAAGACATGTTCGCTCATACACGGTAGTTCACAAAATAAATTTATTACATTATTAAACACATAACATAACATATTTAAGACTGTACCTGAGCCTAGAGCATGACCAACTCCAGTCTATCTAGGATTCGTTTGAAGAAATTCGGACTCTCCTTGTATTGAAAAAAATATATTTGGTTTATTAATCTATTCTCTAGGGATCTTACGTATAAACAATGTACTAAGATTTATATACTTTTGTCAAAAAAAAAATGTTTTGCAACCTCTTTTTTTTTGGTTTTCAAACGTTCGCTTGAAGAACGCGGTTAAGAGATCAACTTGATTTTTTTTTTCATAAAATAGGTAATAGAAATATGAAGGTATATCACCTAAATTCAATATTTTTTTCCTTACAAAATATTTCAGTATTAGCTAAAAACACACCAATTTGTTGTTTCGCTGCGTGATCACATATATAATCGCCTCCATGAAAAGCAAATAAAGTCTTATACTTAGACTGCCATTAGACTTATTGTGCTGGACGGGTAAAAAAAAAAGTTGCTAGAGTATGCCATCTTCTTAACATTTGCTGGACTCGTGCCATAGACATCTTCACGTCCGGATTAGTTTTCCAACTTGCTTTTTTTTCTGTCAAAGCAAATTTCTTTACGCTAGAAAATGTGAGGCAATGTTTTAGCAGGACTAATAATTATTAGATGCGCTTCCCAAATCCACTTTGGAACTTCGGGACCACATCCCTAAACAAAATACTTTGTGGGTTCCTTTTTTGCAAAAACTCCGCAGTCTGGGTCAACAACAATCTAACCCATGCCTAAATCAATCACCTACGAAACGAGCTCCGGCCATGTACCTTTGCATCATGCAAAGTTCTATCCGGGAACATTTATAACAACATGACACTTGCGTGTCTATTTTGACCAACCCGATGTTTTATCGCACATAAAACATGAGAGCAACCAATCGATCATGCAGCGATTAATATCCCATTAAGGAAGGCTGATCTTATCGCTAAATAGAATATGAACCCTTTGTCCTGCTAACTGTAAGTATCAGAAGCAAATGGTGACCAGATCGGTTATGATCTTTAAACCATGGAACTGGAATCTCCACATGCGTTGGCTTATCGACGCCGCCGATATCAAAGAAGTCGACAGCAACAATCGTCTAAATTACAAGTGTTCAATGAAAGTGTCAAGAAAGTTAGCAGACAGTATTGTGCAGAATCCTCCATATGCGGATTGAAGCATCTGGTAGATGAGAACACACCATATATCGAAAGGTACTTGCTTTTACTTCTTGTTACGAGCAAAACTCGTTTCACTTGCAACGCTCGATGTACTTAATTAAAGTTACCCTTTTAGTCGTTATTACGCTTAGATTACGTAGTTGATTGCCAACAATTATGTTGTAATTTAATGCTCTTGTTTTTGATCATACTCTTGCAATCATGAGTATATCAAATAACAATCCGAAGGTCACATTACAATCTTCAAATTGCACTATCTTGTGTAATTCTTAGGATCATCTGGATACTGACAATGATCGGCGCACTGGTGTGTTCGGTGTCGCTCGTGTGGTTTACCTTCAGGAAGTACTACATGGCTCCACTGGTCACTACTCAGATCCCTGAAGGCATCTTAGTCAGTGAGATCATATTCCCTGCCATCGGCATATGTTCCACTAACAGGATCAGTAAGACGGCGGTTACTGAACTTGCAACTCGACTGTAAGTATCTATAGAACTGCGTTAGATAAGGAAAATTTTTTGTTTGTTAAAAATTTATGGTCCGATTTACTTAGCTGAATTTCGGTCGGTAAGTGCATTTTTATAATAATTTCGTCCTGCGTACTCTACAGGCTTATTTTTAGTTTGCAGGAAGAACGCAATCAGAAATACAACGAGTCAGAAATGTTGTCGATGCTGTACGGACTTGGCCAGTTTTATAATTTGCAGATCCACTTGGACGATGAAAACTTTAACTCGTTGCAACTGCATCATATTTTGGGGCAGTATGAAGTTAAAGAACTCATGAAAACTGTAATTACATTTATAATGATTTCAATAATTTTCATTATTAACTACACTTGTACAGCTTTCACAGGTTTAATTTTGCTTATAGGTTTAATTGATCTCAGTTATTCATTATGAAGTTTTTTATTTTAGCTTACACCTCGTTGTCAGGACCTTCTACTCAGATGCTCTTGGAATGAACAAACAAAAAACTGCTCAGAACTTTTTGATTTTCGGCTCACTATGAACGGTTATTGTTGCACATTCAACTATTTGCGACGATCCGAAGACTTTGATATGTAAGTTTCCTCACACCACCATTTCTTTGAAACTATTTACCTAGAAAGTAACTTTTTACCGCGATTTCTGCTATCCTATATACCAAAAAACTGCATTTTTTAAATATTTATGTACTAGGTACCACAGGTTTAATAAGCTTTCAAATCCAAGAAAAAAAATGTGGAAATGGGACGTTATGGAGCTTCAAATACAAAATTTTGAAGTTTACTTTTTAAACATGTTGATTATCCGTCTCAAGACGGATACGAAGTATGTACAGTATGGCGTCGAATAAAGTTATTTTATTTTTCATTCGATTTTATGCATTAGCGTATAAATTTTGTTTCATTATGAGACGACAAATCTTTTTGTATGGCATTAAATATGACCCGCTTCCCTTAAGGCGCTATGGAAAAAAATCGACACTTTTAGAACGTGCATATCTACTTCGGTAATTAATGTATTATTTTGATAAAATTGTATATTATTTTTGGATTCTTTTTCTAGGGATCTATTAGAACAGAAACGCGATTGGAGAAATTCGGCTCGATAGAAATATTTAGTGAAATGAGGTCTTTTTCGACACCAATTCTCCTGGTTTGACAATTTGGAATGACATATAGACTGCAACTATATTTTATTAGATGGATTGTAACAGTATCTAGGACCTGCGGGCCTATTGTGTATCTCTAGTTGCCTTCTGGACTGGGTGTCTATCATCAAAAACATAGATATACTATCGAATTCCGATGTCCTAAGGATATTTTCGCACTTGAAGTGACGACACAGATTGTTAATAGTTCAATACCCACTAAACGCAATTTTGAAATTTCAGTTTTTAGCTATGTTTTTGATGATAGGCACCTCGTGCAGTTGGCAACTAAAGATACAGAATAGGGGGGCTGGTTAAACGAAATTTTGATAGCAACTTTAGTATATTTTATATTAATAAAAAACCGACTTTTTGCTACTTTTCCTCGAATCCGTCCCTCTCGCACTGAGGATTTTTTCGAATATGGAGTGAAAGGGACGCTAAAAGTTTTACATATCGCCTTAATTAAGAATTTATCAGTTACTTGTGGATTTTTAGCAGTGAAAGCACCATTCGTAACATCGACATGTACAATTACGGAAATAAATCAGCTTTCGACTTCGATCAAGGTTTGAAAGTTTTGCTGAAGTTCAATACGAGTGATGACTTCTACTACAATTTACCTTTGCAAGGAGCACAGGTAAAATATCTAGATTCTTCAAACGAATCTGCAAGAAGATATGATATGATATTGTATTGAGTAAATCCCAAGGATATTTTACAGTTACAGTTCTCGGACGCTTACGATTTTCCCGACGCTCCAAGTGGGAGCTTTGCAGCACAGATTATCAGCCCGGGTGTTCAGGTACCATCACTATTATCACTGTCCTATACCAGACCACCTACTGACATAGGGTCTACCATGGCGCACTCCGACACAAAGAGCGGTTGTGTCGGCAATATTATCTTGTCACGATTCTCAGTTGGTGATCGCAGTGCAAGTATATTTATTACCGAAGACGCTGCTGTCCGTTCGACCGTTAATGTAAGTAAGTCTTGCTGTATTGGTGTCTATACTAAATTACTAACTACCAACACTTTTATTTACACCTCGCATCCAGCTTGAAGTTTAATCCATGTATGTGAACCTGGCCCGACCCACTCAAAATATTACAATTTGAGGTATGTAGATCGTTTGTTTATCGTTTGTTTACGTTTGTTTCATTGAAAACATCGTTTGTTTGGAACTCCAAGGGTGATTTATAAAAAAATATTTGGGTGCGGTTAGTTTCTTCACAACCCGACCCAAAGTATGAAAGGTTTGTTTAATGATAGATTCAGGTTCTACATCGTTTGTTTACATTTGTTTCATTGAAAACATCGTTTGTTTGGTTCCCCAGGGGTGATTTTTAAAAACTATATTTGGGTGCGGCTAGTTTCTTCACAACCCGACATGAAAGGTTTGTTTGATGATAGATTCAGGTTCTACATCGTTTGTTTACGTTTGTTTACACAAAAAATGCGTTTGTTTGACAGCTAAAGAGTAAAAAAAAAATTTTGAAAACGGGTCGGGCCAACTTCCTGTGAACCTGGCCCGACCCACTTTACAATATTACAATTTGCGTTATGTAGATCGTTTGTTTACCGTTTATTTACGTTTGTGTCATTGAAAACATCGTTTGTTTCGTACCCCAGGAGCGATTTTTAAACGGGTCAGGCCAACTTCTCATATTCCGACCCAAGTGTAAACTCGTTTGTTGGACTTATGAACATGGTGTATTTACGTTTGTTTGTGATTGTTTACCATGAATTACTGTTTGTTTATCCTCCTATGTATCTAGATTATTTTTGAAAGTGTTGCATTTCACGGAAAATTTGAATTTCGTGGCTTTGCATAGCCTCGAAGTTGATACATACTCAGTGTTGACATTCACTATTAAAATAACCAATTAATTGCAAATAGCTACTTTACATTTGACAGGTTTTAAAGAGAAGTTCCATGCCTACAAAGTAAAGTGCGTTTGTTTGACAGCGAAAGAGCAAAAAAAATAATTTTGAAAACGGGTCGGGCCAACTTCCTGTGAACCTGGCCCGACCCACTTTACTATATTACAATTTGAGTTATGTAGATCGTTTGTTTATCGTTTATTTACGTTTGTTTCATTGAAAACATCGTTTGTTTCGTACCCCAGGAGTGATTTTTAAACGGGTCAGGCCAACTTCTCATATTCCGACCCAAGTGTAAAATCGTTTGTTTCACTTATGAACATGGTGTATTTACGTTTGTTTGTGATTGTTTACCATGAATTACTGTTTGTTTATCCTCCTATGTATCTAGATTATTTTTGAAAGTGTTGCATTATCTAGATACATAGGAGGATAAACAAACAGTAATTCATGGTAAGCAATCACAAACAAACATAAATACACCATGTTCATAAGTCAAACAAACGATTTTACACTTGGGTCGGAATATGAGAAGTTGGCCTGACCCGTTTAAACTCCTCCTGATCACTCAACGGGTACGAAACAAACAATGTTTTCAATGAAACAAACGTAAATAAACGGTAAACAAACGATCTACATAACTCAAATTGTAATATTGTAAAGTGGGTCGGGCCAGGTTCACGAGAAGTTGGCCCGACCCGTTTTCAAAATGATTTTTTTTACTCTTTCGCTGTCAAACAAACGCACCCAAATATAGTTTTTAAAAATCACCCTTGGGGAACCAAACAAACGATGTTTTCAATGAAACAAACGTAAACAAACGATGTAGAACCTGAATCTATCATCAAACAAACCTTTCATACTTTGGGTCGGGTTGTGAAGAAACTAGCCGACACCAAATATTTTTTTAAAAATCACCCTTGGAGTTCCAAACAAACGATGTTTTCAATGAAACAAACGTAAACAAACGATAAACAAACTATCTACATACCTCAAATTGTAATATTTTGAGTGGGTCGGGCCAGGTTCACATACATGTTTAATCCGATATACAAAACAAGTACAAGACTTTATTAAATAAAAATGTACCAATAATATAATGTAAAAATAATATAATGCAACGATAAAATAATGGAACAATAATTATTATGTCCATTCGGTAGAAGCTAATAATTTACCTGCAGGAGGCACGATCGTGCTGGAGGTGTGTTGTAAATCAATCGGTGTCGAGTTAAATAAATATAGGGTGACTTCCACCAAAATCTTAAATCGTTAAATGGTACATGCTCTAAGGTCGCTCAATTGGGTTAACGATCTGTCAGTCAATACATATATATTAATATAACTTTGTTCAAGTGCTAAATCTCAACTTAAATATTAGTGCAAGTCAGCCTTATAGTGTTAAATTTGTGGATATATTAATGATTTGCAATATTCCGCTAAACACTCTTACCATGCTATTCAAAATGCAGACTCAAGCACCGCCCGCCCTCCCGCATAAAACATGCACAAGCAAAGCAAGCAGTACGAGCACAAAAGAAAGGATAAATTTGACGGCTCCTTCTCGCCTCCATCAGAATCACCCATGAGATTTAGCACTCTTACAGGTTGATGTTCAAATTAGACAAAACTTCATATGATTCGAATCTGTTATAATAATTACTTGATTACAAAATAAGGTCGCAGATATCTTCAATTAGGCTATTATAACTTAATTCAACACTTAAATGTAACTTTGATAAGCAATCATGTAAGATTTAATTGGATTAACTCGACAGACGTAGGCGATCCGTCAATGCTTCACACGAGCACCTATTGACACCTCTCAAGTCAATATGGCCGCCCGCAACGCCTTGACGTTCCGCCAGAGGGAGTTGTAGGTAACTTCTCTCTCGTCTATGTAGATGCCAGTTTATTGTCTATATCAGTCATAGATGGCGCTTTGCAGAAGCGCCGTCACGGCCGGACTGACAACCGACCGTCCTCGGGCGAACAATTTAATATAGTCACTCTGTAATCAAAATAACTTCCAGGCGCTCGTCCAGTCTGACATTCCACATCGGGTATTACAACACTCTAGCTCTCTCTAGTATGTTGGACCGGACAACTACGTCCCTTCGACCATACCAGTGTACGGACCGGACAACAGCGTCCCTTCGACCAACATCCCTCCAAAATATCATAAACTGGCCAACTGCGTCCCTTCGACCATCCTAAAGCATGGACCGGACAACATTGCCATTTTGACCAGAATTAGGACGAATGTGACATGGACCGGACAAGCGTTTTTCTCCAAACACCGTCCCTACGACCACTGTCAAATTCTAACACAAGGTCTATGCGTCCCTGCAATCGAACCACAGCACATAGAACACTATTGCTCGAAGTTCGAATCGGACAACATTACCCTCACCACTCTGAAACTCTCTCAAAGAGTAATAAAACACAATCGTACCTCTGATTTGCGGACTATCTTGCTCATTACACGTTTCTTCACAATCTTTATTACTCGAATTATATTGTGCATAATCGTCATAATTTGGGTTATAATTTTCGGAACAGCAAGTGATAGTGTCTGATCCTGCTGTCATTGTGTCGGAGTCAGCGGACAAGGTATCCTAACTGCGTACCGATATTGTGTCGCTATTACCGTCAAGAACACCCCCACTCCTAACGTAATCTGGCGCCGTCTCGGCCTCCTCGTCACTACTTTCGTTTAGCATGCTCATAGCTACTTCATTTAGCCTTACATAACCTTTAGGTACAAGACGCAAATTTTCGTGAGCATGCTTAAATGTTCGATGAGGACCGGTCATTTTCAAGAACTTCGGTAATAAGAAGAGGCCCTTTAAATTTTCGATCCAATTTGGTCTGGTTACGCTCTGAAGTCCCCTTTGGAAAATGGTTTAAAAATAGCTCGACCTCTATTAAATCGCTGAGTATCGGATTTTGCTACCTTCCCTATATTTTTTGAAGCTTCAATACGGACAGAAGTCAGTATAGCAATGATTGATTGACGGATCGATTCGTGCTTATTGATGGGACCCTTCAAACTCGTTAATGGATACAAGGGACCAGCTATCTTCGACAAATTAAAGATAAATTTCCTAAAATATGAAGGCCTAAAAACTATCGTATGCGTTGCAGTCTTGGGAGGTGGGGCATTTGAAAGAGCCTGAATTTTAAGAGAATTTGGCTTTATTTTACAAGGTTATTGTTATCCATTTCAACACGAACCCCGCTATTAAGGATGTCCCTACCAATAATAATGGGGTCAGCGATACATGTATTAGGGACCACATGGAACACGAAGGTTGTCGAAATATCTCCTATTTTAATGGCACTAGAAATCTGCGTCGTGCATTCTAAATCATCTCCCCTGATGCTAGTAAGGTAAACTTGATTTTAACGTATATCACCCTTAAGCCGGTTAGACAAGCTATGTTTCAGCAATGAGCAAGATGACCCACTATCGAAAAGAAAAGAAACGGTCTCACCAGATGATGTCATGAAGGTACCTCTTGATGATTTGTGCTGGCAGGTTTGTACGCTTTCCTTAACCGCTGCTCCGCTAATCTTGTTTTCATTGCACGCCGAAGACAAGTGGCCCAGCTTGCCGCAGGAGAAGCATTTTACTTGAGGCTTTTCGTTGGTACGTAATGACCCGTTACGTGTGTCATTAGATTTGCGTGGGAGTTGTTCGTTTTGCCCACGTTTCCTGCAATCAATTTGTTTATGTCCGAGTACTCCACATGTGTGACATGTTCCGGTAAATTTCGTGTCCGACAGATGAGCCTTCTTCTTGTCGGGCTCTTGACCCTCATTTGCATCCGCTCGCCGCTTCAAAGAAATGCCTCCGATTACACGAAACAACTGTGCTTTGGCATTAATCACGTGTGAATTTAATTCGCGGCGTATCATTCCATCTTTATAAGATAATACCGAAATAACAAATCCAGTAGTAATTTCCTCAGTCATTTCAAGTTTTGGTACGCGCTCAACTAAATTCCACAATCTCATAGCGGCTGCAGCCACCGTTTCTTTCTCACTGATTTGGAAACGTAGAATTTCATCAAAATAATCTTGCACACATTTTGGCTTTGCAAATTTTGCTATTAATGAGTCCTTCACCGTAATCCAATCCAAATCATTTAGGTTAATCGTAGTTAAATAATTTGCAGCTCGTCCCTTTAGGGCGGTGGTAAGTGCCATGAGTAAATCGACCCCTTTTAAACCTTTTTTGTCAACAATCATTTCGGTAACCCTGCACCACCCTTCAATATCCGCGTCAGTGTCGTCAGGGTTAAACTGGATAAATTGGGCATGACTTGTACTCACGGTTTGTGTTTCTGACTTATTCAGAATACGGGATAACAGTGCTTCCATGTTACTAAAGAAATTCATTGCGCTATGTTCCTCGTTTGGCTTTTCTTTCGTAGGGGGCGCGTTGTATCCCACTTCTGATGACGGCTCCTTCTCGCCTCCATCAGAATCACCCATGAGATTTAGCACTCTTACAGGTTGATGTTCAAATTAGACAAAACTTCATATGATTCGAATCTGTTATAATAATTACTTGATTACAAAATAAGGTCGCAGATATCTTCAATTAGGCTATTATAACGTAATTCAACACTTAAATGTAACTTTGATAAGCAATCATGTAAGATTTAATTGGATTAACTCGACAGACGTAGGCGATCCGTCAATGCTTCACACGAGCACCTATTGACACCTCTCAAGTCAATATGGCCGCCCGCAACGCCTTGACGTTCCGCCAGAGGGAGTTGTAGGTAACTTCTCTCTCGTCTGTGTAGATGCCAGTTTATTGTCTATATCAGTCATAGATGGCGCTTTGCAGAAGCGCCGTCAAATTAGATAAAAAACAACAGTCGGGTATTTACAAATTGTGCTGCAGTGAATGTAACGGTGTTTACATCGGTCAAACGGGTCGTAGCTTTGAAACAAGGTATAAAGAACACATCTCAGCCTATAGAAATAATCATCCCGAAAAATCGCATTTTGCGAAACATATTTTAGAGGCGGTGCTTGAGTCTGCATTTTGAATAGCATGGTAAAAGTGTTTAGCGGAATATTGCAAATTATTAATATATCCACAAATTTATGATGGTCTTCCGCAAAGTAACGCCTTTTTCAATAAATTTTAGAGTGTTAAGTTTGACCTGTAATTTTATTACTGATATGAGTATGATAACATGTCAACATCTCCCCCAGATGACGGTATTAGTATCAGCGAGCTTGACAGAAGCGTCTCGCGACATCCAGCACGTTTCAGTAAAACTGCGGGAATGTCTGTTCTATGACGAATCTCCCTACTTGCCGTTCTACACGCACAGCGACTGCATGCTCAAGTGTCGGCTGTTGTTCCTGCTGTCCAACTGCCATTGCACTCCGTTCAACATGCCCAGCGTGCTTAATGGTCGAGTTTGTGACTTGCGGGACGTGCAGTGCCTACGCATTTATTATGGTAAGTACTTCTCATCTAACACTTTTGGTAGAGCTGTGTATTTACGTATTCTAAATTCGTAGTAGGGGCGATGAGTCCTGCACTAACTCGCCGTGATCGTAAATATCGGTCAGTCAGCCTAACCATGACAGTTCCTTAAAGTAGAGCCGAATAGTTTCCCCATGCTGGCATAAAATCTGGTTCAGTGGAGGGAAGATGGAGCTCGTCGCGATCCCTGTTATTTCTCAAGTCCTTAGTGGCGAGGCAATGAATTGCTATCCGTGGTGCCACCTGTAGTGAAAAGGTGCTTGTTTAGGTTACAGTGTCCGTTATGATACCTGCTGTATCTTTTAGTTTTAGTGAATATCGTGTTACCTTACCTCTTGACTGCGGTAGCATTAGTTTATTAGTTTTTAGTAATCGGCAGTCGTTTCGTTCTGTTCTGCCCACTTTTTGTTGTATACATAACGTAAATAGAGTCAGTGCATGTTTTTTCAGCTCTCCCCTGATTGCATCCACCGATGGTCAACACAGGTGTTAACACCCTGTGTGTTTGCTTCCATGTGGGATGCCAGTTTAGCAAGAGAGTCTGCTTGTTCGTTAGTTTCGTTTCCGTTATGTGCTTCGGTCCAGTACACCTGTAACTTGCACTGGTTGAGAGGTTTTGCAGTTCAGCATGGAGATTGGCTATGATTTTGGATTTTGCTAAGTACTGATAATGTAGCCGCATTTTCACTAAGTTTTTTCGCAGGGCCTGCTTGTGCAAATCACAGTCGCTACCCGCGTGTTAGGTTTGAAAAACAGTAGTTATATTGTTATGTGGATCTCATTAACTGGGGTTTACTTCATGAGAGACGTAACTGCTACTGGCACCAAATCTTAGAGCCATTAGTGTGAAAAGACAGTACC
This sequence comes from Ypsolopha sequella, assembly GCA_934047225.1. Lineage (NCBI taxonomy): Eukaryota > Metazoa > Arthropoda > Insecta > Lepidoptera > Ypsolophidae > Ypsolopha > Ypsolopha sequella. The sequence goes on from OW203996.1 coordinate 14,940,329, forward strand.
ACTTGATAAGAGCTTGGTGCTCTATGAGAATGTATCTCGAATAAATATTCATTATACAGGTTTTCGGTGTTCTATCAGTTCCAGTGGCTGCATCCGGAACAACACCTGAGGCTCGTTTGAGGATTTGGCAGTGATTAGTTTTTGTTAGCTTTTTACGTGTTTATACAGGTATTGATCTCATGTGTTACGTGTATCGATCTCATGCAACCGCTGATCAGTCCTTGGATTTGTTGTTATATGTCATATAATATTTTAATTTGTAAGTTTAATTTCGGCCGTGACCAGTTCCATACTTGTCTTGGCCACAACACCAAGGAACCATAGACTAGCACCGGTCTTACCACTACAATATAGCCATTTGCAAAGTTTGGGAGTAAGTCCGCAGTCCTTACCAACACCTCGTCTGCATTGCCATAGAGTAGTAGTTGCCTTTTTTACTATGTGTTCCACCAACCTCCCCCACAGTAATTTGTCATCGAGCCAAACACCGAGGTATTTGACTTCCTTACTAGGAGTCAACAGAGTTTTAATAATTTTGGAAGTTTTAATTTTGTAATTTTGGTTTTGTTTGTGTTTGTTTTGTTTTTTGTAGGTTTTCAGAAATCTCATTTTTACCACACCAGGCAGGCCTCGTCTTTCCGTAATGCTTGCGTTAATTCCTTCAATCAGACCCGATATCACGTTAACCAGACCATCTGCGTAGCTTACCATGACAAAGCCATCCCTATTTAACTCTAGCAGTCACTGATCGTATTTATGCTAGGAGTCCTGAGTGTTGGTAGGTTTCGCGTCTCATTAATATAATTTTTCGAACGTCAAGTAGGTTCTCGTTAACAAAATTTATTGTAATATAAAATTATTATGATTTAAATAAATAACTTGCTTAATAAATAATATGCTTGGGATATCTCTGATGGATAAAATCCGAAACGAAGATATCCGTCAGAGATCAAAGGTGACCGACATAGCCTGCCGAATCAGTAAGTTGAAGTGGCAGTGGACTGGCCATATTTGTCGCAGACGTGATAACCATTGGGGCCGTAAGGCATGAGACCACGTACAGCAAAGCGCAGCGTAGGCCGCCCTCGTGCTCGGTAGACTGACGATCTCCAGGACGTTGCGGGTGGCGGCTGGATGAGGATGACTGAGGATCACCAAGATTCAGCAGTGGACGAATACGGGCTGATGGATGGATGGAAATAAATAACTACATGGAGGCTTGAAGTAAATATTAATAGGTATTAGGTCACGTCCATCATTGTTTGGCGTTATTTACGTTGATGTTATTTATTTATTTGGGATAAAAACAAATGTTATTCCCGTTTGAAATATTATTAGAGTCCATTAAAAACTAGAAAATATAAGTTAGAAACAAATTTTAATTGTTTTTTACTCGATATATTCGGCCCACGGTATGGGGCCGTCGTCAAATTACAAGTAAGACAAATATTTTGAAAAATGTCCTCGAGCCAGGATTCAAACCTGCGACCTCTCGTTTTGTATGTAACATTAAATAAATAACTTAAAAGGACAATTGTAAAATTAATTCAAATTTTTTCTATAAATTTTACGGTAGATATGTCTGTTTACATCATACCACTTCAAAAGATAATAACAAAATACTAACAACACCCATTACTTATGGGCCAATACGGTTGTTAAATCGAGGTACGATTATAGCCTTGAAACTTGATGACTTGAGAGTTGTAAAGCAATCCTCTAAAATTCTTTAACAACAACAACAAAGATTGGCAGGGGAGGTGTTATGTGTTTACGCAACGTGTTTTATTTGTTATTTGCATAAATACATTCAGTGTCGTCAAAAACATACCAGTTTTTTTTTTGCAATACTTCCATCCAAACACTGAGACATGTTTGTAACATTACTGGTAATCGGCCCAGTTGTTTTATCTTGCAGACCAGATAAGGAAACTGATATAACAGTGTTGAGGGCTCAAAATTACAGTGTTTGGGACCAAATTACAGTAGAATTAATTCATTTTCATATTTTTCGCCATTTTCAACTAACTTATGTGACTTTTGGCATTAGAAAATTACAGTATCTCCAAACACCTGTGTTACTACAAAACGGTGTTTAACTTTAGACAGTGTTTAAATCTGTTGCTGTCCCCTTTTCTTTCGTATCGTAAAAAAGTGACGGCATCAGATTTAAACACTGTCTAAAGTTAAACACCGTTTTGTAGTAACACCGTGTAATTTTATTGAATGCTATAGAGTACAGTAGATCGTGTTCTACAACTGAAGTTTTTGCTTGAAAGCTTCACTTCAAGATTAACTTATATTTTTTGTATTGAGCAATGGGCAAACTATTTTAGAGGCTTAAAAATCGTATACTTATGTGACTTTGCTTATATATATATATATATATATATATATATATATATATATATATATATATATATATATAATATTATAAATATAATAATAATAAATATATATTTATGACATATTCTGTTGACAGAAGTGTTCTGAGTGTGAACTGTGAGATGCAAGGTACGGTCCACACTCAGTACACCCGCGTTTCACCAACGATAGTGGTATGCCCTATCACCGTACTTCGGGCACAGATACACGCTTTTTAGGGCATGCAGGTTTCCTTACGATGTTTTCCTTCACTGTTTAGCTAGTGGTGAGTAAGACTAAATACTATGCACATAAATTCCATGGTGCATCGATCGGGAATCGGAACCGGATCTCAAGATTGAGAGGCCAGCGTTCTACCCCTGAGCTAACGTGCTTGTTAATAAGTATAGCCAAATTCATACTGCAGACTCTGTAAGTGGTCAGGGCCAAGGTGCAATGACCTCCTTTGCAGATTACGAAAAAAAAATTGTGCCTAACTATAACTATACTAATTGACACGGAGTTGTTCGTAAATTGGCAAAGTAATTTACGAACAACTCCGAGTCAGTATAGGAGGCTAAAATTTCATTTTGAGTTTCTCACAAAAAGTTTCGTGAACGTTGGTCCTGACCTCTTAATTACCAAGTCTCTAGTATAAATTTGGCTATATAAAAAAAAGTCACCTTATATTACTTTTATTATCCACGCTTTTCTTCCTTTGCAGAACACGAAAAAATAATGTGCCTAACAATAACTATACTGACTCGGAGTTGTTCGTAAATTAATTTAGTAATTTACGAACAACTCCGAGTCAGTTAGTATAGTTATAGTTAGGCACAATTTTTTTTCGTAAATTAATTTAGTAATTTACGAACAACTCCGAGTCAGTATAGGAGGCTAAAATTTTATTTTGCGTTTCTCACAAAAAGTTTTGTGAACCTTGGTCTGGTCCTTGAACTCTTATTTACCAAGTCTCTTGTATAAATTTGGCCATTTAAAAAGAATCACATTTTATTACTTGTCTACTTTTATTCTTTACATACTATATTATTTATTTCTTAATTAAGTTACACAAAGTTAAAAGTTCAGCACGTAGCTCTTCCATGGTTCCGGCAGAATGATCTGTGCTGCATTGTGAATCTTTGTAGCAAATACTGAGTCGGAGCCCTTTTACTATTGTAATATGTCCATAATTATGTATCTGTCTCATTATTATTATTGTTAAAACTTGTTCCGTGTCTTTTATTGTTAATGTAAATGTTTAATTGTGTTGAATGTGAATTGTGTACGTATTGTAATAGTGAATAAATGTTTTATCTATCTATCTATTTATCTATTATCCACGCTTTTAGCTTATCGTAGATAAAGTGTGTTACAGCTGAAACTAGTGAGAAATTGTATCTTCTGCCCCTGTGTTATTTATAGTTTTTTTCTTTGGTACCCAAGTTCCAAATCTTGGTAAACTCTCTTCTAGCTCAGTCCATCGCGGTCCGGCCCAACATGGACCCCCTGCCCCCCGAGCTGGAGCTGGACCTGGTGGGGGGTGGCATCGCCTGCCCCATGTGCTACCCAACTTGCTCCAAGACAACTTACAGCTACGAGTCCAGCAACGTAAAGATCTTCCCAGAGTATCTTAACGAGACAGAAATTAATAGTTGGCTGTAAGTTAAAGTGCTCAATCTGACTTTAGCATATTGATATATATAACGGATATCTGTGATAAACTTCTTGATATCTATACATTTACGCTTGAACGAATTTCAATGGGGTTTTCTCTAAGTCAAAATTTCTAGTGGAAACTCGGATTCCCGTTTGCTACGATCCAATGCCACACTTCACTTATGTGAAGTTGGCAACTGGGTAAACGATAATACACATTGTGACTGCCTTTCGTTGTACTAGGTTTGTAGCGGATCGTATGGTTTATACCCGAAAAAAATATAATTAAAAGAAATAAAAAATTGCCCTTTTTTTAGTAAGTAACGGGACGACAGCATGACGTGCACTCGCCGTCCTGTGGGTCTACCGCGTAATTCTCATTTTCATCAACATCAACTTGAGATTGAAATTTGACGTGCGTGCGACGACGCCCGCCTAACATGCCATCTTTTTTGCACGCGTTGTATTTCGCATGCATTTGCTTGAAGTTGATACAAATGAGAATTACGCGGTAGAGCTTCTGTTTTAATATTAAGTTTATCCTACCTAGCTAATATTTAATATTAAGTTAATCCTACTTAGCTAATATTTAATATTAAGTTTATCCTACCTAGCTAATATTTAATATTAAGTTTATCCCACCTAGCTAATATTTAATATTAAGTTTATCCTACCTAGCTAATATTTAATATTAAGTTTATCCTACCTAGCTAATATTTAATATTAAGTTTATCCTACCTAGCTAATATTTCGCTAAATGGAACAAGCTACAATTGAAGTTGAACTAGTACATTATGTATTTTTAATCGCTATCTTCAAGCCGATTCTGAAGGCTTTAATTCTAGTTTTAGTGCTGTCAAAACTAAATTCATCTTCATTGCCAAACCGTTCATAAGTATTACGAATAGAAGCCAAATTACTTTGGAAAAATTCAAGTTTTGTATTTTAAGGCAAATATTTTTTATTCTTCTCACTTTTGTTTTGGAAATATATTGAACATTTTCAAATTTTTTATATTTTTTTACACCGTTATATGTGGGCAAATTAATGCAATTTTTGTGCCAAGGTTCATGTATTTATTCTGTAGGGGTCAGGCATGCGAAAATGCATTACAAGTTGAAATAGAGACCAGGGATAATAATGACGAAATTTCACAATACAAGGTGACAGAAAATGCGAGTGCATATAATGAAGTTGTTGACGTTAACCTACCTGAACCCTCAAAACGGTTTACAATAAATGATGTTTTTTTTTGTAAATATAAATTTTTCTACCGCTTGTATCTTTTTTTTTAATCTACAGGTGTTTGGGGCATCGATGTTAATTTTTTCAGGGATGATAAAGGGAGTGATTTTAAACATTTTGACTGAATTTACTTTTGTGCAAAGTTTAATAGTTTTCGAGATATAGACATTTTTTGTTTTGTCTACATAAAAATAGATAATTGCAATTATATGATAATAAAACAAGAATTATGGCTATAAATCATATTTTTATTTTAAATTATTACATAATACAGATCAATTGAACAATAAAACAAGATAAATGTATTCAATAAGAAGTAAAATTAGACATAAAGCTCAACAGAGTAATTATTTTCCTTCGTACTTCGTTGCCTTATGTTTATTTTCACTTCTTTGTGAACACGTTGATCTTGTTTTATTATTAAACTGAGGTGTATTTAGGAAGAATCTAAATAAAAATGTATTATTTTAGTCAAAATTGTGTTTTAATATCATTTCATTGCAGTAACCTATTTTTAAGTAGCCAAAACTAAAAAATGTCTAAATCTCGAAAACTATTAAACTTTGCACAAAAGTAAATTCAGTCAAAAATGTTTAAAATCACTTCCTTTATCATCCCTGAAAATATTTACATCGATACATCGATACAGAATAAATACAAATACGAGTACAAGAAATGTTGGAAATTTTGTTTTATTTATATTTTTCATAGACATTTTGTCATTAAGTTCCCTGTATTCAATATACTCTATGATAAGTCAACTGATGAAGCATTATTAAAAGCATAATGAAAAAAAAAATATTGGCACCTTCAATTCAAGATGGCGCCTAACTTGAATTTTTCATGACTAGCCAAAAACTTCAGAGGCCAGCGGAGCACGCCTAGTTCCATAGACATAGGATTCGCTGCGCTTAAAAGACGTCCATAGCGTGTAAAAGAGATATTCTACCTTTATGACCACCTTGCAAGAGAGAAAGAGATGCACAACAAAGAACCGCTAGGTCGATGTTTTTTCGAGTAAGAGGCCATAGCGTGCCGCTTGCTTGGGTATGATTGCGGATTTTATAATAATATTTAAATAATACGTACCTAACTAAATTGATAAATAGTGATTGGTTTAGACATGGTTTCTTGTGCATTGAGTAATTGTGATGTGACAAGGAGAAATAACTAGAGATGAAACGGATATCCGGTTACTATCCGGTATCCGGCCTATCCGGCCATATTTTTGGTATCCGGTATCCGGCCGGATAGTAGCCAGTATCCGGCCGGATACCGGATACTTAACTCAGCATAAAAATGTCGTTTAAATCACAAAATAAATTGGTTTTATTAATGATTGAATAATCCAAATTCACATAAAGTGAATAAGAGTTGAGATAAAGATAAAGACAAGCTTTACAGCAATTGTTGGGAATAAACGTTTGTGCTTTTCTTCATACATTACACCAGCTTCTTTTGCTCTCACAATATACCGAATGTAACTCAACGGGTCATAAAAACACATGATCTAAGAATCATACTGAACAAGTTTTCCAAAGAAACCTACTTGTGGAAATGAAAAAATATTTTCATGTTTCTTTATTCATTTTGAAAACCTATTGTGAATTTTGAAAGGGCACTGGGCGGGCAGGTTCCATTTTTTTTCAATATGTTACTTTGGGAAATTTGTTCAGTATGAACAGTAGACTACATGGTTTCCTAGATACCTGTCCATTTATATACAGTATACACCACTGCAAGGAGACAAAATATACAAATTTACGAATTTCGTTAGGATCGGAAAATAGTTTCGCGTTTGCAGACCAGCATTTTTACGATTGTGGTTCGAAATTTACATTTAAAAATGATCGCCATTTTAGAAAATGCACAAATGATCTCGCCCAGTTGCACCCGCACGCATCATGGTGCGTAATGTTTAGACTTGATTAGTGCGAAACGCATATCTTGAGCCGGATATTCGGCCGCCGGATATCCGGCTATCCGGCCAAGTGCCTCGCCGGATATCCGGTATCCGGTATCCGGCCAAATCACTATCCGTTTCATCTCTAGAAATAACCCAAATAATTACACATTTCACAGGTAAATATGATTTTGTCATTAGAATGTTTTGAACCACATTTTGCTCAATTTCTCGTATTAATCGGCCCAAAACAAAAAGGTTTTACAGTATCGTATATTTTCTTTGTTGTATTTAGTAGTTATAAGCAGGATTGTCCAAAATATTAAGTAAAATAGTAAATGTAATAGTAATGTCGTAGTAATTTTTTGGTATCATTTTCTCTACTACATTGTTTATCTTGTACATTCTAAATCTTTGCCTAGTGAATACAAATGAAATACCAAAACCATTTGTAAATCATAGATATTCTTAAGATAGTGTGTGTTTATTCCGATTAGATTACAGAATATCTAGGTTCCCAAATATATATTTTGAAAGGACACTGATTTAAAGAATAAATAATAAGCAATTTAAATTTTTCATAGAAAGCTTATTTTTCTCACATTTAATGTTTAAATCAGTGTTCTTATTTAATATATATTTGGGAACCTAAATATTCAGTAATGCAATCGGATACATATACCCAACAATATACAATATTACATACAAATAATACACACTACCTTAAGAATATCTATGGTTTACAAATGGTTTTGGTGTTTCGTTTGTATGAACTAGGCAAGCTCCGCAGGCCTTTTAAGCAATACAAATAAACAAAAATCTTCTCCACCTTATATAGCGCAAAAATACCTGCATACTATAAAAATAATCTGAGTTTGTTTAGGATTGAGGATTGATATTAGGTTATTATTATTGAGGATTGATATTAGGTTACCGAAAATTACAGAGGAAAAGTACAAAACTTTATTTAGTAAATAACATGGTCACAAGACATTTACGACCATTATGAGTGCTCGCAAAGCAATTTTCACTAACGACGAATTTCGAAGCTTTTAAAAGCACAATTATCAATAGGAATTTCGTTTTTGAACGTAGCTCTCTCAACTCTAGACTTGGGACTCCCGACCTTCTGCAACCAGATCTTCATAGTTTCGATAGCTTGTTGTGAACCTTGGAGCTGTCCGACCACGGTACCTTGAGCTGTGTTCATCACCCATCCTTTCAGTCCCAATTCTATGGCTTTTTTTTGTGCATGCTTCCTAAAGAAAACCCCCTGAACTTTGCCAAACACTTCGTAGTCTATAGTTAACAAGGCTGTTTGCTTTATTGGGGCAGTCATATTCACTGAATAATATTTAATTTTCAATTAAAACAATAAAAATAAATAGAAATGTCTCGAAAATATGAGAGTTTTGTTTAACTTCGTCTCACGGGAAACGGCAATGTTTACAAGTATCATAAGGGTTACCATGGAGAATGGTACCATGTAGGGATTTCTAAAATATATTGTATATTTTTTACTATCAGGCATGTAAAGAAAGGAAGACAAAAATATGTTTTTGAAACTACGAGGGTGGTTTGACAAGACTTTTCCGAAAATTTATTCATGTTGCTTAGTTATAAGCTGCAGCCATAAACTTTGTCTATAAATTAAAAAAATATATATTCTAACAAAAATACAAATTCTAAGAATAAAATTCATACAAGTTCGGAACATTCTTTGAGAATGATGAAAAGCGAGTTTTGAGTATTGACACTAATTTTCAAGTGGTCAGTGAATAAAAAAAACTTAACACCGACTAAAAAAAAGTAATGTGGAATCAGCTCGTTTCAGAATTTCGTCGTGGTCGTACCACCACAAACGACGCCGAGTGGCCAGAAAGGCCGATTAAAGTCACAACTGAAAGTATCGTAAACCAGTTCATGATATTGTTATGCGATTGTTAAAGATACGCAAGATCGCTGATGCTGTACAAATTTCGACTGAATGAATATTTCATATTCTGCACAACAAACAATTCTGACATGAAAAAGCTTTCCGTAAGATGGTGCCGCGTTTGCTGATAGTCGATCCAAAACCAAATTGCGAAACAACTTCTAAGCATTGCTTAGGCATATTTAAGCGTAATCCAAATGATTTTTTCCGGCGGTATGTGATATCCCCAGAGATAAAGCAACAGTCCAAGCAGTGGACTTCTACTTCTTACGGCGAACATGCTCCAAAGATGAAAAAAAAGTTTCGTTTGGCTAGAAAAGTGATGACCACTGTCTTATGGGGCAGCCAAGGGATTATTTACAGAAAGTTAAGACATTAAACGGAGCATATTATAGCTGCTTTGTTAAATCAATCCAACACTGAGGTACTGAAGAAACGGCCGCATCTAAAAAAGAAAAAAAAAAAAAAGATTTTTTCGAGATGATGCTCCGGGTCACACGTCTGCAATCCGGCCGCACCCCTGTGTTCCCCAAATTTGGCCCCCTGCGATTATTTCCTATTCTATAAAGAAACGGCTTTGCTGGCAAAGATTTTCGTCAAATGAGAAAGTAATAGCTGAAACAGAAGCGTATTTTGCAGGGTTCAACAAAACATGATTTTTTGGTGGAACATCGTTGGCCGTTTTTATAAGCGATGCATTTTGTACTTCAACGATTAGTAGTTGTGTAGCTCAGGCGCTAGGATATCATAATTTGAAGTTCGGTCTATAATATTTTCTGTGGGTCTAGGTTTAACCCCTGGCGCCGCACAGAGGTGAAAATCCAAAAAAGCCGGTCACAACCACCTTGTTTTTGTTTGCCGCAGGATTGGTCGAATCGTTTCTGCAACAATTTTCGGCAGAGAGGGATAATTTTGGGGAGCGGGAACTTTGGTCTTATAATCTGACCCACGAGCACTTGATTTCGTGTGAAAGATCGGCAACTATATTTTGCACCTTTTGTATGACAATTTTTCATGATGCCATAGGAAATAAGGCTCTAGCTGTAATAAGGGTATCTGCTAAATTAGCTTCGTGGTTGTTTGATCCTAAAACAATGAAAAAGTTGATAATCAAATATTTTTTTGTTAAAGCGTCGGTTCCGGACATGAAAAAAAATGGCTATTTTAATCATTTACTATAGAAATTTAATCATTTGCTATAGCCGGATCTACAATATCTTGAAATAAATATTTAAATTTGGCTATAATAAGTGTTAATTTAATTTGATACTTATAAAATCAAGAAAAACAACAATAAAAGTATTTTTGAAATATATTTCGGCCCACTTTGGGGCCGGCATCATTGAAGTGATATGGGTGGCCCGAAATATATCTTGAAAATACTTAAATAGTTATTTTTTTGTGTTTATAAGTATCAAATTATCTACAATATCGAGCGATAGCAATGTATTGGAAACTACCTATCTACAATTCTTGCAAAATACTCTACATCTTGAGTTAAGTACAGTAGTTTCACTTTATTTATGTTTTCTCCCAACCAACTTCGGATTTTACACCGTTTTTAAGAAAATGTGTAAATTAAAATACATTTCATTGACTCCAGGCACTAGCTCTGAGCAACGTAAACAATGATATATTACAATAATACTCTACAGCAGGCTTTCTTATGTTATTAGAAAGAAAAATAAGTGCATATTCATACTTATGTAGTAAAAGAGATTTCCAGCGATAACAAGAAAAGAGAGAAGCTATTTAAAAATATTACTATATAGGTTTAGATGTTTTAGAACGTAAGACTATTACGTGGCGACTGTTATGTGGTATGATTATTGTACAAAAAATACCAAAACATTGTTTTGATGTATGATACTATATGATTGGTACAAAAATATAGACCAATTTTTGACCGACTTTGACCATTTTTTACCAATATTTTGACAGAACCGGTGCCAATTACACGGACACATCTATAATCCACGTGAAGTACGCAAGTGAAATAGCGGACTGCTACGGACAGAACGTCATCATGAAGTGGTTCGATCTCTTCAGTGAGTTGCTACTATCTAGTATTATATTATCTGTGCTACTATCTATATTTTACTAACATTATGAAACGATCCAGAGACATTGTGGTTCACTCGCAGTCTCGCTCGACCACTACTTAAGAGGATTTCCTACCCTAGCAACTTTTTTTATTACCCGTCCAGCACAATATATCCAATGGCAAAGACCTTATTTGATTTTGATAGAGGCGATTATATGTTGGCTCATTGGCCTCTTTTTCTTGAACGCGTAATACGATCACGCATCACGCAGCGAAACAACAAATTGGTGTGTTTTTTGCTAATACTGAAATATATTGTAGGGAAAAAAATCCTGGATTTAAGTAGAATCCCTTCGTATTTCTATTACCGATATTATGAAAAAAAAAAAAAACAGGTTAATCTCTTAACCGCGTTTTTGAAACGAACGTTTGCAAACCAAAAAACCGGCCAAGTGCGAGTCGGACTCGCGCATGAAGGGTTCCGGAAAAAGCCAGATACAGGCAGGGGGGGGGGGGCAGCTACTACCCCTAGCAGGTGCTTGGTGCTTAAAAATATTTTATTTATAAAATAATTTTATTTAGGTACTCGTCAGTTGCGCTTTATTAAACATTCATTCAAACATTATATTTTTTGTATGCAGTTTTCGATGGTAGTATGCGTATTATTACCATAGACATACAATACTTTTTTTTCAAAACAACAAGGCAATCTTGGCTTGTAAGTTGTAGCTATAAAACACGTACAAATTGGCAATACTTACGCAAAAACTAGTTAGAACTCTACATGTGCTGGAAAGAAAGGAAGCGTGTTGTGTGTGCGGACCGACCGCGACCACCACCCAGCTATGGTTGTGAGATGCTTACCTATTGCTACTATAATTTAATATAAGTACCGAACTCCGCAATCACTGATAAACCCTATGGGTTTTTGTTGATTGTGCATTTTTGTAACTAGGTTAAGATTTTTGAAAATAAAGAACATATATTAAAATAAATGAAGTCCTGATCAACGACTTTTGTCAGGTAACATCGGGTCCACATGCGGCTTCGTGACCGGCTTCAGCTTTGTGTCCGTCCTAGAGTTCATCTACTTCTTTACCGTCAAGTTGACCCGCGAGATCCGCTCCCGGCAGCAGAGGACCCGAGAAGAGCAGATCCCACAGACACCGCCGCCCACCACGTCCACAGCACACAGGCCCGTCAACAGATATCGACCGATATATTGGAACGAGCTGGCTGGATCCACGCGGTTCGGTCATAGGGCGCAACTCCACCAATGAATTAGATGGTCCTTTTCGGAGCATGGATACCAGAAAAATAAGGGCTTAATGTATGACACGCAATGATTGTATCATTGATGGCACGGTTTTAATGTTATTTAGTGTTACGTGTGAATATATGTCACTACAATTAAAGGCACTATATTCTCAATAATGCATGATTAGTATGTTCAATGATATTATGTAATATACTAGTTATAAGTCTCATTATCTTTATAATATCTATTGCATATATTTATAGTATTATTTATTATTATTTATCCTATATTTTTATTTTATTCAAGTGTATTTTTTTGATAAAATTTAAGTAAACCAAACCTTTATTATTCCCCATATTATTATTTATGACATAAAACTATTACCTGTACACATATATTATTTAATTACTTATATTCCATTAAAACTGACCTGTAAAGTGTATCTGTTATACCTACATTACATAAATAAATATATTTCATTTCATTGGGTTGGTTATATAAAACATATTATTAACTCTTTCTGACAGGGGTAAATAAAACCAAAAAATAAAAATTGTAAAATAATCTCATTATTTGACTTATTTGCCCCTATAAAATCGGTGAGATTCAATCAAAATTGCTAAACTCTAACTGCGTTAAAGATCTGGATTTCAACACAAGATATGGAAATTGGTTATTTATTAAAAAAAAAACTGCTTGTAGATAGATTTGTGAGATAATTCCGATGACAAAAGCTACACTTGTGTGTTTCCCATCACTGATAACGATCAGTTATTAGCTTTTTCACAATCGTAATTTGTATCTTTATGATTTATTCAGTTTCTTCCTTATCGAGTCAGTCACGACATGCCACATAATTTTGATTTATTTTCGTCACTTTTGGGGCGGATCGTGCAATAACGTCACGAGAATGGGAGACAAGGAAACTTTCAAGCATTACTTTGAAATATGGTGGACAGGCATCAAAAAGATACCCGAAACGACCTCCATACACGGATTTAGATTTATTGCTGACAATAAAAAACATTGGACAGAAAGGTAGATATATAAATCAGTTGAACTTCGGGCCTATCAAAATTGGACGACCGCCCCTACCGAAGGCCCGTGGTTCAACTGGTTGGACAGAATAGACACATCAACATGATCGCAATAATAGACATTCTTTTTCGCAAAAATTTTCGTGCGAATTATCATTTTGCAATGTCCCACAGGATCTTTTGGCTGGTCTTCGTGGTTCTGTCTTGGTATGGGTCATCGCTGCTCATAGCCGCACAATATGATGCTTTTCAGAACAATCCCATTTCTTTCGTGGTGGAAACCACCTATAAGGATTGGGATACGCATTTTCCTTCAGTAGCAATTTGTGAGAATGATAATACGAGGCGTATCGAAGAGATATCTGACCGGTAAACCTGAGAGCCTATTATGTATCTTTTCAATGCATGTGCTCGTAAAGGCCCACTTTTTACGCATCAAAACCGAACAAAAAGTCGATTATTTTGCCCTAGGGCTTTATTATTATTATTTTTTTATTTATTTACAATGGTTGGCTAACCTGCAGACTTTCCTGTGTACCATAGATGTTATACTTTTTTTTTCCACTGTTTAACGGCTCTGGATACAGTCCTTTTGAGCCAATTATAATTTAAAGTTCACAAGATTATATTTGTTTTCATTTCCTCACACTATGCATTGAAAAACGTAGTATGATACATGGGCGTAAAAGCAATAAATTACTCGGTTACGTTTAAAACACTCGCTACGCTCGTGTTTTAAATCGTCCTCGTAATTTATTCCTTTGCGCCCTAGTAGCATAAACTACTATTAGTTGTCATCAGGTCCTCTAAAACGGCCGTTTTGCATGAATCACATTATGATTCTGTTCTAATGCCATCTCTTTTGCACACGTGAAAAAACTCTGACTCTGTCCTACTTTCAAATCATTTTATAAATCACCCAATTCGGCCTTTTTAGATCCCCAGGTCCTCTAAAAAGGCCGCTTTGGATGAATCATATTATGATTACGTTCTAATGACGTCTCTTTTGCACGCGTGAAAAAACTATGAATCCATCCTACTTTCAAATCATTTTATGATTCACCTAAGTCGGCCTTTTTAGATCCTCAGACAGATCAGTCAGATCCTGGACTGGGTGCCTATCATCAAAAACATAAATATACTATCGAGCGTTTTTCCTTATGTCAAATTTAGTGTTAAATAAGATTCCTAGATGGCACTGTCGTATTCTTTAGCAACAGAATCAAAGACAAAATTTGCACCAATTCCAAACAAACGAAAAACCACTTTGACATTGATTGCTACGAAACACTATGGTGACATGGACAGCGCCATCTGGGGCAAAGCTAAGAACTAAGAAAAAAAACAACCAGAAAAACGCTCAAATGACGTCAGAGTTCGTAAAAGGCAATTTTGAAAGTACAGTTTTTATTTATGTTTTTGATGATAAGCACCCAGTTCAGTTGGCAACTAAAGATACATGAAACCACATCATCTACTGATCACACTGAACCAACATTCCAGTAGTAACTACCTGCGCAAATTAAATAGTAGATTATGCACTAAGGGAATAAAGCAGTGTCTTACGTCACGGGCGGCATATTTGACAATCACATCACAGCACCAAACACCGTCTTTTGTTTCACATTCTTTGTAAACGCTTTTTTTTCTTTTTGTTGAATTCTGCTTATGGTGGTCAGTTCGATTTTCTAACAAACCTAGCTCTTTACAATCCCATATGGGCATTTGTTTTCCACGAGTTTCCACACGAATTTGACATTCCAAATTTAAATCACTTTAATCACTAGGGATTTTCATACAACTTTATATCCCTTGAGATATAATGCGTTACTTTACGTTGAGGTTGCATGATATGTAATTGGACATTGTCGGGCAGGTGGTGTGAAAATAATATTTTTCGTTTCCTTACTAATTTTGATAACCATTTAAACTTGTATGGACAGTTACATCTTTTTATATTTGTACAGTTTTTTTTCAAGTTATAGGTTATATAGTTTCATATAAATAAAACCTGTTCATTTACACTTGGTATATCCAAAATAGATTATTTTTCTTTCAGTTTATGGGGCGAAGACCACGATTTCAACATGGAAGAAGTGCTAAAAGAACTGGCTTATTTCAAAGGAATAACGTATTACACATCTCAGTTTTGTGGCCTTGTGGATCCACCTCCAAACTGCATAAAGACCAATCTCAGTTATTATGCAAATATGGTACTTAGTAGAACTAGCAAAGCTAATCTGCACAATAACACAACGTAGTTTTACAAAATTGTTACGATAACGATACCTAATACGTGACCTACCTGATGTTCTTATATGTACTGGAACCAAAATATTAACTGAACAGATAAAATCCGCGCAAAAAAAGAACAAAAAAGGGCTCGTTTATAAAAAATACAAAGCGTTTATATGTTTTAGGAAATTTTGTTCAGGATGAGTAAAATAATGGGTGGTGCCCTGTGTTTCCAATTCTTTTGTTCTCTAGAAAATCAAAACTCCATACATTCATTCCTCTTGTTTCCAAAAAATATTTTATTAACGAAATTGTTTTCCGTTTTGTTTCCAAAAAGCTGGTTGGTACAGTCGGCAGCAAGTGACAAGTAGGTCGAGCCTCGTCTCGATGCTCCCTTTGTACATCTTGTAATGTGTTACTTTTTGATTAAGGGGATCGAAAATACAAACAGAAATAAAATGTCAGCTTTCGGATGATTTTGTTGCAATAATTAGGTTACGTATAGCCATAAAAAAAATACATGTTTTTGGTTGAACTTTAAGGTATTCATTTTCCACAAACCACGTTAATCGATTCATATTTGTACTGTCAATGAATTTTTTTGTAACCCTCTATTGCACACTTTTTATCGATTTTGTTTCAGGTATCGCTTTCGCGATTTTGTTGGTTTTTTTTAAATAAAATTAGTGTGAATGATATCTATTCATTTTCCAAATACCACGTTATTCGGGTCAAAAAAAGCACCCCCTTTTTCCAAAAATACGTAAATCCACTGATGCAGTCAGCGGCAGCAAGATATTGTCAGTCTACGCCTAGCGTTGGCGCCCGTAAGACGTGGAACCTGTGCCCTTTTTTGCAAGCTATAAATATCTCCCAAAACTACTTCAAAACACATTGAAATTAATTTTATAAAGTAATATTTCGAGGAGCATCATATTCCTGCCGTTAAAAACTCAACAAAATATGCGTATGAGTGATTTAGCTACATCGTGCCATAGTCATAACAACAAAACTGAATGAATTTGGAATGAATTCATACTTTTATGCGGGAAAATAATATATGTTACTCTAAAAGAATAATTTTGTAATCGTTATTGAAACCCAAATTAATTTACTTATACTTACTGAGATCTGTAACAAAGGTCAATGACCTTTTCGTGAAATTACCCTGTAGTATTGGCTCACCATTTCAGGTCCAAATAAGTGAAGTTTTTTGCAAATTATATAGGTACACTTACTTGGGATAAATCGCCAAGCATTTAAAATATAGAAATTTATTTTGAAATATTTACAGTGCATGGCAAAATTACTAGATCGTAGATAATCCTGTCGGTACATGTTCAGGTTCTGTTACGCAAAATGAAAACAATGAAACTCTTTTAGGATTAATTTGTTATCCCTATGTTTGTCTGTCTGTCCGTTTGTCTAGACAATTTTTTCTGGGTAAAATTAATAAATACCAATATAAACGGCCCTCTATAGAGCTGTAAAAACATACTTTTGACGTTTTTATTTATATTACGTTTTAGGTTTTTACGTTTTTTTTTTACGTTTTTCATACAAATTTTCTCACTATGAAAATGTAGGGATGAACACTTGAGATAATATTTTGCATTTAAAAGTCAACACAGAAAGGAATTGTTGAACAAATAATGTAAAAAATATGAAAACCATGTTGTTCTATTCTAAAGGGATTAATTATCTACTGTTCAATGTGGCGATAGCTTTGTTTATTTTTTTCCTTGAATTATTTTTTACTAAGATAACAAATAGTTTAATACAAGGTTTTCCTTAAGAGGTCCCTTTACCCCTGTATTTTTCTTAAAATTCATACAATAGTTATAAACCGAATGTGAAGTCTACAGCTTATTTTCTTCATATCTTTTTTCATGAGTATATTCTAGTGACATCTAACTACGTCTCTATACAGCCCAAAAAGCAAAATTTGGTAAAACACCATCATAATAGCTGTCAGGATATCATCAATATTGCCTCGTTTTTACGCAAAGTTTAACAAGTTTGTATATTTTTATCTATACCGGAAATAAAAAAGACAGAAATACAGGCGTCGTTCATGTTAAGATGACTAAGTTTACACACTTTGCTAAGTATAAACAATTACCGTTTCATGGAAAACTGTTTTGACCTGAAACCATTTCACAAATTCAATTAACTTATTTTGAATATCTTGTCATTTTGCACTTCTTGATGAGAAATACAATTTCAATAAGTAAAAATACAACTTTTAGTTAAGAAAACTTATAGTTAAAAGTCTGCTGTATGCATTAACATATTTTTAATTATATTACAATAGTAATAAAATAATTGGCTTATCCGTCGTCGTGATACCAGCCGTAAATTTCTTAAATAATCTTATATCACGCTTATGGAAAACCCAATTATTTTGAAGATACCATAATATCATTAAAATATGTTTATGCATATAGCAAACTTTTAACAATAAATTGTCTTAGCTAAAAGTTGTACTTTACCGTTATAATTATTTCTTAATATTTTGTTACAAATTCGGAGAAATAGCCCTTAAGGAAAACGTTGTATGAAAATATTTGTTATCTTTGTAACAAAGAAAGAAAAAAATAATAAACAAAGCTATCGCCACATTGAACAAACAGTAAATTATTAATCCCTTTAGAATAGAAAGATATGGTTTAATATTTTTTACATTATTTGTTCTAGAGTTCCTTTCTGTGCTTTCTTTCAAATGCAAAATATTATGTAAAGTGTTGATCTCTATATTTTCATAAGGAGAAAATTTGTATGAAAAAGTTAAACAAAAGGCCATAAAAACGTTATAATATGTATATTTTACAGGGCTGTAAATATTAGCATTTATTGATTTTACCCAGAAAAATTGCCTAGACAAACGGACAAACAGACAAACATAGGGACAACAAATTAATCCTAAAAGAGTTTTGTTTTTTCATTTTGCGTAAAGAGACCTGAACATTTCAAACACTTGGCGATTTATCGCAAGGGTAAACAGGTGTCCCAAAAGTCAACGCTTTCCCTTGGAAGGCTGGTAGGCCAGCTCATGACTGACCAGAATATCAAATTATGACCTCAGCAAAAAGTAGATAGTCTTCGAGTTGATGGTACTTTTATAAATTCGAATAGATTTTTGAGAGTCAAAGCTAACCAGTTCTAAATTCTAAGAATAAAATTTTTGTTGCGCAACTCTGAATAGTCATGCTATTGATAAAGTCAAAAATAAACCTTGAAATGCTGTTACATCAGGAAGAAAAATAAAAACCCAATTTATGAGCAATTTTTTGTAATTAGGTTAGTTCGATACCACACCCTGAAAAAAAATGTCCTATGTTAGTTTTGCAAATTGTCTTAAATAACGGCTCATCAAATATTGTTTTTCAAATGATCTGGCAATTTCTGTGTATTACTTTTGAAAAAAAAGTTATTGCTATTTTACTACCAAAGGAGCTGCGTATTTTTTAAAATAATTAGAATTTAGAATGAAAGAGTGGCGGGCAGTAAAAATATTTGACGTTCATTAGAAATGCCATTTAACACGCGTTAGAGTGAGATAAATAGTGACGCTATTTAAAATGAGTTGGAATGAGATAGGAACGCAGTTAAACGTGGTTGAATGAGAGAGGCATAATTGATATAGGCTACAGTGAGATAGGTAGTGACGTGGTGCATTCCTTCCGAGAATATTTGTTAGTTTCCACTTTTTGTAATAACAACTTTAGTAAAAATTTTTTGTAAAGAAATTTTTGGTCCAATTTATTTTCCCGCAAGTGTAAAACCAGCTCAACGGGCGAAAAATATTTAAAGAATGGGTAATGGTGACAATCAACCGCCACAATATTATTATGTATCTCTAAAGGAGTGTCTGAAATGTTCCGAGGGTCAACTGATAAATCAAACACTCAAAAAACCACTTTTAGCCGACCATAATAAATTTACGTCCCGACGTGATAGCAAGTAGGATCAATGCCGTGTGACGATGATCGAAATACAGTAATAAATTAGATAAAATAAAATACGTATTACTTTTGACCCTGCCTCGTCCACTCTATTCGTATTTTTGCTATGGTGACGCGAACTTAGAGACCGGGACGAATTTCCCCCCACGCGCTATCGTAAAATAGAATAAGCCACGCCCGGAACTGGTTTTTGTTTTGGCTATGTCATATTCTTAATATAATTGTATTTAGATCTATCTTGCAGTTATTATTTATAGAAAATAGACGACTATATTACTATAACGCTCTAATTTGCTAAATTGTTACACATGTAGCCCCTTTGTTTTAATTTTGTCCCTTTTACAAGGGAAAGAGACCGCCTTCTTATCTCTTGGAAACGGGTTGACACAACAATAGCTTTACAAAGAAAGCCACCTCAAAAATCAACTTGCGATTTCTGTTAACTAAACGGTTCATAACAATAAGTAGGTCATAATAGAAAAATGATTTTGCTATATAACTTGCTTCTGAGGCTGACTGTACCCATCTTGGTTTTGGAAACAAGAGTAACTTAATTTGTTTATTAAATAAAAATTTGGAAACACGCGGAAATAAAAAAGGTCGTTTTTTGGAAACACAGGGCACCTTCATATACCCTGCTTTCTATGCAGTACCTACTTGTCTGGTGGTAGGCCTATGGTTTAGTAATATCTATTTTATTATTATTTTTGTTTTGTATAACGTTCGTTAGTATTTTGTATTGTAACTTCGTTTTCTGTATAGTTTTAATTACTTTATTTCCTTCGTAATTACATATTTATTTTTTGTGTTCCTTTCAAAGGCTAAGGCTGAAAAAAACGGCGGCTTTTTGAAGGTATGTTGCAATAAGTCATAGGTCGAAATAAAATTTGTTATGTGAATTGTATCATTGGTGGCAAATAAACAGCTTTTGTTTTATTATTATTAACTATTTATTTATATTCGATATAATCAGACGCAAAAATTGGAACAATCCAAGTACTAGAGAGATATCAATTGCCGCGCATTATTCTGTCTTGAAACTGATGATTTCAGGTCCGTAGTAGCTGTGAAGACACGTTAGCGAATTGCTCCTGGAATGGAATCTCATTCGGATGCTGCGACTATTTTCGACCTTTGGACACAGAGCTCGGTACTTGCTATGCCATTAACACCATTCAGGGAAGGTAAACAAACACATTATAACAACCGCAGGTTGAAACTTGTTGAAAAGACAGTTCTTTTCACTAACGACACGGAAGCTGACATTATCGACAATTTATTGTATATATTCTCCAATATATCTTTATGCCTTTCAGATCAATATACCCGTCTGTTACTGATTTAGTTATCTCGTGAGGTTTTTCTAATACAATGGTTTCCGTTTCTTGACAAAACTCTCAAAAATTTAATGCAATATTTGTATTGCAATATTTGGTCCTAGTTATAGTCAATGCCTTACTAAGTATATCTAGAACTTCTTCATAAAGTTCATCGTCAGCAGCCCAATTCTGAACATATATAAGCTGTCTCCAAGTGACAGTGAAGGTTTGCCCTTATCTTCAGGCTAGGCAAGTGGGTTGGTATCGCCATGACCCAGCTAGACCTCCACAAGACTGTTTATACACATGGGCATAGCCAGAGGGCAATTTTGGGGTTCAAACCTCCCCGGAAATGTTTAAAATATTACAACCGTAAGTTTTTCGGGTCAAGTGCCACTTTTGCTAGCAGCTGCTAGAAGCGTTTGGAGTTTGCAAACAAATTTTCACAAACATAATGAATATCAATTTCATTTCGTGCACTTTTTGTCGTTTTATTTTCTTTGAAACTAAAATCTGGCTACGTCCATTTTTATACATATCGAATATTTCTAACAAACTTGTTCTTGGGTCCGACCATTGTGATTGATTTCAGAGAGAAGTACCCTCCAAAACTGGCGATGGTGAGCAATCAGACGACGGGCCCTGGATCCTTCAAGTTTGACGTGCTGGTCACTGGCAACGTATATGTGTTCAACGAAGAAGAAGTCCCCTCACTCACCACCCTCGGATCTGATGTCCTAGCCGTTGGCCCGGAGATGTCACATAAGTAACACCTAAATTCACCTAAATTATACTCACGCACTTGTCCCAAAGACTACAAGTCTCCATCTCAACTAAAGTATTTTGTTTTTTTTTTGCGTTGATTGAACATACTAATTTTCTATGGATCGTTGACCGAATACTGCATATATGCGAAGACGGATAAAAAGTTTCAATACTTCAATAGATCAATTTTGTCATGTAAGCTTGTATTTTGTCAGTAAATCCACGATTTGAAGACTGGATCTAATGAGAAAAAAGTCTCAGTAGATCCACTAGATCTTACTTAAGGCGATATGTAAAAGTTTTAGCGTCCCTGTTACTCCATATGCGAAAAAACCGTCAGTGCGACAGGGACGGATTCGTGGTAAAGTAGCAAAAAGTCGATTTTTTATTAATATAAAATGTACAAAAGTTGCTATCAAAATTTCGTTTAACCAGGTCCTAGATACCGTTAAAACCCATCTAATTAAATATAATTGCAGTCCATAAATGTCATTCTAAATTGTCAAACCAGAAGAATTGTTGTCGAAAAAGACCTAATTTCAATAAATATTTATATCGAGCCGAATTTCTCCAAACGCGTTTCTGTTTTAACAGATCCCTAGAAAAAGATTCCAAAAATAATATACTATTTTATCAAAATAATATATTATTTACCGTAGTAGATATGCTAGATCTTAAAGCGTCGATTTTTTTTTCGTAGCGCCTTAATAGATCTACTAAGATTGATCGACATTTTTCATGGTATTGCTTGGCAAGTTGGTGAGCAACATGAAGCAAATGGTGAGCAATCACCAGGGACCGTATTTTCGAATCGTTCGTTTTCAATTTACGTGCGAAAGTATGTACCCATCTCACGTAGCACATCAGAACTTGTCATTTGCAAGATGAGACAGGTATATATTTTCGCACGTGAATTGAAAAAGAACGATTCAAAAATACGGCTCCAGGTCCGCGATGTGCGGGCGACGCGGGAGCCACGATAGCCGGATAAAATGTACAAATCTAAGCAAAATTTACTGAAGGTAACAAACACATCGTCTATTCGTAACTTTATCCCGTTCTCCCGGATCGGAACGGAACATGACGCGTACTCGAAGTTGACGTGCAGCCTAGAGAACGCAGAGTCAAGTTTCGCCTGCCCGTTACTCTGTGTTCTTAGCAGGTGAACCTCGGGTACACATATTTGAAATACGGCAATTGGACTGATGGGCTCGTGTAGATAGCGAATAGACAGTGCCGGATTAAGCCAGCGCGGGGCCTGTAGCAAAAACTATCAAGGGGCCCTTTGACTGTTTTAGGTTAGATACTTATCGAGTTTATGGCATTGAATAAAACAAAACTGTTACAAACAAACTTTTCTTGATTTAATTTGGGCAAATTTACAAATAATGCTGTTGATATCGACTTCTCGGAGTAAATCATGTTCAATATATATAATAATAATAATTTCTTATTTTAACTTAAAAATATCTTACCTTATGCACAGTTATTATCGTTGAATACGTTTCTCTTCTTGACTACGTAAGAACACTGTTTCTATTTAGTATATTTTAAGAGATAACTGAATACTTAAAAAAATCGGTTGCACCGCTATATTATGTAAGAAAATAATACTCAACACAATTACGAAACCACTTTTCTCAAGAATGGTTCATATTGAAAGTACTATTATTATCATCCAAACGTAAATATCGATCATTCCTTATAAATTGGTAGTCAGTATAACCTTTTTCAAATCGGTCGGGTTATTACGACTAGCACGGAGAAAATATTAGGGAATTCCCTGTTTTGTTTAGCAGTATTGCCAACTTGCGTGTAGTGCGGTGCGAAACATGATTTTTGGTATGACCAGCAGATAGAAAAATAAAATTATAGTTGATCATTTTGATGCAAATATTTTCTTCTTAGTAATTTTGACTAAATCTAATATATAAATACCTAATACTTTTTTATGGTCAGAAAACGTTGGTGCGCGGGGCCCCCACATGCGCGGGGCCCCCACATGCGCGGGGCCCGCAGCATTTGCTACTCTTGCTTCGTGGCTAATCCGGCACTGCGAATAGATCGTCCTTTGCTATTTTCTGCCCTCCGTCCCGCTGCCGCTAGCATCCTGCGCATGAGTTTGTCAAGTTAAGGCACTACGTAAAAGTTTTAGCGTCCCTGTTACTCCATTTGCGAAAAAACCCTCAGTGCAAGTGGGACGGATTCGTGGAAAAGTAGCAAAAGTCGGTTTTTTATTAATATAAAATGTACTATGCAATTTTGTCAAAAAGATTTTCAAGGAGACTTTACAAATACATAACATCCTCATTTTGAATGCAATTTCACAATGAAATTGGTTAGGATTTCAGAATTACAGGAAAAGTAAAACAATTTAGAGGTCTTTTCGGAATTAAATTCTATCGAGAAAATTTCATCCAATCGCGTTTTCCTTCAGTGAGAATCTTAATCAAATACTCAATAAACATTTACCCATAAATGAAATATCAAAAAATTAAATAGGTAGATGACGTTATAGTGGAGTAAATGGATTCGAAAAAGCCCCATTTTTTTTTGTTATCGCCTTAAGCCGAGGCCTTCCTCAGGCGCAGAGCGGCTTTGCAATTCGGTATGGGAAGTCTAAGCCAAGGAGTGCTAATTCCAAAACCGTTTCGAGATAATACATTATTTGGCCATATTTCATTATTTTTGCGGCAAATTAACTAAAGATTATAGATATTTTTAGAATTTAACTTATGACCTTCGTTTGACCCTATGCTATGGCTGAACACAGGAATGTGCCCTTTGGCCATCCACATATTAAAAAGTGAAAAATATTTATGAAGCAACCCATAATACCTATTTCCATCAACGTTAGCCAACATTTTGCATAATACGTAACAAAATGATTTTCTTAATCCAACATTTTGACAACGTCCAATATACACCCACAAACACATAAGTACTGTCTCGCCCTTCCTTCTCTTTGACAGTTGACACCAGTGGTGCTACACTTACCACTTACCTTTACTTTCGGTATCGATACTTTTTATCCAAGTAGGTGTCGGTCGCTCTTAACAGATTTAAGTATTTGATGAGATGCCTACGTAGGTAATTTAGCTTTTATTTATTCAATTTAAAAACTTTTTTTCAATTAAGAAATTTTAGTTTTGTCGGCACCAAACCAAAAACTAAAGCTTTTAACGTTAGCAGTACTATCACAGTTTTAAAAGATTGTATGGTGCATGGACGTTTTACCAGAATATTTTGGCCCAGGACGGTGCTAAAAAAAAGAAGTCTACAAATATTTTAGTTTTTAAAAGCTAGCACAACAGGTTACAGCTACACGAAACCGTTTATTGTGAAAACATCTCGAAAATTAGTTTTGTTTCTTTACACAAGTAAATAAGTAAGTTTTTGTCATTACATGTAGGACCACATACCTACTTGCTTAATGCTGTTTTTGTTTGCGTCTAATCCTAAAAAATTTATAACTGGTACGAGTAAGTATCGATACTTTTTGTTCGATAAAGATGTTGCATTACTACATCCCTAGCGCTTGTCATATGTCAAATGTTTTTTTTTTTTACTAATGCAAAGGATAATGTTGATTAAGCCTTAGGGAAACAAATGACGTCACAAGTAACGAAAGTATAAAAATTTATAAAAAAATATTGACTGCATAAAACTGAAATTGCTTTAAATTAAGTTCATCAAATAGTCTATATTTTACGAAAAAAAATTAAAATCGAATGTCGTCTGCCTGGTGAACATGGCGAATTATAACCCTTAGACTAACTTTCATAAAGTTGAAAATCGCGTGCGCCAAAATGCGCGCGAAACGATCCAGAACGAGTCTAATTTTAAGATTAAAATCGACTAAAATTACAAT
Organism: Ypsolopha sequella; assembly: GCA_934047225.1. Classification (NCBI taxonomy): domain Eukaryota; kingdom Metazoa; phylum Arthropoda; class Insecta; order Lepidoptera; family Ypsolophidae; genus Ypsolopha; species Ypsolopha sequella. Next base: position 14,965,930 of record OW203996.1, read on the forward strand.
ATTGCATTTAAGTCATTTTTGAACTTACAACGGTTAATAAACAAGATTTTCGTGTTGATAGTAAAATATGAGACATAAAAATCAAATGGATTAAACACAAAACAAAAAAACACTCAAAAAGAGACTATTTTCAAAAATAAAATCTATCGGGCGAAAGTTTTCCAATTCGGTAACGCTACATACAAAGGCAAGATAAAGGTGTGAAAAAACATAAATATAAGTTTCATATTGATTGCGTCTGTGGTAGATTCAGTAAAATCATTCAAAAACTGTTGAAAAATGAAGGCCTCCTCTTAAGGCGCTACGGAAATAATATCTACTTCAGTAAATTATGTATTATTTTGATAAAATAGTATATTATTTTTGGATTCTTTTTCTAGGGATCTGTTAAAACAGAAACGCGATTGGAGAAATTCGGCTAGATAGAAATATTTATTAAAATGAGGTCCTTTTCGACACCAATTCTCCTGGTTTGACAATTTAGAATGACATATACACTGCAACTATATTTTATTAGATGGGTTTTAACGGTATCTAGGACCTAGTTAAACGAAATTTTGATAGCAACTTTAGTACATTTTATATTAATAAAAAACCGACTTTTTGCTACTTTTCCACGAATCCGTCCCTCTCGCACTGAGAATTTTTTCGCATATGGAGTAATAGGGACGCTAAAACTTTTACATATCGCCTTAAAATACATTTTTGTTTCAGACGGTTGATCACAATTCGCAACATAGAGAACGACGCTGGCGCCCGCATCATCAACCCAGTGAAGCGCAAGTGTCGCTATACGGACGAGAACTCCTTGCAGGTGGTGTTAGGTTTCAGTCTTCCAACGTATTCCTTTAATATATTATTTACATATGAAATTGCCGTTTTCTATAGAGAATTTGAAGGAAACTCAATTTTCAGTACTAACATGTTTGCATTTTTTTTAGGAATGACAAATCCAGATTATGTTATTTCTTTAGTGTATGAATGAGACAACATTAAGCTAACAGAAACATTATTGTAATTCATGAATCTGTAAGAAAATTTCGGCAATTTCATATGTAAAGACCTATTATAAGCTTCGGTGCCTGTCTTTCCCGAACATGTCATAAAGTCATCAGGTCGCGGCACGATTTTTGACCGCTCGGCGAAAGTGGTGGGGGACTAACGCATGTGTTCATTCGCGCACAAAATTACTAAGTGCGACAGAGAAAAAATTACTAGTCCAGTCAAGGTCAGACCTCAAAAACCGTAACCCAAGAACGCCTGGGTTGATTGCGCTGGAATTTGATATAGAATTAACTTTGTTCTTGGATTCTAATTACGTGGAGGTCAAAAATCAAAAATCAAAAATACTTTTGTATCAACTTACTGATAACAACTTTCAAAGTTTAAACCACAAAAAATAATAGCTACATTAGTAGGCTTTAATAATTCATACTAAATATTCAAAACAATAAAATTGCACTGTCATTAAAAATTTAATTCATCTTTAATTGATAAGGTATCGATTCGGCATAACACGTCTTAACTTATGTATTTGACAGGACTAACCTTATTTTAAGCGTCGTGTCTTTTTCTTTCTTTATCGAAAAGACAAGGACAGAACGCTTAAATTAAGTTTAGTCCTGTCAAATAAGTTAAGATGTGCTTCACCGAATCGGTACCATTGTATCTCAAAAGTGCAGGCCGCTAGACAAATAATTAAGAACGCAAAAATTTGAAATCAATTTGGAATGTCGAAAACGATATTTTTAATTTTTTATTTCCAGCGTCTTCTATGTTTCCATCCTTTTACGTTTACTCAGTTAAAAGTGCATAATCAATATAATCATTTCAAAATCACGGGCACAATCACAAAGGAGAGTTGAGATCAATTGACCCGGAAAATTATTATGGTACTGTATGAACGTACCTAATTGGTCCTATAAAAAGATTGCTGATCATTTGATCAAATACTTAGTCACTTAGATAAACTAAAAGTATGAACTATGCAAATATAAATCTAAATTTACGTATTTAAGAAGTTGAACAACATTATATATTTTTCAGATTTGACGCATGTATCACATCACAACCATCGAGAAAAAAAATCTGAAATATCACTAAAATCACGGAAAACGTCATTTGGCGTTGGAACTAGTATGATCAGTCTACTGATCTAGCTACAACATAAAATATTTTTTCTAGAGTAAAGAAATAAAATTAGCTTTTCCATATCTTTTTTTCTTTCGTTATTTTAAAAGATATACTCAAACACTCGAAATTTTTCCAGTACCGCAAAAAATATTAATTTTTGTGTAATTATTTTAAAATAACGAAAGGAAAAATATATTGAAATTTTATATAAATAAGGCGATTTGACAACGTCATGCTAAAAAAATCCATTTTAAGTTTTTTTTTCGTGATTTTAGTGATGTTTCAGATTTTTTCTCCATCATTCTAAAAAATACATAATGTAGTTTAATTTCTTAACTAAGTACACAAATTTTATTTGTGAAAAATATTCTGATTTAATATGCTAAATTGTCCAAATGCGAAAGCATGTTTGGCGGTGCCGACGCTTAAATCATTTTCGCTCTCAGAGTATTTCCTTCTTCAGGTGTATCGTCATTACTCGTACAGCGCGTGCACAGTCCAGTGCCGCAAAGACGCGCAGATGCGAAAGTGTAACTGCACCAACTTCTTCATGCCTAACGTTCCTGAGCATCTCAAGTGTGGTATCAAAGGAATAATTTGCCTCAATAGCTTTCTCAATGAGCTTTCGGTAATATTTTTTTCCATCACTAACTATAATTCTCTGAAAGTAAATCGTATTTAATTCGAAATGTAGGATGTAAATACTTACAGGAGGTAAGTAAATTTGAAAATTGACGAGCCTTAACATTCACTAACTACCTAGTAAGTCACTTGTCTAGCTAAACGGCAATGGAAAAAATCTGTTCTGCCTGATTTTATTTTGTTATAAAAAAAATGGAAAATGTGACTTTCATATAAATTCCAAATGAAATTAGTTTTTAGGGTTCCATATCCGAAGGGCAAAACGGTGGCCTTATAATAAAATAAAAATAAATAAAATAAAAAGATTTTTATTCAACAGAACACAACACAAAACACATAATACTTAAAGATTATTTAGGATTAGACAGGTTCTGTTGAAAAGGTCGGTGACTCAGCTTTTGTCCCTTAAGCCAGAAGCAAAGGGACGCTGTTACTCTGTCACTGCCTGTTCATCCATAAGGATACTTAAAACAATAAACAAAAATTAACACAACTATGATTAAAACACATAAAAATCAAGCCATTTTTATGAACTTGGAACTTCTATTGTTTTGCAGCTAAATTAACGTACCATTTAATAATATTAAGAGTATTATATGTATAATTATCTATATACTTATATATGTATACTATAATGTCACTCTGCTGTCCTCCTGTCTGCCTGTCTGTCCGTCCGTATGTCACGGGTCCCTAGCTCTTAGACAGAATGAGATAGAGACCTGAAATTTTGATATGTTATGTAGAATATTGACCTTAAGGCGATATGCAAAAGTTTTAGCGTCCCTGTTACTCCATATGCGAAAAAACCCTCAGTGCTAAAGAGACGGATTCGTGGAAAAGTAGCAAAAAGTCGGTTTTTTATTAATATAAAAAGTACTAAAGTTGCTATCAAAATTTCGTTTAACCAGGTCTTAGATGCCATTAAAACCCATCTAATAAAATATAATTGCAGTCCATATGTCATTCTAAATTGTCAAACCAGGAGAATTGGTGTCGAAAAAGACCTCATTTAAATAAATATTTCTATCGAGCCGAATTTCTCCAATCGCGTTTCTGTTTTAACAGATCCCTAGAAAAAGAATCCAAAAATAATATACTATTTTATCAAAATAATACATTATTTATTGAAGTAGATATGCAAGTTCTTAAAGTGTCGATTTTTTTCCGTAGCACCTTAAATCAAATATTGAATAAAAAATTTAATTTAAGTATTTTTCAAGGGGGGCCTATACATGAAAAAAGAGGCGACATAAATGTTTTTTTCTTATCCTATCATGTGGGGTGCCATTATCTAGAGTTCATTGTTTTCAGGGTTCATGTATGTATACTACGATAGAAATAATTTTTGGACACTTGGCGATTTATCCATCGCAAGGAAATATAAATTAACATTATATTATTGCAGTATAGAAACGCCGAAAGCACAGGCAGTAATTCAAAATAAATGTTAAAAAACACGACTGCCATAATTTCAAAATTTACTTATGAACGACACCTAGTGCAGTCAGAAGACAGCTCTACATTGGTTACGTGTTGTTTTGTACGTCCCCCGACTGCACTGGGCGTCGTTACTAAGTCCATTTTCAAATAATGGCAGTCGTGTTTTTTAATATTTTTTTATTACCTTTTTATTTTTATTTAATATATTTATACCCTGTGCCAATCCGGGTTGTACAGAGATTCTAATGACACCTCATTCATCGGAATTGGTTAAGGGGCTGCACAACGCTAAAATTCAGTCCTGCTCTAACGCTTCTATTTTTAACTGTCTATCCTGCTCTAATCAGATGCCGAGCACGCAAAACTTCAGTTATTTTGAAATCGCGGCTACATTAGTACATTAACTATAATTTATTTATGTAATAAAGATGTTTTTTTCTAGTACGTATATGTATGTGTTGGTTTCGTTTGAATATGTTTGAAATATGGAAACTGAATCTCTTTTCTTGTAAAATTCATGCTGTTTTAAAAGTATTGTAATTAAAAGAAGATTGAAAGTATGTTTATTTATAAAGTGTAATTAATGTTTGGGTTGAGTCAAAAAATACGCTATATTTTTTTCAAATTCTTACCATCTACACTACATTGACGGAACTGAATCCAATGCAAAATTGATGTTTAGCATTGTGGAGCTCCTTAAAGCGTCCAGAAGATATGATGGAATAAAGAAAAATACACACATGAATTAACATTATATCATTGCACTATAGAAACGCAGAAAGAAAAGTAAATCTGGATGTGAGGAGCTCTGAACCGGGATTCGAACCGGGAATTAGTGAGAGGTATTAAAACACGACTGTCATTATTTCAAAATGGACTTAGTAACGACACCCACCCAGTGCAGTCGGGGGACGTACAAAACAACACGTATCCAATGTAGAGCTGTCTCCTGACTGCACTGGGTGTCGTTCATAAGTTCATTTTTAAATTATGGCAGTCGTGTTTTTTAATATTTATTTTTACTTACCGCCTGTGCTGCGGTCCGCTCTTTGCGCGGCCAGCGAATTCTCGCTCTTTTTCCTCTATTTTAAGAGTTGTCGTTTAGAGGTCCAATGCTCAAGGGCATTGGCGATTGTTCCAATCTTAAATCTTGTTAACTGTTATAGATTGTCAAGAACGTCGTGAAATAAATAGGGGCGCCACTTTCTTTGCCAAAATAGTTTCATTATGGCAACACCTGAGATCTTTTGTATGGGGAAATCAGGTGTTACCAGTAAAAACAATTTTAGTTCCATTTCATGACTTTTTTGACAAGCTGTATGTTATACTACTGATTTTAATTTCTAGGTTCTAAAAGCGAAATGGTCTTCTCGTCCCGGATTGTACTGCGACTGCCTGCCATCTTGTACCGAAGCCGAGATCACTGTAGTGAAGGACTCAAAGATAACGACTTCTGATGACTTCGCCACTATTCAGATTGGATTATCAGCGTTGCCCAGTGAGAGGTACCGGCGGAACGTTGTGCGAGGTGTCCTTGATTTAGTTGGTAAGAAATAAAATAATTTCAACAAAAAAATAGTAATCGACTTCAAATGTCTGAAAAATTTAAAAGAATTAATATAATGACCGATGGTACCGAAACAAAACTTTTGCCGACTTCTTTCTTCCTAAAACATATATTCTCTAGAATCGGTTTTTATGTTGCTATATCGTAGGGAATGCGCTGACTTCCATATAACATATGTTTCAGGAAAACATATTTTTAAATACTTTTATATCAAAAGTACATATTTTTTCGGTACCATCGGTCATTACGTATATTCATTATTTAAAACTTTTTAGTGAATGGCTGCTCTTACATTTGAAGTCGGTTACTATATTTTTGTTAAAAGTTCCTTTTATTTCACATTTTTCAGTGTTGACGAGTTAAATTGTGAAGATGTGAAGTATGGGTAGTTCTTGTAAACGCGCTGTTGATATGAAACGAAGTTCAAGTGAGTATAATGACTATGTTTAAGCAGCTTCTCGCTATCAGCACCATAACTCAAAGTGATTGCCGCAATCTCAAGTTATGTGCTCTCATCCGTTGAGGAGTTCTATGGTGATGAGGTCAGGATCGAAGGTCAAGTGGATACACTGGCAATTTTCAAGTAATGCCTTGCGATCAGCAAGTGATTTCCGCAATCTCGAGCCACGTGCTGTCATCCGTTGAGGAGTTCTATGTTGATAAGGTTTAGGATCGAGGGTCGGGTGGAAGAATCTCGATTTTCAAGCAATACCCTGCATTTAGTTAGTATCCTGGTACAAAGCGATTGCCCCAATAAATTAGAATATAGATTCATAATTGATTGTACTGAACGCACGTCTTTTTTTTGTAGTGGCTTTACAAGTAATTGCTTGCGACACACTATGAGATTAGGTAAACGTTAGGATCTTTGTTATCCCTGTAGAAAAGTTGATTTATCCCCACGGGGGTAATTATCCCCAGGTTCAGAACCCAAGGTTTTTAGGAATCCACTTCAGAACTTTAGGCTTCTCCCAAGCCACCACAACACTGGCAGTTGTGTAGGCGTATTTACCCTAAGCTCAAATCGCCGTGCAAATTTTTACTGCAAGACGCTGCAGCCTTTTAGTTTTCTAGTAAACCTAGCAGTCGCACTTTAGGGTATATCACTAACTGGAGGGATTGAGGTGTTCGCGAGACCTAATGAGACCCGATTTCAGTATCAACAGGTGGCACTGGCGGTCTTTTCCTCGGAGCCAGCATTCTCAGTTTCGTGGAGCTTGTGTACATTTTGCTGGTGCGACCATTCTGCGACGTCTACAGCCAGCGAGGAGACGACCCCTGGTACAGGAAGTTCGGCACCAGGAGGCTTGAGGACAACAAGTTTACACCTAAACCGGACTGGAGCTACGAGACGAACAGTGATAGTTATTCGGTCAAACAAATAAAAGCAAGTTTCTTCTCGAAATGAGTCGATATGCTACAAGGGAAGAGGGAGTGGTAGATGTTATCTATTGATAAGCTGAATGAAATAAATGTTGGACTAGACATAAAATCACATAACGCCCTCTGGAGCGTTCATTATGTGTATTACTGGCTGGTATGTCAAGTAGTTACATACAAAAATATGGTGTATTTAAAAATTTTAACGGTCTGATAAGTACCTCGGTAGCGCACTTCTTGTGAAAGCAAGAGATCGCAGGTTCGAATCCTGGCCCAAGGAATTTTCTCAAAATATTTGTCTTACATAAAATTTGATTCGTATTGATCTTTTCTAGTTTGTAATGCATTCTCATAATATTAAGAGTATCAAAAGCGATAGATTTCGCTATAAAACATAGAATCTGAACGAAATTGTGGCGAGTGTCACCGTTATTATCTAGAATTCGAATCTAAACACGAGTGTCACGCACTAAAATTATCAATAATTTTTATCTATTCAGATTTTTCAATGTACCCGTAGAGGCAAACGAATAAACTACTACTCAGATTATAAAATCAATAAAGTCTCTTTGCTGTCGTCACAATATATTTTACTTATTAAACAGAATTAAAGTTCATATTGACACAAGCAATACCGTTCAACGATCTCCTCAAAAATCTCCAAAACCTTTTGTCTGTAGTCCATATTCTCCTTCATCATTTCCTTAATGAATTTCCCCTTGTCCTTAGACATGATCTCGTCAAACTGCTCCGTGTTACTAAAGATCCTGGTAGTCTGATCATCATTGATCCAGTTTTGAGGGATCAGACACGCGCATACCAAAAGACCCCATTGCCTTTGTTGCGAACATGATTCGATGTACTTCTCCTTTGATAGGACATCTTCTATATGAATTCCAGACTTCTCAAGAGCATTCTTCAACTCTTTGTAGTAGAAATTTAAGAAAGTATCCATGTTTTCTTCGCGAAACTTTGGTTCAAGGTTGCAATGTAGAAGAATCATAACATCGCCAGCTGGAGGATGACTTTTTACGGCCTGGAAATCGACCAGCAAACAGTCGTCGGGTTCGAATTGGTTCTCAGACACTTCTTTGTAGTGGAATAGGATATTGTTATTCCACAAGTCACGGTGGCTGATGACGCGACGATGCTCGGTACTAACATCAAGGTGTAATGCTGATAGCCAAACACTTGACCAGCATTCCTCTATCTGTGACATAACTTCTTTATTTTGACCGTACTTGGAATAGGTCCGGATAGCTTCTAGTGCTCCATTCATACATTGCAGGTACCATGTATCGTTATCTCTGTAGCCGCCGTCTTCGGCTAAATAGCCGTATTCTTCATCGAGACTGAATGATCTCTTTAACTTCACACTCTGTAATTCTTCGTAGATAATGGAGCCAGCATGAAACCTCGAGATCGTCTGAAGAGCTTGCAGTGTATGAACCATATCGAATCTTTGAAATTTGTTCCGCATTTTGTACTTCCTTACGTGCAAGTCTTCAAAGACCATTGCATCATCAAGCTGTGTCACTAACTTAGGGCTCCATGGTTTTAAACCTGGAAATTATAAAAGTATAATGCCTATCTTGACTAGCCTTTCGCCACAAGGTCTACTCGCATTTATTCAATCACGCTTCGTTTTTGACTTGGGCGTAAACACTCCTTATAGCCTAAATGTAAAGATGATAGTAACGAAAATCGCATCCAAATCTGTTGAATGGTTCTCGAGTAAAAACGGAACAGACAGACAGACAAAAATTCTAAAAATGGTAGTTTTGGCTGTAATACCAAATAACATCACATTTAAAATTGAAAAAAAAAAACATGTACAGGTCACGATTTTTAGGGTTCCATACCCAAAGGGTAACCAACGGGACCTTATTACTAAGACTCCACTGTCTGTCTGTCCGTCTGTCACCAGGCTGTATCTCATGAACCGTGATAGTTAGACAGTTGAAATTTTAATGATAATGTATTTCTGTTGCCGCTATAACAACAAATACTAAATAACAGAATAAAATAAATATTTAAGGGGGCTCCCATACAACAGACATATTTTTTTGCCGTTTTATAGATAACTAGCGACCCGCCCCGGATTTGCACATGTATTATACATATAAACCTTCGTCTTGAATCACTCTATCTATTAAAAAAAAATGCATCAAAATCCGTTGCGTAGTTTTAAAGATCTAACTAAGCATACATAGGGACAGACAGACAGCGGGAAGCGACTTTGTTTTATACTATGTAGTGATGGTACGGAACCCTTCGTGTGCGAGTCTGACTCGCACTTGGCCGGTATTTTTTACTATAGTCTATTCGAGATATCATGATATCGGTGACGTTTCATTGGGTAACTCTTATTTACTATTTTTCAGAGGCTAATTTTGATAAGCCACAAAAACCCCACCAGAATTTAGGGACCTAGCCATGAATGACTTTTAATGACAAGCAAGAGACTATTTTAATAGAGCCTATGCCACAAATGTCGCGGCGGAATGAAGTGTCACCGCTATTATGATATCCCGAATAGACTATACTCCATTATACGAGTAAGTATAGATAATCTCGTATAATACCTATAAATTATGACAAGTAATGGTAAATTTAATAAGGAATATCTACTTACCTGCTATTTCTATTTTGTTTCTGATGGACGTGTAGAAAGTAATCTCGATGGTATTTAAATTCATCTCCTTTACCATTGCTGTTTTAGCTGCGTTGGAGCGTGATAAGGCTTTGATGAAGAAGGAGAGAACTTTTCTTTCACCATTCTTTGAGACCAGGTACACTTTGAGCTTCCAGTAATCCGCTAGGAAACCCAACATCTTGTCACTAGCATTGTAAGCGTAGAAACTCTCCAACGTAAAATCTCCATTGCCATTATTAAACATTTCCAAAATTGATTTCACATTCTCCTCAGTAATATAGTTTATAGCGGTTCCAGAATTTTCTTTATTGTAAATATCCATTTTAATTATATTATAGTAAATGCGTAAGGTACAGAATATTACACACTAATAGACTTCATTTTAAGTAACTTGACATTAACTAAATATGTACATAGAAAATGTAATGATTTTATCTTATTAAACACTACACAAACACTAGCGACAATCCTAACAAAACTTTATATACAAGATAAATACATGAAGAAGATAACAGTCATCAGTACTTATTGTGATTGTGACATCCTTAGTATCAGTCCGCCGTCTTATGCCCCTTTATTAACGTTGTTTGTCGGATACACATATCGCTCTACAAGTTCATCAAACAGCTCAGTTACCCTTTCACGGTATGCATCGTCTCTCTGCGCTACTTCCATGAACTCTTCGCCTCTGGAGACCTCGTTTACTCTGTGATAGGTATCAGGATTGCAGAACAGCGCAGTCCTGTCATCATTGCTCATCGCTACTATAGGAACTATTATTGCAGCTTGCGTGATACCGAACAATACACTCTCTTTGTAGTTCTCTATCAAAGCAGCTTTATCAAAAATCTTTCCGATAGCAATGTTTGCGAGAGCCAGCTCCTGTGACATAACGTCGTAATAAAAGTCCACAATGTCACCGAGATAACGTTCACGGAAGCGTCTGTTCGTGTTGAAATATAACAAGGAAGATAAATCCAGCATCGGAGAACTGTACAAAACAGTTTGAAAGTCAATGATCAGGGCGTGAAGCTTATCCTCTTCCGTTTTGAAAAATATGTTGTTTGTCCAGAGGTCGCGATGGACAACCGCATTACGAATTTCGGAGCCGGGCTTCATACTATTCCATGCATTTGAATATATATTTGGAATAACGATATCTAATCGTTCAGCAAATTGAGGCTTGCGTATGTGTTTAGAATATTTTTTAAGAAAATCGATAACAGCATTCCTGCCTGCGTTGCGCCAGTTTTGTCCTTCGTCTGCTTCCTGGAGATATTCCCCATAATCTTCCGAAATTCTGTAAGGTCGCTTAAGCACTGCAGATTTGTTTTCTTCGTAAATGTAGGACTGAGCATGAAACTTAGCCAATGCCTCAACTACGGCTATTATTTCATCGTAGGTTAGATAATTCTGATGATGAGGCATTTTATATCCCTGTTCAGTTAAATCTTCGAAGACGAATAGTTCCTCCTTCAGAAGTAATGCCTTTGGACGCCATTTACCAGGACCTAAAGGTAAAAATACAAATAATTTATTTTTCAATGCATGTGCTCGTAAAGGCCCACTTTTTATGCATCAAAACCGAACAGAAAGTCGATTATTTTGCCCTAGGGCTTCATTATTATTATTTTTTATTTACAATGGTTGGCTAACCTGCAGCCTTTCTTGTGTACCATAGACGTTATACTTTTTCTTCCACTGTTTAACGGCTCTGGATAAAGTCCTTTTGAGCCAATTATAATTTAAAGTTCACAAGATTATATTTGTTTTCATTTCCTCACACTATGCATTGAAAAATGTAGTATGATACACGGGCGTAAAAGCAATAAATTACTCGGTTACGTTTAAAACACTCGCTTCGCTCGTGTTTAAAATCATCCTTGTAATTTATTCCTTTGCGCCCTTGTAGCATAAACTACTATTATCGCCTCTGTGGTTTAGTAGTTCGAACTTCTCGACCTAATCCGGAGGTCAAGGGTTCAAACTCCTAAGGGGCACATTTGAGACGTATTTTAGAAGTTACATCAAGTAAGTACGGTGATAGGGCTTAACATCATGCTGAGACGTAATAATCGTCGGTGAAATGTGGGTGGACTGTAACTTGTATTTCAGAGTCCATACTCGCAAACACCTCTGACACTCCCTCAGAGATTCATGTCGTGATGATGTATTACATATTTTCTTTCACTGAATTTAGTCCTGGCAGATTTAGCAAGTTTCGGTAAAGAAGTTAAGAGCGGTTTCGCAGCCGGATAGTGAAATACCCGCCTTTTTCTAATTAATCGAAACAGAACACTTAAATTCAAAATTCAATTAAATATAAAAAGGCGGGGTTTCACAGCCGGGTGCGGAACCGCTCTTAAATATAACTACAACCAATAAGGCGAGACTTAAGCTTCGAGTTTGTGTGAGTGATAGCCTATAGGAAAGAACGGTATCGATGTGGGTGGTCCGCTGATAACAAAACACACACACTCACTTGCTCTCGAGGTGTACCGTACAACACTTGGTTGACTTCATGTACAGCCTTCTAGAGGAGGCTGTGCTTCATGGTATTCCAATCACATATTATATATGTGTTTTAATTAAAGTAAATAAATAAACATAAAGAAAAAGAAATGACCTTGCTAAGTCAATCTCATGCACGAATATGAGTAGTATTCACGAATTGTAGTATCAGGAAAAACTCATGTGAGTTTATTGATACTATTCACCATGTAATAAAATAGTGTAAAATTATGAATAAATAAATTTAAAAAAAAAAAGTGTCTTGCCCTTCTTATTTATTCCTTATTTCTATATTTTTTATTTTATTCCAATGTATTATTTTATTAAATTAAATTTAAAATTTTATTAAAGTAAATTTATTTTTGTGATGCAAAAATCTACAAGATTATTTAATTATGTTTTAGTTCATTGAATAAAAAGGTAAAAATAATGAGACAACTACATTAAAAATCTTATAAAAAAGAGACATATTATATACATTTATCAAAAATTATTTAATTATATTACATTAAAACCGACCTGTAATAGGTGTAACTGATATACCTACATTACATACATACGTATAAATAAATATATTTCATTTCGTATTTACGAAATTGTAAAGGACGACCAAGGCTACAGAAAGGCTCTACAATCAAAGACGAGAAAATGTATTTATTTAGAAGGTATAGCTATATAACTTATAATTTACTTACCTTCATCTCCAGCGAATCTTTTGAATAGATCGTTGAGCATTGTAAACTCTTTTTTGAAGAAACCAAGATTGCGAATATACTCTGCTTTCGATTCATCCCTCGGCATACATTTGACGAAAAATATCAAGTCGATAACTTTGTCTTCTGCTTCCACTTCCACGACCAGCCTGAGATGCTCACCTAGATATCCCACTAATTTTTCAGTTAGATTATTGATTTTCCAGTCAATAACTCGGAATTCCCCGGAGGAATTTACAATATTATTTATTTCTTTGAGGCTGAGTTGAAACATTTTGTTAGTAGAACACTGTTGAGTTCGTCATCAAACAACAATTAAGATAGTGATATAATATTGTAATCCTTTTTATACAGAGCGTACATGTTACAATAGGACAGATATCAAGTCATACTATGAATCACGAGTACGTTACAAAGCAGTAAGAAAAAACCGGCCAAGTGCGAGTCGGACTCACGTACGAAGGGTTCCGTACCATTATCTATAAAAACGGCAAAAAAATCCATTCTGTTGTATGGGAGCCCCCTTTAATATTAATTTTATTCTGTTTTTTAGTATTTGTTGTTATAGCGGCAACAGAAATACATCATCTGTGAAAAATTCAACTGTCTAACTATCACGGTTCATGAGATACAGCCTGGTGACAGACGGACGGACAGCGGAGTCTTAGTAATAGGGTCCCAACCCTTAAATTTCCATTTTCTTTCTTTCTTTCCTTACCCTTTGGGTACGGAACCCTAAAAATCTTTGCGGAGTGTGATTGCAGTATGTATGTATGTATGTAAATACTTTATTGCACAAAATAAATTTACAATGCACAAAGGCGAAAGGTAGAACTTTAGGAGCGGTGACGAGGAGGGGAGGTGCGGGGGAGACTTCGCAACTGACAACTAACTTCACACCGGCTTATTTAGCGAGTAATGTAAATTGGCAAATCTCACCATATTAGAAAATATAAACCGACAAGCAATAGCGACGGTAGCTCAGGGGGAGAACGCTGACCTTTCAATCTTGAAATCCAGGTTCGAATCTCCGGTCAGGCATGCACCAAGAAGCTTTTCGTAATTTACGTGTATAGTATTAATTTGTTCTTACTTACCACTTGCTGAACTGTAAAGAAAAACATCTAAGGAAAACTGCATGCCTTAAAAGCGTGTATGTGTGCCCAAAGTACGGCGATAGGGCTCACCATCCATCACGTTGGGACGTAATAATCGTCGGTGAAACGCGGGTGTACCGTGTAAGAACTGCGACTTGCATTTCACAGTTCACACTTGGAACATCTATCTGACACCCCCTCGGGGATTTATGTCGTGACGATATATTTTTTATTTATAAACCGATAACTGATTGTAACAGTGCAACAAGCGATAAAGAAGCGAATTGCGACGAAGATTTCAGATCATTTACCCTAAAGAGTTCAATAAAATGCAGCAAGACTACAATATAATCATGATTTATTAACAAAAGTAGATTTACAATTACCTTCCGAACAACGCTAACGCCATATCAGATTCCAAAAGCGGCGCCTTTAATATTTTCTTCAATCTCTTTTCTTTGATGGCTTCGTAGTTGGGAGTCCAGAGTTCGGTTCTCTTCTGCTCATAGCCATCTTTGACGGGCGGTTCATCTTCATCACTGGTGTCATTGTCGACTTCCATAACCTCGGTGACGTGATCGACCTCAGGCTTTGGTCCTTCGGAGCCGGATATATGCTCCAAGAATGATGTGCACAGAAGACTGACTGGAGGCATCATGTGGGGAGCAGCTGATAAGAACTGTAACAAGAATATTATCACACTGTATCTTCTGCTGAGATGTAGATTCTGTGTTAAGGCGATATGCGAAAAAAATACGGGTGTTTCTTTTCTGTGTATTTCATGAAATACACGGAAAATTATAATTAGTTTCTCATATATGCATTTTGCCTATATAATCTTGGGTTTTGAAATTGGAAAACATGTTTGGATTAATTTTCCTCGATAGAAATAATTGTTGAAATGAGGTATTCAAACACACTTTTTCTCCTCGTTTGACGAATAGGAAGCATATACAGAACTCATACATATTTTATTAGGTGTGTTTTAACAATATCTAGAGATTTGATATTTGAAATTTTGCTAGCTATTTTAGTTTTTTTTATAAAAATATAAAACCAACTTTTTTCCTTTTTGCCCTGAATCCGCCCCTCTCGCACTGCGCGATTTTTCGCTTGGAGTGACAGTGACAAAAATAAAATATTATATAGCCTCTTAAACACAATTTTGTTAAACAAATATATGGAATTAATGGTATATGTTTTCACTTCGTGATGAGACATTTTAACAATGATAGAAAATTGAAAAATACGTGTACTATGTATAAATAATAATTAACAGACAAAAATGTGATTCTGTTTTCTAATTGTTTTCGCCTGAAGATGTCGATAAAATCGATGAAACCGGTAGAGTAATCGTGCTTGAATATATTAGTGGAACATAGTACACGTATTTTTCAATTTTCTATCAAACAAATATACATATGTATGTATATAAGGTGAATTTGTGAACATCGTCGAAATTCATACTCATTCATTCATTCATCACGAATCAATAACGATTTTTGTAAAATTCATATAGTGATTCACTCAGGACAAGGAGAAATTTCATTATACGAATTTCACAAAAATTGTTATCGATTCATGATGCTGATCACTTACCAAGTCTCCAGTATGAATTTGGACGATGATCAAAAGTCACCATGTATATGTAAATTCTTTATTGCACAAAAATATACAATGCACAAAGGCGAACTTAATGCTAATTAGCATTCCCTAACAGTTAACCTTTGATGATGTGGAGATTACAAGGGTAGTGCCAAATAAGTTGATTAATTAATTTATAAATATTAACTTTTAATAATATCTGCATAATATTATAATGGCTGCGACTTACACAGGGTGTCCTGTAAGTAGTGCTCCAAACGAAAACACAGGTCTGCATGGTGGTCGAGACTTTTTAACTTTCATGAAATTCAGAGCGCTAATTTTTTTCTAAATATGCGATTATTTTTGGTAGCCATCTACAAACATTCAAATTCTTTTTGCGTAATTTTTCTGTACATGAAAAATATAGAATGTTTGAATATTTCTTTTAAAATAACGAAAGGAAATACAATTCATATACTTTACTTTCATAATACTTTCATTTCTTTACTCTATAAAAAAATATTTAATTTTGTAGTTATATCAGTAGACTGATCATGTAACGTGGTGTAAATAACACACGTTATGTTTTCATGTGTTAAAATGGTTTACATTGTTTTGTTACGGTACCCTAGGGGCGAGCGTTGTTTTTTTGCTCGGTTTTGTTAGAGGTCGAATGAGAGGGGGCAGGTCAATGAGTGAACGACATACGACTCGCGACCAGAACTAGTAGTGTTTTTTTGTTGCTGATTTTAGGTAAGCATTTGAATTACCGCCATTTTGTTGGTTGTGAATTATAGATGCTTATATGGTTGTTTTGTTTTAGATCGTTTGGTGTGGATGGGGCCCTTCGTGTTTTTGGCCCCGAAGGGAATTTCTGGAGGCATAAGTCTCCATGGAATAAAGGTTAGTTCGTAAAGAATTCATTTCTTTTGTCCAGGTTATTTTTAGAAACTTATTCTAGAAGCCTATGTAATGTTTGTTTGTATCGCGAGTTCAAATTGGTATTTGTCTCAATTTTCAGGGTTTTTTCTTATCTCTTTTACGGAGTGTTGTCCGAGGCTGTTGAAAGGATGACTCTTTTACGGAGTGTTGTCCGAGGCTGTTGAAAGGATGACTCTTTTACGGAGTGTTGTCCGAGGCTGTTGAAAGGATGACTCTTTTACGGAGTGTTGTCCGAGGCTGTTGAAAGGATGACTCTTTTACGGAGTGTTGTCCGAGGCTGTTGAAAGGATGACTCTTTTACGGAGTGTTGTCCGAGGCTGTTGAAAGGATGACTCTTTTACGGAGTGTTGTCCGAGGCTGTTGAAAGGATGACTCTTATACGGAGTGTTGTCCGAGGCTGTTGAAAGGATGACTCTTTTACGGAGTGTTGTCCGAGGCTGTTGAAAGGATGACTCTTTTACGGAGTGTTGTCCGAGGCTGTTGAAAGGATGACTCTTTTACGGAGTGTTGTCCGAGGCTGTTGAAAGGATGACTCTTTTACGGAGTGTTGTCCGAGGCTGTTGAAAGGATGACTCTTTTACGGAGTGTTGTCCGAGGCTGTTGAAAGGATGACTCTTTTACGGAGTGTTGTCCGAGGCTGTTGAAAGGATGACTCTTTTACGGAGTGTTGTCCGAGGCTGTTGAAAGGATGACTCTTTTACGGAGTGTTGTCCGAGGCTGTTGAAAGGATGACTCTTTTACGGAGTGTTGTCCGAGGCTGTTGAAAGGATGACTCTTATACGGAGTGTTGTCCGAGGCTGTTGAAAGGATGACTCTTTTACGGAGTGTTGTCCGAGGCTGTTGAAAGGATGACTCTTTTACGGAGTGTTGTCCGAGGCTGTTGAAAGGATGACTCTTTTACGGAGTGTTGTCCGAGGCTGTTGAAAGGATGACTCTTTTACGGAGTGTTGTCCGAGGCTGTTGAAAGGATGACTCTTTTACGGAGTGTTGTCCGAGGCTGTTGAAAGGATGACTCTTTTACGGAGTGTTGTCCGAGGCTGTTGAAAGGATGACTCTTATACGGAGTGTTGTCCGAGGCTGTTGAAAGGATGACTCTTTTACGGAGTGTTGTCCGAGGCTGTTGAAAGGATGACTCTTATACGGAGTGTTGTCCGAGGCTGTTGAAAGGATGACTCTTTTACGGAGTGTTGTCCGAGGCTGTTGAAAGGATGACTCTTTTACGGAGTGTTGTCCGAGGCTGTTGAAAGGATGACTCTTATACGGAGTGTTGTCCGAGGCTGTTGAAAGGATGACTCTTTTACGGAGTGTTGTCCGAGGCTGTTGAAAGGATGACTCTTTTACGGAGTGTTGTCCGAGGCTGTTGAAAGGATGACTCTTTTACGGAGTGTTGTCCGAGGCTGTTGAAAGGATGACTCTTTTACGGAGTGTTGTCCGAGGCTGTTGAAAGGATGACTCTTTTACGGAGTGTTGTCCGAGGCTGTTGAAAGGATGACTCTTTTACGGAGTGTTGTCCGAGGCTGTTGAAAGGATGACTCTTATACGGAGTGTTGTCCGAGGCTGTTGAAAGGATGACTCTTTTACGGAGTGTTGTCCGAGGCTGTTGAAAGGATGACTCTTATACGGAGTGTTGTCCGAGGCTGTTGAAAGGATGACTCTTTTACGGAGTGTTGTCCGAGGCTGTTGAAAGGATGACTCTTATACGGAGTGTTGTCCGAGGCTGTTGAAAGGATGACTCTTTTACGGAGTGTTGTCCGAGGCTGTTGAAAGGATGACTCTTTTACGGAGTGTTGTCCGAGGCTGTTGAAAGGATGACTCTTATACGGAGTGTTGTCCGAGGCTGTTGAAAGGATGACTCTTTTACGGAGTGTTGTCCGAGGCTGTTGAAAGGATGACTCTTTTACGGAGTGTTGTCCGAGGCTGTTGAAAGGATGACTCTTTTACGGAGTGTTGTCCGAGGCTGTTGAAAGGATGACTCTTTTACGGAGTGTTGTCCGAGGCTGTTGAAAGGATGACTCTTTTACGGAGTGTTGTCCGAGGCTGTTGAAAGGATGACTCTTTTACGGAGTGTTGTCCGAGGCTGTTGAAAGGATGACTCTTTTACGGAGTGTTGTCCGAGGCTGTTGAAAGGATGACTCTTATACGGAGTGTTGTCCGAGGCTGTTGAAAGGATGACGACAGCCGACGGCAGCTGTTCCAGTCCGAGAGTCCCGCGGGAATGCTGATCCCGTGGTTGGAGGACGGTCGGCGGCGCGGTTTAGTGTGATCACTTGGACTGTTAGCCGCATTTTTAAGGTCAGATAAATCCATGTTATCTAATATCGCGAGTGACCAGGGCCTCGTACTTGCCAAGGTTATGTCCACGGACGAGATGATTTGAGATTTTGGAGTTTAGATATTGAGGTGAAACAAAGCATCGAGATGTGATTTGGCGATGTAGCTGACTGTTGTTTAAAACTTTTGTTTTCGTAGTGTAATTTTTATTAGTAAAGTACTGGAGTATGAATTAGAATAAAGATTTTAGTTTACTAAATTTTCAATGTCTATTTAGTTTGATCGCTGAGACAAAATTCCTTTGTCTCGGAAAACCTTTTGTCTTCTACCTACATTTTTGAATTGACAATATTTATTGAGAATTCACGGAACTCTCCGCTTATTGAGCTAGATAATATTGTTTGTTATTTTAGAGGGAATATCCGATTACCTAATCGGAAAACCCTAGTGTTGCTTTTTTTCTTTTATTTAAAGATTAAGGGAAATGTTTTCTTTTATTGTTCAAACCTTAAATTCAAAATTATGTCCTTATACACATTATTAAGGGTCATGAATCTTAGATTAATAACTTGAAATTTTAAATTGTGTACGAATTTTTCCATTCATGACACAAGTAGCACAAAATTTATTCGTTCCGGAATTTATTTATTGGTTCCGGAACTTTTGTAATAACTTTTAAAAATTGTATTTGGCATCATCCTGTTGTTGATAATAAACGTGTGGAGCAAATTAGCTGGATTTAATGTTAAGACTAGTGTTTCTTCGATTCCCGGGCTACTAGTTCCAAAGCCAAATTACGTTTTCCGTGATTTTACTGATATTTCCGATTTTTTTTCTCGATGGTTGTTATACTTGTGTCAAATCTGAAAAATTATAATGTAGTTCAACTTCTTAACTACTTACACAGATTTTATTCGTTAAAAATATTCTGTATTAATAAGCTAAATTTTGACTGCCGAGTCAGTATTTTCGTAGACACTGATGCTGTTACAATCACAGAGCCCGGCAAGTTATTTTTCCATGTAAGTAAATATAGCAGATTCATTTTATATTTATAATTTAAAATTGATGTTTTATACTTGATTGTATTTTTTTTTTATTTAATTTTAATTTTTAATGTTAATATTATAATTGTATAACGTATTAGTTAATAAACTGTAATGTTATACATTTTAAATAAATAATAAATACATTTTGAAAGTCATATTAAGAAAGCTTTAGGTCCATTATTTTTGGTCCGGAATCTCCGGTTCTCCCGAATTTATCTCTGTTCGAATTCATTTTAAACCTTCAAATTGCGACAATACAAATATACATATACATATATGTCATATTTCACTTTTTGACCTTAATATTTCGGCCGTTCGATAAAAATTAGACATAAAACGGCCATTATATTAAAGACCCATTCTTCCAATTCCAAAATAATAAATAAAAACACCTTGAAATCGCGAGATTTCTGATCGGCCCGCTTCTACTGAGCGGGATAGACAAGTGTAAAAAGAAAGCGTTATATAAGGTTTTTCAATTTAAATGGAAAGTAATTTAGGTGGTGATTCAGTATCGTTAATACATCACATTCCACTGCAAAGCACTTTTTTTTCACTTCTCAGTACAAAGTGGTCCGATCAGCTAACTCAGTTTGTATGGACAAGTGAAGAAAAAGTTCGCGCAAAAAAAACTACTTTGCAGTGGCATGTGATGTATTAACGATACTGAATCACCTCCTAAATTACTTTCCATTTAAATTGAAAGACCTTTTATACAACATGTAACAGAAAGGTGTAACCATATTTGAAGAGCTTATTCAGTCAATGGTATAGAACAACTTTTACTATGGAGCCAACACTGAAATCTAAAAAAAAAATCTGCCCTTCCGTACATTTCGGCCGAGCAGCATTGCATTTTTCAATGAAACAGTTAATTTGTTTTTCGAGATACAGGGTTTTTTCCATAGTAAAAGTTGTTCTATACCATTGACTGAATAAGCTCTTCAAATATGGTTACACCTTTCTGTTACACGTTTTAGAATACCCTCTGCTTAATTTGTGGGTAAGAATATAATAATCACAGCTGGCCACTGATGGCGTCGCAGGTCCACAGTTTTAGGGTGTCACGACATAAATCCCCGAAAGGGTGCTCTAGGTGTACCCAAATGAGGTAGATTTACCTGTGATATAGTCGTCTTGCCAAGCCCGTCAGTATCCAAATGCTCCAGTTTGGCGGGTTTGTCTTACTTCACTTTAGTCAGCTCTTGGTTAGCGAAAGTCGCGGGCAAGTTGCTTGAAATGTAATCCTAGTCCTTAGACAATAAGGTGGATTTACCTGTGATATAGCCGTCTTGCCGAGCCCGTCAGTATCCAAATGCTCCAGTTCGGCGGGTCTAGCTGACTTCACCTCAGTCAGCTGTTGTTCAGCTAATAACGAGCTGAAGTTAGACGCGGGCAGGTTGCGGCGTGAGACTACTTCGAGACGAGATGAGTCAGAGTGCTCCGGTTCTAGGCAGTAGACCTCCTGAGGAAAGAATGATATATTTATAACCCCTCTGGTTTTACAAGCGCAATACTAAGAGTCCTGTATAAAACTGTTAGCAGTTGCTAGAAGGTCAAAGCGAACTGAATCTGCTGTCTTTATTGCTCATAATTAAACATACAACAAAAAGTGATGCCAACTGTTCATTATGTCTGAGATTGCTCTAAATGCAAGCGGGTGGGAAATGCCGGCGGCCGGCTATGCAGCAACCTTAAAAACCGTTCGACAGGTCAGCTGCTGGCTATGCATCACCGGAGGGGATAATTTACTTCCATACACGTTTCAGAATTAATGGGCCTAGTGAATGAATTGTATGAATAAGAACAATAAAAAAACATCACAGTTAAGGTGGTTGCGTCAATTCTCGTTCCCAAACGCACAACTTACGGTTGTTTTTCTAATTTTTGAACAAAAAGTATTAAATAAATGTCATAAATTGCACTATACGCAACAATAGTGTAATGCCAATTAGGTTTTTCTAGCAATGTTGTGTTATTTAATGCATTACTTTGTAAATGATCCTGCACAACAACTATAAACACGCCTTAAAGGTGTTGTGGAGGATCATTATCAAAGAAATAATGCAACTTTGCTAGGAAAACTCAACTGACATTAAACTATTGTCGCGTAATGCAATAAATCACATTTATTTAATACTTTCTATTCAAAAATAAGTAAAGGAATTATAAGTGTGCGTTTGGGAATGAGATTTGACGCAATCATGTTGAGAAATTCACAGTTCTCGTTAACTAAGATTGTAAGCAAAAAGTCGCAAGCTCGAATCCTGGCCCAAGTAATTTTTTCAAAACATTGATTTACTTTGAATGGGAAAGAAAATCAAAAGCTTTTACGGTATAGGGCGCTGAGTGTTTGTGTCTTATCACGCTCATGTAAAAGACGCTGATAGATGTTATTTTTGCATTCCACATTTCTAAAGACTTTTGTGCCTTTTTTTGTTGGTGTATTCGTCATGTATCCTACCTGGCGTATCGCTCGGTTGAAGGAGGAGCAAAAGAAAAGAGGTGCTTCGCTGCGAGGAATGAAAGGAGACCTTGTCGTTCAAGTTCCCTTTCCTTTATATCCAAAAGCCACACTAACACCCATTGCTTTAACTTTTCAATGAATATAATAAATTATTCTATTATTTGTATGTGAACTGACAAGCTAACAGACACAAACACACAGTGCCCTCTATGCGGAACTAATTTGACAGTAAGCATCCCCTATTTCGCTATTAAAACATAGAATAGTTGTAGAATCGTTAGGGTCAACTGAATGTCGAAGCACATACCGAGTCATTCCTCATCATGTACAGTCTGACGTCATCGCCGGGCGCCGCTTCGAAGACACACTGCTGGAACACTCCGGTCCTGGCGTTGATGAGTCGCTCCCGTCGGAGGAGCGGCTCCGAGCTGTGCGGTGTGAACACAATCACTGGAACATACACGGATATTTAACTCAATGGGCATGTCTTTGACGTACATACTGATCATTCCTTTTCCTAAAGAATTTCACATGAGGAAGTGAGTTAAAATCACCTTAGCATTACAGAATTAAGTAATCAATACACAGGATTTAGTAAATCAAATCGGTTAAGTCTGCACCCGCATCGTTACAGGGACATGAGGGATCACGACAAAAGGATTCACATGGGAAGCGGGCAGCAGGCTTGTGTGTGTGAGAGAGAAATACAATAATATATTGAGAGTGTATCTCTC
The DNA here is from genome assembly GCA_934047225.1 of Ypsolopha sequella. Lineage (NCBI taxonomy): Eukaryota > Metazoa > Arthropoda > Insecta > Lepidoptera > Ypsolophidae > Ypsolopha > Ypsolopha sequella. Next base: position 14,989,119 of record OW203996.1, read on the forward strand.
ACTTGTAATTCAAATCTTAACTGGTTTATTATTAGCTATATATATTAAATACTACATATTACTATAATATTATTATAAAGCCGGTTCTGAAGGCTCTCAGTTTAGTTTTAGTGTTGTCAAAACCTAAATGATTCCAAAGTAATTTAGCTTCTGTTCCTTACTTAAGGACTATTTTGCAATGAAGAAAGTTTAGTCTTGACAGCACTAAAACTAAAGCTTTCAAAAGGACCCGTGCCCCTGTAGCATCACGGGCGAAGTCTTACTTATCCGGCTGGTATATAAATAGTCTATTCCGAGGGCAGTAGGAAAGTCGGTCAATGACCTTTGCGCTTTTTGTACTGGACCCCGTACCACGAAACGCAGTAATTTGCGTCAAGCGATAAAGATTTTATGGCGGGATTAACGTATCGTTTTCTTTTGACGCGTAGTTTTCCAGCTGCCCTCGGAATGGGCTTTAGATACAGTTAAGACCAACTAAGAATGCGGGTGTGTGATTAGCTGTTAGCTATCACGCTGAGAATCCGAGAACAGCGACGCAACTCTGACTAACTTCGCGCTTTCTTGATTGATCCGAACTGGATAAAGCTAATTCGCTTAGATTAAAGTGTATTAATTCGAAAACCATTTCAAGATTTCGGTTTAATAAGCCGTATTTTAGTACTTGTGGTCTAAAAAACCTCATGATGATGAATATATTTACGAAAAAGCTGCAACTTCCTTTTGGCTTCGTGTGACGTCACTTGAGAAAAGGCTGTTTAGAAATGTGTCCTTTGCTATCAACATAAGTTTATAATAATTTGCTTTCGACTGATTTGACAGATGGATGACAGATGAAAAGACAGACAGACACAAACAATTTTTTTTAAAGCAAGGCAAATGTCCACAAATAGTATAATGACTAAAACTCTTTAAAAAATCATTAAAAATAATGATCAAATTATGTATGAAAACTATGACATACGAGTATGATAACAGAGAAACTGACAGAGAATGTTAATTAGCATTAAGTTCGCCTTTGTGCATTGTAAATTTATTTTGTGCAATAAAGTATTTACATACATACATACATAACACATATTCTCTGAAAAAAAACTTTTTTAATTTAACTATGGGAATTACCATCATTGCTCGTGGTGACAACAGCAATTCTATTAGAGAACGGATCAGCAGTGAGACAGGTAGGCTTTATGTTGACGAGCCATTTCATAGTCAGTGAGAGAAGACTCCACACCGCGAGGGATTGCTCCGTTGTGCAGACCAACTAAAAAAAGAAAACTATTGTTTGAGCTGTATTGCATTAAGCTGAGCGGAATTACGCCGGGACTGTAAATAATACTATTGATAATGTTTATTAAGGGGCTTTAGAAGCTAAATTGCGTTTGCAGACATTTTTAAATTGGTTTAAACTTTCTATTACAAAACTTTGAAAAAAATATATCACACATATTGACCCATGTCCCGTAACTGTGATGTTTTAAAATCTTAAACGCTTTAACCTACAACGAGAAAATAAATACCTTCAATAACCTTTCAAATGCTTTAAAAACCTGATAAATAGTTTAAACTTTTTAAATTCAAAAGAGACAAGATTAAAACTTATACACACACACGAGCAATACAAAAATCTAACACGATGATGTTTAAAACTTTAAAATATCAAACTTAACACATGTGAAAAGCATTATTTTCTCTATTTTGCGCTACCCAGCGACACAGCAATCGCCGTAACAGCCACTTTGCAATGTACTCTGACATGAACGTTATTTCTATTTGGTTATTGTCGATATTTGTACAGACATATTTCGAGCTGCTAATTTAGCTTACTGAAGCCTCTTAATAGATAGGTCATTGCCGAAACAACCTATGAAATTGCCGAAATTTTCTTACAGATTCATGAGTTCATAATTTCTGTAATTCAATAGCTATTTTCATCGTTTGTTTTTTGTTTGAAAGTTGATTTCAAGATTTCACATTTACGTATTAAATTTCGTTTTTATTGTCCGCCTGTTAACTAAAATTTAATTTACAAAAACAGTTCGTCCTAAATGCCATCCGTTTGAATGAAAAGATTTGTAATAATTTTGTACAGCATACACTTTACAAAAATAAAATTAATGCTGCTGTTAGCTTTATGTTGTTTCATTCATACACAAAATAAATTATAACATTTGGATTTGTAATTCCTAAAAAAAATGCAAATATTTTAGTACTGAAAATTGAATTTCCTTCAAATTCTACATAGAAAACGGCAATTTCATATGTAATAAATGATAGCATCGTGTTTTATACTGAAAATTAAAATATTTTATTGATGTAAAAAGTACATAATGCGAAGAAGAATTAATCGGAACTCTGGCCATTAGAGTAGGCGGGGACCTGAAATATATCTCTTTGCATTTTGTTAAAGTCTGTTCCCAAGATGAAGAAGTCTGCCATCGAATACAATCATAGTGGTTAGTGAAAGTGACTAAGGCATTCCAGTACAGTACAGTATTCATCATGTACAGTACATACTAATTCCATGGGCATTACTAAACGGGGTGTCCAATGAAGCGTATCAAAATGACATTTACGGAATCAGCAAATTGTCAACTTAATTTTAAGTTAGACCTTTTTTTTATATATTTAATTTACACAAAAAACCATGGCTCACTCAGCTCCATTACACATAGCGAAATTATTCATTCAATTCTAACTTTCAAAACACTTTTATTTTATAGTGAAAATTGCTTTGAAAGTTCAGTAATTATCAAGTTCTGGTTAGTCGTTTCATTTTACAAATATACAGAGAAGAGAAGGTGCGATAGGTACTTACGTAATGCGCCGCATCATCATTTCCAAATTGGACTTGTAAACCTTTCGGTCGCATGGCGGGGTGTGACAGAGTTGTTCGAAGGTTACAAGCGTGACTGTCCCACAGAGTCAGCTTGCATCCAAACCAAGCGGCGATCAACGAGCCATCTTGAGATATCGCCACACCACCCATATCACACTCATCATTACTCTTAATTCCCAAATTAATAGACTTCTTGGCAACCAACGAATTCTCCTTATTGATATTGATCAGTCTCTTTATTATATCGCCCTTTTTGAATTCGGTCATGTAAGTGTGTGCTTCCTTATTATCTGGGCTATAGGTGTTATTTTTGAAGTCGTTCAGAATCCCATGAGCCAGTGACTGGGCGACGCCTGATGAATAATAGCAAGCTGTGAGGCACTTCCAGGATATCGTCTTTTTACTGCCTTGCAAATCTGATTCTCGTTTCCATATCCTGAACTTTTGATCGGCTCCTGCTGACACGCAAACATCGCCGTTATTGTTCAGCGCTATAGACACAATTTGGCATCCACCGTGAGAAAGATTGACACAGGTGTTGAGAGTAAATGGTGTTGATCCTTTTTCTTGCATCAGCCAGAACTTTAGTCTTTCTTCAGGGTAAGCGACCCCGTCGTTTCTGTACTCTGACGTCACGAGCCACGACCCGTTGGCACTGACAGCTGCACACGTCACTTCCATGTCTAGAGGAAGAAGGTTTTCTCTAGTCGGGGGTATGCTGTTCATCTGTGTCACATCTATCTGCAAAAGATGTTTAGGTTAAGAATCATAATAATTTGATACTGCGCGCCTATTGTCAAAATATGACTTCATGAACCGTGAACTTGCGGACTCCCAAACCCATATCTCGGCAACCATTTGACTAATTTGGCTCATGTTCGAACTTGAAACTGCTTTTTGGCTCATTTTCTTGCCTACCAAATTTCATGGCTTTCCGATCAACGATACTCAAGTTATCGTCGGACAAACATTCATACATACATACAAAAGCCGGATTATTCAAGTAGACTGAGGGAACTTCGGACTCTTTTAAAAAAAACACGATTTTCATTAAATTCTTAAATTGATTCACCAATGAAAACATTTATTTTTAGGATTTTTGAATAAAATACATTAAAACTTACATTATATAGTACTTTGTTAGTAGTAGTGGAGTAGAGCTGAAGATGTCCAGTCCTGCCCCCCAGTAGCAGTGCGCCCAGCGGCCGGTGGTAGACCAGCGATGTGCCGAGCGCCCGCGCTGCCGGCGACAGCCCGCCACACTCCAGGATCGTGCCTACTACTCGCAACTGGCTTGTTGCTATCACCACAGCTACAAATTACACGCCATTATTATTTATACATTTATTAAAAAAAAAAAACATGTGCTCTTACACTGATTTGAGTTTATTAAGTTTATGACAACGATGTTTCGATAAAACACAAAAAATGTCCAGAGGTGTCGTCGGACAACCAGTTGGAACAAAGTTGCTTCCGATACTGACACGCAAGCCGCCGCCGCCCGCACGTCTATACTGCAGTAATCCACATCCCGTACTATGTAGCGCGGTAAGAAGCGTTAGCGCAAAGAAGTGTATGAAAGCGATACGATGAAAACGTTACGGTCGAAATGTTACACTTTTTTCGGCCTAGCCCTCGTCCACCAAGTAAGTGCGATAAGGAACTTCCAATAAATCTGAATGACATCATATTTTGTCATTTCCCTTTTATTTGGCCTTATTCCACAAATCTACATAATGCCTAATGTAAAGTTCTGAACTCTACATATACATAAATACAAGGTGACTTTAATCTATACAGCCAAATTCATACTGAAGACTCGATAGGTGCTCAGTATCAAGGTTACCCTTTTTGTGAAATTCTCAAATATGTTTTTTCGTCTTCCCTACAAACGCAAGCCATTAGCCAAGCCGGGAGTCAACATTTTATTTTGCCAAATAAGATAATCGATCCATGATACTGATCACTTAGCAAGTCTCCAGTATGAATTTGGCTGTAAAAATAAATGACACTTTATATTTTTAATGTATAGTAGAATTTTTGTATGAAAAGCAATAAGGATTGTTTCACTAAAACAAATGTAAGTCAACATCTTCCTGGACGGGTTAATTAAATAAATAGAAAATGAGACTTCAATTTGTGACCAGCGGGTCTACCGCGTAATTCTGATTTTCATCACCATCAACTTGAGATTGAAATTTGACGTGCGTGCAAAAGAGATGGCATGTTAGGTGGGCGTCGTCGCACGCACGTCAAATTTCAATCTCAAGTTGATGTTGATGAAAATCATAATTACGTCGTAGACCCGCTGCTTAGTTCTTTACTTACAGTTATTTGTCAAAGACAGCACAATGTGTGAGTTGTTACAGTTGATATATCGGACCATTCCCGGCAGTCGGGGTATGAACTGTTTCTCTTCTTTCTTGTGGGCCAAGTTAGAGAATGTCCACTTCACAAGGACTTTTTCCATCCCACCAGATAGGAGGTAACTTCCTGAAAAATATAAAAGAGAATTTTATTTAGCACACATTTAATTAAGAAAAGTGCTTTATGGTGAAACTTAGAATGGCAATTTGCAATTATAACACTTGTACTAGTTTTACAATAATTATATTATTATTTAATTAGCAATTACACATACATATATAACTTTAAATATATATAATGAATAAAAGAAAATTTTGAACTTGAAATATATTTCGGCCCTTAGTAGGCCGTCATCAGTCAAGTACAAATACAAATACTTGACTGATGACGGCCTACTGAGGGCCGAAATATATTTCAAGTTCGAAATATTTGTTATATATATTTAAAGTTATATATGTGTAATTGCAAATAAAAAGCTAATAGAGACATATTATATATTTATTAAACTATTTAATATTTAATTAACACATACACCACAGTTTCATTAATTTTAATCAATTAAATTTCGAAACCGGTTGGGTGTGTGTTAAATAGTGTAACCGGTTGCGTGTATACGTTACTGGTTAACCAAAGCCAAGGCCTAGGCCAAACTAGTCGAAAGTCCTGCCGCGCAGAAGAGAGCCAGTAGGTTAGAAGATTTTAAGGCCACGTAGTGGCGCGACCGCCATTAATAATTTCGTTGTTATTTTTTATTACAACCCAAAACTAGTTTACTTATCTGAAAATCGAGTTTCGCATGTAACATATACAAGGTGACTTTTTGATCATCATCCAAATTCATACTGGACGCTTGGTAAGTGATCAGAATCATCAATCAATAGATTTTTTTGTGAAATTCGTATAATGAAATTTCGACTTCCAATAGTAATTCACCCCCAGTCCTGAGTGAATCAATATGGGGAGCCGAAATTTTATTTTATGAATTTTACTAAAATCGTTATTGGTTCATGATGCTGATCACCCAAGGCTCAAGTATGAATTTGGACGATGTTCACAAATTCACCTTGTATATATTAAATGGTGTATTGAAATTATTGTGAAACAAGAACAAAGTATTTATTATTGTAAATAAAAAAAAGAAGTCTTTTTTTACTAGATACTATTCAACACATTCATTCATGTAAATCAGTATGTGTTTTATACTTTAAACAATGGATTTTTCTTGAAATAAATTAAGCAAAAAATCTTTTACCTTCCATTGGAAAACATGAAGCCATAGGTGGCAGATAATGCCAATGCATGACTTCCCTGGAAAGGTTATTATAGTTGTAGAGATAGCCCCTGAGGGATGTGACTCGGCCGAGTGTATCAGTAATGGCAACGCAGCTCTCTACAGGGTGGCATGCTACACTGATGATGCGGAGCTGATTGTGATTTAGTATTCTGAAAATAAAGGTTTCATTTCATATTATGATCGTAAAACCAGGCAGTAGTACCTTTTTATTTTTATTCATTTGTTTTAATCTGTGAGATGGATCTGCACCATAATCTGAACTATTGTTTTAGCTATAAAGTGAGAATTAAGATGGTCCTAAGATGGTACCAGGCTCAAATTCTGTAAGGGCACACTTGCACTTAGGCCTGTAGCTAGGATTCATTTTCAGGGGAGACTAATTTACAGAAATGTTTGTTTTACATAAAAATACGTTTTTTATACCATCCATTATTTTTTTCATTAATTTATGAACAGGTGGTTGCAGTGGCGTGCACAGAACTTTATTCCGGAAAAGCAACCAGAAGGTCAAGTTTGACAATAAAAAAAATATGAAAAAGTGAAAAAACAAAGTTTGTATGAAAATGTTCACTCTAGGGTAGGCAGTGACTACCCTGGCGTCATACAAACTTTATTATTTCAAAGTGTTATTTAAATTTTTTCATTTTTTTAAATAGTCAAACTTGACCTTCTGGTCGTTTTTCCGGAATAAAGTTCTGTGCACGCCACTGGGTGGTTGACGTATGAAATTTTTTTTTTTATGGTTATATGTCTTTATGACAATAAAACTATTAGATTTTTGAAAACCCAAATCTCCCCCCTTGTATACGGGCCTGCTTGCACTTAGTCTATGTTATATTTGTATTTATATTTGTGCCCTAAACAATCATCACACATAATGCTGTGACGTAATAATCATCAGTGTTATGGTTGTGAGTGTGGACTGTGGCGTGAACTTCACACTAGAGTAGGATTCAAAAACACCTGCATCAACTTACAGGGATTCATGTCATGACAATGTATTTTGATACACACTCAGGGACATATTTAGGGGAACGCAGAATGAAAAAAAAAGGTTTGATTTAAGTTGTTATTGATTTAGGTTTGTTTTTTTCTTATTGGGAGTTACCATATTGTGATTTATTTTCTAAAAGTAGTTCTTTCGCTTTTTCAATGCAAGATTTGGGTTGAATAAGTGCATCAGGTAAAAAGAAATACACAAGTTAAAAACACTATTTCAAAATTGCACCAGTTTTTAGTTAAAACATTTGATTAAAATATTTCTTACAATTTTAAATGACTCAGCTAAAACTCTGGATTAAAATTTTAGAAAATGTTTAAGAAATGTTGCCCATTACTACTCATAAAGTAAGAATACAGATTGTTTTTGGAAGACATATCAGATTTCAGATTGGTGGGATTCCTCTCTCATAGAGAGATGGATGTAGCTCCATTCCACTTAATTTTGTAAACAATTAATTCAATCTATATTTTTAATCTAATTATTAAAAAAAAAACTGAAATAACTTGGTCATATTTGATTTGATAATGCATAAAATTAACATATACATAAGAAAAAGAATTGCATGAAAAATTCTAGTAACTGTACAATTTTTTTCCATTCCTTTAATTATATCCCTGAGTGTATAATATGTATATAAACTTAATGTTTTTTTTTTTCTTTTACTTACTCTGTTCTCAAATGGGGCTGAATTAAGTTTTGTATATAAAGGCATTTACTTCCATTACATATTGCAGCATATCTATCTCCATCACATAATCCTACAGACACACCAATGATGCCAAAGTATGTAATAGTCATTTTTAATCTAATTATTAAAAAAAATTTTAAATAACTTGGTCATATTTGATTTGATAATGCATAAAATTAACATATACATAACAAAAAGAATTGCATGAAAAATTCTAGTAAATGTACAATTTTTTTCCATTCCTCTAATTATATCCCTGGGTGTATAATATGTATATAATTTTAATGTTTTTTTTTTCTTTTACTTACTCTGTTCTCAAATGGGGCTGAATTAAGTTTTGTATATAAAGGCATTTACTTCCATTACATATTGCAGCATATCTATCTCCATCACATAATCCTACAGACACACCAATGATGCCAAAGTATGTAATAGTCAAAGACTTGTATTCATAGTTGATTTCTCCAGTTTTTGTGGAATATGAGCCCAGGTGAAGGTATTTAGTTTTTTTGGTAGATGTTATAAAACATTCATTGCTATTTATCAAGTCAAATGTTAGGACTGTAGAGTTAACTGGAAGCTTGAGTGGCTGAAAAAAAAAAATTACAAGTATGAGAGATATTTAAGTATTGTTGGGTGCGGTCTAGATAAGGTACTATGGGAAAAAAGACTGAAAACCCAGAAATCCTCCAGCACAGAAACAAAACAGTAGGGTAGGTTAGCTTAGGTTAGGTATGGCAAGCTGGAGTGGCGTGCATAGAACTTTTCTCCGGAAAAGCAATCAGAAGGTCAAGTTTGACAAAAAAAAATATAAAAAAATTTAAATAACACTGAAAAAAAAAGTTGTTATGAAAATGTTCACTCTAGGGTAGGCAGTGCTTACTCTGGCATCATACAAATTTTCTTTTTCAGTGTTATTTAAATTTTTTAATATTTTTTTAATAGTCAAACTTGACCTTCTGGTTGCTTTTCCAGAAAAAAGTTCTATGCACGCCACTGGCAAGCCGCAGAATGTAGTTGAGCTACCGCCATCCATAACCTTCTTGGTTGTATTTTTTATTTGAAATCCTGGTTGGGGTGTAGAAAAGGGGGCACTAAGTGGGGTATCGCACCCCCTTATCGACACTCCGACCGAAATCCTTCAGTTGTGCCCCTTATCAATACTAACCGCATTGTTTAGTTTGACCTAGCCATAGTTGAAATACATACAAATTTTATTCAAAATAAAAATGCAGCATACCATTTCTCTCAGCACAGCACCATTTTCCCAAGTCCACACAGTAAGGAGACCTGTGTCCGAGCATCCATACAAGTTGTAAGCATCATTTTCCGGGAACTGGATGGATATCAGCTCATTTATAGATTCCTCTGTCTCTAGTATTCTAGAGCAGTCCCCAGTCTGAATATTGTAAACGCGGACAACATTTTGCACAATAATAAGCACTGACCTGAAATTTACAAGAATTATAATAAAACAGGAGGCTATTACACATGCACGCAGATAGCGTAAATATTTTTGTTACAGTGAAAGTACGTTTAATATTTGTTCCTAAAACTTACTCTCCATCAGGGGAAAATATAGGTCGGCGGTCGATAATACTTTTTCCAGCTTTTCTGTTGAAGTTATATTTTATTGCCGATGCAGCATGGGCTTGCTCTTTCCTCACTACCATTTTTATTATATTAATGTAATGCTTTTGCTAAATAGTTCTACTCCACGCATATCAACAAAAACACATGACTTAACCTCAAATCAACAATTTTTTTGACGTATTGTTAATGTTGCCAACTTTCTCTAGAAAAAAAGCGCGCAAAATTATGACAAAAAAGCGCTGTCTTTCCAAGATTACCGAAAATGTGCGCTAGATAAATAAATAAAAAAATAAGTATTCTTCACATTGTTTAATCTGACAACCACACCCACCATGGTGGTTTATAGTGGCCTGAAGTTAGCTGCACAATCACGTTTGACGCAGTATGAGTGACTTCTGCGGGGTGGGGGGGGGGGGGGGACAGTTTCATAATACAAACGAAGTGAACTGAAATCGTCCCATAACTTAGCTTGGACCGCGTTCCGTTTTGAGCGTCAAACGCATCAGTTTGTTGACGCTATTTGATAATTTCGTTTTGTCAAAGTGCATTGACGCGTTTCATCCATAAAAACAAATGGAAAAATGTTGACGCAAATTTTGGTTGCAATAATAGTTATAATTTTAAATTACCCGTTTAATTAGCCCATGGCTGTATGGGCTAAGATCTCTTTGCCTGTCCACTTGGTGGGAAAATCTAAGAACCAACATCATAGAGTATACTGAATAACGCAACCAAACGCAACATATTCCTTATTCTACGGTGAAAATGAACAAAAAAAAAAAACAAGAAAAAAAGTAAAAAGTCAAAACTTCAAACAACCAACAACAGCAGTTCACCACGCGTGAATTTAGTTATTTTTTTAAAAATTCACAATTTTTTGTAATTATTACGTGAAATTCTTTAATTACTGAAAGCCATGAATTTGGAGACGACAGAAGCTCAGCTTCAGGTCAAATTTACCACGAAACAAGAGCAGTAAGTGATCCTAGAAGTTAAAAACTTCAAGTAGGGTTTAGGTCTTCACGTTTCTAACCATAACATGTTATAGTCTATGAAAATTCTTAATAATCTTTCAGATATGCCGTACCTGATAACCCCTACGCTATCCAGAGTAATGTTCAGACTTCGGAACTCAATACTTTGGTCAACGCCTTACTAAAAGAGACTAACTCTTCGATTGGAAAGGCAGTAGAATTCGACTTTCTGGTATGCGGGGAGCTTCTGTGCACGCCTCTGGCGGAGCACCTACAAGAGAAAGGGGCATCTACAGAAGATACTCTTGAAATTGAGTATTTAGAACGGTTCCCTGCACCAAAACCTCAGGATTGCCTGATGCATGATGATTGGGTTTCTGCCGTGCAAGCAAATGGAAGTTGGTGAGTGATATGACATCAGGCATAGTTTGACATATATGTGTGTGTGTTGTGTAAAATGTATTCAGACTCTCAGCGCGTACCGAATGACGATATGATAGATTTTATCCCATCAATGTTATGGTCAAGTAAGTGTTAGTATGATAAAGATAGCCCTACAATGGTTGCTATGATGTCATAGAGGACATTATTAATGAAGCCATGTTGTACTATCATTGCCCATGCTTCAGAGCGTTTGCACTATGGGCGATATATGAAAAGTTATAGCCGGCTGGCTGCAATTAAAAAAAGAGGTTATTCGGAGCATAAGAGTTTATAATTAAACCGTGATTCAAAGATTGAAGTTTGAGGAAATTACTTCTTGGACCTAGTAAAGTAGTATACCCTTTGTATTCACGTAACGTAAACAAATTTCTACAAATTCTGTCACTTTCAAGTGTCAATGTCCATGTCGCGTTCAAAAGCATACCAAATGGATTATAAGTTTAAGCAGTTATTGACACCATTGTGCATTCGGAACGACTTGATGGGAAGTTTGCTGGTAGTGTTGGCACTATTAACGTCATGCGGAGCACCCTGTATGATGTAGCAGGTCTACAAACATTACAAAGTGGGAAAAGGATTGATAGTGCTTGCTATATTTTCCGACTTCCAGTACAAATGCTAGAATGAAAGTTATTCAATTTCATACTAGATTGAGTACGCTCCTGAAGTTTTTGTCCAGTAAGCCCCGTATAAATAACTTAACTTTTAGCCCCAGATTAGGAAAATTCATAATTGTGGGAGCCATTCAAATACATAGAAACTTACAAACAAAGTAGGTAACACCCAAAAATGGATGAGTATATAAAGTCATCATTTAAATACCTTACCTGCCAGCCTGAAGTGCGTTCATTAAAGAACCCTGGGCTGGGTAGGAACACTGGGGTTGTAAAGTAGCAACACTCTAAATATCAGTTGTCATTTTTGTATTCTATTTAGGTATAAATATAACATTGAGAGCACTGCCTCTGTACAAAAATTAACGTAAATATGTCAAGTGACGTTTGGAGCCTATGCAAACCTTGCAAATCCTGCTCAGAGTGGATGTTGAAAAAGTCGACACCATTGTAGCGACACTGTCATTTTTGAAAGGCAGGTGTTGAGACGTTCGAGTTAATTTTTGAACGGGTTAGTGTTGCAGCCCAGGTAGGAAACCCAACTCGGTGTGAATGTATGAATGACTATCTGGGATCTTCAATCAATATTGATTTTTTTACTTACATATTTAAAAAACATTTTTCTAATATAGATTATTTGATAATTTTCTATCTTTTGTTGTAATTAAAATTGGAAACCCCAATTTCTTAATCCTTAAAGGCTATAATGAATTATATAACCCTCTAAGACTAAATTGTTATTATTGGGGATAACTTATTTTGTGCCATTACTTTGGACCTTTGTTAGTAAATTTAAATAGCTATTGCTACATAATTATTAGAAAACAAAAAGAACTTTTAGTTTGGAAAGATGACCTATACCTATATTACCCTCTACCTAAATGGACTCATGGATATAAAAAAAAGAAAACCAAATAGGCAATCAAACTATATACATAGAAAAAAATTCATAAAATTTGTGTCAAATAATGTGTTATGGTCAGGGAAAAACCCTAAAAAGTGTTTGTAAGACTGGAAAAAGTCAGGGTAATTAGTTTCCAGAAAATACTGACCACCTTTAGGACCTTCATTATGATTTCCAGCTTTTTTAATATGAGGACACTATGGATTGGTATATATACGGTGACTTTTTGATCATCATCTAAATTCATACTAGAGGCTTGATAAGTGACCAGTATCTTGGTTCAATAACAATTTCTGTGAAATTCGTAAAATGAAATTTCGTCCTCCCAAAGTAATTCTCTTCCAGTCCCGAGTGAATCACTACGGGGAATCGAAATTAAATTTTACGAATTCCAAAAAATTGTTATTGATCAATGATACTGATCACTTATCAAGCCACCAGCATGAATTTGGATGATGATCAAGCGAGTCAGCTTGTGTAAAAGATTGGTATCACAATTAACAACATAAAACCACTATGGTCCATAAAAAATGATATAAATTTTTATTGTACTTTCAACAAGCACTTTTATTTATCAAATTGGATTAATTCAAACATTATATGAATATACATATAATGAATGTCGAGTCAACTTTCCTTTAATATTATTAGGCAAGAACAGTGAAACATCATGTTTTTTAAATAAACTGCAAATTTTTATGCTTTGCATATGATCCAGGATCCTGACTGGCTGCTATGACAACAGTATACACATCTGGAGCAATAAGGGTCAGCACAAACTTGCTATTCCGGGACACACTTCTCCAGTCAAAGCTGTCTCATGGGTCTCCCTCAACAATGAGCAGGCTGTGTTTGCTAGGTAAGTTCAGTAACGGTACTGTATAAGTTCCGGTACGGCTATAGAGGCATGACTTTGAAAAGAAATGATTTTTTAAGTTTATCAATACAAAATTATATATGCAGATCCTCACTACTTTGCTGCTCATGCCGCTAGAACCGTACCAGAACCTATACATTCCCTTAAACTTGACAATGAATGAATGAATGAAATGCACCGATCCCAGTGTGGCTTGACCAGATTCGATTAACAAATTAACCCAAGGATTTACATTAGCCCCTGACGCCCCATGTTTTACGGGACTACAGGAACCATTGCTTATCCAAGAGTAGACCGGAGGATACTGTAATGGTAGAGAAGACGCTGCCTTCAGGATGTGGATAAGATAGTAGAGAGTACTGGATATGCATCCTAGAGTACGCCTTGGATTAGTGGAGAGACAGGTAATATTCTCTATGGGTGGGCATCTTTTTGAAGATGTCGAACCAGCGAAGTTCAATCACTTGCATATCCATGGATGTGTGGTAAATCATCTGGAATGAATAATTCATTTTGAAATGAAATTTTATTCTGTTAAACCATAGGTTTGGGCACATTTAGCGGTTGTTGTTGCTTAAATCTAGATCTCCATGTTTTACCTTTTCAGGTGTACACACATATTTTTAGGCATATAAAATTAACATGCACTATTAAGACTAGGCCTATAACCAATCTCAAGTTTATATTCACATTGTATTAAGGATATATTGTTTAATGGAATAAAAACAAATATAGTACATCCATAGACACTTATTACAAGTCGACTGTATTTAAACAATTAAACAAATTAAAATTTACATATTATATAATAAAATTTAAATTTAAATTTCGACCTTACTTACCTATATATTATATAGTCTGGAGCAGCACTTCCAACACCAACTACGACAGACTTCAGGTTGTCCAAAATAAAGCGTTAAAGATTTCATTTAATACCCCGTTTTATACTAATCTTAAAAATCTACATTCTGCCATTAACTTACCTACACTAAAATCATATGTACACAAAATTTCACACAAATTCTACATTGAAAAAAATCCCCACCACATAAACAAATTAATTTCATCCATCGGAAAATCCCGGCTATGTACCCTATCATACATCGATACTTATCGATCGTACAGATTACCTCATCACTACTTCCTTGACTTCGGTTAAGTTAGCGGCCGCATTCCATTCTTATGCTCGCATGATAATTTTGTTAATCTACCCCCTGACGTGTTTTGTTTGCATTTAATCTGTTATTTCCTATTTTAAGTAATAGTAATATGTTATACGTAAAACTTATTAGCCCTCTTTATTCTTAAACCTATAAAGTAACGTGCAACGTTTTATCACTTTTGTCCCTTTTGGGCCTTATCATTGTAACAAATATACAATACAGCAAATTGTTTATATTAAGTAGAAGGTATGATTTCATCTTAGAAAATATTTTCATTCTATGTAAAACTATTTTAATTTAATTGCCATAAGTTTTGACAGGTGCATGTAAAAGCCTTAAAAAGCAAAGTAATATTATGTTTATGTGCTTACTGACTATGTTGTAAGTTTTCATACCATTGTATTTATCCTGTTAAATAAAGAACCTTGAAAAACAAACAAAACAAACCTATATATTTAATAAAATAATAAATGTGCATGAACTAAGGTATTTTTCATTTATACATACACTATAACGTAATACCTATTATATAATAACGTATATTAATAATGTATAACGATACATATGATAGGTATAAATATACTACATACTAATAGGTTACATATATTTAAATACATGCCTAACTCCGCCCATTCAATTAGTCTTGCTAAGAAGAAGGGCAAGAAACTTCAAGATCAAGTCTTTTTATTTTTGGTGGAACCCTCTTGGCGACAATGAAAACTACATTGAAAGCTTGGTGGCAAGTGGTGACTTATTTGCTGGGCTAATTAATGCAAAGTTGGCATACTAAGAGTAATACTATACTTATTGATGCTTGAAAGGCAGAAGGGGATAACTGAGTTAATAATGCAGAAATTGATTTTTAACGACTTATTCAAGCTGATTTTGTAGGCTTTAGTTTTAGATTAATTAATAATATCTATTTGGGTTTAAACAGCCTGGGGTGAAATGGGGTAAAAGCAACTTTCTTTTAAACAAACGGCTATTGTATTATTAGATAACATTGATACATATATACATTTAAATATCGATATAACTCGTACCAACATTTATTAAAAAAAAAAGTGAAAAGAAAAATCTGTTTTTTCATACATTTTGGTCAAGCAGTTAAGTAATACTTACCTACTATATATACATACTTTACCTACTACCAACTATGTACTAATTGTATCGAGTCTAGACTGTGACTTACATTACACAGTTCACACTCGGAACACCTCTTACACCCCCTCGGGGATTCAGGTCGTGACGATGAATTATTAGTTATGCAACTTTTCTATGAAACAGCTGATTCTTTTTTCGCGATTTTGGCTTCTTTTCCGTAGTAAAAGTTGTTTGTGTGGTCGATTCGAGTACTAACGCTAGTTTCAGATTTCTGCAACTTCATCTACCACCTAGTATAAGATATCCCATCAAAAACATAAAATGTACAAAAATGGCAAGTCTCGCAACGCAATCCTTCCACCGTAAAAAGTTGTGAGATCTTATGTAAAGCCAAGTCTGCTATTTTAGTTTTTATGGAAGCACCTTTTCAGTGACTGTATTAATATTAGTCATCTTTATTTCCTAATAAAATATAGTGACTTCGCAATCGCACAGCAACATATACAACATATCAGCTACCTAATACCAATTTATTAGCGATTTGAGAAGATATTTCTACGCATCAGTGCTTTATTTGTGCTCTGCGATTGCAAAGTCACCATATTTTATTAGGAAACAAAGATGACTAATATTAATACAGTCACTTAATGTTGGTAGGTAACTAAATAGGAAACAATTTATGATAAATTTGTTAAATAGGTGCTCCCATACTAACTTAAATGAAAAGGTGCTTCCATAAAAACTAAAATAGCAGACTTGGCTTTACATAAGATCTCACAACTTTTTACGGTGGAAGGATTGCGTTGCGAGACTTGCCATTTTTGTACATTTTATGTTTTTGATGGGATCTCATTTCTTTTTGTAGGTAGTGCTCCTTTTTTTCTTCTCGGGTAATATTTCTTGCACGTCTGCTGCGGATTTTCTTAAAACCTACTCCCTTTAACTGATCATTAGGACATACTCCTGAGAAACTAGTATCGGGAAGGAGCATTTCATAATGACCACCTAAGAAACTACCAGAGAATCGTAAACGTTTCACTGGCATCCCAGGATCGCCACCGAATGATCCTCTCAAACGGCCATTTTCGTAAACCTCGAACGTAAATGGATACAAAGCGGTGGCTGCCATAAGTTCGGATACGGAACCGTAGGTGGTAGTTTTCATCATTGCTGTCGAGTACATGTGTCTCCACGCTCGTCACACGTATAAAGTTGAATTTCATCCCAATGCGCTACCACATACTCGACTACCGCACACCTAATTTCATATGACGACTCAATGTTCCCATACATAGAGAATGACAAAGAATGGAACAAACATGTTCCATCTCCAGGTATAGGGACAACTAGGTGTGGACAAGGATTTTCATTTATGTACAATATTTCAGGTTCCATTGCAATATTAATTTTTACTGTAAGTTATTATTACTAGTATCCACAATTAGATGCAACAGGCAGGTTAAAATTTCTTTTGACCATGAAGTGAAAGGCAGGCTTTTCAGTCTAAACCACAGAGTACATTATTATGTCTAAACCTCTCAGAATAATGAGCTAAACCTGGTCTTTTTTGAATGACCCACGAGTACATAGACATTTCAATACACCTACATCATAGAGGATGCATATACAAATAAAACAACATTAGCCGCTTTATTTTTCCTTTAATATATTTAAAGCTTTACTTGATAAATAACCTTTTACCTTGATTTTTAGGGTTCCGTATCATTAGGTTCCGTGACCCTATTACTAATCCTCCGCTGTCTATCCATCTATCACATGGGTCTACAGCTTCAGCCGTTATAGGTAGAGCGTAAATGTTTTCACATAATATATGTTACATTGTCTTCTATCACGGCAAATAATAATCTGGCCCCTATCACAGCATAAAAAGTTCAATAAATGGAAATCCAAGGGGGGTCCAATTATTCGATGTTATTTGTTTCAGCTCTATCTTTATAAAACAACAATTTTGGGCGCTACCATTTTAGCGCCTTTTTTTTGTGTCGCCTTGATGTTGCTATGTCATCTTTATTGTTGGTATTTACCATAATGATTTGGGGTTTCGTACCCATATTTTGTGATGGTAGTACGGAACCCTTCGTGAGCGAGTCTGACTTGCACTTAGCCGGTTTAATAGCGATTTAATTACGAAATGTTGATATTTATCTTCTTAAATAGACTAAATGTGTTTTAGGGTTCCTTACCCAAAGCACAAATTATTATAACAAAGGCTCTATCGTTAGAACGGTTATACATACAAGTTGAAAATTTAGGCAGACTACTTTAAAGTAAAATAATAAAAATTAGGGTTGCTTCCTAAAAAGGTACCGAATCGTTTGTCAGGCGCTACCGTTTTATCGCTTTGTTTTTTGTCGCCTTGATGGTGCTATGGCATCTATGTTGTTGCAATTTACTTTTAGGGTTCCATACCCGTATTGTGTAGGGGTACGGAACCCTTTATGCGCGAGTCGGATTCGCAAACTACCGTTTTTTTAGTGACTTAATTACGAAATGTTGATATTTTCTTCTTAAATAGACTAATATTGTGAATGTGTGGAACATTATAAACCACCCTTTTTAGGGTGCCTTACCCAAGGAACAGATTATTATAACAAAGGCTCTATCTTTAGAACGGTAATACAACATACAAGTAAAAGTTTAAACTTTGGGCAGTCTGTAGTAAATACTTTAAAGTAAAATAATGAAAATTTGGGTTCCGTACCGTAAGGTACCGAATTGTTTGTCAGGCGCTACCGTTTTATCGCTTTGTTTTTTGTCGCCTTAATGTTGCTATGGCATCTTTATTGTTGTTATTAACTTTTAGGGTTCCGTACCCGTATTGTGTAGGGGTACGGAACTCTTTATGCACGAGTCAGATTCGCACTTTACCGGTTTTATTTTTTAGTTTTCGCACTTTAACTTTAACGTAGAATTTTTCGTTTTAGGCGTCTTTAATGCAAAGCAGCATACCACCAACGTCATCTAGTGTCATACAAATTTATAGATGCAGCTGGAAACATACATTTTGTCTAGACTTTGTATGGAAATATTAAATTACCAACCGCAAATAACATTTTTATATTTTTTTGTTGCAATGTACACTTAACACTAACCGCATGCAAAATTTCAAGTTTGTAGGCCTGCTAGAACACCTTTAGACTTTTGATGATGTGTCAGTCAGTCAGTGACAAAATAAGGGAACTTTGACTTGAGATATTTCGTAATCGAATATAGTTACAAAGTTGTAATTTGGGGTCAGAAGTACGATCAGTAAGTACTCTTGGTTCCTGAAATTTCAGACTTCTAGCGTTACCCACAACGAAGATACAGGGGGGTTGAAAGTGCCGTGAGTTGCTTCGAGAAAAGGATGGTACGGCCGTTCCGCGTTTTTTCTGCGAGACTTTGCGGGGGCACTGCCGTGCCCCCAGATAAACAACAGAAATTATGACATTTACTTTTAATTATTTATATTTTTTTTCTTTTTAATTATTATGTTAATTGACCATATCAAATTGATATGTCCTACTATTTATATTAAGGTCTTACCGTATGTAACAAATAATGTTTATCTAAATTAATTTAACCGTTATTTCAAAATATTTCAATATTGATATTGATATTTCAAAATGTAATTTGACCTACCAGCGTAACGACCACTGTTACAATTATGGTTAAAAATAAATGAATCTGAATCTGAAAACAAAATAGATAGAATTTTCTTCTGCAAAGTTATATTTTTGTTGCTTGTTCCCTTTTGCCATTCTAGCATCGATATACAATAACAACATTCTTTCACGTGTCGTTTGTACACTCGCCCATCCTAACCTCGAAGCTGTTATCCTGTGTAAATATCAAAATGTATATCCCCAGTGGCTCTCACGACCAGTCAGCCATGCTCTGGGTATGGAACGTGGAAGGCAACTCGGTAGACTGTGTGGTGACCTGCCGAGGTCACGAGAAGGGAGTGGAGTGCCTTGCCGTCTCCGCTGATGCTGCTAAGTTGGCGACTGGCAGCTGGGATACCAATGTGTGCCTGTGGACTGCTAGTACGTAATATGACTACGAGTACTGTTAATTATATTACATACCTGCCTGTCAGAGGGGTTGACAGATACTACAGATTTCCATTTGCACGATCCTGACACACCTCTTTCGCCTCTTCCACATCCATTAATCTATTCATACAAGCTCTTCTATTCCGGGTAATTTTGTGATTGCCCTTCTTCAATATGTCGCCAATTTGGTCAACTTACGTCTTTTTCAATAACCTTTAAATTAAATAATTTTTCAATGCAAGTGTTCGTAAAGGCCCACTTTTTATGCATCAAAACCGAACAGAAAGTCGATTATTTTGCCCTAGGGCTTTAATATATATATATATATATATATTTTTATTTAGTTACAATGGTTGGCCAACCTGCAACCTTTCCTGTGTACCATAAATTTTATACTTTTTTTCCCACTGTTTAACGGCTCTCGATACAGTCCTTTTGAGCCAATCATAATTTAAAGTTCACAAGATTATATTTGTTTTCATTTCCTCACACTATGCATTGAAAAACGTAGTATGATACACGGGCGTAAAAGCAATAAATTACTATAAGTCCTCGTAATTTATTCCTTTTCGCCCTTGTAGCATAAACTACTATTATATATAAATATATATATTTTTACAAGTGTCCGTCGTATACTGTACGGGTTCTGTCAACGTAATTTTCAATTTTAATCGAAAGTTTTCCGTATTATTCCGTAGCCTGGTTACAAAAAAACTGAAAAAAATATTTAGAAACTCGTGTAATGCAAAACAGTTTTTTTGATATACTTGCGATTGTCGGCACTTGGTGAAAATTGAAACACATCTTGAATTAAAAGCACTTGAAAAGTAGTTTCACTATTTTATTTATGTTTTCTCCCAAGCGGTTTCGGATTTGACACCATTTTCAAGGGAAGATATTCAAATTAACGTCTTATAGTGTAAAATCAGAAACCGGCTGGGAGAAAACATACACAAAATAGTGAAACTACTGTAGAAGTTTTTTCATGCATTTGGTAAGTTTACCAAAATTAAATTTTGTGATATTTATGTATTTATTTATCACATTACAGCTATTATTTCTCAATTAATTTACTTTTAGTGCATACATTATTTATTCCCATAACGGAACTTTTAATACATTTATAAAAAATCAAAATTCTACCATATGTTATATTCGCTTACTAGCTTTTGCCCTCGACTTCTTCCACGTAAACCTCCTAACCTTCTAAATTAGGCGTCATCTAGATTTTCTCGCCATGAATGAATTGGCACATTGTAAAAAGTATTTATTATCTAA
This sequence comes from Ypsolopha sequella, assembly GCA_934047225.1. Taxonomy (NCBI): domain Eukaryota; kingdom Metazoa; phylum Arthropoda; class Insecta; order Lepidoptera; family Ypsolophidae; genus Ypsolopha; species Ypsolopha sequella. The sequence goes on from OW203996.1 coordinate 15,010,313, forward strand.
TGCGGAAAAAATACTATACTGATGTGTAATTGTAACCAAGTAACTTCCAAAACTTAAGCTACACAACAGTGAAAAAACCGAATCCAAATTTGTTGAGTAGTTTTACGTGAATCACGAGAATACAGACAGAGAGATAATAAATACTTTCAAAATTATTCATAAGGAATCTACTTTTATTTTAATTATTTTCTCTTTCATGTTGCTGTTGAGTTTTCACTGCATTAACTAGGCCCTCCACTTTCGGAATTTGCGTACACGCTTGGGCATATTTCAATCCCAAAAACGCTATGGCGTCCTGGCATCCAAGCAACATTTCCACTGCTTTTTAAGTTAAAACTTGTACAGTAGTTTCACTTTATTTATGTTTTCTCCCAACCGGTTTCGGATTTTACACCATTTTCAACGGATAATGTTAGTACATTTCATTGACTCTAGGCACAAGCTCTGAGCAACAGTACAAGTCATTTTAACTCAAGATGTGTTTCAAGTTTCACCAAGGGCCGACAATCGCAAGTATAAATTTAGTTTCCACTGCCTTAGCATCCATGCAGTAAAAATAACAGGTGAAGAAAAAAATATGAACTAACCACCTTATTATCTTGGCTTCAGGTCTGTCCAGTGATGATAGTGTTCCAGTCAGGAAAAAGAGTAAACCAGAGCATGGAAATGTCAGAGTAAGTTATATCATGATAAACTTTTTAGGTTGCTTTTTCGAATGCCGTGAGCATTTCAAGCAACCTGGTCCTCTAAAAAGGCCGCTTTGGATAAATCATAATATGATTATGTTGTAATGCCGTCTCTTTTGCACGCATGAAGAAACTCTGTCTCGATCCTCGTTTCAAATCATTTCATGATTTACCCAAGTTGGCCTTTTTAGATCCCCTGAGCAACAAGACCGTCGCGTCGGTCCCCTATTTTATTACATTACTTGTCTTTTGTCTGGAGCTAGCCCGCTTATCTTTTGTGAAGTCTCTAGAAAGAACCTTCGCGATTATTTAATTAGCTGCTGGGTTATAATAAACATCGGCATACTTAGTTGGTGCAAGAAGGTCTCATGGAAACTATTTATTGTGTAATTAAGATCTTGTAATAATTCCTTTGATAATTCTATAAAGGCGAAACCGGTCAGGAAGTTCTAAATAAATTTGTGGGATAGTACAAGTGATTTTCTGCTCATCATGTTTACAGATGCTCTACCATTTATTACCGTCGTCGCTCGGTCCGAAACTTTGGACACTGAACTTCGACTGACAAAAGCGTTCAAGATATCCTTGTTTTTATTTCGTGGGCGGAGGTTAAACGCCCAAACCACCCCCCCCTCGTTACGTCTATGGTTATGCCATATGCTAACAAACAAACCAACTTTCTGATTAATTTTATTGGTAGAGGTACTTTTTGTTATTTCAAGGTGAAGAATAAGTTACATACATATAGTTACGCCTGTCAAGAGCGTTAGAGTGGTACCTAGAGACAACAGCTCCATCTGCTACGACCCTGACACACCTCTTCTCCTTTTTTCACATCAACCAACAGTAATAATACTTAAGGTGGTTCTGACAGGTGGGGACTGAGAAAGCCACAATTAAGATCGGGTTTTTCTCAGATATTCATTTAGTAAAAAATTTGAAAAAAATATATGATATATGTGGAATGATGTGATCGATTACAATTAAAATTTATTGTCTATAATTTAACAAAATAAATACCAAAACAGGGTCAAATTTAATACCAAGGTCCGATTTAACTAATTAAGTATGCAAAGACACAAAGTAAAACTTTGTCAAATTGACGATATTATAACAACAAATTAGTTACTTTGATTATTTTTGAAGAATATTAGCTAAAATTTTTTAAACACATTATTTTAGGCGTCTAATTTGCGCTATCCGGAGACCCAGCGATGTAATGCAGTGCGCGCTGATATGAACGTTATTTCAATACTGTTTCTGTCGATAAATGTACCGACACAGGTCGAATCAAGGTCGTTGGCGGCTACAACAGCCTTAACTATATATTTCAGGAACCTCTGAGCACACTGAAAGGTCACCGAGAGGCTGTGTCAGCGGTACAGTGGATGGACTTCAACACGGTTCTGTCGAGTGGCTGGGACCACGTGCTGAAACTGTGGGACGCTGAGCTCGGCGGAATCAAGCAGGAGATTGTAGGTACGAACACTTGGTTAGAGAAGTTTATAACCATGACGTGAATCCCCAACGTGAAATGTGCCGAGCGTGAACTGTGAAATGCAAGCCACACTCCATACTCGGTACACCCGCGTTTCACTGACGGTTATTACCTACGTCCTAACGTGATGGGTGGTTTTTAGGGCATGCAGGTTTCCTGAAGATGTTTTCCATTACCATTCAGCAAGTGGTAAGTAAGAACAAATACTATGCACATAAGTTCCAAAAAACTCGTTGGTGCATGCTCGACTGGGGATCGAACCTAGATCTCAAGATTCTAGCTCTATGGAAAGCCGCAAATATTGGAAAAACCTAAGAAATTAACCACTTTTCCACTCAGTACCTTCAGATTATGATTGTACATAGTATTTTTTATAATTCTATACTAAAAAGTCACTGGGACTTGTATGGTTGACAAAATCTTTTCTATGGGGACTGTGAACGTGTTAACGCGTTGTACAAGATAGCAAACATTTACAGTTTTTGTCAACCAAGAAAACGTGAAAGTAGCTGCCACCTGCACAGTATCCCTCCTTTCGCAAATGCTCCTTGAATGCGCTCGCAACTGTGACGACATCTGTGGAACATCTCTGAGACCTCGGGGATTCGTGTCGTGATTGTATATTTTATTGTTCTAATTAGACACTATTCGCCAGGTAATAAGGCATTCTTCGACGCGAACTGGTCTCCTCTCAACAACAGCATCATCACAGCCTCAGCCGACCGACACATCAGACTCTACGACCCTAGATCTACAGGTTAGTGAGAAAAATATGTCACGAGCATGTATTAACAAACTAAAAAAAAAACTTTTATTTCACATGAACATTCATACATATTTGTGAATAATTCAAATCCAAATTCAAATAGTTTATTTTGCAACGTAGATATATAAAATACACGTTCCACAAGTCAAAATTTAATCTTATATAAAAAAAAAATTTATAAAATAATAAATGTACATGAACTAGATTAAACGTTTATTTAATTTATGTAGCAATATATATACGATTAAAATTATAGGTAAAATATATATTATACAAGGTGAAATCCAATCAACCGCCCGAACCCACACCGGAGACCAGGCCAGGGACCAGGAACAAGGTTCAATGATCACCAACCGAGCCCCCAGCACGAAACCAGGCGGCCGACCAAATCCCACCCTATATACTACATACTAATAGGCTACATATATAAATACATGCCTACCTCCGCCCATTCGATTAGTCTTGCTAAGAAGAACGGGCAAGAAACTTCTTACTTAAGAAATTCTACCAAACTACATAAAATTTTGTAGGCAGAAAAAGCTCCCTTTTACTTTCTACTGATTCCTGACCCGCCAGAGAACCTTGTCAATGGTAGACTGTGTGATAATGTTGTATTTACTATGATGAAGTATAGGGGGGACCGTGCAATGTAAAATTGTTGTAAATTTATTTAGTTCTTATAATTTTTGTAGAAAAATTGAAAACAACGGAGTTGTTGAGCAAAAACAATTAACATTTAAAACCAAAATTGCGGCTGAAGTAACCAAGAAATTTGGTTACCTATTTCGTAGTTTTTAATGATATATTGAGCCTAATATAGCATAATAATATACCGGGTAAAAAACCGGATTGAAAAATAAAATGAAAATTTTTAAGACTTTTATTCCAAGAAGTTTAGGTTAGAACACTCGACTTATTCCGATCACTGTTAGTTACGCATCATGCTTCAAGGATGGTCGTCATAAGCGGAGCAACTCGGTTGTGGGCGTGACCAAATGTAATGCTATTTCACTTCGCTATAACGGCAGGTGGTAGAGCTGATGCCGGGCTCGACTGTGGAGGTACCACCATCTTACTTGGAGACCTCCTCGAATTAATTCGAGGGAGAGTAAGAGGACAGCTCACAGGCAGAAAACCAGGAGGCCCACCATGCCTGGGACCGATGGATGGCGGTATATCCATCCCTAATAGCCGGGCCTTATATGGAACAGACTGGTGACGGGCAGCGGCGTCACTGGTGCGAGGGTTCCGGCACCGCGCACACCAATCCGCCTGCCCAGCGAGTGTGAGTATGGGCAATTCTTCCAGGATGACCGTCGGGAGTGGCAAAGTCCTGGAAAGGCTTATGTCCAGCAGTGGACGAACTAGGTTGATGGATGGATAACGTGCACGCTCGATGAAACTTGCGAAGGCAATACAATCGCTCCGATTTCGTCGCGGGTACAAAATCTAAAACTTGTTTCAGGAAAAACAAAGTTATGGCAATATTGTAAAGTTTTACAAACACATTATGGCAATACTGTATTACAAACACATTATGACAATACTGTAAAGTTTTATTATTACGGGTTAAAATTAATCTAGATCACATCTTCAATACGACATTAGTATTACTTTTTTATTTGATTTAAAACAATAATAACACATTCGGCTACAATTTTGGTAAAAAAACCGTTTACGTTTTTCAGGGGTTTGTTCTTAAGATATGATTAAAATTTCCCGAGTTTTAGGTCTAATGCGGTATAGATCTAGCTAGATAATGTCAATGGACCTAAAATATTATAAAAACAATCCATAGACAGAGACACCTCACAATTTTGTTTGCGTTTGTATGGAGGTTTGCACGTGATGGCTGTCCTTAATACGCTGCACTATAAATTATACCTATGCTATGCTATAAATTATATCTATTGCAGGGTCTTTAAACACCTACATTACATAGAACAATCAGTCTAGATTTGGAGTAATGCCGCGGATAGATAATCAACCACAATAAAAATAGACTAAAAATTAAATTAAATTAAAAATCTTTTATTAAAACACGATGAGTCCAGATAAATCTTTTGTAACTATGATTTTCACTTCGACGAAGACGTAGTTCGTAGTAGATGGAGATTTATAGTCTCAGGCGTGAAATTGCATGACATTGTTCCAGAAAGCATCGTAAAGACAACATTCACATCCCACACGGGCTGGGTACAGTCTCTGCGCTGGTCCACCAAGAGGGATACACTATTTCTCTCTGCTGGATATGATGGACAAGTGAAACTGTGGGAGACTAGAAGGTAAGAAATCTCAATGACCTGGACTCTACACTCTATTATAATGTACTATGTTGGCTTGTTAGTACACCAAGAGGGATACACTATTTCTTTCTGCTGGATATGTCGGAAAAATGAAACTCTGGAAGACTATGAGGCAAGAAATCTTGCCAACCAGCGGGCCTATTATGTATCTTTAGTTGTCAACTGGACTGGGTGCATATCATCAAAAACATAGATATACTATCGAATTCCCATTGTCTAAATTTTCGCACTTGAAGTGACGACACAGTTCGTTAATAGTTCAATACGCACAAATGCAATTTTAAAAGTTCAGTTTTTATCTATGTTTTTGATGATAGGCACCCAGTCCAGTTGCCAACCAGAGATACAGAATAGGGGGGCTGAACTCTTTTAAGTCTACATTATAAGTCTAGTCCACCAAAAACTGTTTTTCTATGGGATATGATGGACGAGTAAAATTGTAGCAGACAATGAGGTAAGAAACCTTACCAACCTTTTGAAAATGGACGTAACAGCGTATATTTTAAGCTCTATGTCGGTCTGCTTGTCCACTAACCAGAAATTAAATTCTGAATTAAGTTTAGAATTATGCTGATACCCCCTCAGAACATATACATACATCAATGGATATTCCTCTAAAAATACAAAAAGTTGTCGATGATGTCACATGATATCCATACACTTAAGTACGCACACTTGAAAGTCTTCGATACTTACTTCCTTTTAAAGTATCACTATTGACGTCTATTCGTCTTTTTTTCTAGCCCTCGGACTCCGCTGTACGACCTAACAGGGCATGAAGACAAGGTGCTGTGTTGTGATTGGTCGAACCCAGCCCTACTCGTCAGCGGCTCCTGTGATAACACGCTCAGGATATTCAAGTCGAAACATGCGATGGGAGAAGCGTAGACAATCGATATTAGTTCTTAAGGCAGTGCGGTAAGGTGGCAGTTTGCGTGATAATGGAGTATTTATGTTGGTGAATTATTTTCTGATGACAACCCCTTTTGCATTTTGTAAGTAGAAGCTAGTTCATCATTTTTGCAACTCCAGTTTTGAAACAATGGATTGACATTGTGTTACTTAGATTGACTATGTAACATACATTACCATAGGTGTCTTAACATGAATTAAAAATAAAATGATAAACAAGATTTGGTTTCGCTTGTTTTATTCAATCATTTGCTCTTACAAAATATGTTCAATGCAAAGGAACATGACTCGTCACAATAAAACATGCTCTTAGTACCATTTTGTTTTATTTTTTATATATTATTTTAGTCCAGCATAACTATAAATAATGCGGGTCACATAAAAATGCTCATAGCACAATATAGAAACTTGCAAACACTTTGTAACAAAATAGATACGTAACTTTCCTTCCCGTCCTCTCTGCGAGAATGCCGAACACTATTATCATAGTTATGCCAAACTTCACATCATAACACAACGAAGCAACATGTCCCTTAAAAATATTCATTCTTACCAACAATTTCATTTCATTTTTTTTACATTTTATGATGTTTTATTCTTGCATTTCGTATTTCTAGAGTTCCTAACTAAATTGTAACTAAATTATTCTACTGCTAGACTAGTCTGCTGGGTAGAACACCACACTAAATTAATACACATTGGACAAATACATTCGTATCGATTTCCGACTGATTTTTTGTTTTTTTTTTTTTAAGTTTTCTTTCTTTACACTTAGTCAACTACATAACAAAAGAGGAGAAAGCAAACTTGTTCAACGGAAACTTATCTGAAGAATGTAATTTCTCTTAGATTTTTCTTACGACTAATCGCGTGCGCAGGCAAGCGTGCTGCGCGCAGACTTCAGTCCATTCAAATTAAATTATTTAATAAACTAACAAAGGAAACTACCCTAGAGTCTCGCCCAGCGCGCTTGACCCCCACACTCATTGGAAATATATTAAACTAGGGCTCTATTCTATCTAACTTAGCGTCGAAACATTTTTTGCTATGCTAACCTATCTATAACTTATTCTATAGCTCTACAACCTAACCATCTTTGTCAACGGCCCTATTAGCTTCACTAGTCTCCATTTCACAAACGAATCAAGCGTTCTCTTATAGTTAAGTGACTTATGTTTAGAACATTTACTTACACCGAGCTATGTTATAGAGTTCAATCCTAACTTCGACGTGGTATTACCTTAGTTTTGGTTTTCAAGTGATTGGTTCCCCAATGTGAAACTTTTGTGCTCTTACGGTTTCGATAGCGAGTTTCATACTAAAACATCGACATATTTTTCTGTTATCTCAATTTACAAGTATTCATCACGTCATGAATGTCGTGGAGAGTTTACTAGGAACATCTGTGATTATTCTCGAATTCATCTTTACATAAATCGCACAATGCGCTCAAATGCAACGATGTCAGCCGCTTGAGCGTGACAAGTGTTGTTATAAAACCATATCGTCTTTATGTTACACTACTTTGCTTAATTGTAAGGTAAGATCTACGTTACCAGTACAAATATTGTGTGAAGAACCACGTGACTATTATGATGCCGATGTAAGGTTTGTATTTTCACAAAAGCTGAAGGCACTACTATGAAATCAATTTATTGCTTCAAATGGAAGGAAAGCATTTAGGAAAATATAATGCAGAGCGAAGTAACTTACGCTTCCGACGACGTTTGTACACAGAGTGTTTCTTAGAGATCCTTATATGTAATTTGGTGTGAACAATCTAATTACAAGAAAACGACGACATATATCGCGGGACATAGGACACGCTATTTATTGCCTGATACACATATAAACTGAAGTATGTAATACATTTTCTGATACATCAATTTTAAATGCAAAGATTAGCGGAATATCTATCGGAAGACTGCTTTTACAGGAAGCCATAGTCGAACACTAAACAACCAAAGTGACGCAACATCTACTTAACTAAGCGCCGGCCCCGGCTGCGCTCGGCGTGGGGCTCAGCGAGCCACGGGCCTGCCCTACATTGCACTTCATGGTCATAAAATTTTCACAAGAAGTAAAGGCGGTTCGTTTTGTCAGTTCAATAAATTTGGCCTGATCAGAAATTATATTTTAATACTGATCTACGGAGTATGGATCATTACGAATTTTTTCAAAAGATACTAATAAAAATCTCACTTTTCATTAGCCTTTGTTACGGTCAGAATGTCGTAGCGAGTAACTGAAAACGATAGACGTCCGGCAGTCAGCTTTCCAGCCCAGTGTCTGCTATTAGTGTTCTCTACTCAGCCCTTTCTCAAATCTTGTATTATACTTGGCCCTCTCTCCAGCCCAGCGGCTTCTATACGTGTTTGCTATTTGGCCCTGTCTCTTCTAGCTTAGTATTTGTAGTCGGCCCACTTTTCAGTCTCGTGTCTAAACTCCGTCTGCTTTCTCTCCAAGTTTCTATATCTTCTCAGCATGGGCGTAGGCAGGTTTTGTTTCAGGGTAGGGCAAAAGCAAGAAAACTAAAATATACATTTTTGAAGTATTTAAAAATAACTTAATTTGAACATCTAATAAATTAAAACATGCAATGCCGTTCCAACAACCTTATTTTAACAGTAGCCTGCGAGGGCTCTGCTTCTGACGAAACATTGTCATTGTGGAGTAAATGCCCCAACCTGCCGCACCGTGGCTACACCCATGCTTCTTGGCCTTCTCGCTTCTCCTATCTACATGTTTCCTACCGAACCTTCCTTCTGGCCTTGTATCTATAGTCGGCCTTCTCTCTAGCAGTGTCTGGGCTGTATTTTATACGTGTAGATTACTATCCGGCCCTCTCTTCAGCCTAGTTATACTATAAGTGTTCGCTATTCGGCCCTCTCAGTAATCCGATCATTGTTAAGTACTTTGACGATGAGCTAACGTTTACTAACGATCGGAAATGAAACCGACGGTGCCATGTCACATTAGTATGTCATACACGAAACGAAAACATCTACGAATAATTAAAATAAACTACATTTTCATTCAAAACCTGTTGTCGGCTAATCTGTTTCCTGTATTGTTTACAATTTCATTTTAAAAATCGGTTTTATAGCACAGGTTTTGAACAAACAAGTCCTCTTAAATGTCAGTTAAATTACAGTTAATATTATCAAACATTTAACTAGTCTTCAGTCCCTGGAGTTGTATAAATATTTTCCTACTTCTTAATCGATTTTAATGATTTGTATACTTTGGTTCTGATGAAACTCTTGTCGTGCCAAAATAGAATTAAACAGTTGCGATATAGTAGGCTTTACTCGTACCCATCAACAATGTATATACATGTATACATATCCATGTATAATTTATATATATTCAATATAAAAATATCAAATTTCATATAAAGTCATAAAGTGTACCCAAAACCTACGTGATGGTACAAAAAGTGTGCATTTCATTCGCACCTACACGGTGTTACACTTTGGAGTCCGCTTTAAAATGTGGCAAATAAAATTGGAATTTTTTATGATGTTCTCTAGTGGAATGTGCCGACCGCCTACAAAATAACTACTACCGTTGACTCAGTACATGATTCTCAAAAAAGGATCACTTGTTCTCAACGTACAAAAATTTGTATAGAATCGTAAAATGTATAAATAGATAGATTTTACATACAACTGCTTATTGCTAAATGTTACCGTATCATCGACACTGATGCGCGAGCGCAAACTAGTGGAAGATGTTAACTCATCACAAGCACATGGGGGGGGGGGGGACTATGGGAGTAAAACCAAAATAGTATTTAGGGGGTATACATCGATTCAGTCATATGTTTTGATTTGGCAACTAGTTATCGTCTACCGAAGAGTATAGATTGTAAATGTTCAAGATTGTGAAAACAGGGGCAGTATGAAACTCATAGGCGACTGTAAGTTCTGAGAAGCGGGCAAACACAGGAAATCGTTGCATATGTATACCTACTCGCGTATGTAATCCATGGAAAAATATAAACTCGAGCGGCCGAGGTGTTCAGGCACAAGTTGTTTTATATGTAAAACTATTGTCTAATTATATATTTTAATTAATGAAACGCGTCTTACCGATTTAAGTCAAATGAGAGACAAATAAGAAACTGAATGTAAATGCTTCAAACATACCTGCGATCCTTGGAAGACTGCACCAGTATATTAAAATGTAGGTAATACTGTATACTATGTATAGTCCCATTTTAAAATAAATCTCTCAAGCACCATGATGTGCCAAACACATTTCAAACTTATACGGTTTTACGTAAAGCTGCCTGTTATTAGCTGTGTAAATACAAATGTCATTTTATGTTTATTACTGTATTTTAAAAATACGCGTCGCTGAAGATTTACAATCTCCAAAAATGTTTTATGTTACAAATGTAGTAACACACGAAAACCTTCTTCCATATCCAAATATTCCTAAAATGGTTTATCGATTGATTTTACAATAAATTTTGCTTCACCTACGTGATATGACCTCTTCGCTTAGCTATCTGCCTACACTCCCACTCATCTCGACTTAGATATTGCTTTCCTCCTACTCTTGTAATGTCTATTACTTCAATTTCTAATAAATAATTCATTAAATCTTCTCCATAATTTCATAATATACAAGATACTGGATTTTAGTATTGCACGTATTTGATCTCATTCTGTTGACATAGGTAAGAAATTTATATTCCATCAGTTGTTATGAATTTTGCGATATTCTTAATTTTAAATATGACACTGATTTTCAGAATAATGCCCATCCAAGGACGTTAAATTTTAAAAGTTCATTCAAGAAAATTATACTACATTAATTTAAATAAAATAAATACCTAACTATCTTAAATAATCTTGTCAACAAGATCCAACCTCTGTCTAGAATCTTAGATTTAAATTTTTCGTAAAACAATAATAAAATTATAATGTAAAAACACATTTAAAATTGCAGCTCTAACTATACATCAAATCCTCTCCTCGAACCGTCAAAAGACCTCATCAAAACATCACAGCGAATCGTACAACCATCGCGACGCGTAACACGGCGCGTAACGTGCGCATCGCGTTTGTAACGCGGGAGAGGACCGAACCACCCGCGCGGAAACAAAACTCAGCTTTGAGGTCGCGGATAATGAGGCTACACTAGAGCAAGCCGGCACACGCCGGCGGAGCTTTCGATGAAGTCTGTCGCGGTCGCAAATTAAAACTAAAACAAATTAACATTGTAAAAAGTCACAGTTGCTTTGATTTTTGGCTCGTGTACAGCGCGGAGTATTGTTGGTGGCGTTTACTTGGGCGGCGGGTAGGGCTGGTAGGCCTCGTCCGGCGACGCCGCTGTCGACGCGTGCTCAGACTCCATCGGCATCTGGATGATGGGTGGCGTGGGCCCGGCGAAGTACTGGTACGGGTGCGAGAAGTACTGCAACACACATAGACACGCGCGTCAGTCCCACGACACACATACGCACAACACAGGGGTTTAGCGTACAGCAAGCGCGAGTGAGCGGTGGGGCGGAAGCGAGGGGATATTGAAGGTAAACAGTGCGCAGCGCTCATTAAAAACTTTATTGGCACTCACGTATAATTCATTTTCCGGCCTTAAGCTGTCCCAGTTTACCTGGAAAACGGAGAACATTATCAGTCAACTTTTTGTTGCCTGACTGAATGTGTCTCTTGGAAATGCTCGTTTTCTATGTATCATCGGCCATTATTTATAGATGTTATGATCATAAATGGATTTTATTTTGCATTTTACATTTTTGGAGACTTTAAGTAGAGTGATTGAGTTTTAAGTCTAAATTTGTGGTAATTCGCTTGCAATTATTTTCATATAAGTATCAGTCGTCTTTCATTGCATACATAGTTCGAATCTTTCAATTTTCTCTTTATTTAGATAACGTAGAAACTATTTCATGTCACGTTTTTCGCTTCACGCATCACACCCACTCCCAATAGGGTAGAAGAATAATGAACTCACGTATTGGCTAGGCACGGAGTCGATGGGTATATGCGCCGGGTGCGCAGGGTGTGCGGCGTGGTGCGCGGGGGGAATGAGCGTGGCGTAAGGCGCGAGCCAGGTAGCGGTGGGATGAGCCGCGTGGTGATGGTGATGTAGTTGCGGGTGGTGGTGGAAGGCAGCCACGCCATATACGCCAGCTCCTCCTCGGTACACGCCCGCGCATTCACCGCCAGCCCCACCGCTGCCGACGCCGCCAGCGTATACGCCGCTGACGCCCATCGCCTGGAAATATAACAACGTAATTAGTATAAACTATGATAATGCTGAATTAATTGACGGAAGCAATAGAGAGATTTGATACGATGGAAATGGACATTGATCATCAGTGATTCATCACGATTATGAAATTCATATATTAAAAACATGAAAAGCTTTACAGAATAGTAATGAAAATCCTCCATACATCCAATACCTGCGAGACGGCCTCGTTGTTGTCTCGCCACGTTCGGGCGCCATTATCATTGGTCTTGTTGTAGACCGCCTTCTTCTTGTTGCCTCCATCGGCAAACTTCACCAGCAGTGGTTCTTTAGCTCCTGCTATCGGGTTGCCGTTAAACATCTGAAATTAAAAGTGATCCATGTTTTTTTACCGACGGTAGATTTGCAACAGATTTTACGCTTTTATACTTAAAATTGAATATTATCATTTACTTTCCTAAATAACATGGTTTTAAATGTAAACCCGGATATTTCAAACCTTGTCGATTTACTACAATTCAATTAAATCACATTATGTTTACCTGGATGATCTGTTCGCATTTCTCCTTGGACTCCATGCGCGCAAAGCCAACACCTTTACTGTGGCCATGGGTATCTCTCAAGATCCTCGTAGAGACCACTTGTCCAAACTTGGCCAATAGCTGGTCTACATCGTTCTCCTTGAAGTGAGGTGGCAAGTTAGCCATGTAGAGATTAGTGGGATCTTGCTCCTGTTGCTGTAAGGGAAAACCCGAGGGGGCGATGGTGAAACATCTGTTCTGTAAGCTCACAATAATTGTAAGATTGTTTAAATTCAAAAGGGAATTTGATTAGGGCCAATAGTTCAGTGTAACTTTTCTTGAAATTTAAAATTGTTTTCTTTTTAGAAACAATGGTGGGTTATGTGCTTGAAAAGGTCTCTGCATGAATTATGGACTGACATTGTTCTATGTTTTACAAAATTGTGTGCTAATCTCATCAGATAGTTAATCTTGTAAAGTAAAATAAGTTCAACTTTATGCCATAAAAGTAGATCCAACCATCCGCCATTCTACAGTAGCTATACAATTCTTAAAATATTACATTGTTGTCATTGCAATTGTAACATGCAGTTTATCCATCGTAAACTGTACAAAGTTAAAATCCATAAACCATAAGACTCGTTCGCAATTATTCAAATGGGATACATTGTTATGTGGGTGTACTCACGAAGATCAAGTAAGCAACAACTGTATATATGCTTCAAGAATTTGATTAAAATTGAAGCCCGCATTATGATCTAGACACTGAAGCCAGCTCTGACGTAAATCAGCAGATCGATCTAATATACTATGTATTACATAATAATGTAGGTGTTATCAACGAGATAGGCATATACAAATCAGCATAGATTATTAAGCTAGTTTAGGTCGCATACACATGGCTAGTAATATATTCAAAGCATAGAAATACCCAGAGCCTTGTAGCGAAAAACAGTTATTGTTATAACGCTGAAGCATAAACGACAATAGAAGTTAGATGAATGTTTGAAGTAATAGTAGTAAAGCGTTATATTTGCGTCAGGTTTTGCGTAACATTAAGGGAGAACATACTTACAACACGCTAGTGTTAGACAGATCACGACTATGCAGACATACCAATTGTCTCGTCCCCGTTATCAACATACAAACGTAACTTTACTGGTAACTCTGATAAACAACATCACAAACAAAATAATATTCACGATCTATGGGGGCCTATTTCAGCTAGGTGGGTTCAACCTAATTACAATTATATACGACAGTTTTACTCCGCATGGAAGATGCTACAAATATGCTCAAATACGTCTATACAAAACTTTTAAATTGGATGGAGACATGATCTTTACTTTCAAAACCAATTAAAGATATTAAAGGATATTTGCTTACAGATAATAGGATACATACTAAAGCTATAAGGTAATCATATATTAAGTAAATCGAGGATGGAAACGGATGGGAATAAGGTCGATAACGGACAAGAGTAGGACTACATGGGATGATAAGGATGGCGGTTTCTCAGAGATGAGAAGACGGAAGTAGTAGAGAGAGAGTAGAAGAGAGAAACAGGATGACACAGCGGGGCAGGAGCAGGCGGTTAGTCATAATAGTATTACTTGCATGCACAACGTACACGGTTCAGTCTACGCAGGAACCAGATACCCACTTTAGCCATCTGGGCCTGTACACCTTTGGCCTGTAATCCCTTAACAGCAGCCTCCGCCGACGCGATCGTCTCAAAATCTACAAAACCGTAACCTGCGAAAACAAAAGCGTAAATTCTTAATACTAACGTCTCTCTCTAGTACTTCGTAGCTTTGAAATGTAATATGAAACATGCTTACTCTAACAATTCAATAGAGTTTATACGAACAACAGTACGTTATAAAATATGTATGTGTGTTTACATAAACGATGATTGTCTTTACTTTTAAAAATGTACTGTGCATGTTTTGTAATATTTTAAATACTGTGCTTGGGTGCAATTATTATGATATATGATATCTACTAGTAAAAAAACATTTAAATATACTTATGAGAAATAAACATACCATATGTATTAATAAGTGTGAATTAAATTGAAAATATCTAATGTCGTGCATTAAATTGGAAAAAGTCTCACCATAGATGGATTAGTTAATGAAGATATATGGTATTCTAGAAAATAATATATTAAATAATTCAATCTTGAATAGTTTTCTGAATGCTGCAATTATTTCGAGTAAAATACATGATAATATTATGAACTTATGCACAGTTTGGATAATATTCTACTGTATAGAGATACTTCGCTAAGTATAAGGTAGTGTTAAATAGACGTACGGAATTGAATGTTGTTTACCTTTACATTTATTCGTGTTTTTGTCCAATATTGCTTTTGTTGAAATAATGTTACCATACCTGAAAAAAAAACACATATTAAATTAAAATATATCATGTCATTCAAATGTTTCTGTCTATGGTGAAAATAAGGTGATATTGGTATCGATACGGCATAACATGTATTAACTTATTTGACAGGACTTACCTTATTTTAAGCGCCCTGTCTTTTTCTTAATCGAAAATACAAGGACAGAACGCTTCAATTAAGTTTAGTCTTGTCAAATAAGTTAAGATGTGCTTCACCGAATCGGTACCAGTGACAAACTTGGGTTTGAGATTGATATACGTATAATTTTAGTAATCTTCTTTGAAAAAATACAAGGTCAGCCGGTCTTTATGTTCGCACTACAACCAAAGTGCTATATACACTGGTGGACATAAAAATCGACTCAAGCATTGTTGTTCTACATTTAAGGAAATAACCCAATCATACAAACATAAACATATGAAATATATAACATATCATTTTAAAGGTATAGGCCTCCACATTTGATTAAATGCATTTTTGTCTTGAAGTATTTGCTATACAGGCTGTAATAGTGATTTTTTTAAGTGATGAATTAATAAATATTGAAATAATCAAATAGCGAAAAATTTAAACAAAAAACCTTCTTTTACAAAATCATTCATTTATTCATTAATTAAGTTTAACATTAGTACTTCGTGTTCCCCCCTCTAGCCCTTATAACTGCTTGCAGCCGGTTCTTCATTGACCTAATAAGTTTTTAATTAATTAAATGAATTTCACGCCCTGTATAGCGAATACTTTTAGACCAAAATGCATTTATTCAAAGGTGGAGGCCTATACCTTTAAAATGATATACGTATTTCATATGTTTATGTTTATATGAGAGTTATTCCCTTGAATGTAGGACAACAATGCTTGAGTCGATTTTTATGTCCACCAGTATATTTATTACTGTTACGGGGCTTCTTAGGAAAGGTTTAAGAATTAGTATAATTTCACCTTATGACTAACAGGATCTAAACAGCGACCTTTTGTCTGAACGGATACTTGATACGGTTTTCGTTGTTACCTAGAGGCCTTTTTAGGACTTTAAATATGTGTAACTACTGGCTAACAGATTTCAGTAAGCGCTGGAGGAGCCGTCCAAAATAACTCACATCTGGCACATTTGGACGAGGTCCTTGTCGGTGGTGTTCTGGCTGAGGCCGCGGATGTAGAGGTTGGTCCGGCTGAGCTGCTCGCCGCCGGCGCCGGTGGTCGACGCCGAGGACGCTGGCGGGGGCGGCGCGGTGCTGAGGGAGGTGGAGCGAGTCCCGCCGGCTGAGCCCGTGTTGGAGGAGGATGATGAGGCGGTGTTGGCCGGAGATGCCGCTGTCGGCACCCGCGTGCCCCCCGCGTTGCACCCGCCGCCCATCGTCGCACCGGCGTACTGGAACAGGAGAATGCTCTGTCAGTTCTTTAATTTATTTATAGTTCTGTTGTAGAAGTGGAGGTAGTTTTGGAGGTACCACCATCTTACTTGGAGACCCCCCTCGAAGTAATTCGGCCTGTGAGCTGTCCTCTTACTCTCCCCTAAATAATTTCGGGGGTGTTTGTGAGTAAGATATGGTGGTACCACCACAATCGAGCCCGGCATCAGCTCTACCACCTGAGAGTATTTTTTTTAATTTTACTTAATTTAGGAAACAAACAGTCGATTACTAATCATTAGAAATAAATTGGCACTGACAAACAGTCCTAAAGTCCCATAAAGGTGAAACAATTATTGAAAAGTTTCTAACATAATTAAACAAGACGGAATAAACTAAAAATATACTATACAAGCAATATTATCTGTATACAGGGTGTAATTATTAAGTGTGACCAGGCGATTATTCCGTAACTATTACAGATATCAAAAAATTTTAAACTAAAATCGAAAGTACGTTACCTAATCAGTAAAATGTCATCAATAACTTTTTGAAAATCAAACGAGAAGTTTAAGAATTTCTGACATTAAACATTAAAATTCCATATCACGCATCCAAATTCCAAGATACTATGCAAAAAACAATGTTTTAAAAGTTGGAGCACGTTTGAAACGCTTTGAAAGTCTAAGTATTAGACCTAAGTTTTTATAGGCAATAATATTGTCAATATGTATATTGAAATCTAGTTTGGAGTCGAGAGTTATGCCCAGATCCCTCACCTGGTCAACACGTTTGATAACATTTCTTTCGAGATTGCATTCAAAATTATTAGGCTTATGTTTCCGAGTAAAGCTTGTATAGCATTTGTCAGTGTTAAAGACAAGTTCATTTAGCTGACAATAATTGATTTTAGTTTTTTGGATAATAGTGATTTTAGTTTTTATTCTTGCTTAATAATTTCTTTTTAACAGAAATAGTGATATCGATCGTGTTTATTGATTTTTTTGGTTACCTACCAAGTGCAAAACCGCAATGTAACAAAAAATTACATAGCAACTCGAGAACTCGATTGTATCATTTGAATGCCAAATGTCGATGCGTTCTTTTTTCTATTTTTGTAAACTAAGGAAGGAACTCGCAATTTAACGCCGCGTGACCTGGGTAGCAATTAGCGATATTTAAAATAATTTTACTGCTGAAGTTACGTCATTTACTTGAATGACAGTGGAACGGAAGTTGCAATGCGGCCAAGCTTTTAGAAAAGTTTTAACAAATATAAAATAAAATAACTAAAAATAAAAACTTCATGTTAACTGGTATGTTCTCTGTTCAATCGTTGGGTCTTTACAGTAACATAACGAAATGTTTTTCGGCAAGCCAAAAATTACCCCAGAATGACGTCATGAAACGAGAAAAATCTCTTAATAAGGGTAATATACACACATGCTCAATTTAGCAGCTTTACGTCTAGCTTCATTGATAAAATATGGATATGAATAGTATAGATATTAATTACTATTTTTATATTCTCAGAGGTACTCGTATACTGCGAGAAATCTCTTTTCAGATATAAGACATGTCTTTTCCTATTACAACACTTGTTTCGTGTACAATAAAGAAATAATTTAATTGGCTGTGTCAATATTAACAAAGGTGTCCTGTTTTAGCTTTTATTCAAGAGAATATGCCTCTGTAGGGCTAAATTTACAATGAAATGGCCTTAACTCCTCGTTGAAACATAAATATTTCAAAGCTGTTTGTTACTTTTGTGACGAAAGGAAATTATTAAATTATTCAGGCGACATTGAAAACATAAACAAGTTGGCGTAGTAAAGGGGCGACGTTCCCGAAGGCTCCGACTTGCGAGTCGGAGGGTCGTAAGTGTTAATACGAATGCTCATCTCGGCCCAAGTTTCTGGAACGAGCGGGTTTGACGCCGCTCTGGGGCGGGTTCATTGAAAATAACTGCTCTTTCAGAGTCGTGGTATGACGCCGGTCATTAGTTATTCAGAGAGCGGGTAATGAAAAGGGCGAGGTAATGAAGGCATGGTGATTCGGAGCACGCGCGAGTAATCGACTCTCCGGCTCTCGGGATGTACTGCCGATCGCGATATGGTGTGACGGAGAAGCCAACGGTACTCCCGAGGTATCACGTTTGGATATCCTCCAAACACCGACGGTTATCTATTGCTTCTAGTGTAAGGAGTTACGGGTTATCGTTTGCGTATTTCGTGAAATGTACGTACGTGCTAGTTTGCACATTGTTTCTCTTCTAAACGGCTGTTTCCTGATATATTGGAGTACGCGCAGAACCTATCTATTCTCTATACGTATAAAATGCCATGTCTGTCTGTCTAAATGTATGCCTGACTGTTAGTTAAGGGGGTATATCGTCAATATCGACACGTTTTGAAGTTATTTATCTGCTGTTAAATACTGTTATCAGTGTTTTTGCGGGTACAAGGAAAATACTTCGGTCGTCACCTGCATCTCATCACTGCGCCTCGCCATACTTATTAAAAACACTTTAGTCTTTAAAATTAATTGCTTATATAATTTTAAAGACTAAAGTGTTTTCGCGGGTACAAGGAAAATACTTCGGTCGTCACCTGCATCTCATCACTGCGCCTCGCCATACTTGCCAGTTTCCCGTAGACCACGAGACATGCAACTGTCTCGAAACGTCGGGTGTCCCCTTTTCGTAAAAAGGTAAAAATTGATCGCGGTAGACCCGATTATATATATTATAATGTGTACAAAACGCGAGAGTTTAAAGTTAAATACCTAAATTACTGGAAATGAAAATTTTCATAGCTATTTTAGTTCATTTTTAATTAATTTAAAACCGACATTTTGTCAATTTTCCCCGATTCCATCCCTCTCGCACTGCGGATCTTTCCGTCTGGAGTAACGGGAACCTTTGTACGGACGATATATCACCTTAAGAGGTTTCTTAAGAAATGTATTTATCAATACGAATGGCAATAAAATTACTTGGTACCGTTGACGTACAATACGTCAATGCTTGGTACTTACACAGTTCCACAAATCTTTGTATTCTTTAAAGGTTTGGGCCCGGTTTCATCGTTTTAACAACATCTTTAAGCACTTATAAATACTTATATTTTCTAAAAACAACAGATTAACTAATGTAAAAAATAAATAATAAAAATTTTAAAAAACACGGTTGGGTTGCCACAATTTCAAAATTAACTTAGTAACTACACCAAGTGCAGTTAGGGGCAGCTCTTCAATGGATACGTGTTGTTTTGACATAGAAAACTGCACTCAGTGCTGCCAGATCAGCGCATTTCGCGCCAGATCTAGCGCTTTTTTTGACCACTTAGCGCTCAAATTTCGTTTTTAGCGCCTAGCGGAAAATCTAGCGCTATTTCGAAATGAGGTATGTTTCATTATTTTTGGCGCTTTTTCGGAATAATTTTGGTAAATCTAGTGCTATTTTGGAATGTATTTTGTTTCAGTGATGATAATTCATTTAATTTGGTACTAAATTTCATTATCTTCTTTTTATAATTCTTTACGGTTCTATAAATGACGTATTTTACTGAAAAGCCAATCAAATGCAATCAGCTAAACAATAAGGCCACCAATATACAACATGTAAATAGCGCTTCTTCTGGCGCTTTTTATAAAAAATTATGTTTAGCGGAATCTAGCGCTTTTTTACATCGGAGTTAGCGCGCAGCACTCGATTGGAGGTGGCAGCTGCACTGGGTATCGTTCCTAAGTACATTTTAAAATTATGGCAGTCGTGTTTTTAATATTTATTTTTATTTAATACTTTTATACCCCGTACCAATCTGGATGGTATAGAGATTCTAATGACACCTCATTAATGCAAATTGGTTAAAGCGTTCAGAAGATATGATGGAATAAAGAAAAATACATACATGAACCCTGAAAACAATACACTCCTTTTTTTGGGACAGTCGTGTAATAAACCAAAATCTGATGTTGAATGTCAACATGAATATTAATACAAATACTTGGTTTGGTACACAGTTCCACAAATCTATTATTTATTATATTTCATCGTTTTAAGGGGAACGAAAATACAAACAGAAATAAAATGTCAGCTTTCGGATGATTTTGTTGCAATAATTAGGTTACGTATAGCCATAAAAAAAATACATGTTTTTGGTTGAACTTTAAGGTATTCATTTTCCACAAACCACGTTAATCGATTCATATTTGTACTGTCAATGAATTTTTTGTAACCCTCTATTGCACACTTCTTATCGATTTTGTTTCAGGTATCGCTTTCGCGATTTTGTTGGTTTTTTTTTAATAAAATTAGTGTGAATGATATCTATTCATTTTCCAAATACCACGTTATTCGGGTCAAAAAAAGCACCCCCTTTTTCCAAAAATACGTAAATCCACTGATGCAGTCAGCGGCAGCAAGATATTGTCAGTCTACGCCTAGCGTTGGCGCCCGTAAGACGTGGAACCTGTGCCCTTTTTTGCAAGCTATAAATATCTCCCAAAACTACTTCAAAACACATTGAAATTAATTTTATAAAGTAATATTTCGAGGAGCATCATATTCCTGCCGTTAAAAACTCAACAAAATATGCGTATGAGTGATTTAGCTACGTCGTGCCATAGTCATAACAACAAAACTGAATGAATTTGGAATGAATTCATACTTTTATGCGGGAAAATAATATAGGTATGTTACTCTAAAAGAATAATTTTGTGATCGTTATTGAAACCCAAATTAATTTACTTATACTTACTGAGATCTGTAACAAAGGTCAATGACCTTTTCGTGAAATTACCCTCTAGTATTGGCTCACCATTTCAGGTCCAATAAGTGAAGTTTTTTGCAAATTATATAGGTACACTTACTTGGGATAAATCGCCAAGCATTTAAAATATAGAAATTTATTTTGAAATATTTACAGTGCATGGCAAAATTATTAGATCGTAGATAATCCTGTCGGTACATGTTCAGGTTCTGTTACGCAAAATGAAAACAATGAAACTCTTTTAGGATGAATTTGTTATCCCTATGTTTGTCTGTCTGTCCGTTTGTCGAGACAATTTTTTCTGGGTAAAATTAATAAATACCAATATAAACGGCCCTCTATAGAGCTGTAAAAACATACTTTTGACGTTTTTATTTATATTATGTTTTAGGTTTTTACGTTTTTCATACAAATTTTCTCACTATGAAAATGTAGGGATGAACACTTGAGATAATATTTTGCATTTAAAAGTCAACACAGAAAGGAATTGTTGAACAAATAATGTAAAAAATATCAAAACCAGGTTGTTCTATTCTAAAGGGATTAATTATCTACTGTTCAATGTGGCGATAGCTTTGTTTATTTTTTTCCTTGAATTATTTTTTACTAAGATAACAAATAGTTTAATACAAGGTTTTCCTTAAGAGGTCCCTTAACCCCTGTATTTTTCTTAAAATTCATACAATAGGTATAAACCGAATGTGAAGTCTACAGCTTATTTTCTTCATATCTTTTTTCATGAGTATATTCTAGTCACATCTAACTACGTCTCTATACAGCCCAAAAAGCAAAATATGATAAAACACCATCATAATAGCTGTCAGGGTATCGTCAATATTGCCTCGTTTTTACGCAAAGTTTTACAAGTTTGTATATTTTTATCTATACTGGAAATAAAAAAGAGAGAAATACAGGCGTCGTTCATGTTAAGATGATTAAGTTTACACACTTTGCTAACTATAAACAATTACCGTTTCATGGAAAACTGTTTTGACCTGAAACCATTTCACAAATTCAATTAACTTATTTTGATTTTCTTGTCCTCTTGCACTTTTTGATGAGAAATACAATTTCAATAAGTAAAAATACAACTTTTAGTTAAGAAAATGTATGCATTAACATATTTTTAATTATATTACAATAGTAATAAAATAATTGGCTTATCCGTCGTCGTGATACCAGCCGTTAATTTCTTAAATAATCTGATATCACGCTTATGGAAAACCCAATTATTTTGAAGATACCATAATATCATTAAAATATATTTATGCATATAGCAAACTTTTAACAATAAATTGTCTTAGCTAAAAGTTGTACTTTACCGTTATAATTATTTCTTAATATTTTGTTACAAATTCGGAGAAATAGCCCTTAAGGAAAACCTTGTATGAAAATATTTGTTATCTTTGTAACAAAGAAAAAAAATAATAAACAAAGCTATCGGCACATTGAATAAACAGTAAATTTATTAATCCCTTTAGAATAGAAAGATATGGTTTTATATTTTTTACATTATCTGTGTCTTCTTTCTGTGCTTTCTTTCAAATACAAAATATTATGTGAAGTGTTGATCTCTATATTTTTATAAGGAGAAAATTTGTATGAAAAAGTTAAACAAAAGGCCATAAAAACGTTATAATATGTATATTTTACAGGGCTGTAAATATTAGCATTTATTGATTTTACCCAGAAAAATTGCCTAGCCAAACGGACAAACAGACAAACATAGGGACAACAAATTAATCCTGAAAGAGTTTTGTTTTTTCATTTTGCGTAAAGGGACCTGAACATTTCAAACTATGATACAAATAAATTTCTATATTTTAAACACTTGGCGATTTATCCCAAGGGTAAACAGGTGTCCCAAAGTCAACGCTTTCCCTTGGAAGGCTGGTAGGCCAGCTCATGACTGACCAGAATATCAAATTATGACCTCAGCAAAAAGTAGATAGTCTTCGAGTTGATGGTACTTTTATAAATTCGAATAGATTTTTGAGAGTCAAAGCTAACCAGTTCTAAATTCTTAGAATAAAATTTTTGTTGCGCAACTCTGAATAGTCATGCTATTGATAAAGTCAAAAATAAACCTTGAAATGCTGTTACATCAGGAAGAAAAATAAAAACCCAATTTATGAGCAATTTTTTGTAATTACGTTAGTTCGATACCACACCCTGAAAAAAAATGTCCTACGTTAGTTTTGCAAATTGTCTTAAATAACGGCTCATCAAATATTGTTTTTCAAATGATCTGGCAATTTCTGTGTATTACTTTTGAAAAAAAAGTTATTGCTATTTTACTACCAAAGGAGCTGCGTATTTTTTTAAATAATTAGAATTTAGAATGAAAGAGTGGCGGGCAGTAAAAATATTTGACGTTCATTAGAAATGCCATTTAACACGCGTTAGAGTGAGATAAATAGTGACGCTATTTAAAATGAGTTGGAATGAGATAGTAACGCATTTAAACGTGGTTGAATGAGAGAGGCATAATTGATATAAGCTACAGTGAGATAGATAGTGACGTGGTGCATTCCTTCTGAGAATATTTGTTAGTTTCCACTTTTTGTAATAACAACTTTAGTAAAAATTTTTTGTAAAGAAATTTTTGGTCCAATTTATTTTCCCGCAAGTGTAAAACCAGCTCAACGGGCGAAAAATATTTAAAGAATGGGTAAAGGTGACAATTAACCGTCACAATATTATTATGTATCTCTAAAGGAGTGTCTGAAATGTTCCGAGGGTCAACTGATAAATCAAACACTCAAAAAA
Source organism: Ypsolopha sequella (assembly GCA_934047225.1). NCBI lineage: Eukaryota > Metazoa > Arthropoda > Insecta > Lepidoptera > Ypsolophidae > Ypsolopha > Ypsolopha sequella. The sequence continues at coordinate 15,034,524 of OW203996.1, forward strand.
CCACTTTTAGCCGACCATAATAAATTTACGTCCCGACGTGATAGCAAGTAGGATCAATGCCGTGTGACGATGATCGAAATACACTAATAAATTAGATAAAATAAAATACTTATTACTTTTGACCCTGCCTCGTCCACTCTATTCGTATTTTTGCTATGGTGACGCTAGCTTAGAGACCGGGACGAATTTCCCCCCGCGCGCTATCGTAAAATAGAATAAGCCACGCCCGGAACTGGTTTTTGTTTTGGCTATGTCATACTCCTTCAGATGTCAAAAATACATTTTCTAAGAATAACAGACTGACTAACGTAAACAAATTAATCTCTGATGTTTTTAGAAAATGTAATAACATCGCAATTAGTGCCTGAAGATGTCATTAAAACGATGAAACCGGTCGCGAGCTTTAAAATAAATATGCATAGATTTGTAGAACTTTTTATTAGCATACCATCAAGAGACAACGCGATGTCTGCAGAAACGACTTAGGCATCTATTCACTGGTTTCGGCCGTAGCTTGTCACCACCCTCATGACGTAACCATGCCGCCAAGCGACACGTCATTCTCTGGCATGACGTCATGAGAAGCCGTACCGGGAGGGTGGTTGCAGTCAGTTGCGTAGTATCATTCATTCGTGTGTTATCAACTTCCATAGATTTTCAGAGACGCCTCGCTTGGTCACTCTCCCGGTGCCTGGCCAAGCGAAAGCTTTTTCTACGTAAAAAAAACAACGCTGGCAGAGCAGCGGGCGAAAGACTAGTACATACATAAATTAGAAGCTTCAATAAGACTGGCGTACTAACACAAACACACATTGCTTAGAGAATTTATTTGCACCATTAGCGCTGTATGTGTAGGTAGGTGCGCTTAGTTTACATATTAAACCCATAAAATGCGTGTACGTCGTCGGCACAACTCATCAACTGAAACTAGTGTGTCTGTTTTCTACATACACTAATCATTCTGAGGTTAATAAACCCTACATTTGAGATTTTATGTGTTGTAGCTGTTGTAAAGTACCATGTTTCAGAATGAAAGTAACGTAAATAGGTACTCGCATAATGTAACTATGGGAACATTAGAGTTCCGTTAATTTCGCGGCATATCTCATACCAGTGGCGTGCACAGAACTTTTTGCTGGAAAAGCAAGCAATTTGTCAAGTATAACAATAAAAAAAATTATGAAAAATGTAAATATCACTTTATCAGACAATGTCTACCCTAGAGTGAAAATATCCAATACAAACTTTTTTTTTCAAAGTGATATTTATATTTTTCCATTTTTTTTTTATTGTTATACTTGACCAATTGCTTGCTTTTCCAGCAAAAAGTACTGTGCACGCCACTGTTAAAGATAGGTACAAAGTCCAATGTGTCTTACTTGATGCGGTCTCCACTGTACCTATCGGAACATTAGAGTTCCATTAATTTCGCGGCATGTCTCATACCTACAAGCCCTAACCTAAGAAACGTATCAACAGTTTTTGCATGATTTATTTTAAGTTTTTTTTTTGTGTGTGTTTTTTTTTTCGACATTTATTGTAATATTGCTGAATTTGACATAACATTTGTAAATATTAAATTGTAGTTTGTTGTTTTTCTTTTTTTAGTTAAGATATTTAAAAATTTCATGTAATTGTATAAGTAATTAATATTGATGCTACACCCTGTGGGTAGAATTACATTGGAACTCATAATTATTATTGTTACCATCTATGTTATGTATAATGTAATGACATGTAATTAATTGCAGATAATAAATTGAATTGAACTGAAATTTAATGTACTTATTTATTACTACTTATATTGGTGTTAATAAATTAAAATTAGATCTCAATCGTCCGTCATTGATCTTCTAACAAGTATTAAATTTTCCGAAATAATCAGCCTCGAAAGGCAGCATGTTATCGAAAACGCTCGAAGATTGGATACAATGAAAAATTCATAGTTCACTTACCACACACTCAATTTCCACCGAATAGAGCATAAATATTTTCAGGAATCAATAGGTGACTTCATTAATCGCCCGGGATGAAGTGAGAGCGATCAGTAATTTCCCCAAATTAAATTCGATTCGCAGTCCAATTGTCGTCCTGGCGGCGCGGCGGGTGGACGCCACAATTTGCTGGAATTCAAGTAAATGGCCGCAATTCCAACGTTATTCGTTAATCGTGTTTGCCAGCCCGCTGACGAGGCCATGAACCAATCATATGAGCTATCTTTCATAGCCAGCCTGATGACATAGCTGGCCACGTATCATACGCGTCAAACTTGCCAAAGTTACTGTTAAAAATATATATGCATTTTTAGTGACTAAAAAACTGATAGTACTCGTCTATAATAGTAGTATACGACTTAATTTTACTATGAAATCAACCCCCAAATCGCGAAAAAAAAACAACTGTTACGCTTCGCAAGTATTGGTAGTGTACACATCGCGCCAAACTTCTAGTCCACCCTGAACACGAGGCGATTCGCTTCGGCGCACAGTGATTCCAGATTGAAATTTTATGGACATAGGGCCTCTAGTCAGAAATTTATCTGTCATATAAAAAAATCATGAGGTCAATATTCTGACTAGAAGCCCTATGTCCATAAAATTTAAATCTATATATATATAAATAAATTAAAATATAATATATACAACGTGTAACAGAAATGTGTAACCATATTTGAAGAGCTTATTCAGTCAATGGTCAGAACAACTTTTACTATGGAGCCAATCCTGAAATCTAAAAAAAAAAATCTGCCCTTCAATACATTTCGGCCGAGCGGCATTGTATTTTTCTATGAAACAGTAAAATATTTTTTTCGATATACAGGTTTTGTTCCATAGTAAAAGTTGTTCTATACCATTGACTGAATAAGCTCTTCAAATATGGTTACACCTTTCTGTTACACGTTGTATATAAATTTTGATCCTTTATTACTTGTTCGAGTAACAATTATTACACGATACCTACTCATAGGTTGTTCCATTCTCTACATTATTTGAAACGATAAATTTGTATTGTAATTGTGAATATAAAATTTACATTTAAGTTATCGTAAAATTAATCAACAATTAATTCTCATGATAATGTTTCGCATTCTTTACATGCTCATAAAAAGTGAGCTCAAAGTTATATTGTACAATAAATTCTGTTTTGGAGACCCTCGGAGTGTTTATAAACTAAATGGTAGTAAAGTGGTTGTTAAAAGTGAAACATGCAGTAAAAGTCATTAAAATTAACCAGACAAAGTTGACATAATGCTGGCCACCTGCAATTTACCCAATTTAACTTTATTATTAAGTCGATTTCGGGTCCAGCGGTAATTAGTGAGTCAGGGAAGCGGCTTATTCTGCTATGCTACAGTTTCTGTGGGTATTTTGATACAAATATCAATTGATTTAAATTAAAATACAAATTTGACCTCCCTTACCATCCCTGGGGTTTACATAGTTTTCTGTTCTTTATTTGAGATAAGATTCCAAAAATGTACATAATAGATTTCGCTTACGTATGTCAAAATTTTTTTCTAGCTCACATACCGCTAATAAATCCAAAATGCTCTCAAGAGAGTCGTATCAACTCTGTCTTTACCTTCTCTCTGCCAAACATAAGCGTGTTCTCTCAACAAAATCGTTAATTTTGCACCCGTGTAGAAGTGCCTGCGGCCACGCCACGTCCCGTGGGCAGACGACGACGTCCTAGCCAAAGTTTTGTTCGCAGAAGTCGCCCAAAACGCCATCATGTATAGTCCAACTAATCAAGATTTATAGTTTGATAGTTTCAGCTCCGGTCCCGGTAGTTCCCGCGTAAATTGGACGGACATAATACAATTACTCACTTATTCCCCAGTTTATTGACCCAAAATGGCCTTTTCGACTGAATAATATTGTTAGGCTGCTCGTTGTTTTCGGTGGGCAGTTTTATTAGTTTTACAGTTACGAACAAAAAAGTGACTCTACAGTTTGTCTGTCTGGGCTCGCTCTACAAAAGTTTGTGAAATTCCAAAATGTAAGTGGACATTTCCGAGTTTCCATTACAGGATATAAGAAAGTTTCTGCTAAGGAAAATCAAGTCAAGAGGGACTCGGGGCTTGCAAATTGAATGTTCTGTACCTAAGAGGTCTCCTTTCTTATTTGGAAATAGCTAAATTAACGAATTGGAATACTAGGCCCAGTAAAAATTTTATAGACAGATGACAAAGTCCTATTTCGATAATATAACTTATCTCTAATATTGCAGGCAAACCTTAGAAATGCTCTATTAAGTTTTCGAAAACATCGCTGATTGTCATCAAGAATAAAGATTCACACACATTTTTACTTATATCGATATCGTTACTGAAAATTTCAATTGACGTAAAGCACAAAATGCTAAATTTTAGGAGAAGCAAAAAACACTTTTTTGAAACGACATAAAGTGATAATATAATTTTTTATTTTATTATTATGGTGTAAAGATGTCAAACGAAAAGTTATTTAAAATCACACGAAGATGTTTGTCCATTAGCCAACACATCTGTACAATCCTTGTTTTTAAAGTTAACCTGTTCTTTGCGACATTGATTTTATGTTTATATGTTTTTTACATCCCATAAATATTAGGCAAAATAAATAAAACTATATCTTTGTGTTATACATCAGTTAGTAACCTTTTTTTGTCGATGAATAGGGATAATAATATTTTTTTATATTTTTTCCTTTATAGAGAATGCATAACAAGGTGGTAGGTACTTTTTAAACCATTTTACCTAATTTGTGCTTTTCAGGAGAAAGAAAAAACACTTTGAAAAGAAAAAATATCATAATATTTATTTCGTATTATAGTGAAAATCTGGACAGCTGATGGAGATTTTAAACAAGTAGAGTGTTTACTTCAAAAGTTAACCTGTGCTTAATGCTCTTGATTTGATGCGCATATGTTCTTTAATTTTGACTTTGAGCAAAATAAATAAATTCATGTTGATTTATTTCATTTAGTATATCGTATTTTTTTCCGATTAAAAAGGAATAAGTCACAATTTTTAATCTTATTTTTTTATTGAGAACCCGATAGAGAAAAAGTAACGAGCTAGTTGGATTGTTAACTCATTTTGCCCAATTTGTGCTTTACGCCAGTTGAACTTTCTGATATCGATATAGTCATGACATCTATCACCTGAGGAACTTTCTGATATCGATATCGTCATGACATCCCGAGGGGCGGTCGGAGGTGTTTCCTAGTGTGGACGGTAATTGCAATAGTCAACTCGTACACCCTGTTTCAACCGACGATTTTTACAACCCAACGTTCTTCGGATACCAATACACGCTTTTTTGAAGACAGGTTTACTCAGATGTGTGTGTTTCTTTCCGATCAACAAGTGGTAAAAATACTATGCACATAAAATCCGCAAAAATCATGGGTTTCTTTCCGATCAACAAGTGGTAAAAATACTGTGCACATAAAATCCTCAACCGGCAGGCAGGATTCGATCTCTGACCTTGAGATGGTTAAAAAAAAGATAACCATGATTATTCGTATTTTTATTACAAACAATCGTGCGTGTATTTGTGGCCCGATGCGCGACGCCCCACCGTGGAGCCCTCTGAAGGCCGAGACTTGAGTCGAGAGCTCTTCAGGCGCCTCCAGCTTTCTTTATCATCGTTTATAGAGAGACTTTCAGAGGGAATTCAATTTCATTAGAGTGGGGGGGCTGGGAGGGGGTTTATCCCGCGATAAATCATGATGATCAGTAGACCACACATCATAATGATAAATCTTATCTACATAAACAAAATAAAAAGTTGTTTACATGAAGTAAGGGGCCTATATCGAGCAAGTTGGAAAAAAAAACCTTAAAAGGTCTTGCGAATTTAGTCGATAATTTTTAATTTATGTTTTATTTTTTTAAGCTAAGTAGATACAAATAAAATGAAACATTTTCCTGAATGCCTATCAGTACGAGGAGGTGTGGGGACGCGTAGTTCACTCACAGATGCTTGAGTCAAGAACTCTCGACACCCCGAGTTTTTTTTATCAGCGTTTAAACGGAACGCTTTTTCAGGAATATAATTTGATTAGAGTCTCCGAAGTTTGATGTTGCGGGGCTAACAGAAGTAATCAAAGTTTGTGATATGTTCGGCTTCTAATTTAAGCCTGGTACATGGGAGACGACAATCATTTTGAGTGTCTTTGAACTTATGTGTATTGTCAGAAAGTCTACATTAGCACGCTCGCTTCGTGCGCTGTCAGCGCGCATAATCAGCGAATTTTCGAGGTTTTCCTGGATATTCAAAAAAGTATTTGAAGTAGGTATTTTTTAGCTTTAGTGAGTTAATCGATTTTTGCCTAGACTTCACTACAAGCTTTCGTATTTTTTTTTTTTTAATTCTAGTTTCTAATCTCTTCATAATTTTGTGAATATGTTTGAGTGTAGTTCATAATAAATTTTCTCAGTTCATAAGGCAAACTTTCGTGATTTCACATACTATTCAATTCACGTTCACGAGCAAGAGATAAAATATAATTTTCCCGAATGAATATCGTAACTTTTTTATAAAACCAGTGGTCCTATACAAAGAGGAAGTTTCTATAATTTATTTAAACAGGTTTTAATTTCATTCAAATCTATCTGTCGCTTTCAGAAGTTTTATGCATATTTAGAAAGCAAATTATGCAATAAAACGAATACAACGCAATCCTTAAAACCGATACAAAACCGACATAAAACGGGAATACAATGCTAAATGAGCACACAAACAAACCGATGAGTGACGGTCGGTTATGACGTCATGCACGCGGGAGGATGGGGGGGAGGGGTGAACGCTGAAGAGAGGGGGAGGAGACAGGAGCACTCACTCAACAGTTGGTCTCGGCTCGATAGTAACGCGCGTGCGTGGGGCGTCCCGCGTCACATGGCGTTCTAAACTCACGAAAACTCATTACTATGCAGTTTTTTTTTCTAAAATCAGGTCAAGTGCTAGCATGATAAGAGTTCCATGATTGCGTAATAGTTTCCACGTAAATTGCCGAGCTTTAAATACAGTTCCAGTGTGTTGTACCACAAGTAATAACTAAAGCTTCCGCTCGGGTATGAAACACTGAAATTGAAAATGTCAGGAATATGAAACTAATTTTGGAGTCTAGCAAGAGTTCGCATGTCTATAATTTATTGTTGAAGTTTCATGCAGCCTATAATTTATAATGTTAAACTTCAAATATTAACTTTTGTTTTTAACTCGTAACTGGAACCGCCCACGCCGCAAAACTTTGTTTAGTTGCTGTGTTCTGCAAGTTTTCAGACTAATCTTAATTCATGACAACATCGTTACATACAATGTCGTGAGTAAATAGGTAATATTGAATCCTTAACCGAATGAAATAATACAACAATGTCGCGTTATTCGTTTTGCTACGCAACACAGTTATTTACCCCTGTTCTACGGCGTAGCAGAATAATTAACAGTTCAGTGCGCGCTACTATATTGTGTTGAAAATAAAGATTTCAAAAGTAAAGATAAGCCCTTACCGTACTATGACAGCACCAAAATGTTTCCATATTTAAATGGGTGATGACGCTCACACGTTTGGCATCAGTGCTCATCTAAACACAGTGATAGTTGGACGCCTTAAGTGCACTTATAGTTAATCATTTTAACAACTTAAGTAGTCTGATCAGTTTGCTGACCGTAGATAGACAGACTGCGCACTAATAAGTGTGCGCGCGTCGGCATTATGTTAACGCACGCATTCAAAAACAATGCAATAGATTTTAGGTGCCGGGGCTCATCTAAACTTTTGAAATCTTTGGCTTTGAAAAGCCTAACATTCTCGCTTGTCTGTTTTACATTTCTTGATGTATATTGCTATCGGACTATCTATTTAAACAGAACAGATGAAGCAAACGAAGTTACTTGATAAATCCAGTGCCGTTTCCGGAATGAAACACAAATCCTGTTAAATCTATTAAAATGGAGAGTTCCGTTTGTTTTATCGTCGATTCAATCAGCGAATCAATTCCGGACTTTCTATGAAGCGTACTTACTTTTCATACCAAATATTTCACATTTTATTTAATCTTATAGTATGGCTAAATTTTCCATGTTCTGACAAAAATCAGAGCATTTTTAGGAGTACGGGATTCACTGAGTAAAAAAAATACTTTTCTTAGTAAATACATACATACATTTTAAATGTATTTAAGTGTACATACGTTATTAAAAAAAAAAACGTTTTTTTCTTTTAAATGTTGTATCAGTGGGTTCCATTTGACAGTTTCGTAACATATAAGAAAATACGCAGGATTAATGCAACAATTCAAAGACAGGCAAGAATTTTAGCTATGGAACGGAGATATCTTAACTTTTTAATTAATTATAACAAAAGGTTTCAAGTAAATAATACCTGTAAATTCCATTTTACAAAGAACGATACAGCAATCCAAGGGAATAGGTAAGTAAACGAATCAATTCGATTCTAACAAGATAATTGGGCCGAGATTTCGGCAGTAGCAGGCTAATGGATGGGTAAAATTAATTACCTATCGAGTACAGTCGCTCTTTCTCCCGTTTGATTGCCAATTGTTGCTATTGACCCAATTGATAATTACGGAGACTCTCTTGGGAAAGGAAAATATATTTAACAAATTGTCTGAGTAATTACGGAACAAATCCGACTAACAATTTGAGAGTACAGTTGCCGGCACATCAAGTTACCCCTTGGTAGTTATATGATCGTACTGGCATAAGCATAAAGGATTAATAGTAGTTTATGCTACTAGGGCGAAAAGGAATAAATTACGAGGACGATACGAGCGTAGCGTAGCGTAGCGAGTGTTTTAAACGTAACCGAGTAATTTATTGCTTTTACGCCCGTGTATCATACTACGTTTTTCAATGCATAGTGTGAGGAAATAAAAAAAATATAATCTTGTGAACTTTATATTATGATTGGCTCAAAAGGACTGTATCCAGAGCCGTTAAACAGTGGAAAAAAAGTATAACGTTTATGGTACACAGGAAAGGCTGCAGGTTAGCCAACAATTGTAAATAAATAAAAAAAAATAATAATAATAAAGCCCTAGGGCAAAATAATCGACTTTCTGTTCGGTTTTGATGCATGAAAAGTGGGCCTTTACGAGCACTTGCATTGAAAAATTATTAAAAAATAGGTAGCTTGAACTGAAGACGTCCCTAATGGTCAAGAGATAATTTAGCGTGTCGAAAACTCGAAACATACGAGTATGCGGTCATCGGGAGGATGGCTGGATACTTAAGAGGCGTCCTCGTAACGCGCAAGCCTCTATACAAACGCTGTCACCACATTGTAACGTGTATATGGAATGTTATTATAATATTTTAGGCTGACTCCATTAACAATATCTAGATCGATGTTTAAGTCGAACTAAAAGTCGTGAAATTTGAGTAATATCTTAACGAAAAACCCCTACAATACGTGAATTTAACGGTTTTTTTACCAAAAGTGTAGCCGAATGTGCTTTTATTGTTTTAGATAAAATTAAAAAACGAATACGGATCAAACATCGAAAATGTTATCTAGATTAATAATAACCAAAAAAAAATTTGAAAATTTGGTTCCTCCTGAAACAAGTTTTCAATTTTGCGCCCGCGACGTAATCGGCACGATTGCGTTGTCCTCGCAAGTTTCATGGAGCGTGCAGCTTATAGCGAAATGAAACCGCATGGCATTTGGCCACGCCCACAACTGAGTTGGTCACGTCATGACAACCATCCTTAACGTGTAACGCGGGTCAGAGAGTACAAAAAATATATATCGGAGGGTTGCTTTTGGAAAACAAATGGCAAGAAAAAATATACAACGGTCACCAAAAGACAGCGGGCAAATTGGGAGAGGCAAAATATTGCCACCCTGCTTTTTTACTTCGCCATTAATAAGCGAGGTCAAAGAAAAAAATCGTTTACTTGGTGGTTCCGGAGCGACCGTATTCAAATATCGGCAGCTACCAGACGCTGTCCACGTCACTTGGACATTAACATATTTCAACAAAAACACCCACCCAATGGAAAAAATCCGCATTTTTTCTGCGGGATCGGATATTAAACAAGTTCCGCGGATTTGAAATTCTTCTCTGTCACGTAAAGGGACATTTTTGAAATGTGCTACGTCAGCGGAAGGTTAGCTACGATGTATGGATTCAGAAATTACGGCAATTCAGTTGGGTTCAGCGCTCGCCGCAGCTGTTTAGGAAATAGATAAAACAAACGAGAGGCGACGACGTGAATTATTATCATCCAACATTAAAAGAGGCATGCTTCTAGCAAAGAGATAGTCACGAAAAGTCACATCTTTTTAGACGAACGGTCCGTCTTAAATAAACTTTGGCCATTCCCTGATAAATAAATGCACAGCAACCATAATCTTATTCTAAGTTACATAACTTAGCACTAAGTAATTAAATTAACCAAGCAATAATTCAAATACTATTATAACTACCCACAAAAGTGACGACGACAATTTTAAAATTACTAATTTCTCCCAATATTCTTTTTAACAGCTAGGGTGATTTCATTGATACGTTCTCAATTACTTTTGCTTAGCTATTACAGAAATGACAGTCGAACATAGAAATAGAAATAGGGTCCAAATACATACTTCAAGATACTTGCGATGGATTCTACAGAAAAAATTCTACTTTTCTAGATATGAATAGGATTTTGCCTCTTTCTGTTTACCACTGCGGAATATTTTCCAGAGACTCAACATAAAGAAATGCATTTTTCAAATCTGAATTTAAGACGTATCTCTAAGACCAGCCGGCTTACGAGGGGCAAGGTCCTTCGTCTTCTGTGAAGCCGAAATAAATCTAATTCCTCGGATGACAGATATCTGTAAGAGTAGTTTATTTATACTTTCAGACCGCTACGAGGGTCGCAGACAGTCGCTGTCACACATGGGAATCTCTTCTACTCTAACTGAACAAAAATTAACTTTTCCTACTGCGTCAACAAGGGCTTAGGACATGGATAATTAAAAAGGTATATTAATTATGGGTATCCTTTTTTAATAAATCAAGTAGAATTTGATATCCAATTAATGTTTTTAATCTTTTAAAAAATATATTATTACGAAAATATATCCCCGACGGGGTGCTACAGGTGTTTCCGAGTGTCGTCTGTCACTTGACCATTCAACACTCGTATACCCTCTTTTCACCGACGATTTTACGTCCCAACGTGATAGGGGGTTTACTTATCGCCGTACTAGGCTTTTTAGGGCATGCAGGTTTTCACAGTGTTTACCTTCACGGTTCACCAAGTACCAATTAAATGCAAATAAATTCCGATAGGATTCGAACAGGCTGAAATTTGTCCTATCGACTTAACTACCAGCTATCTTGTGATGTATTTTACAATATAAATTAAGGATATATTTGTCTTTAATATTATTATAAAGGTATAATATTTATGACTATAATACTCTTTTTTAAATATTTATATATATATATATACAATCTAAAACACATTTAAATTACATTTTTAAATGTATTTCGACCTTCTTGGTCGGCATCAGTCATTTATAAATTAATAAAATATGTAAATATTTAATTAATTTATACTAAACGACTAATACCACCCAATATAAGCTCGAAATGCATTTTAGAGTTATCCAAGCGATATTGTTTAAAAGGAAAAAGAACATTGGCTGAACTCATACTTCCTTATTGCCTTACAATTTACAACCTAAAACATATTATTTTGTTTGTTGCAATAAAAAATCTGTCAAGGCTAGCCATTATTAAAGCAATTAAGTTTTCATTTTAATTCTTAATTATTATTGCTGAAGGTGCCTGCATGTTTTAAGGTAGACATTGCTGAAGATTTGCAGGGCAGGCATGTTTTTTTAAGTTAAAGATACTTCCCCATTTGCATATTTCCCTCGGTTCCAAGTCTGCGAGACTCGTTCCGTTTTCTTCAGCTCTACGGACGGAATTGACTTAATTAGAGAAGGGAGAGAAATATTGAAAAGCTAAATTAATAAATATACTCGTATCTACATCAAAGTCGTGTTCATTCTGTTTCTTTACAGGTATGATGAGTTCATTAAAATAATCATGTCTCTTAAAATATTTTTTCTCGCAGAATATCGAAGCCTCTCTTAAGAGGATGGCATACTCTAGCAACTTTTTTTATTAACCGTCCAGCACAATAAGTCTAATGACAAAGACTTTATTTGCTTTTCATAGAGGCGATTATATGTTGGCTCTTTGGCCTCTTTTTCTTTGACGCGTAATACTAGTGATCACGCAGCGAAACAACAAATTGGTGTGTTTTTAGCTAGTACTGAAATATTTTGTAGGGAAAAAAATATTGAATTTAGGTGATATACCTTCATATGAAAAAAAAAAATCAAGTTGATCTCTTAACCGCGTTCTTGAAGCGAACGTTTGAAAACTAAAAAAAAGAGGGTGCAAAGCATTTTTTTTGACAAAAGTATAAATCTTAGTACATTATACGTAAGATCCCTAGATAAAATATCAATAAACCAAATATATTTTTTTCAATACAAGGAGAATCCGAATTTCTTCAAACGAATCCTAGATAGCCTGGAGTTGGACATGCTCTAGGCTCAGGTACAGTCTTAACATTTCATCAATGAAAAATTACCTCAAAAAAATGTAAAGCCTCATGAAACCGTACGAAATGAATGTGGTACCCGTAATCTAATCTACAAAAATTTACTTCATCGCATACATCTGAATACATCAGCATAATAATTCTTAGCGAGTGAGGGAACGAGAGGGTTCTGCCGGCAGGAGGGTTAAGTAGGCAAACCTACATCCGGAAAATAAAACGAAAACGCATTATATTATTCAAAATTAAATTTGTTATGTGCACGTGACGTAAAACATGTTAAACAGCCACCCGAATGAAATAGATTTGAAGATGATAATGTTTTGTGTTAAGGATATGCTTCTTGTGTAATAAAAAAGGTCATTGTGTTGTCCCAAACCAAAAAAGTTGTATATGTAATCTTTAGTAAGTAAGGGCTGGGCTACACTGGAGCTCCGAGTGCGTAGAACTAACAAGCGGCAGAGTTGTGACAGCTGACATATACTCGTCATTAATCACCTCCTCGGGACGCCGCGCCGCGCCGCCATATTGATTCATGTGTCAAATCTCGTGGAACGTAAACTTTTTCGTTGCCACGTGCCATTAGAGCTTTTACACCGCCATTACTTTAGAAAGCTATAGCTGTATGAGTAACAATTTATGTTTCAGCGATATAAAAATAATTAAAGATTGCGGGACTGTAAACCATTTTTCATCTTTTGTTCTTACTTCTTACGAAATTTCAAAGTTGCAATAAAAGCAGAACCATCAATTCTTGTAAATCTCGGGCGCCATTTTTGTTTCGCGTCGAATCTATAAACATCATCTAATATCGTTGTTATGAGCGCAGCATAAAAATAACCATAAACACGTAGATATTGTTTATTTTATTGCAGTAAAACGTATCGGCTGTATAAGCTACCTTCTATTATTGTTGTATCTATCTATAGAGAGCTCGAGAGCACCGATACAAAAAACTAAATGAAATAACAAACATTCCAAATTGATTGCTCCAACAGAGCATAAGACAAAATAAAATATCAGAACGAAGGCTTATCTGTTACAACGTTACAAACAATTTACTGATTTGATACAGCTTTACGGCTAGTTTTTCAAATGTTCACACTGAGGAAACGGTGATTTGTGGCACGATCGAATTCTTTAATCTACCGTACGAAGCTTCTTATACAAGAGACGTATTTAAGAGATAAAGAAATAATTTCGCTCCGGTATTCAAACACGAAGTCCAACTGAGTAGATCCAGAATCCTGAACTTTTCGAATAAACATTACCACCCCGGTATCTGCAAACATAAAATCGCAGAGACTCGTGTCGAGAGTAAAGAAAGCAAACGAATTGGAAAGCGATTGGAAAAGTCGCAGCTTACCTGCGCCAAATTATATCCGCGAGATAAAAAAGAGATACAGAAGAAGAGAGCGAAACAAATCGCATAAGCGAGATACTTGCAGCTATTACTAGAATGTAAAAGAGTTCAGACGAAGGCGGCGGCCACGAGATAAATCCCGAAGGAGACGCCTTGTAATAAAAACACGTACGACGCGAGGCGCTTCGTTTTATTTCAAAAAGCGATAAGGGCGCGAAGAAATTCCTTTTACGAGATTCTTGCGGAAGGAGGGTGGGAGGCTGGAACAAGGCCTTCGGCGACATCTGGTTTGTGTTGGTGTCGCCTCCTGAACGACGCTCAACTTGCGATACGGCACGAGCTCTTTCAACATAAATTGTATTATAAAGTAATTATGACGTATAAATATTTACACGCTTATGTAAGTATTTCGATAATATTATTAAAATATAAATCTACAATTTCTTAAGATGGAGTTTTTGAGCGCAAGGAGTCATAAAAGCGGAGAAAGTAAAACAAGAATCGTCAAAGTTGCATTTCAGTCATTTTATGATTCAGTCACACACTAGAAGCATAGTTAGTGAGATGTCTGTAAAAGCGGGCACAGTTCAAACTCTACATTAAGGTTTATTATCCATTGCCAGAGCATACCAACAGTGCTTTTACAATATAAGTCTGTGAGCAATCTTATTTTTTCTTCTCCACACTACAAGACAATCAACGCCTTGATGTTCTACCTCATGTACGATTATAACCTTTATACAGCCGTAATAAGAGTTGCATTGAACATCAATTGAGCGACGTTGAGTGGACCAAATCGAACCAATGAGGGTATTTTATATACCTATAGTACTTTATTGGGGTCATCGTCATCTATGTATTGTTTTAAAGTGATTTTCTGATGTAATGATTTCATTCACATATTTTATTCGTTGATGAAACAAGCATTCATCGCAAAATTTCAGTATCTTTGTATTGAATGCCATAATAATATTACAATGTTTAATAGTCGCATCAAGCTTTTCACAACTCAGGTACAAAATATGTAGGCACACTAATGGTTCCAGCTCCTAGTCTACAATGGCAATAACAACTGTTGACGGCGGCACCACTCACATTGCCGACTCTTTCCCTCATTTTTGTGATTTACTTACACGAGTCACTTTAGTTACGATAGTTACGAAGCGAGAAATTAAATTTAAGAGGCCATAAAAATTGTGTTAAAGTTCTTGCATGGCTATTACACGCCCTGATATGATCTACGCTACGTGATAATTCTATGTTGTTGTTTCTATACAAACAGTTTATTTAATGGAGCCCTAGTAACTATTATTTTGCGAGAATACATTTCATTGCGTTATATTCTTTTATGTGAAGGGTCGAATTAACTTTCTCGACCGTTTTATCTGTTTAGCACCATACATTTTTAGCTCGAGTTTTAGAAATCTTTTTCTCCGGGAATATTTTGTGGATGTTTGTTTCCTTGGGTGTTTTCCCAGACGAATGATAAGAAAACTGCGCAACCTCTGCGTTTTCCTCTCCAAGATTGCTTAGCGACAGTCAATTTGGAAGTTCATGGACCTAAACTTTATCAACCCGTGTACCTACAGACTATCAACTTCGTCAGGGCAACTTGTTCATTAGCTAGTTTCATGCAAATCATGATTCAGTGTCGCCGTTTAAGTGCTCGAAGAAAGCATTAATCACATAATATTGTTTGCACAACGAGCAAGAACAGTCAGGCTCAGGTCTGGAAATTGATGGAGTGGTGACGACGCGCCAACTCTTCGGTTAATTATCCGAGCTCTGGGCGATGTTGCCAGTGCTCGGGATACGTTGCCAGTGGTCTGGCACGGCCACCATTGGTCTGGCGAGACTGCCAGAGCGCCGCTGTCGGACCGCCAGACCGCCGTCGACACCAGCTGCTAACTCATTGGCCGAATAATTACTACGTATGTAAATAGGCTTGTTGGGAACGAGATAGCATCCGTTCCGCTTTATTATTCGCATGCTTATTAAATTGCTGAGCGAAAATTATATGCCAGATACATTTATAGATAACATGGTAAAGTGCTAAACTTAAATTCAATTGGTATCTCATTACGTACATGTAAATGTATTGAGAATTTAAATTTTATGTGCATTTAAGTTAATTGAACATACAAGGATGTTACGGTCGAAAGAAGAATGGTATTAGCTTGTAACTGTAACAGATATTAATAGTATAGGCTACTCGTAAATAAGAATTAAATCAAATAATTATCGCTTTCTCTCGAGTCGAGGAAGAATATAATGAAATCTGAAGCCAGATGCTGGCAAGATATCCGGTCCATCACCCAAGAGATAAAGTCCAGACCTTGTCTGGCGCATGACAGCACTAAGCCGAAGAAAGCGCGACATCAAATAACGTCTTGTTTGCGGATTCATCAGCGTCTTGATGGATGTAAGGGTAAACACATTAAAGTTTGCACAATATTTATGGAAGTGGACGTACGTAGTAGACATCGGAAACGTTTGCTCGTAAATCCCCCCATTAAGTGACCCAGATCTCATTATCCCGAGTAAAGGACGGCGCCATCTTACCAGTACAAGCACATTTTATTTATGGCGCCTGTCTTCGGCGTTTATGAAAACGCATGCTTAATAAAAGATGCCTTTTCTTCCGTGACGTTGTGCATAAGATTAGAAACGTATTTCTTCGTATCGTTTTCAATTAGTTTCTGTTTGTAGAATTTGTGTCATTTCCGGATTTGATCTGCATAATGTTCCGTTTTAAAGCACGTTGGTGAAATCGTATGTAAGATTGCACGCAGTCCTTCGATTCAAATACAAATAAAGACTTAGTGACTAGTCCTAAAGAGTACACTGAGAAGAGAGGATTTTTATGTTAACAGCTAGAGTCATGGCAGCAAGGTTATAATGACTGTTTTATTAGAAATTCACAAGACGAACTTTTGGTTTCCAGGGCGAAACTGCACTTAGACATTCATGGCCATGCAAAGCCTTGAGATGCTTAAAGGCACTAAGCTAAACAAAACGTGAGTTACCTGGTGCGGCGTGTAGGGGCTCGGTGCAGCGGCGTAGGGTTGCGGCTGCGGCGGCGGGTAGCGGCAGGGCGGCGGCGCGTACGCAGCCCACTGCTGCCCGCCGCGGAACTGCGCCCCCGCGCTCGCCATGCGCGCCGCGCACGCGCCTGCGCTAGCGACCGTCACCGCGCCCGCGCCCGTCCCGCCGACGCCACTCGATCGACACCCGCCGCTGCTCTGAAACCGACAGATAACACACGTTCAATTGGTTGGCTATGATAACCTTGTCTACAACTTTGCACATCATTATTAGGTAGTAGAGCTCAGAGGCTTGACAGTGGAGGACCACCATCTTACTCGCATACCCACCGAAGTTAATCGGGGAGAATAAGAGAACAATTCTCAAACAGGCACAACCGGGTGGGCCACCATGCCTGGTACCGACTGATGGCTGTATAACCATCCCCAATTGCCGGTCCTTACACAAAACAGACTGTGACGGGCACCAACCCGCCTGCCCAGCGTGTGTGAGCATGGTCATTTCTTCCAGGAGGACCGCTAAATGTGGTGAAATCTTCGAAAGGACAAACCAGGCTGATGGATTATGTTGTTTATATAGCGGAGTACATAAGAGACTATAGATCTGAATGTACTATGATCCTGACGATTCCTGACATGTACTTCATTCGTCTTTTCCACATTCATAAAACAAGTCATACAAACTTTTCGAAGTCATACAAACTTTTCTATTCAGGTTCTTACTGCTTTGACTGGATCCTTTCTTTACTATCGCTAACTCAGTAATTCACTTTCTTTTAAAGTAGTCGGATTTCATAAATCTGATTATTATTCACGTGTTCTTGTCCACTGTTCCATTATATTTACCCAATCAGTTTCGCTATAATAGCATTTTCAAATGTAAATATAAAATTAATTGTTGCTATTATATTACGTAATTTTTAATTCCAAGCATCAACTTCAGGCCGCTCCGATTGAGCTTTGAATTCTAAGTATTTGCACTCGCTAGTGATTGAATATAGCGGCTACTTCGTAAGTGTGAGTGATGTAGATACAGATATATCAAGTGTGAGGTAGAGGTAGACATAGTACAGTCTCAATACTTTTCTTTAGACGCACACGTTCTACCCATGATTATAACTAGAGAGAGTACACTCCCGACCATAATATCCGTGCTCCCAACACAAAATCTTGCCAAAATATCCTTCGTGATAATTAAGACTTTAATAATTATTGGATATCTTTGATTTACGTTATCTTTGTAACTATCTGTGACAACTCCCATCATAAAAATATTGTTGACAGGGACAAGGTATGTCTTCTAATCTTATACCACCCGGTTATCATTACATCGTCCATAAAGAGTGACACGCCTGCCCTACTCAGAACGGCCATGTAAGTTAACAACATCGTTCACAACTTTAAGAGCTACTTTCACTGTGCTAATTTAGTTTAGTTAGCCAGAGTCTCTCGCAAATTGTCGGGAACACGTTGGTAATAGAAGGACGTCGACGGCGTTCTACGAAATCACTTATAAATTACCCTTAGAACTTTTTGTGTAAGACTAGAGCTGGTATTATTCCGCAAATGACACATACCGTTCATAATGATGTAATCAGTAGTGAAAAGGCCCTGTGGAGATACACAACCTTTATAAAGCTGATTTTACTTGAGAGAACGGGAAAAACATATTCGTTTGGAGCAGTGGATTTTA
Source organism: Ypsolopha sequella (assembly GCA_934047225.1). Lineage (NCBI taxonomy): Eukaryota > Metazoa > Arthropoda > Insecta > Lepidoptera > Ypsolophidae > Ypsolopha > Ypsolopha sequella. The sequence goes on from OW203996.1 coordinate 15,053,205, forward strand.
GCTGATCCATAATTCCTATCTCTACTAACTTGAAAGTTGGTTTGTTTGTGACCTTATAACTGCAATCAACTATCGTACCATATTAAAGCTTTTGCAATGGGATATATGGTGTGTGAGTTGGGCCCAGACATCCTATTATCCCGGGAAGTCACCCATTCTTTAGGTACTAAAGAAAAACAAAATCCACGCACTGTGCTACGGGCAAAAACCGATACATTTATTGTATAACATCACATGTATCTCTGGTAGGTTGACATTTAGGTGTCCTGATAGTCGTTCATAAACTCACACCGAGTTGGGTTTCCTACCCGGGTCGCAACACTAACCCGTTCAAAAATGAACTCGCGTTTCAACACCGACCGTTCAAAAATGACAGTATCGCTACACTGGTGTCGACTTTTTCAACATCAACTCTGAGCAGGGTTCGCAAGGTTCGTATAGCCTCCAAACGTCACCTGACATTCACGTTAATTTTCGTAAATGAAATGACGTTAATTTTCGTACCGAGGGGGTCTTCTCAACGTTATAGTTGATATATTTACGTAAAATTTCGTGTAGAGGGGGTCCTCTCACTCAACGTTATTATACTAAATATAAGGCAAAAATGACAACTGACGTTTGGAGTGTCGCCACACGACGAAACCCGTTCAAAAACTCAGCGTTACAACCCCAGTGTGCCTACCCAGCCCAGGGTTATTTAATGAACGCACTTCGGAGTGTTTACTAACGAAACAAATCTAGTAAACTTACTTTTCAGTGACTATTTTTCGACGTTAATGTGCAAAGGGTAGTGTTTTTTAGGGATTTTCTTTACCGCTTAGCCCCCAGTAATTTAGTGATGTGGTCAAAAATTTCTTGGTGCATGAATCAGGTAGGATTTAAACCTGGACCATATATTGAGAGTCTATTGTCTTACCGCTACTTGAAGTGAATCAGAATTGCAAATAAAGTCAGTGGAATAGGGCCAGTGTTCAGAGCAACGATGTAAGCAGGGTTGGATTTAGGTGAGTTGAAAAAATCCAAAAAGGATAGTATTTTGTACAAAATTATAGTACTTTTTATTACTAATGTAACAATAGTTAAAACATTAAAAATCAACATAAAAAATTTACTCTTCTAAGTTTTTATTCTTTTAATTTCGAATGGCAATGAGAAATGAATGCACTTACACCTTTGACTAACCCTGCGTTCCGAAATAGAATTATATCGCTAAAATCGATTACGAAAGTATGAAGTGAATGGCTTATGATCCATTGTAATTCTATTACGGACCGCAGGGTAACTAAAGCAAAAGACTTCACTCGCACACTACTTCAATGCACACTCGTACAAACAGAATAATAAATAGGTCACAGTATTATAAACTCTATTCTTTATGAAATAAAGCGCAATTTGCAAAAATAATGTATGAACAAATAGAGTATCGAAAGAAAATGTTCACGGGAATTCCCGACTAAAAGACAATTATAGACTCTGTTGTGAAATTATAGTATTTTGTTGTACTATCCCTAGATATGGATAGTATTAGTACGATGCACGAAACAATAGTATAAATACTATAATTATAGTACGAAATCCAACCCTGGATGTAAGACATAATAGCAGGTTGCATCATGGATCTGACGTAGACATATGACTATAACAGATTGGCATCTCGAGTTGTAAAGCTGTTCGCATACAAAAGTGTCTGATTTTAGTTTCTTTACTCGCAACTGAATTGGAGAAGGGAACTGTATTGGAATTTCTTAGGTGACGCTTTATGATCGTAGTCGATGATGAACGAAGCTGGTTTTCTTCATATGCTTAGTGATTTGAAGGTATTAGAGGAGCACCCTAGCCTTTCTATCTTATTTACTTCTATCTATATATCCATCGTCTATTTAACTTTTATCTATCTATTCTACTGAACACAATTTTATAGCCCGTTTTTTTCATGTTTTAAAATTGATAAAATACGGTCAATGGTAATATAGTCGAATAAAACCAAGCAAAGTTATACAGTCTATCTACATAGGGACTTTTGAGCATTACATTATGTATGTAACGAAGATATTCTTTTACACAAAATACAAATATGTCGTTATGATACGAATCTCCGAGTTCCCAAATGTAAACTGTGAAATGCAAGTTACACACTTGGTGAATTTGTATTTTTTAGTATTCTTTTAGTCTATCGAAAAACAAACCAATGGAGAAATAAGTAGATGACATAAGAAAAACTGACAACATCAAAGAATCGAAAAACAATTTTGTAAATTTTAGCAGCAAGTGTAACCCAAAATATGAATTAAATGAATGTACCGCTCGTATTTTAATATTATTATTCCTTTTCCTCCTATTATTCCTCACTTTTATTTTTTGTGTTGAATTTTACACGTCCTTCTGCGCCTTTATTTGATTTTTTTCTTAATTATGTCCTCTGTCTGGGGTATGCTGAAAATCAGAGCTGCTCGATTTTTATGAGATCGGCAGCTTTGCTGAGATGCTACCATTTGCCAGAAATGTTTAAAACTTTTTTTTTCTTCTATTTTAACCTATATAATTTTAATGTGTTTAGTTTTAAGTATTTTTTTGACAATAAACCTTTTTTACTTTTTTTTATTTTCTAATTCGCAATTTTTTGTAACATCCTCACATTCTTTGAGAAAAGCTTTATATTAGCTTTGATAGAAATGGCATTTGGTGGAGTTAAATCATAGAAATCTTTGCCACCGATTGGATTGACTGTCCGTACATAAAGACACTGCTGTGACAGGCATATAACTAATGTCGTGTACACGAGTTTTATGTAATAATTATCTTATTGTGCCGTGTAAATATCTTTGTGAAAATTTCTTATTTTGTATTTTACTGTTGTGCATATGTTACTTGAAGTAAAATATTTTATTCATTTGTTATTTATTATTAGAAATCTTATACCTCCAGCAAATGTTCACTTCCTACTCTCAGCAATAATAATATGTTCATGACTTGATATTTTTTTTTCTACTAATACGCTATTACTGTTTGTTTGTTTTCTACTAATACGCTGTTAGTATGTTTGTTTGTTTTCTACTAATACACTATTAGTATGTTTGTTTGTTTTCTACTAATACGCTATTAGTGTATTCTTTTGTTTTCTACTAATACGCAATTAGTATGTTTGTTTGTTTTCTACTAATACGCTATTAGTATGTTTGTTTGTTTGCAAATAACTCTGGAACTAAAACGATATTTAGAAGAACAGGCAGGACGTATTATGAGTATTATGATTTATGAGTCAGGCTGACACATAAGTTACATTCTATGTTGAGAAATCATTAAATTCCTTATCAGCTATATAAAAACATACTACACGTGGGCGAATTTAAGCCATGCGCAAACATTTTGTATTTATAGGCATTCAATTGAGCGCAGGCTTGAATACGGGAGAGGTAATTTAAAGTACCTAAATGTGTTTCAACTAAACAATAGCTACGATCGATTCAACTACCCACCTTTATATACATACGCATATTTTAGCGTTACATTTTCTCATAAATTCAGAAACGTTTCACCCGTGTGCACGAGGTCTAATAGCTATAGCCGTGACGAAGCGCCTCTACTCGCAAGTCTGTATCTAGACTTTCGAAAGATATTCGTCTAGACAGAAAAATACATCCAGTCATGACGGCAAATATCTAGTCTGAGTAAATTGTGTACAGAATGGAGGATTTGCTTAGCCTATAATAATATATAGTATGCATAGGCATTTGTACACAAATGTTGCCTCTACGTATAAAATATTTGAGAAAGATTTGTAGCTTTTGTAACGGTATGGTATACAAGGTGACTTTTTGATCATAGATAGATAGATAGATAGATAGATAACTTCTTTATTCCATTTCCACAGCATTACACGACAAAGAAAACAAAAAAACACATTTAACAATTAAACAATTAAAAATGAAAAAAAAATATAATAACACAACTAAAACTAATAAATAATGTAAGTGCTGTGCTAGTGGAAAAGGTCCTCAACTCAGCATAATGCAGAGGCAAGCCACTGCGCTGATTTTCAGTCCAAATCAGATCATCGTCAAAATTCATACTGGAGGCTTGGTAAGTGATAAGTATCATGAATCGATAACAATTTTTGTGAAATTCGTATAATGAAATTTCGACTTCCCATAGTATTCACTCCCAATCCTGAGTGAATCACATTTCATGATGCTGATCACTTACCAAGGCTTAAGTATGAAATTGTACGATGTTCACAAATTTACCTTGTATAGTAACTATTGTATTATAAAATAAATAATTTATTTCAAGTACCATTACACAAAAAGTATTAGAGATCCATATTAACATGGAACAAGTACCTATAATGAATTATATTATACTAGAAGATATTTTAGCAACTGTTAAAATTACCACTTAATTGCAAATACTGACGACAAACTCTAAATAACAAAAGTGTACTACTTACTTGATAGTAAGAAAAACAAATTAAACCTACAACGAAGGGCTGATGAGGGTATAAATCGAAGCGGTCCCATATGAAATTCCTGTGTAGTTCATACTTGATATTCAATACTTGTCCGCTCACCAAAATAAGATTTATTGCGTCAATAACAATGGACAAGTTCACCCAGCCCTCCCATCTGCCGAGAACTTAATTATTTGACTCACGGAATTCGAAAACCGGCGAGGAAAGCCTAAGGGATCAGAGCTTTTTTGTCGTTTTTTTCTTGGTAAATATCGTCGCCATAACTTTTTATTTTTTGCCATTGTAAAAAAATAGGTTAGTACGGCCAGTAAGGCGATAAGCTGGCAATCCGCTTAGCGTTGCGTGGGAGTACCGGCCAGGGAAGGAATTAGGGTGAAATATAGATTCGTAACGACGACCGACGGCACGGTGTCTTATTGCGACCTGACGACGCCAACCCTGGCCCTTGCTCTACCAACTGAACCGATAATAAACGGAATTTGATCCCTCTATACGTATAGCCGACCGGATTCCAACATTATACATTTCAATACTTGAATTATTATGATGTTCAATTCACTCGGCTTTCATTAGACACGTAAATCTCAACTTGTAATCAAGTTCGGCTTGTTAGTTAATCGGTAGACTTGGTTAGCCACAACCGGCCATAAGCCACACCACAGTATAACTAATGAAAGAAAACTTACTAATGAGTACTTGGTAAATGTTGATTTAGGTAACACGCATTAGGTTTCTGTGTTTATAAAGGTTGTTAAGATGAAGTTGCAGAAGCCGAAAACTGGCGATAATACCAGTAAATACAAACAAAATTCCGTGAAAAATAATTTGAGAAATCGAGAAATAAAATCTGTTGTTTCATACATTTTGGCCGGGGGGCTATACAAATACAAAACAGTTTATTCCACCAAAAAAATACAGAAAAAAATCTTCAAGTACATGCAACTTTTTCAAAGATAAAATAAGCTTATCTCATAACAATTTTTAAATTAAATTAGGGATAACCATCATTGATATCTAGCTTCACAAAAATAAAGATAACTTTAGAAAAAACAAATACAACCATTGTTTCCGGTGGAAAAGGAATACAGCACAGCGTGTGACTTCGAGGATTCGCTGAATTTAAGCTGATCCCTTGTTAAAAAATTTAGAATAAACAAAACCAAATAATTATTGAATACCGTCATTATGTCATAGAAACAAAACAAAAACCTATGCTTCAGGTTATGTTACTTTTCTATGGAACAGTAATTTTTTTTTCGCATTCATGGGTTGGCTTCATAGTAAAAGTTGTTCGTAAGGACGAGTACTATCGCCAGTTTCCGGCGTCCGCAACTTCATGTTAACACCCAGTATACCGGTCAGAAAGTTAACTTTGAAAATTGATATGGCATTAGTTGTACCTTGATAGAGACGACAGTTGTTTTTGTTCCATGAATATTTATTCAGAAATTGCTTCAGAAGGAACTCGATTGTATTGTACGTATCTCGGACCGAGATGCCGGTGGTTTTAGTTTACCGTATTCTATTCCGCACCGCAGTCCGCAGTTAAACCGCAAGAAAGTTGGCGCCCGATTGAATGATACTTCACCACACGCTTTTCACGGATTCTATAGAATAAACAATCTTGTTTTTTACACAAACTATCCCAATTTGAACCAAAATCTGAATGCTATTCAAACTCAAATACATATGTTCATGCATAAATAAAATGTTCATTTCCATACGTTTCGAACATCTCTATGTGGATTTGTCTCGTTGCAACTGATGACTGGTAAAGAACGCTAATTAGCATTAAGTTTGCCTTTGTGCATTGTTAATTTTTTGTGCAATAAAGTATTTACATACATAAATTAAACCAACAATGTGAATTCATGACGTGTTTTCCGACTTACTTCACACCAAAAGAAACTTTCATCTTTATCCCATGGTAATAAGCGCTACACGGAATGATGCCTGTATGGTTTTATCAGTCTGGCGTCGTCGCGTCGTCGGAGTCCGGCCAGAAGTCACGACGAGACGTCTCGTGTTGCTATACGAGTACAACCTCCCTCGCTCACTTCACACCAAACCCTTGAAGCCTCAACTAACTCGGTAAACGTCTACTCCCCTCAAAGTTCACTCTAGTATTCTATGATAAAAGGTCTGGAGTAGCGCTTGTTGATAGAGATTCGTATCTTTGTGCGTGTCTCTCTTTTGTCATCGAAGTTCTAAGAACTGTTTTAAGAACATTGAGTATCATATTAGGAGCGATTTTCAAAGGTGCAAGTTCAAAGGTTGACAAAGAAAAAAGAAAACATTATTTACTCTTTACAGATTCATGTCCATGTTGTGATTGGAAGAAAACTGTGCCGTAAAATATATAGAGCCTTTTATAGCTCCATCTGTAAAAAGGCTTTATACATATACTCTCATCGAGAACAAGAACTCTTTTATTCGATGAAAGCGGGTACAGTCAGACGAGTTAATGTTGACACTTTTGAGTTTAGAGGCGCAAGTCAATAAGAGGCAATAAGAGCGGCCCCTGGGGCCACCGCGCGCTCTCGACTTATTGTCGGAGAAGACGACGACACGAATAAAAAGAATATTTGCACTAGCGAACTAGACGGAAACCTAGCTTTTACTTCCTCAGTGCATGCATCCGTTATACATTTTAAAGAAAATCTTCCAGAATTTGCATAAGAACTTGAATCGAGAGCCAAGAAGCCGCGTAAAATTAACTTAATTGTATTATTGGTGTTTCTACTCCATGAGCCTATAAACAACTGGAAACGAGCCTTGTAATTTACTCAAAACCATTGTTTATATAAAAGCAGAGGCATAAAATGTTTCTGGAGCCGGCGATTTTCCAAGTCGAGGTCAGTCTTGTGTCTCGACAAGATGGCTCCACAAATTAGAAGCCGTCTCAGACATTTCAACTAGACGCAGCCTCCACCCTCCCTTCGTGCGCCACCCTTAACCTAAAGGCGACTATTCTGAGACTATCTCAGACCAACACTCCTGAATCTCGATCGAAAAAACAAATTAGTATTTTACATTCTAGTCCTATCTACCTCGAGAATAAGGCTCCAGAGGACTTGGTCTCTGATTTCTGGCAGATCCGTTTTAACCGCAAACAATACCACGACAAGCTCACTAGTTTAGGAATTACCGATGGTCTGTCTGCTATGATTAGCTTGTCTGAAATGAGATTTTGTAATAATGCATATCACTGTCAGTTACAGTCAAAACACATGTAACTTTACGAATAAAAAGATAAAGCAGCAAAATGACAACTAAATATATTTGAGCACGTGAGTAACATCGTCATTGAATGACCGCATTTGCACAAGAGAAAAGTTTATTCCATTTGTTTTGAACATCATTAAGGAAATCTGAAGAAAAGAAAATAGATATAAGTACGAGTATATTTAAATGACTCTAGATTCTCTGACGAGGTATAAAACCAGATTCTACCCAGTTACAAAAAAGTACCATGTTGTGCAGTTATTTAAGACCTTGACTGCTACAGTGTCATGGACCTCGAAGGTTTGCGACCGTAAATAAACAAAAGTGCACTATAATTTCCTCGTAAGCAGATTATATGAAAGAATGCGTCGATTACGTCAGCAGCTACGTTGCACTGATCGAGCGTCGCGTCGGTATCGGTGCATCAGCAACAAACGGGCGAGCAAATTGATGTGACTGCGCCTTTACCGCGCTTAAATATATGTAAAGAATATACATATATCGCCTTTTTGTATTATTGATTATTTTGCAGAAACTTGAAGAGACTAAGTTTCTAACAATTTAAAGTCAGTACTTATCTCATTTCAAGGCATCCACTTGCGAATAAAACACCATATACCTAAATATGTTCGGTGCAGGACAACTTGATACATTTGAGAAGCGATCCGATCAATTTAGGATCTATCTAGCTGGATATGCACTTCTTTCAACGTGGCATGATTTCATACGATCCGAGGTGGTGACGCAGTTGGCACATGCCAGCAACATGATCCGGACACCGATATATCTGTAATGGCGACGGTCTGGCGATACTCCTGACGTTTGTTTTAATTTATTTTATAGCAAAAATACTGCTTTATTTCTTAGTAAGGGCATTCCCTTGTCATTTAGTAAACTACATAATTTAAACGTGCAAGAGATTACTCAGCATTTTTTGTCCTTGTTCACAGAGGTGGCACATTTGTATGCGATTCGCTTGGCAATCCAGTACGCGAGATTAGTGGTCGACGGGTACTCACTGGCTGATTAAACAGTTTCCGCTCCGTGGGTGCTCCGTGTACTCTCTATCTCTACATGTCCACTGCCGTCGAATCTATTCTTTCCCAGCGTTTCCTGTAGAGTATTTCCGGCTCTATCCACGGGTAGGCAATTCATATGTCGAGTCGAGATTTCAAACGTCGAAATGATGCGGGACACTAACACTAATGCATGCGAAATGCAGAAGTTCTCTATGCGGTTAGTCATTAGTATGTTTTCGCACACAAGATCCGTTCACGTGTCGATATATATGTATACGGACGTCTGTCTAGATGTGGTGGTGCAAGGAATGCGGCCACGTCCTTCGCCGTATACGTCGGCTCATTTGCACACACAGGCGCGCCAGCGATTTCTATCCACTCAGACATTTTATTGCTTCCCAATTATCGCCTAGATATGTGATATTTGGTTTTACAGCTTTGTCTCCTCGTCTTTATAACATTATCATCTAGATAGATAGCCACAAGTTGTAGTATTTTCTTTCGTCTGCTAAGGAGTCAGTCTGTTGGGGTTTAAAGGCATTACTCACAGAGTGAAGAGTTTGCGGGGCTCTGTAGTTCTGAAATGGGTCCGTAATATAAACGGGCAGTGGCCTTAAGTATGTTGAGCGCAGCGGCGACGGGGGAGATTTACCGACGCCTCGTGAGCGCTCCAGCTAATGGCATCTACCGACCGACGCGGCGGCAGCGGCAGCGGCAGTGGCGTGCACTCGGCCAGAACTATCTACTCGAGCACGTTGCCAACGCTGCAAGTGCACACAATGCGAATACAATACCTAAACTAGGCTATAAAACAGAAAAGTGCTCGTCTCTGGATAACGTCTGCTTTGTACGTACGTAAAGACTCAGTATTACTAAAGCAAGCAGCTTGCGCTGTCGTTTGTAAACTGAGATAACATTTATAATATTTTACACAAACGACCATGATAAAAAAAGCAATATCCATCACATCTTAATTTGCCGCACTATACGATTTCATTTCTATAATGCTTTACAATTCTAAGTGCTAGAGTTCTGAGCCTAAAACGTTAAAAAGCGTCTGATGAACACTGAGTAGAGTTCAATGCTGGTGAATGGAAAGTGCACTGGTCTGTACGTATGATTAACGATATAGATATAGGTACATGATAGAGCTCAACAGTAATCTGTCGTTAAGCAGTAAATTCGGAACAGTAACCTCGGCTACAAGAAGCAGGCTGCATACAGAAGCGCATGGGTCAGACTGCGAAGATTTACTACAGAGTCGTGTCTCGAATTGCGAAATGGCGTCTGCGGAACGTTCGCTAACTATTACATGAACATGAAATTACTAGATAGCAAAGCTTAATTTCCTAATTTTCTAGTTAATGGCCGTTTTTACCCTAGTCGTCGCCGGCAACGATATCATCGAATCTCTGGCATAATGTGGTTAAATATTTTTTCAATGCAAGTGCACGTAAAGGCCCACTTTTTATGCATCAAAACCGAACAGAAAGTCGATTATTTTGCCCTAGGGCTTTAATATATATATATTTTTTTATTTAGTTACAGTGGTTGGCCAACCTGCAACCTTTCCTGTGTACCATAAATGTTATACTTTTTTTTCCACTGTTTAACGGCTCTGGATACAGTCCTTTAGAGCCAACATAATTTAAAGTTCACAAGATTTTATTTCCTCACACTATGCATTGAAAAACGTAGTATGATACACGGGCGTAAGAGCAATAAATTACTCGGTTACGGTTAAAACACTCGCTACGCTCGTGTTTTAAATCGTCCTCGTAATTTATTCCTTTTCGCTCTTGTAGCATAAACTAGTATTATCTACTCACTGACCACAATAAGATACAACATCACAAACGGTTTTACGTTGTTTGTGAGTATCGCAAAAAGCTATGCAACAATATTGTACCACCATTTTTCTGTGCTGTGATTGTTACAACGTAATATTATGGCGACAATTGGCCTCTTTTTTCGTCAATATTTACGATTCGAAAACCATTTAAAGGAATAGCTGATATACAGATATTAAAATAGGCATCAATTACTTCACTAAACAAAAAAAGTGATGTCGTTCATTCAACCTTCAGTGACGTCGTCGAATGTGTGAAACATTTCAATACGAAAACATATATTTTTTGAACGGATCATTAAGTCTGACAAGGATTCGACCATTCAACCTAATGTGATTACGTCACTTCCTGTAAATTCTAGAATACTTAAAAAATCGGTTTAAAAGCACGAAAATATGTATTATTGAAATATCATATTTAAATTGATCTATTAATCCCAAAAACCAGACAAAAATTGCACATTGAAGTTAATAGAAACGACCGAATTAGGCCGACCAGCTAAGCCGGCCGATCTAACAGTACAAAAAGAAGGTTAGTTGAAAATATTATAAGGAATGTCAAGTAAAGACGATATGATGGCTGATGGTCGGAGAAAAAGTATTTAACCTACTTACATACTGCAATAAGGTAATTGCCACATTTGTATTTTATAAGTACCTCTGTTTATAATAAACATACATAATAATACTGATTTCTGCGATTCTCCGCTGCGATTGGTCCAATTTATTATAACACTGCTAGGAGAGCCAATCAACAACAGAAACGAGAAATAAATCCCGACCTTATTTCTTAAGCCACGCTCTCTTTATTCTGGTTGGCCTTCAATGCAGCATTACCGGGTTAACGCACCCGAGGTTCATGAACGAGAATTCTTCTTCTATTTTTCGTGAAATTGTTAGTTCAAAATATTATAACTAAAAGACTATATTTTTGATGGTCGTAGATAAAGTACTGTATCATAATTTGAGACAATGGGACACGAGTGCTTGTTTAGGAAACAAACGATGTTCAAAATACTATTGTGGAACAGAACATAATTAGCCCTTGGGACACTCGTGCAGCCTAATATGAAACTCAGCTTTGCTTCGTACTTCGCTTCGTTTCATAATAATCAAGCACACGTGTCCGAATGGACCTCATTAAGTCACAGTAGCATAAAATACAGTTTAGATGTTATAAACAATATAGATGTTTTTTCCGTGCGGTATGGTCTTGGTCTCAAATTAACACAGCATAATTTTAAGTGAATGGGTCAAAAAATAGTTATTATGTTACAATTTACTGAAAATGATTTCTACAAGCAAAAGATAAATTTAATAAAAATATTATAACTTAATAACACTTCTAAACTTTCCAGATTCCTCTCAAGCTTTCACCACAGGAAATTTGGGAAGTATCAAGAAAATCCCTATCATCTGGTAGGTACCCTACTCGAATGGGGGTTATGACTTGCTTATGGCAATAAAAGTCATGGTTTATTTGTTCTTTGTCTTCTTATTGCGTTCAAATGAGTAATGTCTTTGTTAATTCAAAAATGGTATTAAATTTCCATGCGCCAGTAATATTAAAATTTTATTTGCCGGCGGCTTTTTTTGTCATAGATAAATAATTTAATTAATTAATTAGTAATCAAAAATTCCGTTATAAAGTAATAAATCTGTCAATATTAAGCACTTTTCGATAATGGACCAAACAAAAACAAATATTTAGTCAGACACGCTTAAGTTGACACAATAGTCATAGTTTTCTATTAAAGTAGGTACTTACCTAAGTAATATTTGTCCTTTGTTCAGTTGGTATGTGATAAACATGATTCATTTGGTCGTTATTACTCATTTTGTTTACAGTATTTAATGCTTATGACGAGTTGAAATTATAAACAGAACGCATAAACAACTTCTGACCTTCTTCACTTCTTATATCGGAAACTTCAACATAAGGGTTCGTTTGTACTGAATCCTAATCATTTTGAATCTTGTCTTTAATTCATAGCCGACCCATGATAAATGGTTTCTGTTTCCGTGTCATAAGGAAGTAAATCGAATGTTATGTTTGAAGTCTCGTAATCCTTGTCAGCCAGGATTAAAGGCATACGAAACCAGGACAATAGTGGTACAATGGGATACAACAATAAGTGCTGGGCGAGCGTCACGCGCTGTTATCGATTTATTATTATTATTACAGTATTACTGACACAATCATCCGCCCCCGAGTCGACGACGGATGTTTGATGTCGATTGTCGCCTCCTAATGTAGCTGTGCGGGCAAAGTAAGCTAGTCAGACAAAGAAATACCTGCCCGGAAAACGTCCCAACTCGACGCTTTTTAGGATTCTGTGTCATTATAGTCTCAAGATGGAAATGAACAGTCGTTTGTTTTGTTTACAGCAAACCTCGAAAATTTCTAGGCTCATCAGAGTTGTAGGAGTACACTATGAACTGTCGATGATGTCACACTAAAGCCGATTCTGAAGGTTTTGATTTTAGTTTTAGTGCTATCAAAACTTAAATTTTACAAAGTAATTTAGCTTCTGTTCTCTCTCGACAACTATTTTGAAAAGACAATTTTGTTTTGACAGCACTAAAACCAAAATTAAAGCCTTCAGAATCGGCTTTATATCATATTATGTATATTTTTTAAAAACGAGCATTGTAATGCAGATAACATCTATACATTAACATGATCCAACTCATGCATCGTGCAACACGTACAAATTATAACAGAATTTTGCAAGACCGTATTTAACGTGTTTATTTTTCATTAAAATTATTAATCAGATAAATAAATAAATAATAAACAGAGAAAACGAACTTTGGCCCAGAACAAGATGTTGTGAATGCACCACATGTTTATAAATTTTATCATATCTTTAAATCCAAAGACAAGTTTTCCTTTGCCCGCAACATAACATAATATAAGTATCTAATGAGAAAGATAGCCGATGAAACTTCTTCCATCTATTATAGATCTTTATATTGATATGCCACAAAAGAAGAATTCGGGAGTTCAAGTAGACACCAAAAAGTTTTTGGGATCTTATTGGAAAGATAACACTTTGTTACACAGTTTCAGAACACGGATCTTTCTTGATGTTTTTGATAGATCAGTAAAGTTAGCACTTTACAATTTAAATAGAAATATGACGCTGTGAATTTTGCCATCATAATGTATATTCGAGTACTTACATACATAATTATAATACGAGTAACTGTTAAGAGGCCTGCAGGGCAATCCTAGTTCATACAAACGAAATACCAAAACCATTTGTAAATCATAGATATTCCTAGGATAGTGTGTGTAATCCTATTAGATTATAGAATATCCTGGTTTCCAAATAAATATTTTGAAAGGACACTAATTTAAAGACGACATATTATAAGCAATTTAAAATTTCCATACAAAGCTTATTTTTCTCATATCACAGTTTTAAATCAGTGTTCTTAACCTAGATATTCTGTAACGCAATCGGAATAAATACACACTACCTTAAGAATATTTATGATTTTCAAATGGATTTGATATTTCGTTTGTATGAACTAGGGTTGCTCTGCAGGCCTCCATAACTTTTCTTTCTTAAGAATATCTAGTCATATGGCATAGTCCAGTCAGTCTAAGAATGTTTGTATGGCGTAGGTTGAATAAAATGGACACTAGGTAAAAATTTAAAATATATCAGTTAAATAACTGAACAATTAAAATTCACAAGAACAAACCCACTTTTTCTTAGGACCGAACTTGTACTTTTTCTCAGTTTATGATTTTAGTGGGGTACAGCATCCAGCGGCGTTAAAAATAAGGGTAAGCATCAATAAGAGTACTCCATACTACAAATCGTTTGGTTCCTAATTTTTGTCAGTTTCTCGTATCGATTTATAATCAGTAGCAGCCGCCCCCGCCGGCCATTCATCGTGGCTGTCAGTTGGCGATTAGTGGCCCATTGTACCGATTCCACGACCTCACTGCTGCATGAGGGTTCTGACCAGAATGAAACACGCCACGGAAGTGTTGCGCGCTCTTCAATTTACTTTGATTTGAGGATAATTTTCCGACACATAAGGACTTTGGGTGAATCGTAAACAAAAATGCAGCATTTATTATTTACAGCATTTGTTGGTTCCCCAAACAAATGAGAAATAAAAAAGTGTATTTTCTTTAAATAACAGTTTTTGTATAAATCTCAGATCACAGAAGTTGCTAAAATATCTAATACGTTTTTATCTATGACATTAAATAATTCAACGAATTTTCCGAATCCAAGCATGGCAACTGTTCCGGCCGGAAGCCGCACACGTCACGATGGCCTGCGGTTTTTACGAGCCCCACGTGGAAAATTCACCAATTTAATTGTACTGGTAATTAGAATTGATGACTAATGCGATTAAACAAACGTGGTCACCCTTAATTGGATTTGTTGTCTGTGGCAACCCCTACTGAGAAATTTAGACAATCAAACGCGTAGGCAGGTTTGGCTTATGAGATGTGGTCTCTAGAATAAGAAAACTTGTCTGTTTTTGGATATAAGAAACGAGAAAATCTCGTTTTTTGGTCTGTCTGTATATCTGTGAGTATAACAAAGTATACTATAGGATATAATGTATACTTATGATAGGTATATTATACTATATTATGCTTCATTTTGTATCCTACCAACGGAGTGCACGCTGTATCGGGTTATTAGTGCATAAAAATAGATTTAGCGCTCAAAGCAATTGTAAAACTGTATCTAGTACTAAATAATCTATTTGTGAATGGTACAAAACTTGTGTTCATATTCGTAAAACCAGGACCTTTTACTTTGTGTTGGCATCCTCAATGGCAACATAAAATGATTTTAATTAAGATACTCAACTGATGCCGGGCCCAGATCGGACCCGAAATATATCTTGAGATTACTTTACAGTATTTATATTTGTATTATCCTATCTATCAGTATATTTATATTTAAAAACAAAAAACATGAAAAGCTTTTGTAGTATATTTAATTTTAAAACATACTGTATACAAGTATGTTTATATTAGTGATAAGTACTATATATAGTATAAGGCTTACGAAGTAACTTTGTCATCGCAGAAAATTAAAATACTGAGAAGTGTACAAGAATGATTACGATGCTGTATTTACAACTTGGGCTGTTCACCTCAGTCTGCTCACTTGGTGAGTCACTGACTAAAATCTCATTTTGTTGATTTAATCTTTTAGTCTATCTAAAAAATTAGAGAGAATGGTAGACTACATACAACAACAATATTATATTTTTTGAAGTGAAGCTAATAACTTGATAATGATCACCTTGTAGGTATATTTGTTAGAAGAAAAAACGGAAAAAAATATATATATACAATTTTGTTAGAAGAACAAACGTTACAGGTGGTAGAGCTGATGCCGGGCTCGGCTGTGGAGGTACCACCATCTTACTTGGAGACCCCCTCAAAGTAATTCGGGGGAGAGTAAGAGGACAGCTCACAGGCAAAAAACAAGGAGGCCCACCATGCCTGGGACCGATAGATGGCGGTATGTCCATCCCTAATAGCCGGGCATTACATGGAATAGACTGGTGACGGGCAGCGGCGTCACTGGTGCGAGGGTTCCGGCACCGCGCTCACCAACCCGCCTGCCCAGCGTGTGTGAGTATGGGCAATTCTTCCAGGATGACCGCCAGGAGTGGCAAAGTCCTGTAAAGGCTTATGTCCAGCAGTGGACGAACTAGGTTGATGGATGGATGGATGGAACAAACGTTGTTGAACAAGTCACTCTTTTTTTAGTGGGAGGCAGAGACTAATACAGATCTTCATTTTCTACGATCCTGAGTCTAGATTTCAATTTCATACTTTAAATTTAGGCGTTCTATGTATAAAATTTCCTTTGATATCAAAGCAAAAAACTCGGGAATCTTTTCAAAACACATTGTTCTGTAATTACGTGTGACTTAATCACAATACAAGAGAATAATTCTTCAAGAAAGTGTTTAGGGTAAAATAAATACCAATTTTAATTCAACCATCGCTTTCACGGTGGAACGTTGATGAGTATATTCAATAAAACAACTAAATAAAATTTTGTGAGATATATTTCAGACCATTCGGGCCTGATAGCCCGAAATATATCTCACGAAAATTTCATTTAACTGTTTTTCTATGTAATTATAATCAATAAAACAACTGAAACTGGGCTTTACGACGCCGCTAATAAGAGTGAAATAGAATAAATAATAAAATAAAATAAAATGTAAGTACAATCGGCAAAGCTCCCTCTGAAAATCATCAGACCTTATTCAAAGGCATTAACACCTACAAGAGTGGTCGTATCTCGGTGTGGTATACTATGGGGCTTGAACCACAAGTCACGCGACTTCGCCCAGGGCTGTTTGGACACCTGACGTTTCAGATTAACTCTGATTAAAGAAACGAACCCCAACTGTACAGACATGGAAATGAGACATTAGAGGAAATGTCGAGCTACATTACATTACATTACAATTACATGACTTATTTAAAACAAATAGTAGAGAAGTTTGTAATTAACAATTTGTTTTTTAATTTTCTGCTATTGAAAGTAGCAAAGGCTTTCAAGTGTACGTACTTCCAATACATGTTCATGTACATGTTCTAAATACTAAGTTATAAATTATTATGACTATGTATTTTTTTTATAAATGACGTTGATAAATACTCACTTCGCGATAAAGATATTTTTTATTGATTTTTTTGATGAATTCTAAGAAACACAACTTATCTTTACGTATTCTATGCCATTAAGACCGTGTTTTCGTACATTATGTATGAAAATCACAAAAGTTTAATTTCGTCAACTCCCAAATTTCCAATAGGCAAAAACAATTTCAACTGACACGCTACTCGAGTTTTCAAAATGTGATTACCTATATACAAGATAAATAATTTAGACAAATTACGACAAATTTGCTAGTGTGGCCCGAAGGCTTGACAGACAAATCTTCCTCGTTCTTAACCACTCCGCAATTTTAGAATTAGAAACAAGTTCTCCTTAATTTTTCCGGTTATCTATGTACAGTTCATGCCAAATCGATATCATGGGGCAAAGGCGATTAATTATTAGAATGAAAAAACCACATTCAAAAGGATACAATCAGTTTAAACGGAGTACAAAAGCCATGAAAATATTGGGGCCTAAACAAATAGGTTGGCTCATAGAAGAGGGCTCCTTCTTAAGCGAATATGTAGGAGGGCCCTTGAGGATACCTGACCCGAAAGGACCACTGAAATCGTTATTTGTTACAGTAACTTCTGTTTGAATGATGTGTGTGTTGAATGCTGACATTTAGATAAGCGGTATTGTTATATTCTACTCCCCTAGATCGTAGGTAACTATTACGTAATAAAAGCGAATAGATAGCTGTTAGATAAATATATAATTACTCGTACGTGTCGGTAGAATAAACAGTGTACAGATGAACAAGTCGTGCAGTATTCTTGGTTAGGTAATGACCGATATTTGCTACGGCGTAGCATACACAATAATAATTTGAACAGTTGCTACGAGGCGTTAAAAAACTCGCCTCAGTGGTCAAAGTTATTTAATTGTTTGTATAAAATAAGTAGATCTTGATTTATTATGAAGGTAGGTATGAATATCCTTAATTTAAGGGTTCAGATGTTATCAAGGTGGGGGTAGAATCAGCTGAGGGTCATATGTTAGGGAGTGCGTGCTGCGACGGAGGGGCTTGCCGCGCCATTGTGATCGATGAATATAGGTATAAAGTAAATATATGTAGGTTCTAAAGAAAATAATTGTGCCTATTTTGAAGCAGGCAGCTACAGGTTCAGGCTGAAAGTTTGATTTTCGTTTTTAATATTTCGTAGGCGTTTTTATTGTTGAGGTCGATCGTTGAAACTAATTTTTTTAGGCATAGGATTTGACAAAAAGGATAATCAAATTCCGATTATGAAGATATCATCGAGAATATACTGTTATTGCAAAAACTTTAACTTGTTCACATGCAATGTAAAAAGTTTAAAAAAGTTCGTTGAAATATGTTGAAACATATGAAAAAAAAATACATTTTAGCTCACTGCCACATAATTTCAAGAAGTCAGAATATCTTATATTAATTACATTATGCTAAAGTAATCTTTCATTAGTTCTGACAGCACATAGGTAGATTATTATAAAACATTTAGTAAATTAGACAAATAGGAAATTCAAATTAGATAGAATACATGGCTAGATAAGAGATTCCTTGGTTAAAAAATAATATGTAGTTGAACGCAGTGAAGAGCAAGATTTTCCCACCGATAAAAATGTAATTTAGACGCTTCAATGAATGAATTTTGTAACGAAGTTTTTGCGCCTTTCATTCATTTACGGCAATTGTCTAGCAGATGAATGGGATGGAATTATGAATAATTAACTATAACATGTAAATTAAAGGCTTGGTACGAGTATATTGATTGCAAGATAAGTAGTTTTGAAATTATTTTCGTGTAGAGCGTTTAAGTCGATCTAGAATATATTTATAGGAGTAAAACATAATTTATAGTTACCTATAAGACTATTCAAGAGGTTCTGCTTTTCTACCGTTAATTTCTGGACGCAAATACGCGCTTTTCGAACGTTTCACAGAGCCCTGGACTGAAATATGCGTTATAGCATTTTCATTTAATGGCATAGCACAGAAAAAGGGAGGATGCGAACGTGTTAAATGAATCAAAAAACCTCGAGTGGATGGATATATACGTACATAGGAGCACGAGTACAAACGAGTGTTTGAACTGTTTGTTGTTGAGGAATATTCGTCGTGAGCATGAAATAGGTTGGAAAATAACTCCACTCACTCCCGGGGGCACAACTGCGATACAATCAACTCTGATTCACATTTTGAAGTTCGTTTACCGAACGGCTCGGGCGGGCGGGCGGCGTGTACAGTACACGGTAGGCGGGCGGGGACGTGAGAAATCGAACGCGACATAATAACATAACCAAAACGGAGTTGGAAGACGTTTCTCCGTGATAATGACGTCATTATTGCTCGTTAGAATAGACTTTTCCATTTTACGAGTATATTATTCATTTGAATGGTTTTATCATTTTGAGGTTGTTGTAACAGAGATACATTTTTTCTATTTCAAATAATTATTTTATTTTGGGATACATTTTATTGTCCAAAACCTTATATAACTCAAATGAAATAATATTTAAATCATATTTTAGGCCATCGACGTAAAGTTCACCGGTTTAGGCCTATCTTTGCGATTTGCAAGAAATCGTGTATCGAACAGCCGAAATATTAAGATCAAAGAGTGAAATATTATATAATGTATCATAAAAATTAATAAATATCCATATATTAAAATAATTAATACATTTTTTTTTTTTTATTTAAATCCTTGTTTACAAATAAAACACAAAAGAATACGACGCTGTCTGGGACGACACGATAACCCTCGCCTTAAAATAATCTTTATCTAAATAAACTCCTAGGTAGGTATCAAAAAGTCTCCAACAAAGAGCAGTCTAGCCAGTAGGAGGCTGGAGGCGGCGCACAGTATTGCCTCGTATAGATGAAAACGCGGACTTAATTATTTTTGAAGGAAATTTGTATTCTAAAAATGGAGTATTTATTGAATAACATATAATACGTAAAATCGTAGTCATAAAGTTAACAGTAATTTTTTTATTTATTTTAATATTTCAATTTGCAGGCTTGAAAATATTTATAATTCACTTAAGTGTTCTTTACAATTATTATTGAAAATTATTGTGAAGTGTACGTCACACAAGGTGTACAGGTTTTGCTTACTAGTAATTTTCCCGGATTTCTCATCTACTTATACGTATAATTAGAATGTAAAATGACTCGGCCCAGTAGTTTTTTTTTTATATGTTATGAATTACTCACACCAATAGCTTTTTGGTGCGGTTTAGATTTACACCAAAACTTTGTGTATAAGTTTATATTTGGACATTACTCTTAAATTAAAACAAACACAATAATAGCATATCATACTTAGTATTTTATTCAGCAGAGTGATCATTATCAGTTGTTAGGATATTTAACGTCTCAATTACTTCCTTGGGCAGTTCCTTGTTGTTAATCTTGGGTATTTTTCTAATACTTGAGATGAAGGGGTCTGAAGTGACTAATAACCTATTGAACACGTCATGCATAGTTACTTCACGTGAGCATTTTCTGGAAAAAAACTCCCTATATTGTTTAATATCCTTGTTCCGGGCTTCTTGGGCTTCCTCGGATAATTGACCTATCGGAACAAGGAATTGAGATATAACAGCGGACGAATGCATCAATATTTTGTGAACACTCGTCGGCATGTAATACCATGGGTAATTTTTTATAAAAACCACAGCTGTTTTCAAACAGTAGTTTTCAAACATATCTGTTTTGATTTGTCGTCCACTAGACAAAGCAACCAAGATTGTATGAAAGCGATTTATTAAATTTTTGTTTATACCTGTGATTGAAGCTGAAAGGTCGCTGTTTTGAAAAAATCTTCTCGCTGTGTTGCCATCGTTAGAGTTGCCGAATCCGGGTTTTGGGCGATCTACTATCAAACCCATATTTTTTTTGAACTCATCTTGAACGTGCTTCTTTCTTTCTGCTATTTTCTGTTTGTCAGTAGGCTTGGTCACGCGCCATTTCATCACAGTAAGCTTATAACTTACATGAAGCAGACATTCGAACATACGGATCCACGCATGTAATATAGATAATCCGAACCGAAGATTTTCTCTACAGATTGTTGCATTGCGCATTTTACTCATCGAGTTGAATTCACTGGAAGTCATTTTGCATATATAACACCTTTGCGTAGAAGTCGTTCCTGTTGCTGCATTGCACAATTTGCCATCAGTCATTGTAAAGTACAATTCGTGTAAAACAAATATTAATGATCCTTTTTCTTCGACTACCGAAGGCAATAAATTTGATATTTGATTTTCAAATCTGTCCATTTCTTTCCGAGTAATTTCAACAGTTTCGTGCTCATATTGGATACGAACTGGACGACAAAATCTAGGCGATGATGGTCTTTCATTTACCCAAAGAACCATTTCTTTTCCATCCTTTTGGCCTGATAGCTTTAGTGGCACTGCACACGTGACAAGCATGCTCGCATCCGAAGTATCAGAGTCCTGGAACTTTTGTTTATATTCTGAGAATCCAGAAGTTCCATCTATGCCCCATTTCCACTCTAGTTTCAAATTGGATATACCTAACATAAAACAAGATTTTTGTTTTAAATATTCTGCTATTCGCATAAGAGAATGATCCGCTAAACCTTGTAGCGATACAAGAGCATGTTTTTCTGACACTTCACGACAATCTTGTTTGGGATAGCACAATTTTTTGGCTTCTAAAATTTGTTTATAAGGTGGAAACTTAATTTTATTTGTCTCTCTGATGACATTGTATTGGTAGACAGAAAGATCAGCGTCTAAAAACACACAAAGTGCTTGATTTCCTGTAAGACGGCAATGATCAATATTTTGTGAATCAAGTGACAACAAACAAGATTGTAACTGTTGTGATGTTGCACTCATAGCTAAAGTAATTACTTTCGCAATATCAGGACGTCCTTCTTTACGGAAGCTTCTACATGCAGCAAACGCCAACTCACTACCACTAGTGCCAAGATCCCGGAGATGCTCAGTTTTCCTTCGCTTCGTACGATCAGAAACTGAGTCGAAAGATGTTGTTGGACGACCTTTGGGTGCACCTATAGGTTGGGTATAGGTATAGGACTGAAATGATTCCTTTCCATTAAACCACTCTTCATTTTTGCTGTATAGTACGCTTTTTGTTCGGCTAACATTTAAATATTTGTTCTTCAGCTTGACTAAAAAAAAGTGAACGGTTTTTTTTACTGTTGCTATTTGTTCTCCCGTAGCGTTTGTCTTCAAAATAAGGAATTCTAACAAATGACACGATTTTGCATCCCAATTTTTTCGTGGGTCTTCAAATACAATATCTGCCAGCTCACGTCTTGTAAATTGAACGAAATTTCCTGCAAGAAACAATAAAATTTAACGTATAAATAGGCAAGTTTTGGCAAGATGTTTTTTATTACGCAAAAAGCACACATCTTGAGTAATTTATGTCATTAATTTCAAAGAGGTCATATGGGGTCATGTTCGACAAAATCACTCGTAAAATAAATAATGTCGTAATTTTTTCAACTTTTTTGGTTTTAATAAATTTTTTTTATTACTTGGGATACCATCTTTCAATACAAAATTATAATGTAATAAGACCACACCTTCGTTAAGCAAATCCATATTTTTGTAATAACAAAACAGTTCAACTTGCAACACAATATTTAAAACCTTAAATAACGTTATTCACGCGTGAACAGAGAAAACTGACAAGTAAACAATGTTTGACATCAACTATCTCAAATAATTTGTTAGAAAACTACCCTCAATATAATGTTATTAAAATAGTTTAACTACTCAAGATCACATATTTGAAAATTTTCATGACTTACCTTACAATTGAATAAATTTACTTTCGTCCGGCCTAGGCAACACTGTGCGGCGCACCGGTGTCAGAACCAAGCGAGGTAATGCCTTAAAAATATTTCGAATATGCTTAGGCTACAATTTGAATTTCAGAGTGGATAAGATGAGAATATTTAAGGTCAAAAATGTTAGATTTTATTATTTTATCATTATTTAATTAAAATTAATCAAAAATAGCGGATTAAAATGCGTAAAACATGAGATGTGTTGAAGAGAAAAAAAACATAATAAAAATGTTTTAAAAATAACAGCGAAGCGTTTTGGACCGCAGTGATCACCGTTATTGCCTTTCGAAGGAAAGCAAAAGAAAGGGAAGCAATCAATTAACTCATTTCCCACAATTAAGAGGGACGTGCACAAAATTAGCAGAACGTCTCTGGCAATCAGGGCAGTACGCATCGGCGGAATTAATCGAGGAGGAACTTCCTCGCCCTTTGTCAGACACAACAATAAACAGTTCTCGGTGAATAACCGGCTGAAACAAAACGAGCAAGGATTACCTTTTCAGCGTTTTCAGAATTTCAGCTTAAAGTGGACAGGACACGTTCCAAAATACGGCGAGAACGATACGAGCTTTGTTTGATACACCTCTGTGTGGCGCGCCACCACGGCGGCGCTTTGAAAATTGTTTCAGAGCAAAATTGCTAGGTAATCCTTTATCTTCTACCTCCCATAATTCCACAATACTGTGGATTTGTACCGGAGAATAACAGATAGTTTGGAACAATTTTTACAAAGCTAACTCAACAGATAGCCGCCTTTGCATTCATTTTTGGGGTACCGTCAAAAAGATAAAACTTACTCAATATACCAACCGTGAAAGCTACTGAAAACTGCTTGTAGAATTCACTAGGACTATGAGAAAAATTAAATGTTCCATGACGACACATTTTAAAGTACTTAAATTTATTAATGTGGGTTGTTCAATGAGGCGACTTGTCATCTATCTATATTCATATCAAGGGTCGTTATTGGGACCTCTGCTATTTTTTTAATATTACGCTTCGCCATTACGGCGCCTGATGTTATTGGTTCCGGTTGATATCGAAAGATAATGGTCGTAAAGTCATGTATTGCGGCTTGAACGACTTTGACACCAAGTTGGCCACTAACCACACGACAAGAAGAATAGAATAGATATATTTGTGGAATCACTAATAAAACAGGAAGAACTGGACAAAATGAATTCAGGGTTCTTATTTAAGGATCTTCCATCCATCAGCCTAGTTCGTCCACTGCTGGACATAAGCCTTTTCAGGACTTTGCCACTCTTGGCGGTCATCCTGGAAGAATTGCCCATACTCACACACGCTGGGCAGGCGGGTTGGTGAGCGCGGTGCCGGAACCCTCGCACCAGTGACGCCGCTGCCCATCACCAGTCTGTTTCATATAAGGCCCGGCTATTAGGGATGGACATACCGCCATCCATCGGTCCCAGGCATGGTGGGCCTCCTGGTTTTTTGCCTGTGAGCTGTCTTCTTACTCTCCCCCGAACTACTTCGAGGGGGTCTCCGAGTAAGATGGTGGTACCTCCACAGTCGAGCCCGGCATCAGCTTTACCACCTGGATCGGTTCGGTTCGGATCTTAATGACGTAAAATGGAACATACCTTAAAAAGGCTATGTGTTTTACGTTTCGATGCCTCTGTAGGCTGCCGAGATCAATTCCGAACCGAATGTACAGAACATTCAATAATGAAGTAAACGACAAAAATAATGTAAGTACCAAATAATAATACCGTTTGACGTAACCAAACCGTAACAAAATTTATCAAATGACAGAACACCTGGAAAGCATGGAATATCAAATGAAATACTACAAATTTAATGATGGAACTGTATAAGCAAATTTTGTAACTGAACTGTACGTGCGATGATAATATGTTTATGTGAACTATTTAACCTGAAGCGTTCAAAGCAGTTGTTTGAAAGGGCTCCCGGAAAGGCGCGTTCCATGGAAATGTTCGCGTTCGCCAAATGACTGCTATGTTTACAAACAGCAGTATAATTACAGCAAGAATGTTAAACAGCGGTCCGCGGCTCGGGAAACAGCCGCCTCGGAACACCCGACACATCTTATTGTCATAAAACATGATATGGAATTTGCAGATTTCTACTGAAATGTGCGAATTGCATCTAGATGCGTATTCATTACTAATTCAAAGTTTAGGTACATCCCTACTCCATACCACTACTTACGATAGGCTTTTCCGTCCTTTTCATTGCTTTTTCTGTTCTCCTTTCTTTCCTTCGACCGGCATAACGGAAAATTTTTCTAAGAAATAATATTGCTACAGCACAACCATTAATTTTCTATTAGCTCCATTACTTTTTTCAGTGTGCGTGATAAGCTTCACAGCGGGACGCCGACTACTGCGAACGGATGGAGGGGGGTTAAACGTCGCAATTTACTACGCAAACAGAAATATTGTTTGATAAATCAATGCTGTCGGGGTCTAGCATAGCAGACCATATCGAGCTTTAACCGCTCGATACAACATGTCTATCTCTCTCGAGGTAGATCAACAGAGTCAGAGAGAGCACTGTATCACGCGCTATCGAGCTTGATACGGTTTGCTATGCTAGACTAGCTGAAACGACTGAAGATTATTTTCACTTGTTTAATGAACCGGACGCACGCAAGCAAGATATCGCTAAATCGGAAGTATATATGTTTTTTTGCAGTTGATGCGATAAAAAACAGGCCTTTCTCGAAAAAATATCAGAATTTTAAGGCGAGATGCAACTACGCATATGTCAACCAGAATCGGAGATGAAATCTAAAACCATTTTAACGGACACTAAATAGAGTCGAATATTGTACAGCACAGTTGAAGAGTTCTCTGATTAAGAATGCATAAAAATGACGATATTTTGCGGATGATTTGTACTTTTTTGGGAAACTAGAGCTAAAAGTGATTGGTTTTTTTTTAGCTTGATACTAATATTTTAAAATCGAACCTTATCTTTTTTTAAGGGGCAATTTGCAATATACTTAACGTATGTGTAAAAACTATTGCCAAGTATTTTCTACCTTTTCATTGAATTCTTTTGATTATATATTGTTTGTGTCTTCTATTCAGTGACCTTACACGCGACGTCAAAATATTAGATTTGAACTACGAATCTTTTCAGTTATCTATGGTTTGGCTATTGTTTTAACAATAATGAGAACTTAACAGATTAAAGGGTGCAGCGATCAAATCCAGCGCAACTAATAAGAATGATCTGTCGGAAGACGGGACTACACTCAAACTGACTTCAATAAATTATTGCTTGATCAGTTACTCAAATATGACCGAGTAAAATCACAGACACGTGAGTAAAATCATACCGCTCTTGCGACAATACTTACGACAATATGACAGTCCGTGCTTCCAACGCGGATAAACTGTACCTTAACGTACATGTACAAAAACGCTCCACATAAAGTGGAATCCAAAGATAAATAAATTGAGTTCAGATAAATGAATTGTATGAAAGTGCGGTATTTTCAGCGGGCCATTGAATTTTATTTCGGCTTGTTGCGTTCCCATTTGTCTGAGTCTGTGCGTTAGCGTTGCAGTTGATTTGTGGTTTCCATCTATTCGGTTGCATGATTCAGTATTCCGATGAAACGGTTGCATGATTCATATAATTACTGAGTATATTGAAAAATACAACAAAGTACATGATTCAAAGTAAAAAAAATAAACGTTTTGCGCGGAAAAAGTTCGTTTAATATGCCTATAACCTTGAGGGTAATCTAATTTAGCTAAAGAAGACAACAGAAAATCGCATTTTACATTTTTGAATGAGACTGCAAAAAACAAGCGAGCAAAGCCACAAGCAAGTCATAAATAAGAACAATAAAGGTAGATATGTAAACCATTATTTTTGCACGCCCAACACGTTTAGAAAATCCCTGTAATAAATAACAATTAGGCCCTTAGCTTGAGCTTGGTATTTGTGAAACTGTTAAATAAATAAAGATCATAATTTCAAAGCATCTTTTACCGTCTCCGTGTAATGAATTCCTTGAATTTATATTCGTCGAGCGGGAGTCGGTTGTCGAGGATTATTTCTTACAAATTCGGGACAAGTGGCTCCATTTTGTGAATATTCATCAACGTACCGTCGGAGTTGAGGGTTTACTACCGCATCCGATTAATGTTGATATTTCTCTCGTTTGGCTTTACGATGTCACCGAAGAACTTCTTTATTTGTTCTCATTTTTTTTAATGAAAAATAAAAAGCATAAAAATTCTCAAAGTCATGCATGACACGTACCCCCGTATCAAAGGTATCCAAGAGCGGACTGACAATGAAACAGTCAATAATATTACCACAGACCACTTAGCCACTAGACATCTTTTCAACCACGGACAAGTGAGATTTTTTTCCGCCACTGCGTGGGTGCTGCGGGGAGGGTATATGAGTAAGGAAATAGAGATGGGATAGTATGGAATGACATTTGTAGGGGCCGTCCATATATTGCGTCATTTGAAATTAGGAAGGGGGTCTGCGGGTCTACCACGTAATTCTGATTTTCATCAACATCAACTTGAGATTGAAATTGACTTGCGTGCGACGACGCCCGCCTAACATGCCATCTCTTTTGCACGCGTTGAATTTCGCATGCATTTGCTTGAAGTTGATACAAATCAGAATTACGTGGTGGGGCCGCTGGTCTACGGATGACGGTAATAATTATGAGCATAGATGGCAATAATGGGGGGTCTTGCCAAAAGAAAAAAATATTGTTTAAACAACAAAATTGATTTTGTAATACAGATAACGAAAATAACATCGGTTTTGTAAGAAGGTGGGGTCATTGGATAATGATGGTAGGATGATTGTAGGGAGGAGGGGTCAAAAATCGGCAAAAATCGATGACGTAATATATGGTAGCCCAATGGTAATGCAATTGCACTGATGTGTTGACGAAAAAGGTTCGCCCTCCTTCCCTCTAATGGCTTAGTGATCTGTGAATATTACACACTCTTTTTCACCATTTATTTTTACGTCGCAACGTCATAGGGATGAGCCTTATCGCCGTTGTTCGGGCACGAATACACGCTTTTTAGGGCGTGCAGGTTTACAGTAGCCTAAGCATGAAAACATCTCCGTATCGTTGCGTTTGAAACTAAAAACTTAGGTTGCCATACATAGCTGTTAGTTCCGCTACCGCTGGAGCGGTTTCCCAGATTTCATACGATTTTGATGTAGTTTAAAATGCGACTATACGGAGATGTTTTCATGCTTAGGCTACTGGTCATAATTTCCGAAAAGCTTACTCGTGTGTGTGTTCAGGATTCGAACTAAGGTCTCAAGATGGGAATCCGGCCGGTATCGTTCCGATTGAACTACTGCTGCTCAATTGTTTTTAATTAGAATTAGGAGAGGTCGTTCCGAGAGGATCGCAACTGTGATCGCAACCTCTCTCAGTGTAATTCTGTCATAGTTACGAGTACGTTTTAGGTTAGGTATATTTAATTATGCATGATAGGTGGTGGTAGGTGAATAATATCAAATGAAATGAAAATCAAATCGTTATCTATGCATTAGTAGCGAATTGAAAATAATCATAACTTATGTTTGAATATCTTTATAGATTATCATATCACTGACATAATTATAATGTGAATAAATAGTCAGTAATAATCAAAATAAAATAATTTATGGAACTTTCTAATTATAAACATACATACTCATGTAAAAAGAAAATTGTCTCTTTTCAGTAAGAAAAATTAAGAGGTCTCTTTTAAAATTTTTAATAATTTAATACAAACGTTATAATTAGATAAGTATTTGCATGCTGGCTGATTGACGCGTTTTCTTTTCTATTTATGGCAAACTATTTCATGTACCCTTAATAAATATTTCCTTTCTTTCATTCTAAAAGCTTCGTCCAAGATTATTTGTTCGCTTTAACCGATGTAACAGTTTACAGAGAGCTTGAAATAGAGATTTGAAATTGCCTACGAGTGAAGCATAGATAAATATTAGCATATTATTGTTCATCGTGAGGCCTGGAAAATTTGCTTTAAATGATTATTGCAAAACGGCTCACTTCGGCTTGATCGGGATAGCCGACCAGTTTCAGCAGATTCAGACTGTCTTTTTCTGGGCGAGTGAAGACGCTTACGCGAAGACGTTGCGCCTCGCACTGGTTTTGCAATAATCATGTTTTATCCTCAAGTTTCATTCAATTCGATAATTAGCTTAAAATGGTTCCAGCCTGAAAAAGCACAGATTTGTCACAATATTTTGTTGTTTGTTTTAATTCCGCTCACCAATAGTACTAATGCCAGGCGTTGTACAATGAAAGCGATGTTATCAAATTACGAGTAAATTTAAATTTAACAAATGTGCTACTGATTAAATACTAAGCATTTTAATGATGTAATAATGACGTTTCACCTGGAAGCGACAACATTTTATATCAACTAATGCAGAACGCTAAACTTTGAAACTCGTAAAAGCAAACGCGAACGAAACATTACCATTGAAAATGTTTTACTGAAGTCTTGAAATTCTTCTGGAAAACCCGTCGATTCGGGTCCCTTTTTGAAAACCGCAGACCGTTTTGGTTAAAATATTAAATGATTGTCAGGATTTGCACTGCTGCAGCAAACCTCATAATATATGAGGAGCATCGACTTCGGTTATTGATATATAATGTTCTCGAGGTCCGGTGACTTTTATGCTAGCGTTGTTATCGTTGAATCTTGCATTCAAAATAGTAGTTTATGCTTCAAGGGCGAAAAGGAATAAATTACGGGGACAATTTTAAACGTAACCGAATAATTTATTGCTCTTACGCCCGTGTATCATACTACGTTTTTCAATGCATAGTGTGAGGAAATAAAACAAATATAATCTTGTGAACTTTAAATTATAATGGCTCAAAAGGACTGTATCCAGAGCCGTTGAACAGCGGAAAAACAGTATAACATTTATGGTACACAGAAAAGGTTGTAGGTAAGCCAAATTCTCGTAAAAAAAAGAAAAAAAAAAAATAAAGCCCTAGGGCAAAATAATCGACTTTCTGTTCGGTTTTGATGCATAAAAAGTGGGCCTTTACGAGCACTTGCATTGAGAGATATTTATATCGGGTAAAGCTTGTAGTAATCAGTGGAGACCACATTTGTACTGACTTTGTACCTTCACTAAAAGTGCCAATATAGTTCTGCAAGTGTATAGCTTGATGTGATCTCCACTGTACGTTTTGTTTCGTCATGTAGAAATATTTCCTCATCGGATAATATAAGTGTTATGGCGGGCTTAGATGGTAACTTCCATTTTATATGTTGGTAACGGGTCATAAAAATGTTTCAATACGGGAACTCTTTGGTTTTCTTCAAGAATTAACGAAGTTTTCGATGTTCCTAGAGAGTCTATTTTTACAACATATCGTCAGGACATAATAACGTTTTAGAGACTAACTTTAATCTGATCTCGTAAAATTTATTTTTACCGACGACTTTTCGTCCCAACGTGGTAGGGGTTAATAGTCTTACCTTTCATCTTTTAAGGGCATGCAGGTTTACCTTAGTATCTATCTTTATTGTTCAGTAAGTGGCTATAAGTAATAAGACTATGTGGTACGAAAATAAAGTATATTCTAGAAAACTCATTAATTATTGCTCGAACGCCAGGGGTCGAATCTAATTCTCAAGATTGAGTGTCCATTTTTGACTGGCAATTATTTATTGAATATGAATTTTTGTATCTCTACGTAAAATGTACAAAAATGCTTGCTCTTTCTATTTTCATAGTTATTGTATCGATTAGAGCACAATTCTTATTTGAGAAACCTAATATGCCGCCACTCTATTCTTTCCCAGTTACCCGCACCATACTCGAAGTTTATTTGAATGCGAGTGTACTACAGCCCGTCCTTGATTTGTCTAAAAATAAAGAGAGCTTAAACATCGCGATCGCCGTCGCCGGGTTTATTCAAATTTCCGCACGGATGCATGTACAATATTGTGAAGCAATTAATATATCCGGGCGGGACCGGCGACGCTGTCGTTGCCCCTCTTCCTGCCGCAGCCTCCTAAACCCGGATTCCGGTACCGCTAGCTACCTCGGGATCTGCCAGATGCTGCTCATCATTTTATCTGTCCTGCAATTTTCGATCGGGAGATATTAAACGCCTAGATCTGAAGAAATTATCTCTCGCATGTAGACACACCACAGTGTGTCCAGGGGATCTAAAAAGGCCAACTTAGGTGAATCATAAAATTATTTGAAAGTAGGATGGAGTCAGAGATTTTTCACGCGTGCAAAAGAGACGACATTAGAACGGAATCATAATATGATTCATCCAAAGCGGCCTTTTAAGAGGGCCTGGGCCGAGTTAGAAAAAGAAAAGGCCCGCGCACCAACCAACCGTGACAAGTTTTCATGGTAACCGTTGCAACTAGCTATGAAAAGTTGCCAAGTTCTACATATTCAGTAGCAAAAACCCTAACAAGCTTTCTTTTAAAACAAGTAACATCGGCACCCAATTTGATCTCAATTCTTTTTTCGGCTAAGCTGACAATCTGGCACCACTTTTCTACTGAACTCAGCCTCTTTTTCACAGATAGGGTTTTAGTGGGATACAATATAATGGAAGCGGTAGCTCTTACTAAAACGCCATATACAGGGTGGAAAAAATTTAAGAGCCCTGGAGGGGAACTACCTTAAATCCTTTAATTAGCTCATTTTACTGAAAGGAAACATTCCTTTATTTTTTAAAAGAAACAAAACTGCATTCAAAGATCTTCTAAAATTCGCTTATCTCACCCGGGAATCGAACCAACTAAAAATAAAAAAAATAAAACCTCACTATTTTATTATACGAATCGGTAGGATTATTTTTCAGGATAAAATTTGATTAATAAACATTCAGTCTTACACTCATCTGTTGTACGAGATACCCATGAAATTGAATATTTATTACAAGTTCTTTATTAACAATACCTAGTACTGTTCACTCGTATCAAGTAAATGACACGTTATAATTTTCTTATCTCTCTAACATCCAAAGACATCGTATGAGCTTGCTAATGTTATACCTTGTTGAAGACTTTATTAAGAAAATCGTTAAATGGTAATAATAAATCTATGCACAGCACAATTTCTTCTTGCACTAGGTGTACTGACGAAAAGTTTAAAAAGGGAACGTATTTTTTTGCAACGCGGAGCAACAAATTTAAAGTTCGAACGATAACTTTCAACAATTTTAAAATCGATAAAAGTATTCGTTCGAATTTCAAATTTTGTTTTGTTTTGCTTTCATTCCGTACTGTCATTGTGTAATAATGGCGTATCATTATTACTTTACAAGTGAGCAGTACTAAGTATTGTTAATAAAGAACTTGTAATAAATATTCAATATCATGGGTATCTCGTACAACAGATGAGTGTAAGACTAAATGTTTATTAGACAAATTTTATCCTGAATAATAATTCTACCGATTCGTGTAATAAAATAGTGAGTGTTTATTTTTTTAATTTTTAGTTGGTTCGATTCCCGGGTGAGACAAGCGAATTTTAGAAGATCTTTGAATGCAGTTTTGTTTCTTTTAAAAAATAAAGGAATGTTTTCTTTCAGTAAAATGAGCTAACTAAAGGATTTAAGGTAGTTCCCCTTCAAGGCCCTTAAATTTTTTCCACCCTGTATATTCTCACAATCTGATTTTTTTATGATTTGTTATTTATTTACTTTATTTATTTACTCATAGGAAGATTAACAGACAAATAGGTGCAGTAAAAATTTAGAATAAATAACTAAATGCCGATAAAAAATATTCTTATGCATAACATTAATTGTATGTACGTGTAACTTATAGTGCGGTGAAGGCTTATACGTTTAATAAGGAAGGTAAATATATATGACGTAAACTTAACAAAAAAAGTACTTGTGTCCGAAAGGTTTAAAATCTGTTAACTGTTTCTTGACATCAACTGTTTCATCAACAATATTTCTGATTTATATAAAAACGGCTCATCTCAATACGTGTTATGATTTTATGATCGGGAAAGCCGACCAGTTTCAGCAGATTTAGACTGCTTTCATCTGGGCGAGTGAAGACGTTTACGCGACGACGTTACACCTCACACAGGCAGTCTAAATCTGCTGAAACTGGTCGGCTTTCCCGATCATAACACGTATTGAGGTGAGCCGTTTTTATATAAATCATGAATTATTCTCAAGTTTCATTTAGTTCTATAATATTTCTGATCTATAGCGGTTCAAGACTCATATACATACAGTTCCACAGGGAGAACAGATCACCACAACAACTCCAACACTGTCTTGTTGAATCAACAACAACGCACGAGTAGAGGCCTCATCTTTATTACATCCCGCTAAAATTGGCATCCTTTGTGCTGCAAAATCCCTTCATATCTAAAATGTTGCTTTGAGCGCAAACACGTTTTGATTTAAATACTTCGTTGGTACGTACTTGTATTCGTGTAGGAGCATTTACTTTAGCTATGAGACGATAAAAGTGACCATCCCCCCCGATTCCATCCCATCCCATCAAACTAATATTATAAATGCGAAAGTTTGAATGGATGGATGTTTGTTACTCACTCACGTCGTAACTACTGAATGTATGGCCTGAAACTTGCACAAATGTAGTTCTTGACCAGGAATAGGAAATAAGCTACTTTTTATCCCATAAATCAGTTCCCACGAGATGGCAATAGGATAGGGTGTCAAGTTTCTATAGAAAAGTGATGTACTGTTACTCCTTCAAGCCTTACCTACTGAACGGATCGGGCTGAAACTTTGCACAAATGTAGTTTTAGACTTGGAATAGGACATAGGCTACTGCGCGGGCGGAGCCGCGGGCAAAAGCTAGTACTTTGTGAATATAAAAAAAACGGTAATTCCGAACCACCCGTTAAACTCTAAGCATTTGTCTATTTTAACAGTTATCGGACCTCTAAGGTCATAATGCCTTTCAACCATTGACTTAGTCAATGCTTTCAACCAACTAATTTGGGAAACCAATTGACGTATTATAAAACAGTTATGTCCCATTCTAAGTGTGATTGTAATCTCGCTTTGATTACAATGTAATAACTGGCTAATTTTGATGAGAGGAGGCACAAACAAGCCACGCACTGGTGGCTTTGAGTTTGTGCCCGTTCTTCATATTACTGTAGGTTTGTTGTTTTATTAATGTATCTACACTTGTAGCAGAGTAAATATATTTACAGAGTAGTGAATCTTAGTATAAACGTTCAGATTCGAACTCACACACGCAAACGCTTGCTCTTTACGCCGCGCCGCCGCAACATGATGTATGGAGACTCCCCCGAACTTCGCTTAGACGGCGTGTAGAGTTAAAGGCGATTATTTCATGAAATACATGGAAAATTTGAATAAATTTCTGGTATATGCATTTTGACTATTATAATCTAGGATTTTGAAATTGGAAAACATGTTTGGATAAATTTTCCTCGATAGAAATAATTGTTGAAATGAGGTCTTCAAACACACTTTTTCTCTTCGTTTGACAAATAGGAACCATATACAGAACTCAAACATATTTTATTAGGTGTGTTTCAACAATATCTAGAAATTTGATATTTGAAATTTTGCTAGCTATTTTAGTTTTTTTTTAATAAAAATATAAAACCAACTTTTTTCCTTTTGCCCCGAATTCGCCCCTCTCGCACTGCGCGATTTTTCGCTTGAAGTGACGGTGACAAAAATAAAATTCGCATAGCCTCTTAAATCAGAGCGTTTTAATAAGAATCACTACTCTATAAATATATTAAATCTGCTTGTAGCTCCTTGTTCAGAGACAGTTAGTGTAAAAAAACATAATAAATTTACCTCATAAGCACTTGAGTAAAAATAAAGATATCCTATTTCATAATCAATAGGTAAGAGTAGAATATGCTGGCTTGTTATTCAAATATGAATCAAGTTGATTTCAAAAGCTGGAAAATAGAACAACTCTATGCATTCAATGACTCACTCATCCATCACGATCGACAAAGTAGGTGAGGTGTGTATGTATGTATATACGTAGTATGGTCATTTTAAAGTGAACAAGAGCATAAGATCGGTTAGCAGCCGGATTGTGAAAAACCCGCCTTTTTCTAATTAATCGGAACAGAACACTTAAATTCAAAATTCACTCAATAGTTACTCAACAAAATCTTATTACCTATGTATTGTGTATGTTGTCATCGCAATGTTTCGATGTTTTCGAATGTTTTCTCTGCAAATTAGAATTGAAAAAAATTCGAAATTCTAATTTAAGGAAACCAATGGAAACTTTGCGATGGCAGCATATTTTGATTAATTAGAAAAAGACGGGTTTTTCCCAAACCCGCTGCTGCGAAACCAGTTTAAAAAAAATACATTGTGATACCAGCATCTCATCAAAATTCAAAAATTCAAAATTCAAAAAGTTTATTTTGCAAAGTAGGTATACATAATACACGTTTCACAAGCCAAATTTTAATCTTATAAAAATATATGTAATAAAATAATAAATGTACATGAACTACTTAGATTAAATGTTTATTTAATTTATGTAATTTATACGATTAAAATTATAGGTAAAATATTATTATTATTATTGGTGAAATCCAATCAACCGCCCGAACCCATACCGGAGACCCGGCCAGGGACCAGGAACAAGGTTCAATGATCACCAACCGAGCCCCCAGCAAGAATCCAGGCGGCCGACCAAATCCCATCCTATATACTACATAGTAATAGCTTACACATATAAATACATACCTACCTCCGCCCATTCGATTAGTCTTGCTAAGAAGAACGGGCAAGAAACTTGGCAAGATCATGTCTTTTTTTTAACATAAACTTATACTATAGGTACATCAAATTACTTATATCTACTTTAACCAAAGGATAAGAAAATACAAGACAATACATCATATCTAGTACCTGAGCCTAGAGCATGACCAACTCCAGTCTATCTAGGATTCGTTTGAAGAAATTCGGACTCTCCTTGTATTGAAAAAAAAATATTTGGTTTATTAATCTTTTCTCTAGGGATGTTACGTATAAACAATGTACTAAGATTTATACTTTTGTCAAAAAATTCTGTTTTGCACCCTCTCTTTTTTTGGTTATCAAACGTTCGCTTCAAGAACGCGGTTAAGAGATCAACTTGATTTTTTTTTCATAAAATTGGTAATAGAAATATGAAGGTATATCACCTAAATTCAATATTTTTTTCCCTACAGAATTTTTCAGTGTTAGCTAAAAACACACCAATTTGTTGTTTCGCTGCGTGATCACTAGTATTACGCGTTCAAGAAAAAGAGGCCAAAGAGCCAACATATAATCGCCTCTATGACAAGCAAATAAAGTCTTTGCCGTAGGACTTATTTTGCTGGACGGGTAATAAAAAAAGTCGCTAGGGTATGCCATCTTCTTAAGGGCAGCGTGTTCGCCAGAACTTCTAGTAAGCGTCCTCTTTGCTGATAATATAAAAGGTTCGCACGCATGACCATTGCATATTTTATAGGCAAGGAAATATCAAAAAGTGGTGGCGATAACCGATAAGCCGATAACAATTCAGATAGAACAGGATACTGCCACGCACAACATCAAGAGGGCATTCGAAAAATTGGTCGTATATAAAAAAAACCGGCCAAGTGCGAGTCGGATTCGCGCACGAAGGGTTCCGTACCATTATCTATAAAAACGGCAAAAAACATGTCTGTTGTATGGAAGCTCCCTTAAATATTTATTTTATTCAGTTTTTTAGTATTTGTTGTTATAGCGGCAACAGAAATACATCATCTGTGAAAATGTCTACTGTCTAACTATCACAGTTGATGAGATACAGCTTGGTGACAGACGGACGGACAGTGGAGTCTTAGTAATAGGGTCTCGACCCTTACACTTTGGGTACGGAACCCTAAAAATACTTTGTGCAAAACAAACTCCCAATTATATAGATAAGTCTCATATCATAATAAAAGATATCAAAACTTATCGTTATCATATTTGATTAGTAATGCAATTAAAAGTATGTGGCACTCAGATCACCAAGTGAGATAAAACTATTTCCAATTTCTCGTCACGGAACCCAGCACCAGACGACTGGGTTCGTATACTACCGCATTCAAAAACAACGAAAGTATTATTTACTTAGTTCATTCAGGAAATTAACGTTACATATGAAATTGCCGTTTTCTATAGAGAATTTGAAGGAAACTCAATTTTCAGTTAACATTATATCATTGCAGTATAGAAACGCAGAAAGAAAAGTAAATCTGGATGTGAGGAGCTCTGAACATAGAAATGGATGGCATTTAGGGCGAACTGTTTTTGAAGATTTAGTTTTTATAATCAAATTGAAAATACAAACAAAATTCAATTCGTACATGTAAAACCTTGAAATCAACTATAAAAAAAAAAAAAATAGCTATTGAATTACATCATGAATCTGTAAGAAAACTTCAGCAATTTCATATGAAAAGACCTAACTAGACCTACTCTAAACAATATTTCAAAACTTATCTATGAACTGTCTGTAAATATGTAAATTTAAAGTACACAGAAACGTATCTGTAGGTAATGTTGTTGTTTTGATGAAAATATATCCGACTTTGTCTGAACTTTACTAATCCATTGTTAAAAAAAATAGAAATTGTGCTCTTTCTGGAGGCAAAGGTTAAGCTGAGATGACAAAAATGAAAGTGGCAATGGTGTTGAATATTTGTACAAGTTTAAAGGCACATCAATCTAGTCAATGGTAGTTCTTGAGGGGAAATTATTATTCGGGCGAATAAAAATTTCATTGGCGACTTCAAGTTTCCGGAATAAATACCAAAGCGTGCGACTAAAAGACTGATTGGGCGACTTTAAAGTATGAAATCGAAAATATTTCACCAAAAGTCAAAAATAAGTGCGACGACGAGCGAAGCGAGGAGCAGCATGTTAGGTTTATATGCAAGATAAAATAAGGAGCCGAGCGAAGCGGAGCGGAGCGAAGCGACGTTCCTAGTTTTATTACTTAAAATTAAATTGTCACAAATTGTTCGCCTGAGAATTATTCGACTCAACTCAATTTTTTAATTTCAAGTCGCCGTTTTCAACATTTTTATTCGCCCACAGTCTTTCGCCCACTTAGTATTTTAGTACGCTATGTTCAGTATTTTTGTCACCTTAAATTTGAATTTATATTCGCTCGTTTAAATACTACGAGTTCTTAAGACACTATCAAAACGGTTACAACACAAAATACTTAGATTCGACTGTACGTGAATGTACACGGTATTTTAGAAATTACAAGACACATAAAATTCTGTCACTATAATCCAGGGGTCGGCAACCTTATGACATAGGAGGGCCACAAATGTTACCAGAGGATCAGCGGGGGCCGCATATAATAAATAACGCATTAGTCAATTTCGTATCTTATTTATTGTAGTTTAGAACACAAAGTATTAATAAAATCTAATGGAATTTTTGCGGCTGCATTTGACTTGCATTTTAGACGTAAAAATACGCAGTATTAAAGTCTGATTTTTCATTCCGTAGAATTATGACAGTTCAAGGAAAGGGATGGAACTGTGCAAGTAAGCGAGATGAACTGTATCGTTTCTCCTTTACTAGCACAGAGCCATCCCTTTCCCTGAAATTTCAGAATTCTACGGAATGAAAAATCAGAGTTTAGGTCTAAATGTGCATCCGTTACCTGAAAACAATGCTTGCTTGTTAGTTCAGAATGGAAAATGTCTGCTCACACAAATATGTACAACCAAATACAGTTATCATGCAGCGATTGGGAACCATGAGGGCCGCACCGAAGTGGTTCACGGGCCGCATGCGGCCCGCGGGCCGCCGGTTGCCGACCCCTGCTATAATCCATCAAAATATATGAAGCTGAAAAAACTCTCTGTGGCTATACGAAGGTTGAAAGCTGAAGATCTACATCCAAATGCCATTTGGTTGACCGAATATTTCATGTTAGCTGAAGAAAACACTTTGCCCTTAAAAGGCTATATGTTGGCTGATACATCCTCAAGAAAGAAAACAATCTGTAAGTACTTGGCGACAAAACGATAAACGGGGTGTCGTGTACAAATCGAAGATGGATTGGAGTTTTTGAAAATCAAGGAAGTTATACGCATTGGGATAAAATGTTCGAATGTTGCAGGTTGATATAGATTAGTACATTACGATACGAGAGCGATGAAACGTTTTCTGACGAGTGTGAGTTTGCGGCACGAGCCGAAGGCGAGTGCTGCAATCACACGAGTCGAGAAAAAGTTTCTCGCACGAGTTTCGTATAATTTTTTATAGCACAAGTGCGGAAAATGCCGACTTCGTGCGTAAAGCGTATATTATGTAACTTCAATACAGCAAAGAGAAACATTCACCATTTTGATCAATGAGATCATTCCGGACAATCTATTAAATTTTATTTTGATAAAAACCGTGAATTACTTTTGCAATGTTAATACCATAATAATGTTTAATGTATAATTATTTAAATTATATACTGTATAATTAGTTAGTGACTGATAAATGAAAATTTCGAATAACCTGAAGTACATCAATATTAATAATAATAATGATATATCCGTGCACAATTGCTAGTATTAACAAATATTTGAAATCTTTACTAACATTTCAATTTTATTATAGTACTTTCATATAAGTATGTCTGTGCTGAAAATGTATATGAGGTGAAATTTAATCAACCACCCGAATTCATACTGGAGACTTGGTTAGTGATAAGGAAGAATGTTCAATTAAATTTCACCTTGGTGTGACGTCATTTGACTTCGTGTGACGTCATTTGAGAAATGGCTGTTTAGAAATGTGTCCTTTGCTATCAAGATAAATGCTTCCGACGGTGACGTCATATCTGACAATTCGTTACAAAACCATAAAAAATAACGGTTCATTTATATACTAAAATAATGTATACTATGTCCAAAAATTCACGAAACAAAAAATCTTTTAGAAATTAAGCTATGGGAGTTGTTCAAGTACGTATCTCAAAATGTACTTGGCAGAATCAACCACCAGAATTCATACTGGAGACTCGGTTAGTGATCAGGAACATTGTTTAATGACCCTTCAGGTGAAATTCGAAAAAAATATATAATCCGTATTATGTATGATTTAATTTGTATATATTAATTACGAATATGTATTATTATATAAGCTGTGTAATAGTAGTATATTTATAGTGACCTATGAATCTCGGCTTATATCTATGCTTACGTTACCTTAAATTCGTAGTTATGTTGTTGTTTGGTCCAGTCAATTCAAACAAGAGCCTCTCGATTTACTCGCATTTAAAAAGAGCAGATACATACCTGAAAAAAGAAAAAAATATGATAAGAGCATACCAAAATTTGTCAAATCATAATACTTAAGAGCATCGCCTACCCTAGCAACTTTTTTTATTACCCGTCCAGCACAATTAGTCCAATGGCAAAGACCTTATTCGCTTTTGATAGAGGAGATTATATGTTGGCTCATTGGCCTCTTTTTCATGGACGCGTAATACTAATGATCACGCAGCGAAAAAACAAATTGGTGTGTTTTTAGTTAATACTGTAAGACTTTATTATATATAGAAAAATATTGGATTTAAGTAGAATCCTTTCATATTTCTATTACATATTTTACGGAAAAAAAAATTATATGGTCTCTTAACCGCGTTCTTGAAACGAACGTTTGAAAACAAAAAAAAGAGAGTGAAAAACTTTTTTTTTTGCAAAGGTATAAATCTTAATACATTGTTTATGACTAGAATACTTAGATAAAAGATCAATAAATCAAACATATGTTTGAAAAAGTCCATATTTCAAGGAGAAATACAAGGAGACTCCGAATTTCTTCAAACGAATCCTCGAAAGTCTGGCGTTGTTCATGCTCTAGGCTCATGTACAGTCTTAACAAACGGTGATGTAAGTCTAAAACAATTTCAACTACTGCGGGGACTATTGTAATTCAAAATTATTTATTTTATTTGATACTAAAATTCACAGCAAAATACAAAGAACAAAACAAAAATTAAAGGGTAATTTTAATATGCCAATAAGGGAAATTTTAATAACAATGTTTAAACTAATAAATTTCAAAGTGGAATTACACTTTGATCTAATTAAACTTGTGATCGAGGAGAGAGAAGATAGTAGAAAATTAAAATGAACTTTTTAAATGGCACCGGACCAAAAAAGGCTTGTTTTTCAATATTTTTTTAGTTTCGACGTTGTCACCTATTATGTACAAATAAATCTACTTAATCTATCTACGAAGCGATTAAAGAGTTTATGATGACGGGTAAATATACTTTACATTAAAGCCGATTCTGAAGGCTTTAATTTTAGTTTTAGTGCTGTCAAAACAAAATTTTCTTCGACACAAAATAGTCCTTAAGACTTAGGGTTAGAAGCTAAATTTCTTTGGAATATTTTAAGCTTTGACAGCACTAAAACTAAAATTAAAGCCTTCAGAATTGGCTTTAGTATAGTATTAGTTCAGCCGCAAACGATGTTAGATACTTGAGGCAACATACTGATCTATATGCTGCTAGGTTAGCGTATTTTAGTTACTTTCACAGTATTTTTCTATTTAATTTTTTTTTCAATGCAACTGGTCGTAAAGGCCCACTTTTTATGCATCAAAACCGAACAGAAAGTCGAGTATTTTGCCCTAGGGCTTTATTATTATTATTTTTTAAGAGCCAATCATAATTTAAAGTTCACAAGATTATATTTGTTTTATTTCCTCACACTATGCATTAAAAAAGTAGTATGAGACACGGGCGTAAGAGCAATAAATTACTCGGTTACGTTTAAAATCATCCTCGTAATTTATTCCTTTTCGCCATTGTAGCATAAACTACTATTTTTCATAGTAAAGTGTTGTTAGCCATAATCTTTTTATCTGTCATAATGCTAATAACATCATAAATCGATATGTACGATAACAATATAGAGGAAAACAACCCCTTTATGATGAAAATACAATAAAATTACATACGGGTAAGAACTGCGTTTTCCGAGGTTAGTGTGATTTATAATTGGGATTAATATATGCTGCACGGTTGTCAAGCATCAATTAAGATTTCTTCATAATGACGTCTGAGCATTGCCTTGAGTTGGCACCTTTAGTCACAAAGCACATATGCTAATATCATATTAGCAATTGAGATCATGACACCCACAGGGACATTATTGTCATGCGCGGCCCGCCACTGTTCTATGACCTTAATATGTTTCTAACTCTATTTTACGAGTAACTACCTACATAACATATTTTTCTCAAACATGCTCGCCAATGGTTGCTTTTCTATTGGAGAGCTTCTCTTTTTGGCCTCAGAGAAAAGTGGAAAAATAAATGATATGAAAGTCCACTTACACGATAAACATAAAACAATCTGAAATCTATATAATATTTAAAAGAATTGTCAAGACCAAACCTGGACCTATGAAAATAAAATTTAGACAGTAGGTTCCTTGTATGACGTAGACATCCATTAAAAAAGGATTTTGGGACATTATGAGCTGGTGAATATCAAAATGAGGTAGTTTTAGGTAAGCACAGTCTTTTCACAGTTGTAATTTTTGAAATCTCAGATAGCAGATCCTTTGGATTCCAGGGGGAAAGATGCATTTTTATTGAAATTGAAGAATGTCAAAAGTACTCGGAATAGTAATAGTATACATTGTGTGTATGATTGTATGTATGTATGACTAGAAATCATTCTAGTCATGTGATGTGAAAGAGGCGAAAGAGGTGTGTCAGGATCGTAGAAGATGAAAATCGGTAGTCTCTGCCTACCCCTTTGAGAGACAGGAGTGAGTATATGTACCTATATGTTAATTTAAATGAGGTAGGATGGGCCAAGGCTGCGTTATTTTTTAATTTTTGGTGCCGAAAGTTAGGTATTTAGACAGACTATTCGGATTTCATTGGATTTCAGACATAATATAGATATCAATAATTACTATTAAGTATAATCATAGTTCGAAACTCTTCAAGGATTCACTAATTGAAGATTCGAAGTAAAAGTTGTGCAACCGGCAATCTCTCCCAAAGTTGTGTAAGTTCCGGGGCTCCTACCTCGGTAGGCCATCACAGAAAGAATGTAATAAGGCGCAGGTGGCACCAGGTACTTTATTGGATTTTACACGTTCCGCGCCGACGTGTTTGATGGCATGAAGATTCTTGCCAAACTCTTTGCTCTACGAATAACTTCTTAAGTTACTTTGTGCTTTAAAATTGAAACGATAACATAAATCACTCAGCAGCTTTAAGAATGCAATAAAGTTTAGATTAATTAATATAACCAAATTGATACAGATGTTAACGACACGAGCGATAAGTCAATAAGCCTGATTAACCGTAGTAGGTGTACGAGTAGAAACAGATGCTATACAATTTATTTGTTCCTAGTTCTGTTATGTTTTAATTATATTTTATAGGTTTCAAGCTCAGACCAATCAAATTCAAGACGGAAGGCTGTCAACATTGAAGTGAGGCTGGTTTTGTAAGCATGAATGCGCTTAGTGAGTGTTGCCGCGTAGTAAAAACTGAGACATATTGCGTATGTGTGAGTTTCAAGACGTATACGAACACGAAACTGTCTCACTTTTGGGCTGCTTCACCCGTTACAAGGAGTACGCTCCGTCTTGATTTTTTATTTATTTTTCATTTCAGTCTAAGGTTTCATGTACTTACATATTTATAAGTTATTTGTAGTTCATAAATTTATGTTTGGAATAATCTTAACCCTCTTTATTCTCATTATCGCTAAAACAGTAGTTATAATTCCTTGATAATAATTGCATTCACATGGTAAAAATAATGGCAAATATTTCCATAATCGCGAGTTCATTCGGTACAACAACAGACGCGGTCAGTGTCACAAGGTCGAACCGAAAAATGTTTCACGAGGCAAACAGCGGCGGCGCGGTGGTGGCGGCGCAACTGAAAGGAAAAGTATAGTAGGTGGGCACAGCGAGGACG
Source organism: Ypsolopha sequella (assembly GCA_934047225.1). NCBI lineage: Eukaryota > Metazoa > Arthropoda > Insecta > Lepidoptera > Ypsolophidae > Ypsolopha > Ypsolopha sequella. The sequence continues at coordinate 15,097,251 of OW203996.1, forward strand.
TCTGTCTACCAGCGCAGCGGTGGCGGCAGCAGCGGCGGCGGCGGCGTCGCGTCTGCACAGAGTCATTGACACATGCAAATTCGAATACCGCCGCGATGCTTCAGGTCGACGACCTCACCATTCAATGACTGTCCAAAGTTCTTTGATACAGCTCTATAACCTATAGAGACCCTGACACCCACCATGCTAAAATCGTATCTAAAGGCATTCGTAAATAAGCGAACTTACCTTGCGATCGTTCAACCGAGCCGAAGGAGAACGCTGATTTATGTGTCTAGTTCTTCGTTCTGATATTGAAAGTGCACAGTTCACGGGAAACACGGACTTATGTCTTAGAGGTAGGGTGGTTTATTGAGCTGGTAATGGCCTGCATTCGCACAGATGTGGTGCTAATACAAGGTGCGTCTGGCCATTGTATTATTAGCAATGCGAATTTCGACAAGCGTTTCACGCTGAGGCTGGGCGGATATAGACGATTTACAAAACAAACGGACAATATGCTAATGTGGTGAATCGTCTGTCCCACAACCCAATTTGCATGGTTGGTGGGTGCTATCACCAGCCCTAAGTAACCAGTTGTCAGTATTACAATATTCCCTTACAAAACAATCAGAATCTCCCAAAAGTAAATAAACCGCTTCATTGATATGCTTCTGCGAAATCGATAATCATAAGGGTTATCTCTGCCCGCAGCTAACTTAGCCCACGGGCTGAGATGCCCCCTAAAAAAATGCATTATTTTTGAAAGTGTTCAACTCAGCCCGCAACTTACTAAACCCGCGATCCCGAAGTCTTTATCATTACTGAGGTTACATTGGAAAATTGTACCCTCAAAAATATAAAGGAGTGCTACCACATCTGTTTTTTTTTCAGGCTGTAAAGCATAATTCTCCACGTCCTTGCATTGCGTAGAGCTGGCTGTGTGTAGCTGAACATAATGTATTATCTAGATTGCAAAAATACGCATATGCTCTATGTAATTACCGGCGCTGTTGGGTGTTGACCTAATCTATCAGCGTGACGTCATCACGACAGCTTGCAGCGAGGCCAGACAGTACAAAATACTTATACACACATATAACGCACAAATATGAGCTCATGTGAGCGAAATTAAACAGATGAACGGTATAAGTAAAACAGTGTATACAAGTAGGTAAGTATAATGAAGAACGTAAGTATACCCACAAGTAGCACCTTTTACTTTTAAAAATAATCACACTCAACTGCTCCAAGTAGTAGCGGACGCATCAGCTTTAAAGACAAGCAATCCTTTTTTACAGGCGATTCACACATTCGATCTTTATATCACTATAAATAAATTTAATACTTTCGTCACAGCCAAAACGTGAACAAACAATCAGTATAGTACAGCTGATAGAAATAACTGGATCAATTAATTAGAAGTAATAATTTGGCAAGAAAATTATAGTCGTAGGTAATTATGTCGTTTACGTATGCTCGTTTTAAACACACACGTCGTAGCACACACACACACAATATACGATAGAGACGATACGGAGACGTAAACTAACAAAGTTGTCTCGCCAGTTCGTCCAAACGAAAATGGGCTGTATATTATTAATGTTAGAGAGGAACTTAGTGAAATGGAAGGGGTGCAGCGCGAGGTAGCATGTGATGCTGGCCAGTGGCCGCATTCCGCCTAGTTGAAAGTACCACAATAAGTGAAACACGGGCAAGACTCGTAGTACCTTGGAGTACATGTGATTATGGGTAGGCCGAAAGTTCTATTCATCATGGTAAATATACAAAATCCGGCTGTGAAAATTACCACTTCACGAGTATCTACAGAGTCTACTTATTTATCCAGTGTAAAAGTATTGTAAATCCTTTAAAATATTAGCGTCAAATCTGTATGCATCTATCTACCAATGATATTTTATTACACTTATGTAACACTTTATTAGCCTCTACAAATAAAAACGTTTCAAAAACATGATGATTAATGACAAAAAGTAATCTGATTCAGATCAGTTAGACAATCATGAGTTGGATAAATATTTCTTATTGAGTTATTTATCAGACCAACGACGCTTTACGTCTTATTATCTTAGTATGTAAATGCGCATTATTTGATGAGATCAATCACCTCAACAAAAAAAGCTGCGTAAGCATAGCACGTGAGCTAGGAGTAAGCGGTCAATTAATACGAGATATTTTATAACTCTCGTAAATAGGATGTGATATAAGTATAGGGATTTATCTGCCTGAAGAATGTTTTGTACGAGTATTTACCAATATATTCGGATGGATCTTATTAATTCCTTGAGTGTATCGCAGACTGTAGTACGTCTGGAATCAATATTATGGATATGGCAACAGTACGACAGTTGGAACGGGATGAAATGCGTTTTATGTGCCACACATCGGATTTACATTTTATTTACGACGTGCGCCGTCTCTGATAGAGACTAAAAATAAACAGCTCAGTGCGACAACGCTTTGATGAATAACAATGTAGGAGATGCTTGCAAAATTAATGGTGGCCGTTCGAGGACGCAAGACTGCTCGAGACACGTTTTATAACTATACGTCGTAATCCGTATCTGGGGGCCGATCTCGAATTATTCATGATCCTGCTCTTTGCGCATCCCAGCTCACGGCTCACGGCTCACGGCTCGGCAGGCTCCCGGCTCGGCTAAAGCTCAGACAGTCGCTCTCGAACAACACCAATCCGATTTACAAAGGCGCAGCAGGTGCATTAGAAACGGTACGATTCTTTCTAATCTGTATTAAAAGCCCTGATGAATAACATTATTGTGTACTTAATTCTTATGTACTGTAAATGTCTTTTCCACAGTTTCATTATCTTGGCAGGGAATCGTAAATGTAAGGTAAGAAGAAGTGAAAACTGAATAAAATCCCTACGTTATTCCGTATTTAACTACCTAACCAGTGCAAAGTAGACTCGTTCGCATTTTCATACTTTGTAAAATCCCGGTTGCGGTTAGGACCGAGGAAAAGCGACAACAAAATGACAGTAGCAACTTTGTTCGGCGATGTTATAGCGGGAACAACATTCTAACTGGAATGAAAGTGTGCAAAAGTCCGCAATTCCCTTACTATTGGGTTCGAAGTGAGCTCACGCTCCGACTTTATACGTGAGACGTCGTGGACCGAGTTTGCGCGAATTTTTTGTCTGTCTGGCGCGCAGGTGCTACGCTCTACGACACGATCCTCCGTCAGACACTTTATTTTTTTCTGAATAGCCTTCGACCTTCTCTGGGATTCATTGTTTGTTTTGGTCGTTTTTTCACCCCATCTTCGTCGTCGTCTCCAGGCTTGAGTTGGTAGTTTGATAATATTTTTTTCTCGGGTCGCCCGTACGTAGTTTTTTTGCTTTCTTTAATGATCTTCAGGTAAAGGAGTTACCGTGCCTTTAAATCGACCTCATCAAGTTTCTTTAAACATGGGTAAGATTAATTACTTTTACCACAAAAACATTCAAAGGTACTTACTCGTATAACTACTTATGTGTGCTCATATACTCGGCTGTTTGTACAATAAATTGCCATACAGGTTTGATCCCACATTACTAGAGTTGATGACATCTGGCCGGAACAGGTTCTACGATCACTTAAAAGCCTCCTATTTATGTAATACGAGTCGTCTGATTGCTAAAATGGCATCCGAGAAATGGCGGCACGGAGGGGCCCCTCTAGTGGAATCAGGGTCCCGTTATCAGCGGTCATCAGTCCCTCGGAACGGGTTGCGGGCCCCAGAGGCGATACACCGGAACTTCTGTGACTATATGCGGCACTCGGACGGCGGCGCACACGCACGCACGATTGAGCGTGCTATCGATGCCACTTACAACTTGTCATCCATCATTTATATTGCTGCACTCTTATGACCACGTCGTAAAAACCATTTTAGGCAAGCCAATTGAATATCAGACAAACATCGTAGCTGGTCATCATTCAATACTCCCCTGCCAATCCGGCTATTGAAAAGCTTTCATCTATTGTATTTTACAAGGCCGATTTCCGGTTTTTTTCTGATCTTTATTTTTTATAACATTATTATCCATAGATATATGGAACATTAAACTTAGAGTATAACATATACATTTTTAATTTGCTTTAATGTACTTGTTTTTGGATTCTGGACAAAGTTGCGAATGCTCTTATTATTTTTATGCATTTGATTGTAAAGCAAAACCAAAAGAGGTCTTAGCATGCACCCTTGAATAACTCTGCATAAGAAAGCGTGTACCTACGTCAAGATATCTTGCTCTGCATGTTTTATGTCTTTTTAAATAAGCATCGAACCAATATAAGCAACCTTTAAATCCATAGAACTATGTTTTAATGAGTAAAGCGATCACAAATTTTATACTGAACACAATCAAATGCTTTAGTTAGATCCTCAGGAATCGATGAATATCTAACTAAACTTTAGATTTATTTATTTATTCTTTATTATTTATATTATCCAACTAAACGATAATGGTGGTAATTTTGGTTCCATTAAAGACGACAATAGGCGACTCAATCAGTGTAAACTAATTGTTGTTTCCTGGATCAGGGCGCCCGTATGGTCCGTTCCCGTATGGGGAGCGAGTGAGAGGGGCTGCGCTTGCGCCGCGCTACCGAGGATATAAATAATGTATGAAGATAGATAACTGTGCGCAACGCGTGCCCGGGCGCACTAAACAGACTCGAGCCGATGAAAAATCAATACAAATGATTGAATATTCAACAAAAAGCTTTTTATTCTTCGTCAATTGTTTGTAAGTGGCTATAATTCATAGTTATTCCAGGGGATAGATCTTTAAAGCACTACAAAGTGCTTCTAATGATCTCTTGCGTCAATCAAATTCAACAATCTATAAAAATACTACTTATAATTGAGTCCATGGTTCATAACATTGACTTGCAAGACTTTTTACTAAGGTTTTATTTAGTAATAAGGCATATAAAGTACCTACTTACTATTACAGCAAAACACGAGGTCGATTAACTAATTGGAGATCAGATAAAATCGCCGTTGTAAGAACCACGGTAATGCACAATCGTAAAACACGCAAAGGGCTCCGTCTTATCACGGCCTAAGCACGGAAAATAGGTTCACCTTTAAGAGTTACTTTAATTAAGTGAATAAGGGTCCGTTTACTACCTACTACAGACCCTTTGACGTAAATTCTTGAAGGCTGGACCATGGACGTTTCTTCTAATGCTTACACGAAATGTTTATCTCTTAAACCAGTAATGGGCTCTACCAATGACCTGTATTAGCAGGCCATATATGTATATGTAAAAAATAAGTAAGTATTGAACGCTAATGTATTAATATAATATATGAAAAATCTGATGATTCTTTAAATACATGAAATAAAATGAAAAATTCAAATAGAAGAGGAAATAACATAAAAGAATTCGCAAGCACAAAAATATTTTGAATGCAAATCTAGCGGAGCTGAAAATCAGTGAGTAACTGTTGCAGTCTCACCGTGAATCGCTGCAATAACACTGTCGTCATTATATTTTCGCTTTTCAGAAACTTCCTCCCTTTTACTTCTATTCAGTGTAAGGACGGTGCCGAGTTTAGACTGATTTCATTAATGTAAAATGCGGCGGGGTTAAAGATAAACTATAGCTTTTGCTGTCCTAAATAAAATTAAAGTTTTTGGTGGATAGTTTAGTTTAGGTACAAAGATTGTTCAATCGATAAGTACGCACTTTAATTTTGATGAAACTTAAGTATAGTGGATTGCAACGACAGCACTGGCATGTGCACGTCTGGCTTATTACAAGATCATTACACAATTGCACTGAAGGTGTGTACAGGAATGATGGCCTGGCATCTCTCAGAGCTCATCTTAATCGACGTTTGCGGCCGACCGCGCAATTCAGGCACCGTTTTCCGGAAACCAACTATAAGTTTAACCTGCGATAACGCCTTCTACCTAATACCGGTTAGATCCGTGTTCATCAGAAGGCGTTTCTGAGATAGTAAATGATTGAATTCACTTTAAGAAGAGCAAGTTGTCTCTGCCGAAATAGGGCGGCTATACGATCATATCATAAAAAAGAAAATGAAGAATGATTTGACAATAGAGATATTGCAATATTTCTAGTAGAGATAATATGTTCCTGCCGGAGTGATTATTATGCGACGACAACTAGAGCCAACAAATGTTTGGGTCTGTAAATGTAATATAAACGTAGAATTCACGGCAAGCAGTCCGCAAACAGAAGCCAATTTACCTAATTAGGATCTCGGCCGTACCACGGCCAATGTGGATGACGATTTCAGCTTTTGAAACATTTTAGATTAAACATGCAAGTATTAAATATTTAAAGTAGTATTTTCATTCCGAAATACGCTACATGTTTCAATTTCTTTCCGGAATAATAACGGGAATAGGTCGAATAACCAGTAATTCTCTATATTGTGATACCTCATAAATATAGTTAATAAACAGTGGTAGAGCTTTCTTCCTAGATGCTCTCTATTATTTACCATCTTACATTGCAATAGCTATATAGGTATTACTTATGCATATTATGGCGGAGTGAAAACGCTACGTACGACACGCATTGCAAGGGCGGCGCATACGGTGCGGGCGGCGGCGCGGCGGCGGGGCGGGCGGGCGGCGCGTGCGCGGCTCTCCCGCAAGGTCAATGGCATGCGCCTTTCCCGCTCGCACACCGGAATTCCATATTTAAATCTCGTCCGCAGAAAAATGGCGGCCAACTCCATTCCGTAGCCAAGTCGTATGTACGGAGAATTAATAAAACATGCTTCTTGCTTTTATCTTTTTTCCAAGTATCGTTAGCAACAGTCCAAAAGAGTCGTAGCATGTTGGTATTGCATCTGAACGATACCATATTATGAGCAAAAATTGGTCGTTATTTTTCATACCACCGAAAATTACTTCGAAAATGTATTCTACTTTGGTTAATTGTTGTTGCAATGAGAACGCAACGGTACATAAGTACGAGTACGTATTTTGAGGAATTATAAAAAATCATGGTAACGTTTATTTATTTAAATCACACGGAAATTTATGTAATTACTTTTGGGCTCGATCAAAAATGTTTAAAAAAGGAGTTAATTCGAAATCAAAGCGAAATGCGAGTCAACAAAGCACCTTTCAAGGAGTTACAAACACAATTAAGTAGCTGCGCCACTTTCGTAGCTAAGTTAAACTTAATACAATACAAAACTAAGTGTTGCTACTACTAAATTACATTAGGCAGCTACGTTGGTACGTAGGTATATAAAGTCACCGCTATAATTAACTGTGAATAGCAAAAGAGCAAGTCATCGGCAATCGGAACCCGGCTCGGGTTTCAGGGGTGAGGGAGGAGATTACGTATTATATGACCACCCACCGAAAAGGGCTCTTGCTGAAAACCATACGTAAGCAAACGCATAGCCAGTTAGTTAAGCTAATATTTGACAATCAACAAAGACCCGATGATACAACAGGGAAGTTGATAGCTTCGAACATTGACCAAACTAAACTTAGAATCAAGTAAAAATGTTGTGAAGTAATCAAAACGAAGCAAAAATTCTTTATAATTGAAAAAACGAGAATAATAGTTTCAAACAATCCAGAAGACAAAGCTTTAAATAGTTTAGAAACTCAAAGTAACCGCAACAAAAACGAATATCATAGTCTTACAAAAATTGGATTTGAGAATGGAAGGTTAATTTGTAGAATTAAATTAATTAATGTCCCCTCAGATTCTTGCAAAGAGAGAGTAGGTACCTATAGATACTGCAAGTCATCGACAACGACGACGCCGGCGGATTTACGGAGCAATAAATTTAAACCGAGAAACAGAGGAGCCTTATCTGCTAACAGCTCAAATAAACCGTCTTTTCGTGGTAAAAGAAATAACACTCCAGCAAATCTCTGCCGCTTTTCAATTAGTATTTTATTAAAAGTTCAATCAGAAAACGAAACAGAGGGTCGCATTTAATCAGTAAGAAACACCGGTAGCGGCAACAAAACCGCAGATGAGCTGCGAGGCTTGCGAATGTGTAGTTGGGATTTACGGAGCCATAAAGTGGAGTGGGTGCTGCCGCTGCCGCCGAGCTGGGTAATGAAGTGTGTCCGCTCTTTTGGAATGGGTGCGCTAAGTGAAACGATACCGGAGATGAGACCGGGCGTGCCCGCCGCGTTCACATTTCATCCGTACGTCGGTCGAGCGCCCAGCACGCAATACAATGTAGCCACCAGCGAGACTGGCACGACAACACCACCGCGCCACTCAGACGAAATTGTGACTTATGTGACAAGTAAACAACCACCCGACTCTGATAACTTTATTGTTCCTTGGTCCAGGATACAATGTAGTTTAACTGAGGCGTTACTCAAAATGTTACTTTCTTGCGAGGAGGTTTTGGTGACATCAATGTATATTTTCGCTTAGCGGAATGTAGCTATTATTTGTGTTCGAAAATTAGAAGGAAAAGCGGCATCCCCAGGGCTGGGGGAGGTAAGGCGCAATCAGGATCCGGCACTGGAAGGCAACCTTAAATACCAGCCTTAATTGAACGGGTTCCGGGTTGCGCTCAGCGGCGCTCTACATAAATTCGCTCTGCACGGAAGTATCTCACTCCGAAGCATTCCTTTTAATGCCGTGCAAGCATATAAATCGTCTTCTTACTTACTCTCTCATGGCAATTTGGACCGATTTCGATTAAAGTTGCCGTAGCGCAGATAACACTATCAAAATGAAATGAATTCTCTCTAAAAGTGATGCAGAAGCATCATAAAGTGGCAATGACTAGGTATAAAAGATTATAGCAGTGCTTGGAGTAAAGCGCATTTCATGTTTTTGGCTCGAGGCGTGGCGAGACACGCATACGGAAGCTAAAACAATGCCATAATTCTTCAACCCATTCTGAGCTTACGTACATCCTGCATCTTCAGTTTTATGGCCTTTAAAACAGTAACATTTGTTTAAGGTATTTGGGTCGAAGCTATTATTTGTTTGCTACCTAAATATCTTATAAATTCAATGAAAAAGAATTACTTATTGTAGACGTTTCGTAATAAAGAGCTCTGCAATTACATTGTTAATTGCAATGTGCACTTTGATTGCCTCGGAACATGAAATACAGTGAAAGTGTATCGTGCATGATATCTACGGAAAAGTGTTAACTGGATTTAAAAAGCTGAAAATCTTGAAAGTGTATTTCTGAATTTGAAGAGTTGATTCTTTCGTTGCATCGACAATATTTGAGAGGTGTTCACGGAAGCTTAAAATAATACGTTGGCGCTGTGTCGCCCGTATCGCCAGCGACAGCTTCTGACTCTGCACGGAAATGAGACTCAGTCCCGTCGGGAAATTGTCCTCCAAATAATAATGCTGCGTTAAATCTTCCTTAGCTTTGTCATATCCAAAATGATGGAAACGACTTGGCAAACAAACTAAGTCGTCGAAATAGAACTGTTACACGAGAAATACTCTTTATATCAAATTAGAAAGAGTTTATTGATAAAAGTTTTAATCGTGATATACATATTTGGTTGTACGCTGATTGGAAATCAAAATCCATTCAATAAAAATAAAATAAAATAAAATAAAAAATACATTATTCCATCAAACATATTTTAAACACAACAATTTAAACTTCTTCGACTGAATTCAAAAACAAGTAACAACAAAAAGGCAATACAAGTACCGAAGGCCGGTATTGAAACCCAGCATTGATCAAGAGCATTCCCAAAAGGACCGAGTCGGGGTTGATAAAGTCGATAAATGTGGGGCTTGTGGGGCCCAGTCGATTGAATTAATCACAGGAAAACGGCTGTGTGTACATGTGATAAACATTTATGTTGCCACTGTATCGATTCTGGTTTTACTCTCAACAGATTTCACTCATACCGTCTATAGACACTCACTTGTATGTACATTCTCTTGAGTAGAAGGTTCTGATCTAATAGCTTGAGTTGAGATAAAAGGGTAAACCAAAGATTCGGAATATCCCTTGTAAATCCTTGTAAAGTATTCTTACGATTTATAACCGAAAGGGATTTGTTAGTGTGGTGTATTGTATTAAAACTAATACTTCTACACAAACCTATGAAGCCATGAAACCACAACATGTTTTCCCCTAGTTCTTTGGAATTATACTCTGAGTCAGTCATTATTGCTCGTAATACCTATTGCACGTGCTAGACCCATTTCAAGTTGTGTATGAAGTAACATAATACTTCTATGCTAAAAGATGTAACATTATTAGAACAGTGCTTGAAACTAAACAACTATGCAGATAGGTGTACTATCTGTAAACAACAGAATAAAATTTCCAAGTAATTTTCTTCATTCAAAAAACTATCATAGATTGAATTTAAGTGCAATTAATCCGACTGCGAGCTTCGTAAATACATTACGAAGTATATCTGAGAAGATGAGTCGAATGAAGCACGATCGTTCCGGCCAGTACAAAGGATCAATTGATGGAAGCGACCCATTGGAAGGAGAATGTACCGCGGTGGTCTGACGTATCATTGCCTTCGCTAAATATAGAGGTGGGGAGGCAATGTTCGAATAACATCGTTTTAAAGGTTCGCATTTAGATATTTAATAAACGTAGCTTAGCTTTACCCAATCTTTAGGATTATATACCGTTTTAGTACCGACAGCCAGATAGACAGATACCTATACATACACGGTTTCCGAGTGAACGGTCTGCCATATGGCCAGCGATGAATGAATCGTTAACGAGACCACTGCACGTAGTCACACCATTCCACCGAACCGCGCGGGACTTCGGCAACAGTAAACGACCACGCTGTTTATTACCTTCGGGTATACTCCGGGAAATATAAACACTTGAGTTTTCATTTTACAAGTATTTTTATTGCATATAAAGTTGTACGAATTACCGTTATAGAGCCCTTTGCGTTCCAAAACCAACTCATTAGGTGACCGACGCGTTGCGACGACGCGACTCTCATTAAGATTAATTAGTAGAACTACTGTAACCGTAAGAAATATTAAATTGCGTAGCTTTTGAAACAATGTTTCGACATTTATGTTAGATAATTCCTAAAATAACGCTAACTTTATTGAAGCAAATTTCATTGTTATCTTGTTAATGTCTCACCAAATCTGGATTGACCGAAGTTCCATTAAATAATAGCGGCCCATAGGACGGATAGCGATTTCATCGAACAACCGGGATGCTCCCAATTCTCGTCAATAAACGCCCTCGCAATGTATCGACGTCAGGAGGGCTTCCATTCACACAATCAACACCTCTATTATTATGATCATAGGGAGGAGAATCCGTTACTGGAAACGATGACGTGGATCGGTTTTCGTGAGAATGATCGTCTCCATTGACCGGAGTGTTCCGTACATGCCGCGCATACCTCACAATTATAGAGGTCGATTGTCTGATAGCTCTTTCTTAGACATTTGGCACGTTTAGAGACTCTCAGCGATAGACGAACCAATCCGTGGTTTCAGATGAGTATATTAACGGAGAGCTAGTGTAACATTGCAACTACGCAGCCTTTAGTTGCAAGATCAAATGACGTCAAAATGGTGGCATTTTATGCTGGCAGAATGACCTCAGAATGCTATGCCACTAAGGCGGGCCGTTCATCGCTAGGCATGATTCACCAGCGGGCGTCTGCATTCCTTTCCGACCGCATAATAGGAAATGCCACATCGCAATAAATTAGTTAACTCTATGGCAATATTTCACGGTGCATGCCAGCGACAGCCACCTTTGCCCCCAAGGTCTCAAAGAGTATGAATGATGCTTTAATCAAGATAATTTGTGGAAAATTCTACATTAATCTTGTAAAAAGCAAGAAAACTCAATGGAGCAAACATGATGTGCCAAGAAAATGAAAATGATGTGGTAGAAAATCAAGATACGGTGAGTCAGTTCCTTGAATCTCGATACACTGCTGATTACTCGAAATTAAAGTTGCAGTTTTGAGACTTTTCTTTATATTTTTGCATTTTCGGTGTAAATTTATTTTAAAGTGAAATAAGAGGTAACACAAGAGGTCTAAAATTTGGAATTATTCTTTTAGTCATTTCAAATTAATTAACTACCTATATACTTTAACCAGTAGAATAAATTGAAGCCACGATCTTGCCTACTATTTATTGTTTAACTATTGCTCTAGCGATAATGAGAGCTGAACAGATCAATATAGCAAGTGGCAATTTAAAACTACATTATGGTAATATGACTTATATGGCTTGGGAATTTTGGTAACAAGCTATGGTTCTATAGTACCATGGAGTCGTTATTTTTTAATATGTGACAGGTAATAGGTATCCCAACCCGTAACATCCAGATGTGAAACTTGGCTAAACACAGCCTTCTATTACAGTGTTTTAACTATACTAATAATAAAAAATTGGTATATAAAACAACACTTTTATTATTTATATTAATAATATGAAAACAATATTATTATTCAGAAGAGCAGCTCCAATTTGCTTCAGAATAAATGTTTATAGCCTCATCTTTGAATAAGGCTACGTCTACAGAGTCCGTCACTCGAATTGTTACCAACTTCGTACTGCTGCATTTGTGGAACTGTAAATTAATGACAAGGCACCTAAATTTGGTAAAACTTCAGTTTGTTAAGATGTTAACAAGTAGAAGGAAAGAGCGGAAACTGAGTTAAATTCGAAAAGAAATTTTCATCATGGATGTTAATCGTAACAGTGTAATCGCCTGGAAAATCTGGAAGATCACAACCTGCCATTGTTCGCGAGCTCCAGCATTTACGTGGGGAATAAAATTTTACGCCTAGGAACCATTACGCGTTACAAGGTAACTGGAAGTATTGCTAAAGAACATGGAGGTGGTCAACCAAAAATAGCAACATCACGGGAAATGGTTCGAAAGGTGAAGGCCCGAGTTCAACCATACGCACCAGACTAAATCTGATGGACTTCTCCATATGGTAAATTCTGGGGTGTCGACAAAAATATACGAAAGTAAGGAACTGTTGAAAGCAGTGCTCCGTCGGAAATGGAACCAAATCCCGCAAGCCGTTTGCTTCACATTTGCAGCATTTGTCGGAAGACTTGATGCTGTCATCCGAGCCAAAGGAGGCCATATCAAACAATAATAATGACTACTCAAAGTTTAATTATTTTCGAACGTTCCCTTGATTTCTAAAATTAAAAGTATAGAAGTTGACCAAATAACAGGATTTTTTAAATGGTAAACCTTCGAAACACGGCTTTATTTCTGCCGGAAAAGGTATTTCCATAGCTTTTTTCGAGTAAATTACTGTTGTTTTGAAGAAAAAGATTACCATTATTAAAAAATATATATAAAATCAATTAACTTATTTTACTTTTTTATTTTGGCAAAATATTATTACTTATTCTAAGATACCAAGGTCAGATTATTTTATTTTGGCCAAAAACAATTATTTATTCAAAGAGAAGATGGTTTGAACTTAAGTTGCTTTAAAAATACCTACCCTGGTAAATGGTGGTAAATGATATGAAAGGTATTTTTATTGCTTATTGTCAAGAACGGCTTTTAACTTAATAATAATAAATTCAGGATCATAAGGTGTTGAAATATTTTATTATTTAAATGAACTCTCTTTTTGTCACTGTCATACGTATTGTATATGGATATATACAAGGTGACTTTTTGATCATCGTCCAAATCCATACTGGAGGCTTGGTAAGTGATCAGCATCATGAATCGATAACAATTTTTTTTAAATTCGTATAATTAAATTTCGACTTCCCATAGTAATTAACTCACAGTCCTGAGTGAATTACTATGGGGAGTCGAAATTTCATTTTATGAATTTTACAAAAATCGTTATAGTTTCATGATGCTGATCACTTACAAAGGCTCAAGTATGAATTTGGACGATGTTTACAAATTCACCTTGTATATAGCGACTCCATGGTACTTAGAACCAAAGCATGCTACCAAAATAAGATGTCGACCGAGTCTATGCTTTAGTTTCGAATGCTGCGTTTTCTAAAGAACAATGTAACCCCAATAAAATTTTAATAAGAAATAAGTACGTATATTTTAGTTCCGTAATGAATCACGCATTTTCGCCTTTCATCCGAGGAACGAGCGATGGCTCGCCAACGGAATGCACATTAGCGGAGTTTCAACTCGGCTTTCCGTTGCTTTACAAATGCGCGAGCGCATGCAGCGACTCAGCTTTCGAACGCATTCTGTGTTTGGAATCGATCACGGACCGTTTCTTCTTGTTTCGAACTCACGTCGAGCCGATTCATAGAACAATGAATAAACATAACAAGAGAGGCGATTGGAGGGGAACTCGGGCGCAATTAAACTACCGACACCTCATGTTTAGATAACGACGCTGCTTCAAATAACAAAAAGCCGGCTAAGTGCGAGTCGGACTTTACTCTATATAGGATTCTGTAACCTCGCAACAACCTACGAAAGAAAGAATGTTTGTTTGTTTGGTCACAACTTACACACTACATTATGAATCGGCGTTTTCAGTATTTGTTGTTTAAATACAGTATTCACAGTATTTATACCACATTGGTACACAATATACAGAAATTCCAAATTCCTAACTAGTTTAGTTTTGAGATAGACTCCGTAACACATAGAGTCTAAGCTGTAAACTTTGACGACTCGTAATTTTGTCTCTTTAAATTATACAAAATATATTTGTGATCTCCTCAATAAGCTCTAGCTGACAACGACAGGCCACCCATGCCAGGTAAAAATATATATTTTTTGAGGGGTCCCGTGAACAATAATTTATTTGATTATTTTTATGTAATAATCCAAATAAAAAATAAATTCCAAACAAAAATTCAATAATTGGTTTAGGGATATAATGTCAATATTTTACACCAAATTTCCATTCTGGTCTGCAACTAATTTCGTCTAAGAGCTAGAGACCCGTGCGTGACATGCGGACGGAGAGACAGACATTACATAGGACAGACACATACAGGTAGACATACATTAATAGGGCTCCGTTTTGCCCTTTGGGTACGGTACCCTAAAAATCTGTTGCTATAAGATTTGTGTTTGATTTCGTCTTAATTCAGCTAAAGAACCTTATTTGTATAGATACATCAAGGGATTTGAAAGTTTCAATGAAAGACGTATCGACAGATACTTGTGAGTTGTGTGTAATAGAATTTTGCTTGTTAATAAAATTACAAACAGAACGAAATGGAGTCAAGATGTATAGGTATAGATAATTATTTAGCTGACGATTAAATGTATTTGAGAAGGCGCGGCTCTTAATTAATGAAGGGTCCTGAAGCCGAAGTGGAGGGGAGAACTTAACGATTCTTTCACTTTCACCACCCCAACTCCGAGTAAAATTACCTACTTGCAATGAAAGGTAAATTTTAACGCCCCTATTTATACAGTAGGCTCGGTAAGTAATCAGAATCTTGGCTCGATGACACTTTTTGCGAAGTACGAAAAAGAAGTTAGGCTTTCCACACTGACCGATTCAAACAGATAATATGTAATCTGTCTTTCCGCCCTGTCACGGGTCTCTGATGATGATTTAGAGGTGGGACGCCTGCTGGGCACAGGCGGATGGTCGGCTCTCCAGTTGGAGCTATTCCATCCAATTCCCATTGCTTGGAGCTTTGGTATCCTATTGTCCCAGTTGTATTCCCTCCTCAAATCTTCCGCTTCCCTTAATATATCTTAATATGTCTGAGTACCCAAGGCACTTGAGGTCTTCTTCTTTAATGTGATCATTACCAAATGGTTCCCATCTTAGGCTAGAATATATAAAGCATTCGCCTAAGTAGTGCTTACTCGTTTCCTCCTCGCCGCAGTGCGGGCAAGAGGAATCCTCCTGTACCTTCATTATTGACAGATGTCTGTTCAGCCTACAGTGGCCAGTTAGAATACCCACCAACGTACCTAGATTGATTCCACTTAGAGTGTACCTTACTTTTTTGTAGACGATAGTCGAGAGAAACATTTTCGACTGTCGACAGCCCTCAATGTTCCTCCATTCATCTGCTGATTCTGCTGAAGCCAGACGGCTTATTACCTTATTAGTGACGTTTGCCGGAATAGGAAGCCTAGCTTCAGGTCCAATGAACCTATCCTCTGCACCTTCTCTAGCTAATTCGTCTGCTTTTTAATATGTTATCTGTCTTTCCGCCCTGTCACGGGTCTCTAGCTCTTAGTCGAAATTTTTACACGTTACCTATGTAGAATGTTGACTCAAAACCGAAAACGTAATTAAACTATTTTTCATTTTATTCATGAAAAAGGAGCCGAAAAAAAAACTTAGATACCCTGGCATTTGGGGTGTCATTGTCTAGACAATTGATTAGACTATAAATAATACAATTTTTTTTTGATCACAACGTTTATTATTAAAACGTTTTTTTATTTATTTTTTATTTATTAAAGAAATGGGTGCCGTTAAAATTGACAGTTTTAGACCGTTTTGTTACGAGATCTAACTCAAAAACAATTATCGGGGGTGCGACATATAGAAAATTAAAATTTTTTTAGTCATGAAATAAAAAACATTTACAATGAAATTATACTTTGAATTATTTTATGTGTAATTTTTTTATTTCTATAAGAAATATGTCATGATGCAACGAAATTAGCCATCATAGTACAAAAAAAGTCTGTTAAAGGTGAAACATTTATTAAATTATGGATACAGATTTTGAACGACACGGTAAATTAATCAAACAACATAATACAAAATATTACAGAAAACTAAAATAAAAAATGAATTATTCACCTTTGAACAGTGAACGAAAAAACCCTAGAAGTCTGATTAGAGCTGAAAAATGACCCCATGATAAAGTGTGATGAACACAATTTTGTATGCAACGGCACCCAAAAGCATTCACTGCGTCTTTGAGTCGGCTTATCACGCATGACAACAGTACAAACCAATAATGAGCCTATTACCATTTTCAGTCTCTGGTTCCATTTTCGAATTACAATTTGTTAGAATTGCGTAACGTCTTCCATATTTTTTTCATTCGCCGCCTTTGAAGCAATCGCGGTTGCAACGCGTCTAACAAAAGTGTAAATGTATGAATTATGAGATTAAACAAATATATTACTAATTACTACACTTCGTATATTATTATGTACCATATATTATTATGTTCAGTATTTGAACAACAAATACTGAAAGCGCCGATTTATAAAGAAGTTTAGGGTTACGTCCCTAATCCTACTCAAACAACCTAATTTTGTAGTTTTGTTTCATAAATTTTGCAAGAAATGATAAGTTAGTAATTTCTGTTTAAATTAATATAAATGAAATAAATTATTTACTTATTTAAATGGTAAGGAACCCTCAGGGCGTGAGTCGTACTCACACTGGACGGGTTTTTCTTTTTAAATAAAGGAATATTTCATTACAGTGACATTTGCTATCATCAATATTTAGGATGCTCAACCACAGTCTTTTTTTCCCACACTGTACACTTCTTATCAAAAAAAACGAAACACTACCAAGATTTCCGGCGACAAATAATAAAAAAAAAGATTAATTCTTTTCAAAAAAGCGTCGTTTTATTAGCTGTCAGTTTAGCTTTTTCAGTGGTGTAAGAGAGTTCCAAATTTGAATTTAAATTTTTGAATTTTCATCTGATAAATCAAATGGAACAAAGTTTTGAGGCAACGCCTTTAATCGGAGTACAGTTAATTGGTGTGTAATAAACACAAAATAACGATTTACTTTAATACTTGCCGTTTGTAATTTGATTAGTAGGCTTTGTGACATCTGTTTACAAGTCTTTTTTTCATCACACATGGATACCAAATAAAGGCGTTCCTGGATTCTGGCCTTAGTCATCGTGTTGTAGCTGCAAGACTACATCTAAGCATCTCGTCTAGTCATAGAGTGTACACACGCTATCGGAAGACTGGTTTATTCACGCGCCGTCCAGGATCTGGTAGGAATCGGGCCACTTCTGAGCGAGACGACCGATTTATTGCAACAGTTTCTTGGCGAAATCGACGCATTAACGTTTTTGCACTGCAGCAACAGTTCCGTGTTGTTCGAAGGGTGACTGTGAGTGACTCTACAATTAGACGAAGATTGAAGGAACGTAGATTGGTACTGCACAAGCTAGCCAATGGGCTGAAATTAACAAAAGACCATCGAAGAGCGCGCCTTCAGTTTGTCCGTGAGCACTTAAATTAAGCAAGGTTCTATTTTCTGACGAGAGTAAAATTATGCTGTTTGGTAATAATGGAAGGAAGGAGGGTATTCAGAAGAAAGGAAAAACGCTATGAACAGTGCTGCATTGAGGAAAAAGTAAGCTATGTTGGCGGTTCATGGGTAGTTTTGGGGTGCACTGGAACCGACGGAAAAACAGAACTCGCTTTCGTATCTGGACCACGCCTGCTTGTACTAAACGGTCGTCGTTACATCGAAGAATGTCTCGAGGTTCATGTAGTTCCCTATGCACATTTCATTGGCAAAGACTGCATACACAATATACACATGCATGATAATGCCAGGGCCCATACCGCAGGAATTGTACGAGATTATCTTAGTGAAGTCAGTATCTCCGTTATGGAACGGCTAGCAAGAAGTATGGATATGAATCCCATAGAGCACCCTGGGGGATAAAAAAAAGTACGAGCAAGAGATCCTGCTCCAGAGACTCTTGGCCAGCTGAGAAACGCAATTCCAGAAGAATGGAAGAACATTCCACAGCATGTAGTCGTGACTCTCATCCGATCCGTGAATAACCGTATGAAAGCAGTCATAAGGGCCCGGAAAGGAAATATACAATATTTGATTGAATAAATTGTTCTTGAATTTTTTTATTTGCGTGTTTTGTTTATTGCATTTCATAAAATCTCCATACAGGTTAGAAGTGACTTGTTAAACAAAACAAAACATTCATTTTAAATTTGAAACATAGCACAGGGAATTCAAGACCTTGTTATATCTACTGTTATATGAAATTTTAATTTTTTCCGTGTAATACAATATTTTTCTTATAATCCATTAAAAACATAAACTTGAGAAGTGTTTCGATTTTTTTGGTGAGAAGTGTATATTTAAATATATAAAATAGCCTTGTTCCTTATCATTAACCGAGTCTCCAGTATGAATTCGGGCGGTTGATTAAATGTTAGCTTACATAAAAAAATACAATTGGGTACGTGACTATTAGTCAATTAACAGTTATTATTACACCAATAACAAACTGTAACGGGTTTCTTTAGTCTGGCAATACCGTTGACTGTGGCATCGGATCCATTTCTATGTTAATTTCTAATTGAAGTAGAACTTTACCTAATTAACAGAATTTTTCTTCAAGCTTAAGAATTATTTTTACTTCCATGTTTATGGACCTTATGACTAGTAAATATGGTTGAATTTGTGCTTCTTCTTAGATCACGTTTACCTAATTAAAAAGCCAGACTAGGTCCGTTCAGAATGCATTTAATAAATATGGATCAAAACGAAAAATTATTCTGGTCGGCATACTGGAATATAAGAGTACAACGGAAGCTTGTTAAATAAGTTTAATAAGCAATAAACTTTTTACTGCGGATTTAATATCTGTAATTGAAACCGAATACATTTGTTAGTAAAATGATTGATGGGCACGTGTTAAAAGATAACCGGTCAAGTGCGAGTCATACTCGCGTACCTAGGGTTCCGTAATTCAACAGTTTTTGGGAACAGAAATTTTAATTTTGTCATTTTGTTTTCGTGTTTTTCTCAACCGCTGTATTTTCTTTGTAATTTTTACGTAAGCACATATTACCATGATTTTTTTACTATTTTTCGGTCCAACAGTTTTGGAGATAAGAAGGGAGAACATACACGTTTTTGAGGTTTTTCGAGGATAATTCGAAATAGATGGATGAAAAAATAGCTAAGCTATATATTTTTACAATCAACTCTTTAATATCTACAATTTGATAGCTATATTGTATTTTTATAATTTATTTTTGTTTTGCATATTTTTTACATTTCTTATTGGTGTTAATTTTTTTCAAATTGCTACAGTTTTTCTGTAATTTTCCTGGTATTACCAATAATCGTAATTTTTTCCATATATTTGGGTCCACCAGTTTCGGAGATAACGTTTTATACATACATTTTTTGTGGTTTTTCAAAGATTTCTCGAAATTAGTGCCAGTAAATATGGTTAAAGTATATATATTTACAATTAACTCTTTAATATCTACAATTTGTATCCATATCGTATTTTCTAGGATAATTTTTTCTTTCTCTTTTATATTCGAAATGTTTTGAATAACTTAAAACTTTTCAATTTATTTTTACATCATTTTAATAGGCAGGGTATGTAATAACGTTTTTGTGCTAAATGTCAAGTCTTTATTTGTAACGATACTAAAGTTATGAGGCTGTGACATACGGACGAACGGACTCACCTTAAAGGTTCCTTTTGTACGTTTTAGGTACAAGAGAACCTTAAAAAGTACAAATTATTAGTAACAGCGATGTCTTTTGTTGGTTTAATTGTTTCTAGTATTATGTTTGGGATAAAAAAATATATCCTTATTTGTTTCCATAGTCTTATCACGCGATACTCGTCATTAGCACTATTAAATCTACCTCAGTAACACAAGATTGTGTCAAAGATTTTAGCAGCTCCCCTGGAGGTATTGTGTATGCGGCAGTATGCGCGCCGGAGAATCCAGCGAACCTTGAAGTACCTCTTTGACTGAAACTTCGAGTTTACTTGCGAAACCTGTGCTGCATGTAAAGACGAGTCAATATGGGAAATTCATTCAAAAAAGGTACCTACCTTACCAGGCTTTTTTTTCATTCCATTCCTTTATTTTTTTTTAAATTTAATAACAACTGTTAATACGCCTATAATATTGTTAATCGAATGCTATCAAAATGCAATGCATAAAATGATATAAATGTATTGTGAAAACCTAAGCAATTTACGAGAATTGCCATAAAACGCATTATGATGTACATTTTGCACCGAGATTCTGCTCTACCACTTTAAGTTCTAATGCGCAAAAGCAGATACACCAAATTATTATGCGTACGTAACTATGACGGAACTAAAACTGATTTTAAAGGATTTACTTTTAGGTTTAATGCTGACAAAACTAAAAAAATTGCAAGGTAATTTAGTTTTTAGTAAGTCTATTTAAGTACAACTTTTCATTGAAGAAATTTTTGTTTTGACAGTACTAAACCTAAAACTAACGTCTTCAAAATCAGCTTCAATATATCTACTAAGATCAATCGCCCGGCGACAAAGAAATATATTTACTCTGACAAAGATCTACGAAGATCAAACGACGACAAAGAGCTCCTTGCTCTACAGAGGTTATATGATTGCGATCAATAAATAGTACATAGAAGAACTATCAGACTCTACCAATATTTACACCGCAAGATGGAGTGGAGGACGTATTGTGGTCAGTAAACGAATATATACAACCTCTCCTAACTATAGCGCTCTAGTGCTTTTGCGTTTTTAGAAAACAAAAATTAATATTCTGTATGGAATGTGAAAAACATTGTAAAATAATATATTAACCAAAAGTACTCTAGGATTAGTATAATATAAGATTATTTTTACCTTTCAGGGGTTATCTGAATTTATTTCAACTACACTTTGAGTAAATAACGTTAAGTATTTTGTTGCTTATATCAAAATGTTAAATTACCAAAATGTCACTTTACCATGCATATAGGTAGTTTATAGTCTTTATAGAATTTTTTTACAAAAATGTATTAGATTTTACAACTCTTTGGTAAACTGCAATTTTTTAAAATAAACTGTACTGGCTACCTAAAACTAACTTTCTCATGATGTACTAAATAGGTAACATCAGTTACGTAATAAAATATAATGTTACCATTCGGCTTTTCTTTCTAAATATTGATATATATAGTTGTTTTATAAATTATACACAGTAATTAATATGGGCAAGATATATTTCGAGTCCTTTTGCATACATATAACATCAGTTACGTTATACCTCGGTAATTCGTAAAGGGCACGACTAAAAGGACACGAAAGCAAACAAAATATTTGGTGTCGCCGTTAAAGATATATGTTTTAAGTTTTGTATTGGCCTACCTCAACCTGACTTATTCTAGAAAAATAAATGGTGACGTATTAATAAACGTAATAAACTATAAATAAAATCTACATAGGTTACAGAAATTTACATAAGAAAATATATTTTGATGATATTCGTTGTATGGTAGCTAGACTTTTCCAACAAAATAAGATAAAAATTAACATTAGCTTTGTTATGACGAGTAAGTTTTGGGATAAAAACATACCTTATTTTTTATGACGGATATTATGCAATATGAAGTAAATAAATTAATAAATAAAAAGAAGTTACAAAAAACAATCCGAGATATTTAAAATTCACTGCTAATCAGTGGCGTGCACAGGACTTTTTTCCGGAAAAGCAATCAGAAGGTCAAGTACGACAATAAAAAAAATATGAAAAAATTTAAATAACACTTTGAAAAAAAAAAGTTTGTATGAAAATTTTCACTCTAGGGTAGGCAGTGCCTACCCTGGCGTCATACAAACTTTTTTTTTTCAAAGTGTTATTTAAATTTTTTCATATTTTTTTTATTGTCGTACTTGACCTTCTGATTGCTTTTCCGGAAAAAAGTCCTGTGCACGCCACTGCTGCTAATGGCCTCTTTTTTTTCTCGCATATGTATTTACGATTCGAAAACCATTTAGATTAGTAGATATATTTTGAAATAAGAGTGTATTTGTATTTCATTTGTTCTTCATAGACGTCAGCGCCACACATTTCCATATGCATTCTCGACCATTTGACCTTCTATGATGACGTCACAAAATACTTATGAAATCTTTTTAAATAAATTGTCATTGAAATAACATACCTAAGTTGATTTATTTATTCCAAAAAGCAGGCAAAAAAAACGTTGAATTAAAAAAGGACCGAAATACCAAAATTCATTTATATCAGCCGAATATAGTTTGAGCTACAGAGCCAAAACCTTTATTTCATTTTTATATTAGAGAGATATATTTCGGGCTCGATAATATTCAACTGTATTTTATGTAATTATAATCATTGAAAAAAAAAGTCAATATTTAATATTGATTTACATTTTTATAGGCAAGGTTAATGCTGGAGCCTGGATTTACACCAAAATCACGATTACATTTTTTCATGATTGCAAAATGCGAAATCCAATTACGTTTTGTATTTGCTATTTAGATTATTATGACATAAGTGTAGTAGTTGGAAGAAAAGTAAATTTATAGGAACCGAAGAAGAGGAAAATACGAGAGACATTTTCATCTATCTATATGATTCTATACAAGGTGTAACAGAAAGGTGTAACCATATTTGAAGACCATTATTATGTTGTATACAACACAGTGTGTCCCTCGTACAAGTGCACATCCAAAAAAGGGTGAAACTAGACCTTGTTTTATCGACAAAAAAATGATTCTTTTTTTTTAGAAATTCTTTGTTTTATAAATTTACGTTTTAAAATTTTTTTTGCCTACCATGGAGACTGTGTATAAAATATGTCATAACTTTTGATCTATCGCGAGTAATGCAATAAAAATAAAACTGATTCGTTGCATACCAAATCAAAAACAAAACATAATCTACTACCATTACCATAAAAATAATATCCTAAAAGATTATTTCTTTAATTTTTCCGTCTTTTTTTTCAGTAATAGTAATTTTTTTCAAAATAATGTCCCCATTTTACTATACTTTTATCCCTATTTATCATTGCCTATTCCATTATCTTTCTAACAAAAAAAAAAAATACAACGTTTAATCATAAATACAATATTTTCAAAGGCACTGCGCTCGCGTCCCATACAAAGATACCCAGGTGGAGTATTTTAACAAGATTAAAAAAAAAAAACAAAAAAAAATTTTTTCTTTGTTTTTGTCGATATATTTAGATCTAGTTTCACCCACTTTTAGATGTGCACTTGTACGAGGGACACACAGTATACATATATAAAATAATACCCTGCTGACTGACTGACTAACTGACTATCTATAAACGCCCCGACCAAACTGGTGGGCAACATGAAGTTTGGACTTTATGTAGGTTCCTTACATCCGCTAAGAATGGATTTTAGGAAATTACCACGGGATCAGGAAAAATGTGATTCACGCGAGCAACACCGCGGGGCGTGCGATAGTTTAAAATATTCGATTACAATTTATTCCTGTTAAAAGTAAAAGTCATATTTTTCTGCGCAAATCAGAGCTACGTAGAATTATACGTAAAACAATGGATAAAATCAGTAGAAATTACAAATTACTCGTGTAGCCTACATTGAGACGCTTTTAAGGATATTTTTTTGGGTAATTATGCATTTAACCCAAAATCAGAGAGGCAAAGCCCCAAAACTCCCGAGCAAGTTCACACAAGCGTCAGACTGGAATGATTTAAAAGGGTTATTCTGAAAACGTTTAAATCGCATTTGGGTACTACTCTCTCGAGTTATGAATTTGTGTATGTAGTGAAACCAGACCTAAACATCTACCAATTGTTCTAAACATAAAGACTCTACAAGTATTAATTTATTAAACATGTATTTACCCACGGCTTCGGCCGCGCTAATTTAGATAGCGTTTTTCGGGATAAAAAGTAGCCTATGTCACTCTCAAGCGTTGCCACAAGTACTTCCGACAAAATTGTGATAGTTCTGTCAGGCATGGTATATTTAAGTGAAAAATCTCGTATCATTAAAATATTGAAGAACTATTAGAGAGTTATAGGGGCGTAATTAGTATCCCAGAGACCGTGAATGATGAATGTTGATGAATGATATCCATGAGTGGAGGAGGCAGGCGACTTGTGATTGGTTTGTGACGGCATGATGCGGGCCTCTGTCCGGCTTCATGATCATATAGCTACCCGATTCAGTACTAAGTAGATAGTACGTAAGTATCGATCCGGATCGATTCTAATCTAATCTAAGTATCGATTCCTTATTATGTTCTGTGATCCGAATAGCATGACAAATAAAATCGATATTCGAAATGACAAACCTTGTTGTAAAGAAAAAATAGTGTCGTTTTACATACGGCTTGAACACTCACGTGTGATTGTTGTTGACTACATGCCAACTGTTTCACCGATACAATTTCGGCATTATCAAGGCGAGTGTCGTTCTTAGGACGACGACGCGGCGTTCACCGTCATTGTCAAACGGGCCCGTTATGTAATAATAATTCAGTATGTCAGCTCACGCGAGTTTTAATAATATTATAGTGTCGTTTTTGGTTGATATTCGGTAAGTTATTGCAAAAAACAACAATAGTATTATGATATCTATGAAAAAAACTCTTTGCTATCGCGGATTTATCCGTGTAGATATCAGTTAGCTTTCCAATAAATAGGTCAACGAGTCGGTCTCATGTTTATTTTTTCCACGGCCGTGCGTCGCCCTCGTTCACACAAACAATGCAAATTATCATCTCGTTTCACTTCCTATGCTCGTAATAGGATGCACATCGGGCCGGTCTCTCAATTATATTATTTAAATCCCAGAGGTACATCCTATTCTAAGGTCGGACTACATGCATTCGGTTCGGTTCCGGATGAAAGTGACAAACCTATGCGAGGAAGTGTAACAGACTGTGGTCTATCCTGCTTACACGTATTGGTTTGTCCATGGAAGCTGTCCATACCTACGTGACGCAAATGTGACCAAGCATAGAGACTTATAACTTGATACAATAAATATTCAGAAACAAGATTCAATCACTATATTATTGCGTAATTCACAATTTGGCTACAAGTATAGGGGAAACAGGAAATAATGGCGTTATTAAAAAAAAACGGACAAGTGCGAATTGGTCTCGTGCCCGGAAGGTTCTGAAGGTTCATTATCTTTTCAATCAAAACATTTTCATGTAACGATCAGGTTCAAGATGAAGCGCGTTGATTTTCGAGATCCGTTCGGAATTTCGGTTGTTCTGTTATCTGAATCAGGAAGACATACCCGTAAGATCTACAAAGATGACGAGAGCTTATATGATTATGAATCGCTTTAATTGAAGAGAGAAGGGGGGCCCCCTCACTCCTCCTTTTAATCCGTAACCATTGTGCGATGTGACTCCATGTCCCACGATGTTTTATTGATATGGACTGTAAACTTAATGAAATTATTGTTTTCTTACCGGTCGCTTAGGGGTCGGCAACTGGGGGCCCGCGGGCCGCATGCGGCCCGTGAACCACTTTGGTGTCGCCCAAACATTCTGAACAGATAGTTCAAGCATTAAAAAGCAAGCATTATTCTCAGTTAAAAGATGCTGCACATTTAGATGCAATACTTCACAAAATGCAGCCCTCGCTTATCCCCTGGTAGCATTTATGGACCTCCTACATCATAAGGTTGCCGACCCCTGGCTTAGGATAATGGTTAGATTGTTGTGCTGAAAGCCATAGAAGGCATACACATACCTGAAACAAATATTCATAAAATATTATATGAGTACACATTTTATATTAAACTAATAACTAATCCTCCAAAAAGGCCGTTTTGCATGAATCACATTATGATTCTGTTCTAATGCCATCTCTTTTGCACACGTGAAAAAACTCTGACTCTGTCCTACTTTCAAATCATTTTATACTTTACCCAAGTCGGCCTTTTTAGATCTCCTGTTCTACAATTTTGAAACAAAATTGTGAAAAATAAATACCAAAGTGTGCAGACGAAGTCATGGGGAAAAGTTAGTAAAATTATATTAATTAAATAAATTAAATAATTTGAGCCGACATACTAAATTATTAATAATTTAGCCCGTTTGACAACTACGGTGAACGCCGCGTCGTCATCCTAAGAGTTACACTCGGCTTTAAAACGCCGAAATTTTATCGGTGAAACAGTTGGTACAATTATAGTGAACAATAATCATTATTAATAATAATTTGTTATAGAAATTATTACAATCCTTACACACAGTCTCCACCACATAAAGATGGTAAACTACACTATCAATAAATATAATGATTCCAATAATTCTCCGTAATTTCCGGCTCACTGGAATCTATTACATTACGCACAATTTACTGAACCGCTGGACGATTACTGTCCATAACTTTTATATCACAAAACGTCTGTCACATTTACCCTCTGAAAGTCCGAGAAATACTTCCAAAGCCTTTTCCAATAAAATGTCTCCGAAGAAGTGCGTTTAAATCTTTAAAAGTGTTAACAGAAGACAAGGCCGCTGGCACGGAAAGTTGAGCGAAAATTCTAGGTGACTTAAAACTTGCGCTCTTACCCTACGTGGGGCTTCTAAATAATTTGACAAGGCTTCAGGGGAGCACCTGGAGGCGAGTCACCGGGTAATGGGACCAATTATTATTGAGGAGTCCGCGGCACCGGAGTAGGCCATTACCCCTCCCAAAGCGTCCACTTTTCTCTGGAGTTTCTTAAGGGTGGCGTTGATGGCCGATCAGGGGCGGCAGTTGTATATATAGGTACGTAGTATTTTTAATATCGTTTAACTTATAATAAGAATTTATGCTAATCGATAGGATCGATAGGCTATCCACGTAGGATACTTAGGTGACGAATTAGTCTATCACAGTGCTGCATTTCATAGTTAAGCATAAGGTGGGTTTTGAGTTTTTAATGAAAAAGCATCAGCATAAAGTTAGTTTTAAATAAAAAGTAAATCACCTTGTTATCGATTTATTACGCCCCAAATTTTTTTTTTGTGTAAACGTTCATGTCGTGGCAAAAAAGATAAGGAATATGTCCCCTCATGAAAACGAGGATTCTCTAAAACCCAACCCTCAATACAGAATGTGGCTTCCGAATCGGCCGACAGAAATCGCTAAACTTTCTTTAAATGAAAATTGTTGAGAACTTTACGAAGGATGACTTTTACGACAAGATATTTTTGAATTATGCTTGGATATATTTCTTACGAAGGAAACGTAAAACGATTTTTGGATTTTTGTCATTTAAATTGGCGCAATTAAACATTAGTAATTTACAAAAAGGTATACAAAATTTAAAAATAATTCAAGATTAGGTTGTTTCTTGATGTTAGTAGTTAGTATGAGTACGTATTATTATGACGTCATTTATAGGCCTGAACGGTTTCTTTGTCAATAAATTAATTAAAAGTATGGATATCAACGTCGGCCAACGTTTTGCACAATCACATAGTCGTCGGTTCGGAGTTCTTAAATTCGGCAAAACAGGGTTTGGTATCATCGCGTTTTATTAAAAACTTTATACAAAATAAATAACACTCAATACTACAAGATGGAAGTACAAGATCATTAAAAATAGTTGCAGCACAATTTTATAGTTACTTCAACAACAAAAAAAAGAAATTTCAAGAAAATCTCTCAAATAGCATTGCCGTATCATTTGTATTGCGGTTTAATTAGAGGTAAAACAAAGACAAGCTAAGTTAACATGCAAAAATGTTACTTTTGACAGTACTAGACCTAAAACTAAAGCTTTTAAAATCATCCTTATTGACTGCCTAAAATTAAGGTCTTCCAAAAGTCTACATTTTCAAAAAAACAATTTTAGGTCGTCAGGTTTACATGACCAATATGTATATGTTGTGGCATGGTTGATACTGGGGAAGTCATGCATGACACAAGTGGACGTCATGCATGACACAAGTGGATGAAATCAGATTGGTGAAAAGAAAACCAATTATATTTCGCGGTTATTATATGCCTGTCTAAAATTTTCACACCACATTAATTATGTTTTATATATAAATAATTGTAAATATATACATACGGACTCAAATTAGAATATGCATTTCATCGTCAACGTCATAGTGACTTTTGACAGATGAATGAATGAATTGTTTATTTTTCTAAAAACATTACTTAAAACTATTACAATTTTGCCAAACCACTATCGCGGTTTCGATGCTTTGACTCATATGACAGCTATATCAGCAGTAACAACAGGAAACAAATTTAATGTTTCCCTGTATCTAATGAGTCTTTCTTCCTTGCAATAAGGATATTTTTGTGTAAAATTTTACTCTTATCGGTAGGCTGAGACATCCGCGCGACACTTGACGCTACTCAAGAGCGTTGTGCTATTAAAACTCAGATAACGCCTAAATCATTTTGTTTTCAAATACTGAAAACCTATTATTTAAATCTTGCATTTATCAAATAAATTACCTTATTAAAGAAATTGCTTCGCCGAAAGAACAGTTCAACCGCTTTTTGTTTCACGAGAAAACTGGGCGCGCTGCCATAAATTAGAGCGGCCAAAAGAAAAGATTTGTTTCTCGCATTTGCGCTCACAAATCTATTGACTTTCAGCGGTTTATTCCTTTTTGGAGTTTGCAGTTTCGAGGTCTAAAGTAATTCATAGATTAAGTTGAAACGTCTTCGAATGCGATCGCGTTTATTCGCCCAGGTCGTTGGGGTTTATTCCCACATCCGGTTTAGTGCTCGTAAAAATGTTCCCCGAACATGCTAATGTAGTTAGTCGAATAGACTGAACTGAAATTTTTGGACGCACACAACCCTGATTTACTGCTCGAGGCAGCGCTTTCAAATGCTTTCGAGTCGATTTTATAGCAAGTGATTTTGACCACTTTATTAGGTACGGGTGTATTGTACCTATACGTATAGAAGTTAAAAAGCTTTCGTGCCGAAAGAAAAGCTACGACTAAAAAAGTTTCGAAGAATTATTAAATGTTGCTAATTTATTGATATCCTGTAGGCGTTTATGTAACTTAATACAATTTAAAAACATCCGTTTACAATATTCATATTATAATAAATTGTGCAAACTCAATTATTATTACATGCGACTTTAACATTCACGTATGGTTGTTGTTGACTATATGCCTTGATAATGCCGAAATTGTACCGTTGAAACGGTTGGCATATAGTCAACAACAATCACACGTGAGTGTTAAAGGCGCATGAAATAATAATGTAGTATGACATAATATTATTGTGCAAACTCCATAAAGAATATCTTAATTTAAGTTTAATTAGTAAGATTGAGTGTGTAATCAGCTGTGTAAAGACCGAAACGTAGCTTGAAAACACATGTGAAGATAATGTACTATATATAAATAACACTATATTTTTAAGTCGGATCGCTTTAAGAGGCCCCTTTATGTCTGGATTTTTCTTAAGATTCATACAAAAGGTAAAAACTGAATGTGAAGTCAACAGCTTATTTTCTTCATTTTTTTTTATAAGTATTTATCTAGCGACATCAGTGGCGTGCATAGAACAATTTTTCCGGAAAAGTAATCAGAAGGTCAAGTTTGACAATTAAAAAAATATGAAAAAATTTAAATAACACTTTGAAAAAAGAAAGTTTGTATGACGCCAGGGTAGGCACTGCCTATCCTGGACTGAACATTTTCATACAATTTTTTTTTTAAAGTGTTTTTTAAATATTTTCATACTTTTTTCAATTGTAAAACTTGACCTTCTGATTGCTTTTCCGGAAAAAAGTTCTATGCACGCCACTGAGCGACATCTATTTGCGTCTCTATATAGCCAAAAAGCAAAATTTGATAAAACACCATCATAATAGCTGTCAGGATATCGTGAGTACTGTTTAATTTTTACGCAAAGTTGTATAGTTTTTATTTATACACGAAAAAAAAGCGAGAAATACAGACGTAACTCATGTAAAGAAAATTTTGTTGATACACTTTTCTATAAATAAACAGTTACCGCTTCATGGAAAACAGTTTTTATCTGAAACTATTTCACAAATTCGGCGCTTTTTGAATATCTCGCCATCTTGCACCTCTTGTTGAGAGATGGGTCGGAGTGCGATTTGGGGGGAAGGGAAACATATATAAAGACGTGTGCAAAGTTTCATTGAGATCAAAGCCATCAGGACGTCACAAACACCTAAAGCACTTGTATGGCAGCTGAGCGGGATGGGCCACCTTAATAGAAAATATTAAACAAAGTTTCGCAGGGGAGCCAAGACACTGAAGAAACCTTTCGACTTATAAATAACCTGTCCTTGACTCACTGTAACCTAAACGGATTTTACTCAAGGCGTCTGTCAGAATCGGCTTACATGCTTTTGAAATATTGATGAGTATGACTGTCGAAGCATGTATGTATAAGTAAGTATTGGGTATGTACTAAAAATATCCCGTATATGTAGATCCATATCCACATAGATCGGTATATGTAGATAGCACTGGTGGTGCCTAGTGAGGGCACATGAGGGATTGCGGCGACGCGCTGGTAGGCTGCTATGGCTGCCGCGGGCTAGGACTAACCTCCTAACAGAGGCACCACTCACTAGAGCTGTGAGGGTACTAAATAAAGTAAATGAGGAAATAGATTTGCTCAGTTGTACTTTGGATGAGTTCACAGAAGTAACTTTAAATTTTTTATATAAATACTTAGAATAGTCTGGACTTTCGGTTGTTTTCTTTCTAATAGCTGTTTTTTTTTCCTTTTTTTTAATGGAATTCATGTTTTAGTATTTTGTTAATTATTATTATATAACAAATTAGTTAGCTGTAATGTTATACAATTGAGCAAATAAATAAATAAAATAAAAAATAAAATATTTGTGCCCGAACAACGATGATAGACTGAACATGTTCCGACGTAGTAAACGTCAGTGAAACGTGGGCGTCCGAGTGTGAATTGTGACTTTTTACTAATAACATCTGCAACATCTTCTGAATATTGGTTACTAGCTTTTGCCCACGGCTTCGCCCACGCTGCCTTCGATTGCATTTTCCCGGGATAAAAAGTAGCCTGTCTCTTTTCGGCCCATAAACTATCTCTAACTATCTCTATGCAAAAAGTCACGTCGATATTTTGCTCCGTTGCTACGTGAAACAAGGACAAAACAACAAACCAATAAAGTAACAAACACACTTTCGCGTTTATAATAGGGATATGCGGATACCAAACTTATTGTTATAAAAAACCAAAGACTTAGACCCGTACCCGATATGCATTTGTTTATTATTCTACGGCGTAGCAGAGCTACGAGATTTATATATTATATAACAACTTATGTATGATTGCCAACATTATATGAGTAATAAAGTAATAGTTTGATGACATTGTATCCATATAATAATAGGTATTTACATATGAAATTGCCAACATTTTCTTACAGATTCACGAGTTCAAGTTCCTGTAATTCAGTAGCTATTTCCATTATTTGTTTTTTGTTTGAAAGTTGATTTCAAGGTTGTACATCTACGTATTAAATTATGTTTTTATTGTCAGTTTGATAACCAAAATTAAAATTTCAAAAACAGTTCGTCCTAAGTGCCACCCAATTCCATGATAAGATTTGTAATAATTTTTTAGAGCCGACAATTTTAAAAAATTAAATTAATGTTGCTGTTAGCTTAATGTTTTCTCATTCATACGCAAAAGATATTACATAATTTGGATTTGTCATTCCTAAAAAAAATGCTAAAATGATAGTACTGAAAATTGAGTTTCCTTCAAATTCTCTATAAAAAACAGCAATTTCATATGTAAAGACCTAATATAATTTCATAATGTAATATACATAACTCAAACAATTGAACAAAAGATAAATAATGGTTTTGTTAATAACACACTTGTGCATCCCATTAAACGGAGGATTCTGGTACGGGAGCACGCATAATGTTTTCAGGCATTGTAATTTGTAAATTGTAATTTTGTAGTTTTAAAATCGGTATAATCATGGAATAGTCACTAATCAAATTATGTTTTATGAACGAAAATACATAAATGCTTGACTTAGATATTAAAAACTTCTGTAAAATTATGAGGTAATAATACCAAGTTTCAAAGATGAAATCATTGTGATCACTTCTCAATTATTTATTGGTATTATATTGTACATGTATTGTGTTATGTATTTAACCCGTGCAGTTATGCACTTTCGAGAACGCGAACATAATTTATGAAGCGATATCGCACCTTGTAAAATTTGGCGAGTTAATTCGCAGTCACATATTCGGTAGATATACGTTATATGATTATTGTCGCCAATTTTCGGTTCTCATTATAATCCTCGTTATCGCTAAAACATAGCGATAATAATGCCTACAGGTGGTAGAGCTGATGCCGGGTTCGACAGTGAAGTACCACCATCTTACTTGGAGACCCCCTCGAATTAATTCGGGGGAGAGTAAGAGGACAGCTCACAGGCAAAAAAACCAGGAGGCCCACCATGCCTGGGACCGATGGATGGCGGTAAACCCATCCCTAATAGCTGGGCCATATATGGAACAGACTGGTGACGGGCAGCGGCGTCACTGTTGCGAGGATTCCGGCACCGCGCTCACCAACACCAACCCAGTGTGTGTGAGTATGGGCAATTCTTCCAGGATGACCGCCGGGAGTGGCATAGTCCTGAAAAGACTTATGTCCAGCAGTGGACGAACTAGGCTGATGGATGGATGAATAAAGTCTGGCAGCAGGCAAGATCGTGACTCGAATCCATTTTACGGGTTAGCCGTAAGTTTCGATTTTATCAGTGTGTTTTTAAGTTTTTGTAGGACAAGAACATTCTTAGTGCTACACGTTCATATGCAATACGATAAGGAGCTTCTAGGCCAGGGTTGATGCAAGGTTTTCACACAAAGACTTACAATCATTTATATCAATTTTTTCCGCTGTTTTATTCACGATGAATCATGAATCATGATATTCGGCACAAACATACCAACATAATTAATAATACTATATAACATTTCGTCACGACATGAATTCTCGAGGGGGTGTCAAAGGTGTTACCAAGTTTGAACTCTGAAATGCAAGCCACAGTGCACACTTGGTAAACCCGCTTTTCACCGACAAGTATTACGTCCCAAACGTTATGGGTGGTGAGTCCTATCTCTGTACTTCTGCCACAAATGGACCAACATTTTAATATGCCTTCCGAAGCACACGAACGAACACAAATGAATGTACCGCGGGGATTGAACCCAAGACCTCTGGGCTAGCAGGCGAGCGCTCAATCAATCGGACACAGAGGCGGTCTTTTAAAAACAGTGATTCAGGATGAATTATATGATATTCGATACATCCCAATAATGCTAGTTTAAATTATTAATTTTGCAGTAGTTCGTTTAGAAATTGTATTTTGCCTGACGACCAACTTATTTTATTTATACTAACCGTTACTCATCAAAACAGGGTATTTTCCGTTGACCTTGAATAGTGTCGATTCGGCGTAACACGACTTAAGAGCAGTTTCGCAGCTGGATTATGAAAAGCCCACCCTTTTCTAATTAATCGAAGCACACCACTTAAATTCAAAATTTACTCAATAGTTATTCAACAAAACGTCAAATAAGTTAAGATGTGCTACACCGAATCGACACCAATATCAACAAACTTAGTTTTGCTTTTTTTTCAGTAGGTTCCGTAATTTGAGATATTTTTTTGATATCTTTTATGTCTTCGTCATACCCAATTTATTATAGTAGTACGAAACCCTCATTGAATTCGTCTTGCTCTTGTGGTTTTAGTTTTTAGTAAATTGACAATTTATTATGTATTCGTAGCAATACAAATTATGAAACTCATAAAGAAATCCATAAACATATGAGCGAATCCCATTCTCTAGTCACCTACCTCTCGTAGCTTAATCATGTTACATGTACAATATGTTCATTAAACATAAAAGTTAATGTAATAAATGGAAAGATAAGATGTGAGCACCTTTTTCATGTAAAACGTTATGTTATGGAAGTAATAAAAACATTTTTATGCTTTCGCAACAATGTAAAATAAAGATATTCTTTTATCTGTGGACGTCAGTTATTCATCATTGGTGTTTGTTTCTTTTTTTATAAGCCTTTATGACACAAGCAGAAACGCTTTGACGTCACAGCTCACAATAGGTATTTTCAGATTTATAATGCTAAAGGCGCCTATTCCCAGAGTCATCCGAAAATGACTCTATTGATAAAGATTTTCTCTTAAACGGTACCGATGTTTAAAAATTATAAAAAAATATATATATTATTAGTTAAGGCGATACGTAAAAGTTTTAGCGTCCCTGTTACTCCATATGCGAAAAAACCCTCAGTGCGAGTGGGACGGATTCATGGAAAAGTAGCAAAAAGTCGGTTTTGTAATAATATAAAATGTGCTAAGCTATTTTGTCAAAAAGATTTTCAAGGAGACTTTACAAATACATAATATCCACATTTTGAATGCAATTTCACAATGAAATTAGTTAGGATTTCAGAATTACAGGAAAAAATAAAACAATTTAGTGGTCTTTTCGGAATTAAATTCTATCAAGAAAATTTCATCCAATTGCGTTTTCCTTCAGTGAGAATCTTAATCAAATACTTAATAAACATTTACCAAAAAACGAAATACGTAGATGACGTTATAGTGGAGTAAATGGATTCGAAAAAACCCCATTTTTTTTTTGGTATCGCCTTAAATTATAAAGAACAACTTCATTCTCGCGTATGAAAATATTGTTGAAAGTCAAGCTGTTTTTATACTAAAATTAGGTAAAATTGGTTATTTATTTCTTTGAAACCACTAATGGTATTTGTATAGTTCTTGCACTAAGATACAAGGAAAATATTGTTTAGAAATATCATTCATGGAATTTTTTTCCGGCCATCGCGTCCATGTGAAAAGTATTATTTTCTCCCGTTTTGTGCTATCTGGAGACCCAGCGACGATATCGCAATGCAGCGCCCGCTGATATGAACGTTATTTCAATATAGTTTCTGTCGATATTTGTACCGACACAGGTAGACTCAAGGTCGTTGGCGACTACCTGCTCCTTAAAGATGTAAGCTATTTTTGGAATAGAA
This sequence comes from Ypsolopha sequella, assembly GCA_934047225.1. Classification (NCBI taxonomy): domain Eukaryota; kingdom Metazoa; phylum Arthropoda; class Insecta; order Lepidoptera; family Ypsolophidae; genus Ypsolopha; species Ypsolopha sequella. The sequence continues at coordinate 15,133,005 of OW203996.1, forward strand.
CAAAATACATACTTACCTGCATACATAACGATTATGTCTTCATTCAAATTCTGTCGTTTCATGAGGAATCATATTTCATGAATTGGATGCGTTTCCGGCATACTGAAGGCCCAAAATAACCACTTACAGAAGGTTTACTCCGCAGAACTAGCGAAAACAGGTGCACGCACACATAGACGCGTACGTACGACGATCTCGGTCGAAGTCGGTCGAATGCCAATACGAAATTCTGCCGAGATCATCATACGTACGCGTCTATGTGTGCATCTGTTATCGCTCGTTGTGTGGAGTCGGCCTTCTGTTAGTAGATATCTATTTTGTGCTGAAGGCTTCGGACGAAGGTGATGAAATGGCCCACCATTTGACGCTGGAAGGTTTGAGCCTCTAATGTGTAGGGCATTTAAAAATAGGCTGTTCTTGACAAGAACTTCTTGTAAAGAGCAGTTCCATGACTGACTGAGTGACCGACAATGCACAGCGTAAGCCACTGAAGGTAGAAACATAAATGTTTTAGTTTAAGGTGTGTAAAAGTGCACTAAGAAAGGATTTTTCGAAATTCATCCTATAAGGGGTGCAACGGGGTGTAAAATTTTGTGTCAAAATGCTTTCCCATAGAGTACAACGGTGTATTTATATCCCAAATCCGGGAAAAGCTGCGGGCGTTGCCTAACTAGTTGATAAACGGCGACTATCATAAGTCGTCGTCGTTCTCGTAAGACCGTACGTATATTCTATTTTTGTCACTGTCACTCCAAGCGAAAAATCGCGCAGTGCGAGAGGGGCGGATTCGGGGCAAAAGGGAAAAAAGTTGGTTTTAAATTTTTATTAAAAAAACAAAATAGCTTGCAAAATTTCAAATATCAAATCTCTAGATATTGTTAAAACACACCTAATAAAATAAGTTCGAGTTCTGTATATGGTTCCTATTCGTCAAACGAGGAGAAAAAGTGTGTTTGAAGACCTCATTTCAACAATTATTTCTATCGAGGAAAATTTATCCAAACATGTTTTCCAATTTCAAATCCCTAGATTATATAGTCAAAATGCATACACCAGAAACTGATTATAATTTTCCGTGTATTTCATGAAATACACAGAAAAGAAACACCCGTATTTTTTCGCATATCACCTTAAATATAAGTTACTTTTGTTTAAGTAGCCAAATTCATACTGGAGACTCGGTAAGTGATCAGGACCAAGGTTCAATGACCCTTTCTGTGAAAAACGTAAAATATAATTTAGGCTTCCGATACTTAATTGACTCTGAGTTGTTCGTAAATTTAAATAAATTAAAATATAAAAGGTCATTGAACCTTGGGCCTGACCATTAACCGAGCCTAAAGTATGAATTTGGCTCAACAATAGTCACCTTATACGTGTAATAGAAAGGTGTAACCACATTTGAAGAGCTTGTTCAGTCAATGATATAGAACAACTTTTAGTATGGAACAAACCCTGAACATCGAAAAAAAAATTACTGTTTCATAGAATGAAAATTTATCGCAATGCCGCTCGGCCGAAATGTATGGAAGGGTAGATTTTTTTTGAGATTTCAGTTTTGGCGCCATAGTAAAAGTTGTTCTATACCATTGACTGAATAAGCTCTTCAAATATGGTCACACCTTTCTGTTACACGTGTATCTTTTAACTAAAGCAACTCTTTGTCCACGTAATTTAGGTGTAATAATACTTATTTACCTATATCTTGTATAGTAAATAAGTACTCCCCGAACTCAACTACATCCTTCCCTTTCCTTACCAAAAAAAAAACTGTAAGCAATATGATAACAAAAAACATTTTTACTTTGCATTACAATCTATAAATAAGATCAAAGTATCCTGAAGAAATGTTTTGTTCTTAAAAATAAAACCCAAAGTGTAAGCAAAGATGTACGACTAGACAGGAGCGAACTAAGAGGAAACCGAGAAGGGGGGGCATAACGCGTGAGGCCGGGCCTTCTGATTCATTGCGCACTTGTTATTTTATTAAGTGTATTTTTATTCGCTGCGATATTTTTTCCAACATGTTGTTGAGTACCTATAATAAAAGGGAACGTTTCTCTATAACTTAGCGGGCAACGTGGAACTAATTTAAACATCCCCTCTTTCTTATTAAAAGCATTCAGACGCCCACTCCCAAGACTTTTAGATTACCCGAGGTTTCTTTTAAAGAGATTTTGTTCGAACACCTTCTATAAATAACGAGTTCTTAGACTTCTCAGTGCCCGTTAAGGTGTCGCTGCACTACAGTAAAGTGGAAAGCGCAAACTCGAGGCAAGGAAACTCGTATGTTAGGATAACGGCTTTCATCGTATAGTGGTGGACGGCATCGCAACGGTCGTGCGTGACTCGTGATGGTATGTCATTGTGAGACGTGTACGTGCTTGGCTGCACATCCTGGTGCGAAGTGCTGCGAGTTACGAGTGCAGTGAGAGGCTGTGGCCGAAACTGTGACAGCGGAGTTGCGGTAGGTCAGGCGCCCGGCGGACTGCATTCCGCGCGCTCGGCACTGCCACCGCCGCCGCTGCTTCCTACTAAATATAGCTTACTCGAAGTGAACGAACGCGTCCCGCCACCACCGGACTGCTTGTCTGAAACGGCAAGGAACCCTCGACAAGTCGTCGTGAATCTTTGCACCAGTCTAACAAAATTTTCAAATTATGAAAATATTTTTTTATCTAACAGGTGGTTAACAGCTTCAGATGATAAATCTTCTCATATATCTACTCTGAACAACTTTGAGCAAATGCTTTTACACAGTAGCGGGACAAATTACTTCGAAAAGGAAATTCCTTTGATCCTTGATATAGACATAAAGAGCAATAAGTCACTGGTCGTATGTATTCTCTGGAAAATGTAGAGCTGCACCTATATCATTTGAAACGGCAGCAGTTAACGATATTCACGTTATTCTTATTTTTCGTATCTAGAGAAACATTACTTAGCGACATTTATGGACACTGCAGTAAAACTGCAAAAAAAGCTATATTAATAATGATAAGATTAAGATATTTACAGAACCACCTCAAGGAACTCAAGAAGAACAAAATATTCTCATCAATAAAAAACGAAAATTTTTTTCATCAAAAAATTATTAAGATTTCCCAAACATACTTGAAGGAGCGAAGACATTTTTTATCACAGAAAAAATTAAAATAAGTAATAAAAGAATTCTGAAACAATTCTGAACAAATTTGTCCAAACCGATTAACACATTTCCAATGTTTGTGAATTCAAGTCCGTGCGTACGGCTCTCTGACGATCATCCGTCGTGCATTCAACGCAAAAAAAAGTTGGAGAGGCGCATTGTGATAGCCGACATAATGACGCCAGGGACAGACAGTCCATGTTTATACGCTTATCTCGTACATAATGCCCTAACCATACATACACGATAATGCTTCGATGATGTATAAACCAGCCGCGCAGATACCTACATACCTACATTAGTGTAAACTCTCGATACCTTATCTCGTCGAGTCAATACTCTTTTGTACGAAGATACGGGAGTCTATTTGCCCTAATGCGTCGAACGCATTCTTCTGTGTTGAATAACCTGATGACAATGGAATGACCCATTAGTTCGTCTTGGTATTTTCGTCTTTTTATCGCATTCAATTTATAGGTACGGCTTGGAAATATAAATATAATTCAGATTAATAGCTTTTTGCAAAGTCATAGGTATTTTACTGTTAGTCATGAATAAAAAGCAATGAAAGATTGTTTTACTTTAAAAGCTTACTTCAAAGGCTATCAAATGTTTTTTCACTTATGTGTTTTTTATGACACTCAAACATTGGTTATTAATTGTATAAATAGAATAGAATATAATTTATTTCGCAAGAAGAGAGTACAGTACAAGTTACAAGAATTTAAATTTAAAATCTAAGATACACATAAAGTACTAATAACAAATGTACGCTGTTATCCTAGATAAAGGAATAACAGCCCCGTTTCCTTGGATAAAAAAATAATATTGTTTTTTTTTCTTTTTCGGATCTGCAATGGAAGTCTATTGATTCCCAATAAATAACTAAATTTATAATAAGTTTGGACATTGCGCCTTCCCATTGAAATCACCGATAATGCACAAAGAGATGAAGAACCTATACTCTACATTGTAGAGTCTAAAGAATATAATTAAATAAGGGAGCAATAAAAAGTTGCAATGAACTCATTGAACCCCTGTTATCAGAAAAGGGGATTAATGATGCAGAAAGACACGTTTAATGTATTCTTGCTATGTTACGTTGTAATCGCTACGAAAACATGTAGGTATTATTGTTTAACATTTATCCAAATTTTAGAGAGTTGTAAATATTCAACATTTCAACCATTTCCGGTTTCTTTCTTACATATGGTTCAATTTGAGTTACGATTGGGAATACATTCCTCAAGAGTAATATGATGATATTGCAATATGTGAAATTAAACATTATCTGATCTCATAAGTAACATAAGCAGTGTTATTTGCTCATTTATGTTTTCTGAGTCATTCTGTCCTTCTTGATAACTTGTATTTTAAGCTATTATTTTCTAATTCATTGAATTTTACTTTCCTTTATTTATAAGTATTCCTTTACAGGTTATCTTTTTAAGTCACCCACACATTAGCAATAAAGCTTGTTGCCTAGTACAGGCTTATCGTTTATCAGTGTGTCCTTGCCAAGAGCAGGTTGATAAAAGATAACAGATTCTGTTAACGTGCTCCATTGGTTACGTAAAATTTATGCATATTTCTTTGTTTCTGTAGCCACATAGGTTCGAACTATCTGACTATAAATCACGAATGCAATTTCCGGCATGAGCAGGTTGAGCGCAGTAAGTTCGCGAATAGGTATGCCATATTGTAGGCGGCCAGTGGGAGCGAGCACGAGACGGCGGCGCACTTTGCGCAACAGTCTGCATGCATGACAGCACGGGAAGTCAGCTGGCACGTCGTGAAAGTGCCCAATGTGGCACAACCCCTGCCGCCACCCCTGGCCATTTATTCCTGACACGGAAAAACTCTTATTTAATTAAAAATACCGTTTTCTCTACTAGGTCATTCCTTCGTCCCAAAACAAACTCCGTTTTCCAGGGGCAACCGAGGTAATGTGGCTCAAGACGCTATCGCAAACTGACACTGTTTATCAACACACTGCCCAGTTCAGTGCCTCGAGTGCCATATGAAAAATTAACGACGCAATTCCTTAGCAAAGTCATCATTGGTCGTTGGCAGCCGTTGTCTAATGGTAATCTGCGAGACGTGTGCATGCAATCCATCGAGGACAGAGTTTCGCGAGCGGCTCAAAATAGACATGTGAGCGAGGGTGATATGTCAGCGTGTCGGTGGGTCTTGCGTGATCGATCGCACTCACCGTGCCGGCTGGTTGGCAGGCGGTGGGCGTGCCGGTCAGCTGAGCCGTCGGGCGCTGGAAGCGGGCACCGGCCGGCACCGCGCACTGCTTGCTGGTGAAGGGATCACCGACTCCGGGAGCACCAGGGCACGTATGCACTGCGCTAAGGATGCACTCGCGTCGCTCTCGGTGAATCACGGAGGGCACATACACACACGGACCGCGACTAGTGCGTCAAGCGTAGGCGGCGTGCATCGCGGCTCTCGCGTGCTGACGGCGAGAATGTCGGCGAGCGACTGCTGCGGAGCGCGCGGGGGGCTGCACCCACGCCGCCCCTCGCCACCCGCCCACTTCCTCCGATGAATGACAATAATGGAAGACGTTCAACTCGCCCGCAAACCGAATATGAATCATTGCATTAGGGTGCAGCCCTGCCTGAGTCCGGCCCGCGAAACTACGACAGGCCCCCAGGATACGCGCTTCGCCTCAATAAATATTCATGAAATGTTAGGTAGTTCCTGTAAAACACTGATAGATCTTGAAAACGTTTTTCCCATTTTTACTACAAATTTTTAGTTTGAATGGTATTTATGCAGTTTGCGTCTACAAATTACAAAATGTAGGGTACCCTTATGGTGAAGTTGCGGTGTAGACGGTGTAGGTAGAGTTTGCAATTAGCAGGTTCATCTGGAGTGAGACGGGAGCTGCGGTGCGGCAAGCTCTGGCGATGCCACTAATCTTATCTGCGATAATACAATCTGGCCCGACGCGGCGCCCTCTCTTGTGTTTACTCCCAATTGTGTCCACTGAAGGTAAATTAGAGGTTTTTCTCTCGGGACTTCACGGAACAATGAACTGTGACTGCGTCGCTGAGATTGCCAGCACACAAACCAGGAAAATATATTTCGATATCAAAGCCATCCGTAATTTAAATAATCTAAACGGGTGTCAAAGTAAAAATAATAAATTTTGCAATCAAAATAAAATTGTGAGAGGACCTACAAATTAACTTTCAGCGCATGATTAATTAAAGAGAAGCCCGTCGATTTAATGTCCTAATAAATCAGTTTTATACGATATAATGTTTACTGCAGTAGCTGTTTTAAACCTAAGTAGTTCAAATTTTCATAAAATTAAATGTTTGGCCTTGTTTTTGTGCTATAAAGTAAATGACATTTTTGCCTGACGACAAATGGTAAAGTAATCAAGTCCATAACGTGGGGTAGTGACCTTAACTGCATACGTACCTACATTATACACACACAAACCTTATTCATTCCTTACCTCATGACTTGTAGAATGTAGCCAGGCTTATGGTCACTCGTGTATCCGAGGTATGACCAGACCGTAGGTACAAAATAAACAATCTGTGCCTTTCAGGTAGGCACTAGGCAGGTATACATACACCTAAATTTTTCAACTTTTGTGAAGTTTTACGCTTTTGTGAACAGTCAACAGACTGTTGTCAGAGGACTCGCGCTTATACAAACCTGCATGTTATAAATTTTAATTATATAAATAAAATCATCTATAGTCTGTAATTAAAATAATAAAGCCTGGAACTGTGCCTAGAACATCAACAACGGAAGACTCTCGATGATTCGTAAGCATAATTTGTTTTTATTAAGTGAAGCACTCATAAAAAATAATAAAATAGTTTTTTTTTTTAATTGTATACACGACCCATTTTTTTTAAATCAATGCTGTATGTTCTTTTTCAAAATAAAGCTGCGTTCAAGTGTGACACACCACAAACATATCGTAAATTTAACGTCGTCAAGGATTTTTCATACTTCCCCGGTGATATTTATGCATTGGGTGACCAGCCTATATTATGCATCTTTAGTTGCCAACTGGACTGCGTGCCTATCATCAAAAACATAGATATATTATCGAATTCCGATTGTCTAAGGATATGTTCGCACTTGAAGTAACGACTTCGTAAATAGACCAATACCAGAAATTTATTGAAATTTTCCGTGTATTTTATGAAATACATAGAAAAGAAACATTCGTATTTTTTTCAAATTCGCCTTAAACAAAATCTCCGTTTTTCGTGAACACTTGTTTCTTGGTGGTCGTAACAGCCACGGCTAAGAGCGCGCTATTTTAAACTAAAATGTAACGTAATTGAGTTCAGTTCTGATTGATGCACAATGAGGTGCTCAATCTGACTTTACATGCACCCTTAATTTAGCAAAACCAACACGGGACAGTATATTGTCCCGTATTTTTTATCATTCAATACGTATACCATCCATCCATCCATCATCCATCAGCCTACCCAAGTAGCATTCGGGGTTCTATATAAGATGTCTAGTCGTTCACATGTACTCCACAAGCTGTGTAAGTCAGCTGTATAAGAGCTGTATAGCTTGCTATAATGCTCTTATAGAACCAGTTTGGGCACAAATTAGACAGCCTTAAGTTCACTATGGCTGTACATTAGCAGTATAATAGCATTATAATAGCAGTTTAAGTAGTAACATGTGGACTTAAGGCTGACTTACGGCACTATATGGGACTCAGTGTGAACCATACAACATACATGAGTGTAATAAAGAGTAACAAGTGGCTAAATACACAGCCTCAAATTCACATGTGTCCTATTATTTCTTTATTTTATTATTAATTTCCTCATTGGTTTGGTTTTGTGTGTGCCATCAGAAACATTAACTCCGGCTGATCAAGGATAAAAATTTATGATAACACGCGGTATACTTAATAATGTTAATGCCATGGGAATGCAACTTTATCGTGAAATGTATACATATTTACAGCTAAAATATTCACGCGCCTCTGAAAAAACGCGATATTCATTTTAAAATATTTAAAACTGGCTGAGAGGAAATCTACAATTTTCAGTTTTTGATATTATATTGGCATTATAATTATACTACAGTAATTAATTATAACATGAAACCAAAACTCAATCGCTCTATTAGCGTATTTTGTGATAAATCTGCATGACAATTTTGGAGATTTATTTGGTAAATGTTTTAGGTTACGTAGAACAACATGGTGGAAATGAAAAACGGCTATGTGAACTGTTATAACTCCAATTTAATGCGGTGAGCATTTAATAGGTTCACATGTGTTCTGTTAGAATGCTGTGAGCTATATGAAGTCCCACATTTGTACCACTACAGAGCCAATGTCTATAAATTTATTCTAATGTGAACTTATGTACAGCTTTAAGATGTATTTCAGGTCAATTGTGTATTATCGTTTAATTCTTTCAATATACTGAAACTTTAGAGATCCGCAATAATAATTATTGTCCGTTAAATCGCCTAGCCCAGGTACTAAGACAAGTATGAGTACCTAAAGTACAAATTTTGTAACAAACTAACAAAAATCACTTTTTGTTTTCGTGTGAGATACCGTGGGATAAGTGTAATAGAATATCACATTCACATTCATGTTCAGCTTACAGCAAATAAGAGTAGTACTTGTGGACAAATAAACTGCTATTGATGTTAATGGACAACACATGTAGTCCTTTTAACAGCCTACAGTGCACATGTGAACCATTTAAACACTTCTGTACAGATAGTAAAAAGAGGTTATTTTAATGATCACAAACAAGTCCTACTACAGCTACTAGCTGTATAACAGTCTAAAACAAGTAAACATAACAGCCTTTGGCTTTATAAATGACCACGTGTGTTCTATTAAAATGCTAGCTCCATAACATCGTACAAGTAGGCCGTTAAACAGCGGTAGCCGTATCTCTACCCTCCTATAATGCTCTTAGCCAGACGGCTGACTAAAGGATAGTTGTTAGAGTATTATTACACCAACAATCGTATAAAAGTATAACTCTACACCTCTATAAGTCCCTTAGACAGGTGTAGGTGTAATTAATCGCAATAATGCAGCTTCTACATCACGAGTGAACTGTAATAATGCTTCAAGTACACATGGGAACTAAATGTGTACTCTTAAATAGAGTAAAATGCTACTTGGGTAGTTCGTCCACTGCTGGACTTTTCCAGGACTTTGCCACTCCCGGCGGTCATCCTGGAAGAATTGCCCAAACTCACACACGCTGGGCAGGCGGGTTGGTGAGCGCGGTGCCGGAACCCTCGCACCAGTTACGCCGCTGCCCGTCACCAGTCTATTCAATACAAGGCCCGGCTATTAGGGATGGATATACCGCCATCCATCGGTCCCAGGTATGGTGGGGCCTCCTGGTTATTTGCCTGTGAGCTGTCCTCTTACTCTAACCCGAATTACATCGAGGGGGTCTCCAAATAAGATGGCGGTACCTCCACAGTCGAGCCCGGCATCAGCTCTACCACCTGCTATGTCCGACTTTGTCTTTAAATAAAAAGAAAATAAAATTTGTTAATAAAAAGAAATGTAAAGAGAATAGTTTGTCCCTTAATTAAACTTTGAATCCCCCTTAAAATGAGAAATATGGTCTGCTCACCTTATCTCCACACGTCAAATTTCTGTGCAATCGACCAACCCGTTTTTGATAAGCTCAGCTCAGCTCGGCTCAGCTGCCATATAAATGCTTTAGGTTTTTGTGACGTCCTGATGGCTTTGATCTCAATGAAACTTTGCACACAACTTTATATTATGTTTCCCTACCCGCACACCGTACTCCGACCCATATCTCATCAAGAGGTGCAAGATGGCGAGATATTCAAAAAGGACCGAATTTGTGAAATGGTTTCAGGTAAAAACTGTTTTCCACGAAACGGTACCTGTTTATTTATAGAAAAGTGTATAAACTTAGTCTTCTTTACATGAACGATGTTTGTATTTATCTCTTTTTTATTTCTAGAATAGATGAAAATTATACAAATTGCTAAACTTTGCGTAAAGACGAGGCAATATTCACAATATCCTGACAGCTATTATGATGGTGTTTCATCAAATTTTACTTTTTGGGCTGTATAGAGACGTAGCTAGATGTCGCTAGATCATGCTTGTGAAAAAAAAATGAAGAAAATAAGCTGTTGACTTCACATTTTATGTTCTGTTTGATGAATCTTGAGAAAAATTCAGGCGTAAAGGGGCTTCTTCGACACGCTCTGGATGATGTCCCACGGATTAATACATTTTGGTTCATATTTCATAGTAAAGTAAAGACTTTGCCGTGGGCCAGATGGTGCGCGGGCTCTACGTCGTGGACGGATAAACTTCGTACTTTCTATGAGCGACCAATATTTAAATCCTAACATCCATATGCACTTGTGTACCAATTAGTTAGTCATATTAGTTGTGACTAGACGTCTAAATATGTGAGGAATTTCCTCGGCAGAGGCTTGCCGCTTGTCGACGCCGAATGAAAATTGCATCAACCGCTATAAGATAAAAACCGGAATGCATGAAGCGTGTTGTTCTTGATTTTTGGGGTTCCGTACAAAAAGTGTAAAAATTGAACCATTACGGTGAGGCACCGACTCGGGGCGAAAGAAAAAAAAGGGATCTTTATTAAAAAAAACTAAGCTACCTAGCAAAATTTTCAATTATGAAAATGTAGATATTGTTAAAACCCATCTAATAAAATATTTTCGGGTTCTATATTTGATTAATATTTGTGAAACTATGAGAAGGCGTGCGTTTAATTTGAAGACCGTCTTTTATCGAGTAAAAGCTTTTTATGCGCTTATTTGTAGAACATAAATCCAGAAAAAGATTCCAAAAATATTATACAAATTTATCAAATACTGGCATTATATGACCGACCGGGATATTTGTTGTAAAGTATCCTAATAAGAAAATATAAAAATGAAACATTTATCATATTAGATGCTGCTTTATCTTTATTGCTTTTTAATCGACTTTAAAAAAGGAGGAGGTTCTTAATATGAATGTAATTATTTTTTTATAACACTAAGCGAGTAGAAATTAAAAAGTCTCGTTTCAATCAGTTTCCTGAATGAATTGTAACCATATGTTGTATGGTATGTATGGTGTATGTATGCACGACGCATATAATTTGTGTCAAAACTTCATTGTCTTTCCTTTTTTCGATAAAATCTTTGAGATAAAATATTTCTTCCTAACAATTGTCCGCAAAAACTATACATTTGTAAGTAACATAAACCTATTATCTTTTCAACACCTTGCCTTTTCTCTGGGCAAGCAAGATTCATCCATGGAAATATTTAAACTTTTTTGATTGGGTGTCTCCACTGTTGTAAATATTCTCAAAGGTTAAGAATACCTAAACTACCTATACATAACGGTCCGTTGTGGATGTATTTGTTTACCGGGAAATTTAGTAGGTCAACCGGGACAACAGGGACCGGACCTGTAAACCGGTGACATGTCCAATCCAAAGAGTGTCAATGCTTTGCGGGAATTCTCGGTTCATTAACTCTACTCGCACTATACGAATCTCATTCTAGACCTGCGGTACCATAGACTAAGTATTACGTAGTAATAAGACTAAGTATTACGTAGTAATAAGACTAAGTATTACGTAGTAATAAGACTAAGTATTACGTAGTAATAAGACTAAGTATTACGTAGTAATAAGACTAAGTATTACGTAGTAATAAGACTAAGTATTACGTAGTAATAAGACTAAGTATTACGTAGTAATAAGACTAAGTATTACGTAGTAATAAGACTAAGACTAAGTATATACGTCTATGACGGTACTTATCTAAGTTCAAAAGATTTTTATAGTACTACATCTATACCTAACTTTTCACTTATATATTAGATCTGGGGGCACGGCAGTGCCCCCGCAAAGTCTCGCAGAAAAAACGCGGAACGGCCGTACCATCCTTTTCTCGAAGCAACTCACGGCACTTTCAACCCCCCTGTATCTTCGTTGTGGGTGAAGCTAGAAATCTGAAATTTCAGGAACCAAGAGTACTTACTGATCCTACTTCTGACCCCAAATTACAACTTTGTACCTATATTCGATTACGAAATATCTCAAGTCAAAGTTCCCTTATTTTGTCACTGACTGACTGACACATCATCAAAAGTCTAAAGGTGTTCTAGCAGGCCTACAAACTTGAAATTTTTCATACGGTTAGTGTATAGTGTACATTGCAACAAAAAAATATAAAAATGTTATTTGCGGTTGGTAATTTAATATTTCCATACAAAGTCTATACAAAATGTATGTTTCCAGCTGCATCTATAAATTTGTATAACACTAGATGACGTTGGTGGTATGCTGCTTTGCATTAAAGACGCCTAAAACGAAAAATTCTACGTTAAAGTTAAAGTGCGAAAACTAAAAAATAAAACCGGTAAAGTGCGAATCTGACTCGTGCATAAAGAGTTCCGTACCCCTACACAATACGGGTACGGAACCCTAAAAGTAAATAACAACAATAAAGATGCCATAGCAACATTAAGGCGACAAAAAAAAAAGCGATAAAACAGTAGCGCCTGACAAACATTTCGGTACCTTTTTAGTATGGAACCCAAATTTTCATTATTTTACTTTAAAGTATTTACTACAGACTGCCCAAAGTTTAAACTTTTACTTGTATGTTGTATTACCGTTCTAAAGATAGAGCCTTTGTTATAATAATCTGTTCCTTGGGTAAGGCACCCTAAAAAGGGTGGTTTATAATGTTCCACACATTCACAATATTAGTCTATTTAGGAAGAAAATATCAACATTTCGTAATTAAGTCACTAAAAAAACGGTAGTTTGCGAATCCGACTCGCGCATAAAGGGTTCCGTACCCCTACACAATACGGGTATGGAGCCCTAAAAGTAAATTGCAACAACATAGATGCCATAGCACCATCAAGGCGACAAAAAATAAAGCGATAAAACGGTAGCGCCTGACAAACAATTCGGTACCTTTTTAGGAAGGAACCCTAATTTTTATTATTTCTTATTTTACTTAAAAGTAGTCTGCCTAAATTTTCAACTTGTACGTATAACCGTTCTAACGATAGAGCCTTTGTTATAATAATTTGTGCTTTGGGTAAGGAACCCTAAAATACTTTCGGTGTTACTACAAAACGGTGTTTAACTTTAGACAGTGTTTAAATCTGTTGTTGTCACCTTTTCTTTCATATTGTAAAAAAGTGACATCAACAGATTTAAACACTGTCAAAAGTTAAATATCGCTTAAACACCCTTTTGTAGTAACACAGATTTAGTCTATTTAAGTAGATAAATAACAACATTTCGTAATTAAGTCGCTATTAAACCGGCTAAGAGCAATTCAGACTCGCTCACAAAGGGTTCCGTACTACCATCACACAATATGGGTACGAAACCCCAAATCATTATGGTAAATACCAACAATAAAGATGACATAGCAACATCAAGGCGACAAAAAACAAGGCGCTAAAATGGTAGCGCCTGACAAACAAATCAGCACCTTTTGAATACGGAACTCTAATATTTATATGCCCAAAATTGTTGTTTTATAAAGATAGAGCTGAAACAAACAACATCGAATAATTGGACCCCCCTTGGATTTCCATTTATTGAACTTTTTATGCTGTGATAGGGGCCATATTATTACTTACCTTGATAGAGGACAATGTAACATATATTATGTGAAAATATTTACGCGCTACCTATAACGGCTGAAGCTGTAGGTAGACCCATGTGATAGATGGATAGACAGCGGAGGATTAGTAATAGGGTCACGGAACCTAATGATACGAAACCCTAAAAATCAAGGTAAAAGGTTATTTATCAAATAAAGCTTTAAATATATTAAAGGAAAAATAAAGCGGCTAATGTTGTTTTATTTGTATATGCATCCTCTATGATGTAGGAATATTGAAATGTCTATGTACTCGTGTGTCATTCAAAAAAGATCAGGTTTAGCTCATTATTCTGAGAGGTTTAGACATAACAATGTACTCTGTGGTTTAGACTGACAAGCCTGCCTTTCACTTCATGGTCAAAAGAAATTTTAACCTGCCTGTTGCATCTAATTGTGGATAATAGTAATAATAACTTACAGTAAAAATTAATATTGCAATGGAACCTGAAATATTGTACATAAATGAAAATCCTTGTCCACACCTAGTTGTCCCTATACCTGGAGATGGTTCATGTTTGTTCCATTCTTTGTCATTCTCTATGTATGGGAACATTGAGTCGTCATATGACATTAGGTGTGCGGTAGTCGAGTATGTGGTAGCGCATTGGGATGAAATGCAACTTTATACGTGTGACGAGCGTGGAGACACATGTACTCGACAGCAATGATGAAAACTACCACCTACGGTTCCGTATCCGAACTTATGGCAGCCACCGCTTTGTATCCATTTACGTTCGAGGTTTACGAAAATGGCCGTTTGAGAGGATCATTCGGTGGCGATCCTGGGATGCCAGTGAAACATTTACGATTCTCTGGTAGTTTCTTAGGTGGTCATTATGAAATGCTCCTTCCCGATACTAGTTTCTCAGGAATATGTCCTAATGATCAGTTAAAGGGAGTGGGTTTTAAGAAAATCCGCAGCTGACGTGCAAGAAATATTACCCGAGAAGAAAAAAAGGAGGACTACCTACAAAAAGAAATGAGATCCCATCAAAAACATAAAATGTACAAAAATGGCAAGTCTCGCAACGCAATCCTTCCACCGTAAAAAGTTGTGAGATCTTATGTAAAGCCAAGTCTGCTATTTTAGTTTTTATGGAAGCACCTTTTCATTTAAGTTAGTATGGGAGCACCTATTTAACAAATTTATCATTAATTGTTTCCTATTTAGTTACCTACCAACATTAAGTGACTGTATTAATATTAGTCATCTCTATTTCCTAATAAAATATGGTGACTTTGCAATCGCAGAGCACAAATAAAGCACTGATGCGTAGAATCGAAATCGCTAATAAATTGGTATTAGGTAGCTGATATGTTGTATATGTTGCTGTGCGATTGCGAAGTCACTATATTTTATTAGGAAATAAAGATGACTAATATTAATACAGTCACTTAATGTTGGTAGGTAACTAAATAGGAAACAATTAATGATAAATTTGTTAAATATGTGCTCCCATACTAACTTAAATGAAAAGGTGCTTCCATAAAAACTAAAATAGCAGACTTGGCTTTACATAAGATCTCACAACTTTTTACGGTGGAAGGATTGCGTTGCGAGACTTGCCATTTTTGTACATTTTATGTTTTTGATGGGATTATTATATACTCTTACAATATTATTTTAAGACTTTTCATATACCTGTAAATTCGAACGTAAAAATGCATGTTATGTAGGTATATAAATAAAAAGTAAGTTGCAGGGTTCAAGTCTGATTTAAGAAAGATACGGTTCACTGAAACGGTTATATCTTAAGGTTATGGCATGGGTATCCCAGCAAAAATTTGACTATCCGTCCCTCACATCAAGGCCAATGGCAAAGACTTTATTAGCTTTTAATAGAAGCGATTATTGGTTGGTTCAATATTGTCTGCGACGGGTAATAATACTATAATCACTCAGCGAAACAACAAATTTGAGGGTTTTTAGCTAAAACTGAAAATTTTTGTAAGGAAAACAATATCAAATTTTATTAGATTCACTTCATATTTCTATTACCTATTTTATGAAATAACAATCAAGTCGATCCCACAATCGCATTCTTCTAATGTTTAAAAACAAAAAATAAGGTTGGAAATGTATTTTTTTAGACTTTAATACATTTTCTAGTAGTACGTTCAGTTAATAAAAGACCAATAAACCAAATGTATTGTTTTCAACATAAGGAGAGATCTAATTTCATCCAAAGAACCCTCGAAAGTATATCGTTGTTCATGTTCTAGGCTTAGGTACAGCCTTAAAGAAAATTCCTAGAAACACGGCCAGCACAGATCTTATCACAATAAAAATAAGAAAAAAGAGATAAATTATGTTCTTCACTGTACTGTAACACAAACTGTAATACATAGTGCAACAACACTCGACTGTACCAGAATACAACAACAAACAAAGATTGTGGTAACAGCTGGAAATTTTTCCAACTATAAAAATATCTATCATAAATTAAATTTAGACGTAGAAATTCTGCCATATAAAAGCTTCTAGGGTTGGTATATCTGAGACCGCGTTGTATTCAAAAACATTACTGCATCAACAAGAACGTATCCTCGCATATTTCTGAAATACTTTGTCCGTTCCAAGTAGTTTCCAAGGAGTATCCAAAGCGGTTGCATTGTCGCGGTGCGTTTTTATTCATTTTTGTCCGAACCCTAAAGTTCATCGTGTCTGTCTAGACCGGTTGCCCCCGCCCACGCTCCGCGCGCGCACTGATTTCTGCAACTTGCGACCGAACGGCCGACCCGCCATACAAGTTACTTTATACTACTTTTTTTAATCCTTTAGCAATATCTCGCGATACCCACCGAGCAAGCCTTCGATCGCTTATTATAGCTAAACCTCCGCCCGCATAATGGGTGCCTTCTAAAACAATTTTACACTCCGTACCGTTAATTTAACTATTATTATTAATATATTACGGGTTGTTATTTACCCATATACAGTGTGGAAAAAAAGGCAGTGGTTGGAGGGAAAGTAACCACCCTAAATGATGAAGATAGCAACATTTACTGAAAAGAAACAATTTTTTATTTTCAAAAATAGAAAAGCTACATTCAGAGATTTTTCATAAATCACCTGCTTGTGCCGGGACTAAAACGGATAAAATATGAAAACATGTTTTATTTATGATACCAATCGAAAGAGTAAATTTTCTAAATAACATAACATCCTTAAATTTGACTCAAATTTATTAGTTCAGTATGGAACTAAAAATATTAATTGAGCATAGTAGTAAAATCCCTAATAGCTGGGCCTTATATGGAACAGACTGGTGACGGGCAGCGGCGTCACTGGTGCGAGGGTTCCGGCACCGGGCTCACCAACCCGCCTGCCCAGCGTGTGTGAGTATGGGCAATTCTTCCAGGATGGCCGCCGGGAGTGGCAAAGTCCTGGAAAGGCTTATGTCCAGCAGTGGACGAACTAGGCTGATGGATGGATGATGGATGAGTAGTAAAATTTCCACTGACCAAATATTTTTTTTTTCAATTGTCGTACGGATGGCCTCCGAGATCTCCGAATCTAACACCATTAGATATTTTTTTTGCGGCTAAGTACTTTGGGTCAGTACCTATAGAGAAATTAAGAAACTGATGTTCAAAATTGTATTTTAAACATTTACTATCAAACTCGATACAAAAGGCGACATGAACTGAATTCTATCTGAGATTAAATCTATGTTATCTTGTAAATGAAAGATAACACTACATATTTTGAGCAATTCATAAAACTATTTATTTTATAGCAAGTTTATGAGCTTTTTTTTTTTTTTGAACTATTAAATTTATGTCAAATTGAATGATTTTCCCTTAATTTAAGATCCTTATGTTATGCATGATTGACCCTTTGGGTCGGTATCATAAAAACACAGGCTGTTTTTTTCACATTTCAGCGGCTCGAAACAATTTAACAGCATCAGTCGTATTTTAAAATTTTTTATATTTAATTTGTATTTTTAACCAGTATATTAAATTATTTTACAGAACCTTTTTTCATGCATAGCTATCTTACCATTAGTTAAAATAATAATGTGTGTGATTACGACCGACCGTAATCTTTTAGAAAGTCGTAGATCAAAATAAAATGAGTAGGTAGGTACTACTACACCAAAAAATAGTAAAAAGCATATAATGTACTAAAGCATAACTACATTGCAATGAATAGCACTATCTCTAATTTATCTACGTGACAATGTTTAGTGTTCTCTGCTTAGATAACAGAAGAAAAACAGCTAATTCAAAACTAACTTTATCCTCAAACATTAAAGGTCTGTTGTGGTAAGCTTACTCACTTTGCTCAGTCTGTAAGTATGAAATTAACTGACACACATCAGATAGTAGACAGGTTCGATGGTAGGTAAGAAGAAAATAAATTATCTTATCGATTTTAAATGTTTCTCAGAATATTAAAATGAGGTGATAATGGTATCAATGTTATCTATTACTTACCAAAGTGCACTGGTACAATCGCGGAATGGCTCTCTTATCGGAACTTCGCTCATAATGAGAAAATTCCTTAATGTTATCTGATTTTCTCTTGGGCTCGCTAGATGGCGCTAATAGCAAGTTTGTTTCCAAAAACTGGCACCATGTACCTCGTTTTCAATGTTGAAACTTGGATCTTAAAGAATGGACCGAAAGCTCATATTTATATTGATCGCCTTTCCGTGTCTTCACTACTGAAATTTGATATTCCATTGATGATTCTAGCGCCACATCCAACACATGACGGCGGCGCTGAGGAACAACTTCGTCATAGCATGGACGAAAATGGTCATAGTGCACAAACACCGCACGTTTTTTAGTCTGAACAGAGTGTTTTGACGACATTTATTTATTTATTACCTATTTTGGAAAACTAGCGACTATTATAATAACAATAGTAAAAAATGATTTATATAAAAACGACTCACCTCAATACGTGTTGTGATCGGGAAAGCCGACCAGTTTCAGCAGATCCAGACTGCCTTCATCTGGGCGAGTGAAGACGTTTACGCATCGACGTTACGCCTCAGTGTGATGAGGTGATATTGAGGTGAGCCGTTGATGAATCATGAATTATCCTCAAGTCTCATTTAATTATATAATAGTAAAAAACTTAAATTAACTCTAGCTAGTCATTTAAAGTTTCCGCATTCGGACATATTTGTTCTGTCTGGCAGCTAAATATTCAAAGTAAGTCGATCTACCAAGTAGTAAGCCTGGATGAAACCCATAAGGGCTTGTAATTCATTTTCCTAAAGCATAAGTTAGTGTTATCTGTAAAACAATTTTACAACTTCCCATAAAAATTACACTCTTTCTGATACCTACAAGGTTGGTTCAAAGTACATCAGACGTGCGTGAGTCACGAAAAGCAACATCTAGTGGTATCCATAAGCAATATATGTAAGTACCAGTATAGTACTACTTTCAGAGTTTTACACAACCTTACAGTCACTTAACGACGTAACTCTATAGTACTTTGTTGCCCTGAATGTGATTTTATGACTACAATATTGTAAACCCCAAGATTTATTATTTGAATTTTAATCCCTTTCACACGCGACAGAATTACCTTGGTATATACAAAGTTGATACATACTTTTCTTTGAGTTAACATTATTATTATTATTATCATGTATTGAATGAAAAGCCTTCTCTTTTAAGTATGTCCACGTAATTAAATTATGGTTTTGGTACAGTTGCAAAGGAAATGCGAGATAAATATCCTAGTGCAAATAATATAGGATAATAATAAAGCCTCCGAAAAAAAAAATTAAATCTAAGCGAACTGTTGCACACTGTTATACTATCTGGGCAGCGGCAAAATACATAGTTATCGAAAAAATATATATATAATAATTTAACTGTGTAACATTTACCGATAAAGTAAATTAAACAGCAAACTAAAATTTCTCACGACCACCTTGTTTAAATAATGAACCTCCGAATAAATAACTGAACTTCCGAAAGAACTTATAAACCAAAAGTCAAAAATAGGTGTGACGGCGAGCGAAGCAAGGAGGAGCGTGTTAGGTTTACATGTAAGATAAAATAAGGAGCCGAGCGAAGCGGAGCGGAGTGAGGCGAGATCTCTAGTTTAAAAAGAATTCATGACATAAAAAAAAATATTCGAAGATCTACGATAAAAATAGCTGACAGTAGTTTTCGGAATTTTCAGTAATTCATTCGGTAGTTTTCGGTAGTTTTCGTTTATTTATTAGCACAGAAGTTTTCGGTAGATTAGTATTTTAAAGCAGTATTATTCATAAATGGAACATCCTCATTTTTAATTTAGTTTTCGGAGCTTTTATTACGACCCAATAATATGTGATAAGATGTTTGTGCGTACTAAAGATACAGAACCCAACAGAATATTCGTGTTAATTTTTTTAAATTTTCTTTTGTTTTGAAGAGGCCTTCCTTTTTCAAGAGTTTTTGAATGATCATACTGAATCAATGTGAAACGTTTGTGTATTGCTCTTCACACCTCTATCTTTTGGCTGTAATTCGCGTTAGCTAATGAGACCAGGTTCTATGAAAATCGATTGCGTTTAAAAAGCTAAAAACAGTAGTAACAGTATTTTTTTGATATCTCAAAAAGTGGCGAAGCTATTGGCAATCAAAATGAGCTTAACGGCATGTCACGTGACGTCATCTGACACGATTTCATACTAAAAGTGATTAATATCGATATCGCTAACTTCGGTAAAAGGAATTTTTCAAAAACTCTAAACGTTTTGTGCTTTGCTCTAACTAATTTATCAGATATTTCACTATAGGAGACGTGCACACGTGCATTGGAAAACTTTCGCTCGATAGAATTCATTTTTGAAAATAGTCTCTTTTTTAAAATTGGATTTTTATTCACTTGATATTCATGTGTCATGTTTTATGAATAATACGAAAATCTTGTTTAGTATCGCTTCTAAACCGCAAAAAATACTTTTATATCAAAATTTTATTAGCCTCATTCTGAATCACGCGATTTTCAACTTTATTAAAGTCAGTCTCAGGGTTATAATAGCGAAGCCGCTGAGAGCCGAAGGAAGGCCTCCTCTTAAGGCGCTACGGAAAAAAAATCAACACTATTAGAACTTGCATATCTACTTCAGTGAAGAAGGTATTATTTTGGTAAAATAGTATATTATTTTTGGAATCTTTTTCCAGGGATCCGTTTGAACAGAAATGCGATTGGAAAAATTCGGCTAGATACAAATATTCATTGAAATTAGGTCTTTCTCGACACGAATTCTCCTGGTTCAACAATTTGGAAAGACATATGGACTGCAATTATACTTTATTAGATGGGTTGTAACAGTATCTAGGACCTGGTTAAACGAAATTTTGATAGCAACTTTAATACATTTTATATTAATAAAAAACCGACTTTTTGCTACTGTTCCCCGAATCCGTCCCTCTCGCACTAAAGATTTTTTCGCATATGGAGTAAAAGGGACGCTAAAACTTTTACATATCGCCTTAAACCACGAAATAAGCTTATTGTTGTTGAGTAAAGTTTTTACAAAAGCACCTCAAATCAGCGTTCTTTACATCTCTCTTGCGCTCGGGTTCTCTGGGACACTGGCTCTACAAACTTTTCGGTGGACTTGAAATGGATTGTTCTGGCTCCTGTTACATGGCAGTAGAGACTACTTTTGATTGTGCCGTGTCCAAATTAAAGGTTGAAGGGGTGTGTGTAACAAAGTAACTCATTCTGTAATCCGCACAAGAATATTATGGCCTTTTGTTACTACCTAGCTCGAAAAAGGTTCCTCCTGTCTTATAAAAAAACTTATTCTTGAAAATATATGAAAAAGGGATGAACAAGTAACAATAACAATAACTCAACGAATTGAGATTAAAGAAAGGTGGGTAATGGAAAAACTGGCCATAAAACAAAATGAAATCTAAAGTAGGAGAAATCGTAAACAATTGGATTCCACACTCAGGGTGCCGAATTCTTTGCCAGGCGCTACCATTTTGGTGCCTTGCTTTTTGTCGCCTTGATGTTGCTATGGCATTTATATATTGTGTTGTGGCACGGAACCCTTTGTGCGCAAGTCCGACTCCCACTTTTCCGGTTTTATTCTTTCTTTTCAGTTGTTGCGAGCATTTATTGACTATATATAAAGCTACATAACGGTAACTGACTCACTCACTCATTGACATGGTAGTTTAGTTGGAAAGAGTGTTCTGGGGTGGTAGTGATGTATGTATGGAATGTTGGGTGTCTAATACTGAGTGGGGAAAAAATCAGACATTTGACATTTTTTGACATTTGACATGGTTTTTTGACATTTTAGTGAGGCGGGTCGTTGTATGGGATTTTGTATGGGAGTTTTGCGAGTGAGTAGGCGAGCCCGAAGGGCGAGCCTACGAACGAGCACGAACGAGCCCGCGAGCGCGAAGCGCGAGCGGGCGATGTTCGTAGTGATGTACCTGGGTACTAGGGATGGGAAAAATTGACATTTTTGACAGAAAGTTGGCAGGAACAAGCCCGCGAGCGCGAAGCGCGAGCGGGCGCAGTTCCTAGGGATGTCCCCGGTCACTAGGGATGGGAATTTTTTTTTTTTCTAAAATTTGTTACAAAAAAATTTTGTTTTGGCCATATCTTCGGAACGGAAGGTGGTACATCCCTAGGGGTCGGACCATAGGGTGACAAAAAAGTTTTTTTTTTTTTTTCAAATGTCAAAACTTTAACGGCCCGTATCTCCGAGACGGCTTGAGTTAGACCTATGTTGATGGGTGTCTAAGAAAAGGTCTCGCCGAGATCTAGCCCCCCCCGGTGTCAAAACTTCAAAGGCCCGTATCTCCCAAACGGCTGGAGCTAGACCCATGTTCATGGTACTCTAAGAAAAGGGCTCGGCGAGATCTTTCTGGAAATAAAATAAAAAAATAAAAAAAACGAAAAAAAAAATTTTTTTTACGAAGACTTTGATCGGCCATATCTCCCGAACCGTAAGTCCTAGCGAGTTGCGGTTTCGACTTTAGTGATTGGTTCGTTGAGGGCTACCCGACTGCATAAAAAAATTTGACATTTGACAGGTTTTGACATTTTTTTGACAGGTCCAAAAAAGTGCTCCGATTCGCTTGAAACTCGGTATTCAGGAGTAAATGGGGTCGCTGATTACGAATCCACTGTCAAATTTGACACTTTTTGACAACCGACAGGGATTTTGACACTTTTTCGAAAAAAAAGAATGGATTGGACATTTTTTCGGATCTAATGGCGAGGCCGAAGGCCGAGCCTTCAAGTTTCTTTCTAGCGAGGCCAAAAAACGAGCATATGAGGACGGAGAACGCGCCAGCGAGGCCGAAGGCCGAGCTGGCAGCGTTCGGAGTCTGAACATGCGAGTTTTTCGGCCGAGCACGACACCGCGGCTACCAGAGTCATATCTGATGACATTCTAGGGAGGCCGAAGGCCGACCCCAGAGGACGATTCCTACGAGGCTGGAGGCGAAGCCGGAGGCCTCGTAGGAATCGTCCGGAGGCCAAACAGTACCAAGCGGCGAGGCCGGAGGCCGAGCCTGTGAGGCCGCAGGCCGAACCGAGTATAAGCGAGGCCGATGAACGAACATACGAGGCCGAAGGCCGAGTATGTGAGTTCATGAGGCCGAGTTCACTTTACCCCGAGAGCAAGCATTACAAGACAGTTTCTTTTGGACCTATCTCCTAAACGTTTGAGATTGGGCTTAGCGGGATTCGACTACGTTGAATTGGTTCAAGCACATTTAGACCGTTGACAGTTTGGACACTTGACATCTGTCAGAGTTAACATTTCACGGAAAGGATCCCGGCGAGGCCGAAGGCCGAGCCTACAAGTGTCTTTATAGCGAGGCCGAAAAACGAGCATGTGAGGACGGAGAACGCGCCAGCGAGGCCGAAGGCCGAGCTGGCAGCGTTCGGAGTCCGAACATGCGAGTTTTTCGGCCGAGCACGACACCGCGGCCACCAGAGTCATATCTGATGTCATTCTAGGGAGGCCGAAGGCCGACCCCGGAGGACGATTCCGGAGGAATCGTCCGGAGGCCAAACAGTACCAAGCGGCGAGGCCGGAGGCCGAGCCTGTGAGGCCGAAGGCCGAACCGAGTATAAGCGAGGCCGATGAACGAACATACGAGGCCGAAGGCCGAGTATGTGAGTTCATGAGGCCGAGTTCACTTTACCCCGAGAGCATTACAAGACTGTTTCTTTTGGACGTATCTTCCAAACGTTTGAGCTTGGGCTTAGCGGGATTCGACTCCGTTGAAAGTTGGTTCCAGCACATTTCGACCGTGTATATTTTGGACCTTTGACAACTGTCAGAGTACACAATAGCAAAATATTAGTCCACTTCAATTGAATCAAAGTTACCACACGTATTTCAACGCGCTATTACGGTTACGACGATGACAATTTTGAAAACTGATCATGACCGATGACTATATTCCCACCCGATCATGACCGATAACATTTCGTGATACAATTGACTTCTGCCCATTACTTGAATGTCGTCTGATAATTTGTTTCAACTCAATTTCAAACGTGTTTTTAACTCGATACCTTGTCCTGTCACGTTAACGAAAAAGTTACAACAACAACTAAATGCAACAACAAACAACAATAACGAAGTACAACTTGGAACAATTACAACTCACGCGGGCTGCCTGCAGCCCGCGCACCACGCAAAACACTAGTTGCGAGCATAGCGAGCGCGAAGCGCGAGCATGCGAGCTATATTATATAAAATTACAAAACGGTAACTGACTGACTGACTGACTGACATGGTTGTTTAGTTGGAAGGAGTCGTTTGGGGTGGTAGTGATGTATGTATGGAATGTCGGGTGTCTAATACTGAGTGGGGAAAAAATCAGACATTTGACATTTTTTGACATTTGACATGGGTTTTTGACATTTTAGTGAGGCGGGTCATTGTATGGGATTTTGTATGGGAGTTTTGCGAGTGAGTAGGCGAGCCCGAAGGGCGAGCCTACGAACGAGCACGAACGAGCACGCGAGCGCGAAGCGCGAGCGGGCGATGTTCGTAGTGATGTACCTGGGTACTAGGGATGGGAAAAATTGACATTTTTGACATTATTGACAGAACGAGCCAGCGAGCGCGAAGCGCGAGCCGGCGAAGTTCGCCGGAACAAGCCCGCGAGCGCGAAGCGCGAGCGGGCGCAGTTCCTAGGGATGTCCCCGGTCACTAGGGATGCGATTTTTTTTTTTTTTCTAAAATTTACTTCAAAAAAATTTTGATTTGGCCATATCTTCGGAACGGAAGGTGGTACAACCCTAGGGGTCGGACCATAGGGTGCCAAAAAAGTTTTTTTTTTTTTTTCAAATGTCAAAACTTTGACGGCCCGTATCTCCGAGACGGCTTGAGTTAGACCCATGTTGATGGGTGTCTAAGAAAAGGTCTCGCCGAGATCTAGCCCCCCCCGCTGTCAAAACTTTAACGGCCCGTATCTCCCAAACGGCTGGAGCTAGACCCATGTTCATGGTACTCTAAGAAAAGGGCTCGGCGAGATCTTTCTGGAAATAAAATAAAAAAAAAAAAAAGTCGAAAAAAAAAAATTTTTTTTGCCAAAACTTTGATCGGCCATATCTTCCGAACCGTAAGTCCTAGCGAGTTGCTGTTTCGACTTTAGTGATTGGTTCGCCGAGCGCTACCCGACCGCATAAAAAAATTTGACATTTGACATAATTTGACATTTTTTTGACATGTCCAAAAAAGTGCTCCGATTCGCTTGAAACTCGGTATCCAGGAGTAAATGGGGTCGCTGATTACGAATCTGATGTCAAATTTGACACTTTTTGACAACCGACAGGGACTTTGACACTTTTTCGAAAAAAAATTGATCGGACGTTTCTTCGGATCTAACGGCGAGGCCGAAGGCCGAGCCTACAAGTGTCTTTATAGCGAGGCCGAAAAACGAGCATGGGAGGACGGAGAACGCGCCAGTGAGGCCGAAGGCCGAGCTGGCAGCGTTCGGAGTCCGAACATGCGAGTTTTTCGGCCGAGCACGACACCGCGGCTACCAGAGTCATATCTGATGTCATCCTAGGGAGGCCGAAGGCCGACCCCGGAGGACGATTCCGGAGGAATCGTCCGGAGGCCAGACAGTACCAAGCGGCGAGGCCGGAGGCCGAGCCTGTGAGGCCGAAGGCCGAACCGAGTATAAGCGAGGCCGATGAACGAACATACGAGGCCGAAGGCCGAGTATGTGAGTTCATGAGGCCGAGTTCACATAACCCCGGGGGCATTACAATACCGTTTCACTTGGACGTATCTCCCAAACGTTTGAGATTGGGCTTAGCGGGATTCGACTACGTTGAATTGGCTCAAGCACATTTCGACCGTTGATAGTCTGGACACTTGACAGCTGTCAGAGGAAACATTTCGCGTAAACGATCCCGGCGAGGCCGAAGGCCGAGCACGACACCGCGGCTACCAGAGTCATATCTGATGTCATTCTAGGGAGGCCGAAGGCCGACCCCGGAGGACGATTCCGGAGGAATCGTCCGGAGGCCAAACAGTACCAAGCGGCGAGGCCGGAGGCCGAGCCTGTGAGGCCGAAGGCCGAACCGAGTATAAGCGAGGCCGATGAACGAACATACGAGGCCGAAGGCCGAGTATGTGAGTTCATGAGGCCGAGTTCACTTGACCCCGGGAGCATTACAAGACAGTTTCTTTTGGACCTATCTCCTAAACGTTTGAGATTAGGCTTAGCGGGATTCGACTACGTTGAATTGGTTCAAGCACATTTCGACCGTTGACAGTTTGGACACTTGACAGCTGTGAGAGGAAACATTTCGCGTAAACGATCCCGGCGAGGCCGAAGGCCGAGCCTACAAGTGTCTTTATAGCGAGGCCGAAAAACGAGCATGGGAGGACGGAGAACGCGCCAGTGAGGCCGAAGGCCGAGCTGGCAGCGTTCGGAGTCCGAACATGCGAGTTTTTCGGCCGAGCACGACACCGCGGCTACCAGAGCCATATCTGACGTCATTCTAGGGAGGCCGAAGGCCGACCCCGGAGGACGATTCCGGAGGAATCGTCCGGAGGCCAGACAGTACCAAGCGGCGAGGCCGGAGGCCGAGCCTGTGAGGCCGAAGGCCGAACCGAGTATAAGCGAGGCCGATGGACGAACATACGAGGCCGAAGGCCGAGTATGTGAGTTCATGAGGCCGAGTTCACTTTACCCCGAGAGCATTACAAGACTGTGTCTTTTGGCCGTATCTTCCAAACGTTTGAGCTTGGGCTTAGCGGGATTCGACTCCGTTGAAAGTTGGTTCCAGCACATTTCGACCGTGTACATTTTGGACCTTTGACAGCTGTCAGAGTACACAATAGCAAAATATTAGTCCACTTCAATGGAATCAAAGTTACCACACGTATTTCAACGCGCTATTACGGTTACGACGATGACAATTTTGAAAACTGATCATGACCGATCCCTTTTTTCCCACCCGATCATGGCCGATGACATTTCGTGATACAATTGACTTCTGCCCATTACTTGAATGTCGTCTGATCACCTGTTTCAACTCAATTTCAAACGTGTTTTTTACTCGATACCTTATCCTGTCACGTTAACGAAAAAGTTAGAACAACAAGTACATTACAACAACAAACAACAACAAATAGAGTACAACAAGGAACAATTACAACTCACGCGGGCTGCCTGCAGCCCGCGCACCACGCAAAACACTAGTTGCGAGCATAGCGAGCGCGAAGCGCGAGCATGCGAGCTATATTATATAAAATTACAAAACGGTAACTCACTCACTCACTCATTGACATGGTTGTTTAGTTGGAAGGAGTCGTTTGGGGTGGTAGTGATGTATGTATGGAATGTCGGGTGTCTAATACTGAGTGGGGAAAAAATCAGACATTTGACATTTTTTGACATTTGACATGGGTTTTTGACATTTTAGTGAGGCGGGTCGTTGTATGGGATTTTGTATGGGAGTTTGGAAAAATTTTGCGAGTGAGTAGGCGAGCCCGAAGGGCGACCCTACGAACGAGCCCGCGAGCGCGAAGCGCGAGCGGGCGAAGTTCGTAGTGATGTACCTGGGTACTAGGGATGGGAAAAATTGACATTTTTGACATTATTGACAGAACGAGCCCGCGAGCGCGAAGCGCGAGCCCGCGAATTTCGCCGGAACAAGCCCGCGAGCGCGAAGCGCGAGCGGGCGCAGTTCCTAGGGATGTCCCCGGTCACTAGGGATGGGATTTTTTTTTTTTTCTAAAATTAACTTCAAAAAAATTTTGATTTGGCCATATCTTCGGAACGGAAGGTGGTACAACCCTAGGGGTCGGACCATAGGGTGCCAAAAAAGTTTTTTTTTTTTTTTCAAATGTCAAAACTTTGACGGCCCGTATCTCCGAGACGGCTTGAGTTAGACCCATGTTGATGGGTGTCTAAGAAAAGGTCTCGCCGAGATCTAGCCCCCCCCGGTGTCAAAACTTTAACGGCCCGTATCTCCCAAACGGCTGGAGCTAGACCCATGTTCATGGTACTCTAAGAAAAGGGCTCGGCGAGATCTTTCTGGAAATAAAATAAAAAAAAAAAAAAGTCGAAAAAAAAAAAATTTTTTTTCCAAAACTTTGATCAGCCATATCTTCCGAACCGTAGGTCCCAGCGAGTTGCGGTTTCGACTTTAGTGATCGGTTGGCCGAGCGCTACCCGACCACATAAAAAAATTTGACATTTGACAGAATTTGACATTTTTTTGACAGGTCCAAAAAAGTGCTCCGATTCGCTTGAAACTCGGTATCCAGGAGTAAATGGGGTGGTTGATTATGAATCCGATGTCAAATTTGACACTTTTTGACAACCGACAGGGATTTTGACACTTTTTCGAAAAAAAATTGATCGGACATTTCTTCGGATCTAATCGGCGAGGCCGAAGGCCGAGCCCACAAGTATCTTTCAAGCGAGGCCGAAAAACGAGCATGGGAGGACGGAGAACGCGCCAGTGAGGCCGAAGGCCGAGCTGGCAGCGTTCGGAGTCCGAACATGCGAGTTTTTCGGCCGAGCACGACACCGCAGCTACCAGAGTCATATCTGATGTCATTCTAGGGAGGCCGAAGGCCGACCCCGGAGGACGATTCCGGAGGAATCGTCCGGAGGCCAAACAGTACCAAGCGGCGAGGCCGGAGGCCGAGCCTGTGAGGCCGAAGGCCGAACCGAGTATAAGCGAGGCCGATGAACGAACATACGAGGCCGAAGGCCGAGTATGTGAGTTCATGAGGCCGAGTTCACTTGACCCCGGGAGCATTACAATACCTTTTCACTTGGACATGTCTCCCGAACGGCTCAGGCTGGGCTTAGCGGGATTCAACTTCGTAGAAAGTTGGTTCAAGCACACTTAGACCGTTTACAGTTTGGACACTTGACTGCTGTCAGAGGAAACATTTCACGTAACGGATCCCGGCGAGGCCGAAGGCCGAGCCTACAAGTCTCTTTATAGCGAGGCCGAAAAACGAGCATGTGAGGACGGAGAACGCGCCAGTGAGGCCGAAGGCCGAGATGGCAGCGTTCGGAGTCCGAACATGCGAGTTTTTCGGCCGAGCACGACACCGCGGCTACCAGAGTCATATCTGATTTCATCCTAGGGAGGCCGAAGGCCGACCCCGGAGGACGATTCCGAAGGAATTGTCCGGAGGCCAAACAGTACCAAGCGGCGAGGCCGGAGGCCGAGCCTGTGAGGCCGAAGGCCGAACCGAGTATAAGCGAGGCCGATGAACGAACATACGAGGCCGAAGGCCGAGTATGTGAGTTCATGAGGCCGAGTTCACTTAACCCCGGGAGCATTACAAGACAGTTTCTTTTGGACCTATCTCCCAAACGTTTGAGATTGGGCTTAGCGGGATTCGACTACGTTGAATTGGTTCAAGCACATTTAGACCGTTGACAGTTTGGACACTTGACATCTGTCAGAGTTAACATTTCACGGAAAGGATCCCGGCGAGGCCGAAGGCCGAGCCTACAAGTGTCTTTATAGCGAGGCCGAAAAACGAGCATGTGAGGACGGAGAACGCGCCAGTGAGGCCGAAGGCCGAGCTGGCAGCGTTCGGAGTCCGAACATGCGAGTTTTTCGGCCGAGCACGACACCGCGGCTACCAGAGTCATATCTGATCTCATCCTAGGGAGGCCGAAGGCCGACCCCGGAGGACGATTCCGGAGGAATCGTCCGGAGGCCAAACAGTACCAAGCGGCGAGGCCGGAGGCCGAGCCTGTGAGGCCGAAGGCCGAACCGAGTATAAGCGAGGCCGATGAACGAACATACGAGGCCGAAGGCCGAGTATGTGAGTTCATGAGGCCGAGTTCACATAACCCCGGGGGCATTACAATACCGTTTCACTTGGACATGTCTCCCGAACGGCTGAGGCTGGGCTTAGCGGGATTCAACTTCATAGAGAGTTGGTTCAAGCACATTTAGACAGTCGACAGTTTGGACACTTGACAGCTGTCAGAGGAAACATTTCGCGTAAACGATCCCGGCGAGGCCGAAGGCCGAGCCTACAAGTGTCTTTATAGCGAGGCCGAAAAACGAGCATGTGAGGACGGAGAACGCGCCAGTGAGGCCGAAGGCCGAGCTGGCAGCGTTCGGAGTCCGAACATGCGAGTTTTTCGGCCGAGCACGACACCGCGGCCACCAGAGCCATATCTGATGTCATCCTAGGGAGGCCGAAGGCCGACCCCGGAGGACGATTCCGGAGGAATCGTCCGGAGGCCAAACAGTACCAAGCGGCGAGGCCGGAGGCCGAGCCTGTGAGGCCGAAGGCCGAACCGAGTATAAGCGAGGCCGATGAACGAACATACGAGGCCGAAGGCCGAGTATGTGAGTTCATGAGGCCGAGTTCACTTTACCCCGAGAGCATTACAAGACTGTTTCTTTTGGACGTATCTTCCAAACGTTTGAGCTTGGGCTTAGCGGGATTCGACTCCGTTGAAAGATTGTTCAAGCCCATTTCGACCGAGTACATTTTGGACTTTTGACAGCTGTCAGAGTACACAATAGCAAAATATTAGTCCACTTCAATTGAATCACAGTTACCACACGTATTTCAACGCGCTATTACGGTTACGACGATGACAATTTTGAAAACTGATCATGACCGATGACTTTTTTTCCCACCCGATCATGACCGATGACATTTCGTGATACAATTGACTTCTGCCCATTACTTGAATGTCGTCTGACCACCTGTTTCAACTCAATTTCACCTTCCAAACGTGTTTTAAACTCGAAACCTTATCCTGTCACGTTAACGAAAAAGTTCTAACAACAGCTACATTACAACAACAAACAACAACAAATAGAGTACAACAAAGAACAAGAAACAATAGGAACAATAGCGTTTACCACACACGCGGGCTGCCTGCAGCCCGCGCACCACGCAAAACACTAGTGACGAGGCCGGAGGCCGAGCCTGTGAGGCCGAAGGCCGAACCGAGTATAAGCGAGGCCGATGAACGAACATACGAGGCCGAAGGCCGAGTATGTGAGTTCATGAGGCCGAGTTCTCTTTACCCCGAGGGCATTACAAGACAGTTTCTTTTGGACGTATCTCCCAAACGTTTGAGATTGGGCTTAGCGGGATTCGACTCCGTTGAACGTTGGTTCCAGCACATTTCGACCGTGTACATTTTGGACCTTTGACAACTGTCAGAGTACACAATAGCAAAATATTAGTCCACTTCAATTGAATCAAAGTTACCACACGTATTTCAACGCGCTATTACGGTTACGACGATGACAATTTTGAAAACTGATCATGACCGATGACTTTTTTTCCCACCCGATCATGACCGATGACATTTCGTGATACAATTGACTTCTGCCCATTACTTGAATGTCGTCTGATCACCTGTTGCAACTCAATGTCAGCTTCCAAACGTTCGGTCACGTAAACGAAAAAGTTTAAACAACAACTATGTACAACCAAAAACAACAAAGAACAACCAGTAACAACAAAGAACAATAAGTAACAATAGCGTTTACCACACACGCGGGCTGCCTGCAGCCCGCGCACCACGCAAAACACTAGTTGCGAGCATAGCGAGCGCGAAGCGCGAGCATGCGAGCTATATTATATAAAATTACAAAACGGTAACTGACTCACTCACTGATTGACATGGTTGTTTAGTTGGAAGGAGTCGTTTGGGGTGGTAGTGATGTATGTATGGAATGTCGGGTGTCTAATACTGAGTGGGGAAAAACCTCGACATTTGACATTTTTTGACATTTGACATGGGTTTTTGACATTTTAGTGAGGCGGGTCGTTGTATGGGATTTTGTATGGGAGTTTGGAAAAATTTTGCGAGTGAGTAGGCGAGCCCGAAGGGCGAGCCTACGAACGGGCACGAACGAGCACGCGAGCGCGAAGCGCGAGCGGGCGATGTTCGTAGTGATGTACCTGGGTACTAGGGATGGGAAAAATTGACATTTTTGACATTATTGACAGAACGAGCCCGCGAGCGCGAAGCGCGAGCCGGCGAAGTTCGCCGGAACAAGCCCGCGAGCGCGAAGCGCGAGCGGGCGCAGTTCCTAGGGATGTCCCCGGTCACTAGGGATGGGAATCTTTTTTTTTTTTCTAAAATTTACTTCAAAAAAATTTTGATTCGGCCATATCTTCGGAACGGAAGGTGGTACAACCCTAGGGGTCGGACCATAGGGTGCCAAAAAAGTTTTTTTTTTTTTTTCAAATGTCAAAACTTTGACGGCCCGTATCTCCGAGACGGCTTGAGTTAGACCCATGTTGATGGGTGTCTAAGAAAAGGTCTCGCCGAGATCTAGCCCCCCCCGGTGTCAAAACTTTAACGGCCCGTATCTCCCAAACGGCTGGAGCTAGACCCATGTTCATGGTACTCTAAGAAAAGGGCTCGGCGAGATCTTTCTGGAAATAAAATAAAAAAAAAAAAAAAGTCGAAAAAAAAAAATTTTTTTGCCAAAACTTTGATCGGCCATATCTTCCGAACCGTAAGTCCTAGCGAGTTGCGGTTTCGACTTTAGTGATTGGTTCGCCGAGCGCTAACCGACCGCATAAAAAAAAATTGACATTTGACATAATTTGACATTTTTTTGACAGGTCCAAAAAAGTGCTCCGATTCGCTTGAAACTCGGTATCCAGGAGTAAATGGGGTCGCTGATTACGAATTTGTTGTCAAATTTGACACTTTTTGACAACCGACAGGGACTTTGACACTTTTTCGAAAAAAAAATGATCGGACGTTTCTTCGGATCTAACGGCGAGGCCGAAGGCCGAGCTTACAAGTGTCTTTCCAGCGAGGCCGAAAAATGAGCATGGGAGGACGGAGAACGCGCCAGCGAGGCCGAAGGCCGAGCTGGCAGCGTTCGGAGTCCGAACATGCGAGTTTTTCGGCCGAGCACGACACCGCGGCTACCAGAGTCATATCTGATGTCATCCTAGGGAGGCCGAAGGCCGACCCCGGAGGACGATTCCGGAGGAATCGTCCGGAGGCCAAACAGTACCAAGCGGCGAGGCCGGAGGCCGAGCCTGTGAGGCCGAAGGCCGAACCGAGTATAAGCGAGGCCGATGAACGAACATACGAGGCCGAAGGCCGAGTATGTGAGTTCATGAGGCCGAGTTCACATAACCCCGGGGGCATTACAATACCGTTTCACTTGGACATGTCTCCCGAACGGCTGAGGCTGGGCTTAGCGGGATTCAACTTCGTAGAAACTTGGTTCAAGCACACTTAGACCGTTGACAATTTGGACACTTGACAGCTGTCAGAGGAAACATTTCGCGTAAAGGATCCCGGCGAGGCCGAAGGCCGAGCCTACAAGTGTCTTTATAGCGAGGCCGAAAAACGAGCATGTGAGGACGGAGAACGCGCCAGTGAGGCCGAAGGCCGAGCTGGCAGCGTTCGGAGTCCGAACATGCGAGTTTTTCGGCCGAGCACGACACCGCGGCTACCAGAGTCATATCTGACGTCATCCTAGGGAGGCCGAAGGCCGACCCCGGAGGACGATTCCGGAGGAATCGTCCGGAGGCCAAACAGTACCAAGCGGCGAGGCCGGAGGCCGAGCCTGTGAGGCCGAAGGCCGAACCGAGTATAAGCGAGGCCGATGAACGAACATACGAGGCCGAAGGCCGAGTATGTTAGTTCATGAGGCCGAGTTCACTTTACCCCGAGAGCATTACAAGACAGTTTCTTTTGGACGTATCTTCCAAACGTTTGAGCTTGGGCTTAGCGGGATTCGACTCCGTTGAAAGTTGCTTCCAGCACATTTCGACCGTGTACATTTTGGACCTTTGACAACTGTCAGAGTACACAATAGCAAAATATTAATCCACTTCAATTGAATCAAAGTTACCACACGTATTTCAACGCGCTATTACGGTTACGACGATGACAATTTTGAAAACTGATCATGACCGGTGACTTTTTTTCCCACCCGATCATGACCGATGACATTTCGTGATACAATTGACTTCTGCCCATTACTTGAATGTCGTCTGATCACCTGTTTCAACTCAATTTCAGCTTCCAAACGTGTTTTTAACTCCTAACCTCCTCAATCCTGTCACGTAAACGAAAAAGTTTAAACAACAACTATGTACAACCAACAACAACCGGTAACAACAAATAACAATACAAATCAATTAGTAACAATAGCGTTTACCACACACGCGGGCTGCCTGCAGCCCGCGCACCACGCAAAACACTAGTTGCGAGCATAGCGAGCGCGAAGCGCGAGCATGCGAGCTATATTATATAAAATTACAAAACGGTAACTGACTGACTGACTGACTGACATGGTTGTTTAGTTGGAAGGAGTCCTTTGGGATGGTAGTGATGTATGTATGGAATGTTGGGTGTCTAATACTGAGTGGGGAAAAAATCAGACATTTGACATTTTTTGACATTTGACATGGGTTTTTGACATTTTAGTGAGGCGGGTCGTTGTATGGGATTTTGTATGGGAGTTTGGAAAAATTTCGCGAGTGAGTAGGCGAGCCCGAAGGGCGAGCCTACGAACGAGCACGAACGAGCACGCGAGCGCGAAGCGCGAGCGGGCGAAGTTCGTAGGGATGTACCTGGGTACTAGGGATGGGAAAAATTGACATTTTTGACATTATTGACAGAACGAGCCCGCGAGCGCGAAGCGCGAGCGGGCGAAGTTCGCCGGAACAAGCCCGCGAGCGCGAAGCGCGAGCGGGCGCAGTTCCTAGGGATGTCCCCGGTCACTAGGGATGGGATTTTTTTTTTTTTTCTAAAATTTGTTACAAAAAAATTTTGTTTTGGCCATATCTTCAGAACGGAAGGTGGTACAACCCTAGGGGTCGGACCATAGGGTGCCAAAAAAGTTTCTTTTTTTTTTTTAAATGTCAAAACTTTAACGGCCCGTATCTCCTAGACGGCTTGAGTTAGACCCATGTTGATGGGTGTCTAAGAAAAGGTCTCGCCGAGATCTAGCCCCCCCCGGTGTCAAAACTTCAACGGCCCGTATCTCCCAAACGGCTGGAGCTAGACCCATGTTCATGGTACTCTAAGAAAAGGGCTCGGCGAGATCTTTCTGGAAATAAAATAAAAAAAAAAAAAAGTCGAAAAAAAAAAAAAAATTTTACGAAAACTTTGGTCGGCCATATCTCCCGAACCGTAAGTCCTAGCGAGTTGCGGTTTCGACTTTAGTGATCGGTTCGCCGAGCGCTACCCGACCGCATAAAAAAATTTGACATTTGACATAATTTGACATTTTTTTGACAGGTCCAAAAAAGTGCTCCGATTCGCTTGAAACTCGGTATCCAGGAGTAAGTGGGGTCGCTGATTACGAATTTGTTGTCAAATTTGACACTTTTTGACAAACGACAGGGATTATGACACTTTTTCGAAAAAAAATTGATCGCACGTTTCTTCGGATCTAACGGCGAGGCCGAAAAACGAGCATGCGAGGACGGAGAACGCGCCAGCGAGGCCGAAGGCCGAGCTGGCAGCGTTCGGAGTCCGAACATGCTCGTTTTTTGGCCGAGCACGACACCGCGGCCACCAGAGTCATATCTGATGTCATTCTAGGGAGGCCGATGGCCGACCCCGGAGGACGATTCCGGAGGAATCGTCCGGAGGCCAAACAGTACCAAGCGGCGAGGCCGGAGGCCGAGCCTGTGAGGCCGAAGGCCGAACCGAGTATAAGCGAGGCCGATGAACGAACATACGAGGCCGAAGGCCGAGTATGTGAGTTCATGAGGCCGAGTTCACTTTACCCCGAGAGCATTACAAGACTGTTTCACTTGGACGTATCTCTCAAACGTTTGAGATTGGGCTTAGCGGGATTCAACTTCGTAGAAAGTTGGTTCAAGCACACTTAGACCGTTGACAGTTTGGACACTTGACAGCTGTCAGAGGAAACATTTCGCGTAAACGATCCCGGCGAGGCCGAAGGCCGAGCCTACAAGTGTCTTTATAGCGAGGCCGAAAAACGAGCATGGGAGGACGGAGAACGCGCCAGTGAGGCCGAAGGCCGAGCTGGCAGCGTTCGGAGTCCGAACATGCGAGTTTTTCGGCCGAGCACGACACCGCGGCTACCAGAGTCATATCTGATGTCATCCTAGGGAGGCCGAAGGCCGACCCCGGAGGACGATTCCGGAGGAATCGTCCGGAGGCCAAACAGTACCAAGCGGCGAGGCCGGAGGCCGAGCCTGTGAGGCCGAAGGCCGAACCAAGTATAAGCGAGGCCGATGAACGAACATACGAGGCCGAAGGCCGAGTATGTGAGTTCATGAGGCCGAGTTCACTTTACCCCGAGAGCATTACAAGACAGTTTCTTTTGGATCTGTCTCGCAAACGTTTGAGATTGGGCTTAGCGGGATTCGACTCCGTTGAAAGTTGGTTCCAGCACATTTCGACCGTGTACATTTTGGACCTTTGACAGCTGTCAGAGTACACAATAGCAAAATATTAGTCCACTTCAATGGAATCAAAGTTTCCACACGTATTTCAACGCGCTATTACGGTTACGACGATGACAATTTTGAAAACTGATCATGACCGATGACTTTTTTTCCCACCCGATCATGACCGATGACATTTCGTGATACAATTGACTTCTGCCCCTTACTTGAATGTCGTCTTATCACCTGTTTCACCTCAATTTCAGCTTCCAAACGTGTTTTAAACTCGAATTCTCCTCAATCCTGTCACGTAAACGAAAAAGTTACAACAACAATAAGTAACAATACAAATCAATTAGTAACAATAGCGTTTACCACACACGCGGGCTGCCTGCAGCCCGCGCACCACGCAAAACACTAGTTGCGAGCATAGCGAGCGCGTAGCGCGAGCAT
This sequence comes from Ypsolopha sequella, assembly GCA_934047225.1. Lineage (NCBI taxonomy): Eukaryota > Metazoa > Arthropoda > Insecta > Lepidoptera > Ypsolophidae > Ypsolopha > Ypsolopha sequella. The sequence goes on from OW203996.1 coordinate 15,170,127, forward strand.
GCGAGCTATATTATATAAAATTACAAAACGGTAACTGACTCACTCACTGATTGACATGGTTGTTTAGTTGGAAGGAGTCGTTTGGGGTGGTAGTGATGTATGTATGGAATGTCGGGTGTCTAATACTGAGTGGGGAAAAACCTCGACATTTGACATTTTTTGACATTTGACATGGGTTTTTGACATTTTAGTGAGGCGGGTCGTTGTATGGGATTTTGTATGGGAGATTCGAAAAATTTTGCGAGTGAGTAGGCGAGCCCGAAGGGCGAGCCTACGAACGAGCACGAACGAGCACGCGAGCGCGAAGCGCGAGCGGGCGATGTTCGTAGTGATGTACCTGGGTACTAGGGATGGGAAAAATTGACATTTTTGACTTTATTGACAGAACGAGCCCGCGAGCGCGAAGCGCGAGCCGGCGAAGTTCTCCGGGACAAGCCCGCGAGCGCGAAGCGCGAGCGGGCGCAGTTCCTAGGGATGTCCCCGGTCACTAGGGATGGGAAAAATTGTCATTTTTGACATTATTGACAGAACGAGCCCGCGAGCGCGAAGCGCGAGCGGGCGAAGTTCGCCGGAACAAGCCCGCGAGCGCGAAGCGCGAGCGGGCGCAGTTCCTAGGGATGTCCCAGGTCACTAGGGACGGGAATTTTTTTTTTTTTCTAAAATTTACTACAAAAAAAATTTGATTTGGCCATATCTTCGGAACGGAAGGTGCTACTTCCCTAAGGGTCGGTCCATAGGGTGCCAAAAAAGTTTCTTCTTTTTTTTTTAAATGTCAAAACTTTAACCGACCGTATCTCCTAGACGGCTTGAGTTAGACCCATGTTGATGGGTGTCTAAGAAAAGGTCTCGCCGAGATCTAGCCCCCCCCGGTGTCAAAACTTCAACAGTCCGTATCTTCCAAACGGCTGGAGCTAGACCCATGTTCATGGTACTCTAAGAAAAGGGCTCGACGAGATCTTTCTGAAAATAAAATAAAAAAAAAAAAAGTCGAAAAAAAAATTTTTTTTTCACTAAAACTTTGGTCGACCATATCTCCCGAACCGTAAGTCCTAGCGAGCTGCGGTTTCGACTTTAGTGATCGGTTCGCCGAGCGCTACCCGACCGCATAAAAAAATTTGACATTTGACAGGTTTTGACATTTTTTTGACAGGTCCAAAAAAGTGCTCCGATTCGCTTGAAACTCGGTATCAAGGGGCAATTGGGGTCGCTGATTACGAATCTACTGTCAAATTTGACATAATTTGACAAATTTGAGTTTTTAACACTTCCCGAACCGCATGTCCTAGCGTTTTGCGGTTTAAACTATAGTGATCGGTTTATAAGGGACTATTTGACCGCATACATTTGTTCTTAACATTTGACAGTTTTTTTGATATCATATATATATCTCCCGAGCCGCAGGTCGTAGCGAGTTGCGTTTTGAACTACAGTGATCGGTTCGCCAGGGACTACTCAACCGCAAACATTTTTTTTTTGACTGTTTTTTAACACCTCCCGAAACCTTACAGAAACCATTAAAAATTTATAACATTTTGTGATACATTTTGGCAAAATTTGTCATTAAATAGCATTACCTACTTGATTGTCGTTTGGTAATTAATTTCAATTCTATTTCTGTTTCTATGCGTATTTTAAACGTGCAAACCAGTCTTTCCTGACATAAAAATGAATAAGTCACAACACCAAACTCAAAAGAGTTACATACATCCCATTTCGCGTGGGCATGGTTGGGTTAGATTGATTGAGTTGAGTTGGTTTGGATTTGGTTGGATTTGGTTGAGTTGAATTGATTGAGTTCAGTTGGATTTAGTTTAGTTGGGTTTGGGTTAGGTTGGGTTGTTTTTGTTTAGTTTCATTGTGTTTGGTAGAGTTAGATTTGGTTGAGTTGATTTGTTTGAGTTAATTTGGTATGGTTTGGTTTAGTTGGGTTAGTTAGGTTTGGTTGAGTTGAGGTGGTGGGTTGATTTGGTATGGTTTAGGTTTGGGTTGGTTTAATTTAGTTTAATTGGGTTGAATTGAGTTAGGTTTGAATGGTTGAGGCTTGATTTGGTTTGGTTGTATTGAGAAGCAGAACGGAGCCGGGCATCCCTAGAAATATGATACAGAAAAACTATCTAATGTATAGGTAGAAATATGTTTAAAAATCTAGGTTAGGTTAGGTTTGAACGTTATGAAACTATTCAAAGCCAGACGAAGAAAAACTATCTAATGTGTAGGTTGAAATATATTTAAAAAATCTAGGTTAGGTTAGGTTTGAACGTTATGAAACTATTCAGAGTCAAGCGAAATATCCCCCAATTTGATCCAAAAAAACTATCTAATGTATAGGTCGAAATATGTTTTGGAAAATCTAGGTTAGGTTAGGTTTGAACGTTATGAAACTATTTAGTGCTGAGCAAAGCGCACCATAGTCTTCATGTTTGATACAGGAAAACTATCTAATGTGTAGGTTGAAATTTATTTAAAAAGTCTAGGTTAGGTTAGGTTTGAACGTTATGAAACAATTCAGAGTTGAGCGATGTATCCCCCAGTTTGATACAAAAAACTATCTAATGTATAGGTTGAAATATGTTTTGAAAAATCTAGGTTAGGTTAGGTTTGAACGTTATGAAACTATTTAGTGCTGAGCAAAGCGCACCATAGTCTTCATGTTTGATACAGGAAAACTATCTAATATGTAGGTTGAAATTTATTTAAAAAGTCTAGGTTAGGTTAGGTTTGAACGTTATCAAACAATTCAGAGTTGAGCGATGTATCCCCCAGTTTGATACAAAAAAAACTATCTAATGTATAGGTTGAAATATGTTTTGAAAAATCTAGGTTAGGTTAGGTTTGAACGTTATGAAACTATTTAGTGCTGAGCGAAGCAGACCATAGCGTGGCGTCTTCACGTTTGACACAGAAAAAGTATATAATGTAGTATGAAATATGTTTAAAAAATGTAAGTTAGTTTAGGTTTGAACATTATGAAACTATTCAGAGCCGAGCGAAGTGGAAAGAAGCGAGGCGTCCCGGAGTTTGATAAAAAAAAACTATCTAATTTAAAGGTTAAAATATGTTTAGAAAAATCTAGGTTAGGTTAGGTTTGAACGCTATGAAACTATTTAGTCATTAGTTAAAAGGGGAGTTTATGATCATCTCCCTTATTTTACTTCCCATCTACAACTCTTAACTACCTATTTATCAGCTACTGTACATTTCTTCCTTGTTATATTAAAAAACAGGTGGTAGAACTGATACCGGGCTAGATTGTGAAGGTACTAACATCTTATTTGGAGACCATCTCGAAGTAATTCGGGGGAGAGTAAGAGGACAGCTCATAGGCACAAAAACCAGAAGGCCCACCATACCTGGGATCGATGGATGGCTGTATATCTATTCTTTATAGCCAGGCCCTATATGGAACAAACTGATGACGGGAAGCGACGTTACTAATGCGAGAGTTCCGACACCGCACTCATCAACCCGTCTGCCTAGCTTATGTATGTGCAATTCTTCCAGGATGACTGCCGGGAGTGGCAAAGTCCTGGAAAGGAGTCCAACAGTCCATCATGTCCAACAGTGGACGAATTAGACTGATAGATGTATGATATATTCAATGTTTCACTGATGATTGTTGCTTTTTCAAAGATAATAAACGTATGTAAAGCATCTGTTTTTGTTTGTTTGCAAATTTTACAAACAATGTATTGATTTGACATCATCATTGAAATGACAGCAGTTTTTTCAAGGAGGAGGCAGTTTAATAATTACTTTATAATGTAATATAAAATTTGAAAACAACATAGCTCCATCTATTAATTTACTCCATCAACAAACTATTTTAACAAAAAATTAATCAAAGCCATTTAACATCACTACATTCAAAAATTCTCCACACTGTGAAATGATTAATGTATTATAAAGAAGTCTAAAACGTATCTTCTACTGGATTTATAGATTAAATTTTAATATTCACTAAGATCTATAAATCATTATTTAGATTTCACTTAATTCTTCATATTTCAATTAATATTGTTTTCTTTAATCTCAATTATTGTACCTATATCAAAAAAAGTATCATTAAACATTAATTTAAAAAGTAAATAATATTCATTGATTACTAAACACTCAACTATCAATTTGAATTTAACTGAAAGTGTATAAAAACCTCAATAAAATTATTAAAACATACTATACATAACTAAGTATACATATACATCTATACATAAATACTTTAAATTAAATTTTAGTTCCGAACAAATTAATAGATGGCTGTACAGTTCATTGCTATGTCTATTGTCACAAAATAATTGATAGGGGACTCTCTTTTTTACTTTTATTTTTCCAATTCAATAGTTGTATTCCGTTTTATTCGTTTAAAAAATTTAAATAGCATTTCTAAACGATCCGAAGAGAAGGTAAAAATTTCACATTATTTGAATACCACGCGATTTTACACTTTTTGATAAAAAATACGTAAGTATGTATTGAGATAAAATGAATCATGTTACAAATTTTCATTGACATTTAAACCATTCAACCATCACAAATATTTAAAGCTATGCTGAAGCCGGCATTTATGACAATTACCGGAGATCATATGACTAAGTTGCTTATATTCATTTTATTTTTTATGAAGACGTTTGTATATATACTAACAACCAACAAAGTAAATACTACATGTTTATAATCATATACTTTAATTCAAATTAACATACAATTTCTTTCAACATCATTCAGTTTCATCCATTTTATTACCACCGAAATAAAAACGAAAGCATTAAAATCTTTTAATAAATTTCATCTGAAATTAAAAACTGAATTTGATAGTTAAATATTACATTAACGTAGGCATTTACAAACGTACGTAATTTTTTGGAATAAAAATTAGATAGAATAAAGAAAAGTCAAATATTTCAACGATCAGTTTGATGTATATCTAACAATTTTGTCATTATTCGAATATGATTGATACGTAAAATGGAACACAGCTAAATCAGAACAACTTGAATTGCCAGATCTATAAAAAATTTAGAAATGTAGGTAACAATTTTCGATTTTATTTGAAAAAAAAAACTATTTGATATGCTTATTATTGTCAATTATTCTTTAAGTTATTTATTTATGATAATACTTTATTTTATGAAATCCTAAATAAAACTTGTAAAATATGTACATTTTACTCATTTTCCAGAGGTAAATTAAATTTTCCCTCGTATTTAATACGTCTGTGATCAGATTTGCAGTAAAAAAATAAAATAATCTAGCAACACTAAAAAAAGACGCTACACAAGTGTTCTAAATTCAAACAAACTTTTCTTTTCAGAAAACTTTTAGTAATTTTTTGGATATTAGAAAATTGATTTAAATTTCCAAGGATTATGCCTAAAAACGTGAGTACTTTTAATAACAACACGGTCCTTTTTATTTATTTTCAATATATTGTATGTTATTTGCTTGCTATTTAGTTTGGTTTAGATTTCGAAATCGATAGGAAGAAACATTGAAAAAACCCCAAAAGCTCTTATAAATATATTAAGTAAGTATATAAATAACAAACTTTTTAATTACAGAATTATCAGTGTCCTGTTGTCGACACTAAGATCAAAAGATCTCCTAAAATTTCACATCCTCCAAACGACCAGCGTTGGATGTGCGTTAAAAATGCCCTTGGAGATCTACCGAGTAATGAAAATGACGACGTCCTCCAGTACCAGCCACACTTGAGACAACAAACATGTCGTCAGAAACAGACATTACCATATCAGGTATGAATTTTACTTTTTTGTTTAAGTATAATAATAAAAGTTATTGCTATGTAAATTTCAGATTATAATCCATACTACACTTATTTTTCATAAACAATTATTACACCACTAGCATTGATACAACAATTTAAGTTTTCTTCTTTTCGTGACAATGATTCCTTTACAAAATCCTAGACCAGTATACACCCACATCCATAGCATTTGGATACCTTTGATAGGTCATCACACATACATGTGTTTGGGTACGCTGGGCATGAGAGCAAATGAAACAGATTCTACGAAAGAACACCACATTCACATTGGGTGTGGGATGTGCTTATCATGCCCCATCTGTTGAACTTCTTTTTACAGTGCCCAACCTGTACTCGAAGTCAGTTGAGAGACTTCCAAATTAATCACTGCAGCTTATTTTCTGCGAGGAAAGATTATTTCGGGATAATAATATGTTATAATGTGTTCTAATCGAATTGGATATGAAATATTCTTATTGTACATTATCTGTCATGAACTGATTTACACAATAGGGTACTGATATATTCAATTAATTATAAAAATAAATCAAAAGTGTAATCATTAGGTATAGCGAATAAGAAATTGTTTGCAGGACGCAAAAAGGGGCAGGAGATACATTCCTCGACTTGTTTGATCATACGCATAGGCAGGCTTAAAAGGTTGAAGTGAAGGCTTCAAAGATTTTAGTCCAAATGTAGTCTACTTAGTTCAGTACTTATAGCTTATTTTATTCTCATTTTGAATTTTAATGAACAATGTATAGCTCACTGGTCCGTGGCGTACATTTTGTGGTCGTCAGTATATTAGGTCCTAAGGGTCGCGTCGGACACTATATGTCCGCATGCCCTCAATCAATTCAGAAGTCTCTAAGCATGTTGACTGTTTTTATCAAGGCAAGTGACCAACTCTGGAGTACAATCTGACCACTTGGTACATAAAAAAATCAAAAGGATTTATGGACTTTTGAATAAATTGTTTCCAAAAATGTTGTAGGTACATAAAGTAAGTATTTTGAATTGCTCAACTGACATTAAATTTTATTAGTAGAAATTAGGTTTTATCTTTTTTAAAGGCACTGTAAAATCAAATAAATAAGTAACAGGTTCAGTAGGTAATGTTACATAAGAAACTACCCTTTCACAAAGTTTCAGCTTACCTATCCAGTATAAATGAATATAAAATACTACATATTTTATTTAAACATATAGCTACCTACCTTTTTATTTTAACTCATGAGCTGTGGTAATTCTTTGCATTACAACAATAGCTTAGTTAATTAAGAGGCCTCTGTAAGTCTAGATTTTTTCAAGATTCATACAAACTCACATTCTGTAATATACATAGATATTATACATATACTGTAATATGAACAGTCATGAAAAACAGTTTTTAATTGAAACCATTTCACAAATTCGATGCTTTTCAGGATTCCATACCATCAATGGAACCCTATTACTAAGACTCCGCTGTCTGTCTGTCTATTCGTCTGCCTGCTGTCCGTCTGTCTGAACATTTGTCTGTTTGTCTATCTGGCTGTCTGTTTGTCTGTCACCAGGCTGTATCTCATGAACCATGATAGTTTGACAGATATAGTGGATAATGGTGCGGTCTCAGAGAAAAGTGTACGGCTTTAATTTACATTAGGTGATAATTAGTTAAGGTTTCTTCATTTTTTTCAGAGATTGACATGCTTAATAGAAGATATTCTATCAAAATCGCGAGTTACAGAAACAATTAAATTTTGAGATATAATTTTTTTCTTTTTTTTTTCGTTCTGCTCTGATAACTGCAGCAATAACAAAGTCAGATAACAAAATAGGTGGAGGCGTCTCTGCACCCCCCCCCCTGAAGAAAGGGGGGATATGCTTCCCCCTCCTGCCTTCAACTATAGTCCTGATCTCTTTATCCAAGTGTTCTGTCAGACACATAGTGCCCATCATGGCATTCAGCGTGTTAAGTACTAATTATTTTAGACTGAAATATACCAGAACTTGATGATAGAACATGAATACAGTTGCAACTGTCACAACTGTCAAAGTAACTTTTTTTTAAATGTTAATAACTTTGCAATAAAACTACTACAAATGACAGCATCTATAACGGCTGTGTTAATATTTTACTAATATAATAATGAATCTTGAACAGGACTGTAAAAGCAGTTCTTTTATTAATACAGTTTCAATATAGATAGGTATACGAAATTCTCAAAACTCAAATCTTACTCAAATCTAATTGGTTTTTTTTTTTCTTTTTTTACTTTACAGGGCAACAAAAGTGGCTTATCACCAAAAAACAAAAAAAAGAAGATGGAAAAAATCTTCAAAGCAGCATCATCGTGTATTCCAATTGACATAAAATGTATCGCAGTTGGAACGACCCATCAAGGACAGCAAAAAAGTGGCTATTCAACACAATGTGTTGCCATTTCGACATGTGCTGCTCTATATGCTATTGCCACAAATAGGAAGCAATTCACGACTGAAAATATCGACATGATTTTAAATACAGGTGATACAGTTTATGCAGAAATAGTAAGTTCAAAATACAACAAACAAGGTGAGTTGTTAGATCCAGAACGTGATCTTCCTAAAAAAATTTCTATAAATGGATATGATATCGATGTTAATGTAGAATGGGAATGTAATGATCTCATTCCAAACACATTAGAAAAATTAAACGTCATAGAAAATGAAAAATTTAAAAATATGCTTCATGATAACAATACAGCATATTTATTTACTGATAATTCAGCGACAGTTTCTTTTTGGAAACATAATGAAAAATTTTATCTTTTCAATTCCCATGCAATTGATAATAATGGGAAATTCAATGAGTATGATAATCAATTCAATAAAGCAAGACTCTTTGAATTACAAAACTTGCAACAATTAGTGAGATTGCTTTTTATAAAGGAACAATTTCCAAATAATAACAAACATAATGAATTTATGGTAAATAAGCTTACAACCATATCCATTGTTAATAATAATAACATGATAATCGATGATGATTCTTTTGATTTGATGGTTTCACAATCGATTTTGAACGACTTTAAAATTAATGAAGAATCTGTCGCTGAAATTAAATCACCATTGTCAAAAATGCCATCAATTAATGATAAAAAAAATACAGTTGATTTGACAGTTTCACTATCAATACTAAATGAAAATGAAATATTTGACAATGGAATTGTCGTTAATAAATCGAGTTCATCTCTTAAAGAAACCACTAACATTGACGAGATATTAATATCTACACCTTCATCGATTGAAAGTGAAGTAAAATTAAATAAATCAACTGACATGCGATGTATTGCGATTGGAAGCAAACATCAAGGTATGATGTCCAGTGGCTATACAACGCAATGTGTTGCTATGGCTACTTGTGCAGCTGCATATTCTATAGTTACTAATAGAAAAACATTTACTTCAAAAGATATCGATATTGTGTTGCAAGCCGGAGATGATCTCTATTTGGAAATTATTCCAGGTATACTTGATAAATATAATACACTATACTTAGATCCTGAAAGACATATTCCTGCCTGGATTGATATTGATAATATTGAAATCAATATCAATGTTACATGGTCAGGTAATGCTAATTACCCAATAACTGACAATGATTTAAACAACTTAGAAAAAGAGACTTTTTCAAAGTTGTTTGAAAATAATGGTCAAGAAGAAGCATTTTTATTTACTGGTCGATGCGCAACTATTTCCTTTTGGAAACATGAACAGAAATATTATCTGTTCAACTCTCATGCAGTTGACGGTACAGGTAAATATAATTTGTACAATAATGCCGTAAATAAAGCGCGTCTTTTTAAAGTTGACAATTTGAAACAACTCATTCGTTTAATCTTTGTAGCAGTTGATTTTAACACAAAAGAAATAAAATTAGATCAATTCATGCTAAACAAGATCCAAGTGATACATTTTAATCGACCTAATTTAATTGACAATGAAATTTCCAATTCGATTGATGACGAAATGCTTGTCACTCATTTCAAGACATCGTTATCAATATTAGATGTAAATAATAAACTTTCTCCCAGTTCAGAATTGACGTTCATTAATTTAATGTCTTCATCTGAACAAACAAATAATAATAAAAAAAGACCCGCCTTTTCACATTCTTCAAATACTACATTGTATGAAAGTCAACAACAAAGTAGCTGTGAAGCCCTAACGCTCATTGCTTCAAAACGAAAACGTAAAGTAATCGAAACAAAATCAAACCCTACAGCGACCACAAGTAGTATCCGTTGCATTGCTATGGGATCATCTCATCAAGGAATGCAAAAAAGTGGTTTTAAAAAGCAATGCATTATAATATCTTCATATGCAGCATTATATTCAACTGTGTCAAACAGACAATATTTCACCACCGAAAACATAAATATAATTTTAAAAAGAGGCGATAACATTTACAAAGAAATAGTTGAAACTGAATATAATGGCAATGAAGTATTTTTAGATCCGGAAGAAGACCTTCCAACAAATATTTTCATAAATGGACATAATATCCATGTAAATATTGAATCACAAGGAAATGGTCTTTTTCCGAATAATGAAGATGATTTAACAAAAATAGAAAACGAACAATTTAAAAACCTATTTTATGATAGCAATACATCATATCTATTTACGAGTGGATCGATGACAGTTTCTTTCTGGAAACATAGTAACAAGTTTTATCTTTTCAATTCTCACGGAATCGACACCACTGGTAAATATAATGAATATGATGAAAGTTTAAATAAAGCGCGACAATTTGAAATGAACAATCTACACGAATTAGTAAAATTGCTTTTCATTAACGTCAAGTTACCGAATAATAAAATAGAATATTTTATTTTAACAAAAATTCACACGAACTCAAATATTACGATCTTTCATAAAGAAATTTCAGTTGATTTAACGTCTCAGTCAATATTACAAGAGAAACCTAACACTACTTTAGATATTAGTGAAGAACCTATGATTGATTTAGTATCGTTGTTATCGACATTGCCAAACAACGAACGAATCACTGATGAAGAATTTGACGTTAATTTAACTACTTCAATATCGATTTTAAATGTAAACGAAATTTCAAACGGTAATAATGAACTTGTCTCTAACATAGTACCATGTTTATTAGAATCACCTTCAAAAAAAATTGAAATGGAGTTTCTCAATGATGAAAAATTGAGTATATTAAAACCAATTGTTCTCATTGAGAGACTCAAAGATATAAATTGTAAAAAAGAAATACCTAAAAATAAAGGCGGAAGACCTATTAAAAAAAAAAGGGGTCCTCCAAAAACAATAGAAAATGCTCATTTAAAAGCTTCAAAAAAATACAATGAAAAAAAAAAAGAAATACATAGGGCAGCAGCGAAAAAATACGCAGAAAATAATCCCAAAATTAATCAGAATGCAGTAAAAAAATATACAGAAAAACGACCAGAAGTAAACAGAAACGCAGTTCAACGTTATACTCAATCACATCCTGAAGTTCATGCAGCTGCTGTCCAACGTTATACGGAAAAACATCCAGAAATAAACGCTGCTGCACTTGAACGACATAAAACAAATAATCGCGATGAAATTCGATCGGCAAATAGAAATTATAACAAACACGTTAGAAATGTAGATCCAACATTAAGAGGCCCTATATTAATTGGCCATAGAACAGGTCAAGAACTGAATGCTATTAAATTGTACTCTTTAAAAAAACCTGATCTGTCAGCTACAGAAACATATTCGTGTATACACTGCAGTGCAAAACTCTTTGACGAAGAAAGATTAGGAAAAGAATGGTGTTGCGGTACTGGCCGCTATAATATAATTCAATTTGGTCCAATTAATGAATCTTTTTATACAGAGCCTGAGTTTATAAAATACGCCAGAGCTTATAATAGTCTTTTCGGGTTCAGTGCATTAGGAGTTAGTGAGGGATTTCAACACGCTCAAACTGGGTTTACTTTTATAAAAATTCAAGGTCGTACATACCACAGAATACACGACTTATCCTATAAAGGTTCCTGTATAAACCAAGTTGGATTATATATAGATGATGGCGAAGAACGAAAAAGATTAGCTGATCAAAAAAAGTTGAATCGAATGATATTAGCAGAAATTAATGTTTTTCTCGAAAACGTTAATCCTTTCATTGATAGTTTCAAACGATTAAGTGAGGAACCCTCTGATGAAGCTTTTATTATGTTTCAACGGACATCTCGTACTACTCACGGGAATATATTAGGCGATATGCCTACCGGTCGCGAAGTAGCTGCCATTCTTTGCACAGATAAAGAAAAATACGTTCCAAAATGTATCGCGGTATGGAAAATAGGAGATGCAAAACCGCATACAATTCCAATCCTACACCCACTCTATGAAACATTACAATATCCATTGTTATACCCTTACGGTGAAGAAGGTTGGACACCAGATAAAATAGATAATAAAGGTAATAAAATATCTCAAGTCAAATATTATCGTTGTTTATTATTATCAGAAGCCAGGTTTACCAATATGGGACGACTCAACGACGAATGGTGTTGTGACATGTATTCTCGCACCGAGGAAGAAAGATTAGCGTATATAGCCAATAGACAAAAGAACAACTTGGACAATCAACTTCGTTCTGTTCCTCTAGATGAACTTCTTCGTCAAATACACGATGACGAAACTATAATGGGTGAAGGTGGAATTGTTGCGGGGCGCATTTATTTACCTTATACTTTCACAGGTTCCCCACGATATATGAAATGTAAATATATGGACGCAATGGCTGTAGTTGCTCGATTGGGAACACCATCTTACTTTCTAACGTTTACATGCAACGTGAGATGGCCAGAAATTCGAAACATTACTCCAAATTATCAAATGCCTTCTCCTATCATTTGTGCAAGAGTATTCAAATTAAAATTACAAGAATTATTAAGAGATTTAAGAACTGGTAAATTCTTTGGTGGCTGTGTTTACATTTTACATGTAATTGAATTTCAAAAACGAGGACTACCACATGCCCATATTGCTTTTAGAGTAGAAGGTGGTGGTCCTATTCAGAATACAGATATCGATAAAGTTATCCGAGCGGATATTCCCTCTATAGATGAAGCCGATGGAAGGCTACGAAAAACAGTACTAACACATATGATTCACGGACCTTGTGGTACCGGACATCGAACCGACCTACCCTGCTGGGATGTAGAGAAAAAAAAATGTTCCAAATATTTTCCAAAACAAGCAACAGATATAACTCATACTGATGATCGCGGGTTTATTGTTTTAAAAAGGGATCCTGAAAATAAAACTACAATTAAATATAGAAATAAAAATATCGAAATAAATGATTTATGGGTTGTTCCGTATAATGCACCTCTTATATTAAAATACGATTGCCATGTGAATATTGAAGCGGTCTCAACACGGAACATTGTCAAATATTTATTTAAATACATGACAAAAGGTCCAGATGAAACACGTGTAGCTGTCGTTCCCGAAGCAATTCGAAACGATGAAGTAGAACAATACGTTACAAAACGATATCTCGGCGCTTGTGAAGCTGCCTGGAGAATCTTTGAATTCGATATCACAAGTAGAGAACCAAATGTTAAACAATTATCCGTGCATCTGGAAGGACAGCAAAGTGTGTTTTATCGTTACGGTGAAGAATTAACAGCTGCCGAGAAATCGACTTCTGATTTAATAAAATATTTTAATAGACCGGCTGGGCCGGAATTTGATAATTTGACATACATGGATTTCTATGAACAGTATATTGTCAACAGTGTGAAGCCGAAAACAAAAAATGTACCCATTCATGAGATATTAGATGGAAGATATTTTGTCACTAAGAGACAACGTAAAGAAATGGTCGCTCGATTGTTTTGGGTTTCACCGAATAGAGGCGAACAATTTTATTTACGTTTATTACTAAGTAACTTTCCGTGTCGCGGCTATAATGATCTGTTGTTATTACATGGTGGTGGTAAATATACCACATTTCAAGAAATTGCACGAGCTCTCGGCATCGCTGATGATGAATTAGAATACGAAATCGCATTGGAAGAAGCTGCGACATTTTACACAGGTAAAAGTTTGCGACATTTCTTTGTACTTATTATAACTAACGGTGTTGCTCCTGCAGCTATTCTGTGGGACAAATTTAAACATCTCCTAAGCGAAGATCTTTTAGAAAAACATCGCAATAATGAAGATGAAGCATACCGTCTCGCGCTATTGGAAATTGAACAACTCTTACGTAAGCACGGTAGTAGACTTGAAGATCACGGTCTTCCCATCATTGAAGATAATACAACAGAGTTTCACAGGGAACAAACAGCATATAGAGGTGAAAACCTTAGAGAATACGTAGGCCATTGGATACCTTTACTGTCATCGGAACAAAGGCAAGTTTTAGATCATATTAATGCTTTGTTTCATCCCGTTGTTAATTATAACTGTGTAGATAATTTAAACGTTACTGAGTCATCAACTGCTATATTTCTTGATGGTCCATCTGGGACAGGCAAAACATTACTACTTAATGTAATTGCTGCTTACGTGCGCTCATGTTTAGGAGGTGTTGTACTTTGCACAGCATATTCAGGTATCGCAGCTACAAACTACGAAGGCGGCTTTACTGCACATAGCATGTTCCGTCTGCCTTTGGATATTGTAGATGACAATGGTACTTGGAATTTAACAAACGGCTCTCAACGAGCTGAACTTATTTATAATGCACATGTTATAATACTTGATGAAGCACCGATGATGCACAAATATCTAATTCAATTATTAGATAGATCTCTACGTGATTTAATGCGCTGCGATCAACTATTCGGCGGAAAGATAATTATTCTTGCGGGTGACTTTCGTCAAATTCCACCTGTTGTACCTACAGCTAAAACTAAAATTGACATTTTACATGCTTCATTAAAAACATCCTACATCTGGCCCAAATTGTTCAAAATGTGCTTAACTAACGCCCAAAGAACAAGAAATGACGAAAGTTACTCTGATTTCATATTAAAATTAGGTTCTGGAGAATGTGAAACTATCGAAAGAGGAACCAATAAAAACAAGCAAACTCTTGTTAGTTTGGCACACTTAAATGTCGTGCTTGATTTACAAGAATTGCTTGATTTCGTTTTTCCTGTTGAGATGTTACACGATTCCGACATTTGTGCAAAAAGAGCAATAATGTCAACACATAATGTAAATGTGAATGAAATTAACGAAATTATTCTAAATAAAGTGCCAGGTGACATAATACATTGTTATTCAGTTGACAAAATTGATCCCGAAATATCTAATGAATTTCACCTTGGCGTTGATACTTTAAATCGTATTCAAGCCAAAGGGATACCAGACCATCACTTACAAATAAAAGAAGGTGCTATATGTATGATTATTAGAAATCTTAGTTTTGTCGATGGTTTAGTAAATGGAACAAAAGTTATAATTGTAGGAATGCTTTCACCAAGAATCATAAAAGTCAGAAAACCTAATGATACAACAATACATTGTATTCCACGAATTACTTTTATAACTCCCATAGAGTATAAAAGTCCTATAAATATGTATCGTAATCAATTTCCAATTCAAGTATGTTACGCAATGACGGTACATAAATCACAAGGTCAAACAATTGAAAAAGTCGGAGTCGACCTTCGTTCTGACGTTTTCAGTCATGGCCAACTGTACGTCGCCTTAGGACGAGTTCGAAGTCAAGATAACATCATGATTTTAACAAAACGAGAACGAATAATTAATGACGTTCCCTATGCCAATAATGTAATAATTCAAGAATTAATTACATAAAACTGAAAATATATATTAGAGTACCATCAATATTAGTACAGTACAAAAATTTTAAATTCTTTATTTATGCAAAACTTTTTACATCGCATAGTAAGTGTCACATATGGTTGGTTGGTTGGTTATAAGGCCATTTTAAGGTACCTATTATACTTCACACATATACAAATTCAACTTGTATATAATCCCCCTAAGCGTTCAAACAAGTTTGTTCTGCTTTGGTACCTTAAATAGTAGAGATTAATCTCTACTTAAAAGGCCGGTGAGTAATCCTATTTCATATAAACGAAATACCAAAACCATTTGTAAGTCATAGATATTCTTAAGGTGGTGTGTATTTATTCCGATTGCATTACATAATATCTAGGTTCCCAAATATATATTAAATAATAACGCTGATTTAAACATGAAATATGAGAGAAATAAACTTTCTATGGAAATTTTAAACAGATAATAGTGTTGTCTTTAAATCAGTGTCCTTTCAAAATATATATTTAGGAACCTAGATATTCTGATATTCAATCGGAATAAACACACACTATCCTAAGAATATCTATGATTTACAAATGATTTTGGTATTTCGTTTGTATGAACAAGGATTACTGCGCCGGCCTCTTAAGGTGTTAACACAATGATTACTATACTTTCATTCCATATAGGATTGGAGAAAAGAATGATATAATGAAACTTACATAATGAAAGTAAATATAAAACATTGATGTTTTAGATCTATTGGAATAAAAATTTCATTCACCACAACCATTTAAATGGTTACATAACTTGAAACAATTATTCATAAAACTTGCAATTCTCATGGATTACAATTTATACAATATGATAAAAAAGAATAGTTTATAATGAATTTATTAAGACTCGTATATAATTACTTGCAAATATCAGTATATTATTTATTACAAAATATACATGATACAATAAAGTATTGAAACTCTTTTTCTGTTACATTCTTTTTTTTAATGTTATTTGGAATGAAATATAGACAGGTAGTAAGATAAATGCGAACTATGATACTCATACTATCATTAAATCCATTACTATCTTTCTCCTATTCCAAAGTCTTTATGTTATATCCTTAAAGTACATCTTTTACCTGTATAGGTCCTGTGATTACATATAAATTGTATTGTTTTATCAATTGTTTTCTCAATTGAATTAAAATTATATCTTTTTCTGTACATTATATTGTTGACTTTCTATAAAATATCATTTATTATTTCAAATTAAGTTTCTTGTAAATTTTATGTTCGGGCAGTCTGTATGAAATAACATTGTCATAAATAGGCACATATTTTTTTTATTCGCTATGATCAATAAATTATAAATTTCGATTAAAAATATCGATTTAAGGCCATTTATACACACAAATGATAACAAAACTTTTATGTACCTATAGTTTTTTTTTTCATGTATAATCAATTACTTATATAGATAATGAAATCGTTTAACTGTAATATTTTCTTTACAAGTTATCCTATGTAAAATCTTTAATTTTATTCATTTATGTAAAATTGTACTGTTTAATTTAAAAGAGAGAAAAAAATGATAACAAAAAAGGAGATGACAAAAAAATAAAAATATGAAACATGAACAAAAAAAGAAAAAAAAAATAAGAGTCATCATCCATACATAAAGAAAAAATATATCTACAGACATCAACAACAATACAAAGCCAATTTATATTTGAAAGTAAGTTAATAATTTTCAAAATCGTTATTTTAAATCATTTATTGAGTTTAAAACAAGAAATAAATAATGCTTTTCAACTTTCAGACAACTGTCAAGATTGCAAGACTCAAGAATCTACTACTCAAATATACACAAACTACAAAAATAATAACACGTAATTAAAACCGTATCGTACTATGGAAATACATTTTCTATAAATAAATTTAAAAATGTTTATATCTTCTGAAATGTTTCAGTTGTACGAAGAAATTTACAATTACAAATATCACATATGAAAACTTTAAAATCAACTGATTAACTTGATTCGTCCATAACTGAATATAAACGTTTCCAAGATTATACATCATTCCTGACAATTTTCCTGAACAAAAAATATACATACATTGAGCAGACAGATTTAAAAGTATGATTTTGAAACTCTTACACCAATAACGTCGCTTCTGATGTGATTATTGAAATATCATGGAAAGAAAAACGGAATTCCTATAACCAAAATACAGAAAACAAAGAAATACAAGTTAATTAACAAATTACTTTATATGCCGAAATAAATGAATACTTGTGCAACATACAAACAAATAAAAGTGGAAAAGAAATATGTGAACATGTAATATGTAATCAAGAAATTATGAAAATATTAATAACAAAAAAGAAGAACAAAATTATACCGAACTTTTATCAACCACACAAGATACCTAATTAGATATTAAGTATTGGTAACCCTTATTTTAAAATATAGCCAAATATTTTTGTTATTGTCATTGTAATTAACAACTTACTTTTATTATAATTCATTTTATGTTTTCATTTACCACTGAAAAATGTTCAGTTTTGTTATCATTTAAAAACTATTTAATATGCATAGAAAAATATACGTATATTTAAATGAAATTCACAACTTATTAATCATATTGAATTGAAAAAAAATATTATACCTACTTATTAATTACATATATTTTATAATATAGAAACGTGAAAACATTATTTTACAATGTGACCCTCATACAAACTGATTGAACAAATAATGCAAATGAAAATCTGTACTATTAAATTATCTTTATAAATAACATATCGTCGATTTAACTTTGAAAATCTATCATCTCAATTTTGCAACGTCTTTTGTGATTTTCGAATAATTTTCGAAAATAATATCTTTGTATGTTATATCTGATTGATGTAGTAATTACATATTACATTATGAATTACATATGATACGAAAATTAACGTGAATACAGCATAAATACAGCGGAATCTGTATACTAACATCGTACACAATTAGCTTTAAAACTAACTAATGAATTCTTACAGAAAGTCAACAATATCTATCTACTTCATCACTTGTAACAAATTTTATACAATTGAATAAAATTTTACAATAAATATCTGTAATCATACATACTTGACTTTTAGCATTTAATGCTAAAAAGTCCTACTGATGATGTACGGCCTGGGGGAGCATTAATGTACTATAACAGTAATCGGAATAGGGTGAATTTTTAAATAATAAATAACGTAGTACCACTCATTAAGAAATTTAATACCAAATTATATTATCAATACAATATATCATGTTTTGTTTCACAACAGCTTCATCAATGAAAGTTGTAAAATTGCAACAAAGATTACTTTGATGTAATACAATTTTTTCTTTAATTTAAAATAGATATCATTGTTATAAAAGATCACAAACAAAACCATAAATATTATACCATATTTATTTCAAACCCAGTAATATAAACACAGAAACAAATAAAATATCGAAACATACTCTAATAATAATTATTATTAAATATAAAAGATAGATAAATTACTGGTTGTACCTATCGACCTTGTAATTGGTGATTTCGGTACTATAATCAATTATATAATTTATGTATTTACTTGAAAACTCTACCTATATCGATTACTGATATATAAATTACATAATGCAATAATAATGTGACACGTTACAAAGAAATTGATTAACATCAATACTCAATTTATGGTACTCATCTAAAATATATAGAATTTAGTGTCGATTCAATACAACACGATTTAATTTATTTGGCAGAATTACACTTTACTTAAATATTCCATCTTTTTCTTTTTTTTTTAAAGACAAAGACAAAGACAGAACAATTAAATTAAAGTCATTCCTAACAATTAAGTAAAGTCGTGATATATCAAATCGACATTATTCTCAAGTGGAATAGGCCGAAAATACAAAAATCTTAAGTAATTTAATTACTCGTCTTTTTTGTATTTTTGGGACACCACTATAAAAAAAGCGAGTCTAGAACTGATACCTCCTGGGTGGACGTGGAAACTCAGTTCATTTACTTAATTTTCACAAGTATGTTTCAGAACTATTAAGTAAGCAGACAACTTATCGAGTACGTCATCAAGGAAAGCTACCACCGAGTACACTAATACAAAATAAGGTACAAACTCTTCTGTCTATTCTATAATTGTATAAATCTGAATATATTTAATTCTTTAGATTTCATACTTTAAAATAAAAAAACCAAACCTACATAAAATTATTGTTACCTGTCTATATGTCTACTTTTAGAATAATTATAAGCTAATTAATTTGTCAAAAATTTCCCTCCCCGTTCACAAAGTTGAATTCCTAAAATGTTGACTTTCCCATCATATGTTGAATTTTTTTTTAATTTTCCCTATATGTTGAATTCTCATAATCATAAAATAATTAAACATTCCAGGATACCACCACATCATCAAGCTAAGCAACAAGTACCTGTGTTCATCGTCTATTGGACTTGGGCCTCTCCAATACTTCGTCACTTTTGGTGATCCTGTGTCATCCTCATCCTGCTGTTATCCGCAATGTTCTTCAAGTCGATAATCTAAAGAGCACCTACATATAGACATGGTAATTTATTAAAATAGTAACAATTATCGAAAAATAATAAATAAGACAAACAAAACAGACAATACATACACATAAAATTACATATGTAGAGAATTACATACAAACGTAAATAATATCTATACATTTAACACAAACTTGAGAAAAATTCAAGCTTTGTTAAGATATGCAATAATCTTTTAATAAATAATTTTCTTTCATTTCAACAGTGGTGACACCTGGGCGCGCATTGCAAATGGAATCGAACAGTCCTAACTATACTAACTTGACACGATCACCTTAAAGCCAACGACACTTCATCGAGTCCTCCGTTGGATACATCATGCGCTCTGCCTCCACCACTGTACAGGAGCGATGGTGACACCTGAATGCACGATGCAAATGGAGTCGAACAGTCGTCAAAAATACTGACTAAACACAATCACCCTAAGACCAGCGACATTTCAAGAGGCCCTGCGTTCAGTGCACCAAACGTTCTGCATCTACCGCCTTGCTCCACAAGCGATAACACCTGAGCGTAAGTTGCAAATAAAGTCGAACAATCCTTCGTATGAACAAACACACAAGCACGAAATGCGAATGTGCGTAGTACCTAAAGATCTTCCAAATTACTAGGGATGAAAAAATTACATGCGAGCATGAAGCTTATGTAATGTAATTACATTTCACCAACAAATTATTATATAGAAATTGTACAGCATTTCACTTACAAACTCTGTCAAAATTATTACAAGAAAAATAAAAAAAACAATTCTAATACATATTATACCATGATATGTAATCAAAAGTCATAACTAAAATAAACACTTTTTACTACAAGTGGTATCGATAACATAATAAACAAAGTGGAATAAAATTCAAAACCAAAAGTCAAGACCTTTACATCACACAATATCAAAGGTTGCAACGAAAACTAAGCTTTCAAATTAAGAACATAATTTAGCTAAATTAAACACCATCATAATATAACCAACAGCGTAGTAATTATAGACCAAAATTTGAATATTATATTACTTTAAATGAATGAAAGCCTCAAACAATTTGTCAAATTTTTCATAAAATAATTAAACTTTCCAGGATATCACCACGTCGTCTGGCTGAGCAACAAGTACCTGTATTCATCCACGATTGGACATAGGCTTCTCCAATACTTCGTCACTTTTGGTGATCCTGTATCATCCTCATCCAACTGTTATCCATAATGTTCTTCGAGTCAATCTGAGGAGTATCTATATATAAATAAGGTAACTCAATACAATAGTCCAAATTTCTATCCAACAATACAACATATAACTATCATAATAACACAAGCACACAAACATGAAATGCAAACGTGTATAATTCCTAAGAATGTCTCGATCTACTAGAAATTAAAAAATTCACATTGTAGCGAGCCCGAAGAGCTCGCTAGAAACGAGCACTACAAACCTATAAAAACCTATATAAAATCATTGTTCGTTATCCATCTATCTACCCATTCGTCTATATGTATATTGTTGAAATATACTCATTTTAAATCAAAGATAATTAACATTGCCAAAAACATATGTATTAGTTACATTTCACTAACAAATTATTACATACTCCCATAATTATTACGATGCAGTGCAATGCACGCTTAATAATGCGTGCACCTTACTGTTTACCGCTCTGAATTAATATATTTACATACTACCGCGACCGCTTGCGCATCCATGACACGATCGACATCATGTATGGACAACTCATGCCCAACGACGTCGCTGGATGTGATGGACAAAATTAGTATTGCGTAAATCTGTAAGACTAATTTAATTGAAAAAAAGAGATTCGAACCGCAAAATCTATACTATACGCATCGCTGAATATCACCAACCAAATACAGTCTCGCAAAAAGGATATAAAGGTAAAGAGAAACCTTCGCAATATCATAAAGGTGCTGAAGGAAAAGAATCCTGTCGATGTGCTCACCTTTGTGGAAAGGAACTTATGTTAGCTTCCACCAGTTACCTTCGATTACATTCACATCACCCGACTATTAAAAGACATAACATCCCTTCGATCCAGCCTAACTGAATTGGAGCTAATATTCGAACCTTCATAATCTATCATCAATAAGCTACATAAAATTAATAAAAGGTATACTTATTTGGCGTGTAATACGAAAAAAAAGAACCCACCTAAGGTATACTTTTATAAAAGTTAGAGACAGCGCCATCTGCTTCTAAATGGAACTATTTAGTTCACTTTATTTTCAATAATGAAGCTATACACTTCATTTTGATCACAAACTATTGTAGTAAAAAGTATCTTAAACGTACGCTAGATGGCGCTGTTAACCAATATAATAAATGTGTGAAAATTTTTTTGACAAAAAATCATTGATAATAATCAAACTTTAAAAAGACAATAGTACACGAATTAAATTAATGGATAAGTAAACAAAATACTCAAACGTTTTATTTAAAATTATTAATTAATTCCTTTTATCATTAAACTGAATATCAAATATTTGCACATTTATACAACGATTCATTAAAGTAACAACGATGGCATATGTATTTTTTTAAATTTATTACAGCTTAACGTAAACATTAACAAGGTACATAATTTTTAAAACATACGTAAATTCCACTCATGTTAATATAAAATCATTTTGTCATCATATTATATAGAGCTGTAATACATTAAAACAAAAAATATTCATAATTTGTAACAATATCGTTAATAATAATTAAACATTCCAGGATACCACCACATCGTCTGGCTGAGCAACAAGTACCCGTATTCATCCACTATTGAACATAGGCTTCTCCAATACTTCGTCATTATGAGTGATCCTGTATCATCCTCATCCTGCTGTTATCCGCAATGTTCCCCAAGTCGATAATCTAAGGAGCATCTACCTATAAACATAGTAATTTATTACAATAGTCTAGATTTTTATCCAAAAATACTACATACTACTTTCCTCAAAAATTTCCTAATAATCATCAATAATTTAAAAATGTACTATAATCACTACTTAAAATATTTTATTAATAATATAACAGTAAATATTTTTTTAATTAAATTTATCCAAACACATAAACGGTTATTAAAATATTAGTAGTCAAAAATTAATAATTATTAAAAAACAATAGATGAACAGTCAAAATAAACAATACATACATATAAAATTACATGTACAAAGAATTACATACAAACGTATAAGAAATCTGTACATTTAACACAAAGTTTAATAAAATGCAAAGATTTTTCAAGTATCTAATATTCTTCAAATCATAATTTTCTTTCATTTTAAAAACGGTAATACTTTGCATCCGTTGCAGATGGAATCAAGAGATCCTCCAGTTTACTAATTGAACACGAATAAACTGAAGCCAGCGACACTTCATCGATTCTTCCATCGGGTATACCAAGCACTCTACCTCCACCGCCTTGCTCCACAAACGAATTGCAAATAGAATCGAACAGTCTTTCGACCTACTGACTGGACACGATCATTCTGAGACCGGCGACACTTCACTCTGCTTTCATTGAAGACCATTGACAAACAATAACACCCAGACGCGCATTGTAGAAAATAGCGATCCAGAGGCTAGCGACACGTTATTCGATTCTAAAAGCTTTAATTTTAGTTTTAGTGCTGTCAAAACTAAATTTCTGTCATTGCAAAATAATCCTTAATAGTTAGGAACAGAATCTAAATTACTTTGAAATAATTTTATGTGTGACAGCACTAAAATTAAAACTTGTAGCCGATTCTGAAGGCTTTAATTTTAGTTTTAGCGTTGTCAAAACTAAATTTTCATCATTGCAAAATAGTTCATAAGTAAGTTAAGAACAGAAGCTAAATTACTTTGGAAAAATTTAAGCCTTGACAGCACTAAAACTAAAATTAAAGCCTTCAGAATCGGCTTTAATGTCCTGTTAACTATTTTAAAATCGTACATTATTATATCGTTTTTCTTTTAACTAACAACCAAACTTTTATTTAAAATACCTTTTGGTGATAATGGGTCTAAGGAAGACTGAATTTATATGTTTTTATGATATTTCCCATGTCACCAATATAAAATATAAAATTAAATAAAAATAATCTTTTAGTAAATAAAACTTGATGTTTGTATTCCTTTTACGTAATAATTACAGGTAAGTATATGAGACACGTATGTCACACGAAAGCTGGGAGAAGACTGTCATCCGAATCCGCAGGCAGCGGGCTCGATGCGTCGCAATTAGCTTGCGTAATCAAATTACATAATAAAGCCGATTCTAAAGGTTTTAATTTTAGTTTTAGTGCTGTCAAAACTAAATTTCATTCATTGCAAAATAGTCCTTGAAAGTTAGAAACAGAATCTAAATTATTTTGGAATAATTTAATGTTTGACAGCACTAAAACTAAAATTAAAGCCTCAAGAATTGGCTACACTGTATCACTAAAAGCTATTGAATTCAATAATGGTTGTTTATGCTACAAGGGCGAAAAAGAATAAATTACGAGGACGATTAAAAACACAAACGAAGCGAGTGTTTTAAACGTAACCGAGTAATTTATTGCTTTCACGCCCGTGTATCATACTACGTTATTGAATGCATAGTGTGAGGAGATAAAACAAATAGAATTTTGTGAATTTTAAATTATGATTGGCTCAAAAGGACTGTATCCAAAACCGTTAAACAGTAGAAAAAAAGTATAACATTTGTAGTACACAGGAATGGTTACAAGTTAACCATACTTCTCGTATATAAAAAATAATAAAGTCCTAGGGCAAAATGATCAACTTTCTGTTCGGTTTTAATGCATAAAAAGTGGGCCTTAACAAGCACTTGCATTGAAATAGTTATTTATTTGTAAATTGGTTTTTACAAACAAATACAAATACGAGTTTGTAAAAACCAATTTTTGCACGTGTGTCATACAACATTTTTCAACACATTTGCGAGAAAACAGTACAATAGGTAATGTAATGAAACAAAATTTTTCATTGAACAATTTTTTATAATAAATAAGAAATTATACACATAAGTCCCTACCCTTGGAAAGAAACTAATTCATTAAAGTAAGCCATCAAAACATTTTCAGAGAATGATTGAATATTTATTCAAGTCTTCCATGATATAAAATTCTTATAAGTCATTAAATAGCGCTCTCGCGATTTTGGCGGCAACAAACCATTTTCTGCAATTTGCGTCTCATTCATGATATCAAATGGAGTAGATTCTAAATTAATATCGGATTCGTCATATGAATTCATATTATTATTATTTTATTTATTATTCGGAAAGTCGCAACAACCAATCTTGGACGTTTCTAATCTGATATGAAATGGGCTAACTAAAATGGCACGCATTTGCAATGCAAATGGCGCCACGTGCATGTGATGAAAATTAGAACTACATCTTTCAATTCAATTTTCTCTTTGGTATTAAAATGAGACAGACGTATTGAGCAAAAGCGCTTCCAAGGAGTCTCGGTCATTCAGCTTATTTATTCTCGTAATGTGAAACTCCTTGGTGGAATTATTATATATTTATTTATGGAAATTAAAAAAAAACGTAAAAGATACGCACGGCGCTATACAACGTAGGATGCAGTAAAATAGATATTCAAGTAAGAGTACATATTTTACCGCACGTTCCATTGTATGGTGCGTAATGTTTAACTTACGAACAATGTATACATGTATGAGCTAAATGCTCTTTGCCTTCCCACTTTCCCGCGAGAAAATGAAAAAACTGGTGCGGCGGGAAAGAGCTGTTATTTTTTCTCAATATGTACACATATTAAGTTATTCATTTAAATTAGTATTAAACATTACCGACTAAATGTTAAATATTATGTCATTTGCTAGCAATTTAATTTCCTCGCAATCGAAGTGAAAAGCAAAGTATATAACTCTAGCATGAAACCTATTTTATACTCGGCTAAATATATGCCCTCGCCGTTACGTCTTGGATAAAATGGATTGTTTTATGCCCTTGTTGTAAGTACAATATACTATTTATACAAATAATTATTTAAACAATTTTTGTTGTCATTGTTTTCAATGTTTGTTTCAAACAAAGATTGTTTTCAATTATGATTTTGATAATGAAAAAAGAATATTTGCGTTTTTAATATCTATAAATAAGCAATTCATAAAGAAAGTGCTATTAAATAGTGCGCACCGTTATATAAGTACTATTCATTGGTGGCACCGATGAATAGTTATTTAGAACACAGCGTTAGTAGAAAGACCAACATAAAAAGTAAAAAAATCCCGCCGATTCCCGCCATTGGAAATAAAATTTTGAAAAAGAAAAGTCGAAGTGAGTATAAATTTCTCATTTTAATACTACTTAATTAATTATAAAATATTCATAGAAGTGTATTATTTTCTGTTAATTGTTTTTTCTCTAAAATAGATAAATAATAACATTGTTAGTGATGTTTGCTGGAATAAGAAGCCAAAGTTTCAATCCAATGAATCTGTCCTTTGTACCTATATTTTCTGATCAATTCGTTTACTTTTTCCTTACCTTAAATACCTGAATATCATGTAATTCTGGCTGCTGGGTGGGATGCTTGGATTTAATATGTTTTTTATTAATCTTATATTCTACTTTTATGAATTTATCTATAATATAAATATCTGAAGAAAATTGAAATAATTTTGTTAATTACAGAGAGAAAAATACAACAAAATGGAAGGCACACCAATAATAACGTAAGTATATACATAAAATTAGCATATAAATACAAGGAAAAATCTGATAAATTACTAGAAATTTTATGAAAAATTAAATAGATACTTAACCGAAATTATACACACTTACCAAGTTTCAACTGGATCATATAAAGTAGATAATAGTATGTTACGAAATATTGAGAATAGTGTTAATCCCATCAAAGACATTTCATATAAATTGCTTCGGTAAGACTCATAATAAGTTCATAACGATTTTACTGTTAAAAAAATAACAAATCTTGGTGAAAAAGTACGCCTTGACCGTTTCACAAAACTATTGCTTGAAATAATATTACAAATCCATGAAAGTAATTATTTTTATTCGAGTTAGTTGTCTTGTAGACCTTCGAAAGTACTACATAAGTCTACTCACAAGAAAACGTCAATAAGTAAATAAATTTAACCTTATATATTATAGAAGATTATAGATAGAAGAGTATAGATATAAATAAAAACAATATAGAACAACTTTCACTAAAAAACAAACTTTGAAATTAAAAACTAAAACTATTTTTTTATTATGTAGGACAGCGTTTCTTAACCTGTGATCCGCGGACCTCTGTGAGTCCCCGAGCATATTTATAGGGATCCGCAGCCTAATTTATGGACCATTTAACAATCATAAATAAATGCCACCAAAAGTCTCCTCGTAAATATTACGCACGCGCCGTACTACTAAGTAACAAACAGATTAAATGTGAAATCCTATTTGAGACTACAACTCAGTAATAATATAAACACAAATATCACTAATTTAGTTGCAAAAAAGCAGCACCAATCTTCTTATTAACGCATTTTACATAAAAAGTGTATTTTTTTTATTTTATTTGTAAAACTAAAATAAATGATCCGAAATTTATTGCTGCATTTTTACTAAGGGGGTCCTAAAAATTGTGCTTGATTTCCCAAGGGGTCCGTGAACATAAAAGATTAAGAAACGCCCTATAGGGAATACAATACACTGATTCTGAAGACTTTAACTTTAATTTTATTGCTGTTAAAACTAAAATTTCTTCCCTGCAAAAGAGTTCTTGGATATTAAGAACAGAATCTAAATTACTTTGAAAAAAATCAAGTTTTGACAGCATTTAAATTAAAATAAAAGCCTTAAAATCTGCTTTAATACTTGAAATTTTCTGTTTATAGAAATCAAGAAGTTCCAAAAGAAACTGTTTCAGAAGAACCGATTATGTAAGTACATATATATTCTTATATAAAATGTAATAATAATACATATATTAAAATGTGAAATATTTATAAACGTATGTATGTATACTGGCTATTGTTTTTTATGTATTTTTTATGTATTTCAATCATAGTTATGTTAATTTTCATTTATTGTTTTAAGTATCTTTATGGATGAACAGGCAGTGACAAAATAACAACGTCCCTTTGCTTCTGGCTTAAGAGACAAACGCTGAGTCACCGACCTTTTCAACAGAACCTGTTTAATCCTAAATAGTCTTTAAATATTATGTGTTTTGTGTTATGTTCTATTGAAAAAAAATCTTTTTATTTTATTTATTTATTTATCTATTTATTTACAAAAAGAAATTAAATATAATATTATAAGGTACACTGTGTAAAGTAATATTTTGAAGAGTTAGTCAATAATACAGAATAATATTTATATTATCAAAGAACCAACTATGAAATCACTTGAGTTGAAATAATATTTAAAAACATTTGTTTACAGAACAGAACAAAATATTGCAACAACCGAAAAACCACCGTAAGTACATTTATAATATAATAATGATATTATGAATATATTTAAATATGAAATATTTATAAAGATAATATTCTCTTTACATACCTACAAGCCCTCTTTACATACAAACGTATCTCATATAAATCAGAAAATAAGTTAAATATACCATTATGATTCTCATCACATAGGTAATCTATGTCGTCACCAAAGAGTGTATCTCTAAATCTTTATATCTCCAAAATAAGCCTTTCTCGAAATATCTCTAAAATGGTCATCACAAGAAAGCGTAAGTTGAGTCTGGACCTTTGGCTGTAATTATTATTGTATAAAGTTATCGACACAAACAGCCCTAACTCATGTTATTTTTTGTTTTCGTTCAATTACATCTGTCAAATTTGATTCAAATGAAATCAAATCGCGGATCATTGTTGGTGTTTTATTTTTATAGTTACTGCCCAAAACTATCTACTCTATATATTCGTTATCTACACAAAAAGTGGTCCATACGGAAGAACTCGACGCAAATTGTAATATCTGTAGCTCCATAAAATTAAATAAACCAAAATTGTCATCTTTTTGTCAAGAGAGTAGAAGGGAGATATATTCCCAGTTTTATAAGATGAAAAATATTCAATTACAACGAGAGCAAAGAACAATACATGACCGACCATCTAGACGTACGAGGACACTTAAATACTATTTGACCATCGATACATGAAAACGCAAAGTTTGTATAGGAAGTTTTTTTCAAATACATTATAAATTTCTGAGAAAACTGTAAGAACAGATCTAGAAAAAGTTGACTCGATAGGCATACTTGTAAAAGATGAGCAAGGTGGCTGAAGACAAAGTCTGAAAGAAAGAAACACTCAATTACTCCAGATTATAGAAAATCACATGTAACAATTAACAAGGTGGTAGAGCTGATGCCGGGCTCAACTGTAGAGGTACCACCATAATACTTAGCGACCTCCTCAAAGTAATTCGGAAAAGAGTGAGAGGACAACTCACAGGCAAAAAACCAAGAGATGGTGGTCTATCCATCCCTAATAACCGGGCCTTATATGGAACAGACTGGTGACAGGCAGCGGCGTCACTGGTGCGAGGGTTCCGGCACCGCACTCACCAACCCGCCTGCGCAGCGTGTATGAGTATAAGCAATTCTTCCAGGGTGACCGCTGGGAGTGACAAAGTCCTGAAAAGGCTTATGTCCAACAGTGGACGAACTAGGCTGATAGATGATATCTATACGAAATGACTGACTTAACTATAAATTCATACCTATTACTCCGAAATTCGGTCACGACAAAGAGCCGTATCTGACCAAAACATTTTTTTACGCACAAACCCTGTAAATAAATTATAGTTTTTTAGTCTCTTATGATTGACGTAACTTTATTGAACAATTCTTAATAAGATGTAATGATATACAAAGTTCCATTTGCAATGTAAACCATAAAATGTATTACAATCGGGAAAATTAATTACTTTTTTTACTTTCCTGCAAAATTTCTAAAAGTGAAATACCTACGCTTGTACGTAAAGAGGGCGACGAATATGTACACACCTACAAAGAGAAATTAAACACGATAAAAATAATATAGATACACTTATGTTACAGAAATGCGAGTTAATATTTGAATAATTTATTTAGTCAATAATTCCTAATCTACCTATTTTCAGGAAACTACTGAACCGACTTACTATAATACTACGATAAAGAAATATTTTACATATCACTTAAATTTAGACTTTAAATATTTCAACTTAACTATTTACAACACACTTAAATATATTATATACAAGACTTAATGTCTCTAATCGTTATTTCCTGCTCTGTTGTGTACACTATATGTTTAACAATGTTTTTTTTTTTTTAGCTGTACAAAATGTATTGAACGCGACAGGCTGTCCGCGGACCAAGAAGCCGCACGCACTCGTGCACGCACGCACGTCAATTACCAAGGCCATGATCGTGGTCGTGGCCAAAGACGCGGACAAAAGCAACAAGCCGCACGCGGCCGCAACCTTTATTACCAAGGTCGTGGTCGTGGTCGTGGTCATAATGACCGCGGCCACGGTCGCGGCCGTGGTAATAATAATTACGGCCGCGGCCACGGTCGTGGCCGTGGTAATAATAACCGCGACCAGCAGCAACATTATCAAGAGAAAATTCTTATAATAAAAAAAATGCTCGATTTATTACAATAAAACTTGAATTTTTTTTTTCTCATTTTTTGGTATGTAACATGGGAATTCTAACGGAGTTTCACAACAAACTTAGCAAGATTCTAAAATTATTGTTGGCAACACTGAAGACGCAAACGCGAAGCAAGAAAAATAACATGGCAACATTGTGTAGTTTATCGATCGACCACTCAGATAAATCTGAAACCGACCACCATCAGTGTGATCAGATTCAGCAGAATTCTGCGATTGTAGCAAAATTTGATCCCCAATTTAGGGCTTAACAGATTGTGTCGCAGATCTGAAAAAATAGCAGATTTTAGCAGAATCTTAAAAATTCTTCAGAAAAAATTTGTAGAATTAGACATTGCCAAATTACCTGTGCTTAACTTGGATAGTGGCGCTAGAAATATTTATAGTATTATACCATTCTTAAATTAAATAATATTTGATTTTTCTAACTCCACTGGCAACCCTCAAGTACAAATCAACCAAGAACAAATTTGTTCCGTATAGGAATGGCATTGAATATCTTAGATATCGAAAATTAATCAACACATGGCGTTGTATTAAATAAATGGTTATTTAATGGTATCACTGAACATATATTTTTACTAGCAACAATTTTTCAATTGCCACATTGGATAGGGATGTAATTAATAAATATTTTAGGGTAAACAGGGTATTTCACTGGATACATGTATTATTTATATGGGTAATTTTTGTTAACGCACAATATTCTTAATCCTTAGTGCTATGAATACAATTTAAATTACATGAAAAAAAAAAAATGTAAAATGTTTGTCATGGAAATGGGCTGTAATATAACATAATACCAAATACCCTAATATTTTTCGGTAAATTTTGTATTTACCCATTGTAAACTTTCAAAGTACGACACTACTCCAAAACAAAATCATTCCGTTAGCTTCCTTAGCTTTCAGCTTTACGTGAATGTTTATTAGTCAGTGTATATGTTTATTTTGTATGTTTTAATTGCGACTTGGCTTTCTTTTACTGACTACGACGATTCTCCTAACACATTTTGACCCCTACTTTGTTATCCGAAACTCGTGCTTGCTGTTTTGGATTGCTTGGATTTCAACGAATTTGGCCATATCCAAAACGTGTTGCTTGCCGAACTGCAGAAATATTCGTAAGTACGCTCTATTTTCTGTCACAATAGTTTGTAAATCTGTCTAACTAAACTAACTAGCACTAGCTATATAGATACTTAGTGTCATAAAGCAACCAATATGCTATTGAGATAGATGGAGAATCACCTTCAACTAAAGACATACCACTGTAAATAATTTATTTATGCCACCACGGACAGATTTATAGTAATGCGATGGGCTCTTGTGTTCTTGACATTAACTTGTAAAATATTTAAATATAATATGTAAAATAAATCTATCATCGCAACATGTCTTCCCAAAAAAGTGTCAGAGATGAACAATGTGCCAAGTCAAGATAATCAAACACACCACTTTTCATCAACAATTGTTCCTGTTCCAACTATTATAATATTGTTTATTTACTTTATGTTCATCAGATAAAGACAAGATTTACCAGGAGTACCTATATCTTGAAAATAACTTCAAGATCACTGAAGACTGCAGCTGTACATCAAGATCATACAAAGCTACTGCTCGCTAACTCTTATAGCCTACACCTGCACCTGACCGATGACTTTTTTCCCACCCTATAATGACCGATGACATTTCGTGATACAATTGACTTCTGCCCATTACTTGAATGTCGTCTGATAATTTGTTGCAACTCAATTTCAAACGTGTTTTTTACTCGATACCTTGTCCTGTCACGTTAACGAAAAAGTTACAACAACAACTAAATGCAACAACAAACAACAACAAATAGAGTACAACAAAGAACAAGAAACAATAGGAACAATAGCGTTTACCACACACGCGGGCTGCCTGCAGCCCGCGCACCACGCAAAACACTAGTTGCGAGCATAGCGAGCGCGAAGCGCGAGCATGCGAGCTATATTATATAAAATTACAAAACGGTAACTGACTCACTGACTCATTGACATGGTAGTTTAGTTGGAAGGAGTCGTTTGGGGTGGTAGTGATGTATGTATGGAATGTTGGGTGTCTAATACTGAGTGGGGAAAAAATCAGACATTTGACATTTTTTGACATTTGACATGGGTTTTTGACATTTTAGTGAGGCGGGTCGTTGTATGGGATTTTGTATGGGAGTTTGGAAAAATTTCGCGAGTGAGTAGGCGAGCCCGAAGGGCGAGCCTACGAACGAGCACGAACGAGCACGCGAGCGCGAAGCGCGAGCGGGCGATGTTCGTAGTGATGTACCTGGGTACTAGGGATGGGAAAAATTGACATTTTTGACATTATTGACAGAACGAGCCCGCGAATTTCGCCGGAACAAGCCCGCGAGCGCGAAGCGCGAGCGGGCGCAGTTCCTAGGGATGTCCCCGGTCACTAGGGATGCGATTTTTTTTTTTTTTCTAAAATTTACTTCAAAAAAATTTTGATTTGGCCATATCTTCGGAACGGAAGGTGGTACAACCCTAGGGGTCGGACCATAGGGTGCCAAAAAAGTTTTTTTTTTTTTTTCAAATGTCAAAACTTTGACGGCCCGTATCTCCGAGACGGCTTGAGTTAGACCCATGTTGATGGGTGTCTAAGAAAAGGTCTCGCCGAGATCTAGCCCCCCCCGCTGTCAAAACTTTAACGGCCCGTATCTCCCAAACGGCTGGAGCTAGACCCATGTTCATGGTACTCTAAGAAAAGGGCTCGGCGAGATCTTTCTGGAAATAAAATAAAAAAAAAAAAAAGTCGAAAAAAAAAAATTTTTTTTGCCAAAACTTTGATCGGCCATATCTTCCGAACCGTAAGTCCTAGCGAGTTGCTGTTTCGACTTTAGTGATTGGTTCGCCGAGCGCTACCCGACCGCATAAAAAAATTTGACATTTGACATAATTTGACATTTTTTTGACATGTCCAAAAAAGTGCTCCGATTCGCTTGAAACTCGGTATCCAGGAGTAAATGGGGTCGCTGATTACGAATCTGATGTCAAATTTGACACTTTTTGACAACCGACAGGGACTTTGACACTTTTTCGAAAAAAAATTGATCGGACGTTTCTTCGGATCTAACGGCGAGGCCGAAGGCCGAGCCTACAAGTGTCTTTATAGCGAGGCCGAAAAACGAGCATGGGAGGACGGAGAACGCGCCAGTGAGGCCGAAGGCCGAGCTGGCAGCGTTCGGAGTCCGAACATGCGAGTTTTTCGGCCGAGCACGACACCGCGGCTACCAGAGTCATATCTGATGTCATTCTAGGGAGGCCGAAGGCCGACCCCGGAGGACGATTCCGGAGGAATCGTCCGGAGGCCAAACAGTACCAAGCGGCGAGGCCGGAGGCCGAGCCTGTGAGGCCGAAGGCCGAACCGAGTATAAGCGAGGCCGATGAACGAACATACGAGGCCGAAGGCCGAGTATGTGAGTTCATGAGGCCGAGTTCACTTGACCCCGGGAGCATTACAAGACAGTTTCTTTTGGACCTATCTCCTAAACGTTTGAGATTAGGCTTAGCGGGATTCGACTACGTTGAATTGGTTCAAGCACATTTCGACCGTTGACAGTTTGGACACTTGACAGCTGTGAGAGGAAACATTTCGCGTAAACGATCCCGGCGAGGCCGAAGGCCGAGCCTACAAGTGTCTTTATAGCGAGGCCGAAAAACGAGCATGGGAGGACGGAGAACGCGCCAGTGAGGCCGAAGGCCGAGCTGGCAGCGTTCGGAGTCCGAACATGCGAGTTTTTCGGCCGAGCACGACACCGCGGCTACCAGAGCCATATCTGACGTCATTCTAGGGAGGCCGAAGGCCGACCCCGGAGGACGATTCCGGAGGAATCGTCCGGAGGCCAGACAGTACCAAGCGGCGAGGCCGGAGGCCGAGCCTGTGAGGCCGAAGGCCGAACCGAGTATAAGCGAGGCCGATGGACGAACATACGAGGCCGAAGGCCGAGTATGTGAGTTCATGAGGCCGAGTTCACTTTACCCCGAGAGCATTACAAGACTGTGTCTTTTGGCCGTATCTTCCAAACGTTTGAGCTTGGGCTTAGCGGGATTCGACTCCGTTGAAAGTTGGTTCCAGCACATTTCGACCGTGTACATTTTGGACCTTTGACAGCTGTCAGAGTACACAATAGCAAAATATTAGTCCACTTCAATGGAATCAAAGTTACCACACGTATTTCAACGCGCTATTACGGTTACGACGATGACAATTTTGAAAACTGATCATGACCGATCCCTTTTTTCCCACCCGATCATGGCCGATGACATTTCGTGATACAATTGACTTCTGCCCATTACTTGAATGTCGTCTGATCACCTGTTTCAACTCAATTTCAAACGTGTTTTTTACTCGATACCTTATCCTGTCACGTTAACGAAAAAGTTAGAACAACAAGTACATTACAACAACAAACAACAACAAATAGAGTACAACAAGGAACAATTACAACTCACGCGGGCTGCCTGCAGCCCGCGCACCACGCAAAACACTAGTTGCGAGCATAGCGAGCGCGAAGCGCGAGCATGCGAGCTATATTATATAAAATTACAAAACGGTAACTCACTGACTCACTCATTGACATGGTTGTTTAGTTGGAAGGAGTCGTTTGGGGTGGTAGTGATGTATGTATGGAATGTCGGGTGTCTAATACTGAGTGGGGAAAAAATCAGACATTTGACATTTTTTGACATTTGACATGGGTTTTTGACATTTTAGTGAGGCGGGTCGTTGTATGGGATTTTGTATGGGAGTTTGGAAAAATTTTGCGAGTGAGTAGGCGAGCCCGAAGGGCGACCCTACGAACGAGCCCGCGAGCGCGAAGCGCGAGCGGGCGAAGTTCGTAGTGATGTACCTGGGTACTAGGGATGGGAAAAATTGACATTTTTGACATTATTGACAGAACGAGCCCGCGAGCGCGAAGCGCGAGCCCGCGAATTTCGCCGGAACAAGCCCGCGAGCGCGAAGCGCGAGCGGGCGCAGTTCCTAGGGATGTCCCCGGTCACTAGGGATGGGATTTTTTTTTTTTTCTAAAATTAACTTCAAAAAAATTTTGATTTGGCCATATCTTCGGAACGGAAGGTGGTACAACCCTAGGGGTCGGACCATAGGGTGCCAAAAAAGTTTTTTTTTTTTTTTCAAATGTCAAAACTTTGACGGCCCGTATCTCCGAGACGGCTTGAGTTAGACCCATGTTGATGGGTGTCTAAGAAAAGGTCTCGCCGAGATCTAGCCCCCCCCGGTGTCAAAACTTTAACGGCCCGTATCTCCCAAACGGCTGGAGCTAGACCCATGTTCATGGTACTCTAAGAAAAGGGCTCGGCGAGATCTTTCTGGAAATAAAATAAAAAAAAAAAAAAGTCGAAAAAAAAAAAAATTTTTTACGAAAATTTTGGTCGGCCATATCTCCCGAACCGTAAGTCCTAGCGAGTTGCGGTTTCGACTTTAGTGATCGGTTTGCCGAGCGCTACCCGACCGCATAAAAAAATTTGACATTTGACATAATTTGACATTTTTTTGACAGGTCCAAAAAAGTGCTCCGATTCGCTTGAAACTCGGTATCCAGGAGTAAATGGGGTCGCTCATTACGAATCCACTGTCAAATTTGACACTTTTTGACAACCGACAGGGATTTTGACACTTTTTCGAAAAAAAAATGATCGGACATTTCTTCGGATCTAACGGCGAGGCCGAAGGCCGAGCTTACAAGTGTCTTTCCAGCGAGGCCGAAAAACGAGCATGTGAGGACGGAGAACGCGCCAGTGAGGCCGAAGGCCGAGCTGGCAGCGTTCGGAGTCCGAACATGCTCGTTTTTTGGCCGAGCACGACACCGCGGCCACCAGAGTCATATCTGATGTCATTCTAGGGAGGCCGAAGGCCGACCCCGGAGGACGATTCCGGAGGAATCGTCCGGAGGCCAAACAGTACCAAGCGGCGAGGCCGGAGGCCGAGCCTGTGAGGCCGAAGGCCGAACCGAGTATAAGCGAGGCCGATGAACGAACATACGAGGCCGAAGGCCGAGTATGTGAGTTCATGAGGCCGAGTTCACATAACCCCGGCGGCATTACAATACTGTTTCACTTGGACATGTCTCCCGAATGACTGAGGCTGGGCTTAGCGGGATTCAACTTCGTAGAAAGTTGGTTCAAGCACATTTAGACCGTTGACAGATGGACACTTGACAGCTGTCAGAGGAAACATTTCGCGTAAAGGATCCCGGCGAGGCCGAAGGCCGAGCCTACAAGTATCTTTATAGCGAGGCCGAAAAACGAGCATGTGAGGACGGAGAATGCGCCAGTGAGGCCGAAGGCCGAGCTGGCAGCGTTCGGAGTCCGAACATGCGAGTTTTTCGGCCGAGCACAACACCGCGGCTACCAGAGTCATATCTGATGTCATCCTAGGGAGGCCGAAGGCCGACCCCGGAGGACGATTCCGGAGGAATCGTCCGGAGGCCAAACAGTACCAAGCGGCGAGGCCGGAGGCCGAGCCTGTGAGGCCGAAGGCCGAACCGAGTATAAGCGAGGCCGATGAACGAACATACGAGGCCGAAGGCCGAGTATGTGAGTTCATGAGGCCGAGTTCACTTAACCCCGGGAGCATTACGAGACTGTTTCTTTTGGACCTACCTCGCAAACGTTTGAGATTGGGCTTAGCGGGATTCGACTGCGTTGAAAGTTGGTTCAAGCACATTTCGACCGTGTACATTTTGGACCTTTGACAGCTGTCAGAGTACACAATAGCAAAATATTAGTCCACTTCAATGGAATCAAAGTTACCACACGTATTTCAACGCGCTATTACGGTTACGACGATGACAATTTTGAAAACTGATCATGACCGATGACTTTTTTTCCCACCCGATCATGACCGATGACATTTCGTGATACAATTGACTTCTGCCCATTACTTGAATGTCGTCTGATCACCTGTTTCAACTCAATTTCAGCTTCCAAACGTGTTTTTAACTCCTAACCTCCTCAATCCTGTCACGTAAACGAAAAAGATTAAACAACAACTATGTACAACCAACAACAACCGGTAACAACAAATAACAATACAAATCAATTAGTAACAATAGCGTTTACCACACACGCGGGCTGCCTGCAGCCCGCGCACCACGCAAAACACTAGTTTATATATTATAAAGATACAATACCGTGACTGACTGACTGACTCATTGACATGGTTGTTTAGTTGGAAGGAGTTGTCTGACATTGTAGTGTTGTATGTATGAAATGTTCGGTGTCTAATACTGACTGGGGGAAAAGTCTGACATTTGACATTTTTTGACATTTGACATTTCTATGTCAATTCTTGTGGAAAGTGGCAGAATGTATGGAGATTTGTATGGGATTTTTGTGAAATTTTTTTTTTATTGGAACGAGCACGCGAGCGCGAAGCGCGAGTGTGCGAGTTCGCATGGACACGTCCAGCCACTAGGGATGTACCTTCTTTGACATTTTTGACATTTTTTTGACATTTTCCCATATCTCCCGAACCGCTGGTCCTAGCGAGTTGCGGTTTGGACTATAGTGATGGGCTCGTCATGGGGGTTGGTATAGGGATGTCCCCCGGCACTAGGGATGGGACATTTTTTTTTTTTTTTCTTAGATTTACTACAAAAAAATTTTGATTTGGCCATATCTTCGGAACGGAAGGTGGTACAACACTAAGGGTCGGCTCATAGGGTGCCAAAAAAGTATCTTTTTTTTTTTTAAATGTCAAAACTTTAACCGACCGTATCTCCTAGACGGCTTGAGTTAGACCCATGTTGATGGGTGTCTAAGAAAAGGTCTCGCCGAGATCTAGCCCCCCCCGGTGTCAAAACTTTAACCGCCCGTATCTCCCAAACGGCTGAAGCTAGACCCATGTTCATGGTACTCTAAGAAAAGGGCTCGGCGAGCTCTACCTGGAAATCAAATAAAAAAAAAAAAAAGTCGAAAAAAAAAAAATTTTTTTGCCAAAACTTTGATCGGTCATATCTTCCGAACCGTAAATCCTAGCGAGGTGCGGTTTTTACTTTAGTGATCGGTTCGCCGAGCGCTACCCGACCGCATAAAAAAATTTGACATTTGACATAATTTGACATTTTTTTGACAGGTCCAAAAATGTGCTCCGATTCGCTTGAAACTCGGTATCCAGGAGTAAGTGGGGTCGCTGATTACGAATCCGTTGTCAAATTTGACACTTTTTGACAACCGACAGGGATTTTGACACTTTTTCGAAAAAAAAATGGATTGGACATTTTTTCGGATCTAACGGCGAGGCCGAAGGCCGAGCCTACAAGTGTCTTTCCAGCGAGGCCGAAAAACGAGCATGCGAGGACGGAGAACGCGCCAGCGAGGCCGAAGGCCGAGCTGGCAGCGTTCGGAGTCCGAACATGCTCGTTTTTTGGCCGAGCACGACACCGCGGCCACCAGAGTCATATCTGATGTCATTCTAGGGAGGCCGAAGGCCGACCCCGGAGGACGATTCCGGAGGAATCGTCCGGAGGCCAAACAGTACCAAGCGGCGAGGCCGGAGGCCGCGCCTGTGAGGCCGAAGGCCGAACCGAGTATAAGCGAGGCCGATGAACGAACATACGAGGCCGAAGGCCGAGTATGTGAGTTCATGAGGCCGAGTTCACATAACCCCGGGGGCATTACAAGACAGTTTCACTTGGACGTATCTCCCAAACGTTTGAGATTGGGCTTAGCGGGATTCGACTCCGTTGAAAGTTGGTTCAAGCACAATTAGACCGTTGACAGTTTGGACACTTGACAGCTGTCAGAGGAAACATTTCGCGTAAACGATCCCGGCGAGGCCGAAGGCCGAGCCTACAAGTGTCTTTATAGCGAGGCCGAAAAACGAGCATGGGAGGACGGAGAACGCGGCAGTGAGGCCGAAGGCCGAGCTGGCAGCGTTCGGAGTCCGAACATGCGAGTTTTTCGGCCGAGCACGACACCGCGGCTACCAGAGCCATATCTGATGTCATCCTAGGGAGGCCGAAGGCCGACCCCGGAGGACGATTCCGGAGGAATCATCCGG
This sequence comes from Ypsolopha sequella, assembly GCA_934047225.1. Classification (NCBI taxonomy): domain Eukaryota; kingdom Metazoa; phylum Arthropoda; class Insecta; order Lepidoptera; family Ypsolophidae; genus Ypsolopha; species Ypsolopha sequella. The sequence goes on from OW203996.1 coordinate 15,209,989, forward strand.
AGGCCAAACAGTACCAAGCGGCGAGGCCGGAGGCCGAGCCTGTGAGGCCGAAGGCCGAACCGAGTATAAGCGAGGCCGACGAACGAACATACGAGGCCGAAGGCCGAGTATGTGAGTTCATGAGGCCGAGTTCACTTTACCCCGAGAGCATTATAAGACAGTTTCTTTTGGACCTATCTCGCAAACGTTTGAGCTTGGGCTTAGCGGGATTCGACTCCGTTGAAAGTTGGTTCCAGCACATTTCGACCGTTGACAGTTCGGACACTTGACAGCTGTCAGAGGAAACATTTCACGTAACGGATCCCGGCGAGGCCGAAGGCCGAGCCTACAAGTCTCTTTATAGCGAGGCCGAAAAACGAGCATGTGAGGACGGAGAACGCGCCAGTGAGGCCGAAGGCCGAGCTGGCAGCGTTCGGAGTCCGAACATGCGAGTTTTTCGGCCGAGCACGACACCGCGGCTACCAGAGTCATATCTGAATTCATCCTAGGGAGGCCGAAGGCCGACCCCGGAGGACGATTCCGGAGGAATCGTCCGGAGGCCAAACAGTACCAAGCGGCGAGGCCGGAGGCCGAGCCTGTGAGGCCGAAGGCCGAACCGAGTATAAGCGAGGCCGATGAACGAACATACGAGGCCGAAGGCCGAGTATGTGAGTTCATGAGGCCGAGTTCACTTTACCCCGAGAGCATTATAAGACTGTTTCTTTTGGACGCATCTTCCAAACGTTTGAGCTTGGGCTTAGCGGGATTCGTCTCCGTTGAAAGTTGGTTCCAGCACATTTCGACCGTGTATATTTTGGACCTTTGACAACTGTCAGAGTACACAATAGCAAACAATTAGTCCATTTCTATTGAATTAAAGTTACCACACGTATTTCAACGCGCTATTACGGTTACGACGATGACAATTTTGAAAACTGATCATGACCGATGACTTTTTTTCCCACCCGATCATGACCGATGACATTTCGTGATACAATTGACTTCTGCCCATTACTTGAATGTCGTCTGACCACCTGTTTCAACTCAATTTCACCTTCCAAACGTGTTTTAAACTCGAAACCTTATCCTGTCACGTTAACGAAAAAGTTACAACAACAGCTACATTACAACAACAAACAACAACAAATAGAGTACAACAAAGAACAAGAAACAATAGGAACAATAGCGTTTACCACACACGCGGGCTGCCTGCAGCCCGCGCACCACGCAAAACACTAGTTGCGAGCATAGCGAGCGCGAAGCGCGAGCATGCGAGCTATATTATATAAAATTACAAAACGGTAACTCACTGACTCACTCATTGACATGGTTGTTTAGTTGGAAGGAGTCGTTTGGGGTGGTAGTGATGTATGTATGGAATGTCGGGTGTCTAATACTGAGTGGGGAAAAAATCAGACATTTGACATTTTTTGACATTTGACATGGGTTTTTGACATTTTAGTGAGGCGGGTCGTTGTATGGGATTTTGTATGGGAGTTTGGAAAAATTTTGCGAGTGAGTAGGCGAGCCCGAAGGGCGACCCTACGAACGAGCCCGCGAGCGCGAAGCGCGAGCGGGCGAAGTTCGTAGTGATGTACCTGGGTACTAGGGATGGGAAAAATTGACATTTTTGACATTATTGACAGAACGAGCCCGCGAGCGCGAAGCGCGAGCCCGCGAATTTCGCCGGAACAAGCCCGCGAGCGCGAAGCGCGAGCGGGCGCAGTTCCTAGGGATGTCCCCGGTCACTAGGGATGGGATTTTTTTTTTTTTCTAAAATTAACTTCAAAAAAATTTTGATTTGGCCATATCTTCGGAACGGAAGGTGGTACAACCCTAGGGGTCGGACCATAGGGTGCCAAAAAAGTTTTTTTTTTTTTTTCAAATGTCAAAACTTTGACGGCCCGTATCTCCGAGACGGCTTGAGTTAGACCCATGTTGATGGGTGTCTAAGAAAAGGTCTCGCCGAGATCTAGCCCCCCCCGGTGTCAAAACTTTAACGGCCCGTATCTCCCAAACGGCTGGAGCTAGACCCATGTTCATGGTACTCTAAGAAAAGGGCTCGGCGAGATCTTTCTGGAAATAAAATAAAAAAAAAAAAAAGTCGAAAAAAAAAAAAATTTTTTACGAAAATTTTGGTCGGCCATATCTCCCGAACCGTAAGTCCTAGCGAGTTGCGGTTTCGACTTTAGTGATCGGTTTGCCGAGCGCTACCCGACCGCATAAAAAAATTTGACATTTGACATAATTTGACATTTTTTTGACAGGTCCAAAAAAGTGCTCCGATTCGCTTGAAACTCGGTATCCAGGAGTAAATGGGGTCGCTCATTACGAATCCACTGTCAAATTTGACACTTTTTGACAACCGACAGGGATTTTGACACTTTTTCGAAAAAAAAATGATCGGACATTTCTTCGGATCTAACGGCGAGGCCGAAGGCCGAGCTTACAAGTGTCTTTCCAGCGAGGCCGAAAAACGAGCATGTGAGGACGGAGAACGCGCCAGTGAGGCCGAAGGCCGAGCTGGCAGCGTTCGGAGTCCGAACATGCTCGTTTTTTGGCCGAGCACGACACCGCGGCCACCAGAGTCATATCTGATGTCATTCTAGGGAGGCCGAAGGCCGACCCCGGAGGACGATTCCGGAGGAATCGTCCGGAGGCCAAACAGTACCAAGCGGCGAGGCCGGAGGCCGAGCCTGTGAGGCCGAAGGCCGAACCGAGTATAAGCGAGGCCGATGAACGAACATACGAGGCCGAAGGCCGAGTATGTGAGTTCATGAGGCCGAGTTCACATAACCCCGGCGGCATTACAATACTGTTTCACTTGGACATGTCTCCCGAATGACTGAGGCTGGGCTTAGCGGGATTCAACTTCGTAGAAAGTTGGTTCAAGCACATTTAGACCGTTGACAGATGGACACTTGACAGCTGTCAGAGGAAACATTTCGCGTAAAGGATCCCGGCGAGGCCGAAGGCCGAGCCTACAAGTATCTTTATAGCGAGGCCGAAAAACGAGCATGTGAGGACGGAGAATGCGCCAGTGAGGCCGAAGGCCGAGCTGGCAGCGTTCGGAGTCCGAACATGCGAGTTTTTCGGCCGAGCACAACACCGCGGCTACCAGAGTCATATCTGATGTCATCCTAGGGAGGCCGAAGGCCGACCCCGGAGGACGATTCCGGAGGAATCGTCCGGAGGCCAAACAGTACCAAGCGGCGAGGCCGGAGGCCGAGCCTGTGAGGCCGAAGGCCGAACCGAGTATAAGCGAGGCCGATGAACGAACATACGAGGCCGAAGGCCGAGTATGTGAGTTCATGAGGCCGAGTTCACTTAACCCCGGGAGCATTACGAGACTGTTTCTTTTGGACCTACCTCGCAAACGTTTGAGATTGGGCTTAGCGGGATTCGACTGCGTTGAAAGTTGGTTCAAGCACATTTCGACCGTGTACATTTTGGACCTTTGACAGCTGTCAGAGTACACAATAGCAAAATATTAGTCCACTTCAATGGAATCAAAGTTACCACACGTATTTCAACGCGCTATTACGGTTACGACGATGACAATTTTGAAAACTGATCATGACCGATGACTTTTTTTCCCACCCGATCATGACCGATGACATTTCGTGATACAATTGACTTCTGCCCATTACTTGAATGTCGTCTGATCACCTGTTTCAACTCAATTTCAGCTTCCAAACGTGTTTTTAACTCCTAACCTCCTCAATCCTGTCACGTAAACGAAAAAGATTAAACAACAACTATGTACAACCAACAACAACCGGTAACAACAAATAACAATACAAATCAATTAGTAACAATAGCGTTTACCACACACGCGGGCTGCCTGCAGCCCGCGCACCACGCAAAACACTAGTCTATATATTATAAAGATACAAAACGGTCACTCACTGACTCACTGATTGACATGGTTGTTTAGTTGGAAGGAGTTGTCTGACATTATAGTGATGTATGTATGAAATGTTCAGTGTCTAATACTGACTGGGGAAAAAGTCTGACATTTGACATTTTTTGACATTTGACATTTTTATGTCACTTTTTCTGGAAAGTGGCAGAATGTATGGAGATTTGTATGGGATTTTTGCGAAAATTTTTTTTCCTCGAACGAGCACGCGAGCGCGAAGCGCGAGCGTGCGAGTTCGCATGGACCATTCTAGCCACTAGGGATGTACCTTCTTTGACATTTTTGACATTTTTTTGACATTTTCCTATATCTCCCGAACCGCTGGTCCTAGCGAGATGCGGTTTGGACTATAGTGATGGGCTCGTCTTGGGGGTTGGTATAGGGATGTCCCCCGGCACTAGGGATGGGACATTTTTTTTTTTTTTCTTAAATTTACTACAAAAAAAATTTGTTTTGGCCATATCTTCGGAACGGAGGGTGGTACAACACTAAGGGTCGGCTCATAGGGTGCCAAAAAAGTATCTTTTTTTTTTTTCAAATGTCAAAACTTTAACGGCCCGTATCTCCGAGACGGCTTGAGTTAGACCCATGTTGATGGGTGTCTAAGAAAAGGTCTCGCCGAGATCTAGCCCCCCCCGGTGTCAAAACTTTAACTGCCCGTATCTCCCAAACGGCTGGAGCTAGACCCATGTTCATGGTACTCTAAGAAAAGGGCTCGGCGAGCTCTATCTGGAAATAAAATAAAAAAAAAAAAAAGTCGAAAAAAAAAAAATTTTTTTTCCAAAACTTTGATCAGCCATATCTTCCGAACCGTAGGTCCCAGCGAGTTGCGGTTTCGACTTTAGTGATCGGTTGGCCGAGCGCTACCCGACCACATAAAAAAATTTGACATTTGACAGAATTTGACATTTTTTTGACAGGTCCAAAAATGTGCTCCGATTCGCTTGAAACTCGGAATCCAGGAGTAAGTTGGGTCGCTGATTACGAATTTGTTGTCAAATTTGACACTTTTTGACAACCGACAGGGATTTTGACACTTTTTCGAAAAAAAATTGATCGGACATTTCTTCGGATCTAACGGCGAGGCCGAAGGCCGAGCTTACAAGTGTCTTTCCAGCGAGGCCGAAAAACGAGCATGGGAGGACGGAGAACGCGCCAGTGAGGCCGAAGGCCGAGCTGGCAGCGTTCGGAGTCCGAACATGCGAGTTTTTCGGCCGAGCACGACACCGCGGCTACCAGAGTCATATCTGATGTCATCCTAGGGAGGCCGAAGGCCGACTCCGGAGGACGATTCCGGAGGAATCGTCCGGAGGCCAAACAGTACCAAGCGGCGAGGCCGGAGGCCGAGCCTGTGAGGCCGAAGGCCGAACCGAGTATAAGCGAGGCCGATGAACGAACATACGAGGCCGAAGGCCGAGTATGTGAGTTCATGAGGCCGAGTTCACTTGACCCCGGGAGCATTACAAGACAGTTTCACTTGGACGTATCTCCCAAACGTTTGAGATTGGGCTTAGCGGGATTCATCTTCGTAGAAAGTTGGTTCAAGCACATTTCGACCGTTGACAGTCTGGACACTGGACAGCTGTCAGAGGAAACATTTCACGTAACGGATCCCGGCGAGGCCGAAGGCCGAGCCTACAAGTGTCTTTATAGCGAGGCCGAAAAACGAGCATGTGAGGACGGAGAACGCGCCAGTGAGGCCGAAGGCCGAGCTGGCAGCGTTCGGAGTCCGAACATGCGAGTTTTTCGGCCGAGCACGACACCGCGGCTACCAGAGTCATATCTGATGTCATCATAGGGAGGCCGAAGGCCGACCCCGGAGGACGATTCCGGAGGAATCGTCCGGAGGCCAAACAGCACCAAGCGGCGAGGCCGGAGGCCGAGCCTGTGAGGCCGAAGGCCGAACCGAGTATAAGCGAGGCCGATGAACGAACATACGAGGCCGAAGGCCGAGTATGTGAGTTCATGAGGCCGAGTTCACATAACCCCGGGGGCATTACAAGACAGTTTCTTTTGGACCTATCTCCTAAACGTTTGAGATTGGGCTTAGCGGGATTCGACTACGTTGAATTGGTTCAAGCACATTTCGACCGTTGACAGTTTGGACACTTGACAGCTGTCAGAGGAAACATTTCGCGTAAACGATCCCAGCGAGGCCGAAGGCCGAGCCTACAAGTGTCTTTATAGCGAGGCCGAAAAACGAGCATGTGAGGACGGAGAACGCGCCAGTGAGGCCGAAGGCCGAGCTGGCAGCGTTCGGAGTCCGAACATGCGAGTTTTTCGGCCGAGCACGACACCGCGGCTACCAGAGTCATATCTGATGTCATCATAGGGAGGCCGAAGGCCGACCCCGGAGGACGATTCCGGAGGAATCGTCCGGAGGCCAAACAGCACCAAGCGGCGAGGCCGGAGGCCGAGCCTGTGAGGCCGAAGGCCGAACCGAGTATAAGCGAGGCCGATGAACGAACATACGAGGCCGAAGGCCGAGTATGTGAGTTCATGAGGCCGAGTTCACTTTACCCCGAGAGCATTACAAGACAGTTTCTTTTGGACCTATCTCGCAAACGTTTGAGATTGGGCTTAGCGGGATTCGACTCCGTTGAAAGTTTGTTCAAGCACATTTCGACCGTTTACATTTTGGACTTTTGACAGCTGTCAGAGTACACAATAGCAAACAATTAGTCCATTTCTATTGAATTAAAGTTACCACACGTATTTCAACGCGCTATTACGGTTACGACGATGACAATTTTGAAGACTGATCATGACCGATGACTTTTTTTCCCACCCGATCATGACCGATGACATTTCGTGATACAATTGACTTCTGCCCATTACTTGAATGTCGTCTGACCACCTGTTTCAACTCAATTTCAGCTTCCAAACGTGTTTTTAACTCCTAACCTCCTCAATCCTGTCACGTAAACGAAAAAGTTTAAACAACAACTATGTACAACCAACAACAACCGGTAACAATACAAATCAATTAGTAACAATAGCGTTTACCACACACGCGGGCTGCCTGCAGCCCGCGCACCACGCAAAACACTAGTTGCGAGCATAGCGAGCGCGAAGCGCGAGCATGCGAGCTATATTATATAAAATTACAAAACGGTAACTGACTGACTCACTCATTGACATGGTAGTTTAGTTGGAAGGAGTGTTCTGGGGTGGTAGTGATGTATGTATGGAATGTTGGGTGTCTAATACTGAGTGGGGAAAAAATCAGACATTTGACATTTTTTGACATTTGACATGGGTTTTTGACATTTTAGTGAGGCGGGTCGTTGTATGGGATTTTGTATGGGAGTTTGGAAAAATTTGGAAAAAAACTTGGAAAAAAACGAACGAGCACGCGAGCGCGAAGCGCGAGCGGGCGAAGTTCGTAGGGATGTACCTGGGTACTAGGGATGGGAAAAATTGACATTTTTGACAGAACGAGCCCGCGAGCGCGAAGCGCGAGCGGGCGAAGTTCGCCGGAACAAGCCCGCGAGCGCGAAGCGCGAGCGGGCGCAGTTCCTAGGGATGGCCCCGGTCACTAGGGATGGGAATTTTTTTTTTTTTCTAAAATTTGTTACAAAAAAATTTTGTTTTGGCTATATCTTCGGAACGGAAGGTGGTACAACCCTAGGGGTCGGACCATAGGGTGCCAAAAAAGTTTCTTTTTTTTTTTTTTAATGTCAAAACTTTAACGGCCCGTATCTCCTAGACGGCTTGAGTTAGACCCATGTTGATGGGTGTCTAAGAAAAGGTCTCGCCGAGATCTAGCCCCCCCCGGTGTCAAAACTTCAACGGCCCGTATCTCCCAAACGGCTGGAGCTAGACCCATGTTCATGGTACTCTAAGAAAAGGGCTCGGCGAGATCTTTCTGGAAATAAAATAAAAAAAAAAAAAAGTCGAAAAAAAAAAAAATTTTTTACGAAAACTTTGGTCGGCCATATCTCCCGAACCGTAAGTCCTAGCGAGTTGCGGTTTCGACTTTAGTGATCGGTTCGCCGAGCGCTACCCGACCGCATAAAAGAATTTGACATTTGACATAATTTGACATTTTTTTGACAGGTCCAAAAAAGTACTCCGATTCGCTTGAAACTCGGTATCCAGGAGTAAATGGGGTCGCTGATTACGAATTTGTTGTCAAATTTGACACTCTTTGACAACCGACAGGGACTTTGACACTTTTTCGAAAAAAAAATGATCGGACGTTTCTTCGGATCTAACGGCGAGGCCGAAGGCCGAGCCTACAAGTTTCTTTCCAGCGAGGCCGAAAAACGAGCATGGGAGGACGGAGAACGCGCCAGTGAGGCCGAAGGCCGAGCTGGCAGCGTTCGGAGTCCGAACATGCGAGTTTTTCGGCCGAGCACGACACCGCGGCCACCAGAGCCATATCTGATGTCATCCTAGGGAGGCCGAAGGCCGACCCCGGAGGACGATTCCGGAGGAATCGTCCGGAGGCCAAACAGTACCAAGCGGCGAGGCCGGAGGCCGAGCCTGTGAGGCCGAAGGCCGAACCGAGTATAAGCGAGGCCGATGAACGAACATACGAGGCCGAAGGCCGAGTATGTGAGTTCATGAGGCCGAGTTCACTTAACCCCGGGAGCATTACAAGACAGTTTCTTTTGGACCTATCTCCCAAACGTTTGAGATTGGGCTTAGCGGGATTCGACTCCGTTGAAAGTTGGTTCCAGCACATTTCGACCGTGTACATTTTGGACCTTTGACAGCTGTCAGAGTACACGATAGCAAAATATTAGTCCACTTCAATTGACTCAAAGTTACCACACGTATTTCAACGCGCTATTACGGTTTCGACGATGACAATTTTGAAAACTGATCATGACCGATGACTTTTTTTCCCACCCGATCATGACCGATGACATTTCGTGATACAATTGACTTCTGCCCATTACTTGAATATCGTCTGATCACCTGTTTCAACTCAATGTCAGCTTCCAAACGTGTTTTAAACTCCTAACCTCCTCAATCCTGTCACGTAAACGAAAAAGTTACAACAACAACTATGTACAACCAACAACAACCGGTAACAACAAATAACAATACAAATCAATTAGTAACAATAGCGTTTACCACACACGCGGGCTGCCTGCAGCCCGCGCACCACGCAAAACACTAGTCTATATATTATAAAGATACAAAACGGTGACTCACTGACTCACTCATTGACATGGTTGTTTAGTTGGAAGGAGTAGTCTGACATTGTAGTGATGTATGTATGGATTGTTCGGTGTCTAATTCTGACTGGGGAAAAATTATGACATTTGACATTTTTTGACATTTGACATTTTTATGTCAATTCTTGTGGAAAGTGGCAGAATGTATGGAGATTTGTATGGGATTTTTGCGAAATTTTTTTTTCCCTCGAACGAGCACGCGAGCGCGAAGCGCGAGCGTGCGAGTTCGCATGGACATGTCCAGCCACTAGGGATGTACCTTCTTTGACATTTTTGACATTTTTTTGACATTTTCCCATATCTCCCGAACCGCTGGTCCTAGCGAGTTGCGGTTTGGACTATAGTGATGGGATCGTCATGGGGGTTGGTATAGGGATGTCCCCCGGCACTAGGGATGGGACATTTTTTTTTTTTTTCTTAAATTTACTACAAAAAAATTTTGTTTTGGCCATATCTTCGGAACGGAAGGTGGTACAACCCTAGGGGTCGGACCATAGGGTGCCAAAAAAGTTTCTCTTTTTTTTTTTAATGTCAAAACTTTAACCGACCGTATCTCCTAGACGGCTTGAGTTAGACCCATGTTGATGGGTGTCTAAGAAAAGGTCTCGCCGAGATCTATCCACCCCCGGTGTCAAAACTTCAACGGCCCGTATCTCCCAAACGGCTGGAGCTAGACCCATGTTCATGGTACTCTAAGAAAAGGGCTCGGCGAGCTCTACCTGGAAATCAAATAAAAAAAAAAAAAAAACGAAAAAAAAAAATTTTTTTTTGCCAAAACTTTGATCGGCCATATCTCCCGAACCGTAAGTGCTAGCGAGTTGCGGTTTCGACTTTAGTGATCGGTTTGCCGAGCGCTACCCGACCGCATATTAAAATTTGACATTTGACAGAATTTGACATTTTTTTGACAGGTCCAAAAAAGTGCTCCGATTCGCTTGAAACTCGGTATCCAGGAGTAAGTTGGGTCGCTGATTACGAATCCGTTGTCAAATTTGACACTTTTTGACAACCGACAGGGATTTTGACAAATTTTCGAAAAAAAAAATTATCGGACATTTCTTCGGATCTAATGGCGAGGCCGAAGGCCGAGCTTACAAGTGTCTTTTCAGCGAGGCCGAAAAACGAGCATTGGAGGACGGAGAACGCGCCAGTGAGGCCGAAGGCCGAGCTGGCAGCGTTCGAAGTCCGAACATGCTCGTTTTTCGGCCGAGCACGACACCGCGGCTACCAGAGTCATATCTGATGTCATCCTAGGGAGGCCGAAGGCCGACCCCGGAGGACGATTCCGGAGGAATCGTCCGGAGGCCAAACAGTACCAAGCGGCGAGGCCGGAGGCCGAGCCTGTGAGGCCGAAGGCCGAACCGAGTATAAGCGAGGCCGATGAACGAACATACGAGGCCGAAGGCCGAGTATGTGAGTTCATGAGGCCGAGTTCACATAACCCCGGGGGCATTACAATACCCTTTCACTTGGACATGTCTCCCGAACGGCTGAGGCTGGGCTTAGCGGGATTCAACTTCGTAGAAAGTTGGTTCAAGGACATTTAGACCGTTGACAGTTTGGACACTTGACAGCTGTCAGAGGAAACATTTCGCGTAAACGATCCCGGCGAGGCCGAAGGCCGAGCCTACAAGTGTCTTTCTAGCGAGGCCGAAAAACGAGCATGGGAGGACGGAGAACGCGCCAGTGAGGCCGAAGGCCGAGCTGGCAGCGTTCGGAGTCCGAACATGCGAGTTTTTCGGCCGAGCACGACACCGCGGCTACCAGAGTCATATCTGATGTCATCCTAGGGAGGCCGAAGGCTGACCCCGGAGGACGATTCCGGAGGAATCGTCCGGAGGCCAAACAGTACCAAGCGGCGAGGCCGGAGGCCGAGCCTGTGAGGCCGAAGGCCGAACCGAGTATAAGCGAGGCCGATGAACGAACATACGAGGCCGAAGGCCGAGTATGTGAGTTCATGAGGCCGAGTTCACTTTACCCCGAGAGCATTACAAGACTGTTTCTTTTGGACCTATCTCCTAAACGTTTGAGATTGGGCTTAGCGGGATTTGACTACGTTGAATTGGTTCAAGCACATTACGACCGTTGACAGTTTGGACACTTGACAGCTGTCAGAGGAAACATTTCGCGTAACGGATCCCGGCGAGGCCGAAGGCCGAGCCTACAAGTGTCTTTCTAGCGAGGCCGAAAAACGAGCATGGGAGGACGGAGAACGCGCCAGTGAGGCCGAAGGCCGAACTGGCAGCGTTCGGAGTCCGAACATGCGAGTTTTTCGGCCGAGCACGACACCGCGGCTACCAGAGTCATATCTGATGTCATCCTAGGGAGGCCGAAGGCCGACCCCGGAGGACGATTCCGGAGGAATCGTCCGGAGGCCAAACAGTACCAAGCGGCGAGGCCGGAGGCCGAGCCTGTGAGGCCGAAGGCCGAACCGAGTATAAGCGAGGCCGATGAACGAACATACGAGGCCGAAGGCCGAGTATGTGAGTTCATGAGGCCGAGTTCACATAACCCCGAGATCGTTACAAGACAGTTTCTTTTGGATCTATCTCGCAAACGTTTGGGATTGGGCTTAGCGGGATTCGACTCCGTTGAAAGTTTGTTCAAGCACATTTCGACCGTGTACATTTTGGACATTTGACAACTGTCAGAGTACACAATAGCAAAATATTAGTCCACTTCAATGGAATCAAAGTTACCACACGTATTTCAACGCGCTATTACGGTCACGACGATGACAATTTTGAAAACTGATCATGACCGATGACTTTTTTTCCCACCCGATCATGACCGATGACATTTCGTGATACAATTGACTTCTGCCCATTACTTGAATGTCGTCTGACCACCTGTTTCAACTCAATTTCACCTTCCAAACGTGTTTTAAACTCGAAACCTTATCCTGTCACGTTAACGAAAAAGTTACAACAACAAGTACATAACAACAACAAACAACAACAAATAGAGTACAACAAAGAACAAGAAACAATAGGAACAATAGCGTTTACCACACACGCGGGCTGCCTGCAGCCCGCGCACCACGCAAAACACTAGTCTATACTCTATAAAGATACATAACCGTCACTCACTGACTCACTCATTGACATGGTTGTTTAGTTGGAAGGAGTTGTCTGACATTGTAGTAATGTATGAATTAAATGTCAGGTGTCTAATTCTGACTGGGGAAAAAGTCTGACATTTGACATTTTTTGACATTTGACATTTTTATGTCAATTTTTCTGTGAAGTGGCAGAATGTATGGAGATTTGTATGGGATTTTTGCGAAATTTTTTTTTCCCTCGAACGAGCACGCGAGCGCGAAGCGCGAGCGTGCGAGTTCGCATGGACATGTCCAGCCACTAGGGATGTACCTTCTTTGACATTTTTGACATTTTTTTGACATTTTCTTATAACTCCCGAACCGCTGGTCCTAGCGAGTTGCGGTTTGGACTATAGTGATGGGCTCGTCTTGGGGGTTGGTATAGGGATGTCCCCCGGCACTAGGGATGGGACATTTTTTTTTTTTTTCTTAAATTTACTACAAAAAAATTTTGTTTTGGCCATATCTTCGGAACGGAAGGTGGTACAACCCTAGGGGTCGGACCATAGGGTGCCAAAAAAGTTTCTCTTTTTTTTTTTTAATGTCAAAACTTTAACCGACCGTATCTCCTAGACGGCTCGAGTTAGACCCATGTTGATGGGTGTCTAAGAAAAGGTCTCGCCGAGATCTATCCACCCCCGGTGTCAAAACTTCAACGGCCCGTATCTCCCAAACGGCTGGAACTAGACCCATGTTCATGGTACTCTAAGAAAAGGGCTCGGCGAGATCTTTCTGGAAATAAAATAAAAAAAAAAAAAAGTCGAAAAAAAAAAATTTTTTTACGAAAACTTTGGTCGGCCATATCTCCCGAACCGTAAGTCCTAGCGAGTTGCGGTTTCGACTTTAGTGATCGGTTCGCCGAGCGCTACCCGACCGCATAAAAAAATTTCACATTTGACAGAATTTGACATTTTTTTGACAGGTCCAAAAAAGTGCTCCGATTCGCTTGAAACTCGGAATCTAGGAGTAAGTTGGGTCGCTGATTACGAATTTTTTGTCAAATTTGACACTTTTTGACAACCGACAGGGATTTTGACACTTTTTCGAAAAAAAATTGATCGGACATTTCTTCGGATCTAATGGCGAGGCCGAAGGCCGAGCCTACAAGTATCTTTCAAGCGAGGCCGAAAAACGAGCATGGGAGGACGGAGAACGCGCCAGTGAGGCCGAAGGCCGAACTGGCAGCGTTCGGAGTCCGAACATGCGAGTTTTTCGGCCGAGCACGACACCGCGGCTACCAGAGTCATATCTGATGTCATCCTAGGGAGGCCGAAGGCCGACCCCGGAGGACGATTCCGGAGGAATCGTCCGGAGGCCAAACAGCACCAAGCGGCGAGGCCGGAGGCCGAGCCTGTGAGGCCGAAGGCCGAACCGAGTATAAGCGAGGCCGATGAACGAACATACGAGGCCGAAGGCCGTGTATGTGAGTTCATGAGGCCGAGTTCACATAACCCCGGGGGCATTACAATACCGTTTCACTTGGACATGTCTCCCGAACGGCTGAGGCTGGGCTTAGCGGGATTCAACTTCGTAGAAACTTGGTTCAAGCACATTTCGACCGTTGACAGTCTGGACACTTGACAGCTGTCAGAGGAAACATTTCGCGTAAACGATCCCGGCGAGGCCGAAGGCCGAGCCTACAAGTGTCTTTAAAGCGAGGCCGAAAAACGAGCATGCGAGGACGGAGAACGCGCCAGTGAGGCCGAAGGCCGAGCTGGCAGCGTTCGGAGTCCGAACATGCGAGTTTTTCGGCCGAGCACGACACCGCGGCTACCAGAGTCATATCTGATGTCATCCCAGGGAGGCCGAAGGCCGACCCCGGAGGACGATTCCGGAGGAATCGTCCGGAGGCCAAACAGTACCAAGCGGCGAGGCCGGAGGCCGAGCCTGTGAGGCCGAAGGCCGAACCGAGTATAAGCGAGGCCGATGAACGAACATACGAGGCCGAAGGCCGAGTATGTGAGTTCATGAGGCCGAGTTCACTTAACCCCGGGAGCATTACAAAACTGTTTCTTTTGGACCTATCTCGCAAACGTTTGAGATTGGGCTTAGCGGGATTCGACTCCGTTGAAAGTTTGTTCAAGCACATTTCGACCGTTTACATTTTGGACTTTTGACAGCTGTCAGAGTAAACAATAGCAAAATATTAGTCCACTTCAATTGAATCAAAGTTACCACACGTATTTCAACGCGCTATTACGGTTACGACGATGACAATTTTGAAAACTGGTCATGACCGATGACTTTTTTTCCCACCCGATCATGACCGATGACATTTCGTGATACAATTGACTTCTGCCCATTACTTGAATGTCGTCTGATCACCTGTTTCAACTCAATTTCGGCTTCCAAACGTGTTTTAAACTCGAAACCTTATCCTGTTACGTTAACGAAAAAGTTAAAACAACAGCTACATTACAACAAAACAAACAACAATAACGAAGCCCAACCAAGAACAATTACAACTCACGCGGGCTGCCTGCAGCCCGCGCACCACGCAAAACACTAGTTGCGAGCATAGCGAGCGCGTAGCGCGAGCATGCGAGCTATATTATATAAAATTACAAAACGGTAACTGACTCACTCACTGATTGACATGGTTGTTTAGTTGGAAGGAGTCGTTTGGGGTGGTAGTGATGTATGTATGGAATGTTGGGTGTCTAATACTGAGTGGGGAAAAACCTCGACATTTGACATTTTTTGACATTTGACATGGGTTTTTGACATTTTAGTGAGGCGGGTCGTTGTATGGGATTTTGTATGGGAGTTTGGAAAAATTTCGCGAGTGAGTAGGCGAGCCCGAAGGGCGAGCCTACGAACGAGCACGAACGAGCACGCGAGCGCGAAGCGCGAGCGGGCGATGTTCGTAGTGATGTACCTGGGTACTAGGGATGGGAAAAATTGACATTTTTGACATTATTGACAGAACGAGCCCGCGAGCGCGAAGCGCGAGCCGGCGAAGTTCGCCGGAACAAGCCCGCGAGCGCGAAGCGCGAGAGGGCGCAGTTCCTAGGGATGTCCCCGGTCACTAGGGATGGGATTTTTTTTTTTCTAAAATTTACTTCAAAAAAATTTTGATTTGGCCATATCTTCGGAACGGAAGGTGGTACAACCCTAGGGGTCGGACCATAGGGTGCCAAAAAAGTTTTTTTTTTTTTTTCAAATGTCAAAACTTTGACGGCCCGTATCTCCGAGACGGCTTGAGTTAGACCCATGTTGATGGGTGTCTAAGAAAAGGTCTCGCCGAGATCTAGCCCCCCCCCCGGTGTCAAAACTTTAACGGCCCGTATCTCCCAAACGGCTGGAGCTAGACCCATGTTCATGGTACTCTAAGAAAAGGGCTCGGCGAGATCTTTCTGGAAATAAAAAAAAAAAAAAAAAAAGTCGAAAAAAAAAAATTTTTTTTGCGAAAACTTTGGTCGGCCATATCTCCCGAACCGTAAGTCCTAGCGAGTTGCGGTTTCGACTTTAGTGATTGGTTCGCCGAGCGCTACCCGACCGCATAAAAAAATTTGACATTTGACATAATTTGACATTTTTTTGACAGGTCCAAAAAAGTGCTCCGATTCGCTTGAAACTCGGTATCCAGGAGTAAATGGGGTCGCTCATTACGAATCCACTGTCAAATTTGACACTTTTTGACAACCGACAGGGATTTTGACACTTTTTCGAAAAAAAAATGATCGGACATTTCTTCGGATCTAACGGCGAGGCCGAAGGCCGAGCTTACAAGTGTCTTTCCAGCGAGGCCGAAAAACGAGCATGTGAGGACGGAGAACGCGCCAGTGAGGCCGAAGGCCGAGCTGGCAGCGTTCGGAGTCCGAACATGCTCGTTTTTTGGCCGAGCACGACACCGCGGCCACCAGAGTCATATCTGATGTCATCCTAGGGAGGCCGAAGGCCGACCCCGGAGGACGATTCCGGAGGAATCGTCCGGAGGCCAAACAGTACCAAGCGGCGAGGCCGGAGGCCGAGCCTGTGAGGCCGAAGGCCGAACCGAGTATAAGCGAGGCCGATGAACGAACATACGAGGCCGAAGGCCGAGTATGTGAGTTCATGAGGCCGAGTTCACATAACCCCGGCGGCATTACAATACTGTTTCACTTGGACATGTCTCCCGAATGACTGAGGCTGGGCTTAGCGGGATTCAACTTCGTAGAAAGTTGGTTCAAGCACATTTAGACCGTTGACAGATGGACACTTGACAGCTGTCAGAGGAAACATTTCGCGTAAAGGATCCCGGCGAGGCCGAAGGCCGAGCACAACACCGCGGCTACCAGAGTCATATCTGATGTCATCCTAGGGAGGCCGAAGGCCGACCCCGGAGGACGATTCCGGAGGAATCGTCCGGAGGCCAAACAGTACCAAGCGGCGAGGCCGGAGGCCGAGCCTGTGAGGCCGAAGGCCGAACCGAGTATAAGCGAGGCCGATGAACGAACATACGAGGCCGAAGGCCGAGTATGTGAGTTCATGAGGCCGAGTTCACTTAACCCCGGGAGCATTACGAGACTGTTTCTTTTGGACCTACCTCGCAAACGTTTGAGATTGGGCTTAGCGGGATTCGACTGCGTTGAAAGTTGGTTCAAGCACATTTCGACCGTTTACATTTTGGACCTTTGACAACTGTCAGAGTACACAATAGCAAAATATTAGTCCACTTCAATTGAATCAAAGTTACCACACGTATTTAAACGCGCTATTACGGTTACTACGATGACAATTTTGAAAACTGATCATGACCGATGACTTTTTTTCCCACCCGATCATGACCGATGACATTTCGTGATACAATTGACTTCTGCCCATTACTTGAATGTCGTCTGATCACCTGTTTCAACTCAATTTCAGCTTCCAAACGTGTTCTTAACTCGAAACCTTATCCTGTCACGTTAACGAAAAAGTTAAAACAACAGCTACATTACAACAACCAACAACAACAAATAGAGTACAACAAGGAACAATTACAACTCACGCGGGCTGCCTGCAGCCCGCGCACCACGCAAAACACTAGTCTATATATTATAAAGATACAAAACCGTCACTGACTGACTCACTCATTGACATGGTTGTTTAGTTGGAAGGAGTTGTCTGACATTGTAGTAATGTATGAATTAAATGTCAGGTGTCTAATTCTGACTGGGGAAAAAGTCTGACATTTGACATTTTTTGACATTTGACATTTTTATGTCAATTCTTGTGGAAAGTGGCAGAATGTATGGGGATTTGTATGGGATTTTTGCGAAAATTTTTTTTTCCTCGAACGAGCACGCGAGCGCGAAGCGCGAGCGTGCGAGTTCGCATGGACATGTCCAGCCACTAGGGATGTACCTTCTTTGACATTTTTGACATTTTTTTGACATTTTCCCATATCTCCCGAACCGCTGGTCCTAGCGAGTTGCGGTTTGGACTATAGTGATGGGCTCGTCATGGGGGTTGGTATAGGGATGTGTCCCGTCACTAGGGATGGGACATTTTTTTTTTTTTTTCTTAAATTTACTACAAAAAAAATTTGTTTTGGCCATATCTTCGGAACGGAAGGTGGTACAACCCTAGGGGTCGGACCATAGGGTGCCAAAAAAGTATCTTTTTTTTTTTTAAATGTCAAAACTTTAACCGACCGTATCTCCTAGACGGCTTGAGTTAGACCCATGTTGATGGGTGTCTAAGAAAAGGTCTCGCCGAGATCTATCCACCCCCGGTGTCAAAACTTCAACGGCCCGTATCTCCCAAACGGCTGGAGCTAGACCCATGTTCATGGTACTCTAAGAAAAGGGCTCGGCGAGCTCTATCTGGAAATAAAATAAAAAAAAAAAAAAGTCGAAAAAAAAAAAATTTTTTTACGAAAACTTTGGTCGGCCATATCTCCCGAACCGTAAGTCCTAGCGAGTTGCGGTTTCGACTTTAGTGATCGGTTCGCCGAGCGCTACCCGACCGCATAAAAAAATTTGACATTTGACATAATTAGACATTTTTTTGACAGGTCCAAAAAAGTGCTCCGATTCGCTTGAAACTCGGTATCCAAGAGTAAATGGGGTCGCTTATTACGAATCCACTGTCAAATTTGACACTTTTTGACAACCGACAGGGATTTTGACACTTTTTCGAAAAAAAATGGATTGGACATTTTTTCGGATCTAATGGCGAGGCCGAAGGCCGAGCCTACAAGTTTCTTTCCAGCGAGGCCGAAAAACGAGCATGGGAGGACGGAGAACGCGCCAGTGAGGCCGAAGGCCGAGCTGGCAGCGTTCGGAGTCCGAACATGCGAGTTTTTCGCCGAGCACGACACCGCGGCTACCAGAGTCATATCTGATGTCATCCTAGGGAGGCCGAAGGCCGACCCCGGAGGACGATTCCGGAGGAATCGTCCGGAGGCCAAACAGTACCAAGCGGCGAGGCCGGAGGCCGAGCCTGTGAGGCCGAAGGCCGAACCGAGTATAAGCGAGGCCGATGAACGAACATACGAGGCCGAAGGCCGAGTATGTGAGTTCATGAGGCCGAGTTCACATAACCCCGGGGGCATTACAATACCGTTTCACTTGGACATGTCTCCCGAACGGCTGAGGCTGGGCTTAGCGGGATTCAACTTCATAGAGAGTTGGTTCAAGCACATTTAGACAGTTGACAGTTTGGACACTTGACAGCTGTCAGAGGAAACATTTCGCGTAAACGATCCCGGCGAGGCCGAAGGCCGAGCCTACAAGTGTCTTTATAGCGAGGCCGAAAAACGAGCATGTGAGGACGGAGAACGCGCCAGTGAGGCCGAAGGCCGAGCTGGCAGCGTTCGGAGTCCGAACATGCGAGTTTTTCGGCCGAGCACGACACCGCGGCTACCAGAGTCATATCTGATGTCATCCTAGGGAGGCCGAAGGCCGACCCCGGAGGACGATTCCGGAGGAATCGTCCGGAGGCCAAACAGTACCAAGCGGCGAGGCCGGAGGCCGAGCCTGTGAGGCCGAAGGCCGAACCGAGTATAAGCGAGGCCGATGAACGAACATACGAGGCCGAAGGCCGAGTATGTGAGTTCATGAGGCCGAGTTCACTTAACGCCGGGAGCATTACAAGACAGTTTCACTTGGACGTATATCCCAAACGGCTGAGGCTTGGCTTAGCGGGATTCAACTTCGTAGAAAATTGGTTCAAGCACTTTTGGACCGTTGACAGTTTGGACACTTGACAGCTGTCAGAGGAAACATTTCACGTAACGGATCCCGGCGAGGCCGAAGGCCGAGCCTACAAGTGTCTTTATAGCGAGGCCGAAAAACGAGCATGCGAGGACGGAGAACGCGCCAGTGAGGCCGAAGGCCGAGCTGGCAGCGTTCGGAGTCCGAACATGCGAGTTTTTCGGCCGAGCACGACACCGCGGCTACCAGAGTCATATCTGATGTCATCCTAGGGAGGCCGAAGGCCGACCCCGGAGGACGATTCCGGAGGAATCGTCCGGAGGCCAAACAGTACCAAGCGGCGAGGCCGGAGGCCGAGCCTGTGAGGCCGAAGGCCGAACCGAGTATAAGCGAGGCCGATGAACGAACATACGAGGCCGAAGGCCGAGTATGTGAGTTCATGAGGCCGAGTTCACATAACCCCGGGGGCATTACAATACTGTTTCACTTGGACATGTCTCTCGAACGGCTGAGGCTGGGCTTAGCGGGATTCAACTTCGTAGAAAGTTGGTTCAAGCACATTTAGACCGTTGACAGTTTGGACACTTGACAGCTGTCAGAGGAAACATTTCACGTAACGGATCCCGGCGAGGCCGAAGGCCGAGCCTACAAGTGTCTTTATAGCGAGGCCGAAAAACGAGCATGTGAGGACGGAGAACGCGCCAGTGAGGCCGAAGGCCGAGCTGGCAGCGTTCGGAGTCCGAACATGCGAGTTTTTCGGCCGAGCACGACACCGCGGCTACCAGAGTCATATCTGATCTCATCCTAGGGAGGCCGAAGGCCGACCCCGGAGGACGATTCCGGAGGAATCGTCCGGAGGCCAAACAGTACCAAGCGGCGAGGCCGGAGGCCGAGCCTGTGAGGCCGAAGGCCGAACCGAGTATAAGCGAGGCCGATGAATGAACATACGAGGCCGAAGGCCGAGTATGTGAGTTCGTGAGGCCGAGTTCACTTTACCCCGAGAGCATTACAAGACAGTTTCTTTTGGACCTATCTCCTAAACGTTTGAGATTGGGCTTAGCGGGATTCGACTACGTTGAATTGGTTCAAGCACACTTAGACCGTTGACAGTTTGGACACTTGACAGCTGTCAGAGGAAACATTTCACGTAACGGATACCGGCGAGGCCGAAGGCCGAGCCTACAAGTGTATTTCCAGCGAGGCCGAAAAACGAGCATGGGAGGACGGAGAACGCGCCAGTGAGGCCGAAGGCCGAACTGGCAGCGTTCGGAGTCCGAACATGCGAGTTTTTCGGCCGAGCACGACACCGCGGCTACCAGAGTCATATCTGATGTCATCCTAGGGAGGCCGAAGGCCGACCCCGGAGGACGATTCCGGAGGAATCGTCCGGAGGCCAAACAGTACCAAGCGGCGAGGCCGGAGGCCGAGCCTGTGAGGCCGAAGGCCGAACCGAGTATAAGCGAGGCCGATGAACGAACATACGAGGCCGAAGGCCAAGTATGTGAGTTCATGAGGCCGAGTTCACATTACCCCGAGAGCATTACAAGACAGTTTCTTTTGGACCTACCTCGCAAATGTTTGAGATTGGGCTTAGCGGGATTCGACTCCGTTGAAAGTTTGTTCAAGCACATTTCGACCGTGTACATTTTGGACCTTTGACAACTGTCAGAGTACACAATAGCAAAATATTAGTCCACTGCAATTGAATCAAAGTTACCACACGTATTTCAACGCGCTATTACGGTTACGACGATGACAATTTTGAAAACTGATCATGACCGATGACTTTTTTTCCCACCCGATCATGACCGATGACATTTCGTGATACAATTGACTTCTGCCCATTACTTGAATGTTCTCTGATCACCTGTTTCAACTCAATTTCAGTTTCCAAACGTGTTTTAAACTCGAATTCTCCTCAATCCTGTCACGTAAACGAAAAAGTTACAACAACAACTAAATAACCAGCAATAACAACAAAGAACAACAAGTAACAAAAAAGAACAACAGCATTAACAATGCACGCGGGCTGCCTGCAGCCCGCGCACCACGCAAAACACTAGTTTATATATTATAAAGATACAAAACGGTCATTCACTCACTGACTGATTGACATGGTTGTTTAGTTGGAAGGAGTTGTCTGACATTATAGTGATGTATGTATGAAATGTTCAGTGTCTAATACTGACTGGGGAAAAAGTCTGACATTTGACATTTTTTGACATTTGACATTTTTATGTCAATTCTTGTGGAAAGTGGCAGAATGTATGGAGATTTGTACGGGAGTTTTGCGAGTGAGTAGGCGAGCCCGAAGGGCGAGCCTACGAACGAGCACGAACGAGCCCGCGAGCGCGAAGCGCGAGCGGGCGATGTTCGTAGTGATGTACCTGGGCACTAGGGATGGGAAAAATTGACATTTTTGACATTATTGACAGAACGAGCCCGCGAGCGCGAAGCGCGAGCGGGCGAAGTTCGCCGGAACAAGCCTGCGAGCGCGAAGCGCGAGCGGGCGCAGTTCCTAGGGATGTTCCCGGTCACTAGGGATGGGAAAAGTCGATATTTTAGCGAGCCCGAAGGGCTCGCCCAAGAACGAGCCAGCAAGCGCGAAGCGCGAGCAGGCAAAGTTCGTTGGAACAAGCCTGCGAGCGCGAAGCGCGAGCGGGCGCAGTTCCTAGGGATGTCCCCGGTCACTAGGGATGTCCCCGGTCACTAGGGATGGGAAAAGTCGATTTTTTAGCGAGCCCGAAGGGCTCGCCCAAGAACGAGCCAGCAAGCGCGAAGCGCGAGCAGGCAAAGTTCGTTGGAACAAGCCTGCGAGCGCGAAGCGCGAGCGGGCGCAGTTCCTAGGGATGTCCCCGGTCACTAGGGATGGGAAAAGTCGATTTTTTAGCGAGCCCGAAGGGCTTGCCCAAGAACGAGCCAGCGAGCGCGAAGCGCGAGCAGGCGAAGTTCGTTGGAACAAGCCTGCGAGCGCGAAGCGCGAGCGGGCGCAGTTCCTAGGGATGTCCCCGGTAAGTAGGGATGGGACTTTTTTTTTTTTTTTTTTTTAGGAATGTACCAAAAAAGGTTTTGTTTTGGCTATATCTTCGGAACGGAAGGTGGTACAACCCTAGGGGTCGGTCCATAGGGTGCCAAAAAAGTTTCTTTTTTTTTTTGAAATGTCAAAACTTTAACCGACCGTATCTCCTAGACGGCTCGAGTTAGACCCATGTTGATGGGTGTCTAAGAAAAGGTCTCGCCGAGATCTAGCCCCCCCCGGTGTCAAAACTTTAACGGCCCGTATCTCCCAAACGGCTGGAGCTAGACCCATGTTCATGGTACTCTAAGAAAAGGGCTCGGCGAGCTCTACCTGGAAATCAAATAAAAAAAAAAAAATCGAAAAAAAAAAAATTTTTTTGCCAAAACTTTGATTGGTCATATCTCCCGAACCGTAAGTCCTAGCGAGTTGCGGTTTCGACTTTAGTGATCGGTTTGCCGAGCGCTAGCCGACCGCATAAAAAAATTTGACATTTGACATAATTTGACATATTTTTGACATGTCTAAAAAAGTGCTCCGATTCGCTTGAAACTCGGTATCCAGAAGCAAATGGGGTCGCTGATTACGAATCCGTTGTCAAATTTGACACTTTTTGACAACCGACAGGGACTTTGACACTTTTTCGAAAAAAAATTGATCGGACGTTCCTTCGGATCTAACGGCGAGGCCGAAGGCCGAGCTTACAAGTGTCTTTCCAGCGAGGCCGGAAAAACGAGCATGGGAGGACGGAGAACGCGCCAGTGAGGCCGAAGGCCGAGCTGGCAGCGTTCGGAGTCCGAACATGCGAGTTTTTCGGCCGAGCACGACACCGCGGCTACCAGAGTCATATCTGATGTCATCCTAGGGAGGCCGAAGGCCGACCCCGGAGGACGATTCCGGAGGCCAAACAGTACCAAGCGGCGAGGCCGGAGGCCGAGCCTGTGAGGCCGAAGGCCGAACCGAGTATAAGCGAGGCCGATGAACGAACATACGAGGCCGTAGGCCGAGTATGTGAGTTCATGAGGCCGAGTTCACATAACCCCGGGGGCATTACAATACCGTTTCACTTGGACATGTTTCCCGAACGGCTGAGGCTGGGCTTAGCGGGATTCATCTTCGTAGAAAGTTGGTTCAAGCACATTTAGACCGTTGACAGTCTGGACACTTGACAGCTGTCAGAGGAAAATATTAGTCCACTTCAATTGAATCAAAGTTACTACACGTATTTCAACGCGCTATTACGGTTACGACGATGACAATTTTGAAAACTGATCATGACCGATGACTTTTTTTCCCACCCGATCATGACCGATGACATTTCGTGGTACAATTGACTTCTGCCCATTACTTGAATGTCGTCTGATCACCTGTTTCAACTCAATTTCAGCTTCCAAACGTGTTTTAAACTCCTAACCTCCTCAATCCTGTCACGTAAACGAAAAAGTTTAAACAACAACAAACAACAACAACGAACGAGGCATCCTTATATTTGATATACCAAAAAAAACATTTAATGTATAAGTTGAAATGTTTAAAAAATCTAGGTTAGGTTAAGTTTAAACATTATGAAACTATTCAGAGTGGAGCAAATTTCATTCTCAATATTAATACAGAAAAACTATTTTTAATACATAGGTTGGAATATGTTTAAAAATCTAGGTTAGGTTAGGTTTGAACGTTATGAAACTATTCAAAATTGAACAAAATTAAATGGAGCGAGGCAACCCGAGTTAGATACAGAAAAGTTATCTAATGTAAAGGTCAAACTATATTTAAAAAATCTAGGTTAGGTTAGGTTTGAACGTTATGAAACTATTCAAAACCGAACAGTGTGAAATGGAACGAGGCAACCCAAGTTAGATACAGAAAATTTATCTAATGTAAAGGTCAAACTATATTTAAAAAATCTAGGTTAGGTTAGGTTTGAACGTTATAAAACTATTCAAAACCGAACAAAATGAAATGGAGCGAGGCAACCCGAGTTAGATACAGAAAAGTTATCTAATGTAAAGGTCAAACTGTGTTTAAAAAATCTAGGTTAGGTTAGGTTTGAACGTTATAAAACTATTCAAAACCGAACAATGTGAAATGGAGCGAGGCAACCCAAGTTAGATACAGAAAAGTTATCTAATGTAAAGGTCAAACTATGTTTAAAAAATCTAGGTTAGGTTAGGTTTGAACGTTATAAAACTATTCAAAACCGAACAAAATGAAATGGAGCGAGGCAACCCGAGTTAGATACAGAAAAGTTATCTAATGTAAAGGTCAAACTGTGTTTAAAAAATCTAGGTTAGGTTAGGTTTGAACGTTATAAAACTATTCAAAACCGAACAATGTGAAATGGAGCGAGGCAACCCAAGTTAGATACAGAAAAGTTATCTAATGTAAAGGTCAAACTATGTTTAAAAAATCTAGGTTAGGTTAGGTTTGAACGTTATAAAACTATTCAAAACCGAACAAAGTGAAATGGAGCGAGGTAACACGAGTTAGAAACAGAAAAGTTATCTAATGTAAAGGTCAAACTATGTTTAAAAAATCTAGGTTAGGTTAGGTTTGAACGTTATGAAACTATTCAAAGCCATAATTAAGTTTGAATGTTATAAAACTATCCAAAGCCGAGTGAAACAAATATGACTATGTATTACATATTGGTATTAAATAAGTAAGTAGTAGAACTGATGCCAAGCTCAACTGTGAAAGTACCTACTACCATCTGGATTAGAAACCTCCTCAAAATAATTCGAAAGAGTGTAAAAGGAAAACTCATACACAAAAAAACAGGAGATTCACCATGCCTGAGACAGATGGATAATAGTATATCCATCCCTAATAACCGGACTTTATATGGAACAAAAAACTGGTGACGGACAGCGACATCACTGATGCGAAGATTCTGGCATTGCGCTCAACAACCCGCCTCCCCAACGTAAATGAATATGAACAATTCTTCCAGAATGAGAGCACTGGAAATTACAAAGTAG
This sequence comes from Ypsolopha sequella, assembly GCA_934047225.1. Classification (NCBI taxonomy): domain Eukaryota; kingdom Metazoa; phylum Arthropoda; class Insecta; order Lepidoptera; family Ypsolophidae; genus Ypsolopha; species Ypsolopha sequella. The sequence goes on from OW203996.1 coordinate 15,235,297, forward strand.
GTACTAGAAAGATTTTGTCCAACAATGAACAAACTAAACTGACGGATGAATCGATGTATTAAGATTGAAAGATCAGCGTTTCACCATTGTATCATCTTTAAACAGATAGTTGATTTTCTTGTAAAAATAATAGTAATAGTACCTACATAATGAACGAAAAAATATTGGTTTGTTTACGAATTTTGCATTTCAGAATTGTCTTGGCTTAACATGACACTGACGTTTGACATGACAAAACAAATAGTTTTTTACAAGGAAAAGACAGTTTAATAGTATACTTAGAATAATATAACATTTTAAAAGAATGTGGCTCCATCTATTAATTTGCTCTATCAATGAAGCATTTAAAAGACAGTTGAATAGTATACTTAGGTAATATAACATTTTAAAAGAATGTGGCTCCATCTATTAATTTGCTCTATCAATGAAGCATTTACAACAGAAAATAAAATTACAACCATTTTAAATTACTACATTCACACATTTTCAAAATTGTAAAATAATTTATGTATTATAGAAATTTAAAACGTATTTTCTATTAGATTTATAAATTAAAACTTGATATATATTATTATTTATAACTAATAATTTAGATGTCACTTAATTCTTCATCTTATTATGCAAAATTAAATGAAAATACTTTATTCAATATTATAATATTGTTTTGTTTACTATCATTAATTTTATATTAAAACAAAAAGTACCATTATAAATGAGTATGAAAAAGTAGATAATTTACATTCATTGTTATTCACTCATACACAAACCCTGCGGTCCGTAATAGAATTACAATGGATAATAAGCCATTCACTTCATATTTAATTTCGTAATCGATTTTAGCGATATAATTCTATTTCGGAACGCAGGGTAGGTACATAACAAATCCTGCGGTCCGAAATAGAATTGCAATGGATCATAAGCCATTAACTTCAGTGCAACTATAAAGTCATGAAATAAATAGGGATGCCACTTTCTTTGCCGAAACAAAATGAGCGTTTTTCCATACGTCAAATTTAGTGTTAAATAAGATACCTAGATGGCAGTGTCGTATTCTTTAGCAACAGAATCAATGACAAAATTTGCACCGATTCCAAACAAACGAAAAACCACTTTGACGTTGATTGCTACAAAACGCATTTTATCTATGGTGTCATGGACAGCGCCATCTGGAGGAAAGCTAAGAACTACGGAAAAAAACAACGAGAAAAACGCTCATTAATATGACAACACGCGAAATCTTTTATATGGAGAAATCAAGTGTTACCAGTACAAACAATTTTAGTTCCATTTCATAACTTTATAGTTGCACTGTGCTTCGTAATCGTAATCTATTTCGGAACGCAGGGCATATTTGATGAGCTTATTCAGTAAATGATACAGAACAACTTTTATTATGAAGCCAAACCTGAATTCAAAACTCAATAAACACATTACTCATACCATATAAAATACAACTACATTTTGTGTTGATTTTAAAAGTCTATATCAAGCTAATACAAATTAAAATAAATTTTTATAATAATTAATTAATGAGATTTTTGTTTCATTATCGTTAAACAGCACACAACATTGATCTTTATACGTAGGATGGATATGCCATTCTTGTAATTTAAAAAAATAATACCGCATCATAAAATCTGATAGCCGAAACATAATCGGATATAATCACAGCGCCACCAATGCCTTATACTTTAACGCCATTAGCGTCTACACTACTTATACCATCTACAAATATACCATTCACAATTATGCAACTCACATCTAACATGTTCACATCACCTATAATCACACCAATTGCGATTTGTACTTCACACTACACCACATATCTATGCTTACATTACTCACATCATACACAATCAATTCAAATACACCACATACACTCATGATACCTATATCCGTACCGATGCCACTCATATCACACATATTTATTCCAACCAAATTGTATCTGCTTGAATTATCCGTACCCGCATTATCCATAAACACAGCATTCACGGCTATACTTGAGACTGTTGCCGAAACCGGCATTTAAAACAGATAATAAAAGTCTTTAAATAAAATTCAAATTTAAATACTGGGAATTTATTATGACAAAAACAGAGTAAAACAATATAAGTAAAAGTATGTTAAAAAAGCTACAAATACTGAATAAACATTATGATATTGAAACATAACGCAAATCGGAACAAAACTAACGCGTCGCTTTTTTTTTTTCGCAAAGTTTTAGCCGCTAAAACTTAGCGTCACTTTTTATAGTTTTTATTCTGCTCCAGGCTTTTGTTTGTTTGCAGAATAAATTCAATAATAACTTGTGTTAATTACTAACTTTAAACGTATTAACTGTGTTTTTACTTTAATTTCATAATTAATATAAGTTTTTTCAATATAAATTATCCTAGATATTCTCAAAACGTGAGTAACCAACCAAGTGTTTTTTCTACAATTTGCATCAAGTTACATGCACAATTAAAATATAGATAAAGAAGCACGATAACAAGTGATTTCATAATTGCAACAATCTTGACAATATTCCTAAGAAAAATAGCTAAACTTACATATACTAAACTAAACACGCAAGTTGAGAAACGCGGTGCTGAAATTTTCGTGTCAGGACGCCATTACTCATCAATTTGTTTGTTTGTTTGATATAAAACTGAACAATTATAATAACATTTATTTACATACTCATATTATTTTTTCAGCTCTACAAACAAGATACTTAACATCATTAATTCAAAATGTCAGAGTCAAAATTAAATCCAGGACCAGAGCAACTTAAAGAAGACATATCGGTATCAAAATCCATACTTATATCAACTGGAAATGAGGTAAGATTAACTAACATGCGATGCATTGCTGTTGGAAGCAAACATCAAAGTGTAATGCCCAGTGGCTATACAACACAATGTGTCGCAATGGCAACAAGTGCAGCGGCATATTCAATAGTCACAAATAGAAAAGTATTTACTTCTAAAGATATCGACATGATATTGCAAGCTGGTGATAATCTTTATTCAGAAATCATCACAGCTGTATATGATAAATACAATACGTATTATTTAGACCCTGAAAGCCATGTTCCTGCATGGATAAATGTAGATAATTTTGAAATCCACATCAATATCACATGGTCTGGTAATGCTACATATCCAACAACACTCAATGATTTAGACAACTTAGAAAAACAAATCTTTTCAGAGTTGTTTCAAAGTGATTGCGAAAATGAAGCATTTTTATTTACTGGTCGACACGCAACTATTTCCTTTTGGAAACATGCCAACAAATATTACCTATTCAATTCACATGCAGTTGATAGCACTGGTAAACATGACTTGTATAATACTTCCACAAATAAAGCGCGCCTTTTTGAATTAGATAATTTGAAACAACTTGTTCGATTAATCTTTGTAGCAGTCGATTTTAATTCAAAGAACACCAAAATTGACGAATTCATGCTAAACAAGGTACAAGTAATAAACTTCAGTCATACTGATATTGATACTGAAATTTGCGACTTAATCAACAACGAAGAACCGGTTGAACTGAATGAACCTGTCGCTGATTTAGTGTCGTGTTTATCAAGTTTATCACTTAAAGAAACAAATAACATTGATGAGGAATCTGTCATTGAATTATTATCATCATTATCTATTTCAACAGACAATGAACAAAAAACAAAACAAGTATTTAATGCCCTAGATGACAAACTAAACATACTTAAACCAATTGTTGTGATTAAACGGCTCGAGATTGATAATATTGATAACAAAAAAATAAACTTACCTGTTTTACAAATTCAAAATGAATCAAATAAAAATAAACAAGACAAATTAAAATTAAAACCAATTGTTCTCATTGAAAGACTGAAGATAGATAAAATTAATAACAAAAAAAGAAAATTACCTGTTTCAGACATTCAAGATAAACCAAATGAAAATTTAAAACAAGACATAACTAAAAGTTTATCACCCACTACAATTAAACCCAAACGTAACCGAAAACAGAAACCAAAATCAAAAGTTCTGTCAACCGATAAGGTAACATTAAATAATTCGATTGGAATGCATTGTATAGCTGTCGGAACATATCATCAAGGGATGATGAACAGTGGATTTGCAACACAATGCGTCGTAATGTCCACATGTGCAGCAATATATTCAATTGTCACAAACTACTCGAAATTTAATACGAAAGACATTGATATGATTTTACATAGAGGCGATGAAATCTATTTAGAAATTATTAAAACCAAATACAGTGGAGAACCAAAATTATTAGACCCTGACGTTGATCTTCCTAAAAACCTCTTAATAAATGGATTCAATATCTATATAAACGTTGAATATATAACCAACGGTTTGTATCCAGTAATCATAAATGATATAGCAAAATTAGAAACAGAAATTTTCACAAATTTATTCCAAAATAATGATGAAAACGTAGCCTATTTAATGACTGGTAGAAACTCAACAGTTTCGTTTTGGAAAAACAATGAAAATAAATTCTTTTTGTTTAATTCTCATGCAGTCGATGTAACTGGCAAATATAACATGTATGATGCAAACTTGAATCGTGCTCGATTATTCAAATTGAACAATTTGCAAGAGTTAGTCACATTGCTTTTTATCAATGTTGAATTAAATGGATCGCTTACAGAACAACAATTTCAAATAAATAAATTAATCATTTCAAATTACGAGTACAATCAATTAAACATTGATGATGAAATTTTCGATTTAAACGCTAATGAAGGACCAGTCGCTGACATAATAACAAGTCTATCACAGTTATCTCTCAAGGAAGTAACCACTCATAACGAACAACTTTTCAATGATATAAAATTAACTCAATTAAAACCAGTTGTTCTCATTGAAAAGCTTAATGACAAAGATCTTGATAAAAAAACTCCAAACAGCAAAATGGGAAGACCTAAAAAGAAGAAAAGAGGACCTCCAAAAACAGTTGAAAATGCTCATTTAAAAGCTTCTATCAAATATAATGAAAAGAAAAAAGAAATCCATAGAGCAGCAGTAAAGAAATACACAGAAATTCATCCAAAAATTCATGTTGATGCGGTAAAAAAATATATAGCAAAGAACCCAAATGTTAATATATCTGCAGTTCAACGTTACACCAAAAAACATCCAGAAGTGAACAAAGCTGCTGTTCAGCGTTATATTAAAACACATCCCGAAGTAAATGTGGCAGCCGTTGAACGATACAAAACCACTAAAAAAGATCAAATTAAAGAAAACAATAAAACTTACAATCAACACATTCGAAATATTGATCCAGCATTAAGAGGGTCAACATTAATTGGCCACAGAACAGGTCAAGAACTAAACGCTGTTAAAATTTATACTTTGAAAAAGCCTAATCTGTCGGCTGCTGAAACATATTCGTGTCCACATTGCAGCGCTAAACTATTTGATGAAGAAAGATTAGGGAAAGAATGGTGTTGCGGATCTGGCCGATACAATATTATACAATTTGGCTCAATCGATGAACCGTTCTATTCAGATCTTGAGTTTATAAAATACGCCCGAGCTTATAACAATCTATTTGCACTGAGTGCACTGGGCGTTACTGAAGGATTTCAACACCCTCGATCTGGATTTACTTTTATAAAAATACAAGGCCGTACATACCACACTATACACGATTTGTCATATACACGCTCCACAAATCCAATCGGATTATACATAGATGATGGTGAAGAGCGAAAGCGGTTGTCTGATCTTAAAAACTTGAATCGAATGATACTAGCTGAAATAAGTCTATTCATCGAAAATGTAAACCCATTTATAGACACCTTTAGAAGATTAAGTGAAGAACCATCCGATGAAGCATTCATCATGTTCCAACAGACGTCTCGTGCTACTCACGGAAATATATTAGGAGATATGCCTGATGGTCGCGAAGTAGCCGCTATTCTTTGCACCGATAAAGAACAATATGTTCCAAAATGTATTGCGGTATGGAAAATAGGAGAAGCAAAACCACATACTATTCCCATCTTGCATCCATTGTATGAAACGTTCCAATATCCATTGTTATATCCGCATGGCGAAGAAGGTTGGACAATCAACAAATTAGACAATAATGGTAATAAAATTTCTCAAATTAAGTATTATCGTTGTTTACTATTATCAGAGCCGAGATTTAGCAATATTGGTCGGCTTAATGATGAATGGTGCTGTGACATGTATTCTCGCACTGAAGAAGAAAGATTGGCCTATATAGCTAATAGACAGAAAAATAACTTTGATAATCAAATTCGTTCTGCTCCATTGGATGAACTCCTGCGTCAAATATGTGACGACGAAACCGTAATAGGCGAAGGTGGGGTCGTTGCAGGTCGTATTTATTTGCCTTGCACTTTCACAGGTTCTCCACGATATATGAAATGCAAATATATGGATGCAATGGCCGTAGTTGCCCGTTTAGGAAAACCATCCTATTTTATTACCTTTACATGCAACGTGAGATGGCCTGAAATTCAAAATGTTACTCTTCGAGGCCGAACTCCTACTCCTATCATTTGTGCAAGAGTGTTCAAGGTGAAATTGCAACAACTACTAAGAGATTTACGAAATGGTAGCTATCTTGGTGAATGTGTCTACATTTTACATGTAATTGAATTTCAAAAACGAGGTTTACCACATGCTCATATTGCCTTTAAAGTAGAAGGCGGTGGTCCTGTACAAAATACAGATATTGATAAAGTTGTCCGAGCGGATATTCCATCTGCGGATGAAGCTGACGGTAGATTAAGAAAAACTGTCTTAACTCATATGATTCACGGACCGTGTGGCATCGGCCATCGTACCGATCTACCTTGCTGGAATTCAGAGAAAAAAAAATGTTCAAAATACTTCCCAAAACAACCAACAGACATAACTTACACTGATGACAAAGGATTTATTAATTTAAAAAGAAATCCCGAAAACACAGGTATTATCAAATTTAGAAATCGAAATATCGAAGTTAATGATTTATGGGTAGTACCGTATAACGCAGCTCTGTTACTGAAATATGACTGCCATATGAATGTAGAAGCAGTCTCGACACGAAACGTTGTTAAATACTTATTTAAATACATGACAAAAGGTCCAGACGAAACACGTGTAGCCATAGTTTCAGAAGAACTTCGAGACGATGAAGTAGAACAGTATGTAACCAAACGGTATCTCGGCGCTTGCGAAGCTGTATGGAGGATCTTTGAATTTGACATTACAGGTAGAGAACCAAACGTTAAGCAGCTCGCTGTTCATTTGGAAGGACAACAAAGTGTATTTTATAAATATGGTGAAGAACTTTCAGCTGCTGAAAAATCGACTTCTGACTTTATAAAATATTTAAATAGACCGGCAGAACCAGAATTTGACCATTTAACATATATAGAATTCTATGAACAATATATTGTCAATAGTATTAAACCAAAAACCAAAAATGTACCCGTTCATGAAATATTAAATGGAAGATATTTTGTTACTAAGAGGCAACGTAAAGAAATGGTCGCTCGATTGTTTTGGGTTTCACCTACTAGAGGTGAACAATTTTACTTACGCTTATTGCTAAGTAACTTTCCTTGTCGTAGCTACAAAGATTTGCTGTCACTATATGGTGGTAATTATACTTCGTTTCAAGAAAGTGCACGAGCTCTTGGCATCGCTGATGACGAATTAGAATATGAAATCGCATTACAAGAAGCTGCAACATTCTATACTGGTAAAAGTTTACGGCACTTCTATGTACTTATTATAACTAACGGTTCTGCTCCAGCAGCTATTTTATGGGATAAATTTAAGCATCTCCTTAGTGAAGATCACCTAGAAAGAAATCCCAATAATGAAAATCAAGCGTATCGTCTGGCATTATTAGAAATTGACCGACTATTACGTAAACAAGGTAGTAGACTTAGCGATCACGGTCTTCCCGTTATTGAAGACGAAACGACAGAATTTTATAGAGAACAAACTGCATATACAGGTAGACGCCTTATAGATTATGTAGACCATTGGGTACCTTTACTATCAACCGAACAAAGACAACTTTTCGATCATATTAACACACTGTTTCACCCTGTTGTTAATTATGGTCCTATAAACGCTGTTGAACCAACTGCTATATTCTTAGATGGTCCATCAGGAACAGGCAAAACTCTATTGCTTAATGTTATTGCTGCCTACGTACGATCATGTCTAGGGGGTGTTGTACTTTGCACAGCATATTCAGGTATCGCAGCTACAAATTATGAAGGCGGCTTTACTGCACATAGCATGTTCCGTTTACCTTTAGATATATTAGATGACAACGGTACATGGAATTTAACAAACGGTTCTCAACGAGCCGAACTCATTTACAAGTCTCATGTCATTATACTCGATGAAGCACCGATGATGCACAAATATTTAATTCAATTATTAGATAGATCGTTGCGTGATTTAATGAGCTGCAATCAATTATTTGGCGGAAAGATAATGATACTTGCAGGTGACTTTCGTCAAATTCCACCTATAGTACCGTCAGCTAGAACTGTCAACGACATTTTACATGCTTCATTAAAAACATCAACTCTTTGGCCAAAACTATATAAAATGCGTTTAACAAGTGCCCAAAGAACAAGAACCGACGAAAGTTATTCTGATTTTATATTAAAACTTGGATCTGGAGAATGTGAAACTTTCGAAAAAGGAACAGATCGAAATAAATTATCTCTCATTAGTTTGACACATTTAAATGTCGTATTGGATCTACAAGAATTAATTGACTTTGTTTTTCCAGTTGACATTCTTCATGATTCAGACATTTGCGCAAAAAGAGCAATTATGTCGACGCACAATGCAAACGTCAATGAAATTAATGACATTATTTTAAAGAAACTTTCAGGACAAATCATAAACTGCTATTCCGTTGACAAAATTGATCCTGAAATGGCAAGTGAATTCCATCTAGGTGTAGATATTCTTAACCGTATTCAATCTAAAGGAATACCAGACCACCATTTACAATTAAAAGTTGGAACTGTATGCATGATTATAAGAAATCTTAGTTTCGAAGATGGTCTCGTAAATGGAACAAAAGTAATTATTGTAGATATGCTCTCACCAAGAATCGTAAAAGTGCGTAAAGCAAATGAAAATACAATACATTGTATTCCACGCATTACTTTTAAAACTCCTATAGAACCAAGAAGTCCCATTGAAATGAATCGTCATCAATTTCCATTACAAATATGTTACGCGATGACAATACATAAATCACAAGGTCAAACGATTGAAAAAGTTGGTGTCGACCTACGATCAGACGTTTTCAGTCATGGTCAACTATATGTCGCGCTTGGACGCGTTCGTTGTCAAGAAAATATAATGATTTTGACAAAACCAGAAAGAATTATTAATAATGTACCATATGCTAACAATGTGGTCATAAAAGAATTAATAAATTAAATTTTATTTGCAGTGTACCCATTTGAAGTGACTGATGATGAATTTCCATATTGGAAATATCATTCCGGCTACCTATCTTGAGTTTCCAGCCAATGTACTTCGAACTAATCACACTGCTGACTCCTGATTCGCTATGTAACTGTACATCTGAGTCGGCGAAACATGCCACGTAGCCATAGAAGTGACATATGTTTCCAAAATAAGTAAACACTTCTAATATGTACTGTGAACTTGTTTCATTTATTATTTCATCAAGACAATATTGGCATAATAATAAGTTATTGATCAAAATGATATGCCATTTTATTAACCTTTCGAGCGCAAGATATTTTTCATATAAACACTTGGATATAATTTTATCCAAAAAACGCTCGAACAAGCCAGAAATCTCAAATATGTGGTCTTTATAAGTAAAAGTCCCTGGCCCAGCATTGTGATCCCTACCACTCAGATCGCACTCCAGCATCATGAAATAATGATACTTTAAAGCACAAGAGGTTGAGCAGTACCCATGCTTAAGTACAAAGATGCTCGATCAGTGGACACATTGCTCTCCCCCCCCCCCCCCCTCTCTTTCTTTCTGTGTATATTGTTATAAAATATTTTGTGTGTGTGTTATATTATACTTTATCCAAACATTCATAGCAGATCCGATGATAAAACACTTATACAATATGTTCCAATCCGGTCCCATATTATTACTAAGCCTATCATGAACTTTTGGATAAAGTATAAAACTGTTTTTGTGTTTGCTTTTCGATTTTGTGTTTGATATTTTAGTGTTTACTTTAATAAACGCTTTAATATTACAAAGATGCTCGATCAGTAGACACATTGCTCTTCCCCCCCCCCCCTCTCTTTCTTTCTGTGTACATTGTTATAAAATATTTTGTGTGTGTGTTATATTATACTTTATCCAAACATTCATAGCAGATCCGATGATAAAACACTTATACAATATGTTCCAATCCGGTCCCATATTATTACTAAGCCTATCATGAACTTTTGGATAAAGTATAAAACTGTTTTTGTGTTTGCTTTTCGATTTTGTGTTTGATATTTTAGTGTTTACTTTAATAAACGCTTTAATATTACAAAGATGCTCGATCAGTGGACACATTGCTCTCCCCCCCCCCCCCCCCTCTCTTTCTTTCTGTGTACATTGTTATAAAATATTTTGTGTGTGTGTTATATTATACTTTATCCAAACATTCATAGCAGATCCGATGATAAAACACTTATACAATATGTTCCAATCCGGTCCCATATTATTACTAAGCCTATCATGAACTTTTGGATAAAGTATAAAACTGTTTTTGTGTTTGCTTTTCGATTTTGTGTTTGATATTTTAGTGTTTACTTTAATAAACGCTTTAATATTACAAAGATGCTCGATCAGTAGACACATTGCTCTTCCCCCCCCCCCCCCTCTCTCTTTCTTTCTGTGTATATTGTTATAAAATATTTTGTGTGTGTGTTATATTATACTTTATCCAAACATTCATAGCAAATCCGATGATAAAACACTTATACAATCCGGTCCCATATTATTACTAAGCCTATCATGAATTTTTGGATAAAGTATAAAACTGTTTTTGTGTTTGCTTTTTGATTTTGTGTTTGATATTTTAGTGTTTACTTTAATAAACGCTTTAATATTACAAAAATGCTCGATGAGTGGACACATTGCTCTTCCCCCCCCCCCCCCTCTCTCTTTCTGTGTATATTGTTATAAAATATTTTGTGTGTGTGTTATATTATACTTTATCCAAACATTCATAGCAGATCCGACGATAAAACACTTATACAATATGTTCCAATCCGGTCCCATATTATTACTAAGCCTATCATGAACTTTTGGATAAAGTATAAAACTGTTTTTGTGTTTGCTTTTTGATTTTGTGTTTGTATTTACTTTGTTTTACATGTTCTTCAATATTTTCATTATTTTTGTGTCGAAGTGTTGAGTCATCATGTTATATATTACAGTATAATATTAATTTATATTATATTATAATATATAATATATGCAATATTTGAGTGTTTCCTTTAACACTTTAATATTTAAAAACAACACTTTTTTTTCTGTGCTTGTATCTTTTCTTACAATATATTACTTTGTTTTACATGTTCTTCAATATTTTCATTTTCTGTGCTTGTATCTTTTCTTACAATATATTACTTTGTTTTACATGTTCTTCAATATTTTCATTTTCTGTGCTTGTATCTTTTCTTACAAAATATTACTTTGTTTTACATGTTCTTCAATATTTTCATTATTTTTGTGTCGAAGTGTTGAGTCATGTTATATATTACAGTATAATATTAATTTATATTATATTATAATATATAATGTATGCAATATTTGAGTGTTTCCTTTAACACTTTAATATTTAAAAACAACACTTTTTTTTTCTGTGCTTGTATCTTTTCTTACAATATATTACTTTGTTTTACATGTTCTTCAATATTTTCATTTTCTGTGCTTGTATCTTTTCTTACAAAATATTACTTTGTTTTACATGTTCTTCAATATTTTCATTATTTTTGTGTCGAAGTGTTGAGTCATGTTATATATTACAGTATAATATTAATTTATATTATATTATAATATATAATATATGCAATATTTGAGTGTTTCCTTTAACACTTTAATATTTAAAAACAACACTTTTTTTTCTGTGCTTGTGTCTTTTCTTACAAAATATTACTTTGTTTTACATGTTCTTCAATATTTTCATTATTTTTGTGTCGAAGTGTTGAGTCATGTTATATATTACAGTATAATATTAATTTATATTATATTATAATATATAATATATGCAATATTTGAGTGTTTACTTTAATAAACACTTTAATATTTAAAGACAACACTTTTTTTTATGAATACTTATTTTATTGTGTGTTATTATCAATGTAATATATTATAATAAATATTGATATTATAATATTTATTACTTTAATAAATATTGTAATATCAAAAGTGGAATAGGCCGCTAATACAAAAATCTTAAGTAATTTAATTACTCATCTTTTTCGTATTTTTGGGACACCACTATAAAAAAAGCGAGTCTAGAACTGATACCTCCTGGGTAGACATGGAAACTCAGTTCATTTACTTAATTTTCACAAGTATGTTTCAGGTCACTTAAATGAGCAGACAACTTCCCGAGTACGCCATCAATGAAAGCTATGACCAAGTACACCAATGCATCATAATAAGGTATAAATTCTTCTATAACATATAAACCTGCAAACATCTAATTTTCTATGTTCCATACCTCAAACGACACCCATACAAAGTCATCATTATTCATCTATCTGTCTGTCAATCCATCCATCCGTCTGTCTACATGGTGTACAAATAAAACTATACATCGAAATAGACAACACAAACTATTTACTAAATTTCCAGACTTACTTCAATACCTGTTGTGACAATGGCGTGACGACTACAATTAGAAATCGAAGAACCAACGGCAGTCGACATCTACATAGTATACTGTACATCAGAACAAGACAACACAAACTATTTACTACATAACAAGGTAACTTATTGAAATAAATCAATTTTAATACACTCTTTCATATTTTTCTACAATATTTAATTAAATCATGGATGTAAAACAAATCTATACAATGCCCTTTTGTTTTTCAATATGATGTGAAAGATAATTAATAATCGTATTTAATGTACAATTTCAACTTCATTCAAAAACATACTCAAGCAATCATAACAGTCTTTATTTTAAAACATTTAATGTTCCATACAAATATCTTTCAGAACAATTAAATAAGCAAACAACTTCCCGAAAACGACATCAATGTAAACTGTCACTAAATTCATCAATTTATAATAAGATACAAATTCTTCTTCTATAATAATAAACCTGAAAACATTATATTTTTCTAAATTCCATACCTTTAACGAAACCCACATAAAATCATCATTATTCATCTATCTGTCTGTCAATCCATCCATCAGTCTGTCTACATGGTGTACAAATAAAATTATACATCGAAATAAATAATATAAATTATATTTTGTAAATTTCCAGACTTGCTTCAATACCTGTTAAGACAATGGCGTGACGACTACAATTAGAAATGGAAGAACCAACAGCAGTGAGACATCTACATAGTATACTGTACATCAGAACAAGACAACACAAACTATTTACTACATAACAAGGTAACTTATTAAAATAAATAAATTTCAATGCACTCTTTCATATTTCTACAATATCTAATTAAATCATGAATGTAAAACAAGTTATACAATGCCCTTTTGTTTTTCAATGTGATGTCAAAGATACTAAATATTCGTATTTAATGTACAATTTCAACTCCATTCAAAAACATACTCAAGATACAAACTTGGAAAACAATCATAACAGTCTTTATTTTAAAACATTTACTGTTCCATACAAATATCTTTCAGAACAATTAAATAAGCACACAACTTCCCGAATACGACATCAATGTAAACTGTCACTAAATTCCTATAATAATAAACCTGAAAACATTATATTTTTCTATATTCCATACCTTTAACGAAACCCACATAAAATCATCATTATTCATCTATCTGTCTGTCAATCCATCCATCCGTCTGTCTACATGGTGTACAAATAAAATTATACATCGAAATAAATTACATTTTGTAAATTTCCAGACTTGCTTCAATACCTGTTAAGACAATGGCGTGACGACTACAATTAGAAATGGAAGAACCAACAGCAGTGAGACATCTACATAGTATACTGTACATCAGAACAAGACAACACAAACTATTTACTACATAACAAGGTAACTTATTAAAATAAATAAATTTCAATGCACTCTTTCATATTTCTACAATATCTAATTAAATCATGAATGTAAAACAAGTTATACAATGCCCTTTTGTTTTTCAATGTGATGTCAAAGATACTAAATATTCGTATTTAATGTACAATTTCAACTCCATTCAAAAACATACTCAAGATACAAACTTGGAAAACAATCATAACAGTCTTTATTTTAAAACATTTACTGTTCCATACAAATATCTTTCAGAACAATTAAATAAGCACACAACTTCCCGAATACGACATCAATGTAAACTGTCACTAAATTCCTATAATAATAAACCTGAAAACATTATATTTTTCTATATTCCATACCTTTAACGAAACCCACATAAAATCATCATTATTCATCTATCTGTCTGTCAATCCATCCATCCGTCTGTCTACATGGTGTACAAATAAAATTATACATCGAAATAAATTACATTTTGTAAATTTCCAGACTTGCTTCAATACCTGTTAAAACAATGGCGTGACGACTACAATTAGAAATGGAAGAACCAACAGCAGTGAGACATCTACATAGTATACTGTACATCAGAACAAGACAACACAAGCTATTTACTACATAACAAGGTAACTTATTAAAATAAATCAATTTTAATACACTCTTTCATATTTTTCTACAATATTTAATTAAATCATGGATGTAAAACAAATCTATACAATGCCCTTTTGTTTTTCAATGTGATGTCAAAGATACTTAATATTCGTATTTAATGTACAATTTCAAATCCATACAAAAATATGGTTAAAATACAAACTTGGAAAACGGTCTTTATTTAAAAACGTTTAATGTTCCATACAAATATGTTTCAGAACAATTAAATAAGCAGACAACTTCCCGAATACGGCATCAATGAAAACTGTCACCATATGCATACTAAAATATAATTTCTTCTATAACATATACATTTAAAAACATTGTATTTCCTATGTTCCATACCTCAAAATAAATAATTTCGGTTACCATATAAAATCATCGTTATTGTCTATCTAATTGTCAATCCGTCCACCTGTCTATCTGTCTTATATATCTACTTTAAATAACTAATTATTATTTTGTAATTTTCCAGACTTGCTTCAATACCTGTTAAGACAATGGCGTGACAACTACAATTAGAAATAGAAGAACCAACAGCAGTGAGACATCTACATAGTATACTGTACATCAGAACAAGACAACACAAACTATTTACTACATAACAAGGTAACTTATTAAAATAAATAAATTTCAATGCACTCTTTCATATTTCTACAATAACTACTTAAATCATGACTGTCAAACAAATCTATACAATACCCTTATTTTAATATTTTATCGATACAGCTTTAAAAAGCTAATATAAGAACGATAACATCAAAGTCGAGACATTAACTCTTTTCATAATTATCAATCAACAAATTAAATTACCATTGATTGTACAATGTGAATTTTCTCTTGATATGATCTCATTCCAAGAATTCTAATTCCAAGAACATCCATATTAAAATCAACATAGTATTAGTACAAAAATATTAACACCTAATTCAGACTTCTGATAATTAATTAATATACTTACAGTAACCGGCAAAATATGAACTGTTTTTGATTTTGTAAAACATCATCTCTATCACCAAACGATTAATTATATTATTAGTGCAAAAAAAATACACAATGATAGAATGTGTATTATTTAATGTCGCAACCTGTAATCAATTTGTTATTATATCAACAAGAATACAAGAATTAATTTAATAGAAGAATGAATGAAAAACTCGAAAATTTTATTTATAGAAAAATAAAATTTCATACTATTCACATTTCAGAAAACCTTCGTGTGTCATTGAACCGGAGTCAACAAATTCACCGGCCGCCAACTTCATCGCACACTCCCTACTCAACCGATGCCGCCTTCTACACCTCTCACTCCGTAATGATGACGCCGGTATCTACATCCACCCATTGCTGCCATCAGCAAATCTTCCGACAAGCAGCAAATCAAAACATTCACCAACAAGGATCCAAAAAAGAGTCACCGTGAACTCATTCGTAGTACAATACTCTAAAACCTCTATTCCTGATTATATCATTGGAAAAGATTTCATCTTAATAAAGAAAAAAAAAGCTCCATCGACATAATCAATACAGAATTACGCCGATAAGATTAGACAACTTTATGTTGCATTCTGTATTACCTTCAACGCTATTATACATATTTCGACTATACTATCAGCCAGTTGATTCGATGGTATACATTAAAAAAAAAACGAACATCGTTTTAAAAACCGAAAAGATGCATTCACACAACAATATGAATTTTAAATAATTTGTTGCAATTACCTATTACAATCCGCGCTTTCATCATAAAGAAAAACTTTTGATTAAAAGTGTCACATTTATGTGATTTCAAGAAAAGTTAAAACTTCGACAAACGCACAACACTTTGTTAGTAAGAGATTTTTAATTAATAATAAATTAGTTTTACATTAAAACCGATTCTAAAGACTTTAATTTTAATTTTAATGTTGTCAAAACTTAAATTTATGCAAAGTAATTTAACTTCTGTACCTCATAACTATGAACTATTTTGCAACGTTGAAAATTTGCACTAAAACTAAAATTAAAGCCTTCGAAATCGACTACATAATGTATATTAATTAGAAATCAAACGGATAGTAATTCGACCGAATATCGGATACCGGATATCCGACGTAGCTGGATACCCGGCAGCCGAATATTCGGCTTAACATATGCGTTTCGCACTAATTGAGCAAGTCTAAACATTATGCACCAAAGTGCGTGCAAATGCAACTGGGCGAGATTTTTTGTGTATTCTCTAAATGACGATAATTTCTAAATTATCCTATCACAATCATATAAATGCTGTTTTGCAAACGCAATACAATTTCCGATCCTAACGAAATTCATAAATATGTATCTTATTGCAGCGACGTATATACTGTATATAAATAAACAGGTATCTTTAAATATAACAGCGTAATCTACTACTCATACTGAACAAATTTCCTAATGTGACATATTGAAAAAAACATTGAATCTGCTCGCCCAATGCCCTTTCAAAATTCACAGTAGGATTTCAAAATGAGTAAAGAAACATGAAAATATTTTTTCATTTCCACAAGTATGTTTCTTTGGAAAAGTTGTTCAGTATAATTCTTAGACATACTGAAATTCAGTATGATTCTATTAAAAAATACCTGTTAAATTACATCCAGTATATTGTGAGAGCTTGCATGTCTCGTAGTCTACAGGAACCTGGCAAGTATGATTTCAAATTGTCTTCCACATGGAGTTCAGTTATCGGGAAATTTAAATCGCAGATTTCTTCTCTTACTGCATCTCCGAATACTGTGAGTGTTGTGTGCCATGCGTGAATTAGATAACAATTAATTTTAAAGACTAAAGTGTTTATGCGATTAAAAGAAAAATACTTCGGTCGTCATCTGCATCACTGCGCCTCGCCATACTTGCCAGTTTCCCGTAAACCACGACACATGCAACTATCTCGAAACGTCGGGTGTCTCCTTTTCGTAAAAATTTATCGCGGTAGACCCGATTATGTATATTATAAATGTGTACGAAACGCGAGAGTTCAAAGTTATATATTGTGAGAGCAAAAAAAAATAGTATAATGTATGAAGAAAAATACAAATGTTTATTTCCAACAATTGCTGTAAAGTTCAACTTTTATTCATTTTATGTATTAGAATTTAGATTATTCAATGATTGTTATAATCAATTTATTTTGTGGTTTAAACGACTTTTTGTATGCAAAGTTAAATATCCGGTATCCAGCCGGATACTGGCTACTATCCCGCCGGATACCGAATATCAAAAATACGGCCAGATAAGCCGAATACCGGATAATAACCGGATATCTGTTTCATCTCTAATATTTATTTGCTATGAGCCCTTATCATTGTATATTATATTTTGTCACGTGTTATTTGAAATAAAGAATTATTATTATTATTTGTTGATTTTTATATCTTTATCATCACAAAATAAAATTTCAAAGATATGAAGAAAAAAAAACAACAAAAACCTATTTTAATTTTATTAATCAAAAATAAATACTATTATTTAATGAACAATAAACTTCCTCAACATATACTTTTAAAACTTAATATATGTATAAAAAACTTGAAAAATAATAATTTACATTATTAATTACTTAACTAAACACTACAATAGAAAACTTACATGTGCAATGACACTTTCACAAACAAAATAGGCTACATAAGTTACATGAGGGCACATGACCGACGCTCTCCACAGGCGCAACAGTCGCCGTGACCGAACTCGGTCAGATAAATATAAATACAAGATTCACAACCTATCACATTTAAACATGTAATTATTACAACTCACAAATGATATTAATTCATCGTAACAATACATCTTTAACAAGACTTAACATTATTTCCAAAATGTTTTTGACTTTTCAATACAGAAAAAAATACAAAACATTTTACTACAATTAAATCGTACTACACTGAAACGACACCAAAGAGCATTTGCTATATCATCATGTGAAAAGTACACATAACATTTCATTCATGTCTAATAGATCACAATACTTTCACAATTGTTGCATTTACAAAATTCCAATATCTCATGTTTTCTTTATTATTTGTTAACATTGTTTATCAAATAAACAAAAAATAATCGAAAACTATTTATTTACCTATACAAAAATTAAAATTGCATTTAAATTAATAAAGCATGTTTCTTTACTGTAATAATTTAATATATAAAGAAATTTTTCCCTTCTACAACATCTTTACATAAATAATACTCAAGAGTAGATACGTTTTTCCCTATTCCTTAAAATATACCATATTTTAATACAACCTAAACAACTTCTTCAAATATATCATCCATCCATCCATCAGACTTGTTTGTCCACTGTTGAACATAAGCATTTTCAGGAATTTGGCACTCCTAACGGTCATCCTGGAAGCATTGCCCATACTCACACACGATAGACAGACTATATATTTATTTATAATTATCATAATTAATTACCGTAATTAATTATGATAATTATAAATAAATATATATTTTGGCTGACTTTGTGAACCGCTTCTATTAAATCCTCCCCTTCTATCGCCTCTCCCACCTCTACTGCCTCTCCAACCTCTGCTGCCCCTTCCACCTCTCCACCTCCCAAGACTTCCTCCTCCTCTGGCACCTCTTCTGCCGCCGCCATTATAATCGTCTCTCAGATATCTACAAATAATACAATAATATTAAAAATAAAATCTTAAATTTAAATATTCAATACATGACAGATGTATACTTACGACGATGACGTCATCGGCAACACCTCCACTGGCGGCTGACGAGATGCCGGAGGTGATGGTGGTGGTGGTGGTGGTGGTGATGATGGTGGTGGTGGTGGTGGTGGTGGTGATAATGGTGGTGGTGGCGGTGGTAGTAGCGGTGAAAGTGTCAACGATGGCGGCAAGGGAGGAGGCGGACAGTTTTTTACGAATTCCATAAATCTGTTAAGCAAAAAAAAATATGTTAAAAAAATCATTAAAAATAAAAACAAACAAAAAACTATATGATAAAAAACATATTAATATCATTTCGCAAATGTGTTTAGTTTACCCCAAAAATTATATTTAGCAAAATATTCGTTGTCATCCTGCCAAAACTAATTATCTCAAGTTTGTTTTTCAGTGATTTATTCCATCTCTATATTATATTTTACTTAGAGCAAAACTGTGAATTTTGTCATTTGCTTGGTTTTACCACTGGATATCTCAGAAACTAAGCGTTACAGCAAATAACTGGTTCTACCAGCAAATAGGGAGTGAAAAAATGAGTCAATCCTTACATTTAACGAATTTTTGACTTAAACTCGACATAATTGGTTTTTGCAGCAGGACAGCGATATTACAATTTATACATTGTGTTAATAATAGCTACAAACCACACATAAAACAAATATAAATAGAAAACATTCATGTTAGTAATTGCAATACATTCATTTAGTAATTAACAAGAATTAAAAAAAGTGAGATTAAAAACAAAACACAATCCACAACCAAGTAATATGTAATCACTTACAAACGTCCATTACGATACATCTGTGAAACATATAAACATTTTATTGATATTTTAATTTAATTCTATATTTTCCTACCTGATTATTGTTTTCGAGGTAAATAACTTACTTGGAAACCCCCTCGACATCTTACAGACAAAAAACCAGGAGATCCACCATACCTGGGACTGATGGAAGATAATATATCCATTCCTAATAATCTAGCCTTATATAGAACAGATGATAATAGGCAACAATATCACTGATGCGAAGATTCTGACACTGCACTTACCAACCCACCCGCCCACCATATACTAATTTGAGCAATGCTTTCAAAATTACTGCCAAGAATAACAAAGTCCTGAAAAAATGTATGTCCAACAATGGACAAACTAGGCTGATGAATAAATGAATGATTTTCCTATTAAAAATAATACTTTACACATAATAAAATATTAAACATTAAAACATCATAAACTCTATTACAAATCTATTAATTAATTAATACCTCACAATAAATAAAAGAAACTACCTATACAACAATCAAATTAAAATATTTAAGCAAAAGAAAACAATAAAAATAAATTATTAAGAATAAATATAGCACTATCTATATAAATACAATACACTATCTGCAACTATCCACTAATTACATATGACTTGAATACTCACATACAATTATTATTAACTATATGCCAAACGTATTACCAATAACTATTTTAATATTGTCAATTCTTAGGACAACAAGATAGTGTCCACCGTTGTTAACAAACAAACATTGACAGCCGCAGCAATGAGCTACACATATTACTTGTGCACTGAGTAATGGCTGCATCATCAAAAGAAGTGGAAAAATGAATACCTTTACCAATTGTTCATTATTAAAAACAGTTATTAAACAAACCTAACTCACAAAGTTTTCAATATCATTGAACATTATCCTAAAGTTAAGTATTTAATCCATAAGAATCAATTTCAAAGACAGAGCTAGCTACCAATCATAATGCCTAATGAAATTAAGATTACAACTTATCTCAATGATTTCATGTATTTTCCGAAAAATGATATATCCATTCTACCCCCTTCAACTGCCTAGAATTAATTGACAGTGTGATATACCTATACATTCCTAATTATTGGTTTATAAATAAAACAATAAATAGTGACATTACATACTGAGCTGAAAATTTCAATACAGTATCACAAAAATATCATAACAATACATAACGAATCCTTTTTATTAACATATGTAAATATTTGTATAAGTATAATAAATAATATACTTACAAATAAGTATAGTAAAAGCAAGTAATATACTAAAAAACTTCATATTCAATAATAAATCAATGAATAATATTTTAAAATAAATATAAACTGAAAACACTAGATCTAAAATATTATCTAATTTACTACTTACAAATCCTACAAAATTTAATTAAAAGAACATATATTTACGTATTGAAATCCATTTTAAAAACTTATTTTTTCCGAAAATGCTCCACAACAAATACCAAAACAAACAGTCAGTTCAAAACAAACTTCATATCAAAGCGTCATTTCTAACGTATTTTCGATACGTTCCGATTCATGTAAACAAATAATCCAAAGAATAAATACGAATAAATACAAAAAAAAATTAACTTTTGCGACCGGAATACAATAAATTATACGAAAATACAATTCAACCAATAACAGTTTTAATTCAACATTTTATAATTATAAATAACAAATTGACAAAACTTTCATAATATCATCTTTGACGTTATAGAAATCATTGTATCAAAAAGATAACATAACAATACTGTGTAATTGATCGACCACGACCATCTTTTTTTATTTCATATTTAAAATTTAGTTTAGTAGATTTCAAAGATTACATTAGCACCGCATTCCGCATGACACTAATAGTGTTAACACTATCATCAAACTTTTCACGCGCATTAAGTCATTCAGCATGGACAATGGCGTCCATCACTGCTTAAATTTATAATCCATTCGGAACGTTTTTGAACGCAACATAGATGTTAACACTTGAAATTGACAGAAATTGTAGGAATTTATTTTACGTTACATGAATAGATACTAAGTTCAAAAAATGATTTCCGTTTACTTCAATATTTGAATCATGTTTTAATAATAAAGTCTTAAATTGTCACTTTTCATAAATCGCTTAAAGTGCAAACACTCTAAAGTATGAATGATAACAGCACAACATAGCGTCATTCACAATATCATCTATGACGTCATAGCGACCATTATAGGGCTATCGTTGTCGCACTAAAACTAACTCGAAATGACCATTGACGCGATAAAATCAATTATGTCATCATTCGGAACGCAGTGCTAGATGCAAGCCAGGGCATTTCATCAAGAATAAATTTGTTTCGTATAGGAATGACATTGAAAATCTTAGATATCAAAAATTAATCAACAGATGGCGTTGTATTAAATAAATGGTTATTTAGTGGTATCACTGAACATATATTTTTACTGGCAACAATTTTTCAATTGCCACATTGGATAGGGATGTAATTAATAAATATTTAAGGGTAAACAGGGTATTTCACTGGGTACATGTATTATTTATATGGGTAATTTTTATTAACGCACAATATACTTAATCCTTAGTGCTATGAATACAATTTAAATTACATGAAAAAAATAAGTGTGAAATGTTTGTCATGGAAATGGGCTGTAATATAACATAATACCAAATACCCTAATATTTTTCGGTAAATTTTGTATTTACCCATAATAAACTTTCAAAGTACGACACTACTCCAAAACAAAATCGTTCCGTTAGCTTTCAACTTTACGTGAATGTTTATTAGTCAGTAAATATGTTTATTTTGTACTCTCTCTGTGTTTTAATTGCGACTTTGCTTTCTTTTACTGACTACGACGATTCTCCTAACACATTTTGACCCCTACTTCGTTATCCAGAACTCGTGCTTGCTGTTTTGGATTGCTTGGATTTCAACAAATTTGGCCATATCCAAAAGGTGTTGCGTGCCCAACTGCAGAAATATTCGTAAGTAAACTCTATTTTCTGTCACAATAGTTTGTAAATCTGTCTAAATAAACTAATTAGCACTAGCTATATAGATACTTAGTGTCATAAAGCAACCAATATGCTATTGAGATAGATGGAGAATCACCTTCAACTAAATACATACCACTGTCAATAATTTATTTATGCCACCACGGACAGATTTATAGTAATGCGATGGGCTCTTGTGTTCTTGACATTAACTTGTAAAATATTTAAATATAATATGTAAAATAAATCTATCATCGCAACATGTCTTCCCAAAAAGGTGTCAGAGATGAACAATGTGCCAAGTCAAGATAATCAAACACACCACTTTTCATCAACAATTGTTCCTGTTCCAACTATTATAGTATTGTTTATTTACTTAATGTTCATCAGACAAAGACAAGAATTACCAGGAGTATATCTTGAAAATAACTTCAAAATCACTGAAGACTGCAGCTGTACATCAAGATCATACAAAGCTACTGCTCGCTACCTCTTATAGCCTACACCTGCACTCCGTCAAGAAAAAATAAAATGGTAAACCAATCACCAAGCCATCATAGTACATATTATTGTTAAAAATATTTATTTTAAAGTAACTAATACATCTATATTTAGAGTTCCATACCTGAAGGCCAAAAAAGAACCCTATTAATATCAATCTGCTATCTATCTGTCTGTTCATACATACTTACAAAGTAGGTACTTATCACAAGTATTTAATTCTCTCATTACCTAAGAGATTTCTTAAAAGCAATGATCAGTATAACCAAACAAGTCGAAAAATAATATTACTGTTTTATATTCAACAGATACACGAGGCAAAGACAGAAGCAACCTACTCCTTGCTCGCACATCGACGCACATCTCCACGAGCTATATCAGCAGTCAGCTGTTCAAACAGAAAGAAGAGTGTCTCCAAGCTGAGCTGCGAGAGATTTACAAAGCAGTAGTCATCCTGAAAGATGTCATGGAAGTACTATTTTTGAATCAGACCATCAGAGTAAATCCGAAAAGTCCCTCATAATTCACACGTATTATAGATTTCATATTTTTAATAAATACAGTTTTAAACATCTATTAACTTTTATTGAAAGAAATAATTGACACAAGTAACACTAATATTTGTTAATTGAATTGAATCAAAATAATAACCACACATATTTCAACGCCCTATTACGATTACAAAAAACAGAAAACTGATCATGACCGATGAATTTTTTTCCCACCCAATCATGACTGATAACATTTCATGATACAATTAACTTCTGCCTATTACTTGAATGTCTTTTGATAATTTGTTTCAAATCAATTTCAACTTCCAAACATGTTTTAAACTTGAATCCTTCTCAGTTCTGTCACGGTAAACACAAAAGTTAAAACAACAACTATGTACAACCAACAACAACAGGTAACAACAAGTAACAACAAAGAACAACAGTTAACAAACAAGTACATCAAACAACTACGAACAATTACAACTCACGCGTATCTTCCAAACATTTAAGGCTCGACTCCGTTGAACGTTGGTTCAAGCACATTTCCACCGTTTACATTTTGGACTTTTGACATATGTCAGAGTACACAATTGCAAAATAGTAGTCCATTTCTATTGAATCAAAGTTACCACACGTATTTCAACGCGCTATTACGTTCACAACGATGACAATTCGTCAAAACTCGAAACCTCCTCAATACTGTAACGTAAACGAAAAAGTTTGAACAACAACCAACAACAACGAGTAACAACGCGTAACAACACGTAACAATAAGTAACAATTACAACTTCCAAACGTGTTTTAAACTCGAAACCTTATCCTGTCACGTTAACGAAAAAGTTACAACAACAACTAAATGCAACAACAACAAACAACAACAACAAGTAACAACCACGAACAATTACAACTCACGCGGGCTGCCTGCAGCCCGCGCACCACGCAAAACACTAGTTTATATATTATAAAGATACAAAACGGTGACTGATTCACTGACTCATTGACATGGTAGTTTAGTTGGAAGGAGTTGTCTGACATTGTAGTAATGTATGAATAAAATGTCAGGTGTCTAATACTGACTGGGGAAAAAGTCTGACATTTGACATTTTTTGACATTTGACATTTTTATGTCAATTCTTGTGGAAAGTGGCAGAATGTATGGGGATTTGTATGGGATTTTTGCGAAAATTTTTTTTTCCTCGAACGAGCACGCGAGCGCGAAGCGCGAGCGTGCGAGTTCGCATGGACATGTCCAGCCACTAGGGATGTACCTTCTTTGACATTTTTGACATTTTTTTGACATTTTCCCATATCTCCCGAACCGCTGGTCCTAGCGAGTTGCGGTTTGGACTATAGTGATGGGCTCGTCATGGGGGTTGGTATAGGGATGTCCCCCGGCACTAGGGATGGGACATTTTTTTTTTTTTCTTAAATTTACTACAAAAAAAATTTGTTTTGGCCATATCTTCGGAACGGAGGGTGGTACAACACTAAGGGTCGGCTCATAGGGTGCCAAAAAAGTATCTTTTTTTTTTTTAAATGTCAAAACTTTAACCGACCGTATCTCCTAGACGGCTTGAGTTAGACCCATGTTGATGGGTGTCTAAGAAAAGGTCTCGCCGAGATCTATCCACCCCCGGTGTCAAAACTTCAACGGCCCGTATCTCCCAAACGGCTGGAGCTAGACCCATGTTCATGGTACTCTAAGAAAAGGGCTCGGCGAGCTCTACCTGGAAATCAAATAAAAAAAAAAAAAAGTCGAAAAAAAAAAATTTTTTTTGCCAAAACTTTGATCGGTCATATCTTCCGAACCGTAAATCCTAGCGAGGTGCGGTTTTTACTTTAGTGATCGGTTCGCCGAGCGCTACCCGACCGCATAAAAAAATTTGACATTTGACATAATTTGACATTTTTTTGACAGGTCCAAAAAAGTGCTCCGATTCGCTTGAAACTCGGTATCCAGGAGTAAGTGGGGTCGCTGATTACGAATCCGTTGTCAAATTTGACACTTTTTGACAACCGACAGGGATTTTGACACTTTTTCGAAAAAAAAATGGATTGGACATTTTTTCGGATCTAACGGCGAGGCCGAAGGCCGAGCCTACAAGTGTCTTTCCAGCGAGGCCGAAAAACGAGCATGCGAGGACGGAGAACGCGCCAGCGAGGCCGAAGGCCGAGCTGGCAGCGTTCGGAGTCCGAACATGCTCGTTTTTTGGCCGAGCACGACACCGCGGCCACCAGAGTCATATCTGATGTCATTCTAGGGAGGCCGAAGGCCGACCCCGGAGGACGATTCCGGAGGAATCGTCCGGAGGCCAAACAGTACCAAGCGGCGAGGCCGGAGGCCGAGCCTGTGAGGCCGAAGGCCGAACCGAGTATAAGCGAGGCCGATGAACGAACATACGAGGCCGAAGGCCGAGTATGTGAGTTCATGAGGCCGAGTTCACATAACCCCGGGGGCATTACAAGACAGTTTCACTTGGACGTATCTCCCAAACGTTTGAGATTGGGCTTAGCGGGATTCAACTTCGTAGAAAGTTGGTTCAAGCACATTTAGACCGTTGACAGTTTGGACACTTGACAGCTGTCAGAGGAAACATTTCGCGTAACGGATCCCGGCGAGGCCGAAGGCCGAGCCTACAAGTGTCTTTATAGCGAGGCCGAAAAACGAGCATGGGAGGGCGGAGAACGCGCCAGTGAGGCCGAAGGCCGAGCTGGCAGCGTTCGGAGTCCGAACATGCGAGTTTTTCGGCCGAGCACGACACCGCGGCTACCAGAGCCATATCTGATGTCATCCTAGGGAGGCCGAAGGCCGACCCCGGAGGACGATTCCGGAGGAATCGTCCGGAGGCCAAACAGTACCAAGCGGCGAGGCCGGAGGCCGAGCCTGTGAGGCCGAAGGCCGAACCGAGTATAAGCGAGGCCGATGAACGAACATACGAGGCCGAAGGCCGAGTATGTGAGTTCATGAGGCCGAGTTCACATAACCCCGGGTGCATTACAATACTGTTTCACTTGGACATGTCTCCCGAACGGCTGAGGCTGGGCTTAGCGGGATTCAAGTTGATTCAGATTCAAAGTTGGTTCAAGCACATTTCGACCGTTGACAGTTTGGACACTTGACAGCTGTCAGAGGAAACATTTCACGTAACGGATCCCGGCGAGGCCGAAGGCCGAGCCTACAAGTGTCTTTATAGCGAGGCCGAAAAACGAGCATGTGAGGACGGAGAACGCGCCAGTGAGGCCGAAGGCCGAACTGGCAGCGTTCGGAGTCCGAACATGCGAGTTTTTCGGTCGAGCACAACACCGCGGCTACCAGAGTTATATCTGATGTCATCCTAGGGAGGCCGAAGGCCGACCCCGGAGGACGATTCCGGAGGAATCGTCCGGAGGCCAAACAGTACCAAGCGGCGAGGCCGGAGGCCGAGCCTGTGAGGCCGAAGGCCGAACCGAGTATAAGCGAGGCCGATGAACGAACATACGAGGCCGAAGGCCGAGTATGTGAGTTCATGAGGCCGAGTTCACTTTACCCCGAGAGCATTACAAGACAGTTTCTTTTGGACCTATCTCGCAAACGTTTGAGATTGGGCTTAGCGGGATTCGACTCCGTTGAAAGTTTGTTCAAGCACATTTCGACCGTGTACATTTTGGACCTTTGACAACTGTCAGAGTACACAATAGCAAAATATTAGTCCACTGCAATTGAATCAAAGTTACCACACGTATTTCAACGCGCTATTACGGTTACGACGATGACAATTTTGAAAACTGATCATGACCGATGACTTTTTTTCCCACCCGATCATGACCGATGACATTTCGTGATACAATTGACTTCTGCCCATTACTTGAATGTTCTCTGATCACCTGTTTCAACTCAATTTCCGCTTCCAAACGTGTTTTAAACTCGAATTCTCCTCAATCCTGTCACGTAAACGAAAAAGTTACAACAACAACTAAATAACCAGCAATAACAACAAAGAACAACAAGTAACAAAAAAGAACAACAGCATTAACAATGCACGCGGGCTGCCTGCAGCCCGCGCACCACGCAAAACACTAGTTGCGAGCATAGCGAGCGCGAAGCGCGAGCATGCGAGCTATATTATATAAAATTACAAAACGGTAACTGACTCACTCACTGATTGACATGGTTGTTTAGTTGGAAGGAGTCGTTTGGGGTGGTAGTGATGTATGTATGGAATGTTGGGTGTCTAATACTGAGTGGGGAAAAACCTCGACATTTGACATTTTTTGACATTTGACATGGGTTTTTGACATTTTAGTGAGGCGGGTCGTTGTATGGGATTTTGTATGGGAGTTTGGAAAAATTTCGCGAGTGAGTAGGCGAGCCCGAAGGGCGAGCCTACGAACGAGCACGCGAGCGCGAAGCGCGAGCGGGCGATGTTCGTAGTGAAGTACCTGGGTACTAGGGATGGGAAAAATTGACATTTTTGACATTATTGACAGAACGAGCCCGCGAGCGCGAAGCGCGAGCCGGCGAAGTTCGCCGGAACAAGCCCGCGAGCGCGAAGCGCGAGCGGGCGCAGTTCCTAGGGATGTCCCCGGTCACTAGGGATGGGTTTTTTTTTTTTTTATCTAATATTTACTTCAAAAAAAATTTGATTTGGCCATATCTTCGGAACGGAAGGTGGTACAACCCTAGGGGTCGGACCATAGGGTGACAAAAAAGTTTTTTTTTTTTTTTCAAATGTCAAAACTTTGACGGCCCGTATCTCCGAGACGGCTTGAGTTAGACCCATGTTGATGGGTGTCTAAGAAAAGGTCTCGCCGAGATCTAGCCCCCCCCGGTGTCAAAACTTTAACGGCCCGTATCTCCCAAACGGCTGGAGCTAGACCCATGTTCATGGTACTCTAAGAAAAGGGATCGGCGAGATCTTTCTGGAAATAAAATAAAAAAAAAAAAAAGTCGAAAAAAAAAATTTTTTACGAAAACTTTGGTCGGCCATATCTCCCGAACCGTAAGTCCTAGCGAGTTGCGGTTTCGACTTTAGTGATTGGTTCGCCGAGCGCTACCCGACCGCATAAAAAAATTTGACATTTGACATAATTTGACATTTTTTTGACAGGTCCAAAAAAGTGCTCCGATTCGCTTGAAACTCGGTATCCAGGAGTAAATGGGGTCGCTCATTACGAATCCACTGTCAAATTTGACACTTTTTGACAACCGACAGGGATTTTGACACTTTTTCGAAAAAAAAATGATCGGACATTTCTTCGGATCTAACGGCGAGGCCGAAGGCCGAGCTTACAAGTGTCTTTCCAGCGAGGCCGAAAAACGAGCATGGGAGGACGGAGAACGCGCCAGTGAGGCCGAAGGCCGAGCTGGCAGCGTTCGGAGTCCGAACATGCTCGTTTTTCGGCCGAGCACGACACGGCGGCCTCTAGAGTCATATCTGATGTCATCCTAGGGAGGCCGAAGGCCGACCCCGGAGGACGATTCCGGAGGAATCGTCCGGAGGCCAAACAGTACCAAGCGGCGAGGCCGGAGGCCGAGCCTGTGAGGCCGAAGGCCGAACCGAGTATAAGCGAGGCCGATGAACGAACATACGAGGCCGTAGGCCGAGTATGTGAGTTCATGAGGCCGAGTTCACATAACCCCGGGGGCATTACAATACCGTTTCACTTGGACATGTCTCCTGAACGGCTGAGGCTGGGCTTAGCGGGATTCATCTTCGTAGAAAGTTGGTTCAAGCACATTTAGACCGTTGACAGTTTGGACACTTGACAGCTGTCAGAGGAAACATTTCACGTAACGGATCCCGGCGAGGCGAACATGCGAGTTTTTCGGCCGAGCACGACACCGCGGCTACCAGAGTCATATCTGATGTCATCCTAGGGAGGCCGAAGGCCGACCCCGGAGGACGATTCCGGAGGAATCGTCCGGAGGCCAAACAGTACCAAGCGGCGAGGCCGGAGGCCGAGCCTGTGAGGCC
This sequence comes from Ypsolopha sequella, assembly GCA_934047225.1. Classification (NCBI taxonomy): domain Eukaryota; kingdom Metazoa; phylum Arthropoda; class Insecta; order Lepidoptera; family Ypsolophidae; genus Ypsolopha; species Ypsolopha sequella. The sequence goes on from OW203996.1 coordinate 15,265,644, forward strand.
GAAGGCCGAACCGAGTATAAGCGAGGCCGATGAACGAACATACGAGGCCGAAGGCCGAGTATGTGAGTTCATGAGGCCGAGTTCACTTAACCCCGGGAGCATTACAAGACAGTTTCTTTTGGACCTATCTCGCAAACGTTTGAGCTTGGGCTTAGCGGGATTCGACTCCGTTGAAAGTTGGTTCCATCACATTTCGACCGTGTACATTTTGGACCTTTGGCAACTGTCAGAGTACACAATAGCAAAATATTAGTCCATTTCAATGGAATCAAAGTTGCCACACGTATTTCAACGCGCTATTACGGTTACGACAATGACAATTTTGAAAACTGATCATGACCGATAACATTTCGTGATACAATTGACTTCTGCCCATTACTTGAATGTCGTCTGATAATTTGTTTCAACTCAATTTCAAACGTGTTTTTTACTCGATACCTTATCCTGTCACGTTAACGAAAATGTTACAACAACTAAATGCAACAACAACAAACAACATACACAAGATACAACCAGGAACAATTACAACTCACGCGGGCTGCCTGCAGCCCGCGCACCACGCAAAACACTAGTCTATACTCTATAAAGATACATAACCGTCACTCACTGACTCACTCATTGACATGGTTGTTTAGTTGGAAGGAGTTGTCTGACATTGTAGTAATGTATGAATTAAATGTCAGGTGTCTAATTCTGACTGGGGAAAAAGTCTGACATTTGACATTTTTTGACATTTGACATTTTTATGTCAATTTTTCTGTGAAGTGGCAGAATGTATGGAGATTTGTATGGGATTTTTGCGAAATTTTTTTTTCCCTCGAACGAGCACGCGAGCGCGAAGCGCGAGCGTGCGAGTTCGCATGGACATGTCCAGCCACTAGGGATGTACCTTCTTTGACATTTTTGACATTTTTTTGACATTTTCTTATAACTCCCGAACCGCTGGTCCTAGCGAGTTGCGGTTTGGACTATAGTGATGGGCTCGTCTTGGGGGTTGGTATAGGGATGTCCCCCGGCACTAGGGATGGGACATTTTTTTTTTTTTTCTTAAATTTACTACAAAAAAATTTTGTTTTGGCCATATCTTCGGAACGGAAGGTGGTACAACCCTAGGGGTCGGACCATAGGGTGCCAAAAAAGTTTCTCTTTTTTTTTTTTAATGTCAAAACTTTAACCGACCGTATCTCCTAGACGGCTCGAGTTAGACCCATGTTGATGGGTGTCTAAGAAAAGGTCTCGCCGAGATCTATCCACCCCCGGTGTCAAAACTTCAACGGCCCGTATCTCCCAAACGGCTGGAACTAGACCCATGTTCATGGTACTCTAAGAAAAGGGCTCGGCGAGATCTTTCTGGAAATAAAATAAAAAAAAAAAAAAGTCGAAAAAAAAAAATTTTTTTACGAAAACTTTGGTCGGCCATATCTCCCGAACCGTAAGTCCTAGCGAGTTGCGGTTTCGACTTTAGTGATCGGTTCGCCGAGCGCTACCCGACCGCATAAAAAAATTTCACATTTGACAGAATTTGACATTTTTTTGACAGGTCCAAAAAAGTGCTCCGATTCGCTTGAAACTCGGAATCTAGGAGTAAGTTGGGTCGCTGATTACGAATTTTTTGTCAAATTTGACACTTTTTGACAACCGACAGGGATTTTGACACTTTTTCGAAAAAAAATTGATCGGACATTTCTTCGGATCTAATGGCGAGGCCGAAGGCCGAGCCTACAAGTATCTTTCAAGCGAGGCCGAAAAACGAGCATGGGAGGACGGAGAACGCGCCAGTGAGGCCGAAGGCCGAACTGGCAGCGTTCGGAGTCCGAACATGCGAGTTTTTCGGCCGAGCACGACACCGCGGCTACCAGAGTCATATCTGATGTCATCCTAGGGAGGCCGAAGGCCGACCCCGGAGGACGATTCCGGAGGAATCGTCCGGAGGCCAAACAGCACCAAGCGGCGAGGCCGGAGGCCGAGCCTGTGAGGCCGAAGGCCGAACCGAGTATAAGCGAGGCCGATGAACGAACATACGAGGCCGAAGGCCGTGTATGTGAGTTCATGAGGCCGAGTTCACATAACCCCGGGGGCATTACAATACCGTTTCACTTGGACATGTCTCCCGAACGGCTGAGGCTGGGCTTAGCGGGATTCAACTTCGTAGAAACTTGGTTCAAGCACATTTCGACCGTTGACAGTCTGGACACTTGACAGCTGTCAGAGGAAACATTTCGCGTAAACGATCCCGGCGAGGCCGAAGGCCGAGCCTACAAGTGTCTTTAAAGCGAGGCCGAAAAACGAGCATGCGAGGACGGAGAACGCGCCAGTGAGGCCGAAGGCCGAGCTGGCAGCGTTCGGAGTCCGAACATGCGAGTTTTTCGGCCGAGCACGACACCGCGGCTACCAGAGTCATATCTGATGTCATCCCAGGGAGGCCGAAGGCCGACCCCGGAGGACGATTCCGGAGGAATCGTCCGGAGGCCAAACAGTACCAAGCGGCGAGGCCGGAGGCCGAGCCTGTGAGGCCGAAGGCCGAACCGAGTATAAGCGAGGCCGATGAACGAACATACGAGGCCGAAGGCCGAGTATGTGAGTTCATGAGGCCGAGTTCACTTAACCCCGGGAGCATTACAAAACTGTTTCTTTTGGACCTATCTCGCAAACGTTTGAGATTGGGCTTAGCGGGATTCGACTCCGTTGAAAGTTTGTTCAAGCACATTTCGACCGTTTACATTTTGGACTTTTGACAGCTGTCAGAGTAAACAATAGCAAAATATTAGTCCACTTCAATTGAATCAAAGTTACCACACGTATTTCAACGCGCTATTACGGTTACGACGATGACAATTTTGAAAACTGGTCATGACCGATGACTTTTTTTCCCACCCGATCATGACCGATGACATTTCGTGATACAATTGACTTCTGCCCATTACTTGAATGTCGTCTGATCACCTGTTTCAACTCAATTTCGGCTTCCAAACGTGTTTTAAACTCGAAACCTTATCCTGTTACGTTAACGAAAAAGTTAAAACAACAGCTACATTACAACAAAACAAACAACAATAACGAAGCCCAACCAAGAACAATTACAACTCACGCGGGCTGCCTGCAGCCCGCGCACCACGCAAAACACTAGTCTATATATTATAAAGATACAAAACCGTCACTGACTGACTCACTCATTGACATGGTTGTTTAGTTGGAAGGAGTTGTCTGACATTGTAGTAATGTATGAATTAAATGTCAGGTGTCTAATTCTGACTGGGGAAAAAGTCTGACATTTGACATTTTTTGACATTTGACATTTTTATGTCAATTCTTGTGGAAAGTGGCAGAATGTATGGGGATTTGTATGGGATTTTTGCGAAAATTTTTTTTTCCTCGAACGAGCACGCGAGCGCGAAGCGCGAGCGTGCGAGTTCGCATGGACATGTCCAGCCACTAGGGATGTACCTTCTTTGACATTTTTGACATTTTTTTGACATTTTCCCATATCTCCCGAACCGCTGGTCCTAGCGAGTTGCGGTTTGGACTATAGTGATGGGCTCGTCATGGGGGTTGGTATAGGGATGTGTCCCGTCACTAGGGATGGGACATTTTTTTTTTTTTTTCTTAAATTTACTACAAAAAAAATTTGTTTTGGCCATATCTTCGGAACGGAAGGTGGTACAACCCTAGGGGTCGGACCATAGGGTGCCAAAAAAGTATCTTTTTTTTTTTTAAATGTCAAAACTTTAACCGACCGTATCTCCTAGACGGCTTGAGTTAGACCCATGTTGATGGGTGTCTAAGAAAAGGTCTCGCCGAGATCTATCCACCCCCGGTGTCAAAACTTCAACGGCCCGTATCTCCCAAACGGCTGGAGCTAGACCCATGTTCATGGTACTCTAAGAAAAGGGCTCGGCGAGCTCTATCTGGAAATAAAATAAAAAAAAAAAAAAGTCGAAAAAAAAAAAATTTTTTTACGAAAACTTTGGTCGGCCATATCTCCCGAACCGTAAGTCCTAGCGAGTTGCGGTTTCGACTTTAGTGATCGGTTCGCCGAGCGCTACCCGACCGCATAAAAAAATTTGACATTTGACATAATTAGACATTTTTTTGACAGGTCCAAAAAAGTGCTCCGATTCGCTTGAAACTCGGTATCCAAGAGTAAATGGGGTCGCTTATTACGAATCCACTGTCAAATTTGACACTTTTTGACAACCGACAGGGATTTTGACACTTTTTCGAAAAAAAATGGATTGGACATTTTTTCGGATCTAATGGCGAGGCCGAAGGCCGAGCCTACAAGTTTCTTTCCAGCGAGGCCGAAAAACGAGCATGGGAGGACGGAGAACGCGCCAGTGAGGCCGAAGGCCGAGCTGGCAGCGTTCGGAGTCCGAACATGCGAGTTTTTCGCCGAGCACGACACCGCGGCTACCAGAGTCATATCTGATGTCATCCTAGGGAGGCCGAAGGCCGACCCCGGAGGACGATTCCGGAGGAATCGTCCGGAGGCCAAACAGTACCAAGCGGCGAGGCCGGAGGCCGAGCCTGTGAGGCCGAAGGCCGAACCGAGTATAAGCGAGGCCGATGAACGAACATACGAGGCCGAAGGCCGAGTATGTGAGTTCATGAGGCCGAGTTCACATAACCCCGGGGGCATTACAATACCGTTTCACTTGGACATGTCTCCCGAACGGCTGAGGCTGGGCTTAGCGGGATTCAACTTCATAGAGAGTTGGTTCAAGCACATTTAGACAGTTGACAGTTTGGACACTTGACAGCTGTCAGAGGAAACATTTCGCGTAAACGATCCCGGCGAGGCCGAAGGCCGAGCCTACAAGTGTCTTTATAGCGAGGCCGAAAAACGAGCATGTGAGGACGGAGAACGCGCCAGTGAGGCCGAAGGCCGAGCTGGCAGCGTTCGGAGTCCGAACATGCGAGTTTTTCGGCCGAGCACGACACCGCGGCTACCAGAGTCATATCTGATGTCATCCTAGGGAGGCCGAAGGCCGACCCCGGAGGACGATTCCGGAGGAATCGTCCGGAGGCCAAACAGTACCAAGCGGCGAGGCCGGAGGCCGAGCCTGTGAGGCCGAAGGCCGAACCGAGTATAAGCGAGGCCGATGAACGAACATACGAGGCCGAAGGCCGAGTATGTGAGTTCATGAGGCCGAGTTCACTTAACGCCGGGAGCATTACAAGACAGTTTCACTTGGACGTATATCCCAAACGGCTGAGGCTTGGCTTAGCGGGATTCAACTTCGTAGAAAATTGGTTCAAGCACTTTTGGACCGTTGACAGTTTGGACACTTGACAGCTGTCAGAGGAAACATTTCACGTAACGGATCCCGGCGAGGCCGAAGGCCGAGCCTACAAGTGTCTTTATAGCGAGGCCGAAAAACGAGCATGCGAGGACGGAGAACGCGCCAGTGAGGCCGAAGGCCGAGCTGGCAGCGTTCGGAGTCCGAACATGCGAGTTTTTCGGCCGAGCACGACACCGCGGCTACCAGAGTCATATCTGATGTCATCCTAGGGAGGCCGAAGGCCGACCCCGGAGGACGATTCCGGAGGAATCGTCCGGAGGCCAAACAGTACCAAGCGGCGAGGCCGGAGGCCGAGCCTGTGAGGCCGAAGGCCGAACCGAGTATAAGCGAGGCCGATGAACGAACATACGAGGCCGAAGGCCGAGTATGTGAGTTCATGAGGCCGAGTTCACATAACCCCGGGGGCATTACAATACTGTTTCACTTGGACATGTCTCTCGAACGGCTGAGGCTGGGCTTAGCGGGATTCAACTTCGTAGAAAGTTGGTTCAAGCACATTTAGACCGTTGACAGTTTGGACACTTGACAGCTGTCAGAGGAAACATTTCACGTAACGGATCCCGGCGAGGCCGAAGGCCGAGCCTACAAGTGTCTTTATAGCGAGGCCGAAAAACGAGCATGTGAGGACGGAGAACGCGCCAGTGAGGCCGAAGGCCGAGCTGGCAGCGTTCGGAGTCCGAACATGCGAGTTTTTCGGCCGAGCACGACACCGCGGCTACCAGAGTCATATCTGATCTCATCCTAGGGAGGCCGAAGGCCGACCCCGGAGGACGATTCCGGAGGAATCGTCCGGAGGCCAAACAGTACCAAGCGGCGAGGCCGGAGGCCGAGCCTGTGAGGCCGAAGGCCGAACCGAGTATAAGCGAGGCCGATGAATGAACATACGAGGCCGAAGGCCGAGTATGTGAGTTCGTGAGGCCGAGTTCACTTTACCCCGAGAGCATTACAAGACAGTTTCTTTTGGACCTATCTCCTAAACGTTTGAGATTGGGCTTAGCGGGATTCGACTACGTTGAATTGGTTCAAGCACACTTAGACCGTTGACAGTTTGGACACTTGACAGCTGTCAGAGGAAACATTTCACGTAACGGATACCGGCGAGGCCGAAGGCCGAGCCTACAAGTGTATTTCCAGCGAGGCCGAAAAACGAGCATGGGAGGACGGAGAACGCGCCAGTGAGGCCGAAGGCCGAACTGGCAGCGTTCGGAGTCCGAACATGCGAGTTTTTCGGCCGAGCACGACACCGCGGCTACCAGAGTCATATCTGATGTCATCCTAGGGAGGCCGAAGGCCGACCCCGGAGGACGATTCCGGAGGAATCGTCCGGAGGCCAAACAGTACCAAGCGGCGAGGCCGGAGGCCGAGCCTGTGAGGCCGAAGGCCGAACCGAGTATAAGCGAGGCCGATGAACGAACATACGAGGCCGAAGGCCAAGTATGTGAGTTCATGAGGCCGAGTTCACATTACCCCGAGAGCATTACAAGACAGTTTCTTTTGGACCTACCTCGCAAATGTTTGAGATTGGGCTTAGCGGGATTCGACTCCGTTGAAAGTTTGTTCAAGCACATTTCGACCGTGTACATTTTGGACCTTTGACAACTGTCAGAGTACACAATAGCAAAATATTAGTCCACTGCAATTGAATCAAAGTTACCACACGTATTTCAACGCGCTATTACGGTTACGACGATGACAATTTTGAAAACTGATCATGACCGATGACTTTTTTTCCCACCCGATCATGACCGATGACATTTCGTGATACAATTGACTTCTGCCCATTACTTGAATGTTCTCTGATCACCTGTTTCAACTCAATTTCAGTTTCCAAACGTGTTTTAAACTCGAATTCTCCTCAATCCTGTCACGTAAACGAAAAAGTTACAACAACAACTAAATAACCAGCAATAACAACAAAGAACAACAAGTAACAAAAAAGAACAACAGCATTAACAATGCACGCGGGCTGCCTGCAGCCCGCGCACCACGCAAAACACTAGTTGCGAGCATAGCGAGCGCGAAGCGCGAGCATGCGAGCTATATTATATAAAATTACAAAACGGTAACTCACTGACTGACTCATTGACATGGTAGTTTAGTTGGAAGGAGTCGTTTGGGGTGGTAGTGATGTATGTATGGAATGTTGGGTGTCTAATACTGAGTGGGGAAAAAATCAGACATTTGACATTTTTTGACATTTGACATGGGTTTTTGACATTTTAGTGAGGCGGGTCGTTGTATGGGATTTTGTATGGGAGTTTGGAAAAATTTCGCGAGTGAGTAGGCGAGCCCGAAGGGCGAGCCTACGAACGAGCACGAACGAGCACGCGAGCGCGAAGCGCGAGCGGGCGATGTTCGTAGTGATGTACCTGGGTACTAGGGATGGGAAAAATTGTCATTTTTGAGGTTATTGACAGAACGAGCCCGCGAGCGCGAAGCGCGAGCGGGCGAAGTTCGCCGGAACAAGCCCGCGAGCGCGAAGCGCGAGCGGGCGCAGTTCCTAGGGATGTCCCCGGTCACTAGGGATGGGTTTTTTTTTTTTTTTCTAAAATTTACTTCAAAAAAATTTTGATTTGGCCATATCTTCGGAACGGAAGGTGGTACAACCCTAGGGGTTGGACCATAGGGTGACAAAAAAGTTTTTTTTTTTTTTCAAATGTCAAAACTTTAACGGCCCGTATCTCCGAGACGGCTTGAGTTAGACCCATGTTGATGGGTGTCTAAGAAAAGGTCTCGCCGAGATCTAGCCCCCCCCGGTGTCAAAACTTTAACGGCCCGTATCTCCCAAACGGCTGGAGCTAGACCCATGTTCATGGTACTCTAAGAAAAGGGCTCGGCGAGATCTTTCTGGAAATAAAATAAAAAAAAAAAAAAGTCGAAAAAAAAAAAATTTTTTACGAAAACTTTGGTCGGCCATATCTCCCGAACCGTAAGTCCTAGCGAGTTGCGGTTTCGACTTTAGTGATAAGTTCACCGAGCGCTACCCGACCGCATAAAAAAATTTGACATTTGACAGAATTTGACATTTTTTTGACAGGTCCAAAAAAGTGCTCCGATTCGCTTGAAACTCGGTTTTCAGGAGTAAATGGGGTCGCTGATTACGAATCCGCTGTCAAATTTGACACTTTTTGACAACCGACAGGGACTTTGACACTTTTTCGAAAAAAAAATGGATTGGACATTTTTTCGGATCTAATGGCGAGGCCGAAGGCCGAGCCTACAAGTGTCTTTCCAGCGAGGCCGAAAAACGAGCATGCGAGGACGGAGAACGCGCCAGCGAGGCCGAAGGCCGAGCTGGCAGCGTTCGGAGGCCGAACATGCTCGTTTTTCGGCCGAGCACAACACCGCGGCCACCAGAGTCATATCTGATGTCATTCTAGGGAGGCCGAAGGCCGACCCCGGAGGACGATTCCGGAGGAATCGTCCGGAGGCCAAACAGTACCAAGCGGCGAGGCCGGAGGCCGAGCCTGTGAGGCCGAAGGCCGAACCGAGTATAAGCGAGGCCGATGAACGAACATACGAGGCCGAAGGCCGAGTATGTGAGTTCATGAGGCCGAGTTCACTTGACCCCGGGAGCATTACAAGACTGTTTCACTTGGACGTATATCCCAAACGGCTGAGGCTTGGCTTAGCGGGATTCAACTTCGTAGAAAGTTGGTTCAAGCACTTTTGGACCGTTGACAGTTTGGACACTTGACAGCTGTCAGAGGAAACATTTCACGTAACGGATCCCGGCGAGGCCGAAGGCCGAGCCTACAAGTCTCTTTATAGCGAGGCCGAAAAACGAGCATGTGAGGACGGAGAACGCGCCAGTGAGGCCGAAGGCCGAGCTGGCAGCGTTCGGAGTCCGAACATGCGAGTTTTTCGGCCGAGCACGACACCGCGGCTACCAGAGTCATATCTGAATTCATCCTAGGGAGGCCGAAGGCCGACCCCGGAGGACGATTCCGGAGGAATCGTCCGGAGGCCAAACAGTACCAAGCGGCGAGGCCGGAGGCCGAGCCTGTGAGGCCGAAGGCCGAACCGAGTATAAGCGAGGCCGATGAACGAACATACGAGGCCGAAGGCCGAGTATGTGAGTTCGTGAGGCCGAGTTCACTTTACCCCGAGAGCATTACAAGACTGTTTCTTTTGGCCGTATCTTCCAAACGTTTGAGCTTGGACTTAGCGGGATTCGACTCTGTTGAAAGTTGGTTCCAGCACATTTCGACCGTGTACATTTTGGACCTTTGACAACTGTCAGAGAACACAATAGCAAAATATTAGTCCACTTCAATGGAATCAAAGTTACCACACGTATTTCAACGCGCTATTACGGTTACGACGATGACAATTTTGAAAACTGATCATGACCGATGACTTTTTTTCCCACCCGATCATGACCGATGACATTTCGTGATACAATTGACTTCTGCCCATTACTTGAATGTCGTCTGATCACCTGTTTCAACTCAATTTCAAACGTGTTTTTTACTCGATACCTTATCCTGTCCCGTTAACGAAAAAGTTTAAACAACAACTAAATGCAACAACAACAAACAACAATTACAGGATACAACCAAGAACAATTACAACTCACGCGGGCTGCCTGCAGCCCGCGCACCACGCAAAACACTAGTTGCGAGCATAGCGAGCGCGAAGCGCGAGCATGCGAGCTATATTATATAAAATTACAAAACGGTAACTCACTGACTGACTCATTGACATGGTAGTTTAGTTGGAAGGAGTCGTTTGGGGTGGTAGTGATGTATGTATGGAATGTTGGGTGTCTAATACTGAGTGGGGAAAAAATCAGACATTTGACATTTTTTGACATTTGACATGGGTTTTTGACATTTTAGTGAGGCGGGTCGTTGTATGGGATTTTGTATGGGAGTTTGGAAAAATTTCGCGAGTGAGTAGGCGAGCCCGAAGGGCGAGCCTACGAACGAGCACGAACGAGCACGCGAGCGCGAAGCGCGAGCGGGCGATGTTCGTAGTGATGTACCTGGGTACTAGGGATGGGAAAAATTGTCATTTTTGAGGTTATTGACAGAACGAGCCCGCGAGCGCGAAGCGCGAGCGGGCGAAGTTCGCCGGAACAAGCCCGCGAGCGCGAAGCGCGAGCGGGCGCAGTTCCTAGGGATGTCCCCGGTCACTAGGGATGGGTTTTTTTTTTTTTTTCTAAAATTTACTTCAAAAAAATTTTGATTTGGCCATATCTTCGGAACGGAAGGTGGTACAACCCTAGGGGTTGGACCATAGGGTGACAAAAAAGTTTTTTTTTTTTTTCAAATGTCAAAACTTTAACGGCCCGTATCTCCGAGACGGCTTGAGTTAGACCCATGTTGATGGGTGTCTAAGAAAAGGTCTCGCCGAGATCTAGCCCCCCCCGGTGTCAAAACTTTAACGGCCCGTATCTCCCAAACGGCTGGAGCTAGACCCATGTTCATGGTACTCTAAGAAAAGGGCTCGGCGAGATCTTTCTGGAAATAAAATAAAAAAAAAAAAAAGTCGAAAAAAAAAAAATTTTTTACGAAAACTTTGGTCGGCCATATCTCCCGAACCGTAAGTCCTAGCGAGTTGCGGTTTCGACTTTAGTGATAAGTTCACCGAGCGCTACCCGACCGCATAAAAAAATTTGACATTTGACAGAATTTGACATTTTTTTGACAGGTCCAAAAAAGTGCTCCGATTCGCTTGAAACTCGGTTTTCAGGAGTAAATGGGGTCGCTGATTACGAATCCGCTGTCAAATTTGACACTTTTTGACAACCGACAGGGACTTTGACACTTTTTCGAAAAAAAAATGGATTGGACATTTTTTCGGATCTAATGGCGAGGCCGAAGGCCGAGCCTACAAGTGTCTTTCCAGCGAGGCCGAAAAACGAGCATGCGAGGACGGAGAACGCGCCAGCGAGGCCGAAGGCCGAGCTGGCAGCGTTCGGAGGCCGAACATGCTCGTTTTTCGGCCGAGCACAACACCGCGGCCACCAGAGTCATATCTGATGTCATTCTAGGGAGGCCGAAGGCCGACCCCGGAGGACGATTCCGGAGGAATCGTCCGGAGGCCAAACAGTACCAAGCGGCGAGGCCGGAGGCCGAGCCTGTGAGGCCGAAGGCCGAACCGAGTATAAGCGAGGCCGATGAACGAACATACGAGGCCGAAGGCCGAGTATGTGAGTTCATGAGGCCGAGTTCACTTGACCCCGGGAGCATTACAAGACTGTTTCACTTGGACGTATATCCCAAACGGCTGAGGCTTGGCTTAGCGGGATTCAACTTCGTAGAAAGTTGGTTCAAGCACTTTTGGACCGTTGACAGTTTGGACACTTGACAGCTGTCAGAGGAAACATTTCACGTAACGGATCCCGGCGAGGCCGAAGGCCGAGCCTACAAGTGTCTTTATAGCGAGGCCGAAAAACGAGCATGTGAGGACGGAGAACGCGCCAGTGAGGCCGAAGGCCGAGCTGGCAGCGTTCGGAGTCCGAACATGCGAGTTTTTCGGCCGAGCACGACACCGCGGCCACCAGAGTCATATCTGATGTCATTCTAGGGAGGCCGAAGGCCGACCCCGGAGGACGATTCCGGAGGAATCGTCCGGAGGCCAAACAGTACCAAGCGGCGAGGCCGGAGGCCGAGCCTGTGAGGCCGAAGGCCGAACCGAGTATAAGCGAGGCCGATGAACGAACATACGAGGCCGAAGGCCGAGTATGTGAGTTCATGAGGACGAGTTCACTTTACCCCGAGAGCATTACAAGACTGTTTCTTTTGGACCTATCTCGACAACGTTTGAGATTGGGCTTAGCGGGATTCGACTCCGTTGAAAGTTTGTTCAAGTACATTTCGAACGTGTACATTTTGGACCTTTGAAAACTGTCAGAGTACACAATAGCAAAATATTAGTCCACTTCAATTGAATCAAAGTTACCACACGTATTTCAACGCGCTATTACGGTTACGACGATGACAATTTTGAAAACTGATCATGACCGATGACTTTTTTTCCCACCCGATCATGACCGATGACATTTCGTGATACAATTGACTTCTGCCCATTACTTGAATGTCGTCTGATCACCTGTTTCAACTCAATTTCAGCTTCCAAACGTGTTTTAAACTCGAATTCTCCTCAATCCTGTCACGTAAACGAAAAAGTTACAACAACAACTAAATAACAACCAACAACAACCGGTAACAACAAAGAACAATACAAATCAATTAGTAACAATAGCGTTTACCACACACGCGGGCTGCCTGCAGCCCGCGCACCACGCAAAACACTAGTTGACTATATATAAAGCTACATAACGGTAACTGACTCACTCACTCATTGACATGGTAGTTTAGTTGGAAAGAGTGTTCTGGGGTGGTAGTGATGTATGTATGGAATGTTGGGTGTCTAATACTGAGTGGGGAAAAAATCAGACATTTGACATTTTTTGACATTTGACATGGTTTTTTGACGTTTTAGTGAGGCGGGTCGTTGTATGGGATTTTGTATGGGAGTTTTGCGAGTGAGTAGGCGAGCCCGAAGGGCGAGCCTACGAACGAGCACGAACGAGCCCGCGAGCGCGAAGCGCGAGCGGGCGATGTTCGTAGTGATGTACCTGGGTACTAGGGATGGGAAAAATTGACATTTTTGACATTATTGACAGAAAGTTGGCCGGAACAAGCCCGCGAGCGCGAAGCGCGAGCGGGCGCAGTTCCTAGGGATGTCCCCGGTCACTAGGGATGGGAATTTTTTTTTTTTTCTAAAATTTGTTACAAAAAAATTTTGTTTTGGCCATATCTTCGGAACGGAAGGTGGTACATCCCTAGGGGTCGGACCATAGGGTGACAAAAAAGTTTTTTTTTTTTTTTCAAATGTCAAAACTTTAACGGCCCGTATCTCCGAGACGGCTTGAGTTAGACCCATGTTGATGGGTGTCTAAGAAAAGGTCTCGCCGAGATCTAGCCCCCCCCGGTGTCAAAACTTCAAAGGCCCGTATCTCCCAAACGGCTGGAGCTAGACCCATGTTCATGGTACTCTAAGAAAAGGGCTCGTCGAGATCTTTCTGGAAATAAAATAAATAAAATTTTTTTTACGAAAACTTTGATCGGCCATATCTCCCGAACCGTAAGTCCTAGCGAGTTGCGGTTTCGACTTTAGTGATTGGTTTGTCGAGGGCTACCCGATTGCATAAAAAAATTTGACATTCGACAGGTTTTGACATTTTTTTGACAGGTCCAAAAAAGTGCTCCGATTCGCTTGAAACTCGGTATCAAGGGGCAGGTGGGGTCGGTGATTACGAATCCACTGTCAAATTTGACACTTTTTGACAACCGACAGGGGTTTTGACACTTTTTCGAAAAAAAAATGGATTGGACATTTTATCGGATCTAATGGCGAGGCCGAAGGCCGAGCCTTCAAGTGTCTTTCTAGCGAGGCCGAAAAACGAGCATGTGAGGACGGAGAACGCGCCAGCGAGGCCGAAGGCCGAGCTGGCAGCGTTCGGAGTCCGAACATGCGCGTTTTTCGGCCGAGCACGATACCGCGGCTACCAGAGTCATATCTGATGTCATTCTAGGGAGGCCGAAGGCCGACCCCGGAGGCCTCGTAGGAATCGTCCGGAGGCCAAACAGTACCAAGCGGCGAGGCCGAAGGCCGAACCGAGTATAAGCGAGGCCGATGAACGAACATACGAGGCCGAAGGCCGAGTATGTGAGTTCATGAGGCCGAGTTCACATTACCCCGGGGGCATTACTATACTGTTTCACTTGGACATATCTCCCAATCCTTTGAGATTGGGCTTAGCGGGATTCGACTACGTTGAATTGGTTCAAGCACATTTCGACCGTTGACAGTTTGGACACTTGACAGCTGTCAGAGGAAACATTTCGCGTAAAGGATCCCGGCGAGGCCGAAGGCCGAGCCTACAAGTGTCTTTATAGCGAGGCCGAAAACGAGCATGTGAGGACGGAGAACGCGCCAGTGAGGCCGAAGGCCGAGCTGGCAGCGTTCGGAGTCCGAACATGCGAGTTTTTCGGCCGAGCACGACACCGCGGCCACCAGAGTCATATCTGATGTCATTCTAGGGAGGCTGAAGGCCGACCCCGGAGGACGATTCCGGAGGAATCGTCCGGAGGCCAAACAGTACCAAGCGGCGAGGCCGGAGGCCGAGCTTGTGAGGCCGAAGGCCGAACCGAGTATAAGCGAGGCCGATGAACGAACATACGAGGCCGAAGGCCGAGTATGTGAGTTCATGAGGCCGAGTTCACTTAACCCCGGGGGCAGTACAAGACTGTTTCATTTGGACCTATCTCGAAAACGTTTGAGTTTGGGCTTAGCGGGATTCGACTCCGTTGAAAGTTCGTTCAAGCACATTTCGACCGTTAAGATTTTGGACTTTTAACAACTGTCAGAGTACACAATAGCAAAATATTTGTCCACTTCAATTGAATCAAAGTTACCACACGTATTTCAACGCGCTATTACGCTTACGACGATGACAATTTTGAAAACTGATCATGACCGATGACTTTTTTCCCACCCGATCATGGCCGATGACATTTCGTGATACAATTGACTTCTGCCCATTACTTGAATGTCGTCTGATAATTTGTTGCAACTCAATTTCAAACGTGTTTTTTACTCGATACCTTGTCCTGTCACGTTAACGAAAAAGTTACAACAACAACTAAATGCAACAACAAACAACAATGAATAGAGTATAACAAAGAACAATTACAACTCACGCGGGCTGCCTGCAGCCCGCGCACCACGCAAAACACTAGTTCATATATAAAGTTAAAAAATATTAGTTTGCGAAACTCAAAACATAGGTAGTACCAGTCTATATGAACAACTTTTTGTATGGGAGCTAAGCGAAAATCGTAACTTTTTTCACTTCCTCCCATACAAATTGCCCCGATCAGCTGACTAGTTCAGTATAGAAAGGTGAAAACAAATTTTAAGAATTTCGCTTAGTTCCCATACAAACAGTTGTTTATATAGACTAGTACTACCTATGTTTTGAGTTTCGCCAACTAATATTATTTAACCTTATATATCACAACAACGACATTTCTGTGTTTTTCAAACAATGAAAGGACTGGAGGTAAATTAAAATGTACGAGATACGAAAAACCCTTCAAAAGGACCGTGTAGGAAAGTTGGGCAAGAACGCTGTATGGGTTAAACATACCTTTAATAAACTATCCTGTGAAACTGAAATGTGGGAGTTTACTCTCTACAAGTCGATTTCAGAGAAGGGTTTCTCAGTTAAATAGGGATTTAGGGTTTTCAATTTCAGTTCAAACTGTTAATTTCAGGCCACGGTCTAAATAGTAAATACTCATATTTCACTATATTATTCTGGCATAAAATCTATCTAAGTAAAGCAGATAAGTGTGTATATGTCGGAGGTAAATTGCCAAAGCCGTGAAATTATAATTTCACTAGGGAAACTACCATTAGACTCATTGTGCTGGACGGGTAATAAAAAAAGTTGCTAGGGTATACCATCCTCTTAATTGGTTTTTGTAAAACTTACCTACTATAAACCCTCGCATGGTAGCGTTTAAACGGCATATAAGCCGATCGGTCTTCATTCATTTTATTTTCAGTTGTAATCCGTTGCATTACAGAAACTCATTTATCTCCCGACTTCACCAAACCATGAATAAGACAAAAATACTTCTATTACCAGTAAATAAGGTTCTCTTAAAATCTTGGTGTGTTAGTAATATGTCGCCCCGACGTCGTTCATTTCTCAAATCTCATGACCGACTTGTACAATTTCATCCAATAATAAATCTACTTAGACACGCCAGAAAGCCTACGAACTTGCATTTTGTTTCAAACAAACTTTATCCCTAAAGATAAATCCGAATTTAAAAGCCCCGGTCCAAAGAAAACGTATTTTTGGGGCATAATTCCGATAAAATGTGCGTTTGCTTTGATAAAGTTTTTAGGGCTTTCTAACCAATGAGTAAAAAAGGGAATATTTGTATTTTTTTTACTTTATCAGTATATATGTCACAGCGTCATAAAAGCACATAAGTATTTGCTTACGCAAGGGTACAACATTTAATTGGTCATTTAAATCAAAGCAAAAGAAAATAATTTTGTGTATGTTAGTCGCAGCTGCTACTCCCAAACTGATGAACTTGGATGAATCAATCATTATTTTTATAAATATATCCTATGCCATTATTTCCTTTTTTTGCCTAAACTAAAATGAGGGGATAATAAAATACAAAATCAAAGTACCATTGAAAACAGATCACGTCAAAATTCTGAATGAATATTAGTAAGTAGGAATCACGACATAAATCTTGTAAGTACATTAAAGGGATAGTTGCCAACGACCTTGAGTCGGCCTGTGTCGGTACAAATATTGACAGAAATTATATTGAAAAATAACGTTCATATCAGCGCGCACTGCATTACGACGTCGCTGGGTCTCCGAATAGCGCAAAATAAGAGAAAATAATACTTTTCACATGGACGCGATGGACGGAAAAAAAATCCGTGAACAAATTTATATATGTATAATATATAACTAGACAAGAAAAGTCTATTATCATTTTATGTTATAATATATAACACTACATATATTTTATATTTAAGAGAAATTTCGTTATCAGTAAGAGCAATTTTCGGATGACGCTGGTACAGGCGCCTTAACATCCAGCCAGGGTCTGTTTCCCGTTTTCACTGGGTTTTTCAAAAAGCTAGTTCACAACCTGCCAGTTCCCGAAAACCGACTACTACAAGTAAAAAGTGATTACGGGAAATAACCGTCTAAATTTCCCGGAGCGATAACAAACCGCGGAATTGGATTGTCGATCTTTATCTACAGTTGTTGGTGACAGAACGACTGCCGGCCGTAGAACGAGTTTTCCTCTTTTTAGAGTTCCGTCTGTGGGAGACCCTCTTTCAGGGATTCATTTATCATGCTGGTTTTTAGCTAAACAAGATGTTTTGAACGTATTATATAAACGTATAAAATACCATGATGGATGGCAGAATACTAAAACCCTTATAGTGCTGTAAAAAAAATCAAGTTTCTAGTTTAACGCAATATAAGATGCGGCATTTCAAAGCGTTTGACCATAGACTTAGGTATATCCTAAGTCTATGGTTTTGACTGATCATCAAAACCTATAGGGTGACCTACAACCTTGAAATATAATGCGAAGGAAGTTTTTTGGCACAAGCGAAAGAAAAAATCCTAAAATCTTTAAATTTGTATTTTTTGTTTAAAGTCAAGATTTTTTGTTTATTTTTATTTCGAAAATTTGTTATCGTGTCTCCATGATTAATATTTAGGCGCACAAGAAAAAAATTGGAACTGAAATAACATAATTTATAATACTAATAATAATAATAATAATTTTACTGTCGGTGTACCGTACGTCGGCTATAAACTTTCGCCTGTCTCTGCTCGTACTAAATAAAAGAAAAACTCAGGGTTACGTACGTTCATGTCATTTTGAGCCATAGACCTCGTTAAGGCAAATCTGAGCCCATTTGTCAAACGTCAAATTCTCGTAGCCTATGTAAATCGAGCTTTCATAGCACTGAAATTCGATACCACCGCATTTTTAAAATCAAAATGGCTTGGATGTTTCTCTGGGAGCCATTTTGTTTTAGTACCGATTCGGATTAAGGCTTTTGAATTTGTGGACTTTTTCTTGTGAATGAAACTGAATCTTTACGAGCTTTTTATTGGTATTAATTTTGGTTCCGTACCTATTATGGAAAATATTATAATTCTTTTAGGATTCTCATTTATTCTTTTAATAGTAGTTTATGCCACAAGGGCGAAAAGGAATAAATTACGATTAGCGAGTGTTTTAAACGTAACCGAGTAATTTATTGCTCTTACGCCCGTGTATCATACTACGTTTTTCAATGCAAAGAGGAAATAAAACAAATATACTCTTGTGAACTTTAAATTATGATTGGCTCAAAAGGACTGTATCCAGAGCCGTTAAAGAGTGGGAAAAAAAGTATAACATTTATGGTACACAGGCAGGTTAGCCAACTTCTCGTAAATAAATAAAAAAGAAAATAATGCCCTAGGGCAAAATAATCGACTTTCTGTTCGGTTTTGATGCATAAAAAGTAGGCCTTTACGAGCACTTGCATTGAAAAATTACAAATGACAAAGACGCGAATAAACCGAGTACCGTTTCTTTATTCAAGTACGTTTGCCGAACTGTTCGCGTCGTGTCATGTTGGTTGGCACAGTTCGTGTAGTTCCGTCAAACACAATCGAAGATTACCGAGAAAAAACACCATACTCGTAGCTCTGTAGTTTTTTCCGTGTTATTAAGATTACAACAACAGATAAATGATTGCAATTCCCAATAATCGTGTCGTGCATCGAGTTCTTCAATTTCGCAACACTCGCTTATCTCGATAGTTGTAAAGTATTCTAAACATCGATAATTAAAATCGATATTTTCGATAAGGCGAACGTGGCTCTACTAGTAGGTACCAGAAGGCATTTCAGTTTTAAACTTTGGCTGTAAATCAGAAGTGACGTCATAAACATTACTCTGGTGCCGCCATTACTTCCTTGAAACTAATAAGCAGTTTAGTTTTAAAGTTTAGTTTTTGCAATATTTACAGTTACATTTTGCACTACCAACGAACAGTTTTATTATAACTGTGGAACTTTAAAATTTCTACAATAAAATTCCTACTTATCCCCATAGTAATAAAGATTACTTTAGCGTGAAGAAGTGAAAATTCATGTGCACCTCTCTTATTTTTTGTATTTTGTAATGTTAGTATATAAATATACGTATTGTAGTAGCATACTGTTTTCTATAGAATAATAGTATTAAGTATTTACATAAGGAATTGCCTTTTTCTATAGAGAATTTGAAGGAAACTCAATTTTTAGTACTAAAATTTTTTTTTTTTTGGAATGACAAATCCAAATTATCTAATTACTTTCATTCATAATGAGACAACATTGAGCTAACAGCAACATTAATTTAATTTTTGTAAAGTGTGTGCTGTAAAAAATCATTACGAACCTTATCATGAAAAAGGATGGCATTTAGAACGAACTGCTTTTGAAAATAAAATTTTAGTAATCAAACTGACAAAAAAAAACAAAATTTAATACGTAGATGTAAAACCTTGATATTAACTTTCAAACAAAGAACAAACAATGGAAATAGCTATTGAATTACAGAATTTATGAACTCATGAATCTGTTAGAAAATCTCGGCAATTTTATAGGTATTTAATGACCTGTTATTTATATACAGGGTGTTAAAATGATAACCTTTTTCCGTGAAACGGGGTGTTCTAACCATAATTTAAACAACTTTTACTACGGGGCCAACGGAGAAAACGCAAAAAAACAGCTATTTCATACATTTTGGCTGAATAGGTAATTAACTTTTCTATGGAAGAGCTGATGTTTTTCGGGTTTGACCTCATAGTAAAAGCTTTTTTATTTATTTATTACACTTTTTGTACTTTAACAAAAATAATTTACAACACATTTTCACATAAAATACGGACATTGTGCAATAATAGCTAATAGCAATATCTTCCAGGCAAGTTGTTCATATTAATGGGTAAAACACCCTGTTCAAAGGAAAAAGGTTATCAAATTAACACACAGTATATTTATATTTATATTTATTTAATATATAAATTATTTCATGAAACAGTATATGCTCTTAACAGCCTAAGGGTCGATTTTTTAGATTTGTATCGAAGCCACGAGAAAAAATTATAATATTCAAAAAACAATAATGTACTAACAATAACAAAAAATGCAAAAACAGATTTTGTAAGGTCGATTAATATATACAGAGTGCTTGGTAATTCGACCTATTCCTTGAAAGGGGTTATACTAGAGATCATTTCCAACGAATTAAGTTCTATCAACTAGGTGTCGAAAATGAATGGTCTCCGATTTACGAAGGTTTTTATATTATTTTTCAAACTTTCAGACTAATAACCAAAACAAAATTTTAAAATAACTATTCCTCTCTCAGCACTTATTTATTATATATCTGATCAATGATACATGAGTAATCATTTATAAAAAAAATACGTGCCCTAAATTCCCATAATCTCAGAATTAAAAGGTCTTAAGTGGAAAGAAAACCTTTTTTATTTTGTAATCTTTGTGTGTTTTACTTGAAAAAAAATTATCATTTTCGACCTAGTTGATAGGTATTATTTGTTGGAAATGATCCCTAGTATTACCCCTTTAAAGGAATAGGTCGAATTACCAAGCACCCTGTATATATTAAGGCGATTACCGTCGCCAAATTAGCAGCTCGATGTTTGTCTGTATGAATATCGACGGAAACGACATTGAAATAACGTTCAAATCAGTGCACAATGCGTGGTGGCTGTTACGACGCTCGCTGCGTCCTTGAAAGGGCAAAATAGGAGAAAATAATACTTTTCACATGGGCGTCATTGTTCGATTGAATAATTCTATGTTATATTTATAGCTATCAAGTTTATCTATTTATCAAAGCATAAATGAATTAAATCACCTAAGCCGCTTAGGAGCAGTAGGAAATTCAAGCCAAAAAACACCATTCAGTTGAAACAATTTTTCATATAGAAGTTTTGGTGGTACCAAAAAGAAAAATGTTGCATATGTTGTCCTAGAGTTTGTAATCCATAATAAATTTTTTCAATATTTTTGGTTTGGCCATAAAAGAGGAGTAGGCTTTAGAAAGTACCCATTTGGCGGTATTAAGGGCCTTAATAGTAGATTTAAAGACATTAGATTTACCAAGGTCGTGAATGTCTAATTTAAAGGAACACAGCGTTCGGCAGATTATGAGTATTGGGGTGGGAATGTTTAAAGAATTATACAACCTGAAATTGTATTGATTTCAATGTTTTTAATTGACGGCCCTCTGTTTACAAACTTGATTTAACAAAAAATTTAATAAATAATACTTTGAAGGATGAACACGTAAGTATTACAAACAATGCCGTACTTTTCTAACGATAATGAGTTAAACGTCCTTACTGAGGACTCAGTCTTTTGTAAAGCTCGTAGAGATTGAACAAAGGAGAAGAAAAATGAGACAAAAGGCAATCTCGTTCATAGAAGTGTTTTTGCGATGTACTAATTAAATTAAGTTAACAAACGTTCTACGACCGAGTCCCGCTCTGCAATGAAGTGGTCTGCTGGTACCTACCAGGGATGCCGACGCGATGCTGTCGCTTTAGTGTTTTATAATAGAAGCAGATTTTGAAGGTTTTGCAGTCTAGTGTAAATAAATTGTTATAGGTTAAGTGCAGTGTTGCCAACTAAGCGCTTTCGGTGTAGATCTAGCGGAATTATAACTTTGTTTTAGGGACCAAAAATATTGTAGCACCCAAATCTAGCGTTTTTTAATATTTGGACGGAAAGCACAAAATTTTTCGTTTTCTATTTATTTTCAATGTTTTCATTATTTATTGATCCATCCATCCATCCATCAGCCCACGTATTCGTCCACTGCTGGACCTAGAGGCCTCCCCAATATTACGCCACTCTTGGCGGTCCTCAGTCATCCTCATCCAGCTGCCACCCGTAACGTCCTTCAGATCGTCAGTCCAGCGGGCGTGAGGGCGGCCTACGCTGCGCTTTGCTGTAAGTGATCTCCATTGCAATGCCTTACGGCCCCAACGGTTATCACGTCGGCGACAAATATGGCCAGTCTACTGCCACTTCAACTTACTGATTCGGCAGGCTACGTCGGTCACCTTCGATCTCTGACATTTATTGATGTCGCAGGTAAATTGTCAAAGCCGTGAAATTACAATTTACTGCAGCTTTTTTTTTAATATTTTATAATATAACCCAAAAGAGTGAAATTATAATTTCACGGCTTTAACAATTTACCTGCAGCATTGACACTATGATGGAATGGAATTTTCACACATAAGATTGTTGAAAATATTCGTCATTTTATTTTAGCTTACACACGTAACTTGAAAATCTAGACGTCGTCGTAAGGAGGGTAAACCTTTTTCGACAACACATCAGTGCAGTTTCACTAATATACAAATGTCATTCCATACTATCCCATCTTTATTTTCTTGCTAAGTACCCTCCCTGCATTACCCCGCAACACCCCGGCAGTGGCGGAAAAAATCTCACTTGTCCGTGGTTGATAAGATGGGTAACTTACTTGGGTACTTGGCCCGAAGAAAAAGTATGTATAATGCGCATACAAATCGATAGCCTAGCGACCGGACGTACCACGTGATTGTATAGAAAGTGTAAGGAAATACGAACTTTGCCGAACAGTGGCGAAGATTTGTGTGCGCATTATTACTTTGAGAGTACTGTAGGTACTGTAGTAACTGACAAACAGTGCCTGGGACTTTTTGCTGGAAAAGCTATGACAATGTCAAGGACGTGTTGGAATATGTAAAAACAAATCAATATCATTTCAACACAATACTCTATATCTTTCTTACTTGTTAATAATTGAATAAATATTATTTTAAAGCCTTTTTTGCTTTTAATTATTTTAAAGCAGATTATGAATATAAATGAAAAAGTTTTAACTAATATCGATATTATTCGATCGTTCGGATCACGAGTACCTTCTGTAAGGGAGAGCTAGTCCGATATTAGTACCTACCCTTACAGATTGCCTTGGACAATAATTAAAAATATATTTATTTTCATATTATTATTATAATATATATTTTATATTCTTAGTCTTTACCAGAGATCGTAAAGAACGCTGGCTGACGGTTTTTATTCGTTGTAAATATCTAAATAATCATATATATTTATAATAGAAATGTTGACGTAATTGTAATTTCTCTTTAGAATAAAACCAGTATTTTGTACGACGTCCCCCCCCCCTCCAACGCACTCTTCTCGCAGTCTCCAACAAATAGTTTATGCCAACAAAGTTGGTACTTGTAGCGCGGCTCGAGATGATGGATTAAATTCAACTTCGCTACATTGTTTACCTGCACTGTAACTATTACATTGTCTCTGTTGTTACACTTGACGTCTCGGGCGAGACTTGAACAGTTTCAAACTGAAACTTTTACATAGGAAAAGATAAGACCATCTTCTTTAAAACAAAATAAGAATACCGTAGCAGGGAAGTTATACATTTTTTGGTACTTCCCGGGCTAGTGCACTTCATCCTAAAACTCATCGACGCGCGACGCTTTCCTTTAGGCACGGCAATAGCCAATTGTAAGCCCATTGTGAATCACGATTTGAATCCCAAAGGAGTGTCAGAAGTGTTCCGAGTGTGAACTGTGAAATGCAAGTCACAGTCCACACTCAGCACACCCGCGTTTCAACGATGATTATTACGTCCTAACGTGATGGGTGTCAAAGTGGTTGCCATTACCGAAAACGGTTAGAGTAGATTAGAAGTAGAGTAACAAATACAATACATATATTACAAATACAAATATATTTATTTCCAAAATTACTAGCGATACTATTTAGCCGACTACTTTACCACATGCGTTATCTACTCTAATACTCTCCCAGCTACTATCTTTAGTCATATATATTTTGTAACTGTTTGTATTTAGCTAGCAATTATGTATCCCCGGTACTTTACCGGTAAACTAGGCTTACAAAATTTCAAAATCGGTCTACTGGTTAATTTTATTCAAAAATCGGAGAGCTCTCGTGACCGGTGCCTCATTCGACATATTCGATATGTAGTTATGAAAGTATAACCACGAATAACGCTTATTTTGAAGCGGATGATTCTTTGGTCGCACCTCGTATGGGGTCCAATTCAGAACTTCTGTGATTGACTTCAGGAAATAATTCCACAGATTAAGGCATTTTCGTATTTAGTACTTGACAATAAAAGTGCTTTGACATCGCAGTTCTTATATGAAAAGAATTTGACTCAATTACATTGACTTGATATGCACATTAAAGAAGGATAATTTGATTTCTTATTAGATATTATTATGTGTTTTAATCGTTTATTATTTGTAATATTAGTTATCATTCATGGTAAATTAATGTTTATTTCATCAAAATTATAATAAAAAATTAACTACCCCGAAGTTGATGCGCGCGCCGCATCAGGAATCAAGAAGTTTGGAAGTTTATAGTTCAATGAATACCAAGAACTTTTCTTCAAGCAAGCCTGTCCCCCAAGCAAGATCATACAATAGCGAAATGACAAAGCGTGTCGTATATGTGTTGCAACGTACATAATAGTAGTTTATGCTACAAGGGCGCAAAGGAATAAATTACGAGAACGATTTAAAACACGAGCGTAGCGGATGTTTTAAAAGTAACCGAGTAATTTATTTGCTCTTACGCCCGTGAATCATACTACGTTTTTCAATGCATAGTGTGAGGAAATAAAACAAATATAATCTTGTGAACTTTAAATTATAATTGGCTTAAAAGGACTGTATCCAGAGCCGTTAAACAGTGGAAAAAAAAAGTATAACATTTATGGTACACAGGAAAGGCTGCAGGTTAACCAACCATTGTAAATAAATAAATATAAAAAAAACCCTAGGGCAAAAGAATCGACTTTCTGTTCGGTTTTGATGCATAAAAAGTGGGCCTTTACGAGCACTTGAATTGAAAATATAGATAAGTTTAAAATAAGCAAAAGTTACTGGTCCAAAACGGTACGTATTAAGAAAAAAGCTATATACTTATCTCCTGGTAGTGGGATTGGTACCCGAAGGTAGCCCCCCTACTCCGCCGCTACCCCACTCCTCAAAGCTTGCGGCTGGATTCTAAGTAAATCCCCACCAGCTTTTCAATGACAATGATTACGTCCCAAAGCGGTAGGTGGTGAGCCCTATCGCCGTACTTCGACCAACAGCTCAATGTGCCTGCCTTCCGAAGCTCGCATATCGAACACAATTTGAACCTCTGGGTTAGCATAGGTGAACTACGCGGCTACAGAGGCAGTCAACTCGGACGGACTAACATAAAATAATTATCAGATGTTCAAGCTGTGTTTGTAGCGTATTTTTAACCTCAAACTCTAGCTTTGATGATTTTTGAAAACTTTAATTTAATTCTAGACTTTTTCAGCAATGGACCCCAATTATCACCCAGTACATCCCAAAGATGTTTTGCCTGCAAACAAACGATCACTTATATAATACGAGTATGTATGTAGTGATCATTTTGACAGAGACCATGCAAGTGCATAGCCGAGACTAAAAATGAATGCTGTCCCAAATCTGAACACGATGGCTAAGGTACCACATGGCAAGAAGTATACGCTTAAGGGGATACCCCCTTAAGCGTATACTTCTTGCCATGTGGTACCTTAGCCATCGTGTTCAGATTTGGGACAACACTATATTGACACTTTTTAAAGTTATTTATCTGCTGTTCAAAAGTAGTCCCAAGTTAATAAATTAGTATAACAATTTTGGGACCTTTTTCTAGATTTTGGACTATCAGAAACGCGATTGGAGGAATTTCACTCGATAGCAATAATTATTAAAATGAAGTCTAAATTTACACTTTTTTTGATATTCTGACAAACTTCAAAAATATTTGTTGAGATGGGTTTTAACAATACCTAAATTACTGGAAATGGAAATTTTCGTGGCTATTTTAGTAAATTTTTTATTAATTTAAAACCGACATTTTGTCAATTTTCCCCGATTCCATCCCCCTCGCACTGCGGATCTTTCCGTCTGGAGTAACGGGGATCTTTGCACGGAGGATATATCACCTTAAATAACATAAGGTTGTATCTCCAACACAACCCGCTCCTTTTTTTTACAGATATTTTGGTACGTGCCTCCATTCCACGAACGGTCAGTATTTTGTACCAGTAAAAGTTAAATTGATTTTGTTAACATTTCACGAATAGTGATTGATTTACCATTGAACGATCTATCACAATTCTCACGCCAATATCACCTCTCATATATTCGAAGTTGAATTGATTACACGTACTCGTATATCACACGTGCAAATAGTTGCTTTCAGTCATAAAAGAAGAAATCTCTATACTTTCAGTAAAGATGGTAACTAAATCCGGATAGCACTGCCTATGTACGAGTATATACCGAGACATTTATGTGCATAGTATTTGTTCTTACTTACCACTTGCTGAACGATGAAGGAAAACATAGTAAAGAAACCTGCATGCCCTAAAAAGCGTGTTTTGTGCCTGAAGTACAGATCCCTGGCCGGGTCTCCGGTATGGGTTCGAGCGGTTGATATGATTTCACCTTGTATAATATATATTTTTTAATACAGTTGCTCAAAAAGTGGCGTATTGCAGGGACGTATAGCATTCGGGATGTAGGCTATTACATACTCGAGCTTTTTCTTTACCTTTTCCGAACTCGTGCGTTCTCTTTCCCAACTGTCAAAATAATGTCTATTAAAAAGAAAAAACCAACCACGAAGTTTTTAAAAAAAAAAAATTCATAGAAGTTTTTATGATTCATGCAAATATTTCTAAAAAGAAGGTACTAATTTGTTTCAATATCAAATTTAATGATTTGATTCAATGAGTTAGGTTAGGTTTCATTTCATTTCATCTCATTAAATTTCATTTTCATTTCATATCAATAAAAAAATTCTACTGAAGACTTGGCTGTATGGGCAAAGTTCCCTTTGCCTACCCAGAATGGGTGAAGAAAACAAAAAATATCTCTGCTTATATTCTTTTACGGTTGGCGCCATTTTCCAAAAATTTTCTTTGCGTGTTTAGTTGTTTGTTGCACAAAATGAGAAATTTCGACGATATTTTATTTGAATTAACACCACCGGAACTTAGTATAATTGCACAAAATGCTTCGGAGAACATTTTACCGGAAAAGTCAAAAAGTCGCTACATATCTACATACGAAGAATTTATTGCGTGGAGTATTAGTTAGTTGAGTTTATTGTGTTTTTATTATTTTATTAAATTGCTTCATTTTTTCGCAACTGTATTAAAAATAGTTGTTCAGTACACGTGCGGAACCGTCATTGCAACTTGTTCCGACTGTCAACCCTCACCTTCGGCTGCGCCTCGGCTCGGGTAGACATTTGTCGGAACTCTTTGCAATGACAGGCTTTCCGCACTCGTAATGAAAAATACTATTACCTATCATTTTAATCGTATATATATTGCTACATAAATTGAATAAACCTTTAATGTACCTTTAATATAACCTTTAATATAACCTTTAATGTTCATGTACATTTATTATTTTATTACATATATTTTTACAAGATTAAATTTTGACTTGTGAAACGTGTATTATATATACCTACTTTGCAAAATAAACTTTTTGAATTTGAATAGGGCTCATTACCCATAACATTGGGACGTAATAATCGCCGGGGAAACGCGGGTGTACCGAGTACTGTGACTTGCATTTCACAGTTCACACTCGGAACACATTTGACACCCCCTGGGAGATTTATATCGTGATGATATATTAGGTGTATATACCGGGATAGTGATTACATTACAGGCAGTTCCGTAGTATCAGATCAGCTTTCCGTCCGTTACCGACTTCCAGATCGTTGCGGAAGTCCGTGGAAAGACTGATTAACACCTCGCCTGCTGTCACTCTCCCAGTTTCTCCCAGCGCGCTTCATCCTAGGTTTTATAGGACGCTTTCCATCAGGTGCGGTAAAGGCCAAGTGTAAGCCCAATATAGGCAAAAAAAATAGAATATTCTGGTTCAGTAACCACTTTGTGACAACGAAACTTGAAAAAATGCTTGCCCGAAAGCAAACAAAAATGTTATTAACACAAAAGATACAAGTTGAACGGGCAGAACACAGGGCACCCAGTAGTCGAGTCGTCGCAATTAGATTAACCCCTACCTTGGTCCGGCCCTCTATGCAGAGACAGACGGCTGCGCAGTTTTACTTGGTTAGTAGAAGACAGATTCAGAATTGATTCGGACTGAGTGGTTTCGTTTGTACGACAATTAAGCCGTCTCCGTAAAAGAAAGTGACTTATGTAACGATATCGGTATTTTGAAGTCAACCATGATGCCCATACTCACACAAGCTGGGCAGGCGGGTTGGTGAGTGCGGTGCCGTAACCCTCGCGCACCAATGATAGTCCAGTAAATGAAAGATTTGAGGCCGAATTAAAGATACAGTAGTAAAATGACTTCGAAATAAAGCTTTATTTTTAATTTTTTTTTTCATTTTATTTTACACAAATTTTAGTAAACAATATTCGCCAAACTGCTAAACAATTTGTTGGCGATACGCTCTTACAAATTTGCACTAACTTAAAATCTAATACTTATGGAGTCTTAAGAAAAAAAAAAAAAAAATTTTTGTAGAATTGTATCTACGCGTTTAAAGTTTTAATTATTTAGAAAAGATAACAATGTGCTTTTTCATTTATTCTTTAGGTTACCGATTTTTAACTTATTTTCTTCCAGCGGGCCTATTGTGTATCTCTAGTTGCCTTCTGGACTGGGTGTCTATCATCAAAAACATAGATATACTATCGAATTCCGATGTCCTAAGGATATTTTCGCACTTGAAGTGACGACACAGATTGTTAATAGTTCAATACCCACTAAAGGCAATTTTGAAATTTCAGTTTTTAGCTATGTTTTTGATGATAGGCACCTCGTGTAGTTGGCAACTAAAGATACAGAATAGGGGGGCAGTAGGAGAGGACAGTTATTACGTAACTTGGGAGTTAGGTATACCCTAGTTCTCTCTACATAATAGTTTTTGGATGATGGCTGTGATAGTTTGCCACTTTTTACTGCTCTAGTCAAATGTCTATTTGGTTTAGGAACTTTAAAGTCTTTAGTGTATTAAATTTGCAGACCTATGAGGTATTTGACTTTATAGTGTACTGGAAGAATCTTACACATTGTAAACAATTTATCATATTCGCCCTTACATTTAGCCTTCGTATTTTTATCTACTAAGTATTTAATTATTCTTAATTTTAATTGCTTAATTTGGTCTAAGTATGTTTTGAATGTAAGTCCATAACGACTCAATCCATAACTCAGCAGTAAATCAGTATTTTCATAATTATTGACACTCCCCACCCTCCCGGAATTACATATCTTTTTTGAATATTTTTTCAAAATAATTTGACTCCTGATCTTACTAATATTGTTTTAGCCATGGTCTAGTTAGGAGCGGTTTGGCAGCCGGATAGTGAAAAATTCGCCATTTTCTAATTTATCCAAACAGCACACTTAAATTCAAAATTCCCTCAATAGTTATTCAAAAAACCTATATATTGTGTATGTTGCCATCGCACAGTTTCCATTAGTTTTTGTAAATTAGAATTAAAAAAAATTTGAATTTGAAACATTTCGAAATTCTAATTTATGGAAACGAATGGAAATTTTGCGATGGCCACATACACAATACATAGGTTTTGTGGTCCATTTAAAGCAAATATTTACGAGGGATTCTTTTGAATTTAAATTTTTCACTTAGTTTACTGATATATTCTCAATTTTTACTCAGTGTACATTTAGGTAGCGTTCGAAACGCCTGGGTAAGTGTAAAATTTAAACTGTCAAAGTGAATTTGACATTTCTGACAATGTTTTCACTCGGGTGGTTGTGAAACGGTTGACAGTTAAATTTTACATTTACTCGGGCGTTTAGGAACGCAGGCTTAGTTCAACCTGCTCCATACAAATCTTCTTAGATTGACTGGACTATGACGTCACTACCCGTCACCAAGAAAAATGTTAATGAGTTTTTAAATTTAAATATTATGGGAGTGTGGAGTGTTCCGTCAAAACCCGGTAAACAACCGTAAAACAGTACATCGTAGTCAAGATCGTGACTCAGGTCCAAGCAGAATGCTAGTATATAGTTGCTAAATTAGATTTAAAAAAACTAGAACATATCGACGGCATCAAGCTGAAAGGGCGTATCTACAATAAAATAAACTTTTAACAAAAAAATAGCAACCAACTTCAATAGTAACAGCAGTCATTCACTAAAAAGTTAATAATAATTCCATAAAGACCGATGGTACCGAAGCAACACTTTTGCCGACTTCTTTCTTCCTGAAACGTTATGTTATCTAGAAGTCGGCGTTCTTATATTGGTTTTTATGTTGCTATATCGTAGGAAATACGCCGACTTCTAGATAACATAATGTTTCAGGAAGAAAGAAGTCAGCAAAAGTGTTGCTTCGGTACCATCGGTCTTTATAGAATTATTATTAACTTTTTAGTGAATGACTGCTGTTACTATTGAAGTCGGTTGCTATTTTTTTGTTAAAAGTTTATTTTATTTCACATTTTTTAGTGTTGCTGGGTTAAATTATGAAGTATGGGTAGTTCTTGCAAACGTGGTGTTAATATGAAACGAAGTTCAAGTGAGTATAAGTAGCTATGTTTGAGTAGATTCCTGCTATCAGCACCCTGATACAACATGATTACCGCAATCTCGAGTTATGTGCTGTCATTCGTTAAAGAGTTCTACGGTGATGAAGCCAAGATCGAAGGTCAGGTGGGTACACTGGCAATTTTCAAGCAATGCCCTGCAATGAGCACCCTAACACAAACTGATTGCCGCAATCCAAAGTTATGTGCTGTCATCCGTTGAGGAGTTCAATGGTGATGAAGCCAGGATCGAAGGTCAGGTGGGTATTCTGGTAATCTCCAAGTAATACCCTTGAATTAGCACCCCAACGCAGCCGCAATCTCGAGTTATGTGCTCTGATCCGTTAAAGAGTTCTATGGTGAATATGGTGATGAAGCCAGGATCGAAGGTCAGGTGGAAGAATGTCGATTTTCAAGTAATACTTTGTAATCAGCACCCAGG
The DNA here is from genome assembly GCA_934047225.1 of Ypsolopha sequella. Taxonomy (NCBI): domain Eukaryota; kingdom Metazoa; phylum Arthropoda; class Insecta; order Lepidoptera; family Ypsolophidae; genus Ypsolopha; species Ypsolopha sequella. Next base: position 15,296,669 of record OW203996.1, read on the forward strand.
TACAAAGCGATTACCTCAATTTCGAGAGGTATGCTGTCATTTTCTGAGGAGTTCCACTGCCTATCTCTGAAGACCTTCATCAGATCATGACCAAACCTAAAATGGGACCTACCTGGAAGTACACTCTTTCAAACAAAAAAAGAATTGTTCAAATCGGTTCAGAAATGACGGAGTTATGGAGTAACTACGCCAAAAAAAAAAAAAAAAACATACAGTCGAATTGAGAACCGCCTCCTTTTTGAAGTCGGTTAAAAATATAAAAGTATCGTCTAGTTATTTATAAACATTTTTCTTTAAATTTAAAAACGCCTTTTCACGTCGCAGACTTAGGCAGAATAGTACCTATAACCAGTGGAGCAACCTTTACTTTTTCGGTACATCATAGAGCTAATAAATATGGAGATTCCTCCAAAAAAGTCAGAAATTTCGGATCTCAGAAAATCTGTATTTCAGTTTGATTCCCTCGATATAGTAGTTGACGGAACAGTACATTGCGTAAACCACCGCACAATTTACAGACTAAGGCAACACACCGTGAAGAACTGGCAGATTTTGGAGTTGTTTTACTACTTTCAATAAGAAGCTACGAGTTTGATAAGTTAGTATAGTTAGTATAACATTTATAATTTATACTTGTGATTGTCGGCACTTGGTGAAACTTGGAAAGGATCTTTAATGTAACTCACATGTACACTATTTCACACATTTAATTAATAGTTATACACCCAACCGGTTTCGAATAATTAAATTATTTTCAAGGGGTTTTATTTATTTATTTCCGAACTACTTCAACTACGTGCTGTAAAAACCAATATTATTTTTGTAGTGATCAAAATTATATAGGTATGTGGGTACGGCATCAAAACATCTTGGCTTCTTAGGGATACCATTATCATCGAAAATTACCAATAAAAGAGACTTTTGTATGCCGTATTAAATGTTGTGAAAGAAAAATAAAAATAATAAACATAAGAATAGCGTAATAAATGTCAATTAACTCTCAAAATAAAACCTTAAAATGTGTAATTAATTGTCAAAATAAAATTGTAAGTACTTTAAAGTTGTATAATTGAATGTCAAATCGTTAAAAGATCTAGAGATTGAATGTAAATGTCAAGTTTAAAAAATAAAATAAATAAAAATAAAAATACGAATAGTCATGCAAATGCCTGCTAATAACATTATTTTCAATGCTCGTAAAGGCCCACTTTTTATGCATCAAAACTGAACAGAAAGTCGATCATTTTGCCCTAGGGCTTTATTATTATTATATTTTTTTTAATTTATTTGCAATGGTTGGCTAACCTGCAGCCTTTCCTGTGTACCATAGATGTCATACTTTTTTTTCAACTGTTTAACGGCTCTGGATACAGTCCTTTTGAGCCAATCATAATTTAAAGTTCACAAGATTATATTTGTTTTCATTTCCTCACACTACGCATTAAAAAACGTAGTATGATACACGGGCGAAAAGCAATAAATTACTCGGTTACGTTTAAAACACTCGCTACGCTCGTGTTTTAAATCGTCCTCGTAATTTACTCCTTTTCGCCCTTGTAGCATAAACTACTAAAATACATAAATCAGATAGTAGAAAAAGTATCGTTCGCAACGAGTAAAAATGGGTTTTCTTACCCTCGACATCCTTCGGCTCACGTCGAAAGTAGCTTCATTCCTCGGGTAAGGAAATCCGCCATTTTATACTCATCACGAAATATACTATTTTGTCTTTCGCCCTGAAACAGTCCCTCTCGCACAGCGCGTTTTTCCGCTTGGAGTGACACTGCCCGTTGAAAACTCGACTATTTTTAAAAAGCTGTATAATTGATTCTGAAATTAATTAAATATTCATCACTTTTCTTTTAGTTGATCGTGGAATCAATTAAGGTAATGAATATTCGATTAAATTCTTTAATTAAGACATTTTGTTAGCGCAACGAAATATTTCATTGCAAAAAGCGAGTCGCGCCAAATCAACATTACCAACATGCCTAGACATTCATGGTTCCCAGAATCCAGGTACGATCTTCCGCGCATTGCTCGCTTCCACTGGTCGGAATAACATGGCCTAATCTGCCTGTACCCTTGTAGAATTGAGGAGATATCAAACAGGTACAATGTTGGTATTATCGAGGGGCTAGTGCAATCGGTCGGGATAGCGTTTGCTAGCATGCGAGGCGGTCAGTCAACCGCCAAGAGCCCGTTACGTCAGCACGGCCGCATGCCACAATTAGATCACCTATGCCTATACTAGCCTCGTACTTGGTCTTCTTGCTAAGGAATATGATTTAGAACCGTTAAGCGACCAGTTTTTGTGGCACACCTCAGTTTTTCTACAGCCACATATTTTCTTTACGACTTATTGACTCGGAAAATCTAGCGTTCTATTTGAATAATTGTATGCTCGAAGGAACTTTTAAAACGCAATTTAAAGTTTCAGAACAACAAACAGCTCATTCAACATTCCCTTTGGTGAGCTAAAACATCTTAGTAGTTTTGTGGTTGTTCATTCCGAAAGCATTTTTCTTTGTGGCTAGACCCCGTTTGTACAATTTCTTTGTTGAATTCTAATTTTGTTTGTGCGTTTGTGCAGTACGTAGGAGTTTCACAAATTAAAGCTGAAGGTTGAATTGTATAAATAGCCATGTACGTTTATTGGAGATAATTTGTGTCACATGATTCATAGTGTGTCGATGACTTTCCGGACGGACGACGAACTTAATCCGCTGATGACTGGATCACTCAGTCCTGCATAAAGAATGAAAAATGCTACCGGTTTCTTTGTCAAATCACTTTGTTTCTTATCTTATCGAAACTATTTCTGATTTCTGATCGATAACGTCGTCGTATAAAGGTCGAGTCAATGATTCTGTAATCAGCTGAGCTGTTTGATAAAGATCGAGAGCACAAAAGCACTTTTCGCACTTGAGCCGCTGCACAATGCTAAAATTCAGTCCTGCTCTAACGCTCTTGTTTTTTGACCGTCTACCCTGCTCTAATCAGATGCCGCGCACGCAAACTTCAGTTATTTTGAAATCGCGGCTACATTAGGATATTAACTATAATTTCTTAATGTAATAAAGATGTTTCTTTTCTAGTAAGTATATACGTGTGTTGGTTTCATTTCAATTGGTTTTTTCAAACTTTTTTCGTTAAATTCCCTTTTTTAAAACTATTATTATTAAAAGAAAACTGAAAGTATGTTTATTTATAAAGTGTAATTAATAATCGTCTTGAGTCATAAAACGCCATATTTTTTTCAAATATTTTATCATCTACATTGACGGAACTGAATCCAATGCAAAATGTGGAGCCCCTTAAATCTGTTTTTGTTTATATGATATTTCGCGAGAAAATAATGATGATTAAAAAAATATGTTCGAATAGTTTGAAACAACCGTAGGTACTCATATATTCGAACAAAAGAAATTAAATCCTAAGCCATAACGACATTGTTGTATATTATTTGTTTGATTCGTATTTTATAATTTTGACCGCCTCTGTGGGTGAGTGGTAGAGCGCTCGCCAGATATCGTGGGTTCAATCCCCGCGGTGTACATTAATTTGTTTTCAGTCTACGTGCTTCGGAAAGCACGCCAGTTTTAGCCAGTGAAAAGCGGGTGTACCAGTGTGGACTGTGACTTGCATTTCACAGTTCACACTTGGGAACGCCTCTAACACCCCCTCGGGGATTCGTGTCATTAGCATTAGTATCTTGAAGTAAAACTTTAAATTGTCTTCACGTTTTACTAAAGTTCATGGATTGCCAATCACGTATCTTCAGAAGCAATGAAGATAGTTTACCAGTAACAGTTTACAAAGTTGACAAGAGATAAGAGATAGACATCAACTGATAAACTTCGATATAACTTTAATGGATGGATGTTATTATTTATGAAGCGTTAAATTGGTACAATTAGCAAGTTATTTGATGTTTATTAAAGTCATATTTTTATAATATTATTAAAACTCGCGTGAGCTGATAAACTAAATTACTCGTATTATTGCATGCGGCTTGAACACTCGTTCTTATGACGACACTCGCCTTGATAATGCCGAAATTGTATCGGTGAAACTGTTGGCATATAGTCAACAACCATCACACGTGAGTGTTCAAGCCGCATGTAATAATAAGTCATACTTTTAATTAGCAAGATTAAAATGACAGTCTAAAAAGGGATGGAGCTGTGCAAGTAAGCGAGAAAAACTGTTCGTTTTTACTGGTAAAACTTCGTCCCTTTTCCGAACTATGATTTAAGAGCCGTTTAGCAGGCGGATTGTACAAAATCCGATAATTGAAACAGAACACTTAAATTGAAAATTTGCTCAATTATTATCCCAGGAAACCTTTGTACCTATGTATTGTATAAACTGTCATCGCAAAGTTTCCATTGGTTTCTGTAAATTAGAATTTTTATATATTTCAAACTATTTCGATTATTTACAATAAGGCGGGCTTTTCAAAACCGACCTGCTTAACGGCTCTTAAGTTAATTAAAAATATGATTTTAGGTATAAATAACATAAATACGCTATCTAGTGATTCCAAGAATGTGTTGATTTCTACGATAACCCTGAATTAGAAAATAGTTTGGTAAGAGTTAGAAAATTACCTATTTCAAATAAAGAGTAGTTTATACCATATTCCTTGTGGTATGTTTCGGAACGCAGCACGAGTGGTTCTACTTAATACTAATTGATTGCGGCGGCTCGGCCCGGCTTCTCTACCCACTGCCCACCAGCTGAGCTTGTAGAATTACTCATCCACCTACTACATACATACATAAAGGGGAATTGGAGTTCAAACCCCCTTAGGTCTGAATTCAAGTAGAAGAATTAATTTACCGTGAATGTTTAGTTTATAATCTTATAAATGTAAAATTAAATCCTCGAGTTGGTGAGGCTTTATCCAAATCAAAGGCACTCAGGAAGAATGAGTTGAAATGCAAAGCGCCCCGACGGAAACCGTAGATAAGACTAATGTGTGAAAATCACCACATGCGACCGTGTGTAATGAAGTATTATTTATAGAGAATATAGGACAAAAAACCGGCCAAGTGCGAGTCGGACTAGCGGACGAAGGGTTCCGTACCATTACCTATGAAAACAGCAAAAAAAAACATGTCTGCTGTATGGGAGCCCCCTTAAATATTTATTTTATTCTGTTTTTTTTTTGTATTTGTTGTTATAGCGGCAACAGAAATACATCATCTGTGAAAATTTCAACTGTCTAACTATCACGGTTCATGAGATACAGCCTGGTGACAGACGGGCAGACGGACAGACAAATGGACAGCGGAGTCTTAGTAATAGGGTCCCGTTGGTTACCCTTTTTTGTACGGAGCCCTAAAAAATACAATCCTACGGAATGTAAAATGGCTACTAATTTAGTTAATTGCCAGTACAATTTAAATAAATAAGTGTTTCATTTGTAAACTGCTTCTATCCGAACTTGTATAGCGAATGCCTTCATTCATTTAGTCAGGGCATGCGAGTAGTGCTTCTATGCTGTTCGACGTGACACTCTGCCGGACCATGTATGCGTCGCAGTTAAGGTTGCCAGGCCCAAATAAAGAAAAGCCGGACTGAGATTCATATTTAGCCGGACATTTCGCCCTGAAAGCGTGACACATTGTAATTGAAAAAATATATATATATATATATTTCTTATACTTCTATTTGTTTATTTATCACTGTTATTCATTTTAAACTTACCTACTCTTAACTATATGTTATTAAGTACCTCATTTTGTTCTTGTTAATGTAATTTGTAACTTCCTTACATTGAAAGTAACTAAAACAATCAATAATCAGCCTGATCATTTGTGAATATATTACCGAATCTAGGTGTAAATTTCCAGTTTACAAAAATGAAATAATTATCTACTTATTATTAATAATTATTACTTTATAAATAATTAGATAAAATAGCTCTCATCTAGCACATTAAACGAAAAGTCTTTCAAGAATTACTAAATCAAAACTTAAAACAAAAAATGCCAATATCTTCATTATAATTATAACTTGATAGCTAACAATCTTCATACTCATTCTTTTAAAACTAAGCAATCACAATTAATCTTCTTAATTTAAGAAGCTTAACTGTTGTTTTTGTTTTAATAATTGACCAAAAGCCAAACAAAACCGGACAGGCCGGACTTGTATATATTTGGCTGGACACAACTGTAAAAAGACGGACATGTCCGGCTAATGCCGGACACCTGGCAACCCTAGACTCGCAAGTAAAGCTGGGCACGGTAAAAAACACTGGGGTTTTAGCCCCGGCAATTCCCATAGCTTAATTTTTAAAAGATTTTTTTTTCAGAGAAGATACGCCATTTTAGGACATATTTTTCATTATTTTGGTATATAAATTAACCATTATTATTTTATGATTTTTAAAGAGTTGTCCGATAACCTTGTCACTTGAGAGTTTTAGACATTATACGGATTGTGATGTGTGATTGCTTATAAAAAAAAATGGTCTGTCTCTGTATGTCTACTCATCTGTCATCTAGGTGTCAAATTAGTCTGAAGCAAATAATTATAAATGTATCTGATTGCAAAGGACACGTTTCTAAACAGCCATTCACTCAAGTGACGTCACACGAGGGCAAATAGAAGTTGCAGCCTTTTCGTAAAAATATTCATCATCATGAGGTTTTTTAGAACAAAACTTCGAAAATACGGCTTATTAAACCTAAATCTCAAAATAGTTTTCGAATTAACACACCTTAACATAATTTAATCTATGCCAATTGAAATACAGATGGATTAAATCTATTACGTATGTATTTTACAAAATAGGAAGAAACGTTTCATAACGAAGCCGTTTGACCGAAGAGGAAGCAAATATTTAAAATTTATAGAGAATGCAACTTAAACAGGAACAGCCAAATTCATACTGGACTCTTAATCAGTTTTCAATAACGGTTTCAAAGACGCTTTTTGAAAAATAGGAAAAATATATTTTCAGCTTCCTGGGCTTCAGATTGAAAAAGATCCCAAAAAGGAGGATACAAGAAGTAATGTTTTCAAAAACCTAATCCCACTTCCCACTAATATCATAAATTCGAAAGTTTGTGTACGTGTGAGTTAGTATGTTTGTTACTTCTTCACGCTAAAACAGTTGGACGGATTTGGATGAAATATTGCGTGGAGATAGCTTATACCCTGAATCAACAAAGGCTACATTTTGTCCTAAAAAACACTGTTCTCGTGGGAAAAAGGATGACGTAAAACTGAATATCACGCGGGCAGAGCCGCGGGCAAAAGCTATAGTTTTGGAATATTTCCTCCTATTTTAGGTAACACTTTTTTTAGGGTTCCTTACCCAAAGGGTAACCAACGGGACCCTATTACTAATACTCCGCTGTCCGTCTGTCTGTCCCTCTATCTGTCCATCTGTCTGTCCGTCTGTCCGTCTGTCCATCTGTCACTAGGCTGTATCCTCAGAACATTTTGATTTTGAATGTTCTGTGGCTGTATCTCATGAACCGTGATAGTTAGACAGCTGAAATTTTCACAGATGATGTATTTCTGTTGCCGCTATAACAACAAATACTAAAATATAGAATAAAATAAATATTTAAGGGGGCTCCCATACAACAGACACGTTTTTTTGTCGTTTTTATAGATAATAACAATTCATACGGAATGGAACCATTCATGCGCGAGTCCGACTCGCACTCAGCCAGTTTTTTTTTTATCGAGCCAAAGCCAATATGTATAGTCGCAACTATAGGATAACAAAACCGGCCAAGTGCGAGTCGGACTCGCGCACGAAGGGTTCCGTACCATTATATACGAGGGGCATGCCAAAAGAAGTTAGATACTCTTTACTCCTTTGATTGACACTGGCAAGTTATACATCATCTTATAGGCTGGTTGTTTGTTGGTATATCTGAAAATAGAACGCACATCATTTCTTTTTTTTTTTATTTGGATGAGCATCATTTTTCCGAGAATCTGGCGGGAATTCGCTTGCAGCAATGGAGCTCAGTCGAAGTGATTGTCGCGCTATGATTTATTATGACTATAAAAAAGTTTTAAGCCTCAAGAATGTTTTGAACTTTTGGCTACTACTTTTGGTGAGTCTGGTTGCTCACGAACAACAGTATTTAATTGGTTTGCTGAATTTAAAAGAGGACGGGGATGTCTCAAAGATGAAGCGAAGACAGGTCAGCTGCCAACCGCGGTCACAGAAGAAAACGTTCGTGCAGTCGAAAAACTTATTCGCGAAAACCAACGAATTATGTTTGTAGAGCTGGAGCGAGAACAGGGAATTGGATCAGCAGCAATACAAACCATAATTCACGACCACCTTTCTCTCCGTAAATGTTGTTTGAGATGGGTGCCGCACAAACTTACCGATGAGCAGAAGACCGTCGGTTGGATTGGTGCCTATTCATGATAGATAAATTCGACGGTGGCGAGAAAAAAAATGTGTATGATATGCTGACTGGTGATGAAACATGGCTTTATAACTATGATCCCGAAACAAAGTGACATTCGACTGTATGGTGCTTTGAAGATGAGCCAACTCCAACGAAATGTCGCCGTGCACGAAGCACACAGAAACAAATGGTCGCCTCGTTTTTCAGCAAAACGGATCATATTGCTACTGTAGTGCTAGAGAATCAAAGAACGATGAACTCCGAATGGTATGTGACAGTTTGTGCTTCAACAGTAATATCAGCTTGGTGTGACAAGCGACCGAAGTCAGGAATCCGACGCCTTCTCAGGCACCACGACAATGCGGCGTCGCACACGTCTGCCAAAACACTTGACTTTTTCGACTCAAAAAATGCGTCAATCCTCCCTCACTCACCATATTCCCCTGACCTAGCACCTTATGATTTTACCTGTTTCCAAAAATCAAAGAAAAAAAATAAAGGGGAAGAAGTTTGAAAGCAAAGAAGATGCACTGGCTGCCTATATTTTCGAGATTTCTGAGGTGTCTAAAGAAGAGTGGTCATTGGTATTTTCCAATTAGTTCAGACGTATGGAAAAGTGTATACGTGCTCAGGGTGAATACTTCGAAAAGATCGATACTTGTAATAAAGAATAAATTTTATAATTTTTGAGTATCTAATTTCTTTTGGCATGCCCCTCGTATAATAATACAGATCGCGCCAAACTTCTAGTCTGCTCGGAAGTTGCTCTTCCCAAGAACGGCCCATACATTTTGTTCCTGCTGATGCGAATCGCCCCGTGTTTAGGGGGACAAAAAGTTTGGCGCGATCTGTACTCGTTAACTTGTAAAGTCTACTTAGCTGTGATAGTTTTCTTTTTAATTTCGTTATATATACCTGCCGTGATTTTTTTCACATCTCCAAAATAACCGTTTCGCCGGCAGGGGGGGGACACTTGACTCTAACAAAAATTTACAATTTTAAGTTTAATAATTCGCAAACGGAACCCTGGATCGAAAAATGACTTTCTCACACCCCTAATATTTTTAAATTACCTATCCAACGACACCCCACACTAGGGGATAAACGAGAAAAAAATAATCATCCCCACTTTACGTGTAGGGGAGGTAACCTAAAAAAAATCTTTTTATAAATTTTACTGTACCACTTTATCGGCGTGATAAATATGTATACCCATGCCAAATTACAGCTTTCTAGTACTAATAGTATCTAAGCTAAGCCGCGGACAGACAGACAGACAGACAGACAGACAGACAGACGGACATGGCGAAACTATAAGGGTTCCTTGTTGTTGACTACGGAACCCTAAAAAGGGATAGCGTGGCGAAGTGACTTATTGCTAAGTAAGCGCTCTAAACGACACGGTGCTAATGTCACACCGAAGATTGCTGTAGTACCAACTGAAAAGAAAGAACTTTCCCTGTGGCCTCGCCCTCGTAGTAATATAATAGTTTTTCGTGCGGGCCCTTGGGAATCACCCAATTACCAGTGTTGTATACGTTGTACGTAACGTGTGGTATAGTGGTGAAAGATTACATCGAGGTTTCTGAGGGCCGGCCTATCCTTGTCTAAGCGCTATGAAGGGGATTCGTTTGAAAATGAATCACAATTTGTGTTAAGAGGATGGCATACCCTAGCAACTTTTTTATTACCTATCCAGCACAATAAGTCTAATGGCAATAACCTTATTTGCTTTTCATAGAGGCGATTATATGTTGGCTCTTTAGCCTCTTCTTGGACGCGTAATACTAGTGATCACGAAGCGAAACAACAAATTGGTGTGTTTTTAGCTAATGCTGAAATATTTTGTAGGGAACAAATTATTTAATTTAGGTAAAATCCCTTCTTATTTCTATTGCCTATTTTATAAAAAAAAGTTGATCTCTTAACCGCATTTTTGAAACGAACGTTTGAAAACCAAAAAAAAGATGGTGGAATCATTTTTTTTTTTCAAAAGTATAAATCTTAAAACATTGTATATAGCTGGAATCCCTAGATAAAATATCAATAAATGAAATATATTTTCTTCAAAATGAGGAGAGACCTAGTTTCTTCCAATGAACCCTTGAAAACCTGGTGTTGTTGATGTTCTAGCGTCAGTGTCCCGTTAAGTATTGAATGTATGCTTATGTTATAGCTGGTAAACAAGATGACCTACATATTTACATATTTTAGTTGAATCACAAGTGCAAGGAGCGTGACGTACTGTTTAATCGCAAAAACATCGTATCACGCTCCTCGCACTTATGATTCAACTAAGTCTATGCTACCAGTGCAGAACTTGTTTGTGGGTGCCATATGCGCAACACACTAAATTTAGCAATCTGTTCGTTATTTATGTACCTAATTATTACTAATACTTGAGTTACATAAGTTTACTTGAATGGTGTAAATGCGATTTGAATTGTGGTGCAAACGGCCCTAAGTGTTGAATAGTATAATGCTTTTTCCGATAGAAAATAATTTTACAAATTGGTTTCGTATAGTGATGTTTTTTTAATTTCATTAGTATTTGAAATGTATTAAACTAATAGGCCAATAAAATATTATATTTCACCTTAATTTTTAAGATAATTGTTACTAACACTTATGGATCATTGATATCTGAAATAAATGGAATATTATTATTATTTATTTTATTTTTTAATAAATTTATTAATTGAAATTATTAACTAAGTAATCATTAAAATACATGACCAAATTTGTTTATGAAAATTAGGTTTAATAGGAGAACCTGCTTGAGTGTTAATAGATGTATATGTAGTAGGTATAAGAACAAAAGATATTTCAGCTGTAAATTTAATCTGCGTAAAGTTCTCTTCTAACCTTCCTATTAAAATATTGTGTGCTACAAAATTTAATTTCCATCGAAGCTTGGCTTCTGGGAAGCAATATCGCCAACGAATTATTTCTGCGAAAACCTAAAAGAATACAAGGAAAATAAATAAAAATACAAAAACGAGCATCCTGTCTGAGCACGCGATATGACGGCAGTGCTTTGTATCACCATAGGTTTTAAAAATAGCGGGAAGTGAAGAGAAATAATTACGAAGATGAAAGATCTGACCTTGGGAAGGAGCTGCATGCACCACAAACCACGCTTCGCCTGAGCCACCAAGTCTCTGGTGTTCTCCAAGATGGTTTTCTTCTTCCTCTTCGTGCCTGGTTGCGCTCTTCTCGGCTAATCTTCTTCGTAATAGTAATAGATGAAAATGAGGCGCACAGCGGGTGCGATCTCAAAATGGCGGGCGGTAGGGTCGAGGTAGGACCTAGTCGAATGACAATCAGCGTATACCTCCGGCGTGAAAGGCTTCTGATTGACGACTGATTGATTTGCGTCCAAAACTAAGCGGGTGGAGATGCAGCGAAAATGACAGTTGCAAATATTAATTCACAACTACCTCGCAGTATGAGAGCCACAAGAAGTGGCGCGAACATTTGCCCCCGGCGTTAAAACCATTGGTTTTAAAATAAGAATAGAAAAGTAAAAATAAGACAGAGAATAACGAAATTTTGAAGCGGGGGCAAAGAAAGGAGTTATTGAGATGGGAGAGGGCAAAGACGCACGACAGGTCGTTTGTAAACACCTGTCGTCGTTTTGACAGAAGCTACCCTAATGACATTATCTTTGCCAGGGTATACAGCTACAATGACACCGAGCGGCCATTGAAGCGGTGGAGTATTGTCGGTAACTACAACGACAACAGATCCAATTTTGATTGGGTTGGTAGGTGTATTCCATTTTCCTCTAGACTGGAGAAGATGGAGATAATCATTCTTCCATCGCCTCGCGAACGATTCTACCATTTGATCAAGCAACGCGTAGCGACGTAATAAATTAACTGGCTCATCAGCCACCTTGCAAGCGGGTAATTCTTTTAAAGGAGTTGACATCAGAAAATGTGCAGGAGTTAACGCGCTAAGTTCAGATGGATCTTCACTCAGCAGCGTAAGCGGACGAGAATTTATGACACATTCTATTTGCGTAACTACAGTTAATAATTCTTCGTAGGTCAACAGTTGAGTACCTACTACTCTATGCAAATGCGTCTTAAATCCTTTGACATATATCTCATAATGTCCCCCAAAATGTGGGCTACGTGGAATATTAAATTTCCATTGTATTCTATGATCGGCAAGTTCATTCGCGAAAGACGTTTTAAATTCTTCGGAATTTGTCAAATTGTAAATTTCTGAGAGGGCATTTCTAGCGCCTACAAAGTTCGTAGCATTATCAGAATATACGAAAGACACTGCTCCACGTCTAGATAAAAAACGTTTGAACGCGGAAAGAAAAGTGTTCGTGCTAAGATCAGTTGCCAATTCAACGTGAACTGCACGAGTCACCAGGCATACAAATATGCAGAGGTAACATTTGACGGGACGGACTCCACGTTTTCGATACGGAGTGATACTGATAGGACCACAATAATCCACAGCGCAGTGGACAAAAGCTTTAGCCTCATTAACGCGGCATGATGGTAAATCTGCCATGAAAGGGAAGGTTTGTCTCGGCTTCGCCTTAAAACAATAATTGCAGCTATGTATTACGCGACGAACAATATTTCGACAGGAAAGTATCCAAAATTTTTGGCGGATTATTGACATTAAAGCCACTGGTCCAGTGTGACAATTTTTGCGATGATAATGAATGATAATCAATTCGACAATATGATTTTTACGAGGTAACAACACAGGGTGTTGTTGATCGAACGTCATGTCTGTGTTGCGAAGTCGACCACCAACGCGTAACAATCCATTTTTATCTAAAAATGGCGATAGTCGATTTAAAGCGGGAGAACAAAGTTTATTTGACTTTAATCTTTTTATTTCATCAAGAAAATAAAATGCTTGAAGAGCTTTAATCAATGCAACTTCAGCGAAATCCATATCGGTAGCGGTAAAAATATTAGAGCGCGGTAAAATACGTAAAAATCGGTAGATGTAAATGATTGTGTGTAAAAGCACAAGCCATGACGAAATTCTTTCCGAAAGAGAAAGAAGTGGATGCGGTTCTTCATTACTAAAAGCGGGAAGAGAAATTGTTTTTGATTCCGGCAAGTTTTCTTCAATAGAAGCTGATTCTATTGTTTTGATTGGCCACTCTTTAGCGTCCAGATAAAGCCAAGCAGGTCCAGTGAACCAGAGCGGGTGACTCATCAACTGCGTGGGAGTGAGACCACGGGAAAGACAGTCGCTCGGGTTTTGAGAACCAGCTGTATGGTAAAAACATTCAGCGGGAATAGCGGATATTATTTTTGTTATACGCGTCGCGACAAAGGTTTTAAACCTGTGCGGTGAGGAATGTATCCAGTGTAAAGTTACCATAGAATCGGTAAAACAGTAAATACGTTCAATATTGTGACGTATTTTATAAGCGTCAACTACACGACGAGTTAATTTCGACATGAGTAACGAGGCACAAAGCTCAAGGCGGGCGACACTGACGGTCTTGAGCGGACAGACTTTTGACTTTGCGTATACCAGCCGAATGCTAGTGCAAGTGTCTGAGTCATCTTGTACTCTAATATATACGACACATCCGTATCCACGTTCACTTGCGTCTGCAAATGATATTATCGAAATTTTCGAATTTTGGAACACGTCTAAGTGGCGTTTAATACGTAAATCCCGCAAAACAGGTAGCTCCTTCAAATAGTTTTGCCAAATCTGCGCAATATCAGAGGGTAGTGTTTCATCCCAGTCTAATTTTAAAATACAGATTTTCTGCAAGAGTAATTTTGCGTACAAGATCACAGGAGCGGTAAAGCCGAGGACGTCGTACTGACGTGCTATCACGGACAAAACATTGCGTTTAGTACATGGGCGACTATCTAGCGATACAGTAAAAGAGAACTCGTCAGAATCAGGCGACCACTGTAAGCCAAGAACTTTAAGAGTTTGAGTTTGTTCTTCAAAATTCTTACTAGAATTTAAGCGGTGAGTATCAGGCAGTGTATCAAGTAACTGTTGACAGTTACTAGACCACTTGACGAGCTCAAAGCCACCGGCCTTAAGCAATCCTACCAGCTCATCTCTGAGCTGTAAGGAGCCCTGCACGGTGGGCGTGCTATAGCAGATGTCGTCCATGTAACAGTTTCGTGCGGCTACAGTAGCGGCGAGCGGGTACGCTGAACTCCCATCCTCACAGAGTTTCCTGACTACTCTCATCGCAAGGAAAGGGCTACTACGTAGTCCAAAGCAGACGCGATTGAACTGATAAGCGATAAGCGGTGAACACGTGTCAAAGCGGTATAAAAACTTTTGAAATTTGCGATCATCGGCGTTAACCAAAACTTGTAAGAACATTTGTTTGATATCCGAGGTAAAAGCGATTTCATACAAGCGGAAGTCAAGTAAAATTAAAAACAAATCGTTTTGCAAATTAGCACCTGTGTGCAGCGTGTCATTTAATGAGACACGAGTACCATCAGCGGAGTCAGTCTTAGTACTGGCATTCATACAAATACGCACCTTTGTCGTTGATTTATCAACACGCACTACGGGATGATGCGGAATATAATAACCAAGAGATAATTGGTCATCATTATGAAGCGGGGATATGTAACCTTTAGTTAGGTATTCATTTATTATATTGTTATACTCGGAACGTAAATCTGCGTTAGAAACAAACCTACGCTCAAGAGACATAAAACACTTTTTTGCGTGATGGTACGAGTTTCCTAGTATGTTAGGATTCCGTGCGAACGGTAAAGAAACCGAATAGCGACCAGCGGGGTCACGTGACACATTGTTAATAAATAATTTTTCACATTCATCATTTGCGGGACTAGAAGCAGGTTCACAATGCACCTCTTCTAATTGCCAAAATTTTTGTAAAATAAAATCTATTGGCGGTTCAATCTCCATATAAGAGCATAACGAAATTGAACATGCGGTATTTTGGTAAACAGGCGTATTACCAATTAGCGTAAAACCGAAGATGGTCTGAAATCCCGTCGGCGTACCCGGGGGACCAGAGACGCGGCCTGATAACAAGATATCCGCGAATAAAGATGCACCGATAAGAATATCAATCTCGCCCGGTAAGTAAAAGGTTTCATCAGCAAGTGTGATACCTTTTAAATATGAAAGCGTAGACAAATCGACCTGCACCGATGGTAAGTTGTCGGTAATACGGTCGATTACATAAGTGTCAAGCGAAATTGAAACCGAATCATCAAATCGTGAAAACAATTTAAGGTTTGTCGCACCCTTAATTGGGTTTGATGAGGAGCCGATGCCCTTAACAAAAGCGCGGGGAATTTTTTCATATTTTAAATTAAGCTTCTCACAACAGGAAACCGTCGAAAAACTGGATTGTGACGCAGGGTCGCAGAGCGCACGTAGACGGACAGACATACCGTTAGAATCTTTCACGATCACTTGAATTGTACCTAAAAGGCATGTTTCATTACGCTGCGAGTTAGGCTGTAAGTTACATAAAGAAATATTATTACTCGCAGTTGGTACGGATTGAGAATCATTAGTCATATGTTCTGTGTTAGTCGCCGATACGGCAGGATCCACCATCCTCGAAGATTGCGTATGTGTGCGTGGAGACACGGTAATATTTTGACCAAGCGCGGTGTGAGTATTCATCACATTTTGTTTGCGGCACAACATCGAATGGTGTTTACAATTACAATGGCGGCAATTATAAGACGATTTACAAGCGGAGTTGTTATGCGTAATGCTTAAACAATTGGTGCAACCGTTATTAGATTTGATGAACTGAAATCTTTTCTCGATATCTAGTTTCACAAATTCGGGACACTTATATAAATTATAGTGTTTTAATTGTTTACATAGCGGACAACAATTATTATTGGTCGAAGCGGAGACAAAAGCATGGGTTGACTTGGTACTGTACCCGGTTTTGTTGTTATTATTATTAGCGGAGCGGTTCGGAGCGGGAGCGGTAATTGCGGGTGCAGTGCGGTTCAGTATCTTAGTTTGTTCACGTAAAAATGATATTAATTCATCATAATGGGGTAAATCGGAACCACGTTTAAACATTTCAAATGAACGAGCGGTTTCAACATCAAGTTTTTTAAGGGCCAAATACATAAGGATAAAATCCGAAAGATCTTTAATATTCAGCGATTTTAAACACGAAACAGCGGAACAGAACTTGTCTAAAAACAAGTCCAAGTTTTTTGAACTAGCGGTAGTTAAAGGGCGAAATTCAAACATTTGATCCAAATAAGTAGTGGCTAAACTACGCGAGTCTTGAAAAGTAGAAACGAGTGTTTTCCAGATTATGTCGTAGTTAGTTGCGTTCGGTGTGATTCCAGAACAAATCGAAAGTGCCCGGCCAGAAAGTTTACCCATCAGGTATTGTACTCGTTCGTTGTCGGTCAAGTCCGGATTATCGTGAATCGTGGTTTTAAATGTTTCATAGAATGTTGGCCACATAGTAGCTTCACCAGAAAAACCAACGAGTTCCAGTTTTGGAAGCTTGATAGTAGGTTTTTTGGGACATTCCATGTCACGTGGAGCTTTAACCTTAGAGTCAGCCGATTTCGAAGAATGTGATAACTTCCGGTTGATGTATTTGCAATGGGAGTAAAGATCCTCAAAAGCTGACCAACTTTGATAATTTGGTTCAAAATTAGGATTTATCAATACCTCTGTGTCATTAATTTCATCTATGATTACATGAATTTCTGAGCGTACAGTATCCAATGTTTCGACATTGGCCATAAACAATTCTGCCGAAGAAACATCCTCTAAAGCGGTTTTAGAAAAGTCATAAACTCTCTGAAGGCGATTAAACAATTCTTGTCTTTTATTTTTAAGCTTCTTTAAACTATACGACATCTTTAATTTTGCAGCTTCTGCGGAATTTGGCATGTTATATAGTACAAAGTTAGGCAAGTATCAGAACTATCGAAAGTTTTATACTGACTACAACATAGAATAGTGCTAATGAGTTAGAGATAACACGGGCGGCGGACGAACCTGTGAACGAGTACCTCTCGATAATATTAAGAATTAGCAGGTAGGCAGATAATATTTTCTGTGAAATGATCAAATGGTATAATCGCAGCGGATAAATTAACAGAATGGCGTATTTCCCTGTAGATAATTTACAATTTCCAGTATATAGGAAATGGAATCACTAATATTTTGACGAATGCGGGGTTTTAATGCATAGATAATGCAAATAAGAGCGAGAATGCGGGGTAATACTGCGGGCAGAGTGAAAATTAGAGCGGAATTCACGTGTTCTTTAGACAAAGAACATGAAGATAGCGGTTGGAAATACCAAAAAATGGTTATAGATCGCAGATCAAAGGGCCTAAAATGGATCTAGATCCGGCTCGAATGGCCAAAAAATGAGCACGCGATATGACGGCAGTGCTTTGTATCACCATAGGTTTTAAAAATAGCGGGAAGTGAAGAGAAATAATTACGAAGATGAAAGATCTGACCTTGGGAAGGAGCTGCATGCACCACAAACCACGCTTCGCCTGAGCCACCAAGTCTCTGGTGTTCTCCAAGATGGTTTTCTTCTTCCTCTTCGTGCCTGGTTGCGCTCTTCTCGGCTAATCTTCTTCGTAATAGTAATAGATGAAAATGAGGCGCACAGCGGGTGCGATCTCAAAATGGCGGGCGGTAGGGTCGAGGTAGGACCTAGTCGAATGACAATCAGCGTATACCTCCGGCGTGAAAGGCTTCTGATTGACGACTGATTGATTTGCGTCCAAAACTAAGCGGGTGGAGATGCAGCGAAAATGACAGTTGCAAATATTAATTCACAACTACCTCGCAGTATGAGAGCCACAAGAAGTGGCGCGAACACTGTCCGTTACCAACATTTAAAAATGAGTATAAAAGTACAAGCAGGACGGACAGGAAATCCTTGAGAACATCTTTAATATTTAAAAGTATCTCTCCACTGAACCGGCGAAAATTATTACAATAAAACGCTTTAATAATTTACGATGAAAATATTCTAGCACAGAGAAAGGTTTTTCAAAGGTTATAGGTATATTTAGGAGGTACTTTGATTCAAAGCGGGCGGTGAATATTGAAGCTCTTGATGTAAGGCTTGGACGCGACTGAAGGGCCTATACTCGACCGCTCTGCTCCGATCCACTCGATGTCACTCTCTGATACCAATAGCCTATGTCTACAAGAGTACAGACAACAACTAAAAATGTCGACAAAGACGCATTGAAAGTGTGTTTTGCTTCGTGAAGTCAAATTTATACTGGCGATTTGGTAAGTGATCACAAAAAAGGTCTGATGACTCTATAAGCACGATGATTTTTAGGGTTCCGTAGTACCTAAAAGGTACAAAAGGAACCTTTATGGTGAGATTGCGTTGCTCGTCCGTCCGTCCGTATGTCACAGCCTCATACCTTCAGCACCTTTAAAGATTTTAGAAGACTTGAAAGTTGGACCCTTATCTCTGAAACTAGTGAACCAAAAAATATGAAAACAATCGATTATAGATCATAACTGGCTAATTACAGGAAATCTATAGTAATAAAAAAAAATTAACACAAATGAGAAATATAACAAAAGTAAAAGTATAAAAAAATATGTTATAAAAATACTATATGGATATCAAATTGTAGGTATTGAAAATTTTATTGTAAAATGGCTTGGCTATATTTATTTACGTCTATTTCGAGAAATCCTCGAAAATCCACAAAAAAATGTATGCCCCCCTCTTATCTCCAAATCTGGTAGACTGAAAAATATGAAAAAAATCATGGTAATATGTGTTTACGTAAAGATTACAGGAAATGTATAGCGGTTGAGAAATTCACAAAAAACAAATGACAAAATTAAATGTTTCTTCCTCGATAAATAAGTATGCGAGTCTGACTCGCACTTTACTGGTATTTTTTTTGCTTTCTACGACTATAATCGGAGTTCAGCTTGAAAATGTATGGCTGGGAAATACAAGCCATACCAACAAAATATATGGATGGAAAATACAAGCCATGCCAACAAAATGTATAGATGAAAAATACAAGAAATACTAACAAAATGGTTGGTGTTGTTGTTTCATATCTTATCAGTTAAGTTTCCAGATAAATCAAAGTCAACGGTTATATTTTTATCTGAAAATAATACAGACTTTTTTTCTCGAAAAAAATAAGAAAAGAAATCAAAATTATCTTGTATAATAAATATTTACACGAGAAATGTTATCAAAAGGAATTTAAAGCATGCATTTCGCACATGAAATTTAATAGACGCATATTTTCCGCGATAGAACGGAACCGCGCGACTCCGTGCGAGAGTGTATAACATCGGTTATCAAACTTTTCTCCTAAACAAGAGTGTATAAATAGGCTCATATTGTATAGGGTCACCACCAGATACTTATCACGCCTTAACAAGTCTCAAGTGACAATACGAAAACTGTGTCACAGTTTCAATATACGAATTTTTAAAAGAATTTCAAACAGTGAATATTTTTTTTATATTTCCGGGGAATCGATCTTCAAGTTATGCTTCAGATGGAAGAACGGACAGACACCAAATCTTCCCATAAGCTATTACTGTTTTTTGACGGAATTAACGTCCAAATTACCAACGCGTCAACTACAGAGACTATAACCTTGAGTATAACCTCATTGCTTGTAACATTATGGTAGTAAAATATTTTTATGAGATAAACTAGCACTTCTAGAATGCCAATTTATAGTAGATATGTACTTATTTTAGGCAACTATCAAATATCAAATATATTTAAATACTTAGCGTTTTATCCATCGCAGGAGATATAAATTAACATTATATCATTGCAGTATAGGAACGCAAAAAGAAAAGTAAATCTGGATGTGAGGAGCTCTGAACTGGGATTCGAATCCGGACCTCTCCCTAAGAACCCGAGTTTTGTAATAGGCAACCCTTAGCACACCCTTCTCCATTTACCGGCGATATTCCAAACATTCCCGAGCGTTTCCGAAAGGTATTTTCTTGGGGTGTTATCTTCGGGCCTTGGTGTGACGTAAGCAGAGACATCTGAACCTCTAGATAAGTCGCCAGCGGCTATGGCCTGGCGTAGACGGGTGACTGTGTAGACTTAAATAACAACAAAATGGAAATGCCCATGCACGTGAAAGCGAAGGCTTTTAAGACTGTAACTAAAATGTATAAACATTCTGTGGTCTAGCCGTTCGAATATTCGACCACTAATCTGAAAGTCACGGGTTCACATTCTGTTCGGTCTGCATGCTTCGCCAGACATCTTAGCATATTTGACTCATCAAATCACCACCCAACACGCTGGATAGTAATCAACTAATCATCGACGCAACGTGGATGAGTGGACTGTGACTTGCACTTCAAGGTCATCCTCGAAAATATGTTATTATTTAGGTATAGGTAAAAAGCTACAAAACCAATTCCTGGTTAATTTATTTTAAAAAATTGTGTTATAATACTACGTGACCCACAAAATATATTGATTCACTTTTTTGTATGACTTTGATAACCATGCATCATTGATGCCGAAAGAGCATGTAGAAAAGGAAGTTCTATGCTAGCAAAAAGTGGCTCGTGTACTTTGCTTGCTAAGTTTATAAGAAGAAAGTATACGCTGTCTCATTATATTTAATTTATTTAAGGCTAAGTGTAAATCTGCAGTTCGTTTTAACCGTAACATTATGTATCTATATATGTGGTATCATCAATATTACCTCTCGGTTAAATAAATCCGGCCTCAACCTACAATATCTCGTCAAACATAAACCATCTCCGAATCAAATGATTGATAAAAAAAACTCATTTATTACTAAAATTAACTCTTTGTCAAGTTAGATAAAGAATACAATTTTAATGAGACGATATTTCTCGATTCGTCTACACCGATAAGGCTGTAAGGCATCTTTTGTATTTCGCCAGCTGATTTACTGCATTCCTCTGAAGAGTTATCTCAGGCTGATGCGGAGTTGGCTCTGCGGTATACACTTATCTGCGAAATTAATCTCAACCCATTCGCACGTAAGTTAAGAGATGTATCTGAACGAATCTAAGAAGCGACAACCTTAGACTTTCTAAAAGCTAATCTGAGAGCTATTAAAATCGTGCAAGTAATAGTCGCACAATGCATTGGAGTAAAGACTGCAGATATTAAAGAAAAAGTAGAAACACGCATGCATGCCGAGTAGTGCTGAGGCGGGCCAGCGTCGTCATGACAAATATCCTTGATGCAATGAGGTGGCCATTCTGCACATACAACGAGCTCAGACCATTGTGTTCACACAAAGGGATGCATGAGACTATGAGAATTCAAGAGAAGCTGGGACTTCGAGATGGAACTTGGAAAAGTTTCCCGGACGCGCACCTTTTCAGCATTTTCTTCGCAGGCACTACACGAGCCGCAATTTAATGAGTCTTGAAGCATTAAAATGCATGGTCGATCAAAGAAGTTTAGTTCTAAACTTAGTAAGAAGCTATTCTACGACGTATTAAATTAATACACGACGTAATACGAAGTGTTGTTATTGTGATTCATGTGTGGGGAAGCACAATGGACTTGTACCTACTTGGTGCAATCGTTGAATCAAATTCTACTTGCAATTTATGTGACTCATCTATTATTTAGCGCTATCATCGTAGACCTTTCTATATTGGTTACAAATTCAATTTATGTAATGTAATACTGAATCCAATTTCAAAATGTACGTTCAGAAGTCATTGAACTGCCACCAGATTTTTTTATCGTGGGAAAAAGTGAAGGGCTTCGGTATGGAGGAGCCCCTTCAACATTATATTGCTACGCGGATAGTGGCACGTCAGTCTCACTCAATGGTTTAGTTGCGTTTACCGCCACCAAGTATACCACTGAGAACGCAGTTTTATTATTTATGTAGCTGAGAATAACACTGCGTTCTCAAATACCCATGTCAAAGGCAAATTTGCCAGTTTCTAAACGCTCGCTATTTTGCTATTTGACGAATCTTCGTCGTTAGTAAGATTGGGCATTATCAAATTTGCCTCGGCATATAGTAATTCTGTTAGAACTATTGAGGGTCGCCTCGCTCCTTCCGCTCCGCTCCGCTCCGCTCCGCTTCGCTCGGCTCCCAACCTTAAACGCTCCTCCTCGCTCGTCGAAAGACTTTCGATTTCGGCTTTTTAGGTAAAATGACGAAGTCATTGTACAAACGGCGGCATTTTTCAGCGAGCGTTTAGAACGGCGCCGTTTGTAAAACGTCGAATTTTAGTATTCATTTTCGGCTTATCGAACCTCGTCACTGGTTTTCATAACTGAAAAATACCAATCAAAAGCATTGCAAACACCAATTTATCGTAAGTACTTGTTTACCCTAGATTTATAAAATAAAGCGACATAACCGTTCACAGATACTGTACCATAACTATTCGTTCATACAATTTGTATAGTAAAATACACAATTTGTATAGTATAATACCTATTTTTCTGAGAATTACTATTAGTAGCGTAATTCAAATAAATATATTTTTTATTATTACCTTTGTATGCCATACAATGTATGGCATTTAATTATTTATAGATATGGAGCATACAAATAATAAAAACAATTAAAACACGATATATTTTGACTCCTACTGTGGAGTCGTCATCATTCGACTGATGACGACTCCACAGTAGGAGTCGAAATATATCGTGTTTTAATTGTTTTTATTATTTATATGCTCCATATCTATAAATATTAGTAGCGTAAGTGACACTAAAAATATACGTTGTAAGCGACAAAGTAAATTGTCTGTGAAGTGCCATAAACAGATCAAAAAACACAATTCCAATATGAATATTTATGAAGAATATACAAAATATATCACGAAATAGAGGCGACATCTGAATATGTCGTCTCTATGTCGTCATGTATGGGTTTAATATAAAATGGTAATAAAAATAATGTCAATCTTACATAACATATCCGTATATAGTGTCAGGATTTTCATTACCAAAAACTCACAAAAAAACTTCACCTGTAAAAAAAAATTGTCGCTTACAATACTTCGCCGGTAATGGCTCGACATTATAGCTTCCTGTTACAAAATTACCTACAAGTGGTAAATATAAGATTGAAAATGGGGCTACACTTTGGGCTACACATAATCCCCAATTCGAGGGGCAGGGGTGTCGTGGAGAGTGCGTGGTCAATCAAATCTGACAATTGAGACGCTTGTTCAGATGACAATTGACTCTACATTTTTAGGCCGAATCTTTATTGGGGATATTTTGTAAAAAGTGGATGTATCCGGTTTCGACATGAACGATTTAACGCGTCCGAAGTACATTGTACCTTTTCAGTGTTATTCAAGGTCAGTTGAGTGGTTACTGGTTAAGACATCTAAAATTAATTAATACAGTAAGGTGTGACTCCTTGATGGAACTTCATTCTAACACTAATAAAAGTCTTCTTGTAAGAGTTCCTCTATTTTATTTATTTAATTATTACGACCAGTTTCGTCTGTTTGACTTCGTCGGGCAATCAGCAAAAAATAAGTAAATAAAATAGTGGACCTCGTACAAGAAGACTTTTATTAGTGTTATTTCTAAAATTAACTGTCAAAATGTGGGAAGTCATCAAATATTTTCGTGTTTTTTTTTTGTAAAACTATAAATATTAACTCAATCGGACGCACGGAGATACAAACAAGGATCAAACAGGCTTTCATGCTATCCACCTCTCAAAATATATACTTTTGAGGCGGTGTGGATATGTGGCTGTCGGCGAATCCTTTTCGGAATAATTCTTCTTCTTCTTCTTCTAAATTCTTTATTGCACAAAACACAGTTTAATGTACAACAGGTGGACTTAATGCTAGAAGCATTTTCTCCCAGTCAACCCGACAGAAAGTACAAGAAAGTTACAGATGCAGGTGTGCAAAAAGGCTTTACAATTTTAAATTTACTTGTAGTTATTTAATTTTGTAATTTCAGAAAGATGTTTACGTGTTTTTGTTACGTCTGAAAATGAAGTTCATTTATTATTTCATTTCGTAAACACTTATAATTTGCTTCACAAATTACAAAATTACTCGTGAATTAAATAAACCAAACTATAATCGAGGTTGTTTTAATTTTTCATGCCTAATTATATAATAAACGAACCGTTACAAAAAATAACTCCGACTAAAATTCATTGCGAGTTTATTATTTTTTATGGTTAGGCGTTTTATTTATAGTTTAGTTTTTATTTGAGGACTTTTAGGTTTTTAGTTTAATTTGTCATTTTAGTTAATATTAAAGCTTAGTTATAAATAACTATTTTGACAGTAACAATTATCTTAATTACGAGTATACTATTATTTATTACTAAATTATATTGTGAGTTAATTAATTAATGTGGTAGAGTGATCATTGAACCTTGTTCCTGGTCCCTGGCCGGGTCTCCGGTATGGGTTCGGGCGGTTGATTAGATTTCACCTTGTATAACAAATTTTACCTATAATTTTAATCGTATATATATTGCTACATAAATTAAATAAACATTTAATCTAAGTAGTTCATGTACATTTATTATTTTATTACATATATTTTTATAAGATTAAAATTTGACTTGTGAAACGTGTATTATATATATATATATATAATATATATATATAATATATATATACAAGGTATATATAGGTATATACCTACTTTGCAAAATAAACTTTTTGAATTTTGAATTTTAGAGCCATAGAAGATAACAACCTCTATGGGTAGGGCGCTCGCCTACTGACCCAGAGGTTGTGGGTTCAATACCCGCCGGTGCAAATTAATCTGTATTCGGTCTGCGTGCTTTGGAAGGCACGTTAAGCTGCTGGTCCATTTGTGCCTGAAGTACGGCGATAGGGCTCACCACCCATCACGTTAGGGCCATAAGATTCGTCGACGTAAGACACTGTTACCCTAAGTTTCAAGTTTACTTAGATTAGGTAACAGGGCTACTCCCTGGGTACAGCTTAGATTATATTTTATGTAGAAATAAGTAAAGTAAATAAGTTGTTAAAGATTAAAGATTAAAGATGCATGAGTAATGTAATATATTTTTTGATTGTTATCTAAATCAGAATCTCTTTGTAATCTGAAAACTTCTTGTATCGTATTATGTAATCTTTCTACATCAGAATTAGATTTAAAAAACTAAACTTGTGGGAAAAAAAAAAACTAAAAAACACCTCTGACACTCCTTCGGAGATTCATGTCTTGACTATATGTTATGTAAAATTAATATTCCGACTAAATTGAAATAGGAGAAAGGCACCCGAAATTGAGCTTGTTTGATGAAAATGGAAGGAGCGAATCAGGTTTGTCAGGATCGTAGCAGGTGGTGATCTTTGTCTACTTCTATGTGAGACAGGTTAACACCAGAACAGTAAAAACTAATTAATAGGTGCATCAATTTTTTTTTTCCGTTGAATGTTGGTTTATTTGTTTGTCTTTCTTTCACGCAGCAACGGACGTGATTTTTTGCATACAAGTAGTTTATGGGCTGGAGAGTGACATAGGCTACTTTTTATCCTGGAAAAATGCAAACAAAATTATTGCGGGTGAAGCCGCGGCCAAAATCTAGTAGATCCATGTAATAATAAGATTATATTTAATATTTGCGCAAACTAAATAGGATTCAAAGAGCTACATAATTTTCGAGCAGTTACATAAAGTTGCTTCAAGTCTAAAAACCTAGGCTCAAGAAATATACATACATGAATAACTAGAAAAAAAGTATAATAGTCGACCCTTTTCTATTACAAATCAAACAACCAAAATCCTAAGATCTTTTCTGCATGTCTGCCTGCGGCATGACTGAAAAACGGCTGAAAAGTACTTAGAAATCCCGAGGGTGTTGAGAAAGTTTAAAGTGACTTCACATTTTAAAAACTCATAAGCCATGTCAAAATTGCGGAACAAACACCCACACTTGACTGACTTTAAGTACATCCGGTAGATCCCATTTCTCCCGACCCTGTGGGAATTTCCTGAAATACCTTCTTGGCGAATATCTATGTCATACTGAACCTACAGTCCAAATTTCACGTTCCTAGGTCCAAAGGGGCTGTCCATATATTACGTCATCGATTTTCGACCCCCCCCCCCCCTACGATCATCCTATCATCATTATATATTCATATATAGTTATAGGTATATTATAGTATATACACTATAAGGTTAAATAATATTAGTTGGCGAAACTCAAAACATAGGTAGTACTAGTTTATATGAACAACTGTTTGTATGGGAGCTAAGCGAAATTCGCAACTTTTTTCTCTTCGTCCCATACAAATTGCCCCGATCAGCTGACTGGTCCAGTTCATATATGCCGAGTTGTTCGAAACAAATTTTAATATTTAAGTAGAGATTAAAGTACTACCTATGTTTTGAGTTTCGCCAACTATCAGCGCTAAAGTCCAGATTTTCCTATTCTGAGAGATTTTCAATTAAAATACTGGCCACTTTAGCGCTGACAACCTCAAATATGTACCTACATAATGTATTATGAAGCTTTTCCCGCCTCAAGATCCAAGGAGTTTGTATATAATTGGTACAACAATAGTCGCCTTCAGAAATAGGCGACTCCTGGTTGTCAGGTCCAGGATAGATCGTCTGATGAAGAGTGGTGGACACGACAGAGCACTCGACTGCATCACGTGATTGATGGGGAACGCTTTCGAATCCCTGGCGGGGTTATTAGCGCCTTTTTATAAAGGTTACTGAAGAAAAGGGGATTAGTTGCTTTCGAAATTCAAGTTAAGAGCGGTTTAGCAGCTGGATTTCTAAGTAAATAAGAGCGGTTAGCAGCCGAATTGTGAAAAACCCGCCTTTTTCTAATGAATCGAAACAGAACAGCTGAATTCAAAATTTGCTCATTAGTTATTCAACAAACCCTTATTACCTATGTATTGTGTATACCGCATTCGCAAAGTTTCCATCGGTTTCTGTAAATTAGGATTTTAAACTTTAAACTTTATAATTCTAATTTACAGAAACCGATGGCAACCTTGCAATGGCAGCACACACAATTACGTACATAGGCAATAAGGCTTTGTTATTCAAACTATTGAGTAAATTTTGAATATAAGTGTTCTGTTTCGATTAATTAAAAAAATGCGGGTTTTTTGCAATCCGGCTGCTAAACGGGTCTTAACAGCATAAAAAATTTAAATAAATATTATTTGTACGACAGCAAGAGACATTGCCTATCCCAGAGTGTTTAATATGTACAGAAATTGTTGTTTTTTTTTTTACATTTTCTTTATTGTCAAATTTTTCAGTGAAAAGTTCTGTGCACGCCATCTGCTTTATACCTATATTTCTGGCAAATGCAATTATGCCTTGATACTTCATATTCATGCAGAAAACTGTTTTATCTCAATCACTGCATCAGAAAATTTAAAATATAATCAAAAAATAAAAATATACATGCATATGCTTTTGGACTTATTTTTGCATATTTTCTAATGTTTTGTACTGATTTTTTATGTAATGTTTTTGTATAATGTTGTGTACAATAAATATTACCCGATATGTTGATAAATTTGCGTTCCATACCATAAAAGTAAAAACCGGCCAAGAGCGAGTCGGACTCGCGCACGAAGGGTTCCGTATCATCTATAAAAACGGCAAAAAAAGCATGTCCGTTGTATGGGAGCCCTCTTAAATATTTATTCTATTCTGTTTTTTAGTATTTGTTCTTATAGCGGCAACATTTTGCAACAAATTTGGCATTATGTTAGGTCTTGATGACGCGAACCTATTATATCGCCAATCAAAAAACAGTTTTTTTTTATTATAATGCGGGGTCAGTTTTAACGAGTCAAAAAAAAAATCATTAATATAATTATCGTGTGTGTGAGGAATCATTTGAAAGAGCTACCAGACAGAATTTATGTGACAAGATTTTCAAAACTGGCCATTCATTTCTTCGACCGTACATGCATATATCAACTGAAATGCTATTAGGTATACCTACTCCAAAAAAATAAAAAACATGGGAAGATTTGTTTGTGTTTCAAGCTAGCAACTTTTAAATAACGGCTATAACTTCCTGTAGAAAGGATGTATAAACTTTCGTGGGCATAAAAAGGATGGAAAAATTTGTTTAATACAAACATGAGTGGTACACCTACACCCGCGCTTCGTATTTAAAATTTCCTTAAGGCGATATGTAAAAGTTTTAGCGTCCTTGTTACTCCATATGCGAAAAAACCCTCAGTGTGAGAGGGACGGATTCGTGGAAAAGTAGCAAAAAGTCGGTTTTTATTAATATAAACCGTACTAAAGTTGCTATCAAAATTTCGTTTAACCAGCCCCTCTATTCTGTATCTTTAGTTGCCAACTGGACTAGGTGCCTATCATCAAAAACATAGCTAAAAACGGAACTTTCAAAATTGCTTTTAGTGGGTATTGAACTATTTACGAACTGTGCTAGTTACTTTAAGTGCGAACATATCCTTAGACAATCGGAATTCGATAGTATTTCTATATTTTTGATGATAGGCACCCAGTTCAAACGGCAACTAAAGATACGTAATAGGCCCTCAGGTCCTAGATACCGTTTAAACCCATCTAATAAAATATAATTACAGTCCATATGTCATTCTAAATTGTCAAACCAGGAGGATTGGTGTCGAAAAAGACCTCATTTCAGTAAATATTTCTATCAAGCCGAATTTCTCCAATCGCGTTTCTGTTTTAACAGGTCCCTAGAAAAAGATTCAGAAAATAATATACTATTTTATCAAAATACTACATTATTTACTGAAGTAGATATGCAAGTCCTTAAAGTGTCGATTTTTTTTCCGTAGCGCCTTAATGCCGCAGTTTCGTGGATCGATCCGACCTGGGATGGGAATAAGTTTTTAGCGGTAATAGAAAAGTTTGACAGTTCTAATACCTTCATGTCAACGGCGGGTAAACACGAAAAATTCAGAAGTTTTTTTTTTTTCTTTTTGTCAAGCTCCACTATTGAGAAGCGAGATTTTATTTCCAGCAAAAAATTGCTCGCAGTTAGAAATAAAGTTGATAAAACTAACTTATTTTATCGTGTCTTTCCTCGTTCTGTTTTCAGTCGTGACACGAATAGGGCCGTCCTGTGCACATGCACTTTTATTCCTAGATTTGGTGCAAGTGATAAGAAAAAGCTTAGAGGAGGTCGTATCCACGACTTGGGCGGAGGAGTACCGTCTACTTTTCTTATACAACGTGTAACAGAAAGGTGTAACCATATTTGAAGAGCTTATTCAATCAATGGTGTAGAACAACTTTTACTATGGAGCCAAACCTGAAATCTCAAAAAAAATATCTGCCCTTCCATACATTTCAGCCGAGCCGCATTCCATTTTTCTATGAAACAGTTAATTTTTTTTCGAGATACAGGGTTTGTTCCATAGTAAAAGTTGTTTAATACCATTGACTGAATAAGCTCTTCAAATGTGGTTACCTTTCTGTTACACGTTGTATAAGGTTAAATGTTACTGTGTGTCCAAGATTATTTGGACGATAACAGTCTGTCATAAAATAGTTAAACCTGTATTAAACTTAACTAAGCATACAAAACTCATAAAATATATTAATAAAATTTCGAAATAAGCCGCCTTTTCTCACAATATTGCTGTGCCCAACAGGGTACATAATGATCTAAAATTTTATGTAATATCTTTAACGTACATTATACTTACAATAAAAATATTGAGTATTGAGTATTAAATAATATTAGTTGGCGAAACTCAAAACATAGGTAGTACTAGTCTATATGAACAACTTTTTGTATGGGAGCTAAGCGAAATTCTTAAAATTTGTTTTCACCTTTCCATACTGGACCAGTCTGCTGATCGGGGCAATTTGTATTGGAGGAAGAGAGAAAAAGTTGCGAATTTCGCTTAGCTCCCACACAAACAATTGTTCATATAGATTAGGACTACCCATGTTTTGAGTTTCGCCAACTAACATAATTTAACCTTATATAAATAATAAATAATAAATAAATTCTTTATTTACTTATATAAATTTATTTATATAAGGTGACTTTTGTTCAAAAGCCAAAATCGGTGAGTGGTCAGGAACAAGATTCGTAAAACGAAACGCAAAATAAAACTTAGGCTTACTAATTGACTCGGAGTTGTCCGTAAATTAATATGGGCACAACATTTTTTTTTCTTTTGTCATAAAAAAGTTCATTGAACCTTAGTTCTGACCACTTATTGATTGTCCAGTATGAATTTATGCCAAAAATGTACACTAACTGAAGTGCACATAATCCTCTGTGTTACACATATTATACGTATGTTCATGTCTTCCTTTTGTTAATACTCATGATTTTTTCAAGTTATAGTAGACTAGTATCGTCTGATAAACATGTTTTATATCATGTTTGTTTAGCCTAGGATCAATGTACACTGGGTTGCAAACTATCATTAAGCTATATATGTGAAATAAAGAGCTTTGAATATCAAAATCAGTATAAATTTAGCTATATAAACGAAATACACTTTTTATAGAATTCTGTTGTGTTTTACTTTTTAGTTTGAGACCGCAAATAAATGATT
Organism: Ypsolopha sequella; assembly: GCA_934047225.1. Classification (NCBI taxonomy): domain Eukaryota; kingdom Metazoa; phylum Arthropoda; class Insecta; order Lepidoptera; family Ypsolophidae; genus Ypsolopha; species Ypsolopha sequella. The sequence goes on from OW203996.1 coordinate 15,327,595, forward strand.
ATTTGCCGTGATTTCGAGTCTTATCCGGGTTCAGATAGAAATTACGAAAGGCAAACATATTTTTAAAATGTAATTGTACCCTAAAAAGCATTAAATTGTGCTCAAAGTATGGCGAATCGTCAGCCTCTATCAGATTTACTCGTAAAACTCTCATGGATACAAAACTGTTACAGTCAGCACTTGAAATTATTTATAGATCCCGTCAGAGAAACATTTCGTGCCGATATTTATTTCATTTCAGATATAATCTTGTAACTTGCAGCATCAACTAGCCAGCTAGTGAGTCGTGTAGGCTGGTGCAGCTAGAACAATGCGCCCACGTCTTGCACCGCACAAGGACTTTCTTTCCTACATTTGACACGGAGTTGCACAAAGAAAACGTCATATGCAATCGCAAGAAACAATCTCATAATACGCACAACTGGGACTCTTTTGTGATCGTTCATTTTGCTCGAGCTGTAAGAAACTGAAAACGGTATATTTGTGTGCCTGCGATTCGAAAAGTTCCATCTACTTCCAGATTTTATTCTATGTAAGAAATATTAAGTCATTAAATCTTATTTATTTATCGCGAAGAGATCTTTATCAAGCAGTAGGACACGGCAGAATCAATGGAGGATACCGAAAAGAAAATAGTAGTTTATGCTACAAGGGCGAAAAGGAATAAATTACGAGGACGATTTTAAACACGAGCGTAGCGAGCTTTTTAAACGTAACCGAGTAATTTATTGCTCTTACGCCCGTGCATCATACTACGTTTTTCAATGCATACTGTGAGGAAATAAAACAAATATAGTCTTGTGAACTTTAAATTATGATTGGCTCACTAGACTGTATCCAGAGCCGTTAAACAGTGGAAAAAAAAGTATAAAATTTATGGTACACAGGAAAGGTTGCAGGTTAGCCAACCATTGTAACTAAAGTAAAAATAATAATAATAATAATAAAGCCCTAGGGCAAAATAATCGACTTTCTGTTCGGTTATGATGCATAAAAAGTGGGTCTTTACGAGCACTTGCAATCAAAAATAATTTAACTAGTAATATACACTCGTATTCTATATAGTAGCTCAATTTAACATGATTAAAGCCCCGATATCATATTAATCCATTTACAAATTCTTAGCAGTTCCAGGTCGCTTACACGTTTAGAGTCGTGACCCCGGGAAGGAGTAAACTAGGTTCACTCACACGCCCGGAGCCCATTCAGGTGCTCGTAAAAGGGGACCCAAAGTTCTGAAACGAGCGTGCACGAAGCTACTCGAGTCGAGGTTGAGACTAATTTTCCGAACGCTTTGGGTCACCCTCTACGACATTTTTCAGCATTTTCTATAGAGAGGTAGATTAGATTATGTTTACAAACAAAAACCTATATATTGAAAGAATGTTAGTAATCTGAAGAATAGAAAGTGTATATCCCGTAAAATCTTGTTATCCATCATCGTGGCTCCAATCCATCTTATTATTTATATTATAACATCGTACTATAATATCCTATTAACTATATATACTTATATCGTACAATATCTTATGCTTATTTTGATTAACAGATCCTTAGGGTCAGTTTCTGAATTAACAAATCTCACTAAGCGATACTTAGGTGACGAATCAGCGCTTAAAATAACCTAAACCAGATGCTCTACAGGTCTTTTCAAGCGATATTTGAATGACGGTAATAATTATAGAATTTCGGCTTAGTCGGCTTTCCCGCTCATAACACGTATTGAGGTGAGCCATTTTTATATAAATGACGTTAATAATTATAATAATAATTGTGTTTTCTAACATGACCAAACGTGACAGAGAAAGACCTTTTGAAATGTGGTGTTGGCGTAGAATGGAAAGAATAAGTTGGATGTGAAAGAAAACCAATGAAGAGGTTCTGCAGATTGTAAACGAAAAGCAAGTTTTAATGAGGACCATAGATTATAGAAAAGGAAAGATGTCGGGACATCTGATACGACACGACAATTTTATCAAAGAAACATAATTGAAGGAAAAGTAGAGGGGAGGAGAAATTAAGAGAGGAAGTCCTAGGAGAACATTCATGGATCAGGTGAAAGAGAAAGTAAATGTCGTGTCGTATCAAGAAGTTAAAGAAAAGGTGGAGTGCAAAAGTGGATGGATAAGACTTCACCGACAAGAGCACAAGCTTTTAAATTAAATTGAAAAAAAAAATAGAAATTATTTAACAATACAAATCATTGCGGTATGAAAACGCATAAAGAAAAGTAAATCTGGATGTGAGGTGCTCTGAACCGGGATTCGTTTGGATTATTTAGTATTTTAAACTTTTAAATAGGAATTGATTTTATTATAGGTCTAATTTCTAAAGTCAGAACTCAAGTATGATGGTATAACAAGAACACGGTTCCATCGGGATAAACTCACAGAAAAGGCCAATCAGTTCAGTATGTACAAATCTGTTTAAAAAGCATGTTAAACAATGATAAAATAAAACAGTATAGTTGAGCGAAGTGGAGCTAGTGAGGCCAGTGGCGTGCATAGAACATTTTTCCGGAAAAGCAACCAGATGATCAAGTCTGACAATAAAAAAAAAATGAAAAAAATTAAATAACATTTTGAAGAAAAAAAAGGTTAGTATGAAAATGTTCACTCTTGGGTAGGCAGTGCCCTGGCTTCATACAAACTATCTTTTTTGAAAGTGTTATTTAATTATTTTTATATATTTTTTTATTGTCAAACTTGATCTTCTGGTTGCTTTTCCGGAAAAAAGTTCTATGAACGCCACTGAGTGAGGCTTCCTTTGTATGTAAAAAAAGTTCTTTCCTACCACACTTATTAAAGCTAAAAAACGGGTTTGGCCATATATTTTGCTAAAAAAAACTTTGCAGTTTCATTCAACTTCGTTTTCCGCAAAACATTAAAGTGCTTTTGCTACATTTCCACCCGGCTACATTTTATAGTTTCTATTTTCACAATTGGCATACCGAGATCTCGCGACCCTTCTCACTAAGAACTTCCATTAACTGCTAGACAGTGCGGAATTCAATAAAATCCTCTGGAAGCGGAACCGGGCATCTAGCTATCTGATAAAGTGAAAATTATACGTCCCGAAAATAAGAGAAAGAAAACTACGCACGAGATAGATACGGATCCCTTTGCAATATTAACTAGAGATGAGACAATGGCGATGTCGATAATTAGTTTTTACCAAATATATTTATTAGATACTTTTGTTCTAATTTTGGAATAAGCTTGGCTTCACGCATTGTAAATCTAAATCCGACCAATAACTCTCTCAAATTTAGAACTTATCAAAAGAGTTTTTTTTACTTGTTATGTTTATATATGTAATAATAATATGTTATAATATTTAGAATTATTAATTAAATAAATTATAATATATTGCAATTACCAAGCTCAGACTCTGGTATGCGGTAGTCTTTGGATGCTTTGACGTGTGGGATTGCCGAAAAGGCACATCCATTTTTTTTTTAAAGTTTTATACGTACTCTGGCCCCACGCACATAAGATCTAGGCCGTAAAACAGCGCATAACTGACTTGGATTGTTGTTTTTTTTTTATGTTCCTCAATCACCTTTTTCCATGTCTTTGGAAAATTTGAATCTGCTATTGAATCGGTAAATGAATAGCTGTAGAACTAAACCTACAAAATACAAATTATTTCCGCATAATATCGGTAAGTATAAACAATGTCACGCTGAATATTTAAGATTTATCGTATCGATATCTAGTACGCAGGACGACCCTAGTATTAAACTTTAGTTTCGAAGGGCGGGAATTACATACGACCGACAAGGGAGGAACTAACAACAAACACGGTTTAACATAACATGTTATGTTTCACGCTATTTTCCTACCTTTTTAACCCTTGGCAGAGAAACAGGTGGCGAGAAGTCACTTCTTGTTTGATATTGGGTGAATCTTTGTGAGAAAATGGACGTTGACGATTGTTTTCTAGCCTATTTACAGATATTTTACTTTACAGATTGGTTGACGTGGGTTTGGTTCTTCACGTAGTTCTTGGTTTTTTTTTTCAAGATGAGCTTGAAGCATTTGTAATTCATAGCTAAATAATTTATATTTAACTTTTACGAGCTTTTGATTATTAAATTTATTATTAAAACAATTAAAACAATTATAACTCGATATATTTCGGCCCTCGGTATGGGGCCGTCATCAGTCGAATGTCACATTGATGTCGACTGATGACGGCCCCATACCGAGGGCCGAAATATATCGAGTTATAATTTTTTTAATTGTTTTAATAATAAATTTAATAATCAATAGCTAAATAATAATATTGGTAAATTAAATAAAATAATAATATTGGTAAAAATTGTAATGTAGTTCAACCCCTTAACTACCTACACAAATTTTATTTGTTAAAAATATTTTGTTTTAATATGCTAAATTGTCTAAACGCGAGAGCATGTTTGGCGAAACGGACCCTTAAAATTTACTGACCAAACAAATAAATATAGTTAAGGTGGGCCATACCGCTCAGCTGCCATATAAATGCTTTAGGTGATTGTGACGCCCTGATGGCTATGATCTCAATGAAACTTTGCGCACATCTTTATATATATTTCCCTTCCCCTCCACGCCGCACTCAGACCCATCACTCATTAAAAGATGGCGAGATATTCAAAAAGCGCGGAATTTGACAAATGGTTTCAAGTAAAAAATGTTTTCCATGAAAAGGTAACTGTTTATTTATAGAAAAATTTATAAACCTAGTATTTTTTATATGAATGACGTTTGTATTTCTCTCTTTTTTTATTTCCAGTATAGATAGAAATTATACAACATGCTAAACTTTACGTAAAATCAAGGCAATATTCAAGATATCCTGACAGCTATTTTGATGGTGATTCCTCAAACTTTGCTTTTTGGGCTGTATAGATGTCGCTAGATAACAGTGGCGTGCACAGAACTTTTTGCTGGAAAAGCAAACAATTGGTCAAGAACAACAATAAAAAAAATATAAAAAAATTTAAATATCATTTTGAAAAAAAAAAGTTTGTATAGGAAATTTTGACTCTAGGGTAGACATTGTCTACCCTGGCGTCATACAAATTTTTTTTTTCAAAGTGATATTAAATTTTTTTTTTATTTTTTTTATTGTTATTCTTGACCAATTGTTTGCTTTTCCAGCAAAAAGTTCTGTGCACGCCACTGCTAGATAATACGTTTGAAAAAAAATCTAAATTCGAAGCACAATAACACAATTTTTAATAACGTTTTAAAAAACGACAAATTTTGATTTAACGTTAACTAGGTCAACTCTTGAGTATCAAGGATCTTTATTTACAGTCATAGTTTGTATGCATTCAAAACTCAAACTTGAAACATCTAAAGTGTTAAAACAAATAATACACAACCAACTCAACAACCAAATCACGAGTAAGTTTTTATATTTAGCAAAAATATGTAGCAAGATATGTCCACATTGGAATTGCTAAGTCTACCAAGGCATTTACTTTTGCGAACGCAAAAAATAAGGCCAAATCTAGAATAGCAACATTACTCTTTATAGGCTTCGTCAGCAAAATCCACGACAAATATAACGCGTACCGAGTCCTTTACCATAATTACTTATCTCGCAAGTAGTAGGACGGAATTCCATATATTCGCGCAGCGGATCCCCAACGCGAGGTACATAAAAAGCTCCGCAAACTCTAAAATGGAGGAAGAAAAATCTCACAAAAAGTAGGAGTGAACTGGAATTAAATAGTCGTATCTCTGGGGTGACAGTGAGAATCCATCAGCGGGTACGATTGGTTCGATAAAAGCCACTAGACCGGGAGCCAGGGACTAAACTTTACCCAATCGCAGCGCGAAAATGAATGCTCGACGCGGTTGTTAGGTTTTAAACTAAAAGTTATTTTGTCTCTATGTCAATGAGGGCAAGTAGAGTTTATTAATATTTTATTTTATGAAAGGCAGACAAAATAAACAAAATCCATTTTTTTTTTTCAATATTGGCTCTTGTCGCATTCAGCAGCGTCAAGCTGTACGGTACATTGGTTTTACGCTACGCCTAGGTAAACATTAAGTTAAGAGTATGGCGTACTCTAGCAACTTTTTTCACTACCTGTCAAGGACAATATGTCCAATGGCAGAGATTTTATTAGCTTTTGATAAAGGCGATTATATACTGGCTCATTGGCCTCTTTTTTTTGGACGGTAATACTAATAATCACACAGCAAAAAAACAAATTGGAGGGTTTTTACCATATACTGAAATATTTTGTAGGCAAAAAAATATTGAATAAAATCGATCCTGAAAAAGAAATACGTTGGTAATATATTTTTTCTAAGAAATTGATACTTGTCGTTGTTGGTTCTTGATGGAACATTTGTAACATATTGTAAATAAATAAACTCATAGAGATATCTAAAATCCTGACGATGTTATTATAACGAAACCGGTCGCTAGTGTAGAATATATAAAAAGTGGAACAGGTACCAATAATTTGTTTTATTTACAATATATTTTTTTAGACAAAAGTATATATCATTTTTAATAGTATGTTCACTTAAACAAACCAAATGTTTTTTTTTAGTCTGGCGTTGAGCCTTAAGGCGATTACCATCGCCAAATTAGCAGCTCGATTATGTCAGTACGAATACCAACGGAAACGACATTGAAATAACGTTCATATCAGCGCGCAATGCAGAGTGGCTGTTACGACGCTCGCTGCGTCCTTGAAAGAGCGAAATAGGAGAAAATTATACTTTTCACATGGACGTGATTGTTCGATTGAATAATCCTATGTAATGTTTATAGCTATCAAGTTTATCTATTTATCAAAGCATAAATGAATTCAATCGGCCAAGCCACTTAGGAGCAGTAGGAAATTTAAGCCAAAAAACACCATTTAGTTAATACATTTTTTCATGTAGAAGTTTTGGTGCTATGAAATAGAAAAATGTTGCATATATTGTCTAAGAGCTGATTATTCATAATACATTTTTTCATTATTTTTGTTTTGGCCGTAAACGAGGAGTAGGCTTTAGAAAGTACCCATTTGGCAATAGTAAGGCCCTTAAGACCTAAGCTCCCGATCTAGACCGCCCCCGCGCTCCCCCCGTGACACAAATAGTAATTTGATCGCACTCCCTCACCACCCGAGCCTCGTTATACTACAACAAAGAATGAAATTGGTTACAGATTCATAGATTTTTATGCGGGTCAAAAAGTTCCCAGCGATAAGTGGGAAGCCATTGGGATTACAGATGATTAGTGATGAAAACATTTCGAATAGCTGCAATAGGGGATCATCGATTGTGCTTTTGGGAATGTTTCAATTAGCATTCATGTTCATGATCATATTCAATATTGAATTTATTGTTTGGTTCCTCCATTCAAAACAGACGCAATAAGCCGTTAGCGGAATTTGTGCATGAAGTTCGTGTTGCTCAGTGTTTTCTCCAGAAATTCAACTGAGTTTACTTGAAACTTGTAGTTAGGTATCCAATATCTGAATCAGTTCATCTAGTAATGCGTTGATCGTCAGGTGTACCTGAATATACCTGAGCTTCTAAGTTGTAACTTGAAGTTAAGTAAAATAGATAACTATCGATGTCTAAATCAAAGCTTCAAGAATGTTTAAACACTTCTTATCCTTATTAAACTTTGTTTAAAAAGTCCTCTATCTTAAAATAAAATAAGGATTTGTATTAACTACTTATATAATGAGTAACATATGTAAAATGTATGTATGAGTAAAAAGAATAAGTATTTAAGGATCCGTCCTCGACCAACACTCCAAAAATGTGGACACGATTCACTTTTATTACAAAGGACCACATATAAACATATGACCTTTTATATTCCACCCATGTTTGTAATATGGGTCGTTGTGTATGTATGGAGTTTTCATATAAGAACGAAATGACGAAGGAGTCTCTGATGAGAAGCGTCTGGCGAGGGCGGGCGCGGAGCCCGGGGCGGGCGGCTTTGATGGGCCGCGTTATTTACCGACTACAAACATTTATTTGTAAAACTGAATTTTCAGAAACTAAACTATGGTAGAAATGAATTTCCATTATTTTGACATTTAATGGTTTATCCATTGCAGGGAGATAAAAACCGGTCAAGTGCGAGTCAGGCCTCACTCTTTTAGGGTTCCGTACTACATATTACCGATTATTTCAAGCTAAATATTTATTTAATTTTAGGTAATGTTCCAATTCTGTCAGATATAAAACTGCAAAATTAAGTTGGTTGAGTATTCGGGGACGTAACCCTAAAACTACATTATATATCGGCGTTTTTAGTATTTGTTGTTTAAATACAGCATATGGTACATAACATATAGAAATTTCAAATTCCTAACTGCTTTGGCTTTTGAGATAGATACCGTAACAATAATGGCCTAAAAATGGCAACTTTCTTTATTAAAAAAAAAATATATATATATAGCTCATTTCATAAAGTTATTATGAAATGAGCTCTTAAAAATGACATCCCACATGCTAGGGTAAGAAAAAAACATTTTTTCGGCTCCATTTTCATGTATATGCCCCACCTTTATAATAAATATATATATAATTATATATAGACACGAACCTGTGGTTACTTAAACCGTATCAATATTTATTCAGTTTTTTCCGTTATCTTGTACATACAGAGAATCAAACACAGGTTGCATTCTATATGGGTGAGTCATAAGATAATTGATGTAATACCTATAATATAAATAAGAAGGAGGATCGACACGTTGCAAAATGTTTCCCTTTATTTGTGTATATGTCATGGGCAGATCGTAGCATTGGGCAAATCGTAAAATATGAAATCGAAAATCTTTCAGCAAAAGTCAAAAATAGGCGCGACGAGCGGAGCGAGGACCAGCTTGTTAGATTTACTGTATACCATTTACATGTTAATAAATTTGGGGAGCCGAGCGAAGCGGAGCGGAGCGAGCCGACCCTCCTATAGCTGTTTCATCCACCACTCGCCTCAAAGCTCGTCTCATCATGTGTGTAATTACACCAACAATTGTAGACAAACAAGAGGGTATACTTATATAACGAACACAGCTGTTTCGCGTGTTTATTAAAACGCGCTTTGACACTGCGTTCGTTCATTCGTACAAAGTGACACATGTCACATATGAACATACAAATACTCGTATACGGATTCTGAAAATGCAAATGTGTCCTACTTAAAACATACATGAATTTTCAAAATGTGAAGTCATTGATAATATTTTGTACTTTTCTTGGGGTCCAATTGTAATTCTACCTACATTGAAGATTCATGATTTATGACAAAGACAGACGGAAGGCACCGAGGTTTCACTCAAAGGGTTTCCGTTTTCAAATTTGGAACCCAAGAGACAAGTACACATTAAAAAAAAATCCTCTATGAAAAAATAAACGCCATATTTAATGAAATAATATAATTGCAACACCAAAAGCAGAAGTATACTATTTTATAAAAAACAAATTAAATAGCAATAAAAACTAAACTAAACTACCTATGTGCTTACATCTTGGAAAAAGTATATTAAATAAAATATGTTTTTTAACTCGTCGCCGTTTGGAAAGGCGTTAACAGCGTTACATCGCTGATTGAATTTATTAAAACTGTAAAGATAATAAGGTCGAATAGTTAAAAAGACTTTTGTTATGTTTGTAAAAGGTAAAGCTACCGAGGTAAATTTGAATCTTAAGGTGAGCCATCCCGCTCAGCTGCCATATAAATGCTTGAGGTGTTTGTGACGTCTTGATGGCTTTGATCGCAATGAAACTTTGCACACATCTTTATATATGTTTCTCTTCCCTCTACTTCTTCCCATCTCTCATGTATGTAAATACTTTATTGCACAAAATAAATATACAATGCACAAAGGCGAACTTAATGCTAATTAGCATTCTCTGCCAGTTAACCTTTGGTGATGTGGAAAGTTTTGAGGGTAGTGCCAGATAAGTTAATTACTATAATCAATTCAAGAGGTGCAAGATAGCGAGATATTCAAAAATCGCCGAATTTGTGAAATGGTTTCAGGTAAAAACTGTTTTCAATGAAACGGTAACTGTTTACTTATAGACAAGTGTATAAACTTAGTTTCCTTTACATGAACGACGTCTGTATTTCTCTCTTTTTTATTTCCAGTATAGATAAAAATTATACAACTTGCTAAACTTTGCGTAAAAACGAGGCAATATTCACGATATCCTGACAGGTGTTATGATGGTTTTATGCTTTTTGAGCTGTATAGAGACGTAGTTAGACGTTGTTAGATAATACTTATGAAAAAAATATGAATAAAATAAGCTGTTGACTTCACATTCTGTTTTTAAGTTTTGTATGAATCTTAAGAAAAATCCAGGCGTAAAGGGGCCTTTTAAGCGGACTTATTAAAGCTACCGTACGAAAACAATGTAGCTGAATAAGTAGAATCTCCTGTAAGCTTCTTAGATCTCAAAAACATGGAAAACTCTCTCTCTCGCTGTTGTTTGTTAGAAACGATGACGACGCAGCCAGCGGGTGGTGGCGTCACCCATATTCAGCGATATCCTGGAGTATTAGCGATGGCCTGAACGTGGGTGTCGATTTATCAAGTTTTTATCGGCGAGTTCTAATCGCGGTTGAACGTGTGACTGACCGCGTCAGAAATGTTTGCTACTTTCGGCCGAGAGAATATATCAAGTGAATCTTTGACCATAACGTGCCATATAACGAGACAAGATTCAACCTTCCCATGAATATTAATATAAATTAGTACAAAGAACTTTACAAGACCGTCCAAACTAATAAACTAAAAATGACAATAAATGTATTTTTCAGTGTGTCGCCAATTCGGTCAGCATACGTCCTGCTAAGGCAACCAGGCCCTGTAGTATAATGTTTAATCGCGCGCGACGCGAATTGGTTGTATCACAAGTGCGAGGAGCACGACATACTGTTTAATCGCAAAAACATCGTGTCACGTGTCTCGCTCTTGTGATTTAACTAAGTTGCGTCGCGCGCGATTAAACATTATACTACAGGGCCTGGTCGCCCTACCAGGACGAATTGGCGACACACTGAAGAAGATATTTATTGTCATTTTTAGTCTATTAGTTTGGACGTCTTGTAAAGTTCTTTATACAACGTGTAACAAAAAGGTGTGGTCATATTTGAAGAGCTTATTCAGTCAATGGTACTATGGATATGGTACTAATTTTACTATGGAACGAATCCTGAAATCTCGAAAAGAATATGCCCTATACATTTCGGCCGAGCAGCATTGCGAAACAGTTGGAAACATTGCGAAACGAATGGATACGCCAACTGCAATTTGGACCTCTTTTTGAAGGCATACTCCTCCCACACGGGTGCTCCAAAAACTTTCATAAAAATATATGATAGGCATTATAGAGTCAAAAATAAATTTTAAGTTTCATAAACTGTTTTTCTATTGTAAGTTCTGACAAATAAAATTGAAAGTCATCGAAAATTTCACATGATTAACACAAGAATACTCTTACTCCTTCCAAACGCCTAAAGCGATTTTAATTATTATTTCACCAAATTATAGGAAATTTTTAGAAATTTAAGTTCAAATTTTTTTTTCCGTTCATGACGTTCATGTGAAAAGTATTATTTTGTCCTATTTTGCGCTAGCCGGAGACGCAGTGGTTGTCGTAACAGCCACTTTTCAAGGCACACTGAAATGAACATTATTTCAATGTCATTTCCGTTGATATTTGTACCGACACACATCTAGTTGCTTATTTAGCGTGGTTATACGCCTTAATTTGTTTTATTTATTTATTTACACAAGAACCTTATACCTACTCACAGTTTTATACCAACTCGCAGGTTAAGACAATACTACATAATATAATTAAATTACATATATTTCTACTTATATAATTATCCTTACATAATTAACTATTTTAAAAAGTTACGTACACTTGCAGCAAATTTTGCGAGTGTGGTGTAAAAAATGTCTACTTCTTGACACTGAGCGATCAGTTCATTCAAAAGTGTACACGCATGGAAAGTGGGAGCGTAACGAGCATGCTGTGTGCGTACCACAGAATTTTGCGTAATTTCAATGTTGGCTCCATAGTAAAAACTGTTCTATACCATTCTGAATAAGCTCTTCAAATATGACCACACCTTTCTGTTATGGCACCCAAGTTGATCTCAATTCTTTTTTTGGCAAAGCTATAATCCTGGACTGCCTTTTTACTGAACACGGCTCTTTTTTCACATTTATGTTTTTGATACGATACACACACTCAAATAAATATACTTTTATTTTTAAAAATTGCAAAGTCAGTTTAATTATTCTCTTTTCGGCTATATAATATAACTAAACTGTGCCCACCGAGCCCTTGAAGAAATTGTTATTTTTAGATTAAGATTTTTGATATTTTTTTGTATTTGATAATATCTCATATTATTATAATTTTTGTATGTTTATTTCTTATTTATATATGTATGTGTATATTTTATAGGTATATATTCATCTATTTAAGTATGTTCATGTATTTTTATATGTAAGTGTATGTTTTAGATATTTTGGTTTAAGTTGTAATCTTGATCTCCCTATTATTTTCTAATTAGTATTTACACCTCCACATGTTAATTTTTTCATCTTTCTGTTAGCTACCAAGGGTTGCCTGGAAGATATAGCTATGAGCCATAAGTGCCGCCCTTGTACACTATGTTTTATTGTTTCTTTTGTCTTTTAAGTTATTTTAGTAAATGTGTAAAAAAAATTATAAATAAATAATAAATACAATATTTTATTTTTATTTTATCTTATGTTTGTACTTACGTATTATTTTATGATCTTCTTGTGGTGAGTCAGTGCCCATCGCCAAGTACTTACCTGGAATAAATAACATAAAGTTATTATGAACTGAGAGAGACGTTCTAAAAGGGTTCACTCTTGTACAGAGGAATATAAAATTAATACTCAACCAGCTATATAGCAATAAAATTGTATGTAAGTCAGGCGACCACTACCATAATACGTGTATGTACATTTCGAGGAATCAGACAAAGCATAAATAAATTATGCAGAACCAATATCGTCAGTTCAATGACGAGACCTTTTATCTGCTTCACCATTTCCTTGAATAGCTCTTATAGAAATTGTTCTTACTGCTTATCTCTAAATGACGCAAACGTACTAGCGAAGAAAGTGCCAGCGACGCACTTTTCGCTATTATTAAGGCGAATGGGTACGACAACTGCAATTTGGACCTGTCTTTGAAGGCCTACTCCTCCCACACGGGTGGTCCAAAAACTTTCATAAAAATATATGATAGGCATTATAGAATCAAAAATAAATTTTAAGTTTCATAAACTGTTTTTCTATTGTAAGTTTTGACAAAAAAAAATCGAAAGTCATCGAAAGTTTCACATGATTAACACAAGAATTCTCTTACTCCTTCCAAATGCCTTAAACGATTTTAATTATTATTTCACCAAATTATAGGAAATGTTTAGATCTAAAAAATTCAAGTTCAAAATTTTTTTTCCGTTCATGGCGTCCATGTGAAAAGTATTATTTTTTCCTATTTTGCGCTAGCCGGAGACGCAGTGGTTGTCGTAACAGCCACTTTTCAAGGCACGCTGAAATGAACATCATTTCAAAGTCGTTTCCGTTGATATTTGTACCGACACACATCGAGTTGCTTATTTAGCGTGGTCATACGCCTTAAACTTTTAGTAAAGGCGAAAAAGTAGGTCAGTAGATTTTTCTTCGATGTTACCTATGTACTTGAATAACAGGCACGCACGAAACTAGTTCTTTGTTTCTATTCTTTTGAAATTTACACAATGGAAACATTCTTTATATTTGCAGCAAGCACGTTAACAAAAAACGTACGCATTACTCGTAAAAATTTAATTAATTTCCCAAAAACGCACATTTCGCGTCGAAAGCAACCCACCCACTCACATAAACCATGTTAGCGCTATGAATAAAACATTCGCACTATCTCAGAAACCTTCTGTTCCTGCATTACGTAGATGTGACCGACACAAGCATACGGAATTGATCACAATAAGATTATGAGAATGAGCTTCAAGCCGCCAGAGCCGCCTCGAGGTCATGCCGCATGTCTGCCCGGGATCCTTGAACCCAGCAGACGACCCTGGCGCCCACCCCGACCAAATAAATACATCTCTCATAATATTTCACCATACCAAGCTAGCTATTCTTTTTATCGCCCTGGCATTCTACCAAGCGGCTTTTTATTCAACAACTGCGGAATGGGGCCGCAATCAATGCTTGTGCTAAAGAAGATTAAAGAAGGTACAAAAAATAAGATGGCTTGCCTAAGCGGCTTCCCTCCGCTCTTTTATTATTTTTACTTTTACTCGTCAATGATAAACTCTCTGGGAATGAATTCTAAGAAATCTTTGAAGAACTTGTGTAATTTAAAGAACTCGTGTAACAGAAAATCGAATGTTGTAAGTTTTATTCCTGGACTGAAAAGTAAATATTCATATTGGAGCATTTCCACAAAAAAATACTTTTATCCACGCGGCGGCGCTACCCACGCGAAAATAAGAAAAATTTGGTCCTTAACTTTCATGCTCAGTGCATGCTCATTAAATACAGTGCAATTAAAATTGGAAACTTTATATAATGTTTAACATGATCTAGAATTTTTACGAAGTTTACTATTTCATAAATATGTCGTCCTCCTGTTATAGCGCTAGAGAGAGATATTATCTATTTGCTAAATTTGATTTACAAATCATGAATTGTGTTAAAACCAGGGGATTCGCCTCGCTCCGCCCCGCTTCGCTCAGCTTCGCTCGGCTCCCCGAATGTATCATCCTCGCTCGTCGTCGTACCTATTTTTGACTTTTTGTTGAAAGACTCTCTTTTATAAAATATGCATTATCGCGAAAAAAAAAGTGAAAGTTTCATGTCGATTCATAAAGTAGTTTTAGAGATCTTAGGTAACAAATCAAAATATTTCACTTTTCTAAATTCACAGGGTTTTATTATGACTTTAAATGAAGTTGCGGAAGCCGAAAACTGGCGATAGTACTAACCCATGCTAAAAACTTTTCATGAAATAAAAATTGAGAAAACAGAAAAAAAAGTCTGTCGTTACACACAATTTGATCGGGTAGCAATGTAACTTTTCTATGGAACAGCTGATATTTTTTTTCGCCATTCGAGGGTTGGCTCCTTAGTAAAAGTTGTCCGTATGGACGAGAACTATCGCCAATTTCCGGCTTCCGCAACTTCATCTTAACACCCGCAATATATATCGTCTCAACATGAATCCCCAAAGGAGTGTCAGTGGTGTTCCAAGTGTGAACTGTGAAATAAAAGTCACAGTCCGCACTCGGTGCACCCGCGTTTCACCGACGATTATTACGTCCTAACTTGATGAGTGGTGAACCCTATCGCCGTTTTTCGGGCACAAATACACGATTTTTACATCGTTCCTGACGATGTGTTCCTTCACCGTTCATCAAGTGGTAAGTAAGAACAAATACTATGCACATAAATTCCCAAAAACTCATTGGTGCATGCTCGACCGAGGATCGAACCTGGATCTCAAGATTGATAGGACAGCGTTCTACCCCTGAACAACCGCTGCTTTTATGACTATTGGTGTTTTATGAACACAATATACCGATTTTTTTTTTCACTAAAATGGTTTTTGCCATTTGTGGTTACTGCTCATATTTCTTAAATCAGCGCTACAAAATATAAGCTATATTATATATAAATGTCACCGTTGTCAGTGTTTACAGCACCATGGAGCTGTAGACTTCTATAAGTTTCAACTTAATATATCATTTGGGGCCCGAGCAAAATCGTTGATACTTACGATCTATTAAACTCTATGTATATATACGCTAAGCCCTTACCGTAGTATGACAGCACCAAAATGTTTCCACCTTTAAAGGGGTGACGACGCTCACAAGATTGGAATCAGTTCTCATCTGAACACAGTGATAGTTGGACGCCTTAAGTGCACTTAAAGTTAATTAACAACATTTTAACAACTTCAGTAGTCTGATCAGTTTGCTGTCCGTAGGTAGACAGATTGCGCACTCATAAGTGTGCGCGCGTAAGCATTATGTTAAGGCACGCATTCAAAAACAATGCAATAGATTTTAGGTGCCAGGGCTCATCTCTTCTTCTTCTTTCTCTAGCCCTCTTCCCAGTTCAGCTGGGGTCGGGCCTCGTCGTATGTCGGCGCCAGGATATTCTATCCCGGGTTGTTATTGTGGGCAGGTTCTGGTCTTTAATTTCCCTCTCGATATTGGACCACCAGATTGATGGTGGTCGTCCTCTGCTAGGGTTCATCTAAACTTTTGAAATCTTTGATCTAGGTAGCATTCCTAAACGCCGGGGTAAAGGTAAAAATTAACTGTCACCCGTTCCATAGCCACGAGAAAACGAACAGCTCGAAGTCGTTCATAAACCTTTTCAGAAATGTAAAATTCACTTTGTTAGTTAAATTTTACATTTACCCAGGCGTTTAGGAACGCAAACCTAATAGTCTAATTTAGTTGGTCATTGATAACTTCCTGGATAATTGAATATTTGTTATTTTCAGATTTTTTCTTATATGCTATAAGACCTACTTGTAAACGAAATTTCCTAAGATAGCTGGAAGTGCCCTGTAGGTTTTCATGGTGAGCAGATTTCTATTAAATTGATTATGTAAAGTGCAATAACTATTTTTCGCGTCGAGTTAGGAGCCAGATTTTTTTACAGCACCGTTTATTTTTCAACTCGGGGCCCGAGTAAAATAATCGTGACAGACAGACAGACGGACAACCAAGACGGATCCTATGACGGTTCCATTTTTTCATTTTGAGGTACGGAACCCTAAAAACCCTACTTTTACTTAGTTTACAACACAGATTTATAATACAAATTGATATCTATCATCTTCAAAACCCAACTCGCCTGACCTCCACAGAACCGTTAATGAATAACCAAAACCTCTAAAATGCTGCCATTCCAAAACATAGGTCACACAATTTCCCTATAAATGACATCTGAAATGTTCAGTACCCACCCACACACGTAGGCAAACACATTGTCATCTCCCTTGTATACGAGGCGTGACACCCATACCACTCACCCTTTACTAATAGGGTTGATATTTCAGTTATTTTTCGGCTAACTCTATGATTTCGTAAAAAGCAGAATATCGAAACAGAAAACGTTAATATTCTCGGTATTTGATCATTAACATCTATTCGAGGGACAAGAAGCAGAGATCTTATACTGTTTTACTTTTGAAAACCCCATCTCACAACACTGGCCCGGCACTCGAAAAAAGATTCGGTCGATCGTTTATCGTTCGAGCATACGTCCATTTCTGACGCACGCATAGAGAGTGTGATAGAGATGGATATACGAACAAACGATATTCGATCGAATACTGTCACTTCGGAGTAGGCCCTGGTGTGTTGGAAACAATCATCAAGCTGGTGCGTGACGGGTACCGGCCGCCACGCCGTTTTTAGTGTAATCCAAAAGTGCGCGCGATATATAATATATATAATAATTATTATAATTGTATATTGAAATTGAAACATTTAAATTCATTCATTCAATCATTGAATCAGTCTTCATTCATTCATATATTCATTCGTTCTACTCATTTTTACATCAAGTCATTCTCTTCTCTTTCTCTCTGTAACCTTATACAAAACACGTACGCGACCACTGTTATCCTTTGAATACAGCACCTGGAATATCATCTTTCCGTTTCACTTACTCGAACTATCCCGTCAGAACTCCCGTCCAGAAGAACACTAGGAACAAAGCCCACTGACTTCCCAACAGGTGCCTCTGGCAATTTTTCCACATTAGCGTCGATTAGGCTCTGGAACTTACTACAACACAATATCCCGTCAGAACTCCCCTCCAGAAGAACACTAGGAACAACGCCCACTGTCTCCCCAATAGATGCCTCTGGCAATTTTTCCACATTAGCGTCGATTAGGCTCTGGAACTTACTACCACACAATATCCCGTCAGAACTACCCTCCAGAAGAACACTAGGAACAACGGCCACTGTCTACCCAACAGGTGCTACTGGCAATTTTTCCACATTAGCGTCGATTAGGCTCTAGAACTTACTACCACACAATATTCCGTCAGAACTCCCCTCCAGAAGAACACTAGGAACAAGGCCCACTGTCTCCCCAACAGGTGCCTCTGGCAATTTTTTCACATTAGCGTCGATTGGGCTCTGGAACTTACTACCACACAATTACACAATTCGTAATTGTCTAACTATTAGCATTCTAAATTCTAATTCGAAATTCGTAGCGGGAGCGATGAGTCCTGCACTAACCCTCCTTGATCGTTAGTATTGTGCGCTTCCCCCAGTCTATCCCATCCAATTCCCATAGCTTGATTTTTTTTTCAGAGAATGTCCGCCATTTTGGGACATAGTTTTCATTATTTTGGTATATAAATTAACCATTATTTTATAAGATTTTTAAAGAATTGTTGGATAAGACGTCACTTGAGAATTTTAGACATTATATTGATTGTGATGTCTGATTGCTTATAAAAAAGTGATCTGCCTCTGTCTGTCTACTCATCTGTGATCTATTTGTCAAATCAGTCGGAAGCAAATTTTTATAAATTTATATATTATATATATATAATTAATAGCAAAGGAAGCATTTCTAAACAGCCATTTCTCAAGTGACGTCACACGAAGGCTTCTGGCAGTTGCAGCTTTTTCGTAAAAATATTCATCATAATGAGGTTTTTTAGACGGCTTATTAAACCTAAACCTTGAAATGATTTTCGAATTAACACACCTGAACATAATTTCATGTAAGCGAATTCCTTTTTTTTTAGCATATTTAAGAAAAGGATTATAGAGCATTTCCTATAATTACATAACTTCCATTAATTGTAGCATATATATTTATACATATTGTTTATTACATATTTGTATGTAAATTTTTTACGCACAGTAATCATATATATTTTTTATCAATTTCTCTCAGTGTTTTATTCTTGTGGAATTTTAATTATGTATTTAATTAGTATCCAGTAGACTACCATTATCTACTTTTTTTTTTGGATTCGTGGGCTTTTTGATAAATAATTTTCTTGTGTGTGCATATTTGTATTATTCATACAGTATCTTTCAGAGACAAGCTCGCCTAGTTGCGAATTACAAATTTGAAATTTGAAAAAATTATAAATTATTAAAAATAAAAATTATAAAGAATTTGAATATAAATAATATGAATGTCTTACCAAAGGAGCATCATCATCAACCTGTTAGTCGCTCTCCCGAACATAGGCCTCTCTGTGTGCGCGCCACAACGCTTGTTCTTCAACCTTAAATTAGTAACCACCGCCATAATAGATACACCGCTGAAGGTTATCTTACACTACGCCGTGATCTTCACTCGAGAATTAGTGTTGGTTATTCGTTTTTCTCTTCAGCATTAATATATTAGCTATATATATATAGCTATAGCCTAGCTCCTCCAGCAGAATATATCTACGTACACAACGACATCTAAAAGTCTTTTCCATGCTCAAATAAGGAACTAAAGAACTACAAATGGTGAAAAATGGTGATAAATAGGCCTCTTCTCCTTCCGCCTTTTCTCATTACATGTGTTTTTTTATTTTTGTTATTGTCAAATTTATTACATGTTACTTAAGGGGCTTAATATCGCCAAATGGGTACATTCTGAAGCCTACTCCTCCTTTATGGCCAAACCAAAAATATTGAAAAATATGTTATCTGAATTATCAACTTTGAGACAACATATGCAACCTTTTTCTTTTTTCATACCACCAAAACTTCTATATGAAAAAATATTTAAACTGAATGGTGTTTTTTGGCTTGAATTCTTTACTGCCCCTAAGCGGCTTGGTCAATTTCATTTATTTGTGCTTTAAGTAATAGATAAACTTGATAGCTATAAATGCAACATGAGATTATTCAATCGAACAATCACGTCCTTGTGAAAAGTATCATTTTCTCCTATTTCGCCCTATCAAGGACGCAGCGAGCGTCGTAACAGCCACTATACATTGCGCGCTGATATGAACGTTATTTCAATGTCGTTTCCGTCGATATTTATACCGACAAACATCGAGCTGCTAATTTGGCGACACTAATCGCCTTAAGTATATTTACCCTTCGCATTCCGAAATGGCTAATGTTCAAAGAGTCACGGAAATTAGTAATTGTAGCAATTGTCTTCTGGTTATACAATTTTAGAAGTTCATTGTCTTAATATTTAATTTGATTAACCGACGTAGATCTTTTAATGCATGGTACTGGCAAAATATCAATGTCACAGATTTATTCTCTGGCGTATGCTGAGCCAACGCCCTTTCAGCCTCTATGTCAAAGATTGTTATTATTTTAAGGATTTTAATGTATTTGTTATATTTTAAGCTCTAAATGTGTAATTTTTGTGTTTTTTTGTAAGAGGCATCGAATAAAGTTTTTATCTATCTATCTATCTATCTACAACGTGAAGATGATAAACGGAAACTATACTAAACTCAAGTAAACAATTAGTAAGAATCATCAAGAATGGCAGAGAGGGCGCTACAAATCGGCCTTTGTCGGCAGTGTCACTATAATCTCTTTTTAAACCGAAAAGCCTAAAAAGCAACCACCGCCCACTCGCTACCACAAAGGTTAAGGGCGAACATAAACCGATTTAAGGCGCTACGGAAAAAAAATCTACACTTTTAGAACTTTCATATCTACTTCAGTAAATTATTTTTGAAATCTATTTCTAGGAATCGGTTAAACAGAAACGCGATTGGAGAAATTCGGCTCGATAGAAATATTTATTGAAATGAGGTCTTTTTCGACACCAATTCTCCTGGTCTGACAATTTAGAATGACATGTGGACTGCAATTATATTTTATTAGATGGGTTTTAACACTATCCAAGACTAGGATAAACAAAATTTTGATAACACCTTTAGTACATTTTATGTTAATCAAAAAGTGCGAATCGGACTCGCGCACGAAGGGTTCCGTACCATTATCTATAAAAACGGCAAAAAAATCACGTTTGTCACAGCCTGGTGACAGACGGACAGACAGACGGACAGCGGAGTCTTAGTAATAGGGTCCCGTTGGTTACCCTTTGGGTACGAAATCCTAAAAGCCGACTTTTTGCTACTTTTCCACGAATCCATCCCTCTCGCACTGAGGGTTTTTTCGCATATGGAGTAACAGGGACGCTAAAACTTTTACATATCGCCTTAAGTTGCATTCTTGGCGAATCCATTCTGCAGCAGTGTTGCCTACTTTGTTAAATATTCGATGGATTCTATTGATGGTTCTTGGTGGAATATCATCTTCATCTTAACGTTGTTGAGTTTATTTAGGAATACTATTTAAAAAAACACTATACAACTTATAACAGAAAGGTAACCATATTTGAAGAGCTTATTTAGAGTCAATGGTATAGAACAATTTTACTATGGAGCCAACCCTGAAATCTCAAAAAAAAACTGCCCTTCCATACACTTTATTGCATTTTTCTATAAAACAGTTAATTTTTTTTTTGGGATACAGGGTTTGCTCCATAGTAAAAGTTGTTCTATACCATTGACTGAATAAGCTCTTCAAAATATGGTTACATCTTTCTGTTACACGTTGTAATAGGTATTATCTAAAATGATACGGAATGTTCAGGAATGGTATAAAAATTTACAACGTAACAAATTTTCGACCCCGGTTGCAACACTAACTCGTTCAAAAATCAACTCGGTCTCAACACCGACCGTTCAAAAATGAGAGTGTCGCTACACTGGGGGGCAATTCCCAGTCTGTCGAATTAGCTTTCTCGACCGTAAAACCCTGTTTTATCTGTCGAGCTCGATACATTTTTAGCTCGAGTTTTAGAAGTCTCGCTTCGACTGTTTCTCCGGAAATCAACTCTAGCAGGGTTCGCATAGGCTCTAAAAGTCACTTGACATATTTACATTCAATTTCGTACAAAAGCGTTCCTCTCAAGATTATATTTGTACTAAATAAGATAAGATAAGAATAGTTTATTTAACCAAAGATATACAAAAGAGATAACAAAAACTTCGTAATAACAATATTCTAATTAATCTAATTATCACTTATTGGTCCCCAAACTAGATAAGGTCTGTACCGCGGGAACCTGGGAAGTACGACATCTTAGAAGTAACCATTTTGCGTCGATTATTTGAACGTAACTAACGTTACATTACATAAAACAAAAAGAAACAAACAACAACTTTACTACATGCGAAATAACTACAAAAAATGGCAAAATAAAATAAATGATAGATATTTAAACATATAAATATAAATAAACTAATATAATTAATTAAAGTAATACCAAGCACTTGTGTGCATAACATAATTTATTTAACACATTGAGAGAAATTGTTCAGGATTTTATTTTTATTATTTCTTCAGTCCGATCATAAGACAGCCAAGAAGCCAATTCCTGATTTTTAATCTTGCCTCTTTCACTGAGCAGCCCTTTGCTCTATAATAATCTAATATAATGCAAAAATTACATATGACGTTTAGAGTGTCGCTTCACGACGAAACTCGTTCAAAAAGCGTTACAACCCCAGTGTTCCTGCCCAGCCTAGGGTTCTTTAATAAACGCAATAAAGGGTCCGTATAAGGTCAGATGCACAACTTTAAATGACCATTTTACATTGTATAACTTAATCAATCTACTGTAGGGCTGATCTAAACAATTTGGAAAAAATGCAAAAGCTTTAAGTTTGCTTAATAGAAAAAAATTACGAAGTTACCTCTAAATTTAATGTTTTGCGAGTGTTAAATGGCCTTTCTTAAATTATACAGCGTTGAAATTTGTTTTAAAAGTAATTGAACAATAACCCCGTCTAAACATTTTAATAATTTCATCTAGAAGCTGAGTTTTTAAATAAAAACGCAGTTTTTCGTGAGCGCGTGTTTCTTGGTGGTCGCAACAGCGCGCTATTTTAAACTAAAAGGAAACATAGAGTTCAGTTCTGATTGATGCAAAATGAGGTACTCAATTTGACTTTATATGCAGCCCTAATACCTAGACTAGATTTGCAGAAGGGTTAGCGGAAACCCCAAAAATCATATTTACAAGTCTAGATAGGGGTGATCTTTTATTAAAAAGACCGGTTTTAATTTTCAATTGTTCTGTCTACACATTTTAGACTTAAGGATGGTTGACATGACGCGACCAACTCAGTTGTGGGCATGGCCAAATGTCATACTGTGTCATTTCGCTATAAGGTACACGCTCCATGAAACTTGCGAGGACAATACAATCGTGCCGATTACGTCGCAGGCGCAAAATTGAAAACTTGTTTCAGGAGAAACCACATTTTGGCAAGACTGTGTACGTTTTCAAACATTATTTTTGGTTATTATTAATCTAGATAACATTTTCGATGATTGACCCGTATTAATTTTTGGTTTTATTTAAAACAATAAAAGCACATTCGGCTACACTTTTGATTAAAAAAACCCGTTAAATTTACGTATTTTAGGAGTTTGTTGTTAAGATATTACTCAAATTTCACCGTTTTTAGTTTGACTTGAACATAGATCTAGATAATGTTAATGGACTCAGCCTAAAATATTATAATAACATTCCATAGACACCCCACAATGTGGTGACAGCGTTTGTATCCAGCACATCGTTTTGCATCGCGCGTTCTCAAAAAATGCATGTTTTAGTCAACAATATCCTTTTTACAGTGAAAATAATGACTTTGTTTTTATGTAAAAATTCTGGGCGTACTTTATTTTTTCTATAGAGAAAATTTAATGGAATCAAGTTTTTGCCACATTCTAGACATAGCATTAAAGTAGCGACATCGAGTGATGGCGCCTATGACGATTTACTGCCTACCAAGTTTAGTAATCATTTATGAGCAAGTTTCAATAAAATAATGTAATACTTCATGGTTGATATTGATGTACTACTCGTTTCGGTTATTATTTTTCGATTTTCATGTTCCTGTTATTTTGCAATATAATTGTTATAGAAACAAAGATTTTAGAGCAAAAGTTTCTCATTTTTAAGAGGATAGTTTCCGCAAAACCAAAAAGAAATAAAAAATAAAAAAGAAAAAATATGTATTTCTTTCAGGAATATTCACCCTCATATCGAAACAGAATCCTCAGAAGTCATTTCAATATAAAGAAAAAGTGCAAAAGATGGCTCTCAAAAAAGTTTTCATGTCGAGGTTTAAGTTTATTAAAGTAAAAACCCGTTTATATTATTTACGGATTAAATTTTGTATAAACTTTATTAAACTCTTAACGGGACAGATATTTAATAGCACCTTTGCTTTTTTTTAAATAATAAAATTAGTGAAAAAATTTGTCATTTTGACTTTTTTCCAGAATCCGTCCCTCTCGCACTGCGGTTCTCTCCACATGGAGTAACAGGGTAGTATGCAAGCGGAACTTATTCTCTTAAAACTCAAGAGGTCGACAGTTTACGCCAATTCAACGGGAGTGATAGTGGAGTGGCTGAATTGTTATTAAGGCGAATGGATACGCCAACTGCAATTTGGACCTGTCTTTGAAGGCCTACTCCTCCCACACGGGTGGTCCAAAAACTTTCATAAAAATATATGATAGCGATCATAGAGTCAAAAATAAATTTTAAGTTTTATAAACTGTTTTTCTATTGTAAGTTTTGACAAAAAAAATCGAAAGTAATCGAAAGTTTCACATGATTAACACAAGAATTCTCTTACTCCTTCCAAACGCCTAAAGCGATTTTAATCATTATTTCACCGAATTATAGGAAATTTTTAGATCTAAAAAATTTAAGTTCAAAATTTTTTTTTCGTTCATGGCGTCCATGTGAAAAGTATTATTTTCTCCTATTTTGCGCTAGCCGGAGACGCAGTGGTTGTCGTAACAGCCACTTTTCAAGGCACGCTGAAATGAACATTATTTCAATGTCGTTTCCGTTGGTATTTGTACCGATAAACATCGAGTTGCTTATTTAGCGTTGTCATACGCCTTAATAAATAAAGGGTTCTCCTCTCTTTATACCTACGGCTCCCTCTCTTTCCAAACTATATAATTGTAGACTAGTGACTTTCTAAATTGTATGGCTACTTTGTAAGCAGATTTTGGTACATTTGCCTTTTGTGTTATCATATTGAATGTTGTAATAAATATTTTTACTTAATAAAAGCTTTTTTTAACCGTTTTATTATATACAAGGTGACTTTTTGATCATCGTCCAAATTCATACTAGAGGCTTGGTAAGTGATCAGCATCATGAATCGATAACAATTTCTGTGAAATTCGTTGAAATTTCGACTTCCTATAGTAATTCACTTCCAGTCCTGAGTGAATCACTATGGGGAGTCGAAATTTCATTTTATGAATTTTACTAAAATCGTTATTGGTTAATTATTGACGTTATTGATGCCGATCACTTACCAAGGCTCCAGTATGAATTTGGACGATGTTCACAAATTCACCTTGTGTATATACAGATTTTTACGAATATTATGGTAGGTATGGTATGGTATTGGTCAATCAATTCGACTGACGACGATCCCAAGTGGATCGAAATATATATCGAAAATTTTCTTTGTTATTTAATTTCTACCATAATATTCGTAAGAATCTGTATATATATATATATCATAAAACGGTTAAAAAAAGCTTATATTGAATGTTGTATGACGTGTCTAATGTTGAGTGAACTCAGACTTGATTTTTATTTATAACCGAAATTTAAAAAGGAAACGCATCACTAAATGCAGCTGTCATAAAGGCCCTCACTCGTTGCCGCTACTGTATCCTCAAATTTACCATACATTTATTTTAAAGAGATGTGTGCAGTATTGTTGATGTAACAATGGATCATGCGAAACAATGTGAGGTATCATAGATACATACGTTGGTTAAAAATCTTATTCAATTTGAAATCTCTTTCAGTAACTCCCTTTTAATTTTATCATGTACCAAATTTGTCACATTTTTATAAATAATTAACTAATCCAATATGCTTATCAGATCGGTTGTTCAGATGTTAGAAAAGGAAGAACAACAATGATTAGTGTGGCCTGCGAGCGTGCGCGTGCGCACATCTGGCGAGCGTCTGTCGCTCATGCGCTATCACGTGGACGGCATCGCCACAAAACAACACTAAAGACCAAGTTATTTATACCATTTGGTCAAGCAGTTGTAACATTTATAGCTTGTACGATAAGAGTTACGCAGACGGATTATGTTGATATATCAGTAATTCTTCGCCCCCACAATATGCAGGCATCATTCATCAAAACACATTTGTGTAGGTACACATCTCACGGGGTGGAATTTAATCATAGATTTTGACTAAACTATGTTATGATGTGGATGGTGGATGTATTTGTTTAGCAGCCGGATTGTAAAAAACACTTAAATTCAAAATTTGCACAATAATCATCCTACAAAACCTTTATTACCTATTTATTGTTAGGGTTTATAATACATATAAGGTCTTTCAATTTAAATGGAAAGTAATTTAGGAGGTGATTCAGTATCGTTAATACGTCAAATTCCACTGCAAAGTACTTTTTTTGAGCGAACTTTTTCTTCACTTGTCCATACAAACTGAGTCAGCTGATCGGACCACTTTGTACTGAGAAGTGAAAAAAAGTTCGCGCAAAAAAAAAGTTCTATGCAGTGGAATGTGATGTATTAACTTGTGTATTAACGATACTGAATCACCTCCTAAATTACTTTCCATTTAAATTGAAAGACCTTATATAATACATATTATTACAATTGTGAAAATATCAAAATCAGTAAGTACTGGAAAAACCTGATAATGTTTGTGAATGCAAAGCATTCTCTGGAAATGCCTTATTCTAGCGTATTGGCAACAAGCTCATTTTTCCGACTAATACTTTTCCAGCAAATGCTCACAGTCTACTATCACCAATTAGGTACTTTACTAATAATTGAAAAAAAAAACCGACCAAGTGCGTGTTGGGTCACGCGCAGTGTAGGGTTCCGTAGTTGCCTGTCACAATATACGGACTTAGAAGATTCATAAACTTATATTTACCACCTGTTTTACATAACTAACAACCATCTAAGTAATTTTCAATGGAATTTCTGGAATATCGTTGGGAATTTGTACGAAATTTTCATTTTAAGGCTTAAATAAGCGTGGATTTGGTAAAATTGCGTATATTTAGCTCGATTTGTAGGCCAAACTGGCTACTAGAAAATTCCAGGAAATATATATGTACGTAATCATGTTTTTCTGATGAATTAAGCCTTTATAGATTATCGAAATTTTATATCTTTACTCAAATAAATATATATCTGTAGGTAACTAATTTCATTCTGTACATTCAATTCGCTCGGACACGGAATATGCGTTTGAAATTAATCTTTCACACAGTAAAAGATCTCATTATCATCTACAAAAAAGCCTCACTAATTTATTTCTGTATGTCCTAATGGAGCCACGATTTCAAAATAACTGAAGTTTTGCGTGCGCGGCATCTGATTAGAGCAGGATAGAGAGTTTAAAAAACAAACGCGTTAGAGCGGGACCGAATTTTAGCATAGTGCAGCCCCTTAAGTTGGTCGACTATTACTCGTTAACTTGTAGACTTAGTTGTGATAGTTTTCCTTTTAACTTCGTTATACATTCACTACCGTGAATTTTTTCACATATCCAAAAACAAACGTTTAGCTGGCAGGGGGAGTAGACACTTGACTCTGACAAAAATTGTCATTTTAAAGCTTAATTCGCAAGCGGATCCGTGAATCGAAAAATGGTTTTCACACACCCGCAACATTTGATCTATGTAGAAATTATGTATGTGTGTATGTATATTTGTATGCATATTGTGTTTCATAATTGTTTGTTAGGGTACATTATGCGAAAGGTGCGTTTTCCGATAGGTGCATTTTGCGATAGGTGCATTTTGAGATGGGTGCATTTTGCTAAAGGTGCGTTTTCCGATAGGTGCATTTTGCGAAAGGTGCGTTTTGCTAAAGGTGCATTTTGCAAAAGAAAAATAATTCCCCGCGGTACATTTTGCGATAGGTTCTTTATGCTCCGGAACGTCCTATCCAACGACCGACACCCCACACCATGGGATAGACGAGAAAAAAATTCATCCCCACTTTAAGTGCAGCGGAGATACAATAAAATAATTTTTATTAAGTTTATATTTTACCACTTTGTCGGTGTAATTAATGTGTATGTAATACAATGGCCATGCCACATTACAGCTTTCTAGTACTAAAAGTCTCTAAGCTAAACCGCGGATAGGCAGACTTGCAAAAGGATAGATTTCAAGGTGATACCAAAAAAAAAATGGGGTTTTTTCGAAATCATTTACTCCACTATAACGTCATCTACGTATTTAATTTTTGGGTAAATGTTTATTGAGTATTTGATTAAGATTCTCACTGAAGGAAAATGCAATTGGATGAAATTTTCTCTAAAGACCTGTAATTGTTTTATTTTTTCCTGTAATCCTGAAATCCTAACTGATTTCATTGTGAAATTGCATTCAACATGTGGATATTATGTATTTGTAAAGTCTCCTTGAAAATCTTTTTAAAAACATTGCTTAGTACATTTTATATTAATAAAAAACCGACTTTTTGCTACTTAGTTATTATTACATACGGCTTGAACACTCACGTGTGATTGTTTTTGACTACAAGCCAACCGTTTCATCGATACAATTTCGGCATTATCAAGGCGAGTGTCGTTCTTAGGACGACGACGCGACGTTCACCGGTATGTCAGCTCACGCGAGTTTTAATAATTTTTGCTACTTTTCCATGAATCCGTCCCACTCGCACTGAGGGTGTTTTCGCAGGAGTAACAGGGACGCTAAAACTTTTACGTAGCGCCTTAACGGCAAGACCCGATTTTAGGATGAAATAGCCACTACGTTTCGCGGCTCGCCATATATGATGATGATGTTGAGGTGGGACGCCTGCTGGGCACAGGCGGATGGTCATCAGCTCTCCATTTGGAGCCTTCCCATTGCTTGACCTAGGCCAAACTAGTTTATCCTAAAATCAGGTTTGGCCGGTAGCATAGACAAGGAATTAGGTTGGATTTTTCAAAATTCCCACGGGATCGGGAAAAATGCAATTCATGCAAGCAACGACGGCGGGCTATCGTTAGTAAAACTAGCTACATCCGATATTAATAACTTAATAATTTATGGCTATCATTATTACGTTCATTTGTTTACTGGTAACAGTGAAGAAATTCATAAAAGGTTATCAAAGGGACACGGTTATCGCATGCAATATTTAAAACACCATTAAAATACCATTAGTGAGACAATAATGAATCATTGAGTCATTCAAAACACCGTATCTATCAATAACAAAAATTTCGATGATTTAATACGAAAGATAACGTTTCTCTTTCGGTCCGACGATTCAATGGCGTTTGAAATCGTGAATGGATTTAAAAGCAACATGTGAATTGATTTTAGGGTTCAATAGAAACACTGAGTTCTGTCTATCTATCAGCTCGACAAGTACTAATCAAAGTGGCGGAGAGAGACATATATTTATTTATTTAACGTATTTGTATTTACTCATAGTTAATTTATATGTCAACTTTATTTGTTTTATTGTGTAATAATATTATTTGCCTTTGTACATCTACACTAATATAATAAAGAGAAAACGTTAATTGTTTGTAAGTTTGCTAATAGTAGATTTCGCTAAAAATTAGATCATTTAACACGGGACGTGCCAAAGTCTTAATTTTGCCATTTTCCGCGGGAGGCGAGGTAAACACGCACAGCACACATTTACTCACTCACGCACACACTTGCGAAAAATTTATATGCTACACTAATCTCAAGCCGTAACACAGACAAAAAACGCGCACACAAGCAAACTTACACGAACAAATTGTTCATGTACTTCGGCAGAGGGGAATGCCTGCGCTTGACGAGTCCTTGTTATATGACCGACGCATAGAATACTTTTTATCCCAGAAAAATACTCCCTAGGCATCTGGAAACTTTTTTACCACCCGGGGGCGAAGCCGCGGGCGAAAGCTACTTCCTATATATTGTTTTATTTATGCAAGCATATATTTTATTGAATTTAAGTAAGTTTAAGTAAGTTTTTTTGTTGTATTTCCCAGTATTATATTTAGTTCAATCGTTTTTTATGTTGTACATGTACTAAATATAATTATTATAATAATATTATTTTTTTTAATTATTGTATAAATATATTTCATTTCATTCAATTTCGACAAATTCTAAGCATGCCATCGTTGCATTCCGCAATGTCGCCACTTTTTATGTATATTTTGCGGATCGAAACCCACATTAATTTATATTTGTGTACTCACTATGTTTTTTTTTCAGTATTTTATCGTGCTAACAGGTAATTAAATCATACATAAACTTTTCCAACCTATTAAGATGTAAATCAAAACGAAATGCCGTTTCTGTATATTGATCTACTCTTCTCAATGAAATGTTTAATTGTTAACAACTGCAAGCAGGTTTTATTGTACTTTTATCTCTATTTACTCATTAATTCATATTTATTAGTATATCTATATATATATATATATATATTAATGTAGGAATATTATACAATAGGTTAATTTTACATTAATGGTACCATAATATATTTAAATAAATTATTATTATTATATTCTTTTATCTATGTACACGTATGTATTTCTACTTTTATATAAATTATATTCTATTATCCCCAGAGGTAGACTGGAAAAAATCTCTTAATAGAGATAAGTTTGCCCTTGTACATGTCAACTTGTTTATAGGATGTTTGTTTTCAGTGTGCAATAAAGAATAAGAATAATTCATGTGGCAGCATCGGGCCTATTATGTATCTCTAGTTGCCTTCTGGACTGGGTGTCTCTCATCAAAAACATATATATACTATCGAATTCCGATTTCCTAAGGATATGTTCGCACTTGAAGTGACGACACAGATTGTTAATAGTTCAATACCCACTAAAGGCAATTTTGAAATTTCAGGTTTTATCTATGATAAAATTGATGATAGGCACCTAGTTCAGTTGGCAACCAAAGATACAGAATAGGGGGGATGATCACACCTGTGTCTGATGATGACCCAAGTTAATTGGGAAGAGATCTCGCCGAGCACATAGACAGAACAGACAGGCATACAGGCATCGACAGTAAGAAATATTAGGACAGTAAGTATGACTAACGATTAATTAATTCTCTCGATTGAATGCTGGTTCCATCGAAATAAAATTCAAGCAAATGTGCTTTTTCTTGGGATGTTTTGATGTCAAGTGTAAGGTTGCTGAATAAACACAAAGCCTCAAAAAATGCTACTAGTACAATACGTTGCTGAGAATAATAATTATTTTAAATGGAAAATCAATCTCTTGCAGCTTTCTTATTTAGCTTTCCACCTTTCTCGGTCTCACAAGTTTTTGTTTTTCTTTTATGTTTTGGTTTGCTTTAGTTTTTTTTTTTTTTAGTATGTAGTTTTTGCTTTTATTATTTAGTTTTGATTTTACTTTTTGGAATGTATTTTGAGCTGTTAAATTTAATTGTTATTTTTTTCTTTTACATTTTTGAAATGCCTGCTATTTTTAAAATTGTATCCAAATTTTATTTAAACTAGTTATTGGCATATTTAGCTTTAAAACTGTGTAATTTGCATATTTCCCGTGCTCTTTGCTGTGAGTTTACAGAGGGGTATGTAACGTGGCAAGTATTTGGATTTGGACACCCTCCCGGAGGGCAGTGATCTAGAGGCAATTTTCTTTTTATAATATTGCATCTCTTTTTTTTTTTAAACTCGACACTTACGGTCTGTTAGCTCCAAATGTATATAAATGGTCTAATTAAATGGGACGTTATAACTTCCTAAATAATAAAATACTAGTGATTTACAGTTTTTTTTCTATGCGTCGCCATAAGACCTAGTTGTGAACGAAGTTTTAAATTTCTAAGTCAATGTGCCCTATAGGTTTTCATGGTGAGTAAATTTATATAAAATATATTATTTCAAGGGCAATAACTCTTTTTCGCGTTGAGTTAAAAGCCTGATATTTTTACAATACTACGGGGCCGTAGACTTCTGTAGGAGGTATCAGTTTCAACTTGACATCTCATACGGGGCCCGAGCAAAGGGATCTTGACAGACAGTCCTTCACCGTCGTCGTGGCCATCAGATTATGGAATTCGCTTCCCCATAACATCAGAGACTGTCCTAGACTCGGTATTTTTAAAAAAAGAGTTCTACCTTTCAATTCCATGAGTATCTGTAGATAGCACAATATTTAGTTTAACTATTGTTATGTATTATTATCTTATTTATTGTAAATATTATGTATATAAGTAAATATGTTTATTGTTTAAATAGTTACTTCATTATTATTTATATAGGTATATTGTATAGGTGTAAGTATATTAACATATTTTGGTGTACACCTATGTATGTCTACTTTTTATTATTACATCTCTTTATCAATCCGGGTTTGCTGGAAGAAATCTCTTTTTAGAGATATGCTCGCCTATGTACATGATATATGTAAGTACAATGTGAAAATAATATGTTTCTTTTTGTGTACAATTAAGAATATGAATATGAAGTGACAATAAAGTGTGCCTATAAGGGTTCCGTTATTTTTTCATTTTGATGTACGGTACCCTAAAAAAGGTTAAATATATGTGGTACTTATTGTATCAGTAACTAATTATCAGGCGCCTGCGCTCGCGGCGGCGACGCCCCGCGGTACTCGGTTCAATACCCGATCGGACTGTTTTTACTCATGTCAATTATACCACTGTTTAGGGTTTCGTCAACAAATGGAAACCCTTATACCAAAGCGTCGGTGTGTCTGTCCGTCTATCTGCCGTAGGACTGTTTATTGTAATAGTTAGTCTTGTACGACATATTACATACAATACAAAAATACAAAATTATTTATTTACGATTTCATAGAGTGATTGAAGTCTCCTTTTAAGTAAAATGTCCCTGTAATAGGAGGCTCCGCTCTTCCATACAGATAGATAAATACATACAGATAAATTATATGAATAAGACTAAGTTCAAGTTATATATTACTTACATACATACATAAAAGTTATTTTATATTTAACTCATATCTAGTTACGAATTGTGAATAAATACAGGTGTGACACTCAGAAAACGGTCGCTGTAGAAATTACTATATATACCACCAAACTACCTAAACTTTTGTGATAAATAATAACCAGGCAAGTGCGAGTTGTAATCTTGCACAAAGGGTTCCGTACCACCACACAATAGGGTATGGAACCCTAAAAATACTGCCATGATTCGGCTTGCACTATTCGTTACTTAAAGTAACTAAACTTTAATAAAATACAGCTATTACCAGAGTCAATAAACCTTGGGAATAGAAATGGCCGCTCGCTCTTGTTGTATCAGCATAGGTAGAACAAACGCACACCTGACATATTTACATCACAGTATGAGATTTAAGCGATCGACAGTATACACTGTAGCATAGCAAATTTTATAAGGTGCGGTTATCTCAAAGTTTTCGCGTCGTTGTTTGCTTGTCGGTAAATTTCGATTTTACCCCCTGTTCGCTGGGTGAGAAATGTTGCTAGTTAAGTGGATAGTCATGAAGTTCGTTCGCTTGTCTGGGGCGAGTCCGAGATCGTTCCGAAGCATTGCTCGGCCAGTGTTTTAGCTGTCAAGACGTGTCTTGTGTTTTTATTTTTTTGTGTGAGCCATTGCGCATTTTTGTCCGCTGCTGTTTGGTGGTATAGGGTAGCCGTGGTTTTTTTGAAGTGGGCGTTAATCCCTGGACGTCTGGGAGTTACTCTTAGGAGTCTCCTGGTGTTTTTTTCCTCTCACTGGAGTGGCTTGTTAATTCCGGTAAGTTTGATTAAGTTCGTTGGTTCGCTGGATACAGGTCATGTTGATGGTGAGGGCCAAGGCGGAACTCTTGAATGATTTCATTTGTTTTATTTTTATAGTTGGGGGGTAGCATTTTATCATTACGAATACTAGCGCACTACTTTTGTTGTTCCTGCAGGAAGGGTTACTTTTGTTTGGTTTTGAGTTTTATTGTCGTGGGTTCGGAAAACAAAAAAAATAAAAACACAAGACACGTCTTGACAGCTAAAACACTGGCCGAGCAATGCTTCGGAACGATCTCGGACTCGCCCCAGACAAGCGAATGAACTTCATGACTATCCACTTAACTAGCAACATTTCTCACCCAGCGAACAGGGGGTAAAATCGAAATTTACCGACAAGCAAACAACGACGCGAAAACTTTGAGATAACCGTACCTTATAAAATTTGCTATGCTACAACACAATTATGTCGATTCGGTGTATTTGACAGGACTAAACTTATTTTAAGCGTCATATGTCTTTGTCTTTTCGAAACAGAAAGAAAAAGACAGAACATTTAAATTAAGTCCTGTCAAATAAGTTAAAACATGTTACACCGAATCGACTGCTATTGTTTTTAATGCGATTTTAATTTTTAATGTTTATCTCCATGTGCGAATATAGATAGACGGAGATAATGTGTAAGTGAGAGGTAGATACAACGGTCGCCATCTTTATTCCCAAGCCCTAGCTAATATCAGCAAGGTAGTCGCTAACGAACTTGCTATGCGAGCACGTACGCGTCGATTAGATAAATTTGACAGATAGAATCGATAAATTTTAAACGATAACCCTTATTGCAATTAAATAAGAGTTACATTTTTATTTATCGAATCGATGTCAAGTCGATTTGTGACGGTACAAATATCGACAAATTAACGTTCATATCAGCGCGTACTGCATTACGACGTCGCTGGGTCTCCGGATAGCACAAAATAGGGGAAAATAATACTTTTCACATGGACTCGATGGACGGAAAAAAATACCATAAATGATTTTTCTAAGCAATACTTTCCTTGTATCTTAGTGCAAAAACCATACAAATACCAATCGGGGTTTAAAGAAATAACCAATTTAACTTAATTTTAGTCTAAAACAGCTTGACTTTGAAAAATATTTCCATACTGTTCTTTTGACGCAAAACTAATTATGATTTATATAAAAACGGCTCACCTCAATACGTGTTATGATCGGGAAAGCCGACCAGCAAAACTAATTTTCATAAATTAGATTTTTCTCATACTTTAAATAACACTGTATATTTTTTTCATAATTTTTAAACATATTCATTTAAGAAAAATATCGTCATCAGTAAGAGTAATTTTCGAATGACGTTGGAACAAGCCATTTTAGATTTCTCTTTGCGCACACAAAGGTGTGTAGAGCGCCATCTCACTCTTTCCCATAAATTTTATCTCTTTCTAGCTTTTCGATTTTATATTATGTTAAATGTCATGTAAAGTCTCTCTGTGTAAGTAGCGTTCTTAACTAAAATGAGTGATACGCGCACACAAAGGTGTGTAGAGCGCCATCTCACTCTTTCCCATGAATTTTACCTCTTTCTAGCTTTTCGATTTTATATTATGTTAAATGTCATGTAGTCTCTCTGTGTAAGTAGCGTTCTTAACTAAAATGAGAACAAAATAAAAACAAGGAAAGTAAAGTCAAAGTCACCTTAAACATATTACTAATGTACTCTTTATCGATTAAAAGCAAGGGATAAACGAATACGGAGCCCGCACATTATGTGTACGACGCTTACTTGACAGATATTCATATGTACACTCTTACTCCAAGTACAGTTAGTTTGTGAGTAAACAAGTTGTATAAATACCGTACAGAAAAGAGGTTAATAAATTGTATTTATGTGTAAAGTAGTCACAGACCACTTGTAGTTAGGGTTGCCAGATGGTCGGAATTTGTCGGGATTATCCCGACATTTCATATGATGTTCAGAGTCCCGACAAAATACAAATTGTCCCGATAAATAACAAATAACAACGGTCGGCGGGCAAAAAAGTATTTTGTTGTAATTAATTTAATTTTAAAAATAAAAAATAAATTTTTGATTCGTAATATTTATTTGTCCCGACCATAATCCTAAAATCACGGCTTTTTGAAATTTTGCCAGATATTTTGGTTTTCCCATCTGACAACTTGTAGTAGACACATAGAGTATGGTATTCGTAGGAGTTTTAAAAACGTATGATTGCTTGATTTTTAACAGGAAGCAATGATATTAGAAGAAAGTGTAGATAGGTTACCTACACAAGATTCAGACTTCTAAAACGGCACACAACATATATGACTTCAGTCAATTACGTAGTATTGTAATGTCAGATTAACACGTGGAACTCATAATTATCGCGAGCGAAAAAGAGACAAGACCTATATGTTGCTGTGCATCATCCCGTGCAACGTCCGTCGTGCGCTGACGCCGACGTGATACTAGTAGTGGGGAAATAACGTGTAACGTATAAAAATAGCACGCTCTTTCCTTTTAACGAATAGCGCGCGCTATAAATCATCCCGTTTTGAGCTATTTTTTAACGAGGTTCGACATCTCGCGCTTTGCTTAGCAGCAGCTGATCCCGAAAGTCACGTGATGCGACCGACACGCGTCAAAAGTCACTAGCCCTGCACCTGTATCTGCACCTGTGCCCCGCGATTCGGATACGGCGCATAGCAACGATATTTCACGCGCTTTTGTGTCACTTTTCGATTTATTATTTATTTTAACTACTACGTAATTTTTCTTTCGCGCGTGAGTATTGTGTTTTTAGTAAATATTGCATTTTATATTTAGTAATAATGCATACAATAAATAATGATGCCGGTGCCGATCCAAAACTTTTAAGAAGTCTAGTGTTGTAAATAGTTAGTTTTAAGTGTAATTAACTGATTGAAGTAATTTTATACTGTTTTTCTTTGCAATCACGCCCTTTTTGCTTCCTCAAGTAAGCTTAAGTCGCTTAAGTTACAAAACAACAGTCATGCATTTTCATTCGTTAAAACTATGGCCGTAATTGTTAAATATAACGTTATCATATAGCTGAAAAAATAGCGCGCTATTTAAAAGTAGCTCATGGCTTATAGCGCGTTAACAAAATATAGCAGTACGCGATACTGAGTTCAGGTTGGCAAATTAGCAAAGTTTTAACGTGCCACTCGCGGATTGCCACTAACCTATCTACACTTTGTATTTTTTTTTTTTTAGGAGTCTAGCTATGGGAATTGTCTCAGTAAGCTCACTGCTGCCGATAATCAATAGCCAGTCCGTGGACTTATTTTACTGGAGGTCAGTGGTACATTCGGACACAAAAGAGTAAAGGGTAGGGTTACCATACGTTACGTAAATACGGGATTTATATTTAATCTTCTTATTCGCGTTTATCACTGCCTCCTGCTGTTTCGTTTTTCCGTAAAGGGTTGAAAAAATATATGCGAAACAATACTTGTACACAGAGAAACATTACGTAGCGATATACGCGTGTTCTTTACCGAATTTGAGACAAAATTAGAATATTGTGACTAAATAAAAATAAGTTATTAAGGTAGTTACCACAGGTGGTAGAGCTGAAGCCGGGCTCGACTGTGGGTGTGGAGGTACCACCATCTTACAAGCCGGGCCTTATATGGAACAGACTGTGACGAGCAATAGCATCACTGGTGCGAGGGTTCCGGCACCACGCTCACCAACGCGCCTGCCCAGCGTGTGTGAGTATGGGCAATTCTTCCAGGATGACCGTCGGTAGTCGCAAATTCCTGGAAAGGCGTATGTCCAGCAGTGGACAAACTAGGCTGATGGATGGATGGAAGGTAGTTACAATCAACGTCTTGCTAAACAACCTTTTTGTAATATATACTGGGTGTTAATATGATGTTGCGGAAGCCGGAAACTGGTGATAGTACCCATCCATACGAACAACTTTTACTATGGAACCAACCCTTAAAACACGAAAAAGAAATCACCTGTTCTATACAAAAGTTACATACCTAGTACACCTACTTGTTTTCCGCGAATTCTCAATTATTTTTTTCTTGAAAAGTTGTTTGTTTAGACGTGTACAATCGCCAGTTTCCGACTTCCGAAACTTCATCTTAACAACATCTTGTATAAATATGCGAGCCTAATTAGAATTGCTATGGTATACCACCGTGGCGTCGAATGTTCCTATACTTTGAGTTAGAACTGCGTGAAATTGTAAAGCGTCAACATTTCCGAAAACCAATTAAGACGTCTATCAAATATGCATAAAAATATTCACATAAACATAAAAGCAAGTGGAATTCATAAACAAGTGGAATACCGTTACGCGGGTGTGCCGCGACCGCACGGTTTCAGCACGTGGTCGCGGGCCGGCCGGCCGGTCGTAGACCTCGCTCCTCTCCAGAATGGACCATAGACGATGACAGCTCAGAGCTAGAAACGCTTCTATATACACTGTTTGTTTTGTTAAAACCAATTAATGCTACGTATTTGTCTAAGGATGGATTCAAGCCATGATCTTGACTATCTAGACTATCTATTGTTTTAGCGATAAAACGAAAAAATACCAATATCATGTAATAATTATTATATTATTAATAATTCTGTAAAAAAAACTGTAGGATACAAAGAAAACACGGTCTGCTGGAATAAAAAAATAAGGGAAGGTCCATATTAAAAACTTCCAACTTAATGTTGGACTTTTTATTGATTCGAAATTCTAAGGAAGATGTTACCCGTCGACGGCACGGTATTTTCCGAAGAGCGGTTTCGATAATAGATTCGAATATACATGTAGAGAGAGTATAAACCTTAGGCACAGTATAAGGAATTAGACAGTAGTTTAACTAGGCGGTGTCCTTTAAATCAATACCTACGGCCGCTCGGTGCCTAAACACGCGCTAGGGCTGCCAACTCACTGTTCACGTATTTGAAAATGTCAGTTCTGGGTCCGATAGAGTTGTATTTTAACAGGCATACAATGCACAACA
The DNA here is from genome assembly GCA_934047225.1 of Ypsolopha sequella. NCBI lineage: Eukaryota > Metazoa > Arthropoda > Insecta > Lepidoptera > Ypsolophidae > Ypsolopha > Ypsolopha sequella. The sequence goes on from OW203996.1 coordinate 15,366,449, forward strand.
TATTGTATAATTTCGTGCCATAATCTACGAAAATGCGCGGGAGTGCGTGCGTAACTGCAGTGCGACCGCGACTGTAGTAAACTGAGTTGAACAGAGTTTTGGGAGGGGTTCGTTTCGGCCCGTTTTTATGAAGATAGAATACTGTGTACTTCCTTATACTGTGCCTTAGGCGATAAATGTCAATTCAGGAAGAAGAAAATATGTTAATATGCATCGCTATGTACGATCCTCAATCTCATTTTGATAACTGTATTTTGATAAAGTAAACAGGTCAAATAGTAATATATTAAAATCAGAAATTTACTCGTTATTAGAGATAAATTGTTTACATAATGTGACACACTTAATAATTCTATGTATACGTAGTTCGAATTAAATTAAAACAATACAGAAACGACCAAATTGAAGTTATTGTATTTGTCGTGAATTATTTTTGATATTGTCAGTATTTGGATTATTATTTAGTTTTTATTTTAACATAAACTTAAGTAATTAAGCTGTTTAAGTTACAAATACGTAAACAACAAAATTACATATTTTTTGCAATAAAAGCTATAAATTAGAAAGAATCAAGATCAAGTTTAATCAACCGCCCGAATTCATACCGGAGACTTACTTAGTGATCAGAAACAAAGATCAACTATCAAGCAAGCATCCTCTAGCAAGCGTTAATAAAAATGCGCCACAAATTTATTATTAGCTCTTTAAGAGGATGTCATACCCTAGCAACTTTTTTATTACGTTTGAAAACCAAAAAAAAGAGGGTGGAAAACATTTTTTTTTTGTCAAAAGTATAAATCCTAAAACATTGTTTATAGGTGGAATCCCTAGATAAAAGATCGATAAATCAAATATATTTTCCTCAATATGAGGAGAGACCTAGTTTTTTCCAATGAACCCTTGAAAACCTGGTGTTGTTGATGTTCTAGCGTCAGGTGTCCGTAATTTACAAATACATAATACTTATCCACATTTTGAATGCAATTTCACAATGACATTAGTTAGGGTTTCAGAATTACAGGAAAAAATAAAACAATTTAGAGGTCTTTTCGGAATTAAATTCTATCAAGAAAATTTCATCCAATCGCGTTTTCCTTCAGTGAGAATCTTAATCAAATACTCAATAAACATTTACCCAAAAATGAAATACGTAGATGACGTTATAGTGAATTAAATGGATTCGATTAAGGCGATATGCGAAAAAAATACGGGTGTTTCTTTTCTGTGTATTTCATGAAATACAGGTAAAATTTTAATAAATTTCTGGTATATGTATTTTGACTATATAATCTAGGGTTTTGAAATTGGAAAACATGTTTGGATAAATTTTCCTCGATAGAAATATTTGTTGAAATGAGGTCTTCAAACACACTTTTTCTCCTCGTTTGATGAATAGAAACCATATACAGAACTCAAACATATTTTATTAGGTTTGTGTCATCAATATCTAGAGATTTGATATTTAAAATTTTGCTAGCTATTTTAGTTTTTTTAATAAAAATATAAAACCAACTTTTTTCCCTTTTGCCCTGAATCCGCCCCTCTCGCACTGCGTCATTTTTTGCTTGGAGTGACAGTGACAAAAATAAAATTCGCATAGCCTCTTAAAAAATACGAGATTGTAGAATAACTTAGGAAACGTAGCCACCTCTTCGTCTAAGCTTATGTTCTGCACGGACCACACAACTGCTCGTTAATAATACTAGGAGCCCTTAGTTCCATAAACAAACACTAAAAGCTACTTATTTGGAAGAAAGTTAGTGCTTACAGAAGTACTAAGCACTAAAGACCACGGAAAAGGGAAATCTTTACTTTTAGAACAAATATTTATGTTTTTACGGTACCGTCAAAAACAGAAACGCTCATAATAGGTGTAGACACAATAACGACACAATAAGTGGTACTGGGTATGCGTATGCCGAACTGTGAAACGCAAGTCGTAGTCCACACTTGGTACACCCGCTTTTCACCGACGATTATCACGCAACGAGAAGGAGAGGGGAATAAAAAACGGTCCTAAAAAACCTCACGTGATTAAAGGACAACCCCTTGCTGATGTAGATGGGTTCAACGGGTTGCAACATTTATTTGTTGTTTCTGCGTGTTTCGGAAGGCACGTTAAGGCGATACGTGAAAGTTTTAGCGTCCCTGTTACTCCATATGCGAAATAACCTTCAGTGCGAGTGGAAAAAGTCGGTTTTTATTAATATAAAATTTACTAAGCTATTTTGTCAAAAATATTTTCAAGGAGACTTTACAAATACATAATATCCACATTTTGAATTTAATTTCACAATGAAATTAGTTAGGATTTCAGAATTACAGGAAAAAATAAAACAATTTAGACGTCTTTTCGGAATTAAACTTTTAGAGAAAATTTCACCCAATCGCGTTTTCCTTCAGTGAGAATCTTAATCAAATACTCAATAAACCCAAAAATTAAATACGTAGATGACGTTATAGTGGAGTAAATGGATTTGAAAAAACCCATTATTTTTTGGTCTCGCCTTAAGGAGCAGGTAGTCACCACCGACCTTGATTCGACCTCTGTTGGTTTAAATATCGACAGAAACTATATTGAAATAACGTGTATCAGCGCGCACTGCATTACGTCGTCGCTGCGGGTCTCCGGATAGCGCAAAATAGGAGAAAATAATACTTTTCACATGGACGCGATGGACAGAAAAAAAATTCCTTAAATGATTTTTCTAAGCAATATTTTCCTTGTGTTTTAGTGCAAGAACCATACAAATACCATTAATGGTTTCAAAGAAAAAACCAATTTTACTTAATTTAGTCTAATAACAGCTTGACTTTGAATAATATTTTCATGCTGTTTCTTATACGCGAGAATATTTTCCTCAAATGAAGTTGTTTATTTTTTCATGTGAAATTGTTGTTTAAATAACAACATATTTTTTTTTATAAATTTTGATATACTATTTAAGAGTTACAATAGAGTCATTTTCGGATGACGCTGGGAAGAGGCGCCTTAAGCTAATGATCCGAATTTGAACCTGGCTTACGGCGATAGCGCTTATCAAACATCACGTTTTGGGACATAATAATCGTCGATGAAAAGCGGGTGTACCAAGTGTGGACTGTTACTTGAGTTTCACACTTGGGAACACCTCTGACATTCTTAGGGATTCAGGCTTAATGACTCACAACCTTGAAAAAGAAAAATTATGAAAATAGGTGCTTCTAGGGCAAGCCGGGCCATTTTACCATTTTTTAGTGTGGTAGTTTTTTTTTATTTTTACTAGAAATTCTCATTTTTTTTCCAGCAAAAAGTGTCTGTTAAGGGGCTGCACAGTGCTAAAATTCAGTACTGGTCTAACGCTTTTGTTTTTTAACTGGCGGTGCTACTCTAATCAGATTCCGCGCTCACAAAACTTCGGTTATTTTTAAATCGCGGCTACATTAGGACATTAACTATAACACTAAAATTAGGGTGAGTGTCCATCATAATTTCTTTATGTAATAAAGATGGTTTTTTCTAGTAAGTATCTGCGTGTGTTAGTTAATTCGTGAAATTCGTCCTTTCTTAATAGTATTATAATTAAAAGAAGATTGAAAGTGTATTTATTTCAAAAGTGATATTAATAATTGTCTTGAGTCAAAAAACACGACTAATTTTTTACAAGTTTTTGCCATTTAAATTGACGGAAATAAATCCAATGCAAAACTGATGTTTGTGGAGCCCCTTAACGTGAAAAATATAAAAGTTAAACAACGTTGTTCGAAACTTCGCAGACGTAAAGTAATAAACAATACACATACTTTAACCTAAATCTTTTGGCTGAAGCAAGAACAAGTATTCCGTGAAAAAAAAGTACGAGTCTGCCCTTTCGCAGCTAAGAGAATTTTCCTTAAGGGTCGAATCTCCGAATTTGTAACAATTATTTAATAATAATTATATGTAACAATTTGCGCCTCACTGGTCGGCTATCCCCGGTCAAAAATGGTTATTGAGCCGTTTTTCTAGAATCATAAGTTTCATTCAATTCATTATACTGGCCCAAATACAATCTTTAGCTAAGACAACTTTTAACAATAGTTTGTTATGCATAAACATAGCTTCTCCATAGTCGTGATATCCACGCTTATGGAAAATCCTATTATTTTGAAGCTACCATAATATAATTGAAAATATTTTTATGCACATAGTAAACTATCGTTTAAAGTTGTCTTAGCTAAAAGTTGTAATTCGGTTGTTATAATTATTTCTTAAGAACCCGGTGCAGTATAATGCCAACTCCGATGCGAAGCAAGACGTATCGCGACAATAAATCGAATATTTGGCTGGCTGATCTAAACAAGCGCCTCACGCTTTGCCCCACACCGGTCAAACTGTGCTGAGCAAGTCTCGCCCTTTGCGTTGGAAATAATAATTATTTCCGAATACCTTAATTGTGCCTCGATTACTTGTTATTTTTTATTCTGTTTTAATTAATTAGAATATAGATGATACTTCCAAGTGGTGTATGTGCTTACTTTGCTTGTTAAATGTTCATAAGTCACTTAACGAAGCCGTATAAAAGTACTCGATTTTAGGGCGAAAACCTATTGTTTTAAATATTTTTCTGGTCTTTAACGCGATGTTAGTGAAAAAATCAGGGACATACCCCACTTCATATTAACCGTCTAAATGAAAGCCTTAAATTTATTTGATTGAATTGTTCCACTTTCGCGAGTTATTATGGTTTTTAGGTATGTATGAAGTACGATTCGGAGCAAATCCGGAGAATCGACCCTTAAAATGTTATTTTACAGACGAATACATTCACCACAAAGAGAGCATAAAGAGAATTCTTTCATTGTTACTCGCTGAAAAACAAATGAGTATTACGAGGCATCATCTACATTTTTTCTCGAAATGAAGAAATGTTGTTCCCGCGCGTTGAAAATATAAACATGCTCAACTTCGCTGGAATACAGGGTTAAGACAGTACCTGAGGCTAGAGCATGAACAACGCCAGACTTTCGAGGATTCATATGAAGAAATTCGGACTCTCCTTGTATTGAAAAAATACATTTGATTTATTGATCTTTTATCTAGGGATTCTACTTATAAATAAATGTATTACAATTAACACTTAAGACAAAACAAAAAAAAAACGTCCTTTATTATGGTTTTCAAACGTTCGTTTCAAGAACGCGGTTAAGAGATCAACTTGATTTTTTTTCATACAATAGGTACAATAGAAATCTATTACCTATTGTATGAAAAAGAAATCAAGTTGATGTCTTAGATTTCTAAGATAGATTTCTATTACCTATTGTATGAAAAAACAAATCAAGTTGATCTCTTAACCGCGTTCTTGAAACGAACGTTTGAAAACCAAAAAAAAAGGGCGTTTGATGGGATTCTACTAAAATCCAGTATTTTTTTCCCTACAAAATATTTCAGTATTAGCTAAAAACACACCAATTTGTTGTTTCGCTTCGTGACCATTAGTATTACTAGTCCAAGAAAAAGAGGCCAGTGAGCCAACATATAATCGCCTCTATCAAAATTTTTAGTATCTATCAAAATAAGGTCTTTGCCATTTTACTAATTGTGCTGGACGGGTAATAAAAAAAGTTGCTAGGGTAGGCCATCCTCTTAAATATAATAATAATATTATATACGTTGCTAAATAGGTTGATGGAAATTTACATCACCATGCATTCAAGGGTTAATAGTAAAACCAACTCGAGTTGAAGATGTCGATATACTATATCCAACAGTAACTTCAATACAAACAAATAATCCTCTAAAATTTGGTTTGTTAGGAAACCAATATACCTCCATCTTTGTAACGATTAGACAGTATTTTATCATCGATATGACGAATATCAATTCGTCAATCAACTACCATAATAAAGTCGTTTAAAAATAAATATGCGTATTTTACACAGGTATACTTATTTTAGTTGAAGGAGTGAGCGAAGTGAACGAAGGACTCTACTTGAACAATCCGGCGTTTGTATGTATCTATGAATGTTTGTCCGACGATAACTCGAGTATCATTGATGGGAACATCATGAAATTTGGTAGGCGAGTAAATGAGACAAAAATATTTAAGTTCAAACACGAGCCACATCCGTCTACAATGACTGGCTGCTATGGAGATAGAGTTACATTATACCCGCAATTTGTCACATTATGAAATTTTATTTTGTTAAAACACACAAAAATGGCGCATTGTGTACAGAATTTTAACTAGTAGTAGACATACTCAACCTTCCCGTTTTAATCAAATGCTCCGAAACAAGCTTCTTTACATCATAGACGAATGAGACCCGACGACAAACCAAAGCAGTGACAATTGTCCTGTTTTGAGTCTTAATTGAGCACAGAAGACCCAAGTTTCCAGCCTCTTCTCATTAAGAACAACAAACAACTGCTTTAGAACTGTTCCGCCGAGAACAAGCGACTTTGGAACTAATCGGCTTGCCTTGCGGAATGCCTACTGAAACTTTCTTACAGTATGTAAAATCTTTAGGTAAAAGGATGTCTTTTTAGGTGTTACATATTTGTCTCTGAAGTATAGGTAAGCTGCTTATCGAAGCGTCCTTTGTGTTTGTTCACATTTGTTGTGACAAAATCCTGAAACATTTGTGTTATCGACGGTTTCACCTCTCTTGTTCGTCATATCATTAATGTTTTGTGATAAACCATCTCTTGTTATGTATGAAATCGCTCACTAAAGGTCAGGTCGATCTATTTTCGTCAGCAAAAAGAATATTCCTAACACGTTTTGCTTTTGGTATTCAAAAGTAAAAACTTGCGTGGGTACCGGGCAGTGACTAGAAGGGTAATCTTTTCAAGTTCTCCGATAACATTATTTCATGTAAAGAAAAGAACAAATGATTTATGTGTTGTTGCGTTCTTTTGTTAAGGGCATCGACTATTGAATACTAAAAATACTTTGCAATTCCTCAGAAAAAAATATATAAATCTCGGGACGGGCCGAATGTGTCGAGGTTTCTTTTTATCGCCCAGATTTTCCGATTTACGTCGGAGTGGGGTCGAGGCCCGAGGTTGGGGCACAAAAATGTAATGTAACATTGTTTTGTGCTTCGTAATGTAAAGGAGATCGTGGGAATTCCTGTTGAGACAACAAGCGTAGACAAGCATCATTTAATATAAGGACTACCGTACCTTCCGTTTCGATTCACGTGGATGGTCTTCTTTAGGATGGCACTGGATTTACAGATACGCAATAAAACGTGAGATGGTTTTGCCTTAGCCTCTCTGTATCACAGTAATTAGGGTATTATATCTAGTGTTTTGTCCGAGACTTCACCTGCCTTGAGTGGAACTCACTCAGTGGTTTTACAGCTTATATAGTGAAGCTATATATAACAGACAATTAACCACTGCTTAGCTGAATCTCAACTCTTATTATACACATGTACATACATACTATACCGTGTGTAAACAGAATGCCTACCTTTAAATTAAACTACCTATTCTACCGATCATACTGAACCACTTTTCCCAAGAATCATACCCGCGCAAACCATTAGCTTAAGAAATATTTGAGTTTCAAACAAAAATGTCTGAACCCTAACACAACGAGGTACGGGTGTTTTTCGAGGCAGCATCTTTGTTGTATTTTTCTTCAGAAAGTTGTTCAGTATGATCATTAGATTATGTGGTTTTATTTAAAGGTCTTTCTACACCCTATATATAAACTTCCTCAAAGAACTCTCTCTACACAGAAAACGACAAAATCAGTCTCGTATTAACTCTCAGTTCACTCTACTGCATCCAGACAGACGGACCTTGCAATATATATGTAGGAGTACATTTAACAAACACACATGTAAAAGCGCCTGTGATGTCACGTATATCAATTAGCCAAAGGGATTAGCAGAAATGGATAGGTTTACCTATAGTAAGACTGGTCTCACTCGCTCTGATCAATGACAAAATTTATTTTATCTACTCCCATACTGCAATAAGGCAATTGCAACATCACAAGCAGTTTTATAAGTACACTAGCTTCTGCCCGCGGCTTCGCCCGCGTGGCCTACAGGAAACAAATTAAATTTTTTTCAGAAACAAACATTATAAGTGCTTTCACTCCCTCTGGGAGTCAAGGTGTAGTGCTCGGCCGAAAAACTCGCATGCTCGGACTACTAACGCGCCCTGCTCGGCCTTCGGCCTCGTGGAACCAAATCGAATGCCAAATACGGGGACTCACCGATCAAAGTTTTTCCGAAAAAGTGTCAAAATCCTTATCAGTTGTCAAAAAATGTCAAATTTGAATACGGCAGCGTAATCGGCGACCCCGAATGCCCCTTGATACCGAGTTTCATGCAAATCGGAATACTTTTTTGGACCTGTCAAAACCTGTCAAATTACATTTTTTTTTTGGTCCTGTAGCCCCAGCTTGGCCGATCACTATAGTTGAAACCCGAACTCCCTACAATTAGCCGTTCGGGAGAAATGGTCGTTCTAAATTTTGGCAATTTTTTTTTCGACTTTTTTTTATACTGTCATCGAGCCCTTTTCTTTGATTACCATGAACATGAGTCTAGCATCAGCCGTTTGAGAGATACGGGCCTGTAAAGTTTTGACCCTTTGGTAGGTAGATCTCGTCGAGACCTTATCTTAGACACCCATCAACATGGGTCTAACTCCACTCCAGCCATTTATTATATATATTTAACGTCCCAAAAAACCATAAAAACGACACCCATATTGATATTTACACATTTCAACATTTCAACCCCATCGCACCCCAACAGGGGATGATGGTATTTCACGTCCACTACATTGGTTTCTGAAATCTTTGTTGTTTTCGTAATCAGCGACCCGATAAACCATACAAACGATACCCATGTTGATTTTCAGAATTTTTCACCCCATTTCCCCCTTTTAGGGGTTGAATTCTGAAAAACCTGAAACACATGTTTACTTATTTATGGATAGGAGTACTCCTGTGAAGTCTCAAATAAAATAGTCTAACTAATCTTGTTTCCCCATACAAACTTTGGACACCCGTTTCATCCCCTTAGGGGGTGTGTTTTGAAAAATCCTTTCTTAGTGGATGCCTACACTATATAAGGTATCTATATGCAAAATTTCAAGTCTATAGGACCAGCGGTTTAAGCTGTGCGTTGATATATCAGTCAGTCACTCAGTCAGGACTTTGAATTTTATACTCGTATATACAGATTGTTGATTATATTATAACACCGTGATTCTGCGCTGCGATTGGCCCAATTCATTAAAAAACCGCTAGGGACCCAATCAACAACTGAGACGAGAAATAATTCCCGACCTTATTTCTTAAGCCACGCCCCCTTTATCCTGATTGGCCTTCAAGGCAGCTTTAACCGGAACGACGCACCCGAGGTTCATGAACGAATGTCTTCTTCTCATTTTTCGTGCAATTGTTAGTTGAATAAAGTGTCGTACATTGGGACACTCATGCGAAACCCGAATCTCAAATTATGTTACAGTTGCACAAATGAAGATCGGACATAAAACGACCAGATGGAGAGTTCATTTTATATTCAAGTCTATAAAAGTAACAGGTTTTCAATTAATTTTCCCGTATATTCGAATAAACAGCGCTAAGGCTCGTCTGATATTTTTCATCAGTTTGAATTTAGAATTCGATGTATTTAACCCTTCTTTTGACAACTGTGGACCTTTCTGGGTCTATTTGCGGACAGAGGGTTACGTTTGGTCAGTCAGTAGGAATGCCTACAGAATCTGACCCAACCGATTATTTTGATCAGAAAGGTAACATTTAGGTTTAGATTCGATTAAAAAAAGAGCTTGGGAATGCCTGAATCAGCCTTCCTAACTCTGATAATACATACATACTCGTACGTTTGTATTGCAATAAAAAAGTTATACATAAACACAAATATATCGTCAGGACAGGAATCCCTGAGGAGGTGCCGGAGATGCTCAAAAGTGTGAACGGTGAAATGCAAGAAAAGTTGTACCTACTATAAAATGTGGAAAATCTTGCAAATCGTAACGAAATAGATAACACAGCTAAGACTCACTATTATTTATGCGAGAAAAACTCGACGTTTCGGTCAACTTAAGGAGATTACCATCGCCAAATTACCAGCTCGATATTTGTCAGTACGAATATCAACGGAAACGACATTGTAATAACGTTCATATCAGCGCGCAATGCATAGTGGCTGTTACGACGCTAACTGCGTCCTTGATAGAGCGAAATAGGAGAAAATTATACTTTTCACTTGGACGTGATTGTTCCATTGAATAATCCTATGTTATGTTTATAGCTATCAAGTTTATATATTTATCAAAGCAAAAATAAATTCAATCGACCAAGCCATTTAGGAGCAGTAGGAAATTCAAGGCAAAAAACACCTTTCAGTTAAATAAAAATTTCATGGAGAAGTTTTGGTGGTATGAAAAAGAAAAATGTTGCAAATGTTGTCTAACAGTTGATAATTTTTTTCATTATTTTTGGTTTGGCCATAAACGAGGAGTAGGCTTTAGAAAGTACCCAATTGGCGATAGTAAGGCCCTTAAGAGTGACCTTTATCAGGCTTCGCGAGATGCTCCGGCGCGTGCGACACCCTCAGGACTGAATATCCCCGCTACACATCACCACCGCGCCCGCGCCCCCGCCGCCGCTGTTGCCGCGGCCGCATCTGCTCGTCTCATCATATCTTTCGTTATGATGGACACTCACCCCAATTTTAGTTTTTTTTTTAATTACAGATCGTATCTGAAAACTGTTTTTTTTTCTAATGTTGTATTATGATTCTGAAATGTGTTTTGTCATTGTTAATAGTGAATATACGATAATGCTATTCGAGAGATTTTCTTGAAATTCCTGATATTTTTCTGATGTTACTATAAAAATTTACAGCAATTGTTTTTAATTATATTATTCTTCATTTTATAGAGTAGTACATGGTATTTATTTTGTTTAGAAATGTTAATATTTACTATCATCTAAAGTGATAATGCCGAACCCTTCATGGCCGATTTCCGTACTCCGACCCTTAAGGCTGGACCTGAGCCTAAACCATGAACGACGCTAGACTTCAGAGGGTTATTTTAAAGAAATTAGGTGTCTCCTTATATTGAAAAAAACCGGTCAAGTGCGAGTCAGACTCGCGTACCTAGGATTCCGTAGGAACACAATGACATCTGGGTGTATTAAGACCTAAAGCAACGATTTCAGAGAAAATTACGATTTTGAATAATTTAATATTTTTTCTATCATCAATATTTAAAATGAACTTAAACAAAATCAAGCTACCTGCCTACATACGTATTTGACAGCTCAATAAAAACGATATTTTTTATAAAATTTGTTTGTTTGTTATATGTTAAAAATGTTGTTTATAAAATAAAATGAAATGTTGTTGAATAAAGCTTTTAATTTCAGTTGAACCTTTAGACAAAACTTTAGTGGCGGCGGTAGCTCAGGGGTAGAACGCTCTCCTCTCAATCTTGAGATCCAGGTACGATCCCCGGTCGGACATGCACCAATGAGTTTTTCGGAATTTATGTTCATAGTATTTGTTCTTACTTACCACTTGCTGAACGGTGAAGGAAAACATCGTAAGGAAACCTGCATGCCCTCACCACCCATCACGTTGGGACGTATCGTCGGTGAAACACGGGTGTACCCAGTATGAACTGTGACTTGCATTTCACAGTTCACACTCGGAACACCTCCGACACCCCCTCGGTGTCGTGACGATATATTTATTTAGTATCAGTGTAGACACAAAATAGAGTAGATGATATAAATAGTAAAGTTATATATTTCGACCCCTTCAGTGGGGTCGTCATCAGTCAAAACAATTTTAAAGTACATTCATTCCATACAAAAGTAAGAGTTTTTAAAACTTGAATGTTATTTCACATCGCAGGTCTAATCTCACTTTACCTGGTACCTACTATGTAGGCTGCAATCATTAGTTATTTGTTAGTAAACATAAACTTAGCTACGAGTCCCATAATCGAAACGTAATATTCCGTTACCGATAGTGTTTAACTTTGAAAGCAAGTAAATAAAATTAATTGATTGCCACGAGTACTCAGAACACATGCACCCGAAGCATGTACACATGTTTATTTATACACGCGCTAGACTGTACTATACCTACGTATAAACAACTTGCGTTCGTAAGAAGCTACTAGTTAACAGGGAAAATTAGTAGAAGAGTAGTAGAAATGCGCAAATATTTCCTGGAAGTCGTCTCGTAGCGCGATGGCTACGCGACTACGAGCCGGCTACGTCGTAGCGACCATATGTTCACTGCCACGCGGGCATCGATCGATACGCCACTAGTAAGCGCCCGAGCCGTGCACTCACCGTGGTCATCTTGAAGTTCAGCTTGCGTTGCAGCGCCGTCTCCAGGTGCAGAGCCATCTAGAACGGATATTCACACGAACAGTCTACGTCTTCAGTATAAAAACACTATAAACATACTCTAGAAAGCCGGTATAAATAGTGAATTCGCGTAACGTGCGTAATAGCGTGTCAGCGTGGCGGATCGCGTGTTCACGCGGCCATTTTAGCCGCTGTCAAACAGTTGCGCCGGTCTGCCGCGGCGGCGCCACCGACAGGAATCGTTACGACTGCGCGAAAATAGACCGGAAGAGCGCGGGGCAGTGAGGGGCGGCGGCGGCGGCGGAGGGCGGGCGGACTATAACTTTGAACTCGACACTGCACGAGGTGTACACTCCACTTCGCTAGCATGCACTTGATTTGTAGATAAACTTATAACTGAATCAATTAAAGCACGTTCAACAGAAAATTGTTTTATTCGAGAAAGTTTCCCATTCAGCAACAAACATCTCTTGCGTGGGACGTATTCTGAATTAACCAAGTATTTTGGGCTCGTGTTTTATTACTTCCTGAACCGGAAAATAGGAAATTATTGCCTATTGAAGTCGTCATTAAGTGTTATTCCCTGAGTTACCGAGCGGGACACAACAATGGAATGATATCGTATAAAGGATGTGGCAATATATTTTGATTAGCGCGCGATATTTTACGCGGCAGACATCAAAAAGGAATTACTCGGCCATTATTTCGCGCGTCAACTTGAGTTACTGATTCTGAAACTGAAACATTCGATTCATTGTACGTAGAAATAAACTTTACTGCAATTTCCCTCATCAAATTTCATTTTATAGGTCCCAAGACTCCCAAGTCGACTTTTATTTCTAAGAATCTCGGAACTTGTTGGATGGCTGTTGTTTTACTGTCCCAAATAGTACAGTAACAATAAAAATATAGTTTTAGCTTATATAATTTACGGGTATATTAAAGCACTATTTTCATTAATTAATTCATTGATTCATCTTCAAATATTTTTATCACAAAACCTGGGGCATAACGAAAACTATGAATAAATAATTCCCAAAAATTTCCCAATAAAAATCAGCTCGACTCTAACTTAAACAAAAGAATTTCTATTCTTATAATTAATTTGATAATACGAGTGTACAAAAAATGTTCAAAACATCGATGGATAAAAGACATTGCTTACATATCACTCCTGTCTCCCAGATGTGTATGTACTGTTTGTATGCCGAGACTGCAGATCAGATTGCATCTATAAGGTCTTTCAATTGAAATTGAAAGTAATTTAGGAGGTGATTCAGTATCGTTAATAGATCACATTCCACTGCAAAGTACTTTTTTTGCGCGAACTTTTTCTTCACTTGTCCATACAAACTGAGTCAGCTGGTCGGACCACTTTGTACTGAGAAGTGAAAAAAAAGTTCTCGCAAAAAAAAGTGCTTTGCAGTGGAATGTGATGTATTAACGATACTGAATCACCTCCTAAATTACTTTCATTTAAAGTGAAAGACCTTATATAACTAGTTATCCTGACACATTCATCAATCAAGTTATGCAGATTCTTCTTCAGTATGCCACAATTTAGCCCGCCTTCTACTAGCAGGGGTGGCCAAGAAGTCGAACGCGGTCTACCGTCGAGCTCCGTCATTTACACAATTGCCTTAAGGCAATATGTAAAAGTTTTAGCGTCCCTGTTACCCTATATGCGAAAAAACCCTCAGTACGAGAGGGACAGATTCATGGAAAAGTAGCAAAAAGTCGGTTTTTTATTAATATAAAATTTACTAAAGTTGCTATCAAAATTTCGTTTAACCAAGTCCTAGATACTGTTAAAACCCATCTAATAAAATATAATTACAGTCCATATGTCATTCCAAATTGTCAAACCAGGAGAATTGGTGTCGAAAAATACATTATTTCAATAAATATTTGTATCGAGCCTAATTTCTCCAATCGCGTTTCTGTTTACAGATCCTTAGAAAAAATTCGAATAATAATATGCTATTTTATAAAAATAATACAATATTTACTGAAGTAGATATTCAAGTTCTAATTGAATTTCAATTTTTTTTCCGTAATGCCTTAATAATAATAAGCTTTTGCTTGTTTGGATTATACTGCTTACTATTAATTCTTCTGTGCTACTAATAACACTGAAGATTTATTTAAGGCGGCTCTTTCCAGCGTCATCGTAAAATGACTCTATTGATGAAGTTATTTCTCTTAAACGGTATGTTTAAAAATTATAAAAAAATATATACATTGTTTGTTAAACTATATAACAAACAACTTAATTTAAGGAAATTATTCTCGCGTATAAGAAACAGCATGAAAATATTGTTCAAAATCAAGCTGTTTTTAAACTAAAATTAAGTAAAATCTGTTATATCTTTGAAATCACTTGTATGGTTCTTGCACTAAATATTGCTCCGAAAAATCATTAATCACTTTTTTTCGTCTAGTGCGTCCATGTGAAAAGTATTATTTTCTCCTATTTTGGGCTACCCGGAGACCTTAATATATTTTCTATCGATGTTTGTACCGACAGAGGTTGACTTAAAGCCGTTGGCGACTACCTGCACCTTAAGTAGCCTGCGCGAGTTATTGTCAAATAACTAATAAAGGCGAAAACTTGTTCCACTATGAAAAAAACAAACATGGTTCTCGCTTAACAGAGGCCCACTTAAGAGGCCTGCGAGCAATCCTAATTCATACAAACGAAATGCCAACAACATTTATAAATCATAGATATTCTTAAGGTAGTGTGCATTTATTCGGATTGCATTACAGAATATCTAAGTTCCCAAATATATATTTTGAGAGGACAATGATTTAAAGACGACATAATAAGCAATTTCAAATTTCCACAAAAGGCTTATTTTTCTCATATTTCATGTTTAAATCAGTGTTCACGCTAAAAAGCGTGACGTCAGCGCATGCGCAGAAAGGGTGACTCGCGACGGAATCGAGTCCTGCGCTGACCGCCGCTCGCTCGGTCTGTTCGGATCGACGAGCCTCTCTAGGCGCACGCGCGCGCGCCCGCGCAGCCGACAGCTCTAAACAATAGACATTCGCGTCAGCACAAACAATATCGCGTACCTAAAGTGTAGTGTTAATACAAGTGCTGTGTACATCACTCAAACCAGGACATTCAATACATCCCTGCACAGACGCCAGCTCAACTAGCCAACAAGAAGGCTCAGCACGTCACCGCATCTCCCGTCGGCCCGTCCACAGACATCATCAAAGGTCAGTCAGTTTACCCACAATCTTTTTCTTATCCTGTCTACTCTCCCATTCAAATTCCATCAGCTCTGCATCCTGTAGCCAACGGCTACATTTTTGGTCCTTCGGCCGGATCGAATTCTGGTCCTTACAGTCCATTTTCACAATTTTGGCCCTTCAAACCGCTACTGAACCAGCCCTCGTCGAGTTACTACAGTCCATTTTCACCCGGTTACATATTTTGCCCCCTTTCCCGGCAAAAAATATTTTGTGGTTTCGAATACCTATCGCGGGTAGATAATTAGAACCGCCGCCTGGAACATTCCATTTATCGGTTAGAACCGACCCCCCCACGCCCCTTTACAGAATAACTCATTTTCATCACGGTTGTAATTATTGTTCAGCTCAGATAATATAATTATATCCATTCGGCCCAATTGTTTATTACAGTCCACTATATTTCTTTATTAAACCCCCCCCGTCACTTCCAGGGATTAATTATCAGCCCTTATAAACCCCATACGTAAAATTAATTAAACTCAAAGTCAGCATTTTGCTCAACATTTTTTACATGTGATTCCCGACCCAATCTTTTCAAATGTTCTCGAAGTGATTCAACTTTGCTCGTAAATACATAGTTCACATTTTAGTTTCATATCGTGTTACAACGTTTTGAGTACCTACACTTCACTTTGTTTTCTATCGCGCGAAGAGGTGCAAATCTACCCACTGTCAAAGATAGTTCTCGTATCTTGCGAGATATTTTTTGTGAGAGTATAAATTCGCTTTATTTCGTGCATATACATACGTATTACGTATATTACTAAAGCGTGATTTCATCATTAGTTTGTCCGCTCATTTAGATCTGATTTCGGCTAGGTATTTTATTATATAAATAGAATAGCATTTAGCTTCGTGTAAGCGGGAAGTAGCATAATAACATAAGAGTGAACAAGCCTTGTCGATTGTAATCTTGTAATCACGGTAATCTTGTGTTGCAGTAATATATTGTCGAACAGTTTTATCCTGATATTGTCTGCTTTTTATAGTAAATTTTTTTTTTTTTTTTGTTTTTTCATCTCATCTCTGCTTTTATTGTTTATGGTACACATATAGGGTGTTCCAAGTTGGTGTATCAGCTCATATACAGGTTGTTTAAAAAAAAAAATTTTTTTTTTTTCTCTCTGTCGTGTTTATTTTCCGTGTTCCGTTTGAACATAGCCTTTGTTATTTCGGCCCGCGCAAGTTACAAGCTATCCGCACGTTGGAGTTGGTAGCGCTCAAGTTTTTAATAACTCATTTTCACATATAGTCACACTCATCACACATTCAATCAGCACATACACACTCAACTCATTTTCACTCACACATTCAATCAGCACATACACACTCAGCTCATTTTCACTCACACATTCAATCAGCACATATAGACACACTCAGCTCATTTTCACTCACACATTCACTCATCAGATACACATTCAGCTCATTTTCACTCTATGAAACCAGCACTCAGTCATCACACACACACTCATCACATACACACTCAGTTCATTTTCACTCAATGACTCCAGCTCCAACAGAGAATTCTTGTAACTCCGCACAACGTGTAGTGAACGTCACTAACACACCAATAATAGCAGACGTACATGGTCAATTTCACTCAGCACGAGCCCTGTTAGGTTTTATCTCACGTCGCGGTACTCCAGTTCTCATTCGCTCAGACTGCGGCACAAACTATGATGCAATCACTCACAAGCTCGCGAATCAGCACATAACTTGGTTCGGCGCTCTGCACGAAATAATACTCAACTCAAGAACCCTCTGCCCGATTTCATCCGACCCTACGGACTTTGAACCTCTCACGGCCGGACATTTCATTATTGGTCGTCCGCTCACCGCTCTACCTGAGCAGTCTTTTGACGACAGACCCATATCTGCTCTTAAACGGTTTCAACTCATTCAAGCGCTCTCTCAGCGTTTTTTGACTCTCTGGTCCAGATCCTACCTCCATACCCTGCAAACCCGCTCCAAATAGCTCTCCCCTTCTTCCCCTCCTCAAGTGGGTGAACTGGTCCTCATCAAAGAGGATGACCTGCCTCCGCTCCAATGGAAGTTGGGGAGAATTCTCCGCACAATGCCTGGCAAGGATGGAGTGATCCAAGTTGTGGATCTGGACACAGCCCATGGAGCCGCAGCCCCGGCCCCCCCAGGATGTTCACGCTAAAAAGCGTGACGTCAGCGCATGCGCAGAAAGGGTGACTCGCGACGGAATCGAGTCCTGCGCTGACCGCCGCTCGCTCGGTCTGTTCGGATCGACGAGCCTCTCTAGGCGCACGCGCGCGCGCCCGCGCAGCCGACAGCTCTAAACAATAGACATTCGCGTCAGCACAAACAATATCGCGTACCTAAAGTGTAGTGTTAATACAAGTGCTGTGTACATCACTCAAACCAGGACATTCAATACATCCCTGCACAGACGCCAGCTCAACTAGCCAACAAGAAGGCTCAGCACGTCACCGCATCTCCCGTCGGCCCGTCCACAGACATCATCAAAGGTCAGTCAGTTTACCCACAATCTTTTTCTTATCCTGTCTACTCTCCCATTCAAATTCCATCAGCTCTGCATCCTGTAGCCAACGGCTACAATCAGTGTTCTTATTTAATATATATTTGGGAACCTAGATACTCTGTAATGTAATCGGAATAAATACACACTATCTTAAGAACATCTATGATTTACAAATGATTTTGGTACTTTGTTTGTATGAACTAGGATTGCTCCGTCGGTCTCTTAAGTGGGTATATCGTCAGAATTGACACTTTTTGAAGTTATTTATCTGCTGTTTAAAAGAAGTCCCAAGTTAAATAAATTAGTATTAACAATTTAGGGATCTTTTTCTAGATTTTGGTCTATCAGAAACTCGATTGGAGGAATTTCGCTTGATAGAAATAATTATTAAAATGAGGTCTAAATTTACACTTTTTTTGATATTCTGACAAATTGGGATAGCATACAAGCTTCAAAAATGTTTATTTAGATGTGTTTTTATAATACCTAAGTTACTGGTTATGGAAATTTCATAGCTATTTTGGTTAATTTTGTATTAATTTAAAACTGACTTTTTGTCAATTTTCCCCGATTCCTTCCCTCTCGCACTGCAAGTCTTTCCGCTTGGAGTAAAGGGGACCTTTGCACAATGATATATCACCTTAACTGCCTGTTTGCGCGTCGCAGTTGGTTTTTACGCAGCCCAATATGATAAACTTGTGGAACATATTCAGTGTCAAATATCCACCCAATAACGCAAGGCGGAGTGTAAAATTTGAATTTTGTACTTTCAATTACTTTACTAACTTATCACAAAAGTTGTTTTTTCCCCCTTTTAAACCCTACCTTGCAGTTGACCGCATAAAATATTTTTGAACACAAGTAGACCTTACAGGTAAAATGTTTGGCTACCCCTGCACTAGAAGTACAAAAATGCACCGCATAAAACAGATCGTATCTCATTTGTGAACATCCCTCGGCCGAGCGACGCGCAGAAGGCAGAGAATAGTTTCCGTTTACTTAAGAGCGTTATTGCATCGAAGGCATCAAGCTGAAAAGGCGTATCTACAGATTTTCCGAATTCCGAAAATTTGGAGAATTTTGGGCGAATCTCCATAATTGTAAGCTCTATGATGTACTGAAAAAGTTACGATTGCTCCACTGCGGGTCTACCGCGTCATTCTGATTTTCATTAACATCAAATTGAGATTGAAATTTGACGTGCGTGCAAAAGAGATGGCATGTTATGCGGGCGTCGTCGCACGCACGTCAAATTTCAATCTCAAGTTGATGTTGGTGAAAATCAGAATTACGTGGTAGACCCGTTGGTTATAGGTGCTATATGCCTAAGTCTATGACGTGAAAAGGCGTATTTATAATATGTATAAGTAACGAGTCAATACTTTTATATTTTTGTAGATATGCCCTTTCAGCTTGATGCCCTCGACATGTAGCTCATTCAGGGCCGTAGCCAGGATTCGTTGTCAGGGGGAGATAAAACGTTCAGAAATTATTGTGATATATAAAGGGTTCGTCAGTAGTACCATCAATTAAACAACCGAAAGGTGCCAAACAGGACCCTATTACTAAGCCTCCGCTGTCTATCCGTCCGTCTGTCCGTCCGTCTGTCACAGGGGTCTACAGTTTCACCCGTAATAGGTAGGGATTTAAAATTTTCACAGATGTGTTTACAATGGTCTCTTTCACGGCAAATAAAAAAATAAATCCAAGAGCTATTATTTGTTTCACATATAGGTTAGATGGTAATGCATACAAATTTCAAATTAGTCAGATTGTAAAACAAACTCTACAACAAATAATAAAAATTTGATCTAGAGGGCGCAGAAATGTTTGTCATGCGCTACCATTTTAGCAACTTGTTTTTTGTCGCCTTGATGTTGCTATGGCATATATATTATTGTTATTTACCATAATGTTTTAAGAATTCCGTACCCATGTAGTGTGGTGGTACACAATACCACTCTGTACGAGAATATACATAGTTTTTGCATCTGCTATCGTACCTTGCGATGAAAGCAGTGCTGATTTAATGGCAGTTATAGATAGCGGTTAGCGATTAAAACAGTGGGCGTCTATTGCATATATTTTATCCAAATGTATAGAAGAATATACCCTGACTGGCTGACTGAATGTTCTGTGAAAGCCTAGACAAACCGGCTGGACCTAGGAACATGAAATTTGGACTGTAGGGTTCTGGTATGCAGAAGACATTCGCTGAGAAGAGATTTTAGGTAATTCCCAGGGGATCCAGAGAGACGGGATCCGGATATCTATGGACGAGATCCACGCAAGCAACGCTCCGCTAGTGAACATATATTTTGAGTAGCTGTACAGTCTTTCATTTAAAGCGGAACTGCGAAGAGTTAAATTAGTCCGACGTCGACCACACCAGGCGATTCACGTCAGTGATAAACAAAACATTTTACATTTCCTTGCTGATCGTACTTACAATATGGCGACGTCACATCGCTCGACTCATCCCGAGTCCCGACTCTGAACGACCAACTCCCCGTTTGTGCGATTGAATTGTCGTTTGTGTGCGAAGCGGCTCAGTTTATGTTGGAAACCAGGACAGCTATTCCGGCACGTGCGGAAAAATTGCTAAGATAGATTTTGGGTGATTTTAAAAAACAATTTTCTACAGATATGTATTGATATTTTTGATTTGTAAATCTCCTGATTGCATTAATACTTGCGATTTTCGGCACTTGGTGAAACATCATCAGCATCATCTTGATAAAAACACAAGTACTGTTTCACAATATCAATATATTTATTACTCAACCAGTTTCACTTTTCGGCATCATCAAGGAACAACAAATAGGAAACTTTTGAATTTAAGGAATTAATACATTACATTGCAGATGGTAAATAACAATTTCGAAGAGAGGGTGAATTAAAATTGCTCTTGCAATGCCCTTGATTGCACTTGATGCTATAGTGAGTATTCCTTATATTGCATAGTTGTTATTTGATGGACTAAGTGCACTCCTCTTTACATCGCAAGTCATTTATCATCATACTACATAAATTATATTCTATTCTCAATAAGTTATTATATTACACTGAAATAATTTAACCAAAAATTACAAACCGGATTGTGAAAAACCCGCCTTTTTTAATTAAGACCGGTTTCGCAGCCGCATTGTGAAAAACCCGCCTTTTTCTAATTAATCGGAACAGAACACTTCAAAATTCAAAATGAGGATTTATTGAATAACTATTAAGTGAATGTTGTTCCAATTGTTCGTTATTAGGGGCGGTTATAAACAGTTGGCATATAGTCAACAACAATCACACGTGAGTGTTCAAGCCGCATGTAATATTTAACTATTAAGTAAATTTTGAATATAAGTATTCTGTTTCGATTGATTAGAAAAAGGCGAGTTTTTCACAATCCGGCTGCTAAACCGTCCTTAAAGTGAATATGTTTTTTTCTAAAACTTTTTTTATGCAAACCCATCCTCCGGGTAGTGTCCCGGGACCAGCTGTGCTCGTTTAGAATAGTTTGAAATGTCCAAGTTGCTAACACTTCAAGTCTATTTCTTGGTCAAAGCTTCTCTGAGTTCAGACTAGGGGTCAAGCAATTCTGAAGTTAATTTGCCGAACAACCCTTGAATTCACTTGAGATTAAGTAACTGTTATAGAATCTTCATTTATTTACGATCTTCATTTATTTGCCACTTAACTACATCTATATCCTTACTAAGTGTTGAAAAAATTAAAATTAAAATATTATTTTCATTTATTTTATTTCCATGGACAATGGAGCGGCTATCAGAAGATTATGCACAAACAAAGTACACACTACACACAAAGAAATCGAAATTACATTGAAGAAAAGCAGCGGGCTATGTCAGAGATACAACCGAAAATTATTTAAGTGGATACTTCTCAAGTCGCCTATTTACTCAATCAAATAAATGTCTTAAGAGGCCTGCGGAGCAATCCTAGTTCATACAAACGAGATACCAAAACTATTTGTAAATCATAGATATTCTTAGGATAGTGTGTGTTTATTCCAATTGGATTACAGAATATTTAGGTTCCCAAATATATATTTTGAAAGGACACTGATTTAAAGACGACATTTAAGCAATTTAAAATTTTCACAGAAAGCTTATTTTTCTCATATTTCATGTTTAAATCTTATTTTCTTATTTAATATATATTTAGGAACCTAGATATTCTGTAATGCAATCGGAATAAATACATACTACCTTAAGAATATCTATTATTTACAAATGGTTTTGGTATTTCGTTTGTATGAACAGGATTGCTACACAGGCCTCTTAAGTTGCTTCTTTGCTCAACCAAGAAGGACGGAATTAATCGCGACCATAGATATCATAATAATCGTAGACTTGGATTCATAATAATTTATTTATAGTTGTGTGATTAAAATAATATGTTAATGATGAGTAATGACAGCGCAATCGCTAACGAGGTATTATATTTTTTTTTGATTTTGATCAAATAAGTATAAACTTACCCTGAATAATCTGAAACAATAAGAAATCAAATTATGCGGAGATCAAGTCAATAGGCTATCCCAAAATTCATTTCACAAAAGAACTTCTCTTTCATAGTATTTTTATTGCCAAGCACTAAATACAAAAATGCCCTCTATACGAGATGCAAACAAAAAAGTATCCACTTCAAAATAACAAGTTGGATATAAAACAACATTGGTTACAGTTTAAATTCTGTAAGAACACATCGGGAAATGTAGTTGTATAGAAAGGTTAAAGCGAGGGCATGAATGTTTACTTAAGCGACATCGAAAAGCTTTCATATATTCGTTAGTGTATTCTTTACCCCGTCATACATATTTGTCTTTCCTGTCCTTATAGATGTTTATTTACAAAAGTTTTCCATTAAATTTAGAAGCGAGTAAAGCCGATTCTGAAGGCTTTAACTTAACTTTAGTTTTAGTGCTGTCAATACTTAAATTTTCCAAAGTAATTTAGCTTCTGTCCTTCACACTTATGAACTATTTTGCAACGATGAAAATTTAGTTTTGACAGTACTAAAACTAAAGTTAAAGCCTTCAGAATCGGCTACAAAATCTACTTATATTTCTTAAACTAAAACAAAATACAAATCAGTTAAATTGATTGCCTATCCGCTTTACCTTTTCCGTAAAAACTTTTAAAGCCCCAGAGAAAACACAATCCTCTAACTATTGGAACAGAAGGCTGAGTAGCTACAACTCTCGCCCACCCATCTATCAGACCTCTTTCTTGAACAACAATTCTTTCAATCCTTATAAATTAGTTACTCCTGCCTTCAGAAAATGTACCCTTTTTAGACTAAAATTTATTTTATACCTACATTCATATGTTAATAAATGTATACTGTTCTTTCTTGTGCTTTATTTATTTTTTCTTTTATTTCTATATCTATATACAAGGTTTTTTTTTTTTATTGATGGCGGCCCCATACCGTGAGCCGAAATATATCGAGCAAAAACGTATTTTATTGTTTTAATATTAATTAGAAAACAAAAGAAAAAAGTGTACAATATACTCATATGTGTAGAAATGTTGAAAAATTATAAAACCGTTGAAGTTGTTTATTATGGAATTATAGAATTTATAATTGAATTATGGAATTTATTTATAATGGAATTTGTAAGATTTAGTTTTACATGATGTACCGACATAATCCGGACGACATAAGCCTTAATCGCCGAATCTTTATCAATACATATAATAAATTAGTAGAACCCGGTGTGTCTGTACATTGAAGAAAAGTAATAAAAATATAAAGGGGGTGACTAATAGTAGATTATGCACTAAGGGAATAAAGCAGTGTCTTACGTCACGGGCGGCATATTGAACCCGAGCGTAACGAGGGACTCTAGAGTTAACTCCTGAGCGTAGAGAGGGAGTTATATAGAGTCCTGAGTAAAGCGAGGGGTTCAAGCTGCCCAAGACCAAGACAGGCTTTATTCCAGAGGAGCATACTCTACTTTTCACACCTTCTGCGAGACAATAAAAAGCTCGACATTTTTCATCAACATTAATAATTCAATAAAATTCACTGACAATCACAGCACCAAACACCGTCTTTTGTTTCACATTCTTTGTAAACGCTTTTTTTCTTTTTGTTGAATTCTGCTTATGGTAGCCAGTTCAATTTTCGAACAGACCTCTTTACAATCCCATATGGGCATTTGTTTTCCACGAGTTTCCACACGAATTTGACGTTCCAAATTTAAATCACTTTAATCCCTAGGGATTTTCATATAACTTTATATCCCTTGAGATATAATGCGTTACTTTACGTTGAGGTTGCACGATATGTAATTGGACATTGTCGAGCTGTGGGTCTACCGCGTAATTCTCATTTTCATCAACATCAACTTGAGATTGAAATTTGACGTGTGTGCGACGACGCCCGCCTAACATGCCATCTCTTTTGCACGCGTTGAATTTCGCATGCATTTGCTTGAAGTTGATACAAATGAGAATTACGCGGTAGAGCCCCAGGTGGTGTGAAAATATAGATATGAGAAATAGAACACAAATCAGCGATTTTAAGAATTATTTTATACATGTCTGTCTGTTTGTTCACGCACATCTCCGAAACCACTGAACGGATTTGGATGCGTTTTTTTTTATTATCATCGTAGTGATAGTTCAACATATTTTTAGCATAGTGAAATCCGTTATTGGCACAATAAGATGAATATCATGTTCAAGTAATCTGGATGTACTTGCTGTGGATTTTTGTTTATGAATAAAATAAATAAATAAATATAGGTTATATGGGGTGTTAATAAAATAACGCCCAAGCAGAAAACGGGGCAGAGTTGAATAAACGCGGGTGGAGTCGCGGGCAAGGCACATACCTACTATAATACTTTACACACTAACATCTAAATATATTCGTTCAGTTAGTAATTGTGTGACTTTAGTTTATAAATTTCATCGCAGCGTCGCGGAAGCGGGCGCGATCTCCGTCCGAGCTATTGCGTTTTTTGCTGAGACATACCCTTCAGAAGTATAGTCTTCTATCTATATTATTTTCATTTAACCTATTGACCAATTTAAGCAATGTGCAATGGCTATTTGAAGTTGTGTATTTGACATTATACGGACCCTTAAGGGGTTTCCTTTAAAATTTTGTCCAAGCCATAACTTTAGTTATAGTGGCCGTATCTCGATTATTTAAACCCAAAGTGACTCTTGGGAAACAAAGCTATAGCTTATAATAAAATTTGCATAGGATTTAACTTTGATATAGCTGCTATACCACATTAAAAGCGCATACAAATCCGTTTAGTAGTTTTTTTTTGAATAGGCAGTACACAGATTACAGTAATTCTTATTTTTCCAAGGAATCTCCTTCTAACATTTCTTTTCAATGTACGGACAGAAATCAAAAAAATTATTATAAGTTTAGATCATTGTGTCAGAGTCATAAAACGGGGAAAACTTGACTACAAAAAAATATTGAAAATATTTCATGGGGTCACCGAAAATTATTTAAGTGGATACTTCTCAAGTCGCCTCTTTACTCAATCAAATAAATGTCTTAAGCGGCCTGCGGAGCAATCCTAGTTCATACAAACGAAATACCAAAACTATTTGTAAATCATAGATATTCTTAAGGTAGTGTGTGTTTATTCCGATTGCATTACAGAATATCTAGGTTCCCAAATATAGGTATATATTAAATAAGAACACTAATTTAAACATGAAATATGAGAAAAATAAGCTTTCTATGGAAATCTTGAATTGATTATAATTATGTCGTCTTTAAATCAGTGTCCTTTTAAAATATATATTTGGGAACTTAGATCTTCTTCAATCCAATCGGAATAAACACACACTATCCTAAGAATATCTATGATTTACAAATAGCTGTGGGGTTTTGTTTGTATGAACTCGGCTTGCTCCGCGGGCCTCTTAAGGCGATATGCGAAAAAAATACGGGTATGTATTTCTTGTGTATTTCATGAAATACACGGAAAATTATAATCAGTTTCTGGTATATGCATTTTGACTATATAATCTAGGGTTTTGAAATTGGAAAACATGTTTGAATAAATTTTCCTAGATAGAAATAATTGTTGAAATGAGGTCTTCAAACACACTTTTTCTCCTCGTTTGACGAATACGAACCATATACAGAACTCAAACATGTTTTATTAGGTGTGTTTTAACAATATATAGAGATTTGATATTTGAAATTTTGCTAGCTAGTTTAGTTTTTTTAATAAAAATATAAAACCAACTTTTTTCTCTTTTGCCCTGAATCCGCCCCTCTCGCACTGCGCGATTTTTCGCTTGGAGTGACAGTGACAAAAATAAAATTCGCATAGCCTCTTAAGTAGCGCATACTAGTTATTGTTCATTTTCTTTTCTACTGGAAGTCAAACTAGTGAAATTGAGAAATTAGGGTCCTCTAGCTATGCACTACATGTGTGTATACTTATACCGTGCTTATGCCCCAATTTCATTCTCATCGCAGTATTTTTAAAGGCACCTCCAGAATCTCAGTGTTCGTTTTCCAAAATCTTCGCTGCTCATTTGTACAGCCCAACCAAATTACCTTTACAGTACGTGTAACCTCTATAACTTTGGTATAAGGAAGAATAAATACTATTTCTACCGCATAGATAAGGTAGTCGTGGTAGATATGAAAGGCCGCCCTCGAACGTCGAAGCCGCCGACTCTTTTGTCTCCACGACGTTTGTTCTTCCCCACTGGCTATTCCACTAATTGCGAGTTCCATTGTCTCATCACAAAATTGAACGTGAATATCACCCTTAATCACACTACAGTCGGTTTAGTTTTAATTTTATAGCGGGTGGTTTTTGTCTTGTTTCAATTGGGATATTATTAAATTTGTCTAATGAATATATCTGTTATTATATTATACCTACTCGTACAACGTAGGTATGTACATGATGAAACGGTGTGCGAAAAACGTAGTTCCCTACGCCGGTTTTATTGGCCAAGATTTCCTGTTAATGCCCGCTGCCACACCGCTGCAGAGACAAGACAGTACCTGGAAGAAGTCGGGATTTCCACACTAGACTGGCCAGCCCTCAGCCTTGACTTGAATCCAATTGAACATTTGTGGGATGAGTTGAAAAGGCGGGTACGAGGAAGATGGCCAGCTCCAGCGTCGATGGAGGACCTAAAAACTGCTTTAGT
Source organism: Ypsolopha sequella (assembly GCA_934047225.1). Lineage (NCBI taxonomy): Eukaryota > Metazoa > Arthropoda > Insecta > Lepidoptera > Ypsolophidae > Ypsolopha > Ypsolopha sequella. Next base: position 15,393,736 of record OW203996.1, read on the forward strand.
CGAAGAGTGGCAGGAAATCCCACAAGATTCCATCAGGAAACTTATCTGGTCGATGAAAAACCGATTGCGAGCAGTCATTAGAGCCAGGGGGGGGTAATACAAAATATTGAAGGGGAAGAAGAATTGGAAATAAAATTTTAATATTTTTCATTTTATTCTATTCGTTTAGATGTCCACAATTTCGACCTGTTACACTAATTCCTAAAATTTAAGTAGGAAATTAAAAATTATTTTTTTTACTAGCGTTCGAAAGCCAATAAAATTACCTTTCAGGTTGGAAAAAAGGCGCGAAGATTTGATGGCGTCGTTTTTTTTGTTTTATTGAAAAAATATTGCATTTTGGGTGTTTTGATCAACAATAGTGATAGAATATTGTGAATTAAAATCGCCGTAACCTGTGTAGTGTGTTGTTCAATGGAACAAAAGTGCGGGCTGTGTCTTTTCGTGTGTTTTTCTAACCCTGTTGTATTTGCGTTATAAGTCTATCATTATAGCGGAAACGACAGGACAGTGACTTAGACAGGACAGACCTTTCAGATGATCCTCGACAGAAGAGGATAGTGCATATACACAGATAATAACTATAACGTCAGACATGGCTGTATGGGCTAAGATCCCTTTGCCTTTCCACTTAGTGTGAAAATGAAAAAAAAATTACCTTTCAAATGACATACCACGTTTTATGATTTTATTGCATGAAAATTGTTAAAATTGTTTTGAACATCCCCGTGATTCCAGTTTAAAGCTCGCAGGTGTATTTCCAACGATTCCCATTTTCCAATTATGCGTTCAAAATGAATATTTTCACAATCTACAACATTTCAAACTATTAACCCGCTAATTTCAATAGCTAAACTGAAAGTAGGTAAAAAGTTAAGGGATTTGTATTTTACCTTGTCTCAAAATTTTGATGTTTACATGCATAAATATTTTTTTTAATCTTGGTATTTTAAACAAAAACCTTGTGGGCACAATGGCTCTCGTACCTTTTGCCAGTAACAATTTTGTTTATACATATATTTAAAAATATCCTCTGCCTATTCCAAGACCGAATGAAAAAAGAAAAAAAAAACAAATGTCAGTGACACTTTACATTGACAGCAAATTTTTTATTTATTCTTAGGCAAAGGTATTATAGCTCTTCAGCCCATATCCTTACGTTGAACGTTTTCAAAATATCTCAAAAACTAATAAATAAAAAAAATTATAGAAACGTGTGTAGTAATAATAGTAGTTTATGCTACAAGGGCGCAAAGGAATAAATTACGAGGACGATTTAAAACACGAGCGTAGCGAGTGTTTCAAACGTAAACGAGTAATTTATTGCTTTTACGCCCGCGTATCATACTACGTTTTTCAATGCATAGTGTGAGGAAATGAAAACAAATATAATCTTGTGAACTTTAAATTATGATTGGCTCAAAAGGATTGTATCCAGAGCCGTTAAACAGTGGAAAAAAAGTATAACATCTATGGTACACAGGAAAGGCTGCAGGTTAGCCAACCATTGCAAAATAATTAAAAAAATAATAATAATAAAGCCCTAGGGCAAAATAATCGACTTTCTGTTCGGTTTTGATGCATAAAAAGTGGGCCTTTACGAGCACATGCATTGAAAACATATAAAGATAACTCTATAGATTTTTTATTATGTTACCTAACACGAAATGAAAACTTGTGGACATTCGTTTATTCGATCATTGCTGTCGTTTTTTTCATAGTTCGATCAAATTTTAATTAAAGGGCCGTCCATATAGTACCTCATTTCAAATTAGGGGGGGGGGTCTGGTCAGCGCATGATGGTAATATCATGAGTATAGATGGCAATAATGTTTTGTTTAAACAACAATATTGATTTTGTAACACAGATAACGAAAATTACATCGATTTTGTGAGAGGGTGGGATCAATTAAATAATGACGATAAGATGATTGTAGGGGGGGGGGGGGGTCGAAAATCGACTAAAATCGATGACGTAACATTTGGACGGCTCCCACACGAACTGCTGCAAGCGCCCCAGAACCACACCTAAAATATAAATATCTATAGAATACGAGCATAATGGACTTGTCTCGAATGTTTACAAACTCTCTTCTGTGCAATTCAACGCCCTGGCTCGGGAATAAAGTAGGTAAGTACAATAAATGCATGAAACTGAAAAAGTTTTTCCTGCGTCGTCTGGTCTGTTTTTTCTACGTTAGATATAGTATTTTGTGCAACTGTAACATATTTTGAGACATTGGCACATGAGGGCTTGTTTACGAAACGAACGAAGTGAGTTTCGTGATAGTTTTACACGAGTGTCCCAATATCTAATTATGGTCGGTTTCACATAATATTTTATCTACGACCATCAAAAATATAATTTTTATTTACGTAGTCGGGTCATAAGTTCTGTCACATATCAAGTGATAATAAATGACACATTTCAATTATATTTTAATAATTTATAAATGGGAAGATAGGTAAAAATGCACAATTCTTAATTTTCGATACAATCCCTGCGAGGCCAAGTCATCGATAGAACCACGCACAATAGATATGTTACCGGAAATCTAAATAGATAATTGAAAAAAAATAGGAATTCAATACAATTCCTAGGAAATTTATAAAATGTCAAGATTATTTTGGCTGAACATAGCAAAAGGCAATACAGAAGGCCGACCAAAAAAAAAATAGATAAATCAGCTTGGTATTTTATAAATTTCCTAGGAATTGTTTACAATTTCCAAATAATAAAAATTTACGGTAACATCTATTAAGTATTAGGTACATCATCGTTACGTTTTTAACAATGCCGTAATTTCCGTAATTGTCACTATAAAAATAAATAATATTTTAAGAATCCGACTCCACACTTACAAACTTTTTCAAGGATTTTTCCAGTATCGGATATATCGATCCGATTATTCTATCCCTGTATGTAGGTTTTCCACGTGAACCTGAAAGATGATTTTCCTTTATTTTACAAAGTTACGGTTGTGTAAAGTGTACAAAAGGCCTGTTTCACCACCTGTTACTGTGCTTTGCTAGTATATGTGTCACATAGATACAGGGATAGGATAATCGGATCGATATATCCGATACTGAAATAATCCTTGAAAAGGTTTGTAGGTGTGGAGTCGGATTCTTAAAATATTATTTATTTTGATAGTGACAATTACGGAAATTACGGCATTGTTAAAAACGTAACGATGATGTACCTAATACTTAAAAGATGTTACCGTAAATTTATATTATTTAGAACATATACTAGCAAAGCACAGTAAACAGGTGGTGAAACAGGCCTTTTGTACACTTTACACAACCGTAACTTTGTAAAATAAAAGAAAATCATCTTTCAGGTTCACGTGGAAAGCCATTACGGCGAATATCAGCAACAGCGCTCCGGTAGATTACCTAGCTTTTCATCGATTGCTGGTTGCTGCACGCTTCAATACACTCATTGTTAGTTCGAAATGAGGCATTCCCCTCGATTACCCTTATTATTCTTTATTGTACTTATTACTTGTGTATGGAACACATCTAGCGTTTAACAGCTACGATATATAAACCGCTGCGCTGCTAAAAGGCATCGTAAAGTTTGCCCGTTCATCCATTTTAAAATTAAAAGTATTATCAAACATACTCGTATTATAGTGAAGGTGAAGTTGGGAAACGTGCTGTGAGAGTGCAGTTGTGATATTATATATACATATGTAACAAATATAATCAAAGAAAACGATTTAATTATTAAAGTTGTAAGTTACATTGTTGTGAACTTTAAATTTTGTATGGCTCAAAAAGACTGTATCCAGAGCCGTTAAACAGTGGAAAAAAAAGTATAACATTTATTGTATAAGGGAAAGGTTGCAGGTTAGCCAACTTCTTGTAAATTAATTAAATAATAATAAAGCCCTAGGGCAAAATAATCGACTTTCTGTTCGGTTTTTGATGCGTAAAAAGTGGGTCTTTACGAGCACTTGCATTGAAAAATATTACAATAGTTTGATACATAAGCGAGGCTAATAACAGGTTATATTGGAATTCGTAACGTTTTAGCGGATTAATAGCTACTCGTAGAAAAGGTCTGGACAAAAGGTGAGACTCTTTGTTATTATTAAGAGGATGGCCTACCCTAGTAACCTTTTTATTACCCGTCCAGCACAATAAGTCCAATGGCAAAGATGTTATTTGCTTTTGATAGAGGCGATTATATCTATGCTCATTAGCCTCTTTTTCTTGGACGCATAATACTAATGATCACGCAGCGAAACAACAAATTGGTGTGTTCTTAGCTAATACTAAAATATTTTGTAGGGAGAAAAAGATATTGAATTTAAGTATAACCCCTTCATATTTCTATAACCTATTTTATGAAATAAAAACGCAAGTTTGAAAACCAAAAAAAAAACGGTGGAAAACATATTTTTGTGGACAAAAGTATAAATCTTAATACATTGTTTATAAGTACAATCCTTAGATAAAAGATCAATAAATCAAATGTATTTTTTTTTCAATACAACAGAGTCAGAATTTCTTCAAACGAATCCTCGAAATTCTGGCGTTGTTTAATTATGCTGTAGGCTCATGTACATTGGATGAAAACAAACACTTGTACTGTTTATACTGTTTCACACTTTGATTTATAGCATAATTAACAACTAGTTTCGCCTTATCGGCATTCTCAAGGGAATAACATAATAATTTAGTTATATAGCAAACAAGCATTGTCTAAGAATGACAACAAAACCCCTTGTCATTCTTAGACAATGCTTGTTTGATATATAACTAAATTATTATGTTATTCCCTTGAGAATGCCGATAAGGCGAAACTAGTTGGGGTTAATTTTGCTATAAATTAAATTGTGAAACAGTACAAGTGTTTGTTTTCATCCATGATGATGTTTTACCAAGAGCCGACAATCATTGTTCAGTCTAAAAAATTCAGCGTGAAAACCTTAGTGAACGATGGCTATGAATTTATGTGTCCATTAATGTGGTATATGGTGTGGGGCTTTAAGGTTTTACAGAGTTTTCTGTATCTTGCCGAAGAAAGACAGCAAGGCGAAAACGCTTTCAATGTAGGTATCTGTCGTGACCATATCGTAGAATTGACCATTTGATGATCTGGTTGGGCAGATCGTACAGCATGAATTCAAAAATCTTTCACCAAAAGTAAAAAATAGGTGCGACGACGAGCGAAGCGAAGCGGAGCGAGGAGGAGCGTGTTAGGTTTACATGTAAGAGAAAATAGGGAACCTAGCGAAGCGGAGCGCAGCGAGGTGACCCTCCCAATTTTAACAGAAATACGATATGGCCAACCATATCATGAAATAGTCAATCCTACGATATGGCCACGACATATCTACGGCGTTCTAAATGTAAATTAATTATTATTAAAAAAATATATATATATATATCCTCAGGACATGAATCTCTGAGGGGGTGTAAGAGGTGTTTCGAGTGTGAACTGTGAAATGCAACTCACAGTCCATTCTCGGTACAACCGCGTTTCACGAGCCCTACCGCCGTACTTCGGGTACAAAATACACGCTTTTTAGGGCATGCAGGTTTCCTTACGATGCGATGTTTTCCTTCACTGTAAGTAAGAACAAATACTATGCACATTAATTCCAGAAAACTTATTGGTGCATGCCCGACATTGACTTTTGATTTTTATGAAAAATATTTTTATGTCTGACTCTATGTATATGTCCTTGTCCCATCCACACTGCGACTGCCCGTCCACAGGGAACAAACTATAGCCTCTGTCCAAGTAACCATTATAAAAGTGAAAGAATTTAAAAAATCTGTTCATTAGTACCAGAGATTACCCGCGTAATTGTAACTATGGCTTGTGGCCCTAGAGAGCTGCCCATCTCCATGGAACAAACTATAGCCTTTAGCACTCAGAGATAATTAGCTTCCTGTTAGTGAAAGAATTATTAGAATCGGATTAGTAGTTCTGGAGATTGCCTCTTACATACAAACTCACAAACACTTCCGCTTTATGCTCCTGGGTAGATCATATTTCTCTTAAAACTAGGAGAGTTGCCTCCCTCCACTCCGCTTCGCTCGGCTCCCCAAATTTAATTACATATAAAAACTAATTACGCCCCTCTTCGCTCCGCTCGTCGTCGCACTTATTTTTGACCTCTGATTTTCGATTTCATACAAAATTATGAAATCATCATACGTACATCAGTAAACGATCTGCCCACGACATGGATATTGTTTGTAATCTACTTGAAAACGTATTGTTTGATATTAGCACGGTTAAAAAATCCATATTATGGTCTTTCGTAATAAGATATTTTTTTGGGATACCAAGGTATTTTGCAATTTTTTGTAGCTTCTTTGGTAAGTTTTTTCGGCCCATTATCGGCCCTTTGATTTGATAGCAAACAAAAGTAAAAAATTGAAGAGACGGAACCCGGATCGCTTTTTAAGCTCCATTAATATACATCGTGTAAAAACAAAGCAAGTATTGGCGGATACAGGACGGGGTTCATGGGGCTAAGCCCCCCCCCCCCCCCAAATGCCTAAGAATTCCATATATTTCACACGACTTTTCAATTCGATTTGGGTGCACTTTTACACAGCATAGGTTTGTCAAAAGCACCTTTCTTAAGGCATATAAAAATTTCCTTTTTTTTACTTTGTGATAAACCTTGTCAGAATGGCCCCCCAAAATTTAAACCTGGAACCACCCTTGAAAGTAAGTATATTTTGCAATTACAAATAGTAATAGTATACAAAGCGCATAACAAACAACCTTTTTTATTTTAGCGATGTTGTCCAAATTTTATGATGTTTGCTTACTAATAAAAATATTTTTATACTTAAATACACAACAATACAAACAACTTTACAATGTAAACTGCAATGTTTACATCAAGAACGCGTGTATTGTTTATGTCCATTTTAACTTTCCTAGAGTAACGTGGCCAAAAAAGTTAAGTATAATATTTGAAGCATTTTTACACTAAACACGTCCTAAAAAAATGATCGATTTTGCAAAAACAACGTAACTGTACACAGAATAGTTATTTTTGTAAAAAAAATGGTCATTTTATAAAAGAAATGCATATAATATGTGATTTTATATTATACGTATACATATGGTGTATTTAATGACCTCTTCAAAAACTAAAACAAACTAATCATACTGAAGCACTTACATACGAAACTTTTGAAAAAAACATGGAAAATGACGACTAGGTATTAAATTTTTTTTTTGCATTATTTCATAAGTTTTTGTACGTAAGTGATTCAATATGATCAGTAAAGCATGTGGTTTAAGTTTCCGAGCAAGTTAATTAAGATTAATACATCCGTTATTTATATGCAAAATATGTATTTTTTTTTACAAAAACAACGTAAGTGTGCTGCATATATTTGCATATTATAAAATGACTAAAATAGAAAAACATTAATTAACTACGTAATTTGTTAAGTACTATTGTGATTAACATAATACCAAAAGGTCGTAAAATGAAACTAATTATTACAGACAACTCGTACATTTGTTTTTGTAAAAAAAAAACTTAAATTCATGGACCAATAACATAAAAGTGGCTGAGTTTGAATGCGGCTGTACGATGTCTACGACAACATGAGGAACACAAAATAAATATGAGCATACCCGCAAGCGCCTGGTAAAAGACTTGAGCAATAATACAGATTTGAATCAAAATGTACTCGTTGTAAACTTACGGCAGGCGTTCTATATGTTGAAATGAAGACTGAAGAACCTATCTTTATTTCTTAATTTATGTTGGCATTTCCAGGTGTTCCTGTAAATGTATTTCCAATTAATTTCCGGTTAACCTTTATGTAGTTTAATTTTAGTGAATCATATTCCAACTACACACCACATCCCGTGAGTAACTAACTACGCATATAAGTGAATATTTAAATAAGATGAAAATAGTACAGGCGCTGAACAAAATAAATAAAAAACCGGCCAAATGCGAGTCAGACTCGCGCGCCACCACACAATACGGGTACGGAACCCTAAAAACAGTATGGAAATATTGCATTTATTAAGACCAACTTAACTTGACACTTACGATCTAATAAACTCTATTTTAAAGGGGCCTAATTAAGTTGTTCAATGCAATTTAGTACTTGTAATTTTCTATGTGTGTTCTATAAGACCTACCTGTAAACGAAATTTCAAGTTTCTAAATCAACAAGAAGTGCCAAAATTTATATAAAATTGATTATGTAATGGGCAATAACTTTTTTTCGCGTCCAGTTAGAAGCCTGTCTTGTTTACATCAGCATGGAGCCATAGACTTCTGTAGGAGGTATCAGTTTCAATTTGATAGCTCATACGGGGCCCGAGCAAAAGGGTCTGGATAGACAGACAGACAGACAGACAGACGGCCAACAAAGTGATCCTATAAGGGTTTCGTTTTTCATTTTTAGGTACGGAACCCTAAAAAAACAAGTCATTTTGTTATGAAAATATTGTGCTTCTCCAAAACAGTGGAGTAAAGTAACTAAAACTAGTGTACTAGTTTTTTACGTCAGGATCTGGCTAGCTACAGCTGTTGCGTTTATCTAGAGCAATTATCTATCATTCCCCACTCACTAACTCATATAAAACCTAAACCACTTCCTAGTAACTTATAAACTTGAAATTTGGCATGGAGGTTGGTCATTGAGGGTACCTATATACAAAGCAAAAACCAGAAAATTATTTATATTCAATATTATAATTCCAGAATTTATTAATGTCCAACTTCATCATCGTTAGTGTCAAGTTAAGTTGGTCAATTATAACTGCACGTGGAATAAGTTTGTGTTTTAAACGGTAATGAAATAACTCATAAACATTTTTCTGACGTTAATAAATTAAACAACTATTTTAGACCGAAAAGGATCTGCCCGCGCACACCGACAACCAAACATCCACACCGTCCCACTTCTAATAATATTTTTTTTTAAATATACACTATAACAGCTTTTAAAGTTTTTTAAAAAAATATAAATATACTGATAAATAAGATAAACAAATACAAGGAAATCTCAAGATATATTTAGGGTCCGACCTGCGGGTCTACCGCGTAATTCTCATTTTCATCAACATCAACTTGAGATTGAAATTTGACGTGCGTGCGACGACGCCCGCCTAACATGCCATCTCTTTTGCACGCGTTGAATTTCGCATGCATTTGCTTGAAGTTGATACAAATGAGAATTACGCGGTAGATCCCCTGGACCCGGCATCAGAATTTATCAGTATATTTAATTTTTTTTTAAAAACTTCTAATATAACGTATTTTTTGAAAAGGGGTCGCAATGAAAAGTGACCGACCACCAAAAACACGCAGAAGGATCTCTGGAAGGAACTGTGAAAAAAAATATATATATATATGTTCGGAACATTCATTCAGGGCACAAATCTTAATCGTACTTGACCCGTTTTTCTATATATCCAATTTTGCAATGCACGCTAATCTACATAAACAGGTAAAATTTGTTTGTCTGTATGTATTCCTGGAACTATTGAAAAATTCCTTCACTGTTTTTTTATTTATTTATATTTATAACACTTTTTGCACATTAACACAAATAACTTAAAAGACAAAAGAAACAATTAAACATGGTGTACAAGGGCGGCACATATTGCTAATAGCAATATCTTCCAGGCAACCCTTGGTAGCTAACAGAAATATGAACAAAATAACATGTGGAGGTGTAAATACTAACCAGAAAATAATAGGGAGATCAAGATTAAAATATAAACCTAAATATCTAAGACATAAACTTACATATAAAAATACATGGACATACTTAAATAAATGAATACATACCTATTTGGCCAAAATAATAATTATTATTGCTAGACTCCTCACTTGGACATAGTCTATATTGTTCCCTGGGGACGAGCAGTTCCTTAGTGACATAGCCATTCATTTCATTAGCACGGGTAATCTCTAAAACTGCTAAACCAATTTCGAAAAACTTCGACTGTTCAATAGGTTCTTCACTTCGACATGGGCTAATATAGTCTCTGGGGACCGGCTGTTCCCTAGAGACATAGTAATTAATTAGATTCACGCGGTTGAAACCGAAGGCTCACTGATATTTATATTTTCACTTGGGACACAGGCTATAGTTTATTCCCTAGGCACGGGCATTTTCTTAGGGACAAAGCCATTAACAGGTTGGAAGTGAGGAGAGATTATGCTCTGACCGTTTATTTATTTTAAGTGGTTACTGGTAGGATATGTAATCCCCGTATCTTAGGAAATATGAGGCTAGTAGTTCCTAATAGCTACTTTCGACAACGACACGGGAGACTGTTTGAGCTGCCGCGAACGAGGAGGTTTCCTTGGGGAAACTCCACTTCAGCGCGCCACCCGAACTCTCAATGAGGTTGGAGTTGGTGATCACATTGATATTTTTTGTGTGCATTGTGTGAGTTCATAAGAGCAACATTATGTATTGTTAATGCTATCTTTAATTTGTGTAGATTTTTCGTGTATTGTTGGTGTTTTTTCTGTTAGATGTAATTGTGCCTGCATTGGATTAGTTAAGCATGTATTTATATATGTAACCTATTAGTATATAGTATATAATTATAGATTTTACCTATCATTTGAATCGTATATAATAATTATTATAAATTTGCATAAATTAAGTAACCTTTAATTTAGTTCATGTACGTTTATTATTTTATTAAATATATTTTTATAAGATTAAATTTGACTTGTAAAAAGTATATTATGTGTACCTACTTTACAAAATAAATTATTTGAATTTGAATTTGGTTCGGAGTGTGGTGTGGGGGAAGGGAAACATATAGAAAGATGTGTGCAAAGTTTCATGGAGATCAAAGCCATCGGGATGTCACAAACACCTAAAGCATTTTTACATGGCAGCTGAGCGGATGACCCACCTTAAGGTTAAACGTCAGTTGTTTTGAGAAAAGTGCATAAAATAACTTTTTTTTTCTTGTTTCGAAGTAAAATATTGAAAAATATTTTGGTATGTGGCAGTTGACGCACAAAGTTCAGTATTAGTGAGGTTTATAAAGCGTGAGTTTGAAATTTAATACACAATGAGTGTACAATTAGTCATGATCTTGTCCAAAAAAGTTAAAACAGCATTTTTAGTTGGTTTTGAGAAGATCGTGACGAATTGTGTATACAATTTTAAACTTTTGCTTTATAAACCTCATTAATACTAAACTATTGGTGCCAAATGCCACATATCAAAATGATTTTCAATTTTTAACTAAACGAGATAAACAAAGTTAAGTTATGCGCTTTGCGCTAAGCTACTGATGTTTAATCTAAGTCATAACTGCAATAATGTACAACGTTCTACATATTTCTTAAAAAAAGGTTGATAGGGTACTAAGGGGAACGAAAATACAAACAGAAATAAAATGTCAGCTTTCGGATGATTTTGTTGCAATAATTAGGTTACGTATAGCCATAAAAAAAATACATGTTTTTGGTTGAACTTTAAGGTATTCATTTTCCACAAACCACGTTAATCGATTCATATTTGTACTGTCAATGAATTTTTTTGTAACCCTCTATTGCACACTTCTTATCGATTTTGTTTCAGGTATCGCTTTCGCGACTTTGTTGGTTTTTTTTTAATAAAATTAGTGTGAATGATATCTATTCATTTTCCAAATACCACGTTATTCGGGTCAAAAAAAGCACCAAAAATTTCCAAAAATACGTAAATCCACTGATGCAGTCAGCGGCAGCAAGATATTGTCAGTCTACGCCTAGCGTTGGCGCCCGTAAGACGTGGAACCTGTGCCCTTTTTTGCAAGCTATAAATATCTCCCAAAACTACTTCAAAACACATTGAAATTAATTTTATAAAGTAATATTTCAAGGAGCATCATATTCCTGCCGTTAAAAACTCAACAAAATATGCGTATGAGTGATTTAGCTACATCGTGCCATAGTCATAACAACAAAACTGAATGAATTTGGAATGAATTCATACTTTTATGCGGGAAAATAATATATGTTACTCTAAAAGAATAATTTTGTGATCGGTATTGAAACCCAAATTAATTTACTTATACTTACTGAGATCTGTAACAAAGGTCAATGACCTTTTCGTGAAATTACCCTCTAGTATTGGCTCACCATTTCAGGTCCAGTAAGTGAAGTTTTTTGCAAATTATATAAGTACACTTACTTGGGATAAATCGCCAAGCATTTAAAATACAGAAATTTATTTTGAAATATTTACAGTGCATGGCAAAATTATTAGATCGTAGATAATCCTGTCGGTACATGTTCAGGTTCTGTTACGCAAAATGAAAACAATGAAACTCTTTTAGGATTAATTTGTTATCCCTATGTTTGTCTGTCTGTCCGTTTGTCTAGACAATTTTTTCTGGGTAAAATTAATAAATACCAATATAAACGGCCCTCTATAGAGTTGTAAAAACATACTTTTGACGTTTTTATTTATATTACGTTTTAGGTTTTTACGTTTTTCATACAAATTTTCTCACTATGAAAATGTAGGGATGAACACTTGAGATAATATTTTGCATTTAAAAGTCAACACAGAAAGGAATTGTTGAACAAATAATGTAAAAAATATGAAAACCATGTTGTTCTATTCTAAAGGGATTAATTATCTACTGTTCAATGTGGCGATAGCTTTGTTTATTTTTTTCCTTGAATTATTTTTTACTAAGATAACAAATAGTTTAATACAAGGTTTTCCTTAAGAGGTCCCTTTACACCTGTATTTTTCTTAAAATTCATACAATAGGTATAAACCGAATGTGAAATCTACAGCTTATTTTCTTCATATCTTTTTTCATGAGTATATTCTAGTGACATCTAACTACGTCTCTATACAGCCCAAAAAGCAAAATTTGATAAAACACCATCATAATAGCTGTCAGGATATCGTCAATATTGCCTCGTTTTTACGCAAAGTTTAACAAGTTTGTATATTTTTATCTATACTGGAAATAAAAAAGAGAGAAATACAGGCGTCGTTCATGTTAAGATGACTAAGTTTACACACTTTACTAAGTATAAACAATTACCGTTTCATGGAAAACTGTTTTGACCTGAAACCATTTCACAAATTCAATTAACTTATTTTGAATATCTTGTCATCTTGCACTTCCTGATGAGAAATGCAATTTCAATAAGTAAAATACAACTTTTAGTTAAGAAAACTTATAGTTAAAAGTCTGCTGTATGCATTAACATATTTTTAATTATATTACAATAGTAATAAAATAATTGGCTTATCCGTCGTCGTGATACCAGCCGTAAATTTCTTAAATAATCTGATATCACGCTTATGAAAAACCCAATTATTTTGAAGATACCATAATACGAGTATCATTAAAATATGTTTATGCATATAGCAAACTTTTAACAATAATTGTCTTAGCTAAAAGTTGTACTTTACCGTTATAATTATTTCTTAATATTTTGTTACAAATTCGGAGAAATAGCCCTTAACCTCTACTATGTGTAAACACAGATCTGTGATTCCCTCGAATATGTTTAAACACAGATCTGAGACTCATGCGAGTATGTGTAAACACAGAGCTGTGCAAAAAATATATGGCTCGATTTGATGCGATTTTAGGTTGTAATACTATTAAAATATAGTTTAAAATGGTTTTTTAGAGTAAAGAATGATATACAAAGAGACTGAACGAACCATAAACATTCGATCAATCGACCGTTATTCGCGTCATATTCTAGTTTGAAATGACCAGTGGCCGCAAAATGTCGGATTTGTGAGTGATCATGCAATATTGAAAGTGTATTTATTCAATGTTTTTCCTTCTGTAAGTATACTTTCTTGATAAAAACAGTTAGTTTATATGCTAATTCACAGGGGATTATAATCAAACTCAAATAAAATTGCCAAATTATGATCAAAATATGTATATTTCCTACACTAGGTACAAATTCAGTGAAGTGGTTTATTCAACCGTCTGTACGATATACCTGCGGTACTAAAGTATGCTCTAGTCTGCTCTACATTATTCATTAGTTATCTGGCAAACAAAAACAATCGCTGAGTACATAGTCTCCTATACAAATATATTGTTATTTTCAACAATTAGTCTAAACTTTCGCGCGCGCTCTAACCGCGCCGAACCTGTACACAGATACGGTGCGGCGAAAGCAAACCTTCCCACACGGAGCGGGCGTCTTGCGATCCCTGTTGATACCAGCCGTAAATTTCTTAAATAATCTGATATCACGCTTATGGGAAACCCAATTATTTTGAAGATACCGTAATATCATTAAAATATGTTTATGCATATAGCAAACTTTTAACAATAATTGTCTTAGCTAAAAGTTGTACTTTAACGTTATAATTATTTCTTAATATTTTGTTACAAATTCGGAGAAATAGCCCGTAAGGAAAACCTTGTATGAAAATATTTGTTATCTTTGTAACAAAGAAAAAAAATAATAAACAAAGCTATCGCCACATTGAACAAACAGTAAATTATTAATCCCTTTAGAATAGAAAGATATGGTTTTATATTTTTTACATTATTTGTTCTACAGTTCCTTTTTGTGCTTTCTTTCAAATGCAAAATATTATGTCAAGTGTTGATCTCTATATTTTCATAAGGAGAAAATTTGTATGAAAAAGTTAAACAAAAGGCCATAAAAACGTTATAATATGTATATTTTACAGGGCTGTAAATATTAGCATTTATTGATTTTACCCAGAAAAATTGCCTAGACAAACGGACAAACAGACAAACATAGGGACAACAAATTAATCCTAAAAGAGTTCTGTTTTTTCATTTTGCGTAAAGGGACCTGAACATTTCAAACTATGATACAAATAAATTTCTATATTTTAAACACTTGGCGATTTATCCCAAGGGTAAACAGGTGTCCCAAAGTCAACGCTTTCCCTTGGAAGGCTGGTAGGCCAGCTCATGACTGACCAGAATATCAAATTATGACCTCAGCAAAAAGTAGATAGTCTTCGAGTTGATGGTACTTTTATAAATTCGAATAGATTTTTGAGAGTCAAAGCTAACCAGTTCTAAATTCTAAGAATAAAATTTTCGTTGCGCAACTCTGAATAGTCATGCTATTGATAAAGTCAAAAATAAACCTTGAAATGCTGTTAAATCAGGAAGAAAAATAAAAACCCAATTTATGAGCAATTTTTTGTAATTACGTTAGTTCGATACCACACCCTGAAAAAAAATGTCCTATGTTAGTTTTGCAAATTGTCTTAAATAACGGCTCATCAAATATTGTTTTTCAAATGATCTGGCAATTTCTGTGTATTACTTTTGAAAAAAAAGTTATTGCTATTTACTACCAAAGGAGCTGCGTATTTTTTTAAATAATTAGAATTTAGAATGAAAGAGTGGCGGGCAGTAAAAATATTTGACGTTCATTAGAAATGCCATTTAACACGCGTTAGAGTGAGATAAATAGTGACGCTATTTAAAATGAGTTGGAATGAGATAGTAACGCAGTTAAACGTGGTTGAATGAGAGAGGCATAATTGATATAGGCTACAGTGAGATAGATAGTGACGTTGTGCATTCCTTCTGAGAATATTTGTTAGTTTCCACTTTCTGTAATAACAACTTTAGTAAAAATTTTTTGTAAAGAAATTTTTGGTCCAATTTATTTTCCCGCAAGTGTAAAACCAGCTCAACGGGCGAAAAATATTTAAAGAATGGGTAATGGTGACAATTAACCGTCACGATATTATTATGTATCTCTAAAGGAGTGTCTGAAATGTTCCGAGGGTCAACTGATAAATCAAACACTCAAAAAACCACTTTTAGCCGACCATAATAAATTTACGTCTCGACGTTATAGCAAGTAGGATCAATGCCGTGTGACGATGATCGAAATACACTAATAAATTAGATAAAATAAAATACGTATTACTTTTGACCCTGCCTCGTCCACTCTATTCGTATTTTTGCTATGGTGACGCGAGCTTAGAGACCGGGACGAATTTCCCCCCGCGCGCTATCGTAAAATAGAATAAGCCACGCCCGGAACTGGTTTTTGTTTTGGCTATGTCATACTCTCAAGTTGTCATAGTCAATTATTTGCATGTTGATGTAACCGTTGAAACTTAAGAGTTGTTTCCAAGTGTGTTTAGCAGAAGCGTACGATCTACCACTCGGTAACAGAGGCGGAATATCATAGTTTATTTGAGTCTTTTTCTGTTTGGAAATGATAAAAACAAGTCGTTCATTGCATTAATTGTACACGAATATATTGTAGAATGAAGCATAATAAATAACTAAAACTTCAATCGCTAAACTTACAGTAACTTACTATACTAGGTTTAATAGTTCGGAATGGAGTAAAACAGTTTATTAAAGCATCATAGCGTAATTTAATAAATCATAAACTAGGTGGTGTGCTAGAACCGGAAGATGCTTCGACAGTCTTCGCCGCTGCACGGACGCCACGGTTTCATTCATCCCCTACTTACACCCTTTCAGACCCGAGCCTAGTTGTACGCTGAAACTCTGCCCTAGAAGCCTTCCATGCACATATACAGCTTTCTCGCTCTCTCCCGCCAAACCATCGCCACGCTGACCGAAATAAAACAACAAAATCAATACTGTCTGGAACGCCCACCATTTCAACGCGGCAACTGCTCTTCCTCACTGGAAATTCGATAAAATAAAACTGGGAGAAATCATTAAATTCGTGCGTTGGTGTTCGGAAAACCTATCCCGGAGACTCCAACTTATCGTATTTCCTGCTCACGCTGTGATATTGCGAGTAAAACGAAGCTTTTCGCTAGAAAACTGCGAACACATGTTTTGCACGTGGTCCGGTCACGTTACAATGTTTACCTGTGAGTCTTGCGACCAGGTGGACTGGAGAACGCTATAACCTTACTAGTACTACACGCAGCTATGAATTATTTTCACTAGAATTCTTCGTTTTCATTTTGGACAGTTAATGTATCGGGTATTATATTTATAAAGTTTCCGATAGCTCGCGAGGAAGCCAGACTGAGATACGCTGATCCCGCATCTACACCGCAGCTTGCATTTTTATCAAGAGCCGACGTAAGGCAGCTACATTTTATTTTGCGTGCCATAAATATGAAACTAGCCTGACGACAAACACAAGCGGTATACACAACATTCTGATGCAAACTTATCTGAAACTATGCATAAATAAGCAGCAACAAAAGATGTCTTACTACCGCTTGAGGGTGAAAAATAAAACTTTGAATATTCTTTCTTTTATTTACTGCCGTCTCAAGTGCTTATTTTTGACGATGGAGATCGATAAAGTTCAATAGAAAGTTTTGTAGAACATCAAACTTTATCGTTAGATTAGCAGTGCTTTAGCACCACCGATATACCAGTTTGTTTCTTTTTATCGATCTTTTAGAAAAGTGTGTCCACCACACAGAATGTTGGTAGCGGAGTTGCAATGTGCGAGGCGGACTCTCCAACTTGTAAGAAGTGGTCAGAAGTTTGCGGGCCGGCTGCGGCGGTGAAGATACGAGTTTCTTGTGGACATTTATGTATGTGCCAACTTTAATTATTACGAGGATGTTGATACCAAGGTAACGTAAGAGGAAACTTTAGTTTTGAATAGTTTTAAGTTAACCAGGCTTCAAGCAACAATTCTACGAGTGTACAATTAGTCTACTACATGTGCTAAGTTAAAAAATTAGTCTGAAAATCTAGTTAACTATTTTGTAATCACTGACAAATACTACAAACAATATTTTTTAAAGAAAAATATCAATTAAAATCAAACCCTCTGAGAAAAATAAATGTCAGGCGGAGCTCGAACTCGCATCTAGCAACTTTATTATTTATTTATTACTTATCCAGTTTGTCCACCGAAATCTACAAGGCTCTTCCGAATAGTGGTACTACTTGAGCTTCTAATGCACATTATTGATTTAACACTCACGAGGGCGTTTGTGGGTATTTTTCGCCTTGTTCTAACTAACAAATTATTACAGATGGCTTTGTGTCGTCGCTAATAAGTGAAAAATGTAAGAAAGGCCTACAGATAATTAAGTTATGTTATGCGACAATCTAACAGATTTAATGACATCCGACCAATATTAATATTATGTAGAATTGAATGAGACTTGAGGATAATTCATGATTTATATTTAAAAAAACGGCTGACCTCAATACGTGTTATGATCGGGAAAGCCGACCAGTTTCAGCAGATTTAGACTGTCTTCATCTGGGCGCCTCACAACACACACACACAGTGTGAGGCGTAACGTCGTCGCGTAAACGTATTCACTCGCCCAGATGAAGGCAGTCTAAATCTGCTGAAACTGGTCAGCTTTCCCGATCATAACACGTATTGAGGTGAGCCGTTTTTATATAAATCACAATATTAATATTGTATAACGCATATGTTCGAAGTAAATTAGAGTTCAACGCAATCATCTGGCACCCACATGAGAATAAATATAATCTCATGCTGGAGAAAGTCCAAGGAAAATTCACGCGATGTGTTTAAAAAAAAGTGTATGGGTGCTATCCATACTTATTCCCATCTATTTTTGTGGGAGGAGTGGTAGGAATGAACACCCTAGCTAGAGCTGAGATGCAAACTGGCGCTATTGGTGCACCACAGAGCACATAAAATATGGTGCACTATTATCTGCTGTAACGCAACAGAGTTGATGACCCTCCCCCGCTCGCAGATTGCACGCTGGCGGTGCTGGACATGTAGACGATGCTGCGGTCATACAATCTCTTCACGACTGGTGTGGTTCGCACACAGCATGCTCGGTACGCATCCACATTCCATGCATGCACTCTTCTTAATGCGATAATCGCTCATAACCATGACTTAGATATTTTTAATGTAACTCTTTCGGCATCTGTTAATATTTGTAAATTGTTTTTAAGTTTGTAGATTTTTTTTTCTTTTTCATATTTCAAATTTATTGATTCTTGTGTATAACTTATGATATGGTTTTACTGTAAGTAAGTAGGTGTAAAATAAATAAATAAATACAATACATATTTGTAGCCTGGGACAGTTAAGAAACACACTGTTTAGATTAGAGTTTCCGAAGCGAAGGATTTCGCAATAAATCATACTACGAGTATCTTATTCAAACTGAAATGAAAAGCGTCAATAAAAAATGTTAACAATTTTTGGTCTTTGCGATATATTCCAATTAATAGACAATTAAGAGCGGTTTCGCAGCTGGATTCTGAAAAAACCGGCCTTTTACAGAAACCCATGGAAACTTTGCGATGGCAAAATACACAATACAAAGGTAAGGTAAAGGTAATAAGGTTTTCTTTTTCTTGAATAACTATTGAGTGAATTTTGAATTTAAGTGTTCTGTTTCGATTAATCAGAAAAAGGTGGGTTTTTCACAATCCGTTTGCGAAAGCGCTCTTAACAGTTAAAAAAAAACATGAATTCAAAATTTTAACTCTTTCGTTGCTCATACTACGGCGTAGCACGTCTACGAAGTTTAAACACCGCGGTGCTTGCTAAGTCGGCGCGCGGCGTCGCGTCGCACTATTGAATCTGTATACAACGTGTAACAGAAAGGTGTAACCACTTTTGAAGAGCTTATTCAGTTAATGGTATAGAACAACTTTTACTATGGAGCCAACCCTGAAATCTCGAAAAAAAAATCTGCCCTTCCATACATTTCGGTGGAGCGGCATTGCATTTTCCTATGAAGCAAGTAATATTTTTTTTCGAGATACAGGGTTTGTTCCATAGTTAAAGTTGTTCTATATCATTGACTGAATAACCTCTTCAAATGTGGTTACACCTTTCTGTTACACCTTGTATAGAAGCGCTTGGTCATAAATACATTTTCGAGAATTGTGATTAGATCGATAATTATTTTTTCTAATGTAAATTAGTCTCTTTCGCATTCATTGGAATTAAACAGAACAGGATTCATAGTGCATTATTTATAGTATTAGGAGTCAAAAGTCACCACTTTTGCCTGTAATCACTCACAGTTTATTATTTTATGCTAGTGCATTCAACTGGAAACTTAGAACTTGTTCCTGTTGTAATTAAATACAATGAGGCAATGATAAATTTATGTCAAATTAATTTATCTGTCTAAAAGTACGTATTGGTTAATTTAGTTTGAAAGAAAAGTATCCTCTCATTCAAAGTTTTAAAAAAAATGTTTGCGAATTTGGGGATTTTGCTTTGGAAGCCAAGGCAAAAATGTGTGCCAAACGCGATAACGGAAGCAAAAGCAAAAATATATGCCAAACGCGGTAACGGAAGCAACGGCAAAAATACATGCCAAACGCGGTAACGGAAGCAAAGGCAAAAATGTATACCAAACGCGGTAACGGAAGCAACGGCAAAAATACATGCCAAACGCGGTAACGGAAGCAAAAGCAAAAATGTATGCCAAACGCGGTAACGGAAGCAAAGGCAAAAATGAATACCAAACGCGGTAACGGAAGCAACGGCAAAAATACATGCCAAACGCGGTAACGGAAGCAAAAGCAAAAATGTGTGCCAAACGCGATAACGGAAGCAAAAGCAAAAACATATACCAAACGCGGAAACGGAAGCAACGGCAAAAATTTATGCCAAACGCGGTCACGGAAGCAAAGGCAAAAATGTATACCAAACGCGGTAACGGAAGCAACGGCAAAAATACATGCCAAACGCGGTAACGGAAGCAAAAGCAAAAATGTATGCCAAACGCGGTAACGGAAGCAAAGGCAAAAATTTTTTTGTCTCTCAATTTATTGTCACTTCTCGTTCCTTTCAGCAGCTTAGTGATGCTATGGGCATGAAAAATTTTCTTCATTACGTCACACCCGACCATTCTTCTGTAATATATGTCTCATTTTCACGAAGTGCGCTTTATGAGGGCAGAATACATAATACGAGGATCTGTCTCTTGATAATACTCATATGTAACTGGCTAATATAACTAAGTAATTTCTATTCGGCTTTTCTTTATAAATATTGATATTTATAGTGTTTTTTTTTAATTCTATACATTAATTAATAGAAGCAAAATATATTTCGAGTCCCTTGCTTCTATTAATTAATGTATATAATTAAAAAAAAAACACTTTATATATCAATATTTATAAGTAATTTCTAAGAATTCCATTCAAAAACGTGGACTGGACTAAAAAGCTTTAAAAACTCGAAGAATACAGAAATAGACACAATGTTGATGATTAAAAAAACCTTTTAGGAAAATTCTGACCTTTCTTGACTTAACTTAATATATCCTTAACAAATAAATTATTTACTTCAGGTTTATTATTTAGGATATATTAAGGCAGGATATTTTGTAAATGATTTTTCGGAATCTTTCAAAAATTTTGTAGGTTCTGTATCTTCTCGTATGTGTTAAAATAATATCCTACTATATATGCATATAAAAAACACATAAAAATTATTTTCCAAATATATTTCGACTTTATTTGATTCGGCATCAGTGGAATAGTTATAAAATATATAGATATTAGTATTAGATATTACGAAAAACAGATCAGTTTTAAAATATTGATTTAATTGGTGTTAAAAATAAAATATAGGTTTACTTACTTACTTATTGATAATGATAATACACAATGTTAAACTAATGTAATGATTTTACAGCTGAAAATGCAGATTTTCAAGGAGCTGAAACTACATAATATATACAATAAAGCATTAATATTTCTCGACGAAGCGTTATGTAAATGTAACTTGACAAAAGAACCGTAAAACTACAATTTCAAATAAAGATATTTGAATTTAAGTGCCAAAAGTCTGTGTGAAGCCTTGTAACACCTTGCCAAGTGTACTTTTCAGGCCATAGACTCGGTATTAACATAGAAAACATATAAATCAGCAATATTTCTTAAAGTTTCAAAAAAAAAAAACCACGCCTGTACAAATTGGAAATTTTATTTATAAACAATATTTATGTATGTAACAGTGCGCAATGCAGTAAACTCGTAGCGCATTTAAGGTGATTTGTTTCGTTTGCAAACAGCGAAATTGCCACGTTTCTGGTTTGGACGAAACTAGTCTGGGAACAATAAACGGCCCGCGGCGTCCTGCACTTCCGGACCGAGGTGGACGGCCCATAAACTTGTTTATGAAATATCTAGTCTTCAAGTAGATGCATGGAATTTCGGTCTATCTCAAGCTCGTCTTAATTAAAATTTGCGTAAGGCGACAGGCACCATTAATTATTTCGGAACGTTCGAACATCAATCGCGAGCGCTGAGCCGACGTGCAATAAATGGCTCTCAACGTCTTATATTCCTTATATTCAGAGGACAGACACAGCGCGTGCTTGGAATACGTTAGTGGCACAGAGCAAGCTCCTTTATATACATAAAGATTTATTCCCGCCCGTAACTGAGCCGGCGACGCGACTGTATTCCCCAATTATATGGCGTAAGCGGCCATTTATTAACATCTCGTCAGTGCACTCCTGCTTTTCCGCTTCGGGAATTTTCCCTATCGGGTTACGTACGGGACCTTTGATATTTTCGTGGCGTTCTTTTTACGATGGCGTTTCGTTCACATGTTGCCAAAGGAGTAAATGCAGAATTAGAGCCTACTTAGTCCTCAAAGCACAACACAGAGCAGCGTATTTCTAAATCTTAATTACATTTTACCATTTTTACAAACAGTGGCAGTAGCTTAGGCGATAAAACTCTGGCTTCTCAATCTTGATACTCAGGTTCGATCCTCGGTCGGGCATGCAACAATGAGTTTTCCGGCATTTATGTGCATGTACTTGTATTACCTAATACTTACCACTTGCTGAACGGTGAATGAAAACATCGTGAGGAAACCTGCATGCCCTAAAAAGCGTGTATTTGTGCCCGAAGAACGGCGATAGAGCTCACCACCCATCACGTTGGGACGTAATAATCGTCGGTGAAACGCAAGTGTTCTGGGTGTGACTTGTATTTCACAGTTCATACTCGGGAACACCTCTGACACCTCCCCTGGGAGTTATGTCGTAAAGATATTTTATTATTTACATTTACTAATTACATTCTGCAGTCATTAAAAGTTTTGTTTTAAAACGCACGAAATTTTAGACAGAGGCTGCGCATTAATTTCGGCTGCATATATCCTTTGTTATCTCTAATTTTAATTGTCAGGTAGTTCCGCGCAAATATAAAGAGCGGGCTGCTTTTTTAAACTTTTTAAAGCATATTATATATTGCATTCCTCGGCGACTGCAGGACAATGCCGGAGAAGCCAAAAACCAGCACCAGGGGCGGACTAAAACGTTTTTAAGTGCAGCATTAACGTGTGCTGAGCGTTGTAATTGCGCCCATCTGCCCGTTTTCAAATATTGTTTTTCTCGAATGCCTACGCTGTGGTACAACTTTTTTATTGCTCCGTAGATTTTTTTTATCTGGTCTTGTTGTATCTAAAGGTCAGCCCGGTAAAACCTTGAATTAAGAATTAAAATTGAACGATTACACATGTCAAATCGTTATATACTAAAGTATAATACTTTATAAGGTTTTATACTAAATAACTAACTATAAAACTTTACATGGCTATAACCCTGTGCAGACTCTATTGGCCCTGTATATTTTTTTCATGGATTCAAGTCTGTAACGAGCTGATTGCATCATCAGAATGCTAAGTATCTTTGTAATTAGTTTGCACTATCTTGGCTCCCTAAACTTGAATATTTGCATTTGTATAATATAAAATTAAAGTAATTGTAAAAACTAAAACATTTTTCAGACTAAGATAGTTCATGACAAACTTTATGATGCCTCTGAGACACTGTATAAAATCTTAAATATATAAACGCTGTCTTCGCAAACTTTTAATACCTACAGAAACTGCTGCAAAAGTTAATTAAAAAAAATGCGAAAAATAATACCTAAACTAAAAAAACAAGAAATCGAAACGGCGGCATTTATTTCGCAAATCGAGTGCAATATAAAAGCTGTCTCGAGCCCTAATGTCCGCTGTTTCAGACTCGTAACAATATTGCGTTGCGTACCACGCGCTAGTTCTGTACTTATCGCGAAACTTTCAGGCGGGGGGGAGCAGTGGGGGCACCCCTCCGGCACCCACGGGCCCCCCGCTGCAGTATCGATCGTGTCTGCTGCACGCCGCTGCAGCGCTGTCTTTTACAGATCAGCCCTTATCGCACGGGAAACGAACCTTCTAAAAAGCCTGAACGCCTGAACACGCATGCCGCCTCAACGAATCAGCCTGTTTACATTCACGCTCCACCGCCTAATCTTGTTTGTAGACGCACTAAATTGTCTCTCGCTTCCTTAACAGTAGACTAAACAGCAAATAAAGACGTTAAAATGTTTATATGCTCGTAGGCTGTAGGCTGTAGGGTGGCCCGACATCCCTGCTAACTATGAAATTTATAACGAAGGCCGAAGTCGAAAGTTGCGGGTTCACGTCGAAAATATTGTAAGCCGCACTCGTTCCGGGCAAATTAAATGAAAAAGGAAGTTTTGCCCGCGTGGCGGACCAACTTGCCCTCTCAAGTTTCAGACGAACGGCCGAAGGGGGCCGTGGATCCAGACACTGCCTTCCAACTATACACAACTCCCTGCAGATTTAGCGATTAAAGCTTTAACGCTTTTGAAAATTTTACACTTTGTAATGTTTTTAAAAAAACGGTGTGGAATTTTGTTTTTCGGTCCTGTGTTTTTTAAATACTCACGATATATTAAGTCCGTAGCAATAAGGCTTTTGTAGCTGTTTTGCGTTTGGCGACAACAAAGTCTGCCTTCGGTCCTTTTTGTAACGACTATTCCCGACTTGGTTATTTTAGCTACAACTGCCCTATTCTTTTTTAGCCACAACCTTAGAATAGGCGTTATTTTTATAAGACCAAAATTCTTATAGAAATTAATTAGTAGTCAATACAATACAAGATACAAGATACATTAATTTATACTTTCTGTTAAGCTTCTAGTACTTTAGTACCTACAACAAAACAGTAACAAAACGAAGTGTATACATAAACATTATGGCAGAATCTTGTTGTTCGCTTTGTTATGGTCATAGTCATAAAGCTAATGTTGTTTTGCAGAGGAAATGCGTTCCTTGCCGTGTATGCATATATGTGTGAGTGTGTGTGGTTTGACGGTCCTGTTTTTGACACTTGGTCGAACTGAAAATATATTTTTTAGTCGAAGACAGTTGTAAAATAAAACCTTCGCTTTTACTGTAAATGCGCTTATTTTTAAAGCTAAGACTGTAATTCCTGCGACACTTATTCTGGAAATGCTCGCAAGCAAACAAGCAAATTCTCAGAAGTTAAATTAACACTTTTGCGGCCAACTGGTCAAGGTGAAGGAAGTTAATCGTTTCTGAGAAAGAGAGCCGTAGCACAGAGACAAGAAAACACGATTAAGATATCATAATATTTTGTAGATAGGTATAAATTGCGCGTCTTCTTCGGGTAAAAGTGTTGAATTTAAATTATGCTTTGCCAGTAGTTTGCCACCCTAATCGCACTGCCTGATGCAGCTACAATATATAAATTGCGCAATAAGCGTGAAAATTAGGTCAGCAAAACAAATATTACATATATAGGTACTCTTTCTACATTTTAACTACGTGTAACGTAGGGGAGAAACGACTATCGAGTCAAATCAAATGTACGTCATACATTATGTTATAATTCTCTAATAATATGAAATGAAATGAAATGAAAAAGTGTTTATTCAGTAACCAGTAATAGTTACATTAAATTACAATGCTGGGGCCTTCTTTTAAGTATAGAAATACTTGTTCTAGAAGACCTCGCTCCTTCACATCCATAGCTTAAAGTTAGTACAAGTACTACAGTTAGTGTCTTATTGTGTGAGTGGAAGTGTCTGTGTCTCTTAGAAGGTGTGTATGCGTTTGAGTGTGAGGGAGGGTGTGTGCGTGAGGTGTGTGTGTATGTGAGAGGAAAAAGGTGTGTGATAATGAAAATGTGTGAAAATATACTATAAATAATACAGGTGGATAAGATATTTTGGTATAGTTTTATTGTGCACAACTATGACCGCTTAGAATACCGCGCGATTGCTAGATTGACAGCTGTGTGTTGCCAGCTGTCTCACAATAAATATTCCTACTTGACTGTGGTTATTTAAAATAACAAAATATATGTATTAAAAATCTGTAATAGGTAACAATCATGATGATGATGATGATGATGATGATGATGATGATGATGATGATGATGATGATGATGATGATGATGATGATGATTATGATTATGATTATGATTATGATTATGATTATGATTATGATTATGATTATGATTATGATTATGATTATGATGATGCCTAATGGCCGTTTTCAGTCATAGTGACGTCATACATAATGCATATTCAACGGGTTTAAGTTCAATTAATAAATTCGGATATTACATATTTTTCTGGGATCGAATGTACAGTCAACAAAAGAGATAAGTAACCAGGCCCAGCGCAACACTTTGACCCGCAAATGAGTGGTAGATGAGATGAGGAATACCTTGGTCAATAAATTTTATTTATTTATTTACTCATAGGAAGATTAACAGACAAATAGGTGCAGTAAAAATTTAGAATAAATAACTAAATGCCGATAAAAAATCTTCACCTAATCGATAACAAAATTAAATAGAAGTGAACCGTAGGGGCATAATAGTTAAACTTACAGATTTAGCTTACAAATACTACATATAATATAACATTTTTGTTTAATTTTATTTAAGAAAAGATAAAATGAAAGAATTTATCTACTCATTTTTAAAGTGTAAAAGTGTTAAAGCTCTTTTGACTCATGATGTGCTTGAACAAAACAAATCTATGTCATACATGCATATTCTTCATCTCATCAATCACTCGTCAGTGGATCTTAAAATCAAAGTGTTTGAGCTCGCTCGGTTATCTTTCTGTTTTGTTGACCGCACGCTCAACACGTAACTACAGTTTTTTTGATATTTCGACAGAAATGGTCCCATCAATGGATAAGGATGAATAAGTATTGAATAATATAAATATAAAAGATAAAATTATACCTAACTAAATTAAAAAATAAATTAAGAAAAACTTATCTATAAATTAAACAATATAAAATATTGTTTCCAAATCACCGCCGTCGATCGGTAGGGTCCCTAGATCCAGAATAACGAAGTTGTTTTGGATCAGTAGTATAATTAAATCGTAACCGTGAAGCAGGGCCGTTTCACAGGCTCAGAAATAGGAATGACCCAGACGTGTAAAACCGTTCAGAGTCCGCGGTGCGGCGGTGGCGACGCTGAACGTAGCTACATACTGAAAACTACAGTCATGGAATCAAAGAGGAACTGGGAAGGCTACTTGATTATTTTATGAGTTCTGTTTTTAAAGTGGCAACTAGCAAGCTATTTGAAACTGCTTCCCTAAAAAATCCTTCTTTGAAAATGAAAAAAAGTTGAAAATGAAAATTTCTTTATTGCAAAAACAAGTTAAAATATACAAGATGACACTAATTCCCACATTAAGTTGCCTTGTGAAGTGGAAACTAGGCTCTACCCAGAAACATTAAAGAATATTATAATTATGAGTGCTAAAAGAGCAAGTAACAATTTACATCTAAAAAAAATTACAAAAAATAAATAAAAAATATAATGAATTAAAGTTGCTTCAGAATATATGTATGTATTTGAAAGTGAATATGTATATGTGGTTAGATCGAGATAGTTCTGTTAGTAATTGCTACAATGTATTGATATTATTCTTGGCGTTACAACATGCGGAAGTGCTACCACTTTAGTTACAAAATCATTGTTTACTGCCTAGAATAATTATTGAAAATCTAAATGTCTAGTAATAGCAATGAACTATTTTTACATAGCATAGTTTTCATAGACAATATCTTTGATGAGATAAAATTTTAAAGGAGACTGTTCTTTTTTGTATGGAAAGTGGTCTATGAACCAACAGATATAATATTGTGGTTTTTACATTAGGTAACCCCAACTACACCTCTGTGCGAAAGGGCATCAAAATCTGACCCGACAGTTATTTCGGTACTTTTCGGACAGAAAGAGGTGGCGTCAGCGTCTTCAAAGACACGGCGTGTAGTGTGTAGTTTACTAACGCAGTACTTGCTACTCATTTATAGTTCTTAGTTCGGCGTCATTGTAGTCAAAAATGTAATAAATGTAGCTCATTGCAAAATGGAGTTCTTATAAGTTCCTTATTTTATTATAACATTATTGTAATAAAAATACTTAATTAAAATAAAATAATACTAATATATTTGACTTGAAATATCTCAAAGCTGTCGGGTCAGATTTTGATGACGTTATAACAAAAAAATACCGTCTAAATGTGTACTTCCTAAAAAAAATTACTCCATATCTGTTGGTCTATAGACCACTTTCGCCCAGTCTCCTTTGCGGCCACTTTTGAATAATTTAAAATTCTGGCTATTTAATAACTAAACGTTGTTTCAGAAAACTTTGCAATGTAAAAATAGTTCATTGCTATTTCTAGACATTTAGTTGAGCAGATAAAATTTTTTTTTTTTTCTAATTTTCACTCCCGCATGTTGGAACGCTTTAAATACCAGTAATACTTAAATATGAATAAAAAAATAGAAACTTATCACAACGGACAAAATATATAAAAGAAACTGAAGATTTTTGGCCACCAGGAAACATCCTAAAGGTTTTGATGGTAATTTGCTGCGCGTGCGTAAAGTCGGCATTTTCCGCACTTGTGCTATAAAAAATTATACGAAACTCGTGCGAGAAACTTTTTCTCGACTCGTGTGATTGCAGCACTCGCCTTCGGCTCGTGCCGCAAGCTCACACTCGTCAGAAAACGTTTCATCGCTCTCGTATCGTAATGTACTATTATTTTCTTATTCTGTTCAGTGCGTAGGATGTTTAGTATATTCATACTTTAAAAAGTTTTAAAGGTATTTAGAACTTTGTTTTTTTACCGCAGTATATAAGGTCTTACAATTTAAATGGAAAGTAATTTAGGAGGTGATTCAGTATCGTTAATACATCACATTCCACTGCAAAGCACTTTTTTGCGCGAACTTTTTTTCACTTCTCAGTACAAAGTGGTCTGATCAGCTGACTCAGTTTGTACGGACAAGTGAAGAAAAAGTTCGCGCAAAAAATGTACTTTGCAGTGGAATGTGATGTATTAACGATACTGAATCACCTCCTAAATTACTTTCCATTTAAATTGAAAGACCTTATACAAGGTGACTTTTTGATCATCGTCCAAATTCATACTGGTGAAGTGGTAAGTGATGAGTATCATGCATCAATAACAATTTTGTTGAAATTCGTAAAATGAAATTTCGACTCCCCATAGTGATTCACTCGGGACTGGAACTAAATTTCTATGGGAAGCCGAAATTTCGTTTTACGAATTTCACAAAAATTGTTACTGATCCAAGATAGTGATCACTTATCAAGCCTCCAGTATGAATTTGGACGATGATCAAAAAGTCACCTTATATATAGCCGGCCGAGCGTTTTTGGGATGGAAGTATGCCCAAGTGTGTATGCAAATTCCGAAAGTAACGCTCGAGGAACTTAGTAGTCAATATTCCGTTCGCTAAGAAAAAGGGTCTTCACATATAGACACGGACGGACTACAAAGTGGTCCTACAAGAGTTCCGTATTTCCATGATGAGATAACCTCATCAACAAAACCGTAAAAAATCGAGGGAAAACAAGGAAAATGGAGGAGGCGAGTGATATAGTAATAACCTGAAAAGGTGCATCGTCATCATAGTAACAAAATAAAAAGGAGTTCCATATTTATTTATTTTTTATTTTGGAAAATTTACAGCAGTAGGTATATAAGTTTAAATAAAAGGACACAAAAATAGTAACAATACAGCCAAAGGTGATTTAATTATATGGAAATATTATTATATTAATATAAAGAAATAAACGGTGGTGGCCGCGACATCCGCTACTAAGCTTAGTACCCCATAAGAATATATTACTACATAGCCACCTACTTAGTAAACCTTACACATAATAGGTCTTTACATATGAAATTGCCGAAATTTTCCTGAGTTCATAATTCCTGTAATTCAATAGCTATTTCAGTTATTTGTTTTTTGTTTAAAAGTTTACATCTACGGATTAAATTTCGTTTTTATTTTCAGTTTGATTATAAAAATTAAATCTTCAAAAACAGTTCGGCCTAATTGCCATCCATTTCCATGATGAGATTTTTATTATTTTTTACAGCTGACTTTTCAAAAATTTTATTAATTAGCTTAGTGTTAGCTTAATGTTGTCTCGATCATACACAAAATAAATTAGATAATTTGGATTGGTCATTCCCACAAAAAAAAATCTAAAATGCTAGTACTGAAAATTGAATTTCCTTCAAATTCTCTATAGAAAACGGCAATTTCATATTTAAGGCGATTACCGTCGCCAAATTAGCAGCTCGATGTTTGTCTGTATGAATATCGACGGAAACGACATTGAAATAACGTTCATATCAGCGCACAATGCGTGGTGGCTGTTACGACGCTCGCTGCGTCCTTGATAGGGCGAAATAGGAGAAAATAATACTTTTCACATGGACGTGATTGTTAGATTGAATAATCCTATGTTTTGTTTATGGTTATCAAGTTTATCTATTTATCAAAGTGTAAATGAATTAAATCGACCAAGCCACTTAGGAGTAGTAGGAAATTCAATCCAAAAAATACCATTCAGTTAAAACAAATTTTCATATAGAAGTTTTTGTGGTACGAAAATGAAAAATGTTGCAAATATTGTCCTAGAATTGATAACCCGTAAGACATTTTTTCAATATTTTTGGTTTGTCCATAAAAGAGGAGTAACTAGGCTTTAGAAAGTACCCATTTGGCGATATTAAGCGCCTTAAAGACCTGATATTCACTATCCGTCTTTTCTGTAACATGGCTGCGAGAAAACTGATGAACAGAATGAATACTAGGGAGGCATAATATATAGTCGCTGAGTCCCAAAAGTTGCAATCCCTAAAGACAATCGATACACGCGACAAACACAGAACACATGATTTGGATGTTCGCCAGAGGGTCTTGACCTCCGCAACCAACGCTTGGCTATGGTACTTTGCTCCATTTGCTTTAATATTTTAGTGGTTTATCTTTATCATAACATAATGTATAAAAAATGTTTAATAAATAATGTTTACCTTGAAAAACAGTGCTTTTGATTTATTTAGGACCTGTTTCATAAAAAATTTAACATATTTGTATGTGTTATATGTCACATATATAATATTACTATCAGACACTTATAAGCAAGTGTTGAAACAGGCCCTTCGTTATCTTGATTTTTATTTAGAAAGAAAGAAGGAAAGGAAAGACATTTATTTTGATGCCACATCAAAAACAAATATACTTATTTATTCTAGGTTAGTAAATATATTTTAAATTATCAAGATGCAGCAAACAAAAAGGTCACTGACTCAGCAAAATGCCACAGCAGAACTGTGTATTTTTGTAAGATTAAATTTGACTTGTAAAAAGTGTATTACATATACCTACTTTGCAAAATAAACTATTTAGATTTGAATTTGACGCTGATCTTCCGTCAGAGGCCGCGAGTTGCGACACATGAGATGTAACTAACGGTATTTTGAAAACTAGTTATTTTGCAGAAATAAAAAAATAAAAAGAATTTAATGGTAGCTGCAGACAGTGGTGAAAAATTCAATTATAAAAAATATATGTATAAACAAAGAAGTACTTATCAAGCTAAAATTCATAAATAAAATAGTTTTACTGTATCGTCCAATAAAATTGCAAATACATCTGGATAAGTTATTTTTAAAATTTATTGAAAAAGGCGTTACTTTGCGGAAGTCCATCATAAATTTGTAGATATATTAATAATTTGCAATATTCCGCTAAACACTCTTACCATGCTATTCAAAATGCAGACTCAAGCACCGCCCGCCCTCCCGCATAAAACATGCACAAGCAAAGCAAGCAGTACGAGCACAAAATAAAGCAATCTTAAATAACAAGCAAGAAAACTTATCGACACGTGTTTCGCCTCTAAACGAGGCATCCTCGGGATGTGTAGTCCGCCCGACCGCCCGACCGAAAATTTTTTTTTTTTTATTTTGCTGTCGAGCGGTCGGGCGGACTACACATCCCGAGGATGCCTCGTTTAGAGGCGAAACACGTGTCGATAAGTTTTCTTGCTTGTTATTTAAGATTGCTTTATTTTGTGCTCGTACTGCTTGCTTTGCTTGTGCATGTTTTATGCGGGAGGGCGGGCGGTGCTTGAGTCTGCATTTTGAATAGCATGGTAAGAGTGTTTAGCGGAATATTGCAAATTATTAATATATCTACAAATTTAAGTTATTTTTGGTTTTTTTTAGCACCCACTGAATACTTTGACATAATGTTAAACAAGTGGTACTAAAATAAGTACGTGCTGATTAAAGCGTATATAATAATCTAATTATCCAGCAATCTTACCAGTAATAAACTTTTATTTGAACAAAAAAAGTAAATCCCGCTACAGTACGCAATTGAGGCCTTGGCAATATCGCCAGCTATGCTGGAACTAAGCCAGGGAGAGAATAATAAAAACTATACAAGCCTAAACATAAATGAGCAATAATTTTCAGTACAACAAATCAATATTTTACTTTCAGAAATCTTTACGTTTGCCTATATCGCCTCTACGCATTTAGCAACGTCCAAAAATAAAATATTTACCACTTCCAAAAGAAATAAACTCGTTAGATTTAGGTGTTTAATCTTCTACTTAGGAAGTAATAATAAACACATTTATAACAATTAAAATGTATTTTAAGGTTAAACGTCAATCTCTTAGCAAAAAGTGCATAACTTGACTTTGTTTTTCTTGTTCAGAAATTAAAAATTGAAAAAAAATTTGGTATGTGGCAGTTAACACCAATAGTTCAATATAAGTGAGGTTTATAAAGCACGAGTTTGAAATTTATGCACAATTAGTCATGATCTGGTCCAAACCAACATAAATTGCTGTTTTAGCTTTGTTTGGATCAGATGTTTGGATTAAATTTCAAAATCATGTTTTTTTAAATCTTATAAATACTGAACTATTGGTGTTAACTGCCACATACCAAAATACTTTTAAATTTTTAACTTATAAATAAGAAATACAATTTTAAGTTAATGCACCTTGGTTTCCGTTTTTTGGTGAATTTCCTGAAAAATATGAAAGACGTTTGTTACATTAGCGTCCATTTCAGGGCTCAAAAACTGGTTTCAATTTAAAATTCTGTTAACTAAAACAGAAAAGAGTATAGGTATACTCTTGACAGAATTTTAGTACCTACTAATAGAGACAAGGCTTTAAAATGACTTGAGAGCTTTTTGTGTCCTATATTACTCAAAAATATGACGTGTAGCCTATCAAAGCAGAAAATGTATTGAATCGTAAAGCTGGCTACGTCGTAGCAAATACTGGCAGTAAATGCTACGACACTAATATTACTACGAACCAAGTTGTATGTTTAGGAATCCTTACGCAACCAAAGGTAAAATGTACCTACCCTTATGATAAGACTCCGTTGTCCGTCCGCCTACCCGTCCGTCCATCCATATACAGACTTTATATTTAGGTACTATAATTTTTTAACTTTTCAAGTTAAAGATTTGCAAATAAAATAGCATTACTACATTCCCACAGAACATATTCAAATTTGATCGAAATGTTGGTATCACTGGTACTGGTACACATATGCAACAAACTGCACACACACACCCTTGTGTGTGTGTATCTAGGTCACTTCGCGTACGTCACGTAAATAATAAAGAGATTTATGTCAATAAAGTAAACCTATTACTGACTTCATAACAGTGGCGGATATATGTGGGAGTAGGGGGGGGCGCCGCCCCCCCATGCGGGCTTCTTGTAATATTTCTTACGACAGAAAATTTACAAGACGGCATCGTCTATTATGTGTGTTTAAACAGTTTTAACACAATTTTCTTAAGCTTTGCCATGTGATTTGATTATTTTATTATTACGTCATTATTATTAGTTAATGGGTGCATAGCTCAAGATGTCTGTTAGCCCCCCCCCCCCCCCCCCTGAGTATTTTATCCGCCACTACTTCATCATCACTCCATACAAACAGCAGTGTTGAATATACATATGTATAGTAGATTATTATGTTTACATATTATAATATTTACTATAAATAATAAAGACATAAATAGAATAAGTAATCAAAGGAGTAACTTTTTTCTGTATCTAAAAGCACAGTAACTGGATTGATTCCGGTATTTTTTCCTATATTTGTAAGACTCTCTGTACATGTCGTCGGCACATCGTAGAATTGGGCATATCATGATTTGCCTGGGCAGATCATATTTCTGTTAAAACTAAGAGGGTCGCCTCGCTCCGCTCCGCTTCAGTCGGCTCCCCAAATTTATTTACATGTAAACCTAACACGCTCCTCCTTGCTCTGCTCGTCGTCATACCTATTTTTGACTTTTGGTGAAAGGTTTTCGATTTCGTAGTTTACGATCTGCCCAATTCTTCAATCTGCCCACGGCATATACACGTAGCAGTGGCGTGGACAGAACTTTTTACTGGAAAAGCAAGCAATTGGACAAGAATAACAATAAAAAATATATAAAAAATTTTAAATATCACTTTGAAAAAAAAAAGTTTGTATAGGAAATTTTCATTCTAAGGTAGACATTGTCTACCCTGGCGTCATACAATTTTTTTTTTCAAAGTGTTATTTAAATTTTTTCATTTTTTTTTTTATTGTTTTCTTGACCAATTGCTTGCTTTTCCAGCCAAAAGTTCTGTGCACGCCACTGCACGTAGTTGCTACATTTTAGCCGTAAAAATTAGAAAGTTTTCTGAGGACGTAGCTAAAGCCTATTTTCGGGCGAACGCAAGCGTGTTTTTATGAAGTTATTTATACGAGTATACCGAAGAACAAGTTTTGAAATCTTCGATATCATGAATGTTAGTGAAGATAATTTGAAAAGTTTTACCTTCGTTGATACCTCTACTTTTATACAGTGATCCCGCAAACTTCGCTGGTTAACATTTATTTAATGAAAATCGACCTACCTGTTGATTGAAGAGGGTTTAAAAGGAAAGGCTGTAAAATCTTGAAATACCTTGGCGAATAAGTAGACACGTTATTACAGCTTGACATGCTCGTAGCTTGTCGAATAATTACATCGTTAGAGTGAGAAGCTATCACTTCCAAAAATCAAATCTTTTCGTTCAACTGTATCTAAATATGTGAGTGGTTGACCAAAAAGGGACCTCAAGGGAAAATAATTGATTTCGAGTAAATCGCGTTTGAAGTTTGAAGTAAAAACTAGTGTGCGCTGTGTGTGTAGTAAGGTGTAACTTTACAGGTAACTTTTAAGGTGTACAAAACTACCTCGGCTCACAAAAAAAAAACTACGGCGCCTAAAAATATGCTGGTTAAACCAAAACAAAGCTAAAAGACCACAGATTCAAAAATTCCAAAAAAAAAACGTTTCCAATCCCTCCAGGTCCCTTTTTTTTCAACCACTCACATATATATATGTCGTAAGAAACGTCGTGTTTTAGAAATGATATTTTTTTATTTTGCATACAAATTTCGATAGTAGGTTTTCACAACATTCAGACAGATAAATGATTTCCTCGTTGCTAAGTAGAACAAAATCTTAAATTAAACACAAACGCAAGAAAAACTCCTTGAAAAAAATGGTTACCTAATGATAGTCGTTACTGAATAATTACAGAAACGAAGAAGTCAAAGTTGCGAGCAATTAGCGACAGTCGGAGGCGCTTCACGAGGCCCTCCTCACGAGGGTCTGGCTGCACTCCAACCGCCTCCACTTGCATCAGGGCCGGAACAAAGGGGCTCCGTCAGCAACCGACAGCAGGGCCCCGTAGCTTGAGGGCCTGAGGACAAAGATATTGGAGCGAGCGAATACTTTTCGATGCTGCGCGTCGCTGCGCCGCCACCGTTACTTTAGTACGATAGGCACAGATAATATAATAGTAAAGGTAGGTGTGCATGGTATAAGTACCTATACGCGACCTAGGTAATGTTTTCAATACTTTTGTTCATTCTAAGTGTACAGTCGACATACCAGTACGAGGGTATAGAAATGGGTTCGAGTCTCTGAAAATCAGAAACTCATTTAGCTACAAAAGACATTCATTCTTATAATTTTAATGACAAAGAATATTGTGGTTCTTAACTGTTTCTTTTCTAAACTTATGGCTCTATAATCTAAGAGTTACTATTTTCCAAACCTGATTTTAAATTATTAATTATTTTAAACTTACCATATAATCATTGCAATATGATCTTTTGTACACCTTTGTACGATTTTTGGCTTTTGAAGATTTTTTGTACGAAGGAGAAAACTGACTGTTCGTGATAGTGGGAAATGCGCTTTTAATTTCGATGGTGCATGAGCTAATTTACATTGTCGCGATTTGTCATTTTGAATGTCGCAACTCGCAATGTGAAATGGCTCATGCACAATAGGAGTTAAAAGCGCATTTTCCACTATCACGAACTATCAGTTTCCTCGTCCAGTGCAAAAAAATAAACTTTAGTTAACAATACAATGAGCGGTTTGCTGGTTATTTTTTTTTTTAGTTCTTAGCTTTGTCCCAGATGGCGCTGTCCATGTCACCATAGATAAAATGTGTTTCGTAGCTATCAATGTCGAAGTGGTTTTTAGTTTGTTTGGAATCGGTGCAAATTTTGTCTTTGATTCTGTTACGACAGTGCCATCTAGGAATCTTACTTAACACTAAGTTTGACATAAGGAAAAACGCTCATTGAAGGGGCCTACACACTCATTTGCCTCAATACGGCTCTGTATATGGGTAACTGGAAACTTCCCTCCTTTACCGACAAACGTACCGAAATGACAATTTTAATCCAAAAAAATGGGTTGTGTGGCCTGTTTCTAAGTGCTATAATTATGTCACAGATAATAGCAATATATTTATATAAACCTTAATTCGATAAGTTGAATTAGACGCTATTAACCGGAAGATTGATACTGTTTCATACTAATATTCCGAAAAAAGTACATACAGGCTGAAAACTGGCAATAGTGAAGAAATGGAGTAATCGAGAAAAAAAATCTGTTGTTTTATACATTTTGGTCGGGTAGCTATATAACTTTTCTATGGAACAGCTGATTATTTTTCGCGATTCGAGGTTTGGCTCCAAAGTAAAAGTTGTTCGTCTGGACGAGTACTATTGCCAGTTTTCGGCTTACGCAACTTCATCTTAACATCCTGTATACATATATATATTTATATTTGCAGAATATGATAGATGAGTCACGTGATGCATCTAATAAACAATGAGAGGTGTCGTGGGTGGACCGGTTTGAACGGTTGCAAAGAAATTTTTTTCGCTATAATATTAATTATGTATACAGGTTTCTTGGAAATTCAACCTATTCCTTGAAAGGAGTTATACTAGAGATCAATTCCAACAAAAAGCCCTGTCAACTTGGGGTCGAAAATGAATGGTCTCCGAGCTACAGAGGTTTTTAAAGATACTTTTCAAACTTTCAGAATGGTATCCAAAAAAAATTTACTACTCCTCTCTCGGCACTTATTTGTTATTTTTCCGATTAATGATGAATGAATGATCATTTATAAAAAAAATACATGCCCTGAATTCGCATAATCTCAGAAATAAAAGGTCTTAAGTGGAAAGAAGACCTTGTTTACTTTGTAATTTGCGCAATAACGACGTGTTTTATCTGAAAAAAAATTATAATTTTCGACCCCTCTATAATAATGCCTATCAAAGGCATTATTTGTTGGAAATTATCAATCCTTTAAAGGAATTGGTTGAATTTCCAAACAACCTGTATATTAAATAACAGGCACAATGAAATAAATTTACCACGTTTATACATAGTCATAGAGTATACATAGACATGCGCTTGTAAACACACAAACATACATATAACGAATATAACTACACTGCACTACATGTATGGCTCAGGGCTTGCACCCTGTTATACCCGGTTCCGAAATACCCGGGTATAACAGGTTCTGCAGAATCGATTCCGAAGAAGTAGAACCGGCTACCCCGGTTCTTTAAATAAATCTGAAGTTACTTAAGGGCCCGTTATCTTATCCCTGACATTAGGCACCTCATTTTGCATCAAGTAGAACTGAACTCTATGATCTTTTATTATAGTTGAAAATAGCGCGCTCAGAGCCGTGGCTGTTACAACAACCGAAACATCGCGCGCTTTTAAAAACATTTTTCGCTCAAAAAACGTTTTTACGGTGAAATTTTAAGAAAGTTTCGTTTTTTATTCGATCGAGCAAAGTATAACGTATCGCGTTTTGAACCGCAAAAAAAATCTGCACAAAGCATGTATCTATATATCTATCATAAAATATCACAATTTCATGGTTTAAAATGAATCAGAAAAGAGATAAAATTGGGATAAGCCCCCCTTAATTCCACATTCAAATCAAATGGGGCTGGGCCGTAAGCGTGTAATTAAAATTCACGTTGTCACAAATTCACGAGCTGGCAACGTTGCGTGAGTTATACCATAGACTAACTGCATGAACTCATCGCACCTCAGAATAAGGAATACAATAGAAACCTGGCTAAAATAATAAGCGGAGAAAGACACCTATCCTTGATTTTCTTACGACATTCTAGTGCGTTAGAGAGAGATGGATATTTATTAGTTTTTTCCTAATTAGGAAGGTTGTCACTAGTTCGTTGCTTTGCTAGTGATGTAATAATGTCGATCGATTTTTGACTACGATAAATAAACCAAATCGAAATGAGCCACGACCAATCTGCTTACCACGCATTATATCGTATCAAAGTGTGAAAAAAAGAGAATGCAGGAGGCACCGACCTTTCTGGTGACATCCTCTTGCTTTGGAAGGAGGCCAAGAGAATTAATAGCAAAGTGGTCTCTGTCTACCCCAGTGGGACACATGTTATATTGTGTAAATAAGGAATTAATAAAAGGATATCTTTCGTTTAGCATAATATTTTTATTAAGTACAAATTACTATATCGTAGGCAGGTAGGTACATAAGTTAAGTCCAAAATTGTGCTTGTTTCTAGTACAAAAAATGCTGTAGCTTGTATCAGAGATACAACCGTAAACTATTTAAGTGGATACTTTTTAAGTCGCCTCTTAACTCAATCAAATAGATGTTCGTTGATGTCGCGTCTTTTTTCAATCAAGGAGGAAGGAATTAATCGCAACAATAGAAATCATAATAATCATAGACTTATAGGATTCGTAATAATAATATTATGTCAATGATGAGCGATGACAGCGCAATTACTACAGAGGTAATTTCAATATTTTTTTTTATTTCTATCCAATAAACATCAACTTATCTTGAATAATAACTAATAACAAATAATGAACGATTAAAATACCTAATAACCTGTAATAAGAAATCAAATTATGCGCAGTTCAAGTCAATAAGCATTCCCAAAATTCATTTCACTATAGAACTACCCTGTCAAAGTACTTTTATTGTCAACCACTAAGTACGAAAATGTCTTGATCTGCGGAATTTCTTCGTGAAGTCGATCACGGCAGTAACGTGAACGAACAGGCCTTTCAGAACGATTTGCGAACATAGAAGTATGCACTTTTTTACACCACAGACATCCATAGGTACTGGTTCTGTTGCCTAAAATTTAAAAATTATCGAGTTAATATACTATAGTATAGTACAAGCACGTACCTACAAACAAGATTGATAATGCAATTATACATAATTATTTAAAGGTTACCAATGTGTCTGTATCTGGTAAATATAACGTCGGTAAGGCATCTGCTTTTAAACGTCTCCATTTTAAATTTTCGTTTGGTCCAAAAGAATCCGACGTAAAGTGTTTCGAACAAATATGACTGCTATTTTTAATTGCCCAATTTGGTCAAATTATTCGTCTAAGCCATTCACTTTTTAATTCTTCCCTTTTTGGAAATCTGTAACAAAAAAATATAGCGATATTTATTCGGCATTAT
This sequence comes from Ypsolopha sequella, assembly GCA_934047225.1. Classification (NCBI taxonomy): domain Eukaryota; kingdom Metazoa; phylum Arthropoda; class Insecta; order Lepidoptera; family Ypsolophidae; genus Ypsolopha; species Ypsolopha sequella. The sequence goes on from OW203996.1 coordinate 15,433,698, forward strand.
TTTTCTTTTAACTCGCGCTGCAATGAGGGATTTTCTTTTCTTTTTTTTTTTACTCTTTCCTAGTCGCTGGATAGATGGCGCTGAACTTGGTAAGTTACTGCAAGGAACGGAACGTCACATAATTTTTTGATTATTGCACTTGGATGTAATTTTGAGATCGTTAAACGAAACGTACATACAAAGTAATTAATGTCATTGTCACATCACATCACAATGACATTTTGAAAATAAATAAATAATAACAACAAGGAAAAAGAAAAAAATAATTAGCAGTCTTTTTATGAGTTTTCTACTTAAACTACTACTAGTTAAAATGTCCCAAGAGAAAAAGAAGAGATGTTTGTGCCTTGTGGATTTGTATAAAAATGGAGGCATACATCTTTTTCCTAAATATGAAAGTCGTAAAGCGCAATGAGTACAAGCCATGGTACATTTTAAACCTGGACGGACCATAACAAAGCATTCGCACATAATATGCTCAGCACACATGTCATCAACCAACGAGCGTATGTGACGTGACGTGACGCAATGTTTTTTTTTCCAATCGTTTTGGCTTTGGCACCTGGTAACGTAGTCAGTTCAACACCATCTACAGAGTTCTTGGAAATTATGAAAAGAAAACCTCTCATTAATCTTTATGCACGGCTGCCGCGGGAACCAATGTTCGATAGTTTGCCACACGGACTTTAGTACATCACTATGCGAAATTACATAACCTCTCATAGTCGGCAGAAAATCTATATAAAACAGGCAAATATCGGTGTAGAATTGAACACGAGTGTGATTTACAAGAACTACTATTATTGTTACTGAGTTTTAGGTATGATCCTGCAACTTACTAACATAAAAACTATCAGAACTCACCGATAAAATGATATTGCTTCATTGTTGTTTTCTTTTTTTCCTGTATGCGATTTACAGCCTTCAATCGCACAAGACATTTTATTACAATGTTAAAAAAACTATCAACACAAACAATAATAAATCACACTTTCACGAATTTTGAGAGGAAGAGCACAAAAATATTTAATTTCTCTCGGTGAAGCTGTAAACTTTCGCAAAATGCATTAGACATTTCGATGCCACCAAATTAGGATGTGATGCACGCTACGAACGATATTACAACACAACGATACAATGATGAGACATATTTAATTTGATGGTATTATAATTTTTAAAATACATCCAAATTACATCCATCTGACATTTGTTTGGTTCAATCTAGTGACACACCAGGAAAAAATATAAAGTAAGTGCGGTCCGCCGTTTCATTCACTCGTACACAGGAGTAATTTACGTTAGATGAGTACAATGGCTAATGCCCAGTTCTTATTTTAGTCAGGCTTCTATTTGTATTCCTTATTCTGAGCATCGCACACTCCCGTCGCTTGCCCCCCGCGTGCCCCTCTGTTTTCTCCGATTTGTTGCTGTATTTAAATCAAAAGAAATTCTTTTATTCTCTTGTTTCATATTGATGTACCTATATTGAAAAAATTTGATTAACGGTGTTGCTTTTACTTAAGCATACGAATATAAAAAGATATTATTTTATTATACTTTTTCATGTCGATTTATTAAAAAAAACTAAATTCTTCGTGTTTTTATGGTGGCTGTTTGTAAGGCTAATTATTGTGTAGTAAAACTTAACTACTTAGTAAACTAAGAGAGAATACAGTAAGTAATAGATATAAATAAAGAAAAAAATATGAAAAACGTTAATTGATCCTCATTGTAAAAATTACTACTGTATCTTGTTTAAGATAATTTATATTTTTTATAGTTCCTTTATTATTCCTGTTATTTAAAGATAACAACACAATGGTACCGATTCGGTGAAGCACATCTTAACTTATTTGACAGGACTAAACTTAATTTAAACGTTTTGTCCTTTGTTTTCGATAAAGAAAGAAAAAGACAGGAAGCCTAAAAATGAGGTTAGTCCTGTCAAATAAGTTAAGACGTGCTATGCCGAATCGATACCATTGACTGTTTAGTGAGCCAGAGTGACCAAATAAATGTTGATTTGATATAATTTACCAAGTTTTTATATTAATATAATAAAATATGTACAGACATTTTTTACTACTTACTTTAAAACTAAATAATCCTTAGAAAAAAAAATTAAAGAAAAAGCCCTAAAACCTTATACTAATTAAAATATTATACTAAATAAAACACACCAAGTTTTCATACCTCGTAATAATGTCGTTTTTTTTTAACGTTCAGTTTATCTGTGGTTTATCTTACAGTTTTATCAGTCGGAACCGGCTGGAACCGGATTACCCGGTTCCGACTGCTCCCAAAACCGGGTATCAAAAATTTGGAATCGTAACCGGTTCTGCATGCCCTCATACAAGTGTCGTGACGGTTGAAGTCTTGCACTTCTTTCGGCCTAGCTCTCATTCGTCAAGTGTGTGGAGTGTAACGTTCGATAAGGAACTTCGTTCCAAAAACACGGACCAAAATCCAGAAATACGTACATAATAACGTACTTATTGTATGAACATAAGAGAAAAATAAAAAAACGATGTACCTAAACCTCTATTAATTAATTGTTGTATAGAACTAACATGAAAAGTTTGGACTCAATATAAAAGCAGTTAAATTAAAAAGTTATACCAACTTCCCTGTATCTATCTGCAAGCTTATCTAATCAACTGTAACGACGTCATCTGAAAATCTGCATCTGTGACAGCTGCATGATTGTAGCTGAACCGCGCACCTGCGTCTTGATGAAATATGCCGACATAAAGCCTGTACTGTGTCGTGTTTTGATTTAAATATTGATTACATTGTACTTATTTCGAAATACATCAGTATTTGTACAATGCGAAAAACAAATGAAGGGTACGCGGGAAGAAAGGTCATTGTCAGTTTTTTTAGCGCCATTTTTTAAAATATCTATCAAAAAAAAAACTATAAAAAAATAACACAAACCACAGAATATTCGCCTTTAAAAATATACCGGATTCAAGAAGCTCAAAAACCGAACTTGAATAAAGGGTCATAATTAGAGCAAAAGTCAAAAAAATACTAAAATATTGTCTATGGATATGGAGCTATGGGCTGAAAGTAAAGTTTGCTTTTGAAGAAAAAAAAAACGGTGATTACTATAATTAACTATGATTACAATAATTGCCCACTAAAAGTTCTTAAATAATACGTTTAAGCAAGTAGCTCAGTTGTTAGAACTCCGGACTACCAATCTTGAGTTCAGATCCTACTAGTGGGACATGCATGAGGTAAACTTGCTTGCCCTAAAAAATGGAAGTGCGACGACTAAAAAGCTGTAAAAATTGAGAGTAAAAAGGAGTGTACGAGTTTTGACGTATCGCAGCCGGATTGTGAAAAACCCGCCTTTTTCTAATTAATCGAAATTTACAATTCAAAATTCACTCAAGTTATTAATCAAAAGCTTGGAATTTCGAAAATTTTTAATAAAAATATTTAAAATTCTGGTTTACAGAAACCAATGAAAACTTTACGATGGCAGCATACACAATACATAGGTAATAAGGTTTTGTATATGTAAATTCATGCCAGGTGGTAGAGCTGATGCCGGCTCGACTGTGGAGGTACCACCATCTTACTTGGAGACCCCCTCGAAGTAATTCGGGGGAGAGAAGAGGACAGCTCACAGGCAAAAAAACCAGGAGGTCCACCATGCCTGGGACCGATGGATGGCGGTATATCCATCCCTAATAGCCGGGCCTTATATGGAACAGACTATGGTGACGGGCAGCGGCGTCACTGGTGCGAGGGTTCCGGCACCGCGCTCACCAACCCGCCTGCCGTGTGTGAGTATGGGCAATTCTTCCAAGATGTCCTGGAAAGGCTTATGTCCAGCAGTGGACGAACTAGGCTGATGGATGGATGGATGTAAATTCATGTAAAGTGAAGCGTATTTTAAACAGATACATCTTATTATTATTATTTAGAGTTTATGTTTCTGATTGATTTCTAGTTGGTAATGCACTCTAAATAATAATTAGAGTATTCAAAGCGACGGATTTCGCAATAAAAACATATAATCTTTGATTACATCTTGGTTGGAGGAAGGAACTTTAGCGACTTTTATCCCCTTCCCCAGTCTAGATGTTGGAGCGTGATTGACTGAAAAACTAATCAACTTTGCTAATAGCGTCTTCATCTAGTGACAAGATAACAACGCTGGTAAATGTTATACTAAAAACAGTATTATAGAAATAAGACCTTAATAATATAACCTTAAATTATATATAAGTTAAGACCTTTTTCAATTCCCTATCCATCACTTTGGCTGTCATCATTATAAAAATAAAATTTTCAATATCATACTTTTACTAACCTATAATTTATAATTATTAATTTTTACCTTTTATATCCATATCATTGTAAATACTAATTATTAAAGCCGTTTCTGAAGGCTTTAATTTTAGTTTTAGTGCTGTCAAAACTAAATTTTCTTCATTGCAAAATAGGTCTTAACTGTTAGGGTTAGAAGTTAAATTACTTTGAAAATTTTTAAGTTTTGACAGCACTAAAACTAATATTAAAACCTTCAGAATCGGCTTTATTAAATCCGATTCTGAAGGCTTTAACTTTAGTTTTAGTGCTGTCAAGACTTAAATTTTTCCAAAGTAATTTAGCTTCTGTACTTCACACTTATGAACTATTTTGCAACGATAAAATTTTAGTTTTGACAGCACTAAAACTAAAGTTAAAGCCTTTAGAATCGGCTACAATATCCATGTAACTGATGCCGACCACAACTAGTGGTCGAAATATAATTTACTACCTGTAATTATATTTTGTGTTTTCGTATACAAGGTGACTTTTTGATCATCGTCCAAATTCATACTGGAGGCTTGATAAGTGATCAGTATCTTGGATCAATAACAATTTTTGTGAAATTTGTAAAATGAAATTTCAGCTTCCCATAGAAATTCACTTCCAGTTCTGAGTGAATTACTATGGGGAGTCAAAATTTCATTTTACGTATTTTACAAAAATTGTTATTGATCCATGATAATGATCACTTACCAAGCCGCCAGTATGAATTTGGACGATGATCAAAATGTCACCTTGTATATAAGGTCTTTCAATTTAAATGGAAAGTAATTTAGGAGGTTATTCAGTATCGTTAATACATCACATTCCACTGAAAAGAATTTTTTTGCGCGAACTTTTTCTTCACTTGTCCACAAACTGTGTCAGCTGATCGGACCACTTTGTACTGAGAAGTAAAAAGTTAGCGCAAAAAAAGTGCTTTTCAGTGGAATGTGATGTATTAACGATACTGAATCACCTCCTAAATTACTTTCCATTTAAATTGAAAGACCTTATACAAGGTGACTTTTTGATCATCGTCCAAATTCATACTAGAGGCTCGGTAAGTGATCAGCATCATGAATCGATAACAATTTTTGTGAAATTTTTATAATGAAATTACGACTTCCCATAGTAATTCACTCCCAGTCCTGAGTAAATCACTAAGGGGAGACGAAATTTCATTTTATGAATTTTACAAAAATCGTTATTTGTTCATGATGCTGATCACTTACCAAGGCTCAAGTATGAATTTGGACGATGTTCACAAATTCACCTTGTATATATATAATATATTTAATCAAATATAAGACAAGAGAAGTCAATTATCATTTTCTGTTATTATAGAAATAATCATTTTTAGGGTTCCGTACTTACGGGGCATGCATCCGCCAACGACCTTGAGTCCTATCGACCTGTGTCGGTGCAAATATCGACAAAATATTGCATTAGACGATCGCTGCGTCTCCGGATAGCGCAAAATATGAGAAAATAATACTTTTCACTAGGACGCGATAGAAGGAAAAAAAATTCAATCAATTATTTTGTAGATCTGAAAATGGTCTATAATTTGGTGAAAGAATCATTAAAATCGCTTCAAGCATTCGGAAGGAGTAAGAGAATGCGAAATTCATATGAAACTTTCGATTTTTTTTTGTGTCAAAAAGAACAACAGTAAGCAAAATGTTAAACTTTAAATTTGTTTCTGACCTCATCGTACCTATCATATATTTATTTATAAAATTTTTGGGAAGAGTAGGCCTTCAGAGACAAGTCCAAATTGCAGTTGGATTATGTATTCACCTTAAAAATTACCAAAAGGAACCCCTATGGTGTGATTAGTGTACCCATCCGTCTGTCGGTCATTAATCCGTCCTACTAATATATTATAATTTTGCCAAGTGCGTATCGGACTCGCACACAAAGGGTTCCGTAACACCACACGAATACGAGTCACGGAACCCTAAAAATATTGTGGTAAATAACAATGCCAATAAAGATGCCATAGCAACATTAAGGCGACAAAAATAAGCCGCTAAAATACCTGGCAAACAATTCGGCACCCTCTGAGTGCGGAACCCTAATAATTTCTTAACCGCTGTTATTTTTCCTCTAATCTTAACGTAATCACCTATTACCACGATTTTTTTTCATATTTTTCGTTGGACTGGGAGGAATTGATAACGTTAATAAACACTACTTTTTTTTAAGGGTTTTTTTATATGATGAATAACCTCCCTTGGGTTTAATTTTTTTTATTGTTTGCCGTGATAAGAGCTATAGTAACACGTATTATGTAAAAATTTCAACTGTAGACCCCTGTGACAGACGGACAGACAGACATACAAATGGACAGACAGACAGACGGACAGAGAGACAGCGAAGGCTTAGTAATAGGGTCCAGTTTGGCACCCTTCGGGTACGGAAACCTAAAAAGATAATAATACATATCGCGGTAGACCCGATTATTTATATATTATAAAGCTGAATATCATAAAGCTACAAAATTATTAACCTGTAGTACCCGCATAGTGTAGCCAAGAAAACCGAAGCACGAAAGGGCTATTGGTCACGAACGATATTGCAGCCACGTGCAAGCAACACGGGGCTCTGTAGGAACCACCGATGAGCTGTAAAGAGACTGCATTATCTCACTTGTTTATTACTCCTAACCTAAATAGGGTTGCCACGGCGTCCTGCTTTAGCCGGATATGTTTGGCTTTTTACCCGTAAGCTATGGAAGATATTTCCCGCCAATTTTGTTTTTTGCTATATCTCCTAAAGTAGTTGTCAGAATCTAATGCGTTTTTTTTTCTAAAACTCTTTATAAGTAAAAAAAAAAAGAAAAAGTTTTTTTTATGTACGAGAGAGAATATATAGAAAGAATGTTTTGGTTATATACATAAATATATATCTATATAGTATACAGGGTGAAAAAAAATTTAAGGGCCCTGGTGGGGAACTACCTTAAATCCTTTAGTTAGCTCATTTTACTGAAAGCTCAGAACAACAATGACTAAAAGGAAACATTCCTTTATTTTTTAAAAGAAACAAAATTGCATTCAAGGGTATTCTGAAATTCGCTTGTCTCACCGGGAATCGAACCAACTAAAAGTTAAAAAAATAAACCCTCGCTATTTTATTAAACGAATCGGTAGGATTATTGTTCAGGATAAAATTTGTCTAATAAACATTTGGTCTTACACTCATCTGTTGTACGAGATACCCATGAAATTGAATATTTATTACAAGTTCTTTATTAACAATACCTAGTACTGTTCATTTGTAACAAGTAAATGACACGTTATAATTTTCTTATCTCTCTTACATCCAAGACATCGTATGAAGTACAAGCTTGCTAATGTTTCAATAAGAAAATCGTTAAATATACTATAATAAATCTATGCACAACACAATTCCTTCTTGCACTAGGCGTACTGACGAAAAGTTTAAAACGGGAACGTATTTTTTTTTGCAACACGGAGCAACCAATTTGAAGTTCAAACGATAACTTTCAACATTTTTAAAAACTCGTTTAAGTATTCGTTCGAATTTCAAATTTTGTTTTGTTTTTCTTTCATTCCGTGCTTTCAGTGTGTAATAATGGCGTATCATTATTACTTTACAAGTGAACAGTACTAGGTATTGTTAAAAAAGAACTTTTAATAAATATTCAATTTCATGGGTATCTCGTACAACAGATGAGTGTAAGACTAAATGTTTATTAAACAAATTTAATTCGTATAATAAAATAGCGAAGGTTTATTTTTTTTATTTTTAGTTTGTTCAGTTCCCGGGTGAGACAAGCAAATTTCAGAATATCTTTGAATGCAGTTTTGTTTCTTTTAAAAAATAAAGGAATGTTTCTTTTCAGTAAAATGAGCTAACCAAAAGATTTAAGGTAGTTCTCCTCCAGGGCCCTTAATTTTTTTCCACCCTGTATATATTATTCAAATCTTATAATATTATAAAAACAACTAGCCAAATTTTTTTTTTGTTTTGTTAGTATTTTTTTTTATTGTTGTTTGTCTTTCTAGCTTTCCAACGACACCCATATTGTATATAATTTAATATAAATACTGCTCATATTGAACGTTTGCCATGACCTTGACTGACCTGTGCCGATCGGCACAGTTATGAGCTTACGAGTTAAGGCCGATACACACCGAATGCGTACGCGTGGCGTTGTGCGTGGCAGCTCAAGTTATATTGTGCATGCATAATGCGTCAGTCTAGCGTGCTCTACGCGTGTATCGGCCTTACTGGTTGTGGCCTTAATGGTTGTGCCCGGCCAAATATTTACGTGTCCGATTTGTCCGGCTTTTGTTGGAATTTTTATCATTGTCACACAGTCGCACAGGAATATCCCGATCCACTCCAGCGGCACTTCGTAAATATCATAATTAGTAATTATTGATAGTTTGTTGTAATTGGTTAATTTTTTAACAAAACTGTGATTCTTACTTTATGTTTATTAAAAGTTATGTCCCGCTTTAAAAATTAATTCCGCTATAAAAATAATAATATATTATATAATGCTGAGTCCGGCTTTTGTATTTAAGGGCCTGGCAACCCTAAACCTTAAAGCGAATGTAGGAACCTTTAGATTTACTGCGTACTTTTAGTGCGTGGATTTAAATCATGTGTTTCATTTTCCCCTTATCAGGTATACTATGTAATTGGCATAGATTAAATTATGTTAAGGTGTATTAATTCGAAAACAATTTCGAGATTTAGGTTTCATAAGCCGTGTTTTCGAAGTTTTGGTCTAAAAAGCCTCATGATGATGAATATTTTTACGAAAAGGCTGCAACTTCCATTTGCCCTCGTGTGACGTCACTTGAGTAATGGCTGTTTAGAAATGTGTCCTTTGCTATCAAGATAAATTTATAATAATTTGCTTCAGACTAATTTGACAGCTAGATGACAGATGAGTAGACAGACATAGACAGACCACTTATTTTATAAGTGGTCTGTCTCTACACATCACAATCAGTATAATGTCTAAAATTCTCAAGTGACAAGGTCATCGGACAATTCTTTAAAAATCATAAAAAATAATGGTTCATTTATGTACCAAAATAATGAACACTATGTCCTAAAATGACGTATATTCTCTGAAAAAAAAATTAAAAACTAATCTTTAAAAAATTAATCCATGGGAATTCTATTATAAATTGTTATAGAATTGTGATATTCTCTTGACTTTATCTAATGTATGTCGTGGGCAGGTCGTAGAATTTGGCAGATTTTAAGTAAGAAATCGAAAATCTTTTACCAACAGTCAAAAATAAGTGCGACAATGAGGAGAGCGAGGAGGAGCGTGTTACGTTTACAAGCGAAGCGGAGCAGAGCGAGGCTCCCCTCCTAGTTTTAACAGAACATGATATGCCCAATTATATGATATGTGCCGACAACATAATATACGTATATAACGTGTATATAAGTATATTTAAATTTAATTCCAACGGGATCGAGAGAAACGGGATCCACGCGAACAACGCTGCGAGCCTCCGCTACCCAGAAAACATGTTATTTTGATATTTAGTTGACACGTCAAAATTGTGGTGGCAAGTTTATTTCAAAGTTGCCGTAGACTTGTGAAGTTTGATATTTAGACATCTGCTAAAAAGGGATTTTAAGAAATTCCACCGAGATCGAGAGAAACGGGATCCACGCGAACAACGCTGCGAGCCTCCGCTACCCAGAAAACATGTTATTTTGATATTTAGTTGACACGTCAAAATTGTGGTGGCAAGTTTATTTCAAAGTTGCCGTAGACTTGTGAAGTTTGATATTTAGACATCTGCTAAAAAGGGATTTTAAGAAATTCCACCGAGATCGAGAGAAACGGGATCCACGCGAACAACGCTGCGAGCCTCCGCTACCCAGAAAACATGTTATTTTGATATTTAGTTGACACGTCAAAATTGTGGTGGCAAGTTTATTTCAAAGTTGCCGTAGACTTGTGAAGTTTGATATTTAGACATCTGCTAAAAAGGGATTTTAAGAAATTCCACCGAGATCGAGAGAAACGGGATCCACGCGAACAACGCTGCGAGCCTCCGCTACCCAGAAAACATGTTATTTTGATATTTAGTTGACACGTCAAAATTGTGGTGGCAAGTTTATTTCAAAGTTGCCGTAGACTTGTGAAGTTTGATATTTAGACATCTGCTAAAAAGGGATTTTAAGAAATTCCACCGAGATCGAGAGAAACGGGATCCACGCGAACAACGCTGCGAGCCTCCGCTACCCAGAAAACATGTTATTTTGATATTTAGTTGACACGTCAAAATTGTGGTGGCAAGTTTATTTCAAAGTTGCCGTAGACTTGTGAAGTTTGATATTTAGACATCTGCTAAAAAGGGATTTTAAGAAATTCCACCGAGATCGAGAGAAACGGGATCCACGCGAACAACGCTGCGAGCCTCCGCTACCCAGAAAACATGTTATTTTGATATTTAGTTGACACGTCAAAATTGTGGTGGCAAGTTTATTTCAAAGTTGCCGTAGACTTGTGAAGTTTGATATTTAGACATCTGCTAAAAAGGGATTTTAAGAAATTCCACCGAGATCGAGAGAAACGGGATCCACGCGAACAACGCTGCGAGCCTCCGCTACCCAGAAAACATGTTATTTTGATATTTAGTTGACACGTCAAAATTGTGGTGGCAAGTTTATTTCAAAGTTGCCGTAGACTTGTGAAGTTTGATATTTAGACATCTGCTAAAAAGGGATTTTAAGAAATTCCACCGAGATCGAGAGAAACGGGATCCACGCGAACAACGCTGCGAGCCTCCGCTACCCAGAAAACATGTTATTTTGATATTTAGTTGACACGTCAAAATTGTGGTGGCAAGTTTATTTCAAAGTTGCCGTAGACTTGTGAAGTTTGATATTTAGACATCTGCTAAAAAGGGATTTTAAGAAATTCCACCGAGATCGAGAGAAACGGGATCCACGCGAACAACGCTGCGAGCCTCCGCTACCCAGAAAACATGTTATTTTGATATTTAGTTGACACGTCAAAATTGTGGTGGCAAGTTTATTTCAAAGTTGCCGTAGACTTGTGAAGTTTGATATTTAGACATCTGCTAAAAAGGGATTTTAAGAAATTCCACCGAGATCGAGAGAAACGGGATCCACGCGAACAACGCTGCGAGCCTCCGCTACCCAGAAAACATGTTATTTTGATATTTAGTTGACACGTCAAAATTGTGGTGGCAAGTTTATTTCAAAGTTGCCGTAGACTTGTGAAGTTTGATATTTAGACATCTGCTAAAAAGGGATTTTAAGAAATTCCACCGAGATCGAGAGAAACGGGATCCACGCGAACAACGCTGCGAGCCTCCGCTACCCAGAAAACATGTTATTTTGATATTTAGTTGACACGTCAAAATTGTGGTGGCAAGTTTATTTCAAAGTTGCCGTAGACTTGTGAAGTTTGATATTTAGACATCTGCTAAAAAGGGATTTTAAGAAATTCCACCGAGATCGAGAGAAACGGGATCCACGCGAACAACGCTGCGAGCCTCCGCTACCCAGAAAACATGTTATTTTGATATTTAGTTGACACGTCAAAATTGTGGTGGCAAGTTTATTTCAAAGTTGCCGTAGACTTGTGAAGTTTGATATTTAGACATCTGCTAAAAAGGGATTTTAAGAAATTCCACCGAGATCGAGAGAAACGGGATCCACGCGAACAACGGTGCGAGCCTCCGCTACCCAGAAAACATGTTATTTTGATATTTAGTTGACACGTCAAAATTGTGGTGGCAAGTTTATTTCAAAGTTGCCGTAGACTTGTGAAGTTTGATATTTAGACATCTGCTAAAAAGGGATTTTAAGAAATTCCACCGAGATCGAGAGAAACGGGATCCACGCGAACAACGCTGCGAGCCTCCGCTACCCAGAAAACATGTTATTTTGATATTTAGTTGACACGTCAAAATTGTGGTGGCAAGTTTATTTCAAAGTTGCCGTAGACTTGTGAAGTTTGATATTTAGACATCTGCTAAAAAGGGATTTTAAGAAATTCCACCGAGATCGAGAGAAACGGGATCCACGCGAACAACGCTGCGAGCCTGCGCTACCCAGAAAACATGTTATTTTGATATTTAGTTGACACGTCAAAATTGTGGTGGCAAGTTTATTTCAAAGTTGCCGTAGACTTGTGAAGTTTGATATTTAGACATCTGCTAAAAAGGGATTTTAAGAAATTCCACCGAGATCGAGAGAAACGGGATCCACGCGAACAACGGTGCGAGCCTCCGCTACCCAGAAAACATGTTATTTTGATATTTAGTTGACACGTCAAAATTGTCGAAAAGGTTGCTGCAAGTTTTAGTCAAAGTCGACGCAAGTGTCTGCAAGATTGCTGCAAGTTTTATTTAAAATTGCCCCCTCAGTATTATTGAAGCTATTTTTTTGTATCAAGTTCTATTTTCCTTTTGTATCGATGCGTCACACACAAAGGTTTTCACGAAAAAGCAGTTTTCTTCACCAATACGACGACATAAAATGAATACATTTTCAACATCTTATTTTGTGGTTATGTGGGCATCCCTTGGGCATCCCGTTTCCAAGTTTCTTTAGTAGACTCAAAGAGATTTTTCTCAGTTTAACTGCTAATAATGAGCCCAACTTATACTCAAGAGTCACTAGAACTGTTTAGAGAAGTTTCAACTGAAGTAGTTATTATCTTCAGCAGGATGTACTAAACGAGGCTGAGCTCTGAGCCTATATAGTTGGCTCGCAGCCAACAGCCTGCGTCTAACAGTGGCTACAAGCCTGGCTTCTACAATGTCTTTACTAATCCAAGTTGAAGGGGGCCGTTTAAAAACAAATGGTATAAAGATATCATACTCAGATAGGTAGCACCAGAGGTTTCAAGGAGTTACGACTCTGCAATATAACTTTTTTTGGTGCGGGTTAATGTATAATGAAATTGGAAACATCGGACTGGACTCTCTTTTGAAGTTTTTATATAAAATTGTGATGAAATATTTTGTTTTAAATTTATTAATTATTAGGTTGGATTGCATATTACTGTTCAGTTTTACAATAAAATACTTAGTGAATTTGTTTTGTCGTTACTATGAAAATGTATCTTTGTATACTGCAGCCAGGTACCTAAATACATAATATAAATTTCCTTTTACAAAATTAATCAGTTCTGGAAGATGATGTTTTGAAAAAGTTTTTATACGAAAGGATCCGCATTCTGCCGCGGCTGCCGCCATAACTTACCAGTTACAAGACAAACGTAAAGAAAGCAAACTTGTTTTGTTAGACGTATTACATAGCCTGATTGCCTTACTCTGTTTCAGTCTAGACTCAGCGCCTAAATCTAGCCCCACATAAGTTTTTTCAAATGTAGAGTAATTTGAACTGTATCACAATTGAACAAGGGTTACATTTGAAGATAACTTACTGGTCTAGCTGGCGGCGGAGTCGATGTGACGAGGAGGAAAGGATTACGCATTACAGTAACTACTCTCAAGGATTTAAGGGAGAAGTTTTTGTGGGTTTGTGTGCTAAGCTAACGTATAATGTGGGATAAGAAACTTTTTGTTGGATCATGTTGAAATTATAAGACGGTTGATATTATAGAATTTTAAACTTTTGCGTTTGGTACACATATTTACAAATTTTGCTGGGTCATACGCGAGCTTGTGATTCAACTAATAGTCGCGTCCCGCGCGTTTAAACACAGTGCTACGGGTGCAGGATGGCCATTCTGGCATTATGTTTGACTCGCAATATGTAGCATTCGACTTTTGTTTATGGCGTGATAAATACCATACCATACTATAAAGTCGAGTGACTAAACCTTATCAAATAAAGACTACACAATGTAAGGAATACACACTTTATGTTTCTAATCGAGAAATCGATTACACAATCTTAGAAAAACTGTTTTAAAATCACACGAAGTTATTTTAAGGTGTGTTAATTCAAAAACCATTTCGAGATGTAGGTTTAATAAGCCGTATTTTCGAACTTATGGAGAAAACATCATGATGACGAATATTTTTACGAAAATGCTGCAACTTCCATTTGCGTTCGTGTGACGTCACTTGAGAAATAGTAAAGGACAAATTCCTAAACAGCCAAGACAAATTTATAAAATTTTGCTGCCGGCTTATTTGACAGACGGATGACAGATGAGTAGACAAACAGAGACAGACTATATTTTTTGTAAGCAATCACACATCACAATCAGTGTAATGTCTAAAATTCTCAAGTGACGTCAAAACCGACAATTCTTAAAAAAAAAACTTGAAAATAATGGTTAATATTTATACCAAAGTACCAAAGTACCAAATGAAAACTATGTGAGAAAACGGCGTATATTCCCTGAATAAAAATTTTAAAAAATATATTTTTAATACAGTTGCTCAAAAAGTGGCGTATTGCAGGGACGTATAGCGTTCGGGATGTGGGCTATTACATACTCGAGCTTTTTCTTTACCTTTTCCGAACTCGTGCGTTCTCTTTCCCAACTGTCAAAATAATGTCTATTAAAAAGAAAAAACCAACCACGAAGTTTTTACTAAAAAAAAATCAAAGAAGTTTTTATGATTCATGCAAATATTTCTAAAAAGAAGCTACTATTTTGTTTCAATATCAGATTTAATTATTTGATTCAATGAGTTAGGTTAGGTTTCATTTCATTTCATCTAATTAAATTTAATTTTCATTTCATATCAATAAAAAAATTCTACTGAAGACTTGGCTTGGCTGTATGGGCATAGTTCCCTTTACCTACCCCGAATGGGTGAAGAAAACAAAAAAAAATCTCTGCTTATATTCTTTTACGGTTGGCGCCATTTTCCAAAAATTTTCTTTGCGGGTTTAGTTGTTTGTTGCACAAAATGAGTAATTTCGACGATATTTTATTTGAATTGACACCACCGGAACTCAGTATAATTGCACAAAATGCTTCGGAAAACATTTTACGGGAAAAGTCAAAAAGTTGCTACATATCTACATACTACGAATTTATTGCGTGGAGTATTAGTTAGTTGAGTTTATTGTGTTTTTATTATTTTATTAAATTGCTTCATTTTTTCGCAACTGTATTAAAAATAGTTGTTCAGTACACGTGCGGAACCGTCATTGCAACTTGTTCCGACTGTCAACCCTCACCTTCGGCTGCGCCTCGGCTCGGGTAGACATTTGTCGGAACTCTTTGCAATGACAGGCTTTCCGCACTCGTAATGAAATATACTATTTTGGCATTAGGCATGGGAAATTGTCTGCACGCGCCATAACAGTCATCCCGCGATTATGTTTTTTTTTGCTGTTTCTTTTACAGGATTCCATTTTTAAACCTTTGGGTACAGAATACTAAAAAGTCTGTTATGTGTAGGTCGTACGCTATTGAATTTAAAAAATTTATAACGTTACAAATTATCGTATTTTTTTCCTTGGTTCTTGTTTAATTTTGCACATTTAAAAGGCTATGTAAATAAAATAGGGATGCTAAAAATAGGGGTACAAAAAGCACCCCTATCTTATTGTAATTAACTTATGCATTTTAACTATATACTAATTAGGGTTTAGTTTTTGGAAATTATTATTGAAAAGAGGGCTTAAAATACAGTTTTTCTCCTTGTTTGACGAATAAGAATCATGAATAGGTCGGTGGCAATTCTGACTCGTGCGGAAAAATTTCGAAGGTAGATTTCGGATGATATGTATGAAAATGGTTTTTCTATAAACCATCCCTAGCGCGAACAATGTCGGATACACCCCATGAAGCTTCATGTAGAGATATCTCGTGAACTTATTTTGAATTTTCTCCAACATGAGATTAACTCGTACTTTGCTTCATTATACTTTGCTAAAAATTTTCTAAAAATAAAATGTGGAAATTAAATTGTAGATATTAAAAATCTGATTGTAAAAACTCGAAATTGGCCGTTTTTTTTAATATAAATAAAAATATTTGTCTCTTACGCCCTGAATGCGTCCCTCTCGTACTGCGTGTTTTTCCTATTGGAGGAACAGTGACCGTTGGAAAATTTAAGGTCCGTATAATGTCAAATGCACAACTCCGAATGAGCATTTCACATTTTATACTGTCAATCGGTTAAGTAAATAAATATAGATAGTAGACTCATGGATATAGATTTATATTTAGATATAGGTTCTTGAGTACACTATACTTCTGATTAGCGTTGTCATCCGTCCGGATAAAGCCAGACAGTGTTAGGCTTTTTGACCTCTTGTCCGGTCAAATTTGACTGCGTCCGGCCCGTCCGGTTTTTGTTAGCCTTTTTATATATATCGTTCAGTCACTTCAGTCAGAAACGAGCGAGCGAGACGAGATGATGATGATATTTATTTCTTGAACAATGTGTGTTTTATTCGAACATTTTGTTAAAATTTTTAGCGTCCGGCCTTGGGAATCCAAAGTCCGGCTTTTTTAACGGGTAAGTCCAGCTTTTTGATTTTTGGAGATGGCAACGCTACTTCTGATGGGCACGTCTTGGCAATTGAACGTTTGGTGGACGTTTTGATCTGGACTGATTAATAAAGTAACTTTTATTATTCTTTCTACAGGATTCCGCCGCAAATTGATCGGTTTTTCAGCGGATTCGTATCAATAATTTCTATTAAATAATTTATATTGTGGTAGGTATTAAATATCCCGTACGGGCGATCTAGCATATGAAGAGTATATTTAACTGCACATCTTTAGTGTTCGTGTCACTTAGACCGAGCGTGGTGGTTGCACGAGGAGAACTGGGTTGGAGGAGTTAGATAGGGGGGGAGGGATCCACAAACAATTCTCGCGGATATTGAACGATGCGTCCGGAAATGCACCGCCGCCGCGCCGCCGCCGCCACGCTGCGTCAAACGGAGCATTCACGTCTCATTGCGCTGGAACTAAAGTGCGATAGGAATTGAATTAATTCTCGGGTGCGAATATCTATCTTCCATAACTATCTAAACTTATAATATATCAAAGTCGTGACAGTATATAAAATATTTTTCAATGCATGTGCTCGTAAAGGCCCATTTTTTATGCATCAAAACCGAACAGAAAGTCGATTATTTTGCCCTAGGGCTTTATTATTGTTTTTTTAATTTATTTACAATGGTTGGCTAATCTGCAGCCTTTCCTGTGTACCATAAATGTCATACTTTTTTTTCCACTGTTTAACAGCTCTGGATACAGTCATTTTGAGCCAATTATAATTTAAAGTTCACAAAATGATATTTGTTTTATTTCCTCACACTATGCATTGAAAAACGTAGTATGATACACGGGCGTAAGAGCAATAAATTACTCGGTTACGTTTAAAACACTCGCTACGCTCGTGTTTTAAATCGTCCTCGTAATTTATTCCTTTGCGCCCTTGTAGCATAAACTACTATTACCGGCTGCTATACTCATACATAAATTATTTTTAACAAGATTTTTTGCGAAATCCATCACTTGGTAAACAAAGTCTCTAAAAAAAATCTCAGATGAGACCTTCTGCCGCTCGTGTGATGAGCGACTTATCCACTTTGTCTCTTGACTCTTCAGAATTTTTACCACCAGCTAGCAGGTAACGCTCAGTTTTGTGTATTCCTCGCATAGACTGGAATCATTGTCTATGATGCTACGGCTTCTACTTTGTTGAAAAAAGGGCATTTTTTCTCTCGATTTTGATTATATAAACCTGATATAAACATAAGACTTTTACATAGAAATTAATTATTATTATTATTAGGTATATTTTTTATTTGGTATAGGTTTTATAAAGGTTTAAGTTAGTGTTTTGTTTTAGGCAAGTATTATTTTATAGGTAGGTTTTTAATGTTATTTAAGTATTATCTTGTTTCAATGAAAAAAAAAACATTATTATACATTATTATATATTTAGTAATATTTATTCTAAAGCAGCTACATTTAGATCTGACTGAATAAATAAATTTATCCGTAAACATAGACAGCTAACTAACCAAACCTAACTATAGGTATTCGTAGCGGCTACTGGCTGCGTGACTTGCATTGACACACGATCCTATCCAAAAATACACAGTTTGATCTACGTTCTAGCCCTGCTCGTACAGTACAAGCATTTACATAGTTCTACAAATATATATATGTAGGTATGTATTATGGCGGTTAGTCGAGCTAGGGGTTGCGGTAAACATAGCATGCATTTCTGCAAGTAGGATGCGTTCTTCGTTCATGCTATCTATGCATAGATCTAAGGATCTAAGCCAGGGATGGGCAAACTTTTCCCTACGCGGGCCAATATTTACAAAAGTATTTATATAGGGGCCAGATTTTTGAATTTTAGGCTATAATTGTTTATTATTTTCCGAAATTAACTTAATAGGATAGATTATTAGGTCTCAACAACAGTAAAAGATATGTTATTTATGCGAAGTTACATGATAGGAACTATACCTATAGATATTCAAATCAGGTACATTACGAAATAGTTTAGCGAGCGACACTGCACTTGATGAACTTTTGTTTTGTGATACGTTATTATTTACTTCTGGGTCGATGGTCGTGGGCCGGATTGCAACTTTTCAGGAGCCGGAGATGGATTGCGGGCCGTTGTTTGCCCATCCCTGATCTTAGCTCTCGGTTTTCCGAGTCAAATTAGATTGCAAACTTTTCTCTTGAAAACAGAAGCAAAGTTTACGTCTTACACTAAGGGTTATTCATGTGTTTTTTCAACTCGAGCTATTGAATATCATCTATTAGTTCACAAGATCTATGACAGATCGTAAAGTATGAAATCAAAAATCTTACACCAAAAGTTCAAAATAGGTGCGATGATTACATGTAGTAAATAAATTTGGGGACCCGAGCGAAGCGGAGCGCAGCTAGGCAACCCCTAAAATTTTTATAGAAATATGATATGCCATAACAAATGCATAATTTAAAATTTAAACGAAATTAATTCACTACTTATTTACAGGTAATTTTTTAAGTTAATAATTAAACTAAATAATAAATAAATATGAAACGAGAAAAACAACAAATGAAACGAAAAGGACAAATAATATAATGCATTTATTTGGGTTCCCCAAAAAATATAAATTTATAAATATATCGTCACGACATGAATCCCCGAGGGGGTGTCAGAGCTGTTCTCGAGTGTGAACTGTGAAATGCAAGTCACAGTCCTCACTATGCACACCCGCGTTTTACAGACGATTATTCCTCTAAAACTTATGATTTAACTACTACTAACGGACTAAAACTACGAAAACGAGTAGCTTACAAGAAACTACATTCATCCAAACGCAACAAAGTGTCAATATCTGTTCAAGAGTTTACTTACTGTAAAGTTGTGATGTTGCAATAACTGTCCTGTATGTGTGTATACAAATGTACAGTAAAGTACGACTGTTATTTATTTATAGGTGCAGGAGCTGACGAAAAAATTAAATACGTAGGCGGAGTGATAAGTCAGTTAAAAATTAAACAAGGAGTAAATTTTATTTAATTATTATTAGTTATTTTTCAACGTAGTTTTCTTCTAACTCAATGCACTTCATCCAGCGTTTCTCTAGCTTTTCGATCCCTTCCATAAAATACGACTTAGGCAACCCTTCGAAATAGTGGCGTACACAGAACTTTTTGCTGGAAAAGCAAGAAATTGGTCAAGAACAACAATAATAAAAAAATAAAAATATATATATATCACTTTGAAAAAATAAATTTTGTATGACGCCAGGGTAGACAATGTCTACCCTAGAGTGAAAATTTCCTATACAATTTTTTTTTTCAAAGTGATATTTAAATTTTTTCATATTTTTTTTATTGTTTTTCTTGACCAATTGCTTGCTTTTCCAGCAAAATGTTCTGTGCACGCCACATTGGTTTCGTGCATGATCTCTTCGTTGGATCCAAATCTTTTCCCACCAAGCCATTTTTTTTAATTCGGAAACAGAAAGTAGTCGCAAGGGGCAAAATCTGGCGTATCTGTATCTACAGTACAGAAGACCTTGTATAAGTCAGTTGCTGCTACAGTGGCGTAGGCGTCATTTTATTGCCACAACTAATAAAGCGCCTTTATGAAATGTGGATTATTTAATACACATCGTAGTCACAATATAAATACTTTTAAGTTTAGGTATAAACAGTATCTAATGAAAAAGCCAATAGATTCTGGAAATTTGAAACATCCTTGGAAAGCCTACAATGCTTAAGACTATACAGATACACCCTACTAATAATTCTATATCTGTATGTACTAATTTTTTTTTGTCTTGTTACGCACTTTTGGTTTGTTTTTTATTTTCTTTAATTTAATTATAAGCCATTTCTGCCAATTGTTATTGATTTTTCAATTTAGTAAATCAATTTGTCGTGTTGTTTTTTTTATCTATAGCTTACTCCCTACTTAAGTAAACCTGTTCTACTGTGTTAGCTTTAAGTATTTTTTTGTTTTTGTAAACGCGCCATTAAATTTATTTTCTTTCTTTCTTTTCTTTCATAAACAAAAGTCGAAGTGAAAAGCGTTGTCACAGATGGCAACACAATTGCACATTTTTGGAGTATCGACAATGGGAATAGGAAGGGGACAGTGCACGCGCTTTAGCTGACGCGAACTGCAGCTGCGAATTGGGCTAAATTTTATTGTAATTTTGAATATTTTCATCAATCGAAAGACCTAAGACTTCTTCCAATATAGTTACTCTCGGACCATCAAGAGTATTTCCCGCGAACCACATGCAACTTTCGTCGAGCCCCGTCGGAGTACAGAGTGCAAACGGCGGAACTTTGCGAGGCTCTCACGGAGTTAGGTATCCACGAAGCTCGGCTGTACGGAGTTACGTGCTCGATTCCAGCGAGCTGTCGCCGGCTGATATCTCGGCTCAACTTTACATACACTGGATACGTTGGAAATTCTGCTACCTACTAGTACTTCGTTATTGATTCTGTGGAATGGTTCTCGGTAAAAATTGGTTTATTGAACACCTTCGTAAAATTAGGGGATGCAGATCATACTGATAGACTAAGTATTACTACGTATAGACTAGCAGTTCCCATACATCAGTTTGTAGCGACAAAAAGTTGTAAAATTCTAACGAAATCTAGATACCGTTGCTAAATCCTCTAACGAACACGATGCTTAAAAAAAGACCGATTGTTGACGCTAGTGACACAGCGATGTCACGTAACATAAAAATAATTCCCACTTCGATAATAGATGGCGCTGAAATATTTACTGTTAGTATTGCCAACTTAGCGCCATCTAGTGTTTCTTGGCAAAGCTATTACAGCCACATGTTTATTTGGTAACCATGAAAGTTTACTTGCAGCCAATTAAACAAATTATGCTTATCTGTAACACTTAGCGACACCTAGTGTTGTAAGGGCGCTTGAAAAATTTGCTACGCCTTGATGTATGAGAGTTGTCGGTCTATAAGTAGTAATACTTAGTCTATGATGCAGGTTTAAATAGACTGTTGGTACTTACTAAAATGCTAATTAAACCACATATTCAACTGATCAAATTAAACACATGCGAATAACACATAACTGCCTCTGCTTTAACAATTTCTAACATTTTCTACTCAGATTTACTATCAAGCTGCAAGCTTATATTTTCTTTCAAAAATGCTACAACATCTGTACATTACAGGCCAGTACAGAAGTTGGTCACATATGGCGTGTATGACGCAGGAAGTCGTCAGTCGCTTAGCAAAAAATGCATAACTTAACTTTGTATTTCCTGTTCAGAAATTAAAAAATTTAATTTGGTTTGTGGCAGCTACCGCCAATAGTTCAGTTATAATAAGATTTATAAAGCATGAGTTTGAAATTCAATGCACAATTAGTCATGATCTGGTCGAAACAAAGTTAAAACAGCATTTTAAGTTGGTTTGGACCAGATCATGACTAATTGTGCATTAAATTTCAAACCTATGCTTTATAAACCTCACTAGTGTTAATTAGCACATACCAAAATGTTTTTCAATTTTTAACTTCTAAACAAGAAATACAACGTTATGCACTTTTTGCTAAGAGACTGACGTTTAAACTTAGGGCCTTACTATTGCCAAATGGGTACTTTCTAAAGCCTACTCCTCGTTTATGGCCAAACCAAAAATAATGAAAAAAATTATTATGAATAATCAACTCTTAGACAACATATGCAACATTTTTCTTTTTCATACCACCAAAACTTCTACATGATTTTTTTTTTTTACTGAATAGTGTTTTTTGACCACAAATTCCCTACTGCTCCTGAGTGGCTGGGCCGATTGAATTCATCTATGCTTTGATAAATAGATAAACTTTATAGCTATAAACATAACATAAGATTATTCAATCGAGTAATCACGTCCAAGAGAAAAGTATAATTTTCTCCTATTTCGCCCTCTCAAGGACGCAGCGAGCGTCGTAACAGCCATTATGCATTGCGCGCTGATATGAACGTTATTTCAATGTCGTTTCCGTTGATATTTGTAGTGACAAATATCGAGCTGCTAATTTGGCGATGGTAATCGCCTTAAGCTTCGGTGAAGAACAGGGGGTGCGTTGGGGAATATTGCGCAGGAGTCACCTAACTTTACCAGCGCCTTTTGTAGTGGCCCAATGGGCCCGAACTGTAGGCTACCATGAGTTTTGCACGCGATACACGTTAAGAGGCCATGTGAATTTTATTTTTGTCACTTTCACTCCAAGCGAAACGCGCAGTGCGAGAGGGGCGGATTCAGGGCAAAAGGGAAAAGGTTGGTTTTATATTTTTATTAAAAAAACTAAATTAGCTAGCAAAATTTCCAAAATCAAAAATCTAGATACTGTTGAAACCCATCTAATAAAATATGTTTGAGTTCTGTACATGGCTGCTACTCGTTAAACGAGAAGAAAAAGTTTGTTGGGAGACCTCATTACAACAAGTATTTCTCTCGAGAAAAGTTTATCCAAACATGTTTTCCAAAAACAAAACCCTAGATTTGTATAGTCAAAATGCATATACCAGAAACCGATTATAATTTTCCGTGTATTTCATGAAATACACAGAAAAGAAACACCCATATTCTGAAAGTCTACATCCACAGAACACAATTAGAAAAAAAATTCAAGTAAGTACCTAAACAAATATTTTGAAAAAAAAATCTTGAGCCTGCAACCTTCTATTTACATGACAGGTGCGCTACCGACTGCGTCACCGAGGTTCCCATCTGGATCACCGGACCACCGGACTTTTGGCACCATATATCTGTACACAGAAGTTTTGTAACTGCTTGATACACCAGCCAGTAAGCGATGGATTTCGCTATACTCGTAAAAACATAAATAAACAAAATGAACTTTAAGAAATATATACAAGGTGACTTTTTGATCATCGTCCAAATTCATACTGGAGGCTTGATAAGTGATCAGTATCTTAGATCAGTAACAATTTTTGTGAAGTTCGTAAAATGAAATTTCGGGTTCCCATAGAATTTACTTGCAGTCCCGAGTGAATCACTATGGGGAGTCGAAATTTCAATTTACGAATTTCGCAAAAATTGTTATTGATCCATGATACTGATCACTTACCAAGCCAACAGTATGAATTTGGAAGATGATCAAAAAGTCACCTTGTATATAAAATTCGTAAAATGAAATTTCGACTACCCATAGTGATTCACTCGGAACTGGAAGTGAATTTCTATGGGAAGCCAAAATTTCATTTTACAAATTTCACAAAAATTGTTATTGATCAATGATACTGATCACTTACCAAGCCGCCAGTATGAATTTGGACGATGATCAAAAAGTCACCTTGTATATGTATATATATATATATATATATATATATATATATATATATATACATCCAGGAACACTTTTGGCATCCTGCATGTTGTGCATCGTTACGACGTCTCCCTGTCCTGCTTATATTTTTTATGATCTCTCTGTGAATATTGCTTAATTTTTTGTTTTCTGACTCAGTGGGGTATTTCACTTTCCTGTAACTTTATTTTTCACAATATTCATCTTGCAGTTGTGCCCAAGCATTTATGAACTCCAAACCATGGTGATGTGGTTTTGGTTTCCTGCATATATCGTTCATGATTTACCTGAGGCATCGACTTCTTGACGTCCTGTGGTTTGGTGTGCGTAAATGCGACGTTGCCAGCATTACTTAATTAATATCCGTCTCTTTCTATCGTTGTTTAGGTATCAATCGTACTATTGTCAATGCAAATATAGTACATTACGATACGAGAGCGATGAAACGTTTTCTGATGGGTGTGAGTTTGCGG
Source organism: Ypsolopha sequella (assembly GCA_934047225.1). Classification (NCBI taxonomy): domain Eukaryota; kingdom Metazoa; phylum Arthropoda; class Insecta; order Lepidoptera; family Ypsolophidae; genus Ypsolopha; species Ypsolopha sequella. The sequence continues at coordinate 15,458,241 of OW203996.1, forward strand.
CACGAGCCGAAGGCGAGTGCTGCAATCACACGAGTCGAGAAAAAGTTTCTCGCACGAGTTTCGTATAATTTTTTATAGTACAAGGGCGGAAAATGCCGACTTTACGCATGCGCAGCGTGCATAAAGTGGTCATTTTACGCACGGTGTGCTATAAAATAATTTAAGGGAATGATAGTTATTTTTAATAAATTATCATTTGACCGCTATACTTGAGCATTACGATGCAATCTACATTATAACATGTTTATCTAGAAAAATCTAAAATGCTTTTATTATGTCGGTTTACGGATGTCCTAAAACAAATGACGATGGTGCGGTATTATTCGGAGTTTTAACTGTGAATTTTGTGACTGACATCTAGCAAATAGGCGCGTAACAGTACGATTCGTACTTATGATATTATTAAAATTGTTTATCTTAAGTATAAATATTTAAAGATTATATTAAAAACTTAGAAAATTTTGGATGTTGCTGTAGGTATTATTTAGGTATTTGCAATTATTTAATTTAAAAGGGTCATTACAAACTTAGAATTAAAAGTTGAGATTTTATGTGACATAAAATAAACGTATTTTGTTGTTATTCATTTATTAGAAAGATTGCATACATGGAAATTAGGAAAACTGAAAATTGTGAAATACTCTTTCAATATAATATGAGAGGGACTTAAGAATGTTTACATCATATATGGTATTATTTATCTTGACCTAAAATAAAAAGTAAAGAAATTTATTTAGTATGCTTCTCGGTTTAATTAAGTTTCTTTTCATATGATGAGAAATACAAAATTAGAATTCAAAAGTTGGCAGCTGGTACCTTATCATAATAACATACCCGATCAACATTCAAAAGATTAGAAAAATTCGTACCCGTAATTTTAAGAAAACATAATTTCTGTGATCATGGCATACAAACAAAAGCGCAAGGTGAAGCGCGGGGCCGGGGTGGACGCCAAGCCACGTGCCAATCGTCAAGACGCTGCCTCGCTTTGATTTTAGCGTGTCGGCGTCGTCGTACAAAGAGCCGCAGGGGGCGAAGTGACGTGACCTAAGGATGGAGTTTGCTCGCGCACAATTTAAGTACACAGCGGCGAGGCGGCGTGGTAGTAGATGGCGATCTGTCAAGCAATATTAATGACAAGTGCGTTATTTGTGGGAATCATTCATCATATAAATATTTCTTTTGCCGCCAAAAAATGTTTTTTGCTGCAAAAGAAATATTTAGTAGGATATTCAATAAGTAAGGAATGAAAGTACATGATCAGATTTACACCCTTCTGTTTTAAGGCGGCCGAACTTTGGTAATTAAAAAAGCGGCTCTAAAATGCCTTTGAAAATTTCACCTTAAAAGAAAGAAATAAGGTACCCACTAAGAAATCCGATAGCAAAAATTTATTATATTTTGCCTTATTTCGGCTTAGGGCCGACAATGGTATCGATTCGGCATAACACGTCTTAACTTATTTGACAGAACTAACCATAATTTAAACGTCCTGTCTTTTTCTTTCTTTATCGAAAAGACAAGGACAGAACGCTTAAATTAAGTTTAGTCCCGTCAAATAAGTTAAGATGTGCTTCACCGAATCGGTACCATTGTATTGTTACAAAACTTTTGGAATGAAGAAAATTTCGTTTTGACAGCAATAACTATAAAATAAACTTTAAACAAAAAAATAGTAACCGACTTCAATAGTAACAGCAGTCATTCACTAAAAAGTTAATAAAAATTCTATTAATTAATGACCGATGGTACCGGAGCAACACTTTTGCCGACTTCTTTCTTCCTGAAACATTATGTTATCTAGAAGTCGGCGCTCTTATATTGGTTTTTATGTTGCTATATCGTAGGAAATACGCCGACATCTAGATAACTTATTGTTTCAGGAAAAAAGAAGTCGGCAAAAGTGTTGCTTCGGTACCATCGGTCTTTGTAGAATTATTATTAACTTTTTAGTAAATAACTGCTGTTACTTGTGAAGTCGGTTACTATTTTTTTGTTAAAAGATTATTTTATTTCACATTTTTTAGTGTTGCTGGGTTAAATTGTAAAGTATGGGTAGTTCTTGTAAACGTGGTGTTAATATGAAACGAAGTTCAAGTGAGTATAAGTAGCTATGTTTGAGTAGCTTCCTGCTATCAGCACCCTAACACAACATGATTACCGCAATCTCGAGTTATTTGCTGTCATCCGTTGAAGAGTTCTACGGTGATGAAGCCAAGATCAAAGGCCAGGTGGGTACATTGGAAATTTTCTAGCAATGCCCTGCAATCAGCACCCTAACACATGCTGATTGATGCAATCCGAAGTAATGTGCTGTCATCCGTTGAGGAGTTCTATGGTAAATATGATGATGAAGCCAGAATCAAAGGTCAGGTGGAAGAAAGTCGATTTAATAAGTTATACCTTGCAATCAGCATCCTGGTACAAAGCGATTTCCTCAATCTTGATAGGTACTTATGCTCTTATTTTCTGAGGAGTTCCACTGCCTATATCTGAAGACCTTCATCAGATCATGACCAAATCTAAAATGAGACCTATCTGGAAGCACACTCTTCCAAACAAAAAAGAATCATTCAAATCGGTTCAATAATGACGGAGTTATGGAATAACAAACACAAAAAAAAGCATACATTCCAATTGAGAACCTCCTCCTTTTTTGAAGTTGGTAAAAAATAAGAACCCCAACCTAAGCCCTCCTTATTTATTGAAAAGAATTAAAAATAAACATTAAAATTTTATCAGCGAAATCAAGAAAAACTTACGACAATTTGTTACCAAGATCTTATGGATTGAAAAAAAGGTAGGTACCTAGGTAACCTATTGCATGAGTTGCATGAGTGTAGGTAAAGTAGTGTATGAAACTACACATAACTAGGTATTAAAACACTCGTGTATACAATAAAAAAACTCGGCTACGGCTCGTTTTTAGGGTTCCGTACCCAAAGGGTAACACGTAAAAGGTTACCCACGCCACAGTAAAAAAAGTGCCCACGCAGACAGGTCCAGCAGATTCCAGATACACGTGCTACTAGTACAACCTGACTGCGAAAATACTGCCGATGACGATGGCGTAGCGCGCCATACATTTCATCGGCAATATGTTCGCGGTTGGGTTATACTTACTGATCCCATGCAACTTACGCTCAAAGAAAATGGAAACTTATTACAGCACAATAAGAGTCATAATAAAGAGTCAGAATAAACATAATAAAGACACCTAGTTATTTGTTCAATATACCCTTACTTAATTTCGTGCCCAATTCTTAAATACACGAAAAACTATGCAATCAGTTTTGCAATAAGCACCACCTAATTACCTATCAGTTCGCGAGCACCCGATGCTCTAATTTGACGACACTACGTGTGTAAATTAATAAAACGGCAAATTAATAATAATAACACAAACAAGTCCCTTCTTACACAAGAAACAAAAAATTATTGCCTTTCACAATAATCACAAACCATTTGCAACGAATAATCAAGGCATTGACCTAATATGTAATATGTGGGTCGATGGGTCAAGGTCCACACCTGCGAGTTGAACGACCGACACAAACCAATCCGCAGGTGACGCTCGCACTACTGTAGAATTTTGAATTAAAATGGTGCTTACGCGCAGGTAATAGGGTGTCAATTAATTTGATGTTTGCGTCAGGATGAGTTTGTGTTTGCGCTCTCCGCTCACCGCGGCTACAAAGTAGTATAATGCGAGCCGACCAGCCCACGACACCGTCACGTGGCATAACGTCTCCGGCCCCGCGCTTCACCCCGCGCGTATTTTTGTATGCCATGATAATCTGCTTATGGAAAATATTCATGTATTAGAAAGAAATAAAGATACACAATCTGCTTCGTTCTGTAGGACACCGTACAGGGGTTGTCTATGGGTGTGGTCTTCTTCTTGGTGACCAATTGGTGACTAAAAGTAAAGTACTGGTGGTCACCAAGGATAGGACTAAAACCATAAACAACCCCTGTACGGGATTCTACATTTATGACTCTGTCCACGCTTTTATACCTCCATGGAGCTAACCAAGCAATATCCTGTCTTGCTCGCTTAAGGCGATTACCATCGCCAAATTAGCAGCTCGATATTTGTCAGTACGAATATCAACGGAAATGACATTGAAATAACGTTCATATCAGCGCGCAATGCAAAGTGGCTGTTACGACGCTCGCTGCGTCCTTGAAAGAGCGAAATAGGAGAAAATTATACTTTTCACATGGACGTGATTATTCGATTGAATAATCCTATGTTATGTTTATAGCTATCAAGTTTATTTATTTATCAAAGCATAACTGAATTCAATCAGCCAAGCCACTTAGGAGTAGTAGGAAATTCAAGCCAAAAACACCATTTAGTTAATACATTTTTTCATCAAGAAGTTTTGGTGGTATGAAATAGAAAAATGTTGCATATGTTGTCTAAGAGCTAATTATTAATAATACGTTTTTTCATTATTTTTGCTTTGGCCGTAAACGAGGAGTAGGCTTTAGAAAGTACCCATTTGGCAATAGTAAGGTCTTTAAGTCTTGTTTCGTCAATCTAGATCTCTTTTGCTGAGATTCACACATAGGTTGCGAACGTTATAATAATAATGCACATCGGCTATATCGTCGTTTGCTTTCATCGGACTGTTAGTGCTTCGTGCGACAATGATGACGTGACGCAACGATACGATGTGCATTATATATAAACGGCTGGGAACTGTACATGATGGCATTATGTATGAAATTTATCAGTACTTAAGTTTGAGAGGGTGTGCATGTGCTTGTACACATCGCGCCAAACTTCTAGTCCACTCTGAACACGAGGTGATTCATATTGATAGGTACAGTGAACGCATCGAGATCGAGCTATACACATTGGAAGTTGTAACTTTCTTAGATTCTTCCCTGTAGGGACTAATATCGTACAGCAAATGCTAAGCTTGATGTGGTCTCCACTTTACATAAAAAGTAATTAAACAATTTTAATCAACTTCAAAAAAAAATTACTTAGGCTCATGAAATAATATTTTTACATATAGGTATACACAAAACCATGGTAGAACTGATGCTGGGCTCGACGGTGGAGATATGTACCACCATCTTACTCGCAAACCCTCCAAAGTTATTCGGGGGAGAGTAAGAGGACAGCTCTCAAACACCCACAAAAACAGATGGCCCACAATACCTGGGACCGATCGATGGCAGTATAATATCCATCTCCAATTGCCGGCCCTTACGTAAAACAGACTGGTGATGGGCAGCGGCGTCACTGGTGCGAAGGTTTCGACACCGCGCTCACCAACCCGCCTGCTCAGCGTGTGTGAGTATGGGCATTTCTTCCAGAAGGACCGCCAAGAGTGGCAAACTATCCAAAAGAATATAATTGAACTAAAAACAAAGATTCAAATCGAGGCGGTAACGAAAAGAAAAGAATTCGCACGTACTGTTTAACACTTTCACCTTTCTCCGTAGAAAATAAGATTCAAAATAGGTCAATCCGATCAAATCGTTTGAACGAAGCCGCCACGCATATTTATTTTAAGAAATCATGTGTCATATTGCTTTGTACTTAGCATTCTAATTTGTTTGATAAGTACAGCAAGCGTCAAGATTTTTGTTTATGTTGAGTGAAGCAAAGCAAGGAACGAGTTTTTATTTCTATGAAATTCACTTTCTACGTGAATTTTGTTTGACTTGTAAAAGATCAACTTAGTGCTTGATATTTATTAACGTTACGACATGAATCTCCGAATGGGTTTTATAGGTGTTCCGAGTGTGAACTGTCAAATGTAAATCGGTACGCCCGCATTTTACCGACGATTAGCGCTTAATACATTGATGATTTTAAAAATATAACTCCTGTTTTGTAAGGTCGTATACTTAGGGTTAAACGTACAGGGGATTAGTATCGCCAAATGGGTACTTTCTAAAGCCTCATTTACGGTTGCACAAAAATATTGAAAAAAAAATGTATATGAATTATCAACTCTAAGAGAACATAAGCAACATTGTTCTTTTTCATACCGCCAAAACTTCTATATAAAAAAAATTCAACCGATTGGTGTTTTTTGGCTTGAAATCCCTACTGCTCCTAAGCGGCTCTAAGCGGATAAACTTGATAGTTTTCAATCAAACAATCACGTCCATGTGAAAAGTATAATTTTCTCCTATTTTGCCCTTTCAAAGACGCAGCGAGCGTCGCAACAGCCACTGCGCAAGGTGCGCTGATATAAATGTTATTTCAAAGTCATTTCCGTCGATATCTGTACCAACCGACATCGGGTTACTAATTTGACGACAGTAATCGCCTTATGGTGGTTGTTACAGCTGGTGACTGAGAAAGCCACAATTAAGGTCAAGTTTTACTCAGATGTAGATATAAAAAAATGTATGATATATTTTAGAATATGTGAAATGATGTGCAGCAATTAAAATTTTAAATTTTTATCAAAACTTTTGACAAAAGACATACCAAGACCAGGTCTAATTTAATACCTCAGTCCGATATAATTAATTAAGCATGCAAAGAAACAAATTGAAACTTAATCAAAACGACGATATTTTAAGAGTTCTAGGGATTATTTCTGAAGAATTTTGCTACAATGTTTTTTTAAGCCCTTTTTTTTCGCTATCCGGGGACCTAGTGACGTGACGTAATGCAGTACGCGCTGATATGAACGTTAATTCAATATAGTTTCTGTCGATATACGTACTGACACAGGTCGAATCAAGGTCGTTGGGAGCTACAACAGCCTTAGCGCAATTTTCATATGATAGTCTCTAAAAACGCAAGAATTTCAACTTTTTAATTATTGATTTTGAAAGCTACGGAAATGCATGAAAGCTTGAAAAATAAAATAAAGTAACATCATACTTTTTGTGGGTTTTAATAAACATTTTAATCAGTGGTACTAAAAAGCGTAGCGTAAGCGTAGGTACGGCATAGCGTAGCGTAGGCCTCGTGCCCGCTGAACCGACGACCTGAAATATGTTGCGGGTAGCGGCTGGGTGAGGATTGCGCAAAATTGCCAAGAGAAGCGAAATATTGGAGAGGTCTATGTCCAGCAGTGGACGAACACAGGCGGATGGGTGGATGGCTGGACTAAAAAGTACACTTACTGGCAAAAAATCACAATAAATGGGACCACTTACCACGGTTAGTGGATATACTTAAATCCACAAATAAGAACCTTATATTAGGCAAAATCTATTCATACAACGGTTGAAGTCCGTATAATACGGCTATGGCAGTGGCGGTTTTCCAGGGGAGGCAATATAGGCAGTGCCTCACCTAAATAAAACCCGACTACTTACTAGGCATACCTACTACTTACTTACTTTCTTATATCGTAAAAAAAAAAAAAATAATTTTAAATAATTTTCAATTAAAAAAATAAACTATAGTATGAAAACTAATCCAAAATAGGATATCACGTGAGCATCGATGCACCGGGAACCCTTTTTACTTCAACGCGAGTGGCACGACCGTTCGTCAAAGGTCTGAAGCGCAAAGTTTGAAATTCTGTCTTGCGCCTCGGAAACAATAAGTAACGAGAGGTTTTACAAAGTTAACGAGACGAATTACGAGAATCTTATTACCTTGTGATAGAGTCGCTTCTTGAGAAGTCCGTTGAAAATTGTCTTTGTACGAGAGGCTCTTTATTTCGGAGCTTCGAAAGCGAAGAAGATATTCGTTGCATTGGGTAGAGTGAGACGACATGCGTTACCGGAGCGAACGACTCGATCCGACCGAATGGCAACGAAGCACTGCCGCCGATTGCCTCTGCGCGGGGCGGCTGGCTTCAAATTTCAATCATATCAAACAGTCGGTCGGTTGGCCGACCAAACAAAAACAACAAATTAATCGAGTCTGTGACACGGGTTACACTTGATGCGTTAGCGTTCTTAGGTCAATTAGTCTCGCTCGCGGCAGATCGTGCGTAATTTGCGTTATGTATCCAAAATTTGATATTGTGGCTTTGTTACTAATAACTCCTTTTGTATTGCGTAATGAAGCTGAAAAATCAAATATAATTAAAACGTGTTTTCGTCCTTGTCCTAAGTTAAATGATTTATATAAAAATAAAAAAGCAAAATCGTAGAAAAACGTTTGTCCGCTCATTTCAAAGCTCGTGGTACGATCGCTACAAATGGCTGTGCGGAAGTTTGTTTGTACTTGCAAAAACTGTATTGTTGGCCATGGCCGTGCGTTCTTTTGAGCCGTAGTAAATCCACTTTTTCATTTAATGGCTATTCGGATTTGAAAAATATGTCGCGGGCTCGATGATGACTATTGACTTAATGACACATTTGTTTTGTTGGTTCCATCATATAATTTATCATATTATAATGTGATATGAATGATGAAAACAAAAAGTCTGAGAGATTTTTATCTATTATAAGTACAAGGTTTAACAGAAAGGTGTAAGTGACCATATTTGAAGAGCTTATTCAGTTAATGGTATAGAACAACTTTTACTATGGAGCCAATCCTGAAATCTCAAAAAAAAATCTGCCCTTCCATACATTTCAGCCGAGCGGCATTGCATTTTTCTGTGAAAAAAAATTTTTTTTTCGGCATTCAGAGTTCGTTCCATAATAAAAGTTGTCCTATACCATTGACTGAAAAAGCTCTACAAATATGGTTACACCTTCCTGTTACACGTTGTATACATCAGTTAAGTTCATAGTCTATACTAAATTACCAAGTTTATTTACAAGTAACTTGCAAGTAGACAAGAAAAGAACAAAAAAAGGAAGGTACTTGAATATATATAAATTTCCAAAGTACGGGACCATAAGACCGCGAGTCCGACTCGCACTTGGCCTTTTTTTCCTTTTGGCACCTCAGTCAGTTTTGAGGCCCAAAGCCGCCACTGGGCTATGGTACGTTCATTTATTGTTATTTTTAAAAACAGAATTAAAAAACACTTAAATAATTATATTATTTGTAACTTGTAAGGGTAGTGGAAAGTTTTTGTTATTATATTGGAATTTTCTAGGCAAACATTTGAAAATCTAGATCGCATCATTATTGCGCAAGTACCATGTCAATCAATAACATTTGCTCAATGTTTTACATAAAAAAAATATTTTTTGCGCATATCAATTTGTAGAGCTGAATTTTTTCGATCCTTTTTTCAGACTACTTCTTACTCATCCTTTGGGCCGCACTGATATTTTAAATTCAAAAACTTTACCGCTCATTGGAAATCGACCCTGCAAACAAATTGAGCTAGCTGGCAACGTTGCAATTTGCGGAAGCCAAATACGCGATTCCGTCGTCAAACAATAATCAAAGTATACGACTGTAGATATACGTGCTACAACAGCGCCACACCACCACTGCGGATTCTTCCGGAACTTTTAATTATACAATTCTAGCCAATTGATCAACATTTCGGCTTCCATCGATTTTTATTCTACAGGTGGCTAGGACCAATAGGACACAAGTACAAGTGTTGAAAAAAGTGGCGTCCGTTATGCAGACGTCCAATGCCGGTAGACGCCACTTTGAATGCATTTTTTCCTTCAGAGGGTGTCAGATTGCTTACGGGATAAATATATATATATATATATATACTTACATACCAAAATAACACTTTTGCCGCCGACTTCTCTCTTCCTGAAACATTATGTTATCTAAAAGTATTTCTCTCGCGTGGAGTTGCAGTATCGCTGTCACATTCATTTATTGTACTTGCGCTGCACGCATATTACACTGGCAAGACATACAAATATCAGCTTGAATAGGTAGTTCTGATAAATGTCTCACAAATAAAACACAAAAAAAATATTTGTATCGTTTTATTTAAGTATGTCCTCCTTTTTTTCTGAAGTCCTCCTTTTTAGGGTTCCGTAGTCAACAACAAGAAACCCTTATAGTTTCGCCATGTCCGTCTGTCTGTCTGTCTGTCTGTCCGTGGCTTAGCTTAGAGACTATTAGTACTATACAGCTGTAATTTGGCATGGGTATACATATTTATTACGCCGATAAAGTGGTACAGTAAAATTTTGAAAAACATTTTTTTCTCGTCTATCCGATAGTGTGGGATGTCGTTGGATAGGTAATTTAAAAATATTGGGGGTGTTAGAAGACCATTTTTCGATCCAGGGTTCCGTTTGCGAAATATTAAGCTTAAAAGTGTTAATTTTTGTTAGAGTCAATAGTGTCCCCCCCCCCCCCTGCCAGCGAAACGGTTGTATTTGGAGACGTGAAAAAAATCAACGGGAGTGATAGTGGAGTGGCTGAATTCTTATAAATAAATAAAGGGTTCTCCTCTCTTTATTCCTACGGCTTCGTCTCTTTCCAAATACTATGTATACCCATGCTAAATTACAGCTTTCTAGTACTAATAGTCTCTAAGCGAAGCCGCGGACAGACAGACAGGCGGACATGACAAAACTATAAGGGTTCCTTGTTGTTGACTACGAAACCCTAAAAACCAACTTTTTGCTACTTTTGACGAATCCGTCCCTCTCGCACTGAGGATTTTTCGCATTATGGAGTAACAGGGAAGCTAAAACTTTTACATATCGCCTTAATCCTAAAGTGGGTCATGGATGTAAGTAATTCTTGCAAAAATGGATACACTAAAAACATAGAATTTGACTAAAATATATTATGTGGCATATGTATTCATGTCATTTTTGTTTAGAGTTTTCGGCAGACTTTAGCAAATCTTCAGCTAGTCTGTGGCAGATTCTCTATTTGTCCAATGGTCACACTCAGTGTCTCCAATGACACGGTAATTACCGTAGATACACCGTAATTAAGCCAATCTAACGCCTACACTAAACATGCATTACCGTGTCGTTTTTCACCGTAATTTTGCTTATGAATCACCGAGCAGCTTTTTTTTTGTTTTATTTGCATTTAAAGAATCGCTGCCTCTATTTTCAGTCATGGCAACGATATTAAGAAGCAAAAAAGAAATAACTTGCTGACGAAAACAATAAAAGGAAACATTTTCGCCCCGCAATCAATAAAAAGGATTGGTAAAAACTGTGTTGATTTTATGCCAACAGTGAGATGATTCAGAAAATGAACAATTCAATGTACGAAAAAGAAGTTGTCCTCTTAGAAGATACAGAATTAAAATAACTGTAAGTAGTTTTTTATGTTGACGACTAGTCACAAAGTTATTCTGATTCTAACCAGTATATAGTTGTGATAGTTATTTTAATTAAAATTTATAAAAAGGTTTTACTTTAATTACCTACCCATACATAAAACTCTTTATTTTTTCCTGTCCAAACATTATGATCGTGGTATAATAACACGGTATTTGACACCGTAATTTTCAAGCTGATGCACCGTATTTTGCTTCAAAACACGGTATTTCCAACTCTAGCAACACGGTAATCTAAATTTTTCACATGCAGACACTGGTCACACTGCTGGACCAGTGTCGCAGCGCTGCCAGTCGCGGGGAAAATCCCCGATTTACGGGGAATTGAGGGTTAGCGCGGTGAGAGCGCGGGGAATGACAAAAATCGGAGAATTTCGGGGAATCCAGACCAATTATTTGGATGTGCTAAAACTATTTTATATCGGGTAATAATTACATCTAAAAAAATACGTTCGGACTTGGCAGAATTTTGAATGGCAACACCTTTAAATGCTTTGTATTTCTGAACGCATTCATTTCTACATCATTAATCCATTGACTATGTTTGTCGATTTTTTACATTAGTAGCTTTTTTATTTTGTTATGAGATATAGTATTTTATAAAAGTTTTAGTAGTATTAATAACGGTGTTTTTATTCAAAAAATATAATTTCGGGGGATTTCTGGGGAAGGAATCAAAAAGAAGCGGGGAATTTCGGGAAATTGACAACACTGATGCGGGGAATCGAGAAATTTTTATTGGCAGTGGCAGCACTGACAGTGTGACCATTTGTGGCAGATTTCGCTCTTAAATTTTGTCTGTGGCAGATCATGCTGACGATTTACAAAAGAGGCAGATTTTGGCAGATTTTAAAGATTCCAAGAAAATTTACATTACCTTATTTGATTCACAAAGATTTTGCGTCTACTTTAAACGTTGCAAAGAATTTTCCCAACATAGTAGACGAAAACTACATTTAAAAAGTTGATGATGAACTTGGACAAATTAAGTTTGATAAGAGTGTAAGACTTATTAGAATCAGGTGGAAGTACCACCAGCACGATTTTGAGTGTAGACAAATTTTGGGGAGCGATAGGAAAAATCAAGGACGCAAATGGGGCTACAAAATACGCAAATATTACAAATTTAGCCAAAGCTTTATTTTGTTTGCCCATGTCCAACGCTTCGTGCGAGACGAGCTCTAGTCATAACCTCAATGTTGCGGACAACGTACACCTAGTTGCTCATACCCATGACTGTATGCATAGCAACAGTATGCACTGTAGCTGTCCGACTATCAAGCAAGAAAGCCAGCAAATGTACCTAGGCGTAATAATCGACGATAGATTCAGCTGGGGTGCCCATATAGATTACGTGTGCAATAAATTAAGAGCTGTGATGGCCAAATTATATCTGATTAAAAACAAAGTCCCTTTTAGCGTGTTGTTATGTATATATAGTTCACTATCTGAATCTATAGTTTCTTATGGTTTAAGTAGCTATGGAAGAACGTATAATACATATCTGGACAAGATCTATGCCTTACAATTACGTATGCTCAAGTTAATAGTACCTGCCAAAATAAAAGAGAAATACAGAGATAATCCAATGGGTCTATTTAAATACTGCCAATCCTTACCTATCCATCATAAGGTCGAGCTGGTGCTTTTAAAAGAACAATACTTTCGCAGCGACATACAAAAATATGTAACGCACAACATATGTACTCGTAAAATTACCGACAAAAAGCTTGAAGTACCGCTCATGAATAATTTCTATGGCCAGAAAACATCTGAATATATTGTTCCTAAATTGATAAATAGTTTACCACTGACACTCAAACAAGAAATCTATCATAAAAACCTAAAACAAAAGCTTAAACACTACTTTTTGGAAAATCTAAAATAAAATTACAATAAGTCAAAGTATAACATAATATACCTCTATTTATGATAATATAATTTAGTAACATATAATACTAACTTACCAAAATATTTATTAATCGTAGGTATGATGAACAAACTAACACAAATAATTTTCCTTTATAATTCTGCATCATCCTGTATGTGTACATGTTATGTTAGCGAAGACCAGTGCAAGCTCTCTTTGCAAACTATTAGATGTTAACATTCAATACAAATCTGCGCTTTGTTGCCCTTGTATAAGAACTCTTGCATAAATACAATTTAAATTTGTAACTGGTTTTCGTTTCGAACTGGTTTTCTTCTTATCTTGGCGTGATAGCAGAAACTAATCATTTAAGAATATGTCATTCTATTAACTTTAGAATGTAAGTAAGCTTTGTTTCCTTTTTTTTTTTGTTAACTGTCAATTCTTTATTTTTAATTTTGATTAAGGTTATGTAGTGTTGTTTATTTAAGTAGTTAAGAGGAACGGGGTGCACGGATAAACCCCCACAGGTTTTTGTTGCACTCCTGTATTGTTTAGTATTTTTGTAACAGAAATAAATAAATAAATAAATATTCTCTCAAGTGAATTTAAATAAAACAAAAATAAGGAATAGATTCCTAAACCAACATGTTTCAGCTTTAATTAAAACAAAAGAGGGGATTAAGGAACACGGAGACTGTGTCTCCTTTAAACCAACTAAAAACATGATCAAAAAGATGTCTTCAACATTTTTGTATGTACTACACAGAAAAAGAAGACGAAACCTTAGAGGCAAATGTTGACACGTAGAGTAAATGTTACTTATAGGTACAATTTATAAGAAAATTGTTAAATAATTCCATTGAATACGTGTGTATTTTTTTCCGTTTCCATGAAGGCATATTTCTGGCATTTTTGGCGCCAAGTGTGGCAGGTTTTGGCAGATTTTTTGCCCACTCTGTGGCAGATTCGGCATTCATGAGATTTGATGAGATGGTCACACTGAGCACTGAGTGTCAACTGGGACTTTTTGGCGGGCTTTTGAAGTAATAGGCGGGAATTTTCAAAGAGCTTTTTCAAATAGTAATTTTGATATGAAAAACAACTTGTTTCTTCTTGTAAATAGTGTAAAAATCTTATAAATAGCATAAATAAGTGGTTAAAATGAAAGACCCTCCGGGGGCTGAGGCCCCTGGAAAAATAAGTGACTCATCTCCCCCATGCCTAAAAAGGGGGCGAGAAGACAACAGCGTTGATAAAAGAGTGATTCTCTTAGACAATACCGAGGACTCAATAATTTATAAACCATATTTAAAACCCGGTTATACTAGAATTTTCCCGGAAAACCAGGTGAGTACGGAGTATACAGTCTTTGTTGAAAGTACCAAGGATGATGAAAAGTTGGGAAACAAGAATCCTTTGATGACAACTAGCCTCTTCAAAAATGATATCAAGGGAGTCAAGGAAGTGAGAAGAATTACAGCCAAAAAAATTGGTGTAACATTTTCGCAGTGCAATAATGCCAACAACTTTTTAGTGAACAATGACTTTTTGAACAAATACTACATGAGGGCTTATATACCTGCCTCACAGGTAGAAGTGATAGGCGTATTGAGATTTGTCCCGACTAATATTAGTAATGAGGAACTTTTTAAAAAATTGACATCGGACTATGAGATTGTCGGAGTAAGGCGTTTTACAAGGAAGGTAAATGGAGCCATAGTGCCATATGGCTCTGTTAGTGTAACCTTTCTAAGCAATGTATTACCAGACTCAGTATACCTGGACATTTTCCGATTTAAAGTATTTGAATATAATGCACCGCTGATGCAATGCTTCAAATGCTTTAAGTTTAACAAACACAAACACACATTCAAAACTCAGAATAACCTCCAGCCAAGTAGACAAAGATAAAAACGTCTAAAAACACCTTTATTACACTGGAATACGGCGACCTAGGGCCATTCTATAACTTGGCGAATCTTAACTTTATTATTACCTTGTTGATCCCTGCAACTTTAACGTTTACTTTACCTATTTAGTTCATTCTTAAGCTAGTAATTTGCTAATAAGCGGAATTTAGTGATTGTTAGTTGACATTATGGTGTTTTAAATTATGTTGCTTTAATTGTTTAACTGTTTAGTCAATTTGTTGTCTTTACTAAATTTTGGACAGCATTTACTGTTTATATAAATTCAAAGTCTAGGTCACATACTTATACTTGAAAAACCATTTAATAAAAACGTAGATTATTTACAACAATATTGTGCATGTATCAATAACTCATAGCTTAAAATATTTTTGTTGTACGAAATCAAACGAGATGTTTAGTTGCTTTAAACTGGAGATGTGGGTAGGCGCTTATAAAACAGAGTTAAGTGATGAATGACTAGGTACCTACCCGCACTAATATTGTTTGATCGGTGTTATTAATATATTATTGTTAATTAGTCTTATTTTAAGCTAGCCATAAGTATATGTAGCAAAACCTACTTACTGTACGAAAGAAGCCTGGCTACCCATTGGACAGAGAATTCTAGCTTGGGAGCCAGGAACCAATAATTGTAACATTTATTTTGCATTAAACATTTTTTCATTTTTTCATTTTTTAATCATGGTGCTAAATATTGTAAATCATTACAAACATGTTCCATTTGTGCAGGAGAGCATCATTTCACCTGTTGCTCAAAAGAAGCGACTGTAAAATGTATTAATTGTGGAGGAGCCCATTTAGCCGTCTCGAGGGATTGCCCTATAAAAATTACCAAAATCCAAGAAAAACGAAACAAAAATAACTATGCCCATGCTTTGGCCAGCCCAAAACCTGAAAATTTATTAAAAAATTACAAAAAAGACTTTCCACCACTAAAAAATGTCCACACACCACTAGAAAATAATTCACAGAAAAATATACAAAAAACAGTGTCGAAAGTAGTACCCAAAAAAAATGACATGAAAATAAAAGAAAATACAATAGCAAAGGAAAAAATATCTACTAAGGAAAATGAACAAAAAGATGATTTCGTTACAAAAATTCTGGAAAATGAAACAATTCTGCAGGGATTGGTTGCAGCACTGGTCACAATTGGAAATAGCAATAGGCCAATCACTTTATCGGTGATAAAAGAAATTTTATCAGATACTTTAAAAAATGGATAAGTTATATATTAGAGTTGCACAATTCAATATCGAAAGTGTTATACGAAAAAAACCACTCCTCATACAATTTTTGCATAAAAATGACATAGACATTTGTTTACTCAATGAAACAAGGTTGAAAGAAAACAGCACTTTTTACATTTCAGGTTATAATTTAATCAATCAAAATGGTAGTAAAGGTCTTCATGGTGTAGCAATCCTGATAAAAGACACTTTGAAATTTTCTGTTGTCCAAACACCATTTTATGAATATTTACAGTCTGTTGCAATAACTTTGTCTACCGATGTTGGTAATCTGTCCATTTTATGTGTTTATGCTCCTCCTGGACATGGTCGATTTAAATGCAGAAAACTAAGACAAATAATAAATAGTCTACCCAAACCTACATTATTGTCGGGTGACCTAAATGCACATCATGTTGCGTTTGGTTGTCAGACAACAAAATCCAGAGGTACTGATGTGTTTAACTTATTGGATGAAATAGATCTATGCATATTAAACACTGGCTCTCCAACAACAGTGGGGAGGCATAATCACAATCCTTCAGCTATAGACATAAGTTGTATTAGTCCATCTGTTGCTCCATTGTGTCAATGGAAAGTACACGATGACTGTATGGGAAGTTATCATTTTCCCACTATTATAGACATACAGACTTCGATACAAAAGTACGAGACTGGGACGCCATCTGAACGCTACTGCTATAATAAAGCTGATTGGTCGTTATTTAAATCTGAATCAGAAAAAACTTTTAAAAATTTCACCATTAACTTTGAAAATCCACTAAATACTTATGAACTTTTCTGTGAATCCCTTTCTAAAATCAAAGACATATGTATCCCAAAAACAAAACCATCTCTAGCTAAAAATATTTATAGAAAAAAACCTGTTCCTTGGTGGGACAGTGATTGCTTAGAAGCTGTTAAAAAAAGTAAAGATGCTCTAAATCTATTTAAATCAGATTCAAGTCTTGAAAATTATATAGCATATAAACGAATTGATGCAATGAAAAAACGTCTTCTTTCGGAAAAAAAGAAAAGTGGATGGGTAAAGCTATGTGAATCGTTTAATAGATACACACCAGTCAGTACTATATGGAATTATATTAGAAAATTTAAACGGGTTGCTGCATTTAAATCTTCCAAAAATGATGATTGGATACCAGCCTTCTTGGACAAATATGCACCAACGTCCCCACCTGAAAAAGAAACAGATAAAATATTATTAGAACATTTTTTTAATAAACCCGGAAGTATAAGGAGCCGTTTTCTTTCTGAATCATTCACTTGGCAGGAATTTCTAGGAGCAATTAAATCTAGGAAAGATACTACTCCTGGCCTTGATGACATCTCGTATAAACTGATCAGAAATCTCCACCCAGATGCACAAAAAACCCTTTTACAGATCTTTAATTTACTATGGGACACCCAAACGATACCAACCAGTTGGAAAACTCAATGTGTTATTCCTATCCTAAAACAAGATAAACCTGTCAATGACTACAATTCCTACAGACCTATATCATTATCATCATGTGTAGGTAAGATTTTTGAATACATGTTGAAAGTCCGACTAGATTGGTATATAGAATCAAATAACTTATTACCTGAGCAACAATTTGGTTTTCGCAAAGGGAGGTGTGCCACAGAAAACTTCACATCACTCGTCTCAGACATAAAGAATTCTTTTTTCAGTCATTCTTCAACAATTTGTGCCTTTTTGGATGTGCAAGGTGCTTTTGACAATGTCAATCCAACTGTCCTCACTGAGATTTTGAGTGATCTGAAAATACCGGGTAAAGTCTGTAAATGGGTATTTAACTTTTTGTATGAAAGAAGCATGTATCTCAAATACAATGACATCATACATGGCCCTAGATTTGTATATAAAGGTACAATGCAGGGTGCTACTATCTCTCCCTTACTTTATAACTTATACACTTGTCAAATCAATAAGTATTTGACCGGAAAAGACATAAAATTTCTGCAATTTGCAGATGACTTGTTAATATATACTGTAAATACAAATGTAAATGTAGCTGTAAATAATCTGAACAATGCGCTTGTACAGGTTCACAACTACTATTCTAATAAACTTAAACTTAATATCAATGCTGATAAAAGTGGTGCAATGATATTTTCTAAGAAATATAATGATGAAGACAAATATTCTTTAAAATATGATGGAAAACCTTTGCCACGGCTACATGAAAAGAAATTTTTAGGTGTTTGGCTGGACAAGAAATTGTCATTTCATGACCATGTAAACCACATTATACAAAATGCTTCAAAAGGCCTGAATATACTACGGTCATTGGCTGGGGTACATTGGGGTTCTGATCCAAAAATTTTATCAATGCTGTATAAGAGTATAGTACGTAGTCACTTTGATTATAGTTCACTGGCGTATATGAATGCAAATCTCTCACTGCTACGCAAATTAGAAATCATACAGAATAAAGCTTTAAGAATTATAACAGGTGCCATGTGTTCAACACCAATAAACGCCATGCAGTGTGAGACTTGCATTCCTCCTCTACATTTCAGACGCTTGCAGATAGCTGAGAGATTTTGTCTTAAATTATTATCCTCAGAATATAGATGTGTTTTAGATAGAATAATTCCACAACAGAATATATTAACAAACAACTTGGGTTCATATATAAATAGCACACAACTATTATCTGGTCATGTGCCTGAACTATTAAGAATTATAATTCACCTCAAATCAATAACTGTAAATGAAAAATGAAAAATGAAAATGAAAATTATTTATTGCACAACAAAGGATTTGAATACATTTAGTGGCCAGGGCCTCCTATTAGATGTTCAAAGGGACATCTGTGTTAGGAAGACCTGCTCTTCCATAGGACCATCTACATTTAAGTTGCGCTTAACATATAAAATTTGTACAAAAGTTTGAAATTAAGAGTGTAAATATGTATAAAAATTACATTTGGCCAATTTATAAGGCTGATCATTTTAACATACTAATTAATAATATCACTGTACATAAGAACACTATCCAAAACCAAAATGATTTACTGGAATTCTTATCAGAAAACCAATTATATTCACTGTATACTGATGGTTCAAAGTCGGATGATAGTGTAACTTCAGCTTTTTATGACCCCCAACAAAAGCTAACTAAATGTTTTAAGATTGATAAGAATTGCAGTATATTTACAGCTGAAAGTTATGCGATCTACCAAGCACTTGTACATACTGAAAATATTGACCATTCCAATGTCATGATCTTTTCTGACTCTTTAAGTGTATTATTGGCATTAGAAAGTAACCCATTTCAATATAACCTCAATTATTTGATCTATAGCATAAGAAATGTAATATATAATTTAAAAATTAGTGGTAAGAGTATAAGTCTCATGTGGGTACCTTCTCATAAGGGTATCACCGGAAACGAAATCGCTGATAAAACAGCTAAAAATCCTTGCGATGAAGACCACTCCATGGACCTTAAGATACCATTTACTGACTTCCACACTCAATTGACAGAGAACCTGAAATCATTATGGGTTAATTATTGGAAAGAAGTAAGCAAAGAAAAAGGGAAATGGTACGCTGAGATCCAAAAAAACCCGCCCGCCCAACCTTGGTACCACAGAAACAAGGCAGTGAATTCCAGAAAATATGTCACGACTCTAAACAGAATGCGATTCGGTCATTGCCAAACCCGTACTCACCTATTCAGACTTAAACTGGTTGAAGACTCCAAATGCATTTACTGCGATGAGGAAAACGCTGATTTGAGCCACCTAGTATTCAAATGTCAACAGTTTGGCATTCACAGACTAATTCTTGTGACAGAACTCGATGATATTTGTGAATCTGCTACAACCAAGGAACTTTTAAGTTCCTCGGCAACAACAACGCGCCTCCTACAAGATCTTTTGGCCGATCCAAAATACTTTACACCCCTGTACAAATTTATTATTAACACTGTAAATAAACTTTGATAAAATTGATGTGAAAGTGATAGAAGAAAAAAGAAAACAATAACTACGGGCTCAAAAGGACAAGAATCCAGAGCCGTTAAAATATTAATAAAAAAAAAAAAAAGTGTCAACTGTAAACTGTCAGTCAGCCTGTCAGTCCTGCATGTTGCCCATGTTGGTCAATGTGCAAATGCAAAACTGCAAACCTCAGCGCAAATTTATGATTATTACCTATCTTCATTAAATAATCAAATAAAATAAATAAACAGATAGGTACATACTTGCCTTTTCTAATCAATAACAAAGGGTTTTTCAATGGATGAATCTAATTCCGAGAAAAGACCGCAGTTTGGTAACAGATTCCTCGAAAATGCTGACGAAGTCTTCAAACATAATGCGTGGTAGGGTATTTGCTACTTTTATTCGATATTGTAAAACAGGTGAAACATGCAGTGAAAATTTAATTAATTTAGAAAACACCCGACTTCGAAAGAAACCTGCAGGAGGTTCCCGCTTCTTAGTTGACCACAAACAAGTGTTTCTTTTCAATGCCTGGTAAATTCAAAAACAACTTAAATACAAACTTATTCCTATTTAAACATTCATGGAAATAACTCAATTTAACTTCCAGGGACAACGTGCAATGGGACAGTGAGCAAGAGCTTGCTGCAAAACAAAAAGTTGAACAAAATTCACAAAT
Source organism: Ypsolopha sequella (assembly GCA_934047225.1). Classification (NCBI taxonomy): domain Eukaryota; kingdom Metazoa; phylum Arthropoda; class Insecta; order Lepidoptera; family Ypsolophidae; genus Ypsolopha; species Ypsolopha sequella. The sequence goes on from OW203996.1 coordinate 15,479,050, forward strand.
AACCTTGTCTGTTGATCGCCTCAAAGATTTAGACGAAAATGCAGACAAACACTGGGATGCCTTTTATGACATACATCAAAACAGGTTAACTAATAGTATTTTTATTGTTCACTCAGAAAAAGAGATAATTTCCTGGCTTCTGCAACAATTTACTGTATGATTATTGGAAAATGGATCACCTAAATAACTATTTTTAATCAGATGGGATAGCGGACCAGTTTTGCAATAATCATGTTTTATCCTCAAGTTTCATTCAATTTGATAATTGGGTCGATAGAACAGCTGAGAAGGAAGGAGAAGATGTGAATAAGAAAAGGTTTACAGTAAGAGATCATGTTTTATTCACATCTTCTCCTTCCTTCTCAGCTGTTCTATCACCCCAATCCCATCCTCGTCGCCACTATTGAGTTCTTGCTTAGGTACTCCAAAGGAAATTCACACGTTTATTGCCTGAGATCACAATCGATACTAATCTACCGTACACTGAATGACATATAAGAATAAATGTACTGATACCTTACAAAACTATACACAACATACTGTATTTTTTTATTTTAGGTTTTTCAAAGACCGCCACTGGTTGTTCACTGAATTCCCAGAACTGGCACCTGACAATACTTCAGCACCCGTCAGAGTATATCCAGAGGGAGAAAACCTAGTCTCAGAATCAAACAAACCACCAGCAACCCACGGTGATAAACGGTCCATATTTGAAATAGGATGCGGAGTTGGCAACACAATATTTCCTATTCTACAGTACAGTCAAGATCCTCATCTGTACATATATGGATGTGATTTCTCCTCAAAAGCAATAGATATAATGAAAGAGAACCCTCTGTACGATACAAGTAGATGTCAAGTGTTTGTCCTTGACGCTACTGCTGGTGATTGGGATGTACCCTTTGAAGAGAATTCCTTGGATATCATAGTGTTGATATTTGTGCTGTCTGCTGTTGATCCTACTAAGTAAGTACAGTAACTGTAGTAACATTTAAACAATGCGAATAGGAATCTTCACCACTCATCAGCAAAGGTTGTATTTCCGGATGCTTTCTGTACAATCCATGTCAGATAGTGCACGTTTTTCAGCTCATTTTCGAGAATACAAAAACTTTTCTGAAGATTTTTATGCGCATTATATCTTTAGCAGATATGTATAAGTTTATTAAATTGAAATATAATTTTGGATAGCTTTTTTATAGCCCAGGGGCTCTACCGCGTAATTCTCATTTGTATCAACTTCAAGCAAATGCATGCGAAATTCAATGCGTACAAAAGAGATGGCATGTTAGGCGGGCGTCGTCGCACGCACGACAAATTTCAATCTCAAGTTGATGTTGATGAAAATGAGAATTACGTGGTATACCCACAGTTGTAGAGCCAAGGTAAGAAACAAATAAATAATTTACACTACAACCATTTGCACGTCATTGTAGACATGGTTGTAGTGTAAATTATTTATTTGTTAGTTAGGATGTGTAAAAGGCCCTAGAAAATGCTTTACAGCGAAACCGGTCGGGCATAATAAAGTTATAAGTAATATGTGGATAAGTACAAGTGTTTTTTTAAAACAATGTAAAATAAATCATGTTAGTAGCATATTGATAAAACTACAAGGCAAAATATTTTCACAGCATGAAAAGTTACGAAGACCTACTGGAAAGCACCTAGAACAGAACAGCTTGTATGACTCAACCTATTAGATGTGTTCATTTACACAATACCCAACAATTTTATTTCAACTCCCAATTAAAGACACTGTTTTTCTAACAATTTCAGGATGCCGTCAGTCATCACCAAGATACACAAATACCTAAAGCCTGGTGGTCTAGTTGTCTTCCGGGACTACGGGCGCTATGATCTTGCTCAACTAAGGTTCAAGAAAGGTCGCTGCATTTCAGACAACTTCTACGCAAGAGGTGACAACACCATGGTATATTTCTTTACCCAAGAGGAGATAACAAATTTGTTCAAAGGTGCTGGATTTTTAGAAGAGCAGAACCTTATAGACAGGCGCCTTCAAGTGAATAGGGGGAAAATGTTAACTATGTACAGAGTATGGATACAAGCCAAGTATAGAAAGCCTTTATAGTAGTGATAATAAATTGTTTAATTTTCTGTTGATAGACATGAAATTTTATTTCGCACTGGCAAATATAAAGTTGTATGGTTTCTCAAACAAATTAGTGATTCTGGTCACAACTTTTATGGGTGGACCTTGCCATGTCACTCTGAATTCATCAATCATTCTTTCTACTAATGTTTCTATTTCCAACTCGGCGATTCTTCTACCAATGCAAGTTCTCACACCAAATCCAAAAGGCAACGTCACCATTGGATGTGCATTACCATAGTATAGTGGATCTGTTTTACCTGCCAACCACCTCTCAGGTATAAACTCAAGAGGTTTTGGATAGTATTTTTCCAATTTAGATAGATATTCATTTGGTGCTATCACATCCACCTGAAATTTAAGATTTAAATTAGGTAGTTACTGCTTGTCCAACTACAATTTCCTGTTTTTAGGGTTTCGTAAAAATATGGAAACGGTCTATCCGCAACCAAACAGATCGCAAGAAAGTCTCAATGCTCTGTGATCTGGGGTGGAGCTAAAAAATGGCTGAGCTAATTGAGCTGAATTAGCAGCTGCATTATATTGGGGCTCTAGGAAGAAACATAGGCAGTCATGGGAATTGCTGACAAAAGTGAAAGTGACGCGAACCCATAAGATTTTACCCTACCAAGAAACGCTCAACGCTCCTAAAGAAGTATTCATTTCAAAAATCTTCGACATTATTCACATTTTCAAATTTTATGTGGCTTGTGTACCTGTCAAACATCTGCATAAACATTAGTCGTACAGTACGAAGCTCAGAATAATTTCTTTTTCTGAGGTACGAAGACAACCAATCTGTAGCAAAAATGAAAATGAAGAGAGTTAACAGACTATACTTACACCTTTAGGTATAAGATACTCTCCTACAACATGTTCTTTGCTGGTTCTTCTCAGATTGGCGGGAACAACAGGCCGTAGTCTTAATGACTCCTTTAGGCACGCTTTCAGGTAACGCCTACTTGTCGATCCAGAACGAATTTCCTCGCGTAATTTCTCTTGCTTCTTTGGGTTTTTTGCCAGTTGATAGAGCAACCCAGTTGTGACAAAACCAACCTGCAAAATAAATTCAATTAGAAACATGAGGAACAACCGTTCGTGGCTCACTCGTCTCGTCTTCGTCAAACGACGAAAGGGACAAATGTGTAAGAGTAAGCAAGACATATAACATTTATCCTGCTCACTCACGTAGGTTTGACTCTTTTGTCGTTTATCGAAGACGTGACGAGTGAGCCCCGAACGGTTTTGCTTCTAGACCCGCAGTTTAGTTTGATGACGCGTGAATTTTTATCCCTTCATTATTCAGCAAGCAAGCAAAATATTAATATGAGTCTGTATTGTCTACTGTATCGATTCCGGCTAGAAGCATTTCGTTTGCCATCATAACTGCGACTTTCTCATCGATTTCCAATAGTTTTTCGATAATACTCTTATCTTCATCTGGAATATCGTGTTTCCTGTTCTTTATTAAGATTTTTGCTTGTTCAATGTATATAGAGCTTAAACTGAAAAAGATAATCATTATCCATTGCTATATAAAATATAATTATGATCCATTGCTATGTAAATGAAATATTTTACATTCAGGTCAAAAAATTATTATATTTATAAAAGACTTACTCCCACTGCTTGTCAAATGTCCTTATAAGTTTCCTGAAAGATGATGTGGAAATATGCTTCCAAAAAGGGAAAGCTTCCAATTTGAATGCTAGGTTCAATATATCCTTTGCGCAAGTCATCAGCTGCCTCGCAGGGTGATCTTCAGCCAAGTCGTCTCGTAGACAACCAAGCCTTGCGCCTAGACCTATGTATCCTATCGCTTCTAATGAGAATTTAGACATTTCTAAATCGAAATTATTTTGCAGATAGTTTGGATCTTCTTTGATTTTCTTTAACCTGGAATAATAAGGCATTATTATAATGCGGCCGCAACAAAAAGTATCCCAGTTTTTAAGTTAGATAATAAGTTATCGAGCATTGATCTTCCTTCATTCTTTCTTTGTAATCTATGTCTCACTGCTGAGGATCGTACAGTGGTAACCGCATCAAAACCTGTGCAGTTTTTGCGACGAAAACTCCGTTTTTTTTTAATATGTATCCTACACCGCTATTATTTTAAAATACCATCAGTGTACAGGCAGACAGCTCTTTTCTTATACAGTTTTTAATAGTAGCTTTAGAATTTTAGTACCTTGCCCGTTTCATCAAAGAAGGTATCTCCATAAATTTCGCATTTAAGTTTTTTATTTAACAAAATAGATGACGCTATTTAAACGAAATAATTAAATATTTATTTATGCGCGTCCTAATAATGAACAGCGCCACCTTTTGATTTTTTATGTACAGAAATTTTATACACTACATCATTCCAGGGGTTTCCTGTTTTTTTCTTTTAAACGTTCGTGACGTCTGTAGGCCTTCATCGACAGTAATTATTATTTGCTATATAACTTCTAACTTCTAACAATATTAAAATTCCTAAAACGTTAAATGACGATAACTTTTTTCCGACGCACGATTTTCATGAAACAAAGCCTGTATTTTAATCCAAATTAAGTTCTGTCCACTTGTGAAAACTACTTCAAAATCCGTTCAGTAGTTTCGGAGATGTGCGCGAACAAACAGACAGACAGAAATAATACTAAAAATAGCTTATTTGTGTTCTATTACTCTTCTTTAATCACCCCATTTTTATTACTTTTCTTCAATGTACAGACACATCGGGTTCTAGAGGTACAACAAAGACGGTGAAGCCAGAAAAGGGGAAATGTTTTTCTGAATTACCTTTCTACAACTTCCTTAGCTATTTCATCCATTGCCGATTTGTATACCTTGATGAGTTTTAATTTCAGTAGTGCTGGATTGACTTTAGTCCGAAAATCTCTCCAATCGGGACCTTGCCTGTAATAATTATATTGCTGTATTTTGAAGGTCATATTGGTAATAATTATTATAAGTAATTGTTTAAATTTAAACGTACGCAGTTGTCAATCCATAAACCCCATCAAAAGTTTCTTTCCGAAGTTCAGTTCTGTAATAAACGAGACTTTCGAATCCAGGTCTTAATGCTTGGTCTTCTTCTGCTCTGTACACCTGTGATGAAAAATCCAGATTTAGTCAAAGCAAAATAGTAGAATCATTCCTTATTGTAAGGGTAAAGTCAGTGTTTGTACAATATTATTAAACAGATGATCAACGCTCTCCCAGTATCAAAGTTGCAGATGATGTTGTCAATACATGTTTTAGTCTTTTCAGTTATTCTTCTAAGTTCAGAGCAATTTTCTTTTTGATCTCCCACGTCGACGTTATATCGCCGTAAATAACAACTCCACCGTGTATACTCAATAATTTATGTTCTCAAATCCAATATTTAATGTCGTAAGTGTAAATCTAAATCTGTATCCAAGGTATCCTAGCATAAAATACTACATTATTGTTTCCCCTTTTTTAGCATTTCAATATGTTCCTTATAACATGTTTATAACTTAAGCATTTCATAAAGTTATACGGTAATTGAACCTGGCCTTATATTTCGCATGTATGATTTCAAATTTAATATTTTTCCGAGCAAGTTTTCTTTTTTACACAGTTGTCTGCATCTTATCGCGCTAAAATGTCTCAATAAAGAAATAGACAGTCCTATGTCAGTGAAGTTGTTAACGTTAATTCGAACGCACAATACTACATATTATAGTATGATATCTATATGTATGAGTGACATATTATATTGATACATGTAATTTTTATAGGTATTTGTTGTTGTTTCGATTATTTAACCCACCTCAATTTGAACTGACTGAAGAATCCTGGGATTGTGCTGCTCTAGCCGGCTGGAGCGCAGATGCACTCTACAAGGATCTTTTTGCGCGTGGATTAGTTGTGTTCAAAATCGGGACTATCGCTGTCACAATACTCCTTGTTTCACAGTTGCGCCCCCCTGTCACTGTCATCCACGCGCCATCAGATCCTTGTAGCACTGTAACTGGAGTGGAAGGCGGGGTGTCTTGGGAAGCTAAGAAGAACATTCTCAGAGCACATAGCGATGCCATCTTTGACCAATCGCATGATTGTCTATGATGTTTGGCGCGAAGTTTTTCGAGATTCTGGCCAACTGCAGTCTGCAGTGGCCGTGGTAGCAAAGAGAATGCGAAGAGAAACTCACTGGTCTACCTCTAGGTAGTATCGTGATTAAATAATGATTGATTGGTTGTTTCTGTCTTTATAGAGACCACTTTACTTTATATTGACACGTCTTGTGTAGCACACCTTCTTATATCGAGGGTATACTGTGAGAATCAACTAAGTGACAAAATAGCCGAAATTGAGTAAAATAAAATACGTATTACTTTTGACCCTACCTCGTCCACTCTATTCACATAATTTTGCTATGGTAGGCGCGAGCTTTGAAACCGGGACGAATTTCCCCCCGCGCTCTATCGTAATGTGAGTAAGCCACGCCCGGAACTGGTTTTTGTTTTGGCTATGTCATACTCTTAAACCAGTTAAATGCTATAATACTCTTGGATCGTGATACTTTACAGTTTAAACCAACTAAATACCTAATTAATCGAAGCTATGAAACTATCAAAATTAAAAACTGATATTCTCAAAACTATAAAACTTGTACTTAGCTGGTTCTCGCAGTATACCCTCGATATCACCTTACCTGATCATAGTGTTCAGGCTCGTACATCAGAACCATTGTCCGGTTTGCTAATATACCATCCATTTTTACAATGGAGCCGTAGTTCTTGTGAAAGAATTCAGATAGTAGAAAGAAGTTTTCGACCGGCCCGATAGTACCTTGTAAACAAAATAACTTTCGTTAGACCTCGATAATGGTGTCAATTCGGCGCAACACAACTTTGACAGACTAACCTTTTTTTGAGTGTTCTGTCTTTGTCTTTACGATACAAAAAGAAAAAGACAGAACACTCAAATTAAGTTTAGTCATGTCAAATAAGTTAAGTCGTGTTGCGCCGAATCGACGCAATTATATTCGGGTTACGATATGTAGATATGATTTATTTTAAATTAAATGACATGAAATAAATATTTTAATTTTGCTATTTTATACTTCTAGACACAAGAAAAAAATACAATTACGGTATTTTCGATATATATTTCGGCCCACTTGGGGCCGGCATCATTCCACTGATGCTGATACTTCTATCAGTGCTGATATCAGTGGAATGATGCCGGCCCCAAAGTGGGCCGAAATATGTATCGAAAATACCGTAATTGTATTTGTTCTTGTGTCTAGAAGTATCAAGTTAAATTAAATGACATAATCTATTGATGATACCACAGATAATATAATACTATGATACTGAGTAATTTTCCCAAAGAAACAAATGGAAATTTAATTAAACTTGCCCATACAATGTCTTGTATATAAGTTCTTAAGGTTAGTATGGAGAGGCGAACCATTTTTAGTACTTACAGGGTACAAAAGGAACCATTACGATGAGACTCCTTTGTCCGTCCGTCCGTCCATGTCACAGCCTTATAACTTTTGCACCGTTTAAAGACTAGAAATTTGGCACAAACACAGGATTAATTTGTCTACATAATATGGAGTAGCTAATAAAAAATTTGAAATTCTTCGCTTAGCTCGCCTCGGTCTATATACGAACTGTGAACTCGCGATTCGATCTTGGCCGATTTGGCTCATGCTCGTACTTGAAATTTTTTTTTGTCTTATTTACTCGCCTACGAAATTTCATGATGTGACGGTCCAATAAACGATACTCGAGTTATCGTCGGACAAACATTCATACATACATAATACAACGCCGAGTAGACTCGGAGAACTTCGTTCGCTTCGCTCACTCGTTCAATAAACAGTTATGGGCAAGATTTAAATACCCACCATTTTCATGACTTTCCTCAAAACTGTCAGTTTAAAACTGACGAAATACGGAACCCTAGGCATGCGAGTCTGACTCGGACTTGACCGTTTTTTTTTTCATTTGGTCTGTTACTTTTCTTAGGGAAAGTTCTTCAGTAGATATGATCAGTAGAACAGCAGTTTATACACACCAGAATGAGCATAATTGATAATAGATGCAATAAATGCTACGAAACCCAAAACTCATTCGGAAAACTTGCCCAATTATTTTTCACATCCCAGTGTCGAAAAAGTTGGGAGATCTGTCGTGTCTGCATACCTTAATTAACTTAACCATTCAGGTGAGATGTATGAATGAATTAAAAATGGTCGTCGAATACCTAACATAGCGTGGAAATCTACATTAAAACAGTAGAACCCGGTGTGTCTCTACATTGAAGAAAAGTAATAAAAATAGAAAGGGGGTGACTAAAGAAGAATAATAGAACACAAATCAGCGATTTTTAGAATTCTTTTCTGCCTGTCTGTCTGTCTGTTTGTTCACGCACATCTCCGAAACCACTGAACAGATTTGGATGCCGTTTTTTTTTATTACCATCTTAGTGACCCTGTTTAATATATGGGTTATAAGGAGTGTTAATAAAATAACGCAGATGGGGTCAAGGGCAAGGCACATACCTACTATATGTAATACTTTACGCACTAAAATCTGAATCTATTCGTTCAGTGAGTAATTGTGCGACTTTTGTTTATAAAGTTCATCGCAGCGTCGCGGAAAAGGGCGCGTTCTCCGTAACCGCATGCTCGTTTTTTCGGGGTCGCGTCGCTAGCTTTGTTTGGGATAATCAGTTTTTATCACAGAGCACATGGTTTGTATTTGTATATTCAATTGAGGGAGTGAGAGTGCTTATAATGTTTGTTTCTGAAAAAAATATTTCATTTGTTTCCTGTAAGCCAAGCCAAGCTTCTGTATGCAGAGGCGCGTGCATAAACTAGGGGTCGCGACACGGGTTCTATTGCCATCTCTGTCGCACGCGTTGAAAATTGTATACGATATCCTGCTGTCAGTGTTTTAACCTGACAAAAGTCTTAATTAATGAACGGGGGTCAGAAGCTAGTAATAAAACAAATGCTGAACATACCAACAAGAGGCAGGAAATGATGTAGACATCCGATCACTGGTAATTTGGACAAACCAGGCATCTCGTTTAAAGTTTTCATGTTTGATGTTGTTTTAGAATATTTCTGAATATTTTTCCTGAAATTATTTGAATGTTCGAAAGTTAAAAGTAGAAGCAGCTGTACCTTTTGAAGTACTTATTACCTAAATATAAGTGCCACATAATATGTATAAAAGGAGAGAGAATGCATCAACTATTTATTCCGTACCTAAGTAGGTACCTACTTTTTTGTGATCGACGCAGCGCGCTACAGCTGCGCCGCCTCGGCCCTAGTGTAGAGTCAAAGGCTTTCTATGGTCAAAGGAGAGGTTGCTCAAAATACGAATGACAATAAAAGTAACGAAATAGATAATAGTGTCAATTCGGCGCAACTCATTCTAAATTATTTGACAGGACTAACCTTATATAATTTTTATATAAGGTCTTTTCGATATGTACAGAAAGAAAAAGACAGAACACTTAAATTAAGTTAAATCGTGTTACACGGAATCGACATTATTAACAGCTAAGGTAGCTATCCAAAACGTCTAGGTAAATGTAAAGTTTACTTTGTAAAAAGGAAAAGAGATAAGACAGACTGAGACGGAATCTATATTATGTACTAATCGTTTTGGAACGGCCACTTTGTAAAGGCAGTTTATAGTTTAGGAAATATAATTTTGGGTAACGATTTCAACAATAGAGGCACGTACGTTAAACAATAGAGGCACGTACCTTAAACAATAGGTACCTTAAACAGTAAGTCACGACTCGCGCTAACAGCTATCTATAAACTGTGAACAATTTTTTGTTTATGTACCATTATTACCGTAATTAAATGGCTTCATAGGTCATTCTAAAGAATTCTATAATCCAGAAAACAAAAAATGGCGCGTAATATGATGACAAATGTCAAAGTAAAAATTCAAGTACCCTTAAATTTACGAGTCCAAAAATTTAACTGTCAAAAGTGAATTTTACATTTCTGACAAGGTTTATTCGAGAATTCTTCGGAGCTGTTTGGAGCTCTTCGTTTTCGCTCGGGTGATTGTGGAACCCGGCGCGGCGTTTAGGAACGCTACCTAGGACTCACTTTGATTGTTGCGAGAGAATCTCAACATTTCGATCAACTTAAGAGTGATCTTTATCAGAGGGGCAATTCCGGAGAAACAGTCAAAGCGAGATTTCTAAAACTTGAGCTAAAAATGTATGGAGTTCGACAGATAAAACCTGGTTTTTACGGTCAAGAAGGCCAATTCGACAGTCAATTCACCAAATCCGCGGGGTGCGCAACATCGAGATTTTCTCGTAAAAATCAGAGTGACTCATAGCTGTTAGTATCTATTTCGTTATCATGGACACTCACCCTAATTTTAGCGAGACTGTTGTGTCGATTCGGCGCAACACGACTTAACTTATTTGACAGGACTAAACTTAATTTGAGCGTTCTGTCTTTTTCTTTCTGTATCAAAAAGACAAAGACAGAACACTCAAAATAAGGTTAGTCCTGTGAAATGAGTTAAGTTGTCTTGCGCCGAATCGACACCATTGTCGATTATACCTTATTTTGAGCGTCCTGTCTTTGTCTTTTCGATACATAAAGAAAAAGACAGATCGCTTAAATTAAGTTTAGTCCTGTCATATAAGTTAAAACTGTCATATAAGTGTCATTAAGTTATAAGTTAAGTTAAAAGTATTGAATTTCGAAAAAGTTTATTATAGCTGACTTAGCTATAAAAAAACAAAAATGTTTCTACTGCCAAAACAAAACTCAATAAAGTCGATTCTGAAGGCTTTAATTTTAGCTTTAGTGCTGTAAAAAAATATGTTTTTCCAAGGTAACTTAGCTTTTATTCCTCACACTTGTGGACCATTTAGCAATGAAGAAAATGTAGTTTTGACAGAACTAAAACTAAAATTAAAGCCTTCAGAATTGACTTCATTAAAGCCGATTTTAAAGGCTTTAATTTTAGTTTAAGTGCTGTCAAAACTAAATTTCATTCATTGCAAAATAGTCCTTGAGAGTTAGGAACAGAATCTAAATTACTTTGGAATAATTTTATGTTTGACATCACTAAAACTAAAATTAAAGCCTTCAGAATCGGCTACATTATGGTACTTAAATAGATATTATTAATTAAAATAAAACAAAGAATCCGCCTGCACCCACCAGTAGGCAGACCCCCTACAATAAATGTTTACCAGAAACGGTTGAAGTCATCCAGTTCTTGCTTTTAGGCCTCCACGATGAGACAATAATTTTAAACCAGAGTAGATATTAGTGTTATTTAGAGTGCATTACAAATTAGATAATATCAATCAGAAACAAATCCAAAGACAAGAATTTAAATAAATTCCCCGGGCCAGGATTCGAACCTGCGACCTCTTGTTATCAAGACAAGCGCTCTACCAATTTTTTCAAATTCTTATCTTTGGATTTGTTTCTAATTGATGTACGTGCTACGTGTCTACGTGCATGCTCTAAATAATATTTAGAGTAGGTATTCATAGCGATGGATTTCGCAAAATAAACATAATCTTAGATATTAGTGCTATTTTATAAGTAGAATTTGTCTGCTTGAGTTTGTTTACTTAGATATACAACATACCTACTCAGCTGTTCTAGATTATTGATATGACTTGAAGATTTTAATCTTATCATTTCACAGTTTTATAAAAACCGACAAAAGTAAACAAATAAAACAGACACAATGCGTTGTGCTTCTACGTAGCAAGCCGGGCCGACTGAATGATATTATTTTTAGATTGGTATTGTTTGGGATCAGCGATTTACGGTGGGATAGGATGATTATTTTGACCTTGATTTCGGCATTTCAGCTTTTTTGCTCTCCTACCTAGTACTTTGCAGAAATATGAACGGCTATTTTGGCATTATTTTTCACTTGCAGTGCAATAAGTACTTCAGCTATTTTATTTAAGGTGGTTCTTGCTTCCTTTAAAAATAGATGTGAGATAAGGCTCCAGTCCCCTAAAAATCAGTATTCTTGCAGAATTATCAGAAAAGAAAGATTTTATTTTAGTTAGTAAGAAAGCAATAAATAAATTACATTTTACGTTAATTTATAGTGTGGAATTTGAAAATTTCAAAACTTATTTTTTCATTTACTTTAATGCTACTTTTAATAGGTTTTTTAGGCTTTAAACATACCTTTATTTATGTTCTACGCGTTGAGAGTCTCATTCATGCACACGTCACGTAAAAATTATGACAAAAACAAGAAATTTATTCAGGTAACATTTATTCCCATATCTTCAACAATAATCTTACCTGGTTACTTTTTTGGATAATACTTTAGTTTTCTTATTTCGAGTGCTTTATGTAGTTGTGATTTTATGAATTCAACCACTGATAAAATATTTTTTTTCTACTAGAAAACTATCGTTTAGCGTAGTCAAATTTAAAACACTTAGAATAAAACTATTAATAAGTGAAATAACAAAAAACGGTATTTAAAAAATTATTTTAAGAACATTTATCAAATCGAAACTTATCGAGAGTTTAAAACACAAAACGCGTCGATATTTCCTTCAGTTTCGCTGGGACATCGCATCGTTCAGACGTGTGTTGTGTAGCTCGACGTCATTTTACCTCCCGCTCGCACGGTTGCTCCCTTTCCCTCGCGTAGATTCTTATGGAGAGGCGAACTGTATCATGAAAGTTGCTCTACTTGAATATTGCACTTATCATTTAATAAGTAAACAACTATGGATAAAATATTTTTTGAATATTTTAAGAAATCCCTTTTTCGATAAAATAAAGTCTAATCTACGTCCGTCCGTATTTCACAGCATCATAACTTTAGCACCGTAAAGATAAAGACATGAAATTTGGCACAAAAATAGCATTAATTTACATTGTAAAAAAAATATGAAAAATTTGAAATTGTTTAAAATATTTTCAAAACAAAAGTGACAAAAATAAAAAATATCCTAAAAATACAATATGGGTATCAAACTGTAGACACTCAAAAGGTGATTGTAAAAATATATACTTTTACTATATTTACGGGCACTGGTTTTGTGAAATCTTTAAAAAAACTACAATAATGTGTATGTCCGAAACTGGTAGACCGAAAAATATGAAAAAAATGACCATTATAGATCATAACTGACCAATAACCGGGAAAACTATAGTGATTTAAAAATATAAAAAAAAATAAAAAAAAATATTTATAAAAATACAACATGGGTATCACATTGTAGGTATTAAAAAGCTTATTGTAATAATATATAGTTTGGCTATATTTAATTGCATCTATTTCGAGAAATCCTTGAAAATCTATAAAAAAATGTATATGAAGGGCACAGGGGAAGAATCGGCTAAGTCACATTTTTTCCATTTTGATTTTTTGTTGTCTATGGCTACAAAAATGCATATTTCATCGAATAGCTGTCCAAAACAAGAGAAAAAGTCGTTAAGTCACGAAAAAATGTAAGCCGTTTCTTGTCTTTATTGGGGAACAACCAGCTTAGTCCATGACTTAACCACTTCTTCCCCGCAAAACGGAACGTGAATCAAAAAATGTCAGTCAGAATGACATTGACATTTGTCAGTTAGCGCTTGTTTTGTTGCTATTTGAGTGTATAATTTTCATTATATTGTGTTAATCTGCATTTATATTATTTGATTAGGATGAGTGATGATAATGAAGATAATCCAAAAGTTTCAAACCAGAAAACTAGAAAAAGAAAAAGTTTTTGTTTCGGACAAGGAAATCAGCAATAAAAAATTCTTAATAATAATTTTTATATTTTTGTTAATTTCTTTAATTAAATGATTCTGGAGTATTAAGCTGTTATTTCATTTTCATTTGCCCTTTTTCTACTACTCAATAGTTTGTATTCAGGGGAAAAACAGGCTAGGTCCAGGACTTAGCTTATTCTTTCCCAGACGATTGGACCCTTAAAATTAATTTTCAGTTATTATTATTATTGGGCAATTTTTATATAAAATACAATTCCAAATATGTGTAACAAACAAAATTTCCTTTCAAAATCAATTGCTTGTTTACCCGTAGTATTTTCAAGTTAGCCATAGAATGCTATCAAATCTTAAATCATCGATACTGTAAAGTTTTGTAAATGTGACTTAGCCTATTTTTCCCCTGTGCCCTTCATATCCCCCCTCTTATCTCCAAAACTGGTGGACCGAAAAATATGAAAAAAATCATGGTAATATGCGTTTACGTAAGAATTACAGAAAAAATAAAGCGGTTGAGAAATTCACCAAAAAAAATGATAAAACTAAATTTATCATCCACAATACGGAACCCTAGGTTCTGACTAGAGTCTGACTCGCAATTGGCCGGTTTTTTTTTTCAAGATGTTTGCGGTAGGCCGTTTTAATTTAGTTTTCGGAGTTTTTATTACTACCCTTAATTTTTACCATAAGTATCCGGTTATCCGGATAATACTTTATCCGTTATCCGGATAGTAAAAATCTGCGAATAATTGCATGCCCTAATTCGCTTAGATTAAGTTATGTTAATGTGTGTTAATTCGAAAACCCGTAAAGCCGTATTTTAGAAGCTGTGGTCTAAAAACCCACGGGGATGGCGTGACACAAATTTTATACCAGCACCGCTGTCGCCACTTTTTGGAATAACTAAAGCCGAAGCTACATCCTTTTTATTACTTTACTTACTTTTATTTAAAATATCTTAAAAAGCTATCGAAGTCACTAAAACTGACAGTCGAGATAACAACGTGCTAGACAATAATGCATCAAAACAAAAGAACGTACGCAGCTGCGGTTCTTATCATTAAAACATCACATTTCTAAAACTAAATTTTTTACCTTTTTTATTGCACCAGTCATAATCATGGACACACAAACCGACAGACACTTAATTACCGTAAGAGTTTCTATTTTTGATATTATATTACTTAAAGAACTGATTGAATATGTGTGTGAGTATTAGGAATACATAATTTTAAATGATTTCATTGTTACGATTTGATTATTAATTTTGTACATTTCCAAATTTTATAAAGGTATTTTTTATATCAGGCATTAGTTAAATGAAAATCTTGATGAATAAAGAAATTTTCGGGCACAACTACACGCTTTTTAGGGCATGCAGGTTTCCTTAGAGCGATAGGGCTCATCACGTTAAGACGTAATAATTGTCAGAGAAACGCGGGTGTACTTATAAGTACACGTACGGGTGGACTTATGACTTGCATCTAACAGTTCACACTCGGAACACCTCTTGACACCCCTTCGGTAAAAATCTGCAAATAATTGCATGACCTAGAAATTGTATTGTGTCTAAATACTAATCACTCTTACTGCTACCAATAAGCCATCTATTCCAGGTAGATTTACTTTTGTTTATTTTGCTTTTGCAAATTCATTTTGTTTGTTCCGATAAACAAACCAAACTTTGTAAATTACCGTTACTTGAATAATTAAAAATCTTCACATGTCAAATTTTAAGTAATCGTACACTCATTTAACGAAGTAGAGCAACATTCAGGTGCGGTCTCTAACATCTTAATGCAGCGGGGGGAGCGCCACTTCTAAAGCCTCAGGTAAGATGAAAGCGAAATGTTGCAAAGAGAGTCTGGGGCCTTAATGTGCCCAATTCGGAGAAGTGTAGAAAAAAATGCTAAAGTGCTCTATTTTTCAGTTATTTTAATTTCTATCCACTAACGATTTAGACCAGGAACGTACAGTCGGTGACCATATATAATATACGTATCGAGTAACCAGATGGGACCAATTACTAGTTGTGTAGAAAAATCAAAAGGGTTGGCTGAGCCACTGTATTTATACTGTGGCTGAGCGCAACATTTTTTTACAGTCAGCAAAAATAAAATGCTCCAGGTTGTGATCAGCCAACCCTATTTATTTTGATGTAGTTTTTTTTCTACACAACTGCAAATTGGTCCCATCTTGTTACTCGATACATATAATATTATATATGGTTATCGACTGTACGCTCCCAGTCGATTTAACGTTAGTGGATAGAAATTAAAATAACTGAAAAATGCAGCACTTATCTCCAATATCTCGCCATTAATAAATCAATATTTTTTCCACCTTTCAAATACCTTGATATAAGTATCTGCTTCCAAAAGAATAATTGAAGCAAGAAATAATTGCAAATTCATGCATTCACACCTAAAATTGAGGTTATTTATTTTCGAGCAATACACTAATGGTTAGATAATTTAAAAGCTAAAATTCTACAAGAAAAAAAAAACGAAAGAGCATCGCGTCACGCGTCTATGTGAAAAGTATTAATAACAGCGATTCGGGTAAACACGTTTTAACTTATTTGACAGGACTAAACTTAATTTAATCGTTCTGTCTTTTTCTTTCTTTATCGAACAGACAAAGACAGGACGCTCAAAATAAGGTTAGTCCTGTCAAATAAGTCAAGTTGTGTTGCGCCGAATCGATACCATTTTCTACTATTTTCGCTATCCGGGAACGCAGCGGTCAGAACAGAACATTATTTCAATGTCGTCTCCGTCGATATTTGTGCCGACACACATCGAGTTGCTAAGACTTTGATGATGACTGCTATGTACAGTGGAGACCGCATCAAATAAGACACATTGGACTTTGTACTTATCTTATATTCTTCTCTGTAGGGGCTAATGTCGTACTGCAAGTGTATAGCTTGATGTGGTCTCTCCACTGTACACAGTATATTGCTTTTTACACCAAAGTATTGCTTTTTACAAGACTCTACCCCCAAAAAAGTAGTAAAATATTTTATTTTTCTTTAATCCATCATATCTTCTGAACGCTCTTACCAATTTGGATGATGTCATCAGAATCTCTATACCATTCGGATTGGCATTGGCAATTTTGAGTTACTAACCCAACATCCTGAGGTGAGCATTAGACCATATTCTGGAGTAAGCACGGATCACCCCCCCTCTCCCTCCCGCCTTTATACTCCAGAAGTCACAATCCACTAATCCATACACGGTACACCCGCGTTACAACAGGTACAGGGGTTACTGGCGTTCAATGGCCTATCTGTGTGAGTAATGGCGTCGTCGTCGTCGTCGTCGTCATCGTCAGTTTCGCACGTTGAATGAACTTGACTGAAAACATGTCTATATTGTTATGCTCACATAATTTAGGTAACATATTTTGTTACCAGAAAATAAAAATTAATCGCAGCTGTCTCGACGTCCACCTTCCATCGATTACCATTCCGTAAATTGACAGTGGCTTCAATATCGCCTATCGTGGCACATAGCAGAGTGTGGGTGATCATGACCCATCGTATGTTAATGGGGCCTGAACATAGATTTAAGATATATAAGTATATGGGCCTGAACCTCAGATAGAGGCCTGAATAGTATTTGTTACGCACGCGTTTGTGAACGCAGCAATAAAATATTGAGCACAGGCAACATTCATATTTTTGACATTTGTTTTGGTGAGGTTACGAATTTACGATGGAGTCGCAAATATTTTATTGTGATAAATAGTTCGACACGAATTAATGTGATAAATATGTAAATAGGGTCACTAAATCATTATAAATTTTCTTAATATTATACATAAATTATGATTTTATCTATAACCTGTAATGGTTCTCTAGTAAACAGTCACACACACTAATGTTTCTTTGTCATGAGAATAGTTCCCTATTCCTTATCGATATCGATCGGTTACGAAAGAGAATTTTTAGTAAAAATGTTGTTTTGTAAATTGCTGTGATCCGTTTTCATAAACAAATCTTGATAATACATTGTTCACGTCGGCTCTAAACTTAAATGTGCTATTCAAAGTAGAATTTGGGACTGCAAACGGGGTTTAAAAATAAAGTGTTTACCTACGTTTAGAATTCTCGCATACCTGTGTTTATCCAAAAAAGCAATGAAGCTCTATAACTAGTATCACTTTATGAATACAATGAGATAAATAGACGGACTGGTACATGTTAATATTACTCGGTGGCTTCGCCCATGTATTGTTGCTCTTTTCTGTAAGTATACTTTTTATTTACTTATGCCAAAGCAAAACCATTAATCATGTATTTTTAGGAATTTTTAGGTTGCTCTGAGTTGTTTTGCTTATTTTTTGCCTACTTTTCCTTCATTGCATGTATAAGTAACTTTGTAGTTTATAACACTATTTTAACATTGAACATTTACGGTGGTAGCATTCCAATACGCCTGAGTAAATGTAAAGTGAAAGAGATAAGACTATTTACTAAATCTATTTACTAATAATTTTGGAACAGCCTCTTTTAAAGGCAGTTTATTCATGTGGCATAGGGTATTTTTTGTTTATGTATCATATGACCATAATTAAATGGCTTTATAAGACATTCTGAAGAATTCTATAATCCAGAAAACAAAATATGGCACAAAATGTGATGACAAATATCAAACTGAAAATTTATCCCTGAATTTACGGGTCCTCAAATTAACTGTCAAAATGAATTTTACATTTCTGACAAGGGTTATGAACAACTTCGAGAATTGTTCGTTGTTACTCAGGTGGTTGTGAAGTGGGTGACAATTAATTGTTACCTTTACCCCAGCTTTAGGAACACTACCTAGATGTATAAGTCAGAGCACAACCGGCTCAACCCCTAAATTGGTAATTACTCCAAAAATATATTAGTATTTGTTTTGTGTGCCTTTATAAGCAGTCATCTTTACTATAAAGAAACAGTTATGCATTTTGTAGATCAAGACCATAATATGTTATAACATGTTCTATTCCTATAAAAGTAAGTTCAATATTATACAAAAGAATGTTAGAAGTTGTCATTGAACAAGTTAATGAACTTTGAACTAGTCTGATCTAACTTTAAAACAAACAGTTTAGATAAAGATCTGGAAGCATGTGTAACTGCGTTCATAAATTAGGGGCCGCAACACAGTTTCTAATGCTATCTTTGTCGCACATATTGAAAATTTTATATGCTATCCTGCTGTCAGGGTTGGAACCTGACCAAAGTGCTCATTTAGAATGTTTTTATGATAATGAAATTTTAAACTACAGTTGCCACAAAATAAGAGGCCCGTTTTGACATATAAGAACGACCATAGAATATAACTTTACATGTAATAAATGAAACGGTTAACAAATAATTATTAACTTATTGGGTTTAAAGAAAATAAATAAATGTTTTTTAATTATCACGGAACATATTTCAAGTACTATTTTCACGCATATTCCAAAATAAAATGCAATTTTGAATTACTACACAATGTCTCAAAAACAGTTACATTCTCAGTCAATTTTTTCTTAATAATAGTGTTGTAACCAGATAATCGCCTAATTTCACGGACTCAATTCGATTCCACGTGAAAATAATTAACTTGTTTTAATATTGATAATATAATTGTTTAGCTTTTGTGAGACCGGTACACAAAAAGCCAAGTTTAAATTTCCTTTTTTTTTTGCAAATATAAACTTTTTAGATTTGAACATATGCATGTATTTGTAACGGTGTCGCGTATACCGAAAAATATAATATAATAATTGTGCTAAATAATGTTACATACCACTTAGCTTTTAAACTTATAGTTTACAAAAACAAAAAATATATATATAAAAAACATGCATTTATTGCTTAAAGTCCCATTTTTTTATTAATGAATTGGTTTACAGGCAGTTTTCCATAAATCATCCTATCAATAGACAGATTGGCTGGTAAGAAATATGGCAGTATTTTTTTTATAAGGCATGGATTCATCTTGAAGCCTACATATTTTTCTTACTGGCCAGTATTTTATATCTATCAACGCTCAGACCTCTATCTAATTTGAGGTCAGTGAAGTACAACATTACAAAATATTACTGGCACGTAAGAATTTCCATTTCAGATTCTTTTCGTAGAGAAAAAAAATTAAAAGTTGGTTTTAGCACCCGAAATATCTTTCTATCACCATATTGGAAGTCGTTGTGCTCCCGTTTGTTTTTAGTGTTTTTTTCTTGTGACTTTAGGCTTTACTTTTGAACTGTTTATATTTTCTTTCACGTTGACTTTGGCAATTATGTTTATTCTGGAAATTATAACCAATAAACTTGAAAATATTTCAAACAATAACAAACTCATAATATTTTAAATCGATTTCTCGTGAGAATCGGTTGACATAGTTACCGATTTGCATGGTTCACATCCATAGATACGTTGCGATGACATATGTCAAAACGGACCTATTACATTGTGACTACTTTAGGTACTAGGTTTCATTTGACTTAAGCAAGGGCAGCCCAGAATGTAATTTTGAGAGAAGCAAGGCTTTCTCAGGCTCTTCTTCATATAATAGTCCAGTAAATGAAAGATTTGAGGTTGAATTAAAGATGCACTAGTAAAATTACACTCTCACCCTCCTGGAAGTTTTTTTTTTAATGTTTCCAAGGTCACTAATAAACTCCTGATCTTACTAATCTTGTTCTTAGACAAAGTCTAATTAACATGGTTCTTTGTAAAAAAATATAGGTCAGAGATTCTTTTGAATTTTAATAATTTCAGTTTGTATACTGATATATTCTTACATTTAATTCAACCTGCTAATTTATAGCTGCGTTTAGACATAACTGTATAGTGGCATTAGGCATGTAAAGTGCCTGAAGTCACGGTAAATAAATTTTTGTTATAATCCTATTATATACTGTCAAACCGACCAACTTTACCTTTGGCAGATAATTTTGCTCAAAAACCAAAAATTACCTTCAACAATCGATTGCATTCCTCCTTAAAGAAATAGCAATATTTTTATATTTTCTAGGTAAATTTAAATACATATTTGGTAAGACTGCCAATCGATCACTGCCATAACATGCATTCAATTTGGGTGTCTGTAAGGTGGTCCAAAAGTAGTTACTTTTTCACTTACTGTGACTGGATTACATTTCGCAGGTACGTGATTTTAATATTATAGGTACAAGATCATTACGCTTATGATTGTTCGGTGTTTTAAACCTTTAATGGATATTTCTTTGAGATATTGCATTGTGTAATGTTTTGACATAATTTTGTCAATTTCCTACTGCAAAAACAATGTGAGGGTTGTCAACTTCTGACTCACCAACTTCACTTGCCAGAAAGGCGTTTCAGCACTGGGCATAGAAAAAAAAAACAAAAAATGTAGCTATACATACCTAGTAGTTTTGTATCTGTAGCACAAAAAAGACATGAAAATGTGCTCTTTCACTCTTGTTCTTAGATTTTGAGAATATTTTTAATTAATGTGTTATATTAGAATAAAAGATGTAATAAATTTTATTACAGATACAAAAACAGCAACACTTGATATCCAATACGTCAAATCGTTCCGTTACCTACCATATTTTTTTTTTAATACCATTTTCTAATCAAAAATATTTCTTAACTATATTATTTACGTAGCAAGAGGGTACTAACCCTAACCACAAAATGGTTATTTTGTGCCCCAACCCACTGATTCATGTTGTATGAAAATACAGTTGGTGTGAAGTGTACCATAGCCCAACCCCAATAATATAAAAAAACAAATGATTCGGACATATTGTCATTCATTATTATGAATGGCTACTTTTTACAATTTACTAAAACATACCTTATTATCAAAGCCTTAGGGTACATATGCTTGAAGATATCAAGGCTGAGCAATGTTGGATGCTTTTGCAGGTAATTTTGCCAAGCTCTTTAACCGCAAATTTTTTGGATACTATTGAGTGCAGGGAGCTATATTTTATGATTTAGAATGGTATTTTATTATAATAAATAAATAATGGTCTTGTTTGCTCAGAGATCCAGCAGATATTTTTTTAAATAAGTATCTTAACATAATTCTAAAATGCGGGTTTCTAATGGTTAAAAAATGTTAAGAAAACTGTTTTCTCAATAAAAAGTTCATATCTTCTGAGTACCTAATTAATTGAAAAGATAATTTTTTTTCTGAGGATGAAACATATAATTGGGCATATAATTGCCGCCGACCTCAAAGATGATGAAGATATTGAGAGGGCGCGAAGGGCATTGTCAGTAAGAGCAAACATGGTGGCTCGCAGGTTTGCGCGCACATCAAGTGATGTTAAGATTACCCTTTTTAGGGCCTTTTGCACTTCTTTTTATGCGTGCAGCCTGTGGGCTAAGTACACTCAGAAAGCTTACAATGCCCTTCGGGTTCAATACAACAATGCGTTTAGGATGCTGATGGGGTTGCCGCGACACTGCAGTGCCTCAGGCATGTTTGCAGAGGCGCGAGTTGATTGTTTTCATGCCACCTTGAGAAAAAGATGCGCGTCCCTGGTGCGCAGAGTGCGCGGCAGCAACAACAGTATCCTGGCCATGATAGCGGACAGGCTTGATTGCTGTTACATGAATCACTGCTGCAGTATTCATGTGGCAGTGGACAGACCTGTCTTCTCTAAAATTAATAATTTTAATGTTACTAACACTTAGCATAGGACTAGACTAAGTTTACTAACAAAATTTGTGATCCATAGTTGGTCTTCCAATAAATGATTTGATTTGATTTGATTTGATTTTGAAACCTGAACAATGAAAAATTATGCTGTTTTTAGGGTTCCGTAGTACTTAAAAGGTACAAAAAGAACCTTTATGGTGAGACTCCGTTGTATGTCCATCCGTCTCATAACTTTAGCACCGTTAAAGATAAAGACTTGGAATTTGGCAATAAATAGCATTACCATGCCCACATAAATACATGCAAAAAAACTTGAAAAATTTGAAATCGTTTTAAATATTTCCAGTACAAAAGAGAAAAAAAATATAGATCCTAAAAATACAATATGGCTATCATATTGCAAAGCGCGGCGCGGTTTTTACCTTTTTTTTTTCAGGCTTGGCGGCTTTTATGTGTGGCCAGTATCATTTTGCGAAAAAAGAGTGTCAGACGCGATATAATCGATTATGTCGTAAATCGGAACGCAGGGAATTTCGATTGTAAAGACAAACTAAGGACGTCAAAAAGAATCTAATTTAGCACGAAATGAAGACAAACGTCAAAAAGAACCTAATTTTGCAATAAATGAAATTTCGATACGATATTTCAAACTGACCTGATATTCATTCCGCAACGGGGCCCGGAAAGATCGATTTTTAAAACTAATTTCGAGTATTAAATAGAACTTTTTCATAAAGGTAGTAGAAAAATACATTTTCATTATGCTCTAAACATGTACATGGCTTAGTTAAAAACATAAAAATTTACACTATCGACAAAATTGCTGTTACAATTTTACTCAAATTGCAATATGTACTGTTGTTTTTTTTTTTTAAGAGGCCCCGTAGGCCACCCACCTTGGAGCCGCCATATATTTCTTGGCTTTGTACAGAAAATATTTTTTTTCTCAATATGTAGTTCTTCAAGTTTCACTGAACTCTCTACGGCTGACGTGGTAGTCTGATAGACAACGCAAAATCGAAAAGCGTTTCTTGCGTCCTTATTTTTCAAATTATGACTCCCGAGTTCTTAGTACCTTCCTACCGTGTGCTCATGGCCTCATGCGTTTGTTAGTGAAATAGTGACCCTGGAGCGGTTGCGGTGGGCGCACACGTCGTTCTACGAGTCAATTTCTGAAGATTGTCAAAAAACATACTTAAGTGATTTTGAGGGCATGTAACTTTCGATTGAACCAATGAAATTTGCTCATTTCTTAAGTGTTAGCTTTGATAAAAATATAACATTCCTTCAAAAAATTTAATGGTTTCTATATTTGTACTTTTGGTATAAGTAAACGTAAGTTTTTGAGGACTGATTTTGACATATCAATAAAGATTCTTAAAAATGCATTGGTTTTTTATTTCAACATAATTTATTGATTTTAAATCAATACACACCCTAAACATTAAAAAATAATCTATAGTAGGTATTTAAAATGAAATTAATAAGATATAAGCTGTCAAAGTGGTGTCTGGTGGACTGCTACGTCAGTGGAATTGTGAAAATTAGGGCACGTCAGTAGCAGAGGGTTAAGTATGTTATATGGCTAGTATTTACGAAAACAATCTAGAGCACTAAACTTAAATACCTGGGGACATTGCTTTTGTATTAAAAGCAAATATAGTTTTACAACTTCTGAACAATAACTTTTGCAAGCCTCTTAAATCTTAATTTGCTTTTACCATTCTGTTAGCTCATTAGCTGTTAGTAACTATTAGAAAAATGACTTGTGCTTTATTATCTGTAAGTAGTACATTTTATTAATGTAACAGTCAATAAAGCAGATTCTGAAGGCTTTAATTTTAGTTTTAGTGTTGTCAAAACTAAATTTCCTTCATTGCAAAATATTTTTAAATTATTAGGAACAGAAACTAAAATTACTTTGAAAATTTTAAATTAAAGCCTTCAGAATTGGCTTTAGTATACCTATAGCATAAAGTTATCTTATTAGGAAAAATGCTAGTGCTCCTACGTCACATTTGAGAATTTTATCTTGCTCATTTGTGCCCATGGGCGTCGGAAGACGAAATTGCAGGGGGGGCAACCTTAATTCCCATAGTTTAATTTCTAAGTTTTTTTTTAAATTGTTTTAAGGGAATATATTATAGCATATAATTTAATCATTATTTTTGAATGGTTTTCGAATTAACACACTTTAACATAATTTAATCTAAGCTAATTAACACACCTTAACATGATTTAATATAAGTGAATTCGCTTAGATAAAATTATTTTAAGGTGTGTTAATTCGAAAACCTTTTCGAAATTTTGGTTTAATAAGCAGTATTTTAGAACTTGTGGTCTAAAAAACCTCATGATGATTAATATTTTTACGAAAAAGCCGCAACTTTCATTTGACTTCGTGTGACGTCAGTTGAGAAAAGCCTGTTTAGAAATGTGATGGATGACAGATGAGAAGACAGAGACAGACCACTTTTTTATAAGTAAGGCAAAGTTCCACAATTAGTATAATGCCTAAACTGCCCCAAGTGACGTCATATCTGAAAACTCTTTAAAAAAATCATTAAAAAATTATTAGCAAATGTATACCAAAATAATGAAATTAAATAAATCAACCATTATTTTTTTAGATTTTTTTTAGAATTGTCCGATATGACGTCACTTGAGAACTTACGGCATTATACCGTGTGATTGCTTATAAAAAAAATGGTCTGTCACTGTCTGTCTTCTCATCTGTCATCCATCTGTCAAATCAGTCGGAATAAATTATTATAAATTTGTCTTGATAGCAAAGGACACATTTCTAAACAGCCATTTCTCAAGTGACGTCACACGAAGGCAAATGGAAGTTGCACCTTTTTTGTAAAAATATTAATCATCATGAGGTTTTTTAGACCACAAGTTCTAAAATACGGCTTATTAAACCTTAATCTCGAAATGGTTTTCGAATTAACACACCTTAAGGCGCTCTTATCCCAGAAGAGTGACTCTCTGTCTTTTTCTTTACGTGTAAGGAGTAAAGAAAATAACCACACTTTTGTACTTTTTCGTTGTTTTTATCGGTTTTTAAATTGTTTAAAAATAAGGGATATGTTATGGATATGACCCACTTACGTGGTCGACCTAGAAAATTTAAAGAGCGTTATTACCAGATATGTTTCGTTAATAAAAGAGTGGAATCATGGAGATGGCATGATTTGAAAGGTCTTATTACATACTGTGTTCGTGAATTATTTCTATCGCGCAAAGTTTATCTGATCGTGTAACACATGCGTGGAAGACCTAGATAAAGTTTCGAACTATATTGCGTATTTTTTTTTTTGGAAGTTTTAGAGATATTTGAAAGTTCTATTTGACTTTGAAATTACTGATTTTGGGATAAGAGCGCCTTAACATAATTCAATCTAAGCGAATTGCTTATAAACTGCTGCATTGCTGAATCGTATATGTTACATGCACACCATATCGCACACATATTGTCTCTAACGTATTGCCAATTTTACAATAAGTTGATCTAATCATGTTATTATGTATGGTAGTAACTAGCTTTTGCCCGTGACATACTCGTAGATCATCATCTAGGCCCTAGATTCTAGGGGTTTAATCTATAAATCTAAATATTCCGATTAAGATACATATTCAAAGGTAATAAAAAGAAACCTCATCCAAATCTTTTAAGTAGTTTCAATTCGAACTATTGTCACTTACCTTAAAGAATCTCTTCCCTTGTACAGATAAACCCCTGCTTAACATGACATGTATAGTACTTATACATACTAGAATTTATTGGCTTTGACCGCGACTTTGTCCGCGTTGACCTCCTAATACGTGACTCACTGCATAGCGCATTCTAATTGTATTGTATACTTCATTATGTAATGGGTGTTAATTAACACGCCTTCTTTTAAATAGCAGTTTTGTCTTCTAAATTACTAAGTTGTCATCTATGGGCGTCTAAAAATACTGTTTTGCCGACCATATTAACAAAAACAAACAATATCACTTAGCATGGTGATAATGTTATAGCATCTGAATTTGTTACATGTCTACACACTGTTATCTTGTCCATGCCATCAATAAAGTTTTTGTTGACTTCTAATTTTAAAATCGATGAAGTTCTGGGCTGTCATAAAAAAACTTGACATACCGACCTTAGGCCAAACTAGTTTGCTTTAATTATTTACACAAATATTGTTGAAACACTCGCATTGCAAATGGCTGTTACGTTAGTCGCTGCGACTGACAAGTGCGCAAAATAGTGTATTTTTTATATGGTTTCAATATAATAAAATAAAATGTAAGAAAACCATAACATTTTATATAATTTTGTCTGGAAATTCACAATTTTATACCTACTGTTTCTATAAAAACTGCAGCATTAATATTGTTACAAGTGGACAAAAAACCGAGAAATAAAGGTGAATTTAAATTCATTTTTCTTTACTTTTATATATTAAAATAAAATTTAGGAAAAACCACAACACTCTTCGAATCGTGCTGATTACTATGTATTTTCTTCTGTAAAAAAAAAAACCGGCCAAGTGCGAGTCAGACTCGCGTATCTAGGGTTCCGTATTGTGGATGATAAATTTAATTTTTTCATTTTTTTTCGTGAATTTCTCAACCTCATTATTTTTCTTGTAATCTTTACGTCAACACATATTACCATGATTTTTTTTCATATTTTTTGGTCCACCAGTTTTGGAAATAAGGGCGGGGACATACAATTTTTTATGGTTTTTTCATGGATTTCTCGAAATAGATGTAATTAAATATAGCCAAAGTATATATTTTTTAAATCAGCTTTTTATTATCTACAATTTAATTATATATTTATATATAATTTTCCTGTAATTAGCCAGTTATCATCAATAATCGTCATTTTTTTCATATTTTACGGTCTAACAGTTTCGAGATGAGGGGGGACATACATATTTTTGTGGTTTTTTAAAGATTTCTGGAAACCAGTGCCAGTAAATATAGTAAAAGTATATTTTTTTACAATCAGATTTTTAATATCTGCGATTTGATATCCATATAAATTATACTATATAAAAATACATTAGGATAATATTTGTTTATTTTTACTTTTGTTTTGGGAATATTTTGAACAATTTCAAGTTTTTCATATATTTTTTACACCGTGATATGTGGGCAAATTAATGCTATTTTTGTGACAAATTTCATGTCTTTATCTTTAACGGTGCTAAAGTTACGAGGCTGTGACATACGGACGAATGGACGGACGGACAACGGAGTCTCACCATAAAGATTCCTTTTGTACCTTTTAGATACGGAACCCTAAAAATGCTAAAGGTTCCGCTTAAAATTCTAATACTCATACATGCTCATAAAACGACAAAACCTACTTGCGATTTTCTTTATAAGTGTACTTATCTATACTTGTAAGCACAATTTTATCTTAGTGGCGACTTCATGTGAATCAAACATGCCCGTCTTATTCACATTATGTTGTTATGAGTGCAGTCAAGCAAGGCTATTGATTATTTGTATAACTTTATTTACATATCCTTTGTACTTTGTTTTCTCTACTCATTGTTGTGATTTACAGTCATGCTGTAAGTAAATACTAACATTTTGTGTATTACAAATTGTATTTAATCACCATTCATTAATTGTTATTACGCAAGCTCTATGACGGCCATCAGGAAGTGCAGTTTCAAGTAAAAGTTAAACATGCATTGAGCGTAATATGCTATTGGACTAAGTAAAAGATTTCCTATGTAAAATATTAAAAAAAATTTAAACCTTTCACATTGTCCTACGTGTTTAGTTAAATGAAACATTGGGATTACGCTATAAGGTATATTTTCTGTTAACAATTCAGCTTTTTCTGAGTGGCCCTATTCGTTTATTATGGCGCCTTCGCGGCATTAGATGCGTTTCATGACGCAACGATTCTTGTTACTCGTTTACTGAGGCAGTCGCCCGCGCGCTTCAAGCACGAACTTCGCCGATGCAAATCGTGCATTTATGTGGCGAACTGTGTGTATAATCCGTTCTCGATAATTATATCTCGGAAAAATAAACAAACACCTTTACATATTATACGTGTATTTCGTTGTGCATGTGGGATGAATTCGAAACCTGGAGTTTAAAGATTGTAGATTAAATATCTTTGACGAAATTGTTGTGAATGTACAAAGAGTTTATTTTTGTTGATGGCAGCTCCCGGCTGGGCGTTGGGATGGCGAGTATGAGCTCGACGCTGGTCGAGACAGTCTCCATCAACTACGAGGACTTTAACGAGAGCTTCCTCACGTGTGGCACTTGTTTATGTTAGTATTTACCTCACCCTTCTGTGTTTTTGCTCTCCTGGTACTTTGTGCACAAGCACTGTGCACTTTTCCTACTTCTTTCTGCCATCTGTTGTTGTAATCAACGATTTCATTAGCTTAATTAAAGATCACATTAAATTTTACTGCATTCTATCTTATTTCAAAGGT
Source organism: Ypsolopha sequella (assembly GCA_934047225.1). Lineage (NCBI taxonomy): Eukaryota > Metazoa > Arthropoda > Insecta > Lepidoptera > Ypsolophidae > Ypsolopha > Ypsolopha sequella. The sequence continues at coordinate 15,508,006 of OW203996.1, forward strand.
AATGTAATAACTGTGAACGTTTCTATTTTCAGGCACTTACGATGGCGGAGAACACACTCCTAAATTACTGCCGTGCTCACACACAGTCTGCTTACACTGTCTGACGCGAATAGCCGCTTCACAGACCAGAGACGCCGGCCATTTTCGATGTCCGATATGTCGAGAACTCATAACCATACCACGAGGCGGGGTCGCGGCGCTCCCTCCCTCGTTTCTCGTTAACCAGCTACTGGATTTGATGGCCAGGCAGAGAAGGGAGGTCATACCCCAGTGCAGCTCGCATCCTGGCAGAGAATTACTATTCTGTGAAACTTGCGATTGCGTTTTCTGCCGGCACTGCGCCGACGGGCCGCACAGTGACACGCCTTGCGACCATACGGTGGTACCCTTCTCTATAGCTTTAAAAAGAATGTCTGAAATACTGTTGTATAGAGCTAATGAGTGCCTCAGTAAGCTGGGTTCGGCTAGGGAAGCGGTGGCTGGCGAGCTCAGAAGACTAGAAGCTGCTGCTACAGCAGCTGACGATGCTATAGATAGACACTTTGCAGAATTACGAGCGGCCTTAGACAAACGCCACAGTGAGTTGAAGTCTGCTGCAACGGCCGCTGCCACTCACAAGCGAAAGCTTTTGGAAGAACAACTCAAATTGATTGATGCGGAAAAAAACAAGGTAACTGTAGCCAAATTATAGGGAACTGAAGACATTTTTCCTTCCCAATTAGTTGAAGTTGTTATCAATTTCCTGTTACTGGTTATCCTAGCAATTACCATTGCTGACATTGTAACCTCTATTCTAATAATAGCATTTGCTACATGCTTATCAACTGTCGTGTATTCACATTATAACGGCTTGTAATTCTTGTCCACATTTAAGAGCGGTTTCACAGCCGGATTGTGAAAAACTCGCCTTTTTCTAATTAATCGAAACAGAACCCTTAAATTCAAAATTCACTCAATAGTTACTCAACAAAACCTTTAGTAAAATCGTGCTACACCGAATCGACACCATTATGTAACTATTGTTAAGAGCGGTTTCGCAGCCGGATTGTGAAAAACTCGCCTTTTTCTAATTAATCGAAACAACACTTAAATTCAAAATTCACTCAATAGTTATTCAACAAAACCTCATTACTTATGTATTGTGTATACTGCATTCGCAAAGTTTCTATTGGTTTTTGTAAATCAGAATTTCAGAATTATTTAAAATTTGACAGGACTAAACTTAATTAAAGCGTTCTGCCCTTGTCTTTTCGATACAGAAAGAAGAAGACATAACGCTTAAATTAACTTTAGTCCTGTCAAGTCAGTTAAATCGTGCTACAATAGTCTGATGTGTTTATTAAAAAAAAACTTCGAGAAAATGCATCCTTCATTCTTTTACTCATAAAGTCATAACCGACGAAACGAAGTAAATATTGCAATCGTAAAAAATACCAAATCGATATTTTGATGAAAATCAATTTTTGGTCACGTCTTAAAAGAACAGAGTCGAAGTTTTGATAATAACCCACTCTTTTCCACGTCACAGCTAGTAATTTTTTTTGGCTTGGTTGATACGCTTTATCAACTGCTGTATTCCAAAGTCTACTAAGATGCTCCCATTTTCAACAGTTGCTATCTTCCCAACCATCCGATACTGGATCAACATCCCTATAAGCATAGACTAAGTATTTACTTATGCTATAAGTGACCTTCATACATCATAAAATAGGCATTGCTCTTATCAGTGCATACATTTTTCAAGGCAACATTATCATAAGTGGACGCCAACGCAGCTGCGCTGGACGTAAACATCAGCAGTGCCTAGAGATTTTTTAGCAGCTGTGGCAAGTACTGCTGCCCTCTGCCAGCTTCCAAGTAAACTCATTCCGATTTGCCCTTTTCGCCATTACCTTTACCCGACCCCAGGGAACAAACTGTAGCGTATGTCCAAGTGAAGAGTCTACCCGTTACAACAGTAAAGGAACTTTCAAAATCGGTTCAGTAGTTCTAGAGATTACCCCCGTAATTGTAGTTCCTGAGATCACCTCTTGCATTGAAACCCACAAACAAACTTTACTTCTACAATATTAGTGCACATTTTTGATTGAACTCGTTTCTCTAAATAAAAGTAGCGAAAAGTAGGTTAGTCGGTTGTATGACATACTCTCAAACTTGAAACCTGAATTTAAACTGAATCCTGCTTGCATATCCTAAAAAGCGTGTATTGGTATCCGAAGCACGGCAATAAGCCGCACCCGATAAGCTGACGTTTGGACGTAAAATCGTCGGTAAAAAGAGGTTGAACGAGTGTTGACTGTTTTAGTGACAGTCCATACACGGAAACACCAACACCCCTTCTGGGATATATGACGTGAGCTGACGTGGCGATATGTCATGTTGCTCTTTGTACACTTTTCAGGTGGAAGCGGAATGCTCTGGACTCCAACAGCAAGTCGAAGTCCGAGAAGTGAGCAGTCGAGCGGCGGCGCTCGGAGCGAGACTTAGCGACGCAGCCGCCTTGGCAGAGCCGAGAGAGAACGCCTTCTTGGCGGTAGACTTCGCGCACAATAATGCGCAACAGAGATTCATTGAGGCGTTGTGTGAGCTGGGACGAGTTAGGACTAGTACCACGTTCCCTGGACTCTGCTCTTTGCAGTTAGGTAGGCGTTTTGTAATTGTACAGTTGGCCACAAAATGTTACACCGCTATTTTAGTTGAACCCCTGACTATGCTAAATAATAACTGTTGTCGAGCGAAGTGTTGGATACCGATTGTCCTCCATTTTGTTACACTTAGTTACTGTTATTGTTCCTTTCCACAAAAAAACAGTGAAACTTACATTAAATCCAGCAAAAAATCTTGAAATGAGCTCTTGTTCCCCAATTGCAGAGTCAGTGTGTGTGTGCGGGCTAGAGGTGTGCGTGTTACTGCGTACAGTGGACTACCACGGTGAGGGACGCAGCACGGGGGGTGATCCCGTCAGCGCGGCCGCCACGCTTGACGACAAGGCACTGGCCTGCACCGTCACCGACCTAGACTCTGGCGCGTACAGGTAACTGCATACAGTGGACTATCACGGCGAGAACGCAGCACGGGGGGTGATCCCGTCAGTGGGGCCGCCATGCTCGACGACAAGGCGCTAGCCTGCACCGTCACCGACCTAGACACTGGCGCGTACAGGTAACTGCATACAGTGGACTATCACGGCGAGAACGCAGCACGGGGTGTGATCCCATCAGTGGGGCCGCCATGCTCGACGACAAGGCGCTAGCCTGCACCGTCACCGACCTAGACACTGGCGCGTACAGGTAACTGCATACAGTGGACTCTCACGGCGAGAACCCAGCACGGGGGGTGATCCCATCAGTGCGGCCGCCACGCTTGACGACTAGGTGCTACCCTGCACCGTCATCGACCTAGACTCTGGCGCGTACAGGTAACTTCGTACAGTGGACTACCGCGGCGTGTGACTCAGCACGGTGCTGTAGGCCCTGTCAGCGCGGCCGCTACGTTCGAAGACAAGGCGTGTACAGTTTGTAACGTTTGACTATAATGTTTTTTCACGTGGTATGATTTCCCTGACAGTTCATTGTAAACAATGGCAGTGATGTTACCTATCAAAATCAAATTGATTTTTGGGAGATGGCGCCACCGTAGCCGAAAGGTGTAAACAAAGAGCTCCGTAGATAAATTAATAGTTTTTAAATAGTAAACAGTGAAATAACTATGTAATGAAGGATAATTAGTGAAGTTTCTAGTGTGAAAAGTGTTATCTAATAGAAATAACAACAAAAGACAGTGATCCATCACAAAAACAGAAAACAACAACACAGTGACTTGCAAATTTTTGTGTTTCGTGATCTTTGGATATTGCTGAAATAAAAGAACGGTAAATGTCAAACAATACCACATGAACGATTTAAGTGGAAGTCCGTGCGATAATTATAATGTAAATTGAGACTAAATAAATTGATAGAAATAATAACCTTTATTCAACAGCAGCCATCTAGTGACAAATAGCTGAACTACTGTCATTGTCAATTACGTCAACCAAGGTTTAACTGAACTCCGTTAATTGACATCTATACCTTAAAGTACTGCTACTCAACTATAGAGGGAGCTGATTTAATTTATTTTCATCAATACAAGCTACTAAACTTAAAAAACTATGGAATGTACCGGATGTTTTCACAAACTCGAAAGACCTCGAGAGCACTTGAAATGTATACAATGTGGAAATATATATGACTTGGAATGCGCCAATGTTTCAAGTAAGCGATTTTATAATACAATGACACCCGAACATAAACAAAAATGGAAATGTCAAACATGCTGGTGTAAAGAACCCAAAAAGGACAATACGAATACCCCAGTTCGCTTAAATGAAAAAGATATTCAGCAATCTAAAACCACACAATCACCAGAAATAAACAATGTAACCAACAGAAAAAAAGTAACCAATTTCATTAACAACAGCTTAAGTTCAGAAGATCTCAGCCTGCTTGGAGATACAGTGATCATAGAAGGCTCGCCAAACGTTAACTCACAGCCTGATCTAACTCTTCAAAATCTGAGTGATTTAATATCTCAAAAACTGAAAAATAATAATAAATTGATTGTATCAGAGCTCCAAAACACCATACAGGCTGAGATAACCAGAGCCATAAATAAATTAAAAGGAGAATTCCAACAGGAAACGAATACACTACAAAACCAATGTAATAAACAAAAGCAAGACATAGAGCTACTTAACACACAAATAGAAGACCTACAAAAAATAACAATTACACTTAAACAAGAAATTAAACAACTAGAACAAAAAATCACGACCCCAGAAACGACTGCTTTTGAAGATAATAGCAAGAAATTAGTATTGTATGGGCTGGAAGAGTACTACCAGGAACATGACTACGATCTACATGACAGACTTATTCAATTGTTTGGAGACCTCTTCAATGTGGATCTAACAGGATACATTGAGGAAACGTATAGACTTGGCAAAAATACAAATGGAAATAGACCTCTTGTCATTGAATTGATCAGCAAAAAAATGGCCAAATACTTATTAAGAAATAGAGCATATTTACAAGAGACCCGATTGTCAATCTCTGAGTGCTTAAACGAGGGTGATAGGAAGAAAAGAAATATAATGCGTGTAGAAATGTTAAAAGCCCGAAAAGAGGGCCTTCACGCGATTATACGGGACAACACACTGATTATACAGGGGAAAAAAGTAGATCTTACAGAACTCACACATTGCAACAAACCAACAAAAAATTCAGCCAATGGAAAGGAAGACTACCAAACTGCTCTACACACCCCCAACATCAACCAGCCACCCTTACAAAGAGATAGTTCAACAAACAACTATTCCTTTCGTAGAAACATGCCTACAATTTAGAGCAATGTTCCAAAACTTTAGGAGCTTATTCAACAAACGACACTTGCTGGAAGCATTTATAAACGAAAACTCGAGTTACCAGGCCATATGTGTATCTGAGTCGTGGCTCTCGCAAGATAAGCTAGAGATTATAAACTTTACCGGATACAAAGTCGCAGCATCGTTTTGTAGAAAAATGCGTTCTGGCGGAGGTGTTTGTATACTACTCCAAGAAAATATAGAATGTACAGAAATAAGCGAAATATCAAAAATGTCAATTGAATATGTTCTTGAAGTGTGTGCAGTGAATTTACATGTAGAAAATATATTATTAGTTAGTGCTTATTGGAACAAGAGAAAGGGCGTCATATTTTATGAACAATTAGAGAAAATTCTAGTTTATATAAATAATAACTTCTCAAAAACTAATGTTATCTTGGGTGGAGACTTTAACATTAACATCTTATTAAAAAACCAAAAATGCAAGCAATTTTTAGAATTAATGTCAGAATATAAATTCAGTCAACACATTTATGAACCAACCCATTTTACACATACTTCGGAAACCTGTTTAGACCTAATATTCACTAATTTCAACCACCCTAATTTACAAACTGCAGTAAAAAATTTTGGGTTCACAAATCATATATCAACTGTAATTTATTTAAATCAGTCCAGACCACAACAAGTAAAAAAATTGACTTGGACTGTTGAAAAACGACTTTTTAGTATTAAAAACATGAACTGCTTCAAAAATGAATTAATGAATATTAAATGGGAAGATATCATAACACCTCAAAATAATATTAATGAAAATTATATAAAATTCTATGACACTCTAACAAATATTCTAAACTATTACATACCAAAGAGAAAAATTAAATTAAAAGTAAACTATAATAAACACTGGCTAACAACAGGCATCAAAATTTCCTGTCGTAACAAGAGGCTACTACACACGCATACTCTAAAATCAAACAATCATGTGCTATTAACCTACTATAAAAAGTATGAAAAGTTACTAAAAAATATAATTAATGCATCAAAAAAACTACACTACAAAAAACAAATAAAATTATCAAACAATAAAGTCAAAACAATGTGGAGTATTATAAACGAACGCACTAATAAAAAATGTCTTAAAGAAAAAATCAACATACAATTACTAATAAACGACACTATTATTTCTGATCCTAAACACGTAGTAGAGAACTTCAACAATCATTTTGCATCTATAGGTGATCAAAAAGACAGCACGACCTCTGTGAATGGTAGACCAGTAATCAACCCTACAGTGAACACCATGTTCCTTAACCCAGTTTCCTATCAGGAAGTATTCACAATAATAAAAAACTTAAAAAACAAAAAAAGCCATGGTATTGACGAGTTCCCACCATATTTATTTAAACACTGCGCTGAACAATTAACCCTACCATTCTGTTTGCTCATCAATCAATCCTTCAATGAAGGGACCTTTCCGTCAGCCCTAAAAAAAGCTGTAATAAAACCTGTCCATAAAAAAGGAAGTAAGAAAAACCCAAACCACTATCGCCCAATTGCAAATCTACCCACATCATCAAAGATTTTCGAAAAAGCGATGTGTAACCGCATTTATTGCTTTTGCGAAAAATTCAAAATATTCGATGAGACGCAAAACGGATTTCGTAAGAATCGATCGACTAGTTCAGCGGTTTATAAATATATTCAAGACATCCTTAAAATATTACATAATAAAAAATACGCTGTAGGAATCTTATTAGATATGACCAAAGCTTACGATAAGGTGCTTTATAATATTCTATTAAATAAGCTTAAAGATATAGGTATTCGTGGAAATGCTCATAAATGGCTAACATCTTATTTAAAAAACCGGGAACAATACGTTGAAATAGAATACTTCAATCAGTCCACAAATGAAATAACGAATATCCGCTCAGATAGAACGGTTATTAATGCCTCAATCCCACAAGGGAGTGTGATCGGATGTCTGTTGTTTTTAAGGGGGGCTTATCCCAATTTTGTCTGTTTTCAAACTAATTTTAAAGCATCAAATAGTTATTTTTAAAATCTGAAAAAAATATATGTTTCAGATACATCTTTTCTGCAGGTTTTTTTGTGGTTCAATTTGCGAGACGTTACACTTTGCTCGATCGAAAAAAAATCCGAAACTTTGTCGATTTTTAAGATTTTTTTCGTTTTATGTAACGTGTACATAACCAAATTGTATGAAAATTGCAGATAATTAAAGGAAAACTATTGTACTAATAACTTTTGTGGTTACTTTTTTTTTAGTGAAAATCGTTTTTTTTTTCTTAATTTAAAAAGAAAAATTGATTCGTGACTACTCGGCGAGCGGCCGCCAGTTGCCCGCCAGCGGCTGTCGAGGCAAGACCTATGTCAGTTTTCTGAGCCCTGGTTCCCCCTCACTCACCTCGAAGCTCTGATATGAGTGTACTATTATTATTTAAATAATCGTGTAAATAGACATCAAACTATCAGTTGTGAAGTTGTGTGTACATGTAAATAAAAATCATTTAGTTGTATCTTGCTTGGATGTTTAAAAATAAAGATGGAAACTAGAAATAAGAAGAAGAAAACCGGCCAAGTGCGAGTCAGACTCGCGTACTTAGGGTTCCGTATTGTGGATGATAAATTTAATTTACAATTTTTTTTCGTGAATTTCTCAACTGCTTTATTTTTCCTGTAATCTTTACGTAAACACTATTACCATGATTTTTTTCATAATGTTCGGTCTACCAGTTTTGGAGATAAAGACATACATTTTTTTATATCAATGTATTTTTACAATCAGCTTTTTAATATCTATAATTTGATACCCATATTGTATTTTTAGGATAACATTTTTTTAGTTTTGTTTTGGAAATATTTTAAATAATTTCAATCTTTTTTTTACATGATATTTTTTTACGTGATATGTGGGCAAATAAATGCTATTTATGTGCCAAATTTCATGTCTTTATCTGTAAAGGTGCTAAAGTTATGAGGCTGTGACATACGGACGGACGGACAACGGAGTCTCACCATAAAGGTTCCTTTTGTACCTTTTAGGTACTACGGAACCATACAAATCATCAAATTTGAGAGTGCTGAAGATAAGAAAACAATTCTTTGAAACTGTAACGAGATGTTTTATTGATCGTACAGAACAACCAACTTTTGAAATTACGCAAAAAATGTAAACAACTCACGAGTCCGAGTATAACTGTACAACAGTAAAATGTAACAGTACTTACTCTTGCAGTCAGACAGAATGTATAGATATATAATGTACATATTATGTAAAGATATAATATATATATATATATATATAAAACAATGCGATTGTATCTACGTATTATTATTTTTTTGTAAGCGTAGGTATGAATCGTATGTAACTAAGTGATTAAATAAAATTTCTTAACTTCAGCTTATCAATTCTTCGTACTGAGCAGGGCACCTTCGCATCAAGACAATGCATAGAGGCAACAAGTACGACAAAACTCGATAAAAACAGTAATTGGTATTACTAGGTACAAGGACAGCTTTACGTGACAGAACGGCGATTATGTCTCTTTGGCATTTGGGTAGGAGATAATGAACTTGTACATATTGAACGCATTACAAGAGATGATGATTTTTGGATGACGAAGATGGAGAGGAAGCTAATACAATTTATATAAAATGTGTAATACCAGAGATAGTGAAAGTGATAGTGAAATGAGTTTATTGCCACAGAACATATAAAAAGAGAAGACACAGTACAACACAAAACAAAATGGCAAAATAGAGCAAGCTTATCAAATGCTACACGTTGAAGTAACTTGCAGCTCTGATTTTCAGTTTGTCACATATGAACAAAACACAATAGCAAATAGCAGTAAAACATAATAATTAATAATTAAGAATTTTACCTAGTACAATTATACTATTGACTAATAAAATAATAAATAATAATAATTTATTCATAAAAATAATATTGAATAATTGAAATAATATTGAAAACACACTAAAAAATAATTAATTTGACAAAGATTTACAAATAAAATAATTACAGTCTATTCCATTTACGAGGTTACATTTGACACTTCTGAGAACGGAACTCTGTACGTTTTACATAAATTGAAAAAATAAATAGTCTTTGTTTATGATAGTAAATCACCGTTTGAAAAAACCACAATCAATTCAAAACATTATACAATTAATTCACAAACATAATCAACGTATTTTTTTTAGATATCGTGCTCAAAATAATTAAAACTTTAAAATAAAATAATATTTTACTGCAAATACGCGTTTACGTTCTATGGTTTATTTTTTACTTTTAAACATAGTGACGTAGCTCAAAAAATCCCATAAAATCGGTTAGTTAATCGATTATTCTCTTGTGTACCGAGGTCGTAGGAAATAAAAATCTAATAGAAATATGGTCCACCTCGCAATCACCATGGTTACCATAGCAATCACGATCAGCCATATTGTTTGTCTGTTCAGTACGGTGCAGAAGCCTTGTATACGTTGCATGCGTGTGTTTTGTTCTTGCTTGACCACTAAAAGAACAGTGTTGGGCAGTCAAGCGCGGGAGTTTGTGGTACGCCTACAACATTACTTTGAATGTGAGTTTCAGAATAGTAGTCCACTCTTTCGTTATCAGTCGAAAAACTGTTTCCCAAATAAGTAAGGAAAAGCATGGTAAAGATATACCTGAAGATAATAAATTAAAATCGCCTCTTAAGAAAAAAGTTAGAAGGTCGATAGTCACACAAACAAAATGCTGTCGTTGTTGCAAGAAGCATGCTATAACGTTACTGCTGCGAATTGGAAAAGTGTGGTTTTACGAACATTAAATCTAAATTTCGCTGATTGGGACCGAGATGTGTATATCGATGCCCTAATAGATAACCAAATTATAATAAATACGGTGGATCCTACAGACGATGGCGAGGGTGATGACGACGATGGTGACAATGAATATGATGCAACGATTTTGAATAGCGAGCACGCATAAGTCGCATGCTGATAAGATTGAAAAATAATAGTATGTAATCAAATTAAAAAACTTGACTAAATAACTTTTGTTTATTATATTAATCTACTGCAAATCTTTTACGTTTCGATTCTGTCAACTCGATTTAAATTTGTTGGTAATAGTAATCTAAAGTCGATGTCGTTGTGTATCGACTAATATGGTACTTCGCTAGTACTCTACATAAACACATATGTCAAATGTAACCTCGTAAATGGAATAGACTGTAATGGATGTCATGCAAAAAAAATTAGAGAGAAAAGACATTTTCAGAAATGGAATGGATAAAAATGGAAATTTACATATAAAATAAAATAACAACATGGTATAGTAAACCCACGGTATACACGCGTGATGCCTATAAGAACTCTGACTTTGCATGATAATAAAAATAATATTTTATAAGAAAACGTGGATCCTTCACCTATCTCAGAGCAACAATAAAGCTATGACACCTCGCAACCGGGTCCTAGCACTAGCACACATACAACTGAACAAATCGTGCGACTAAAAATACCGAGTGGGCTAATTTAAAGTATGAAATCGAAAATACTTCACCAAAAATCAAAAAATAGGTGCGACGAAGAGCGAAGTGAGAAGAAGCGTGTTAGGTTTACATGTAATATAAAATAAGGAGCCAAGCGAAGCGGAAAAAAAAGTGGTTTTTTCGAATCCATTTACTCCACTATAACGTCATCTACGTATTTCATTTTTGGGTAAATGTTTATTGAGTATTTGATTAAAATTCTCACTGAAGAAAAACGCGATTGGATGAAATTTTCTTGATAGAATTTAATTCCGAAAAGACCTCTAAATTGTTTTATTTTTTCCTGTAATTCTGAAATCCTAACTAATTTCATTGTCAAATTGCATTCAATATGTTGATATTATGTATTTGTAAAGTCCCCTTGAAAAACGTTTTGACAAAATTGCTTAGTACATTTTATTTTAATAAAAAACCGACTTTTTTACTACTTTTCCACGAATCTGTCCCACTCGCACTGAGGGTTTTTTCGTATATGGAGTAACAGGAACGCTAAAACTTTTACGTAGCGCCTTAAAATCAAATTGTCACTAAAATATAAAATTGTTTGCCTGAGAATTATCAACTCAACTCAAATTTGTAATTTCAAGTCGCCGTTTACAACATTTTTATTCGCTTACAATCTTTCACCCACTTATATTCGCTCATTTAAATACTACGCCTATAATTTTAGTTTTAGTGCCGTCGAAACCTAAATTATTCCAAAGTAATTTAGCTTCTATTTTTAATACTTATGAACTATTTTGTAATAAACAAAATTTAGTTTTGACAGCTCCTAGATTACAATGAAAGCCTTCAGAGTCAGCTTTGTTAGCTCATATGGTTACCAAGTGTATTAAATATTTTTAGCTGTACTTCCAAATGTTTTACAAGAGCGTGCTTAGATATTGCTCATATGATCCAATGTAATAAACTCCCCTATTTGTACTAACTCGGTTTTTTAGTAGGAATAGTTTATGTTGGTTCATTTATCGGAATCAATTCTTATTAGTACGAAGTACAGTTACTGGCCCCGAACCTATTTTAATGTACGCGGCGGTCGGTGGCGAGTCACGTGAGGACACGATTCTAGCCGCTCAGTTGCATCGTAAATAAATACGTCGCGGTGAATTGGCGGGGGCTGAGGTAGCGATAAATACCTACAGGTCCCGGATAACCTGCCCTTAATATATATCAACGACCTCCCAAAGAACATAGAAGACCCCTGTGTACTGTTTGCAGATGATGTTTCTATAATAACCTCATGCCAGAATAATAATAATATAAATGAAAAACTCACCTCTCTTCTTGATAAAGTAACAGACTGGTTACATGATCATAACCTAGAGTTAAATTCCCAAAAAACAAAATTAATAACATTTCACCCTCATCAAAAAACACCATTAGAAATAAACTTTAGTTACGATGGAGTAAAGCTCAAAGTTGTGAAAGAAGCTACTCTTCTAGGAATAATGATTGATACACACATAAGTTGGAAACCCCACATACAAAAAATAAGAACAAAAATTGCACGTTTCAATTACGCGCTACGAGAAATAAAAAAGACGACTGATTTAAATACTGCACTTGTCACATACTATGCACATGCGTGGCTTAGTTACGGCGTGACACTATGGGGAAACAGTACTGACGCAACAGATCTCTTTACTTCACAAAAAAAACTTATTCGAATATTGGCAAACATAGAACAGACCGTCAGTTGTAAACAATACTTTCAAAAATACAAAATTCTCACGCTACCATGCATTTACATCTTAGAAATATGCAAATTAGTCCGAAACAACCAGGAATCCTACAAAACAAGGAAAAATTCAGATACTAAATACTTATTACGTCCAAATAATAAACTGATACTACCTTCAATGCGTCTCAAATTACAATCATCAAATACATATGCGATGTCAATTTATATATTCAATAAATTACCTAAAAGTTTAAAAAATACTATAACTACTGCCCAGTTTGTACAACATTTAAAAGATCTATTAATTGCTTAATGTTACTACACCATCCAAGAATATTTAGACGATAATAGTCTGTCATAAATTAGTTATACAAGCATACAAAACTCATAAAATATATTTATACAATTTTGAAATAAGCCGCCTTTTCTCACAATATTGCTGTGCCCAACAGGGTGCATAATGATCTAAAATTTTATGTAACATCTTTAATGTACATTATGCTTGCAATAAACATATTGAGTATTGAGTATTGAGTATGTGTTCGAAGAAACAATCGTTTTTAATAATTATAATTTCAATAATTGTTTTGTCGTCCTTATTGTACTTTTATGCATGAAAATCTATGTCTTTTGTTATAAAAATATACCTTACTTGAATTTAACACATTTTAAAAAACAGTCAAGTAGCGGATATCGCAAGATAGCCGCACCGATTCATCGATCGATTATTGTTGTCGATTGAGGTGTTAATCACTATGGCTAAACGTTTCGTATTAAGTATTTAATTATGTATTTGGGGAGATTGGATTTAATTCTTTTGTTTTTGTAATTTTATCCTTACAATCTACTGAAATTTTTGCGCTTACATCTTGTTATAATTATACCATTGCATTTTGAAACATTTTTGAAGCATTTTTTTGAATGAAAGTGCTAGTTTTTGTCCCTAGTAATAAGAAGTAATTGATTGAAAATGTATGCGTGCAACGAAAACTTACAAATGCCAGGGAACACATGCTACTTGAGAAACATTATATCACGCCGTTATAGAAGCGCGTACACACCTTAGCGATTAGACATATTGGCGTCGATTCGGCGTAGCACATCTTAACTTATTTGACAGGACTAAACTTAATTTAAGCGATCTGTCCTCTGTTCTTTTCGATAAAGATAGGACGCCAAAATAAGGTTATTCCTGTCAAATAAGTTAAGTCTTGTTACGCCGAATCGACACGGTGAGAATTTTTTCCGCCACTTCCGGGGTGTTGCTTGTTGCGGGGTAATGCGGGCTTACGGGGAGGGTACTAAGCAAGGAAATAGAGATGGGATAGTATGGAATGATATTTGTATATCAGTGCAATTGCACTGATGTGTTGGCGAAATAGGTTTGCCCACCTTACGACGACGACGTCTAATGGCTTAGTGGTCTGTGCGTATACAGTAAAATCATACCGTATGTCAAACATAAGACGGAAACCTGTGCAGTTGACTAACATGGTTTATGTCAAAGGAATTAAGTACAGTTCTGTTCAATCTTTAATGCGTCTCTGAAGTTCTTCTAAGTCTCGTCGGAGCTAATTTCACTCGAATGCATCCAAGTTTGACGCGAACTGTACTCAGCACCGCTGTTTCAGAATCACGATGCGTCCGTGGTGCGCCGGCGCTATCTGTGTGCGAGTGCTGGTATTCGCTCGTCCAGTTCGAGACTCGCCGCTGCGAGCAGAGGTGCTGCCTCACGCCGCGGCGCTGCTCGTGTGGGGCTCGCGAGGCACCGGCAAGGAGCAACTAAATCAACCAGTCGCTGTTGCTAGGTGAATATTTATTGTTAATGAGTAGACATCATGACGCGACGAACTCAGTTGTGGGCATGGCCAAATATCACGCTGTTTCATTGCAATAAACTTACGAAGACAATACAATCGTGCCGATTTGGTCGTGAGCGCAAGATGTGGACGTTTCCAAACATATTTTTGGTTAATATTAATCTAGATAACATTTTCGATGCGCGACTGGGATTAGTTTTCTGATTTTATAAGAACAAATTTGACTGTACTTTTGGTTAAGAAAACCCTTAAATTTACGTCTATTAGGATTTTGTTGTTGATTAAAATTTCCCGATTTTCAGGTCTAATGCGGCACAGATCTAGATAATAGCAATGGACTCTGACTAAAATATTATAAAAACATTCCATAGACACATCACAATTTTGTGTTGGGATTTGTATGGAGGTTTGCGCGTGACGGCTGTCCTTAACTGCATCAACTACCTACTAAGACTGGTCCTCTCAGAAATGAAATGTGCAATGTTCAGCCGAAGCACTTACCCGATGGCTATAATAGTAGTTTATGCTACAAGGGCGAAAAGGAATAAATTACGAGGACGATTTAAAACATGAGCGTAGCGAGTGTTTTAAACGTAACCGAGTAATTTATTGCTCTTACGCCCGTGTATCATACTACGTTTTTCAATGCATAATGTGAGGAAATAAAACAAATATAATCAAAGAAAACAACTTAATTATTAAAGTTGAAAGTTACATTGTTACAATTTTGCAAGTTAATGATTGGCTCAAAAGGACGGTATCCAGAGCGAAACAGTGGAAAAAAGTATAACATTTATGGTACACAGTAAAGGTTGCAGGTTAGCCAACTTCTCGTAAATAAAAAAATAAAGCCCTAGGGCAAAGTAATCGACTTTCTGTTCGGTTTTGATGCATAAAAAGTGGGCCTTTACGAGCACTTGCATTGAAAAGATTTACAACAAAATTCCATCAGCATTAAAAGAGCTCCCAGTTAAATTCAATTAGCATTATTTAAGAAGAAACTAACACTTCTACTAAAAGTAAGTAGTTTGTTTGTGAGAGTTCTAATTTAAAAAAATTGCGGCGATTGTGGCGTCCAATGACAACAAAGCTTACTGGTGACGTCAGAGAGCAAAGAGCGGTGTCTGTTGACAAAGTCTGAAAAACGGGGGCCCGTATCTAATCCAATCGCGACCAAAATGTTATCGCGATTACAGGAATGCAGAGCAGATGGGATTTGAGGATGTGATCAGACAGGAAAAGTGAGTTAAACTAAGATTAACCTGGATGTATTGTTGTGTGCCGGCGAAGCGCCGCATGGCTTCCTTTCCTGTGCTGATAGTTTCCCAGGGAGTTGAAGGAGATGGAGATGATCTTGACAAAGTGGTGAGCAGGATATAGTTGTAATGAGAACGCGGCGTCGGTAATTAGCTGCGTGAGATTTATCAATATGAGCGGCGCGATGTGTGTACACACGACTGGTTTGCGTTACGTCAGCCGAGCGAGAGGAGCATGGGGGGCGATGCAATAACAGCTCGAAGACCAAAATGTACAAACTCAAAAGGACCCGAAGGACCAAAAATGTACTTCGAGTGAAAATGTACAGTAAAAATCAACAGGGGCTAATTCAGACGAAGTTACGGGCCGGCAGGGGGGCACAGTGGTGAGCAGGATATAGTTGTAACGAGAATGCGGCGTTGGTAATTAGCGGCCTCCCATGCTTCCACGGAATCAATTACATTTTCCATCAGGCCTCTTGCCATCGAACTATACCCGAATATTCGGAACATTGGTGGTAGCAAGGGCCCTATGGAGGATCTCATTTTTATCTTATTGGGAATATTTATGGTACTTACCTACTTACTCTATAATATTTATTTTCGATTTATTTATTTTTTCCTTTCTCTATACTTTTTTAATGTTGTATTGTGAAAATGTATAGAATCTTCTTACTCTATATTTTTTCCAAATCTAGTATATTTTAATTTTTGTAGTAGTGTGTTTGTGAGAGTTCTGACTCAAAGAATTGCGGCGATTGGGGCGACCAATAACAACGAAGCATACTGGTGACGTCAGAAAGCAAAGAGCGGTGTCTGTTGACAAAGTCTGAGAAACGAGGGTTTGAATCCAGTCGCAGAAGGCCACAAAAAAATTGCAACGTACAATATTAGAGAGTTACAGCAAACAACCACATGACTATATCTTTCTTTCGGAAGTTGATGCCATCCAAAATGGTGGCGCGCTATTGTGCCCGTAAAGTCCGAGAAGCGCTAGGCGGAGGCGGAAGCGACTACCGTGACACACAGCCAACCTACTTTGCTTTCGTCCCCAGGCATATCAAGTACGGTTGTTGAATCGAGATGACCGCTTGTAATCACAATACTACTTTCACCCGCAAGTTTGACCAACATTTTCTTCGCTACCACAGCCACTGCACTTGAATCATGAAAAAAAAATACATACGTATATAAACTCACGCTTATCTCCCAGAGGGCTCCTTTTGCTACGATCCTGACACATCGCTTTCGCCTCTTCCACATCCATCAATCTAGTCATACAACCTCTTCTATTTCGGGTACTTTTGACATTACCCATCTTCAGTATGTCGCCAATTTGGTCAGCATTCGTTCTTCTAGCCAGGGCGAGCTCTGCCTTCCATAAATTTCTTTCGGCACTGTACTTTCATTCATCCTCATCAAAATAAATAAGAAATTGTATAAAGTAAAGTTTCTCAAGAGTTTTTAGAAACCTAATCCTAAATGGGTATGAAATGGCTGTCTCTTTTATTTAGACATACTTGAAAAAAAAAAATTATATATCAAAATTTTGCTATAGATTCCTAAAATTGTATTAATTTACAACAATCGCGAATCTAATTGTTTAGAAGTTAATATGATTCTGTTTTTGCTTCTGCATGAAATACATTGTTTTAAGCTGGAGTTGTCCTTGGGCCGTTATTATTATTTCTTATAAATTCGTTGTCATTTTGCAGATTCGACCCTTAAATTAAGGGTAAAGTCAGCGTTTGTCCAGTATGATCAGACAGATTAAGATGGTGTACGAGCGCCTTCCCAGTATCGAAGTTGCAGATGATGTTGTCAAGGCATGTCTTTGATTTTATTCTTGTTATTTGATCTATCCGTAGAGTGAAATGATACTCTGCCAGTAGTTTCGTAAACCAAGAAGCCCATTTCGGCATGTTACTTGTCGGCAAAGTATCTATATTGAAATCACCGCAAATAATAACTCTACCATGTATATTTTGGGATACATACTTCAGCAATTTTTGCAATTTATCCATGAATTTCAGGAGGTCAATTACTATTTCTGAAGGTACCCGGTAGACACATATTATTGTAACGTTTCCAGCCGGTAACAGTACGCCGCAGCATTCGAAAATTGTTTCGATTCCAATGCATTTAATTTCCTTGATTTTTGTAAAATTAACACCCTTTCGTATTAAAATACAGCTGCCACCACTTCGTCTTTCATAATTTAGGTCCTTTTTTCTCGAAAATGTGTCAGCTAAACAATATCCAGTTATTTTCAAAGGTTTGTCTTCTGCCCACGTATGGTGTTCAGTGATGCACAAAGCGTGTGGATATATGTTTTGTTCCTTGAATTTTTCGATCGTGTCTAAAAGTTTTTTCGATTTCTTATTCAAACCACAAATGTTTTGATGAAAAATGTTTAGTTGGCACTCGTCTTTGTTGCCTCGTCTGTTTGCTTCATCATGATACATTTTGGTTGTGAAAGTTTCTGTGTCTGAATACATTCTCTTACTTATTGCTTCTTGAGTCATTTTACTCCTATTTACTGTTGTTTGAGATTTTAGTGTTTAAGCTATCCAATGATGTAATTACTGGAATATTTTTGTTTTACCCTTACTCTTACTCACTTTTTGTACTCCTTTTCAATGTTATATTGTGAATATTAATGATAACTACTTTATAATATTTATTTTACCCTTATTCTATACTTTTTGAATATCAGACCGCTGTCCCGGGATAGGGTGCCTTTGCTCTTTGGATGGCTAGACTAACCCTCTGGCCGAGGTAAGCGCCAGCCCTCCGATCACCTGTAGTTTAAAAGTCGTCGCACTAAGTCTCGACTCCAAACGGCGCAAATAAGTAGTGCCGTTTGTTGTCTTGTGCAGTTGTCGCTCCGGAGCCAGCCGTCCTACAGCTTTGTTTGACATAGGGCGCCAGCGTGTCGAAACAGGTAGCGTCCCACACTAGCGGCCTTCCATGCTTCCACGGAATCAATGACATTTCATCGGGCCTCCTGCCATCGAACTACACTCGGAGGTTCAGGAATAGTTGGAACATTGTTAGTAGCAAGGGCCCTCCGGAGGATATCATCTATATCATTGGGAATATAGCGGTCATCTCGATTCAACAACCGTACTTGATATGCCTGGGGACGAAAGCAAAGTAGGTTGGCTGTGTTTCACGGTAGTCGCTTCCGCCGGCCGCCACCATTTTGGATGGCATCAACTTCCAAAAGAAAGATATAGTCATGTGTTTGTTGACTCTCTAATATTGTACGTTGCAATTTTTTGTGGGCTTCTGCGACTGGATTCGAACCCTCGTTTCTCAGACTTTGTCAACAGACACCGCTCTTTGCTTTCTGACGTCACCAGTATGCTTCGTTGTCATTGGTCACCCCAATCGCCGCAATTCTTTGAGTCAGAACTCTCACAAACACACTACTACATACAAAAATTAAAATATACTAGATTTGAAATTCATGGATAAATTGCAAAAATTGCTGAAGTATGTATCCCAAAATATACATGGTAGAGTTATTATTTGCGGTGATTTCAATATAGATACTTTGTCGACAAGTAACATCCCGAAATGGGCTTCTTGGTTTACGAAACTACTGGCAGAGTATCATTTCACTCTAGGGATAGATCAAATAACAAGAATAAAATCAAAGACATGCCTTGACAACATCATCTGCAACTTCGATACTGGGAAGGCGCTCGTACACCATCTTAATCTGTCTGATCATACTGGACAAACGCTGACTTTACCCTTCATTTAGGGGTCAATTCTGCAAAATGGCAACGAATTTATAAGAAATAATAATAACGGCCCAACGACAACTCCAGCTTAAAACAATGTATTTCATGCAGAAGCGAAAACAGAATCATATTAACTTCTAAACAATTAGATTCGCGATTGTTGTAAATTAATAAAATTTTAGGAATCTATAGCAACATTTTGCTATTTAATATTTTTTTTTCAAGTATGTCTAAATAAAAGAGACAGCCATTTCATACCCATTTAGGATTAGGTTTCTAAAAACTCTTGCGATACTTTACTATATACAATTTCTTATTTATTTTGATGAGGATGAATGAAAGTACAGTGCCGAAAGAAATTTATGGAAGGTAGAGCTCGCCCTGGCTAGAAGAACGAATGCTGACCAAATTGGCGACATACTGGAGATGGGCAATGTCAAAAGTACCCGGAATAGAAGAGGTTGTATGACTAGATTGATGGATGTGGAAGAGACGAAAGCGATGTGTCAGGATCGTAGCAAAAGGTTCCCTCTGGGAGATAAGCGTGAGTTTATCTACGTATGTATTTTTTTTTTCATGATTCAAGTGCAGTGGCTGTGGTAGCGAAGAAAATGTTGGTCAAACTTGCGGGTGAAAGTAGTATTGTGATTACAAGCGGTCATCTCGATTCAATACTATATAGTGTATTATATAGTGTATATACACTATATAGTGTGTTTGTGAGAGCTCTGACTGAAAGAATTGCGGCGATTGGGGTGACCAATGACAACGAAGCATACTGGTGACGTCAGAAAGCAAAGAGCGGTGTCTGTTGACAAAGTCTGAGAAACGAGGGTTCGAATCCAGTCGCAGAAGGCCACGAAAAAATTGCAACGTACAATATTAGAGAGTTACAGCAAACAACCACATGACTATATCTTTTCTGGAAGTTGATGCCGTCCAAAATGGTGGCGGCCGGCGGAAGCGACTACCGTGAAACACAGCCAACCTACTTTGCTTTCGTCGTCCCCAGGCATATCAAGTACGGTTGTTGAATCGAGATGACCGCTTGCAATCACAATACTACTTTCACCCGCAAGTTTGACCAACATTTTCTTCGCTACCACAGCCACTGCACTTGAATCATGAAAAAAAAAATACATACGTAGATAAACTCACGCTTATCTCCCAGAGGGAACCTTTTGCTACGATCCTGACACATCGCTTTCGCCTCTTCCACATCCATCAATCTAGTCATACAACCTCTTCTATTCCGGGTACTTTTGACATTGCCCATCTTCAGTATGTCGCCGATTTGGTCACCATTCGTTCTTCTAGCCAGGGCGAGCTCTACCTTCCATAAATTTCTTTCGGCACTGTACTTTCATTCATCCTCATCAAAATAAATAAGAAATTGTATAAAGTAAAGTTTCGCAAGAGTTTTTAGAAACCTAATCCTAAATGGGTATGAAATGGCTGTCTCTTTTATTTAGACATACTTGAAAAAAATAATTAAATAGCAAAATTTTGCTATAGATTCCTAAAATTGTATTAATTTACAACAATCGCGAATCTAATTGTTTAGAAGTTAATATGATTCTGTTTTTGCTTCTGCGTGAAATACATTGTTTTAAGCTGGAGTTGTCCTTGGGCCGTTATTATTATTTCTTATAAATTCGTTGTCATTTTGCAGATTCGACCCTTAAATTAAGGGTAAAGTCAGCGTTTGTCCAGTATGATCAGACAGATTAAGATGGTGTACGAGCGCCTTCCCAGTATCGAAGTTGCAGATGATGTTGTCAAAGCATGTCTTTGATTTTATTCTTGTTATTTGATCTATCCGTAGAGTGAAATGATACTCTGCCAGTAGTTTCGTAAACCAAGAAGCCCATTTCGGCATGTTACTTGTCGGCAAAGTATCTATATTGAAATCACCGCAAATAATAACTCTACCATGTATATTTTGGGATACATACTTCAGCAATTTTTGCAATTTATCCATGAATTTCAGGAGGTCAATTACTATTTCTGAAGGTACCCGGTAGACACATATTATTGTAACGTTTCCAGCCGGTAACAGTACGCCGCAGCATTCGAAAATTGTTTCGATTCCAATGCATTTAATTTCCTTGATTTTTGTAAAATTAACACCCTTTCGTATTAAAATACAGCTGCCACCACTTCGTCTTTCATAATTTAGGTCCTTTTTTCTCGAAAATGTGTCAGCTAAACAATATCCAGTTATTTTCAAAGGTTTGTCTTCTGCCCACGTATGGTGTTCAGTGATGCACAAAGCGTGTGGATATATGTTTTGTTCCTTGAATTTGTCGATCGTGTCTAAAAGTTTTTTCGATTTCTTATTCAAACCACAAATGTTTTGATGAAAAATGTTTAGTTGGCACTCGTCTTTGTTGCCTCGTCTGTTTGCTTCATCATGATACATTTTGGTTGTGAAAGTTTCTGTGTCTGAATACATTCTCTTACTTATTGCTTCTTGAGTCATTTTACTCCTATTTACTGTTGTTTGAGATTTTAGTGTTTAAGCTATCCAATGATGTAATTACTGGAATATTTTTGTTTTACCCTTACTCTTACTCACTTTTTGTACTCTTTTTCAATGTTATATTGTGAATATTAATGATAACTACTTTATAATATTTATTTTACCCTTATTCTATACTTTTTGAATATCAGACCGCTGTCCCGGGATAGGGTGCCTTTGCTCTTTGGATGGCTAGACTAACCCTCTGGCCGAGGTAAGCGCCAGCCCTCCGGTCACCTGTAGTTTAAAAGTCGTCGCGCTTCCGTCGCACTAAGTCTCGACTCCAAACGGCGCAAATAAGTAGTGCCGTTTGTTGTCTTGTGCAGTTGTCGCTCCGGAGCCAGCCGTCCTACAGCTTTGTTTGACATAGGGCGCCAGCGTGTCGAAACAGGTAGCGTCCCACACTAGCGGCCTTCCATGCTTCCACGGAATCAATGACATTTCATCGGGCCTCCTGCCATCGAACTACACTCGGAGGTTCAGGAATAGTTGGAACATTGTTAGTAGCAAGGGCCCTCCGGAGGATATCATTTATATCATTGGGAATATTTATGACTGTCTGTGCCCGTGCATCGCAAATATTCAATTTGCGTTTAAAGTTGCGTTGTATGATGTTTCGTTTTTGCAAACAGTATAGATATACTTACATACTCGATGCACGCAGTTCTTAATTTCCTCTTTTAATTGCTACAAATTTATGACTGTTGCATATAGTAAGTATTATATTTGATTTTAGTCTTTAATTCAATTGGCGATGTTCACTAGGAAAATTAAATTAGTTTTAATTATTTTTTTCGTAAAATAGTGATTATAATGTAAACCAATTACAGTTCTATGCAGACAATATTTTTATATTTGCATAGCTTGTGACGTCATATGCTTCCTTTAGACATAATAACCATGTTATCCTTTGCACTGGTACGAAAAAAAAATATGTATGTTGATTATGTCAAAGCGTAAAGGTAATGTGTGTAATAAATAATGTGTTAAAGAGGGAAGAGACACGAGACACATGTGTTTAATAAGTTCCCTAGCGCATCAGTGTACTTGAATCGCTAAAATAAATATACGTAATGGTCCTCAATATTGATTTCGTTTGTTTTTGAAATACAACTCTTTTCATATTTAGTTTTCGTGATTCTAGTCTAAGCTGTTTTATTTAATCTTTATTTGATTTTTGCTATTTTACGAGCACGGAGATGGAAACATTGATATTCTTCTGGTTGCCCGAAACATTCATTTTTGTCAGCTATACATATGTTAAGAATTATTACTCAACAAAAACGTAATCAGTAAATCGTCCACAATTGAGAAAATTTACGAAACTGTGTTGATTTCGTTCACGGATGGGCCTGAAAGGGATTGAGGGTCATCTATGGATTTTCAAAAGCTTATTGGTTTGATTGCGACGCGGGGCCTAAAAACATCAAAAATCAGATCAACTTCTAAAAATGTTAAGTATAAGGTAATAAGGTAACAATTATTTCAGTTATTAATTAAGTCCCAGATAAGAAAGATCAAAATAAAAGTATATAGAGAATATTATAAAATAATAATAAATATCTCCTGAAAAGGCATAGATATATTTAAAGAAAATGGTTCAATTAATTTAATAAATGGTCTCGAAACGAGTAAAGATGGCGTATCCAATGTAGTCACAGTATTCCATCAAAACATATGTGGTTTGGTTAATAAGAAGACCAAACTTATGGTGGCTGTACGAAAATTGAAAGCTGCGGACTTGCATCCGAATGTCATTTGTTTAAGTGAAGATTTTATGTTAAATGAAGGAAACCTTTTGCATTTTAAAGGATATACTTTGGCCGCTACATTTTCCAGAAGGAAGAATTTCAGTAACCATAAAAAAGATTTTACAAATGGATCCAAATTAAAGCGACAAAACGATAAAAGAGGTGGTTGTTGTATACTAATCGAAGAAGGTTTGGATTTTATGAAAATTGAGGAAGTGAAACGCATTGGAAAAGAAAAAGTATTCGAATGTTGCGGTGTTGTAATACCTGCAACCAAAATTACAGTAATATGCGTGTACAGAGTCCCGGATAGAAAAAATATCAGAGAATTCTTTGACAAGTTGAAGGAACTGCTGGCATATGTTTCAGAAACGATAAACGGTAAAATTATAATATGCGGCGACTTCAATATTGATATTTTAAAATCGTGTAAGGTGAAATGGATAAGAGAAAACTTCTTGGTAAATTTTAGCGGCATACGATTTTCATCTGAAAATAGATCAGCCAACGAGAATAGCTGCAACATCTGCTACATGTATAGACAATATAATATGTAACTTTGGTACAAGAAAGGGAAATGTTCATCATTTTGGTTTATCAGATCATTCCGGACAATCTCTTAAATTTTACAATAATGACAAGAGCGCGTGACTTATGCAATGTAAACTACAATAGTTGTATAATTTAATAACTTGAAAATAAATGTGGCTCATCAAAAATAAATGTAGTACATCAAAATTTCTAACTCGGTGCTTGTCCATAGTCAAATCTGGGGGCATGATAGTGCCCCTTGCCAAGACGAGCCAAAGGAAGCGGGGCACTACGTACCTTTTCTCGAAGCGTTTCGTCAAATTTTCGAATTGTTTTTCACAATTCAGTTAAGACCACAATTACAAAAACTAAATAAGACACGACTTGTATTAACAAAAAGCAGTGAAGACAATATTACTAAGGGATATCTATTTTTGGGATCCAGGCATGAAGTACTAATACGACAAGCAACTTTAGAACTACTTAATCAAGTAGTGGAAGAGCCATACTTATATTTAAAATACGACAATTTTAAATTTAATTTTAAAATACTCTTGTATTTTTTATCCGGTTGACTGAGAAAAATGCTTCTAGCGTTAAGTGCACTTTGCACCTTTTGTAGATTTATAACTTTCGTGCAAATCGCCATGTTTACCACAAAAGTGTAACATGATTTGATTTTTTTTCGTAAAATATAGACCATAATTTATTGATCTTAATTTAAACCAATTTAGTTTTATGCAGTCTATCATTTTTAATATGTTTTTATATTTTCTTTGCTTGCGACGTCATTTGCTTCCCTTATGCGTAAAAACTAAGATATTTTTTGTATTTTTATGAAAAAAAAAATACATTTGGCACTGATGTTTATAATTTATACTTGCGATTGTCGGCACTTGGTGAAACTTGGAAAGCATCTTTAATAAAACTCACTTGTACACTATTTCACACATTTACTAAATATTTATACACCCAACCGGTTTCGAATAATTAATTCATTTTCAAGGGTTTTATTTATGTATTACGAACTACTGCAACTACGTGCTTTAAAAACCAATATTATTTTTGTAGACTACAAAAATAATATTGGTTTTCTACAAAAATAATATTGGTTTTTAAAGCACGTA
The DNA here is from genome assembly GCA_934047225.1 of Ypsolopha sequella. Taxonomy (NCBI): domain Eukaryota; kingdom Metazoa; phylum Arthropoda; class Insecta; order Lepidoptera; family Ypsolophidae; genus Ypsolopha; species Ypsolopha sequella. The sequence goes on from OW203996.1 coordinate 15,533,377, forward strand.
GTTGCAGTAGTTCGTAGATACATAAATAAAACCCTTGAAAATGAATTCATTATTCGAAACCGGTTGGGTGTATAAATATTTAGTAAATGTGTGAAATAGTGTACAAGTGAGTTTTATTAAAGATACTGATGTTTATGACAACGCATAAGACTTATCTATGTGTCAAAGCGAAGAAAAAGACAGTTATGTTACATACGCGATAAATCCCTCTGTTCAGCCATAGCATAGGGTCCAATGAAGGTAAAATATATATATAATAAATAAATATATATAATTTATAATAAGTTAGTTTGTTGTAGAAATATAGCCAAAAAATATATTATCTCGAAACTGTTTTTCACTCAGCGTGGCTTGTGGCATAAATTTCCCATACCCTTATAGAATTAAATGATTACCCTATTAAGAGTCGGTTGCGCCAAACATGCTCTCGCGTTTGGACAATTTAGCATATTAAAACAAAATATTTTTAAGAAATAAAATTTGTGTAGGTAGTTAAGGAGTTGAACTATCTTATAATTTTTCAGATTTGACATAAGTATCACAATCATCGAGAAAAAAAATCGGAAAGATCACTAAAATCACGAAAAACGTAATTTGGCGTTGCACAAAGAAACAAAATTTTTTTTTTTTGTTCCAAATTGAAATATTTTTTTTTGCGTAAACAGTTCAAAGTACCTTATTCATATTATATATTAATATTTTTGTCCTTTCGTTATTTAAAAAGAAATACACAAACTTCCAAATTCTTTTTGCGTAATTTTTCTATACAGGAAATATGTAGAATGTTTGAGTATTTCTTTTAAAATAACGAAAGGAAATAAAAATAAAAAAAATCTGTAAAGGCTAATTTCATTTCTTTGCTCTATAAAAAAATATTTTATTTTGTAGTTAGATCAGTAGACTGATCATACTAGCTCCAAATGCAAATTACGTTTTTCGTGATTTTACTGATCTTTCCGATTTTTTTTCCCAATAATTGTGATACTTGTGTCAAATCTGAAAAATTATAATGTATATCAACTCCTTAACTACCTACACAAATTTTATTTGTTAAAAATATTCTGTTTTAATATGCTAAATTATCCAAACGCGAGAGCATGTTTGGCGCAACCGACCCTTAAGTATTGAGAAAGAAAGAAAGTCAGTTCTTATTTATTTATCGTGATTCTGTTAACATAAACATAATTCGATTAATCTTCCGTCTACATATACGATGCAATTCTCTATATTCACTAAAAGTTCACAAACTAAATAGTTAATAAAAGAAAATTAATAAAATTGATGTTATTCACGAGAATTGTTTATGCATAAATGTTTAAATGTTTTTTCTTTCTATCTATTATCATGAATAAATGTCAATGTTTTTTGAAATATACGAACTATAATTTTATTTATAGGTTAATAATATGGAAGGACACGTGAAAACAACTATAAAATGATTCCAACATTAATACAATTTAGGGAGGCCCCAAGGTGCGTGGTCCTTTCATGCATCGCCCTTGCCAGGTTTTTGCATGTCGAGTAGGAGTAATTCAATGCTTATGAAAATTAAAAATCAAATCTCAACAAACAATTTTATTTTACCATAATTCACTTTGTTACTTAAATAACTAATAATTTAGCTTATAATTACAACACAAAATAAATACTACATTCAATTCCATTTTAAACGTCCTGATTCCCAAAACTAGAATTCTCTGTTGTGCCCGTAAATTCTTTCAGTTTTCTTCTTACAAATGCTATTAAAAAAGTATTATGTAGATAAAGTATGTAAACAAAACATTACAATTCAAACTGTGGCATTATAAATTTTGGTCTGAAAAAGAATTGCAAAAAACAATCGGTTTGGACTTGACATCATATTTTTCTTACGTAGAAAATACTCAAGGTTGTTCAAACATTAATCCGTTATACAGATCTAAACTATTTAAGGTTTTATTATATTGCATAGATGTAACCAAATTATATATTAATATACAAAAACAGATTAAGTAATTTTTCAATGCAAGTGCTCGTAAAGCCCCACTTTTTATGCATCAAAACCGAACAGAAAGTCGTTTATTTTGCCCTAGGGCTTTTTTTTTTAATTTTTTTATTTACAATGGTTCCTGTGTACCATAAATGTTATCCTTTTTTTACACTGTTTAACGGCTCTGGATACAGTCCTTTTGAGCCAATCATAATTTAAAGTTCACAAGATTATATTTGTTTTATTTCCTCACACTATGCATTGAAAAACGTAATATGATACACGGGCGTAAGAGCAATAAATTACTCGGTTACGTTTAAAACTCTCGCTACGCTCGTGTCTTAAATCGTCCTCGTAATTTATTCCTTTTCGCCCTAGTAGCATAAACTACTATTAACGTTATCTACGAGTATAGATATCCATGCACATTACAGAAGATTATACTTATCTATATTTTTATGTCCCCAAGCAAGCGTTTTATGTTTATGTATCTGATCAGGTATCACAAATCTCTTATCATCAGTATTTTGTAACGTTATTTTATTTAAGATTTGCGTGTAAATATCATGCGCTCGACTTCTTATAGTACTCATCTGTGTAATTAGTATAGTTTTCTCATTTAAACTGCTTAGATAATCCTCCTCGGTAACTTCATCAGCTACAACGCTTCTCTTAATACCATTAATTTTCTTTATACTCTCTTCGTTCTCTTTACGTATGCAATAACACTTTGATCTTATACCTATAAACTCTTTTATCATAACACCTGCGCACTCATCCTTAAATTTTCCTACAATTTTTTTGTTTACTAGAGGTAAATTGAATTTATTGTTCTCTGGATAGTCTGAAGTGTCAAACCTCTCAGAAACATCATTTTTTATATCGGCAAAAAAGTCATGAGTTCTTATTTCATAAATGAATGAATCGGTATCTGTATAAAGCAAATTAATATTTTTGTCGAATTTTGGTAACATATAATCATAATGAAAGTCGTACATTAATGTTTTCGATAGCTCCAATACTGTGAAACCAACATAAATGGGTTTATCATACTTAACATAGTTTCTGTTCATCTGGATAACAGTTAGAGTATCATCAATTATTGTACAACTATGAAAATGTAACCTACTTATGAGTGCTCTGGCACCTAATCTCTTTCCCTCGCTCTCCCATCTGTTTACTAATCGAACGTCAACTCTTTTTTCAACATTTTCCATTGTCTTCCCGAAAACAGCGTTATTCATAAGCTTGTAAAAATCTTTCTCAAAGACATTTTTTGCCTTTGTCCTCAGTCTTGTGTTTAAATCTATATATGGTTTCAGCCACTGAGATTGATTGAACTCTAACACACGATGTATCTTTTTCAATGTAACTCCATGTTCGAGTGCTTGTTTCAAGTTCAAATAGTGAATAACATAATTCTGTTTATCATAGAAAGTACCCATCAGCTTTGTTGTTTTTGACTTACTTATTCCAGGTACTCTGTTTTCCACGCAAAAGGGGAAATCGTTATGTAGATCATGGAGGTGAGATGGATATTCTAAATCAGCCTCTAGGAAATATCCTTTTTGGTCAGTGGGGCATAGACTTTTGATATCAAATTTTTCAATCTCAACTGAATCTAGCCATCTGAAGTTGTTTAACGGTAAATACTGCGACATTGCCCACCCATACTGGTTATTTGCATCGAAATATAGAATGTACTTGGACTCCTCCGTCGAATCATAGCCATCCATGTATTTATTATTTGCCTTTGCATATTTCCCACAGCACACGCTTAGTCCGCCGCGAATACTGCTTGCGATAAACTTTATCATAGAAATGTCAGTAAATAGCTCCATCTTCACACTAGTGTATTTCAACATTGCATCCCAACTAAGCCCCGGGGCAGTAAAATAATGCGCAGCATCTAACTCATACGTTTTTAAACATACATTTCTAAAGTTTTCAAAAATGTCGGTTAGCAATAAAACATCTGTTTTGAGATAAAGATCGCTATATCCTCCTAAAGTTTTTACGTTGAAAGCGTTCCAAACATTTGTAGCATGACTGTACTGCATATCAGATATTCCTCGTTTATTGAGTGTGTTGTAAAAATGATCTTTTGCTGGTAAGCTTGTCTCATGTAACTTTTCCAGAGAGTCCACATATTCATAAGGAAACGTGCCCTTTTTAGTAAGTAGGTGACTGTTTTCAGGGAAATGCTGTCTAATCACGTAAAACTGATCGTGTTCAAGATTAGCCGATAATTTTTCTAGACTTGATGGTAGAAATTTATAAGAATCAATGAATCGGAAGCTTATATCGAGTTTAAGACTTTTTATTGTAAATGAAATAAAATCTTCCTTATTTTTTGGCAAAATTTGTACATTGTAAGCACTTAACATTTTTATAATGAAATGAGAATCATATTTTGATAAATTATGAAATACAATCGGTATTATTTTTTTTAGTTTATAATTAACATTACAGTTTTTGTGTGCAGCTCCTCTGAAGACACCCGTTATGTGACAGTGATCGCGAACTCTATTAAAGCCTAACTTATTTTGACATATATGACATTTCTTAGCGGACAAAAAGCTGCTTGTATTTTTTTTAGTTAATGGATGCATAGGTACCTTAGTTTTCAAGACCTCTGCAAACTGATATAGCTCCTGCTCAAGTGATTGTAAAAATACTTTCGCACAATCGTCACCCCTGTAGGTAACATATTTGCTCAATGCATCATTATAGGAACATTTAATATAGTACCCAAAGCTGAATGGTTCATGCATTTGATAGTCTTTAGTAAATGATTGGCTCGCACTCGGAGAGCTGGTACTTATTGGCTTCAATAAGGCTTCAAAATCTGCGTAGACAATAACAGGTGCTCGCAGCTGATTTCGAAAATTCTTAAACTTCAGAATGTTGTGTTTTACTGATGGAACGCTCGTTTTTATATGAGAACAATCACGTTCTGCATGCTCTTTTAGTTTTTTCTCGGATGCAAAATTTATTAGACAACCATCACATAACCACATCTTTCCATTATGTTTTGATACTTGACTACTAATCAATCGGCTCAAATTCTTGATCCAACAAAAGTGGGATGATTCCCCCTTTTCAATGAAAAGTAAATTCACATGTCTACCACGCTTTCTGATCTTCAAATACAAAGGCCCAGAAATATTATTACCACACACTTCAAATACATTTACGCTGATATCATTTTGCTCCTCAAAACTCTTTATACCTTTTAAAGTCATGGGAAACGTTATTCCATTGCATTTTAATTTTTCGTTGTAATGCGGATATGATATCACTCGTTCAGCATTCTTGTCAACTGGATACAATGCACTAATAATTGCCCAAGCAAAACATGCATTATCTTTATTTCTTACGTTTACGCAAGCATGTTTTTCCTGTATCCATTTTGGTAGTGCTATGTATGAAGATCCTCCAAGCGGTGAATATTTATTGATGTTCACTTCTAAATACAAAACCTCTGCAAAAGCCCACCCGCTATCGCGTTCTTGAAATTCGTCAGCCTTTGTCTTAATTATGTCCAAAAACTCATTGAATATTTCACTTGTATCATTACCTATAGTAATAACCGAATTTTTTGTGTTAAATGACTTTATATCTTCCGTTTTACCTTCTTCTCCTTCAACTGCTTTGACGTATTTCGCAAAAAGTTCAAGATTCACTTTCACTGCACTCTGAACCTTAGATTCAATCAATTTTATAACACATTCTTTAACATTATTCAAAAATTCCTCCAGAATTAGCAGGTTTTCTTTAGAATACACCCGATATGAAGCTATTCGACTTTTATACGAAGTTTTTATCACCTCTACATTTTCACTATAAGCTTCACATAATTTTGCTTTATGCTCTTCGCTACGCTCATGGGTATGCAGGTTTTTGATATCAATACCGCATACTGTGCAATGTTGAAGATCTCGTTGTATTTTCTTTTTTCGCGATTGGTGCGTCTTAAGATGGCGTACAAGGGTATCCTTTCTCGCATACACTTTATCGCAATGTCGGCAAAAATGCTTTCGACTTTTCGTATTCAATGCTTTACAATTACTAACATGTCGCGACATGTCCGACGAACGTTTGAAACTGGTACCGCAATGTTCACAATTATTCATTTTTTTTATCAAAATGCAAAGTTTCGCAAACATGTGCACTTCGTGCCGTGCTGTAACGAAAATGCGGTGTAAAATGGCTTCTCACCTCCTTTTATACCCGTGGAAATGACAGCCTATGATTGGTTGATAAGCCTTAAGCAATGATGATGCAATAAATATTAATATCCAAGGATTTGAAGCATTTTCGTACTTATTTTTTAACAATAAGGATGGGAGACTTCATTCGTGGCGTCAATTATTATCTTATCGCCACTTGGTGCGTTAATCATCGATAAATAACCGGCCACCGCCAAAACCTACTTTTGATTGCTGCTGTTCTCTGAGTCATCAGTTTGACATAATATTATTATGCACATTACAAATCGCATGGGTGGCCAATCATCGGCCCGCGGACCGAGTGCGTCCCGCGCTGCGTCTCCGGACCTCACCGTGTGACCCGTGGAGTTGCGTCATATAAACCAAAAATGTTACTACTATTAGTTCATAAACCCACATAATACATTTATACATAATTTCATAGTGTGTCGTTTGTGGTACATTTCGTTACTATGAGAATTGGGAATATCCCAGTACATTTATTGATTACAAAATAATATAAATCACTCCACTCCTGGCTTAGCGTATACCGCATCTGTTCGCGAAAACCAGCTCTGATTGGTCAGATTCTCTTTTAAAAGGAACTAGATACTTTCGCCCATCCTTCACCGGTTATGTTAGTCCAAAGTTCAACTTGTAGACGCCGGAAGCTTTTACGTGAATTTAGTTTTATAGTGCAAACTGCAATTTCTAAATTAAAAAATCTATGGTACTTGTTGAGATTATTTGTGATATTGTGATGGATTCTATTGCAGAAGGTAAGACAGCTTAATTTTATACGTAGATTTCATTTTGAAATGCTTTCGATTCAAAATTTAAAATGTTTTACTTTTAAGTATAAAGACGGATCGTCTTAAGTAGGCCATACACGCTCCGGCTGACCGGAGAGGTCTACCTGTGCAGATGTGCCTGCACAGGCCAACACGTGTATGGGGACAATCCGGTGTGCCGGAGTGGTCTTCAGTTCATTTCGATATGGCATCGATTGAGGACGACGACGCACTGGCATTGATAGGCCTTGCGATAATCTTGAAAAATAAAGAAACAGTGAAAAAAAAGCGAACAAAGTGGTGTAAAAATTGGTTATTAAAAAAGAAAACTTATAGCCACGTGAACTTATTGAACGAATTAAAATTCGAACCCGTAGATTATAAAAACTATCTTCGAATGGACGAAAAAACATACCTAAAATTACTGGACATGGTTACTCCTATGATAGTGAAAAAAGATACAGTTATGAGAAGTAGCATTTCTCCGCACGAAAGATTATCTGTTACATTGAGATTTCTGGCAACCGGTAGAAGTTATGAGGATCTAAAATTTTCGGCAATTATTTCACCTCAAGCACTTGGCAAAATCATTCCTGAAACTTGTGAGGCCTTGTATAAAGTACTTAGAAGAAAATATTTAAAGGTGAGTAATAAAAATGCAGTTATTGTAATTAATGTTTATTGATAAGATAAGAAATAAAAAATTCAACTGATACGTACAAATTATTCACCTTGAAAATTAGTAAACAATGACGTAACCGAATTTTCTGGAATAGAAAGTTGAAAGCCCTCTGTTTCACCGGGCTGGTTTACATGAATTCTAGGTTGTGTAGAGTAGAAATGGAGACTCTCGAGGTTGGCTTGGGGACTGTTGTGTATTGGGCTTATGGGAACGGATTGAGAAAGATACTCTGAATGTGGCCTGGGGGAAGATTGGTAAGATGAGCTAGGACTTGGTGAAGAGACTAAACTTCCAGGAGTATATGATCTATTGGAAGTCGTAGAGGATTGATAGGAAACTTGTTGTTGAAACTGTTGGGCAGGACCATGACTTTGTCGAGTTTGTCTCAAAACGTCTCCCATATTAAAATAGGCGTGCTCGGGAGTAAGGTTTCCTATTTCCGCTTCAAAAAGTAAATCATTAATAATTTTTTCTGCGATAAGTAATTGTTTTTTATCTAAAGCCCTCAATTTCATCGCTACATTTTTGCCAATAATATCACAACGGTCTTCTGGTACAATTAGACGAGGTCGTTTAAAGTGATCTCGTACTGATGCTAATACTTCATTTGATAAGGTTTCGTCTATCTTTTTTGCTTTGCCGGGTTTTGGTGGGCGAGCTGAAATATTTTTGACGATTGCACACTTTGAGCTGAAGTACTTTCAATTTCATTCAAATTCGAAGATGTTGACTGGGCCTGGTTAATATCGATTGATACACTGTGTAATGGATTTTGGTTTTGCTCGTCAGCAGTTAATGAATTCTGGGTCTGGACTTCCTGAAAAACAATATAATATTAATATAGACAAGCTAGTTTTCGGTTGCTAGTAGGTGTATTATAATAATGTTATTTTTATTTTTCAGTTTCCTGCATGTGAAGAAGAATGGAAAGAAATAGCAAAGTTATACGAAGAACGATGGAACTTTCCTCATTGTCTTGGTGCAATAGATGGAAAGCACATTGCAATTGTTCCACCGGCTAATAGTGGATCCTATTATTATAATTATAAAGGCCATCATAGTCTGGTTCTAATGGCAATCGTTAATGCAAAATACCAATTCCTGTACGTAGATGTTGGCATGAATGGTAGAATATCAGACAGAGGTGTACTACAAAATACAATTTTTTTTGAAAAATTAGACAATCGTGAATTACGAATTCCAAGCAGCGAAACGTTAACAGGAAGCAATAGAAATTTGCCATATGTATTTGTTGCAGATGACGCGTTTCCATTACGCCCTGACATGATTAAACCGTTCCGGCAAACAGATTTAACATCACCAGAAAGAAATACCCTAAATTACAGATTATCTCGTGCCAGGCGCACTGTAGAAAACGCTTTTGGGATAATGGCATCTCGATTTCGGATATTTTATACTCATATTAATTTGGAACCGGAAAATATCGAAAAAGTAGTAAAAGGTTCGTGTGCTTTACACAACTTTTTAATAGAACACTCGAAGAAATGTTATGCGCCTTTGAAATGCTTCTATAGAGAAAATCCTGAAAACGGGGTTATAATTTCTGAAGGGTATAATACCGAAAACAGTACAATGGAAAATTTAGAAAGAAGAAACCCAGGTAATACTTTGAACACAGCGAAAATTGTCAGAGAGGATTTTATGAATTATTTTTATCACGAGGGCAGAGTACCATGGCACACCCCCGTCACTTCATAGTCAAGGCTCAAGTTATTTACCTACACTCTCACGCGCGCATCTGGCTTGTCCGCACACGCTTGTGTGTGTGCGTGAGCTAGTCTAGGGCTGGCAGCAATCGTGTGAGCGTCGTCGCCCGAGAGGGACACAATATAAGTCAGCAACTTATGTGATTCTCTTCCTAAATTTTAGCGTAGTCCAATTTCTGGTTCCCCGTGGATTAATCAGTATTAAAAAAATATATGTATACAACGTGTAACGGAAAGGTGTAACCATATTTAAGGAGGTAATTTAGGGAATAGTACTAATGCTATTGGCATTTGTATTAACTCCAAAATCAAGGTTAAATTATATATATATACAAGGTTAAATTCAATTCAAATTCAAATTTGAAACATATGTAGAACATGTCCATATGAATAACTTTTTTTAATAGGATAGTGAAAAATTCTTAAAATTCGTTTTCACCTTTCCATACTGGACGAGTCAGCTGATCGGAGCAATTTGTACAGGAGGAAGTGAAAAAAAGTTAAGAATTTCGCTTAGCTCCCATACAAACAGTTGTCCATATAGACTAGTACTACCTTTGTTTTGAGTTTCGCCAAATAATGTTATTTAACCTTATATATGTATATAAATCGTTACGACCTGAATGCCCCGGGGGGTGTCGGATGTGTTCCGAGTGTGAACTTTGAAATGCAAGTCACAGTCCACCCACACTCGGTAAACCCGCGTTTCACCTGCAAATATTACGTCCTAACGTGATGGGTGGTGAGCCCTATCATCGTTCTTCGGGCACAAATACACTCTTTTTAGGGCATGCAGGTTTCCTTACTATGTTTTCCTTCACTGTTCACAAGTGGTAAGTACCTATTAGCAAATACTATGCACATTATGTAAATTCCGAAGAACTCATTGGTGCATGCCCGACCGGAGATCGAACCTTAATCTCAAGATTAAGAGGCCAGCGTTCTACCCCTGAGTTACCGCTACTTTTTCGTTACTTTAAAAGTAAATATATATATAGTATGCCTAAGCTTAGTAGGTACCTCTATAGTTTCGTATGCATAAATGATCATCATATAATTAACAACTACTCAAACATGAACTTTGGAAAAAAAATGAAAACTTGTCAAAACATGGAAAGTTATAAATACTGATTTTATTGTTCCAAATGCGTTACTGAACGAAATTGTAAGGTTTGATCACGCAATTCTAATTTTTGAAAAAAAGTTTTCCAGGTATCCATAAACACCGCAATAACGCACCATACTGATTAAAAATCAGTATCGTGATAAAACTTTGTAACAAAACACGCGCGCAGCAAACGAGTGGTAATCGAGCTCTGCCTGACTCCAGATTTCCACTAACTTGCGGGGGACCGCGGGGGACGTTAAATTCGCGCGGGGAGGAGAGTGTCGCTTCTTTACGTAGTAATACTTTATATTCTCTGACCATGGCAAGATGACCATATTAAATGAAAAAAAAAATACATTATGTTTATATTTTGCTACAAATATTAACTTTTATTATTTCAGTAGGCAACATTGACTTGTATGTTTGTAAATTATTATTATTATAAAGTCGTGTAAATTTTAAGGTGGATGGTCCAAGGTAGTTTTTATAAAAACTTGTGTGAACCAATAACGACGACAGGAGTATTATTATTTAATTCTGTTACGTTTTTCCATACGTTCCATCAACTTTATATCCGCGAATATTCAGTTTTTCCTAAAAACAAAATGTTTTAACAATCTAATTTTGCAATTTAAAACTTTCATACATTGTATTACAAAAGTTTTAAATAACAACATTAAAATCTAAAAATGTTTGTTTGTATTATTCGCGGGTGTAAAGTTGATGGAACGTGTGGAAAAAGGTAACAGAATTAAATAATAATACTTCTGTCGTCGTTATTGCTTCCCGTACAAGTTTGTATGAAGATTGCCTTGGACCATCCACCTTAATGTAGGAAATAATGATTTTTATTAATTAAATAATAAATAATACAAGTATTTTTCTTACCTCCAAACTATTTTCGTCGTCACTATCCAAGTTGGATGATGACTACCTAGGTGCAATTTGATCATTTAGAAATGTTAATAAATCATAGTACCACAATTTAATGCAATACACTTCATCAGCAGACACCCCAGACTTTAAAGATTGTTCATATTTCTTCTTTTCCTTTCTAAAAGTGCTTCGTAAATTATTGATTTTTTTTCACAACTGCTCCTTTGTCAGCGTCTGCTTCAATTTCTTTAAATTTTTCTATGAGCAATTTGTATGCAGCATCTTTTTGGTCTCGGTCGTGATATTCTTTACTTTTTATTTTCCAAAGACATGGATGAGCTCTATATATTTCAATAAAATCTCCAAGAACTTTCTTCTCAAGAGTTTTCTTTGCCGCCATCTTTTTTACGCGTTGTTGGTTGCGAGCAACCACTCCTGTCACTTGACAACAACTGACTGACGCGACCTGCGCAGGCGACCGGATGATACGCACACACGCACAGGTTCACCTTACGGTGTCACTCAAAAGAATTGATTTTCGATCTTGCTCCGGTCGCCTGCGCAGTTTAAGAAAACTGCACAGGTCTATTCCAACACACACTCCGGTCTACCTGCGCAGGTATACCTGCACAGGTAGACCTCTCCGGTGGACCGTAGCGTGTGTGGCCGGCATTATATTAATTTATTTAGCGATACGCGACATGTTTCGAATTCCTGTCTGTCTTCAGCGGATAAATTCAACTTACAGTAGTAACAAATCTAAAAATGTTTTCCTTTTATTTGTGGAAGCGTATTAGTTTATTCAATCAACGTTCAAAGATATTTATTTTAATTTGCGATGTCATCATATATATAAAAAGAGAAGTCCTGACTAACTCACTCATTCACTGACTCATCAACGCACAGCCCAAACCCTTGGACCTAGAAAGCTGAAATTTTGCACAGAGCTTTACTTTATAATGTAGACAAGGAATAAGAAAGGATTTTTCGAAATTCTACCTCTAAGGGGGTGAAACGGGGGTCCAAAGTTGGTATGGAGAAACAAGATTAGTTAGACAATTTTATTCGAAACTTCACTGGAGTACTCCTATCCATAAATGAGTAAACATGTGTTACAGGTTTTTTCAGAATTCAACCCCTAAAAGGGGGAAATGGGGTGACGAAGTCTGAAAATCCAACATGGGTATCGTTTGTATGGTTTATCGGGTCGCTGATTACAAAAACAACAACGATTTCTAAATCCAACGTAGTGGACGTGAAATACCATCATCCACTGTTGGGGTGCGATGGGGCTGAAATGTGTAAATATCAATATAGGTGTCGTTTTTATGGTTTTTTTGGACGTTAATTACGAAAATGGCATCGATTTTGACATTTAATATAGTGGACATGAAAATTCTTGAAAGTACGTGTGCCAGAGGAAATCGGCTATAACAGACGGACAGACTGACAGCCACACAAGTGATCCTATTAGGGTTCCATTTTTTCCTTTTGAGATCTATCTATAAATCTACAATCTATCTATATCCCAGCAAAATATATTTGGAACAGAAGGTGGTACAACCCTAGGGGTTGGACCACGGGGTGCCAAAAAAAGTTTTTTTTTTAATGTCAAAACATTGATGGCCTGTATCTCCTAAATGGCTGGAGTTAGACCCATGTTGATGGGTGTCTAGGAAAAGGTCTCGACGAGATCTACCTGCCGAAAGTGTCAAAACTTTACAGGCCCGTATCTCCCAAACGGCTGATGCTAGACCCATGTTCATGGTACTCTAAGAAAAGGGCTCGGCGAGATCTAGACGACGGTAAAAAAAACAAAAAAAAATTGCCAAAATTTTGATCAGCCATATCTCCCGAACGGCTAATTGTAGGGAGTTCGGCTTTCAACTAAGTATAGTGATCGGTCAAGCTGTAGCTACATGACCGAAAAAAAAAAAATTTATTTGACAGGTCCAAAAAAGTATTCCGATTTGCATGAAACTCGATATCAAGAGGCATTCGGGGTCGCCGATTACGCTGCCGTATTCAAATTTGAAATTTTTTGACAACTGATAGGGATTTTGACACTTTTTCGGAAAAACTTTCATCGGTGATTGCCTGTGTTTGGCACGCTGGCGAGGCCGAAGGCCGAGCCAAATTCCACGAGGCCGAAGGCCGAGTAGTGTGTTTCTAGCGAGGTCGAAAAACGAGCATGCGAGTTTTTCGGCCGAGCACTACACCTTGACTCCCAGAGGGAGTGAGAGCACTTATAATGTGGTATTATAGTGTGGTATTTTAAAATAAATTACTTTTCTTTCGTTATTTCTTTCTTTCTAATGTTTGTTTCTGAAAAAAATGTAATTTGTTTCCTGTAGGCCACGCGGGCGAAGCCGCGGGCAGAAGCTAGTTGATTATATGAGATAAAAGATTGAACGTTAGGATCTAAGTGATGGCTCAATTAATATTGTGCAATAATGGTATTTACCCTATAATTTTAAATAATGAGACCCTTTTTATTTATTTGTTTAAGCGGATTACATTCGACTATACGCTAAGGCCTATCACATGTTTCTCTAAAACTCTCACTGCGCTGTTCCCTTTCGTCATAGCGTGATGATACATACCCTAAAACCTTCCCCGAAAATGCTCTACTTTACATTCTAAACTGGATCCAAATCCATTGAGTTGTTCCAAAGTTATAAGTGAACACACAGACAGACAGACAGACGTTGCATTTTATATGTCTAGGATAGAGATAGTATTTTGTGAACTGTGAGTTATCTACGTATGTACGTCTCGTTATTAACTTTGAGACTCTGCGGGTCTACCGCGTAATTCTGATTTTCATCAACATCAGAATTACGCGGTAGATCCGCGGGTCTATTCTTATGAGCACAATCATGATAAATCGTACTCCATCACCTACCGACTTTTTTTTGTCCGACGCCTTTAATTTTGAGCAAAATGCCCATACTACGGTTGCGACCGCACAAATACATCCCAGCAAATAGGCGGTACAGTCATCTAACTGTACGCGATATCACACTCGCGATCCTCTTTCACCCAGCGTTTGTATTGACTAGACTCGACTGTGCAACCTTTCCGTATAGATAGTATGTAATAAGGCATTGATACGAAAAAAAAATATACACATCTTTTGTTTATATTTTTTTATCTACGAGTATGGTTTGTGGTCATATTTCGCTAATAACTGATAGACTAATGTGATAAGGTACTTCCAATCAATCCACGGTATAACTTCACACGATGTTTATTATCAACTCCGTACAATAGTGGGCGTGCGGTGTCATGTGTATCCGAATATGGAATGCGACTGCTACGACCGTAGCGAAGCGTAGACCGCAAGGATTTCATAAAAACTGCTTCAATACAAAAAAGAACACTAGCCAAATATCATAGCGGTAAATAGAAGGAAATATGGACACAAATACTAAGAGGTGCTTATATACAGTGTACATATAGGTAGTTATATAGGTAGAGACTCTTAGACTAAGTAATTGCAACACTAATCTCTGACGTAACTAGTATCCTGCGTTCTTATTGGACGTCACACATCGCCGCAATTTTTTTAGTCAGAACTCTCACAAGCACACTGACGTCACCAGTATCCTGCATTCTTACTGGACGTTACACATCGTCGCAATTTTTTGAGTCAGACATCTAACAAGCGCACTGACGTCACCAGTATCCTGCGATCTTACTGGACGTCACACATCGCCGCAATTTTTCGAGACAGAACTCTCACGACCACACTGACGTCACCAGTATCCTGCGTTCTTAGTGGACGTTACACATCGCCGCAATTTTTCGAGTCAGATCTCTCACAAGCATACTGACGTCACCAGTATCCTGCGTTCTTAGTGGACGTTACACATCGCCGCAATTTTTCGAGTCAGATCTCTCACAAGCATACTGACGTCACCAGTATCCTGCATTCTTACTGGACGTTACACATCGTCGCAATTTTTCGAGTCAGATCTCTCACAAGCATACTGACGTCACCAGTATCCTGCATTCTTACTGGACGTTACACATCGTCGCAATTTTTTGAGTCAGATATCTAACAAGCGCACTGACGTCACCAGTATCCTGCGATCTTACTGGACGTCACACATCGCCGCAATTTTTCGAGACAGAACTCTCACGACCACACTGACGTCACCAGTATCCTGCGTTCTTAGTGGACGTTACACATCGCCGCAATTTTTCGAGTCAGATCTCTCACAAGCATACTGACGTCACCAGTATCCTGCGTTCTTACTGGACGTCACACATCGCCGCAATTTTTTGAGTCAGAACTCTCACAAGCACACTACTTTAAGTGATATCACTAACATTGCATGAAATGTTCTTTCAGATGTCCCAAACGCCGTGAAATTTACGTACTGGACGCCGGCAACTCGCGCGTGAAAGTTCTGGATGACGAAACATTCGCTTTTAAGTCACACATTGTAAATGAAGGTGAGCTTTTACGACAACCGGGGGCCTAATCGGCTAACTTTAACATCTATCACTATCGCTTTCATAGGTACGCGTGATTACCTTTAAAAGCGATAGCGATTGATGTTGAAGTTAGACACTATTTGTTTATTACTATTATATGTTTAGTCGAATCCTTTTTTTAGGTAGGTATATACATTCTGTGTTTTATGTCGTTGTTTAACATGACTGCCTCTTCATTTTGAGTTTGTAATTTTTAAATTTTATGTTTGCATGTAGGTTTAGCTTAGGTTGTAATATCTGCTTTTTAACTTTTATCTCTTTATGTAATCTGTGAGGTTGTTGACTTCAACGACAAAAAAATTGAGATCTAAATGGGTGCCAAGTTCAATGGTCAGTCCTGAAATTTATTTATAACAACAAAATATCTTATAACAACTTAAAATATAATATAAGGGAATAGATATACCTAAACTAATTTATTCGCCATAGTAATATTAACCATGTATCTATTTCTGTTTTTTCTCCTATCAAATAAATAAATCACTAATCGAATGAGCGGATTTATTTATTTTATTTTATTTGGCACACCAACACAGTATATGAGAAAAATTTAAACTGTACAGCATTCGAGGTTACAAACTATAACATAGTAGGTATATGCTCTAATAATAGGTGAGCATAACATGCACTGAAAGACAATAAAGCCGATTCTGAAGACTACTCGAATCTTATACAAGTTGACATTTATTTATGCAGCCAAATTCATACTGAAGACGCGGTAAGTGCGCGGCATCAAGGTTCAATGACCCTTTTTGTGAAAAACAAGAAATTTGCAAAAAGTGTTATTGATCCGTGGTAACTATCACTTACCAAGCCTCCGGTATGAATTTGGCCACATAAATGAATGTCACCTATATAAGAATTCCAAGGAATTTTAGTTTAAGTGCTATCAAAACAAAATTTTCTTGATTGTAAATTAGTATTTAGGTGTTAGGAACAGAAGCTAAATTACATTGGAAAAATAAAAGACTCCATACCATTAAAATTCAACCACAAAGATTTGAACAAATCTACATGCTTTTCCTTTCATACTTTGTAGATTTTAATTTTTTTTTTAGATTTCAGGGTTGGCTCCATAGTAAAAGTTGTTCTATATCATTGACTGAATAAGCTCTTCAAATATGGTTACACCTTTCTGTTACACCTTGTATATATTGATAAACTAACCTAATGCTTATAATATAATATAATATAATATAAATATAATATTATATTATAATATTATGAAAATTAAAGCCGATTCTGAAGGTTTTAATTTTAGTTTTAGTGCTGTCAACACTTAAATTTTTCCAAAGTAATTTAGCTTCTGTTCTTAACACTTATGAACTATTTTGCAATTATGAAAATTTAGTTTTGACAGCATTAAAACTAAAATTAAAGCCTTCAGAATCGGCTACATTATGATATTAAATAAACATTCTAAATTATTTGAGAAATTTATTGGTGTCGATTCGGTGTAACACGACTTAACTTATTTTACAGGACTTACCTTATTTTAAGCGTCCTGTCTTTGTCTTTTCGATACAGAAAGAAGAAGACAGCACGCTTAAATTAAGTTTAGTCCTATCAAATAAGTTAAGTCGTGTTACACACCGAATCGAAAAAATGATATCTCATTTTAATGGCTTCTAAATGCTTCTAAAACACTAGGTATAGCTTACGAGTATTTGTCTATTAACTTTGTTGTATACATTTCCTTATGTATATGTAATATTATTTATTTCTAAATTTTTTACTTATGCAAATGTATCGTTTTATTAAATTCAAGTTAGCCTAATTTTTGTTTATTTATACTATTGTTTTTTAATGATTAAATATTACTTGTAAAAGGTATATTTCATTTAGTACCTATTTTACAAATAAACTATTTTAATGTAATGTAAACAAACAACAATGAATATAATTACATAAAAAACAGTTAAATAAAATTTTTTGTGAGATATATTGGCCGGGCCCAAATGGCCCGAAATATATTTCGAAAATATTCTTTTTTACTGTTTTTTATGTAATTATATTCATTTAAAACGACAAAAAGACAATATTTAATATTTATTTACATGATTATTATATTACAACTTTCGGTCACAAAGTCTTTTGTGTGTGCTGTACAAAGCGCTGTCACAAAAACTAATAAAGTATTAGCTCCTATTTCAAAGCCTTTGTTGTATATTCCAGGGTTAGCCGGCAGAAGTTGCACCGGCATATCAGTCACAACTGAAGGCGTGATGGTCATCAACTGGCGAACTAAAACTCTCACTGAGGTAATAATAATAGTACACTAAAATAATTCTTTGTATAATAAGCTCTTTTAAGGCGCGGTGCTACCCAGATTAGCCTAAAACTAGAAATTTTTGATGTCAAGTGTAAGGTTGTTGAACAGCCTCAAAAATTTTATGCCTTGGTGGCAATACTAAATGATTAATCGAACAGAACTGGCGAACTAAAACTCTCACCGAGCTTAATAATGTTACTGTCTTTGTACTTTTCCAGCTAGGACACAAGGCGCCCGTTAAGGGGCTCCACAATGCTAAACATCAGTTTTGAATTAGATTCAGATCCGTCAATGTAGATGATAAAAATTTGAAAAAAATTCAAGACAATTATTAATTACACTTACTTTCAATCTTCTTTTAATTATAATACTTTTAAAAAAGCAGGAATTTCACGAAAAAAGTGATTCAGTTTCCATATTTCAAAACGGATCGAAACGAAACCAACACACGCAGATACTTACTAGAAAAAACTATTTTGATTACATAAAGAAATTATACTTAATGTCGTAGTGTACCTACGATTTCAAAATAACTGAAGTTTTGCGTGCGTGGCATCTGATTAGAGCAGGATAGACAGTTGAAAAACAAAAGCGTTAGAGTGGGACTGAATTTTAGCATTGTGCAGCCCCTTAAGGCAATGTGCTACCCCATAAAACTAAACCTTTAACTTAAAAATTCAATTGCTGAACTAACTCAAAGCCTTAAAAATGCCATGCATTGCTGAGAACACTAATTAAATGATTAATCGAACAGAAATAGCAAAAGCCTTTTTAGGGTCAGTGAAAATAAATTGCAAATTACCCCTTGAAAATGGGCTTTCGTTTCGTTGCAGAGATCTCAGAATTTGAAGGGACAACTGCCGTTTATTTTTCAAAAACCATATAGCTTTACAAAATCGAGCACTTTCTCTAAATAAGCCTAAATTTTGAATAAAAGTACATTCGTAACTTGCAAAATTATTTAATGTTTGTGGATTTATTATTACAAGCGCATGAATAAATATTTAATAATTTCGTTTAAATAGCATAATATATTTTGGTAAATAAAAAGTTTGAATGCGAAATATAGTTGCTTGTATACTTAACAGATGGTGACACCTTCTTTGATGAAAATTGTAAAGCGAAGTATAGATACTATTAAAAACTTTAAAAGAAAAGAGTTGCATCTGTTACATTGATGATAATCCAAATAAAATAGCGTTGCAGGAGAAAGGAATTTTGTTGATATTTCATGCATCACGCAGTAACTACTGAACGGGTTTGAATGCGGTTACCACTGTACGATCCTCAGCAGTGATACATGGATTACCAAGAAAGAATGAAGGGAGATCAATGTTCGACAACTTATTATCCAACTTAAAAACGGGGATACTTTTTAATGCGGGATTCACACTGTAGCCGCATTATCTTCTTCCACGCGGACGAAGTCGCAGGCAACAGCTATTGGAAAAATATATCAATTTTTAATGTCAAAATTCAAAATTATAAATGTATAAATTTTGAAGGTATAGCGATCTGGAATTGTCTGTAATGCCAAATTTTAATGTAAATAAATCACTACATAGTATAAAACAAAGTCGCTTCCCGCTGTCTGTCCCTATGTATGCTTAGATCTTTAAAACTACGCAACGGATTTTGATGCGGTTTTTTTTAATATGTATGTATGGTTTATATGTATAATACATGCCCGTGCAAAGCCGGGGCGGGTCGGCAATAGTAATAAATAAATGAATATTATGAGTAGTGCAGTAAACTGTACGGCTTGCCTCTTACATGTCGGTTGATGTTACCAAACTTTTCTCCTTTCCAGATCAGCCTGGACGGTGCGACGCTACGTACGATAACCTCCTCTAGCCTCGTGGAGCCTGTTGCAGTGTCGTGCGACATCGCGTCACGACGCGTCGCGGTCGCAGACAACGGCGCCAGGAGTGTCTTCGTGTTTGATCAGCACGGGAACATTGAGCTAGAGGTAAATATCGAACAGCGTTTTGACTTTGGCTTTAATTATATTAATAACCCATTTAGTTGTTGGTCTTTTAACTCTTATTTTCTATGTCTTTGTTTAACTTGAACGTACTATGAAGGCCCAGGAGTTTTAAAGTTAAATCTACCTGTTGCGTTACACCTATATTCAGTGCCGGATTAAGACTACTTGATGCCCTAAGCAATCCGCGCCTATGGGGGACTATCCACTTTTTTTGAAAAATGTTACGTATTTATTACAAAGAGATAGAGCAAAGAATATAATACACTTATACTTTTCTTAGAATAAGTACGAAAGAGATGAGTGTATTTATAATAAAAACCAAAGCATACCATTTTTTCATTGTTTATTGAACTGCGACTTGCGACTTTTACCGACAGCAAATTCACGAACGATAGTGTCGAAGTTCTATATGCACATCTGCCTCTATATTCAATATTGATAAAGGCTCGGAGATCTCTTATAGCATTTTCGTTTGTTTTAATACCTGACTTTTCGGAAGATTTGCAAATTCATGTGGGGTGCACGCAACGAAATCGCATTTCTCAAGGTAGTCAATTTGATTACACGCGGGTTTTCAATAAGTCTTACCTTTCATGAGCTAGAAAATATTTTATAGGTGCTGTTTGTGGTGCCCCCGAGGCGTGATGCCCTAAGCAGTTGCTTAATTTGCTTAAGGGCTAATCCGGCACTGCCTATATTTTGTTAGACTCCTGACACTAAACGTTTCATACTCACTCGAAAGTCTAAATCTATCATGCGCAATATATTTTTATAAATTCGTATCCTATCAAAATATATACGGTAATCACATCACCGCGCTCCTGCGCAATGATGAAGCTTTTTGACTTCTTTAATAATATTCATAACCCATTTAGTTGTTGGTCTTATATCTCTTTATCTTCTATGTCTTTGTTTAACTTGAACGTACTATGAAGGCCCAGGAGTTTTAAAGTTAAATCTACCTGTTGCGTTACACCTATATTTTGTTAGACTCCTGACACTAAACTTTTCATACTAACTCGAATATCTAAATCTATCGTGCGCAATATATTTTTATAAATTCGTATCCTATCAAAATCTATATGGTAATCACATCACCGGGCTCCTGCGCAATCACATCATATGTTAATTTGTCAAATAAAAGCAAAATCTTTATTTGTGAAACATAGGTACTCAAATAAGATGGTAGGTACTTAATAATATAATCGGTCCGCCATGCTCTGCCTCGTGGCATACAAATATATAAAAAAACATATTAATTTGTCAGGTTGGCAACGGCGAGCTGGGGCTAGTCGGTGGAGTGGCGCTTTCTGAAGACTTGCTGGTGGTGGCAGACACTAGTGTCAGGATTTACGACTCGCAAGGAACCCTGCTGCACACGCTCGCGCCTGTGCCTAAAGGTACCATGTAGTTTTTTACTACTATCAACTAACATTATTATTTTTTTATTTACAATAATAATCATAGATATTTTTAATATAAAGTTTTTAGTTTTTAACTATTTACAGATTAACATTGTATAATTACTCTGAACCGGGATGCAAACCCAGGACCTCTCAGGGTTCATGTTTTGCACTATACCCAATTATGAAAAACATCTTGTGTGAATGCAATAATAGTCCAGTCAATCTAACAATTTTTGTATGGAGCAGGTTGAATTAAATGTTCACTGGGTGAAAATTGGGAATATATCAGTAAGTTAACTGAAAATTTTAAATTCAAAAGAATCCCTGATAAATATTTTTCTTGGTCCACATTACATAGACCATAGCTAAGAACAATAATCTTTCCCTGTAGCACAGTATTCGACTGGACTATAAACGATTATGAATTCATATTAGCGTGTTCATACACGCTACAGTAGCCCTAGAAATACCTGTATGCATGTTATCCTAAAATTGGTGACGTTTGCGTAGCGATAGCTTGAGTCGAAACAGTAAAGCGAGGAGCGAATAAAAGCCTGAGCACACCGGATGCGTACGCGTGAAACTAGACTACACGCATTGTGCTAGACTAGACGCAATACAATATAACTTGAGCTGCCACGCAACAACGCCACGCGCACGCATTTGGTGTATGTATATTGGCCTTAAAACGGATAAGAGAACAGGAAGGCGAGGACAGGATATTGGCAACACGCTGTTTACAATAGAAGTTCTTTTATGGCTCACTAGATGGCGCTGAAATCAAAATACAAGGGGAGTCTATTTTTGTATGGATCTCTGCATCGCGATATCAAAGTTTTCTTGCTTCGTTAGTATAAGTATCAGCGGCTCAATATTACTGTCGTACTTGCTTCGGCAGTACATATACTAAAATTGGAACGATACAGAGAAGATTAGCATGGCCCCTGCGCAAGGATGACACGCAAAATCGTGAAGCGTTCCACATTTTTTGACGCTTTACGCTCTTTAGTTATTTCTATAATAATATTCTATAAAACCCTATCTTGCAAGTTTGCACCGCTATGTACTATCTATATGGATTAGTAGCAAATCGTCATTTTCGCAACAATGTGTGTGAGACTGTGACCTACGTGACATTTATTTATGCAGCCAAATTCATACTGAAGTCTCGGTAAGTGCTCAGTTTCTAAGTTTGATGAACCTTTTTGTGACTGAATATTTGATGAATATGTTTGTAGTTGAAACCAGGAAAATTGGTATGAAGCCTTGAAATGAAATGAAATATATTTATTTATGTAGGTATTAGGTATATCAGATACACTTATTACAGGTCAGTTTTAATGTAATATAATTAAATAATCTATGTCTTTAGGTAATAGCTTTATGCAATAAATAATAATATAGTGACATACACAAGGAAATAAATAAAGGTTGGATTTACTTAAATTTATTTTAATAAAATAAAGAATGAAATAAAGAACATAGGAATAAGGAATAAATAATATTATAAATATATGCCTAACTCCGCCCATTCGATTAGTCTTGCTAGGAAGAAAAGCAAGAAACTTAGCAAGATCATGTCTTATTTGGCAATCAAGAATGACATGTTTCAGGGTTTTTGGAAAATCATCACCTGAGGGGGTAATTTAGGGGATGATAGTGTGTGTAGGAAATTCGTTATTTTTGTAGTTAAAAACATAAAAATTTGTTATTTAGCCTTTTTGGTTTAAAATAAAGAAATAGTGTCTCAGCGTTTCTGGAAGAAAAAAAATGATTTTGTTTTTCTTATTTACTTAATAAGTACACAACACAGTCCCTCGTACCTCCATCCCCTATATACTGGCATGTGTTTGAGAAGGTGCTCTTCAATAAGGTGGTCTACTAGCGTTTTAAATGTGGTTTAAATTTTACAATTGGTAATATGTGTGGTCAGTCGCCATTGATGAAAGAAAGTGAATGAATACAAAAATGAATGAACTGAAAAATGAACGAATATACGTAGGTCACACACCCTGCGTTCCGAGATAGATTTATATCGCTAAAATCGATTACGAATGAATGAGGTGAATGGCTAATAATCCATGAGTGAAGCAAATGCGTTCATTCATTCGTATGACTTTCGTGGCTCATGCGACGGAGGTGAGGCGATGTGAGCGTTGAACGGAATGGAATGTCAAAATTGTTTTCGCTCCATTATTTCAGCAATTCAGATCAGACAAACCATGGTATATTTTTATTCGGCCATGAGAGAAACAAATGAAAAGTCGTGTGGAACTCTTCATCGAAAAGGAAGAATTTATATGTATATTTTTTTTCGTCGCTATCTGAGTCTACGTTGAAGAACAGTGCTACAAACTCTTGTTCCATCACGAATCACGGCACTTTGACGAAATATAAATAAAATAATCGTATTGTATTCTGTGGTAAGAGGTTATGGTTAAGATGTATCTTTTTTAATGCGGTCTGAATCATAAGCTATCTTTCACATCGTTTGCTAGCTCACAAATTACGGACCAGTCATCGCTCACACTTTAATTTATTCATAGCTTTTATCGATGTAATTCTATTTCGGACCGCACGGAATGTCTCACACAACGACAAATTGACCACATGCGAAAATGACGAATTGCGAATATGACCATTTGCGAAGATAACCAGTTGCGAGTGAAATATATCTAATCATAATATCGGGTTTCAGTGGTTCAGTGTAACACGATTTAACTTATTTGCCAGGACATTCGTCCTGTTTTTGTCTTTTCAATACAGAAAGAAAAAGACGTGTAGAATAGAAACTTTTGTGTAACTGGGATTTGGTCTATTGGTTTTCATGATAATGAGAATTATGCGGGTTAATTGATATTCTACATCAGGGGTCGGCAACCTTTGATATAGGAGCGCCACGAAGTTACCAGGGGATCAGCGAGGGCCGCATCTCATTTTTGTATATGAATAAAATGCATTAATTAATTTCGTATCATAATATATTGTACTTTTACGCATTTTAATTTTTGATTTGTGAAAAACTAATGCGATTTTTGCGGCTGCATTTGACCTGCAAGTTTTTCTATGTTCGCTTACATTTTAGATGTGGAAATACGCGGTATCTCAATGTGCATCCGTTAAACGAGAATATGCTGGCTTTTTCGATAGTTCAGAATGACAAATGTCTGGTCACACAAATATGTAAAACATAGTTATCATGCAACGGTTGCGAACCTTGCGGGCCGCACCGAAGTGCTTCAGCGGCCCGCGGGCCTCGGGTTGCCGACTCCTCTCTACATACATACACATTATGTTGGTAGGTCATTGACATATTTTAACTCTGCATAATGACTGACACATTGACACTTCTACTGGAGTAATGAATGCGAATAATTTATTTGTAACATAAACATTTCAAAAATACATCGCAATTTCTTTTTATCTTTTATTGTATTACCTGAAAAATTATTACCTTTCATCTCTCTGACTAGACTGACTATGCTACTTTATTTGTATGTATGTATTTATGTATTTGTGTATATTAGTATGTAGTGTATTATATTAAAATATTAGGCTTGAAGAAGATTATTTTTCTTTTTGCACAAATATGATAACTTCACTTGTAAATTTTTCTCTTTCTCCACACCATCGGTTGACTGGAAGAAATTTCTTTAATGAATAAGTCCGCCCTTGCCTTTGTTATTCTGTGTTTTATTTTAATTTTTCTGTGCAATAAAGTGTTTATTCATTCATTCATTCATTCATAGTGAATTATACAGGGTCGGAAGTTGAAAAGGGGCACAAAGGGCAGCTACAAGAAAATGTTCTTACAAGAGTTACAAGACTAACTTTTGGAGTATGTTACTTCTGCATTCACAGATATAGAAAAAAAAAATACAGCAACAAAAAAAACAAATAAAAAAAAAATTTTTTTTTGCATTTTGTTCTAGGAACAAAAGTCTATCGATTCAACCGAGGTCAATGTATTCGATCTAGAAAACGCTAAATAAAATTCCCATACTCCTACTAATAAGAAACGTAAGTCTAAATTCTAACTGTATTTCATACTAAATATACATAGGTATATGGGAATTTTATTTTGCGTTATCTGAGAGTTCTAATATCTTGACCTCGGTTGAACCCATATAGACTTAAATTTCTTAACAGTAAGAGGATCATGTAAGATGGCTTTTTAATGTGAATATTAAAGCCGATTCTGAAGGCTTTAATTTTAGTTTTAGTGCTGTCAAAACTAAATTTCTTCGATACAAAATAGTCCTTAAGAGTTAAGATTAGAAGCTAAATTTCTTTGGAAAATTTTAAGCCCTAAAACTAAAATTAAAGCCTTCAGAATTGGCTTTATTGTCTTTTTCCTGATAACTGTACATTTTTATAAAAATCTTAGAATGAAGAAGTCAAATAATCTAAAAGTTCGGGTTAGTCTCCTAAATACTTTAAGCTATAATGGTTCTGGTAACTGCCCTTTATGCGCCATCTCAACTTTCCAACTTCAGGTTGGTAAACTGTATAAATTTGTTGCCTTACTTATAATAACTAAGTTAGATAATTAAGAGTCCCACGAATCGACGGATGAACTCCATGCTGGAAGGGGCGTGGCAATTACAGTGCGCGCCAACCTTTTAATGCAAAATACAAATTTAATGCACAATTAGTCATGATCTTGTCCAAACAAAGATAAAACAGCATATAAAGTTGTTTTTGAAATGACCATGACTAATCGTGTATACAATTTCAAACTCTTGCGATATAAACCTCACTAATACTGAATTATTGGCGTCAATTGCCACATCCCAAAATTCTTTTAAATTTTTTATTTCTTAACAAGTAAAACAAAGTGAAGTTGTGGACTTTGCTCTAAGCGACCCTTAAGGCGATATGCGAAAAAAATACGGGTGTTTCTTTTCTGTGTATTTCATGAAATACACGGAAAATTATAATCTGTTTCTGATATATGCATTTTGACTATATAATCTAGGGTTTTGAAATTGGAAAACATGTTTGGATAAATTTTCCTTGATAGAAATAATTGTTGAAGTGAGGTCTTCAAACACACTTTTTCTCCTCGTTTGACGAATAGGAACCATATACAGAACTCAAACATATTCTATTAGGTGTGTTTTAACAATATGTAGAGATTTGATATTTGAAATTTTGCTAGCTATTTTAGTTTTTTTAATAAAAATATAAAACCAACTTTTTTCCCTTTTGCTCTGAATCCGCCCCTCTCGCACTGCACGATTTTTCGCTCGGAGTGACAGTGACAAAAATAAAATTCGCATAGCCTCTTAAGTTATTCTGATCATTATTTCCGTAGGTCGAGGCGGTTACGGCGGTATAGCGCTAGAAACCACAGAAAATGGAAATCGCATTGTGTGCGCGAGGTCTGTGCGCGGACGGCCGGCCCTCGTGGTGCTTGAAGCAGGTATGCAGACCTTTGAATGTCTTTATAAATAAAGTTATTTTTTAACAAATACACATCTATTAATAAGAAAATCCTTTTTTATCACACAATAAAGCCGATTCTGAAGGTTTTAATTTTAGTTTTAGTGCTGTGAAAACTAAATTTTCTTGATTTCAAAATAGTTCTTAATTGTTTGGAACAGAAGCTAAATTACTATGGAATTTTTTTAATTTTGACAGCTCTAAAGCGAAAATTAAAGCCTTCAGAATCGGCTCTAATATACTGATATCATATATTTTAATCATAAATATTATATTATATTTTAATATATTTTTTTAAAGTGATATTTAACGAAACTAATTCATCAAAACGCTTATTTTAAATTGAAGCTATGATGATAACATCATGTTTTGTTTTGCTTAATACTATTTCTAAACATGAAACTTAAAGTTGTTAATATTGATTGATTTCTTACAATTTCAATACGAAACGGAAGAATTGATCTTATTTAACTTATTAAAAAAAACTGTATTTTACTTGAGATAGATTTTCGTTTTATAATCCAGGCCTGTGAAGTATCAACATTACATCTAAACGCTTGTAGGGGGGTGGTATGATCATCCTCTATAAGTGCATTGGCCCAGTATCTTCTGGCTGTGTTCCATACAGGCGAAAAATGTACCAAAAATAGGAAAAAACATAATTTATTAATAAAATATATGTGTTTTCTTTCGGCTTTTCCTTATAAATAAATTATATACAACGTGTTACAGAAATGTATAACCATAGTTGAAGAGCTTATTCAGTCAATGGTATAGAACAACTTTTACTACAGAGCCAAACCTGAAATCTCAAAAAAAAATCTGCCCTTCCATACATTTCGGCCGAGCGGCATTGTATTTTTCTATGAAACAGTAAAATATTCTTTTCGAGATACATGTTTTGTTCCATAGTAAAAGTTGTTCTATACCATTGACTGAATAAGCTCTTCAAATATGATATATTAGATATATTAGGGCTCGAAAGATATCTTGCTCTAATTAATTTTTGTGTGTATTTTAATAAAAACTGCTGTATACAACCAAAATACCAAAGCTAATATAAAATACCAAAGCTTGCGACTAGAAATACTGAGTGGGCGAATTTAAAGTATGAAATCGAAAATATTTCATCATAAGTCAAAAAATAGGTGCGTCGACGAGCGAAGCGAAGAGGAGCGTGTCCCTTGTTTTATTATTTAAAATTAAATTGTCACTAAAATAGAAAATAATTAGCCTGAGAATTATTCAACTTAATTCAAATTTGTATTTTCAAGACGCCGCTTTCAAAATTTTAATTCGCTCAGTCTTTCGCCCACTTAGTATTTAAGTACGCTATATTCAGTATTTTTGACAACTTAAATTTGAATGTATCTTCGCTCGTTTAAATAAAACCCATTAATTTATCTGTATATTTATAATTTAAAATATATTATTAACTTAAATTCAAAAAGCAGTGGTAGTTCAATCTCTCAATCTTGGGCTCGAGTTCGAAATGGTTCGAATCCTTCCGATGGCATTTAGTTTTGCGGATAAAATATGTACATGCCACTTGCTGACGGTAAAGGAAAGCACTGCTGTGTACTGTGAGGTAAACCTGCATGTCCTATAAACCGTATATTTGTGCCCGAAGTAGATACAGCTATAATACTAAATCAACCCTAATCTCGTTTTGACGTTAAATCGGTTACGAGTGCTGATAGTTCTAGTGGCAGTTCATATTCAGAAACACCTCTAACACCTTGTCGGGGATACAAGCTGTTTTGATATGTTTAAAAAAATACTACATTTTTTCACAAGTTTACAGCTTGGCAAAAGCGTTTAATAAAAAAATAATACATTACGACCAAAATATTTATTTCCACCAGTCAGCGTGTCAATTTTTTTTTTGCCAGCCTGTACCTTAATGTTTATTTCTTAAACTTTGACAGGAGGCGCCGGTAGAATACTAGCGGCTTGTGAGTTAGCAGAACGCAGGCCGCGGAGGGTAGCGGGGCTGACGTTGTTGCCCAAGAGGAGGGCGCTATTGGCAGACTTGGCTGCCGACTGCTTGAGATTACACACTTATTGGTGAATGGTCAGTTTATTTATTGATACAATAAGTTCGCAGACCACAGGCGCGATGGATACCGGGGCTGACGTTGTTGCCCAAGAAGAGGGCGCTATTTGCGGACTTGGCTGCCGACTGCTTGAGATTACACACTTATTGGCGAAGGGTTAGCGTATTTACTGATATAATAAGTTAGCAGAGCGCAGGCTGCGATGGGTGCTGGAGCTGACGTTGTTGCCTAAGAAGAGGGCGCTATTGTTGGACTTGGCTGCCGACTGCCTGAGATTACACACTTATTGGTGAACGGTTAGTGTATTTACTGATATAATAAGTTAGCAGAGCGCAGGCCGCGATAGGTGCTGGGGCTGTTGCCTAAAAAGAGGGCGCTATTGATGGACTTGACTGCCGACTGCTTGAGATTACACACTTATTGGTGAATGGTCAGTTTATTTATTGATACAATAAGTAAGCAGACCACAGGCGCATGGGGCGCATGGGTGCCGGGGCTGACGTTGTTGCCCAAGAAGAGGGCGCTTTTGGTGGACTTGGCTGCCGACTGCTTGAGATTACACACTTATTGGTGAATGGTCAGTTTATTTACGAGCGCAGGCCGCGATGAGTACCGGGGCTGACGTTGTTTTTATAAGTTCGTAGATTGCAGGCTGCAGCGGGTGGCGAGGCTGACGTTGTTGCCTAAGAAGAGGGCGCTATTGGCGGACTTGGCTGCCGAACTACCTACGTCAATAATAGTTGTAGGCGTATAGCTTTTATTTATTACTAATACACCCACCATTTTATCTTAATCTTCAATTAGTTTTAATAGAAATCTAAATCTAAATCTTGTATTATTTCAGATCAGACTGATGTAAGGATAAAGGGAAAGTAATCAAGAGTTGCCATACGGCGTACGGAAAATCGAATTTTCATGCTAGTCTATTCTGTAAGTTAGAAGCGAACTGAGCGCCATATCTGGACTGTAGCAGAATGAGGGGTAGGTACCAAAGTCATAAGACCTGCTTACTATCGGCCATGGGTCAAACTAAACTGCAATAAGCCGAATGCGATGAAGTCGTTATTTAAGGCAAACTTGAAAAGAAAATCAGGCTCAAAAATCAAAATATACTATTCGGTTAAGTGGAATAAGTGGCCGAAGTGAGGTCGCTATTGTCATCATTTAATGAATGATATTCTTAGTACTTACAGTATTTATTTCGTATTAAGTTGATTTGTACCGTTATTTGTAACCCGCTCTTGTGTTAAAACTTTTAAATCATGATATTTATATTTTTAATTGCGACTGATTTTTGTAATACATTAAATTATGTGTTTTTGTCATACAGTTCTTGCACAGACCACTAAGCCATTAGACCTCGTAAGGAGGGCAAACCTTTTTCAACAACACATCAGTGCAGTTTCACTACTACTCGTATATAAATGTTATTTCATACTATCCCATCTCTATTTCCTCACTTAGTACCCTCCCCGCGTTACCCCGGCAGCGGCGGAAAAATATTATTTCTTGTCACGTGGTTGATAAGATGTCTAATTGCTGAGTGGTCTGTGTGTTCCTGTAACTGCCAAAAAAAAAAAACATTTTTGTCGACTCGCTGTTTACTAGTCAGGTTAAAACGGCATTTAATCTCAATTAATTTTTCAAAAATATCGTAGAATCATAAAAGAGGTTGAATCTCAATATAACTACATATTTCGTGGTAAAATTTATAAAAAGTCATATATTTTTGTAATTCATCGACTCATTAATGCCGCCTAAACATTTCATGATTTATCTATGTAGCACTAAACTAAGGACAAGTCATTATTTTCGCATTTCATTTATGTTTAGCTAAAATGTCACAAAAAGATATCGTATCATACAGCCTTTAATATTAATTGCTCAATGTATGAAAACGACAACACCATATCAATCACATAATAAGAAATTAATAAGTTTCCATATTAGTAGATTTTAGACTACTAAAATTCATTGTTGACAAATAAAAATACGTAATTTTTTTTTTACTATAGCAAAACCTAGTGAATGTTTTCTATCGATCTAACACTTTTAAAAAAATAAAGGAAATGTATCCAATTATTGACAGTCAAGTAAAGCACATAGTTGCAAATTTTCTCGCTATAAGGCCACATACACAAATTAAATGATTAATCAAACACTTTTAAAAAAATAAAGGAAATGAATCCAATTGTTGACAGTCAAGTAAGGCACATAGTTGCAAATTTACACAAATTAAATGATTAATCAAACACTTTAAAAAAAATAAAGGAAATGAATCAAATTGTTGACAGTCAAGTAAGGCACATGGTTGCAAATTTTCTCGCTATAAGGCCACATACACAAATTAAACGATTAATCAAACACTTTTAAAAAAATAAAGGAAATTAACCCAATTGTTGACAGTCAAGTAAGGCACATAGTTGCAAATTTTCTCGCTATAAGGCCACATACACAAATTAAATGATTAATCAAAGTCTGTTGTAAGTATAATTTCGCTTAAATATATGTACGAATTTAATCTGCTTTAGTCTAGTTGGACCTAATCTGTATGAGGTCCAAGATAACCCTTATAAATAAAGCAAGGTTTGTATCAAGCCTTAGATGTTTAGGCATTCAAAGACAATATCATGAGTTATCATGTTTTTTTTTCTATGCTGACACCTTATTGTCATGCTTCGTTCAACAAATAAATTTACGGCTCATAGTCGTTACCTGGAATTTAATTAAAAAAAAGTTTTTGCAAGTACTTTTTTTTTCTGTAAATCTGTATTACAGTGGAGATCATATCAAGCTAAACACTGTATAGATGCATAACTACTCTACATGTTAAAAAGACAGTGCTTCCTCAATAGGCACGAAGCGCCCGCGACAAACATACAAATGACAATGGGCAAACTTGTATGGGAGTTGGTCAAAGCGCCGCCAATATTAAGATGTGTGTTAAATAAAAAGGACATTCAAGCAAGCAGAAACCCAACAAAATCAAAAATTAAATGTATTCGTTGAGATTTTAACATTTGCAAAAACTTTCTTCGGGGCCCCGTGTTATTTACAATAACTGAAGTATGGGAGGTTGTGAAACATAAAATTAGTCATATCTCAAATAGATTTTGATGGGGTTCTGCTTGCTCGAGGACTACTCATACATTATGTCCTTTCATTTAAAATATGTCTTGATCTTGGCGGCGCTTGGACAGAGTTTGCGCACTATTATTTCACCGTTCATCTTGAAAGAGAGGGCAAATTGCAAACTGTTCAACTCGACGTGATCTTCACTGTACGTGTTAATTAATCGTATCGTATTAAAAATGAGGCTTCTTAGCAGTTACTTTGTAGATTAAGTTCAAACCCCATAATAAGTTGTTTCATAACAGCGTCTTGTGATAATAACATGGAGAGAGATGTATGTAGGTTTAGATCTAGTCTGAGATAGAGTGTATTGAGAGTAGTCATAGGAGGTATAGAACAACAATATTGCGTAATTGCTTGCATTGATCTATCAAACTTGACCAGATGGCGCTGCTATCGCTTGCTAGTTTGTATTTTATTGTATTATAATTATCTTAAAACCACTCTATCCTAATCTAATAACGGTTGTATTTCTAAAATAACAATCTCGCAACTCAATACAGTTCGGTATCAAATAAGGAAAGTAACCGATTGCAACGCCATCTATAAAATGGTTCTCCACAAAAAAATTATCCTTCAACCGCATTTTCTGACAGTTGATTAGTGTCACAGTTAAAAAACAAAGGCGTCAGAGCAAGACTTATTTCCTTGGAGCGCCGACCCTTAATTAAAACTAAGTAGTTACGTACCTAGTGATGATTTCCCAAAGAAAAATAATCACGAAAATGAAAGAAAAATAATTGAATCTGCCCATACAAAATTCACACATGATTTTTAACTTGGTAGGAATCGAGAAATAGTATTTTTCGTGCCGAGTAAAAAAAGATTTTCTAACCCGATGAATGAAGTTCGGCTCACGTCGAAAGCTTACTTTCCGAGGGTAAGAAAAGCCATTTTTTACTCGGTACGAACGATACTTTTTCTACTACCTTTCAGGTGGAGTAGGCCATCATCAGAATCACTTCCTGATAAATTCGCTATGTTTTCCCCCAAATTTTAAGTCTTATGGGGAAAGGAATACATGGCGAATTTTTCAGAAAGTGATTCTGATGATGAATCAATGTCTACTCCACCTGAAAGTTAGTAGAAAAAGTAACGTTCGTACCGAGTACAAAATGGCTTCTCTTACCCTCGGAATATAAGCTTTCTTCATACTAGGTTCATTCCTTGCCTAAGAAATAGGTAATTTTGTACTCGGTACGAAATATATCACTTCATTTCTGCAGATGTGTTTCTTTGGGAAAGCTGTTCTGTATGATAGACATATAGACTATATGCAACCGACCCATGCTTTACTTAAAAATTTTCATTTTTCAAGATGTAATTATTAATTTTTTTCTAGATTAGACTACTTTCAAATATTATTTGACAGTTAAAAACTTTTGTGAAACCCTATAATTGGTCTTTGTTTGTATACTTATAAGTTTACCACTATTATTTAAAATGACGATGTTTTTTTTAAATAAGCATATTGTAATTGACTGTTGGGTTTCCGAATAAAAATTATAAAATTATAAAAAATTATGATCACTAGACTGTATGTATCTTCGGTTTTATTCGCTCTGTATGCTCCCACTTTGGACGTTGCACTATGTATAGGTAGATAGAATCAAACAAGTTATGATGTGATTCTGGTTGAGCTGCAGTTTTTACAATAGTTTACTGTACATTTGAAAATGCACTGTATTTTACGGATTTAGTGTTCCAATTAGTAGCAATTTGAAGGCTTGTACATTTTCAATTTTAATTATAATACAACATTTTAGCACCATATTAAAATTGCGATTCAACCAGCAGCAGCAAGGAGGAGGTAAATCAATTTAAATGTTATAGTCGGGAAGGAATGTTTATAATTGTGTTGTATTTGTGTATTTTGCTACATTGTATATTGACGATGTATAGGTATGTGTATGTTCTAATGCTTATTTTGTACCAAAACTAATGAATGAATCACTTTAGTTAAGATTTTTTGTCCCACTCAATTTTTTGTATGTTCCACTTGTAAGGTTTTTGAGTGATAAGAGGAATTTTTTCGTTAATATGAGTTCCTTAATATTGCTTTCTGTCCATAATTTAATTAATATAGAACTTGATGTTTTGATGATTGAACTCGAAATGATTTAAAATCGATACTTGCAGTTTAAAACTTGAATCAAAATATTAAATTTTATACGTAGTACATTGCAACTATAAAGTCATGAAATGTATTTATATATGTAACCTATTAGTATGTAGTATATAGGATGGGATTTGGTCCGCCGCCTGGATTCGTGCTGGGGGCTCGGTTGGTGATCATTGAACCTTGTTCCTGGTCCCTGGCCGGGTCTCCGGTATGGGTTCGGGCGGCTGATTAGATTTTACCTTGTATAATATATATTTTACCTATCATTTTAATCGTAAATATATTGCGCGTGCGTAAAATCGGCATTTTCCGCACTTGTGCTATAAAAAATTATACGAAACTCGTGCGAGAAACTTTTTCTCGACTCCTTCGGCTCGTGCCGCAAACTCACACTCGTCAGAAAACGTTTCATCGCTCTCGTTGTACTATTTACTGGTAACACCTGATTTCCCCATACAAAAGATCTCAGGTGTTGCCATATTAATTCTGTTTTGGCAAAGAAAGGGGCGCCCCTATTTATTTCATAACTTTATAGTTGCACTGTATTTCAAATAAATGAAGGGTTAGTGTTACCATAATAATTGTCACTTAAATAAACTTAGGAATTCTGTTATCAACCGTTTCATACACACTTAGAACTTGTTACAATTAAGATGTTACTTCATTATAAGAGTGGACTACGCTTCAAACAAATAAATATATAAAAGTCAGCCACCCGCTTTGCTCTTTGGCATCAAGATCTTGAATAAATCACGCGCCCTATAAAGGGGTAAATGTACAGGTATCTTTAAATTTAACTACATACATATTATATAATGAACTTATACTTAACAACTGTCGCAAAGAAACATACCTGCGGAAATAAAAAAATATTTCTTAAGCCTCTACCTGACCCTAGAACATCAACAACGCCAGACTTTCGAGGGTTCTTTGGAAGAAATTAGGTCTCTCCTTATATTGAAAAAAAAAATACATTTGTTTTATTGGTCTTTTATTAAGTTAACGTACTATTGAAAAATATATTAAAATAGTTTTGTATAAAAGAATATTATATTTCCATCATATTTTTTTGGTTTTTAAACGTTCCGCAGAAAAACGCGGTTAAGGGATCGACTTGATTTTTTTTTCTTAATATAGGTAATAGAAATATGAAGTGAATCTACTTGAATTCAATATTTTTTTACTTACAAAATATTTCAGTATTAATATTAAGTAACTAAAAACCCTCCAATTTGCTGTTTCGCTGCATAGGGTAGGACATACTCTTAATCATTTTCAATTCCTACCACAGACGTTAATCTAAATACGAGTAGATGCAATAGACGCAAGTGCATCAAACTCTATAAAAACCAAGCGTGTCACATTTTACTATGAAAACGATTGACAGCGGTTTGAATTTTAGAAGGAATTGTAAGACAAGACATAAAAGAGTCAACGTTGTAGGAGTCAATATCTGTACAGTGCTCCCAAAGTAATAATCTTCGCCACTGTTCGGCAAAGTTCGTATTTCCTTACACTTTCTATACAAGCAATAAGATCACGTGGTACGTCCGGTCGCTCGGCTATAGATTTGTATGCGCGTTATTACTTTGGGAGTACTGTAAAGAACATTGCTCTCCCTTTTGGCGCGCTTTTTTGGCACGCGAATTACATACACTCGCGTCATCTATTTTGACATTTGTGATTCCTACCATGAATTTTGTATGGACAGTGCAGTGAGGGCAGGAAGATGTTTTCTTATTTGCGTGGTTATATTTCTTTAGGAAACTTGTTCAGTATGATGATGTGTTTTATTTAAAAATTTCAGTATCTGAACATTTGCTAAATATATCTAAATATATACATACTAATAAACTAGACACAATTTCCTACACAATAATGTTGCGAAGCCATGTCATACACTGATAAAGATCACAAAGTGCATTACACTGCCTTTAGTCTTTTAATGCATTTAAAGGTTCACATTAATTAGTATAAATGTAGTAAAACTTGTTATCAAACAAATCTGGTACAAATTAAATCAATAAAAAATTACTAAGTACTATATTTTTTGCTCGTAGATGTTCAAGTAAAAAGCAAATTATTTTTATTGATTCCTTACGTTTATATTTACTTGTATTTCTTGGAAAAATGGTCTATTTTGCTAAAAAGATTGAAATACTATTTTTGCGAAAATCATGGAATTGAAGTGTTTTTAATTTCCAAAACTATCTGGTAATTGTAAGTCGAAATTGCATTTATAAAAAGCTGTGAAACTGTACTTAATTATGTATCAATCACGAAGTATCTCAGTGTCCTGTCGATGATGTCACTTTTGTGCAAAATACAATACAAGTTATCGAACTTTATCAAAGTGTTTTTATTTATCTGCCTTCCACAACATCCCGTAGAAGTTTGCAGAGCCTCCATCTTATCTCTTCAGGTGGGCAAAGTTAGAACTAAAGCCCTAGACTTTAAGGAAGTCCCTGCAACGCGTTCATAAATAGAAGTAAATAAATAGTGTGGTGCGCCACAAAAAAACAGCATTTAAATAATTTGGTCAGCATACAAAGATTTTGTTTGCAATAAAAAAAACAGACAACAATCTTTGTTCCGCAAATAATTTTGATAATGGTCAAAAATTAAATCATAAATAGGCAGCTTACAATAACATGAGTTTGTATAATAAACATTCAGTCCGCAAAATAACTACTTGATCAGCAGGATTTCATGATTGATCAGCAGAGAAAACATGTCTATGCAAAAAATAGGTTGAATATGTTCCGAAACCGTAGTGGCTGAAGCTGCAAGCCGAAGGTGAGCATGGGTGACTGCTTTGTTACGCAAGTGCGAAGGGGCTGCACTTTCCGCAACGCCGAAGCAATTGCAAAATGAAAAATGATTCTTTTTGCTTACCCTCGGAGTGCTTACCAACATTTTATTAAACAGGAGCACCTCATTGCAGCTTATATAATTAATATGCTGTACAAAAATAATTACAGCCATCCAGAATGACATAAATTGATTTGAAATGTTTGCTGGCCATGAGTTGCTGATCAATTAGCTATTTCTGCTCACAGATTATATTTTTCTGCTCACAAAAATACCAATACTATGCTAACCATTTAAATAACACCCTTCAAATTAGGGGTCGCGACACGGGTTCTAATGCCATCTCTGTCGCACGCGTTGAAAATAGTATACGCTATCGCTATACGCTAGTGTTAGAACCTGACGAAAGTGTTAATTTATGAACGGCTATCAGCACAGACTGAAGAGCGGTTTTGCAGTCGTATTGTGAAAAACCTGCCTTTTTCTAATTAATCGAAACAGAACACTTCAATTCAAAATTCACTCAATAGTTATTCAACAAAACCTTATTTCCTATGTATTGCATATGCTGTCATCGCAGTTTCCAGTAGTTTCTGTATTCTAATTTACAGAAACCAATGGAAACTTTGCGATGGCAGCATACACGATACATAGGTAATAAGGTTTTGTTTAATAACTATTCAGTGAATTTTGAATTTAATCGGTTAGATTGCGCATTTAACGAGTCTCGAATCCGGACAGTTTTTGTGGAACAAAAAATTAAACCGTTTAATTACGATAATCCTAAGTAAAATCAACCTTTGCAGACGCGGATCCAAGGTCCCCCGTATGCAATGAGTGCAGTTGCCCCTCTGAACAACGAATGAAGTACTTACATAAGTTTGACGATATTCAAACATAAATACCTCGCTAGACGATCTATTACTGTAGATAAGTATTATTTATATGGCAGGTAGGTAAACGACAAAGGACACGACAAATAATAGAAAACTATTATTCTTAAAGTTTTTATTAATTTAGAAAAGATATCCAAAAATAATCACACAAAGAAATATCAGAACGTAAGGTATTAAACATTAAATAATGCAGTGTTTCCTTATATTATTAGGAACCTTAGCGAATGGCTTAACTTGCTTAGAGACTAATAATAAATGCAAACATCTTTGTCTCGGTATTATTTTAGTGGAATAACCAGTTGTAGAGCTTGAATGACTGAATTGAAGAAGCGAAATAAGTTGGTCAGGATCGAAGCCAATAGAGATAGCCTTTTATACATTTAAGGTAATACTGACATAGACAAATGATGGCATTATTGTGCCCTTGTACCGTTGTTGACATGCCGTTCCAAGGATGAAAAAGGGCAGAAACGCTTTAAGATCCTGCTCGTACTGAGGGTTCATTGCATTATCATACGATATTTTTTCCGAAACGGCCACGACCTATGTTATGTACATCATTAAGTTTAATTCTATTTCATCATCATACGAAAATAAAGTTTTGGTTTCAAATTGGTGGCCCACTTTATTATGTGATATTTATAGTCAGGCCCGGATTTCCGCCTAGGCCAGGGCGCAGAAGGATAATATAGAAAAAAAAAAGAAGTTTTTGGAACGAAGTTCCTTATCGCACGTTACACTCCAGTTGCTTGGCGAATGTGGGGTAGGCAGAAAAAAGTGTAATATTTCGAACGTTTCATTGTATCGCTTTGATTTCTTTATCGCTAAAGCTTCTTCCAGCGTTTCATAGAAAGGGTGACGCGACGCGGTCAAATCGACAATATGATGCAATAAGTTTAAGTAACCTTAAGAAAGTTATAAAGAATAATCATCAGTGAGCTCTTGAATAGCTAGCTGGTTGTTATGATTTTACGATTTTTTATGCTACGAACGCATAACATCTTTTCTCCTTAGATCGCTTGTGAGATGTGGACAAGCGTATGTCTATGTATAGATGTATTACTGCAGTATAGATGTGCGGGCGGGGGCAAGCGCGTCAGTAGCGTAAGAAACTTTTTTCCAAACGGGTGTCCGACGATACCTATGATTTTTTTTTTCTATGATGGCCCAATCGGCGATTTATTGCTCAATCAGACAACAAACAACACTGCACCCGTAGCAATACTAACCGCGACCGAACGATCTCGAACATGCATACCCCTGCCGAATTTCTAACAAAAATAAATATTTTTCATTTCCACTTGTCCAAATATATATTTTTTTGGAGCTTAAGTGCCTCTTCATTCCAGTGCCTAGGGCCCTGGATCTCTAAGTCCGGGCCTGATTACAGATAGTCTAAAAGTACGATAAATAGCGTTACCAAATTCTCGAATAAAAAATACTAACAATTCAGAATTTAAACCGAGATCAAAATAAGAACTTATTTTAAATACAATGGACCAATATATGGCTCCATTCTTATCTAATATCAATAGGTTTAAACTACATACAATTTTAGCCAATAGAATACCAGTCAAGAAGCTTAGTACCAACTAGTCAGTCCGAAGAATTTTTACAATAATCTCTTATTTAAATGACCAAAATTAGACCTCTTATTTCTTGTTTTTCACTTAATTAAATTCAATATCCTCGTGCTGCTGATGATGCAAACTTCACACTTAAGGCGCTCTTATCCCAAAATCAGTAATTTCAAAGTCAAATAGAACTTTCAAATATAGTCAAAAACTTCCAAAAAAAAAATACGCAATATAGTTCGAACCTTTATCTAGGTCTTCCACGCATGTGTTAAACGATCAGATAAACTTTGCTCGATAGAAATAACGAACACAGCATGTGACCTTTCAAATCATGCCATTTCCATAATTTCACTCTTTTATTAACGAAACATACCTGGTAATATTGCTCTTTAAATTTTCTAGGTCAACCACGTAAGTGGGTTTTAATAAACATATCCCTTATTTTTAAACAATTTAAAAACCGATAAAAACAACGAAAAAGTACAAAAGTGTGGTTATTTTCTTTACTCCTTACACGTAAAGAAAAAGACAGAGAGTCGCTCTTGTGGGATAAGAGCGCCTTAAGTCTCTATTTACCGAACGTCGCCAAGGTTTCCTTGCATTCTTTGACGGTTTTGTTGAGGCGTTCCACAGTGGCCGAGGTTTGCTTAGAGCCGAGAAGTCTTGTGCAACTGCCAATGGTGGTGTGGTATCCGCACACATTGTGGAGGACGCGGATTGCCTTGTCACCTCCGACGAACAAATATTTGTTACTGGCGTCGAACACCATGCATGTTATTAGACCTGTAAAGAGAAAAAATAGATGTGGGTACGGGTAAACCATTTACCATTTGAATTTAGTTTAGGGTCGCAGTTAGACAACAGGAATATTCAGGAATTTTGGTCCAATGCCAGGAAATCAGAAAAAAACTGGATTTGTCAGGAATTATTAAAAGAGAATAAATAAATGCTTACTATTATTATAATTATCGATTTACATTGTGTTTGTAGCAAATTTCAGGAAATTTATCGAGTTATCAGGAATTTTGTCCGGAACACACATTACCGGATCCTAGGGGTACAAATATGAACTTGCTGTCGACTTGACATCGATTCGATATATAAAGATGTAACTCTTATTTCATTGCAATAAGGGGTATCGTTTAGAATTTATCGATTTCATCTGTCAAATTTATCGAATTGATGCTTACGTACTTACACTACAGTAACGTCTAGGTTTTATTATTTTTGTAAATGTAACAGAATCTGAAATCAAATTTCGCACCTAAACTGCTATGCGAGCACGTACGCGTCGATTAGATAAATTTGACAGATAGAATCGATAAATTCTTAACGATACCCTTATTGCAATGAAATAAGAGTCACATCTTTATTTATCGAATCGATGTCGAGTCGACAACAAGTTCATACTTGTAGGTACCCCTAGGATCCAGTACAAGTAAATAAGAGTTACATTTTTATTTATCGAATCTATGTCGAGTCGATACCAAGTTCATGCACTACTAGTACCCCTGCGAAGAGAAATACTAAGCTCAAGAGAAAATAGCTTCTTAGACAGGGAATAATGATTTCACTATCCTATAAAAATAAAATTTTAAGTTCTATAACTTTTTTGGTATATTTATAATAAAAAAATATTTTCACAATAATTTAAATACTCTATTTCGAAAAACCGAGAAAAATATCAAATTTCGTATCCTGTGCTAAATGGTCAGGTTAATCGGGTCAGTAGTTTTTAATTTATACTGCACACAGATAGGCATCAACAATTTGCTTTAAACAAGCATAATCATTTGTGGCCAGAGGGGCTAGCACGCGCCGTCGACACAGTATCTTTATTTATTTATTCGGAAAACTTACAGCACAAGAAATAACATATAAGTAAACTTTAAAAGTAATATTCCAGAAGGCCAATTACAAGTTTCCATTTATAGTTATAGATTAAGTCTTTATACGAGATTTTCTACCTTATATTATTAAATTTATTAATATTCTTAAAAATGTAGTTATTAGTTCAGTAGTTAGTTATTATATTACACTTTTAAGTATTTTTGTATACTAACAAAATAAAACACCGGTATCATGATTTATAAACACAAACGTTAGTATGAAAGTAAAAGTAAAAGCTAGTAAAAATAAAAATAACAAACATAAAAAACCATGGTAGACTAAGTAAGTAATTTAATAATTAAACCAAACAAAATTTAATTGTTAAAGAAATTTGCACTTATTTTCGATCTTATCATACCATCATGTGCTCTCTCGCACATTGACAAACGCGGACCTGAGAGCGCAAGTAGGATGGATAGACACCGTATCTCCGACGCGTGCTAGCTACTCATTACCCTTAAAATATGACTGTTTATGCTATATCCTATATTATCAATAAGACAAACAAAAAACGTATCGTCACAACATGAATCCCCGAGGGGGTGTCAGAAGTGTTCTCAAGTGAGAACTGTGAAAAATGAATGTCACAGTCCATGCTCGTTACGTCCACTTTTCACCGACAATTTATTTTTATGTTAGACTAAAACTTGCTTAAGCACAAGTATAATACAACTGAAACAGTATGTAAAAAATGCATGTACTTAAAAAAAGATTATTATGTACCTATTTAGGTTATGTACTTTGGAGTGCCGCTAACGATGACTAACCGTTCACCATGGGTTTATTTCGGAATGCACGACTCTTGCAAAAAACGTACATCATGAGTCACAAGTTTGGAATTAATGGCGATGGATGACACATAGGCCCGTAGCACAGTATTTAATCGCGCGCGATGCGACTTAGTTGAATCACAAATGCAAAGAGTGTGACACAATGTTTTTGCGATTAAACAGTACGTCACGCACTTTCCACTTGTGAATCATCTAGTGGCGTCGCGCTCGATTAAACACTATGCTACGGGCCCAGTTGTCGGTATGTACTGGAACCAAACTGAGTTTTGGGACTAGGACTGAGATGGGATTACCATCATTAAGGGGCAGGTAGGACCTTGAGTCGACCTGTGCCATAGGCGTAGCAAGGGGGGGGGGGGGCAGGTGGGCCCGGCCCACCCCAGAAACCTTCTGGCCTACCCCAGAATAAAAGTAAAATATTAAATAAAAACAAAATACATCAGCAGTATACGTAAAACAATGTTAATGTTTTTAATAATACCTACGCCACCTTCCTATGTGTATATAAAATCAACTAAAATGTCTAACATGCATAAATAAAAACGAAAAGTTTTGTATTCGTTGTCTTTAACATCTATCTGTCAGTGGTCGGTCAGCAGGGTAATTAAATCTGGCCCCCCCAGAAAAAAATCATTGCTACGCCCTTGCCTGTGTCGGTACAAATCGACAGAAACTATATTGAAATAACTTTCACATCAGCGCGCGCGCACTGCATTACGACGTCGGATCTCCGGATAGCGCAAAAAAGCAAAATAGCACTCTTCACATGGACGCGTAGGTAAAAACAAATTCCATAATTTATTTTTTAAGCAA
The DNA here is from genome assembly GCA_934047225.1 of Ypsolopha sequella. Taxonomy (NCBI): domain Eukaryota; kingdom Metazoa; phylum Arthropoda; class Insecta; order Lepidoptera; family Ypsolophidae; genus Ypsolopha; species Ypsolopha sequella. Next base: position 15,576,443 of record OW203996.1, read on the forward strand.
TATTTTCCTTGTATTTTAGCTCAAGAACCACAGAAATACCATTAAAAGATTTAAAAAAATAACTAATTATACTTAATTTTAGTCTAACTTGGAATAATATTTTCGTGATGTTTCTTACACGCAAGAATAATTTCCTAAAATGAAGTTGTTTTTTTATAGTTTAACAATATTTTTTATATTATATTTTTTTCATAATATTCAAACATACCGTTTAAGAGTAATAACTTTAGCAATAGTAATTTTTGGATGACGCTGGGAGAGACAACTTAATATTTTAATCGAATTTAAAGTTTACATAATACTGAAATACTCATTTATTTATAATGTAAATTTACACGTCAAATTGGAAAATTGTAAAAACAGTAATATATCAATAGATAAATAGTTTAAATTATTCGTATTACATCAGTAAAATTATAAATTTGTTCAATGTTAATAAAATGTCAATAAAAGTTATAAATGTCAAGAACAGTATTAAAAATTATAACCTATATTATAATTATAATTTTAAAAAACTTGGTGTTTGTGCGATACAGTCACAAAACTCTGCAGACTACTAGTATAACATGCCATTGCCATATCGACCAACAATTCTTTTAGTTTATTGATATAGGTAGGTTCACTAGGCACGCTTTTTATGTCATCGGGAATAGCATTGTATATTTTAGGAACCAATGTAAATAGACATTTATTATTTCTCCAGTCTCCTGGCAGGTACGTACAGCTTATCATGTCGTACATACAAGCCCCGCGTTCCGAAATAGAATTATTTCGCTAAAATCGATTACGAATGAATGAGGTGAATGGCTAATAATCCATGAGTGAAGCAAATGCGTTCATTCATTCGTATGACTTTCATGGCTCATGCGACGGAGGTGAGGCGATGTGAGCGTTGAACGGAATGGAATGTCAAAAATTGTTTTCGCTCCATTATTTCAGCAGTTCAGATCAGACAAACCATAGTATATGTTTTATTCGGCCATGAGAGAAACAAATAAAAACTCGTGTGGAACTTTTCGTCGAAAAGGAAGAATTTATATGTATATATATTTTTTCGTCGCTATCTGAGTCTACGTTAAAGAACAGTGCTACAAACTCTTCTTGTTCCATCACGAATCACGGCACTTTGACGAAATAAAATCAAATAATCGTATTGTATTCTGTGATAAGAGGTTATGGTTAAGATGTATCTTTTTTAATGCGGTCCGAATCATAAGCTATCTTTCACATCGTTAGCTAGCTAAGCTCACAAATTACGGACCAGTCATCGCTCACACTTTAATTCATTCATAGCTTTTATCTATGTAATTCTATTACGGACCGCAGGGTATGACATAAGCCAAAATCTTGCTGCAAGTATGGTCAATTCTACCACGCCGATACAATTTTATCGCATAATATTTTGAATAGAATAGAATAGAAATTTTTTTATTGGTGTCACACCATTAAAATACAATATAATCAATAACAAACAAAACAGAAGTGACACCCAAAAGGCCTCCACTCAGCATGTGTCATGGCACTATTCTGTACCACGACGCTGGTCTTCCGTGGACGCCTCGCAGGGTAACATTATTTAGAATGCAACATAAGTATCACCTAATATCTTAACCCGTAGAATTATTGAATTCAGATGACAATTGAATACAATAGACTCGCGGTACGATCCTACTTTATATAAGCTGACGTGTTAATAATCTGAATATACATCTATTGCACATGTTTACAGAAAAACAGAAACAAAAAGAAAATATTACAAACAACAGGATAGTATATTTGTTGTCTCTTGTTATTTTTATATCTTTTCTGTCCATGGTTTTAATAAATGATTAAGTTAAGTATAGATTAAGTAAGAGAGTAGCCAGCATTTAAGCGATGCAGGTCTTTTAAAGGTTTCGTTCGTAAAGGGTAAAAAGCAACCATTGGTGACACTCTGTTGTCCGTCCGTCCGTCAGCCTGTCTGTCCCTATGTACGACTATGTTCAGCCTCATTAGCTTTTCGTCAAAAATATCAAATTGTAGAATTCGCTTAGATTAAATTATGTTAAAAGCAAGCCCGCTTTTTTCTAATTAATCGAAACAGAACACTTAAATTCAAAATTCACTCAAAAGTTATTCAACAAAACCTTATTACCTATGTATTGTGTATACTGCCATCGCAAAGTTTCCATTGGTTTCTGTAAATAAGAATTTCAATTTTTTTTAAATTTAATTAGAAAAAGGCGGGTTTCACAATCCGGCTGCGAAACCGCTCTTAACCACCATAATTAGATCAATGGCAAAGAATTTATTACCTTTTGATAGAGGCGATTATTGGTTATTCTAATTATCCTGGGACGGTGATTACTTATCTACATACCATTAAAAACATGTTCGACAGTATCATAAAGTTCTCCAGTGTACGTGTCATAGAGCTCGATGCTGCTGTCTACAGCTACCGCCAACACTTCCGCGTTGGGCGAGAGGGCGATCTTCGGCGGGTTGCTGCTCTGTGTGTACTTGCCGGTTTCTAGCACATGGGGCGACTCGCCGCGACTGTACTCGACTGGAAAAAAGAAAAAAAAACATTAAAAAAATGATTTCAGGCTGCGTTCAATTTGATTGCCCGCCGACGCCCGCCTAACACTGACAGCAGGATAGTATAAAAAATCAACGCGTTGGCATGTTAGGTGGGCGTCGTCGCCCAACGATCAAATTGAATGAGGCTCTGAGGACTGCAACTAGAACAGTCAACACAAGTAACACCTTCTTTTCACTGACGACTAACATCCCAACGTGATAGGTAGAAAATACGCGAAAAAATTAATCACTCCCCCATACAAAATTTCAATCCTAAAAATCAAGTGTTTCTTTTTTATGTAATTTCAAAGGTCATTGAACAACAATGTCACATAGAAGTAAGATGTATATAGACTCGATACAGTCTATTAAGATGTCTCAAAAATGACTATTCCAGTTGAACTGAAATTTGGAAATTATTGTTACCCCAGGAAAAATCTTTTTCCTGGGGTAACAATAATTTCCAAATTTCAGTACTCTACAGCGTAGCCGTAAATGACGGTATAGTTGCATTCCAGAGCGGCAGAACACGAACCTCAGGGACGGGCTGAATAGGGAATCCAATCTCGGTATACCGAGATCTCGCACCAATATTGCAAGATCACCCACGCATAGCTATCAGTGCAAGATCTCGCTAGATTTGCAAGATAATGCGGCAGCGCATATTACAGATGCAGGCTCAGCGATACTTTAACACTTTACGATAGAAAAGTTGGACAATACTCTTTCAGCCTAAAAAACGCTTTACTCGGACTTTATCGAGCGCATCGACGACACTTGAATCAGAAGAAAAAAAATGATAAATCTTTGGATTAGCTGAGTTGAGAAGACAATAACTGCATTTTGCAAATGATAGTTTGTTAAAATTGATGCCTACAAGCATGGAATTAGAAAAAGTCTTGTGTGGGGCTGGGCTATAAGCTATATAGGGTGAAAACAAATACTATCTTTAAATAAAACCATATACTTTACTCCACTGATCATATTGAACAAATATCCCAAAGAAACAAACCACAGCAAATGAAAAAAAAAAGCGCATGCCCTTACCACAGATAATATAATACTCCTTACAACATTTACGCGGTAGCTAGGTTAGGTTATTATGGAACGGTGAATTGATTTTTTCATTTGCGCTGGTATGTTTTTTGGGGAAATTGTCCAATATGATGAGTAGAATATGTGTTTTAATTTAATCGGTCCATTTACATAGATTGTCAGATGATTGGATTAGCACACCGCTTCTTGCAAAGTTTTTTTTTCATTCAAAATAATTAACATTTATTTCTTTTATACAAATTCGTCTGTATTTACGTATTATTATCTTAAGTATGTTTGAATACATGTTTACGTTTTTCGAAAGATTTTTTATTAGTGCGAGATCTCGCTAATACCGAGATCTTGCAAGATTGGTTTTTTTAATCCTGCAAATACTGAGATTGACATTTTGCTGTAAGATTGCATTCCCAAGCTACTAATACTAAGTAAGCCATCCATACATCAGCCTGGTTTGTCCATTGCTGGACATCGCATTTCCATTTCCAAGAATTCACTACTCTTAGCGGTCCGTTACGTATTATTAGATATCTCTAAACTGCAAACCAGACCAAAAGGTCAATATTTTGGCATACCAGGTCTACGTACAATTGTACACTAAGCATGCCAAAATATTAACCTTTCGAGAAGTTTCAGGTATATATTTATCTTATGGCTATTTTATTGTGCTGTGATGACTCCGAATAACACAAATTTTTTGTATTTTTGTAAATCTTTATTGCACATAAAAATTGTTCATAAGGCGAACTTAATAGGCATTTTAATAATCTTCCAGTTACCTTGGTGATGTGGATAAAATAATATATGATGACAATTAAGACAAGACTCTAAATTCATAAAAAACAAGAAACGCAAATTTCTTAACCATTCAAACATTTGCGTTTGAAGAAAGTACTGATGAACTCTATTTTTAAAAACAGTAATTGATGGAGATTCTCGAATGCTAACTGGTAAAAACAGTAATTGATGGAGATTCCCGAATGCTAACTGGTAAAAACAGTAATTGATGGAGATCCCCGAATGCTAACTGGTAAAAACAGTAATTGATGGAGATTCCCGAATGCTAACTGGTAAAAACAGTAATTGATGGAGATTCCCGAATGCTAACTGGTAAAAACAGTAATTGATGGAGATTCCCGAATGCTAACTGGTAAAAACAGTAATTGATGGAGATTCTCGAATGCTAACTGGTAAACCATTTCACAGACATATTGCAGGATTTGCAGATATTGTGAAGGAATGAATGAACATGTCAGTTTTATGTGTCGAAGCTGTTCTCAGGTCGCTGAAGGCGAGCAAAATAATCGCAGAAAACGGACCGCTCTTTTAGATAGGGGGGGGAGGGGATCATGGAGGATATTCCAAAGAAGCATTACGACGATTTCGGATGCTAAGCCAATTAAGACTGTACCTGAGCCTAGAGCATGACCAACTCCAGGCTATCTAGGATTCGTTTGAAGAAATTCGGACTCTCCTTGTATTGAAAAAAATATATTTGGTTTATTAATCTTTTCTCTAGGGATCTTACGTATAAACAATGTAGATTTATATTTATACTTTGTCAAAAAAAAATGTTTTGCACCTTCTTTTTTTTTGTTTTCAAACGTTCGCTTCAAGAACGCGGTTAAGAGATCAACTTGATTTTTTTTTTTCATAAAATAGGTAATAGAAATATGAAGGTATATCACCTAAATTCAATATTTTTTACCTACAAAATATTTCAGTATTAGCTAAAAACACACCAATTTGTTGTTTCGCTGCGTGATCACTAGTATTACGCGTCCAAGAAAAAGAGGCCAAAGAGCCATATATATAATCGCCCCTATGAAAAGCAAATAAAGTCTTAGCCATTAGACTTATTGTGCTGGACGGGTAATAAAAAAGTTGCTAGGGTATGCCATCTTCTTAAGATCAGAACGAGATTGACACATGGTCAAAGACGGAAGCCAAAGATGTACCAAAGTTAAAGAATAAAGTTAAAAAAAGCTGGATTCTCTGTTTTTTACCACTACCCTGAGGACGCAAGCAACAGCCGTCCCCTATTTATTAACAACAACTATCTTATCAAGGATGAAGTAGAGTGACGAAAGAAATTTATCGTGCGTAAGTGGAAGGCACACCTCGACCAGGCGGTCCTAGAAGGACGTATGTTGACCAAATTGGCGACATATTGAAGAAGGGCAATGTCAAAAGTACCCGGAATGAAAGAGCTTGTATGACTAGATTGATGGATGTGAAAGAGGCGAAAGAAGTATGTCTGGATCGTAGCAGATGGAAATCTTTAGTCTCCGCCTGCCCCTCTGGGAGACAGGCGTGAGTATATGTATGTGTATAACTGTCTTGCAATAGCAGCCGGGTCGGCAACTTTAAGGGGCTATACCGTGAAAATTTACACTTTTTGAAGTTATTTATCTGCTATTTTAATGAAGTTCCAAGTAAAATAAATTAGTATAACAATTTTGGGACCTTTTACTAGATTTTGGTCTATCAGAAACGCGATAGGAGGAATTTCATTTGATAGAAATAATTATTGAAATCAGGTCTAAATTTACACTTTTTTTGATATTCTGACAAATTAGGATAGCATACAGACTTGAAAAATATTTATTTAGATGGGTTTAACTACACCGAAATTACTGGTTATGGAATTTTTTGTAGCTATTTTAGTTAATTTTGCATTAATTTAAAACCGACTTTTTGACAATTTTCCCCGATTCCGTCCCTTTCGCACTGCGGGTCTTTCTGCCTGGAGTAACGGGGACCTTTGCTAGCACGGTATATCACCTTAACGTGCTTTTCCTAGAAACACGAATTGAGCCCCCGCGATTTGGATTTCACCATTATTACTTTACATATGAAATTGCCGAAATTTTCTTACAGATTCATGAGTTCATAACTCCTGTAGTTCAATAGCAATTTCAATTATTTGTTTTGGTTTGAGAGTTGATTTCAAGATTTTATATCTACGTATTAAATTTTGTTTTTATTTTCAGTTTGATTATAAAATTAAATCTTCAAAAACAGTACGTCCTAAATGCCATCCATTTCCATGATAAGATTCGTAATACTTTTTTACAGCTGTCACTTTTCAAAAATTACAATAATGTTGCTGTTAGCTTAATGTTGTCTAATTCATACACAAAAGAAACTACATGATTCGGGTTTGTCATTCCTAAAAAAAAAAATGTTAGTACTGAATATTGAGTTCCTTAAAAACAGCAATTTCATATGTAAAGACCTAATATTAAAAATCCAAAACAAATATATCAAACAAAAGAGAGGTAAGATGTGGGTGGAGTTTGTAACAAACAATTATTCGTTACCATGGCAGCCACCGCCAATCAAGCAAAGAGCGCAGTTCGTGACCATTTCAACACTCCTTATTACGTACTTGGTGCGGTAAGCAATATTACCACACACTCGAACACGTGTGTCATTACCGCACTGTTTGTGATTTTATAATAAGCATTATTAATAGCAGTCCAGTGAAAATAAATACGATCAGTAATTAGAGACTGTAAGGCATCGTCCTAATATGACGCGACTACGCGATCATCGCGCGAGTAAGCGATGCGACCATCGCGTGGTCGCGCGTTAACAAAAACTGGGTGTCCTATTAGAACGCAAATAGCGACTTTGTCACTAGATCTAGCTGATTTTTGAGATTCTTAGCTTCTTAAGACTTAGACCCCAGAAAAGGTTTTAGCCACTTTTGGCTACTTTTTCATACTTATATATTTCTTCATTATGGTCAATAAATATCTAGAATATAGTAAAAAAACATTGAAGAATGTGTCCAATGAATGTGTATTGGCAATACATACACAACGCAACACTAAGTTGATTTTAGGGCTGGTTTCAGTTTGAGCGCCTGCTGAGGCCCGGAGATCATAAAATCACCCCGACGACGCAACGCGATTATCGCGCGAATTCAATTAAGACACCCATTCGACATCAATATGTTTGATCGCGAGTTCGTACGAACTTAGTTCTCGCGAATTCATTTTAGTCGCGCGACCACATCGCGCGAATGACAATTAGGACACCTATTCGACATCAGTATGTATATTCACGGATTCTTACGACTAAAATTCGCGCGAACTTGCGATGATCGCGTAGTAGTCAGGTTCAATTAGGACGATGCCTAAGGAGCCCGGCACTGAACCCTGATTGTCATGTAGATCCGTCGCGTCTATTTTTTTCTGTTAAACAAATCTCGTCTGTAAATAGCAAGTAGAGCCCTACTACGTTCGATAGAGCGTATCAAAAGGTGCGTAAAAAATAAGGTTTCCGCGTCCAAGTTGGTACTAACGTGAGTCAACCTGATTTTATCGAAGATCTATTTATTTGAAAAAATCGATTCAGCATCGTTTTTAGCAAGATGTGACTAATTCGTAGATGTCTAGAAACAAAAACTACATCAAAATAAACAGGGTTGGCTGGGCGCATTTTATACACTCAGCAAAAACAAAATGCTCCAGGTTGCGCTTAGCCAACCCTATTTATTTTGATGTCGTTTTTTTTCTACACAACTACAAATTGGTCCTATCTTGTTACTCGATACATAGGGTTGCCGACTATACGCTCCTAGTCTAACCCTTAAATGCATCCTGTTGCCAAATGGCAACATATAATTTTTTTTTAATTTTTCTTGTGTGACTGTTTTTTTCTTACGTATATTTTTCTTCCTGCAAGACTATTGTATGAAAAATAATTACGGAATAAAATAAAAATATATAAAATTTAGTTTTATTTGCTTTTTTTTAATGTATACAAACATAATTTTGCAGTTGTAAAAAAAATGGTCCCAGTCTGAAAATAAGAGGTCGCGAAAAAAAATCATGAAAATTTCATGCTTTTGTTTTATTAAATAGGGTTTTTGTAAACTAGTGTCAAATGACTGTACTAACTGATAAAAAACAGAAATGAAAAAATGAAAAAATAAACAATTTTTAAACTAATTTAAAGAAAAAATCTTTTTGATTTTATACCATTTTACCCCAGTAAAAACGAAAAAAATTTTTTTTTTTATTTTTCCCATAATTTTGGACCACTTCTCTATCATATATCCATTTCAAAATTGAATTCGTAACTCTAACATTAAAATGGGGCCTAAAAAGGTTAGCAAGCTGTGACAGTGCGACCAAAGCAAAACGTGGCTCACATATTGGACGAATGCCTAATACGCTGCTTTACGGGAGACCTTGCTGAGTTATAGGTGGCATCGATGTAAATATTTTCAGGGATGATAAAGAAAGTGATTTTTAACATTTTTGACTGAATTTACTTCAGTGCAAAGTTTAATAATTTTCGAGATACCTAAGACATTTTTTAGTTTTGGCTACTTTTTTTTTTTTTTTTTCTTTTTCGTAATCTGCAATCGGTCCTGTAGACTATAATCAGATGGGGTCTGCGAGTTTCTTATTTAAGCATGCTGATTCACAAATCAGGCATCTCTTCTTCAATTACTGATGATATGTGCCCTTTTCAGCCGTCTGATATCATCTGATGTCTCCACCAGTGCAGCAGCTAGCGGGTTAGAGGTGCTTTTGATATAATTCGTAGAATCTTATTTTGCGCTCTTTGGATGACTTGGAGATTTGACTTGCTTGTTGTGCTATCCCAGATTTGACAACCATATGTCCAAACAGGTTTGATGATAGAGTTGTAGACTAACAGTTTGTTGTTGACTGTCAAGGGCGAGCCACGGCCTAGGAGCCAGTCAAGTCCTCTGTAGAGGATATCCAGTGCCTTCCTTTTGGCTTTGATATGCTCCTTCCAGGTAAGGCGTCGATCCAGGTGGAAGCCCAGGTATTTGACGCAGTCCTCCTGTGGCAGAACCTCATTTCCGAGTTTAACTTGGGGACAGTTACCTCTTCTCAGTGAGAATGTAATATGGATGGATTTGGATGTGCTTGTTTTGATTCTCCACTTTTTTAGCCAGTTTTGTGTTTCATTTAGTTGAGTCTGCAGTGTTTTTCTACTGTCAGTTTTGGCTACTTAAAAATAGGTTACTGCAATGAAATGATAACAAAACACTAATATGACTAAAAAAATACATTTTCGTTTTAGATTCTTCCTAAATACACTTCAGTTTAACAATAAGACAACAAGATCAATGTGTTCTTCACAAAGAAGTGAAAATAAACATAAGGCAAAATACAGTACGGAGGAAAATAATTTTTAGTAAATTTTAGTAAATACTTGAACATTGCACTACGTTTAAAAATATTATTACTTTACATACAGACATGCAAATAATTTTGAAAACTTGTTTTTTATGATTTGCGCCAACAAAAAGATGTCTATATCTCGAAAACTATTAAACTTTGCACTAAAGTAAATTCCGTCAAAAATGTTTAAAATCGCTTCCATTATTATCCCTGAAAAAAATTACATCGATGCCCCAAAAATTCAAAAAGTTCAACATCCTGTATAACCTCACCCCGGAGGCGAACAAATGGATTTCACAACTAGACATTTCTCAAAAAACGCAGGAACAAATAAAGGCATGATGATGATGATGAAAAATATTTTGCTAGTTAAACAAAAAATAAATAATATACCTACAACGTGTAACAGAAAGGTGTAACCATATTTGAAGAGCTTATTCAGCCAATGGTATAGAAAAACTTTTACTACAGAACAAACACTGTATCACGAAAAAAAAATTTTACTATTTCATAGAAAAATGCAATGCCGCTCGGTCGAAATGTATGGAAGGGCAGATTTTTTTTTTGAGATTTCAGGGTTAGCTCCATCGTAAAAGTTGTTCTATACCATTGACTGAATAAGCTCTTCAAATATGGTTACACCATTCTGTTACACGTTATATAAAGCTTATGACTTTACTATTAAAAGTACAATATTAAACTTTGTATCCAATAATACGGTTTCTTAAAGAATTGGTACATAATAATAATCTGCGACCGTAGTACATGGCAGTCTGAGCTAGGTACCATCAAAGAAATTGCTGCAGACCCACTTTTCACTATTATCACTATTGCAATACGGGCAAAAGTACGCCTGCGGAGGTTTCTTCAATAGTACATCATACTCGAGCAGCTCGAGTTCGTATTTGCGTTACCTATTTGCTAAATACAGATAAGATAGGGATCGCCGACGTAAAGAGGTCACACGGCCAACTATTCATTTAGATACGAGCAGCATTAGAAACATCTGGTATTTTTCATACCTATTCCATTTTACTAATGGAATTATGATAAATCAATATAGATAATTTAGTAATGCCCCATCATAACCAAATGAGAGCTAATGTTTTAACAAATTCACTAATATAGAAATAGAATAGAATTTGTTAAAACTAATCAAGTAAGCATTTATGTACAGCACATTTAACCAATTAAGGCATGCAAAAATTTAGGAAAAACATATTTATGTTTAGTGTATTAAAAACAAAATATGTCATGTTTTAAGTAGTTGAAACTAACATCATTTCATAAAGACATAGTATACACGGTGACATTAATTTATGTAGCCACATTCATACTGAAGACTCGGTAAGTGCACAGTATCAAGGTTCGATAACCCTTTTTATGAAATTCATGATTTTTTTTTTCCTGTTGCCTACAAACGCAAGCCTATCACAGAGTCAATTAGCAAAACGTGTTATCGATCCTTGATACTGATCACTTACCAAGCCTCCAGTATGAATTTGGCTGCATAAATTATTGTCACCTTATATTATACAGCCCCGTTAAATCGTAGCTATAGTTTGCTGACTGTCTCTGTAGTCTAACAGTCTGTTTGAACAAATCCCGAGGCCGCGGGTTGAAACCGGTGCGGGCACATTTGTTTCCATAGTTGTGCCTGAATTACGGCGAAAGGGCTCATTACCTATCACGCTGGGATAAAAATAATTGTCGGTGAAACGTGGGTGAGCCAGTGTGGGCTGTGACAAGCACTTCACAATCCATATTCGGAAACACCTATGACAACACCCCTGTCGTGACGACTGATAACCAAAGATTTCCAAAAGATAGGCCCTTACCGTAGTATGACAGCACCAAAATGTTTTCACCTTTAAATGGGTGACGCTAATCAGTGCTCTGAACAGTGATAGTTGGACGAATTAATGAATTTTTACGAGAAAAGGGTCTCAATATGCCGTCGTGTGCATTTTTAAAGTGCACCCATATTTCAAGAAATACGAATAAAGCCAAAAATGTGACATTTCACATTCAAAAACAATGCAATAGATTTCAGGTGCCAGGGCTCATCTAAACTATTAAAATCTTTGTCGATAAATAACTAGCTAGATTTATAACAGCGTACATTACACTCCCACATAAATGCACTGATTGTGACAACAAAGCAGAAATAAAACAAGATAACAATATAAATGAAGGCTACAGACTTACTCTTTGTATGATATAGTTTCCACGTGCCGTCTTTAGATATAGTCGCTATATGCGACGTATCTACGTCGAAAGCCACGTCATATACTCCAGACGAATGGCCCGTGAGTTCATACGCTTTGGTCACCTGTTTGAACTCCCCTTGTTTCGTGAAACAGACTTCCATCACTTTCACATCAGCTGTGAATCCAGTGGCTACAACAAACCGGCCGCATGGTGATATTTTTGCCGAGTAGGTACTCATTAAATAGGTGTCTAGTCGATCAATTGCAGACCCTTTCAAGTCCCACAGGATCATGTCAGTCTTCGATGAGCAGGACATCATGAATTTTCCGTTGCTCGATATGGCGAAGCCGATGACATCATCCTCGTGCATCTGAAAATAGTATTAAGTATAATATTAAGTAATATGAGGCCCTTTTACGCCTGGATTTTTCTTAAGATTTATACAAAAGGTAAAATCTGATTGTGAAGTCAACAGCTTATTTTCTTCATATTTTTTTTAAAGTATTATCCAGCGACATCTAACTACGTCTCTACATAGCCCAAAAAGCAAAATTTGATGAAACACCATTTAATTTGTATCTATACTGGAAATAAAAAAGGGAGAAATACAGACGTCGTTCATGTAAAGAAGACTAAGTTTATACACTTTCTATAAATAAACAGTTAATTTTTTAATATCTCGCCATTTTGCACCTATTGATGAGAGATGGGTCGGAGTGCGGTGTGGGGGGGGGGGGGAAGGGAAACATATATAAAGATGTGTGCAAAGTTTCATTGGGATCAAAGTGATCAGGACGTCCCAAACACCTAAAGCATTTATGACAGCTAAGGGTTTCATCATTGCACAAAGCGGCACATCATTTGACACCAATAATGCTGGACAGCAACTTTTTTATTACGATTTCGAATCCTAAATCTCATAACGTTTTATTGCTATCCTATTATATCCAACATAACAAACCACTGCGTTTTTCAAATATTTATGAACTACTACGGTATTAAGATGTTTCAAATTCAATAAAAAGAAGCTGTTATTTAGAAAAATCTATGTGAAAATGGGACGTTTTGGAGATTACAACACAAGATTTCTGAGTATAATTAGTTGTATTTCTTAAACATGATGATTACCCGAAATTTTAAGAAAAATAGGAAGGATATAGGTTGGGCCAGTGTTTTTAAAACTGTGGGGGTCACGAGGCCTATTTAAGGGGGTCGCAGAAAACCATTTTAGTTCAAAATGTTATATTTAGGCGCACCTAATGTGATGGTTGCGCTCATTTCTCGGTGATGAAAAAAACAGCGGAGGGTAGGGGGTCGCAAAATATTTTGTCCATACTACGGGAGCCGCGCCATGAAAAAGATTGAACACTGTGTTAAGCGATAGATAAAGTCATTTAAACTTTTAGTCGATTTTATGCATTGGCGTACAAATGACTCGACAAATCTTTTTGTACGGCATCACAATCTGACCTTATTTTTCCTGGGGTTCGAGTGTAATTCTCAATCTTCATACTTTTTAGCCCAATCGGCTGAGCCGTTTTCGAGCTATAGCATAAGGCATAAAGCAAAACGTCTTTGTTATATTTATATCAAAAGAGTGGATGTTTTTATTATACTGCTTTTCCGTAAACATCCCAGTTTTCTTGTAATTTTCTTATATTTAAGTATTACAATTACTCGGCACAGTTGTACTCTGGGTTAATCTAACCTGCCCCCCTATTCTGTATCTTTAGTTGCCAAACTGGACTGGGTGCTTATCATCAAAAACATAGATAAAAACTGAACTTTCAAAATTGCCTTTAGTGTGTATTGAACTATTTACGAACTGTGTCGTCACTTCAAGTGCGAACATATCCTTAGACAATCGGAATTCGATAGTATATCTATGGTTTTGATGATAGGCACCCAGTCCAGAAGGCAACTAGAGATACATAATAGGCCCGCTGGTTTAGCCTGCGGGCGTAGCATAGTGCTTAATCGAGCGCGAAGCCACTAATTGAATCACAAGTGCGAGGAGCGTGACGTACTGTTTAATCGCAAAAACATCGTGTCGCGCTCCTCGCACCTGTGATTCAACTAAGTGGCATCGCGCGCGATTAAACACTGTGCTACGAGACCATGTAGTCTTTAAGAGTATGACATAGCCAAAACAAAAACCAGTTCCGGGCGTGGCTTATTCTATTTTACGATAGCGCGCGGGGGGAAATTCGTCCCGGTCTCTAAGCTCGCGTCACCATAGCAAAAATACGAATAGAGTGGACGAGGCAGGGTCAAAAGACGTATTTTATTTTATCTAATTTATTAGTGTATTTCGATCATCGTCACACGGCATTGATCCTACTTGCTATCACGTCGGGACGTACATTTATTATGGTCGGCTAAAAGTGATTTTTTGAGTGTTTGATTTATCAGTTGACCCTCGGAACATTTCAGACACTCCTTTAGAGATACATAATAATATTGTGACGTTTAATTGTCACCATTACCCATTCTTTAAATATTTTTCGCTCGTTGAGCTGGTTTTACACTTGCAGGAAAATAAATTGGACCAAAAATTTCTTTACAAAAAATTTTTACTAAAGTTGTTATTACAAAAAGTGGAAACTAACAAATATTCTCAGAAGGAATGCATCACGTCACTATCTATCTCACTGTAGCCTATATCAATTATGCCTCTCTCATTCAACCACGTTTAACTGCGTTACTATCTCATTCCAACTCATTTTAAATAGCGTCACTATTTATCTCACTCTAACGCGTGTTAAATGGCATTTCTAATGAACGTCAAATATTTTTACTGCCCGCCACTCTTTCATTCTAAATTCTAATTATTTAAAAAAATACGCAGCTCCTTTGGTAGTAAAATAGCAATAACTTTTTTTCAAAAGTAATACACAGAAATTGCCAGATCATTTGAAAAACAATATTTGATGAGCCGTTATTTAAGACAATTTGCAAAACTAACATAGGACATTTTTTTTCAGGGTGTGGTATCGAACTAACCTAATTACAAAAAATTGCTCATAAATTGGGTTTTTATTTTTCTTCCTGATGTAACAGCATTTCAAGGTTTATTTTTGACTTTATCAATAGCATGACTATTCAGAGTTGCGCAACAAAAATTTTATTCTTAGAATTTAGAACTGGTTAGCTTTGACTCTCAAAAATCTATTCGAATTTATAAAAGTACCATCAACTCGAAGACTATCTACTTTTTGCTGAGGTCATAATTTGATATTCTGGTCAGTCATGAGCTGGCCTACCAGCCTTCCAAGGGAAAGCGTTGACTTTTGGGACACCTGTTTACCCTTGGGATAAATCGCCAAGTGTTTAAAATATAGAAATTTATTTGTATCATAGTTTGAAATGTTCAGGTCCCTTTACGCAAAATGAAAAAACATAACTCTTTTAGGATTAATTTGTTGTCCCTATGTTTGTCTGTTTGTCCGTTTGTCTAGGCAATTTTTCTGGGTAAAATTAATAAATGCTAATATTTACAGCCCTGTAAAATATACATATTATAACGTTTTTATGGCCTTTTGTTTAACTTTTTCATACAAATTTTCTCCTTATGAAAATATAGAGATCAACACTTCACATAATATTTTGCATTTGAAAGAAAGCACAGAAAGGAACTGTAGAGGAAATAATGTAAAAAATATAAAACCATATCTTGCTATTCTAAAGGGATTAATAATTTACCGTTTGTTCAATGTGGCGATAGCTTTGTTTATTTTTTTTTCTTTGTTACAAAGATAACAAATATTTTCATACAAGGTTTTCCTTAAGGGCTATTTCTCCGAATTTGTAACAAAATATCAAGAAATAATTATAACGGTAAAGTACAACTTTTAGCTAAGACAATTTATTGTTAAAAGTTTGCTATATGCATTAACATATTTTAATGACATTATGGTATCTTCAAAATAATTGGGTTTTCCATAAGCGTGATATCAGATTATTTAAGAAATTTACGGCTGGTATCACGACGACGGATAAGCCAATTATTTTATTACTATTGTAATATAGTTAAAAATATGTTAATGCATACAGCAGACTTTCAACAACAAGTTTTCTTAACTAAAAGTTGTATTTTTACTTATTGAAATTGTATTTCTCATCAAGAAGTGCAAGATGACAAGATATTCAAAATAAGTTAATTGAATTTGTGAAATGGTTTCAGGTCAAAACAGTTTTCCATGAAGCGGTAATTGTTTATACTTAGCAAAGTGTGTAAACTTAGTCATCTTAACATGAACGACGCCTGTATTTCTCTCTTTTTTATTTCCAGTATAGATAAAAATATACAAACTTGTTAAACTTTGCGTAAAAACGAGGCAATATTGACGATATCCTGACAGCTATTATGATGGTGTTTTATCAAATTTTGCTTTTTGGGCTGTATAGAGACGTAGTTAGATGTCACTAGAATATACTCATGAAAAAAGATATGAAGAAAATAAGCTGTAGACTTCACATTCGGTTTATACATATTGTATGAATTTTAAGAAAAATACAGGGGTAAAGGGACCTCTTAAGTAAAACCTTGTATTAAACTATTTGTTATCTTAGTAAAAAATAATTCAAGGAAAAAAATAAACAAAGCTATCGCCACATTGAACAGTAGATAATTACTCCTTTTAGAATAGAACAACATGGTTTTCATATTTTTTACATTATTTGTTCAACAATTCCTTTCTGTGTTGACTTTTAAGTGCAAAATATTATCTCAAGTGTTCATCCCTACATTTTCATAGTGAGAAAATTTGTATGAAAAACGTAAAAAAAAACGTAAAAATCTAAAACGTAATATAAATAAAAACGTCAAAAGTATGTTTTTACAGCTCTATAGAGGGCCGTTTATATTGGTATTTATTAATTTTACCCAGAAAGAATTGTCTAGACAAACGGACAGACAGACAAACATAGGGATAACAAATTAATCCTAAAAGAGTTTCATTGTTTTCATTTTGTGTAACAGAACCTGAACATGTACCGACAGGATTATCTACGATCTAATAATTTTGCCATGCACTGTAAATATTTCAAAATAAATTTCTATATTTTAAATGCTTGGCGATTTATCCCAAGTAAGTGTACCTATATAATTTGCAAAAAACTTCACTTATTGGACCTGAAATGGTGAGCCAATACTAGAGGGTAATTTCACGAAATACAGATCTCAGTAAGTATAAGTAAATTAATTTGGGTTTCAATAACGATCACAAAATTATTCTTTTAGAGTAACATATATTATTTTCCCGCATAAAAGTATGAATTCATTCCAAATTCATTCAGTTTTGTTGTTATGACTATGGCACGATGTAGCTAAATCACTCATACGCATATTTTGTTGAGTTTTTAACGGCAGGAATATGATGCTCTTCGAAATATTACTTTATAAAATTAATTTCAATGTGTTTTGAAGTAGTTTTGGGAGATATTTATAGCTTGCAAAAAAGGGCACAGGTTCCACGTCTTACGGGCGCCAACGCTAGGCGTAGACTGACAATACGAGTATCTTGCTGCCGCTGACTGCATCAGTGGATTTACGTATTTTTGGAAAAAGGGGGTGCGTTTTTTGACCCGAATAACGTGGTATTTGGAAAATGAATAGATATCATTCACACTAATTTTATTAAAAAAAAACCAACAAAATCGCGAAAGCGATACCTGAAACAAAATCGATAAGAAGTGTGCAATAGAGGGTTACAAAAAAATTCATTGACAGTACAAATATGAATCGATTAACGTGGTTTGTGGAAAATGAATACCTTAAAGTTCAACCAAAAACATGTATTTTTTTATGGCTATACGTAACCTAATTATTGCAACAAAATCATCCGAAAGCTGACATTTTATTTCTGTTTGTATTTTCGTTCCCCTTAAGGCGCTCTTATCCCAGAAGAGTGACTCTCTGTCTTTTTCTTTACGTGTAAGGAGTAAAGAAAATAACCACACTTTTGTACTTTTTCGTTGTTTTTATCGGTTTTTTAATTGTTTAAAAAAAAGGGATATGTTTATTAAAATCCACTTACGTGGTCGACCTAGAAAATTTAAAGAGCAATATTACCAGATATGTTTCGTTAATAAAAGAGTGGAATTATGGAAATGCCATGATTTGAAAGGTCTTATTACATGCTGTGTTCGTGAATTATTTTTATCGAGCAAAGTTTATCTGATCGTGTAACACATGCGTGTAAGACCTAGATAAAGGTTCGAACTATATTGCGTATTTTTTTTTTGGAAGTTTTAGACGATATTTGAAAGTTCTATTTGACTTTGAAATTACTGATTTTGGAATAAGAGCGCCTTAAAGGATTGCGCCGTTAAAAAAAACATAACCCTCAGTTTTCCTACCAGCTACAATTTGGTGTAATTTCCTTCAGCGTGTCTTTGTTGCCGCCAAACTCAAGACCTAGATCTGCCCTTGACGCATCAGTCGTATATCTTATCATTATCATACAAACTACAAGCTAGCAACTAGTAAGTAAGGTAGATAAAATTTACGATTATTTTTTTTATAGGATTACATTTAGTCCAATCTGGAGATAAGCACTTTCTTTTAATGTACTATTGTGGAATTTCTAGTGACCCATTTTTCACTCTTATTACAAGGGCGAAAATGTTTCTATTAGTATAGAAATTAGCTAATTAACAAAAATACGAAAGCTTTTAAAATTAACAATAAGGTAATCATTATTATATTTATTATCAATATACTGGTGAAATAAAACAAACCAATAGACAAAGGTAGATAGATGTATTTGCAAAATATTTGATAGAAAACGATTTATTAGTAATACCAAGATTTTTTATATCGAACAAAGTTTCTACAATACAGTTTTCATTCGTGACTATCCTCTGGCTCCGAGGGTTCTTAATTTTTCAGGTTCCTAGAACTTGCATGACATAAAACAACAAAACAATTGGTTGACTTTTTTTACATAGAATGGACTTACAATTGGCCATTACCGCACCTGATGGAAAGCAACGATAGACCTAGGATGAAACGCGCTTGCCCAGAAACTGGGAGAGTGACAGCAGGCGAGGCGCTGATCAGTCAGTAACAGCGGCGTGGAGCGCTCTCGGGTGCCCCTCCCCACCCCGCCGCCCGCTCCGCTAGTGCTGAGTCAATTTCGTTATGTCTGTCGTAGTTAGGGCTACCAGATGACAGGAATTTTCCTAACATGTCAGGAATTTTGGCCCTCTGTCAGGAAATCAGGAAAAAATGGGATTTTGGGAAAAAGGAATTTTTAAAACAGATGAATAATTGCTTAAAGTTATTATATTTATTGAGTTTTAATATATTTGTAACGAAAACTGTTGAAAATCGCACTGCCTGCTCATTTACATGAAACCTTTACGGAAAATGTCAGGAAAATTATTAAATTATCAGGTATCTTGTCAGGAATTCACGTTACCGGATCTGGTAACCCTAGTCGTAGACTAGACGTTTTTTGTCGCCCCGAAAATACCGCAAATAAATTTTCGAAAAAAGAAACTTTTATTTTAAATTTTTTTTTTCATCATCAGTGTCCTGAAATATCACCTACCCTGTGACGGAAGTTGCTGACCAAATAAATGGCCAGCATGATTAGCAACCCCGCCCAAGTACAGCAAAAACAATTTAAAAAATATACCTTTTCAATATCATTTGAGGGAACTAAAACTAGTCAAATAAAGGAATATTTTAGATTCTATTTGTCCTTCGTTTGATATTAATACATATATTTACATATATATGCATATTATAAAAGAACACTGTTAAAATAACTTTCCAAATGTATTTAGACTATTTTCTAGTCTGCATCAGTGGAATTATAATGAATTAATTATCATGAAGTTGATATTCGACATTATAATGATTTGATAAAAATTTAATGTACGAAAAAACCATTTCTCCCGCTTTATTTCTGAAACTATGCGGCCGAAAAAACTGAAAATATTCTATAATATGGGTGGAGGGGCGTGTGAAAAAAATGTTATTATCGGCCTTATCGGCGAATGAAAAAAAACATAGAAGACTCATTCGAAAATGGCACCAGAGACTGAAAAGGGCAAAAGGCTCATGATTGGTTCGTAGTGTAGTCATACGACACTAGGTCAGCCCTCCTGATTGGCCGACTCAAAGACACAATGAACGCTATTGGAGCCGTCGCCATACAAAATTGTGTTCAACACACTATATCGTGGGGTAAATTTTCAGCTCTAATCAGACTTTTATGTTTTTTTCTTTCACTGGTTATTATACAACAACATGTTAAACAGTGTATTTTTTAAAGTGATGTTTACAGCATTTATATAATTTACAGTTACACCATTTAAGTACGGAACCCGCGGTGCGCGGATCGTTTTCGCAATTCCCCTTTTTTACTCTTTGAAGAGCAATTTTGCAAAGACCGCACCTTGATACTCGTCCATATTTATGAACAATTCGTTGCAATATGTGTTTTTGTAAGCAAGCGTGCAAGGAAAACGTGCGGATGGACCTTCCTGCGGCTAAAAATAAAGTTTTCGAGGTTGCGCATGCGACGACGGCAATGTACCCATATAGTACTGACACATGCAGATTCAGTCATTGTGCAGTCTTGAGGTCTTTAATCGCTCTACGAATTTAATCACTACATAGTATAAAACAAAGTCGCTTCCCCCTGTCTGTCTGTCCCTATGTATGCTTAGATCTTTAAAACTACGCAACGGATTTTGATGCGGTTTTTTTTAATAGATAGAGTTATTTAAGAGGAATGTTTATATGTATAATACATGCCCGTGCATATGAATATATGCTAATATGCATATATGTGATCGAATACTGAAAACCAAAACCCTTTTAATATATTTAATATTTTTATCAATTGCGTTTAAAAAGCTAAAAACAGTAGTAAAATTATTTTTTCGATATCTCCAAAACTGACGAAGTTATTGGCAATCAAACTGAGCTTAACGGCATGTCACGTGACGTCATCTGACACAATTTCACACTAAAAGTGAAAAATATCGCTATCGCTAACTTCGGCAATAATAGGAATTTTAGAAAAATTCAAATAGTTTTGTGCTTTGCTATAACTAATTAATCAGTTACCATAAAAAGTATACTAATATTTCACTCCATTAGACATTTGGACACTCGTGCAAAACTGCACTCGTGTTAATTCTTGTCCCATAGTCTCAAATTATGTTACAGTGCACAAAATACTATCTTTCGTGATCCCACAAACGCAAGCACATCCGAGAGTCAATTACTATAGGAGGTCATAATTTTATTTTGCAAAATTAGCAAAAAGTTTTATCGATCCGTGATACTGATCACTTACCAAGACTCCAGTATGAATTTGGCTGCATAAATAAATGTCAACTTAAATATATGCACATGCACATCGATTGATCGTCTGTAAAGAGTTTTTTTGGTTTACCCACTTTTTTGTAACGAGCTGAAAGATTTAAAATAGTAGATTATTAGTTAATTTGAAACCCAACCAAGATCTCGAAGCTGTGTCGAAAATGACAAAACACGTCACGCGAGGATAATAATCGGGTTTTCTCTCAATTACACTAAGAATAAATAAAGTCAATGTGTCTTGTTGTTTGTATCAAGTTGCGAGTAATGTGTAAAGTTGCATAATTTAACTGTCTATTTACCATGCGAATATTCTTTCCAGCTAGTTTATATATATCAACATTTTTTATAACTACTCTGAGTAAAATGTTAACAGACACAAATGTATGAAAATTTTTGCAACTCTGATCGATACAGAAAATACCGAATTTTCATTTTTTTTTTCATGGGAAATAAAGTGACGTTTTATTGACGCTATTTAGGATTATAAACCTAAAAAGCGGATTGTAATAGTGGCAGAAAAAATATTTATCTTCAGTACCCAGCGCACCTCTGACGTCCCCTCTGATAAATGTCGTCGGCACAACACAACTAACTTATTTGACAGGACTAACCTTATTTTGAGCGTCCTGTCTTTGTCTTTTCGTTACGGAAAGAAAAAGACAGAACACTTAGTCAAGTCCTGTCAAATAAGTTAAAACGTGTTACATACATCTAATCGACACAATAGTCTTCATTTTCGTGTGACTTTATTCAAACGATAGAAATTGTAATGCTCCTCAGGTTCATTTCATAATATTTTACCAGTTTTAGATTAAGATTTTCATGATATTGAAAAATTTCCAAATCTGTTTGTAGCCCGCCGTACCGCTCCGTGTTGTTTGTAGTCCGCCGCAACGCTCTGTATTGCCGTATATATCTGCCCCGATTAGCCTAAAACTAGCTAAAGACGTTTTTGAATCTCTTTAAACATTTTATATTACATTTTTTTTAATAAACAAGCACTAGGAGTAAATTTGAAAATGAATTCTAAGTATTCAATTCATCCGAACATTAACTCTTCTTTGTCTGTGCCTCTTCCCCTCGTTTGGGGTCGGCTCTCATCGATGGAATACCTCTTCTTTGTCTGTGCCTATTCCTTTCATGTAGGGTCGGCTCTCCTCGTTCTATTAACTCTTCTTTGTCTGTGCCTCTTCCCTTCATTTGGGGTCGGCTCTCCTCGTTCGACTACCTCTTCTTTGTCTTCCCTTCATTTAGGGTCGGCTCCCCTCGTTCGAATAACTCTTCTTTGTCTGTGCCTATTCACTTCATTTAGGGTCGGCTCTCCTCGTTCGAATAACTCTACTTTATCTGTGCCTATTCCCTTCATTTAAGGTCGGCTCTCCTCGTTCGAATACCTCTTTTTTGTATATGCCTCTTCCCTTCATTTGGGGTCGGCTCTCCTCATTGGAATAACTCTTCTTTGTCTGTGCCTATTCCCTTCATTTAGGGTCGGCTCTCCTCGTTCGAATACCTCTTCTTTGTATATGCCTCTTCCCTTCATTTGGGGTCGGCTCTCCTCGTTCGAATAACTCTTCTTTGTCTGTGCTTCTTCCCTTCATTTAGGGTCGGCTCTCCTCGTTCGAATGCGCCAATTCATTTAGCCGAAAATGATACCTAACTTGATATACTCTAGATAAACAAAGATAGAGGATAATTTTTAGAGCACGGATCTTGATCGCTCGTTTCTTTACAAGTTATCATACAAGTCTCACAATTCGAAAAGCACTCGAAACCCTCTTTACAATTAGGAGTAGTAATTAAATTGCGCCAAGTAGATAGTGATATTTTACCGTTTATTAAAACCGATTAATCTCTATTTGGTCAGAATGACGCAAGTTGTGGCCTTTTTACTACATTACACAAATAAAAATCGAATAACGAAACCCTAAACTTGGACATGGATTTAAAAATTAAATCAAATCCGCTCACGCGGGTGAAACCTACATTTAGCAAATCAATTCATATTAAAGCAGCTCATTGAAATTCAGTTGAACCGGAAATCGGAATAAGACAGCTCATCCTACTTTTTATTTTAATATCTGTAAACGTCATAAATAGCATCGACTATTTAGCATAAGGATGTGCGTCTACTGACACAAGCGAGCGAAAATGAGAAGAGTGCATTTTCTGTGGGTGGCCATCCCGCTCAGCTGCCTTATAAATGCTTTGTGACGTCCTGATGGCTTTGATCTTGATGAAACTTTGCACACGTTTTTGTATATGCTTCCCTTCCCCCCGCACCGCACTCCGACCCATCTCTCTTCAGAGGTGCAAGATGGCGAAATATTGAAATTGCGCCGAATTTGTGAAATGGTTTCAGGTAAAATCTGTTTTCCATGAAACGGTAACTGTTTATTTATAGAAAAGTGTATAAACTTTGTCTTCTTAACATGAAAGACGTCTGTATTTTTCTCTTTTTTTATTTTCAGCATAGATAAAAATTATACAATTTGCTAAACTTAAATATATAGATAGTAGACTAAAAGGGCTGATCCAAACATTTTGGAAAAAACGCAAAAGCTTTAAGTTCGCTCGATAGAAAAAAAAAATACGAAGTAACCTCTAAATTTCCTTAAATTATACAGCGTTAAAATTTGTATTAAAAATAAGTGACTAATAACCCCGTCTTAACATTTTGGAATATTTTGATTATTTCATCTAGAAGCCGAGTTATTAAATAAAAACCCAGTTCTTCGTAAGCGCGTGTTTCTTGGTGGTCGTAACAGCCACGGCTGAGGGCGCGCTATTTTAAACTAAAAGGAAACGTCATAGAGTTCAGTTCTGATTGATGCAAAATGAGGTGCTCAATCTAACTTCATACGGACCCTTGATTACGAGCGATGTGAAAATAACTGATACATACATACATATACTCACGCCTGTCTCCCGGAGGGGTAGGCAGAGACTACAGATTTCCATCTGCTACGACCCTGACACACCTCTTATTATTATTACACTGTATTACTAAGAAGTTACCAAGACTCAAGGTCAAGAGGTGCCATGAAGAAGTATTCATTGTATGAAACGATGATAAATGTATTGATTTTAGAAACTAGAAATAGGTACAAAATAGTATATTTCGTGACGAGTATAAAATGACGGATTTTCTTACCCGAGGAATGAAGCTAGTTATTTAAGCTTGAAGTTAGTTACATTCTGAGGGTAAGAAAACCCATTTTTACTCGTTGCTAACGATACTTTTTCTACTACCTGATTTATGTATTTAAATATTTAATGTTTCCTTTCAAATTTAATGTATTTTATGACTTTGCAAAGCGCAGCGCGGTTTTAACCCTTTTTTTTAGGCTTCGGCCGGCGGCTTTTATTTGTGGCCAGTATCATTTTGCGAAAAAAGAGTGTCAGACGCGATATAATCGATTATGTCGTGAATCGCAACGTAGGGAATTTCGATTGTAAAGACAAACTAAGGACGTCAAAAAGAACCTAATTTAGCATGAAATGAAGACAAACGTCAAAAAGAACCTAATTTTGCAATAAATGAAATTTCAATACGATATTTCAAACTGACCTGATAATCATTCCGCAACGGGGCCCGGAAAGTTCGATTTTCAAAACTAATCTTTTTCATAAAGGTAGTAGAAAAATTTATGTTTTCGCTCCGAGTTGGTGGATGTACAACCGAAAAAAATCTCGTTCGAGAGACGGCAAAATCAATAAATACACTTCTTTGATGTGCAAAAACGACAATCGTGTTCTATCGTTTCTAGTTTCTACCTTTGTTTGAGCGATGTGAAAATAACAGCATTCATACATTAAGCAGAGCATTATATGAGCGCTTGCAGCGAAATCTTGACGGCGCGGCGTGTTGTTTCAACAATGACTTCAAATTGCATACAAAAACTCTTGGAACAATGGCCAATGATATAGGAATAGATCTTTTTAGTCGCACACTTAAGGCGAGGGTATCCGGAGAAATCGGTCCTGCTCCAACGCTTTCATTTTACACTTGACTATCCTGCTCAGTGGAAGCGGGCCGCTCAAAAATCGCGCGATTTCTAAGTGTTTTTATAATTTATTATTTTGGAATGAGAAGGATGGGTTTTTTAATATTATGACGGCCGTTTTATATCTCATTTTGTACCATGTTTATTTTGGTATAAGTTTTATTGTCCAAAACCTAATATAACTCAGATAAAATTATATTTACATCATAGTTTAGCCCTAGGTTTGAGATTTTATTGGACGCAGGGAAATTTCAAGATGAAATATGACCAGTGGCGGATTTGCCCTAAGGCTCAGTAGGCCCGGGACTAAGGCGCCCAGATATTAGGGGCGGCCAATCGTGGCAAAAAATACACTGATGATAACAAGAAACTACCCAAAGTAACCATTACTTTGTTATTAAATATTTTATTTTATTTTATTATTAACCTGACGAAACTAAGCGCGTCAGAAATAAGAGAAAAGGCCAAAGCATTACAAGAGGTGTATTGTACTGGCTTAAAAGACGATTTCTTAGAATAATGTCTTCATTTTCGTGCTTACTGAAATATATAAAACCGGTCAAACTCGCGTTCCATAATTTTAATTTTGTCATTTTGTTTTCGTGTATTTCTCAACCGCTATATTTTTCCTGTAATCTTTACGTAAGCAGATATTAACATGATTTTTGGCATATTTTTCGGTCCACCAGTTTTTGAGAAATGGGGGGACATACGTTTTTTTTGTGGATTTCTCGAAATAGATGCAAGTAAATATAGCCAAGCTATATATTTTAATTACAATTTGATACCCATGTGACTTGTATTATACATACGACATAAGCATAATTAAATTTCGAAATATATTTCGATAAAAGTTGACAAGTAAATTCATATGTATTACCTAAATTATGGGAGCTAAGAAAGGGGCGGCTGGTACTACATGGCCTAGGGCGGCCAAGACTGCAAATCCACCACTGAATATGACATAATAGAGTTCGAAAAGAGGCAAATAGAGAGAACCCCGCCTTAACGCAAAGAAAACGATAAAGATAGTCTGCCAAGCCGGTAACTAGTAGGATTATCTTTGGTGATATTGTTACAAAATACTCGGCCTGGTTAGCGTTGAGAAGACAAAAGGTGGTTTTAAAATATTATCTAGGTAATAAATCTTTGTTTTTGCGGGGTCAAATATTATGTACAAGCTTTTGCCCGCGGCTTCGGTCACTCTCCGGCCTATCGCTATACAAAAAATCACGTCGGATGTCGATCCGTTGTTGGTTCATTACTGCGTGAAAGAAGGACAAACCAACAAACACACTTTCGCATTTACGGATGGGAACTATACTTTGCGTTTTCTGGGAGTTCTTAAACCCTGACCTTAATTTACCACATAGAGACTTATGTTCTTTATCAGTAAGAGAATCGAATAAGACGAGATTATTTTTTTGGGAAAATTGCCGATTTTCTCCAATTCTCGATTCCAAAATGTGTGAATGCAGAAGTAAGGGTTAGTCTTCATAACGTATGAGGTAACTGCCCTTAGTGCCCCATTTTATTTTTCTATTTGTATAGTTTTCAAGTGTCCATCATTATGTGTACTAATATAGTTTTTCAGCAATTCTGTTACTAACAAAATATGGACTTGGTCTGAAATAAAATTATATTATTATTATAGCCAAATCCATACTGTAGACTCGGTATGCGGTCAAGACCAAGGTTCAAATACCTTTTCTGCAGAATATGAAACAAAAAATGATATGTCCCTATAACAATTTACAAACAACTCGAGCCAATTGGTACAGCCCAGTGGCGTGCACAGAACTTTTTTCCGGAAAAGCACTCAGAAGGTCAAGTACGACAATAAAAAAATATGATTTTTTTTTTAATAACACTTTGAAAAAAAAAAGTTTGTATGACGGCACGGTAGGCACTGCCTTTCCTAGAATGAAAATTTTCATACAAACTTTTTTTTTCAAAGTGTTATTTAAATTTTGTCATATTTTTTTTAATGTCGTACTTGACCTTCTGATTGCTTTTCCGGAAAAAAGTTCTGTGCACGCCACTGGTACAGCCTAAATGTTATTTTGCGTTTTTCACAAAAAGGTTAATTGAATCTTGGTCCTGACTACTTACCGAGTCTCCAGTATGAATTTGGCTGGATAGACAAAAGCCACGTGGCCTTATTCCTTATATTATGTTATGTATGCTTACATATGTTGATGAAAGTCTGTAGCATTTTTTAAATGTTATTTACCTTTCCAAAGATTTTCTTGTGTAAAAATATGTATTTAACTACAGAACTGTCTACAGCATGAAAATCTAATTTTTTCATTCGCAAGATGCTTCTTTGAGGTAGTTATTTAGAACGCATTTTTCATAGCAAAAATTACAACTATTTCTAGTTGATTTATTTCTACTACAAACGACAAAATTGAGCTTGGGGATTTGATTTTCTAGTAGCTAAGATTTCAGTCCGAATACTAAAAAACCGACCGCTGTGTAGGGTTCCGTAGTTGTCCTGTACAATATGCGAACTTCTTCTCCAAGCACATTTTATAAGTTTGTCGACTAATACAGATCGCGCCAAACTTCTGGTTCGCTCGGAAGTTGCTCTTTCCAAGAACGACCCATACATTTTGTTCCTGCTGATGCGAATCGCCCCGTGTTTACCGGGGACTAAAAGTTTGGCGCGATCAGTACTCGTTAACTTGTAAAGCCTACTTAGCTGTGATAATTTTCCTTTTAATTTCGTTATGTATACTACTGCCG
This sequence comes from Ypsolopha sequella, assembly GCA_934047225.1. NCBI lineage: Eukaryota > Metazoa > Arthropoda > Insecta > Lepidoptera > Ypsolophidae > Ypsolopha > Ypsolopha sequella. The sequence goes on from OW203996.1 coordinate 15,604,534, forward strand.
TGATTTTTTTCAAGTCTACATATACAACCGTTTCCCTGGCAGGGGAGGGGGACACTTGACTCTTACAAAAATTTACACTTTTAAGCTTAATATATATTTTCAAAATTTTACTGTACCACTTTATCGGCGTGATAAATATGTATTCCCATGCCAAATTACAGCTTTCTAGTACTAATAGTCTCTAAGCTAAGCCGCGGACAGGCAGACAGACGGACATGGCGAAACTATAAGGGTTCCTTGTTGTTGACTACGGAACCCTAAAAACCTATTATGAAAAGACTTGCCCGATCACAACATGTCATGATCTAAGTTTTGTCACGCATGACCAGTGTACTGTTTTCCAAGATTGTTGAAAATTATATGCTGTCATTCGTCAACAAATGTGCGTACCACCATCACATCATCAGAGCACATTGTATTCTCTCATAGCAACGGCATACAATGAAACGGCCACCACAATACGATCTCGATTTTCATAACATACGTTTGCGTTGATTTGTTTTCGTACCTACCGTCTTTGAATTTGTGTTTGATGATACCGATGAACGACCAGGTCCTCTAAAAAGGCCATTTTGTATGAATCACATTATGATTCTGTTCTAATGCCGTCTCTTTTGCACGCGTGAAAAAAATCTGACTCTATCCTACTTTCAAATAATTTTATGATTCACCCAAGTCGGCCTTTTTAGATCCCCTGACAACCATCGAATTATGACCGAATAAGTGCAGGAGAATATATGAGTAAGCTCTTAAGAGGCTGTGCGAATTTTATTTTTGTCACTGTCACGCCAAGCGAAAACACGCTCAGTGCGAGAGGGGCGGATTCAGGGCGAAAGCGAAAAATTATAGTTTTATAATTTTTATAAAAAAACTAAAATAGCTAGCAAAATTTCAAATATCAAATCGCTAGATATTGTTAAAACACACCTAATAAAACATGTTTGAGTTCTGTATATGGTTTCTATTCGTCAAACGAGGAGAAAAAGTGTGTTTGAAGACCTCATTTCAACATTTATTTCTTTTGAGGAAAATTTATCCAAACACGTTTTCCAATTTCAAATCCCTAGATTATATAGTCAAGATCCATATACCAGATATTTCATGAAATACACAGAAAAGAAACACCCGTATTTTTTTCGCATATCGCCTTAAATAGACGGACGTTAAGAGGATGGCCTACCCTAGCAACCGTCCAGCACAATAAGTCAAATGGCAAAGACTTTATTTGCTTTTTTATATAGCCAACATATTTTTCTCGAACGCTTAATACTAATGATTGTTTGAGGAGGTGCTCTTCAATGAGGTGGTCTTCTAGCGTTTTAAATGTGTTTTAATTTGCTATAAGAAGAATGAAAACAAAAATGAATGAACGATGAATGAGGTCAAGAGTGAAGTAATCGGACGTCAGCTGCGGAAACAATGATCACGCAGTGAAACAACAAATTGGTGTTTTTTTAGCTAATACTGAAATATTTTGTAGGGAAAAAAATAAAACAAGTTGATCTCTTAACCGCGCTCTTGAAACCAACGATTGAAAACGAAAAAAAGAGGGTGAAAAACATTTATTTTTTGACCAAAGTATAATTCTTAAAACATTGTTTATAAGTAGAATCCCTAGATAAAAGATCAGTTAATCAAATACATTTTTTTCAATAGAAGAAGAGTCCGAATTTCTTCAAACGAATCCTCGAAAGTCTGGAGTTATTATGCTCTAGGCTCATGTACAGTCTTAAGCGAAAAATAAGAAAAGAGTTTCCTGATCCGATCATTTATGGAGTTTGTTTTTTTTTTTACTTATAAAGTCCCTGAAAACAGGAACAAAAACAATACAAAGGCTTTGTGATTATGTTTTATAATATAACCCGCTGGACGGCTTCAAAAAAACTTGTAGAGCTAGTAGAGCTCTAAATATATATATTTTTCCATTTGGTTATGCGAACGGACAAAAAATCTTATTCGTTGAGCAGGTTGTACAGACAGCAACGGAGATAAGTAACCAGGCCCAGCGCAAACACTTTGAACTTAACGCGATATGTAAAAGTTTTAGTGTCCCTGTTACTCCATATGCGAAAAAACCCTCAGTGCGAGAGGGACGGATTCGTGGAAAAATAGCAAAGTCGGTTTTTTATTAATATAAAATGTAATACAGTTGCTATCAAAATTTCGTTTAACCAGCCCCCCTATTCTGTATCTTTAGTTGCCAACTGCACGAGGTGCCTATCATCAAAAACATAGCTAAAAACTGAAATTTCAAAATTGCCTTTAGTGGGTATTGAACTATTAACAATCTGTGTCGTCACTTCAAGTGCGAAAATATCCTTAGGACATCGGAATTCGATAGTATATCTATGTTTTTGATGATAGACACCCAGTCCAGAAGGCAACTAGAGATACACAATAGGCCCGCAGGTCCTAGATATTGTTAAAACCCATCTAATAAAAGATAATTGCTGTACATATGTCATTCTAAATTGTCAAACCAGAAGAATTATTGGTGTCGAAAAAGACCTCATTTCAATAAATATTTATATCGAGCCGAATTTCTCCAATCACTTTTCTGTTTTAACAGATCCCTACAATAAGATTCCAAAAATATTATACTATTTTATCAAAATAATACATTATTTACTGAAGTAGATATGCAAGTTCTGTGTCGATTTTTTTTCCGTAGCGCCTTAAGACCCACAGGTAAGCGAGATGTGAAATACTTGGTCAATACATACAGGTGAGTAGCAGGTGATAGAGCTGATGCCGGGCTCGACTGTGGAGGTACCGCCATCTTACTTGGAGACCCCCTCGAAGTAATTCGGGGGAGAGTAAGAGGACAGCTCACAGGCAAAAAAACCAGGAGGCCCACCATGCCTGGGACCGGCATATCCATGGATGGCGGTATATCCATCCCTAATAGCCGGGCCTTATATGGAACAGACTTGTGACCGCCTGCCCAGCGTGTGTGAGTATGGGCATTCTTCCAGGATGACCGCCGGGAGTGGCAAAGTCCTGGAAAGGCTTATGTCCAGCAGTGGACAACTAGGCTGATGGATGGATGGATGGACGACATACACACATGCACTATTTATTAAGTATGTTTTATATCATCACTCACTTGCTAGCCTAACATGGCCGGTTTTTAACACCCTCTAAACATCTTTTGACAGCCCAATTTGACATTAAATACATGGATTTTAATATGTTGTTGTGTCAAAAGGTGTTAAACGCTGGCCATGTTAGATTAGCTGCTGTGGGATTAAAGTGTTTGCTCTGGGCCTGGTTACTTTTGCTGCCTGTACCTACAGCCATGGGCGCCGGTAGGACTATTGACACTTGACAGCAGGGGGGTGAAGCTACCTTTAAATTATATGATTATAATACTTATTTGCAAGAAATAAAACAAGATAATACGTTTGTTAGTCACGTTCTTTCATAAAATAAAATATTTTTTAGTTTCGTGTATTTTTCTCCAAGCAAGGGGGTGCGAGTGCACCCCCTTGCATCCCCCTCCCGGTGCCCATGTTTACGGTACTATAGGTATAATACAACAAAAGCAGGGTCTGGCATGATTTAACTACGGGTACCAGTTAGCAGCTATAGAATCGTGAAACACAATGCCATGTTATCAGCTGGTTGAGTCAACAGCACAGTATGGCATCGGTACACTCATACCCTTCGGCATTACTGCCACAAAGTCTGCAAGCTTATCGACGTGATTGCCCCTTTGTCGCCTAAACTTGGAACTGGCCTGGCACTCCCAAAAAGATTCGGTCTATCGTTTATCGTTCGAGCATACGTCCATCTCTGACGCACGCATAGAGAGCGTGATAGAGATGGATATACGACCGAACGATATTGGATCGAATTTTGTCACTTCGGAGTAGGCCCTCTCTGATGCGGGAGGTAGGGTATTTATAGTTTCAGCCTGAAAATATATCCCGTTAACAAACATGCCACGCGTATGAGATATCACTGCACTAGCATCTAAAAAAAAGAGGGCTGAGGCTAGGTTATATTCGAATAAGGATGATTTATTATATCAAAGATAAAATATATGCTATATCAAAGGACATTGATAGCTATCTTCATACAAAATCACTACTTTGTTCAGGATTAGGATCGAACGCGAAATTTTCGTGTCATTATATGATTCATAATTTGGTACCTAAATATCGAAAATCTACGTGTTTTTTAAGCAATATCTTGACAAAAAAGATCACTGGCATACAGAGCTGCGTTACTGTATTTGAATGATCTTGTTCTGGGAGTTCGACAGACAGAACACAATAAACTTACATAAGTCAGTAGACAAGACAGGCAATTCACAGTACAAGCAGTTAGAACTGTATCGAGTATGTAATTAGAAACTGCTATAATAGCTCTGCAAAAATCAATTCAACTACAACTCCAATATTTATAAAGATTTTCTTAGAAAAATAAATTGTTTATGGTATTTTTGTTTTTTGTATTAATTGTTTATTCAAAATATTATTCATACAGATCACAGTAAAGGTCATACAATTTGGTAAACTGCAGGTGTTTTGCGAGCCCACGATCAAACAAAAGCGTTATTGGAAAAGCAAGAAAGAAAAAAAAACAATGGTTCTATAAACAAAAATTCCGTGTAACTTGTTACAATTTCAGCGTATTGATAATGCCATTTACTACGTATTATTATATTAAGTGACTATTATTCATTATAAAGGGATTTCATGGTGGTAGAGCTGATGCCGGGCTCGACTGTGGAGGTACCACCATCTTACTTGGAGCCCCCTCGCCCCCTCGAAGTTATTCGGGGGAGAGTAAGAGGACAGCTCACAGGCAAAAAATCAGGAGGCCCACCATGCCTGGGACCGATGGATGGCGGTATATCCATTGCTAAAAGCCGGGCCTTATATGGAACAGACTGGTGACGGGCAGCGGCGTCACTGGTGCGAGGGTACCGGCACCGCGCTCACAAACCCACCTGCCTAGCGTGTATGAGTATGGGCAATTCTTCCAGGATGACCGCCGGGAGTGGCAATGTTCTGGAAAGGCTTATGTCCAGCAGTGGACGAACTAAGCTGATGGATGGAAGGGACTTCAATGGTAGATTTAATTTTGTTTAATACTTGGCTACGTCTAAAGTAACAATAAGTTTGCCGATAAAAAGTACGACTGAATGTCTTTATTGCAATATTGGGAATCGAAACTTGTGAATTTTCTTTATTTGTAACATTTTTCGTTTCTTCTCAATACTTTTTTAGGATATCTTCGAAACACTTTTAGACTTTTTTAACAATACTCGTATATAATTGTTGTATCCCATTATCAGTATCAAGCTAAACTTCCGTCCTGCACCAACGCTTTTGTTTTTGATTTGTCTATCCTGTTCTAATAAACTGCTGCGCACGCAAAACTACAGTTATTTTGAATTTGCGGCTACATTAGGACTTGTAATTATAAATATTTCCTGTCACAACATTAAAGGTTTGTAAAACAAATATTTATGAAAAATTTCGTGGCGCTATCCTCATAAAAACAGCAGACCAAAAAGCCGTTTTTCCTTAGTTTCGAGACCCATTTTTGTGATTTTTTTCTATCGAGGAAAGTTATCGCAATTGCGTTTTTGGCCCGTCAGAACACTAAACTTACTTTTTTGAGATTTTTAAGTATAAATAATTTAATATCTATAAAGTAGTCTGCGAAAACTGCATTTTGTTTATACTGCGCCTTAAGACCATTTTCTATAGGGAAGTGTGACTCAGAATAGAACAGACTTTGCTCTAAATAAAGACGCATCAGATCATCAAAGTCTGATTAATAGCGGATGTTGATATTGGGTGGAAAACGACCACGATTTTGAGTGTTTGGCAGAACGCCCATGTTCGTAAATCCGTTGAAACACATGGGATATTTGATTAAGAACCTTGATTATTAGCACACGTTTCATACTTGGCTCCAAGTCGCGAAGTTTGCAACACATAAACTCCATTTCATCGAATTGCAGCTTCACATGAATACTTATTATTCCAGTTTTTGTATTTGTATACATAGACATTTCTGTTCTTCGTCTGAATTTTCCTCTAAAGCTGATTAGTAGATCCTAAAATCCATTCAATATATCGTTTCCTGCAACATATAAATGCTGACTACAAGTGTATCTCGCATATCAATTATACAATCACATAAATAAGCTACTCTTTCTATGTTATATGGCTCTATAAATGTTATGTATCGCCTTAACGGCTCGTTGAAAACGATTTTCTATTGCAAGAGGCTCATACAATCACGTCACATCTGAAAGGTGATGAAAGGTCTTTTACATAATCTTATCCAAACTACTGCCATCCTCACGTATTCCTTTCGCTTTAAGTCCATACTCTATGCGATCCACATAAGGTTTACGTGGGTATCTTTCCATGTAGTTTACCTTACAAGATTTTACGACACTTCCACAATGGTTGCCAGCGTGTCACCAAGGTTACTCCGATCACGTTTCGAACCATAGGCGAGTTTTATATCTCCGTACATAATTTCTGCACGATGCCGCTGTACACAGACTTGCGGTCCTGAGCTTGTGACCTGTGGTTGGCCAGCATTAAAAGTCAAGATAGGATTTACAGCTTCCTTCGCTTTGTTTTGCCAATCGTTTTGTAATAAATGAGTCAGCAGGGTAAAAACTGATATCAGGTTTGAAGACGTATTTTTTTATTACCAAGTATTGTTGCGCTAAAAAACTAGGCCAAAATATGAAGTCAGTAATGGTTTCTTTATCCTTCCATTTAGCATGAGGGATTTAAAACTGTAAATTCAATTTCCATAGGCCATTGATCTGGATCTTGCGTACAATAAGACGCCCACCTATTTTCGGCCTCGCTATATTTAATACGCATTTTACGAGATTGCGTCAAATTGATCTGCTCTCTCGGGCCACTGATCTTTCTGCGTACACGCCAAATTGTAAACAGGGTTGCCCGATCAAAACACGCATTTGACACTGGAACGACCAAAACAACAACGGTCATTGCTAAAGGTCGGTATCTTGGAGACGAAAACAAAATTCCTTTAGTATATTCTTACTTCTACATATATACAATTTTATTATCTGCCATCCTGTAGGCGTTGAACTTGAAGCCATTGTCCCGATCAAGGTAATGTCGTCTGCCTTGATACCTGATATTAAGGGGAAACGAGTCGTATCCTCTACGAAATGCACAACTTATGATGGTTCTTCTTATTTTTGAATTACAGATATTAAATAAATGTGATTTATAGCATTTCGCGAACATAGTTTAGTGTCAGTTAGGCTTTTTTAGCAAATTTTACACGCTTTTAAGTATGTGCGCCCATGCATTTACAGCGTAATGCATAAAATAACAAAATTTTGCCGGAAAAGCCCAATTGATATTAAACTATGTTCGCGAAATCCCATAAATCACATTTCTTTAATATCTGTAATTCAAAAATAAGAAGAACCATCTTAAGTTGTGCATTTCGTAGCGGATACGAATCGTTTCCCCTTAAGGGGAAATAAATTAATGGCATTTCGCAAACATAGTTTAAAGTCAGTTAAGCTTTTTCGGCAAAATTGTGTTATTTTATGCATTATGTTGTAAATGAATGGGTAAAGAAAGAGTGGGACAACTGATTTAGGATTCTAGAGTAGTGGAACTTGCAGACAAAGCGGAGACATCAACTTCTACAACGGTATTGAAATGTGAAGTGCGTATCGCTTAATTACCCGATGTAACTGTGTACATAATTTCAGTATCAATTGATCACACACGCACACTCAACCTATAAGACGTTTTGATTGGCGCTCACATAACTGCGACTTGACAACAGTATATTTTACTCGTATAACAATATATTAGCACAACAATAGTGCGACTCGAGACACAAAGGAGAATGATTAAATTTTTATATATTCCATTTTTACCTATTGACACACTTTCTTCCGCTTGTTTTTAGACGTCATATGCCAGGCAACCAACAGTGGGTTGACCTGGTGACAGTTTACAGCTGACTAGTTCTTTGTTTACAGTCGCATGATGCAGCAACTGCTCTCTCATTGGTGGAAAATAAAATTAGCTACTATAAGAAGTTTGCGAAAATCTTACATAATGAAGTCGCATGTAGACACGCGTCTCAATAACCAGAGCAATAATAAGCAATTACATTTGGAGAAACCGCTAGTAAAAATGTGTGCCAGAATATGGTTGAGTAAAATTCTATTTATAAGAAGTGGTTTAGGACTGTTAAAATATGAAACATAATTTTAATACAGTGGTAGGAGCACTTTACCTTGTCAAAGGAGATGACGGGAGTAGCGGAGCTGATCATGCCATCTTTCTTCTTTTCAATCTTGTATACGATGATGTGGTTTTCCCTGACAGTATGCACGATGAAAGCCTTGGAGTCTGGACTCCAGGCGACATGGGAGCCATGGTCGAACTCTATGTTCACCCTTAACGTCTTGTGCTCTTTTACGGTCAGATCTCGTACGTCCCAAAGGATCACCGAACCATCTGTGTGGGAAAAACAAGCTACCGATATAGACAACATGTATTTCTAGTTCTGCCGTCAGTATAATACCAAGAAGATGCTCATTATGTCAGTTTCACCATCCCGCCGTGTCGTCCGTCACGTGTGATCACGTCTCCGATCACGTCAAAATTCTGGCACGGAACTATCCGCTGGAAAGTCTTTTAACAATACCTATTTATTGTCTTACTCAGAAATTTTCTCAGAAAAAATAACGAAAATGAAACAAACAAGTAAAGGTCCAGAAATACCCAAAAGAATAAGAAATAAATAAAATAAATACATGTCCTTTACAAGGGCAAAAACATGATCGTCCGCTAATACTTTTCATATTATTGCAAAACAAAACGTGTTAAAAACACAATCCTCAAACCATGCTGTACCAATTTGAAGTAAGTGAATGTTATTGTTTAGGTTTCTATCCTCATAAACTGCAAAGAGGGTGGCCATTCAAGAATAATATTTTCCTTTAAAATAATCTTCATTGCCAATTCCTATATGCATTCGTTTTACGCCCGTAAAACTCAAGAAGAAACCTACGCTTTTATTTTTATCTGCATTTGTTGAAGTTATCTATTCTGAAGACGATACAAACTTCAATCGGATTATTTTTTTAGGTCAAAGTGGTGTACTGTTAGAATTTTAAGTCAATAGCTAGTTGTAGTTAAAAATGAAACGAAAAGACTTGATTTATTTTGCAAAGCGTGCAGCAATGCGCCAATCAGTAAAAGGTCAACGGACACTTAGATATTGAAATTGAAACTGAGTCAGTGTACCAAGGTCTGTACATTTCAGGCAGTGAGTTACAAACTATTCTACGCAAAGCGTTACTAATGTAACTGTTCGCTTTACCAGCAGCATGCCAGCACTACAATATTTTATTTCATTCATTATTAGTTTTCGTTGGTCGTAAAAAACAGTTTCGTAAAAGTTTTTTTGAAAAACAAATTAATGGTAAGTTAATGCTTAAGTAGTGTTATTTTTTCCTTTATTTTTTCGTACGAATCTACGCTACAAAAGTATCCAAACATATCCGAAGCTATTAAATCATATTTTATAATTAAAATGTTCATAATCAATTACATAATGAAGTCTATTAATAATAATGGGTGCACAGATGATGCCTCGTCGTTTCACGTTGGTATAATATTCAAGAACGCGCGTTGAAATCTTTTCGTTCAATGGCCTCTTCAAGGGAACTAGGAAGTCGGTTACAAGAGGCAAAAACTTGCTTCTATCAATAATATATACATACATAATCCGATATGTTTGTAATCATGACGACTGCTGGGTTCATACACACAATACCTAAAACATTTTGCATGAGCTCGTCGATCCTTATCCGAGCAGTAATGAGACAAAAACTCGTCAGTACCCAAAATTCAAGGTTCTCTGTCATTGTCAGTACAATAAGGCCAGGCAAACAGGCACCAATGCAGATTTAGATTGGTCGGTTGAGAAGCGAAGCGTCGTTATATTGAATATACTCGTATGAGTAAGCTTTTAACAAGAAATCTTTATTTAATTAAATAACTGCGACAGTAAATGAGTCATTTGGAACGTTCATTGACTTTGTTTTCAATCCAGAAATGCATTTAAATTAATTTCAGCCTTTGGCTACAATACGAGTTGTAGGTTCAGGAATATATTAGCTTAGGTACCTTTTTTGTTTTAACCTCGCGTGTATCTAGCAGAAAAACATTTTGAGTATTTAAATGAGTCGGTCATCAGCGATCATTATGTTCTTCCTCGCCTTATTCGTGCAAGAAACTAAACAAATGGATGTAGTAGGTAAGGTACCCTGGTGGGGGTCCTCGTAGGCGTGTCGAAGCAAGTTGTGACGAAACTACACTTTACTCTGTGCAAGATTCATTGTGAAAGATGTATTGACGCGGGTGTAGAGGCAGCTTAGTCGGCGCCGCGCCATCAATGGAGGCCAAGACTCTTTGAAATGTTTGCGTTAGTATACACTATACAGGTTGCTTGGTAATTCGACCTATTCCTTGAAAGGGGTTATACTAGAGATCATTTCCAACGAATTAAGTCCTAAGTTACGAAGGTTTTTATATTATTTTTCAAACTTTCAGACTAATAACCAAAAATAAATAATTTAAAAATAACTAAGTATTCCTCTCTCAGCACTTATTTATTATATTTCTGATCAATGTTAAATGAGCGATCATTTATTAAAAAAACACGTGCCCTGATTTCCCATAATCTCAGAATTAAAAGGTCTTCCAGTGGAAAGAAAACCTTTTTATTTTGTAATTTTTGAAATATCGACGTGTTTTACTTGAAAAAATTATAATTTTCGACCCCTAGTTGATAGGCATTATTTGTTGGAAATGATCCCTAGTATAACCCTATATATAGGAATAGGTCGAATTACCAAGCACCCTGTAAATGATGGTCTTTAGCGCCTCCATGTGTGTGAACGCTGCAGTCACACACAATAGAGTCGCAACAAGTCATTTATCATTTCTCATCAAGACATTTAGCTATTCTATATTAATAGTAGCAGCTGACAGCTCGATTTTGTTTTTTGGATTTGTCCTTTGCGTATCATCAGTTTTCTAGGAAGTAAAGTTAAGTAGCGAGATATCAAGTTACGTTAATGTTGTGTTATTCTTCCACCTTGAGCAGATAAATGAGTCAACAACGCTTGTAATAGTGAGAGTTTGCAACATGATTACAGTTTTTCTTCGTAACTCTCCAGTAAAGGTATCGTGACGATCTACAATTGTTATAATCGGTCTGCCACGTCCGATGATCTCGCATGTTGATGACACGCGTTGCATTAGTCTCCGATTCCCTCAATAAAACGTTATCAGTGTCATAAGCTTATGCTAAGATTTTTATGTAGGTAGGTACAGAGTTGGAGTCTTGATGCAGAGCGTGCGTTTCGTCACATCTATTCGCAGATATAACGTGACGTCGCACCTGTTTTCTCGGAACAAAGGATGGACGATAAAAGCGTCCGTCATGTTGATGATTCTCAGATTTATGGCTAGACTGCAAACAATTTTTAACCAAAATGGATACATAGATGATGCATGTTTAGGCATGACATTAGCTGGTATTGTCTCCGCAGCGCGAGGTTTCTCATATATGCATAATTTATAGAAAATATAGTCAACAAAAATAACAATTAAAGTAAACTTTGAACACATGTGTTGTTTTAATTATTCTGTCAACATACACGTATATGCATAGATGAATCAGTCGTATATTAATAAGGGTAGGTATCTCTTTTTGCTACGCAGGGTCATCTTCATCATGAAACAACAATTAACTATCAATTTAATTTGTCCTCAATGATAGCATATCTCGTTCTATTATTAATTTAAACATTACTCTCGATTTACAAAGCCGCAGATAAGATGCAATCCAGTAGATAAATGTTTGTTAATGTTAAGTATACAAACCATATTGTGGAGGTACAGAAGTAAACAAGTTGACGGCAGGCTCCGGGCAACAGGCCATTGCTCCTTTACGATTTGTTATTTATTTTTATTTACCAATTTAATTTATTAACGCTTTAAATAGACAAGTACCATTAATCAAAAATACACTCCACTGATCGTACTGGACGTCTTTCCAAAATAATCATATCCAACCAAATGAAAAAAAACGGAGCTCATCCAAAAAAAATCACATTCAAATATAAAATTTGTATGGAAACGTGTGCCTTTTCATTTGCACGGTTGTTCTTGAGAAAGTTGTTCCGTATGATCAGTAGGGCATATGATTTATTTAATGTCACCTTTATATTTATTTGTATCTGGTGCGTCACTGTTACTACAACAAATTTTCTCTTCAACAAACATTTGCTCTTTCATGACGATACATTTTTCTTTTGAAATATGATGAACGATGACAGTAGCAGATGAGGTAATCCTAGAGCGACAAGATACAATAGATAATCGCTATATCTAAAGACATTGCAAAGCCTTTCAGTGATTTCTCACGGAGACCATCCAAGGTGGAAGTAGTTAAGTTGGCCCATCTGCTAGTTTCATCACTGCTTTATGTAAGTCGATTATGTAAACAGTCTTGAGTGCACGGTCATTTACTATATTACAATTTTTACAGAGGATAACTAAGAACTTACAGGATTTCCTCAAGTTTCATGTCAAAACAAAGCATTCATCTTTAGTGTCGATTTTATTGTATAAGTATGGATGTTGCAATTACAACTGATTTCTTAATGAATCTTAATAGGCATAGGAAAAAGTTGCAACCACTGATTAACTGATTAAATGTAGCAGTAAGAAAAATGTTATGCAAGATCTAAACTAAAGATAAGATTATGTATAAAAAGTTTCAAAGTTGTTATTGAAATATTTATTTCAAAATGTGCGTAATCATTCCATGGACTATTTTCCTTCCTGTTAGCTAACGTAGAAGATATTCTTGTAAAAACTTTAGTATGTACTGAGTCACGGATGAGTGTAACATGGATATTGGTTTCGTAACATGGAATTCCCTTACGTCAGATCTCAAATGAGTTGTTCCGAAGAATAATATCGTTCAGAAAACTAAGAAATTGTATGAATCAGTTTTTTCGTGATATATTTCGCCTTGAAACATGAAGCTTTTAGGTCAAGCCGGTCAACTCGTGACACATATGACTCTTGAAGTATTGTTGAGTATATTTTTTTATGATTACTACATCATACACAAAATAATTTCACACAATGCACATTATTTTATTGCTAATGTTTTGTCAAAACTCTGGAAAATTTAACAGGGCGGCCATTAATTTGTGTCCCTCTATTTAGTCTAGAACTGAACGGAGCTGGTTAAAGCAAGTTGGTAGATAAATCTAAGTATTTACTACGTGCGTATAGCGATCATTATAATCGTTGAAACCGCTTGTTATGTAGCAGAGAAACCCAGGTTAGTGAAAGTGTGTATCGTGCGTCGCTCTATAGAGACATAAAATTAGGCACATGCCTAGAATTTAATAGGCAAATAGGTGAATTAATAACACGGTTTCTCTTTCACAGGTTTGACAGAAATTAATGCTGTTTACTAGACGAATTTGTCTACGGCTATTTGGAAAGTAAGCTGCTAGTTCTGATTCTGATCTAACCGTGCAATTGTATGTTTACTGTTTACTTACGTTTATATACTTTGGGATATGAAATATAAACAAAATATTTATAAAAAAGATCATGTACGTTTATTGTCGAAGAACAATTCGAAGGCACATACACCAAAGTACGCGCGCTTCGTCAACGTAACGCTCTCGTGTCACTTGTACTAGCAAAAGTCCATAAAATCATATCAAATCGTGTTCATTGAACAGTCGTTTAGCACTGAATTCACTCGAGACACTACGCGGCACAGATCAGGGGGTCGTAGGGCTGCAGTTCCGGTAAGCGATGCGTGTGTCGCATGCGTATAGCTCTCTCCTCGTGCACTTTCAATAGAACCAGGTCCATGGCGGCGCGGGAGTCTTCTAGTGGAGAGTGCGTGCCACGCTGCACGCTTCGTCCCAGCAGTTCAGCCGAGAGAGCTCGCAACGAGCGACGCAGCGGCCATCCCCTTGCGTGAGGATATAGCGCACAAGTATCAACCACGGCACCGTGCAGCAGTTTCAATGCACGCATGTCGTTATCCAGCGCATGTCCAATCAAAATTGTATCTGTACCGACGAATCCGAGTATGTCATTCTGTACGTCTCTCAGCGTCTTGGTCGCGCGCGCCAAGTCGCGCGGCCTGATGCCGGAGAAACGCGTATTGTGGTCGACGACGGGCGAGCTGGGCCGCACTAGAGCTCGGTAGACGAGGCGGCCATCGGCAGCTACCACTGCGATGCTGGCCAGCTCGAGCCCGTTCGTCGTGTAGCACATCTCTGTGTCGATCGCGAACACCCCACCTCGAGGCGAGCGTGCGCGAACGTATCCATCGAGAGGTCCATTCATTCCCGGTTGTGTGCCACTCCAAACATGCAGGCGAGCGGTACTGCAGCCTCTGGTGCCGGGCGGGGCGCCGCAGCAAGAGTAGCGGCGGTCGGCACCGGAGCGTCCCCAATGGTAGAGACATGGATCTTCTGTGAGATATTCTCCGTCACGAGTCATCCGGAACATAGAGTCGCAGCGAACACAGAAATGTTCCACTGCATCCGCTTCCTCATCGCTGTCGGACCGCGGAGAAGAGCCGCATGAGCCGCGTCCACTGTCACTTTGTGAGCCCCCGCTAGGCACAAACTCTGGCGCGTTCACATCCCACGAAGTGAAAGGTCGTGGTCTCGGCGGCGGATTCACATAAACCACAGCTTTGCACGAGTTGGGCTCTATCTCGAAGGGATACCCTAAGGTCCACATGCGCTGCGGCGACAGCAGATGAGGGCGGAGGGCCTCCGCTAGTTCTTCGGTGGAGATTCTCGGGGGCGGCGGCGACGGCGGCGCGGCCGGGGGGCGGCGTCGCTCACGCGGCTTGCGCCGGCGTGCTGCGGCGCTGGCAGCCTCCGCCGTCGGGTCGGCCTCTTCACAAAACAAGTTGAGGTCAATGTTAGAGTAATGCATGTTGTGATGCGAGCTTGTATACACATAGAGCCGAGTGCTAAACGCGTGACTGAGCGCGGGACCGTATTGAGAACGTGCGATCGCGCGCGCGGGCGCTGTACTAGTGGCGCGCTGGTGGGGCGACCACGATATATACGTAACTAGCAGGTAGAGCGCGCGCTCGTTAACGGGACATGCCAATCGACCGCCCTATTCTCATTTTTTTTCCTAAACAAAGATACGATAACACTAATTTAGCATTTAATAAATCATACCTCTGGTGATAAGTAATGACAACAAAAAATCATGAACTAAATATCCCGTCATGTTCCAAGTAACTCCAACTTATCTTCGACTGCCGTTCAGCGGCCGTGTTTGTTTGTTTACATACATCAGCTGATGCTGTCTGGCCGATAAATTTGTTTGTATACAGTAAATAAATTAATCAATTTGGTATTTAAATAATACGAACAGTATTTAACTTTTAAATCGTACCACATAACACAGTGTTAATTAGCGTTAGGTATTGTTAGATGTGGGAAAATGCATTTGTTTTTATACGGATCCACGGTCATTTCGCTGACGCATCTACATCGATAACGCTTCAAGGTTCGTCATCGTGAACAAAGAGGTGATAAGTGTTTTGTCAGATGTATTGTATTGTTTGCATAAAGAAACGCTATGGGGACAGGGAAGAGTAGCGAGGGCCGGGTGGGCGGGCGCCAGCGGAAGGAAGGACGGCCGTTGACCCGAGCACGACTCTACGATACACAACACGTCTGAATAATCGCTAAACTCTCACTGATCATTTAGTATAGTATTAATATCGATGAGATCTCGAAAATTATACCAGATGTTTAACACGAACCAGCCAATCAAGAACATCAACAATCAGGTTCAGTTCTTAGAGAAGTTAACAGGGTTCAGTTATAATACTAGGTTTTAGCTGCCACCTTCGCAGAATGTAAAGCCTACGCAGTAATTCTCACAGCAACAATGGTTTGAGAGAAGGAAGCCAGTCTTAACACAAAAACAAACTTGAAGATAAACATTAATTATTGTTAAGCACGTATAGTAAGGACGACACGTTTCTGTATCTTTAAGATTTTGTTGACGTCATCAGAAGCTTCTGCTGGTTGTAATCAACATGACAGAACTGGTTTGGTAGTCATAAGACCTATAATAGAATAGATAAAATTCCATTTGAGTAGCATAGGCAACTACATAACTGAAGAACTGCGAATACATGCTGTCAAATAAGGACACCTAAATCTTATAAGCAAGTAATGAACAAGTCGTCCAAAAAGAAATTCAATCAAGACGCAATAACGACAAGTTATAAGGAGACTCAAGTACGTGCAAGAACCGACACGTCAAGGTATAGCGTGATGTGGTAGTAGCCACGCATAGCCAGCCCCACGCGTGTCTGTGAGCGTATCGCGTTGTTTGTATACAGAAGCGGGTGTGGGCGCGCTGGTCGCTGACACCGACGATAACCTTCGGATCGGTGTCAGAGCGCGCATCAGGCCGGCGAACGGTACCGGGGCGGAGTCGAGACAACCGGCTCACCGACATAACACTACTGATTCTTTCTAGCTATCAACCATGAGAAATAACACCCTCAAGCAACGGTCGAGCGCTACATACAGAGATCTATATGGATACGGAAACAGACAAAATTACAAACACCCATATCTGGTAAATACAGATAAAAAGGAGGACAGTACGATAAGAAAGTTCAAAACAATATTAAAACCCAAATAGACATACCGATAAAAACATGCGTGAAGAAACTGAAGCTGATATGTATTGATATTACAGCTTATAAAGATATACTAAAAGCATGAAAGTCGTCATTCGATGTACTCTTATATCTTTGCCAAATTATTATCTTTCTTTTTGACCATGACCATACTTACCAAATAAAAGAAATCCATGATCTTTGCCAAAAATAATTGAGGATAATTTATTACCGACAGCTGTTTTGTTTGACGCCAACTACAATTTTTATATGAAATTTATTTGGATTTTATTCAACGTTTCGTGTAAAGAAAAATAATTAATTGATGTCAGTGTCACAACTCATATTACGACTTACAATTCGTATCGTATAGTCATGATTCATTGTTATGTTTGCCTAATATACACGATTGTTCTTTATACCATTGCAATTATTGCGAATCACGCGCACACAGAACTTGATCATGCAAGAAGACACCGTTTCAAACTAAATCACAAAGAATTTTCTACCTGGATATAAAAAGCAACCGTTTACAAGAGGGTACGTTCTTTTCTTAAAAAGGGTTCAAAATTGCTTTAAAATCGCCTCAGAAAATCGAATAGGCTATAAGCAACTTGGTTTAAAAACGCAAACTCAAAACTGGTGTTGCCCCACTCAGAATCGCGGTCAGTAGGTCGCGGAGAGCGAAGAGCATTATCGGAACTTTGATTATTGAGGTGACATTGCATAAAGGACTTTTGAAAGTGAAAACCTAACATGCTTCATTCAGAAGATTCTGTGGAACCTCCAAAAATCTTCAATGCTGCAGATAAATGGTACTTAATCACAGAATCGTGCAGAATCGTAAACTAATCATTCAATTGGAAATTTTGAATATCTCTACATGTCACGAAAACAACCAACGAGTATATATGCGACTGCGAGGACGTTCGTAAAAACAAAGAGAAAATCGACAGTTATTTTTCGCAACTTCGCGGGCCTCAGCTGTGTTTTGGTGAAAGTTGTACACATCTACATCGACCACAGCTAGCTATAGCCCCTGCCCCCGCAACGTCCGAGCAGCCACCAAGTAGGTCAAGAACTCGCACGGTGACTATGCAAAGGTTCTGGTTTTGAATCATTCGATCCGAAACTGCAAAATACTAGGTTACTCAATCGACGTTTACGAGGATCAGGTTTTAAGTGACGCTTTCAATAACCCAATTAACACTGTTATCAGAGAAAAATGTAATAAAGTGTAATGCGTAGTATGAATATCATGCATGACCTTTAGCCACAAGAAGAATATCATAATAATATCATCTATGTAGGTAAACATTTAAGTGTGACCAATGAATTCATTCACATCACAAAGAAAGATGATACTACGTTGCCTTTAACGGTCAGTGAACGAGACAAAACGAGTTCGCACTAAACCGGAAAAATATCGTTTTCGGGGCACGTCCAAGACAGTCGTACTCGCACCACACGCCCGATCGTATACATATGGCTAAACCGATGTAACTAGACGACAGGCAAGACTCTTGGCCCCTTGGACTAGTGGTGATTTTTGAATGGTTTTCTTATTGCGGCGGTCAGTAACTAAGTACATGTGTATGCCCTGATACGAGAGATGAATAATGCGTCTTGAATTAGGACTTGTTCTTTGTTATGGAAAAGCTACGTGGCGGTCCGTTTCCTCTTTGTGAACTATAATTGAGCTATTATGATCCAACGAAACAGCTGATCATACGTGGATAATTAATTAATTAGTATTAGGTAGTAATTTATACGGTAATTATTAGTAATATATTCGAACGTTTATGTTTTGGTTATAGAGCTTGAGATATTATTAAACGAATTCACAAAGAGCGGTTCGCTACGCAGATGCTGCCCTAAATCTAACTAAAATAGGCCATCGACTCGTACAGAGTTCATACAGATGAATTTCAGCTAGTTGATAAACAATTTTGAATGGAGTTTTATTTGATGTGAAAGTTATACATACAATGAATCAGGGAAGAAAAGTGGATATTTCGCAACGATTGCCAAGGAACGGACGTGAGACAAGACACGTAAGAAGTGTTCCAATTACATCAGAAACATGTCTAGACTGGCATCGCAGGACCTCCTTTTTAAAAAGAGTCTTGTGTTTTTACCCCGAGTTGGAAGTCTGAACTTTGTTTAACAGTTCAGATATTTTTGGTTTCGAGCATTGTCTACTTGTAATTTCCTAACGCAATGTCGGTATTAATTTCAATAGCACAAGGCACATCATTAACAAATGGATTTTAAATGGTACCCATTACCATATTGGCTCTTTATTGTTTCGATTAGCATTTGTTATAATCACATCATTTACTAGCAATTAGTAAATGTACTGAAGTTCACATTGTCTTCGTTTCTACTTGTATCTAAACTGCGCAGTGTTTATCTGTTCATGATCAATATCATCAAGACAATTTTGCCAATTTACATTACTTCTAACGACAAAAAATCATAAGTGAAATAGATTCAACAATGATTTAAAGATAATTGTTAAAACATAATGAAAATAGCACTAGCAGACTTATCTATCACGGGAAGAAAGTAATCAATCATTTATTTTAACATGAAAACCAAGATTAGGCTTTTGACGTTGTTTCAGTTTTCTGAATTCGAAAACACCAGGTAAAAGTAACTGGAATGGTATTTCGTTTGCTATATTTATTTTTAGCCATGATTAAGAAAATGTTCAATGTAAAGGCCAAAGGTGCAGTATCTTCGTCATCACCGTGATCTCCCAAGCATCATTTCAATGACGCCTCACTAAATAAACAGGTCGTTTAAAGAGGATAAATATGCATTTTGTGCGGCGTGGGAAACTGAATCAATGATTTTTGAGAGCTACGATACTTATAAGTTATCTGACGCTATTTTAATGTAACATCTACATGTCAAAAATCGACTTTTTTTTGTATTTTTCTCAACAGATTTGCAAATGCAAATTGTTCGTAATGCCTTATATTATTCAGTCGTGAAACTTGGACGTTAATGGGTGTAACAAACAGGTATTCAACGCTAAGACATTTGCATATTAGATGTGTAGCCAATATTGTAAAAGCTATTTCACAGCTATATCTATGATGACAAACGTAGGGCGGTCATCGGCCCCTAGATTCTTGACTTACACGTAAACAAAATCAAACTGTGTAAAGTAAACGCTAATGTACGACGGTACATTGCTCATTGCCTTGTCTTATAAAGGGCAATCTTCTTTCCCAAAGTCGCGAGTACCATCAGGCAATGACTTTTTCAAAAATGTTCGTTCACTGCTACACGAAAAATACTTCTTAATTTTCGGTCGAGCTCTTTTACCAGGCTTGAAGGCAAGTACATAATTTTTAATCAAAAGATTATAAAAAATAATATTAAAAAACATTTACTTTTTTGGGTTTCCTGTTTTATTGTTACGAGTATATACTATATATATTATATTTTGTATGTATATAATTAAACAAAATACATTTATATCATAAAAACGCAAGATATATTTCGGGTCCGATCTGGGGACCTAAAAAGGCCAACTTGGGTGAATCATGAAATTATTTGAAAGTAGGATAGAGTCACAGTTTCTTCATGCGTGCAAAAGAGTCAGCATGACAACAGAATCATAATATGATTCATCCAAAGTGGCCTTTTTACAGGACCTGGCATCAGTTGAGATAATAATATATTATTAATTACAGCTTGGCCGTAATCGCTGTGCCCCACCTTAGGCGCCGCGCGGCGAGGAGGGGAAAGAAAGGACATAGCATGAGATCGATACTGTTTTTTTTTTTGTGATTTTGATTCTGTTTTGAATTATAAGTTTAGTTTTTTTTATGAAACATAAAATATTTAAATAAATATCATAATTTTAATATAACGTACTCATTTCACTACCATTGTAGTAATATCATATTTCGTAATAAATATAAAAATGTAAAAATCCTTAAAAATATTGTAAACCATTTATGTATGATCCAACACTCATGTGAACTCATGCTACTCTTTCTTTCCCTCCCCCCCCCCCCCCGCGCGGCACTTAAGGCGGTTACGGTCAATCTATATATTGAGTTTTGTATAATAAAAATGCACTTTATTTTAATTATATACTTATAAAAAATAAACAAGACCCGGTTATAGTTTCGAAGATATCATAGAAAAACCATATCCATCCATACATCAGCTTGTCTTCGTTCGCTGCTAGACATAGGCCTTACATATTATATAATATATGTGTAGTCATTATTATGAATTCATTTTTATTAAAAAAAAGTTTATAATTTTTACTTTTTATTATTGCAATCGAGTACAGCGGGATTTATTTCATAGAACTCATGGTAACCCATGCATGCATATTCTTGTATATTATTTGTTGACACAATCCTCAATAGAGATACTGCGTTGTTCGGAAAGCTAATACCCTTGCATACATAGTTTCATTCGTCTTGGGTGTTTGACTCAATTATGACGTCAATCGCGTGCTCACCTTATGCGACCTTACGAAAAAGTGTGAGATAAAAATAAACGGATGCAAAAATGTAACTCTACAACTTAATAAACATGGATATACCTAAACAAAAAACTGATTTTGTGTAAATAAAACACAATTTAATAATCTATTGTTATGTGTATCTAAATACTACCAGAAGGATAGTATATACATTTTGCACAAGTGCAAAAAAACATGCTGTATATAGGCAGAACCAATTCCGTGTCAGTCAGTACTCTATCAAGAAGTTCATAGAACGTTTAAGAAGGTTTTAATGATAAATCAAATAATCTCAAATATTTTAATGACATTTCAAAATCGATAGAAACAGTAATTTGCAAGACCAACACTTCGCGTCATTGGTATTGATGCTAAAGTACTCTGATGAAAATAAACGTTTGCCACCTCCATCATTGGCTACAATGAACTCGTCATTCTAGCCGTAAGCACCCGCATTTACATTAAATAGTTTACTTGATGCTTCCTTGTTACACGAATATCGACTGAATCTGATTATACCACACTTCGTGCATTTACTATCAATTTATTCATATTCAATAGCGCAATAACATCTATTAAATGATATATTTCAAACGTGTTTGTTATTTAGCAGATTATTTTATTTAGTCGGAAGTTTTGTTTTTGCTAGTCCTAAGAGGAAGAGAAGCGTAATCCGAATGGCGTTGACTTGTTTTTATTAAGGGGTGAATCCTAGTTCAACATAAATGATCCGAATGATCCCGATGACGCACGAACTGAACGCAAACAGCCAAGATCAAGTTTCGATTTTGCACCATATCCATATGATCTAATTTATAACAATATTATGCAGTAAGCGGGAAATAATCAAATAACATTAGCAGTTGCCCAACATGAGGTGAATCGCTTGTTTCTGAACGGAAACGCAGTATATTTGTACGATTGTTAGGCAACCCGTCATCCATGTAAAAGTTTGAAGGTCTCTTAATTAGCCAAGCCGTTCGTTTGACTTCGCTGACTCAGACCGAAGGCGATTGCTCCCCTGCTTTACCGAAACGATAATACGAATTGATACGACAAGAACATTGAAAGTGAAACACTTCATATTTTTGTAAAGTCTACGACTTGCTAGTATGCACAAGGCAAGTCAAGTTTTGAAAAAAAAAAAAGGCTTCGGGCCTGAAAATCAAATATTAGGCAGAAATTAATTCAACGTCCGCGTTCAATAGCAAGGCAAATGAGTTTAATTGGGAGAATCCTTCAACTTTAAACCTATTGGGTAAATCATTGTTAAAGATATGAATGGAAACTAATATTGATTGGCAGCGATGTACGTGCACGATTTGTACTCGGGCAAATTTTTGAAGAGTTTCACAAGTTTTTGTTGTACCTACGTCATTTTCGTAGAATTATGATTGACCGTTAGTTTCGACATATTTAACCTTGAACTAAAGTATGATTGGCAGATATTAAACAAAATAAAGACTAAATAGGCATTAGCAACAGCAAAAATTTCATGAAAGGACATCTTTTCACGTGACTGATTCCGTTGCTTCCATGGTTTTAAACAGTTAATTAATCTAATTTGGGCCTACGAATACAGTTCTGAACGTGTTAATTTCACCGTTTTACCAGCTTCCGTTGCAAAGATCTCATCAGAGCACAATGACGCAACGCGGAAGTAACGGACCTGCTTTTGTTTTCACACTGCAAATTAGACAAATGTGACTGATTCTCTACATTCGCTTCCTAAACAATTTTAAAAAATATGTGATAATTTACTTCATTATTTTGAATTAGATTTACAAGCCACCTGTTTGTATTTTTATTAGCAATATTGAATATCCTCAACAGCCATAAAATAAGTAATTTCAAAGACCTTTCTCCACAGTTTAGCCACAAAAACCGCGATTTCGATGTTCTTGCGCAAGTTTTAGCCATTACATACCGAATTCTTAATCGTTCTATTCGAGGTCATGAAATACTTAAATGGGTTAACCTTTTGAGATAAACAAGATACCTACTGCGTCCGTTCGTAACACTTTCAGTTTTCACGATAATACTTATTTTATTTTATCGTGTACGATGGCGAGCAGTCTCACTTTATTGCGCTTGCGCTGCGTAGTTAAAGAGTTTTACGTATTGTCACATGTGTGTCAATGGCGCATCTTCCTGCTTCCTGCTGCTTTGTTCTTCGCCAAGTAATATGGCGGAAGCGATGTAATTTTTGTGTCAAATATGTATTTATTCATGTAATATTAATTAATACATAGATACATCGCGATATGCATAATGAGTTAATTGTTCTAAAAATAAACTGTTGTTGATAGTTGGTTCAGAGATATCTGGTAGAGCAATGGCCCTGTTGAGGGCGGTTTAAGGATGTAGTGAAACTTGCACGCGATTCGATCAACCTACTGTGATTTCCGCAATCGTATACGAAATTTGTTTTAAAATCGTTAACCATTTGCAGACGCCAATATGAAAATCTGCTGTGTTTTAAGGTCGAGGGAAAGGAACCTACGCTAAAGTGGTTGTATTTTGACTATTCAATTTGTATAAATAGAGCAAAGCAACTCACATTTACCTGTATGAAGAAAAATAACAAAAAATGTGAACGGTACAAATGAAGGTCACAAGCCTGCAAAAACTACTATTTTTTGGTAAATTTTAAATGTCATTGAAAAAACCAATTACTCTGCGGCTTTTATATTTTAGAAGGCTTCGGTTGTTTAATAGTTCTTATTTGATTTTAGTATGAGGAAATCATACTTATTTCAATATTGTCATTTTGAAAAGTTATTATTTTGACGCTAGATTTTATCTTAATTCTCGGCTCTATGTGTACTGAAACTATTGTCACTTATTTTACACATGTACAATTAAAGTATAATATACTAAAAAAATACCATCACCAGGGTTATTAATGTAACATATCACAAGAAGTTAGTACACAATTTACATGTATAAAATCTAATTTAGGGTTAGAACTACGACAATCTGTCATGTGCATTTTAGACGGTCCATACGATCATTTAAGCTACATACTCAAACTTAGAAGAATATCAAAACTTTTACAAAGACACTATATGTATAATGACGAAATCAAGTTATCTAAAAAAGACAAGAACGTAAAAATAAAATAAATAAATACTATAAAACATATAAAAACAATAAATGGTCCCAAAAAGAACAGAATCCACTAACTGCTGGTATCTAGCAATTGTATTTTAATTAACTACTCTCTTTCGAAACAATCACAACCGAAGATTATAGTTCAAGGAATTTCACACACCTTGACAGTTTAAATTTCATGTAAAGTGAAAACAAATAAACCTTTACATTTGAGACACGCAAGATGGAAATCATAGAAAAAGAGTATAAGAGCTAGTATGAAATATCTTCACACGGCCTGGTTTACTTTCTCAAACAGAAGACATTATGGTATATGTGTTATCATTGATAACTGTTTCTTTTCCACATTTGTTTATAGCTGCACATAGCACAAAAGAAAATGTAGTAATTTTATTGTTTAAATAAAATTTGCAGAATTTATTAGTAAAAAGTTGAAGCATTTGGACAAAACGCACTGAACCGCCCAAGAGTGTCTTAATGTTGCCCGAAATTGAAAGTGTATTTCATAACGTAACTGGGGGGCGAGCTAATATTAAAGAGAAGTAACTAAATAGTGTACAAATAAAGGAAGTACAAATGCATGTAAATGGCAAACAGAATGTAAATATTCTTGTATGCATTACACAAAAGAAGGACGTAGGGTCACTGCCAGCTATTATCAGTCTACATGACAAGAAGATAAATTTGTATGCACATGAATAATTAATTTCACGGCTAACTGATAAAAACTACAAAATTGTAAAAATTCTACAAGTGAAGTTGGTTCTCACCAAAATTTACCAATGTTATATGAATATCGTCTGTAATTTTCTTTTTGTATAAAATTAAACTGCGTTTAAAAGTACCTTCTGCATAAAAAGTACATAGACTAATTACACCAAAGCGCGACGAATTAGCATACCTTCCGCAGTTTTGGTGATATCGCATTTGTTGACAATGGAGACCTCGAATGTTTACTCTTTTCCTGGTTCTTACAAATTCTTGTGCCCTTGGTTAGAATTTAATTGCATTATTTATTTATTCATTTGATAAATGATTCATTACAAACAAACAGCCGAAGCGTAATTTATATTCCGAGCTACAAAAAGTACTAAGAAATTTATAAGTACTTACTTTTTTAATGAATATTATGGCCCAACTATAATAATATGAAGGTTCAGTCTTTGGGAGCCTAGGCGCATTAAGATTTAGAATGGTGCTGCCATCTCGCAATCACGGTTAGAACTTGAGCGGGACTAATGTTCGCTTCAACCGCTACTTAGAGATGTCAACATTCTACGATAGATGGCGTTAGCAGTAGCAAAACAAATGGTAAACTTAACAACCGACAGAAATCTTCATTTTTACCTCGTAAAGAGGTAATTGTTATAGTTGGTTGTAATGTTATACAATTTAGCTTTTTTGTTCTTGAAGATAAATTAGGAGATGTTACGTTTTTCTTTTCAACTCCTGTAACAAATTCAAATTTTAGAATTTGAGAAAGTATAATTGATATGCAACTAAATCAATTTTAAAAACACACCTAATTTAAGTATTCAGGGTGTAATAGGTGTAAACACAAAAAAAAAGGTTATGCAAACAAAGCTACTACTACAATTTGCTGTAGTGGATTGCACCGAAAATACCTAAACTGTGCATGTAATTAAAAATACAATAGTAAATAACAACGATAAGCTATTATTACGTACTACTGTAGACGAAGTACAGACGAGTGTAGTGCTTACTACAGACCACGTGGCCGGCGCGGGCGCAGCTAGTATTGATTAGGTATAAGGCCATCTTAATTAGGAACCTGACTAGACTATAATTTCGTGCATATATGGGTGATATTACTGAGCTTATAATTTGTGGTCAAATAGTATGCGCAATACTGGAAGTACTGTTTGATTAATCGGTTCAATGATTTACGACACCTTTAAACCTTATCGCAGTGGCAACAAAGTCTATATTAGAACACAGTGTCCATGTAGATAAATTAGTGCCCATAGACCACGTGGTACTAGTGTGACTAACGTATTAGTCAAGCAGAACGAACACCCAGATTTAATTCACGATATTACGGATATGTTTTCATAGTAACTATTCGTTATATCTTTTTACGCATATCAGAAAATTGGTAATCGTAAAACCGACCTTTACTGAAATATACAGCGGCTGTGGAGTGAAAGAGATGTTGTATTTGTTATAATAAACACAATCGGAGCTACCGCGATCAATTTTTTTTAAGGCCCAGTATAAAGCAAAATGCAGTTTTCGCAGACAAGTTCATAGCTATTAATATAGTACCTAAAAATTTCGCAAAATACGTGTTATTTTCGAGGATATGCTTTAGAGTTCTGACGGGGCAAAAACGCAATTACGATAGCTTTCCTCGGTAGAAAAAAATCACATAAATCAGTCTCAAAACTAAAGCAAAAGAACTTTTTGGTCTGTTCTTTTGAGGATAGCGACAAGAAATTCTTCATAAATATTTGTTTTACAAACCTTTAAATGTTGTGACAGGAAATATTTTTTTATTACAAGTCCTAATGTAGCCGCAAATTCATAATAAATGTAGTTTTGCGTACGCAACAGTTTATTAGAGGTGGATAGACAAATAAAAAACAAAAGCGTTGGTGCAGGACAGAAGTTTAGCTCGATACTGGGCCTTAACCAAATTTGTAACGTAAAAACTTCGGATGTCCTTTTCGCAAAAAATATTTTTTTAATATTTGACCGCGGAATATATAATACCTATAATGTGTACGAAACGCGAGAGTTTAAACTTATATAATGTTGTATTTGATTACTCCAAATGTGGAATTCGGTAAATCGATTGCAATTGCAGCCTCATTGATACGAAAGTGGATTCTTCTTTAAGTTTCTTAGAATGAACACTTTGTTTAAATTATGATGAACAGAACTTAAAGCGATCCCAAAAAAAAATGGGGTTTTTTTCGAATCCATTTACTCCGCTATAACGTCATCTACGTATTTTATTTTTGAGTAAATGTTTATTGAGTATTTGATTACGATTCTCACTGAAGGAAAATGCGAATGAATGAAATTTTCTCGATAGAATTTATTTCCGAAAAGACCTCTAGATTGTTCTATTTTTTCCTGTAATTCTGAAATCCTAGCTAATTTAATTGTGAAATTGCATTCAAAATGTGGATATTATGTATTTGTAAAATCTCCTAGAAAATCTTTTGACAAAATAGCTTAGTACATTTTATATTATTAAAAAACTGACTTTTTACTATTTTTCCACGAATCCGTCCCACTCGCACTGAGGGTTTTTTCAGGGAGTAACAGGGACGCTAAAACTTTTATGTATCGCCTTAACAAAAAAAAGTGGAACGACCGTAACTTCGTCCAGTAACATGTTGAGCAAAAATATCAATGAAATTAATGTTTTTGTTTAACGCATCAAGGATGCAAATACAGAAATGCGTAAAAATATAATGACAGCTCGTTAAATGATGGCTGATGCAATAAACGGTATAATTTCTAATATAGGTGAACAGCTAAATGTACTTTTACGTGTCTTAAGATATGTCATAAACATAATAATAACGAATTATACCTGAATAACCCCGAAAAATTAAAAATACGAGTACATTAGTGTCGATTCGGTGTAACACGATTTAACTTATTTGACAGGACTAAACTTAATTTAAGCATTCTGTCTTTTTCTTTCTGTATCGAAAAAACAAAAGATGTTTTTTAAAGCCAATGAAAATGGAAGAGGGAAGATTATATGACACCGACATGACAGTTTCTTGAAAAATATCATAGAAGGAAAAGTCGAGGGGGAAAAGGAAGAGGAAGACGTAGATTACTTTACTCAAGTGAAGGAGAAAGTTGATGTAATGTCATATCAAGAGGTCAAATCATTAGCAGAAGACAGACAAGAATGACGGTTACTGCACCGACAAGAGCGTATCTCTTAAGTTATAGATAGATAGAACAATAGCTTTGATATGCTATGATATACTATGAAAAAGTCTAGACGAAATAATACGTTTACGAAACGGAACTTTTCTAACAAAGATGAAAGTTCCCATCCTAAAAAAAACAATAAAAGATGTCATACAAAAGTAGGTATTATTAAGAACGCAGACATGCTTGGAAGGATCACGTAGAAAAAACAACATATGTATGAATCAAATGTTTAATGCGTTCGATGACACCGATTTCAGTTAGAAGGCACTCCAATGTGAACGACCAGGACTTTCAAGACCGTAGGTCTTTGAACTATTAAGTTTATTGAATTCTAGTACTCCTAGCTTGTCTGAGAATTAGTCACTTGGTAAAGGAAACCAGCCATGTTTTAGTACTGTGACAACAACCCTGGAATTCGAGGGCAGACTTTATAAATGTGAAAAAATAGGTATACCTAACAATTTTCAGCGTAGAACCAAGATTTTAATTCATACATTGTTTGATGAGTTGAGTTCTCGTTATCGTTAAACAATAGATAGCAGGCAATTTAACAGGTAAAATTCTTTATGAAAAGCTAACTGATATAACCAAGGTTGGAAAAAAATACGAAAGCAAAGGATAAGTAGTGAACTACTGAACCCGGTTTGGTCAAGTTACCGGACAGGAATCGAAACCATGTATATCGAAGTAAGAATAACATATGGATTTTCATTTTTCATTCATAGCTATGGGAATCTTACAAAATCCGCTCTCAAAATCAAATGTTTCTTGGATAATTTATCGATATCGTATCGAAATATTGGCAAAAAGCACGAAATACATTCCTATACTTGTATATACAACTCCTATGGTTTAATGTGAGCACAAACTTACTACAACAACTTACTAATTATTTTTATCAATGGTAAATGACCGTATACTCAACCAACAAATCTTTATCTAAAGATGCATATACAATATCTAATAGAATGTATATTCGGTTGTCTATCATAAGAGTCTGAACTCAGAACTAAGAATGTTTGTAGATACACTTAGGTAAAAATTGGCACAACTTTAATAATAAATCACAAGATTGTCTCTTGAAAACTGCTATAGGTAGTATAAAGAGTAATTATCCTTTATCACCCTCTTAAGAAGGCGTTCCAGAACTACAAGACAATTTCCAGAGCTACTGCTGCTTTAGCCTTATAGATAGTTTTTAGTCTATGATAAGACCACGTCATAAGACGAAAGTTACTAAAGCGTTATAATTATAAGATATTTTTAAAATTAATACTGTTTTAAGACTGATGGCGTACAAATCGTACAATTGATATAATTTTAACATTCCTTTTTTTCAGGCGGTGTTTAACGTTCCTATAGTACGAATAATGTGCGATTTTAAATACATCGTGGAAAATAACAAAAAGCGCAAAACAATTGCGCTCGTTCTACTTTAATGTTGAAGTATAAATATATGGGGCGTAAAATATCGTCAGTTTGTTGACTTGTGTTAATGTTTAAAAAAAAATAAACAATAAAACTCAAAAAATAAATGGTTACAAGACATTCCACATTTTATCTTGTGGTTTTCATTTTATATTTATAGTTTTTAAAACGTGAGAAATATTCCAGGACAACAACATAAGCAATGAATAAAATACAAAATGGCGATAAGAGTAAAAGGAATTAATTACAACTAAGGAATTATTTACAAAATAGTCCTTAAGTGTTGAATATAGAAACTAAATTACTTAAATTTCAAGTTTTGAAAGCACTAAAACTAAAATTAAAGCCTTCAGAATCGGCTGTATTGGCTGCATTAGGATTAATTTGTTGTTTTTTTCATATCCTTATGCTTTATGTGATATTTTCTGCATCTGCGTGTATGTTCTAGCATATAAGGCAATCACTTGAAAAAACTGCCCTATATTCGTTAAGATCTCATGTTGTACAGGTATCAATACGATTATTCAAGTTGTTTTTTTTCTAAATCCCGCTTCTCACAGACATGATGCTAATGGCTTATTGAACTATGTTAAAAATACTACACATTACGGTACTTTTGATTTGTGTCCGCCGTGGGTAGGGATCCCAATACAAAATTGTCCCTTCTCCTTTAGTAAAATAACAGTGATTAAAATCTCAAACATAGTACATAGCATTCACTGCGAAAGTGTGGTAAATGGAAATAAATTACTTTACATAATATCAGGAAACACTTAAATTATTACCACGGAAATTACAATTAAAATACTATATCCCTCCAAATGGAAAGGCTTAATCTGCGATGTATTTTATCTTTAATGCGCCGAATGTGAAAGTGGATCAGGCTGTTTGCTTTAGTCAGCCTGCACCCAGCCTGCATTTCACCGAGCTTTCCAATGTTCGCGACATTTAGGATTATTGGCACTTCGCAGCAAACTCTGACCAACACCTCGAAACAACTAATTCGCATAGCTTAATTTCTAAGATTTTTTAAAAATATTTTTTTCAGGGAATATACACCCTTTTCGGACATAATTTTCATTATTATTTCATTAACCATTATTTTTTATAATTTTTTAAAGAATTGTCCGATATGACGTCACTTGAGAATTTTAGACATTTCTAGACATTTTAGACAATCTTAGACATTAGACTTTGATGTGTGATTGCTTATAAAAAAAAGTGGTCTGTCTCTGTCCGTCTACTCATCTGTCACCAGCTGTCAAATCAGTCTGAAGCAAATTATTATAAATTTATCTTGATAGCAAAGGGCACATTTCTAAACAGCCATTTCTCAAATGACGTCACACGAAGTCAAATGGAAGTCGCAGCTTTTCCGTAAAAATATTCATCATCAAGAGGTTTCTCAGACCACAAGTTCTAAATAACGGCTTATTAAATATATTAATAAGCCGTTATTTAGAATAATTTTTGGCCACTTTCGCGGCCAATTTTTTTTTAAATATATTATTTATTACAGACACTACACGCACTACTTTTCTCACTTTTTTTGTGTTGAATTTTACACGTCTTTCTGCGCCTTTATTTGCTTTTTTTCTAAATTATGTCCGGACTCTGTCTGGAGTATGCTGAAAATCAGCGCTGCTCGATTTCTATGAGACCGGCAGCTTTGCTGAACATGCTACCATTTGCCAGAAATGTTTAAAACTTTTTTTTTCTTCTATTTTAACCTGTGTATAATTTTAATGTGTTTAGTTTTAAGTATTTTTTGGCAATAAACCTTTTTTACTTTACTTTACTTTAAACCTAAATCTCGAAATGGTTTTCGAATTAACACACCTTAACATAAGCTAATCTAAGCGAATTCCGTAGTATCGTTTGGTTTTTTACTACAGGAAATAAGTATAATTGTGAATCGTGATGTTTTATCAGACGATTGTCGATAACGATGACGTGTGGATTATGTCATTTACTCGGTATCACACGCCCACTCACGAATATTTGTTGTAGGATTAAAGTAATTTATAGCACATTATTCAATTATATACTCCAAAACTGCAACAACATATTTTTGATAACGTCTACTACAGGTTTTGTGGTGAAGTCATTCACATAATACTGTGTAATATAATTTTGTTTTTGTTGTAAAAATCCATTACAACTTTTATCTATATACCACTGCAAAGCTATAACAATGCTTAACATGCTATGGAAAGTTTGCAAGAAGGCCACTTTCGCGGCCAAATTCGAGAGAAAGTGGTACGAAGCCGCGCCGTGTGCATGTATTATATAATTTTATCTGAGAACAAGGTTGTAAAGTTATATCATTTAATAGATTACACTGAGAAATTCAGAAGATCACGAAGATTTTTAGCTAAGACTGGAATAACAGTAAATGAGATTAAGTTTACTGATTAGTCATCAAGTGACTAAGCTTATTTGAGCTGACGTCACAATATTCAAGACTGCAAAGATCAAGAAGAGAGACGTGCAAGTATTTGACATTGTTAGTAAAGTAGTCATTGTGGTATTTCGTACAGGCAGATAGGCTAACTCAGGGCTTCCCAAAGTGTGCGTCGTGACGCCCAGGGGCGTCGCTGCATTATCTCTGGGGCGTCGCGACGTTTCGGGCATTTCGACAGAAGAAGAAGAACAATTAATAGAATTGTCCTGTGACTCCATCCTTAATACGACAAAGACAACTGCTTGAATTTTGGAGCTCAGTTTCTTACGAATATCATGCCATCAGTACTGGAGCATTGACGGTTCTATTACCATTTGCGACATCGTACTTGTGCGAAACAAGCTTTTTTGCAGTTACAGCAATAAAGAACAAGTACAGTTCGCAAATAAATGTAGAGAAAGAAAAGCAAGTACATCCTTCTCATTAGTAGCCAGCCAAGAAATTAAAATAAATATCTCTTTTCATTTTTAGTCTTATGTTTTGTTTTTGCTCTTAGTTTCTAATAAAAATTGTATTTTTTTCGAGTTTTTTCGATAACTTGTTATTAGCTTATTAGGCTACACACGGTTGGGTACTTTTTGGTCAGAGAGGGGGTTCAAAACGGGGGGTGAGGCGTCGCAAAAAAATGGCAAACTCCCAAGGTGACATTTGGAGAACGTTTTCATCAATTCAAACATAAAAATCGTTTTCCATTCTCACGGCCGCGGTCGGCAGGTAACATTACAGATGTTCGGCAAAGATTTCAAAAGTTTAGATGAGCCCTGGCACCTAAACTCTATTGCATTGTTTTTGAATGCGTGCGTTAACATAATTCCGACGCGCGCTCACTTATGGGTGCGCAATTTTGTCTACCTACGGTCAGCAAACTGATACTAAAGTTGTTAAAATGACTGTGTTCAGATGAGCACTGATTCCAAACGTGTGAGCGTCACCCATTTAAAGGTGGAAACATTTTGGTGATATCATAGTACGGTAAGGTCTTATCTTTACTTTTGAAATCTTTGATGTTAGGCGGAACATTTTATAAATTGTCACTTTAGCAGCTCGATGTCGGTTTAAATATTGACACAAACGACACTGAAATAGCGAGCATTGATAGCGCAAAATAGAAGAAAATAATACTTTTCATATATTTATGATAAATCAGATATTTTAACATCGTATGTGTATAAGATTTAACATAGTCTCTTTTGAATTTGAAGAGTTTAAGCATATTATTAGTTTAAGCATTTGAATTTACTTATTTGTAGGTTAAAGCTTTTAAAACTTCATAATTACGGTACATAATTCATTAAGTCATATATAATTTTGTTATATTAAAATAATCAAAGACGTTTCCAAACGCAATTTAGCATCTGAAAAAGAATACCTTGTCTTAAACACCTTTCGCTTTCAAACGCAGCATCCGAGGAAATCAGCTCGTGCAAACCAAATTAGCGAGTCCGTGTGCTAAGCATTGCCTATTTACAATTCCTGAACAATGGAAGGTCGCCGATGAGCTACGTATGCAAATATTGAGGACTATTTTCTTACACAAAAATTGCTTCATTTTGTTGTATTTTTTAAGTATTGTATGTGTGAAC
The DNA here is from genome assembly GCA_934047225.1 of Ypsolopha sequella. Lineage (NCBI taxonomy): Eukaryota > Metazoa > Arthropoda > Insecta > Lepidoptera > Ypsolophidae > Ypsolopha > Ypsolopha sequella. The sequence goes on from OW203996.1 coordinate 15,638,312, forward strand.
CCAAAATTAACATATCGTTATATTTGAACAGATGGAGTAGAAGGCTATTTATTGTAGAATCTGAAAAAATTCATCATTGTCTTAAGGGTGCCTATAAGGTCGGATTGAGCATCTCATTTTGCATCAATCAGAACTGAACTCTATGACGTTTCCTTTTAGTTTAAAATAGCGCGCCCTCAGCCGTGGCTGTTACGACCACCAAGAAACACGCGCTCAAGAAAAACTGCGTATTTATTTAATAATTATTGGTCACTTCTTTTTAATACAATTTTCAAGGCTGTTTATTTTAAGGAAGGCCCTTTAACACACGAAAAACATGAAATTAAGAGGTAACTTCGTAATTTTTTTTCTATCGAGCGAACTTAATGCTTTTGCGTTTTTTCCAAACTGTTTGGAACAGCCCTTTAGTCTATTATCTACATTAATTGTATTAAACCGATGGACCAAATTACACAACGTGAAATGGTCCTTTGAAGTTGTATATCTGACCTTATACGGACCCTTAAATGGCCAACGTTTGAGCAAATAGTAAACCACATAAATAATGTAGGAAGAAGTACCACGTGTTTTTACACAAAAAGTACCACGGCATGGTAACTAAGATATTCTTCAGCAGTGTAATAATAAAAAATAACCAAAGTCATATTTTGGTTGAATTATAAAGTACAATAGTTATTTATAGTTGGGTAGTTGTGCATTAATATGTGTGACCTCAACCACGGACTGTGGCGCCTTGTGGACACAGTCATCGCTGATCTCATAAAGGGAGGCTATTCTACTACATTTAAAGCGATGTCAACCCCTGATTCTCGCTCTCGCTCTAACTAGGTTTAACTTCGTTAGGCACAATTTACGATGTCGCGGGGCAGTGCGTGACGAAAAATGTTATTTTTAAAGCGAGACAGTGTATCAGGGGCTGACACCGACTTAAGTCGCTTTCAGTACCGATAGTTTGAACTAGTGGCCCGTAATATTACAGAAGAAGGCTTTTTGTAATTTATCTGAAATAATAAACTGTTTTATTAACCTAGACCTGAGATTTTACACAATCAAAACAAAAAGTTCAAGTTAGGGTGGAAACGTTTCATATACCCTGTTAATTAAACGATGTTTTATTTAGTCTCACACTAGATTATACACAAATTTACGCTTTCGTTGAACAAGATATGTAAGAAAGTATAAATATATTTTTTTTATAAAATATATTTTTAATCCGTACAGTTGTACCCCCACGCGAGGGGCCGATGCCCGCAACCCCGCGGGAGATACTTGCACGAAATGGGATGCATATCAGTCGCCCTAACGCTTTTGTTTTTTAACTGTCTATCAAAAGAGCAAAAGTTCGGTTATTATCTTTACTCTTTACACGTAAAGAAAAAGACAAAGACAAAGGCAAACGCTTGGTGCGCCCTTAAGTTTATGCAAGTATACATTGTTTTTAGGTTTTTTACTCACATATCACGGAGGATATGTTGAGTTGAGTCATCAATTTCGGTCATCATTGCTTACTTCCTCAGCAAAACGTCAATGTTTGTGTTAAATTCTGCTTTCTGAATGGCATTTCTTCTTGAAACTGTTAAACTAACGGAATAAGGATAAATAGGAGTTCGCTAATGACAAAGCAATGATTTGGCAGATTGCCGTATGACCTCTATTGCCCCATAATTTTGAAGAATCTAGTGGCCATCCTAACGGTGAAATTATTTTAATAGCCGGTGTTTTGATACAAACGCAGCAAATTCGTTAATAAAAATACTTTGTATTTTTTTTTAGATATATTTTATATTCTATAATTTTTTTTAATTAACAAATACCTCTTCTCATTACAACGTCCAGGTCCTCTAAAAAGGCCGTTTTGCATGAATCGCATTATGATTCTGTTCTAATGCCGTCTCTTTTGCTCGCGTGAAAAAACTCTGTCCTACTTTCAAATAATTTTATGATTCACCCAAGGCGGCCTTTTTAGATCCCCAGAATAGCAAGCTAGGTACCATAAAAATATTGGCACTTTTTGAAGTCCTGTTAAGTACTTCTTTAAAGAAGAAGAAGTCCTGTTAGGCCTTTTTAGAGGACAAAAAGGCCATTTCGTCTGAATCATATCATGATTCTGTTCTAAGGCCGTCTCTTTTGCGCGCGTGAAAAATCTCTGACCCTATCCTACTTTCAAATCATTTTATGATTTACCCAAGTCGGCCTTTTTAGATCTCCAGGTTTATAACGCAAGGTAGTCTTTTAGTTAGCAGAATAGCCCTTCCAGCGACATGCTTTGAGGAAGTCAGTCCAATGACTGAGTTTTTCATACTACATATTCATGACATGAGGCAGTTTTGCATCGCAAGTACATTTTAATTTAAGGTGGAGTGGGCATTGAGAAAACGTGCTGTGAGAGTGCAGGACGAATTTATCTAGAGTCGAGCGTGAGTGAGCAAGATAGACATAGTATATGAGCCTTGTCAAATTTAACATTGATAATAACTGTTTTTTTTTTCAAATGTGGGTAATGACAAAAATCTTGTACTTAGTTAAGATGGACAACCATAAAAACAATATTGGTAATATAGACAAGATCAACATTACAGACATAAACCACGATAAATAAAATCAGACATAAATCGCGATAAATAAAATGTCCGAAGGTCTCTTTAGATTTTTTATCCATTATGTGAAAATTTCAAATCATGTTTTTAAGACAATGAAGATTTCGTTAATTTGTTAATAGATGAAATTACTATAAAAGCAGATGAACTATATGGAACAAGTAGAAAGAGGTATTATATATTTTTTTGCCTTCATGACATAATTTTCTCCTGTCTTGTATTTTTTATCTCTTTATTCAATCAAAGTATTGGCTTACTTTTTACATTTAGTTGTTGTAACTAATATTATTTGCTTGCATGTTTCTTGAGCTTCTTTTTAGAAAGACTAATCGATTGCGCGGAGTTAGGCATATATTTATTATATGTACTGCATATATTTATAATATTATTTATATTTAAGTAAACCCAACTTTTATTATTTCCCTGTGTATTTCCCCATATTATTATTTATTACATAAAACTATTACCTATACACATAGATTATTTAACATTAAAACAGACCTATAATAAGGTATATAATAAGACCTATAATGATATACCAACTTTACATAAATAAATATATTTCAATTACAATTTCCCATATCTTCGAAAATAACAGTTTTTATTCAGTTCTGTGTTTAAATCTCTAAAAATCTAAATAATCTTAAAAACTTTTAACAAGTTGTATTTCCCAAGATGCACTTCGCCTTAACGCATCTCCTTTTAAAATGTAGAATATACTCGCTACAGAACAGTACACGTGTGTAAATACTTTTTGTTATTGTCAAACGATTTGTAAACAGAATAGTCTTTGTAGCGTATGGAATGTAATTGCTAATCTTGCAATAGGACAAAAATTTGAATCAATAAACGCTAGAACAGGGCGGGGTGTTGAAATCCGGCCCGCGATCATCAAACAAAAATCAAGTAAATTTTTTGTATTGTTAGAAATTTCGCAGCTAACTTGAAAGCTTAATTTAATTGCAATTTCTTCCTTATTCCAATAGTTATTTTGTAATATTGCACAATAAATTTGTGTTTCAGAAAATACATACTAAAATTTTTATTTTAGTAAATAATATAGCCAAAAATGCAATAACTTGGCCCGCAATATATTTCGTTAGTAAATATTAGCACGCGAAGGAAAAAGTTACCCCATCCCTGCACTAGAAGATCAGCACATCGTAGAATTGGGCATATCATGATCTACCTAGACATATCATATTTCTGTTAAAAGCGGTTTCGCAGCCGTATTGTGAAAAACCCGCCTTTTCTAATTAATCGAAACAGTACACTTAAATTCAAAATTCACTCAATAGTTATTCAACAAAACCTTATTACCTATGTATTGTAATATCTTGCCATCGCAAAGTTTCCATTGGTTTCTGTAAATTAGAATTTAAAAAAAAAAAGTTTTAATTAATAAATTTTACAACAGACGAAGTTTGAATAAATAATTAATTTATTATCGTATCAGTTGAACTCGTATAATACAAGAGCTACAAAATAACCTCTATATCACATTGAAGTAACATTGCAATAAGCACAAGGGCTTGTCGCACGTTATTTTATGTTCCGATATACTAAGCTTGTTATACTATAAAGTTTTGTGAATTGGAACTTTGAGTTTACATTACTTTTCAGGGTTCCATACCCGAAGCGTGTCAAACGGGACCCTATTACTCAGTCTCAGCTCTCTCTTGAGTGCGTTGTCAAGTTAAAACTAAAGATTACAAAAGTTTAGATGAACCCTGGCACCTAAAATCTATTGCATTGTTTTTGAATGCCGACGACGCGCGCATACTTATGAGTGCGCAATCTGCTTACCTACGGTCACAAAACTGTTCAGACTACTGAAGTTGTTAAAATGATTAACTTTAAGTGCACTTAAGGCGTCCAACTACCGATGTGTTCAGATGAGCACTGATTCCAAACGTGTGAGCATCACCCATTTAAAGGTGGAAACACTTTTAGTGCTGTCATAGCACGGTAATGGCTTATCTTTACTTTTGACATCTTTGGTTAAAACGGAACATACAGACAGACAGTCTGCCTGGGCATATCATATTTCTGTAAAAAATTAGAAGTATTTATACAAATGTATTTACATGTAAAGCAACACGGTCCTCTTTGCTCCGCTCGTCGTCGCACCTATTGTGAAATTTTGGTGAAATATGTTCGATTTCATAATGTACGGTCTGCCCACGACATACAGATGATAAATAATCCATCTGTTATTTTAGATACAAATTGACACTAAGTTTTTAATTCATCTGAGAATTAAAATACTTCATGGGGGTAGTGCTGTCAAAACTTGAAATTTTCCTAAGTAATTTAGCTTCTTATCCTAACACTTTCAAGAACTATTTTGCATCGAAGAAAATTTAGTTTTGACACCACTAAAACGAAAATTAAAAATTCAGAATCGGCTTTATTAAGTTTTTAATTCATCTGAGAATAAAAATATTTCATGGGGTAAGTTGAAAAAGTTTTTAATTCATCTGAGAATGAAAATATTTCATGAGGTTAGATCTATTGATTAGAGGATACAAGTTGATGACAAATTGGTAACAGACCCCGTGCGAAGCCGAGGCGTATCGCTAGTGGATGATAAAAATAGATAAGACAGATACAAAGTATGGGAATTAACTGCTGTAAAGATATAATGTGGTGATAAGATAGAAATAAAATACATACGAAGTTAGGTTTTCAGGGATTGCATAATTTAAGATGGAATCAATGTTCATTCAACTCGCAGCAGTTCAAGCAACTTTCCAGGGTTTTAGTTGATCTATCACCATATAAATATTATTATGTTTTGGAATGACATCATTGTCAATTTATATACATATATATATATTTTTTATAGTTTTACAATATGTTATTATATGACTGTTGCACAACGGCTCACCTCAAAAACTATAGCCGACCAGTTTCAACAGATTCAGGCTGCCTTCTTCTGGGTGAGTGAAGACGCTTACGCGACGATGTTACACCTCGCACGCATCTGCTGAAACCGGTCGGCTATCCCGATGAATCGAGGTGTTTTATCTTTAAGTTTCATTCAATGTCGTAATCAACATATTAAAAAAATACAACTTAGTACTAAGATATACTGTCTAGCCTTAAATGTTTATATGAAAACTAAATCTTGAATGCAGATTTACAATTACAACTCAATACACCTACAAAATATCTCAGACGTGTGATGGCGCCTATATTTTGACCAATAAACATTACGTTATTTAGTAGTGCTACCAACTAAATTAAATAATGTTATTATACGATATTATAATTAGGTACGCTAAGACGATTCAGCCTTGACATTAGAAAAGAGTAAAAACGTACATAATAATGACGTATGTATGTATTTATAAACTCAGTATACGATAGCCGCTGCAGAGTTCCAAAGCTAAACATTTTAATAAAACAGAAACATTTTTCGTTTTCGGTCTAATATTGTAGCGACTCTATTACATTCTCAAACATCATGTTAGGATATGTCTTGACAACGACTTTTATGAACATACTACTGTCAACGTACATACTACTGTTAACAGGTAAAATAAAACAGAAACATTTAGAAATGCGCGCTTGTTTTCGGTCTAATATTGTAGCGACTCCATTACATTCCCAAACATCATGTTAGGATAGGTCTTGACAACGACTTTTATGAACATACTACTGTCAACGAACATACTACTGTCAACAGGTAATGTGATGTGAACATACCTTAATATTAATTTAATGTATAATTGATAAAGAGATAAATAAATAAATAAAAATAAACAATACAAATAAGAAATATAGAGTCAGTGACTTTAATTTTAAACAAATAGTACACCTTCAATTATACAAAATATGAGAAATTGTATTTTTTAAAATATAAATATATAAACAGTTTTACGCTATACTTCGACCGCTTCGGTGGTTAAATTGAATTCGCGTCTTTTTTTCTTTTAATATCTTCGTTTATATTTATAAAAAAACAAATTTACTATAAATAAAAAGCCATCAAATGGCAATTAAAAAAATACATTTATTTACATAATTGAGAACCATAATTTTTTAAATACAGATACTCGAATCAAAAAGCATGAGATGCAACACATTCAAGCAACTTTCACTCGAAGAAAAAAATAAACTTGTATTTTATAAGTACATTCCCCACTCCACGTTTATTCAATATTTGTGCTACCTTTTCGGCTTGACGGTTATTTTATCGACACCCCTTATAGCCTATACGTTGACCAGGGTAACTACGATGGTAATAAAGAAAACCGCATCCAAATTAGTTGAATCGTTCTCGAGTTAAAACAGAAAATAGGAGTGCGGGCGAGTACATACATTTCAGTATGAAATCGCCCGCACTCCAAACATAAATGGTAAAAATTGTAGTTCTGACCTCAGTAAAATACTATATAATAATCAATATATATATAATAATTAATATAATAATAAATATTCAATGTACAGCTACGACTTTTTATTCATTATTTTATTAAGACAGATTTGGAAGCCGGATTGTATTCCCCGTATTACAAGCAGGCGGGCCGAAATGAAAAACGTCTCTATATTGTAATGCGGCTGATGACGTTCAGCCAAAATGTCGAAATGACACTTGTAATACGGCGTGTTATACGACATGGCTGCTATATAGATACATTGTTGAATTCACTGAATGTTATATCATAGATAGCTCACAAATTACGTGTAAAGCGATGTAAGCCCAAGTACTGGATGTAAACATTGAAAATATTACGTCCATCGCGGCTGAAGGTGGGTCACGCATGCGATAACGTTATCAACCGGAGAATATTGTTTTATGTACTTACTATGAAAAACTCACAGCGCAAGTATGGAGTCCGGTGTAGGTTGGTACGAGACGATTTTCAGCCCTGAATTTGGCCTTGTCCCTTAGGGCGATATGTAAAAGTTTTAGCGTCCTTGTTACTGAATATGCGAAAAAACCCTCATTGCGAGAGGGGCAGATTCGTGAAAAAGTCTGTTTTTTATTAATATAAAATGTACTAAAGTTGCTATCAAAAGTTCGTTTAACTAGGTCTTAGATACCGTTATAACCCCATCTAATAAAATATAATTGCAGTCCATATGTCATTCTAAATTGTCAAACCAGGAGAATTGGTTTCGAAAAAGACCTCATTTCAATAAATATTTCTATCGAGCCGAATTTCTCCAATCGCGATTCTGTTTAACAGATCCTCAGAAAAAGATTACAAAAATAATATACTATTTTATCAACATTATTTACTGAAGTAGATATGCAAGTTCTAAAAGTGTCGATTTTTTTTCCGTAGCGCCTTAATTTGACGAAACCATTACGGGAGTATATTGTCCCATATTTTTATCATTCAATAAGTTATAATAACGCACGCAACGGTGTGTACGTACGTACATCCGAGTACAAAATTGTGAGCGCGTGTCAAAGTATCGTGTATAAGTTCACGACCTATTTTTGTTATCAAATATTCGACAGTAGCCTTGCTTACCCGAAATTTTCCCAGTAAGGATGGATCTGACCCTAGAACATGAACAACGCCAGACTTTCGAGGGTTCCCTGGAAGACATAAGGTCTCTCCTAATTTGAAAAAAATAATTAAATTTAAATATTTGAATAAACGGATTTAATTCACTTTTTTATTATCTGAGCAAGGAGGCACAGGTCGAGCTTTCGATGAGATCCTAATAATTACCTGTTGAAGACAAATAGGCCAATGAGCCAACATATAATCGCCTCTATCAAAAGCTACAAGTCTTTGCCATTGTACATTTTGTGCTGGATGGGTAATAAAAAAGTTGTTAAGGTAGGTCATACTCTTAAAAGTAAAACTTGTCCTTTTAACGAACAACTCGCTGTTGCCTTTTAATCACATATTTATCATCAATACTGTCACTACTTTTTTTTTAAATATAATTTTTTAATTTCCTCATTCAATAGGCTGAAGCAAACATTTATTGATTAATTTTCTCACAGGGTGAGACCACCTGTCGGAAGTGTAGTACAATTTACAAAATATGTAACCTTAATTTCAAAGTTTTTTTTTTTCAGAGAATGTACGCATTTTAGGACATAGTTTTCATTATTTTGTACAAAATGAACCATTCTTTTTTTATGAATTCTCAAATATGACGTCACTTGAGAAATTTAGACATTATACTGATTGTGATGTGCGATTGCTTATAAAAAAAAGTGATCTGTCTCTGTCTGTCTACTCATCTGTCAAATCAGTCGGAAGCAAATTATTATAAATTTATCTTGATAGCAAAGGACACATTTCTAAACAGCCATTTCACAAGTGACGTCACACGAAGACAAATGGAAGTTACAGCTTTTTCGTAAAAATATTGATAAATAGTTAATTATAAATCATCATAAGGTTTTTGAGACTACGAGTTCTAAAATACGGCTTATTAAACCTAAATCTCGAAATGGTTTTCGAATGAACACACCTTAACATAATTTTCAATGCATGTGCTCGTAAAGGCCCACTTTTTATGCATCAAAACCGAACAGAAAGTCGATTATTTTGCCCTAGGGCTTTATTTTTTTTTTTTTTTTTTATTTATTTACAATGGTTGGCTAACCTGCAGCCTTTCCTGTGTACCATAAATGTCATACTTTTTTTCCACTGTTTAACGGCTCTGGATACAGTCCTTTTGAGCCAATTACAATTTAAAGTTCACAAAATTATATTTGTTTTATTTCCTCACACTATGCATTGAAAAACGTAGTATGATACACGGGCGTAAGAGCAATAAATTACACGGTTACGTTTAAAACACTCGCTACGCTCGTGTTTTAAATCGTCCTCGTAATTTATTCCTTTGCGCCCTTGTAGCATAAACTACTATTAATCTAAGCGAATTACCATTTTTCAGATTGTTATTCTTTTTGGAGCTATTTTTCGGCCAATTTCGAATTTGTCCATAATGACTCGAGTCTGAAGAAAGATATAAAATAACAAACAGGCCAAGTGCGAGTCGGACTCGCGGACGAAGTGTTCCGTACCATTATCTATAAAAACGGCAAAAAAACATGTCTGTTGTATGGGAGCCCCCTTAAATATTTATTTTATTCTGTTCTTTAGTATTAGTTGTTATAGCGGCAACAGAAATACATCATCTGTGAAAATTTCAACTGTCTAACTATCACGGTTCATGAGATACAGCCTGGTGACATACGGACAGCGGAGTCTTAGTAATAGGGTCCCGTTGGTTACCGTTTGGGTAAATATCATGTTTACGAGAAGTTAATGTAAGTTTGAATGACAATTTAACGTATTAGTTGAGATTATTTAGATTCTTATTTATCTGCGATTTTACAAGTTTAATAGAGTGTCAAAACTGATAAGATAATGGTGAGACTTCTACGTGTAAAAATGTATCTCTCGAGTTTGAGATTATGTCAATTGAATCCAAAATCCTCTATTACACACAAGAATATAACGTATTACAAGTATAAGTAATCTTGAAGTTTACGCAAAAGGCAAGCTTATCTCTGAAAGAGATTTTTACTCGCAAACCCTGATCAAAAAGTGAGTATTTCATAAGTGCACACAAAGACAAAAAAAAGTTTAAAACCCATGAAACCCAATACTAGTCTACATAAATTAACTGTAATACATATCAAATTAAAAAAATATATGTATATATAAATATATATCCTAAAAATAACAAATATTATTTGTTCGATCTTGGTGTGTAATTTTATAAAATATGCTGATCAGGCCCTTAGGCGACTTAGTTGAGTCACAAGTGCGAGGAGCGTGACACGATGTTTTTGCGATTAAACAGTACGTCACCACACCCCCGACACTTCATACCTCGTGCTCAAGTTATTTACCTACACTCTCACGCGCGCATCTGGCTTGTCTGCACAGGCTTGTGTGTGTGCGTGAGCTAGTCTAGGGCTGGCAGCAAGCGTGTGAGCGTCGTCGATCGAGAGGGACAACATTATAATTCAGCAACTTAAATGATTATCTTCCTAAATTTTAGCGTGGTTAATCCCTAGGTCCTAATTTGGTTCCCCGTGGATTATTTTTGTATTAAAAATATATACATCGTCACAACTTGAATAAAATGCTCGAGGGGGTGTTAGAAGTGTTCCGAATGTGAACTTTGAAATGCAAGTCACAGTCCGCACTCGGTACACCCGCGTTTCACCTACAAATATTACGTCCCAACGTGATGGGTGGTGAGCCCTATCGCCGTATTTCGGGCACAAATACACAATTTTTAGGAAATGTTGAAATTTGCTCAGCTCGAACGGTGACACAAAAACATTCGATTTTAAAATTTCAACTTAATGTTGAAATTCTTACCAACTGTTACACAACTGGTTGAGAGTTGCAGTTAACGTCCTAAACCAATACATAAAAGAAAATGCCTTGCTTTAGTTCATCAGCAGGAAATAAAAAAAATCTGCGTTTTTTATTTTTTTCTCCGTTTTCAATGCATCATACCACCACAAAAACGAACCATATTCATTAAAAATCAGTATCGTAATAAAACAAAAAACAAAATACGCGCGCAGTGAACGAGGTACTCAAGCTCTACGTGCCACCAGATTTGCCACTAACTTGCGGGGGACCGCGGGGGACGATAAACTCGCGCGGGGAGGTGAGTGTCGCTTTTTTACGTAGTAATACTTTATATTCTCTGACGTCACGCTCCTTGCACTTGTGATTCAACTAGTGGCGTCGCGCGCGATGAAACACTATGCTACGGGACGGATCTGATAATGTGACAATATAGTCGTAATAGTCGTTTCTTTTAATTAATACCTTATTTCTGCGAAAATCTTTTCAACACGGGCGCAGACGCGGGAAAAAGCTAGTGTTCTAATGATTTTATACTTATGTTATCGATATAAGGAAATGGAAAGATGTATAGAAATTTATGGTGCGCAAGTCGAAGGTACACCTCGACCAGGCCGCCCTAGAAGGACGTATGCTGAACAAATTGGCGACATACTGAAGAAGGGCAATGTCAAAAGTACCCGGAATAGAAGAGCTTGTATGACTACATTGATGGATGTGGAAGAGCCAAAAGAGGTGTGTCAGGATCGTAGCAGATGGAAATCTGTAGTCTCTGCCTACCCCCCTAGGAGACAGGCGTGAGTATATGTATGTATGGAAAGGTATAATACGAGTATAACCTTAAGTCTGAGTACCCGGAATAGAAGAGCTTGTATGACTACATTGATGGATGTGGAAGAGGCAAAAGAGGTGTGTCAGGATCATAGCAGATGGAAATCTGTAGTCTCTGCCTACCCCCCTAGGAGACAGGCGTGAGTATATGTATGTATGGAAAGGTATAATACGAGTATAAGCTTAAGTCTGTCCCCTATAGCCAAATATATTATGTACAATACGACACCATTTTTAAGGCTTCTATACGCCAATGACCTTGAACTGAGTAACTTTGTAACCAATTTATACGGTAACTTAATTACAGTATTTTTTCATAGAAGAAAAATACATAGCAATGTACATGACACGAAAAATGTTGTCTTTTCCAAAATTGTTTTTGATATATGTATATAAAAGTAATATATATCATTATATGTAATTAATGTATATAATAACAGTTTTATGTATTTTCGAGATATATTTCGGCGCACAAAACTGTTATTTTTGTGTTTATAATTATTAAATTAAATGAAAAGCTTATTATAGGCAAATATAAATATTTATTTAATGTATATTATGTACCATATACTGTATTTAAACAACAAATACTGAAAATGCCGATTCATAATGTAGATTGTAAGCCGTGACAATTTTTTTTTTCCTTTACGGATTGTGCGCTTGCGATGTTAATAAAATAATAAAGCGAGGCCCGACTCGCACTTGGCCGGTATTTTAAGAGGATGGCATACCCTAGCAACTTTTTTTATTACCCGTTCAGCACAATAATTCTAATGGCAAAGACCTTTTATGCTTTTCATAGAGGCGATTATACCTCTATGTTGGCTCTTTGGCCTCTTTTTCTTGGACGCGTAATACTAGTGATCACGCAGCGAAACAACAAATTGGTGTATTTTTAACTAATACTGAAATATTTTGTAGGAAAAAAAATATTGGATTTAGGTAAAATCCCTTCATATTTCTACAGCCTAATTTATAAAAAAAATCAAGTTGATCTCTTAACCGCGTTTTTGAAAAGAACGTTTGAAAAGCAAAAAAAGAGGGTGGAAAACATTTTTTTTTTTGACAAAAGTATAAATCTTAACACATTGTTTATAGGTGGAATCCTTAGATAAAAGATCGATAAATCAAATATATTTTCTTCAATATTAGGACAGACCTAGTTTCTTCCAATGAACCCTTGAAAACCTGGTGTTGTTGATGTTCTGGCGTCAGGTGTCCTCTTAAATATGCTTTGGAATCCTTAGATAAAAGATCGATAAATCAAATATATTTTCTTCAATATTAGGAGAGACCTAGTTTCTTCCAATGAACCCTTGAAAACCTAGTGTTATTGATGTTTTAGCGTCAGGTGTCCACTTAAATATTCTTTACGTTAATGTCGTTATACAATCTCAGACACATCTGCTTATAGACTCCATAAGGCAAATAAGGGCCATTGGTATTATTCTAGTGTGGCACCCAAGGACAGACAAATAAAAAGTTTTCGCTTAGCCTGTCACCGACTGAATGGATAAAAACCTCAATTCTCCGAGTCTCATCGTGAAGTAGATGTGTAAGCGGAGACAGGAGAGAACGGTTGTGAGGGGAGGGGGGAGTTAAAATCAATCAATTGTCAATGTCAATGTCTATGACATTATAGACCCTATTCATTTTCTTATTATTTTGGTACTTTCAATTATAACGCATTGTTCGAACACATTTCGGGAGGGGGAGGGCCGTATAAACTCCCCCCACTCCCTGTTTACGCCCATGGCAGTAGGTACTCGTTTTGTTAACGAAGATGCTATGGCGACGAGCAAGGGTGTCAAGGCAAGCCGATCGGCGGCCGAGCGAGGCAGATAGTTGAAAAGATGATATTAGCACAGATGGAAGTATTTACCAAGCCTTCATTAAGGCGAGAGTTTCCTCCTCCCACCCGAAAATGCTCGTTTTAAAATCAATTTCCGAGCCCATTCAGACCAATATTTTCAAAATAATACAGGTATGTACTTCGTCATGTTTTTATTTAAATTATTCTAAAACTTTTGAAGCAATTTATTTAACTCCGCTGAATTGAATTAATTCTGAAGCACTTTCCGCTAAAAAGCCGTATTATTGTATACTACTGTTTCGCAATGAAAAATACAGTGTGTTCCGCGATAAAGAGCACAAACGAAAAGGGGTGAAACTAGACTAAAATTTATCGCAATAAACATTTAATTATTACGCGGTAAATCAAAAGTTATGACATTTTTATACATATTCCTCACTATCCACATCCACAACATTTTTAAAACGTAAATGTATATAATAATTAATTCTTATAATATTTTTTTTGTGCTCTTTATAGTCTCAACCCTTTTGGTTTGCGCACTTAATCGCGGGACACGCGGTATATCAAACGAAAGGATAAAATATTGTCTTATTTTTACCAGAAACAATATTTGTAAAATAGTTCAAACAAACATTGAAAAATAATAAAAAAAAACACCTCGAAACCGTGAGTTACCTTCTTTGCGGCCCGTTACCACTGAACAGGGAATCTAAAAAGGCCAACTTAGGTGGATCATGTAATGATTTGAAAGTAGGATAGAGTCAGAGTTTCTTCATGCGTGCAAAAGAGACAGCATTACAACAGAATCATAACATGATTCATCCAAAGCGGCCTTTTTAGAGGGCCAGGTCCTCTAAAAAGGCAGTTTTGCGTGAATCACATTATGATTCTGTTCTAATGCCGTCTCTTTTGCACGCGTGAAAAAACTCTGACTATCCTACTTTCAAATCATTTTGTGATTCACCCAAGTCGGCCTTTTTAGATCCCCAGAATAGCAAGCTAGGTACCATAAAAATATTGGCACTTTTTGAAGTCCTGTTAGGTACTTCTTTAAAGAAAAAGCTGCTAAGTTGATAAATAAGTATACAATTTTTGGAATTTTTTCCCAGATTCCTGCTCAATAGAGACGCGGTTGAATAACTTTCGCTCGATAGAAATATTTATTAAAATGAGGTCTTTAAAACACATTTTCTCCTCGTCTGGCGAATAGGAATCACGTAAAGATCTCAACATATTTTATTAAATGGGTTTCAACAATCTAGATTTTGGTTGAAGGAAATTTGGTTAGCTATTTAATATTTTTTAATTAAAAAAATATTTTTTTTCTTTTGCCCTGAATCCGTCCTTCTAGGACTGCGCGTTTTTCCGCTTGGAGTAACAGAGACCGTTGAAAAATTCACATACTTATCACCTAACGCACGACGACGAACTCATAGACGAAACGGTAAATTGCATACACATAACCAAAATATCTTGCGAAAACAACTTGTTGGTGGTCGATTCTGACGCGTGGTATAAAGTAGTAGTAAATCACGAGACTGAACGATTCTGTTTCAGAGATCACGACGTCACTCGCCGTGTCCGATCGACATAAAGACGGCGGCCATGTACTCGCTATATAATTTAATGGCTCATTGTGTATTCCTATAAGCCTGTCTAAGTTTCGTGAGGTTAGGGCACAGCAGAACATATTTAGTCTCATAGCGGAACTAATTTACCCGGGACATAAAATACTAAGCGCGCAACGCAATTTTTAAACTCGGAAGAAGTTATACTATTACAGCGAAACTAGTCGGACGAAATGTCTCGTAAATAAAAGTAATCTCCACGTTAATAAAATAAATTATGTATGTAATACACGATTTGAAAAAAATTAAAACATAAAATGTGATAACTTTAACACACATAACATTACTAAACCAGCGTGGTCGAATTACTTAACTTAAGTAACACATAAAACCGTAGCAGTCACGGCTCATAAGTCAAAAGGGAAGTATTTCAATGAATAATGTAAATAATTAGGTATACCGTATCGTATTAGGAGCTTATGTAATCGATCTAGTTTTAAACTGTTCTAAATGGTTTAACGCATTTCAAAATATTACATACATATTTCGGTTGTTTTAATTTCTGAACAAGGCAGATAATATGCAATTATGCAAATGTAACAAGACTAAAGGATTTGTTAGGTCTTTGACTGGAAGTCATTTGAAGTATTTTAAGTAGTCTACAGAACGTTTTTAGTAATTTGTTACATCAATTTAACTGGCTGCGCTCGCGCTTTTCAGTTTACAATGTGTTACGCTGTCGGAAACAAAACAGTTTTAGAACCTGGCAACAGTATACATACATAACATCTGGACGAGTTTTCATTAGCACTATACAATATTATTAGTTTTCATAGTTGTATGAATATTTTTGACGAACATGCCATTACGTGGACATTTTTATTGACTTGTTCTGTCTAGCTAGCGGTCAAATGACGTAGATCTCAGATATCATTGCACGATAGTCGGTTTAAGGGTCCGTATATAAGGTCAGATTGAGTACCTCATTTTGCCTCAATCAGAACTGAACTCTATGACGTTTCCTTTTAGTTTAAAATAGCGCGCCCTCAGCCGTGGCTGTTGCGACCACCGTGAAACACGCGCTCACAAAAACTGTGTTTTTGTTTAATAACTCAGCTTCTAGATGAAATTATTAAAATATTTTAAGATGGTTCGGTTATTGGTCACTTATTTTTAATACAAATTTCAAGGCTGTATATGTTAAGGAAGGCCCTTTAACACTCGAAAAACATGAAATTTAGAGGAAATCTATCATTTTTTTTCTATCGAGTAAACTAAAGCTTTTGCGTTTTTTCTAAGGCGTTTAGATCATCCTTTTAGTAGACTATTTATATATATATATTTTTTAAACTGATTGACCAAGTTTCACAATGTAAAATGGTAATTTGAATTTGGGCATCTGACCTTATAAGGACCCTAACTAATATTTATGCATGTTATGTATACTAATGACCTTGACAACTGCGATTAAGTTCCGGTTTAATTCAGATTTTATATCAGGTTTTTATACATATATGTTTGTGACGTCCTGATGGCTTTGATTTCAATGAAACTTTGCACACATCTTTATATAATTATGTTCCCCACCGGTGCCCACAACGCACTTCGACCCATCTCTCATCAAGATGTGCAAGATGGCGAGATATTCAAAAAGTGCCGAATTTGTGAAATGGTTTCAGGTAAAAACTATTTGCCATGAAACGGTAACTGTTTATTTATAGAAAAGTGTATAAACTTATTTTTGTTTACATAAACGACGTCTGTATTTCTCTCTTTCGTTATTTCCAGTATAGATAAAAATTATACAACTTGCCAAACTTTGCGTAAAAACGAGGCAATATTAACGATAGTTATCCTGACAGCTATTATGATGGTGTTTCATCAAATTTTGCTTTTTGGGCTATATAGAGACGTAGTTACAAATCGCTAGATAAAACTTATGAAAAAAAATATCAATAGAATAAGCTGTTGACTTCACAATCAGTTTTTACCTTTTTTATGAATCTTGAAAAAAATCCAGGCATAAAGGGGCCTCTTAACTAATAAATACCAAAACAAAGTCCAAATTAAGACGAAGATCCGATTTAATTAATTAAATATGCAAAGAAACAAATTGAAACTTGACTAAGTTGAAGATATTATAACAACAAATGAGTTCCTCGTAAAATTTTTTAAGAAGTTTGGTTTTTACTAGCTTTAACTAGTTATTAGTAGTTAGAACTTTAACATTCCATCAGGCAAAACGATTTTTCTTGAAAAAGTACATTTAAACCCTTTTAAGGGTTGATTTTCGAAAAATCGTTTCTGCAAGCACCCCTAATCCTAAAATACATGTTTCTAAAATACATTTAAACTTGGACTCCCTTTTTGAACCAATTGCGGTGTGAATTTTCCAAAATTCTTTCCCGTAAACACACCCTCCAAATATCAAGTTTCTACGTCCAGCGATTTAGACTGTACACGGTAAACACACCCTGCAAATATCAACGGTCTTACCACAAAACAGTGTTTAACTTTAGACAGTGTTTTAATCTGTTGCTGTCACTTTTTTACAATATGAAACAAAAGGCGACAACAACAGATTTAAACACTGTCTAAAGTTAAACACCGTTTTGTGGTAACACCGCAAGTTTCTACGTCCAGCGGTTAAGACTGTACATCAGTCACTCAGGACAAAGCTTTTTATTTATATATATTGATTGATTGATATTGTAATTATTTATTTAAGTATAATTTTCTCCTATTTTGCGCTAACCGCGATCGTGCGGTTATCGTAACAGCTACTTTGAAATGAGCGCTGATATGATACTTATTTGGATGTTATTTCCATCGATATTGTCTTCGGTGTATTATTGATTCCATTGTCTTCTTATTATATCACAATAATACCCATACAATAATAAATTAATAATAGGTATAGTTTATTTATTTCTAATAATCTCTACGTACAAGCCATATCTTATCTCTTACTACGTCTTATACTACGTCCACTCAGGAAAACATATGTAGTTATAGATGTTCAATAAATAATTATATCCGAGACATGAAGACTAAAACCCACAGCAGCGTGTATTGTTACTATGCTAGTTTTTTTACACATATTCGTGAGACCAGTTAAAATTGTTATCTCAAGAACCTCATAATGACTACATGCAAAAGATGAACTGACTAAATAACCACACGGAAGTCTCCACAAGGTTAGTAAAATATGAAATGTTTGCGGCCCCGAGATTAAACTTATCACATATGTGCGTGTCGTCTACATAACTAGTTTTTTCTGTTGTTTGTTATTTCGCGATTTGGCTACAACCACTGCTTTAGAAGAATAACAAATTGAGCACGTGGTAATTTTATACAAATTTGTATTAAAGCATGCTCCTTAAACGCGCTAGATTTTCTTTTTGAATGAAACAGAGATAGGGTTGCCAACTTTTTTTAGAAGAAATAAAGTATATCTGATTTTAGGAAAGTTAAATAAAAAGTATGGTCCTTTAGAAAAAAGTATTCTTTATTCAAGGGAGTTCAAAGATTTTTTGGAAAAATGTCACGGTTGCTGCGGGCGGTAGGAACTAGGAAGGCCAGACTACATACATAATCCTCAAATCCTTTTGTGAAACTGTATTGTTTGTGCTATTTGTAATATCATCCACAATGAAGGAAGTCATACATTTTCCCTTCGATTTCTTTACGGCTCTGTTTTTGTTTTCAGTTTACGTCTAATTTTATTTAAAGATTGAAATAAAGTATTTTCACGTACTTTATTGGTATTCAAAAGTATAAAGTACAGGGACCCAAAATAACGTAAGATACTTTATTTTAAAGTACGGTTGGCAACCCTAAACAGAGATGACGCTACGATACGATGTGCATTATTTACTGCTGGGACCTGTACGTACTCATACACTGGTTCACGTATTAGGAGGTCAGCGCAGACTTAGTCGCGGGCGAAAGCTAGTACTCGTTTTTTTTTTTTTCACTTGTACGGTATTTATTATTTGCTGTAGCAGTTCAGTATAATCATAGTCAGTAGAGTATGTGGTTTCATTTATAGTGTGTGACCTGTCTAATTACAAATGGTACCTTTGTAATGTTTTTTTTTTTTTATTAGAGATGGCTCTAGACCGCGTTTTGTAGACATGAAAGGGAATCCTTTGTCCAGCAGTAAGACACGGCCAAACTAACAAGGCTACATAAAATGGCCCAAGCTTCATTTGTCGCATGAGATACGTGCGATAGATCAAGGAGTTATCGTTTACCCAGTCACGGTAACCGCATTCAGCGGATGGTTAGTCAACGTTCAGTGACGCGTGACTTGACCTTCGGACGACCTAGGGACTGTCAGCCACCACCCACACTATACCTGAACGGCTGAACTGAAGAATAGTAACTTTTGTTCCGCAAGAAAAAATCGGAAATCGTAGCTTTGAGGTTAAATCAAACACGCCACAAATGTTTAGATTATATTATAAACTAGCTTTTTCCCGTGGCTTCCGGGTTGAAAAGTAGCCTGTCACTCTCCGGCCTACAAACTAGGTAAAAAAACACGTCGATCCGTTGCTGTTTGAAAAAATTACAAGCCAACAAACACACTTTCGCATTTATAATAGGGGTACGGATAGATAAATGATTCCATTCGGAAATTCTTGCATGCTTATTGTTTTATAGGGAAATGCGGAAGCAGAGGATCTTTCATTCAGTTCAAATGGCATTGAACTAGACAATGGATAATTTTTATTCAATTACCCTGCCTATCAGTTTTTTACGACTTATCATTTCAATCTTGGTAAAGTATTCAACATTTTCTTTGGGAAATTCCATATCTCGTCTTTCAATCTCAATAATATCCGAAACCCTTTAAATAAAGAGCTAACATTTACTTGAAACGTCTTTTACTGATCATATACAACTATCCTTAAGGGGGAACGATTCGTATCCGCTACGAAACGCACAATTTTAGATTGTTCTTCTTATTTTTGAATTAAAAATATTAAATAATTGTGATTTCTCGCATTTCGCGAACATAGTTTAATGTTAGTTAGGCTTTTCTGTCAACATTTTGTAATTTTGTGCATTACATTATAAATGAATAGGCACACAAACTTAAAAGCAATGATGCCATTAATCACATTTAATTTTATATTTAATATATTCAATAAAAAAAAAAGGAAGAACCAACTTAAGTTGTGCGTTTCGTAGCGAACACGCATCGTTCCCCCTTAATATAAATAATATAAATGAAATATTGAGATCAATATAATGTAAAACACACGTATTTAAAACGTATATGATGGGGCTGTCCATAAGTACAGTGGAGACCACATCAAGCTATACACTTGCAGTACGACATTAGCCCCTACAGAGAAGAATATAAGATAGGTACAAAGTCCAATGTGTCTTACTTGATGCGGTCTCCACTGTACATCATCGATTTTTGCCGATTTTCGACCCCTCCTCTACAAATCATCCTATCGTCATTATCCAATGACCCCATCCTATCACAAAAGTGATGTAATTTTCGTTATCTGTATTACAAAATCAAGTACCGTCATGCGCAGACCAGACCCCCCCTAATTTTAAATGACGTAATAAATGGGGGGCCCTATGTAAATAAAATATTGTATTTTTGTTTCATTCAGAAACATGGCCATTACATTTTAGAAATAGAATGAAATCAAGCTCTATAATATAATCTGTGGAAGTCCGGAAATGATCAGAAACCGTAAATTTTGATGTAATAAAAATGTCAAGCGGAACTGGTTTGCCAAACTAATGGATGGTATCATTATGATAACTGTTTTCTTTGGAATTTAAGTCTGCCAGTCTGAGTCTGAACGTTTTTCAATTGCTGTTTAATCATCTATGTAACGGTAACCTAACAAAGTTGGAATCCTTGATGGGACTAGAGTAAAGCTCCAAATTTAGGTCATACCATAACGTAAGTAAGTTTAACAACGTATTATTTATCTCTACATCAGCGTTTCTTAACCTTTTTTGTCCACGGACCCCTTAGGAAATCAAGCACACTTTTAAGGACCCCCTTAATAAAAAAGCAGCAATAAATTTCGGACCATTTATTTTAGTTCTACAAATTACAAAAATATATAGTTTTTCATTAATGTGAAGGTTTTTTGGTGGCATTTATTTATCATTGTTAAATGGTCCATATATTAGGCTGCGGACCCCCATACATATGCTCGGGGACCCCCAGGGGTCCGCGGACCACAGGTTAACAAACGCTGCTCTCCATAATAAAAGGGTTTGTTTGTTTGCTAGAAATCATTTCACGAAATCGGCTTCTTTTTTGTTCTACTGTTATAATATTGAATCTACACTTTCACGGAATTACGGGATAAATTCCGGAATTTAAATCATAGTAACCTACATATTTCGGCGCGTTTGAAACCACCCAAAAGACCAGTGTGGGTGTAATCAGTATGTAAATCAACCTCGTAACACAGATTCAGTAGTTTATCGCTGAACAAAAGGCTTTTCACTGTAATGGCCGCTTGTTAATCGCATATGTGTTTTATATTTGACCTAGTTAATGTTTGTTATGCACAAAGGTGGCGAACAAGGTCACAGACGTTTTGACGAGGTGGTCGACCCCTGATCTGATCACTACAGCGACGCCTCTCACATAAAGAGACTCGTCATCAGGCAAACCAACCCGTCCAACTAGAGCGCGGAATTGGGTTTTTACGGTAACTAGCTGTGGGTCGATTTGTGTGGAAAATCTACATTTCGCGCACTAAAATTATCCTGGCCTAGCAACGAAATCTTATCAGTCAAACACATTTTATCAAAGCTGCTACCCAATTCAAGTCCATCTACATCGTTATTCTTAGCAGCCGCCATTAAAAGAAGACGTGATCGGTTTCCAGAAACACTTCCGTTCCAGTGAACTTTTAACAATGGGTTTTGTTCATTTGACGTGCGTATGGGAATAACAATGTTCTAACTAAGGGATGGTTCGTGTGATGTTTTCTATAATCGCCTTGACGCGACGGACGACCGACGGACCTCCAAATTACACATAACAGTGGCGTGGCGGAATGAGACAAAAACTACCAAGGTCTCGGCCAGAGGGGCCTAGCTTCCTTGTGCAGCCATCGGTCGGAACACCAGGAACTTACCATACTCCATTAAAATCTCATAAACAAATAGTTCCTTACAGACTCCAACCGATAACTGCGTATTTTGAACTCAATGCTCCTTATCAAGTGCCCGATATTATCACTCTCAGAAATGACGCGCAAAAAGACTTATCAGAATAAACTGATTTATGACTTCTACAGTGATTAAGGAAGTTGATAACAGAACACTGAATTCATGTTTAGTTTCTAGTGACATCATGAGCATTGAATGAGATAACTGCAAGCATTCATTGACAATTTTTTCGTCTTCTGTTTCGAGCAGGGTTCGAAAAAATCGGATTTTTCTAATATCGATTTTTTGATTATATCAAAAATCGAAAATATTGATTTGATTTTTTTATATAACATGAGCATGAACGAACCCTGGTTTCGAGGCCATAATTATCTCACCCAATACAAAGATTTTTAGCACAGCTCCTTAGCAAGAACACAACTACTTCCTGCCAAGTATTTAGCGTATAGTAGCCAAAACTCCTAATTTCAAAAAAATATTTTTGTGAAGGTGCAAAAAATGCATCCATATATTGTTTGCTTTGAAATTGTGACTACTATTTTAGGCGACATTTTTAAGATGCGCCAAAATACAGTGTTAAAAGTTTAGCGCATCCTGTAAATGAAACCAGTTTTCAAATGAATGTTAGAAACTTACCATCGCAGGTAGCGGCCATGAATTTTCCGTTTGCTGAGAAGTCCACATGCAAGACTGTTCCAGGATGACCCTTGAGGCTCTTCAGCAGCCACGGATGGCTGAACTCGGTCTTGCCCTTCCATGTTGTCCGTTTCTTGGTTTTGCCGCTGGGCCGATTCTCTTCGCTCGCTGCTTCCGAGGTTGCTTCAACTATTGACGCGCCTGAAAATACAGGTTTCTTTTTTGTGAGATTCGATTTTACAGATTGATTGCTTTTTCAATAGCTGGTGCATTTTTTACTTTAATTTATTTATTAAATGCTGAAGTGATAAAAAATTTAAAAAACCGTTCAAGTGCGAGTCAAACTCGCTTACCCAGGGTTCCATAACGTGGATGAAAAATTTAATTTTGATTTTTTTTTTTCGTGAATTTCTCAACCGATGTATTTTTCCTGTAAAATTTACGTAAACAGATATTACCATGTTTTTTTTTTCATATTTTTCGGTCCACCAGTTTGGAGATAAGGGGGGCGGGACATACATAATTTTGTGGTTTTTTCAAAGATTTCTCGAAACTAGTGCAAGTAAATATCTACAATTTGATACCCATATCGTATTTTTAGAATAATATCTTTTTCTTTCTTTTGTTTTGGAAATATTTTGAACAATTTCAAATTATTAAATTTTTTTTTGACACCCTGTTATGTGGAAAGTTTAATCGTATTTTTGTGCCAAATTTCAAACCTTTATCTTTGACGGTGCAAAAGTTATAAGGCTGTGACATACGGACGGAAGGACAACGGAGTCGCACCATAAAGGATCCTTTTGTACCTTTTAGGTACTACGGAACCCTAAAATATAGGGGTTTATTTTTGAATTTCGACAAATCTTGGGATCCGCTTTCTGAACATCAAGGAAGCTAAACTATTCACAGGTATTTAGAACATTGTGAATCATTCAATTCCTATGAGCAATTAGAGATGTTTCAATGATCTATTTTTGTGTACGCCCTCATACAATCACGCTAACTTATCGTACTTTGTATTGAGCAATTAATACGTTTATCAGATCCATGATACATCTTGAGTCACTGAAATATCTAAAGAAGAGGCAAGGTCTGAACTGTCTATCAATGAACTTAGAAACATGCGAGCCGATTCTGAAACAGAGAATTTCCTCAGGCATTTTTCAGGTTAAATATCTATTGTTATGCGATCAATGCATGTTACAAAACTTAGCAAAAACTATTATTATTGAGAGAGTCGCAATAACTACCGACAATTTTTTTTACGATGACAAAGCGTTTTATTTATTTTTCTGTGACCAATGAGTTGGATCAAGTTCAGTAGAGTAAAAAATAACTTTTTGTAGAGTTTTGCTATTACATAACTGAAGTCACTTTTCCCGTTATTGTTGCGCAACAGGTAATAAATTTACAAGTGAATTTTATAATAAGGAAAACTATTGTACCAAACAGTGGCGTGCACAGAACTTTTTGCTGGAAAAGCAAGCAATTGGTTAAGAACAACAATAAAAAAAAAATTAAAACATTTTAAATACCAATTTGAAAAAAAAAAATTGTATGACGCCAGGATAGACATTCGTCTACCATAGAGTGAAATTTTCCTATACGTTTTTTTTTTTTAAGTGATACTTGAATTTTTTCATATATTTTTTATTGTTATTCTTGACCAATTGCTTGCTTTTCCAGCAAAAAGTTCTGTGCACGCCACTGACTACCAAAAGTTTAAAAAAATTAGTTTTATTTATTTATTATTTATACAGCATTACAGATAGATATCCATTGCACTGTATAATAAAGTTTTTACAAATACAAATAAAAACATTCACAAACATAGTTTACACATAACATTAAAATAACATTAAAACTCGTCATATGGCAATACAAAATAATTAATCTAACAGTTTAAATGTAGGGACATAGTCAGAGAAGCCTCTTTCTCATAGAACCTTAAGCAGTCTCGCATTACATCCATCAATCTGTCAAAAAATAAGTCAAAAAGTAAGTTTATAAACACGACATGCTTTATCTATTCCCAGTCAGTTTTGAAGCGTAAAAACCATTGTTAGACAACGTTTTTTTTCTTTGTTTTAGGGTTCCATACCAGAAAGGTGCCAAACGGGACCTTAGCCTCCGCTATCCGTCCTTACGTCACAAGGGTCTACAGTTTCAGCCGTTATAGGTAGCGAGTTGAAATTTTCACAGAACACGTGTTACTATGGCTTCTATCACGGCAAATAAAAAAAATTGAAACCCAAGGAGAATCTCTATCCAAGAAAACTCGAAAAAGTTGAGTTTTTTTCAGCTATATCTGAAAGACGGTAATACATACAAGTTTTAAATTGTCGTAAAACAACAAATAATGAAAATTCGGGTTTCGTACTCAGAGGGTTCCGAATTGTTTGTTAGGCGCTACCGTTTTAGCGACTTGTTTTCGTTGACTTGCTGTTGCTATGGCATGTATATTGTTATTTAAAAAAGCATTTTTAGGGTTCCGTACAAATAGTTTGTCGTGGTACCGAACCCTTCGCACTTGGCTGGTTCTTTACATAGCACTACAACTCATGTCCCTAGCGGAAAAACGTGAACCATTAAGGTTTTCCACGTTCAATTATTTAAATAAAGGATACTAAAAGGCGGATATTCAGTTGATGAATAAACATGGAAGACATGGAGTAGTTTATGCTATTGTAATTAAAATGTAAATATGTACCTGACCTGTATGTAGACTTTTAAATTTTAATACACAATTGTGTCGATTCGGTGCGGTGTAACACGATTTAACTTAATTGACAGGACTTAACTTAATTTAAGCGTTGTCTTTTCCTTTCTGTATCGAAAAGACAAAGACAGGACGCTCAAAATAAGGTTAGTCCTGTCAAATAAGTTAAGTTGTGTTGGAATCGACACAAATGTTACCGATTTTTGGTTTAAATATCGAATTTATTACACATGTATTATTAAGAAAATACTGCTATATTTTCGCTTTTTATTTATTTATAGTATGTAGAATAATATAAATAATAAAAGTATAGAAATTTTACGATTTCTTTCGGCCTCTAACATGAGAGTGAAAAATAAAAATAAAATATATATAAAGACATACTTTTTCACTTTTATATGTTTAATTTTTACCCTTATGTCGGCGGAGTCGAAATATACCATTAAATTCCTAAATTTTTATTATTTCTATTCCCTTCCAAGTACAAATAAACTAATGAATAATAAACAAATCGGGTTTGCTCTATTTTGCAGACATAACTTTAGTTATATGGAAAACATTACAAATTATAATAAAACTAAAACTTTATTTTTGTTTTTGGGCCGGAATAAAATTATCCATTATTATTTTTTAATGTGGATGGACATATCCAGGGAATTCAAGCCAAAATATATCGTACAAAACTATAAATACATAGAGTATTAAACTTTAAAAGTCAGCATGACAATCAAAATCAAAAAATATTTATTTCATCGAAGTCTTAACCTAATACAATAAATAATTATTTGGCCCCAATATAGGCACACCCTGATCCGTGGGTGCCAGTGTACAGATACTGTAGGTGAAAAATAGAAGTAAAAAAAAATTTTGTCTATTGTTAACAATATGAATTGCTGTACAGTCTTGTAGTTTCTACGTACTATTATTAATTCCGTGCTTGTAGTGCAAAGAGATGTGATAAATAAAATAAAACATCACTAAAACTAAATATACGTATATACATTATAATATAAAGTTCTCAAGTTTTCGACGGAACTCTAAAAAGATGTCGTGTAAACCAGGTTTTAAGTCCCAACTTGGAGTGAAACCAATAAGATGGCAAGTTACATAACGGTGTAGACTTTCAAAACTGAAACCTAGCAACAATCTGAGGAGTGAAAGTTTGTTAACTATCTACCTACCTCTGATTCAGTTTGAAACTAACGATGATTTCTAAGGCTTCATAGGAGAAGAAGCACAGAGGGCAGAGGGCAAAACGAGGTAAATCTTGCTTGAGGAAGAACTTCAAACAATTTGACAGTAAGATGAATGCAGTAAGGACAAAATATTTATATAAAAAAAAATATATAGAATTAAATGAGACTTGAGGATAATTCATGATTTATATAAAAACGGCTCACCTCAATACGTGTTATGATCGGGAAAGCCGACCAGTGTAAGGCGTAACGTCGTCGCGTAAACGTCTTCACTCGCCCATATGAAGGCAGTCTAAATCTGCTGAAACTTTGAAACTGTCAAATTGTTTGAAGTTCTTCCTCAAGCAAGATTTACCTCGTTTTGCCCTCTGCCCTCTGTGCTTCTTTGTTTTTTCAATTTTGTCAATTTTCGACCCACCCCCCCCCCCCCTTCTCTCGTCATTATCTAATGACACCCCGCCCCAACGTCGCACAAAACTGACGTTTAAGTGTAAATTGGCGAATTCTCAAAAAAATTTGGTCGAGAGACAAAAATACCTCCAAAAACGGGTAAATTTTATAGTGTCCTTTATGGGCACCGTTTTGTTATTTTTTATTGGAAAGATACATTTCTAGCTTTTTGAATGATGAAATGGTGATATAAAATTATGAAAGCCGCGTGTGAATTGGTAGACGAGGGATATCTGTGTATACCAGACGCACAGACAAAGATTCAGACATACCTTGACATATTGACACGTTATCAATATGACAGATTTACGAAAAGTTGTTCGTATGGACGAGTGCTATCGCCAGTTTCCGGCTTTCGTAGCATAATTTTAACACCCTATGTCTAACCAAATAACTATACGCAGGTCATTATTGCATACGAAGAACATGCAACAATCATCTGCATAAAAACATTATGTTTGATTGCTTAAATAATCAAATAATTTATCAAATGATAAATTTTACAAATTTTCCATCTTTCAAGTAACAGGTTATTTACCTACAATAACAAAAAAAGATTGACTAACATTAGTCATACATAAATGACTTCCTTTTTCCTCTTCAAATTTATATCATTATTCCCCTTCTAGGTATTTGTTTTATCTAGATATTTGTGATTCAGTAGTTACATTTAAAAAAGGATATTAAGTATATATATAGACCTACCAAATTATTATTCTTTGACATTTTTAGTTTTTATTTTGTAATTATTTTGTTAATCATTAGCGGCAGTTCAAAAGATTTTTATAGCACATAATTTATTTAACCATAGGCAATAAAAGTTGGCTAGGTAAATAAATCTATCGGTACATACTTGCTAATGATGCTTGTTAGACCTATAAAACAATAAATAAAGTCTGGTTTACTGTTTATTTTGCTTTGTATTTATTTGGAGCTAGATATTAAAAGAAAACCTTCGCAAAAAGACAATCGTTGTGCATTTTTGTGATGCTGCGCCTTTTTAACAGCAATTTTCACGGATTTACGTTTTCTTCTCTTCTGTTTAATCATAAATCACTGACAGACGATACTACCACAGTTTTTAATCTGTGATACTAATCTCTCACGATTAGAAATCTCCCACTCTGTTGAGAAAAAAACAAGGGGAGCGACAAATGCACAGTTTTATACACTGCTGTCCCTCTCGTTCAAGAACCGCGAAATGATGTCTTCGGCCTGCCAAGACACATACAAAATGTAAACAAACTCTATACATTTATGGATGAAATTTGCTAACGTTTGCCATGAGGCCTTGGATTTCCATGCATTTTCTCAAAAAAAGCTTGTAAACTCAATGTTAGTAAATCATATAGCATTTATTTTTATCTTAGTGTGGAGTAGACGCCAACCTGATGTTGGGATCATTCAGGTAGCCATACACGCCTCTGAGACGGTTCAATCACCATATAATTGATAAGAGCAGCGATCAACTTGCTTTTAGAGTTACTAAAGACTCATATGCAAATGCCACTAACGGTCATGCTTTAGAGTCTAGACTCTAGAGCCTACACAGACTTACATTGACAGAGGGCAAAAGGTAATTCATGAGCAAAAATTTGCCCTCAGCTAAATGACATTCATATACACAATAACAGTGAAAACTCAATGCAAATATATTTTTAGTCATTTAAACATTATGTTTGGCATCATTTTAATTTTTACAGGTAATTGTGTCGATTCGGCGCAACACAACTCAACTAATTTGACAGAACTAACCTTATTTTGGGCGTTCTGTCTTTGTCTTTTCGATACAGAAAGAAAAAGACAGAACGCTCAAATTAAGTTTAGTCCTGTCAAATAAGTTAAGTCGTGTTGCACCGAATCGATACCAATATCTAGAAGTAGCAATGAACTATTTTTACATAGCAAAGTTTTCAGAGGTAACGTATTTTTATAGCTAAAATTTTAACTTATGTCAAAAGCGGCCGTTTTTAGCAAAAGTTAAAATATTAGCTCATCAAAAACGTTTTCTATAAAAACTGTGCACTATGTAAAAATAGTTATTTCTACACATTTACTTGAGCAGATTTTCAATAATTTATTCTAGCAAGTAAAAAAAGTAGCAGCACTTTCGCATGTTGTAACGCCTTAAGGGGCTCCACAATGCTAACTTCAGTTTTGGACCGGCGGGTCTACCGCGTAATTCTTATTTGTATCAACTTCAAGCAAATGCATGCGAAATTCAACGCGTTGATGAAAATCAGAATTACGCGGTAGACCCGCGGATTTAGTTCCATCTTTGTAAATAATAAAAATTTGAATAAACCATGGTACGTTTTAGACTCAATTTTAAAACCGATGAAAACGAAACGGATACACGCAGATAGGGGCCGTCCATATTAACGTCATTTGAAATTAGAGGAGGGAGTCTGGTCTGCGGATGACGGTAATATGATGAGTATAGATGGCAATAATGGGGGTCTTTTCAAAAGCAAAAATCAATTTTTTAAACAACAGTATTGATTATGTAATACAAATAACGAAGACTACATCATTTTTGTGAGAGGGTGGGGTCATTGGATAATGTCGATAGGATGATTGTGGGAGGGGGGGTCGAAAATCGGCAAAAATCGATGACGTAATATATGGACAGATTGGACAGCCTACCTACATTAAAAAAAAACATATTTATTACATGAAAAAGTAAATATAGTTTAAGCACTTGATTGGACAATTTAAAAAAACAAAATCTTTAAAACAGGACTAAATTTTTAGCATTGTGGAGCCCCTTAAGATCTCTACTATTTTTATTTGTCTAGCCTTTCCTTATCGTAATCTCAAGATAATATTAGACTAAACTGTACAGTTTTAAATTAACCTACATACTATTTTAATAATTGATTCTTTAGTCACTAGAGTCAATTATTAAAATAATATGTAGGTTAATTTAAAGATAAAAAATGTGCTATCACTTCGTATACATTCAAAAAATTTATTTTAGATTACCTGATGAAATTTATACCTAAAATATAATTTATTATTGTTTATTATTATTGTTTTATAAGCTTAAGTTTAAATTTATTAATAAAATAACATGTGTGACACCGAAGGCTCGAACACAATGAAATATGGCAATGACTCATATAGTAGATAAAACATACTTTGAAAATCGAATCTTCATTATGTTTTGGGAATTTGCACCTTTATTTACATATTGATTCAGCTTGCAGCTGTCTTAAAACTGAATGAGATCATTTCACCATGAATGTCATATGGCAGTGTGACAAAACAAAAGGTACATTGCAAGAAAACTTTACAGTGTCACTAGCCTAATGTACTTTGACAATAATTTGACTTTATTTTTGTCCCATGGATACCTACTTACATAATATTATGTATTGGAATTTTAATCTGTAGCTTCTTTTTGCAGACTTAATATGTTTTGCATATTTAATTTAAGTAAAGAAATATATTGAGGCCAAATTTAAATATCTGTAACAGTAAAGCCGATTTTGAAGGCTTTCTGAAATTTTACCTGATTTAATCTGAAAACTGAAATTTTACCAAGTTAGTGATTTACCTTCTGCCTGCACCTTACACCAGTGGCGTGCACAGAACTTTTTGCTGGAAAAGCAAGCAATTGGTCAAGAACAATAATAAAAAAAATATGAAAAAATTTAAATATCACCTTGAAAAAAAAAATTTTGTATGACGCCAGGGTAGACAATGTCTACCCTTTAGTGAAAATTTCCTATGCAAACTTTTTTTTTTCAAAGTGATAAACATATTTTTTCATATTTTGTTGTTCTTGACCAATTGCTTGCTTTTCCAGCAAAAAGTTCTGTGCACGCCACTGCCTTACACTTATGGAATATTTTGAAATAAAGAAAATTTAGTTTTGTTTGACAGTACTAAAACTAAAATTAAAGCTTTCAGAATCGGCTTTAATACCAAATAATATATTGCTGCTAAAATATATCTATTTTAGACAATAAAATTTTACATAATAATTGTAAATAATGATATGTGGTGGTGATCTATTATTGTGGACCAAAACTGGTTCAAAAACTAAAGATATATATTAATTAAATTAAGTTTCATTATGAGAATGTAGAGCAAAGCCTAGTTAGCCCCCAACAGTCAGTTTTTTTTTTTAGATTTCATTTAAGGCTCCGTACCAAGCTAAATGGACATTTTATTTATTATATTATACTATTGTATCATAGTATACTATTGGCTGTTAATTATCATTTTATCTAAAATACAAAAAAATATATGTTATAAAAAAGGATATATTTCAGACATTTGTAGATCTGAAAACGTGATTCCATTAAGTTACTTCAATAATAAAAAATCGGCAGCTCTAAAAAAGGTCTTAAATTGCCATTAATGACATGTATTTTTAAAGTTATAAATCTCCAAATTTGCGATAATTTCCTACATATATTACACTTAAGACAGCTGAAAGGATTTTTGTTGCAAGTCCTAATATAACTGGAAACTCAAAATAACTGAAAATTTGTGTGCATGGCAGTTGATTAGAGCAAGATAGAATTCAAAAACAAAAGCCGGAAGTCTAGCTTGATATTGGCCCTTAACACGTGGTCTGCATTCAAAATATAACAAAGGAATCAAATTGTTTTGATCCTTACCTACACTGGGATCGGTTAAGAAAAAAACAAGCTTATACTATTGCAATTTATATGTTGGTCATCATTGGGGAGTGACATCCAAAAATCATAAAAATCTCATGACCCCCTTTTCTGGAGTGGTGTTCTTGAGATGTCCCCAGCAGGTCTATTCAAGGGCTCCATGTTTGGCAGAACTTGTAATAAGCGCTGTTCACTGATAATATCTCTAGTTATCAACATTTTCCTAAATTTTGAATTTTCTAACATATCAAGTACATTAATTCATGACTTGAACCTAAATCAATTACCAAAATTTTGAATTTTTTAACTTATCTAGTACATTCATTCATGACTTGAACCTAAAACATTTAGCAATATCAAATACACACAAAAGCTACAAGCGTCTATAAGTCCTGAAGTATAAATTTCATTATTTACTTATTGTAAATTTTATGTGTATTTGATTTTGGTAAATGTTTTAGGTTCAAGTCATAGATTTAATGTACGGGATAAGTTAAAAAATTAAAATTTTTTGAAAATATTAATTAATAAGGATATTAGTGAACAGCGCACATTGTGAGTTCAAGCAAGCACAGGGCTCTTAAAGCATAGAGAAACTACACTAGCTGATCATACTTATTCTCACAGCAATGTGTGGCTAACGTGAAAATAACTGTAAGTATAGATGCAGAGTTTCGAAGTAGGCCGGCAGCATTCTTCTTCGACATGAATTAACAGTTATGGCATCCCGTCTCCGCGCGAAAACCGCATATTCTGACTCACCACATGGCGCTTAGCCTCAAGAGACCACCAACTTTAACTAAACTAAACCACGTGTTTCTATTGATGCCTTGGTGCTGACACTAATACACTCTTTTTAACTATAAACAAAACATATAGCCATACCTGATTCCTTCACGGTTTCATCTTTCTCTTCGGTTTGCTTATTTCTAAAGATGATCTTGTACAAAAAGTGTACCAAAACACATGATAAAACGGCGAAGCCTGCTGCCAGGAGCAAGTTTGTATTTAGACCGGCTTCCATGTCGTCCATCTTCATTTAAAATTATGCACGAAACAAAATATAGCATCCAATACACGAGGGCTACGATCACGCGGTCAGAAATAACTGATGAATGAAAATAAAATAGCGCGCCGAGCGAATCGCGAAAGAGCACGCCTCTCGAGCACAAACCGCCAAACGAAACGTCAAAAAAAAACGTCATGCATGACAATCAATAGTGATGTGCTCAAACCGATTAAAGCCGGTTGCTCGGAATCTGTTCGAGAGAATCTGGCTGGTTCGATTTTTAGTTCAGCTGCTTTCCATTTCACCACAAATTATTTTTCTCATTGTTTGAGAGCGCCCCTTGTAAAATGATTATAAAGAAAACGTATCCGTATGAAGTCAAAATATATTTTACAAATCTAATACCTATATTTGATTCATGTTATCATCGCTTACGAATTTAAATTTAAAGCTAGAATTCAGTTATTTAAAAATTTTCATAACTTTATCTGAGGTCTATAATTATTATTGAAACATGAACGAAATGTAAAAAAAAATGTTTTGTCAATCTTGTCGCAAAAAACATGAACAAATTTTATTTTAAAATTAACCTTTCTTAAATATTTTTATTTAAATTCAACACAGTTATTTTTACAACATTATGAAGAGCTGGATAGTGTAGCCGTAAAAACCAAAATAAATTATAAATTATCATGGTCCTGGTTACATAATTAATTAACCCATTTATTTATTGAATATGCCTCAAAGTCGAAGTTCAAGTAGAAGCAGGAGTAAAAGTGGGTACGTAATGTTATTAGCTTATTAGTTTATAGTTTATTTATTTGTTACCAAAACTGCAAACACTGTATATTACCATCATATTGCATTTGTGCATATTATTTTCTTTATTTTATTTTAAGTTTTTGTGTGTACACACATAGTAATATATAGTTTATTATTAATAATGGTTGAATGCATTGCCTTCTGCCAACACCGGGACGCTGTTGAAGGGGACAACTTTCTTCAGCCTGGCCGTCGGTTTGAGAGTTGGAGCCAATGATTTCGAAAGGAAGGATACGCCCATCGAAACATTTTAACAAAACCAAATTCATACAAGCAAAAAACAGCGCCATCTGTTATAACACGTGGAAACTATAACGAGCGCCAGAATATATGACGCCTTGGAAGTTCGCCTATCTCTCTCCTTTATATATCTTTTTCTCCGTCCATCTCACCGGTGTTAACTTTACTCAGATTTGGCGCGCAGGTCAACGCCAAAGAGAATGGAACCACTACGGTCAACGCCGCGAACATGGCCACCATTATGAACGTGGATAATAAAATTATCGCTTTAAAAACGGTTTATTTAATTAACTTTAAACTCTCGCGTTTCGTACACATTATAATATATATAACCGGGTCTACCGCGATACATTTTTACCTTTTTTACGAAAAGGGGAGACATGCAACTGTCTCGAAACGTCGGGTGTCCCCTTTTTCGTAAAAAAAGTAAAAATTTATCGCGGTAGACCCGATTATATATATTATAAGGTTTATTTAATTGTTCAACATGCAACAAACGTATCATAATTTTTGCAGCCTTTTATGCTTATTAAAAATGCCAACTAGGCATTTTAATACAGAAGTGCACACCACAAAGTCACGCAGATCACTGAGTCGCCCTGATCCTAAACTGCCATTTTAGAACCAACAAACGGGTAATTTACTCACCTCGTTGGGCCGGTCCTTATACTTCTAAGTCAATGGTTGGAGCCAAAACAAATGAGCCACATTTTGCCGTTGCGGGAAAAGTGTGGACCAGCTCGGCCACCATGACTTATTCTGACAGCGTAGTGCCAAAGAATATAAAGTATTACTACGTAAAGAAGCGACACTCACCTCCCCGCGCGAATTTAACGTCCCCCGCGGTCCGCCGCAAGTTAGTGGCAAATCTGGAGGCAGGCAGAGCTCGAGTAGCACGCGTTCGCTGCGCGGGTATTTTGTTTTGTTTTCTTGATTTTGAACATAAACACTTGTACTATTTGTTTCGTAACATTTGTTTTATTTTATGAAACAAATACTCAAATAGTACAAGTGTTTGTGTTCAAAATCGAGATGCTTTTTATGTTTCATCAAGTGCCGACAATCGCAAGTATAAATATTGTTTTGTTTTATTACGATAAGTACAGATTTTCAATCAATATGGTTCGTTATTGTGGTATATACGAATGCCTAGAAAACGGAGCAACCAATAAAGAACGGAGATTTTTCAAATTTCCTTCCTTCCGATGAACTAAGCCATTTTCTTTTATGTACGTCAAAAACACCTTTGACTCCTCTGAAAGGATTTGTGTAGTGACGTGAAGATGTTTAAATTTTACTCATATAAATTCACGCGTGCCACCGTTACAAAATTGTGTCGGCGGCTTTGACTAAAGCAAATACGGAAGGCGGGCTGCGGGGCCATTGACCCCTGCGTTTGGAAAGACGGGAGTCGATTGAAATATTTGTCTAATTTATTTTTAAAGTTATGAAAAAGTGGTGGTAACTCAGGGGTAGAACGCTGGCCTCTCAATCTTGAGATCCAGGTTCAATCCGCGGTTGGGCATGCGCCAATGAGTTTTTCGGAATTTACATAATGCGCATCGGGATTTGCTTATAGGTAAGTACTTCCCACTTTCTGAACGGTAAAGGAAAATATAGTGAGGAAACCCGTATGTCCTAAAAATCGTATGTTTGTGCCCGAAGTACTTACGGCGATAGGGCTCACCTCCCACCACGTCGGGACGTAATATTTGTAGGTGAAACGCTGGTGTACCGAGTGTGGACTGTGACTTGCATTTCAAAGTTCACACTCGGAACACCTCTGACACCCTCTCGCGCATTCAGGTCGTGACGATATATATATTTTTAATACAAATTTATCCATGGGGAACCAGAACTAGGACCTAGGGATTAACCACGCTAAAATTTAGGAAGAGAATCATATAAGTTGCTGACTATAAATGTTGTACCTCTCGATCGACGACGCTCACACGCTTGCTGCCAGCCCTAGACTAGCTCACGCACACATACAAGCGTGTGCGGACAAGCCAGATGTGCGCGGGAGAGTGTAGGTAAATAACTTGAGCGAGGACTATGAAGTGTCGGGGGTGTGGTAGTGCCGGGCGCCTGCCGCACCATGCTGCTTTAAATTACGTCATCTATTGGGCCCTTGCCAGCGCTAACGTGACAGCAATATTAGAGCCGAAGGGTATGATACGTGACGACAAGCGGCCCGACAGTATGACGCTCATTCCTTGGAAAAATGGGCAGTCCTTGGCAAGGGACGCTACATGCGTCGATACAATGCATGCCAGCGTCCCATATTCGGGCAACCGCTACCAAGGCAGGTGTGGCGGCTGCTTTGGCAGAAACGCTCAAGCGTGGCAGATATAACACTCTGGGCGAGGGTTATACATTTATTGGCGTAGAGGCCCTCGGACGGGTGGGGCTGGAAGTGCGGCGACTTTTTAAAGAAATTTCGTCGCGCCTGTTCGATGCTTCGGGTAATTGAAGGGCTGGGACCTATTTTGGCCAAAGAATAAGCCTAGCGATTCAGCGTGGCAACGTTGCCAGCTTTTTAGGGACCCTTTCCGGCGACGGCATTTTTATCTAATGTAAATATTTTAGTTTAGTTTTAGTATTTATTTTAGACCTTTTTATTTCCATTTTAATGTTATTTAAGTTAGTTTTATTGTTTTTATTAATAATATCAAGTCTTTGACACTCGTCTATGAAAGACTAATTTTCTTCAACTTGCATTTACTACTAAGTAACGATTACGGTGCTATTTTAATGAGGATTCCGTACTCAAAGGGCACAAAAATCGGACGGGGCTGTGTCGGGGTATGCGCACATACGTTGGTTTAAATCCGCTTTAGAAGTTGCTAAATTAAGGACACTGAATGAAACAGCAATGCTAAATCAGCAACGCATAAAGGCTTTCAGACTCTGAAAGTGCGAGTTTAAAGTTAGTGTATATTTTCATCTGATTTCATTTTTAATCGTTAAAGAATAAAATATGTTGATTATATTTCAGTGTAATTATCTTACTTTTCTAAGCATAGTAACTTTTAGATTAGGATAAATATTGGAAAAATTTTAAAACTACTGGAAACATATTTATTTTTCTTTTCTTTACCGACTGAAATTTTTCCATTACCCATCAGTGGCTTAGCTAAGAGCAAGTTACCAATATCGACTAGTTAGGCTTTACTTAAGCGGCTTACTATTCTTGTTCGCTGATTTACATATATGTTTTATGACAGAAATTTTGACATTGGTCATAATAGCCGTCTGGCTCTTGCATTAAATCATACATTCTGTGGAAAATCAAATCATTCCTACAATCCTAGACTGAGGTAAACTTAACTATGATTACGGCGAATTTAAGTAGCTAGGACTTGCATATATAATCATGTTTTTAGGGTTCCGTAACTAAAAGGAACCTTTATGGTGAGACTCCGTTGTTCGTTGTGATTCAAACGCAATCTTTCTGTTTAATCACGTTTTGTTTTAGCAGTTTTCTGTAAGTTATAATGACAGACAAGAAAGAAGACATCTTAGTTTTTTGTAACATTTAAATTTAGAATTGACCAAAGACTATTCCGATTATTCGTGTGCACAATCACAATACTCCTCCTCACGGATAGCTTAAATCTTTGATATGAAGATCAAGCTTCAAAATTATCCTATCTTCTGTCTCAATTTGAGGAGCTGTGGCGCAGGTAAACCCTTTGTACATATGTCTGCTTCCATCTCATTTGACTGCTGGTACTTTATCTTTATCAAGTTTTGCTGCACACAATCTCTGATAAAATGCATCGTGGTGTCAATGTGCTTTGACTTCGCACTCACAACGGAATTCTTAGTCAGCTTCTGTGCAGCCTGGTTGTCATTAAATAATATCACTGCTTCTTGTTTGTTGCCTATCAACTCTAACAGTAGTTTCAGATGAATAGCTTCTTTTGCAGTTTCTGTTAAGCTAATATATTCAGCTTCTGCGGTGCTCAATGCAACGGTTCTCTGTTTCTTTGCTTCCCATGATATGCAGGCACCGGAGTACTTGAAAAAATATCCTGTGTAGGACTTTCTGTCCAGGGTACAACTAGCCCAGTCAACATCAGCATATGCACATTAACCATCTCCAGTTTATTTTTATAAATAATTCTAATAGCTTTTGTTCTTTTTAGGTAACGTAGAACCCTTTTCGCATATTTGAAATGCTCTTCTCCAAAACAATTATTAAATTGGCTCTGGAAGCTGACGGTAAAAATTATGTCTGGTCGGGTAGCAACAGAGTACATGAGAGCACCTATCAGGTTCTGGTATGGCAGGTCATCACATACTTTTTTCCTTTCAAGCTTCAGATGCGGTTCTACTGGACAGGTTTGCAGTCTTCCATTTTAAATCTTTTTAGTATTTTTTGTATGTACTTCTCTTGTGTCAGCTTTACACTATTTTTTGTTTTATTAATTTCGATGCCAAGTTACTGTTTTGGCTCCCCCAGATCCTTCATGA
Source organism: Ypsolopha sequella (assembly GCA_934047225.1). Classification (NCBI taxonomy): domain Eukaryota; kingdom Metazoa; phylum Arthropoda; class Insecta; order Lepidoptera; family Ypsolophidae; genus Ypsolopha; species Ypsolopha sequella. The sequence continues at coordinate 15,676,794 of OW203996.1, forward strand.
GGAACTTGCATAAGAGATTTTTTAATTTCTTCTAGTGTCTTCTTGCAAGAGTATGCAATAATAAGGTCATCCACATATATTGCCATTATTATTTTTACTCCTCCTTTAATGAGAGTGTACATACATGGGTCTGCCTGTAATGATTTAAAGCCCTGTGCTTATAGTTTAGCATCAAGCTTTATATACCATTGTCTTCCTGACTGTTTAAGTCCATATAAGGCTTTCTGTAACTTGCAAACTTGTTCTCGTTTTATTTTTTTTGTCTTCATTTTGTTAAACAGTGGCAAATTTTCATTTGAGCTTTCTTCTAACATTATCTGGTTAAGATATTTCTCTTAGTATTCTGGCTTCCTCATGATAAATGTTTTCATTAAGATTACCATTAAGGAATGCAGTTGCCACATCAAGTTGGTTCAATTAAAATTTTTCTTTTACAGCTGTAGCTATTAAGAGTCATATGGAACTTAGTTTTGCTACAGGAGCAAACGTTTCATTATAGTCAATCCCTGGGCTCTGCCTTAATCCACGAGCCACAAGGCGTGCTTTCTTTGTTTCAACATTATCTGGACCAGTCTTTATTTTCAGAACCATCTTATAGTCAACAATATTGTTGTTCTTCTCTTTTGCAACCATTTTCCAAGTTCCATTTTTTATATGAGCTTTTATTTCAGATTTGATGCTCTCATTCCAGGTTTCAAAAATAATTTCATCTTCTTCCTCACAAAAGTAAGTATAATCATCATCAGGTATTCCATCATTTATTTCGTTTGTCTCGTAATCTTTCACCCAATTTAGTGGCTTTTTATTCCTCTTTGGTCTTTAATTCACATTTTAATTTTCTTCATCATCATTAAATCTGCTTTGAATTTCTCTTTCTGATTCCAGATATTCAACCTCATATTCACCTTCAGGTTTTTCTTGTTTCTGTCATGCAGCCTCATTTTCATTTCTTTCATCTTTATTTTTATTTGTAGAATTGTCAATTATATATTTTTTTCTTTTTTAGTTTCTTCTTGCTGAACATCGTACTCAATCCAAAAATATGATCCGGTATTATTAACATTACCATCTTCATATTTTCTGTTATTTTTTGAGTATATCTTCTCGAAAAAAATTTTTTTGTTGTTTTCTTTTTCATAATACATGCAATGACATTCTATACCAAGAGTTCCTAAGGGTTCCGTACCACCAGACACTGTTGGGCATAATCAATTACCTTTTATAAACTAAACTTCAAATGTCTTGAGTCTTCAGGTTCCATTATAATGATGCAATGAAATTAACTTTTTAATTAACAATTGGCATAGATTAAATTATGTTAAGGTGTGTTAACTCGAAAACCATTTCGAGATTTTGGTTAAAAAGCCGTATTTTTGAAGTTTTGGTCTAAAAAACTCATGATGATGAATATTTTTACGAAAAAGCTGCAACTTACATTTGCCCTCGTGTGACGTCACTTTCTGTTCTTTGTTATCAAAATTTGACAGCTAGATGACAGATGAGTAGACAAACAGAGACAGACCACTTTTTTTTATAAGCAATCACACATCACAATCAGTATAATGTCTAAAATTCTCAAGTGACAAGGTCATCGGATAAATCTTTAAAAATCATAAAAAATAATGGTTAATCTATATACCAAAATAATGAAAACTACCTATGTCCTAAAATGGCGTATACTCTCTGAAAAAAAAAGATCACAATCAACTACTGTTTTCCACTATAAACACCCACGCTTCGTTCATGATCCTCATAAACGTCAAAAATCGTGGGAAAAATTGCTGTCAAACGTGATGGTGCAGCTAACTTCAGTCTTCAGACCACTATGAACAACCGTGGTACGTACTATGGTGGTTGGTTTATTCTGCTTATTTACATAACCGACTTACCCACGATAGCTGAGTGTGTTTATTTTGTTTAATCTGATGGCCATACTTTATAAAATACACACTAGTGGTCTGTGTCTGTGAAGATTGGTACAGTGGAGACCGCATCAAGTAAGACACATGGGACTTTGTACCTATCTTGTATTCTTCTCTGTAGGGGCTAATGTCGTACTGCAAGTGTATAGCTTGATGTGGTCTCCACTGTACATACATGCTCTAAGTGTGAAGATACCTATCTAAGGTGAACGATCTATGAAATATGAAAATGGATGGGATGAAAATTTTGAACCCTGCAAAAGTTATATTTATGATGAATTCATTCATTCAATTTTGTAATGGTGGTAACATGAAAAAATAATAATAGTTGTTACCCTTGTTTATCACACAAAATTAAGGGGTATTATAAAGAGACAGAAATATTTTTCCAAGTTTGAATTTTGTTGAAATTTTCATTCGGTTATTAACCAATCTTTTGTACGTTCAGTTTGATCGTCCGGCAACGTTCGCCTGGTATAGACAGTAAAATAGCATATACAAATTCAACGCGTGCAAAAGAGATGACATGTTAGCGAGCGTCGCGCGACAATCAAACTGAACTCTGCTAATAAATAAATGTCAATGTCATATTGTCCGAAACGTTCATGTTCGTTCACAGACTTCACAGTCACGGTTCACACACGTTGTTCAGTTTAATTTGTGAAATTTGCTTTTAATAAATTGTAAAATGCCTCGTCGTGGACGTTCAGCTAGCCCTCCACCGGCGCCCCAGCGAAGGTACGTGTTTTGATTAATGTTTCGTGTATAATTTGCAAGTACGTTGTGTAACCTCCAGTGTCATGATTTTCCAGGGCTGCGCCCCCATCGAGGAATGTTCCAGCTCCGGCTCCTCCAGCTGCGGTCGCTCCCATGTCGGCCCAGCCTCAGCAACCCTCTATGTTCGCTCAGATGGCCGCTACAGCCGGTGGGGTCGCCGTGGGTTCCGCCGTGGTACGTGCTCTTTTATTACGTAAACAGTGTCACATTTACTTTTTAAATTATTCAAATCCTCAATTTATGTATTATTTCCCCAAATAATCCATAAGAGTAGGAAGTAATCCAGAAAATTCCATCTTAGTTAAGATTGGCAGTCTGCCAATATCAAAAGGTGGTCATATCGTGACATCACAATGACTTGTTATCTTGTTTTCATATTGAAAGTAAACATGGTTTCATCATATTTTTGTGATATTGCAAATCATTATTCCCATTATTCGTAAGGATATGTTTAAATTAGGATCATAGAGTTGTTATATTGTTATCCTAGTGTAATATCCAAAATATTCTCATTACAGGGCCATGTAGCTGGTAGCGCTCTAACTGGCATGTTCAGCGGTGGCAGCAGCAATGAGACAGAACATCAGCAACAGGCACAGCCGGCACAGGCAACTTACCAGCAACAACAGAATCAGCCTCCACAAGGACCCTGCGCTTGGGAGATTTCTCAGTTTATGCAGTGTGCCCAACAACAGCACGACCTATCCCTTTGCGAGGGATTCAATGAAGCTCTCCGCCAGTGCAAAATTAACAACCGCATGTAAACCCTAACCTAATGAGGGTGCTAAAGACTTTATTTTTCTAACCAAGATTCAACAGAATCACTGACAGTGTTTTGCATAAACTACTATTATTCATTTTTAGTCTTTTCCTAAAGGCTTTTGGACATCCAAAAATTTAAATCCTCAACATAATTGGCACCTTCCTTGGTGTTTCTATTATTGAACACTGCTGGTCACGTGATTACTATCCATTTTATTTTTAGATTTTTTTTCTTGTGCGTTACTAACTTTAAACTTGTTGAATTTTATGAACAATATTTTATGGTTGAAGATATGACTTATTGAATTTTTATCCATATTTTGGGGTTGTAGATATCATTAGGATAGTTATTATTCCAATGTTTATTTTATTTACGTAATTATGTGTATTAAAATTTTAGTGTATTTAGCCAATAAACACACAAACCAATGTATCGTTTTATTTCAAAACAAATTTACAGACATTGTTTTTGTGTGGTCCATAAAGCCCTTACATCCCACCGTAAAATTCTGCACCTATCTGTTTTTTCATGTGATTTAAATGAAAGATTACACTTGGGGTCATACACCACCACAGTGTTGCCATGCAAAATTTTGGCACAAATACCTTTAAACTCTATTTATTTCACGAAACACGCAAATCAAGCAATTAAGACGTTGCAATAAGGGTTACGAGTGGGAACAGGAACCGAAAATTACGTGTAATTAGTTGGAATTCATTAAAATTAATGAATTACAATATATCTAATTCAAGTAAGATTGCTCATCTTATACTACGTGGCGTGACTCGCCATATATAACCTTCTAACATAACCTACCGGCTCTCTTCTGCGCTGCAGGACTAACCAAAAACTAGTTTGCCCTAAAATCGTTTTTTTTTCGCAGAATGTTGGTCGTATTACCGATTACTATCGCCAGTATATAAAATAACAACTATCGATCACACCTTATGTTATGTTTTCAGCATAGTTACTTGGTAGCATGGTAGCAAAGCTCTGTAAAGGGCTATAATTCCGCACGTCGGTATATATGATAGCGATTTCACTATGATCCAGTAAAATGATAGTTTCTCTTGTAACAAAATTGCGGAAAAATAATCTCAACGGTTCTTTATATTTTATGGGGTGCTAAATCCGAATTTTAAGTTTGCTGAAATATAGGAGGTCGGCTTCACGAAGAAAAACCTCGAAATTTTCGCACTTTTTTGCTTATATATCGAAAAGGGAACAAATATACATAGGTACCTAATAACTACCACAATAAATTTTTATAGGTATCTCGTACATTATTTAAAAAAAAAATAGTGAACACCAAAATTAGTAATGTACAACAAATCTAGCCTTGAAGGATATCTGTACATTTACTAATTTTGGCAATAAAAATATATTTTGTATAATATTGTCTTTAATTTATCTGGTGGTCAGTTAAACACAAGAGTCTCGAAAATATGCGTATTTGACGTTTTCGCAGAAAGGCCAAAAATCGCTGTTTTTCAGCGAGCTCTGGCGCCGATACCGCTTATCAGAAAATCAAAGTTGACATATAGGTATACTGGTAAATAAGTTCTGCAATTAAATACTAATATTATAAAATAGTAAGATATTTTGATGATACGAACATCTTTACGACTAAAACGACAGAGGTCGCGGGTTCCAGTCTCGGTGTTCGAGAGGCATATTCATATTTGTGTTCGAAATATTGACGATAAGGCTTACCTCGCGAATCAAGATACGCCGCGCTGGTACATAATAATCGTTGGTGAACTTCCATTTCACAATCCATACTCGGATACACCTCTCTGACGTTTGATCCAACGAGTCACACCTAAACCTGTCACACTGTGACTCGTTGGGACAAAAAACCGGCCAAGTGCAAGTCGCGAGTCCGACGGGTTCCGTACCATTATCTATTAAAACGGCAAAAAAAACTGTATGTTGTATGGGAGCCCCCTTAAATATTTATTTTTTCTGTTTTTTTAGTATTTGTTGTTATAGCGGCAACAGAAACACATCATCTGTCTAACTATCACATTTCATGAGATATAGCCTGGTGACAGACGGACAGCGGAGTCTTAGTAATAGGTTCCCGTTGGTTACCCTTTGGGTACGGACCCTAAAAATTAAAAACTGTCCCAACTAGTCTTTTTTCGATGGAACAAATTTGTATTTTTAGTCCTTACAAGTCACACCCTCAAAGTAAGGTTGTGACTCTTTGGGATATTTTCTTATTTTTGTACCAAAAGATCACACCGTTCGTTACCTAAAGCAAGTAGGTAATAAATAACGATCTAATATGGTACTACCCTTAACAATATTCCCATTGCCATAGGTCAGCTGGTAGATAATACTAATTGGTATAAAGCTCACCTTTCTACAATATTGTATTATTAAAAGTTTATTTATTAACAAACATAACTGTATATGAGATAACATTATAAAGCTAAACTTAATCTAAATTACAATGTTGGAGATATAAAACTAAACTAAATCTAAATTAAAATTACCAACAAATATAAGGCCTATATTAAATAAAAAATGTTTTTTAAGTCGTCGCCGTTGGGAAGGGTACCCAAGACGCTGGCAGCGTTACCTCGTTGGATCGCTAAACTGATCCTCTGATTGAGGTAAGCTCCGGCCCTTGGGTCACCAGAGGCGTCGACCAGGCGTGCCAACAATTCTTTAAAAACTTGCCACGCGGCCGGGCCCCATGGTCCAAGGGTTTCAACACCGAACGGCGCAAACATCAGCGCATTCAGGTTTTCAGCCGACTCCGCAGCTGCGCCAGCCTTGGCCGAGGTCGCTCGTAGGTGGGACGGGGCGAGTGTCCGCGCATGTCGCATCCCATACAAGCGACCTACCATTTTTCCATGCCAAGAGCGTCATCCCATCGGGCCGCTTGCCATCGGTGCGAATTATGCCTTTTGCTTCAAGTATAGCTGGTACGTAAGCGCTGGCAAGGGCCCGACGGATGACGTCATTGAGGCTGGCATGGCGTGAGAGTCGTCCAACGCTGAATTTACAAGACAGACCATGGTGCCCGTGTTGGCCGACGCCTTCTCCACAACGGCAACGGTAGGGCTCGTTAAGTTTTGAGCCAAGCCGCAGGCCGCAGGCAAGGCTCAGGGTGTGCCTGTCCAAAAGGGTACCGATGTTGTATTATTTCGTGCAATATAGCATTTTATTATTATTATCATCTAAGGTCAACCAATTGTTGATTCATATCGTATTGTATCTATAATTTCCCAGAACTTTATTTTAAAACAAATTTTTGAATAAAGCAGTTATTCATTTCTTATCCAAACCCACTTCCAGAAGCCGGTACAGCTCCGCCCGGAGTCATGCACCGAAGAAGCAGCCGCCGGTGGTGGTGACGCCGATGCCACGCCGCTCCATGTTCCGTGACGCGGCGGCCATGGCTGGCGGCGTCGCCGTCGGTACTGCCGCGGTAATGGTTCCGATCTCTTTAAAACCAACGAAATGCTATTTGCTGAAAACTGGGGAAACCTGGACGGATTTTGATGCAGTTTTACCTGTTGTCTGTTTTTTCTTGACATATGACAAAGAGACAAGGTAGAAAGAGAAGAACGTATCATTGAGCTCTGACTATTTTAGTTAAAACAAGAAAAAGGGGCTTAGGGAAATTTTACAAACAGACAGCGCTTTTCTGCTGGAGATTCTAATGCGTAAACAGAGGAGCATGTGCTATTTCATTGTCCTGCCTGTCATGGTACGAGGGTGAAAGTAAAACCTAACTTGCACTTTTCATTTACTGGACCAGTTTGCACACTTTGTTCGGTTCTATTTCTAGTATAGTGTGGTTAGATGCAGCAGAGAAGGATCTATGGTGCTACATTCTCTATTGCGAAGAGACACATCTTTAAATTTCATCTTTCGATTCCTTGACACAAAAGGAGATATGAAATTAAAATAACATCTGCCCTATTCAATAGTATGAATAGTATATAAGGTCTTTCAATTTAAATAGAAAGTAATTTAGAAGGTGATTCAGTATCGTTAATACATCACATTCCACTGCAAAGCACTTTTTTTTCTCTTCTCAGTACGAAGTGGTCCGATCAGCTGACTTAGTTTGTATGGACAAGTGAAGAAAAAGTTCGCGCAAAAAAAAGTACTTTGCAGTGGAATGTGATGTATTAACGATACTGAATCACCTCCTAAATTACTTTGCATTTAAATTGAAAGACCTTATATATTACTATAATCATTTTAGAAGATGGTGGCGATTTCCTTTCGGTCCTCAAAATGAGATTAAAAGAAGCAGCGCCACCGACCTTGGCTATCCAGGCGAAATATTTTTTGCGCCCTTTCTTATACCGATTTTCAATTAATACCCTCCACACATTTGTTGCTGTTTTGTCCAGGAAGAGGCAAAGGATTGATACTATATGAGCTATGAAATTGTACATGTATTTCATCCATCATCATCCATCTCTCTTCGACGACGTAATGATGAACAGGGCGTTGCCGCAACCACATGCTGGCAGCGTGCGCCCTCCTAACATTATTATACGAAGTAGATGCTAGTGATTGTTGGCACTTGGTGGAATTCATAAAACATTGTTTAAAAAAAACACTTGTACTTATCCACGTATTATAACTGTATTATGCCCGACCGGTTTCGCTGTAAAGCATTTTCTATGGCCTTTTACACATCCTAACTAACAAAGAAATAAACAAAGAAATAATTTATACTTTGTTAGTTAGGATGTATAAAAGGCCCTAGAAAATGCTTTACAGCGAAACCGGTCGGGCATAATAAAGTTATAATATGTGGATAAGTACAAGTGTTTTTTTTAACAATTATTATACGAAGTTCAACCTAATTAGAGCGAGAGCGAGAATCAGGAGCTGACACAGCTTTCACATGAAAAATTCCTATAACTTTTTTTCCAGGGTCACATAATAGGCGAAGCGGTATCAGGCATGTTCAGCGGTGAAAGACGCGAGGAGGTAGAACAAACTCTACCGCAGGGCTTCCAACTAGGGGCTGAGCCTTCCGGCCCTTGCGCTTTTGAGATCTCACAGTTCTTGCAATGCGCGGTCAATTACGAGGACTTGCAGAACTGTGTCGCTTTTAAAGAGGCGCTGACGGAATGTAAGAGAAGAAACAGTTGAGTATACGATATTTTTATTAGTGTAGCGTCCGTATCAGTACGGAGTGTAATTTAAAAACTTGGACTGATATAACGATAAAATGTTGGGGAATTAGTCGAAGATTCCAGAAAATAAACGGGAACCGGCGGATCTTTAGCGCAATTTTTTTGGGATATTCCCAGAGGCGGATTATCCTTTATGCAAACTAGGCACGTCTCTAGGGGCGCGAGGTTTCAAGGGGCGCTCGCGAAAGTATAAACAAAAAAAATGTACAGCCATAAGTAACCAGGCCCATCGCAAACACTTTAATCCTAGGACTCAATAGAAAAGATGTGAAATACTTGGTCAATACATACACACATGCACTATTGATTAAGTATTCTTCATCTCAACATTCACTCATCAGTGGGTCTGAGGATCAAAGTGTTTGCGTGGGCCTGGTTACTTATTTTTTGGTTGAAAAGATATGTACGAGAAAAAAATATATTTACCTACTTGCCTAATATACTTATTTTGCAAAATAAATTCAAATTCATATTGGATGGCCGACAGAAGGGCCCCGATGAGGTGCTTGCCTAGGGCGCTGTCGGCATTTAATCCGCCTCTGGATATTCCGCTATTAATTTTACGACAAAAAGCAATAACCAAGATATAAAACAATTTATAAATAAAAGGAAGTAGCTCAGGTGCCGGCGCCGGAAGTCACGTGATTTCCTTTTATACATTCTCTTGATTTGCTACTTCAGAAATAGAATTGTTGGTACAGTAGGTAAGATCACTAGGTTTTTAGTGCCCAGGTTTTGGGGTTCCAATCCACGTCGGAAGTTATTCTTTTTTCAATGGGAATTAGGAAAATAAAATTTCAACACAAAGTCAAAATTAGGTGCGACGATTCGCCAAGCGAGGAGCGTGTTAGGGTTACATGTAAAGAGAGCCAAGCGAAGCGAAGCGAGCCCCCTAGTTTTAACAGAAATCATGATTGTATATAATTATACGCAAAAATTCTGGACCCGTTTCATTAATTCGCTGTCTGTATTGCCGGCACCCGGTTTTGGTGCCGCCGCCGGCACCTGAGGCACGGCCTAAATAAAAACCAGCCGAAAGATCGTCTAGTAAACATATTTGAGCTCTCTTTTTACAAACCACATCAAACTACATTTTGCCGTTTGTCAACAAAAAATATATTTTTCAGAACTACCATAGGATACCTCATCCACCAACTTGGTTCGAACAAAAACGATCCATCCAATGATATAATATAGTTCGTTGGACCCATCAAAGCTCTAGCATAATACAAATTTGGACAATATGAATTTACCTTGTTTTCTTTCTTGATTCTTAAGACTTAAATAAGTAAATAAAACAACAGCAAGTACAGGTGTATATAAACTTAATTTATTTACACATACATATTATATGTAGGTATAAATATTGTGGCGTTTTGCAGTACATACACTTGTTCATAAATAAAGTTTGAATTTTTCATATAAAGAAAATTTAAATACATAATTTGAGGGACATGACAGTATATAGATCGTGGATATTCGAGATAAATTCCTAGTTCACTGTTTGTACACAAAGACTTATATAATGTAGAAAAAAATGGATTTAACATCTCATAGTTCATATAGAAGAACAAAAATTATGAAATAAAATTATGACACGGTGAAATCCATTTTCTTCTTTAAAAGTAATTTAATCAATATTCTCTGTACAAAGAAATAATAGATAATTCTGTTATTTTACAATTTGGCACATTGAATACTTCCTGTGGCTTAGTGAAGATAAAAAAAAACACTGGCAACTCATTACAAGAATTTACAATATGTTTGTTATACATATTGATTAATTTAGAATGAACTTTTAGATATACTGACCGAAATACCTATAAAATCATAGTCGTCCATTACAATAACAAAACTTGATAGTGAATATAATGAATACACTTCCGCTGCCTTACTTTACTGTAACACGTGTCAGCGAAAGTATAAGGAAAATTGTACAAGGTTGTACCGTACAACCTTGTAGTGATACATTGATGTAGTGATACATTATTGTTCTGAGTAGTGATATGATAAAATCACACCATAAAATTAAGGCACTGAAAACAAAATGGCGCAACCAATAATTTTATTAAAGCTTATCTTTTTCTTAGGCCATATTTAAAAGCACAGAACGCTAACTTTGTGACAGAAAAGACAATAGGATCAACTGTAAAATATATATGTTTTTTGTAACAAGTTTCGTTCGCAATGTCGTAAATTCGTCTTTAACTACTACAATTTAACTAAAACATACAGTTTTAACGCTTATGCTAAATCAGTCTAATTCTTAAAGCGACATTACGTCTAACAATAAAGCCTAAACAAAAGCTTACGAAACCACCAAAATTAATAGACTTCTTAGTAAAGACACAATCACGTTTATTCTCAGTGAGTAAAAGTTAGATCCAAAGTATATTTATCTTGGTGATTCAGCAAAAACAAGATAATCACGCACTGGATAATTACAATGGAGACGAAATAAGGCCACTAGTTTCCACATTATTATATGATTAACGATTCAAAATAAACAGTAATATGAAGAAATATTAACAACTGGAATTTTGTAATATTGTTTTTTTTTTTTGGATTATTATTACTGATTGGTGAGATGATATTTGTTTTAATATTGTATTTTTGATTGCATCAGCTCAGATTGGTGTTCAGCTATTTTATTGCGTGTCTAGATTACTTTCCTGACTTTGCTTTAATATATCGAGAACTAATTTAGTTTAAATATAATCATTATAAACAACGTTATTTTTTCCATTAATAAAACACAATAGTTAATATAGCTTCTACAGATTTAAAGTTAACAACTGCATAAAAATCACAAAATAATGCACCAGGACTTATTGTATACTGAACCAATGTAAATTTTAGGCCAAACTAAACGGCCTAAACTTCCGAAAATAATTTAAAGCTTATCACAAACAATTTACAATTAATGCAAATCATTTCACACTAACATAATGCCTTAATTGAGACTGGATACTGCATGTTAAATCGTAGCATTCGATTAAAATTATACATAAATAAAAATAATCTTTATTTAAAAAATTTACACAAGCCTACACGGCGCACCATAATCTATATGAACATCTATAAAGTAAAATTACAATTTTAAATATGACACAAGATATGCAGACCTTCGAGGTCAGATCTGTTAATACAATATGTATTTCTGGAGATAGAATCGTCAAGCATGCATAAGTTATTTGGTCCTTGGCTTTGCGAAACGTCAATGCAGGTCACAATCGCATTTCCCATAGAACTAAATGGGCGTCTTTAGGATTTGGATCAGCTGCGGGGGCGGGCCTTTCGGCAGCATCAGCCGTTTGCCGCCAATCCACATAGCCCCTCCCACCCATCACTGTTACTACGGACCGTCTCGCTGTGCTTTCTCCTACTACATAATCAGCTCCCCTGAGACTCCTAGCCGCACTTTTACTGGCATTCCTATCTGGGGCATTGGCCGAGTTACTTCGAGAAATCGAACGGTCTGAGGCGCTGGATTTACTCGAAGAAGAGTCTGGGGTAGAAACAGCGACGGGGGCTAAATTAGCCGCCCCAGAAGCGCCGGAACTAGTCCTAGACACCCCACGCAAAGCCATGGATTCTTCACTACCGGAGGAAGTACATAAACTAGAAGCCCTGGAATCAACAGACCAGCTGGATAAGTCGAGACTTCTAGGGCGCCCGGCGCGCATGCGTAGCCGTCTATCTAAAGTGCTCACTCGGAAAGGGATGGCTGCCAATTCAGGGTCACTTCGCCTTAAAGATTCCCCCCCTGAACCACTGACATCCGCTTCCCCAACGCAGTCTTTAACAAACATCAGGTCTCCGAAGAGGCCGTAAACGTCGCAAGCGTTTAGATTCACGCACTTGGGTAGTGTTTTACTCAAGCGTACATCGCCCGGTTTCTTTCTGCGGACCACGGCTGATTGAACGCGTTGGGGTCTGTAAGGGCTATTTTCCTCTGATATCCGTCGTTCCAGCTTGGGCTTTTCATCGTTTTCTCTATTGGTTTCCTCTTCTTTAAATTCGTGTAGAGTCGCCGTCTCAGCCATAGCCCTAGCGTTCGATAGATTTCGACGGACAACATTCACATCTACCTCCCTAGACTCTGGGAGTAAAGAAAGAAGGAATGTCACAGGCCCAGCATGCGCATGATACGAAACGGCTATATGACCTCCTATCAAAGGAAGCCCCTCAAGTTTCGGTAAAGGAACGGTGACTGAAACACCGGCCGTCGTGCCGACCCATAATAGTCCTTGTCCAGCCAATAAAGCCGATACGTGAGCAGGTTTACTGCCATCTCTAGCGCCGATAGTCTTCGCTACATCAGCGGCTATGTCAATATTCTGTAAATGTTCGAACGTTTCCGCGTGATACAAACTTACGTATGTCGAATCGGTATACGCTGTCCAAAGACCTACTCCCGAATGAGCTAAATACCTTACAGACATATCTCCGTCACCTTTCACCTCCAAAATACGCATTATCTCAGCTGTCAATCCATTTACCGCAAACACTCGTCTTCCACAGGTCGCATAAACAATGCCATCTACCGGCAAAACGCAGTGAACCGGCTTATCTCCTAATTCAATAGAAAGTGGCTCATTGAAAGCCCACGAATCGTCATGATTTCTCCTGTAAACAGCGACCCTGCCGTTGGAAAGTCCTACAAACATAGAGTCGCAGTGATACCGTATTTGTGTGACGGCCGCGATGGTTGTGACTTCGGTCAGCTTCTCCTGTTTCTCGGGTTCGACGCCGGAGAAAACGATTATTTTCTTGTCTTCGGTGCCGAGCCATACTGTGTCACCACACAGCGTGGTCACTTGTTTCAGTCCTTTGGCATATTCCATGGAGGTCACCTGTGAAAATTAAACAACATCAAATATTTTGTCACTATATTAAAATGGCTCAACGCTCATTGGAATTCAAAGATTTGTACATCATTTGGTGTTAGCCCCAAAAATATCGTCGCGGCTCCAAAATAACGAATTACAGACTCAAAGCCAGCGATGATATTTTGTCTGTCACCATAATAAATCATCATCTCGAATTTGGCAGCGCACGAGTCATTGATGACTCATTCCCTATCGTCATCGACAATAGAAATAGCTTTGCAAATAATTTATCTTGGTTTAAGTATTGCACACACTTGACAGGACATAAGACGTCAATAATGCTGTTCGTGATTGAATTGTATACACGTCTAGTCAAACCATGTCGGGGTTTATTAATTTCGACATCATGTAACATGTGTAAGACGCAATAACCGATAAACGTACGCACGACATTCTTTCAGAACGTTCTTTTGGCAACTTTACAATAAGATCAGGTGATTCTCATTCAGCAATTTCTAGAAATTGCTTCAGATACAATGTGAAAGAGGCCAAGAAAACCAAGGTTACCGTAATCATTAAAGTACAACGTAGTTCTTCAATTCTCCGTAACATGGCGGGTGTCGCTACACAATGGCTGCACAACGTACATAAGTGACGTCACTAATTACTTTATTATTTTATTGTACTATGCGTTGCAACTACAGTGCTACAAGGATCTTATGGCGCATGGATGACAGTGACAGCCCCAAGTGACAGTGACAGCTGTGAAACAAGGGATAAGATAGCAGCGTTAGTTCCGACTTTGACCACGACCAATCAACGCGCCAAAAGATCCTTGTCGCACTGTAAGTATAGGACTGGACACCATTTATCTGTAGAGAGAGAAAGAGCGGGAGACAGATGGCTAACAAGTGAAGTTGTCTGCGGTCGAGATCCAATTTTTAGTTGTATTATTTGCATCGGGCTCGCGCTTGGTTGTAACTGAAAGCATCGGTGATACCTAGTATGAAGAGCGCTCGCCCTGAAAAAGGGAGGGTGACGGCAGGCGAGGAGTTAATCAGTCTGTCGACGGACTCCCACAAAATCCACGGAAGTAGGTGACAAACGCCACGCAACTCCCTGTAAAAACTCTCCCAGTACAGGCGAGTCACTTGGTGTCACCGTTACGTTATGAGCATAGACTTAGAATTACTACGTATAGACTAGCAGTTCCTATACATCATTTTGTGGCCACAAAAAAAGTGTAAAATTCTAACGAAATTTAGATGTCGTTGCTAAATCCTCTAATGAACACGATGCTAAAAAAGAAGCGATTGGTGACGCTAGTGGCACAGCGATGTCACGTAACATAAAAATAATTCCCACTTTGATAATATAATTATGGTGCTGAAATATTCACTGTTACTGTTGCCAACTTAGCGCCATCGAGTTTTTCTAAGCAAAGCTATTACAGCCACATGTTAACCATGACAGTTTACTTGCAGCCAATTAAACAAATTATGCTTATTTGTAACACTTGGCGACACCTAGCGTCGTAAGGGCGCGTAAAAAATTTGCTACGCCTTGATGTATGGGAGTTGTCGGTCTATACGTAGTAATACTTAAACTCTGATTTTTCTTTCCGTAGAATTCTGACATTTCAGGGAAAGGGATGACGCTGTGCTAGTAAAAGAGAAACGAAACAGTTCATCTCGCTTACTTGCACAGTTCCATCCCTTTCCTTGAACTGTCATAATTCTACGGAATGAAAAATCAGAGTTTAGTCTATGGTTATGACAGAGGTGACAAAATATAGCCGAAGTCCTACCTTAGTGTCAGGCAGATCAAGCGTGACTAAAGTCTTCAGCTTGGCCGCTCTATGTGTGAGCACGGCCACATGGCTGCTGGTCCCATTGGCCGCGCATACCCACAGTAGCGAGCGAGCGCGACGCATGGACGCGCCGCGAGTCGTGCCGCTTGATGTGTAGAAGCAACCGCAGCGGACCTGAGAAAGAACATAAGTAATATTAGTACAATTAATAAATAAATAAACCTGTCAAGTGCGAGTCAGACTCGCGTACATATCGTGGATGAAAAATTAAATTTTGTAATTTTTTTCATGAATTTCTCAACCGCAAAATTTTTCCCGTAATCTTTACGTAAGCACATTACCATGATTTTTTTCGTATTTTTTGGTCCACCAGTTTTGGAGATAAGGGGGGGGGGGGGGACACACATACATTTTCGTGGTTTTTTGAGGATTCCTCGAAATAGATGCAAGTAAATATAGCCAAACTATATATTTTTACAATCAGCTCTTTACCTAAAATTGGATACCGATATTGAAGTTAATAATAAAAAATATGATTGTTTATTTTGCGAAATCCGTCGCTATGAATACTCTAAATATTATTTAGAGTGCATTACAAACTAGAAAATATCAATCAGAAACAAATCCAAACACAAGAATTTGAAAAATCTCCCCGGGCCAGGATTCGAACCTGCGACCTCTTGTTATGACAAACGCCTTGTTTCTGATTGATATTTTCTAGTTTGTAATGCACTCTAAATAATATTTAGATAAAAAAATATATTTATTTTACTTTTTTTTTTATATTTCTCACTTGTATTAAACTTTTTTTTACAAGAGAGCTTTTATATTTCTATGCTTACCCTGTCTAAACTGTGTATGTCACGGCTGAGTTTAGGCTTCTTTTTTATACATTATTCCACGGTCCACGGTATATTTTCACCTTTTAGAGTTTAGTACAGCCAAATTAACTGGGGAGATTTAAGATCCGCTCACCTCAGTCAAGTGTTTGCTCTCATAAACTGGCGTCGCGGCCACAAAGAGCGGCATCTTAATCGCGGGCGCTTGCTGGCTAGCCTGTAGCCTCCACGCGGGGCAGTTAGCCCTCGCCTGGGCTAGCTGGGCTAGCCTCAGCTCTGTGGCCCAGGCTAGCCGCGCGCCCGGCTCTGACGCTCGGAACGTGATTGGCTCCTCGCGCCCACGGATCGTCAGTTGGAGGCAGCAGGAGTCCACCCACGCCATTTCGTCGTCTTTTTTCTGCGGATCGAAAGTTGAGTAATGTAATAAGTTTAATTAAAAAAGTTAATTTATTATTAACCTAGAGTTAAGGGGGTAAATCTGAATAACGGTACAAAATGCACAATTGCACATATTAATTTAATCATCTAATCATTTGAATCAAAAGTATAAATAAATGCGGTTTAAAACAATTTAAGGAAATTGCTTAGTAATAATTAGGTTTTCACAGGAACATAATGTTATTTTATACATAGATTACATTTTGATTGTATTCAATTACAATTACAATTCTGTTCTGTGGTACCTGTAGTTTGTTATTGAATGCAATCAAACAATCCTGAAAAAATCCTGTTTATGTAAACATTATTAAATTTGTGGTTTTACAAAATGTATTCTTAACACCTCAAATACAGTGCCTGATGATGTCGTAAAACGACGAAACCGGTAGCAAACCCTTAAAAGGTAATTAAACATAATTATATTTGTAGAACCGAGTACCAAGGAGTTTTATTTAATTGCAATCAAAATGTAATTTGTATAAAATGACATGTCATGTAAAAAATTACATAATTTTCCTGTGAAAACCTAATTATTAATAAGCCATTTCCGCGAATTGCTTTAAAACGCATACTTTCAATAATCGCAAATTTTAAATAAAAGTAACGAAAACAATATAAAGATGTGCGTTTTGTACAGTTATTATGATTTACCACCTTAAACAATGTATTATGAGGATGTTATGAACAAGTGTGGACGCAGCGTTGGCACCATAACGGTTTCTTTTTTAACCTTTGTTTGCGGAACCCAAAAATACAAATCATAATCACCTGTATACTTTGTTGTATGGTCTGCATCAAAGTCTTGAACAAATCCGGTGATAGTTCAGGATATGGTGTTTTCAAGGACGCCGCTAAGTCAGCCATCCGGGACACAGTTTCATAGTCGTGCATAAGCGCTGACATTTCACTGCAAAGGGAGTCCCCGGTTGATGTGTTCCACGGACTATTGTTGCCGCTGGAATTTGAGCGAAGACTGCCACTTCGGTTCATGCCTGGAACAAATGGTAAATTTATATGAAATTAAACTTACATTTAAGTGCAAGAAAGTAATATTTCATTGAAGACGCCTGCGGAGCAATCCCATTTCATACAAACGTAATACCAAAACCATTTGTAAATCATAGATATTTTTAAGGTAGTGCGTATTTATTACGATTGCATTACAGAATATCTAGGTTCCCAAATATACATTAAATAAGAACACTGATTTAAGGACGACATAATAATCAATTTAAAATTTCCGTTAAAGCTTATTTTTGTCATATTTCGTGTTTAAATCAGTATTCTTATTTAATATATATTTGGGAACCTAGACATTCTGTAATGCAATCGGAATAAATACAGACTACGTTAAGAATATCTATGATTTATAAATGGTTTTGGTATTTCGTTTGTATGAACTAGGATTGCTCGCCGGCCTCTTATGAGAGAAAAAGTCAAAACTTGGTTGTTAAAACATTTATTTATTTGGTTATTTATTTATAATCATCAAAGAAAACACAATCACATGATTCTACGATATCAATAAACCTTGCAAGGTTTGTCTAGATATCGGGTATTTGTTACTTCAATGAATTTCTAAGTCAGCTTACAATTTCTCATTATTGCTTTGCACACCGTTACTGTTTCTTTTTGCATTTAATTATATTATTTGACAGGGACAGTATGAGATTGGGATTAGCTGACTAGTCCGGCTGCTACAAGCACTCCTATCTCACAAGATAACAGAACCCATTCACTTGTAGACTTCCTTATCAGAAAGAGGATCGAATAGGATAAAACAAATTTGAAAGTTTCAAAAATGTTTTCAATCGGGTCAACCGAGGTTGAGGTGTTAGAACTCCCAGAAAACGCAAAATAGAATGCCCATACATTTAGTGTGGAATAAAGTTTGAATTGTTATTTATTACGCAGAACAGGCCGAGTTGTGCCACGGCTTGCCAGGTGTTTTTCAAACTACTAAAGGTCGGCTGTCTCTGCTAAGTTCTGTAATATTGTGAGATTATTTGCTTGTTGCGTCCCCCCGGGCTATACGTGGTCTCAACTCGACTGGTACTTCCACCATTTTGTGTTAAAATTTGACAGCAGTGTAAGCGAGGACGAGGTGCTAGTGTCATACACGTCCTTATCTAATACTAGAAAGGCAGACTTTAGTCTTTCTCCGATTTTACCACTGCAATATGTTCCTAAGGCGCCAGACTCATCAACATCATTCACCAATGGAATATGTTCTTTATTACCTTGAGCTAAGACCCTGGAGAGAGTGGGTGAGGTGCCAGTATCCAACACGTCGACATCTTGTACGGGATGTGCCCACTTTAACCCAAGTCTCTCTCCGTCGTCGCCGGTGCAGCCAACTGACACGCAGACTACTAAATCGTTTAGTAGAAGTAAACGACGGGGTTTGCATTTCGATATTGCACCGCATTGGTTGAATTCCTGGAGACAAAAAAAAATATAAAATTTGCTATAATGGTTTAAAATGGCGTTTGATTAGGATTTTGAATGGACAGCTTGGACAGGTCAAAAACTATTGCCTTTCTTTTCTGGCACATCATAGACGAGGTTAGTATATTATCTTATTATTTATAGTATAAATCAAATAAAGTATGCAAGATCAATGAAAGGGGAGATGATTAAGGAAGAGTTGTAAAAAAAGAAGCGCAAGATGAGCGTAGAAGAATACGATATGCCACTAATTTGGTCGGCATATTAAAGAGGCAAGTAATAAGCGTTCTTTATGATTTTTTAGAAGAGCTTCCACGACTCAATTGTTAGATGTGGATGTGTATGTTAGGATCGTGGCAGATGGAGATCTGTAGTCTCCATTAGCCCCTCTAAGAGGCAGGCGTGAGTCTGTACGAGTACGTGTGTTATGCAGGAACATTTTTCAGAAATTCACTTACAAGTTGCACCAAGTCATCCTGCCGTAGCAAATGCCTTTTATCAGCTCTTGAAGCCAACAACCTCGCAGCGCCGAATCTAGCGGCTGTGCCTGGCCCGCCCGCGCCTGCTACACCACCCCTCGTTAGCCTTCGAAGGGCTGCTCGGAATGCCTAAAATATACCAAAAAATATATTAAACTGTCAGAGTCACAGGTGCTCAGAGTGTCAACTGAATAGTTTGAAACTTGTACATCTTTTCAGGAATGATTTTTACTTGTCAACATAATTGGGTGTGGGCATACAACACTATTCTTCGAGTACAGATAAATGTTTTTTCGAGACAGTTTTCCTGTACTGTTCGGCGAATGGTAAACCATGCAAATAGGTGGTAAATGATTTATAGCGAAATTCATCGCTTAGAAAAATCTTATTACTATTAGAGGGCACTACAACTATTAAAATAAAAAATAAAAAAACTTACAGAATTAAATGAGACTTGAGGATAATTCATGATTTATATAAAAACGGCTCACCTCAATACGTGTTAAACGTGTTATCAGTGTGAGGCGTAACGTCGTCGCGTAAACGTCTTCACTCGCCCAGATGAAGGCAGTCTAAATTTGCTGAAGCTGGTCGGCTTTCCCGATCATAACACGTATTGAGGTGAGCCGTTTTTATATAAATCAAATAAAAAAACGTTCGAAATACGAAGAAATCGAAACCTGTTTTTTAAACTACTTACACGTTGAAAGTATTATGTCGTACCGAATGGGCTACTCGGTATAAAACGTAAGAAAATAGAGGTTGGAGAACTTTTGCTTCTTTTTAAATTTTTTAAAAGGACTATTTACTTGTGTTCTCTCGGCCTCCCGTTTCCTTTCGTTCAAAGCATCAGCCAGCGCCTCTAGCCTGGTCAGGGCTCGTTGTAGAGCTACCCTGTCAGAGTGGCCTGGAGGCGTGTGCTTCAGGATATCCTGAAACGAAAACGATGGTCAGTTTTACATAAATAGAAGGTAAAACAAGACGTTCAATGCTACCTGGTTCAATGTATGAAATCCGCCCCCGATATGTGGTGTACAATCACAGATATCATTATTACTCTAATGAAGAATTTTAATGATGTCGATAATACCGTATGGTGAAATAACTTTTGAAATCCGTCGATAAATGACTAAGAAATAGATTCTTTAAATTTGTATATTTTAGCGCAAAATGATTAGGGCAGCGTGTGTGTGGCTTTGAACACATGGGTTATGCTTATGTGATGTCATCCCATTTAATAGTGACTATTGATATTGCCATTGGGCCTATTTTTGGCCTCATGCGTTTGCAAGCGCCGCGCCCCCTTACCATATCTCCTGATATCTGTGGGTACATAGACATAGATTTGGTCGATCGTTTGAGGATACGTCCATTTTTGACGCAGACATAGAGAGTGTGATAGAGATGTATATACGACCGAACGATATTTGATCGCATTTTGTCACTTTAGTTAGCTGTCTGCTCGTAAAATGCCCCCGCGCCCCACCTGCTTTCGTCGTCAGCCCTACTGCAATGTCATTTGCAACTATATTTTACACGCACAAAGTTGCTTGGCGAGCATTGCATGGCCGGCCGCACATCAACTAGGGGTTGTCCATAAACCACGTGGTGTACTTTGTAGTTTGTGGGAGGGTTGTAAAAAGCTGAGGGTAAATTGAAACAACTTGGTCTACTTCGCAACTGGCTTCGTGAGAGGACGGGGGGCGAAGATTAAAAGAGGACAAATTGTAACCACGTCGTGGTCTACTTCCGAGGGGGGGAGGTTAAGTAAAAGTTTATGCTGGGCTTCGTGAGGGAAAGCGAGGGCGGAGTCAAAAGAGGACAAATTTAAACCACGTGCTCTACTACGTAGTGGGAGGGGTTAGGTAAAAGACGACGTGGGCTTCGTGAGACGACGGGGGGCGAAGGTTAAAAGAGGACAAATTGTAACCACGTGGTCTACTTCCGAGGGGGAAAGGTTAAGTAAAAGTTTATGCTGGGCTTCGTGAGGGGAAGCGAGGGCGGAAGTCAAAAGAGGACAAATTTAAACCACGTGCTCTACTACGTGGTGGGAGGGGATAGGGGTCTATTCTGGGCTTCATGAGGGGTCGGAGGGTGGAGGTCAAAAAAGGCCTAATTTAAAACACATGGTTTACTGCGTGTTGGGATAGATTAGCTACGTTGGGTTTCGTGAGGGGTGAGGGGGGGCGGAGGTCAAAAGAGGACAAATTGAAACCACGTGGTTCATGGATGCTCTTTATCTTATATTTCGTGGTAGTTCTTATGACGATGTCATGAGGGTTAATATCGTAAAAAAATATGCTGAACTGAACGTAAAACGTAGGACTTTATTAAAAGTTTTTACATTGTTATATCAGTTGTGTAAAGAAAGTCTGCAATTTTGCGATGACCTGGTTTACATTAATATGCAATACAAAATAAATAATTTTAAACTAATATTTATGAGATAATGTAAACATTAATGATTCAACAGAAACACATGCTGGCTATAAATAAGGCCGCACAATTTTTTTTTTAATTCTGTTTTATGCATACGTTCGCAAACGCCAACAAACGCCGTTTAGAACAATTACGATTATTTTGGACACAAACAACAGGCAAATTGCAACAAAATTTATTTTGGGATCTTTACTTCAGACTAAAATAAAAAATTGTATGTGCGTGAGAAAAACATCTTTTGAATTCTTTCATTTGTTAAAGTGCCTGTACATTAAAAAGCAATATCTCTTCCAGTAATGAGAAGTCATAAATCTTGAAGAGAAAAAGAGCATCTGACATATTTATGCCATACAAGTATAAACATTTAAAAGAAAGCATGAAATATCAGAAAGAATTTATTACGTACGTATTATTATAAATCATCGGAAATCAATGAACTTGTTGAAATTATTGTAATTCATCTCAAGTTTAAATCTGTAAACAATATAGGTATTTTAAAAAAGCTTTTAACATGTACACCACCTACTTTCTTCAGTTTTGTATTTTTTTTGAGCTAGCTGTTTCTGCAGATGTGCGTTCGTTAAAAAACCCTAGGCTGAGTAGGAACACTGGGGTTGTAACACCGAGTTTTTGAACGGGTTTCGTCGTGTAGTGACACAGGACACTACAAACGTCAATTGTCATTTTTGCATTATATTTAGTACAAATATATCGTTGAGAGGTTCCCCTCTGTACGAAATTTAACGCAAAAATGTCTACTGACATTTGGAGCCTATATGAACTTTGGGAACCTTGCTCTGAGTTGATGTTGAAAATGTCTACACCAGTGCAGCGACACCATCATCTTTGAACGGTCGGTGTTGATTTTTGAACGGGTTAGTGTTGCAACCCGTTTAGGAAACACAACCCAGTGTGAGTTTATGAACGACGTAGGGTAAAAGGAAAAAGACTATATGAGACAGGTAGACAAAGATATATATGTTTTTATTTTTTTCATTAACCTGAATTCCTGCTGTCTTGTATTTTCTTATCCCTTGGTCAAAGTAGATATAAGTCATATGTTGTATAAAAGTTTTATGTTGAAAAAAAAGACATGATCTTGCTAAGTTTCTTGCCCTTCTTCTTAGCAAGACTAATCGAATAGACGGAGGTAGGCATGTATTTATATATGTAACCTATTAGTATGTAGTAGGATGTTTGGTCGGCCGCCTAGATTCGTGCTGGGGGCTCGGTTGGTGATCATTGAACCTTTTTCCTGGTCCCTGGCCGGGTCTCCGGTATGGGTTCGGGCGGTTGATTGGATTTCACCTTGTATAATGTAAAATTTTACCTATCATTTTAATCTTATACATATATATTGCTACATAAATTAAATAAACCTCTAATTTAGTTCATGTACATTTATTATTTTATTACATATATTTTTATTAGATTAAATTTGACATGTAAAAAGTGTATTGTGTATACCTACCTATTTTGCAAAATAAACTATTTGAATTTGAATTAGGGGCGTAGTTTTTATTTTTTTTCAGTAATGCTTTCTCCGTAGACTCAGGTAGACATTGGTCTCATCGTAGGTTATTTTGTCTGTTTTACCTACTATGTGTTGTATCAGACGAAAGGGATTCTCTTTATGAGAAGATTGTAAAAATATATTAATTGAAACTCTTAGCGCCTGTGTATCATATATGAAACACCTAGGGGTGTACTGATCTCACTTCGTGGGCCAGTGTATCACTCAGTATACACCATTCTATACATTTTCTTATGGCATCCAAAAGTGATGGCTTTGGAGAATACGCCGGTAGTTTTGTATTGTGAATCGGTTGAAAAAGGATTTGAAAAAAATATATGTTTATTAAGAAAATATCCTTGGCACTGAATGTGTTAAACGATGTAATTTTCAACTCTTTGGCTAACAAAAAAAGAAATTAAGACGTTTACAAAAGACCAAGTTCAAGCTCCTCCAGTAAAAAAACCGGCCAAGTGCGAGTCGGACTCGCGCACGAAGGGTTCCAAACCATTATCTATAAATACGGAAAAAAAACATGTCTGTTGTATGGGAGCCCCCTTAAATATTTATTTTATTATGTTTTTTAGTATTTGTTGTTATAGCGGCAATAGAAATACATAATCTGTGAATATTTCAACTGTCTAACTATCACGGTTCATGGGATACAGCCTGGTGACAGACAGACAGACGGACAGACAGACGGACAGCGGAGTCTTAGTAATAGGGTCCCGTTGGTTACCCTTTGGGTACGACACCCTACAAAGCAGTTGCATGGATTATGGTAAAATGAACGCTAAATTATATCTTTGTCATATCCTTAAATTTTAATGTACACTGAAAGATTTACGCCCGCCTTTTTGATCGACACGCACTGCATTCTGGCAGGCAAAGTGCGTTTCTAAAATGTTATCCTTTTTTTATATTGTCTATGTATTTTTGATACAACTATTTTGAAATTATATTATATTGTTTCTTGTTTAACTAGCAACCAGACTTTTACTAAAAATATAATAAAGTAGTAAAAAGGATGTGGCTTCAGCCACAGGTCCCGCCAATAATAGTATATTTCGTGACGAGTATAAAATGGCGGATTTTCTTAACCGAGAAATGAAGCTAGTTTCGACGTGAGCCGAAGGCGAACGTCGAAAACTTACATTTTGAGGGTAAGAAAACCCATTTTTAATCGTTGCGAACGATACTTTTTCTACTACCTGATTTATGTATGTAAATATTTAATTTTTCCTTTCAATTTAATGTATTTTATGACTTTGCAAAGCGCGGCGCAGTTTTTACCTTTTTTTTTTCAGGCTTCGGCCGGCTGCTTTTATTTGTAGCCAGTATCATTTTGCGAAAAAAGAGTGTCAGACGCGATATAATCGATTATGTCGTGAATCGGAACGCAGGGAATTTCGATTGTAAAGACAAACTGAGGACGTCAAAAAAAACCTAATTTAGCATGAAATGAAGACAAACGTCAAAAAGAACCTAATTTTGCCATAAATGAAATTTCAATACGATAATTCAAACTGACCTGATAGTCATTCCGCAACGGGGCCCGGAAAGTTCGATTTTCAAAACTAATTTCGAGTATTAAATGGAACTTTTTCATAAAGGTAGTAGAAAAAATAATAATATTCACCTGTAAAAACATTATAAATTGCGGAAACCGCTGCACCGGTTTCACCATAAGTCCGAAGAAGCTAAGTCGGTCGTGAGCGCTGATCTGCTTCACCTTGAAGAAGTCTGCTAGCGCCGACTTGCGTTTAGACTCCATCTTAGCCAGCTCCATGGCAACCGAGAAGTTGTTTATGAAGTCCGAGTAAACATCCAGTACGACTGCTTTTGAAAACGCGTTAAGGAAGACCTCGCCTGTGAAATAGAACACATAGTTTCAATGGAAAAAAAAATACAAAAGGTTTCATAGTGGTTGCTACAATTTTATCTAAGGAACTCCCAACTTGGCACTGTGCGGCCTAGTAGTGAGCGAGTATAGTGAGTAACCGTTTCAAATTAATTAAATTAACTTGCCAAGTTTTACATTTTCAGTAGCAAGGACCCTAACATACTTTCTTTTAAAACAAGTGAAGAAAGTTGTACATTTTTCTAGTTGTGAAACTTCGCCCGCGTTTATTTCATTTTTGTGTACTCCTGTTGAATGTGTCAATATTTTTCAGACCATACATTTTATAGTGTATTTGACCTGATTCTGGTTTGGAGTTTATTTGTTGACTTCTTATTTGATGCCCAGGTCAAGTATCTTACCGAAGGCCGTGCGGAATTTCTAACCGGAATTATTTAAAAAAAAAATGAATTTTTGATCTCTTATTAGATCTAAATAGGATATGCTACAACAGTAGAAAAAATCGAAAGGTAACTACTACAAGCACAGATTTTATGACAGATATCAATGAAAAGCCATTAAAAGAATCGAATTATCCCATGGGAGCTGATGAATGAGATAAAAATTAGCCCATATCCAATTCTAGGTCTAGAACTACTAGCAGGTACGACGTGATGGAGTAAAACAACACTATTCTATTGAAACTTGGCACCCTGTTGGTATCCCATGGAAGCTGATTTATGGGATAAAAAGAAGCCTATGTCCTATTCCAAGTCAAGAACTACATTTGTGCAAACTTTCGCATTTATAATATTAATTAATTAATTAATATAGAGCAGCGTTTCTTAACCTTTTCTGTCTACGGACCCCTTAGGAAACCAAGCACAATTTTAAGGACCCCCTTAACAAAAAAGCAGCAATAAATTTCAGACCATTTATTTTAGTTCTACAAATTACAAAAAAGATATACTTTTTCATATAAAATACGTTAATGAGAAGTTTTCTGGTGGCAAAAAACTTTTGTTGGAGTTTATTTATGATTGTTAAATGGTCCATAGATTAGGCTGCCGACCCCATACATATGTTCGGGGACCCCCAGGGGTCCGCGGACCACAGGTTAAGAAACGCTGATATAGAGGGATGACTGAAGGAACAACCATAAACCGCGGCACCCAATTTGATCTCAATTTTTTTTTCGCGAAGCTGATAATTCTTTGTACTAAAGTTAGCCCCATTTTCACATTGATGTATTTGGTGGGATCTACATTATTAACATCAACATAGCACAAGTACATAAATCACACTACCTAATTCAGACCTCTGGTTATTAGTTACGTACTAAGGCAAAACCACAATTTTATAGAATTTTTGTCTGACTGTCTGTCTGTATGTTCCGTTTTAACTCGAGAACCACTCAATGGATTTGGATGTGGGTTTTTATTATCATCGTTGTGCCCCTGGACAACATGCAGGGTTATGAGGAATGTTGATAAAATAACTCCCAAGCCGAAAATGGGGCAAAGATTGAATAAATGCGGGAGCAGCCGCGGGCGAAAGGCTATATAAATCTAAATTAATTAAGCAGTAAAAAAGTCGCGTTTGTGATTTTTGTGAAAATTTTCAAGTGAAATGTGTTCGTGTCTAAAAAACATTATTTGTCTGTCTGTATGTTCCGTTTTAACTCGAGAACCACTCAATAGATTTGGAAGTAGTTTTCTTTGTTATCATCGTAGTGACCCAATAAATAGGTAACATCAAGGAGTGTTGATAAAATAACCACCAAGCTAAAAACGGGGCAAAGATTGAATAAACGCGGGCGGGATTGAGCCTTAGGTTGCTGGTAAGAGGAGACTCTTGTAGTTTTAACAGAATGCAAGATATATACAAAATTCCTTCCAGGGGATCTAAAAAGGCCGACTTGGGTGAATCATAAAATGATTTGAAAGTAGGATAGAGTCAGAGTTTTTTCACGTGTGGAAAAGAGATGGCATTAGAACAGAATCATGTGATTAATTTAAAACGGCCTTTTTAGAGGGGCTGTTCACATCACAGCATCCATACGTGCTAAGCAACCAATCAGAGATTGCATTCGAATCTCAGTTGATGGATTTGGCTTATATGCAGCTCGAAGACTGTTCACCCGGAATAAGTGGGAAACTATAAACAAGTGATTGTCTTAATATGTAAGGAAACCACGAGACAATGAGATGATATCTGAGACTTACATTGTTTGTACAAGTACAATTAAATATTGTGTGGGAAAATTAAAACCGGAAGTTTGTGCATTCTTTTAGCCTGGTCAATCTGCACTTGTTTGTGTCTTGTGTCTTTTTAAATTAAGTATATATATTAGAAGTAGTTTGCATTATATATGTTTATACATATTCCTATAAAAAAACACTTTATTATGATTCATTCCAGATATATCTTTTTGCCTACAAAATATTTCAGTATTAGCTAAAAACTCTCCAATTTGTTGCTTCGCTGCGTGATTATTAGTTTTACGCGAAAAAGAGGCTAATGAGCCAACATATAATAGCCTCTGTCAAAGTCTTTGCCATTGGACTTATTGTGCTGGACGGGTAATAAAAAAGTTGCTAGGGTAGGCCATACTCTTAACAAAGTCTGTTCCTGAGGTTGCTGCGCGGTGCGGGAGGGGTATGGTAACGTGACGTGAATTGACGCGAGAGAGACGCGATGTTACCGGTCTCCCGGAGCGCGTAGCAATCTCAGGAACTGACTCAGGTATGTGGGAAACTTGTTTAGTGATCGGTAGAGTATGTGGTTTCATTTCAGGCGCCTCTATTGAAAAAGGAAGTTCTCTTACACGATATGTTTAAAAATTATGAAAAAATATATATTGTTAATTAAACTAACTTTAAAAGGAAATTATTCTCGCGTATAAGAAACAGCATGAAAATATTGTTGAAGCTGTTTTTAGACCAATATGAAGTAAATTGTTTCTATTATTTCTTTGAAACCACAATTACAAGGAAAACATTGCGTAGAAATCTTTTTTTTCCTTCCATCGCGTCCATGTGTAGAGTATTATTTTCTCCTATTTGCGCTATCCGGAGACCCAGTGCAGTGCGCGTTGATATGAACGTTATTTCATTATAGCTTCTGTCGATAAATCCGGCTTTTAGACTCCAAGTCCTGGCACAACAAATTGCGGTCCGCTACGACCAGTGTCGCCAACAGTTATACTAGCTTTCCACCAGATTCGACTTCTAAAACCACTAATAAAAAACGGCCTTACTCTCATAATCGCTTAATTTTCCATTAAACTAATTTTTTGTAGCTACAAAACTAGAAGTAGTATTTACGTTTACCTTTTTATTTTGTAGATTGCTTCTTTGACATCTCATGAGTCTTTAAATCTCTGTAGTGACTCCTTAAAATCGTAACATAAAATTTTCATTTCGGTATTTTGCCAGTAGTACTTTCAATAACTTGAAGCAAATATTGTGGGTCTTGAAGCCAATAATCCCGAAATTTTTGCGTAGGTATGTTGTGGTTTCAGCATAATTACGCATGAATGAACTCATGAAAATAATACGATACACTAAGCAGTCCGAGACCGAGTTGACTCAGTATTTTATCGCATTTTCAGTAATTGAAACTGAATTCAAATAAACCCCTAGAAAAATCCACCAGGCACTAAAAGCAATTTTTCGCCACTAAAAGGGTCGTCGAAACCACCAGTTTTAGTGGAAAATCCACTAAGTTGGCAACACTGGCTACGACGGTGCGGAAGTGCAGGCGGTACTTCTGAACTGGTAGCCGGGAAAATAGGGTGGTTAAAAAGCTAACTTCCTGCATTTTATGTTTATTTTAATATCTATAAAAAAAAATGCTCAATGGATTGGGGATTTTGAAACTGGGATAGCGAACCCTAAATTTTGTTAAAAATATATTTATACCATTTTTAGCCACAAAGTACACATTGAAGGGGTGGGGTGGCCCGTGGTAAAACAGAAATAGCTCAAAATATGAACCACCCTAGTGGACCCAGTCTAAATTGGGCCAGAAACCACGTAGTTAAACATAAATAAACAGGCCAAGCGGGCGAGACTACTTGCCGAGTACACGGAGAAAAAATATTTTTACAATACTACCAGATCGTTTTGTAAAAAAAACCTTGTAAACAAAAACAGAATTATGTTATATTTACTTGAATTATTGTCTACATTAGATTATTCAAGTAAACTGAACAATAAATATAGACGTCACATATAGTACGGTGTTTTCTGTTTAAATGAGCTATATTCAGGTTTACGGAACCAGAATTTTTTCTCAGTGTAACAACCCAATGCAAAGTTTGTTCGCGTTGTTCTGTCCCTTTCTGTCGTCTCATAATAAAATGTTTTACTGGTATTGTGTATTTTAACTAATGATTAAAAACGATTCTGAAGGCTTCAATTTTAGTTTTAGTGCTGTCAAAACCTTACGAGCGGTTTCGCAGCCGAATTGTGAAAAACCCGCCTTTTTCTAATTAATCGAAACAGAACACTTACATTCAAAATTCACTTAATAGTTATTTTAACAAAACCTTATTACCTATGTGTTGTGTATGCTGCCATCGCAAAGTTTCCATTGGTTTCTGTAAATTAGGTAATAATAGGTAATAAGGTTTTGTTGAATAACTATTGAGTGAATTTTGAACTTAAGTGTTCTGTTTCGATTAATTAGAAAAAGACGGGTTTTTCACAATTATTTAAAAAAAGATATTACAATGTAATTTAGCTTCTGTTTTTTTTACACTTATGAACTGTTTTGCAATAAAGAAAACTTAGTTTTGACAGCTCTAAAACTAAAATTAAAGCCTTCATTTTTAATTATGAGTAAATATTTTTCTTTCTTTCTATCTTCCTTCCTTTCTTTAGTCTACTGATCACACTGAACAACTTCTTCTATGGAAATTCAATCAATTTTCACGTTTCCCTACAAATTTTGAAAACCAACCGGGAATTTTGTATGAACAGGTCCAACTTTTTTCATTTGTACTGTTTTTTCTTTGAGAAAGCTGTTCAGTGTGATCAGTAAATTATCTGGTTCATTTACACCCGGTATATCTACCTAGTAGCACAAAATAGATACTACTAGAAGTCCGAATCGACGACGGAGCAATAACAGACGCACACAGGCATAGACGCGAACGTATGATGATCTCGGCAGAATTTCGTATTGGCATTCGACCGACTTCATCCGAGATCGTGGAACGTACGCGTCTATGTGTGCGTGCGCCTGTTTTCGCTAGTTATGCGGAGTAAACCTTCTGTAAGTGGTTATTTTGTGGTAGTAGTATGAAGCATCGAGTTATCTATCATGCGATACTAACCAACTTTTTCATCGCGGTCCCACGATCGCGCGCAGTCCGCTAAGGCAGTCCGGAAGTGAAGGTGGCACTGCAATATGTCTGGTAGCCGATGAAATAGAGTCTGGATTTTGCTGCCATTTAGGATCGCTGGACTGCTTTCTTCTAGTGGCTTCTTGTAATCCTGCAACGACAAATAACTGTTAGGAGGCATAGTTACGCGCAAATCTCCATACAAACGCTGTCAACACATTGTGGGGTGTCTATGGAATGTTGTTATAATATTTTAGGCTGAGTCCATTAACATAATCTAGATCTATGTTTAAGTCGAAGTAAAAATCGCAAAATTTGAGTAATATCTTAACAACAAACCCCTAAAATACGTTAATTTACCGATTTTTTACCAAAAGTGTAGCCAAATGTGCTTTTATTGTTTTAGATAAAATCAAAAAATTAATACGAGTCAAACATTGAAAATGTAATCTAGATTAATAAATTTAATAATAACCAAAAATAATGTATGAAAATATTCGGTCTTGCCAAAAGGTGGTTACTCCTTAACCAAGTTTTCAATTTTGCGCCCGCGACAAATTCGGCACAATTTTACTGTCCTCGCAAGTTTCATGGAGCGTACACCTTATAGCGAATTGAAACAGCATGACATTTGGCCACGCCCACAACTGAGTTGGTCGCGTCATGATGTCTGTTCTGAATAACGTATTACAAGTATGGAATAAAACATAACATATCGTTACGACATATATCCCGAAGGTGGTGTCAGAGGTGTTTCCGAGTGTGTACTCTAAATAGAACAGTCAATACTCGTACAAACTCTTTTCACCGACGATTTTGCAGCCCTAACGTAAATACAAGCATGTATTTGTGCCTGAATAACAGCGATACGGC
Source organism: Ypsolopha sequella (assembly GCA_934047225.1). Taxonomy (NCBI): domain Eukaryota; kingdom Metazoa; phylum Arthropoda; class Insecta; order Lepidoptera; family Ypsolophidae; genus Ypsolopha; species Ypsolopha sequella. The sequence continues at coordinate 15,708,294 of OW203996.1, forward strand.
TTACCCCTATCACGTTAGGACTGAATTGAATAAGTGTCGATTCAGTGTAACACGTTTTAAAGCATGCAGGTTTAATACAGAGTCGTTTCGGTGAAAAATGACTCAACTTATTTGACAGGATTCCTTATTTTAAGCGTCCTGTTTTTCCCATTTTGATACAGAAAGAAAAAGGCAGAACGCCTAAATTAAATCGACACTATTGTTTTCCTTGGTATTCAACAAGTGGTAAGTACAGTACCCAGCAGAAAAAAATACACATCTTCGGCTTTGTAGAGCGTCGTCTCTGCCACCAGACTGTTAGTGCTTCGAGCGACAGCGATGAGACTCCGATACGATGTGCATTATTTACTGTATACAGCTGCGACCTGTATACAAATTTTACCGGGCAGGATTCGAACCTGGGTCTCAAGATAGAGAGTCCGGCATCCGGTACCACTGCATGCTGAATAGAACATCGAGATTACCTACCGAGTGTGGAATGTGACTTGCATTTCACAGTACACACTTGGTATCTCTGACATCCCCTCGGGGCTTCATGTCGTGACGATATATATATTAAATTATTATATGTTTAATCAGCCAATGAGAATATACTGGGTGTTAATATGATGTTGCGGAAGCCGGAAACTGGCGATAGTACTCGTCCATACGAACAACTTTTACTATGAAACCAACCAACAAAACGCGAAAAATAAAATCGGCTATTCCATATAAAAATTTCATATCTACTCGATCAAAATGTATGAAGCGACTGATTATTTTTTCACGATTTCTCTATTTCTTTTTTCTCGAAATGTTTTTGTATTGCCGAGAATTATCGCCAGTTTTCGGCTTCCGCAACATCATCTTAACAACCTGTATAGAGTCATGGGAAAGTAAAATTTCCTATAACACTACTGGTAGTGCCAAGCAGAAGTGCCTAAGCAAAAAATGGCAGAAAGGCGGCTTAGTCTTCGGTAAAAGTTGCAATTACGTAATTCACATCATCCATGTTTATGACCAGCGAAGCCTATGTGAATCGTAAAGTGAAATTATGTTAATTACCCGCCAAAGAGAGACGCTCAAGAAAGATAATTACTTACAATTTCTAACTTCCTATTTTAAGAGGCCCCTTTACGCCTGGATTATTTTTCTTCATTTATTTCATACAAAAGGTAAAAACTGAATGTGAAGTCAACAGCTTATTTTCTTCATAAGTTTTATCTAGAGCAGCGTTTCTTAACCTTTTGTGTCCACGGACCCCTTAGGAAATCAAGCACAATTTTAATGACCCCCTTAATAAAAAAGCAGCAATAAATTTCGGACCATTTATTTTAGTTCTACAAATTACAAAAAAGATATACTTTTTCATATAAAATACGTTAGTGAGAAGGTTTTTTGGTGGCATTTATTTATGATCGTTAAATGGTCCATAGATAAGGCTGCGGACCCCCATACATATGCTCGGGGACCCCCAGGGGTCCGCGGGCCACAGGTTAAGAAACGCTGATCTAGAGATATCTAAAGTAGAGCCATTGAGTGATGGCACTTATGACAGCTGCATTTAGTGATAAGGTACATTTCAAATCTCGGTTAAAAATAAAAATCAAGTGTGAGTTTACTCAACATTAGACACGTCATTCAACATTCAACGTAATGATACAAAAGGAAAATGTGCCAAAACCAGTGGCGTAGCTATCGGAGGGCTATGCGGTGTAGTGCCCCGGGGCCCCCAAGAGATGTTTAAATATCTAAACCGAAAAAAGTATTTTACTATCATTTATTTTCGTTTAGTTTAACTCGTCATTGTTTTGTTTTTAATTAAATATTATTGCGTAACTTGGCGAACTCAAACACGACCTATAAAACATGAGAAACTTAAAAAAAAAAACTTTGTTTCTATACGAATTCTATTGCACAATAAAGCAACATTCAAATCGAAATGTAATAACCGAAACAAGTAGTACATCACTATCAACAATGAAGTATTACATTTTTTAATTCACACTTGCTTATAAATAATTACGATACTTTGTAGGCATTTAAACGTCATAGGCGCCATCACTCGATGGCTCTACTGTAACAACGTCTCTATACAGCCCAAAAAGCAAAATTTTATGAAACACCATCAAAATAGCTGTCAGGATATCGTGAACAATTGCTTCGTTTTTACGTAAAGTTTAGCAAGTTGTTTAATAATTCAGTATCGTTACTTCACATTCCACTGCAATTCACTTTTTTTTCACTTCTCAGTACAAAGTGGTCCGATCAGCTGACTCAGTTTGTATGGACAAGAGAAGAAAAAGTTCGCGCAAAAAAATGTACTTTGCAGTGGAATGTGAAGTATCAACGATACTGAATCACCTCCTAAATTACTTTCCATTTAAATTGAAAGGCCTTATATATGTTCCAGAATTTTCGGCAGAGTTACATCTAAACATGTAAAAACCAAACACGGTGAGTCCCGTACTCCTAATAATGTTTATAGTGACCTTTAAATTTGTAAATTTAAAATCTCAAGTTGTACAATTTTTGTGTAACAGAAAGGTGTAACCATATATGAAGAGCTTATTCAGTCAATGGTATAGAACAACTTTTACTATGGAAAAAACCCTGTATCTTGACAAAAATATTTACTGTTTCATAGAAAAATGCTAAGCCGCTCGGCCGAAATGAATGGAAGGGCAGATTTTTTTTTTATGAGATATCAGATTTGCCTCCATCGTAAAAGTTGTTCTATACTATTGACTGAATAAGCTCTTCAAATATGGTTACACCTTTCTGTTACACGTTGTATAATGTTAATAAAAAAAGAGAGAAATACACACGTCGTTCATGTAAAGAAGACTAAGTTTATACACTTTTCTATAAATAAACTGTTACCGTTTCATGGAAAACAGTTTTTACGTGAAACTATTTCACAAATTCGGCGCTTTTTTAATATCTCGCCATCTTGCACCCCTTGATGAGATATGGGTCAGAGTGCGGTGTGGGGGGAAGGGAAACATACATATATAAAGATGTGTGCAAACTTTCATTGAGATCAAAGCCATCAGGACGTCACAAGCACCAAAAGCATATATATGGCAGCTGAGCGGAATGGCTCACCTTAAGGTACACGTTTAAATATTCTAAATAATGTTTCATAAAAATCCCGTTTTATTCTAGCTTTTGCTTCTCTGTTATTAATTTTATTACCAAGTATAATTAGCGGTAATCTTTGTAGATATAATTGCGTATTAAATGGGCACATTGGCTCTAAAGGAATAAGGGAATAAGCAGTGCCGTATAAAGCCTGTTGGACGCCCTTTGCACTCCACGTCTATACTCTAAGATGAGGAGCCCTCTTATACCAAAATTATTGTAAAAAAAAAAGTTTCTGTGTGCTATCAGATCAGGTTATGTCCTTAAAATATTACAAAAACTATTATTACCTACGTATTCAAAATAGATTATTATACAGTAAGAATATTCAAAAAAGGAAAGTGAGACACTAAAAAATATAATAATTATTTATTTACATTATTGAACTTTTTTTTATCCTACGAGTATAAGCGCGATTCGGCGGAGATTTTTTAGTTTCACGTGGATAGAGTGCTTGAAATTGAAAAACCTGTCGCAAGCAATAAAAAATCCTGAATTCTGTAAAAAAGTCCGGTCTTTTGCTGAAAATTAAACTCAGTAGATTATAATTAAACTTTATTAACTGAAATTACATTTTAGCACACTAACACTTTTGTCCACTAGCAACGGCATTAAATCTGTTTTTGAAGAAATTTCATTGTGAAATTACGCACAAGCTGGTATTTATTCGTCCATGGCACAAGTCATATTCTTTAAATTATACTGAGTGAGTTATATTGCTTTTATTGACTCAACTGTCAATAAATTTTTTTCTTTCGTCCACTGCGAATTCATTTGTGAAAAAATTCGTTCCACGTTTGCATTACGTAGCATGATTCAAAAATTATATTAAAAATGTTTTCAAAAAGCCGGTCTTGATTAAAATCCGGCCGGAGTCCGGTCTTAACTCTAAAAAGCCGGTCATGACCCTACACGTGGAGCATTATTTATTTCAGGCTGTGATTTTGGTGCCCTCGAGATGTGACGCCATAAGCGCGTGCTTACTTTGCTGATAGGCTAATCCGGCACTAGTTACAAGTTATTTAGGATAGATGATACGCACCGATCTAAAAAGCATTTGCGGATGAAGAAATACCCGTCGCAAAACCATTAGTAAAGACCGCAAAATAAAAATTGAATAGGCATACATGACATCACATATTTTGTTTGTAAACATGATGTCAAAGGATTTGATTAATTCGATAAAAAATGTCAAAGCAAACATCACACATGTTAATCATGAAAAGATAAATATTTTGACATGTTCGTTTGGCTTAAAAATTGCACGATATTTGGCACCTCAATATTAACGAACAACCTCGAGACGTCGATAATGTGGTCATTTCTTGATTTAGCATTAGGTACGTCTTTCGAGTTTTTCTTACTAATAGTTTCATTCGGACCTGAGAGAAAAAATATTTTTTTTACTACCTTTATGAAAAAGTTCCATTTAATACTCGAAATTAGTTTTGAAAATCGAACTTTCCGGGCCCCGTTGCGGAATGAATATCAGGTCAGTTTGAAATATCGTATTGAAATTTCATTTATTGCAAAATTAGGTTTTTTTTGACGTTTGTCTTCATTTCATGCTAAATTAGGTTCTTTTTGACGTCCTTAGTTTGTCTTTACAATCGAAATTCCCTGCGTTCCGATTCACGGCATAATCGATTATATCGCGTCTGACACTCTTTTTTTTCCGCAAAATTCGAAACACGTCGGCTTACGTCGAAACTAGCTTCATTCCTCGGGTAAGAAAATCCGCCATTTTATATCACGAAATATACTATTTTGTCTTCAAAATTTCGCATGCTCATTAGGGTGGTTTTTTTCGGCTTTTTAATTCCGCGATGTGCGGATTTGGTGCTCTGTATGGAAAAGTTGTTTAGTATAATCACATGTCTTTAAAATTACTTCACCTTTCAGGAAGAGAAACTAAGTTCAAAAGTCACATGGCATTCGTCACTACTCGATTTAGCATCAAATAACTGAACACTCCAACACCAGACACGAGCGTCATACAACTTGATATCTATTTATGAACGCTGTCCTTCATATATCTTTGAATCTTACTTCGCAGGCAGGGAGCGTGTTATTTCCAAGTAATAATGGATCGATAGGGAAACGAAAATAACACCGAATGCCAGTCACGATACTTTATCCTTTATTTTGTTTCCAAGATTCTAATACGGATTTTTAGCCAATTGAAAAACGAGGCAGACATTTAGAAATCCAATCGAGTTCTATTTCACGGTACAAGTTTTAGTATCAGATGGTATCGGTGCTTTTCAAACGTGTCAAATGTGACCAATAAAATGGTTTTATTGTCGTCTTCGCGTGGGAACCCTATTTTATAGCGCGAATGTAACGACTTGGCGGGTGGTCTTGCGCCAAACATTATTGTTCCTTGGCTATCTAGAAAATCTTGGCGTCTATACCGTAAGGATTGAGATTCGTATGCTCACATCATCAACATATCAATACACATAATAAAACAGTAGAACCCGGTGTGTCTGTACATTGAAGAAAAGTAATAAAAATATAAAGGTTTATAAATATATTATATTTTACTTTTATGAGCTTTTGTTCAGTTATTAGTATTAAAACAGTTTAAAAAAAATTATAACTCGATATATTTCGGCCCTCGATATCGTCATCAGTCGAATGTGACATTGAAATTGACATTCGACTGATGACGGCCCCATACCGAGGGCCGAAATATATCGAGTTATAATTTTTTTTAAACTGTTTTAATACTAATAAATAATCAAAAATATAAAGGGGTGACTAAAAAAGTACGCTATTAACAGAAAATCACTTGTAATATCCCACAAAATTTAGAACTTCCTGACCGGTTTCGCCTTTATGGCATTATCAAAGGAATTATTACAAGATTTTATTTACAAAATAGTTTCCATTAGTCAGTGCGATCAATGACACTTACACAATTTGTAGTGAGGGTAATCGTTTATTTATTCGTTCTAGTAAATACCAGCCGAAAATTTTTGCCTAAAAAGGGGGAATTTTAATCTCAAGTTTTGTAAATATAAAATAAAATTGTAATCATAATTAAATTAGAATTGATTAAGACAAAATGATAAAATATTTTATCATTTTATTATTAAATAAATTGTATTTTTATTAATAATAAAATAAGTCTTAATTTATTGATTAAAGACGTTCCTGCTATGCGAGCACGTACGCGTCGATTAGATAAATTCGACAGATAGAATCGATAAATTCTTATTGTTAAACAACGTGTAACAGAAAGGTGTAACCATATTTGAAGAGCTTATTCAGTCAATGGTATAGAACAACTTTACTATGGAACAAACCCTGTATCTCGAAAAAAAAAATTTACTTTTCATAGAAAAATACAATGCCGCTCGGGTGAAATGTATGGAAGGGCAGATATTTTTTTAAGATTTCATGGTTGGCTCCATAGTAAAATTTGTTCTATACCATTGACTGAATAAGCTCTTCAAATATGGTTACACCTTTCTGTTACACCTTGTATAAACCCTTATTGCAATGAAATAAGAGTTACATTTTTATTTATCGAATCGATGTCGAGTCGATACCAAGTTCATGCTAGTACCCCAGGGTTACGACAGTTGAGAAACTCGCGATCACGAAAAACTGGGTTTTTATAATTAACTCTTAAAATATAGTTATGTTTACGAAAACGCCACGCTGGGCTATTATTTATTTATATAACGTGATATTATCAACCTAATTTTTGGCTTTATAATTTGCACCATATTTAGTACAAATAGAAACTCTGTGAAAGTTAAGGTAACTTCTTGTTTTTCCATCGAGGCAATTTTGTAATTTTACGATTTGGGCCATTTTGGTCTCTTGGAATAATTATAATGTCCTGTCTACACAATTTTTTTTTTACAATTTTCAACTTAATTTAGTACATCCTAAGTCTATGGTACAGTGCTACAAGGATCTGATGGCGCGTGACAGGGGGGCGCAGCTGTAAAACAAGGAGTATGGTAACGGCGTTAGTTCCGATTTTGGACACAACCAATCCACGTGCCATAAGATCCTTGTAGCACTGTACTCTGAAATTCAAATTTAGAATTGTTATTTATCTTCATGAGGACTGTATCGCTAGGCCGTGTGAGCTCATTACTGATTAGTAGTTCACTAGTTCAAGGAGTAATTTTTTAAATGTAGTAAATTCATTACCATTCGTCTAAATGTCTTTTCGTTACCAGTGTTTCATAATTTCCTCTAAGCAACGTCAATGACGACTGACTGACAAAACATCTGCCACAATCATTATACCATCAAGCAGGAACTCGTTCACCGCCATCAAGAGTCTTGAAGCACATTTACATAGTACATATACATTATAGTATTTAAACGAGCGAATATAAATTCAAATTTAAGGTGTCAAAAATACTGAATATAGCGTACTAAAATACTTAAGTTGACAAGACTGTGGACGAATAAAAATGTTGAAAACGGTGACTTGAAAATACAAATTTGAGTTGAGTTGAATAATTCTTAGGTAAACAATTTTCTATTTTAGTGACAATTTAATTTTAAGTAATAAAACTAGGGACGTCGCCTCGCTCCGCTCGGCTAATATTTTATCTTACATGTAAACCTAACACGCTCCTCCTCGCTTCGCTCGTCGTCGCACCTATTTTTTGACTTTTGGTGAAATATTTTCGATTTATACTTTAAATTTGCCCATTCACTATTTTGGTATTTATTCCGGACACTGAAGTCGCTAATAAAAATTTTATTCGCCCGATTTCCCCTTTAAAATAACTTTGCCGTAATTTCACATTTCCTTCACCATGACTATCGATGAGTTTTATCGAAACGAAGTTTTAACACCCTAAATTGCAATACAACTATGACATAAGTGTGCGCTCCAGATTCAGTTTTGGCTTCATTTTTAGAGTAGCTGAGACCATATCTATTCAGTCTATGGAAACTATGTTTATGTACAACATCTCAAATGCCACCGGTACAAAGATCAACTCGTCACGTGACACACAATTACAATAAACTTCGACGGGTATATGGTTATGATCATGCGACACGATGGCTGGGCAACTGGGTGAAGGCTGAAGATAAACAATATTGTCTTGTCCAAACAGTGAAGCGGCTAAGTAAATGATTCGTAATTCTATATTGAAGTTAGGTGCAGCCACAAATGTAATACAGAACCATTAAAAAAAAATTGGTGTAACTACGGAACGATATATTAAAAATATACTTTTTCTACTACCTTTATGAAAAAGTTCCATTTAATACTCAAAATTAGTTTTGAAAATCAAACTTTCCGGGCCCCGTTGCGGAATGACTATCAGGTCAGTTTGAAATATCGTATTGAAATTTAATTTATTGCAAAATTAGGTTCTTTTTGACGTTTGTCTTCATTTCATGCTAAATTAGGTTCTTTTTTACGTCCTTAGTTTGTCTTTACAATCGAAATTCCCTGCGTTCCGATTCACGACATAATCGATTATATCGCGTCTGACACTCTTTTTTCGCAAAATGATACTGGCCTCAAATAAAAGGTGCCGGCCGAAGCCTGAAAAAAAAAAAAGGTGAAAACCGCGCCGCGATTTGCAAAGTCATAAAATACATTAAATTTGAAAGGAAAAATTTAAAATTTAAATACATAAATCAGGTAGTAGAAAAAGTATCGTTCGCAACGAGAAAAAATGGGTTTCCTTACCCTCGGAATGTAAGCTTTCGGCGAACGTCGAAACTAGCTTCATTCCTCGTGTAAGAAAATCCGCCATTTTATACTCGTCACGAAATATACAATTTTACTGTCATTAAAATTTATCCGCTAAGGCGATAAGCGAAAAAATGCGAAAGAAAAACGGGTGTTTCTTTTCTGTGTATTTAGTGAAATAGACGGGAAATTTTAATAAATTTCTGGTATACGCATTTTGACAAAATAATCTAGGGTTTTGTAATTGGAAAACATGTTTGGATAAATTTTCCTCGATAGAAATCATTTTTGAAATGAGGTCTTCAAACACACTTTTTCTCCTCATTTAACGAATATGAACCATATACAGAACTCAAACATATTTTATTAGGTGTGTTTCAACAATATCTAGAGATTTGATATTTGAAATTTTGCTAGCTATTTTAGTTTTTTTTTATAAAAATATAAAACCAACTTTTTTCCCTTTTGCCCTGAATCCGCCCCTTTCGCACTGCGCGATTTTTCGCTTGGAGTGACAAAATAAAATTCGCATAGCCTCTTAAGGCTTCTTCCAACGCCAACGACCTTCAACTGAGTAACTTTATTTTATATGGTAACAATATAGCATTTTTTAATAGAACAAAAATACATAGTAACTATTTTATTAGGTGTGTTTCAACAATATCTAGAGATTTGATATTTGAAATTTTGCTAGCTATTTTAGTTTTTTTTTATAAAAATATAAAACCAACTTTTTTCCCTTTTGCCCTGAATCCGCCCCTTTCGCACTGCGCGATTTTTCGCTTGGAGTGACAAAATAAAATTCGCATAGCCTCTTAAGGCTTCTTCCAACGCCAACGACCTTCAACTGAGTAACTTTATTTTATATGGTAACAATATAGCATTTTTTAATAGAACAAAAATACATAGTAACCTTCATGGTACAAATAGTGATGTGGCTTTTCCGCATTTTTTTTAAATATGCAAAAGTGAAGTAAGAAAATTCACAGTTTACCCTTGTTTCTCAGTTTTTTGTCCACTTGTAACAAAACAACTGCTGCAGTTTTTATCGAAACGGTATAAAAAATTATAAACTTCTAGACAAAATAGTATAAAATGATATGGTTTTCTCAGTTATCGAAAATTAATTTTATTATCCATAAAATAAATTAAAAACACACAATTTTCGCACATGTCAGCCGCAGCGAATGACGTAACACCCATGTTGCAGTGCGAGCTGATAAGCACTTTATTTTAATATTGTTTTGTTCGAAATTTCAACCACCACGAATCGAGATGCAAATTTTTCCGACGGAGCCACCTTCAGTTTAAATACTGCTACAGAAAAACAGCAAATTACAAACAAAACAAAGAAATATAAAATGAATTATTGCCTAACTGCCTATTCTGCTACAGTATAACCCGTGTCTGTATATTGAAGAAAAATAATAAAAATAGAAATACAAATCAGCGACTTTTATGTCTGTTTGTTCGCGCACATCTCTGAAACCACTGAACGGATTTGGATGCGGTTTTCTTTATTAATCGTAGTGACCTTGGTCAAAAGGCTATAAGAGGTATTAATAAAATAAAGCCCACGCCATAAACGAGGCACAGTTGAATAAACTCAAGTGGAGCTGCGGGCAAAAGGCTAGTTACATTAATAGATAAATAATAATTGCTTTAAAACCAATTGGTTGACATTTCAGCCAAAACAAAGACGACCTCGTATCCTCAGCATGCAAATATCCTACCTGAACGCCCATTCAGTTGCGCCCTACTTCCTAAAATGTAAATCTGAAACATGTCATACAGTGGGCGAAACAATGCCAAAGTGGGACAGACAGGTTGCAGTATTTACGAACTTTTTTGACAACTTTACTGAGCGCTCGTTTTATTGTTTATGTTATTGTTTTGTAAAATTGTAAGGGAATGCAACGGAAGAATAGAATGTCACACGGTCATATAACGTTTATAACTGTATGAATATTAGACCCCGATGTGTGGTCTTGATACATAATAATAATGTAACTGTAATTCGACATTGCATTGTGTATAAGTATCGGTTTCAAATACCCAAGAGAGGAATTGTATGGAGGATCGAAACGAAAAATTTAGTACCTATCATAATTATGGACCAATCATAACTGGTCATAAAAATGTACAGTGTTACGTCAAAACAAGTGAAATTAACATGCCAATTACCTACTTGTCAAGGCCGAAGAAAGGACGCAAGCGCAGCCAAACAACGGTCCTCATTAATCAGCTAGAACCACCATTCAAAACTATTGGGTAACAATTTTGCAACTGTCGTCATAAACTTTAATTAACCGTCATGTCATGTCACACCTCCAGCTATGCTAATTGAAAATAAAGTGGCAAAATGCCTGCATCCGTTTGTGATGCAGATTGTGTAACTGCTATCCCAAACAGAATAGTAACGCTGTTTAATTACTTGTCACAATCGCTTGTCAATCTGGCTTCCGAAACAGGAATCGCGCAGGGAAACGTCATGTGACCGGTATTCTTACTTTAAGAATTCGACGCGTTGTGAAATCTTTATAGTTAAGCAATAGAGACGATATTTGATTAGCTGATGTGTCTAATAAATATAGAGGGATTTTGTCGGCAGCAAGATCTGACAAAACATTGGTTTGCGATCAGGAACCTGTCCTGCAGGTTACTATGTAAACAAGTGGCCAGATGTCAGCGAGCCGGTGTAATGCTATTTGCGGTGACGTAATTCGCACGGAGACTAAATAAACTACTATCTCCGTTAAGACGTTTAGGATAATCAAATACTGAACGGTTAACATACAATAGTAATAGTGGGTTTGTAGCCGGTAGATAATTTTGCTTCATTTTACAAATTTTATAGCAGTTACGCAAATGGATTAGTTTACCAGGCTTCAATTAACTGACTTTTTGTTGATGTGATTAACCTAGAATGCGATAACTAAAAAAACATAATGTGCATTAGTTAGTTGTGTCTTATTTACAACACGAGAGATTTGCTTACGAAAGGGTATTGCTCAATTTTCATTAAGAACTTCTGCAATTTGACTATTTCGTATATTATTTATGTTTTATAATATATATAATCGGGTCTACCGCGATCAATTTTTACCTTTTTACGAAAAGGGGACGCCCGACGTTTCGAGACAGTTGCATGTCTCGTGGTCTACGGGAAACTGCAGTTCCCGTAGACCACGAGACATGCAACTGTCTCGAAACGTCGGGCGTCCCCTTTTCGTAAAAAGGTAAAAATTGATTGCGGTAGACCCGATTATATATATTATAATGTGTACAAAACGCGAGAGTTTAAAATTATTTATGTTTACATTTACTAGATAAATAGCTTATTTCCTTAGCCGATGTGAAGTAGCATGCAACATGGCACAATGTGCGATGCTATACGCTGACAGTACCAATTACTACCAATCAACTAGATGCTAGGGATCGCAGTCCGTGTAGCATAGCAAGCATCGCATCGCACATCAAATGTTCATTCGATCGCCCTTAGATTGAAACAACCGTCTAGTCCTCCTTCTGCTGGGTTTCCACATCATTTTCATGTCAGTCACCCTAGATTTTGATCTGCTTAGCAATGCATAACAGCAAAAATCATCAGTAAAATCTGGCTGTTCTTTTAATGGAACGAAAACTAAGTTAATACCGGTGTTGAAAGGGTTTCTCTATTTGTTTAAAAACAAGTGGTAAGTATACTAACATTGACCAGCCTCTGCAAGGTGGCCACGTAAGAGTTCTCGCTGTGTATGATGGCGGCAACCACGTGTCTTCGACGCAGCTGCACCGGGGTCAGGGACTCCGGCGGGGGGCCCAGTGACGGAGGGGGCACCCGACCACCCCGGACTTCGCCCCCGCAGGAGAACATATCTTCTTCGAGCTGCGGACAAAGCATTGAATTTTACTAATCATATAAAATCAAGAAAAGCTTATGACTAATGTTACTAAATATCTTATGGATTGGAATATAGGTGTAACCTATTGCATGAGTGTAGATAAAGTAGTGTATGAAACTACACATAACTAGGTATTATGCCAGTTTCATAAACTACTAATATTACCATAAAGTAATTTAAATCACACTTGTAACAAAAATAAGGAAGAATATTTTCAAACCATGTAACTAGGAAAAACACATTGTTCTGATAGAATGCGTAATATGTTAATTGAAATAATTTATTTATAAAACAAAGATAACAAGAAAAAAAAACGTTGTAAAATAAGCAATTCAGAAGCGTACCTACCATTTTAAAACGAAGCTTTCTGAAATTCAGAACAAAAAAGTCCGAGTGTTGACGTATTAGGGATCGCATTGGCACACTTTAAAATATATCACCATGCGTTTTTAGCAACAACATAAACCATCAAAACCACACAGATATCACAGAGGCATTTATAATACAAGAGATTGAAACTTGGCAACATGACATGACAAGAGCTCTAGTAGCAGTGTCAATGTCCCAGCTATGTGGTCACAACCATTAGCTTGTAAGCAGTCAGTTAGATACTGTGGTCTCTGAGTAACAAACCATTGGTCTGACTCATATAAACAAATGAATCACGAGTTATAGTTGGAAAACGGTCCACTTAAATAGCGGAGAATCGCGAATCGGCGCATTCCACTTTATAAATCCGTAGCGTATCTGCTACCCCGCCATTATATCATATTATCCAATAACTTGTTTCGCATTCATGCTGAAGTATTCGACGCGAACAAATAATAAAAGAATCAAGAAATGTCCAGCCGTATTACTCACAAAGGGTTATTCATTGGATCAGCATCCAGTAATAAAGCTGATAGGCATACCATTGCCATATTTTACATTTGCAGTTATGTGTGGAGCTTGCCATAATAGGAAGTATTTATACATACATTAGAGAACCGACATTGCATAAGACAAAGATAATCTCAGTTTAATTAACCTGTTCTAAGCCCCAGAGGACGTCATTCAAACGTTTACAATTCGTTTGTATATGTATACAATTTATTTTATATTTACAACGAATGGTCTTTTTACAGACGTCCCACCTTGGTTACTTGCGAAATTGGCTCCAAGTAAATGAGCGTACGTTTAGCTATTAGATTTTGTAAACAAGCCAATCGTCAAACGTTATTGTTCCAACTGATTACTTATATCGATATTTTAATATTGTGCTTACATGTTGAACACTCCAAATACCAACCTCCGGTAGTTTGGGCATCTTCTCTGTATCTTGCGCATGCATGTCGTATTGATGTGTAGATCCTCTCCTGACGCTGAACCACCTGGCCAGCCGCCCCCCTCCCTCGTCGTCGGGCGGAGGTGCGGGAGGTACGCCATTGCCACCACCGGAACGCCATCGCTCGCAGAGCTCTCGAGCCCTGCTGAGCGTGTTCCGTAGCTGTCCACTGCTCCTGTAACAGGAAACCATGGTGTAAGATCTATAGTATATTAGAATACAGGTGATTTTGTTTGGTTAAGGGATCCAATTATAGGGGCAGGTAGAATTGCCAAGTGGATTAACTAATAATAATTAATGGTGCGAAAATATATATCATAACTGTAAATGATACACACCCTCGTGATTGAGTATTTAAATGAAAGTCAATGCAAGTTCCTGTTATTATACCAATTGTTTCAAGAGTAATTGATTATTGCGGATGGTTATTATAATGTGGTTGAAGTGCCAAATATTTGTAAAACACCAATAACAATAAAGCCAGTTGGCACGTGTACAGACGTTTTATAAGTATGTAGGTAGGTAATTCTGTTCAAAATGGCTATGGACCATTGTGTCAGAGTTGGCCAAGATTGCGACCGCGTGAACATTTTCGGTAGGTAGCTAGCGAGAGCAATATCAGATGAATATTTATTATGGTTCAACGAAAAAACTTCAAAATTTAAATAACCGCATACTTTACAAATCATACTTCTTCTTAGCGTGTCGATGGCTGCAAAATTATTATTATTTCAACTGCTCCAGACCCGGAAGAACCCGAAAGACCCGCGACCCAGATCATACTAAAATTTCTTTTAAAAACATTTACCCATTTTCCACTTTGAATTTTTACCGAATATAAAGGCAATTTGTTTTGAATTTGTTCTCTATCGTTTCTCTGGTAAATATGTATGAACGGTAGAAAATGTGGTTACTAATAAATGTTACCTGTGTATTTATACTACATACATATGCCAGAAAGAGTTTTCGTGATTCATATAAAAACTGGCGCTGGTGATAATTTGAATAATAATGTAGATGGCCTACTTCAAAAGCTTGGGCACTCCTGTATAACATAGTGTGCTGCAATGTTCGAGCCTTGAAAATCCCGATAAGGCATACACATATACACGACAGGATACAAATAGAATTACAGATGTTCTGCAAAACAAATCGCCTCTCAGTCTAGAACTTAAGACTCAAAAGAAAAGTTTTGCAACCATTTTGCAAGACCAAGTGACTCTCCTAATGTTCAAGACAAGGAGAAGCAATCAGTTAGTTTTACGACCATTGCATTCACAGATGCAATGAGATGAGACTGAGACGGACATATTAAACAATCGATCAATAATAATAAAATCACAATAGAGCAATTAGCTTGACAAACACTAAACAAAGAGTTGGAAGGTTGGCACAATAATGTACTACATATGTATGTACAGACAGATAAACACATAGCATGTTTCATGTATGAGTTTGTAGAAGCCGCGAATACATTAGAACGCATTTGGTAATGTGATGAAACATAAAATATTGTCTTTGCGGTTGCCACATTTTACAAAGTAATCTGCATATTGCAATTTACTGCACTGTCTGGTATGTTAGACTAACAGTTAAGAGAAATTATTTTCTTGCAAATGCTGGAAAGCATTCCTGAACAAAACAAATAAATCTTCGTAAAACCTCATGTTTATAACACTTTGTTTGTTTCGAAGTCTTGTCATTAAACTTGTGGAAAGCATTGGTATAACTTAGACATTACTTGCGCGTAGTACCAGCTAACTTTTTAGTTATTACTTTGCAGATATTTAACAAGAAATTCAACACAAAATGGCTTAACTCATTTACGCATTTTGCTGGTATTGAAATTCAATAGTGTTTTAAAAATTTAATTTCTTACAATATAGGCATATAAATAAGGCCAACATTCGATGAGGAGCTCATAATGCAATCAGAACAAGTAATGGAGTTATAAATAGTTTCGCAACGAAATAGCACCTTAACGTAAAGAGTAATCAAATCGTGTGTGTGATATTTTCAAACGCTCACATTTGCACAACGTTTTAACGTGAGCATGTGATTGCGCGTCCGAGCTGTCCGTCCGGTGTTTTAATATTTATAAATTGTTGTTTTTATATCAATCTTCCCGTAGATTACTCTTTTTATTGCATTGCATACAGCCTCAGACAATGGAATGTTTTGAGCTTATTGTGACATTGCAATATAAAAAAACACCAACTTGATTTAATTAAATTATCCATCATCAAGTAACATAATTACTGCATATTACATAGATGATGTCATTGCAGTCACAATGTTACTGACGAACATCCTTTAAAGGAAAACAAAGGGAAAAAGAAAAGGCGTCGTTCTGTCTGCGGTATACAATCTTATCTTTATTTGACCTGGCTTGGGCTTGTTTACACTTAAAGTAGGTGTTCTCTTTACTTAAGATAACAAAGCTCCTGCATGAAGAGAACTACTACAGCTTACAATAACAATACAGATAGTGTCATTTTTATGTGAAGCTATAATTCTTGATAACTTTAATAACCTCACTATGTTATGTAAGTAAATTACTCGTAATGTTGCTCCTGTGCTTTCGCTCTCACATCTCTACCTCTTAAATCTTGTCTTCGTCTCTGGTCAATGACAAAACAATGAATTTAAGGCACCAACATCAACGACCTTGAAGTAACTTTGTAACCACTTTATACGGTAACTATAGCATTTTTCAACAGAAAATACACAGTAATCTGCATGATACAAATAGTGATGTGGTTTTTTCTGAATTTCATTATAATATACCGAAGAGAAGCAACAAAATTCTAAGTTTACCCTTATTTCTCGATTTTTTGTTCACTTGTAACAACATAACTGCTGCAGTTTTTATCGAAACAGTATGAACATTTATAAACTTCTAGACAAAATAATATAAAATGATTTCGTTTTATCAGTTCTTGGAAAATAATTGTATTTTAGCTAAAATAAATTAAAATCACACTATTTTCGCACTTGTCAGCCGCAGCGACTGACGTAACAGCCATGTTGCAGTGCGAGCTGATAAGGACTTTATTTTAATATGGTTTTGTTCGAAACTTCAACCACCACAAATCGAGTTGCTAATTATTCCGACGGAGCCACCTTAAGGCCCTTACTATTGCCAAATGGGTACTTTCTAAAGCCTACTCCTCGTTTATGGCCAAACCAAAAATAATGAAAAAATGTATTATGAATAATCAACTCTTAGACAACATATGCAACAGTTTTCTTTTTCATACCACCAAAACTTCTACATGTTTTTTTTTTACTGAATGGTGTTTTTTGACCTCAAATTCCCTACTGCTCCTGAGTTGCTTGGCCGATTGAATTCATCTATGCTTTGATAATTAGATAAACTTTATAGATATAAACATAACATAAGATTATTCAATCGAGTAATCACGTCCAAGTGAAAAGTATAATTTTCTCCTATTTCGCCCTCTCAAGGACGCAGCGAGCGTGTAATGAATGTAACAGCCACTATGCATTGCGCGCTGATATGAACGTTATTTCAATGTCGTGTCACTTTTTTAATATTAATAAATAGGTTTAATTTTAGCAATTACTAACACTACTACCGCAAAAAAAACTGACCAAATGTTAAACCTTCATTTTCTAATCTAGGTAATTGTTAACCGTAATGCCTCTTTTATTAAGTTATTAATTTGTTTATTCTTTGTTAACATACTAACATTAAGTTAAGTTAAAAATAATTAAAAATTGTTTCATAGTTTTGTATGTACCTTTTTGGCTATTATTATAACAAACTGAAATTATGGGAATGTGCTGACTCCTAGCTTACAGTTAAAACTTTTTTAGGAGTCAGATACTCACTGTATTTTATGATGTTTTACGGTCAATAAAGATATTTTATGTTTTATGTTTATGTTTATGTTTCCGTTGATATTTGTAGCGACAAATATCGAGCTGCTAATTTGGCGATGGTAATCGCCTTAATGAACGATGCCTTAGAATCGTTAGTTCTAAACTATTTTGGGTTAATTTTAATTTATCTGTACAATCTATTTCAATCATGCGGTTCCCACAGTAAACGGAATGAGATTTTATTAGTTCGATGATTGGCTGAAAATTATACGCTTATGATGTTCGACATGCTTTTTTTGAACTTACATAAATTCTATAACTTTAAACACTCGCGTTTTGTACACATTTACATATGAAATTGCTGTTTTCTACAGAGGATTTGAAGGAAACTCAATTTTCAGTACTAACATTTTTGCATTCTTTTAGGAAAGACAAATCCAAATTATGTGGTTTCATTTGTGTATGAATGAGACAACATTAAGCTAACAGCAACATTAATTTAATTTTTGAAATGTGTCAGCTGTAAAAAATTATTACGAATCTAGTCATGGAAATGGATGGCATTTAGGACGAACTGTTTTTGAAGATTTAATTTTTATAATCAAACTGAAAATAAAAACAAAATTTAATAGGTAGACGTAAAACCTTGAAATCAACTTTCAAACGAAAAACAAATATTTGATATAGCTATTGAATTACAGGAATTACGAACTCATGAATCTGTAAGAAAATTTCTGCAATTTCATATGTATACAAGATGACTTTTTGATCATCGTCCAAATTCATACTGGATGCTTGATAAGTGATCAGTATCTTGGATCAATAACAACTTTTGTGAAATTCGTAAAATGAAATTTCGGCTTTCGCATAGAAATTCACTTCCAGTCCCGAGTGAATCACTATGGGGAGTCGAAATTTCATTTTACGAATTTCACAAAAATTGTTATTGATCCATGATACTGATCACTTACCAAGCCACCAGTATGAATTTGGACGATGATCAAAAAGTCACCTTGTATATGTATATAATTAGGTCTACCGTGATCAATTTTTTTTAACTTAATTTACGAAAAGGACATCCAACGTTTCGAGGCAGTTGGATGTCTCGTGGTCTAGTCCAGTGGCGTGCACAGAACTTTTTGCTGGAAAAGCAAACAATTGGTCAAGAACAACAATAAAAAAAATATGAAAAAATTTTAATATCTCTTTGAAAAAAAAAAATTTGTATGAAGCCAGGGTAGACAATGTCTACCCTAGAGTGAAAATTTCCTATACAAACTTTTTTTTTTCAAAGTGATATTTAAATTTTTTCATATTTTTTTTATTGTTATTCTTGACCAATTGCTTGCTTTTCCAGCAAAAAGTTCTGTGCACGCCACTGTGGTCTACGGGAAACTTTTTCGTAAAAGAGGTAAAAAAAATTATCGCGGTAGGCCGGATTATATAGGTATACATAATTACATAATTCTTTTACCCAATACATTTTTTAGATCTGAAATTAAAACATTATTAATCTGAGTCAGGTTCTATTGTTCTGTCGTTAGTAGAAGGATTATCAATGATATTGGCTTTGATTTAAAAGTCAACCATGAAAAAGACAATGCGGGTTAGATTATCAGAGAATTCGAAGTAATGAAGTATTTATTTAACGTAATCAGTAAACTAACGAATATTTAAACAACACATGTGACTTTGTACCAGCCTTGTATTATTTTCATTATCTGTATTGAACTGGTAGGTAAGTTACAGTTAAAATATAACATACAGTTTTATTAAGTTTAAATTATTAAAATTTGCTTAAACAGGGATACGCATATATCTTTTTTTTTTAAATTGATACATATCGTGAGTGTTTAATGTAGCACGTAATTCTCATGTCATATTTACATCATAATTATCATGTTATAATTTTTCAATGCAAGTGCTCGTAAAGGCCCACTTTTTATGCATTTATTTTGCCCCAGGGCTTTATTATTATTATTTTTTTTTTATTTATTTACAATGGTTGGCTAACCTGCAGCCTTTCCTGTGTACCATAAATATTATACTTTTTTTTTCCACTGTTTAACGGCTCTGGATACAGTCCTTTTGAGCCAATCATAATTTAAAGTTCACAAGATTATATTTGTTTTATTTCTTCACACTATGCATTGAAAAACGTAGTATGATACACGGGCGTAAGAGCAATAAATTACTCGGTTACGTTAAAAACACTCGCTGTGCTCGTGTTTTAAATCGTCCTCGTAATTTATTCCTTTTCGCCCTTGTAGCATAAACTACTATTATATACACAACAGATTGTTTTAAATTATATTGCATGATATTATAACAAAGTATTTAATATCATTTATTTAAAATACAAAACCAAATAATATTATATTATGTGCATTACACAGGTTCACACGTAATTTTAATATCCTTCAGAAGGTCAAATTAAAAAGCATCTCGTAACATGAGTTACCTAGGAATATAAATTTAAATAAAGCCAAGCGAAACTTAGTAGAAGAGGCAGTGGCCTCCATGAAGTTTGAACACAGGAAATTCGTGCTAATTGGTCCGGGCATATACGTTAATTGTTCGGCGCGACAGGACCACACTGCTGGTTGGAGGAAATGACATGTGCCAGCTCATGACGTGCCAATAATCTTAGCCTGGAGAATTGGACGCTACAACAGGGGACCTAAAAAGGCCACCTTGGGTGAATCATAAAATGATTTGAAAGCAGAATAGAGTCAGAGTTTCTTCATGCGTGTAATAGAGACGGCATTACAGCAGAATCATAATATTATTCATCGAAAGCGGCTTTTTTAGAGCACTTGTACAGTAATCTCAAAGTAATAATGTGCATACAAATCTTCGCCACTGTTCGGCAAAGTTCGTATTTCCTTACACTTTCTATACAATCAATAAGTTCACGTGGTACGTCCGGTCGCTTGGATATTTGTATGCGCATTATTACTTTGGGAGTACTGTATTAAATTTGAGTAAATCATTATAATGTAAAACAATAAAAATAGGTACCCGATATATTTCGGCCCACGGTATGGGGCCATCATCAGTCGAATGCAACAAAATATTGACAGATAAGTTAGGTATATGAAATAAAAAAGTAAAAGTGACACTTGTTAACAACTGAACTTTTTTCTAAATAAATAGGTTTCTCTACAGATGGTGCTGATTGCTGATTACTTTTGATAATAAATAAAGCTTAAAAAAGCTCAATATAATATATTTATTAACATCATTATAATGTACATAATTAGAGGCGAAAGCTAAAGGAAAATAAAAATTACAAAATAGATAATATAAAACCAGTTAGTTATTTACAGATTTATTCTGCATTGATAATAAGAAAGTACAATTATAAGGAAGTTTGGTAAAAATATGAGACATGCAGAGTTGAATAATGGCGTTTAATAATAGGCGTAAATAATGTTATTTTCTTTCATTAAGAGGTATCATCACGCGCAAACCTTCATACAAATGCTGTCAGCAAATTGTGGGGTGTCTATGGAATGTTATTATAATATTTTAGGCTGAGTGAATTAAAATTATCTAGATCTATGTTTAAGCTGAACTAAAAATCGTGAAATTTGAGTAATATCTTAACAACAAAACACTAAAATGTGTGAATTTAACGTTTTTTTTACTGAAACTGTAGCCGAATGTGCTTTTATCGTTTTAGACAAAAACAAAAAGTTAATAGGAGTGAAACATCAAAAATGTTATCTAGATTAATAATAACCAAAATAAACACACTTCAAAATTCAAAATTTAAAAAGTTCATTTTGCAAAGTAGGTATATGGTGTTTCACAAGTCAAATTTTAATCTTATAAAAATATATGTAATAAAATAATAAATTTACATGAACTACTTAGATTAAATGTTTTTTTAATTTATGTAGCAATATATATACGATTAAAATTATAGGTAAAATATTATTATACAAGGTGAAATCCAATCAACCGCCCGAACCCATACCGGAGACCCGGCCAGCGACCAGGAACAGGTTCAATGATCACCAACCGAGCCCCCAGCACGAATCCAGGCGGCCGACCAAATCCCATCCTATATACTACATAGTAATAGGTTACATATATAAATACATGCCTACCTCCGCCCATTCGATTAGTCTTGCTAAGAAGAACGGGCAAGAAACTTGGCAAGATCATGTCTTTTTTTTTTAACATAAACTTATACTATACATGCACTCCTTTCACAGTTTTTATAACATATTTCATTTTCATAACTTTTGACTTACAGCTTATAAACTTTTCACGACTTATTATTATTCCCCACTTTTTCGGCAGGCTTCCAAGAATGACATCCCCATCTTCAATGTCAAACCTACCCTACCCTACCTACTACCACAAAATATAGCTACTACTTCCTCATAATCTCGATGTTATACTACCTACAATTTGACTTGTCATTGATTAACGACATAATACACTGTTTACTATATCATTTATTGCATGGAATAACATTTAATCAGTCTAAACTCTTGATGACGGTGAAAAACCGAAACCGGTCGGGTTAAATAAGCTAATATACTGTGAAACGAGTGCAAGTGTGTATTCATCCTGTTGTTATCCAAGATTCACCAAGGGCTGACAATCGCAAGTATTAATCATAACCAAAAATAGTCTATGAAAACGTCCACAGTCTTGCCAAAATCATGTTTCTCCTGAAACAAGTTTTCAATTTTGCGAAATCGGCACGATTGTATTGTCTTCGCAAGTTTCATGGAGCGTGCACCTTATAGCGAAATGAAACAGCATGACATTTGGCCACGTCCGCAACTGAGTTGGTCTCGTCAAGATGTCTGTTCCTAGCTTAATCTGAGATTAAGTTAAGAGCCTTTCTAAACTCTATTTATTCTATGTTAAGCATGATGTAAGCGAAGTGTTAAATGAGATGATACAAAATTCGCAATGCAAATTGGGAGACATAAATATATATTTTTAGCAGACGAACTTTCACGCTTGTTGAGCTTGTAATGTGGTTCATAAATTAAATACATTGAATACTTCCTTTAGATTTTGTAGTAGAGTATATAAATAATTTATGATATTTATTTTGTAGCCACACATGTTTATAACTATATTTTCTTCGATTCTGATTGGTCGTTTCGGAATAACTTTAATATCAACATATCGCCATTCATCCCTCCTTGTGGATCTCATTAAATTTTATCGAGCTACATATGAATGAATGCTGTCTCTCACACATTTGAATCTCGATACTATAGTTAGAAATATCGATGATATAATCCATCTCTATCGACAAGTCGATCGGGATATTATGTCAGTGAATGCGTCAATGGACGTTGAACTGTCTAAGAACATACATGTTTTAAAATTAACATTAACTCAAATATACTTTCGTGTGTAAGGGACGTGACTTCCTTTAATGACGCTCTAACGGATTTCATAGAAAACACGTCCTTATAAACATCCCTTCCTAATGGGAGAGGATGAACTATTTTTGTGAGTAATCAATCATGCTAGCGTATATGCAGTAGGGCGGGAAACACTACCTACACTTTAATTGGTATAATGTTGAGAATAGAACAGTTATATGAATGGTAGCTAGTAATAATGGTACAATTAGTCGTGAACATGAGTCAACTGAGCGTGTTTGACGATTGTGAGAAGTTCTTACAACAAACAATGAAGTAAAATTATGTTTATGAACTTGACAAACCTGTAGTAAAAATACTTTGCAAAGGTAGGCCAAGAAAATTGGCGCTGACCCGAACAAATACGAAAGAAATGAACCAGGTCATATTCAAATTTTTTGCAAATTATCTTCTGCTGTAGCTAATGAACAGGACAATAGTTCGAAATCGTAGATAATTATATTTGACAAGGTTTACAAATGTTAAATTGTGGGTCATTGGAAATGTCAAACGTGTAGAGAAAAATGACTTCAACTCGAACTTCAGATAGGTTCAAGTCGAAGTCAATTGACGAAATAAGCCATTAAATGTCTGAAGGTGAAGAAGATAATTCCTACAAGACGAAGACAATTATGTAACGAATAATTGTCTTGGTAAAAACGGGGTATCTAGCGACTACCGGGGTATTCGGTAAATCGTATTCAAGATTTTAAGGAAATTGGTTCTCATTTAAGAAATGCTATTTAAACGTACGACAAAATACTGGAGAGGCAGAATAACTCGCCAATTTAGTTTATGATTTCGGTGCCAAACTTCTCGCTTTATTGTGAGTTCTGTTACATTCAGACGAATCTAAACAACGAAAGCGATTTTGACTATTTCGATGGTTTACACAATACCAAAGAATTTAGGGTTTATTTTGGACATAGGTAGGCAAAGTAAGATATAAGATTAGTCAAGAAGTCGCTAATAATGCGCACTGATAAATAGAGAGCAACATGTCTCTGAGTTCCATTTCCATTCTATTTATTTATTCCACAATAAAAATAATTTTGCATGTATGGCCAATCGATACCAATAAGTCATAATTTTGGTTTGTGTCGATATCGAGAGAAGCTATTACATTGTTTACTTTAACTCTAAGTTATACTAAAAACTGATAATGAATGTTCTGTAAGCACTGTTCTATATGAATGAGAGATAAGATAACATTTTGTTTAATTATTTGTCATTTTGTTTAATTATTTGTTTGTTTAATTTGCGGTATAATTATTTTCGTTTGTGAAATGTATATAAATATTGTCTGAAATGTATAACGTGTTAGTAGTATGCTGTAATGTTATATATTTTAATTAAATAAATAAATAAAAATAAATAATTAAAAATAATGGTGGTGTGGTGTAAAATATAAGCATGTGTGCGAATTAGTATACAGGCTGTTTAGTTTTTGTGAGGTTAAAATTATAGTTGTAGGTTTTTCTTTTTTTTTCGTTAATTGTTTATTGTTTTCATTATCTGATATGTATTAATATCTGTCTATTTTCTGTAGGTAATAAGATTTTAAATTTAGTTTACAGTTGCGTTGGCTTATAGTCTGTTATAATTCTTTTGGTAATCCATTGTTATCAAATATTTCAAAATCCTTTTTCCATAGAAGTTTGTTGCTTTTAGTAACAAGAGAATCTTATTTGTTATACTTCTAGTCATAGTCTTATGAATGACTTTATGTGTTTTTGGATGTTAATGCAATTGGCCTCTTCCTTTTTTTTGTCAATATTTAGATTCGAAAACCGTTTCGAGGAATAGCTTTCCTTAACCGCTTCTGGTATGCAGATATCAAAATTAAATGAAAAAAAGTGACATCTTTCAATCGACCTTCAGTGACAACGCATCTTTTAGTCTGACAAGGATTCGACCATTCTACCTAATATGATTACGTCACTTCCTGCAAATACTAAAATACTTATAGTAGAGGATCCGTACTAGAAACGACCTTCACCCATCTGTTTAATGGATGAAAATTATTTTATATCAAATTTAATATATTAGAAAATATATCTAGAGTGGGTTGTCTTAAAAATTCCTGGCAAGACTATGATTAATTAAAAATTGAAACATGACTTTTTATTAAATATTGCACTCATGAGTTTAACGAATAAATTTAATACCAACCGAAAGTATAAAAGCCTATAGAATATACAAACGTTGGGTTGTCTATTTTTTCCTGGCGTAACTACTGGGTTGCCAGTTATGTGTTTTTGGATGTTAATGCAATTGGCCTCTTCCTTTTTTTTTGTCAATATTTAGATTCGAAAACCGTTTCGAGGAATAGCTTTCCTTAACCGCTTCTGGTATGCAGATATCAAAATTAAATGAAAAAAAGTGACGTCTTTCAATCGACCTTCAGTGACAACGCATCTTTTAGTCTGACAAGGATTCGACCATTCTACCTAATATGATTACGTCACTTCCTGCAAATACTAAAATACTTATAGTAGAGGATCCGTACTAGAAACGACCTTCACCCATCTGTTTAATGGATGAAAAGTATTTTATATCAAATTTAATATAATAGAAAATATATCTCGAGTGGGTTGTCTAAAAATTTCCTGGCAAGACTATGATTAATTTAAAATTGAAACATGACTTTTTATTAAATATTGCACTCATGAGTTTAACGAATAAATTTAATACCAACCGAAAGTATAAAAGCCTATAGAATATACAAACGTTGGGTTGTCTATTTTTTCCTGGCGTAACTACTGGGTTGCCAGGTATAAACAGGTAAATCGATATAGTTATTTTCACCTATCTGTTTAATAAATAAATCTTATATCAAAATGAGCGCTATTTAATTGCGAATACGATGATTTAGGGTTGTCTGTAAAAAATCTGACATGAATGACGGTTGTCGAGTTTTGAAAGGTGAAAATTTTATGCGTGTGGAAACTTGTGACAAAGAGGTCCGTGCTATAGAATGCCTTCCTTCCCGTTAATATGTCATATTTGTTAATAATAATCTTGAAGTTTATGATTAAGCTTTTTATGTTGCAAAGTGTCAAAGGCGTTACTCTAATCCAGGGGTCTCCAAACTACGGCCCGTGGACAAAGCCCGGCCCGGGAGCACCATCAATCCGGCCCGCGGTCACTGGCCGGACATGACTGGTTTCTAGCCCGCTGTTAGTTTATTTAAAATTCACAAAATTACCTATACAAGGTGACTTTTTGACCATCGTCCAAATTCATACTGGTGGCTTAGTAAGTGATCAGTATCATGGATCAATAACAATTTTTGTAAAATTCGTAAAATGAAATTTCGACTGCCCATAGTGATTCACTCGGAACTGGAAGTGAATTTCTATGGGAAGCCGAAATTTCATTGTACAAATTTCACAAAAATTGTTATTGATCCAAGATACTGATCACTTATCAAGCCTCCAGTATGAATTTGGACGATGATCAAAAAGTCACCTTGTATAATAACAACGTAATGTTATTCATGATATATGAAAACTCGCAACAGAGTTTGTGGTCAGAGTACCGGATTGCTTTCTGCACCTCGTCATGGAGGAAAACTTTTGGCCGCAGGGGGTGGTGTTCCGTCGCTTCCGCGGACAAGTGCCACAGAACAGGACAAAGTGAAGATTTAGTTAATTTTGTAATGTATTTGTATATATTTTAGTTTGTAAGGTATTTATCTATGGACCACAGATGCCTGATAATAAATGATTTGATTTGATTTATATTAATCGAAACGTTACGATGCGTCTTTGTCTAAAAGTGGCGTTATTATAAGAATGTTATTTATAACCCTATTTGAAGGTCTGAGCACAGCACGCGCTTCATCTGACTACGTCTTGTCTGAAATACCAACCAAAATTGCGAACTGCAGAAAAGATATCTCACTAAGCAGCTAGTCTAGAAGTAAGTACATGGTTGTAATCATTTAAGTTTAGATTGATTTCGTCTGTGAATCTAGATAAAAGAAGAGAGGTACTGTTATTAGGTTGAAATCCATATTGTTTTGGGGATACGATGTTATATTTGTGGTAAAACCTTCTAATTTGACTGCAAACATCTTTTTCTTGATTGTAGATAAGGTTGTTATGAATGTTAAGTATATGAGTATTAACCGTGAGTCCAGGGTGGAGTTGAGTCTTTGGGAGCGCCTCAGCGGTGTGTTCCGCACCGCGCTCACCGGCTCCTCCCAGCTGCCACCTGCTGATCTGTGTTCATCTGGAACAAGAAATACACGTTATTTAATATAAAACACAGAAAAAGCAGGAGTTCACGCCCTAAAAGTTCCATAACATTTGATAATAATAATAGACGTTTATTTCCATATGAAAATATTTAGCACATACAAATATTTCTGCCAAACTGTAATGCAGTTTGTAGGCGGAAAAAACTCTGTTTAAATAAAAATAAACAATGAAAAAAAATTAAATTTAACAGTTTCAATTTAACCTAAAAAGCTTACTTAAAAATAAAAGATAATCGTTTTATCTACACTTAGATATCATATTTCTGCAATATTAATGATTCTAACTTATTTTTGAATACAGCACGGGTTACATAACATTCTGAAAAAAAAAAAAAAAGGGAACAAACGGATATACTATGTTTAGCAAGACTATGCAAAGTTGGTCATTGCCCCGACCGACACCTGCCGCCGTGTCAAAGGAAATGCCGCCGTCTCGACTCTTGACACAAAATACACCGCTGCTCGTGACCTGCCTGACCCTTGTACCACAAAATAACCACTTTACAGAAGGTTTACTAAGCATAACTAGCGAAAACAGGTGCACGCACACATAGACGCGGACGTATGACGATCTCGGATGAAGTCGGTCGAATGCCAATACAAAATTCTGCCGAGATCATCATACGTACGTGTCTATGCATGTGTGCGTCTGTTTTCGCTCCGTCGTCGAGTCGGCCTTCTGGTAGTATCTATTTTGTGCTTGTACCATGATAATCATGTGTAGTTGCATTTTATAACAGAAATCAGATGTCGGAAATATCGTTATACAGATACAGAGGGTTGAATGGACCGCTATGCATCGTCTCGCTGAATACTGTCATACTAGTATATATATAGGTTGATCAATATATTTTTGGAAAAGTAATAAAACTTCAGGAAAGGTATAATATAAATAGTATTTATTTTTTAACGTAATCACCTTCTAACTTAATACACCTTCAATAACGTTTTGGAAGTTGCTCAATTCTCTTTGAAAAAAAGCTTGATCCTGGGTATCGAAAAAAGACTCTACAACACACATGACCACATCATCTCCGTCGAATTTAATACCACGTAAGTGCTTTTTCAAATTAGTAAAAAGATGAATATCACTAGGAGCTACATTTGATCGATGCGCAGGTGTATTTTCATGATGAAAAAGCACTCCGTCTCGCAAATTTCCACGTTGTTTGTTTTTTATTTTCTTGCGTAATTTTTCAATCAACGTTGCGTAATACTCTCCTGTTGTTGTCTGTCCTTTAGTTAAATAATCAATCATAATGATACCTTCTGCATCCCAGAATACAGAGGCCATTATCTTGCCAGCGAACGCAGATATTTTAAATCTCTCAGCTGGCGGGGAAGATCTTTTTCGTACCTTACTTCGGTTCTTCGTCTCCGGGTCAAAATGCTGAACCCACGTTTCATCAACGGTCACGAAACGTAGTCGAAAATATTCTGGGTCTTCATCAATAATTACTTAATTTTGCTTTGAAATGTTTACTCTTGCTTTCTTTTGTGCGTCTGTTAACATTTGATTTATGATAAACACGCGGCAAACTTTTTGAATTTTAACTTGAAATTCTCAGTCATACCTTATTAACAATTTTTTAATTTTTTTTCAACGTTGTGTTCAGTAGCAGCGGTAGTTGGGCGCTCAGAGTGAGTTTCGTCGTTACAGACGGTTCTGCCGCGTTTAAATTCCGCGCACCAGTATGCTACTGAAGAATAAGACGGGAGCATTGTCTCCCAAAGTAGATTGTAGTTCTTCAAACACACATTTAATAGAAATATTTTTCAGGCAGAAATATTTAATAACGACGCGAACTTCGATTTTCTTCATTTCATTCTCAAGTCCCCGCCAAATATAAATAACAAAAAAAAATTTGGTGGCAGTTATTTTTCAGTATCCCTATAACTTAATGTAAAGTATCCGATTCCATAAACTTATTGATCTACCTAGCTAGTAGTAAAGCAATTTGGCTGATAAATCCGATATAGTACACTATAGACCAACTTATTTAGTTTTCGGACCCATGGGTTAATAAGGGCGGTAAAGCTAACCAACCTCCGCTTCGCCGATGATATCGTCTTGTTTGCCGAATCAGTGTACTCGGTCCAAAAAAAAAAAAAACTAATGACCAACAGTAAGACAAAGGGTCGAGGTAGAAGGGAAGGTTTTACTCATTTGCTAAAAGGTAAGATAGGATTTTTTTAAGAATTGTCTGATGACCTTGTCACTTGTGAATTTAAGACATTATACTGATTGTGATTGCTTATAAAAAAGTGGTCTGTCTCTGTCTACTCATCTGTCATCTAGCTGTCAAATTAGTCTGAAGTAAATTATTATAAATTTATCTTGATAGCAAAGGACACATTTCTAAACAGCCATTACTCAACTGACGTCACACGAGGGCAAATGGAAGTTGCAGCCTTTTCGTAAAAATATTCATCATTATGAGGTTTTTTAGACCATAACCAGAGAATATAAAGTACCAAAACTTCGAAAATATTGCTTATTAAAATCCCAAAATGGTTTTTGAATTAACAAACCTTAACATGATTTAATCTATGCCAATTCTGGATCGACGTACTGAGTTTCAGAAGCGAGCTGCTAGTAGCTTTTGAGTTAGGTCGCGGATAGACCGAGACACCAAAGCTTAGTAGAAAGAATTTCAGATTTCTTAGTCCTAATAAACAACGACTTTGACTGTTTATATGTAATGATAGTCGCTACTAGCACAAAGCACTATAGATAGTCGATCTAAGACGAGCTTTTCTTTTCGTATGACTACCATTGTAACAGCCATTAATGTCATAGTAGTAGCTTTAAATACGTAATTATTTCAAACATTTGATGATGATAATGCCTCCTGGCCGTTTTCGGTCACAGTGACTGATCAAACCTTAGCAAATTGCTGGTGAGCCGTCCAATGGCTGACACAGCTTATCTTGGCCTTGAAAGTGCGATCACAAACATTACATGTCAAAATTCCATTCACATAATTGTAGGGAAAGGCTGGTTCGTTGTCATTTACGCGGCCACCCTGTATCCCCCTAACGATCTTGACTCGAACTGTGTTGGTACAAATATCGACAGAAACTGTATTGAAATAAGGCTCATATCAGAGCACATTACAAAGTGGCCATTACGACATCGCTTAAAGAAAATAATACTTTTCACATGAAAAAAAATACCATCAATAATTTTCCTTGTATTTAAAGACCCATACAATTAGTCAATTTTAGTCTAAAACAGCTTGACCTTGAATCATTTCTTCCAAAGAAGTTGTTCTTTACAGGTATATACAAGGTGACTTTTTGATCATCGTCCAAATTCATACTGGTGGCTTGGTAAGTGATCAGTATCATAGATCAATAGCAATTTTGGTGAAATTCGTAAAATTAAATTTCGACTCCCCATAGTGATTCACTCGGGACTGGAAGTGAATTTCACGAAGTAATTTTTAAATTTTTGGATTTACGCCATCCAAAGCGTTCTCTGATTTGACAGTGCAATCTAAATGCAACGATATTTCGTCTGATGAGTTATCCGGTTCAAAGGATTCGTTTACAAGCTCATCGAGAGACATCGACTTGCAAAAAATGGGCGGATTATAGTAGTTGTCGGATTATCAAGCGGCGGACTAGCGAGAGAGTACTGTATTCTGTTTCGATTAATCAGAGAAAGGCGGGTTTTTCGCAATCCCGCTGTGAAACCGCTCTTAAACCTTATTTTCAAAGTGCCAGTACACCTGTCACGAGTATCTGATGCTGACAATGTTAAAAGGGATCAAAGTTGCAATCACAAAATTCTTAGATCTGAACAAAGGATTGATTAAAGGAGACGTCTGCCGTCGACTCTGCATTCTATGAATAGGATAATGATCGTGAGCAATGAGGAAATACCTATAGCACACGGCAACTATACTATATATAAATGCGCAATGGAAGATGTAAATTAGCATCATGCTTCTTTGAAAAATTTGACATTGACATAAAAATATTATTTTATATATAAAAATATTATTATAATAAGTTTTTTAAAGTATTATGCAAAGTTTTGGTCGGTCATTAATCTTAGGTTCCGTTAAAAACTGACGAGTCTGATGACTCTTATCGCGAAATTTTAGTACTTCCTTAGCATTTGCATAACAATAGATAGATGAACCATAGAATTAAAAAAATAAATAAAGCAATACATAAACTAGACTAATACTTATCACCTACTCGTAGAGTCGTTCATTATATAAAAAGACAAAATTATCTTATTATCTTAAACAAATATACACATATAATACTTGTATCCTAATACGAAAAATTCATACAGAAATTAACCTGGAGAAAACTTTTAACAAAAAAATAGCAACCGACTTCAATAGTAACAGCAGTCATTCACTAAAAAGTTAATAATAATTCTATAAAGACCGATGGTACCGAAGCAACACTTTTGCCGACTTCTTTCTTCCTGAAACAATATGTTATCTAGAAGTCGGCGTTCTTATATTGGTATTTATGTTGCTGTATCGTAGGAAATACGCCGACTTCTAGATAACATATTGTTTCAGGAAGAAAGAAGTCAGCAAAAGTGTTGCTTCGGTACCATCGGTCTTTATAGAATTATTATTAACTTTTTAGTGAATGACTGCTGTTACTATTGAAGTCGGTTGTTATTTTTTTGTTAAAAGTTTATTTTATTTCACATTTTTTAGTGTTGCTGGGTTAAATTGTGAAGTATGGGTAGTTCTTGCAAACGTGGTGTTAACATGAAACGAAGTTCAAGTCAGTATAAGTAGCTATGTTTGAGTAGCTTCCTGCTATTAGCACCCTAACACAACATGATTACCGCAATCTCGAGTTATGTGCTGTCATTTGTTGAAGAGTTCTACGGTGATGAAGCCAAGATCGAATTTTTTTTTTTTTGGCGTTGTTACTCCATAACTCCGTCATTTCTGAACCGATTTGAACAATTCTTTTTTTGTTTGAAAGAGTGTACTTCCAGGTAGGTCCCATTTTGGGTTTGGTCATGATCTGATGAAGGTCTTCAGAGATAGGCAGTGGAACTCCTCAGAAAATGACAGCATACCTCTCGAAATTGAGGCAATCGCTATGTACTTGGGTGCTGATTACAAGGTATTACTTGAAAATCGACATTCTTCCACCTGACCTTCGATCCTGGCTTCATCAACATATTCACCATAGAACTCTTCAACGGATCAGAGCACATAACTCGAGATTGCGGCAATCACTGCGTTAGGGTGCTGATTCAAGGGTATTACTTGGAGATTATCAGAATACCCACCTGACCTTCGATCCTGGCTTCATCACCATAGAACTCCTCAACGGATGACAGCACATAACTTTAGATTGCGGCAACCAGTTTGTGTTAGGGTGCTCATTGCAGGGCATTGCTGAAAATTGCCAGTGTACCCACCTGAATTTCGATCTTGGCTTCATCACCGTAGAACTCTTCAACGGATGACAGCACATAACTCGAGATTGCGGTAATCATGTTGTGTTAAGGTGCTGATAGCAGGAAGCTACTCAAACATGGCTACGTATACTCACTTGAACTTCGTTTCATATTAACACCACGTTTGCAAGAACTACCTATACCTCACAATTTAACCCAGCAACACTAAAAAATGTGAAATAAAATAAACTTTTAACAAAAAAATAGCAACCGACTTCAATAGTAACAGCAGTCATTCACTAAAAAGTTAATAATAATTCTATAAACACCGATGGTACCGAAGCAACACTTTTGCCGACTTCTTTCTTCCTGAAACATTATGTTATCTAGAAGTCGGCGTATTTCCTACGATATAGCAACATAGAAAGCAATATAAGAACGCCGACTTCTAGAAAACATAACGTTTCAGGAAGAAAGAAGTCGGCAAAAGTGTTGCTTCGGTACCATCGGTCTTTATAGAATTATTATTAACTTTTTAGTGAATGACTGCTGCTACTATTGAAGTCGGTTGCTATTTTTTTGTTAAAAGTTTATTTTTAAGTGAACAAGATATCAGGTTGAAACACCGCAAGATTTTTTCGATACTATAACATATAATTGTGATGTAATTATAATAACAATTCTTTATTACAATTATAAATCCTTATACCAGTTTTAGATTTGTATTTTATTAGGGAATATATATTTTTTAATAACGTCAACTTTCAAAGTAAAAGGTGTGTCAAGGATTTTTCTTTTTTCTTCTTATTTTTTTCATAAGTATATTCTAGCGACATCTAACTACGTCTCTATACAGCCAAAAAGCAAAATTTGATGAAACACATCATGTATAAAAGACTAAGTTTATACACTTTTCTATAAATAAACAGTTACCGTTTCATTGAGAACAGTTTTTACGAGTACCTGAAACCATTCCACAAGTTCGGCACTTTTTGAATATCTCGCCATCTTGCACCTCTTGATGAGAGATGGGTCGGACGGAGTGCGGTGTGGGGGGGAAGGGAAACATATATAAAGAAGATGTGTGCAAAGTTTTATTGAGGTTAAAGCTATCAGGACGTCAAAAACACCTAAAGCATTTATATGGCAGCTGAGTGGGATGGCCCACCATATTGATAATAATGATGAATACTAGCGGTTTATTGTACAGTTTGAAGGTAATTTTTTGAAATCAAGTTTTCGCCACACTCGAGGCGTAGCATTGCATTGATCCTCAACTTCACATATTTTTATTTTACCTGTACAGTGATTGTTGCAGGTTTTTGATATAACAGAGGAACATGCGCGAAGCAATGTGAGGTATTATAGACTCTTAAGGCGATTACCGTCGCCAAATTAGCAGCTCGATGTTTGTCGGTACGAATATCAACGGAACTAACATAGAAATAAAATTCATATCAGCGCGCAATGCATAGTGGCTGTTACGACGCTCGCTGCGTCCTTGAGAGGGCGAAATAGGAGAAAATAATACTTTTCACATGAACGTGATTGTTCGATTGAATGATCCTATGTTATGTATAAACTTGATAAAAGTTTATCTTATTGCTCAAAGCATAAATTAATTAAATCGACAAAACCGCTTAGGAGCAGTAGGGAATTTAAGCCAAAAAAACATCATTCGGTAAAAATTTGTTTTCATATAGAAGTTTTGGTCAAATGAAAAATAAAAATGTTGCATATGTTGTCTTAGAGTTAATTATACATGACACATTTTTTCAATATTTTTGGTTTGGTCATAAACGAGGAGTAGGCTTTAGAAAGTACCCATTTGGCGATATTAAGGCCCTTAAGGTTAAACGCCAGCCGCTCGGTGCAAAATGCACAACTTAACTATGTTTACCTTCGTTAGGAGTTAAAAGTGAAACAAATTTGATTGGTAATGCTATCAATACGGCATAACACGTCTTTACGTATTTGACAGGACTAATCTTATTTTAAGGGAATCATTGAGTTAGCGGCCGCGGCCGCGATAGGTACAGATCGTTCACAGTTATTTTACCTCTAGGCTGATCGAAAATGTTTCTTAAGTATTGGACATAGAACAGCTGTCAGAGGTAAAATACCTGTGAACAGTCTGTATTTGAAAAAAACTATAGCCGTCTTATTCCTGCTGCGCGGCGCACTTGCAAGCGAGTCGCCCCGCGCGCTTCCCGCAACCTTATTCTGTGAGGCGTCCGTATTCTGGTAATGTAAAGAGGTGCGATTGTGTAAGGTTGGTCATAGATGATAAATCTATACCATTGTCAAGGAAAGGATCGTGTAGGGCAAATTCGAATTGTGTAAAACTGTCCATAAAATGAAGACCGAAAAGTAACCGAAGGTTTAGAAATGACCGATGGTTTAAAAAATGCGAAATGAAATTGCGTTTTATTGTGTACTACCTAGTCAAACTTTCGGGAACGTGGAAAGCTTTTTTTAAAAAAAGACAAAGTTTTCTTTAAAAGCGTATATTCGCTTCAATAGCCGAACTAAGACTAACTTTATTCTATCTTAAACTAACAAACAATCATCGGGCTTATCTGCATCCGTCTGCCGAGTCAGCAGCTGAGCTTCTAGAATATAGACTGTTGATGAGCTTTATCGCTAGAGTCGACAGACGTAACTCCTCCCGCCTTAAGATCGAAGTTCTCTTCTTTATGAGCAGAACTTCGATGATTAATTTTAAACAATTTAAGGTAATACTTATATGCTAGGAAACAAAGAAATACAAAGAGCGTTACATATAATCCAATGGTCCAAATACTTATACTATTCACTGTGATTGCCCTTTCACTATTACTTTCACTCACACTTTTCTGAAGACTGTATGATAAAAACTTCAAATCCGTCAAGTCAATTCCTTCTACATTTATGGTTTTCAGAGATGTCGCTTCTGTTGGCTGATTTATCTTCGGCAAGTTGACTATTGGCATTTTTGAATAAACTTCGTTTTCTTCTTCGATAAAGTTTCGTTTCAGGGTAATATTTCCAATTTTTACTTCGCATGAATCATCCAGGGTAAGAATATAAGTTCCATGAACTTTCTGACGAAATATTTCGTTGATGCAAATTCTGGATAACAAAATTTCGTCTCTACTATAGAGAATCCATCTGTTAATCTCGATGAACTGAACTTTCACTGCTTCAATGGATATCGGGATTTGCTTGCATGACGTCACGTTTTCAGCATACGTCATTAGTTCTGTGACGCAGGGGTCTTGAATAAAATTAGAGGTATCGTCTTCCAGGCAGAGAAAACTGGATTCGTCGATTTCTTCGCATGAGTGAGTAAGCAGTCTGATCTTTAACCCTTTCACCAGGAGATAAGGATATTTGGGTACAATAACAACGGTATGGTCTTGGAGTAATACAGGTAAGGGAAGGAGCTTATAATAGATATATGTGTCCTTTATAACAAGTGGTATTTCCAAAATATATGTTATTTGATTTTCTTTAAAGTAGGCTTTTAACAGTATAGTTCGCTCTATCTTAACTAAATTTTCCAGTATAGGAGGATAAACTAACTTTTCTAACTTATTTATTTTGACAAGCAGTTGCAATAGCTTATTAGATTCTATTACAGATTGATGTAGTATTCCTAACCTACTTAATGCTAAACTAGTTTCTATCTCATTCAATTTAATAAGAATATATTGAAAATTATGAATAAGTAAATTATATGTGCTTATAACTTGAGTCTCAACATGATTAAGGTATTCTTTCTTTAGAATTTCACTAATATTATTGCTTACTTTTCTTATTACTGTATTAATCTGAATGAGGTTATCATTTAATTTAAAAGTTGAGTTTGCTAAGGTTTGCACCATTTCAGTGATCAATGTCAATTTCTTGTTATTATTATTCTGATTTAGCTTTATTTCGTTAATCATTTTGTCATATCTAATGGCATCGTCATTATCAAGATTTCCTGTTATTACTTTGATTAGTGAACCAAGAGGGTTGATTATACCACGTTTAATACGAATTGATGGTGCTACTTGTCGAAACTTTTCTATAGTTAAATTCTTAACGTACTCTGTTTGTATCTTAATATCTATAAAATTATAAGTAAAATCTTTATCAAAATTATGAACTAACTTATCTAATTCGGATGCTCGCATGATATTAGTTTCCAAATCATCTGCGACAGGTTTGAAGTCTAGTATCTTTGCGATGATCCATTTGTCATTGCTAATAACAGCAACACCATTTTTCACGGGCAGGAGTCCAGGGTTTTTATTTAGGTCTTGAAGTTGAAGCGCATGGAGTCGCATCATCATGGCCACTGCCAGGACGAGCAGGTGTCTGTGGAGGACGTTTAACATTCTTAACAGGAACCTTAGTGTCACGGTTTCGAACTCGAATAGGAACAACGTTTCTAGAGGTATTGCCTGTTACAACAGCCTCTGAATATCGCGGTTTGTCTTTACTACTTCTTTTATTAGTATCTTTTGCAAAAATTGTGTCACCGGGTTCTATTTTAAATTCCGTCTCACCACCTCTCTTATTTATTATTTTTTCTTTCTTTTTCATGGCTTGTTCAGTCAAATGATTATAAAGATATTTAGTTCGTTTTTTATGTTCTTTTATTAATTGTTGCATGTACTGTTTTTCAAAGTCTACGTCAAAAGCATGTCTTGAGTCTGTATGTCCTAGTAACACTTCAAACGGGGTCATACCAGTGGTGGAATGTATACTATGGTTGTATGCCATTATGGCGTATGTCATTATGGATGCAGCGTCTGTATACTTTTGCTCATATTTTGCCAATCTGTATATTTCTATGATCGTGGAGTGGAAACGTTCAATAAGACCCATAGAATTGGGGTTATTAGGGGTGCCTATATGTAACTCTACTTTATATAGAGTGAGGAGTTCTTTCATTAAAACGTTATTAAATTCTGATCCGGGGTCTGAGCTGATTTTTAGGGGTACGCCGTAAAAAGAGAAATATTTGATGAGGGCTCTAACAACTTCGGGAGTAGATCGGTTAGCAATTTCAAACGCTTGTCCGATTTTACTGAAAGCATCTATAATGGTCAGGTAATAACGTCCTTCTATAGAAAACAGGTCAATGAAAATCTCTTCTAAAGGTTTAGTCTGTGTCTGTGTCAATTGTAATTTGGGTTTTAGGGGTTTTCTATCATATTTCATTTTTCGGCAGGCTTCACAAGAATTTATTACACTAGATACAATTTGGTCCATGTTATGCCAAAAATATGTTCGTTTGATGTGGGATAAAGTCTCTTTAATACCTCGATGGCAGGTTTTTCCAGCGTGGTATTTCTGAACAATTTCTTGCTGTTCTGATTCGTCTTCTACGAGAATAACTCTTTTGGTGCATTCATAAAATTTTACAAGTTCTTTTTTAAATAGGAATATTACTGTTTCTGTAAATTGTCGTCGGTGTTCGTCATCTTCAAAGTAGATGAAGTATTTACTTTTATTTTTGATGTATTCTTTTAAAAATTGTTTTACTAAATCAGGTCGATTAGTTGGTAGATGGACTTCTAAAATTTTTTGTTTTTCTGTAGATAAGTCTTTAACGGAAAGTTTGTCAATTAACCAGGTATAGATTAATATTTGATTCGGTTTTGTGTCAATGGCTTCCTGTAAAATGGGAATACCTTGAGATTCAGTATCATGTGCAGAATGAGCTGTTTCAGTACCTGATTTTTCAGATGCTGTTAAAGTTGTACTGGAAGGGCTTGGTATAGAATATGGGGATCTACGACCTATTGATAAGGTTTTCTCTGAATCTGTATCTGGAATAGTTATTGGTTGTTCAGAGTCAGAGTCTGAAATATTCATTGGCTTTACTGGTGGTTTTTGAAATTTTTTCTTTTGTAATTTACCTAGTTCTTCGATTTATTTTGTCAGTTGTTTTATCGTCTCATTCGGGTCCTCGTCTTTGTCAACGTTTGCTTGAGTGGAAATATTGTCATCTTTACCTAAAGCATTAATACGGATGCGTGATAAAGCGTCTGCATTTGCATTTAATTTACCTTTCTTGTAGATTGAGTCAAAGTCATATTCAGCTAGTCGTAAACGCCAACGTGTAAGTCTACTGTTTGTGTCTGTCAGAGATTTTAGCCATTCTAGGGGTTTATGGTCGGTAATAACTTTGAACTTTTTACCATAAAGGTACGGGCGGAAGTGTTTCACAGCCCATACAATGGCAAGTAATTCTTTTTCGGTAACGCTATAACGAGTTTCGGCATCATTAAGGGTGCGGCTTGCATAGGCAACTGGTTTGTCATTGCCAGGTGTCTCTTGTGAGAGAACAGCTCCCAAGGCAAACTGTGAAGCGTCCGTTGTTAGTATGTATGGTTTGTCAGGGTCTGGGTATTGAAGAATAGGGGCATTCACTAGTAGTTCCTTACATTTTTGAAAAGATTCTATGTATTTTTCATCGCTAATAGGCATAGTCTTTTTCTTTTTTAATCGTGCTGTCATGGGTTGTGTAATCTTTGCAAAGTCTTTTATGAACCGTCTGTAATATCCAATGAGTCCAAGGAAACTTTTAATTTCAGTTGTCGTTCGGGGCAAGGGGTAGTCAAGTACTGCTTTAATCTTGTCGTTATTAGGCTTCAGTCCGTCACTAGTAATCATATGTCCTAGGTATAAGACCTCTTTTCTCAAAAACTCAGATTTATCTAGCTGCACTTTTAAGTTAGTCTGTCGTAATCTGTCAAACACTGTCCTTAACTTGTCAATATGTTCCTGTAAGCTTGAAGAGTACACAATAATGTCGTCGAGGTATACTAGACAGTGTATACCCTGTAGTCCACGTAATACATTGTCAATTGTCCTTTGGAAAGTCGCTGGTGCTGTTTTGAGGCCAAAGGGCATTCGAGTAAACTCGTAATGTCCTGACTGGGTGGTAAATGCTGTTTTTTGTTGGTCTGCTTTAGCTACTTCGATTTGGTGGTAGCCGCTAGCAAGGTCAAGAGTCGAGAAGTAGGTACTTCGTCCTAGTTTGTCAAATAAGTCAGTTATGTTGGGTAAAGGGTACTTGTCATCAATTGTCAGTTCATTTAATTTTCTGTAGTCAATTACGAGCCTAAATTTCTTTTCGCCGGATGCGTCAAGCTTTTTGGGCACCAGGTGCACAGGTGCACTCCAAGGGGAAAAGGATTCTTTCACAATATTGTTCTGTAACATTTTGTCTACTTGCTTATTGATTTCGTCATTTACTACTT
Organism: Ypsolopha sequella; assembly: GCA_934047225.1. Lineage (NCBI taxonomy): Eukaryota > Metazoa > Arthropoda > Insecta > Lepidoptera > Ypsolophidae > Ypsolopha > Ypsolopha sequella. The sequence goes on from OW203996.1 coordinate 15,748,474, forward strand.
GTGGTTGTCTGTATGGTCGGATATAAATGGGGTCTTCATTACGGGTTCTAATGTGATGTTTAATGTCGTTCGTAAAAGTCAAAGGTAATTTTTCCGTATAAAAAATGTCTTTATATTCTGTACAAAGTTTTTGAATTTTTTCTCGTTCTTCATTGTTCATATGTTCCAAACGTAACTTAGTCAAATTTTCAGTCAGTATCTCGTCAATTTCAAAGTCGTTGTCTACACTCATGTGGTCATTTTTAATGTCATTGTCAACACTCATGTGGTTAAGTTCAAATTCTTTATTATTATATTTCGTCACTATGAAAGGTCTATCAACTATTAAAGTCATTTCGTCTTCTAGTGTGTTTTGTATAATTGTTGTCGCATAACCATTTTCACATTTCACTATTGCACTTGGCATTCTAACACCTTCACAAAATTTTACGTAGTTCAAAATAGCATATCCGTTAAATAAGTTGGTCGGTAATTTTACTCTTTGTTCACATCGTGGGGCAAGTTTAATTTCGTTTGTTGGATTATAGATCATGGGTATCTTTGTGGATTTTGTATATAGAATATTATTTTTCATGTCAATTTTTGCATCCAGTTGTTTTAGGAGGTCACTTCCAATGAGTCCATCGTAACGTCCATCAACGTCGTAGACATAAAACTTGTGTGATTCAGAGGTATTGAATGTGGGAAACAAAGGTATTTCTATAACTTCACTATGTTTACTAGAAGCATGTGTGCTTATCACTTCAAAAGGTTCGTACTGTTTATAATTTTCGAAATACTCTTGAGCTTTGGTTGGACTGATAAATGATCGTGAACTTCCAGTGTCTATCATGAATTTAGAATTAATTTCTGGGATTTCTACATATGGCAATTTTAGTTTAGGGCAACAATTAAGATTTATTATTTCGGGTGTTTGTATGAGGCCAGCATGTGAAAATTTTCAACAGTTGTCTCTTGTTCAGTAGATTCAGTCTCAGTCTGAAATTCAAGTGTCTCGTCAGTATTGTCCGTATACGCAAATGCGTCATAGTCATAGTATTCATACATATTGTCATTGTTATAGGTACCATTATTTTCGTCAGTCTCAATGTCATTCAAATTATATAATTCGTTCATACGAAATCCTTGAGGTTTCGCAGGTTGGGCTGTACGCATGCTTACGTCAGTTGATTGCATTTTTGGCTGGACATTTTGCGGTTTGTTACCGAATTGCTGTTGACCTTGAATGAAGGGTGGTTTGTAGCCAAACTGTTGCTGTCCTTGATTAAAGGCTGGTCGATAACCAAACTGAGGTGTGGCTCCAAATTGGGGCTTGTATCCTGTGGGTTGCTGTGGAAGCTGGGGTCTAAAACCAAATTGTTGGGGTCGTTGAAAGGGTAGTTTAATCTGTTTGCTCTGTGGAATGCCAAATTTGAATTGACCTTGTTGAGCAGGGGGTTGGTATAGATTAGGTCTCATATTTGGTGGATTCTGAGGAATGCCGAATTTAAAATTCTGCTGTGGTTGCGGGTTTTGTGAAAAGAAAGGCTTCATTCCGAATTTTTCAATAAAAGGGTTTTGTACTGCAGGTTGAGGCTTTGGCTGTAAACTATGGGGCATTTTTAACATTTTGTTTCTTGTGTTGTATTGGTATAGGAAATTCACTTCCTCCAGGACAATGCTCAATGCATTTTCCAAGGAACTGCATCCTTTCAATCGTACTATGCGTAGTAAATCCTCTGGTAGATTATAAAGGAACACATTCATTGACATATTGTTGTAAATCACAATTTTACTTGACCGAAGGTTAGGGTCTTGGATCATGTTTACTTTGGCAATTAATGTGCTTCTTGTATGTTGAATTCTATTGCAAAAATCTAAATACGACTCGCCATTTCCAATTTTCAATGTTTCTAACTCTATCGCAATACATTCTTCCGAACGTGGATCACCAAAATGTTGCTCTAAAGCTGTTTTTAAATCTCTCCATGTATCTAAATCTTGTCGTTCACTAATTAATGATGCGGCTCTTCCGGTTAATTTTGAAGTAATCACATGGAAAACATACAAATCTTGAGCTGCATTTCCCTCTACTCTACAACAACGAATCACATACTCACACTTTCTTATAAATAAATTTAAAAGCTTTTCGTCACCGTCAAATTTGGGGATGACGTTAGCAATTTCCTTTGGAATCTGTTTAATATTTTCCATTTTAAATAATTAATTACTTTTTTATTTTATTTTATTTTGTAACTCTCTATTATTTTAATACTCTATGTACTCTTATAACTATATCGTCTAAATAAAATCAAATAACGAACATCAATTTTTGGAAATATCGCGATTTGTTTCAAGACACTTATAACTAGTGGAAAAGGAATGGAAAATTAGAATGGAATAGCTATTTGGGTCTACTCACAGACTGCCCATGTCCCTCCGTTGAGTCTTAGATCGTCTTTCTTAGCCGTTATCCAGGGTTCACCAAACAGGTTTTCACACACTTTTCTTGACAAATTTATTTGGTCCGTAGTTTTCCTGATTAAAACGTTTCTTACGTTCGTCGAATTTACTGAATTTAAGTTAACGCGACGCGGAAAATACTACCGGCTGCGCCAGTCAAACTTTCGGGAACGTGGAAAGCTTTTTTTAAAAAAAGACAAAGTTTTCTTTAAAAGCGTATATTCGCTTCAATAGCCGAACTAAGACTAACTTTATTCTATCTTAAACTAACAAACAATCATCGGGCTTATCTGCATCCGTCTGCCGAGTCAGCAGCTGAGCTTCTAGAATATAGACTGTTGATGAGCTTTATCGCTAGAGTCGACAGACGTAACTACCTACGTAAAATGAAATTTGATAATTTATTTACTTTAAAATTATGTCAAACACAAAAATAATAGATCTTTTTGATTACATTTTTTAAATCCACCACAAAAAATAATTTTTATAATTTAAAACATAGAATTCAATCGAAACTTATCTCCATGCAACTCGTATAACCAAACGCAACAATTGAAGGAAAACCGAGTTTCAGCTGCTCGACCCCAGGTGGTGGCATAAGTTTACTACTACTCAACAGTATATGTAGTTGAAGAGCTTGACACGGGATTACTTTTTTTACTAGATGTGATGTCTGAAAGAGACAGCTCTATATCTTATCGTATTATTTGTCTTCGTCCGAGTTTTGTAGTTATAATAACGCGTCATATTTTCGAATCAATTCAAGTGTCAAGTCAACTGCAACTGCAAAATATTTTTGAATCGGTCGGTGTTTTATTTTATAGTATGTTTCTTTATTATATTAGTATGACGAAATAGCAACCGAACCAAAATACAAATACCGGCCAAGTGCGAGTCGGACTCGCGCACGAAGGGTTCCGTACCATTATATATAAAAATAGCGAAAAAACATGTCTGTTGCATGGGAGCCCCCTTAAATATTTATTTTATTCCGTTTTTTAGTATTTGTTGTTATAGCGGCAACAGAAATACATCATCTGTGAAAATTTCAACTGTCTTACTATCACGGTTCATGAGATACAGCCTGTTGACAGACGGACAGACAGACGGACAGCGGAGTCTAAGTAATAGGGTCCCGTTGGTTACCCTTTGGGTACGGAACCCTAAAAAGTAAGAAAAAATATTTTAATCTGTGGCCGAACTGCCCTAAACCTTTTCATAATATCTTTCCTACAAAAATATAACCCCAAACTGTGTTCATATAAAAAACAATTCTTATTTCTGTGCCAAAGCCAAGGGTTTTGACTAAAAAGCTCCACAATTTTAATTAATTGAACATCATTTATTGATTTTAATGGTAGAATAAAATTTTTTTTACCTAATTTTATTCCAAAATAATCAAAAACACTTACCGTTAAACGATTGTCATAGACAACAAGTCGCCGCAATCATTTGACATTAGCGATGAACTAAAAAAATCTTAGACAATTCGAATTATCTGTCAATCTTAACAAATCATTCACTCATTGTCTAAAATAACAATACAAATCGTAAAGCATCTATGAATACCATAGACAATTCGAATTGGCCGTTTGACAAGTGAAATGATTAGTTTTAAGCTATCAAATGAATACGATTTCATGACTATTTTCTTACACAATCGCACCTCTGATTTTCATGTTTAGTTTATGAGTTTAGCGAAAGAATCATTAATTAGAGTAAAATAATAACACATGTTATATACGTAAATAAATCCAAAATTTGGGTTGATTGGTTGTTTAGTAAGACTAATTGAACGGGCAAAGTTAGGCAGATATTTAAATTTATTTGTAGCGTATTTGGATATTTATTTGTAGCTCTTCTGGAAGGATGGGTTTTTTGTGCGAAACGTCCTGACAAAATCAATATGTTGTCCTGCTTGCAGTACGTATTTTGTATGAAAATTTGACTTGTCCTTCTGGCAGTACAATGACCTTGACCCTGAACGGCACAACGTTATCTTGTCCACTCAGTATGACATTTATGTTTTCTTTGTCAGGATGGTCGTTACTGACACTCAATTTTCTTTAAAAGCTAAAAAACAAACAAATTATTCTAAATAATCATTAAAGCCTCTAACGTTTCAATAGTTCTGTTATCAAGCATTGATTTATATTTTACTGAATGAAGATTCAGCAGCTAGATACTTAGGTACTCCCTCATTACCATTTCTTGATTTAAATTATCTTGTCCTCTCAGTAGGACATATATATTTTCTTTGTCAGAATGGTCATTCATTACTGACACCTAAATTTCTATGAAAGATATAATATTTTAATAATATACATATAAAATATTAACTTAACAATTTGTATTTCTTTTACCTAGAATTCATATACTATTTTATCATTGATTTGTAATTATACATATATTACTTTAAATATAATTAATAAATAAAATAATTTTTTTTAGCTTGAAATATATTTCGGCCCTTAGTGGGCCGTCATCAGTCAAGTATTAAAAAAGAAAAATATACCATAGTAATAAAAACAGGAAAAGAAATAAAAAAAAAAAAAGACAATATTTTTCTTAACTAACCTAACCTGTTTGTATTGGTCCACAAATTTTTTATCAAATAATAAAATTATAAAATTTTAAAAATTTTGTGGACAAGTACAAGCCCTTCAAGTGCCAACAATCACCACCATAAATTTTTCTCATGCCATCCCAATTTTCTGTGGTTGGTGGGGTATTCAGGGTATGTGTGGAAGAGCGTGATGGAAGTGATGAGAGGGTGGTTTAGTTTGTCTGTCAGTTAGTGTTTTCTGTTCAGTCCATGGTTGTAGTGGGCACCAAGTGACCAGATGTAGGACGACTCCCAGGTCCTAAGGTGAATGTCAGTTAGTGGAGGGTGAAATGATTTAATGACGCGAACGGTGAAGCAGTTATTGAAGGTTTGATTATGAGATCGGGCGTGTGTCGGGATAGGTAGAGTGTTATTTTGTACTGAGTCTGTTGTGTGTCGGTGAATGTTCATGCGGATGTGGTGAGCGTTTCTTGTTTCACCTACATAGAATGCGGGGCAAAAATTGTAAATGGGTATAATATTGGGAAAGTTTGGCTGTTATATTTTTTATTTTATTTACGATTTCCTTCATTTACGTTAAAATTTAAGTAAGAAGGTTCTAATTTGATTAACTGGCACGTTGCGAGTATTTATGTTCATCAAAATTATACTGACTTTGACAGAAGGCTGTAACAGATGATCAAGATTTTGGTATTTGTCAAAAATGCACAAAGGAGCATATAACAATAATTAAAGATGTTTTTGAAACGCGGATACGCTGAATTGAGACGGCAGTAAGAAGAACACAGTGTAACCTATATACTCGTAGCACAAGATTAGAGTCCATCAAACGAGCAGCAATAATTGTGTGGGTTCTGTTCCATATGCCTGCTTCAAGCAGTCCTCATCGAGTTACGTATTGATATTGGAGACCGTCAATAGCCCTCTGAAGAATGGAGAGAAATCCTTTGAGTCTCTGGCTGCCTTCGAATGTCTTGCGCACACAATGCACTGTATGAAATCAACTGCAGCTCTTGGGACAAATGCACGTGTGGTTGCGTCTCTGCAGTTTTTCAATTATGCACCTCGACGTGATTCTTCAATCCTTGTTGCATAAAATCTTTTTATTGTTGTTGCACTCGAAAAGGGTTATTCGTTCATAAGTTTATAATATAATCACATGTGCGAGTAATACTTTAATAAATATATAATATTGCCTCTATTGGCCTTTTATTTGTTTTTTATTTTGATTTATTTTATTTTTGACGTAAAGATTATATTTTATGCTCGGTGCCTATTTGAGACCGAGGAGTCGTCGACCTTTATTTTGGTAAACTCGCTTGGCTTTACCAGAACCGTAGTACTTTATTATTCTTTTATTACCCATTATTTACCATTTATTATTGTCTTCTACAATGTTAATTTATTTAATAAATGATACAGCAAACTAACCTAACCTGTACATTACACTTACACTTATTGCACAAAAACAAAACAAAAGGGAATATTTACATTACTATACACCACACACCACTAGTTCACAATATTATACAAAATCGGAATCGTCAAATGCACTACACTACCACAAAAACACCTGATATTAGCCAAAATTTTCTTTCCACTTTCTATGTGTTTTTCATTGCCCGAAATAAAGACATTTTATTTTTTTATTTTTGCGTGACGGGAGCGTGTCGTTTGACTCTAAGTGCCTGATTAAATTTAAAAGCAATAATCAAAATCGTTAGATCTTGTTTTGGTATTTTTTTTTTCAGGCGCTATTAAATATTTTCAAGCTTTTTCCTTCTAAAACAAATTGAATAAAAAAAGAATCTCATAGGAATCTTTACTTCTTTGAACCATACCTGAATATGTGATGTCTTCCGCATTTTGGCCCGTATTTGGTGAGAAACTGATGATAAACAGTTTCTTATTTTTATGACTTTGTAGTAACGCGTGAAGCTTATTATAGCGTTAAATGATAAATTATGTAAAAACGAATTCCAAGGGGTCTTAGAATAAGGATCAACGTATGTTTATGCGGAGCTGCAATTTTCTAAAGCGACAGGATGCAGCGTCTTCGAAATTCTAAAATGTCGAATTTCACATTTTGTCCGGGATAATCGCCTTAAGCGTCCTGTCTTTTTCTTTCTTTATCGAAAAGACAAGGACAGAACGCTTAAATTAAGTTTAGTCCTGTCAAATAAGTTAAGGCTCCAGTCCCCTAAAAATCATTATTCTTGCAGAATTATCAGAAAAGAAAGATTTTATTGTAGTTAGTAAGAAAGCAATAAATAAAATACATTTTACGTTAATTTATAGTGTGGAATTTGAAGATTTCAAAACACATTTTTTCATTTACTTTAGTGCTACTTTTAATAGGTTTTTTAGGCTTTAAACATACCTTTATTTATGTTATACGCGTTGAGAGTCTCATTCATGCACACGTCACGTAAAAATTATGACAAAAACAAGAAATTTATTCAGGTAACATTTATTCCCATATCTTCAACAATAATCTTACCTGGTTACTTTTTTGGATAATACTTTAGTTTTCTTATTTCGAGTGCTTTAAGTAATTGTGATTTTATAAATTCAACCACTGATAAAATATTTTTTTTCTACTAGAAAACTATCGTTTAGCGTAGTCAAATTTAAAACACGTAGAATAGAACTATTAATAAGTGAAATAACAAAAAACGGTATTTAAAAAATTATTTTAAGAACATTTATCAAATCGAAACTTATCGAGAGTTTTAAACACAAAACGCGTCGATATTTCCCTCAGTTTCGCTGGGACATCGCAGCGTTCAGACGTGTGTTGTGTAGCTCGACGTCATTTTACCTCCCGCTCGCACGGTTGCTCCCTTTCCCTCGCGTAGATTCTTATGGAGAGGCGAACTGTATCACGAAAGTTGCTCTACTTGAATATTGCACTTATCATTTAATAAGTAAACAACTATGGATAAAATATTTTTTGAATATTTTAAGAAATCCCTGTTTCGATAAAATAAAGTCTAATCTACGTCCGTCCGTATTTCACAGCATCATAACTTTAGCACCGTAAAGATAAAGACATGAAATTTGGCACAAAAATAGCATTAATTTGCCTACATATTACATTGTAAAAAAAATATGAAAAATTTGAAATTGTTTAAAATATTTTCAAAACAAAAGTGAGAAAAATAAAAAATATCCTAAAAATACAATATGGGTATCAAACTGTAGACACTAAGAAGGTGATTGTAAAAATATATACTTTTACTATATTTACTGGCACTGGTTTTGTGAAATCTTAAAAAAAAACACAATAATGTGTATGTCCGAAACTGGTAGACCGAAAAATATGAAAAAAATGTCCATTATAGATCATAACTGACCAATAACCGGGAAAACTATAGTGATTTAAAAATATAAAAAAGTAAAAAAAATGAAAAAAAAAATGTATAAAAATACAATATGGGTATCACATTGTAGGTATTATAAAGCTTATTGTATTTATATATAGTTTGGCTATATTTAATTGCATCTATTTCGATAAATAGTTGAAAATCTATAAAAAAATATACATTTGTCCCCCCTCTTATCTCCAAAACTGGTGGACCGAAAAATATGAAAAAAATCATGGTAGGTAATACGCGTTTACGTAAGAATTACAGAAAAAATAAAGTGGTTGAGAAATTCACAAAAAAATAATAAAACTAAATTTATCATCCACAATACGGAACCCTAGGTTCTGACTAGAGTCTGACTCACACTTGGCCGGTTTTTTTTTCAAGATGTTTGCGGTAGGCCGTTTTTTTGGGCGGTTTTAATTTAGTTTTCGGAGCTTTTATTACTACCCTTAATTTTTATCATAAGTATCCGGTTATCCGGATAATACATTATCCGTTATCCGGATAGTAAAAATCTGCGAATAATTGCATGCCCTAATTCGCTTAGATTAAGTTATGTTAATGTGTGTTAATTCGAAAACCCGTAAAGCTGTATTTTAGAAGTTGTGGTCTAAAAAACCCACGGGGATGGCGTGACACAAATTTTATACCAGCACCACTGTCGCCACTTTTTGGAATAACTAAAGCCGAAGCTACATCCTTTTTATTACTTTACTTACTTTTATTTAAAATATCTTAAAAAGCTATCGAAGTCACTAAAACCGACAGTCGAGATACTCGTTACAACGTGCTAGACAATAATGCATCAAAACAAAAGAACGTACGCAGCTGCGGTTCTTATCATTAAAACATCACATTTCTAAAACTAAATTTTTTACCTCTTTTATTGCACCTTAGTCATAATCATGGACACACAAACTGACAGACACTTAATTACCGTAAGAGTTTCTATTTTTGATATTATATTACTTTAAGAACTGATTGTAATATGTGTGTGAGTATTAGGAATACATAATTTTAAATGTTTTCATTGTTACGATTTGATTATTAATTTTCTACATTTCCAAATTTTATAAAGGTATTTTTTATGTCAGGCATTAGTTAAATGAAAATCTTGATGAATAAAGAAATTTTCGGGCACAACTACACGCTTTTTAGGGCATGCAGGTTTCCTTAGAGCGATAGGCTCATCACGTTGAGACGTAATAATCGTCAGAGAAACGCGGGTGTACTTATAGGTACACGTATGGGTGGACTTATGACTTGCATCTCACAGTTTACACTCGGAACACCTCTTGACACCCCTTCGGTAAAAATCTGCAAATAATTGCATGACCTAAATGTATTGTGTCTAAATACTAATCACTCTTACTGCTACCAATAAGCCATCTATTCCAGGTAGATTTACTTTTGTTTATTTTGCTTTTGCAAATTCATTTTGTTTGTTCCGATAAACAAACCAAACTTTGTAAATTACCGTTACTTGAATAATTAAAAATCTTCACATGTCAAATTTTAAGTAATCATACACGAAGTAGAGCAACATTCAGGTGCGGTCTCTAACATCATAATGCAGCGGGGGGAGCGCCACTTCTAAAGACTCAGGTAAGATGAAAGCGAAATGTTGCAAAGAGAGTCTGGGGCCTTAAGATGTGCTTCACCGAATCGGTACCATTGAAAACAATAACATGACTTATTGTGCATTTTTCAAACAGTTGCTTTATAAACCTAACAAAAACCAACTATTTGCGTGAATTGCCACAGACCGAAATATTTTTCACTTTTAACTTCTAAACAAGACAAACAAAGCTTTAGGGCGGATTTCACCAATGTAACTAAACTCGTTTAGTTCAAGTTGAACTCAGTTTAGACACTTAACTGAGTTTAAAGCATTTCACAAACGCAGTTTAAGCTAAACGGAGTTTAAAATCTGAACGCCCGATTTTGGCCGGTTAAGCTCTTAAACTGAGTTAGCGATTTTTACTACCTGAGCGACCCAAATCAGCGACTTGAGCCATAAAACATCTATCAACCCATTGTGATTGCGACTTAAACCGAGTTTAGGTTAATGTTTTCGAAATGTAGTGGTGAAATCTGTTTGACTAAACCAAAGAATATAAAGTATAAACTGAGATTAAGTTGACCATTTAAACTCTGTCTTAGCTAAACTAAGTTTTGTTAAACTCGGTTTTCAAAGCGATCGGTGAAATTGGCCCTTACTTTGCACCGAGCGGCTGTCGTTTAACTTAAAGGGGCAGGTAGTCGCCAACGACCTTGAGTCGACTTTTGTCGGTACAAATATACCTACAGCGGGTACAGCGCGCACTGCATTACGACGTCGCGTCACTAAGGACGATAAAATATAAGAAAATAATTTTCGCATGGACGCGATGGACGGAAAAAAATCCATTTTTTCTAAGCAATTGTATTTTAGTGTAAGAACCATACCATTACCAATAAAGGTTTCAAAGAAATAACCAATTTTTCATGCTGTTTCGTACACGCGAGAATAATTTCCTAAAATGAAGTTTTTATTTATAGTTTAACTAACAATATACCTACATATTTTTTCATAATTTTTAAACACACCGTTTAAGAGAAATACGTTTATTCATAGAGTAATTTTCGGGTGATGCTGAGAAATAAATCTTCAATGTCATTAGTAGCACAGAAGAATTAATAGTTAGCAATATAATCCAAACAAGCAGAAGCTTATAAATGACGGACTCTATAGGCTTTAGTAACGACCAAAACATCCTTCGTGTTGACAAATCATTATAGTTCAATTGGCAAAATCCTCATCTATTTTCGATTGGCGGTCACTCCATTCTGACCATTTCTGACTTAAGGCTATTCTTGTCATATTCAAATTCAAATTTATTTATTGACAGGACAAAAACAAAGAAATATTCAGAAAACATATACGGTGTTACTACAAAACGGTGTTTAACTTTAGGCAATGTTTAAATCTGTTGTTGTCGCTTTTTCTTTCATATTTTAAAAGAGTGACAGCACCAGATTTAAACATTGTCTAAAGTTAAACACGGTGTTGTAGTAATACCGATAGTTGATAGTAGTAGGTACTAAGATTGGCGTTCTCTAGTCCCCACAGTAGGATTCCCTGGGTGGTGGGGACTAGCTTCCTTTACTCGTCTCTTACATGCATAACTTTGGTGTTCCATGTATAAAAAGTAGTATACTGAAAAAAGAAGACCAGGGCCCGTAGCATAGTGTTTAATCGCGCGCCATGCGACTTAGTTGAATCACAAGTGCGGGGAGCGTGACACGATGTTTCACGATGACGAATTAAACAGTACGTCACGCTCCTTGCACTTGTGATCCAACTAGTGGCGTCGCGCGCGATTAAACACTGTGCTACGGGCCCTAGGCAGGTCGCTTTTTGTAGATATTTGCCCACCATGGAATCAAAAAGTAAATGTATACTCTGATTTTTCATTCCGTAGAATTATGACAGTTCAAGGAAAGGGATGGAACTGTGCAAGTGAGCGAGATGAACTGTATCGTTTCTCCTTTACTAGCACAGCGCCATCTCTTTCCCTGAAATGTCAGAATTCTACTGAATGGAAAATCAGAGTTTAGTAATAAAATAAAAGTACTTTGACTTTTGTCATTTTAAAATAAAAAAATTAACATCTGTCACTGCAATACGGTATCAGTAACGAGAGCGCGTTAAGAGCGCTAGCGCAGCCGGAATGTGATATATCCGCCATTTTCAAAATTCACTCAAAAGTTTTTCAACAATACCTTATTACCTATGTATTGTGTATGTTGCTATCGCAAAGTATCCGTTGGTTTCGGTAAATTAGAATTTCAAAAATTTTGAATCGGTGTTGGCCATACTTAACTACAATTTTTAGAATTTTCGTGTGTCTACTTCGTTTTACCTCAAGAACCACTCAACGGCTTTGGATGCAGTTTTTTTTAATATCATAGAAGTGACCTCGGGCCGAAAACTGGGCAAATATTGTATTACCGCGGGCGAAGCCGCGGGCCAAAGGCTATAGTAATATATACCTACTAATAATAATAATAAAGCAGTAAAAAAGTCGCGTCTGTAATTTTAAATCAAAAATTTTTTAAATTCTAATTTGCAGAATCCAATGGAAACTTTGCAATGACAACACAACACATAGGTAATAAAGTTCTGATGAATAACTATTGAGTGAATTTTGAATTTAAGTGTTCTGTTTCGATTAATTAGAAAAAGGCGGGTTTTTCGCAATCCGGTTGCGAAACCGCTGTTAAAGCGGAAAAGCGGAATTGCCCTAAGACGCCTCTTAAAGATAAAGCCACCCACGCTTCACGTACAAAGAACTTCAAGGTTCAATATCTACTGGCAGAGGTTCTTTTTATTGAAATTCTCCAGTCATTATTAACGGTCTTGACCTTGGAAAATGTTTGAACCACGTGTGAATAACTCCTTACGATAGATTGTCGTCAATCAAATCTTTAAACAATTAAAATGGCATCACGATGTAAATGCAAATTCATGAATTACCTATTATACAGAGTTTCTGTTTCTTCATTAGTTTATGCTTGATTTTAGTTATTTTATGTTGATTCCTGTCACGCTTCATGCTGTCACGTTTTTGAGGCACTACACACCACATTTCAATTACTTTTTCTTTTACCACACAGTTTAATTACATAACTCTATCTTAGGCAAAGCCTTCATTGAGATCAAGGCCTTTTTTGGTCATTAAACCTTAAAACACTGAGTAACTGACATTCACTATAACTTCGCTCAACACGGAAATCCATTACTTACATAATCTTTTTGTTATTTAATCACAATTAATCACAGAAAACGCGCATTTACTGGAGACACAACAATCGCGTGTCGTCTCAACAGTGCTTAGTCATAAACTAACACGTTGTCTACAACAAACAGCTAATGTTGTTTAAATCAGAATCTCGTTGATTATTTCTATTACTACTTTATGGTATCTGCTCAACCGATTCTCAAAATTGGTCGGTCTGGACACTTAGCAACTTCGAGTCGAAATGTTACTCCTACGTCGGTAACGTTGACTGGGATGTGAATGGAAGATTTTAGAATAGGCCCCTAAAGCATAGGGTTGACGACCTATTGTGCCCCAACTTGTTGCCCAGTTATTAATGGTTCGTTACCTTGGTTATTAGGTATTACTTTGCACAGGTGTCTTACGATTACTTGTTACGAAATGGTTTTGTCTACACGCTCGTGTTAGCATAGCTGTCAACGCGAAATCGAGTTTATTTCTTACTACTTTACTTTTGAAGTGTTACCAGCTTGGGCGTTATTAAGAGCGGTTTCGCAGCCGGATTGTGAAAAACCCGCCTTTTTCTAATTAATCGAAACAGAATAATTTAAAACTTATATTCAAAATTCACTCAATAGTTATTGAACATAACCTTATTACCTATGTATTGTGCATGCTGCCATCGCAAAGTCTCCATTGGTTTCTGTAAATTGGTACATACTTCAAAATTTTATAAAATTCCAAATTCTTTAAATTTTAATTTACAGAACTCAATGGAAACGTTGCGATGGCAACATACACAATACATAGGTAATAAAGTTTTGTTGAATAACTATTGAGTGAATTTTGAATTTAAGTGTTCTGTTTCGATAAATTAGAAAAAGGCGGGGTTTTTCAGAATCCGGCTGCGAAACCGCTTTCAAGTTTCTCTTTGTCTTGTTTGTTTGTAATTATGCGTTTTGTAGTTAAAAAGGTGTTAGAAATTATCGCAGATATTAACATTTTTGAACCTTAACACAACGAAGCCATAAAAGTTTACTCATTGTTTCGGGTATCAGTCAATTGGTTATCGCTACTAAACTACTTAAGAACTGTTTAACAAAATAAGTTACTTAATTAGTTATAACCTCTACCAGAAGTCATTACAACTAGTCGTAACTCATCCTTATCTAAATTACTGGGAAATTAAGACACACACATCCTGATCATTGTTGACCTCCCTTTCACTAGATATCTACCGATGGATGCAGCAGAATAAATCATTCCGACAGAGAGATAGCAGAGTCAGAGCGATGAATATGCCCTGCAAATATGGGTGGTCAATTCGACAGCCTTATTCGGAAGTTGACTGAACTGGTAAAGTAGGGTAGTCGGGCGAATCAGTCTTAGATAGGAAAGTACAAAATACAATCCTGGGAACGCAAAGTATAATCGTTATTGGTATAGATAACCTTATTAGATGAAACACTGACATAGTGAGGTTGAACGTATCAGGTTCGTAACGAGATTCGATTTATGCCTTTACGGTCAGCGGGATATCTTGATATATTGGTTTCTCTGGACTAGGTTGAGATCTGAAGGGCCGCGGGCATTGTCAGTCATACATCAATGGTTAAGAACAGTAACAGTAACCTAGTATCCCTCAGCCAGGACCAGTCCAGCGGGCCTATTATGTATCTCTAGTTGCCTTCTGTACTGGGTGCCTATCATCAAAAACATAGATATACCATCGAATTCCGATTTCCTAAGGATATGTTCGCACTTTAAGTGACGACACAGATTGTTAATAGTTCAATACCCACTAAAGGCAATTTTGAAATTTCAGTTTTTATCTATGTTTTTGATGATAGGCACCTAGTACAGTTGGCAACTAAAGATACAGAATAGGGGGGCTGATCCGGTCTAGCGATCGGCACACCAAGGGTACGATATTTATATAGGGGGGGGGGGGGGGGAAGACATGCTCTCAACGGATTGGGGAGGAAGGTGATTATAAAAAGTATAAATTCACAACTCTTTTGCTAAGGGAGAAGGTTCACAGTATTTGTTTGGGTTATCGCTACCCGTGTTGAAAAAAATACGTTGTTGGACTTCTGGCAGTTTGGTGTTTTCTTCCATTTTGTTTAACTGCACCCAAGCAGCAAATAAACCGTAAGCAAAAAAACTGGCCAAGATCGAGATGGGCTCGCACAATTAGGGTTCCGTACCAATACTACAGTGAGCAAGCAGTCAACAGCACCATTTTTTTTAAGCAATATAATTAACGCAACTTTGCTAGAAAAGCCTAATTAACATTAAACTATGGTCGCCAAATGCCATAAATCACATTTGTTTTATACATTTTATTCAAAATTAAGAAAAACAATCATAAGTTTTGGGTTTGGGAACGCGATCCAGGAATAAATTAGAAAAGTATACATAATATTATTAAAACTCGCGTGAGCTGACATACTAAATTATTATTACATACGGCTTGAACACTCACGTGTGATTGTTGTTGACTATATGCCAACCGTTGTTGACTATATGCCAAAAAGTATACATGTTACTATAACGACAAAGATCACTATTACCATATTAGATACTTGGTGATGACCACATCAAGCACGAAGATCTCAAGTATCTTGAATACTCAGATATACTAAGGTTTGCTAAAAGAAGCGGAAGATTTGTTTATTTATTTATTTTACAAAACCCACAGCACAATTTACAACAATAATACAGAAAAACATTAACTAAACATAGGCCAATAACGGGTTTACATTATATAATCTTTACTTAAATATACTAAAATAACTAAGACGAAAAAGAAAAAATAATAATAATAAATCGAACTGGATAATAAAAACTAAAAACTACAAAAGAAAGCGTAATGTACAAGCTAATCAATTAAAAAAATAAGAAAATTAATTAATAAGAAAACTAAGGAAAACAAGGGCTTTAGCACAATCACTAAATACTTATAATTATAATAGTAAAAAGTTAGAACACTTCTATAAGGGTGTGTGAGAGGGTGCATGAGGGTGTAATAGGGTGTGTATGTGTATGTGAGGGTGTCTTTTTTTTTTGAGAAGGGAACGCCTCTGGGACAATCAATAGGATACCAAAGCTCCAAGCAATGGGAATTGGATGGAATATCTCCAAAAAGAGAGCCGACCACCATCTGCCTGTGCCCAGCAGGCGTCCCCCACGTCGTGTGAGTATGGGCATTTCTTGCAGGAGGACCACTAATAGTGGCGAAATCTTGGAAAGGCTTATATGTCAAGCAGTGGAAGAACCAGGCTGATGGATGGATGAATCTTTTTTATCTTTTTATAGACGAAAACCGTTTTGTTTACATCATGAATTGTCCTCAAGTTTCATTTGATTCTATAATTTATTGTTAATATTTAACTTAAGTTCATTATTCCGTTTCTTGCTCTTCCCAGTTTCAATATTTATGATATTCCATACTGCTTTTACTTAATTATCAGCCATTTCAAGTTTTTTATTCAGATATCTGTACTTCTTGCTTTTTTTAGGTACTTTTATTACACACTAATTTGAAAACACGCGAGTATTTTTTCAACAAAAATAACATCACTTTCAGGGAGTGGGCTTTCATTAGATACCTTAGTACCACTACTACGATTACTACAATATTGCTACTACAATACTACAACTACTTTCTACTTTGTGAGTTGTAATCGCATACAAAAGGCTTTTTTTTGGCAATTGTTTCATGCTTTGTATAAAGGCTATAAAGTTTAGTCACTGCAATTGATCAGACTGCAAGCGGTTATAGTAGTTTATGCTACAAGGGCGAAAAGGAATAAAAAACGAGGACCATTTAAAAACGAGCGTAGCGAGTGTTTTAAACTTAACCGAGTCATTTATTGCTCTTACGCCCGTGTATCAAACTACGATTTTCAATGTATAGTGTTTTCAAAGAAAACAATTTTATTATTAAAGTTGAAAGTTACATTGTTACAATTTTGCAAGTTAATGATTGGCTCAAAAGGACTGTATCTAGAGCCGTTAAACAGTGGAAAAAAAAGTATAACATTTATGGTACACAGGAAAGGTTGCAGGTTAGCCAACTTTTCGTAAATAAATTAAAAAAATAATAATAATAAAGCCCTAGGGCAAAATTATCGACTTTTTGTTCGGTTTTGATGCATACAGCCTGTCAAGAAAGTTATAAAATGGAACTAAAATTATTTTTCAATGCATGTGCTCGTAAAGGCCCACTTTTTATGCATCAAAACCGAACAAAAAGTCGATTATTTTGCCCTAGGGCTTTATTATTATTATTTTTTTTAATTTATTTACAATGGTTGGCTAACCTGCAGCCTTTCCTGTGTACCATAGATGTTATACTTTTTTTTCCACTGTTTAACGGCTCTGGATACAGTCCTTTTGAGCCAATTATAATTTAAAGTTCACAAGATTTATATTTCTTTCATTTCCTCACACTATGCATTGAAAAACGTAGTATGATACACGGGCGTAAAAGCAATAAATTACTCGGTTACGTTTAAAACACTGGCTACGGTCGTGTTTTAAATCGTCCTCGTAATTTATTCCTTTGCGCCCTTGTAGCATAAACTACTATTTACTTGTAACACCTGATTTCCTCATACAAAAGATCTCAGGTGTTGGCATATTAAAACTGTTTTTGCAAAGAAAGTGGCAGCCCTATTTATTTCACGACTTTCTTGACAATCTCTGACAAGTCGAGGCTGGGGCTCTACCGCGTAATTCTCATTTGTATCAACTTCAAGCAAATGCATGCGAAATTCAACGCGTGCAAAAGAGATGGCATGTTAGGCGGGTGTCGTCACACGCACGTCAAATTTCAATCTCAAGTTGATGTTGATGAAAATGAGAATTACGCGGTAGACCCACTGGTCGCGATGTATGTTGCTGTATCCCGGGTAATTCTAGTTGGTTCTTGGAACACATTAGACAAATTAAATGACTTGAATAAACATATTAATTTCGTATTCATAACCGACTTTTCTAGTAGCTACGTTAAAGTCTTCATTAACTATAAACATTTTTCCTTCGTATCAAAAAATAATTTTAGCACACCTAGTTTTTAGGGTTCCGTACTCAGAGAGCAAATCGGAGCCCTATTAATATCACTCCGCTGTCCGTTTGTCTGTCTGATCGTATGTCACGGTTCTCTAGCTCTTGAGACGGAATGAGACAGAAACCTGAAATTTTTATATGTTGTTTAAAATGTTGACCCAACACCGAATTTTGAATTTAAAATGTAATTAAATTATTTTTCAGGGGAGTCTCATACATGAAAATGAAGACGAAATAAAAAAAAATCTTACCCTAGCATGTGGACTGTCATTGTCTCTAGAGCTAGTAGAGTATTAATATATTTTTAATCTTAAAAAATGGACTATCAAAATTGCCATTTTTAGACCATTTTTGTTACGGGGTCTATCTCAAAGGCCAAAGCAGTTAGGAATTTGAAATTTCTGTATATTATGTAACATGTTGTATTTAAACAACCAATACTAAAAACGTCGATTTATAATGTAGTTTTAGGGTTACGTCCCCGAATACTCAACCAACTTAATTTTGCAGCTTTTATGTCTGACAGAATTGGAGCATTACCTAAAATTAAATATCTAGTTTGAAATAATTGGTCATATTATGTACGGAACCCTAAAAGAGCAAGGCACAACTCGAACTGGGCCGGTTTTTTTATTGTCTTTGTCATGTGTGCGACATCAAGACCTAACGCTAAGGTAACCTTTAAATTCCTATGTAACAGGGTATTCGAGAAAAACCTGTGTGAAGACGGACAGACACGACACGGCAGTGATCTGATAAAAGTTACGTTTTTCCCGGAACCTTAAAAACCTTTTCTTGTGGAAAAAAAATCATGTGCATAGTAAATTGTAGAACGTGTCAGAAAAACGAGCCTAGATTCTAGAGGTAGATTGTAATAGTATGATTCATGCATCACCATCAACTAGTTTCAGATAAGAATGCAGCATAAATAGGCCGTTGCGGGAACAATTGTGAATTATGAGCTTGACACAATTTCAGGTTCGCTTCACTGCAATCTAAGGTACAAGATCGAAGTGCACACTGCACTTATGCGTATCCAGCGTCCTGCTACAAAATGGGTCAAACGACTGTACTAGACAGACCTAAGCTAGAGGGTTAGATTCCCCACATACCATAGGATAAGTTAGTTCAGGGGGGCAATTCCGAATCTGTCGAATTAGTCTTCTTAACCGTAAAAACTTGTTTTATCTGTCGAACTCCATACATTTTTAGCCCGAGTTTTAGAAGTCTCGCTTAGACTGTTTCTCCGGAATAGCCACCCAGGTACCTACAAAAATCACAATAATCGATCACGATAGTCTAACACAAAGCCCAGTGCCCCCATTAGTCTCGGATTGTGTACTATCATGTAATAATGAAGACGTAGTGAATTATGAATTCGCGGTATATAAATTAATCAGAAATATCCTGTGCGTAAAACACGTCGTCGGTGGTCGTGCCAACTCCAATGACTCAACCGCTGCAAGGCTGAAACACCAATTTTAACTGGTACTGAAGCAAACAGCACTCAAAATATAATTTGATAGTTTATGGTCCACTTTCCTCCATTGAATTTAGAGACCTTTAACAATGATTAGCAGCTGCAGCCAATTGCCGACCAGCAAGTAGATAAGGGCAATGGGTTGATAGAAATTGTTCAATTACGTTTATTCAGATGGTTAAGAATGTCACTTACAATATTGTTTCAATGGCTCTTGCCACACATGGGCTCCTACTTTGGTAGGTGGCTTCCGCAATTGACGCAAATTCGTTTACGATAGTGGAACTAACTTTATTGGCGTTGGCGCAGTATTCAAATGAGTAATGGAGAATTGGGGTTGCACCCCATTGCACATTACAATGACTCAGTTTTGAAGTAAGCTATTTTAAAACTCCCTTCTTAAAACTGTGAAGTGCATTTTGTTGTAAAACAATAAAAAAAGTTATTGAAAGGTGGATTTGTTTACATTTGAATTCGATTACTTTTCTTGAGTATTTTTGTTTGGCAACATACCTATTACTTTCAGTTCTTCAACCGGACACAGCCTTACTTTGTTTACGACGATCACCAACGTAAACTGCATTTTTTCACAACTCACAAACACTTAACCTCACATGTTTCTGAACTAACATCGTTTCTGGTCGCGTGCATCGCATTGCATCGTCCGGTTCTAACTAACTAAACTAAACTAAGCAGGATTAACATAATTGTGGGTCGGCTGTGTCAATTACTGAGCCTATCTACACAATGTTGAAAAAATTATATCAACATTGGCTACTGTCCAGAGCCGGGCAATTATTATTATTAGTCCCACAAACAAAGCTAAATTGTAAATGTGCGCCTCCCGCATCAATTGAGACCGTTAAAGCGCTAGCGGGGGAACTTTGGTGACGGAAATACAACACTATTTGCGGCTATTTCTAGAAATGGCGAGTGAGACTTTACTGTTTATTTTGCATTGCAATGCGGACAATAATTTGTTATTGAACGTCTATCTTGATCGGCTCAAGAATTGACAATGCTCAAGCCGATGCGCTATTAGCACGTCCAAAAACGTGTTTGTCTGTCCTTCAATCTAAAATTTACGAGTATTTGTTATGTTACTTCTGGTGAGACAAGTAATATTTAGAAAAAATAAAGCAATGATAATGGAGACTAAAATGTAAACACATAGGAACGGAAGCATCGTAGTAGCATCACAAACACAAACAGACATGCCAGCAGAAAACAGATTTCACCGCAAGTAGACGTAGTAATGGAGACCGGTCCAAAAATACAACGCCATATGCAGTTAGAAGAGGCTTGCCTTGCGCGCTCTCGGATAATGGTACGGTGTTCCTCATGTGTCACATAAATACAGTACTTTTTATACGTAGGGCGGCTGATATGTAATCTCCTTGGTCAGAAATATATACAAAAATAATGCTGGCTGGTATGGATTTATATTCGTTTGTTATTCTATTTTCAAAATGTATTACATTCATTTGTTTATTGCATCACGTTTATTTGTCTCCTACAATTGTTTCGAACATGTCGGTAGAAAAAGTGAAAATGGATAAAATCGAGCAGCGTGCGGTGATTAAGTTTTTGACTAAAGAAGGGAATACGCCTTCGGAGATCAGACAGCGTATGTCACGTGTGTTTGGCAGTTCGTGATCTTCCGAATTTGTTATAAAGTTTTGGTCAAGGCAGTTTAAATTAGGTCGTGAGAGCCTCGAAGATGATCCTCGTAGCGGAAGACCAGTTTCGGCCGTCACCGATGAAAATGTAGCCAGGGTGAAAAAAAAATATATTAGAGGACCGACGAGTGAAGCAGTGGGAGATAGCTAGAGATGTGGGCGTCAGTAAAGAGCGAGTCAATGAAATAATTCATGAGCATTTGAACATGTCCAAGGTTAGTGCACGTTGGGTCCCTAGAATGTTGACTGCATTTGACATGGAGAGGCGTGTCAAATGTTGCGAAGAGTTTTTGGACATGAGTCGAGGGAAAGAGGAAGAAATAATTTCTAGAATTGTAACATGTGATGAGACTTGGATTCGACAATGGGACCCGGAAAGTAAGCAAGAGTCGTTACAGTGGAAATTTAAGGATGAGAAGCCGCCTCGGAAATTTAAGGTCTGTCCATCGGCCGGTAAACTTATGGCTACAATCTTTTGGGACACAGAAGGGATTTTGCTCATAGATTATTTACCGAAAAAAACTACAATGAATGCTGATTATTACTCAAACTTATTATATCAACTAAGAGAGACAATAAAAGAAAAACGGCGAGGTAAACTAAGCAAAGGAATTCTGATTTTGCACGATAACGCACCAGTGCATACCGCACGCACAACAAAGCTAGCAATTAAAGACAATGGCTTCGAAACCATTGACCACCCCCCTTATAGTCCAGATCTAGCCCCCTGTGACTATTTTCTGTTTAGACTTCTCAAGAAAGACCTCAGGCGATGAAGATTTATGACCGATGACGAAATGAAGGCAGCGGTTTCTGACTATTTTGACGACAAACCGTTTTTTTTTTTTTTTAATGGCTGAAATTCAATATTTGAAAAATTTAATAAGTGCATTTTACTAGCAGAGGACTATATAGAAAAATAAAAAAAAACTATCCAGTTACGTCTTTTCTTTTATAGTTAGGTAGGTTACTTTTCAGCCTCCCCTCGTAATGTATCACTGAAAATATGTGATTTTTGTAGCTTGATTCAATGGGAGTATCTACTGAAGAGATAAGACGCTATGTAAATTTTATTTTTGTCGCTGGTACTATTAGCAAAAAAACGCGCAGTGCGAGAGGGGCGGATGCAGGGCACAGGAGAAAAAGGTATGTTTTTATTTTTACAAAAAAAAAAACAAACACAAAGCTGCTGATAAAATTTCCGAAAAAAAAACCTAGATATTGTTCAAATGTTAATACATGATTTTTATTCCTATTAACGAGGAGAAATGTGTTTGAAGTTATTTGAATAATTATTTCTATCGAGGAAATTTTATCCAAATATGTTTTTATAAAATCAAAACCCTAGATTATACAACGTGTAACAGAAAGGTGTAACCATATTTGAAGAGCTTATTCAGTCAATGGTATAGAACAAACCCTGTATCTCGAAAAAAAAATTTACCTGTTTCGTAGTCAAAATGCAGATACTAGAAATTGATTGTGTGTTTTATGAAATACACGGAAAAAAATACGACTATTTGATTTACATAATACATGGGAATGAACTCTAATGAGTAAACAATGGGACGTTTATGCAACCGTCGAGTTCAGAATGCATACATTCCCATATCATGATGATAATTGCTGTACTTACAGGGAGCCGGGAATGTGTTGCATATTTTTTCCATCTCAACCTATGGAAAAATAAATTTGCTGTGAAACGAGTTTTATATTATTACTTATTTATTATTAGGTAGGTACTTTATTTAATAAGCTTACACGGTAACAATGGCTCATAACATCGGATAATAAAGTATAAAGAACACGGATTCTTTAGGTTTTATAGCTGTTGCATGTTCACTGAGCTAAGAATTAATTTAAAATTTTAGGTGTATATTACTAAAACCAGTATCGTTGTTTGTTTGAATACCAATTTTAATAGTAAAGTATAAGAATTTATGTCAAACTATTGTCTGTCTATCGTGGTTAAATATCTCCATCCATCAGCCTGTGTTCGTCCCACAGACCACCGGTTCGTCCACTGCTGAACATTTCGCCACTCTTGGCGGTCCTACGTCATCCTCATCCAATCGCCACCCGCGACATCCTTCAGCGGGCCTATTATGTATCTCTAGTTGCCTTCTGTACGGGGTGCCTATCGTCAAAAACATAGATATACTATCGAATTCCGATTTCCTAAGGATATTTTCGCACTTGAAGTGACGACACAGATTGTTAATAGTTCAATACCCACTAAAAGCAATTTTGAAATTTCAGTTTTTATCTATGTTTTTGATGATAGGCACCTAGTACAGTTGGCAACTAAAGATACAGAATAGGGGGGCAGGTCGTCGGTCCAGCGGGCACGAGGTCGGCCACGCTACGCTTTTTCGTACGTCGTCTTCATTCTAACGCCTTTCAGCCCCAATGGCCATCATGTCGGCGACAAATATGGCTTGCCCAATGTCACTTCAACTTATTGATTCGGCAGGATATGGCGGTCACTTTCGATCTCCGACGGATCTCTCTTATTCATCAGCAATATCCCAAGCATAGTTATTGATCAAGCCCTTTATACGGTACCACGTCTCAGCGCCATACGTCGTACCATCCATACCATCGTACGTACGTACGTGCTAGTATTGTGTTATCTGTGGTACGTGGTAAATGTCTACCTTCTACTTATTAACCTATTCCACAAAATGACTTATATCCTGACCGGTTCTGCCTTTACGGCATTTTCATAAGAATTAGTTACATAAAGATCTAATAGTAGTTTATGCTACAAGGGCGCAAAGGAATAAATTACGAGGACGATTTAAAACACGAGCGCAGCGAGTGTTTTAAACGTAACCGAGTAATTTATTGCTTTTACGCCCGTGTATCATACTACATTTTTCAATGCATAGTGTGAGGAAATGAAAACAAATATAATTTTGTGAACTTTAAATTGTAATTGGCTCAAAAGAACTGTATCCAGAGCCGTTAAACAGTGGAAAAAAAGTATGACATTTATGGTACACAAGAAAGGCTGCAGATTAGCCAACCATTGAAAAAAAAAAAAAAAGAAATAATAAAGCCCTAGTGCAAAATAATCGACTTTCTGTTCGGTTTTGATGCATAAAAAGTGGGCCTTTACGAGCACTTGCATTGAAAAATAACATTGATTGCACTGTTGTTGTAAACAATGTTATTATAGATCAAGGTGAAATGTAAGAGCAAAAGAAATCTTCGCATGTGTCAGAATTGCCGTACAGGGGCTTCCCACATCTGAAATTCAATATTGCAAATAAAGAAATACTATTTTATGCCTCCTTAAAATATTTACGTTTAGGGCGGATGCGACGGGTAACGGGTATCGTTAATGTATTATTTATTTTTTAAATAAAACAGAGAAAAGCAATCATAGGTTGTGCGTTTTGGAACGAGACTAGCGTTGCCATCCGTCCGGCTAGAGCAGACAGTGTTAGGCTTTTTGACCTCTTGTTCGGCCAAATTTGACTGCGTCCGACCCGTCCGGCTTTTATTAGGCTTTTTATATCTATCGTTCAGTCCGGCTTTTGTTAGGCCTTGGGACTCAAAAGTCCGGCTTTTATTACATAAGTGTTTCATTCGATATTTTTGTCAAATCGATGTTCTCATCTGAATTTCAATATTGCAAATAAAGAAATAATATTTTGTGCTTCCTGAAAATATTGACGTTTATATGGATGCGACGGGTAAAGGGTATCGTTTATGTAATATTTCTTTTTAAAGAGAAAAGCAATCATAACTCATAAGTTGTGCGTTTTGGAACGAGACTAGCGTTTCCATCCGTCTGGATAAAGCCGGACAATGTTAGGCTTTTTGACCTCTTGTCCGGCCAAATTTGACTGTGTCCGACCCATTCGGCTTTTTATATCTATCGTTCAGTCTCTTCAGTCAGAAACGAGCGAACGAGACGAGATTCGCTGACTCGCCAAAAGACGCAAGTTCACATACTACCTACATATTTTATGTTACAACCCGCGCCCGCACCACCGCAAACACCTTCGTTTTTTTTTTTTTAAAAATCCCTTTTCTTAGCGTCCGGCCTTGGGACTCAAAAGTCAGGCTTTTAAATATGTGTTTCATTGGATATTTTTGTCAAAAATCATTTTTGTTCTTAGCGTCCGGCCTTGGCACCCAAAAGTCTGGCTTTATTAACGGGAAAGTCCGTCTTTTTTATTTTTAGAGATGGCAACGCTAAGCGAGACTCGTTTCATCCACCTTTATATATTGGTGCTTATATTAGTAAGTTTATCAGACCAGGCAACATTTTAGCACAGAAAAAAGTATTTAGCATTTTGCTAAATCTATGTCGATAGGTTGACCCAGCCTCAAATCAGTAATAAAAGATTGCATCATGAAAGCACGCGAATTCTATTTTTTCTAGAGTATGTTATACACGCATCGTAACAAACGATGGCATGCCAAGTTACCATTGAAAAGGTAACACTGACCAAGAAAAAATCATAGCACACATCATTACGACATGAATTCCCGATGTGGTTGCAAAGGTGTATTCGAGAATGGACTGTGAAATACAAACACACCCACGTTTCGTTGACCATTATTACATCCCATCGTGGCTGGTGAGACCTGTCGCCGAACACCGGGCACAAATATGTAAGGCACGCAGGCAGAACACAAATGTGCCCGTAGGACAGGAATGGGCAAACTTTTTTCAATGGGGGCCAATATTTACAAACAGTATCTATGAGGGGGCCAGGTTTTGGCTTTAATTAATTATTTCTTTATTAAAATTAAAATACTTAAATAAAGTTATTTATTAACGACGGTTTCAACAACATTAAAAAATCTCTTATTTGTGCAAAATTCAATGATATGAACTATAGATATTCAAAAGTACACTATGAAATAGGAAAATTGCAGGTAATCTATAAAACAGGAACAAAGATTTATTCGTGTAAGCAAGTGGTAGTCGCTTTTCGCGGGCTGGAGATGGCCCGCGCCGTAGTTTGCCCATCCCTGCCTAGGAGATTTGAACCCGCGAGTACTCGAACTAATATACTATAGAGGCGGCAAATCATAACATTGTTCACGTAATAGCAGTCACGCTCGACTATGCACATAGATTCCGGAAAACTTATTGGTGCATGCCCGACCGGGAATCGAACTTGGGCCAGCATTCTACCGCCTTATTAAGTTTTTACTTTCCTGCCGAATGTAAGTATTATTCTTATTTTTGTAGGTCTGTCTTCTGTCTGCGACATATACTCGTAATAATAACCCTACCTCCAGGGGACACTATCACAAATGCGCTTACACACAGCAACACCCCCCCCCCCCACGCCTCTGCGCTTGCTTTAACCAGCCGGCCAGAGTGGAGATTCAAGAGCGAAACCTATGCTCCAGCCCCCCTATTCTGTATCTTTGGTTGTCAACTGAATTGGGTGCGTATCATCAAAAACATAGATAAAAACAGAAATTTCAAAATTGTCTTTAGTGGGTATTGAACTATTAACGAACTGTGCCGTCACTTCAAGTGCGAACATATCCTTAGACAATCGGAGTTCAATAGTATATCTACGTTTTTGATGATAGGCACCCAGTCCAGTTGGCAATACATAATAGGCCCGCAGGTTAGAAGTGTAAAATGTCATAACGCCGCCGGGGGCACTTGACTGTATAAGGATTTTTCGCCCCGCAGACTCACCTTTCGACAATCTTAGCTGCTTAAATAGTATTGCCCCCTGGCCGCCCCAAGGTGGCTAGATAGGGGCTATCCTGCTGGATAGTTATCAAGCAGCAAGTCACCATCTGCCATACTAAAATTTGTGAGAGATTTTCGAGGCAGATCGTTATCTCACTCCATAGCCCTGTTATCCGGCCCATTTAGCATCCCATCATTTAAGTTGCTTCCTCCCTGGCAATAGTTTGGCAACTGTAGGGGACTGTCCGTTAGTGTATCTCAATGATACATTGAGGGAGAGGCCTCCATGGATTTGTTGGATTTTTTTCCCGTCCATCGTGTCCATGTGAAAAGTATTATTTTGTCCTATTTTGCGCTATCCGGAGACCAAGCGACGTCGTAATGCAGTGCGCGCTGATATGACCGTTATTTCAATATCGTTTCTGTCGATATTTGTACCGGCACAGATCGACTCAAGGTCGTTGGCGGCTACTTGCTTCTTAAAAGCGAATTATCTCAAGATCGTAACCAATTGAGCTGTGGCATGTAAGTACCTACAGAATTACAGTAGAACCCCGAGAAAGAGATGGAACACATGCGCGTCTCAGATTTTGTAAATATAGTGCCTCAAATTGAAGCGTGTAATCTGTCATCTGTCATGTGATCATGTCAACTGCGTTGGCGGAATTCGTGCTTTTGTCCATACGCTTGATAAACTTTTTCAAGTAACAAGGCCACAGCTCGTTTAATTGCTCTAGGTAAGCAAGTCACGAATACCTTGAACGTCACGCATCTTCCAAAAATCCGTTACAATTTAATGACTAGTAAGTAGTTCGTCACGAACTGTGAACTCGCGATTCGATCTTGAACGATTTGGCTCATGTTCGAACTAATTATTTTCATCTCATTTACTCGCCTACCAAATTTCATGACGTTTCGATGAACTATACTCGAGTTATCGTCGGACAAACATTCATACATACATACATACAAACGCCGGAACGAAGAATTCAAGTAGACGTGGAGACCTTCTTTCGCTCGTCGAACTCGTTCAATAGAGATTTAAGAGTATAATGCACTAGTTTTAGTATTTGTTGTTATAGCCGCAACAGAAATACATCATCTGTGAAAATTTCAACTGTCTAACTATCACGGTTCATGAGATACAGACTGGTGACAGGCGGACAGCGGAGTCATAGTAATAGGGTCCCGTTGGTTACCTTTTGTTTACGGAACCCTAATAAAATGAGTCGTTTAATATTTTGCCATACTGATATTGTGAGTACAGTCAACAAAAGAGTTAAGTAACTAGGCCCAGCGCAAACACTTTGATCCTACGACCCACAGCAGACTGATAGATGAGGTGAGGAATATTTAGTCGATATGTAACTGGCCAAACCCGAAAGTCTTGCAGCGCAGAAGAGATCCGGTAGGTTAGGTTAGAAGGTTATATATGGCGAGTCGGGCCAAACTAGTTTATATATTCTAAAATCTGGTTTGGACGGTAACAGATACATAAAAAAAAATATATATATATATATTTATTTGCAACCATGCACTATTCATCTATCACTCTTAACCTATTGAGTCTCAGGATCAAAGTGTTTGGACTGGACCTGGTTACTTATCTTTTTTGTTGACCGTGCACATTGGCTTAATTTTAAACACACACACAAAGAAAACGCAATTTAACTATTCAAAAAATCTTGCACTCCACTTGCATGTTCTATAAATAACATGATAATGTGTGTGCACGAAACTTTTCGTCAAGCACGCACACTAACGCAAAGTGAACACACGACTTCCTACGAGCAGAGCTAATAAGTCGTTTAGTTGAATCACAAGTGCGAGGAGCGTGACGTACTGTTTAATCGCAAAAACATCGTGTCACGCTCCTCGCACTTATGAATCAACTAAGTTGAGTCGCGCGCGATTAAACACTATGCTACGACTGCAGGACCCGTAGCATAGTGTTTAATAGCGCGGGATCTGGTCCCGTAGCATAGTGTTAATTGCGCGCGACGCCCGCCACTAGTTGAATCACAAGTGCAAGGAGCGCGACGTACTGTTTAATCTCAAAAATCACTTGTGATTCAACTAAGTCGCATCGCGCGCGATTAAACATTATACTACGGGCCCTGGATTTCAAGTTAGTAGCCACTAGCTACATTTGTAGCAGCATTTTGTATGTGTGTGTAACTCTAAGCGATGGGTAGAAGAACTCACATTTGATCAGCACGACAGAGTCATGTGGCTCGCACTGCACCTGGGTGGCGTTCATGGTCAGCAGGCCGCCGCCAGCGACGCCACCCGACGGTGGAGGTTCTCTGTTGGACAAACACACATGTTACATATCATTGCATTACCACTAATACTCTGTGACTGCGTTCAAATATTATGTAGCTTATGACAAAAAACCCACTATACCAGTATTGCTACAGTACAACAAATTTAACTCTATGTGACTGCGTTCACAATTTTATGTAGCTTATGAAATGAAACCTAACATACCAGTAGGTTGCTAAATAAATTTAACTCTATGTGGCTGCGTTCATGTATTTATACTACATCTATATTTATATTATATTTATAGTATATCTATAGTACAGTGTTAAGGGGCTATACCGTGAAAATTGAAACTTTTTCAAGTTATTTATCTGCTCTTTTAATGAAGTTCCAAGTAAAATAAATTAGTATAACAATTTTGGGACCTTTTACTAGATTTTGGTCTATCAGAAACGCGATAGGAGGAATTTCATTCGATAGAAATAATTATTGAAATCAGGTCCAAATTTACACTTTTTTTGATATTCTGACAAATTAGGATAGCATACAGACTTGAAAAATATTTATTTAGATGGGTTTTAACTACACCTAAATTACTGGTTATGGAATTTTTTGTAGCTATTCTAGTTAATTTTACATTAATTTAAAACCGACTTTTTGTCAATTTTTCCCCGATTCCGTCCCTTTCACACTGTGGGTCTTTCTGCCTGGAGTAACGGGGACCTTTGCTAGCACGGTATATCACCTTAAGTTAACACTAGCATAGGTACCATCGGACTATCCTGATAAGTTAAAATAATTCTTACGAAATATTTCTGTATTGTCTAGATACTTATTTAAGAATAAGATTTGTAATAATTTAAGGAACAATAAATAAATATATAAAATTAAAATAAATAAAATTTACAATTAACAGAAAAATAAATATAAATCACCTGTCTTGTTTTTTTCTCATATTACTTTATATTTTTATCATACAACAGGTAATTAAAACAAACCACTTAAACAGGATAATAAAAGTTCAGGGGCCTTATAGTCTAACTTCAACATCTATCGCTATCCCTTTCGTACGCGTGATTCTCTAGAAATGATGTGTCACGTCATTTCTAAGAGGAGAAATCTCAGTTTACTGGAAAAAGAATTATGCACGGAATTTTTTATTCCGCTTAAGGCACCTCTTGATGACTCTATTGATAAAGATATTTCGCTTAAACGCACTGTATTGTCTATGCTTAAGGCGATACCAAAAAAAAAAATGGGTTTTTTTCGAATCCATTTACTCCACTGTAACGTCCTACGTATTTCATTTTTGGGTAAATGT
Source organism: Ypsolopha sequella (assembly GCA_934047225.1). Lineage (NCBI taxonomy): Eukaryota > Metazoa > Arthropoda > Insecta > Lepidoptera > Ypsolophidae > Ypsolopha > Ypsolopha sequella. Next base: position 15,779,111 of record OW203996.1, read on the forward strand.
TTATTGAGTATTTGATTAAGATTCTCACTGAAGGAAAACGCGATTGGATGACATTTTCTCAATAGAATTTAATTCCGAAAAGATCTCTAAATTGTTTTATTTTTTCCTGTAATTCTGAAATCCTAAGTAATTTCATTGTGAAATTGCATTCAAAATGTGGATATTATGTATTTGTAAAGTCTCCGTGAAAACCTTTTTTAACAAAATAGCTAAGTACATTTTATATTAATAAAAAACAGACTTTTTGCTACTTTTCCACGAATCCGTCCCACTAGCACTGAGGGTTTTTTTTGGCATATGGCGTAACAGGGACGCTAAAACTTTTACGTATCGCCTTAAACGGTATGTTTAAAAATTATGAAAAAGATACATAATGGTATCGATTCGGCATAACACGTCTTAACTTATTTGACAGGACTAACCTTATTTTAAGCGTCCTGTCTTTTTCTTTCTTTATTGAAAAGACAAGGACAGAACGCTTAAATTAAGTTTAGTCCTGTCAAATAAGTTAAGATGTGCTTCACCGAATCGGTATCATTGTTAGTTAAACTATAAAGGATATTTTCATTTAAGGAAATATTTCTGGCGTATAAGAAACAGCATGAAAATATTGTTCAAAGTCAAGCTGTTTTAAGATTAAAATTAATTAAAATTGGTTATTTCTTTAAAATCACTAATGGTATTTGAATGGTTTTTGAACTAAAATATATGGAAAATATTACTTAGAAAAATCATTTATGGAAATTTTTTTCCGTCCATCGTGTCCATGTGAAAACTATAATTTTCACCTATTTTGCGCTATCCAGACGTCGTAATGCAATGTGCGCTATTATGAACGTCATTTCAAAAAGTTTCCATAGATATTTGTACCGACATAGGTCGACTCAAGGTCGTTGGCGATTACCTGATCCTTAAGTCGATTACCGTCGCCAAATAAGCAGCTTGATATTTGTCGGTACGAATATCAACAGAAACGACATTGAAATAACGTTCATATCAGCGCGCAATGCATAGTGGCTGTTACGACGCTCGCTGTGTCCTTGATAGGGCGAAATAGGAGAAAATTATACTTTTCACTAGGACTTGATTGTTCGATTGAATAATGTTATGTTATGTTTATAGATATCAAGTTTATCTATTTATCAAAGCATAAATGAATTCAATCGGCCAAGCCACTTAGGAGCAGTAGGAAATTCAAGCCAGAAATCACCATTCAGTTAAAAAAATATGTCATGTAGAAGTTTTGGTGGTATGAAAAAGAAAAATGTTGTATATGTTGTCTAAGAGTTGATTATTCATAATACAGTTTTTCATTATTTTTGGTTTCGCCATAAACGAGGAGTAGGCTTTAGAAAGTACCCATTTGGCAATAGTAAGGCCCTTAAGTTTCTAAAAATGTTCGCATAAAACCTTGAATATTATGTGGATGGTTTTTATCCCGACAACAGTATGACTAATCACGATGAGATGGGGTACGCATACACAGCATAAAATTAGGTCACACAATAATAAACATACGGGCGCTGTTGTTGTGGAGGCGTCGTCAATTAGTAGGTACTACGTTTTATAGTTTCTTGCCCTTCTTCTTAGCAAGACTAATCGAATGGGCAGACTTAGGCATATATTTACTATATTACCTATATTTATAATATTATTTATTTCTATTTTTTTTTATTCAAGTATATTATTTTATTAAATTTAAGTAGACCTTACCTTTAATATAATTTTGTGTATTTCCCCATATTATTATTTATTATTTTATAAAACTATTAGACATCGTTTATTTAATTATATTACAGTCAAAATGACCTGTAAAAAGTGTATCTATCTGATGTATAACCTACAATACATAAATAAATACTTATATTTTATTTCATTTAATTTCATAAACTTTCATGTCTATTGTAGTATTTTTTACAATATTTTGGAAGAAAAGTATAAATTCGTAAGAAAACGCAAGTCTTACCAAGATACTACAGGACCTACAGGTGGCCCACTTATAGAGGTATAGGTTTGAAGTTGTTTTTTTAATTTTATTGAAAATTCCTCCACTTTTTTTTACCAACCACTGTAATGTGAATAATGTTGCATGGATTAAAATGAAGTTTGTCATGGAAGTACTATACAGTAATGTAACTACCGTACAATGAGCCATTTATGTACTTGTTACTCGAATATACCAACTTTTCAAACGTCAATCTGATTGTTGAATGAGCGAGCGAGGTTCTCAGAGTTTACTTGAACAATCTGGCGTTTGTATGTATGAATGTTTGTCCGACGATAACTCGAGTATCGCTGATCGGAACGTCATGCAATTTGGTAGGCGAGTAAATGAGACGAAAAGAATTTTCAAGTTCGAACATGAGCCAAATAGGTCGAGGGGTTGTCGAGATATGGGGTTGTAAGAAGGGGTCCGCGAGTTCACAGTTCGGGGTGGACTACTAGTTAATATTAAAATAAAAATACAATAAATAATTATTAAACATGTTAATTATTTCATTAATTATTTTTTCTTTATTTTTATTGTACACACACATATACAGAAATTGGGATACATATAATATTTACATTTAAACAATATGCACATTGGCGTGCTTATCTCTAAGAAGAGATTTCTGCCAGCAAAACCAACAGGAAATAACAAACAAAAAAATAATAATTTAAACGAGTAATCATACAAGTGCAAAGGAGATTGATGCAAATTAAAAATATAAATATTCATTACATAAAAATAGCAATAATATAGTATTCAAATACTTACTATAAATACACACTATAAAATACAAAATATATATATATATATATATAATTTATACTGTAAGGTGTGACTCCTTGATGGAACTTCATTCTAACACTAATCAAAGTCTTCTTGTACGAGTTCCACTATTTTATTTCCTTAATTATTGCGACTAGTTTCGTCTTAGGGTAGATAAATGTCCTAACATTTATCTACCCTAAGACTTAGCTATACTTTTACTATTAACCTATTCCAATCAGCCCGACGATATCAAATAGACGAAACTAGTCGCAATAATTAAGGAAATAAAATAGTGGAACTCGTACAAGAAGACTTTGATTAGTGATATATATATATATTTATATTTTTCATGGTTAATAAGTTAGTAAAAGCACTTGGTACTATTTGATAAAGTAGATATCTATTTCTTAGCAGTAAAATGCATTGTCATAGTAGTATACAATACGTTAATAAATACGTCGTCCATGGTAGTATACTAATGGCGAAATTGTATCAAATTGTACCAATAGCCATGGAAGAGGGGACTTAAAAAGGCCAACTTGGGTGAATCATGAAATTATTTTAAAGTAGGATAGAGTCAGAGCTACTTCATGCGTGCAAAAGAGACGGCATTACAACAGAATCATAATATGATTCATCCAAAGCGGCCTTTTTAGAGGACCAGAACTAGAAGCAGAAAGCTAACTACATTTACGCCAACGGAATTATACAATTTACCAAGTTATGAGATTGATACTTACAAGTTTGCAAGGAGTGCCAGGGTCATTTACTGATGTTGTAATTTTTGATGTTACATGTTGCGTTACTGTTTAATTACAGAATGAAAAAATGCATGCTTACATTTCATTGACGATTCAAGATAAAAGAGAATTTATCTACAGCAAATGCATGCTTGCATTTCATTGACGATTCAAGATAAAAGAGAATTTATCTACAGCAAATGCATGCTTGCATTTCATTGACGATTCAAGATAGATTCAAGTTAAAAGAGAATTTATCTACAGCAAATGCATGCTTGCATTTCATTGACGATTCAAGATAGATTCAAGTTAAAAGAGAATTTATCTACAGCAAATGCATGCTTGCATTTCATTGACGATTCAAGATAGATTCAAGTTAAAAGAGAATTTATCTACAGCAAATGCATGCTTGCATTTCATTGACGATTCAAGATAGATTCAAGTTAAAAGAGAATTTATCTACAGCAAATGCATGCTTGCATTTCATTGACGATTTAAGATAGATTCAAGTTAAAAGAGAATTTATCTACAGCAAATGCATGCTTGCATTTCATTGACGATTCAAGATAGATTCAAGTTAAAAGAGAATTTATCTACAGCAAATGCATGCTTGCATTTCATCGACGATTCAAGATAGATTCAAGTTAAAAGAGAATTTATCTACAGCAAATGCATGCTTGCATTTCATTGACGATTCAAGATAGATTCAAGTTAAAAGAGAATTTATCTACAGCAAATGCATGCTTGCATTTCATTGACGATTCAAGATAGATTCAAGTTAAAAGAGAATTTATCTACAGAAAATGCATGCTTGCATTTCATTGACGATTCAAGATAGATTCAAGTTAAAAGAGAATTTATCTACAGCAAATGCATGCTTGCATTTCATTGACGATTCAAGATAGATTCAAGTTAAAAGAGAATTTATCTACAGCTTATTATATTATTAAAAGCGAATTAGAAAAAAAAAAATGGTTTTGAAAATATAGGTTTGTATAAGGATCTATAGGATTAAATGGCAGTGTTGTACCATTGGCAAAGGGAACCTTTTCAGAAATCACATTTAAACCCCCTAAGGGTTTACGTGATTTTTTTTTATAAGATAAAAATATGTTAATACAAAAAACATGTTAATTAAATAAATAAAAAAAACAAAATTAAAGGTCCCAAATATTTTTACTAATGCAGAGATTTCTCATTCATTAGCTTAAAAAAAAGCGTGGACCAGGAGATCTAAAAAGGCCGACTTGGGTGAATCATAAAATGATTTGAAAGTAGGATGCCGTCAGAGTTTTTTCACGCGTGCAAAAGAGACAGCATTAGAACAGAATCATAGTATGATTCATCCAAAGCGGCCTTTTTAGAGAACCAGAAGTAAAATAATTTAATTGCCAGTTTACTTTGATCGGTATAATTTAAGGCCAGTATCAGAGTCAATGAACTTCCACTTAACAGTGGATGCACTTACTTAATTGGGTAAATTGAGAAAACAAACAAAAAGGAAACAATGAACTTCTCTAAGGACAAAGTAGAACTTTTGTGGGAAAAAATTATGTTGGGGATTGGAACAATTACATTTATAGGTAGTAGTTACGTATACTTTTAGGTTAATAAGTGTATGTAGACTATTATATTTATTATATTATATTATTATATTTATTTACATACATATTTATATCGCTCTTTATGTACTCAATTTAAATTTCAATACGCCAATGTATAATTTTTTTCCATCTCTGCTATTTATAGTAGACTGGAAGTCAGAAATAAGTCCGCGTTTGCCTTGTATTTCTCTAAATTCTAAATTGTATTTATCCGTGTTTTTGTGTGGAATAAAGTGTTTATAATTATTTATTTATTTTAAGATTAGAGTCAGATGCAAAAGCACTGATTTCTATATAATCTACATCTCGATAATCCTGACTGACTGACTGATCTATCGACGCCCAGACTAAATGGCTGGACCTAGCAACATAGATTTGACAGGTTCATTGTATGACGTAGACATTGCTAAGACGAGATTGTAGGAAATTCCCACGGGATCGTTTGAAACGGGATCCACGCGAGCAACGCCGCGGAGTGTCTGCTAGTATATTGTAGGCTTTTTACACTCAATAAAAATGTTAAGGCGAGTGTATTCGGAGAAATCGATCCTGCTCCAACGCTTTCATTTTACACTTCAAGAATTCACGTTTTTTTTTTGAGATTTATTTTGGAATTAGAAGGATGGGTTAATATCACTCAAATGAAATTATATTTATATCATAGTTTGGACATATCTTTGCGATTTTATTGGATGCAGAGAAATGCAAGTAATCGCGTATTGAACGGCCGAAAAAGTGAAATATGACATTGATATTTTTTTTTCAAAATTAAATTTTCACTTTTGACAGTTTAATTAATTCGAATAGAGACAAAATCGGGAGAACACCGCCTTATTTTTTTGTGTGTAAGATTATAGACAGGTAACTTTATGCGGAAGCTTTCACTTCTGGCAATTTTTTTACTTGAAACTATAAAACTTATGACATTTTAAAAACGTGAAAAGTATAATAACCTATATATTATTATCATTATTCTAAATATTCATAGGCGAATTCTAGGAATACACACAAGTGTTGTTGGGAATCTTATTAATAAAAGAAACTTGGTACTTGCATCACATCGACGATGAAGTGACAAAAACTTCCATTTCCAAAAACATGATTTTACAGGAAACTTTTGGGTTCACAAGAAAAAACTAGTTTATGTTAAAATAAAAGGGGTGAACCGCTATATTGGGTGGTCTTGTTTCAAAATCGGTTCAGTCAGACTGTTTATAAAAAGATACCCTAGCCGAAACTTAAAAATTGACTCAAACAAGAAATCAAAGCTCGAACTAAACATCATTTAGATACCGGATTTGTATGGAGTATGTGGTTTCAGTTAAATTGGTTAATTAGGGTTCCGTAGTACCTAAAAGGTAGAAAAGGAACCTTTATGGTGAGACTCCGGTCCGTCCGTCCGTATGTCACAGCCTCATAATTTTAAACTTGAAATTGCCAAAAAAGTCATAGTTTTGAATGTCCCTTGAACCAAATGTGAAATATCTTTACGAAAGTGCTATTATTAAATATTATTATTAGTATATTATGTCAAAAAATTCGTTCCTTATCTCTTGTTCATAGTTACATTAAAACATAGATGTTAGTTAGTTAATACATAGATGATAGCATTAAACTTTTTTGCGGAAAAGCAATCAGAAAGTTAAGTTTGACAATAAAAAAAATATGAAAAAATTTAAATAACACTTTGAAAAAAGAAAGTTTGTATGGCGCCAGGGTAGGCACTGCCTACTCTAAGAGTGAGCTTTTTCGTACTAACTTTTTTTTTCAAAGTGTTATTTAAATTTTTTCATATTTTTTTTATGGTCAAACTTGACCTTCAGATTGCTTTTCCGGAAAAAAGTTCTATGCACTTAACTAGCATCATAGACTAATAAATTTATTAGTCTATGCTAGCATGCATCCTCCATGACCTATAAGTTTAACATGAAAACACCTCTACGTAATTGGGTGCTGTAATCAAGCGGTTATTTATAAAGTCCATGTTATGTAACTAGGTAGGTAACTCAAAGAACAATATCTTGTAATTAACCTTCTAACCTTTCGTGTCATTAAAAATCTCCTTCAAGTTAAAAATAAGCCATTCTAGAAGATTTATATAAACAAATTGGAACCAGTAGTTTCCATTGTATAATAAGATGATTTATAGCACACTGTGCGTAAAATGACCGCTTCGCGTGCGTAAAGTCGGCATTTTCCGCACTTGTGCTGTAAAAAATTATACGAAACTCGTGCGAGAAACTTTTTCTCGCTCTCGTATCGTAATATACTATTATTTCCAACCACCAGTTATTATTGAATTTAGGATGAGGTTTAAGGCGAGGGTAACCGAAGAAGTCAGTCCTGCTGCAATGCTCTCATTTTACACTTGTCTATCCTGCTCAGTGGAAGTGGGCCGCTCAGAAATCTCGCGATGTCAAATGTTTTATTTCTTATTTTGGAATAAGAAGGATCTGTTTCAGCTCAAAATGCTGTTTATATTTGTTTGGATAAGATCATGACTAATTGTGCATTAAATTTCAAACTCATGCTTTATAAACCTCACTAATACCACAAAATAACCACTTACAGAAGGTTCACTCGGCAAAACTAGCGAAAACAGGCGCACGCACACAAAGACGCGTACGTACGTACGACGATTTCGGATGAAGTCGGTCGAATGCCAATACGAAATTCTGCCGAGATCATCATACATGCGCGTCTAGGCATGTGTGCGTCTGTTTTCGCTCCGTCGTCGAGTCGGCCTTCTGGTAGTATCTATTTTGTGCTAATAATGAACTATTAGCGTCAACTGCCACATACCAAAATGCTTTTCAATTTTTAACTTGTAAACAAGAAATACAAAGTTAATTTATGCACTTTGCGCTAAGCGACTGACGTTTAACCTTAAGGGCCCCTTATCCCTGACATTTTTCATCAAGAACAGCTGACCTCTGTTACGTTTTATTTTTATTTTTGTTAAAATAGCGCGCTACCGAAACATCGCGCGCTATCAAAAAAACATGTTTTTCAGTCGTTAATGGTCTCACGGTGTAATTTTCAGGAGTAAATTTTCTTAAAAATGATATAAAATGAATAAATACATGAAAAACTGACAGTTTCGGACTTTTGTTTCGATCGAGCGAAGTATGTATTTTTTTTAAGTAAATTTTTCATCTTTATTTTTTATAGAGGACTAGAACCGTTAAAAAATCTGCAGAAAGGATTGTGTGTGTGAAGTCTATTGAGTGCTCCATCAAAATGTAGGTTATAAATTAATTTTCAATGCAAGTGCTCGTAAAGACCCACTTTTTATGCATCAAAACCGAACAGAAAGTCGATTATTTTGCCCTAGGGCTTTATTATTATTATTTTTTTAATTTATTTACAATGGTTGGCTAACCTGCAGCCTTTCCTATGCACCATAAATGTTATACTTTTTTTCCCACTGTTTAACGGCTCTGGATACAGTCCTTTTGAGCCAATCATAATTTAAAGTTCACAAGATTATATTTGTTTTATTTCCTCGCACTATGCATTGAAAAACGTAGTATGATACACGGGCGTAAGAGCAATAAATTACTCGGTTACGTTTAAAACACTCGCTATGCTCGTGTTTTAAATCGTCCTCGTAATTTATTCCTTTCCGCCCTTGTAGCATAAACTACTATTATCAAAGCAGTGCTCAGAACAGAAACAGTATCAGACTCTGATAATTAAATTAACCTTCCTGTTTTGTTATAACCAGTATAATTCTAATGTCATGTTAAATCCACTCTGTAACCCTGTCCTAGTTCCTATCCTAAGTGGATAGACTTAACTATAATTTTTTTACATAAAAAGACAGTAGCTATGTTATATATGAATGATTTTAAAAGAATCTCAGTCTTAAGTAATATTATTATAATTTGTGAACAAACATTTATTGCTTGTTATTGTGGCACCTTAGAGCATTGTGGCACAGGTTAATAACATAAAACAAATTATTCATGATGATATGTATAATATGTATATACATCATATATATAATTTTAGTATGTATGCACAACCAGCTTTGCTATTAACAGCATTATCAGTAGCGTGTACAAAACTTTCTGCCGGAAAAGCAATGAGAAATTCAAGTTAGACAACAAATTTTTTGAAGAAGTTAATATGTTTTTTTTTAATATCACCTTGAAAAATATTTTTTTATATGTTGCCAGGGTGGACACTGTGTACCCTAGAGGAAAAATCTTCATACAAACATTTTTTTTTTCAATGTGGTATTTAAATTTTTTTTATTGGCTTGACCTTCTCATTGCTTTTCCAGCAAAAAGTTATATGCATGCTACTCAGCATTATGGGCTTTTCCTTATACAATATTTTTATAAGAACCGATTGGGGAGCTGAGATTATTTAGAAAATTAGTGGAAAGTTACACCAAATGTTTTCTTCATAACAATGTTTGCATGATAAATAAATTCAAATAGATATATTTTTTATTATTTACCTTTGTATGGCATTTAATTATTTATAGATATGGAGCATATAAATTACACTAGGAGTCGAAATATATCGTACAGTAGCCGTCAATAGAAATTGTGGACAATGTAAACAAAGCGCCATGTTGTCTTTGTCTATGAATAGGTGAACTATCTAGAGATGGGTAAGCATGTGATTAAAATATGTTAAGTGCTTAATTAGTTTTCTTTATTTGATTCATCGCTAAAATATTCTGATGAATCGCTAGTCAAATCGCCCACGTTAATTAAAAATGGTTCCGTCACAGCGTCGTTGGCCGTATCTATTATCCCATCCAGTTCTTTCATTTTTTCTTCTACTTTTAGGACATGAGCTACACATTTTAGAGCAACGCTGGAAGATCACACAGCTCTCAATAGAATCACACACACGTTTATGTCAAAGATTATGAAGTAACGCTGTTAAAAAAGAATGACGGAATAAAATAACATCACGAATAAAATAGGTTTATATTCAAATAGATTGGTACATCACCAATTTTCAAAGACAATACAGATTCGATGAGAAAAAAATATGACAGCAATCTCGACGCAGTACAGAATTGATTATTGATTCTATGATTTTCTGTAATTAACTGGTGATTATTGAATATTTCATGATGAAATACAGTGAATGACTGGTAAGACTTGATGCTTCATGATTTGGAATAATGTTAAATGAGACTCCGTGACAGAACCTTGAGAAAAATTGAGAAAACGGTTTGTTTACATAGTCCACAATTTCTATTGACGGCGACTTTATATTAATTGTTTTTATAATTTATATGCTCCATATCTATAAATAACATGATAAATAAAGTTCCACAATTTGCCGACAGTCACAAGTAGTCACAACAAGCAACTTCCTTAAAAAGGGATAATATTTCAGCAAAGTTAACAAATATTAATGCTATAACCATAGTTTAAAAATTTACGTACAAAACCTGGTTTTTGGGGTTAACTCTCATCCAAAAATCGCTGGAGCTGATAAGGTTTGCCAAAGCGCTTCAAGACTTATGGTGCCTAAAAACGTTGTTTTCTTTTTTACTTTGTTATAAACCTTGCAATCATATCATATTAATAAGTGAAAGAAAAGGCAGAGTGCAGAAGTGAATGGAGAGGGCTCCACCGACAAGAGCACAGCTCTACAATTAAAATTAAAATGAATGATAAACCTTGTCAGAATAGCCCTCCCAAAATCAAATCATGGATTAGCCTTTGATTGTTTGGTTGGTATTTAAACATTAGGTTGGAACATTTTTCTGTTTCTCTAGGCCAGTAGTTAAAGCAGGAAGGGTGCATGTGTATGTACAGCTTAGATAGAACACTGTTAAGGGTTGACGTATGTGGGAAATAAGGGAAAATGTATGACGAGTCCGGCAGGCCATGTTGTTAAGTTCCTATGTAAACTTTTTTCTACCCCCTTTTTGACAAGTTTTTTTCACAAAGTGCCCCCTTGTGACTAGCAATATATTGGTGTTGATTCGGTGTAACACAATTTAACTTATTTGATAGGCGTAAACTTAATTTAAGCACTGTCTTTTTCTTTCTGTATCGAAAAGAAAAACATAGGACGCCTAAAATAAGGTTAGTCCTAATAAGTTAGTCTAATAAGTTCAGTTGTGTTGCGCCGAATCGACACCATTGCCTGCCTAATAAACATGAAAGGCCAGCTACATTGTGTCACCAAGCACAATACCAGCTTGGTACAACCATTTCTATAACTACAGATAAGGCAAGTTAGGGTACGAAGAGACAAAGCAATTTCACCACTTTTACTGGTCCCTATCACCATTGTATCACCACCTCTCTTGACATCTGACACTGGCTCCAGTGGTCACAATTTTTAGGTCAGAGTTTATTGAACTTGAGCGCTCTACTCACCGTAAAATGCTTATAATGCCGGCACTTGCCTTCCCTATGGAATGCGTACAGGCCTCGCATTCGCTAGGAGTGCATTACCGACTTTTATGCACGTTTCGAAAGTTTCCTTTAGGGAAACCTGCTGCGACAACAATCACTAATCACACTTGCTCTGACGACCACACAATCCAACTGTTTCAAATAAGAACTACCTAAGTACCAAACACTTTAAAACAACAGAAGAAAGGCACTGATGGTGATGGTGAATATCCACAAGCCATGAAAGAAACACTGCGTCCGTGTTGTCAAAACGTCACTGTTTACAAGTCTATATTATTAATTTTATTTTTGGTCCTTAATTAGCACAAACATTTATAACAAATATTGTTTTTATTATAACGCGTGAAATGTAAAAAGAAACGTCAATCGCTTCACAAAATTCGAAAAACACAAGGCACGCAACTGGCGACCACCTCTCGCTTAGCGCGACGGGCAACTGCGGGTGTGAAGGCGGGTGGAAGGGGAGGTCTCAGTTCCCTACCTCACTTCACCGCCCGCCGCCCGTCGCCGTCCATAGCCGCCGCACCTCATCACCTCACCTACAAGTAATTTCATTTAGCTGCGTTCGCTCACTGCGAAATGCATTCACTTCACCGGTTTTTGTCATAATCGAATTGAAATGAATCGAATAGGTAGGTACCTAATATAAAAAACGTGCGAAGAACTACAAATTTATACCGTTACCTCAAAAAGTTTCGGTAAAGCTAAGTTCTTGTGATACATTTTTGGATAAATTAAATAAATAAACTAGGTACATAGATCAATAAAAATACATGTAAATCTTTGAAATAAAAACACCAAGTAACGTGCTTCGTAAACTCATCTTCATCATCATTGGTACCTAGGTAGTGCAACTGTGCAACAAACAAAACTTAAGTTGTTTGTTGATAGGTACACTTTTAGAATAGCGATCCTAAACGGCGGGGTAAAGGTAAAAATTAACTATCAACCGTTCTACAACCACCCAAGTGAAAACTAACAGTTCATAAACCTCGTCAAAAACGTAAATTCACTTTGACAGTGACAGTTTAAATTTTACATTTACCCAGGCGTTTAAGAACGCTACCTAAATGTGAAAAATGAAACGATGATGGAGATTGACAAGGGAGCGTTTGAACACTCTACTTTTCATCACTAATGCGTGGGTAAAGAAATAATAAAATCTTGCAAAAATATGTTTACAACCTCGGACCAAATAAAAGTGGACTGAGTTTGCAACGTAAAAGAAGGTGGAAGGAGTTTCGCTAACTAACAACTGAAGGACCCATAGTAAGCTGACTCCCTTTTACGCACGAGCCCGGCACGCAACATTCACATAATAGTAAACCGCTGTTGGTTTCGCTAACTAAGGTAAGTGCGTGCATCGGTCGTTTTTTAAACTTCAATACGCTAGTTTTGTCTGCTTTTTGGAATAAACAGGTCCTCTAAAAAGGCCGCTTTGGATGAATCATGATTATGATTCCGTTCTAATACCGCCTCTTTTGCACGCGTGAAATAACTGACTCCATCCTACTTTCAAATTATTTTATGATTTCGGCCTTTTTAGATCCCCTGATCGATTTAGGTACCTACTATGTAATTTCAATAATACCTTTTTTCGTGCTTTTATACCTACTTTCCAGGTATTTTAGTATTTACAGGAAGTGACGTAATCATATTAGGTTGAATGATCGAATCCTTGTCAGACTTAGGATGCGTTCAGGAAATATATTTTTTTGTATTGAAATGTGTGGTGATGACGTCCCTGAAGGAAAGACATCACTGTTTTTTATTTTGTAAAGGAAATGCACACTTGTTTAATAATTGTCTACTGAAAATCCTCGAAACGGTTTACGAATTGTAAATATTGACGAAAAAAAGAGTCCACGGTACTTTATAAGTAATATATTATTAATATTATTAGAGTGTATTACATTACATATCTTTAATTATTGTAATTGGTTTGTCCGTTTTAATTAAAGTAAATAAATAAATAAATAAAAAAAAAATTACAATTACAAGCTAGAAAAAATCAAATAGAAACAAATTTTAAGTAGGTAGGAAAGACAAATATTTTCAAAAAATTCTCAGGCCAGGATTCGAACCTGGGACCTTGTTCCTGCTTTCACGACAAGCGCGTTATCTACTGCGCCACTGAGGTAATAATATAATAATATACAAGTTGCGGAAGCCGAAAACTGGCGATGGTACTCGTATAAACGAAACATTTTTCGTGAAATAAAAATTGAAAAATCGAGAAAAAAAACTATTGTTCTTTTTTGGTCGGGTTGCTATGTAACTTTTCTATGGAACAGCTGATTTTGTTTTCGTGATTCGAGGTTTTTCTCATACTAAAATTTGTTTGTATGGACGAGTACTATATTATGTATAGTTAATCATTCGCTTGACTATAGTTACAATCTCCGATCATTCAAGTTAGTGGACGAATGAGTTGGCGGCATGCGCCAATGGAAATATATCTACCTATACAAGCAGCTGGTTACCTGATGAAATAACACGCGCGGTGCGTGGTTGGCCTTCGGGCCTCAATAACCTGCACTGCAGCCTCTGCATTTTTTCACAAACCAATTTGCATGGCACGGCACACTTCCCGCGACTTTCCTTCAATTTTCGTGAAAGTGATTCCTTTATTGATGATCTATCATCAAGGGTCTTTCATTACAACCCGGATAAGGATCCCTGTAATTACGCGCAGTTTGCCGGCAGATGAGTTAATGTTTGAAATTCTGGGTTGTGCAGGGAAAGTGAAGTGTTAATGCGACAACATGATCATAGTGTTTCGTCGCTTTCCTGATGTGAACCAGGAAGACATACCGAGAACTTTGTTTCTGCACTCTTCGTTCCCACGGTATTGCAGGTAGCCCTTACTAGAAGAGATGTGCCGTCGTCATTTTGATAGAAACCGGCAAGGAAATTGTAAGGTATAAAACCAAATTTTTTTCATAAGATAACTCAACTGATGCCGGGCCCAGGTCGGACCCGAAATATATCTTGAGATTTCCTTGTATTTGTTTATCTTATTTATCAGTACATTTATATATGTTTTTTTAAAAACTTCAAAGATTTATCGAAACCAGTTATAAAAGTATGTATTTTTATATTTTTATAATCAACTCTTTAACATCTACAGTGCGACGCGGCGCCCCCCTGCCCGGGTAGTAATACTTTATATTCTCTGGCCCAGCGGGGCTATTATGTATCTCTAGTTGCCTTCTGTACTGGGTGCCTATCTTCAAAAACATAGATATACCATCGAATTCCGATTTCCTAAGGATATGTTCGCACTTGAAGTGCCGACACAGTTCGTTAATAGTTCAATACCCACTAAAAGCAATTTTGAAATTTTAGTTTTTATCTATGTTTTTGATGATAGGCACCTAGGCACAGTAGGCAACTAAAGATACAGAATAGGGGGGCTGGTCTGTCTACACTTAGTCGAAGGGGTTGTTCCTCCGTGACACTAGTCTACAGCTACATTCTTGATTTAATGTCTGATGCAACTTCAAATTACAATTTCATATTGTGTTAATTGGTTGGTAAGAAAAAGTTGAAGGGTGAAAGTTCTGCTGATGCAAAAAGGTTCAGATACATGTTTTGTTGTTTTTTTTGACTTCAGCATATTAATGATGCCTACGATATGAACTCCTGGTCATAATTTGATCTGCTTTTACTTTTAGATCCAATTATTTCGTTCCGTAGGTGGATGCAAGCGCAAGTCATGAATCAATTACGATTAGTCTTCAAAGCATTGGACCACAGCACAGACAAAAATATGTCGCTCTCTTGAATATTTTGCCAGAATTTCACCTGCGCGCGGTAAGCTCGTCACTTTTGGGTGGTTTGGGCCATCTGCTTTAATTTTTTGTTGCGTACACCGGTACACCCTTCCACAGGCTACCGTATACCTTTTTACAATTTTCACCTTTACGTTGGGTGTAGTAAGAACTGCTACTATGGTGTAGTGTAACATGTTGGAGACCGTACAAGCTTACCCCATTTCGGGGAACGGAAGTGGGGTGCGCCTGGGTGCGTCCTTGAGTTGAGCCTGTTGAATTGAGACCGGATCTATCTATTAGGTTTTTGTTTTGTTTTGTTTCTACGTGGTTGGTTGGTCTGGTTCTATCGTGAATCGATAAAACGCTCATTCCCTTATTGCACTTCTAATGTAGGGTTGCCATGATGCAATGAATTGGGCATATCATGATCTGCCTGGGCAGATCATATTACTGTTAAAACTAGGAGGGTCGCCTCGCTCCGCTCCGCTTCGCTCGGCTCCTCAAATTTATTTACTTTTTTCTCACGATTTTTTTCGTTTGTTGAGGGTCATGACCGAATCGTGGGTGTTTATAGTGGAAAATAGTAGTTTATTTTATTGTGATCTGATGACCGTGACCGTACTACCCATTGTTATTAGGTATTTAAAGTCCTTTTTAAAATTTTGTTGAGGTTGGCGGCTGTAGTGGCGCGCGAAATTCGAAACACAAAAAACCCAGGACGCTCATTGAAAACTATCCAGGACGTACAAAAACCAGGACATGTCCTGGGAAAACCGGCCAGTTGGCAACCCTATTCCAATAGAAATAGTTCAATTGCAAACAAAAATTACAGAGTACCCGTCTTGGAACTCAAATATCCAATATTATATTTTTTGTACGTTTATTTATTTTATTATGTGTATATTTTAAATGTATTCATTTATTTTAAGTATGTTCATGTATTTTATTACGAGTATGTAAGTTTATGTCTTAGATAAGTCTATTTAGGTACATATTTTTATTTTGAACTCCTTATTATTTATTAAGTTCCTTATGTTATTTTGTTCATCTTTCTGTTTACTTCCAAAGGTTGCCTGGAAGATATTGCTATTGAGCGATAAGTGCCGCCTTTGTACACCATGTTTAATTTCATTGTATGTCTTTATTATTGGTATAAATGTGCAATAAATAAAATTAAAATAAAATAAAAAATATCATGTCGTTACGACATACTCGCATCCCGGGGGGTTATCAGAGGTGTTTTCTGTGTGTGGCCTATCATTGCAACACTCAACACTCGTAACACCCTTTTCTCAACGTGAATGGACACGTCTCCTGTAGTGAAATATGGGTATATTTTTATAGTAACTGATGAATTATACAGCAAAGCACAAAAATTTTGAATTTTCGTAAAATTTCTTTTATTACCGAAGCTAGCGATACCGATCTTTATCACTTTTTTGTATGAAATCGTGTCAGATGACGCCACGAGACATCAATAACTTCGTGGTTTTTTAAAATATCGAAAAAATAATTTTCCTACTCTTATCTTCGCGTAATCGGCGCTAAGCCTTATTGCTGTATCACAAACTGTGTCTGTACTACTTTGGGCACTAACTTTTAGAGCATGAAAGTTTTACCTCAAGGTGTCGTGTTTACCCCATGGTGTCATGTTTTACCTCAAGGTGTCCTGTTTTACCTCAAGGTGCCCTGTTTTACCTCAAGGTGTCTTTTCCATGAAATAAATAAATAAATAAATAAATAAAAGTGTCATGTTTTACCTCAAGGTGTCCTGTTTTACCTCAAGGTGTTCTGTTTTACCTCAAGGTGTCCTGTTTTACCTCAAGGTGTCCTGTTTTACTTCAAGGTGTCCTGTTTTACCTCAAGGTGTCGTGTTTTACCTCAAGGTGTCATGTTTTACCTCAAGGTGTCATGTTTTACCTCAAGGTGTCCTGTTTTACCTCAAGGTGTCATGTTTTACCTCAAGGTGTCCTGTTTTACCTCAAGGTGTTCTGTATTACCTCAAGGTGTCCTGTTTTACCTCAAGGTGTCCTGTTTTACCTCAAGGTGTCCTGTTTTACCTCAAAGTGTCATGTTTTCCTTCACCATCAGCAAGTGGTAAGTGTACAAAACAAATACTATGCACAAAAATTCTGAAAATCAAATTGGTGCATGTTCGACCGCGCAGGAATCGAACCCAGGTTCCAAGATTAAGAGCCCGGCTTCCTACCGACTACTGAGCTACCAATGCTGCTGTTAAATTCCTAATGTTGTTTAATGTATGTTCCTTATAAGTAACCGACAAAACTAATCCAGCAATCACATTTAAGTACTTTATAGACGACAATACAGATATAATAACTCTTGAAGTCAGCAATTCAGCATAAATCTCATTGTAAACGGATATCCTTTCTACAAAGCTCACTGGCTCAAGGATAAAATGGTAATGGTGTTGATTTAGAATATTATTATAATAAACACGAATACTACTTCGAATTAGCTTTTTGTTCTGTATATGCGTAACTAATACTAAGATAAGAAAGACATTCGTAGATTTTACATTTACAATTTAATCCAACAAGTGTTTGGCGAGATAAGCATCAGTGACAGGTTTACAGCTCAACGGCAATAAAAAAGCCGTTTTGCGAATGAAAATTGCAAGATTTTGTTGTCTTGTGGTTTATTCGTCATCCCATATGGATGTTAATTTATATCAAAAATCACGGTGACTAAAACTCAGGAAATTTACTCGTATACATTTGTATTGCCAAAAATACGCGATTTGTTAAAAATTAAAACCATTATGCCCAACAAAAATTTAAGCGCAATTTATATGTGATAGAAGAGATGAAAGCCGATTCTGAAGGCTTTAATTTTAGTTTTAGTGATGTCGCAACAAAATTTCGTTTTTTGCAAAATAGTCCTTAAGTGCTAGGAATAGAAGCTAAATTACTTTGGAATAATTTTAGTTTGGACAGCACTAAAACTAAAATTTAAGCCTTCAGAATCAGCTACATTGAACCGCTTATTTTCAAGGAAGGCCTAAATGTGCGGTACCATAAGAGATACGTAGTTTAATACTGATATTTTTACAAGCTAAGCTAAAGCTCTGTAAAGAGATAAAAATGGAAATATGCCTTACAGTCGGGCTAGAAGTGTTTTACACTAGCAATAAAACCTCGTAGAGCGATACAATGCAGTGAACGTAGCATAGTACTTGCTCTCTGATAGCATATTACGTACAAAGATAACCCCCCATACATATCAACCTCTTTGGGTGGTAGTGGACCTAATAAACGTTAATTATAAATAAACGTTACTCTTTGGGTGTAGGGAGGTGAAACCAAACGTATAAAGCTATATTTAAGGTATACAGTGCCGATGTACAGTGCATTAGGTGGTATACTAGAGCTAAGATGACCCATTAAAGCACTCCAGATGTTAGCTTACTTATTTCGAACAAATAATTAGTAAGCTCACACCGGTTGCAACTCAATAGGAAAGTAACATTGGAATAAATGGCTATAGGTACTA
Source organism: Ypsolopha sequella (assembly GCA_934047225.1). NCBI lineage: Eukaryota > Metazoa > Arthropoda > Insecta > Lepidoptera > Ypsolophidae > Ypsolopha > Ypsolopha sequella. The sequence goes on from OW203996.1 coordinate 15,797,903, forward strand.
TCATATTTACTCTCTAAAATAGGCTCTTATAGTATCGCTTAAGTGTTTGTTGGATGGGAAAGACCATCTGGTTAAAATTTCAAGTGGACTTAATTTAGAAGACTTCATCAACTCAACCTCGTTGTTTTTTTTTGCTGTAACTTTCTTAACATTTATGACATTCGCTGCTTATTCTAATCGAAATGTTGCTTATTTGGCTACGTCCTTTTAGGTAAAGTTGCCTTATTCTAGCGGCATGTTTCAATTTCAAGTCTCAGGGCTACATTTATTTTTAAGTACAAAAGCGGCATGCCGCGTGCTCGACGCGACTTGCTCAAAATATCATCGCGTCGTCTTGGCTTCCGACGACGTTCATCCAATCACCGGGATCACCCATTTAAGGAGCTTTTCACCACGTGTTCACGATACGTCAATGTTTTAAATGAAGTTTTTAACATCTGACGATCAACCTTGACGAGACGATACCTCGTAAATATAGAGAACAAGTCACACTTTTTGGTCCCGTGTTGCAAGCTGGTTTAGAGTGGTCTATTTGACAACAACAAGACGACAAAACAGCAAAGTTTGCTTAAAACGTATGCGTTATACACATAAGCATCTCTTTACAAAATATTGTATAAGAAATAGCCATAAGTGAACGAAATGTAAACGAACAAGAACTTGAAAATTTTTATCAAGTTTTTTGTTAGCGTGTCTCGATTGGAGCTTTTTGTCATCCAGACGATGAGTTTTATCAGTAGTCCAGTCAAGTGGCGGTACGTTTGATGATACTTGAGGAAGTTATGTTATGAGCAGTACTTTAGGAGCAGGTTAAGTTAGTGCTGCTGCTCATATACTCGTATGTTTAGTAAATCGTCACCATTTATCATTTCTTAGACTTAGACCTACTTTCTGTCTGTCTGTCTTTCTAGTTTACACGGATTAAAAACACTAGTATAAAAACACATCTTTATATTTAATATACAACGTGTAACAGAAAGGTGTAACTATATTTGAAGAGCTTTTTCAGTCAATGGAATAGAAGAACTTTTACTATGGAGCCAACCCTGAAATTTAAAAAAAAAGCTGCCCTTCCATACATATCGGCCGAGCGGCATTGCATTTTTCTATGAAAAAGTAATTTTTTTTTCGAGATACAGGGTTTGTTCCATAGTAAAAGTTGTTCTATACCATTGACTGAATTAGCTCTTCAAATATGGTTACACCTTTTTGTTACACGTTGTATATATACATTACACTGTGTAAAATATAAGATGAGGTTGGAGAAAACGTAAAAAAATGTTTCACGACTTAGATCTGGTAAAAAAAATCCCTTTGATTTTTTTCTACGTCGGGACATCGATTAGGTAGGCAGTTTTCTGAGAAATAACAAAAGGCAGCTACCAGTCGTGTCCGCGCAGGAAGTTAAACGGAAAATGACATCATTCTCGTGAATAAATCAAGGATTCCAACCACCACTCCGGGCCAACATTACCTACGCAGGTGTGACTTGGAAAAATTAACAGGCCCTAACGAGTCTACCGCGTGTAGGGACCGCCTGACTAGAAAATTAATAGCCTTTTGCTGCTACTAAACTTTGCATTAACATTTCAAGGATCTGGTCAGAACTGGTCAGACCATAAAATACCTAATAATTGTCTGCATAAAAAACGTAAAAAATGTATGTTATCCTGAGAAGGGTTCAAGTCATCAACTCGCAGCCATCCTGCGATAAGTTTGGTGTCTGCTTGACACTTGTCAACGAATAGACGGATTTTGTTACCAGATGAATTTCTTGAGGTAAGTGTATGGTGCTGAAGATGTGAAGATTTTTACACTCTGATTAAAATAATAAAATTGTTAACCAGATCAGGAAAAAGAGGTGAGGCAGGGTTGCGGGCTCAAAGTTGATAGAATCAACCATCCATACAGTGGACTTTCAGTTAAATCACTCAACCAATTAAGTGGGCATTAGCGAATGAATGGAAGGAAGGCTGGTATCAATAGAAACGCATTGTTACGGGTCGCCATGGCCCATTTAACTCTGCTTATCAGGGAGAAGGGGCTTGAGGTCAATGCACGTGTACCATGGTTTCATAGGTGGGTAAGTAGCAGATTAAAATTCGAATGGATCGATACTACGCATGTTTGGGTACAATTTTGTAGAGTTGTTCCATTTGTTTCTAATAAGCGGTTTCGAGTTGACAAGAAGGCGTGGTTGACCATTTTTGGGCGCTTAGAGCCTCGTTAGGTAAGGGGTTAAATAAATAGTTTAGTTCTCGGTAGGTCGGATTAAGTAATTAGGTACCAAATATTGGTTACAAATACGATTATTTCGTGCTTGCCGGTCTTTTAACTTCCAGTGAGCCCTGCTTAGGAGTCATAAAAAAAATAATATTTTAATCGAAAGCTCAACCTGTGCCTTAAATACATACATATAGGTATTTCAAAGTGAGTTTTTCCGTTAATAGTTTTAGTAGAACTTTGACTGAACAATTCTAGGTACATCAAAGTCATTGACAGTATAAGTAATGCAATGAATGTTTTATGAAGTTATGAATTTGGCTAAAGCTGACGAGGTACTAAACAAGCTCTTTAAGCAGTTATTGTTAGATCGTATTACAACATAATCCTAACCTTTATGTGTTATTTCAATAGGTAATAGGTAAGCACTAAGCGTTGAAGAATTAGTTCAGTTTCCTATTATGAAATATCGGCTCACTATTGTTTTGTACAGCTCTCTAAAGCAAATCCGTGTAGAAATCGGTTTAGTAATTGTATTCTATACGTTTGGTATACTCCCATGAGAGTCGTGCGAAATATAATCCATTTCATTGGTTCGGAAGAAAATATCAGCTTTCTTTCACAGGCATTTCACCGTCGACATGCAAAGTGCATACAATTTGTCACATTTGTTGTGTTGAAGATCTGTAGGAATGGAGATTTTGACTAGTGCTGCCCATTCTTAGAAAATTTAATAGTAGTTTATGCTACAAGGGTGCAAAGGAATAAAGTACTCGGTTACGTTATTTATTGCTCTTACGCCCGTGTATCATACTACGTTTTTCAATGCATAGTGTGAGGAAATAAAACAAATATAATTTTGTGAACTTAAAATTGTAATTGGCTCAAAAGGACTGTATCCAGAGTCGTTAAACAGTGGAAAAAAAAGTATGACATTTATGGTACACAGTAAAGGCTGCAGGTTATCCAACCATTGTAAAAAAATAAAAAAAAAAATAATAAAGCCCTAGGGCAAAATAATCGACTTTCTGTTCGGTTTTGATGCAAAAAAGTGGGCTTTTACGAGCACATGCATTGAAAAAATTATAACGGAAACTCTTTCTGTGTCTGTCTGTCTATCAGTCAGTTGCGTTTCTCCATCCTAACAAAATCTCTACCTATCAAAATCTCTATCTAGACTGAGTAAATTAAATTATTTATTTTTATTTCATTAAAAGGAATTATGTATGAATCGCATTGAATATTATTAAAATCAGAATATTCTATTTTTTTAATTTCTGATATAGAATTTTTCCTATAATTAAAACTTTTAAATTAGTAAATTACATTTTATGATTTAAAATAACATTAAAATTAAGTAAAATTAGATGAGGATTTCAAGCAAAAATGTTTATTAATGAAACCAGCACATTTTATAAACCAGTTATTTTGAGGTGGGTACTATCGGGGAAAACGGCACAGACCAAGGTCGGATCCAGGATTTGATTTTGGGGGAAGGGGGCATTTTGACACGGTTTATCACAAAGTAAAAAAAAGGGAAGATTTTAGGCGTCTTAAAAGCTTTAAGTTGCTATGGGCAAACCTATATACCTGTTATACACCCACTTCGAATCGAAAAGTCGAGTAAAATAGTCAAATATATAGAATTCCTGGGCGCTTCGGGCCAATAGGACAATACCAGTTGCGATAAGAGTGTAAAGTCAGTCTACAATACTTTCCCAGATGGCACGTAGGTATTTACGTACCTACTTACAATAGGTCCTGCACCTATTTCTTCTATTGTGACGTTGAATATGTAGAATTCTCCCAGCGATTTGTAGCAGCAATCGATCGCATTAATTCGCATTGACGATTCATCGCCAACAATCGAAAGTGGCTACAATTGTAAATTTATTATAACATATATTTATACATTTTATACAATGAATGAAGCGCCCCATGATGACACTGCCTAAGGCTTATCGTTCATCTTGAGCTGACTCACTTTAATCAGAATTCTCCAATTATAATAAATTTTAGGGTTCTCCCAAGTAACATAAACCCTATTAGTCCGTTGTTTTGTAGTTTATTCGTCTACTTTTCTAACAGTTATTTCTTTCATTTGCTCGATATATTTCGGCCCGCGACTGATGACGGCCCCATGCCGTGGGCCGAAACGAAAGAAATAAATAAAGCTTAATTTCTTAATTTCTTTACATTCATTTATTAATATCTTACAGTTATCGTTTCATGCTTCAATTTTTTGTATTTTAGTCACAGTTCTCCTAGAATTATTATCCTACTTTTTTAATAATACCTACACCACCTTCCTATGTGTATACTCAGTGGCGTGCACAGAACTTTTTTCCGGAAAAGCAATCAGAAGGTCAAGTACGACAATAAAAAAAAAATGAAAAAATTTAAATAACACCTTGAAAAAAAAAAGTTTGTATGACGTCAGGGTAGGCACTGCCTACCCTAGAGTGGACATTTTCATACAAACTTTTTTTTTTCTAAGTGATATTTAAATTTGGTCATATTTTTTTTATTGTCGTACTTGACCTTCTGATTGCTTTTCCGGAAAAAAGTTCTGTGCACGCCACTGTATACTATGCATAAATAAAAACGAAAAGTTTTGTATTCGTTGTCTTTAACATCTATCTGTCAGTGGTCGGTCGGCTGGGTTAATAATTAAATCTGCCCCCCCCCCCCCCCAGAAAAAAATCATTGCTACGCCCATGCTCGTAGTTCCCAACACAATCGGCAAGAAATGTTACACTCCACACAGGCATGATGCAAATACAAAGTAAACAAACCATACAGGATTCTGTTTCCGATCAAAATTATATACTTAAAATACGTTCTGTGCTGATCAGGTCCTCTAAAAAGGCCACTTTGGATGAATCATAATTATGATTCCGTTCTGATGCCGTCTCTTTTGCACGCGTGAAAAAGCTCTGACTCCATCCTACTTTCAAATCATTTTATAATTCACCCAAGTCGGCCCTTTTAGATCCCCAGGGCCTATTTATAGCCCTAATATCGAAATATTTGCGTTTTATCTCGTACTTTTTACAGCAGTCTTCAATTTGGATACAGCTATCACAATTTTAAATTTTACAGGAAACGCGTAAAATCTTTTCATACTCATTCACACTCTCCTACATTCTCTCATTCTCCAACACACTCATCTTGAATTCAGATCTGATGGGACGGTTTTTAACCTCTGAACCCCGAAATTCTCAAATAATAACTCTTACATCCTTTTTTATATTAAAATTAAAATGTAAATATTAAATAAAATCTGCTCTAAGAGTTTACAAGAAAATAAACATTGACGGAACTTATTCTTTGTCCACGAAATACACTTGCCATACTTTTTTCGGCTCAAAAGTAACTGCTGAGATAACCAGCCGGTTTTGGAGTGAAAGTATTCGGTGCTGTGATCATCACACGGTTGAACCAGCAAGTTCAATGCCTTGATTACGAGTGCTATTTAAAATTATAATATTATTGTAATAGCTTTTGCTTTCTTGTGGGATGAATACGCTCGCGCAGGTGGCGTGGCGTAATTGATGTAACGTATATTCTCGTACATTGCATAGAGGGAGATCACATCACACTTGCAGTACTACATCAGCCCCTATTGTGCAAGATATAAGATGAGCCTTAATTGTAAATGTGTTAAAAATAAGTCCAATGTGTATAGCTTAATGATCCACTGTACAATGTTCAAAAGTTTGCACAATCTTTTCTCTTCACCCTCAGGTATTCCAACTTGATATTTGTTGTTGATATGTCAGTAATTAAAATTATGGAGATCAAGACGGAGTTTTTAATCAATATTAAGAAATCTCGTTTCTTAATTTGAGCAGAAATATTACTTTCTTTGGGTGTGGGAACTGGTGTTACTTCTGCTTTTTTAAACACTTGTCGTGTTTTTACGTTTACCTTCTTTTTAATTACAGGTTTATTTACAGTGTTTGTTTCGTAATTGTCAGGTTTTAGAGCGTAAATGCCAGATCACTTTGATATAACCGCAGTTTACTCATTGACTAGACTACTAATCAAATCTATTTAGTATTCTTGACAGCAAAAAATCTGGGCCAAAAGGGACAAAACGTGGTCGCCTAGTTGCTTTGTAATTGAATCGGATAAGATATTATCAATGAGCTACGGGAATCAAACTAGTACGGCTATCGCTACTTTGTCGTATTAACAAGAACAAACCTTAGATGGGACCTTCGTACGTGACTATTAACTCGAATGGTTATCGATTTCTCTTACTTACTTCGATACTGCTCACGATTAGTATGATATTGTTTTGCAGAGTTGATATTTCCATATAGAAAGACTCATTTACCTTACTGTGATTGTTGTCCATCAGTAAGCCTAATAATTGCCTACAATAAGTTTAGGCCTCGATACTCAATAGCGACTGCGTTAAATAGTATAATTTTCTATAGCACAAGTGCGGAAAATGCCGACTTTACGCACGCGCAGCGTGCGTAAAGCGGTCATTTTACGCACAGTGTGCTATAAAAATATTTATATGAGAAGTTATACAGCGCCCCTAACCGTTTACAAGAAGAACCAGAATTTCTTATATTTTACGCAGTCGTCGCTAACAAGTGTCAAGAGTCAAGACCCAAACTCATGGTAGGGCCTGCCTGATCAAATCAGATCAAGGCAAATCAGAGCCATTTTAGTAACGGCCACCTTTTGTTCCCTACTTAGGACACTAGGAAATACCGAAATAAATATAATGGGTAGATGTTTGACCCTATTTTTACACCATTTTTTTATTTATTTATTATTTTAAGTTATATTTACAAAAATATATATTTCTTTTTATTTTTCTACAATAATATTATATTAGAATAGACGTATATATATATATATATTATATATGTATACAGATTCTTACGAATATTAAAGTAGAAATTGAATAAAAAAATAAAATTTTCGATATATATTTCGACCCACTTGGGATCGTCGTCAGTCGAATATAGAATAATGTCATAAATAAAATAGAGTTAACAATAAATTGACAAACTTAACCTATTTTCTTAACCTATTTAGTTTACCTACCTTTTTGCTCTCATCTGGTGAAAGTAGAGAAGGGTCTGTCTGTCGGTCAGTGTTGTCTGTTTAGTCCGGCTCCGTAGTGGGCACCAAGTGACCAAATGTAGGACGATTCCCAAGTTCTCAGTTCAATGTCAGTCAAAGGGGGGTGAAAGGATTTAATGATACGAACAGTGAAGCAGTTGTTAAATGAATGAGAATGAGAGCGAGCATGTGTGGGTATAGGTAAAGTGTTATGAGGTATTGAGTCTGTAGTGTGTCGATGATGGTTCATTCTGATATGGAGCGCATTTTTTGTCTCACCTACGTAGAATGCCGGACAGTGCCGGCATTCTAGCAGATAAATGCAGTTCTCTGTTTTGCATGAAGTGTTGGGTTGTGTGGTGTAGGTGTTTAATGTGTGGTGCGTGTTGATTTTTGTGTCTTTTCTAATGATGGGACATGTTTTACATCGTGGTCGTCGGCATGGGGCGGTACCAGGTGATGTGATTGATGGATTGAGAAAAATTGATTGAGAAAAAAAAAAGCTTTTAAAGCAAAAGTATTTATTCTCATATTATACATATATGTATATATACACAACACTTTTTTCTATACTTTTACCCGTACATAAGAAAAAATAACTTTCTTTTTTCTTTTATTATATAGGAAATATAATCTAGTTTTAGAAAATAAAAACCGCATTAGATTCTGACAGCTATTTTCAGAGATATAGCCAAATATTGACTTGGCGGGAAAACAAAAATCGCTTAGAACTGTATAATTTAAATACTCTATTTTTCACTCCTTCTTTAGAAGAAAATAAACACGAAATATATAAAAATGTAAAATTTTCAACTTTTCTTGTAAACAGCGTCATTTTTCCGAATTGTACACAAGCGCTGAAGCGAAAACATATTTTAGACACATTTGAGACCAAAAATCTCTGTGATAATGCCAAAAGGGCAAACGACAGAACAATCGTGATTCTTGTTATAACATCTATGTAAACTTGATATTACTAAATCCGTTTAAAATTTTAGGATCAACATTGCACTCCTTGCACAATTCCTCGTGACATGAACTCTGAACAAAGGCACGAAACACGAATCGTGGTCAAGACCAGATCAATTTTGTAAGCCTTATTTTCTCAGAATTAAGACTCAAATTGATTATTACAGTAGCAAACTTATCTTTGGAAGTACCACTCGTTATACCTATACATTCCATTCCTTCATTCAATAATAGTGTGTCGAGAATTATAAATAATACCTACGAGAGGTATAATAAAACGGGTAACAATACAGATTGGCGAGCGATTGTTCGTATGAAATAAGTGTTGACTTATAAGAGTAACTCACAATCTGCGGTGGTTGATATAATTCAACCAACAACATTTATAGAAACAGCTCATGCCTCCGATCATACAATAACATTTCTCAAGAAACATAGGACAACGTCGTCGTAAGGGTCTAGCTAGCGCGTAGAACAGTGAAACATTTTTATTTTATTTTATTTATAACACTTTTTGCATATTTACACAAATAACTTAAAAGACAAAAGAAACAATTAAACATGATGTAAAAGGGCGGCACTTATTACTAATAGCAATATCTTCCAGGCAACCCTTGGTAGCTAACAGAAAGATGAACAAATTAACATGTGGAGGTGTAAATACTAATCAGAAAATAATAGGGAGATCAAGATTAAAATATAAACCTAAATGTCTAAGATATAAACTTACATATACAAATACATGAACATACTTAAATAAATAAAATATACACATTCATATATAAATAATAACTCCCAAGTTTTTCACTGAGTCTGTGTAGGAGATTACCTACTGAAGTATTAAATGTAAGCCTTGGAATTTTGTCTATGTCTAATGATAGCCTGCGACAATAGTGTCGATTCGGTGTAACACTTTTTAACTTATTTGACAGGACTAAACTTAATTTGAGCGTTATGTCTTTTTCTTTCTTTATTGAAAAGAAAATATTTTTTATAAAATACCGTTTCAGAGCTTTTTTATTTTTTGTATGTTGTATTTTACATAAATATAAATACTTCATTAAATAGTTTTAGGCGCTATATTTCGACACCTCGGTGGGGTCGTCATCAGGCGAATCAAATACGAGTACGACATACGAAAAATAATTTATTGAAAAGACAAAGATAGGACGCATAATGAAATGAAATGAAATATATTTATTTATGTAATGTAGGTATATCAGATACACTATTACATGTCACGTTTAATGTAATATAATTGAATAATCTTTGTCTATTTATAGGTAATAGTTTTATGTAATAAATAATAATATGGGGAAATATACAGGGAAATAATAATAATAAGGTAATAATTAAATTTCATCAAAAAATACACTTGAATAAAACAAAAAATATAGGAATAAGGAATAAATAATATTATGTATATATGCAATGCATATAAGTAATAAATATATGCCTAACTCCGCCCATTCGATTAGTCTTGCTAAGAAGAAGGGCAAGAAACTTTTTTTTTCATTATATTAATAAATATATATTTCTTTTTATTTTTCTACATAATAATTAATTACAACAACTAAATGTGAAAAGTAAGCCTATACTTTAATTCAATAAAGAGATAAAAAATACAAGACAGGAGAAAATTATGGTATAAAGGCAAAAAATATATATATTACCTTTGTCTACTTGTCCCATATTAAAATAAGTTTAGTCCTGTTAAATTACATCGAAAAGTCGCGTTACATCGAATCAACCTAAATATTCTTTATTTCAGAAATATGCCTACCACCGTGATCTTGTCAGTACCAACGGGTTTGACAGCTCATGACCTAGCGATGATCCATATTAAAACTGTACAAGATCTCAATCAAAAAGTGTTCGCAGAAATCTCAATTTTTTATCGCAACCACGCCGAGTTATGTCTTCTTGAAAGCGCTCGCTCAAATAAGAACCTTGGGCCACCTCCGTGATAATTAGGGATATTTAGGGTTCCGTCAAATAGCTCAGTTTAGGCTTCTTCCGTCCGTCCATTTATAGCTTGCAGACAGCAAGACCGATTGAAAATAGGGGAAATCATAGAAGTCAATGATGCAGAGGCAGATACTTGATATGGCAAAATTGAAAATGTAAAAATTTAAAAATAATAAACACCAAGATATTCCCTAAAAATAAGCTTAATAGTATACAGCAATTTTATCTACGAGTATATAATCTATATAAATAAGCTTAATAATAAACAGCAATCTAATCTACGAATATAATTATAATCTATATAAATAAGCTTCATAGTAAACAGTAATCTAATCTACGAGTAAATAATCTACATAAATAAGCTTAAAAGTAAACAGCAGTCTAATCTACGAACACATAATCTATATAAATAAGCTTAATAGTAAACAGCAATATAATCTACGAGTATACCTATATAATCTATATATAAATAAGATTAATAGTAAACAGCAATCTAATCTACGAATACATAATCTAGATAGATAAGCTTGATAGTAAACAGCAATCTAATCTACGAGTATATAATCTGCACAAATAAGCCAGCAATCTAATCTACGAGTATATAATCTGCACAAATAAGCCAGCAATCTAATCTACGAGTATATAATCTGCACAAATAAGCCAGCAATCTAATCTACGAGTATATAATCTGCATAAATAAGCTTAATAGTAAATAGCCATCTAATCTACCAGTACCCTCACTCACTCATCACATCTGTCATCATCACGAAATCTCCGGAAAGCCTGTATTGTAAGTATATGTGTATTTTGTACGTAGTCGGGTCTTAAATACTGTCATATGTTCCAAATTTTGAATTTGGAATGCAGACAATAAAATCAATAAAATACGTTCGAATTTCGGATGTTTCACGATTTTAAAAACATAGGTTTTGTAGACTTTTCTTTAGTTTTCAACATGGAGTGGACACAAAAAGAGTCGCTGTAATTGCGTTGCATTGTTGTGGATACGCTGCAAGTGAAATTTTCAAACTTCTGAAAAACTTGAAAATAATACAAAGGTTCGTTGATCTCACTATTAAACGATACGAGGAAGACTCAAGAATAGAAGACAGAGAGAGAGGAGTGGTTCGCCATCCAGCGGTGATAAAAGCCATCAAGGCGCGAATTCAAAGAAATCCCGTGCGAAAGCAAAAACTGTTGGCTCTTCAGATGGGCTTAAACAGAACCACTGTGAAAAGGGTGTTGAATGAAGACCTCGGGCTACGGGATTACAGTAAAAGAACAGCACACCTCCTGAATGCTCGTTTAAAAAAATTTGGTTTCATCGATCACGCGTTTTGTTGAGAAAAAAATGCGCGGGATAAAAATACCGAGAAATCTTATTTTCATATAAAAAATAAATTACAGTCGAAGAGAGCTTCAATAAGTAAAATGACGAGGTGTATGCTCACAACAGTGATGAAGCAAGCAGGCGTGTGTAGCGCGTTCAACGTGGTCATCATCCCTCATCGGTGATGGCTTGGCTTGGAGTATCGTATTTGGGCCCCACTGAAATGTTTTTTTGTAAAAATGGCGTGAAAACCAGTGCTCTAGTGTACCAAAATACGGTTTTGCAAAACCTCGTAGAGCCTGTTAAACGAACAAAGTTCGCAAATTGTCACTGGTTATACCAGCAAGATTCTGCACCGGCTCAGAAAGCCAAAAGTACGCAAAACTGGTTGGACGCCCATATGAAAATGCGTCCTCCAGTCCGGACCTTAATCCCTTGGATTATAAAATATGGCAGTATTTAGAGGAAAAAGCCTGCGCAAAACCCCATAAAAATTTGGAGTCGCTGAAGCTATCCCTCATCAAAGCAGTGGCCGAAATGGACCTTAATGTCGTGCGTGATTCTATCGATGACTGGCCTCGCAGATTATGGGCTTGTATCAAAAATCAAGGAGGTCATTTCGAATAAACTATTTATAAATGTAAAACTGTGTATTTTTTACCTATCTTCCCATTTATACATTATTATAATAAATATTATTAGAGTGCATTACAAACTAGAAAAGATCAATCAGAAACAAACCCAAAGACAAGAATTTGAAAAATTTCCCCGGGCCAGGATTCGAACCTGCGACCTCTTGTTATCAAGACAAGCGCGCTACCAATTGCGCCACCGAGGTTTCTACCCAGACCGGCGAATTCCTTCACCATTATTCCACTTTTTTAATTATTATTATTATTATTATTATTATTAATTCCACTGTTATTTTTGCATCTGCCTGATATACTAGCTTGTACTGCACATATAGAATGCTCACGAGGGCGTTATGTGATTTCACGCTGTCGTCGCTACAATATTATTGCTTCAGACAGTTAAGAAATTCACAGTTCTCATTAACTAAGATTATGTTTACTTTGCGAAATCCATCGCTATGAATACTCTAAATATTATTATAATAAAATTTAAAATGTGTCATTTATTTCACACTTGATATGTGACAGAACTTATGACTCATATCATCATCATTGTAAGTATCACGTTTAAGTATTAGAAAGTACGTTTTTTTTAAAATATTTAACATAAATATAATTATGTAACGGTAAACGTATGTATTCTACTTTTGTATCTATCACTATTTTTATATCCCCAGAGGTAAACTGGAAGAAATCTCTTCTTTGAGATAAGCAATAATAATATTAATATTAATATAATATAATAATATTATTGCTCTTACGCCCATGTATCATACTACGTTTTTCAATGCATAGTGTGAGGAAATAAAAAAAATATTATCTTGTGAACTTTAAATTATAATTGGCTTAAAGAGCCGTTAAACAGTGAAAAAAAAGAATAAAATTTATGGTACACAGAAAAAGTTGCAGGTTAGCCAACCATTGTAAATAAATAAAAAAAAATAATAATAATAAAGCCCTAGGGCAAAATAAAAGACTTTCTGTTCGGTTTTGATACATATAAAGTGGGCCTTTACGAGCACTTGCATTGATAAAAAATAAAGAATAAAAGCCTAAATACAAAGGCAGTAGATGTTTCCAAATTCAAACTTAGGTAGCGTACCTAAACGCTGGGGCAAGGGTGAATACGTTCCAAAACCACCCGAGCGAAAACAAGCAGCTTGGAGTCCTTGGTAAGAAATGTAAAATTAACTTCGACAGTTAAATGTTACCTTTACCCCGGGCGTTTAGGAACGGTACCTAAAAGGTGTGATATTGGTATCGATTCGGCATAACACGTCTTAACTTATTTGACAGGATTTACCTTATTTTAAGCGTCCTGTCTTTTTCTTTCGTTATCGAAAAGACAAGGACAGAACGCTTAAATTAAGTTTAGTCCTGTCAAATAAGTTAAGATGTGCTTTACCGAATCGGTACCATTGAGTGTTCAACTTTGGTACTAATTTAGTGCGGATAAAGCCGTAAGCAACAGGTTAGTAGTAATATAACTTATTGGTGTCGATTCGGCGCAACAAAACTAAACTATTTTGACAGGACTAACCTTATTTTGAGCTTTCTGTCTTTGTATTTTCTATACAGATAGAAAAAGACAGAACGCTCAAGTTAAGTCTAGTCCTGTCAAATAAGTTAAGTCGTGCTGCGCCGAATCGACCCAATTGCATGTATTATGTAGGCTGAGTTTTAATTCTACCGACGAAAAACATCAAGCTGCGATATATTAACAGAGCTAAAGATGGAAGACACATGGATAACAAGGTTAACGGGACAGTGCCTGAAGCACAACGTTGAGGGCTGACACGCCTCGAGATGCCCAAAAGAGTTCTCATCTCATACATACCATACCCTTACATACTTGTCTAGCTAGATTATTACCTAAGGCGCCGACCACACTCCGGTCCGAACAATAGAACGCGCGTTCTTCCGGCCTCTGTGTGCAAAGTGCTCGTTGTCGTTGTCGCGGTTCTGTGTAGTCAGCGCCTAATGTGCACTTGCACCAAGTAAACTTCTTGACTTGCTGGACCAAGAAGCTTATACTTCGTTCAATTTCGTCCTTTTCACCTTTTCACATTAGGTGGTTATTAAACCATATTAGAGATAACGACAAATTTTAAACTATTTGAATAAAAAACCCGGCCAAGTGCGAGTTAGACTCATGTACCTAGGGTTCCGTATTATGGAGGATAAATTTAACTTTGTCATATTTTTTCGTGAATTTCTTAACCAGTTTATTTTTTTCTGTAATCTTTACGTAAAGATATATTACAATGAGTTTTTTGATATTTTCCAGTCCATCAGTTTTGGAGATAAGGGGGGGGGGGGACATACATTTTTTTGTGGTTTTTTAATTACAGAAGCAGGTGTGCAAAAAGACTTTTCTTTTTTTTTATATTTTTCATAATTTGTAATCAACTTTTTTTAATCGCTATAGTTTTCCTGTAATTGGCCAGTTATGATCTATAATCGACATTTTTTTCATATTTTTCAGCGTACCAGGTTCGGAGAAAAAAAAATTCTCACTTTTGTTTTGAAAATATTTTGAACAATTTCAAATTTTTCATATGTTTTTTTACACCGTGATATGTGGGCAAATTAGTGCTATTTTTGTACCAAGTTTCATGTCTTCATCTTTAACGGTGCTAAAGTTACGAGTATGAGGCTGTGACGTACGGACAGACGAACGGACGGACAACGGAGTCTTACCATAAAGGTTCCTTTTGTACCTTTTAGGTACTACGGAACCCTAAAAAGAGGGTGCATGAGTGTTGACTCTTTCAGTTACTTTCCACACTCCGATAACACCTCTGTCACCCTCTAGCTAGAGGATATGTGTCGTGACGATATGTTATTACAAAATTAGAAAGTTATTAACCTATGTAGAAGTGGCCCTAAGTAGTTCTGCTGTGATCCTGGTATTAGGTTTTATTTATTTATGTATTGTAATGAAACTCATTCTTTTATTACAGGGGTTTCCCTAATACAAAAGCTAAGTTAAATTGTGTGAAGTTGAAGCGGTTTACTTTTGGTCAGTTTGTGTCAGGCCCCTTGATATTTTAACACACCCCACCCCCTTTTAAAATATACCAGGTTTTGACCAATTGTCCAATTCGATAGCTTTTGCTTATTTCTGTATGTCTCAATAATTTTCACTTTACCTATTTTCCATACAAAATTAAACACCCGGTCGGGGTGCATGACATGACACTCCTCTCTGGGATAGACCATTATTTGAGTGGTCTTATTTCTTGACAACAGTGAAGTTGTACATCTAAGAGTCCAAGTCATGGTTTGACCCATGTATGGTACTAGCCTAAAAGCTATTTTTAAAACTTTTGATATGTAAAAAAAAGTCCGTCAATATTTTAAATGCTTAATAGTTGGACACCCAAACATATATGTTCAAATTATTTTGTGTAGAAGCGAGTTATGTATGATATAAATAAATATACTTACAATGCAAATTTACAAATGCGCGTAGTGATAAAAATTTTTTCAATGCATGTGCTCGTAAAGGCCCACTTTTTATGCATCAAAACCGAACAAAAAGTCGATTATTTTGCCCTAGGGCTTTATTATTATTATTTTTTTTTTAATTTATTTACAATGGTTGGCTAACCTGCAGCCTTTCCTGTGTACCATAGATGTTATACTTTTTTTCCACTGTTTAACGGCTCTGGATACAGTCCTTTTGAGCCAATTATAATTTAAAGTTCACAAGATTATATTTATTTTCATTTCCTCACACTATGCATTGAAAAACGTAGTATGATACACGGGCGTTAAAGCAATAAATTACTCGGTTACGTTTAAAACACTCGCTACGCTCGTGTTTTAAATCGTCCTCGTAATTTATTCCTTTTCGCCCTAGTAGCATAAACTACTATTACGCCTTTATGTTTTTACATTTAAAATGAAAGGCCACGCACTTTGAATATTTCAATCATCGAAGAATGCTGCGTCAAAACGTTATTAAGGAGCCACCATGCTGAAGGCTATGAATTTAGTGTAGGCAGCATCCTATTGTTTATTACGTTACATGAATTACTGCCCAAACTTTCGATAAATCAAAAGAAATGGCTGTTGCGTAATCTCACGCATCTAATTTTCATTTCCTACGTATATTTTGTAATACGCCTACGAAACCTGTTCGTAAAGAAACTGTTATCGGATTGATCTTTTCACTAGTTTATGCTGTAAGGCAGTGTAAGGTTTTGTTATGTAATAATATTGTCATCGTGTTGCCGCTGTGATGGCTGGCATGTTCCGTGCTCGAGCATCCGCCTCCAGGGTTCAGCTCCCCAGATTGTGTTGCCATTTTATTTTGTTGTATTCCATAAATAACATGAGACGCATTCTTTTTATAGATCTGTACCTGTCTTGATCCAAAACTAAGTACATAGCTCAGCTATGGACGTAGAAAAAAAGGCGGACGGAGCATAGCAATGGCGGCGGTTTGCGTGTGAGTGGACTTAATATGGATCATAGACTTACTATGATGTGATTATGTGCGTGCCGGGCTCGTACGTACAAGTGAATAGACTTACTATGGGTGCCTCAGTTTTTTTTTAGCAAAACTCCGTCGGCCTTTTTTGTACATGAACTCGGGTTTTCTATGAGCCAGTTACTGTAGTCAGAGAGAGAAGTTGATTTTCTCACGTAAAGGTAACAACAACTTTTACAAATAATTCCCGAAATGAGACTAATTATAATTAGAAGTATAACGAAAGACTTCAGTATAACTCTATCTTTATTGACTGAATCAAATTTAAAACGAACAAATTAGAATTAGATATTAATGTGATTGAGAGAAAAAAATCCATAACACATGAACGCAATTCAAAATTTTCCTTTGCTTGGAAACCTCGTAAGGTTGGCAGGACTGATCCATGCTCCAGGCGTTGTCGCAAGCAGCTGATAAGGTCTTCCGAGTGAAAGTCCAGGACAAGCACACATTGTCGAGCGGCTAACAGTCACGCTCTGCTAATTTGAATACCAACATGCTGTAATAGAATTATCTCCATGATTGATATACTTATTATATGATGATGAGGCTCCAAAAAGTCGCCACAATAAAATTGATAATTTGTCAAAGATATAAACTCGTTACAGCTACAAAAGGTTGCATAATATTTGCTGTAACAGCTATTTATTTATTCTGACATTCTTTTGTGTATGGGCGCGGTCATTGGCCTTAGAAATTGCCGATTGACTGATGAAATCGAGAATAATCGATAAAATTTCTCGCATCTAAATGTTAGAATGATGACTGCATCTGAAAATTTACTGGAATCATTATTGCTCAGTCATTAGACCCGGTCTTTACTGCCGTTCCGAGTATGATGTGAAATTCGTGTAGAGAAAGAGCTTGCACCATTAAAACTTAATTGGAGGCTGACGATTGTTTGTAATGTTCGTAGAAATTAGTAGAAAACTGCACTAAATTACCTTAATTTGTAAATATTACAAGGAGTAATGTGAAAAATCTGCTTCAAACTAAATATTATTGACTGACATTGGATCTAAAATAGAAGCAACAATTTGTATCATTTGAAGTGATTATTTGTTAGTAAAACAGAGCTTTTTATTGCTACTGATTAATCTTCAGTTGTAAAATCTATTGAAACAAATTGAATATAATGTGCTTGCCGCGCCGCGCCGCCGTGTTGCAATGCCGCTGGCCGCTTTACATTGGTCTAAAACAAATTTACTTGGATGTGATGGTTTTATTTCGCACACATATCGACAGTTAAGGCGATATGTAAAAGTTTCAGCGTCACTGTTACTCCATATGCGAAAAAATCCTCAGTGCGACAGGGACGGATTCGTGGAAAAGTAGCAAAAATTCAGTTTTATATTAATAAAAAATATACTAAAGTTGCTATGAAAATTTCGTTTAACCAGGTCCTAGATACCGTTAAAACCCATCTAATAAAATATAGTTCCAGTCTATATGTCATTCTAAATTGTCAAACCTGGAGAATTGGTGTCGAAAAGGACCTAATTTCAATAAATATTTCTATCGAGCCGAATTTCTCTAATCGCGTTTCTGTTTTAACAGATCCCTAGAAAAAGTATCCAAAAATAATATACTTTTTTATCAAAATAATACATTATTTACTGAAGTAGATATGCAAGTCCTTAAAGTGTCGATTTTTTTTTCGTAGCGCCTAAAAAGAATTTGATTTACATGGGGTCGTTTGGTCTAAAGCAGGGGTCGGCAACCGGCGGCCCGCGGGCCGCATGCGGCCCGTGAACCACTTCGGTGCGGCCCTCAAGGTTTCCAATCGCTGCATGATAACTGTGTTTGGTTGTACATATTTGTGTGAGCAGACATTTTCTATTTTGAACTAACGAAAAAGCAAGCATTATTCTCAGTTAATGGATGCACATTTTGACCTAATACTGCGCATTTCAACGTCTAAAATGCAAGTCAAATCCAGCCGCAAAAATCGCATTACATTTTAATAATAAATTATATTTTAAAGTACAATAAATATGACACGAAATTGACTAATACGTTATTTATTATATGCGGCCCTCGCTGATCCTCTGGTAACATTTGTGGCCCTCCTATGTCATAAGGTTGCCGACCCCTGGTCTAAAGAGAAAATTGTTTTAATCAAAATTATATTTTTATATTTTATCGTGTGAGGTACAAGTATAATTTGAAAGAGCTACCTCTAAGGATTCTAAAAATATATATTGATATATATTTGATATTGATATTGATATATAAAATTGAGATTTGGGGTGGATTTGAATCTCCTGGTTTCTATAGCTAACATTTATATTTTATTAGGGTAAGTAGATATTTAGTAATAGTAATAGATTACCGGCAAACCGCAGGCTTTCTGTACGCATAACAATTGCTAAAAAAATTTACAAAAAAAGTTTCATCTTGTCTTATTGACCCTCATATATTGGTACGGAATTCTATTTGTGCGAGCCCCACTCGCTCTTTATTTTACTCTCAGTTTATTTTGAATTTACTAGTAACAACGGTATATCTATTAGTAAGAATAAACTTTTTCTTTTACCTTTATGAAAAAGTTCCATTTTGAAAATCGAACTTTCCGGTCAATTTGAAATGAAATTTCATTTATTGCAAAATAAGGTTCTTTTTGACGTTTGTTTTCATTTCATGCTAAATTAGGTTCTTTTTGACGTCCTTAGTTTGTCTTTACAATCGAAATTCCCTGCGTTCCGATTCACGACATAATCGATTATATCGCGTCTGACACTCTTTTTTCGCAAAATGATACTGGCCACAAATAAAAGGTGCCGGCCGAAGCCTGAAAAAAAAAAGGTAAAAACTGCGCCGCACTTTGCAAAGTCATAAAATACATTAAATTTGAAAGGAAAAATTAAATATTGAAATACATAAATCAGGTAGAAGAAAAAATATCGTTCGCAACGAGTAAAAATGGGTTTTCTTACCCTTGGAATGTAAGCTTTCGACGTGAACCTTCATTCCTCGGGTAAGAAAATCCGCCATTTTATACTCGTCAATATACTATTTTGACTTCGTTTTATTTCGCACCTTATAACTTCACTTTAGTGCCTTCTCTATCTCTTCCAATCTACAATTAAATCTAACGACATCTCGCAACTTCATGTAACTGATGCTTTATTACAAAATACTTTTGTAATAAATAATAAAGAGTGTAAGAGTCTTTGAAATGAAAAGTTTAATACGACCATAACCTCTATTCCTACGCACAATCGTGTAATAATATAGGCACATTAACTTTCACTAAGCTCACCGATAGAAGATTAAATTCGAAGAAAGAAGTTCGCGAATTGGCGTTTGTAGAGTTCCTCAGTAAATTGCTTCATTGCCAGAGCTAAACTTGAATACATATGAAAGTCTATTAGAAGCACAATGTTGCAGTCCTTTGTTTTCTTTGTAATACAAATTTGATCTCATACAGATCTAAAATTGCAAATATGTTAGTATTGCATGATATTTATTTCAGCGTCGTACGCATTGTCTTCCAATTTGTAACTGAACATGTTCGAATACAAATTAGCTCTGTAAGACTTGTACCAAACGGAGCCCCCACAGTGCGATTTTCGCCACACTTGGCTCAGTTTTTGCCACCCAAATTGTGTGGTCACGCGGTGGTATATTCGCTTATTGTACGGACAGCAAGGTCAGAAACCAGCAGCTGTATACTTTCGTACTCCATGGATGAAAGCGAGTTGGTGTTGCCACTACGGCATTATGGGTATTTCGGAATATTACCCAAAATCTTCGTTGAAGCATGCACGTATAGATGAAATTCATTTTCAACAGACTTCAAAAAAAGATGGAGTTTCTCAATTCAACTGTTTTTTTTTTTGGTTATTTTACTCCGTAACTCCGTCATTTCTGAACCGATTTGAATGATTATTTTTGGTTGAAAGAGTGTGCTTCCAGGTTGGTCCAAGAATGGATCCAGGATTTAATTATTTTAAACTTTTTAGTGAATGACTGCAGTTACATTTGAAGTCGGTTACTATGTTTATATACAACGTGTAACAGATAGGTGTAACCATATTTGAAGAGCTTATTCAGTCAATGGTATAGAACAACTTTTACTATGGAGCCAACCCTGTATCTCGAAAAAAAAAAAAAAAAAACTTTTTCATAGAAAAATGCAATGCCGCTCGGCTGAAATGTATGGAAGGGTAGTTTTTTTTTGAGATTTCAGGGTTGGCTCCATAGTAAAAGTTGTTCTATACCATTGACTGAATAAGCTCTTCAAATATGGTTACACCTTTCTGTTACACCTTGTATACACATATCGTAAAATCCTGGTTAAGAACTCAAAAATAGTGCATAATGTCAATTTTTTTTACAAACGTCTCTTATACAGAAAAAAAAATGATTTAAAAAAGTCTTGAAGTCTTTTTAAACTAATGAAATTAATTTTGGATAGTAATTGTATTTTCTACAATCTATAAAATTATCGTGTTTACATTAAAAGTTACTCTGTATATGCGTGTTTTAAACACATTTAAAACAAAATGTTTTAAAACATGTTTTCAACAGATATGGTTAATCTCAGTGTTTACACTGTTTAAAACACATGTTTTAATTTTATGGTCATCATTACATGGTCAGAAATTTATGTCCTCTTTCAGGAAATGAGGAAAAATTAGTTTGTTAGCAATTTTTAGATGAAAATCATATATGCTTAATTTTTAACTTGATTTATTGTTTTTGTGATAAAAATATTGAAAATGACGCTGTCTATACGTTAGCGTAAACTAAAAAAATTACAAGAAAATTACAGGAAATTTCCCGAATTATAAGAGTTTTTATCAGGTATTTACATTACTGGGTCTGGCAACCCTAGTCGTGGACAGCTTTTTGCCCTTTTCCATGGGCGCTTCGCTTCTCGACGCTTTCCAATAATTATACCTATTAGTTCAGTGAAATACGAGTATGTTACATTTTTACCACTTATCTTTTGGCTTCTTTTCAGAAAGTATCTCCTTTTCGTACTATGTATATTTTACTTGTTGTAAACCAATCAGAATCTTTTAGATTATAAAAATTGGTTGATTACGAAAAGAAAGCAACTTTCTTTTAGTTACCCAACTAAGTTTTCCGAATAATTTTACCTTCCTTCTTTTGAACGATGATAACCTACAAGGTGTAACAGAAAGGTGTAACCATATTTGAAGAGCTTATTCAGTCAATGGTATAGAACAACTTTTACTATGGAGCCAACGCTGAAATATCAAAAAAAAAATCTGCCCTCCAATACATTTCAGCCGAGTGGCATTGCATTTTTCTATGAAAAAGTAATTTTTTTTTTCGAGATTCATGGTTTGTTCCATAGTAAAAGTTTTTCTATACCATTGACTGAATAAGCTCTCTAAATATGGTAACACCTTTCTGTTACACGTTGTATATACGAGGTGAATTTGTGAACATCGTCCAAATTCATACATGAGCCTCGGTAAGTGATCAGCATCAAGAACCAATAACGATTTTTGTAAAATTCATAACATGAAATTTCGACTCCCCATAGTGATTCACTCAGGACTGGGAGTGAATTACTATGGGAAGTCGAAATTTCATTATGCGAACTTCACAAAAATTGTTATTAATTCATGATGTTGATCACTTACCAAGTCTCCAGTATGAATTTGGACGATGATCAAAAAGTCACCTTGTATATACTAATAATAAAGTAGGTAGGTAGTAAAAAAGTCGTGTCTGTACACTGAATATTTTGGCGAAAAAATGAAATGGGTTATTAGTATTGTACTGAGACCAAAACTACAACTTTTACTATTTTTGTCTGTCTGTCTATGTTCCGTTTTAACTCGAGAACCGCTCAACGGATTTGGATGCAGTTTTCTTTATTAACATCGTAGTGATCCTGGTCAATGTAAAGGCTATAAGAGGTGTTGATAAAATAACCACCAACCTGAAAACTGTTGATAATTAACATACAGTTCCACGCGAGCAAAGCCGCAAGAAAAATGTAGTGTGAAATTTCAATATATATTTTGTCACTAGCAGACGCCCTGCACGTTGCTCGCGTGAATACAGTTTCACCAGATCGCGTGGGAATTTCGAAAAATTCGGGCTTTTCCTTTGTTTACCTTATAAAGGAAACGTTTGTACAAAATTAACTTTCTAGGTCTAAGGGTTTGGCTTGGTCGTTGATGATTCAGGACTTTTCTAAATATATAAAAATATATTATGCTGCAAAACCATAGAGGAAAAAAAAGGGTCGTAATAAAAGCTCCGAAAACTATATAAAAAATGAGGATGTTTAATTTATGAATGTTACTGCTTTAAATACTAATCTACATAAAACTTATGTGCTAATAAATACACGAAAACTACCGAATGAAATACTGAAAATTCCGAAAAATCCTGTCAGCTGTTTTTATCGTAGATCTCCGAATAAAAATTATTCTTTTTGAATGTCATGAATTCTGTTAAAACTAGAGACCTCGCTTCGCTCGTCGTCGCACCTATTTTTGACTTTTGGTTCATAGTTTTGTTTTTGACCATGTTTTTTCGGTAAGTTAAATTCTTTCGGAAGTTCAGTAATTTATTCGGAGGTTCATTATTTAAACCAGGTGGTCGTGAGAAATTTTATTTTGCTATGTTTAATTTATATTGTCGGTAGATGTTACATAGTTAGATTTGTATATTTTTCAATAGCTAATTTTGCCGTTGCTCAGATAGTTACACAGTTGAAGCAGTTCGCTGGGATTTAATTAGTTTTTGGGTTTTTATATCCGAAAAAAAAACTGCCATCTCCTCTATGTGCAAAACTTACGGAAAAAGACACTGTAATTCATAAAAATTCCTCATTGTATTGGCGCCATCGATTTGAGAACTCAACTTTTCCAGTGCTCACCGTATTGAAACAAGTGGACATAACCAGACAGGTTCAACTTTCCACTGTGTGTGATATAAGCTTTCGGTAAACCATTGTTACTTAATTAAATGGTAACTTATGTGGTTTACGTGGAAAACGAAAGGTTATACTTGCAGCCGGTTTTGTTGAGTCGATCATAATAAGTGCCTTTAAACTTTAGTACCTGCAGCTGGCTGTATTTTCTAATCTAATGTATTTACATTGTTTACACCGTTTTCCAAAATTAAATTTGAATGATTACTATTATAGATCAAATACATTCCGTTAGTTATTGAAAAAAACGCCCCAAGGTTTCGTTCTGTTCAGTTACAAAAGGTACAACTACCCTAATTCTAAATTCTAAATTCGTAGCGGGGGCGATGAGTCCTGCACTGATTCTCGGTAATAGTGAATATTGTGCACTTCCCCCCGGTCAATCAGCCCAGCCAGAACAGCTCCTTAAGGCTTCTCCCAACGCCAAGGACCTTGAACTGAGTAACTTTGTAACCATTTTATACGGTAACTATAGCATTTTTTAATAGAAGAAAAATACATAGTAATCTACATGATACAAATAGTGATGTGGTTTTTCCTGAATTTTAACATAAGTTAAGCAAAAAAATTCCAAGTTTACCCTTATTTCTCGCTTGTCAGCCGCAGCGACTGACGTAACAGCCATGTTGCAGTTCGAGCTGATAAGAACTTTATTTTAATATGGTTTTGTTCGAAATTTCAACCACCAAGAATCGAGTTGCTATTTTTTCCGACGGAGCCACCTTAAAGTAGAGCAGAACAGCTTCAGCGTTCTGACACATAAACTGGTCCAGTAAAGGGAAGTTGGAGCTCCAACAACTACCCTAAATACAGCAAAAAAAAAAAACAAAAAAAGGCATTAAAAAAAGTATTGTTTTATTTCAAAATTTAAATTTAAAATCATTTATTTGTGAGTCACAGGTTAGTAGTTTGATAGCAAGTACATTAGTTTCGTCTCTCCGTACTCTCTGCCACATGGCGTATAAATACTCGTATTTACAGAAAAATTTAAATATACACAATACATTCACATTTTAATTATTGCTTAGCCTGCTCTCAGTCTGCCGCTTTCTAGATGAGCGCTCTTCATCCTTAGGTCTCATTGATGGTTTCCATCAAATGCGAGTAAGCTTAATAAAATAAAAAAAAAACATGCTACTCTATCAAATATACATACATGCAGATAATTCCTACGAATGCGCCTAAACCAGAATCTTTGTACAGTCTTTTAGTGAAAGCCTCATCAAAATCGACTCAATGATGCTTAGAAAAGTAAACACAAAACTTTCTTTAGAAATTTTGTTAGTTGTAAGTACTATCGGGGAAAGTTTCGTTGATTCACTTTTCGCTCCTATAAATAGTAGCAATGGTATCAAGGGCGAAAAGTTGGTCTGTGGAATTTTCCCTGACGGAACCTACGCTTCGGTAATCGCGATGTATCCTCTCGATTAGATATATTTTCCACTATAACAACCTCACCTTTATCAATATCAATACATATCGATCGAGGGCATCAAGCTGAAAGGGCGTATCTACAAAAATATAAAAGTTATAAATACGTCTTTTCACGTCGTAGACTTAGGCATGTAGTATACTAACCTATAACCAGTGGAGCAACTGTAACTTTTTCAGTACATTATAGAGCTTACCTATATAAATCGGTGTGTCAGTACATTTAAGAAAAGTTAAAAATATAGAACGGGGGTGACTAAGGAAGAGTGATAGAACACAAATCAGCGATTTTTAGAATTATTTTCTGTCTGTCTGTCTGTTTATTTGTTCGCGTACATCTCCGAAACTACTGAACGGATTTGGTTGCGTTTTTTTTTATTATCATCGTAGTGACCCTGTTCAACATTTAGGCTATAAGGGGTGTTAGTAAAATAACACCCAAGCCAAAAACGGAGCAGAGCTGAATAAACGCGAGTGGAGCCGCGTGCAAAAGGTTATATAATATATTGAATTTTTTTCTATCTCTATGTATAGAGGCTTAGTTGAATCAGGAGCATGACACGATATTTTGCGATTAAACCTCATGACACGCTCCTCGCAACTGTGATTGAACCAAGTCGCATCGCGCGCGATTACACATTATGCTACGGGGCCAAGTCAACAAAAGTTTATCTAAAACGGGGCGAAGATGAATAAACTAGTTTACAATAAAGGTAGTATATACTAAACCTATGAGCAGCCTTAGATATAGTATACAGTATACAGTAGTATGTACTAAATCTATGGTAGAAGCAGTGGTAGGTTTGACTGTTTCTTGCTCGTGGATTTGGCCTCGGGAGTCGGGACATATAAAAATAAAACCGGTCAGGTGTGAGAATAGGTCTAACTTTTCGTAGCTTGTGAGGGGTCAAAAATGTAATTCGATGTGAATGTAAATTACAAATAAAATAACATTTATAAAATAAAAATGTAATTCGTGACTTGCGAGGGGTCAAAAATGTAATTCGATGTAATTCGTGACTTTTGAGGGATCAAAAATGTAATTCGATGTGATTCGTGACTTGTGAGGGGTCAAAAAGCATCTCATGTTTCACGTGGTTTTTTTAGGACTATTTACCTTTTTAATCGTTTTAAAAATTCAGCCAGACATCAATGAAGTAAAAGTGCGTTAGAAAGTACATTAACACCTTCCTTGCCGTATCTTATTAAAATGACTGATACAATACAATATTCTTTATTGCACACCAAAAAAAAAAGTAAATATACAATTTAAAAAAGTAAAAATAGGGTACAATTGGCGGTCTTATCACTAAAAAGCCATCTCTTACAGACAACCTTTGGATGGAGGAACTCTTAAAAGAAAGAAAACAATGTGTAGAGGCGGTGTACAGAATAAATAGATACAATTATACATATATATATATATATATATATGTATATACTTAAACATACCTATACATAAATAATATACATATAAACAAAAATAAATCAGTGTAAATATAAATGGAACAGGTAGAAATAAAAATAATAATAAGAAACAATTTGATCAAAGTAAAAGATATTTTGAAAACTTGTAAGGATGGAGAATGTCTTATTGCGAGAGGAAGGGCATTCCATAGACGTATAGCTTCTACAGTAGACGAGTTACCATAAAAACAAGTAGTATGAACTGGAAATGCTAAATGAAGATTTTCAGATGACCTTAGATTATGGTCGTTTTACAACGAAGAAAAACAAAGCGATCTTTCAAGTAAGAAGGAGTGAACGGGTTGAACAGAACAGAGTAAAGAAGAAAGAGAATATGAGAATTCCGACGAAGACTAATGATTACATTCCGATTTCATTGCTTTGTTGTCGTGTCAACCAGAGTTCTTTGAAGATAGATCGATGTCTTTTATGAAACCTAATTTGATCTACGTATTACACGATGACTTCGGTGAAAATTAACCACTGTTCAGTAATGGATGGCCATTGAAAAAGTAAAATTGTTTTTGCCATATATTTTTTCGAGTTAAAAATAAATGAACATTAAAATCATTGTCACCTTACACATCCTTTTTAATCCAAGTTTTTTAGAAACCTCTTAAAAATAACAATTCATGCACTTTTTTGGACTAAAATTAAAAATAAGTATTTTTTTAGTTAATGGTTTGAAGATTTTTCTTTGCGAAAATTTACGAAATCATTCCATCATCCCCAAAATTGCGTCATCTTTTAAACTATGTACAAATTCACCCTCACAGGACACTGCTAAAAGAGTCGAAACATAATTATCTAATTATTAGAGGATATATTTTAGATAGATAGATATATGTAATCTTTATTTACTCAGCACTATCAACAAAATAATTCAAACACATTTTAGGTACAAAACAAAACATGAAGAGCTGGATAAAAAGGCCCTGACTCAGCATGTGTTGCAGCCAGTAGACTACAACGCTGTTATTATGCCAGAATAATTGTTTTGTCATTATTTCGTAATTATAAACTCACATTTTATTAGGGTGAGCCGTTGGGAAAAAATACATACATTTTGTAGTTCCATCCGACCAGTGAGTCGATGGGAATAATTTAGGGTGATCCGTTGGCAGTTGCAACGGACCACTGAGAAGATGGGAACAATCCATAAAGAGTTCCATGCCCTTCTTATAGAGACTAATCTTTGGTCACCCTACTTTACGATATGCCGAGTAACAGGCTGGCAAATCACAAAACGTTTGACTTGAAACACAGAACTATTAACTTGAAACGATATGGTGGGCTTTATATGGCAGATCAAGAAATGCCGCCATATCTTGATATGCCGAGGCACATTATGATGTGCTGAATTTGACGATCGGCCGACGACATCTATTGCGGAAGTTGGAAACTAGCAATAGTCGACACTATTTTTCTTAAATAAAATTGAGAAATCGAGAAAAAAGAAACAGTTGTTTCATATATTTTGGTCGGGTAGCTATGTCACTTGTATATGGAACAGGTAGTTTTTTCTCGATTCGAGGGTGTACTCCGTCCGTAGTAAAAGTTATTCGTATGGACGAGTACTATCGCCAGTTTCTGGCTTCCGCAACATCATATTAACACCCAGTATACATAAAAATCAATTATCTATTGATCATAGACTAATCAAAATAAAGTCTAGAAAGAACAATTTGTCATCGGCTGAGATACTATCGGAGACTTGTCTAGCTTCAGCACGGGTTAGTTTAAGTTGGTTAATCAACACATTTAGGTAATTTTATTACTAAAATAATCGTGGTTTCGATTCATAATTATATAAACGGCTTCTCACGATATATTAGTCACATTTTGCCTGATTAGTTTCACTATAATGGTACAGTTCCTTCAGAGACATTTAGGATTACGCGACGGTTCCGCCTTTGGCACTGGTAAATTTTACCAAATTTAGGTAAATCCAAAGGCTCGTACATTTGACTGCTGCCCATGCGGGGATGTAGTATCTATGGTGCAGGTATCACCATTGTCATTAATACAATGGGATCACAAGTTTCGGCGGGTAAAAGTTTTGCTTACAATTTAGATTCTGTACATAGGAAAGTAAATTTTTGACATAATTTATTTCTTATAGGTTTTGCCCGCGGCTTCGCTCGCGTGGAAATGTATTTCAATCTATAAGAAGGATCGACAGTCTTATGTTTGGTGGTTATTTTATCAAGACCCCTTATATGCTATATATTATGTTGATAAGGATGTTACGATGGATACTAATAAAGAAAACCGCATCCAAATCCGTTTAGTGGTTCTAGAGTTAAAATGGAACATACAGACAGACAGACATGCAAACATTCTAAAAATTTTAGGTTTAGCTACAGTACAAAACCAATAACCCATTTGATTAAAATTTCGAAAAATATTCAATGTATAGACTAGACTTTTTTACTACTTTATTATTAGTATACCACATATGTATAGATGCTGGTTTTATAGTACATCAACATTTTCGTCACATACATTTTCCGGGATATTGCATTTGATTAATTTCATACTGCATACATACTTATTTATACTCTTCTCATAGAGGTGAATACTAGATAGGTATTTATTCTTCTTCTACTGTGTGTATGATTGTTATCTTATAAAGTTATAACTCCATAACTACTAAACTGAGTTTGATACGGCTTTCATCGCTATTTAGGAGGTTTCTTTAAATAAAGGTATTAAGGCTATAAGAATCTTCGTTTGTATGAAATATCTAAAAAAAACTATACCTAATTATACTTCGGCAATTATTGATCACGTATCATTTCAAAGTTTTATAAAATAATTTCCAAAAACGTCTGAAATAAAGAGGTATTAACCTATATTTTGTATATCATATGTTAGGGTTTGAGGAAACATACTGATAAACTATACTTAATTAATGTTACAATTTGAGTATGAACTAATTGTTCTATGACCAATTTACACAAACCCCTAAGCATTTCATTGGCATCCAGTTGTAGATTAATTGCTCTAAAAGTTATTGGGTCAGGGTTAAAAGCACTTGGACCTAACTAAGTTTAGACACAGTTTAATATTTTATCTGACTTGCTAAATTAGTCTTTAGGACATTAACAAATGACCTTGGCTTTTAAACGATACTTAAAATAATCGGCCAAATGCGAGTTGGACTCGCGCACAAAGTGCTCCGTACCACCACACAATACTGGTACGGAACCCTAAAAACATGCTAAATAAATAAATAAATCCCCTTGCCGTTATGAACAACCAACTTAACTTGACACTTATTACGATTGTTTTAAATCTATGTATCTGAAGAGTCTAATTAAGTTAGTAATAACTTCCTAAATAATTAAATATTAGTAATTTTCAGATTTTTTCCTGTTTTTGTGCTATAAGACCTACCTGCAAACGAAATTTTAAGTTTCTAAGTCAACTGGAAGTGCTCTATAGGTTTTCATGGTGAGTAATTGTGTGAAATTGATTATGTAAAGTGCAATAACTTTTTTTCGCGTTGAGTTACAACCTTGATGTTTTTACAGCACCATGGGGCCGTAGGCTTCATTAGGAGGTATCAGTTTCAACTTGATATCTCAGACGGGGCCCGAGCAAAAGGGTCTTGGCAGACGGACAACAAAGTGAGCCTAAAAGGGTTCTGTTTTTTTATTTTGAGGTTGAGAACCCTCAAAATGGAGATACCGCAGTTGGTAGCTTGAGCTGAGCCCAATCTTGGAACCTAAGTTCAAATTCTGTTCGGACATGCACCAAAAATATTTTCAGAGTTTATGTGTGGTTTATGAAAACCTATTTATGCCTGAAGCATGGCTATACGCTCACCCACTCTTATGTTAGTAATAAAACAATCGTCGGTAAAACGAGGGTGTATGTGTTTTTCAGTCATAATGGACACTCGAACACACCTTTTAGCGGGGATAAATATTGTCGTGATGTCGATTTATTTTAATTAAAATTATCGATAAGGGACACCATTTACATTACGAAATTCGACCAAATTATGTAGTAAAAGTTTTTACGTTAATTTAATTGTAATAATAAACATGATTATCATATAATTTGCGGCTTTATCCAAAACTTTCAGGCTCTTGCCTTAAAATGTTCATATTTAAATCAACTTGGAATACTAATTGCATGCTTTATGACCATTAAGTTCCTTTAAGGTATGATTTTAAAATAATTTTATCTGAACGGTGATATTTTGCAACAAAAATAATGCGTTTAAATGTTTAAAACAGGTCGACCTTAAACAGAGACTAGTGGGTTACTCAGGAAAGGTTATCAAAACGCAGATCACGCGTGTCCTAGATTGCGGATTCCCAGGACACGTGGGTGCTACGTGGTGTTGCCATACTTGCCATATGTGCCATATGTACCAAAAGTAAAAAAAAGCACGCACGAGAGATTTAAAGAAGCCGTTGTTTTTTATCTTTATTCACCACTATGTTAGATGTCGTGGGCTGGTCGTAGAATTGAGCAGATAGTGAAGTATGAAGGCGAAAATCCTTCACCAAAAGTATAAAATAGGTGCGACGACGGTCGGAGCGGGGGCAAGCATGTTAGTTTTACATGTAAATTTTGGGGAGCCGAACGAAGCGGAGCGGAGTGAGACCACCGACCCTCCTAGTTTTAACAGAAATATATTCTGTTTTATAATACAAATTAAAGTAACACATCATTAACACCATTTAATGTACTAAACTCAGATTTTTCATTCCGTAGAATTATGACAATTCAAGGAAAGGGATGGAACTGTGCAAGTAAGCGAGATGAACTGCATCGTTTCTCCTTTACTAGCACAGCGCCATCCCTTTCCCTGAAATGTCAAAAGTCTACGGAATGAAAAATCAGAGTTTACATCATAATATTATGTTTCTAATTATGAGCAAATCATAGTGCGGTACTCGCAAAACTAAATGTTGGCAACCCTGAGCGTTGTTCCTTGTGTCAAGTTTAGTGTTAAATAAGATCCCTAGATGGCACTGTCGTATACTTTAGCAACAGAATCAAAGCAAGATACCTAACTAAAACACTTGAGCTAAAAACCACCGACTTTGACATTGATTGCTACGAAACGTTTATTATCTATGGTGACATGGGCAACGACATCTGGAGGAATGTTAAGAACTAAGAAAAAAAACATTCGCAGGTAATGCTCAACAATGAGGTAATGTCATTTTCGCATCAGTTCAACATCTGCAGGTTTCGCAACCGTCGCGGGTTCAAACCCCAGCAAGGTCGAGGTCAACAGTTTTTATTGCCATAATAATATTTGTTGTTGCGAAACGGTTTGTCATTCATTTGCATTTACGAGTGTCGTGCAGTTTTGACGAGCTTATTATGAATTTATTTATTTGTGAGATCATTTATTAACAAGGATTATCTTAAAAAGTTAGTATAATCTGAAGATTTTATTAAATGTCAGTGGGGAAATTCAGTCTAAGCGCCGCCAAGATCGAGACATATTTTAAATGAAAGGAAATAATGTAGTCCTCAAGCAAACAGAACCCCATCAAAATCTACCCGAGAGATTTCGAGATACGACTTTATATTTTACAACCTCCCGTAGGTACTTCAGTTTGGGCCCCGACGAAAGTTTTTGCAATTGTAAAAATCTTAACGTATACATCTTATTTTATTTTTATTTTTTCATGTTGACAGGGTTCTGCTTCCTTGAGGACTACAATGGTGTCGATTCGGTGTAACACAACTTAACTTATTTGACAGGATTAACCTTATTTTAAGCGTCCTGTCTTTTTCTTTCGTTATCGAAAAGACAAGGACAGAACGCTTAAATTAAATTTAGTCCTGTCAAATAAGTTAAGATGTCCTACACCGAATCAACACCATTATATCCTTTTATCTTAGTCTTGGCGGCGCTTGGACCAACTCCCATACAAGCTTGCCCACTGTCATTTGTAGTCAACAAGCGACCTTGATCGCCTTTGTAGTCCAGTTGTTAGAACGTTTCGAAGATCCCAGTGGTCGTGGGTTCAATTCCCGTAGGGGCATAATCATGTTCGGTTTGCCTATTTCGGAAGACACGTCAAAATGCAGGTGCCTTTTCTCAAAATAAAGGTAACATATTACATATCGCAGTCAAAGATGTTACACAAAGAACTAGACTGTGCAATTTTCATAGCTGTTCAACTAAATTAGATTTTATTATCTTATAAACAAGTTTCCTATTGTTATGATAACATATTCAAGCGAAAAACGAGCCGAGCGAGAGAAGCACTTGCCAATCGAGTGTCCTTGTTTAGCAAGTTGCCAGTATATGTATATATGTGTATACCTTTATAATCAAGTGCCAAACGTGTGGTCATATTAGTAAAAAACCGGTCAAGTGCGAGTCAGACTAGGGTTCCGCATCGTGGATGAAAAATTTACTTTTGTAATTTTTTTTTCGTGAATTTCTCAACCGCTATATTTTTCCTGTAACCTTTAAGTATGGACTATCACTTGCATTTCAATGCAACTCGTGAACACCTCTGACACCCCTTCGGAGATTCATGTCGTGACGAAGAATTTGTTGCATAAGTTTACAACAGTATCTTGTGTCTGGTTCGTAGCAGATGGAAATCTGTAGTCTCTGTCTACCCCTCTGGGAGACAGGCGTGAGTATATAGGTATGTATGTATGTATCTTGATTTAACTACTTCTGTTTTCGAAATTAAAGTGGTAACAACATGGACGTAGGCAGGTTCTAGTTTCGGGGGGGGGGGGGGGGGGGTCAAGAAAATGAAATAAAATGAACATTCATTAATTATGTTTGTAAAAAATCGTGTTTGCAAACGTAAAACGCTTCTAGCAGCTGCTAGCAGAAGTGGCACTTGACCCGGAAAACGTCCAAGCAGAGGGGTAGGGTTGTAATTTCTGAACATTTTGGGGGGGTTTGAATCCCCAAAACCCCCCCCTGGCTACGCCCATGGGTAACAATCTCAAAGCCCACAATAAATCAGACAAAATGAGTTGTGTGAACAAAGTTGCAGCTCTAATGTTATTATTTTAACTGAAATGTGCGGAAGTGACGAAACCCATTAGAGCATTGTCAAGGTCCGTAACTGACCTCAGAGTGAACATCAATCTCTAATAATGTTTTTGACTCATTGAAATGCTATGTTGATGCAGTGAATTCGCTCCAGTTCTCCATTTAGAATTTGTAACGAGGAAGATGCCCCAAGGATGTGTCTCGGTGATGGGAACTAACTTTAAAACAATACTTGATAGGCTTATCTATTAGAGTTCTGTTAAAAGTGGAAACCCTTTTAATCTATATAAACCCTTTTAAATTTCGGTATCTATTTATCTGTCCATCCGTGGCATAACTCACTGTGTTGATTACATGGGACCCTAAAAAAAGGATGAAAAATGTTCGATAAGTTTATGGCATAGTTTGAAAATGTTGTAGACATTTGTTTGGGGTGTCAAATTCAGCGTATTCCAATCGGATTACGTCTTTTTACTGTACATCTAAATAATAGATATAATGATGATTAAATGACTTTGATTTTACATCCATATTCTTTATTCTTTATTTTATCGTACACACACGGAAATATAAACATAAACAAAATTACAGTAAAAAAATGCACATTGGCGAGCTTATCTCTAAACAGAGATTTCTGACAGCAAAACCATCACAATAAGAAAAAGTAAAATAAACGAAGTAATCATATACGTGTACACAGAGAAGAAGAACATACAA
The DNA here is from genome assembly GCA_934047225.1 of Ypsolopha sequella. NCBI lineage: Eukaryota > Metazoa > Arthropoda > Insecta > Lepidoptera > Ypsolophidae > Ypsolopha > Ypsolopha sequella. The sequence continues at coordinate 15,832,151 of OW203996.1, forward strand.
AGAATTATACAAGTTTAATAACAAAATAAAAATTATATAAATATTATACTTACTATACATACAATATATAAAAAATTATAAATATACATAGTGTGTAATAAACTAATAATGTACTAATACTCATCGAAATTTCGATGACTAATACTACATTGGTTATTGGAACATTTAACCCATAATCTAACCGATAAAATTACCAAAAATATTGGCGTCGTCGTAAGTAAATTTTCTTGTAGAGGAAAGTAGTTTACAGAAGAAGGTCGTTCAAATTAACAATTTTCGAAAAGAATTTCGGTGCAATTTAAAAGTAAAAATCAAAAAAATAAACAGACGTTGTTGAAAAATCAACATACAAAATTGAGCATTTATTATTCGCGTATAAATTGTTAAAGTCAATAATGACGACACATATTGCTTACTTTTACACTTGAGTGCAATGCTAACAGCGCAGTATTACAAGTTCACGAAGACGTGCACTTGAAGACAAGTTTATGCTAGTTGTTTACGCCTTGTCATATGTTGAAAGTAAACAGACGGCATTTTAGTTATTTTTGTTGTTGTCCTTGAACAATTTATCGAGGAATGCTAAATAATATATGACAAGCATTTTTTCGCTCAACTGAACAAAACAAGAAAGCCAAAACTATATAAGTACATGTCATAATATATGTAACATACATGTCATACAAAGATTTCTATGTGCGTCAGTAATACCTATACAACATAATGTAGTCAGTTGGTGTCAATTAGCTATCTGTGGTCGTATGTAACGCGTTGCTGATAATGATAATTTAATGCAATGACCCAAAAACAATGGGCTGTCTTGTGTGGTCTATTCTATCTCACAATCGTCCATTCGTCTATCACCGCAAACAAAAAACTGTACCGACGTCAACAAATAGGCAATTGATAAAAGCTTGTCGATTGTCTGACGACTTTCCCCACATCCATACTTTTCATTCCTTTAGCCAAGTCATACGAAAATGCTGCAATTTTTCCCAGCCTCATGAAAAGTGAAGTAGGTGGACATGTTCCCACCAACACAATCCTCTCGCACTTTCGTCAATCAATTCTTGTGTAGACATAGTCTAGCGCCACGAAAAGTGTCCAACAGTTTAGGGAATTTTCACGTTTATTTCAACGCATTACGGGTTTTGACAGGAGAGTTCTGATATTTAGTGTTGTTGCAGTTCAGCACCGCCGCACGGCCATCGCATTATCGCACAGCCGTGTTTGTAAATCATAAACAAGAGGGCGGCGAGTGCGCTCGTGGGAAAGTGCTCGGGTGCAGTGTGGCCAGTTTATTTGGTATGAAATGTACAGAAGTTTTGCGTGCTCATCTCTTACCTTAGAATTGAAAAATAGTTGGCCTGTAGTTTTTGCAAGTAAACCAAACCAATTTTCTACCTGCAGTCTATCACACTCATTTAACAAATTAAAATTATACCTACAAAACTTAATTATAAAATTCGCAAATCAATAAAAAATTAATTAAATACCAATTTTGGAAACAATCCATGGCTAATCCTACATACATCTGAATACAGTTCTGTTTTAGTTCCGATAATAGAATCTGAGTAAAATAAAATCCTACCGAATAAAGAACATGAATGAATGAATGAATATATTTATTTATTTCAAAGATAACTTAATCTAAATACATCGCACAAAACCAAGTAGAAATTTGGTTTGCCTGTGGGGAGGGAGTCGCACTTCTTTTTCTATAATTAGATAGTTATGTACTAAATTATAAGTAGTTTGGTACATTAATAGTAAATAATAAAATGCTATTTTAATCTGTCAATGTTTTCATGTTTTGTAAAGGGTAAGTTTTATATAACTTCGCGAATTTATTTTTATTTTGCTCAGATCTTAAATGAATAGGCATTTCATTATATAACATTGGAATTTTGCGCTTTAACATTCTGCTGCCAAAATAGTTATTCACTTTTACAGTTTCATATTTCCCTTGCGCAGCCATAGCCGAGATGGATTAATCAAATGCATCTAAAAGCAAGAAATTCCCTTAAGGCGATTACCGTCGCCAAATTAGCAGCTCGATGTTTGTCTGTATGAATATCGACGGAAACGACATTGAAATAACGTTCAAATCAGTGCACAACGCGTGGTGGCTGTTACGACGCTCGCTGCGTCCTTGAAAGGGCAAAATAGGAGAAAATAATACTTTTCACATGGGCGTCATTGTTCCATTGAATAATTGTATGTTATATTTATAGCTATCAAGTTTATCTATTTATCAAAGCATAAATTAATTAAATCACCTAAGCCGTTTAGGAGCAGTAGGAAATTCAAGCCAAAAAAACACCATTCAGTTGAAACAATTTTTCATATAGAAGTTTTGGTGGTACGAAAAAGAAAAATGTTGCATATGTTGTCCTAGAGTTGATAATCCATAATACATTTTTTCAATATTTTTGGTTTTGCCATAAAAGAGGAGTAGGCTTTAGAAAGTACCCATTTGGCGGTATTAAGGGCCTTACATGGCCACACGGGACGGGGTCGACTTGCCGTCGTGCGACGTCGTGCGCTATGTATTGCTGCATAGTTGGGCACTTTTCTATGTCGTTGGTAAGCGCTCGTTGGCTCATTGTTGTAGCATGTTTGTAAGAGTTTAATGGCTGTGCTGATTTCTTGCAGCTTCCACGTTACATGAGCAACACACACTATGGCCACACAATAGTTTGAATTTATCTGGGGGCACGGCAGTGCCCCCGCCGAGTCTCGCGGAACGGCCGTACCATCCTTTTCTCGAAGCAACTCACGGCACTTTCAACCCCCCTGTATCTTCGTTGTGGGTAGAGCTAGAAGTCTGAAATTTCAGTAACCAAGACTACTTACTGATCCTACTTCTGACCCCAAATTACAACTTTGTACCTATATTTGATTACGAAATATCTCAAGTCAAAGTTCCCTTATTTTGTCACTTTTTAATTTACAGCTTTGAAGATAAATCACACCAAAACGTTGTGTCATTTACCTTTATGAACTTGGTATTGAAGAGTTGCATGTATGTATAGGTGCATCTACGACTGTATTATGTATATACGTATACCAAATATTTTTCAGTCATTCAAGAACTATTTAATCGGAGTCAGTCAATTCAGCAGATCACGTGACCAGGCAGACGCTTGCACAAGTCCGCGCAGCTTCGTCATGACATGAGTAAATGAGTAATTTATTGGTAAAAAAAATAAAAATATATCGTTACGACACGCATCCCCGACGGGGTGTCAGAGGTGTTAAGAGTGTGAACTGTGAACTGCAAGTCACAGTTCATACTCGGTACACTCTCACCAACGATTATTACATCCCAACGTGATGGGTGGTGAGCGCTTTTTAGGGCATGCAGGTTTCCTTACGATGTTTTCCTTCACCGTTCAGCAAGTCGTAAGTAAGAATAAATACCTACTATGCGCATAAATTCCTAAAAACCATTGATGCATGCTCGACCGGGGATCGAACCTGGGTCTTAAGATTGAGAGGCCAGCGTTCTACCCCTGAGCTACCGCTGGTTAATAACATAGTAATGTTTAAATTTTGGTTCTGACAGTTTCTTTGACATCGCATAACATGTCAAACAAATAAGGGACCCCCTGGTACAAATTCATAACGAAGCAAAATTAAGTAGGTGTCTTTAATGAAAGCTTGTCAAACATAGGCCAAAAATCTGCTAAGTTCCTACAAATTAAGTACAATTCAAACACTCATCCAAAACACTCTCGAGGTCTTACAGTTCATAATGTCAAAAACATTGCTTGAACTTCCAACAACCGTGACAGAACGACAAAATAATATAGTTAGTAAGGACATTCATATAATTTGTTATCGGCCAAGGCTTTTCTGAATGGAGCTTCTTCATTAAGAGGCCTCTTTTCCCGGTCAATACTTCCAGTAGAATATAATGTCATAGTTTAATTAAATTGAAAATTATTGGAAGCAATCATAGATGCTTTTTGTTTGCGCTACATAAATCAAACATGCTTTCATTTCATAATTTATGTCCATTATTTAATTTGTTTTCGAGTACTAAACACATTTAAAAATCTTAAAATCTAAATAAACTAAAACTACTACTTAAGAGGATGGCCTACCCTAGCAACTTTTTTTATTACCCGTCCAGCACAACAAGTCAATGGCAAAGACCTTATTTGCTTTTGATAGAGGCGATTATATGTTGGCTCATTGACCTCTTTTTCTTGGACGCGGACGGATTCTTGGCGCGTTTTTAGCTAATACTGAAATATTTTGTAGGAAAAAAAATATTGGATTTAAGTAGAATCCCTCCATATTTGTATTACCCATTTTATAAAAAAAATCAAGTTGATCTCTTAACCGCGTTCTTGAAACAAACAGTTGAAAACCAAAAAAAAGAGGGTGGAAAACATATTTTTTTTTGACAAAAGTATAAATTTTAATACTGTTCATGAGTAGAATCCTTAGATAAAAGATCAATAAATCAAATATATTTTTTTCAATACAAGGAGAATCCGAATTTCTTCAAACGAATCCTCGAAAGTCTGGCATTGTTCATGCTTTAGGCTCAACTAAAAAATAAATGGCCAAATCATCACCGTATTGTGGCACTCTGTGGCAGAGTCAAAAGGCTGGTGGCATTCCCTCGTTGAGTTTCTAAAAGATACAAGAGAAGATAGTTTATTAGCAAAAATGATTTTAACCCAGTCACTAAATACTTAACCAGAAACAAAGAGGCCGTAAATAGAATTGCCGTTTTAAGCCTTCCTAGTCCATAATTTATCAAAAACGTTGTAAATTGGGATTAGCAGAGCCTTAAACAGTGCACATTAGTACACGGAAATTGCTCATACGGAAATAAATAAATACAAATGCTCATAAAGAGAATGTATTTATCACATGGTCGATGCACCACCAAACGGCTTCGTTGTACAGTTCAAGAATAAATAACTGAGGTATATGTATGTGTATGAGGGTTCCTTACCGACCTTATAATTTGATTTGGTGACGCTGAAGAAGGATATTTAGCAAAATTAGGACACATATTGGTACCGATTCGGTGAAGCACATCTTAACTTATTTGTCAGGATTAAACTTAATTTAAGCATTCTGTCCTTGTCTTTTCGATAAAGAAAGAAAAAGACAGGACACTTAAAATAAGGTTAGTCCTGTTAAATAAGTTAAGACGTGTTATGCCGAATCGATACCAATATCATCCTTTATTCCTTTATTCTTTACTAGCTTTTGCCCGCGGCTTCACCCGCGTTGTTTAAGTTTTTGTATAGTATCAAATCTGTAAATATTTTTAATGTATCTTTGGCGGTCTTTGATAACTTATTTAATCCCCTGGTACAGTATGTTTGGCGACACTGAAGGCCGAGCCGCGTCTCTGAACGACAATATTTCTTAGTCCCATGGCAACTGATTTATGGGATAAAAAGTAGTCAATGTCCTATACCAGGTCTAGAACTACATTTGTGCACAGTTTCAGCCCAATCGGTTCCGTAGTTACGGCGTGAAGGAGTAACAAACATACATCCATCCAAACTTTCGCATTTATAATATTAGTGGGATAGTACACACACGGAAATGTAAACATAAACAAAATTACAGTGAAAAAAGATATAAATATCAATACTTACTATAAATACAATCTATAAAATATTATATATACATAGAGAGTTATAAACTATGTACATAAACATACATTTATATAATATTTACTTATTCAGATTGTGAGAGGTAATGTTCTTTTAACCGTAAGACAGTCGCGAATACCATGTGGAAGAGCATTATAGTTGAAATGAAAATGATCCATAACTTATTATATTATATGATATCATATGAAAAAATGGGTCAAAAATTTTCGTCTTGAATCCTTTCCTTCATCACAATATTAAATAGTTAACGTAGAGCCATAATAGATTTTGAATTCAATCACAAATTTTGGTAAATTTCCTATACGTATTTTGTTCGAACTATAATTTTGTCACCGGTTTCAAAATACACGTGGATGAAACAAAATTAATAATGGCTTTTGCCCGCCATACTTGTCGAAGAACACCGAACTCTTATTTTTTTCGAGAAACCTGTTCACTTTGAAGGAGATAAAAAGTGCAGACTTCACGGTTGTGTTCGTCTGATCGTTAGAGGAGATAAGGTTGAAATTACATGCGATAGGAGCGCGGACTTCGATATGGTGCGCTCGCGCACGGGTGGTCCTGCTGAACACTTGTAACCGCTTGTAGAGTCAACCATTTAGTTCCCACAGGCTATATGAGTACCTGCTGCAGAAAATAAATTAATGTCATGATTTTATGTTATTATTTCTATATAGCTATTTCATTTGTAATTTTTTGGTGTAAGGATATGCTTGCAAGGATAACATGCTGTATGTACACGATGATGAAGCAAGAAATGGAAATATAATATACATACCCATACATGAGTAGCAAATTGATAGACGTTCACGTTTTGCAGCAGAATATAACGATGAACAATAAATAAATTGAACGAACGAAACGAGTAGAAGTAAATGACTATTGCACCCGAGGACATGCAAAAACCGTTTTGCAAGCACGTTGTTAGGCAAATAGCCCTGCTCTCCGGCAACTAATGAAAAGACAAATGTCGGGAAACTTGAAGAAGTGGAGAGCTTATCCAAATGTCCTAGAGAAAGTGTGCCGATGAACCAACTCCATCATCTGGGTACCTCGCTGTTTGCATAATTTCCTTGTAATTTATCAAAATATTCCGCGGAGCAATCAACCTGCGGGTGGTAACGATTGCGGGCCGCAAAAGACATTCTTTACATGAGAGACATGCAGTGTATATGTTAATAAAATCGCTGGAAATTTTCCCATGGTCCGTGAAGTAATGGGTTTATGATAATCGGAAAGGCTTATCGCTATCACTATCAGCGTCCCAGTTTTGATCATAAAATTGGACAATCTAATCTGGATGTTTACTGAAAATATCAGTTGCGTAGATGGACGAGGTTGCGAAAATCAGGGCTCAGCCATCAGTTGCGCACATCGAAGTTTAATGAAGAAGTACCTACCGGTGTCGGTATCTATTGTATTTATGTTCCGTCCATTATGTTTACTTCAAAGACCATCGAGATACAAGAATCGAGGTGTGTGGCCGCCACAAACTGGTTTCGTAGAGCGCATGCGTCTTAAAAAAGGCACTCAAATTTTTACGACGATCTTCAACATGATGTACCGTAATAGCTCATCCAGTTTATTCATCGATCTCTGAATACAAGACTCACTTTCCTTAGCCTAGTAGCATAGTGATACAATCGCGAGTTACGTCCGATGTAGCAATAGGCATAACTAATCCACAGTGACATTTATTCTGCTTCTACAAGCATTAAACAGATGTTTTCGCTTAGATAAAGTTAACTTATCTTGACTTTATGGTTTGTATTGTTTGTACCGCATGATGTAACTGAGAAGTCTGAGAACCCACTACGCGACTTCACGTTGTGAATGTTAACGATATTCCGAATCAGCGATTACATTGCATTGTATGACTCGATAATTTGCGGTTATATCAATAAATTCCTTTCACGGTAATTGGAGGCTATTGAGCCTACACGGTACTTGCAAGATGAATTGCAGTGACAGTTGGATGCAGCTCTTCAAGCATAGCGGCGTTGGTTTGCCCATCAAGCCTTCTTTAGACCCGTGTAGAGAGCACTCGATCTCTGTTCGGTGAATGTTCGTACAATAATAAGTGAAGAATGGCGTTCCTTCCCGCTGGTCACGTATGTGCGTAGTCAAAATGAAAGTGGAAGCGTGGGCGTCAACGGGTTTTTGTTCGGCCACCTCTTGTTTCTAATCAGATCACATTCTTGGACAAAAAATGTTTCAAGTTACAGATATAAACTTGTCGTTTCTTTGTTATGTAATATCCTATGGGCGTTTAAAGTGCGTAGTGCGTACCATATCATAATTTACTTTGGAAGCCCACTTCCCAGAAGTTTTCCAAGCAATCAAACAAAAACCAGTAGAATCTGCATTGCACGTTTACTTCATCCTAAAGGATCTGAGATAGAACCTCTAAAGTTCACACACTTTCAAGGAGTTCTCATAATTCTGAATGAACCTCCCCCGCTGGCGCCATCATTTGAGGCATACAATCTCATCAGGTAGGCAGCCGGCGCAGCGTGCTCTTGACCCCGAAGCTACGAGTGACTCATTGCTGTACCTACCTACTGTCTGCTCATATACCCCTGGTACTTTGAATATAGAATCACAATGAAAAAGAAAAGAAACTTTGACCAAAGTGAAGTAATACGCAAGGGGAAACCAATTTTCGGAATTTATGGCTGTTTGGTAATTGATAAGCCATAAATAACAAGAAAAACGAGTAGAAAGGGCATTTAAAGAAAGTAAAAATCGTAACTTGTTCAATTTATAAGCCCTGTAAATCAAATTAATGAACCTCTAACACTCGCTCTTCCTTACGATATCTGTAAGCTTTTTATTAATTTCTTCAAAGATGACGATCATAAATTCTACTTTCACTATAATTCGAAGTCTTTAAAGTTATAACAATATTGAAGTTACCTAATAGGTAAAGCATCTTTAACGATGGAGTGTAATGGCTATTCAAAACAGCGGAATGGCTTGTAGGTATCACGATTTGGTGTATTGCAGACATGCAGTCTTTTGAGGAAGAGTCAGTCATTTGTATGCAAGTCGAAGTTGTTTGACTGACGAATTGCTTGCATGTTCTGCTCTTTTGTCGGGTTCAAACAATGAAGGCGTCTGCTCTTGTTTCCGGGGATAGGCACGAGTGGCCGTGTGTTGTGTCCAGGACGGCGACCCTTATTGTGCCCGGATCCACCAATCGTGAAACAGGATTACTACATTGATCCTGATTTATTCATGATGTTTTGAAACTGTAGGATGGTATTGGCTTAGTTTAACGAACATATTTGCTATGTGAACTCGATGGTTTAGAATTCTGTTTATCTGGGGAAGATGACTTTTGTGTAACACACCAATGTATAATGTGACATCGATGATCGTTCAAACTTACCTAACCTAAGCTAAGGACAAACAAATATACTGCAGTTCCTTTTGCGACGTCGTCGGTCGTCAGGCAAACAGTCTGTCAGAGTACCGTTAAATTCACTCTTGCGCAGAAGAGTCATTTACGGCGGCCTAGTTTGATGAATGGATGGGCATTGCAGGTTGTTCACTTGCCGGGCCCTCAGATCTTATGTCACTTCGTGTTTGCTCGACTATGTGGAAATCTAACGAGTCAACAAAGTTTAGTAAGTAGACGCTTAATTTGAAGCATGAGATTGTGAGCTTATATTTACCGTTACACGAGTTACAAGTACGTGTAATGTAAAATCCAGTGGTTATAATTTCACTATAATAGGTTAGGTTTGCTTATAAATAATCGTGAAAAAAACCTGCCATGAAATTAAAATATCTTCTAACTCTCAGATTTAACAATTTTACGGTGAGATAGAGAATATGTTTGTTGACAAATAAAACGCGATTTCTGACGTTCTCGTAGATGCAGTAATCTCCGAAATACCCGTTTTCGCACAAAAGAAAATTCTTGGCAATGAATTCCTGTTGGGCCGTGCGTCCGAAATTCTTCCAATATCTCATCGCATAACGGTACCGTGGAATGTTCATATTTTACATTCAGCACGCAAATTAAGCGGCACTGGCGGCAACGCAATAATATTTATACTTACATGAATCGTTTTGCCGACTCGCCGCAGAGTTTCCGACTCGTGTTCTTTGGGCCCGCCCACTGGACGGTGTGGCTACTCGATTTTCTAACGAGATACTTGAAAAAAACATTGCTTTCGCAATAAATATGCATATCAGTCATGAGTTATCGCGAAAGAAACGCATGGTTGACGCGGTGTGAATAGAAATAGCACACGAATTAACATCAATAGATCAATCAATCAAGTTTACAGAAGGAATTGAGGACTGCTTTTATCGGGCTGTTTGGGAAATCTACGTCATCCGGTCGTGTAAACTGTTTCTTGGCGTTTTGCCGCCTTTTCGAGGTTCTCAGAACAATTATTTGCACCAAGCCTACGTCAATGGCTTTAGCCTACTTCTGGATAATTCGTTGATCATTTGGTTTTAACGAGTAGGTATTAGAATTTTGAAAGGCCTCATCGTAGCCTAGTTTTAAAAGATGAAAGTAAGAGTTATCAAAAAATACCTTGGATGGATGACTCATCCGAGTTTCTAGAAGAAACAAAAGCGATTGTGATTGATTTTTGTTCCGCACTAGTTCCAGTTGTGGCGTTTAGAAAACTCAGCATGGGCATTGCTTCGATTTCCAGACTAATATTTACTACTTCTTCTTTGATAAATGTTAGCAAATGGTACCTATATAGATCTATTGAAAGAAATAAAACAAAATGTTTTGAGCACTAATCCAGTGGTTACGGGTTCAAATCCCGTTGGGACACACTTGTGCTCAGTCTGTGTCTTGGAAGGTACTTTAAGTTGTGGGTCCTCATATTTTGTGTCCCAAATACGATGATAGGGTTCATCATCGCCATCATGGACATAATTATCGTCAGTGAAACCGTTTGAGTTTTTGGTACGATTTTCGAATGACAATTCGCTTAAAACTCTCTTCTATATTTTTATCGTTCGCCGGGACAAGAATGTATTACATTTGATATTTCTTCTTCTGTAAAAAACGCGGCTTGGTCAAAAGGTTCGTAACTTCGTAACGATGATAGCCTGAAGCAAAATTCTAGTTCATATTACCTAAGAATAAAATGATATCGTGAGAATTAAAATTAGAAGGATTAATAACAATAACAATAAATCAATATCACATGTCGCCTTTTATGAGCTTTCAAGGCGATCGTCAAATAGGAAGTATCAAGTTTAATTTTATGCCTCTTCCGAATCAAAAAGCAGTCAATCAAATCAGTGAGCAAAACTATAAATTGCATCGATATTTAAATGGTCAATTTATAGAAATTAAAAATTCCAATTCAGATTTATTTTCTTCCGGAATTGGGGAGCTGGTTTGGCGGCTTTCTACTTACTGAGATGAATATTTTTAAGGCGCTATGTTAATAAAATAGGGCTGCTTTTTTCCGTGTATTTCATGAAATACATAGAAAAAACGTAATCAGTTTCTGGTATTTGCTTTTTGACTATGTAATCTAGGGTTTCGATTTTAGAAAACAATACATTTTACTCGAATTATTGAAATGAGGTTTTCAAACATACTTTTTCTTCTTGTTTGATAAACAGGAATCATTTACAGTACTCAAACATATTTCATTAGGTGGATTTTAACAATATGTAGACGTTGATTTTGGAAATTTAGCCAGCTATTTTAGTTTTTCATTGTAAAAATAAAAAACATAATCTCTTTCGCCCTGAATCCGACCTTCTCGCAATACGCGTTTTTTCGTTTAGAATGACAGCGACAAAAGTAAAATTTATATAGCCTCTTAAAATTGCATCGACTGGTTGAGCTGGTGTCAATCAGGGAATGTCACTGTTATCTTGGTTTCCATCAACTTGTCGTTTTAATTGTTAAATAACTGTTACTGAAGGTTGCGTAATGGATTGGCCTTATTTTTGTGTTGGTTGAAGCGGTCTTTTCCTCGATAAGAGGGTTCCGTCCGAATGATGAATAAGTATTTTAGGTTTTCTGGATCTATTTTCACATTTTGAGAATAATTTTAAGAATTTATGATACTTATCAATAAAACGCATCATTATCATAATCGTCAAGCAAATCCATGAATATTGGTTTTGTTCTGCATCCCATGTGACGGAACTTTCTATTCCTTTACTATATAAATGCCTTTGACTATATCCTACTTTAATAACAATAGCCGGATCCCTAAAAAAAGCCATGGTGATTCTTCTTACTGCAGAGACGGGTGACTCTTCAAAATCAACCGCAATTTAATCTGCAAGACTGCCGACGCGACGACGTAACAAAAACAAATGAAAGGCAAAAGTTTTGTAATTGTTATGTTCATACATATAAAGGACGTACCCTGGGGGGTGTCTAGATGTTCCGGACCCCCTCCCCCGAAAATGTTATAGATACAACACACAAATGACAAAATCTCTGAATACATTGCCAAAAATGCCTTTCTGTCTGTGACATTTCCTAAATAATTCGTGAAAATTAATTTGCTTTTTATTTCCGAGGAACGTTTTCGTGTCCGCGCTTTACATTTGCCTTGACCTACGCCCCCCTGGATAAAAAATCCTGTGCACGTGCTTGACTTCATACATTTTAATGGCGTCTACCAAATATGCGAGGCGTCGAAGCGTGGTTTATAATGCAAGTTCACGTCGTCATTCTTCTACAGGTGAGTCATACTAAACAACTCACGCGCATGTCCCTCCTGCCTGCACCTCCTAGTTCCCTAAAATTACTATTCTGGTTTGTATTTTGAATTTTGGTTGCGTTTATAGATTATACGGGAGATTTTTAAATTTAAAACATAATAATATGTTTTTTGGCACTTAAATCACGAATGACGTCATGAAGTAAAGTCAAAATATAAATATTAAAACTTACTAGCTGTTACATAAAATTAGAAAAAGTTCTGAATAAGGTCTCAAAAACATCCAAGAATATTTTCTAACAAAAATATAAAATCATGTACAGTGGAGATCACATCAAGCTATACAGTTGCAGTACCACATTAGCCCTTATAGTGAATGATATAAGATAGGTACGAAGTCCAATGTATGTAGCTTCTGATGTGGTCTCAACTGTACCTTAATGCAGTACAACACATGGTCAAATTGGTCAATTACTTAAACCTTGGCCTCTCGATTTCTGATTACTGGTCCAGTGCATTTCATCGCTTGTAATTACAAACATTATTGTTTGGATCTGGCGAAACAAAAATAAACTAAAATCAGAACTACATAAATTGTTCCAGCAAATTGAAAAGAAATCATGCCGTTCGGGTTGTTGTTGACTCAAAATAAGGACATTATTTTTCCTGCGCACGAGTTTCCGCAGCTAAATATTATCTCATCCTAGGCAACGTGCTAGCTCTTTAGACCTGTAAAGTTATCAGAATATACTATCCAACCTGAAATGGGCTCTCCCACCCTGTTTTACAAGTGCTGTTAGATAATTAAATACCTATGCTACCAAGTCTATAGCATTCGCATGAACTAATGCTAATTTTGGAGCCCGACTCGCGTACGTTGACTTAGCCACCGGACGTCGGTCATAAAGAAGGAACGGATCTTTCTGGGTAATCTATTAACACAAAGAATCTGTTTATGCGTGACCAATAATAGACAACGCTTTCCTGCCTTCCGTGGAAATTTACATTGTTACATTTCCACTCTTTTGAACAGGGTCGCAAGGTCTATCTCCATTTCTCGTCTGAAACAAAGCCAAGAAGAGCTCAATTTTCGTTAGGTATTCGTTTCCAGTAATTTTGCATTGCTAACCCTTCAGCAGACGACAAAAAGGTAACTCTATTTGGCTTCCTGTAGCTTGTAATATGATCTATCAAAGTGCAATACCTGTTTGAACAAAACAATAAGTGAAAATTCTAATGCAAGGTCGTAGTTATTAGACGTTAATGAAGGGGAACCAAAGTCAAGAAGTCGTGGGCGAAAATGAATCATTTGAAGTGGGTGGAACAGCCGAAGGCCGTGAGCGTTGGACATCGGGAGCCATTCACTTTAAAAAGTCACTCGTCTATCACTTTTAAACTGTTTCTTTATTAACATTAAAGGTTTATGGAACTCCACGATATCGTAAGGTTGTCATCTGTAATCAAAAAAGCAATAACGTTGTGATTGATGATTATGACCAAATTGTGTCGACACGATTTTTGTGTGGTTTCGATATGACCCTTTCATTGATGCGGAAAACATTGACGTTAACAAATTAGAGATCCTCTGGGGTCATGTTGTGTTGCCGACCGATTGACTCAGTGACTCATTGGCTTGGATCTGACAGGCCAAATAAACTATTACAACCACAGAACAAATTGTGATTACAACAATCGTTGCTCGACGTTCAGATGCCATAGTTTTGATAAACAAAGTGAGAGTAAAAACAACAATTGAAATAACTAACGGAACTATCAAAGCTAACAACATGATTGAAGAAGTGAAAATGCTGAAGAAATATAGGGATCTTAGAAGCTTAGATGCGATTTCACTTTACCTGATGATGCCTGGGATCCCACAGTTAAACTATCTGTTACAAACTCTTAAAATAGGGCTGCGCTGCACATGCACATGCAAATTTCTCATTAACCTCACAAATACTGCTTTAAATTACTCATTCAATGTCATTGAAACGTTACCTATTTAGACTTATGTTATGATCTATCTGAAGTCATGACGTGATTAGGGTAATATTTAATCGCGTGTAGAAGGTGGCAGCCCTAATCGATGGCGAATGAGTAACGGACGAATTCCTTATAAGAATGCTGGGGTCAAATCGGAGGTTCGCGATGCGAATTTGTGTTAGTGTACCGCGTTTTCTCCTATATGTCATCTTGGTATTCGCGGCCTCTTTGAGGGTAATATTATAGTGCAGATTTATCATTACTATGACGCCTCGAGCACGCAAATATAAACCTTAATGACATAATGACACGCCAAGATGTAATGAGCGATAAAACACTTTCTTTTTCGATATAGCTTCTGTTCTATTCTATGGAGAAAATAGCTTGAGATTTCAAGGTCTTGTGATTTTGCTTTAGATAATTCTTACAATAATTAAAAGCAAAAATATAATATAATTTATTTTTGCATACTTGTTCTAAGATTAATCTCATACGTAAGGAAATCTTTTGTGACCACACAATATGAACCTATTAGCTTCAAAATGAGGAAAACAACAAATACCACTGTGATTTTTTTAAATATGAACGATGTACTTTTACATAGAGTAAGTAAATAGTCGTGCTCGTGAGACAGAGAACGCTATTGCAAATAATATAATATCATCAAATGAAAACTCTTCCTTTACCAAATGTTTTTGACAAAACCACGTCAATATTGATTGTTTTCCTAATTATTCAAACATGAAATAGTATTGCGAGTACTGCCATCTATACAATGTCGGCTCTACCATCTAAGCCGAGTCTGCACTGTATAAGTTATGCAACGTTTTCTACCTACGTTCAAAGCTCGGACGCTTCGTGAAGCTTGAAGTTTGTAAAGCTGCCACCAGATGGCGTTGCGAAATTCCAGTACCGGTAAAATATCAAGTAGATATTTATTCATCGTTTATTTCACAACAAATCAAATACATAACAATAAAAAATAATAAAATTAAAACTAAATAATATTTAAAATTAAACTAAATAAAAAATTCTATCAAGGTCGCTGCCGTCGTGCGGGAGAGTACCTAGCAGGCTGGCAGCGTTACCTCGTTGTATGGCCAGACTGATTCTCTGGCCGAGGTAAGCCCCAGCCCGAGGGTCCCCGGAGGCATCGACCAAGCGTTTTGATAAATCTTTATATAAAGAATGTGCACTCGGTCCCCACGGTCCGAGTGTCTCAACGCCGAAGGGCGCAAACATATAGTCCGTACTCAGGGCTACATATCTGCGCCGCTTCTTTTTTTCAGCTCCATTAAATTAAATCACAGATAATATAATACTAGATTAAAGTAAATAAAATTAATAAACGTAATACATACTTCTAAAGTTTAATTGTATCAAGCAGTTTTATAGATGGTAGAGCTGATGCCGAGCTCGACTGTCGAGGTACCACCATCTAACTCGCAACCCCCCCCCAAAGTTATTCGGGGGAGAGTAAGACGATAGCTCTCAGGCACAACTAGGTAGCTCACCATGCCTGGGACCGATTGACGGCGGTATAACCAATCCTCAATTGCCGGCCTTTTTATAAAACAGACTGAGGAAGGAAGCAGTCTGCTTACACCTGGTATATTTTAAGACATTGCTTATAAGTACATTTTCTTAATGTTGTCTCATTCAAACACAAAAAAAAAATAGATTTGTTATTCCTAAAAAAAATGCAAAAATGTTGGTACTGAATATTAAGTTTCCTTCAAATTCCCCATACAAAACAGCAATTTCATAGTCAATTACCTAATATTTACGCGATTTACTGTTGACTTTTAATTAAATATTTTTTTTTTTATTGTTTATGTTTATAATATAAGTCATTGTATTGTATTGTATTTTTTTGTAATAACTACTCAATTTGTTCGCCTTGCGGCAGAGCACAAGGCAAGTTGTGGAACCTGGAAACTGTAATCGTACTCGTCCATACGAACAACTTTTACTATGGAACCAACACTGGAATCGCGAAAACAATCAGCTGTTCTATGGAAAAGTTACTTAGCTACCCGTACAAAATGTATGAAACAAGTGTTTCTATTTGTCTATTTCTCATTTTTTTTTCACGAAAACTTTTCTTATGGACAAGTACTATCGCCAGTTTCCGGCTTCCGCAACTTCATATTAACACCCTGTATATATAACTATAACACCAATATATCGTATCCACCTGTTTCTCAATAAATAAAGCTTTTGAATTTGAGGTCAGATGCCTTATTGTCTAACTTCAACATCTATCGCTATTGCTTTTAAAAGTACGCGTGATTGGCTAGAAGTGATGAGTCACGTCATTTTTAGCCAATCACGTTACCTTTTAAAGCAATAGCGATAGACGATTTCATGACTATTTCCTTACACAATCGCACCTCAGGTCCATCCTTAAGGCACTACGGAAAAAAAATCGACACTATTAGAACTTGCATAAAATAAAATAGAATATTACTAGCTTTTGCCCGCGGCTTCGCCCGCGTGGATTTAGTTTTTTGTAGTTTAAAATTATTTCTTGATCTCTTGTTTGATTCTCAGGCTTTGACGAGGCCGAAGGCCGAGCTACGTTTCCTCACGAAATAATTTCTCGATCACTTATTTGATTCCCAAGTAAAATTTGGAAATTAATAATTGAAAATTTAGGTAAATTCTGAACGAAATTATAATTTTTTTCTCTGAATTAAACTTCGGTTAGTGTGTTAACACTTTGAAACACAATATTTTTTCTTAAATACATTAAATCCTTAAACCCAACCCTAGTAACAGAAGCAAAATTTCAGCTCTATAACTTCAAAGCAACTGTATTTCGAAAAATATTCTTGTCCTTATGGAATAATTTTCCGAATACCCTGAAAAATGTCATCATAATTTGTAAAGTATCTTTGGTGGTCTTTGGCGAGGCCGAAGTCCGAGCCGCTTTTCCAAACGAAACTATTTTTTGTTCTTTGAAATGTCCTTTGCTAAAGTGGTTTTGTTCAGGCCGTAGGCCGAGCCGCGTTTCCGAACGAAATTATTTTTTACTTTTATTTGATTCGATTTTATTCATTAGAGATATCCCACGCAAAGCTCGCTCCATAGCTCCTTAAGCGACATTAAGTCGGTGGATCAAGCCCTTGGTAAGAGATAACTTATCAGTTAAATACTTTTGCCTTTAAGCACTGCGGAAAGTCATCGACATAATCTGCCGAATCAGTAAGTTGAAGTGGCAGTGGGTAGGCCCATATTTGTCGCCGACGTGATTGCCGTTGGAGCCAAAAGGCCTAGAATGGACACCACGTGCAGCAAAGCGTAGCCTAGACCGACCTCGTGCCTGCTGGCCCGGTGGACTTCGCGGGTAGCGGCTGGATGAGCATGACGGAGGAGCGCCAAGAGTGGCAAAATTTTAGAAAGGCCCATTTCCAGCAGTGAACGAACACAGGCTGATGGATGGCTAGATATTTTATCCCCAGATAAAGTGTCTTTGGCGAGGTCGAAGGCGTATCAGCGTTTCTGAACGGAAAAAGCACGATTGCTTATAAAATTTGTTGTCGCACGTTTACTAATTCAAAAATGATTTTCAATAAGCACCGCATTGAGTCCGCGTAGTAGATTGTAGCCGTAAGTACGCTAATTATTCCTGTTATATTTGACGAAAAACCGGTCAAGTGCGAATCAGACTCGCGTACCTAGGTTTCGTAATTTGACAGTTTTGGGAACAGAAAATTTTATTTGGTCTTTTTTTTCGTGAATTTCTCAATTTTTTTTTCTGTAATCTTTACGTAAGCACTTATTGCCGTGTTTTTTTTTTTTACATTTTTCGGTTCACCAGTTTTGGAGATAAGGGAAGGGACATACATTTTTTGTGGTTTTCTGAGGATTTATCGAAATAGATGCAAGTAAATTATCAAAACTATATATTTTTACAATCGACTTTTTAATACCTATATTGTATTAAAAAAAATATGTATAAATTTATTTAACTTTATTTTTATTTTTCATTTGTATTAAAAAAAAAACGCTATAATTATCCTGTAATTGGCCAGTTATGACCTATAATCGGGGTGGGTACATACATTTTTTTTGTGGTATTTCGACGATTTCTTGAAAAAGGTGCAAGTTAATATAGCCAAATTATATAATTTTATAATCAGCTCCTTAATACTTATAATTTGATACCCATATTGTGGTTTTAGGAATATTTTTTTTTTCCTCTTTTGTGCAAAATTCTAAGTCTTTGTCTTTAACAGTGCTAAAGTTATGAGGCTGTGACATACGGATGGATGGACAACGGAATCTCACCGTTAGAGTTCCAAAAATGTCAAAATTAAATTTTCTATTCGCAAAACTGTCGAATTACGGACGACTTGCGAGTCTGACTCGCACTTGACCGTTTTTCTTTTTATTTGGTACCATTTTTTTGTACTTTGCGCTTGTGCAAATTTAAAGGAGCGTGTGCTTGAGCTTGTGTAAAACACTTCACTTTTCTAAAGAAATTTGTCACCCCATTGCCATCCCATGGGAACTGATATATGGGATAAAAAGTAGCCTATGTCCTATTTCAGGTCTAGAACTACATTTGTGCCAAGTTTCAGCCCAATCGGTAGGTACGGGGCGTGAAGGAGCAAAACATCACTTCTCTAAAGAAATTTGACAACCCATTGCCATCCCATGGGAACTGATTTATGGGATAAAAAGCACCCTATGTGCTATTCCAGGCCCAGATCTACATTTGTGCAAATTTTCAGACCAATCGGTTCGGTAGTTACGGCGTGAAGGAGTAACAAACATCCATCCAAACTTTCGCATTTATAATATTAGTGGGATTTTTGGAATCTTTTTCTAGGGATCTGTTAAACAGAAACGCGATTGGAGAAATTCGGTTCGATAAAAATATTTATTGAAATGAGGTCCTTTTCGACACCAATTCTCCTGGTTTGACAAATTGGAATGAAATATGGACTACGATTATATTTTATTAGATGGGTTTTAATAGTATCTAGGACCGAACTTTTGATAGCAACTTGAGTATATTTTATTTTAATAAGAGACCGACATTTTGCTACTTTTCCTCGAATCCGTCCCTCTCGCAATGAGGGTTTTTTCACATATAGAGTAACAGGGACGCCAAAACATTTGCATATCGCCTTAAGGGGGGTGGGGGGTTTGAACAACTACCCTCTTGTATACGCTCATGATGCGTACGACTCGTCTGAAAACCCCTTGGGTATTCGTGACCCGCGCGACATTATGTATTTACATTTATTTTTTGGACATAACAATACTATAACTTATTTTCATAACCCGTGTTACAGGTAAAATGTGCCAAATGTTCGTTCGGGGAAAAATTTAATGTTAACAGTACTTATGCGGAAAGGTTGAGATAAAGTACACGCCACAATGATGTGACACACCCATTTATATGAGAAACAACCCTAAAAGGATTGCGAAATCTACGTAGGAGGATATTTTTACACAGTTATTTTCTGAGAAAAAGCTGTACCGCATTTAATTCTCAGTGGAGTAATTTAAAATAAAAAAAAAATTTGAAAAGTACTCAAAATAAGTTCGGCAAAAAAGGCGAAAGGTTTTTCGTTTTCTCCCGACTACCTGTTTATTATGATCACTTATTAACCTAAGTAGCGTGTACAAAAAGTCACTTTATTTCTCACGGGAAATAACGTTGTATGGAAATCTATTATTTCTTATTTCCCGCTTCAATGTCATAAATAGATATTATTGAATAAGATAATCAATATGTTGAAACTAGTACATATACTAAGTATAATACTAGTGCTAAACAGACGCGGGCGAAGCCGCGGGTAAAAGCTAGTAATAAACTATTTTAGATCTGTTGGTGCGTTGCAAAAAGTGATTAATATAAAACTCTTGGACAACTCACATACCTTTTCCATTTTTTTTATGTTTTTTTCAAGTACCAGATACTTTTAAACTCAATAACTTACCTGAAATTATTCAATTTCTCTTTTAGGTTTCGTTAAATAACATTCGACAAACATACTTCAAATTATCCCGCTCAGCTGCCATATAAATGCTTTAGGTGTCTGTGACGTCCTGATGGGTTTGATCTCAATGAAACTTTGCACACGTCATTATATATATTTTCCTTCCCACAACACCGCAATCCGACCCATCTCTCATCAAAAATATTCAAAAAGTGTCGAATTTGTGAAATGGTTTCAGGTAGAAACTGTTTCCCATGAAACGGTAACAGTTTATTTATAGAAAAGTGTGTAAACTTAGTCTCCTTTACATGAACGACGTCTGTATTTCTCTCTTTTTTTAATTCCAGTATAGATAAAAATTAAACAGCTTGCTAACTTTGCGTAAAAACTAGGCAATATTCACGATATCCTGACAGCTATTATGATAGTGTTTAATCAAATTTTGCTTTTTGGGCTGTAAAGAGATGAAATTAGATTCATCCATCCATCCATCAGCCTAGTTCGTCCACTACTGGACATAAGCCTTTCCAGGACTTTGCCACTCCCGGCTGTCATCCTGGAAGAATTGCCCATACTCACACACGCTGGGCAGGCGGGTTGATGAGCACGGTGCCGGAACCCTCGCACCAGTGACGCCGCTGCCCGTCACCAATCTGTTCTATATAAGGCCCGGCTATTAGGAAAACCGCCATCCATCGGTCCCAGGCATGGTGGGCCTCCTGGTTTTTTGCCTGTGAGCTGTCCTCTTACTCTCCCCCGAATTACTTTGAGGGGGTCTCCAAGTAAGATGGTGGTACCTCCACAGTCGAGCCTGGCATCAGCTCTGCCACCTGTAATTAGATGTCGCTAGATAATACTTATGAAAAAACATATGAACAAAATAAGCTGTTGACTTCACATTCAGTTTTTACCTTTTTTATGAATCTTAAGAAAAATTCAAGTGTAAAGAGGCCTCTTAACAACGCTCTAGATAAATTATATTAACAACTCCTCCTTCACAAGTCGACACTTGAAAACACAAGGTTCCATTAAATAACATGGGGTCGCATCCGCGGACCTTTTCAAATTAAGCTAATTGCAATTGTAATTGGCCAGTGTCGGGCACTGAATAAAAGGACAAAAATTTTCATTTTCAGAACGGGTATCCCCTTAATAGGCCTATATTGCACTTGGCAGGTTTATAAATGTAATTGGACTTTTGTGTCTCTCTGTAGAGAAGGTGAGGTAACATGAGGTTTGTGATAAAAATCATTGTTCTTTTTTAAGGGTCCGTGTAATGTCAAATGCACAAATTCAAATGACCATTTCACATTGTGTAACTTGATTAATCGGTTTAATAAAAATAATATAGATAGAAGACTATATTTCTGATAGGTTCATGTTAGAAAAAACGCAAAAGCTTTAAGTTCACTCGATAGAAAAATATTACGAAATTACGAAGTTATTTCATCTAGAAGTAGAGTTATTAAATAAAACTCAGTTTTTCGTGCGCGTGTTTCTTGGTGGTCGTAACAGCCACGGCTGAAAGCGCGCTATTATAAATAAAAGGAAACATCATAGAGTTCAGTTCTGATTGATGCAAAATGAGGTGCTCAATCTGACTTTATATGCAGCCTTAAGTCAGCGTGGTTTCAGGGGTTGAGATTTATTGCTTTTATATATTTTTATTATTCGTTTATGCTTTTTGAAAGTTTTGCTAGCAATCGTTTATCCGGATATTTATAACCCAAATAAACAGGCAACTTCAGGGCGAGCGCCCTTCAACCTAGGTCTTATCGCCGCTATGGATCTGAGCCACGATCTGGACTGTGATCTAATGTTTTAGCGATAATGAGGATTTCCATAGCTTAATTTTTAAAAGATTTTATTTTGATTTTTTTATGAGTAGACAGATAGAGACAGACCACTTATTTTATTAGCAATCACACATCACAATCAGTATAATGTCTAATATTCTCAAGTGACGTCGTGTCCGACAATTCCCATAGCTTAAGACAAAAAAAAAAAACACAGAATATACGCCACTTTAGGACATCGTTTCCATTATTTTGGTATATTAATTAGCCTTTATTTTATTTTTTATTTTTTAAGGATTTCGCTTAGATTAAATGTGTTAATTTAAAAACCATTTTGAGATTTAGGTTTAATAAGCCGTATTTTAGAATTTGTGGTCTGAGAAACCTCATGGTGATGATATATTACGAAAAAGCTGCAAATTCAATTTGCCTTTGTGTGACGTCACTTGAGAAATACTGTTTAGAAATTTGTCCTTTGCTATCAAGATAAATTCATAAAAATTTGCTGTCGACTGATTTGACAGGCGGATGACAGATACAAATACAAAATACAAAAAAATACTAAATTATTTATTTCAAAACTTGTACATATATTATATGTAACTACGAGTATAAACTTAATAATAAGAAAAATAAAATACAAAAACAATAAACCAAGACAAAAATAGATTTAGAAAAATTAAGAAAAATGTTGCCTATACTTAGATGATGTGTGAGTGTGTATGCGTGAGGAGGAGTGAGAGGGTGAGTGAAAGTATATGGGGTGTGTATGAAAATGAGTGTACAAATAAAAGGTTTCATATTTGTGTGCTCAAGTGAAATAGTAGTTGTTATTCAAATATAATACCGTATTTATCCTACAAGTATTACAAAATTAGTAGACAGACAGAGACAGACCACTTTTTTATAAGCAATCACAGTCAGTGTAATGTCTAAAATTCTCAAGTGACGTCATAACCGAAATATCGGCTCCGTCAGTCACGTGAGGATACACCAGCGACTCTCTCAGCAGTAACATTCGCTCTGACCAAAAACGGCCGAGAAGTATTGATTGATATGTACCAATTCCATAATGTATTATACTAATTCTAATAAATTTTTATAATTTTTGGTCCAGTGGTTTTAATGATATAGCTCAAAATTTGCTAGAAATGTCCTTCAACCCACGATCTCTTAGGTTTCGGAAGCTAAAATATGATTAGATATGTGAGTCGTAGATTATTGGAAACAGCAAGGCTGCCGAAAAAAAAAAAATCTTACTGTATTTGGTACCGAACCCGAATTGGGAGAGCCCGACTCGCCCATGGCCACTGTTTTTATCTACATACTTCGCTTCCAAATAATTCACAACGAGAGAATCAGAATTTAACTTGTCACTCTAAAACAGGGGTTCTTAAACTTTTAGTATGCAATATTTCAAAAACCGATGGACCTTCCAAACCTTATTACAGGGAAAGGAACTCCTACTTTTTAATAAATACAAACATAAATAAACTCATGTATTTTATTTTACATTTCCATGCTTCCCCCTAGTTGTTTTTACTCTCCTTCTGTTTCATCCAAAGGTTTTCCGGTAGAAGTGCCACCTTTGTATAATGTCAATATTTTTAAATGTCCTGTTTTATGTTAGTAGTGCTAGTAGTGTTAGTAGTGGGTAGTACCTAAAAGGTACAAAAGGAACCTTTATGGTGAGACTCCGTTATCCGTCCGTCCGTATGTCACAGCCTCATAAAGATAAAGACATGAAATTTGACATAAAAATAGTATTAATTTGCCCACGGTGTTAAAAAAAATATGAAAAATTTGAAATTATTCAAAATATTTCCAAAACAAATGTGAGAAAAATTCAAAACATTATCCTAAAAATACAATATGGATATCAAATTGTAGATATTAAAAAGTTGATTGTAAAAATGTGTACTTTTACTATACTTTACTGGCACTGGTTTCGAGAAATCTTTATAAAACCACAAAAATATGTATGTCCCTCCCCCTTATTATTTTGACCGAAAAATATGAAAAACATTACGATTATATAACTGGCCAATTACAGAAAAACTATAGCCATTAAAAAAAAGTTGAGCACAAATGGTAAATATAAAAAAAGTAAAAAAAATATTTTATAGAATTACAGTATGGTTATAAATTTTTAGAAATTAAATAGTTTATTGTAAAAATATATAGTTTGGTTCTATTTAATTGCATGTATTTCGAGAAATCTTTGAAAAACCATGAATCTTTGAAAATCCCCCCCCCCCTTATCTTCAAAACTTGTAGACCAAAAAATAGGAAAAAAATGATGGTAATATGTGTTTACTTAAAGATTACAGGAAAAATAAAGCGGTTGAGAAATTCACGAAAAAAACACAAATTATTAAAAACAAAATTTAAATTTGTCATCCGCAATACGGAACCCTAGGTACGCGAGTCTGACTCGCACTTGGAATGT
The DNA here is from genome assembly GCA_934047225.1 of Ypsolopha sequella. Lineage (NCBI taxonomy): Eukaryota > Metazoa > Arthropoda > Insecta > Lepidoptera > Ypsolophidae > Ypsolopha > Ypsolopha sequella. The sequence continues at coordinate 15,856,658 of OW203996.1, forward strand.
TTTAAACTTACATTCCTATTGATTCGAGCACGAACAATTGCGAAAAGCAATATTCACTTCCAGTTGAAGACACAAGGCATTCAGTATCAGACAGCAGTATCGGACCCCAGTTTAAGAAACCCTGCTCTAAAAGTTTTCGTTAAAATAGAGTCCAGAGATGAGGTCACAACTAAAATAAACTTCGTTCGTTCCCGTTTCGCCTCAAAAGAGAGACCCGCGACATAACAATAACCTAATTATCATTTACCCGAGAACAGACTGAAATAAAAGAAAAATATTTTCATTGGCTTCAAGGAGTTCAAACAAGATTGTCACAGAGTGTTAATGGTACTATTCCGCGCCATTTTCACGGCTTTATTCAAAGGGTTGGACAGAATTATTCGCTTCGTTAACAGAAAAAGACGGCATGAAGACGGTATTTATTTAAATTTTTTATTCCGTTTCCATTTGCGAAAATATTTCCGAGATAGAGAAGTCGAAGACTTCGCGATATTTTAATGCCTGGCGACATAAAATTCAAAACATTATTACTGGAAAAAGCTTTTTTTATTTGCATGTGGTAGACTTTGCTTTTTCCTGAGGACTATTTGCAGCGCAGTACAGTAAATTTCCTTCAGGAAATTAGTCTAATTTACGACAAAACTTCTTTGGCCAACTCGAAATTTCTTATCGACAAAATCAATCTTTCCCGGCGTTAGTTGTAATAAAATGCTCGTCGTAAACTTCAATGTAAGCCATAACTACCGTTTCATGACGTCATAAATCAAGAAAATAGGTCCTTCTACGATGAGGCAGGATCCACGTCGGTGCCATCAGACATTCCTCAAAGCCGTATCTTCGAAGATTAGATGTAGCCGCATGCTTTCGTTCAGTTTACGGCAACGGTTTACACTCTCTATTGTCTAGTTTACACGGGTAGAGTAGAGTACTAAGTCGAGTGTGAAGGTTAAAAAATACCATTTACATTATTCTAAATATTATTAGAGTGCAATACAAACTAGAAAAGATCAATCAGAAACAAATCCAAAGACAAGAATATGAAAAAATTCCCCGGGCCAGGATTCGAACCTGCGACCTTTTGTTATCAAGACAAGCGCGCTACCAATTGCGCCACCGAGGTTCCTACCGGACTAATTTACATTATTAGTTAAAATGTAAACGATTGCAAGATGGCAGGTACTAAAAATGTTAGCTGGGTATGGAGATGGTTAAAAGTCAAAAGCGATAAAAGAAGACTAGTTGAATAAATATAAACACTTCAACAAAGTATAATGCCAGTTTTCACACTAAATCGAAGTATTTTGTGCAACTGTGACATAATGTAAGACATTGGGGCACGGGTGCTTGTTTACGAAACGAACGAAGCGAGTTTCGAGTTTCGTAATAGATTTGCACGAGTGTCCCAATGTTGCACACAATACTTCATCTTTTATTGTTCTGTGTCTACGACCATCAAAAACAATTCCACGAAAAAAAAGAACACTCGTCATGATACTGTCGTCTTATGATTGAATTAGTATGTAGAGGCTTGAGACCAATCAGAAGCCAGAAGAGTAAAGGGGCGTGGCTTAAAAAATTAAGACAGACCGTTATTGCTTGTGATTAATTATCTAGCAGTGTTATAATAAAATTTGCCAATCACAGCGCAGAATTGCAATTACCTTATTGCAGTATAGGAGTAGATAAATATTTAGGAGTTCTGAAAATAATAGAAATAAGAGTTCTTAAATATTTAGGCATCCGATCAAGGCATCACTTGAGGTTAGTGAAAAGACTCTGTCAGTAATGTGAACTTTTTTGTATGAAACTAATCGAAAGAATGTAATGGCCACTTTAAAAGTAAGTAGGTACATGTCATAAACACAACATTCTTAATTCAAAGATTTCAAAATGTTCACTTTTTAGCGTAAGTAGGCGGTAAAACTTCTTTTCGTTTATTGTTGGAAAAAATTATGAAAGGGACGAAGATTCCCGTAGTAAGCATAATTTTGCGCATGTTACGTGCTGTGAGTAAGCTCGAAGCCGGGCGTAGACAACGTGAAGTTCTTTCAGCCTAATTACTAACCAATCGGTTATCCGAAGATTGTGGGGATGCTATTGGGTCACTGGAAACACGGCTGAACGGCATCCTACAGTAGAGCCACTGAGTGATGGCGCCTATGACGTTTAAATGCCTACAAAGTATCGTAATTATTTATAAGCAAGTGTGAATAAAAAAATGTAATACTTCATTGTTGATAGTGATGTACTACTTGTTTCGGTTATTATTTATAGATTTGAATTTTGCTTTATTGTGCAATAGAATTCGTATAGAAACAAAGAATTTTTTTAAAAAATGTTTCTCATTTTTTATAGGTCGTGTTTGAGGTCGCCAAGTTACGCAATAATATTTAATTAAAAACAAAACAATGACGAAGTTAAACTAAACGAAAATAAATGATTGAATTTTTTCGATTTAAATATTTAAACATCTCTTGGGGGCCCCCGGGGCACTACACCGCATAGCCCTCCAATAGCTACGCCACTGGTTTTGGCACATTTTCCTTTTGTATAATTATGTTGAATGTTGAATGACGTGTCTAATGTTGAGTTAACTCACACTTGATTATTATTTTAAACCGAAATTTGAAATGTACCTCATCACTAAATGCAGCTGTCATAAGTGCCATCACTCAGTGGCCCTACCTTAGTAGATATCGAGTAGCAAACTAGCAACTCAGCGACAAGACTGTTTTTTACAAAACATAGCCAGAAGAGAGCCTCAGTCTATGGCTTGTAGAAAGGGTGCGATCTCAACACCAGGTGGTTGTCAGCACCCAAACTGTGAGGAGGATGTTGCAAGAGATCGGTTTCAAGTTTCGTAGGCCGTTGTGGGTCCAAGCTATTTGGCGTTGCAACCGAGCACGGTAGTTAGAGTGGGCACGTTTTTATTTACGATGGTCTGAAGATCAGTGGGCTCATGTCCTGTTCTCTGACGAATGAAGGTTTGGTTTCCATCCTGATTCAAAGAGGATATTCGTTTGGCGTGCTTCAGGACGTCGTGAGCGGCTTCAGTATCCTCAGCAGGAAGTTCATCCCTATCAAGGCGGAACAATTATGGTTTGGGCCGGAATTTGAGTTGGTGAAATAACTGACACAATGGCTGCCGAAAAATACCGCCACGAGGTGGTCAAACCTATTGTTGCTCCGTTGAAGACTTCGTGTGCATGCAGGACAAAGCTCGTACATATACCACAGGGCTGGTGATGAACTTTTTCCGTGAACACGATATTGCTGTCCTAGACTGTGACTACCACGGTCGTACGACTTGAACTGCATGCATGCATGGGATTTACTTGGCAGATCGGCGCTTGAAGAGTTGCCTTTACTCTTTGAGTTGCCTTAAAATTTCCGCACTGATGATCTTTTTTTGTGTCTCATTCGAACTTGGAGCAGGATATTTCAGGCCACTTACCTAGACTGCCTGTATACCACAATTTTTTTTATCGTTAAATGTTAACGTCATAATCTGGTTTTCATTTTTTGTTCTGTTCATTTTTTTCTTTTTTAATATTACTTTTTTTGTACATTTGCTTACCATTTTATTTTAAATTAACCGGCTTAAAATTACGCTTTATATAATATAACAATGTTTAAAAAATACGTATGTACATTTTAAAGTAGGCATCAAAAGTGTGCCTGTTGTTACTCTACTGGCTAGTACTATATAACAGCCTGGCTTATGTACTCCGCCAAGAGCTTTGTATGTACAAATCCGTAACCATAACTATTGAGTTCTTGCTTAGGTACTTCAAATAATAGTCAAAACTAGGAAATTCACACTTTTATTGCCTGAGATCACAATCGATACTAATCTACGCTACACTGAATGACATATACGAATAATGTACTGATACCTTACAAAACTATATACAACAATAACCATTATGTTTAATCGAGATTTTTTTCCAATTAATGATAATAAGATACTTAAAAATATGCTATTCCGACAGCCTACACCCCTTAAATTGTTTCATTGACAGTCAAAAATACAGTAAAATAAAAACATCCCTATTATTAAATTGTTTATTGGAATATATCACTGATATCATTGCTTAAAAAAAATTTCAGCAAAACCACCTGAACCAGACCATAACAAGAAATCAGCGTTCTTGGCAACGTTTTTGCCTCCTAAAGCTGCGTTCTAATATGTTAAGATAAGGCCACGTTAATTTCCGGCATAAAGCCGCGTTCCCAATATCCGCCGAGGCATCTGTCAATGTCTCGCCTAATCTAATACCGACCTAATACCGTTTTAATTTGGACTGGGATTTGCTCTTCGATTAGTGAATATGATAAAAAATAAATAGGTTTTGTTTCTTTTACACTTTTTCTGCCTGGAATAGAAAACCTTGTATGACTGTTGATGAACGTACAAGAAACGAAGGTGGTGTGTCAGGATCGTAGCAGATGGAGATCTATGGTCTCTGCCTACCTCTCTTGGAAATTGGCGTGGCTATACGGTTTTAGTGTTTATTAGTATAGAGTATGAACTAGCGTTAATATTCAGATTGTCAGAGTTAGGAAAAACAAAGAAAAGTCTGTTTTTTGGAGCCAAAGTACTTAAAAACTTTACTATTTAAATCTCATAATCCAATTTACTTCCAGAGCTGAAATTTGGTTCTATTTGGGAAGAAGAAAATACCAAAGTTTTGAAAAAAGCGTAGCCCGGCCTTTCATATCTAGACAGAATAATAAAAAAAACACTGTAGCTGCATATATATATCATAACAGCAAGCAAAATTATATCGAATATAATATGTTGGCGCGTTGGCCTCTTTTTCTTGGAGGCGCATTACTAATAATCACGCAGCGAAACAACAAATTGGAGTGTTTTTAGCTAATATTGAAATATTTTGTGAACAATATTTTTATTATCTATTATTCTATTATCTAAAAATCAATTCGATCCCTTAACCGCATTCTTCTGCGGAACCAAAAAAAAAAGATGGGAAATTTGTTTCTTTAGACACAAGCATACCGTTACAAAAATGTATTTTTTATTGCACAACTTGTTATTTATTCATGAACAACAAATTCAATGACATTATAAAACTAAAATTAATGTAAATTAAAATTACCTACCAGTAAATATGTTAAAATAATATAATAAAATGCAAAACCCTAGAAGAAAAACTTATTTTTCAAATTTTAAAAGGTTTTATTTGTATCTATTTTATATTAAAATTTATTTTCATGTAAATTTCTTCCAAAGAACCCTCGAAAGTCTAGCTTGTTCTTGTTCTAGGAAAAAGAAAATGGACTTGCCGATACAAAATTCACAGCACTCCAGGGTCAACTCAGCCCGCGCGCTGAGTTGACCACTTGATAGAAATATATATATTTTAAATACTTGGCGATTTATCCATCGTAAGGAAATACAAATTAATTATTAATTAATTAACAAAACAAAACCTTTGCGCATGTAACATGCGGTCTCATTAAATATTCCACGTCTGTTTATACTATATACAAGGTGTAACAGAAAGGTGTAACCATATTTGAAGAGCTTATTCAGTCAATGGTATAGAACAACTTTTACTATGGAATCAACACTGAAATATCAAAAAAAAAAAATGCTTCCATACATTTCAGCCGAGCGGCATTACATTTTTCTATGACAAAGTAAATTTTTTTTTCGAGATACTGGGTTTGTTCCATAGTAAAAGTTGTTCTATACCATTGACTCAATAAGCTCTTCAAATATGGTTACACCTTTCTGTTACACGTTGTATATAGATTATATACCTATAGATATCACGCTAAATTGGATAACGTAATCGGAAATCAGCAAAGACGAAGTCGCGGGCAAAAGACAACAAGTATTATAAAACGTTCTATTTATAACCCACAATCTTCAATTGTAATATCTCAAGTTCAAAGAACCAGTTCATTAAGTAGCGGAAAACAGAAAATTAAAATAATTCCATTTCCCATTACCTCCTTTCGGCTTATTTGCCAGTAGATCCCCAAAAACGCAACGTCACGGTATCCTGAAGACAAAAGGCAATGATAAAATTCAATTTACGTAAGCCAAATGCCAGAGTGGTACTTGGGGAAAGGGCGCGATATTTTTTTTACCTGACAAATATTATGGGCGATAAAAAGCCTAACACAGGAAAGCTATGACGGGCGCGGCGTCCCTACTTCTTGTATTATACGTAAAACTGGCAGAAGAATAAAACGGTAAAAAATATTGGGGTTCAGACTGAATAAGGTAGCTAGAGTTTTTGAGTGACTAACACAATAATACATCCTCACGGCATGAATCTTCGAGGGGGCGTCAGAGGAGATTCCGAGTATGGACTGTGAAGTGTAAGTCGCAGTTCATACTCATACACCCACGTTTCACCAACGATTATCTAGTGCCAGCGTGATGGATGTAAGTCCTATCGCCGTACTATGGATTCACTTTTTAATGTATTCGTTAGTGTGCGGGCTCCAAACTAACGCTCTTAACCTCTTTTCGCTTGATAATGGTACCGATTAGGTGAAGCACATCTTAACTTATTTGACAGGACTAAACTTAATTTATGCGTTCTGTCCTTGTCTTTTTGATAAAGAAAGAAAAAGACAGAACGCATAAAATAAGGTTAGTCCTGTCAAATAAGTTAAGAGGTGTTATGCTGAATCGATACAGTTCTTATATCTACTTAAATTTTCTATGTTTATATTGAAATGGAATGTAATAAATTGCGGAGAAAATTTCCTTTTATAAGGAAGTATTCCTGAAAACCTCCAAAGTTTTGGAAAAATGTAAAAAATAATAACATGAAAAGAAATTACGTTTTTTATTCCGTTAAGGTGCATGCGGTCCAAGGCAATCTTCATACAAACTTGTGGGAACCAATAACGACGACAGAAGTATTATTATTTAATTCTGTTACCTTTTTCCACGCGTTCCATCAACTTTACACCCGCGAATAATCAGTTTTTTTACAAATAAACTTTTTTAGAATCAAATTTTGTTATTTAAAACTTTTGTAATCCAATGTATGAAAGTTTTAAATTGCAAAATTAGACTGTAAAAACATTTTGTTTTTAAGAAAAACTGAATATTCACGGGTGTAAAGTTGATGGAACGTGTGGAAAAAGGTAACAGAATTAAATAATAATACTTCTGTCGTCGTTACTGGTTCTCACAAGTTTTTTATAAAAGCTACTTTGGACCATCCACCTTAAAGAAAAACTTCTTGGTGTCAACCCTCCCTTTTAACTGTATTTTCCCGCAGTATTGTATTTTAACTGTATCTAGGAGCGAGCGGTACCACGGAAGTTTTGGGAATATTCTCTAAGCATCTTTATAATAAAACTCACTTGTACACTATTTCACACATTTAATTTATAGTTATACACCCAACCGGCTTCGAGTAATTAATTCATTTTCAAGGGTTTTATTTATTTATCTCCGAACTACTGCAACTACGTGCTGTAAAAACCAATATTCTTTTTGTAGTGATCACTAGTAGTGATCACACGTAGTTGCAGTAGTTCGGAGATAAATAAATAAAACCCTTGAAAATGAATTAATTATTCGAAACCGGTTGGGTGTATAACTATAAATTAAATGTGTGAAATAGTGTACAAGTGAGTTTTATTAAAGATGCTTTTCAAGTTTCACCAAGTGCCGACAATCGCGAGTATAAATTATAATATTCTCTAAGTTTTCTTTAAAACTTCCAGAACCTTTCCAACATTTAAGGAGAATCTCAGAAATATTCCGGAATTTTCATGTAAGTCATAAAATCATATTAACAACATTTTCAATCCGCTTTTATCATTTTTGTTTCCAGCCAAGTTCCAGTTCACAAAAACGAATACTTTTCACCGTAAATCCTAAAGTACACACGTCTCCCAAGTTTAATACGAAGTGTCTATTGGTCCGCGCACCCTGGAACTAAGAGGGTACCAAAACACAGTCCCAATGCCGGCCTTCATAACCGTGGAATATTACGGAAGAGGGTGTAAATTAGGGTCCCAAATACCTCTTTATAGAGATTGCCCGTTGCCTGTCCTTTGGGAGAGCGAGTCACGTAATAATATTGTGGTCCTCCTAATCGTCGGAATTTGCTGTCATTGTATTTACCGTGGCATGAAGAGGCCCTCTTTAGGCGGTTTGGTACCCATTTTCATAATAAGTTTGGCCAGTTTCTGGGTGCCGGAAAGGTAGGTGGGCTTTGATTTTAATGCTGTTTGGAGTGGCTTCTGGAGCCTGGCGATTCTCTGTAAATTGCATGTTTGGTTGTAAACAAGTCTTGTTTTTAGGGTTTTATAGTAGATATTATTATAGCGAAACTCTGTTGTCCGTCCGTCAGTTTATTGTTGACATTGTTGTTACAACTTTTGAATCTATGGGAAGAATTTAAATTTTGAATTTACTTGCCCATTTAGAGTGCATTACTTAGAAAAAAATGTCAACTAAGACATATATTTTGATAAAAATCTTTGGGCCTTCGAGTACCCAAAGCGATGGATTTTGTTATAAAATCTTAAAAAAAACTAATATTTCTTTTAAAATAACATTTGGTATTATAGAGACAATTTCGGAAAATCTTCGACTACGCAGCAATGGAGCAACAAATCGATGTGATCTTTTGCATAGTGACATAGGCTACTTTTTATCCCGGGAAAATGCAAACGAAATCAGCGCGGATGAAGCCGCGGGCAAAAGCAAATATAGTTCGTTTTTTTAAATATGTAACCAAATTCCCAGAATTTGTCACCAAAACACGTTTAAGCATTTGTAAACAACAAGCGGGATACGTTACATGATAAATACATTGGTCCCTGGGGTTTATTTACTCCGGTAGGGGTATAATCCAAAGTTTTGAACAGTTCGGCGTTTGTTATCCACTCCAGTTGTATATTCTGCAAACAAATCAGTGATATTCAGTTAATTGCCAGCAATACTTTTGTAAAACATACTCGTAGGTACCAAAACACTTACTGTGCTGCGACTCCGTCTGCCTTTTTTACGATCGTGTACCAAAACAAAATGTCTTGTAGTCAAAATAAAACGAATACTTATTAATTTTCCAAGTTCAACTAATTAGCATTAGTCACAACTTCCGTTCACAAAAAATCCTACATCATGAGGTATTAGCCTCAACTAATACCAAAGTCAGTAGATATGTATTTTATTTAGTACTTATGTATAAGAACTACTGGACCTAGCAAGTTGATAACATACCAGTTATCAGGTTATCAAGCACGCAGCAAACGTACAGCTTATTTTCGGGAGCCGTTTATTATTACAGAATTGTTCTAGTCCAGGGATGGGCAAACTTTTTCATGCGCGGGCCAATATTTACAAACACTATTTAATGGTGGGCTAGGTTTTTGAATTTTTAAGCAAAATAAAATTGTTCATTTAAATTAAAACATTTCTATTTTCCGAAATAAAGTTATTTATTGACTCACAACTTTTTAACAACATTAAAAGATTATTTATGAAAACTTTAATGATATGAACTATAGATATTCAAATCAGGTACACTATGAGATATGTACATAGACATTTATTGCAGGTAATCTATAAAATAGGAACATGTCGAACATAAATATATAATGTAAGTAAGTCTATTTAAGTTTCTTTTAAGTTATGTTATTATCTACTTCTGGGTCGAGGGTTGTGGGCCGTATTGCAACCTTTCGCGGGCCGGAGATGGCCCGCGGGCCGTAGTTTGCCCATCCCTGCTCTAGTCTAAAATTCGCTTTAATTCAATTATAATAATTCAATTCAATTTGTAATTTTGTGTCTCATTTAAATTCAAGCTATTCAAGACATAATGGTGTCGATTCGGCGCAACACAACTTAGCTTGTTTGACAGGACTAACCTTATTTTGAACTTCCTGTCTTTGTCTTTTCGATACAGAAAGAAAAAGACGGTACGCTTAAATTAAGTTTAGTAATGTCAAATAAGTTAAGAGTGCACCGAACTTTTTCACAGTCAAACACATTTTTATAACGCTTGTTTGAAGTAGTAAACAATTAAATTAAAATCTAGGGAAATATATTGGATCTATTGGGTATATATACTAGACTGTATACACGATGGAAACACAATTTGATAAAGTTGGCCCGATAGAATAAATTCGCAAAGTTACTTCTTTTCGAGTATTTTTTTCCTCTATTTCCCAAATTTTTTATATAAATAAGTAATTTGATATTATGATTTATTTTCTAAAATAAAGTTCATAGCTGGCTGGAGCGTTTATACACGATGGTTTTTATTTAAGATCAATATAATGAAAAAAAAACAACGAAAACCGTTGAAAAAGTGCAAAAGTTTGGTTATTATCTTTACTCTTTCCACGTAAAGAAAAAGACAGAGACAAAGGCAAACGCTCGGTGCGCCCTTAAGGTGTGTTGCGCCGAATCGACACAATTTGTCAGATATCGCCTAGTCTTGATTTAATTAGTACGTACACCTTTTCCGGGGACATTTTTTCTATATTATATAATTAAATAAATATTCCTTCTGCGCCCGTCTGTATAAATATTGTTTATTTATTGTACAGAGATTGGCAAACATCTTAAACTTTGGGCATATTCTGTTTCTAAAAGGCCCGACATTCGTGTTCCAATTTTCCTCTACTACGCCGCTTTTGTCAATTTTATCTGTACCAATGATTTGTAATTTATCTGTTATACTAATTTGCTATACTGTTGTATTAATTTGAAGGTGGTAGAGCTGATGCCGGGCTCGGCTGTGGAGGTACCACCATCTTACTTGGAGACCCCCTCGAAGTAATTCGGGGGAGAGTAAGAGGACAGCTCACAGGCAAAAAATCAGGAGGCCCACCATGCCTGGGACCGATGGATGGCGGTATATCCATCCCTACTAGTCGGGCCTTATATGGAACAGACTGGTGACGGGCAGCGGCGTCACTGGTGCGAGGGTTCCGGCACCGCGCTCACCAAACTGCCTGCCCAGCGTGTGTGAGTATGGGCAATTCTTTCAGGATGACCGCCGGGGTCCAGCAGTGGACGAACTAGGCTGATGGATGGATGATGTATTAATTTAACATTTAAACAACTTGTATTTAGCCATTTTCTGATATTAATTATTTGTTTCAGGTACATAATATAACAATTATTCGTATTCTGGCAAACGAAATTAGACATTCTATTGTCTAAGTCCAAAATATCAAACGAGAAACAAAAGATTTTGCAAAGAAGTACCTAATCAATTTTCAATCGTGCTCTGTGTCATAAATAGAGTTAATCAAATATGTCATTATCACTCTAAATTGTTCATATGCAGATGTCTCCATGTTTCCTCCCACTTATTTCACCGACATAAACACAAAAACTATAAGTACGGCACACATATTTCTCGCACACACTAATAGTACACATGCAAAAAGAGAGCAGCGCATCAACCTGTCGCCACGGATAACACAACACATCAACAATACATCATATTAACATTGACATTAGATGTCGCATGAGGCCAATTTTTAGCCTCATGCGTTCGCAAGCGTCACGCACGGCCCCTTACCATATCTCCTAATATGTGTTGAGTAAATAATGATTTATTTAATGATTTTGTTATTAAATTAAATAATTATTTAAGTAATATTGTTTTTATTTAATTTAGTAGCATGATATGTAGGTTAGTGTACACGTATGTCTGTCTACTTATTTATTATGATTTTTATTTATCAAAGGGGTTTCCTGGAATACATCTCTGCTAAGAGATAAGCTCGCCGAAGTACATGTTATTTCTAAGTGCAAATGTATAATGTTTGGCGAGGCTGAAGACACTATTTCTTGTTCTCATGGGAACTGATTTATGGGATAAAAAGTAGCCTATGTCCTATTCCAGGTCCCGAACTACATTTGTGCAAAATTTCAGCCCAATCGGTTCAGTAGTTACGGCGTGAAGGAGTAACAAACATACATCCATCCAAACTTTCGCATTTATAATGTATATATAGATAAATATATAAAGTATAATATATATAGTGGGAAGTGGGATGTACATTAAAGAATAGAATAGAATATTACACATACGTTTTATTCTACAGAAGCATAATTGTTTGATAAAAGACGCTCGTTGCTACCAGAAATTGTAGCATATAAAAAGTGGTAATACTGACTAGTGACGGGCATCGGCGTCACTGGTGCGAGGATTCCATAACCACGCTCAGACACCACTAATTGTATGCTAAAGGGCGATACTTGCAGCTGGAACAGGGGCCCATAAGCTGTCCCAGATTTATAGTATACAAGTATCTTATATTCTACAATATTTAATATAAAACGTCCTACCAGACAGTTGTATGATGACGTCATCCACTGATCCTCGCACGAAGACCCTCCACGTGGACTCCAAGGCGTGTCGGTGCCGTGACACGTAGATCACCTTCCACGATGAATCTAAACACAACCCTCCTAACCCGGGATGCATCCAACCCAGAAGAAATGATAATGGACAAGTCCACTTGTCGCACACCGCGTGGATATAGGTTATTTCACACACACAGGAAATACACTCAAAAGTGGCCTTTACGCCAAAATATCGTCAGCCCTTGACCCCCTGATGTTCTTTACGATGTCCGCACCGATTTCCCTTATCATTTATACATTTTATAAAATCGTCCGCGATCTATACCAAAAATGTCCACGTCCCTCGTTTTTTGACAGCTCCAAGTCCATAGACAAAATATATAGACCATTGTCGGATACGTTCCGAAATATACATTTTATTCTAAACAGTCCCCCGCTCTGGGCTGAGCAATCAGTCCACTAGCTCATACAACCGGGAGACGGGAGAGAGTTGTCATGGCTCGTCACAAAATCGAACCTTCGACCAACACCTCTGCGACGCGTGGAGTTCCATCTCCGCCAAAACAACTTTAATATACGGCCCCGGCGCCAAAACAAGGATAGCAAGTTCATATCCTTCCAAAGAATTAAATTTCCTTCCCTAGGATGCTCAGTCCTGTCTGACCACAGAGAGGACGAGAGTTGAGGACCGCTTCCACTTAACAATATAGAGTGGCAAGCTCCTCAAAAATTAGGACAGTTTCCCCAATAACGCAGCGGAGGTGGGTCTTCGCCGACTTGACGGCAGCTTAAAAAAATTCCCTCCCCAGTGAGGGCAATTTGGGGGACTGTACCGCCAAGTTACCCCTTTCCGGGCGAAGATTTAACTTAAACTAGCATAGTTATTTACAAAACAAAAAATTATCAATATCTTTTAGATAGTTAGCAGTACCTTTGTAGTTTGTGCCATTGTCGGAGCGAATAAGTGAAGGTAAACCCTTACGCGACACGAAACGATCCAACGCGGCGACGAAGGCCTCCGTAGTCAAAGCTGATACCACTGCCAAGTGAACGGCCTTGGTGGCCAAGCACACAAATACACAAGGTATGCTTTCACAACCCGAGCGTTGCGATTGCTAAAAACCCCCGTGCGCATTACGTATGTGTCAATCCGACACCAACAGATTTACCAAAGGTCCGTCTTGGGTAGAAGCAAAGGATGAAGACTTCCGTATGGCAGGTCAGCTCTCCAAAATCAGCCTCCAAAACGCAGAAGTCCTTCATAATCCGTGAAAGGATTCAAACGAGCAACCGCTCACTTCAGCCTGGCGTGATCCTCGCGCAGAACTCGAAGTCTAAACTTGATGAGGTCCGCCTGAAGTACACGTACCGTGTACCAATGCGCTCCAACGCTCCTCTGCACTCACGGCTGGGGACAAAATATATTAATTTCATTGACTGGTTGGTATTTCAACATAATACCACCATCATATTGGGATCCTCCAAATCTGCAAACAGTCTATGTTTGTTTGAAAGCCATTTCCTAAGTTCGAACATAATAATCCAAGTATCGAATCAAATATTGAATATCCAAAATTGTGGATACCTCCACCAATGAAGAAGAACCCAGAGTCTTTTAAAAACCAAATAGGATCCATCCTAACAAATCCGCGCCCAGGAAAACATCGACTGGGGCCGGATGACAAAACGTGGGTCTGCCAGATGCAGACCTGACGTGCATGAGATTATGGACGGAGGAAGGTCCAAAGAAGGCTGCCAGCCGACAATATTGTCTATAACCATGGCTGCAGCCGCTGATTCAACTCCAGTCCACCAATACCTAGGAGCGGCACCGACGAAACCTCCAGGTTCAAAACCAATCGGTGCGCCACTTGACTTTCCAAGTCGAGGAGGGCCCTTACCCTAACTCAATCCCCCCTGGGGCCCTAGACGCGAGCCATCGCGGTAGGCAACAGAACCGTCCGCGGTTCCGTACTCATGGCTTGAACAAGCTAGTTACAGGCTACCCCACCTGTGGAGCGCAGGACCAGTCCACTGGCAGTAATACGGCTGGCGCGTGCACATCCCCACCATGGGGGGAGCGTAGCCTCCAACTCTCCCTGAGTACGGCGGGTGGTACTCTAACCGCGGGTACTCGCGGTACGGCGGTGAATAACCCCGTGACTCCGTCTTAACACGGTGCTCCATGCCAGCTGGCACCAAAACCGGCGCGGGGAGGGGGGGCCTAGCCCTTGCCAACTCCAATTGGCCCCCGCCCGTAGGGGCCCAATTCACAACATGGCCATATGTGTGATAGCCCGTAGGCGAGGGGCCCCCTACGGGTCCACGCGCAAATACATAACTCACCTCCCGGTGAGGGGGCGCGCCTCGCGCCGCAGTCCTCCGTTCCGACGGAGGGGAGCTCTGCCCGACAGCATGCCTTCCCTGGACCGAGGGGGGGGAAGTTCTCCCTGACGCACCCCCGTTGTCCAAGGGGGGGGGAGTTCTCCCTGAAGCACCCCCGCCCGTAGGGCTCCGTCGCTGCGGGACCGGTGAAGCCGCTTCAGATCTGTTGGCACACAACAATAAATGGTGAGGCCCCTCACAAACACTGCAACGTCGTGGCTCGGGACAATTACGTTCAAAATGATTGCCCAAGCAACCGAAACACAGGCCCTTACGCTTCACTATGCGTCGCCGCTCGGTGACGTGCAGGTTTCGCCACTGCTGACATCTCAGCAGGTCATGCCCCGTATGGCCACACTGTAAACAGGTCGATGACCTCTCGACCACGGCGACCGCCACTAAACGCGTCATATCGCGTCCCCGCGACTGCTGCGGTTGTCTGGGCTCCCCACATTCCGATGAGCCAGCAGACGAAAATGATTGCGCCCCAGATGGCGCCAAGTCCGGTTGTGATGTTTCTGCTACCCTAGCTTCATATTCAAGAAACGTTAATAAGTCCGTAAATTTAGGCACAGTGCTGCCATCTTTTCCTGCGGACACCCGCTCAAAACGTGACCTCACATCATTAGGCAACCTACCTAAAATAATGTGAACGAGTAAGAACGACCACTCGTCCACCGGTAAACCTAATGTTCTAAGGGCATTACACGCCACAGTGACCGGAGTCAGCAACTGCAACCTTAGTTGGGCCCGGTCAGTTACCCTAGGTAACGTCAACAATTGAGACGCATGCGCATCCGCCAGTAAGCGCATGTTCTGATACCTATCATTTAATAAGCCCCACGCTATATCATAATGATCATCCTCCACCCTGAGGTGCTGGATGAGCGACCTGGCCTCGCCCTCCAATGTTGACATCAAATATGCCATCTTTTGCCCCTTTGATAAATCTACCCTAGAATTTACTAATGAATTAAACATATTTTTAAAAGAAACCCATTCTTGAATTTTCCCATTAAATTTATTTAGTTCTGAACTAGCCAAACTACCAGACACGCCATCTACCGGTTGAGGCGTGACAACTACAGGACCTCCTGAATTTTGCCTCTTTAGATCAGCAATATTATTTGACTTTATAACCAGCGCCATACCAGTGGCGCCATCTATTGGTCTAGGTGTGCTAACAACCGGGCTGCCCGATTGCCGCCTCTTGATCATGGAGGCCGCCTCTGTTATATCATCATAAATCCCTTTTATCTGAGCTAAATCCGTAACATACCTCTTCATAGGCTCTTCACTTTCCTCCAGTGCTTTCACAGCTACCTTAGCATCAGCCAGCCGCTGATGCATCCGCTCGGCTCTCTCCAGGATTGCATTGTCGCGATCCGAACGAGAAAGCAATCCCTGGACGGTCGTAAACCAGCGGAGCTCTTTCGCCAACGCAGCCTTGTGAGACTTGGACATCTTGCCGCAATGAACCGGGAAATGTATAAATAAAAACTATTTAGCAAACACCCTGACAAGGCACAAATACAGAAGCACTGCTCAATAGATACCCTACCTATAACTAGAATTGAATTATCAAATTAAATTCCCAATCACAAATGTATATACTGTCCCGGTAATACAAACAAACAAATAGGTTCCTACCTAATTCCAGAATTTAATTATCAAATGTAATTCCCAATTACAACAATGTAGGTACTGTATCAGTAATACAAAACAAACAAATAGGTTCCTACCTAATTCTATAATTTAATTATCAAATGTAAATTATATTTGGTGTATACAATACACACAAACCCGAATGCACATTCCACTATGCACTTGTATACATCCTTGTAAGAACATACATTCAAGCCAAGATAACAGTATATTAGCTAACAAGTTGATTTCCAAATCTATAATATAAACCGTTATATGATTATGTTATTGTAATACAAGAACACTTGATATGTACTAAATTAACAATTTATACTGATATTACTGAACCACATCAATGTGGTACCCTCCGGTAATCAATTATCTACTCAAAGCACTAAACAAATCCAATTTGTAATTGCTACATGTACATGTAAATAGCCTAGCTATGTTAACAGTTCAATGACACTGGGGCCGCCCAGTTCCGCTGTTTAAATGTATATAAACCAAAGTTGGGATTAACCACGGTCTAGCTACCAAAACTTGTTTGATAAAAGACGCTCGTTGCTACCAGAAATTGTAGCATATAAAAAGTGGTAATACTGACTAGTGACGGGCATCGGCGTCACTGGTGCGAGGATTCCATAACCACGCTCAGACACCACTAATTGTATGCTAAAGGGCGATACTTGCAGCTGTAACAGGGGCCCATAAGCTGTCCCAGATTTATAGTATACAAGTATCTTATATTCTACAATATTTAATATAAAACGTCCTACCAGACAGTTGTATGATGACGTCATCCACTGATCCTCGCACGAAGACCCTCCACGTGGACTCCAAGGCGTGTCGGTGCCGTGACACGTAGATCACCTTCCACGATGAATCTAAACACAACCCTCCTAACCCGGGATGCATCCAACCCAGAAGAAATGATAATGGACAAGTCCACTTGTCGCACACCGCGTGGATATAGGTTATTTCACACACACAGGAAATACACTCAAAAGTGGCCTTCACGCCAAAATATCGTCAGCCCTTGACCCCCTGATGTTCTTTACGATGTCCGCACCGATTTCCCTTATCATTTATACATTTTATAAAATCGTCCGCGATCTATACCAAAAATGTCCACGTCCCTCGTTTTTTGACAGCTCCAAGTCCATAGACAAAATATATAGACCATTGTCGGATACGTTCCGAAATATACATTTTATTCTAAACAATAATACTACACATCCATTCCTGTGCAGTATATAAGGTGCAGTTTCTTCATTATATAAGAAAGAACTATCATACAGAACTTGGTCCACAGAGTAAACCTTCCTAATTGCTCCTGCTCTACCAACTAATGTGACACAGAGCGAGTTCAAGCCTTCTCACAATTTAACTCTATTCTCGATTGAAATAGCTATTGCATGTGCGAAAGACCTGAGAGCAGTTTTTGTGGGGTCCGTTATAAAAGGGCAACGCTTTTAATAGGTCTTTGCATATGAAATTGCTGAAATTTTCTTAGAGGTTCATGAGTTCATAGTTCCTGTAATTTAATAGCTATTTCAATTATAGTTGAAGTTTGATAACCAAAATTAAAATTTCAAAAACAATTCATCTTAAATACACATTTAAATGATAAGATTCGTAATATTTTTTTACAGCGGGAACTTTTCAAAAATTGAATTATTGTTGCTGTTAGCTTAATGTTGTCTCATTCATACAAAAAAGAAACTACATAATTTGGATTTGTTATTCCTTGAAAAAAATGCAAAAATGTTAGTATTGAAAATTGAGTTTCCTTCAAATTCTCTATAGAAAACGGCAATTGCATATGTAAAGACCTATAGGTAGAGGCCTTCCTTTTTCATGAAATTTTGAATGAGCATCAATTGGGTATGTAGTAGAGTCTACCACATACCCAATGGATGTGAAACTTATATAGTTATATAGTTCTTCGCACCTTTATCTTTTCGACTGTAAATTGGAAAACTTTCGCTCAATATGTAATTTTTGAAAAGAGTCTCGTTTTGAGTGTTTTTTTGAAGCAGCTTTTAATTCATTTGATCTTTATGTCTTATGTTTTACGATCCATGCGAAAATGTTGTTTATCGCTTCTAGAAAAGAAAAAATATTTCATTTAAATATTACAATTTTAATCAATTTTAATTTGTATTGCATGCATATTTTATAACAGCACCACAGACACACCATCGTGGTGTCTTTTTTACAAACTCCTAAATAGCGTCGGTAGTTCAGAGGTAGAACGCTAGCCTTGAATCTTCAGATCCAGGTTCATTTCCCGGTCGGGCATGCACCAATGAGTTTTTCGAAATTTATGTGCATTATGCATAGTATTTCTTCTTACTTACCACTTGCCGAACGGTGAAGGAGAACATGGTAAGGAAACCTCATGCCATAAAAAGCGTGTGCACACGTAATAGATGCCGGTGAAACGCGGGTGTACCGACTTGCATTTCACAGTTCACACTCGGAACACCTCTGACACATGGATGTCGTGACGATATTTTTTTATTAAAAATAAATGAATAGATAAACAAAAAAAAAAAATAGTCTCACTCTGAATCACTTCGCCCGCATTTCAATGCACGCGAGTTTCAACTTTATTTAAGTCAGTCTTTGGGTTATGATAGCAAAGCCGCTTTCCGAAGTCTCGGCGTTTGTCCATTCGTTCGTGATTTTAACTCAAAAGGTCAGCTCAACTAATTGGCTCGGGAATTTTATATTGAGGCGTCAAATGAGGCTTGCTTTTTAATCATCTAATACACTTCGCAATAAAGGTTACCGTTTCTGGATAACAGAGTATATGAACGCGTCTTCCCGCACGTAAGAACTCTCTTTATTTGTGCTACAATATATTTGTACCAACATATGTGTAGTGGAGCCATGCAGCTTCCACACCTGTGCCATGTAACTTTTAACTGGTGTTGCCATGCCTTAAACACCGAAATACTTGCTAACATTATTTATTGAAAATTATCACCGACATAAACACAAAACTATAAGGTACCGCACAAATATTTCTAACTATTACTATTTTTGCAATATAAAAGTCTGTACAGGTCGCGGCAGTAAATAATGCATGTCGTATTGTAGTGTCATTTCCGTCGCACGAAGCACTAAACAGGCCGGTGACAGAGACGACGCTCTACAAAGCCGAAGATAGCGGATGTGCATTATTTTCTGCTGGGTACTGTAATTTTAAGACCTTCACAGTGTATAGCTTAAGGCGAATCATTACGCCAACTGCAATTTGAACCTGTCTTTGAAGGCCTACTCCTCCCACACGGGTGGTCCAAAAACTTTCATAAAAATATATGATAGGCATTATAGAATCAAAAATAAATTTTAAGTTTCATAAACTGTTTTTCTATTGTAAGTTTTGACAAAAAAAATCGAAAGTCATCGAAAATTTCACATGATTAACACATGAATTCTCTTACTCCTTCCAAACGCCTAAAGCAATTTTAATTATTATTTCACCAAATTATAGGAATTTTTTAGATTTAAAAATTTTTAGTTCAAAATTTTTTTTCCGTTCATGGCGTCCGTGTGAAATGTATTATTTTCTCCTATTTTGTCGTTTCCGTTGATATTTGTACCGACACACATCGAGTTGCTTATTTAGCGTGGTCATACGCCTTAACTGCCCCTTTCTACTACGGCGTAGCAAGTGCTACGACCCCGTAGCTTTTCCTTTTTAACCCGCTACGTCGTAGCCTATGAGACGTATATGTGAGACAAGAATTTAAAACTATACTATGCATTGAAAAACGTAGTATGATACACGTGGGTAAGGGCAATAACTCACTCGAAGTTATTGTCTACTTACCGCACTTGTAGCGTAAACTACAATATCAACTAAGAATTTCACGAAAAATGAGAAGACATTCGTTCATGAACGTCGGGTGCGTCGTTCCGGTAAAGCTGCCTTAAAGGCCAGTCAGGATAAAAGGGGCATGGCTTAAGATACAAAGTCGGGAATTATTTCTCGTCTCTTGATTGGGTCTCTAGCGGTTTTATAATAAATTGGGCCAATCGCGGCGCAGAATCGCGGTGTTATAATGTAATATTATAACATCGGATAAACAATCTAGGTACTTATAAAACTGCTTTTAATGTTGCAATTATCTTATTGCAGTATGGGAGTAGATAAAAGTCTATTATAATGTTATTATTATTAGCTTATTTAAATTTGACAGGACTAACCTTATTTTGAGCGCCCTGTCTTTGTCTTTTCTATACAGAAAGATAACGACAGAACGCTTAATTTAAGTTCCATCCATCCATCCATCCATCAGCCTAGTTTGTCCACTGCTGGACATAAGCCTTTCCAGAACTTTGCCACTCCCGGCGGTCATCCTGGAAGAATTGCCCATACTCACACACGCTGGGCAGGCGGATTAGTGAGTGCGGTACCGGAACCCTCGAACCAGTGACGCCGCTGGCCGTCACCAGTCTGTTCCATATAAGGCCCGGCTATTAGGGATGGATATACCGCCATCCATCGGCTCCAGGTACGATGATGGGCCTCCTGGTTTTTTGCCTGTGAGCTGTCCTCTTACTCTCCCCCGAATTACTTTGATGGGGTCTCCAAGTAAGATGGTGGTACCTCCACAGTCGAGCCCAGCATCAGTTCTATCACCTGCTAATTTAGGTATGTTAATAATGTTAGTCCTATCAAATAAGTTAAAACGTGTTACACACTGAATCGACACAAATGTTTGGATTTTTTCAACGGAATCCTAAAAACGGAGTAAATGATAATAATAGGAATGCATCTGTCTGCAAGAAAGTATTCTATTTTTTCGTGATGTAGAATATATTTGATTTGTACTATCATAAATTATGATACTTAATGATTATGAAAACTGAGAAAAAAAAACTGTGTAACATGTTAAAAAATGTGTACAATACAATAAAAGTCTGATGTACATGTTCTATCAGTAGGTACCTTTCATGGAATCCTCATGTAGATACTGAAATATTTTAACTTTCAGCCTCTGATGGCCGAATACTACGACGACGAATCTAAGAGAATTTATGATGATAAAAGAAAAAAGGGAATGAAAAAGGGAATACTTTAAATGTATTTCTTCAAAATTATGCTCAGATCAGACGAGAGTTGCCTTATTATTATTACTCTGATTGTTCGAGCTCAGATACCTCCACGTTTCCTCCCACTTATTTCACCGACATAAACACAAATACTATAAGCAGCCGTATTTATATTTCTCATCACGCACACTAATAGAACTTATGCAAAAAGAGGGCGGCGCTTCTACCTGTAGCAACGGACCACTTTTCGACCAAATACGTTCGCCATATTATGTCCTCGATTGAGATGTCTATGGATGCCTCACATTTTGTGAATAAAACGAAAAAAAAAAAAACGGTGAAGTGCGAGTCGGACTCGCGCACGAAGGGTTTTGTACCATTATCTATAAAAACGCCAATAAAAAATCACGTTTGTTGTATGGGAGCCCCCTTAAATATTAATTTTATTCTGTTTTTTAGTATTTGTTGTTTTAGCGGCAACAGAAATACATCATCTGTGAAATTTTCAACTGTTTAACTATCACGGTTCATGAGATACAGCCTGGTGACAGACGGACAGACAGACGGACAGACAGACGGACAGCGGAGTCTTAGTAATAGGGTCCCGTTGGTTACCCTTTGGGTACGGAACCCTCAAAACGTAAAATTCTGTAAACTGGCAACTTCAGCGCAGTGTAACTTCTCAAGTAAAGTTAGACGTTTCTCGTGATTATGAAAATCTGTTGAGCAAAATCTGAATAACTCGGTATTTTTGGCTCGAAGGTGGCTTTGTTCCGGCTTCCACGAATTTAATCAGAGGAGTGAAATTGTTTTGGCCTTTCAAAGTGAGTCAGAATAGGGCCCGTATGTGTGTGTATTTGAAGAGTAATGTGTACTCACTTAAGATACTTTGATTTAAACGTAAGTTTTTGAACGAGCGAGCGAAGCGAGCGATTTTTTTTAAGACTACTTGAACAATCCGGCATTTGTTTGTATGTATGTATGTTTGTCCGGTGATGGCTCAAGTATCGTTGATCGGAACGTCATGAAATTTGGTAAGCGAGTAAATGAGAAAAAATATTTTCAAGTTCGAACATGAGCCAAATAGGTCAAGGGGTTGCCGAGATATGGGGTTATAAGAGGGGGTCCACGAGTTCACAGTTCGGGGCGAACTACTAGTGAAGTGGATACTTCTTACGTCGCCTCTTGACTCAGTTACAGAGGTAAGAATGAATGGCGGCCACAAATAAGTATAATAATACGTATAATATGTCAGTTGAGGCAGCGCATATGCTACAAGGTCATTTCAAAGTTTTCATTATTCCAAATAAGCATTAACTTATCATGAATAATAAATAACTTATAACAAATAACGATTGATAAAAAAGTAATATCAGATAGAGAAATAATATTATGCTTCGTTAAAAAAAGTCGTTCCAGAAGTGAAATACGCGTTCTTAAGGCGCTTGATCCTTCAAATACAGCCAGATGTGTACTTTCTAAAGCCTACTCCTCGTTTACGGCTGAACCAAATGGCTTGAAAAAAATATATATGAAATACAAACTCTTTAAAAATATTTGCAACAAATTTTGGTTTCGTACGATCAAAACTTCTATATTAAAAAAAATAACAACTGTATGATGTTTTTTTGGCTTAAATTCCCTACTCCTCCTAATCTGCTATGACGTTTGGAAATATTTACACGCCAAAAAATTAAGAATCTGTTGAACTTTAAATGCAACATATCTCAAGTATATCCAGTAACTTTTTCTATTAAAAATATCGAAATATGTAAGATTTCAAGGTCAAAGGCTAAGAGGTGCTCTGCGCGGGCGCAGGCATCAGTCATGCAGTGGCGTTCAGACGGGGAGGCTGTGTCACTCGTTGCCACGTACCGCACCCTGGCGTCTGATGACATGTTTGCGAAAATATTTATAAGGATTTTTATTTGTGTGCGTTCAGAGAGTACTTTCGGCAATGGACTTAGTTATTTAGAGGATAAATTGTGCTGTGACGTTCGCGCGTGGACGCTATAATAAACAAAAGTTTGACGAGTTAGCAAGGAACTTTTTTTAGAAAAATTATAATATAGTAGCTCATGGGTAGAACGCAGGCCTCTCAATTTTGAGATCCAGGTTCATGCCTCGGTTGGGCATGCACCAAGGAGTTTTTCGGAATTTTTGTGCATAGTATTTACTAATACTTACTACTTACTGAATGTTTTGTGCCCGAAGTCACCACCAACCACGTTGGGACATACTTATCGTCGGTGAAACGCGGGTGTACCGAGTGCGGAGACACTCGAAACACCTCCAAAGCCCCCTCGGGGATTCCTATCATGACAATGTATAGGTATAATTATTATTATAAACAGCTATGAGCAACAATTCACGCAAAAAACGTTGCTCAAAATTTTGTTTTTACTTCTATCCAGCTAAATAAACTACCCAAGTATCAAGGCTCGGACTATGTATATGGTTTAGCTCCGCTTCCGACCTGTTTTTTTGGACCGGAGCACTATTTGAAATACTTGTTTTAGTTCATTTCAGAAAAATATGTCCCAGGCAGGCATATCAAAACCGTGGTATTTATACCTGTAATATTATGTAGAGATAGTTGAATAACTAGAATTGTAGGTATAATACATATAGTTGATATATTATTTCAGGGGCATCTAAAAAGAGACCACCAGAAACAGAAGGCAAAGAAAATAATCCGACAAAATCTGCGAAAAAGACCAAGACCTGACAATATATTAATTCAAAATAATCTGTGCATGTAACCTGTAATGTCATTCCATCCATCCATCAGCCTCGTTCGTCCACTGCTGGACATAAGCCGTTTCAGGACTTTGTGATTCCCGGTGGTCATCCTGGAAGAATTGTCCATACTCACACACGCTGGGCAGGGGGTTGATGAGCGCGGTGCCGGAACCCTCGCACCAGTGACGCCGCTGCCCGTTATCAGTCTGTTCCATATAAGGCCCGGCTATAAGGGATGGATATACCGCCATCCATCGGTCCTAGGCATGGTGGGTCTCCTGGTTTTTTGCCTGTGAGCTGTCCTCTTACTCTCCAAATTCAAATTCAAATTCAAAAAGTTTATTTTGCAAAGTAGGTATATACGAGGGGCATGCCAAAAGAAGTTAGATACTCAAAAATTATAAAATTTATTCTTTATTACAAGTATCGATCTTTTCGAAGTATTCACCCTGAGCACGTATACACTTTTCCATACGTCTGAACTAATTGGAAAATACCAATGACCACTCTTCTTTAGACACCTCAGAAATCTCGAAAATATAGGCAGCCAGTGCATCTTCTTTGCTTTCAAACTTCTTCCCCTATATTTTTTCTTTGATTTTTGGAAACAGGTAAAATCACAAGGTGCTAGGTCAGGGGAATATGGTGAGTGAGGGAGGATTGACGCATTTTTTGAGTCGAAAAAGTCAAGTGTTTTGGCAGACGTGTGCGACGCCGCATTGTCGTGGTGCCTGAGAAGGCGTCGGATTCCTGACTTCGGTCGCTTGTCACACCAAGCTGATGTTACTGTTGGAGCACAAACTGTCACATACCATTCGAAATTCATCGTTCTTTGATTCTTTAGCACTACAGTAGCAATATGATCCGTTTTGCTGAAAAACGAGGGGACCATTTGTTTCTGTGTGCTTCGTGCACGGCGACATTTCGTTGGAGTTGGCTCATCTTCAAAGCACCATACAGTCGAATGTCACTTTGTTGCGGGATCATAGTTATAAAGCCATGTTTCATCACCAGTCAGTTTATCATACACATTTTTTTTCTCACCACCGTCGAATTTATCTATCATGAATAGGCACCAATCCACCCGACGATCTTTCTGCTCATTGGTAAGTTTGTGCGGCACCCATCTCAAACAACATTTACGGAGAGAAAGGTGGTCGTGAATTATGGTTTTTATTGCTGCTGATCCAATTCCCTGTTCTCGCTCCAGCTCTACATACATAATTCGTTGGTTTTCGCGAATAAGTTTTTCGACTGCACGACCGTTTTCTTTTTTGACCGCGGTTGGCAGCCGACCTGTTTTCGCTTCATCTTTGAGACATCCCCGTCCTCTTTTAAATTCAGCAAACCAATTAAATACTGTTGTTCGTGAGCAACCAGACTCACCAAAAGTAGTAGCCAAAAGTTCAAAACATTCTTGAGGCTTAAAACTTTTTTATAGTCATAATAAATCATAGCGCGACAATCACTTCGACTGAGCTCCATTGCTGCAAGCGAATTCCCGCCAGATTCTCGGAAAAATGATGCTCATCCAAATAAAAAAAAAAGAAATGATGTGCGTTCTATTTTCAGATATATCAACAAACAACCAGCCTATAAGATGATGTATAACTTGCCAGTATCAATCAAAGGAGTAAAGAGTATCTAACTTCTTTTGGCATGCCCCTCGTATAATACACGTTTCACAAGTCAAATTTTAATCTTATAAAAATACATGTAATAAAATAATAAATGTACATGAACTACTTAGATTAAATGTTTTTTTAATTTATGTAGCAATATATATACGATTAAAATTATAGGTAAAATATTATTATACAAGGTGAAATCCAATCAACCGCCCGAACCCATACCGGAGACCCGGCCAGGGACCAGGAACAGGTTCAATGATCACCAACCGAGCCCCCAGCACGAATCCAGGCAGCCGACCAAATCCCATCCTATATACTACATAGTAATAGGTTACATATATAAATACATGCCTACCTCCGCCCATTCGATTAGTCTTGCTAAGAAGAACGGGCAAGAAACTTGGCAAGATCATGTCTTTTTTTTTTTAACATAAACTTATACTATACATCAAATTACTTATATCTACTTTAACCAAGGGATAAGAAAATACAAGACAGCAGGAATTCAGGTTAATGAAAAAAGAAAAACATATATATCTTTGCCTACCTGTCTCATATAGTCTTTTTCCTTTTACAGTCAGAAATTTTACAGTGAGATTCTCCTCAGAATTACTTCGAGGGGGTCTCCAAATAAGATGGTGGTACCTCCACAGTCGAGTCCAGCATCAGCTCTACCACCTATCAAATATCATTGTCATTGAAATTATGTAATGTCATTGAAATTTTGTAAATATTTAGAGTGCCAACAAACGAACATCACTTTCAAAACGGTAGCCGTACACATGCTTATGTCGAACCATGTTGGCGATAGCCATCGACTACCATCGAACAATGGTAGTGAGCGTCAGCTATTGGTTGCATTCGACGCGCTGACGCTGCCAAACAGCGCCGACTGTACTCGATTGATGGTATTGTCAGCGTTGTATGGTCGACTGCAACCGACGGCTGACGCTAACGTCATTCGGTGGCAATTTATGGTATAGAATAGTAGACTGTCAGAATACATTCGGGAACACTATGTCATCGAGTAACAAGATGTGACCAACTCGTAGTGATGTAGAAAAAAAACTACATCAAAATAAACCGGGTTGGCTAGGCGCAACCTAGAGCGTTTTATACAGTCAGCAAAAACAACGCAAATTTTCTGACAAAAATTACGTCAATAAGTAGCAAGTACTATGTTCGGTATAGCGTATCACAAGGTGCTTAAAAATAAGGTTTGCATGTCCTATGTTGGTACTAATATCAGCCTGATTTTATCGAATATCTTTTTATATGAAAAAAAGCTTTCTTTAGCACCTTTTATCTATCGATGATATATACTTGATGATGTGATTTTTTTTAATTTATAAAATTGTGCTGCTTTTGCTGACTTTACAAAATTTTTCAGGTTGCGTCGAGCCAACTCTGTTTATTTTGATGTAGTTTTTTTTCTACACCACTACGAATTGGTCACATCTTGTTATTTAATGACATAGGGTTACCAACTGTCACCCGACAGCCTAGTACGTAAAAAAATTTATAGCACACCGTGCGTAAAGTCGGCATTTTCCGCACTTGTACTATAAAAAATTATACGAAACTCGTGCGAGAAACTTTTTCTCGACTCGTGTGATTGCAGCACTCGCCTTCGGCTCGTGCCGCAAACTCACACTCGTCAGAAAACGTTTCATCGCTCTCGTATCGTAATGTACTAATATTCCGTATTAAAACATATTCAGCGTTATTTGTTATGTTTCTTAGAGAAAAGCATCGTCTGGATCACCACAATCTCTAAGCTCATTCATTGCTTCAGAAATGGAAGGCAAAGACAATGATCCAACAATGTCTGCACAAAAGACTATCGAAGAGTCGATTCCGGTAGGTTTGAGAATTTACCAATCTTTTTTTATAACGTGGTAATATCCTTGAATTTAGGTAAATATTTAGGAATTAATATTCTGTTTTATATTTGTTTTTGAAACTTGAGTATTTTTCTTTAATGGGTTTGCATTATTTTATAATTTATAGTGGGTTAAAAATTATACTATGTACTTAGGTAAATTCAAACTTATTTATTATGTTTTTCAGAGAAAAATATCTTTTGGACCACCACCATCTCCAGGCTCATTCATTGCATTACAAATGAACGGCAAAGACAATGATCCGACAGCCTCTGAACAAAAGACGATTAAAGACTCGATTCTGGTAGATTCATTTTAATTTACAGCAAATGTATTACAAAATATAAAACAAGAAAATGAAAACCACAGTACAGAACAATAAAATGAAAAACAAAGTGCACAACAAAAAAAGTAACAAAAGGAAAAAAAAAATTACAAAAACGAAAACACACAGAAAATGTATAACAATATAATAGAACAAGAAAATGAAGACCGCAGTACAGAACAATGAAATAAACGAAGTACAGAACAAGAAAATGAAGAACAAAGAGCACAACAAAAAATTTAACTTATCTCAAGTGAAGAACAAATAAAAAGCAGAAGACTCATGATCAAGAAAATATATACATATATTTACCAAATTGAGGATTTACCTGCAGATCAGAGCTTACAAGTGTTAGCGAGGTGAAACTGTGGTACAGATTACGTAACATAATTAAAATTTACAGATTAAAAAAATATGTGTTTTGTTTATTTTACGTGCGAATACAATCTTCATAAAAATAAAATCTAAAAGTTGCATCAACATCATTGAAACCGTTTCTGAGTACCCAAATATATTACATACTATCGGTTTTATTATGAGACCCGCAAATAACCGATACATACCACTCAAGTCTCTAAAAGCACCGAAATTAACAAAAATTGTAACAAAATTATATTTTATCAATATACAGGGTGGAAAAAATGAAAGGGCCCTGGAGGGAAACTACCTTAAATCCTTTAGTTAGCTCATTTTACTGAAAGGAAACATTCCTTTATTTTTTAAAAGAAACAAAACTGCATTCAAAGATCTTCTAAAATTTGCTTGTCTCACCCGGGAACTGAACCAACTAAAAATTAAAAAAATAAACCCTCGCTATTTTATTATACGAATCGGTAGGATTATTGTTCAGGATTAAATTTGCCTAATAAACATTTAGCCTTACACTCATATGTTGTACGAGATACCCATGAAATTGAATATTTATTACAAGTTTTTTATTAACAATACCTAATACTGTTCACTTGTAAAGTAATAATTATACGCCATTATTACACAATGACAGCACGGAATGAAAGCAAAACAAAACAAAATTTGAATTTCGAACGAAATTTATGGTTCAAACTTCAAATTTGAAAAAAAAAATACGTTCCTTTTTTAAACTTTTCGTCAGTACACCTAGTGCAAGAAGTAATTGTGCTCTGCATACATTTCTTATTACCATTTAACGATTTTCTTATTGAAGTCTTCAACAAGGTACTTAAGATAAATAACATTAGCAAGCTTTTACTTCATACGATGTCTTTGGATGTAAGAGAGATAAGAAAATTATAACGTGTCATTTACTTGTTACAAGTGAACAGTACTAGGCATTGTTATCAAAGAACTTGTAATAAATATTTCATTTCATGAGTATCTCGTACAACAGATGAGTGTAAGACCAAATGTTTATTATACAAATTTTATTCTGAACAATAATCCTACCGATTCGTATGATAAAATAGCGCGGGTTTATTTTTTTAATTTTTAATTGGTTTGATTCCTGGGTGAGACAAGCGAATTTCAGAATATCTTTGAATGCAGTTTTGTTTCTTTTAAAAAATAAAGGAATGTTTCCTTTCAGTAAAATGACCTAACTAAAGGATTTAAGGTAGTTCCCCTCCAGGGCCCTTAAATTTTTTCCACCCTGTATATATTTTTTCGTCATTATCGTTCAAAAATCATTCAAATATAAAAACAGACACTTTTTATGAAAAATTGTTTGACTGCAACCGACGACGGCTGACGCTACCATCATTAGACGGTTACCTCCGACATTAGTTACCTCAATCCTCTGGCACAGTATAATACTGTGCCTCTGGCCTACCATGAGTTTGGCACTCGATGCACGTTAGCGACAGCGTAAAACATTTGTATGAGTTTAGCGGTTCTAGCGGTATACGAGAGGAACCAGAATTTCCAATACATTATATTTTACGCAGTCGCTAACGTATATCGAGTGCCAAACTCATGGTGGGCCTACTGTTGACGGTTACCAACTGCAAAGTGACGCTCGTCTGTTACCGCTCAATCCCAAGATTTATAAAGGTCTGACCCCAATATCAACTTGGTCACTTTCGGGTATCCTCACATAACCGATTTTGTTGTATATGTTTTATATATTTTCGCGATTTCAGTACTATCACCACTAGTTCGCGATTACTATAATCACTAGTTTGTTTTCAAAACTACCAAAATATCACCGTGTAGTAGTAGGAACAGAATGGTCACATCTCTCTGTTACAGTACCACAGCCTATTGAGCTTCAAAAGTTATAGTTATAGGTTTACGCATAAAACAATGCTACATAAATTTATTTCTACCTCGCTACGAGGTGTGAATCATTTCGACGCTAGCGATCTTTGTAGAGGGGTGCGGGGCGTCTGCGCAGAGGCATGCGGGGAGCAGCGCCTGTAACTCCCCGGAGGTGAGGCCGATTGCTCAAGGCCGTTGGCGTGGGTAATCACCTTAACATGCTTCCCTATAGGACATGTGAAAAAAGAAGTATCCACTTCAAAAAACAAAAATAAATCTGATATACTTAATAAATACATTATTTAAGGCGATTACCATCGCCAAATTAGCAGCTCGATATTTGTCACTACAAATATCAACAGAAACGACATTGAAATAACGTTCATATCAGCGCGCAATGCATAGTGGCTGTTACGACGCTCGCTGCGTCCTTGATAGGGCGAAAGAGGAGAAAATTATACTTTTCACTTGGACGTGATTACTCGATTGAATAATCTTATGTTATGTTTATAGCTATAAAGTTTATCTATTTATCAAAGCATAGATGAATTCAATCGGCCAAGCAACTCAGGAGCAGTAGGGAATTTGAGGTCAAAAATCACCATTCAGTAAAAAAAAAAAAACATGTAGAAGTTTTGGTGGTATGAAAAAGAAAACTGTTGCATATGTTGTCTAAGAGTTGATTATTCATAGTACATTTTTTCATTATTTTTGGTTTGGCCATAAACGAGGAGTAGGCTTTAGAAAGTACCCATTTGGCAATAGTAAGGGCCTTAATGGAATCCTTATCTAATTCATCTACGTACCAAAGTTGAGCCAGTAGCTTTTGACTAATTTCGTGGAGAGGTGGATAATCTGGATATTTAGGCAGATTCTGAAAGCTTTATTTTAGTTGAAGTGCTGTCAAAACTTAATTTTTCCAAACTAATTTAGCTTCTGTTCCAAATAAGGACTATTTTGCATTGAAGAAACTTTAGTTTTAACAGCACTAAATAATTTTAGTAAATAAAAGCCTTCATAATCGGCTTTATTATATATACAGTTGCTTGGTAATTTGACCTATTCCTTGAAAGGGGTTATACTAGAGATCATTTCCAACGAATTAAGTCCTATCAACTAGGTGTCGAAAATTGATGTCGAGACCATTGTCTCAGAGTTACGAAGGTTTTTGTATCATTTTTCAAACTTTCAGACTAATAACCAAAAATAAATAATTTAAAAATAGACTTTGGGCCCGTGGGGTCCAGATGCAAGAAAATTATTTAAGGAACTTTCATCGCGCCTGGTCAACGTCTCGGGTGACCAGAGGGCTGGCGCTTACCTCGGCCAGAGAATAAGTTTGGCCATTCAGCATGTAGCCAGCATTCTAGGCACCCTATCGAGGGACAGCGATCTGGGTCCAGTTTTTTATTTATAGTTTTTCTTTTAAAATTGTAGGTATTAAAAATTTGGACTTAATTAATTTATTTCTAATATACAATTTTTACAATTTTAGGTCATCTTTAGGTTTTGAATGTTATTTAAGTTTTTAGTTAAGTTTCACCAAACTGTTCTACATATAAAAATAACTATTCCTCTCTCATCACATATTTATTATATTTCTGATCAATGATAGATGAGTGATCATTTACAAAAAAAATACATGCCCTGAATTCCCAAAATCTCAGAATTAAAAGGTCTTAAGTGGAAAGAAAACCTTTTTTATTTTGTAATTTTTGAAATATCGACGACGTGTTTTACTTGAAAAAAAATTATAATTTGCGACCCCTAGTTGATAGGCATTATTTGTTGGAAATGATCCCTTGTATAACCCCTTTAAAGGAATAGGTCGTATTACCAAGCACCCTGTAAATGAAAGTTGTGCTATTATAGGGTGTCCGCTTTTGACAGTAAGCTAAAAAAGTAGCAACAGTGGGTGTTTGTTTGATTTAGGGAGGTAGGTATATGATAACAATAGTTCATTGACAATGATAAAGGTCTACTTTGGCGCTGACATCTCGTTAAGTTGGAGATGAAAAATGGCTTCCCTGAACGATATACGGCTATTATGTCGTATTTGCCGTTTGCTTTGTTGGGGAAACATAATAAATGAAGCCTTACATAATATTCTCTTCTAGAGGAGTAGTATGTATGTATGTAAATTCTTTATTGCGCAAAATAAGATAACCATGCGCAAAGGTGAACTTAATGTTAATTAGCATTCTCTACCAGTTAACCTTTGGTGATGTGGCAAGGGTAGTGCCAAATAAGTTAATTAATTAATTAATGTATATAAACTTTTTTTTTATAACTATTAATAATATTACGTAAAATATCTATATAGACATATATAAATACAAAAATATACATACATATAATTTATATATTATAGTCCGGCTTCTTCGTGCGCGACCTTCCTGCGGGGTACAGACGTTGGCGGAGACGAGGTACGAAGATGTTAGCAGGGGCGGGTGGTGTAGCGGGGAAGGGAAGCGCGTGCTGCTGCGCTTCACTCACCGACAGTCGCAGTCGCGCAGTCGAAGCTACCTCGCCCCCGCCAACGTCTGTACCCCGCAGGAAGGTCACGCACGAAAAAGCTGCACTATAGTGTAAATACAGTACATATACAACAATATATCGGTAGTTATGAGAAGGATGACTCAATGATGACTCAGGGGACAACAGAGTTGGAGACACAGATCTTCATCCTTTCCGATTCGAGTGAGCGAAGCGAACGAAGTTCTCCGAGTCTATCTGGATAATCCAGCGTTTGTATGTATGTATGTATGATTTCTAGATAATGTTAATGGACTCAGCCTAAAATATTATTGAACGAGTGAGCGAAGCGAACGAAGTTCTCCGAGTCTACTTGAACAATCCAGCGTTTGTATGTACGTATAATTTCTAGATAATGTTAATGGACTCAGCCTAAAATATTATTGAACAAGTGAGCGAAGCGAACGAAGTTCTCCGAGTCTACTTGAACAATCCGGCGTTTGTATGTATGAATGTTTGTCCGACGATAACTCGAGTAACGTTGCGGCACGTCATGAAATTTAGTAGGCGAGTCGGTATCGCGCACAAAAGGTTCCGTATCACCAGAAAATACGTAAATAATAACAATAAAGATTCCAAAGGCGACCAAAACAAGGTGTCAAAATTGGCAGCGCCAGATAAACAATTCAGCACTCTCTGAGTGCGGAACCCACATTTTTATTATTTGTTTAACTCTAGAGTATTTAGAACAATCTGACCAAATTTGGAACTTGTATGTCTGTAAGATACAGCTGAGTATAAGGACATTTGGGTCTAAATTTTTACAATTTAAAATTTTTGCCATGACAGAAGCATGACAGACGACGTCCGAATTTCCATAGAGACAGTGGTTGGGCCTTGCCCGCGGTGTGGAAACCTGTGCTAAAAACAGTTACCGGATCACTCACAGACTTTAGTGAAAGTGACGTAGATACTGTAAGTTCCACATGTTTATCGTTGTTTGGTGACACTCCGGTAATAAATAACCAAGCCCGGAAGTAACTAATTGTGCGGATGCCCTACCGGTCCGACCAACAATACCATCTGCATCGATGTCATCCCGAGCCCCGCAGTGTGAGGCGTAATGTAGTCGCGTAATTGTCTTTACTCGCCCATATGAAGGCAGTCTAAATCTGCTGAAACTGGTCGGCTTTCCCGATCATAACACGTATTGAGGTGAGCCGTTTTTATATAAATCATGACAGAAGCCATAGTAACACGTATTATGTGAAAATTTCAACTGGCTACCTATAACGGCTGAAGCTGTATACCCCTGTGACAGATGGACGGCTAGACGGACAGACGTACAGAGGACAGCGGAGGCTTAGTAATATGGTCCCGCTTGGTAACCTTTGGGTACGGAACCTTAAAAATGCTACGTTTTTGAGGTTTCTTGTAAGAAAACTCTTCTTGGGTTTAATTTTTTTTGTTATTTGCCGTGGTAGAGCCTATAACGGCTGAAGCTGTAGACCACGTGACAGATGTACAGGCAGACAGACGAACTTTAGTTATAGGGTACCGTTTAGCACTCTTCGGATACGAAACCCTAAAAACGGAAATAATTGTATGTACTTTATGTAATACATACATTAAAACTTGAGACATTCACTACAAGTAGAAGAAAGAAGATATTTAATTTAGTTTTTCATTTAAGCCTCCCCCTTTATTAAACTGGCGGAATGGAGCAATCGGGGTCCCTTGATTTGCATTACCAAGACGAAAGGGGTACAAAGCATTGAAAGGAATCCACGTTCCTGGAATACTATGCAGTCAAAGGCTCTAAGGCCCCGACGTCAGTCTGCAGCTCTGAATAAAGAATTGATATCACAAAGTAGCTCCTAAGGGTCTATGAATGATAGGGATAAGTGCTCCGTTTTCCAACTGTCTAGCTTTAATGCAGGGGTTCTTAAACTTTTAGTAGTGCAAAATTTTAAAAACTGATGGGGGAATCCAGAACTGATTACAGGGAAAGTAACTACTACTTTTTAATAAATACAAAAATAAATTAAGTAATTATGTTTTAAACTTACCTTCCTATTGAATCAAGTACGAACAATCGCGCAAAGCAATATTCACTTACACTTGCGCGGTGAAGACACAATAGCGCTGTGCGGCGTTCGGTATCAGACATCATGCCACGCACCCCCAGCACTCATGCCACGGACCCCTTGGGGGTCCACGGTCCCCAGTTTAAGAAACTCTATGATTGGTGGCCTTGATGGAGTTTATTCTCCGTTTTCCAATTGTCCACATTCTTATCCAAAATGTATTTCAGGAATTTATACTCAGTACTAAGTCAGAGATAATAATAGATCATTATTACCTATGAAATTGCCGAAATTTTCTTTCAAATTCATGAGTTCATAATTTCTATAATTCAATAGCTATTTCCATTGTTTGTTTTTTGTTTGAAAGTTGATTTCACGCTTTTACATCAACGCATTAAATGTTGTTTTTATTGTCAGTTTGATAACTAAAATTTTATTTTCAAAAACAGTTCGCCCTGAATGCCATCCGTTTCCATGATAAGGTTCGTAATAATTTTTTACAGCACACACTTTACAAAATTTGTATTAGTGTTGCTGTTAGCTTAATGTTGTCACATTTATACATAAAAGAAATTAAAAAATTTGGATGTGTCATTCCTAAAAAAAATGCATAAATGTTAGTACGGAAAATTGAGTTTATTTATTTTATTGTTATTACAAAAACCACAGCCTTAAACATTTATGATCGTAGCTAATAACATCAAAACTTATGCCAATTACGGTTTTACATTTTCTACAATAATACATTTAAAACAAACTTCATAGACCAAGAGGAAAAAATACATACATTTATATACAGAAAAATAGTAATATTGAAAAGTTAGCGGCGTAGGATGTCAGAGTAAAAGTAAGTGTGTGTGTGTGTGTGTATGGTAGGGTAGGGAACTAGGATAGAGGAATGTTGATAATTATTTGTTACGAATATAGTGTGCAGTCACATTCTTATTATATATCTATTTATTAAGTATCTTGCTTATTACTTCCCTCTTAAAACTAGCTTCTGATCCATAAAATAGATCTATAGATGAGGAGGTATTGTAAAGCGTCTGAGCCCTAAAAATTATGGATTTTTTTGCATACTTTGTGTGGGTTGCAGGTACATGAAACAATGTTGTATGTCTAGTCCGTTTAGATGGTGCACGTAGTTGCATCATTAGGGTTGTTAACTCTGAGCAGTCAAGATTATTATTACATATATTGTGTACAAACATCATGTCAAAAAGAGTACGCCTATCCTCCAGAGTTATAAACTTGTGGTGCATACAGGAGTCATTGTAATCGATGGCCGAGTAGTTAGAACGGAAATTCAGATATCTTAAGAATCTTTTTTGTATTCGTTCAATACCGCTTTTATAACATTCATAAAAGGGATTCCAAATAGAACAGCAATACTCGAGTAGACTTCGAACGTATGCGTAATAGAGAACCCTGAGTTTCCTTCAAATTCTCCATTGAAAACAGCAACTTCATAGGTAATGACCTAATATATTTATAGAGTAGTGAATCTTGGTACAAACGCTCAGATTCGAACTCACATACGCAGACGCGTGCTCTACACGCCCCGCGCCGCGCCGCCGCGCCGAGATTTGTATCGAGACTCCCCCGAACTTCGCTTAGACGGCGTGTGGAGACGCATCTGTGTGCGTGAGTTTGAATCAGAGCGTTTTCCAGAGATTCACTGCTCTATAAACATACAATTATTTACTTTATTTATTTATTTAATCTGACTAATGTAACCTCTTTTTAGTGTAAATTAATAACACATGTAACTTGGCCTATCGCGTTATATACTAGCAGGTGAGTTTTTTTTTTGGGGTCGGACCCATAAAATGTGGTAAGAAAAATGATTATTTTGTGTACATTTTATTCAATTACATTGAATAATCCATCCATCCATCCATCAGTATTCAGTATAGTTCGTCCACTGCTAGACATAAAGCCTTTCCAGGACTTTGCCACTCCGGCGGTCATCCTGGAAGAATTGCCCATACTAGTGGAATAAGGTCTCTTTTAATTATACAGTTTTTGATTTTTATTAGGGTTCCGTACCCAAAGGGCAAATGTGTATGTCACGGGTCTCTAGCTCTTAGACGGAATGAGATAGAAACCTGAAATTGTTATATGTTTTGTAAAATATTGACCCAAAACCGATTTTAATATTGAATTTAAAATGTAATTAAAATATTTTTCAGGGGGCCTCACGCATGAAAATATAGCAGAAAAAAAAATTTTTCTTCCCCTAGCATGTGGGGTGTCATTGTCTAGAGCTTGAGCAGAGTATAAATATCTTTTTCATTCTTTTTAATAAAAAAAAAGAAATGGGGGGGCTATCAAAGATGGGATTTTTAGACCATTTTTGTTACGAGTCTATCTCAAAGGCCAAAGCAGTTAGGAATTTGTAATTTCTGTATGTTATGTACCATATGCTGTATTTAAATAGAAAATACTGAAAACGCCGATTTAAAATGTAGTTTTAGGTTTACGTCCCAGAATACTCAACCAACTTAATTTTGCAGTTATTATGTCTGACAGAATTAGAGCGTTACCTAAAATTAAATAACTATCTAGTTTGAAATAATTTGTCATATGTAGGGAACCCTAAAAGAGCGAGGCCCAACTCGCACTTGGCCAGTTTTATTAACAAAGTTTACAACCGGTAAATTCTAAACTAGTCAATTATTTATAATTTAGTTCTCACTATTAGGTTAGACCTCTTTTAGGGTTCATTCAAGAAACGGAAACCCTGTACGATTGTAGCAAAGCCTTGGTTTTATAAGTCCCCGATAATTCATCCATCCATCCATCAGCCTAGTTCGTCTCCTGCTGGACATAAGCCTTTCCAGGACTTTGCCACTCCCGGCAGTCATCCTGGAAGAATTGCCCATACTCACACACGCTGGACAGGCGGGTTGGTGAGCGCGGTGCCGGAACCCTCGCACCAGTGACGCCGCTGCCCGTCACCAGTCTGTTCCATATAGGGCCCGGCTATTAGGGATGTATATACCGCCATCCATCGGTCCCAGGCATGGTGGGCCTCTAGGTTTTTTGCCTGTGAGCTGTCCTCTTACTCTCCCCCGAATTACTTCAAGGGGGTCTCCAAGTAAGATGGTGGTATCTCCACAGTCGAGCCCGGTATCAGCTCTACCTCTAGTCCCCGATAATAATAAGAAAAATTATAAAAATTTTGTTTCAAAAAGCGACAAAGCATAAACCTAGCTGAAATAATCAAATATATAAAGAGAGGTCCATAGTCCATATCGCTGCCTCGGAGGAGCGTTTCTAGGATGCTGGCGACGACATTAGCTCGTTGTATTGCCAGACTTACCCCCAGTTCCTGTGTTGAGAATTGGGAATATCTCGTTATGCGATACTTAAGGCACCTGTTCCAAAATTATTCCTATTGATAATGTTTGTTCTCTTAAGAGAGCACCGAGCTTTTTACACATACAAACACGTTTTTATAACCCTTGTTTGAAGTAGTAAACAATTAAATTAAAATCTAGGAAAATATATTGGTATTATTGGGGATATATACACGATGGAAGCACGATTTGATAAAGTTGGCTCGATAGAATAAATTCGCAAAGTTACTTCTTGTCAAGTCTTTTTTTCCTCTATTTCCCTACTTTTTTATATAAATACGTAATTTTATATTATATTTCATTTACTAAAATGAAGTTCACAGACGACTGGAGCGTTTATACACGATAGTTTTTAATTTAAGAACAATATAATGAAAATAACAACGAAAAACATTGAAAAAGTGCAAAAGTTTGGTTATTTTCTTTACTCTTTACACGTAAAGAAAAAGACAGAGACAAAGGCAAACGCTCGGTGCGCCCTTAAACGGGATATTTCAAGTATATAAAAAAAATATAAAGTCTTATTTAAACTATATTGAAGAAGGGCAATGTCAAAAGTACCTAGAATAGAAGAGCTTGTATGTCTGATGGACGTGGAAGAGGCAAAAGAGGTGTGTCAGGGTCGTAGCAGATGGAAATCTGTAGTCTCTGCTTACCCCTCTGGGAGATAGGCGTGAGTATATGTATGTATTTGAACCACGAGCATAAAGATTATTTATTCCAGGAAATTAATCTCGCGTATGAGGAACAGCATGAACATATTTATTTATTTATTTGCAGAAGATACATAAAACATTGATGGTAGACGAGATTATAGGTACAGTTCTGATTTAAGTTCCTTATAAATGTATATTCCTTATATCCTTCGTATGATTAGACGTGCATTAGACATATTGTCTAAAGTCAAAATGTTTTTAGACTAAAATTTGTTATTTCTTTGAAACCGCTACCAGATCCGTGTGAAAAGTATTATTTTCGACGTCGGCGTCGTAATGCAATGCGCACTGACATATTTCAACATATTTCTGTCGATATTTGTACCGAGACAGGTCAACTCAAGGTCGTTGCCGGCTACCTGCTTCTTAAGCCACAAATGGGCCAATCACAGCGCTGCATTTCATATATAAACATCGTGAAATCGGGGTTTAGTCTTAGGATGAGGTACTACCAGCTTTTAAGTCTTATGATTTTTTTTTTGTCTAAAAATGTAATTAGTTTTTTCTAGATTCGACTACTTTTAAATACTCTTTGACAGTTAAAAACTTTTGTGAAACACTATAATTGGTATTAGTTTGTATACTTTACGTATACTTTTACGTTTATATAAGTTTACCACTATTATTTAAAATGACGATCTTTTTTTATATAAGCTTATTGTTTACTGTTGGGTTTACTTATTGTTTATTGTTTACTGCTTACTGTTGGGTTTCCGAATAAAAAAGATTTAATTATTATTGATGTGTCATTATGGTCCATGGATCAAAACAATCCTATTGTGTGGTTTTGAAAATAAGGCATCCTTGTGAAAATGTGAAATTTGTCATTTTTGAATGTCGAATAGGTCGCATTTTGACGATTTAGAAAATTGAAACTCTGCATACACATTTTAAGGTAACGGTACCATGACACATAGACGTGGGTCTAGTGTTTTTACTTATTTATCATTATATAGCTGTGTTACGCCTTACGCCTAACTACGAAAACACGAAAAAGTTTTTTTTTTCGCCCATTTCTCGTCAAATACGGGATAAAATGCAGAACTAATCACTGCGATGCGGTTTATAAAAATGAAGAGTGCCATCTGAATGATTTTTCTTCAATTTATTATTTTTAAAATTTTATATCATTTATAACTTATTATAATATTACTGAATTGGCAATTTGGAATAATTCAAAATTACAATTTAAATTCCAATATTAAAAAAAATATAAATTGTAATATTGGCACTACTTAGGAGCTTTGAGTGTAACAAATCACGGTCACGTTAAGTTGAAGAAAAAAAAGAAATTTGCAAATAAACACGGATATTACTGATTTAATGCATTTTACGATTTTCCCGCCAATTTCAAAGTGCTAGTCGCCTTAATTACCTAGTGTTTGAACGCTCGTTTCGTTCGCTCCCACTACGCATAATTAGAACATTTTCGAAGATTTTCTAGATATTCCGAAAAAGTATTTTGGTGTAGGTGTTTTTTAGCTTTACATCGGAACATAAATATTTTTATCTTGGTATATCCGTTATTTCAGGCATAAAACTGAAGCCGCTTACATAAAAACGTATTTAATACTTAAAAAAGAGTAATTTTCAAAAGTAAAATCTACTGAGTCAGAAGTGTTCAATTAGGTAAACTGTCTTTACAACGGAAAGATGAAGGTCTGAATAAACATGTCGGTGGGTTTTACATTGATCAGGTATTTATTTATTTTTCATGACTCAGCATATTTAAGCAAAAACTCTTGAAATACTAAAGGACAGGCCTTAATAAGAAAAGGGTTTCATATTTTAATTCCAATTTTGGATTCTTTTTCGCTGTTTACACGTGGTATAATCTAAGGTATCAAGGAGTAATCTGAGCGATTATAATATAATAAAGACTGGGAGGGACTAACAAATAGATCTGCATCTAGAGTAGGGATGGGCAAATTTTTTCCTATGCGGGCCAATATTTACTAACAGTAAGTATCTATGACGGGCCAAGTTTTAAATTTTTTTTAAATAACTCTTTACTGAAATACTTTAATAAATATATAATATGCCTCTATTAGCTTTTTATTTGCAAATACACATATATAACTTTAAATACACATAATAAATAAAAGGAAATCTTGAACTTGAAATATATTTCGGCCCTTAGTAGGCCATCATCAGTCAAGTATAATAAATAAATAAATAAATATATACGTATTTTCGGAAATAAAGTTATTTATTGATTTATTTATCGTTATTAAAGTTATTTATTGAAAAAATCTCTTATTTTATGCAAAATTAAATGACATGGACTATAGACACTTAAATCAGGTACACTATGAAATAGGGACGTAGATGTTATGTTGTTTATTATCATCTATCTACTTCTGGGTCGATGGTCGTGGGCCGGATTGCAACCGTTCGCGGGCCGGAGATGGCCCGCGGGCTGTAGTTTGCCCATCCCTGTTCAAGGACGTACCCAAATACAGCGCCAAAAACGCCTTTCTGTCTGTGACATATTCTAAATAAATTTGTAAAAATCGATTTGCTTTTTATTTTCGTGACACGTGACACTTTTACGTGTCCTCAGCGCCTAGATTATCTATCTTTGAACCTTTGAATCTGTTGCCAACTGGTTGCCAGCCATCGATATATGTTTTCGATACATGTTTTTGTATCGAATTACGATTGTCTAAGGATACGTTCGCACGTAAAGTGAAGTCACAGTTCGGAAATAGTTCAATACCTACTGAAGACAATTTTGAAATTTCAGTTTTTGTCTATATTTTTGGTGGTTGGCAAGAAACCAGTTAGCAACCGATTCAAAGATATGTAGGCCCACTGGACACCCACCGGAAAAATATCCTGGGTACGTGCCGTGCCTTGTCTAGACTCTAGCTAGAGGAAACCCCGAGTGAAGCGTTCGGAAGATGCTATCAACTATTTAGAACTATTCAGGACGGAATCCGGAGCCATTCATTGTGGAAACTGCAGACGAGAGTGGAATGGGAGGATTGAGGATTCTTAAGACGAGTCTGGCTAATCCTCCTCTTCGTAGTTACGGTGACATTTTAATATTGTAAGCTAAAGTTTAATAGATGCGTTACAAAGGAACTAAGATCTCATCATATAAAGCGTATTCTGGTACTTTTGGAGATTACAATTTTGTTATTGCATCGTGTACTAATTGTAATATGTTAGTTACAAACTAGGTATTTATGTATGCCTGAAAAAAAATATGGCTAATCAAGTCAAAATTATGCTTGATTGAAAAAAGATGACTCACATGCAAATTTATACTTACATTGGAAATCTGTATCACTAAATATGTTATTAAATATTTGAAGTGTACATTGTACATAATGAAGGTTTTTTTGAAAATCAATTGCGTTTAAAAAGCTAAAAACAGTAGTAAAACATTTTTTCGATATCTCAAAAAATTACGAAGTTATTGGCAATCAAAGTGAGCTTAATGGCACGTATGTGACGTCATCTGACACGGTTTCATACTAAAAGTGATAAATATTGCTATCGCTAATTCGGAAATTAAAAAAAAGTTTTCAAAAATTCAAAAAGTTTTGTTCTTTGCTATAACTAATTAATCAGTTACTATAAAAAGTATACTGATGTTTCACTACAGGAGATGCGTCCATCCATCCATTCATCAGCGTAGTTCGTCCACTGCTGGACATAAGGCTTTCCAGGACTTTGCCACTCCCGGCGGTCATCCTGGAAGAATTGCCCATACTCACACACGCTGGGCAGGCGGGTTGGTGAGCGCGGTGCCGGAACCCTAGCACCAGTGACGCCGCTGCCCGTCACCAGTCTATTCCATATAAGGCCCGTCTATTAGGGATGGATATAACGCCATCCATCGGTCCCAGGCATGGTGTGCCTCCTGGTTTTTTGCCTGTAAGCTGTCCTCTTACTCTCCCCCGAATTACTTCGAGGGGGTCTCCAAGTAAGATGGTGGTACCTCCACAGTCGAGCCAGGCATCAGCTCTACCACCTCAGGAGAGATGCGTCTATTTACAGTTTTCACAAGTATTCTAGTTGAACAAAAACACACAAATGTCGGGCAACCATCATTTGTTCAAATGTACGGAATCCCCATGGCGCGAATCGTGGTCATACTTTTCCATCTTCATAATTTCAATACAAGTATAAATTTGATGATTGCAAACAAAATTATCCCAACGATTTCTCACGTCACGTCAGTTTCATCCCTAGACATTTCAACGGGCACTTTTTAATAAATTACAATTTTCCACGATTCCGCATCATCTGTCATCCCCTGCCTCATCCAGCCGACACAGCGATAAATTAAGCAAATTGCATGTTCCTTGCACATGCACCCTACTCCTCCCCCCCGTCACTCCCTGTATACTTAAGATGCGATAGTGGAATAAATTTTAAGTATATACACGCGCCTGTGGGGTGGCTATCTTGGGAATTGTTAGTGGGAGAAATAATTCGAGGGTTCCTTTCGCATTATTTGTGCGATATTTATCCAAATAAATTATTTCCGTAATTTTTTGCAGGAAAAGTAACGTGTGTAGGTTACTTAAGGTTACAGACGTAAAAAAAATTAATACAAAAAAAAAATATTTTGAACCTCATAATGAGGATAAGTCACATAACGGGAGAATCCAATTTTGACTATTACATTGCATGTGTTATGATTTTCTGAGTACACTACTTTTTGATTTTTTGAAATCCGTCCATAAATGGCAAAGTTATTTAATATTTTATCGGGCTTGATTTTAAAACGCGCGCCTCCCGCCCGTGGATACCGATGTCGTCATCACACACAGACCCCGCGCGATCGCAGTCGTCCAGTACGCACATTCGTGATTAGTAGCGAACACTCGGTTTTTTTTCGAGTTTTATGCATTATCGGTTTATTGTTTCGGTGTTCTGTAATAATGAGCAACAAATTGGAAGATGGATTCGAAAAAGGACAGTCAGATAATCTACCTAAAGTGGATTCTTTCATGGTTTTTGAATACTTAAACAATCATGTGAAGTATACCAGCGCTGAAATCCGAGGTTGGAAGCTTCAACGGTAAGTACCTACCAAATTTAATGTGTTAGTTAGTAAGTTTAGGCCTAGGTACTTTTTCCCATGGCTGTTGCGGTAGGTAATGTGAAAATAATAAAATAACCTGGGTAAAAAGGTACATGGACAGCATAACACACTCCATCATAAAAACGTTAGTCAAGTCAAGTACCTACATTATTTCTTCCTACGGAGTTCGAGTTGATGTTTTTGTAAGCAGGCAACTGCAGGCATGATTCATTGCGATTTAGTAAGTGCCGGTTTCAAGTTCACCTAAACATTATAGACCGGGAGCGCGCCGTAGATTAACTAACATTAGCGGATACCTACCATGTTTTTTGTTTCGATGCACTTAAATGGTGCAACCGCATCAGGTAATGTGATGTAGGTATTTAATGCTGTATGATTATTACAGGTCTGTACGAGAGTCATATGGCGACGATGCCGTAGGGTATGTCC
Organism: Ypsolopha sequella; assembly: GCA_934047225.1. Taxonomy (NCBI): domain Eukaryota; kingdom Metazoa; phylum Arthropoda; class Insecta; order Lepidoptera; family Ypsolophidae; genus Ypsolopha; species Ypsolopha sequella. The sequence continues at coordinate 15,901,032 of OW203996.1, forward strand.
AAGTCCAAAGAAATGGAAATGTGTGCACAGTAAAGGCAAGAATAACACCGGAGCATAAAGTAAAAACTAAAGGTTATAGCTGCACTCTCAAATGTGAAGAAAATGATAAAACTATTATTGATGTTACTTGTCATGATTGTGCTGCACAAAAAGGAGGTTGCAAACATAGTGTAGCATTTCTTATGTGGATACACAGACGCAGTGAAGAGCCTTCTCCAACTGAAAAAAAATGTTATTGGGCCAAACCAAAACTGGCCACAGTGGGCACAACCTTGAAATTTATAAAAGCCAAAGATATCGGTTCCAGCGCTGGAGATATTGACGATAACGCTAATGTAAGAAGTGAACAATTTTTTAACAAACTGGTGCACAATATACAGTTAAATTCTATTAGGATTCAGTTAACAAGTTACGTTACACAGAATGAACTTACGAAATTATCATTGCATAACTTGATAAATGATTATAAAAAAGAAGGTAACGACACGAACAGTGCACAAGGCTTCATCGATTATTGTACAACAAAACAAACACCAGAAAAGTGTTCAAAAATAGAACAAGAAACTCTATCTCAAGCTCAGTCTCCTTTATGGCATGAGATGCGATATTGCAGAATAACCGCGTCAAAAATACACGACGCCGCCCATTGCAAAACCCCTGATGGTTCATTAGTTGAGCAAATATTCGGTGCAACCATACCAGAAACTCCTGCAATGCGAAGAGGCAAAGTACTGGAACCTGATGTTAGGGCAAAAGTAGCAAAATTGAGAAAATTTGTAATCGAAAATGGTGGGCTGTTTTTGAAAAGTGATTGGCCTATTTTAGGTGCATCTCCTGATGGCTTAACACAAGAATATGTCATAGAAATAAAATGTCCCATGACCACACAAGGCAAAGAAAGCTTTATTAAAAATAATCGTCTCACAAACAAATCAAAAGGTCAAATCCAGCTGCAAATGTTTTTTTGCAACAAAACTAAAGGGCTTTTTTGTGTTGCTGATAAGAATTTTGAAGCTAACAAAGAAGTAGAAATCTTTGAAGAAGATTTTGATGAAATTTACTGCAAAGATCTTTTGGAAAAGTCAACAAGTTTTTGGAAACACTCAGTCTTTCCTAAATTGGTCAAAACTTAGGTTAAGGTATAAAAATAAACAGATGGCTTAAGATATAAATATTGTTTTATTTTAAACTTGGTTTCTAAATAAGCATTCTTGAAGATTAACTACTCCACAAGCAGATGTCACAACATAGTCTAATATTCTAACATAATCAATGTCAACACATGCATGAGGTGCAATCATTTCAAACTCCCTTAAACGCCCTATACTTCTCTCGACGTGTACTCGAAGGGCCGCTATTCTTTTAGTTTCTAAAACTTCTTCTTTACTTAGTTTTGATCCCGAATCAACGCTAGGAGGCCTTAAAAGTTTGCAACCTTGACGTTCAAGTAAATGAGCTATATTCTTAAATCCCCTATCAGCCATCACTACGTCACCGGGGGATAACATCTGAAGAAAACCGCAGTCTTCAAAGATAAGGGCGTCCGATGTCCTTCCTCCATAACCTTCGGATATGAAGTTTATAAGTCCATTAGGTGTTATCGATATTAGATATTTTATAGTATTCGCATTTTTATATTGTGACCACGTCAGCGCCTGATGTACTGCTGAGCTAGGTTTCTCGATTTGAATTTCTAAACAATCTATGATGCTGACGACTGTTGAATAACGCCTCCTAAAAGGTATCGGAAGATTTGAGCGAATATCGTCGCGAGGAGGAATAAAAATCAGTTTCTCCATGCATTGAGCAACCTTAGGTATTGTTTCTTTGAAATGTCTGGCGACTGTAGATTCCGAAACTCCAAATTGAACAGCAAGCACGGAATTCGGTTCACGCCATCTCAGTTTTTTCAAGCTCAATAATACATCCATCAGAGGTCTCTCAGTAGATTCACTCAAATATTCTAAACAGAAATACACTTGCGATGGTAATCCGAGAAAAAGCTTAGGTTCTCTAGATATAGACATTAAAGTTCCTTTTTGCATGTGTTCCTTAAATAACTCAGTATCTACTTGTCGTTTCATTTCACAGGCGTCAGTATTTACACTGAATCCACTTAGGCTCGCAGAAACTGATGAGGGGTATTAGAGTAAGATGTGAAGCTATCATGCATTGGTTCCCGATGATGATCCCGACGATGTTCTTTTGGTTTCACCGTTTTTATTTTAAGAGCAAACTCTTCAACCCGGTCAAAACCGGCGTCAGTATTAATGCCCTTGCTTCGAACTTTTGGCTTTATATTAACTTGCACTGCGAGTGATTTATATTTAGGATCATTGTGTAGATTTGCCGCATTATCTTCTTCAAGCCAGCAGGTCGGACGGGCCCTTTATGAAACATTGGCAGGCGCTACACACTCCGTCGTACCAAGTATGGAGCAGATAGCGTCAGCATCAACACTTTGTATTATTGTTTCTGTGTATTTCTTTTTTTTGTATTCTTTTTAAATTTTAGTATTTTAGCAATTTATTTATAAATATGGATTAATTTATCTGAAATAAATGAATATTATTATTATTATTATTATTATAGCCTCTGTATCATTTGAATTAAAATCAATCGTTTCACACGCCACGAACTCTTCTTGTGTTATTAGGTTTTCATGACCAACTTCCGGATTAAGCACTCTTTCAAAGTACTCAATCTGCTGTCTTTTTTTATATCCAGTCCGTTCTACAACGGCGTTATCCTTTCTTTGGCAGTCAAATTTATGCGGCAGAACTCCTTTTTTTAGTCTTAGTTGACCACCCATCAATCGGTACCTTATATAATTTTCCATGTCATTTTCGACCTGTAAAAAGTAAAAACAGATTAAAGATTCTTTATTTTATTTTTAAATAATACTTTACTTACTGAGAAAAGCAGATCCAAAAAATAGGTCCTACAGCAAAGAAATTAAAATTCGAATCATTACCTATTGTTGATAGGTATTCATTATCGTAGATAAAAATGCGGTAGTCTCCCGGACTACAAATATCATACCTACGTTGATTATTGTTTATTGTTATTACCTCATACGATTGTGTTAAGGTTGAGACAATATGACATAAAAGGATTAAGTTTTAAGGTTTTTGATTCCATTGATCGATAAAATAGGTGACATTTACTCAATAATACGAGGAAATAGGTATACGTCAAGTATAAGGTATAACGTAGGAAAGGTACTTACGTCGAAATGATCTTCGCAACAGTAATGAGTACTTTTGCTTGATAAAGGATCTCTCTTCATAACACTACACCACTTTTTTCTAGCTTTTTTGTCTGTTGGAACATGAAAAAATAGTTTGTCGGGCGTACTACTACTTGTACTCTTGCACTTTGGCACGACACAATATTTGTAAGACATTTTTAAGGATATTGATACACAACAATAAATCTATAACAAAGCGACCGTGACAAGCACAGCTCAAGAACTGCGCGGGAAACAGAGTACACCTACAGAACTGAAGAGCGCGTGCGGGGTCGCGCCCCGGGTATGTGTGGGATGACGTCACGCGCTCGCGGCTGGTACTGGCGGGCGTTATTTGAACTGCTACAGTAAAATTGCTGTACTTTCGACATTTCTTGTCCGATTTGGATATTTTTTTCACCATAAGTCATGTTTTTTTTACTGTCATCGATCTACATACTTAACAAAGATCGTGACTCTTCCTCATTACCATGAGATATTAAACTGGACACCAGTTTAATATCTCATGGTACGACACAACAATAACTCCACATAACTCGGTGACTGTTTGTAGGTATTATATGACTTTGTAGTAATTATGAAGACAAAATTAAAAAACCGAAAAAAAGCCATCTTGAATTAAAGCGCTTGTTATGTACCATATCATAAATTTTAATAAATACGATTCAATAACTACTAATTCGTCTTTATCTGAAGTTTTATGTAGAGAAAATTTAATAGTGTACTTACTTATTATAGAATTAAATGAGACTTGAGGATAATTCATGATTTATATAAAAACGGCTCACCTCAATACGTGTTATGATCGGGAAAGCCGACCAGTTTCAGCAGATTTAGACTGCCTTCATCTGGGCGAGTAAAGACGTTTACGCGACGACGTTACGCCTCACACTGCGGGCTGCGGCTCGCAGGGCTCGGGATGACATCGATGCAGATGGTATTGGTGGTCGGACCGGTAGGGCGTCCGCACAATTAGTTACTTCCGGGCTTGCGTTATTAATTACCGGAGTGACACCAAACAACGATAAACACGCGGAACTTATAGTATCTACGTCACTTTCAGTAAAGTCTGTGAGTGATCCGGTAACTGTTTTTAGCACAGGTTTCCACACCGCGGGCAAAGCCCAACCACTGTCTCTATTGAAATTCGGACGTCGGCTTATTTCTATGGATTCGCGAATTTTACGTGGCACAAATAACTTTTCACGAACTAACACTTTCGCTTTATCGAATCTCATAAAATGTGTAGTATCCGAATTTACGACATGGTCTGCAACGGCGGATCCGTTGCAATCGAGTTTTCTCATGCATCTAATGTGTTCCGTCAGTCTGGTTGACACGTTCCGTCTCGTCTCACCGATGTAACTCTTGCCACAGTCACATGGGATGGAATAAACACCGGGGGTATTTAGTGGCTCTTTGTCCTTCGGCGAACGCAGTAACTGCCTTAATCTACTGGGTGGACGGACAGCATTAAAACATTTTTCCGTCCACCCAGTAGATTAAGGCAGTTACTGCGTTCGCCGAAGGACAAAGAGCCACTAAATACCCCCGGTGTTTATTCCATCCCATGTGACGGTGGTGGTGTAAATTCGGATACTACACATTTTATGAGATTCGATAAAGCGAAAGTGTTAGTTCGTGAAAAGTTATTTGTGCCACGTAAAATTCGCGAATCCATAGAAATAAGCCGACGTCCGAATTTCAATAGAGACAGTGGTTGGGCTTTGCCCGCGGTGTGGAAACCTGTGCTAAAAACAGTTACCGGATCACTCACAGACTTTACTGAAAGTGACGTAGATACTATAAGTTCCGCGTGTTTATCGTTGTTTGGTGTCACTCCGGTAAATAATAACGCAAGCCCGGAAGTAACTAATTGTGCGGACGCCCTACCGGTCCGACCACCAATACCATCTGCATCGATGTCATCCCGAGCCCTGCGAGCCGCAGCCCGCAGTGTGAGGCGTAACGTCGTCGCGTAAACGTCTTTACTCGCCCAGATGAAGGCAGTCTAAATCTGCTGAAACTGGTCGGCTTTCCCGATCATAACACGTATTAAGGTGAGCCGTTTTTATATAAATCATAGTGTACTTACTTACCACAAAAATAAAGCATAAACTACTATTTTATGGTTTATTTTTATACTACGTTTTTCAATGCATAGTGTGAGGAAATAAAACAAATATAATCTTATGAACTTTAAATTATGAAAGGACTGTATCCAGAGGCGTCAAACAGTGGATATTTAATTTCTAATATAATCTATTTCTCAAGACATAGGCGACACTACCTCGTTGTATAGACAGACTTTGGCCAAAGTAGGCGCCAGCCAAGGGTCCCTTGACGTACTGATGAAGCGCAAGAGGATTTCTTTGAAAATTGGATGCACCTCCGGGCCCCACGGACCCAAGGTCTCAACTCCAAACGGCGTAAATATGTAATTGTTTCAGAGTACAGCATACTTGCAGCGCTTGAGCTTTTATCGCTGTCCGCTGCCGCACCAGCAGCAGCTGGGAAATATAGAACCGTCTATCAAAAGCCACTTTCAAAAGAATCTAAATTGAATGTGTACTTGTTTCGGGTGCCTGGAATCTTTAGTTGGTAAAGTACAGACTGTAATATGCAGTTTAATTTGGTAATTGAATGGCTTCATGTGCCCGGGATAGGTATGTACTAATAACATGATAACATGTATTTTTTTTCTGTAGGTACCTACAAATGTAAATTAGAAATAAGGCTTTTTCTTTCTAACAAAATATATTTTTTTGAAACAAAATAATACTTAAATAATATTAAAGTACTTAAAAACCTAACTATAAAATAAAACTTACCTAAAACAAAACACTAACCTAAAACCCTTATAAAACCTATACCTTATAAAAATAAACTAAACTAAATAAAAAATCCTATCTAGATCGCCACCGTCATGTGGAAGGGTACCTAAAAGGCTGGCAGCGTTTCCTCTTTGAACGGCCAAGCGTCGATCAGCCGTGCAGATAACTCTTCAATTAATAACTCTTTTCCTTTCTTGAATAAATTAGATTATTATTATTATTAATTTAACACATAACATTTGGGGCATGGGCTCTATTAAAATAGTCTCTATTGCTTTTAAAAGTCATGATGAGGTCTCCAAATTTTGGTGGGGATTTCGTGGCTTATCAAAATTAGCCTCTAATAGTACTAAATAAGAGTTACCCAATGAAACATCACAGGAATCATGACATCGCGAATAGACTAATAGCCTGTGGATTACATGGAAAGCCGCTAGTGTGTTGATAATGAAATAAAGGTCCAGCATTAGTGACAATATAATAAATTTACTATACTTTCTTTTTTACAGTTCAGCAATCTAGGTATTGATCGATATATTTCTCTTGGCCACCACTCTCTTTTTGCCTTGGCCCATCTTTTGCCGTCTGGTCAAAGTAATTATCTAAATATTTTTAAAAATATGACGTCATACATAATTTTTCCAAGAGTCCTTCACGAGAGATTCAAGTTCAGAATCTTTCGCAATCTAAACAGTTTTCAAATTACAAATTCACCAGGTTTCTACCTATATATAAGGGACAGACTGACAGCGAGGCTTATTTATAATGGTTTCCACTTTTTCTCGGAACCCTAATAATAAAAAAACAAGGATAAAAAGAACTGTGGAATCTCACGAAGAACGTAAAAAATTAATGTTCATCTTGCAAATTAAATACTTTCATTAGACATCGATCGTGTTGGTAATACTGTAATTATCTCCCTCGGGAGCATCTTGGCTGTGGTAGCTGCTGCTTTATTTAATTTATTTAATTGAACCTGTCATTTGCGAGCTCAAATAAGTATCTGTATCAGATAAAATCATTGAAATAAAAAACCGGTCACCTCTGAGTGTTACTCACACGCCGAGGACGTATATACTTAATAATATACATATCATAGTTTTTTTTAAGCTACCCATCCACCTATTAATGTGTTTTAAAAGAGTTTAAATGTTAAATTATCATTACATCCATTTGAACACTCACGTGTGATTGTTGATGACTATATGCCAACCGTTTCACCGATACAATTTCGGCATTATCAAGGCGAGTGCGGTTCTAAGGACTAAAAAAAAATAAACTCCAGGTGTGTTATAAAGTCCCGTGTGATTGTGGCAAAAGCTACATAGGAGAAACCAAGCGCAACATGTCCACAAGACTGTCTGAACATATTCGATCCATGAAGAAACTGGACATTAACGGGTCAGCAGTAGCAGAACATGCACTAAGTTCGGATACGACCCACTTCATCCGTTTCGACAAGGCTACAGTATTAGTGAAGGAGAAATATACCATTCCTCGCAAAATACACGAAGCCATCGAGATAAGTCGTAATCCCAACTTCAACAGGGATCATGGTTGGTAGCTGGCTCCGTCTTGGAAACCGGTTCTCGATGGATCGAGCAACTTTAGGACAGTGCCCAGTGACAGTGACGATTTTGTGAGTTCGTTTTGTTTAATAACCGCCGCTAATAACAAACAATTGGAACAGTTAAAAGAATCAAGTGCATCCACCATCCCACCTCCCTCGACGACGCAGCCAACGCTCAGCGCACGAGCAATGCGTGCAGCTCGCCGATCGGCGCGGCGGCTGCCAGTGCCCGTTTGACAACGACGGTGAACGCCGCGTCGTCGTCCTAAGAACGACACTCGCCTTGATAATGCCGAAATTGTATCGGTGAAACGGTTGGCATATAGTGAACAACAATCACACGTGAGTGTTCAAGCCGTATGTAATAATAATTTAGTATGTCAGCTCACGCGAGTTTTAATAATATTATAGTTTAAACGTTAATGTATTTTTCAATTATTCTGAAATGTATCAAAAATAATCCAAAAAGGTAATACAAATTAACTCGCATGATTTCGACCCCTTCAGTAGAATCGTCATTATTTTTAATTCAAACAGTCTTGATTAGCTAGCAGGTTATTACCCTGATCAGCTTGTATTCTATAAAAAATAAGTTGAAATTTAAAATTTAACATTCAAAATTTGTATAATGATTTGTCGAAAGGCCTGGTCGATGCCTTCGCGGACCCTCGGGCTGGGGCTATAAGTACATATAGGGTTTTTAAATGATTATAATATCATATAAAAATAAAGAAATTAAATATAAAAAACTCGAAGCAGGTCGCTGTCCCCCGGTAGGGTGCCCAGAATGCTGGCAACGTTTCCTCTTTGGATGGCCTGACTGATCCTCTGGCCGAGGTAAGCGCCAGCCCTCCGGTCACCCGAGACATCGACCACTAGGCGCGACGAAAGTTCTCGCGCCTCCGGACCCCACGGACCCAGCGTCTCCACCCCAAACGGCGCGAACATATAGCACATAGTTATATATAACATATAGTTATGTAATTTAAATATTGTTGTTAATTTAAATAAAGAATAACTCCCTCCTTTAAAAACCCCTTTTTTTCGAATATTTCGTGCTTGAATACTGAGCCCGCTGAGAGTTGGTTTATAGTACCTTCTTTGCGCTACGTAAGTCCAGTGCTCTAAGAAAACAGCATTTCCATAGAAACGTAAATACAGCCAGAGGTCATAAGTAGTTTCGTAGTCATCACGCCACATAAGAACCTTCCCAGATTTTTACACTTTCATCCTTCTAACAATGCAATAAGGACTCAGACAGAGAACTTTTGGGACGGTGCAATGTATATTTATTGGTTCGCAATGCATAAGACGTCGTCGGTCCGGATATTTGAGGGTGGGGCCACAACAAGCGGAAGTTTAAAGAGGCCGTGGATGGTTACGTCAAGCGGGCAGAATATTGAGATCGGTGGCATTATGTTTTTTGGAAGAAGCCTGTCTAAATAATCCCCGGAGCAACAATAAATAAGTGGATGAAGAAGTGAGGTAAACCTTACTAAAAATAGAAAAAGATCATTGTATTTCGCTTGAAATTTTAGTTTCACCTATGATAGAAATAAATTCCTATATTTTAAACAAACACTTTGCGATATAACCTTATTTTACATGAACACCGCCTCTTCAGCAATCTTAATGTAATTTATTTTTCCACCTACAGGTCCTCCAAAAAGTCCGTTTTGCATGAATCACATTATGATTCTGTTCTAATGCCGTCTCTTTCACACGCGTGAAGAAACTCTGACTCTATCCTACTTTCACATCATGATTCACCCAAGTCGGCCTTTTTAGATCCCCAGGTTGTCTGGAAGAGATCGCTTTAAGCGATAAGACCGCCTATTTGTACTTACCCTTTGTACTCGTATATTTAAGTTCAATTTATTGTATTCTTTTTTTTTTGTGGTGTGACAATAAAGCTATATTGTATTGTATTGTATTGGATTAACCGTCGCTAAGAGATACAAATTAACAATTATCATTGCGGTATGAAAACTCGAACCTGCGCGGATTATATACTATCCGCTACAGCTTGAGAAAAGTATTTCATACTGAGCCTCAAGCCTTATATGAAATGCTAGACGTAAAATATGTACTATCAGAATGTTGAAGTGAAAGAAAAATAATGGTTGGTAATATTTATTTACGCTCCGCTCCTCTCCTCTTTGGTGAAGAAGCACCCTAATCTTGCAGGATCTTATTTGTTTACGGAGCTCCCTGACATCGATAAGTCCCTCGATATGACACAAGTATTTCCTTGCGTGGATTGCCTCGGTTTTCTATCTCGATTCTGTCTGACTGAACTTTGTAGAACAAAATGTTATTAGGAACAGTATACGAAGACTGTCGTTAAGTAACAGTGAATTTTGGATATACGAGTTAAGGCGCTATTTTGATAAAACGACCCATTTTGAATTTGTTTACGTGCGTATCAAAAGAAGCCACTAGTTTGATAAATTAGTATATAAATTGTGAAACCTTTTTCTAGTTTCTCGAATACAGAAACGCGATTGTAGAAGTTTCGCTTGATAGAAATAATTATTGAAATTTCATCGGCACTTTTCTCATAGTTTGACGAATAGGAATGATGGATAGATGGATTTATCTAACATTATCTAAACTCTGGTAGTTTGAAATTTTAATAGTTATTTAGTTAATTTTTTATTAATTTAAAATCGACATTTTGCAATTTTTTCCGGAATTCGTCCCTCTCGCACTGCGGGTTTTGCCGCATAGAGTAACGGTGACCGTTAGAAGCGTGACATATCCGTCATCTTAGTTCTTAGCAGCTTCACGAAAGTCGGGAGTATTTAGTATCTAGCGAGGCTGAAAAACGAGCATGCGAGGACCTTCGGCCTCGCTAGCTTTGTTTGAGATATTGTCAGTTTGTATTTTCAATTGAGAGGGAGTGAGAGCGTTTATGTTTGTTTCTTTAAAAAAATATGTCATTGTTTCGCAGGCAGAAGCTAGCACTAATAATAAAGTGGTAAAAAAGTATCTACTCGTACATTGAATATTTTTAAAATTTTTGTGAAATTTTAAATGAAATGTGTTATTAATATTGTACTGAGGCCAAAACTGCAATTTTCAGAATTTTTGTTTGTCTGTCTGTCTGTATGCATAGCATGAAGTATGTTCCGTTTTAACTCGAGAACCACTCGACGGATTTTGATGCAGTTTTATTTATTTTCATCTTAGTGACCCTGTTCAACATACAGGCTATAAGGGTGTTGATAAATAACCGCCAAGCCGAAAACGGGGCAAAGATTGAATGAACGCGGGCGGGGTGGCAGGCAAAAGGCTAGTGGATATAGTTATAGTGGATATATAAATTTGATATTGAAAATGAGTTTCCTTATTTACGCTAATTGTTATAAATTATGTCAATGTTTAAACATTTTATTTTTATTTTTTTTGTTTCATTAATTGGGAAACAAACAGTTTTCTTAACACATAATACAAATAACAATAAATTAATCTTAAAACCAAACAAGTTTCCACATAAATCTTGCAAGTAAATAAATTTATGTGCACGGCATTATAACAACGCAACATGTACTTACGTTATAAGTTACTCAGTAAAGTTACACAAACCAAAGAAAATTGAAGAGGGAACACATATATATAAATTAATAAATTAACCTAAAGCAAAGTAAAGAAGAGAAAAATATACTTAAATTAAAATTAACATGAACATTACTGAGTTTCTAGATTTTAGCCAGCATTCCAGATAACCTAGACTGAAAGGGCTTTGCTAAATAAAGACGAACACTAGCCCATAACGTCCCTGAAAAAAGAATGACCTCTAAACATCGCCGTATTGTGATATGAAAAATTCCTTAGCCTCATAGCGGCCGGGCTGATGGGTCAAATATTGGGCAGATATTTCCTTTGTACGTCCTGAATTTCTCAATAACGGAAGATTCAGAATAGATGACATATCCCAGGCATCCCACACGGTAGGATTTATATGAATTATAGTGTGCTATATTTTCGGAGAATTTTTGTTAAAATTTTGTGGTAAATTCAAATTCAAATAGTTTATTTTGTAAAGTAGGTATACATAATACACCTTTTACGAGTCAAATTTAATCTTCTAAAATATACATATGTAATAAAATAATAAGTGTACATGAATAAATGTAAAACACAAGTACCTAATAAATATAATAAATCTGATTCTGGAGGCTATAAAACAAACATTTTATTTTTCGCAATGTAAAGAGATTAACTTTTGAGACAACTAAATACTAAACTTTAGCCTTCATAATTAGCTATATTAACAAGTTCAAATCGATTTTCTAGGGTCTGTTGTAACCGTTAGTTTCATAAAATTTTTTTGCAACTGCTTGGGACTCGTCCGATCGTTTCGTAATAGGCTGCACGAGTGTTCTAATGGCTAATTATGTCCAGTTGGACACAATAAGATCGGAGACCATCGAAAATATCGTCTTCGTGTGACATTATTTATAAACTTTTCAAGTCAACTAACAATTTCATGAAAAATTTCATAATGAAAACGAGTTTTTTATTTGATCCGTCAGCTTAGGCAAGAATAATTGCTCAGTCTTATGAAATAAGGGGCTATTTCGCTAAAATCGACACATTTTGAAGTTGTTTATTTATCTGTTTATCAGAAAAAGCTACTAGTTTGATAAATTTGTTTATGAATTTTGGAACTTTTTTCTAGGTTTTGTTAGTTACAGAAAGGTGTTTGCTCAAACTTTGTTCGATAGAAATAATGATTGGAATTACAATCCCGGTCACATTATCTCGAGACCTCGCTGGAATGCGAACCACCCGCCCCCGTTCTCCTTTCACCTCCCCGCGCTCTGTATCTGAGCGCCGACGCGACGTGACGTCATCGACGTCAGGTCTCGAGATAATGTGACCGGGTATTAGGTCTTCATCGAAACTTTTTCTGATAGTTAGACAAGTAGGAATGACATCAAGACCTCAGCTATATTTTATTTGATGGATTTTGATAATATATAAATTCTGATCGTTTAAAATTTTGTAAGCTATTTTAGTTTATTTCATATTCATTTAAACCGACATTTTGCTATTTATTCCGGAATCCGTCCCTCTCGCACTGCGCGGTTTTCTGCATGGCGTGACGGTAACTTTTGCAAGTGTGACATAATATATCCTCGGTTATCTTAGCGGTTTAATAATAATTAAGGCCAATCACAGCGCAAAATATATATTTTATTATCGGCTTTTAACATTAGATAAACAATGTAGGACTTATAAAATCGTGTTTGATTTTATAATTACCTTATTGTAGTATGGGAGTAGATAAGGGTTATTGTGTGAATTTAATTTCATTTAAGTTGTCTGCCAAACAAAGCCTGTTTCTGAAAATCTTGACCGAAAGCCACAAAAGGTCAGCAAGTAATTAAATCTGTTATTCAATGCTGTATTTTTTTATATAAACTTTTTTACATAGTAGATACATATATGTGTATGGATTTATATTTATACATTAGATATATTTATACATAGGATGTGATTTGGTCGGCCGCCTGAATTCGTGCTGGGGGCTCGGTTGGTGATCATTGGACCTTGTTCCTGGTCCCTAACCGGGTCTCCGGTATGGGTTCGGGCGGTTGATTGGATTTCACCTTATATAATATATATTTTACCTATAATTTTAATCGTTTATATATTGCTACATAAATTAAATACACCTTTAATCTAGTTCATGTACATTTATTATTTTATTACATATATTTTTATTAGATTAAATTTGACGTGTAAAAAGTATTATATATACCTACTTTGCAAAATAAACTATTTGAATTTGAATTTGAACATGTGATGTAGATATATAAAGTAGAAGTGTATATACTAGTGAAACACATGTTTATACTGTATACTACTTGCAGAACGCATTCTGATAGTTGCCTAATTTCAGGTATAATAAAAACTCAGTGTAATAAATCATAAAACGGAACTCGCTTAGAGGGAGGGTTAGAGGGTTCGTCTGTCACGTCAAAAAGAGATACTTTTAAGCTTTTATGTATGTACGAGTAGTCCATGGGCCAGCTAGCCAAGTCTAAGAAAATTGTGTAATGTGTGGGTATTCATTTTCCTTTTTACTACCACTTTTAGATGGCAATCATAGCTTTTTGACTATTATACCGACATGCATGCTTGCAGTGGAAATTCGTTCCTTTATTTAGTATGTGTGGTTTAACATTGAATGACAGAGTGAAAAATATCGACATACGGGATCGTTGCGGCCTGAATGAAGGTATAATAATAATATAATGTTTATTTCAGATCACAAATCCATAAAATGTTGTTAGTAACAAAGTAACTCAGACTATATTAGTAGATAATTAAAATACAATCATTTATCGCAAAATTTAAACTTACACGATGCACAGTTCGGCTTCAGGCCTGGGCTGTCCACTGAAAGTGCCATCCTAGGTCTGAAACACACCGTCAAGTACTACACGGCGAGAAGAACACCTGTCTATGCATGTTTTCTCGACCTTTCCAAAGCTTTCGAGTTAGTTGTTTACGATCTACTATGGGACAAACTTAGCAAGGCAGGTGTTCCCGCGGAATGTATCTCGCTGTTTAAGTTCTGGTACAGGAATCAAACAAACCGAGTGAGATGGGCTGGTGCTCTTTCTGAAAGTTATATTTTGGATTGTGGTGTAAGACAGGGTGGACTGAGATCACCAACCTTGTTTAATTTGTATACTAATGATCTGATCGGGGAGCTCGGCAGTCTGCATGTCGGATGCTACGTAGATGGAACCTGTGTCAATAACATCAGTTATGCTGACGACATGGTACTGCTGAGCCCGTCGATCAGTGCACTTAGGAAGCTGTTGACTACTTGCGAGCGGTACGCGGAGGGGCACGGTCTTAAGTACAACTGTAAAAAGAGTGAGGTCTTGGTATTTAAGGCTGGTAATTATCGGCCTAGTAAAATACCTCCTGTTGTACTAAATGGGTCGGCCCTTCCAGTTGTAGACCGCTTCAAGTATCTTGGTCATGTCGTGACGGAGGACCTCGGAGATGACTCCGATATTGAAAGAGAACGCAGGGCGTTGGCGGTGAGGAGCAACATGCTGGCCCGCAGGTTCGCTCGATGCACAAAAGATGTTAAAATAACACTATTTAAAGCTTATTGCCAATCGTTCTACTCGAGCGGCCTGTGGGTTAATTACACGCAACGAGCCTACAACGCCCTGCGTGTGCAATACAACAACGCCTTTAGGATGCTGTTGCGGCTGCCGCGATTCTGCAGTGCATCTGGCATGTTTGCGGAGGCGCGTACAGATGATTTCTACGCCATAATGCGCAAGAAAACTGCCTCTATGCTACTCAGACTACGGGGCAGTGGCAACGGCATCCTGAAGACGATTGCGGACCAAATGGATTGTCCCATCCAGAATTTCTGATCCATTGGGTTATTTAAATAATCAATTATATACATGTTCCCTTTTTTACTAACCTAGTTTTAAGCCTAACACTAACCTACCTATGGATTTTTAATCTGAAAATAAACAGTAATTTTTTATTTTTTTATTACTTATCTATTTTATCGCAGCTGTGACTATCCCCACCCAATGCTTCAGGAAGGGAAAGTCAAACCGTGCAGCGGTCGTCCTCAGGATGCTGTAGCGGCTGCCACTCGTCCGATGGAGAAGTGAGGACACTTTCTTGCGTATTATTGCGTGGAATCTATCGGAATATTCAAATTCAAATTCAAATAGTTTATTTTGCAGAGCAGGTATAGATATATACACTTTTTACACGTCAAATTTAATCTAATAAAAAAAAATATATGTAATAAAATAATAAATGTACATGAACTAAATTAATTTTTATTTAATTTATGTAGCAATATATTCACGAATGATAGGTAAAATATATATAATACAAGGTAAAATCCAATCAGCCGCCCGAACCCATACCGGACACCCGGCCAGGGACCAGGAACAAGGTTCAATGATCACCAACCGAGCCCCCAGCACGAATCCAGGCGGCCGACCAAATCCCAACGTATATACTACATACTAACAGGTTACAATATAAATACATGCCTACCTCCGCCCATTCGATTAGTCTTGCTAAGAAGAAGGGCAAGAAACTTAGCAAGGTCATGTCTTTTTATATAGTGACTATAATAGAAAAAGGAATGCTTCGGTGGTTTAGACATGTATAGAGGATGAATGAAAGTAGAGTGACGAAATAGATTTATTTATGGAAGTTACAGCTCGACCAGGGGGCTATTCCGGAGAAACAGTCGAAGCGAGACTTATAAAACTCGAGTTAAAAATGTATGGAGTTCGACATATAAAACTGGTTTTTATGGTCGAGAAGGCTAATTCGAATGAGAATTACCCTCCTCGCCGTTTTAGAACGACGTACGCTGACCAAATTGGCGATATACCGAAGAAGGGCCATGTCAAAAGTGCAAGGAATAGAAGAGCTTGTATGACTAGAATGATGGATGTGGAAGAGGCGAAAGTTGTGTGTCTGGATCGTAACAGATGGAAATCTGTAGTCTCTGCTCAACCCTCTGGGAGACAGGCGTGAGTATATGTATGTATGTATATATAGCGACATTTTGAATGGCCTATGGACTAGAGTATGTAGAAAGAGAATAAGTTATAAATTCGTTTATAAAACGAACATAAGTTGGGTTAGCCCTGTTTTCTTCGGTTTTGTCTTCGAGTAATCGCTTAAAGCGACGGTTCCTGAGCTTTGTTTATCAAGATTAATTAAGTGTTTCGGCAAAAAAATCGATCAAGCTCCGCCATGTTTTGGCAACTTTATCAATTTCCTCTTCAATTTATTTTGGTCGATGAGAAATTGTGTAGATTAAACTATGTTAAGGTGTGTTAATTCGAAAACCAGCAGTATTTTAGAACTTGCGGTCTAAAAAAACCCCTTGATGGTGAATATTTTTACGAATAAGCTGCAACTTCCATTTGCCTTCGTGTGACGTCACTTGAGAAATGGCTGTTTAGGAATGTGTCCTTAGCTATATTATAAGCTATATAAACTATATAAACGTATAATAATTTGCTTCCGACAGATTTGACAGATGGATGACAGATGAGAAAACAGACAGAGACAGACCACTTTTTTATAAGAAATCGCACATCACAATCAGTATAATGTCTAAAATTCTCAAGTGACATCATATCCGACAATTCTTTAAAAAATCATAAAAAATAATGGTTGAAATATACACCAAAATAATGAAAACTATGCTCTAAAATGGCATATAATCTCTATAAAAATATTTAAAAAAATCTTTTAGAAATTAAGCTATGGGAATTAGGTGTTTCGACAAAAAATTCGATCAAGCACCGCCGTATTTGGGCAACTTTATAATTTCATCTTAAATTTATTTAAGTCGATGAGAAATTGTGTACAATTCGTCGAGGTGCGGTTTATTCTCATTTGAAGATGTCGTCGAGATTATCTAATATAATTTGAAATATTAACGGGTTGTTAACACGATATTTGTTTTTTGCAGCATTAAAATAATAAAATAAATTTACTTAAAAAAAAAACTTTTAACAAAAAAATTGTAACCGACTTCAATAGTAACAGCAGGCATTCACTAAAAAGTTGATAATAATTCTATAAAGACCGATGGTACCGAAGCAACACTTTTGCCGACTTCTTTCTTCCTGAAACATTATGTTATCTAGAAGTCGGCACTCTTATATTGGTTTTTATGTTGCTGTATCGCCCACTTTTAGATAACATATTGTTTAGGACTGATAACGGCCTACTAAGGGCCAAAATATATTTCAAGTTAAAATTTTTCTTTTATTTATTATACATATTTAAAGTTATAATATATGTGTAAATGTTATAATATTGCAATATAACACCGAGATTCTGCTCTACGATTGGCCCAATTTATTATAGCACCGCTAGAGTGTCAATCAACAACAGAAACGAGAAATAAGCTATGACCTAATTTCTTAAGCCACGCCTCCTTTATCCTGGTTGGCCTTTAAGGCAGCATTAACGAGACGACGCACCCGAGGTGCAATAACGAATGTTCTTCTTCTCTGTCTTCGTGAAATTGTTAGTTGAAAATATTATAACTAAAGACGATATTTTTGACGGTCGTAGATAAAGTATTGTGTGCAAAACATAATTAGACATTGGGACACTAGTGCAAAACTATTACGAAACTCACTTGGTTTGTTTACGCAACGAACGAAGCGAGTTTTGTAATAGACTGCACGAGTGTTCCAGTCAGTTACACACACACAATACTTTATCTACGACCATCAAAAATATCGTCTTCATTGGCGTTGGTGTCGATTCGGTGTACCTATTTGACAGGACTAACCTTATTTTAAGCATCCCGTCTTTGTCTTTTCGATACAGAAAGAAAAAGACAGAACGCTTAAATTATGTTAAGTCCTATCAAATATGTTAAATCGTGTTACACCGTATCGACACTATTATAACTAACAATTTCACGAAAAATTAGAAAAAGAACAGTTGTCATTTTATTGTCATGATACGGCACTACCTGAGACCATGGCATTAGTATGCCTGAGACCAATCAGAACGGGGATATGAGAGGCGGGATTTATTTCTCGTCTCCCGTGTGTCCAGCGGTGTTATAATAAATTGGGCCAATAATAGCGCAGAATTGCGGTGTTATAAATAATGGAATATTTTAACATCGGATAAACGATGAAGGTACTTATTAAGACGATATGTAAACGTTTTAACATCCCTGTTATTCCATATGCGAAAAAAACTCTCAGTGTGAGAGGGACGGATTCGTGGAAAAGTAGCAAAAAGTCGGTTTTTTATTAATATAAAATGTACCAAAGTTGCTATCAAAATTTCGTTTTCAAAACACCGCGCTCACCAACCCGCCTGCCCAGCGTGTGTGAGTATGGGCAATTCTTCCAGGATGACCGCCGGGAGTGGCAAAGTTCTGGAAAGGCTTATGTCCAGTAGTGGATGAACTAGGCTGATGGATGGATGGATGTATTGGAGTAGATAAAATACATTGATCTACCGCCAGTCCGCCACTCGTAATCGAAAAGAAAACCGTCAGTATTTTAGCTTTAACTACGATACGAAATCGGATAGATTACTGTGCAAGTTAAACACAATAATACTGACAGAACCCAAATTTTGTACGACTTTTACACTTAATGACCTTTTTATTATGTACTCGTGATCATGGTTGTTCAAAATATAACGGAAATAAGTAATTTGTCCTTTATTCTGTGTAATCACCTGTCGTTTAGTACGAAGAGGTAATATCCTAATGCATTTCATGTACCTATGTTTGTAATTACTCGTCATACTAAATTGTTCGTTTGTTTTTTGCTTTGCCTTTTTTGGGGCCTGAAAATCAATGTTATTTTTTAAACCTAAGTTGAGACTAAATACGCTAAAATAAGTACATTCAGCAAGCGAGTTGACTGCAGTCGGAAGTGGGGGTGAAGGCCGGCAGGACCTCCCACCGCCCTCCACACAATTCTTTCGTACATCGCATCATCGATCTTCAAAATTCCTGAAAGTCATTGACCATTTGACTGACGCTGGTCTCACGCACCGGGTTGGCGCCATAACTCCAGCACCATCACCAGCTCCAGGGTTTCGATCGGACAGTCCGGTTTTCTTTATATCTGTCCGGTCAAGAAAACAAGATTCCAGTTTTAATGAAAATTCGTTTAATATCTGAGGAACTAGCTGCACTTTGTGACATTCAGTAAATTAATAATTTCATAAAAAATGTAAAAAATCTCGTCCGTTTTTTAACCGACTTCAAAAAAGGAGGCGGTTCTCAATTCGACGTTTTTTTTTTTTTTGGCGTTGTTGCTCCATAACTCTGTCATTTCTGAACCGATTTGAAAAATTATTTTTTTGTTTGGAAGAGTTTAATTCCAAGTAGGTCCCATTTTGAGTTTGGTCATGATCTGATGAAGGTCTTCAGAGATAGGCAGTGGAACTTCTCAGAAAATGACAGCATACCTCTCGAAATTGAGGTAATCGCTTTGTACCTGGGTGCTGATTACAAGGTATCACTTGAAAATCGACATTCTTCCACCTGACCTTCGATCCTGGCTTCATCACCATATTCACCATAGAACTCCTCAACGGATCAGAGCACATAACTCGAGATTGCGGCAATCACTGCGTTAGGGTGCTGGTTCAAGGGTATTACTTGGAGATAATCAGAATACCCACCTGACCTTCGATCCTGGCTTCATCACCATAGAACTCCTCAACGGACGACAGCACATAACTTTGGATTGCGGCAACCAGTTTGTGTTAGGGTGCTCATTGCAGGGCATTGCTGAAAATTGCCAGTGTACCCACCTGCCCTTCAATCTTGGCTTCATCACCGTAGAACTCTTCAACGGATGACAGCACATAACTCGAGATTGCGGTAATCATGTTGTGTTAGGGTGCTGATAGCAGGAAGCTACTCAAACATGGCTACTTATACTCACTTGAACTTCGTTTCATATTAACACCACGTTTGCAAGAACTACCTATACCTCACAATTTAACCCAGCAACACTAAAAAATGTGAAATAAAATAAACTTTTAACAAAAAAATAGTAACCGACTTCAATAGTAACAGCAGTTATTCACTAAAAAGTTAATAATAATTCTATAAAGCCCGATTGTACCGAAGCAACACTTTTGCCGACTTCTTTCTTCCTGAAACATTATGTTATCTAGAAGTCGGCGTATTTCCTACGATATAGCAACATAAAAACCAATATAAGAACGCCGACTTCTAGATAACATAACGTTTCAGGAGGAAAGAAGTCGGCAAAAGTGTTGCTTCGGTACAATCGGTCTTTATAAAATTATTATGAAATTTTTAGTGAATGACTGCTGTTACTATTGAAGTCTGTTACTATTTTTTTGTTAAAAGTTTATTTTATTTCCCAACGCATCCGGCAACCCTACCTCCACCGGTTCATCCCGCGACGGTGACGCTGGCTGGTCCTGTGCCCGTAGCACAGTGTTTAATACGCACGACGCGACTTAGTTGAATCACAAGTGCGAGGAGCATGACATACTGAAATCGATGGGGGGTGACAAAGTTATACGACTTTTTCGAACCACTCGTTCTCACAGCCATACATCACCAGTGACGGGTGAAAAAAGTACACGTTTTTTTTTTCTCAAAAACTTCATGGTAGATTCCCTGAGGAAGAAGGATAAACCTATTTTGGTTGGGTTTAAATTGCAAAAAACACGCGAGTGTTACCGCGTGAAACGGCTAGTATATAGGTTATATTTAATGTTACCCACTAAATAGGGCTATTAAGAAAAATTATTCTATTTTGAGTTCGTGTCACGAGAAGGCGGATAAAATGTTTTTGAAATTCGTAGCTAAAACTGTTCTCTATGTGTTTTTATGTTTTGACGTTTTGCACGTATTTGTAAGTATGTGGACTATGTAGATAAAGCTAGCTACTTGTATATTAGCTTGGTACATCTGATCCTTTTCTAGGTTTACGCACAATGAAAAAGTGTTTAAATATACATAGGAGAATATGTAAAAGTACTTACATATAAAACAAAATACGGTCAAGTGCGAGGCGGACTCGCGCACATAGATATCTACCGACGCGACGTTTACAAATAAATATATTGATTACTAATTAGGTACCACACCACACAATATGGGTACAGAACCCAGAAACTTGGTAAATAATTATTTATGCAGTACTTATCCACTTGCAGTTAATAGGACCAACTTAACTTGACACTTACGATATATTAATTAAGTTAGTCCTAATAACTTCCAAAATAATTGAATATTTGTAATTTTCAGATTTATTCTTATAATCCTGCTGTAAACCCTGCCAGTAAACGAAATTTCAAGTTTCTAAGTCAACTGGAAGTGCCCTATAGGTTTCGATTCCCTTGCGAGTGTCAAAAATTTGTATGAAATAGTTTATGCAAAGTGCAATAACTTTTTTTCGCGTCGAGTTAGAAGTCTGATTTTTTTACAGCACTATGGGACCGTAGATTTCTGTAGGATAGGCATCAGTTTCAACGTGGTATCTCATACGGGGCCCGAGCAAAAAGGGTTGTGACAGACAGACAGACAGACGGGAGAGTGATCCTATAGGGGTTAAGTTTTTTAAATTTGACGTACGGAACCCTAAAAATATGTTTAATTTGGTTTACTGACTGCTCACAGTTGTATCTGTATGGAACCTTAATTTTGCAACCCGATTCACAATTGACCTTATTTTTTTTTATACAAGCAAAACTTCAACCGCGCGTGCTGCCATTTTGAATACTCGAGGAAATGCATTGAAATTGAAAGCATTTTCCTGTTACCTAAACGACGTAAAATATAGCTTCCATAAAATGCATGTGCTTTTTTTTTCAGTGCATGGTGGAAATCACCCCGGAACGAGCTGGTGTGACCTTCTTTAACCCTAACTACACGTCTTCTGCAAAATTATTCATCACCAGAGTCGGTCCATACAGGAAATATTGTTTGAATTTGGAGGCGTCTACATTTGTTCCTTGGGGCAATAATGTTACAGTACGTAGTGTAGTATTTTATCTAAAGTTTATAGCAAAGACTAGTATAAGTAGTCAGTGGAAAATTCCTAGCAATTTCATCTTTTGAAATGGATTATTACACTGCCAAGTTTTTTTTTTTCATTTATTTTTTCAAAACATCGTAGGTAGTCTTCGCCAAACTACTGAGTAGTTTGTTGGCGACAACGCTCTTCCACTTTTACTATTCTACCTTATTATTCTACACATATTTTTCTCTAAAATCTACCACAATATCTTACATTTTATATATCTATAAGTCTAGAATGAATAACGTTTAATGAAGCCCCATTGCCACTACTGTAATGAAAACTGTGCCGCCACGCTAAAAACAAAAAAAAAAACAAACAAACCTATAAATATATCTCGTCGTGACGCTTAATTGCTAGTCCTGGGAAATCTCTATAAATGTATCCGTTTCATCAAAACTTTTTCACGTTGCTCAAAATCACGGAAAATAAAAATTTAACCGAACTATTTCATCTATTTCAAAAAAACTCGGTTTAGCAATTATCAAAGGACATAAAAAAGCAAAATTGGTTTACATGTTCAGCACGAAACCGGTTTTGTTCCTTTCATTTCAGTTTGGTTATCTGCAATCAAATTTTAGTTTATTACTTACCGAACCCAAAGAAATCGTGTGTAACCGAGTCGCTGTATAAAACTAGTCTGTGTAAAACTAGCTTTTGCCTGCGGTTTTGCCCACATTGTCTTAGGGTGTCAAAAACACGTTTTTGTATTTATATTTATATCAACTTTGTTGTATTTATTGCATCACATATATTATATATTTATTCCTTTATTTTTATTACCTACTCTTAATATATAATTTTAGTAATTCATCATCATCATTGAACCCACATCCAGGCCTCTTCTTCTCCATGATGTCTCCACGCCATTTTTCTTGGTCTCTCGCCGGCCTCTTCCATTGCCCAACAACAGCCTTGAGGATAAGTAAGCCATACCTTAATTATTTAATAGTATTTTGTGTAACTGTAACATAAATTGAGACATTGGGACACGAGTGCTTGTTTACGAATCGAACGGAGTGAGTTTCGTAATAGTTTTGCACGAGTGTCCCAATGTCTAATTATGTTCAGTTGCACACAATACGACCATAAAAATATCGTCTTTATTTATAATATTTTCACGAAAAATAAGAATAAGAACACTTTTTCATGAACCTAGAGTGCGTCATTCCGGTAATTCTGCCTTGAAGGCCAATCAGGATAAAGAGAGCGTGGCTTAAGAAATTAGGTCGGGACTTATTTTTCGTCTCTGTTGTTTATTGGGTCTCTAGAGGTTTTATAATAAATTGGGCCAATCGCAGTTCAGAATCGCGGTGTTATAATGTAATATTATAACACATTATAACACCGCGATTGGATAAACAATGTAGGTACTTATAAAACAGCTTTAGATAAAAAAAAAATGTATTTCTCCTTATTACATTTATCAGTTATACCCTAATCACGTACCAGGGTTCCATATCGCGGATGAAAAATTAAATTTTATATATTTTTTTCAACCACTATATTTTTCCTGTAATCTTTACGTAAACACATATTACCAACATCTTTTTCACATTTTTCGGTCCATCGGTTTTGGAGATAGGGGGACATACATTTTTTGTGATTTTTCAAGGGTTTCTCGAAATAGATGCAAGTCAATATAGATTTTTACAATTAGCTTTTTAATATCTACAATTTGATACCAATATTGTATTTTATAAAATATTTTTTCTTTTTTTTTTTTTTTTTATATTTCTCATTTGTGTTGAACTTTTTTTACATTGCTATAGTTTTCCTGTAATTGGCCAGTTATGATCTATAATCAACATTTTTTTATATTTTACGGTTCACCAGTTTCGGAGATAAGGGGGGACATGCATTTTTTTGTGGTTTTTCAAAGATTTCTCGAAACCAGTGACGGTAAATGTAGTAAAGGTATATATTTTTACCATAAAGTTTTTATTATCTACAATTTGATACCCATATTATATTTTTAGAATAATGTTTTTTAATTTTCTCTCTTTTGTTTTAGAAATATTTTGAAAAATTTCAAATGTTTCAAATTTATTTTTAAATTTTGTTACGTGGGCAAATTAATGCTATTTTTGTGCATAATTTCAAGCCTTTATCTTTAGCGGTGCTAAAGTTATGAGGCTGTGACATACGAAAGGACGGACAACGGAGTCTCACCATAAGGTTCCTTTTGTACCTTTTAAGTACTACGGAACCCTAAAAATAAAAAAATAAAAATTTCCAGATTCACTACACTTATTATACACGTTTAAATCGGGAATGGAAGAAAACACCATTGGATATGAGATTTAAATTGTGCGAGTTTATTAATAAAGACCCGTTGGTTTCCAAAACTTTGGCGAAAGTAGGCGTAGTCTGCCCTATTTCCGTAGTAAGTATTACTTTTAAAAAGCTAAAATAACAAACGAAAAAAATATGTGTAATAAAAAAAACGTCACGACATAAATCCCCGATGGGGTATCAGAGGTGCTTCCAATCCAAGTATACACCTACGGTTCACCGGCGACTATTACATCTCAGTGTGATGGGTGAAATGGAAACTTTGCGATGGCAACATACACAATTACATGGGTAATAAGGTTTTGTTGAATAACTATTGAGTGAATTTTGAATTTAAATGAGTAACAATCCGGCTGCGAAACCGCTCTTAAATTAATGTTGTTAGTGGCATTTTCGTTTCTGTTGTTCAATACTTTAAATCCATGTAACTTGGCTGACAATGGAGACCCCTTTGCTAAGGTTCGGCAACCTTATAGTTTTTTTAAAAGGCTTAAAAGGATTTGTTATTTGATGACGTATGGATTACTATACAAGGTGACTTTTTGATCATCGCCCAAATTCATACTGGAGGCTTGGTAAGTGATCAGCATCATGAATCGATAACAATTTTTGTGAAATTCGTATAATGAAATTTCGACTTCCCAGTCCTAAGTGAATCACTATGGGGAGTCAAAATTTAGTTTTTTGAATTTTACAAAAATCGTTCATGATGCTGATGAGTTACCAAGACTCAAGTATGAATTTGAACGATGTTCACAAATTCACCTTGTATATAAGGTGACATTTATTTAAACAGCCAAATTCATGGCTTGGTAAGTGATCAGTATCACGGATCGATAAACATTTTTTCTAATTTGACAAAATAAAATGTTGACCTTCCATAATAATCAAGGGCAAATCCAGGCTTTGATTTTGAGGGGGGGGGGGCATTCTGACAATGTTTATCACAAAGTTTGAAAATTAGTTTTTAGGCTCCTTAAGCCTTATGACGCTTTTGGCAAAATATATATCTTCTATACTTATGCTGAGTAAAAGTACATCCGAATAGAGCCGATAATTCAAGTCAAATGTCTGGAATTCCTGGGTGTTTTGGGGGGGTCCCATGCCCCCCCCCCTGTATCCGCCAATGATAGCAATTGACTCAAGGGTTTGTAGAGAACACGAAAAATATAATTTAAGAATTTCACAAAAAGGGTCATCGAACCTTAACACTAAGAATTTACCGAGTCTTCAGTATGAATTTGGCTGTATAAATAAACGTTCAATCTAAAATGTTTGTTTATTGCTTTTTAGGGCACCTTAAAGTACTCTATTATGGGCTTAACTCCAGTAGAAGTACCAAATATGCCCATGGCTAGTACTCAAGGAAGGATTGAGTGGGAGTATTCTCTAACTGAGAACCCTCGGGTGGTCCTGACCAAAGGATTCTTGTATGTGAAAATAAAAAATTGCGACTTCTGTCGTACTAAGACACATTTACATAGTAATATAATAACATAAAACTATGGGATAATTTGGGTTTCAAGAAGTATAAACAATAATAAAAATTATGTTGGATTTAGTTTTATTTTGTACCTACATATTCGCAAGTATGAACTGGGAACCCGGAAAACATGAGAAATCAAGAAAATATATTATGTCAATGAGAAAAGCGCTTTAAGGTCAGTCGCTCGGTACAAAGTGCACTACTTAAATTTGTTCTTCTTGTTAAGAAGTTAAAAGTGAAAAAGTAATAGGTCTATGCCAATTCACGGTCAATTCACGCCAATAGTTCAGTATAAGTTAGATTTATAAATCAACAGTTTATAAATCAAATGCACGATAAGTCACGATTTTGTCAAAACAAGCTTAATATGCTGTTTTTAGTTTGTTTCGACCAAATAATGGCTAATTCTGCATTACATTTCAAGCTGTTGATTTATAAACCTAACTTATACTGAACTATTGGCGTGAATATAGACCAATATATGTATTTTCCACATTAACCTTCTTAACTAGGAAAACAAAGTTAAGCTGTGCACTTTGTAACGAGCGACTGATGTTTAACCTTAAGTATATTAAAAAACATCTAATTTTAAAAATGCAGTGACCACAGAGAAATAAAAAAAAGATCGTGATAAAAAATAACAAAATTAAAAAAAATCCAAACAGCCATAAGGTATCCTCTGGAGGCGAATCGAATTAAATCCGATGGTAATTCGTTTAAAAATAGCAGCAGCACAACCTTATTTTACGAGCTGACCTGGAAACGATGATGCTGAAAAAAATGAAGCCAGACTTATCCAATATGTGTGATGGAATAATGTGGGTGAATGAAATTTCGGTGCAGTAACAGTTTGCGTCAAATATTGCATTTGACTGATTGGGAAACATGTCCAATGTGGTTTTGTGGTTTTTAGATAATACTAACTAGTTCTGGGAATAACTAAAATAATTTACCTACGTAATTTCAATGTTTTTTACTAAAGGCACCTTGTCCCAAAATTACTCCTATTGATAATCTTATTTCTCCTAAACGGTTATCTATTCACAGACCATCCACCCATTAGACATCTTATCAACTAAGGACAAGCGAGAATTTTTTCCACCATTGCCGGGGTGTTGCGAGGTATAATGCGGGTATAATATTAAGCAAGTAAATAGAGATGCGACACTATGGAATGACATTACAATTTGTATAGTAGTGAAATAGCACTGATGTGTTTGCGAAAAACGTTCGACCTCTTTATGATTTCTAATGGGCAAGTGGTATGTATATAAAAAATAATAGATATTGTAGATTTTTAGGACAAATTTTATTTAACTTACAATTATATGTACATACACACAATCATACACAAACAGCCTTTTCGGTCTGGTGTTTCAATTGTGTAGTATAAATGTAAATAAAAAATAAAATAAAAACATAGTACTGTCATGGCGTATTATTTACTGAAAATAATCAACTAAACTATGTAAAAAAAATTATAAAATACAATCATTGGCTTAATAATCATTTTCTTAATTTAATGTGGTTTAATTATAATACTACTTTTTTACGTTAAGGCGATTACCTTCGCTAAATTAGCAGCTCGATTATGTCACTACAAATATCAACAGAAACGACATTGAAATAACGTTCATATTAGCGCGCAATGCATAGTGGCTGTTACAACGCTCGCTGCGTCCTTGAGAGGGCGAAATAGGAGAAAATTATACTTTTCACTTGGACGTGATTACTCGATTGAATAATCTTATGTTATGTTTATAGCTATAAAGTTTATCTATTTATCAAAGCATAAATGAATTCAATCGGCCAAGCCACTCAGGAGCAGTAGGGAATTTGAGGACAAAAAACACCATTCAGTAAAAAAAAAAATCATGTAGAAGTTTTGGTGGTATGAAAAAGAAAAATGTTGCATATGTTGTCTAAGAGTGGATTATTCATAATACATTATTAAATTATTTTTTGTTTGGCCATAAACGAGGAGTAGGCTTTAGAAAGTACCCATTTGGCAATAGTAAGGCCCTTAAGCGTCCATGTTCTGCGTACTGAACAAACCGGTAAAAAAAATGTACCCGGATTTGCTCTTGCGAATTCATAGTACCACAGAATAGGCAATGTATTATTGCCTTTATTGCAACATTTCTTGTGTGTACGTTTGTGTATATTACAATTTGAATAGCAACAGAGGAAGGCCACGTTCAACGTTCGAATACTAAATAAATTGTCGAGCTTCTGAGAGCCATAACTGACCGAAGTACTAATGCTACTGTTTCGATTGAAACTAGTATTTATACCGTGGAAATAAGAGCCAAAGGAGAACAAAGTGTACAGGTCAAAACAATACAATTTTAGATATCAAACGATGTTAATGTAACTGCTTTGTTGTGAGGAATAAACAAGAGTTAGGCGATGACATAAACTGAACCATGTATAAAGTTGTGCTTTGAACTCTTCGATATAGTGTAGGTAAGATTTTAATTAAGATACGCGAGGATAGCATGGTAATGCATATACCTCTTCTCCTTGATAGTTTGTACAGAGGTAAATTGCAATAATATTTGCTTACTAGTAAAACATTAATTGTATTTATTACGTCCAAGAGAACTATGTACAGTGGAGACCACATCAAGCTATACACTTGCAGTACGACACTAGCCCCTAAGAGAAGAATATAAGATAGGTAGAAAGTCCAATGTGTCTTACTTGATGCGGTCTCCACTGTACAAAATTCACGAGTATACATTTAATACACTCGTAGAAAGAAAGCGACAACAGACTTTTTCACTGTCCATTTAATTTAATTTTCTATCATTTAATTTAATATTCTTAATTTTTTGTTATTCTTAGTTTTTTTTTGTTAGCGTTATATAACGCCTTTGTAATATTACACAGAGTTTAGAAAATTAAGGCACTTCAACTGGGGCTTTCTAGCTTGCTACACCGCGGCGGCGCGGCGTAGCAAAATCTTTAACCAGTATATTAGTAGCAGAACATAGATTCAATTATTTTTATATACTAGCGAAATCCATCGCTTGGGAAACTGTAAATAATACAAGTGTGCAATTTTTAAAAATCAAAAAATCAATTCGAAACAAATTCACAGAGAAAAATGTGAATCAGACGAGGTTCAAAAATGCATTTTTGCCTGTCGCGGGCCAGCAATTTATCCAGTTTGTTGATGGACTAGTGGACTCTTCCGAATTTTAGTTGATACACATTCTAGTAACATGGTGTAATTTTTAAACTGTGTGTTTGCATTTCACACCTTGTCATAAGAAACGTTTCGAGGCGACCATATTCTGTGACGCGACGCTACAACATGACGTGTAATCTCAGACGGTTACGAAATACAGAATTTCATTAGATTTATAGCTAAATTCTTTGCTTGAGCAACTTTAAATATAAGTAGAGTAATATAAAGTAGTGATAATGATAGGAAAATCAATAAAAAACAAAAATAACTATGATTTATGTGTATGAACTGTGATATGTGTGGTCTTTCTTTATTCAGACCTCGAGTATCTGTTTAACATTGCCGTTTTTTTAACCAAAGCAAAATTGAGAGCAAAACCTGTCATTTTACGTCATGGCATTACGTCTTTGAAGCAGAAATTTCAAAAGTGCTTTTTAAATCGACGATAAGACTTACTTAAAAAGCTTCGTGATTTTTTAAATATTGTTTTTACAAGGAATTACTTTTTTCCCATCGGCCAAATGAAATTCCTGTCATTCACAAAACAAACGAAAAAAAAAGGTGCAAGACATTTTTTTTTCAGAGTAAAGGTAACACATCACTTGAGATGACTTTTTTCCCAGTAAGTATTTATTTAATTCCAGTAACATCTAGGATTGATACAAATACTACATATTTACATATATCCGTTGGCAGAATATTTAAATTAATATCTCATGTAAAAAAAAAATGAAAGAAAAATACTGATATTTGTGAAGGATATTTCAAAACCTACAAATTTTACCCCTTAAGCTTTTCTGATCTATGCGAATTCCAGAGCCAAAGTCTATCCAATTTACAGAAAAATCGTCACACAGGCTTTAATTTTAGTTTTAGTGCTGTCAAAACTAAATTTTCATCGTTGCAAAATAGTTCATAAGTGTGAAGAACAGAAGCTAAATTACTTTGGAAAAATTTAAGTATTGACAGCACTAAAACTAAAGTTAAAGCCTTCAGAATCGGCTTTATTATACCGTTAAAGGTTCGGTGCCGTAACCAATGAAAGGAGACGAAGATACACAAGAAGTTGCCCAAATTACCTCTACCTCAAGTTCACACCCAACCCGAAAAAATCGTACCGGCTCCGCCGGCGACGACGCGGGCGCAGCGGGCTCAGAGACGAGCGGTTGCGGCCGCGGCAGCAGCGGCGGCGGGGGCGCCTGCGCGGTGGTGATGGGTAGCGGGGATATTCAGTCCTCGTGAGGGTGTCGCACGCGCCGGACCACCTCGCGAAGCCTGATGAAGGTCACTCTTAAGTTGACTGAAACGTCGAGATTTCTCACAAAAATAATAGCGAGTCGCTGTGTTATCTATTTTGTAATGAAATAGATAGAGTGGTTGGTTCAGAGTCAGATGTACATTCAGTCAAGAAAGTATCGGGAATGGCTGATTTGTCTATGATTCCAAATTCAAATGTCGTAAATTTTTGTTGTTATAAGATTGGCACAACTGTTTTCCATTCCGGCGCGGAGTTTGAGTTGCATCTGTTATTTAGATTAAATACAGTGCTGTTTTTAGTCATATCATATCTTGTGTGTATTGCGAATTTCATAATGGACAAAAACATTGAACAAAGAGTTTGTCTTAAATTTTGTTACGCCAATGGAATTTCGTGTTCGGAGTCACTGAAAATGTTACAAAAGGCTTACGGTGAATCGACTTTGTCAAAAACACGTGCTTATGAGTGGTACAAAGCGTTCAAGAGTGGGCGAGATGTGATGGAAGATTTGCTTCGCTCTGGTAGGCCATCAACGTCTGCAACTGCAACTGAAGTTAATATCGCAAAAGTGAAGAAAATAGTGACTGAAAATCCTCATTCAAGTTTGAGAGAGATAGCCGCCGAACTTCTATGTCTCACGAGTCGATCCGTACCATTTTAAATAATCATTTGGGTATGAAACATGTTGCCGCTCGGCTAGTCCCAAAAGACCTCAATTTTCTCCAAAAACTCAATCGCATAAGAGTCGCTGAGGACATGCTAGAACGAGTCAATTCCGACCCAACATTCCTGAAACGCATTGTTACTGGTGACGAGACGTGGGTTTACGAGTTTGACATGCAAACTAGTCAACAAGCTTCGGAGTGGCGCCAACTGAACCGAAACCGAAAAAACCACGCCAAAGTCGATCAAAAGTCAAAGTTATGTTGACTGTTTTCTTTGACTATCGCGGTGTTGTGCACTCGGAATTCTTGCCGGAAGGTCAAACGGTAAATAAAGAATATTATTTGAGCGTGATCCGGCGTTTAAGAGAACAAATTCGACGAAAAAGGCCGGATCTGTGGAAAGAAAATTCTTGGTTTATGCACCACGATAATGCGCCTTCGCACAAGGCCATCATTGTGAACGAATTTTTGATCAAAAACTCAACAAATACCATCGAGCAACCACCTTATTCACCAGATATGGCTCCAGCCGACTTCTTTCTTTTTCCTAAACTCAAATTACCACTTCGTCGCACCCGTTTTCATTCGGTAGAAGACATAAAGAAGAATTCGCAGCAAGAACTGAATTTAATTCCGGAAAAAGCGTTTAAAAAATGTTTTGATGACTGGGTTATTCGTTGGCGTAAGTGTATTGTTTCCGAAGGAGCATACTTTGAAGGTGATAAAATAAATTTTGATGGATAACTAACATTTTGTATATTATTGATTTTTTCCCGTTACTTTCTTGACAGAGTAGTATATATTTGATCAAATTATGCATCGATTGGTATACAAGTAGTTACACACATTGGTAAGGGTGTGTGAGTTGTGACACACACTACAATACTACCTAACTACACGATAATATAAAGAAAGGAAACAATTAAGAGTCCTCTTAACACGCTATATGCTGCGAAAGTGTTGCCACTTAAAAAAAAAACCTTACCAGAAAAAATAACGAACGCAAATCTGCAGTGTATGTAGAAATAGCATTGAACTGTTTTTAAATAGCATAGTTACCAAAGGATAACGTGTTCGACGAGTAGAGTTCATGAATGAAACTCATAAAACAGCCGTTTTTACCAAAAAGTGATTCATGATATCGTCGAAGACGTTACCTATGAAAACTATGCTATTTAAAACAGTCGAATCTAGAAATATTACCCCGCAGATTTTCAATCCTATTATACAGTGTGTCCCTCGTACAAGTGCACATCCGAAAAAGGGTGAAACTAGACCTTATTTTATCGACAAAAAATGATTTTTTTTAGGACATATTTGTTTTATAAATTAACGTTTTAATTTTTTTTTGCCTACCATGGAGACTATGTATAAAATATGTCATAACTTTTGATCTATCGCGAGTAATGCAATGAAATAAAACTGTTATAATCCTTAAAAATTAGACTTTGCATACCAAATCAAAAACAAAACATAATCAACTACCATTACCGTAACAATAATATCCTAAAAGATTATTTCTTTAATTTTTCCGTCTTTTTTTTCAGTAATAGAATTTTTTTTCAAATTTTTTTAACAAAAAAAATATACAACGTTCTATCATAAATACAATATTTGCTACGAGCGGTTAACCAAAGGCATTGCGCTCGCGTCCTATACAAAGATACCCAGGTGGAGTATTTTTTCAAGATTAAAAAAAAATACAAAAAAAGATTTTTCTTTGTTTTTGTAGATATATTTAGATCTAGTTTCACACACTTTCGGATGTGCACTTTTATGAGGGACACAATGTATTTATAGTAAGTAAGAAATGTTTTTTTTTTCTAAAATGGTAGCACTCTCACCTGTGTAATGGTTGCCTTGGCTACGATGCTGAGTGGAGATTAACCATTTTTTTTATGATTTCCGTGTCGTCGGGCTGCAGCTCTTTTAATGAGTCCCGTAACTTCTTAAGCGTTAATTAAGGTTATTAATCTGGAGGCACGGGCAGGTTGTTTTCACTAATTGCCGCAGAGTTTACTTCAGACTGAAATTTGAAGTTCCTTCAAAAAATAGAGTCTAGGCGAAGCTTCGGTATCTGAAAATATGTGTACTTAAAATCTGGATTAGGCACTGGTAACAGGTTTTGGGTAAATTTTTGTTCGAAAAGCCTGCTTCACGGCTATATACACTAATGCAATGCTAATATACAAGACTATATACATGAATACATAGAAAAAAACAGCAACTGAGTTAGATGCAGAAGAATAGTATCAGAAAAAGAAATCACAAAGAGAGAAAGACAACAACAGGGGAGCACGCTTAAGGTGATATATCGTCCGTGCAAAGGTCCCCGTTACTCCAGGCGGAAAGACCCGCAGTGCGAGCGGGACGGAATCGGTGAAAATTCACCAAAAGCCGGTTTTAAATTATTACAAAACTAACCAAAATAGCTATGAAAATTTCCATGAGCAGTAATGTAGGTATTGTTAAAACTTCTAAAAATATTTTTGAAGTCTGTATGCGATCTCGATTTGACAGAATATAAAAAAATGTAAATTTAGACTTCATTTCAATAATTATTTCGTTCGGGTAAAATTCCTCCAATCGCGTTTCTGTAGACCAAAATCTAGAAAAAGGTCCAAAAATTGTTATACTAATTTATTTAACTTGGGACTTCTTTTGAACAGCAGATAAATAACTTCCAAAAGTGTTGATTTTGACGATATGCATGACGATATGAAATCATGAAAATCAACGCTCACGTATTATAATTGTTGACTACATGACAAACAATTTCAGAATTTTCGAGGCGAGTGTCGTTTTTAGAACGGCAACGACGCGACCTTCACCGTCGTGGCAGTGGCGTGCACAGAACTTTTTGCTGGAAAAGCAAACAATTGGTCAAGAACAACAATAAAAAATATATAAAAAAAATTTAAATATCACTTTGAAAAAAAAAGTTTGTATAGGAAATTTTCACTCTGTTTTGTCTACCCTGGCGTTATACAAATTTTTTTTTTCATTTATATTTTTTCATATTTTTTTTATTGTTGTTCTTGACCAATTGTTTGCTTTTCCAGCAAAAAGTTCTGTGCACGCCACTGCGTCGTGGATGTCAAACGGCCAATGAGTGTTGGTATGTAGTCAATAAAAATAATACATCAGTGTTAATCCGTTTTTCAAAATGTTTTAATTAGGTACAGTGTTTTATAATTTTGTTTATATTTTTTGAACACGTTTGAGTGATGAATTTGTCAACTAAAAACAACAACACAAATAGTTGGCTAGTAACTTCTAAATAATTATCTTAAGGCATTTTCATCATAATTTTATTAGAACTAAACTACGACATATTTACGCAACATATTTAAAACTTTCATGCCGTTTAACTTATTTGACTTATGTGTCTATGTTTTCAGGTGATTAAGGAGTTTGGTGATCATTAGGTTTTAAGCAGCCAGTTCAAAAAGAAAAGAAAAATGAATTGCATTCATTCTGAAAATTGTTCAAAATGAAGTGATGTTTGCTTTATTTTATAATTGCAATAATAATAACGAAAATAATTTTGTTGAATTTATATATTTAAAATCATCAAACACTCAAAATTTAATGAGGGGTTTTCAAAGTCAAATTAAAAAAGAAAAAGTAGTACCGAACGACTCGATAGATGGTGCAGCTTTTACTAAAAGTGTCAATAAATGTGTTTCTGGCAACACTAGATTCATGTATTATAGCTAAGATCTATTATTCTTTCCACAGTGAATTCTTAGGGAAACTGTGTATTCCTATATTTTTACAATTAGCCACAACGCATCAGCTGACTATGTTGAAAATTGAATGAAACACCAAGTAGAAAACAACACCATATATACATAACAAAATAAGAATATTTTTGTGAAGGGTATTGTTGGATTTGACACTTGACTTGAAATTTTTTAGCCCACAAAATATTGCTGCTCACAGATTAAAAAATAATCTTTGGTTTTTGACACTTGAAAGCAGGGTAACGCCATCTATGTTTACCTCTGAAAGCTTGATCAAGGTCAGTCTGGAAAACCGCTCATTATATCCTATCCTGCTGCCAGTGTAAGGCGGGCGTTGGCGTCGTCCGACGATCAAACTGAACGCAGCGTAAACCAACGTCCAAGTTTGAGAAAAAAAAAACATGGTGCTTATGTGTTATGAAAAAAACACTTTTCCCTCTACAAGTTCTTGACCCAAAACAATTTTTTGTTTGTTTTTATATGTGTTACCATTCGGCTTTTCTTTATATTGATATATATTTCAGTTTTTATTAAAATATACACATAAATAGATTAGAGCAAGATATATTTCGAACCCTCTTGGATTCGGCATCAGTTTTGTATTTAACCTCTTGAGGTAAGTTTAAATAGGGCTTTCTGATACCTCTTCACGAAATTTTCCCCCAATATGATCAACGTGATTTTCAATATAATGAGTTCATTTAATTTTATTTAACTCCTTATCCTACAGACCTACTATAAATTGTCTCGTTTTATTTTTGAAAAAAGCGCAATTCATGCTTCGTATATAAAAGTCCTCACCCTGCAGGCTCGGGCTTTTAACTTACTCGGCAAGGGAGAGCTCACTTACTTGGTCTCAGCAATAATGTACTATTGAAATTTCAACCGGTTTTCAGAGTTAAATCTTTGCTTAATCTTGTGTTCGTACTGTAGCGTGGTTAATGCGTCTAGGCTAGGAAGTTAATTGCCTTTCATTTACCGTAAAATGTCGTGTAAATTGAGTAACTGAAAACAGCTTTTCCATTTTGTTCGTATAATTAAACAGTTTTAATAATACGTCATTAACTATGAAATTGCCAAAATTTTCTTTCAGATTTACGAGTACACAATTCTTGTAATTCAATAGCTAAATATTTTCATTATTTGTTTTTTGTTTGACAGTTGACTTCAAGGTTTTACATCTACATATGAAATTTTGCTTTTATTGTCTGTTTAATAACTAAAAACAAATCTTCGAAAACAGTTCGTCCTAAATGCCATCCGTTACAATGAAAAGATTCGTAATAAATTTTTACAGCTGACTATTTTCAAAAATGTTCAATTAATGGGTCTCTTAGCGTAGGGTTGTCTACAAAACAATATATAAAATTTAGATTTGTTATTGCAATAAGAAATGCAAAAATAATATAACTGGAAATTGAGTTTTCTTCAAATTCTACGTAGAAAACGGCAATTTCATAGTTAAGAGGATATACCGTGGCGAAATCAGTGTTTGATGGGCGTGGTTTCGCGCTCGCCGCGAGCAGAGAATATAAAGTATTACAGCGAGTCAGCGCGACAAACCGCAGCTGCAGGAGTATTGCCGTTGCAATATTCCACAATTTCCACATAACATACTAAATAACTAATCAATTCAAAAATAAATATTATATTATTAAATACAAATAAATTTAATTATCATACAGATACAGTTATCGAGTTTTCACTGTATTTTGAAATTTTAGAACAGAAGCAGTGGAGTCGCTATTATGGTTTTATTTTCAAAAATATTGACCACAAAAAAATAAGTTTTCGTGATGATAAGCTAATCGTTGGTATAGGAGCCCAGAGAATTTTTTACACGTCATTTTCAGGATAAATTGTAAAAAGAAAAGGACAATGGTTCTTTTAAAATATTTTAATCAGAAGAATTCAAAATCAACCACGTGGTTTACAATCTCCTCATTATTTTCTACTACTACGGCCTTTGGTCGCGAGTTTGTCTCTGGATAATTATTTCTTGGAGGGGCTTTCGGACACATGTTTTCTTTATCCTGTTCTTTCACATATTCTGGATCACGAATTTGTAAATTTAGTCTGTGTCTGGGATCAACCACTTCTGGTAAAAGACAATCATTGAAAAACGAAAGCAAATGTGGCTCCATTCTTTCATGCCAAAATAATAATTGGTCATGCTTTAGTATAATTTCGGTTTTTATCTGATTATTTCCGTACCATACGGCCAATGCACATTTTCCTTTTTGACAAATATATAATTGGCCTTGAGCTTGAATAAACCAATCAGATTATTGGTTTACTTCTATCTGTCCAGTTTTCTTATTTTTACGCCAAGAATGCATCTTTATGAATTCATTTGAATACATTCTGTAACAAAAGTGAATATTGTAAACAAAAAGCTAAAAATATATTTACTTTTAAATATTTTGTCTTTATTTATTCATAAACTCACGAAACTCACAATCTTCGATGCCTATTTCGTATGGATGTTCTTGTTCATCATCATGAGTATGATCTTCTTAATGTCTGCGCTTCTTAGTCACATCCTTAGGTCTAGAATAAAAAGACAATATTATACGAATGTGACAGTGGAATACACGTAAGCAGACACAACCGGTATTTGCCGTATGGGCAGAGTTTGCTGGGTAGCTGGACTGCAGAGTTTATTCAAACAAAAGATTATCACATTTCACACAATTCACAGTTACATTTTCAACATTGTTGATAAAAAACTAAAAAATGACATATACATATTATATATATATATTATTTCATTACCCCAATTCCAAGGTTTAAAATTATATTGAAAAGAGGCAAATTTGGGATAGTACCCCCTTAATAGAAATATATTAGTACTTAGTATTAAAATTATTTATAAACAGAATATTTTACTTTTTTACTTTGATATTATATTACTTTGACATTTTGATACATGTGATGCTAGATTATTATTGTTTAGATTAAATTTTTTGACATCTGTATTGAATTTATTTACTTTTTAAATTATTTATCCTCTTTTACTTTTTATTGTTTTAGATTGCAATTGTTTGTGTTAACTACATTGAGAAGTGTAACTGGCGGTTATAAATAAATATAGGCTCGTCTCTTACAAGAGTATACGAACAAAGGTACCTTCATTTTTTTTTCCAGAATAGCTCTTGTTATTGTTATTAATCTCACGAAATTTCAGTTACCGGAAATCGATAGTTTCCTCAAAAAAAATGTTCAAGTTTCGTAAAATAACCTCAAAAATTGTCTTAAGGTGCAATTTTAATTGATTTTATGACTTGATATTTTTTTTTGGTTGTGTTCCGAAACTGCTGTGAGTTATGCATTAAAATTGACGTAATTTAATTTTTTTGTTCTTATAGTATAAAACCAATGCAGGCATTATTTTTTCTTTGTGATTTCATTCAAAGTTTATAAAGTTTATGCATGTCTTTTATTTAGCTTACCTAATAGGTTGCCTTTTTGTTGTATTTATGCTGATTAGTGATTTAATAGAAAAAATAGGTTGAATCTGTTGCAAAACCGAATCAGAGCACCTGACTCTATGCAAAAAATAGGTTGAATCTGTTCCAAAACAGAATCAGAGCACCTTGAATCTATACAGTCTTGTGGGTACTACCCCTAGAGTGTATATAAAAAGCCGTAGGCGTGGAGGAAGGGCAGCCCTCGCCTGGCGACCAACAAGCCGAAGCTCCGAAGGTGAGCATGGGTGACTGTCCTTTGTTACGCAAGGGCGAAGGGGCTGCACTTTCCGCAACGCCCAAGCAATTGCAAAAGTAATTTTGGGTCTTTAAAGTTAAAGAGACAAAAAAGTGAGGTTTTGTTTTGATTTATTTTTTTTAAACTATTTTCATTTCCCCCCCCCCCTCCCACTACACGTACACTTAATATTCGAGTTATTTTATTCTACCTAAAATAACCTAGAAATTTTTAATTTTGAAAAAAAAAAATAAAAAAAAAACTATTGATTTCCGGTACCCCCCCTTCGGGGGAGGAATTATACCCCCCCCTCCCCCTCTAAACATATACATAGGTACATATA
The DNA here is from genome assembly GCA_934047225.1 of Ypsolopha sequella. Lineage (NCBI taxonomy): Eukaryota > Metazoa > Arthropoda > Insecta > Lepidoptera > Ypsolophidae > Ypsolopha > Ypsolopha sequella. The sequence goes on from OW203996.1 coordinate 15,939,965, forward strand.
CTTATATAAGAGTCCTTCCTAAACATATCTTATGTCTCATGTCTTATACCATCACCGGGTCCCTGAAAAACATAACCCTCCCTCGGGCGGGCGGTCGGATAAATGACGAATTCAAGTAAACAAATAAACTTTTTGTTTGAAACAAATTTTTGGTTACAAAATGCTCACCTTTCTTGATTTTGCTCGAAGTCGGTAGATGCATAACATGCCAGACGAGCTATTTTTGTCTGGAGATAGTAGTAGTAACTCCTGTTCTATAATTTTACAAGAATAATCTGTCCCTGAGTCTGATATTAATACATCATCAACTGATAAAGATCGAAGACCTATAAAAATATAAAGAAAATGTGACAATGATGAAATATATATGATGCTTCATTTAAAAAAATTTTAATATTGGACATATTTCAATTTTTTATACTAGGTACGTAATATATATTTGTAGCTATTTTATCCAAATTTGTTTTGAGAAGAAAGAAAAAATAACAAATTACTACACTTAAATATTTCTAACATCATATTTTACTTAAAATTATAATATTCATAACATTTTGAAACCCTTACCCTCTTTTTGGAATCGACTGGGTGTTTAAAATTCTCTGCTCGTTTAAATTAAATATCATCAATGACGACTCCATGACTTTGCTTTGTTCTGTTGCTCTCGAACCGCTTGCACTGTCATTGAACGTCTGTGCTGATGGGTTTATTTAATCTATCTTATTTTCATGGTTATGTAAACATCTTTTAGCCCTGAAATATATCACATAATATATAAGTAAAGCGTTTTACAGATACTACACTAGATTCCAGAAAAGTCCGTCCTTGCAAGTTGACATGTAACAAATAAAAATCATATGTAGGTACTTACATGATTTTTGCGACCATGTCGTGACCTCTAGCTTGCATGTACTTCTTATATTTTTTTTACGTATGATTGTTCTGTTTTTATTTATTCCCCATTTTGGGGTATTGTTTTACGATTACGATTTATATCAGTAAACAACAATCAGTTTTAACCCTAAAACGAATCTTAACGAGATAAAAACTATAATGCAATAATGAATATTAACTTAGCAATAGATTATGATTGATAACAAACTTAAAATTTGTGGAAACGGGGAAAAACAAAGAGGATCAAACGCAGCACAGGTCCTTCTCACGGTAGAGCTCAGCGAGCACTGAAGAAAGTGAACGAGTGTGACAGCGCTATAGCCCGAACGTACAGAGCAGCAGTAGCACACGCGATAACAATAGTGCGCGCAAATCTCGACCTTACCGTCACTTGACGCGCAATTCATGTAAAAAATCGTAAAAAAATAACTAGAGTACCCAACTGAAAAATGATAACAGATAATTTAAAATAAAACGTTTCACATTCAGAGAAAAATCGTGGTTAGGATACGTTGAACCATTGAGGAGTAAAATTAAAAAAAGGGAAATATAAGACGTTACTTTGGAATTATTTTCTATCGAGAAAATTTTATCCAATTGCGTTTTCCATAACACATAATTTGAAGAATATGCCCAAGATTCATATAGTCTGAAACCAGATCTTTATATATTGTAGTTGTGTCATAAAATGAAATGAAAAACCCACTCCGATGTCGGTATATCCCCTTAATGATGAGACGTGGTCTCTTACCAAAGGCTTGATCCGCCGATTTAAGGTCGCTCAACGAGCTATGGAGCGGGCTATGCTTGGGATATCTTTGATAGATAAAATCTGAAACGAAGATTCCGTCAGAGATCAAAGGTGACAGACATAGCCTGCCGAATCAGTTAGTTGAAGTGGCAGTGGACTGGCCATATTTGTCGCCGACGTGATATCCGTTGGGGCCGTAAGGCATTGGAATGGAGACCACGTACAGCAAAGCGCAGCGTAGACCACCCTCGTGCCCGCTGGACTGACGATCTGAAAGACGTTGCGGGTGGCGGCTGGATGAGGATGACTGAGGACCGCCAAGAGTGGCGTAATATTGGATAAGCCTATGTCCAGCAGTGGACGAATACGGGCTGATGGATGGATGGATGACCTGGATGGATAATGTACCTAATATATATGATCAAAATACATTTGGGTAGAAATTAGAGAAAACCGATTGATCGTTGTGCATAGTACGCAGCCACTCACACACCTTAAACCTATGCGTATCAATCAGATTGAGTATTTTTACGTTTATTTTTAGCGCTGCTTTCGGAATTTGCATACACGCTTGTGTACCTAATATATTTCCATCCCAAAAACGCTCGACCGGCGAAACCGTTTCTAACTATTCGTTACTTCCAAATAAGTCGCACAGATCAAGGCATTTTCGTATCTAGTACTTGGCAATAAGTACTTTTTCACAGGGGAGTTTTTTCGTGAAAAGAAATAAAGTAACGTTTATTATTTGTTGTTTGTTAAGTTAATACTTATTTGATCGGAATAACAATAACAAAATACCATAATATATGATATCTACGGGCGCCATTAAATTCTTCCTCTTCCATTGAGTAAAGACGCGACTTGAGATATCTATGGCCACCAAGATTACCTTCCTCTTTAATTGAGTAAAGTGGCGATTTAAGAAGTATCCACTTTAAAATTTACGGTTGTACAGCTCGCTGCTTTTTTTTCTAATAACAAAGCATCATTTGCACACCTGGGCGAGGAAAGGAGATAGATAACGCAATTATTTTTCAACCGTTCCATGCCGGGGGGTCTCATTCAATTACAATGGAAAGAAAACACAACGCGCCATGTTTATGTGAATTGCTGCGGGGCTTCCACTGAATGTGCTTTTTGTAATTACTTTGATCTATTTACATTAGGCATACAATAACTTTTTTATATTTGTTGCAAACAGTTTTGTTTTTGGGTTGAATAATAATAAAAACCCATAAAAATCAATATACAAAAACTTTTTTACTATTATTTTTATATGTATTTAAGTTCTTTTTTCTCTTATTGGAAACAAAAAAATAACTTAACAATTTTAACTAATTTACAATTTTTTTAACATACTACAATATACATATGTGCGCCAAATAAAAATATGTTTATAAATTAAGTAAATACCGGTTGTAAATATAAACGTAAACATGGAAATAAAATTAAAATAAATAACTAAAAAAAATTAAAAACACGACTACCATTATAAAAATTTAACTAAAAAGAACAAAACAAGTTGTATTAGTTAGGATGTACAAGATGTTGGAGAAATACTTAACTTTGATGTATTAAAGCAATGTCAATCGTCACTTGACATATCCGATCGTCAGTGATCCAGACAAGGAAAGGAGACTACCATGCTAGCTACGTATGTGCATACACATTTTGTTATGTATTTTTTGTTGGTATACATTTTTACTGCAGGCGGGGACAGTTTTGTTTATAGTACGTGTGTTTAATATTAAACATATAGATACAGTGTGTCCTTCGCATATTCGAAAGTGGGTGAAACTAGATCTAAACATATCGACAAAAACAAAGAAAAAAATATATTTTGAATTTTTTTTTTAATCTTGAAAATGTACTCCACCTGGGTATCTTTGTATGGGACGTGAGCGCAGTGCCTTTGGTTAACCGCTCGTAGAAAATATTGTATTTGTGATAGAACGTTGTATTTTTTTTTGTTAGAAAGATAATGGAATAGGCAATGATAAATAGGAATAAAAGTATAGTGAAACGGGGACATAATTTTGAAAAAATTTAGTATTACTGAAAAAAAAGACGGAAAAATTAAAGAAATAATCTTTTAGGATATTATTTTTATGGTAATGGTAGTTGATTATGTTTTGTTATTGATTTGGTATGCAATGTCTATTCTTAAGGATTATAACAGTTTTATTTTATTGCATTACTCGCGATAGATCAAAAGTTATGACATATTTTATACATAGTCTCCATGGTAGGCAAAACAATTTTTAAAACGTAAATTTATAAAACAAAGATTTGTCAAATTTTTGTCGATAAAATAAGGTCTAGTTTCACCCCTTTTCGGATGTGCACTTGTACGAGGGACACACTGTATATACCTATAATTAAACAGACAAACCCGGTGTGTTTGTACATTGAAGAAAAGTAACTAAAGAAGAGTAATATAACACAAATCAGCTATTTTTAGAACTATATTTCTGATTGTTTGTTTGCGTACATTTCCGAAACCACTGAACAGATTTGGATGCAGTTTTCTTTATTGTCATCGTAGTGACCCTGGTCAACAAAAAGGCTATAAGAAGGTTAATAAAAAAACGCCCAGCCTGAAAACGGGGCAGATTTGAATAAACGCAGGTGGAGCCGCGGGCAAAAGGCTATAATCAATAAAAGAGTACATCAGAATTGAAGACATTCTTTCAATCATTTATTAATTTTCAATCATGAATTCGCTGACTTTAAATTATGTTAAGGTGTGTTCATTAAAAACCATTTCGAGATTGTGGTTTAATAAACCTTATTTTAGAACTTGTGGTCTTAAAAACTTCATGATGATGTATATTTTTACGAAAAAGCTGCAACTTTCATTTGACTTCGTGGGACGTCACTTGAGAAAAGGCTGTTTATAAATGTGTCTTTTGCTATCAAGATAAAAAAATATTACTCTCAGAGCCATTGTTTTTGTTTGACAGATGGATGACATACACCACTTCTTTTTTTATAAACAAGCAAAGGTTCTCAATCAGTATCATGCCTAAAATGTCCTAAGTGACGTTATATCTGAAAACTCATTCAAAAATATTGTTCAAATTATATACCGTAACAATGAAAAATATGATCTAAAATACCGAATATTCTCTGAAAAAAAAAAGTAAAGAAAACTTTTCGGAATAAAGCTATAGGAATTAAGCCAAATTCTTGGAATCATGCGATAAAAGACAGAAAGTTGACAATAAACTTTCATTTTTATTTTGAGACTTTTATGAATTCGGAGAAGGCCTCATAAGTTTCACAAATTTGTGAAGTGAATTTTGTAAGATCTTGTTGCTAATTTAATACTTTTTCGTTTAACTAGGTACGTAGTTAACTTAAAAATCGTAGTACGAGTAAAAACTGAGAATGTGCCATCATTGAACACACCCAAAATAGTCGCTAAAGTAGTGACTCATCCACGTAACTTTCAGTCAAACAATGGCACAGCCCAGGGCGGCTGCCGATAGACTACATCCAATAACTTGTTCCATGATTTGGTGAATTTTCATTCTTATATCAAAGAAACAAGAACTCTTGTATGAGGCGTTTGTTACGGATGTTTAATCTGCAACACGATCACGTCGGATCCCATCTAGAGCAGAGCCGCGGCCAGGCTAATTCGGTTTAGCTAACAGCCTAACTGTCAGCGACAGCCCTTTAAACATGTTAACTGGTTCCGATAATATAGACCTGGGGATGATGGGATATTAATAATGTAACAACGTTAATGTAATTTAGAAGCTGTTCTTAGCTGCTATAATAGATTAACAAAATTGGCGGCTCCATGATTCTCGTAAAAAAAAAGCAAAGGAAAGAAAAGATATTGTAAAACTTCTGTAGAACATCAACTAGAATTAGCTTGCATAGAAATGAGTACATATCTATATTATTCTCTGTGTTTACCGACCCTCGGGACAAGATTACAACATTTTTGAAAAAGCAATAGAAGAGGTTTTAAAATTATCATTTGATACCAAGAAAAAAGTTATTGTATGTGAAGATTTTAATGTAGATTTACTAGCAAAATCGATTATGTGCTCAAAACTAATACATTTATTCAAATCATTTAATTTGTCTAATGTGTTCTTAGAACCTCTTAAAAAAATATTTTTTTGCTGTCGAGCGGTCGGGCGGACTACACATCTCGAGGATGCCTCGTTTAGAGGCGAAACACGTGTCGATAAGTTTTCTTGCTTGTTATTTAAGATTGTTTTATTTTGTGCTCGTGCTGCTTGCTTTGCTTGTGCATGTTTTATGCGGGAGGGCGGGCGGTGCTTGAGTCTGCATTTTGAGTAGCATAGTAAGAGTGTTTAGCGGAATATTGCTAATTATTAATATACCCACAAATTTATGATGGACTTCCGCAAAGTAACGCCTTTTTCAATAAATTTTATAAATGACCTTCCTTATTTAGTTAAAGACTTAACAGACGCAGACGACACGTCACTTATTTTCAAACTGAATAGACGTAAAAATATCCTTGACGACACGAATACAACTTTATCACTGGTTCCTGATTGGTTTACTGCAAATAATTTAGTTTTAAACGCAAAAAAGACAAAATGTAAAAAAATTACGTTACCAAATGTAATTCAAGTGGATGTTTATCTGCTTTTGCAGGGGTCCACGCTGGAGTTAGTTAACGAAAGCAAGTTTTTAGGCATTACGATAGACTCTCGTCTTCAGTGGGGTCCCCACATAGAAGCCCTATGTGGCAGACTTAGTTCGGCCGCATACGCTGTTAAACGCATAAGGCAAATTACTGATGTAGATACTGCTAGGCTAGTAGGCTAGTCTATTTTAGTTACTTTCACAGCATTATGTCATACGGCATGCTGTTATGGGGTAAAGCCGCGGATACAGACGCAGTCTTTGTTTTGCAGAAGAGAGCAATTTGAGCTATTTATAATATGAAGCACCGGGATTAATTACGAGAAAAATTCAAAGAAATTAGTATATTAACGGTTCCTTGTATCTAAGGACTTGGTAAATATACCAAGTCCTTTGATATGTCAGAAAAATGTTGAGTCTTTCTCATGGCTTGTTGAGCAACACTGTAAGGAAACCAGAAATAACTAAGCTTTTCCAAAAATCAGACTCGCCAAGGTGGGTACCTCTTTCCTGGGACATGGTATAAGATTTTACAACAAACTTCCAAAGGAGGTCCTTATTTTGTCAGAGAATAAGTTTAAACTGTTTATTAAGGCCTACTTTTTACATATTTTGAAAAAAAAGACATGGTTTTGCTAAGCTTCTTGCCCTTCTTCTTAGCACGACTAATCGAATGGGCTGACTTAGGCATATATTTATTATATTTATTGCATACATTTATAATATTATTTATTCCTTATTCCTATATTTTTATTTTATTCAAGTGTATTTTTTCATTAAATTTAAGTAAACCAAACCTTTATTATTTTCCTGCATATTTCCCCATATTATTATTTATGAGATAAAACTATTTCCTATCCAGATATATTATTTCATTACTGTAAAACTGACCTGTAATAAGTGTATCTGTTATACATAAATTACATAAATAAATATATTTCATTTCATTTCAATCTAAAAACGAGTTTTAAAACAAAATAGATTTTCGTCTAAACAAAAATCATTTGTCTCGATTATTTCATGTAAAGTTATTAAACTGTTTGGCTTTTGGCAAGAAAACTTTCTCTTTACATACAAACGTAACAACTTTCCCCTATATATATATATATATACAACGTGTAGGATAACTTTTACTACAGAACAAACCCTGTACCCAACTCAAAAAAAAAAAATAACTGTTTCATAGAAAAATGCAATGCCGCTCGGCCGAAATGTATGGAAGGGTAGATTTTTTTTTTGGGATTTCGGGGTCGGCTCCATAGTAAAAGTTGTTCTATATCATTGATTGAATAAGCTGTTCAAATTTGGTTACACCTTTCTGTTACACGTTGTATATACATATTTAGGCAGATACGTCTTTGTATTAAATTTTCAAGTTTGAATTTTCTCTTTTATGCAATTATTTCCCACGGTAAACATAAAAAAACAGTAATGATATAAACTGTTTATTGAAGGTTTATTTAACCTGAGCTTAATTTGTGCGGTAGTCAGTGGAGGCGTTGTCCAGAACTTGTAGCGGATATTGAAGTTCCGTTGTCGCTGCTCTGTGCCGCTCCAGGGTGGATATAGGCCTCGTTTTTCACGGAGGGAGATGGGGGTTGTTGGGAGTCACTATCAGCAGCGTAAAATGGAAATAATAAAAGCCTTTATTTACCACAAAAATAATAAAATTACAACCCGGTCACATTATCTCGAGACCTCGCTGGAATGCGAACCATCCGCCCCGTTCTCCTTTCACCTTCCCGCGCTCGCCACGGATGCTTGTTTTGCGCACCATATCTGAGCGCCGACGCGACGTGACGTCATCGACGCCAGGTCTCGAGATAATGTGACCGGGTTGTACATGCACTGACATTACAATGGAAAAGTGAAATGGAAAAGTATTCATTAATTGTGTTGAATAAATAACGGGTCCCGTTCGCCAATGTTAATAATTTTACAACAAGCAGAAGTTATAGGTTATCTCACTCCTTAGAAATATACAATTTTATCGTGCATTTGCCCATGCCATATGGGTAACCTTGGTCTTGACTTTTTTTTGTCTTTGACTCATTGTGATTTCGACATATCGCGAGATACTTCCAAGTACGCAAAGTTTCCATTGGTTTGTGTAAATGAGAATTAAATATATATTTTTCAATTCAATGTTTTTTAATTATTATTTACATTAACCAATAGAAACTTTGCGATGGCAACATACACAATACATAGGTAATAAAATTTTGTTGAATAACTATTGAGAGAATTTTAAATTTAAGTGTTCTGTTTCGATTCTGTTCTGATTAATTAGAAAAAGGCGGGTTTTTTACAATTCGGCTGCGAAACCGCTTTTAACAACAACAACAACAATAAATATACTTTTTAATAAATATATAATTTGCTTTCAGGAGCTTTTTATTTTGGAGGAATATATATAGAGATAACTTAAAATATGTATATCTAAATATATAATAAAATAATTAATTTAGAAAAATATAATGCTTAAGTTGTACACAAATCGATCGGTTGACCTGTATGACCTTGACCTATGTTTGTTTGATGGCCATAATTCTACTGACTTTAGTAAATTCTGAAGATTTCTTAAGAAAACATGAATCTTATTTTAATTTTAATGTACAATGCAACTTGCATGCCCTAAAAAGCGTGTATTTGTGCCCGAAGAACAGCGATCACCACTCATCACTTTGGGACGTAATAATTGTCGTTGAAACACCGGTGGATTGTGACTTGAATTTCACAGTTTACACTCGCAACACCTCTGACACCCCTTCGGGAATTCTTGTCGTGACGATATATATATTTGATTATTTTACACAATAAATCCATTTAGAACAGTAATACATGTAATGAAATTCCGCGCTGCTACGGCACTACGATATCTCGTAGCAAAACGAGTGCTACGTGCTACGAGGTTCTATGACAAGACACTATTATCTTAACATTACTGCTTGCTTTAAGTCGCACATATTCTTATAAATTAATGTTTCCTGTCATTTTATACCCTTATTATAGGATGGGATTTGGTCAGCCGCCTGGATTCGTGCTGGGGGCTCGGTTGGTGATCATTGAAACTTGTTCCTGCTCCCTGGCTGGGTCTCCGGTGTGGGTTCCGGCAGTTGATTGGATTTCACCTTGTATAATATATATTTTACCTATAAATTTAATCGTTTATATATTGCTACATAAATTAAATAAACTTTTAATCCAGTTCATGTACATTTATTATTTCATTACATATATTTTTTTATAAAATTTAATTTTGACTTGTGAAACGTGTATTATATATACCTACTTTGCAAAATAAACAATTTGAATTTGAATTTGAATTCAAAAACCTGCAATAAAACTACGACTACTTGTCCTTGCGGATAAGCCTCATTATGTAACAAGAGAAAAGTAACAAAATACCTTGTGAATATTTTATCATTCTGTTACAAATTAGGCAACGGCATAAAGGGTCCTCGGTATTTATCTAGAGCGTTTTATACAACGGGTACATCAGAATAACAAATGCGAAACGTACTAGCTAGAATGCTTGGGAATTGGACTGCCGATAAGGGCATCGCTAACATAAATGGATGGGAACACGATGGGTCTGTTGTTAAAACGGTAACATGCCGATCTAGGCTACGGAATAAAAAAAATGGCTACGGGTATTTTGAACTGATATATGACGGGGAAAAATGAGGGTTCAGGTAGCTGATGGTCCGAGTTGCACGTCACTTGGTCGTTGTTAGGTCGATCTTGTAAATAACAGCACAGATAGTTCAAAATGTCTGTATTAATAATCGTTATTTAATGTTACATGCTTTGAATTACAACACTAGATAAAAGGCGATATAAAACAATAACGAAATCTGAATAGAAGTTGCACCACACACACCGTTCCGTCTGTGTCGAAATTCAGTAAATTAATGGCGTTCCCGCTCGCCTTTTCAAAGGCCATGATGATCGAGCCCGCGCGGTCTAGCGCGTGCGCACGTGGTTCCGTTTTCCTGTTTTACCTCCGGAAACAGGAAGTCAAGTTTTCTCGTTTGGTCGACTACCATGGCGCTACTAGATGGCGCCAGCGTTCCGGATATTCGAATCAAATGTTGACTTTTCTCCGACATATACATATATTTTATTAATGATCGGGGTAAGTTAAATATGTATATGGGGATATGATATTGTTTTCAAAACCCAGATTGGCTGCATTAATCTGTCCACTCGCAGGCGGAAAATTTCATGAAATATAACAAAAGATAGAAATTTTACACTTATTACGCCGTAGATACAGACAGCATCAAGAAAAGTTTTTCGTCCGCCGGCACAAATAAAACGATGGTTACATTCGCCAAAAAATAAAGAACCACTGAATACGCCGTTGGCTTACAAGATTCCATGTGACTGTGGAAATTGCTACAAATGAGAAACTAGACAGAATGTCTCCACACGTCTCACCGAACACATACGGAGTATGAAAAAATCAGACAGTAAGGGCTTAGCAGTGGCCGAACATGCCCTTGACTCGGGACCGTCTCATTACATCCAATTGGATAAGACTACAGTGTTGGCTCGGGAAAAGTTTCATGTGCCACACAAAATTTAAGAATCAATAGAGATCCGCGGCACCCAAGTTTCAACAGAGATGGTGGGTGGCTCCTGCCCCAAATACCTATGGAAACCCTTACTGAGTAAGAATTCAACAACAGAAATTGTGAATATTATCGAAAATGATGATATCCTCTGCTCTAAATGTGCTTTATTCTAATTGCTTGAACATGCCGTTAAAACGAAAAAATTGCTGGCCGCCAACTACCATGATCCTTTGGATGTCATACAAGAAATGTACAGCCTAATTTCATGTTCCTAGGTCCAGGCGTTTGGATTCAATCAATAAGTCAGGATATTGCCTTCTTTATATACGTAGGAATTATGAATAATATTTTAAATCACTTTGAGTCCCTTTTAACATCTTGACGTAACATTTAAATCCAATTTTTAACGAAGCTTAACGAAACAAAGTCACGTTAAGCCGGGTGACGTAAACTCGTTAACTTTTAATCCGGGCCGATGCAAATCTGATTGAAAATACGTCCACGTGTGTCTCTGTGTAAATGGTTCGTTATTCTGTTTTAAAACAATGTCTTGCAATAGGACATATGATCATTTACGCGTCTCACGTGGTACTTTATTAAAACTTTTGTTGAAGTTTTTCTTATTCCATAAAGAGACACGAGGATAAACTTTTGGACAATCATAATTTTTGGGGCGTGTTTATTTTGGGTGGCTGTAACAATTTGTTGGAAATAGGTATTGGTGTATCTAAGACGGTGGCTTCGACTGTGGAGGCATCACCATCTTACTTGCAAACCTCTCCGAAGTCATTAGGCACAATAAGGTGGCCCATTATGCCTGGGATCGAGTGAAAACAGATTGGTGACCGGCAGCAGCGTGCAAGAGTGCAAGAGTTCCGGCACCACGCTCACCAACCTGCCTGCCCCAGCGTGTGTTATGAGCATTTCTTCTAAGGGATTTAGCATAGAACGTCGATACAGTGTTTTTCCATCATACTTGCTCTCTCGTACAATGTCAAACGCGGTATGCGGGGGAGCGCAAGTAGGATAGATAAACTCTGTATCTCTGCCGCGTGCTAGCTACACAAGAGGACCGCCAAGATATTGTCCAGCAGTAAACGAACCAGGCTGATGGATGGATGGATAGATGGATAATCTGGGGCGTAGGGAGAAAGATGGGGAGGTGGACTTGCTCCTAGAATTCGACCACAGGCACAGGTGATTCCTTTTTACCAATATTACAGTCAATAGTCCAAATAAAACTTCGTTCGGACATAAAAAAAAAACACCAAGTGTTCAGAAATCAGAACTTTATTCACCAAATAATAGTGGTTGTTATGTGATTTTTACGTCATTTAATTATTAAATTAAAAACGGCAGTAGCTCAGAGGTAGAACGATGGCCTCTTAATGTTGATATCCAGGTTCGATCTTCGGTCGGGCATGAACCAATGAGTTTTTCGGAATTTATGTGCATAGTTGTTCTTACTTAACACTTGGTGAACGATGAAGGAAAACATCGTGAGTACGTATATATTATAATTCTATCATTCAATTCATATTATTACGAGTTTAATCAATGTCATAATTTGTCAGTAAATAATAGATTGCACGAGTGTCCCAATTATGTCCAGTTGGACACAATATTTTATTTACGGCCATTAAAATTTGTCAGTAAATAATAGATTGCACGAGTGTCCCAATTATGTCCAGTTGGACACAATATTTTATTTACGGCCATTAAAATTTGTCAGTAAATAATAGATTGCACGAGTGTCCCAATTATGTCCAGTTGGACACAATATTTTATTTACGGCCATTAAAATTTGTCAGTAAATAATAGATTGCACGAGTGTCCCAATTATGTCCAGTTGGACACAATATTTTATTTACGGCCATTAAAAATATTGTTTTCGCGTGACGTTATAGTATTATGTACAAATTTGGGATTTTTGTCCTATTAAGAGTCGGAGTTCCGAGATTGGGCGAAACAGGGTTCGAGGTTATGGCTTTTTAAGATAGTAAAATATTAATTTCTGAACAAAATAAATACCACTTGTTACCTTACAAGATGAAGTGCAGGTTCATTAAAAAAAATCTTGGCACTAATGTATAGTAACTTCAGAAAAAAAAACAGGATTTTCAAGTTCAGGTTACACCCGTAGCGCTGCAATGCTATTCAAGAGATTTTCTTGAAATTCCTGTTTTTTTTCTGAAGTTACTATACATTATTGCCGTGATTTTTTTAATGAACCTGCACTTCATCTTGTAAGGTAACAAGTGGTATTTATTTTGTTCAGAAATTTGAATTTTTACCGTCTTAAAAAGCCATAACCCCGCACCCCGAATCTCGGAACACCGCCCCTTAATCATCTAAAGTGAATAACGATCTATCAGACTCTTAGATCCCAACTCTTCCGGATGTTTGCACATCTAATTAGTGTTATGTGATATTTTATTTTAAGAAATATTTTTCTTCGAAAGTTTCTAATAAAAGCACATTTTTCAGGTGACAAATAGAGTATTCGGAAAAACTTAGACGATGCAATTATAGCAAAGCAATTTTTTTTTGTGCAGAATTAATTTCATCGAACAATGAAATTGTCACAAGGATCACGTGACGTGCAATTTCATAACAAACGACTAGTGCTATTATACTAACTTTTTATAGTCACGCCACTCGTAAAAAGAGGGTAGTTATTCTACTCCAACAATATTTCTATAAAAGCTAACAAGTAGCTTATATGAAGCAGCTGTTGCTTATGTCTGGACATCGTTTTTAGGGGCCCATCAAAAACAAGAAACCAAATAGCGAATCCTCGGGGTTTGTTCATTCGTCTACCGTCATCAGTCCTCCCCACTCATGCATTACCTGGCCGATTATGATGGGAAATCACACTGGGAATTCACGATTTACATTTTTATACTGACGGAACCTATAGTGCATTGTGTATGTCGTACGCTTGACAAAGTTTTATATCAATTTCAGGGTTTGGTCAATAGGAGGGTCATAACTAGACCCAGTATCTTGGTAGCACGAATGAGTGACTAGAATATAAGAATTAAACATCACATAGAACACACTGGAAGTTTTGCACTCCTGGCCGCTCATAAACTTTTGAATTTCGAATGTTTATATATTTTTTCAATGCATGTGCTCGTAAAAGCCCACTTTTTATGCATCAAAACCGAACAAAAAGTCGATTATTTTGCCCTAGGGCTTTATTATTATTATTATTTTATTTATTTGCAATGATTGGCTAACCTGCAGCCTTTCCTGTGTACCATAGATGTTATACTTTTTTTCCACTGTTTAACGGCTCTGGATATAGTCTTTTTGAGCCATTCATAATTTAAAGTTCACAAGATTATATTTGTTTTCATTTCCTCACACTATGCATTGAAAAACGTAGTATGGTACACGGGCGTGAAAGCAATAAATTACTCGGTTACGTTTTAAATCGTCCTCGTAATTTATTCCTTTTCGCCCTTGTAGCATAAACTACTATTTTATTTATATATTATAATCTATCTAAAACAATAAAACGCCAAAAAAAGGCTTAAAAACATTATTTATTCAATTATTTCCACTGTACAATAAATACTATAATAACTTTATCAACCCACAAGGTTCAAGTATCTGAAACTAAGTGTATGTCTGTCAGCGGCACATGAAAAACCAAATTTCGTTATTCGTGCCACAAGAAAACGTTGTCTGCCATTACCCGCCTGGTTGGCAAGGACAGTCATACCTAGCTAGTTCGCCCGACAAATTGTGCAATATGCACAGTGTAGGTAGTCTCCAACACGTCACGGTACACAATGGTAGCTCTTACTGCTCGCGCATAAAGGCGATATTTGTACAAGATGTAGTATGACGGAGAAGGGAACGGCGTTGTTTCCGATGCAGACGGGTGGGCTATCAGCGTTATTCTGCAGACTTGTGTGGAGGGGTAATGGTGTTGTTGTATAATGTCGATATGATGTTTGTATTTTGTGCATTTATTGCCCTACTATTAGGTATTTTTGAGCGGTTTCACAGCCGGATTGTGAAAACCCCGCCTTTTACAAATTAATCGAGACAGAACACTTAAATTCAAAATTCACTCAATAGTTATTCAACAATAGCTTATTAAATATTTTTTAGAGTGCATTACAAACTAGAAAATATCAATCAGAAACAAATCCAAAGACAAGAACTTGAAAAAATTCCCCGGGCCAGGATTCGAATCTAGTTCTTGTCTTTGGATTTGTTTCTGATTGATATTTTCTAGTTTCTAATGCACTCTAAATAATATTTAGAGTATTCATAGCGATGGATTTCGCAAAATAAACATAATAATAGCTTATTACCTATGTATCGTGTGTGTTGCCATAGCAAAGTTTCCATTGGTCTCTGAAAATCAGAATTTCAAAAATTTTGAATTAAAAAATTTTTGACGTGAATTTAAGGCGTGTTTTTTACAATCAGGCTGCGAAACCGCTCTTAACATGTTGTACTAAGAAATGAAAAAAAAAAAATGTGTTAAATTGTTATATTTCAAGGAAGGTATATAATATGGATTTGAGGCACTCTGAACCGGGATTCGAAATCGGGATCTCTCGCTTACCGGGTAATTCCTTTACCAGCTGAGCTATCCATGTCTCAAGACAACCCGCGAATTAACGCAAAAGAAAAGTTAATCTGAGTGTGAGGAACTCAGAGTGAGTTTAATTATTTATTAAACATTTATGGTGTGAAATGACAGCTCCTTATGTAATTTCTTTACATGAAATGTATGACTCATCAAATGTTTGTCAGTGTGATTGTATGTGTTGGTTTAGGTGAGTTTATTTAATAAAATTAGTTGAGAAAGTGTTAGTGATTAGTGTGTAATTATTTATTTTAAGAGTTTAAAAATAAATAGAAGGCTGAATGTAGCTAAAATATATTTATTCGTATTTTTTTTAAGTGTGTAATTAATTATTTATTGCTCTGAAACGTCAACAATGTTTTTCCACATTTAGGTATATGTTTTAGTAAAAATAAATATTACATTCCTAATAGGCACAAAAAGAAGCAATTTCATGTATGCTTGAATTCAAAAGTGGTTACTTCTATAAAAGCCTTCAGGCTCTACATGAGACCATGTCTTTATTTATCATAGTTCAAGAGAAGCATTCAGCATTAACACCCATAATATGTTAATGTTTTTAAAAATTTGTGAAAATATCAAATATATTTGAAAATATCATATAGTGCGACAAGGCTCTTTTGGCTCGTCGTGGATGACATTGACAGGGGGCGCAGCTGTGAAATAAGAGTCACGTTTTATTAGGATAGTGGCGTTAGTTCCGATTTTACACACGACCTATCCACGCGCCAAAAGAACCTTGTCTCCAAGAAGCTTGTCGCACTGTACAAGGATCTTGTGGCGCGTAGATGACAGTGATAGGGGGCGCAGCTGCGAAACAAGGGATAGGACAGCAGCGATAGTTCTGATTTTGACCACGACCAATCCACACGCCAAGAGCCTTGTCGTACTGTACATAGTTATGTATGAGCGCTGTCAAAAATCAATTATTTCAGGGCCCTCTTCGCATAATAATATGCATTTTTAAAAACGTTTGCATAATCAGTATTTTTGTTGTCTATAAGGAAATCATGACCAATTAGCGAGAAACATGTGGCTTATTATCTCAAGATTAACTCTAATTAAGTCTGAGAAGCTGTGAGCGAGTGGAGGCTCAAAGCGAGTGCTCCTTTGAAAACATCGCCCGTAATTGGACCCTAAGGCAGTTTGTGTTCAAATCGTAATTGTGACGCACTATTTTGCCAGAAAGTTGTACTTTGCCAGAAACCTTTTAAAAGACTTAATAAAAGCAAATTTGGTTTAATAGTAGATAATTATTATTATAAGGCATAACCAGGTGGCCAACCATGCCTGGGACCGATTGATGGTGCGTTGTATATCCAACCCCAATACCCGGGCCTTATATGAAACAGACTGATGACGGGCAGCAGCGTCACTGGTGCGAGGGTTTCGGCATCGTGCTCACCAACCCGCCTGTCGAGCGTGTGTAAGTATAGGCATTTCTTTCAGGAGGAGAGCCACTAAGAGGGGCGAATTCTTGGAAAGGCCTATGTCCTGCAGTGGACGAAACATGTTGATGGATTGATGGAGTGGATTATTATTCCAACTAGAAAGAGATTTATTATTTGATCAAGCGTAAGCGAGGATAAATAAAGTTTTTTGTAGCTTGTATGAAGTTGCGAGTAAGTGTTATGTGTAATTTTGCGATTTGCCACACATGTGTGCTGTATTTTTTATACTTTTTGAATGTCTATACAAATGCATTTGCAAATTTTTGCAAAACTGTTGCAAACTAAAAAAGCAAATTGTAGCTGGATGTTATTTCTTCGATTTCTGTGTAGTTTCCTTTGACATTTTTTACATTTCCGCGGACCTTATTTGTACAATAAAATAAGTAAAGAAAATTAAGTTAAATGATAAGACAATTTTTAAATGTAAGAAGTTAATTGTAGATTATCTTAGTGAGTTAGACTATAAAAATACAGAGAACCTAATCAAAATTATTTCTTAAAAATTAAATTGAATAATGTATTAATTTATATAATTAAATAATAAAGTAAATCAATATACAAGCTGACTTTTTGATCATCGTCCAAATTGATACTAGGGGCAATTTTTGTGAAATTCGTATGATGAAATTTCGACTTCCCATAGTAATTCACTCCCAGTCCTGAGTGAATCACTATGGGGAGTCGAAATTTCATTTTATGAATTTTACAAAAATCGTTATTGGTTCATGATGCTGATCACTTACCAAGGCTCAAGTATGAATTTGGACGATGTTCACAAATTCACCTTGTATATATATATATATATATATAATTGACATTGACATTGACACCTGGCAGAAGAAAATACGACAATTTTATTATTTACAAAAAATATTCACCAACTGCTGCCTGCAGGACATTTACAGAAAAAAAATAACAAGAAAATATAAGCAAAGAAGCAAATAACTAAATTACCTCAGTAAATACACCTTGTCTTGTTCCCATATTCATTTCAGTATACCTGGCCAACTGGCTGATGTCATTAGGCCAAGGCAAGAAGACTCAGAGGTTCAAAAATAAAACCAAGGACCTTAGAGACTCCTTAAAGACTCTAAGCTCACTCTAAGGACACTCCAAAAATTCAACTACAGTTTGCTGACAATGAAGCCAGAATAAAATTTGGAGTCTACCAATATAACGAAGGATTTTCCGTAAGAAATTAAAACCCAAAATTTCCACATCACTTTGACGACAGAAAATCTTCATAAAATCTTACAAAGCCATAGATAAATTTTATCTTTATGTTCCACCTTCACGAACTTTCCTGATTTTGTACCAAGTGCCTGTTTTTTCCTTTAGTATAAACATATTTACTTGTTATTATTTTTAGCAAATATTTGATTTAGATGAGTTCAGTATTTTTAATTATTTAATGTGTTTAATTCGGTAAGTTTTTATTATTATGGCTTTTTAATACTTTGTTACTACCTATTTCTATCAAGAATTATATTTTACTTTTTTATTTAAATACCCACAGGTTATGCATGTCTCAGGCCAATGGCCTGTCGAACAATAGTCCAAGAGCCTGTACCAGTGGTCAGGCATCGCTGGAGAACCAAGTTATATGTCCAGATTGTCCCCAGGCACGATCATTTAAGGGAAAAAGAGGTCTCAGTATCCACAGATCCAAAATCCATAATGTAGAAAAACAACAGGTACTACATTCATCCCAGATTTCAGGACCTTCAAACCCTAATTCATCTCAAGATAAACCACTCTGGCAGACAATCTCAAAATTAAAAAAATTATATCCTATAGTGAAAAGAATACCACGCGGAGCAAGGATTAGCGTCGCAGAAAAATTATCAAATTGTATAAAAAATGTGGTAGCAGAAAACACACAAAGTGCCTGGGAATCTTTTTTTAAATTCCCGTACGAAACTCTTCATGCAGACAATGAAGCCCGGAAACGCAGCTCCCTTACAAAATTAATAAAAGACAATTGCATTTATAACCAACCATTGGACTGTAATAAAAAACACACTAATTTTCAACCCCGCAACATTTATAAAAAATCTGAAGAAAAAGTGGCTGACGGAGACATCAAGGGAGCTGCGCAACTCCTTTTCTCCAGCGATGCCATTGCACCAGAGTCACCCGAAACCCTTTTGGCCCTTAAAAGTAAACACCCTTCACCTTCAGCATCCCTCAACCTCCCACCGCCACCGCAACCTGACGATCCCAGCATCAGGGCCACCGGGAAGGACATCATGTCAGCCGTGATGTCATTTAAAAACGGATCAGCGGCAGGTATTGACGGCCTTAGTCCGCAACACCTCAAGGACCTGCTCTGCGGAACGACCGGCCTAGCAGGCGAGAACTTATTGAGTGCCATCACGGACCTGGTGAACCTGATGCCGGCAGGTAAAGTTAATACCGATATAACTAGTATACTGTATGGTGCTAATCTCTGCGCTCTTATAAAAAAAGACGGGGGAATAAGGCCTATAGCAGTGGGCGCAACTCTTCGCCGTATGGCATCAAAAATATGCTGCCAAAATATCCCCCCTAAACTTACTGAATTATTCCAGCCTTATCAGCTAGGCTTCGGATCTAAGGGAGGCTGCGAGGCAGCCGTTCATGCCATGCGGACATACATCGAAAACAATGGAGGTGAGGTGGTGCTCAAGGTGGACATAAAAAACGCGTTCAACTCGGTGGGTCGGGGCGCCCTGCTTT
This sequence comes from Ypsolopha sequella, assembly GCA_934047225.1. Classification (NCBI taxonomy): domain Eukaryota; kingdom Metazoa; phylum Arthropoda; class Insecta; order Lepidoptera; family Ypsolophidae; genus Ypsolopha; species Ypsolopha sequella. The sequence goes on from OW203996.1 coordinate 15,959,606, forward strand.
CCGAAGTAAAAGAAATCATTCCAGAAATCTACAACTACATTTGGCAATGTTATGGCTCTCCATCAAAATTATTATACAGAGATAATGTTTTAGAATCAGCAGTTGGCTGTCAGCAGGGTGACCCACTCGGGCCAGCGATATTCAGCCTCGCTATCAATAAACTAATTAATTCTTTAAATTCAAAATTAAACATTTGGTATCTCGACGACGGCACCCTGGGAGGTGATGCAAATACAGTTCTGAACGATTTAAAAACAATAACTCAGTCTTTCCAATCTATAGGTTTGGTTTTAAATTTCTCAAAATGTGAACTTTTCATCTCTGAGAGAATACCCGATTCAACAAAAATCGTAACCGATTTTAATAATTTGGCTCCGAATATCAAAATTCTAGATAAAAAATCACTTCGTCTCTTAGGTGCTCCAGTCCTCGAAGATGCCATGCCCCAATATTTGGATGACCAATTATCTAAATTCAACGACACATTTCCGCATCTTGAAAAAATTTCCTCCCATATGGCATATCAAATTATCCGGTTTTGTCTATTCGTCCCTAAATTCACATATGTTATAAGATGTTCACCAATATTTAAATGTGAATCACTTCTCACAGAAGTCGACAATATGATTCAATTGGCATTAACCAAAATTCTAAATTGCCACATCACAGACAGGTCCTGGCTCCAGGCTTCCTTACCGATTCGATTTGGAGGACTGGGCATCAGATCAACAAAGAGCATTGCGCTTCCTGCCTTTTTGTCTTCTGTCCACAGCACGGAGACCTTGTATAAAAAAATTATTCATCCATCCTTGGGTGATATTGAGGTCTCGTGCTGTGGGGAAGCCAGGGAGACATGGTCGCAAGCTTGTCCGGGTGAAGATCCACCTCAAAATTTAACAGTTCAACGGCAATGGGACGAGCCGCTCTGCAAAATTAAACAAAAACAACTATTAGAAACCTGCATCAACGACACAGAGCGGGCACGTCTCCTTGCCGTCTCAGAACGTGAGTCGGGATACTGGTTACGGGCTCTCCCTTCGCCTAACATAGGCACACTTATGGATGATATTTCTTTTGGCACCGCCATCGGCCTGCGGCTAGGCACAATCTTAGCACATCCACATCGCTGCCCCTGTGGAACCGACGTTGACCAATACGGCCACCACGGGCTCTCGTGTCGACGCAGCGCTGGCCGTCTCTCCCGCCATGCCAGCCTAAATGACATCATCCGGAGGGCCCTTGTCACCGTCAATACACCGTGCACTCTCGAACCAAAGGGGATTGTACGAGACGATGGCAAGAGGCCTGATGGTATGTCATTAATCCCTTGGAAACATGGGCGTCCGCTAGTGTGGGACGCTACATGCGTCGACACACTGGCGGCCTCCCATGTTAGACAAACTTGTAAAGCTGCTGGTGCGGCGGCGGATTCGGCCGAAAGCAACAAACGGCGCATATATGTCAGCTTAGACAGCTGCTACATGTTTATGCCGTTTGGCGTCGAGACTTTGGGCCCGTGGGGTCCAGAGGCAAGAAAATTATTTAAAGAACTGTCATCGCGCCTGGTCAACGTCTCGGGTGACCAGAGGGCTGGTGCTTACCTCGGCCAGAGAATAAGTCTGGCCATCCAGAGAGGTAATGTAGCCAGCATTCTGGGCACCTTACCAAGGGACAGCGATCTGGATCCAGTTTTTTATTTGTATTAGGTCTATTTTATTTATAGGATAGTTTTAAGTTGTTATTATCTTATATATAATTGGATAAATTATACATAATTCTTACGTATTTTTATTTATTTTCATGTTTCTAACTGGATTATATGAGTGGATAATGTTATGATATATATAATGTATTAAATGAAGCTAGCTACCTTAACTGAAAGCTCTTTTAAATTTAAAAATAAAATATATGAATGTTGCATGCTACAAAATATTCAAAATGTTACCATAAATTATTAAAATACTTATTTAGATATAAGTTTATATGATTCAATATTTGTACATTTTACCTCAGAATTGAAAACCTAGTTTATAATTGGTAATTTATGAACAGTGGAGGGTAATGGGCGCTGCTCTGCCGTAGAACAGTTTCAACTACCACGGAGAGCAGAGATCACTATCCTGGACTCTTTATAGCCTAAGAACTTGTTTTATAATGTGTAATTTATGAACAGTGGAGGGTAATGGGCGCTGCTCTGCCGTAGAACAGTTTCAACTACCACGGAGAGCAGAGATCACTATCCTGGACTCTTTATAGCCTAAGAACTTGTTTTATAATGTGTAATTTATGAACAGTGGAGGGTAATGGGCGCTGCTCTGCCGTAGAACAGTTTCAACTACCACGGAGAGCAGAGATCACTATCCTGGACTCTTTATTTTTTTTTTTTTTAGTTTATTTATTCATAGTTAAATTTATTTACATATTTAAGAGTTTAAAGCCATCCGACTAAAACCACATGGTTTATGCGCGGTATGGCGAGATCGCAAACTTTATGCTTAACTAACTAAACTAATTCTAACTTATATTATGTTAAATAACATCACGCAGCCACAGGCTGCTGATGTTGAAGAAAATAAAGCTTTATGGCACTTTTTCGCTTTTTATTATTATTTAAGTTTTTTAGTCTATCTAATGTATGGGTAGGTATTTCATTTAGTATTAAAGGAAGCATGTACTCCCATGTTCTCATACCATATATATTATTATAGTTATGTAGTTTATAAGTAGGTAGGTAAGTTAGGTTTCGTAAGTTCTTAGGCCTAGTTTTCTTAATAAGTTTATCTTCATTATCATATTCTTCACAAATAATAGCCATTTTTATTTTACTATAGATATTAATAATTTTACAGAAGTCAAATAAGCCTTTTTCGTCGCCATTGTATTTGTTTTTAATATTGTTAGGCACAATGACTTTTAATAATCTAAGTTGTAGTCTATAGATGTTGTCGATATAGCTTTTATAAGTACGACCATAACTACTAATACCATAGCTTATAATTGAGTCAGCAAGTGATAGATACATTATTCTTAATATATTATAAGGTAATTTGTATTTAATTATACAAAATTTTGATAGAATGCCTCGCAGCTTGTTACATAGGTATTCAATATGTGGACCCCAGTTCAGATTGTTATCTATAATGAGACCTAGGTACTTATGTTGTTTGACAAGTTCTAGATGCTCACAGTTACATGTATTGTGATTTTTATGTAAACATTGATGGTCATGGGCAACGATGTACGGAGTGATTAAGAGTATGACATAGCCAAAACAAAAACCAGTTCCGGGCGTGGCTTATTCTATTTTACGATAGCGCGCGGGGGGAAATTCGTCCCGGTCTCTAAGCTCGCGTCACCATAGCAAAAATACGAAAAGAGTGGACGAGGCAGGGTCAAAAGTAATACGTATTTTATTTTATCTAATTTATTAGTGTATTTCGATCATCGTCACACGGCATTGATCCTACTTGCTATCACGTCGGGACGTAAATTTATTATGGTCGGCGAAAGGTGGTTTTTTGAGTGTTTGATTTATCATACATAATAATATTGTGACGGTTAATTGTCACCATTGCCCATTCTTTAAATATTTTTCGCCCGTTGAGCTGGTTTTACACTTGCGGGAAAATAAATTGGACCAAAAATTTCTTTACAAAAAATTTTTACTAAAGTTGTTATTACAACAAGTGGAAACTAACAAATATTCTCAGAAGGAATGCACCATGTCACTATCTATCTCACTGTAGCCTATATCAATTATGCCTCTCTCATTCAACCACGTTTAACTGCGTTACTATCTCATTCCAACTCATTTTAAATAGCGTCACTATTTATCTCACTCTAACGCGTGTTAAATGGCATTTCTAATGAACGTCAAATATTTTTACTGCCCGCCACTCTTTCATTCTAAATTCTAATTATTTTAAAAAATACGCAGCTCCTTTGGTAGTAAAATAGCAATAACTTTTTTTTCAAAAGTAATACACAGAAATTACCAGATCATTTGAAAAACAATATTTGATGAGCCGTTATTTAAGACAATTTGCAAAACTAACATAGGACATTTTTTTTCAGGGTGTGGTATCGAACTAACCTAATTACAAAAAATTGCTCATAAAGTGGGTTTTTATTTTTCTTCCTGATGTAACAGCATTTCAAGGTTTATTTTTGACTTTATCAATAGCATGACTATTCAGAGTTGCGCAACAAAAATTTTATTCTTAGAATTTAGAACTGGTTAGCTTTGACTCTCAAAAATCTATTCGAATTTATAAAAGTACCATCAACTCGAAGACTATCTACTTTTTGCTGAGGTCATAATTTGATATTCTGGTCAGTCATGAGCTGGCCTACCAGCCTTCCAAGGGAAAGCGTTGACTTTTGGGACACCTGTTTACCCTTGGGATAAATCGCCAAGTGTTTAAAATATAGAAATTTATTTGTATTATAGTTTGAAATGTTCAGGTCCCTTTACGCAAAATGAAAAAACAAAACTCTTTTAGGATTAATTTGTTGTCCCTATGTTTGTCTGTTTGTCCGTTTGTCTAGGCAATTTTTCTGGGTAAAATCAATAAATGCTAATATTTACAGCCCTGTAAAATGTACATATTATAACGTTTTTATGGCCTTTTGTTTAACTTTTTCATACAAATTTTCTCCTTATGAAAATATAGAGATCAACACTTCACATAATATTTTGAATTTGAAAGAAAGCACAGAAAGGAACTGTAGAACAAATAATGTACAAAATATAAAACCATATCTTTCTATTCTAAAGGGATTAATAATTTACTGTTTGTTCAATGTGGCGATAGCTTTGTTTATTTTTTTTTTCTTTTTTACAAAGATAACAAATATTTTCATACAAGGTTTTCCTTAAGGGCTATTTCTCCGAATTTGTAACAAAATATTAAGAAATAATTATAACGGTAAAGTACAACTTTTAGCTAAGACAATTTATTGTTAAAAGTTTGCTATATGCATAAACATATTTTAATGATATTATGGTATCTTCAAAATAATTGGGTTTTCCATAAGCGTGATATCAGATTATTTAAGAAATTTGCGGCTGGTATCACGACGACGGATAAGCCAATTATTTTATTACTATTGTAATATAATTAAAAATATGTTAATGCATACAGCAGACTTTTAACTATAAGTTTTCTTAACTAAAAGTTGTATTTTTACTTATTGAAATTGTATTTCTCATCAAGAAGTGCAAGATGACAAGATATTCAAAATAAGTTAATTGAATTTGTGAAATGGTTTCAGGTCAAAACAGTTTTCCATGAAACGGTAATTGTTTATACTTAGCAAAGTGTGTAAACTTCGTCATCTTTACATGAACGACGCCTGTATTTCTCTCTTTTTTATTTCCAGTATAGATAAAAACATATAAACTTGTTAAACTTTGCGTAAAAACAAGGCAATATTGACTGACAGCTATTATGATGGGGTTTTATCAAATTTTGCTTTTTGGGCTGTATAGAGACGTAGTTAGATATCACTTGAATATACTTATGAAAAAAGATATGAAGAAAATAAGCTGTAGACTTCACATTCGGTTTATACCTATTGTATGAATTTTAAGAAAAATACAGGGGTAAAGGGACCTCTTAAGTAAAACCTTGTATTAAACTATTTGTTATCTTAGTAAAAAAATAATTCAAGGAAAAAAATAAACAAAGCTATCGCCACATTGAACAGTAGATAATTAATCCCTTTAGAATAGAACAACATGGTTTTCATATTTTTTACATTATTTGTTCAACAATTCCTTTCTGTGTTGACTTTTAAATGCAAAATATTATCTCAAGTGTTCATCCCTACATTTTCATAGTGAGAAAATTTGTATGAAAAACGTAAAAACCTAAAACGTAATATAAATAAAAACGTCAAAAGTATGTTTTTACAGCTCTATAGAGGGCCGTTTATATTGGTATTTATTATTTTACCCAGAAAAAATTGTCTAGTCAAACAGACAGACAGACAAACATAGGGATAACAAATTAATCCTAAAAGAGTTTCATTGTTTTCATTTTGCGTAACAAAACCTGAACATGTACCGACAGGATTATCTACGATCTAATAATTTTGCCATGCACTGTAAATATTTCAAAATAAATTTCTATATTTTAAATGCTTGGCGATTTATCCCAAGTAAGTGTACCTATATAATTTGCAAAAAACTTCACTTATTGGACCTGAAATGGTGAGCCAATACTAGAGGGTAATTTCACAAAAAGGTCATTGACCTTTGTTACAGATCTCAGTAAGTATAAGTAAATTAATTTGGGTTTCAATAACGATCACAAAATTATTCTTTTAGAGTAACATATATTATTTTCCCGCATAAAAGTATGAATTCATTCCAAATTCATTCAGTTTTGTTGTTATGACTATGGCACGATGTAGCTAAATCACTCATACGCATATTTTGTTGAGTTTTTAACGGCAGGAATATGATGCTCCTCGAAATATTACTTTATAAAATTAATTTCAATGTGTTTTGAAGTAGTTTTGGGAGATATTTATAGCTTGCAAAAAAGGGCACAGGTTCCACGTCTTACGGGCGCCAACGCTAGGCGTAGACTGACAATATCTTGCTGCCGCTGACTGCATCAGTGGATTTACGTATTTTTGGAAAAAGGGGGTGCTTTTTTGACCCGAATAACGTGGTATTTGGAAAATGAATAGATATCATTCACACTAATTTTATAAAAAAAAAACCAACAAAATCGCGAAAGCGATACCTGAAACAAAATCGATAAGAAGTGTGCAATAGAGGGTTACAAAAAAATTCATTGACAGTACAAATATGAATCGATTAACGTGGTTTGTGGAAAATGAATACCTTAAAGTTCAACCAAAAACATGTTTTTTTTTTATGGCTATACGTAACTTAATTATTGCAACAAAATCATCCGAAAGCTGACATTTTATTTCTGTTTGTATTTTCGTTCCCCTATGGGGAGTGAATGTGTAAAAGTTTAGTTTTTTGTGAATTAATGACAAGTCCGACATCGTGAGCCCATTTACATAGGAGGTCAAAGTTACGTTGCATTATTTGTTGAGCTTCTTCAACATTTGTATGTGATGCTATCAAACATGTGTCATCTGCAAACTGGTAAACGGACCCTTCGGAAAATATGTTACACATGTCATTTACATACAACAGGTACTCGGTAGGCCCAAAAATTGAACCTTGAGCGGTGCCTTCTTCAGTCGGAAACCGGTTGCTATGCACTCCACCTATGTTGACTGATGTAAATCTGTTTGTGTGATAGTTTTTCAGTAAGTTTCTGAAAGGGCCCTGTATGCCATTCTGCATCAGCTTGGAATAAAGTGTGTCATAATTAAGTGTATCAAATGCTTTACTAAAATCAATAAATACAGCCAGCACATGCTGTCTGTCATTCATGTACTTGCTGACCTCATTAGTAAATATATAGCTTGTTTTCTATGTTTTACCACCTGTCTACAAAGTATAACTATGTAACTAGGCTAAGTTATGAGTCAATAAATAATTTTATTATTTATATTATTATATTTGATTTTATTTATAGCAACTCGATCTCTCCACGAACCCTATCCCTTTAGTTTTAACAGAAATATGATATGCCTAGGCAGATCATAATATGCCAAATTCTACGATTTGCCGACGACCTATACAGCCGTGCTAATACTTTATATTCTCTGGCCGTGCTCTGAAGATATAAGCCCATTTAAATAAAAAAATGGAAAAAGGAAAATATCCGACTAAGATAAAAATATAAGTTACCATCCAATAACCCGCCGCACCAATTGACATCAAAACAAGGCGGCTTCTCAAGGATTAGATTTATTGACGAAACCATAAAAACTGCGTCTATGTTAATAAAAATTACATCAAAACAAGATAGGTTGTTCAAATTTCTTATTCAGGCTCAACGAAAGAAAGAAAGTAAGTACCACCTACCTCGTTCCAAGGAAATCATCAAAAGACTTCGTTTGGCTGAGGATTTTGTGTCAAAAAGTCCTTTTTAATTGGCAATTCTACTCGTTGATTTGTTTTTATTTCCCAAGTACAGGGTAAAAGGCATAAAAGAATTAAAGTGAAATAAAAACTTGAGATTTTGTCGTAAGTTTCCGCTGGAGCTAAATCAGGCTCGGACCTAGCTAATTGATATTTTTCACGAGCTTTTAGAACATCTTGTTTGAAGTTTTGATTCATATTATATTTTTTTTATTAATATGACTAACAGTCTAATTTGTTACTGTTATTTGTTTATTTATAAAGTGTTAATTTAATTTTTATATTTTAGTTGACTGTTTGTATTTTCTACCATATTTCTATTCAACAGTCAGGTACGGGTTGAACTATCGTACTTAGGCTTCTTAGCGCCCTTCAAGTTCATATAACATGTATAAACAGACAGGTAACATAAAATGTAATCAATCACGTGCTCTACTGATCATAATGAACGAGTTTCAAAAAGAAACAAACCCGCGACGTTGTGTACATTGAAAACCTGTCTAATTTCAATATTTTTAATAGTTTTTCAATATTAAGGATCGGTTCCGCCAAACATGCTCTTGCGTTTTGACAATTTATGTACAATGTACATAGGTACATAAATAAATATATTTCATTTAGTTTCATAGAAACGCAATAGTTACATAAAAGCTATTATGTGCTGCCTCACGCGTAATTTACCTACTGTATTTTTCGGGTTTAAAATGGACGAGTAAAAGTACCTCGTTACTCGTAAGAATGTTAATAAATAAAAGAGTAAAAAAAAAATTTGGCCAAGGTCGAGTCGGATTCGCGCACAAAGAGTTCCATAAATCCATACCACCACACAACACGTGTACAGAACCCGAAAAACATGGTCAATAACAACAATATAGATAATATAGCGACGTCTAGGCGACAAAAACAAGCCGGTAAAATGGTGGTGTCTGATAAACTATACAGCACTTTGGCAATTTCGGAATCTTCATTTTAATTATTTTTAAGGTTAAAAGGTACAAAAGGAACCTTTATGGTAAGGGTCCGTTGTCCGCCCGTTCTTATGTCACAGCCTCATAACTTTAGCACTGTTAAAGATAAAGACTTGAAATTTGGCACAAAAATAGCATTAATTTGACGACATTGCAAGGTGTAAAAAAGAATTTGAAAAATTTCAAGGTGTTTTTTCGCACCACAATCTGCCCCTTTTAAATATTAATTAAAAAGCCTAACTTCAACAGGACATGACTAATTTTTGGCAAACTTTTTATATTAATGATAATAATTAATACTAAGTGTGTTTTGTTTATTAAAAAAGTTAGAAATTGATTTTTTTTTTGTTCATTAAAAGTTTATTTTAGACAACTATTTGCGGAATGTCGAATAATATTACCTATTATTCGGTATTCGTCGAATAACAAAAAATGTCGAGTAATGCGAGTTCGCGGCATCTCTTAAGTATATCATGAAGTAATGACATATCGAACAGAAGTCGTCGGTTCTTAAGACTAAGCATATTATGACGCAGGCAAGCGGCTGGATAGTCCTTATCAAATTGATGAACGCGAAAATTCAGATAACGTGAAAAAGACCATTGTATTCGTTCAATTCGCTCAATGTGTGTAATATATTGTGGATTCCAAATACTACTCGCGAATTCAAGATGGCTTCTTACGTAAGCGAAGTTTATATTGGTTATGTCATCGAAAGCTACCCAAAACTGTCGAATTACGGAACCCTAGGTACGCGAGTCTGACTCGCACTTGACCTTTTATTGTTTTATTTTAGACTCTAAAGTTTAGAGTATGTACAACCATCTGACCAAACTTTAAAACTTGTATAACCTAGTATAACTTGTGTAACCGTCTTTAGGATAGAGCTGAAAGAAATAAAGTAAAAAAAAAAAAAACAAAAATCATCACTGCCACAATTTCAAACTAAACTTAGTAACAACACCCAATGCATTCAGGGGACAGTTCTACTTACTAAGTTCATTTTGAAATTAGTCGTGTTTTTTAATATCTGTTATTATTTATTTATTTCATATTTTTATACCCAGTGCCAATCAAAATGGCATAGAGATTCTAATAACATCTCATTCATCCAAATTGGTTAAAGCGTCCAGAAGATATGATGGAATAAAAAAAAATACATAAATGAATTTTTTTTAGGGGCAATCGTGTATAAATATGCTACTTTTTTGAGGTTTGTTGGGCTTTATTTATTTTTTATTAATAAGTATAAGGACGACGTATGATAGAAGGACGTATACTGCCCAAATTAGGGAGATATTCAAGAAGGGTAATGTCAAAAGTATCCGGAATAGAAGAGCTTGCATGACTAGTTTGATGGATGTGGAAGTGGCGAAAGAGGTGTGTCAGGATCATATCAGATGGAAATATGTAGTCTCTGCCTACCTTTATGTATGTATGTATGTAATATACATAAAAGTAAAACTTACTCTGTGAAAATTTCAACTGGCTTCCTGTATCGGCTGAAGATGTGGACCCCTGTGAGTGACAGATGGACAGACACAAAGCGGAGGCTTAGTAATAGGGTCCCGTTTGGCAACCTTCGAGTACGGGACTCTATTGGTACCCTTCGAGTACGAAACCCTAAAAATTACTCATTCAAAATAATAAAATTGAATTTGAACTTTCATCTTAATTAAATAGACGCAAACAGCAATTACGGTTCCTTGTAGAGATGTTCAGAGAGAACCGTGTCGAGGTACGTCAGTTGTCACCCGACGGAACCCTGATTAGATTTGTAATTTCCTCTCCAACTGAACCGAGTGTCACTCATCACATCGCAGTCGGATAAACAACGTAATTCGATTTCACTTTCACGTTTTAATTAAAACGCATTCTAAGTGAGTTCATACAAAAAGGGTGCAATTCAAGGACTTTGTATTTTGCCATTGTGTACCCTTAGAAATTTACTTTGACATATTTTACATAGATTGTGTAAAATACGATAGTTTATGACTTCACGAGTGAGATTATTTTTGTAAGGTTGTTTGTAAACAAACCTAGTGAAATTACAACCTATCGGATTTTACATTCTCACGCTGCTGACATAAACATAATTTATTGCATCTTTATATATCACTATGTATAATGCATCCAGCCCCCGTAGAATGATGACGCGTGACTTTTCGACCAAAATAAGCGCTCTATGATAGGTCGAACTGGCTAAATACGTCTAATAACTTTTTTAATTCAAAATGGCGGACTGTCACCTCATGAAACGCTCATCATAATTTTTGGCTTGAATTCCCTACTGCTCCTAAGCGGCTTGGTCGATTAATTTATCTATAGTTTGGTTAAAAGGTAAATTTGATAGCTATAAGTACATAACACAGGATTATTCAATCGAACAATCACGTCCATATGGTAAGTGTTATTTTCTCCTATTTGGACGCAGTGAGCGTCGTAACAGCCACTATGCAATGCGCGCTGATATGAATGTTATTTCAATGTCGTTTCTGTAGATATTTGTACCGACATGAAACGAGCTGCTAATTTGGTGACACAAATCGCCTTAAGCATATTGTAGCTGAAATACGACTAATAAATACAAACACACATTTTATTTATTTACTTACACACATACAGTTGCACAAACATATTTCAAATATACACCACTTAAGCCCTTAGGGGTTTGTTCGGGTGCTATTAGAATCTACCACATAAGTAAATTAAGTAATCTAAGTTAATACATAGTTTTGTTTTAGTATTTTTACATTTTCTGTATTACCTATTTAGCACAGAAAACCTGTGCCTATTTCAGACGAATTGGCTTAGCAGTTTTTGAGGCACACACTTTTTAAATTTTTTCAATGCAGGTGCTCGTAAAGGCCCACTTTTTATGCATCAAAACCGAACCGAAAGTCGATTATTTTGCCCTAGGGCTTTATTATTATTATTTTTTAATTTATTTACGAGAAGTTGGCAAACCTGCAACCTTTCCTGTGTACCATAAATTTTATACTTTTTTTTCCACTGCTTAACGGCTCTGGATACCAATCATAATTTATAGTTCACAAGATTATATTTGTTTTATTTTCTCACACTATACATTGAAAAACGTAGTATGATACACGGGCGTAAGAACAATACATTACTCGGTTACGTTTAAAACACTCGCTACGCTCGTGTTCGTTATTCCTTTTCGCCCTTGTAGCATAAACTACTATTATTACAAAAGCTCGATCAAAGATACCTCCCCAAATATCAATCAGCTCAACATTATTTACCACGACTATTATTAACAGCTCACTAATGAGGCACAAATAAAATTTGTGTGCAATTAAACATAAACAAATTAACAATTAATTGAATTTCAGTAGATAATAGTGGTCGAATTGGCGATAAAATTGTATTTAGGGTTTATAACCAGCTTTTGCCTGCGGCTTCGCGGCGGCGTCTTTTAGCTATCGAAAGTTTTCGACTTGGCAGTTATTTTATCAACACTTCTTATATCCAGTATGTTGACCAGGGTCATTACGATGATAATAAACAAAACCGCGTACGTATCCATTGAGTGGTTCCCGAATTAAAACGGAAGATACAGACAGACAGACAAAAATTGTAAACAATTTGGTTTAGGCCTCAGTACAATACTAATAACCCATTTCATTTAAAATTTCGCAGAAATATTTCTTGTTCAGGCACGACTTTCATATATACTACTTTATCAATATATTTTTAGTAGTAGGTATTTTATTTACACAGTGTATTGCTTTTCCATCTTCGGTTTATATATCGTCAATGAAAGATTTATACAGTTCTGTTTGGTACAAAAAGTAACTAAGCTATATATTAGGGTTCCGTTGTACCTAAAAGGTACAAAAGCAACCTTTATGGTGAGACTCCGTTGCCCGTCCGTCCGTATGTCACCACAGCCTCATAACTTTAGCACCGTTAAAGATAAATACATGAACTTTAGCACAAAAATAGGATTGATTTGCTCACATAACACGATGTAAAAAAGAATTTGAATAATTTGAAATTGCTCAAAATATTTCCAAAACAAAAGAGAGAAAAATAAAAATTATTATCCTAAAAATGCAGTAATAATTGTATCAATCAAATTGTAGATATTAAAGAGCCAATTGTAAAAAATATATATTTTTACTAAATTTACTTGCACTGATTTCGATCTACCTTTGAAAAACCACAAAAAATGTATGTCCTGATGAACCGAAAATTTGAAAAAATTTCGTTGTTAGATCATAACTGGTCCTCTAAAAAGGCCATTTTGTATGAATCACATTATGATTCTGTTCTAATGCCGTCTCTTTTGCACGCGAGAAAAAACTCTGACTCTATCCTACTTTAAAATCATTTTATGATTCACCCAAGTCGGCCTTTTTAGATCCCCTGGCCGATCATAGCAAAAATAAATATATTAATATAATATAATAATAAAAACTATATACAACGTGTAACAGAAAGGTGTAACCATATTTGAAGAGCTTATTCAGTCAATGGTTTAGAACAACTTTTACTATGGAACAAAACCTGCAACGCGAAAAAAAATTTTTACTGTTTCATGGAAGGGCAGATTTTTTTTTCGAGATTTCAGGATTGAAAACTAATGAGAAATATACAAAAAAAAAGTAAAATAATAAAAAATATATTTTATTAAAATAAAATAATTGTAGATAATAAAGAGCTGATTGTAAAAATATATAATTTAGCCATATTTACTTGCGTCTATTTCGAGAAATCCTTAAAAAACCACAAAAAAATGTATGTCCCCCAACTTATCTCCAAAGCTGGTGGACTGAAAAATATGAAAAAATTCATGGTAATATGTGTACGTAAATATTATAGGAAAATATAGCGGTTGAAAATACAAGAAAAAATAATTAAAAATTAGAATTTTCATCCGCCATCCATCCGTCATTTACATACGGAACCTGTGGATGACGTACAGGTACGCTAGTCTGACTCGCACTTGACAATTCTTTTATTTTGATGAAGAGATACTCGTGTTCTACTGTTATACCATAAATCATAAATCATAAATCCTGCATGATAACACCTGTGAGGACTACTACATTCGTCCCACAAATTATTCACATATTACCTACTAGCAGGCCCCACAAGCCTCCGTTGACCCGCTTGTTGGCAACTCCCTTTCAATTATGCGGTCACGTATTTCAGCTAATGATACCTTCCTTGATTGTACCATTTTATGTTCTATTCATGTCGTGGCAAGGTGTTAAATGGAAGTTTCTTGTTTCGTGCTCCACGGTAATCGTCACGAGCTATATTTTGCGCCTGCCGGCGTTATCGCGCTAATGTCTCAATGAAAACTATTGCTAGTAGATTTTCAGTAGGCGTTTGGAGGGAAATTTTGCTGTGTTTTATTTTTGTCGTAGGAAGTATATGAGCGATTTCTAGAAAATTAACACGAAGACATCAAATAGAATATAAAGTGTATAAATGAAAAGCTATATCGATCTGATCCGTTTTCAACAGGAATATGGAGCCCGAAAAAAAAACTAAAATGTTCTAAAGCTAACTGCGTTGTATTTTTTTCAACGTCAAATCGTTAAAACGTGATGGAGGTTCGGTTCACACACGACTCTCTAAATGAAATTGACGGCGTGCACGAGTCAGACTTTAAATCTTTTTATACGTAGCTCAGATCATACGCAAAGAGCTACTGACATCAATGAACAAATATCTCACCTTTATAACGTTAATAAATGAGCAAATATAATGGTTTCATAAGAAAATACTTGGTATTCAACATCTTCAAAATCACTCATTTATATGTTTGACATTCGGAGATTTTTTATATTGCAAGATGATACAAATGGGGATCCACAGGCAAAGTTAATTACAGATGGCGCTAGCATGAGTCCGGCCAATAAATATTATGGTCCGGCTATGTCAAACTTTGTTGTTGTGTGTGTTCCGGTTTTCCTAATATTTTCTGCAATATCTCGCATTTTTACTTCCTCTTATTTCCGGTGTTAAGTTTTCGAGGGACAGGTTTAAAAAATTTAGATGTTTTCTACTAATTTGGACACTATTCATGTAAAATAAGCCCGATTTGACGTTGGGAACCAATAATTAAGATAGGTTACAAACAATTTTTTTAAAGAAATGCGGTCTAAAAGTCAGATATTTTTTTGGGGACAGTACTACAGCGAAAAATAACAGAATTTCTTTACAGTTTTTTTCAGAAATGTATTAATTGTCACGTTATCTTAGTATCTTTAATCGATAGACAAATTCATAATGATTGACGTAAATATATGAAAGCTTAACTAAACACCATCATAAAATTTATAAAAAATCATTTCCCTTGGGGACACCAGTTTTGACAATAGGTGCAAGTTTTGGCTCTTCTGCCCATTTACGAAGAAAAAAAATGATGAAATATTATGAATATTATAGTAATATTATAAAATATTAAATACGATCAGTAGAGTTTTCAGCAAATATTCCTGAATGGCAACATGATTAATTGCCATCGTGACATCGCCAGCTCTTCATTTACAAGGCTAACTGCAGAATTAGCTTAAACTGATTTTAGAACAGAATAATGGAGAATTCAGTCTATCTAGACGTAGCCGTCCTTACTAAATTACGGACTCAGTAAATCCTACTTTATTCTATTACATTCATCCACTTTGAGCTCACGGCTCAGCTCTTAATGAAAAGGCGAATAGAAATTGAATCCTTTTGAAGTACAGGTAGCAAATTATTTTAATTTTTTTTCTATCTTTAATTTTTAGGGTTCAGTACCCAAAGGTTGCCAAACGGAACCCTAGTACTAAACTTTCGCCGTCTGGCCGTCTACCGTCCGTTCGTCTGTCACAGCGGTCTACAGCTTCAGCCCTAATGGGTATCCAGTTGAAGTTTTCACAGCATAAGTGTTAGTACTACGACAAATAAAAAAAATTTAAAGCAGGGGTCCCCAAACGAAATACCTCGAAAAGTTAGCCTTTTTCTACGTTATTTGTTTTAGCACTATCTTACATGCAAGCTTCAAATTTGGTCAGATTGTAATTCACCGCTGTAAAGTAAAACAACAAACAAAAAAAACCGGCCAAGTGCAGTGAAGGGTTCCGTAGTTGCCTTACACAATATGCGGACTTCTTCTCGAAGTACATTTTATAAGTTTGTCAACTAATACAAATCGCGCCAAACTTCTAGTCCGCTCAGAAGTTGCTCTTACGAAGAACGGCTCATACATTTTGTGCCTGCCGATGCGAATTGCCCTGTGTTTAGAAGGGACTAAAAGTTTGGCGTGATCTGTACTCGTTAACTTGTAAAGCCTTCTTAGCTGTGATAGTTTTCCTTTTAAGTTCGTTATACACACTACTACCGTGAATTTTTTTACATATCCAAAAAGAACTATTTACCTTACTCTAACAAAAATTGGCACTTTATAGATTAATATTTCGCAAACGAATCCCTGAATCGAAAAATAGTTTTTACAAACCCGCAACATTTTTGAACGACCTATCCAACGGCACCCCACACCACACTATGGGATAAACGAGAAAAAAAAACATCCCCACTTTGCGTGTAGGGGAGGTACAATAAAAAAAAAATCTAAATTTTTTTTTACCGACTTGTCTGCCTGCGTGATTGATATGTACCCGCAAAATTACAGCTTTCTAGTACTAAGAGTCTCTGAGCTAAGCCGTGGACAGACAGACTGACAGACGCACATGGCGCAACTGTAAGGGTTCCTTGCTGACTACGGAACCCTAATACAAATTGGGATTCCGTACTCAGAGGGCGCTGAGTTCATTGTCAGGCGCTACCATTTTCGCGCCTTGTTTTTTGTCGGCATGATGGGGCAGCACGGGTAAAATCTAAAGGGAAATTTGGTCAAAGGACTCATGGCATCGATTTTTAAGAAACAATAATAGCAATAAAACTAGAAACAACTTAGTATTTTATATTTATGTACATAAATAGTACTAATAATACTACGTAGTATTAATAAAATAATATGTACAAATGTCAATTTGAATTATTAATATTTATTTGTTTAGCGTAGCTGTGCAATTTGAATTATTTATATTTATTGGTGTAGCGTAGCTGTGCAATTTGAATTATTTATATTTATTGGTGTAGCGTAACTGTGCAATTTGAATTATTTATAATTATTGGTGTAGCGTAGCTGTGCAATTTGAGTTATTTATACTTATTGTTGTAGCGTAACAGTGCAATTTGAATTATTTATATTTATTGGTGTAGCGTAACTGTGCAATTTGAATTATTTATATTTATTGGTGTAGCGTAACTGTGCAATTTGAATTATTTATATTTATTGGTGTAGCGTAGCTGTGCAGTTTGAGTTATTTATACTTATTGGTGTAGCGTAACAGTGCAATTTGAATTATTTATATTTATTGGTGTAGCGTAACTGTGCAATTTGAATTATTTATATTTATTGGTGTAGCGTAACTGTGCAATTTGAATTATTTATATTTATTGGTGTAGCGTAACTGTGCAATTTGAATTATTTATATTTATTGGTGTAGCGTAACTGTGCAATTTGAATTATTTATATTTATTGGTGTTGCGTAACTGTGCAATTTGAATTATTTATAGTTATTGGTGTAGCGTAGCTGTGCAATTTGAATTATTTATATTTATTGGTGTAGCGTAACTGTACAATTTGAATTATTTATATTTATTGGTGTAGCGTAACTGTGCAATTTGAATTATTTATATTTATTGGTGTAGCGTAACTGTGCAATTTGAATTATTTATATTTATTGGTGTTGCGTAACTGTGCAATTTGAATTATTTATAGTTATTGGTGTAGCGTAGCTGTGCAATTTGAATTATTTATATTTATTGGTGTAGCGTAACTGTACAATTGGAATTATTTATATTTATTGGTGTAGCGTAGCTGTGCAATTTGAATTACTTATATTTATTGGTGTAGCGTAACTGTGCAATTTGAATTATTTATATTTATTGGTGTTGCGTAACTGTGCAATTTGAATTATTTATATTTATTGGTGTAGCGTAGCTGTGCAATTTGAATTACTTATATTTATTGGTGTAGCGTAACTGTGCAATTTGAATTATTTATATTTATTGGTGTTGCGTAACTGTGCAATTTGAATTATTTATATTTATTGGTGTTGCGTAACTGTGCAATTTGAATTATTTATATTTATTGGTGTAGCGTAGCTATGCAATTTGAATTACTTATATTTATTGGTGTAGCGTAACTGTGCAATTTGAATTATTTATATTTATTGGTGTTGCGTAACTGTGCAATTTGAATTATTTATATTTATTGGTGTAGCATAGCTGTGCAATTTGAATTACTTATATTTATTGGTGTAGCGTAACTGTGCAATTTGAATTATTTATATTTATTGGTGTTGCGTAACTGTGCAATTTGAATTATTTATATTTATTGGTGTAGCGTAGCTGCCTGTAGCGGTTTGAACTCCGAAACTCCGAAACGAAAACATGAGCCAGTCTCCTACATGAAGATTTTTATGAAAATCAATTGCGTTTAAAAAGCTAAAAACAATAGCAAAATATTTTTTTCATTATCTCAAAAAATTACGAAGTTATTGGCAATCAAATTGAGCTTAACGGTATGTATTGTGACGTCACCTGACACGATTTAATACTATAAGTGATAAATATCACTATCACTATAGGAGAAGCGTCAATTGCGAGGCACATTCCACGACTCATGAACTCATGACGCACTAAATCTTTCAACATGTCTTTTCGGTTACATAATGAACCTGTAACACGCCCTCGGGGATTTATGTCTTGACGATGCATGTGTCGCAGTATGATCAGGAAAAAACGCAGACCGTCAGAAATTTCTAAATAGAATGATAGCAAGGGTCCGTATAATTGGCATAGATTAAATTATGTTAAGGTGTGTTAATTGGAAAACAATTTCGAGATTTTGGTTTAATAAGCCGTATTTTCGAAGTTTTGGTCTAAAAAACCTCATGTTGATGAATATTTTTACGAAAAGGCTGCAACTTCCATTTGCCCTCGTTTGCCCACTTGAGTAATGGCTGTTTAGAAATGTGTCCTTTGCTATAAAGATAAATTTATAATAATTTACTTCAGACTAATTTGAGACAGACCACATTTTTTTATAAGCAATCACGCATCAAAATCAGTATAATATGGTATAATGTCTAAAATTCTTAAGTGACAAGATCATCGGACAATTCTTTAAAAAAGTATAAAAAAATAATGGTTAATTTATATACCAAAATAATGAAAACAAAGTCTTAAAATGGCGTGAAATCTCTGAAAAAAAATTTTTTTTGTTTTTAAATTTATCCATGGGAATTGGAAAAAAATGGTGCGACGGGGAGCGAAGCGAAGAGGAGCGTATTTCGAGAGCCGAGCGAAGTAGAGCTGTACGAGGCAACCCCTCCAACAGATCCAACGGAAATACGTATTCCAATTATCCGGAACTTTCAGTAAATATCCCAGGATTTTTGCGTTGATCCGTTTTTCTGAATATCCAGCGACATATATGTATTTATACAATCTATGAAAACACGAAATTACCTATATGATGAATAGAAATACAATGTTTTGTACAATACATAAGTTAAGTCTGTTTCCTGATACATCGAAGTATCGAACTATCGACTCAACTTCATTGGCATAATGTTGACTTTGGAATGAACCTGGGCCTTTATCCTGTGTACCCAAGTACATAATATTGGACAACAAAGCCCATCTTGATTTCCTTCGTAACTTATATTAGTTTTCGTGGATCGATGCGACAGGAAAAGTTCATCCTTGAGAAACTTTTAGGACAAAACTTAGTAGATCGTTAGGTTGTTCGAGTATCTATAAAAATGTAAGGTTGGATATTAAAGTTGGCTTGAACATTTTAAATATTAATGCTTCAGAAAAATAGGCCAATTTTTATTGACTTTGTATGTAACTTAATGGTCTTTATGGACTTCACTGGACTTCATGGTCAAAAGCAAGTAAAAATGGGTACCAATTGGAGGCAACTGTGTGAAGAGACACAAGTATTAAGGGTTGATTATGCAAAGCAACGATGTCATGAGAAATAAACATACAAACCATCACGATATACAAGGTGACTTTTTGATCATCGTCCAAATTCATACTGGAGGCTTCGTAAGTGATCAACGTCATGAATCGATAACAATTTTTGTGAAATTCGTATAATGACATTTCGACTTCCCATAGTAATTCACTCCCAGTCCTGAGTGAATCACTATGGGGAGTCGAAATTTCTGTTTATAAAATTTACAAATTTTTTCATTGGTTCACGATGCTGATCACTTACCAAGGCTCAAGTATGTATTTGGACGATGTTCACAAAGTCACCTTGTATATCCCGGAATATGTCGCTGAAACAGTCACACTGGTTCACCCAATTTTCACCGATGATTTTCACTTCGTCGTATTTTTTCACCGTACTTCGGGCACAAATACACGCTTTTTAGAGCATACAGGTCTGCAAGTTTGAGAGGCTATGCGAATTTTATTTTTGTCACTGTCACTCCAAGCGAAACACGCTCAGTGCGAGAGGGGCGGATTCAGGGCGAAAGCAAAAAGTTATAGTTTTATATTTTTATAAAAAAACTAAAATAGCTAGCAAAATTTAAATTATCAAATCTCTAGATATTAAATTATTATTACATACGGCTTGAACACTAATAATAATTTAGTATGTCAGCTCACGCGAGTTTTAATAATATCTCTAGATATTGTTGAAACACACCTAATAAAATATGTTTGAGTTCTGTATATGAATATTTTTGTATAATATGTTTGTTTTATTTATTTATTTATTTATTTAGTTTAGTTTTATTAGGGACATCAACAGCAATACATAAAACTTAATACAACATTAACAAAAAATACAAGAAATAAAGCCAATAACAGATATCCACAATAGTACATTAACGAAAGTACATAGAACTATTTAACTATTATTAAATAGTTAAATAGTTCTATGTACTTTCGTTAATGTACTATGTTAGAACTATCTAACTATTTAAAAGCGATATTCTGCAGACTGTGTTATTTTTTTCAAGTTTTTGTTTTCACTCAATCATTGTTATCCAGACATTTTAGAAGATGGCACTATTAACAAATTTTTTAAAAAAACTGACAATGATCTTTCTTCCCGCTTACCCATCATTTGCCTTCGTCACGTCACGTCACTTGGGAAATGGCTGTTTAGAAATGTGTCTCTTGCTATCCAGATAAATTTATAAAAATTTGCTGCCAACTGATTTGACAGATGGATGACAGATGAGCAGACAGACAGAGACAGACCACAGGGGACTTCTTTCGTGACATTCACTCTATTCATTGATAAATATAAAAAAATCGAAACACTATCAGATATTCGAAAATAATTTTCATATTCGTCCATTTTATTATGCACCTAGTTGAATTTATTGTAACATGGGCGTAGCCAGGGCGTAGGTTGGAGGTAAACCCCCCCCCAAAAAGTTCAAAATTAATAACCCTACCCCCGCTTTGACGTCTTCCGCGTCATTTGCACTTCTGCTAGCAGTTGCTGGAAGCGTTTTGCGTTTGCAAACAAATTTTCACAAACATAATTAATATTAATTTTATTTCATGCACTTTTTAGGGTTCCGTACCCAAAGAGTAACCATCGGGTAACAGTCTATTACTTAGACTCCGCTGTATCTGTCTGTCACCAGGCATGGTCTGTCTCATGAACCGTGATAGTTAGACAGTTGAAATTTTCACAGATGATGTATTTCTGTTGCCGCTATCACAAAAAATACTAAAAAATAGAATAAAATAAATATTTCAGGGGCTCCCATACAAAAAAACGTGATTTTTTTGCCGTTTTTATAAATAATAGTACGGAACCCTTCGTGTGCGAGTCCGATTTGCATTTGGCCGGTTTTTGTTGTTTTATTTTCTTGAACCCCCCCAAAACTAAAACCTGGTTACGCCCACTGTAACAAATTTAAGTAAGTGTACTTTTGTCGTAGTTGCGATCATTTCTTCATCCACCTCTTTACATATTACTCGCCTTTTTATTGCTAGAATAATAGCCACAGAGGCTTTGTATCAACAATATATGTGTGATACAACGTTTATCAATTTTACCACCGCACTGCAAGGTCTGGACGCGATCCGTATTGAACGTCTACGATTGTCCATGATCCATTAGCATGAATCGTGATACGAATCACAATAAATATTGAGCATGTAGTGTTCGCCTTTTGACTTATTAAATACTTACAGCCAATGATATTAGAAGAAAGTGTAGATAGGTTGTAGGCGATCCGCAAGTGGTACGCTAAAACTTGGCTAATTTGCCAACCTGAACTCGGTATCGCGTGACGCGTCGACGTCAGCGTACGACGGCCGTCGCAATGGCCGACGCACAGCAACATATAGGTCTTGTCTCTTTTTCGCTCGCGATAATTATGACTTCACGTGTCAATGACATTGCAATACTACGTAATTGACTGAAGTAATTTATGATGTGTACCGTTTTAGAAGTTCTAATCTTGTGTAGGTAACCTATTTAGACTTTCTTATAATATCATTGCTTACAGGTTTTATTTCGTTACTTTATTTATTTTGACACAACCTGTACTTGAGTTTTATAAAACCAGAAACTCTTATATCGTCAACACCGGATCTCCTATCGGTAACATACAACAAAAACGTCATGGCCGATTGAGCTCAATTGATGGCCGAAATGACAGCTGGGTCGTCGGCAGAGACCCACATCGAGACCCTGAAAAAGTACGTAATATCTTCCATGTAAAGTCACATTTAAAAATTCGTTTGGGCTATCAAATGAAGCGAATTTTCAAGCTGATTACATCTACGCCCCCCTGCTAGTGTACAATGCTCCCAAAGTAATAATGCGCATACAAATCGTGACCTTATTGATTGTATAGAAAGTGTAAGGAAATATGAACTTTGCCGAACAGTGGCGAAGATTTGTATGCGCATTATTACTTTGGGAGTACTGTACAACATAATATTATGTACAAACGCTTACAGTTCATGATCTCTATTTGTAAACAATTTAACCACTATGACGTCGCAATAAGAACTGCCAATATGGACTGTCATGCTGAAATCCGTTCACCTTATAGACTTCATTTATTGCTGAAGTCGGTATCGTATCAGTAAATCAAATACATAACAATAAAAAATAATAAAATTAAAACTAAATAATATTTAAAATTAAACTAAATAAAAAATTCTATCAAGGTCGCTGCCGTCGTGCGGGAGAGTACCTAGCAGGCTGGCAGCGTTACCTCGTTGTATGGCCAGACTGATTCTCTGGCCGAGGTAAGCCCCAGCCCGAGGGTCCCCAAGCGACCAAGCGTTTTGATAAATCTTTATATAAAGAATGTGCACTCGGTCCCCATCAGTAAATTGAATAATAGAAGTAGATAAAGTGAATTATTGCTGTGTTCGATGATGGTGGAGCGCAGAATATCTTGAAGGGCGCATAAGGTGCCACGTCAGGCGCTCGTTATCTCTTCCGCTACATGGAACGTCTAACAGGCGTGCCATGAAAACTAGTGCAGAGCGTCATTTGGGCAAAAATAATCGGATTTATGATGAACAGAAAGTTGGAATAAATCAGGACACGTAATAGTGCTAAAAACAGGATAATGTTTCTTTTTGCACAGCTTATGTACGGTTCCATAACCGCACATTGTTAAGGCGATTATACCATCGCCAAATTAGCAGCTCGATGTTTGTCTGTATGAATATCGACGGAAACGACATTGAAATAACGTTCAAATCAGTGCACAATGCGTGGTGACTGTTACGACGCTCGCTGCGTTCTTGAAAGGGCAAAATAGGAGAAAATAATACTTTTTACATGGACGTCATTGTTCGATTGAATAATTCTATGTTATATTTATAGCTATCAAGTTTATCTATTTATCAAAGCATAAATGAATTAAATCACCTAAGCCGCTTAGGAGCAGTAGGAAATTCAAGCCAAAAAACACCATTCAGTTGAAACAATTTTTCATATAGAAGTTTTGGTGGTACGAAAAAGAAAAATGTTGCATATGTTGTCCTAGAGTTGATAATCCATAATACATTTTTTCAGTATTTTTGGTTTGGCCATAAAAGAGGAGTAGGCTTTAGAAAGTACCCATTTGGTGGTATTAAGGGCCTTAAGCTCGCGTTGCAGCCTACTTTATTTACTTGGCGATAATAATTAATTTTATATTTTACCGTTTTTAACGTAGTACGAAACTAACGGTCGATACCGACACACATAGAAAAAGAGGCGCCAAACTGAACTCTGAATACTTTAATATCAATATAATAATATCAATAATACCTTAACTGAGGTTTCTTGGTTCTTTCTCTTCGTGCTCCACAACTTTACAACTTCTTTCAAATGTACGGTACCTCAAAAATATATAATAATAATAATAAATATAACCAGGATAAAGTAACGCTCCGTGGGAATATAACGTACACCTTTTGTTTACATTACAAGTTGTTTATGAAGTTAGGCTAAAATTAATTGAACCATTATTTCACTACAACAAATTTTTCTTTGTTAATTTCTGGCAAGGCAATGAAAAATTAAATTCATTTTTATTATACACTACTCGACAAGGTCAAGGAGAGTGAGTGTGTGTTTGGCACCACAGTCGACTCTAGAATTTTCTGGAAGACTAAGGCGCACCGATCATGGCGTGGTCCGGAGCTGGAACATAAAATATACAACCAGAAGGCCGACTCGACGACAGCGAGAAAACAGACGCACACATGCATAGACGCGTACGTATGATGATCTCGGCAGAATTTCGTATTGGCATTCACCCGAGTATCTTCGAGATCGTCGTACGTACGCGTCTATTTGTGCGTGCGCCTGTTTTCGCTAGTTATTCGGAGTAAACATTCTGTAAGTGGTTATTTTGAGGCTGGAATTCGCCTGCGTGGAAGAACAGTACATATACCACAAAATAGATACTACCAGAAGGCAGACTCGATGACGGAGCGAAAACAGACGCACACATGCATAGACGCGTACGTATGATGATCTCGGCAGAATTTCGTATTGGCATTCGACCGACGTCATCAGAGATCGTCGTACGTACGCGTCTATGTGTGCGTGCGCCTGTTTTCGCTAGTTATGTGGAGTAAATCTTCTGTAAGTGGTTATTTTGTGCCTATACCGTGTAACTCAGGTGATAATGAACTTCATTCGAAGTTCATTTTAGTTTTTCAAAATTAATTTTGAATAAGTAATTATGAATAATAATTTGTAATAAGGCGAACTAACACATTATAATTAACAAAAACGGATGTCAACAAAATTAGATTATATTACAATAAACTTAACTTACAATTTTATTAATATCAATGTCAAAAGATTAAATAAATTGCAACATTGAATTAATAAAATAACGCACAAGCCGAAAACGGGGCAGACCTGAATAAATGCGGGCGGAGCCGCGGGCAAAAGGCTAGTGCAAAATAAATCAACACACCATGCCATAGTTATTGACCCTTCCCCATTCTTAAAACCTCTCGTAAAGGTTATGTTCAAATTAAAATTTTGGATGGTAAATTTAAACTTTTTTTAATATTTTTGGTTCTCATTTAGACTGCTTTTTCTTTGAAAATATATCATGACATATTAATGAGCCTGTAAAGTGCTTATTGAAAAATTGAAAATATAAGAAATATTTAATAAAACCATTAGAGATTTGAACAATTTTCTTAGTTAACTTACAACATTTTACATTTTTGATTTTTGCGTATGACAGCAACTAATCTGGAGGCACGGCAGTGCCCCTGCCAAGTCTCGCAAAAATAAAACGCGGGACGGCCGTACCATCCTTTTCTCGAAGCAACTCGTTGATTTTATCTCGGCAAATAATACAATAGCAGGTGGTAGAGCTGATGCCGGGCTCGACTTGGAGACTTACTTGGAGACCCCCTCGAAGTAATTCGGGGGAGAGTAAGAGGACAGCTCGCAGGCAAAAAACCAGGAGGCCCACCATGCCTGGGACCGATGGATGGCGGTATATCCATCCCTAATAGCCGGGCCTTATATGGAACAGACTAGTGATGGGCAGCGGCGTCATTGGTGCGAGAGTTCCGGCACCGCGCCCACCAACCCGCCCGCCCAGCATGTGTGAGTGGATGACCGCCGGGAGTGGCAAAGTCCTGGAAAGGCTTATATCCAGCAGTGGACGAACTAGGCTGATGGATGGATGGAAATAATACAACTCTTGTCTGATTTATGTAAATAACATGAGAAATCTGAAATAATAAAAAAAAAATTAAAAATCTAAATAAAAATCCGTACCTGAAACAAATATTTAAAGATGACAATACAGGTTTACCACAGAGTGTTTTCCTTTACCGCAAGGTTAACCCTTTAACGGACGGCTCGTACAAAGTGGTCAGTAAACTGGACAGTCAATTCAAGGTCGATATTTTATAGATTTTCATTGAAATGTTGAGCCTTATGAACATTTACGACCCGCGTTAGAGCACACTGGCCCGTCAACTGGCCAGCGTTAAAGTTTCGCAGCCGGATTGTGAAAAACCCGCCTTTTTCTAATTAATCGAAACAGAACAATTAAATTCAAAATTCACTCAATAGTTATTCAACAAAACTTTATTATGTGTATGCTGTATATATTGTGTATGCTGCCATCGCAAAGTTTCCATTGGTTTCTACAAATTAGAATATCAAAAATTGTGAATTTAGGAAATTACTGAAATAACAGTTTACTGGCCACTTGATTTTTGGTATTTTCGCGAAAAATAACCATTTTCAGGTTTTATTTTAATACATGTCATTATAATCTGCTCTACAAAAAAGGTTTTCATTACAATATATGAAGAATTTCAAAAAAGCATGGTTGTGCGTTAACGGGTTAAGGATATAAATACGATGCATATTAATTGCGAAAAACTCACTGGTGCATACTTGAGCGGCAGTAAAGTCGGTGTTAGAGCTGTAATAGTAAAAGTGGTACCATCTTACTAATTGCAAACCGTTGTGTCTTATCAACTTGCAGCATGATCGAGAAAAAATCCTCGGGTTAACCAACCCAAGAGAATTCAAATTCAAATTCAAATAGTTTATGTTGCAAAGTAGGTATATATAATACACTTTTTACACGTCGAATTTTGTTTTAAACGTAACCGAGTAATTTATTGCTCTTACGCCCATTTCATACTACGTTTTTCAATGCATAGTGTGAGGAAATAAAATAAATATAATCTTGTGAACTTTAAATTATGATTGGCTCAAAAGGACTGTATCCAGAGCCGTTAGACAGTGGAAAAAAAGTATAACATTTATGGTACACAGGAAAGGATGCAGGTTAGCCAGATTCTCGTAAATAAAAAAAAAAAAAAAAAAAGCCCTAGGGCAAAATAATCAACTTTCTGTTCGGTTTTGATTTATAAAAAGTGGGCCTTTACGAGCACTTGCATTGAAAAATAATAAATGAACATGGACTAGATTAAAGCATTATATATTAAAATTAAAAGCAATATATATACGATTAAAATGATAGGTAAAATATATATTATACAAGGTAAAATCCAATCAACCGCCCGAACCCATACCGGAGACTCGGCCAGGGACCAGGAACAAGGTTCAATGATCACCAACCGAGCCCCCAGCACGAATCCAGGCGGCCGACCAAATTACATCCTATATACTACATACTAATAGGTTACATATTATTATATAAATACATGCCTACCTCCGCCCATTCGATTGGTCTTGCTAAGAAGAACGGGCAAAAACTTAGCAAGAGTTAACTTAACTTAACTTAGGAAGAGTTAACTAACCCGACATATCATTGGTCCTATTGCACCATGACAATATCGAAGCGGGTTAGTAATCCCGAGCTAAGCGATTGTTTGACATTTATTTAGAATGTTAGTTGCAACTAATGAGGTTTAGTATCTATATAATGTCATTGGAAACAACACAATTTAAGTCAAACTGGTAACATTACTTCGCTAACCCGAGTATCACCCGAGGCGAGAGTCGGGCTAAATTCTGATGACTTTCTCTTAGTTTAACCCTAGTTTAACTCGAGATTTTGATTGGTGCAAGAGAGCCTTTTCTTGAACCTTTATTTTTTGACTTAACGGACGGAGTTAAAGTTGAGTTAAGAACATGCTGCAAGTGTGCTGCAAAAAAGGAAAAAAAGGTAATAAGGAGATTTACTGGTTTTACTTGTTTACTTAAACTGGTTTGAGTTATTAAACGTTTATAACATGGAAACAGTACAAGTGTTTTAATAAAGATCCCACTAATATTATAAATGCGAAAGTTTGGATGGATGGATGGATGGGTAAGTAAGTAGTAGGTAAGTAAGTAATATATTTATTTCATGCCAGCATATACATAATACACATACATTCATGGGTGGATGATTGTTACTCCTTCACGCTGAAACTACTGAAATGATTAGGCTGAAACTTTGCACAAATGTAGTTCTAGACCTGGAATAGGACATAGGATACTTTTTATTACATAAATCAGTTCCCATTGGAAGGCAATGGGGTGTCAAGTTCCTATAGAAAAGTAATGTACTGTTACTCCTTCACGCCGTTGAATATTAATGGGATGGGATAGTGAGGATGGGATGGGATGGGATGGGATGGGATTCGATACGACTATACAAAAACTCAATCAACGCGGGCGGAGCCGCGGGCAAAAGCTAGTAATAAGACAAATCCGCCAAAATTTATTATTCGTAGCACATGAAAGAGGTTATAAGGGTGTTTGTTTCCTCGACTGATGGGTATTATGTGAGATCTACTGAAGGAAGCTTATAGTAGACCTTCAGGATTTATTGTTTTTGTATCGTTTACCTTTACTTGGTCAGTGTTTTTTGTTTTTTTCGCGGTCGGGTTGGTTTAGTCCTTTTTTCCTCTAAAATACACATTTTATTTGTGGAATTATTATAATGAGCTTTGTGTATTGTTTCGGGCAAGTAGACGCGGACCCTGCTTGAGATTTAAGATGGGGGAAGGGTAGGAAGGGGGAATTTGATCTTTTGGAATTACAATTTTGACTAATCCTAAACTTAGTTTATACTCTTGATTGTCGGAATTTGTTAGAATATTTTTGGTGCTCGAATTTTTTTCTTCGGTTTCTTGTAGATATTTGTGCGCTCAATCCAAATCTGAACTCTTTTCTATCACGTCTCAATGTTTTTCTAAGATAGATTGTGTTTTTAAATAATAGGGATCCTTTACTAGTTTTAGGGGGGCTCTACAGTTAGTACAATTACTTTTCCCGACTAAGGTTAAATGTCAGTCGTTCGGTACAAAGTACAACTTAAATTTGTTGCAACAAAGTGCACAACTTAAAATAGCATTTTAACCTTGTTTCGACAAAATCGTGACAAATTTTCTATAGATTTATAAATCTAACTTACACTGAACTTTTGGTGTTAATTGCCACATAACAAAATGTTAAATTTTTAACTTCTAAACAAGAAATACAAAGTTAAGTTATGCACTTTGTGCTAAGCGACTGACGTTTAACTTGACGTTTGACTTGACGTTTTCCATAGAAAAGACTTGGTATGAATTGTATGGACCGAAACAAGCAAATAAAAATATATTTCATCTTGAAAATTAAGGCTTAAACAAAAATTATATTTATTTATTTATTTAAGATACCTACATTTGCAGAAGATACAAAAAACATTGATGGTGGACGAGATTAAAGGTACAGTTCTATTTTACGTTCCTTATAAATGTATACATCCTTCACAAATAATATTTAAAACTATATAAAAGAAAACATCGGTAACTTCTTACATTACACATATATTATTTTGACCACAATTAATATTGATTTTGGAGTTGTAGAGATAAAACTTAAGTCATAAAACGGATGCTTATTAGTGCAAAATCTTTTCAAAATACATAAAA
This sequence comes from Ypsolopha sequella, assembly GCA_934047225.1. Lineage (NCBI taxonomy): Eukaryota > Metazoa > Arthropoda > Insecta > Lepidoptera > Ypsolophidae > Ypsolopha > Ypsolopha sequella. The sequence goes on from OW203996.1 coordinate 15,989,543, forward strand.
AACGTAAATTTTGAATAAATAAAGTAATAAAATTGAGAGCTGATAGAGATATCTGAGTTCACATCTGTATTCAGCGCACAATTGTTTTTATATGAATAACCAATAACTTTCCAAGCACCAAAAACCCTGTTGGATTGTATAATTTATGTAAATAAATTGAACTAAAAATATATAAAACACTCATACGAAAACGATTGTAGGTTCTTGATTATATCCCACTTTAATATACGACATATTTATGCCTAACCGGTTCGCTGTTTAGAATTATCATGGGTTTATACACATTTTAATATAAATTTCCACAATTTTGATGTTATTTCATGTTTTTTTTTGTTAATTAATTACGCGCAATATATGAAATCTGATGGATAAAATCTGAAACGAAGATATCCGTTCAACGAAGGTGACCGACATAGCCTGCTGAATCAGTAAGTTGAAGTGGCAGTGGACTGGCCATATTTGTCGCCGACGTGATAACCGTTGGGGCCGTAAGGCATTGGAATGGAGACCACATACAGCAAAGCGCAGCGTAGGCCGCCCTCGTGCCCGCTGGACTGACGATCTGAAGGACGTTGCGGGAGGCGGCTGGATGAGGATGACTGAGGACCGCGAAGAGTGGCGTAATATTGGGGAGGCCTATGTTCAGCCGTGGACGAATACGAGCTGATGGATGAATAGACGAAAAAACTACTAACTCCTGATTAAAATTGAGTGGATGGTGTACAAAGCAAATATTGATAGAAAACCGCAAATCGATATACAGGATGGCCGTTTGGTACACGGGTACTTTAGGTTAAAACAATAATTTTGAACGGTAGTTCTTAAAAATATTCCCATGGTTGGGGGTGGGGGGGCAGTAATGACGTCATCATATGGGAATTGTTTGTTTTTTCAGATTCCTGTCGTGTGTGGTATCAAACGCAAGGGCTTCATGAGCCGGTTCTAACAATATACTACACAATTATATTTCCCCCACCTGTTTTCTAAAAATCCAGGAAATATTTTCAAAACATATCAAGTTTGGGCGCTTCCAGGTAAGCTTTGTAAATGTTTGTAAAATATACGCCAAATGTCTTTTGATATATTCCTATCCTACCGCAAAAAGAAGATTTAAAAAATATTTACATTTAATATATATATTTTTTATTATAATTTTAATAATCAATTTAAAAATAAAAAAACTATTTCTTGGATTTTGAGAAAACGGGAAGGTATTCCTTTGATAGTAGTAGGTATTCCCTTTCATTTGATACCACACACAATAGGTTTTTGAAGCAAATAATAAAAAAAAAAAATCCCATACAAAAAAATTATGACGTCATTACTGCCCCCCACACGGTCATATTTTCAAGAACTACCGTTTTATATTTATACTATTTTCAATAAACAATTTCACGAAAAATGAGAAGAAGACATTCGTTCATGCTCCTCGGGCGCGTCGTGTCGGTAATGCTGCCTTCCAGGCCAATCAGGATAAAGGGGCGTGGCTTAAGAAATAAGATCGGGACTTATTTCTCGTCTCTGTTGTTAATTGGGCCTCTAGCGGTTTTATAATAAATTGGGCCAATCGTAGCTTAGAATCGCGGTGTTATATTGTAATATTATAACATCGAATAACCAATCTAGGTACTTAAAAAATGCTTTTGATGTTGCAATTGCCTTATTGCAGTATGGAAGTAGACGAAATATTTTTGGCACGGTCACAATCTACGATATTTGACTTTTATTGCAAGTAGACGAGTATTGTAGCCGCTGGCTACAGAAATGCAGAGATGATGAGATTTGAGGATATGACACGGGAGAAGAAAAGATTGTGGGAAACAATGTGGGTGCACTGACCTGGTTGGTATGTTTATGGCGAGCCGACGAATGCGCTGGCGGGCTGAGCCTTCTTGTTGGGTTAGTGGAGCTGGCGCTGGATTGATGGTCAGGAATGTGCAGAATGTCTTGTTGTAACACTACACTTTCACAACCTAAAGAGTAGGTACGCGATATTGTTTGTGGCGGCGCGAATGTGTATACACGTGTCGTTCTCTAGACGATTCGGACGGAACAGTCCGGCCGCGCGAGCGTAGACGTGCGCCTCCGGAGGCGCCTCGAGCCGAAGAGAGTGAGTGAACCGCGGGTTGGCAGCACGCGAGTCTATTGTGTCGCCAGGTGGCGCCAGTGCAGCGCCGCGATATTAGTCATGCACATGTCATGTTCGAACGTCACGCTGGTAACGTAGTGTAGCGTGAACATCCTGGGGGGGCCGGGGCTGCGGCTCCTCTTGAGCTGAGTCCAACGGCAGCCTGGCTATCTTGAACACAGGTCGTCGCAGATTTCCATGAGCTGTGTCCAGATCCACAACTCGTATCACTCCATCCTTGCCAGGTATCGTGCGGAGAATTCTTCCCAACTTCCATTGGAGCGGAGGCAAGTCATCCTCTTTGATGAGGACCAGTTCACCCACTTGAGGAGGGGAAGAAGGGGAGAGCCATTTGGAGCGGGTTTGCAGGGTATGGAGGTAGGATCCGGACCAGAGAGTCCAAAAGCACTGGGAGAGCGCTTGAATGGGTTGAAACCGTTTAAGAGCAGATATGGGTCTGTCGTCAAAAGACTGCTCAGGTAGAGCGGTGAGCGGACGACCAATAATGAAATGTCCGGCCGTGAGAGGTTCAAAGTCCGTAGAGTCGGATGAAATCGGGCAGAGGGGTCTTGAGTTGAGTATTATTTCGTGCAGAGCGCCGAACCAAGTTATGTGCTGATTCGCGAGCTTGTGAGTGATTGCATCATTGTTTGTGCCGCAGTCTGAGCGAATGAGAATTGGAGTACCGCGACGTGAGATAAAACCTAACAGGGCTCGTGCTGAGTGAAATTGAGTGTGATTGAGTGAATGTACGTCTGCTATTTCAAGTGATACGGTTGGCAACAAAATTGGTGTGTTAGTGACGTTCACTACACGTTGTGCGGAGTTACAGTAATTTTCTGTTGGAGTTGAAGTCATTGAGTGAAAATGAACTGAGTGTGTATGTGATGAGTGTGTGTGTGATGAGTGTGCTGAGTGCGCTGAGTGCTGGTTTCATTGAGTGAAAATGAGCTGAGTGTGTATGTGATGAGTGAATGTGTGAGTGAAAATGAGCTGAGTGTGTATGTGCTGATTGAATGTGTGAGTGAAAATGAGCTGAGTGTGTATGTGCTGATTGAATGTGTGATGAGTGTGACTATATGTGAAAATGAGTTATTAAAACTTGAGCGCTACCAACTCCAACGTGCGGATAGCTTGTAACTTGCGCGGGCCGAAATAACAAAGGCTATGTTCAAACGGAAAATAAACACGACAGAGAGAGAAAAAAAAAAAAAAAATTTTTTTTTTTTAAAAACAACCTGTATATGAGCTGAACCAACGTGGAACACCCTATATGTGTACCATTAACAATAAGATCAGAGATGAGAAGAGAAAAAAACAAATTTTTTCTTTACTATATTTGTGCTATATATATATCCGGTTAAAAAGCAGACAATAACACGATCAAACTGTCCGGAATACTATTACTGCGACGTGAGATTACCGCAACACAAAAATATCGAAAGGGCTGATCAACTTGTTCACCAAAATGTCATAACAGTATATTTACAACAAAACATCAGTCGTCGAAAATTCTATTTATAGAATAAAATACCTATCTACTGCCTCGAACTCGTAAACAACAAAGAATGCGTTTACCTCGCAGAAATCGGATCTAAATGAGCGGACAATCCAATGATGCAATGTATACGTATGTACTCAAAATAAAACGAAATAAAACGAAATAAAACGAAATAAAACTCGCACCAAAAAAAAATATCTCGCAAAATACGTAAACTATTTTGGGTTTAATAAAGAAGTATAGTGGACTGTAATAAACAATTGGGATTGGGCTGAATGGATACAATTATATTACCTGAGCCGAACAATAATAACAAACTGAGTTTATTCTGTAAAGGGGCGGGGGGGGGCCGGTTCTATACCGATAAATGGAATTTTCTAGGCGGCGGTTCTAATTACCTACCCGCAATAGGTATTCGAGACCACAAAATATTTTTTGCCGGGAAAGGGGGCAAAATATGTAACCGGGTGAAAATGGACTGTAAATCGACGGGGGCTGGTTCAAACAAAGCTACGGGCCGGCGGGGGGGAGGCGGGGAGTGATATAAACCAAAAATTTTCCGCTCGACGGACCAAAATTTTTCTTGTATTGAAAATGGACTGTAGGGGCTGAAAAGGGGCTGGTTCTAACGGTTCGAAGGGCCAAAAATGTTTCGTAAACGGTCTCGAAGGATTAAAATTTTTCTTGGATGGATAAAAATGTTTTACTACCGGCTCGAAGTGACCAAAAATTTGGTCACTACCGGCTCGAAGGTCCAAAAATGTAGCCGCTGGCTACAGAAATGCAGAGATGATGAGATTTGAGGATATGACACGGGAGAAGAAAAGATTGTGGGAAACAATGTGGGTGCACTGACCTGGTTGGTATGTTTATGGCGAGCCGACGAATGCGCTGGCGGGCTGAGCCTTCTTGTTGGGTTAGTGGAGCTGGCGCTGGATTGATGGTCAGGAATGTGCAGAATGTCTTGTTGTAACACTACACTTTCACAACCTAAAGAGTAGGTACGCGATATTGTTTGTGGCGGCGCGAATGTGTATACACGTGTCGTTCTCTAGACGATTCGGACGGAACAGTCCGGCCGCGCGAGCGCAGACGTGCGCCTCCGGAGGCGCCTCGAGCCGAAGAGAGTGAGTGAACCGCGGGTTGGCAGCACGCGAGTCTATTGTGTCGCCAGGTGGCGCCAGCGCAGCGCCGCGATATTAGTCATGCACATGTCATGTTCGAACGTCACGCTGGTAACGTAGTGTAGCGTGAACAAGTATAGAAAGCACTCTAATAAATAAAAACACAAAGATGGCGCAAATAAAAGTTACCTCTAAAATACATTTACGAAGAAAAGAATTTCCAAGTAATTTTATATTCTGCATTCTATGAAAGCTGCAGTAAAAGCACCCGATCGATCATTCTCGACAATATCTAGCCAGTTAAACCCACCTCTACTTTTTAATCCGGAAATAGCAAGCAATGTTATATCGCCGGTTATTAAATAAGGGTAATATTGGAATAATAAATGTTCACTGTCGACACGACCCTATTTTTACAATTAGATATGAGCAAATTGATATAGTAGTAGTAATATAGAAATGGATTATTTATCTAGTGTTACACGGTAAAAATTTGGGCTAGTGCAAGTCGGACCACCAAAGAATATGGGTACGGAACCGTAAAAATATTATGGTAAATAACAACCATACATAGATGCCATAGCAACATCAAGGCAACAAAAATAAGCCACTAAAATGGTAGCGCCTGGCAATAAATTCGGCGCCCTCTGAGGGCGGAACCCTAATAATATCTTAACTTAATATTACCATGATATTCGTCATATTTTTCGGTCGTCTTGTTTCGGAGATAAAGGGGGGAAAATGATAACGTCAAAAAAAAAAATTTTTTTTCGAGGTTTTTTGAGGGGGGGGACTTAAGTATTTTTTTTTATTATTTGCCTTGGTGGAGAGTAGAGTAACACGTATTCTGTGAAAATTTCAACTGGGTACCTACAACGGCTGAAGCTGTAGATCCTGTCCCGTATGGTACCCTTCGGGTTTACAGAACCCTAAAAACGGGACAACTAATCGAAAATATTTGCGTATTCAAGTTTCTCCTCTAGGAAGGAAAATTATTAGTGGGAGAGAGGGTTCTCAGGTGCAAAAATATCAAAAGGTTGTACCTCCCTGCATAGCTCGAGAAATGAGTTTGTCTTCAATGCAGATTACATTTCTTGTTAAACGAAATATTGTTTAGATACGACAAATTGTTTTAGGAGAAATAACTTGTCTTCTATGAAATTTTTTACGTTATTAAATACATAAATATACTGAACTGCGACTATGCATGTAATGTCATAAATAACAAAAGATGTAATTTATTATAATATATATAATCGGGTCTACCGCGATCAATTTTTACCTTTTTTACGAAAAGGGGGACACCACATATATCTTGCAAGTAAATAAATTTATGTGCACGGTATTACATCAACTCAACATGTACTTACGAGTACGTTACAAGTTACTCAGTAAAGTTACACAAACCAAAGCAAATTGAAGAGGGGAAAAAAATATATAAATTACCAAATTAACAAAGCAAATTGAAGAGGGAAATATATACATAAATTAAAATTAACACCAACACAAAAGTTAAGTATCATTATAAAAACATTTGGTAGTTTTTTAAAAACGTTTTAAACAATGAAGTTTTAAATAGACCCAGCGAAAGATGCAATATATAAAGATCAAGAAAATCTTTATTATAACAATCACAAGCACGAACCAAAAATCTATTTTTTGCATAATTTGTACCCGCATGTAGTATACTAAATAAATACTTGTTCCTAGTAGTAAAAGTTCGACATTTAAATCCAATGTTATACAAGAGGTAAGGGGAATCCAAAATATTTCTGACTATTTTAAAAATAAATAATAAATCACGGCAGATACGCCTATCCTCCAAAGCAGCTTTTGTATCTGGTTGAAATCGGAAATCCGAGCTACTACTTTGACGATAATTTAGATATCTCAAAAATTTATTCTGGATTCTTTCTATGGAGCTTGGACTTCACATGTGTTGCGTAAATTGGGTTCCAGATAGTATATCGCATTATAAAGAATTTCAAGAGTACTTGCACTTTTAAACTCCTTGCCCTGTCTCAAGATGAAACCCAGCATCCGATAATATTTCGTGACAATTTTCTCGATATGATTCCGGAATGAAAGCTCGCCATCTAAGAGAACCCCTAGGTCCTTTACCCCAGTCACTCTCTTAAGTGTTTTATCTGATAAGTTATAATTATATCTTAAACATTTTTTTTCTTGTAAAGCTAATCACACAACACTTGTCTACATTCAAATAAAGTTCATTTTGATTGCAAAACATACTCAAGTCATCTAAATCTTTTTGCAATAGTATGCAATCTTCTTCAGTTTTGATCTATGTAAATATAATACCCGCAAGTTGCTAATGCGCTGGGACTTTGTCTAAATAATTCACAATGACGTGTGCTTAGGAACGGTCAGAAAAAAAGTATTAAAAACATTTACCTAGGATCATGGACATTATGAGATAAAACCGTAAATATATAGGTAGGTATTAAGAACAAAATATACTCGACAGCGATGCTAACAGCACTAAGCGGCCAAAAACAAATTACATCCGAGCGCATTAGCAACTTGCGGGGATAGTAGATAGATATACATACGGATATAATGTTTGTCACAATCGTCCATTCTCCCGATCCACATCCAGACTGCTGCGATCAAAATTCCAAAAATAAACATCCATAAATCATCTCCAATGTTCAAATAAAACCGGGCAAAAGTTCCCAACAAGTGGAAATATTAAGGTCGTTACACACGTGAGCTTTATCGGCGTAGATTTATCAGCGTCGGTTACCTCAGCGGTAAGCTCGGCGATAAGTCTGAGCGTAATACTGTTATGTGATGCAGCCAGGTTTGTACCGGCTTTGAGCCCTACTGAGGTATCATTTTGGAAAGGCCTAAATCCAAATCAACCCCCATGACAAAGTAGTAATTCGATGCTAAGCGGGTATTAAGATCCTGCCTTTTATAATTTTACCCACATTTTGAAGGTTTCACATATTCAAAGGTACCTATTTGTTGTAACATTAAACCAAGAGATGAGAAATGAGAAGAATTAATAAATACTAAGGTAAAATAATCGTGTTTTTCAGTAATTTCTAATTCTTAGAACGACTATAGCTCGCCATTTTCTCCTTAATTAGCGGTATTCCAAACTTTCGTAAATGGTTCAAAGAAATTGGTCAAATAAGACATTAAGCACCCACCCCATAGGTAATCGCACGGCGTTACTCAGTCGGGAAACGTACGAGGATCGAATAAATCGCGTGACGTCTTGTGTGTAATGTGTATTATACGCCTGTTGTGTACGAATGCGACGGTACAAAGCTGTGTGTGTGTTGCGGTCTTTATGCTGTGGTTCAGAATTTATTATAAGTATGTACTCTTGTAACTAAAATATTTATTTTCCACATGAAAAATACATTATCAATAATATTAGTATCAAATTTACCCTGAACTTAGAAAAACTACGACGCTCAGGGTAAAGGTCCACATAAAATTAATCGAATTGAAATTTTGATACATCCGGAATCATAAAACTAATCATAACATTACATTTACATGAACAACATTTTTATAATTTTAACTAAACAATATAACTATAACTAAACATGCACCCAGTTTATTGACATTACTATTCTATGTACGGGAGCAATGTACTGTAACATATAGCTAGGCAATATGTTAGGTTTAGGTAAGGCTAGGTTTTATAGGTAGGTTAAAGGACCATTTGTTCGTGTTTAGTTGGCAATCGATAACCTTTATGGATCGACATACGTCGTATTGACTGAGTTATTTCGTGTTTTCCAAAAATAAATACAGATCCAGTATAAAAGATCTTTCAGGCAAAACACGAGCAAGATTCCTTAGAGAGTCCCATCGGTGTGAAGGTGGCTCTCCATAAATAAATATTCTTTCTAGAATTTTGACGAAATACGATAAGCGAGTGCCCTACGAAGTTCAGAGCTCCCCTCCCTTAATGTGTATGTGATAATTAGGAAGAAATAGAAAAAAAAAATAATACAAGAAGTCAAAGTGAAAACAAAGTAGTATGATTCAGCAAAATTCCAACTAGATCCCGAGTAGACTGCATGTGCATATTACAGGACACTAGGCCAAATTTCTAAATAATGTAATAAATATGACCGCCTCTGTGGTAGATCGCTCGCTTGCTAATCCGGAGGTCGTGGGTTCAATCCCCGCTCGGTCTGTTTGCTTCGCTGTTAGTGCATTTGTGACCGAAGTACGGTGATAGAACTCACCGCCCATCACGTTTGGAACGTAATAATCTAATCGTCTGTGAAAAGCGGGTGTACCAAGTTTGAACTGTGATTTGCACACTTAGGAATACCTCTGATACCCCTTCGGAGATTGAGATAAGTGTAAATACCACATTTCAACGTAATTAATTAATTAATACCTAATATTTGGAAACTTATTAAAAAGAAAATAAGAGTCAAAGTCAATTTAGAACATGTGCAAAAAAATTGGAACAGGGAGCATTTATGGGTGTAAATTTGGCTGTCTATAAGCGACCGAAATTGAAGAATCTGTCTTGGATTGTATAGAAAGCGGAAATATATGTACGAATACGGAAATAACGACTTTAACCGAAGAGTGCCGACTGGTGACGAATATTCCTACCGCATTATTAAAATGTTTAATATAATCTTCTGTTTTATATCTTTTAGCAAATTCATAAAATAAAATCGAAATAACGTTTTGTGCGGGAGTTCACTAGAAACTTATTAATATTAAACAACATTCATAGATAATTTGAGTTACATTTTTCATATCCTCAATAAAGTTTAGTTTAGTTATCTAATAATAATTTTAGAAGTTTTTCTTTTGTTGATACAATGTTATTTGAGACTTTTTTCTTCAACAAATAAATATTTACTAGTAAAAAAAAAGATGCTAGTTACATTATTGTCTGGGTAACCATTTCTTCATATTGGAGACGGGAACTGCTTGAGTCTGCATTTTGAATAAACTATTCAACCATAAATGATTGTAAAAACACTGAGCCAGCTACACGAGAGCACAAACTGAATTGGTAAACATCAAATAAAACCCATAATTTTTTTTTTAAATAGCCCTCGCAGTACGGTGCATGCCGTCCATGTAAAGGGCCAATAGAGAACAAAGGGCAAAGCACAAAGCGGGTATCTGTCTGTTTCCAACTACGTTTCTATTCAATTTGCGATTTTCTATCCGAACTCGTTGGAATTTTCATCGGTTTGTAATCCAGTGCAATAGGGATGCGGGCAATCTGATTCAGGGAGGTCGAGGCATAGGATGCATGCATACTGCAGCGAACATTGGGTTTAAAAGCGTGTTCTAAAGCTTAGATTAAACAACAGTTACCAGCTGAAGAATCACTAGATGGTACGACGCGACGTGAATCTATCATAACATCTATTAGGGTGCCGTACTCAAAAGGTGCCAAACGGGACCCTGTTACTAAGCTTACGCTGTTTGTCTGTCCGTTGTGTAAATTCCTTATTGCACAAAAATATACAATGCACAAAGGCGAACTTAATGCTAATTAGCATTCTATACCAGGTAACCTTTGTTGATGTGGAAATTACAAGCATAGTAAAAAAAGAATAGTAGATATGTATAGTAACCCCCGCGCCGCGCGAGACTTGCCTACTGTTGCAGGGTTGTCACTGTCTTTTTGTTTTACAGCTAAGTCTCATTTAGTTTTATAGCTATAATATTAATAAAATTAATAAATACGGATATGTACCTATGAATCATATTTGTTAATCATTTCTTTAGTTTCCTCTCAAAGAATCAATGTTCGCTGCCCATTTCTAACGACCCGGAGATCTAAAAAGTCCGACTTGGGTGAATCGTAAAATGATTTGAAAGTAGGATGTAATCAGAGTTTTTTCACGCGTGCGAAAGAGACGGCGTTAGAACGGAATCATAATATGATTCATCCAAAGCGGCCTTTTTAGAGAACCCGGTGACAGTATAATTCTCAAATACAACTGTACGAGTATAAAGCTGTATACATCTTTAGCCGTTTGAGGTAGCCATCCATCCATCCATCCATCAGCCTAGTTCTCCACTGCTGGACATAAGCCTTTCCAGGACTTTACCACTCCTGGCGGTCATCCTGGAAGAATTGCCCATACTCATACACGCTGGGCGGGCGGGTTGGTGGGCGCGGTGCCGGAACCCTCGCACCAGTGACGCCGCGCCGCTGCGGCCCGTCACCAGTCTGTTCCATATAAGGCCCGGCTATTAGGGATGGATATACCGCCATCCATCGGTCCCAGGCATGGTGGGCCTCCTGGTTTTTTGCCTGTGAGCTGTCCTTTTACTCTCCCCCGAATTACTTCGACGTGGTCTCCAAGTAAGATGTTAGTACCTCCACAGTTTTAGCTAGCCAGTTGAATTTTTTACAGAAACTATAACGTCTATCATTCTCTTAAAGACCTGTCTAAAATAAAACAAAAAATAGTAAAAATTTGGGGTTCCGAACTCAGAGGGTGCTGAATTGTTTGTCAGGTGCTGTGAGGCCCTACCATTTTGGTGCCTCATTTTTTGTCGCTACTACTATTACTATGTTTTAGGGTTCAGTACCTACTCAAATTGCGGGGTGGGATGGAACCCTTTGTGCGCGAGTCCAACTCGCACTCGCCCAACTTATTATAATATTATGCAAATATGATTTAATATTGACTAACTATACACACTAGAAACTCAGTAACAAAAAAACGACACTGTTTTTTTAAGATACTCTAAATGCTTTCAAACATTTTCAAATATTCGGTCGGTTAGTATAGTGAGCTTAATAGTAGTTTATGCTACAAGGGCGAAAAGGAATAAATTACGAGGACACGAGCGTAGCGAGTGTTTTAAACGTAACCGAGTAATTTATTGCTCTTACGCCCGTGTATCATACTACGTTTTTCAATGCATAGTATGAGGAAATAAAACAAATATGATCTTGTGAACTTTAAATTATGATTGGCTCAAAAGGACTGAATCCAGAGCCGTTAAACAGTGGATAAAAAAGTATAAAATTTATGGTACACAGGAAAGATTGCAGGCTAGCCAACCATTGTAAATAAATAAAAAAAAAATTATAATAAAGAGAGATAGAAATACAAATTGTATAGCGCTGTCCTGCTGTCATAGGGCTCAAGCTATATTTTACAAACTATAGTCTATCAATGCTAGAGGTCAAAACATCTTGGTTTTTCTGACGTGCCAATATATGACGTCTGATTCTGTCTGTAGTCATTGAAAGCTGTGATAACTATATACAGCCAGTCTTATTCTGATACCTACTTTAATTTGCAACATACAATGACATTTTTTTTTGTAATCTTTGTGTTTTGGATAAAAAATGGATGGGGTCTCTGCAAAATTTCAGCACTAACAAAAATGGCTTAAAACGACACTAAACAATGATTTCTTGTTAAAATAAATAATTAAGAAATGTGCTTGCTCGATTCTCAATTACAGTGGTTTACTTTCTTAACCTCTAGTAATGAGCGCTTTTCTCGTTGTTTTTTTTTATTAGTTCTTAGCTTTCCTCCAGATGGCGCTGTCCATGTCACCATAGATAAAATGTGTTTCGTAGCAATCAATGTCAAAGTGGTTTTTCGTTTGTTTAGAATCTGTGCAAGTGCAAATTTTGTCTTTGATTCTGTTGCTAAAGAATACGACAGTGCCATCTAGGAATCTCATTTAACACTAAATTTGACATAAGGAAAAATGCTCATTATTTTACTAGACAGGTAAATATTTCTTGCCGATACATTTAACGAAAATGCACTCTTTGTAGTATTGACGACGCGGTCATGTTGTCCACACAAAAGACCGAGCCAACGATGCACGATCGAGTCGAACGGACGCGCTCGGAGACGAGTTTATATATTTTTGTGTAAACTCACCTTTATATACAGAGGAATTTATATGCTTCTAGAGAGCGAAGAGCAAAACTAAATTGGGATTCAAGAAGGAAAATATTTTCTTTTACAGAAATATCAATTTCAGCATCTGACTTTCAGCAGGAGATTGAAAGAAAAATGATAGGCTGACAAATTGTTAATTTTTCCTGAATATTATGTGTTACCTTAATATTATCTATTAAATGACAAATCAACCTTTAGTGCAATTCTGCTACACCTGCCATTCATTTCATCAGCCTAATTAGCTTAGAGGTTAATTCGAAAACCATTTCGAGATTTTGGTTTAATAACCCGTATTTTAGAACTTGTGGCCCAAAAAAACCCCATGATGATGAATATTTTTACGAACTTTGATTTGCCTTCGTGTGACGTCACTTGAGAAATGGGTGAAATGTGTCCTTTGCTATCAAGATAAATTTATAATAATTTGCTTCCGACTGATTTGACAGATGGATGACAGATGAGTAGACAGACATAGACCAATATTTTTTTTTAAAAAGCAATCACACATCAGAATCAGTATAATGTCTAAAATTTTCAAGTGACGTCATAACCGACAATTCTTTTAAAAATCATAAAACAATAATGGTTAATATATATACCAAAATAATGAAAACTATGTCCTAAAATGTCTCTGAAAAAATTTAAAAAACAATCTTTTAGAAATTAAGAAATGGGAATTGATTTTTAAGAGTGTTCTGTAGTCCGCATGAAACTTTTAATTATAGTTTTAATGATTTCGTTACAAAATATGTTGCTCACTACGTGTTACCGGAAAAGAATCCTGTTTGAAAACATTTCATCCACAGTTTAATTACAAATCAAAATGAAATATGTTGAGGTTTTCCTAAATCAAAGTCAAAGTAAAAGGATTTTACGATTAGTTAAAGTTGCGCGACAATATACCAAACGTCCAAGTACTTGTAGATAAAATTAAAATTGTTCAAGTGTGAGTCGAGCCTTTGCACGGTTCTGTCTGTCTTGATAAATAATCAGACAAATAGGGTAACTACAAATATCATAAAGTATTTTACTCCAAGATATCACCGTATAATTCTGTACCTAGCTGTCTTTTAATTCGAAATATGATTTGAAGGAAAGCGTACACATGAGGTCATACACCGCCGCAGGGTTGCCATGCAAAATCTATTTAAAACTACTCCATTCATTTCACGAAGCACCCAAAGCAAGCCGTTAAGACTTGGTATAATTTTTTGGTATGGGTGATCATTAAATTAGTGATAGTTAAATAAATTAAAATAAAATAAAATAAATTAAATAAATTAACTCAAAAAGAACTTTATTCATCGAAATGTGAATTACATCGCTGTTCCCTACTCATTAAGCTAGTTTATTACTGTTTTGTAATGAGTAGTTCTCAGCCTATTAAGTTATTTAGTATGACTTAAAAGTTATTTTTATTTACTTATCCTTTTAATATTAAATCTAATATAATACTGCCATTGTTCAGTCTTAAGTAAATACGCCACGTCCTCACCCGACAAGCCCACCAGCCACTTACTGAGATAATGTTTGAAACAGTCATGACTATGTCGTAGGGAAATAGTAAAATTCCGCCGTTTACAAACGGCGTCGTCAGTTTCTAAACGTTCACTATTTTGCTATTTGACGAATCTTCGTCAAACAGTAGATTTCGGCATTCTCTAATTTCCCTCGGCATATAGTAATTCTGTTAGAAGTAGTGAGGGTCGCCTCGCTCCCCTCCGCTTCGCTAGGTTCCCAATATGTACTTACATATAAACCTAGCACGCTCCTCTTCGCTACGCTCGTCGTCGCACCTATTTTCCACTTTTTGGTGACTTTGACTTTGGGACTTTCAATATCGGCTTTTAGAAAATGACGAAGTAATTTTACGTATATTGATAGCCGAACGACAAATTGCAAAACAGCGAGCATTTAGAAACTGACAACGCTATATTTGTAAACGGCGGAATTTTACCATTTGCCTACTTCAAATATGTTGCACTCCGACTCAGATATGGACCAAGAAAGGCATGAGGTCTCTGAGCAACAGGTAGTCTTTTAACACCTTTAGTTATATATTTTTTTAATTTTGATATTTATATGTTTAGTAGATGTCTATTTTTATTGAAATATAGAAGGTTCTTGACAAACGACTTTCTTACATTAAGAAATTTATATTCGTTTATAAATATGTTATATTTTACTTTTATGAGCTTTTTTTTTATTTATTAGTATTAAAACAATTTTAAAAAATTATAACTCGATATATTTCGGCCCTTTGGAATGGGGCCGTCATCAGTCGAATCATTTATATTCATCATTATAGATTATTTGTGGGATACCGGTAAAGTTTAAAATACTTTGCATTCAATATGGTTCCTTGAGCTCTTAAGGCGCCACCACAATATTTAATAATTGATTGACACATGGCAAAATATACACTGTTAATTTTATCTGCATATTATACATATCTTTTTTTCTAAGAAATATTATATGAGTTTTCGTACATTCGCTGTGATTTTTTCCATGTGTATATCCCATTTCAAAAATTTACCTAGTTTTTTTGATTCTATGCAGGAACAATTTTTTTGATTTTGACAGGTGTGAAATTTAAGATGTGTTTGATAATGAGGTTGACCGGACTTGTTCATATTGGATTAAATTGGATCGGGTAAATTGGTTACTAAATTGTAAAAGTTTAATATTTTGCTCCGCAAACTATCGCCGACGGTATTCGTGAAACGCGATACTGCTACGCGGCGACCGATAAGGGCCGCAGCGGGCACATAAGAAATTTACGAAAGTTTTTGAAATGAAATGAAATATATTTATTTGTATAATGTAGGTATAACATACACTTATTCCGGGTCGGTTTTAATGTAATATAAGTAATTAAATAATCTATGTGTATAGGTAATAGTTTTATGTAATAAATAATAATATGGGGAAATACACAGGAATATAATAAAGGTTGGGTTCACTTACATTGTATAAAAAAAATACACTTTAAAAAAGTAATAATATATGTGAAAATAAAATGTTATAGGTATCGAAAAGGGATCTATTTTGCCTTGAAAAGAGTCTGATTTTAAAGAATCTTGTCAGTTTGATTTAGACATTATTTTATTTGAATATTTCCGTGGAATTTTTAAGAAAAACTCGCAATATAATCAAGAAATGTAATGCCAAAATTAATTTTACAATTTTAACAAATAAAGGTTTTTAATTTGTGCACAATGGAAAGGTACTACCTGTTCACGATGCTGATCACAAAAGTTCTCCCACCAAAAATGTGCGTTTGGAGTAAAGGAAGTCTGACTTCGCGGCAGCGAGCTACGTTCCTATTGGTTGCTTGCAAAAATACCACTTCCTTACCTCCAAAAACATTACAAAAACAATAAGTTGGCCAATTAACTTAAACCTAACCCTACCTGTGGAATGGAGACAATTATCATTTTATTTACAAGGCTTTATACATAGAAATTAGCAATGTTATGAAAATAATTGAAACTTACTGACTCGAATACAAACATGGCGGTTGTATAAACCGGAAACACATTTTATCGACTTGAAAACTTTGATCACATAAATTATCCAAAATGACATGAGTAACTAAATTAAAATCTACGAGGTAACTCAAGTAAATTAACATTATCTTAGGCGTTAATAATTAGAAATAAATAAGGAAAGTTTCTAAATCAAAATCTAACAACATTCCAAGAATAATTTTAAAGCTTCCGGGTTAAATTATTCATAATTTTAAATGCTTAAAATCATAGAAACTAAACATAACAATAAACCACACTGATTCATAATTTAAATCAATAATTAACTGCAGAAAACAATCATTATCAATGTTACATCACCGGATGTTTACATCTAGAAATTATTTGCTCCGACACGGCCATTCTGCAAAGTGGTGCGTGCCCAGCGCCACTATGGTTTTCTCAGTCTAAAAATTATCTTTTTCAGTTATCTGATGTCCTTACCCAACGGGTTTGCTTAGGGAAAGTAGCCCAACTTATGAGAATAATATTTCAAAGTTTGAAACGGCATACATTCAAGGGCATGTAAATTGTTACAATGTAGGATTCTAGACCAAAACAGTCGCATTTGTGATTAAGGACCGTATACCACAACAGTCATATTTTATTGAAAAACTGTATGAGGTATACAGTCATGTCTGCGATATAGGACCGTATACAACAACCATCATATTCGCAATGACAAACTGCATACTACAACAGTCATAATTGTGTTGAAGGACCGTATACCACAACAGTCATATTTTATTGAAAACTGTATGAGGTATACAGTCATGTCTGCGATATAGGACCGTATACAACAACCATCATATTCGCAATGACAAACTGCATACTACAACAGTCATACTTGTGTTGAAGGACCGTATACCACAACAGTCATATTTTATTGAAAACTGTATGAGGTATACAGTCATGTCTGCGATATAGAACCGTATACAACAACCATCATATTCGCAATGACAAACTGCATACTACAACAGTCATACTTGTGTTGAAGGACCGTATACCACAACAGTCATATTTTATTGAAAACTGTATGAGGTATACAGTCATGTCTGCGATATAGGACCGTATACAACAACCATCATATTCGCAATGACAAACTGCATACTACAACAGTCATACTTGTGTTGAAGGACCGTATACCACAACAGTCATATTTTATTGAAAACTGTATGAGGTATACAGTCATGTCTGCGATATAGGACCGTATACAACAACCATCATATTCGCAATGACAAACTGCATACCACAACAGTCATACTTATGTTTAAGGACTGTATACCACAACAGTCATATTTTATCGAAAAAACTGTATGAGGTATACAGTCATGTCTGCGATATAGGACCGTATACAACAACCATCATATTCGCAATGACAAACTGCATACCACAACAGTCATACTTGTGTTCAAGGACCGTATACCACAACAGTCATATTTCATTGAAAAACTGTATGAGGTATACAGTCATGTCTGCGATATAGGACCGTATACAACAACCATCATATTCGCAATGACAAACTGCATACCACAACAATTATGATAGTAAAAGAATAGACAATTTGGTCATATTTGGTGAGATTTGACAAATAGTTTAAGGAATACGCTCACCGTAAGTTTTCTCAATCATGAAGAGCAGGACGAGGTAAGCATTATTCCTATTGGTCGGGATCTGCATTGTGAGACATTACGTTGAAGGGCCCTTTATCTTGATTTAAACCTAAATCCCTGTCACGTTTAAAGCATTTTTCATACAAATGCCCTTCCCTTTTACAGTATGTGCATATTGGCTTATTGCTTGGTGTAATAGACTTGTCACTAGCTAATTTCTTTATAATTTCATCGTTACTAAGAAGAAATCGGCAATCCGCGAAGCGGTGGCCTATTTTTTACAGTTGTGACAGCGAGGCAAACTTCCAGTATCTGTGGAAAACCGTGAACGTTTGTTTGGGGCTTGATTACTAGAATTACTAGAATTAGGTCGCTTTTTGCGAATAGAAGAGGCAATTGAAATTAGTTCAGGTACAGAAATGGCCCTGGAGTTCATAAGATCGATTCTTAAGTGCTCATCATCAACGGTCCCTATAACGGCCTCCACAGCGTCAACGTCATCTAGCTTATTTTTAGTGAGACGTTTCCACAGGATCCAAGAGCGATTTAAATATTCCGATATGTCTTTGTTCGCATCGTAGGTATGTTCGCGGAATCGGACTACGTCACGAGAGTAGCGATTCTCAGGTTCAAATGTCGTGATAATCCTTTCCCTTAGTTCTGGCCAGGTTGAAGTGTTAACTAGCCATTCGTCAGCCCATGCTCGGGCCCGACCTTTAAAGAGACTTGTTACCTTCATCCTCGTATCGAAGTCACTTAGCTGATAATTTGTGACGGCGGTATCGATGTGGTTGCACCACTCTTGAACGCCCACGCTGGAGTCGGGGTCGAACGAAGGAAGGAACACGTCGCTAATCTTCGTCTTCTCCTGTGGTGGATGGCCTAGACGCTCGCTCGTCTTCTGCATCCACTCCATCATGGTTGTGAAAAACTGAGGCGGCACCCCAACCCAAGATGGTGTCTCTTCTTCGCCCATATTTTCTGTAAATGGAAATAAGTTTGCAAAAGGAAAACGAGAGGAAGTATCCCACCGCTGCTGTGAAAATAAAATGTTATAGGTATCGAAAAGGGATCTATTTTGCCTTGAAAAGAGTCTGATTTTAAAGAATCTTGTCAGTTTGATTTAGACATTATTTTATTTGAATATTTCCGTGGAATTTTTAAGAAAAACTCGCAATATAATCAAGAAATGTAATGCCAAAATTAATTTTACAATTTTAACAAATAAAGGTTTTTAATTTGTGCACAATGGAAAGGTACTACCTGTTCACGATGCTGATCACAAAAGTTCTCCCACCAAAAATGTGCGTTTGGAGTAAAGGAAGTCTGACTTCGCGGCAGCGAGCTACGTTCCTATTGGTTGCTTGCAAAAATACCACTTCCTTTCCTCCAAAAACATTACAAAAACAATAAGTTGGCCAATTAACTTAAACCTAACCCTACCTGTGGAATGGAGACAATTATCATTTTATTTACAAGGCTTTATACATAGAAATTAGCAATGTTATGAAAATAATTGAAACTTACTGACTCGAATACAAACATGGCGGTTGTATAAACCGGAAACACATTTTATCGACTTGAAAACTTTGATCACATAAATTATCCAAAATGACATGAGTAACTAAATTAAAATCTACGAGGTAACTCAAGTAAATTAACATTATCTTAGGCGTTAATAATTAGAAATAAATAAGGAAAGTTTCTAAATCAAAATCTAACAACATTCCAAGAATAATTTTAAAGCTTCCGGGTTAAATTATTCATAATTTTAAATGCTTAAAATCATAGAAACTAAACATAACAATAAACCACACTGATTCATAATTTAAATCAATAATTAACTGCAGAAAACAATCATTATCAATGTTACATCACCGGATGTTTACATCTAGAAATTATTTGCTCCGACATATATATAAAATAATAAATCGCGGGTTTCTTCTCTTAGTGCATCTCCGGATACTGTAAGCGTTGTGTGCCGTGCGTGAATAATATAACAATTAATTTTAAAGACTAAAGTGTTTTTGCGGGTACAAGGAAAATACTTCGGTCGTCACCTACATCTCATCACTGCGCCTCGCCATACTTGCCAGTTTCCCGTAGACCACGAGACATGCAACTGTCTCGAAACGTCCGGTGTCCCCTTTCGTTAAAAGGTAAAAATTGATCGCGGTAGACCCGATTATATATATTATAATGTGTACAAAACGCGAGAGTTAAAAAATATAGGGTTAAGGAATAAATATTGCTATAAATATATGCCTAACTCCACCCATTCCATTAGTCTTGCTAAGAAGAAGTGTAAGAAACTTAGCAAGATCATGTTTTTTTATAATATAATATTAGATACAACTAAAGGTAAAAAGTAAGCCTATACTTTAATTGAATAAAGAGATAAAAAATACAAGACAGGAAAAAATTATGTGATGAAGGCAAAAAGAAATATATAATACCTTTGTCTTCCTGTCCCAAATAGTCCATTTTCAACAAATAGTCAAAAATAGGTGCGACAACGAGCGAAGCGAGGAGCAGCGTTAGGTTAGTGTTAGATTGCTGGTGATCATAGTTATAGCAGATTTCATGATATGGCCGATCAGATCATGAAATGGTTAATTCTAGGATATACGTACGACATATCCGCCTATAAGTGAAGACTAGTTGTTTGTTGGTCTTAATTTGGGGTACATAAGGAACCTTTACAACTGGAATCATCTGCATCTTATCGTGATTTTGTTGGGCAATCCGTTAGGTTGGATTACGGAACCCTAAAAAAATCTCCACTCACAAATTCAACGGATGCTAATCTAATCTAATTTAAAATTAATCTGGAAGATGAAAAGCGAGCTGGAGGGCCCGGGACTCAAATAAAATTGGGTTCCTTCGGCCACGCTGAATTTCATTATGGATCAGTGATACTGCCGGGGGCTAAAGGACCTTCAATACGTTAAAATCAAATGACATCAAGCAAAACAGTCGCCGTTTTATGTTGTCCCCGCAATTTCCAGCTTCGATTTTGACTTGGCTGTAGATGGTGAAATTTACTTTAAAGTATGTTTTTATAAAAGGAAAGAAAGATTTGTATTTAGTACTTGAAAACTTCGGGTCTGCCGCGTAATTCTGATTTTTATCAACATCAACTTGAGATTGAAATTTGACGTGCGTGCGACGACGCCCGCCTACCATGCCATCTCTTTTGCACGCACGTCAAATTTCAATCTCAAGTTTTTTTTTAAATCTTATTTATTTTATAAGCCATACATCTTAAGATTAATTCGGCTTTACAAAAAAATCTCAATCTCAAGTTGATGTTGATAAAAATCAGAATGACGCGGTAGACCCGCTTGTCTTTAGAAATTCAAGCCAATATTAACTATTAATTAATTTACTTATTTTAATACTTACAGGTTATTACTTACAGTACACAACCAAGTATAATAAGTACATTGAATATGATTAATTGTGGTTTTTACACACTTATTATAACAAAAAGTCAATATTTTCTTATTTTGTTACTTTATAAATACATGAGACTTAATTAGGCTTTATTGAATCATGAAAGAATCGAGCATTTAACGATAATCGATTATAAGTAGCGTATTCATCTTAAGACTGTACGTGAACCTAGAGCACGAACAACGCCAGACTTTCGAGGATTCGTTTGAAGAAATTCGGACTCTCCTTGTATTGAGAAAAATACATTTGATTTATTGATCTTTTATCTAGAGATTCTACTTATAAACAATGTATATACTAAGATTTATAATTCTGTCTTTAATTAAATTATTCTATTATTATTCTATAATTAAAAACACCTTCTTTTTTTTATTTTTAAATGTTCATTTCAAGAACGCGGTTAAGAGATCAACTTGATTTTTTTTCATAAAATAGGTAATAGAAATATGAAGGGATTCTACTTAAAACAAAAATTTTTTTCCCTAAAAAATATTTCATTATTAGGTAAAAACACACAAATTTGTTGTTTCGCTGCGTGATCATTCGTATTACGAGTCCAAGAAAAAGAGGCCAATGACCCAACATATAATCACCTCTATCAAAAGCAATAAGGTATTTTTCATTGTTCTGTGATCTTTGCCATTGGACTTATTGTGCTGGACGGGTTATAAAAAAAGTTGC
This sequence comes from Ypsolopha sequella, assembly GCA_934047225.1. Taxonomy (NCBI): domain Eukaryota; kingdom Metazoa; phylum Arthropoda; class Insecta; order Lepidoptera; family Ypsolophidae; genus Ypsolopha; species Ypsolopha sequella. Next base: position 16,011,480 of record OW203996.1, read on the forward strand.
TAGGGTAAGCTATCCTCTTAACAAATTGAGTGTTCCAACACCAAGACTCATAGTTAGAATCTGAGGACACAGTTGTGTGTCCCCGCCAAGACGAGCCAAAGGTACTGCGTACCTTTTTTCAAAGCGTTTCGTCGTATTTTCGAAGCCTCATAGTTTTGGTCTGGATAACACTACAGAGCCCAAATTCTCAGGATTAGTTAGTTAGCAGACTAATAAAACATTCTAAGTTGGATTTTATTAATGCCTAAAATATTTCGTCACTGATTCACTCATACTCATCAAAAACTCTAGGGTACTTCCTGAAGTCTTAGAAAGCTGAAATTTGGCATGGAGGCAGGGCGTAGCCCAAAAAAAAAATTAAGTAATCTGTACCTTTTACCCTCCAACATCTCACAAAGAGTTCGGTTCTGTATTATATAAAATGTCTATTCCAAACTTCCAAAAGTCTTAAAAAGCTAAAATTTGGTATGCAGGCTACGATTTTCACAGAAACAAAAAAAGTGTTGCTTTCACCCTCCAACCTCAGAGTGGGGCGCAGGTCTGTTTCTAAAATTTCCTTCCAAAAATAAATGAAATCCCACAAAAATATTTCACGTAAAGTAGATTGCCAAGACTCATAAGTTATGATCCTGTAAGAATAGAGCCGGGACGAAGGCGGTTGGCGGAGGGAGGAGAACCAGTTGAGTACAAAAGTGTTAATTGGTCCAGTAAGATTGTGAGATTTATATCCTGTTGCAAGTAATTGATAAGGCTGAATACATTATTACTGGCTAGAGGAAAGCTAAATACCTCTTTTTAAACTTTGACTAAGATTTATAATTCTGTCTATAATTAAATTATTCTATTATTATTCTGCTTTCGACTTTTCCATCCACATACCCTTAGAGAGCACTCATTTCTCAGCCTAATTGTGCACACAATAATCTTGTTATATTAGAATCAGCAAAAACAACCAAAGTCATTTGAAAATGTAGCTACAAGAACAGAGTGCTTACGGAAAAACCACCTAGTAACATTTTTATAAAGAATAGCCAATAAATTAACAAATATTTTAAAACTTTTTGTTTACAAAATAAAGTAATTTATTAAGTAAAAAACATAAATAGGGATTTTTTCATGTAACTGAATTTATAAGGTTTTATTTAGCTATGCCCAACAGTGGGGTAAATGTGGGCTGATTGATATCAAATTCAAATTCAAATTTAAATACAAATATTATATTTATATATTGATATTTAATTCCTGTAAAATGGCAGAAAAGTGACATTGGTTGTTTTTCCAAAACATTCTTTAGAATTAAATGAGACTTGGGGTTAATTCATGATTTATATAAAACGGCTCACCTCAATACGTGTTATGATCCGGAAAGCCGACCAGTTTCAGCAGATTTAGACTGCCTTCATCTGGGCGAGTGAAGACGTTTACGCGACGACGGCTTTCTCGATCATAACACGTATAGTGGTGAGCCGTTTTATATAAATTATTCTTCAGTTGTTTAATTTATTGAAGTCAAAAAATGTTTACGTGGTATTCTTACTTCTGAACAAAAAGTTAATTATTTCATTATAAAGACTGGCCCACTTGAATGAAAACCTTCTTCAAAGAGCCACAAAACAAAATAAAGCCTACTTACATCGTTATATCTATGGCAATAAATCTTTATGGGCACTCATAGTTGCGTTCTTACGACCATTATTCAATATGGTTAGCTGGCTTATGTTCGAGTAATGATTAATTAAATTACTAAGTACTTACTAGGCTCGTTCTGAAAGATTAAAGGCAAAATTTGGATAAATAGAAGTCTAGTTGTTCCCTTCACAAATAATATAACAAAATTTGATCTTTATTCTAAAGCTCTACGAACTTCTACAGAGTGCTACGAAGAGCTCAATTAGGCTCGTTTCGAGACCGATCGATGCCTAGCTTAGTTATGTATTTTTTTAAATATAGGTACATGTATTATTTATTTAAAAATATCAACATATTTTTAACTAGTACTACTACTTTTATTTTGGCTGATACTCTATTGAAAGATTTTTAGAATTTAACATTTTTGTCTATTTATTACGAATTTTGTATTCATATTACCATTTCTGTAAAATTTTAGAGTATTAGTTTTTATTATACATCTCTTGTATTGATTTGCTTCATAATAGGAGTCAGTAAAAACCGGCCAAGTGCGAGTAGGACTCGCGCACGAAGGGTTCCGTACCATTATCTATAAAAATGGCAAAAAAAAAACATGTCTGTTGTATGGGAGCCCCTTAAATATTTATTTTATTTTGTTTTTTAGTATTTGTTGTTATAGCAGCAATATAAATACATCATCTTTGAAAATTTCAACTGTCTAACTATCACGGTTCATGAGATACAGCCTGGTGACAGACGGACAGACGGACAGACAGACGGACAGACAGACGAACAGCGGAGTCTTAGTAATTGGGTACCGTTGGTTACCCTTTGGGTACGGAACCTTGAAAAGAAGTCAGTCAAGCGTACGTAATATAAAGTGGTAGAGACCGATCGTCAGTGTAAATTCGTAACTTAAGGGGATCCACAATGCTAAACATCAGTTTTGCATTGGATTCATTTCCGTCAAAGTAGATAGAAAAAAAAATATGCCATGTTTTTTGACTCAAGACAATAATTATTAATTAGACTTTATAAATAAACATACTTTTTATTATAATACTTAAAAAAAGCATAATTTTCACGAAAAAAGCGTGAATCGCCATATTTCCATATTTCAAAACCGATTGAAACGAAACCAACACACCCAGATTATTAGAAAAAACCATCTTTATTACATAAAGAAATTATAGTTAATGTCCTAATCTAGACGCGATTTCAAAATAACTGAAGTTTTGCGTGCGTGGCATCTGATTAAAGCAGGATAGACGGTAAAAAAAAAGCGTTACATCAGGACTGAATTTTAGCATTGTGCACCCCTTAAGAACAGACATTATGACACGACCAACTCAGTTGTGGGTGTGGCCAAATGTCATGCTGTTTCATTTCGCTATAAGGTGCACGCTCGATGAAACTTGCGAGGACAATACAATCGTGCTGATTTCGTCGCAGGCGCAAAATTGAAAACTCTTTTCAGGAGTAATCAGATTTTGGCAAGACTGTGGACGTTTTCAAACATAATTTTTGGTTATTATTAATCCTGATAACATTTTCGATATTTTACTCGTATTCATTTTTAGATTTTATCGCAACCAATAAAAGCACATTCGGCTACACTTTTCGTAAAAAACCGTTAAATGCGTATTTTAAGGGTTAATTATTAATATATTAATAAAATTTCAGTATGGGAGTATATTTCGTATATTTCGCAATAAAAACATATACTCTTAGTTAATGAGAACTGTGAATTTCTTGACTATCTGATGCAACAGGTACTTAAGCAACGACAGCGCCTTCAGTTCAGAATGATCAAGGTCTGAAATCAAAAAGCGCCCTTGTGGGCGTTCAGTATGTGCATTACAAGCTGGTGTATCAAGTAGTTACAAGAAATTCGGTATACAGGTATGGTGGAAAAAGTTCCAGATACGAACCTCGGTAGCGCAGTCGTTGCGCACCTGTCATGTAAACAGGAGTTCGCAGCTTCAAATCCTGGCTCGAGGATTTCTTCACAATATTTGTGCTTTTAAATTTGTTTTTGATTCATTTCAAGTTTGTAACGCACTCTAATAATAATATGTCAGAATTGCTGTCCTGATGATTGTATATGCCAAACTTCAGCTCCATCTTCAGCCGTTCTTGAGTTATAGTACGAGTAGATGGGTGGAAATATACCAAAGCTTCATTAAAAGGCTTTCCGTTTTTTGATGGAACCCTACCCTGAACAAGTAAAGTGTCTCAAACAGCTTTAATAACGGGCACGCAGCGTCTGTGATGGTATTTCACTCACAAAAGTTCCTCTTCTGCACAAAGTTACGTTTAAAGTCAAACAGTCAATAATAGATTTTATTTCGATGTAACTAGGTACATTGCTGATACATAATAAAGGTTTGTGCTCAATATGATTAATAGTAGAAGCCTTTTCACCATTAGTTTTAGTTGAGCTTGTCGTTCGCATTGTTGTCACTTTTACGCACCACTTATCACCACAATACAAATGATTCTACAAACGAAAGTGTATCATTATTTCAGTATTTTCAGACGAAGTTTAGAACCCAACAATAGAAAAACCAGTGATTTCAGACCATGTTAGCCCGTAAAATACATATACTCTTAGATTCGAGTCACGATCTTGTCTGCTATCTATTGTTTAACTATTGTTTCAATGATAATGAGAACTCAACAGAATTGATAGAAAAAGTTGAACTGATAGAAAAAAGACACGGTTTTTACGAGAAATTCATTTATGGAAAGTTAGAAATACCCTTCGACCAAAATAAAATAAATGGACGGGCCATAGCGTACAGATTTTTGAAGTCTGTAAAGTGAGCGCCGGCTCTCACTTCATCTCTGTCTCTGTCTGTTAGAAGAGTGACACGTACGCTTATTATTACATGCCATCCAAATAACTGACGAAAAAATACCTTCTTGTGCATTTACAAAGTGCAAAAAGCAAAAAAACATAAAAATAAAAATTATGTATATATCCAATTGCTGAGACTCGTTATGAGTGAGGAAACTGTAAAGACAAGGCCCGTCCATTCATTTTATTTTGGTCGAAGGAAATACCAAATAAATAATGGAACTGTTTCCATTTATCGTAGCTCGGAAGCTTGGGCTGAGTAAGTTGATATTTTGAAAATGAAAAATGTGTCAATAATGACAGGACTTGTTAAGATCACAAGGGCTCCTTGAACAGTTAAAAATAGTCTTTGTTTATAAGAAATTAATTTCGATCTCAAATATCTATCTACTAGCTTTCATTATTATAACAATATTGGGTGTATAGGTAATACAGGATTCCAAAGAAAACAGGTGACCCTCTCAAAATATACGTTTTGGTGGGAGTGGGACGGTGTGGATGTCGGGTTGTCGGTGTGCGCGGGCGGACTATAATAAGCTATATTATTTTTAGACTATAATAAGCTTTGATTAATCAAAGATAATAAGAGTTGTTTAATTTATTGACATCAGAAAAATGTTTACGTGGTATTCTTACTTCCGAAAAAAAAGTTCATTATTTCATTTCATTGTGAAAAGTAAAATTCACGCAGTAACATGATAAAATTTGAGTAAAAAATCATGAAAAATATATATGTGTAGAAGACGTTGTCATAGGCATACAATGTAAGGTTTATGCCAACTTAGACATAATATCTAACTAAAATTGCATTTAGTGTTTTAAACATAAACGAATTTTTAAAATTAAGCGTTTCAAAAGAGTAAAGTAATACAACAGGAGAAGAGAGCCCTCTCTCGGTTCATTTGTGCTAACAGGTACAGCAGCTAACTGCCCACCTATATTTTTTCATTTTTTTTTCATATTTTTTAGAACTACCTATTTAAGCAGATATTTGTATGTTTTGCTTGTGTAACATGTGTGGTTTTGCGGATAGCGCAAGCCCAATGAGTGAATGTGACAGCGATAGTGCAACTCCATGCGATAGAAATAGGTCCATGAACCGTTCGTATGGGCATAGATAACTATCATAATACTATTGTTCCAATACGTGTGGATTAACAAAGCGGTGTCGGCGGTGCTCGCAAAATTTGAAAAAAGAGGACAATTAATAGGTGAGGGAGGATGGGAAAACAAATTGTGAAAAAGGGGGACATGTCCTCCTTTTATGATATCGTCTGGCAACCCTACCTCCACTGGACGTTACCTACAAATTTATCAGAAACTACACTTTATCATAGATAAATAAAGGAAGGATAGATTGCTATCTCCTTGTACTGTTCGCAATACTAAAACTAACGTTGCTAGATGGCGTTACTTGTCTTGCCGGAAATATTTTTTTTCTGAAATCGACGAAATATAGCATTTTACTATTCTGGTTCATCATATTTATTTATTTTATGAATAAAAACACAAAATTTTTATAACATCGCATCAGAAAATAGTGAATTCTAAATCAGGTGTTTTTTACATTTTTTTCATTAAACTTTCGGTGGTAAGCTGGCAATCTAATTAAACGTGCAGATGGTTATTCTGGATTCCGGTAGATGGCGCACAACGATCAATTAAACAAAATATGTGCATTAAAATACGCTTCATTTACCTAACCCACACTACTCATACATACCGGTATATAACTTTACTCTTTGACTCAACTGTCATGCACGGTTGAGCGATTTATCCTCAGATTTATCGTATGCCATGTGTCGCGTATTGTCGTATTCTAGCAAATTTTTGTTTTTGTGGGCGCAGTATAGTTGCTACACACACACCCACACACACATTGAATTTCGTTTCATCAACTGTTCGATAGATGGCACTAGGTATGTCACAATTTATCTAGTATAGAAGCGACATCAAAAATAATAAGTCGAACTATTAGGTACCGGCGAAAATAATAACGCGGGCTTTGTTCTAATGTATGGAGTGAGCAATTTATCCTTCCTTTATTTATCTATGACTTTACTAAGATAAGACAAGCCTTAATCCTTTTACATTACATGGTTAGGGACACAGATGTCCTACTGCACACACTAGTTGCACAGAATTATACACAGTGCACGAAGCAACTGCTCGGTCCCAACATTGGAGCACAGAGCTGTGCACTAATGCACTGTACATTTTTAATTCACGTCAAGAATCCCTAAGGATCATCTACGGGTGAGTGCCACGGGGTATATTAGAGAGCTGGCTATGTGACGAACGTAGTGACGAGCCCTCTTGGTAATATTGACAATTTTCGTAATCTAGTGGTCGAAATTTGGAGAATTTAAACACCTATGTCTCGAATAATATTAGCCTGTAGTATTTAGCCTGCTCCTCGGAAAGTACGATAATCGTCGGCAAAAGCAGGGGACTTTATACTGTTATATATTTATTTTATATTAAATACCTATCTACCTTATGGTACACTATTAAGAACAAAAAACAAGGAAAGTGCGTGTCAGACCCGCGTACTTAGGGTTCCGTATTGTGGATGATAAATTTAATTTTGTAATTTTTTTTCGTGAATTTCTCAACCGCTTTATTTTTCCTGTAAACTTTACGTAAACACACATTACCATGATTTTTTTCATATTTTTCGGTCCACCAGTTTTAGAGATAAGGGGGGTGAAATACATTTTTTTTTGTTTTTCTAGCATTTCTCGAAATAGATGCAATTAAATATAGCCAAACTTTATATTTTTAAAATTAGCTTTCTGTTTAGCTGTCATCGTTATCAAAATAAAATATTCGCTATCATACTTACCTATAATTTATAATTATTAATTTTTACCTTTTATAGCTATATTATTGTAAATACTGATTCTTTATAACTTGCTATAATAAAACCAATCAAAAGCACTTTGAACTTTGAATGAATTGACTCTATTTTTCAAACTAATAAATCGATAAGTTTATCCTTTTTTATGTGAACAAAATGGATGTTTTATAGATATATATACATTTAATTTAACTATTGCTTAAGTATTTCATGAAATATTCCTTTTAGTTTGTTATCTAATGTCGTATAAATTGGCAAATATATATGTAATATGTTCTTTCTCGGGTCTGTGGTATTTTAAAATAAATTACTTTTCTTTCTTTCTTTCTTTCTTCTTTCAAATATCATGTACTCGTAGTACACGTATGTAGGGTAACGTAGTATTTATTTATACACCGGAAAACTTAGGTGCGTCATTTTCATAACTTTAAAACCAACCGCTGCTTAGAATTGATAAAAAAATCCATCTGGGAAACCTTCTTGTTATTTTCAAAAACCTTTTCAACAAAACCATAATTATATTGAAAGCCATACATCGCGCCATACATTTCATCGGCAATATGGTCGCGGTCGGGTTGTACTGACTTTAGTTAGTATATAATGTATGTTTTGTAAATGTTAAAATTTATATTATTATATATATTTAGTTATATTATTTATTTATGTATATCTTCCTAGTCTTTTTTATAGTAATTTTATTCATGCTCTTTGTGTTCTTAATTGTCAATTGTTATATCTGTTATTTCCAATGTTGTGTACGGTTATTATTTAATTATGAACATTACTTGTTATTCGATTGTCAAAGTGTTATGTGAATGTTTTGTTTGTAATTTGTTACTGTACTATTTAAATAAAATAAAAAATACTTTTTTCCTTGAAGAAATTACGTTATCCATCAAACCCATCTTCTAACCATTTTGATATTCCTACTAACCAAAAGCCATTACAAAGTCAATTCCGTACGTGCTAACTACCTACAAAGTTTTCACGAAGTTCCAGTACCTCCATTAAGTAAACTAAGATTATTGTTGCCAGTGGGTCGACCGATAAAATTTAAATAGACCACGACCAACATTGCAAGAGTACTTGAAGACATTCATTTCACAAGAGCGTGTGGTTCGACTGATGACGGCCCCATACCGTGAGCCGAAATATATCGAGTAAAAACGTGTTTTTATTGTTTTAATATTAATAAGTCAACCAAAAAAATTAATAAATCCAAAAAAAACACAATATTTATTTTTAACATTAGTAGACAAAACAGAGAGCAAAAGAGAAATGTTGGAAGCACGATCACAGTTACAGTCCGAACGTACAAAGTGCACAACTTAACTTTGTTTTTCTTGTTAAGAAGTTAAAAGTGAAAAAGATATTGGTCTGTAGCAATTCACGCCAATAGTTTAATATAAGTTAGGTGTATAAATCAACAGTTTTAAGTAACATGAACAATTAGTCACAATTTTGTCCAAATAAGCTTAAAATGCTGTTTTAAGTTTGTTTCGAGAAAATAAAATTTCATATTGCATTAAATTTTAAGCTGTTGATTCATAAACCTAACTTATACTGAACTATTGGCGTGAATTGCCATATACCAACATCTTTTTCACTTTTAACTTCTTAACAAGAAAAACAAAGTTAAGTTGTAAATTAACACTATAACATTGCCGTAAAGAAACGCAAAAAGAAAAGTAGATCTGGGTGTAAGGAGATCTGAACCGGAATTTGAACCCGAAACCTCTCGCTAACCGGGCGTTTGCTCTACCAACTGAGCTACCCAGGTCTCAACACAACTCGCGAATTTACCCATGTACTTTCCCATACTGCAATGATATCCATAGATAACCACTTTACAGTGAGCTACTTGGCGCCTAGAGGACGCTAGTGTATTCAAAGCTAGTCAAAGGCCATTAATTATGCCCTACCGTCACCATCATATTTGTTAATTTATATCTCCTTGCGATAGATAAATCGCCAAGTATTCAAGTTAAGTTGTGCACTTTTTAGGGGGTACGATTCGTGTCCACTACGAAACGCAAAACTTAAGGGGAAACGAGTCGTTTCCTCTTCGAAACGCACAACTTAAGATGGTTCTTCTTATTTTTGAATTACAGATATTAGGAAAATGTGATTTATGGCATTTCGCGAACATAGTTTAATGTCAGTTAGGCTATTCCGGTAAAATGTTATTATTTTATGCATTACGTTGTAAATGTATGGGCACACAAACTTAAAACACGCTTTTATGTATGTGTGCCCATAAATTTACAACGCAATGCATAAAGTAACAAAATTTTGTCGGAGAAGCCCAAGTTACACTAAACTATGTTCGCGAAATGCCATAAATCACGTTTATTTAATATCTGTAATTCAAAAATAAGAAGAACCGTCTTAAGTCGTGCGTTTCGTAGAGGAAACGAATTGTTCCCCCTTCTTATTTTTAAGTAAAGGTATTAAATATATGTGATTGATGGCATTCTGCGAACATAGATTAACGTCAGTTAGGCTTTTCTGGCAAAATTTCGTTATTTTATGCATTACGTTGTAAATGTATGGCCACACAAATTTAGAAGCCTAACTGACAATAAACTATGTTCACGAAATGCGATAAATAACATTTATTTAATATCTTTAATTAAAAAATAAGAAGAACCATCTTGATTTGTGCGTTTCGAAGCGGACATGAATCGTTCCCCCTTATTTTTGAATTAAAGATATTAAATAAATGTGATTTGTGGCATTTCGCGAACATAGTTTAATGTCAGGTAGGCATTTCCGGCAAAAAAGTTATTATTTTATTATTAACGTTGTAAATGTATGGCTACACAAACTTAAAACACGCTTTTAAGTTTGTGTGCCCATACTATATTTACAACGCAATGCATAAAATACAAAATGCTTGCCGAAAAAACCCAACTGACACAAAATTGTGTTCGCGAAATGCCATAAATCACATTCATTTAATATCTTTAATCCAAAAATAAGAAGAACCATCTTTAGTGATGTGTTTCGTAGAGGATACGAATCGTTTCCCCTTAACATACTCGAGTCCTCATTTTGCTACGGCGGCGTAGCAAGTGCTACGATCTCATACTTTTCCCGCGTTGTAGATACGCTACGTTTTATTTTGAACGGATATAAAATAGGGGATAGGTAGATGTGGGGACGGTCAGGGATTGAGTTTTGTGACGCCTTTGAAAATCCTGTTGCAGCTGTGGTGGTCATATAAGACTCATGCAGATGACTTAGTAAAAAATATTAGAAAAATGCTTGAAACGCAGACCTACAGTCAGTAAATATTTTTAAGAGATATTACTCGTATCTCTATCTGCTAATTTTCGAACACACCATTTTTCGTTTTTTTGCATTTATTTTTAATTCGGTTGTGTTTTTAACTTGTGCAATTTTTGCTTGGTTTTTGTCTGCTTTTTGGAATAAATATATCAATGTGAGTATATAATAATACATATTTTCGTGCTTTTAAACCGATTTGATAAGTATTTTTGTATTTATAGGAAGTGACGTAATCATATTAGATTGAATGGTTGAATCCTTGTCAGACTTAAAGGTGCGTTCAAGAAATATATTTTTTCGTATTGAAATATGTGATGATGACGTCACTGAAGGTCGAATGAAAGACATCACTTTTTTCATTTAATAAAGGATATGCTTGCTTATTTTAATATCTGTGTACCAAAAACGTTTCAGGAAAGCTTTTCTTCGAAACGGTTTTCTAATCATAAATATTGACCAAAAAAAGAAGAGGCCAAATTGTAATGTAAATTATTTTCATACTTAGAAATTTACACTGGCAAGCTTATTTAAGCAAAGATTTCAGATATTCAATAAATAAAAATCAAAATAAATGAGAAGACATCATAAGAACAAAATTTATCAATACAGTCGTTCAATTATTCCGGGTGGTTTTATTTAGGAAATTTGCCACTAATTTGGCCAATATTAATCTCTACCTTCCAAAAAACATTTCACAAAGCTTTGACAAATGAAACAGCTATAATTCGTACATAATCTAATTCAGTTAAAAGCACTCGGCCCATAAAACTGAGAGGTCATTCCATCATTTAAGGCCTCAAAACTCATAACGAGTAATGTATTAGTCACCTTCGTAAAATGTAGATAGGCCAATTTTCGGGGATCCTTCATAACATCGAAATCGTATTAATAAGTTAGGGTTCATTTAGAATTACGAAACCCGTTTCTCCCCAAAATACAAAATTAAATATAGCAAATATATAGGGTATTAAAATTTGCGTTTAAAAGGAAGAACAAACTATTAAATATTAGGTAGTATAATGACAAAAAAGAAGTTAATTTAAATAAAAAAATCTTTAAGGGGCTGCACAATGCTAAAATTCAGTCCTGCTTTAACGCTTTTGTTTATTAACTATCTATCCTGCTCTAATCATAGGCCGCGTACGCAAAACTTCAGTTATTTTGAAACCGCGGCTCCATTAGGACATTAACTAAAAAAACATTTATGTAATAAAGATGGTTTTTTCTAGTAAGTATCCGCGTGTGTTGGTTTCGTTTAATCGGTTTTGAAATATGGAATATCATCCTGAATCGCTTTTTTCGTGAAATTCATGTTATAATTATTGTAATAAAAAAAAGGCTGAAAGTATGTCAATTTATAAAGTGTAATTTATAATTGTCTTGAGCCAAAAACACGCCATATTTTATCAAAATTTTTACCATCTTCATTGACGGAACTGAATCCAATGCAAACTAATGTTTAGCATTGTGGAGCCCCTTAACAAAATTTATTAATTTAATACAAAATAAGTAACATTTGAAGTAAACTGTGCAATAATAAGGAAGAAAAGTGGAGAGCCGGGACTTTTCTTGATTGTTTTATGTATTTAAAGTTACTGGATAATTTGAATCTTTGTACTACCTACCTCTAGAATTATAGTAGGTACACGATTTTAAAGTCAATATGCTCAATCTATTACAAATCTAAAGGCACTTTCAGCAAAAACATGCTAAAACAATGTACAGGATTCTCGTAAGCATGTACAGACCCCGCACGTTTTAAATGTACATGTACTTCCCCGACATTTTATAGCGTCTGGCACGAATGGGTGCGGAGACAATGGCACGATCGTAATTCAGTAATTTATCAATAATTTAGTAATAAAAGGGATTTACGAGCGCACTTTCAGGGAAAGCTTGACCTAAGACTTTTCTATCGTATTTGAAATCTAAAATTGCTGCTGGGACTTCATCTAATGGAAGTACACAATGCTATGGGGCTCGCAGTGTTGTAATTTTTAAATATATTATTTATTACAGACACTTTACGCACTACACTACTTAAACACCCCTGTACTAATAAATTTAAATTGTGCCTACTGTTTTAATATTATTATTCCTTTTCTCACTTTATTTTTTGTGTTGAATTTTACACGTCCTTCTGCGCCTTTATTTGATTTTTTTCTAAATTATGTCCTCTGTCTGGGGCATGCTGAAAATCAGCGCTCTCGATTTCTATGAGATCGGCAGCTTTGCTGAGCATGCTACCATTTGCCAGAAATGTTTAATTAAAACTTTTTTTTTCTTCTATTTTAACCTGTGTATAATTTTAATGTGTTTAGTTTTAAGTATTTTTTGGCAATAAAGCTTTTTTACTTTACTTTACTTTACTAACCATCTTAAAAATAACTTGTAGGTAGACGAAATTCAAAATTATTTTTCAGAATTAACGTAATGTAAATAGTTTTCGTTGGATAATAATGGAACTTTATTTTCTCGCGTTTTATACACAATGTTATATTTAAACTGGTCTACCGCAATATGTATTGTTACCTTTAAAAAAACGGGTCAAGTGCGAGTCAGACTCATGTACCTAGGGTTCCGGATCGTGGATTTCAATGTTGTTATTTTGTTCCATGAATTTCTCAACCGCTATATTTTTCCTGTAATCATAACGTAAGCACATAATATTACCGTGATTTCTTTCTAATTTTTTGGTCCACCAGTTTCGGAGATATACATTTATTTGTGATTTTTTAAAGATTTTTCGAAACTTGTGCTAGTAAATATAGTTAAAGTATATATTTTTACTATCAGCTCTTTAATATTTATAGGTATAATTTGATACCCATATTGTATTTTTAGGATTGTTTTTCTCTCTTTTGTATTGGAAATATTTAGAACATTTAAAAATTTAAAAAATTTTCTTTTGCACCATCTTATGTAGGCAAATTAATGCAATTTTTGTGCCAAATTTCAAGTCTTTATCTTTAACTATGCTAAAGTTATGAGGATGTGACATATGGACGGACGGACGGACAGCGGAGTCTCACCGTAAAGGTTCCTTTTGTACCTTTTAGGTACTACGGAAGCCTAAAAAGGCACCCGAGGTTTCGAGGCAGTTGCATGCCGCGTGGTCCACGGGAAATAATGGAGCCTACATAAAATAAATTTTCTTAGGCTCTATTAACCTCTAATTATTAAGGAATTTTTTCGTATTCATTTTCAATTTAATTTTCTACTATTTAATTATTATATATTATCATTATTTACTTAAATATTAAAGAAAACTTATTTGTTTTTTATTTAGTTTAAATTATATATATCTATAAAAAACACATTATCATAATATCCAGATATATTTCGACTTTTGATGTCGGCCTCAGTGGAATTAGTTAAAATAAATATAATATGTTACAAATGTCATAAAATGGAGTCTTTATTGATATATTACTTATTTTAATTATTACAATTTATCCAAGGCACATTATATACCACCTACCCAAATTAAATTTTCTGTAATTTACAAAATATATGTAAAAAGATACATCGTTACGACATCTATCTTCAAGATACCACTTCAATTCTACCAGCAATTTCAATCGAGCTCCGAGTGTAAAAGAATCAGCTCCCGTCAACGAACTAAAATTTTATGGAAGCGTAAACTCGCTTAAGGCTGCGTATAAACCTGGACAAATTAGTGATTTTGCCCCCGCATCCCCGCACCTCAACTGTTTGCGCGACCGGCCGTCACCGGCCGCGAGCGCTATTTCTTAGCTCCCACGAGCGGTGTGGATCCGCGGTCATTAACCCGTGCACGTGCTAGTTTTCAATAAGTATAATGCATCTACGATGTATAAAATTCAACCCAGTTGACAAAACGGTTTGTTCGCAATGGCATTTTTTTGCGTAATTGTGTTTGCATCTAATTTTTATATTTCAAAATTTCATTTTTCGAAAGTCATACTTGCAAAGATAATGATAACGATGATGATACAACGATACGTCGATACGACGATACGTCGATACAACGATACGTCGATACAACGATACGTCGATACGCCGATACGTCGATACACCGATACGTCGATACGACGATACGTCGATACGGGGATACGTCGATACAACGATACGTCAATACACCGATACGTCGATACGTCGATACGGGGATACGTCGATACAACGATACGTCGATACGCCGATACGTCGATACGTCGATACGGGGATACGTCGATACAACGATACGTCGATACGACGATACGGGGATACGTCGATACAACGATACGTCGATACGCTGATACGTCGATACAACGATACGTCGATACAACGATACGTCGATACGCCGATACGTCGATACGCCGATACGTCGATACGACGATACGTCGATACGGGGATACGTCGATACAACGATACGTCAATACGCCGATACGTCGATACAGGGATACGTCGATACAACGATACGTCGATACGCCGATAGGTCGATACGTCAATACGTCGATACGGGGATACGTCGATACAACGATACGTCGATACAACGATACGTCGATACGACGATACGTCGATACGGGGATACAACGATACGTCGATACGCCGATACGTCGATACGGGGATACGTCGATACAACGATACGTCAATACACCGATACGTCGATACGTCGATACGGGGATACGTCGATACAACGATACGTCGATACGCCGATACGTCGATACGTCGATACGGGGATACGTCGATACAACGATACGTCGATACGACGATACGGGGATACGTCGATACAACGATACGTCAATACGCTGATACGTCGATACAACGATACGTCGATACAACGATACGTCGATACGCCGATACGTCGATACGCCGATACGTCGATACGACGATACGTCGATACAACGATACGTCAATACGCCGATACGTCGATACGGGGATACGTCGATACAACGATACGTCGATACGCCGATAGGTCGATACGTCAATACGTCGATACGGGGATACGTCGATACAACGATACGTCGATACAACGATACGTCGATACGACGATACGTCGATACGGGGATACAACGATACGTCGATACGCCGATACGTCGATACGCCGATACGTTGATACGACGATACGTCGATACGGGGATACGTCGATACGACGATACGTCAATACGCCGATACATCGATACGTCGATACGGGGATACGTCGATACAACGATACGTCGATACAGGGATACGTCGATACAACGATACGTCGATACGCCAATACGTCGATACGTCGATACGAAGATACGTCGATACGTCGATACATCGATACGTCGATACGCCGATACGTCGATACGTCGATACGACGATACGTAGATACGGGGATACGATGATACGACGATACGGCAATACGTCGATACGACGATACGTCGATACGAGGATACGTCGATACGCCGATACGTCGATACGACGATACGTCGATACGAGGATACGACGATACGAGGATACGACGATACAACGATACGTCGATACAACGATACGTCGATACGCCGATACGTCGATACGACGATACGTCGATATGGGGATACGTCGATACAACGATACGTCAATACGCCGATACGTCGATACGTCGATACGGGGATACGTCGATACAACGATACGTCGATACGCCGATAGGTCGATACGTCAATACGGGGATACGTCGATACAACGATACGTCAATACGCCGATACGTCGATACGTCGATACGGGGATACGTCGATACGTCAATACGTCGATACGGGGATACGTCGATACAACGATACGTCAATACGCCGATACGTCGATACGTCAATACGCCGATACGTCGATACGTCGATACGGGGATACGTCGATACAACGATACGTCAATACGCCGATACGTCGATACGTCGATACGGGGATACGGGGATACGTCGATACAACGATACGTCGATACGACGATACGTCGATACGGGGATACGTCGATACAACGATACGTCGATACGCCGATACGTCGATACGCCGATACGAGAATACGTCGATACGGCGATGGTGATGGTGAGATAAGGTTTTGTTAGTCTCCCAGAGGGGTAGGCAGCTAGGCAGTGACTACAGATTTCCATCTGCTACGATCCAGACACAACTCTTTCGCCTCTTCCACATCCATCAATCATATTTATTGTGATATTAAATTGTAAGCTAAAAAAAATACCTCAGACGAAAAACATAGCGATATTCATTAGTCCATTGAGACAACCTTTAGTTCAACATCTTTAATAAAACATGACCTATCTACTTATTTTGTTAAGTAATGGCGTACCTTTGCATTACTTTCATCCACTGCTTTATTTTCACTCGTAAAACATTTTTATTCCATTTTTTACATTGGTTGCATTTATTTCCCATGTTTCAAATTACGAGATTTATTTAAATTACGAAACCGGGACGTCGAGAGCGCAAAAACGTAGCCCTCCCGTCTCAACGGAGCGATCGCAACTGACCGACGGGTGAGTGACGAAACAAAGAATGGAACAAAAAGCGCGTGCGACCGAGATATCTTGTCGCCGCCTTGTCTCAGAATAAATCGACGTAAGCGCCAATTCTTAGATGTTAAATTAAATGAAAACGAAACAGAATTATTCAAAATCCCCGTGCAATTATACGGGGTCATTTGTTTTCTTATTTTTAATACAAATTTCAAGGCAAACTGTTTTAAGAAAGGTCCTTTAACACTCGAAAAACATGAAATATAGAGGTAACTTCGTAATTTTTTTCTATCGAGCGAACTTAAAGCTTTTGCGTTTTTGCTTCTGCACGAATATCAGCCCTATAGTCTATTATCTATATTATTTTTATTAAACCGATTGACCAAGTTACACAATGTTTTATGCTCATTTGAAATTGTGCATCTGACATTATACCGACCCTTAAAACTTGACGCCATCAGTTATGTGCCCAGGCGGGCAGGTCTTATATTTATGTGTATTGCGTTGATCAGTCTTGCGCTGCGCAGTGCGCCGTCCGCACTGGTGAGCACAGCAAAAATATTAAAGAAGTAGGAACAAAATGCCAGGTTGCACTATTAAATGGTGCATAAGCAACTCGTGCAAACACTGCAAGAGCCATGGCATCAGTTATTATTCCTAACTATTTGAAACTTTCATAAATTTAAAACCAAAAACTCTAAAAACGAAATATTCTTATAAACGATTTGCACATTACCACGTAATATGCTTTTTACATTTTCGTCTTTAATCCAATAACATAAAGACTACGACTAGGTCCATTCTTTTCGGTCCGACTCAAGTCTATGGTTGGCTAAAATTGGGATGGCGAGATTACCATACCACTAGCCAATCATATTGTGATTATTGTAGTGACCTAAGTACGTGTAGTATAATACTCAAAATCACACACAACCTCCGTGTCGTGGGGCAATAATCCTAGGAAGGGATGTACTGAGATAGATTTCAATAACGTTTTAGTTCTTTGGCACCTGTACATCCTTTTTTCAGCTTGTGAGTCTAATTGCCGTGTCTCGGGCACAAGAGCAAGCTTTTTAGGGCATGTTTACCTCCCAGTATTATCATTCACCATATGCAAGCAGTAAGTAGACAAGTACTATCATATGCACATAAATTCCGTTAAACTCGGTGGTGCAAGCTCGACCGACAAGACACCAATCCAGATCTAGCTACCTCAGCTTCTTGCTGAATTTGATAAATTTAGGTCACCACCAACCTCTAAAGTTTCTTCTAAATATTATTTATAACTAGACTTGAGGAGTTTATACAATTGTAAAAAACTTTAAAACACTTTCTACCTTTTCTCCAGATACCCTTTACCTAGTGAACCATTAATACCCGTATCAATATGCGTGCCATTTCTCTGAGAAACGCAATTTCGACTCTAAATCGATCGACGAAAGAGTCCATTTTAACCGACAAAGCATGGCATGTTCATATTTTGTAAGATTGTTCCTTAGACAGTGAGAGAAAAATGTATCGCCCTGTGCATAGAGACTTTCATAAATCTTTACTGCTTCGAAGCAGTGGTCTCAAAACAATGCAAATAACAATAAAAAGGAGTGTCCGCAAAAGATTAATTATTGCCTGTCATTAATTACTGAACGGATATCTCCGGGACATGGTCAGTCCAGTTGCTATTTCCAATGTTCATAATGGTTCATCGGGTTGTAACAATGGGTTCCAGTTATGGATATCACACTAACTTTTGTACTATATATCGTATTATTTGTTTCTTTTTTGTTGTTTATACAATGTGTAACAGAAAAGTGTAACCATATTTGAAGAGCTTGTTCAGTCAATGGTATAGAACAACTTTTACTATGGAGACAAACCTGAAATCTCAAAAAAATTATCTTCCTTTCCATACATTTCAGTCGAGTGGCATTGCATTTCTATGAAACAGTAGCTGGGTCCGTTAGCTCATCCAGTTTAGTTTTTCGGAAGAAAGGATGCCACTTGCCACAATTGTTTATTGGACCAATATCTACCGATAAAGATCGGTAGCCTTCGGGAGCCTCTTCAATTTGGGGGGGGAGGGGGGTTCAAAGATACACTGCGCCAAGCGTCATTTAAAAAAATTAAACTGTCTGAGTTTGTCAACTACATCAAGATGGGTGTCTTTTTCAGGTAAATTAAGGACGTAGAATTCATTTCTGGCATAAAAAATTGTGATATTTTAAGTAGTTTCTTGAAATTTTTTACATACATTAAAATTTTATGAAATACTTTTTACTTTCAGGCGCCACCAAAAAAAAACCTCAGGTTTTTTTAAGTAACAAAAAATACGTTTAGAAAGCCTATTTTATGCAGATAAATAAAAATATAAGTATTTTTGGAATTTTAAAGGAAAAAACCGTAAAAAAAAATAAAACAATGTCGGTGAGCTCTTATTTTACTACTACTTATTAACTAACCTGATAAAAGTATATTTATGTATAGTGTATTTATAAAAGTATATATATGCATAAAAACTATAAACACGTAAAAATGCTTTTCTATGGTTCTAAAAGAGTATTAACTATTTAATTATCATTTTCATTTTTTGTAGCTTCTACCGCAGTGGTACAATTCGGTACATATAAAATTTATTTTAACACAGTTGCATATTTTTTGCATCCTACTTTGCATTGACACCTTGTTATTTCGAGGCAAATGCTGTCCGCAGCTGGGTTGTCAGACCAGTGGGGTGTCTATTGGCTAATTTTCTGCTTCCAGCCCTAATCGGGGGGACTAGGCAGAATTTGTTGTAGCACTAAAGCCTGGCCCCACTCATGAACTCCCTGGCAAGCTGCGCGTAAAATATGCTGACAAAGGGCCGCTTCTGTTGGTGGTAAATTTTCAATTTGCCGATCTGTTTTTGTAAAAAGATATTTACGGCAATGATTGATAGTCGTGCAGGGACAGGGACTTGATCTGAAAAAGTTCATGTAATATGACTTTTCGCTACGATGAATTTAACTTTATATTAATGTTTTAGTTAGTACTCAGTGATTGGCTAGCATACCTATCATACATGGCTATGACAAACTTATGTAGCACAATCTCTGCCTCATTTATATTGCTATCTTTAAGATCCTTAAACCATTTAGTGGCAAAAGAGAATGAATTACATGCTTCAAAAGCACTTTTCTTTCCCCTGCCGTTAAAAAACGATACTGTATCGCATCCACTAAGTTTGTGGAACACAGGCAAGACCTCCGCTCTTTCAGGACCTTTAAACAAAATAAATTGTCTTATGCACACTCACTCACGCTATTAAACTGATTATTTATATATTATACATTCTTGACTATTGAAAGAAACGCTCATACCTAGAGCTGATTCAATCTAGAGGCATGCCAAGAAATTGTGGTTTTTCCCCGTTACCACATGAACCCATAATACCTCTAATCTTGGCAATTTCAGTACACATGCCAGAGCGATAACTACCACATCGGTGTTTGCTGTGCATTAACTTTGTATGACCCTGGTCTACTGTATCCGCCAAGTGAACCATCATTCGCGTGTCAGACGCTTCAAGTTAAATGGCTCCAATTTTGGCAGTTCACGAGCAACATTGGAAAGAACAGATTACCCTTCGCTACATAAATTTCTTTATTGATGGGCAAGTCCATCGGGTGATATTTGGACGACAGGAAGCCAAACAGCTCTTCTTTATTCGTGTCATCCTGGAGAAAATATTACGCGCAGTTTGCCAGGGAGTTCATGAGTGGGGCCAGGCTTTAGTACTGCAACAAATTCTGCCTAGTCCCCCCGATTGGGGCTGGAAGCAGAAAAATAGCCAATAGATACCCCACTGGTCTGACAACCCAGCTGCGGACAGCATTTGCCTCGAGATAACAAGGTGTCAATGCAAAGTAGGATGCAAAAAAGATGCAACTGTGCTAAAATAAATTTAACCCCCACTTCATTCTGGACTCATCTGGGTCTAGAATCCCCTCAAATACCAAAAGTCTAGCTAAATCAACGTACAGCGTGCAGCCACCGTGCCTCGAGTATCTACGGTTCATCAACCCCTTTTTCTAACCCAAACAACTGCAATATTATATTTTACACACAAACCCACACACTTTACTATGGTATCGGATAATTACATAATCATTTGTCTAATTAAAAATATAACGTCGCGCGCAACTTACGAAGCTATGAAAGTGTTATTCGTTAAACGTCTTACGGAATGTCGAATCAAAGGTGGTTTTACATAGTGATTTAGTCATTAATGTGTTTCGTTTTCCCTTGGATTTTCAATGGCAATAATAGCCTTGAACTATAGCTGAGTTCCAGAATACAGCTAAGTCGTATCATTTAACAAATACCTAGTACATTAGTTTTTCTTGAATACCTTATTTTCCTTTGTTGAATTATGATATATATTGTTTTGAGCATAACCGTTTTGTAACATAACGTAGTGTCCTAATCTACTAGACGACCACACAAATAAATCACGGCCAATGATTTAATTTGTAATTAATAAATCGATGTACTCCTCAAGTATGTCATAATAACGTAGGAGACGTAGAGAGGTATATATGCATTACTATTACCGCATTCTACGGGTGGTACCGCTTCCAGTGGTCATCTTTTAATTATTAAATAAATACATACTAAGTACTTTAAGTACATATGACTGTACATAACACATATGTATATACATCTATAAGCAGGATATTTATTTCTCTTACAGAAGATAGGACTACTCCAGAACCTATTTGTTAAAGATTGGTACTCGTGACCAGGAACACAATTGTCTTCTTACAGCAGTACTTACTTACTTCACACCTAGAACTATTTGTTATAGATGGTAGAAGCTGCAAAAAATTAAAATGATAATTAAATAGTTAATACTCTTTTAGAACCATAGAAAAGCATTTTTACGTGTTTATAGTTTTAATGCATATATATACTTTTATAAATACACTATACATAAATATACTTTTATCAGGTTAGTTAATAAGTAGTAGTAAAATAAGAGCTCACCGACATTGTTTTATTTTTTTTTACGGTTTTTTCCTTTCAAAATCCAATAAAACTTATATTTTTATTTATCTGCATAAAATAGGCTTTCGTAAAGTATTTTTTGTTACTTAAAAAAACCTGAGGTTTTTTTTTTGGGTCGCCTGAAAGTAAAAAATATTTCATAAAATTTTAATCTATGTAAAAATTTTCAAGAAACTACTTAAAATATCACATTTTTTTATGCCAGAAATGAATTCTACGTCCTTAATTTACCTGAAAAAGACACCCATCTTGATGTAGTTGACAAACTCAGACAGTTTAATTTTTTTAAATGACGCTTGGCGCAGTGCATCTTTGAACTCCCTTCCCCCCCCAAATTGAAGAGGCTCCCGAAGGCTACCGATCTTTATCGGTAGATATTGGTCCAATAAACAATTGTGGCAAGTGGCATCCTTTCTTCCGGAAAACTAAACTGATGCCTTTTTTGGGGTCTAACAGTCTAAGCTACAGTCGATCTTTTATTTCGAGATACTGGGTTTGTTCCATAGTAAAAGTTGTTCTATACCATTGACTGAATAAGCTCTTCAAATATAGTTACACCGTTCTGTTACACGTTGTATATTATATTATCAATTAACTTTTGTGTTCATATTTTGGTGATAGCAGTAAAGGACTAAAAGTAAGAAAATTGCATCAGTAATGAAGTTAATTTGTTTAATTTTTCGGTAACAAATAAAGAACAAAAGATGGAGCGCAATCATGTCTTGTGAAGTTAGATGGGTTAATAATATCTCAGGTAAATATTGTAAAGAGTCAGTCCTTAAAAAGTTAACAAGGTAAAAATTACCATTTCCACTCTAAAAAGCATATCTTACACAAGCATTTTTATATAATCGTAAACCTGAAAAAGTATGGGCTATTTTTGCTAAAAAGTAAGAAGTTTTGAAATTGGCTCTCATTTACCTAATGCAACCCGCGGAACTTCAAGTTTGTACTCAACTAATTCTAAATGTTGCCAGTTTAATGGATTTACCGCTAATCTTTGTTTTTTGGTACACATGAAAAGATAAAATAGTATATTTCGTACCGAGTAAAAATGACGCTTTTAATAAGCCGAGAAATGAAACTAGTCTCAACGTGAGCCGAAGTGGCCAGTATTTATTTTTTTTGGTTCTCGGTCTGCCGGCCTGGCCAGTACCATAACGAAGCCGCGACATTATTTCAAGGACAAACTAACGTCAAAAAGAACCTAACCGAGTACGAAATGAAATTTCATTCAATATTTCGTACCGACCTGAGAGTCATTTCGCTACGGGGTACAGAAAGTTCGATTTTCGAAACTAATTTCGAGTAGATATGTAATGGAACTTTTTGTTAAAGGTAGTAGAAAAAATATTTTGCCTTGTATGTCATAGCCATTTCGTACGAATATGAGTATGTTTTAATACTCACAACTTCTAAGATAAGATCGTTTTTAGGGTTCCGTACTCAAAGGGTAACCAACGGGACTCTATTACTAAGACTCCGCTGTCCGTCTGTCACCAGACTGTATCTCATGGACCGTGTTAGTTAGACAGTTCAAAATTTTCATAGATATTGTATTTCTGTTGCCGCTGTGACAAAAAATACTAAAAAATGGAATAAAATAAATATTCAAAGGGGCTCCTATACAACGGACATGTTTTTTTTGCCGTTTTTATAGATAATGGTACGGAACCCTTCGTGCGCGAGTCCGACTCGCACTTGGCCAGCTTTAATAGGTTTTTTATCATGATAAATCTCAAGGCTACCCATTGAACGAGGGCCAGAAGGCAGAGCCTTAAGAGCCAGAAACCTGATTTGTAACATGTAAATGAAGTTTTTCTTATTTTTTCTCTGTAGTTAGAAAGGTTCAAAGTAAGCCATTTTAAAATTTAAACTTACTAAAACATCTAGATCCTAACATTGCAAAACCAGTTTGCTTCAGAATATGTGGCAACATTTCTGGTTTCCAGTTCAGAAAAGTTGTGAAACCTAAACCATGTAGATGGAGTTTACAGCTGAATAGCGGTTTACATGGCTTTACCTTCTCTACGTCAGTGAGTTGCTCAATTTGTTATACGTATTTTAAAAAATCGTTTTATATAAAACCCAATTACTAAATAGCAGTAACATTAAATGAAAAAAAAAACATACCGTCGCCACATATTATATCCCCGAAAGGGTTCCAGCGGTGTTTCCAAATGTAGACTGTCACTAAAAGATTTAAGGGGGTATATCGTCAATATCGATACTTTTTGAAGTTATTTATCTTCTGTTCAAAAGTAGTCCCAAGTTAAAGAAATTAGTATAACAATTTTGGAACATTTTTCGAGATTTTAATCTATTAGAAACGCGGTTGGAGAAATTTCACTAGATAGAAATAATTATTGAAATGAGGTCTAAATTTACACTTTTTTTTATATTCTGACAAATTGGGGTTGTATGCACACTTCAAAAATATTTATTGAAATGCGTTTTAACAATATACTGGAAATGGAAATTTTCATAGCTATTTTAGTTAATTTTTTATTAATTTAAAACCGACATTTTGTCAATTTTCCCCGATTCCATCCCTCTCGCACTGCGGATCTTTCCGCCTGGAGTAACGAGGACCTTTGCGATTGCGATATATCATCCTTCCCAGCGTCATCCGAAATTGACTATATTGATAAAGTTATTTCTCTAAAACGGTTAGAAAAAAAATTGTTATTTAAACTATAATGAACAACCTTGCTTTAGGAAATTATTTTCATGTATAAAAAAGAACATGAAAATATTGTTCAAATTCAAGCTGATTTTAGACTAAAATTAGGTAAAATTGATTATTTCTTTGAAACCACTAATACGTAGTATTTGTATGTTCTTGCACTAAAATACTAAAATACAAGGAAGATAATACTTAAAAAATAGGGATTTTTCTCCGTCCATCGCGTCCATTTGAAAAGTATTATTTTCTCCTATTTTGCGCTATCCGGAGACCCTGCGACGTCGTAATGCAGTGCGCGCTGATATGAACGTTATTTCAATATAGTTTGTGTCGATATTTGTACCGACTCAGGTCGACTCAAGGTCGTTGGCGGCTACTCCTACATAATACTCCTAAGATTTTTACGCCCCATTTCGTTAAGGGTTGGAGTCTTGTTGCCGTACTTCGGGCACAAAATCTACGATTTTTAGGGCATGCAGGTTCCTCACAGTATTTTCACCGTTCAGCTAATGGTTAGTAAACAATTCTGAAAATTTAATTGGTGCATGCTTGACTGGGAGGAATGGAACCCGGGTCTCAAGACGGAGCGACCGAATGAGGTACGCTGCTTGATAATATTAAGGAATTTGCAATCTGAATGACTAAAGAAAAATCGCAAATACACAGTTATGTAAATTACTGAAGCTATAATGTAAGGTGACTTCTAAAATTCATAAAAGAGACTCGGTAGGTGGTCAGGACCAAAAAAAGGACGCCTTTTCTGAGAAAACGTTAAATAAAATTTAGGCTTTCTTAATGTATTAATTGACCCGGAGTTGTTCGTAAATTAGAATTGGGACAAAAAACAAATTCCATATTTTGCAAAAAAGGTCACTGAACCTTGTTCCTGACATTAGTATCTACAGTATTAATTTGGCTGTACAGTGTGTAAAGGCAAAGGCAAAAAAGACGAGGCCTTTCTTCGGCGCACAGCGGCTTTGTTGTTATAATTCGGAGACTGACTTTAATAAAGTTGAAAATCATTGAAAATACGCGCGAAATGATTCAAAATTCGTCTGATTTCAAGATAAAAAATACAATTAATCATTTTGGTTTATTTTTTTCTATGCAGATTTTAATATGCTATGTTTTCTTGGTGTGAGTTTGTGATAAAATTTTTAAAATTATTCCATAAAGCATAATTTTCAAAAAACGAATCTGTCGAGTGAAAACCTTATACGTATGTACACATATGGTTATAGCAACTTATTGAATGGAGTATTGTACCATAGACTAAGTATTACTACGTATAGACTAGCAGTTCCCAAACATCAGTTTAAAGCCACAAAAAAGGTGTAAAATTCTGACGAAATCTAGATGGCGTTGCTAAATCCTCTAATGAACACGATGCTAAAAAAAACCGATTGGTGACGCTAGTGGCACAGCGATGTCACGTAACATAAAAATAATTCTCACTTCGATAATAGATGGTGCTGAAATAGCTGAAATATTCACTGTACTGTTGCTAACTTAGCGCCGTTTTATAAGCAAAGCTATTACAGCCACAGGTTTACTTGCAGCCAATTAAACAAATTATGCTTATTTGTAGCACTTGGCGACACCTAGCGTCGTAACGGCCCGTAAAAAATTTACTACGCCTTGATGTATGGGGGTTGTCGGTCTATACGAAGTAATACTTAGTCTATGATTGTACTCATATAACATATCCTACTTGTTTCGTACCTATTCTTTATATTTATATTTTTTGTTTTGTTGCTTTTTGTTACGGAACTTTAAATATTAAGCGCCGGGAACTTCAAATCAGTGTAATAACAGTTTTAAAAATTTCCAACAAGCCTTCGTGTACACCAGACCTCTAGTCCTCGTGTCTTCACGCTATATCGATAATGTAAGCACCAGCGCGTGAGTAAAGGTAGTCTCGTTGTAATTACTATTTAATCTGTACAGAAGGCATGTGGGGGCCAGTAGGTCACCACCAAGATAAGTCTGACTGAAATGCACGAACGGTCGTAAAGCTGAAACTACATTGTTCTGACGCTGAGGCACTCGATACCTCTAATCAGCTGCCGCGCACGCAAAACTTCAGATAAGGTGGGCCATGCCGCTCAGCTGCCATATAAATGCTTTAGGTGTTTGTGACGTTCTAATGGCATGATCTCAATGAAACTTTGCACACATCTTTATATGTTTCCCTCAACCCCACACCGCACTCCGACCCATCTCTCATCAAGAGGTGCAAGATGGCGAGATATTCATAAACCGGCCAAGTGCGAGTCGGACCCGCGTACGAAGGGTTCCGTATCCGTTATCTATAAAAACGGCAAAAAAAACATGTCTGTTGTATGGAAGCCCCCTTAAATATTTATTTTATTCTGTTTTTTAGTATTTGTTGTTATATCGGCAACAGAAATCTGTGAAAATTTCAACTGTCTAACTATCACGGTTCATGAAATACGGCCTGGTGACAGACGGACAGACGGATAGACAGACGGACATTGGAGTCTTAGTAATAGGGCTTCGTTGGTTACCCTTTGGGTACGGAACCCTAAAAAGCGCAACATTTGTGAAACAGTTGCAGGTAAAAACTGTTTTCCATGAAACGGTAATTGTTTATTTATAGAAAAGTGTATAAACTTGGTCTTATTTACATGAACGACGTCTGTATTTCTGTCTTTTTTTATTTCCGGTATAGATAAAAATTATACAACTTGCTAAACTGATCATAATGCTCGGAATGCGGCAATGCTATTCCAGACCTTTTCTTGAAGCTCCAGATTTTTTCTGAAGTCACTAGAAATTTTATTGGCAATATTTAAAAAAATTCTTATTTTTTTTCTTATGGATGTAAGTGGTATTCATTTTGTTTAGAAATTTTAATATTTACTATCACCTAAAGTCAAAATTCCAAGCCCTGCTTTTGCCTGATTTTGGGGTACCGACCCATTACGTGCAAACAAACAACTGTCTAACAACTTGGGTGGAAATGGTGTTTCCTGCCACACAAAAAATAGATAGTTTTCTTGTTTGAATGTAAATTTTCTATCGAAATCTTCGAAAGTAATGTCTATGCTACATGATTTATATAAAAACGGCTCACCTCAATACGTGTTATGATCGGGAAAGCCGACCAGTTTCAGCAGATTTAGACTGCCTTAGCGGATAAAAAGAGCCGTTTTTATATAAATCATGAATTATCCTCAAGTTTCATTTAATTCTATAAGTCTATGCTACAGTTAAAACCCGTTTTTAGTTAAAACCCGTTTTGACTAGTTAAAACTAGAATTTACTAATAGAGTAATCGTCTACGTTTTAACTGAACCAGTTCCAACTAAATAGGTTTTTTTCTAGTTAAAACTAGTTTTGAATCAAAATTTATCTTTAAATAAATTCTAGTTTTAAGTAGTCAAAACTAGTTGTAACAAAGACTTTTAGCTAGAACTAGTTATTAAAACCTGTTTTAACTGAAAACGGGTTTTACCTCTAACATCTATTTATTTTTATAAATATATATATATATATATATAATATTTTATAACGCACATTAGTTTTTAAAATGCCATGTTATACTTTGTAAATAAATAAATAATCTATACCGACTCCCACCGAATTCAAATTCCACGGATCCAGCCGATGAAGGCCGAAGCGATCCCTACTACCACCATGCATCGGTGTAGCTACGACCGTCCATCTGCTCCCGCGCTCTCACGATTTCACGATATCTATATTTACTTATTGTTAGTACTTATATGAAATCGACAAGACTCATATGGGGTGTTAATCTGTATATATAAAATAATAACTTCAAAAACCATAAAAAACTGAACGTAATCTAAATAAATTAAAATTACCTACTAATAAATATGCACATCATACTACCTACCTAAAATAAAATAAAAAATATTGTATATTAAATAAAAAATGTTTTTTGAATCGTCGTCGGGAGGCTGACAACACAAATACAAAGTTATTTTAACTATAAACTTCCACACTAATTTTAAAAAATAGGCAGTTTTGGCACGCCGATAGAAATGAAAACTTTACTGTCAAAATAGCATGTCGGTAACGGTGACGCGAAGCCATAACGTTTTTCCGTACCAAAAATCGCTATTTAAACGCGCTTCAAGAAGTTTTCATTAAAAAAAAAACAATATATGTAATTAATATATTTTGTTTGAATTTATTCTTTCTTTACACCATCAAAAAACATTCAGCCGCCCAACAACAGCACCTTTTATCCGCTAAAGCGCTTACAAAGAACAGGAAAATTGTAGCGCCTTGCTCGAGCCGCGTGGGTCAACAAAGATAATTTTACAGCAATAAATTGGAGAAGCGAGGCGGTTAATTACTGTAGATACCTACAGCGCTAGAAATATCACATATTTATCCTTGTATTAGTGATCTTGTAGATTTAATGAAGGAGACGGTCTGGTGTGTACTGTATAGCACCGTCTTGCTTACTCATTAAAATTAGCGTAAAATAGAAGGTGGTAGCGGAATGCCTGCGGCTGTAGCTCGCTGATACGCCACGACAAAAATCAGAGAGTTGCGGCTTCTTCCAACTCGGTGACTACTTTTGATCTCTCGTCAGTGAAAACATATTAGTGAACTCGCGATTCGATCTTGACCGATTTGTTCGATCTTAAAAATTATTTTTGTGTCATTTACTTGCCTACCAAAATTTATGACATTGCGATAAACGATATTGGAGTTATCGTCAGACAAACATTCATACATAACATACAAACGCCGGATTGTTAATGTAGATTCGGAAAACTTCGCTTCGCTCACTCGTTCAATTGTGAAAAAAAAATACGACTTTTGTTTTCAGAGTCCTCAATTTACGAATACGAAGCCAACACGTGCTTGAGTAAATGTGTTCTCTGCACGTGCTAGCCTAAAAGTTCATCGCAAAGAACGAGTAAGACTGCGAGAAGAAAAGAGCAACAAGCTTTCCAGCCAGCATTAGCACAACCATTTGTCCAAATTCTGATTTCTATGAAATGAGACCGTCGACATGAAGAACGTTACTGGAGACGGCTAGATGAAGAGGACGGAGGACCGCTAGAGTGGCGAAATCTTGGAAAGGCCTATTTCCAGCAGTGGATGGATGAAATAGTATTTGTCAATTTTAAAAAATTAGAGTATTAGTGACAGAAACGGTTTAAATTATTTTTTCTTCATTATAGTTTTTCCTTTTATAGAGTTACTGTAAGCCTGTTTCTCAGCTTCTTTTTAAAATGATTATTGAAATGCAAGTTCACTCGCAAGAGTTGCAAAGAATGAAATTCGTTAGAATCACAGATGGTTAGAATGCAATACATACAAAAATGACCAAACGTTTACCCTAAATGTAAATGAATTGTACCTATATTTTGCTGTCAAGTAAACCCTAAAGATATTGCAGATAGATTACTTAAACTGTTGTTTACTTATTTGAATAATGTTTAAAACGAACAATTTATTAGCATTTTAAGTAAGGTTTGCGCTCTTTTTGTTTGAATCACTGGTTATTTATTACACGATGAGTTTTTCGGAATTTATGTGCATAGTATTTGTATTACCTTTACTTACCACTTACTGAACGGTGAAGGAAAACATCGTGAGGAAACCTGCATGCCCTAAAAACGTGTATTTGTGACTGAAGTACGGCGATAGGGCTCACCACCCATCACATTGGGTCATAATAATCGTCAGCGCTTTTCACAGTTCACGCTCGGATCACCTCTGACACCCCCTCGGGGATTCATCTCGAGACAATACATTTGTTACACGATATAGTATCGAAAGTGTATTTGCGGGGAAGTTTCTCATGAGCTCTCGCCTGTCGCATCAAGTTATCAGCTCGAATCTACGCAGGCCGTAACTCATAATTACGTGTGCTACAGAATTAAATAGCGCTACGCACATGAGATCGTAACGCGTGATTCTGCCTCGATGGGAACAGCCCGGGATATGCGCGGTTTGGGAACAAAATTATTGTAATTATTATGAAATATGCTCCCGTTTATGTATAATAAATATTATTTTAGGTGATGTTAGCATTTAAAGTAACTTTGTTGCAGGAAATCTTTCCAAACCTTTGCGCTTGGATGCAGAAAGTGTCTTCAAATTTTACAAAATCTTTATCGTTTGCTGAAAAAATATTTTGTAACAAGAATAACACAATAATAATGAAAAAATATATATAATATTCGCTGTCCATAAATCACGTGACGCAGTTTTTCGTGAAATTCAACCCCCCACCCCCCTTAGTGAGATCTTGGTGCCTTTCTTGACACCACCTCGCAACCCAAATAAGGTTATAGATATTTTTCATCAACAATTCGAAATATTATTTTCAATCAAACTTTTCAAGAAATTTTTAATTGTAATTATTGACTAAGCATGTAAAAATAATTAAGTGCAACAAAAAAGTATAGAGTATAAGTAAAGTTTATTTTTCTTGTAAAAGTTTATTAAAATTATATAATTGCGGTGTAGAAACGCCGAAAGAAAAGAAAATTTACAAAAAAATTATACAACATATAACATCTTAAGTTAACTATAAATTTTACTGAACTGTAGTATTTTCTATACGGCTAAATAGTTATTATGGCTATTATTTATAACTATCGTCTCGAAACGGTAACATTTTCCCAAAAAATCCACTTTTCGCCTTTATTGTCATGGCAATAAGAATGAAACGAATCTAAGTGAAACTTTCCCCGATCATACCAATAAGTATGCCAAATATGTCAAAATATAACAGTACCTAATTTAGCTTTAGCACCGAAAGAACGGTTTTCCATTTTTAACGGAACGCTAAAATTAGCAGCAAACCTACTAAAACTGTGATGAACAGACATTCTGCAGCCGCAATTTTGCATAATGGAGACTTAAAAACAAATTAGCGTTTCTCATTAACCGGACTTAAGTTTTTACGTGTATTTTCCGGGAAAATTTTAGCTTGCAAATTATTATTATGTTTATAAAAAGCTTTTGCTTATTTATAAAGTAAACCTACGCTTTGGTATTTCTCTAGCGTGCTTTGTATAAGTAGGTAATCAAAGGTTTTTGTCACAATTGTCACAGTTTTTAACAATTACATTATTAATTTCAAAGTATTCGATTGAAAATTACTTAATTCCATAGAACTACAATAACATAAAAATAAAATAATTCTGAACATAAAAATAAAAACAAACCAATGAAAAACCGGTCAAGTGCGAGTTGGACTCACGCACGAAGGGTTCCGTACCATTATCTATAATAATACAGATCGCGCCAAACTTCTAGTCCGCTCGGAAGTTGCTCTTCCCAAGAACGGTCCATACATTTTGTTCCTGCTGATGCGAATCGCCCCGTGTTTAGAGGGGACAAAAAGTTTGGTGCGATTTGTACTCGTTAACTTGTAAAGTCTACTTAGCTGTGATAGTTTTATTTTTAATTTCGTTATATATACTACTGTCGTGATTTTTTTACGTCTCCAAATACAACAGTTTCACGGGCGGGGGGGGGGGGGGGAACACTTGACTCTAACAAAAATTAACACTTTTAAGTTTAATATTTCGTAAACGGAACCCTGGATCGAAAAATGATCTTTTCACACCCCTAATATTTTTTAATTACCTATTCAACGACCCCCTTACACTAGGGGATAGACGAGAAAAAAAATAATCATCCCCACTTTACGTGTAAGGGAGGTACCCTAAAAAAAATCTTTTTCAAAATTTTACTCTACCACTTTATCGGCGTGATAAATACGTATATCCATGCCAAATTACAACTTTCTAGTACTAATAGTCTCTAAGCTAAGCCGCGGACAGACAGACAGGCAGACAGACAGACAGATAGACAGACGGACATGGCGAAACTATAAGGGTTCCTTGTTGATGACTACGGAACCCTAAAAATGTCGCAACTCCCCGGTAGGGTATGCCCAGGACGCTGGTGACTCTTTGGATGACCACACTGATCGTCTGCGGGTGATAGTTGCCAACTGGACTGGGCCTATCATCAAAAATATAGATATACTATCGAATTCCGGTTGTCTAAGGACATGTTCGCACTTGAAGTGACGACACAGTTCGTAGTTAAATACCTAGTAAAGGCAATTTTGAAAGTTCAGTTTTTATCTATGTTTTTGATGATAGGCACCCGGTCCAGTTAGCAACCAAATGTACACAATAGAGAGGCTGGTCGGGTTAGTATCAGATGATCGTAAAAGCAACTGGTCTACGGCATCAACTCGTCCTAAAATCTTGACGAAATTGCAACTAGACTAAAAAGTAAATCGTCTATGAAGCAGCTCGTCAGAAATCAGTTAGACAAATTATGATGTTGCCCATGAAGTAACTGGACTCTATAGATAATCGTCTTAAAATCACCTGGACAAATTCACAATTCAGCTAAAAAGTTATTGGTCTCAAAAGCAACTCGTCAGAAACATAATACAGTTATTCTCATATTCGTAGACCTTATTCAACCAAAAACATGAATGTAAATAACTCTAAATAAATAAATAACTAATAATAAATAACTATAGATCAGCTCTTGATCGAGGCAAGCGTTCTTTGAACAGTAGCCTTGCTTCCGGACCCCACGGATCCAGCCTTATTATTTAATAGTTTTAATTTTTTTGTGTAAAGTTTGTTAAGACGCTATATGCTGCGAGTGCTACCAAATCAGAAAAAAAAAATCTGCTCAAATAAATGCGTAGATATTGAGATGCACTACTTTTAAATAGCATAGTTTTTATAGACAATGTCTTTGATGAGCTAAAACTTTTAACTTTTGATAAAAACGGCCGCTTTTGGCCAATGTTAAAATTTTAGCTCATCAAAGACGTAATATATGAAATTTTAAACGTAACCGAGTGATTTATTGCTCTTACGCCCGTGTATCATACTACGTTTTTCAATGCATAGTGTGAGGAAATAAAACAAATATAATCTTGTGAACTTTAAATTATAATTGGCTCAAAAGGACTGTATCCAGAGCCGTTAGACAGTGGAAAAAAAAGTATAATATCTATGGTACACAGGAAAGGCTGCAGGTTAGCCAACCATTGCAAACAAATTAAGGGCAAAATAATCGACTTTCTGTTCGGTTTTGATGCATAAAAAGTGGGTCTTTACGAGCACATGCATTGAAAAAATAGTTAAATTGCATTTACGCATTTACTTGAGCAGATTTTCGATAACTATTCTAGTAAATAAATAATGTTTTTTTTTAAATATTATTAGAGTGCATTACAAACTAGAAAATATCAATCAGAAACAAATCCATTTGAAAAAATTCCCCGGGCCAGGATTCGAACCTGTGACCTCTTGTCTTGATAACAAGAGGTCGCAGGTTCGAATCCTGGCCCGAGGAATTTTTTCAAATTCATGTCTTTGGATTTGTTTCTGATTGATATTTTCTAGTTTGTAATGCACTCTAATAATATTTAGAGTATTCATAGCGATGGATTTCGCAAAATAAACATAATCAACATTCGCAACATATATTGCCTGAATTAGAGTTTTAATGGAAACTTAAAACAGACAGATATACCATAGACAGAACACCAAAGTAATACCATTTATAAAGTAAAGTGTATTGCTTTTGTCACAAAACTTATTAAATATTTTCTCTACAAATACATCCTATATAAATGTCATACACATCGAAATGCCAGTAAAATGTTGGTATGCCTTGGTGTTCCCGTCACATGCTATACTTTACAAACTGTCTTGAGATAAACACTGTTATTTTCTTACAAACTTTTTATTTTTCCAAAGAACAGCTCCGTATAACGAGTGTCGGCGGTCGCGGTGGCTGTGATCGAGCGGGTGCTGGTAAGGAGACCAATGCATCATAATCACTGACTGGCGAACACAGAGCCCCTTACTACGATTTCTCAACTATTAGAGACGGTTCCAATTTGATTGACATTAGCTTTATCCCACGACTTCTTCCGCGCTGACTACTAGTGTACTAATGGTACTCAGTGTTCACCGCCATCTATTAGTTTTTTCAAGAACTAATTAATTGACTGTAAATGCAGATACACGTAAAAATTACAGATATTATTTTACGACATATAGAGTTCCGTACACAATGGGACATGATGGACCACGCTCAACCATGCGCACCGATAGGCCATCGTGAATTCACACAAATTCACACATTCACACTATTCACACAATGGCCTATTCCCCAACGCCGAGACAGTTCCAGCCACTGCGATTTATTTATATATTCAGTTAACAAACATCATTTATCTTTGCATAAATCTTTGGGAATAAATTATTAGAACAGTGTCTAACGTGGGAGACAGACTATATATAATAATAGACATCGGATTGTATGCACTAATAAAGTGCCAAAATATGCACTAAAAAGGCCGAAATATGCACTAAAAACTGTTGATATGCTCAAAATATGCACAATGTAAAATCAAAAAACCATTTTTATTTTTATATATTTTAATTAAAGACGGTAAAAAAACAGCAAAATATTCTTAAAATTATGCATAGTTTTTGTGACAATATACAATTAGGTATTTTTTCAAATTTTCGAGTGCAAATTTGTGAAATTTGTCACCCAGTATCAATTTGTACGCCGAAAACGACCTCTCTTCATCAACTGACGTCATTGGACAAAATTTAAAATTTGTCGGCATTTCTGGAGATACCTGTTTAGGGAGGGTACGACCTGTACCGTTGATGTAGGCATTAATGTTCTTTATGTCTTCAAGACTTGGGGCTCGCGCCCTACACGTCTTCGTCACCTAGGTCCCTATATACTTACCTCCCGCTACTAAATAAAATATGCACAAATGGGAAAAAAAGGCTAAAATATGCATTAACGCCGTAATCAGAGAGTTATATGCATTTGCATGCAAATGCATAAAATCCGATGTCTTATAATAAACAAGCAAGCCATAGTGTGCCACAATTATATAGGGATAGGCCACAGAACATAAGAGATAGGCCATTGTTGGCCATTAAACGCCAATATCACCTGTCCTCAATGGCAACGGCCTCCGGTGAGTTTTTTTTTCAAGTTAAGTTTACGGCAATAAGGCTTAGCCCCTACACGTTGGGACATTAAAATCATCAGTGAAAAGGGGATGTTACGAGTGGTAACTGCTCTAGTGACAGTCCGCACTTGGAAAAGTTCCGACACACAGGGATATATGTAGAGACGATGTGTTTTTTCCGCTAGTTCGGTACATGGTAGGGGCGCCAAGTTGCGTGGTCAAGGCAGATAATTTACGAGCAAAGATATGAAGGATTGTGCTGCCCACACTAGCGGGGAGAATTACTGTAATATGTTTGAGGATCGAATGAGCTCACAAATAAATTGCGTGAGGCTTTGTACGGTTACGGATCCGTCATAAAATGATTCCCTTGTTGTTTAGTTATTGTTCGTAACTCTTTTTTTTTGTTCACTGTCAACGAGAAAACCGTTAGTTTTTTTTTTGGGAAAATCGTCACAGTAAAACAATGTCGCAGTAAAAGTATAAAACAAACAAACCAACAGTTTCAATTATAACATTAGTAGGGATTATATTTATTTAATTTCTGAGTCACTATCATTGGCAAATGAGTCTCTTTATAAAGCTTAGCTAAAAGGACTGACAAGTTGAGGCTTCGGAATTTATTATTTTTTCGCAAAATTTTTCACTAAAGTGCTTGCTTATAACACAATTTGTTAGTATTAGTAGTTCACGAATGCGAATAAAACGATAGTGTTATGTTTTATAGAATTGAAATAGTTATTTGTGCAAAAGACAACAAAGAGTTTTTTTGTTGCTAGTGCCGTGTTTGAATCGCGAGCAAGCGAAGGATTTTATAATTGAATCACGAGCGCAGCGAGTGATTC
This sequence comes from Ypsolopha sequella, assembly GCA_934047225.1. Taxonomy (NCBI): domain Eukaryota; kingdom Metazoa; phylum Arthropoda; class Insecta; order Lepidoptera; family Ypsolophidae; genus Ypsolopha; species Ypsolopha sequella. Next base: position 16,048,121 of record OW203996.1, read on the forward strand.
CAAGTTAGAAGCCTGAGCGTGGTGAGGGATTCAAAGGCACAAGAAACAGAATAAATTTGGTCTTGTATGACACATACAACTTTTCACCTCACTAGCGAGAAAACACAGATGTAAAGACACCATCTTTTCGAACGAACTTATAAGAATTCAATCGTTTTTTTTTCTTTAAACAATACCTACTTTATTTATACTAACTTACTTTTATTTATTTGTTTTGAAGTCGAATGGTTAACGGAACATATTATTTTCTAAGAATATCTCATACATAAAATAGATACCTTAACGGGACATCCGACGCTAGAACATCAACAACACAAGGTTTTTAAGGGTTCATTGGAAGAAACTAGGTTTCTCCTCATATTGAAAAAAATACATTTGATTTATCGATTTTTTTATCTAGGGATTCCACATATAAACAATGTTTTAAGATTTATACTTTTGTCAAAAAAAAAAAAAAATCCACCCTCTTTTTTTTTGGTTTTCAAACGTTCGTTTCAAGAACGCGGTTAAGAGATCAACTTGATTTTTTTTATAAAATAGGCAATAGAAATATGAAGGGGTTACCTAAATCCAATATTTTTTTCCCTACAAAATATTTCAGTTTTAGCTAAAAACACACCAATTTGTTGTTTCGCTGCGTGATCACTAGTATTACGCGTCCAAGAACAAGAGGCCAAAGAGCCAACATACCTATATAATCGCCTCTGTGAAAAGCAAATAAGGTTTTTGCCATTAGACTTATTGTGCTGGAAGGGTAATAAAAAAAGTTGCTAGGGTATGCCATCCTCTTAACTAGTTTATTTAGGTTATTTCTGAGAATAGTTACACCAATTCCAGTTTACATTATACAACGTGTAACAGAAAGGTGTAACCATATTTGAAGAGCTTATCCAGTCAATGGTATAGAACAACTTTTACTATGCAACAAACCCTGCATCTCGAAAAAAAAAAACGACAATTTCATAGAAAAATGCAATGCCGCTCGGCCGAAATGTATGGAAGGACAGATTTTTTTTTTTGAGATTTCAGTGTTGGCTCCATAGTAAAAGTTGTTCTACCATTGACTGAATAAGCTCTTCAAATATGGTTACACCTTTCTGTTACACGTTGTATATTTATATAAAAACACTTATTAAAATAATTATTTCCAGATATATTTCGACATTTATAGTCCGCGTCAGTGGAATTAGATACAATTAATATATATTATTATATACAATTACTATATATACCTATATATATTAATTGTATCTAATTCCACTGACGCCGACTATAAATGTCGAAATATATCTGGAAATAATTATTTTAATAAGTGTTTTTATATAAATATATAATGTAAACTGAATAAAAAAAACAATTAAGTTATCTTTAACATTTAATACACCAATTCCAAAGAGAAAACAATATTAACGACTTGGAAATCGTTTTAAAAAACTGTTTCACGAATCGATACCATTGTGAAAGGTCATATTTCCACTGTCAAGATAAAAGAACATAACTTGGCAAGTCGGAGGTCGTAGAAAACTGTATCGAAATACGAAAAAAATTATGGCGACACAATTATTACCGAGGGATCGATGCTATAAAAATAAATGGTGGATTTTACGACAATGGCTGGCGGTAGGGAGTTTATGATGTGGGAATATCAACTGAGTAGGTTCATCGAATAATATAGGCTCTATCTGGGAAATGACGTGCCTTTATTTGAAATGTCTGGCCGGCGGCGAGGGTATGGAAATAAGGAATGAAAATTTTATTTAATGCATCGTGTTAATGTAAAGGCAAATAAAGCCCGCATAAATTTCTCTTCAATAAATTTTCTCTTTCAGTTTTATAATACATACTTAATCAGTTTGTATATAAAATCAATAGGTCTATACATATGACATTGGTGAAATTTTCTCACAGATTCATGAGTTCATAATTCCTGTAATTTAGTAGCTATTTCAATTATTTGTTTTTTGTTTGAAAGTTGATTGCAGGGTTTAACATCTACGTATTAAGTTTTGTTTTTATTTTCAGTTTAAATATAAAAATGTAATCTTCAAAAACAGTTCGTCGTAAACGCCATCCATTTCCATTATAAGATTCGTAATGATTTTTTGCTGCTGACACTTTTCAAAAAATTATTTAATGTTGCTGTTACCTTAAATGTTGTCTCATTCAAACACAAAAGAAATTACATATATTGGATTTGTCATTCAAAGAAAAAAAAAATGCAATAAGAATAGAGGTAGTACTGAAAATTGAGTTTCCTTCAAATTATCTATAGAAAACGGCAATTTCATATGTAAAGACCGAATATAATGTAGTTAGCTACAAAAAAATACTTTAGAGAATGAACTGATCCGTGATTAGAAAACAAGAAATAATATACAAATAAGTTGAAATTTTTGAATCAACCACCCGAATTCATATTGGAGACTCGGTTAGTGATCAGCAACAAGGTTTGATGATCCTTTTTTTCGAAATCTTAAAGGCGCTTTTATCCCAAAATCAGTAATTTCAAAGTCAAATAGAACTTTCAAATATCGTCTAAAACTTCAAAAAAAAAATACACAATATCGTTCGAACCTTTATCTAGGTCTTCCAAGCATGTGTTACACGATCAGATAAACTTTGCTCAATAGAAATAATTCACGAACACAGCATGTAATAAGACCTTTCAAATCATGCCATTTCCATAATTCCACTCTTTTATTAACGAAACATATCTGGTAATATTGCTCTTTAAATTTTCTAGGTCGACCACGTAAGTGGGTTTTAATAAACATATCCCTTATTTTTAAACAATTTAAAAACCGATAAAAACAACAAAAATTACAAAAGTGTGGTTATTTTCTTTACTCCTTACACGTAAAGAAAAAGACAGAGAGTCACTCTTCTGCGATAAGAGCGCCTTAAGAAAACATTTTGTTTCCATACGAACAGTCAGTACGGAAGCAAAAAAATTTCGTTTTCGAATTTCACCTCTGCCTGATCACTAACCGAGTCTCCAGTATGAATTCAGGCGGTTGATTCAATTTCATTTTTTATACTGTTTTTTTTTTCATTTTAATGACTTAAAAAGCAAAACAAAGGTATATTATTTATTTATAGACAAAATCAGGAGTTTCAGGGATCATCCACTATTCGATGCTGTCGGATCTAAAATTAAACATTCAGATGCAAGGATCGATCGGGCGGGGCTAGTGTAGACGCACTTGACAATATCAGTAGTACGAGGAAGCGGATTACATTCCGACTGAACCCAACCCCTCGATCCGTACTCATACTAGTTTGTTATTTGTCAGAAAGATTTATTTCCTAGGCCGTCAGAGAGCTGCTTCCTAAAATTATTTGATTAAATTTATTTTTCCAGAAAACAGCCGGGTAATTTTTTATCAACACTGGCTGTTGATATTTGTTTGTTTAGCTTTTATTAAAAAAAAATAACGACTCGTCGAAAAAAATACCTTGACAAAAAATATTTCAAACTTTCTATAATCTATGGTAGCATTTTTGCATCACATTGGTGTCGATTCGGCTAAACACAACTTAACTAAAGTAGGGCCATCGAGTGATGGCACCTATGACGTTTAAATGCCTACCAAGTTTCGTAATTATTTATGAGTAGTGTCAATAAAACAATGTAATACTTCATTGTGTATACCGATGTACTACGCCTTTCGGTTATTATTTTTCGACTTTCATGTTGCCGTTATTTTGTAAATAGATTTGTTCTAGAAACTAAAAGGTTTCTAATTTTTTTTAACTTAAGGGGCCGTCTATTTAAGCTAATTCAACGGGGAGTGTTTAGTGGTTGAATCGTAATAATTAAATAAAGGGTTCTCCTCTCCTTAATCTTATGGCTCCGCCTCTTTCCAAACTATATAATTGTGAACCAGTCACTTTTTAGATTTTATGGATAGTTTGTAAGCAGATTTGGCACATTTGACTTGTGTATTATTATGTTGAATGTTGTATGACGTGTCTAATGTTGAGTAAACTCACACTTGATTTTCATTTTTAACCGAAATTTTACATGTGTCTCATCACTTAATGCATCTGTCATAGGTGCCATTACTCGATGGCCCTACTGTAATTTGACAGGACTAACCTCATTTTAAGCGTTCTGTCTTTGTCTTTTCGATACGGAAAAAAAAAGACAGAAGGCTCAAATGAAGTTTAGTTCTGTCAAATAAGTTAAGTCGTGTTGCGCCGAATCGATACAATTATCTTGGTTTCTTTGAACATATAATAACTCTTCTCAAAACAATGGAATTAAAAGTCACATTTTAGGCGTAGGCGTCTACCAAAGATGTTCTAAAAATAGTGAGTGAAATATTAAAAAAACCGGCCAAGTGCGAGTCAGACTCGCGTACCTATTGTATTGAATTACTCAACCGCTTTATTTAAACGTAAACTCATATTACCATGATTTATTTTGTATTTTTCGGTCCACCAAATTAGGAAATGAGGGGGGAGACATTTTTTTCTTTTTTGATTTTTCAAGCAATTCTTGAAATAGAAGCAATTAAATATAGCTAAGCTATATATTTTTATAATCAGCTTTTTAATACCTACAATTTGATACCCATACCTAGTGTACTTACATATATACCCATTTTTTTTTACTTTAATAAATATATGCCTCTATTAGCTTTTTATTTGTAATAACACATATACAAGTTTAAATATAATCAATAAATAAAATAAAATTTTGTACTTGAAATATATTTCGGCCCTTAGTAGGCCGTCATCAGTCAAGTATTAAAAAAAATGTAAATACTTGACTGATGACGGCCTACTAAGGGCCGAAATATATTTCAAGTACAAAATTTTATTTTTTTTTACTTTATTTTTATATTTCTCATTTGTGCTCAACTTTTTTTAAATCGCTATAGTTTTCCTATTATTGGTCAGTTATGATCTATAATCGAAATTTTTTGCATATTTTTCGGTCCACCATTTTCGGAGATAAGTGTCTCCCCCACATACATATTTTTGTGGTTTTTTAAAGTTTTCTCGAAACCAGTGCCAGTAAATATAGTAAGAGTGTATATGTCTACAATTAACTTTTAAATATCTACAATTTGATTTCCATATTGTATTTTTAAGATAATATTTTTTATTTTTCCCACCTTTGTTTTGGAAATATTTTCAACAATTTCAGATTTTTCATATATTTTTTTACACCGTGATATGTGAGCAAATTAATGCTTATTTTATGCCAAATTTCATGTATTTATCTATAACGGTGCTAAAATTATGAGGCTGTGACTTACGGACGGATGAACAACGGAGTCTCACCATAAAGGTTCACTTTCAGGTATTACGGAATCCTAAAAACAAAGCAAACATTGTCAGATATGAATGAATCTCTTTGCTGCACAGCTAAGTTGGTTGGTCCGCCTATTCATTATAGTGAGCAATATATGAGAGTATTGTATTGTTAACATGCACACCTGTTACCGTGTCTTCTTTGAAGTTTTTTAGTGATGTACCCAATAAAAATGATAACAAATGAATAAAAACAAAAAAAGTATAATACTCGTTATTTTGTTTTTATAAAGCGAATGTGGCGCTTGTTATAAATAGTCCATCCATAGTAACACCCGTCCGCCCTAACATAGACGGGCGGTGCGAGCTTGAACACATTAAAATGACAAATTGTTTTTAGCTCTGATTCCATTTTTCATGGCAAAAACATGAACATGTCTGCGTCGTCGGAAGTAAATTCAATTCGTGTGATTTCGTTGAATATCTCGGGATATAAAGCGATTCTTTGTGAATCACGATCGTCAAAATAGAGGATATTATTTTCTTTAATGCATGTAAATGTTTATGTTGAAAAATTGAAAATATTAAATATGTGACGTGCGGTGACGTCATCTAAAAGGAATATTGTCACTACAAGTCTGCTCGTGGATATCGTAAAAAGGGACTTAGGGATTATAAGAAGGTGTACCAACAATCTATGGGCGGAGTTGGACATGTATTTATATATGTAACCTATTAGAATGTAGTATATAGGATGGGATTTAGTCGGCCGCCTGGATTCGTGCTGGGGGTTCGGTTGGTGATCATTGAACCTTGTTCCTGGTCCATGGCCGGATCTCCGGTATGAGTTCGGGCGGTTGATTGGATTTCACCTTGTATAATATATATTTTATCTATAATTTTAATCGTTTATATATTGCTACATAAATTAAATAAATCAGTTCATGTACATTTATTATTTTATTATATATATTTTTATAAGATTACATTTTGACTTATAAAAAGTGTATATATACCTACTTTGCAAAATAAACTATTTGAATCTATCCAGGGTCATAAGGTGATCGGATTTTGGCCCCGTTTGCGGAGACTGGTAGTATGATTTTGGCCCCGTTTGCGGAGACTGGTAGTATGATTTTGGCCCCGTTTGCGGAGACTGGTAGTATGATTTTGGCCCCGTTTGCGGAGACTGGTAGTATGATTCAGCCGTGGCTTATCACCACCCTCATAACGAAACCATGCCACCAAGCGACTCGTCGTGTTCCAGTATGACGTCATGAGAAGCCGTACCGGGAGAGTAGTTACAGGCAGTTGTCGGCTTCCGTAGATTCTGCAGAAATCTCCGGACAGACTGATTTTCGCTTCACCTGCTATGAATTTTCTGCTTTCTGGGTGACCATGAGGTCTTAAGCTGTTGCTATTTGAGAACTTATTACAATATTACAATATAGTAGGTATGAATAAGCTATGACTATAAATAACGGTTTTGTTGCATTTCAAGAATGCCCGATAAAAAGGATTTATCTGTACATAAACATGCAGTCAGAATTAATATTTCATCGTCAAATGTTACAAAAAATCAGAGAACGTATTTAAAATTGTACATTCGGCATAATAGACAAGGGAATAAAATGGGTTTGATGCCAGAGTTATACACTCTGCTTTTCCCTTCGATTGCGAGGAAATGAAACAGTGTTATTTCATCATCACTAGATGACATATTTAACTTTCAGTAATACTTAATGCAAATTGAAATAATCAAACAACAAACCCTGCGTTCCGAAATAGAATTATATCGCTAAAATCGTTTACGAAAGTATGAAGTGAATGGCTTATGATCCATTGTAATTCTATTACGGACTGCAGGGTAAATATATACTACTGACTGAGAAAAAACAACAGCTCTTTCCCACCACTGTTTTTTTTAATTCTTCCATCTTTTGGAAGGCAAAGGGAACTTACCCTATACAGCCATGTCTAAATAACCTAAATCATGACTTTTTATTTATTTTATATTATCTCTCTTTAAAGTCACTGTATATATAGATATGCGAAAACACAAAAAAGAATATAATTATACGTGAGTAGTAAAATATATTTCGACCACTAATTGTGGTCGGCATCAGTTACACAATTATAAATAAAACTTAAAAATTAATAATTATAAATTATAGATACTTATGATACTGAATATTTATATAATACTGAAAATATTCAGTATCATAATTATCATAATTATTACACAATTATAAATAAAACTTAAAAATTAATAATTATAAATTATAGATACTTATGATACTGAATATTTATATAATACTGAAAATATTCAGTATCATAATTATCTATAATTTATAATTATTAATTTTTAAGTTTTATTTATAATTGTGTAACTGATGCCGACCACAATTAGTGGTCGAAATATATTTTACTACTCACGTATAATTATATTCTTTTTTGTGTTTTCGCATATCTATATATATAATTTCTTTAATCGAAAAGACAAGAAAAGTCTATTATCATTTTATATTAAAGTCACTGTATATATTCTTGAGCATCATCTAAAGCGTCTGTCCTGTCAGTTCACGCTAATATGATAGAATATTAGCGCGAATATTATTGAGTTTCAAAAAGTTTTTTTATGAAGTTGTACAGTGTATTTGGCTGCATAGCCTATTACCATAGTCTTAAAAGAAGTAAACACTTTTATGCACTAGAGAATAAAACGTAGTTTTAGTCCGCTTGTAGCAAGCATAAACCAGTACTTTTTAGAGCATGAAAAGTGAAAAATATATTTTTACCTCATTAGCATGAAAAGCGCTCCTTTGTTGCTTAAAAATAGTGAGCAAAATCGATTTTTGCTCACTGGTTTTAAACAGTGAAAAAAAGTGTTTCAAATTAAGAACACTGCGAATAGTTTAAAAACTCTATATCCTTTGCTCGAGAGAAAGAGAGACACCAAATATAAGCATGGCGGCTATCTATTTCACTGTATACGCATTCCATACATTTTGGCAGGCTATACACAGCCCCACAGCTTGTCGGATACCATAGACAAGGTAAACTTCTCGATATCCTGTGTATGGCCTCCCAATATGTATGGAATCCGGAAACGGATAGATAGAGTTAAAACTCCCGCGTGATGGTTATGTTTTGCGTTTTCGATCGATTTATCAAATATTTTCCGATTTTTCGCGGCTTTTGGGATTCAATTAACACTCCTTATATTTTATTTTATGTGCAATATTTTTATATGTTGTATTGTTTAAAGTAAAAAAACATTAAATTATTATAAGTTCGTTCGAAAAGATAGTGTCTTTACATCTGTGTTTTCTCGCTAGTGAGGTGAAAAGTTGTATGTGTCACACGAGAGCAAATTTATTCTGTTTCTTGTGCCTTTGAATCCCTCACCAAGCTCAGGATTCCAACTTAGAATCACTCGCTACGCTCGTGATTCAATTATAGAATCCTTCGCATGCTCGGGATTTAAACTCGGCACTCGCAACAAAAAAAATGTTTGCTCTCCTGTTGCACAAATAACTATTTATCTGTGAATCAGTGTGCTACGCCCTTAGAATAAGCTACGCCGTAGCTGGGCATGCAACGAGTGCTACGTCACCCCGCGCTGAAATGTTAGTTTAATTTTAGCATCGCTTTTACTAACACATAATATTATAGCAATGGATAATAATAAAATCTTTTCAGCATGCTTCTATTTTACAGACATCGAAAAGAAACTGCTATTTCAAACATTTTGTTTGAGTAGGTATTTAGCTTTATTATGGAATAGCTGATTTTTTTTCGCGATTTCAGGGTTGGCCCCATAGTAAAAGTTTTTCATATTAATGGGTTTAAGGGTCCGTTTTAAGGGTCGATTCTCCGGATTTGTAACAAAATATTAAGAAATAATTAAACGTCTAAAATACAAGTGTTAGCTTAGAGCAATGTGTACCAATAGTTTACTATATGCACGAACTGGATTTTCCATCAGAGTAAAGTAAGAAAAATTAAATTCAAAAATTTCATCTCCACTCTTATAGAAAATCCAATTATTTTAAAGCTACCATAACGTCATTTAAAATACGTTTATGCATATTGTAAAGTATTGGTATACATTGCTGTCAGCTATAAGTATTATAGCCATTATAATTATTTTTTAATATTTTGCTACAAGATTTTTGCAAAACGGCTCACCTCAAGAACTAATTTTGATCGAGATAGCCGACCAGTTTCAGCAGATTCAGACTGCTTTCTTCTGAGCGAGAGAAAACGCTTACGCTACGACGTTGCGCCTCGCACTGGCGTCGTCGTTGTCACGTAAGCGTCTTCTCTCGCTCAGAAGAAAACAGTCTGAATCTGCTGAAACTGGTCGGCTATCCCGATCAAAATTAATTCTTGAGGTGAGCCGTTTTGCAAAAATCTTGTAGCAAAATATTAAAAAATAATTATAATGGCTATAATACTTATAGCTGACTCTAGCACTCGCCCAGAAGAACGCAGTCTGAATCTGCTGAAATCGGGATCATCTATCCCGATCAAAATAGTTATTGAAGTGAGCCGTTTTGCAATAATCATGTTTAATCCTCAAGTTTCATTAAATTCGATAATTTTGTTACAATTCCGAAGAATGGCCTCATCGTTATCATCAACTTTACATTATGTATATGTATGAAAAATCACTCACTAGTTGTGGACTCGGGCGGATCGGCATTTCTCTCTCTGAATAAGTTGCTCGATTAAGAGCGGTTGCGCAGCCGGATTGTGAAAAACCAGACTTTTTCTAATTAATCGAAACAGAGCACTTAAATTCAAAATTCACTCAATAGTTATTCAACAAAACCTAAAATAAATCTAATTTACGAAAACCAATGGATACTTTGCGTTGGCAGCATACATAAGACATAAGACATAAGACATAATTTATTTTCACACCAAAAACTTTACACAATATATAACGTGTAACAGAAAGGTGTAACCATATTTGAAGAGCTTATTCAGTCAATGGTATAGAACAACTTTTACTATGGAGCAAAACCTGTATCTCGAAAAAAAATTTTTACTGTTTCATAGAAAAATGCAATGCCGCTCAGCCGAAATGTATGTATTTAACATAATATAAGTTAGAATTAGTTTAGTTAGTTTAGCATAAAGTTTGCGATCTCGCCATACCGCGCATAAACCATGTGGTTTTAGTCGGATGGCTTTAAACTCTTAAATATGTAAATAAATTTAACTATGAATAAATAAACTAAAAAAAAAAAAAAAAAAATGGAAGGTCAGATTTTTTTTTGAGATTTCAGGGTTGGTAGTAAAAGTTGTTCTATACCATTGACTGAATAACCTCTTCAAATATGGTTACACCTTTCTGTTACACGTTGTATAGGTAATAAAGTTTTGTTGAATAACTATTGAGTGAATTTAGAAAAAGGCGAGTTTTTCACAATCCAACTGCGAAACCGCTCTTAATTTGCACATTGATTACGTGCCACATCTATTTTTTAAATTTTAGACATTAATTAATATAAGCAAGATATATTTCGAGTCCTTTTAGACTCGGCATCAGTTGCATTGACAATAGACATGACATTATAAACAAAAATGACAATAAAAAAAAATGTCTTTTATATTTATAATGTCATGTCTATTGTCAATTGTCAATGCAACTGATGCCGAGTCCAAAAGGACTCGAAAAAAAAAATTATTTTATATTTATAATGTCATGTCTATTGTCAATGCAACTGATGCCGAGTCCAAAAGGACTCGAAATATATCTTGCTTATATTAATTAATGTCTATAATTTACAAAAAACCACTATATATCAATATTTATAAAGAAAAGCCGAATGGTAACATTATATTTTATTTTTTAAATTTTAGTGATAAATCAAAAAGTTTGTGATATCAATAAGACTGTTCAAATATGGGACAATAATGTCCCATCCCAAGTTTCCCCAAAGTTCAAAGCACACTGTGTCGGTTCGCCTCAAATTACTAGAATAGGTTCCCGATACGGATCCCATTCCAAATCAACCCCTTTTAAACCTATGTAAGGGTCTCTGTCGCCGATGTAATCTTAATGTAAAACATTGTCGAGTAATTGGTTAGGTGTACGATTGGGAGTTACCAGGGAATACTCTAATTTTGTTCGTGCGATAAACATCTTAAGTGGTAAGTTTGTAAACTAAAATAGGTTTCAAATAAACTGTTTATAGGTTTATACTGTGACTAACGGAACTGACCTATGTGAGCTAAACTAAAATGTATTCCGGTTATTTCAGCGTGAGCTTTAATGTCCCGCGGCATAAAATTACCATTATATAAGTATATGTAATCTATGTAAAATGTGCATACATACACATATACATATCTAAATATATAAAACAAAGTCGTGTTAGTTACACCACTTATAACTCAAGATCGGCTGGACCGATGTTCGTTATCTCTTTTTTGGTGGATTCTTCTCCGCTCCGAATAGCAGAATAAGTAATAAAATATCGGATAAGTTATCTAATAACAATAAATAAATTAATTAATTTTACGAATGCAAACAGCATGTGGTGCCATCTGTTGAAATATAAAAAAACACCGGTGGCACCACAGTCGCAATGCAATTTGACAGCTCAAAGTGCAAAGACAACAAACCAGCAGCCGTCAAATTGAAAAAAAAATCGTATTGCGTATCGATTGCTTGAGGTTATGTACCGGTCAGTTGGTTGGATTGTTTTGTTGTTTTGGAGAAGTACCTAATTAACAATGCCGCGACCAAGAAGATCTAATATTTCCCAACAAAGCCGTAATGCAGTTAGGCTGCGGAACAGGGCGAATCAATCAACTGAAGAAATCAAATCTGTGGCGCTATGTGAAGAAACTTCAGCTCACAGAAAACATGAGAGTTAGATTGCTGAACGATCCATCTGCTGAAGAATTCTCCAAGCAATTGCTGGCTATTGGTAATGGTTGTGTTCCTGTCGACAAATCGAACGGATTGATTTCGTTCCCTCCAAATTTTTGCAATTTCGTGTCATCAAAAGACGAGCTCATCAACCAAGTGTTCCCGAACATCATTGCTAACCACAAAAACAATAAATGGTTGAGTGAGCGAGCCATTTTGGCGGCTAAGAACAAAGATGTGGGACTTAAATGTTGAAATTCAGAATCAAATCGTTGGTACGCTGCATTCATTTAAATCTATTGACAGTGTAACAAACGTAGACGAAGCTATTTACCAACTATCCGACTGAATTTTTAAACTCCTTGGATGTGCCTGGCTTACCACCGCATAATTTACGACTTAAGGTTGGCTCAGTAGTCATCATGCTACGAAATCTCAACCAACCAAAATTATGCAACGGTACACGTTTGGTGATTGGAAAACTGATGGTGAATGTGATACACGCGACGATACTCAAAGGAAAATTCAAAGGGGAGGAAGTTCTCATTCTGAGGATTCCGATGATCCCAACCGATTTACCCTTTGAGTTCAAGCGAATTCAATTTGCGATCCGTCTTGCATTCGTCATGACGATTAATAAGTCACAAGGACAATCCTTGAGTGTTTGTGGTCTAAATCTAGAAAATGCATGTTTTTCTCATGGTCAATTGTATGTGGCATGTTCACGTGTCGGCAAAACATCAGCTTTATTTGTTTTTGCGCCGGATAACAAAACAAAAAATGTTGTATATCAGAAAGTGCTTTAACATGCAGTATCGCAATATTGGCGCTAGAGAAAAGAGGCCTAATGTGTAAAATGTAAAAAAAAAAACACAATTTACTTAATTTTTATTGTTAATGTATTAGGTACCTAAGTATTAGGCTCAAGATGTATAAATAACCCAATACCTGGTATGTGTACTAAGTGAATATTTAAAATGGCAGGCTCAGTACCCAGCTAATAAGACATCGTTGGAGACTCAAGTTTCTCTGTGTTATAAAGGTCAAGTTTGGAGTGTAATATTTCAGTTTAGAATATATTTTTAGAACTTCGGGAACAAAAATAAGTAAAATCATTCTATGTAGGTAACAAAACGCGATTCGTAATATCTCAGTAGCAATAAAGAAACGTATAATAGATCTATAATAGCCACTAACTATTATTGTCTTACGTCAAACGTCATTGCTGGCCTTGGACGAAAGAAGTAGAAAGAGTTTAAGGCGATTACCGTCGCCAAATTAGCAGCTCGACGTTTGTCTGTACGAATATCGACGGAAACGACATTGAAATAACGTTTAAATCAGTGCACAATGCGTGGTGGCTGTTACGACGCTCGCTGCGTCCTTGAAAGGGCGAAATAGGAGAAAATAATACTTTTCACATGGGCGTCATTGTTCAATTGAATAATTCTATGTTATATTTATAGCTATCAAGTTTATCTATTTATCAAAGCACAAATGAATTAAATCGCCTAAGCCGCTTAGGAGCAGTAGGAAATTCAAGCCAAAAAACACCATTCAGTTGAAACAATTTTTCATATAGAAGTTTTGGTGGTACGAAAAAGAAAAATGTTGCATATATTGTCCTAGAGTTGATAATCCATAATACATTTTTTCAATATTTTTGGTTCGGCCATAAAAGAGGAGTAGGCTTTAGAAATTACCCATTTTGCGGTATTAAGGGCCTTAAACCAAGAGTTTCATTCACCTGAGTTGCTGGCAGCCACTCTCTGTGAAATGACAGATGACATTTGCATTTACGGCAAAGTACAAAAGAGGTTGGTTATTAATTCGATCCTTACGTATTAATGTACAGTGTTTTGATATCATTAAATAACATCTAAGCCCCAAGTTTTAAAAAGATACTGCGATTACCTTTTTTCTTAGTTATTCCAAGAACTATTATTTCTGCATATTTTCAATACCCTACGCTAAGCCTAACAACGGAACTGAAACTACATGGGTCCCTGCCATTCTTCTTTTGCAATGGCAAGCAAGAAAACATTTCTGTATTTGCAAAAAAAGTTGTATTAATGTTATTACCTTAATGAAATCCTAAATTAAGTTTAACTAAAGTTAACACGATATTATTAGACTGTTAGGCGGAACGAAGTTCGCCGGGTCATCTAAATATATAAAACAAAGTCGTGTTAGCTACACCACTTATAACTCAAGATCGGCTGGACCGATGTTCGTTATCTCTTTTTTGGTGGATTTTTCTCCGTTCCGAATAGCAGAATAAGTAATAAAATATCGGATAAGTTATCTAATAACAATAAATTAATTAATTAATTTTACGAATGCAAACAGCATGTGGTGCCATCTGTTGAAATATAAAAAAACACCGGTGGCACCACAGTCGCAATGCAATTTGACAGCTCAAAGTGCAAAGACAACAAACCAGCAGCCGTCAAATTGAAAAAAAAAATCGTATTGCGTATCGATTGCTTGAGGTTATGTACCGGTCAGTTGGTTGGATTGTTTTGTTGTTTTGGAGAAGTACCTAATTAACAATGCCGCGACCAAGAAGATCTAATATTTCCCAACAAAGCCGTAATGCAGTTAGGCTGCGGAACAGGGCGAATCAATCAACTGAAGAAGACCAAGAAATCGCCTCAAAGCCTCAAATCTGTGGCGCTATGTGAAGAAACTTCAGCTCACAGAAAACATGAGAGTTAGATTGCTGAACGATCCATCTGCTGAAGAATTCTCCAAGCAATTGCTGGCTATTGGTAATGGTTGTGTTCCTGTCGACAAATCGAACGGATTGATTTCGTTCCCTCCAAATTTTTGCAATTTCGTGTCATCAAAAGACGAGCTCATCAACCAAGTGTTCCCGAACATCATTGCTAACCACAAAAACAATAAATGGTTGAGTGAGCGAGCCATTTTGGCGGCTAAGAACAAAGATGTGGATGACTTAAATGTTGAAATTCAGAATCAAATCGTTGGTACGCTGCATTCATTTAAATCTATTGACAGTGTAACAAACGTAGACGAAGCTATTTACCAACTATCCGACTGAATTTTTAAACTCCTTGGATGTGCCTGGCTTACCACCGCATAATTTACGACTTAAGGTTGGCTCAGTAGTCATCATGCTACGAAATCTCAACCAACCAAAATTATGCAACGGTACGCGTTTGGTGATTGGAAAACTGATGGTGAATGTGATACACGCGACGATACTCAAAGGAAAATTCAAAGGTGAGGAAGTTCTCATTCTGAGGATTCCGATGATCCCAACCGATTTACCCTTTGAGTTCAAGCGAATTCAATTTGCGATCCGTCTTGCATTCGTCATGACGATTAATAAGTCACAAGGACAATCCTTGAGTGTTTGTGGTCTAAATCTAGAAAATGCATGTTTTTCTCATGGTCAATTGTATGTGGCATGTTCACGTGTCGGCAAAACATCAGCTTTATTTGTTTTTGCGCCGGATAACAAAACAAAAAATGTTGTATATCAGAAAGTGCTTTAACATGCAGTATCGCAATATTGGCGCTAGAGAAAAGAGGCCTAATGTGTAAAATGTAAAAAAAAAAACACAATTTACTTAATTTTTATTGTTAATGTATTAGGTACCTAAGTATTAGGCTCAAGATGTATAAATAACCCAATACCTGGTATGTGTACTAAGTGAATATTTAAAATGGCAGGCTCAGTACCCAGCTAATAAGACATCGTTGGAGACTCAAGTTTCTCTGTGTTATAAAGGTCAAGTTTGGAGTGTAATATTTCAGTTTAGAATATATTTTTAGAACTTCGGGAACAAAAATAAGTAAAATCATTCTATGTAGGTAACAAAACGCGATTCGTAATATCTCAGTAGCAATAAAGAAACGTATAATAGATCTATAATAGCCACTAACTATTATTGTCTTACGTCAAACGTCATTGCTGGCCTTGGACGAAAGAAGTAGAAAGAGTTTAAGGCGATTACCGTCGCCAAATTAGCAGCTCGACGTTTGTCTGTACGAATATCGACGGAAACAACATTGAAATAACGTTCAAATCAGTGCACAATGCGTGGTGGCTGTTACGACGCTCGCTGCGTCCTTGAAAGGGCGAAATAGGAGAAAATAATACTTTTCACATGGGCGTCATTGTTCAATTGAATAATTCTATGTTATATTTATAGCTATCAAGTTTATCTATTTATCAAAGCATAAATGAATTAAATCGCCTAAGCCGCTTAGGAGCAGTAGGAAATTCAAGCCAAAAAACACCATTCAGTTGAAACAATTTTTCATATAGAAGTTTTGGTGGTACGAAAAAGAAAAATGTTGCATATATTGTCCTAGAGTTGATAATCCATAATACATTTTTTCAATATTTTTGGTTCGGCCATAAAAGAGGAGTAGGCTTTAGAAATTACCCATTTTGCGGTATTAAGGGCCTTAAACCAAGAGTTTCATTCACCTGAGTTGCTGGCAGCCACTCTCTGTGAAATGACAGATGACATTTGCATTTACGGCAAAGTACAAAAGAGGTTGGTTATTAATTCGATCCTTACGTATTAATGTACAGTGTTTTGATATCATTAAATAACATCTAAGCCCCAAGTTTTAAAAAGATACTGCGATTACCTTTTTTCTTAGTTATTCCAAGAACTATTATTTCTGCATATTTTCAATACCCTACGCTAAGCCTAACAACGGAACTGAAACTACATGGGTCCCTGCCATTCTTCTTTTGCAATGGCAAGCAAGAAAACATTTCTGTATTTGCAAAAAAAGTTGTATTAATGTTATTACCTTAATGAAATCCTAAATTAAGTTTAACTAAAGTTAACACGATATTATTAGACTGTTAGGCGGAACGAAGTTCGCCGGGTCAGCTAGTTGATAATAAACCATCTAGCTTTATTGAAATATATGAATAAGAATTACCAATAGAACACAATATCGTGAAAAAAATAAGTTTTTTTTCTTATATATATTTTTTTCATATTTTTAAAATTTCAAATAAACGGCTAATCTACACGATGCAACATGTGACTGACAATAGACCGTAGGGCCTTACCTGCAACGAGCTTCCAACCCCCAGCCATCAATGAAAAACATTCTCGACGCCCTTGGGACCAACCCCTGCAATCGATTTTGACGGTCGATATCTTGATTTTTTATTATGAAACAAGACAAAAGTAACTAAACATATAATCCTTATTTCGAACATAGAATAGTTTCCTTTGATATAGCTAGAGGGTTTATTATCAAACTGTATATATACATGTATGTATATGAAATAGAACCACAGGTTTTTAGTTTAAACTGAGATACATGACACCTAACCTCACCTAACATTGTATCGAGCTAAGATGATCTCAACTCGTGACGGATAAACCCTACGAGGTTTTTGTCATTTTTTTAAACCATGAACAAGGAAATTGAAAAAAAAATGACTTATTTACATTTTACGTCATATGTGATCAAAAAAATGCTAATTAAATTATTAAAATTACAGAAAACTGTACATTAACAAAATATCTGATATTTGCGAGTATAATCGAAATAAACGAATTTAATATATTTTTCAATGCATGTGCTCGTAAAGGCCCAATTTTTATGCATCAAAACTGAACAAAAAGTCGATTATTTTGCCCTAGGGCTTTATTATTATTGTTTTTTTTTATTTATTTGCAATGGTTGGCTAACCTGCAGCCTTTCCTGTGTACCATAGATGTTATACTTTTTTTTTCCACTGTTTAACGGCTCTGGATATAATACTTTTGAGCTAATCATAATTTAAAGTTCACAAGATTATATTTGTTTTCATTTCCTCACACTATGCATTGAAAAATGTAGTATGATACACGGGCGTAAGAGCAATAAATTACTCGGTTACGTTTAAAACACTCGCTACGCTCGTGTTTTAAATCGTCCTCGTAATTTATTCCTTTGCGCCCTTGTAGCATAAACTACTATTAAGTGACTCTAAATCGTTTTGAACTATTATCATATATCATAATACACGGTTATAGTATTGTAGCCCATGTGTAACACATATTTAGTCAAATGTGTAGGTTTATTTGATAAGGTTTTTAAACAAACAATTATAAACTACAGATTTTAACCCCTTCGATGAGGCTGTTATTAATTTCTTTTTAAGGTTCCGTAGTCAACAACAAGGAACCCTTATAGTTTCGCCATGTCCGTCTGTCTGTCTGTCTGTCTGTCCGCGGCTTAGCTTAGAGACTATTAGTACTAAAAAACTGTAATTTGGCATGGGTATACATATTTTTAACGTCAATAAAGTGGTATACTAAAATTTTGAAAAAGATTATTTTTAGGGTACCTCCCCTACACATAAATTGGGGATGATTTTTTTTCTCGTCTATCCCCTAGTATGGGGTGTCGTTGGTTAGGTAATTTAAAAATATTGGGGGTGTGATAAGACCATTTTTCGATTCAGGGTTCCGTTTGCGAAATATTAAGTTTAAAAGTGTTAATTTTTGTTAGAGTCAAGTATTTGGAGACGTGAAAAAAATCACGGAAGTAATATACATAACGAAATTAAAAAGAAAAATATCACAGCTAAGTAGGCTTTAGAAGTTAACGAGTACAGATCGCGCCAAACTTTTAGTCCTCTCTAAACACGGGGCGATTCGCATCAGCAGGAACAAAATGTATGGGCTGTTCTTGGGAAGAGCAACTTCCGAGCGTACTAGAAGTTTGGCGCGATCTGTATTAGTCGACAAACTTATAACATGTCCTTGGAGAAGAAGTCCGCATATTGTGCAGGGCAACTACGGAACCGGCTGGCTTTAGTCAGCCGGCACCAGGTGGCGCTATCATGCACAGTGCTCCGATCCTGAACTTAGATTTTGTTATATTAAACTGCAAATTTAGATTTGATTGTAAATTTAGGTTTGAGTCGTTTGTTAAATAGTAATATTATTATGAGTCAGGTCAGGTCGTGTCCATCAGTCAATGTTGTTTGTTCAGTCCAGGTCCATAATGAGCTCCAAGTGACCATATGAATGATGTCTCATATCGGTAATTTAAGTGGAGCCTCAAGTCTAAATTATATATTGATGTTTTTCTTAACACACTGCATATACACAACAACCTTTACATACAAGCACCACACTCACCACCCACACATTACTAAATAACAAACACCCTCAGTACAATTTTACTAACATTAGGTACCTGAGCACGCGATATGACGGCAGTGCTTTGTATCACCATAGGTTTTATAAATAGCGGGAAGTGAAGAGAAATAATTACGAAGATGAAAGATCTGACCTTGGGAAGGAGCTGCATGCACCACAAACCACGCTTCGCCTGAGCCACCAAGTCTCTGGTGTTCTCCAAGATGGTTTTCTTCTTCCTCTTCGTGCCTGGTTGCGCTCTTCTCGGCTAATCTTCTTCGTAATAGTAATAGATGAAAATGAGGCGCACAGCGGGTGCGATCTCAAAATGGCGGGCGGTAGGGTCGAGGTAGGACCTAGTCGAATGACAATCAGCGTATACCTCCGGCGTGAAAGGCTTCTGATTGACGACTGATTGATTTGCGTCCAAAACTAAGCGGGTGGAGATGCAGCGAAAATGACAGTTGAAAATATTAATTCACAACTACCCCGCAGTATGAGAGCCACAAGAAGTGGCGCGAACATTTGCCCCCGGCGTTAAAACCATTGGTTTTAAAATAAGAATAGAAAAGTAAAAATAAGACAGAGAATAACGAAATTTTGAAGCGGGGGCAAAGAAAGGAGTTATTGAGATGGGAGAGGGCAAAGACGCACGACAGGTCGTTTGTAAACACCTGTCGTCGTTTTGACAGAAGCTACCCTAATGACATTATCTTTGCCAGGGTATACAGCTACAATAACACCGAGCGGCCATTGAAGCGGTGGAGTGTTATCGGTAACTACAACGACAACAGATCCAATTTTGATTGGGTTGGAAGGTGTATTCCATTTTCCTCTAGACTGGAGAAGATGGAGATAATCATTCTTCCATCGCCTTGCGAACGATTCTACCATTTGATCAAGCAACGCGTAGCGACGTAATAAATTAACTGGCTCATCAGCCACCTTACAAGCGGGTAATTCTTTTAAAGGAGTTGACATCAGAAAATGTGCAGGAGTTAACGCGCTAAGTTCAGATGGATCTTCACTCAGCAGCGTAAGCGGACGAGAATTTATGACACATTCTATTTGCGTAACTACAGTTAATAATTCTTCGTAGGTCAACAGTTGAGTACCTAATACTCTATGCAAATGCGTCTTAAATCCTTTGACATATATCTCATAATGTCCCCCAAAATGTGGGCTACGTGGAATATTAAATTTCCATTGTATTCTATGATCGGCAAGTTCATTCGCGAAAGACGTTTTAAATTCTTCGGAGTTTGTCAAATTGTAAATTTCTGAGAGGGCATTTCTAGCGCCTACAAAGTTCGTAGCATTATCTGAATATACGAAAGACACTGCTCCACGTCTAGATAAAAAACGTTTGAACGCGGAAAGAAAAGTGTTCGTGCTAAGATCAGTTGCCAATTCAACGTGAACTGCACGAGTCACCAGGCATACAAATATGCAGAGGTAACATTTGACGGGACGGACTCCACGTTTTCGATACGGAGTGATACTGATAGGACCACAATAATCCACAGCGCAGTGGACAAAAGCTTTAGCCTCATTAACGTGGCATGATGGTAAATCTGCCATGAAAGGGAAGGTTTGTCTCGGATTTTGAGAACCAGCTGTATGGTAAAAACATTCAGCGGGAATAGCGGATATTATTTTTGTTATACGCGTCGCGACAAAGGTTTTAAACCTGTGCGGTGAGGAATGTATCCAGTGTAAAGTTACCATAGGATCGGTAAAACAGTAAATACGTTCAATATTGTGACGTATTTTATAAGCGTCAACTACACGACGAGTTAATTTCGACATGAGTAACGAGGCACAAAGCTCAAGGCGGGCGACACTGACGGTCTTGAGCGGACAGACTTTTGACTTTGCGCATACCAGCCGAATGCTAGTGCAAGTGTCTGAGTCATCTTGTACTCTAATATATACGACACATCCGTATCCACGTTCACTTGCGTCTGCAAATGATATTATCGAAATTTTCGAATTTTGGAACACGTCTAAGTGGCGTTTAATACGTAAATCCCGCAAAACAGGTAGCTCCTTCAAATAGTTTTGCCAAATCTGCGCAATATCAGAGGGTAGTGTTTCATCCCAGTCTAATTTTAAAATACAGATTTTCTGCAAGAGTAATTTTGCGTACAAGATCACAGGAGCGGTAAAGCCGAGGACGTCGTACTGACGTGCTATCACGGACAAAACATTGCGTTTAGTACATGGGCGACTATCTAGCGATACAGTAAAAGAGAACTCGTCAGAATCAGGCGACCACTGTAAGCCAAGAACTTTAAGAGTTTGAGTTTGTTCTTCAAAATTCTTACTAGAATTTAAGCGGTGAGTATCAGGCAGTGTATCAAGTAACTGTTGACAGTTACTAGACCACTTGACGAGCTCAAAGCCACCGGCCTTAAGCAATCCTACCAGCTCATCTCTGAGCTGTAAGGAGCCCTGCACGGTGGGCGTGCTATAGCAGATGTCGTCCATGTAACAGTTTCGTGCGGCTACAGTAGCGGCGAGCGGGTACGCTGAACTCCCATCCTCACAGAGTTTCCTGACTACTCTCATCGCAAGGAAAGGGCTACTACGTAGTCCAAAGCAGACGCGATTGAACTGATAAGCGATAAGCGGTGAACACGTGTCAAAGCGGTATAAAAACTTTTGAAATTTGCGATCATCGGCGTTAACCAAAACTTGTAAGAACATTTGTTTGATATCCGAGGTAAAAGCGATTTCATACAAGCGGAAGTCAAGTAAAATTAAAAACAAATCGTTTTGCAAATTAGCACCTGTGTGCAGCGTGTCATTTAATGAGACACGAGTACCATCAGCGGAGTCAGTCTTAGTACTGGCATTCATACAAATACGCACCTTTGTCGTTGATTTATCAACACGCACTACGGGATGATGCGGAATATAATAACCAAGAGATAATTGGTCATCATTATGAAGCGGGGATATGTAACCTTTAGTTAGGTATTCATTTATTATATTGTTATACTCGGAACGTAAATCTGCGTTAGAAACAAACCTACGCTCAAGAGACATAAAACACTTTTTTGCGTGATGGTACGAGTTTCCTAGTATGTTAGGATTCCGTGCGAACGGTAAAGAAACCGAATAGCGACCAGCGGGGTCACGTGACACATTGTTAATAAATAATTTTTCACATTCATCATTTGCGGGACTAGAAGCAGGTTCACAATGCACCTCTTCTAATTGCCAAAATTTTTGTAAAATAAAATCTATTGGCGGTTCAATCTCCATATAAGAGCATAACGAAATTGAACATGCGGTATTTTGGTAAACAGGCGTATTACCAATTAGCGTAAAACCGAAGATGGTCTGAAATCCCGTCGGCGTACCCGGGGGACCAGAGACGCGGCCTGATAACAAGATATCCGCGAATAAAGATGCACCGATAAGAATATCAATCTCGCCCGGTAAGTAAAAGGTTTCATCAGCAAGTGTGATACCTTTTAAATATGAAAGCGTAGACAAATCGACCTGCACCGATGGTAAGTTGTCGGTAATACGGTCGATTACATAAGTGTCAAGCGAAATTGAAACCGAATCATCAAATCGTGAAAACAATTTAAGGTTTGTCGCACCCTTAATTGGGTTTGATGAAGAGCCGATGCCCTTAACAAAAGCGCGGGGAATTTTCTCATATTTTAAGTTAAGCTTCTCACAACAGGAAACCGTCGAAAAACTGGATTGTGACGCAGGGTCGCAGAGCGCACGTAGACGGACAGACATACCGTTAGAATCTTTCACGATCACTTGAATTGTACCTAAAAGGCATGTTTCATTACGCTGCGAGTTAGGCTGTAAGTTACATAAAGAAATATTATTACTCGCAGTTGGTACGGATTGAGAATCATTAGTCATATGTTCTGTGTTAGTCGCCGATACGGCAGGATCCACCAACCTCGAAGATTGCGTATGTGTGCGTGGAGACACGGTAATATTTTGACCAAGCGCGGTGTGAGTATTCATCACATTTTGTTTGCGGCACAACATCGAATGGTGTTTACAATTACAATGGCGGCAATTATAAGACGATTTACAAGCGGAATTGTTATGCGTAATACTTAAACAATTGGTGCAACCGTTATTAGATTTGATGAACTGAAATCTTTTCTCGATATCTAGTTTCACAAATTCGGGACACTTATATAAATTATAGTGTTTTAATTGTTTACATAGCGGACAACAATTATTATTGGTCGAAGCGGAGACAAAAGCATGGGTTGACTTGGTACTGTACCCGGTTTTGTTGTTATTATTATTAACGGAGCGGTTCGGAGCGGGAGCGGTAATTGCGGGTGCAGTGCGGTTCAGTATCTTAGTTTGTTCCCGTAAAAATGATATTAATTCATCATAATGGGGTAAATCGGAACCACGTTTAAACATTTCAAATGAACGAGCGGTTTCAACATCAAGTTTTTTAAGGGCCAAATACATAAGGATAAAATCCGAAAGATCTTTAATATTCAGCGATTTTAAACACGAAACAGCGGAACAGAACTTGTCTAAAAACAAGTCCAAGTTTTTTGAACTAGCGGTAGTTAAAGGGCGAAATTCAAACATTTGATCCAAATAAGTAGTGGCTAAACTACGCGAGTCTTGAAAAGTAGAAACGAGTGTTTTCCAGATTATGTCGTAGTTAGTTGCGTTCGGTGTGATTCCAGAACAAATCGAAAGTGCCCGGCCAGAAAGTTTACCCATCAGGTATTGTACTCGTTCGTTGTCGGTCAAGTCCGGATTATCGTGAATCGTGGTTTTAAATGTTTCATAGAATGTTGGCCACATAGTAGCTTCACCAGAAAAACCAACGAGTTCCAGTTTTGGAAGCTTGATAGTAGGTTTTTTGGGACATTCCATGTCAAGTGGAGCTTTAACTTTAGAGTCAGCCGATTTCGAAGAATGTGATAACTTCCGGTTGATGTATTTGCAATGGGAGTAAAGATCCTCAAAAGCTGACCAACTTTGATAATTTGGTTCAAAATTAGGATTTATCAATACCTCTGTGTCATTAATTTCATCTATGATTACATGAATTTCTGAGCGTACAGTATCCAAAGTTTCGACATTGGCCATAAACAATTCTGCCGAAGAAACATCCTCTAAAGCGGTTTTAGAAAAGTCATAAACTCTCTGAAGGCGATTAAACAATTCTTGCCTTTTATTTTTAAGCTTCTTTAAACTATACGACATCTTTAATTTTGCAGCTTCTGCGGAATTTGGCATGTTATATAGTACAAAGTTAGGCAAGTACCAGAACTATTGAAAGTTTTATACTGACTACAACATAGAATAATGCTAATGAGTTAGAGATAACACGGGCGGCGGACGAACCTGTGTACGAGTACCTCTCGATAATATTAAGAATTAGCAGGTAGGCAGATAATATTTTCTGTGAAATGATCAAATGGTATAATCGCAGCGGATAAATTAACAGAATGGCGTATTTCACTGTAGATAATTTATAATTTCCAGTATATAGGAAATGGAATCACTAATATTTTGACGAATGCGGGGTTTTAATGCATAGATAATGCAAATAAGAGCGGGAATGCGGGGTAATACTGCGGGCAGAGTGAAAATTAGAGCGGAATTCACGTGTTCTTTAGACAAAGAACATGAAGATAGCGGTTGGAAATACCAAAAAATGGTTATAGATCGCAGATCAAAGGGCCTAAAATGGATCTAGATCCGGCTCGAATGGCCAAAAAATGAGCACGCGATATGACGGCAGTGCTTTGTATCACCATAGGTTTTATAAATAGCGGGAAGTGAAGAGAAATAATTACGAAGATGAAAGATCTGACCTTGGGAAGGAGCTGCATGCACCACAAACCACGCTTCGCCTGAGCCACCAAG
Organism: Ypsolopha sequella; assembly: GCA_934047225.1. Classification (NCBI taxonomy): domain Eukaryota; kingdom Metazoa; phylum Arthropoda; class Insecta; order Lepidoptera; family Ypsolophidae; genus Ypsolopha; species Ypsolopha sequella. The sequence continues at coordinate 16,073,297 of OW203996.1, forward strand.
TCTCTGGTGTTCTCCAAGATGGTTTTCTTCTTCCTCTTCGTGCCTGGTTGCGCTCTTCTCGGCTAATCTTCTTCGTAATAGTAATAGATGAAAATGAGGCGCACAGCGGGTGCGATCTCAAAATGGCGGGCGGTAGGGTCGAGGTAGGACCTAGTCGAATGACAATCAGCGTATACCTCCGGCGTGAAAGGCTTCTGATTGACGACTGATTGATTTGCGTCCAAAACTAAGCGGGTGGAGATGCAGCGAAAATGACAGTTGAAAATATTAATTCACAACTACCCCGCAGTATGAGAGCCACAAGAAGTGGCGCGAACAGTACCTAAGCTTTTGATTGTAATACATAATAACAAAACATTCTATATTTAGCTAAATTAGTTTACCTACTCATATAATTATAAAAACAAACAGGTACAGCCTTGATATTTTAGTACTATTTGTAGCTTAGCGTGAGGGGAAGAATGATGTATTTTGTAGAGGTTTCTTTATTTTTATCATTATTATTAGAGGTAGTAGAGTTGATGGTGGTAGAGTTGATGCTGGGCTTGACTGTGGAGGTACCACCATCTTACTTGGAAACCCCCTCGAAGTAATTCGGGGGAGAGTAAGAGGACAGCTCACAGGCATAAAACCAGGATGTAACCGCTGGCTACAGGAATGCAGGGCTGATGGGATTTGACACGGGAGAATTGTGGAAAACAATGTGGGTGCACTGACCTGGTTGGAATGTTGATGGCGAGCCGACGAATGCGCTGACAATGTGCCGCGTGGTGTACTCCTTGTCGGGCTGATGATGACAGGGCTGATCTTGGACAGGGATGTGCAGAATGTCTTGGAGTAATACACAGCACTGATATGATCACAAGATACGGTAGATACGCGAGATTGGTTGTGGCGTCGCGAATGTGTGCACACACGTATTGTTCGGTCGACGGTTGCGGCGAAAACGTCCGGCTGCGCGAGCGCGCAGACGTGCGCCTCGGGAGGCGTCTCGAGCCGAAGAGAGTGAGTGAACCGCGGGCAGCGCGCGACTCGATTCTGTCGCGAGTTACTTTCTGCGCATGCGCTGAAATGCGCATACCGTCACGCTGTAGCGTGAACACAGGAGGCCCACCATGCTTGGGACCGATGTATGGCGGTATATCCATCCCTAATAGCCGGGCCTTATATGGAACAGACTGGTGACGGGCAGCGGCGTCCCAAGTGCAAGGGTTCCGGCACCGCGCTCACCAACCAATGAACGCCGAGAGTGGCAAAGTCCTAGAAAGGCTTATGTCCAGCAGTGGACGAACTGGGCTGATGGATGGATGATTATTATTATTATCGTGTATGTTATTTTTCTTCTCGACCTGGGTTGGTTTGATAGGATCAGGTACGGGATTATGTCAAGTATTCTGATTCCATTGTGTGTGTGTTGCGATTTTGTATATTTTGTGTGTTTGTTGTGGAACGTATGAAGGGGTTCCGTTCTGTTGTGTTTGTGTGAGGGATATCTTGATTGCTGAGCAGTGGGAGTGAAGTTGGGTTAAGAAAGCGGCGAACTACTGAACTAAATTATTATTATTATTATATATATTTATCATATCGCCTGATTATGTAGGCCCGGACCTATAGGAGGCGTGCGTGGGGCCGAAACCAACACGTAGAGGCCCTTTAGACAATTTAATCCAAATGTGATGTGACACAAACCGACAATTATCCCCGTACGCACTGTAGGAGTGCACCCAAGGACAACCCCCGGTCTGTGTAGGACTATTGTAAGGAATAAAAGCGAAGGAAATTAGACTATTGCGTTGAGGTGCTAGTGGACTGGATATCCGGGACTATGGAAGGAACTATGGCACCTGCCCAACCTATGTTAATAACAGGGAAAAATGGGCAGGTGGAGACTCACCGACTCAATTAAATGGGCCCCCAAATGGTCGCTCGCACAGAGAGACAAGGGGGCAACATTTGCTGAGTGGCTAAAAGGTGGAGAGGTGTCACTGGACTTTAAACGACGATCACTTGCTCCCTAAGGGTCCAGCATCAGGTGCCCACTCGCCACTTACGTTTCATATCCACCCTTCGAGCATATAGCTCTTGCTACTCCACTCAGACCGGCCTCCCACGGCAATCCAGAGGCAATCCAATGAAGATGAGGAACAGGACCTTCTCCCGGGAGCACGTTCGGGTCCGTGGGGTCGCTACTGCCCAACAGCTTGCCTCAAGCTTTTGTACACGTTGCCCGCCTCTCACGTGGCCTGATGTTCGGCTCGGACGTAGGGTTGAATTTCGAGAGGCTTATTATTATTATTATTATTATGTAACTAAACAAAATACTGATCTTTCATTACGTTTAATATGGTTCCTGCCAGCAGTATCTTGATAAACTTTGACGGGCCTGAACTCTAAGCAAACACTTCCGAATATTCTCAACTGTATTCAGTAACCTAATTTGAATACCTCGACGCAGGTTCTGCTTAAAAATACAACCCGTTTTATACTCCACCCTGAGATGAGAGTTTTTAAATAAACTTTGAGAACACTTGCAATAGAGGTTACCCTGTCGAAAGGAATAGCTACTCTTAAAATAAAATCATATCTTGGAAAAATAACGCGTTGCCTTTGCCTAACTTGTCTAGTAAGGTGACGTACAGTGCTCCCAAAGTAATAATGCACATACAAATCTTCGCAACTGTTCGGCAAAGTTCGTATTTTCTTACAATTTCTATACAATCAATAAGGTCACGTGGTACGTCCGGTCGCTCGAACTATAGATTTGTATGCGCATTATTACTTTGGGAGCACTGTAGACTTTGTGCTTTTGTTTTTGGGATTGAAACAGAATAACGGTACAAATCACACATCTTAATGTTGTTTTGCTTACTTTTGAATAAAAAGTATGAAATAAATGCGTTTAAAAGCAATTCGCGGAAATCGCTTCGTTATAATTAGGTTTATACGGGAAAATTAGGCAATTTTATGCATTACATTTTAAGGCGATATGTAAAAGTTTTAGCGTCCCTGTTACTCCATATGCGAAAAAACCCTCAGTGCGAGAGGGACGGATTCGTGGAAAAATGGCAAAAAGTCGTTTTTTTATTAATATAAAATGTACTAAAGATGCTATCAAAATTTCGTTTAACCAGGTCCTAGATACCGTTAAATCCCATCTAATAAAATATAATTGCAGTCCATATGTCATTCTTAATTGTCAGACCAGGAGAATTGGTGTCGAAAAGGACCTCATTTCAATAAATATTTCTATCGAGCCGAATTTCTCCAGTTGCGTTTCTGTTTTAACAGGTCCCTAGAAAAAGAATCCAAAAATAATATACTATTTTATTAAAATAATACATTATTTACTGAAGTAGATATGCAAGTTCTTAAAGTGTCGATTTTTTTCGTAGCGCCTTAATTGGATTGAGCCCATAGCTTAATTTCTAAAAGATTTTATTTTGATTTTATTTGCAAGGAATGTACGCTACTTTCGGACATAGTTTTCATTATTTTGATACATAAATTAACCATTATTTTTTATGATTTTTTAAAGAATTTTCGGATATGATATCACTTGGGAATTTAAGGCATTATACTACTGTTTGCTGGAAGAAATCTCTTTTCGGAGTTAAGCTAGCCTCTGTACATGTTTTTATTGTAAATTTAATGTCTCTGTGTACAATAACGAATAAAGAAAGAAGAAAGAATAGCTTGATAAGGATGACATATATCGTCCGTTCATCGATTTACAGCTCAGAATAAGGAATACAAATAGAGGCCTGACTAAAATAAGAACTGGGCATTAGCCATTGTACTCATCTAACGTAAATTACTCCTGTGTACGAGTGAATGAAACAGCGGACCGCACTTACTTTATATTTTTTCCTGGTGTGTCACTAGATTGAACCAAATAAATGTCAGATGGATGTAATTTGGATGTATTTTAAATATTATAATACCATCAAATTAAATATGTCTCATCATTGTATCGTTGTGTTGCAATATCGTTCGTTGCGTGCATCACATCTTAATTTGGTGGCATCGAAATGTCTATTGCATTTTGCGAAAGTTTACAGCTTCACCGAGAGAAATTAAATATTTTGGTGCTCTTCCTCTCAAAATTCGTGAAAGTGTGATTTATTATTGTTTGTGTTGATTGTTTTTTTAACATTGTAATAAAATGTCTTGTGCGATTGAAGGCTGTAAATCACATACAGGAAGAAAAGAAAACAACAATGAAGCAATATCATTTCATCGGTGAGTTCTGATAGTTTTTATGTTAATAAGTTGCAGGATCATACCTAAAACTCAGTAACAATAATAGTAGTTCTTGTAAATCATACTCGTGTTCAATTCTACACCGATATTTGCCTGTTTTATATAGATTTTCTGCCGACTATGAGAGGTTATGTTTTTTCGTATAGTGATGTGATAAAGTCCGTGTGGCAAACTATCGAACATTGGTTCCCGCGGCAGCCGTGCATAAAGCATAATAGATTAATGAGAGGTTTTCTTTTTGAGTATTAAAAAAAAAACATAGTTTCCAAGAACTCTGTAGATGATGTTGAACTGACTACGTTGCTAGGTGCCAAAGCCAAAGATTGAAAAAAAAAAAACATTGCGTCAAGTCACGTCACGTCACATACGCTCGTTGGTTGATGACATGTGTGCTGAGCATATTATGTGCGAATGCTTTGTTATGGTCCGTCCAGGTTTAAAATGTACCATGGCTTGTACTATTTGCGCTTTACGACTTTCATCTTTAGGAAAAAGATGTATGCCTCCATTTTTATACAAATCCACAAGGCACAGACTTCTCTTCTTTTTCTCTTGGGACATTTTCTTTCTGGCGTAGAAAACTCATAAAAAGACTGCTAATTATTTTTTCTTTTTCCTTGTTGTTATTATTTATTTATTTTCAAAAATGTCATTGTGATGTGATGTGACAATGACATTAATTACTTTTTTATGTACGTTTCGTTTAACGATCTCAAAATTACATCCAAGTGCAATAATCAAAAAATTATGTGACGTTCCGTTCCTTGCAGTAACTTACCACGTTCAGCGCCATCTATCCAGCGACTAGGGAAGAGTAAAAAAAAAAGAAAAGAAAATCCCTCATTGCAGCGCGAGTTAAAAGAAAAATAATGCCGAATAAATATCGCTATATTTTTTTGTTACAGATTTCCAAAAAGGGAAGAATTAAAAAGTGAATGGCTTAGACGAATAATTTGACCAAATTGGGCAATTAAAAAAAGCAGTCATATTTGTTCGAAACACTTTACGTCGGATTCTTTTGGACCAAACGAAAATTTAAAATGGAGACTTTTAAAAGCAGATGCCTTACCAACGTTATATTTACCAGATACAGACACATTGGTAACCTTTAAATAATTATGTATAATTGCATTATCAATCTTGTTTGTAGGTACGTGCTTGTACTATACTATAGTATATTAACTCTATAATTTTTCAATTTTAGGCAACAGAACCAGTACCTATGGATGTCTGCGGTTTAGAAAAGTGCATACTTCTATGTTCGCAAATCGTTCTGAAAGGCCTGTTCGTTCACGTTACTGCCGTGATCGACTTCACGAAGAAATTCCGCAGATCAAGACATTTTCGTACTTAGTGGTTGACAATAAAAGTACTTTGACAGGGTAGTTCTATCGTGAAATGAATTTTGGGAATGCTTATTGACTTGAACTGCGCATAATTTGATTTCTTATTACAGGTTATTATGTATTTTAATCGTTCATTATTTGTTATTAGTTTTTATTCAAGATAAGTTGATGTTTATATGATAGAAATAAAAAAAAATTTGAAATTACCTATGTAGTAATTGCGCTGTCATCGCTCATCATTGACATAATATTATTATTACGAATCCTATAAGTCTATGATTATTATGATTTCTATTGTTGCGATCAATTCCTTCCTCCTTGATTGAACAAAGACGCGACATCAACGAACATCTATTTGATTTAGTTAAGAGGCGACTTGAAAAGTATCCACTTAAATAGTTTACGGTTGTATCTCTGATACAAGCTACAGCATTTTTTGTACTAGAAACAATCACAATTTTGGACTTAACTTATGTACCTACCTGCCTACGATATAGTAATTTGTACTTAATAAAAATATTATGCTAAACGAAAGATATCCTTTTATTAATTCCTTATTTACACAATATAACATGTGTCCCACTGGGGTAGACAGAGACCACTTTGCTATTAATTCTCTTGGCCTCCTTCCAAAGCAAGAGGATGTCACCAGAAAGGTCGGTGCCTCCTGCATTCTCTTTTTTTTCACACTTTGATACGATATAATGTGTGGTAAGGAGATTGGTCGCGGTTCATTTCGATTTGGTTTATTTATCGTAGTCAAAAATCGACATTGTTACATCACTAGCAAAGCAATGAACTAGTGACAACCTACCTAATTAAGAAAAAACTAATACATATCCATCTCTCTCTAACGCACTAGAATGTCGTAAGAAAATCAAGGATAGGTGTCTTTCTCCGCGTATTATTTTAGCCAGGTTTCTATTTGTATTCCTTATTCTGAGATTTACAGTTACACCATAGATATCTTAATACTATTAAGTGATTATATCATTGATTTACACGCAATGGAACGTAAAACCACAAAGTTGATTTAAAAACCATTGAAATCTATGAACCGATCAGACCTGTCATTCTTATCAAGCTATAATGTATGGGGTATATAGGTGTCGTCGGCACATCGCAGAATTGGCCATATCATGATCTGCCCGGGCAGATCATATTTCTGTTAAAAAGAAGGGTCACCTCTCCGCTCCGCTTCGCTCGGCTCTCCAAATTTATTTACATGTAAACCTAACATCGCTCCTCTTCGCTACGCTCGTCATCGCACCTCTTTTTGACTTTTGGTGAAAGATTTTGAAGAAATCTGCCCAATTCTACGATCTGGCCACGACATAGACATTTTATTTAAATAAAATCTATGGCCAGGACATAGATATTTAAATAAAATTTAAAGCTTACTCAAAACAAATATCTATATTTATCACTCTAAAGATAATTTTGTAACAGTTTAAACGAGACACTACTGACGTGAAATAATTGACCTAATAAATCGCGCCACAAACGTGGCAAAACATCAACAATTTCAGATACCAACCTGACAGCGGACAAATTGATGTAGTGCGGCTCTGGTGGATTTGTTTCTGAATCGACGGAACCCTAATCGTATCAATAACTAGACCACATACCCTATAAACCTTATGTACTACCACTCGTAACTCAAACATTTTCGTCGGGCACAAATACTAAAATAAATACAAATAAAACTAATAAAATAAAATATTTTTTATGTTTTTTGTATATAATATATTAAGGATATCGCTATGGTTGCTATGAATAAAAACAGCCAGGGATAGACGAGCCTGGAAGCCGTAAAATTTCTATTAATTTTAATATAGTTACTGAATGTTACCTACATATTGTTAATTTATTCTGTAAATAAAGGCTTTAATTATTTTTATTTAATATATAATGAATACGATTTTTCATTTCAGAATATTTACATTAATTAGTGTATATGTTACAGCCAAAGTAATTAATCAAGATATTATTTATACTCTGCAGCCATTATTATATATAATGTCTACCTAATTTAGACAAAGTGATTATTGGAGCAGAATTAATCAAATAATCTAGCTATTATACATAATATCTAGTAAGACGTGGATAAAGTAATATAGTGACTTCAAGTGTCCGGAATAAATACCAAAGCGTGCGACTAAAAATACTAAGTGGGCGAATTTAAAGCATTAAATTGAAAATATTTCACCAGAAGTCAAAAAATAGGTGCGACGACGAGCGAAGCGAGGAGGAGCGTGTTAGGTTTACATGTAAGATAAAATAAGGAGCCGAGCGAAGCGGAGCGGAGCGAGGCGACGTCCCAAGTTTTGTTACTTAAAATTAAATTGTCACTAAAATATAAATATAAAAAAGCAAGTAGGATCGTATTTATTACTTTAGCCAATTCCAACTAGGTATTATGAATAATCTCTAGATAAAATAATTAATTTATTACATTATCTACGCAGTTTAGCGAATATATATAATATCAAGCCATAATGTATAATCGCTATTTCATAACTTTGGCTTTAACATATACACCAAATTATGAAACTTTGCTTATGGCTTTGTAGCTCTTTGAAGACTCTGCTTTTATGCTTGATACATTTTCCACAAAGTACAAGATGTTTCACTCTACTAAGTTTACTCACCTATGGTTGTAGTAGTGCATGTACACGCACTTTGTGTAGTGTGCGTAACCTCGGGAGCGCTTACAAAACGCGCAACACACACAAAACACGCGTATCTGTACACGTCACTACCACAACCATAGCCAAGTAGACTTCGTAGGATATAACATCTTATAAAATACAAAATACCATAACATAAAGGTTATGAAAACATAGAGGTTAACATTGGTTATACTAATTCGAAGTTTTATGTTCTTATTTTTGTGGCTAAACTTTTCAAATATTGTATAAGAACAATAAAGAGAGAAAAAAAATGTGTTTTTTATTTTTGAAAGAAACAAAAAATATATTTATTTGTCAATAAACATTCAAATACATAAAAACTTAACATTAAACAGACAAAAAGGGCGCAGCTCAGCAAAATGCTGTGAGTGCGTACATCTGCACAGCGCTGATTTTCAGCTGTCCCTGTTCTCACTAAATATTACATGTAGAGCGGGTAGCTACAATGGTTTTTTAATTAAAACTAAATATTAAAAATTTTATGAACATGCATTTTTAAAGAAATACAAATAACAAAAAATTTGATAAAACAAATTACAATAAATTATTTAGATAAATGTAAAAACAGTTTCAGGATGTTTTTAGGGTTACGTATATTAACATTAAAATGGAACCCGTATAGGATCACTCTGTTGTCCGTCTGTCTGTCAAGACTAGGGTTGCCAACTGTCGAAGGAACTAACCGGCAGATTTGAACAAATCGGTGGGCAATTGAATGAAAGTCGGTAATATTTGTTAATTTTTTAATTTGATTTGTTTTGTAGAAGCATCTAATATTTGTCCGTTTTTGAGCACATAATCATAAAAGATTTACATGGAAAATCAAAATTTATTTCTAATAAAATAAAAATATATAACAACTTTAACTACATACTACGAAAATATAACTCCTTCACTAGATATACATAAATGATGGCGTCTTAACAGACAAAGATAAATAATCATCTACCCATCTCCACACTTCAATTTAAAAACCTACCTACTTCACACATTATATATATATGTATATATCTTTTTCTTTTTTTTTTTCTTTTGTCTCTCATTTGTCTGTCAATCATCCACTTAATTTTATGACATTTTAACATATTATATTTATTGTACTTAATTCCACTGACGCCAACTTTACAAGTCGAAATAAATCTGGAAATTATTATTACAATAAAGTATTTTTATATAAATATATAGTATAAACTGAATAAATGATGGCGCAAATACCCTATTGCTAGAGTAAACTTTACATGCTCTTGTTTATTTTTCACAACAAAGCAGTTACACCAAAGTTGTATCAAATCTAAAACTGTATTGTTCTGACCTCTCAAGTATTCATTTATATTTTATGACTCTTTATTCTGTGGTATGAAGACTGGTTTCAAATACAAGTCCAGCAATAATATACTGGTCAGAGCTGGTTTGCAATAGCTCAAAAATTTATTTAGTATTCGAAGGTGGAACGTGGCTTGTTCAGGCCCCTTAGCACAGTTTTTAAGGCTAGACGGTAACTTTTTACCGCGATTTCATGTCCTAGCTCTTAACGTTTTATTGCTATCCTATTTAGCCTACATACCAAACTACTGCATTTTTCAAATGTTTATGAACTACCACGGGGTCAATATATATTCAAATTCTTTAAAAAATTTTGTTATGTACAAAATATCCGTGTGGAAATGAGACGTTTTGGAGCACAAAGTACAAGATTTCTGAGTACTTTGTTGTATTTTTGAAACATGTTGATTACCCAAAATTTCAAGACGGATAAGTTGGGCGATAGATAAAGTTATTTAAATTTTTATTCGATTTTATGCATTAGCGTACAACGGAGACAAAATATTGAAGAAAATGTATTATGGATTATCAACTCTAGGACAACATATGCAACATTTTTCTTTTTCGTACCACCGAAACTTCTATATGAAAAATTGTTTCAACTGAATGGTGTTTTTTGGCTTGAATTTCCTACTGCTCCTAAGCGGCTTAGGTGATTTAATTCATTTATGCTTTGATAAATAGATAAACTTGATAGCTATAAATATAACATAGAATTATTCAATCGAACAATGACGCCCATGTGAAAAGTATTATTTTCTCCTATTTTGCCCTATCAAGGACGCAGCGAGCGTCGTAACAGCCACCACGCATTGTGCACTGATTGGAACGTTATTTCAATGTCGTTTCCGTCGATATACATACAGACAAACATTCGAGCTGCTAATTTGGCGACGGTAATTGCCTTAATCGCGCACGACGCGGCTTAGTTGAATCACAGGTGCGAGGAGCGTGACATACTGTTTAATCGCAAAAAGATCGTGTCACGCTCTTCGCACTTGTGATTCAACTAAGTTGCGTCGCGCGCGATTAAACACTGTGCTACGAGTGCTAAAGTAAGTATAGAAGAACTGAATACTTCATCCCCCCGGCACTTCCCGTCACTTCAGGTGGTATCTATGTCGTCGGCACATCGTAGAATTGGGTAGGTCATAATCTGGCTAGGCATATTTCTGTTAAAACTAGGAGCGTCACCCCGTTCCACTTCGCTTTGCTTGGCTCCCCAAATTTATTTACATGTAAACCTAACAGGCTTCTCGTCGCTCCGCTCGTCGTTGCACCAATTTTTAACTTTTTCTGAATAATGTTAAATTTCATACTTTACGATCTAGCCAATTCTACGATCAGCTCACGACATATACATATATAAGCATATATACATCACTGAATATACAATTTAATAAGTTAAAATAAGTGCTAAATTAAAAAAACATATGCGTTACTATCATAGATTTAGCATATAATACTACGTCTATGGTTAATATCGTAGATTTAGTAAATTACTACATCTATGGTAACTATTCATAATAGTAAAAATGTTTTCAATTTATAACTGATTTTTAGGGTTCCGTATCCAACGGGACCCTATTACTAAGACTCCGCTCTCCGTCTGTCCGTCTGTCACCAGGCTGAATCTCATGAACCGTGATAGTTAGACAGTTGAAATTTCCACACATGATGTATTTCTGTTGCCGCTATAACAACAAATACTAAAAAGCAGAATAAAATAAATATTTAAGGGGGCTCCCATACAGCAAATGTGATTATTTTGCCGTTTTTATAGATGATGATACGAAACCCTTCGTGCGCGAGTCCGACTCGCACTTGGTCGGTTTTTTAAATACACTCTTTTAATAATTTGTAAGTGCATAACACGTTTTTATTACGTTGTGTACCTGTCATCATGTGATCGTAGTGTAAAATAAATTTCATTATACACATTTCCTAGTCAAAACTCATAGCCGGTCAAATGTAGTTTTGACCGCGAAAATCAGTCAAAACTAGTTTTGACTAAGTTGGTCTGGAGTAATTTTGATTAAAAAGTATTTCTGGGTTGTCATAAAAAAATAACCACGAAGGTCAGGTATGGTACCCTTCTAGGTTAGGTTAGAAGGTATGCTAACCTTCTAACCTAACCTACCGGCTCTCTTCTGCGATGCAGGACAACCGAAAAACTAATTTTGCCTGCGAATATCAGTCAACACTACGTCCTTAGTCAAAACTAGTTTTGACTGACTCATTCTCGCAGTCAAAAGTAGTTTTGACCAATGATGACTTTTGACTGTGACATATATACTTCCAAAGTAGCAACTGTATTAAGACTTGCAATTGGGGAGATACGGGATAGGAGATTGAGAATCCATTTGCGAATAATTAATCCTGTAGCCATTGCCCTGGTACCAGTATGGCTTCTCAATACGTTATGCAGGAACACGGTGAGTCTCGTTTGGTGGCATTGTTTCGTCCAGAGAACCTTTCGTTGTTGTTGAAGTGGAAGTATTTGGAGTAATAAGTGGTCTCAGACACAGTTTACGCCACTGCGGGAGGCTAACGAGGAAAACGACCTTACGTAGAACCCTCTTGCTGGAGTTGGCGGTGATGTACAGACAGCAATGGAGATAAGTAACCATGCCCAGCGCAAACACTTTGATCCTAAGACCCACAGGTGAGTGATTGAAGATTAAACAAATACTTAATAAATAGTGCATGTGTGTTATTGACCAAGTATTTCACATCTCATCTATCGCTCACCTGTGGGTCTTAGGATCAAAGTGTTTGCGCGGCGCTGGTTACTTATCTCCGTTGCTGTCTGTACGTCAAAATACGAAATAAAATACTACATTCACTTTAAATGGAAAATTAAATAAGTAACATTTCTCCAAAACACGTTTTATCGCATTTTCTAAACTTCCGATTTTTTCTCCATCTTTTGGTCTGGGAATCGTTTTCCCACTCCCTTTATTTCCTGAGATAGCTGTTTGTGGCCAAACTGGTTAATCCCGAGAACTACTAGAAAACTGATTGGGAAAACTATATTTAAATCACTTATACAAAAAGGATTAAAGAGATTGACTCTACCTGTAGTTTTTTCATTAGGATAAAAAAAATAACTCAACTTATTGAATTTTGGCAATAAACATATTTCGAACTGATGATAATAATAGAAAGGCAAAAATACATAACGGCTCTTATTGAAATGGTTTAAACGAATATTTAAATCGATGTTAATCGTACCTTTAGGAAAAAACGAATAAAAGTCTTTTAATTTATTTTTCCCTTGTAAAGGTTATCTTGATAGATGCAATTGAGCTTTTTTTGTGTGTTTATTTAATTTTAGTAAGCAGATTATATTTGAGCTTATGTAATTAATAACTTTTTATTAGAATTTTGCAAAAATATTTAAATTTTATAAAACAAAGCTGCGATACTAAGTTGGTCAAGTTTTTGGGCAGGGAACCCTGAAATTACATTATTAATTGGAGCTGCTGTAGTTAAACAAAAATTGCGTCCGAACCAAATCGATGAAGTGATATCAACAGAGCTGCCCGAACCCAACTTGGACAAACAGCTATATGACACGATCACTAAGAGCATGAGTCCTTGTGGAGCACTGAACCCTACGTCCCCTGTACATGTGGGACAGGGCATGTACCAAAAAGTATCCTCGGGCGCTGTTAAAAGAGACGCAAACCAACGAAAATGGTTATTCGTTGTACAGGTGCAGGGCACCCGAGGATGGAGGAAGTACGGTCACGATTAAAATGAGAGGTACCGTGCAAGACGTCGTAGTGGACAACAGCTGGGTGGTCCCGTACTCACCGCTTCTTTCGACAATTTTTAATGCTCACATTCATGTGGAGTTCTGTAACGCGGTTCAGGCAATTAAATACATTTGTAAGTACATAAACAAAGGCACTTACCCGGCGATATTTATTGTGCAGCAGCAAGGCAATGCTAATATTGACCCACGAGACGAAATGCATGTATTTACAGCTGGTCATTACGTGAGCAGCAACGAAGCGGCATGGCGGATATTGGGCTTGCCGCTTCACGAGAGGCACCCAACAGTGACACGTCTAACGGTGCACCTTCCCAACGGCGAGCGCGTTTACTTCACGGAGGCTCACCTGTGCGATTGAGGTGTGAACCGCCCACTACCACACTCACCGAGTTTTTCCGTCTGTGCCAGACGGACGAGTTTGCCATAACTTTGCCATATGCGGTAGTGCCAAAATATTACGCATGGAACGCTTCACAGAAAGCGTGGAAGCGTCGTGTGCAAGGAAACCCCGTCGAAGGCTGGCATGGTGTGAAGACGTCAGATGCCCTGGCCAGAATTGATACCGTGCACTTAACACACTTTGAGTGTTACTGCTTTCGGTTGCTACTGACCCACGTCCAAAGCCCCATCAGTTTTCAGGCCCTCAAAACAGTCGAAGGACAGGAAAAAGCTACGTTCCGAGAAGCGTATGAGGGAATGGGACTTTTTTAGAAGATGACGGCCACTGGGACTCTACGATGGAGGACGCCGTACTGTGTAGATCAGCGGCCAAGTTGAAAGAGCTTTTTGCTATCATGTTGAGCACTTGCGGATTCTCAAACCCCCTGCAACTTTGGGACAAGTATTAACCGCTATATCGGAAGATATCGCACACAAGTACCGAGGGACAGCACAGGCCAAGGACGATATACATTTTAACGAAGCGCTAAAATGTATTGAGGACAAAGTTTTCTCAATGGTGGGTAAACCGCTGCCTGATTTCGGCATGGCTACCCCACAACAAACAGGAGAGTAGTCCACTGATTTGCTCAGGGAGCTCAATGACGACACCGCAGCCTTGGGGGCTCAAGGCGCTCAAACTGATCCCCAGCTATTACAAGAGCAAAAGCAAATTTTCAATAAAATTGTGAGCCGAGTGAAGAGCGGAGAAGGGGTCTTTATTTCTTAGACGCACCAGGCAAGATATTCCTGCTAAATTTGGCGCAGTTGCGCAAGGATAGGAATGTCGCACTAGCTGTTGCGTCCTCTGGGATAGCCGTGACCTTGTTCAGTAGAGGTAGAACTGCCTACTCGGTCTTCAAACTTTCACTTAAACTTGCGGGTGAAAAACACCCACCTGCAATATAAGCAAGAGCAGTGGTCTCGGTGCTCTGGAGCAGCAGTAAAAATTTATCATCTGGGACGAATGCACGATGTCTCACAAGCGTGCGATTGAGGCGCTCGATCGCAGCTTGCAAGAAATCCGCGGCAACCGAATGGTGATGGGTGAAGTTGTCGTCTTGCTTGCAGGTGACTTCTGGCAGACGCTGCTAGTCATCGAACGAGGCACTGCAGCAGACGAGATCAACGCTTGTCTCAAGGCTTCGCCAATGTGGGCAAACGTAGAGAGATTGCACCTCACAACAAATATGAGAGTCCAGCTCGAGATTGGTGAAGGCCGCATAGCAATGGATGCGGAAGGCCTAATCAAATTTGAAAGCCGCTTCTGGAATGTTGTAACTTTGGAAGATAACCTAATAAATGAGGTTTTTCGAAGCTTATAACTGATTTGTTTGTTATTCTTATAATAATAAAATTGCATTTCTATAACCAAAAGATCTGTTCACCTCGAATGTTCTCCATCCATTCGATGCATGTAACCGTATGCAACTTTCACTTAACTTACCTAAGAAACTACGGGTTGATTGTTGTTTATTTATTGGTTCATATATTATTATTTTATAAAAGAGATTATGTATGACTGATTTGTTTTGTTGTTCCTATATTAATAAAATTATATTGCTATAACCACAAGACTTTAGGGTGCAATTTTGTCAGAATATAGTATCCATGTGACAGCTTAAACATGCGATTTTAAATTTCAAACGGAACAAATTAGCCCGTTTGACAATTAAACCCGTATGTATTTTTTGAGCTGTCAAGTGAATCCGCATTTTTTCCACAATTCTACTTGTTCACGTCGATTTGGCACTGGTGATGTTCTGCATCCACATAATTATGTGCATGTTACTGTGTGCAACTTTCAGTGAACTTACAGTACGCGGTGGTATATAATGCGCACCGTCTATCTTCGGCTTCGTAGAACTTCGTCTCTGTCACCGGACTAAGAGCTTCGAGCGACAGAGATGACGCTACAATTCGATGTGCATTATTTATCGCCGCGTACTGTAGTTACCAAATTAAAGGTTGATTATTATTTTTTGTTGATTGGTTCAAATAATTATATAAAAGAGATTATGACTGATATGTTTCGCAATTTCTATAGGTATAATTAATACAATTATATCACGAAGGTTCTGCAGTTTTTATTTATTTATTTAATCGTATATCCCAACCGGGTACTGGTCCAGTACTCCCAAAAAGATTCGGTTGATTGTTTATCGTCCAAGCATACTTTCATCTCTGACGCACACCTGGAGAGTGTGATAGAGATGGATATACGACCGAACGATATTCGATCGAATTTTGTCACTTCGGAGTAGCCCATCAGGATAGCGAAACAGGTTCTAAAATAAATTTATCTTTCTTGTCTTATTAACGTCAAATTTTTTTTAAATATAACTATAAATAGACTTTATGTATGTTAAGTAGCTCTCTAGTGATAGATTTCAATTCTAGAATAGCTCTTATTAAAATATTAGCTTTGAAGTTAATTCTTAAGTCATTCTAAGTACCAGAAAAGGTCCATTGGCAAATTCAACAACCATGAAAAATGGCAAACTATATAATGGCAAACATAAATAAAGCTACTTAAATCGTACAAAAAGTCACAATTTTTACTTTATTGAACGGCAAAATTGAACAACAAACATGTAAAACTAAATAACTGGGCATAATTTTGGAAAAGTATTTTGGCAAATATTAATATACGGTAAATAATGGATATAGGAAATTATTTTCCAATATTTTAAAATGTACAACTTAAGAACTTTCTAAAGGCCACAACGATTAAATTAAACATTAAGCTACCGGGCCAGGAGTTTAATTATTTTGATAAAATATACTTGAAAAAAATCTTCCTAGGAGGGCGTAGTGTCAGTAATATGAAAATACTATTATTTCGAAGTCATTTTACTAGTGTATCTTTATCTCGACCTCAAATCTTTCATTTACTGGACTATACCGCTAAGGATCGTGAAGATCGCTACATATGCCTCATTCCTTTACGGCTGGGATCTAGAGGAAAGTACAGGGACACAGATTGTACGACATACAGTAGAGCCACTGAGTGATGGCGCCTATGACGTTTAAATGCCTATAAAGTATCGTAATTATTTATAAGTAAGTGTGAATTAAAAAATGTAATACTTCATTGTTGAAAGTGATGTACTACTTGTTTCGGTTATTATTTTTCGATTTGAATGTTGCTTTATTGTGCAATAGAATTCGTATAGAAACAAAGCTTTTTTTTTTAAAGTTTTTCATTTTTATAGGTCGTGTTTCACGTCGCCAAGTTATGCAATAATATTTAATTAAAAACAAAACAATGACGAAGTTAAACAAAACGAAAATAAATGATAGTAAAATACTTTTTTCGATTTAGATATTTAAACATCTCTTGGGGGCCCCGGGGCACTACACCGCATAGCCCTCCGATAGCTACGCCACTGGTTTTGGCACATTTTCCTTTTGTATCATTATGTTGAATGTTGAATGACGTGTCTAATGTTGAGTAAACTCACACATGATTTTTATTTTTAACCAAAATTTGAAATGTACCTCATCACTAAATGCAGCTGTCATAAGTGCCATCACTCAGTGGCCCTACCTTAGTGGTTGGAGATTCCTATCGGCGATAATATACACAGTCAGAAGTCGAAGGAGCTTCAATACGATTCCTAGGATTTTTATTTAATTCCTGGGAAATAAATGTAATAAAGTAGGTATCTTGAATAAGAGTTCATATAATTGTATAAAATTATTGAATAATATAAATTTTCAATAACAAATACATACATATTATATAAACCTATGCATACACAATGTAAGAAGTATGTCAGACCTACTTCGTTTTTTCATTAGAAATATACATCAAGAGAAAAGTTTAATTTAATTTATTTAATTTTAAAATTCATTTCCAATTTTCCCAAATTTTTGGTGATTTTCTAAAATTCAATTCAGTTAAGTAAATTAACTAAAGTTCTCGCGAATCTCCCTAATTTGTTTCATAAACAGGAGTAAAACATGGGATAAAGTTTTCTAATTAATTTAAATCCACCCTTGGTTTCTCAGTAGCAAATTTAGACGGATTTAAAGATCGTAACAGATTTATAGTTATATAAAAAATACATAAAGAACTCCTCACAGCATTTTATGCTTTTAAAATAGGATTTAAAAAAAAATGAAAAAAAAATAATTGAGAAATAATATAACGTTAAAAAAAAAAGTCAAGAGTTACAACCTACACTAATTAGGGGTTCTGTCATTGCAGTGATATTTAATTTTACCAGCTTGTACAATTTTGTTTAGCGATAAATAAGCGTAAACTTTCTTTCTCATATATGGCCATCCCGCTCAGCTGCCATATAAATGCCTTAGGTGTCTCTGACGTCCTGATGGCTTTGATCACAATAAAACTTTGCACTCATCTTTCTATATGTTTCCCTTCCCCCCCCACACCGCACTCCGACTACAGTAAAAACTGTTTTCCATCAAACGGTAACTTTTTATTTATGGAAAAGTGTATAAACTTAGTCTTTTTTATATTGTAATGGCCTTAAACATTGCACTAGCATTTGTAAACTTATTATAGAGGAAATAGGAGTCAAAGTCATTTTAGAATAAATAAATTTAGAATAAATAATCGGAACCGGAGGCAATTAAAGGTGTCATTTTGGTTGTCTACAGCCGACATATCAGCACGTACACTATCTGTCATGTATTGTAAAGAAAGCGTCCGGAAATACGACCGATTATGACCTATGCCGCATAGTTGCGAAGATTCACGCACATTATTTTAATGATGTTACTGTACTTGTCTTAATATTTTTTTAAAGTTGCCATGGCAACTAATTTGGTAATAAATAAGCAATGATATTAGAAGAAAGTATAGATAGGTTATAGGTGATCCACGAGTGGCACGTAAAAACTTGGCTATTTTGCAGTGGCGTGCGGTTCATATAGACACTGTCTACCCTGACAAATACGCATCATTTACGAATTTTTACGCATATCGTAATAAATTTTCTGCTTAAATGTAACGACACCGACCGCCATCTATTGTCATTAGCGGGAACTGCGAGTCTCAGTTCCGAGTCGCTCGCTCACTCGATGCAAAAAGACATCGCGGAATGGTGTCTGTCGGTGTCTATGTGTGGGTCATATTCTAACAGTCTATGTTTGTGTGCGTTACTGTAAATACATGGCACACAATGCAAAAGTTTGTGCTTGTTTGCGTGCGAAATGTAGGCGACGACTGTGCAAAAAGCCGACGGCTTTTTACGACATTCACTGAAAATGCCACCTTCGTCTTGGCGGCTTAAAACAAATAATTGCGAAACGATATTTTCGGTGGCAAATTGCAAAAAGTAACTGGATTATTTGGTAAGTTTTTACCAAGTTTTTTAGGCTTTTAAATTTTTATGTCTACCCAATTATTGACCCAATAAAACACATTTTCTTGTAGTGAATTTTCTTATGTTTGTAAATTATTAAATTAGGAAATTTTCTTATGCCACACAAAGACAATCTTCGTTTTATCATTAAATTTTGACGGAAGATCAACGTCACAGTTCTGCTGTGGCATTTTGCTGAGTCAGAGACCTTTTTGTTGGCTGAATCTTATAAACTACCTAGTAATATGTATAAGCCTTAAACTAATTATTATTAAGAGTATTTGGTTTTTTGTAATGGTGTAGCTCTCAAAATAAACACGTTTTCTTTCTTTCTTTCTTTCTTCTTTCAAATTCTTCTATAATAATAATATATGTTAAAAAAAGTTTTCATTTACTGGGTGGCTTCGTTCGAACAAGCCCTTAATGATGAATGAAACTTAGTTTTCTTGTTTAAATGTTTTATTAAAATGATTTGGTTTATGTTTTTGTGTTTAAAGTAAATAACTTTCTGAATGGCTGTGATTGCTTAAGTATATTTGTAAATAGTTCCGAAATTGGCCGAAGCTTTACGTTCCCTGAAAGGTTTTTATTTTATAATGGAATCCTAAAATAAACATCTTTATTACAAATTGTATCTAGGTCAGCTGTAGAACAGGTTTGTACTGCTATTTTTAAACTAATTGTAATAGGATTCAATTAGATTCTTCTCCAGAGGAAAGCATTTTGATGTACTGAGTTTCATTTGCGGAGTGCTTTTATTTACGGATTTACTAGGTTTTTTTAAACTTGCTGTTTGCATGCATCAAAATAACCATGCAGTAAAAAGATAGTTCAGCTTGTGTTTTAAATAAGTACTCAAATTTTAAATGTGATGTCAACTAACTGTAATGTGAATTTACTATTTTTATTTTTGCTCAAAGCGGAACATTTCATAATAATCATCGGCTTCAGAATTAGTGGTACAATAAAGCCGATTCTGAAGGGTTTAGTTAAGTTCTAGTGCTGTCAAAACTTAATTTAGCTTCTCTTCTTAACATTTATTAATAATTTTAAGAACAAAAATTTGTTTTGACAGCACTAACTAACATTGAAGCCTTCAGAATCGTCTATAATGAAAAAAAAAATACATTATACATACTTGAAAATTAAAGATAATGTTTTAAAACACGGTCACTATAATAGTAGTTTACGCTACAATGGCGAAAAGGAATAAATCACGAGGACGATTTAGCGACGCGTAGCGATAGTGTTTTAAACGTAACCGAGTAATTTATTGCTCTTACGCCCGTGTATCATACTACGTTTTTCAATAGTCTGAGGAAATAAAACAAATATAATCTTGTGAACTATAAATTATGTTTGGCTCAAAAGGACTGTATCCAGAGCCGTAAAATTAATTGTAAATAAATTAAAAATAATAATAATAATAATGCCCTAGGGCAAAATAATCGACTTTCTGTTCGGTTTTGATGCATAAAAAGTGGGCCTTTACGAGCACTTGCATTGAAAACATAATTAGGAGAACCTACCATAAGGGATTCACCGTGTTTAGTTTTAAGTTTTTCAAACAAATTATTTTTCTTGCGTACGAATTAGTCAAACTAAGAAAGTGCATCGCGGGCGATGCGGCGGGCGCTGAGTGACATTTGAATTTTTCACGCAGTTTGAAAGACGCAAAAGTTGCATAGGCATAGCATAGCATTATACAAACTTATCTTGCAAACAATAAGCAATCGACAAAAATTGCGCAGTTGCTGTGTCAAAAGTCACTTTCTTAATAAGAAAAGTGACTTTTGACACATTAATTGCACAATTTTTGTCGATTGCTTACTGTTTGCAAGATACGTAATAAGCCATCGGTTATTACGTATCTTGCAAACAGTAAGCAATCGACAAAAATTGTGCAATTAATGTGTCAAAAGTCACTTTCATAATAAGAAAAGTGACTTTTGAGACAACAACTGCGCAATTTTTGTCGATTGCTTATTGTTTGCAAGATACGTAATAACCCTGCGGAACAATTCTGCGTCCCGAAGCTTTTCTCCAGGACACCGGGACGGAGGACCAGAAAAAGGGACTGCTTACTGTTGTCGATTGCTTACTGTTTGCAAGATACGTAATAAGCCATCGGTTATTACGTATCTTGCAAACAGTAAGCAATCGACAAAAATTGTGCAATTAATGTGTCAAAAGTCACTTTCTTAATAAGAAAAGTGACTTTTGAGACAGCAACTGCGCAATTTTTGTCGATTGCTTATTGTTTGCAAGATACGTGATAACCCTGCGGAACAATTCTGCGTCCCGAAGCTTTTCTCCGGGACACCGGGACGGAGGACCAGAAAAAGGGACTGTCCCTTTCAAAACGGGACGTATGGTCACGTATATGTACCGTGAGCAGGGCTTGCCTTTTTTGTTTGTCTGTCTGAGTACCCCTCAACGGATTTAAATGCGGTTTTTTTTTATTATCACCTTAGGGACCCACTATTAGAATTTTTGAAATTCCTATGTCAGTCTGTCTGTCTGATTGTATGTCTGTCTGTAATTATGTTTCGTTTTAACTCGAGAACCACTCAACGGATTTGGATACGGTTTTCTTTATTATCATCATAGTATCCCTAGTCAACATAAAGGCTATATAATGTTGATAAAATAACCGCGAAGTCGAAAACAGGGCAAAGATTGAATAAACGGGCAAAAGGCTGGTATGCTTTAAAATTACAAAATAATTTAATTAATCTAAAACGATCCAGTTATGCGTAAATAGTAAATTGCCTGATATAACATGACGTCATAATCCTTAATATAAAAGATATGCGGATCTTTTCCAAGTTACTCACCAATTTCACAGCCTAACAAGAATTTATATGATAACATCCACCTCCCCAATATAGGATAATAAAGACCTTCTTCCTTCGGCTTGTCTTGGCGATGGTACCGTGTCCCCAGATGTATCAAAATCAGCAGCAAATTTATAAATAAAATAATACGCATAAATACGATGCAATTTTAATAAACCCCAGCACCAGACGCTTGCTGCAAGGAGACATTTATGTCACCATCCAAGCGGGTCACGTATACTATTCAGGATTTTCCCATCTGCACTTACGCTCACTGTAGTAATATGTAGAATCGCTTTTCTTGATCCCCTACCACGTTCGAATGGAACAATTAACTATGGAAAAAGAAAATTTAAGTACTATAATTTATAATTTGACTATAATTAATTACCTAAATTAGCGAGATTTTGAAGAAGGGCAATGCCAAAACTATCCGGAATAGAAGAGCTTGTATGACTAGATTGATGGATGGCAAAAGAAGTGTTTCAGGATCGTAGCAGGTGGAAATCTGTAGTCTCTGTCTACCCCTCTGGGAGACAGGCGTAGGTATATGTATGTATGAGATGAGATCCACGCGAGACCATCTGCGGCCATCCCATATATGTAATTATGTAAATGGGCTTTTGACTCGCACTGTCAAGGCAAAAATAGGCTATGTCAGCCATTGGAGAGATCACCAGCAAAGTTCTGAGCGTTAATCAGTCACTATGACCGAAAAACGGCCAGGAGGCATTATCATCATCAGCATATGTATGTACCGATGTATGTATGCATGTATGTAATTATCTAAATTGCCCACCTGGCTTTTTACTTTTTAACCTTTTTATTCTCAACCCTAAAATCCTTTTATCACTAAATTGAGCGACATTGAAAAATTACGGGATCATCCTAAGCCAACCGCTATGCTTCATCGATGTGTGAAAAATGACACAAGGCTGTTTCTCAACGATAGCTCATGTTGACACTGGACCCTGGTAAGAATCTTTGATGAATATTCAATGAATCCAGTTTAACCCTAATCTCTATAGTTTGAGTATTGTAGTCGATAATGCTACGGAGTTGTTTGTATTGGACTCGACTTAGTTTGAAGTTTGGTTAAGGTATTGAGTTGGGGGAGGCGGTGCGATAAGATGAACGTCATAATTTAAGTAACAGAGAATGAAAGAGAAAAAGCAACAAATTTATATTTCGAAATATCTAACCCATTTATTTAGAAAAAACTGAAATTGTTAACAAGTGTCACTTGTACTTTTTTAACTTTTTTAACTTATCCGTAAATATTTTGTTGCATTCTACTAATGACGGCCCTATACCGTGGACCAAAATATAATATATCGAGTAAAAACCTATTTTTACTCTTAATAAATAATCCATCCATCCATCATCCTAGTTCGTCCACTGCTGGACATAAGCCTTTCCAGGACTTTGCCACTCCCGGCGGTCATCCTGGAAGCATTGCCCATACTCACACACGCTGGGCAGGCGGGTTGGTGAGCGCGGTGCCGGAACTCTCGCACCAGTGACGCCGCTGCCCGTCATTAGTCTGTTCTATATAAGGCCTGGCTATTAGGGACTGATATACCGCCATCCATCGGTCCCAGGCATGGTGGGTCTCCTGGTTTTTTGCCTGTGAGCTGTCCTCTTACTCTCCCCCGAATTACTCTAAGTAAGATGGTGGTACCTCTACAATCGGGCCCGGAATCAGCTCTACCACCTGTTCTTAATAATAAAAAAAGAAAAGAAATATTTACCAGTTTGATAGTTAGATTATTCAAGATATACTTTATTTTAAATTAAAAATTTTGATAGTAGACCTGTGTGTACAAATCCTGACACACCTCTTTCGCCTATTCCACAACCATCAATCTAGTCACACAAGCTCTTCTATTCCGGGTGCTTTTGACTTTGCCCTCCATCAGTATGTCGCCAATTTGGCCTCGTCGAGCTTTACCTTCCACTTGTCCACCTTTCGGTTTTGTAACTTATATTCGCCCAACAATGTCCTATTTCGCATAACGAACTACTATTCAATTACGAATACTTACATTAAGGGCCTTACTATCGCCAAATGGGTACTTTCTAAAGCCTAAAAATAATGAAAAAATGTATTATGAATAATCAGCTCTTAGACAACACATGCAACATTTTTCTATTTCATACCACCAAAACTTCTACATGAAAAAATGTATAAACTAAATGGTGTTTTTTGGCTTGAATTTCCTACTAATCCTAAGTGGCTTGGCCGATTGAATTCATTCATGCTTTGATAAATAAATAAACTTGATAGCTATAAACATAACATAGAATTATTCGATCGAACAATCACGTCCAAGTGAAAAGTATAATTTTCTCCTATTTCGCCCTTTCAAGGACGCAGCGAGCGTCGTAACAGCCACTATGCATTGCGCGCTGATATGAACGTTATTTTAATGTCGTTTCCGTTGATATTTGTGACAAATATGGAGCTGCTAATTTGGCGATGGTAATCGCCTTAAGGGGCTGCACAATGCTCAAATTCAGACCTGCTCTAACGCTTTTTTTTTTAACTGTCTGTCGTGCTATAATCAGATGCCGCGCACGCAAAACTTCAGTTATTTTGAAATCGCGGCCACATTAGGACATTAACTATAATTTTCTAGTTTGTATCTGCGTGGGTTAGTTTCGGTTCAATCGGTTTTGAAATATGGAAACTGAATCGCTTTTTTCGTGAAATTCATGCTTTTTTTGAAGTAATATAATCAAAAGAAGATTAAATGTATGTTTATTTACAAAGTGTTATTAATAATTGTATTGAGTCAATAAAACATGCCATATTTTTTTCGAATTTTTACCATCTACATTGACGGAACTGAATCCAATGTAAAACTGATGTTTAGCATTGTGGAGCACCTTAATATAAAATTCCAAGGATAAATCCTCAGATAAAGAAAAGCAACCTCACTTTAAAACAACCAAGAAAGTCCTCGTAACTTGTAAAAACTGTTATAAATAAACCATTTTGTCCGCAAACGTGGCCCGCAGAAGTTTTTTCTATAGGTATAACTTTCTTGGACATTCAATTTGTTTGCCTTCCACTCGCCGCCAGCAATAGAAGTTTGATGAAAACTTATACTTCTCTACAAACCACTCTCGACCTTCTTTATTGGATTTTTATCTGGGTTCCGTACACGCTACCACTGATGTCCTAAATAAGTTTTCATTTAACTTAATACTTATACACACAAGAGAAATAACAGTTTAAATATTTTCCAGATATGTTTCGGCCCACTTTGTGGCTAGCATCAATCGAATAAGTGAAAAATTAAAACAGAGAATGACATGAGATAAAGTTATATTTAATTTAATATTTATACACACAACAGAAATAACAAGTTAAATATTTTCGAGATATATTTCGGCCCACTTTGGGGCTGGCATCAGTCGAATAAGGGAAAAATTTAAACAGAGATTGACATGAGATAAAAATATATATAATCTTATGATTAATTAGCGTAACCTACCTTTGAATAAAAATTAAAAAATATCAAAATATTTTGTTTGTATAGAAATGCCAAAGGTCCTCATATATATGTCGTGACCAGATCATAGAATTGAACATTTCATGAAATAGTCGACCATTTCATGAAATGCGATCATTTCATGAAATGGTCAACTGTCACTGACCAGATCATTAAATGTTCAACGTTTAACGATTTGGTCAGCGACGTTTGACCATATCATTAATGTAGGGTGTCCATACAAATGTCGATACTAAAAATTCGAAATCTTGTTATCAGGAACTTATTTATTGTTCTTTAAAGTACAAATCAACAACTTATAAAGAATTAGGACGTATTTCAAGTAACTTATTTTACTGAATGTTACACAATCAATAATAACTACTTAGGTTAATTTTTTAGAAAAATCAATAACGATTTGGCAAATTAGATATTTTTAAGGAACTTATTTTACTGAATAATACGTAATAATAATCACAACCATCTGGGTTTAAATATAATGAATTAGTTATTTTAGGAACTTTTCTTACAAAATAAAGGGTATAAAAATTACATTACTGCTTAAAAATGGCACAAAGTATCACAAATAAAATAATAGAAAAGGAAATTCTTGCGCCCTCATTTGTTGATGCATGACAAGCTTTGATGGCATTTCGAAGTACAAAGCGTTTTATTTTTAAAACATGCACATCTGTTTGTACGGCATTGGTTTTTTGCAGGCTTGCATGTGCATTTATTAAAACCTTGACCTCCAAACATGGATTGGCAAGTTACAGCTTGTCGCACTGATATGGGCAATTCTGATATGGCTTCGTTGTAATCTTTTGATGACAGTTGTAGGTCCTGCCGGGAAAACCAATTTTTTATTATCCCTGAACTAGTCCCAATCTTGTAAACTCCATTTCTGAAATCAACTACTTTGCCTGCAATATTTTTCGTATCTAGAGGGCCACGGTCGATTTTTAGTACATTTAAAAATACGGAATTACCTACATCTAACAAAGGCAGCTTTTTGGCAGTATTATCGACCATTTTTTCCGCAGCACGCTTGACACCTCTGTGAGCTTGTTCTCTTTCATTAACAATCGCTTGTTCATTTTTGCAAAGGAAACATAAAACCTGAGATCCATAGCCTTCTTCACCACAAGAAACTCCACAAATACTATGCACTGGCTTGGAACAAGAACTGCAAGAATGAGCCCCTGATGTTTCTTTTCCACAGACAAGACATATCGGATCATCAGATGAGGATGGTTCTATATTTTCTAAACCCAGCACTTCAACATTACCAGGCACTTTAGTATTAACCAACCCTTCAATATTATTAAATTTTATAAATGAGGTATACTCCGAATTATCAGCAACCGGTTCATTAACAATTGTTTCATTTTTTTGGAGCGTTACATTAACATTTTCTCTATTATCTTCTCTAGGAACCTCTTTCTGAGTGATTTTGTTCAAGTCTTCCTCTGTTTGGATAGATGCAATAACACTGTCAGGAATATCGCATCCTTTTAGTATCGTTTTCGGTTCAGAACCAAATAACGCTCGGTAAGGAGATCTGCCAATTATTCGATGGTAAGAGGAGTTTTTGTAGTATTGAATAAAATAACAACCTACAGACCATTTAGTAGATTTATTATCTAGCATCCAACAACGCAACATATTTTCTACATCTTGGTTAGATCTTTCAACACTGCCTTGCGTTTGAGGACGCCTTGGACTACCATGAATGATTTTGCACTCCGACCACATCTTTACTAGTTCTTCTAAAACATGCGCCGTGAATTCCCTTCCATTATCACTTTGAAGTATACAAGGGGCACCAAACTCCAAGAATATTTTCAAAAGTTCTATTGCTACATCTGCAGCTCTCTTTGTTTTTAGTGGTCTCAGGTGTAAAAATTTCGTCGCATGATCTTGATAATTCATAAGCCATTTATATTCTCCGTCTGGAGCAGATTGTAGGTCCACTAAATCTACTTGTCCTCGTACATTGAAATCTTTCGAAATTATCGGTTGTGTTACAATACCTTTTTTTGACACTGAACGTTTCATTTCACATACGGAGCACAAGTCAACAAATATCTCAATTGCCCTTTTTGGAATGTAGAATCTATTTTTCACATGCTGATACATTTTTAATCGGCCACCATGTCCGATAGATTTATGAACTTCTGTAAGTATTTCAAAATATTTTTCCATCGGAATTATGCGAATAGTAGGATCTTCGATGCGTTTCTTCTTGAATATTAAAAACTCCTCACCCGCAATTTCCATAATATCATATTTTGAAAGCCAATAATAGTCCATAGACTTTTTTTGCATGGTCACCCTACTTTCCTTTATTTGTTGTATAACCTAAAAATGAAAACAAAGATTCTTTAGTAATCGGTCAAATAAATTAATAAAGTATTTTAATTCCCTAACTAGCTTATATTTTAACAGAGATGAGTATAATATTAAGATTATGATTTAAATATGTGTATTAAGAAACCGATACCAACCTTTGACCAGGGTTTTTTGACGTTGCTGTCGGTTTTTACATGACTTGCATAAAACTCGTGTAGTTTTGTATCATAATTACACTTTACTGCACTTTCTTCCTCAGTTATGACATTATTAACATCATTTAAAACAGGAGAATTGTTTAGCGCCGCCATGATGCATCGCACAAACAATAACAATGCGCCATCAGCGCTGCTAGTGGTGAATAAATGTAACTATTTTACGATATGATCATACGATGTTTGACCAGATTATGAAATGGTCTTGTGTTTAGTTGATTATATCGTCAAACGATCTCTATTCATTGATTTGGTCAATCCATATCATGAAATGGTCAACAAACAATGTAATATTTCATAAAATGCGACCATTTCATGAAATGGTCGACTATTTCATGAAATGTTCAATTCTATGATCTGGTCACGACATATACATATACGTAACTGTCCTGTATATTTCTTTTGTGTGTATACATATTAAATTAAATGAAAAGCTTATTGTAGCAAAATATAAATATTTATTTCAAATATGTTTTTATAGATACATACATACATATACTCAGGCCTGTCTCCCAGAGGGTAAGGCAAAGACGACATATTTCTATCTGCTACGATCCTGACACATGTCTTTCGCCTCTTCCATGTCCATCAATTTAGTCATACAAACTCTTCTATTCCGAGTACTTTTGACATTTCCCTTCTTCAGTATGTCACTAATTTGATCGGCATACTTCTCAGGATGAGCCGGTCGAGCTTTATCTTCCGCGCACCATACTTTTTTTTGTCACTCTACTATCATTCATACTCTCTATGTAGAAACCACCGAAGCATTTCTTTTTCTATTCTTGTCACTACATATTCTCTTTTCTTCATCATCTACGTTTTTATGCTACTATGTTGCGCTCCATAATTGTTTTTAGTGATATTTAAACCCTGCATTTTTTATCGATATCTACCCCTTTTTGCCAGCTATCTGTAATCGCCTAAAAACAAAGATCCTTAATTCGTCTTAAAGTATGTCCGTTTTACAAATCATACAATCTTACTTCTTTTTTGTGCCTCATTAATGTTAGAACTAAAATAAACAAACATTATATTTAAGAGAAAACATCGGAATATTTTATATTAATATTAATCATTTCTTTATAGGACCCTGAGATGTAAAGAGGTTTGCACTTGACTTTACATTATTATGCAGACTATCGTATTTCGTATGCAAAAATATATTATGATATCTGCCCGTGCCTCAATAATATGCAAATAAATATAAGTAAATCTAATAAAATTATGAATATATTAGGTCTTTACCTATGAAATTGCCAAAATTTTCTTCCTCATAATTCCTGTAATTCTATTTACTATTATTATGCTGTTTCTATTATTTGTTTTTCGTTTGAAAGTCAAATTCAAGGTTTTACATCTACGTATTAAATTTTGTTTTTATGTCAGTTTCATAACCAAAATTAAATCTTTAAAAACAGTTCGTCTTAAATGCCATCCATTTCCATGATAAGATTCGTAACATTTTTTTATAGCTGACACTTTTCAAAATCTAAACTAATATTCCTGTTAGCTTAATGTTGTCTTGGATTTGTCATTCCTAAAAAAAAATGCAAAAATGTTAGTACTGAAAATTGAGTTTCCTTCAAATTCTCTATAGAAAACGGTATGTATTTACCTAATATAAGTAAATCTAATAAAGGTATGAATATACTAACACCCATGAGGTTAGAAGTTTTGGCGTAAATTCACATTTAAAGATTTTGCAACTAAAAGTCGATTACACACCTCAACACACACTTGAGGTCAACACAGTCCTAGTGCAAATCAGGTCCCCAGAGAAATGGTTTATTGAGGCTCGTAATTACTGTTCTGTGTAAACAGAAACACCACAGAGTAATAAATACCTACGTATCTCTGTAATTAACTTTACTCACTGTGGTTTGGCATGATCATACTCAAGCGAATGCTGTTGGCGTATTTGCTGGCTTAGCTGCCCTGAATTTACTAAATTCGTCGTGAATTGTTAACTGTTTATGCCTAAATATTATAATTTTACGCACTGAGCGTTTGCCTTTGTCTCTATCTTTTCCTTTATGTGTAAAGAGTAAAGAAAATAACCAAACTTTTGCACTTTTTCCATGTTTTTCGTTGTTATTTTCATCATATTATTCTTAAATAAAAAACTATTGTGTATAAACGCTCCAGTTATCTATGAACTATATTTAAGTAAATTAATCATCGTATTAAATTACTTATTCATTAAAAAAAGTAGGTAAAATGAGGAAAAATTACTTGAAAAGAGGTAACTTTGCAAATTTATTATTACGAGCCAACTTTATCAAATCGTGTTTCCATTGTGTATACAGTCTAGTATATATACTAAATATTCTAAATATAATTCCCTACATTTTAATTTAATTGTTTACTACTTCAAACAAGGGTTATAAAAACGTGTTTGTGTGTGTGTGTGTGTGTAAAAAGCTCGGTGCGCTCTTAACGAAGTGGGAAAATTTGTGATCTTTTCTGGCTTAAGAAGAAGGGCAATATCAAAAGTACCCAGAATAGAAGAGCCTGTATGACTAGATTGATGTATGTGGAAGTGGCGAAAGAGGTGTTTCAGGATCGTAGCTGATGGAAATCTGTAGTATCTGTTGTATGTTTTCTGGCTTGGAAAGGAAAACTGTTGTTGGAAAGGTAAAAAGGTTTTGTTATTAACATATATGTGTGCCCATACATTTGTGCCCATATAAATGTGGGCACACAAACTTAAAACACGCTTTTAAGTATGTGCGCCTATACATTAACAACGTAATGCTTAAAATATCAAAATTTTTAATAAACTATGTTCGCGAAATACCATAAATCACATTTCTTTAATATCTGTAATTCAAAAATAAGAAGAACCATCTTAAGTTGTGCGTCTCGTAGAGGATACAACTCGTTACCCCTTGCTGTAAAGTACGCCATATATTTGAAACTACTTTTTTATACTTAGTAAGTAACGTAATCGAGTATTTTGATTTTCTCTCGTGGTCCCAATGTGCCACCAAGATACCAAATTTCATATTTTGTCCCAGTTTCTTGTCTCTGAGCCAACAGTATGAGTTTCGTAGAGGGTACGACTCGTGTCCCCTTAAACGGAACATTATGTGCAACGAAAACCTACAATCTGTCATTATTAACGTTTCAGTGACTTTATTTGCGAGCTAAGATGAACATTTATTTCTCTATTACAAATTTGCACTAAAACTAGAAGTAACGTTATGACTTATAACGTTATAACGTTATTGACCTTTGATTAAGGTGTGTTAAATGAGTTACGTAAAGTTTGACCTTTGCACAGAAATTAGTTTTGTCGTTAGCGCGGCCAGAGACCATTTTCAGCACATATTTACGCAATGGCAGTGTAATAAAGCTAAAAATGTAAGCAGAATTTATGATTTCAGATTGAACAGCACGTATCGGCGAGGTAAAGTGCAATTTCAAAATAAAATGCCATGGAATCCATAAATGCAAGATCCATAATGAAGAATAGTAGATAACAATTTATCAAACTACACATTTGTACATTGTTCAGAATAAGGGTAAAATATATTGTTTTATTTCTGCCACGTGCTAGAATCATTTTCAATTACAAGAGTCACGCATGCGTCTCATACTCGTCACGTATTTGCGTAGCGGGTCTACAAAGCGGGAAAACAATGAGGTCGTAGCGCTTGCTGTAGCAACAATAGAACGCGAACTTGTTGACAGACCATTCATGATGCGACCAACTCAGTTGTGGGCGTGGCCAAATGTCATGCTGTTTCATTTCGCTATAAGGTGCACGCTCCATGAAACTTGTGAGGACAATACAATCGTGCCGATTTGGTCGTGGGCGCAAAATGGAAAACTTGTTTCAGGAGTAACCACATATTGGTAAGACTGTGGACGTTTTCAAACAATATATAGTTAGTTATAAAAATATATATAGTTATAAAAAATTATTATACACAATTTAGTAATTTAGTTTCTCACAGTATGTATCTTTAGATCTATATAGGGAGCTCCAAGTCCCATTGTATGTAACTTTATTTAATTTAATTTTGTAAAATGACTGTTTGTTTCCTGAATAAAGAAAAATGAAAATGAAAATATTTTTGGTTACTATTAATTTAGATTACATTTAACCCTACGCCATTTTCCGTTTTCCTCAGTGCCCGTCAGGCGGACGATGTAATTGGGTGTGTAAATGTAAATTAATTTTTATGCATAGACTTAGGATATACATTATACATCCTAAGTCTATGTTTTTATGTAACCTCCCTTTCTAACACAGTAATCTTTCTCTTTTTCCTCTTGCCCCGCTGACAACTAGTCAAACTTTATGTTTTGCGCAGCCAGACGGAAACTTTAAGAACAATAGTATATTTTTATATACATATTATATAAGCAGTTATTTAAATTAGGATTTCAGGATATAAGACATAATAAGACTTCAGTGCTGAATGAGAAGTCTTTAATGGTATTTAAATTATTCACGTGGAAAGCCCTACACCTCTGTAGTTGTAAGCAGACTTGAAAGTTTATGAATACCCATTTAATATTAAGTACAAATACATGTTTGCTTTATTTAAATGTGCAAAACTTGGTCATGTTCTTCCATTTGCAACCTCAAACCATTAACATCATAATAATCATTATTCTAATCCTAAACCCAAAGTACGTGGTAGCTTTTTTGACGTAGTGTATTATCGAGGGAATTTACGCAGAACACTTTTCACCTTTGTTTACAAAGAGCAAAAAGTAATGCAAATACACCCAAATTTTAATTTAGGACTATCTTGAAATTTTACAGGATACTATATTATAGATATATGATTCAATTCATTGCAGGATAAACTTGCAGAATTTCAGCGCAGTCCACGAAACTGATTTCGTGCTAGGACACGGGCAGACAGAAGAGACATGCGGACAGACAACAAGGCTTCGCAATATACGTAATATAAGTTCTCGTTATATTCGCAGGTTTATTTGACGCTGTCACAGTACTACAATATTACGTAATAAAGAAATGCAAAAGAGGTATGTTAGGATGAACGTAATGTATTTTTGGTTAAGAGCGGTTTCGCAGCCGGATTGTGAAAAACCAGCCTTTTTATAATAAATCGAAACGGAACACTTAAATTCAAAATTCACTCAATAGTTATTCATCAAAACCTTATAAGAATTTAATTTTTTTTTCAATTCAGAATTTTTACTCAATAACTATTGAGTGAAAAACCTTATTACAGGTAAAATTAAATTTTTTGAAGTGGGGTGTTCTGTTTCGATTAGTAATTAGAAAAAGGTGGGTTTTTCACAATCCGTCTGCGAAACCGCTCTTAAATAAACGTTAGTATCAAAGTAGTGTCACAATAATATACTCTATATTTCAATCTGGCGCACAGAAGATGCATTGCAACGGTCACAGGATTTGTTAGTTTAAATCATGAATGTAAATAAAAGGACAGCTCGTCCGTATGTTTACATCAAGCTGATTGCCTCCGTCCTCTAGCTACCATATAGTAGTATATGTATATGCACTCATGTACATAGCTACAGTTGAATAGTTTTCATTTACTCCAAAAGCTTTATTCAATATAACCCTGTAAGGGTTAGCTTTTAACCCAACTGTAGGACTCATTATTCTAAAGGCGGTCAAAGTGCGAGTTGCCGTGAGCGCAATTAATAATAATTTCAAGAAACGCACGAAAGATTAAGTAAATTGGTTTTAGTCATTTTTGAGAAAGTTGTGCTTTTTAATTCATGACTCATCAACCTGGAGCGTATAACTACAACATATATCGCTATAGGTTATAAATGTTTCGTGATTGGCTAGAAATGACGTGACACATCATTTCTAGCCAATCACGCGTATTTTTTAAAAAGATGGTGAAGTTAGACAATGGTATCGATTCGGTGTAGCACATCTCAACTTATTTGACAGGACTAAACTTAATGTAAGCGTTCTGTCTTTGTCTTTTCGATAAAGAAACGTTACGCCGAATCGACACAATTTACTCCCCTGTCTCAGAAAATGAGTTAGACTGCCTTTTCCTGGACGAGTGATGACGCTACTCGCAATGCTCGGGACGTCATCGATGCAGGTGGCGTGAGCTATCAAATAGATTACATCTTGAATTAAAACACTTGTACTGTAGTTTCACTTTATTTTTAAAAATAAAGTGAAACTACAGTACAAATGTTTTAATTCAAGATGTGTTTCAAGTTTCACCAAGTGCCGACAATCGCAAGTATAAATAGATTACAATTATGTTTTTATTGTGAAATTCATTGCTTTGAATACTCTAATTATTATTAGAGTGCATTACAAACTTGAAATTAATCAGAAACCAATGTAAAAGCACAAATATTTTGAAAAATTTCATCGTACCAGAAAAAAATTCGTCATTCCAGATACGAACCTCGGTAGCGTAGTTGAAAGCGCGCCTGCCATGTAAGCAGGAGGTCGCAGGTTCAAATCCTGGCCCGAAGTTTTTTTTTTTATATTTATTTTTTTAAATTTGTTTCTGATCGATTTCAAGTTTGTAATGCACTCTAATAATAATTAGATCAAATAGTTTACCATCGCATTTATATTTTTACTTGTTGTTCCTTACTCCTATCGTGTTGCTCGAAAGCAAAAATTGGTTCTTAACGGAAGTAGGGTGCAAAAACGGGAAATAAAAAATATATTTTCCGATCTCGGTTTATCAAAGAGTTGCAAATAGTTGAAAATAACTGAATTTATTCTTAGTGTAGTTGAAAGAAAACTAGTTTATTAACCTACGTAACCTGTGTCATTCATTTCCCTCGTGTTTTAGGACCGTGGCGTGCTCGCGCTCAAAGCTATCGCTCGCGCTCGATAAAATAATCTACGAATACTATTAAGGGTATGGGTGACCTGAGATTGGCAACTCATTTTGCATCGAGTAGAACTGAACTCTATGACGTTTAATGATTGTTTAAAATAATAATAATAAAGGCGTAGGGATGTGACGACCCCATCGCCCTCTGGTACGTCCAGTACGTTCAGTGCAATCAGTCACCGCAGGGCGGCTTGTGGCGAGCCGATGGTGAGTAGCGACACCACGGACCCTACCTCTAGGGCAAACTATCACACATGCGCTTACACACACATATACACACAGGAACACACTCCCCGCCTCTGCACTTGCCTTAACCAGCTGGCCAGAGTGGAGATGCAAGAGTGGAACCTATGCTCCAGGTTGGAAGTGTAAAATGTCATAACGCCGGGGGCACTTGACTGTATAAGGATCTTGCGCCCCGCAGACTCACCTCTCGACAACCTTAGCTGCTTATACCTATATAGTGTTGCCCCCTGACCGCCCTATGGTGGCCAGATAGGGGGCCAATAACGGCTATCCTGTTGGATAGTTATCAAGCAGCAAGTCACCATCTGCCATACTTAAATTTGTGAGAAATTTTCGAGGCAGATGTCCGTTATCTCACTCCATAGCCCTGTTATCCGGCCCATTTAGCATCCCATCCTCATAGCCCATTCCAAGTCGCTTCCTTCCTGGCAATACTTTGGCAACTGTGGGGGACTATCCGTTAGTGTATCTCAATGATACATTGAGGGAGAAGCCTCAATGGATGCAGCCATCTCACATTTAGATTAAATAGTACCAAAGGCCTCTTCAATGTTGGCTTCAGCCCCATGAATGCCTTGCAAATGACCCGGTCCCTATGGGCCTGTGACTGAAAAGTGTACCTACATAATAATAATAATAGTAATAATAATATAGTATATAATAATATAGTAATAATAATAGTAAGTTATAATAATAATAATATAGTATATAATAATATAGTAATAATAATAGGCAGTTCGCTTCCAGCGCGGATGCAGAAGGCGGTTCTGCTCGATACTGCTCGCATCGTTCGCCGGTTTCTTTCCCTGGGGCTCTGAACCTTGGTCGACTGTGCTTCTGCCGAGGGATGTACCGTCTCTCTCTCTTTAAATTCTTTTGGCCAAGAGGGAGAGACGAGATCAAAAATTCTCGAAATAGTAATAATAATAAAATAGAGCGCTCGGGGCTGTTACGACAACCGAAATATCACGAGCTTTCGAAAAACTGAGTTTTTATTAAATAACTCGACTTGTTCAAACTAGCTAGATATCATGCAAACAAATTTTTTAAAGAAACAACCAGTTAAATCCTGAAATCGATACTTGAGAGAAAATCAATATTAAGTCTAATATCAGTAAAATTTAAAAGATTTTATTTAAACTAAATATATGAATCAATTGACGTGGTTTGTTCAAACTTACTTTATAAACATTTTGAGAACAGGTGTATTTTTTTAATGATTGTGGTTTCCTGATCATTGCAACAAAATAATTCAAAGTGTGTTATTTCATTTATTGACTCTAATGCAGCAAACTCGGCAGCGCATGCTTTGCGCTCTGCTGCCTAGCCGCCACTCTGCTCAAGAGGTTGTACGCACGGCATACTTTGCCTCTGTACAGTATCTTCTGGGATATGGACTTGAGCTGTGGGGCAGAGCGGCAGACTGGCACAGGGTATTTGTAATGCAGAAGCGAGCGATACGTTCGATAGCTTGCATTAAATATGATGACACATCACGACCCCACTTCATAAAACTGGTTTTACTATGACATTGCCCTCCTTATACATGCTTAAGTTTGCTATTTGTCAGACAAAACCTACAAAGTTTCGATAAACGATGTGAACGTAAAAGAGCCCGTAACAAACTCCGTTCAGTTTCACGCAAACTAAAAAAAAAGCAAACGTTCAGTGTACGTGTTCGGTTCAAATATTTATAACCACTTACCAAAAGCCATCAAGGATTTCTAATCATTAATTCTTTTTAATATAAGTTAAAAAAGTCGCTTATTCAGCAGATTTTCTACACTGTAGATGAATTTTTAAACTAAAGAATCTATAAAATTGTATATGATCGTTTAATGTACAAATTGTACATAATCTCATACATTACGTATGACAAAATTAATATTTATAACAGACTTAACATCGTTATTAATAAAAAATCTGCATCTGTATATTTGCCTCATCTTTCCTCTTAAAAGCGTAATTTGTAATGTTGCTCAGTAAAATCCATAGAACGTAATGGTTTCAGCAAAATTCTGTGTAGCTGCAATAAAGCAAACGCAATCCGCAATATCTGAGAAATGGAGAGCGAATTATATTGTTTGCAGGGGAGAATTTACATGTTGCTGCGCGATTCGCATACATATACGGACCTAGTGGACGAACGCCGGCGAATGTCAGATAGAACTATATAAATACAAATACAAATTTATTTATTCTGATATGTTAGTATGTAGTACATAAAACTAATCTAATGTTAACTTAAAAAAAAACAACAAACAAGTAAATTTTGCACAACTAACGTAGTACCTTTCTTGTAGACGACACTACCAGCCGCACTACCAGTAGTGTCGTTGACAATGAACGACACTACCGCGGCACCATTCTAATGTTTTTCTGTACAGTTCCAAACAAAATAAATAAAGCAAAATATATTAGTACTTAGGTTTACTCTGCAAAAAAATACAATTATTTATTATTAAATCGACTATGAATACCTACATAGATTAATATCTAAGCTTATCAAGTGCGTGACCTAAAGATATATCATTATTTAGTAATTGCATTTGCACACGTGTGATGTGACATCATCATTACATATTTGATGTTTATTTCTTTTTGTCTTGTTGGCATTACTCTGATTGGTGTCCTGAAATTTCTTTAGCACATTTAGTAGTCTTAGTACACGTTATTGAATAGAATATGCGTGCTCCCATACCAGAATCCTCCGTTTCATGGGATGCACAAGTGTTTTTTGCCAAAAGGCGCCCGCCCGTGCTAACATAGATTAAATATATTTTTACTTAAATCTAAAATCGTGGTCCAAAATAAATGTAAAATAATATAGGTATTATAAATAATATAGGTATTATAAATAATATATATTTTAAATATAATACATGTTATAATAAATAAATATATAATACCAAGAATCAAAAAAAAAAATACAAAAGAAACGAACTTATAAAATGTATGTATGATACTTAAAAAACCACAGATGAAGCCTATAGCGTAAGTAATACTTATTAGTAATACACGAATAACAAAACACAAAAAAAAATTAAAAAAGCTAGCGCAATCGTTTGCCCACGTTCGTTCACTAGGAATGTATATTGTATGTATGCACTTACTGGTCTGTGTACAGTACAAATAATACGCAGCGCGAGCATTACGTAGTGGCGGAATTGTGTTATTCTGTACAACAACAATACCACGCGTTATTTATTACTACACAAGTTAGATATTTTGTAATCTACGTTAACAATTTATCTTCAAAACAAATGTCCCAACAATCAGAAAAATGTGACTTCGTAAATTGTAAATTTATTATTTCTGTTATAATGCTACAGAAAAGCATATGAATATTGCCGCTTTCTAGTTCACACTTGCAGTAGCTGAGCCAAGGACGTAGCCAGGGGGGGGGTCGAAGGGATCCAGACCACCCCCGAAAATGTCATCCATCCATCCATCCATCAGCCACTCCCGGCGGTCACGTAAAAAAATACGAACAGAGTCTGAAGCATCAGCAACGATAGCGGTTTGTCAGTGTGTGAGTGGACTTACTATGGATCATCTAGTCTTATTATGATATGAATGTGTGCGTGCTGGGCTCG
Source organism: Ypsolopha sequella (assembly GCA_934047225.1). NCBI lineage: Eukaryota > Metazoa > Arthropoda > Insecta > Lepidoptera > Ypsolophidae > Ypsolopha > Ypsolopha sequella. The sequence goes on from OW203996.1 coordinate 16,112,050, forward strand.
TGCATGCAAGCGAGTAGGCTTAATATGGGTGCTTCAGTTGCTGGTTAGCGAAACTCCATCCGCCTTTTTTTGCGTCCATGGTTTTGTAGGAGTAACTTATTGCAGTAGCTAACCGTATAGTGTAAAAAATTTAAATTCCGTAATTTATATGCAGATTTGTAACGTGTGTCTGCCGGGCTAATTTACACCCAGTTTGAAATGCGCCAGCAAACCATGATTTTAACTTTACTTCAAAGTGCGAGTGAAACAAGGTGGGCTGCTGGACAGGTAATTCGTAAAAGTTGAAAAGTATAAAACTGGTCAAGTGCGAGTAGGACTCGCGCCATGGTGTACCGTTTAAATAAGTTAAATAATTACAAACTTATCATAACCTAAAAAATGTATGAAACAAAACTACAAAGTTTAATTGGTTGAGTGTTTCGGCACTCGGGTAGAGTAAAACTACTAAATCGACGTTTTCAGTATTTGTTTTTTAAAGAAATGCATTTAAATGCACAACAGAAAATATTAAAAATGCTACTGTAGAGTTCTATCAATAATATTCTAACTGCACATCAAAAAAATTCTGACTTGCACACTAAAATACTAACTGTGCTCTTATAGGATTTCTGGGTTGTCATAAATAAATAATCACGAAGGTTAAAATGACCTTCTAACCTAACCTACCGGCTCTTTTCTGCGCTGAAGGATTTCTGATGTCAAATTTAGTGTGAAAAATAGTAATTTTGATGTGCAAATAAAAATATCCCTTGTTTAAATCAAGTATATGGTATATATATATCTATCTATACCACTACTCCAACTGATGCCGGGCCCAGTGAGGCCCGAAATATATCTTGGACTCTATTGTGATACAATTGTCAACAAGCTGATAAAAGCAATATAAATATATCTATTTTAATTAGGGCTCCGTTTTGCTCTTTGGGTACGGAACTCTAAAAATCTATTTATTTAGAAAATATTTTTATATTTTATAAGTGTAGTGTTTTATACGGCATATCAAAATAACATAGGAAAAGAAAACACTGTTTGAGGGCGGGCGTTCTTTGTATAGGTGTCGTGGTCAGATCGTGGAATCGGGCAGATTGTAAAGTATGGAATCGAAAATCTTTCACCAAAAGTTAAAAATAGGTGCGACGACGAGCAGAGCGAGCGGAGCATGTTAGGTTTACACGTAAATAAATTTGGGAAGCCGAGTGAGCAAACCCTCCTAGAAAAACGATATGCCTAGGTAGAACATGATACGCCCAATTCTACGGTGTGCTAACGACATTTGCATCATCGATGCTTTAGGCACGGTAATGGTTGTGGCCAAGAATAAGCACATTGTTAAAAAACTTAGGCAGTCATGGAGTGGAGACTGCCTGACAGGAGCTGTATTTTGGAATCATTCAAATTTCAATTCGCCTATGAATCCGCATGATTCGCATACGAAAACTTGAAATCTGTATTTTTGAAAATTGTCTCCGTGAATTCTGCAATGAGTGGTCTGACCCACTCGTTTTCCGATTTCTACTAGTAGAAACTATGCAAGATTGACAAGAAGAAAATGTCGATGTCGATGCATCGATGCTCACTTATTCTGAGCATCGATGAGACTGACATGACATTATAACTTTTTAATTTACATTCCGTTCACTTCCATTCATTACCGGTTTTTAAAATCAACGAAATATTGCTTTCCGGTTTTAATTTTTTCTGCGTGAAACGAAAACCGTTTACATTGATTTCTACTGATTCAAAAATACGTAAAATCGTGACCAATCGAATTTAATTTCGCACGTGATTTTGTTTCGTGCGTGAATCACGGCGAGTGATTCAAAAATACAGTTTTTCACTGCTTGGCCAAGCGCAATACGTCATAGCATGTCGGTGACCACGAACTCCTAAGATTTAATAGATAAGTTTTCACTTAATAAATTCCAATTAATAAAACAATGTCACGGTTATATGTTACGGCAAATCTTATCTCCCACATTTTGTTTATAACTATTGAAAGAGCAATCTGCTCGTTTTCGTGGGAATTCTTCATTATAAAATAATTAAATTATTGTTAACTAGTTTTTGTTCTCAAGCATGATAAATTACTACTTGATTTAAATAACATCTCGCAGAGGGTGGCCGCGGCATGTTCCGTTTTACGTAATTAATTTAACGTTCACGACGAAAGCTTTACTGTTCCTTTTGACAAATAAAGTGAACACAGACACTCAACAAAAACGAGTAATAATTTACCAAAATAATTTAAAAAATAAAATATTATTAGAATGCATTCACAAGAAAGAAAACATGTTTTATTTTATGGTTTTAGGGTGTTATAAAGTTCTTAACTAATTATACGTTTTACCTAATACTTTGCATAGTTTACATTACAATTGTTTTAAATGTTTCAACTCTATTGTTTAAAGTTTATTGGACAAAATTTGTACCTTTCTTAAGTCTTTGAGCCTCTCATTCTTAATAGTAGTTTATGCTACTAGGGCGAAAAAGAATAAATTACGAGGACGATTTAAAACACGAGCGTAGCGAGTGTTTTAAATGTAACCGAGTAATATATTGCTCTTACGCCCTTGTATCATACTACGTTTTTCAATGCATAATGTGAGGAAATAAAACAAACGTAATCTTGTGAACTTTAAATTATGATTGGCTGAAAAGGACTGTATCCAGAGCCGTTAAACAGTGGAAAAAAAAGTATAGCATTTATGGTACACAGGAAAGGCTGCAGGTTAGCCAACCATTGTAAGAAAATTAAAAAAATAATAATAATAAAGCCCTAGGGCAAAATAATCGACTTTCTGTTCGGTTTTTATGCATAAATAGTGGGCCTTTACGACCACTTGCATTGAAACAATTATAAAATTAATCTATCAGGACCAATAATAATATAAACATACATATACTAAAATAGAGTCTTGTGGTAACAATCCTTTTGTTCATATAGTTCCGCTGTTATAGAAGATAAGCAGTAAGCAGATTATGATTTAATAACTTTCGACAATTAGAATTTCGATTTTAGTGCACGCAGCAGGCTATATTAAAATTTTAGAGCTTTCAAAAAAAATAAAAGTTTTTCAGCAATGGTAAAACGGAACGCTAATATGACTCGTTTTTCCGTTGATCTGTATACCTAACATAACCTCTGATGGTGATGATGATGATGATGATGATGACGCCTCCTGGCCGTTTTCGGTCATAGTGACTGATCAAGGCTTAGGGCTTCGCTGGTGAGCCGTTCAATGCCTGATATAGCCTATCTTGGCCTTGAAAGTGCGATTGCACAGGCTACATGTCTGTTATTTACATAATTAAATGGGATGGCCGCAGATGGTCTTGCGTGGTTCTCATCTCGGTTGGCGTCGAGAACAGCTTTACGTTCTTTTTCAAATTTAAACACCTTCTTTTTAAGACTCTACCTGAGCCTAGAGCATGACCAACCCCAGGCTATCTAAGATTCGTTTGAAGAAATTCGGACTCTCCTTGTATTGAAAAAAATATATTTGATTTATTAATCTTTAAAAGCAAATAAAGTCTTTGCCATTAGACTTATTGTGCTGGACGGGTAATAAAAAGTTGCTAGGGTATGCCATCCACTTAACAACTGCTAGTTATTTTATTACCGAGACGGATAAAGTTATCAACTCGAAATTTGGAATAAGTAGTTTATAGAGGACGTTATATATATTATTTTCATTCAGATATTTTTTTAATGCGTCAAAATTCGAGGGGCAAGGAAAATCATTTTTAATCCCAGCCAGTGGGGTATAATTTGAAACGTTTTGAAATAAGAAATAGATTTTATCTTGATCTTATCGTTTGTGCTATGCAAGCACGTACGCGTCGATTAGATAAATTTGACAGATATAATCGATAAATTCTAAACGATAACCCTTGTTGCAATGAAATAAGAGTTACATTTTTATTTATCGAATCGATGTCGAGTTGATACCAAGTTCATGCAGTACCCCACGGTCAGACATTGCTGTGATAATACCACTGTTAATAAAATAAGGATAATAAGTCGTTAAATTTTGTTAAGAATGTAGACATTCATAAAATAATAATTAATGATGTTAAAATTAAAATTGTATTAACTATAGTCAATTAAAACTTAAAAGTCCCTTTTGATATGCTACAAATATATCCATGAATGTTACAAAATATGTGTAATTTGATTGAATTGCAAATGAAAGGTTAAATTTGGAGTCTGTCAAATGTTACCGGAATCGACAATTATCAGGTGATTCTTAAGTGGTTAGCTGAGAACAGCCCCCCTATTCTGTATCTTTAGTTGCCAACTGCACGAGGTGCCTATCATCAAAAACATAGCTAAAAATTGAAATTTCAAAATTGCCTTTAGTGGGTATTGAACTATTAACAATCTGTGTCGTCACTTCAAGTGCGAAAATATCCTTAGGACATCGGAATTCGATAGTATATCTATGTTTTTGATGATAGACACCCAGTCCAGAAGGCAACTAGAGATACACAATAGGCCCGCTGAACTTTAAAATCTATCCACAAAACACCTAAATAAATTAGTTAAAAACATGAAACATGCAATTTTTATTATTTTATCTAGCATTTAAGGTAGAAATATGTATAAAATTTTATACTTTGTTTTGTGTCAAAAAAGAGTCTATTTATAGTTACTAAGTTTATATTTTACGATTCTGATTCTACAACATTTTAAACGCGATTTACTGAGTTGTTGGAACTTAACAATACAAACATTTTTCTTATATATATTTAAAACTAATGGATAGATTTTAAAACAGGTTCTGTTAAAAATAACCTTGGCTTGCTGTCAAAAGTACCAATACAAAATACAAAACACTTTATTTCACCAAAGAACACAGAAAAAGCTTTACATCAAACATTTCAAAAATAAAAAGTTTTATTATTACAATTTTTAAATTTGAGGTTTTATTAATATCATTTTCTGTATTTTATACAGAAAAAATATCTGTTAGAAAACGGTATGCTCTATTAAGCGTATTGATACAAACATTTGACATCATCAAGGTGCGTCAAAAAATCTTTTTCGCCAAATGTCAAAAATTGCAAGAATTATAATGCCTATTATTAACTACAGTCATCAAATCAATGCTCGAATAGGAGAATAAATAACATCATAAAACACCAGTCAATACTTTTTGCACAGATATCAGCAAGAGCGGTTGATGGGAGTTTACCATATGGTGTGTGGCCGCCTGCCACCGCCGCCGCCCGCCCGCCCAGACAGCGTCGCACGCATCACCAACGTCTGACTGCAGCTTTAAGCCAAGTTCACATTGTCATTTAGGTTTTCGCTAGAGTCTTTAGTACATTGCCTGCTTCTTTTTGGCAAAATATGCCCTTTTCTACTACTTTTATGAAAAAGTTCCATCTATAGTCCGTATAATATAGCTTGAGTCCTGTGACAGCAGGACAGCGCTACACAATTTGTATTTCTAACTCTCTTTCTCATGCTCAAATGTGTATTTCGATGACAGCTGTCACAGAGCTCAAGCTATAATGTAAGAAGTATAGTACTCGAAATTACTTTTGAAAATCGAACTTTCCAGGGCCCGTTGCGGAATGACTATCAGGTCAGTTTGAAATATCGTATTCAAATTTCATTTATTGCAAAATTAGGTTCTTTTTGACGTTTGTCTTCATTTCATGCTAAATTAGGTTCTTTTTGACGTCGTTAGTTTGTCTTTACAATCGAAATTCCTTGCATTCCGATTCATGACATAATCGATTATAACGCGTCTGACACTCTTTTTTCGCAAAATGATACTGGCCACAAATAAAAGCGGCCGGCCGAAGCCCGAAAAAAAAAGGTAAAAACTTTGCAAAGTCATAAAATACATTTAATTTGAAAGAAAAAAAAAAATTAAATACATAAATCAGGTAGTAGAAAAAGTATCGTTCGCAACGAGTAAAAATGGGTTTTCTTACCCTCGGCACGTAAGCTTTCGACGTTCGCCTTCGGCTCACGTCGAAACTAGCTTCATTCTTCGAGTAAGAAAATCCGCCATTTTATACTCGTCACGAAATATACTATTATAGGACTAGCCTTCACACAAAATAAAATTCACTATATGAAAACGATATTTGTAATTTACATACGACAAGGATTTATTTGTGAGGCTATGCAATATATAATCATTTCAATTTATTTAGTTTATATCATATATATGTTTATATATTCCTATAAAAACACTTTAGATTCTGCAATTTTATGACTTTTAACTATTTTAATATATATATATATTTTTAAGTTCCACTGATGCCGACAGGAACTGGAAATATGTTGTTTTTAAATATTAAATACATTAAATGTTTATTTATTTCATTTTAATTTATTATATAGGTACTTATCCCAAACCCTACAGTTATCATGGCTCTAAAATTTGTGCGTTATATTTCTGAAAGCATTAAATGATCCGCGTTGCAAAAGGTTAAACGTAAATAAATTGAATGAAGTAACAAGTTGTTTCATATGTAGGTAAGTAAATAGTTGCTAATCTTTGCCTACTTTGCATCCTTTCATCCATTTTACTCACTTTACATTTAAGGCGTCATCTTTAAGAGTGGTTTTGCAGCCGGATTGTGAAAAACCCACCTTTTTCTAATTAACCGAAACAGAACACTTTTATTCAATCCGGCTGCGAAACCGCTCTTTAAGGCGATATGTAAAATTTTTAGCGTCCCTGTTACTCCATATGCGAAAAAACCCTCAGTGCAAGAGGGACGGAATTGTAGAAAAGCAGCAAAAAGTCGTTTTTTTATTAATATAAAATGTAATAAAGTTGCTATCAAAATTTCGTTTAACCAGGTCCTAAATACCGTTAAAACCCATCTAATAAAGTATAATTGCAGTCCATATATCATTCTAAATTGTCAAACCAGGAGAATTGGTGTCGAAAAAGACCTCATTTCAATAAATATTTCTATCGAGCCGAATTTCTCCAATCGCGTTTTTGTTTAAAAGATCCCTAGAAAAAGATTCCAAAAATAATATACTATTTTATCAAAATAATACATTAATTACTGAAATAGATCGCAAATTCTAAAAGTGTCGATTTTTATCCGTTTTTTTTTTACTTTATTCATATATTCTAAACACGCCTTAACTTTCACAGCAATTTATATCCAACAAAAAAGAGGAAGCGCTATGACACGACAGATATAATAAATGATCTAGCGGCCGGCACATGTGCGGCTAGCGCTCGTATATCTGCGCGTGCGGCGGTGTGGTCACGCCCTATTGCCGATGGAAATTGATCTGCACTTCCAGGGTATTAAGCTTTGCTGGTGGATAAGATTAGTGTAATATATTGTTAAAATCTGTCCTAAACTCCAACACTGTGCGGATGTGGCGAAACTAAGCTTTATAATAGAGTCCAGTATAATTGGGAAAATTGGGGACAGACGCTGTTTTAGCTTCGTATTTTATACTTCTAAAATCTAAATAATTCTACGTGCAATGGCATTATTTTTAGATCTACCATTGCTTACAGAAGCATAATTTGCATAATTAATCTTTCTGAAACACAAAATCAATATGTTTTCACAGGGTTCGTTATGCCATTCGTTTTTGTTTTGTCTGCGCAAATTTTGAATCGCACATTTTGGGTTTTCTCTATCACGTTTTAGGTTTTCTTATCCTCTTGGAAAAGGCTTTCCATATAACATTTTTTTTTTCAGAAGCCTGTCTATTGCACTTCTGTTTCAAAACCTCGTTTTTTAATACCTATGTCGTCTTAATTATGATTTTCGAGTTTTGTGAGGAGCATGTCTGTAGCATTGCGACTGTAATATAACAAGTGGAGGAGTAACAAGTTAGTTGTATGCCAGCATATATTATATGCATGCATGTTAAGAAAGTAATAATTCTATGGTTTATGAATTTTGTTTTATCATATATTACTTATTTATTTATTTATTTATTTATTTATTCGGAAAACTTACAGCACAAGAAATAGCATATAAACTTAAAAGTAATATTACAGAAGGCCAATTACAAGTTTCCACTTATAGTTTATTGAATTACCTATATAACTATAAAATATTTAATATTTATATTTATATATGTATAAGGTATTCAATTTTAAATATTTATTTCATGAATGTGTATTTTTGCGTTTTAAAATTATTGAGTTTAATTGTATGTCATACATAATTATAAGTTTACATAATGTACGGACGCCAGGATGATAGGCTACCTATTGGCAGTTCTTATTGTGGCGTCATAGCGGTTAAAATAGTTTTCTCAAAAATATATTGTATTTCCTACCGTAAAGGCAAGCCAGTAAGTCCTGGAGAGTTATTTCAAGTCTCACGAACGGCTGGTGCTAAAGACTCCGAATTTGGACTGTACTGAATGGTGTGACAATTGCTACATGACCAAAACAAACAAAAAACGTTTTTTGACAGGTACTAAAAAGTGGTCAGATTCACATGAAACTTGGCATTTGACACTTTTTGGCAACTGACAGGTTTTTTGACAGTTTTTCGGCAAAGCTTTGATTGGCCATATCTTCGGAACAATAAATCCGGAAAATGTCTCGTTTTTTTTTGAGAAATTCACTATGCGTGCTGTAGCCCTCCTGGACTACTCGTCTAGGAACTGCATTAATGTAATATATAGGTATAGGGAGCTTAAAATGCAGGTGAGTGTACTTATTTGCATAAATACATTTTTCCACTTATTCCCAAAGTTATATTTTACATGTTTTTGTGATTTATGTTATTTCGTTCTGTGGAACATCTAGTTTAATTATAATAGTAGTTTATTTAAATCTGTCTGCTACGCCAAAAATAAAGATAATACTTCCCGTATATTCATTATCACAAGCGTGGCAGAAGGCTTGCACATCCTATAATTTAAAGCTCTCATTCAGCCAAGACTTCGACATAGAGCTAGCAGAACGTAGAGGGTTGCAGGTCGTCATTTTTGTATGAGCTGGGAGCTGTCAATTGTATTTAACAATTTAAAAATAATTAATTCCGAAAAAAAAATCAATGACGTTTAAACATTTCATTTTATGCATTCATTATTATTACATGATTTCTTAAAATTAACATTCCATTAAAATAAAATAAATAAAATAAATAACATGAAATTAACTAATAAATTAAAAAAATTAAAAGAAATGGACTTTACTTGACCATAATGTAAGAATAGCTGTTTTTTTTCATGATTTCTGGGTGGCTCCATAGCAAATGCCGTTTGTAAATTTTGTGTAGAGGAGTACTATCTTATAGTACTTTTTGGCATTCAGCTACTTAAAATCCAGTCTGTATAATTCATAAACCAAAAGGTGTTTTTGACACATTTAACCTGTTTGTTTTTGCAAATTGTTTTAGCAAGATTTAAACTACGAGTGGCTTGACAGCGTTTATATGCCTATACACTGCTACAAGAATGTTATTGCTCGTGAATTGGTTGTGTCCAAAATCGGAACTAACGCTGTTATCCACGCGCCATCAGATCCTTGTAGCACTGTATGAGACTATAAGTATTAAAAAATCTACTGTCTATGGTCTTCGGCAAAAATGAGGTCGGCCTAGACTCTAGCTACAGCTAGCTTGTTAATTTTACACGAGAAACGAGGGCGACATGTAGCCGCCGGCTTCTACGGGCTTAAACGAAGATACGGTCCTAGTTTTAAGTGGGACTACTAGAGTTAAGTTGGATGGACTATATTTTCTAAACGATCGATATGGGTGTGAAATTCGTTTATCGATAGTGAGGCCTTTTCTAAAGATTTTTTTATTTTTTTTATTTGTTACACTCTTTGTACCTTTACAAACATAATTTACAACACATTTTCACATAAAAGACAGACATTGTGTACAAAGCCGGCACTTATTGCTAATAGCAATATCTTCTAGGCAACCTTTGGGTGGAATGAAAAAGATGTTAACGATAAAAAGATGTTATAGGTTACTGAAGTCGGTAATAATATACGTACTCTAACGCCTTTCTCCCAGAGGTAGAGACTACAGACTTGCATCTGCTACGATCCTGACACACCTTTTTTGCATCTTCATTAATCTATTCATCAACCTCGAGTTCTTCTATTCCGGGTAATTTCGACTGTTACATTTTACTTAAGTACGTGTCAAGGTTGTTGTATAATAGTTGTGATTATTATACAATCAAGATCACGTCGAGTTATGCATTTGCAGTACTATATTTTGAAAGAAAGAAAGAAAGAAAATGAAATTTATTCGTCACAAATAAAATACGGAAATACATAAAAAATAACATAAATAACTAAACTTACAAGAAAACAATTATATAATATACTACAAAATGTGACGAAAACGGGCAGACTCAGCATCTGCTGTGAGCTATCGAGCAGCAACACAGCGAGGCCGTCAGCGCAAAAGTGGCCTAACCCACAATATTTCATATTCGTACTTATCTATTGCAATTTATTTAAAACATAATACATTTTTATACAAAACCGAGCTATCCCTAGTTTCAGCCATGGGTAACAGAATCTGTCTGTTATATTTTAAAATTTTAGGCCTTGTAGTGAGTCTAATGTGTATAGCCTGATGTGATCTTGACTGGAACTACTGGTCCTCTAAAAAGGCCGCTTTGGATGAATCATATTATGATTCCATTCTAATGCCGTCTCTTTTGCACGCGTGAAAAATCTCTGACTCCATTCTTCTTTCAAATCATTTTATGATTCACCCAAGTCGGCCTTTTTAGATCCCCTGATCTAGTCAGAACCTTCTAGTCTCTGTCTAGTGAAACTCATGACTTTATTGCCGTTATCACCTCCAATGTACTACATAAGTGTGAAATAAATTTTGTTGCGTATTTACATTCAAAATATTTACTCACATATCATTTTTGTGTTGCAAAAATTAAGTGATTGCGGTAAATTATTGCAGAGTCAAAAATTAAATTTTTACGCTTTAGACTAAAGTCGTAGAGAGAGAATGTTTGTTGAAAAGTTGAGTTAAAACATTTTTTTATTTATTATTTCAATAATTTTTTTTTTAATAAGTCGTTACTAGTCGTTACTAAGTGCCTGATAGTTATATGTGACATATAACGCATACAAAATGTGTTCCATTTTTAAACTTATCTTCTGGATATCACTTATCTGGAAGTGTTGAAACAGGCCCTTAATCATTTGTAAGTTGTTCATTAGTAAATTTAAATTGTTTATTATTCAGTTTAACATTATATGTATATTCCTATAAAAACACTTTATTACAATTATTTCCAGATATATTTCGACTTCTTGTCGGCATCAGTGGAACTTAATAAAATTTATATAATGTGAATTGTTTGACAATTTAAGAGATTATCATCCACATATTTGCACATGTTTTGAACTCTTCATATCAATCTTAAGTGCGGTTTCGCAGCCGGATTGTAAAAAACCCACCTTTTTCTGATTAATCGAAACAGAACGCTTCAATCCATAATTTACTTAATAGTTATTCGACCTATGTTTTGTGTATGCTGTCATCGCAAAGTTTCCATTGGTTTTGAAATTCTGATTTACGGAAACCAATGGAAACTTTGCAATTTCAACATACGCAATACATAGGTAATAAGGTTTTGTTGAAAAATTATTGAGTTAATTTTTAATTTAAGTTTTGTATTTCGATTCATTAGAAAAAGGCGGGTTTTTCACAATCCGGCTGCGAAACCGCTCTTAATGCGGAACTATACTGTTGCTTCAGAAGTGAACTGCAACTATTTTACTGCGTACTCGTAGATAACATGGCAGCCAAATTCATACCCGAGTCTTGGTAAGTGATCAATTATTGCTATTTTGGCAAATAAAATGTTTACCTCCCATAGTAATTGATTCGGGGCTGGGCTTGCGTTTGTATGTTTGTATAAAGGAACACGAAAAACATAATTTCAAATTTCACAAAAAGGGTCATCGAAACTTGGTACTAAACACTTACCAAGTCTTCAGTATGAATTTGGCTGTATAAATAGTCAACGTCACCTTGTATATCTCGTCTATTATTCTACGTAACACGTCTACTCGACTACTAACGGCTAACTACGGCTTCCAGTCACGTGCAAGAATCAAAGCTCACCTGGGTATACTGAATTCTCTACAAGTCTACACGTCCCTGTATAGTTTTCTGTGAGGCAAGCAGCTTTTATCACTTAAAATTTGAGCATAATATTAAATTGTATTATAAAATGTGAATTATAAAATTCAAATTGAATTTGATTTATACTTGCGATTGTCGGCACTTGATGAAACAGAAAGCATCTTGATTTTGAACACAAACACTTGTACTATTTGTTTAATTAAATATATTTGTTGCACACTTCCCAACCGGTTTCGGAAATCAATCCATCTTCAGGGGATACAAAATACTTATTATTTTAATATACGAGCAATAAAACGACAAACGTATGGAAAAATGATTGTAATCAACAATATTTTGTATCCCCTGAAGATGGATTGATTTCCGAAACTGGTTGGGAAGTGTGCAACAAATATATTTAATGAAACAAATAGTACAAGTGTTTGTATTCAAAATCAAGATGCTTAAATTGAATTCATTTAAAAATGAATATTGAATTTTTAATAACATTTATTTTAAATTGAAATTGAATTAAAATTGAGCTTAACACAAGATTTTATAAAAAAATATATATATTTTATGAAAATAAAGTGTGTTTATAGGAATAGATTTAATCTTGAATGTCTGCTAGATATGACATTTTGAACGGAAGTTAAAAACCGCCTCTGTGGGCGAGTAGTAAACTGCTCGTCTGCTAACGGTTTTGGGTTCAATCCCCGCGGTGCACATTAATTCGTGTTCGGTTTGCGTGCTTTGGAAAGAATGTCCACATGTGCCCAAAATAATGTAATAGGGTAGTCACCACTCGTCACGTTTGAGACGTAATAATCGTCGGTAAAAATCGGGTGTACCAAGTGTGGACAGTGACTTGCATTTCACAGTTCATACTTGGGAACACCTGTGACACCCCCTCGGAAATTCATGTCGTGATGATTATGTTGTTCAGTGTGATCAGTAGATTCTTTTTTCTTTCAATTAGGGAAAAGAGTTATTTTACTTGGACCACAACAAAAGTACATTTTTGTCAGTTAATTGCTTCAGTTTTTCTATTTTCCGAAAATAAACGGGACTCAATTTAGTTGAAAAATGCCCTCTTGTCTGGCGCAAAGGACCTCTCAGAGTGTTGTCATACTTTTCAGAGAGCACGTTAAAAATACAACTCTTGAAACCACCAGCTGTTTCACTAAAAGGCACTATAAACTCTTTCTTTTCACAGAAAATGTACAATGTTTTGCCATCCATAATAACTTCGTTAGTGAATGTAATAGTAGTTTATGCTACTAGGGCGAAAAGGAATAAATTACGAGGACGATTTAAAACACGGGCGTAGCGAGTGTTTTAAACGTAACCGAGTAATTTATTGCTCTTACGCCCGTGTATCATACTGCCTTTTTTTCAATGCATAGTGTGAGGAAATAAAACAAATATAATCTTGCGAACTTTAAATTATGATTGGCTCAAAAGGATTGTATCCAGAGCCGTTAAACAGTGGGTACAAAGGAAAGGCTGTAGGTTAGCCAAACATTGTAAATAAATAAAAAATAATAATATTAAAGCCCTAGGGCAAAATAATCGACTTTCTGTTCGGTTTTGATGCATAAAAAGTGGGCATTTACGAGCACTTGCATTGAAAAATAAAATAAAATGACATTCTAATTTACAGAAACCAATGGAAACTTTGTGATGGTGACATACACAATACATAGGTAATAAGGTTTTGTTGAATAACTATTGAGTGAATTTTGAATTCAAGTGTTCTGTTTCGATTATTTAGAAAAAGGCGGGTTTTTCACAATCCGGCTGCGAAACCGGTCTTAATAGATTTTCGAAAAAAGCTTTTACTTGTTGTAATTATTTTATTTAATTTCTGCCTGTATTTCCGCCCTCTTTCAAACAGAGACTGTATACAACGTGTAACAGAAAGGTGTAACCATATTTGAATAGCTTATTCAGTCAATGATATAGAACAACTTTTACTATGGAGCCAAACCTGAAATCTCAAAAAAAAAATCTACCCTTCCATACATTTCGGCCGAGCGGCATTGCATTTTTCGATTAAAGTTATTTTTTTTTTGTTCCATAGTAAAAGTTGTTCTTTATCATTGACTGAACAAGCTCTTCAAATATGGTTACACCTTTCTGTTACACGTTGTATGTAAATTATTTGTAAGGGACGAAATGTCTTTGGAATTTATTGCCCCAATTTTGGTTCTAAATTTTTTTTTTTATTTTATTTACAAAATTGGCATACAATTTGTGATTTTCTATCTGTTTATTTGCCAAAACGGAATATTAATAGTGTAATAAGATTGCTTATAAAAGGTTTCAGCCAGTGGTAAGGCCCCAATATAGGTTGGATTATGGCCAGTATAAAAGAGACAAACCTATGAGAGTAAGTAGAATGTGCCGCTTTCTTCTCGCTTACTCGCATAGCATTATCCCCTTCACTCGGGCCAGCGCACCAACGCATTGGCCAATGTATTGGGATATTTACTCAACAAGTGAGAGTCTATGGATAGATAGATACGTTATTATTAATTCCTTGGTGTAGTTCAAAAATACCTCTATAATCAAGCTGCAGGTGTCCGTTTTTTTTTGGAACAGAGTTTAGTAAATGCAAAGTCTGTTTGTATAGAATATTTAATGAAAAGGAACTTATTTATTTTGTTACTTAATATGTGTAATTAATTTAAATTAATTCAAACATAGAAATTTAAAATTCTGGTTTCTGGTTCTGGCAGAATGAAATTCTGGCGTTGCACATCCGTCTGCAAACCTATGCTGAGTCAGAACCTTTTTGCCGTCACAATCTCACGCCACTCGCGTGCACATGTACTGTTTTAATGTGTGATAATGTTAAGTGTTATTTCGTGTTAAATTATTTTGCTTTAATTTTTGATTGAAATTTTCTTTATGTCTTATTTCTTCTTTTTCTGTGTTGTGTGTGATAGTGACAGTAAATAAACGATTTTCTATTCTATTCTATTCTAAAATAATATTTTATTGGTTTATAATGCAGATCAGTTGCATGCTGTTTTTTT
This sequence comes from Ypsolopha sequella, assembly GCA_934047225.1. Lineage (NCBI taxonomy): Eukaryota > Metazoa > Arthropoda > Insecta > Lepidoptera > Ypsolophidae > Ypsolopha > Ypsolopha sequella. Next base: position 16,127,169 of record OW203996.1, read on the forward strand.
TGGAACAGAGTGTTACAGATATTATTTGACGAATCAACAGTAATAGCATAGACTAAGTATTACTACGTATAGACTCAGTACCCAAACATCAGTTTGTAGCCACAAAAAGGTGTAAAATTCTAACGAAATCTAGATGGCGTTGCTTAATCCTCTAACGAACACGATGCTAAAAAAGACCGATTGGTGACGCTAGTGGCACAGCGATGTCACGTAACATAAAAATAATTACCACTTCGATAATAGATGGCGCTGAAATATTCACTGCTAGTGTTGCCAACTTAGCGCCATCTAGTTTTTCTACGCAAAGCTATTATAGCCATATGTTGAGTTGGTAACCATTAGAGTTTACTTGGAGTCAATTAAACAAATTATGCTTATTTGCAACACTTTGCGACACCTAATGTCGTAAGGGGGCGTAAAAAATTTGCTAGGCCTTGATGTATTGGAGTTGTCAGTCTATACGTAGTAATACTTAGTCTATGGTAATAGTGAGTAACAAAGGGTCAATAGCAGTATCCGACCGCGGTCGATGACGGAAGCGACGCGGCCGGGCGCTATTGCTACTGCCTACCGGATGTGGCTTCTGACAGCAACCTGTCCCGTCCCCCGAGAATGATAAGCGCCAGAATTTTATGCTGTCTTTTAGGGCCAATTTCACTGTTTGCTTTGAGAACCAAGTTCAATGGAGTTCTGTTTCGCAGCCGGATTGTGAAAAATCCGCCTTTTTCTAATCAATCGAAACAGAACACTTAAATTCAAAATTCAGTCAATAGTTATTCAACAAAACCTTATTACCCATATATTGTGTATGTTGCCATCGCAAAGTAGCCATTGGTTCTTTTAAATTAGAATTTCAAAAATTTCCGGTTTCAAATGTTCAAGTAGATCTCGTTTTGGTCAAACAGATTTATCACCGCAGTGAAACTTATGGCTTGTTTTATGGCTCAAGTAGCCGATTTGGGCCGCTCAGGAAGCAAAAATCACCCGCAAGACAGTCCACCGAAGGCAAGCTCTCTGAACTCAATTTTACGACCTTAACCGGCCAAAATCGGGCATTCAGATTTAAAACTCCTTCAGTTCATGTTAGTGAAATGCTCTATAAACTGGATTACACGTGGCGGCAGTAAATAATGCACACCGTATTTTGTAGTGTCATCCGAAGATTTTCAAAAGTTTAGATGAGCCCTGGCACCTAAAATTTATTGCATTATTTTTGAATGCGTTCGTTAACATAATGCCAACGCGTGCACACTTATGAGTGCGCAATCTGTCTACCTACGGTCAGCAAACTGATCAGACTACTAAAGTTGGTAAAATTATTAACTTTAAGTGCACTTAAGGCGTCCAGCTATCACTGTGTTCCGATGAGCACTGATTCCAAACGTGTGAGCGTCACCCATTTAAAGGTGGACACATGTGGTGCTGTCATAGTACGGTAAGGGCTAATCTTTACTTTTGAAATCTTTGGTGTCATCTCTGTCGCACGAAGCACTAACAGTCCGGTGACAGATACGACGCTCTACGAAGCCGAAGATAACCGATGTGCATTATTTTTTGCCGGGTACTGTAAGTGTTTAAACTGAGTTTATCTTGAACTAATCGAGTTTAGTTACAGTCCCTTAGTTGAAAACTAAAAAAATTAGGGTGGACTCATTCATTGGACTTGTTCCCTTTTTTAAATATTATTATGTTTTTGGTGTTTAATTATAACTACTGTAAAAAAAAAACAATCAAATACTTGTATAGCTTTTTGAGAACGATTTACAGCTTCTGACTTGCCAGTGTAGGCAAGTCTCTCTCATCATAAAATCTATAGGGCACAGTATGTTTTAATATACTATGAAAAGGGTGATTTGAGGATTAGAAAAGTTCTTATGGGCTCTATGATGATCAGGATCACTATGTTGTTAATAAAGAAAACCGTATCCAAATTCGTTGAGGGTTCTCGAGTTAAAACGGAATGTACAGACGGAGATACTTTTTTAAAAATTATAGTTTTGGCTTCATTACAACACAAAAATCCCCTTGTTTGTTACCTACTATAACTGTTTTATCCTGAAAGGATTTTTTCTTTTTAAATGGTGCACATTAAAGAGTATTTGTTTGTCTTGTCTAAAAACCCATTTTAATTACTAAACTTACTAAACTTCGCAAAAATATTCGATACTGTTGCCCGTGACTTCGTCCGCATGGAAGAATTATCTAATGCGGCCACAGTGTCACAGTATACATATACTGTGACAGTGTAATCCCTTGGGAATCTCGCAATAAAAAGTATCCCAGTTTTTAACGACCTTGAACTGAGTAACTTTATAACCATTTTATACGGTAACTATAGCATTTTTTAATAGAAGAAAAATACATAGTAATCTACATGATACAAATAGTGATGTGGTTTTTCCTGAATTTTATTGTAATATACAGAAGTGAAGCAAGAAAATTCCAAGTTTACCCTTATTTACTTGTAACAATATAACTGCTACAGTTTTTATCGAAACAGTATAAAAATTTATAAACTTCTAGACAAAATAATATTAAATGATATGGTTTTTCAGTCCTTGGAAATTCGTTTTATTTTAGATAAAATAAATTAAAAACACACTATTTTCGCACTTGTCAGCCGCAGCGACTGACGTAACAGCCATGTTGCAGTGCGAGCTGATTATAGTTTTGTTCGAAATTTCAACCACCATGAATCGAGTTGCTAATTTTTCCGACGGAGCCACCTTAAGTGATTTTTATTTGTCACACAAGAGTCGTGCTTGGCTGAGATAAACATTGGCTGTGCTGTGTCAATCGCTTTGGCTAGACTGTTTGGCTATCCGACAGCTTTTGTCCAATTTATTCATTACTTTGGTCTGCGATAGAGTTGATAGTTACACATTAGGATTCTGTCAAAATTTGAAAGCTATTAGTAGGCATATTTTTGTTGGTGAACAGCATGTAACTTTTCAGGGTTCCGTTCTCAATAAATGAGAAAAAGAATCCTTATTGCATGACTCGTGTTTCTGTCCCGTTTGTCTGTCTGTCTCTCTGTCGTAGCTACTTTTATCTCGTTGTTATAAAAAAAAAGTCTTTATTTATTTATGACAGTGTAAGGGTGCAAACAAATCTTTTTAGAAGTGGTGTTTTTTTTTAAAAGCTACACGTGCGGTATTACTTTTATTTATGTCAGGGAACTCTACGACTCTAGGCCCAGATGCTTGGTATGTTCATGCACTTATAAATTAGTATCATTACTAAATGTCTACTTCAGGAGGGTAATTGTTTTGAACCTTAACTGTCATGTTTTAATTGTAAGACTGCAAGACTGTAAAGTCCCAATTGTCACAGTTTATATCCTTAGTAGTCAAAGTGTACTAAAGTAGTAAAAACGTAATAAAGTACAGAACGACATGAGATGTGACTACTTCACCAAACATGCTTTCGCGTTTGGACAATTTGGACAATAAAACATTAAAAAAATGTATAATTAGTTAAGAAGTTGAACTACATTATGTATTTTTCAGATTTGTCACAAGTATCACAATCATTCGTAAAAAAATTGGAAATAAATCACGGAAAACGTCATTTGCCGTTGGAACTAGTAGGATCAGTCTAATTGAGCTAACTACAAAATAAAATATTTTTTTCTAGAGTAAAGAAATTAATGTACCCTATCCATATCTTTTTATTTCTTTTTCTTTTTGTTATTTTAAAAGAAATACACAAACATTCAAAATTTTTCCTATACAAAATTCACACCAAAAAAAATTTAATGTTGTAACATTTTTTTCTAGTTACAATGCCAAATTGTGTTTTTCGTGATTTTAATAATCTTTCAGTCTTTTTTCTCGATGATTGTGGTTATTGCGTCAATATGCGAAAAATAGATATGAGTAATGTATTTTAACTTCTTAACTAATTACACAAATTTTATTTGTGAAAAAAATTGTGATTTAATACCTATGCTAAATTGTCCAAACCCAACAACATGTTTGGTGGAGCCGACCCTTGACACTATTTATGTGTCTTTGTCACCGTATCATGGCCTAAACGAAAAGTTAAGCTGGTTTGAACAAAAAATAATTTCATATGTTCGCGTAATGGGACTGTGTTTATGTTATAATTCGAATTTTCACATAAACCACGCTTTTTCGGGAAAAAGCAGTTTACGTCATCCATCGACGACATGCCTACATATACACTTTTATATACCAACATTTTCCACATCTTGATGTGATAAAAGGTTGAGATGTCGGTGTTCTTTGGGACCGACGACGGCTTCAAGCGGGCTGGACACTTTTTGTCCCCATGAGATTTAAAGTTGTGACTTTCAAATCATAAATGAATATATATTACTAAAATCACTAAAATGAGTGCCTTTGATCAAACCACTTGACCACAGTGAACGAAAAAAAACATGGAAGTCTGATTAGAGCTGAAAAATTACCACACGAGAATTGTGTTCACTGTTTCTTTGAGTCGGGCAAGCACGTGTTGCATGACTGCAGTACGAACTAATCATGAGCCATTTGCCGTTTTCAGTCTCTGGTGCCATTTTTCGAATGACAGTTTGTTAGGAATTAGTCTTCTATGTTTTTTTCATTCGCCACTTGACTACGGGAATGGCTAACAATGGGCTAATACTTTATTATTTAATAAACAAATATTATGTTTTCCTACGTCGTATAGGGCTATCGCCCTATACCGTAACACATATATGATTTAATGAAACCCATAGGATAAAATGAAGCTGAATCATAAGTGTTTAATAGCACATATGTTTTCAGCAAGTGTGCCGAAAAATATTAAAGAACCATTGCTTTGTGTGAAATACGAGTACTTGGTTCTTTTTGAGAATGTATACCTACCTTAATGGATTTCACACTCAACAAATATTAAAGGACATTACAAGCTCTGAATATTAACAACCCTTGAAGACTTTTTATACATAAGTATTAATACTTAAAAGATGCATAAAACACGAGTACTTCTTTAGCTCTTCTCATCAAAACGACGCTTTGAAAAAGAAAGTCTTAAATTTCTCGCCACATCTCTCTTTCCTCACTATTCTAAGGCTGACCTTATTTGTGACCACATAGAGCATATTTTTACATTTTTTTGCGTTGGTGGTTATGTTGCCCGTGTGGGGATATTGCCAAAGCTAAGTGACGGAAAATGAGGTGCGACATTTTGGCGGAGAAGTGTGGCGATACAGGCCAACACTTGACCCAAATTTTGCTACTGGAGATGTCAGAGCTTTAATGTTAAACCTAATTTTACCCACTATAAATACTTCCACAATTGCTGGAGTCACTCAGCTTATGGATGTTTACTTATAAATATTAGGTTGCACATGAGCATTGAGTGATTTGCAATAATATTATTGTGTATCATTGTTGCAAGAGATTTTGCAAGGAAATTTCAATAAATTAAAGTTTTGAGTTGATTTGGTGGACTAGATAAAACTAAATTTTGGACGCCATCCAGTTCTATCGGTTTCAAATAATAATGAGATCGGACCTGCTGACCCGCCGATAACTTCACTCGAAACCTATCACTCAAGCAGAGTAAAATATTTTTACTCTGACTCACGTCACTGAAAGTAATGACAGCAACATAATTCGAAACGAAATGCTTAATTGCTACATTAATGCTCAAAGTAATATTTATATTTCTAGGTAGGTTATTTATTTTTCTGTAAGTTTGTTTAAGTTTTATGTGTAACTAAACTGTTTACACTCTTAGTAGATATTATTATGAAATTCTTAAATTTTTTTTTTCTTTTACTGGTATATGTATATGCAAACATGATTTGCAGGTATTTACTATCGAAGAATTTGTTGCGTTACAAATTTTTCATGCATTTGTTGTATTAAGCCAAATATGAATTTAACTTAATGCAATAAATAGATGTATCAAAAGCCTGTAACAAGGGTTTTTTAATATTTAAGCCAAAATATCGACAAATGAGTGGAAATACTCATCAAGAGAATATGGACAACAAATAAAGAAAGTATAAAAATTAAAATAGGCAATTTGTACATGAAATATAAAAAAAATTTAAGCACAATTACGTGCGGTATGTCATATCATACGTATCTCTAAACTTATGGATACTATCCATTAATTAGCACATACGGTTACGAGTATTTAGCTAAATGAGCCGAATGCCGAAAGTACTTCGATCATTCTTCACCGTATCCTACCTTATTATGTATATGTTTTTGCTGACGCTACCTAACGCGTTGAAGTCGCATACAGAATGCGAAGTAAAATAGAATCCAGACGTCCATTTCTTATTTGAGCTCATAGACACAGAATACTTTTTTTTTCTTATCCTCATGGTGCTTGTCAAATGGTTTTTGTTGAAACCAACTGGAAAATATTGTTTTATTAGTGTCATGAATATTAGATCATACCTAAAACTGGACGGTTAACAATGACCTTTGTATTAAAATGTTTTTGGCAGCTCATACAACATGCATGACATTGTACAACCATTTCTGAATTGAATGTATAAAAAAATGTTAAATACATATTTAAAAACGCCTCTATGTTTAATTACTGTTGCTCAAAGATTTTAAAAAGTATAAAGTATACCTAATATCAACATTTTTAAAGTTCACCACAAACTTCATTATTTTACTTTGTATTGGGTCTCTTAATATTGTGGAAAAAAGTAAACAAATTAACCTTTACCCATTACCATACCAAATTAATTACCTGCAATGCCCAAAATTCAAAAGTTTTAATATCAGAATATCATCACAGGGTAGTTTTCTAAATGTATACTATAGGAGTTGTGTATAACAGCTCATTGCTACCACAGCACACGTATATATACGTATTCTAGCTACTCGTATATACTATAGTAGTAGAGTAGCTAGAATAAGTAATACTATATAGGTAGAGTCCCGAGGCTTTCGCCTGAGACGTGGTATTTGATCTGGCAAGCTGCCAACAATACGTCTTGGTGGTCGTGGACAAACTAGGCATCGAATTTTTAGAGGTAGATAAGTTTTCACGGAAATATATTTATACTTTACACTATTTAAACATTGAGGCACGTATAGGTAACTGCGAGGATTCAAATCTTGCCAACGAGTGAGATTCTTTCTTTATTCTTTATTGTACACACAAAACATCATTTTTACATAGTACTTAGATACATCATGTACAGAGGCGAGCTTATCTCTAAAAAGAGATTTCTTCCAGCAAACCCGGATTGAAAAAAGAGAAGTAGACATACATACGTGTACACTAAATATGTTAATATACTTACATAAATAACAACAATATACCTACATAAATAATAATTAAGTAACTATTTAAACAATAAACATGTTTACTTATATATATATATATATATACATATATATATTTGTAAATATTATATATATATATATATATATATATATATATATATATATATAATATTTACAAAAAATAAGATAAAAATACGTTAGTTAAAATAAATATTGTGCTATCTACAGATACTCATGGAGTTGAAAGGTAGTACTCTTTCACTCTGTTTTTAAAAATACCGAGTGTAGGACAGTCTCTAATGTTAGTTAGTGAGATAGGATAAACTTTCAAGCTGAAAGGGGAAAATTTTGGCTTTCTGTTCTATTATTAAGATCATTCGAGTTGGTAATTAGCTATTTCTTTTCACTCGTTCTCGAAGTTGAAACAAAACTGCACAAGTCACACTTTTTAAAAGCTGTTGTTTTGTTCAAGGAATAAAAAATCTTTTTTTTTATAAAAAAAGTAACAATGCAAGCATAAAAAAGTCGTGACGTCAAAGTTGCAGTTTTATTGCTTTCATGTTCAAAAGGAAATTGTGAGTAAAACAACGTCACACTACTTCTGAGTGCAATTTTCAGGGAAATGGTTGTCCTGAAAGTGAAAACAGCAATATTAATGTTCGTTTGTTTGTTTAGTTCCAGTTATTGTTGTTTTTTTAAAATTAGATGCTAGCATTTTATAGTAATAAGATTTGTCATGAGATACGTACGAGCAAGTACGGGTATGTGAAATCATTTCGTAGTTTTATATAAGAATGATTCTAACTCACAATATCGTTCGTTGGTCAAATGCGGGTGTGTACCGAGTGTGGACTGTGACTTCCATTTCACAGTTCACACTCGGAACACCTCTGACACCCCTCGGGGATTCATGTCGTGACGATATTCTTTTTTTTGTGTTGTTTTCTAATTAACACTTATCGGTATCGTTTATTTCATTTAACCCGTTAGGCAAAAATCGAAGCCTATTCCTAAACGCCCGGGTAAATGCAAAATTGAACTGTCAAATTGTATTTTATATTTCTGACAAAGTTTAGGAACAACTTCGAGCTGTTCGTTTTCATTCGGGTGGTTGTGGAACGGGTGACAGTTAATTTTTACCTTTACCCCGGAGTTTAGGAATTTAGGAACGCTACCATAATAAAATATCAAATCATATTTATTACTTCAGTAGCCAAATATACGACCTTCATACTGAATTGTGTTTTTTTTTTTGGTTTCCCAATGAAAAGATACTTTCTTTCGTAGACATGAACCAGTATACCATTTTCACGTTATTTCAAAAAGTTGGATTAAGGTTTTAGTAGGTCCCTTGTATGTGGTACATATTATGAATAAAAACTTTTTCGTAATTATATAAATTTCAATGTAGTTCGAATAAAAATGAACAATAAATGAGATTTTAGGCTTAGATTTGCATAAAATCATCCATTGCCCTTCTTCAATATCTTCTTAACCTTGCATTTAGTCACTTCATTAATGTCTATCACCATAACCTTTGTTTTTCCTTCATTTATTTTAATTATTTTCTTTAAAAGTAGTAGTTTTTTAACGAACTACTAGTATTTTAATAAGTAGGTGTGTATTTCCATGATAAAATATTAAACATGTTCTTATTTCAACTAATAAATTAATTTCAATCCATTGCATATGCGCAACATTTAAGTGGCAGTAAGTGTCGTCTGTGGCGCAGTAATCAGGAGCCAAAACATTATCACTAGTCTAGTACAAAACTTTTTAAATAACGTGAGCCTTCGCAACTGGTAACAGAGGTGTTTATTTAATGGCGCATTGGTCTTATTTGCCGTGGTAGAATAGACATCGCTAGCTGTAACACGCGCAATGAAGCCACATCGTAATTTTGTGCGGTTGCAATTTGGCGAAGCTGTGTGTGATGAGAGTTCGTAGTTTCATGCTTACGATTACGTCAATCGGAAAAGTCGTATGATTGCAGCTTCTTCAAGGAAAGAGGTTTTTTTTCTTGTGCAATGTATGGGTTCATTATTTGAAAATTTTGTATAATAATAATAATAAATTTCTTTATTGCGCAAAAACTTACATACTAATTACATCCGTTGATGGGGCATCCTTTTAAGTAGCTACAAGATACCTGTGCCAGGATACCCCGCTCTTCCATATAACAAGTAGGTTCCTATAATTTGCCATTGCGGATTTTTCCGACATTTGGGTCCGTGACAAATAGGCAGGCATACAAACAAATAAACCCACTATGTTTTGTGTTCATAACACAAAGCGTAGCAGGTCTACGTAAAACTAATACTACAACTTTGCGTTTGCTCATGAGAAGCCAAAAACTACGGTCACAACCTTTAAATTTACAATTTGACTTTCAGGAACAACCACTTTTTAAAACAAGTATTTCACAACAAAATACAAGAAAACCTACTTGTGTTTGTAATGTTTGTTATCAGTCACATACGAACATGCTTTGCTAGTATACAGGTTGACGTTTTTAACCGGAACATAGTTTTCCGATTTTCAGGTACTAAAAATCCAGCTAATAAAATTGGGTCATTTTTAACCAAACAATTAAAATGTTAAAATTATTAAAAACAGAATCAAAAAAATATTTAAAATGTAACTTAAAATGATAAGTTATGGTTATTCTAGCCATTCCCAAACGGAATAAGTTAAAATTAGTCCAAAATAGTAGGATTAACAATAAAAAATAACTTTCCGCGATTTGAAAAAGGCGTTACTTTGCGGAAGTCCATCATGAATTTGTGGATATATTAATAATTTGCAATATGCTATTCAAAATGCGGACTCAAGCACCGCCCGCCCTCCCGCATAAAACATGCACGAGCAAAGCAAGCAGTACGAGCACAAAATAAAGCAATCTTAAATAACAAGCAAGAAACCTTATGGTAAGAGTGTTAAGAGGAATATTGCAAATTATTTATATATCCACAAATTTCTAATTGTCTTTTCTGTCCAGTTGAACATGATTTATTTGGATTTTATGAAAATCTTTAAGTGGCTCTAACTTGTTTTATACTAATGAAATGAATTTTGGATGATTATTATGAAACCAGTTTTTATTCTTCTACAATCTATTAAATTATTGGGGTTACATTATTACTACTGCTGTAACTACAGCACCAAAATTTGGCTTATAGATGACTCCACAACTCGAAGCTTCGACGAGGAAGGGAGCTTAATACTTCTTCTGTACTTACCCTGCTTACTACTTCTGCCTCATATGGCCACCTTAAGGCTCCAGTCCCCTAAAAATCAGTATTCTTGCAGAATTATCAGAAAAGAAAGATTTTATTTTAGTTAGTAAGAAAGCAATAAATAAAATACATTTTACGTTAATTTATAGTGTGGAATTTGAAGATTTCAAAACTTATTTTATCATTTACTTTAATGCTACTTTTAATAGGTTCTTTAGGCTTTAAACATACCTTTATTTATGTTCTACGCGTTGAGAGTCTCATTCATGCACACGTCACGTAAAAATTATGACAAAAACAAGAAATTTATTCAGGTAACATTTATTCCCATATCTTCAACAATAATCTTACCTGGTTACTTTTTTGGATAATACTTTAGTTTTCTTATTTCGAGTGCTTTAAGTAGTTGTGATTTTATGAATTCAACCACTGATAAAATATTTTTTTTCTACTAGAAAACTATCGTTTAGCGTAGTCAAATTTAAAACACATAGAATACAACTATTAATAAGTGAAATAACAAAAAACGGTATTTAAAAAATTATTTTAAGAACATTTATCAAATCGAAACTTATCGAGAGTTTAAAACACAAAACGCGTCGATATTTCATAATGCAGCGGGGGGAGCGCCACTTCTAAAGCCTCAGGTAAGATGAAAGCGAAATGTTGCAAAGAGAGTCTGGGGCCTTAACGCATCACCCCGTATATCACTCGCCGAGGCCGCATCGTAACTCGGTGCGGTTGCAATTTGACGATACTGTGTTGGTATGAGAGCAGTGCTGTACGTACAATCGAGATTAGTTTCACAAATGAAGTTTTCACCCTTACTGAGATTGAAATAAGAGCGAAAAGTGGGCATGTAAAATTTAACGCGATGGTACACACACAGTGTGCGATGAATCGAGGTCACGAGCGATGAGAAACGCAGAGATGCAACGGAGATACGTCAATTATAGAGCTAATAGGGAGGCATGCTAGTGGTTTTCACACCTGTAAATAGTTTACAGTCCCTCTATTGTGTATCTTTGGTTGCCAACTGGACTGAGTGCCTATCATCAAAAACATATTTATATACATATATAGTCTTTCAATTTAAGTGGAAAGTAATTTAGGAGGTTAATACATCACATTCCACTGCAAAGCACTTTTTTTGCGCGAACTTTTTGTCACTTCTTGGTACAAAGGGTCCTAAATTACTTTCCATTTAAATTGAAAGACCTTATCTATTAATTATTAACTTTCAAAATTGCCTTTAGTGGGTATTGAACTATTTACGAACTGTGTCGTCACTTCAAGTGCGAAAATAGCTTTAGACAATTGGAATTCGACAGTATATCTATATTTTTAGTTTTTGATGATAGGCACTCAGTCCGGTTGGCAACTATATATACATAATAAAAAGGTGTAACCATATTTTAAGAGCTTTTTCAGTCAATAAAATAGAACAACTTTTACTATGGAACAAATCCTGTATATCGAGAAAAAAAATTGCTTGTTTCATAGGAAAATGCAATGCCGCTCGGCCGAAATGTATGGAAGGGCAGATTTTTTTTGTTGAGATTTTAGGGTTGACTCCATAGTAAAAGTTGTTTTATAGCACACTGTGCGTAAAATGACCGCTTTACGCACGCTGCGTAAATTATTAATTACACTTTATAAATAAACATACTTTTAATCGTCTTTTAATTATATTACTTTAAAAAAAAGCACTAATTTCACGAAAAAAGCGATTCAGTTTCCATATTTCAAAACCGATTGAAACGAAACCAACCCACACAGATACTTACTAAAAAATAACATATTTATTACATAAAGAAATTATAATTAATGTCCTCATGTAGCCGTGATTTCAAAATAACTGAAGTTTTGCGTGCGCGGCATCTGATTAGAGCAGGATAGACATGTAAAAAACAAAAGCGTTAGAGCAGGACTGAATTTTAGCATTGTGCAGCCCTTAAGAGTATGACATAGCCAAAACAAAAACCAGTTCCGGGCGTGGCTTATTCTATTTTACGATAGCGCGCGGGGGGAAATTCGTCCCGGTCTCTAAGCTCGCGTCACCATAGCAAAAATACGAATAGAGTGGACGAGGCAGGGTCAAAAGTAATACGTATTTTATTTTATCTAATTTATTAGTGTATTTCGATCATCGTCACACGGCATTGATCCTACTTGCTATCACGTCGGGACGTAAATTTATTATGGTCGGCTAAAAGTGGTTTTTTGAGTGTTTGATTTATCAGTTGACCCTCAGAACATTTCAGACACTCCTTTAGAGATACATAATAATATTGTGACGGTTAATTGTCACCATTACCCATTCTTTAAATATTTTTCGCCCGTTGAGCTGGTTTTACACTTGCGGGAAAATAAATTGGACCAAAAATTTCTTTACAAAAAATTTTTACTAAAGTTGTTTTTACAAAAAGTGGAAACTAACAAATATTCTCAGAAGGAATGCACCACGTCACTATCTATCTCACTGTAGCCTATATCAATTATGCCTCTCTCATTCAACCACGTTTAACTGCGTTACTATCTCATTCCAACTCATTTTAAATAGCGTCACTATTTATCTCACTCTAACGCGTGTCAAATGGCATTTCTAATAAACGTCAAATATTTTTACTGCCCGCCACTCTTTCATTCTAAATTCTAATTATTTAAAAAAATACGCAGCTCCTTTGGTAGTAAAATAGCAATAACTTTTTTTTCAAAAATTGCCAGATCATTTGAAAAACAATATTTGATGAGCCGTTATTTAAGACAATTTGCAAAACTAACATAGGACATTTTTTTTCAGGGTGTGGTATCGAACTAACCTAATTACAAAAAATTGCTCATAAATTGGGTTTTTATTTTTCTTCCTGATGTAACAGTATTTCAAGGTTTATTTTTGACTTTATCAATAGCATTACTATTCAGAGTTGCGCAACAAAAGTTTTATTTTTAGAATTTAGAACTGGTAAGCTTTGACTCTCAAAAATCTATTCGAATTTATAAAAGTACCATCAACTCGAAGACTATCTACTTTTTGCTGAGGTCATAATTTGATATTCTGGTCAGTCATGAGCTGGCCTACCAGCCTTCCAAGGGAAAGCGTTGACTTTTGGGACACCTGTTTACCCTTGGGAGAAATCGCCAAGTGTTTAAAATATAGAAATTTATTTGTATCATAGTTTGAAATGTTCAGGTCCCTTTACGCAAAATGAAAAAACAAAACTCTTTTAGGATTAATTTGTTGTCCCTATGTTTGTCTGTTTGTCCGTTTGTCTAGGCAATTTTTCTGGGTAAAATCGATAAATGCTAATATTTACAGCCCTGTAAAATATACATATTATAACGTTTTTATGGCCTTTTGTTTAACTTTTTCATACAAATTTTCTCCTTATGAAAATATAGAGATCAACACTTCACATAATATTTTGCATTTGAAAGAAAGCACAGAAAGGAACTCTAGAACAAATAATGTCAAAAATATAAAACCATATTTTTCTATTCTAAAGGGATTAATAATTTACTGTTTGTTCAATGTGGCGATAGCTTTGTTTATTTTTTTTTTCTTTGTTACAAAGATAACAAATATTTTCATACAAGGTTTTCCTTAAGGGCTATTTCTCCGAATTTGTAACAAAATGTTAAGAAATAATTATAGCGGTAAAGTACAACTTTTAGCTAAGACAATTTATTGTTAAAAGTTTGCTATATGCATAAACATATTTTAATGATCTTATAGTATCTTCAAAATAATTGGGTTTTCCATAAGCGTGATATCAGATTATTTAAGAAATTTACGGCTGGTATCACGACGACGGATAAGCCAATTATTTTATTACTATTGTAATATAATTAAAAGTATGTTTATGCATACAGCAGACTTTTAACTATAAGTTTTCTTAACTAAAAGTTGTATTTTTACTTATTGAAATTGTATTTCTCATCAAGAAGTGCAAGATGACAAGATATTCAAAATAAGTTAATTGAATTTGTGAAATGGTTTCAGGTCAAAACAGTTTTCCATGAAACGGTAATTGTTTATACTTAGCAAAGTGTGTAAACTTAGTCATCTTAACATGAACGACGCCTGAATTTCTCTCTTTTTTATTTCCAGTATATAAAAATATACAAACTTGTTAAACTTTGCGTAAAAACGAGGCAATATTGACGATATCCTGACAGCTATTATGATGGTGTTTTATCAAATTTTGCTTTTTGGGCTGTACAGAGACGTAGTTAGATGTCACTAGAATATACTCATGAAAAAAGATATGAAGAAAATAAGCTGTAGACTTCACATTCGGTTTATACCTATTGTATGAATTTTAAGAAAAATACAGGGGTAAAGGGACCTCTTAAGGAAAACTTTGTATTAAACTATTTGTTATCTTAGTAAAAAATAATTCAAGGAAAAAAATAAACAAAGCTATCGCCACATGGAACAGTAGATAATTAATCCCTTTAGAATAGAACAATATGGTTTTCATATTTTTTACATTATTTGTTCAACAATTCCTTTCTGTGTTGACTTTTAAATGCAAAATATTATCTCAAGTGTTCATCCCTACATTTTCATAGTGAGAAAATTTGTATGAAAAACGTAAAAAAAAAAGGTAAAAACCTAAAACCTAATATAAATAAAAACTTCAAAAGTATGTTTTTACAGCTCTATAGAGGGCCGTTTAAATTGGTATTTATAAATTTTACCCAGAAAAAATTGTCTAGACAAACGGACAGACAGACAAACATAGGGATAACAAATTAATCCTAAAAGAGTTTCACTGTTTTCATTTTGCGTAACAGAACCTGAACATGTACCGACAGGATTATCAACGATCTAATAATTTTGCCATGCACTGTAAATATTTCAAAATAAATTTCTATATTTTAAATGCTTGGCGATTTATCCCAAGTAAGTGTACCTATATAATTTGCAAAAAACTTCACTTATTGGACCTGAAATGGTGAGCCAATACTAGAGGGTAATTTCACGAAAAGGTCATTGACCTTTGTTACAGATCTCAGTAAGTATAAGTAAATTAATTTGGGTTTCAATAACGATCACAAAATTATTCTTTTAGAGTACTTAACATATATTATTTTCCCGCATAAAAGTATGAATTCATTCCAAATTCATTCAGTTTTGTTGTTATGACTATGGCACGATGTAGCTAAATCACTCATACGCATATTTTGTTGAGTTTTTAACGGCAGGAATATGATGTTCCTCGAAATATTACTTTATAAAATTAATTTCAATGTGTTTTGAAGTAGTTTTGGGAGATATTTATAGCTTGCAAAAAAGGGCACAGGTTCCACGTCTTACGGGCGCCAACGCTAGGCGTAGACTGACAATATCTTGCTGCCGCTGACTGCATCAGTGGATTTACGTATTTTTGGAAAAAGGGGGTGCTTTTTTTGACCCGAATAACGTGGTATTTGGAAAATGAATAGATATCATTCACACTAATTTTATTAAAAAAAAACCAACAAAATCGCGAAAGCGATACCTGAAACAAAATCGATAAGAAGTGTGCAATAGAGGGTTACAAAAAAATTCATTGACCGTACAAATATGAATGGATTAACGTGGTTTGTGGAAAATGAATACCTTAAAGTTCAACCAAAAACATGTATTTTTTTTATGGCTATACGTAACCTAATTATTGCAACAAAATCATCCGAAAGCTGACATTTTATTTCTGTTTGTATTTTCGTTCCCCTTAAGTAAATATTGTCCACAAATCATCTCTGACTCTCGCAGGAAATGCATGTCGTTATGATTATAATTAAGTACTCGAAAGTTTTCACTTGTAATGTACAAATAGCTGTGAATGCTTCGTATCACAACTTTTCAGAAATTGTAATATATTTTTCAATGCATGTGCTCGTAAAGGCCCACTTTTTATGCATCAAAACCGAACAGAAAGTCGATTATTTTGCCCTAGGGCTTTATTATTATTATTTTTTTAATTTATTTACAATGGTTGGCTAACCTGCAGCCTTTCCTGTGTACCATAGACGTTATACTTTTTTTACACCGTTTAACGGCTATGGATACAGTCCTTTTGGGCCAATTATAATTTAAAGTTCACAAGATTATATTTGTTTTCATTTCCTCACACTATGCATTGAAAAATGTAGTATGATACACGGGCGTAAAAGCAATAAATTACTCGGTTAAATCGTCCTCGTAATTTATTCCTTTGCGCCCTTGTAACATAAACTACTATTTTTATAGCCTGCGTGCGGCTGTGCATTTTAAAAGTATGAAAGCTACGCCTTAGCAAGCGCAGAAACACCGTTTCCACTTCCGCTTTGTTGTTATAAGCGTTCAGTGGCGGATATGGAAACGTATTTTTGAGAGGGCAGAGGTAAGTCTCTTCAAGCTTTTTCAAGAATTCATAGTAAAAACCATATCCTGTACTATTAAAATACGTGTAGGTAAGTAAAATTAAAACTCTAGTACAGTGGAGCCCGCATTAAGTAAGACACATTGGACTTTGTGCTCTTATATTCTTCTCTGTAGGGGCTAATGTCGTACTACAAGTGTATAGCTTGATGTGGTCTCCACTGTACAACATAAGTAGGAAACTGTCATAATATACATATACGCCCCGCCGCCGACACGGTTCTAGATGAGCAGCAAAGTAGTGGGGATCTGCGCATACAATTTTGTACGGACTTGCTCAAAGAATCACTTCTGCGCGGGTCATGCTAGAGCCGTGCCGAGTATTACCATCTGTTTCTTAGACCAGGGCTTGAATTTCACATAACGCCCTCGTGAGCGTTCAGTGTGTGCATCACAAGCTGGTATATCAAGTAGCTACGAAAACAGGTATGTGTGTACAAGTATAGTGGAAGTATTTGTTGGTCCAGATAAGAACCTCGGTAGCGCAGTCGGTAGCGCGCCTTTCATGTAAGCAAGCCCTGGCCCGAGGAATAAATTTTCTAATATCTGTTTACTTCAAATTTGTTTTTAGTTGATCTTTTATAGTTTGTAATGATATTTAGAATACATGTATATCTATAAAAGAAATGTGTGAGTCCTATAACGTATATTTTGGGAGGGGTTTAGCCGCCTAACCCCTTCCTTGGACCCTGTAAGCGTTAAATTGGATGCTTTAAACGTGTCAGTGTAGAAGTTCCGGAGATGAAACAGCTGAAACAATTCCACGTGAAATTTAAGCCGCAGCCCGGTACAGAAGGAAGTTAAAAAATTCGATAAAAGTCAAACGTGTTTAATTTATTTTGGAAATGCAACTGTCTGCCACCCTATTACTCGTCCAGTGCCAGCGAGCCTTGCGGTTTGGCTCGCTCAGAAATTCGCACTGCTTTTGTGGCGCAATTAAAGTTTTATGTGGAGGGCTTTCGAGCCACCGACTGTGATAAGCGCTTGTGATTATAAAAATTTATAACAAAATCTTTTTAAATTTGGAACTACCGTGATTTAAAATTAAACTTAAAAGATGTGAAAGATCATTTTGTTGTTTATTCGCTTGCTTGACAACGAATGCGGAAAAAATTTAAGCATGTCGCGAATCACGAGAAAAATTCACGTACAGATTGTACAGTCCTATAAGGATATATCTTCTTTCGCGAGGTTGACAGTGACATGGGGATGCAGCCAGTGGCGTGCATTGAACTTTTTTCTGGAATAGCAATCAGAAGATCAAGTTTGACGATAAAAAAAAATTAAAAAAATTTAAACCGACTGATCCAATCAGCAAGTAATCCCCTCCAAACTGTTTCTTTTTTTATTTTACCACCTTTTTTTATTTCACGTCTTTTTTTAATATAATTATTTCCTATCATAACCTTTTCAGACTGTATCAACTCTTTTTCATATATATATTTTATCATTTTATACAAATTATCCATTTTTTTTATTAGTAAACTTAAATAACATATAAATAACGATAATTTTTTTTGTTTTATAAAACTAACTTAAATTTAAATAAAATATAAAAAGAAAAACAAATACCAACCTGTCCGTCTCATAACGGGCTCTAGATTAAATAAAATATGTGAGCCAGATCACCGCCATCATCGGGGAGAGTACCCAATAGGCTGGCGGCGTTGCCTCGCTGTATTGCGAGGCTTATTCGCTGACCAATACAAAATAAACATTATTCATAGTAGCATCTGGCATTTAGGACGAACTGTTTTTGAAGATTTAATTTTTATTATCAAACTGAAAATGAAACCTTGAAAACAACTTTCACAAAAAAAAACAAATAATCGAAATAGCTATTGAATTACAGCAATTATGAACTCATGAATCTGTAAGAAAATTTCGGCAATCTCATATGTAGATACCTATTATGTTGAGCGTGGGTAGAGCTGCGAACAAACGGCATAATAAATAAAAAAGCTACCTACCTAGTCTACCTACGAGTACATTTAAGCTTTGATGTTACATGGGATAAAATGGACGTTGAATTCAGTCGTCACGAAACAATTTTCATTAGAGCTATTACGTGACTGCATTATTAAAGAGGGTGTACGAACATCGTATCCGCTGTTTTCTTCATCCAACTAAAAAACTTTTCCATTATGATCCAGGAAATTGCATATTCATGCTCACAGAACAAAAGTGAGCTCTTGTTTGGGATTGAATGTAAAATTTTGTGGCTTTTTGAGGGAAATATGGGCGGAAATTTATTAATGAATAAATCACGTTCTTTCTGCTGTTATGGAAAAGTATGGAGTGAGTGGAGTATTTTCAATTTTTTTTTAAAGCCCAACCTTAATGTCTTTCCTTAGCATTGATGAAGCTTAAAGTAAATAAATTAAGCCTAAAGTAAATAAAATGGTCAAGTGTGATTCTGATTCACAAAATTAGTGTTCCGTCTGTTGTGTCAACCTCAAAAATTAAACACATAATTATACTGTCACGACATGAATCCCCGAAGGGTCTCGCAGACGTGGACTGTGCATTGCAAGTCATATCTGGCTAGCTTGAACAAATCATGTTTTCATTTCAACCAGAAGCCGAGTTATTGAATAAAAACGCAGTTTTTCGTGAGCGCTCGTTATTTCGGTTGTCGTAACAGCCACGACTCAGTCAGAACGCACTATTTTAAACAAGAGTGAAACGTCATAGAGTTCAGTTCTACTCGATACAAAATGAGATGCTCAATTTCGAGTCACCCATACCCTTAATTGTACTCGTAGATTGTTTTATCGAGCGCGGATGGATTTGTTAATTCATCGAGCGATAGTTTTGAGCGCGAGCACTAGCCAGGGTCCTAAAACACGAGGGAAATGACACAGGTTACGCAAGTTAATAATCTAGTTTTCTTTCAACTACACTAAGAATAAATAAAATTAAACACATAAACATACCATTACGACATGAATCCCCGAAGGAGATCCCAAATGTGAACTGTAAAATGTAAGTCACAGTTCACACTTAGAACACCATCACCGGGTATTATTACGTCACAAAAGTGATGGGTGGTGTGACTGGTGAGCCCTATTGCCGTACTTCGGACACATACGTACGTTCCGCGCCACGCGCAGTGTTGCCAACTTAGTGGATTTTCCACTAAAACTGGTGGTTTCGACGACCCTTTTAGTGGCGAAAAATTGCTTTTAGTGCCTGGTGGATTTTTCTAGGGGTTTATTTGAATTCAGTTTCAATTACTGAAAATGCGATAAAATACTGAGTCAACTCGGTCTTGGACTGCTTAGTGTATCGTATTATTTTCATGAGTTCATTCATGCGTAATTATGCTGAAACCACAACATACCTACGCAAAAATTTCGGGATTATTGGCTTCAAGACCCACAATATTTGCTTCAAGTTATTGAAAGTACTACTGGCAAAATACCGAAATGAAAATTTTATGGTACGATTTTAAGGAGTCACTACAGAGATTTAAAGACTCATGGGATGTCAAAGAAGCAATCTACAAAATAAAAAGGTAAACGTAAATACCACTTCTAGTTTTGTAGCTACAAAAAATTAGTTTAATGTAAAATTAAGCGATTATGAGAGTAAGGCCGTTTTTTATTAGTGGTTTTAGAAGTCGAATCTGGTGGAAAGCTAGTATAACTGTTGGTAACACTGGCCACGCGCCACCGGCACCGCCACGGCATTTCTGTGGGGCTTAGATAAAAGATTTGTAATTCGTATATTTTATAACAGCGCCACGGACAAACCCGCGTGGTATTTTTTAAACTCCTTAATATTTAATTAATAAATGAATAAATAAAATTACTATAAAAAATCAACAAAAAAAGTCTGGCTGTCAAGAACATTTTTAGGAATCTCTATAAGTTATCAAGTTAAATGCTTAGACCTACCTACAGCCTATACCTGTATCTTATGGGTATGTTTACTTATACTAATAATCAGGTAGGCTAAAGAAATATAAAGTCTTTCAAGCGTACGTCGTATTATGTCGTAATAATACGCCTCGTCAGAGGGTGGGGCCTTCTATTAAGGTGCCTCTTTCAGCGTCATCCGAAAATTACTCTTAAAATAACGATATTTCTCTTATATTAGATGTTAAAAATTATAAAATATATATATCATGTTATTTAAAGTATAAGGAAAAAAAAACATCTGAAAATTATTCTTGTGGTCAAAGAACAGTATGAAAATATTCTTCAAAGTCAAGCTGTTTTTAGACTAAAATTAAGTAAAATTGGTTATTTCTTTGAATGGTTTTATATATTTATATATATTTTTGGTAAAGTGCAAAATAGTATAAAATAATACTTTTTAAAATAATACGGCAAAATTCTATAAGCAATTTTTATAAGCAATATTTTCCTTGTATTCTAACCATTAGTTGTTTCAAAGAAATAACCAATTTAACTTAATTTTAGTCTAAAAACAGCTTGACTTTGAACACTGTTTTCATGCTGTTTCTTATACGTGACTATAATTAATTCCTCGAATGAAGTTGTTTATTATGAAGTTTACCTAACAATATCTATTTATTTTATAATTTTTAAACATACCGTTTAAGATAAATAACTTTATCAATAGAGTTATTTTCGGATGACGCAGGGAAGAGGCACCTTAAGGACTAGAATTCTACTTCTTGGAACACTCACATTAATTTGTAGCTAAATTGGTTTAGATGTCATAGATATTTAGATATGAATTTGTACTATCTATCTCTATTATTCCTTGCACCAAATTGCCTTTGGCTTTATACTCGTAATTATTCATCGCATATTTTAAACTATTACATTGTTCATAGCGATGGATTTCGCAAAATAAACATAATCTTAGTTAATGAGAACTGTGAATTTCTTAACTGTCTGAAGCAACAATATTGTAGCGACGACAGCGCCATCTGTTTCTTCAGAACAAGGCGTGAAGTCACATAACGCCCTCGTGAGCGTTCTGTATGTGCAGTACAAGCTAGTATATCAAGCAGATGCAAAAATAACAGTGGACAAGTATGATGGAAGAATTCGCCGGTCTAGGTTGGAACCTCGGTGGCGCAATTGGTAGCGCGCTTGTCGTGATAACAAGAGGTCGCAGGTTCGAATCCTGGCCTGGGGATTTTTTTCAAATTCTTGTCTTTGGATTTGTTTCTGATTTATATTTTCTAGTTTGTAATGCACTCTAATAATATTACATTGTTGTCGATCTTATAAAATAAATCATAAAGAAAGAAATAATACACTAAAATCGCATCGAAATCCTTCCATGGTTTATTATTATTAGTTATCAGCGAACATGTACAGATATTTTATGAGTGTTTTTTTTTTTGGAGAATTCTGTTTAGTGTTGCCATTATAAGAGGACGACATACCCTAGTAACTTTTTTTGTTACCCGTCCAGCATTATCAGTCTAATGGCAAAGACCTTATTTGCTTTTCATAGAGGCGATTATATGTTGGCTCTTTAGCCTCAGCGAAACAACAAAATGGTGTGTTTTTAGCTAATACTGAAATATTTTGTAGGGAAAAAAATATTGGATTTAGGTAACATCCCTTCATATTTCTATTCCCTATTTTATAAAAAAAATCAACTTGATTTCATGTTTAAATATACTTATAAAAAATGTATTAGGATATGTCAAAAAAAAAGATTTCCACTTTTTTTTTTGGTTTTCAAACGTCGTTTCAAGAACGCGGTTAAGAGATCAAATTGTTTTTTTTTTTTTTCATAAAGTAGGTAATATGAAGGGATTCTACTTAAATCCAATATTTTTTTTCCTACAAAATATTTCAGTAATGCTCTGGATGCTCTGGGTCAGTGTAAATACGCAGATGAAGACTGTTCAAAGTGTTCAATACGTCTGCTCCACTTGAAAATAAACACACGACTTGGTTCTGAGTGTGTTGCATGAAAGTTGTTTTTTAAAATATCTTCTGACAATATCCTTTAAACTGGTGCCTAAGGGATCGCTCTTGTACCTTGGTCTTGATTTTTACTCCCCTTTTTACTTTTCTAACTTTCTACTTGGTTTATTTTAATATGTTTTTAGATATTCATATCGTTGGTCTTACTACCGAGACTCTGAAATAACCTAGACCAGACAACTGTCACAGTCTAAATTGACAATTCATCCATAAACTCAAAACTTACTGAAACCAAAAAGTTTACTCTCAGTTTTGATTATCTATGACTAATTAAACCTCAAACGATATGAAAGAGGTTTACAACAAAATAAAAAACACAGTAGAAAAATTATTCCAGTATTACACACATTTAATATTCCTAAAAAAATGCCTAGAAATTGGTGCAGCTCCGAAAGGGCTTATTCCAAGAATCCCGCTTCACACAATGCCACCAATAATAAGATACAATATGATGCTAACAAATCACAGTAACGCCTTAAATACAACTTACGTTTTATATACTCAGTATTGTCTTCTGTGTATTCACTACAAAAATAATCTAGACGCTCTCCTGAAAGTTACCCTAATAGTATACCCGTATCTTTTTATACCTGTTCAAAATTTATTATTTAAGGTCAATACCAATCTTCTAAAAGAAAAAATCAGACTCTCAAAATAACTTTTCAATTTGCAAACATATTACAAGCAAAATAGTATAAACCTGCCTCTAAAGTACAATCCAATCACTGAGCTTCCAAACCTCAACCTAAGTCCGACAGACCTATCAAATCCTTTTTCTATACCCCCACCCCCGCTGATCACAACTAGAGAAACATCCGACCAAAGAAAAAATGATATCGTTAACCTATCTTCAGTTTACTTAACACCCACCGACAAAGCTGTAATAAACAAGGGACTATCATTCTGCCCTACGAAAAAAATAGATCGTATAAAACTAATAAATGATTTTGTTGAGTTCGGACGAAAATTAAGATGGAAACACTTTTGGAATACACATCCTCATCAAAACACTGACCACACTCATGCCGCACTAACAAAATTTAAACCATTATCTTCTAATGAACCACCACAACTTCCCACAAATCATCCCATAGAAATTTTCATGGCTAATATATTATCAAGATTATCTGACGATAGATATATCAGCACCTTACAGACAAAGACAGATAATCTGACTCACGAAGAAAGAAAATCAATCCGTTAACTGGAAAGAAATGGCAACATTATTATATTGCCCTCTGATAAAGGATCAGCAACTGTGATCCTCAATAAAAATGACTATGACAACGAAGGACTTAGACAATTAACTGACTCGACTTTTTACAAACGCACACCAAGTGAGCAGCCAGATCCTGCAGCCAGATCGTGGAAAATGTCCGCGACTTTCTCCATACCAAGGGTACGAACGAAGGACTTTCGGAAGCTGATATAAAGCTGATGATACCAAGCCATCCGAGAACCCCTCACTTCTACATGCTACCTAAAATTCATAAAGAAAATAACCCGGGCCGACCTATAGTGGCATCATACAATGCACCAACAGAAATTATTTCCGCTTTCATTGACTATCACTTACAACCCATTGTACTAAATCTAGAATCACACATAAAAGACACCAATCATTTTCTCAATATCATACATTCACTGCAACTTCCAACCGATAAAAAATTTCTCCTGGTTGCGATAGACGCGGTTTCATTAAACACAAATATTCCTCATGACACCGGCCTTTCTGCTCTTCGCTCGTATTTAAACAAACGTCCCATCCCTCACCAACCATCAACCGAATTCCTGATAGAACTAGCAGAACTAACTCTAAAAAATAATTATTTTACTTTCAAAAATGAGTTTTATCACCAAATTAAAGGTACTGCTATGGGGACTCGGATGGCTCCCAGCTACGCAAATATTTTCATGGGTTCGGTCGAAAATACGTTCTTACTCTCTGAACCTTATAAACCTCTGGTGTGGAGGAGGTTTATAGACGACATCTTTATGATCTGGCCACACGGCAGGAACTCATTGACTACCTTTCTGGAAAGACTCAACAACTGCAGCCCATTAAAATTCACTCATACCATCTTTACCGACACAATCACTTTTCTGGATGTTGACCTCACCATTAAAGAAAATAACTAGATACACACTTCAGTCCACTTCAAAGAAACAAATAAAATGCAATATCTTCACTACCACAGCTGTCATCCACCACACACAAAAAAATCGATACCCTACTCACTATCACTCCGTGGTCGTCGGATATGTAACACGCAAAATGCCCTTAATACTTATCAGAACAAAATTCACGATGGACTTCTTAGGAGAGATTACCCTGATCATTTCCTACGAAAACATATATTCAACAGACCGAGATTTCACCAAAATAATAACATAAATATCAACAACAACACAAACACTAACAACAATAACCACAACAGTAACAACAACAATACTAAACAAAACCAAACACGACTAATCACAACATACTTTCACGGAAGTCAGAAACTTAAAACACTTATCACCGACCATTTACCCATTCTGCAGCAAAATGATGAAACCAAAAACTTACTTCCAAACAATCCACAAATATGCTACCGACAGAACCCAAACCTCAAATCCATATTCACCAAAACAAAACAGCAACCAGTACAAATAATAACGTCTCCTGGCACATCACCATGCCAACGACCACGGTGCAAGACATGCGCTATCATCAACACGGACACACAAATCAAAACACACCACACAACCAGTACATACAAAGCTCAACCAAACACCAACTGCAAAACAAAAAACTGCATATATCTACTAGAATGTCGACACAATCATCACAGACACACCTCAACCATCCACAATAACAATCTCCCTATCCCCATCCATGTACGCTCTCATAACCAAACATTCAACAACTGTTTCACCGTAAGAATCATAAAATCATTTCACCCACCATTGACAGATATAAAATTAAGGACGTGGGAATACTCGTACATATGGTCACTTGGTGCGCACTACGGACCAGGACTAAACAAACAACACTGACTCCACTTTGACTGACTCGACTCGACTCGACCAGGACTTGACTTACAACAGAAACAATTACCATCAAGACCAGGGTACCTGGGCAGCAATGCCATCTTGCGGGTTTGAGTGCGCCCAATATTGTAAATAAACTTCAGGGTAGCGCATGAAGTACCCGCAGGGTGGCCTCTACATTTTTTCAGTCTTTTATTTTTATATTTTCTGTTAAAGTAGGTTAAGCTCATTCATGTCATAAGGTTGTATATATATTTTTTATTCATACACAAATGTCATTCATTTAAAATCATTAGTTATAAGTTTGTATATATTTCATGTCATTTACTGATTTTAATTCGACTGACGCCGGCCCCAAAGTGGGCCGAAATATATTTCGAAAATAATTTTTTTACTATGTTTTAATTAAACAAAAAATAAAATAAAATAAGTGCTCTATGTAGCAATATATATATATATATATATTTATTTCAGTAATAGCTAAAAACACACCAATTTGTTGTTTCGCTGCGTGATCATGTATTCGCGTCCAAGAAAAAGAGGCCAATGAGCCAACATATAATCGCCTCTATCAAAAGCAAAAGTTGCTAGGGTAGGCCATCCTCTAAAGATATAATTGCAACAGGTTTGTAAAATAAACTCAATACAGTGTCAACAGCAGCTTATGTTTGTCAATATAGCAGGCTATTTGGTTCCCCAATAAATATCAAGGGAATACCGGTAACACGAGCCAAACAAGAGAATTCTGAATATTGGCGCAGTAGCTTCAATGCGAGTAAATTACTCGTTTATGTTAGATACACACCTACCTATAGATGAAATAAACGGTCAATACAATAAAAATAGAAATTCAAACAAAAGTAACATGAATATTTTTGGGACAAATATGAATCGGAATGTATTTAAACGCACAACAGAAAATACTAATTTTCCGCCCGCGACTCGCCATACCTAACCTTCTAACCTAACCTATCGGCTCTTTTTTGCGCTGAAGGGTTTTTGGTGGCAAATTTAGTGCAAATTGTATTTTTAATGCGCAAATATAAATACCTATCCCATATTAGTCTTCACTAATATAACAGAGGTAAAAGTTTTTTTGTTTGTATGTAAGGATAAAGCTCTGGAACTACTGAACCGATTTAGAAAACTATTTAATTATGATGCTTAGACTCTTGGATATTGACTATAATTTGTTATTTGAGGACGACAGGTTCTTTTTACCTCGACGCCGCGCCGTCTGATGTTTCGGATTTTTTCTGGCATCATTTATTCAATAAGTACATAATATAATATGTATGTTTTTACAAACTAGAATAGTTATAATATACCTCAATATTTTTAACTTTTATGATAACTTACAAATTGTAATGTTATACATATTCAAATTACTATCAATAAAATAAATATATCGAAAATAACTCAACTGTGATTTTACTTGTATTTACGAGTATAAAATTTAATAAAAAGCTAAAATAGTCAGATATAAATATTTATATCAATAAAATAAAAATAATTTTTTTTTATATAGCAAAAGGTATTACGAAAACCTCAAAATAATTTGAAAACCTCATCCTTAATTTATACGAAAATGATACGAAATCACGACGCGTCAGTATTTTTTGTTTACGGAGCGGCAAGAGCGTACTCCGATACCCATGCTCCCCCCCCCCCCCCCCTACCCGAATAGTGTAACTCCTGGGGGCACACCTGTACCAAGTTTCATGCTTCGGTCAATATCTGATGGGTCTCCATACAAGAGCTGGCAAGAGAACCTCGTGTGTATTACCATACAAATAATTTTAATAATGCCACAAGAAAACCTTCCTTGCCACAAACAATAAAACTAGTTAGATCTTCCGACAACTCTCAACCATTACTTAAATATAACATTGTTGCCATAGGATACTAACTTAGTTACTGAACAAAAACATAACCTCTGGCGTTTGTTACTAAATCCATTTATTACAGTTACGCCGAATTAATAATATTAAACTCTTGGCGTGGTTTCGGCGGACGTTTATTTAGTGCCCTCGCGTAATTTATGCCTCTGTGTAAACCTGGGGATGACGTGGGATCAAGAAGGGTTTGCTGGGTAGTTCTTGTAAATTTAGACTGAATTTAGGTCTTTGAATAAATAAGGTGACCTTGTCTGTACCTTAGACTTCATCAGTTTAGGAATTCTTTTATGATAAAAAACATCAACCCTTCTACTTATTTCGGCCGAGTAAGTGTCCTTGAAACTGCTCGGTAGTAAAAGTGGTTCTCATCTCAGCTCTTTTAATAACATCTTTCTGTTACAGGTTATATTTGCCCAGGGCAAGAAAATGCTGTCACAACGCAGTAAAACTGAGAAATCAGCAATGAGCGTTTTTCCTTATGTCAAATTTAGTGTTACACAAGATTCCTAGATGGCACTGTCGTATTCTTTAGCAACAGAATCAAAGACAAAATTTTCACAGATTCCAAACAAACAAAAACAATTTTGACGTTGATTGCTACGAAACACATTTTATCTATGGTGACATGGACAGCGCCATCTGGAGGAAAGCTAAGAACTAAAAAAAAACAACGAGAAAACCGCTCATTGAAACTTTCAAATTGCACATTTTTAGCTTGTCCTGATATTAAAAGCTTTTTGTCAGTGACATAGACTAGGTGGTAGAGCTAATCCCGGACTCAACTGTGGAGGTACCACAATCTTTCTCGCAAATCCCTCCGAAGTTATTTGGAGGAAAGTAAGAAGACAACTCTCAAACAGGCACATCCAGGTAGTCCACCGATTGATGGCGGTATATCCATCCCCAATAAAATTGTCGGCCCATATATAAAACAGACTATAGGCGGGCAGCGGCGTCCTCACGGCTGCGAGGGTTGCGTGCCCGGCGTGTGGGTATGGGTATATCTTCCAAGAGGACAGCCAAGAGTAGTAAATCTTGGACGGATCAGGCTGATGGATGGATGGATGGATATCTTTGACTACGCATGTTTCTCAGTTTCTATCATATAAAATAAAGCAAATTCTCAATAATAATGTGACAAAGCATGTTCTTCTCATATCCCCTTAAACTTATTATCTATTATTTGTAGTAAAAACTAGATATTTATAACAAAATCCAACTTTTTATATTTTTC
The DNA here is from genome assembly GCA_934047225.1 of Ypsolopha sequella. NCBI lineage: Eukaryota > Metazoa > Arthropoda > Insecta > Lepidoptera > Ypsolophidae > Ypsolopha > Ypsolopha sequella. The sequence goes on from OW203996.1 coordinate 16,156,150, forward strand.
GAAATATTTCGATCTCTTCAATGAGGCCATTCAGAGAGTCTCAGACACCTTTTGATTCGACTGATGATGGCCTCATTGAAGAGATATTTATTCACTCACAATTATATTTACTCACAATTATATTTATTTACATAAAACAAAATAAAAGTAATTGTAGTAAAATATTACTTTGGTAACAAACATCTCGGCATGAAACCATTTTTGTTTCAAAACAAATATATTTTTTTCTTAACATTACATAAAGATATTCTTCTGAATATATTTTATACTATAACATCGGACGAATATAAATAACGCAGTTAAATGGAATCACCGCAACATTTCACGTGATCCTAATATTGATTTTACAATACATTGTATTATATCAGAACTCGTATCACTTATTACTACCAATTTATGATACAAATGCTTTTCATTTATCAAACCTTTTACAGCTCGGAACATCTTTCACTATCGCGTTCAGAGATAGTGTAGACACCCGCTGGATATATAAATAGTTATATTTCTGTAAAAACTAGACGGGGTAGCCTCGCTCCGCTCCGCTTCACTTGGCTCCCCAAATTAATTTACATGTTAACGTTAAATATCAATCGCGCGGTACAAAATGCACAACTTAACTTTGTTTTTCTTATTAAGAAGTTAATAAAAGTGAAAAAGATATTGTTTGCGGCAATTCACGCAAGAATTTGTACCGAACGACTGACGTTTGAACTTAACGCTCCTCTTCGCTCCGCTCGACGTCGCACATATTTTTGACTTTTGGTGCAAGATTTGAGATTTCATACTTTACGACCCTACACTATATGCGAACGCGATAATTGTACGTTATGTACGTTTTTACCTACCTGCGCCTACACAGATATGCTTATAAAGCTGCCAGCGTTGAGGTTAAACGTCAGTCGCTTCGCGCAAAGTGCATAACTTAACTTTGTTTTTGCAATGCACAATTACTCATGATCTAATCCAAACAAACTTAAAACAGCATTTTTTTTTTCTTTTTTCATTTTATTTTGTAGATAATATTTATTGTAGTTACTCTAATTTAATCTAATATGTGTTTCATCATGTAGTATTACAAGGCTGAGCTGAAAATCGGAGGCTGTCTGCATGTGTATCAGCTAGCTGTACGCCGAGCCTAGACCTTTTTGTCTTTTCACTTTTGTATTTATTGCATTTTGTATATTAGCACATTTGTAAGACAAATAAATTATCTTTTATTTTATTTTAGGTTGGTTTTGAAATTATCATGACTACTAGTGTACACAATTTCAAGCTCTTGCTTTATAAACCTTACTAATACTGAACTATTGGCGTCAATAGGCACAGACAAAAATTCAATTTTTTATTTCTAAACAAGAAAAAAAAAAGTATGCACTTAGCGCTAAGCGACTGACTTTTAACCTTAAGAGTATGACATAGCCAAAACAAAAACCAGTTCCGGGCGTGGCTTATTCTATTTTACGATAGCGCGCGGGGGGAAATTCGTCCCGGTCTCTAAGCTCGCGTCACCATAGCAAAAATACGAATAGAGTGGACGAGGCAGGGTCAAAAGTAATACGTATTTTATTTTATCTAATTTATTAGTGTATTTCGATCATCGTCACACGGCATTGATCCTACTTGCTATCACGTCGGGACGTAAATTTATTATGGTCGGCTAAAAGTGGTTTTTTGAGTGTTTGATTTATCAGTTGACCCTCGGAACATTTCAGACACTCCTTTAGAGATACATAATAATATTGTGACGGTTAATTGTCACCATTACCCATTCTTTAAATATTTTTCGCCCGTTGAGCTGGTTTTACACTTGCGGGAAAATAAATTGGACCAAAAATTTCTTTACAAAAAATTTTTACTAAAGTTGTTATTACAAAAAGTGGAAACTAACAAATATTCTCAGAAGGAATGCACCACGTCACTATCTATCTCACTGTATCTTATATCAATTATGCCTCTCTCATTCAACCACGTTTAACTGCGTTACTATCTCATTCCAACTCATTTTAAATAGCGTCACTATTTATCTCACTCTAACGCGTGTTAAATGGCATTTCTAATGAACTTCAAATATTTTTACTGCCCGCCACTCTTTCATTCTAAATTCTAATTATTTAAAAAAATACGCAGCTCCTTTAATAGTAAAATAGCAATAACTTTTTTTTCAAAAGTAATACACAGAAATTGCCAGATCATTTGAAAAACAATATTTGATGAGCCGTTATTTAAGATAATTTGCAAAACTAACATGGGACATTTTTTTTCAGGGTTAGTATTGAACTAACCTAATTACAAAAAATTGCTCATAAATTGGGTTTTTATTTTTCTTCCTGATGTAACAGCATTTCAAGGTTTATTTTTGACTTTATCAATGGCATGACTATTCAGAGTTGCGCAACAAAAATTTTATTCTTAGAATTTAGAACTGGTTAGCTTTGACTCTCAAAAATCTATTTGAATTTATAAAAGTACCATCAACTCGAAGACTATCTACTTTTTGCTGAGGTCATAGTTTGATATTCTGGTCAGTCATGAGCTGGCCTACCAGCCTTCCAAGGGAAAGCGTTGACTTTTGGGACACCTGTTTACCCTTGGGATAAATCGCCAAGTGTTTAAAATATAGAAATTTATTTGTATCATAGTTTGAAATGTTCAGGTCCCTTTACGCAAAATGAAAAAACAAAACTCTTTTAGGATTAATTTGTTGTCCCTATGTTTGTCTGTTTGTCCGTTTGTCTAGGCAATTTTTCTGGGTAAAATCAATAAATGCTAATATTTACAGCCCTGTAAAATATACATATTATAACGTTTTTATGGCCTTTTGTTTAACTTACAAAGAACTAAAATCATTAGTTAACGTGGCACTTATAAGTGAGAAAAACGCTTATTTTGAAAAATACGTTAACAATAACCTAAATGATCCTAAATCACTCTGGAAGCAACTAAAGATGAACATTTTACCTGGCTCTCAAAATTCAGATGACTTGCCTGAACAGCTTAGAAACCCTGACGATATAAATAATCATTTCCTTGATGTTCCTGGCAGTGGTGAGGTCGATAGATCACTCTTATCCTTTTACGAATCACATCGTCGTTCTCAGCACATTTTTGCGTTGGAACCCGTTGATGAATATACGGTGACAAAAATACTTTTACATATGAAATCCAATGCAAAGGGTGTTGATGAGATTATAATGGACATGATCATAATGACACTGCCTCACACTTTACCTTATATTGTCATAATTGTCAATAAATCTATAACTACACACACATTCCCCAACATCTGGAAAATCGCCAAGGTCAGACCTATCCCAAAATGTCCAAATCCTCAGGCGCTTAAGGACCTCAGACCTATAAGTATTCTGCCTTGCCTCTCAAAACTTTTAGAGAAGCTAGTTTCTGACCAAGTTAGCAAATATCTTGAGATTAATTCAATTCTCCCATCGCTACAGTCAGGCTTTAGGAAGAATAGGGGAACAGCTACTGCCCTTATAGATGTCGTAGACAATGTACTTGTGGCTCAGGATTGCGGTCAGGCATCTTTAAATGGTTTTATTAGACTTTTCGCGAGCATTTGACTCAATTAGTATTCCTCTTTTACTAGCCAAGTTAAATTACTATGGGTTTGATAGTGACTCAGTAGCATGGTTTTCCAGTTACCTCCAAAATCGTTCCCAGCAAGTCGTAGTAGATAATACTAATAGCTTGCTTCCATCATCTTCAGTTATAAGTAATGTAACCAGAGGAGTCCCTCAAGGGTCAATCCTGGGTCCCTTGCTTTTTATTCTTTATAGTGCTGACTTACAAAACAACATCAATAATTGTAAATACCATATGTATGCAGATGATGTACAATTATATATTTCCTTCGATCCAGCCAATACTATCTCTGCTGTAAATGCACTAAATGAGGACTTAGCTCGAATCAATACATGGTCAGAGGAAAACTCGTTAGTACTTAACCCGACAAAATCCAAATTTTTGATTATGGGTACGAAAAAGAAGATAGAATCTGTAGAGCGAGAAAATCCTGTATTTCACATTACTGGTCAGCCATTGCAACGCGTTTTGGAAGCACGAAATATTGGTGTCATAATGGATTCAGGACTCCGTTTTGAACGACATGTTGCTGAGCTAGCTAAAACATGTTTATATAGACTTCATTTGCTTTATAAACTACGAGATCACCTTAGTCGAAACGCTAGAATAATGATCTGTGAAACCCTAATTCTCTCAAAGTTAAATTATTGCCTGCCTGTTTTTGAACCTTGTTTATTGGAAAGATCTAAACGTGTACTTCAACGAGTTCAAAATGCTTGTATACGATTTTGTATGCACGTGCCCCCTCGAACTCATATTAGTCCTTATATTAATGGTGCAAAAATGTTAAACATGAAATCACGAAGCAAATTGCATTTCGCTTGTGTTGTTTTTGATGTTGTAACAAAACAAATTCCCAAATATTTGTATGAAAAACTTACATGGCTGCGTCAAGGTACGCGTTACAATACCCGTGCCAAGGCATACAAGCTTCGAACACCTAAGCATAAAACAGCCGCTTTTAATGGAAGCTTTAGATATCTGGCTACTAAGTGTTGGAATAACCTTCCACCGCCAATAAGGAACTCCAAGGCTAAGTCTACTTTTAAAACAAAACTAAAATTATATTTGTTACAGGCTCAAATTCAAAATCAAAACCAAATTGTGCCAGCTTAATTTAAGAATTCTTAAAACACCTGTTTTTTATTCATTATTTTATGTATAAATTATTAATTTATTGACGTAAGTATTTTTTTTTATTAATTTATTTTATATATATTATATATATATATATACATATATATATCTTTCTTCTCCTATTTTTTTTTTTGTATTGAATTATATTATTGACCCAATAAAACGCATTTTCTTTTAGTAAATTTTCTTATGTCACACAGAGAAAATTTTTGTTTCATAAATAAATTTTGTTACATCGCATGTGTCGCAACTCGCGGCCCCTGACGGAAGATCAGCGTCACAGTTCTGCTGTGGCATTTTGCTGAGTCAGAGACCTTTTTGTTGGCTGCATCTTATAAACTACCTTAGGCTGTATAATAGTTTATTGTTTAGATTATTTGTTTTTTTTGTAATGGTGTAGCTTTCAAAATAAACGCCTTTTCTTTCTTTCTTTCTTTCTAACTTTTTCATACAAATTTTCTCCTTATGAAAATATAGAGATCAACACTTCACATAATATTTTGCATTTGAAAGAAAGCACAGAAAGGAACTGTAGAACAAATAATGTAAAAAATATAAAACCATATCTTTCTATTCTAAAGGGATTAATAATTTACTGTTTGTTCAATGTGGAGATAGCTTTGTTTATTATTTTTTTTCTTTGTTACAAAGATAACAAATATTTTCATACAAGGTTTTCCTTAAGGGCTATTTCTCCGAATTTGTAACAAAATATTAAGAAATAATTATAACGGTAAAGTACAACTTTTAGCTAAGACAATTTATTGTTAAAAGTTTGCTATATGCATAAACATATTTTAATGATATTATGGTATCTTCAAAATAATTGGGTTTTCCATAAGCGTGATATCAGATTATTTAAGAAATTTACGGCTGGTATCACGACGACGGATAAGCCAATTATTTTATTACTATTGTAATATAATTAAAAATATGTTAATGCATACAGCAGACTTTTAACTATAAGTTTTCTTAACTTAAAGTTGTATTTTTACTTATTGAAATTGTATTTCTCATTAAGAAGTGCAAGATGACAAGATATTCAAAATAAGTTAATTGAATTTGTGAAATGGTTTCAGGTCAAAACAGTTTTCCATGAAACGGTAATTGTTTATACTTAGCAAAGTGTGTAAACTTAGTCATCTTAACATGAACAATGCCTGTATTTCTCTCTTTTTTATTTCCAGTATAGGTAAAAATATACAAACTTGTTAAACTTTGCGTAAAAACGAGGCAATATTGACGATATCCTGACAGCTATTATGATGGTGTTTTATCAAATTTTGCTTTTTGGGCTGTATAAAGACGTAGTTAGATGTCACTAGAATATACTCATGAAAAAAGATATGAAGAAAATAAGCTGTAGACTTCACATTCGGTTTATACCTATTGTATGAATTTTCAGAAAAATACAGGGGTAAAGGGACCTCTTAAGGAAAACCTTGTATTAAACTATTTGTTATCTTAGTAAAAATAATTCAAGGAAAAAAATAAACAAAGCTATCGCCACATTGAACAGTAGATAATTAATCCCTTTAGAATAGAACAACATGGTTTTCATATTTTTTACATTATTTGTTCAACGATTCCTTTCTGTGTTGACTTTTAAATGCAAAATATTATCTCAAGTGTTCATCCCTACATTTTCATAGTGAGAAAATTTGTATGAAAAACGTAAAAAAAAAACGTAAAAACCTAAAACGTAATATAAATAAAAACGTCAAAAGTATGTTTTTACAGCTCTATAGAGGGCCGTTAATATTGGTATTTTTTAATTTTACCCAGAAAAAATTGTCTAGACAAACGGACAGACAGACAAACATAGGGATAACAAATTAATCTTAAAAGAGTTTCATTGTTTTCATTTTGCGTAACAGAACCTGAACATGTACCGACAGGATTATCTACGATCTAATAATTTTGCCATGCACTGTAAATATTTCAAAATAAATTTCTGTATTTTAAATGCTTGGCGATTTATCCCAAGTAAGTGTACCTATATAATTTGCAAAAAACTTCACTTATTGGACCTGAAATGGTGAGCCAATACTAGAGGGTAATTTCACGAAAAGGTCATTGACCTTTGTTACAGATCTCAGTAAGTATAAGTAAATTAATTTGGGTTTCAATAACGATCACAAAATTATTCTTTTAGAGTAACATATATTATTCTCCCGCATAAAAGTATAAATTCATTCCAAATTCATTCAGTTTTGTTGTTATGACTATGGCACGATGTAGCTAAATAACTCATACGCATATTTTGTTGGGTTTTTAACGGCAGGAATATGATGCTCCTCGAAATATTACTTTATAAAATTAATTTCAATGTGTTTTGAAGTAGTTTCGGGAGATATTTATAGCTTGCAAAAAAGGGCACAGTTTCCACGTCTTACGGGCGCCAACGCTAGGCGTAGACTGACAATATCTTGCTGCCGCTGACTGCATCAGTGGATTTACGTATTTTTGAAAAAAGGGGGTGCTTTTTTTGACCCGAATAACGTGGTATTTGGAAAATGAATAGATATCATTCACACTAATTTTATTTAAAAAAAACCAACAAAATCGCGAAAGCGATACCTGAAACAAAATCGATAAGAAGTGTGCAATAGAGGGTTACAAAAAAATTCATTGACAGTACAAATATGAATCGATTAACGTGGTTTGTGGAAAATGAATACCTTAAAGTTCAACCAAAAACATGTATTTTTTTTATGGCTATACGTAACCTAATTATTGCAACAAAATCATCCGAAAGCTGACATTTTATTTCTGTTTGTATTTTCGTTCCCCTTAACGGGATAACTGACGCTAGAACATCAACAACACCAGGTTTTCAAGGGTTCATTGAAAGAAACTAGGTCTCTCCTCATATTGAAGAAAATATATTTGATTTATCGATCTTTTATCTAGGGATTCCACCTATAAACAATGTTTTAAGATTTATATTTTTGTCAAAAAAAAATGTTTTCCACCCTCTTTTTTTTGGTTTTCAAACGTTCGTTACAAAAACGCAGTTAAGAGATCAACTTGTTTTTTTTTTATAAAATTACCTAAATCCAATATTTTCTTCCCTGCAAAATATTTCAGTATTAGCTAAAAACACACCAATTTGTTGTTTCGCTGCGTGATCACTAGTATTACGCGTCCAAGAACAAGAGACCGAAGAGCCAACATATAATCGCCTCTTTGAAAAGTAAATAAAGTCTTTGCCGTTAGACTTATTGTGCTGGACGGGTAATAAAAAAAGTTGCTACGGTATGCCATCCTCTTAAATGAAGTTATTGTTCTCCGTATACAGTATGATTCTGCTCATTTGTCCCGCCTTTGAGTAATGCTACAGATGAGCAAACAGACATCGAAGCTGCTGCAGTATATTGGTTTAATTTTTTATAGAAACTTTATACAAAATTCCCTAAAGTAAAGTAATCGAATGGGCGAAGGTAGGCATATATTTATATAATGTAACCTATTTAGCATGTAGTATATAGGTGGGATTTAGTCGGCCGCCTGGATACGTGCTGGGGGCTCGGTTGGTGATCATTGAACCTTGTTCCTGGTCTCTGGCCGGGTCTCCGGTACGGGTTCGGCGGTTGATTGGATTTCACCTTGTATAATATATATTTTACCTATTATTTTAATCGTATATATATTTCTACATAAATTAAATAAACCTTTAATCTAGTTCATGTACATTTATTATTTTATTACATATACAGGGTGTAATGATGACCTGCTCAGAAAATGAAACCACATGTAGGGAATACCTCTACAAAGCCATAAAAAAAAACAATTTCGAGAAAATATAACGGTTTACAGAAATTTGTTTTCTCGAACAAAATAAATCGTGTTCCAAGTGTGCACCTTCCCTTCCAGTATTACTACATGTCAGTAACCTGCACGAAGCGGCAACATCGCATTTTTTAAGCCTGTAAAAAAAACGTGGTAACGTTGCACTTGCGAGCGAAACTAAATTAATTATTAATTTTTAGATGTATTAATAGGAATGTCGAAATGAAATTTAGTACAAAGAACCCTCATAACATCCCCTATATGTGGTTTCATTTTCTGAGCAGGTCATCATTACACGGTATATTTTTATAAGATTAAATTTTGACTTGTGAAACGTGTATTATATATACCTACTTTGCAAAATAAACTATTTGAATATGAATTTAAATTTGAAGTACGATGAAAACTTGAAGTAATACTTGCGATTGTCGGCACTTGGTGCAATCTCATCATAGTTGAATAATTCACTTGTACTTGTTTCACAAAATTTTAATATAATTCCCAACTAGTTTCGCTTTATCAGCATTCTCAAGTTTAGTACTAAGATAAAATGTTGTTAATATCACGCAAATATGCTGTTTAAATAACATTGAGGTTAAACGTTGCTTAGTGCAACTTAAATTTGTATTTCTTGTTTAGAAGTTAAAAATTGAAAAAGATTTTTGTATGTGGCTGTTGACGCCAAAAAAGTTCAGTATTAGTAAGGTTTATAAAACATGAGTTTGAAATTTAATGCACAGTTAGTCATGATCCTGTCCCAACAAAGTTAAAACAGCATTTTAAGTTGGTTTTGAGAAGATCATGACTAATTGTGTATACATTATACATAATTGTGTTTATAACCTCACTAATACTGAACTATTGGTAGTATTTTATTCTGTGCTATTGGCGTCAAATGCCACAGACCAAAATGCTTTTCAAATTTAAATTTCTAAACAAGGAAAACAAAGTTAAGTTATGCACTTTGCGGTAGCCTACAGATATTTTGTGAAATAAGTTCATTATTATCACATGATGTAAATACTGATATTTTATTTAAATCCTGTTGTATAGTAGAAAACCATTTTTCTGACGTCACTAAAGGTATACATACATACATATACTCACGCCTGTATCCCAGAGGGAGCAGAGACTACAGATGTTCATCTGATACGATCCCAACACACCTGTTTCACATCCATCAATCTAGTCTTACAAGCTCTTCTATTCGGGGTACTTTTGACATTGCCCTTTTTCAATATGTCGCACATTTAGTCGGCATGCGTCCTTTCTAGGGCGGCCTAGAAGTCTAGCGGTCACCAAATTGAAACCCCGGTTTTCGCGGCCAAATATTTTTTTGTTATGTTCTTTGCATCAGAGTATCAAATGAAGGTCCAGAGTTCGTGAATAATAGTTGCCTGTCCTTCGAATTTATCAGGGAAACTAGGTTATTTTTTTAATTTTATTATACCTTATTAAAAACAACAATCATTTCCCACTACCACGAACACAGTTTTCTCGTTCGTGCAAAAAATATATACTTTAGCTAGGTACATCATTTATCTTGTTTTCAGCGTCCTAACACATTTTATTTTACGAATATTGAACTCATTCATTAGCTATACGGCATTCAATACACACACACACACACACACCCTCTCACACATATAAAATGACACACAATGGTGCTCTGTTTTTATTTTTTATTGGCAATTAAACAATTACCTCGTTTAGGCACAATAGACCCAATTCTAGTTGCGCTCCCCTCTCACATAGAGCGAAATTTAATACGGCCTGGCCTTATTGTTCTTATTTTAAAAGCTTTGTTCCCACTTCACAAGATGGTAGGACTCGCTTTTGTGAACCAACATTTCACAAGTTGATTTACTAAATACGGAAGTCTGGTTATTAGGCTCCATTTTCGCTGCATTTAGAAGTGTACACGGGCAGGAAAATTACGTAAAGTAATCTCAAAGATATAATGCGCATACAAATCTATAGCCGAGCGACCGGACGTACCACGTGACCTTATTGGTTGTATTGAAAGTGTAAGGAAATACGAACTTTGCCGAACAGTGGCGAAGATTTGTATGCGCATTATTACTTTGGGAGCACTGTATTTTGCTTTTCTTGCAGAATTTTATTTATTTTCGTTCTTGATACGTTTGGAAATAAAAATACACTGACTTTTTATGCTTTTATTTAATAAAATCTCTTTTGACTTGAACACGGTTGCTAAATTACAGATATTTTAAAGAAATAGATAAGTAAGTATATGACATGTGTCTGTTAGTTTCGGCTGATAACCGACAATAACGAGTTTGAGGACATATTTTTATTATAATTTCATCAAAACACAAGATCCTTACGTTAATGCACATTAAGGAATAACAAAGCGATTTAGAGATGCTCAAAATACCGATGTTTTATAAATAACGATATTTAGAACGTTAACAAAATGATATTTTTCTAAAAAGTCCTTGTTTTGCAAAATAATTCTTGTATTAGTGTAGTATGTTTAGTTTTCGGTACGATTCTTTTTATTCTTATATATTGTTGTTTCATCACACTATATAAAATTCATATAAAATAACCATTTATTCTAAAGCAAATGCAATACATACATTTAGAGAAAGTGCACCATGTTCTGTGTTTAAGTATTTACAAACTGTACAATTACTAACAACTATTAACAATGACGTCACTTCAACGTTTTATTAAATTAAATATTACACAAATATAAATTAAGTATGACGGAACAGTATTATTTCTTTGCGAGTCGATCTATTTATAAAATGTATGACTATTGAGTGGGGTTTCATTTCAGATAACTCGATTGAGTAAATTTGCTATTATTCATTGAACGTATAAATTACAAAAATATAAATTAAGCATAAAAGTGACTGTTTTTATGAACAGATATTACATTTAATTTTAAGAACACCGTTTTGACATTAATAATTTCAATAATTGATTCCATCACAAGCAGACAGTTTTGGTCCAAGACTGCTACAAACATTTTCGCTACATTGAAAGTATCGATATCTAGGCGAGGTGACATCACTAGTTCCTTGCGTAGTTAGGGTTGGCAAATATCAATACGTTTTAATTATTTAATTGAACAAGGAACATCCCATAAATCGATTTTCATTTTGTCAACCACCATTCTGGCACCCTAAATTATTGAAAGTGAATTATTAACATCAGTTACATTTATATTTTAACGACTACGATTGATATATCAAAAATCGAATTAATACATTATTGAACATCAATTAGTATGCTATTTTAAAAAGAATTTAATAACTTTTAACGTCAGTTTTCGGTAGAAAAACCGATATAACTTCAGCCTTTTCATGTACCTATTAACTACTAAGTATCGTTTGAGAATAACAATATTGTAGTTCGTTACGTTTCTATGAAACGGTTTTTGCAATAACACAATTATTAATTAGGCTCATTTATCACTTTAACGTATACTCTCTATTCGATTTTTATCGTCCTTTTCGTATTTACACTATAATGTACAACGGGCCTAAGAATTTGGTCTTTTCTTGTAGAATATGATAGATTGGAATGTTTTTATTGAAATATTCCTTCGATTTATTTCCCGACCGAGGTTGGTGTTTATCGTTGTCCCCTGACGTCATTGAGCAGCCCCTCGGAGGAGTGAGACGGGGGGAGGGCGTGGGGGGAGGCCCCCTCAGCTCTGTGCTATGGAATCCAACGGCACCACCAGTTTTCCGTTTGAGTAGCTGTAACAAGGGAAAATGTTTTTGAAATTAATAGAATAAATCGTCACAATATGAATACCCGAGGCCCAGAGGTGTTTCGAGTGTGAATTGTGAAATGCAAGTCACAGTCTATAATCGGTACAACCGCGTTTCACCGACGATTATTACGTCCCAACGTGATGGATGGTGAGCCTTACCGCCGTACTCGGGCACAAATACACGCTTTTTAGAGCATGCAGGTTTCCTTACGATGTTCTGCAATAGGTAAGTAAGAACTTACGTTATGCACTGTGCAAATAAATTCCGAAATACTCATTGGTGCATGCCCGATCGGGGATCGAACTTGGATCTCAAGGTTGAGAGGCCAGCGTCCATCCCCTGAGCTATCGCCGCTGCTATACCATTAAATGACATGTTAGAAATCAATATTTCTAATTCTTAGACGTTCTAAAATAAATTGTGTCTATTATATTTAAAAAAAACGGCCAAGTGCGAGTCGGACTCGCGCACGAAGGGTTCCGTACCATTATCTATAAAAACGGCAAAAAACATGTCTGTTGTATGGGAGCCCCCTTAAATATTTATTTTACTCTGTTTTTTTGTATTTGTAGTTATATCGGCAACAGAAATACATCATCTGTGAAAATTTCAACAGTCTTACTATCACGGTTCATGAGATACAGCATGGTGACAGACGAACAGACAGACGGACAGACAGACGGACAGCGGAGTCTTAGTAATAGGGTCTCTTTGGGTACGGAACCCTAAAAATATGGATCAGACAATCAGACAGCAAATATATCAATGTTAAAAAATAATACACTGTGTTGAAATAATAAATGTTAAATAAAATAAAGACAAAGTTAGTCACTGTTTTTCAAACTAATAATAATCTCATATACCAATTGGTAAGCTAATCAAAGGAGAAAATAGTAAGAAGTGCGAGGTGCCACGTTAGTCAAAACTCATTAAAAAAAAAAACTAGCAGGGAAAGTTCATATGAAACTCTGTTCTAGTTGCGTGTCGGGGTTCCGTACTACGTAATAAAATTTACGTGCATGACTTTTCTCAAGACTGACAGACAGACCCACGTGTCACATAAGTGTTTCAATTTCTCATTTTGGAGATCGAAAGCTAAAATATAGTAATAAAAACTAGGAAAATTAATATTACAGAATAATATTAACCTGTACGGTAGTGTGGGAGTTCTGGATTTAGCTCGACTCGGCCTACAGGGATCGATATCTGCAACCAAGACAATTAAATCGGTTTAGTTTTACAATATTATGTGTCTTGGTAGATTAAAAATGAGCTTTATGTTATGTTACTAAAACATAAAAGTAATTTAATTAACAAATGCCTTTACTGAATTGTCTAAGGCAGCGTTTCTTAACCTGTGGTCCGCGGACCCCCGGGGTTCCCCGAGCATATGTGTGGGGGTCCGCAGCCTAATCTATGGACTGAGACATTTACTGCTTTTCTCAACGACATATTTCTGTGAAAAGGCATTCTCTGCTCTTGTGTATACTAAAAATAAATACAGAAATAGATTAAAAGTGGAATCCGATTTGGGACTACAACTCGGTAGTAATATAAACCCAAATATATTAGTTGCAACAAAACAGCACCAACCTTCTCATTAACGTATTTTATATGAAAAACTATATATTTTTTGTAATTTGTAGAACTAAATTAAATGGTCAGAAATTTAATGCTGCTTTTTTATTAAGGGGGTCCTTAAAATTGTGCTTGATTTCCTAAGAGGTCCGTGGACAAAAAAGGTTAAGAAACGCTGGTCTAAGGTGTATTTCTTTTTTGCATTATTTCCAAATGTCTTCAAGTAATAAAGTACCAGCATTTTGGCTAAATTTTCTTGCAATTCCTCAATATCCCTCAGTTATTATATCACGTTGAAGAGCTTAATTACATGGTACCATACGCCGCTGGGTTGGTTTGTCGAACATCGCTTATCTCGAGGGCAACTTTCCTGAAGTAATAATACTTCGATACCTTAATGAGAGAACTTTCTATCGACTTTGTTAATCGTTTCGGACTGCCGCATCGTTCGTACTTCTTTGTTCTTTGACTTTTCCGGTTTACCCTGCAATAACTTTTGCCTTTTTGTATAATAATATCGTGGTATTACATCTGTCTGTAGCAACATCTTGAACTTTGCTTTTAATTAATTTTTTTATATAGATAGTGTACTGTATGAAGGTGGAACAAAAAATGAGATCCTCAGATGGTGTTGAGGCGTAAAGGATGTTTATATTGTGGACACGCGCATTGCCAATCGATGAAAGGTCAAACGACTGATTAAAAAAAGGAATGTCTGTGAGTATGTCCCTTACCATAGAGCGGCTAACATCGTTGAGAGAGGCACGCATCGCATTTGACCGGCTCGGCGTGGCGATTGGTCTGTGAGGCTTGGGACCCGGACTTACGCCGGAAAGTGTACCTAACGAGCAGACCTGCAATGCAAAACGCGCCCGGTTAAACAAAAATAAAGAGAAAACTGAAAACAACACAGGCCGAAACCCTGCGCGCGTCCATATGAATATCGCCCATGGGCGAAGGAATAAGAATGATAGTAAAAAACAAAATAATGAAACGGGTAAAAATATTCTCTGGGTCTCTATGTCCGTACCTAAAATGTTTGTTTTGTTGCTTCAAAGAGCTTTGAACCAAATTAAATGCTATTAGTGTGTGATAGTAGAGTTATGCATGTAATTCAATTTGATGTTTGTTTGGTCAATGATTTGATTTGGTAATGAAAATAGCAGAAATTATTCGATGCATGCATTGCAAAATGGCTACAATTCAATTAGTCGGTGATTTTGCGTCACTAAACTGGAACAGTTAGTATTTATATTAATTGAAGCAGATGTTTAACTCATCCTTGGTATCCTTAACCTATTTTGAAACGAAAAATAAACTGATTTAATGCGACTGAAAATAAAACAACCACTCACCAGTAAGTCCGGCCTTATTGATGCTATTGGAGCTGGAAAACCCAGAAATTTTCTTCCAGGACTTTTTGTTCCAGAAGCCAGTCGTCTTTGCGTCACCGCAGCTTGAGCTTCTAGGTGACTGAGCATCCCGCGTACACCGCGTAGCGCAGTCTTCAGCCCCCAGTATACGCACCCCTGCCCCCCTTGTTCCATAAGCCACGGCTGGCAAGTGAGGCACGGACCCTGTCGGCTTCCGTCGTAAGCTTCCCACGTAACTCGCCCCGCTACTGCTGCCGCTAAATCCGCTATCTAAATCGGGAGGATTACAACTCGCCGGCGACAACAATTCATCAGTCGGCCCCACTCGGAGCAGTTCTTCAATATTATCGCGATCCTCGGCCTTTTCGGAATCCGGAGATTCACATTCCGGCATCAGCATAGCTTCTACGCTCAGATTTAACTCTCCGAGAATTCGTTTATGCCTCGATTCAACCCTGCGGACTTCCTCTTCGACGACGCTTCGGTCGAGCGATACTAAAGACTGCCGCGGACCGTAACGGTGTTTGGGACACGTTCGGGAACCATCTGTGATTTCCTCGTAAATATTTTCTTCAGTTCCGTACCGAGTGACGTAATTATGACGGGCGGAACGCTCTCTAGGAATCCCGCCTCTTCCGCGTTGGCGGTTCACTTTTCTTGACGACGAAGGCATCGATAGATGGTGATCGTAGTACGCGTATGAATAATCAACAGGTTCGAATCGCTCCATTGTAGCAGCAATATTACTCCTATTCCACGTTTGAGGTGGAGGTTCTCTGGACAGATTGACAGCTGCTAACCTAGCTGGAAGGATTTCATCCAAATCCCGCGCGCATCTCTCATCTAAAGACCTGGCACCGTCGTCTTCTTCCCGCCTGTGCCTTCTGTGCGGTCGACGCGAAGTTTGAGCCCTTCCATGATTCCGGTCACAATCTGACGCATGCTCGTGACTAAAGTCAGGCGTGTGACTTCTATACTCCACTTGTCGGTGCTTACAGTCTAATGTGTGGTGATAGTCCGGAGTGTTCCGTAAGCTGTAGCTGGAGTTGCCTTCATAGTCGGAGCGATCGTATGAAGGGCTGTCGTCGGCATTGCTCGTGTGAGGATGAGCGCAGTCGGCAGCGATACCTGACTCTGAAGAGGGGTAGTCGTGTACTTCTGCCGTGATGAGGACTCTGTCGTCTGGTCGGGCAGGTTCGGACACGGCGTGGCGGTGCTGGGGCCTGGGCCTGGCACCAGGTTCCCTGCAACTTGTATAGGCTCGCTGGAGAGATGGTGTGTGCTGGTATCTTGTACAATGGGAGTCGTACACCGCCTCCCCCGGCTCCTCGGGGCTGGGCGGCGCGCTGCGTGATTCCATGGCTCATCCTCTCATATCCAATTTGTTCCTGGAACAAGAAAAATACCTATAAGCTTTTGGTAAGGAGTTACAAAGTTGTATACATGTTATATTTTGTTTGAGCACAAGGGAATGCTCAACGTGCGTAAATCGTGCGGAATGCTCAACCAACTGTGACCTTGGAACGATTGTGCGTGTCTCAATATTAACTCAATATTCAGGAAAAATCCCAAAGCGACATCGAGCAGACCTCGACAAAGAGCAACCATAATATTCAATAAAGGTCCCCGACATAGCAAGGAATGTTGAGGGCAATGAATCCGAAATTACTTGGTCGATGATAAGGGTGGGGTGCACGATCAACGGCG
This sequence comes from Ypsolopha sequella, assembly GCA_934047225.1. Lineage (NCBI taxonomy): Eukaryota > Metazoa > Arthropoda > Insecta > Lepidoptera > Ypsolophidae > Ypsolopha > Ypsolopha sequella. The sequence continues at coordinate 16,173,089 of OW203996.1, forward strand.
TCGATATATCATCATCAGTTGACGCGTAATAAACGCGGGTTCACACGACGTGTTTACATTTCGTATTAGACATTCAAGTCTTGTATACGAACGTACAATATGCTACGTGTAAACACATAACTAGTCGTGAGAAGTGTGTGGTTAGTCGAGCGGCGAGATTAATGGTCTATGAAAGAACGCGACAAGTAAATAGGAGGAAATTTTAGGGTTTCGTCAAACAGAGTTTAATGCCAATTAAGAGACCTCATAAAACAGTTAAACCAATTAGATAATGTTCGCTGAGCTAATTTTAAGTCATTCTGTATCTTTTTGGAAAATGAATCATGAAAAAATGTACGGAATGTTTCGATCATAAATATTACAAATTCAATTTATTTGTAAAACATTATGTCAATAATCTAGAAGGTACCTACGTACGAGTACACTTCGGTAGGTAATTTGAAATTAGTGTAAGACTTAATTTGTTGGCTTAAGAAGCTGAATAACAAACATACACAAACATCTCGCTGTCTGCTCATACATACACAAACATTTTGAACAATATCTAAGTAATATTATTGTTATCTTTCAGAATTTCAACTGAAGTTTGTACAGTTTCAAATTGGAATAACCTGGGGAAAATCCTCATTTTAATTTTTATTGCAACTATCTGTGAATTTATACAACGGATTCCACACCAATTCATTACTATAACGATAAGTGTCCTGATCTAGCAAGGGTGGCTAGGGGGTGATTCCACTTTGATCCACCGTGAACGAACAATTTCAGCACCCTATATGTCAACAATGCGCGTGAAAGAGAAATTACGTTTCATTTATTGAGTTTAGGTATTTTTATAGCTAAATGAAATACATTTAACGGTAACAATATTGTTTTTGGTTTTCAATTGATAAAGTATCTATTGGTTTTATTTGGCCAAACCAGGAGACAAATCCAAGCTACAAGGGATATAGGTAGTCATTACTTGCGTACATAGGTATCCCAGGGGAATTTCTTCCCTACCACATTAGGTCCCTAAGCATACAGACATCTTATCACGATCACGGAAAACGGTATCAGCATGGAATCTCCCACCCTCGAACTTGTCCCTCAAACATCGTGTTACCATGGCAACGCGTCGCTCCCTGCTTATCGCCGTTTCCGGCTGATATTCCTTGCATCTAAATCATCATCAGGACTGGGAAACCGCTCGTAAAGAGCCCGTTGACCGTCCGGTAACGACTATAACTTGCTACACCCTGATAATTTTAGTAAAAGCGAACTTTTAGTAGCTGGTAATAGAGTTGGATTTAGGTAAATCGTTGTGACAGTATTCTGTTATTGCCGTCCTGGGTATTTCTCAGTCGGCACAATTGCATTACGATCGTAAAAGGTCGCCGCGATTGTTGCTGTCTTTGTAGTGGCGGTGATACATCTTTATTTGTAAAGTGCCCGGACGGGAATTGACCACGTTGCGGCTACTTTAACATTAAAATCAAAATATTGTATAAATATTTTTAGAAATAATAATGCGGAAGTAAGAAAAAAAAATTTGGTTTCCTTGGAAAAGTCATCATTAAGGTAGAAGAACGAAAATAAAATAAGCAAAAAATTACATAATGTACTCGTATTATAATATATCTTTTATCAGACTTTTCTTGAATAAAATAACATTATCAGGAAATGTACTTCAATTTGTGATATAACTTGTGTAAGTATAATATAAAAAATAATTCAACATAAATAACAGAAAAAGAAATAATAATACTACAGTAAATTTTATACATCAAAATCGTATGGAATCTGGGAAACCGCTCCTAGCGGACAGTAGCAGAACTAACAGCTACGTATGGCAACCTAAGTTTAATTTCAAACGCAACTATACGGAGATGTTTTCATGCTCAGATAATGAACCTCCGATGAAATTACTGAACTTCCGAAAGAACTTATAAACCAAAAGTCAAAAATAGGTGCGACGACGAACGAAGCCAGGAGGAGCGTGTTAGGTTTACATGTAAGATAAAATAAGGAGCCGACCGAAGCGAAGCGGAGGGAGCGGAGCGAGGCGAAGTTTTTAGTTTTACAGAATTCACGACATTAAAAAAAAATATCTGGAGATCTACGATAAAAATAGGTGACATAGTTTTCGAAATTTTCAGTATTTCATTCGGTAGTTTTCGTATATTTATTAGCACAGAAGTTTTCGGTAGATTAGTATTCAAAGCAGTAACATTCATATATTGAGCATCCTCATTTTTAGGGTTCCGTACCCAAAGGGTAACCAACTGGACCCTATTACGAAGACTCCGCTGTCCGTCTGTCTGTCTGTCACCAGGCTGTATCTCTTGAACCGTGACAGTAAGACAGTGGAAAATAAATATTTAAGGGGGCTCCCATAAAACAGACATGTTTTTTGCCGTTTTTATAGATAATGGTACGGAACCCTTCGTGCGCAAGTCCGAATCGCACTTGGCCGGTTTTATTAATTTAGTTTTCGGAGCTTTTATTATGACCCATAATATATTATGAAGTCACGGATTTCCCAAAAATTTCCAGGATTCAACCCCATCTACTAGTCTAGACTAGACGGTTACTAAATTCCGATAAGTATTAAAGCCGATTCTGAAGGCTTTAATTCTAGTTTTAGTGCTGTCAAAACTTAAAATTTTCCAAAGTAATTTAGCTTCTAATCCTAACACTTAAGGACTAGTTTGCAATGAAGAATATCTAGTTTTGACAGCACTAAAACTAAAATTAAAGCCTTCGGAATCGGCTTTATTATAAGTATAACTATAATACTTAGATATCTTTGTATATTAGGCCGGAATGAAGTGGCGGACATTGTTAAAGTTTAGACACTTCTCGAAATACCTCTCGACTAGACATGACTGCGACATTTACGACCAAATTGGAGGTAAAGACTGTTTTGTTCAAGTTCGTAAACAGAAAAGCCTTGTCTTGATTTAAATAGAGTTCATAATGCTGTGTTTTGAGAAGAATAACGACCTATCTACAACGTTTGGTGAAGACGTCTCTCAGGTTTAGGCCCGTTATAAGTATGTACAATTAATGCATTTCACAAAGACGCCATTGGAAAAAAACGTATTTGGGATTAGTACTTTTCTGAAAGGGTTCAGGAATATTAATGCCTGCATATGTAAGTAAATAGTTTGGCCAAGTACGATTCGGACGCGCGCACAGTGGGTTCTGTATCACAATACATTTTTGGGGTATGGAACCATAGCCATAGCAAAATCAAGGCGTAAAAAAATAAGGCGCTAAAAATAGCAGTACCTGACAAACAATTCGGCACCCGCTAAGTATGGAACCCAAATGTTTATAATTTGTTGTTTTACTTAAGAGTATTACGTATAACAATCTGACCAAAACGTATATTGTATTACCGTCTTAAAGATAGAGCTGAAACAAATTATGTTACTACAAATTACGCTACCATTTCGAGGTTTTTTGTATGGAGAACTTTCTTAGGTTTTTTTTTAATATTTACCGTTGAAAATTTTAACTGGTTACTTATATTTATTTATTTCAAGTAACAAGTAACATTACAGGCTTACCCTAAAGCGTTACAATTCAAGTTACATGATAATAAATATTTTTACTTAATAAAAGCTTTTTTGACTGTTTCATTATATATTTATATTGATTTATATTGATATATATTTCGACCCACTTGCGGTCGTCCTCAACCCAAGTGGGTCGAAATATATATCGAAAGTTTTCTTTTTTATTTCATTTCTACCATAATATTTATAAAAATCTATATATATATATATATATATATATATATATATATATCTATATATATATATATATATATATATATATATAATAAAACAGTAAAAAATTCCAATTACAATAACATTAAAAATAAAAAACTTGTCACTAACACATCTTGCACTTCGTAAGTACCTAAGATATATCTATATATCGGCGGAAGCTTATGGCAGACAGCAGATACTTAGTAATAGGGTCTCGTTTAACACCCTTCGGGTACAGAACCCTAATTAATATTGTTGCCGTATATTTAGGAAACTCTGTCCAGAGCCAAATCCCTTAATTCTTGGTAACGTTCGAATCTTGCCATTGAACTCGATCCTCGGTCTGATTATGGAACTCTTCCTCTTTCCCCCCCTCTATTTTCCCTTCGACGATGATTTTTACTAGAGGATCATGTCCCAGAAGACAAGACAAGACAAATACACAAAAATCAATAATACAGGTAAAAGGACAAATTATAAAAGGAGTTAACAATTGGCGGCCTTATCACTTATAGCAATTTCTTCCAGATAACTTTTGAGTGAAAATTAATTGGCGGAAAAAATAACGGATAGCAAATACATTAGTGTAATATTATACATACAAATGTTTAGAATACGATAAATATCTACACTAATATATTACAAAAATACATAATACATATTATAATACGTAAACGATAAGTAAATTAATATTAGTACAAATGTTTTATTCTATGAAGTCTACTCACCTATAGTTGTAGTAGTGCATGCACACGCACTTTGTGTAGTGTGCGTAACCTCGGGAGCGCTTACAAAACGCGCAACACACACAAAACACGCGTATCTGTACACGTCACTACTAAAACCATAGCCAAATAGACTTCGTAGTATATAACATCTGTATCAGAAGTAGATGGTGCCTGAACATCTTGCCTCTTCTGTTTTCAATTACATTCATGATATTTCTTTTCTCTTTTACTCGTTTCAGCACTTCTTCTTCACAAATTTTTGTGTGTGACAAATTTTCTTGAATTTTTACTAATATTCACATAGTATTCGCGTAATTCAACAGCTATAAAGGAAATTTCAGCTTCAGAGTTTCTGCAATCTCCCTCATTTATCAGTATCGTACCAAATTGATTCCCAGATACCTACAAGATTGTATGTCTTTAGAGACTCCAGCATACAATAAGGAAAACCTTTTTGGTGGTCTTGAAAAGACTTTCTTTGATGCTCAGAAATCTTTTATTGTATTCAGAAATCTGTAGAAATCTTGTATAGACATGTATTAAGCTGCCGTAACGGCCCACACTGATTTATATTAACATCTTATTGGACTTCCTATATAGATGACAACTTGCAATAAAATTCAAAAATATTACCAATTTCTTCAGCGCCTACCGCAGTTAGTAATTTAAATGCGGATAAACGACTGCACAGTGTAATAACTTGGTATTAGATTGGACAAAAAAAAGCTTCTTGATTACACAAAGCTTCCAAACTTCTCAATGCGTTTCAACAGTTTTATTATACAGACTACAAGTAGGCACTTTGTTAGCCAAATTGGCTAGTGTAATCGGATTTTTGAGGAAAAAACTATCGTAAAAAACTTACTCTAGGGGTTTTTTCTAGTTTCTCATAGCGTGCGTGACATCAGCAGTTTTTTGTTCCCCTCCGGATTAATCCCCGGTACGATTATAAGGAGGGTGAAAAAAAGTCATGCAATATTCATACTAATGACGTCGTAATCGGCATTACATCCGTGTGTGTCCAATTTTAACATCATAAATTGATTCTTGTTTTTGGTAATTAGAAATTCTTTACTTATATTATATAAATATACATAATGTGCGGAATTAATATTAATAATAAAAATAAGTACGTTACTCAACAACCCCTAGTAACTTTAAAATATCAAAAATTACAAGATGCTATTGCAATAAACAAAATGTATACTACCCAACAAACATTTAGGCGCTACTGCGAGGGCTATAAAAGATCTATGAAAGCGCTCCTAAAGTCTTTCAGATGTAAATAAGCGATTAAACTAGAGTTAGAGCGTGGTCTAACCCCGATATACCCCCGGATTAGGCATAACTTTTTACAGGCTTAGGTCCTTCAACGGCGATATGAAGGTGGTAAGAAATGGAATTAAGTTGTACGAGAGGGCTATGGAAGTGCTAAAGGGGTGATAAATACGTCTCACAGCGATACAAGAGTCGTACTATAGCCATGCCTAACTCTCATCATTTTAGGTTATTTCTTCCGGTGTTATTACAGCGCTAGTGGAGACCGAAAGTGCTATCCAAGGTCCACAACGGCGATGAAAATAACTTTAAGTTATATTGCAGGTATATTAGTATCAATTTTAGCTCTCTGGGTTGTAGCAAACACAATATTTATTTGAATAGGAACTCCTTAGGTTGTAAAACGTATTTTTCTCTGTACTTTTTACACACAGGTAAACAGAGTGACTCAAACAAGTTGATAAAGTGTTATTTTCAATGGTAGAATGGAAGCACTCTCAAAATATCATATTTATGCTAGTGCACGTGTTAAGGATTAAACTATCATTGCGAAGGTAAGTTTACTGTGAATATAAATATACATTTTCATCTCAAAATTAAAGCGCACATGGAATAACTTCTATTTACTAAAGTGTAACACGTATTATATAGGTGTAATCCATGGTTTTTATGGAATTAATTCATGTTTGTTTCTATCTTCGATTCTATGCGTTACAGCATATCGGCTAAGGAACTTTCTAAGCAAATAACATCCAAATTACAATGAATAACTCAATTTTAATTTTTAAATTATTCACGTATAATGGCGGTGTAGGTTAAGCCCACGAGTAAGTGCGATATAGCTTCTTAGGGTGTACTGTGGTCATGATTAGCGCTTCTTTAGAACCCATACATGTATGGTAGTGTTTAAAAAGAGTTTGATACAACTTTGACATTTAAAAGAACTGTAATGACAACCTATAGCATCTAGTGTTAGAAGTGGTTTAATGAGCGCCATTCAAGAACTAATGATTCTAACAGACGCTGTTGTAGACTCTTGGGTGTTTAAGGAGTGATTTTTAGCGTCAATATAAATCTTGAGGAGGAATTAGGCGTCTATTATCTCCTTTATAGATCTTACAGTTGTAAGTTTAGGTTGAAGCTATAATACAAGATGGTTTGCTTGCATTATGGCAATTGGAATCGCTACAATACAACTTTAACCTTATTTTGACGTTCCTTTAAACCTATTATATCGCGCTGAGTGCTAATGTTGTTTAAATATCGCAAGTTTATCACCTGAAGCCATAAATATTGCTATTCTAACAACTTTTTACATCTTTAAGATTTAAAAAAGATCTAATTATCGCTAAAATGTTTGTTGGGTAATCATTATTAATTAGGTGTAAATATGAAAAATGATAACATGATTGACAGCTTCAAAATAACTTGATATCTACTCGTATCTAGCATTAGCAATAAAAAGCAATCTATCATATTGTGATAAAATCCTAACCGAATAATAACTGCTGTCAATGTAACATATGCACCCCCGTCACAATCCCGATAGTGCAGTGGGTACCATTTAGAGATCCTGAGTAAAAAGATACAAACGAGTATTTCGGAGAATTCTTGCCTCACTTTTTTGAATTAATAAATTTTTGCTACTAATAGCTTTTTGCTCGCGGCTTTGCTTGCACTTTCAAAATCTTTGCCTATAACACGGTAATGATAATAAAGCCTTAAATAAACCTTCCTTATGAAACTGAAAACAGTAAAAGTGAAAACAACAAATATCCATTTGGGGACTCTCTAGTTATAAGCATACATATAAACAGACAGACATAATAACAACATTTATAACGTGTTAATTGTGACAGTGGAAATGAAGTTTGTTTTAGAGAACTCATATCACTGGAGAGTCGCTCTCTAAACCAAAACAGGTTACAATAACTAATCCTAAATAGTAAATAGAAATAAGTTGTGTTCAGTCAGAACAAAATAAAGCGAAAACTTTTTTTCGGGTCCCTCTATCAAAATGAAATTTACCCTGATCAGTATTTTTGTCCAACGCGTGGTCACATGTGGCGCACTGTGCAGTGTAATTGCTTTGCTATCCAATTTGTCTTGATAAAATATTAAACCCGGTTAAACATGGACGTTCTTTCTGCATCGAGGGTACATAAATAACTAAACAAGGGAGAAAATACTGGTGATTGTACTTGAGTAAAACTTATTCGCGATATTTTTTCATCAAATAGAATATATCGTTTTCCGTAAGGGATTTAAAATGTCTTAAAGGGGTTGCGGCAGCTCTCGTTGATTGTTTTTCCCATTTTTGAATATAAAGTATTAAATAAATGTAATTTATTGCATTATGCGACAATGGTTTACTGTCAGTTAAGAGCGGTATCGCAGCCAAGTTGTGAAAAACCCACTTTTTTCTAATTAATCGAAACAGAACACTTACATTCAAAATTCACTGAATAGTTATTCAACAAAACCTTATTAACTATGTATTATGTATACTGCATTCGCAAAGTTTCCATTGGTTTCTGCAAATTAGAAATTCAAAAAATTTAAATTTTATAAATTTTCTGTGTAAATTAGAATTTAAAAAATGTTGAAATTCTTATTTACAGTAACCAGTGGAAACTTCGCGAATGCAGTATACACAAAACATAGGTTTTGTTGAATAACTATTGAGTAAATTTTGAATTTAAGTGTTCTGTTTCGATTAATTAGAAAAAGGTGGGTTTTTCACAATCCAGCTGTGATATCTCTCTTAAGTTTTTCTAGCAAAGTTGCGTATTACTTTTTCAATTATCCTGAACAACAATTGTTGTTTTGCAGGATCATTAAAAAAGTAATAAATAAAAAAGATAATTAATTTTGCTAGAAAAGCTTAATTGACATATAATAACTATTGTCGCCATAAATCACATATATCCAATACTTTTCGATAAAAAATAACAAATAAAATCGTCAGTGTATTGTGTGTGTTAGTATTTTTGTATATCACAGGGTGTTAAGATAAAGTTGCGGAAGCCGGAAACTGGCGATAGAACACGTCCATACAAACAACATCTAGTGAAAAAAAAATTGCGAAATCGAGGAGAAAACAACCGGTCGGGTCGTTCTATACATTTTGATCGGGTAACTGTATGTATTTTATGGAACAGCAGATTTTTTTTCCGCGATTTGAGGTTTCTTCGTACGGACGAGTGCTATCACCAGTTTCCGGCTCCCGCAACTTCATCTTAACACCCAGTATAAAAAAACTGCTTTATTGAATTGAGCTGTTGAGTAACTAGGTGAATGATTATAGAAAATTCAATGATTTTAAAACAATTTTGAACTGTGTCAAATTATACGTTGAACTGAATAGACGGAACCCTTGATCTTTGTCTGAACGTGACGGACTTTATCGTCCGTGGACATTGTGTTTCCCGTTTTAAAGATAATGAAGGGAATGTAGCAGTGGTACCAACCAGAGGCTATGCGAATTTTATTTTTGCCACAGTTTTTGGATTGACCCAAGCAAAAAATCGCGCAGTGCGAGAGGGGCGGATTCAGAGCAAAAGGGAAAAAAGTTGGTTTTATATTTTTATTAAAAAAAAAACTAAAATTGCTAGCAAAATTTCAAATATCAAATCTTTAGATATTGTTGAAACACACTTAATAAAATATGATTGAGTTCTGTATGATATGGTTCCTATTCATATCCAAACATGTTTTCCAATTTCAAAACCCTAGATTATATAGTCAAAATGCATATATCAGAAATTTATTGAAACTTTCCGTGTATTTCATTAAATACACAGAAAAGAAACACCCATATTTTTTTCGCATATCACCTTAAATCAATAAAATCATTCAATTTGATGAGTTCCATGGTGATACTTTCGCATGTGTTGCGTATGGCTGTGATGACGTCATCATTTTCTGTACGTTTTTTTTTTTTCTAAAATGTCATATTTGTTATAAAACGAAAGGGCTTCATGAGCTGATTGTAAAAATATACTACATCGTCACACTTCAGCCACTTGTTTTCTAAAAATAAAAATAAACATTTTCAAAACCACAGAACTATATTAATAGTTCAAAACATACAAAGTTTGGGCTTCTTTAGGTAGGAAACGGCTGAAGGAATTTTGTAAAACATACGTCAAATTACTAGTAATATTCCGAAGTCTAACATTATTATAGCAAAAAAAAATACATATAAATGTTAATATTTCTTAAATTTCTTTATACTTATTCCTTCCTTTAAACATACGAAATACAGTATAGCTTCTCGACTGAAATAAGTTCATGAAAGGAATGTTGAAAATATAAGGGAATAAAAAATTACTTACAAAAAATATACTTTCCGACAAAAGATTTTACTTTTTTTTTCAGTGCGCCACTTCGTAAAGTCGTCAATAGGTTCTCAAATATCTTTCTTTTGAAATCGGGGGTAACAGGTTTTCTACGACTGCCTGTGCCTGTAGTTTTATCGATTCAGGCATTAAATCAAAATCATCATTATCACTTGAATTCATAATTTTTTCGTTAAAATAGTTTAAAATAGTTATTATTATTATTAGCCGTTTTATTTTAAAATAGTTAAAAAACCCGCAACGTTTTCAACAAGATTGGCGTGGCGCCAATGAAATTTTTTTTTCATGCGATTTTCTTGCTGGCCAGTGCGATCGTTTTAAAAAGAAAAGCAGTGTCACTTTTAAGCGTCTTGCCAGGGTCTTGCCTCAAATATGAGGTCTTGTCCCAAATAACAAATAAAGGAGCCTCGTTCGATTTTCAAATTTTTTACGCAACATTTTTTGCGGAGCAACCACCATATAGAAATCGCAAAAAGTACTGGTAAATTCCCTTTATTGATTTTACCACGGGAAGGTAAAAATATGTACAAGATTGCTCCTTTACTATTGTAAAGGGGAGTTTCGTCAATACAGCTTACATATTTGAATTATGTAAAAAATGTATATATTTTTATTCGGTTGTTTAATGGCTGTTAAATATATTATATGGACACTATTTATACCAATGCAAATAAATACTATAGGTATATATACGTATTTACACTATGTATTTCAGTGGATATTTAAATTTATTAATTAGAGGACGAAAAGTTTACATTAATTCTACAATAATTCTAGAATCTGCCGGACGTGTAAATGTATAGAAATGCTAAACATCAGTTTTGTATTGGATTCAGTTCCGTCAATGTAGATGGTAAAAATTTGAAAAAAACTATGGCGTGTTTATTGACTAAAGACACTTATTAATTATACTATATAAATAAACATATATTAAATCTTCTATTAATTATAATACTTTTAAAAAAGCATGAAATTTCACGAAAAAGGCGATTCAGTTTCCATATTTCAAAACCGATTGAAACGAAACTAACACACGCAGATACTTACTAGAAAAAGTCTATCTTTATAACATAAAAAAATATAGTTAATGTGCTAATGGAGCCGCGATTTCAAAATAGAATAGAATAGAAAAGTTTATTTGTTTGACTTTTGGTCCTTAAAAATTAGGTGTTACAATATGCTTAAATATGTCATTCCTCAAAAATCTGCCAAATTTGGCGTGCAAATATTTATCTAAATAAACACAAACAAAGAAACAATCTGAATTACAAATAAATATATAAAATAACTCAATTTACAATGTTAAATTATGTGAATCGTCAATTTAAAAAGAACACGAATGTCAATCTATAATGTTAAATTATGTGAATCGTCAATTTAAAAAGAATACGAATGTCAATCTATATAAACTAACGTTAAAAATTATTATTATAATTAAAAAAATCATCCATCGAGTAAAAACATTTGTCGACGAGCCACGTGTGAAGTTTGCTCTTGAATTGGTTTAGTGTTTTGCGTGCGGGGCATCTGATTAGAGCAAGATAGACAGTTAAAAACAAAAGCGTTAGAGCAGGACTGAATTTTAGCATTGTGCAGCCCTTAAAATGTGGGACGTTTAGTTTGCATGATTTAAATTAAAGTTTTGCTTCTCTTATTTGTCTTAATGATCCATATTTCGAGAAATGTTTTATTAAAATTAATATTAATGTATGCAGGGTCGTCCGCAGGGTAATGTTTATACAATACTTATTAAACGTGTGGGTTTTGAATAATAGTGGTCCAAGGGGCCTTAATTACGGTGCCTCTGAATAAATGCGTGTTTCGGAAAATTTCAAAGTTTAGTCATTTGTAGCAAACAAATTGATATTTAAATTATAATTTCTGGTCCTTTTTAAAGCGACTTTAAATTAATTCGCTAAAGTCATAGCGGAGATGATTCATTCATTAGCATTAGAGCAAAACAAAAACATTTTTACTTACTTACAAATAATATTATTTTGTGCTTACGTACTAATCAAGCCGTGGCAGCCTTCGAAGAAGAAGTCATCTTCAAAAACCCACCTTTTTCTAATTAATCGAAACAGAACACTTAAATTCAAAATTCACTCAAAATTATACACAGTATCCACAATAAATATAGGTAATAAGGTTTTGTTGAATAACTATTGAGTGAATTTTGAATTAAAGTGTTCTGTTTCGATTAATTAGAAAAAGGCGGGTTTTCACAATCCGGCTGCGAAACTGCTCTTAGATAAGCACAAATATTTAATTTGCGCTCTGGTGTTTCTTTGAAAAATGTATTAAGTATGATCAGTAAAACACTTTAAGTACTTTCGTAGCACTCTATTTACAACAGCTGCAAATGGTATACAAACAGAACTGACATAAATAAACTCGCGAGTTCAAACTTGCCCCTCCTTAAGCTATTCATAATAACTAACAACTTATAAGAAACTATTACTTACATCTGTTACTAAGAACTGTTAAATCCCTTTTCGAGTGCCCTAGTTTATGCGACAGTCAACGCAAAAACCTATTAAGTGGCTTCTCGTGGATTGTACTTTACTAACAGAAGGGGGGGGGGGCGGGTTGTCCCTTGTAGGGCCCCGTATTCGACCATAATTCCTATGAAAACACTAGTAACATCTATATAGTAATGAAATGTTATGTGTAAATCGGTGTTTCAGAACTTTTATTAACAGCAAGTAACTATTACTACTAAAAAATAAAATATATATAATAACAAATGAGTCTCTGTGCAATTTAGCCGGTGCATATAAAAAAAATATGTTTTTACACATGGAAAATTTATTCTAGTTACAGAAAAAGAAAATCGCATTAGATTCTGATAAGTATTTCCAGAGGTATAGTGAAAATACTGAAACCGCGCGAATATTGGCGGGAAAACAAAATATGCCAATAATTCTGCACATTCGCAACTTTCACAAACATACAGAACGGACAAAATTAAATTGAAAAAACCTCTGACTACAGTTCAGAATAAAAAAAAATGGAAAGTGAAAACAACTTGGTAATTTGTACGTAAATTTTCCTTTGCAAAAGTTGTTCAGTAAAATATGTGGTGTGAGTAAATGGCAGCGACCTATTAACATTTAGATTTATGTGGTTCAATTCAAAGTACCTAAACAAAAACAGACTAATGTAGCTGCTACTTTAATGTCAGGAGAGCAGTAAATAAATCGCAAGTAAATACTTATTCGAACCGCTTTCCCAATGGCCGCTAACTTAACTTTATTGCCGGCTGGATTGCTAATTTTTACGGCGCAATTTATAGATAACACCGGACGGTTAGCAGTACACGCCTAAGCTTCAACATGGGTACTATCTTTAGGGTTAATTATAGGTTGTGGTTAGGTTTATTATTGTGTGAAATGTGTGAGGAGCATACGTAAGAGGATTTCCTTTACATAAAACATGTTTCCACTTACCTTGTTATGCCGAGTTTACTACCAATGTATTTCTATGTAAAAAATACTCTTGTAAGTCTGTAAGTTGTGTAAATATATAGTATATTACTCAAATTTTAGTACAAAAATCGCTTGGTTGACGCCACTAAGCCATTACGCCAGGGCTACAGTTTGAGGCTTCTGGCTTCTTGCTGCGCTTCCAGGCGGTTTTTGCGACGGGCTTTGCCCTGCCGTGACACCCGTCGGCGCCTTCCACCGCATCAGATGTATAGCGCGCTCGTTCTTTTAAAGCGCTCGACACTAGGTTCGTCATGTGCGCTCGATCACTATTTCAACCGCCCCCCTCCCCGCACACCACCGTCCCGAGAGCGCAAGTTACTCGAAGCCGGACAAGACGCGCGAGCGGCGACCCATGACCGGCTCTATACAACTTCATACATTTGTTCTCTCCGCCGCGCCGGCACCGTCACAAGAAGAACCGCTTGGCGCGCCTCTCGAAGCCTGAAGCTGTGGCCGACCGGTTAGACGTCGTCGTAAGGAGGACTAACTTTTTTTGCCAACACATCAGTGCAATGGGGATCCACAGGCAAAGCTAATTACAGATGGCGCTAGCGTTGGTCCGGACAATAAATACTACGGTCCGGCTATGTCAAACTATGTTGTTGTGTGTTTTCCGGTTTTCCTACTGTTTTTCTCAAATATCTCGCGTTTTTTGTACTTCCTATTATCACCTGTATTCCAATACGTTACATATTTGTTATTGTTATTATGTTATTCATTTTTAATACGAGGTTTTTCGGGAATAAATTAACAACATTATTAAAGCAACCTAGTACGGCACTCAAAAGCATAATTCTAAGAAATTAATCGAAAATCCCAAAATAATACAAAAACCCAGAAATGACTGATTTTCATGGCCGGATCGACGATGCGCAATCTACAGGGATAATTTGGCAGTTTGGATCCCTATTGAATTATCACTTGTCAGTTTTCCGTGGTTGATAAGATTTTTAATGGCTAAAGTAAGTGGTCTGTCGTTAAAGCCGAATGAGCATTTGAATCTGTAAGCCAACATGTAGAAATCACACCGTTAGAAAATAAATTTCAAACAATATACCAAAATCGTATTTTTGTAAATAATTGTTCAATTTTAATCAAAGTAAAAATAAATCAGTTCTTAATTTCGCCAACCCGCCTATGCTCAGGCTAGATTGGTCTTCTTACATTTTTAATGGCCAATCTTGATTGTAATACCCCATTCACGAGCTACAGGAGTTGTGAAGGAGTTTGTCAAAGAAAGATTCTGGGAACCAGCATCGGTTTCTAAAATGTTTTTACGCTCATTTTGACTGCTCCGTTTCAAAACCCGGTATGTGATTGTTAATTCTGATTAAAATGAGATGCTTGCAGAACCATCATCATAACATTTTTTGTTATTGTATTTTTTGACAAGGCATTTTTTTGTTTGTTTTCACATCTTTGATGACAACAAAAGTTTCCTAATTGAACTAACTAATCGTTTTATCTACTTCCATACTGCAACAACATAATTACAACATTAAAAGTGGTTTTATAAGTACCTACATTGTTTGACCGATTTTATAATATTGCATTATAACACCGCAATTCTGTCCAATTTATTATAATACCCATCAGAATTCCAAATGTTTTCCGGGTCATGTGCCACTTCTGCTAGCAGCTGCTAGAAGTTGCAATAAATGTCGCGAAATAACAGAAATTCAAAAAAATAATATTTTATGAATCTGGATAAAATTACCTGTTTAATTAGGTATAACTTTTATGTTGTGATATAAAATCTTGCTTTCTAAACTACTTACAAAACACAATGACTCCAATCAAAGACATATTTGACACGAAGAGTTTTAATAAAATCGGGTGTTTTCAACAGCAAAACCTCATAAAACTTCATAAAATAACACTAACACATTGCCTAAATATTGGACAAAACCTAGTAAATACAATATTTTTAACGTACAATCTGCGAATAACCTCCAACTAAGAAGTACCTACCCGTCAGAAATATCTGCGTACCAGAAAGCCCCTCCCGCAGGGATTTATCTGACGGGTGGACGTCATGCTTGCTCTGCTGTTTTCTTTTTTCTTCCTTTGCATTAAAAAGAGATAAAAGCAGTTCAATGTTGAAAATGCAGGTGCATGGATAAGAGACACTGTGTAACTATATTTATCTCTTTAACTCGTTCAAAATTATGATCAAGTGAAAGAGATAGACATAACTTACAACAAGAATCATGAATCTCGCGCTTTTTTTTCTCATATTTCGTTAAATTGTTTGCAGAAATTATTATAAATAATGTTACGCGAAGACGATATTTTTGATGGCCTTAGATAAAGTATTGTGTGCAACTGGACATCATTAGACATTGGAATTGGAACACTCGTGCCAAATTATTACGAAACGAACGAAATATCTCTGATTATGTCACAGTTGCACAATATTATTTTGGTATACGAGTAGGTAACATTTTACACGAGTGTTCCAATGTCTAATTATGTTCAGTAGCACACAATACTTTATCTACGACCATCAAAAGGATCGTCTTTGTTTATAATATTCAACACAATTTCAATTTCACGGAAAATTGTAAAATGAACGCTCGAGATTCTTCTCCTATTCTAACTTATATCTATCTCTTTCACTCAATGATAATTTTGAACGAGTGACACATGCTGCGACGTGTTGGCCGTCAACACTGAACAGAGCATGAACTGTAATACAATAATAAATTGGCAGAATCGCGCGGTTTGCAGCATAAGAGTAGATAAAACAAAATTTTTAAATTTAATCATGAGTCACATAATGTTTTGAAACTATATCATGGTACGTCGTCGTAGACAATGAACAAGTTTCGCCTGTTTGTTACATGGGATGTTACAAGTTACAAATTTATTATCATTGAATAATATTCAAATCAAAATAATTTCCACGCGTGATGACGTCAATGATTTTTTTTTAATGTGAAACCTACCCCGCGTTCCGAAATAGAATTATTTCGCTAAAATCGATTACGAAAGTATGAAGTGAATGGCTTATGATCCATTGTAATTCTATTACGGACCGCAGGGCTACAGACGCACATTGAACGCACGCTCAGTATGGAAACATTTCTTTATGAGTATGACATAGCCAAAACAAAAACCAGTTCCGGGCGTGGCTTATTCTATTTTACGATAGCGCGCGGGGGGAAATTCGTCCCGGTCTCCAAGCTCGCGTCACCATAGCAAAAATACGAATAGAGTGGACGAGGTAGGGTCAAAAGTAATACGTATTTTATTTTATCTAATTTATTAGTGTATTTCGATCATCGTCACACGGCATTGATCCTACTTGCTATCACGTCAGGACGTAAATTTATTATGGTCGGCTAAAAGTGGTTTTTTGAGTGTTTGATTTATCAGTTGACCCTCGGAACATTTCAGACACATCTTTAGAGATACATAATAATATCGTGACGGTTAATTGTCACCATTACCCATTCTTTAAATATTTTTCGCCCGTTGAGCTGGTTTTACACTTGCGGGAAAATAAATTGGACCAAAAATTTCTTTACAAAAAATTTTTACTAAAGTTGTTATTACAAAAAGTGGAAACTAACAAATATTCTCAGAAGGAATGCACCACGTCACTATCTATCTCACTGTAGCCTATATCAATTATGCCTCTCTCATTCAACCACGTTTAACTGCGTTACTATCTCATTCCAACTCATTTTAAATAGCGTCACTATTTATCTCACTCTAACGCGTGTTAAATGGCATTTCTAATGAACGTCAAATATTTTTACTGCCCGCCACTCTTTCATTCTAAATTCTAATTATTTAAAAAAATACGCAGCTCCTTTGGTAGTAAAATAGCAAATAACTTTTTTTTCAAAAGTAATACACAGAAATTGCCAGATCATTTGAAAAACAATATTTGATGAGCCGTTATTTAAGACAATTTGCAAAACTAACATAGGACATTTTTTTTCAGGGTGTGGTTTCGAACTAACCTAATTACAAAAAATTGCTCATAAATTGGGTTTTTATTTTTCTTCCTGATGTAACAGCATTTCAAGGTTTATTTTTGACTTTATCAATAGCATGACTATTCAGAGTTGCGCAACAAAAATTTTATTCTTAGAATTTAGAACTGGTTAGCTTTGACTCTCAAAAATCTATTCGAATTTATAAAAGTACCATCAACTCGAAGATTATCTACTTTTTGCTGAGGTCATAATTTGATATTCTGGTCAGTCATGAGCTGGCCTACCAGCCTTCCAAGGGAAAGCGTTCACTTTTGGGACACCTGTTTACCCTTGGGATAAATCGCCAAGTGTTTAAAATATAGAAATTTATTTGTATCATAGTTTGAAATGTTCAGGTCCCTTTACGCAAAATGAAAAAACAAAACTCTTTTAGGATTAATTTGTTGTCCCTATGTTTGTCTGTTTGTCCGTTTGTCTAGGCAATTTTTCTGGGTAAAATCAATAAATGCTAATATTTACAGCCCTGTAAAATATACATATTATAACGTTTTTATGGCCTTTTGTTTAACTTTTTCATACAAATTTTCTCCTTATGAAAATATAGAGATCAACACTTGATATAATATTTTGCATTTGAAAGAGAGCACAGAAACAAACTGTAGAACAAATAATGTAAGAAATATAAAACCATATCTTTCTATTCTAAAGGGATTACTAATTTACTGTTTGTTCAATGTGGCGATAGCTTTGTTTTTTTTTTTTTTCTTTGTTACAAAGATAACAAATATTTTCATACAAGGTTTTCCTTAAGGGCTATTTCTCCGAATTTGTAACAAAATATTAAGAAATAATTATAACGGTAAAGTACAACTTTTAGCTAAGATAATTTATTGTTAAAAGTTTGCTATATGCATAAACATATTTTAATGATATTATGGTATCTTCAAAATAATTGGGTTTTCCATAATCGTGATATCAGATTATTTAAGAAATTTACGGCTGGTATCACGACGACGGATAAGCCAATTATTTTATTACTATTGTAATATAATTAAAAATATGTTAATGCATACAGCAGACTTTTAACTATAAGTTTTATTAACTAAAAGTTGTATTTTTACTTATTGAAATTGTATTTCTCATCAAGAAGTGCAAGATGACAAGATATTCAAAATAAGTTAATTGAATTTGTGAAATGGTTTCAGGTCAAAACAGTTTTCCATGAAACGGTAATTGTTTATACTTAGCAAAGTGTGTAAACTTAGTCATCTTAACATGAACGACGCCTGTATTTCTCTCTTTTTTATTTCCAGTATAGATAAAAATATACAAACTTGTTAAACTTTGCGTAAAAACGAGGCAATATTGACGATATCCTGACAGCTATTATGATGGTGTTTTATCAAATTTTGCTTTTTGGGCTGTATAAAGACGTAGTTAGATGTCACTAGAATATACTCATGAAAAAAGATATGAAGAAAATAAGCTGTAGACTTCACATTCGGTTTATACCTATTGTATGAATTTTAAGAAAAATACAGGGGTAAAGGGACCTCTTAAGGAAAACCTTGTATTAAACTATTTGTTATCTTAGTAAAAAATTATTCAAGGAAAAAATAAACAAAGCTATCGCCACATTGAACAGTAGATAATTAATCCAAACATGGTTTTCATATTTTTTACATTATTTGTTCAACAATTCCTTTCTGTGTTGACTTTTAAATGCAAAATATTATCTCAAGTGTTCAGCCCTACATTTTCATAGTGAGAAAATTTGTATGAAAAACGTAAAAAAAAAAAACGTAAAAACCTAAAACGTAATATAAATAAAAACGTCAAAAGTATGTTTTTACAGCTCTATAGAGGGCCGTTAATATTGGTATTTATTAATTTTACCTCGAAAAAATTGTCTAGACAAACGGACAGACAGACAAACATAGGGATAACAAATTAATCCTAAAAGAGTTTCATTGTTTTCATTTTGCGTCACAGAACCTGAACATGTACCGACAGGATTATCTACGATCTAATAATTTTGCCATGCACTGTAAATATTTCAAAATAAATTTCTATATTTTAAATGCTTGGCGATTTATCCCAAGTAAGTGTACCTATATAATTTGCATAAAACTTCACTTATTGGACCTGAAATGGTGAGCCAATACTAGAGGGTAATTTCACGAAAAGGTCATTGACCTTACGTATTGACGTAAGTATAAGTAAATTAATTTGGGTTTCAATAACGATCACAAAATTATTCTTTTAGAGTAACATATATTATTTTCCCGCATAAAAGTATGAATTCATTCAGTTTTGTTGTTATGACTATGGCACGATGTAGCTAAATCACTCATACGCATATTTTGTTGAGTTTTTAACGGCAGGAATATGATGCTCCTCGAAATATTACTTTATAAAATTAATTTCAATGTGTTTTGAAGTAGTTTTGGGAGATATTTATAGCTTGCAAAAAAGGGCACAGGTTCCACGTCTTACGGGCGCCAACGCTAGGCGTAGACTGACAATATCTTGCTGCCGCTGACTGCATCAGTGGATTTACGTATTTTTGGAAAAAGGGGGTGCTTTTTTTGACCCAAATAACGTGGTATTCGGAAAATGAATAGATATCATTCACACTAATTTTATTAAAAAAAAACCAACAAAATCGCGAAAGCGATACCTGAAACAAAATCGATAAGAAGTGTGCAATAGAGGGTTACATAAAAATTCATTGGCAGTACAAATATGAATCGATTAACGTGGTTTGTGGAAAATGAATACCTTAAAGTTCAACTAAAAACATGTATTTTTTTATGGCTATACGTAACCTAATTATTGCAACAAAATCATCCGAAAGCTGACATTTTATTTCTGTTTGTATTTTGGTTCCCCTTATGTCGATGGCGTAGATGGCAATTTTGGATTCAGTACACAGGCAGCATGATCTTTTTTTTTTTTTAGCTCACCAGAAGCAGAGTGGCCTCAAATGTAATATCAAATTATATCTCGTAATACGCTTGACACGGCAGATGTTAAAAAACATTGCATATTGCATAACATTATATATTTACATATTATGATTAAATTGAATTAAATAAGTAATATGCTCCATGTAAGACCACCTTTATCCATACTCATTACCTGTTTTTATCATCACACGATGAGACACGTACACACACACCCTCACACAAACACAGCCTAATCACCCGACACTCAACATACTCATAATAGCAACAAACCTTTGTATTATAAATTCGTCTTCTTTGCGAATCATTTATTAATTTAACCATATTATAATTGTTATGTTCCAATTTTTAATTAGTATGTTTAGTTTAGCATAATGAAATCCGTTATTGGCACAATAAGATGAATATCATGTTCAAGTAATCTGAATGTACTTGCTGTGGATATTTGTTTATACTTAAATAAAATAAATAAATAAATATCACCTTCTACGGACCATTATAAATAGCACCTGAAAATCTCTTTAATCTTAGCAACAATTAAAATATTTTTCAAGTTATAGACATAATCTTTTACTCTGTTCTAGAGTTGAACAATCGACTGAGAGCGGTTCCACGCTCCTTTGTAAGTCGTTAAAATTCAGTAAAGCTAAGAACACATTAGAATCGAATAGACGCGTACAACTCGTTACGATTATCCTTGGGTTTATAACCGTATTTACTCGTTCCAGGGAACTTTAGGGTGTACTTACTTAAGGCCTTCTTTTATTAGGAAATGAAATTAAATAGAAACCATTTAGTTTTGTTTCTTTGTAAGCTAGCTTATTTGCAACCGACACAATGAAAAGAAAAACTATTCTAACTGCATAGTTTTGATAGGTGGTGTGATGTAGCACCTTAAGTTAGGGTGACATTGATTGGCAATTGTTATGAAGGGTACAGACGAAGAACGTTTGAGTACATTTCGAGAAAAAACGTTTTCAAGTTTAAAAGTATAAGCAACATTTTAATGACTCTATAAATAAAGTTGAAAGATTAAATAATTATATACTAAATAACAAATTATGTTAATTACTTTAAATAACATATTAATTTAATTAAAAACTAAACTTAATCTAAATTAAAATTACTAACAAATATAATGCCAATATTAAATTAAAAAATGTGTTTTAAGTCGTTGCCGTTGGGGAGGGTACCCAAGACGCTGGCAGCGTTACCTCGTTGGATCGCTAAACTGATCTTCTGACCGAGGTAAGCTCCGGCCCTTGGGTCACCAGAGGCGTAGACCACGCGTGCCAACAATTCTTTAAAAAATTGCCGCGCGGCCGGGCCTCATGGTCCAAGGGTTTTAACACCGAACGGCGCAAACATGTAGCCCTCTCCGAGGGCTACATATCTGCGCCGCTTCAGGTTTTCAGCCGACCCGCAGCCACGCCAGCCTTGGCTGAGGTCGCTCGTAGGTGGGACGGGGCGAGAGTGTCCGCGCAAGTCGCATCCCATAAAATGCGACCTACCATTCTTCCATGCCAAGACCGTCATCCCATCGGGCCGCTTGCCATCGATGCGAATTATGCCCTTTAGTTCTAATGTGGCTAGTACGTAAGCGCTGGCAAGGGCCCGGCGGATGACATCATTGAGGCTGGCGTGGCGTGAGAGTCGTCCAGCGCTGAATTTACAAGACAGACCATGGTGCCCGTGTTGGCCGACGCCTTATCCACAACGGCAACGGTGGGGCTCGTTAAGTTTATTATATTAATTATTAGATACTTAAAGTTAAATTAGTTTTAGTAATTTGTTAGCTTTTAAAATATATAAATAAAAATAATATTCCTGGTTGTTTCACATACAGGTTAAACGAAAAACTTTCTTTCGCGACATCCCTTGTGGTTTTTTAGTTTTTTGCGATTGGAAACGAGTCTACAAGTGTGTTTACATTCAATTTTCTTGTTCTTTCCGTGGACCCTTCTTTATAAACCGACAAAGAAAATTAATGTCAACACAATGATACAAAACAAATCCATCAATTAGTTGTGCAAATTGGCAGACAAAGGATTTTGATCAATCACAGACTCGCAGTATTCTGGAGAAATATTGGGGTAAATTTTTAACTTTGTTTACCCATGTTATAATATGTGTCTATTTATGTGTTCCTATGAACACAGATCGCTTTTACCCGCGGGTCTACCGCGTAATTCTGATTTTCATCAACATCAACTTGAGATTGAAATTTGACGTGCGTGCGACGACGCCCGCTTAACATGCCATCTCTTTTGCACGCACGTCAAATTTCAATCTCAAGTTGATGTTGATGAAAATCAAAATTACGCGGTAGACCCGCCGGTCTGATTGGCTGTTATGGACAGACAGACGGACCCACAGACGGACAAGGAGTCTGGCGTAGACGCCTTCTTTTGACGAAAGGACAACAACGTATGACGGACACTGACGGACGGAGGACAAAAGAGTACAGACGTCATCGACATCTTTAATCTCTAAATATATAAAAGAAGAACCTGACTGACTGACTGACTGACATATCAACGCACAGCCCAAACCGTTGGGTCTAGAGATTCCAAATTTGGCAAGTAGGTTCCTTTAGAGGTCTAGGGGTGCACTAAGAAAGGATTTTTCAAAATTCACCCCCTAAGAGGGTGAAACGGGGGTCCAAAGTTTGTATGGGGAAACAAGAATAGTTAAACTATTTTATTCGAAACTTCACAGGAGTACTCTTATCAATAAATGAGTAAATACGTGTTTCATGTTTTTTCAAAATTCAACCCCTAAAAGGGGGAAATGGGGAAACAAATTCTGAAAATCAACATGGGTATCGTTTGTATGGTTTATCGGGTCGCTGATCATGAAAACGACTACGATTTTAAAATAAAACGTAGTGGACGTGAAATACCATCATCCCCTGTTGGGGTGCGATGGGGTTTAAATGTTGAAATGTGTAAATATCAATATGGGTGTCGTTTTTATGGTTTGTTGGGACGTTTATTATGAAAATGGCATCGATTTTGCAATTTAATATAGTGGACATGAAAATTCTTGAAAGTATGTGTGCCAGAGCAAATCGGCTGTAACCGACGGACAGACAGACAGCCACACAAGTGATCCTATTAGGGTTCCATTTTTTCCTTTTGAGATATCTATCGATCTATATATCCACAATCTATCTATCTGTCTATCTATCTATCTATCTATATCTATCTATATACAAGCAAAATATCTTTTAAACGGAAGGTAGTGCATCCCTAGGGGTTGGACCACGGGATGCCAAAAAAAGTTTTTTTTTATGTCAAAACTTTGACGGCCTGTATCGCCCAAACGGCTGGAGTTAGACCCATGTTGATGGGTGTCTAGGAAAAGTTCTCGACGAGATCTGTCTGCCGAAAGTGTCAAAACTTTACAGGCCCATATCTCCCAAACGGCTGATGCTAGACCGGTTCATGGTACTCTAAGAAAAGGGCTCGGCGAGGTCTAGATGACGGTAAAAAAATGAAAGTTCGTATGAAAGTTCTTTATTACAAAGTTTGTCTGTTTCGAAGTTAGGATCTTTAAATTTTGTGTTTAGACTGACAATTGAAAATTACTTTATACGTGTCTCAGCGTTTGTGATAAATCCAACCCCGAAGGGGTGAAAAGGGGGATGAAGTTGTCTTCGGAAAGTCCTTCAATTTCAAAGTAAAATGACTAAATTTGTTATTTAGGCTGTCCGTCTGTCCGTCCGTATAAACGGGAGACTCGGTAAGTGTATATTATAAATGCGAAAGTTTGGATGGATGTATGGATGTTTGTTACTCCTTCACGCCGTAACTACCGAACCGATTGGTCTGAAAATTTGCACAAATGTAGTTCTGGGCCTGGAATAGCACATAAGCTACTTTTTATCCCATAAATCAGTTCCCATGGGATGGCAATGGGGTGATAAATTTCTTTAGAAAAGTGAAGTGTTTAACACAAGCTCAAGCACAAGCTCCTTTAAATTTGCACAAGCGCAAAGTACAAAAAAATGGTACCAAATAAAAAGAAAAACGGTCAAGTGCGAGTCAGACTCGCAAGTCGTCCGTAATTCGACAGTTTTGCGAATAGAAAATTTAATTTTGACATTTTTGGAACTTTAACGGTGAGATTCCGTTGTCCATCCATCCGTATGTCACAGCCTCATAACTTTAGCACTGTTAAAGACAAAGACTTATAATTTTGCACAAAAGAGGAAAAAAAAAATATTCCTAAAACCACAATATGGGTATCAAATTATAAGTATTAAGGAGCTGATTATAAAATTATATAATTTGGCTATATTAACTTGCACCTTTTTCAAGAAATCGTCGAAATACCACAAAAAAAAAATATGTACCCACCCCGATTTTATAGGTCATAACTGGCCAATTACAGGATAATTATAGCGTTTTTTTTTAATACAAATGAAAAATAAAAATAAAGTTAAATAAATTTATACATATTTTTTTAATACAATATAGGTATTAAAAAGTCGATTGTAAAAATATATAGTTTTGATAATTTACTTGCATCTATTTCGATAAATCCTCAGAAAACCACAAAAAATGTATGTCCCTTCCCTTATCTCCAAAACTGGTGAACCGAAAAATGTAAAAAAAAAACCACGGCAATAAGTGCTTACGTAAAGATTACAGAAAAAAAAATTGAGAAATTCACGAAAAAAAAGACCAAATAAAATTTTCTGTTCCCAAAACTGTCGAATTACGAAACCTAGGTACGCGAGTCTGATTCGCACTTGACCGGTTTTTCGTCAAATATAACAGGAATAATTAGCGTACTTACGGCTACAATCTACTACGCGGACTCAATGCGGAACTTATTGAAAATCATTTTTGAATTAGTAAACGTGCGACAACAAATTTTATAAGCAATCGTGCTTTTTCCGTTCAGAAACGCTGATACGCCTTCGACCTCGCCAAAGACACTTTATCTGGGGATAAAACATCTAGCCATCCATCAGCCTGTGTTCGTTTACTGCTGGAAATAGGCCTTTCTAAAATTTTGCCACTCTTGGCGCTCCTCCGTCATGCTCATCCAGCCGCTACCCGCGAAGTCCGCCGGGCCAGCAGGCACGAGGTCGGTCTAGGCTACGCTTTGCTCCACGTGGTGTCCATTCTAGGCCTTTTGGCTCCAACGGCAATCACGTCGGCGACAAATATGGGCCTACCCACTGCCACTTCAACTTACTGATTCGGCAGATTATGTCGATGACTTTCCGCAGTGCTTAAAGGCAAAAGTATTTAACTGATAAGTTATCTCTTACCAAGGGCTTGATCTACCGACTTAAGGTCGCTTAAGGAGCTATGGAGCGAGCTTTGCGTGGGATATCTCTAATGAATAAAATCGAATCAAATAAAAGTAAAAAATAATTTCGTTCGGAAACGCGGCTCGGCCTACGGCCTGAA
Source organism: Ypsolopha sequella (assembly GCA_934047225.1). Lineage (NCBI taxonomy): Eukaryota > Metazoa > Arthropoda > Insecta > Lepidoptera > Ypsolophidae > Ypsolopha > Ypsolopha sequella. Next base: position 16,199,041 of record OW203996.1, read on the forward strand.
CAAAACCACTTTAGCAAAGGACATTTCAAAGAACAAAAAATAGTTTCGTTTGGAAAAGCGGCTCGGACTTCGGCCTCGCCAAAGACCACCAAAGATACTTTACAAATTATGATGACATTTTTCAGGGTATTCGGAAAATCATTCCATAAGGACAAGAATATTTTTCGAAATACAGTTGCTTTGAAGTTATAGAGCTGAAATTTTGCTTCTGTTACTAGGGTTGGGTTTAAGGATTTAATATATTTAAGAAAAAAATATTGTGTTTCAAAGTGTTAACACACTAACCGAAGTTTAATTCAGAGAAAAAAATTATAATTTCGTTCAGAATTTACCTAAATTTTCAATTATGAATTTACAAATTTTACCTGGGAATCAAATAAGTGATCGAGAAATTATTTCGTGAGGAAACGTAGCTCGGCCTTCGGCCTCGTCAAAGCCTGAGAATCAAACAAGAGATCAAGAAATAATTTTAAACTACAAAAAACTAAATCCACGCGGGCGAAGCCGCGGGCAAAAGCTAGTGGTGAATAAATACCGATTTCTCGACCAGAAGTCCTTTTATTTGCTACATTGGCTAAGCCAACAACACACAGTGATAGAGATAGAGGATCTCCGGTGAGTGAGAGCGAGATGCATATAGTAAAATCTATGCAAAAAAAAACGTTAAATGTTAGCGCCAGAAATGCACAAACAGACTGGAGTGCTAAGCTCTATTCAAAGCCGCACGCTAAACTTAATGACCTCTATGTGTCCCTATCTCTATAACTCAAGAATCGTGGTATAACTATGACTGCTCGATGTCCACAGCTAATGATGAATTATCATAATTCATTCATGACAGATACTTTTTAAAAAGGCTAAAACTGTCACTGAAGACCCTAACAAAAACTAGGCAAAAAGGTCGGATATAAAAACTCATTGGTCCTTTTCTCAGATCGGCTTGTGATACGTTTTCCTTCATAAAAACTTGTCGCCCTACCCTCCTATATTGCGTCTATACGGCATCTCGTTCCGTTACCATTAAGTAATTTTATTTTTCAGGATTTTCCCGGGATCATTTCAACGGAAAATTCCTTGGATGTGTATTTGGGTCGGGATTAGATTTACTGGTTTGAATATGCAGTACGTCGTAATAAAGGAACGATTGCTTGAATATGAGATTTTCCTTACCGTTTTTTGTTGCTAACTTTATCGATTTATGGCATACGAATAATTTTCAAGATAATTCGGAATCGAAAGTAATCGTTTTATCTGGATCAGTGGAAATTAAAATAATATCGTTAAGAAAGAGAAAAGCTGAGTCACTGATCTTTTCAAACAGAATTATACTTAAGTATTCATTAACATCGGTTAAGTAACTTGTATATACTATTTCTAAATACTACATAATATGTCATATGTTTGATCTGTTGAATCGAAATAGTTTTATTAATTTTTACTTATTCTAATACTTTTTGCCTAGTCAATCCAAAGTACATTGAGATTCTGACAAGATATGCTGATCTCTATTACACCTAATTCAGTTCTATCATTCAATAAAAACCTAATAAAATTTGGGACATCGCTAAGTGAAAATTTGCCGTCAACTCGAAGGAAACGGCCCGGCGAATTGGCTACTAGCCTATAAAACTTAATGTCACATTCATTTGCAATTCAAAACTCCTCAGCCTGTATTATGCCTAATAAAATTTACATATTTAAATTAAACTGCGAAATAACAAGACACTGAAACCGTCACAAGACTTAGATTACCCGGACATCTTGGCATCTTTGGGTGAGACTGGGAAAGAATAAATTCCTGTAACAGAGCCTTCGCAGAGCTGGCTACGACCCTCATTATCATCAGTTATTATGTTCAAAGATGTGTCAAAATCAGACGTGAGGCGAGTTTTGTTGCTTTGATTAGATCTGTTTTGGTAAAAAAGCCTACCCCAGTGGAGAGTGAAAGTAAAAAGTTGAGCGTAAGCGGAAAATATTGCTGGCGTTGCAAATCACTTTTCTACTATCTAAGAGTTTTTGAGTTGTTTTTATACTATGCTCGCGCTGATTTCGTATGCATTTTCCCGGGATAAATGGTAGCCTTATGCCACTCTCCGGCCCATAAACTATCTCTATGCAAAAAATCTCATCGATCCGTTACTCATTCGCTGCGTGAAAGAAGGACAAACCAACAAACACTTTCGTATTTATAGGGATACAGATACCAGATTGAATTTTATTGTCGAATCTTTGAATAATTCTAAAATAGGCTTGATGCGAGACTCAATTTCAATGTCAATACAGATTTGAGGTATTGTATTGTCAGTGACTACATGTTGATACGTAGTCGCTCTCTTTTAGCGTGTATGTATAGCACGATTTACAATTATTTAATGTTTATGTTTTTTTTTTCAGTCCATGTGGTTGTCTATTCTTCTTCAGCACCGATCTTCAAGTCTGTTTCAGCGGTGCTCCACTTCGCAGGTCTCGAAAATATATTGCTAGTAAACGAGAGTGGAGATTCCTACACAGATAATAGAAAGGGTTTAAATTATTGATTGATTGATGCGTTCTGTCGTTGAATTCAGCGAACCGGTTCACCGAGTTATTGGAATAACCTCTCGCTCAGATATCATAAATGTGTGTCATATGATATACAACGTACAAACGTTCACCGATCACTGGAGTGGGGAAACGCACTTTATCGCAAATACCGACGTTTTGGTCCGAAAATAAATATTTTGACGCAATGTCGATCAAACATTTCTGTAACATGTCGGATGAGTGAGATTTTTGTGCGTCTGTTGGCAGATGCTGAAATTCCAATTTGCATGTTGTTTTCTCGAGATTATTGTTGTTTTTAGAAATGTTTAGGGTTCTGTAAGGTTTACACGGTCTGTCTGTCATGCTGCCATAACTTTTCTGGAACAAATAAAGTCAGGGTGTAGATTTGATCAGCAACTTCCGTCAAAGGGTAGGTTATATTCAAGATACTGATAACGAAAAAAATGTAAACATAATAAACATAAACAAGAAATAATGTAAACATTATATATAATAATTAACAGACAAATGTGTGATTGTTACTGGTTTCTAATTGTTTTCGCCTGAAGATGTTGATTAAATCGATGAAACTGGTAGCGTAACCGTGCTCAGTGAAACATAGTACACGTATTTTTCAATTTTCTATCATTATCAACGAAAAAAATATTTAAATAAATATGTATAAATTTATTTACGATATTTTGGGGGCGGTTTAAAACGCATATTGTATGACATACATGATGAAAGTGACTTAGAACTGGTGGAGCGGCGGCAGGGGGAGGTGGGGCACAAACTGCTAGTCGGTACTGGCAGTTCGTGCCGCAGTGACCATTTATCACAAATGAAAAAGAGCATATCTTCTTTTTATGTGAATAGATGTTGAAGTTAGACAATAAGGCCCCTGGATGTGAGGAGCTCTGAGCCGGGATTTGAACCCGGGACCTCTCGCTAACCGGGCGATTGCTCTACCAATCTACACAAAAGCTAATGTGTATTCTTCACTACCCGATGCTATAAAGTGACGGTGTACATTTATTATTTTATTACATATATTTTTTATAAGATTAAATTTGACTCGTAAAAAGTGTTTTATACTATTATGTATACCTACTTTACAACATAAACTATTTGAATTACTCTCGAGTACGTGGTGTTGAAAGGTACGATTTTTTGACGCCCAAAAAATGACGTTTCAGAAATTAGTTTTCTTAGCGTCCAGCCTTGGGACCCGATAGTCATACTTTTTTACCGGGTAAGTCCGGCTTTTTGATTTTTAGAGATGACAACGCCAAGTATATTTGTGTTCAAGAGATCATACTGAACGCATTAATACCATGTAAACCCACATCCAAGACGACTTGTGCCAAAATCTTAGTTAAGGCACTCTTATCCCAAAATCAGTAATTTCAAAGTCAAATAGAACTTTCAAATATCGTCTAAAACTTCCAAAAAAAAAATACGCAATATAGTTCGAACCTTTATCTAGGTCTAACACGCATGTGTTACACGATCAGATAAACTTTGCTTGATAGAAATAATTCACGAACACAGCATGTAATAAGACCTTTCAAATCATGCCATTTCCATAATTCCACTCTTTTATAAACGAAACATATCTGGTAATATTGCTCTTTAAATTTTCTAGGTCGACCACGTAAGTGGGTTTTAATAAACATATCCATTATTTTTAAACAATTTAAAAACCGATAGAAACAACGAAAAAGTACAAAAGTGTGGTTATTTTCTTTACTCCTTACACGTAAAGAAAAAGACAGAGAGTCACTCTTCTAGGATAACAGCGCCTTAAGCGTCTTTTTGTACTTTTAACGATCTATTAATTATGAACTTATGATTATGGTGAATAGTCGCCACAATTCCATTGTTCGTTCCAAATGCGAAAATCGTCAGAAAACGTTCAAGCTTTACTTCTTTCTCCTAGAGTTTTGTGGACTTCAGTTTTTCGCTATTTTCTCGAACGTGAAATTTTCGTTGCAAACCGAGCGGAATCGATGTACCCTGCAAGAGAAGATATTGAAGAGTTATAGTTCCTATCAACAAGTTTTAAACTTTTAAAGAAAAGCGTAAAATTGTGCAGGTTGTATGATTAAGTGCAAATATAAAAATTTTAGAAACTTAAAAAACTAGTTTATCCTAAAATCGGGTTTGGCTGGTAACACATGCGGATGTCCAATAAGTAATGCTATAAACGAAAACCATTAATATGTAGCTGAGACCATGGCCTGTCAGAATAACTCAACACAGGTCTAACGAATGGTTTTCGAGATTTTGGAACTTTTATTTGCTATCCTTAGTTCTTTTTTTAAATTTCATTTGTCAAACTGAAAGCAAATTTAATTTTTTTTATTCTTATTGAGTTTTCCTTTGAATCGAATTTCATTGTTTTTTAAAAACGGTAACAGTTACCCCAGGAAAAAAATTGATAATAAAAAGCATGACGATATAAATTTTTTCCTCAACGTTTAAAGGACCTAAGTGCCCATAAGCTTAAAAAGTTTGATGTTTAGTGACATCAAAAACAGAAAAAAAAATACCCAGTAATTTATTTTTACACCTTTAAATGTTAAGGAAAAAATTTAAATTATCAAGATTTTTATTTTTATTTTTTTTACTGGGAGAACTGTTACCGTTTTTGAAAAACAGTCATATACGTTTCATAGGAAAACTCCTTATATTTACTTCAAACTGCGGAACTCCCTTCCTCACACTATCAGGGATAGCCCCTACATTGGTATATTCAAAAGGAAAATAAAAGAGTACTATCTTCGACAACCTATCCTGTAGGTATATGTATATAGGTATATTAGGTCTATATATATAATTCATTATGTATCTATTTACTGAATATGTATTTTTACATTTATTTATACTATGTAGGCATTTGCATGTAAATTTGATGTAGTTTATTATTATATTTTTAACTATTAGGTATCTACTATTAATTTAATCTTGTTTCTGTGTAAGTATTATCGCGCACAACATGAATATCTTATTAATATCAACCATCCCTATCACCCTTGGTTTTCTGGAAGAAATCTCATTACTGAGATAAGTGCGCCATTGTACATAACTTTTATCATGTAAATTAGAATTCAGGTTTCTATGTGCTACAAGAAAAAAAGAACTGGTTGTTTCGAGTGTTTCCGATAAATATTGTTTTAGTTTCCGTAATTTGAATAATATCCCAAAATCAAGAATTATTAAACCTATAAATTACGAATATATTTAGTTCGTGCCTCATAAATTACATGCTTAAAATATTATTAATTTTGCCTTTACCTTAAAATAGAACTCTGAACAAACAAAACAGACAACAAAGGCGAAGCTGAAATTACAGAAATATCAACCGAAATAATTAGACTAATGCAGGGAATGAACCCGAGACCACTTTAAAGCAGTAAAGCACCGACTGACCAACATTACTAAGTCTCTGCTGAGGTCTCTCGAGACTGGGGATAAAAGCGGTTTTAGATTGGGTTGGCGTTTTTTCCGATGTGGTTCTACAAAGTAAGGCAGGGCGTGTTTTAATCCACTTTACCTAGGAGTGGAGACATACGACTTAACGTTGCAAGTCACCTGCACTGATGGGTTTGTTTCATTTCAACGACGGATGTTCAGCGAAAAGGGATGAGGGAAAACGAACAGAAATCATCTACACCGGTGGTAATGTTATGGCCATCGACAGAAAGTTCGAAACATGTAAAAAGACTCCGAGTTATTTAAAAAGTTAATCTCTAATTTAGATATGTCAGTAACATTATAAATGCCGATAGTAAAAAAAAATCTAGATTTATGTTAGGTTTTTCTATGAACTACCAAACAGAAATCTACCCAGTTTTTAAAATCCTGGAAGGGTTATTGTAATTTTCCTACTTTGATAATCTTCCAGTGACATGACTAGATATAATATTCAGAGTGTTAATATAAGTAATTTACTCAAAATAATCCACTAATTTAGGTATTTTGAATCAAACCGTTCATAAAATGGCTATTTTACTATTCTGTTAACGATAAAGTGTAATTAAAATAATTATATTTACATGTGTTTACAAAAAGGTATTCGTTAAAATAACATCAACTCACAGAAATGAACCAACAGAGTGGACACGGGCTCTTAATAAGTAAATCTGCTTACTTCTACGTTTTGACACGTCCCAATTTGCGTTTAAATGAGGGTACATCAAAGTCAAAAGGGCGGTAATGACATTCCCTTGGGAGTTCTTTGATCCGATGATGGAAAACAAGTGGCTGATTTACGTATTTATTCTGTGACGTTAATTTTATTACAGTTTACCTGTTTTTCAGGAAGCGCTTTCGTTTGTTAGAATATGTTGAAGGGAAATTGGAAAACCCGGGGTTGTGGGAGTATCCCTGGTTTCAATATTTCTCTATGACATACAGTTGCAAAACTGGGAAAAACCTTCTATATTTTAACCCTTTTTAGGGCTCTGTACCCGAAGTGTGCCAAACGGGACCTTATTACTAAGCTCCGCTGTCTTTCTGTCTGTACAGTTTCAGCCGTAATACAAGGGGCCAGTTAAAATGTTCACAGAATACGTGTTTCTATGGCCTCCATCAGGTCAAATGATAATAAAAAAAAACAAGAAATTGAAACTAAAGGGGGTCTCCACTCCATACAAGATGTCTAAAAAATAGTATACACGGAGAAAAAATATTTTTACAATACTACCAGATCGTTTTGTAAAGAAAACCTGGTTAGCAAAAACAGAATTATGTTATGTTTACTTGAATTATTGTATACATGAGATTGTTCAAGTAAACTGAACAATAAATAAGTAAACTCAACAATAAATATAGACGTCACATATAGCACAATGTTTTCTGTTTAAATGAACTATATTCAGGTTTACGGAACCAGAATTTTTTCTCGGTGTATTTTCAACGTTTTTTATTCTAGCGCTATCTTAAAAACGGTAAATACAAACAAATTTAGTTGTAAAAATTAGAGTTTCGTACTCAAAGAGTGCCGAATTGATAGTAGGCGCTGCCATTTTAGCGCCTTGTTTTTGTCACCTTGATGTTGTTGTGTAATGTATATTGTTGTGATTTAACCATAATATTTTTTAGGTTTCCGTATCTGAAGGGTGCCAAACGTCAAAACGTATTCCAGGTACGGAACCTTTGTGCACGAGCCGTGTTTTGTTGCGAGTTGTAATAAAAAAAAATTATAAAAATTTAAAAACCGAGTCAGACATTTATAGGGTATCGTGGATGAAAAATTTAATTTTGTCGTTTTGTTTCTATGAATTTCTCAACCGCTATATTTTTCCTGTAATCTTTACGTAAGCACATATTACTTGCCATGATCTTTTTCTTTCTTTTCGATCCACCATCCATTAACTTATTACATTTTGGACTCATTTTAATTTTCGGCTTAGTCATTAGAAACATTCTAGGCTTAGTCATAAGAAACATTTTAGGCTTAGTCATAACAAAAATTTTAGGCTTAGTCATAAGAAACATTTTGGATTGGCACCCAGCAATCATAAGTATTAATCAAATAATCCAATAATAATAAGGCTCGGCTATTAGGGATGGATATACCGCCATCCATCGGTCCCAGGTATGGTGGGCCTCCTGGTTTTTTGCCTATGACCTGTCCTTTACTTCGAGGGAGTCTCCAAGTAAGACTGAAAACTTGTAACTTTGATGTGACTTTTTTAGTACTTTATTATTACCTACTATTGATACGATTGACTACTTACATAAATTAGTAGTATTATATATAGCTAGGGAAACACATACACTTACATACACCCTTTTCCTATACACACACTCTCATTCTCATCCACACTCTTCACCCAGACCCACCCTCACAAATGCCCTTGATTTTTTTATTTATTATAAGTTAAGCTGCAAGCTCTTTTGTTTATTTTTTGTATTCTTTTTTATTTTATATTATTTTTAATTTTTAATGTAATACTCTGTAAGGGAAGAGCTTGGCGCCTATAGCACCGGTACATAAACCCTTGTAGTCGTCAGGCTAATCCTATTATGTTATTGTGCAATTTTTAGATAAATAAAATCATATTCTATTCTATTAGTATTTACCCATATAGTTAGTAGTGGTAACTTGTATATTGTACAATGTATATAACGATTCAAAACAGTAAATTGTTACTCCTATAACTGTAATAGATTCCAAATTGAAACACTCCTGACGTAAAGAGTGCAAGTCATGGAAATAATCAAATAAAGTTCTTGGGGCGAGGGAAAGCATATTTTCAAATTGCGACTTTCTATTAGTCAAAGGGACAAGGGTTCTACCTCTAGATTTCGTTTGCGGAGCATTTTGTTGATTGCAATTCTCTGTGTTGGGTATTTATTGCTGTGTGTTTGTATAATACATGGAGAAAACGTTTTTTTGGGTTCATTCATTTTATCTTTCAATTAATTACATATTAAAAAATTTCATATGTTTAAATTAATTATGTTAAAATAAGCAAAGATTTGCTGCCGAGCGGTCGGGCGGACTACACATCCCGAGGATGCCTCGTTTAGAGGCGAAACAAGTGTCGATAAGTTTTCTTGCTTGTTATTTAAGATTGCTTTATTTTGTGCTCGTTTTGCTTGCTTTGCTTGTGCATGTTTTATGCGGGAGGGCGGTGCTTGAGTCGGTGCGTTGCAAATTTGGAACACAACTTAAAGCTAACAAATTATCTTAGATTAATTAAATAATTAAATATTTACTAAATTACTACATTACTACATGTACCCACATGTTGCTGTGGATTTTGTTAATAAATAACTTAAATTAAATATAGTTTCGATTTTATATTGTCATCATAACAATTATTTAATTTTTGATACTCTCTACACCCTACTAAACTCTCTAAGATAACGTCAGCCAAATACGACCGGAGTAGATCGTATTATTGAAACACTCTATCAGTGCTGGACAGCAATTCTGACGTAGCAAAAATTTTCTATTAAAAAAGCAAAGCTCTATGGACAGAAAAATATTAAACCTTAAAATAAAAACCATTCGACTCAATTCGTAACATATTTTACACGTCTTTTATGGAGTTAGTTATAGTTGTAGTTAGTAGAATTATCATCGCACGGCACTTTATCGCGATTAACAATGACGTATGAGTGTTGCCAGCCGGATAGGACGGCTTTTCTGGTATTATACTTCACTCGCAATATCAGTCGTCCGACTTTTTTTATATGCCTTGCGATGTAAATTGTAGTGACTAAAATCTCACCAAACGAAAGCTATGGAATATAAAGAAAGCTTCCTAAAGGTTTTCAATAAAAAAAAAAAACAAAACATATCCTTTCAATAGAAAATTCCTTTTATAATCACCCGAAATCTGCCTTAGCAATTTTTTCGCACGTGCCAGAATAGCCACTCTGGGTGGTTATTAAAGCATTATTTTTTACTCACAATATCAATCGTTTGACTTTTGCTTTCACTGCGATAAATGCTATGCGATCTGACTAAGCCTCATCAAATAAAAACTATAGAATATCGAAATGCTCACTATAAGTTTTCAATGAAAGAAATCTATACATATCCGTAGAAAATCCCTTACAAAATCACCCGAAATCTGCCTTGACAATTTTTCCGCAGGTGCCAGAATAGCCGTCCAGTGATTGTCTAAGCATATGCACATTAAGGGGCTCCACAATGCTAAACATCTGTTTTGTATTGGATTCAGTTCCGTCAATGTAGATCGTAAAAATAAAAAAAAAATGGAATGTTTTTTGACTCAAGACAATTATTAATTACACTTTTTAAATAAACATACTTTCAATCTTCCATTAATCACATTAATTAAAAAAAAGCATGAATTTCACGAAAAAGCGATTTAGTTTCCATGTTCCAAAACCGATTAAAACGAAACCAACACACGCAGCTACTAACTAGAAAAAACATCTTTATTACATAAAGAAATTATGATTCATGTCCTAATAGAGCCGCGATTTCTAAATAACTGAAGTTTTGCGTGCGCGGCATCTGATTAGAGCAGGATAGAGAGTCAAAAAACAAACGCGTTATAACAGGACTGAATTTTAGCATTGTGCAGCCCCTTAAGTGACGACACAGTTCATAAATAGTTCAATACCCAATAAAGCTTTTATGTATTTTTTTAATTATAGGTACCCAGTCTAGCTAGAAACCAAAGAAACATAATCCAAGGGCAGGTCGAATTCTTAGATGTCAGGTAATGATGTTGCACCTTAAATACTTACTCGTGGACGCTTGATTCGTTACAAAGTAGATTGCAATGCGGACACCAAAGCTTACACGCGTTGATATTCAGATTTTGTTGAAGCGGTACAGATGGCAAATAAAACTTATTTTAGAAAACATCATGGACTATTTCCAACAAACGACAATCATGTGTTGGCCTATTTTCTGCCCAACAAATATAAATAAACATTCCACAATTCGAATTCAATTCAGCTTTAATTTATTTTAGTCATAATCATTTACCTATTTTAAAACTGTTTTGCATAATCCCATTTAGGATTAAACCTACACACTGGTGAAATTAATTTAGGCAATGTATTATATACAACCCATTCATTTTCTCGGTTAAGTCACGAAGAAAGGACGTAACAATCATTAGGGTACTGCGTTGGCCTGAGAAATTGTTAGTTACATTAAACCTTATTGCAAAAGAGGAAGGTTCCATAGAGATTAACGTTTTTTTCGTGACGAGCGAGTACACTCTGAAAGGAGCGTAACGTTGCAAGTCACCTAACTAATGAAGTATTTTTTCCGTGAGCTTCAAGCTGCTTCATAGCTAGCATGAAGAAAAACCTACCTATACTTTAATAGTTGTCTAAGTAATTAGTTCGACCGCGAAAATTTTATTCACTGGGCGCTTTGTTTCAAACATTCCTAGTATGTTATAAAATAGTATTTTATGCTACAAGGGCGAAAAGGAATAAACTACGAGGACGATTTTAAACACGGGCATAGCGGGTGTTTTAAACGTAACCGAGTAATTTATTGCTCTTACGCCCGTGTATAATACTACGTTTTTCAATGCATAATGTGAGGAAATAAAACAAATATAATCTTGTGAACTTTAAATTATAATTAGCTCAAAAGGAATGTATCCAGAGCCGTTAAACAGTTGAAAAAAAACTAAAACATTTATGGTACACAAGAAAGGTTGCAGGTTAGCCAACCATTGTAAATAAATTAAAAAAAAATAATAATAAAGCCCTAGGGCAAAATAATCGACTTTCTGTTCGGTTTTGATGCATAAAAAGTGGGCCTTTACGAGCACTTGCATTGAAAAATATAAAAGAGCCTTGCAGTACGCGACGACAACGTCTGTGTCGTTGAGTTAGTATGGGTATCAGACAGTATAATACCTTATTGGTATCGCTATCATATTATTATGTCCGAGACCGGGGGCTTTATCTTATCTTCAACATCTACCGCTATCGCTTTCATATATATTGCGATTGGCTAAAAATGAAGTGTGATGTCTATTCCGGCCAATACCGAGACATTTGAAAGCAATAGCGATAGATATTGAAGTTAGAAAATAAGGGGACTGTTTAAAGACGTGGGGCCATTGTATGTATTCATAAACGCATGATAAAATTAGTTCTATCTATACAGGGCGTCCCACGGCTATGCCACATGGAGGGAAAGTACCTTAAATATTGTAGATGGAACATTTTACTGAAAGAAGACATTACATCACATCTGCAATATTTAAAATACTTTCCCTCCATGTGGCATAGCCGTGGCACGCCCTGTATATTATTGTTTATTCATATTTTCAATAATTTTCTCGTGTTCTATCTAGCGATCGCGGGACAAACTGAGTGTGGAGCCGCTCCTAAAATACCTTTTCCCGCGAAAGGTTCAAAGTTCAGGTGGCCCATGCTAGCCCAGTAGTTACCTCCATTTTGCAAAAGCTTTTCCCCTTAGTTACATATGCATGCGGCAGAAATAAATGTATTCACAGAAACGTCGGGACTGTGCTGTTTTAACATTGTTACTAATGATTTTAACACTTACGTGCGAGATTGTAGAACGGGGGAGGCACTAGAAAGGAAGTCTCGTAGAATTGCTTTTGAACTACATGGTTTTAATTTACGAGAAAGGTCAACAATACACTTAGCGTTATATGTACTCGTATATATGTTTTGTAGTTATCAACATAAAAATGATAATTGTCTTTTTGTCTTACATATATATTATATATATACGAAAACACAAAATATAGGTAATGATAAGTTGGTAAAATATACTTTGACCACTAGTCAAATCAGTACATTCAAGAACATTTTTATAAAAACCTATATATACCAGAAAATGTAACCTTTACCTGGAGCCGTATTTTTGAATCGTTCGTTTTCAATTTACGTGCGAAAGTATATACCCATCTCACGTAGCACATCAGAGCTTGTCGTTTGCAAGATGAGACAGGTATATATTTTCGCACGCGAATTGAAAAAGAAGGATTCAAAAATACGGCTCCTGATCGTTATTAACAGGAATATTCGATACCCAGGCTAGAATATTATGGTATATTAAGGTGGGTAACCTAGTTTTACCTATTCTTCTTAGATTAACCGTGACCTAATATATTTATAGTCTATTTAAACCTGAAAGTTGGTTTTTGGGCGTGTTGATAATTTTTTTGTTACGATTTCGTTACAAATCCGAAGATACAACTCTTAAGGGGCAGGTAGCCGCCAACGACCTTGGGTCAACCTGTGTCGGTACAAATATCGGCAGAAATTATACTGAAATAATGTTCATATCAGCGCGCATTTAGATAAATAACTTTATTATTAGAGTCATTTTCAGATGACGCTGGAAAGTACTTATCAGTGTTTGTCATATTATCAATTGAAATTACTCAGAATTCTAGAGTTTCAGCTCTGGAATACCAATAAACCATGAACCTGACAGCTAATTGCGCACTCGAATCAATGGGCACGTCTAATTATGAAGTAGATACAACATATATTACTCGTATTATTTCTGCAATGATTTTGAGGGCATCAAGCTGAACGGCCGTATCTACAGAGGATCATCGAAGTAGATACGACCTTTCAGTTTGATGCTCTCGAATTTTGTAATGTTTCACCGCTAGGATGAACAAATAATAATTTTGTATTGAATTACATTGAATTGAACATCAGAATGCATTCAATTATTTAAATAAAGCTGAGTACATACAGTCGCGAGCAATTCAAGCAATATGTTAAAGATTTTAAGGGCAATGTGGAAGGAGTAGGCCTTCAAAGACAGGTCCAAAATGCAGTTGGCGTAATCATTCGCCTGAAAAATCCCCGTTCATGCATCCATCAGCCTATATTCGTTCACTGCTGGACATAGGCCTTTCCAATATTTTGCCACAGTTGGCGGTCTTTCTCACCCAGCCGCAACTCGCAACGTCCTTCAGGCCGTCGGTCGGTAAAGTGTGATTAATCTACATCTACTACTTTGCTTCCTTTTCCGGTCTCATTTTTTGGTAACAAGACTTTACATGCTTCCACAAGATTGTTCTTACCTCAGCTAGACAACAACAACAAAAGATAGATTTGACAGATATCAGACTATTAAAAACCTAGACAAACACTTTGATTAATTTAGTGAAGATTCGTAACGCCCTTACTCGACTAATTCAAGAAATGGAACAGGTATTTCGTACTATGTATATGCAATTACCATCAGCGAAAGAGATAGATTGACGATACAAGACTTTTGAGCGAGCAAGACAGGATATTGCTTGGTCGGCTCGGTTCGTTACAAAGCCGACAGAAAGCGAGCTAAGCCGAGCGGTGAAGTCTAGTGTGATTACAGAGCCACAAACTTATCTGTTCCGGCGGCGAAGACTGTCACACAGTGAATATAGAAGCCTGGAATACTACTAAACAAAGATAGGCCCGCTGGACCTGTATTCGTGGATCCAACCGCGTTGTGGTTATACCGCATCTTCACTAAATTAATCAAAGGACAAACATTGAAACATGACAATAAAACCGAAGGTTGATGCAGACAATTATTAATTTGAGCAAAATGTCTGCCCGCTGTATATGCAATTCTAAGAGTCGGAATGGAAACCATTATCATATAAATCAACGTTCATAAGTCCTTCCTAGACTGAGTTTTTGTTGCACAAAATGAAGAAAGTCTGTAGTCAACATTCCCAGCGGCTACGGCAACGAGCGAAAAACGAAAAAATCTGATTTCTTCCGAGAAACGTTTACTCTTTAATGTAGACGGTTTAAGATTGTATATTGACGCAGTTTGAATAAATCATAAGACGGTAAGGGTTTTCAGTATCATTTCCGTATTTTAATGACAAGAAGATTTCAGGTGCGATTGAAGTGCTTTAAAAACGCTAGCTTTCAATAGTGAATAGATAACTTATTACAAAGTCAGTAGTTGAATGAAAAAAAAAAACGCTCGATTATTGCAAGCGTGCCCGCCTCGCATTACACATCTATTATACGGTGTCTAAGGCCAGCAAATAAACTTCAGAACAGATACTATGGAATAAACCTACGATGGGCGACGTACTCTGGGATCCTTTGCGACACGTAACTTAGTATCACGTCCTCTATATTGCAGACACTTGTACTACGGCACAGAGCACATTTCTTCTACAAAGGCGGAGTAGCTGTAATGTTTAGGATGCGATAAAAACTTCGCGTAGCATCGGCAGCGTACAACGCAACGTAGCATGCATGAGTTGATCCGTTCGCCCTAACTGCGCTCGAACGCACCCGCCACGCTCCGGAAAAATGAACCTCTCATGAAATTTAAGGGTCGGTATAATGTCAGATGCACAATTTCAAATGAGCATAAAACATTGTGTAACTTGGTCAATCGGTTTAATAAAAATAATATAGATAATAGACTATAGGGCTGATATTCGTGCAGAAGCAAAAACGCAAAAGCTTTAAGTTCGCTCGATAGAAAAAAATTACGAAGTTACCTCTATATTTCATGTTTTTCGAGTGTTAAAGGACCTTTCTTAAAACAGTTTGCCTTGAAATTTGTATTAAAAATAAGAAAACAAATGACCCCGTATAATTGCACGGGGATTTTGAATAATTCTGTTTCGTTTTCATTTAATTTAACATCTTAGAATTGGCGCTTACGTCGATTTATTCTGAGACAAGGCGGCGACAAGATATCTCGGTCGCACGCGCTTTTTGTTCCATGCTTTGTTTCGTCACTCACCCGTCGGTCAGTTGTGATCGCTCCGTTGAGACGGGAGGGCTACGTTTTTGCGCTCTCGACGTCCCGGTTTCGTAATTTAAATAAGTCTCGTAATTTGAAACATGGGAAATAAATGCAACCAATGTAAAAAATGTTTTACGAGTGAAAATAAAGCAGTGGATAAAAGTAATGCAAAGGTACGCCATTACTTAACAAAATAAGTAGATAGGTCATGTTTTATTAAAGATGTTGAACTAAAGGTTGTCTCAATGGACTAATGAATATCGCTATGTTTTTCGTCTGAGGTATTTTTTTTAGCTTACAATTTAATATCACAATAAATATGGTTGATGGATGTGGAAGAGGCGAAAGAGTTGTGTCTGGATCGTAGCAGATGGAAATCTGTAGTCTCTGCCTACCCCTCTGGGAGACTAACAAAACCTTATCTCACCATCACCATCGCCATCGCCATCGCGATCACGATCGCGATCGTGATCGTGGTCGTGATCGTGATCGTGATCGTGGTCGTATCGTCGTATCGTCGTATCGACGTATCGTCGTATAGACTTATCGTCGTATCGACGTATCGACGTATCGACGTATCGTCGTATCGACGTATTGCCGTATGGTTGTATCGTCGTATCGACGTATCATCGTATCGACGTATCAACGTATCGACGTATCGACGTATCAACGTATCGACGTATCGTCGTATCCTCGTATCCTCGTATCGATGTATCGTCGTATCGACGTATTGCCGTATCTTCGTATCGACGTATCGTCGTATCGACGTATCGTCGTATCGACGTATCGTCGTATCGACGTATCTTCGTATCTTCGTATCGACATATCGACGTATCAACGTATCGACGTATCGACGTATCGGCGTATCGACGTATCGTCGTATCGTCGTATCGACGTATCGTCGTATCCTCGTATCGACGTATCATCGTATGGTCGTTTCCTCGTATCGACGTATCGACGTATCGGCGTATCGACGTATCCTCGTATCGACGTATCGTCGTATCGACGTATTGCCGTATCGTCGTATCGTCGTATCGTCGTATCCTCGTATCGACGTATCGTCTTATCGACGTATCGGCGTATCGACGTATCGTCGTATCGACATATCGACGTATCAACGTATCAACGTATCGACATATCGGCGTATCGACGTATCGTCGTATCGACATATCGACGTATCAACGTATCGACGTATCGACGTATCGACGTATCGACGTATCGTTGTATCGTCGTATCGACGTATCGTCGTATCCTCGTATCGACGTATCGTCGTATGGTCGTTTCCTCGTATCGACGTATCGACGTATCGGCGTATCGACGTATCCTCGTATCGACGAATCGTCGTATCGACGTATTGCCGTATCGTCGTATCGTCGTATCCTCGTATCGACGTATCGTCGTATCGACGTATCGGCGTATCGACGTATCGACGTATCGGCGTATCGGCGTATCGACGTATCGTCGTATCGACATATCGACGTATCAACGTATCGACGTATCGACGTATCGTCGTATCGTCGTTTCCTTGTATCGACGTATCGTCGTATCGACGTATCGGCGTATTGAGGTATCCTCGTATCGACGTATCATCGTATCGACGCGTTGCCGTATCCTCGTATCGTCTTATCGACGTATCGACGTATCGTCGTATCGACGTATCATCGTTTCCTCGTATCGACGTATCGTCGTATCGACGTATCGGCGTATGGACGTATCCTCGTATCGACGTATCGTCGTATCGACGTATTGCCGTATCGTCGTATCGTTGTATCTCCGTATCGACGTATCGTCATATCGACGTATCGGCGTATCGACGTATCGGCGTATCGACGTATCGTTGCATCGACGTATCGTCGTATCGACGTATCGTTGTATCATCATCGTCATCATTATCTTTGCAAGTATGACTTTCGAAAAATAAAATTTTGAAATATAAAAATTAGATGCAAACACAATTACGCAAAAAAATGCCATTGCGAACAAACCGTTTTGTCAACTGGGTTGAATTTTATACATCGTAGATGCATTATACTTATTATTGAAAACTAGCACGTGCACGGGTTAATGACCGCGGATCCACACCGCTCGTGGGAGCTAAGAAATAGCGCTCGCGGCCGGTGACGGCCGGTCGCGCAAACAGTTGAGGTGCGGGGATGCGGGGGCAAAATCACTAATTTGTCCAGGTTTATACGCAGCCTTAATGTGGAAATGTCTTGAAACGACGCCAAAACCCGCGTCTGAATTATTTATGATTCGCTATTTTAATGGCGTCCCCGTTCGTTCATTATGGCGAGAGTGTTTCTTAATTTCGAGCACGCCGTGTTTGAAATGCGTAACAAATCGCAACTTCAAATAGCGCAAATAAAATTTATATTTAACACTTCTTTTTTTTCCTTTAGTACTTATATGATGTAAGTAAAAATGATTGATGTGGCATGGTAGTTAGGTACCAATCGTGAATTCAAAGGCGTGGGCACATTTGCATTCTGCACCTAGTCACTTGTGGCGGTAAATCTGCCACCCACGCATCAAACCTGCCCATCAACTAACTTTCTGCACTATATATATGCCGATAGATCCTCATACTTCTCAAAAGAGACTACAATCTAAATGCACCTTTAACCATAGGAATTAAGAGTTTAGTAAGGTAAGTTCGAAGATTAATACAACCACCTAGCCATCTATAGGGAGACTGTACCGGCGTCAAAAGCAATAAAATAACATAAAACTTATCAGTTGCGAACGTTTTCTTTGGAAATATCTCTAGCTAAAGCCTCCGACCGTCATACATTTCTATTTATTTCACGTAATAAACTTTTATGATTCGAAGATAGACCATCTAACACGATAATTTCTCAGTTGTCTATTTTATACAAGGAACTGTAATTGGAAGGTCTTAAAACTTTTATATAAAATTGTCTTTTTACGAGTTTTCATGACGATTGGTTCATTTGTTTTCAAGACACAAAGCGACGTCGATAGACAATACAATACAAGAGCGGATCCAGGATTTGATTTTGGGGGAGCCAATCTGACAGAGTTTATCAAGTAAAAAAAATTCATGTTTTTAGGCGCCTTAAGGGGCAGGTTGTCACCAACGACCTTGAGTCGACTTGTGTCGGTACAAAGATCGACAGAAACTATACCTATTGAAATAACTTTCATATCAGCCGCACCTCATTACAACGTCATTGGGTCTCCGGATAGCGCAAACATACATACATATCCTTACGCCTGTCTCCCAGAGGGGTAGGCAGAGACTACAAATTTCCATCTGCTACGATCCTGACACACCTTTTTCGCCTCTTCCTAGCGCGAAATACTTAGGTGCAAATAATACTTTTCACATGGACGCGATGGACGAAAAAAAAAATCCATAGATAATTTTACTAAGCAATATTTTCCTCGTATTTAAGTACAAGAACCATACAAATATAATCAGTGGTTTCTAGCAAATAACCAATTTTACCTAATTAATTTTAGTCTAAAAACAGCTTGACCTTGAACAATATTTTCATACTACTCTTTTAACGCAAGAATAATTTTCAGAAATCATTTTTTTTCCTGACACTTTAAATAACACTACATTTTTTCGCATAATTTTTAAACATCAAGAGTAAGAAAAATTTTCGGAGGCGCTTTTGGCAAACATAAAGTGCAACCGAATCGAATTGAAAAGTCATTCTGGTATTCTTCATTGTCTGGGGGGATATTCCCCCTCCCCTGTATTAGCCAACGATTTCCAGTTTTCTGAATCATAGATAAATGCTTAATATGTAGGTAAATAAATTCAGTAATACCGGTAGGTTTGTAGAAACATCGCCATCTCAGCGTCAACATTAGACCCGAAATGTTATGTAAACACAGACCTGCCCCGGGGTCGCCCTACTGAATAAATAACGTAGCAAATGCAAACTCAAACAAAAGTAAATTTATTCACCAAATACGACGATTAATACACGATCTCTCACTAAGGAGACGACAGATTTACGTTATATTTGCTCTGGAGGGAATTCTTGCTATCTGTTTATAGTTTCTGCTTTCATACCAACTATTTTTATTTATTTATTTATAACACTTTTTGCACATTTACACAAATAACTTAAAAGACAAAAGAAACAATTAAATATGGTGTACAAGGGCGGCACTTATTGCTAATAGCAATATCTTCCAGGCGACCCTTGGTAGCTTACAGAAAGATGAACAAATTAACATGTGGAGGTGTAAATACTAATCAGAAAATAATAGAAAGATCAAGATTAAAATATAAACCTAAATATCTAAGACTTACATATAAAAATACATGAACATACTTAGATCAATGAATACATACCTATAAAATATACACATACATATATACATAATTAATAAACATACAAAAATTATAATAATATTGGATATTTGAGTTATAAGATGGGTACTCTGTTGAGAAAAATTGCTTCACTTTTATTTTAAAGTGATTTGTATTTTTCGTGTGTATATAAATCTCTACATATTTTTTTATAAGTATTTGCATCTTTTATTTGATATTTATTACAGTTAATTTATGTAGACTAGTATTTTATTGTTATTATTTTATTTTTACTCATGGGTTTGTGTGCACTTATGAAATACTCACTTTTTGTTTAATCGATTTTATCACCAAGGGTTTGCTGGTAGAAATCTCTCTCAGAGACAAGTTCGCCGTTTGCTTAAACTTTAAGATTACTGATACTCGTAATACGTTTTATTCTTGTGTGCAATAAAGGATTTTAGTACTTGGTTGAACAATATTAACCCGTCTAATTTCACAAGGCCCGATCGCGGTCTATTTATTGTTCTTTAATTTTTATTAAGGGTGAGTTTATAAATCATAAGATCAACTGATAGATTGAATACGTATGTTCTTTAAATGTTTCGCACAAAATGTATTCAATTGTTCAACTTATGACCTCAATGTTGCTTCTATACAGCATAGGCGTGATTTGAACGTGTCATTTGTATTGCTTGTTCCACAGACTATATATAGTCTAGCAAAATACATTTTGTTTTGCTAAAAAAAAAAAAAGTTTGTTCTTTCAAATTAAAAACAGAGAGTACAAAAAATGAAGCAGATTCTTTCACATGTGACCCAATTGAAGACTGTTTTGGAAAAACAACCAATGACCAATTTTTTCGAATTTGTTTTTTTTTGCTCTATGGATTCTCTATCCCACAATTTGGTAATATTAGAATCAGCAAATACAACCAAATTACATTCAAAATGGAGCTACAAAAACAGAGTGCTTCTGAAAAAACCACTAACATCGGTAACGTTTCTATGAAGAATAGCCAATAAATGAACAACATTTTTTTAACTTTACTATATTTACAAAATTAAGTCAAATTCAAATTCAAAAAGTTTATTTTGCAAAGTAGGTATATATAATACACGTTTCACAAGTCAAATTTTAATCTTATAAAAATATATGTAATAAAATAATAAATGTACATGAACTACTTAGATTAAATGTTTTTTTAATTTATGTAGCAATATATATACGATTAAAATTATAGGTAAAATATTATTATACAAAGTGAAATCCAATCAACCGCCCGAACCCATACCGGAGACCCGGCCAGGGACCAGGAACAGGTTCAATGATCACCAACCGAGCCCCCCGCGCGAATCCAGGCAGCCGACCAAATCCCATCCTATATACTACATAGTAATAGGTTACATATATAAATACGATTATTCGAGTATTTTCATATATCCAAGTTTAATAAAAAACATAAATAAGGATTTTTTCCGTGTAACTAATTTTATAAGGTTTTATTTACCTATGCCCAACAGTGGGTAGATGTGGACTGATTGATCTTGATATTTACTTCCTGTAGAATGTCAGAAAAGTGACATTGGTTGTTTTTCTAAAACACTCTTCAATTGTCTTAGAAAGCAATATGTTTTTTTTTTTAACTTCACAAGGCTATATTATTAAAACTCACGTGAGCTGACATACAATAGTACATTGTTCACCGAGGGAAGAAAGGGGAAGATTACCAACGAGGGTGTAGTTTGAGGCCCAAGGCGAAGCCAAGGGCCTCAATACACACGAGTTGGGAATCGCACTTTCTCCCGAGTGATACATAGTGCTTTATACTACACCTGCGAGGAAATAGTATCATTTTACTTTTAATCAAGATACAATAAAAGAAACCGACTGACTCGCGTGCGATTATCACTTTTTTTTTTTTTTTTTTTTCATTTTCCCACTAAGTGGAAAGGCAAAGGGATCTTAGCCCATACAGCCATGTTTGACGTTATAGTTTTTTATGTTTATATGCACTATCCTCTTCTGTTGAGGATCATCTGAAAGGTCTGTCCTGTCTAAGTCACTGTCCTGTCGTTTCCGCTATAATGATAGCCTTGTAACGCAAATACAACAGGGTTAGAAAAAACACACGAAAAGGCACAGCCCGCACTTTTGTTCCATTGAACAACACACTACACAGGTTACGGCGATTTTAATTCACAATATCCTATCACTATTGTTGATCAAAACACCCAAAATGCAATATTTATTCAATAAAACAAAAAAACGACGCCATCACGTCTTCGCGCCTTTTTTCCAACCTTTTATTTCCTTCTTATTTTTTATTATGTGCAGGAAAAGCAAGTGGCCAGTATCATTTTTCGAGTTTTATGTACGAGTTCGCAAAATAATACTGGCCACTTGGCCACTTGCTCATTCTTTATGTTATTTAAAAAAAAAAAAAAGCACGTTAACAATGGATTTGCATATACTTTTTCTGCCCGCTCAAGCACGTTAACAATGAATTTTCATACACTTTTGCCGCCCGCATATTTGTATGACAGTAATGACGTACTTTCTGCATCGTTTTCAACAAAGAAAGAAGGTACTTTCCGAGCAGGTGTAGTATAAAATTATTATTACATGTGGGTTGAACAGTCACGTGTGATTGTTGTTAACTATATGCCAACCGTTTCACCGATACAATTTCGGCATTATCAAGGCGAGTGTCGTTCTTAGTACGACGAGGCGGCGTTCACCGTCGTCGTCAAACGGGCACTGGCATCCGCCGATCAGCGAGCTGCCTCGTGCGCTGAGCGTTGGCTGCGTCGTCCTAAGAACGACACTCGCCTTGATAATGCCGAAATTGTATCGGTGAAACGGTTGGCATATAAATAAATAAAATAAAAGATAATTTATTTGTCTTTACAAATGTGCTCACATACAAAGTACAATAGATACATAAGTGAAACATTCAGCTCAGCCTTGTAATACTACATGATGAAACACATTAGATTAAAGTTACTAGTACAATAAATATTAACTACAAAATAAATTGAAAAACAGAAAAAAAGAAAAAACCTACAAAGTTTTATGAAACCAAGCTCTAGTCAACAACAATCACACGTGAGTGTTCAAGCCGCATGTAGTAATAATTCACAAGGCTAGGCACGATAAAAAAAAGAGAACTAACCTATTTCTAGGACTAGTATTGAATTAGAAAACATTTTTCTTTTTTCATCTTTCATTATAAAACTAAACTACAATATCCGTCCACCCATTCATCCATCCATCCGTCCATCATGATTTTTTTAATCTTCTTCAGTACCTAATTTAAAGCATTTCTTCAAATTGTAAACCACAGTGTTAAAACCGTATTCTAAACAAATTTTTGCAAAATTTTATTTCAGGCTTTAAGTATATTAAATCGCCGCTAGCTGACGGACTACACAGATGCCGTAGGCATTATTTTAATTCATTTGACCCTTTATTGTTTGTGGGATATAAGCATGAAACTTTACCGTAAAATAATACTCGTAATAACTTCAACTTTCTACGGTAAACAGGCTTTTACCATATAGCCTAGAGGTATTGAAAGATGTTAGGTTTCTTGTACCGCGTAAATATTGAACTTGGCTAAATATTTGTCTTAGGAATTTTGCTCATCAATACCTATTTATCTAAGGGCCTGTTGCTGTGATACATAACATAACGTATTCAAAATGTGTTCGATTTTTAGAGTCCCATACCCAAAGGGCAAATCGTCTGTCTGTCTGTATGTCATGGGTGTCTAGCTCTTAGACGGAATGTGACAGAAACCCGAAATTTTTATGTTGTGTAAAATGTTGACCCAAAACCGAATTTTGAATTAAATTATTTTTCAGGGGGGGGGGGATTTCATACAAGAAATTGGAGACAAAATTTTTTTTTTCCTTACTTAAATAATAATTTGGGGAAATACACGGAAAATAAAGGTAAGGATTGCTTAAATTTAATAAAATAATACACATGAATAAAATAAAAAATATAGGAATAAGTAATATTATAAATATAATGCAATACCTTTAATTAATATATACCTCACTCCGCCCATTCAATTAGTCTTGCAAAGAAGGAGGGCAAGAAACTTAGCTAGATCAAGTCCTTTTTTTCATAATTTTTGGACGATTGTGTAAAAAGTAAAAAAGTAAGCCTCTTTGAATAAAGAGATAAAAATACAAGATAGGAGAAATTTATGTCATGAAGGAGCAGAATACCTTTGTTTCGTCCCTATAGTCCATCTGCTTCTACAGTCATATCATCTTTTAATTAATTAACATTAACTCTAGAGGAATCATAATATACCACACACACAAAAAGGTTTTTCAATTTTTAACTTCTAAACAAGAAACACAAAGTTAAGTTATGCACTTTGCGCTAAGTTACTGACTTTTAACCTTAAAAGCAAGTGGTGAAACAGGCCTTTAAGGCGAATGGATACGCCATTTGCAATTTGGACCTGTCTCTGAAGGCCTACTCCTCCCATACGGGTGGTCCAAAAACTTTAATAAAAATATATGATGGGCATTATAGAGTCAAAAATAAATTTTAGGTTTCATAAACTGTTTTTCTATTGTAAGTTTTGACAAAAAAAATCGAAAGTCATCGAAAGTTTCACATGATTAACACAAGAATTCTCTTACTCCTTCCAAACGCCTAAAGCGATTTTAATTATTATTTTACCAAATTATATGAAATTTTTAGATCTATAAAATTTAAGTTTAAATTTTTTTTCCGTTCATGGCGTCCATGTGAAAAGTATTATTTTCTCCTATTTTGCGCTAGCCGGAGACGCAGTGGTTGTCGTAAAAGCCACTTTTCAAGGCACGCTGAAATGAACATTATTTCAATGTAGTTTCCCTTGATATTTGTACCGACACACATCGAGTTGCTTATTTAGCGTGGTCATACGCCGTAATTACAAGTCGGACAACTAGTTAACTTGTGTCATAACCAGGGATAGGATAATCGGATAATATTATTTTGATAGTAAAAATCCCGGAATTACGGAATTACTTAAAACGTTACGATAATGTAATACTTAATAGATATGTTACCGGCAATCTAAATAAATAAACTAATTAAAGAAAAAAAATGGGAATTTAATACAATTCCTAGAAAATTTATAAAATGCCAAGCTTATTTAGGCCGAACAGAGCAAAAGGCAAAACAGAAGGCCGATCAAAAATAAAATAAAATAAACAAATAAATAAATCAGCTTGGCATTTAATGAATTTCATTTAATAATTCTATACAATTTCTAAATAATATTAAACAATGCCGTAATTTCCGTAATTTTCACCATCAAAATAAATAATATTTTAAGATCCGACTCCACACCTACACACTTTTTCAAGGATTTTTCCAACTTTAGGTTTATATCGATCCGATTATCCTATCCCAAATATAAAAAATTGGGAAAACTCTTTCAGACAAAATTAAATGTAAGCAATAGGGTTCATTTTTCAAAATATAAAGCTAATACTGTCAGTTACGAAGTAAAGAGAAACAGCTTTGTTGCGTTCAAAGGAAAATCGTCTTAGCCGGAAATTGCACTTCCGACGCCTAGACGCCAGCCACGGGCGCCAGCCGCTTCGTTTTCATCACTTAGTTTGTTTACTTACTCTAATTATTCAAATTTTGTACTTTGAATACCTTACAAAGAAGCTTAATGAATAAAACGGGGCGTTGATAACATAATTATCAATATTTTTCCTAAAATAGTCATAGTCTTTGGAAGAACTGTACCGACAAAAAATATCCCGTTTTAATTGACATCGTCAGTTTGCACACAGGTCAATTTTTATCCCGTAAAATCCCGTACACGGAAATAAACTAACTACTTTTTAACCCGTAAACTACTTTTTATTTTGGAAAGTTAGGTTCAGGAAGTCACTGGCCAGTTGTACTAAAAGCCAAATGGGGTCCACTTGCGTAACATTTTGTGTACCTACAATAGGCTATTTGACAACATTGAAAATACATTACAAATTGTGGTGATCCTATCAGATAATAGCCTAAAAAAGACATATTTCACGTTATTTGAACTAAATTACGCATATTTTTTGCAAATTACGCGAAATAAAATATAATATTTTAAAATATCTTATCTGTGACGGCAATGTGCCGCGAACGCTCTGTGATTGGTGGCAACTCATGGTGACGTCACATGCAAGTAAACATGGATTCCTAGACTGATTGTTGTTTGCATTTTATGTTTTCTGAGTGTTAAATTCGATCTTTGAAGCACTTTTCGGTCAATTTTGGATAAATTTTGTAATGAGAATTCACTTAGGTGCACTGTTTTGTTGAGGTTATGTGAACTTGTTTACTAGCGTGTGACGTCACGCGTGTCACGTGACCAGCGCCATTACAGAAACATCGTTTTCGGAGCGATTTTTAAAACGTAAACTTAAATATTTTTTTTATTAATAAAACAGTAACATTTCTCGGAAATATCAAAGAAGTGTGCTTATTATGTTATAAATAATCATTTAAAATTACGTCCGAAATTAGTCAAATAGCCTATTACAGAGCATTAAAATTTACAGCTTCGTAAATTTACAGTTTTAAAACGTAACAATTAATAAACGACAAAGATGTCGCTGTGTAAATTGCCTTTATTACCACAAGAACGTATGATCCCAAACCTCGAGCCTTCGAGCAACATCTGTCAACCTATCAATTAAAATAATTAAGAATAAACCCCCAAGGTATGAAAAAAAATTGTTGTGAAAACATCTATGTGTTATAGTTATTAGTTTTAATTTTAGTAGGATCTAGCAGAATACCAGCTCACACAGGGCTTCGGCTGTGGCATTAAGCTGAGCTGCCCCCCTATTCTGTACCTTTGGTTGCCAACTTTACTAGGTGCCTATCATCAAAAACATAGATAAAAACTGAAATTTCAAAATTGCCTTTAGTGTGTATTAAACTATTAACAATCTGTGTCGTCACTTCAAGTGCGAACATTTCCTTGGGAAATCGGAATTCGATAGTATATCTATGTTTTTGATGATAGACACCCAGTCCAGAAGGCAATTAGATATAAATAATATCTCTGGACTCCTTTTTAATAACCACAGAATATGGCTATTTCGTTGGTAATTTGTTTTCTTTTTTGTTTTGTTTTCTGTGGTATTTGAAATAAAGCTATTTTCTTTCTTTCTTTCTTTTATGTAATGAGTAAGGCCTCTTGTAATGGCCTCTTATTTTTTCGTCAACATTTACGATTCGACAACGGTTTCGAAAAATTGCTTTCCATAACCGTTTCTAGTATACGGCGCGATAAAATAAGCATGCATATCGGTTATACCTTCAATGACGTCATCATCACGAAAAAATATATTTCTTGAACGCATCTTTAAGTCTGACAAGGATTCGACCTAATATGATTACGTCACTTCCTGTAAATATTAAAATACTTGTAAAATCAGTTTAGAAGCATGAAAATATGTATTATTGAAATACTTCAAAATATCTATTTATTCCAAAAAACAGACAAAAATAGCACAGTGAAATTTAAAAAACGACCGAGTTGTGTTTATAGCTTCGCTTGATCTTCTGTTATATCAACATATCAAAATATATGGTAAAGTGGACGACTAATGGAATATGTCGAAATTTTGATTCCAATAAATCTCGATAGAAAAAATTGCTGAGTTGCTTCCAAACCGTACAATAAACCGCTATTATTCTATTAATACTTTAAATTAGATCATAAAAACTTTGCATAATAAATGATCTCGATATAAAGCACGCTAGCCAACCATTATTTTCACCATAAAATAATGTTTTTTTTTTTTATTACGGCACATTTATCAGAGCACGCAATTATAAAGAATAATGAAACGTCAAAAAATTCAGTTCTATACTTGACGCAAAAGCATATGCTTAATATCAGTTACTACATATTCTTAACGGTTTTGCGGGTCTGTTCATTAAACACTATGTTTAGATAAGGTCGAAAATTCATTACTTTTGGTTATGTAAGATGTATAGAACAAAATCTAATGAAGACTCAGAGCATAACGAAGAGAATGAACTAATGAATGAACGAAATAAATTCATCATTCAAAGCGCTCAGAGAAGTAAAACCGCAAGACTTAGCCCCGAGTCCGTAACTCCGTAAGACTCTGTAACTTTATTAGTGTACAAACTTGCATTAAGAAAATTTAAGACAGCTCTCTCCAGAGGCGTACTCCAGTTTCCAACTGGACGTCGGTTTCGGATTTCGGTGGCTTTTCGAATTTGCTCGTACAACTACGAGTGAGTCTGAAGATGATGTCATTATCGTCATTATCATTAGTAGGTATCATAGATCGCACTGATAGAAACAACTTGGTTTTATTAAGATCATAGTAAAATAATTCCTTTGATAATGCCATAAAAGCGAAACCGGTCAGGATTTTCTAAATATATTTGTGGGATAGTACAAGTGATTTTCTGTTTATAATGTATTCCAAGTTCCACCAAAAGCCAACAATATGACGCTGTTGGCAGAAAGTAAATTCGCTTTGAAAGAAAAGTGCCAATATAAATATGTATTAGAAGTATCTTAAAGGCGCACCGAGCGTTTGCCTTTGTCTCTGTCTTTTTCTTTACGTGTAAAGAGTAAAGATAATAACCAAACTGTTGCTCTTTTTCAATGTTTTTCGTTGTTATTTTCATTATATTGTCTTGAATAAAAAACTATCGTGTATAAACGCTCCAGTCATCTATGAACTTTATTTTAGTAAATGAATCATACTATACTTAGTTATATAAAAAACTAGGGAAATAGAGGTAAAAATTATTCGAAAAGAGGTAACTTTGCGAATTTATTCTATCGAGACAACTTTATCAAATTGTGTTTCCATCGTGTATACAGCCTAGTATATATACCCAATAGTACCAATATATTTCCCTAGATTTTAATTTAATTGTTTACTACTTCAAACATAAAATGTTATAAAAATGTGTTTGACTGTGTAAAAAGCTCGGTGCGCTCTTAAGAGATACGAGATAATAGAATGAAGTTATATTATCACTAGTGAGAGGGGGTGCGAGATAATTATTAAAAACTGCTGAACCCTTTTAGAAGACTTTCTTTGATTTTGGAGATACGTAAATTGGAGTTGGTCGCGTCGTATTTATCGGTTATTTGTTATTTTGTGTCTACATTCAGTTTTCAATTTTTATTCCAAGTGTGAACGAACTTTGTTATTTATTAAATGCAGTTGCATTGTTTTTTAGAATTATTACCAACTTGCCATCACTTACTTTCCCGGTAAAAATTAGGTTTTGATTGCTTCTTAAGGGGAACGAATATACAAACAGAAATAAAATGTCAGCTTTCGGATGATTTTGTTGCAATAATTAGGTTACGTATAGCCATAAAAAAAATACATGTTTTTGGTTGAACTTTAAGGTATTCATTTTCCACAAACCACGTTAATCGATTCATATTTGTACTGTCAATGAATTTTTTTGTAACCCTCTATTGCACACTTCTTGTCGATTTTGTTTCAGGTATCGCTTTGGCGATTTTGTTGTTTTTTTTTTAATAAAATTAGTGTGAATGATATCTATTCATTTTCCAAATACCACGTTATTCGGGTCAAAATAAACTTTTAACAAAAAAATAGCAACCGACTTCAATAGTAACAGCAGTCATTCACTAAAAAGTTAATAATAATTCTATAAAGACCGATGGTACCGAAGCAACACTTTTGGCGACTTCTTTCTTCCTGAAACGTTATGTTATCTAGAAGCCGGCGTTCTTATATTGGTTTTTATGTTGCTATATCGTAGGAAATACGCCGACTTCTAGATAACATAATGTTTCAGGAAGAAAGAAGTCGGCAAAAGTGTTGCTTCGGTACCATCGGTCTTTATAGAATTATTATTAACTTTTTAGTGAATGACTGCTGTTACTATTGAAGTCGGTTGCTATTTTTTTGTTAAAAGTTTATTTTATTTCACATTTTTTAGTGATGCTGGGTTAAATTGTGAGGTATAGGTAGTTCTTGCAAACGTGGTGTTAATATGAAACGAAGTTCAAGTGAGTATAAGTAGCCATGTTTGAGTAGCTTCCTGCTATCAGCACCCTAACACAACATGATTACCGCAATCTCGAGTTATGTGCTGTCATCCGTTGAAGAGTTCTACGGTGATGAAGCCAAGATCGAAATTCAGGTGGGTACACTGGCAATTTTCAGCAATGCCCTGCAATGTGCACCCTAACACAAACTGGTTGCCGCAATCTAAAGTTATGTGCTGTCATCCGTTGAGGAGTTCTATGGTGATGAAGCCAGGATCGAAGGTCATGTGGGTATTCTGATAATCTCCAAGTAATACCCTTGAATCAGCACCCTAACGCAGTGATTGCCGCAATCTCGAGTTATGTGCTCTGATCCGTTGAAGAGTTCTATGGTGAATATGTTGATGAAGCCAGGATCGAAGGTCAGGTGGAAGAATGTCGATTTTCAAGTAATACCTTGTAATCAACACCCAAGTACATAGCGATTGCCTCAATTTCGAGAGATATGCTGTCATTTTCTGAGGAGTTCCACTGCCTATCTCTGAAGACCTTCATCAGATCATGACCAAACCCAAAATGGGACCTACCTGGAAGTACACTCTTTCAAACAAAATGAGAATTGTTCAAATCGGTTGGGAAATGACGGAGTTATAGAGTAACAACGCCAAAAAAAAAAAAAAAAAAAAAAACTTACAGTCGAATTGAGAACCGCCTCCTTTTTGAAGTCGGTTAAAAAGCACCCCCTTTTTCCAAAAATACGTAAATCCACTGATGCAGTCAGCGGCAGCAAGATATTGTCAGTCTACGCCTAGCGTTGGCGCCCGTAAGACGTGGAACCTGTGCCCTTTTTTGCAAGCTATAAATATCTCCCAAAACTACTTCAAAACACATTGAAATTAATTTTATAAAGTAATATTTCGAGGAGCATCATATTCCTGCCGTTAAAAACTCAACAAAATATGCGTATGAGTGATTTAGCTACATCGTGCCATAGTCATAACAACAAAACTGAATGAATTTGGAATGAATTCATACTTTTATGCGGGAAAATAATATATGTTACTCTAAAAGAATAATTTTGTGATCGTTATTGAAACCCAAATTAATTTACTTATACTTACTGAGATCTGAAACAAAGGTCAATGACCTTTTAGTGAAATTACCCTCTAGTATTGGCTCACCATTTCAGGTCCAATAAGTGAAGTTTTTTGCAAATTATATAGGTACACTTACTTGGGATAAATCGCCAAGCATTTAAAATATAGAAATTTATTTTGAAATATTTATAGTGCATGGCAAAATTATTAGATCGTAGATAATCCTGTCGGTACATGTTCAGGTTCTGTTACGCAAAATGAAAACAATGAAACTCTTTTAGGATTAATTTGTTATCCCTATGTTTGTCTGTCTGTTCGTTTGTCTAGACAATTTTTTCTGGGTAAAATTAATAAATACCAATATAAACGGCCCTCTATAGAGCTGTAAAAACATACTTTTGACGTTTTTATTTATATTACGTTTTAGGTTTTTACGTTTTTTTTTTACGTTTTTCATACACATTTTCTCACTATGAAACACTAGAGACAATATTTTGCATTTAAAAGTCAACAAAGAAAGGAATTGTTTAACAAATAATTTCTAAAGGGATTAATTATCTACTGTTCAATGTGGCGATAGCTTTGTTTATTTTTTTCCTTGAATTATTTTTTACTAAGATAACAAATAGTTTAATACAAGGTTTTCCTTAAGAGTTCCCTTTACCCCTGTATTTTTCTTAAAATTCATACAATAGGTATAAACCGAATGTGAAGTCTACAGCTTATTTTCTTCATATCTTTTTTCATGAGTATATTCTAGTGACATCTAACTACGTCTCTATAGAGCCCAAAAAGCAAAATTTGATAAAACACCATCATAATAGCTGTCAGGATATCGTCAATATTGCCTCGTTTTTACACAAAGTTTAACAAGTTTGTGTATTTTTATCTATACTGGAAATAAAAAAGAGAGAAATACAGGCGTCGTTCATGTTAAGATTACTAAGTTTACACACTTTGCTAACTATAAACAATTACCGTTTCATGGAAAACTATTTTGACCTGAAACCATTTCACAAATTCAATTAACATATTTTGAATATCTTGTCATCTTGCACTTCTTGATGAGAAATAAAATTTCAATAAGTAAAAATACAACTTTAAGTTAAGAAAACTTATAGTTAAAAGTCTGCTGTATGCATTAACATATTTTTAATTATATTACAATAGTAATAAAATAATTGGCTTATCCGTCGTCGTGATACCAGCCGTAAATTTCTTAAATAATATGATATCACGCATATGGAAAACCCAATTATTTTGAAGATACCATAATATCATTAAAATATGTTTATGCATATAGCAAACTTTTAACAATAAATTGTCTTAGCTAAAAGTTGTACTTTACCGTTATAATTATTTCTTAATATTTTGTTACAAATTCGGAGAAATAGCCCTTAAGGAAAACCTTGTATGAAAATATTTGTTATCTTTGTAACAAAGAAAAAAAAATAATAAACAAAGCTATCGCCACATTGAACAAACAGTAAATTATTAATCCCTTTAGAATAGAAAGATATGGTTTTAAATTTTTTTACATTATTTGTTCAACAGTTCCTGTCTGTGCTTTCTTTTAAATACAAAATATTATGTGAAGTGTTGATCTCTATATTTTTATAAGGAGAAAATTTGTATGAAAAAGTTAAACAAAAGGCCATAAAAACGTTATAATATGTATATTTTACAGGGCTGTAAATATTAGCATTTATTGATTTTACCCAGAAAAATTGCCTAGACAAACGGACAAACAGACAAACATAGGGACAATAAATTAATCCTAAAAGAGTTTTGTTTTTTCATTTTGCGTAAAGGGACCTGAACATTTCAAACTATGATACAAATAATTTTATATATTTTAAACACTTGGCGATTTATCCCAAGGGTAAACAGGTGTCCCAAAAGTCAACGCTTTCCCTTGGAAGGCTGGTAGGCCAGCTCATGACTGACCAGAATATCAAATTATGACCTCAGCAAAAAGTAGATAGTCTTCGAGTTGATGGTACTTTTATAAATTCGAATAGATTTTTGAGAGTCAAAGCTAACCAGTTCTTAATTCTAAGAATAAAATTTTTGTTGCGCAACTCTGAATAGTCATGCTATTGATAAAGTCAAAAATAAACCTTGAAATGCTGTTACATCAGGAAGTAAAATAAAAACCCAATTTATGAGCAATTTTTTGTAATAAGGTTAGTTCGATACCACACCCTGAAAAAAAATGTCCTATGTTAGTTTTGCAAATTGTCTTAAATAACGGCTCATCAAATATTGTTTTTCAAATGATCTGGCAATTTCTGTGTATTACTTTTGAAAAAAAAGTTATTGCTATTTTACTACCAAAGGAGCTGCGTATTTTTTAAAATAATTAGAATTTAGAATGAAAGAGTGGCGGGCAGTAAAAATATTTCACGTTCATTAGAAATGCCATTTAACACGCATTAGAGTAAGATAAATAGTAACGCTATTTAAAATGAGTTGGAATGAGATAGTAACGCAGTTAAACGTGGTTGAATGAGAGAGGCATAATTGATATAGGCTACAGTGAGATAGATAGTGACGTGGTGCATTCCTTCTGAGAATATTTGTTAGTTTCCACTTTTTGTAATAACAACTTTAGTAAAAAAAATTTGTAAAGAAATTTTTGATCCAATTTATTTTCCCGCAAGTGTAAAACCAGCTCAACGGGCGAAAAATATTTAAAGAATGGGTAATGGTGACAATTAACCGTCACAATATTATTATGTATCTCTAAAGGAGTGTCTGAAATGTTCCGAGGGTCAACTGATAAATCAAACACTCAAAAAACCACTTTTAGCCGACCATAATAAATTTATGTCCCGACGTGATAGCAAGTAGGATCAATGCCGTGTGACGATGATCGAAATACACTAATAAATTAGATAAAATAAAATACGTATTACTTTTGACCCTGCCTCGTCCACTCTATTCGTATTTTTGCTATGGTGACGCGAGCTTAGAGACCGGGACGAATTTCCCCCCGCGCGCTATCGTAAAATAGAATAAGCCACGCCCGGAACTGGTTTTTGTTTTGGCTATGTCATACTCTTAAAAACAAAATAATTGTTAACGACTATCAAAGGAAATTCTGATGGCTTAAATTTTAGTTTTAGTGCTGTCAAATAAAATTTACTTAATTAGCAAATTGGTCTTCTAAGTGTTACTTGCCATTATTTATTTTCCCGGTTATTACGAAACTCCCTTCGATCGTTTCGTAAACAAGCACTCGTGTCCCAATGTGTCAAATTATGTTACGGTTGCACAAAATATATTTTCAATGCAAGTGCTCGTAAAGGCCCACTTTTTATGCATCAAAACCGAACAAAAACTCGATTATTTTGCTCTAGGGCTTTATTATTATTATTTTTTTAATTTATTTACCAGAAGTTGGCTAACCTGCAAGCTTTCCTGTGTACCATAAATTTTATACTTTTTTTTCCACTGTTTAATGGCTTCCTTATACAGTCTTTTTGAGCCAATCATAATTTAAAGTTCACAAGATTATATTTGTTTTATTTCCTCACACTATGCATTGAAAAATGTAGTATGATACACAGGTGTAAGAGCAATAAATTACTCGGTTACGTTTAAAACAGTCGCTACGCTCCTGTTTTAAATCGTCCTCGTAATTTATTCCTTTTCGCCCTTGTAGCATAAACTACTATAGTGTAAGTAAGTATATTATAATTTTGTATGTATATTTTGTTAATTTACATTTAACTTATTTATTAACGAATTTAATTTATTTATTAACAAAAATCCACAGCAATACAAAATGTGTTAACTTATAAAATATTATTTGTAGATACTGCCAATAACGGATTTTACAGTGAAGGTCTGTATGAGGGTATGTGGGGTGTATTTGAGGGTATGTGTGTGTGTGTGTGTGTGTGTGTGTGTCATTCTCACTGAGTGAATGAAAATACTCGATAAAAAGTAAAAATCAAGAATAAAGGATAAGTAACTACCTACTTGATGGAACAATTTAAATGTTTGATAAAATAAAACGTTTGTTCAATATATGATACATATATATATATATATAGTATATATATATATATAGAAATATATATATATATATATATAAACCTGAAATCTCAAAAAAAATACTGTCCTTCCATACATTTCGACCGAGCGGCATTGTATTTTTCTATGCAACAGTAATTTATTTTTTTCGAGGTACAGGTTTTGTTCCATAGTAAAGTTCTATACCATTGACTGAATAAGCTCTTCAAATATGGTTACATCTTTCTGTTACACGTTGTATAAATATATTATTTAGAATATATCTTTTATAGTACACGTATGTATGGTTACTTATTTTAATAGAATTTCCCTTTCCCGTTGGGTTTGCTGGAAGAAATCTCTTTTTAGAAATAAGCTCGCCTGTATACATATCTTTTAATTTATTATATGTCTTAACTGCTTTTCTGTGTGTACAATAAAGAATATACTATATTAGGCCACAGGAAAATCTTATGGCCTGCCAAAAATTTCATGAGCAGAATGGTAATACTTATTTTTCGAGTATGCGATACGATTTAGTGGATATCGATATCGTGATTTAGGTGACAATCAGCGCCATCTAGTTTGACTGCTCTGAATAAGTTAAGTTCTGAAAGTTACTAAAATTGTCATTAACTTTCACTTTTACTTTTTTAAACATAACTAACTACATTATACTCGGACGAAGCATCACATGGACTTGACACGCGAATAACAATACAAAGAGCAAGCAGGATAGACAAATACTTGGACAGCTAAGAGTGAAGGAGATGAAGACAAAATTTTCTGTCCTTATCTGCGTGTCACCTTTTATTGTTGGGCAAACTAGCAGTTTTGCCCAACATACCAACAACAAACCGCTTCATGTGATTCGATTTTATTTGATAATTTTGTGATCCGTTGTTGAAAAGTGTTTGGAACGCAAATTATTTCGTGATAACTACGCAAAGAACACTGAGGATATGGTACATTGTTGTGTTTTGGGATGTAGAAGCCGTAGTGAGCGGAAATATGAAGATATCACATTTCACTCGTAAGTGCTATATTTTGACAAATATTTTAATCAAATAAACTCACAGTAGGATACAATGCATGCTTTTCTTTGTTTTAGGGCGTTGAAATATTAATTTTGAATCTAAAGTTCGTATTTCAAATATATATTTTTAGGCTATATTATGCTACTATGTTCAGTAGGTGCGTGAAGTCTCATAGAAGTCGACCATGTTTCATCACGTTTCATGGTGTATAAAATTCGGTCGTGTTATGCGTATTTTAGGGATACCATTTCCAAAATTGGGGAAATTAATCTCTGTTTCGGTAAATTTATTAAAAATTTATTTCATTTCATTATTTTATTTTTAGGTTTCCAAAAGATTCGGCAGTGAAAAGAAAATGGATTCTGTCAACCGGGCGACAAAATTGGGAACCACATAAATACACGAAGCTGTGCTCAAAACATTTTGAAAAAGCGTGTTTTCGGAAAACACAGAAAAATATGACTTACCTCTATGAATTCTCAGTTCCTACGTTACATATACATGTAAGTATATTCGTCTATTGTGTCTAGTAATATACACTGTTTAAAGGATAAAGGTGCACGTTAGATGATGTTGCGGAAACCGTAAACTGGCGATAGTAACCATATATAGGAAAACTATTACTATGAGGCCAATCCAAAAATCGTGACAAAAGATTGCAATACCTACTCGACCAAAATGTATAAATCTGATGTTTTTTCCCACGATTGTATAGTAAAAGTTGTTTGTATAGATAGTCCCAACGTCGCCAGGTTCCGGCTTCTGCAACATCATTTTAACATTCGGTATATATACACAGTAAAAAATTATTTGAGCATGACCAGACCGTAAACAATCTGTCTTAACAATACTGAAGAGGTGAAGAGATTCTTTTCTACGTCTCATTTGGTAATAAATAAAAAATGCACCGGAGTCAATAACATCTGATCTGTTTTTGTTTAATATGTTGTTAATTTTGCTTTAGGTCCAAGATCCATTGGTAAAGTCTTCTTCACCTCATGTCGATGATAAGGATCCCGAAATAAGTTCTGTAAGTATTTGTTTCACACACAACTATCTATTGTTTCTTATCAGTTGTGATGTTATAAAGATGCGATGTCTCGAAATTTTTGTGCACCTTTTCTTACTTTTCTTTCTTTTGCAAATTAAATGTGAGCAATGTTTATCTTCTCTGATTTCTTCAGAAAAATTAGAGGACTCCCTCATATTTCAAAAAGATAAAGGAGGTTTGTGTTATCCATCGAAACCCGTAATAAAATTGTGTGAAATAGCAGAGGAAATATATCTGTAAAAAATAAATCTGTAATGAAGAAAGACACCATGCATTACTTACTACAGGAATGTTTAAAAAAATGCATCGGCCTCAAACTATTTTCGGAAATAGTACACGATTATCGTGATGGATCAATATTTGAAAGCCATTATTCTTTATTGATTAAAGCAATTTGCAAAAAATATCTTAACACAAGAATTCATTCACTACGCCACAAAAAATTTCATTAAAAAAGGGGACAACGTGAGAAATCTATACACTAAGCTTATTTTATTTAAAGGACAATAAATTATTTTACAATGAAACTTGATTATTTAATTTATTATTTAATGTTAACATGAGTTTTCCCTGGGTGATGTCAGTTTTATAAAAGTCTGCCTAACAATAAAATAAAAGTAATAAATAATCATAGTTACTCGTTAAAATGCATTTTAACTACGAATTCAAATTACAGTAGTTATAGAACTTAAATAAAACGGGGTAAAAAATTCGCTAAGCCTGGTCACTCTGTTTTTAGATGTACTTTGTTTCTGTCCCTTACGGGTGCACGCTAATAGCAATAAGTCCATGTGATGCTTCGTCCGAGACATTATACAATACATACCGTGATGGCTTTACTTCCTCTGACAGAATCTTAAATTGGTCTGTGTCAAAATGGCGCTCTGAAAAGTGACCGTAGCCATTTTAATAAAAAAAAATAAAAAAAAACTTTCTTATCTGTCAATATTTTTTTGCATTCGACTGATGACGGCCCTATACCCAGCGAGGGACGAAATATATCGAATAATATATATTTTTAATACTAATTAATAAACAAAAGGAAAAAAAAACACGTCGAAATCGTGAGTTTTCTGAGCGGCCCGCTTCCACGGAGTAGGAAAAAGCAATGTAAAATGAAAGCATTGCATTGCAGCGTATTGTTATATGACTTTAACTCGACAGGTATTTTCATAAATCGATATTTGTATGTCTCCTACCATGTGTTAGTTCACATTCAAAAGTCTTAATAGAGATTCTATGAAATCCTTATTTATTTACTTAAGCCGGTATTTTAACGCTTCTAACGGACAGTATTTAGGTTCCGCAGCGAAAGGTCACACTCATTAATATTTAATTACCGAAATGTGTAATTTTACGGTACGTATAAAAAATAAGCCAAATTATTAATTGTTTTTTGAAATAAAGCGTAATAAACATTGGCTGCGGGCAAGTTGGTCAGTCAGTCAGCTAATAAGCTATCAACAAGTACAGGTTGCGGCAGTAAATAATGCACATCGTATCGAAGTGTCATCTCTGTCGCACGAAGCACTAACAGTTCGGTGACAGAGACGACGCTCTACAAAGCCGAAGATAGCCGATGTGCATCATTTTCTGCCGCGACCTGTACTTTCATGATCCATCTATCATACACAAACCATTTTGGTTTAAGTGATGTGAAATAATATTATTAAATGAATGTATAATATGATAAATTTGATAAAAATTAAAAAAAAGCCTGTCGGGCCCTATCGATTAATGCATCAGGATCGTTGCAGAAGATCTGTAGCCTGCAATTGATTTCCAAATGAATTTAATTATTAGTGATACCAAAATAGCTACTATGTCAATGTTCACTAGGATTATATTCGAGTAACTATAGTTACATACACGGATATCTATGGTTACATACCAACATGTAGGAACCGTTAGTCAACTATAATCCTAGTGGGTATTGACATAGTAGCTATTTAGGTATCATTAGTCGATCTGTCACCGAGAAAATTATTGCTTGGATTGGAAATAGTAGGTTTATAGTTTTTTCTTGTATGGTTGGCCCAAAGTCAGGCTTCAGATGATCTTCAAATTTCATGAAGTTCACTTTATTTTAAATACAGTTTTGTGTATAGATTTTTTGCACTTTCTTTGACATATTTTTCTAGTTTTGCACTTTTGTCTACCCGCACAATATCATATGCGATGTAATTGAAATTTGTATACCACGGTACGTAAATAGTTTGATCACATCACAATTGGATGGAGGCGTTTCAAAACAACCGGCCAAGTGCGAGTCGGACTCGCGCACGAAGGGTTCATTACCATTATCTAAAATAAAGATAAAGCCTGGTGATAGACGGACAGGCAGACGGACAGAAAGACGGACAGCGGAGTCTTAGTAATAGGGTCCAGTTGGTTACACTTTGGGTCCGGAACCCTAAAAAGCGGCTCAAAAAGCAACGGAACCTTTATATGCGACACGCAACGTTTCAGACTTTTACAACCCAAATGTAAGAATAACAAGGGAGTTCTCACAGAACAGAAGACATTAACTGCGGTCTGCTACGATCTGGAGATTTCCTTGTTATCATAGAGGGAAGAGGGTGGGGGCTGGGGGGGGACAAAACAAACACGTTTTTGAGGAGCTGCGTGTCCGGAACGCGACATGTGGCCTTTATTTGTTTTATAACAAAAACAGACGGTATTAACTATTCATTACTATTTGGGGTAAAAGTTTGGACTAGACGTTCGAAGAATGCTCGCCTCACTACCTAGGGTTTTCTTTCCTGTGTAGCTTGCACACGCCGAGATACATCGTCTACCTATTCTACTTGCGTTCTCACCAGGGTTCCAAAGTATCAAGATATTTACGCTGCTTGATAATGCTCCGATCAATATCGGATAGGTATCGGATAAGTATTACCCAGTGTAAGAAATTAATTTGTTATATTATTTCATAACAAATGCATTATAATTTGGGCAATTCTAACAGAAATAAATAAATTTTATGATTTTTATTTAAAATCCAACACAAATTAACATGAATTAAAGCAAAAACCAGTGTCCGTCAGATTTTTTTTCAGAAACGCAATTTTTGTTATTATCAATTGATAATCAACGAGCTATTTTGATCAAGATAATTATCTTTAAAAGAATTTTGAAAAATTACGTCATTAAAAGATTTTTGAAATTTACTTTTCTAATGTTAGAAGTTACATAGCAAATAATAATTCCTGGCGATGAAGACCTATAGACGTCACGAATGATTGTATAAAAGAAAAAAACAAGAAAACTTTGGTTAGAATTATGTAGCGTATAAAATTTTAGTACACAAAAAAAGAACAGGTGGCGCTGTTCATTATTGGAACGCACATAAATAAATAGGTATTTAATTATTTCGTTTAAATAGCGTGGCAAATAAAAAATTATAATGCGAATTTAGTTGCAGCAATTGTAGTTAACTTAAAGATGTAAATATTAAATTCTATTTAAAAAAAAACTGTAAAAGAAAATACCTAGCTGTGTCTATCTGTGCATTGATGATATTTCAGTAAAATAGCGGTGTAGAATAATCATAAAAGGGAATTATTGATTTCATGCGTCACGCAAAAACTACTGAACGAGTTTAGATGCGGTTACCACTGTACGATCTTCAGCAGTGCCACACGGATTATAAAGAAAGAAAGAAGGGAAAATTAACTAACTTACTATCCAATTTAAAAACTGGGATACTTTTCATTGCGCGATTCCCAAGGCGCTGTGGCCGCATTATCTTCTTCGACGCGGACGAAATCGGGGGCAACAGCTAATTTTCCGATTTGTGTGCTATAAGACCTACCTGTTAACGAATTGTCAAGTTTCTGAGTCAACTGGAAGTGCCCTAAAGATTTTGATTCCCTTGCGAGTGTCAAAAATTTGTATGAAATTGATTATGTAAAGTGCAATAACTTTTTTTCACGTCAAGTTAGAAGCTTGTTTTTTATACAACACCATGGGGCCATAGACTTATGTAGAAGGTATCAGTTACAACTTAATATCTCATACGGAGCCCGAGCAAAATAATCTTAACACAGAGACAGAGGGAAATCAAAGTGATCCTGTAAGGGTTCCGTTTTTTCAATTTGAGTTACGGAACCCTCGTCGCCTTAATTGTACAACACACTACTTACCTGCCTATCTAACTTCAGTTTACTCCTTAGTAATCCACTTATGAACCTTCGCTTTTTGAGCATTACATACATAATGTATGAACTTGTTCGGCTGCACTTGCACTATACTGGCTTCTTAAGTTAATTTAAAATTCGTGTAAGGAAAACCAGCGTACGTGTTTTTACCACAAAATATCGGTGAAGGAGCACGTTATACTATTAGCTTTATTAATTTATCTTTTGGTGAAATTATTTTACATAGATTTTTTATAAATTATGCGCGTACTTACTACGGCGTAGAACACAGAACATTTAGCGTAGAAGGTGGTAAAACTAGTTGTAGTATTTCTGTCTGCTACGCGTCGTATAAAATGACGTCATATACTGGAATATCATGGTCTCGCATGGTCTAGCATGATTTGAAAACCGTTTCTTCTAGATAAAAGTGTCAAACTAGTGAAAGCTATTATTCAATGAACTCGTGACGTTAAAATCTCCTACATTGCTGTAAATACTACAGTAATTCTTATTTTACCCTAGTAAAGGGAGTAACAGGTTGTACAGGTAAGCCAGATACTTACCGTGTCCCTCGAAACCCACTGTTGAATGTGATTGTTTACAAAGCGATTCACATTTTGATGTCCGGATGCTGAAAGATGTATTTAATTTTATAAAACGTAATTGTGTTTAGAGGTATTTGCGAGTAACTCTATGAGTGTGGTCATCAGATTCAACAGAATAAACATGCTTAGCTATCGTGGGTAAGTCGGTTATGTAATTATTTAAACAAAATTAACCAAATAAACGAATGCGAACCTCGTGACCGACTAGTGAAATGTCAAACCACCACCAACCACCATAGTACGAGTACATACCATGGTGGTTTATAGTGGCCTGAAGTTAGCTACACAATCTGACAGCAAAAAATTCCCCACGATTTTGACGTTTGTTTCGTGTTTTTGGTCGTATTTTTGAATCGTGGGTGTTTATAGTGGAATAAAGTAGTTTATT
Source organism: Ypsolopha sequella (assembly GCA_934047225.1). Classification (NCBI taxonomy): domain Eukaryota; kingdom Metazoa; phylum Arthropoda; class Insecta; order Lepidoptera; family Ypsolophidae; genus Ypsolopha; species Ypsolopha sequella. The sequence goes on from OW203996.1 coordinate 16,241,457, forward strand.
GTGATCTGATGACCGTATTTTACAATACCCATTGATCAATAATAATTTAACATTTCAAGTCCATATTGATACATAAACTTATGTTTAAATTTAAATTTTATATCACAGCTTAAAGTTAGTAGTTGAATCGAGAGTTCAAATCCTTTGATAGACAATGGAGACAAACCTATCCATTCGAAAATCTCCTTTACAACAGATACGTATTCATAATTAATCTAAGCTACCTGACAGCCAGAAGGGATACTTACAACCTGACTCAACTTGTAAGTACGTGTCAGGGACAGTACCAGTTCCACTATATATTAATTAATCGCTATTAGTACTGCCTATACAATATTAAACTACCTAAATGTACAATGCTGATTGTTCCATTGCGTAATTGGAGTTGATTTATTAGACAACAATAAAATTGGAAGATCATCGGTTTACTACTTCTGATACTCGTACTTAGATAAGAAAGAAAGAAAGAAAAAGAAAGAAAATATTTATTTGCTGTGATAAGGGTACATAGGTTATTAGGAGTATACAAAATATAGCATGCAAATACTTAAATTAATGATAATGTTGTCAACAAATTATTTACAATTAAATACAATTACTAATTATGTTTTACAATGCCTCTTTTTAAATAACTAAGTAAGGTTATAATTACAAACTTCCCTAAATTCTTTTATTGAATAGAAACAATAGAAATAATCAAATATCTTTCAGGATAGCGGAGCTAGATAGCGAGGTTATCACGGGCTGTCAAACTGACTCCTGATACAATTGCTTCCTAAGTTTTTTACATATATTAATTGGTCTGGAGGGGTGAATAAAAAAAAACATGATTTTGTTATGAAAGTTTTCTGCTTCTCCGTTATCTAAATCTAGTTTCACTTAATTTATTATTAATTCGTCTTGCTAGCGACAGCTGTTGCTTTTACCTTTTACCTAGGGAGGTCAAGTCAATATCTAAAAAGCATAGGGTTATATGTATAAGTTTTTAAATTGTCTGTTTGTTTCTTCAATAAAGGAAAAATAATGCACCAAATTAAATAGGTATCTGTCTGAGATATTATCTCAAACTAAGCTTTAAGTTAATCCTTTATTTTCTGAATTTGCAGCTTTTTAGCTAAACACTACATAGTTTGATTAAATAAGATGGAAGAAAGTGGTAAAGATGCAACTTCTGGCAACATAACAGAGAGTCTGGAGCTGAGATGATAAGGGATTTATACTTTATTTCCATGCCAGAGTCCCAGCTGCATTTCATAATTATCATACAGATGTATGTTTTATTTAAAACAAGTCGGAACTTATTACAAAACAGCTCAAAAAGAACAAAAGTTCGTGATATTTTCCCTAAAATACCTAATACCCTACAGAAATATTGTCTTTTCTTCAAATGTCACAGCGCCGATAATCGATTAAGTCTAATGTGGATTTAATATACTTCCAACGAAAATGCGTTTTATGTTTTCGAACCTTATTTCCTTTTAATAAGAGCTAGGTGTTTCGGAGTCAAAGGCTCCGTGCCTCCAAGTCACTGGCACAGCTTACCCATAATCCTTCTTTCTTTGAGACTAAGTCCATTGTGTCGCTATGTCCCAGAATTGTCGAGTGTTGGAATGTTCAGTTAAGTAATACAACGGCCTCATGCTGTATTCGTATTTATGTTTTCATGATTTATCATCATTTTATGGTGGTAGTTGATGGATCCACGTTCAGCTGTTTGAGGTCTTTGCAGTAGGCAGATAGTATTTGAATTTGAACAAGCGTATATGTTTTAACAAGATGTCTACGTACATTGCGTAAGTAAGAGAAAAGCGATACAAAAAAGGCCTACAATTCCTCGCTTTTTGAATTTTCAGAATTAAATACGTCCCAGACAAAGAGAAGACAGATCCATTGTTCAAAGACGATTTAGTTCTACTAGTTTTACGTTTCTAGAACTTCTGTCTTTTTGTTTAAAAGCACTTCGAGCCACGAGTAAAAGAAGTAACTTTTATATCTAAGTTAAACTTTAGACAGGCAAATATATCTAGCACTACAATTATTTGCTTCTTTTGCCTTTGTAGCAAAAGAAACAAATAATATTTTAAATAACAGTATTTTTATTTAGGTCACGGCGTAAAGTTATCCATTTCGGAAAGAAAAAGAAAAACTTGTAGCTCAGATTAAATTTTCATTTAATTAATATATTAAAGAATTATTTTAAAAACACCACGTCTGTTAAACCTCAGTACTTCTAAACTAGTAAAAGTAAATTAGGAATCCGAAAAATGAAAATTTTCTAGAAAATAATCAAAATGGTGAAACATAAAAGATTCCTTTGGTATCCAAAATGTCTTTTTACATAGAAATGAAATAGAAATACACGAATCATTCTAGTTCAAATTTAAGCGCACCTAATGTGATGGTTGCGCCTATTTCTCGTTACTAAAAAAACAGCGGAGGATAGATTGAAAAAAGATTGAAAAACACTGGTCTAGGGGAAGATTCGAACCATTATAAATAATAGTGAGGAAATAAAATAAGAAACAGCTCAGACTTTCACACAATGATAATGGTATAGCATAAAATAATCTATTTACAAAAATACCTACATAAACTCATGGATTTTTTTTAATTTTATTCAACATGGTTTTTAACGATAAGTCTAATTAACCATAACAAATGGGATTAAACAATGAAGCATGAAAACGATACGCACATCCGATGGCCTACAAAAACAGCGGATTAAGGACTGCATAATCAGCGTTTTATAAAAAAAACTTTATCTACTCAAAGATAAGGTTTCATTTAGCACGTGAAGTCGTATTATCGACAAATTCGAAGATTTTGTCAGTTGAAGGGCTTCGTCGAAACAATCTGAACGCCAGCTATGAAAGCGGCTCAGGCCAGAAATGGGATTGATGCAGCCAGAAAAGGGATTCTATTCGGAAAAGTTGATAGCATGAAATTCTACCGTACTGGCCGAATTTTGACCTATTAACACTAGAGTAGGCGCGCCCAAATTGACTCCTGAAACGGTCGCGCGGGGTACATGTGTAGCCCATTTTGAATGCAAATATTGTGGGTCATCTTTAGGTAGAATGAAAAAGTTTTTAATTTAATGAATAATCATCTTTATTTTTATCGTTTAATAATGAAAAAATAAAAAATATGAATTTTTAGGTACTTTTTAACGAAACAATAGAATACTTGGAATAATCAACATGAGACGCAGACGCCGCCATGATTTCCTAAAAAGATATTAATACCAAGTATATTTGTTATGAAACGGTATGTAACATGCAAAAATTACACGAAAATGAAGTACTCTTAAAATATTAGTACCATTTTTGCATAAATAATAGGGATTTATCACATTCCTTGAACGGTCGCGCGGGCTACATACGCAGCCCATTCACTTTATTAGTCGTTCTGTTCTGAAGTCCGTGTGCTGAGGGTAGCAACACGCCACTGAGCGACGCGGGGGTCCATAGTAGAGGAATACACGGAAGAATAGCGCAGTAGTGTGACGCGTTTGAGAAAGAAGCACCAATAATATACCCTGGTCTACACCTGTAGCCCACGCGTCCACTCTAGTGTTAATCCAGCGGTAGCAGGGGTCACAAATCTGGCAGGACAATAATAATGTCCGATCAACACGTGCTCCGGAAAGCACGATAAGGCTCTGGACTAAGCTAAATGCACGTTTTAATTATATACTATTGGCAGTTTATTATCATATCTAAAATAAAAAAAAAAAACTTATAAAAGAGGACATAATATATTTAAGACATTTGTAGATCATATTCAGAGAAGTATATATTTAAGATAAACTCCTCTGAATATGATCCGAAATAACCTATGTACTTCACTTCACTCTTTGCGTCTACAAAGTTAACTTATTAAACGAAAGTCACAAACAAGATGAGCAGGTCCATCTGGTCTATGCTAGCCCTGTACAACAAAGAGGTTGACATACGCCTGCGGCCTCATTGCAACGCCAGCTTTACACCTTTGTCTGAACTGACATCATCAATCCGATGCTCATTCAGTGTTTGTTAATACTGCTAACAACCTGTTCAGCAAGTCTTATTGATTGAGCTTTGAAGAACTTTGGAGTGCATGTATAAGGCAATCAGCATCCATAGTACGATGACGCGCGATTTCGTTCTTCACGCGTTTTATCGCACGCAATTGACCAATCGACCTATCATAACGCTTATTTTGGTCGATGTGCGCGATAAAACGTGTGACAAACGAAGTCGCGCGTTTGACGCCGTCATCATGTTACGGGGGCATGTAGGATTCAAATTGATTTAGCTTTGATAGAAATTTGGATCTACAGTTTTCAACCTACTATATATAAACGGATTGTTATATTTACTGACATATTAGTCTGGAAGCAAGTCAATACTGATTAAGCATTGTCTTTAATGAAGTAAAAATCAGCTTACGACTCTGCATCGTGCTGAGTCGAATACCTTTTTAATCATAGTTTTCTTTAGCATGGGTTTATTAATTGCTTAACCAGAAGGGGCTTATATTTAAAAAGAAAAAGTCGAAAGGTGTCGTAGGACACCAGGGTGGAAAAAAGTTCCTTTCGATACTGACGCCCAAGTCGCAACTCACCTCGCTCGCCTCACCCCGTACTATGGAACGCGGTAAGAGGCGTTAGCGATATAGAAGTGTGTGAAAACGATACGATGAAATCATAACGGTCAAAATGTTACACTTTTTTTGGCCGAGCCCTTATCCGCCAAGCATTTGGAGTATAACGAGCGACATGGCGCTTCGTTCCAAAAAAAAATTCTTTCCTCAATAAAGTGCAAAAGTACAAGAAAAATTAAAGGAAGCTCAAAATGGTTTTCAGTTTCAAATTTTTCAGAGACGTTTCAAACAAGCCACTGCCTGATAAGCAGCAAGCAAAAAAGTCCAGAGAAAATACACTTGTAACGAGGGTACCTTAAAAATAATCGTTTTAAGGCGCTACGGAAAAAAAATCGACACTTTAGGAACTTGCATATCTACTTCAGTAAATAATGTAATTATTTTGATAAAAAAGTATAGTATTTTTGTAATCTTTTTCTAGGGATCTGTTAAACAGAAACGCGATTGGAGAAATCCGTCTCGAAAATTATTGAAATGAGGTCTTATTCGACACCAATTCTCCTGGTTTGACAATTTAGAATGACATATGGACTGCAATTATATTTTATTAGATAGGTTTTAACGGTATCTAGTACCGGGTAAAACGAAATTTTGATAACAACTTTAGTACATTTTAAATTAATAAAAAATCGACTTTTTGCTACTTTTCCACGAATCCATCCCTCTCGCATTGAGGTTTTTTTCGCATATAGAGTAATAGGGATTCTAAAACATTTACATATCACCTGTATTAATAGTTTAAAGAATTTGTCTAATTTAAGCCAAATTTCATCGCTTTAGGTAGGTGCTAGATTCTGAAACGTGGGAAATGATAAGGATTTCTGGCCTCGGCTTGGCCTGGGTTATGTATGAAGCCCTGAAAATGTAATCCAGTAAAGAAAACCCACGCACCTTATGACATCATCAAACTGTCTGAATTTTCTGGATCTGTGAACAAAAGAAAATGGAGTAAGTGAAATATAGGCAGATCGTAAAATAAAGTGAAAGTAAAAAGGTCGTGTCATTTCTCACATTGAAATTTTACTGCATGCCTGCCTGGATGGTATGGGTTGAAGAAAATTATTTCAGTGCGACAAAGTTATAAAGTTTTTGTGAAAATCTTGAAATCCTGATTATCGCCCGAACATTTCAATTAATGAAGGTTTGGTTAGATAATCTGACGATTTAGCTATGGAATGATCGATAACCCACTCTTAATAATAGTTTATGCTACAAGGGCGCAAAGGAATAAATTACGAGGACGACTACGCTCGTTTTAAACGTAACCGAGTAATTTATTGCTTTTACGCCCGTGTATCATACTACATTTTTCAATGCACAGCGTAAGGAAATGAAAACAAATAAAATCTTGTGAACTTTAAATTATAATTGGCTCCAAAGGTCTGTATCCAGAGCCGTTAAACAGTGGAAAAAAAGTATAACGTCTATGGTACACAGGAAAGGCTGCAGGTTAGCCAACCATTGTAAATAAATAAAAAAATAATAATAATAATAAAGCCCTAGGGCAAAATAATCGACTTTTTGTTCGGTTTTGATGCATAAAAAGTGGGCCTTTACGAGCACATGCATTGAAAAATAAAAAATGTGTCTAACTGATTGATTGATGAATATTTATTAGGTAGGAATTACTTTGACGCGATTTATAAAAAGCTAAATCAAAAAAAAATACTCCATCTTCTGCCCCCGCATTTGATTCATGAAGTTTTACGAAATAAAAGAAAAAATAAACACATGTTTTATCTTTTCTGAAGTTACGTATATTTTCTAATCTGGGTTTTATTTACGTGTCATTAGTCATCGTTTAACAGTTTGACCAACAGTGCAGCGGTCAGTTTGGACCAATTGACTGATAATGATGCACCCACATGAGGACATATTGACTAAAACCCGACAGAAATGTCCACGAACTCCGATGTAGACTCTGCTGGCTTGAAAATAGTAGCTATTCTACCTTGCAACGATAGCACAGGTTGGATTGTTCGACGATTATTGACTTACAATAAACGTCACATATTTCTTCATAGAGAGCATAGACAAGATAAACATGAGGTCAGCGGTGGTCGATTGTGTCCAATAGTTGTCGTTATGGTTATTTGATAAGCGAATCATAATAAAATGATCAAAAGCCATGAAAAATTGACCAATCGATGTTTGTTCTCTCAAAAGAAATAAGATCGATAACAGTTATTAGTTTTAGATCCCATTCGTTCGATTTATTTGTTTTTTGTACGAGTACTATGTACCCAAAGGGTAGAAAGTTTTAACTCTGATATTTGTCAGTCTTTTCGTCTGTCTGTATGTCACAACCTTATACAACATATATTCTGAACTGTTTAAACTACAAACCTGAAACTTTAAACAGGTACCGATAGCATTTCCCTGCCCATGCAAAATAATAATTATAAAAGTTATTTATATTCAAAAATAGTGCCTGCTTATTTCATGATTTTGCATACGGTTTAGAAGTTACTCATAAAGGTTTGGAAGTTATTCATGCGCCTTCTGCCAAATTACAAAGTAATGACGTCACTATTAGTTTTTATACAAAAATAGTTTTTGACGTTTCATAAAAGGTTTGATTAATAGTCATCATCCCTATTGATTATAAAATAGGTGCATAAACTAGTTAAATTATATATACCTATACATAATACAATACATTATTATAATTTTATCCATTTAGCATTTAGTGCATTTACAAATATATATAGTAGTAGGTGGCTTAATCAAAATAATGGTATCCTAACTGAAGTAACTAGGTATGTCATTTTAATGTTATTGTGACAGTCTGGCACATAACTGTCATATCACTTTGACATCACTAAACATTACACAGTTAAAATTATTCTGTCAAATAGAAGTTTGGCCAATGGAGGGACTATCCTCACACTATCAGGGATAGCCCCTCCATCGGTGTATTTAAAAGGAAAATAAAAGAGCACTATCTTCAACAACCTATCCTGTAGGTATATGTACACTGGTGGACATAAAAATCGACTCAAGCATTGTTGTCCTACATTCAAGGGAATAACCCAATCATACAAACATAAACATATGAAATATATATATCATTTTGAAGGTATAGGCCTCCACCTTTGAATAAATACATTTTGGTTTAAAAGTATTCCCTATACAGGACGTGACATTCATTTAATTAATTAAAAACTTATTAGGTCAATGAAGAACCGGCTGCAAGCAGATATAAGGGCTAGAGGAGGGAACACGAAGTACTAATGTTAAACTTAATTAATGAATAAATGAATGATTTTGTAAAAGAAGGTTTTGTTTTTAAATTTTTCGCTATTTGATTATTTCAATATTTATTAATTCATCACTTAAAAAAAAATTACAGCCTGTATAGCAAATACTTTACGACAAAAATGCATTTAATCAAAGGTGGAGGCCTATACCTTTAAAATGATATGTTATATACTTCATATGTTTATGTTTGTATCATTGGGTTATTTCCTTAAATGTAGAACAACAATGCTTGAGTCGATTTTTATGTCCACCGGTGTATATAGGTATATTATTAGGTATATATATTATTTACTGAATATAAATTATTTATACTATGTAGGCATTTGCATGCACATTTCATGTAGTTTATTATTTTATTATATTTTTAACTGCTAGGTATCTACTATTCATTTAATCTTGTTTCTGTATAGTATTATCGTGCACAACATGAATATCTTGTTTATATGAAATATCCCTATCACCCTTGGTTTGCTGGAATAAATCTCATTATTGAGATAAGCACGCCATTGTATATAACTTTTATCATGTAATTTAGAACTAAGATTACTGTGTGTATTAAGAATAAATAAAATTAAAAAAAAGTTCACAGCTTAAGTAAAATACAAATTAAATTTAATCCCACGTACGTCTGTTGCTGACTAACTTCTAATTACAGAGAACTACCATATGTAAGGTAAAGTTTACATCAGTAGAATAAGAAAACAAGATAAGAGAATCCTTGTTCAAATATTTTATGCTCGAGCTCTTGGTACAGCAGCCAGGAGCAAATAACCATAGCACTAAAAGCTGATTTAGATTCTGACTTTTATCTAAACTACCTGTGTGAGACGGCCTCTTCAGGGCTGGCCCGGTCCTCTCATCTAGATTACACTAGGACTCTGTATTTATTTCAGAACAATGCAATGATTTTTGAGCGTCTTTATTTATGAAAACAAATTATTGTGATCAAAAACAAATTTATCACAAGGAAAACTCTCTGAACAGATTCGTTTTATGTTTTGCAATTATATTATTTCCATTTAAGTTTTCTTTTATTAAAAACATATTATTACGACCAATATGACTGTGAAATGGATGTCACAGTCCACACTTGGCACACCCGCTTTTCACCGACGATTATTACGTTCCAAATGTGATGGGTGATGGTGGGCTCTAACACAAAATTACAAATTATTGCGCTACGCAGAGATTGAATCCACGATCTCTAAGTTAGCAGGGATGGGCTCTACGACACAGCCACAGAGTCTGTATGTGTAGGCTGTTATTAATAAAGCCAATTCATCCGTGAGACTTCTTAAGTATAAAGACCCGTCTGGAACAAATGTGTCTTCCTATACTGTCTAACTCTAGGTTAGACTGGAACAAGTGTGGGCGTTTAAATAATACATTTCAAACAAAAACTGTAATTGAAACTTGGTTCTAATCTACCAAGTAGTCAGTATGACTTTGGGTGTTAACAATTAAAGCCAATTTAATTGGATATAATTTACAGTTAACTTTCGGTAGTAAATGTACGATTTAACTAAGTTTCTATAGCTTTTTAGTACAGTCTCGGTGCAACCTTTGAAAGCTGATCACTTAAGGCCTTCCCTTTGATATTTTAAGGGTTTTTGCTAAAATATGCGGAGTCAACTACTTACCTGATCAATGTTAAACTTACAGACATGTTTTTTCAGACCTTTATTTTTCTGTTGTCAAGACATTTACCTAATTGGACACATTTCACTCGATATTTTTATTATTGGTAAAATGACGCTTTTCAAGTTATAAATACGTTTCATGTCTATTATGTGGCTTGATTTTTAAGTCCGAAATTACTGCTATAACACGAAAAGATGGGTTATTTTCAATCGTCACGACAAAAATTTCCCACAGCAAATACTTTTTCGAAAACTCCAGAAAAAATTCTAAAATTCACTGATTACGCGTGCCGTCAGCGCAAGAAGCGAGCGTTCTAATGTAGACTTTCTGACAAAATAATTAAGTTCAAAATCACTCAGTAGGATTATTGTGTCCCATGGACCAGGCCTTAAGGTGCTTCGCATTGCTATTCACAAACAGATAAACTTCAATCACTGCAATAGCAGATTTGTATCAAGTCCTTCATTATTCATCCTGTCCTCTCTCAGGCGAAGATCCATTAGCATTTTAAATCAGCTAATGAATTTATTAGGCGAAGGATCTTTCGAAAGCGAATCCAAAAACATACATCTTCCTTTGAACACGTACTGACAATCAAAGTACGGTTTGGAAATATGTAAACACAAATTGCCTCATGAATGAAACATCTTCTTCATTTAGGAAACGGAAATGCGTATTTTACGGTTTTTTATTTATGGCAACACTCGTTCGTTGTCCGCCTGTTTACCTCTGATTTACTTTTTCCGTTTGTTTGTAATTTATCCATGTCTTACTTTATTTTATTAAAATCTATTTGTTTTTTTTACTTTAACAGATGATTGAGTCAATTTTATATTAATTATTAAGTATGTTATACAAAGTGAAATTTATTTTTATAGCCAAATTCAAACCTTAGTATCAAGGTTCGATGACCTTTTTTGTGAAATTCATAAATATTTTTTTTTGTGTTCCCTTTAATGGACCCCGGGTCAATTACTATTGGAGGTGAACATTTTATTTTGCGAAATTAGCAAAAAAGTGTTATCAATCCGTAATACTGATCATTTTCCTAACCTCTAGTATGAATTTGGCTGCATAATTAAATGTCACCTTATATATATATATATATATATATATATATATATACATTTCTTAATTTTTTTTTATTAGGATTTCTAGTAGTTAGTAAGCCTTAAATACAAACACAATTCAAACTTAATTAAATGCTTAACTTCTAACTTATTAAATAAATCACAGCATGCAAATGATTAATTTGATTATACTATATTATAAATAATACATAAATAACAATTCCGTGAAGGAACAGAATTTAACGAGAGGTAACGTAATTTTATAAGCCATATCTACTAGGAATTGAATCAACCTGCCATTATTTTTACAAAGAAGCTTGTATATAAGGCTTAGACTAAATCAAATAAAATAGATCTCTGAAACTGATTAAATATTTATATTTTATGTTGAGTTATTTGTTTTCGTCGTCTAAGCTCACCTTAATATTACAAAGTTTTCAAGCTATGAGAGCTTCAGTATTGTTTAACAATAACTGAGACTTGTACTTTCAAACACTTATCAAAATTAGGTACCTGAGAGAAGCTTTAATTAGTAAAGCGGACGAGCTAGATTCTGACTACACGTTCCGGTTGGTGACGTTGAGCCGACAGAATGCCCACACGTTCTGTGCTAGCTTTTAATCGCTAATTTAAATAGCGATTATGTGACTTATATGCATGATGGAAAACAGTTAGAGCACCATTGACTCAGATAGGGATTACTGTTAAAGAAATATCTCCAACATCTCCAACATTGACAAATCCACTCGTACATTATGCAAACGTTAATATTTATTTATGAAACGCTTCATTTTAAATTGGTTCTCTTGTGTAATTTCACGGTTTGAAGGTTCCATTTATAAAGCTTCAGTCTTAAAATCTACTCATATAATGCTACACAAAACAGAAAATGCGAATGAAATGACAGAACACAGCAACACAAAGAAAGTACCGAAAGTTCCTCAGATAGGATAAATGGCCTTGTCATTTAAATTGAGCATGGCGTTATTAAATAATAGAGAGTCTATATAGAGTTGAATATAATTGTGCGTCCACATTTATCTTTGCTGCGATGTCAGAATCAGGTCGAAGACACAAAGGGCTGGCTACATTACATGTGAGCGTAGTTCGAGGGGTGAACAATAGGGTCAGTCAGATGCTCACAATGAGAGGTCATCTAAAATTTCATCGTGTTTCCTAATGAGAAGATCAAGGAATCGATTTCATTACGCATCGGGTGAATAGGCCTCTTAATTGGCACTCAAACCCTGCGCGTTCCGACGGAAAACGAAAAACTTTTTCAGAAACCTTTTTCTTAAAATTCTTTCAATAAGAAAACATCAAAGTGGAAAAATCATAAAATTTAATATCCAAATGGAATCAGAGTAGGTAAATATATTATTTACGAAGAGAAATTATAACACCTGCCTTCATAAAACCCATTTGCGAAAGCTACACCTTAACAAATACAAAAGACTTGGCTTCCATGCCGCGACTGCTAAGTTTTTCATAGAACCCGACCACGATGGGTTGACTCGAGTATAGCTCCAAGTAACCCGGAATAAAAGGCTCCTTGTATTTTCTCTGTGATCAACTCCTATTGGTGGCTTTGAGCTGGTAAATAGGTAAGTAACTGTGTGCGTGTTATGAAGCAGTAATGTCACTTGTTTATTTCAATTATTTCCTTTCTTAACGCGCCTTCACGTGACCGCGGCTCAAAGTTCCTTTGGTGCCAAAAAGTAAATTACTTAATTTTGTTGAGTAATTTAAAAGGTAGCTATTTTCCTGATAGCAATTTTCAATTTTTTGGTATTTTTCCCCTTCCAATCAATTAATTGCATTAATTGAAATTATTAATTATTTCCCGAACCTATCAGTAAGATATTATTATATTTTATAGATAGTATTATATTGATATATATTTTTATTTTGTAATTAGCCTTATGGGATTTTGTATAATTCTTTGTATGTTTTTATTCTCTGCGTACACGTCTATGATTACTTCGTTTTTGTTACTTTTTCCTATTATGATGGTTTTGCTGTCAGAAATGTCTGTTTAGAGCTCGCCAATGTGCATCTTTTTTCACTGTAATTTTGTTTATGTTTATATTTCCGTGTGTGTACAATAAAATAATAAAGAATAAGATAAATGGTTTTTTGAGCAAATTTGACATAATGAGAGACATTAGGAAATTCGATAATAGGCTGCACGAGTGCCCCAATGTCCAGTTGAACACAATACTTTATCTACGACCATCAAACATATCGTCGTCGCGTGCTACATTTATAATATTTTCAACTAACAATTTCACGAAAAGTTTGAAAAAAAAAACTCCTGCTAGGCTGGGATCTTAGCTGTTCAACTTAATTATCATTAATTTCCGGGCTAATCCTTAGTGACGATGTTTTGCGGCAGCATGCGAGGCTGCATGGCAGAGATACCATAGCGCAGAATTGCGGTCTTATATACAACATCGTCCAAATTCATACTTGAGCCTTGGTAAGTGATCAGAATCATGAACCGTTATTGATGAAATTATTGATATTGATATGAAAAATAAAATGCAATATCACAAAAATTGTTATCCATTTATGATGCCCATCACTTACCAAGCCTCCAGTATGAATATGGACGATGATCAAAAAGTCAACTTGTTTTTACTAGCTTTTGCCCGCGGCTTCGCCTGATTTAGTTTTCATTTTTCCGGGATAAAAAGTAGCAAATAAACTATCTCCGGCCCATAAACTACCTCTATGCAAAAAACCACGTCGATCCGTTGCTCCATTGCTGCGTGAAGGAAGGACAAACTAACAAACCAACAAGCACACTTTCGCATTCATAATAGAAGTACGGATAACATAGGACAAACAATGTATGTACTTATAAAACCGCTTTTGATGTTACTTGAATAAACTTTGACTATACAGTATAGGCACAGAATAGATATAACCAGAAGGCCGACTCAGCGACGGAGTGAAAACAGACGCACACATGCATAGACGCGTACGTACGATGATCTCGGCAAAATGTTGTATTGGCATTCACCCGAGTATCTTCGAGATCGTCGTACGTACGCGTCTATGTGTGCGTGCGTCTGTTTTCGCTAGTTATTCTGAGTAAACATTCTGTACTTTATTCGCCATTGATAAATTGATTGGAAGCCTTTATTTTCGTACTGCTTGCATGTGCATAATTTTTCAAGAAAATCAGTAACATTTTGGATTGCATGTATTGTTATTTTGCTATTACGGTATTTTGACCTAACAAAAACATGTAGGTACCAAAAAAAATACTAAAAATTAACGGCAAGGTTTTATCTAGATGTAACTAGTTGTGTATTCGAGGTGCCCTTATGTAATGAAAAGTGGCCTCGTTCAGCATCCCCTCCGAGTTTTGCGGATTCAGTACGAGCCAATAATACAGTCTGAGCCACTCACATCGATGGCACTCCAGCCTTTGAACCCTCCCAACCCCTCCCGGCCGGTGATGATGAACAAAAAGCGAATATTCTTATTTCAAAACGCATTCCATTCAAGGAACTTAAAACCCTTACGCGCCACGGCTCTTTGTGATGACAAAAAATAAACAAAGAATTTGAAAATCACTTTTGTTTTGTTATAACCTTTGAAGATTTTGCACGGGCTTTTCGGCTACGCAAAAGGAATGCTTGAAAACATACAATGGAGGTAAAAATTAAAAAGTAGATTGAAATGAACGTACTTAAATAATGCTGAAATAAGAAAGACATTTATGATTAAATAAAAATGTTGTCGATGTTTTTGAAAGCGGCTTAAGGTGTATGACCACGCTAAATAAGCAACTCGATGTGTGTCGGTACAAATATCAACGGAAACGACATTGAAATAATGTTCATTTCAGCGTACCTTGAAAAGTGGCTGTTACGACAACCACTGCGTCTCCGGCTAGCGCAAAATAGGAGAAAATAATACTTTTCACATGGACGCCATGAACGGAAAAAAAATTTTGAACTTAAATTTTTTAGATTTAAAATTTTCCTATAATTTGGTGAAATAATAATTAAAATGGCTTTAGGCGTTTGGAAGGAGTAAGAAAATTCTTGTGTTAATCATGTGAAACTTTCGATGACTTCGATTTTTTTCGTCAAAACTTACAATAGAAAAACAGTTAAAGAAACTTAAAATTAATTTTTGACTCTATAATGCCTATCATATATTTTTATGAAAGTTTTTGGACCACCCGTGTGGGAGGAATAGGCCTTCAAAGACAGGTCCAAATTGCAGTTGGCGTATCCATTCGCCTTAAAGCACCGAAAATAAACCTTGCATTATTGAATTATTTATGTACAGTCAACAAACGAGAGGTAACCAACGCAAACACTTTGATCCTAGATCCACACGTAAGTGAAAGAAGAGACGAGGAACATTATGCACTATTGATTAAGTATTCTTCATCTCATCAATCACTCGTCAGTGGGTCTTAGGATTAAAGTATTTGCTCTGGGGCTGGTCACTTATCTCTTTTGTTGACCCTACATCAAAATAATCAAACATTTTCTTCTTAAAAAACAAAAACGTGTTCCAAAGACAGAAGATAAATTCAAAGAACAAACAAAATGGCAATATTAGATTTCTGAGAAAAAATGTCGATTCGTTATTTACTTTCTCGTCACGTCTTTCACTGTGATCTATGTACAAAGTTATATACTGGCAGAAATATACTTTATTGAAAGTGAACAGGGATGATTTTATAATAATTTGTCTACACAAGGATGTTAAATTAATAAAAGTATTCTTGGAAAAGAAAAAAGATCATAATTTTCCAATATTCCCTACTGTGTATCAGTAACAAAACTAATTGTATAAAATAACCTTATATAAAAGATAAATATATCTATGAAAGATGTTTATACCCTATATAAATAGATATTTAAATATAAAAAGCGGCGGTAGCTAAAGGTTAAAACGCTGGCTCAATCTAGAGATCCAGGTTCGATCCGCGGTCGGGCAATACGAGTTCTTCCGAATTTATGAGCATAGTATTTGTTCTTACTTTTCTGAACGGTGAAGGGAAACATCGTAAGGAAACCTATATGCCCTAAAATATATTTGTGCTCGAAGTACGGCGATAGGGCTCACCACCCATCACGTTGGGACGTAATAATCGCGGGAGTACCGAGTGTAGACTGTGACTCGCATTTCACAGTTCGTACTCAGAACACCTCTGACACTCCCTCGGGGATTCATGTCGTGACGATATGAAACCACATAATCTATCTACCATATCATACTATCTTTTTATTTAACTATCTATTTTACATTTTTTACGTACTCCAGTAGCTCCAGTGAAAGATACGTAATATACGTATATAATAATAATATAATATAATATATATAATAATATACGTAATTATTATGTGAATAAATGAATGAACGGAATGCACTGAACCCGGCGTGGCTTGATAAAACTCGATTAACGAATTAACCCAAGGATTTGCACTAGGCCCTGAAGCCCCATGTTTTATGGGACTACAGGAGCCATTGCATATCCATGAGTAGACCAGGGGCTCTACCGCGTAATTCTCATTTGTATCAACTTCAAGCAAATGCATGCGAAATTCAACGCGTGCAAAAGAGATGGCATGTTAGGCGGGCGTCGTCGCACGCACGTCAAATTTCAATCTCAAGTTGATGTTGATGAAAATGAGAATTACGCGGTAGACCCGCAGGAACCGCTGTAATGGTAGGGAAGACCGTGCCCTATTAGGATGTGGATAGGATAGTAGAGAGTACCGGATATGCATCCTAGATTACGCCTTGGATTTGTGGAGAGACGGGTAATAATTATCTAAGGATGGGTAACTTTTTGAAGACGTCGAATCAGCGAGCTTCGATCTTATGACGATGTAGAGGCCCTGGATGGGTGGTGAATCTTTTGGCAAAGCTAACTCGACGCTGACGGTTGAACTGCGTTCTTGATTTTTGTTGCTTAACGTGTGTCGGTTTTTAGGGTTTCGTAGTACCTAAAAGATACAAAAGAAACCTTTATGAAATTTTATTGAATTTAAATTTTATTTATCTAGTTTAACTATTTAAAAAACAAAAAAAAATCAATATTTAATATTTATTTACCAAATATTTTAATAAACATTCAGCATGTCAGATGGAAAATTCGGTACGTTTCCCGTCACCAGTCGATAAAAACTTGAAAGGCCCACAATATCGCATTAGAGACGCTCTATTTTGCATTTCTGCTTCATATATTTCGGACAGGATAAATAAAAAATGCACGATTCGGAATATTGATGCCAATTCAATGAGTTTCAAGGAGATCTGCGGGCCTATTGTGTATCTCTAGTTGCCTTCTGGACTGGGTGTCTATCATCAAAAACATAGATATACTATCGAATTCCGATGTCCTAAGGATATTTTCGCACTTGAAGTGACGACACAGATTGTTAATAGTTCAATACCCACTAAAGGCAATTTGGAAATTTCAGTTTTTAGCTATGTTTTTGATGATAGGCACCTCGTGCAGTTGGCAACTAAAGATACACAATAGGGGGGCTGGTCCTCTAAAAAGGCCACTTTGGATGAATCATATTATGATTCTGTTGTATTGCTGTCTCTTTTGCACGCATGAAGAAACTCTGACTCTATCCTACTTTCAAATCAGTTAATGATTCACCCAAGTTGGCCCTTTTTAGATCCCCTGTTCAACATAAAATCGGTATTAGAGTACATATACAGGTGTATGGGGCATCGATGTAAATATTTTCAGGGATGATAAAGAAAGTGATTTTAAACATTTTTGACTGAATTTATTTTTGTGCAAAGTTTAATAGTTTTCGAGATACAGACATTTTTTTGTTTTGTCTACTTGAAAATGGGTAACTGCAATGAAATGATAATAATTTAATAATAAAATAAAAAAATAAATTTAATTTTGTCATTTTTTTTTCATGACTTTCTCAACCGCTTTATTTTTCCTGTAATCTTTACGTAAACACATATTACCATGATTTTTTAAATATTTTTCAGTCCACCAGTTTAGGGGATAATGGGGAGACATACATTTTTTGTAGTTTTTCAAGGATTTTTTAAAATAGATGCAGTTAAATATAGCCAATTTACATATTTACAATCAGCTTTTTAATACCTACAATTTGATACCCATATTGTTATTTTAGGATAATATGTTTTATTTTTCTTACTTTTGTTTTGGAAATATTTTGAACAATTTCAAATTTTTTTTACACCGTGATATGTGGGCAAATTAATGCTATTTTTGTGCCCAATTTCATGTCTTTATATTTTACGGTGCTAAAGTTATGAGGCTGGGACATACAGACGGACGGCGGACGGACGGACAACGGAGTCTCACTATAAGGTACCTTTTAGGTACTAAGGAACCCTAAAAACGGACTGCGAAACTCAGTTGAAGTTTGAACTCTTGTTTAGTCTCAAGTCAAAAATTTGATTCATCATCAATCTGTGTTTTAACGCTGGCCATAGAGGGCAAAAACAAGACCTATGTTAAGGCGATATGTAAAAAAATAGAGGTGCTTCTTTTTTGTGTATTTCATGAAATACACGGAAAATTTTAATACATTTCTGGTATATCCACTTTGACTATACAATCTAAGGTTTTGAAATTGGAAAACATGTTTGGATAAATTTTCCTCCATAGAAATAATTTTTGGAATGAGGTCTTCTAACACACTTTTTCTGCTCGTTTGACGAATAGGAACCATATACAGAACTGAAACATATTTTATTAGGTGTGTTTCAACAATATCTAAAGATTTGATATTTGAAATTTTGCTAGCTATTTTAGTTTTTTTATAAAAATTATAAAAGCAAAATTTTTAGCTTTCGCCTTGAATCCGCCCCTCTCGCACTGAGCGTGTTTTCGCTTGGAGTGACAGTGACAAAAATAAAATTCGCATAGCCTCTTAATATTAATATGCTGTGATCAATGAACCGCATGTCGATCATACAATGTCGATTACCTTTTAAAATGACATGTAGATAAAGACAGTGACTTTGCAAAAAACTACCATAAAACACCATGTTTAAAGACAAAACCTTTTTTTTTTAAATTAATATAACCTCACTCATTACATTTTAATTCCAAAGCTATGTCGGCCATGCCACCGGTCAGAGGGTGATTATTAACTGACAAATATACTTTAGTTAAAACGCACCAAGATAAAAGCTCATATTGCTCACACATAAGGTATATTCTTGCATGATACGATGACGTTATCGATAGTAACAAAACGCTTCCGGCTTCACTCGAGTCAGTGCGCAACTTAATTATGATGTACACCCCGCGAAAGTTAGATTGAAGGGAGATTAACTATGATCAACTATCCGTAGTGCACGGTAGCTTGCTGGGTAGGCACTTCAAGCAGTGACTAGCTAAACTGTTTTATCTAAAGTTATTCAAAAGTTTACAGGCACGTTCCAAGATACTCTAATAATTAAAATCTCGGCTCTAAGTTAACATATATTTTATGTACCAAACAACGCGGGCAAAACGGGAAAAACCGTAGAGCGTTGTGATCGGTGTGTTCATTTTTTTTTATTCTATATTTTGTTAAACATACACAATACATAGGTAATAAAGTTTTGTTGAATAACTATTGAGTCGATTTTAAATTTAGGTGTTCTACTGTTTCGATTAATTAGAAAAAGGCGGGTTCTTCACAATCCGGCTGCGAAACCGCTCTTAAGCGGTTATTAATTCATAAATTTCCTTTATTCCAATTACCAAATTTCTTAATCTTAGCTTTAGTTTTTAGTAGCAATTTTAAAACATTTTTATCAAATGTTTCGAAAATATAAAACAGAAAAACGTAATTGGTCTACAATTAAGTAGTGTTTATAGAATCCATGATATTATTATGTAATGAGCTGTGTATTATTATATTATGTATTATAAAATAAATAAATAAATCACTAACAAAGTGGTGTCACTGCGCAACCACACAACAGGTATAACATTTTACGAGTACAATGATAGTGGTAAAGCTTTTTCGGAAAAGGTTAATAAATCAAAAACTGTTGTTTGGACTCGTAGCACAATGTTTAATCGCGCGCGACGCCACTTAGTTGAATCACAAGTGCGAGGAGAGTGACACGATGTTTTTTGCGATTAAACAGTCTGCCAAGCTCCTCGCACCTGTGATTCAACTAAGTCGCATCGCGCGCGATTAAACACTTTGCTACGGCTGCTGAAGTGAACAATCTGTCATGGATTGCATATAAAGCGGAAATATGAATACGGAAATACGGCCTTTACGAAAGAGTGACAAAGATTCCTACGTAACTACGTTTTGCTACACGAAATATCATCTAACCTTTCCCATGAAGACGAAAATCATTTCAATACCAAGCTGAAAAAGGTTAACCAAAATACATCTTCGTAAATACTCGTACAGCTCACTTAATCCACAATTATCCCGCTATCCGACAGCTTAACAAAAACTCTGCCTTCGCAGCCTTTTGCTTTAAACATATTCGGTTTTAACTCTCAGCTTTAGGGGGGTATGATTAATGACCCGTCCACAGGGCCCTCTAGGTACCTTTACCTCGCCCTTTCTCCATCTAAATCAACAATAGGTTTAAATATAACTGTAATATTTAGGAGAGAGTTAATGTCAGATGTAATATTTCTTCATCTTAAACCCGGCTCCTTCCATCTGCGAGGGTGGGAATTGCTGCTTTTGTCACGAATTTGTCATAATTTATATTGATGTTATTTTTAGACAAAAAGGGCGCTAATGGTCTGAAATGATTTGGGAGGCTTATTTTTACTTTCTCCTCAATTTTTAACTGTCTTTTACTCGAATACATCTTATTGTAGATCTGGAAAACGTCGATTAGAGTTAGGATAAAGTGCACTCATCCAGCTTCCCGAAACAGCTTCTCGTGATGTCACGTCGGAGCACGATGAGTTAAGGCGATATGTAAAAGTTTTAGCGTCCCTGTCACTCCATATGCGGAAAAACCCCCAGGGCGAGATGGACGGATTTGTGGAAAAGTAGCAAAAAGTCGGTTTTTTATTAATATAAAATGTACTAAAGTTGCTATCAAAATTTTGTTTAACCAGCCCCCCTATTCTGTATATTTAGTTGCCAACTGCACTAGGTGCCTATCATCAAAAACATAAATAAAAACTGAAATTTCAAAATTGCCTTTAGTGGGTATTGAACTATTTACGAACTGTGTCCTCACTTCAAGTGCGAACATATCCTTAGATAATCGGAATTCAATAGTATATCTATGTTTTTGATGATACGCACCTAGTCCAGTTGGCAACTAGAGATACATAATAGGGGGGCTGGTTAAACAAAATTTTGATACCGTTAAAACCCATCTAATAAAATATAATTGCAGTCCATATGTCATTCTAAATTGTCAAATCAGGAGAATTGGTGTCGAAAAAGGCCTAATTTCAATAAATATTTCTATCGAGCTGAATTTCTCCAATCGCGTTTCTGTTTTAACAGATCCCTAGAAAAAGATTCCAAAAATAATATACTATTTTATCAAAATAATATATTATTTACCGAAGTAGATATGCAAGTTCTTAAAGTGTCGATTTTTTTTCCGTAGTGCCTTAATTCGCGGAATGGTTAGTTTCATCATGCTGAGATGCAGGTTCGAGCCTCAACTGAGATATGTTTTACTTATAAAATTATTTTTTTTAATTAATTTTTCTATTTAATAGTATTGGGTACCTATGAAATTGGCGAAATTTTCTTACAGATTCATGAGTTCATAATTCCTGTAATTCAATAGCTATTTCCATTATTTGTTTTTCGTTAGAAAGTTGATTTCAAGGTTTTACATCTACGTGTTAAATTTTGTTTTTATTTTCAGTTTGATAACTAGAATAAAATCTTCAAACCAGTTCGTCCTAAATGCCATCCATTTCCATGATAAGTTTCGTAATAATTTTTTAGGCTGACACTTTTCAAAAATTTCATGAATGTTGCTGTTAGCTAAATGTTGTCTCATTCATACACAAAAGAAATTATAAAATTTGGATAAGTCATTCCTAAAAAAAAATGCAAAAATATTAGTACTGAAAATTGAGTTTCCTTTCATGCCAAAATGCCAATATCATATGTAAGGACCTAAATCAACAGCATCAACAACAGCAATACTTTGTCCACATCAATGTTATCTAGCTTTTGCCTTTTGTCTTTCAACTATCGACAGTTTTCGGCTTGGCGGTTATTTTAACAACACTCCTTACAGCCTATATGTTGATCAGGGTCACTACCAAATCCACTGAGTGTTTCTCGCTCAAGTTAAAACGGAACAGACATACAGAGAGACGGAATTCATAAAATTATAGTTTTGGTAATTTCATAAAAATATTCACTGTACAGACAAGTTTTTTTTTACTAATAAAATAGATTTATATCAGCATTCGTGTGGATGCTTCCAAAATAGGGGCACGAAACTTATGTTGAAGAAGATTGATTGTTTATAACTAGGAGTACATACATACCCTATCATTACGACGTGTTCAGAGAGCTGATGTGTGGTCGGCATCCACAATATCTATCCTACGTATGCAGGATGCCTGTAAATTCGGCCTTTTCCTTGAAAGGAGTTATACTAGATATCATTTCCAACAAATTGAGCCCTATCGACTAGGGGTCGAAAATGAATGGTCTCCGAGTTACGGAGGTTTTTAGGATATTTTTCAAACTTTTAGACTGGTAACCAAAAACAAATAAATTAAAAATAACTACTCCTCCTCGAAACTTATTTGTTATTTTTCTGATGAATGACAAATGAGTGAACATTTATAAAAAAAAATACATGACCTGAATCCTAATAATCTCAGAAACAAAAGGTCTTAAGTGGAAAGAAGACCTTGTTTACTTTGTCATTTTCGCAATATGGACGTGTTTTACTTGAAAAAAATTATAATTTTCGACCCTTAGTTGATAGGCATTATTTGTTGGAAATGATCTCTAGTATAACTCCTTTTAAGGAATAGGTGGAATTTCAGAGCACCCTGTATGTAGCATTATTAATGTCATGTTGTACAAACTATTATTATTTACTCTATACTAAACCCGTAGGTCCAGATACTTTTATGACAGCAGTAGGCCTGCATTACTGTCATTGTAAATACCCATTATATTAATTAAACTGGCCAAGCTATTACTACCGAGGACGCTCATAAAAATGTAAATAAAATGAATCTCTAGCATGTTCCAATCAAAGTCGATTGGTTTTCTTTTTACACTGCAAGATTAAACTCTGTAATTATGAAAATTACTTTGAAAATACAAAAAAAGCTAAAGTAAGAAGCCATTTTGCACCAATGCAATCCTATGTCAGCAGTTGTGTATAATTTCACTAGGTTAGGTTAGTAGTGCCGTGAAATTACCAACCATCGTATTTTACAATCTCACGGTGACATTATACAGGTTGGAAAGTTGAGATTACATAGCAGAGAGGTTATAGCAGCTACTTACTAGAATCGCTATAGCAACATATGTTATGGTTGCACAAAATACTATTGCGTTTTTTGGGAGTTCGGTTGGCCTCATAGAGTCTTGCTTATGATCTTTATCAGTAAAGGAGATAATAGAACGAATTCTTTATTGTGAATATTCCTAAATTGCGTGTACGAGAATTTTATTTTGCGTTTTCTGGGAGTTTTAGTACCTTGACCTTGGTTGACGTCAATAAGACAGACAGTTACATTAGTAAGACAATCGAATAGGACTTGAAAAAATGTGAATAACACCGTCCGCTAGATAACTGTTTTTTTTTTGAAAATCCGTGAATACAGAAGTAAAATATACCAAAAGTTAGGGTTCTCCGAGTACGTTTTCTTGTAGCTGTAAGGTTTTTTCTGGTCACTGCCCTGTACAGGTTAAAAACTGTGAAGAACAATTAATAAAACATTCGTTACAGCTTATCCGCAAGAGTGTCAGAGATTTTCTCTGCTTTTTAGGGTTAGTAAGCAGATGCTTAACGTTCACTCTTTATCTCACGGTTAAATATGCTCGCAAAATATTAGACTCCACATTTTTTTAAAGATTTCCTATAATTTTTGGGATCCAAGTGTTGGTTTGACCTATTCATACACGCCGTATTTATATTTCAGCCCGATTGCCACACACTTTCGTATTATGCCGTAGACAAACGGACATATAGGATAGACAATAACATTCCTTAAGGCGATTACCGTCGCCAAATTAGCAGCTCGATGTTTGTCTGTATTAATATCGACGGAAACGACATTGAAATAACGTTAAAATCAGTGCACAATGCGTGGTGGCTGTTACGACGCTCGCTGCGTCCTTGAAAGGGCAAAATAGGAGAAAATAATACTTTTCACATGGGCATCATTGTTCGATTGAATAATTCTATGTTATATTTATAGCTATCAAGTTTGTCTATTTATCAAAGCATAAATGAATTAAATCACCTAAGCCGCTTAGGAGCAGTAAGAAATTCAAGCCAAAAAACACCATTCAGTTGAAACAATTTTTCATATAGAAGTTTTGGTGGTACGAAAAAGAAAAATGTTGCATATGTTGTCCTAGAGTTGATAATCCATAATACATTTTTTTCAATATTTTTGGTTTGGCCATAAAAGAGGAGTAGGCTTTAGAAAGTACCCATTTGGCGGTATTAAGGGCCTTAAGGAGCAGGTATTCACAAACGACCTTGAGTCGACCTCTGTCGGTACAAATATCGACAGAAACTATATTGAAATAACGTTCATATCAGCGTGCACCGCATTACGACGTCGTCGCCAGGTCTCCGGATAGCGCAAAATAGAAGAAAATAATACTTTTCACATGGATGCCATTTTATAAACAATATTTTCCAAAAAAAAAGTTGGTTCTTAGTGTAAGAACCATACAAATTTTATGGTTTCACAGAAATAACCAATTGGACTTAATTTAAGTTTAAAGACAGCTTGACTTTGACAATATTTTCATGCTGTTTCTAATACACGAAAATGATTTCCTTAAGGTGATATACCGTGCTAGCAAAGGTCGCCTTTACTCCAGGCAGAAAGACCCGCAGTGCGAAAGGGACGGAATCGGGGAAAATTGTCAAAAAGTCGGTTTTAAATTAATTCAAAATTAACTAAAATAGCTACAAAAAATTCCATAACCAGTAATTTAGGTGTAGTTAAAACGCATCTAAATAAATATTTTTCAAGTCTGTATGCTATCCTAATTTGTCAGAATATCAAAAAAAGTGTAAATTTAGACCTTTTTTCAATAATTATTTCTATCGAATGAAATTCCTCCTATCGCGTTTCTGATAGACCAAAATCTAGTAAAAGGTCCCAAAATTGTTATACTAATTTATTTTACTTGGAACTTCATTAAAAGAGCAGATAAATAACTTCAAAAAGTGACAATTTTCACTCCTTAATTAAAGTTGTTTATTATAGTTTAACTAACAATTTATAATTTTTTTATAGTTCTAAAACATACTGGTTAAGAGGCCTGCGGAGCAATCCTAGTTCATACAAACGAAATACCAAAACCATTAAGTCATAAGTCGCAGGCCTCATAAGGCGATACCAAAAAAAGGGGTTTTTTCGAATCCATTTACTCCACTATAACGTCATCTACGTATTTAATTTTTGGGTAAATGTTTATTAAGTATTCGATTAAGATTCTCACTGAAGGAAAACGCGATTGGATGAAATTTTCTCGATAGAATTTAATTCCGAAAAGACCTCTAAATTGGTTTATTTTTTCCTGTAATTCTGAAGTCCTAACTAATTTTATTGTGAAATTGCATTCAAAATGTGGATATTATGTATTTGTAAAGTCTCCTTGAAAATATTTTTGACAAAATAGCTTAGTACATTTTATATTAATAAAAAACCGACTTTTTCCTATTTTTCCACGAATCCGTCCCACTCGCACTGAGAGTTTTTTCACATATGGAGTAACAGGGACGCAAAAACGTTTACGTATTGCCTTTAGTGAAGTAACTTTACCAAAAAAGTAATTTTCGGATGACGCTGGGAGAGGTGCCTTAATATGAAGAACCCTAAAAATTACAGGAAAGAAATACGGAAGTACAGTTTGCGCATCTCCCTCTTGAAACCAGTCAAGTGCCCTGAGGGTTCCGTACCATTCAAATAAGTTAATAGGCTTAAATAATTTGAATAAATTTATTGAATTATTTATGCAATATTCGGATTTAGGTCAACCATCTATAGGTAAAGTACATATTCAAGTTTCAGATCTATTCCGTCTACGAGCTAGATACCCGTGACATACGGACGGACGGACGGACAGTAGGGCTCAGTTTGGTCCTTTGGGTATGGAACCCTAAAAGTGTCTATAGATACAGTAAGTTTATGGATTACAACGATATTCAATTTGATAATTTTTGTTTTCAACTGGCATTTTAGTAGCCAATAAAGCTGATTCTGAAGGCTTTAATTTTCGTTTTAGTGCTGTCAAAACTTAATTTTTTCCAAGGTAATTTAGCTTCTATTCGTAACACTTATAAACTGTTTTGCAATGAAGAAAATTTAGTTTTGACAGAACTAAAACTAAAATTGAAGCCTTCGGAATCGGCTTTATTAACTGGTTAAAGTAATTTTTTATGTATTTTTAATCCGGTAATAAACTTTAACTGTATACAATTTGGATAGCTACTAACTTTTAAAACATTAATGACCGTAATGCCATGATCGGTTGTTGTGCCATCAAAGAAATTGCCGCCGACCAACTAATAGCACGTATTACTATTGCAATCCGGGTGATAAGTGGGCCTGCGGATTATTCTTCGATAGTACATTAGCTGTGGAGTAATTTAACGAAGAGCCCAAAGGCTTTATTTAAATCAGGCACTGGCTAAAACACCCACGATTCATTTAAGTTTTGAGTGTGAATTTATGTTAAAAAGCGATTCATTAAAATTAAATATGATACCGAGTAGAAAGAAAGTGATTAAAAATAAAATATGTTTTGATCACATAATCTTGATTAAAACACAATAAGTAATTAATTACATAACAAATAAAATATATATACCTAAATAATTCTCTAAGTACTGAAAATAAATATAAAAAAAATATACTAAATAAAAAATTTCGTCAAGATCGCTGCCGTCGTGCGGGAGAGGACCCGGCTGGCAGCGTTACCCCGTTGTATGGCCAGACTGATTCTCTGGCCGAGGTAATAATTTATTCATTATTATTTTATCAAACATTATGTACCTATGACTTGTCGAAATAAATGAATTATTATTATTAATATGACAATCCAAAACCTCCTTCATTTAAAGTTTCCAATTATAATTAAAACACAAAATGTTATTTTTCATAAAAAGCTCAGGGGGGGCGTTTCAAAATCATTATTGCTTCGTTGTTTGTTCAATTGTGTTAGTATGAAACAGGTCAAGTACTAATTATACCAACAAAACAAAGGGTTCCGTTCCAATCCAAATAGAAAGCAGTAAACAAATAAATATTTCCAGTTTAAATCATCAGCAGAGCTGTTGTGAAATTGTAAATAGCCGGAGACTCACGAATGATATTTGAGTTGCTTCCGTTTCCTTTTTGAGGTACGGAACCCTAAAATATTAAGCTCATTGAACTTTTTACGTCTTGCATGATATATTGTATTCAATTTACTGCTTGACAGCTACCAAGGAAACCCATTTTGGTTACAAATGCTACGTTTAGTATGCACGCAATAACTGTACTTACTTACATATACAAATGTTCGTAGGAATATAACCGTAACAAACCGTCCTTTTTAAAGGTTTATTTTACACCTATAAGGTTTATTTCCGAAAAAGTTGCTTTTGGAAGACGTTAAAGCAACTACCAACATCAAAAGCAGAAAGTAGGAACCATTTGTTACAAATATGTTCTTGGTCAGAAATTAGGGAACACAATGAAGTTCAGGGGATCTAAAAAGGCCGACTTGGGTGAATTATAAAATGATTTGAAAGTAAGATAGATTCAGAGCTTTTCCACGCGTGCAAAAGAGACGGCATTAGAACAGAATCATAACATGATTCATCCAAAGCGGCCTTTTTAGAGGACCAGTTACGCTGAGATCGTGGAGCGTCAAAATATTATTCGTGCAACTGTGACATAATGTGAGACATTGGGACACGAGTGTTTGTTTACGAAACGAACAAAGTGAATGAAAGTAATTTTATTTCACGTGAATAAAAGTGAAGCAATTTTTCTCAACAGAGTACCCATCTTAGAACTCAAATATCCAATATTATTATAATTTTTGTATGTTTATTTTTTATTTTTATATGTATGTGTATGTTTTATAGGTATGTATTCATTTATTTAAGTATGTTCGTATGTCTTAGATATTTAGATTTATATTTTAATCTTGATCTCCCTATTATTTTCTGATTAGTATTTACACCTCCACATGTCATTTTTTTCATCTTTCTGTTAGCTACCAAGGGTTGCCTGGAAGATATTGCTATTAGCAATAAGTGCCGCCCTTGTACACCATGTTTAATTGTTTCTTTTGTCTTTGAAGTTATTTGTGTAAATGAGCAAAAAGTGTTATAAATAAAATAAATGAATGAAGTGAGTGAAATTAAGACAGAGAGTTATCGCTTGTGATTGGTTTTCTAACGGTGTTATAATAAACTTGGCTAATCACAGCACAGAATTGCGGTGTCATAGTGTAATTTTATAACATCGGTCAAACAATGTAGGTACTTATAAAACCGCTTTTGATGTTTTAATTACCTTATTGCAGTATGTGAGTATAAGAAAATAATGCACATCGGCTATCTTCAGCTTCGTAGAGCGTCGTCTCTGTCACCGGACTGTTAGTGCTTCGTGCGACAGAGATGACACTACATTACAATTTGTCTTATTTACTGCCGCGTCCCGTACTTACTTCCATCTTAGTTTTGATGACGATGATGACCTCCTCGTCGTATCCGACGATAGCGACCGTTATATTCTAAAAGCTTACGGCAATATTAGTATCAAAAGCTGCATTTTAGGCAGAAAGCAAGCCGCTTTGTCCAGTAATACTAAGGACCAATATGAATGATTTCATCCGAGGAAATGAAAATTTCATTCACTAGAATTCAAGATGGCGGACGTTTTCCAACATGGCGGCTGCATAATTTAAAAAATTTATAGAATCAAAACGGCTTCACCGATTTTAATTATTAGGGTGTCAATCAGTTTGTTTTGACATATTGAATAATAAAAAAAATATACTGTATAAAAAATTAAAGATGGTAGCTGAATATTAATAAAATTATGAAATTTTCTAAATATTTTTTTCATTCTTATGATAATAACAACCAAATTTTCTATGATATGGTCACATGTTTTTATAATTTAATAAATTATGATAATATTATCTACAATACTGAAAAAAAATCTTGAAAATCCAATGAGCAGTTTTTAAACTATACGCATTTCAAAAGAACCGCGCGGTTTCGAATGTCATCACTGCACGTGATGTGATGCATCATAAAATCAAAACGAGTGCACCAATTTCAGTAATTTATACATCAGATGATTTGTATTTATATCTTGTAATTTATAAAGTCTTGTGAAAACCGGCCAAGTGCGAGTTGGACTCGCGCACAAAAGGTTTCGTACCAAGTACACAACTGTTTATTTGTTTTGGTCACAAGTTACTAATTTCATTATGAATTGATGTTTCAATGTTTTGATTTCCTACAGTAGGTATGATTTCTCATAATAATAACATACAGGAATTTTGAAATTCCTAACTAGTTTAGTTTTTGAGATAGACTCCGTAATAAAAATGATCTAAAACTAACAGAAGGCCCCATTTCTTTATTTTTTAAGGTATAAATTAGCATTAAATACATTAATCTTCTGTATCTAAAGCTTCATCCGATGTGGTTGAACTGAAAGAAGAAAAAATTCATATGAAATCAGCCCAGAATGTACCTATATCATCAATTATCGTATTTTTATAAGTAAAAATTAAAGAGATACCTTTCGTTTTTGCAGCTGCCTTTGCATGTGCTGCTTGCATTGTGCAGGGTAGACCCACCCGTCGACACGAGCAACGCATTGTTTCGCAGCCTTTTTTACAACCGCAATGGTCTAAGTAAGATAACTCATGCCATATCTCCCTGGCTTCAGACCATTGTGGTACCCAACTGTCATCAGATGATTTCCAACCCCAAGAGGATGGAGATGGCACAGCGGCATTGTCGAGAATAACGGAAGTGTCCCATAAGTGTCCCGCTTGATAGGTGGCACAGAGCAAGTGTTTTAGTAATGCCGCCGATGTTGGTGGGATGCTTGTTACGAATTTATTCTTGGTAGCAAATAGTTCCTTGCGTACCAAGTTGACCGACGAATGCGCTGTTTGTGAATCGTACAGGTAGCAGGTGAACTTTTCCAGCATAGCCATAATTTCTTTAGGAAGACTTTGTATTGGCTGCGATATTTCTTTTAAAGCTGGTGTAACTTCAAGGTGTGACAACCACGTTTTGAAGCATGACTTCTTTCCTTTTGTATGGAAATAAGAAGTAGTGTCACAGCCTGTAAAGGCGTGAAAGCCACGAAGAGCAGTTGATCTGTCAGGGCCCAAAGTGTTAGCTATTTTATGAACTTCGACATAACGGCGTTTATTTGCCGTCCCGGTCAATAGCCACAATTCTTGCAGGCCACTCTCAGTTAAAGTTTTATAAAATGATATCAATAACACCAAAACATCTGTGTCGGAAGATCTGACCAGAATACGCGTGATTCCCTGTTCTGCCATATCCTTTGCGTGAAGTACGATGCGGCCATCGGCTTCTTCTGCATGCGTTCCTATTGTATTTCCAGAAATTGCGGTGCGAGTGTAGTCTGAAGAAGTCACTAGATTAGCAACATTTGTCACCACATTAGTAGCATCAAAGTCATATGGCATGAGTTATCTTACTTAGACCATTGCGGTTGTAAAAAAGGCTGTGAAACAATGCGTTGCTCGTGTCGACGGGTGGGTCTACCCTGCACAATGCAATGCAGCACATGCAAAGGCAGCTGCAAAAACGAAAGGTATCTCTTTAATTTTTACTTATAAAAATATGATAATTGATGATATAGGTACATTCCGGGCTGATTTCATATGAATTTTTTCTTCTTTCAGTTCAACCACATCGGATGAAGCTTTAGATACAGAGGATTAATGTATTTAATGCTAATTTATACCTTAAAAAATTAAGAAATGGGGCCTTCTGTTAGTTTTAGAACATTTTTATTACAGAGTCTATCTCAAAAACTAAACTAGTTAGGGATTTCGTAATTCCTGTATGTTATTATTATGAAAAATCATACCTACTGTAGGAAATCAAAACATTGAAACGTCAATTCATAATGAAATTAGTAACTTGTGACCAAAACAAATAAACAGTTGTGTACTTGGTACGAAACCTTTTGTGCGCGAGTCCAACTCGCACTTGGCCGGTTTTCACAAGACTTTATAAATTACAAAATATAAATACAAATCATCTGATGTATAAATTACTGAAATTGGTGCACTCGTTTTGATTTTATGATGCATCACATCACGTGCAGTGATGACATTCGAAACCGCGCGGTTCTTTTGAAATGCGTATAGTTTAAAAACTACTCATCGGATTTTCAAGATTTTTTTTTAGTTTTGTAGATAATATTATCATAATTTATTAAATTATAAAAACATGTGACCATATCATAGAAAATTTTGTTGTTATTATCATAAGAATGAAAAAAATATTTAGAAAATTTCATAATGTTATTAATATTCAGCTACCATCTTTAATTTTTTATACGGTATATTTTTTTTATTATTCAATATGTCAAAACAAACTGATTGACACCCTAATAATTAAAATCGGTGAAGCCGTTTTGATTCTATAAATTTTTTAAATTATGCAGCCGCCATGTTGGAAAACGTCCGCCATCTTGAATTCTAGTGAATGAAATTTTCATTTCCTCGGATGAAATCATTCATATTGGTCCTTAGTATTACTGGACAAAGCGGCTTGCTTTCTGCCTAAAACGCAGCTTTTTTTCCTAAGCCCTATGACTATTACTGCTTTTTGGCATGCATTGTGAGGCGGCTGGAGGAGAAGCTGAACTTCGTTTTGAACACCCAGTTGCACTCAGCGCAGCAGACTTGCCCGTCTTCATTATACATTATGTGCTTTGATCTAGTTTATTATATGACGTTTAGCCTCTAGCTCTTGAAGGCTGTTCTCTTCTAAGTTTTTAACACCCTTATGCACTGTGGTTACGCCATTCTGGCCGTACTGTTGCATGCTCTTCCCAACTGTCAGGTGATATGTTACAGGCCTTGTTACAGGTTTGAGAACGTCTTTGTAGCGCAAACATGTCCGCCGGAGTTCCGTTTCCGATGTGTAATTTCCGAATAGAACACGGCTTTTGGCATTCTGCCGTAATTCATCCACTTTACATGTCCAGACCATCTTAGTTGGATGTTTGCTAGCATGGCCTCGATGCCCGTCATGTTGGAAAGGCAAAGTATTTCTGTGTTGGTAACACGGTCCTGCCCATGAAATCTCACACGGAAAGAGTCCAGTTTTCTGATTTTCAGCTTACAGAGACCAGGTTTCTGCAGCGTTTATAAAGGATTGGCAGAGTTAGCGCCTTATACACTAACTGTGTTACTACAAAACGGTGTTTAACTTTAGACAGTGTTTAAATCTGTTGTTGTCGCCTTTTCTTTCATATTGTAAAAGAGTGACAGCAACAGATTTAAACACTGTCTAAAGTTAAACACCGTTTTGTAGTAACACCGTAAAAGTTTAGTCTACAGTTTGAGGTCGTGTAACTTCCATACTCTATTATTTAATTTAAAAGTCGCAGCTGCTCTTGCATCTCGAGATGGCATTTCCAGTTTCAGGGTCTTATCATTTCTGATTTGATTTCCAAGATATTGAAAGCATGATACCTTCTCAAGGGGTCAATACATCTGTCTTGGCAATTGTTTTTCCTCTGAGTGCTTGTAAGAACACTTGGGTCTTGGAATGCCTTTAAATCCGTAAACCTTAAAAGGAAACTTTCAACCTTTCCGTTTGCGACTTCTTAACAAAATAACTAAACTTATATTGGAGAACTTCTATAAAATTTATTGGGTTCCCAATTTAATTGGATTTGGTTACATAAAGGCTGCATTGCAGAACCGCAGTAGAGATTAAACCCGTTCAATTTTATTTCACATGAAACAAATCTAAACCATTCTGCTTCTATTTCGAGTTCCTAACCAAAGAGAATGTAGCAGTAATATCGGCAAAATGTACTATTCACTTAAAACCGAAAAGACTAACGTATTCCTTGCGTGTTTCCTGCCACAAATCGTTTTAAATCCACCACATGAGGAGTAACATGGCATGTTGTAAAATGAGCAACATTTCAACCTGAATGTTGTACTTTCCGTCGTTGTCTGCAACAAAATGAAACATCAGATGAACGTTCTGTTGAAATTAAACAATAAAGCGTCGGAGAAAAATTACGTTGCATGTTTTGTTTTGGTACCAAAACGGTAAAATGTTCACAGATATACAAGTTTTCTCGTTTAATTTACTTTTACAATGAAATTTTAATAAAAGTAAATATTGTATTAACATACATACGCTGGTATAAAGGAAAAGGTATTTGTAAATGAAACCACGTGATCTGCTGATCTACGGAACAACATTACAAAAAAAAAGCAAGGCGTAAAACAAAAAATAATATAACACTTTTCTTTTTTCGTTTCCATAGGTTTCCTAGGTTCTTTGGGAAAGTGGTTCAGTGAATTGTATCTTTAAATGAGACCACATAATCATTTACACCTGTATAATCCAGCCACGAGCCATGTGTGCTTGAACATATCAAAGGATTCTCGTTTCGAATTTCTGAACCATTTATATGTATTCTGAGTTCATGAACACGACAGTAGGTAGACGGTAAACACCCCCCCTCATTCTTCCGCTCTGCTTCATGTCTTGTTCTGATGTAACAAAGCTCTGCTCCAAGTCACAAAACTCTAGGTTTAGACAACTTACGACCATATCAAATAAAGCACTAGCATGACACTTACGTATATGACAACAAAGGTTTTTGTTGAGTAGCTTAGTGGTCTGCAAGCTGACGCTCTCGGTTCAGATTTACTTTCCACTCCCTATCCCAACGGAGGAGTGTCGACTCTATTACATTTTGTTTGCAGTATTTGTTTCATTTACAAAGGCGCTGCCTGTAGCTATATGAGTTGACTTCATATTGTGCTCTTTCAAAGAACAATTTAACTAGACTAACCTGTGTCATTGTGGAAATTATGGTTGTGGTTAAGTCAGTAAAATTTACTACTCAACATGTACATTATTAGGAGCAAAAACTCAGGGGTAATGGCCCAGATAGATAAACATGTCAAAATACTTTCCTATCTTACTAGTAGTTGTCCATACGTATCTACACAGCCATTTTCCTCTCCGCCAACGATTTAATCACTTGGTACAGCACATTAACTTTTTCCTTCTTTCGGTCAAAGTAATTTTAGACGAAAATGTGGTAACTTAGTCAAATTATAGATAGATATATAGATAGATATAACATTTATTTCCCAAAAACACGACACATACATACAAAAAACAAAGTAGAACTTAAATAAGAACTTAAATAAAAGAAGAAAAAAAAGAAAATAAAGTCAAAACACAAAAAGAAAGTTAAATTTATCCTAGTGGTATGAGTGTCGCGGCAAAGAGAAAAAAGCTCCGACTCAGCATAATGCCGCAAACTGAAATCTGCGACGCTGTTATTCTGTCGTCACCTGCAGAGAGCCGGATGAATTCCATCGAGAGTGGACAATTATTGTTTTTTTAATGTGTAAATGTGTATGTGAGTATAATGGTTGTGTAATTTGTATATGAGTAAGTATAACAATTTTGGCTAAATATATTAAATAAGAGAATGTCCTGACTGACTGGTCTATCAATGCCATTATACACTTATTTATCACGTATAGTTCTTGTAAAATGTATATTGTTCATCTTTATCGCTTGAATAACTATCACTATAGGGTACGAGTATATGCTCTTCGTGCGTGAATTTATTATGAAAAGTAGAACAACAATAAGACAGCAGCTTGCTAATTATTGAGTTTAAGGGTCCGTATAAGGTCAGATGCACAACTTCAAATGACCATTTTACATTGTGTAACTTGGTCAATCGGTTTAATAAACTTAATATAGGTTTCTATAGGTACCCACATACATATAAGCAAAAACTTCATTTATCACTTATAGAAAAATTACTTTCCATTAGGTAACACATTTACACGTAATCGTATATTTATATATGATATCATAAACTAATCGTACACTTAGATAAAATTTACAAAATAAAATAACTGTTTATATTACTTATAGCACTGGGCGCCGTTTGGCGAAAATAACTTCCTAGTGCTTCCGTGTTACGGAGAATTCTAGTATCGGAGCACACATATTCAAATTTATTATTATGTGCTAAGTTGTTACTTTTACAGTCTAAGAAAGAATCTGTTAATGTGTCGGAAGCCTGCTTTGGGTATTATTAGTCCCAATTCTTTTTTTCTCTATTTTTGTATTTTACTAACCCTAGGATAGGCCTAATTAAGTTTTTTCTGTAATACTAACCATTTAAGTAAATAAATAAATAATATAGATAGTAGAATATAGGGCTGATCTAAACATTTTGGAAAAAACGCAAAAGATTTACATTCACTCGATAGAAACAAATTACTAAGTTATCTCTAAATTTAATGATTTTCGAGTGTGAAAGGGTCTTCCTTGAGGCTGTGTCAGCCTTAAAATTTCTAATGAAATATGAGTGAATAATAAACCCGTCTAAACATTTTAGAAAATTTTAAATATTTCATCTAGAAGCCGAGTTTTTCGTGAGCGCGTGTTTCTTGGGGGTCGTAACAGCCACGGTTGAGGGCGTGCTATTTTAATCTAAAAGGAAGGTCATAGAGTTCAGTTTTGATTGATTCATAATGAGGTGCTCAATCTGACTTTAAATGCAGCCTTAACCGCTTGCGTCATCATTGCGTGACAGTAGTGTCCAGTTCTGCTATAGATCAAAGTTTGTTACATTTAACTGACCGAAAGTGCTTTATTGAACAATAAATAATTCACAATAAGGATCCATTAGACACCAAGGAGCTTTAAATGGACCATTAAACGTACCGATAAATTAAACTTAATCATGACTAATTGGAGAAACACAAGGGGAGTTGCAGCAAGTCACTTAACTTTGACAATTGCTGGGTGGTCCCATAAATGTCGAATTTTAGTCATTTACTGCAGCATTAAGATGCCGGCAAGACGCTACATAAAAATTAAGATAAAGATGGAATTCTTAAATTGGTTGCACTCACGTTAAGGTTTGTCGGAGGAAAGTGGAGTGGCAATAAATGAATTAGAAACTTTTATGTTCTTGTGGTTTTAGATAAACAAACTTTGTGTTTGTTTATTGAATATTATATAAGACAGAAATACTTTTAATATTACGATTTTATTATATTATTATCTTCTTGATTTTTAGACCAAATACAATGTTTCAACAAGTGATGGTTTTTAAAAATATTATTTGTATACAGAGTGGCTGGAAATTGCTTTTATTCCTCTCGGGGGAAGAAACTATGATTAATTTGGTGTGATTTGACCCATATAACTTGGGGGTAGCAAATCCGCCATTTTCGAGAAAATCGACATTATTTGCTTTATTTATGAAATTGCGAAATTCGGGCAAATAAAAAACGCCAAACAAAATCTTGTTGTTTTTTGGCCTGAAATTCGGTGTGAACTGATAGCTTAATTATTTGTCGATCTCCCTAACGCTAAAAATCACTCAAACAATTGCAAAAGCTTATGTTGCATGCCTAAAATCACGATAACAAAGAATTTAAATTTATTTAAAATTTCCAGTCATCCTGTTTATATTTTTTTTAACAAAAACCGTTTATTTTTTCCTCACGAGGCGTCATTGTTGTCAAAAGCGCCACATAGGACAGCGTGCGAATTTGAAACTAATTTTGACGTGATTAGCACCAGTTTCACTTGAAGAAAAATTACTTGCTTAATTTTAATTCCGCGGGCTCTTAAGGTAGAGTTCCTAAATTCCGGTAAAGGTAAAAAATAACTGTCACCGTGAAAACGTGAAAACGAACAGCTCGATGTCAGAAATGTAAAATTCACTTTGACAGTTAAATTTTACATTTACCCCGGCGTTTAGGAACGCTACCTGCATATACAGATATACATTTCAATTAAATTTATTTATTGCTATAAATCACAGGTACATTATTTATATAAAGACTGGATAAGGTTTGTTCAGAAGAATATCTAAGGATTCTAATGTAACTTGAACCAGTGTCATAAATCGGAATCCGTGTAATGTTGGATCCGTGAGTTAGGGACCAAGTGTGGTCACAAAATTTACATATTCTGATTATTTTAATTCAAAATGGACGCTTTGTAATTTGCATATAAATATACTTGGGGCTATTACGGTTTTCTTTGTAAAGGCGAGTAATATAACAGTTGACTGACTTCGGTATTAACATGCGTGCTTGATTTATGCAGTGATTCGTGGAGGATCACAAGAGAATTCGCTTCGTTTAATATTAATTATCAGTACATGTACTTTTTCTTGAAATTTAACAGTTATTTTTAGAATTATCCCTGCAAATCAAGGCGACACTCGATGTCGTAAGACACCTTTTATGATAATATTGTTAATCTTCCCAAAACAAAACGCTGTCAAATAATAATTCATAGAAATTAACGTAAATTAAAATTAAATTTGTGTATGCTCTAGTATCAGGTGGTAGAGCTGATGCCGGGCTCGACTGTGGAGGTACCACCATCTTACTTGGAAACCCCCTTGAAGTAATTCGGTGGAGAGTAAGATGACAGCTCACAGGCAAAAAACCAGGAGGCCCACCATGCCTGGGACCGATGGATGGCGGTATATACATCCCTAATAGTCGGGCCTTATATGGAACAGACTGGTGACGGGCAGCGGCGTCACTGGTGCGAGGGTTTCGGCACTGCGCTCACAAACCCGCCTGCCCAGCGTGTGTGAGTATGGGCAATTCTTCCAGGATGACCGCCGGGAGTGGCAAAGTTCTGGAAAGGCTTATGTCCAGCAGTGGACGAACTAGGCTGATGGATTGGATTGGATTGGATACTCTAGTTACCTTTATCGAGTGGTTTAAAGGATGTGTGTGCAGTTGTATAAATGGCTCTAACTGTCCATTTTACCCCGGTTCCAGCCACATTGGTGTCGATTCGGTGTCACACGACTTAACTTATTTGACAGGACTAACCTTATTTCAAGCGTCCTGTCTTTGTCTTTTCTTAACAGAAAGAAAAGGACAGAACGCTTAAATTAAGTTTAGTCCTGTCAAATAAGTTAAAACGTGTCACACCGAATTGACACAATTAAGAACCAATCAATGATATTCACGTAGCTGTTGATACTTAGCTATTATAAGTTTATATTAGTTTATGACCTTTATAAGCGTGTAATAACGCCATGATGTTATTACGCGTGACGTTGACTTAGGGTTGACTGTACAGCCGGTAAGCCGGTGTGACCACTCAATAAAATTAAGCAATTTGTCAAGTGAGCAACACCCATATTGACACGAGGCGGGGACGTCCGTCGGCCGCGCTCATTTGACAAGATTTGTGTCCACATTCATTTAATTAACAACTTTTTACAGGATATTAAAGTCACATTTAGAGTCGCTTGGGCCATGCCCGTTTACATTTAAAGATTTACACAGTTTGTTTAGGGGTCGTCCATTAATCACGTGACGCTCGAAAGGGGGGAGGGGGTTCGGAAAAAAACACCAAATATCACTAGGATCCGGAAAGTAGTGAGATATCACGTTTATTATATTTTCTTTGAACGCGTAATTTTTAAACCGAAAAACGGTGCGTGATCTTGTGACATCAAAACTTGGATCGTAATTTAATTTAAAGATAATATTCTGAATTTTTTAACACACTTTGTACCAAAAACCTACACGTGATTTTGGGAAGGGGGGGAGGGGTAGTCTAAAACCTCACCACGTATTACCATGGCGGAGGGGAGGCTTAAAAGATGCTAAAAAACATCACGTGATTAATGGACGGCCCCTTATAGTACATGCAATAAGTATTAGTTGTTATGAGGCACATTTCAAAGCTTAGCTAATACAAAAGTTATCACATCTTTAAATAAGTTTAATTAAAAATTTAGTTACCCAACTAAAGTATGTTTCTAGAGCAGCTGGAAAAACTGTACGCGTCAAAAGAAAACGAACCGTCCATCTCGCGATATAATCTTTATCGCTTGACGCAAATTTCTGCGTTTCGTGGTACGGATCTTATGGCGCTGTCATAAATGTTATATTATAAGTAGGGGTGCAACGACTATGAAGCGGTGCATCGTTTTGTATCTGTAATCGTAATAATTACGGAAGCGATGCATAGTAGTAAAAATCGTGACGATCATTAAATAAAAAAAAAAAACAGTGACAACTTCTCCAATGCTCCCAGGGGGAAAAAGAGTACCTTAGACATGGCATATGGGCTTAAAGTTCCCTTTGCCTTCGCACATAGCAAGAGAATCAAATGAAATTTTTCATTCCTTTTTCTTTTCGTTTATCGCTTTTATTGAAATGTATAGACTATGAAACCACATTTTAAGGATTATCCGACACATTTTTTTTATAAATAATCGTAATGCATCGGTTTTCGTAATAAATATATAATCGTAATGGCCGAATCGTTGCATCCCTAATTATAAGTATAGCCATACAAACATAGGTAACAAAAACACCGGCAACTGTATCCTTGCATTGCTTAAGTACTATTGGACGTACAAACAGAACCTCGCTCTCCCTAATGGTAATCAAATATTTTTATGGAATCCTAAAAATTACTGAACATGCTCATCGGATTTGTTTCCCTTCACATTCCAAAAGATTAACTTCTAATAAATTAAATTAAACATCCTGTGTCCCCAATAAAATACTTACGCGCCAAAGAATACGCGCATACATGCGACATTACGCATCGCGTCGCGAATGTTACCTTTTATGTAGGCTTTTAACACGTTACAATAACGTCGAAAATCTCCTGACCAGTGGGTTTCGTTTCTCGGTGCGATATTTACATACGACATTAATTACTAGGGAGTTATTCGAGAGAGGCATTAAATCAGTCATTCATTTGTAAGGACGCCTCTGATCTGGGTTTAAGGAAATAAGGGGTACAAATGTTGGTGTAAGATTTGTTCATGCTGCAGTAAGGTTTTCGCACACTGGGATATGATACATTTTATAGGTTTAATAAAAGATTTTTCAAACACTTGTTTGCAAAATTACAGAAAAAATACCAGTATGAACAAGGTTTAAGCAAAGCCAAGCATTCGGTAGCTCATTCGTTATGACGCGTTAAGCTTTATATTCTAAGGTCAGATGCTTAACTTCAAAAGACCATTTCACATTGTATTGTGCAACTTGGTCAATCGGTTTAGTAAAAATAATATAGATAGTAGACTATTATAGGGCTGATTTAAACAATTTGGAAAAAAACGCAAAAGCTTTAAGAAAGTTCGATAAAAAAATTATGAAGTTACATCTAAATTTCATGTTTTTTGAGTGTTAAAGGGCCTTCCTTAAATTACACAAATATATTATTATATATAATTTGAATTTGAATTCAAATTTTGACAGCCTTGTTTGTATTAAAAATAAGTTAACAAACCCCACCCCGTCTAAACATTTTAGAACATTTTCATTTAAAAGCAGAGTTGTTAAATAAAAACGCAGTTTTTCGTGATCACGTGTTTCTTGGTGGTCGTAACAGCCACGGCTGAGGGCGCACTAGTTCTGATTAACGCAAAATGAGGTGCTTAGTCTGGATTTACATGCAGCCTTAATCTTGAGACCCAGATTCAAATCCTGCCGATCAAGCGTGCACTAATGATTAATTAGCTTTTCGTAATTTAGAGGTAAGTATGTGCATAATATTTGTATACTTGCTAAGCGATGAAGGAAAATCACTGTGAGGTAAACCTGCATGCCCTAAAAAACGTTTTACTTCAACATCTATTGCTATCGCTTTCAAATACGTATTTTCCTGCCAAACACGGAAACCTTTAAAAGCAAAAGCGATAGATGTTCAAGTTAGATAATAAGGCCCCTGGTTCAGCGGACACGAATTGTGCAATAACCTTTCTGGTCTGTTAAAAAATCCAATCCTTTTCCTTTGACGCTAAAAAGAATACTTACAATCCCCAAATGAATCAGTCTGAGTGAGTGATCGCCTCGCGTGCAGTGAAGCAGAGTCCTAATAGTTCGTAAATATTTCAACGCGAACGGGACACACATGCTGCTCCGAGTCCCGACAAATGGATGCTTATAAATATATGGCTGTCACTTCGGGAATTCCCGCTCGTTACGTTCCCGACGACTGAAATAACAATACTGAAGATTTTCATTGCCTCGTTAAAATTAACGTTTCTATTATGCGGGGTTTGGTTAAAATTCTATGTCGTTCCGACAAGAATAAGGCCAAGGGCATTGTCTTGAAAGTCTACCGCATTGCTCGTGCATGAAAAATGTTTTCAAAGGATGACACTTTCAAATAGGGAATTGACAATGAGCAAATTTGTATAGGAGTTGGTCCAAGCGCCGCCACGATCAAGATGTATGTTGAATCAAAGGACATTATGTGGTCCTTAAGCAAGCAGAAGCCCGTCTGAATATATCCTAGTATAGTGATTTCGAGATATGATAAAATTATTTTTTACAACCTCTATTATATATTTATTTAAAATCGCATGTTCGTTCTTCGGCCTTGGGAGACTCGATTCGGAAGTATGAGGTGCGCTTGGCCCTCGGTTTTGCGAGTGTGATGTGATCCCATGCAAAAAAGGTTAGTCTTTTCAAAAATACCCTCCCAAAATTCCCATATAAACCGAGTACATTCGTGCCTGAAAAAAAAGGGCATAACCAACTCGATCTTTTGCCTTACTAGAGTAACAAAAAACCCAAAAAGAATAAAACCAAGAAAGCTTTGCGAAACCTCCCATACATTTATGCTGTCGACCTAATGGTGATACCAAAATCCTATACAAAATAGGGTTCGGAAAAATATTGAAAATATATTAAAACTCGAGGTTTTTTCCCACTTCAACAAGAGTTTCTTGACATTTTACCCACACATCACTCTATTGTAGCTCCACTTTTTCTAACTAAACAACCATGTCAATGAGTCAGTGAACGTTTTGTAATCCATCCATCAGCCCGTATTCGTCCACTACTGGACATAGGCCTCTCCAATATTACGCCACTCTTGACTGTCCTCAGTCATCCTTATCCAGCCACCACCCGCAACGTCCTTCAGATCGTCAGTCCAGCGGGCACGAGGGCGGCCTACGCTGCGCTTTGCTGTACGTGGTCTCCATTCCAATGCCTTACGGCCCCAACGGTTATCACGTTGGCGACAGATATGGCCAAAACATATCAGTTTTGTAATACCTATAAAAAACCATTAACAGCTCGAAATCTCTCGGATAGATTTTGATGGGCTTCTGCTTGCTTGAGGACTATATTATGTCCTTTCATTTAACATATGTCTTGAACTTGGCGGCGTTTGGACCGAATTTGCCCACTGTCATTTGAGAAAATACAGCGGTAGTCCCGCACGGCGGAATTCAAATAAGGGCAAGGACGTGACTGGAGGACGCTCTAAAATACGAGCATTCAATTTTATAAAGGCTGATCCCGAGACGTCAAATCGCGTAGTTTTCCGCAAACAAAACACGATCACGGCCCGACGAGACAGAATCACGTCGCATTGCGTAGACCAGGAAAAGTTCCCGGGAAAGTTACCGGATTTATTCGTCAACTTTGCCTCAGATAAAAGTTTGTTTGGCATTTGATTGCGGGGTCATGCTCGGGCCAAAGCGGCGCGACGCGATAACCCCTATCAGACTCTTTTTCGAGGAGATTAATTTCTGTTTTTGTGATACCATGTTTTACAGATTGCTTTTGTGAAGTTTGGAATGCGCACTTGCTGAGTCAGATATGTATTCTGTTTTTTTCTGTTTACAAATAGGTACTTGGTACCATGTTACTTATTACATCCTCCTGAAAAGAGTTCTTAAGTCAATACCGCAACAGCCACCATTTAAATAAATCTATTTAAAAACAGCAACATTAACGTCACCATATTAGCTTTCAGAATATTTTTGATTAAGTAGCTAGAAGCCAGAGCAATGTGCCTTATTAATTCTTTAAAGAAACGTGCCAATTAATCTTTATGGTGCGTCAATCCAAAGACCACCGACAAAGTTCAAAACGATATTTCACACTCGCTTAAGTATCTATTTAAATCGTTGAAGATTAATCGGACAGTTGCTACCATATTCTGAAAAAGTAATCCCCTACTTGTCTTAAGGGATTTTATTAAGATTTAATTAAAATATATATATGTTTCGATACATGGTGTTGACAGGTAATAGATCTCAAGATCTGGCCATTTGGTCGAGCGCGGTGCCACATGGGTATATCGCGAAAAGAAGTTTACGCAGTTAGTACAACAAAAAAGAGATTCATACGTCACCAGTGGTGACTCGAATTGTCATTGTTTGTTTACAAATTGGTTAACTTTTGTGTCTAATAGTGCTACAGTAACGAACGCGGTATCATTTTATAGGTTATAAAATGGTGTATTGAATGGATCTGCAAATCTGAGAAAGATATTCAGAAAGACTGTGGAAAGTGAAGGTAAAAATTACAGCTATTGCGCCACGAAAAAGCAAATATCCGAAGAGAGATGCAGCAAAAATGTGAAAAATTTAAGGGTAGATATTTTTTTAGACTTGGCCACGCTGTTTGTGTTTTTGCAAAATCTTGAAATCCAAAATTTGTCAACGCCATCTATCAATTAACTAGGATAATTATGGTTGTAAATTAGCGGTTATTGGTGTCGATTCGGCTAAACACAATTTAACTAATTTGACGGGACTAACCTTATTTTAAGCGTTCTGTCTTTGTCTTTTCGATACGGAAAGAACAAGACAGAAGGCTCAAATTAAGTTTAGTTCTGTCAAATAAGTTAGCCGAATCGACACAATTATGTCCCTTATTACGGCAGATATGAAAGACAACACAGATGCGTGATAGAAAAATATATTATCTATCTGGATTTTTTATGATAAAAAAAAAATACCAAAGACACTAACAATTCAAGCGCCAAAATGAAGAGTTAGTCAAAGGTTTAACTTTTCATTTGTAACACAGCAGCACGACTAAATTCAATAAAACAAGAAAGATAAATTCCATATATCGATGGGAAGTAACTTAAAACTGGCAACCCTTCAGCCGAGGATGACAGACGGAACCCACCTCAAAGGAATGTTTGAAAACCTCGGAAGTTGACAAATCACTCGGTGTTATTTCTGGCACTAATTAGACGCGACGTGTGGGTTGTTGGTGAACGAAGAAAAACAAATGTGGGCAAGTTTGTGCGTAAAGTAGTATTCACTTCAGAAAAGATTTGTCCAAATAAGTGATTCAGTTCATAAAATTATGTAAGGCGATATGTAAAAGTTTTAGCGTCTCTGTTACTTTATATGCGAAAAAACCCTGAGTGCGAGAGGGTCGGATTCGTAGAAAAGTAGCAAAAAGTCGGTTTTATATTAATATAAAATGTACTAAGGTTGCTATCAAAATTTCGTTTAACCAAGTCCTTGATACTGTTAAAACCCATCTAATAAAATATAATTGCAGTCCATATGTCATTCTAAATTGTCAAACCAGGAGAATTGGTGACGAAAAAGACCTCTTTTCAATAAATATTTCTATCGAGCCAAATTTCTCCAATCGCGTTTCTGTTTAGCAGATCCCTTGAAAAATATTCCAAAAATAATTTACTATTTTATTAAAATAATACATTATTTACTGAAGTAGATATGCAAGTTCTAAAAGTGTCGATTTTTTTCTGTAGCGCCTTAAAGTTTTCCCAAGGGAAATACTGTGCTAAGCCGTTTCTTGCTTCCTTTTAAATAGTTAGTTGTTATAAATAAAAATACAGCACAATATTATCTCCAATATCTCGATTATTTTTATCTACTTTCAAAAGAATTCCTTCTGTCTTGTATTTTCTTATCCCTTAGCTAAAGTAGATATAAGTAATTAGTA
Source organism: Ypsolopha sequella (assembly GCA_934047225.1). Lineage (NCBI taxonomy): Eukaryota > Metazoa > Arthropoda > Insecta > Lepidoptera > Ypsolophidae > Ypsolopha > Ypsolopha sequella. The sequence goes on from OW203996.1 coordinate 16,286,257, forward strand.
TAGTATAAATTTTAGTATGTAACTGATATGTAAAATAAAAAAATTTGCTAAAAAAAGACATAATCTTGCTAAGTTTCTTGCCCTTCTTCTTAGCAAGACTAATCGAGTGGGTGGAGGTAGGCATGTATTTATATATGTAACCTATGTATGTTGTATACATACAATACATATAGTGTAGGATTTGGTCAGCCGCCTGGATTCGTGCTCGGGGCTCGATTAGTGAATTGGTGATCATTGAACCTTCTCCTGGTCCCTGGCTGGGTCTGATTCATCATTTTAATCATATACATACTGCTAAATAAATTAAATAAAATATGATTTAGTTCCTGTACATTTATCATTTGATTACATATATTTTTATAAGATTAAATTTGACTATTAAAAAGTGTTTTATGCATACCTACTTTACAAAATGAAGTATTTGAATTTGAATGACTGGAGTAAGAAGTAATTGAGGCGTGTGTTCGAACAATGCTGTATGTTTACATTTTGGCGAAAGTTATCTAATGATGGAAAAATTGTGTCCGTTAACACTGGCATTGTTTGCAACTGAGTTTTGTTTTATAATCATAATAGTAGTGAAGTTTAGCAACGTTGGCATACAGTTAAACAGCGATGTATGTTACAAAGATTAGCATTGTTCCATCATTAGATATCTTTCGCCATAATATAACATACAGCGTTGTTCGAGCACACGCCTCAATTACTGATTCCATACATCTACACTTCAAATTGATGTGATTTATTTTCGAGCAATACATTAATTGTAAGATAATTTATTATCACACAAAAAATAATTTCAAATGACCATTGCGTCTTTGTGAATACTATTATTTTCTACTATTTTGCGTTATCCGGAGACGCAGTGAACGTCGTAACGGCCACTATGTAACTGCGCGCTGTTATGAATGTTATTTTAACCCGCCACTGGTGACGTTATATGTCTGAGACCGGATAGTTCGAAGAATCTAATATTTTTTTCACCGTTCATCGAATAACATTGCGATTTCGAGTAGCTGCCTTATTCCATGCCCCTTACCGTTCTCTTGCCATAAATGTAAAAACTATGTATGACTTGAGCACGTAGTACCTACTTGCTCAATAATTATTTTAATGATTTAAATCATTTGGGGCCACTTGTATACCCTTGTCCGATCTGAGACTACGTAAGCGCTAAGCAGTGAGTAATTTAAAATTGGAACAGAATTTGCATAACGTATTAAAAACGACCGTTTAACAATGAAGCAAGATATAGGTTTATATATACATTAAAGCCGATTCTGAAGGCTTTAATTTTAGTTTTAGTGCTGTCAAAACTTAAATTTTGCCAAAGTAATTTAGCTTCTGTTCTTAAACTTCAAGAACTATTTCGCAATGAAGAAAATTTAGTATTGACAGCACTAAAACTAAAATTAAAGCCTTCAGAATCGGCTTTAATGTGTAATAACAGAAATGTGTAACCATATTTGAAGAGCTTATTCAGTCAATGGTATATAACAACTTTTACTATGGAGCGAAACCTGAAATCTCGAAAAAAAAATCTGCCCTTCCATACATTTCAGCCGAGCGGCATTGCATTTTTCTATGAAAAAGTTTTTTTTTTGTTTGTTTTGTTCCATAGTAAAAGTTGTTTTTTACCATTGACTGAATAAGCTCCTCAAATATGGTTACACCTTTCTGTTACAAGTTGTATAGATATTATAGTGAAACAAATATAAGATTTCATTCATGCGATAACTAAAGTATTATTAGTTACTGGTATTCTGTGAAAAAGCATACGAAAAAAAAAATGTATACGAGTATTAAAGGACAAGATAATTAAGATAAACAAAAAGACAGTAAAATCTAATTCCAAAAGGCAATATAAGTTACTTAGTGACAAAAGGCGAAATCCATAAGCTCTTTTGTTGAAGGGCTTATGTCAAGCGTGAAAGGCCCTTTCTTTGAGTAGGGAAAATAGAGTTTCCTAGCAAATCCTTAAGTTAAAAGAGAAAAGGGAAGCTAAGTACCTACATATTTGCTTTAAATAATTTGGAACACTTATTTGACTCCAGAACATTTTTGATTACTGTTTTTTTGATTGCTGTTTTTTTTAATCTATATAATACAAAATATTTTGATAATTTATTTTTTACATTATAAGACCTAAGCAATTAGGCATATTACTTAAATAACATTAAAAATATAAAATAAAACGCCGAACAAAAAAAAATTACAATCTTACCTGATATTAAATTTAAAGACTGAAAATTTGGTCCAAATTATCAATATAATTCTCATGGCTTAATTTCAATTTTTTTTTTTCAGTGGATATACGTCATTTTAGGTAATAATTTTCATTACGATATTTCTTTTATGATTTTTAAAAAAAATTTCGATATGACTTGAGAATTTTAGACATACTGATTGTGATTGCTTATGAAAAAAGTGGTCTGTCTCTGTCTGTCTTCTCATCTGTCATCCAGCTGTCAAATCAGTCCGAAGCAAATTATTATAAATTTATCTTGATAGCAAAGGACACAATTTCTAAACAGCTATTTCTCAAGTGACGTCACACAAAGGCAAATGGAAGTTGCAACTTTTTCGTAAAAATATTAATCATCATGAAGTTTTTTAGACCGCAACTTCTAAAATACGGCGTATTAAAACTAAACTTCGAAATGATTTTCCAATTAACTCACCTTTACATAATTTAATTTAAGCGAATTATTGTTTTTAAACACTAGCATTAATTTTCAACAAACAAGCAAAGGAATTTCATTCTATTCTATAAAATGTACTCGGTCTTTCGCTGACAGGGGTAAAACATTACAACCGAGCAAATAAACGATTCCAATCAAATTAAAACATTAAATTTCCATCTTTTTAATGAATAGCGTATTTGATTGTTCTTTGATACAATAGTTCATTTCGTATAACTTGTACATTTAAAATAAAAGTGAAATATTGATATTTACTGATTTTTTCTAGGTAAGCCATTATCTTTATATTTTACTTGTATTGAAACAATGCATTTTGATCAAAATTAAGTTAACAGTTCAAAATGTATAGGAGTTCATTTTGTAGAAACTGCAGACTAAAGAGCACAAACCCCCGGTTTCTGAAAGGCCAATCAATGTTAACAGTAGATTAAAAAATAATTATCTGCGGATTAAGCCAGAAAAAGTGGGAATTTTACATTGAAATCAATAATTAACTTAGTTAACTTAGTTAATTATTGATTCATCACTATTCAGACTTCATATATGCTTTATTTTCACCGTTATTTGCGGTTAAAGTTTTTTTAATCTACTGTTAACTTTGATTGGCCTTTCAGAAACCGGGGGAAAGTCTATGCACCTCAACCTCCTTGGAGCAAAGACACAAGGGTGGCACATGGTATGACTCGGGTATCCCCCCTAGTCCCTGCATGGTATAAATAAACGAATTCTTACTTGTATTTAACTGAATTCAATAATGGAGTTGATCATTTCCATTATGGATTTCGTCATGTATAGGTATACAAAAAACCAGTGACACATCGGCGACGGACAAACAGTATTCTGTTGTTTTTATTATATTACAATATATTTTTATTATATCTTAAAAACTAAAGCTAATACAAAAAATCTGACTTCAGATCTGAAATCAGCACCCCGAAAATGTTAATATTTCATACAACAAAAATGCTGTTTCCTTGTTATTTTTAAAGACACATAACCCCGATGAATGTTATAGCGGTATTATGTTTAATATCAATATGTTCCTGAACGGTAAGAAATAGTTTGAGAAGCGCTATCTATGGTAGTTTTGATAAACACAGTGATACCCCTCTTTTAATGTTTTCACTATACCTGTACCTTATTGGGCGTTCCCAAACGCCAAATATTATTTCATATCACTACAAAAAGGGTTAAGGAGCATCCAATAACAAAATATGATTAAAATTGAGGCCAAAGAGACGGCTGCGAAAACAATAACAATATTGCATTAATTGGCAAGCAAAGCTTATTTTGAGAAGTTAAATAAAGCTAAATTAACAATGATGAATAAAAGAGAAATTAATTGAATCAATTTTGTAAAAATAAATTAGTCACAAATCATTATTACATGCGGCAAAGAATAAACCATTTGTTTTTTAGGGAAAAAGATGGCTGCATGGTTTGATTTAAGTATGCTCCATTGCAAAAGTACAACATAGTGTGTTCGCTTCTACACAGATGTTTTTGCAATTTCCCAAAATGTACCGATATATCGAGCGATTTTTTTTTTCCCACCAGACATGTGACGGCACGGGCTGAAATTATGTTCAGTAAACTTTGGTACTTACAGCTGTGTGTGACATACATCAAACTACACTTTATACATTTATTATCGCCTACAAATAAAGTTATTTTTTTTGTACGACAATGAACTTTGCGCCGCCGGCGTAATAACTGTTAAACTGGCAATGGCATGGCACTGAGCGTATCAAGTGTCATTCACAGTTTGCATAGACTTTTACTATGCAGTTTGCGAGCAGTTTTCCCGAAAACTATACGTTATACGTATAATACTCGGGATAAAATAACAACGTATTTTTGTGAAAAGCAATGTCTTATACATAGAAAATAGAAAACTACAAAGAAGCCATTGGATTCGAAAAATTATGATGAAATACTATAGGTATATAAATACTCGGAATTGAATGTCTGTGTTCATGATATTAAGTTATCCATCGATTTACGTACACTACGAAAAATGTTATCTATATTGAGCGTAATTAGATACTTACCCCGTTCGTTTATCGAATTTTGCCAACAATAATACTGGCCAACAGAAACACACTTTATGAATGATTCACAGAATATCATTAACTGAAATTTAATACATAATATAATTTAGGAGGCGCTGAACAAAACAATTACGTATTCTTGTATGAAAATGTTGTACTTTTCCGTTTACTAAATCTAGTTTCAGTTACTTACATCAACATCTGGCAAGTTACAGCTGTTACGTTTACCTAGAGCGGGTCAAGTAAAAATCCAAACAGCAATGCCGGTAAATAACTAGATAAAAAAAAACTTTATTTACTTCTTTTGTTTATTTATTAGTAGTAAAACAAGGAAAAAATTATTACTCAATATATTTTGACTCTCGGTATGGGGCCGTCATCAGTCGAAAATTTAAATTTAAATAGATTTCAATTTAAATAACGGTTTTTATAACAAAATTATGAGATCTTTTTATTCAGCTCTGAGTTAGATAAACGGATAATTTATTTACTTTTTTTTATATGGTGACCCTCCTTGGGTTTACATTTGTTTTATTTTTTTTCCATTTGTCGTGATAGAGTCCATAATAACACTTATTGTGTAAAAGTTTCAATCCGCGGAGGCGGAGGTGGATGTGAAAAAAATTAGGAATTATTAAATTAATTTTTATTTAGATAAATTAATTATTGCAACTAAAACAGTCAGCAGAACTTAAATAAACACAAAATGATGATGATTGAGAACTAAAATGTAAAACATCTTCTTTTTATAGTAGAATCAACAATAAGTTTGTTGTCTTTCGCCCTGGTCAATAAATACAAATTATTTATGTTCATGTTCTCCCTGCCTTTTCTGCGCGAATTTAAACTTGCTATTGAGTTGTTTTTGCGTAGCACGCGCATTATTTCACACAAATTTTAGAAGTTGCGGAAGCGTACGCGCAGGCGGATGCGGAGACGGAGTTACGATTTCATAGGAGGTGGAGCTCCGTTACATCCCTTGGCGTGTCGGACCAATTTGGTCCTCCTGCTGGGAACAGGTTAAAATTATCGCACTGAGTATAAATTCAAGAGAAGTTATAATTATATAACTACTAACACACATGCAAAAGATTAACCTGTAGAATTTAATTAGCCGCGATTGCGGAAGTCTGTAAATCGATTGTTATCAAGAATTAATAATTCAACTTCAATTCAACAAAGTGACTTTGATTGATTCAGCTAAATTAATACCGAAGAAAGCGACGGTAGCTCAGGGGTAGAACGCTGGCCTCTCAATCTTGAAATCTAAGTTCGATCCCCGGTCGGGCATGCACCAATGAGTTTTTCGGAATTTATGTGCATAGTATTAGTTCTTGACTTGGATAAGAAAGGTAACGTGGACTTAAGAAAATAGATGATCTTGCTTAGTTTCTTGCCCCTCTTCTTAGCAAGACTTATCGAATGGGCGGAGTTAGGCATATATTTATTATATGTATTGCATATATTTATAATATTATTTATTCCTTTATCCTTATTTTTATTCCAATCAAGTGTATTTTTTTTTATAAAAATTAAGTAAACTCAACCTTTTTTATTCCCTGTGTACTTCCCCCCATATTATTATTTATTACATAAAACTACTACCTATACACAAAGATTATTTAATTACTTATATTACATTAAAACCGACCTGTATTAAGTGTTGTTATACCTACATTACATAAATAAATATATTTAATTTCATTTCATTTCATATTAGATAAATAAGCATTTACTGGGTTCACTACAACCACGGCACGTCCGACGATCTCAGGCGACTATGACGTCAATCTACGTCGGGCTAATTAGGCTGTAGTAGGCAGATCGTGAAGTATGAAATCGAAAATCTTTCACCAAAAGTTAAAAATAGGTGCTACGACGAGCGAAGCGTGTTAGTTTTACATGTAAATAAATTTAGAGAGCCGAGCGAGGCGAGGCGACCCCAAGTAGTTTTTACAGAAATATGATATGCCAGGGCAAATCATGATACGAGTATGCCTAATTCTACGATCTGCCGTCTACGATATACGGACGGACACCAGCATGACAGGTGAAAATCGGTTTAAAAGCACAAAAAATCTAAATTTAAAAAGTAAAGGGGGCTATACTGCCCACGTGATAGCTAATTTTACGCCCGCCTTCTGTACTGGCCCCAATGTAGCATTACTTTTATACTAACTTTTTAGGGTTCCGTACACAGAGGACCAAATCTGCTGTTTATCCGTCCGTATGTCACGGGTCTCATATTATATGGAATGTGTTACAGACCTGAAATTTGGATATTATGTGTAAAATGTTGACCCAAAACTAGAGATAAAATAAAACATTCTTCAGAAAGGGTCCCATATAGTAAAAAGGAGCAGATAAAGAAATAAAGAGTAATGTGGGGACCATGTTGTCAGTTTTAGACCATTTTTGTTACGGGGTCTACTTCAAAAACTTAACTAGTTAGGAATTTAGAATATACCGTACTTAAACAAAAAATACTTAAAACGCCGATTCATAACCCAGTTTTAGGTTTCCGTACCCGAATACTTGTCCAACTTAATTTTGCAGTTTTGTTTCATACATTTTGTATTTGTAATTTTTGTTCAAATCAATAAAGTCATTTAAACCAGTGTTTTTTAACCTTTTTTGCCCACGGACCCCTTAGGCAAGCACAATTTCAAGGACCCCTTAGTAAAAAAGCAGCAATAAATTTCGGAACGTTTATTTTAGTTCTACAAATTACAAAAAAAAAAACTTTTTCATATAAAATACGTTAATGAGAAGGTTTTTTGGTAGGAAAAAGTTTTGGCAGCATTTATTTATGATTGTTAAATGGTCCATAGAGTAGGCTGGGGACCCCCAGGGGTCTGCAGACCACAGGTTAAGAAACGCTGATTTAAACTTATTTTAATGGAACGGAGAACCCTAAGGGCGCGAGTCCTACTCGCATTTGACGGGTTTTTTTATTTTTTTTAGAATCTCTTTCCCCTCGTGTATGTTAAAATTAAACGTAGCAGGTTCTCATATATCCGAGGTACGAAATACAACAGGTGGATTATTATCTGTAATATTCCACCACTTATTAACCGAAGGCTAATAAGTAATTAACCCTACCAGGTAATTTGTTGTAAAGCCTTGTTAAGTTCTATAAAGGAGAGTATTTTGATTCCTCGATGAGATTTCATGTTAAAATGGTATACGAATACATAAAATAATAATAATAGTATAAAAATATACCTAATAAAAATATATCATCACGACATGAATCCCTTAGGGGGTATCAGAGGTGTTACTGACTGTGAACTGCAAGTCAAAGTCAGCACTCGGTACAAATGCGTTCCATGATGGGCGTTGGGCGATGAGCTCTATCGCCGTTCTTAGGGCACGAATACACGATTTTTAGAGTTCCGTACCCAAAGGGCAAAACGGAGCCCTATTAATGTCACTCCACTGTCCGTCTGTTTGTCCGTATGTCACGGGACTATAGCCTTTAGACGGAATGAGATAGAGCCTTGAAATTTTGATGTTGTGTAAAATTTTGACCCAAAATCGAATATTAAATTAAAACTAAAATAAAATTATTTTTCAGGGGGGGCCTGATGAAAAATTTTAGTATTTTTAGCTAATACTGAGGTATTTTGTAGGCAAAAACATATTGAATTTAAGTAGATTGACTTCATATTACTATTACCTATTTTATGAAAAAAAAAAAAAAAAACAACCGATCCCTTAACCGCGTTCTTCTGCGGAACGTTTAAAAACGAAAACAAATAGGTTGGATATATTTGGTTGGACTTTATACTTTCAATATAAGGAGAGACCTAATTTCTTCCAAAGAACCCTCGAAAGTCTGGCGCTGATCATGTCAAGGCCAGGGGTCATGTCGATGCTTTATGTCTTACTTTTCTCCAATCATTGTGTATTGAAAAACTATATACTTTATGTTAAGATGAAGTTGCGGAAGCCGGAGACTAGCAATAGTACTCGTGAATGAATAACTTTTAATATGTAGCCAACCCTCGAATAGTGAAAAACAAATCTGCTGTTCCATAGAAAGGTTACATAGCTTTCCGAGCAAAGTTGACCGTATGCACTAGTACTATTGTCAGTTTCTGGCTTCCGAAACTTGATATTAACACCCTGTTTAAGTATTTAGATGCACACAAATACTTTATTATTTATTGACTGGTGTAACATCTAGTAGACGCACGTTTAGCTCCAAAGTTCAAAAACAGGCTGTATAATATCCTTAAAAAAATTAGGAAGTTCCCAAAGATATATAAAATTCAACGCATTCTCTGTCGAAACTAAAGAGAAGTGTTTTCAAAACATAACGTAACATAAAAATATTCTTGGTACAAACAATAATACTAAAGCTCATCACTTTGCATCACCAACAGAACAAACAAGTAACAAATCTAAGTAACAAATAGTCGACCCATTGATGAAAGATTTACTAGCTATTTAGAGTTTGGAAATACACTTAACATCCTTTGTTCCATCTAAAACAGCAGTTAAAATCTGATCACGAAACCCACGATGGGTGTATCTGTATACGTATAATCTTATCCGACATAAACCTCTTTTATGAGTAAGTAAGACCTTCTAGAACTGAGAAGAAATTCAATATAGTAGGGACATTGGACATTCCAAATTTGACGTTGCACACCATATGTTAGAGTTTCTCTACACCAATTTGTGTCAGACAATACCTTGTTTTTAGAGTTCTGTCAAAGGAACTGAAACTGAAACTTGCCCGTCCCTCCATTGTTTTTTCGTATTCTAGTCTCAAGTAAACAAGAAAAGCAAGTCGGTTGGTCGGTCAAACGTCAATATTTCGTACATTTTCTCTTCTTTATTTTGAAAAATATTTACGATTCGAAAACCGTTTCAAGGATTAGCTCTCCAGAACAAATTGTTATGGACATATTTTAAAACTAGCGTATATCTCAATAGGAATCCGTGATGATGACGTCACTAAAGGTCAAATGAAAGACATCGCTTAAAACACAATAAAAATGTCCAGCTTTTCTCGTGAAAATCAAGTGTGCCTTAACCCAGATAGTACTGCCTTAGCTGTTCTAGCTTCTAAAAGCACACCGCAGCGATAAAATACAATGCAGCAGTAGCTAATTTCTTCAACTACATGTGGGTAATAATTAGCCGCTCAATTAGAATCACATTACTTGGTACACGCCGCAATTTACCGCTAACTGGTTAACTTTATCAAAGTTTTCTCTACACCTCTTCCAAGGTAATTTAGACTTTACTGTCTTAAACTTAAGAGTTTTACGAGATTATCGTTGTATCGAGAAAAGCGCCCGATGCGATCAAACGTGACGCCAATAACAAAATGGCCGGTGGAGTCAAGCCGTTCGAAATTGTTGCTTTAGAATCCATTAGACAGGGCAATAAGTATAAATTCTAAATTTAGAATATATGTTTAAATTGTCTACGTCAATAGGGAATTAATATTTTGTCCCACTCCTTTGGCAAAATCTCACTTCAGAAGTCTTATCATTTGGTTACTCTACATAAAACTTTCCTCACAAATACAACAGGTGTTACAATTGTATTTTTTTTTTCATTATGCATTTGTTTCATTTCGCATTAGTGTTTAAATGCGAGGAGCGCGACATTATGTTTTTACGATTAAAAAACAGTTTGTCACGCTCCTCGCACATGTGACGCGTATTAAACACTGTGCTACGGGCGCTGGATATAGGACAATTATTATGAAAATAATCAAAGTAACCAGGCCCATAACAAACATTTTGATCCTAAGAGCCTGACGAATGATATGTAAGATGAAGAATACTTTATCAATGGTAGATGTGTGTATATATTAATCAAGTATTCCTCATCTATCTATCACTCATCTTACTGTGGGTCAAAACTAGTCAAAAGATCAAAGTATTTGCGCTGGGCCTGATTAACTATCTCTGTTGATGACTGTTCATATGGAATACGATATCCATTGTTTGATTTACCAATATCAAAAGATTGGACTAGAAAAAGGCGGCAACGTAGTATACATACATATGTGTAGAACAAATAAGCAACCGTTTTGATCCAGTGAATTATTATGGAAATTGGTCATAAGTCGTAGCTACAATAAGCGTGTAACTATGAAGCGGGAAAAGGAAACCGCAGTAAATGGGTGTAATTTACTTTAAAGGTCGTGGCGAAAGGCGATTCCGGCAAATTAAAGCGTTTTCCTGAAACAAAAAGGATGAGAGAAGGCTAAATTCTTTTCTTGTGTAAGAAAGAAAGTTCTGTACAAATTTTGGTACTGACGTGAATTTATATCTTTACTTTAGCATTTTATTCTAAATCAACGATTTCAACTAGTCTATCATAGCAAACCATATCGAACTCGGTAACGCGTGACACAGTGCTCTCTCTCACTCTGTTGATCTACCTCAAGGGGAATAGACATTATCGGTGTTACTACAAAACGGTGTTTAACTTTAGACAGTGTTTAAATCTGTTGCTGTCACTTTTTTACGATATGAAACAAAACGCGACAGCAACAGATTCTGGAGGCTTTAGTTTTAGTTTTAGTGCTGTCAAAACTAAATTTTCTTCATTGCTAAATATTTCTTAATAGTAGACGGTAACAGAAGCTAAATTATGTAAAAATTTGAGTTTTGACAGCACTAAAACTAAAATTAAAGCCTTTAGAATCGGCTTTAGCATGTATCGAGCGGTTAAAGCTCGATTTGGTCTGCTATGCTAGACCACCAGGTCAGGTTATGGTCTTGTGAGATTTCAGTATTGAATATTGATGCTAGCAGACATACATATATATATATATAATATAGGTATGTATGTACATATATAATATAGGTATGTATACATATATGTATATCGTCAAGACATGAATCCCCGAGAGGGTGTCAGAGGTGTTCCGAGTGTGAATTGTGAAATGCAAGTCACAGTCCACACTCGGTACACCCGCGTTTCATCGACGATTATTACGTCCCAAGGTAATGAGTGGTGAACAATATCGCTTTTCTTCGGGCACAAATACACGCTTTTTACGGCATGCAGGTTTCCTTACGATGTTTTCGTTCACCGTTCAGCAAGTAGTAAGTAATAACAAATACTATGCTCGATCCGTGCATATTTTCATCGACGATTATTACGTCTCAAGGTGATGAGTGGTGAACAATATCGCTTTCCTTCGGGCACAAATACACGCTTTTTACGGCATGCAGGTTTCCTTACGATGTTTTCGTTCACCGTTCAGCAAGTAGTAAGTAATAACAAATACTATGCTCGATCCGTGCATATGCATGCTCGATCGGAGATCGAACCTGGACTTCAAGATCGAGAGGCCGGCGTTCTACCCCTGAGCTACCGCTGCTGTTTTTAAAAATAAAACTCATGCATTAGTAATTCAGCACATTCATAACTCTGTGGTTCTATTGGTGGAACTTATTGGTGAAGAACGCTTCCCAAAAATCGTGATCGGACCACCCACTAGTGCTGTGAGAAAGTAAATAAATTAAAATAACGATAAATAACTGGCCTCGCGCATAATTGATCACAAATTAAAAGCTGCGCCCGAACCCGACATCTTAAATAACTGCAGTTGGAACCTAAATTAGTGCCTACACATACAGACGCAAAAAATATAGGGTTGTCACTTACAATTTGAGTTTTGACATTAAAAAATCATACAGGAAAGCATTCCGTCATGACCATCAGTTATCCATCACTGAAACAGCTCTATACTTAAACAACCCTAAGAATTTTCCTTCCGACGTTTTATAGAAAAACGAAATTTTGTTACGTTACATACTCGTACCACAATTAAAGGAAAAAAAATCTATATCAATGAATCTTAAGAAACAAATAGACTATTTCATATACTTGAATCTAAATGACAACGAGGAAATTAGTATGAATAAATATTGAAAACTTTTGTGATTGTGTTTGTATGTTACCAATTTGTATAATCTAGTGTTAGATAAAAATAAAATTAAAATAATAGAAGCAATAAAATTGGTTTCGTTAGTAGTTAACTTTTATCACACTAACTCTAAAGGAAGTAACATGAAAATTAATATCCGTATATCCGATGGCAGCCCTAAACACAATCATACTTATATTTATTTAGTTACACGTCAGAACAATGGGCCGTATTCAGGACAATATGTCACTAAAAATAAATAAGTTTTCCAAAGATATTTTCGTTATATGTCCTAAACAACTTATTGTTTCAGTATTCTTTTGGGTCGTAACTTCGTTTATATTCCAATTTTATTCAAATTGTCTACCTTGTTTGTTTTGTGAGACAATACGACGTATAAAACAGCGAGGGGCGAAGTTTTTTTGAATGTATTTTTTATTAGTCTATAACGTATTCATTGAATGCTCGGCAAACATACAAGTTTCTTTTACTTATATTATGTGGCTCGATATTGATTCTCAACATCAATTAGACAAAGTCGTAAACATATATGTAAATTACAACATTCGATCAAACTTATTGGCAAAATGAAAAACCGAAATCAATCCCTTAAATTCAATCCCTTAAAATCAGGTGGACACCTGACGCTAGAACATCACAAACACCAGGTTTAAAGGGTTCATTGGAAGAAACTGGTAGGTCTTTCCTCATATTGAAGAAAATACATTTGATTTATCGACCTTTTATATAGGGAATCCACCTATAAACAATGTAATAAGATTTATACTTTTGCAAAAAAAAATGTTTTCCACCCTCTTTTTTTTTGTTTTCAAACATTCGTTTCAAAAACGCGGTTAAGAGATCAACTTGATTTTTTTTTTGTTAACAGCCACATACCAAAATGTTTTTCAACTTTTAAATTCTGAACAAGAAATACAAAGTTACGTTATGCAATTTTTGCTAAGCGACTGACATTTAAAAGAACAAAAACCAGTAACTGACGAAGACCAACTGGTTTGTTTCGACCTTAGTATTTATGATTTATTTTAAGATTTTTAACATGTGCGGACGTGGGTAATCATTTCAATATTTTAATCTGTTCTCTTGGCAATAAATCTTTCGGGTGTTCCGCAAAGGAATCTAAAATGGACTTTAAAATAGATTCACCGAATTGTCTCTCTTAAAAATCTGTGCTACATTTTAGAATGGTTTGTTATATTAAAATAATTATATATATTCACACGTTTTATGGCCTGGATATGAACTCTTCACCTTCTTATATGTGAAATACACCGTTATGTTGATGACAAATGAAATTATGGCGATGAAAAATGTAATTTAATTTTGAAATGTTTGTTAAATTTTCCATACCTATACTATACATAAACAACGCAACAACTGTGTTCAATCAATCAATAAGTCACTTAATAAACACTTTATTGCACAGACATTTTGGATAAAAACACAGAGTACAGGATAACACAGAAGGCCAGGGCGGACTTATTCCTTAAAGAAATTTCTACCAGTCAAACGACGTATTTATTAAAGTCGCGTGTCTTTACTTATTACTACTTAGTATTTTGATACTTTTTTATAGCTGGCTGGTTACTGTTGCGATTGAGACATGACTTTTTTATATTTTGTACTAGCTTTTGCACGCGAATTCGCCCGCGCTGATTTAGTTTGCATTTTTCCGGGATAAAAAGTAGCCTATGTCACTCTCCGGCCCATAAACTATCTCTACGCAAAAAATCACGTCGATCCGTTGCTCCGTTGCTACGTGAAAAACGAACAAACCAACAAATCCACTTTCACACTTATAATGATATTATTTTAATTTAATTAAATTTCACATTTATATAATACACGGAGGACGTGGGTCATCTATGAGTAGGTCAATATCATACACAGTAAGTAAAAATGTAGGTACTTGCAACTATTAAAAATGCTCCAAAACACAACTCGTCAAACATGAAAAAACCGATCGCTTAGTTCCATCCCAGCAAATTACACTAAAACCACAAAATAGATACTACTAGAAGGCCGACTCGACGACGACGGAGCGAAAACAGACGCACACATGCATAGACGCGTACGGATGATGATCTCGGCAGAATTTCATATTGGCGTTCGACTGACTTCATCCGAGATCGTCGTACATACGCGTCTATGTGTGCGTGCGCCTGTTTTCGCTAGTTATGCGGAGTTAACCTTCTGTAAGTGGTTATTTTGTGTTAAAACACAGAACACTTTATTCCCTTTTCCACCGCAGTAGTCAGTAAAGTATTCAGTACCGCAAGTATTCTTTCATTATAAAAGATACTGTCATGAGTATTTTTCATAATTCATTAATTCATTTTATTTCTTGGGTATTTTTATAGTATATTATTTATACAGTAGGTTAATTTTACATTAATAGTACTTTATTATATTTAAACAAATTATAATTATTATATACTATTTTATCTATGTACACTTATGTATGTCTACTTTTATATTATATTATATTCTATTATCCCCAGAGGTAGACTTTAAGAAATCTCTTTATAGAGATAAGTTTGCCTTTGTACATGTCAACTTGTTTATAGTATGTTTGTAAATATTTATTTTCTGTGTACAATAAAGAATAAGAATACCGAAGTACAGTGACATTATCACCGAGCACACTATAGATCACCGCGTGAAGCCGCGTACGTCCAGTTTGTACCCATAATGAGACGTGCGATGCAGCGCATTAAAATTCATTGAAAACTTGTCTAATACGGCAATATGTAACGTGATTCTCCATGCATCAGGGGTTTCCACTCCGATCATGCTTAGTTCCTCAAACAAACAATCAACAAGCAGAGAGCGGTAGCTCAGAGTCGTTCATAAACTCACACCGAGTTGGGTTTCCTACACGGGTCGCAACACTAACCCGTTCAAAAATTAACTCGCGTCTCAACACCGATCGTTCAAAAATGACAGTGTCGCTACACTGGTGTCGACTTTTTCAACATCAACTCTGAGCAGGGTTCGCAAGGTTCGTATAGCCTCCAAACGTCACCTGACATTCACGTAAATTTTCGTAAATGAAATGACGTTAATTTTCATACCGAGGGGGTCTTCTCAACGTTATAGTTGATATATTTACGTAAAATTTCGTGTAGAGGGGGCCTCTCAACGTTATTATACTAAATATAATGCAAAAATGACAACTGACGTTTGGAGTGTTGTCACACGACGAAACCCGTTCAAAAACTCAGCGTTACGACCCCAGTGTTCCTACCCTGGGGTAAAACGCTGGCCTCTCAATCTTGAGCTTGAGTTTTTCGGAATTTATGTGCATAGTATTTGTTCTTACTTGCTAACGGTGAAATAAAACATCGTAAAGAAATCTGCATGCCCTGAAAAGCGTGTATTTTTGGCCGAAGAACGGCGATAGGGCTCACCACCCATCACTTTGGGACGTAATAATCGTCGGTGAAACGCGGGTGTATCGAGTGTCGACTGTGATTTGCATTTCACAGTTCACACTCGGAACACCTCTGACACCCCAGGGATTCCTGTCGTGATGTTATATTTATATATAGTATACAAAAGCTGAATTTGTGAACATCGTCCAAATTCACACTAGAGCCTTGGTAAGTGATCAGCATCATAAACCAATAACGATTTTTGTAAAATTCATAAAATTTTATTTCGACTCCCCATAGTGATTCACTCAGGACTGGGAGTGAATTACTATGGGAAGTCTAAATTTAATTTGACGAATTTCACAAAAATTGGTATTGATTCATGATGCTGATCATCACTTACCACACCCTTGAATATAACCAACTAACTATTTTAACTTTTTGTGTATTCTTTTGAAAGTAATCATCCAATCGTTGCCAGAAACATGAACATTCAAGCTAATTAGGAACATCATGGAATTTTGCAAAGGAAATGGCAAGCCAAAAATATTACAATCATAAAGGATCAAATTGATAAAAAGATAGAATTGATGTCACTTTCATTTACCTTTCATCAAACAAAAAGCGCAAAGTTTCTTAGTGTTTGGAATTTTTCTTCAACAAGATTAAACGTTTATTAGCTTTATTTTATAAAGAGAATTGTTTTTCTTTGGTAACTTTCATAATAATTTGAATTATTTTAGGATTCCATACCTAAAATTTATAGTGAAATAATACTTAGTATGTTTCTATTATACGTATATTATTTTAAGAATTTATTTATATGGATCAACGAGGCAAAACCCGTTCACCATTGGCCGCAACTGCGTACAGAATATCTGAGGTCGTTTTACCCCTTATAAAGATCTTATAAATAAGCAATGATCATCGCTTCACCACTGTTTTGAGAACTGTCTCTTGCATCAAGATGGTGCTACACGATGTGTTTTGATATGTTTATTTATTTCGCTTATTTCGGATGAGGAATTTGAACCTTCGAGGTCGACAAGAATAAATTTAATCGAGGCAGTATAAAATACCATTTCGCATTTATTACGCCAATCATAAACACAATAGCGGGCTTTATTGCCTGGCATTTACAAGACAGGCATTAAAAATCTCAGCCCAAGCGATGACAGGCACACATTAGCGTCAAAGGGCTAAAAGGATAAAGATAAAATAAAAACAAAAAAAACAAAACTTATGTTAACGCCTTATCAAAATAACTAGAAGCCATAAGAACCGGACGTTGGCTTATCTACACAATAATACTAGTTTTTTTTTTGTCTCTGCGCCCATGGAGAGGCATCATTCGCGTAGCTATCTCGGCCACAAATCAGAACCACTGTGGGATGTTCTAGACACTGCTTAGAAGAAGCAAAAGCAATCGTAGTACGAAGAAATATGGTTTAATTTCCTTGAGAAGCGAAGATAACAAAAGCTAAGGCATGGCCGTAGTGCCTCATTCTATGCAGTCCGCTAGGCTTATCGGGCTGTGGCAATCTCATGCGAATACTATTTTGTTATTTTTGCAGAAGTAATGTAGATGGTGGAAGAAATATGGCTGACTTTGCCATTAAGCGTTTATTTATGGCACGAACACTGTTTTTCTTGGTCGTGTTGAAATTATTAATGCTACATTTCACTATGAAATATTGCGGGACCTAATGTAACTCTCACAGGAATAAAATGCAAGCTTAGCTCGCGCGACTACAATTCAATTATATTATTTAGAAAAAAGTGGCCCAAATGTTATATTAAGTCGCTTCTTCTCAGCGTCATCCAAAATTACTTTATTGATAAAATTATTTCTCTTAAATGATATACCTACTTGAAAATTATAAAAAAGAAATCATTGTTAGTTAAATTATACAGAACAACTTCATTTAACGAAATTATTATCGCTTATAAGAAACAGCATGAAAATATTGTTCAATATCAAGCTGTTTTTAGACTAACATTAAGTAAAATTGGTTATTTCTTTGAAACCACCAGTGGTATTTGTATGGTTCTTGCACTAAAATACAAGGAAAATATTGCTTAGAAAAAATATTTATGTGTTTTTTTTCGTCCATTGAAAATGAAAAGTATTATTTTCTCCTTGCGCCATCCGGAGACCCAGCGACGTCGTAAACTCGTAATGCAGTGCGCGCTGTTATGAACGTCATTTCAATACAGTTTCTGCCGATATTTGTACCGACACAGTTCGACTCAAGGTCTTTGGTGGCTACCTGCTCCTTAAAGAGAGTATTAAGATCATCCGGAAGAGCTTGAATGGCTCAATAAAGAAGTGTGGATGGAAGAAGCAAAAGGTGTGTCAGAATCGTAGCAGATGGAGAGCTATAGTCGCTACCTACCCCTTTGAGAGACAGACGTGATTATATGTAGGTATGTACTCGTGTGTATTGTAAGAATAATTGTATTATTCAAAATTATAAGAACAGTTTCATCATGATTCCTTTTTTGTTTAAAACGTCAATAACTTTTGCTGTCGGAAAACCATGACAACTTTAGAACTATTGGTGATCATTGAACCTTGTCCCTGTGGGTCTACCGAGTAATTCTCATTTTCATCAACATCAACTTGAGATTGAAATTTGACGTGCGTGCGACGACGCCCGCCTAACATGCCATCTCTTTTGCACGTGTTGAATTTTGCATGCATTTGCTTGAAGTTGGTACAAATGAGAATTACGCGGTAGAGCCCCTGGTCCCTGGCCGGGTCTTCGGTATGAGTTCGGGGGGTTGATTGGATTTCACCTTGTATAATATATATTTTACCTATCATTTTAATCGCATATATCTATATATTTATATATTTAATAAACCTTTAATTTAGTTCATGTACATTTATTATTTTATTACATATATATATTTTTATTAGATCAAATTTGACGTGTAAAAAGTGTATTATATACAGTGTGTCCCTCGTACAAGTGCACATCCGAAAAGGGGTGAAACTAGACCGTATTTTATCGACAAAAAAATGTTTTTTTTTTTTTAGAAAATCTTTGTTTTATAAATTTACGTTTTAAATTTTTTTTTGCCTCTCATGGAGACTATGTATAAAATATCTCACAACTTTTGATCTGTCGCGAGTAATGCAATGAAATAAAGCTGTTATAATTCTTAAGAATAGATGTTGCATATCAAATCAAAAACAAAACATAATCAATCACCATTACCATAAAAATAATATTCTAAAAGATTATTTCTTTAATTTTTCCGTCTTTTTTTTTCAGCAATAGTAATTTTTTTCAAAATAATGTCCCCGTTTCACTATACTTTTATTCCTATTTATCATTGCCTATTCCATTATCTTTCGAACAAAAAAAAATACGACGTTCTATCATAAATGCAATATTTTCTACGAGCGGTTAACCAAAGGCACTGCGCTCGCGTCCCATACAAAGATGCCCAAGTGGAGTATTTTTTCAAGATTAAAAAAAAAATTATTTCTTTATTTTTGTCGATATATTTAGATCTAGTTTCACCCACTTTCGGATGTGCACTTGTACGAGGGACACACTGTATACCTGCTTTGCAAAATAAACTATTTGAATTTGAATTTGAACTATGAGAAGATAAACAATTTACAATGTACAAAATAAACCAAAAGAAATCACGTCAGACTTCGGCACAACACGAAGTACAAAGGAGCTTATTCTTGACGCTAAAAATCAGTGACTTGTTCGTCAAAAGGTGAATCTCACTTGTTAGGGTTCTTTCTGAGTATTGAACCCTGTCTTAGTTGAAATAAACTAGCAAAGGATTTTATAAGTATTTATTTATTACAAATTTATTTCTTTATTGTTAAGGCTGTGTTCCCCAATTTGTCTCTTTTCGAATTCATCGGAAACCGTGAAATTGTGATAATAAGTTTTGAATTTATTTAAATGTCGTATTTTACTTTTTGGTCTTAATATTTCGGCCGTTAGATACGCGATTACTTGCATTTCCCTGCATCCACACCTATAACCTATCTACACTTTTTTCTAATATCATTGGTTGGTTTTAAAAATAAACTAAAATTACTAGAAATATTTCGAATTACCAAAATTTAGACATTAAAAACGATCTAGTAAAACAAGTTTTCGGTCTTTTCATGATTAATTATTCGTCAAACTACGAGAAAGCGTGTGTTTGAAAACCACATTTTAATAATTATTTCTATAGAGCGAAAGTTTTTCATACAGAAATCTAGAAAAAGGTTCCAAAAATGTTATACTAATTTATCAAACTAGTAGCTACCTACTGAAAGTAGTAAAACGACTGCAAATAGAGCCAATTCTTCGCGTCGTCGCCGTCGCCTTAGAATGATTTTTCATGTTACCACTAAAAATGATAATTAAAAAAAAAAAAAACGAAAAAATCACACTTAGACACACTTATAACACTAAATGATGTTAGTTAACAGAACCCAAAGATTAAGTGTACTCCAGACTTTGTAAATTTTTTGCCATAGTTCTTCTTGTAAGCGAGACTTTGCTCTTCATTATCCGCCTTTGTGCTTGCCACACAATTAGTTTTTTATGTAACGCCGATAAAAAAATATTGTCTTCAACGATGATATAAAAACTCATTATTGGAGCAAAGATGCCGCTAACCGTTACTGGTGATGAGTTTTTCAACCATAACACGGCATCATTGTATATGCTTTTTTGCTGAGATTGTAAAAAAGTTACATAAAAGCCTTAAATCTGTTTACTACCTTTGGACTTTTTAATAACAATTTTTTAAATACCGTCTTAGTATGTACAGTGGAGACCGCATCAAGTAAGACACATTGGAATTTTTACCTATCTTATATTCTTCTCTGTAGGGGCTAATTTCGTACTACAAGTGTATAGCTTGATGTGGTCTCCTTTGAGTACGTGCCTCTACTTTCCGTCGCTACCATTATGTATTGAGAGGAACATAAACGGCCGTTGTATTTTTTATGTATAGAGGAGAAGAAGACAACTATTACTTCATCCAAAGACATTTTAAATGACACAATAACAAGGAATACCAAAGAGGGTCTTTCAATTTAATATAAGAGTCAATAACAAAGTTTACAAGTACACTAAGCCTTAATTAAAGTCGGTATTGTGTCGATTCGGAGTAACACGTTTTAACTTATTTGACAGGAATAAACTTAACTTAAGTGTTCTGTCTTTTTCTCTGTGTGTCGAAAAGATAAAGACAGGAAGCTTAATAAGGTTAGTCCCGTCAAATAAACTAAGTCGGGTTACATTGAATCCACGCCAATATCAAGTAAACTTGCACTGCTCCTCTCTTTATCTTCTCCTCTCTGAAAGTGGTTTAAAGTAATTTAGCCAAGGGTACTTAACAGGAATAACACTAAATGAAAATAATGTCAAAAATATATTGCAGGGGCTTTTAGCGTGTGTCAGAAACCCATACAAACAAACCAGGAACTTACTTTGTCAGAGAATAAGTTTAAACTGTATATTAAGCAGGGCCTATTGAAAAAGGCATATTATAAAATAAATGAATATTTGGATGATGGTGAAGCATGGTGTTACAGTGATAATGATACTCGTAGTAAGTTATAATTTAATTAAATAGTATAATTTCTTAACTTATGATTCCTCTAAGGTGTAAACATTAATTGATTATAGACTGTAAAAGGAAAAGGACTATATGAGACAGGTAGACAAAGATATATATGTTTTTCTTTTTTTCGTTAACCTGAATTCCTACTGTCTTGTATTTTCTTATCCCTTGGTTAAAGTAGATATAAGTCATATATTGTATAGTATAAGTTTTATGTTGAAAAAAAGACATGATCTTGCTAAGTTTCTTGCCCTTCTTCTTAGCAAGACTAATCGAATGGGCGGAGGTAGGCATGTATTTATATATGTAACCTATTAGTATGTAGTATATAGGATGGGATTTGGTCGGCCGCCTGGATTCGTGCTGGGGGCTCGGTTGGTGATCACTGAACCTTGTTCCTGGTCCCTGGCCGGGTCTCCGGTATGGGTTCGGGCGGCTGATTGGATTTTACCTTGTATAATATATATTTTACCTATCATTTTAATCGTAAATATATTGCTACATAAATTAAATAAACCTTTAATTTAGTTCATGTACATTTATTATTCTATTACATATATTTTCTTTATTAGATTAAATTTGACGTGTAAAAAGTGTATATATCTATTCCTGCTTTGCAAAATAAACTATTTGAATTTGAATTTGAATTTGAATTTGGAAAACCCCGCTTCATTTGTTTACACCGGAAGTTGAGGAAAGGTAAATAAGAAAAGCCTAAGCTTTAATTTACATCTCCACAGGAGACGAAACAAATCCAATTACCTCATCAAAAACAAAAGTGCTTTAGCCCATCCCTTTTTACCACCTTTTTTACGGGCTACGGAAAAAAAATCGACACTTGGAGCTTGCGTATCTACTTCAGTAAAGAAGGTATTAGTCGATAAAATAGTATATTATTGAAACTATGACAGAAATAAATTTCTATGTTTGAACACTTGGTGATATATCCATCGCAAGGAGATATAAATTAACATTATATCATTGCAGTATAGAATCCCGGTTCAGAGCTCCTCACATCCAGATTTACTTTTATTTCTGCGTTTCTATACTGCAATGATATAATGTTAATTGGTATATTATTTTTGGAATCTTTTTCCAGAAACGCGATTGCAGAAATGCGGTTCGTTAAAAATATTTATTTATTTCTCCTGGTTTGACAATTTGAAATGACATAAGGACTGCGATTATATTTTATTAGATGGGTTTTAACACTATCTAGGACCTGGTTAAACGAAATTTTAATGGCAACTTGAGTACATTTTATATTAAAAACCACCTTTTTGCAAATTTTCCTCGAATCCATACCTCTTGCGCTGAGGATTTTTTTGCATCATATATACTGATCTTCCTTCTCAAAAAAATTTAAGCCCTTTTCGTAAACTTGGACGATATTAAACCGACACAATAAACAGTTTAGCCACCAACTGGATCAACTAGTAGATCTACAAGCCAGCTAAAACGCATGAAAACCCGAATACCAAAGTTACACAAATGCCACGATTCGCTGGCAAAACTTGTCGATTATCAACGACTTTGTTCTGAGTGAGTTAGTTCGCTTGTGAGCAGCAGCAGGCATATATTCGTTAGGAATGTTAGAGCTCCACTTTGAAAATTATTTACGTTCGATCTAAATTATACTTGACATACATTTTTGTTCTGAAGTGCCATATCTATCGTTTTTAGCTGTTTGTTGAAAGAAAAGTCAAAACACTTACAATATATATCTACTATAGTTATATAACATAACATGCACTTAACTCAGATAAACAAAACAAAATAAATCACGTAAAAACAAATAAGTAAGCCACATGACCACCATCCCTCTCAAATTGTCCATCAACAGATAAGACCTGATCTTTGCAGATTATTTTTCCCCTCTCTTTCTCCCTCTAGCTACAATCCCTCCGGACTCGCACTGATTTATTTTATTATGTTAATGGAATCAAAATTAAAATTAATTCAGGAGAGAAAAAAACTTCCGGGCTTGTTCCTATTAAATACGCTTCACTTCCTGCTCTCACTTTTTTTTCCGTAAAAAGTGGTTCCAACTTTTATTCGGGTTCGAGTAGCGAGTGATTTTAACGAGCCTTTATCCGCGAATTTCTCGACGGGGTACAGAAGTATTTTATGAAACTAATAAACGACAAAGAGAGTTCTAATTTACTTTTATTGATAGCTAACGAACGTTCGGCCTTTGATATCGGTTGGTTCAATCAGTTCTCGAATATCATTTATCTTTCTCTGATTCTGAGTATATAAATGAGCAGTTAGACGTCCATTACGTCTTTTTTTACTAGTAGTTTTTCGCACTGTGCCCAACTTACATACAATTTCGGGACGTTATTCGATAATAATCGTTTTTGTACGAAGGTACATTGGTTACTGTAAGCCAAAAATAAGAACAGATTTAATAAATTTTTGGATATATTAATAATTTGCAATATTCCGCTAAACACTCTTACCATGCTATTCAAAGTGCAGACTCAAGCACCGCCCGCCTTCCCGCATAAAACATGCACAAGCAAAGCTTTATTTTGTGCTCGTACTGCTATTGCTTTGCTTGTGCATTTTTATGCGGGAGGGCGGGCGGTGCTTGAGTCTGCATTTTGAATAGCATGGTAAGAGTGTTTAGCAGACTATTGCAAATTATTAATATATCCACAAATTTATTAAATCTGATCTTATTTTTGGCATATGTTATTTAAGATTGCTTTATTTTGTACTCGTACTGTTTGCTTTGCTTGTGCATATTTTATGCGGGAGGGCGGGCCGTGCTTGAGTCTGCATTTTGAATAGCATGGTAAGAGTGTTTAGCGGAATATTGCAAATTATTATTATATCCACAAATTCATGATGGACTTCCGCAAAGTGACGCCTTTTTCAATAAATTTTACAGATTTAATAGATTGAACTAGGCGTTACTTTGCGGAAGTCCGCAAAGAAAAATTTTTACTATTGCCTAGTTTACTAGTTTACATGGGTAGAGTAGGCAAAAGAGTACAAGGGTATAAAAGTACAATTACATTATCAGCCAAATATAAACGATTACGAGATGGTACTTAAAAAATGTAACTAGTTATTATATTTTTAGTTAGATATATTTGTTTATATATTATAAAAGTCATAAAACAAGACTAGTTGAATAAATATAGTTACGCCAGGTCTAGTTAGTAGTAGATTAACATGTGTAATTATTTATCTAACTAGTCTTCTTTTATCGGATTTGATTTTTAACCATCTACATACCCAGCTACAATTTTAATACCATCTTGCAACCGTTTATATTTGGCTAGTATTGTAAATTATACTTTCAACCCTCGCACTCGACTCTCTACTCTACCCGTGTGAACTAGGCTTTACGCGAGTTACTCTACTACTAATACTAACTACCATTAATGTAAACCCGACTTATGAAGGATGCCTTTTTGCCCTTCATCACGAATAACCCGATCAGCTGATTGAAGAGTAATCCAATGTAAAAAATCAAGACGTTGCAAGTAAAATCACATAGCCTGATTTAGAATAGGTGTTCTAAGTGAATAATAGTAATCTTTTACCACACTGTATATCATATACTGGGTGATAATATGATGTTGCGGAAGCCGGAAACTGGTGATAGTACTCATACATACAAACAAATGAAACTAACAGACAAATCAACCCCAAAAAAAATCTGCTGTTCTACATAAAAGTTACATACCGACTCGACCAAAATATATGAAACAACTGATTTGCCAATTTTGTTTTAATTTGTTCGTTTGGACGAGCACTATCGCCACTTTCCGGCTTTCACAACATCCTCTTAACACCCTGAATAAGCAGTTAAACTTCCTTCGTAATAAAATAGCCAATAAAAAAAAACATTTTAAAGACTTTACGGAGCCAAAACGAATCTGATTTGAAATTACACAGAAATGTACAAATGCAGCAAATAAGATTTTGATGAGATTTCGGACGACTCATTGTAATGAGGTTTCATATAAATTGTTCACGCTTATTCCAGTCACGTACTAAGGAGCAAACTTCGTAAAGAACAAGTGTAATCCCGATCATAAGTAAATTATAATCACATTACCCCGGGCGTACATAAAACGTGCGTTAAATTTAATTAAAAAGTGATGCTTCTGAACCAAAGTTGTTTAAGGGGCTCCACGATGCTAAACATCAGTTTTGCATTGGATTCAGTTCCGTCAATATAGATGGTAAAAATTCGAAAAAAACATGGTGTGTTTTATTGACTCAATACAATTATTAATTACACTTTATAAATAAACGTACTTTTAATTATATTACTTTAAAACAAGCACTTGTTGAAAATTTGTTAATAGGATGTGCCGCAAATTTGTCATAAAAGGACAACAAACTACACATATTTCTTCACAAACACACTCTTACTGACACTAACACTATTCCACTATAACACATCCATACTCTCATACACACAACCAACATTTTAAATTAGCCCTTTTAAGTTAGTTTTAATTTTATAGTTAGTTTTAATTTTACTTCTTTTGCATGCATGTTAAATGTATATATAGATCTAAACATTATATTTTACAGTATCTCGTCTGTATCTCGTCGAGGGGATATGACACTGTGACCCTAAGATTCAGGATTACCTAAACTAGGGAACAGGATAACTCCCTGGGTACTTAAGATAATTACTAAGACATAGAATAAAATATATCAGTCTTGTACCTAATTTCTTAAGAATATTTTTGTTACGAAAATAAAGAATTATTATTATTATATTATTATTAATTTCACGAAAAAAGCGATTCAGTCTCCATATTTGAAAACCGATTGAAACGAAACCAACACGCAGATATTTACTAGAAAATAACATATTTATTACATAAAGAAATTATAATTAATGTCCTCATGTAGTGATTTCAAAATAACTGAAGTTTTGCGTGCGCGGCATCTGATTAGAGCAGGATAGACATGTACAAAACAAAAGCGTTAGAGCAGGACTGAATTTTAGCATTGTGCAGCCCCTTAAGGGAGAACGATTCATATCCGCTACGAAACGCACAACTTAAGATGGTTATTCTTATTTTTGAATTACAGATATTAATTAAATGTGATTATGACATTTTGCAAACATAGTTTAGCGCCAGGTAGGCGTTTACGCTAAAATTTCGTTATTTTATGCATTACGTTGTAAATGTCTGGACACACATACTTAAAACACGCTTTTACGTATGAATAAAATAAAAAAATGTTGCCGGAAAAGTCTAAATGACACTAAACTATAAATATATATTAATAATATTAATTCACATTTATTTAATACTTTCACATCAAAAATAAAAATAACCATCTTAAGTAGTGCGCTTCGTAGAGGATTCGAGTCGTTCCCCCTTAACATTAAATCATTTGGCTTTTAGCCAAACAAAAATGACCTTTGTTGTCTAGACAAGCCTCTGTTCAGTTGGTTTAAATCTGAGAAAGCCGACATGTATTATAGTTTGTTGCGAGCGTGGGCGCATATTTAGTCACGGGGCTTCGGTTCGCTTGAGGCCACCATACAATATCTAAACCTGCAACTACTTAGAAACTTCGAGAGAAATCTTTTATACTTCTTTAGTCAATCTGTGAATTGTCTCGACGAAAAGAAAATTTAATTAAAATGTTTTTTTTTTGTTTTATTTCAATAATGTATAGATTTAAAATTATATTTTTTTGCAGTGTATTTAATTATAGTACTAGCAAGAAACACTAGGTGACTTGTGATGTATTTAGGCTGGAAAAAAATAATTTATCGTTTATGGGAAATGCTCACGGTTTATTAGAATAAGAAGGTTATATTTATCAAGGTTATATTGAAGGCCTATTACATTGTAGACGATCTAGACGATCTTTACCACAGAAAGTGGTGGTTTTGAGACTAAAATCCTAGAATTTATTTTATGCATTGACGTCAGAAAAATGTTAGCGTAGTATTCTTACCGTTCAAAGGTTAAATTATTCTTACTTCTGAAAATGAATCTTAAGGTTAAACGACAGTCGCTTAGCACAAACTGCATAACTTAACTTTGTTTTTCTGGCAACGTAAATTTGTCGGCTAATGCTTTTCTATTTTAAATTTCTAAACAAGAAAAACAAAGTTAAGTTATGCACTTTGTGCTAAGCTACTGACGTTTTAAATAACAACAAGGCAATGGCAAGAAAAAATAATACAATTTCTCAGTTATTGTAATTTTCACAAATTTTCATCGTACAGGCATAGATGTGCACTTTTAATATTATAGCTATTTTAAAAGTTACCACTTTCAGTCGGAGGCAAAGTGTTCCTTACTACGTTTTAAATTATTAATCTTACTCTACAGCTTTTGTTTTTATTGGCCCTATACAACCTTAATGCGTCCGAGCTCGGCTGCCGGCTACAAAGCCTTTGCTTTTCATCAGTCTTTATTGCTTTTATTTCAAGAGAAAATTAAAGGTGATTGAATAACCTTTTATTTTATTTTTTGGGCTCTTTGTTTTTGTGGTTGTAATAAATGGGCACTACTATGTTACTCTATGTTAGTCGAAGACGATTGTCATGACATGGTCTATGTCGTGTTGCACGTATTTGTTATCGTTTTGCTAAATATGAGCACAGAGTATGCTATCTGATTTGTGCATGTCCTTTGGGTCAATCGTGATAAGATATTAGCATTAACAACATGTTTGTATTTATTCACTCGAATATTTATTGTAAAAAGGGGATCGAATTTAAAAATTGGTCCATGTTTTAGGGCTGCCAGAACGATAATTTTTACAAGGTAATTTAGCTTTTATTATATACTCGTACTAGAGTAGCGACCCGCCCCAGCTTCGCACGGGTGCAATGCTGATACTAAATATATTCTACAGAATGTCTTTAACCTCTAAAATTATCAGTGTTTCTCTTCTATATTATGCATGTATTATACATATAAACCTTCCTCTTGAATCACTCTATATATTTAAAAAACCGCATCAAAATCCGTTGCGTGGTTTTAAAGATCTTAGCATACATAGGGACAGACAGACAGCGGGAAGCGACTTTGTTTTATACTATGTAGTGATAACCGCACAAGTAGATGATAAAGCCCATTCTGAAGGCTTTAAGTTTAGTTTTAGTGCTTTCAAAATTTAAAATCTTCCAAAGTAATTTAGCTTCTGTTCCTAACATTTAAGGACTATTTTATAAGAAGATTTAGTTTTGTTTTGAAAAACAAAAACCATCAGAATCGGCGTTACTATTATGCAATTAAGATATTTAAGTTTTGACAACACTAAACCTAAAACTAAAAAACTCCAAATCAGCTCATATTTTGGATAAAATTTAAAAAGGATAGTTTTAGGGCAAAAATGAGGATAATATTTCGAGCTTTACTCGGTTCCGGAACATCCAAAAGCTTTTAGTGCGAAAATATTCAAATAAAAAGTGTTTGACATGACATGCGACAGACCGACACCAAAATAGAACGCATCCTCACATGTCGGCTAAAGAGGGCACACAGGCTGCGTTCATTTTTTTTCTCCTTATTTTTTTAAGCGCAGGTGAAGCGTCTGGAACCCACACTTAGTCGGCGCTAACCTGTAATCTAAATTCATTTCTCGATCCATGCCGCCCAAGCCCGTATCTCCGTTTTTATTATAGCGTTAGGAACCATTTGCAGGTTTTTTTGTACACTCGAACAAATTACCTATTATTCTGACGGAGCGATCTTATTATCCGGCGACAAACAAGTTCTTTTTTTAGGAACTCGTTGTCTTGTTCTGTGTAGTGTAACAGCGGCGATATTGCGATATCGTCGCGACCGAGAGGTATGGAATCGATTTGCGCCCATTGAATCGAGTAATTGCTGTGATTCTCGAATTCGCTCGGACTCTGATGATAGCGATTGTCTTTATCATTGGTTGGTAAAGGGCTATTCAATATGTATTGGATAGCAGTCTCGACCTATGGCGCTGAATAAATAAAGCGACATATGAATTATTGAGGAGTGAAATCTCGTCAAATGGTATCATGAAAACGGTTGTAGGTGCGTGGGTCGGATAATGTTTTACGATGTAAAATGTCGTTTTGTTAGTCATTTGTGACAAGTCATGAAGACGCTGGGAGTCGACGCGTGACGACACGGCACCCTCATTATGGGCTATTACCGAAACAATTTTATTCTGAACCGTGAACGGAAAGAAGTAAAAGAGGCTGTTCTTATTTAAGCGTTTTCTCAATAGAGTCAAAGGTGATGTGAACACATTAATAAAAGTGATTGTGTAATAAAAACGTAGTATATAAAATTTATAGTAGTCATTAGAGGTATTGGAAATGAAGGTGTTACCGGCCAAACCCGATTTTAGGACAAACTAGTTTTTTTCCTTCAACGCAGAAGAGAGCAGATTGGTTAGAAATGTTACATAACCTAAGTGGTTACTTTTGTATGACAACCCAGAACTACTTTGACCTAGGCCAAATTAGTTTGTCCTAAATCAGGTTTGGCCGGTAACGGTTTGTTCTAAAAGGGTTCAGAGTAATCTGGATGTGTGACAGTTATAAATTATGTATCAATCTACTCTTTATTAGAACGAGAAAAATATTAAATTTTTTGTTTTGTTTTTTATTAAGTAGTTTAATTATACAACCATGTGGAATATTGTGGGATATTATATAGCTGGTCCACTAAAGTAGTGGCTTTTTTGGTAAACCATGTATGTTTTCATTAACCACTAAAATAAACATCGAATAATACTCAAAAAATGATAGAATTTAAGTGATAATTTAATTGTACCAACCGGACTTTTTTCGACATTATTTGTAAAAAGTCTTTGCCAAACAACAATAACTTTAACAAAAAAATTGTGTTTTTTTTATTTAATTTATCCCATCAGGGAAAGGCTAAGGAACTAAGCCTTTAAGTCTTTTGTTCTATCTCTCTTGATAAAAGGCCATTAGGCGATTTCTGAGGTTTTATTGTCTGTTTATAGACATCCTAGAGATGCGTTCTGTTTCACGCAAATTTTTTGTTATATAATAGGCTAAGTCTTGGATTTTGACATATTGTGGGAGCACTGCGTATGTAGGAAATAATTCCCTGCTGCGGTATTAAGGCTCCGGCGGAGGATGCATAGTTCATATAAACGGAATACCAAAATCATTTGTAAATTACACATATTCTGAAAGTATTGTGTGTTTATTCCGATTGGATTACAGAATATTTATGTTCCCAAATGTCTATTTTATATAAACACTGATTTAAAGACAAAATATACAGAGTTTCTAATTTTCACAGAATTTTTTGTCTCTTATTTCATGTTTAACCAGTGTTCTTATAAAATAGATATTTGGAAACCTAGATAGTCTGTAACCCAATCGGAATAAATACACACTACCTTAAGAATATGTATAACTTACAAATGATGTTGGTATTCTGTTTGTATGAACTATGCATCCTCTGCCGGACTCTTAAGTGTTAAATTCTTCTGGGTGTACAATACCGTTGAGACTGACGCAACTGACATGTGCTAACCGAAACTACTATGGAAAATAAAAGCTGCATAACTAAATAATTTCCATTAGCACTCAGAATGCATGTAATGTAACGTGGCTAAGTAAAACATGTACCAATTAGGGTTCCTTCGTGTAGCACGCAAGTCGGACACCCGTAGAGAAGATAAACGCAATAATTGGACACTCGCCGCTCGGTTCTACGAACATCACATGTGAGAAATAATTTTAAACTATGGGCAACTGCGACGGTTTAATACGAAAGATGACGCTTCGAGATAATTAGGAAATAATGTGCTAAAGATTAAATTTTAAACTTAAGGCGATATGTAAAAGTTTTAGCGTCCCTGTTACTCCATATGCGAAAAAATCCTCAGTGCGAGAGGGACGGATTCGTGGAGAAGTAGCAAAATGTCTGTTTTTTATTAATATAAAATGTACTAAATTTGCTATCAAAATTTCGTTTAACCAGGTCCTAGATACTGTTAAAACCCACCTAATAAAATATAGTTGCAGTCTATATGTCATTCTAAATTGTCAAACCAGGAGAATTGGTGTCGAAAAGGACCTCATTTCAATAAATATTTCTATCGAGCCGAATTTCTCCAATCGCGTTTCTATTTTAACAGATCCTTAGACAAAGAATCCAAAAATAATATACTATTTTATCAAAATAATACATTATTTACTGAAGTAGATAATGCAAGTCCTTAAAGTGTCGATTTTTTTTCCGTAGCGCCTTAACTGATGATATTCTCGAACGGATTCCGAACACTTTAAAAGCACAGTTTACATATAAACAGAATTAGGGCCAATTTCACCGATCGCTTTTAAAACCGAGTTTAATAAAACTTAGTTTAGCTAAGACCGAGTTAAAATGGTCAAGTTTAGTTTAGTCAAACAGATTTCACCACTTTGAAAACATTTTGAAAACATATACCTAAACTCGGTTTAAGTCCCAATCACAATGGGTTGACAGATGTTTTATGGCTGAAGTCGCTGATTTGAGTCGCTCGGGTAGTAAAAATCGCTAAATCAGTTTAACCGGCCAAAATCGGGCGTTCAGATTTTAAACTCCGTTTAGCTTAAACTGCGTTCAGTTCATGTAAGTGAAATGCTTTAAACTCAGTAAAGTGTCTAAACTGAGTTGAACTTGAACTAAACGAGTTTAGTTACAGTGGTGAAATCCGCTCTTAGAAGCGACTGGTCAGGCCAGTCTATAAATCCTGTCCCGTTTTTCACACGCACGAAATCACTGGCTATAAAATTAAAAACACATCGAATTGAATAAAATTGTGCCCTCGGCATTCCTTGCGGCCACGGCTGAGAATGGAGACGCTTCGTGGCCGCGTTTTGCCGCACATTTTACAAATATTTCGGTCTCATAAACGCTAATTTGGGTATGTGGGCCTTTAAAATAACTATCATTCGTTGGATTTCCATGCTTAGCCGACCCTTGCTCAACCCTTCACATGCATAGTTACCCCATGCTGCTTTATCGTACAATGTCCCTCTTTTAAGATATGACTTTCTATGCATATTCTTTTCCCTTCCTCCGCATATCAGCTATTTACCTCTCAGTTTGTAGATGTAGGAACAAAAGCGTCATTCATGATCTCATTAGTGCTTACAATTATGTTGGGGTGCCCTAACTGAGCTAAGGTAAAAAACAAAGATTGTTGTCGACCAATCAGAGACCGGTATTTGACAGCCGAGGGCGTGGCCAAAGCATCTCACGTTTACAGTGAACAAAGAGGCGCTTACGCTCTGTGAAGAACCGGAAAAAATCAAGTATTCACGTTTGAAGTAATTTCCTCTAGTTGGTTTGCGGTCGGTTTCGTATTCGTGCATGTTGTCGAAATAACTGATGAATAATGCTCCATAAAACCACAAAGGGATACGAATAGACCACATTGAATTAATCACATGGTATTTTCGTTTGAATGGAGGTAATAGAATTTGTAATAATAGTGTTAGTTTATTGAATGTTAGCGCTTTGCAACCATAGTGACTCGTAGAGCATTAGTAGGTTCTCTACTATACTCTCGCGAAGTTTATTCTCAATTAGTAAATATCTCTTAAATGGTCGATCAGATCATAAACTTTCCTCAAGTCTAATGTACGAATTACAATAGAATAACATTAAAATCTGGCCAAAACCAAACATGTTGGTGTTTTGTTTTATAATAACAAGAACAAATTAAAAGAATAAAACTTAATCTTTACACAGAGGTACAAATATACAAAAAAAAAGTCTTTCAATAGAATAGTCAACTGGGGAAAAGGGAAAAAACAGAAAAAAAACGTCCTTGGTAATAAATTATTCACCGCAGAAGACATGTCCAACAATAATTTATAGACTGAACATGATGTCGCTACAACTCATAAAATTTACATCGATGATCCAACATGATAAATTGATAATTATGAAGCGGTTCATAAAAATATAATTTAGTAAATTGCTTTTCATAGTAGAAGAATCACAGAGTGTCAGTATGTTTTTTTATACTAAACACAACAATATTTCAGAATATGAAGTATAGAATTTTGAGTTCGAAAATTATACAACTTTATGTAGCTTAGTTCATTTGATTCAAGTAACAATAAGAACAATAAGAATACAAAGAAGAATCTACAAATTCTTCTTTGTATTGCTTCCAATTTCTTTACTTTTTGTAGATTACAGCTTGCTTTTAAAGTACATTTAGGTAGTACCACAACTTTTTTAAGTGCAATAGGATAGGACCAGACAAGAATAAAATCTTTGGTCTATATTTATTACAAGAATTATAAGTACCCGATCGATACTATTGATACACTACTCGTATCTGAACCTTAGATTTTTAAATTTATTTAATAATAGGTATTAATATAATACTGGTATCTAAACTACCTTTAATTCTAAGTTTCGGTATAAGGAACCAACGGAATCACAAAGTCAAAACTCAGGGCACATAGAGCTTAAGAGTATTGCCTACCCTAGCAACTTTTTTATTACCCGTCCAGCCCCCCTATTGTGTATCTTTAGTTGCCAACTGCACGAGGTGCCTATCATCAAAAACATAGCTAAAAACTGAAATTTCAAAATTGCCTTTAGTGGGTATTGAACTATTAACAATCTGTGTCGTCACTTCAAGTGCGAAAATATCCTTAGGACATCGGAATTCGATAGTATATCTATGTTTTTGATGATAGACACCCAGTCCAGAAGGCAACTAGAGATACACAATAGGCCCGCAGGGCTAAAATTCCAACGGCAAAGACTTTATTAGCTTTTGATACAGGCGATTATATATTGGCTCATTGGCCTATTTGTCTTCAACGGGTAATAATAAAAATCACGCAGCAAAACAAATAAATTTGAGGGTTTTTAGCTACTACTGATATATTTCGTAGGCAAAAAAGTATTGATTAAGTAGACTGAGTTCCTATTCCTATTACCTATCTTATGAAAAATAAAATCAAGTCGATCCCTTAGCGGCGTTCTTCTACGGAACGTTTAAAAACAAAGAAAAAAAGTAGGTGAGAAATATATTTTTTAGACAAAAGTAAATCTCTTAAGACATTGTTTATAAGTACGTTGACCTAATAAAAGTTCAACAGATCATTTTTTTTTTCAATATAAGGAGAGACCTTATTTCTTCCAAAGAACCCTCGTAAGCCTGGCGTTGTTGATGTTTTATGTCCATCCTTCCTTTAAAGCTAAGCTGCCTACTTATTGTCTAACTTCAGCATCTAATCGTGATTGGCAGAAATGACATCACACATAATTTTTAGCCAATCACGAAGCCTTTGAAAGCGATAGCAATATATGTTGCAGTTAGACAACAAGGCCCCTGGTTCAGCGATATAAACAAAAGCCCACATACAAGAATTAAAACGAAATGCAAATCGTTCCATGATTTATCTTCATAATGGCTGGTTGCCGGTGTAATTACCACTCCCATCAATTAGATGAGACGAACAGACATGCCGACTGGTATTATTATAGTTGGTGATACATCAGGCCTAATGCTTCATGGTTTGAGCGTTTGCTGCAATTGATGGGATCAGTGGCGTCTTAATTTTTTCATTTAAATGTTTATTTAGTATAGTTATTAATATTAAAACAATAAAAAAGATCTATGGTACTATCACATGTATAATTTACTTAAAATGAGACTCCAATCACTGTCTATGAAATTGTATGTCTTATGTTTGATATAAATAATTTCATTTTTGTATATTTCCACCGAAATCTAAGTAAACAAAACTCTACTAAAGTTTAATTTATATGTATTAAAATAAACTGAAATAGTTTTATAATGAATTCACAGCGTTTTAATTGCCAAAGTGGGTCCGTCATTCCAGATATCCACTGCATAATGAAAGTTAAACAGACTGAATATTAAAATCAATTCAAAAAGCCACACAGAACCCGTTCCTCAACAAGGAATTTCACAGTGTAAGGAAGCGCAGTGGATTCAAATAATATAGACAAGATATGGTAAAAATGGTATGGTATGGTATGGTATGCGGATATTGTTCTAGTCAAGCAATTTTTTAAAAATCTTTTCAATGCAAGTGCTCGTAAAGGCCCACTTTTTATGCATCAAAACCGAACAGAAAGTCGATTATTTTGCCCTAGGGCTTTATTATTATTATTTTTTTTAATTTATTTACAATGGTTGGCTAACCTGCAACCTTTCCTGTGTACCATAAATGTTATACTTTTTTTTTTCCACTGTTTAACGGCTCTGGATGCAGTCTTTTGAGCCAATCATAATTTAAAGTTCACAAGGTTATATTTGTTTTATTTCCTCACACTATGCATTGAAAAACGTAGTATGATACACGGGCGTAAGAGCAATAAATTACTCGGTTACGTTTTAAACACTCGCTACGCTCGTGTTTTAAATCGTCCTCGTAATTTATTCCTTTTCGCCCTTGTAGCATAAACTACTATTATTATTTTACATGAATATACAGATCCTATCAACTTACATGTATGAACTTACATATACTATTGTAAAGTAACAAAACTACTTATCTGAAAGGATTTTCATTTTCAGAAAGGTAAAATTTTAAATATATGAAAACATCTGTATCTTATTGCACCTGACAGTAGTGCTTTTTAGCCACCTCACTTAGCTCTGCTTCTATTTTGTAACTTCAGATTGAAGGGCCAATTATGTAATTCATGTCTTACCATGCAAGGGTTTGTTTAAGGCTTGTCCGAGCGTAGAACGATTAGACACCTCGCTTGTTATCTCGTGGTAATTTTTTATCGTGGTCGTATTTATTAAATTTAGCAGGAAAAATCATATTTAATTTAACAGACAAAATTTTAAAAATGTGAAGCGGCCCAATTGTATTTTATAACGTTTGTCATTGACTTGAATTGTGGTTGAGACAAAATTCGACATTTAAGTTATTGAAATGACTAAAACCCCAATATATTTTTTAAATTTTGGGCCTTATTTAGATAGATTTGTTTCTCACACCATAAGTTATTTTTAATATTCGCTGCGGCGGAAGTGTAGATACATTCTCTGTGATAATAAATATATATTTTATTTATTTATCATTGAAATATTATTTAATAAATCAATTTAACAGTGACTGTCGGTTTAGATTATTTTGCTCGGCACCCTCTTAAGAAATATTTATTGGAATGGAAATCTCAGGAACCCTCAGGCCGCCAGTCTTAATCGTTCTTGACCGGATTTTTATGGTCGTTCGTCCGTCTAGGATGGGGGGGGCAAGTTTTCATGCCCCCATTGGATCCGCTTGTATGTTGTACGATGTTCACTTCGCAGACTTTTTAGGGTTCCGTACCCAATGGGTAACCAACGGGACCCTATTACAAAGACTCCGCTGTCCGTCTGTTTGTCCAACTGTCTGTCCGTTATTTTGCTCGGCGCCCTCTTAAGTTGGTCCCTTCAATAGATAAGCAAGTCTAAGTAGGTAGAACTATTATTCGAAAGACATCGGTTTGAAGAGAATCGCTAGTCCTCTATAACTTGAATCGCATAGGAGAATCCTGGAGTCGTAAGAAAACATGAGCTTTCTATAGGTCGCCCACTGCCACTTACGCGACTCTACTGACCCTCTTATTGCCCTATGCTAATGGTGGCCATTGAAATTCAAATAAATACTTTGGGGCTCTTTTAACGATAAATTCTAATGATGGAGCGCATTATAGCAGTACCTACCATAATTGCTAGATGAGTTGTTTCTGAAACTACAGGTGGTATCCATATTTGAGCTGGGTGTGTTCTATGTTCTATGCCAGCTAGATACCATGTTGTGGAGGTGTAGAGAAACTTACGTGGATGTGGCGATGCTAGACTTTTGATATTTTGTTTTTTTTTTTACCTGTGGACAATAACATATTGTTTAGTAACTGCAGTTTTCGTTGTAAGTTTGAAGTTATTGTGATATTGAAGAAGCGTGGTAATCTTGCAGAAATAGGAAATTTCATTCCTGAAATCGTAT
The DNA here is from genome assembly GCA_934047225.1 of Ypsolopha sequella. Lineage (NCBI taxonomy): Eukaryota > Metazoa > Arthropoda > Insecta > Lepidoptera > Ypsolophidae > Ypsolopha > Ypsolopha sequella. The sequence continues at coordinate 16,323,867 of OW203996.1, forward strand.
TATCTTCACTGTAATTTATTGTGACATTGAAGAAGCTTGGTAATTTGGCGGAAATAGTCAATTTTATTTCTGAAATCGTATTAATTTCACTGTTATTTATTGTGATATTGAAGAATCGTGGTAATCTGGCGGAAATGGTCAATTTCATTCTTGGAATCTTATTAACTTCACTGTAATTTTCATTCACACAAAAAACTTATGAATGAATTCCATCTAAACTTATATTTGTTAATGTGGATACTATAGGTATATTATTTCCAGAACATTGACGGACTCCATTGCAGTTAGTTTTAGCAATGTCTTAACTGTTTTAGTCTGACACCTAGACTATTTTCAAATTTACGTTGAAGAAAGAAGAAAGAAAGAAAATCTTTATTTGTTGCGGGTAGCAGAGAAAATAAAAAACAAAAAACATTATACAAAAAACAAAAAAAAACAGAAAAGTAATATTAATAATGAAACATTGCGAATAAATAACGATGGTAGCAACGAAAAGGTCCATGGCTCATAATGCCGCAAGCTCCATGAAGTTACGACGCTGATTTTCAGCCAATGCATGCATAATTATGATTACATAGATATTGTGCGAGACATAGATATTATGCATAGATACAACATGAAATAAGGAGGAGGTTAAAAATAAAAATAATATTCAATAATTGCAGACGCCTTATCCAATTATTTTTACTCAGACAACACTTCTAAGAGCACTTCTATTCATAATGCACTCCGATAGAGTCGAGCCAGACTTAAATCGTTTTTAATGGGCTGACTGCGCATTAAATTATTATAACTTAGGCCGCTTACACACGTACGCTTCTCGAAAACGTCCAATAACTCGATCAAATGCCCAAATAATTGGCCTAGCCACTAAATTCACGGCTCGTACACGTCTAATTGGCCACCTATTGTTGGCATCCAACAGCGAAAATTATAGGTTTGCTGCAGTGGTTTACTCCAAAAAATATTTAGAGGCGAGCTTTGTCAAATGATTTCAAAAGCGTCGTAAATACTGGTCGGACTTAGCGATAAATAAAACGGGATCGAGCGTGCTGTGCGGAACTGCACGAAACTTATTGTCGCATTCATCAGGCATTGGTTGGTTGGTTGACGTTGTATTTTTACTGAAAACCTTTTGTTTTTGAAATATAGAAAATAGTTCAATATTCCTGACGCACTAAGTTTAGTTATTTTTACTTTAAAATAAAACGCGATTCTCGTAGCAGTCTTTAATCGCGCGCGATGCCACTTATATTAGCACTTAGTTGAATCACAGGTGCGAGGAGCGCGACACGATGTTTTTGCGATTAAACAGTACGTCACGCTCCTCGCACTTGTGATTCAACTAGTGGCGTCGCGATTAAAGACTGTGCTACGGGACCTGCCCCCCTATTCTGTATCTTTAGTTGCCAACTGCACGAGGTGCCTATCATCAAAAACATAGCTAAAAACTGAAACTTCAAAATTACCTTTAGTGGGTATTGAACTATTAACAATCTGTGTCGTCACTTCAAGTGCGAAAATATCCTTAGGACATCGGAATTCGATAGTATATCTATGTTTTTGATGATAGACACCCAGTCCAGAAGGCAACTAGAGATACACAATAGGCCCGCTGGACTAAAATCTCTGACAAGGTCAAAAGTCATTATACGTGCATCACTGATACCTATCTAGATCAAATAACTTCAAATATCGACGCTTTCACACTTGTATGCAAACACCTTTACCACTCTAACTAAAGCTTTGGTCTGGGGCAATGCCGACGCACAACGCTGCGTTGAACTGTGTGCGTCGTCGAAAGAATAAGAATGAATGTATGCTGGTCGTTCGTTCCGTCGACGTTAGCGTCAGCGGTAAGGGACATGCGTGGGGGAGCGGGGAGCACGCACACTGCACACCGCACCACAGTGTTGCGTGGAGTAATTGACTGCGGCACAAAATTACCACTTACAGAAGGTTTACTCCGCATAACTAGCGACAACAGGGGCACGCACACATAGACGCGTACGTACGACGATCTCGGATGAAGTTGGTCGAATGCCAATACGAAATTCTGCCGAGATTATCATACGTACGCGCCTATGCATGTGTGCGTCTGTTTTCGCTCCGTCGCCGAGTTGGCCTTCTGGTAGTATCTATTTTGTGACTGCGGCGTGCGTCAGTGCGTCGTTGTGTGACATGCTTGTGCGTCAATATGGATTTATGTTCACGTCACTAGCTGCGGCAGAATCGAGTAACCACTATAATGGATTAGTATCATGACATGGCGCTGCGTCATGACTTTGCGTTGAACCGTTCACCGCAACGTTGTGCGTCAGGATCGCCTGACCGAACCAAACGGTTCAGTCGGATCCGCCGTGTAGGCGGTGTCACTACTCCAGAAGATAAATTAATCACTCGTACACCACGCCATGTTACATCTAGGCTATTTGCTGGGAATAATTGATAACAAGCTTCAACATGTAGCTTCAAGTTTTTTCTCAAGATTTACATAATGTAGGAGGATAAAAGTGTCGGTCGCACCGTGTGTCTGTCACAAGCATTATGTTTACTTCCCCTTTTTTGTTTGTTGGCTGGTGAACCGGAAAATTCAAATAAAATAGAGTCAAGGAAGGATATGTGAGGATAACAGGAAAACAATTGGTGAAATGAACCTTTGAAATTTTTCGTCAGCGAAGTGTTCTTTTTGAAACAAGTGCAAGATCTGAAAATATTTACCCACTTGAAAAATCTCAAGTGTTAAAGAATTGCTGGAAATCGTTTGTTTTTCGGATAAGTTGATATTAGCTGATTATATGAATTTTTAAGCGTTCGCGTCACGTTGCCGGTACATTATAAAAGACTACAAAGTAATGAATTTACAAAGCGAAAAAGCCGTTAAGGCGATATGTAAAAGTTTTAGCGTCCCTGTTACTCCATATGCGAAAAAACCCTCAGTGCAAGAGGGACGGATTCGTAGAAAAGTAGCAAGAAGTCGGTTTTTTATTAATAAAAAATGTACTAAAGTTGCTATCAAAATTTCGTTTAACCAGGTCCTAGATACCGTTAAAACCCATCTAATAAAATATAATTGCAGTCTATATGTCATTCAAAATTGTCAAACCAGGAGAATTGGTGTCGAAAAAGACCTCATTTCAATAAATATTTCTATCGAGCCGAATTTCTCCAATCGCGTCTCTGTTTTAACAGATCCCTAGAAAAAAATTCGAAAATATTATACTATTTTATCAAAATAATACATTATTTACTGGTAGATATGCAAGTTCTTAAAGTGTCGATTTTTTTTCCGTAGCGCCTTAATTCGTAGCGTAACGAGAACTACACTCTAGCAAGAAGGGACAGTAAACTGGCGTAAGGAAAATTATTGTTATAATTATAACTAATTGGTTTGTTTATCTTTAATTTCTTTATTCTTATTACTATCATTATTTTTTTTGGTTAGGCGTTTTATTTATAGTTTAGTTTTTAATTTTAGGAACTCTAGTTTTTTAGTTTAATTTGTCATTTTAGTTAATATTAATTTTATATAAATGTATTTAGATAATATTTAGTCATTTATTGTTATTTGTATTATGTATTAGGCAAATTATTGTATTAAATTAAACTGTAGATATTAAAAACTAACATGAAACAAAATTCTTCGAACACGATGTTCATCTGTTGTTAAAGAAACGTTATAAACGTAAATATTTCATTCGTCTGTCTATCACTGCATAAGAGATCAACTTCTCCCCGCTTGTCCGGAATTTCGTCTAATAAAACTGCAATTAAATTACCCGTGCTACCGATTTACATCGTTAATAAACTTTTCTTCCAAGCAACAAGTTCCGCTCTGACTAAGCACATTCTAATAAAATTCACATTCTCATAAAATTCCACTAAGCTTACGGCGCCACATACCGCGAAAAAATAAACCTTTTAGAAGAGTATATCGTGAAAATATCTCTTTCGTATTCTTGCATCTATTATATTGAAGAAAAATATCTTCTTTAGCAGTCGTTAGTCAGTCGTAAAAGAGTTAAGGGAGAGAGCATATTATAACATAATTATAACCACAGATAATATAATACTGTATAACATAGGAAAAGAATACTGCAATTACACAGGAGACACTAAACAATTTCAAAAGATATCCTTAAGAAAAGCTAAAGGAAATCATGTATTAAGGGGATCAACAATGCTAAACATTAGTTTTGAATTAGATTCAGTTCCGTCAATGCAATGATAAAAATTTGAAAAAAATATGGCGAGTTTTTTTACGCAAGACAATTATTAATAACACTATATAAATAAACATACTTTAAATCTTCTATTAAGTTATATTACTTTTAAAAAAGCATGAATTTAATGAAAAGCATGAAACGAAACCAATACATGCAGATATTCACTAAAAAAAAACATATTTATTATAATAATATAAATAAATTATAGTTAATATCCTAATGGAACCGCGATTTAAAAATAACTAAAGATTTGCGTGCGCGGCGATAGTTAAAAAATCAAAGCGTTACAGCAGGACTGAATTTTAGCAATGTGTAGCCCCTTAACCGGTATCAGACCCCGATTTCATTCCATGAAGAAGGTTCAAAATTTCTTATTCACACAAAAACAAATTGAGCTTAGCCAATGCACAATAGGTCGTCTAACACTTACTATGCTGCCTTTAGATAAGGCCTTAATGGTCTACGAAGTCTAGAAACCAGTATCATAGCTACTATAACAATAAACACCGAGTAAACATAACTTGTACTTGAATACTAAGTGATCAGTGACTTCCCATTTTGCCTTTAACGGGGCATTGTCAGAAGGTTAACGCATCATTGTTATGTCAGTCTTGAAAATCTTTTTTGTCCGTTCACTGGTAACTATGTTAATTTTTAGAGGCAAGTACTCTAGCCGACAAAACACATGTTGTCGGTGCCCCTATTGTTGGTAAAAGCCGATGGCGACATCAATTGATAATATCTTCGGTTAATTTTAATAATGGAGCTTTAAAAACCCCAAAAATATACGACAAAAGGGAGGGTTTCCCTTTTTGTTTCACGATAATATCAAACTGGCTATTGTCCGTTGGTAAGTTATATAATTTTGAAACTAAAGTTATACATTTGTTCTAGGTATGTTAGTAAGTGTAAACGATTTTTGTGTTCATACAAATTACCTGTCTGGAAAATGTTTCAAAACAAATACTTATTTTCAATTGAGCTAGATAATTACAAAAGTTTCGAAAGGGTAATGTAAAGTCACTAAATAAATTAAACTTCAGTTACTCGAATAAGCTGAAAATGTAAACTCTTGTTTTGTTAAAGTTTTGACTAAGCTGGCTTTCGTTTCCAAAAGACATTTTGATACACGGTGCAAAAACTTGCTTCTAACGCGCTGTAGCATAAAACGCGACGAAAAGTTTTTCAATGGTGTGGTGAACAAAATTCCAGTTTATTCCTTTATGTTGAGTTGGGCAAATGTATTTATAATATTTGTAGCATTGAAGTTGATTTTAAAGGCTGCAGTTTAAGGTTCAGTGCTGTTAAAACAAAAATTTCTTAATTGTATGATAGCAAATTAGGTATCGTGCAAAATTTTCAGTTTTGGCAGCACTAAACCCAAAACTAAATTCCGCTATAGACGTTGCTGAATTAGCAACACTGGGCGAGTAAGCCATGCTTAGTCAGCAACGTCTAAAGGCCTTTAATATTCTACTTATTAATATAATAATAAGTTTTAATTAAAAAACCAAACCACCCGCTCTACTTGTAATATTTAGTGAGAACAGGGACAGCCGAAAATCAGCGCTGTGCAGAGTACGCACTCGCAGCATTTTGCTGAGCTGCGTTCTTTTTGTCTGTTTAATGTTAAGTTTTTGTGTAATTAGTTGTTTATTGACAAATAAATATATTTTCTTTCTTTCTTTCTATTAAAAGAGTCTTTAAACCTCCCAAAAGTAAAGCTTAAAAAACTAAAAAAACATTCTGGAAGTCCTGGGTACATTTCCAGAATATTTGATAAGGCACGGCTCAGCAGAGAGCCAGCTATTCCGACCGCGGCAAGGAGTTAGGTCACGCCTGTACCCCGCACTCGGATTCCACTTTTAACTAAATTGAAGTTGTGGGTAAAGGGTGCACTCCTCCGTCCGTCTGTCTGTCTACGTGAGGCGGTTGGGAATCGATCAGGTGCAGCTGAAATATGTAGGCTTTAGTGGAGTTGCACGGATCAGTTGGGAGCTCAATATTTAAGGTCCCCATTCAGTGAAATCGATCCCACAGTTGAAAAATCTGCTTTTTTAGGGTTCCGTAGTGAACAAGGAAACCTTATAGTTCCGCCATGGCCGTGCGTCTGTCTGTCTGGCATGGGTTGTCTATCCCATGGTGTGGTGTGTCGTTGGATAGGTCGTTAAAAATATTGCAGGTGTGTAAAAAGTATTTTCGAATCAGAGATCCGTTTGCGAAATATTAAGCTTTAAAATGCAAATTTTTGATAGAGTCAAGTCTCCCCCCCTGACGGCTAAACGGTTGTTTTTGGATATGTGAAAAAATTCACGGCAGTATATAAAAGGCCTTTCAATTTAAATGGAAGGATATTTAGGAGGTGATACATTCCACTGCATAATACTTTTTTTTGCGCGAACTTATTCTTCACTTGTCCATGCAAACTGAGTCAGCTGATCGGACCACTTTGTACGGACAAGCGAAAAAAAAAAATTCCGCAAAAAAATGTGCTTTGCAGTGGAATGTGATGTATAAACGATACTGAATCACCTCCTATAGTATATTTCATTACGAGTGCGGAAAGCCTGTCATTGCAAAGAGTTCCGACAAATGTCTACCCGAGCCGAGGCGCAGCCGAAGGTGAGGGTTGACAGTCGGAACAAGTTGCAATGACGGTTCCGCACGTGTACTGAACAACTATTTTTAATACAGTTGCGAAAAAATGAAGCAATTTAATAAAATAACAAAAACACAATAAACTCAACTAACTAATACTCCACGCAATAAATTCGTCGTATGTAGATATGTAGCGACTTTTTGACTTCTCCGAAGCATTTTGTGCAATTATACTGAGTTCCGGTGGTGTCAATTCAAATAAAATATCGTCGAAATTACTCATTTTGTGCAACAAACAACTAAACCCGCAAAGAAAATTTTTGTAAAATGGCGCCAACCGTAAAAGAGTATAAGCAGAGATTTTTTTTTGTTTTCTTCACCCATTCTGGCTAGGCAAAGAGAACTATGCCCATACAGCCAAGTCTTCAGTAGATTTTTTTTATTGATATGAAATGAAAATGAAATTTAATGAGATGAAATGAAATGAAACCTAACCTAACTCATTGAATCAAATCATTAAATCTGATATTGAAACAAAATAGTAGCTTCTTTTTAGAAATATTTGCATGAATCATAAAAACTTCTTTGATTTTTTTTTTGTAAAAACTTCGTGGTTGGTTTTTTTCTTTTTAATAGACAATATTTTGACAGTTGGGAAAGAGAACGCACGAGTTCGGAAAAGGTAAAGAAAAAGCTCGAGTATGTAATAGCCCACATCCTGAACGCTATACGTCCCTGCAATACGCCACTTTTTGAGCAACTGTATTAAAAAATTACTTTCCATTTAAATTGAAAGACCTTATATAACGAAGTTAAAAGGAAAACTATCACAGCTAAGAAGGCTTTATAAGGTAACGAGAAATAGTCGACCAACTTAAAATGAAAATTTCGTACAAATTCCATTGAAAATTACTTAGATGAAGTTGATAGTTGTGTAAAACAGGTAGTAAATGTTTATTATCCTTCTAAGTCCGCATATTGTCCACACGAATTTCTATCGTTTTGTAATAATAGCGAAAAGTGGTCAGTTTAATTTCTTCGATCGCTGACCTAGATGTACACAGCCAAGATGTACCATTAAGATGTTCTGATCTGATCAAAACAAAATGCGCACATGTGCATTTTAAAGTAAAAGTGTTTTAAGTGCAATGGAGCTATGCAAGAGGATTTAGTAAACAATAAGAGACTCTTAACGATGTTACAAAGTTTTTTAAGGATCTCTGCATACCTCGAACCAATTTGTTTGTTTGAAACTGAATAATCTCTACTGGAGAGCTTTAAATCATGTTTGACGTTTGCACTGCACTCCAATGGACAAACTTCGTCGACGTGATGAGGAAATGGATGAACTGCATTTTAAACTCTCTGTCCAGAATAAGTAAGTAGTTGTAAAACCTTAATCCATCGGGAATAAAGATCAATTCGTACTGGCACCTGCTTCGTGAGTCACTTACGAAATCCAGTGCAGGATTATAGGCAGTTGTTTCCCTATTACTCATGTTGATTAGTCAGACAATGTGCATTAAGGCGATACGTAAAAGTTTTAGCGTCCGTGTTACTCCATATGCGAAAAAACCCTCAGTGCGAGTAGGACGGATTCGTGGAAAAGTAGCAAAAGTCGGTTTATTATTAATATAAAATGTACTAAGCTATTTTGTCAAAAAGATTTTCAAGGAGACTTTACAAATACACAATATCCACATTTTGAATGCAATTTCAGAATGAAATTAGTTAGGATTTCAGAATTATTTCGTCGTTTCGGAATTAAATTCTATCGAGAAAATTTCATGCAATCGCGTTTTCTTTCAGTGAGAATCTTAATCAAATACTCAATAAACATTTACCCAAAAATGAAATACGGAGATGACGTTATAGTGGAGTAAATGGATTCGAAAAAACCCCATATTTTTTTTTGGTATCGCCTTAAAATGCACACTAGGTATTATATACATAGTGCGGTATGATTAGATTGACAGAGTCTATTGTATGGCTTCAGCTACGTGTTCACAATGGATGTGTCGGTAAAAATAGCTGGTGACTGTGAGGTCTTCTGATGAAGATTTATTTGCAGGTCAATTACAGTTACAGCGTTCGTCAATTGACCATGAGTGATTTACACAAAGACATACTGATTCAAAAACCGTACTTTGTTGTTTTATTTTTTCAAACTTGGTTTCAAAAATATACCATTTCACCAAACATACATGTATCTTTAAGTTAAGGCTCCAGTCCCCTAAAAATCAGTATTCTTGCAGAATTATCAGAAAAGAAAGATTTTATTTTAGTTAGTAAGAAAGCAATAAATAAAATACATTTTACGTTAATTTATAGTGTGGAATTTGAAGATTTCAAAACACATTTTTTCATTTACTTTAATGCTACTTTTAATAGGTTTTTTAGGCTTTAAACATACCTTTATTTATGTTCTACGCGTTGAGAGTCTCATTCATGCACACGTCACGTAAAAATTATGACAAAAACAAGAAATTTATTCAGGTAACATTTATTCCCATATCTTCAAAAATAATCTTACCTGGTTACTTTTTTGGATAATACTTTAGTTTTCTTATTTCGAGTGCTTTAAGTAGTTGTGATTTTATGAATTCAACCACTGATAAAATATTTTTTTTCTACTAGAAAACTATCGTTTAGCGTAGTCAAATTTAAAACTTGTAGAATAGAACTATTAATAAGTGTAATAACAAAAAACGGTATTTAAAAAATTATTTTAAGAACATTTATCAAATCGAAACTTATCGAGAGTTTAAAACACAAAACGCGTCGATATTTCCCTCAGTTTCGCTGGGACATCGCAGCGTTCAGACGTGTGTTGTGTAGCTCGACGTCATTTTACCTCCCGCTCGCACGGTTGCTCCCTTTCCCTCGCGTAGATTCTTATGGAGAGGCGAACTGTATAATGAAAGTTGCTCTACTTGAATATTGCACTTATCATTTAATAAGTAAACTACTATGGATAAAATATTTTTTGAATATTTTAAGAAATCCCTGTTTCGATAAAATAATGTCTAATCTACGTCCGTCCGTATTTCACAGCATCATAACTTTAGCACCGTAAAGATAAAGACATGAAATTTGGCACAAAAATAGCATTAATTTGCCTACATATTACATTGTAAAAAAAATATGAGAAATTTGAAATTGTTTAAAATATTTTCAAAACAAAAGTGAGAAAAATAAAAAATATCCTAAAAATACAATATGGGTATCAAACTGTAGACACTAAAAAGGTGATTGTAAAAATATATACTTTTACTATATTTACTGGCACTGGTTTTGTGAAATCTTAAAAAAAAACCACAATAATGTGTATGTCCGAAACTGGTAGGCCGAAAAATATGAAAAAAATGTCCATTATAGATCATAACTGACCAATAACCGGGAAAAGTATAGTGATTTATAAAATATAAAAAAAGTAAAATAAATGAAAATTTTTTTTTTATAAAAATACAATATGGGTATCGCATTGTAGGTATTAAAAAGCTTATTGTAATAATATATAGTTTGGCTATATTTAATTGCATCTATTTCGAGAAATCCTTGAAAATCTATAAAAAAATGTATGTGCCCCCTCTTATCTCCAAAACTGGTAGACCGAAAAATATGAAAAAAATCATGGTAATACGCGTTTACGTAAGAATTACAGAAAAAATAAAGCGGTTGAGAAATTCACGAAAAAAAATTATAAAACTAAATTTATCATCCACAATACGGAACCCTAGGTTCTGACTAGAGTCTGACTCGCACTTGGCCGGTTTTTTTTCAAGATGTTTGCGGTAGGCCGTTTTTTTGGGCGGTTTTAATTTAGTTTTCGGAGCTTTTATTACTACCCTTAATTTTTACCATAAGTATCCGGTTATCCGGATAATACATTATCCGTTATCCGGATAGTAAAAATCTGCAAATAATTGCATGCCCTAATTTGCTTAGATTAAGTTATGTTAATGTGTGTTAATTCGAAAACCCGTAAAGCCGTATTTTAGAAGTTGTGGTCTAAAAAACCCACGGGGATGGCGTGACACAAATTTTATACCAGCACCGCTGTCGCCACTTTTTGGAATAACTAAAGTCGAAGCTACATCCTTTTTATTACTTTACTTACTTTTATTTAAAATATCTTAAAAAGCTATCGAAGTCACTAAAACCGACAGTCAAGATAACAACGTGCTAGACAATAATGCATCAAAACAAAAGAACGTACGCAGCTGCGGTTCTTATCATTAAAACATCACATTTCTAAAACTAAATTTTTTACCTTTTTTATTGCACCTTAGTCATAATCATGGACTGACAGACAGACAAACTGACAGACACTTAATTACCGTAAGAGTTTCTATTTTTGATATTATATTACTTTAAGAACTGATTGTAATACGAGGGGCATGCCAAAAGAAATTAGATACTCAAAAATTTTAAAATTTATTCTTTATTACAAGTATCAATCTTTTCGAAGTATTCACCCTGAGCACGTTTACACTTTTCTATACGTCTGAACTAATTGGAAAATACCAATGACCACTCTTCTTTAGACACCTCAGAAATCTCGAAAATATAGGCAGCCAGTGCATCTTCTTTGCTTTCAAACTTCTTCCCCTTTATTTTTTCTTTGATTTTTGGAAACAGGTAAAATCACAAGGTGCTAGGTCAGGGGAATATGGTGAGTGAGGGAGGATTGACGCATTTTTTGAGTCGAAAAAGTCAAGTGTTTTTGGCAGACGTGTGCGACGCCGCATTGTCGTGGTGCCTGAGAAGGCGTCGGATTCCTGACTTCGGTCGCTTGTCACACCAAGCTGATATTACTGTTGGAGCACAAACTGTCACATACCATTCGAAGTTCATCGTTCTTTGATTCTCTAGCACTACAGTAGCAATATGATCCGTTTTGCTGAAAAACGAGGCGACCATTTGTTTCTGTGTGCTTCGTGCACGGCGACATTTCGTTGGAGTTGGCTCATCTTCAAAGCACCATACAGTCGAATGTCACTTTGTTTCGGGATCATAGTTATAAAGCCATGTTTCATCACCAGTCAGCATATCATACACATTTTTTTTCTCGCCACCGTCGAATTTATCTATCATGAATAGGCACCAATCCAACCGACGGTCGTCTGCTCATCGGTAAGTTTGTGCAGCACCCATCTCAAACAACATTTACGGAGAGAAAGGTGGTCGTGAATTATGGTTTGCATTGCTGCTGATCCAATTCCCTGTTCTCGCTCCAGCTCTACATACATAATTCGTTGGTTTTCGCGAATAAGTTTTTCGACTGCACGAACGTTTTCTTCTGTGACCGCGGTTGGCAGCCGACCTGTCTTCGCTTCATCTTTGAGACATCCCCGTCCTCTTTTAAACTCAGCAAACCAATTAAATACTGTTGTTCGTGAGCAACCAGACTCACCAAAAGTAGTAGCCAAAAGTTCAAAATATTCTTGAGGCTTAAAACTTTTTTATAGTCATAATAAATCATAGCGCGACAATCACTTCGACTGAGCTCCATTGCTGCAAGCGAATTCCCGCCAGATTCTCGGAAAAATGATGCTCATCCAAATAAAAAAAAAAGAAATGATGTGCGTTCTATTTTCAGATATACTTACAAACAACCAGCCTATAAGATGATGTATAACTTGCCAGTGTCAATCAAAGGAGTAAATAGTATCTAACTTCTTTTGGCATGCCCCTCGTATGTGTGTGAGTATTAAGAATACATAATTTTAAATGTTTTCATTGTTACGATTTGATTATTAATTTTCTACATTTCCAAATTTTATAAAGGTAAATGAAAATCTTGATGAATAAAGAAATTTTCGGGCACAACTACACGCTTTTTAGGGCATGCAGGTTTCCTTAGAGCGATAGGGCTCATCACATTGAGACGTAATAATCGTCAGAGAAACGCGGGTGTACTTATAGGTACACGTATGGGTGGACTCATGACTTGCATCTCACAGTTCACACTCGGAACACCTCTTGACACCTCTTCGGTAAAAATCTGCAAATAATTGCATGACCTAAATGTATTGTGTCTAAATACTAATCACTCTTACTGCTACCAATAAGCCATCTATTCCAGGTAGATTTACTTTTGTTTATTTTGCTTTTGCAAATTCATTTTGTTTGTTCCGATAAACAAACCAAACTTTGTAAATTACCGTTACTTGAATAATTAAAAATCTTCACATGTCAAATTTTAAGTAATCGTACACTCATTTAACGAAGTAGAGCAACATTCAGGTGCGGTCTCTAACATCTTAATGCAGCGGGGGGAGCGCCACTTCTAAAGACTCAGGTAAGATGAAAGCGAAATGTTGCAAAGAGAGTCTGGGGCCTTAAGAGGCTATGCGAATTTTATTTTTGTCAATGTCACTCCAAGCGAAAACACGCTCAGTGCGAGAGTGGCGGATTCAAGGCGAAAGCGAAAAATGTTAGTTTTATAATTTTTATAAAAAACTAAAATAGCTAGCAAAATTTCAAATATCAAATCTCTAGATATTGTTGAAACACACCCAATAAAATATGTTTGAGTTCTGTATATGGTTTCTATTCGTCAAACGAGGAGAAAAGTGTGTTTGAAGACCTCATTTCAATAATTATTTCTATCGAGGAAAAGTTATCCAAACATGTTTTCCAATTTCAAAACCCTAGATTATATAGTCAAAATGCATATACCAGAAATTTATTAGAATTTTCAGTGTATTTCATCAAATACACAAAAAAGAAGCACCTCTATTTTTTTACATATCGCCTTAGGACATCATTTGTTAGGCCGAACATTTTCTTAGTCGATAAAATATTTTAAATCGTAAAAACACATTAACAACACAATATGGTTAAATGGGTAAAACCGGTTCCAGGCCAAAATGAAATTTCGTTTGTAGTTTTTTTGCGAGAGTGCCACCCTATTTTTATAACACCCTATCGTAGCCAATCTGTGGCCAATAACATGTGGCCGTATTAATATTGCACTGATTAAGGTTATAATGCAAACAAACTTAGAATGCTATATAAGTTTGTTTCGACCAAATCATGACTCCCTCGGGCTCGGGCTTTCAAACCGAAAAGTATAATTTATACAAATACAATATATAATTTTATTTATGTTAGCACGCTTCGGATGCACTTAATTTTAAGAGCGGTTTCGCAGCCGGATTGTGATAAACCCGCCTTTTTCTAATTAATCGAAACAGAACACGTAAATTCAAAATTCACACAATAGTTATTCAACAAAACCTTATTACTTATGTATTGTGTTTGCTGCTATTGCAAAATCTCCATTGGTTTCTGTAAACCAGAATATATATATTTTTTTTATTCTAAAGTAACGCGCATGCGTAAAATTACAGCTTTCCCTGGCCTGCCCCTCCTTAACGAAATCAAGTATTAAATTTCAAACTGTTGGTTTATCAACGTAACTAATACTGAAGCTTTCGCGTGAGTTGCCACAGACCAAAATATTTTTCATTTTCAGGACAAGAAAAAACAAAGTTAAGTTGTGCACTTTGCACCGAGCGGCTGACGTTTAACCCTTAAGGGGCAGGTAGTGGCCAACGACCTTGAAACTATATTAAAATAACGGTTATATCAGCGCGCACTGCTGGTCTCGGATAGCGCATAATTAGGGCATCGGAACCGGTTTTTCCCGGTTCCAAAAGAACCGGTTTTTCCCGGTTCTGAGACTCACAAAAAGAACCGGTTCCAAAATATCAAAACCCGGTTTTTTCGGTTCTTTCGGTTCTCTTCAAAAAGTGATGAAAATGTTAGCGACTACATCTCAATTAAAATAATTAGGTACTATACTTTGTATTTTAAGGATGTAGGTGCTAACTGCGCTTTCCAAATGGCGCTAATAGTGCTAAAACTACCATCATCATGCTGCACTGGGTAAAAGATATAAAAAAGACGCTTAACCCAAGCAGCAACACTGCAATACCTGACCAACCCAAACAAGTATTTCGAGGATTTTGAAAATGAAGATACATCTGTGTTTGTTCGGCCTACTAGTGATGAGATGCTACACGAAATTGTAAGTCTTATTAAACGCACAAGCACAATCCAAAACATACTCAATGAGCCAAGAACGCAGGATTCGCAGGAAGATGTCTTACAAGTATCTTTAACATATGAAGAGGCATTAAACAGAGAGTTGAGTCAACGTGTTGCCTCTGGTACTGAATCGACGTCTACGTCGAATGATTTGATCACTACTGTAAGGGTGGAAATGGCTTTGTTCGAAAATGGTGGTAAACGACAACGAGGCCAATACCTATCACTAGCTTATGAACATTTAAAAAGCATCTCACCTACTAGTGTGGAGCCAGAACGTATATTTTCATCGGCTGGTATTGTTTGTAACAGACTGCGCTCGTTTTTGAGTGATAAAACCTTGGATGCATTGATTATTTTACGCTCATATTATCCGCGTAAAAATAAGTAAACTTTGGAGTTAAGGCATACTTATTATAGTTCAGTGTTTTATATGATGAGCTCTACTAACAGCTCTGAAACTATTAATTTCACGCAACCAACTTTTTTATTCAACAAGATACAATTTATAGAATTTAATGAGACTTGAGGATAATTCATGATTTATATAAAAACGGCTCACCTCAATACGTGTTATGATCGGAAAAGCCGACCAGTTTCAGCAGATTTAGACTGCCTTTATCTGGGCGAGTACAATTTTTAATTTTAAAAACGTTAGAGCAGGACTTCTATCCTTGGAGCGATTTCCAAACTCCAAACCTTAAATTTGATATGTTTCTGATTTGTTGTTTGTTTGTGTTTAATCTAAACATTTTAGAATTTTTCATTTGTGTTTAAAGTTTTCTTTTAAATATTCTAAGTTCTTCTTGACCAATTCTTCTCAAAACAACCTATAATGTTGATTATACGTTTGGTTTAGTTAAGCAGAAGCATTCAATTTGATATGTTTCTGATATAATTTTTGTTTAGTATTCCAAGTCCAACTTGATTAATTGTAAGAAAATAAATGCTCTCTCTGACTGAATATACCTAATTCATATCACAAGTCACACTTTATTAAACAGTTTGTGATTACCCAAAGAATTGATTGTTACAAAACTACTAGATTAATTAGTACAATTATTTTTAAGAACTGATTGTTACCAAAAATAATAGATTAATGTTTTAGAAAAAAAAAAATTATTCGTGTTTTAGAAAGAAAGAAAGAAAGAAAGAAAGAAAGAAAGACATTTATTCGGTGAAGAGTGAAAAACACAAGACAGTTACACAGATAATTATACATTAACGCTTATAACTAACATGAAGACACAAAAAAAAAGAAAATTACAAATAAGAGCATATATACATTATCGTGCATTCATCTCCACCGAAAAGGCCGCAACTCAGCATGTTGCTATGCCGAGATAATACATATCCATAGAAATATATATACCCCGACACAGCGCTGGTATTCTGTTACGGCCAGTGCGAGTGACTTGCGGTAGCAAATGTACAGTTTCTTGCCACTAATAAAGTATATACAAGTATCTCTATACAGCTTCTAATGTTAAAACATAACAATGACAACCTACAAATCAATATACAAAACTATATACACAAAAAGTATAACTATAACTTTTTTTAAATTAAAAATAATGCGCAAACATTTTGTTGAAGGAAATTCCAAAAAACATAATAGCATGAGAGCACACTGGGATTAATATACAACATGACTAAGTTTTTGATTTTATGATCATTTCTTATTCGACCTACAAGTTTCAGTATATTCTTTCAGTTATATTTATAGCAAAACTTTGGAAAGAACCGAAAGAACCGGGTACCCGGTTCTTGATATCGTTTGGAACCGAAAACCCGGTTCTTGAAAATTTGACCGGTTCTCGATGCCCTACGCATAATAGGAGAAAATAATACTTTTTACATGGACATAAATAATTTTCTAAAGAATATTTTCCTTGTATTTTAGTGCAAGAACCATACAAATACCATTAATGGTTTCAAAGACATTCTTTAAGCTAAGAAAACTTATTGTTAAAAGTTTGCTATATTTATAAACATATTTTTAATGATATTACAGCTATAAAACAATTTGGCTTTTCCATATTCGTGATACCAGCCGTAAATTTTTATAATAATTTAATATCACGCTTATGGAAAATCAATTTATTTTGAAGCTATCATAATATCATTAAAAATATGTTTTTTCATATAGCAAACTTTTCACAATAAGTTTTCTTAGCTAAAAGTTGTATTTTGGCCGTTATAATTTTGTCTTAGTATTTTGTTACAAATCCAAAAATTTGATCTACAGATTCGTTTTCGAGTGACGCTGGGAAGCGACCGACGCCTTATACAAATATCTTCGTTTCCCTTTGCAATTCCAGATTTCAAAATGTGTAATCATCAAAACATCACGCTTATCAGAAGATATGTTTGAATTCACACTCCCATAACAGACAGTCTATTAGATTATCCACAGTCCACTATCCGCGTCCAAATGAGCAGTTTCTGGAGGCAGCATTTACAAAGAGCCTCAAACCTGCCTGAGAGAGGCATATCGGAGGCCATTCCGATCTGCCATTAGTTAAGAGCTGCACTCAACAGCTTCAAATTGCGTGAGCGAAATGAAACTCTAAGATCCATTACCGAGGGTGCAGTTTGGAAGGAGGGACGGTGCGTCATCAGAAGTATCATAGTTCGTCAGTTGACAGTCCACTTGTAAAGGCTATTAGCTTGCATCGGTGTTAGTGACATGGAGTGTGCGTGTCGTAAGGGTGTGATTGGCTACTGAAGCGTCTTGCAGTACAGCTGTAGCCTGAGTGAGTTATTCGAGTGTTTCACAATACTTCGTAGGTACACGAAACGATAAAATAAAAATCATATCTTAAAAGTTAAGGGTCGGTTGCGCCAAACATGCTCTCGCGTTTGGACAATTTAGCATATTAAAACTAAATATTTTTAACAAATAAAATTTGTGTAGGTAGTTAAGGAATTGAACTACAATACAATTTTTCAGATTTGACACAAGTATCACAATCATCGAGAAAAAAATCGGAAAGATCAGTAAAATCACGAAAAAAGTAATTTGGCTTTGGAAGTAGTATGATCAGTCTACTGACCTAGCTACAAAAGAAAATATTTTTTTATAGAGCAAAGAAATGAAAGTAGCCTTTGCAGATTTTTTAAATTTTTTAATTTCCTTTCGTTATTTTAAAAGAAATACTCAAACATTCTACATTTTTCCTGTACAGAAAAATTACGCAAAAAGAATTTGGAAGTTTATGTATTTCTTTTTAAATAACGAAAGGAAAAAAATATTAATATATTATATGAATAAGGTACTTTGAACTCGTTACGCAAAAAAATATATATTTCAATTTGAAACAAAAAAAATACGTTTTTCGTGATTTTAGTGATCTTTCCGATTTTTTTTCACGATGCTTGTGATACTTGTGTCAAATCTGAAAAATTATAATGTAGTTCAACTCCTTAACTACCTACACAAATTATATTTTTAAAAATAATGTTTTAATATGCTAAATTATCCAAACGCGAGAGCATGTTTGGCGCAACCGACCCTTAAATAACTACAAGCATGTATACAGTAAAGATTGTAAAATTATAATACTTAACTGATAATAGGAGATAGGCTACGGAGGTAGGCATGTATTTATATATGTAACCTTATTAGTATGTAGTATATAGGATGGGATTTGGTCGGCCGCCTGGATTCGTGCTGGGGGCTTGGTTGGTGATCATTGAACCTTGTTCCTGGTCCCTGGCCGGGTCTCCGTTGTGGGTTCTGGCGGTTGATTGGATTTCACCTTGTATAATATATATTTTACCTATAATTTTAATCGTATATATATTGCTACATAAATTAAATAAACCTTTTATCTATTTCATTTACATTTATTATTTTATTATATATATTTTTTATAAGATAAAATTTTGACTTGTGAAACGTGTATTTTATATACCTACTTTGCAAAATAAACTATTTGAATTTGAATTTGATTTTAATATTTGACAACTTTCCAAAATACAATAATATTAATAAGGAAAAGTATTTTTTTTCACTTGCACTGGTATGCTTTTAAAAAGTTATTCAGTGTGTTGACTGATGAGATGAGAAGATTATCTGGTTTTATCTGAATAGTAGGTCTACATACATATACTCGTGGTTAGAAGAACTTTGAAAACAATCGTCACGTTGATAAAATAAAATAAAAATAGCCTTTATTTCTGAGCAGGTAGTTAGTTTCACATTCATTTATTGCATTTTACCTAAAAAATTGCATAATTTTCTATTTTCATTTCGAAAGTAAAAACATCCTTTTAAATCGAAACACTGTCTTTTCTCCACAGGACGGCCTTATATTATTATTAATATATATCCAAGAATATTTTCAAAAGACGGCTGAAGGAGCACCTTTTGTCACTGTCATGAGTATCTTTCATAATTCATTAATTCATTTTATTTCTTGGGTATTTATTTATATATATGTATATATATACTTATGTAGGCATATTATACAGTAGCTTAATTTTACATTAATGGTACTTTATTATAATTAAATATTTTTTTATTATTATATATTCTTTTATCTATGTACACGTATGTATGTCTACTTTTATATAAATTATATTCTATTATCCCGAGAGGTAGACTGGAAGAAATCTCTTTATAGAGATAACTTTGCCTTTGTACATGTTGTTTATTTGTAAATGTTTATTTTCTGTGTACAATAAAGAAAAAGAATAAGAATATTATTATATAATAAGAATTGGACGGCTGATCCACTGTAATTTAGCCCAAATAAAGCCGGTGTCGCACTCTGTGCACACAGTGACTGCCGCGCGCCGGCTCCACACTTAATTGACAGCTACGAGCCGGGTGTGCCGGATAGATACACCCGGCTGGTAGCTGTCAATTTGTATCAAAATAGCATACACGTAATTATTGTTATAAAATTGTTGATTTAGCCCTAACTTAGCCTATATTTTAACAAAACATACAAACCAACCGGTTGCACTTAAAAAAAAAACAAGCAATATATCTTCGATACCGTGGTTCGCTGTATTTAAAAGTTCTATAGAAATTAAAGTTCCTGGTAGAATTTGTGTTACTGTAGCCCTTTTCAACAAGAATCATCTCGCTTCGACTCCTCAATAACACATTCGCACTTTTGAACCCACACTGCAACTAATTTGCAAGGGAAAATATAATTTGTAGCATTTAGCACTAATGAGTATGCTTTTTGTTACAAATAGTACTTAATTAACTACATCATAATTGAATAAACGTAAGTAAACGGCTATAAAGTTGCACACGTTGTATTCAATAGAGGTATTTAAGCTTTTGCAAGAGACCGGGTTGTAGCGCTATTATTGAATTTAATACAAAATAATTTCAGTGTATTCAGGAAAGTACAACAGCTGCAAACATACAAATGCTGTTTATTTTCTTTACAAGTACAACTAGAATTAATATTAAGGCGCTACACATAAAATAACAAAGGTATTGTAATGAAAGCTTAATCTGTTCAAAGCATAAATTCTGCCGTACTGTGCCAAAAACTGGCATCTCAAATTTTAATAATAATGTATCTACTCACATACTGCAATAAGGTAATTACAACTTCAAAAGCGGTTTTATAAGTACCTACAGTGTTTGACCGATGATAATATTACATTATAACACCGCAATTCTTGCTGTGATTAACCAAATTTATTATAACACCGCTAGAGAACCAATCACAATCGATAACTGTATGTCTTAATTTCTTAAGCCACGCTCTCTTTACTATCTCGCTTCTGATTGGTCTCAGGCATATACATTGTTACATCATAGGTTATCATATAGGATAGGGGCTCAGGGTATCATGACGAGTGCTATTTTTCTCAATTTTCGTGAAATTGCGTTTGATGGTCGTAGATAAAGTATTGAGTGCTGTACATAATTAGACATTGGGACACTCGTGCAAGTCTTTTACGAAACTATCGTGTCCCAATACTCTCAATGTCTCATTATGTCACAGTTGCACAAATTACTATATCTTATTTTGACCGCCTGCGTAGTCTAGTCTAATCTCTATAACTTTATTATGATATCTATGGGTCTCTAATTTATCGAACCTATCGACCACTAATCCGGAGTTCACGGGTTCAAATCCCGCAGAGCCGCAATTGTGTTAGCTCTTCGTGATTCGATAGGCACAGAAAGCAGTGGGTCTATATTTTGTAAGTCGATAACCATGTTGATTATATATTATATATAATTAATTAGTTAAATAAATAAATATAACGATATGAGCCATCACAACCCATTGAGCTGCGCTGCGCTGGGAGGTAATAATCGCAAACTTGACACCTCTGACACCTCGGGGATTAATGGTGTGATGATGTACTATCTCCAAGCACGTCTATGACATTTCTCACCACCCTCGCTCGCGTAAAGGTGACAGGCGTGGCCGTGTTAAGATAAATACTGTAAAGCAACTGGCAGTTAAGGTGATATGTCGTCCGTGCAAAGGTCCCCATTACTCCAAGCGGAAAAACCCGCAGTGCGAGAGGGACGGAATCGAGGAAAATGATCAAAAAGTCGGTTTTAAATTAAAACAAAATTATCTAAAATAGCTACGAAAATTTCCATAACCAGTAATTTAGGTATTGTTAAAACCCATCTAAATAAGTATTTTTGAAGTCTGTGTGGTATCCCAATTTGTCAGAATATCAAAAAAAGTATAAATTTAGATCTCATTTCAATAATTATTTCTATCGAGTGAAATTCCTTCAATCGCGTTTTCGATAGCCAAAAATCTAGAAAAAGGTCCCAAATTTGTTATACTAATTTATTTTACTTGGAACTTCTTTAAAAGAGCAGATAAATAACTTCAAAAAGTGTAAATTTTCACGGTATACCCCCTTAAATGTAAAGAACTAGAGTTCTGGAAAATCTGACATTACAAATACCTAAATGATTCTCTGCTTGGCTGATAAAGCTGGCTAGGTCTAAGAACAAATATGTACAACATCTTAATAATCATGTTGAAGTAAAAGTACCTAGTTAAAGGTATAACTTTCTTTAGGTTATAAAAACATCTTATTATAGAATAATTTAGACTAGATTTAGACTAAATAAAAATTTCTGTATATTCCAAATCCAAATCAAAATAATTCAAAATTTTTTAGAAAGTCAATTATATCTATCAACATTGTATATGTATTATTTTTGACATTTTATGTTATACAGTGTTTGTTTTTATCCATGTAGACCAAGTTGTGGGCAATGCAAGCCGCCCATGGCTGGGAAATTAGTACAGACGTTACATTCATCCCTCCCACCTCCCTCCCCTACTCTCCCACTTTACGTAATTCTCAAGACTAGTCTGTATAGGTGCTTTACAAGGGAAGTTTCCTGCATTTGTAGTCGCGCAGACCAAGGTAGCAACATTCCGCAAGTTCACTTTTTGCTCAATACTGTAGTAATAACGAAAAATGGGTGTCATGGAACTTTGTTTTAAAAAACTTCCTACGAAGATGGGCCGTTTATTTTTTATAAGTCTAATCGATTTGCGCAATTTTGTATATATATAGCCTGTATGGCTTTGTAAACGCTAAAACAATTACCTCCGTTGACTTTACTAATACAATTACTCAAATTACGTAGCGAGCTATTGTGTTTCTATAGATTGCGTTACCGACATTGTTCCATGGATTAGGGAATTTTCGACCTTATGATGGTTATATTGATAGGACTATTGAGACAATATATTATATGAAAAATTTACTAACCAAGCAGAAGGCTTTTACTTTAAGGATGGATAGTGGTGGGTAAGTGGATGGAACAATTCAGATCCAAATTGAAGATCAAGAAGAGGAAAAATATATGAAAACGTGATGAAAACTGCTCGTTATGGTACAATATTTTTACTAGGTTAGAAATGAAACTTGTAACTGTTCAGGTTCAAACCCACTTGCGTCTATTCAAATGTTTGATAAGCAGAAACTAAATCAAGACGAAGAATCAGATCTGTAATACGAAGTACCATACATCTCTAGTAGCTCCGAAAACCTCGCGTGCAGCGTCGTGTTTGCATCCATAATTTGTTTGCTGCCGTCGGCGGCGGCAGCGCGGCGGCGAAGCACACTACATTAATGGATCCACACCAAGCACGCTTGTAGCATTGCCATCTTGTAAGATTTTTACAGCAATCTGCTAAAATACACCAGATTTGCTTGAAGTTTTTCAATTGCTTTTTTCAGTAACATAGGTAGTTGTCGCTCATACCCAGTGGCGTGCACAGAACTTTTTGCTGGAAAAGCAAGCAATTGGTCAAGAAAAACAATAAAAAATATGAAAAATTTAAATATAACTTTGAAAAAAAAAAATTGTATGACGCCAGGGTATGCAATGTCTACCCTAGAGTGAAAATTTCCTATACAAACTTTTTTTTTCAAAGTGATATTTAAATTTTTTCATATTTTTTTTATTTTTATTCTTGACCAATCGCTTGCTTTTCCAGCAAAAAGTTCTGTGCACGACCTGATTTTAGGATAGAACAATAGGCGAAAAATATGTCAAAAGCTTAAAAAGTTTAGCAAAGTGCTTTTGTGCCACATGGATTATATACGCCAACCTACGCTTGAAAAGATAATTATAGTTGGTATCATATTTTACTACAGAATGTATACCTATATACTGCAATCAAACGGTGAACGAAAAAGGTAGTCCCTGCAATCAAAGCATAAAACAAATAGATAATAAACCGAAAAGATTATTGCATGATTTTTAAATCATTTCTCATCGAATAATCATTGTTGTTAGTATACGAGTTCTTGTAAAAAGAATACCAAACAAGTGCATAGTCCACTCTAAAAATTCCAATACCCCAATATGGCAACACTGCAGGCCAGAGAGACCAGACGCCATCGTGTGGCAAACTCAGCGACTTTTAAACTCTTATAAGGGCAACGGTCTTTTAATAGAGGTTATTCAGCCATTCCGAGCAGAATATTTCAGTTTTACCGCTCCACACTTTTCTTTAAATTTTGCTGATTCAATTGCGAATCCCACAGACTGGTGATAGTTTGCAGATAACTTATTATACGGATGTTAAGAATGTTGTAGAAGAACTGGTTATAGTACTCATCCTGGTTACGAACAACTTTTACTATGGAGCGAACCCTCAAATCACGAAAAAATATCAGCCGTTCCATAGAAAAATTAGACACCTACCTAATTGACCATTAATTACATTTTAAATTCAAAATTCAATTTTGGGTCAATATTTTACACAACATGTAAAAATTCTAGGGTTTCTACCTTATTCCATGAGCTAGAGATCCGTGACATACGGGCAGATAGACGAACAGCGGTGTAACATTAAGGCGATATGCGAAAAAAATATGGGTGTTTCTTTTCGGTGTATTTCATGAAATACACGGAAAATTTTAATAAATTCCTGGTATATGCATTTTGACTATATAATCTAGGATTTTGAAATTGGAAAACATGTTTGGATAAATTTTCCTCGAGAGAAATAATTGTTGAAATGAGGTCTTCAAACACACTTTTTCTCCTCGTTTGACGAATAGGAACTATATAAAGAATTCAAACATATTTTATTAGGTGTGTTTCAACAATATCTAGAGATTTGATATTTAAAAATTTGATAGCAATTTAAGTTTTTTTAATAAAAATATAAAACCAACTTTTTTCCCTTTTGCCATGAATCCGCCCTTCTCGCACTGCGCGATTTTTCGCTTGGAGTGACAGTGACAAAAATAAAATTCGCATAGCCTCTTAATAGGGCTCCGATTTGCCCTTTGGGTATGGAATCCTAAAAATGAGTATAGGTAAATTTTCTCTCATAGATCGTTCACTCTGTGTTGTAACTTTTATTCCGGGACGACCCACCTGTCTACACTACATGCGTAGTATTGTATTCCGTGCCTGGGCCGTTGAAGGAAATATATGAGAGAACTAAAAAAATCATTAAAATATATTCTGAATTTATAAACTTTAGAAACAAACATTCAGCCCTGTATATGTATAGTCCCTGCATTCAGCAAAATCGGAGCAACTTTGAATTTTGGCCGCCGCCGCCATCTTGAAGATTTACAAAAGTTCGTCATTTTTATTTCGACCATTCCAGGGTTTGAGACAACTTTTGTTTCAGTAACCCTTAACTTGGGCAGCTGAGGAAATACACGAAAAATATGACTTTTATCACCTCTGAAAACCGATTTTGAGCCAAATCGGAACAAATGTAAATTTAGACCGCCAATTTGAATATTACTAAAGCCGCTATTTTGAAAAAAAAATTGATCGCTTTAATGACCATTTTAGGTTTTATACAACTTTTGTGCTAGGAAAAAAAACCAAAGTCTTATCGTATTTGTCAGAATTTTATTACGTGTGCAAAAATTTCACGTTTCCAATTCTGTAAATATGCATTTAAAAATCGCTAGTTCATCCGAAATGAGCAGCTTACACTGGAGCTAAAGTTGTTAATAAGAAAAGAAATTTCCTCAATTCAACTTTGTTTGGAAATTAAACAGTTCCGTAAATTTGGTGTGATTTTTAACGAAAACATTCTCTTACTTTCTTACCAATATACAACTTTGCAAATATTCTTCTTCGCACTTTACTCTACACAATTTTAAAACTAGAAAACATTGTTGCATTTTCTACAGCCACCAACTTACTTTTCTCTACAAATGTCTCTCTGTGGTAACAACATTCTGTTGTTTTCATCCTTAAATATTTAGTTTTAAACTCACAAACTTTGAACTTTTTGCCCCTAGCTTTGTAATTTAGGTACTCAAAACTACAAATTTCACAAATATACAGTTATTTCTTAAAATTTTACCGTTCTTATCGACACCTCATAATTTTAAATTAGGTATTTACCTACTTGGATCATATAATTTACTACCATACTTAATAATATTTTGTTAAATGCATTTCATTTTACCTTAAACATGACCTTTTTTTCTGTTTTCATTACTGTCACAGTTAAGATATTATCGAAAACATAATGGCAGCCAAATGCATCTTACATTAGCAAGTTATTCCGAAAAAAGGTATTTAATTATGCTATTTGCGAAATTCACGAGATTCGATTTTCACACTCCACTATACAACGTGAAATTTAAGTCATTTTGGTAACGAAAACTGGTGATAGTACTCGTCCGTATGAACAACTTTTACTATGAAGCCAACCCTGAAATCGTGAAAAAAAATCAGCTGTTTCATACATTTGGGTCGAGTAGATATTTAACTTTTCTATGGAACAGCTGATATTTTTTTTACGATATCAGGGTTAGCTCCAGAGTAAAAGTTGTTTATATGGACAAGTACTATCACCAGTTTTCGTTAGCAAAATGACTTAAATTTCGCGTTGCATAATCATTTGAAATATATTTTGGGATGTCCAAAAATAAATAAAAGTCAAAGTCTCGCCTTCCTTTAAGAAAGACTAGTATACATCCTAAAAATCCTTTACCTGCTTAAAAAAAATCAGAGCCGGGTCTATTTATTTGTGAACACTGAGTTCAAAAATATAAAAGCACAAAATATAACACTCCCGTTCACGAGTCACAATTTATTTAAAACCTCGGTTTATTTATAATTTAAACCCAGCCAGTCTATGCAAGCCTCGCTCGACCGCGGCTTGGTTGCCGCGCGTTATCTTCCCGACACCGGCCGACACGCGAGTCCTCCGCGCCAATTAAACCGACTTATGTACTTACTTCCTGACCAAGATCACTTGGCAATGGGCAAAAATCTTAATACCTTGTGATAAAGGTGGATACAGCATGACTGGACTGTTCATTTACATTGGTGCGTTAACCAGTGACTATGCTTGGAGCCTTATTACTGCGGTTTATGTTTTAAAGCCTGTGACGGGCAACTGGATAAACTGTGTTTAAATGAAGTAAAGTATTTGTTGAATTGTTACTTACTTCGACTTTAGAAACCAACTTTAACTGACAACATAGCCAGAGAGTGTCAGCTTTTTACAAAATGTGTAAAGATTTTAATGTAGCCAGGGGCGAGACCAGGGTATATGTATTTTTGAATCGTTTGCCAACAAGTTGCCAACCATCAAAAACATAGATATATGTACTAACGAATTCCAAATATCTAAGAATACTTTCCCACTTGAAGTGACGTCACAGTTCGTAAATAGTTCAATACCCATCGAAGCTGAAGGCAATTTTGAAAGTACAGCTGTTATCAATGTTTTTGGTGGTAGAAACACCCATCTGTACCTAATATTCTTTATTAGACCTAGTAAAATGGTAGGTATGTAGGTACCTTAAGCCCGTAGATGGCTAAAGAAGATACTAAACTTTTCTCACCGCTCAAGGCGTAATTAAAAAGCCATAAAAAGTTTGAAGATGCTTATCTTTATCTCCGTAATAAGGACCGGGATTCCAAAATGCTGTAAAACAAAAATGTCTGTTAAGTGTACTGTTAGGTTTTTACAGCAATGATAATTAATTAATAATATAAATGAATGTATGAATGAGTGAAATGCACCGATTCCAGCGTGGCTCGACGAGACTCGATTAATTTACACTAGGCCCATAATAATAGTGGATTATGCCAAGCCTCATCACTTTGACAGTTGGCACAATATATTAGGTACTACATAGTTGTAGGTATGTAGTATAACCGTAGATAAAAATAGATCAACAAAAATTACAAGAACCGATTAACAAACTTGAAATTATATGAAAAGACGAAGTACTATCAATGAAGCTGACTTTACCCTTATGCAAAGGTACCGAGACCAACACTTATTTTTATATACATATCTTATTTTATTGAAGGCTTCATACTTACAAGTGCGACCACGTTGCCTACATCAGAACATAAAAACGTATCTAAAATCTAAACTAATATTTAAACACCAACATAATCTACCACCTGTTAAAATTATGTTGCATTTGGAATTTAATAATTATATGACATTTTCAATTTCTGCGTTTGTTTTCTACTGAATTTGTTTTTGACAACACTGAAGAAGGCTCATTTATAAAATTATTTTATAAACTTGAAATTTAAACTGTTATGTGGTAGAGCCATTGACATACCAAACCATGGACCTCGGGTCTAACACAAAATTTACGAAAAAAGTGTCCTTAGTGAAGTGTCAAAATATTAAGAAACAGAACAATTTAATTTAAATCGTATGTCAATGATGCATGGCTCGATTTTGATTGACGTGCGATTGACACGCTTTTTTAGTTTTCAATGGTTTTGACACTCTTTTGGTTCGGACACTTTTGAGCGCAGATCCGATGTCTACTTGTTAGTACGTCAATGGGTAGAGCTGATGCCAGGCTCGACTGTGGAGGTACCAATATCTCACTCGCAAACCCCCCGAAGTTATTCTTGTTTAAGAGGACAGCTCTCACATAGACACAAAACCAGGTGGCCCACCATGCCTGGGATCGATTGATGGCGGTACAGCGACGTCACTGTTGCGAATGTTTCGGCACCGCGCTCACCATCCCGCCTGCTGACCGTGTGTGAGTAAGGACATTTCTTCCAGGAGAACCGCCAAGAGTGGCGAAATCCTGAAAAGGCCTACGTCCAGCAGTGGACGAACTAGGCTGATGGATGGATGGATGAATGGAAACTTGAAATGATTTGTGAAATTGCAAATAATTTAGGAGTCCGTTTTGGCGTCCCAACCTAAGCCAATATAACGTGTAAGACATAAGTCGCAATCTTTTTTACATGAACGCAGAAGTAAACAAAATTAGGTTACGCAAGAAATACACAAAATACAAAAAGGATGATTTTCCTGTTGTCAACGCTTTATTGATGGACAAACTCTTCTATTTCACAGACACAAATCCTTACCAAATAATTTACCAAAGCTACTTAAGTCAAGTACGGTTATAATACGGAATAGGACTTCTTAACAAACATGGCTGACCGTAAATCTATCACGTTAACCCGTCTAGTGCAGCAGCTAGTTACTTATTCAACGTTGGTGCATTCACGCGAGCCCCTAAGTAAACTATGATTTAATAAGCCCAACCAAGCTAAGTGAGTCAAGTTACGAACACAAGTGTTGGGCTGCAGGATGCAGCTTAATTGTTTTAGTTGTTCGCAAGAAATTGATTAGAAATTGTTCCGGGCTTAAATCTGTTGTGAAATATGTTTATTCATGGCGTAAACTGGGAAACAATTTAGCTCCGTTTTAAAAACCCGGTCAAGTCCGTGAAAGAATCGCTCCTTGAGGGTTAGGCAAATCTGTATATCAAGTTAGTATGAATGAATGAATGAATGAAATACATGGATCCCAGCGTGGCTTGACCAGACTCGATTAACGGATTAACTCAAGGATTTACCCTAGCCGCTGAAGCCCTATGTTTTATGGGACTACAGGAATCATTGCATATCCAAGAGTAGACCGAGGGGCACTGTAATGGTAGAGAAGACCGTTCCCTCAAGATGTGGATAGGATAGTAGAGAGTCTAGAGAGTACCGGATATGCATCCTAGAGTATGCCTTGGATTTGTGGAGAGAAGGGTAATAATTATCTATGGATGGGCATCTTTTGGCGACGACGAATCAGCGAGCTATTCGGTCACTGGATATCGCGAGGCCCCAGGCCTGGTGAGTTCCGCGGGGCCATGGGTGGCGTGATGTATATTTTATAAGCGGCTACTCACGGTATATAATAGTCAGATTTCGCCTGACTAGTTCTTCACTGTAATCGTACAATTTAGTTCCAAATACAGAAGTTCTGGGGCGGACAAAAATGCACGGCATGGAAGCAATGCTGATGAAAACTCAGCTTAGGTGGTGCGGTCATGTGGTACGCATGGAAGATGCGAGACTGCCCAAAGAAGTATTCTATTCTCAGCTGTCGTACGGAGCGCGAAAAGCCGGTGGACAGCATCTTCGTTACAAAGATGTCCTGAAAAGGCATCTAACCGCCAGTGGCATTCCGCCTGGCAGTTGAAAAGAAGCTGCTCGCGAGCACAATGAGTGGCGATCATCCATGACCGTGTAAAGGAGTTCGAGGAAACCAGACTCGAGACCCTTGACTCCAACCGGCAGCAGCGCAAGTCTCGTCAGAAGCCCAGATATACCTACACCATAGACAATACAGCCCAGAAAGACGTCTATTGTTCAACATCTTGCGTACAAATAATTCTGCCAATAATCCGAGGCATGAGAAACGGTATACCTGCAATATTATTGGCTCTTCCAATCTTACGTATAGCGCCACAAACTTCTCTTTCCCGAAGACGAAGATTCTCACATAATGAATATAGAAACCATTTTGGTTTGGCCTACCGAAACATATAATTTTGGAGTGGCGAATTATATCTGCTGGTTCAGTCAGACGTGTTGATAGAAATCGGTCGCCTGTTATGAGGAGTCTGTAGGCTGTATTCGTCTTTGACCTACAGGTACAACGGTCGTGGTGAACTACACTGCGGTCGCTGTAATCGGACTTTTAAAACCAAGGTGGGTTTCGTAAGTCATACATATCTACGCTTATGGCCGTAGAAGTCCAACAAACCATGAGGTCGCCGTTTTTGGACTACGATGAGGAGGACATCATCATCACAGTTTAGTTAGTTTTATAAATGAGTATTGCTTAGACTTACTACTTAATACTACTAAGTTGGATTTATTCCTTCACTTGTGCCATAATTCCTCCGTTCGTACCAAATTTCAAGATTGTAGGTAACCGGGAATTACCCTATAGGTTTTGATGATCAGTCAGTGAGCGTGATTTTAGCATGAAAATACGCTTTAGAAGGCCGTATCTTTTTACGATTTTTTTAAAGCTGAAGGCTATTATATATACCTCAGCATCCGATATTAATTTCAACATTGTACCTCAAGCCGTTCCTAAAAAAGGGTCTTGTTGCTAAAAAAACTCAACAAACA
Source organism: Ypsolopha sequella (assembly GCA_934047225.1). Lineage (NCBI taxonomy): Eukaryota > Metazoa > Arthropoda > Insecta > Lepidoptera > Ypsolophidae > Ypsolopha > Ypsolopha sequella. Next base: position 16,354,623 of record OW203996.1, read on the forward strand.
GACAGACCGACAACTAAGTTATCCTACAAGGGTTCCGTTTTCCTATGATGAGATACGGAAACCTCAAAATATAAATAAAAATTAAGTTAATTTCATGTTGAACTTAGTAAAGAACGAAAGTAATATAGATTGTGTGAGCTATAATGTGTAAATAGGGATTGGTGCAGGAAAAGCCAATATTCTTTATTACTATTCCCATGTAAATAACAAAATTAATAATGTAAAAATGATAACACTAACAACAAAGTTGAGGATCAAAACATTTTCATGATAATGTTGAATTAAAAAGTTTTTGGAAAAAGCTTATAAAGCAATAAAACTAAAGGTAAAATATTCGGTGACAAACAAAAAAAGTTCCCGGTTTTTCAACGAATAAAGTTTAAAGCTGAAATTTGTACTTTTGTAAACAGAGCGTGTGGTTCAGGTTGTTTTACTTTCATTTTTTTTATTGCCACTGTAAAAACTACAAAAATCGTTTTATATCTTCAATAGTGAAGTTTTATTTTAAACTGTTAGCCATGCTATTACAAAAATATTTTTTCGATTTTTCATTTATTACACTTTTGTACATTTACAACAAATTTTTACATAGATAACAGAAAATTGTGTACAAATTGCGGCACTTATTGCTTATAGCAATATCTTCCAAGCAACCTTTGGGTAGAAGGAAAAGATATTAAAAAAAACTAACATAAAAATAAAAATATTACTAACTATTTATAAAAAATCATTGCTGGGAATTCTAAAATTACCAATTACTCGTACGTATGATCAGGTGGGGGTCGAGTATGAGATTTTAGAGCATTTAGAAATAAAATTTCGAGGTTATATAAAAAAGAAAACTTATTTTTTAAACTTCAATGTGTTATTTTTGTCTGATATGCTATGCTATGTTTGTTTTTTGGATTAATAAATCGAGTTTTTGTAAAATGTTTTTTATTTTTGATTTTCCCTTTTATCTTTTATCTTACCCTGTTATATTTTTGTTAAATTCTTTGCTAAATAATAATCTGCTACGTTTAGGCTGAGTTTGTCTGCCCTTTATAATTTATAATAAAATAAAAAATTACGAAAAGTTTTTGTATTAGGGAAAAATAAATTTAAAACTTGTTCCGGAGGAAGGCACCGGAGGTCATACCCCAGGTCTCGATGCCTACCATGGCTTCCAGCGTCTCCCATTATAATAATGTGTACCTGTGTTTCGTTTGTTATGAATAAATTTCATTTTCATTTTCTTTTTCATCTTGGGTATGTGATTTCAATAATTTTTGTTTTCGTGCTTATATATACAGATTTTTCAAGTATTTTAGTATTTATAAGAAGTAACGTAATCATAATTATAATTAGGTTGAATATTCGATTCATTGTGAGACTTTAGGATACGTTCAAGATATATATTTTTTCTTATTTAATTTGTGGTGATGACGTCACTAAATGTCAAATGAGGGATGTATTTTTTTTTTTCATTTTATAATAGATAACTATATACTAGAATCGGCTAATGAAAGCTTTTCCTTGAAATGTTTTTCGGACGCTAAATATTAACGGAAAAAAGAAACCGCCATTTAATAATGGTAAAGTTTGATAATTTGTTTAAGAGCGGTTTTGCAGGGAGGGAATTTGTAATTTAAGTGTTCTGTTTCGTTTAATTAGAAAAAGGCGGGTTTTTCACAATCCGGCTGCGATAGCGCTATTAATTTGTTTTGGCCTTTTCTTACTAAAAGTATCTTACTTACAAGATCACCCGTTCAAGGGACCCCGTATGCCGTTAATAGTAAAAAGAGATAGTAGACTATAGGCGTACAGTCGGCAACCCTATGTCATAGAGTTTGTTTTTGCTGACTGTACAAATTGCTCTAAGTTGCGCCCAACCAACCTTGTTTATTTTGATGTCGTTTTTTTTACACAACTACTAATTTGTCACAGATTTTTTCAAATAAATCGATCTACGATAAAATCAGGCTGATGTTAGAACCAACATAGGTCGCACGAACCTCATTTTGTAAGCACCTTTTGATACGCTCTATCAAACATAGTAGAGCTCTATTTGTTACTTATTGACGTGATTTTTTTATCAGAAAAATTGTGGTGTTTTTGCTGATAGTACAAAATGCTCCAGGTTGCGCACAGCCCACCCTGCTTATTTTTTTCTACACACCTATGCATTGGTCACATCTTGTTATTCGATTAACAGGTGGTAGAGCTGATCCCGGGCTCGACTGTGGAGGTACCACCATCTTACTTGGAGGCACCCTCGAAGTTATTCGGGGGAGAGTAAGAGGACAGCTCACAGGTAAAAAACCAGGAGGCCCACCATGCCTGGGACCGATGGATGGCGGTATATCCATCCCTAATAGCCGGGCCTTATATGGAACAGACTGGTGACGGGCAGTGGCGTCACTGATGCGAGGGTTCCGGGACCGCGCTTACCAATCCGCCTGCCCTGCCCAGCTGTGTGAGTATGGGCAATTCTTCCAGGATGACTGCCGGGAGTGGCAAAGTCCACCAGTGGACGAACTAGGCTGATGGATGGATGGATGATGTGATGATGGATGTTATTCGATACATAGTTACCCACTGTATGCCCGTAGTCTATGGTTTGCACCTCAACAATTTACATAAAAAAGTAGCAACATAATAGACAAAATAGCTCAACCATTAATTTCGTTTCCATGCTCCGGACGCGAAACATACATTACAAAGTACGTAAAAGAGAAATAACGCGAAGTGTAAAAGTTTGCGCCCCAAATAATCTATTGTGACGGTATTCAGGAATGGCACGTAAATCGGAAGTAAAAGTTACGTTGCCATGATTATTCATCGCTGGTATACAAAGGCTTGAACCGCGAATATTTCGAGCTTATTGTTATTTACCACATGTGCGTTGTGAGTACTGTTGGAATTGAATATGTGCACCAAAGCTTTTAAGGGTTTAGATGAAAACTGTGCTAAAGTGAAAATTTTGTTTGTGGATGAAGAGTCTTCCTTTTCTTGTCATCTATCAGATAACATCAACAACACCAGGTTTTCAAAGGTTCATTGGAAGAAACTAGGTCTCTCCTCATATTGAAGAAAATATATTTGTTTTATCGATCTTTTATCTAGAGATTTCACCTATAAACAATGTTTTAAGATTTATACTTTTGTCAAAAAAAAAAATGTTTTCCACCCTCTTTTTTTTTGGTTTTCAAACGTTCGTTTCAAAGACGCGGTGAAGAGATCAACTTGATTTTTTTTTATAAAATAGGCAACAGAAATATAATACAAAATATTTCAGTATTAGCTAAAAACACACCAATTTGTTGTTTCGCTGCATGCTCACTAGTATTACGCGTCCAAGAAAAAAAGGCTAAAGAGCTAACATATAATCGCCTCTATGAAAAGCAAATAATTTGCCATTAGACTTATTGTGCTTGACGGGTAATAAGAAAAAATTGCTGGGGTATGCCATCCTCTTAAGCTGATATATCGTCCTTGCAAAGGTCCCCGTTACTCCAGGCGGAAAGACCCGCAGTGCGAGAGTGATGGAATTGGGAAAAATTTACAAAAACTCAGTTTTTAATAAATACAAAATTAACTAAAATAGCTATGAAAATTTCCATAACCAGTAATTTAGGCATTGTTAAAACCCATCTAAATAAATATTTTTGAAGTCTGTTTGCTATCCCAATTTGTCAGAATAACAAAAAAAAATGTAAATTTAGATCTTATTTCAATAATTATTTCTATCGAGTGAAATTTCTCCCATCGCGTTTCTGATATGCTAAAATCTAGAAATTATTTAACTTGGGACTTCTTTTGAACAGAAGATAAAGATTCAAAAAGTGTCGATTTTGTCGGTATACCACCTTAACAAAACATGGATGAACAATACACATATTTATGTTTTACAAGGTTTTCTGAAAGTTTCATCCTCTCCAATACGAATCGAGTACGGGCTTGTGATACAGACGCCGCAGACTCTCCAACTATCGGCCATGATTTATGTTCCGCCATCATCAAGCACACACTCGAAACACGAATAAATCCACACCATTATTTGTGTCAGACACGACAATACGTTTTTGTTAGGTTCCACAAATTAATTGGGAACCTTTTTAGTTTCTTGTAAGATCAGTTTAGTTTTTTTTTCCATGTTGAACGCGATTATTGTCAGAAATATTTAAAAATGTTAAAAAAACTATAATTAATAATACAAAACCTAAGTTTTGAGAAGTACTTATGACTTAAGTTTAAATTATTTGACAAAAAAAATAATACTCAATTGAAAAGTTCCAAAATCTGTAAGTTCTGTTATCATTCATTCCTCATATCGTGATCGTAATTATATTAAGAGTATGACATAGCCAAAACAAAAACCAGTTCCGGGCGTGGCTTACTAACATTACGATAGCGCGCGGGGGGAAATTCGTCCCGGTTTCAAAGCTCGCGCCTACCATAGCAAAATTATGTGAATAGAGTGGACGAGGTAGGGTCAAAAGTAATACATATGTATTTTATTTTATCTAATTTATTAGTGTATTTCAAATTTCAATCATCGTCATACGGCATTGATCCTACTTGCTATCACGTCGGGACGTAAATTTATTATGGTCGGCTAAAAGTGGTTTTTTGAGTGTTTGATTTATCAGTTGACACTTGGAACATTCCAGACACTCCCTTAGAGATACATAATAATATCGTGACGGTTAATTGTCACCATTACCCGTGCTTTAAATATTTTTCGCCCGTTGAGCTAGTTTTACACTTGCGGGAAAATAAATTGGACCAATTATTTCTTTACAAAAATTGTTATAAAAGTTGTTATTACAGAAACTAACAAATAATTTCAGAAGGAATGCACCACGTCACTATCTATCTCACTGTAGCTTATCTCAATTATGTCGCTATCTCTCTCATTTAACTACGTTTAACTGCGTTACTATCTCATTCCAACTCATTTTAAATAGCATCACTATTTATCTCACTCTAACGCGTGTTAAATGGCATTTCTAATGCACGTCAAATAGCTTTACTGCCCGCCATTCTTTCATTCTAAATTCTAATTATTTATAAAATACGCAGCTCCTTTGGTAGTAAAATAGCAATAACTTTTTTTTCAAAAGTAATACACAGTAATTGCCAGATAAATTTAAAAACAATATTTGATGAGCCGTTATTTTAGACAATTTGCCAAACTAACAGAGTACATTTTTTTCAGGGTGTGATGTCGAACTAACCTGATTACAAAAAATTGCTCATAAATCGGGTTTTTATTTTTTCTTCCTGATTTTATAGCATTTCAAGGTTTATTTTTGACTTTATCAATAGCAGGACTATTCAGAGTTGCGCAACAAAAATTTTATCCTTAGAATTTAGAACTCGTTAGCTTTGACTCTCAAAAATCTATTCGATGTTGTTAAACTTCAAATTTATAAAAGTACCATCAACTCGAAGACTATCTACTTTTTGCTGAGGTCATAATTTGATATTCTGGTCAGAAATGAGCTCGCCTATCAGCCTTCCCAGGGAAAGCGTTGACTTTTGGGACACCTGTTTACACTTGGGATAAATAATAATAATAATAATAAATCATTTATTTCGGACATACATCATCGCATACAAATCGCCAAGTGTTTCAAATATAGAAATTTATTTGTATCATAGTTTGAAATGTTCAGGTCCCTTTAAGCATAATGAAAAAAAAAAACTCTTAGGATTAATTTGTTGTCCCTCTGTTTGTCTGTCTGTCCGTTTGTCTAGGCCACTTTTCTGGGTAAAATGAATAAATTCCAATATTTACAGCCTTGTAAAATACGTTTTTAACGTTTTTTTTTAATTTATTTCTCCTTGTGAAAATATAGAGATCAACATTTGACATAATATTTTGCATTTGAAAGAAAGCACAGAAAGGAACTGTAGAACAATTAATGTAAAAAATATAAAAACCATATCGTTCTATTCTAAAGAGAAGGGATAATCTACTGTTTGTTCAATGTGGCGATAGCTTTGTTTATTATTATTTTTTTCTTTGTACTAAGATAACAAATATTTTCATACAAGGTTTTCCTAAAGGTTTATTTCTCCGGATTTGTAACAAAATATTAAGAAATAATTATAACGGTAAAGTACAACTTTTAGCTAAGACAATTTATTGTTAAAAGTTTGCTATATGCATAAACATATTTTAATGATGTTATGGTAGCTTCAAAATAATTGGGTTCTCCATAAGCGTGATATCAGACAATTTAAGGAATTTATTGCTGGTATCACGACTACGGAAAAGCCAATTATTTTATTACAATTGTAATATCATTAAAATATGTTTATGCATACAGCAGACTTTTAACTATTAGTTTTCTTAGCTAAAAGTTGTATTTTTACTAACTGTAATTGTATTTCTCATCAAGAAGTGCAAGATGGCAAGATATTCAAAGTAAGTATATTGAATTTGTGAAATGGTTTCAGGAAAAAACAGTTTTCCATGAAACGGTAACTGTTTATACATGGCAAAGTGTGTAAACTTAGTTATCTTAACATTTACGACGCCTGTTTTCTCTCTTTTTTATTTCCAGTATAGATAAAAATATACAAACTTCTTAAACTTTGCGTAAAAACGAGGCAATATTGACGATTACTGACAGCTATTATGATGGTGTTTTATCAAATTTTGCTTTTGGGCTGTATAGATACGTAGTTAGATATTACTATAATACACTCATGAAAAAAGATATGAAAAAAATAAGCTGTAGACTTCACATTCAGTTTATACCTATTGTATGAATTTTAAGAAAAATCCAGGGGTAAAGGGACCTCTTAAAGAAAACCTTGTATTAAACTATTTGTTATCTTAGTTAAAAAGAATTCAAGGAAAAAAATAAACAAAGCTATCACCACATTGAACAGCAGATAATTAATCCCTTTAGAATAGAACAACATGGTTTTCATATTTTTTACATTATTTGTTCTACAATTCCTTTCTGTGTTGACTTTTAAATGCAAAATATTATCTCAAGTGTACATCCCTATATTTTCTTAGTGAGAAAATTTGTATGAAAATCGTTAAATAAAAGGCCATAAAAACGTCAAAAGTAATTTTTTACAGCTCTGTAGAGGGCCGTTAATATTGGTATTTATTAATTTTACCCAGAAAAAATTGTCTAGACAAACGGACAGACAGACAAACAGAGGGACAACAAATTAATCCTAAAAGAGTTTCGTTTTTTTCATTTTGCGTAACCACCTGAATATGTACTACCGACAGGGTTATCTAAGATCTAATAATTTTGCCATGCACTGCAAATATTTCAAAATAAATTTCTATATTTTAAATACTTGGCGATTTATCCCAAGTAAGTGTACCTATATAATTTGCAAAAAACTTCACTTATTTGACCTGAAATGGTGAGCCAATACTAGAGGGCAATTTCACGAAAAGGTCATTCACCTTGATACAGATCTCAGTAAGTATAAGTAAATTAATTTGGGTTTCAATAAGGATCAAAAAATATTTTTTTTAGAGTAACATATATTATTTTCCCGCATAAAAGTATGAATTAATTTCAAATTCATTCAGTTTTGTTGTTATGACTATGGCACGATGTAGCTAAATCACTCATACGCATATTTTGTTGAGTTTTTAACGGCAGGAATATGATGCTCCTCGAAATATTACTTTATAAAATTAATTTCAATGTCTTATGGAGTAGTTTTAGGAGATATTCATAGCTAGCAAAAAAAGGCACAGGTTCCACGTCTTACGTGCGCCAACGCTAGGCGTAGACTGACAATATCTTGCTGCCGCCGACTGCACCAGTGGATTTACGTATTTTTGGAAAAAGAGGGTGCTTTTTTTGACCCAAATAACGCGGTATTTGGAAAATGAATAGATATCATTCACACTAATTTTATTAAAAAAAAACCAACAAAATCGCGAAAGCGATACCTGAAACAAAATCGATAAGAAGTATGAAACAGAGGGTTACAAAAAAATTGATCGACAATACAAATATGAATCGATTAACGTGGTTTGTGGAAAATGAATACCTTAAAGTTCAACCAAAAACATATTTTTTTATTATGGCTATACGTAACCTAATTACTGCAACAAAATCATCCGAAAGCTGATATTTTATTTCTGTTTGTATTTTCGTTCCCCTTAAAGAAAATGGTTGGTTACTAGATTGTTTCAATGTAAAGAAAAAGTAGCATAGCTGAAAAACGTGCACAAACTTCTATAAAATATTTTACTTACTAAACAATTATATGCAAATAATTTCAAGGAATTTATTTAAAGATTTACATGTTTGCAATTCTTATTACATAGTTTACTAGGACAAAGTAAATAATTATGAATATTTGTATCGTAACATAAAATTTATTAGTATAGCAAGAACGCAATTTCAATTTGTGAGCTTCAGACTTAAAGAGGGCTATGGCCGAGCTAAGAGAACGTATAAAAATAACAAACATAATAGAAATAGAAATCATAATAAAAGTTTATGCAAATATTTTGCCACAAAAATCAGTAAAACAGAAGAAAGGACAAAGGAATTAATAAAGGAAATAAAAATTCTGTTGACAGAACCCGGAGATGACACACATTTTACACTTTGTTGAATTTTTAGTTTCTTTCACGGACTAAATACTCCATTGTTATGGAACTGCTATACTCCAAAGTTAAACGCGGCAATTATTTTAGAGTAAGGCACAGAGTTTCATTGTGACGGAACCCAGCCTTGCTCGAAGAATGGACTCTAAATTTGGATTTTCATGCCCTGTCATCCAATATGAGCATTTAATGTCCTTACTGTTACTTGTATTAAATAGCTGTTAGAGTTTAGTAACAAGCTTTGTCACCACAAATCGGTTAAAAAATATAAGATTATATAAATTTTTCATCGACAATACAAGGGGAAATACGACACTGTATTAAAAAAATTAAAAGACTAATAGAACACGATACTTCGCAGATCGATAAAAATGATAAAGCTTTTGTAACCAAGGTAACATTATATCAAGAGTATTCTTTCAGTAAAGTAGAGTAGGACGATTCACAAAATCCGGGACGTTGTGATGTTTATCGCATTAATATAATATGGCATTAAGATTACAATGGGTGGCTCAAGAGAGGTCCAATATAAGGAGCTCTGAGAGCAGCGTGCTTTGTTGAGAAAATAACTTTATGCCTCAGAAGGCGGGGGCTGAATAAAGCAAGCATTCCTTTCAATAAAGCCAATGGCCCTACTAGAAAATATACTTTTGCCGCTCGCTTCTTTTGTGCAAGTAACGCAATGGAATTTTTTAACCAATTCAGCCCTTATCCGGACGCTTAAGGCGATATGTAAATGTTTTAGCGTCCCTTTTACTCCATATGCGAAAAAATCCTCAGTGCGAGAGGGACGGATTCGAGGAAAAGTAGCAAAAAGTCGGTTTTTTATTAATATAAAATATACTAAAGTTGCTATCAAAATTTCGTTTGATCAGGTCCTAGATACTGTTACAATCCATCTAATAAAATATAATTGAAGTCCATATATCATTCCAAATTGTCAAACCAGGAGAATTGGTGTCGAAAAAGACCTCATTTCCCCTGGTCTTATGATAAAGACTATTATTTTATGAGACAACGGCACCAACAAAAGGAAATAACATTTGCAGGTTTGCTTTGTTCAAGAATCGAAATGAAAACATCTTTAAACAGTTTTCTGTTCTTATACGGCTCTATAAGGAGGTTCTATACTTAGGTATCCCACTCCTTACATCAAGATCCATTACTTACATTAACCATATCATCACAGTCACGCAAGCGGCGGTACGCACCGTCCAATTCGTGAGTCACCTGTAAGTATCCTTATTGCATTGAGAATAGCACGGATATACCGTGACATGCGGGAAAAGTTACATGGTGCGAGGTCCGCTCAATTCGGAGCCTGGTACAAGACCTTGATTATATCAGCGATCGAAAATGGCCGCTTATACTAACAGACAATCGGTGCTTGGCAATTACAAATAAGTTATTTACCGTCGGCCTATTGGCAGATAGTTTAAGCTTATCAGCAGGTCTTATCTATTGATTCTCGGCAATTCTCTGCCGAGTCAGTGGCTGCTAACCATTCGGATTTTAAGGATAATGAAAAAGAGATTAAATATATTGACATACATTTTCTTTTGACTAAAAGTAAACTAAAACATGATTTCACATTTGAGAATTAAGGTAGTATAAAAGTTAAGTTATACTTGCACTGAAGCGTGATTGGTCGATTCGTCGTCTAAGAATCTTCTCATAATTTTCTCATAATTATGGGTAACTAACCAAGTGAGATTTTTTTAAATCAGATAATTTCTTATATATTATAGTTCAGATGCAAAATTACCAAGTGTCTGAAAGCGTGAATAAGCTTTCTCAAAAAGTCGAATCATTTTGATACTTTATCTTTGTAAGTTACGGGACAAAAGGTTGAGGCCCACTGCTCTAGCCGCTTTAGACTAGCCTTTGATGTACTTATTTGGGTGAATTAGTCTCCTTGTCTACTCTAGTAGGGTTCCGTTGAAGGTACCTATTTGAAGTTTGCTCTTTTAGGGAATTTACTTAAGCTACAGTCGCTTTTATAAGTAATTTGATAGAGTGTAAGTAAATGCTTTAAATTCTTGTAACACAACGTGCTTAGTGGGGTTAATACATGCTACTGTCGGCCTTTGGTAAAAGATCATCATGGCTGAATAAAACACTTGTAACTGTTTCACAAATGTTATAAATTAAGATTATGTTTATTTTGCGAAATCAATCGCTATGAATACTCTAAATATTATTAGAGTTAAAGTGCAAGTTAGTAGCGACAGAAACGATCTCTTTCTTAAGAAAAAGGCGTGAAATCACATAACGCACTCGTGAGCGTTCTGTATGTGCAGTACAAGCTAGTATATCAAGCAGATGCAAAAATAAGAGTGGACAAGTATGATGGAAGAATTCGCAGGTCTAGGTAGGAACCTGGGTGGCGCAATTGGTAGCGCGCTTGTCTTGATAACAAGAGGTCGCAGGTTTTCGAATCCTGGCCCAGGGAATTTTTTCAAATTCTTGTCTTTGGATTTGTTTCTGATTGGTATTTTCTAGTTTGTATTGCACTCTAATAATATTTAATGTTATAAATTATAATAAACCAACTAGTTTTGATGTATAGTAGTTTACGAAAGTGGCACATAAAGAGGTTATTAAAACACAAGTCTGAGCTGAAGGCGAATTTTTTAATAGATACATGAATGTTTTAATACCTAGTTATGTGTAGTTTCATACACAATTCAATCAAAACGAACAAGCAAAATCAAGAAAAGATTACGACAATTCAAACACAAGTACACTCATGCAATAGGTTACCTCCCTATTTTCCAATCCATAAAATCTTGGCTTCGACCAAAATGAAGCTTTGGTCGAAGGATCTTGGTAACAGTTGTCGTAAGCTTTTCTTGATTTTGGTGGTTCGTTTTGATTGTTCGTCATTTTTGTTGCTCAGTATATTATGCTGTCAGACATTTTTGCCTGGAATAAAACCTTAAACAGCCAAAAAAGCAGTAAATATTAAATTAATAAATAACGTACAAAATCCATATAGCAGTTCATCGCGCATGTAAGACAAGGGTCCGGTCACAAGTTCTACCATAATTAAAAATATTAAAATTAAAACCAATCGTAGTCCACAGCGCATGGGGTTTGGTCATAAGTATGTACATCATTAAAACAATTCCCAATTAAAACATCAGACGTGGCTATATGGGCTAAGTTCCCTTTGTCTTCCAATTTCATGTAACTGTACTTTTATAGAAGAAAAAGTTATTTAAATGCATAATTTTGTTAAGAAAACTGTTCTTTTAGATATTTTTTTTCTGTACCTTCGTGATAAAAAATAGTTATTATGCTTTATTTTTTAAGTTCATAATCAGAATTTTACGATATGAGTTTCAAGTCTTTATCTTTAAAGGTGCTAAAAATATAAGGCTGTGACATACGGACGGATGGACAGGCAACGGAGTCTCACCATAATGGTTCCTTTAGTACATGGAACCCTAAAAATTATATGGAATAGAAAAGTCGAAATAGTTTCATTTGTTTAACAGACAGAAATAAATTTACAAATTATGTCTCTACGAATTTTCCCCGTTCATGAAAACCGAAGCAGCGATATTACTGTGTAATTGTTTTCATCGTAAACTGCTATACGATTGGTATGGGAAGAGCGAATTTATTACTTCATAAGTCATAAGGGTTAAGTAATAATCGCCGACAATGGGTAATAAACATTTTATAGGCCGTAAACTTCGATCTACCCGCACGACGCGGATCGGAAGTTAACTTCACGATATTTCACATAAGACCTGGTTTACACGAAATACACGTTTTTTAGGGTCTGCAGGTTTCCTTACCATGTTTTCCTTCATCGTTCAGCAAATGGTAAGTAAGAACAAATACTATGCATGATTTATATAAAAACGGCTCACCTCAATACGTGTTATCATCGGGAAAGCCGACCAGTTTCAGCAGATTTAGACTGCCTTCATCTGGGCGAGTAAAGACGTTTACGCGACGACGTTACGCCTAACACTGTCGGGTTTCCCGATCATAACACGTATTGAGGTGAGCCATTTTTATATAAATCATGAATTATCCTCAAGTCTCATTAAATTCTATAAATACTATGCACATAAATTCCAAAAACCTCAATGGTGCATGCCCGACCGGGGATCGAACTTGGAGCTCAAGATTGAGAGGCCAGCGTTCTATCCTTGAGCTTTTTATTATTGAATTATAATCTAGTTAATAAGACCTGTATTCAGGTAAAATAGTATTATGCAACTCTTACACATAATAAAGGCGATTATGACACAAGTGCAGCTTTTTTTTACAAGGCTTGCCACCAAACTAGCGCTTGAGGCAATAACGAATCCTTTTCCGATCAATATAATCATCTACTATTGAAGAATTATATAATTAACGAGTTCATACTTTTTTTCATTCTGCATATTCAACTCAATTTAATTTTAGAGCTGTGTTCTTGTCGGTGGAGTCCTCTCCATTCACTTCTGCACCTGCACTCCGCCTTTTTTTAACTTCTTGATACAACACAATATTTACTTTCTGTTTCACCTGATCCATGAATATTTTCCTAGGCTTTCCTCTCTTTCTTTTCCCCTCCACTTTTCCATCAATGATATTTATAATAAAATTGTCGTGTCGTATCACATGTCTCAATATAAATAATAATATTATTCAATAGAAGAAAAGTAAATCTGGATATGAGGAGCTCTGAAGCCGGATTCAAAGACGGGACCTCCTGCTTACCATGCGATTGCTATGCCTATGACATAGTATTTTTTTAAACTTCTTTCATGTAAACATGCCTTAAAGACTCACGAAATCGCATTTTATTCAATATTGTCATTATTTTTTATGATCAGACCCTTTAATGACTTCGATTTAATTAGAACATTTTCGTGATCGTAAGATTCTTTACTGGTATCGGTAACGGCGTCCATAAATGTGGGTGCAATAACCCTGACACTTTCCAATTTCAAATTTATTGGCTCTAGTTTCTGGATTCCCTTGAAAAAAAAACGGAATCTCTTGTATTAAAAGTATGTACAAATTGTACTAAGTTCTTTGACTGAATGTCTTTTTTATCATGGTATATAAGTTTTCTTTGACTATAGTTATCTATCTAAATATATAAAAGAAGAACCTGACTGACTGACTGACTGACTGACTGACTGACTGACTGACTGACTGACTGACTGACTGACATATCAACGCACAGCCCAAACCGTTGGGTCTAGAGATTTCAAATTTGGCAAGTAGGTTTCTATAGAGGTCTAGGGGTGCACTAAGAAAGGATTTTTCAAAATTCACCCCCTAAGAGGGTGAAACGGGGGTCCAAAGTTTGTATGGGAAACAAGAATAGTTAGACTATTTTATTCGAAACTTCACAGGAGTACTCTTATCAATAAATGAGTAAATACGTGTTTCAGTTTTTTTCAGAATTCAACCCCTAAAAGGGGGAAACGGGGTAGCAAATTCTGAAAATCAACATTGGTGTCGTTTGTATGGTTTATCGGGTCGCTGATCACGAAAACGACTACGATTTTAAAATACAACGTAGTGGACGTGAAATACCATCATCCCCTGTTGGGGTGCGATGGGTTTTAAATGTTGAAATGTGTAAATATCAATATGGGTGTCGTTTTTATGGTTTGTTGGGACGTTTATTATGAAAATGGCATCGATTTTGCTATTTAATATAGTGGACATGAAAATTCTTGAAAGTATGTGTGCCAGAGCAAATCGGCTGTAACGATTATTACGGTTCCATTTTTTCCTTTTGAGAAATCTATCGATCTATATATCCACAATCTATCTATCTGTCTATCTATCTATATCCAAGCAAAATATCTATTAAACGGAAGGTAGTGCATCCCTAGGGGTTGGACCACGGGATGCCAAAAAAAGATTTTTTTTTAATGTCAAAACTTTGACGGCCTGTATCGCCCAAACGGCTGGAGTTAGATCCATGTTGATGGGTGTCTAGGAAAAGGTCTCGACTGTCTGCCGAAAGTGTCAAAACTTTACAGGCCCATATCTCCCAAATGGCTGATGCTAGACCCATGTTCATAGTAGTCTAAGAAAAGGGCTCAGCGAGGTCTAGATGACTGTAAAAAAAATGAAAGTTTTCTTTATTATAAAGTTCGTCTGTTTCGAAGTTAGGATCTTTAAATTTTGTGTTTAGACTGACAATTGAAAATTACTTTATACGTGTCTCAGCGTTTGTGATAAATCCAACCCCGAAGGGGTGAAAAGGGGGATGAAGTTGTTTTCGGAAAGTCTTTCAATTTCAAAGTAAAATGACTAAATTTGTTATTTAGGCTGTCCGTCTGTCCGTCCGTATAAACGGGAGACTTGGTAAGTGGTCAAGACCAAGGTGCAATGACCCTTTTAGCGAAAAAACAAAATAAAATTTGTGCCCTATACTAATTTAAGAATAACTCCCAGTCAATTAGTATAGGAAACCTATTGTTTTTATTGTGTTTTTTCTCAAAGAGGGTCACTGACCACTTACCGAGTCTTTAGTATGTATTTTTGGCTATATAATTAGAAGTGACCTAATGTATGTATCTCACAAATATTGCAAGTATTAGGAGTGTGTTTCGCAAGTACTTTCTAAATCCAATAAAAGGAATAGAAAATGAGTGTTTTGATGTCCATAAAAATTTAAGGGATGAGTTCATGTTCTTTCGTCTTGCGGATGCACTCTTCTCATGTAAGGTACATCCAGCTAATATTAGAAATGTGAAAGTTGGGATGGATATAAAGTTGTTAAAGTTGTATAAAGTTGGTATGTTTGTTACTCTTTCACGCCGTAACTGATGAACCGATTGAGTTGAAACTTTGCACAAATGTTGTTCTAAACCTGGAAAAAGACAAAAGCTATTTTATATCTGATAAATTAGTTCCCATAGAATGGCAATGGGTTGTCAAGTTCCTATAGAAAAGTGATGTACTGTTACTCCTTCACGCCATACCTACTAAACCGATTAGGCTCAACTTTGCACAAATGTAGTTCTAGACCTGGAATAGGACATAGTAGACCACTTTTTATCCCATTAATCAGTTCAGAGGCAATTGGGTGTCAAGTTCCTATAGAAAAGTGATACACATCTTCACACCGTACCTCCCGAACTGATAGGGCTGAAACTGCTTGAAATGTAGTTCTAGACCTGAAATAAGACACACGCTAAATATATAAATATCAAATCAGTAACCAAAAAAAATTTTTCGTTTGGAAACGGCATGGCTTTCGGTCTCGCCAAAGACCTTTTAGAAGAGGATTAATTCAGAGAACAAAAAATGGTGTCTTTCGAAAACGCAGCCCGGCCTTCTTCCTCGCCAAAGACCTCCAATGATACTTAAGCAGATGATTAAAATTAATTAGAAAACAAAAGATAGTGTCGACTGGAAATGCGGCTCGGCTTTCAGCCTCGCCAAACATGCTATACTAGGGGATTAAATCAGTTATCAAAGACAGCCGTTACACATTAGCAGAGGATTAATTCAGAGAACAACAAATAGTGTTGATCTGCAAAACGGCTCGGGCTTCGGCCTCGGCAAAGACGAAAACGTGTCTTGGTCTTCGGCCTCGCCAAAAAAACTTTACATAGGGATCAAATTAGAGATGATGAGAACCAAAAACACTTTAAATACTCCAAATCAAAGTCAGGTCAACTACTAAAACTAAAAATATTTACAGTTTCGATACGACGATACAAAAACTTAATCAACGCGGGCGAAGCCGCGGGCAAAAGCTAGTATATATATATATATATATATTTAGTATAAATATATAAAACTTTTCGCCACCGCGCTCACCAACCCGCCTGCCCAGCGTGTGTGAGTATGGACAATTATTCCAGGATGACTGCCGGGAGTAGCAAAGTCCTGGAAAGGCTTATGTCCAGCAATGGACGAACTAGGCTGATGGATGGATGGATGGAATTATATATTGTTGAGTAGTGACTCTTATGCTTGGGCTCGCTATCTGCATCATCTGCATCATAACGTGCTAAAATCTACTAAGCACCTGAATTAAGAGTATGGCCAACCCTAGCAACTTTTTTTATTACCTGTTCAGCACAAAAAGTTCAATGGCAAATAATCAGCTTCTGATAGAGGCGATTATATGTTGGCTCATTAGCCTATTTGTCTTCAACGGGTACTAATAATCACGAAGCAAAACAACAAATTGGAAGGTTTTCAGCTAATACCAAAATATTTTATAGGCAATAAAATATTGAATTGAAGTAGATTGACTTCAAATTTCTGTTTTCTATTTTATGAAAAAAAATTAAGTCGATTCTTCAAACGCGTTCTCCTGCGGAACGTTTAAAAATAAAAAAAATAAGCCTGACATAGTTTTTTTTTAGACTTGTTTAGAGCGGTTTCGTAGCCGGATTGTGAAAAACCCGCCTTTTTCTAATTAATCGAAACAGAACACTTAAAATCAAAATTCACTCAATAGTTATTCAACAAAACCTTATTACCTTTGTATTGTGCATGATGCCATAGCAAAGTTTCCATTGGTATCTGTAAATAAGAATTTCAAAAATGTTGCATTTAAAAAGTTGTGAAATTCTAATTTAAAGAAATCAATGGAAACTATGCGATGGAAGCATACACAATACATAGGTAATATATTAAGAATTTGTTGAATAACTATTGAGTAAATTTTGAATATAAGTGTTCTGTCTCGATTAATTAGAAAAATGCGGGTTTTCCACAATCCGGCGGCGAAACCGCTCTGAAGACATTGCTTATACGAGTAAGTACGTTGACTTAATAAAAAATCAACAGATAAAAGAAAAATATTTTTTTCAATTTAAAGAGAGTCCTTATTTCTTCTAAAGATCCTTCGAAAGACGGGCGTTGTTCATGTTTAAGATCAGGTCCATCCTTGTGATCGCAAATCAATGTGATCGCACCCGCAGATAACTTCACTGACAGTCCTGTTCTTAATTCAGACGCATAGCATAGTACATTTTAGCGCGATAAGACAACAGATATCTACTACGATAATATGTCCCGCCCCTCCAAATTACTGTTTCAAAGTGCGTATTCACATCAATACGAAGGAGTTTGTATGTAGTTGTAATTATTAGAGATGAAACGGATAGTGATTTGGCCGGATACCGGATACCGGATATCCGGCGTGGTGCTAGGCCGGATATCCGGATATCCGGCGGCCGAATATCCGGCTCAAGATATGCGTTTCGCACTAACTGAGCAAGTCTAAACATTACGCACCAAGGTACGCACCTTGGTGCGTAATATTTAGACTGGGTGCGGGTGCGACTGGGCGAGATTATTTGTGCATTTTCTAAATCACAATCACAATTATACAAATGCTGGTCTGCACCATGCTTGTCTTTATCTACCACTACCATTGCTCAACTCTTATTCACTTTATGTATTAGAATTTAGATTATTCAATCATTGATACAATCAATTTATTTTGTGATTTAAACGACTTTTTGTATGCTGAGTTAAGTATCCGGTATCCGGCCGGATACTGGCTACTATCCGGCCGGATACCGGATACCAAAAATATGGCCGGATAGGCCGGATACCGGATAGTAACCGGATATCCGTTTCATCTCTAGTAATTATTCCCTTCAGTATGTAGCAGTTATTCGATTTGTTGATCATATCTTGCTCGTGCAAAAGAATGGAGGTGCCTCTTTCATAGAGTGCACTAGTGCAGCATCATACTAATTTTCTAATTAATGGAACAGTAGAACAGTCTTCCTCTGGACATCCGACAATCTCCCACCACCTCTATCTTTAAAACCAGAGTCTATCAACACTATCTACGGCTACAGAATCAGTCACCACACCTGTAATAATTTTCACTTTGTCCCCTGAGTCATCCTTCTCGTAACTACCGATATATTGTTGTATATTTATTTATGTACCGTATATGCGAGACTCGGCGGGGGCACTGCCATGCCCCCAGATACACTAATATTTATATTATATGTATGTATATTTTTGTATTTATATATGTTTATGTAGATATTATATGTTATATTATTATGCAGATATTATTAGAAGTTAATATTTATAAATTAATTAATTAATTAACTAATTAGCATTAAGTTCGCCTTTGTTCATTGTAAACTTATTTTGTGCAATAAAGAATTTATACATACATACTAATAATGGTGCCATTAGTGACGCCGCTAGTCGAGCAACAAATCCGTGTATTTGTTTTTGTTTGATGTCCGTCTCAGCATGTAAACATGTTGTGAGACTTGGAAAGACATTTACATTTATTTTTTGATCTATGACAACCAGAAATATGTTTTAAATAAGGGTTTCGTTGTTCACGTAAAAATTTCTTAGCTGTAAAATTACCACTCTGTATTTTATTTTGTGACGTCTACTTATATTAAGGCGATTAGTGTCGCCAATTAGCAGCTCGATGTGTGTCGGTATGAATATCGACAGAAACGACATTGAAATAACATTTATATCAGCGCACATTGCATAGTGGCTGTTACGACGCTCACTGCGTCCTTCATCCATCAGCCTTGTTCGTCCACTGCTGGACATAAGCCTTTCCAGGACTTTGCCACTCCCGGCGGTCATCCTGGAAGAATTGCCCTTACTCACACACGCTGAGCAGGCGGAAACCTTGCACCAGTGACGCCGCTGTCCGTCACCAGTCTGTTCCATATAAGACCCGGCTATTAGGAATAGATATACCGCCATTCATCGGTCCCAAGCATGGTGGGCTTCCTGGTTTTTTGCCTGTGAGCTGTCCTCTTACTCTCCTGTGTCTCCAAGTAAGATGGTGGTACCTCCACAGTCGAGACCGGCATCAACTCTACCACCTGTAAGACTGCGTCCTTGATAGGGGGAAATAGGACAAAATAATACTTTTCACATGGACGTGATTGTTCGATTGAATAATCCTATGTTGTTTTTAGCTATCAAGTCAAAGCATAATTAAATTAAATCGACCAAGCAGCTTAGAAGCAGTAGGGAATTTAAGCCACAAAACACCGTTCGGTTGAATTTTTTTTTAATATAGAAGTTTTGGTGGTATGAAAAAGAAAAATACGTATTGCATATGTTGTCTTAGAGTTTATAATTTATATACATTTTTTTTTTCAATATTTTTGGTTCGGCCATAAACAAGGAGTAGGCTTTAGAAAGTACCCATTTGGCGATACTAAGCCACTTAAAAGCATGGGTGAACCGAGATTGAGCACCTCATTTTGTATAAAGTAGAACTGAATTTTTGGGGTATCACAGACGGAAATAGCAGTTACTAACGATATTACGTAGGCTAACAAATTTATACGACGTTTCATATACGTAATATGACAACCAAAATATCACGCTCTCTCGAAAAGCTGTATTTTTGATTAAATAACTCGGCTTCTAGTTTGATTAAAAACATGATTTGTTCAAACTAGCTAGACATCATTCAAACAAATGTTATAAAGAAACAACCAACTTAACCCTGAAATTGATATTCGACAGAAAATCAATAAGAAGTCGAAAATATAGTTAAATAGAGGGTTATAAAATATTTTATTAACAGTACATAAATAAATCAATTGACGCGGTATGTTCACTTACTACCTAAATGTTAGAAGAACAAAGGTATATTTTTTTACAGCTTTTGTTATCTTAACTATTGCAACAAAGTTATCAAAAATCTCTCATTTTATTTCTATTTGCGTCATATTCCTCCTTAATTACAAGCATAACTCATTTGAAATGTGGAATAAGGCTAATCACATTTTTTTTCATTAATTTTGTTTCATGTATATCGTTCTCAGAGCTTTCCTAAAGCACAATCATTATTAGTTTCGTGGGTCATCGACTTATTAATGATTTTTAAATATGTATAGCCCCAATAGCTATAAATATTTATTGTAAGCTGTAAAATATGTCACCACGGAATAATATTTAATATTTTCTCCAAGCTGAGGTTTGGGCAATAAACATAACATGCCGGTGTGAATGTTTCTTCATTTTCATAAAGATAATCTTTTTAAGACATAATTTGAAACCAGTTATGTAGCAGACGGTAACAAGATTCGTAAAATGAGCCAAGTTTTTAAGTGACGCTCTAACGTTACCTTTTTAAGTTCATAAACATTATTGCAACAGAAAAATTATATTTATTGCTGATACTTTTTTTGACTCATGATTTACATTTTGTTTGATTAATTTTATAATTATTCGAAAGTATTCGAAGTTATTCGGGGGAGAGTAAGAGAACAGCTCAGAGGCAAAAATCAGGAGGCCCATCATGCCTGGGACCGATGGATGGCGGTATATCCATCCATCCCTAATAGCCGGGCCTTATATGGAACAGACTGGTGACGAGTACCGCGCTCACCAACCCGCCTGCCCAGCGTGTGTGAGTATGGGCAATTCTTCCAGGATGACCGCCGCGAGTGGCAAAGTCCTGGAAAGGCTTATGTCCAGCAGTGGATGAACTAGGCTGATGGATGAATTTTATAATAATACATATATAATTCATTAGATTGTGTTTTTTGTGCAGTATTGTATAGTCAAGAATAGTTCGCGGTATACATAATATAATATATTGCGAGATTTTTTCGCAAACATAAAACTTGAAATCGAACAGAAAATGTACCTTTTTTGGGGGTGACATATTGTTAGATGAGAACACAAAATAAATAATAAAAATAATATCTAAACGAAATTATTTTGACCAAATGAAGGAAAGCGTTCTATGTTTCTTGTACACACACGGAAATATAAACATAAACACAATTACAGTGAAAAAAGATGCACATTGGCGAGCTCTAAACAGAGATTTCTGGCAGCAAAACCATCATAATAAGAAAAAGTATCATATAAACCAGGGTTTCTTAAACTGGGGTCCATGGACCCCCAAGGGGTTCGTAGCGTGAGTGCTAGGGGTCCGTGGCATGATGTCTGATTCCGAACACCGCACAGTGCTATTGTACTTTACCGCGCAAGTGAAAATGAAAATGCAACAAAATATGTATTGGTACCATCAATATAAACGAAACATTAGGCTATATAACATACACAATTCAAAAACTTTACAACAAACCTTTTAGTTAAAGTGAAAGCCCATACAAACGGGTAAAAAATTGTTCCCTGCAAGGTAGAATTATGAAATTTTCACCATGAATAGAACGTCCTAAGACAATAATTTTCAGATGTGGAGGGAAGACAGATTCGATTCGGGGGCGCCGGGGGTGGGGGTGAAGGGGGTCAAAAGAAGCTTTTCGATTATTATTTTTGTGCTGATCAGTAAATGCTACTAGAGCATGTGTGATGTCGTTTTCGCATTAAACAGACACAAGGAATTCATTTTTGCTATATAACAGGTATGTTTTCATTAAAAAAACTGTTATTTAATGAAAAGTTTGAAAAAAAAAAAAGGAAAAATGGGCGTATTTTTTTTATAAAAATCGTCATATCTTTCTAAAATCATAATTAATTGAAACTAAAAAAAATACTATATGAAAGAATATTTTATCTTGTTTATAAAAATATACACTTGTTGGATACTTGTCACACAACAACTATTACAAAAAATCATTTACACGTTGTGCTAAAGCAGCGCAACAAATATTATAGAGAACAATGAAAGAGGAAAAAGTACTGCGCCAACCATAAATATTAAGATAAAGGCAAGAGAATGATGTAAATTTGTTTATTGTTGTTTATCGGTTTAATTTGTAATGGTTTTTTTTCATAATTAGTGTAATGATAACAATAATACTAAAAAATGAAATTTTAGTACAATGTTATTAAATAATTTTTATCAAAAGTTAACTTTACAATCACCGGCGCAGAAACAAAGTGCGGTACACTTCATTGCAGCTTTGCTGCATTTACAACGTCCAGTACACCCTTTTTTGCAGCATTACATCTAATTAACAGCTGCATCTAATTAACTCTGAACACGAAGCTGCTGCTTCGGGGAGAGTTGTCCATAGAGGTTGCCACTCGGCTGCGATGGTTGGATATCGTGGTCTGCTTTCTTTGCTTATATACGTCAAGCTATTATTCCACCTCCAATAATTCTCTTGCTAAACAAATTCAATGGGCATTTCCAGACTCCTACGGGGAAGATAATTTTGTCATCATGTTCGGTGGATTACATATTGAAATGGTTATACTTAAAGTGCTAGGAGATTGGTTGGAAGACAGTGGCTGGACCAATATCCTGGTAAAATCTGACATTACAAGTCCCGGTACAGCAAATTCCTTCATAAAAGTAAGTCGTGTCACCAAAACACGTCATGCCCACCAACTTACAGCTGCGAGTCTTCATATTCTTCTCCGAGAAGCCTATACTGAGGAATGTGATAATGCTGATGTCCAACGATAGAGCAAAAGCCTGTGTTCATTTTGATTATTGGTTGAAGAGTCTATCTTTAGAGCTGCTTTTGTTACGGTACATCAGGGCACTACGCGAAGGCAACTTCCAGTTATATGTGGAGTCATTAACACTCATGATGCCTTGATTCTTTGCCCTAGATCATACACACTACTCAAGATGGCTATCAGTACATATACGTGATATGACAACTCTTGCTGAAAAACATCCAAATGTCGTAATTGAATTCCAGTCTGGAAAGTTTGTGGCCCCCAAAACCAGCAACAAGTTTTCTGCTATTGCTTTATATCAGTGTCATTGTCATAAACACAATAATGCTTCAGTGAAAAGCTCTGGAAGTGCGATTGGGCTGACAAATAATCCAACAGCCCTAAGACGATGGATGATCGCTGGACCAGAGATTACAAGAATGAATACAGAGTTTGAAGAATAGGTCAAAAAGCAAACAAATGTTCAGATTTTCTTCCTTCATCACAGGCAGACACCTAAAATACAGAAAGATTTCGCAAACGACGTCTATTCACTTGTGAAAGTATTCAAAGAAATTGTAAATAATTTTATAGAACGTAGTCAAGACGTGCTAGTCATTGATACCAAAGACATCATAGACATTGAAGTGGCTGATTGTGTTCGAAATATTGAGACAATTGGTGGTGAACAATTTCAACAGTTTGTTAAGCAGAGGCTAGAAAAATGCACGATACCTGTTACAAATCCAATTCCAAAGAACATTTTACCTCTGTTTAACAGACCACCTGTCAATAATAAGTCGAAACTAAAAGGACATCTTGCGGCCCTCAAAAGCATTGTTCCATTTTTTACGGCTTTACACCTCGTGCCAAGTCCATGATGGAGACTTGGATTACTTTTTCTCGCACGAGAATCATGCGGCTCCACCATCTTTGTCAAATGGGGCTAAAATGCGAATTGTAAATAAAGCTGATTTAATTAAATGTCTGGGAACAGAATCATTTGAAAAGAAGATTTCGCCTACAGTTGACGTAACAATTTTAGATGGAGCTGCTGTGGTACAAATATTAAATCCTGGTACAACCAAGACATTCCAAGAGTATGCAGAACAAGTTTTTGTGCCATACATATCTGCTCACTTAGAGAAAAATAGTCGCATTGACGTTATATGGGATACTTACCGCCCTGACAGCTTAAAAACTGCAATTAGAGAGAAAAGAGGACGGGGTACAAGGACAAGAGTGTCGCTGTCGGCTATGCATGTGATGCCCAAAAATTGCAAATATTTTCTCCAAATCAATGAAAATAACACCAAATTGTTTTCTTTCTTGGCACAAGAACTAGTTCTTAGAAGTGAAGTTCTTTGTTCTACCAAATCTTCTGATTTGATTTTTATGACTCCATGTTCTCACGAGGAGGCGGACATTCGAATTTTTTTACATTTGGCAGATTCAGTGCAGAAAGGGCTTAGAAGAGCGATTATACGCACCGTGGACACCGATGTATTGGTACTGGCTGTCGCTTTTTTCAGTGACTTAAATCTCTCCGAATTATGGCTTTCTTTTGGTGTCGGTTCAAGCTTCCGATACATAGTTATTCACGAATTGGTGGCGACAATGACTTGGTCTAAATGCAAGTATCTGCCAATATTTAACGCATTTACTGGATGTGTTACGGTATCCACTTTTGTAGGCAGGGGAAAAAACGGGATACATGGAAATCTTTCCCTAAAGTAAACGGCACATTTGAAGGTCTTATGTCAAAGCCAAGCAATGTAAGCCAAGAATCACTGCTTTTAATAGAACGATTTGTAGTTTTAATGTATGACCGCACTAATGAGGCTGAGATAATCAATGAAGCAAAAAAACAGTTCTTTACACAAAAGTCCAGAGCAATTGAAAATATACCGCCGACAAAAGCAGCACTGCTTGAACATGTAAAGCGCGCCTGTTATCAAGCATTTATTTAGTCTGAAGCCAATTGGAATCCATCGCAATGGGGATGGACACAGGGCGCAGCCGGGTGGCAACCTCTATGAACAACTCTCCCCGAAGCAGTAGCTTCATGTTCAGAGTTAATTAGATGCAGCTGCAAAAAAGGGTGTACTGGACGTTGTAAATGCAGCAAAGCTGCAATGAAGTGTACCGCACTTTGTTTCTGCGCCGGTGATTGTAAAGTTAACTTTTGATAAAAATTATTTAATAACATTGTACTAAAATTTCATTTTTTAGTATTATTGTTATCATTACACTAATTATGAAAAAAAAAACACAAATTAAACCGATAAACAACAATAAACAAATTTACATCATTCTCTTGCCTTTATCTTAATATTTACGGTTGGCGCAGTACTTTTTCCTCTTTACTTTAGTACTTTTTTCTCTATAATATTTGTTGCGCTGCTTTAGCACAACGTGTAAATGATTTTTTTTGTAATAGTTGTTGTGTGACAAGTATCCAACAAGTGTATATTTTTATAAACAAGATTAAATAATCTTTCATATAATATTTTTTTAGTTTCAATTAATTATGATTTTAAAAAGATATGACGATTTTTATTAAAAAAATACGCACTTTTTTCCTTTTTTTTCCAAACAGTTTTTTTAACGAAAACATAACTTTTATATAGCAAAAATGAATTCCTAGGGTCTGTTTTATGCGAAAACGACATCACACATGCTCTAGTAGCATTTACTGATCGGCACAAAAATAATGATCGAAAAGCTTATTTTGACCCCCTTCACCCCCACCCCTGGCACCCCCGAATCGAATCTGTCTTCCCTCCACATCTGAAAATTATTGTCTTAGGACGTTCTATTCATGGTGAAAATTTCATAATTCTACCTTGCGGGGAACAATTATTTCAGTTATCACTTTAACTATTTGTTACTTTTCGGTGACAAGAGAAGTAAATATTTCTTTTCGTGATTGTTCGTGCTCGATTCAATAGAAATATAAGTTTAAAACATTATACTTAATTTAATTTTTTATTTATTAAAAAGTTGTAATTACTTTCTCTGTAATCAAGTTTGGAAGGGGTCCATCAGTTTTAGAAATTTTGCAAGGGGTCCGTGACTACCAACAGTTCAAGAACCCCTGATATAAACGAAGTAATCATGCACGTGTACACAGAGAAGAAAAACATACAAAGAATTATACAAGTACCCATAAGGCTAATTACAAAATAAAAATATGTATCAATAGTTACTGTAAATGTTAATAAACGTTATTAATTGACTAGTTTGTCTTTAAATGTAGTTTATATTATATACACTTAATAGAATAAAATGCAAGTTAATGTGAGATATATTTCGGGCCCTATCCTATTTATCTATTCAGAAAGGTAAGGTTGGTTTCGAGAGGCAGGTTAAATCGATGGAAAGGGACAGAAGACTGACTCTATCACAGTATAATAAAATAAATTCCTACCGAGAAGAGCGGAGCTCCAAAAATTGCGTATATTTACTTGATTTATTGCCAAAACTAACCGCAAGAAAATTCTGGGAAAAATATATGTAATTAATCATATTTTCAAAAGGGGATTTCATTTCTTTTAAGTATAAATATTTTACATCTTTACTCTGAAAAAATGTATCTTTGACTACATAACTTCATTCTGTGAACTAATTTCGCTCGGAGTTCGGGTCTGAAATGAATCTCTCACAGAAAAAAAATCTCATTATCGTCTACAAACGTAAGTTCTTACTTTATTTTTATGTTAGTTTTAAGTTTTAACATCTGATTTATATTTTTATTATAATTTGTCGACTGTCGCTTTTTTACCGCCTACGATCTTTGCGCGGCCGGCGAATTCTCGCTCTTCTTTGTTTAGAGGTCGGTTCTCAAGGAAATTGACGATTGTTCCAGCCTTAAATTACCAATGTACCATAAGGCTTGCAGTCCATCCATGGGCGTAGCCAGGGCGGGGGTTTTGGGGGTTTAAAACTCCCCCGAAAAGGTTAAATATTACAAGTCTACCCCTGCTACATCTACAGAATACGTGCACCGTGCAGTTACTGTAAATGTTCGATAAACCTTACATAGGCTGATTATCATGGTTGCTTTAGATAAATCCTTACAATTTGATTATGTTGTTGTTACAAGTTTTTCATCTAAAAAATGTATTGGACAATCGTAAGCGACATTTATGACTAAAAAGCAGACCATATCACCAAAATACTATTTTTTGCATTTTTTTTTCATGTTTCATTTCATATGGCACATAATGCCTCAATTTCAATTCATATTCTTGATTTTTAATGACAATACCATAAATGGTGTCATATACAAGCGGTTTTATTTTTATTTTATTGCAAATTGATCGAGTTTCATTCCCGACTAAAGTAAGACATTTTTGAATGCAGCTTTTTCTTAAAAATTTGGTGATTATGTAAGAGTATCTTGACCAAAAAAAAATATCTTATAGTTAAGACTTTCCCCATACTGCCCGATCGTGATTGCTGAGATCATTGCCTAGATCGACATAGTTTACGTACCAAAACGCCATAAACCCTTACAAAGCAACTATAACATCAACGATTTTGCCTCAGCTTTAAACCACAGAATAATTTCACCATAAAATAAAACCATCGACTAGGGGCAGAGAACAGCCGGTTAGTTGAATGCAGGCGGACAATCAAAACAATAATGTTATGATAGGTACGGTCGTGGCCCAGCCGTGTTTATTTTAAACACTTGCCGACAAGCCCGATGTAAGATTATCTTCCTTGTAATACTATAACCGCGGGCTGTATGCTTTAGGATCCGTTGTTGAATTTCACGGTAAGGATGGCCTTTGTTTATCAACCAAATTTGAAAGCAAATTGGTGGAAGATCAAACACTGTTACTCAGCAAGTCCATTCGCTGTATTGTTTGATGATATCGTTAAGACAGTAACCCTTTGTTTGTTGTGCGCAGATGTTGATTGATAACAAAGTCACAATAGCTTTGGGAATAACCCTTTCTACTGTGACAAAGTTTAAGTATATACATGTATAAATGAAGGTAAGAGTATTCATCAGAACCACAAGACAGGGATCGCTTAAATAGGGGATTCACTAAATCCTTAACGCAGGGGCTTGGGGACTCTTTAAGTGTTCTTAGTAAAACTGCAATTTCGTCTCCTTCCCTTTTGTTTGGCATCCCCTTCCTGAAGTTACGAGAGCTCATGCTATCGTATAGGATTTCAAACAAGATTATTTTGAACCCAAAAGTTCAATTTTTATTTGGGGTTGAAAATTCTAAGCTGCGAGTACCCTATTGAATTTAAGCAAAATGATGTAACTAATCTTGCCTCCAAAATATTCTGGAAAATTCCAACAAAGTACCAGAGTGCACAACTGCACATGGTTCAGGTAGATCTCACACTCACGCCGGCAGACACCAGCTTTGTGTTTGTCACGCCAACATGACACTTTCCTCTTGGCTCTGTTTTGATTGTCCGTCTGTCCACTCAACGGGATATCCACGGGAGAATATGTACGCCAAAAATATTCAAGGAGTAACTAATACTATCGGAGGAGCAGACAAACTTAATACGTGTAGTAGATGGACTGGCAACTATTGTGAAAAACAGAATTCGTTAAATCTTTTGTTACTCGCACCTTTTGTTATTAATTTTTTTCTATTGCATGATTGGTGCGAAAATTTGATGACATACATATACGTCTGAAACCTTAGAATTTTATGTCAATGTTAGAAGAATAAGACCTGATCAAACCTAAATATTCTGACTCCCAAGGATATTACCGTGCAACGTGTACTTCTGAATCCTGCTTCAATATAAATACAATATTTAGTTGTTACAGGTCCCAGTAGGAAACATTATATATCGTATTACGTCATCTCTGTCACACGAAGCACGTAACAGTCCAGTGACAGAGACGACATCCTACAAAGCCGAAGATAGCCGATGCGTAATATTTACTGCCGTGTACAGTACTATATAACTATTAACTACTAGTGCAATTATTCGCGAATTCTTCCGTAAAGATGACAAAGATAGGACCAGAACTGGCATCACCTTCTCCCGTGTGTTGTATCAGTTTTGGTCCGCTATAGCGGCTGTGTTTGACTTTGAGCAAAAGGCGGTGCGCCTCTGGAATGTTCCCTGTCACAGCCGGTTTAAGCTTGGCCTAAACCTCTGAATGATCGGTCGAAATCCAGTCACGAAAGATAAATTATTGATAGAGATACGCCTTTAATTGTATGGTACCTATTCTGATGTGACTCCCTTTTGTTAAGTTTGCATTATTTATAAGTAGGTAGTGAAGCAGCAATGTAAGATACTTCTGATGAATTGGTAAGACCAAAGAGTTAACATTTCGTTACACTGAATGACAATGAATAACGACATAACGACAACCATTGTTTATTCAAAGTAAGAAAATATATATTTTGACTGTTATTCATCATTCAAATAATAGTGTACCTACTTAATTTCAAATGAACGGACTGCCCTGGGATACCAGTCTGTTTAAAATAAAATGGATACTCACTCATACATTTTCATTAGACCATATTTTGTAATCAAAACATAGAAGACCAATTCACACATCCAGGAAGTTGAACCTTATAATACAGGACTAAAGCAATAAAGGGCTGCTAACGAATAAACTTCTGACAAACATCACGTAAAAGAGCAATCGTGACATCAAAACAAAATGGAACTTTATTTTCCAAGCAATAGTACTTAGTTTGGTTTGCGCTATGAAAAGAAGAAAAGTTTTTATACTCCCAAAATGTTGTAAAGGAGCTTCTGTGAAATTTATTCCCATAAACTAGTTCTTTACTTCGCAGTAATAAGATGTAAAATCCTTCGACGGATTGCGTATATTTCATTTTGTTAGCCTCGTAAAGATTCGCTTACCTGCTTGTTTGTTATGAGTAGAAAAAAGGGCAGTTTTTGGGTCGCCCAAGAGCTTTTTTTTTTTTCATGTTTTTGTGTGGGAATCTTAATGCGAGACCGAAACGGCACGTTCTCTTTCCACAGATGGTTCGCAGTTGGTGCTAATTCTTAGCAAAACATGTGTCGCTCTATCATAAAGTTTTGACTGTTTTTGACTGGTTTCGGCATTAACAATGGACAACCCAGAGGAGAATAAAAATGGTTTATTGTTTCACCATAAAGCAACAGCTGCGTGTTTTCAATTACTTGAAGATGATAGATGTTTCTTGTTCACTAAAACAAGTTTATCTCCACTATCGATATCTGAGCTGGACTACTATTAATTTTATCGAAGACCGGACCCAAGCTATCCGCTCCCACAGAGTGTGGTTTAGTTGAAGTGCAACGTCATCCATCTCCTACTCACCCGCGGGGCCCTTCCAACCCGTACCCTTAAAATTGCTTCCATAATTTAGAATAAACATTGTTTGATTTTTCTCCACAAACTTATTCATGAATTGCTACCTATCTTATTAAAGTGGTCAATCTACATTACGTGCGTAGAATTATTTATTACAATCCCTCTTTTATAAATTTTAATTTTAATCAACATTTGTTTTCTTCCAAGTTCATTTCGTGTATAACTTACTTTTAATGTCTCTTCGTAATCGACTAATAAGAAGTAATGTTTTAAACAGCTGGAATTCTCGCAAGAAATCCGATGGCAGAGCTCAGCGGGACGCTTTGACAATGGCAACCAAATTAAAAGGAACCGTAAACGTTTGGACTTGAGCCTCGCTAAAATTTATTGCTCCCAGTTTTTTTTATTCTTATTCAGACTGCTAATGAGATTCGAATGTTGCAGCTATTTGAAATTCTAAGAAATGTTTTTATGTATTTAGGCTACTGCATAAATAAAGGTAAGTTGTAAAATATCTGAATAAAAAATCGACGTTGCATTTTATGCAATTTTCTTCTCCTCTCATTTCTGCTCTAAAAGCGACTAGGGACTAGATGCAGCAGAACCAATAATATTCTCTCGGTATATTATACATTGAAATTCGCGCAAGTAAGAAACGAATAGATTGTAGAACGTCTTATTGCAAGCGATAGGATGGCGCGAGATGAGGTTTTGTGATTTGCAATTTTGTCTGGTTGCAATAAAGTTTGTATTGAAGTGAAGCCTTAAATCCACGCGGGTGGTCTTAGGTGGTATTCGTTGACGAGGCGATGCGAGAATGCAAATTTCGCTGGTGTTTCTGCTCGTCGTGAACTCTGTTACAGATGGATGAAGATTCTTAACCGTTATTCCGTGTGTTGCTGGCATTACGCTATTAGAAACTTTGAAAGCTAAAATTGTTAATTAAATAGAAGCTCGTTTGGAAATAAAAGATAAAATTGATTTAAATTGCGACATAATAAGATAACTACATCATAAATCTTCCAAGCATGAACCATAATAACGGTACTCAGCACCGATACGGAATAAGTTTCTACAACAGAATCACGTGTTAACAGACCGCCAATCAATTTGTACTCATCAGTTACCGAGAGAGAAAGTTCGACTTGAACTTTAACAATAGAAGACACCGCAGCTACAAATGGAGCTATGGAGCCAGAACACCTCCAAAAAGAAATAATCTGGAACGAATAGTGCAATAAGGACTGAGTGCGACAAACTAGATCTCCAGAACAAAAGAGGTGCCGCTCTTTGACGCCGAGTCGAGTCTGGCGAAGCTAAGTAGGGACAAAGGGACAATTGTCAAAGAGCTCAAGTACCGGAGCGTGGCGATCCAGCGGGCTTCCGGCAACGTGGGAAACTGGGAACGCCTTTTAATAAGCATCGATTAAAACGAAAACGTATAATAACTGGTGTTGTAACCACCTAGATTATAGGTTTTATGAACGGGTTTTAACGACATGCATTAATTCTGAAGTAAAAAAAAAAATATCAAGACTTTTTTTCATAAAATTGTACTCCGCAATATCCAATTCTTTTCTCGTGCATTTTTGGTATGTTTGTTCTATTATTAGCTCAACTTCTTGTTTTTTGTAATACATTTTAATGCTTTTTCATATTAAATAACACATAACACACGTATACCTACTATATTTTGAACATTTCATTGGAACGTTTTCAAACAATAAAGCTCTTTGAAGAAATCAATTGAAGCGTTCAAAGTCCTGTTGTTCGGAATTAGATCAGTCCAAATGCAATGTAGTATTCGAACCGTATTTCGGTATTAAGGCACATTTCCAAACAACTGTTCATCAAACATATCAGTTACACCCGACACGTTATTTCATGGCCCATCGACCGCTATTCTATTTAGCGATTCCATTTCCTTGCCGTAAAGCTGATTATCGTCCAGAACTACAGCCGGTGTTGCCACATCAGTTGATTTAACATTTTGCATTATTAGTATAACTTTGGAGTAAATAATAGTCTTACAAAACGAAATTTCATTTTTATCATTTCTTAAGTAACTTAAGTTACAGGTTATACTCGTATTTAACTCATATTATCTGTGCCTTAATTTTTATTATCGCTAAAACAATATATATTGTAGTGCAGATCGTGGCTGGAATCCAGTTTACAGATTAAAGTTCAGTGCATTGTTTTGTTCAGTTCTCTTGGAAAACTGCGTTAACTCTTTATTTGTAGTTAAAAACAAAAGAATACTATTTTAATCGAGCTGGTAAGAATGAATAGGCTCTTCAATTATTAATACCGCCGCGCCGCTTTGCTACCCGTCCCGTTAATATTGGTATTTCCGGTGGTATTATATTACAAAGTATTACAAGCATGAACTCCTAAAGCTACGATGATAGACGAATTGTCACCGGATCTTCCCCTTTGATCGGTTTTGTTATCATTTTTGTTTACGCTTTATAGTGGTTAAAAACCATTATGATATTTGGATTATTGTTGTTGTTTTGTTTTTCAATCTTTAATGTCCTTCCTGAACCTAGAAACATTTAAAGTTTTATAATTTCAGAACAATTTTTCATAAAAAAATACCCAATTCTTGTATACTATGAAACTAGACACATAGTTACACTCAAAATATTTCCTCTATAACTAAGCGAACTGGAGATAAGTAAAGATAAGCCCCCTTACAGACGAACCCCAGCGTTAGAAGCTCCACTGAACGCATTATTTATCGGTAAAACTTGCGCCATTTCTCATCTCACCATTCGTTACTCCAATAAAAGAGCGTCTTCCAATAATTTATTGGTTTAAGTATGGATTTTTTATTATCGCTGTCTATTTTAGAGTGCACTCCATACCGGTGTTATTAAACCATAAATAATTGATATGATTTACAATATCCTTCAAAAATCCATTTGGTCTTTTTTCATCCGATGCATCAGCTTTGGACGCCGCTGGTATTAAAGAAGCTGAATTTTAAGTGCTTATCTATAGAGTAGAGTAACTTTTTACTGCATCTATGTTTATTGAAAAAGTGGTATTTAAAATAAGTTTTAAGTATCCCCTTGGCATTCTCAGTAAGGAGAAAATGCAGCAGGTGCAGCATGCCCCTTTATCTTGTCAGAGTCAGTCTGTGTTCGTTTATCAATAACTTTTTTGTATTTTTTATGCCGAAACAAGCGCCAATTTAAATTTTTCTTTTTTTTCTCGATCAAAATCTCTGGTTTAAAGTCTTCTGAAGTCTAATTGAGTGAAACTGTTTAATTCCGCGCAAATAAAAGTAAAGTAAAAGGAAAATAGCTTTCTTATATTTATTCAATATTTGGCGAGGGTAAAAATGCGGGTTCTGAAGGGGAAAAATTGTGGCAGAATTGCTGGCTGAAAAAATGCAAGAAAGAAAAGGGTTCGCAATAACTTTTATAAATTTGGCACCCTCCAAATTCATTTAAAGGAAAATTTTCGCTCTTGTTTTATACATATTGTTTTCATTAGACGCTACATTGTTATCATTTGTATCCCCTTATCGATACACTGACCCTACATTATTATTAATTAGCTCAACATCGTCATTTTCATCGCATTACATACTTATATTTACCAACAACAGACCCTGATTTCTCTTTGGGTTTAAAACCAGCAAAAATTATATTGAATTTGAATAGTTACCTTATATTGTTGTACTCCAATGTAGAAGTTCAAATAGCTCAGACTTTTGTAAGTCTAAACGAGATCGCACTATTGTTTGTGGAACTTTCTACTTGAAAGTTATCAACAAACTGAATTTCTTACTCACTGAAATACTTTTCTGTCACTTCATGAAAGCACTTAAAACTTTCCAAGTTAAACAATCACTGCACAAAAAGTAGTTTATGGTCATCAAAGTATGCACACTTGAGAAAAACACACAATAAATCCTATTTAGGCCGTGAACCTGCCCTTTCACAGGCTTGAGAGCATGCCACACGGCACAATTTGAGGCGTATTTAAATCACCTGGACCGGCCAGACGGGTATGCACGTAAGTGTCGGTCGGATTGACTTCGAACGAGCAACGATGGAATTACGTACGTTCACCCGCCACGACCGCGCGGGGCTGTCTGGCCTGCTGCCTGCCTGTGTGTGCCTGCCGCCTGCTGCCAGTGCCTGACGAAGCCCGTGACATAGTAACTATGCCCGTGACGCGAGGGGACCCGATAGACGAAAATGGCTTCACAAGTTAATTTTTTTCTCTTTCCTCCTTTAATATTCTGCATATGCCGTGTGCGTCCGGCGGTGCACGCGCATGCGTTGACGTCTTCGAGGGACATAGGGGCTGTTGCGATGCACTTTACATAACATGCTCTGCTCATATTGAGTTGATCGAAGCCACCATTTAATACGCTTCCCATGTCAGCTTTGTTCAGGGAGTGTTAGACAAATTGAAAGCGATAAATCTTAGTTTGCATCCAATATATTGTTTCTGGTAATTCTAAAGTTTCATATAATTAATCACATCAAGTTTGTAGGTATAAACAATCTCGGTCTAATTCATATAAATTGAAAATTTACATCAAAACGCCTCTGCATGATGATGTGTGAATAAATTTAATGGCTCTACAACTCTCCATCTACTCACACTCTACATCATTAAATATGACTATAGATTCAGGCACGACTCAAGCACGAGTTTGAAGAACTTGCTAGCTTTACGTGAATTCGTTAAATTTATAAGGTCTAGCAAACTTTCTTTAGCATGAATTGTAGAGTAAATTGGGTACCTAAATTAAAAAACACCGGCCAAGTGCGAGTCAGACTCGCGTACACTAGGGTTCCGTTTTGTGGATGACACATTTAATTTTGATATTTATTTTCATTTTCTTAACCGCTTTATTTTTTCTGTAATCTTTACGTAAACACATATTATTTCATATTTTTCGGTCCACAAGTTTTGGAGACAACGGGGGAACACACATTTTTTTATGGTTTTTCAAGGATTCCTCGAAATAGATTCAATTAAATATAGCAAAACTATATAATTTTACAATTAGATTTTTAATACCTATGATTATTTATTAGTATTAAAACAAAAAAAAAAATTAAAAAATACCCGATGGTCGAAATATATCGAGAAATTATTTTATATTGTTTTTATACTAACAAATAATCATAGGAAATCAATAAAGCTCCTAAAAGCAAAATATAAATATATTTATAACTTTTTAATACCTACAATTTGATACCAAATTTGTATTTTTATAAAATATTTTTTTATTTATTTTACTTATGTTTTATATTTCTTATTTGTGCTCAACTTTTTTTAAATTAGTTTTTCTGTAATTGGCTAGTTATTCGTATTTTTCGGTCTATTTTTCTGCTACACAGTTTCGGAGATAAGTAGGGAGACATACATATTTTGTGGTTTTTTAAAGATTTCTCGAAACCAGTGCCAGTAAATTTTGTAAAAGTATATATTTTTACTATTAACTTTTTAGTATAATTATAGTATTATTATTAGTATATTTTTAGTATATATTTAATATATCTACAATTTGATACCCATATTGTACTTTTAGGATAAAATTTTTAATTTTCTCAATTTTGTTTTGGAAATATTTTGAACAATTTTTGAATTTTTCATATTTTTTTACACCATGATATGTGGGTAAATTAATGCTATTTTTGTGCCAAATTTCATGTCCTATAACGGTGCTAAAGTGATGTGGCTGTGACATAAATTAAATATCACATCAGGGAAAAACAGAACACACGTCATCAAAGTGTTTATAAATATAAAAAACTTGATTATAATTTTCCATGTATTTCATGAAATACACAGAAAAGAAACACCCGTATTTTTTTCGCATATCGCCTTAAAATAAGACTAGTCGTGTCAAATTAGTTAAGTCGTGTTACACCGAATCGACACATAAATGTTATTATTCTTTACCTACTCTTTACTAAGGGTTAGGCCCTAACTAAAAGAAACATCCAAAAACTGCAAATATTTCAGGGCTGCAGAACGAAAAATGTTGGGCCTTACGCTTATTGACAAACAAAGGAATGTGGAAATCCGTAAGAAGACAAATATCATAGACGCTGCTAGTCTAGTTTGTCGACTGAAGTGGCGATGGGCACGTCACGTGGTGCGAACGACGGACGGACGTTGGAGTGAGAAGGTGCTGCACTGGTACCCTCGCGACTCGCGCCGTCCTCCTGGCAGACCGCGGCGACGCTGGCGAGACGACATCGAGGCGACAGTCGGCAAGACCTGGACGAGGCTAGCCGCCGACAGACATACCTGGCGTCAGATGGAGGAGGCCTTTGCCCGTAAATGGGCGACCCAATAAAATATTAAAATAAACTGGACACTTGGAGTGATTTAATAAGTTTTAAATTAATAAGTTTTAATATATTAAGTGTACATTTCTTTTTTTTTATTCCAATGTGCTCTGTTTGTATAGTAATTTAAGATTTTAATTTTATTATGAAGTTAGATTAATACTGTATAGTAAGATAAGTTTTTAACTATTGTAGTTTGGGAAATAAAGGTTATATTATTATTATTATTATTACTAAGGGTTTGGTTGAGTCGCCCAAAACACGTCCCCTTTGCGTAACTTCAAAAACATGTAAGACTATATTTTGTTTTAATTAAACATTTCATTAATCTGAAATATTTTATTTAAAGATTTTACGTTGACCGTGCTACAGAAGACTGAAAATAAATCTTTGAAACCTTTTGAAAGGCTGGCGTATATTTTCCTAAAAAACTAATTATTATCAGACGTTTAATTGTGAGCCATATGTTACGTCACAATATCAATAGTAATTTTATGAACTTTTGCTTTAATGTGTCTTTTTAAGGTTTTATAGTCAATAATTAAAATCAGGAACCCTTACAAAGGTTGATGTCACAGCTACTTGACATACATAGACACGCGGGTAAAAATCTTTGTTCAATAAGAGACTTTCTTAAAAGCGACACATCAAATTTTTTTTTCAAGAAAGTCTCTTATTAACTTTAGGATTATTGAACAGGATTCTAAACTATATTTTTTGTTGCATATTTTTCGAGATATTCGAGAAAATGTACACACAATAAAAACCACAGACATACATTGATAATTTATGTGGTAATAACCATGTTTCTCCCCGGTTCCCCCTTTATTTTTGAAAATACGTGACCGAAAAGTCTAAAAATATTCAATGACGTTTTGAATAAAATTTAAAAAGTACGAACTACTTATTCAAACTCATTTTAAAGCGTAAAATTTTGAATATAAAATTAAAAATATACATATAAAATATACATATCGCAGGTAAAGTGTCAAAATGGTCTATCTTAGCAAAAGAAATTATAATTTCACTAGGTTATGTCAGGTTAGATTGTAAAAAACCTTGAAAAAACCCACTAACATATACCTGCTTATATAGGCTTACTTTTTAACTTTGTACACATTTGTTTAATTGTAACGAAAATAATGAAAAAAAAAAACATAATTTTGGTAATTTTCTTGCCCATCTTCTTAGTAAAACTAATCGAATGAGCATAGTTAGGCATATATTTATTATATGTATTGCATATATTTATAATATCATTTATTCTATATTCCTATATTTTTTATTTTACTCAAGTGTATTATTTTATCAAGTTTAAGTAAACCTAACCTTTGTTATTTTTTGTTGTAAAATTTGTTAGTTTTCTTAAAATTTTCCATACAAAACGTTCATAGGTTTTCACCAAATATTTCGGCATTTGATACGCGATTATTTACTTGCAATTCCTTGCATTCAATAAAATTGCAAAAATGGGCCTTAACTACGATCTAAATATCATTTTGTTTTAATTATTTTAGATTTTGGACAATAAAACATATACTAAAATAAAGTTCGTACAAAATGAAGTATAAATTGCCATCATATTAAAAACTCATCCTTCTAAATCCAAAATAATAAATAAAACCACCTTGAAATCGCGAGATTTCTGAGCGGCCGGCTTACACTGAGCAGGATAGACAAGTGTTAAATGAAAGTGTTGGAGCAGGACGGATTTTTCCAAGTACCCTTGCCCTTAACTTCATATTCATTTATATGAGTCGTACAGTACCAAAGTGCATCTTGTCCACATAAATAAAAAAAAGTAAAAATCATGAAAGTTTATGGATGTATTTTTTGCTCATTTGTTATTTGTAAGTATTTCTTTTATAATGCATCACATTTTTAATATTGAGCTTCAGTAAAAAATCAATCTACCCGCTCTACATGTAATATTTAGTGCGAACAGGGACAGCTAAAATCAGCGCTATGCAGTTGTACGCACTCACAGCATTTTGCTGAGCTGCGTCCTTTTTGTCTGTTTAATGTTAAGTTTTTGTGTAACTAGTTGTTTATTGACAAATAAATATACTTTCTTTCTTTCTTTCTTTCTTTCATGTAAGCCGCCATTTTTTTGCACTAATACGTTTGTTTCCTTTTCCCGTCTTGGACAGTAAAAATAATGAAAAAAAAAAAACTTTACTTCCCTTTAAGCCCTCTTGTCCATCTATGTACTACCAAAACACGTGACGTCCATTTCGGGGACCAAATTGAGGAATGAGCGTTTTTCTCGTTGTTTTTTTTTTCTTAGTTCTTAGCTTTCCTCTAGATGTCGCTGTCCATGTCACCATAGATAAAATGTGTTTCGTAGCAATCAATGTCAAAGTGGTTATAAGTTTGTTTGGAATCTGTGCAAATTTTTTCCTTGATTATGTTGCTAAAGATACGACAGTGCCATCTAGGAATCTTATTTAACACTAAATTTGACACAAGGAAAAACGCTCAATGAGCGTACAAAAAAGGAAATAGAAAATATTGATGAAAGTGAAGACGAACCAATAGCCGATGTTGATTTAAGAATTTACAATTATTCTTTAACAAAATAAACTGTTTGATGTCTTTAATATCTGCATTTTTATTTTCGTAATAAAGCATGTTGCCCATCTTATTATTTCCAGATCTCTTGTTGTTCATGATGTTGTCCAGAACCTCTCTTGTCCAATGTTTTAATGTAAATTTAGACTAATTATTATGTTTAATGTAATGCATATTATGATTAAAAATAGATCCTTAAGACACAAGTCAATTGAAAAAACAAAGTCTTACACTCCTTACAGTTTTTTATCAATAACTCCTTTTGCGCTCAAATGGACAAGATGCACTTTGGAAATGCGCGACTCATTATCGTTATATTTTCTTAGTTCATGAGACCTAAAAGACTGCAAGCAAACAAAATAACGATTTTTATATCCTGCAACGATTTTATTATGAAAAAAAAGATACAATTTTCCCCCTGAAGGCCTGGCCCATGGGACAAAACAATCCTATTGAGTGAATTTTATTGTTAGAAAGTCTACATTAGAACGCTTGCTTCGACACGCATACGCATAAGGTCGCATAATCTGTGAATTTTCGAGAATTTTCTAGATATTCCGAAAAATTATTTGGTTTATGCATTTTTTAGCTTTACATCAGAAAATAAACTATTTTTTCTTGGTTTAACAGTTATTTCAGATATACAAAACTCAAGCCGCTTAGATAAAAACACGTATTTATCACCTTTTCAAAAATTACATTTATTGAGTCAAATGCGGACACACACAGTTACTGTTGCGGATAAAATGGGTATTTTAGAACGCATCCGTCAAATGGTCTGTCGACGGTTTGTTTTTTGTGTGTGGTAACACTGTTTCTTGCTTGGCTGGCACCCCCATATCCCTCTATAATTTGAGGGGAACCCCGTTATTCAGTATCACAAATTATAGAGGGATGGCTGGCACTTCTTGGAAAGATCGGAGCGGTCTTCGTAATATTCGTAAATATTCTGGAATATATTTTATTAAAACCGGGTTTAAACGGGTGTGGAGACCCAGTGCATATACCTATATTTGGCGACCAGGGCGGACCCTATTCTTGCCGGGGAGGCAATCATCGTAGAACGTGAGAACGAAGTTTTGACTACATGGACACGCGGTTTTGACGTGACGTGTCGGCATGGAAGGCTGGTGATGGTTTTTATGTGTTCTAGGGTTTATGAGCTCATAAGGTTAGGCTAGGGTTACTAGGGACCTAATCAACACCACCAGTGCCGGCAACGAAGAGGACTTCAAGAATTTGTATGTAAGTTGTAGAATTAAGTATTTTAGGTTAGGCCTCACAAGACATCATCAGTCCCGGGTATACTCATAAGGGCCCAGCTACCCGTGTGTGTGTGTGAGGGTGTGTGAGGGTGTGTGTGTGTCTGGTGATTGTCTTGCTGGTTGGAAGGTGTCCGTTCGTCGAGCAGGCACCTTTCACCAACAGTTACTGTCCAGTCCAGTCCAGTAACTGTCCAGTAACTGTCTGTATAACGGAAAGATAAAGGTCTGAAAAAACATGTCTGTGAGCTTTACATTGATCAGGTAAGTAGTTGACTGCAAAAATCCTTGAAATACCAAAGGCAAGGCTTGAAGTTACAGATAAATAACAAAGAGGAAGAGGAAAACCTAAACGAAATTACTTTACGAAGTGAAAAATAAAGCTGTTGTTGTCGTGTCGTTGGAGACGAGTGAAGAATGGCGGTTACTCCACGGACAAGAGCGTAGTTCTTAAATTTTGGATGGATGGAAAACGTTTATAGGAATGAACCCAGCGCATTCTTATCAAGGTTCTACGATCTCACCACAACCCTAAAAGGGTTGTTCGAAGGCTGAAACACAGTTGACAGAAGCTGCAGTCGAAAATACGTAGATTTGCATACTGTTCCCATGTGCACGTACTAACTCTACAATACCTGTAGCAGCCGGCTTCAGAAGAATAAGTAATCTTTAAATGAGGTAAATAGAGATCAATGTTGCTTGAAAATTTTGGTGTTTCTTTTGTACTTATATACTTATATATATCTTGGATGGTTGTTTCTTTCAAAGTACGTAAATTCGGCAGTCTGAGGTCTTTTATTGGGGAAAAAAGTACATGAGATTCTGGTTATAGTTTACCTGTAAACGAATGCCCATTTTCAGAAGTTCATAAATCAGTGGCGATTTACATACACTAAAGCATGTCAGTCCAAAAACGAAACAAAGTTTCAAGTTGTTTTTGTTTCCTTAAAAATATTAATGTAAATGTATGGACTTTTTATTTATTGTTTTTTTTTATTACTATTCAAAATAACTGTTTGTCAGCCACTTAAGGCGACAACTACTGCTGGTGACAACTACTACTGCTACGTGCGTGCGTCTCACACTCTGACATGACTCGTCTTGCACTGATCTATCTGTCGGTCGAGCGAGAAGGAATCAAGCTGCGAACGCGCGTAAATAAACCTACATAAGTAAATAAAATTATTATAAATATATTTATTATAATATTACTTTAATAAATATATATAGTATGCCTTAATTAGCTTTTTATTTAAATATATTTCAAGTAATAATTTTCTTTTATTTCTTGTAATCTTTCAAGTTATATTGTGTAATTATAAATAAAAACGCTAATTAAGGCATACTATATAATCTATATATATTTATTAAAGTATTATAATATTATAAATATAATTATTAAATAATAATCAACGGGACTCATTTACGGATTTTACGTTTTGGTATTTTTTAATAAAAAAATACTTATTAAGCCACCTCATTCCAGATATTCTGTCTTTTTTTTACTAGCATAACATTATCGCGGCCTTTCGCCCACCGACTGTAGGAGAAGAGATAACTACTTATATGTTTATTATATAATCTCAGAGTTAATACATAAATTATATCAATAACCCGTTCCGGAGTTTTACAAACAAACAAAATTATAATTATAACTATAAAATTAATAACGAGACTCATAAATATCATCAGTTGACACATACTTGATAAATTGTCAATTAATTACCGCCATAATTAATTCACAAATGATAAAATATTCAAGTATTAATCAAATTAACATTTTTGCTACTCTAGCTTCGTTATCACATTCTCGATCGTAAGTGGGAAGAGCTTTAAGATGAATATTAATGAATCCTTCCCAGAAGCGTTTGAAAATCCATTTAGTTGTTCCGATAAATTCCTGCCAATGTATAGCAAATTATAGTTCCGATAATATCGAAGTTCTTTTATTCTGCAGTGAATCAACAAATACCAAGAAAAGAAATATCGAGCATTAATCTAACACGGAACTTCACAATTGTACTACGTAATCAAAATATCTGTAGACTTAACTTTTTCCGCAAATATTACTTCTATTAAAACGCGCGTGAGGTGACATACTAAATGATTATTACATGCGGCTTCAACACTTACGTGTGATTGTTGTTGAGTATATGCCAACCGTTTCACCGATACAATTTCGGCATTATCAAGACGAGTGTCGTTCTTAGAACGACGACGCGGCTTTCACCGTCGTTGTAAATTTTGTAAATAAAGGCGATGTTTTTCATGGTTCTATAGATAGAGTATTGTGTGCAACTGAACATAATTAAACAATGGGACACTCATGCAAAACTATTATGAAACTCAGTTCGTTCGTTTCGTAAACAAGCACTCGGGTCCCATGTCTATTAGAACATCTACAAAAATCGGAACCGGAAGAAGTTATGGGTGTAATTTTGGCTGGACCGGAAGTGAACATTCTGTCATAGAATGTACAGAAAGCGGAAACACGAATACGGAAAAAAACGTGCCGACGAGTGGCGAATTTTTCTACATTATTTAAATGGTTCTAAGACTTCTTAGTATTATTATCCCTTTAAAAATATTTAATGTAAACTAGGTCGCCAATACTCACAAGCTCATAACATTTCACTGTTAAAAAGTTATCAGATCTCATGTAGAGCCAAGCCCTTAACTCTATAAGGCCTTCTATCTAGGCCTTGTGCCTAACTCTATAAGCCCTAACTTTACAAACCCTACATCTTGGTCAAAAAGTATGGCAGGTTTGACCCATAAAGAAATCCTCAAAAAGCAAGTTTTTTTGTCAGGCGCAAGAATTTTAACGCCTTGTTTTTTTTCTCCTTGACCCCTTTATGGTATGGGGGGTTGGAGGGTTAAATTTACTGTAATTTCAATATTTTTTTGGCTGTGTGCAAATCGTAGCCTTCATACCAAACTTCATATTACTAGGACTTTTGGAAGTTGGTTGTGAATACTTTTTTTTAATAATGTATTCTGTAGAACTGTAGAACCGGTGTTCTGTCGGACCTTTTAAGAGGAGTTTTAGGGTGAAAGTAACAGATTTCTTAATTTTTTTGTTGTTTGTGTGCTAATCCTAGCCTGCATACCAAATTTCAGCTTTCTATGACTTCAGGAAGTT
The DNA here is from genome assembly GCA_934047225.1 of Ypsolopha sequella. NCBI lineage: Eukaryota > Metazoa > Arthropoda > Insecta > Lepidoptera > Ypsolophidae > Ypsolopha > Ypsolopha sequella. The sequence continues at coordinate 16,398,142 of OW203996.1, forward strand.
TTGAAAACTTTGAAAATAAGCATTAATTTACCATGAATGATAACTTATAACAAATAACAAACAATTAAAACACGTAATAATATCTGAAACGAAATCAAATTATCCTTCCTCAATGCGCATATCAAGTCAATGTAAATGAGTCAAATTTTGTTTGTTTCATATAAGAATTTCCCTGTCAAAGCACTTTTATTGTCAAATACTCATGGATGTATAGTATAGGTTCGTGCAAATACTAAATACGAAAATGCCTTAATCTGCGGAATTCTTTCCTTAAGTCGATCACGGAAGTGACGTACAAGGCGCTGACAAAAAAGCATCCGCTTCAAAAAAAAAAACAAAATTTAATAAAAATTTTATAAATTTTGGTCTTGAAAGTAGACTCATTATGAATTACTTCGAGTGCAATTTGGCGCACGCGATTTTCAACTGTATTAAAGTCGCTCTGCCACTGAATAAGATCGCCGTCCGCGCTACATCGTGGCTTGGATCCGTCTCTAGCCAAAACAAGTCAGGGGGTCTAGCATAGCAGGCCATATCGAGCTTTAACCGCTCGATACAAGCATGTCTATCCCTCTCGAGGTAGAACAAGAGAGTGAGAGAGAGCACTGTATCACGCGCTATCGAGCTCGATATGGTTGCCTATGCTAGACTAGCTTGAAGACAAAACTTATTAATATGCACCGCTTAAAAATACTCTGATAGTTACCGTTTTGAACAGTTTTAGAGAAAAAGTTACTAACAACCTTACAGTTCAATGAAAAAATAAATATAAAAATAAATTCAATCGTCAAGTTCACAGAAGCTACGTCTAATTTGTAAGTAACAAAAAGGCTCAGTAAAAGCACAATGAAAGCCCGTTGAAAAGGGAATTTGTTCTATTATTGAAGTGCTAAAACAGTTTCTGATGTACTGCATTCATCGCGGTCTGCCCGTGATTGTTGGTTTGCGTGCCTCGACTTGATAATTGCGCTAAATGCGCAATCTGCTACTGAGTATGGACATTCCACTGACGAACAAATAAGGTGCTCTAAAGAACTGAACAAATAGAAGGGGGCATATTGTGACATAAGCCCGTTTTTTGCTTGATATATGTGACTTTTGACCTTCGACCAAAATAAAATGAATGGACGGGCCTTGTCTTTACAATTTGCTCACTCATAACGAGTCTAAGCAATTGGATATATACTTCAATACCTAATTTTTATTTTTATGTTTATTTTGCTTTTTGCACTTTGTAAATGCACAAGAAGGTATTTTTTCGTCAGTTATTTGGATGGCATGTAATAATAAGCGTATGTGTCACTCTTCTAACAGACAGAGACAGAGATGAAGTGAGAGCCGGCGCTCACTTTACAGACATCAAAAATATGTACGCTATGGCCCGTCCACTTATTTTATTTTGGTCGAAGCTTTTGACAGGCGTTCCCAACACTTTATTACTCCCAAGCAAACGCAATTATTCAACGCCAAATGCCGACAATCGTAAAATAGTCCACATCAACCTTTTTCTCTTATAACTACACAGTAAAGATTAAAACTCGTATTGCGCCAAATTCCAAAACCTTTGCCGTAAGATGGACCATTTATTCTTCGGTTTATTTGTCTCCAAGAATGCGTGAAGAGGCGAACGAATTCCGAGGCACTCTACAGTCATAATTTTCATCCCTTAGTACAAATACCACTCACACAACCCTAAATTTTAATTAAATTGCCTGTAGGGCAAGAGTGTCAAGGGTCAATTAGATGCAAAGAGGTGCGAAAAATACCTAGAACAGCCAAACTTAATGAAAAGTAGCACCATTTTCTCTTACCTGTGTTTTGGGACATTCATAAATTAGGTCCGTGAAAGTTTTAGCGTTTTTATTGAATCAACGAAAGTGTTCAACTTTGCTATTCGCCTGGAACTGTTTTCGGGCATCATTATGTTACGTAAAAGGCGAGAATAGAAGTCAAAGTATTTGCGCCAAGTTGTATTTTTACAAATATTTAATTTATGTATTTTTGTTCTACTTGAAACCTGCTTTTATATTTTTTTTTTGTTGGTGGCGCGTTCTCCGTCCTCAGTGTCCTCACATGCTCGTTTTTCAGCCTCGCCGGGATATGACCGATTTTCCCATCCTTTCGCGCTCGCGTGCTCGTTTTGAGGCGAGCCTATACATAAAAAATATATAAACAAAACGTTAAAGTTTGAATAAGTTGCAGTAAAACTTTGTAAAGTTTAAAACATGCAAATATATAAAGTGGAGCAATAGATAGATACAAACACAATTGTATGTCAGCAAACATTAATTATTTCATAGCAATATACTTCTCGTTTTTGCAACTGCATTTTCTAGAATGTCCCTAATTCTTACATCGACTTTCTTCAGGTCTTCCTGAAGCACGTAAATACAAATGTCATTAGCTGCTGAATAGACCGAAAGTTTTTATTTCTAGACTCGCAGCAGTTGTTTGCTTATTGAGTTAAATCCGACAAAGTATTTATTTGATATACGAGATTTTGTACGATTTTTCTTTACAAAATGCAAGGCTTAATGACTCGTAAAGTATATGTTTACTAACACATTGGATTCTTATGTTACTAGTCCGCAAAAAAATTCACGTCGTCGCCGTTACAGGTACGGTTTATGAGGTCTGACCTTGACTGCACTAGTAATTTTTTCTCTATCGCACGTAGTAATTTTGTTCGCGAATGAACAAATGCGCTAATCCCCCACTACTTTCGCCGAGCAGTCAAAAATCGTGCCGTGACCTGTAACCGGCTATGTTTCGTACACAAAACTTTACTGTTCTGTCATTTAAACAAAGTATCAAGCATATGTTGAAACCTTGCTACCAACATCAATGTTGATATTTATAGGTAGTTGTAATAAAGCAATTTGGCTGACGGCGCTAAGCTTGAGTGGCGCGGCGAAGCTCGCCTGCCATGAATAACAAGAAGGGAGGCCCATCGCAGGCTTTATGGCCTGAAAGACCCTCATCTACAACCTTTACAGCCTTCGATAGAAATCAATGGCTACTTTTGTAATGTCGGGAGGTACAGAGGCAAAATTGAGAGGTGGTTTGTTGAATTTTATAAATTGGGATGAGGTTAAATTTGGATTATAATATTAATTAAAAAAAAAAATACCTGTTAACTGGATTCGAGCTAATCGTGTAATCTTGCTCACCAATTCGTGACCTACCGAAGAAAGGCCAGGTTAACCCCGGGATAAAAGATTTTGTTTGGTTCAATTGAGGAATGTAGAAGAAGTGAAAGAGGTGTGTCAGGATCGTAGCAAAAGGACTCTATACCCTACTCTCTACCTTCCTCTTTGGAAAATGGACGTGAGTATATAGTATACTTATGTAAATATGTAACGATAATTATATTTAAACATTATTTTATTTACATGAAATGCGCTACCGACTGCGCCACCGAGGTACTCATCCTTCACCGTTGTATTTTTCCGATATTTATGTACACTGAATTTTTTTTAATACCTACAAGAGTGCATTAGAAACTAGAAAAGATCAATTAGTAACAAATTTCAAGTAAAACAAATATTTTGAAAATGTTCCTCGGGCCAGGATTCAAACCTGCAACCTCTTGCTTACACGACAAGTGCGTTACGAACTGCGCCGCCGAGGTACTCATCCTACACCGTTGAATTTTTGCACCATACCTTTACACCGAATTTTTGTTACTACTTGATACACTAGCCAGTAATGCACACACTGAACGCCCCCGAGGGTGTTGTGTAATTTCAAGCCTTGTTCATAGGAACAGAGATACGAGAGAGAACGAGATACAGAGATGTCGTTGCTACAATAAGTATTAATTCGGACCGGTTTAGAAATACGTAGTTCTCATTAACTAAGATTATGTTTTAATAGCGAAATTCATCGCTTTAGGATAACCTCTTAAGAGGGCACCGAGCAAAATAATCTAAAACGACAGTCACTGTTAAATTGATTTATTGCATAATATTTCAATGATAAATAAATAAAATATATATTTATTATAACAGAAAATGTATCTACACTTCCGCCGCAGCGAATATTAAAAATAACTTATGATGTAAGAAACAAATCTATCTAAATTAGGCCCAAAATCTAAAAAAGGTATTGGGGTTTTAGTCATTTCAATAACTTAACTGTCGAATTTTGTCTCAACCACAATTCAAGACAATCACAAACGTTATAAAATACAATTGGGCCGTTTCACATTCTTAAAATTTTGTCGGGTAAATTAAATATGATTTTTTCTGTTAAATTCAATAAATCAGACCACGATAAAAACGACCACGAGAGAACAAGCAAGGTGTCTAATCGTTCTACGCTTGGCGCAGCCTTAATATTACTAGAGTGCATCAAAAACTAGAAAAGATCAATTACAAACAAATATCAAATATGACAATTTTGAAAAAACCTATGGGCCAAGTGACGACAAGTGAGTTACCAACAGCGCCACCGAGGTACTCTTTATAGACCGTTGAATTTTTCCACCATTCCTGTACACCGAAGTTTTGTTACTACTTGATAGTAATGCACATACTGAACGCCCACGAGGGCGTCATGTGAATTCACGCCTTGTTCATAAAAGCAAAGGAAGTGGAGTTCATGAAGAGGCCGCGGGTGCTGTTTTCTATACCACAGTATTCAACAAAGACGGTCAAACATAGCAGACTTCGTTTGACGGGGTAGAGGTTCTTTTTTATAATGTTGTAGGACCTATTATTGAAATACAAGGCATCATTGACAAGGAATACTGTTTTTGAAAAGAGTATTCTAGGAAGTCATGTACAACATGCTGGAAATTGTATGCCCGCAACATAATTGATACAAAACACACAATTAATTTGTGCTATTATTTAATTTTTTTTCCAAAACAAATGAGATAATTATCGAGTTTTATTATATTCTAGTCATACTAGACCAAAAATAGTACACCCAACAAAGATTTTCATCTACAATTAGGTATTTGTTCAATTTTATAAAACTTTCTCTTACGTCTATTATTTTGCACACAACTGTATGTATTAAAGACCATTAGAGACCAATAGTTTTGATGGAACGCATTTTATTCACTATGACACAAAACCTGCTTTTGGGACTAACTTAAGAACCAAGTTTTAAACAATCGTCTTTCTCAATGTCTTTGTCGGAGTTAAAAGTTTCTTGTGCAAACTTTTAGAAGTTCGTTAAATCAAGTGATTTTGGTAAATATTTTCCATAGTATTCATAGGCTGCAAGTAAAATATCCATGAAATAGAAGAAGACGTAAAAAATGTCACTATTAAAGTTAAAACTACCTGCATGCTTATAGGTAATAAAACCTTTTAGGGTAGAAGTGATGAAATATAGACAAATTTACAAGCGCAAGTTAAAAAAAAACAATTATAAATATTGTTTTGACGAATAAATTAAAATAGTAGATTTGTTATATGAGTGCATTAAACGAGCCATATTATCTGAGATATTTAGCTGCCCGAGCCTTGGCGAAGGCAGCTATAGTTAGAGAAAATATGGGTCGTTTGTAGCCGATTTCAACACTCTATTTTTCACTTCGATTGCCAGGAAATGAAACAGTATTATTTCATCATTACTGGATGACATATTTAACTTACTGCTGACTGAGAAAAAACAACAGCTCTTTCCCGCCACTGTTTTTTTTATTCTTTCATCATTTGGGAAGGCAAAGGGAATTTACCCCATACAGCCATGTCTAAATGACCTAAATAAATAATCAGACATGCATGTCTTTTTATTTATTTCATATTATCTCTCTTTAAAGTCTTTATTTTATATTATCTTTTTTCAAACTGTATATGTCCTTGAGCATCATCTGAAGATTACCGTCGCCAAATTAGCAGCTCGATGTTTGTCTGTATGAATATCGACGGAAACGACATTGAAATAACGTTCAAATCAGTGCACAATGCGTGGTGGCTGTTACGACGCTCGCTGCGTCCTTGAAAGGGCAAAATAGGAGAAAGTAATACTTTTCACATGGGCGTCATTGTTCGATTGAATAATTCTATGTTATATTTATAGCAATCAAGTTTATCTATTTATCAAAGCATAAATGAATTAAATCACCTAAGCCGCTTAGGAGCAGTAGGAAAATCAAGCCAAAAAACACCATTCAGTTGAAACAATTTTTCATATAGAAGTTTTGGTGGTACGAAAAAGAAAAATGTTGCATATGTTGTCCTAGAGTTGATAATCCATAATAAATTTTTTCAATATTTTTGTTTAGGCCATAAAAGAGGAGTAGGCTTTAGAAAGTACCCATTTGGCGGTATTAAGGGCCTTAAGTAAACACTTTTATTCACTAGAGCAAGGCCGGCCAAACACAGGCACGCGGACCAGTGGCCCGCCAAGGCATTTGAATTTGCCTACCAGCACTTCGGTCGGCCATCTAGCCGACAAATTACTACAGGAAAACCACTTCACAGCTCACATTAAATAAAAAGAAATATGTTATTTCATTTACAAATAAAGTAAACTAAAGCATATTATGTCTTTTTTGTGTCTAAATTACCTTATGTATATGGTAGTAGTGGTATCCCGGCGCCGCCAGCCTAAGAAATTTTGCTCATCTGGAAAATATATTGGCCAACCTTGCACTAGAGCAAAAAACGTAGTTTCTGTCCGCTTGTACCAAGCATAAACCAATACTTTTTAAAACATGAGAAGTGAAAATGCCATTTTGCATATCAAGCAGAGAAAAAGTTATCATAATACTACCATTCAATTTATCTTTAAAAAAGACAGGCTAATAGGCGGCTTAGATACGGAGCGCAAGCAACATAAATATCTCTGGTGTTCTCAAGTAAGGACATGTCATACCTTATCATGTTGGTATCCAGCTCGTTTAGAACATAACTAATAGCCTACAAGCAGCATGTAGACTGTAGATTCTAGAGTGTTACGTTATCTACTGGACAGTCAACCAGGATAACCAATGAGCGGAATTAATTTAAGATTGGAGATACGAATCTATATGGCGAGGCATAAAGGCAAAGCGAAAGGAGTAATAACTAATAAGTGTAGTTTATGGCCCTTGTTTATTAATAATGCGGAACTGGAATGTAATTTTTTATGTGGTAAGATAACTAGTAAATCTACGATGAAGAAACTTTACAAGTTAAAGAAAATACTAAAATATTATTTGTTTTACTTTTTCAAAACATGAAGCCCCTTAAATGTCCAATATGTTATTATCTAGTACCGTCCACAGATTGCTCTAAATCCAACATTATAAAAGCAAAACTACATCGCATTTCGATATGATTCTGCTAGTGTATTTAATAAACGTCATGTTATATGAACGAATCTTGAGAACTTTAAAAGTTTTCAAGTTTTAATACGAAAGTTGTTATGGCTCTTTCAGCTCACAGACGAATTATATCCACAATGAATAAACAAGAAACGTAAACAAGCAGCCACGGTCAGGTAGGACCTTAATTCTGTTTAGAGTGGACCTTTATAGATAACCACTAAATAAGAGGAGGGTTTGGGAAAACATTTTTTTTTTTATTTAAATTCGAAATTCAAATAGTTTATTTTGCAAAGCAGGTATAGATATATACACTTTTTACACGTCAAATTTAATCTAATAAAGAAAATATATGTAATAAAATAATAAATGTACATGAACTAAATTAAAGGTTTATTTAATTTATGTAGCAATATATATACGATTAAAATTATAGATAAAATATATATTATACAAGGTGAAATCCAATCAACCGCCCGAACCCACACCGGAGACCCGGCCAGGGACCAGCGGGCCTATTGTGTATCTCTAGTTGCCTTCTGGACTGGGTGTCTATCATCAAAAACATAGATATACTATCGAATTCCGATGTCCTAAGGATATTTTCGCACTTGAAGTGACGACACAGATTGTTAATAGTTCAATACCCACTAAAGGCAATTTTGAAATTTCGGTTTTTAGCTATGTTTTTGATGATAGGCACCTCGTGCAGTTGGCAACTAAAGATACAGAATAGGGGGGCTGGAACAAGGTTCAATGATCACCAACCGAGCCCCCAGCACGAATCTAGGCGTCCGACCAAATCCCATCCTATATACTACATACTAATAAGGTTACATATATAAATACATGCCTACCTCCGCCCATTCGATTCGTCTTGCTAAGAAGAACGGGCAAGAAACTTAGCAGGATCATGTCTTTTTTTTTCAACATATATGACATATCTACTTTAACCAAGGGATAAGAAAACACAAGACAGCAGGAATTCAGGTTAATGAAAAAAAGAAAAACATATACCTTTGCCTACCTGTCTCATATAGTCTATTTCCTTTCATCAAGCAAGCTAGTGGATTGTTGTGTGGTTTAAATATTATTCTAAATCGAAGAATAGACCGGAATTGTGCGTAACCTCTCTTCAGAACTTCAGAACCCTTTTGCCCAGTGTAATTTTGGTGGATTCCATGGTTCAGTGGAAGACCACGACAAGCTGACTTGCCGGCCGGCATCCGTCCACATGGAAGCTTACATCAATAACTCCAGGAATAAGGTATTGTGCATTCCTTTCTTTACCGAACGATTTTCTTTTGTCTTATCTACCAAAATCGATCAATTAGTCCTTCCCTCTGTGTCAGGATCGTGTCAATCATACAGTCCAATTCACCCGTCAACCATAGTTAGCCCGCGCCACCATTTTGTTGACAAATATTTGTCAAATATTCTGACTGTAGCAGAAACTACATTATAAATTATAATATACGCAAAAAACAGTAGCATGACTTTGGCGTCCCAAACTTTTAATTTACAAAGCATTTGGCGGTCATGTTAGATTAAGAGCGGTTTCGCAGCCGGAGAGTGAAAAACCCGCCTTTGTCTAATTAATCGAAACAGAACACTTAAATTTAAAATTCACGCAATAGTCATTCAACAAAATCTTATAATATATGTATGGTGTATTTTGACATCGCAAAGTTTCCATTGGTTTTTGTAAATTAGAATATCAAAATTTTAGAATTTCAAAAATTTTTTAATTTTATTTCACGGTGACCAATGGAAACTTTGCGATGACATCATTATACAATACATAAGTAATAAGGTTTTGGTGAATAACTATTGAGTGAATTTTGTATTTCGGTGTTCTGTTTCGATTAATTAGAAAAAGGCGAGTTTATCACAATCCGGCTGTGAAACCGCTCTTACCATTCATAACATGTTTTCATCATCAATGTTGTACATTGTTGATCGAAGGTTTTCATTCAAAATCTTTTGTGTAAGTATTTAATTTCATTAAATAAGATGTGAGATATTATTTTGTTCAAATACTAGCTTTTGCCCACGGCTTCACCCGCATTGTATTAGTTTTTGTGTAGTAGTCCTATCGAATCGGTCCATATTTTTGAGTCCTGACCTAATGTAAGGAATATATAAGTAATATGAAGCTGAGGAAAGAATTAAGAAAATAACAGGACCAAACTTAGCTCGTATTCCAACTTGAGGAAGTTTTCAGATCTCAGCTGGTATGTAACAAAACAACAATCATTCTCTTTGTATTAGCAGAGTGTACTTTATTTTACGATTTTCTCAATTTATTTTTGTTTTCATTGCACTAAAACACTGGAGGATAACATTGGGAAATATGGTTATGAAAGTGTAGCATAGAAATTTCCGGGATTATAATTTCTTACAATACATTAGTTTATACTTACTTACACCATAGATAAATAAAGGAAGGATCCTTCTTTTATCTATGCTTACACTATCTGCTCCTACCACAGCTCCTACGTACACTTACACGATCTCAGTACAAAAATTACGAAAATGTCATTACTTCGCCCGCGAGGTAATCATACTTCTCATTAAGGGCCTTACTATTGCCAAATGGGTACTTTCTAAAGCCTACTCCTCGTTTATGGCCAAACCAAAAATAATGAAAAAATGTATTATGAATAATCAACTCTTAGACAACATATGCAACATTTTTCTTTTTCATACCACCAAAACTTCTACATGAATTTTTTTTTTACTGAATGGTGTTTTTTGACCTCAAATTCCCTACTGCTCCTGAGTGGCTTGGCCGATTGAATTCATATATGCTTTGATAAATAGATAAACTTTATAGCTATAAACATAACATAAGATTATTTAATCGAGTAATCACGTCCAAGTGAAAAGTATAATTTTCTCCTATTTCGCCCTATCAAGGACGCAGCGAGCGTCGTAACAGCCACTATGCATTGCGCGCTGATATGAACGTTATTTCAATGTCGTTTCCGTTGATATTTGTAGTGACAAATATCGAGCTGCTAATTTGGCGATGGTAATCGCCTTAAGTATTGGGAAATATAAGTTAGTTCAATTCTTACATGAACCCGTTGACAAAAATTATCAAAATGTAATTAACAAACTTCGACCTCGTGTTATTCGTATTTGTGCCAGCCGTCCGTTTCCCTAGGGAACTACCCGATTTTCTGTGATTATAGTAGTTGTAAGGACACAACACGATTCCCGTGGAAAGAATTAACAAAATACCAGCACCAGACTGGGTATGTGGTTCAGTTCGATGACCACGCGAGCCATAGCGGCGGCGGTTACAAAATTTTTCATATGAATTAAAACCCAGAAAGTACTGAATCTCAGGTCAAATTTCATGTCAATTTATCAACTCGTTTTCGAGTCCTTAGTTAACTAACCAACAAAGCCAAAAACCAACAGACCTTCAATTGGTTTATAAGTACGAGAAGGACATACGAATTAATAATCTACTAAAGCGATCACTGATCACCCGTTACGGTGTGATCAACGGTGTGTCTGAGTAACTACCATCCAACATTTATGCTATAGGAATAACAGTAAAATTTTGGAATAAAAATGTAATGAGAATTTTTGAACAATGTTGAAAAATGTGGACTTTATTATAATGTATTTAGTGGATTCATTTACATCAGTTACAAACAACGGTGACACGAAACTTTAACCAAAACATCCGCACTAATTAGACACTCGCTTTTTTTACTAAAATGTCTACCGCTTGTATTCAGTGCCACAAAATATAGCCTAGTGGGCCTATGCTATGGGTAATTTTAGGCCGTGCACTAGTGCATTAGTGAAAGATTCATGCAAATCCATACAGTCACTGCAGCGCGAGTGAGTTACAAACATTCAAACATTCGCATATACAGTGTGTCCCTCATACAAGTGCACATCCGAAAGTGGGTGAAACTAGATCTAAATATATCGACAAAAACAAAATGTTTTTTTTTTTTTTTTTTTTTTATCTCCAAAAGATACTCCACCTGGGTATCTTTGTATGGGACGCGAGCGCAGTGCCTTTGGTTAACCGCTCGTAGAAAATATTATATTTATGATAGAACGTTGTATTTTTTTTTGTTAGAAAGGTAATCGAATAGGCAATGATAAATAGAAATAAAAGTATAGTAAAATGGGGACATTATTTTGAAAAAATTAACGATTACTGAAAAAAAAAGACGGAAAAATAAAAGAAATAATCTTTTAGAATATTATTTTTATGGTAATGGTAGTTGATTATGTTTTGTTTTTGATTTGGTATGCAACGTCTATTCTTAAGGATTATAACAAGTTTTATTTCATTGCATTACTCGCGATAGATCAAAAGTTATGACATATAGTCTCCATGGTAGGCAAAAAAATTTATAAAACGTAAATTTATAAAACAAAGATTTTCTAAAAAAATAAATCATTTTTTTGTCGATAAAATAAGGTGTAGTTTCACCCCTTTTCGGATGTGCACTTGTTCGTGGGACACACTGTATATTTATAATATAATTAATATTCAATCTTCAAATTTCAATCTTCAACAAAAAAACTAGCTTCTACTAACAAATAAAATGCCAAACTCCAGACGTTCTTAGAAAACTAAATAAGTTTTTCTTTATTTTTATTGATAAATTAATAAAAAGGCCACGTTGCACTTTTACGGCTACAAGACTAATTTAGCCAATATGACTTCTTTTTTATTGGATGTAGAATAGATATTATTATTACTAATGCAATATTATCGTGGAAAATTAAATGTTTTGTAAGGCTTTTATTGCAAAAAATAAAAATATTAAGGTTAAACATCAGTCGTTCGGTACAAAGTGCACAACATATCTTTGTTTTTCTTGTTGTGAATTTAAAAGTGAAAAAGATATTTGTCCGTGGCAATAAAAAACGTAACTAATATTCTTTATTATACTATAATTTATTGGCGTGAATTGCCATGAACCTATGCCTTTTCCACTTTCAATTTCTTAATAAGAAAAACAAAGTTAAGTTGTGCACTTTGTACCGAACGACTGATGTTTAACCTTAAGTGTTATTCAAAACGATCATAAGGAAAGTACTTTCAACATGTTCAGGGGTGTCAAATAACTGCCAAATATTTTAAGGGTTCCGTCCCTAAAGGGTAACCTACGGGACCCTATTACTAAGACTCCGCTGTCCGTCTGTCTCTCCGTCTGTCTGTCCTTCTGTCTGTCCGTCTGTCTGTCCGTCTGTCACCAGTCTGTATTTCGTGAACTGTGATAATTAGACAGTTGAAATTGCAGCTATAACAACAAATAGTAAAAAACAGAATAAAATTAATATTAAAATTATAATATAATATTTAAGGCACCCATACAACAGACATTTTGCTGTTTTTATAGATAATGGCACGGAACCCTTCGTGCGCGAATTCGACTCGCACTTGGCTGGTTTTTTTACTTTATACATAATAAAGCAATTTTGTTTTTTATTTTTCATAGGTCCAAGATTTCCTTCAGTCAGGAACATCGCCAGACAGGCGACTAAATGAAAGTACAAATAAACAAACTTTAGTGCTCGTCTGGCAATTTTAATAAACACTCGTAGAAACAGGGAAAGTTCACAATTGTTTCACTTGACCTTAATTTTTGTGGCAGGGAAAGGAGAAAATTGGGGAAGCCAAGGGAAGAAGTTAATTTATTCATCCATTGTTGCTGAAAAAACAAAACACCAATCAGTTATTATAAGATTGCCATCGGCAGGGTAAAACACTGGCCTGTCAATCTTGACATCCAGGTTCAATCGCCGGTCGTACATTCACCAATGAGTTTTTTGGAATTTGTATGCATGGTATTTGTTCTTACTTACCACTTGCTGAACGGTGAAGGAAAAAATCGTGAGGAAACCTGCGTGCAGTAAAAAAGCGTGTATTGTACCCGAAGTACGGCAATACCGCTCGCACAATGGGTCAAGTGGGACAGACAGGCAATTCGTCACGTTGGGACGTAATAATCGTCGGTGAAACACGGGTGTACCGAGTGTGCCATGCCATTTTCCGTTGAATCATGTTGATTTAGGTCTCGATAACTGCCCTACACTTTCAACAACATATTTTGATCAATAAGTCTATTTATTTATTAATAACAATAGATTTATTTACAACGATAGAATTATTTATAAAGATAGTTTTATTTATAACGATATTATTAAGAATTTTCAGTATAAGATGTTGCATCTTAATTATAATTATTATATATATTTTAATCAATACTATTTCGTCCATGATACTATTAATGTTTAAATCGGTGACACTACCTATATATATGTTTTATATTTTTGGAATAATTTATTGTAAAATAATATGTACCTATTATAGTTTTTGCAACTTCAAAATAATTTTGTACATATTTTTTATAGATTTCAAGTTTCGTAACTCTTTTGTTAAATATCCTTTTTGACATAAATAAAATGTTTATATTCCGTAACGTTTTTTTTCATTTTTTTATATTTTTTCAAATACTATTGTAATTATAGTTGTAAGGTGGTTGTAAGCATTAGATATTAATAACAAAATCGAACTTTTTATAGTTTTCAAAATATTTCGACCTCTTCAATGAGGCCGTCATCATTCGACTGATACAACTACATATATTACAACTATAAATAAAAGGCTAATATAGCTACAATTATATTTATTAATATTATTGTAGGAATTTATTAATGTTTAATGTAATGTTTCGTTTTTAGTAAGGATAATGTTGTGTATGCATGTTAATAGGACACCAGATCGAGGCTGTATTCGTTTGTTATTTTTGTATGTTTGTATTGTTATTGTTGGCGTCCCTTTTTATAAATAAATAAATTGGACTACATCGTTTTTTACTTCTTACTTGTCTGTCAAACAGAGTACCAGAAACCTTCTATCTAATTGCTAGTTTTAATTAATTGACTTCTGCTTTGAATCCGGTAATATCAAACAATTTTTCGAAAAGGACTTATAAAAATAACTTATAAAAAGTAGAATCTGATTGCAGAATGTTAACTAGATATATACTCAATAACGAAATCCTCTAAAACGGATTCGTTTTTCCAAGAACGGACATGGAAAATAGTTTTTTTTCCATTTCACTCTGTGATTTCGAACCGTATCAAAATCGCCTCTTCCACAATCGGCGTTCCGTTTCTATATTTCGGAGCATATTTTTTCGACCCGAGAACCTGACTGCTTGTGCGTGACTATCAGGTTGCGTGTCGAACACTGATATTTCATACGCATTAGTTAAAAATAATACTATTTCGAAGATAGAATTAACGATCGCTAAAACTGCTACTGCCGCAATGACGTGACGTAACGGGAAGTTTATTCTATTCTACCATTATTTTTTAAATTATGACTGATTTGTAAAGAGCCTCATCACGCCATTTTTTTTTTGTTTTTTACATTTTTTATTCCCACCCGAGTCGCTTGGTATAAAGGGGGTAAAATTTTATATTGTGAATTTCGAAAAAGAGTCATTAGTAGTTGTTTCTAAACAGTTTTCTGATGGAGTGTTTAATAGTTGAGTAATCCTCTACTGATTGCAAAAACAACGACATAAAGTTTTTGTTAGTCTTAAAGCATATAACAGAGTACAGGCGTCTTTACTTCATCACTATCCAAGAAGTTGTTTCATATACAAAGTTAAACAGCAGTTGATGAGACAACAACCGTTCTAGTTTCATCAAGCATCTATTTGCTGTTCCATTGTACCCAAGTCAACAATATTAACTACACCAACTGCCGTTTCAAAGTCTCAATTCAAACTTGGAACAAGTAACTGAGGAAGGACGGAAGGGGGAACAAAGCCTTCGTCGCTGGCGGCTAATCGCACAGCTATCCGATCAGATAGCGTGACGTGTGACAAACACGGGCAAGGCATGTGCAAGAAGTATTATCACAGTTGGCTTCTAGTCCACAACGTTGCGGGGTCTCTTGCCAAATATGTCACAACAGATAGCGAGTTCCACACACAGCAGAGATTTACTGCTGAAATGCTGTCACGGCACGTTGTGTAAGTCCGAAACGATTTAGCCGCGTTCATGAAGAAATAATGTTTAAATTTTGAATTCTTGGAGCGTTCCTTTTTGGAATTCGCCCGTGGCAGCCGCTCACGTTTTCCATTAATCTGGAGGATTTTTAATTTCTTCGCTCGTTACTCTTGCAGGCAGTGCAGGGCGGGCGGTAGCGGTAGGCAGTAAGTCTCCGCGCAGTTACGGTATCATAACATTTTCCCGCCACGCTCAACTGCACTCAAAAGGCAGCGCAAATTCTGCACCCCAGCCGAGCACTTGCATTACCCGCTGCGTAAATTTACGCCCCACCTCATTATTTCGATCCAGCCCTGCTTTCCTTCGCTCCAAATTAATGTAATTAAAGTGCATGGAGTAATATTTTTAAAACGTAAAATGTAATCGTTCCGTTGAGTGAGGTCGTGTGGCGAAGCGATTTCAAAGGGACTTTCGGGTTTGGGAAATTAAAAAAGCTTCAGTGTACTTTTTGTTGTTTATATTTTGGTGCACAATAAAGCGTATTTATGTTATGTTATTGTGGTCTAAGTTTCTTATTCAAACATCGATCGAATGTCGATATTAACTAATAATTTACTTGGCTATAAAACGAATAAAATGAGAGCGAAACTACGATGTACATAGATTCATATTTCTTAATTACCCCATAACAATGATATTTGAGAAAAAGGTTTAAATAGGTTATAAAATCAGCGATCCGCGAGTGGCACGTTAAAACTGGGCTAATTGGCTAACCTGAACTGGCGAATTGAAACGATCCGGGACACAACGCCATACGACGACGATGATGATGATGATGATGATGATGATGATGATGATGATGATGATGATGATGATGATGATGATGATGATGATGATGATGATGATGATGATGGTGATGGTGATGATGATGATGATGATGATGATGATGATGAATTGATGAGTGTCGCGTCGGCGCCGACGCACGACGCCGGACATCGTACGGGACGACACACAGCCACATACAGGGTGTAATAATGACATACTCAGAAAATTAAACCACATGCTCTACTGATTATTCTGAACCACTTCCATAGCAAAACTTTTCAAACAACGCAAAAAAAAACTCACTTCCCCATACATTTTTTTTGGATTTTTTTTCGCGTTGGTTAAGTATAATCTGTAGAATGTGTGGTTTAATTTTCTGAGCAGGTAATTATTTTATTAGAAAGAAAGAAATAAATTTATTTGGGGACAAAAAGAATACATGGAAAAGCAACATATATTTAGGTACATATTAACTATTAACTGAAAACTAGTACTTATAATTAACATATTAATCACAATAGTCAAAGATTAGGATGAAGCTATCCCATGCATTCAACGTCACCAAATTGGCCATAACTCAGCATGGTGCTGTGACGCAATAATCCATACTTATACAAACATAATGTATGCATACTACGCCACAACGCTGGTATTCTGTTACAGCCAGGTTGGGAGTGATATGCGATTGCGGACGCAAAAGTTTGGTTTGCCATAGGTACTGCCAATTAAACTCGTACATTTTAATACATTTTTTGTAAAAGAGTGCAGGATGTATGTACTTATCATGTTAAAGATTTAAATAAACAGTAATATCAAGTAACACATAACAACATAACAAATAATAACAGTAAAAACAACTGACTTAAGTTGTGCGTGCGTAATACTTTTAAAAAGGGCCGTACCAAAGTACGACAAGATTACGTAACGTCAAAACTTGCATAAGTTTCCGGTCGCGGAACAAACTCTCAAAAAGACTGTGATTGGAACGGAACTTTCCAGAATAGTTAGTTTCCTTTGACTGGGAATCCGGAAATTTTCATAACCTGATAACTTTGCAACTTTTGCCGGTTCCCACAGATTTTATTGTAATTCAGTCGACCTCAAAATGTTTAAACTCTATTACAAAGTCCAGATGGTATAACCGAGGTTCGGAAAAACAACAAACTCCAACGTTTAACTGTTTCTCGGACTAGTTTTGTAAGAGAAAATCGAAGTTTAATGGAGCTTTTTGAGGTCGTTTATTTTGGAATGAAGTGACCCACTTAGTGCTTTATGACGGGTCATCACATTTAGGGTTCCATCAAAATACAGACACCCTTACAGCAAATCCTCAGTATCTGCTGTCCACGGCACTCATATCATAACTCAAAAAAGGTTACACTCAGAAAACGTGTCGGTAAAAATGCCACAGTATCGATACTAAGTAAATAATAGTGGTTTATAAAACTAGGTTATTAAAATACAAGTGTGAGTTAAAAAAATGAGCCGTCAGCGTGTTTTTTTATAGTATACAGTTTTATACCTAGTTTTGTGTAGTTTGATACACTACTTTACTACACTCATGCAATAGGTTACCATTACTTACTATTTTTAATCCATAAGATCTTGCTAACAATTGTCGTAAGTTTTTCGTGATTTTCGTGATTCGTCAAACATTTTTGCCTATTATAAAACTTTAAAAAAACAAACGAACGGAAAATATATAACGCACAAAATCTATCCCGCATGTTTGACGATAATAGAGTTACAAAACAAGTACAGTGTACAAGGAACTTTTGGCGCATCGATGACAGTGACAGGGGGGCGAAGCTGAGAAATAAGGGATGGGATAGCAGCGTTAATTCCGATTTTGACAACGACCAATCTACGCGCCATAAGAACCTTGTCGCACTGTAAATTCTTATTGGACTTTTTCAAAACACAAAAACAGAAACCAAAAAAGAACGAAGAGACTGCAAACGGGCAGACGACATGTTGACGACAAACCTCGAACCGTTTTTGTCCCATTCTCAGCAGCAGAATCTGAAATAAAACCAAAGCAGGTGAGTCTCTCAAAAAGTATAGCTATCTACTCCATTGGTAATAGAGTTCAGTTTAGAATAGTTTTAGGTCATAATAGATTGCTTGTTTTAGTTAAGGCTACTGGGGAAAAACTTGAAGTCCCTTCAGTGCTTCCAACTGTCAAGTAAAGTAAGAACTTTACTCAGTTTGAGGAGTCTTTAGAAAATTCTCTTCCAATTTCATCCCATACAAATTACTAAGAAAATTGTGTTTTTTTGCGTCTCAATAAAGATTGTCTAGTTATCCGACCCTGCGTAAATAGCTTATTTCAGAGGTTAAAAATATGAAATAATCGTCGTAACGGGGTATTTTTATAAGTATTTCTATAAGATGGCAGATTGATTTACCTACGTTTAGCAGATTACGTCACAATATAGACGTTTGATTCAGAATAAATAAAATTACGTTTTTGTATTTGAGTTACAAAGTATAAAAAAAACAAATGGTGGTTGAACACGGGATTGTATTTTTTTTTACGTTAGTAAATATATTTTTCTTTTATAAGCTTTATTTTTTTTTTTGTTTATTTACTAGCATTAAAACAATAAAAAAATATATTCGATATATTTCGACCCTCGGTATGGGGCCGTCATCAGTCGAATGCAAAAAAATATTGACAGATAAGTTAGTTATGTTAGTAAAAAAGTAAAAGTGACACTTATGTTAACAATATTGGTAACTTAAAAAAAAAGTAGGTTTCTTTACAGATGGTGTTGATTACTTTTGATATTATCTAATTACTGCTATTACTGCTCTTCTTGTGTAGAATATGTTGGTGATGGATGATGGTGGTTAGTAGTTGTGCAATGAATATATGTATCACAAGGATTTTGACGTGAGGACGGGTGGAGTCGTCATTTGGACATTGCGAGAAATTTTTAAATGCCTGTCTTTGGTAAATAGAGCTCGTTCCGACGAAATTCAAGAAATAGAGTACTTTTGCCTCAATGGCCGCTAGACTAAATAAACTTACAAATAAAATTGCAAATAAAAAGATAAGGAAAATGGTGTCAGTACGTACATTGTAAATAACATAATATATTAATATATACTTTAAATCTATTGATAATACATTTAAGTTTATATAATATACATATATAAGTATATAGATAATTATACATATAATACTCTTAATATTATTAAATGGTACGTTAATTTAGCTGCAAAACAATAGAAGTTCCAAGTTCCTAAAAATGGCTATTGTTTTTTATGTGTTTCAATCATAGTTGTGTTAATGCAGTAACAGAATAACAGCGTACCTTTGCTTCTGGCTTAAGGGACAAAAGCTGAGTCACCGACCTTTTCAACAGAACCTGTCTAATCCTAAATAGTATTTAAGTATTACGTGTTTTGTGTTGTGTTCTGTTGAATAAAAATATTTTTTTTTTTTAAGAAAAATACCTCGGTCCATTTATGATATCTGATTTTTTAGTTTACAAGCTTATGAGCGTCAATGTTCAAGGCATATGTAGGTGAAAAGATTATGAAACAATGCAAGTTAAAAAAGTCTTTGATAGTACAAGAAATCCACTTGGAACAAAAAAGCTGAGGCGCGGCCTCTGTTCACGGGTAAAAGGAAATTCAATAAGAGCGAATTTCCCCTGATTTACGACCACTATTTCCTCGTTAAAACTTCGTAGAGCCTCGAGGTGTGTCCGTGCACGGGGTTTTATTGTAAAGACAATTCAGTTACTGCTTGCTCCAGGTTCATTGTAAAAAAAAAAACGTTTTTCTCGAGTTTTCGTCTTGCAAATGGGCCTTCTTAGTATTCCTTTTTAGGGGAGTTTAGAAAATCGCCTGGTGTTCATCTAAATAAAAATTAAAGATAATTTATTTGTCTTTTCAAATGTACTAACATACAAAATACAATAGATACATAAATGAAAAGACAAAAAGGTTTAGCTCAGCATACAGCTAGCTGACACACATGCCGACAGCGGCCGATTCTCAGCTCAGACTTGTAATACTATATGATGAAACACATATAAGTAACTACAAAATAAATTGAAAAAAAGAAAAAAGAAAAATACTACAAAGTTTTATGAAACAAAAAAAAGGGATCTAGAAAATACTTATTTTTAATTTTTAGAGGGAACATGTAGAGCCTGAGACTGCTTCAAGAGTAGCCATCTGCTACACTTATGTAGTGTGCAAAGAGCCCAATGACATAGTAAAACCAGAACAGTAGATTAACTCAGGCCCCGTACGAGACTTCAATACCTACTGTGTCAGGGTTGTTACTTCTTTTATTTTCGTACCTAGCTAATACAAATCAATATTTAAATACATATATTATACATATACTACGTAGGTATGTATTATGTTTGTAAATATTAAATTCATTTACATTGGGCCTTCAACACGATGGCAGCAGCAGCGACAGCCGGTACGAATAGCGATACGTTAAATGCACGTGTTACCAACTTATCTGTTGCCGTAGGTCAAACTAAAATGACTTCTATATTCATTAGTAACAGTCTTCGTTGCCGCGAGTCGCCGAAATAGTTAAGTTTGTGGTGCTGAACTGTTCTCAAGGCGGCTCCCTTTGGTGGCACGTTTGATCTACAAAGACGCCGCCGCGCCGCTGCGCCGCGCCGCCGTAGAAACTCGAATTGACCTTTATGTAGACCGGGAGCTCAGTACCGTATTTTAACCTTATATGAGGTAGATATTAATAAAAAGCACATTTATTTAAATACGACTTCTTTAATTTAAAATGCTTACAATTTATAATATTAAGCACGATATTTTGAAACATTATCTGTCAAATCCTCACGTGATATTAATTGTAGCCATTGTAAGCGCCTGAAAACAACAAAATAAAAATTCTGACAAATCAACTGACATTTTGAAGCCGATTATGACAAATGAGCTATCAATCGACGACGTAGTGAAACATTCAAACATACATACATTCATATCATACATAATAAACGTATAGACCTTATAACTCATAAAGAAATCTTACTTGCTTATATTAAATAAAGTAAGAAAACTTGAAAATAATCAATTATAAAATTAAAGATAAGCTCCTGAATTTACCTTAAAAACATGGGCATCGTCAAAAGGGGGAAGGGGGCAGCTGTCCCCCCCTAGAGATTTGAAAACTTTGAGATTTTTATAATAAAGTAACCGAAAAATTCGCGAGAAACCCAAGAACATTATGTTTATAAGACAATTATTTTGTTTCTTGTAATGAACAATTAAAAACTTTACATTTGTTTATTTTACCTACAATTCATGTCATCTTGCCCCCCTGGCAACGCTTTTGCTTAAAAATCTTTGTGATTGTTGACTAAATTAATCAGTTCAATTCATTTAAGTACATAATAAAATTTAAGTATCTAATCGAACATTGGCTCCTAGTCTATAATTAAAAAATCTTTGCGATTTCAACCATATCAGCTCTACATTTAAAAACACTTTGACTAACTGACAATCATAGCACAGTTATGATCATAGGTACCTATGTTAAATGTGAACAAAGAAAGTACGGTTTACATCTCTCATTATTATTTATATGTACCATAAATTGTGTACTCACCTTTCTTGTTGAGTTGGTATTGAGAAGAACGATAATTCTGGATTTGAGGAATTATTATTGAGGCATCCGAAGACAGAACAATATGTACGACAGCGTGCTGTCGACATATTTGAAGTGATCGGTGCCGCGCTTGTTCGAAAGACTTGACTGAGCGCGACCGCGGCGTAACCCCGACTAGCACCGGCCTTGCATACCGAGATATTGCTGTTGTGTGCGTACTGTAGTTCGTGCGTACTAGCACGCACACATATTAGCCGCGCGATGTACCTTTGGTTGAAGATAAACTACTGTTCTGGTTTTACTATGCCAATGATTTGACGTTTAATACTGGTGGTGGCAGCACATTCCAACATTTAGATGCAGCTATCTTGAAGCAGCCCCTGGTATTGGCAAGAGCAGTTTTAGGAGTCTTAAGCAAGTTTCTACGACATGTAGATAACCATGCTAATTTCTTATATAGATATGTAGGTGTTTTAATTTTTAATAGGTTAAACAGAAAACATGATAGTTTTAATGCTCTTGTATTAGCCATATTCAAGATACCTTTAACCTGATGGTGTGAAATGTGGTCCCTCTTAGGAATATTATTGCAAAATCGCATACAAGCATTCTGGACTCGCTGCACAGCTTTAGCTGTTTTTTGACCCTAGGCTTCAATATATTATCCTAAGTTATAAGAAGAAATTATATTTTAAGTTGTTATAAATAAATTTCAAGACTGACCATTGAACTTGGCACCCATTTAGATCTCAATTCTTGTGTCGTTGAAGTCAACAACCAAGGCTATATCATAATTTTGAACTTGGCTCTCATTTCACATTTATGTTTTTGATGGGATATAATATCACAGTAGCTCAGATGTGAGAGCACGAGACTATTACAAAGCTGCAACCGCGCCTTTGGATCTAAAAATGGCCTAATTATATAAAATTAGGCCATTTTTAGATCCAAAGGTGCGGTTGCAGCTTCTGTATGTACCTAAAGATCGACTAAGCAGAATGAAATGTTTAGCATTTTTATAGTTTAAAGAATCCGGAGCCCCATGACAAAATAACACAGGAACAAGGCGTGAAATCACATAACGCCTTCGTGAGCGTTCTGTATGTGCAGTACAAGCTAGTATATCAAGCAGATGCAAAAATAACAGTGGACAAGTATGATGGAAGAATTCGCCGGTCTAGGTAGAACCTCGGTGGCGCAATTGGTAGCGCGCTTGTCTTGGTAATAAAATAAACTTTTAACAAAAAAATAGCAACCGACTTCAATAGTAACAGCAGTCATTCACTAAAAAGTTAATAATAATTCTATAAAGACCGATGGTACCGAAGCAACACTTTTGCCGACTTCTTTCTTCCTGAAACGTTATGTTATCTAGAAGTCGGCGTTCTTATATTGGTTTCTATGTTGCTATATCGTAGGAAATACGCCGACTTCTAGATAACATAATGTTTCAGGAAGAAAGAAGTCGGCAAAAGTGTTGCTTCGGTACCATCGGTCTTTATAGAATTATTATTAACTTTTTAGTGAATGACTGCTGTTACTATTGAAGTTACTATTTTTTTGTTAAAAGTTTATTTTATTTCACATTTTTTAGTGTTGCTGGGTTAAATTGTGAGGTATATATGGGTAGTTCTTGCAAACGTGGTGTTAATATGAAACGAAGTTCAAGTGAGTATAAGTAGCCATGTTTGAGTAGCTTCCTGCTATCAGCACCCTAACACAACATGATTACCGCAATCTCGAGTTATGTGCTGTCATCCGTTGAAGAGTTCTACGGTGATGAAGCCAAGATCGAAATTCAGGTGGGTACACTGGCAATTTTCAGCAATGCCCTGCAATGAGCACCCTAACACAAACTGGTTGCCGCAATCTAAAGTTATGTGCTCTGATCCGTTGAAGAGTTCTATGGTGAATATGTTGATGAAGCCAGGATCGAAGGTCAGGTGGAAGAATGTCGATTTTCAAGTAATACCTTGTAATCAGCACCCAAGTACATAGCGATTGCCTCAATTTCGAGAGATATGCTGTCATTTTCTGAGGAGTTCTACTGCCTATCTCTGAAGACCTTCATCAGATCATGACCAAACCCAAAATGGGACCTACCTGGAAGTATACTCTTTCAAACAAAAAAAGAATTGTTCAAATCGGTTGGGAAATGACGGAGTTATGGAGTAACAACGCCAAAAAAAAAAAATAAAAAAAAAATAAAAAAAAAACATACAGTCGAATTGAGAACCGCCTCCTTTTTGAAGTCGGTTAAAAAGAGGTCGCAGGTTCGAATCCTGGCCCGGGGAATTTTTTCTAATTCTTGTCTTTGGATTTGTTTCTGATTGATATTTTCTAGTTTGTAATGCACTCAATAACACATATTGAAAATATTTTGGACATTTGTTTGGGGTGTCTTAAAACTCATTTTCTTAATTAAGACGTTGTGCTGAATATCGTGTAGTATTTTGTGCAACTGAAACCTAATTTGAGACATTGGGACACGAGCTTGTTTCGTTCGTTTCGTAATAGTTTTGCACGAGTGTCAAAATATCTAATTATTTTCAGTTGTACACAATACTTTATCTACGACAATGGTACCGATTCGGTGAAGCACATCTTAACTTATTTGACAGGACTAAACTTAATTTAAGCGTTCTGTCCTTTTCTTTTCGATAAAGAGAGAAAAAGACAGGACGCTTAAAATAAGGTAAGTCCTGTCAAATAAGTTAAGACGTGTTATGCCGAATCGATACCATTATCGTCTTTATTTATAATATTTTCAACTAACAATTTCACGACAAATAAGAAAAAGAACCCTCGTTCATGAACCTCGGGTGCGTCGTTTGGTAATGCTGCCTTGAAGCCCAATCAGGATAAAGGGGGCGTGATAAGGTCGGGGCTACCTTCGCATCTTTGTTGTTAATTGGCTCTCTAGCGGGTTATAATAAATTGGGCCCATCGTAGCGCAGAATTGCGGTGTTATAATGTAATATTATAACATCGGATAAACAATGTAGGTACTTATACAATTGCTTTTGATGTTGCAATTTCCTTATTGCAGTGTGAGAGCAGATAAAGTATATTTTATACTTGAATGAATATTATACATTTACTAAATTATTATATGATACAAAGTACTTATTTTTCTTAAAATGATGCATGAGAGTTATTATCGTTGATTCTCGTATGATAATTGACCTATTACATACATATATATACTCACGTCTGTCTCCCAGAGGGGTAGGCGGAGACTACAGATTCCTATCTGCTACGATCCTGACACGCCTCTTTCACCTCTTCCACATCCATCAATCTAGTCACACAAGCTCTTCTATTCCGAGTACTTTTGACATTTACCTATAATTACATACTTTTTTTATTTATAGGTAAATATTTACCTAGTCATTTTTCAAAATAAACGAATGTTTGAGTTCAGTTCTTTATTCAGTAGTTGAAAGAAAATCAGATTATGAATCTCGGAATCTCAACTTAACTTGATCCACAAGTATTAATTTCGTGTTAGGTCAGATAATAAAAAATCCACTTAGCTGTCTTTATATTACGAAACACATTTCAATTAGTTTTTTATTAAATAAATAATAAATACATAAAAAAGGGGCCAAGTGAAAATTGGACTCGCACACAAAGGGTTCCGTCCCAAAACACAATATGGGTACGGAACCCTAAAAACATAATGGTAATAAAATGTTGGTGGTTGTGATTGTCGGCACTTGGTGGAACTTATTATACAATTAAGAATATGAATAAAGAATGTGAATATCAAGAATATGAAATGTCAAGTTAAGTTGGTCCTTCATAATACCTGCAAGTGGAATTATTACCATTATCGTGGTTGTAATAAAACACTTGTACTTGCCCACAAAACGTTTTAGACTAACCAACGTAACTTGACACTTCATGTTCTTTATTTTACACAAAAAACATAATATTTACACATTGACACTTAGAGATACAGTACATAGGCGAGCTTATATCTAAAAAGAGATTTACAATCTATTGAACTCTACGTATTCGAACCAAAGGGTCTAATTCCCATAGCTTAATTTTTAAAAGATTATATTTTTAATTTTTTTTCGGAGAATTTACGTCATTTTAGGACATGGTTTTCATTATTTTGCTATATATATTGACCATTATTTTTTTATGATTTTTTAAAGAATTGTCCGATGTCCTTGTCACTTGAGAATTTTAGACATTATACTGATTGTGATGTGTGATTGCTTATAAAAAAGTGGTCTGTCTCTGTCTGTCTACTCATCTGTCATCTATCTGTCAAATTAGTCTGAAGCAAATTATTATAAATGTATCTTGATAGCAAAGGACACATTTCTAAACAGCCATTAATCAAGTGACGTCACACAAGGGCAAATGGAAGTTGCAGCTTTTTCGTAAAAATATTCATCATCATGAGGTTTTTTAAACCAAAACTTCGAAAATACGGCTTTTTAAACCTAAATCTCGAAATGGTTTTCGAATTAACACACCTTAAAATAATTTAATCTATGCCAATTAAGTTGGTCATAACTTCCTAAATAATTAAATATTTAAATATAGTATGTAAACGAAATTTCAAGTTTCTGAGTCAACTAGGAGTAGGTACCATATAGGTTTTGATTCCCTTGCGAGTGTCAAAAATTTGCATGTAATTAATTAAGTAAGTGCAATTACTTTTTTCGCGTCGAGCTAAAAAGCTGATTTTTTTACAGCACCATGGGTCCGTACACTTCTGTAAGAGGTATAAGTTTCAATTTTGCCCGAGCAAAATGGCCTTGACAGACAGACAGACGGACAACAAAGTGATCCATAAGGGTTCCGTTTTTCATCATGAGGTACGGAACCCGAAAAAACTAGCTGTCAATGTCAAGTGTCACTGACATTTGATATACGAGTATCATGCTCTATGGTTACGCCATTTTGTTTTTATTAATAAAAACAAAAATTGTTACTGGAAAAGGTACGAGAGGCGAAAGAGGTGTGTCTGGATGGAAATCTGTATTATCTGCCTACCCCTCTGGGAGACACACGTGAGTATATGTATGTGTATGTACAGGTACGAGAGCCATTATTGCCCAGAAAGCTTTTGTTTAATAATCCAACATAAAAAAACCAATTTAAGTATGAAAAAATCTACATTTTGGTAAAGGGCAAAATACAAATCCTGTAGCTTTTTACTTACTTTCATTTTAGCTATTAACCCGTCAAGTGTCCTACGATCAAACGGTTGATCATAAGAAAATGGGTGCCTCAAATGCCCTATGATCAAACGTCTGATCATAAGCGGCGGTATGAAATTGCCGCCAAATATCTCGGAGTGAAATTGAACGAACTTTTGAGCAAAAATTGTTTATGATTTCTCACAGTGTGGCCAACATTTTTGTATCATTGGTTTTCGGTTTAGAACGAATGGATTTTAGAAACATTTTGCTCAGTGAAAACGCAACCGGCATCGAGTTTGTTTACGTCCGTAAATATTTAATTATTGTGAAGTATTTACTGAGTATTTCAATAAAAAAATGTATGTAGTCTACGTGTAAACTAATTTTGATTACGTGAGTGTAAAAACAAATTCTGAAATTAGTGTAAATGAAGTGTTGTGATGAAAAATGTGACAAAAAATGGCGGAAAAAAGTGAGAGCTGAAACTATATCTAAGGATATTTTTCCTTCGGATTGTTGCCTAGGTATGTAAATTACATGAGAAGATGGCAAATTTTATGTAAATTTTTAGAAGATATAACATATTCGGTAATAATGATTGCAACTTAACTAAATCCGAGCATTTCTAACAACAAGTCGCTCAAAATCTCGCTTGGCGCGATGTATGGGGACATTTCGGGTACTTGGAATTCCCTTCTATGGGGACATGCAAAAGGTTAAAATTGTGCAAGTGGATTGCACTAGCCCGATGCAAGAATTCTCTCCACGCAAGAATCTACGATAAAATTGTATGCATAAATACGGAACCCGTAACTTTCCAACCATGTTTTTCTTTTTTTAATAACGCAACTCTCAAACATTGAACATAGGAATAATATTTTATTACATAATCTCGTTACAACTTTATATGAAAAAAGCGCTTTTTCAAGTTTTTGTCGCGGCGGCGTTTATTGTGTTGGTTTGGAATAAAATTATACTTACTATATTATTAAATATAAGACCAGCTTACTGCCCGTGTCTCCGCTCGGGTTGATTCTTGTAGAGAATGGTCACCGCTCACTCAGCTTGCTTTAGTCATACCGTAATAGTACCTTCTTCAAGATACCTTCTATTAGTTAGACCTTGCTAATTAATGTAAGACTTCGAATTACCAGGATTTGGCTTCGAGCCGACTTAATTTCTAAGCTTTTAAACAATTCTGTCATCAATATAATTGGTATAACTATACTATAAGCAACCTTCAAGTGCGTCCTAAAGTAAATATAATGAAGTAGCTCACCGCATAGAAGTTTTTCTTTTAAAATGTATCCATAATAAGTAGAAATAAAAAAATATCTATTGATGTGTTCTATATTTAAATGATTCTATATTTGTTATATGTTGTTGTTTGCTAGCTTTATTGTTATTTATTTCAGCCCCTTATGGGCTATGCTCTAAAGTATTATAATGTTTTTGTTTTTAGTACTAGAGTATTATAATTTATGTTGTTTCTTCTTTAATCTTCTTATTTTATGTTTGTTAAAGTTTTTTTAAGATAAGTTCACCAATTATCCTGCAGTATTTGTATAATCTTTTAGATGCTTTTGATTCGTTATTCGGAGTTAAAGTATGGAAAAATAAAGTAATTATATACGTCCTAGGTAGTAGTACCTCAGAGTACAAATCCGTTTTTGTGTTATCAGATGCATAAAAGTTTAAATAATGCATGTTTAGTTTTAGTTTTAGTTGTTAATATATAATGTTGTGCATGTAAATGTAAATTTCTCAACTTAAAATGTCATGTTATGATTAGGTTTATGATTGCCGATGTATCAAAATTTCAATTATATTTATTTTATGTGGACCTTTACCCTGAGAGGCGGGTTTTTTTCTCAGTTCAGGGTTAATTTAATACTTCATTATTGATGCTGCATTTTTTATGAGGATAATAAATAATTTGTATTTGTATTTTGTATTTTGTTTTAAGGTTCTCTGGTTATAAGCGTTCTTACACACCTCACACACCTCGAATGTAACAGAGCTCCGCCATCGCATCCGCAAGTGCGGAACATCCACATGAAATTGTGACTTCGCCTTTGCATCCACCTCTGCCTCTCAAAATGGAGTCTTAGTCGAGTTTTGTTTGTGTGAAATAATGCATTTAGGCGAATTAAAAGAAGATATTTAATTTTTTTGTTTCCAAACTTGCCTAAGGATGGCTTATTTAAGTTCAACTGACTGTTTAGAGAAGAAAAAAAAACATTTTAGTATTTTTTTCTTTACATCCGCATCCGCCTCAGCGGAGGTCAAGTTGTAGAACTCCGGCTCCGCATCCTTCTCCGTTACATCCGTTACATCACAGAGTGGTCTGTGCGTTACACAGACGTTGCAATTTATATGCATATATTCGGTTATATACACATACAAATAACGAACCAGAAATGTGTTCAAAACGTACCACTTCTTTATTAATTTAAAACGAGCATAAAAAGAAAATAAAACCAACATATTTTTCTTTTCCGGGTTCCGTTATCGCCGTCCCGAGAGGTCCCGTAAAGCGCGCTGTAAGTGCTTAGTTTTTTGCCCCCGGGAGCCTAAGGGCCTAAACTTGTCAATAAACTACAAGAGGTTTATATTTGACAGGGAAAAGCTATTGACCCAGAAAAATGTGGTTAAGAGAACACCGTACACGGTCGAGTTCCCAACCAGCACATCTTTATCTTAAACATGCCTATACAACATCTAATAGAATTTATATTCGATTGTCTATCATAAGACTCTGAACTATGTCAGGATATCTCTAAGAATATCTGTAGATACACTTGAGTAAAAATTGGCACAACTTTAATAATAAATCATAAGATTTACAAGCTTTCGTTTGTGGAATGATCTTCCTTTACATATAAGAAGAGCCCCTTCCCTGCCTATCTTCAAGAGACTAGTTAAAGGACACTATCTTTCACTCTGATTACCGAAATATTCATTATCATAATTTTTTATTTTTTTCCAGTATACAATTTATTTCATGACATTATACACATATATATTATTTTTATTGTTTTTTATATATTTTATTAGTATGTATTTATCACTATATATTAATACGTTTATCTATTAATATTGAAATATATATATTATTAAAAATAGTACACCACCATTTCAGCAATCATTCTAAACAGTTTCATCCACCCAAAGGTTGTCTGGAAGAGATCGCTTTAAGCGATAAGGCCGCCTGTTTGTGCTAGATAATAAGTTAGTTAAAATTAAGTATTTATATTTCTGTTCCTTTTTATATGGTGTACAAATAAAGTATTAAGTACATGTAGTATTAAGTGTATTAACACAAAAATTTTATCACTCTCTATCAGACGTTCTAGAAAACTACAAAACAATTTCAGAACAGTATTATAGATAGTTTTTAGACTATGATAAGACCATGTCATAATATAGACGTATTTGATAATGCAGTTTCAAAACGCAAGTTACTAAAGCGTTATAGTTATTAAGAAAAAATTCTTTGATGTTTAATGTTAAAAAAAAAAACAGTTTGAAGGCGTACATTTGACATATTATCAACATTTATTGTAACATGGTGAAATAATATTAAAAAATTCCTTTCTTTCACACGTTTTTTAAGTTCCTATAGTGCGAATAGGTGTACGGTTTTAAATATATAGGTACATAGTGAAAAATAACAAAAAGCATATCTTAAAAACAAATGCGCTCGTTATATTTGAATGTTAAAGTATAAATATATGAGATATAGAATATCCTCAGTTTGTTTAATGCTTAGTAAAAAAAAGCCTTGGCAAACAAGAAAACTCATATTATTTCAAGATTATCCTTGTCAATGCTTTTTTACAGAGTATTTATAGACTTTATTAAATGTGTATAGAAAAATTCGACTAAAAATAATCAACAGATCTAAATAAGCTTTTGAAATTAGTACTTAAATCTGTAGTGTTTAGATGTAGTGCCAAACGGGGAACTGTCGCGTAATCTTGTTGCCTCCGAAGAAGCTGTACGATCACAGTAAAACTATTCAGTCGAAATCTGATACGATGTATAGACGTTTATAATTAGTTATTGAATAACCTTCGTGAACAAATAATTCTCGGTAATAATAAGGTCTACAGTTATTAACGAAACTATAAAAGTGCTCGCATTTCACCAGGATCGATAGCATTATTGTTAAGATATTTCCAGATATTTGTGACTGACGAAATTCTTACAGAACGTAATAATGCGATCTCGAGGAAAATTAGTTGGCATAGAGATGAGAGTTGGGGATAAGGAGATTAATTATTTTCATTGTTTTACCAATATCTTTCTCTTGCGTAATATGGAACTATGATTTTTTTTCAGAAAAATCTTTTCTTGTGTTGCCAAGAATTTTTATTTTACGTAATTTAATATTATAATGTGATAATAAATATTTTTACTTAATAAAAGCTTTTTTTACTGTTTTATTATATATATACAGATTTCTATGAATATTATGGTAGAAATTAAATAAAAAAGAAAACTTTCGATTTATATTTCGACCCACATGGGGCCGTCGTCAGTCGAATATGGAATATTATCATAAATAAAATAGAGTTAACAATAAAATTAAAAAACTTAACCTATTTTCTTAACCTATTTCATTTACCTTTTTGCTCTCATCTGGTGAAGGTAGAGATGGGTGTGTCTGTCGGTCAGTGTATTATTATGATGTGTAATTTATTATTGTAATTTACAAATGTATTTTTTTTGTATTTTATCTATGTACCTTTATGTAGTTATTTTTAACTTGTAGTTCTTTTAGGTACTATAAATTTAATCTTGTTTCTTATTATCGTGCACAATATGAATATCTTACTTATATCAAATATCCCTATCACCCTTGGTTTGCTGGAAGAAATCGCATTATTTAATCGCACGCCATTGCACATCACTTTTATTATGTAACTAGCTTTTGCCCGCGCCTCTGTCCGCGTGATATTTGAATAAGGGCTTTTTTTCGGAATAAAGTGTAGCCTATGTGTTAATTCAGGGTATAACCTATCTCCACTCCAAATTTCATCCAAATCCATCCAGCTGTTTCAGCACGAAGAAGTAAAAAACATACTAACTCACTCACACACACACACACACCCTCTCACACACACACACACACACAGCACACAAACTTTCGCATTTATGATATTAGCGGAATAGTGGGATGGGATGGGATCTGTGTGCATAAGATTTATCCCTGGATCCTGTTGATGTGTAGCCTTTAGGGCGCTCTATGCTGCAAAAGTGCTTTTTTAGAAAAAAAAAACGTTATTTACTAGAATAATTATTGAAAATCTGCTCAAGTAAATGCGTAGATATAGCAATGAACTATTTTTAAATAGCATAGTTTTCTTAGACAACGTCTTTGATGAGCTAAAATTCTAACTTATGCTAAAAACAAAAACGGTTTTTAGCATAAGTTAGAATTTTAGTTAGAAAAACAAAAACGGTTTTTAGCATAAGTTAGAATTTTAGCTCATCAAAGTCGTTGTCTAAGAAAACCATGCTATTTAAAAAGAGTTCATTGCTATATCTACGCATTTACTTGAGCAGATTTTCAATAATTATTCTAGTAAATAATGATTTTTTTTCTTTAAGGCGCTACGGAAAAAAAATCGACACTTTAAGGACTTGCATATCTACTTCAGTAAATAATGTATTATTTTGATAAAATAGTATATTATTTTTGGATTATTTTTCTAGGGATCTGTTAAAACAGAAACGCGATTGGAGAAATTCGGCTCTATAGAAATATTTATTGAAATGAGGTCCTTTTAGACACCAATTCTCCTGGTTTGACAATTTAGAATGAGATATAGACTGCAACTATATTTTATAAGATGGGATTTAACGGTATCTAGGACCTGGTTAAACGAAATTTTGATAGCAACTTTAGTACATTTTATATTAATAAAAAACCGAGTTTTTGCTACTTTTCCACGAATCCGTCCCTCTCGCACTGAGGATTTTTTCGCATATGGAGTAACAGGGACGTTAAAACTTTTACATATCGCCTTAAGTGGCAGCACTTCTGCAGTATACAACGTGTAACAGAAAGGTGTAACCATATTTGAAGAGCTTATTCAGTCAATGGTATAGAACAACTTTTACTATGGAACAAAACCTGTATCTCAAAAAAAAAATTCAACTGTTTCATAGTAAAATGCAATGCCGCTCGGCCGAAATGTATGGAAGGGCAGATTTTTTATTTTGAGATTTCAGGGTTGGATCCATAGTAAAAGTTGTTCTGTACCAGTGTTTCTTAACCTGGGGTCCGCAGACCCCTGGGGGTCCCCGAGCATATGTATGGGGGTCCGCAGCCTAATCTATGGCCTGAGACATTTACTGCTTTTCTCAACGACATGTTTCTGTGAAAAGGCATTCTCTGCTCTTGTGTTTACTAAAAACAAATACAGAAGTAGATTAAAAGTGGAATCCGATTTGAGAATACAACTCAGTAGTCAGTATAAACCCAAAAATCACTAATTTAGTTGCAAAAAAGCAGGACCAACCTTCTCATTAACGTATTTTATATGAAAAAGTGTATATTTTTTGTAATTTGTAGGACCAAAATAAGTAGTCCGAAATTTATTGCTGCTTTTTTAATAAAGGGGTCCTTAAAACTGTGCTTGATTTCCTAAGGGGTCCGTGGACAAAAATGGTTAAGAAACGCTGTTCTATACCATTGAATGATTAAGCTCTCCAAATATGGTTATACCTTTCTGTTACACGTTGTATATCGCCTGAAGTCCTAGAATTTCTTATCAAGGTACACTTTTTAAGAACGCTCTCAATATACCAAAAGGCTAAAGACAAATTATAGCGCTTACCCAGGCCCGGTAAAAAGTATACGTCGGCAGAAACACTGTGGCTGTGACCAAATAATGGAGGATAAGACCGTATGTGACATAATTTATGTCGAAAATTTACTCGTAAAAACTTTGCTCGCTGCGTGTTTTCTCGCATCGAGTTTTTCGAGGGACGACGGCGCTCTCTATTGTGCTGTCAAGGGTGAAATTCTGACGGGATTTATAAAATTTTCATTTCTAAGATTGTCCGTGAAAATGCACTTTGGAAATTGATAACTTAATGTAATGAAGTTTTCTAAACTTGAACTCCACTAATGTTGATGAAAGTAAAGGTACGTAATTTAATGATCCTCTATAATGTAATGTCTCGAATCTGATTAAAGTTTTAATCGAATTTCTAGATTGCCGCGGCTTCAATCTCGCAGATAGTGTTCTCGCCGCCGCGCCGCGCCGCCAGCCCACCATAATATTACCTTTAAATTGAATATTTATTAGATATTTGGTTGAATACAATACTTACTTAGTAAGATAATTATAAGCTTAGGATTTTAAACATACACTGAGTGACTTTTAACCAAACCCCGATAATTTTATAGTTTATTAATAAACATTAAACTTTTAAAATGTAACGTATAAACAATAAAATTTAGAAGTAAACAAAAAATATTTTAAAATGTAACTTGGGAATGTAATTTATGGTTATCCTAGCCATTCCCATACGGAACAAGTACAAAATTGTCTAAAATAGTGGAATCAACAATAAAAATAACTTCGCGCGATCTAATTGTTTTTTCTCTTCAGGTGACCATGATTTCTTTGGATTTTACGGACATCTTTAAGTGGCATGTACTTTTTATTTATTAATGAAATGTATTTTGGATGGTTATTATGAAACTAGTTTTTATTTGCTTACAATCTATCAAATTATTGGAGTAATATTAAAAGTATTTCAAAGCTGTAACAGACGTTTATGAATCAGAATTGTAGTAGAGTATTTTATTTTCATTTATTTATTTATTTAGTTTTATTAGGGACATCAACAGCAATACATAAAACTTAATACAACATTAACAAAAAATACAAGACATAAAGCCAATAACAGATAATAATTATACATATTATTATATAATATATATATATATTAATATTTCTAATAATATAATTACTAATACTAATGACTGATACTGCCTCATTTGAGGAAATTATCGAAAAGAAAAATGGTGAATGCACATGAATTCGAAAATTTTCATCTGTTTCTTTAACTTTTGTGTTGTATACAAACAACGGTTTTTAAGAGCGTTTTCTGTGCCAAAAAAAAACAAAAAGACTTGAAAGCAAATACTATCCGACGGTAAAAGATCGACCAAATAACAAAAACTGAGATCTCTCCCGAACAGAAGGAAAGCGCCAGATGCATACAAACTTTTTGGCACTGCTAGGTACATCGCTCTAGAAATGTATCATACATTTGAGAATCTAGCAAATATGAATAGCTAAGGGTTTATATAGAACCAGAATGTTGAAGGAATTTTCTTGCAAAAACACTTTATTTGCCAAAACAACTGATTTAAAAAAAAATGTTTACTTATACTTTTATTTTTAGTGTCTGCAATTTTTTATCTTCAGCTGAATCAGTCCTGCCGTTTTTGAGCTTATTTGAGCAAGAATAGCCTCTTTATTCTTCTATTATAAGCAGTATTTTTTGCTAAACTAAATTACTCGTATAAGAAGTTGATCCAAAAATTTCTTTGAAAAGCTTCTGCGTTATCACGCTTCCCTTTTCACAAGACGGGATGGCATAAATAAAATAAAAGTCACACACAACGCTAAGTTGGATTTCGCTAGGATTTCCTGCGTTGTTTATCGTGCCTCCTGAGGGACAGTTGGGGAAAAAGGAAGATCTCTAGCAACTGAATATGTCCAGATTTGAAACA
This sequence comes from Ypsolopha sequella, assembly GCA_934047225.1. NCBI lineage: Eukaryota > Metazoa > Arthropoda > Insecta > Lepidoptera > Ypsolophidae > Ypsolopha > Ypsolopha sequella. The sequence continues at coordinate 16,433,772 of OW203996.1, forward strand.
CAAAACGTACCTTAAGAGGGCCCTTTACGCCTGGATTTTTCTTAAGATTCATACAAAAGGTAAAAACTGAATGTGAAGTCAACAGCTTATTTTCTTCATATTTCTTTCATAAGTATTATCTAGCGACATTTAACTACGTCTCTACATAGCCCAAAAAGCAAAATTTTATTAAATGCCATCATAATAGCTGTCAGGATATCGTGAATATTGTTTCATTGAATATTGTAAGCAAATTGTATGATTTTCATATATACTAGAAATAAAAAAGAGAGATATAAAGACGTCGTTCATGTATAGAAGACTAAGTGTATATACTTTTCTATGAATAAACAGTTACCGTTTCATCGAAAACAGTTTTTACCTGAAACCATTTCACAAATGCGGCGTTTTTTTTAATATCTCGCCATCTTGCACCTCTTGATGAGAGATGGGGGTGTGCGGTGTGCGGTGTGGGGAGGAAGGGAAACATATGTAAAGATGTGTGCAAAGTTTCATTGAGATCAAAGCCATGAGGACGTCACAAACACCTTAAGTATTTATATGGCAGCTGAGCGGGATGGCTCACCTTAAGGTAAAACTGTGGTAAAAATATATTGAGAGGATAAAGTTTTAGAGGCATCTCTCCGTTTGATAGGAAAATAACATCTTTATAAAATGAATACCAATTTGAAAAGTTTTACCTTTTCCTTTTTGAACATAAGCCTTTTTGGAACCAACATTCAATGTTCAGAAACGATTCACGGTAGCTCTGTATTGTGTATGTATACTCGTATACATTATGTATTTTTATGGCACAATATTGAACTAGTAATAGGTCAAGCGTTCTTGAGCTACTTATGAATTCTATATCGAGAATAGTAGTCTGAAAGACTGAATTTCATTCAGTATTCAAGAATTTGTAACAAAATGCATTTTATGCATAAATAATCGTTAAGACTTTCAGCTGTACAATATTTCATGCTGCAGATAAACATAATGTGCAAACAAACGTACCAACACATTGCTTGGTACGTTGTTATATTTTCGCTCCCCAAAAGTTATAGATTTTATACGCTTTCGAATAGATTTTCATGAGCGGGTAGAATTGGAAAAGTAATAGAACTATATTGAGAAGACTCGACAAGTGTTCCTACGGAATGGTTTACGGCGGAACTTCTACCGCTGCTGAATTCATAAAGACATAAAAACTGCAAGTCGGCGAGTTATTGGCTCGACGTGATTGATTTATTTTATTTTCATCTTTTTGGTCTCACTCGAGTTCGAGGTCTTCAATGATTTGTGAGGATAAACAAGTTTAAAGCTATGTACGACGGAATCAAAAATGTAGGTTTTCTGAAACTTAATACCCATGCTGTTTCATAATTAGTGTGTTTATTGAAAAATATATTAAACTACTTTACTAACAGAATTGAAAGTGTATCAGACATTCGTAATATCAATTTTAAGAAAAACCATTCTTAACGGATGTATGTGTAGGTCGTTTAAAAATCTTCCGGCCAAATTTCAAGTATATAGGCTCTATAGGTATATAAATTCTAGATATTAAATGATAAGTGAATGAGTGAGCAAGAGGTGTTTTGCTTTTCCTTAAGGATTTAACATTATAGGTATTAGAACTTTGCATATGAAATTGCCGTTTTCTATAGAGAATTTGAAAGAAACTCAAATTTCAGTACTAACATTTTTGCATTTTTTTTAAGAATGACAAATCCAAATTATTTAGTATTTATATTAATTTATAGGTAGTCTAGTTTTTTAATGTTATTGAAGTTTTATATTGTTAAATAAAAATATACATAATTATTTAGTTTCTTTTGTGAATGAATGAGAAAACATTAAGCTAACAGCAACATTTATTTAATTTTTAAATAGTGTCAGCTGTAAGAAATTATTACGAATCTTATAATGTTTATATTTATATATCGCTTTTGCGAGTGAATTAAATATTAAAGATAACTTGTTTTTTTTTTATTCAGTTCATATTATATATTTATATAAAAACACTTATTAAAATAATAATTTCCAGATACATTTCGACATACAGTCGGCGTCAGTGGAATTAGATACAATTAATTGTATTGTATTAGTATTTGATTATTAGTAGGTATTAGATTATTATTATTAATTGTATTAGATACAATTAATTGTATCTAATTCTACTGACGCCGGCTGTATGTCGAAATATATCTGGAAATTATTATTTTAATAAGTGTTTTTATATAAATATATAATATAAACTGAATCTTATAATAGAAATAGATGGCATTTAGAATGAACAGTTTTCGAAGATGTAATTTTTATAATCAAACTGAAAATAAAAACAAAATTGAATACGGAAATCAACTTTCAAACAAAAAACAAATAATTGAAATAGCTATTGAATTACATTACAGGAATTATGAGCTCATGAATCTGTAAGAAAATTTCGGCAATTTCATATGTAAAGACTTATTATATTAAGTGTTCCAATAAGCTGAATTGGCTAATGAGATAACTTAGTATTTACATTAGTACAAAAACATACATTTCTCAAGCTTGATTTAGATAATTTATTACTTACAAATCAGTTCTAACAGTAACATAAAGAACTAGAATAACTCTTATTATTGGGGTTTACCATTACAATAATATATCGAAAAAACATAACTGAAAGAAAGAAATACTTACGAGGATAAATAGGATAAAAATTGCTTTTCGTAATAAATTATAACGAATCGAGAAAGAATGACACAATGACGAAAAAATCGTTCCTTATAATGATTGATGACTCTAGTTTCACTGAGTCACCGTTCTTTGGGCGACATTCGTCGAAAAAAATATTCAATAAAGTCCAAGTTTAGGAGGAATCGGTTATCAAATCCACACGCGATCAACCCCCAGCCAGCTTGAAGCTTCGTCTGAAAAACATTCCTGTAAAACAAACCTTTCGAAAACAGGTCACGTCTTACTTTTTCACGAAATCAAAGTTAGTACATATGTAGATATATGAAAGATCTTGCTTTAAAAACGGCATAGTAGTCTGAAATTACTCCGGAAAATGAGCTATTTATCACAAAACGATATTAAGGTTAAACGTCAGTAGCTTAGTGCAACTTAACATTGTTTTTCTTGTTTAGAAATTTAAAATTAAAAAGCATTTTGATCTGTGGCATTTGGCACCAATAGTTCAGTATTAGTACGGTTTATAAAAAAATTGTTTTGAAATTGTATACACAATTAGTCATGATCTTCTCAAAACCAACTTAAAATGCTGTGTTAACTTTGTTTGTTGTTTATTTGTTGTTGTTTGTTCGTAACATGACTAATTGTGCCAATATGTTTTTCAATTTTTAACTTCTAAACAAGAAATACAAAGTTAAGTTATGCACTTTGTGCTAAGCGACTGACGTTTAACCTTAATCTACAGATAACTCTGTGAGTACACAGTGTATTAAATTTTGAAGAAATTAATTGCATTTAAACGATATTTTGCGAAACTTAAAACTGGGATCCTACGCATAAAGCCTTAATACGGGCTTAACTCGATGCCGTCATTAACAAACAAGGCTAGATAGTTAGACCCAGACTTAGCAACAAAGCGTGAAGGGCTCTTGTAGAAGCCCATTCACCCAGCCAAGCCTATTGCAGATTATGTATAATAATACAGCAGTGCCACTACCGTGGATTATTAGTAATACATACAAATTAACGATCCATTCTTCCGATTTGGAACGGCATCATACTAAATAACTATAATGTCCAAAAAACAGCTTTAAAGGATTTTTTCATGATATTAGGCTGTAAGTTTAAAAAAAAATCTTATAAATCGAAGTATTGGTATTATGAAAAAATCTGTTACATTATATAAATGCCTTGTTTTTATTTTAGTGCACTCTTGGAGAGATATCATAATTGAAACTTAATAATCATTTATTTAAATAATTAATATTTTTTAAAAGGAGGTGTACTGATACTTCGAATGACTTCGTCCTTGAAAATTGAACAAGTTTGATAAGATCTTGTAAGAGTAGTAACTGAGCTAAATATTTACTCGTTTTTTAAAATCGTACAAGTAATTAAAGTTGATAAACCAGCCTCCTGATTGTTTAACAACATCTATCGCTTTCAAATGTATCGTGATTGGCTAGAAATGACATCACAGATAATTTTTAGTCAATCACGAATCACGATATATTCGATAGATGTTGAAGTTAGATAATAAGGCCTCTGATTTTGACTTGTGTTTTTATGAATGGAAGAAAAATAGACCGAGAGCAAAGTTTCTTTATCAGCGCTTGCGAAGCCGCGAACAAAAAACGATTCTGTATTATATCTGTTTTATTGATTAGATACTTCTAAACAACTGCGGTGACAGTGACCTCGCCGGATTGAAAGGACTTTAGCGATTGCCGCTTTTGAACTCATTACAGGAGGATTATCCGTGACTTTGACGGATCGGGCCCATTTCAGGGCGGTGACGGTACTCGAGTCACCCGGCCCAATGACGGCACAGCGATCGGACGGATCAGTGGGACCAATCAATTTGACCAGTTCTTTTACATTTTTCTTTAAGTACGGGCCATTTATAACGATGGTCGATTAGACGTGTTTTTGTTGGCAAACATTTTGGAGATTTTAACGCGTATAGTTAATTTAGCTAAAATGTAAGTTGAAAAGAATTTTTTCTCTTTCTTGAATAGATTTTTAGGTACATACTTCTCTGCTACTTGAGCTTACTCTTTGAAACTTGGGTGTCAAACTTTTAACGTATTTGAAATCATAAAATACGTGGGATATATGTGAAACACATTATTTGCCAAACTTTGTTCAACAGAAAGAATTGAAAAATTCAACTTGAAATTAAAAAGTCAAGCGCGATGCACAAAAACCTTCTACGTGTCAGCGTTGTGAAGTATTTACTTACAATATAAATAAATATGTTAATAAAATATTTTTATAAAACACGTTCAACGGCCTTTTTTTATTTTTTATATATATGTTTTACTTCACATAAATACAATCAGTTAAATGGTTTTAGTCGCTATATTTCGACCCCTCAGTGGGGCCGTCATCAGGCGAATCTGATGACGGCCCCACTGAGGGGTCGAAATATAGCGACTAAAACCATTTAACTGATTGTATTTATGTGAAGTAAAACATATATATAAAAAATATAAATAAATATTTCATTTAAACAATCAAAAATTACCTTTAAGTCTACAGAATACAAGTCAGGACATTTAATTTTCTAAGCCTTTTAGGGCTAAATAGGAATCACCACCACACGTCAGGGACACGCGAAAAGTACATTAATCACGTAACAAGGACGAAGCCAGCTTTTTATCAGCAATGTCCTTTTCTGAGGGATTCTCTACCGTGTCCTTTTTATCATTTGTCACATTTTGTTTTCTCCCGTCTGTTCCTTCGAGTTGAGATTTTGGGTTTTCTGTTTCTACTTTTCCATTAAAACAATTTAAGGAAAAGCTCTATTACTTACGACAAAATAAGTATGACATATTATTATGATTTAAGTTACAATAAATAACTGACAATAATAACGATATATTGTATATTCATATATTATTTTATTATCCTTTCCGAATGGCCAACAGTTTACGAGTTTAAGCTTCATTTAAAATAAAGGACACAATAAATAACAATAAGTAAACATATTATCCGAAGTCAATTTTCTTGAAGTTTTATTACAGATCTCTGTAATTTGCGTCAAAGTTGTTAAAAAACGGACTTAGGAAATGTTATGTTAGAAGCTTCTGGAGCGCACACGCACGGTTTATTTTTAAATCTTTCATCTTAATGCATCTAAGCAATACGGAAATATAATAAAAAATGTTACGTAGGACGCAAGGACAAGAAACGCTGCGTTGCGCTAGTGGCGGACCCTGGCTGATCTGTTTCAGAAGGTTCTACAACTCAGTCGACGAACTTGCTAGAACATTCCACAGTTTTCTAGAAGGATAGTATGGTATTGGTACATTCCAAGTCGGTCCCGACAATGCTAGAATGTTTTCGAAATTGCATCGAAGTTTCTGGAAGTCTTGGCCCCGCGTATAAATATAGGGCCCCGTGCGCTGTGGGTCAGTTGTGTTCTGATAGCGATACCGCGGGGATCACTGTATTATGCGATACGAGTTTAGTAAAGTACTAGGTTGTTCAATATATTTTTGGAAAAGTAATAAAATTCCAGCAAAGGCATACCTACATAAATTGTATTTATTTTTCAACGTTATCACCTACTTACCAATAATAGTTTATTTTGCAAAATAGTAACATCATTTTTACAATTTTTACACGTCCGATTTGATTTTTTTGAATAAAATGAATCTAATATATAAAAAACGTATAAGGGGAAGAATATAATAGTATATAAAAAACACTTAAAATTAGGCCTACATAAATTCAATAATATTATACAGTTGCATAAGTAAAAAAAAAAAGGTATTACTAAATCGATCTATGTATAAAATACTTTTAGAAAAGAAAAACACAAAAATTTGTACTATAGGTATAAACAAAACCAGATAAAGAGCTTCTCTTTTCAGAATCGATACGGAAAAAGAGTGAAATATTTTCATCCGTGCAGCGCAAAAACATCTTCGACCGTTTGATGCAGCGAAAAACGCTAGGGAATAGCCCAGGTACGCTGGGCTGAACTAGCGAGGCCGAGCCTATGTCAATATTGAATCAGCAGCTCGTGTTTGTGAGAGGAATAAATTGCGACCAGCCACCGGAAACATTTTGCGTCAGACAGATAATTTTCTTATTCGTCCTATATTCGCCATTTTCTCTTTTCCACCGTCGTTTATCAATTGTTTATCTTCAGAATTTTGAAAATTGAATCGACACGCGACGTTTGGGTGATTCGATTTTGTTTTAAACTCTGAAATCTTAAGGTTGTACAAACAGTCTGATTTTTATTATCGTAGTTATCCTTTACAAAATAATTTATTACAACCCTTTTAAAAAAAAAGAGTTACTTCATTTTTGTTCCGATCACTTACCGAGACTAGTACTTGCTCTAAAATATTAATTTGGCTGTATCATTCTAAACCACCTAATATTGCGTCAGAGGTTTCGTCAAAATATAGTTTGTCAAAGGGGCCATTCTTTAATCACGTGAGGTTTTTTAGGCACCTTTTATACGCTCCCTCGCTCTCCCTTGGTGATACATCGTGAGGTTTTAGGCACCCCTCCACCCACACAGCATCACGTGTATTTTGTATTGTAAATATCAGGTATTTTTAGAATGTTTTCATAAAGACTAAATTCTTCGGAAAAATCAATATGACACAATATTAATAGAATTGGAAATCCACACAATAACGCGAAAAAATACACGTCACATTATTCTCTCCCCCAACGCGATTAATCGTGATTTTTTTCTGACCCCTTTCCCCCTGTTCGAACTTCACGTGATTAAAGGACGACCCATAAACTATGTGTAAAAAAAGTTGTACAGTGCGATAAAGTTCTTTCGGCGCGTGGATTGGTCCTATCCCTTGTTTAACAGCTGCGCCCCCCTGTCACTGGAATCTTTGTAGCACTGTAGATAAGTATATTTTGAAGATTTGATTCAGTCAAGTGTATTAAATTATGTTAAGGTGTGTTAATTCGAAAACCATTTTGAGATTTAGATTTAATAAGCCGTATTTTAAAACTTATGGTCTAAAAAACCTCACGATGATGAATATTTTTACAAAAAAGCTGCAACTTACATTTTGCCCTCGTGTGGCGTCACTTGAAAAATGTCTGTTTAGAAATGTGTCCTTTGCTATCAAAATAAATTTATAATAATTTGCTTCCGACTGATTTGACAGCTGGTTTACAGATGAGTAGACAAACAGAGACACACCACTTTTTTTATAAGCAATCATACATCACAATCAGTATAATGTGTATGATTCTCAAATGACGTCATATCGGACAATTTTTAAAAAATCATAAAAAGGTAATGGTTAATTTATATACCAAAATAATAAAAACTTGGTCCTAAAATGGCGTATATTATTATTTAAAAATAAAAAAATAAAACTTTTAAAAATTTTAATCTATGGGAATTGCTATGAAACCAACCCTAAATTACGTCGTAAAAGAACAATCAACTCGTCTGTAAGCATGAATGACGGTGGGGTGTATTGAACTTTTTTCCGGAAAATCAATCAGAAGATCAAGTTTGACAATAAAAAAAATATAAAAAAAAAATTAAATAACACTTTGAAAACAAAAAGTTTGTATGACGCACTGCCTACCCTAGAGTGAACATTTTCATATATTTTTTTTATCAATTTGTTATTTAAATTTTTTCATACCTTTTTATTGTGAAACTTGACCTTCTGGTTGCTTTTCTGGAAAAAAGTTCAATGCACGCCACTGATGAATGATCTCCTCAAATATGACTACACCATTATGTTCTTGCATAATAAAAATCAATTTCCAACTTGTCACGTACTCAGGCTTTGACGGTCACTCTGCCATTTTCCTAGTGCATCTTCAAAGGATTTTTAGAATGCAATATTGGTGAGGCCGGAACAACAGTAAGTGGCACTTGTCGAGGAAATTGAAGACCATCTCGAGGGCACGTGCATTATGAGCATCACTTCTATTTTGTGGTGACGTCATTACCAAGATTGGCTCCTTCCCTGAAAATGTTTTGTTCAAAGCACTTTTTATGTATTCTGTTCTATTTAATATACAAGGTTACTTTTTGGTCATCGTCCAAATTCATACTCGAGGCTTGGTAAGTGATCAGCATCATGAATCGATAACAATTTTTGTGAAATTCGTATAATGAAATTTTGACTTCCTATAGTAATTCACTCCCAGTCCTGAGTGAATCACTATGGGGAGTCGAAATTTCATTTTATGGATTTTACAAAAAACGTTATTGCATGATGCTGATCACTTACCAAGGCTCAAGTATGCATTTGGACGATGTTCACAAATTCACCTTGTATAATATATATTTTGATATAATATTAATATAATAGTAAATATTTTTACTTACTAAAAGCTTTTTTTACTAGTTTATTGTATATATATATGCAGATTTTTATGAATATTTAGGTAGAAATTAAATAAACAAGAAAACTTTCGATATATATTTCGACCGACTTGGGGTCGTCGTCAGTCGAATATGGAATATTATCATAAATAAAATAGAGTTAACAATAAAATAAGCTCCATAAACATTCAGTAACCCTGTTTTGGAGTGAGTTTGTTGGTAAAAGCAACGATAATTTTAAAGGTTTTGTGAAAATGTAACCTAATTTTGTTGTCCCATGTATTTGACTTCTACCTCAACCATTTGTAATAAAAATCCTGACATCGATATTTTCTCTGACTCACTCAATTATTACAAACAGAAAATTGCAAAAGTTATGCCATTATGTTAATATTTCTTTTTCTTTTTTTTCAAGTTCACATATATAATTATTAAATATATTTTATTTTAAGCTCTTCTGTTATGTGTAATTTTAGAAGTTACCGATGTTTTCTTTTATATAGTTTTAATTATTATTTGCGAAGGATGTATACATTTATAAGGAACGTACAACAGAACTGTACCTTTAATTATAAGGAACGTACAACAGAACTGTACCTTTAATTATAAGGAACGTACAACAGAACTGTACCTTTAATTATAAGGAACGTACAACAGAACTGTACCTTTAATTATAAGGAACGTACAACAGAACTGTACCTTTAATTATAAGGAATGTACAACAGAACTGTACCTTTAATTATAAGGAACGTACAACAGAACTGTACCTTTAATTATAAGGAACGTACAACAGAACTGTACCTTTAATTATAAGGAACGTACAACAGAACTGTACCTTTAATTATAAGGAACGTACAACAGAACTGTACCTTCAATTATAAGGAACGTACTGTACTAATACCTCTTGTAAAACCATTACTGCTCATACTGAACTCCGTCGAATCCTCCCAACAACAAACCACTTACAACCTACACAACTTAACGTTTGGTGCTTAATAGAGATGATTTTAACAGATATATGGCCAAAGTGTGATCGTCAGATTAGAACCTTACGTCGCGCCTTAAGTAGAACCCAAATTTTTTTAAAAGTGATTTAGAGATAAAGTTAGTTAGACAAACCCTTATTAAAAGTTGTATTCCGTTATAATAATAACTACCTATTATCAGTCATAAACAAACGTTAACTCGAAGCAATTTAAGAGCTGTGCTCTAGCCTGGAGACTTCACTATATTGAATGAATAAACATTAACTTGAAATAATATTTAAGAGCTGTGCTCTCATCAGTAGTTAATTTAAGAGTTCAAACTTCAAAACTTATGAACATGAATCCAAATAAAGAGTGTTTATCTGTCTGTCTTTTACGTACAATATATGATTGCTCTCAGAAGCAATTTTAGTCCCTAGCACTATTAACTTTTAGTGTCTTGAGAAGGTTAGATAGCTAAAGAGAGATCTCTAGCTGAGGAATTAAAGTTAAAAGAACTTTGAGGTGACATAACAGCTGTAATTTATGAAAAATATTTGGTTGAATATATTTTAGAATAACTGATGCTTTATTTAATCTCATTTAGGCATTTCTCAGCAAATATAATGTACAGTAATTAACATTGGCTTTCTAAACTAGATATGTAAAGTTCCTAATATAGTACGAACAAAACGATAGTATCAAAGTTAGACGGTTGTTTGTTTTAAATGAAACTTTGTTCTTTGAATTAAGGTACATGTTTTATAAAATATTATAAAGATAATTTACTAAAAATAAATTAGAAAAGATTTTGAATCCATCAGCACGTGTCTTAATCATGCCAAAGACACAATTCATCATATGGACATCTTTTTATACCGTTACCAGACTCAATACCAGTTACCTAATTACCGTACCTTCATTCATGTGTACATAGGTTTCATTTAATGAACCCCTTACATAAAAATTAGCCAATATAAATTACCTTTATATAAATGAATTTAATAGGCAACTAGCTACTTTATACTAGTAGTTTTATCTTTATATATTTGTAAATGATGGGTGAGAATTCCTTTCAATCCTTCACAAATCACAGCCATTTATGTAGTCAATTTTATAACTACTGAATAGAATAATTTCAATATACTTTTGAGAGAGATACCTGCTCTAGGTAAAGTAGTAATAATAATACTAATAGAACTTAGTTTTTGTTCCATAGATGTATTTATTTATTTCCAATGACGAAGATACAACTTTTACTACCCCATATTTGGTGTATAGTAATAGTTAAGGCCTTGTTTGCCAGACAATGGAAAACTTTTATGCAAACAAATACATTATTTGTATTTTAAGTTTATTGAATATTGATAAAGATTGAAATTATTCTTATTTCTTGAATAAAATCTCCCAGAGCTATTTCCACAGTAAGTAAATAATTTAACAGTCAAATGGGTATTAAAATCAAAGCCATTTCTTATTTCACCTAAGAACTTTCTTCTGGATAGTAAGTACTAACCAAACAATGCCGTCAAGTCACTGCACTCTATTTTTGGACTCTTGCAATCAGATTATTTGATTTGATATGTAAAAGGTTCTTATTTATTGATAAATATAGATTCAAATCATTTTAATTTAGTTTTCACTAAGAACTGACCTTAAGAAGGGTTTGGTAGGTACCACAGTTATGACCTTTTGTAGTCCAGAATACATTTCATCAACATGAATTCAAAATCAAGACTTATGTAAGCTTTCTCTATTATTTAGGCATATTCTTGTGCCAAACTCAAGCCTCGTTATTTCTTAAAAGAATTACCTAAGTAAGTACATCATATTTAGAGATCCTTAAGTGGTGAAACTCAAATGTTTTCTAATACTGATATCATTTCATATTTATTACCAATATCAAAGCCTTATGCTTTAGTATTAAAAATTAGGGTTCTGTGGGTTTATAAAACCCTCTTTAATAAATAATGAACCTAGTGAACACACAACACTTATTCCTGAACCACTAAAATATAATTTTCAGAGATACCTATGTACTTGGAACCTTATAATCTAAACCAACCTAAATTTACTGACCTATTTTTCCTAAACAATGATGAAGGTTACCTGATACCTCCCACTAAGTATAATTTCTCAAAAATAAATTATTAATACCCTAACAGTAGACTTTATTTTAGAATTTACCTGCCTAACATTTGGCCCTAAAATCAAGTATTCCTAGGCTTTCAAATGTGTGGATTTCAAGGCTAGAGGTCCGTCACCTCACATTTACAATTAAACGTGTGTGTGGTTGTATATTGTGCTAGCAAACACCATACAACCCCTCAACTAATCGACAGAAAGACGCGGGGCAAGTTGGAACCCCTGTGTGTGCCTAACACCCTAAAACTTTGCCCTACTCAGACAGGGGGTGATACAGTAGGTAAAAAGGACGTCACCCCGCTGGCTGGGATAGCCTATATGTTCATGTGTATATATAAATATATAGATATGAGACCATGACCAGCTCAGTCAGATGAAAAAGGTTAGAACAAATCGCAACCTCTTCACGGCACGGACGCTTTGCCATAAACATCGCCTTTCATGGGGGATGTGTTTCCAGTATGTAAAACTGGCGCAAGGCCATCCCAGACGCTTGCTTCCCTCCAGAGGAGGTTAAAACTAGGCTCTGTCGTTCACACCAGTAGGTGACCCGAGCCTTAGCCCAGTGCGACTTCCGCTCTGTAAGCTCCCTGCCTGACTCTTCAAGATATCCCAGCGACTAGCCCTATGCCACATTGTCATCCTGGTACATCTTCCCGTTTCCACGTCCGGCAATACTAAGAAGAGACCATACTCCCTGCCCTCCCCATCAACCCCTGAATCGACCTACGCACTACTACATTATTTAAGTACGTACTTTAATTTCGGAACTTGAAAAGACGATTATCGAACCCTTTACACATCGCGGAATCTAGCTCGTTCCTCGTTCACCCTATACGAATTCAAACGCGTCTGTGTCAATCTCCGAGTCGGAAAAGTCAAAAACTATTGACCATAACCGAATCTATTTACGATAAAAGGGCATACAGCCACCTAAAAGCTAACGCGAACGCGAAATGACCCCGTGATCAAACGAACAGATAGATTGACACATTCCGTATTTTAATCGCAAGTTCCGAAAACAAAATTACTATTGAAGCAAAGAAAACCCACCCCGTAACAATACTCTGAACTTGGTATGAGACTTCACCTTGAGACTTTTTGACAGCACTTCGACGATGGTATAAAAATATCTGATCCCCAAACCGCTTTTCCATGACCTTATATACTCGGTTCCGTTCTCTCCGTTCTCACCGTTCTCACCGTTCTCACCGTTCTCACCGTTCTCTCCGTTCTCACCTTATTGGAGTCAACCTAATGCATATTGTTACAAGATCCATTTTCCTATGAAATCCTCGCAGTCCTTTTGACGCCAATAAGAAATCGACCAAAAGAGACAAAATGATAACAGATATAAGAGCGAGTGAGATGTGTATACAGCAACTGCCAGTGCCGCCGTCTCGTCTACATTGTAATAACTTACAACTTGCTAGGGTTCACGCATGAATGGAAACCATCATGTTTGAAATTGAAAGTTTGTTTTTAATCTATTTAATATTGGACCGATTGCTTGGGCCAGAGGTTTAGTTTACTGTATTTATTATTTAAAATCAGTAATTTGACGCGATCGATTTCAATTTGCTTTATTTATTTAAACGTAATTTATTTGATTACATACAACAATCTTCCTGTCCATTATAAGAACATTTATTTGTGAATTGAGACGTGAACAGATGAGGTCCGATCTGTCACAGTACAACAGAACTGTACCTTTAATTATAAGGAACGTACAACAGAACTGTACCTTTAATTATAAGGAACGTACAACAGAACTGTACCTTTAATTATAAGGAACGTACAACAGAACTGTACCTTTAATTATAAGGAACGTACAACAGAACTGTACCTTCAATTATAAGGAACGTACAACAGAACTGTACCTTTAATTATAAGGAACGTACAATAGAACTGTACCTTTAATTATAAGGAACGTACAACAGAACTGTACCTTTAATTATAAGGAACGTACAACAGAACTGTACCTTCAATTATAAGGAACGTACAACAGAACTGTACCTTTAATTATAAGGAACGTACAACAGAACTGTACCTTTAATCTCGTCCACCATCAATGTTTTTTTTATCTTCTGCAAATGTCTCTTATATAAATAAATAAATAAAATAAAAAAATACCTCTTGTAGGCGCATAGTTAGTTAAAGATATCTTAAATTCCATTATAATGTTATTTTATACCTTGAAGCGCAGTAAAACGACATTATAGTTAATACTTATAACGCACGAGTTTATTTTATAACTGTTTTATTATAATAATAATAATAAAATTCTTTATTGCACTAAAAATTGTACAGAAGGCGAACTTAATGCTATCTAGCATTGTCTTCCAGTTAACCTTTGGTGCTGTGGATCGTTATTGGGTAGTGCCGGGAAAGGTATCGTAGAAACAATACAGAATATACAGAATATATTATCGTAGAATAAATGACAGAGGCATTAAAATATTCATATAAACAAACGGAGCATAATATCTACATAATCTACATATAAAACAAATGTACTTACTATAAAATACAAATAATAAAAAATACATACATACATATATACAAATACATATTATTTAAATATGATATGCAATTAAGAGAAAGATTCAAAACTCATACAAGGATTGATAAAAGTAAATGAGCTATTAATTACTTTGCATATGTAAAAAGTGCTGCATGACTCTATTTTTAAAAACAGCTATTGATGAAGACTCTCGAATAATGAGTGGTAAGCTATTCCAAAGACGTATTGCGTAAATTGTGAATGAATTTGTAAACATGTCAGTTTTATGTGAGGGGGTGCACAAAAGTAAATGGTTCTCTGGGCGATGAAGGCGACCAAGGGAATCACGGGAAACGAAACTTTCTTTCAGGTAAGAGGGGGAGAGGGGATCATTGAGGATGTTCCAAAGAAGCGTTAAAATATGAGCGTTACGTCGATTTCGGATATTAAGCCAGTTAAGATCAGAACGGGATTGCGACACATGGTCGTACTTACGGAGGCCAAAAATGTACCGTATGAATAAATTAAGGAGACGATCAAGCTTATTTAACAATCCTTCAGTAAGATCAGGGTAACAGACATCGGCATAGTCTAAGATGGGGAGCAAGAGTGAATTAATCAGCATGATCTTAGCAGAATATGGTAAAAATCTTTGCATTCGTTTAAGAGAGTGTATAGATCCAAAGATCTTTTTGCTAAGTTCAGAGACATGCAGGTCCCATGACATATTGTTCTGGATATAGAGCCCCAGATTCTTTACAGATTTACAGAACTTAAGAGGTGTGCTATTTAAACAGACTGGGGGAAGTGAGCTGAGGTCCATTTTGTCTATGAGAGCCCTGCTGCCAACTATCATGACCTGTGTTTTTGATGGGTTTATAAGGAGTCCGAATTGTTCTGTCCATTTACTGATGTGGTCAAGGTCAGAAGTCATTTTCTGTATAGCTACTGAAATTAGGTCCTGCTTAAAGGACATATAGAGTTGCAGGTCGTCAGCGTACATATGATAACAACTAAAGTTAATGACGGATGTGAGGGTGTTTATAAAGACGGAGAATAGAAGAGGGGATAGCACACCACCCTGAGGGACGCCAGCTGTAACGTCACACCAATCAGAGAAATTATCATCAGAGCGTATACGCTGCTGTCGGCCATAGAGATACGAATGGAACCACTTAGTAGCTGAATCAGAAATATTTAAAGAACGGAGGATGGCCAGGAGGATATCATAGTCAACACAATTAAAAGCGCTGCTGAAATCAAGAAGGGTAAGGAGGGTGAGTTGCCTATCATCCATAGCTTTACGAAAGTCGTCAGTAATCTTAATGAGAGCAGTACATGTACTGTGGGATGGACGAAATCCCGATTGAAATGGATTTAAAAGTTCATTTGAGTGAAGAAAATTCATTAATTGACGATTGACCACCCGTTCGAGAACTTTAGAGAGAAAAGGAAGTATAGAGATTGGACGGTAGTCTTTGAACTCCAAGGGTTCAGAAATTTTAGGAACTGGAACCATGTATGCCAGTTTCCACGATGCAGGGAAAGTATTTGATGTTAGAGAAAAGTTCACAATGTGGGTAACGACAGGGAGAATGATTTCCAGAATAGGGAGGAGAAGATCACGGCCAATAGTGTCGTGGCCTACAGCTTTACTTGGGATAGAGAGAATAATTTTACGAATATCGGAGACGAGAACTGGTGTGAAATCAAAAGTATGATGAGACAGAGAAGGAGCAGCTGAGATGCGTTGAATGGTACTATCTTTTAATATTGGATCAATGGTGTGTGGGGGGGAGGAAAAATGTTTATTTAATCCATTAATATCCAAGGATGGGTTAAGAATTTGCCGACATTTGCCAAACCCCAGAGTACGGAGAAATTGCCAGAGATTTTTAGGATTGCATTTTTCGATAGAAGTGTGTATATGGCGTCGTTTCGCATTCCTAACCATCTGATTGCAGTGGTTCCTAGCACTTTTAAACCTATTCCAGTTGCTTTCAGATGGGTGTTTTTTATGCTTGCGTCTGAGTTTATCCCTAGTGGCCATGACCTTACGTATTTCTCCAGTAAGCCAAGGTGTAGGCGGACGTTTCATACGGACTGGGTGTATAGGAGCATGGACATCATAGAGTTCAGTCACTATTTTGTTAAATAGTTCTATTTTGTCATCAATTGTCTCGGCATGCTCTAACTCGGACCAATTGATGGCCTTAGCATCAATTATAAGTTTGTCAACAGACATGGCAGCAAAGTTTCGCTGAAGTATGATCTTTGGCTTAGGCTTAGGAATTTTCAATTTGTATGAGGCATAGATAAGGTCATGATGGGAAAAGCCAGATGCCGTGAACTGGCCATGGCACGCAATTCGGTCTGAATTAGGGGTAAGAATAAGGTCTAACAAGGTATGCGAGTCACCCACATGATGAGTAGCATCAAGTGGCATAATTGAGACATTGACAGATGACGTAAGAGTCCGCAGGTTATTCGATCGAGTATCATCACATAGCAGGTTTGTGTTTAAATCACCCATAATAACAGCATGCTCATATTCGGGCAAATGTGTGACCAGTAAATGTTCCAGTGTGTTGAAGTAATCAATTGTTGGTGGGGGGTACACAACACCTAATAGAAATTTTGCAGTAGTAAAATCTAGTTCAATGAACATATATTCCATGAATGGCTTGTCCCTGTTATATTCAGAGGGTGAATGTGAAATAATTTTATATTTAATATCGGAGCGGAGATATATCGCAACCCCGCCACTACCTGCACCGGTTCGGTCGTTTCTTATCAAAACGTAGCCCGGAATAGCAACAGAGGTAGAAGGCAGTGTGGGTTTTAACCACGATTCCGAGACAAGACAGGCATGAATATTATTACTGGTAAAGGTAGCGAGAAATTCAGTGTAGTGTCCGGGAATACTTTGTGCATTAATGTGACATAAGTTTAGATTCTTCTTATGTGGCTGAAAAGTATTATGAAGTAGATCACTGAGGTGAAGATTATCCAAAGAGTCATCTAATGCATCAATAAAAGAGTCGTTCGAGTCGAATGAATGGAAGAGTTCCGAGTTGTATGATAAATCCATTGTAAGAATATAAATAACTAATTATATAATAATATATAAAAACTTAAAAGTATGTAAATATATAATATAATAAAAATAAGGTGAAAGTGGTAAAACTAAATAGGTACCTACAACAAAGTACCACAACACCGCTAGCTCACCAACATTAATCTTATTATAACACTACAGTACATGTTGTTCGAAATATTTCTGATTAACTCAAAGAATACAATACAAAACACTATGTTATGCAATTAAGTTGTATTAATGAATCTATGATATATAATCTATGAGTTTTAATTAATTTAACTATTGAAGTCACAATACACTATTCACTATTATCCATAGTTATTCGCAACATTAGACACATCTATGCAGAAAATTCATAAATTAGATTTAAATTATAACTAACAATGTTTAATGTTGCATAATAAGACTGGAACATAAGCTGAGACTAGTACTATAATATCTTAAAACGGAACGAAACGGCAAAACGTCACAAAAGTGTGGGTGAAATAATTTTATTTTGCAAATAGAAATAAAAAGAGGAGATATAGGTATATCAGGCTACCCGATGAAGCAAAAAATAGCAAGTTGAACATTTGCTATTGCGTATCATTAAAAGTAAGTATTTTAAACCAAAATAGTACCTGGCTGTTCTAAGAGCTACCATAGAATACTATAGAATGACAGCAATCATTTTTTTCCAGGAATAGCCCGCTTAGTCCGGCCTGTAGAAGTTTGAGCTACAGGCGACGGTGAGGGCGGATATTTGGCTGCAAACTCCTGCAGTTGCTCCATTGTGTTGAGCCGCAGCTTTTCGCCATCAGACAGCTTTAGGAACA
Organism: Ypsolopha sequella; assembly: GCA_934047225.1. NCBI lineage: Eukaryota > Metazoa > Arthropoda > Insecta > Lepidoptera > Ypsolophidae > Ypsolopha > Ypsolopha sequella. Next base: position 16,452,298 of record OW203996.1, read on the forward strand.
GGTTCCCATCCTGGGTCCAGCAACGAGTGACACCGTACATTTTGCGAGCTTCAGCAAATATATGCCTGCGACGCCCCGTCAGGAACTCAGCTATGGAAATTTGGCATCCCTTCAGCTCTTTTTTCTTCATCCAGACTGATGATCTAATATCAATGCTAGAGAACCTAACAAGAACTGGACGGCAGCCACTTTTGTTTTGTGGAGGCCTACCAAGGCGGTAACAGGATCTGATGGAGGCAGCAGTGAACTCGGGCAATTTGAGTTTCTGATTTATTGTCTGTGTGACCACAGCGGAGACATCTTCATCACCTGACTCTTCAACGCCACGGAATAGCAAAAACTTTCGTCTGCCCCGGTTGTCCATATCATCAACAACTTGGGAGACTGATGATATCTGCTGCCGGAGAAGGCTAATTGTCTCCTTCATCCAATCTTTAAAAACTGCAAATTCACCAGCCAGTTGGTCGAGACTCAAAGGACTTTTTGATGCAGCTACCATCCGGGCTTCAAAGTCTGCCATTGTATCCAGGAACTTTTTCTCCATGGTGTTGACGGCGGCTAGGGGCTCGACTGTGGTGGCATTGGTAACCTTTGACCTGACCATTGTGGATTTTCAAACAAGTGCAGTAGTACCAAAGTGTCTTTAAGTGAGGTTATGTTTTGGTGAGTGGCAGTTTTTAGTTATACCATAACTCAAATGAAGCAAAACATTGGTAAAATAAATAACACTGTGTACACTTGAAAATACAGTCACTTTGGATATAAAATGTAAGTAAAATATATATGATTGTATTAAAATTAATTAGAGCTTCAAATTTGCGTGTGTTTATTTTAAACACCTACCCGCGAAATATATACCTTAGGTTAAGTTTGTAATTTTATTTTTGACTCTATTTTATTTATGATAATATTCCATATTCGACTGACGACGCCGACGACCCCAAGTGGGTCGAAATATATATCGAAAGTTTTCTTTTTTAATTAATTTCTACCGTAATATTCATAATTATATAATATTCATTCTACCATAATATATATATATATATATACAATAAAACAGTAAAAAAGAGTTAATTTTATGGTTTATTAACACTGTACATAATTAATTATATTACAAAACTCACCATAAGTACAGTCGCCTGTAGTTCGAGCTTCCTATTAGTAAACGATTTTAAGACAAGGCTTCCTAAATTTCAAGAAATTTAACATAAATACCTGATCAATTTAAAACTTAAATATATGTTTTTCCCGACCTATATCTTTGCGTTGCAAAGTCAGTTACCTAACTTAAATTTAATTTTTAAAAAGTATGCGTTTTGGAATGATTCTTAAATTTTTCTTTTCTTTTAAGGGTCCGTAAAAGGTCAGATTAACAAATTCAAACGACCATTTCACATTGTGTAACTTAATCAATCGGTTTAATAAAAATAATATAGATAGTAGACTATAGGGCCGATTTAATCTTTTGGAAAAAACGCAAAAGCTTTAAGATCGTTTGATAGAAAAAAATAACGATGTAACCTCTAGATTTCATGTTTTTCGAGTGTTAAACCTTACTTAAATTTTACAGCCTTGAAATTTGTATTAAAAATCAATAAACAATAAAAAACCTATAATAACTCTAGAGAAAGAGCAGTACATATAAAAAACCCACAAATGTAACGAACTGTTCCTCCACCTAACCAATTTAGAACATTTCAATGATTTTATCTAGAAGCCGAGTTATTAAATAAAAACGCAGTTTTTCGTGAGCGCGTGTTCATTGGTGTTCGTAACAGCCACGGCTGAGGACGCGCTATTTTAAACTTAAAGAAAACGTAATTGAGTTCAGTTCTGAACCTCAATCTAAATTTATATGCAGACTTGAGCGGCTTAATTTTATGTCTAAAATAAATATTCACAGCAAGAAAACATACTTTATTAAAATCTGCACGGAAAAAGAACGTAAATATTTTTTTGTAATCATAATCAATGTTATAACTTATTCTGAATAATTTCCCGCGCATTTTGGCGAATACAATTTCCAACTTTTTTAACACATCCTCACACAATAACACACCCTTACAAATACACACGCACATACCCAACCCTGACACTCACTCCTTTCGTTTTTGTTTAAAATTATTTTCATTTTCAAGTTACCTTTAAATTTACAATTTAACTGTTCCCAACCCAAGGAGAAGGGCGCTGTTACTCCTTACTTACAGGCCTAAAAACCTAGCTAGGAAACAGCAACACGTTTGTTATGGTACCACATTGTTCTAGACTAAGCATAAACATGTACATATCCTTCATCTTGTACCCACTTATGATAAATAAATAAATTTGAATTTGAACTTCATAAAACTTCATTAAAATCCGCCAATAGGTAGCCTGTCATGCTGGAGTCCTTACATGAAAAACAACCCTCCTTTATATTACCTCACTTCCACGGTTACCTCCAAGGAACAGCTCATTATATTTGTGGGTTTTTTATTTGTATTGCTCTTTCTCTAAAGTTATTATAGGTTTTAAATTACCTGATAGATTGATTTAATAACAGTCATTCATTATTTCTGATTTCCTGCTAAGAAAACAACGGTACATTAGTAAAATAACATTTAAAAAAAAACACAAGACAATGTTTTCACATGTTTTGTTTCTTGAGGCGCGGATGCAGTCGTTTTAGTGTTGTAATAAAGCGCTGAACGATCGCTCGGTGTATCACTTCCACCGCGTTTGATCCGTTATGGCATCGTAAACGAGTACGACCCCCTCTCTATCTCTGTTTCACTATTCTAAGCAATATTATGTGCCCCCGCAGAAAGGCAATGGGTTGTGTGGAGTTATTTTTTTATAGAACAATATGTAGAACTTCATTTTGGTTCCCTTTCCTTATCCATATGTGTGTACTGTGATGTACCGGGGTATTATGTGATGCCTTCTTACTACTTTTTCTGTCTCCTGTTTAGTAAACACACACAATTATAACTCTTCTTATCCTTTATTCTTCTTTTTAACATTAATATAGATTAAGAACTACACTGAAGAGGACGCTCAGAAAAATTATGTAAACAGGAATCTGCTTTGTCTTGGACTAGTTCCAGTAGAGGAATCGGTTCGTGTTTTATTTTGTTTGGTCTTTTATAGATTTTCTATTCATATTTGGAAAACCGTGACAAATCAATTAACACTACGTATAACGATTTATAATAATTTTCCAAATAGTTCTTTTACCTTACTATATCACCTAAGTATATTGCCTAGAGTTCTTCAACCTAACCATATCACCTAGGTCTATTGCCTATAATTCTTCTACCTAACTACGAGAAGTCTGTTGCCTAGTTATGTTGCAGTACAAATCTTTAGAACAATGTTCGACTGTTACTAAAATACTTAACTACATCGGGTTTAAATACTGCTACTTAAGTCACACATTCTACGAGTATAGTTATCATGTTGTACATACAACCAAACAGTGGTAGCTTAGGGGTAGAACGCTGGCCTCTCAATGTTGAGATCCAGGTTCGATCCCCGATACCGGTCGGGCATGCACCAATGAGTTTTTCGGAATTTATGTGCATAGTATTTGTACTTACTTACCACTTGCTGAACGGTGAAGGAAAACAATAAACAGCAGGCCCCAAAAAGCGTGTATTTGTGCCCGAAGTACGGCGGTAGGGCTCACTACCCATCACGTTGGAACGTAATAATCGTATTAATCTAACACCTCTGACACCCCCTCGAAGATTTATATCATGACGATATATTTATAGTTATTTATATAATAAAACAGAAGCTGAAGTAGAAAATGCATATTGTACGAGAATCAAAGCTCCAAACTTACTGAATTACAGGGCAAAGTTTCCTCTACACTAGCTGGTTAGTCGAGTAAAAGATCCATAAAACTTTATGTATGCAATTATTGCTCAACTTCTAAAACTTTTCCACGTCTCATGTCAGGAGTTCATGACATAGACTAATCTAAATCCTTCGTGATTCACTCAAATCAACAAAAGTGAAAAGGACAAAACTATATACACATTGGAAAACCATACAGAGAGGAGATGCAGAAATACCTCCTTGTGTGTTAAGTACTGTTAAAATATTTTTATTTTCGCATTTCAACTTTTTCTTTCGGCACTACACGGTAATCGAACCTGGCTTATGTATTTCGCATTGACAAATATTTTTCTTCTGAATATTTTGTACAGTTTTATTTTTCTTTTTCACAGTCGTCTGACTGCGTGTTTCTGGTGGTCGGCCAATTTTCATGGCGTCCCCCTCTTTCAAAATATACGTTTGGGTGGAATTGGGACGTTGTGGATGTCTGGTTGTCGGTGTACGCGGGCGGATCTTTTTCGGACTAAAATAGTTGTTTAATTTATGGACGTGAGAAAAATGTTTATGTGGTATTCTTACTTCTGAAAATAAAGTTCATTTGTTTAATTTATTTATTACCTGTGCGACCCGAAATTACCGTATCTACAAAATTAAGATTTTTTTTTCTACTACCTTTATGAAAACCAATTAGTTTTGAAAATCGAACTTTCCGGGCCCCGTTGCGGAATGACTATCAGGTCAGTTTGAAATATCGTATTGAAATTTCATTTATTGCAAAATTAGGCTCTTTTTCACGTTCTTTTTGACGTCTTTAGTTTGTCTTTATCTGATTCACGACATAATCGATTATATCGCGTCTGACACTATTTTTTCGCAAAATGATACTGGCCACAAATAAATGCTGCCGGCCGAAGCCTGAAAAAAAAAGGTAAAAACTGCGCCGCGCTTTGCAAAGTCATAAAATACATTAAATTTGAAAAGAAAAATTAAATATTTAAATACATAAATCAGGTAGTAGAAAAAGTATCGTTCGCAACGAGTAAAAATGGAAATAAAAATGGCCTTCAGCTCACGTCGAAACTAGCTTCATTTCTCGGGTAAAAAAATCCGCCATTTTATACTCGTCACGAAATATACTATTATTGCCAAAAAAAGTTATAAAGTTTGATTAAAAGCCTAATATTAGAAATATTTAATGTATTGTACTATTTAATCGTATACAAATAAATCGTGTAATCGTACGGACTATAGGTACCCGTCGACTGACTGCGATTCAAGTACAGTGCTACAATGATCTTATAGCGCGTCGATTGGTTGTGTCCAAAATCGGAACTAACGCCGATACTATACTCCGTGTTTCACAGCAGTGCCCCCCTGTCACTGTCATCTACGCGCCATCAAACCCTTGTAGCACTGTACTACTAAGACTCTGAATACCAATGATATTAGAAGAAAGTATAGATAGGTTATAGGCGATCCGCTAGTGGCACGTTAAAACTTAGCTAATTTGCCAATCTAAATTTAGTATTGCCTCAGCGTTAGCGCACGACGGACGTTGCACGGGACGACACGCATAGCAACATATAGGTCTTGTCTCTTTTTCGCTTGCGATAATTCTGACTTTCACGTGTCAATGTGACATTGCAATACTACGTAATTGACTAAAGTCATTTATGTGGTGTGCCGTTTTAGAAGTTTGATTTTTGAGTACTAAAGAGGAACACTAAATTTTTAATTACCGGCAGTTTATTATATTTAAATAATACAACCGAACGATATCGGCGCGCACCCGTCAGTCTGTCTGTCTCATGAATCCGCGTTCTCCGTCGACTGCCCGTCAAACCGGCCCCTCGTGGAAGGCCTCCGCGGGTAGCTGAGGGGAGGCGCGCGGGGCAGAGACATCACGCCACTTCAACTCGCGGGCGACCACGATGTTGATTCCTTTCAGTCGGCCGTCCTGACGACCCTGGGCGTCCCGAACAGTTCTTCTCCTGACTCATCCAGCCAGTCCTCAACCTCTTACAGTTACACAGTTGGTCCGCCTCTTAAGGCCTACAACTCAAACTCTACTACTCGTCTCTAAATAATAGCAGCACTATGTCTCACCTCTTAAGGTCTTCATTGGTCCAACTCTTAAGGCCTGCTATTGGATACCTGACCTCTGAAGGTCTAACTGGTCCGCCTCTTAAGGCCTGCTATCGTATACCTGACCTCTGAAGGTCTAACTGGTCCGCCTCTTAAGGCCTGCTATCGTATACCTGACCTCTGAAGGTCTAACTGGTCCACCTCTTAAGGCCTGCTATATTATACCTGACCTCTGAAGGTCTAACTGGTCCACCTCTTAAGGCCTGCTATCGTATACCGGACCTCTGAAGGTCTAACTGGTCCGCCTCTTTAGGCCTGCTATGAAATATTCATCAAAAGATCCTTCAAGAGGCACCCCATTATAGCGCTATGTACCTATTAATTTTAAAAACAAGACGTCCAACATTGAACCAAATATGTATTTAATACAAAATCTTTTAGATTTAGAGCTCTTAGAAATCAGTACTGAATTTAACATCACCATGGTAACTTAATATTGTCAACATAGACCTAACAACAAATATATATATTAAGACATGAGATCAAGTTGAAAATGTTTTTAACAGTTTACAGCCGTCTCTGAAGACTTGCTTAATCACAAAGAAATCAAATCATATATACTAAGTAATAACAACATTTCTTACAAACTTCACAACACAGTTCTCAATCTGTGTCCGAATCAGTGGCTTTATTGTGCAGGAAAAGCTTGAGCTTGTCTCTAGCTAGGACATTCTCATATTTGCGACCAGTAGTGTTTGACCCTCTTATAACATAACGGTCATGTGGAAGAACTTTGACCACCACATAAGGCCCATCATAACGTGGCATTAACTTGCCACTCCTCAACCCTTTTTTAAAAAACTTACGCTGGGCTAGCACTAACTGCCCGACCTCAAAGGGTGCTTCAGTGCGCCTTTTACGATCAAACGCAACCTTCGACCGTTCAGCAGCAGCCCTAGTTCTCAAGGCGACAGACTCACGCAAATCGTCAAGGACACCAGACCTCACAGGCATGAGCAAATCGCCCGCCAGACGGGGCCGGAATCCGTACAATAATTCCAACGGACACTTCCCTGTAGTGTTATTTACATTTGAGTTTAATCCCAACTGAACTTTTGGCAAATACATTTCCCAATTGTTCTGGTCATCACCAACATAAGTCACGAGCGCATCAAGTATTGTGCGATTATATCTTTCAATCTGGCCGTTCGCCCTAGGGCTGGCCACAGCATTCATGACATGTTTAATCTGCCGCTCAGCACAATACTTTTTGAATTCGTGACAGTCAAAAGCCTTACCCCGATCGCTAATAATCCTACTGGGCAGACCAAATGTCTTTATAAATTGATCCAACGCCTTCAACGCGTTTGCACAGCTAGTGTCACGCACCGCTTCGATCCATATAAACTTTGTAAAAGAGTCTATAATAGCAAAAATATACATTTTGCCAGTAGGGCTTTTGCAGAATGGACCGAGATGGTCAACATGGACCGTATGAAATGGCACAGCTACCTTCTCTATCGGGTGTAAAAGCCCGACTAAACGACCAGTAGGCTTTTTGGCATATTGACATGAAATACAGCCTCGAACGTATTTTTGGATGAAACGACGCATGTTACCAAACCAGTACTTAACCTTCACAGCATCATAAGTTTTATTAAAATTAACATGACCGTTGTTGTCATGAAAAGCCTGAACAATTGACCAACGTGATTGTTTAGGCACAACGACCTTGTTGTCGCCGTTAACCTTTCTAAAAAGGACCGCATTTTCCACAACGTAATCCGCAGCTAACCCTTTCGAGTTACCGCTAATCAGCTCTTCCTTCAGCTCACTAATGATTGAGCGTATTGAGTCATCGTCCTGCTGCAAGCTTTCGATAAGATCTTTCTCAACGCAACGCATGACAGTACCAACAGGGTTACGGCTCAATGCGTCAACGTGACTCATTGATGATCCAGCACGGTATTCAACGTCAAAATCAAAACCTTGAACTTCCAACCACCACCTTGCGATACGTGGATTTAAGTCACGTTTTGTCCAAGTCCATCGGAGGGCGTTGCAGTCAGTGACAATAACAAATTTAATACCACTTACGTACACTTTAAATTTTTGTAAACTCATCACTACCGCCATAGTCTCCAGTTCGAAACTATGATATTTCTGCTCGGCAGGCGTAGTTTGCCTACTAGCGTATGCAACAGGTTTCCACGCGCTGTCCGGTTGCTTCTGAAGTAAAATTCCGCCTAGACCAGCCTTCGAGGCATCCGTGTGAATTTGTGTCTCGTATTCCGGATTAAACAAGACCAATACGGGGCGAGTAATAAGAATAGCCTTCAATTGATCAAAAGCGAATTGTTGATCATCACCCCAGACCCACAGCTGGTCCTTTTTAGTCAAAACAGTGATAGGGCGCGCGATATTAGCAAACCCACGAACATATTTCCTAAAATAATTTGCCAGTCCCAAAAACTGACGGCATTGGTGCACATTTTTTGGTACTGGGAAATCGCGGACTGCATTTATTTTGTGCTGCGCAGGTTTTACTTGACCCTCACAGACTTCGTGACCTAGATATTCTACACGGGGAACTAGGAATGAACATTTATCAATCCTTAGTTTCATATTGGCCTCCCTTATCTTTTCTAATACGGCCCGAAGGTTATTCAAAGCATCTGAATAGTTCTCCGCATACACAAGAATGTCATCAATATACGCGGTTGCGCATTTAAACTTTAACGGCCCTAGTATCTCGTCAATCGCACGCTGAAAAACCGCAGGTGCGTTAACGAGTCCGAAGCTCATTCGTGTGTACTGATAATGCCCGTCAGGCGTCACGAAGGCGGTATACTGCTTACTATCCTCTTCTAGTTGGATGCAAAAATAAGCGGACAGAACGTCAAGACACGAAAACACACGTTGCTTTGACAATCGGTCAAGTTGGTCTTGAATGAGTGGAAGAGGATACCGCTCTCGTTTCGTTTTCTTGTTCACAGCCCGATAATCGACGCACATACGCTTCTCACCGGTTCTCTTAGGAACTAAAATCACCGGGCTTGCATAAGATGACTTAGTTGGTTCTATAATGCCTCTTTCTAATAGATCTTTGACTATAGCACGCACATAGTTACGATCCTCTATCGACATTCTATAAGGTCGATAATAAATCGGCTTGTCGTCGGTGAGCTCTATTTTCATTTTCACCGCACACTTACCAATCATTTCATCAGATTCAGAGAAACAATCGGAGAACTCTTGTAGTATTCGTTTAAGTTCTGCCTCAACAGATGGTTCTAATTCCTGTTCAATCTGACAGTTACGTCCCAAATCATCAACGACAGTAGCACGTGCCACACACTCGGTGCTCGGTATATTGATCGGTTCAGAACCCAAATTAACAACCCTAACAACCACTCGGCCATCGATTACTTCTGTGTTATGTTTAGGTATAATAAATTCTGAGCGAGGTTTGAGATGTTCCGATTCGTGTATTTCTAGCGGACCGTCAAATTCGAGGCAAGATAGAACGATCTTATTCACTCCAGGTGACAGCTCTAGCTGTTCGGGCGCGTGTAACGTGACGCGCTCGACGTCATCATAAATTCCAGGTAAGTCAGTCAGGTAGTTAGCGTTATACATTTGCAAAGTCGTGGGTGTTTTTATAACGTAAACGTCGGGGTAGTCGGTGAAGGGTTGGCCTATTATAATACCTACATCTTGCGCTGCATCCGGCACTACGTACGCTTTTACATTTCCACAAGTGGCCTGATCAGCCGTAATGGTGATCAACGTTTCCGCAAGAGGTGTTATTTGTGACCCACCAAAGCCCTGTATAACGCTTTTATTTGCCATGTCATGAGTGTCCAGGCCCAGTTGTTTAGCTGCCGATTCAGTAATCGTGACACAAGAACTTCCGAAATCAATGAATGCCTGAATAGTAAAATTGTTCACTCTGACATTCATATAATACTTTGCACTGGAATCGCCTATATTTTTAATAAAACGGACCGTTTGCGTATTTGTGTTCGAACTGGTTATACCACGACTTTTCAACCTTAGGCAGTCTTCTTTAACATGACCCATTTTGTTACAATAGGAACATTTGCGCAATTTTGAAAAACAGTTATTTTCATTATGTCCCTTTTTGTTACAAAATGCACAAACCGTCACAGGAGACTTTTCATTTTTGTCACGAATTTTATACGTACAACGCGCGGCGGCATGTCCACGCCTTTTACACGTATGACACTTTATTTTGGCTTGAAAATGGTTAGTAGGGGTACCACTGTGTCGTGAACTCACAGAATCCAGCGCGGTGCTGTGTAGGGACGATAGGTAATTTAATAAGGAGTTCGGATCGCGGCAACCCGCGGAAATCGCGCCGATTTCAACAAGTTCACTACCGATCGTGCCGATTATAGACTCGGTAATTAAAGCCGGGGAAATGCCGCACGCGTTACCCAATGCTAATTTATCGTAATAAAATTGTAAATAATCAACATTAGGTGATCGGATTACATTCACTAAATCACGCATCATATTCAATTTACTTTTATGGGATGGAAAAGCTGTGAGTAACTTCGCCTTAAAATCAACCCACGAGAAATTAATTTCTTGTAATTGATCGTACCAACGACGGGCGTATCCCCTTAACTTAGATGAACAGTTAAATACCAGCGTTTTCTCGTCCCAACCATACATATTCGATATTCCTTCGACCTTGCGCAACCAAATTTCCATTGTAATCAATGAAGATTTAGGGTCGAATTCCGGAATAGGATCACTACGACCGACATATCGCAAATTCGAGTTATTATGAGTATGATCTACATACGTAAAGTCCAACGGTGCATGGAGCGGCGCGGACGCGGTGGCACTCGGCAATGACGTACCAGAACTGTGGCAAAACGCCGGCGCGGCGTGCGCGCGCGTTGCAACCTGTGCAGATGCATACGGCGCCAGCGGCGGCGGCGGCGCAGTGCTGGCAGCCCCATACAATAGTGACGGTGTATGCGTTGCCAGCGGCGCCTCTACCATGGCCGGCACGGCAGTCAGCACCGTCGTCGGTTGAATCTGTGACGTACCCGCTGCGGCAGGCACCGATTGCCCAGTCGAGGCACAGTTGCCACACGAGTAGGCACTCCGTGGCGGCTGCATAGCAACCGTACTGGTCAGTGGCAGCTGCGGAAATCCAAACGGCGGAAAACCCACATCGGTAACCGGTTGCGCGGGTGGCACGTCACGGTGCTCACAGTTCAGCCCGCCCTCAACCAGCTCCCGCGGCAGGTCCTCTTGAGGTGTGATTGTCGAATCCCTTGCTACATTCAACCCGGGGTTTGAATGTGGTAACGGTGGTGTTCCAGCACCATCATCAGAGTGCGAGGGTGTGCGCGCATGCCTCGGCGCACTCGCACTTTTTAGAACGAGATTTTCGAGTGAAGCAATGCGATTTTTTAATCGGCGTGTTTCTACTTCCGCCAGGAGTCTACGACGCAATTTTCGTTCACTTTTATCGTTTTTCTTTTTATTTGGACCCATTTCACTTAATACACTTCACTAAATTGATTCTTTCCACTTCTGAGATAAAGAGGAACACTAAATTTTTAATTACCGGCAGTTTATTATATTTAAATAATACAACCGAACGATATCGGCGCGCACCCGTCAGTCTGTCTGTCTCATGAATCCGCGTTCTCCGTCGACTGCCCGTCAAACCGGCCCCTCGTGGAAGGCCTCCGCGGGTAGCTGAGGGGAGGCGCGCGGGGCAGAGACATCACGCCACTTCAACTCGCGGGCGACCACGATGTTGATTCCTTTCAGTACCTATGAAACCTATCTACACTTTTCTCTAATATCGTTGCTGAATGCGTAGAAGCAATGATCTTGTATTATGCTAAATATAACCTCATTGCATAGAAGACACTGATTCAAAAATATTATTATGATATCTATTGTACTAGCACAGACCATTGATATGAAATGAAATTAAATATATTCATTTATGTATATAAATATTACAGGTCAATTTTACGGTAATATAATTAAATACTATTTGTCTAATAGGAGTAGTTATATAAAACTATTAGGTTTATTTAAATTTAATAATAATACACCTGAATAAAAAAACATAGGTATAAATAATAATATCGATCCATCCATTAGCTTGTGTTCGTCCACTGCTGGACATAGGCCTCGCCAATATTTCGCTACTTTGGGCGGTCTTGCGTCATCCTCATCCTGCCGCTACCCGCAACGTTGTTCAGGTCATTGGTCACGCACGAGGCTTTGCTGTACGTGGTCTCCATTCCAACACATTTCGGTCCCAACGGCCATCGGGTCGGCGACAAATATGGCCAGCCCACTACCATTTCAACTTACTAATTCGACAGGCTACGTCGTCGGTCACTTTCGATCTCTGATGGATTTCCTCATTTCGGATTTTATCCATCAGAGATAGCCCGCTCCGTAGCTCGCTGAGCGACCTTAAATCGGCGGATCAAGCCCTTGGTAATAATACACGTTACAGCGCCGTACGTCGTCACAGAAGGACGCACTGGTTCCTTAGCCTTTAAGCACTGCAGTATCATCCATCCATCAGCCCGCATTCGTCCACTGCTGGACATAGGCCTCCCCAATATTACGCCACTCTTGGCGGTTCTCAGTCATCCTCATCCAGCCGCCACCCGCAAAGTCCTTCAGATCGTCAGTCCAGCGGGCACGAGGGCGGCCTACGCTGCTCTTTGCTGTACGTGGTCTCCATTCCAATGCAGTATTGCCGACGTAAATATGTGACGCAACTTCCCGAATAATAATATAAATATAAGTAAATATAATGCAACACGTATAATAAATATATGCCTAACTTCGCCCATACGATTAGTCTTGCTAAGAAGAAGGGCAAGAAACTTAGCAAGATCATGTCTTCTTTTTTTTTCATAATGTTTGTTGCAGACAAATGTGTACAAACAGACACACAAAGATAAATTGATGGCGTGTCCCAAAGGAGTAAAATTTTAGTTCGTTGGCGTGTCCTGCCTGTCTGTTTGCTGCTCAAGTCCGCTCCCGTGAAACTGTGTGGTTGGTTGTGTCTGACGCAGTGCCCATTAATTTCCGCTACACATCACTTAATGGCGATGTTATGGCTATGGTTCTGTCCTCGGAGTGGCTATGACAATGCCCTCTTTGACGTCGATTATGTCTACATGTGATTAAAACATGAACCCATAATCGAGGCACTGTCCTATATTTAAAAAAAACAAAATACTATTTTTTTTTCAAAACTTGTACATACAATATCGTAGACAGTGATTGGAGTCTTCTTTCAAGTAAAATGTACCTGTAATAGGGGGCTCCGCTCTTTCATAGGTAACGGATAGATATATTATATTATGTAACTTTAAACTTAATAATAAGAAAAATAAAATACGAAATCACAAAAAAGAGACAAAAAGTAGATGTAGAAAATATTTATATTTTACCCTCTTTTATGTAGAAATAGCCATCCGTACTTCCAATTCTTTATGTTTTTATTCTGCTGTTAACCATAAAGAGCATGTAACAATTTAACCTTAAAACACTATTTCATTCTCTACATAAAATGGAAAAAGAAATAAAAATCCTGCTAAATGTGTGTTATAAGGTAAAATTGCGTTACAAACATTTCATTTTTGTCACAATATGTATTTTAAAAATTGATTTGGAAACGATGAAAATCATTTTTATTTGGTCTTCTCACTAGATTCAGTCCACTGAAATGACTTTTCACTAGATGTTTTTACTAAGAAGTAATAATGGATTGGAATATTCGCAATCATCCGGTATTTTATGGTATCCCTAGAGATACACGCATTCCCTGATATCCTCATTTCCCTGCAACATATTTATAAGTATGGTGGATTATAGGTTCACGAGAAAAACACCAATACCAGAACTTTCGCATCCATTTCCTAAACGGCATACATGTTCCAATTGTACTCTGCGTATTCCTCCGTAAGAAGCAATCATAGTCATTCACTAAGTAGGTACTTCAAGTATGCAGCATCTTTTTCCTGGCACAATGCGTTGCTCAGCTCGCTGGCAGCCAGTTCGACTCCCGAGAGGGCAACTTTTAATTAAATAGAGCGCTCTTTACCAGCACTTGGAAATTTGTAAAACACTCCAAAGATAATATTGTCTAGTACGCTCCACTGGGTAACTTTGAATAGATAAAGGAAAGTTAGCAATGCTGCCCGTTTTTTTTACTTCTTCTTGTTGAGAGTAAATACGAGTTTACAGTTCTTTGCTTTAAAGAAATAGGGTGGAAAGTTTTAATTAGGAAAATTTTACATATTCAGCTTTAAACGATATTGCTTCACATTTTTAACATACATGAAACAAGTGCAGAGGACCCCTTAGGTAACTTTCTTGAGAAATTTATTTAATTGTAGATTATTAATTTGCTATTATTAATTATTTTATTATTAATTAATTATCGATAAGAGAAAATAATACTCGTAGTTACCACTATTTTCTAATAAAACTAAACACAAAAGTATTCCATTTCTGGTAAATCACAAAATTGTAATAAATCAACAAGAATGCAAGCCGGGTAGTAAAAAGGTAGTAAAAGTGGATCACAAGACGGATGGTCGCGGATCACCGGACGCGAGAGAAAGTGATGAATATCCGGAAAAGGATGGACTTCCGAAAGATGTCCGGTGACGTGGCCCAGCTGTTCCGGGAGACACTTTTCTCATCAATACTTTTTTTTTTCTTGCCAAAATGATTGCTACATTTCCTTTTCTGCCTGTAAGAATAAAGTATTAAATTTATGCTTCCCAAAATAAACCTATTTCACAACATTTGGTTGGAAGTACAATATTTCTCTTAAAATATGGATAATTAAAAGAATAATGAAATGGAAAAAAATAACAATTGGGCTTTTCAAGTACTAAATTATAGAATTAAATATATTATAGAATATATTATAGAAATAAGCCAACGTCCGAATTTCAATAGAGACAGTGGTTGGGCTTTGCCCGCGGTGTGGAAACCTGTGCTAAAAACAGTTACCGGATCACTCACAGACTTTAGTGAAAGTGACGTAGATACTATAAGTTCCGCGTGTTTATCGTTGTTTGGTGACACTCCGATAATTAACAACGCAAGCCCGGAAGTAACTAATTGTGCGGACGCCCTACTAGTCCGACCACCAATACCATCTGCATCCATGTCATCCCGAGCCTTGCGGGCCGCAGCCCGCAGTGTGAGGCGTAACGCCGTCGCGTAAACGTTTTCACTCGCCCAGATGAAGGCAGTCTAAATCTGCTGAAACTGGTCGGCTATCCCGATCATAACTCGTATTGAGGTGAGCCGTTTACATAAATCCTGTACTAAATTAATAAAGTAAAATTAATTTTGTATAACTTACCAAAGGCAATGTGACTACTCCACTTGCGTTAATCCATCAAAGTTAAACTTACAAAAACTTAGAAACATTAAATGCAATATTTAATTAATAAAATCTAATAAACAAGAAATAGGTGGAGTTCTAGGCATTACAAGGTGAAACTTGGAGCTAAGCTTTCGATGAACAAACAGTCTTTGAAAGCATTACCGTAATTGAGAGAACCCAGATAAAATTTACTTTCAATGAGTTTTAGGAATATTTGTTTGAAGCTTTAATAAATCTAAAGAAAATCTTAGTAAAATTTTCTTGGAGTGAATATTCAACGGCTTTATTATGCATATATACACATTTTTGGTTTAAACATCTCAACCACTAAAATCCGGAGGCCACAGCTTCAAATCCAGAGATGATTTTTTTCCGTACTTTTGGGTTCGGTCTGCGCAATACGGAAGGCACACATATTTATACGACGTATGAATGAGAAATTTGTACATCATTACGTAATACGTAAATAATGATTTAGATTTAGATTTTGTCTGTATTGGACCCTGTTAGATCCACGTTTGCAATGTTTTTGTGTTACAGTAACAATTTGAATTAAAGCTGGGGTCGTAATAATCGTCTCGGTGAAACGTGGGAATACGAATGTGGACTGTGACTTGCATTTTACAGGCCATATTCAAAAACAACCCTGACACATTGGCGTGCACAGAACTTTTTGCTGGAAAAGCAAGCAGTTATTCATGAATAACAATAAAAAAAATATGAAAAAATTTAAATATCACTTTGAAAAAAAAAAGTTTGTATTGGAAATTTTCACTCTAGGGTAGACATTGTCTACCCTGGCGTCATACAATATTTTTTCAAAGTGATATTTAAATTTTTTCATGTTTTTTTTGTTGTTATTCTTGACCAATTGCTTGCTTTTTCAGCAAAAAGCTCTGTGCACGCCACTGCTCTGACATCTCCTCAGAAATTGCATGTCAAGACGACGTATTGTGTATATTTTAGTAAATTTATTCTGACATTATATGATTTATAGCTAAATAAATTAAAATTAAGCAAAGGGATTGGATGGGATTGGACCGATTATATAGAACAGTCCTGGTTGCCTTCCTTTTTTATTGTTTAACCTTATAGATAGAATATTCATTGTAGGTTTTTAGTATAACTTAGAGTTAAAGTGAACAATGTAGTAACTTCTCGAATACCGAGTCAAACCAAAATTATGGTTTATTGGCATCGGTTGGGGGTACATGTAAAATTATTTTTATTGTGGAATAAATAAATGGAATGGAATGGAGGTAAAAAAGAGGTACTTATATATGTTGCTGTAATCCATTCTACGTTATTATTACAGTGAAAACAAAGTATTATTGTGTAGAGCCTTAAACCCTGACAGATGACTTTCAGGATAATCTGACACCTGAAGTGTAATTCAATTTATTAGCAAACACAGGTAAATTACGAAAATTACCAAAAAACATTACCATCAGCTTGAATTTTCTTATATTCAACATGATACTTAATTTTGAGTCTAGTTTCTGATACATTTTCTGAATAGATAAATGTATTATGTATGCTATATGTCTATTTACTCGTATGTATTCATTTATATCCGGGAACTAGGACAATTTTCACTATCAGCTATTGGATTTTTTGAGGAAGGTTTATTAGCACGTGATATTGCATTTTGATAAAAAAAACTGGTCAATGACGATTTTACTGAAACTAGTCCAAGAAAAAGGGACTGAAGGCTAACCGGAGGAGTAGGCAAACGGCTGAAGTACGCTAGTAAAAAAATATTCATAAGTTTACAAAAATCTGGTAGATGTAGAATGAAAGAAAGAAGACCTCAATCAAACAGACAATCAAAGAATATAATGCTTCAGTGTCGAAGTCAGATGTTGCATAGAGCAAGCCAGGATTGCATTTGTTAGAGTGAGTTATACCTTCTTTGCAACCTAAGTCTCAAACTATTTGTTCGCGCCACTTCTTCTGGCTCTCATACTGCGAGGTAGTTGTGAATTCACATTTGCAACTGTCATTTTCGCTGCATCTCCACCCGCTTATTTTTGGACGCAAATCAGTTAGTCGTCAATCAGAAGCCTTTCACACCGGAGGTCTACGCTGATTGTCGTTCAACTAGGTCCTACCTAGTGAGTACCTAGACCCTACCGCACCGCCATTTTGAGATCGCACCCGCAGTGCGCCTCATTTTCATCTATTCCTGTACACCTTTCTTACGAATAAAATTAGCCGAGAAGAGCGCAACCAGGCACGAAGAAGAAGAAGAAACCCATCTTGGAGAACACCAGAAACTTGGTGGCCCAGGTGAAGCGTGGTTTGTGGTGCATGCAGCTCCTTCCCAAGGTCAGATCTTTCATCTTCGTTTTATTTTCTCTTCACTTCCCGCTATTTTAAAACCTATGGTGATACAAAGCACTGCCGTCATATCGCGTGCTCACTATTCACAAGGCGTCGATTGATGTGGTGCTATATATTTGCTGTACTTCTTTACGGAGTAGAAGCGTAGACACTTGCCCAGACCAACAGACAAGTTTCCAGACTTTGTGTAAACGGTTAGAAGCCTTTAAATTGATCTATCAAAGAGAGAAAAAATATCATGGATGGATAAAATAAAAAATAACAGTGTTGTAGAGGATTTGAAAAGTATAGAGCTTTAAAAAGAGAAGGAAACTGCAGTACATAAGGTCGTAATCATATTATGCAAAACCAAAAGTTCAACCTGCTGCAACTCATGCTTCAAGGAAAAGTATAGGGCCGTAGAAAAACTTGATGGCTCCAAATTCTCGCCATGTGTACCATCGAACTATTCTCACCAACAACAGCACGGGCCCAAGTGTAATGAAAGCCGTCCTCTGATAGGAAATGGCAATAGTAGGAGAACAAGAAAGTCGGGTATAAAAAAAAATAGATCAGAAATAGATATGAAAACAAATTTTGCTTCCAAACTCCTCTACGGGAGTTTTTCAACCAATCAGAGATCGCATTTAAAACTCAGTGGTAAGACTTTGCTTATAATAAAATCGTTATAATAGGAGAGATGACAGGGTAAACAAAATATTATTCTATTTAGTCCGTCATTTAGATTATCAAAAAATATTGGAAACGTATTTTTTTTTTAGTCCATCAAACAAAAAATTATAGAGATAAAGCGCGTCAAAGTTTCGGAGTGTACTTAGGCGTGACGTCACGGGGAACTTTAGCTGGTTATTACTTCATAATTTTTTGTTTAATTGACATAAGAAAAAATGAGTGTCCAATATTTTCTGATAAATCTAACTGACGGACTAATTAGAATTTCTTAGTCATCATGCCTATTATAATTTATCTATTTCAAGGAATTCAAGGATTGCTAGAAATGGAGGATTTACGAGTAAGTGGAAACTACACGTGCATTAACTCCCATTTCCCAACAGATATTATTACAAAATGTGTCTACTAATGTTTGAAAGTTGTAGAATCTTGATTGACGAAGTAAAACTAAATCACCGAACTAGAAAATTAAGTTTCAAAACTTAATGCTTTGTGTGAAATGGTGGTGGTGTCTTCTGGAATACGGAATTTTAACCTTAGTACTATGTTTACTAATAAGAGCTAGATTTAGTTTTCTTTTGAGAAAATGGTTATGTTTTAATTTAGCAATAAAATTTGTATCACCAATCTATGTAGGTATAAAAAATAGTATTAAATTTCAAATTATTATACATGAGAAGAAACCAATTTAACGATATATTTTGGTGTCGTTTCTAATTTTAATTCTATGAGTTTTTCAAAATTTATGTGCGTAGTATTTAAGAAAGAAAAGGCGTTTATTTTGAGAGCTACACCATTACAAAAAACCAAATACTCTAAACAATACACAGTTTAAGGCTTTTATACATATAACTATTATACAGCCTGAGGTAGTTTATAAGATACAGCCAACAGAAAGGTCTCCGACTCAGCAAAATGCCACAGCAGAACTGTGACGCTGATCTTCCGTCAGAGGCCGCGAGTTG
Source organism: Ypsolopha sequella (assembly GCA_934047225.1). Lineage (NCBI taxonomy): Eukaryota > Metazoa > Arthropoda > Insecta > Lepidoptera > Ypsolophidae > Ypsolopha > Ypsolopha sequella. The sequence continues at coordinate 16,471,618 of OW203996.1, forward strand.
CGACACATGCGATGTAACAAAATTTAATGACGAAACGAAGATTGTCTCTTAGTGACATAAGGAAATTTACTAATTTAATAATTTACAAACTACAAGAAAATGTGTTTTATTGGGTCAATAATATAATTTAATACAAAAAAAGAAGAAAAATATATACAACGTGTAACAGAAAGGTGTAACCATATTTGAAGAGCTTATTCAGACAATGGTATAGAACAACTTTTACTATGGAACAAACACTGTATCTCGAAAAAAATTTAACTGTTTCTTAGAAAAATGCAATGCCGCTCGGCGGAAATGTATAGAAGGGCAGATTTTTTTTTCGAGATTTCAGGGTTGGCTCCATAGTAAAAGTTGTTTTATATCATTGACTCAACAGCCTCTTCAAATATGGTTACACCTTTCTGTTACACGTTGTATAAATAAATTAAAAAATACTTACGTCAATAAACGAATAATTTATATATAAAATAATAAATAATAAACAGGTAATTGTTTTAAGAATTCTATAATTAAACTGGCAGAATTTAGTTTTGGTTTTGAATTTGAGAATGTAACAAATATAATTTTAGTTTTGTTTTAAAAGTAGACTTATTATGTAGACGTATTTGTTCGTACTTTGCTGAACGGTGAAGATAAATATCGTAAGGAAACCTGCAAGCCCTAAAAGCGTGTATTACGGCGATAGGGCTCACCTCATTCACGTCGGGACGTAATAATCGTCGACGAAACGCGGGTGTACCGAGAATGGACTGTGACTTGCATCTAACTGTTCACACTTGGAACACCTCTGACACCGTCTCGGTGATACATGTCGTGACGGTATATTTTTTATTGATTGAAGAAATCCTATTAAAAACTCCACGTTAAATTCATGTTTGTGTAGTCACTGTTGAATCTTTAGATTTTTTTCTGACCAAAAGTAGGAATAGGAAAAGTAGATATTTTTAGTGAGGCCGAAGGATCATTTATGTCTGGTGAAAGTGTCGACCATAAAATGTATGTTAGAGTGTTTTGGTGAAAAGCTAACTAAGCCAGTGCGATGTTAACCTGACTTAATACGTGGAGTCGGTTACATAGCGTTTATTTGACTTCTGTACTGGGGTTTCAGAGGTGTTGTCCGAGTGTGGATTGTGACTTAAATTTCACACCCACGTTTCACGGACGATTATAACTTCCCAACGTGATAGGCTGTGAGCCCTATCGCAGTACATCGGGCACAAATTGGACAAGCACGCAGACCGAACTAAAATGTTTATTGGTAAAGTGGAAAAAAGAGTATTTCCTCTTTAGTAAAATCGAAGGTGAAGCAAACCGCTATTTCGATAAATCAAGTGGCAGAAACTGTTTGCAAAGAATTTGGTACATTAAACAAATTCACATGTTTGCTGCAACAAATCGCTCTAGACGAAAAGTCCCAATAGGTAGCCCTTAAAAAATTCGTAACGCTTTATTTGTTTTTTTTTTGTACTCTAAGTCTTTTCTTAAGTTTCAGGAAAGTATAAGGATACGATGAATGTACGTAGATGATACATTTTGATAGCAGGTTTAATTATCCATTAAAAACCCACATAAAAGTACCTAAATACTTTAAAATATAATGATGTATGGGAACTTTAGGGCGGGATTTTGAACTGGTGTGGTCTAAAACAAATTGAAAACCTCTGTGTGAGAGGATACGTACAAGTATTATTCATTAAACTTGCGTTTGTTTTCAATGAATATTCACCTCAAAATTCAGCGCTGTCGGAACTCTATTAGGTATAATAACAGTTTGAGTAGCAGCACCTAAAACAACTTCGCACATCGAGGAACTAGCTCCTTGTTTTACTTGGAAAATTGACGCCTGGGTAAGTAAATATCATTACGTCTAACTTCACACGACTCTTCTAATTTTGTCGGAAATTTCCATACATGTAAAGGCAACAAAACAGCAGGTGTATATAAACCGATTTGAGGTAGCTTCGATCACGCCGACATCAACAACGAAAACGAGCGGTGCCACCTTAAGTGCATTTATCCATTTCGGAGGCAGCTTGTAATGGAAGCTTTCATCTACGAACGAACAGAGATAAATGTGGCTTACTCCTGCAATTCGCTTTTGAAGTTTACTCTGTAAGAGAGTTTACTCCTTGGTAATGCACTTAAGTACTCCAGCAAATAAATTTATCCAACTCTATAGTGCCTATCAATCGGGAGCTAAAATACTCTAGTTAAAACCGCTCCAACACTGTCTTGCATATTTAAATGTGTGCAGTGGTGAAGTTTACCAAGTCTCAATTATACCGTTTCGGAGAGAAGTTTGAAGGAAACTATAGTGCAACTTCGTATATGGGCCGCTGGTAAATTGGAATTTCTGTAGTTAAATTCACGTGGAACTAGATAGTTAGGTGAGGATACATCGAGATTTATCTCCTTAGAATTGCTTTTCCTTAGATTTATCTCCTTACAATTGCTTTGGAAAATTATGTAGACGTAAGGATCTGTTCGACTTTGTAATTGATCATGTACTGCTCTAATACCAAATTATGTTTATTATGAAAGATAAAAAAATCATCAAAACTAAAACAAACAAAAATGAAACTTTTCTAGGCTTTTTAAGAAATCTTTGTTAAGGAAAGTTGGTAACTTAAGAGTTTAAAATTTTATTAAACAATGGGTCCTTTTCCTGAGAGACTGGAATAAGGTTTACCCCCCTACCTAATTAAGCATTAATCGTATATTTTATTATGCTACACGATATGCTATGAAACCGAAATAAAGATTGCTGCTTACTTCATAACATGCTTAAAAGATTATATTACTTCCGCACATTTTCCATTTGCCTCATAAGTACGCAATTTAAGCGCTTCGGGTAATAAGGCGTGTGATATACCTGTATAAAATCTAAAAGTCAGAGGGAGCTATGAGGTCAGGCCACATTATTGTTTTATACTTACAGATATACATAATTAAGTTGGCTTCAGTTTCAGCATTGCCTGTAATGTGTAGTGGAAATCACAAAAGTACATGGTGATATTAACAAACTAGTAGATTTGGTACTTGGTGTATTTTCGTACATATTTTATCGTTAAAATCTTTTTCATTCCACCCAAAGGTTGCCTGGAAAATATTGCTATTAGCAATAAGTGCCGCATTTGTACACAATGTCTGTCTTTTATGTGAAAATTTGTTGTAAATTATTTTTGTAAAGGTACAAAAAGTGTAATAAATAAAATAAAATAAATATAAGTATGACATACAAAACATCTGTAATATCTGTATGACATAATGAAATGTAGTGTCCAGTGTTCCAATTAACAAAAACGATTGATACTGAAATTATTGGTCCACTATTACTATAAGCTTCTTTAGTAAGTATGTAAGTACCATGCTGTTTTGTAAATGGATTTTTACATTTTATTACTAACTAAAAGATTCGTGGTTTAGAATCAGATTTCACCTGTGGCTTTTTACACTATTACGGTTATCTAAATGTGAAGTTTTTTGTGAAAGTATGAAGATAGAATCTCTTTGAAGGGATTGACAGAATCATGAAATTAGCCCTTGGATTATGTATCTTTTGTTTCCAGCTGGACTGGGTGCCCATCATCAAAAACATTGACAAAAACTGTTTAAGATGATAGGCACCCAGTCCAGTTGGCAACCAGATACATGGCCCTCAGGTTTGCTTTGCTTTTCCACATCGCATGGGGACCACATCAGTGAGCGCCCGCGTGTGAGGCACCATTGTTCACTAACAACCATTGTGGTACGTAAAGTATTCGTGCACGGTCAATAAGTTATGTGACCTTTTGTGAAAATATTTATGCCTTTTATACTGCCGACTTTAAGATTTTACTCAACGAAATGAACACTATTAATGACCTCAAAGCGCTGAAGTATCTAAAGATGTACAATTCTAATCATGAAAATACCCAAATTAAGAAAAAATATTTAAAATTTTCATGAAAAGAGACATTCTGGCATTTCTATAGTAACGAAAACATTTTCAAGATTTTCACATGCAAGATTCGTAAAAAATAGTTAACATATGGTTTAAGTTTTGTTAAACGTCACTCAAACACACAGTTAATCAAAGTCAGAAAGCATAAAATTAAAAAAAACATTCACACCTAAACCTAACGGTAGAACGACCAAAATTTACCATATATGTACACCGCTCGCTTTCAGCTACACCGTAGCTTCAGTGCTCTATAGACCCGCTACGCCGCCGTAGCATGCAGGTGAATGCATGAGATGGGGTAATACGGGGAAACTAAGTGCTAAAAATTTACTTAATCAAGTAAAAGGTGAGATCTTTACCCCACGTTGATCGACCTATTTTATCTAGTAATGATTTTTTATATTTCAATTCAGCAACCCATTTAGCAAAAACGCGTGCATAACAAAATAATAAACAGACGACACTGCGCTTCAATGCAACTAAAAACTGAAATGTAATTTTTCAATTTCAAAAGGCAGCACTTCCAAGAAAATTGATGGTACGTATTTCACGCTGAGACACGAACGCTTCCTACCGAAGGCATCAGGGAATCGACGACTCCTATCCTTCATACAACATAGTAGTAACGCCTCACGCCAGTCAGCATCTCGGGAAATAAATTTCAAATCTTGTTACTTCCTCGTGTGACGCCGAACGGCGTTAGTTAAATGGAAAATATTTCTCTATCGCCTTTGGGCGTGTTCGTGCCTGTGAGTCGGTTTATGCGCATTTCTCGCTCGGCGCGCTTCGTATTCGATTTTTATTTCATTTGACGTTCAAATCGCTCGAATAGAATTATGTGAATAACACGTCAGTTGTCGCTATGTTATGTTTAAACGTATCTAGTTGCGAAACTGTTTTAGTTATAATCCTTGAACTATGCCACGGCAGAATAGATAGCATAACCCGTAAACAACTGAGCCAATTGGAGTTTTATTTGGTGTGTAGGTATAAAATAACAGCAAAAATTTATAAATCTATCCACACATTGAAACAATTTAATTTTTTTATTATCATTGGAGTATTTTATATTAAAGAGAACTTATTTGTTTTTTTTATTCAGTTTACATTATAAATTTATATAAAAACACTTGTTAAAATAATTATTTCCAGATATATTTCGACATTTATAGTCGGCGTCAGTGGAATTAAGTACAATTAATACCAATATATATATATATAATGTAAACTGAACATTCAAGTATTTGAATATTCATATGTCGTGTCAAATCTTGTCAAAATTAACAGGAACGAGTGTCAATACAAAGAGTAGAATTTACACAAACTCTGTATTAAACAACTTTTCTAATACTAATAAAAGTCTTCTTGTACGAGTTCCACTATTTTATTGACTTAATTATTGCGACTAGTTTCGTCCATTTGACATCGTCGGGCTAGTCGCAATAATTAAGTAAATAAAATAGTGGTACAAGAAGACTTTTATTAGTGTTAAAATGAAGTCCCATCAAGGAGTCACACCTTACAGTATAAATAAAATAAAATAAAACTTTTTTAAGCATTTTTTTTCCTTTTTTCCAAATATATATATATATATGTGACGATAAAATGTTATAGATATCGAAAAGGGATCTATTTTGCCTTGACAAGTGTCTGATTCTAAAGGATCTTGTCAGTTTGATTTAGAAATTATTTTATTTGAAGATTTCTGTGGAATTATTTAGGAAAACTCGCAATATATTCAAGAAATGTAATGACAAAATAAATTTTACAATTTTAACAAGTAAAAGGTTTTTAATTTGTGCACAATGGAAAGGTACCACCTGTTTAAGAAGCTGACACAAAAGTTCTGCCCCCAAAAATGTGCGTTTGGAGTAAAGGAAGTCTGCCTTCGCGGCAGCGAGCTACGTTCCTATTGGTTGCTTGCAAAATACCACTTCCTTTCCTCCAAAAACATTACAAAAACAATAAGTTGGCCAATTAACTTAAACCTAACCCTACCTGTGGAATGGAGACAATTATCATTTTATTTACAAGGCTTTGTACATAGAAATTAGCAATGTTATGAAAATAATTGAAACTCACTGATTCGAATACAAACATGGCGGTTGTATAAACCGGAAACACATTTTATAGACTTGAAAACTTTGATCACATAAATTATCCAAAATGACATGTGTAACTAAATTAAAATTTACGAGGTAACTCAAGTAAATTAACATTATCTTAGGCATTAATAATTAGAAATAAATAAGGAAAGTTTCTAAATCAAAATCTAACAACATTCCAAGAATAATTTTAAAGCTTCCGGGTTAAATTATTCATAATTTCAAATGCTAAAAATCATAGAAACTAAACATAACAATAAACCACACTGGTTCATAATTAAAATCAATAATTAACTGCAGAAAACAATCATTATCAATGTTACATCACCGGATGTTTACATCTAGAAATTATTCGCTCCGACATATATAATACCGGCAAAAATATGTTGGTTTTTATTCGCACAATGTTTCTTTGGTGAAGTTGTTTCATTTTACATTAATAGTTCATATCACATACGATTGTACTCAAAACTCCACACGTATGAAAAGCAAACAATACCGCTTTCCATTTGAATGACATGTATTTGCAATCATATCCCCTGAAAGGCGTTCTTTTAACCCCTTCCGTCCCAAAAGATAGGGGAACAAGCTACGCGGGTACAGTAGAGGCAAAAGCGCGAGATTCAAGATTGCACTCCTTCCTGAGTGATGCAAGTCGACGACGCGTTTATGGAAACCCTTCCAGTATTCAGAACCACAGTACTTCTGAGTTGCGGAAGCCTTTAAGCGATTGAACGCGCAGTTTGATGAATTAAATGCTACCCTGCTTTTAGTTCTGTAATGCGGGAGGCTTTACAAACGCAATATTAGCGTTATGGATATAAATTCCTACCGCTACTCAGATTAGTCTACCCTGCCTTTAGTTCCGTAATGCGGGAGGCTTTACAAACGCAATATTAGCGTTATGGATATGAATTCCTACCGCTACTCAGACAAAAAATTGGGTTATAGGTTTAACAGAATACGCTCAGTAAGGACATCTATGTAATCAAGCTAAGATTAAAGTAAGGATGAATATCTGTAATCTTTACGTAAACACATATTACCATGATTTTTTCATATTTTTTGGTTCACCAGTTTTGGAGATAAGTTTTTTAAAGATTTCTCGAAACCAGTGCCAGTAAATGTGGTAAAAAAATATATTTTTGCAATTAGCTCTTTAATATCTATAATTTGATATCATTTTCGGAATAATATTATTTTTTCTTACTTTTGTTTTGGAAACATTTTAAACAATTTAAAATTTTTCATATTTTTTTACACTGTTATATGTGCCAAAATTTTTGTGCCAAATTTCAAGTCTTTATCTTTAACGGTGCTAAAGCTATGAGGTTGTGACATACGGACGGACGGACGGACAACGAAATCTCACCATAAAGGTTCTTTTTGTACCTTTTAGGTACTACGGAACCCTAACAAACAACAGCACGATGCGCATGATATCGCTCTCTCTCTCTCTTGGCACGTGCCGCTTGCGATCTGAGATCGGGGAGCATAGCACAGAAATCCCTCCCGCGTGTCAGATCGCACTTACGTACTTTTATGCTATCTAGGGATCTGAGTAGAGGAAGCATTTTTATTTTGAAGTCTTGAATACTACACCGGAAACAATACCCGAATCCAGATCGTTCGCAACTCTGAACAGTGGAATGGTTTAAAGCAACTTTCTGTGAATTAATGCTAGTAAACCCTCCCGCAGCTCAGAAGTACTGGAGTTCTGAATACTGGAAGGGTTTCCATAAACGCGTCGACGACGGGCGGTGTACACTCGCGTACACAAAACATCCGATAGAGCTGCACTGTGAAGTGTAATTTCACTCAAGTGGGGCATTCGCAGCGTACCTTGTAGATTGGAACCTGTATTATGGTGAACGCACACTATTCGTGTTGGACGAAGATGTTTGATATTTAGATACTGCACATTGAGTGTACTACGTGGACAATATTGGTAATTAAGGTACTACAGAACCCTAAAAAGTTGAACACAAATGAGAAATATAAAAAAAAGCAAAATAAGTTTTTAAAAACTTGTACAAATTATAAATGGGTATCAAATTATTAGGTATTAAAGAGCTGATTGTAAAAAAATATAGTATGATTATATTACCTTGCATCAATTTCGAGTAATCCTCGAAAAACCACAAAAAAAAATGTATGTTACCCCCTGTCTATATTAATAGACCTAAAAATAAGAAAAAAATCATAGTAATATGCGCTTACGTAAAGATTACAGCAAAAATAAAGCGGTTGAGAAATTCACAAAAACAAAATGACAAAATTAAATTCTTATCCACGGTACGGATCCCTAGGTACGCGAGTCTGACTCGCACTTGACCAGTTTTTTTTTGTTTACTTACACTTGCTGAACAGCGAAGGAAAACACTGTAATGTAAACATGCATGACTGCGATAAGGCTCACCCCCTATCAAGTTAGGACGTAAAAATCATCGGTAAAAAAAGGGTGTACGAGTGTTGACTGTTTCAGTGACAGTCCACACTTGGAAACACCTTTAACACCCATTAGGGGATACATATTGTGAAGATAATGTGTACGAACGCTGTTCAAATGTGTATTCAGCTTTACTTTATCTACACCCTTCGTGACGGCAATCAGCCCCCAACTATCAACCCTACGTCTGGCTTAAAAATAATATTAGGAACACCACTACAGCGAGAAAACGTCATAGAAACTACGCCCTTGTTTGAGAAAGACTGCGTGAAATGAACGGAAGCTAATGAACGATACACATACATATGTGTGTTTGTGTGTTTACTTAAATGGAAGAGTGGAAGATGGGTGGGAAGGAAAATAAGTAGATATTATATTATATGTCGTATAAATAGTTTGCAGTTAAGCTATATATTATTGTGATTTTGTGCTTTATGACAACGTTTTATGAGCCGCCATTAGGTAGATTGATTTGCAGGCGACTTATATGTAACTAATGTTGACCGCATATGCTAAACATGTAAGGGAGTTTTACACGGAATGCTTATGTATTTCCACACATATAAACTGTACTAACCATTGATTATTGCAAAATGGCTCACCTCAATAACTATTTTTGATCAGGATACGTTTTGCAATAATCATGTTTTATCGTCAAGTTTCATTAAATTCGATATACTAACCATTGCTATATACTGCGGACCTGCTGCGAACAGGCGGACCGAAGAACGGAACCCTAAAAAGGAATGTCATCACTACATAGTATAAAACAAAGTCGCTTCCCGCTGTCTGTCCTTATGTATGCTTAGATCTTTAAAACTACGCAACGGATTTTGATCCAATTTTTTTTAATAGATAGCGTGATTCAAGAGGAAGGTTTACATGTATAATACATGCCCGTGTAAAGCTGGAGCGGGTCGCTAGTATTAAATATAATCAAAGATACGTCTGCAAATCCAACTAGACGTAAAAATCTCAGTGGTATCTCAAGAAAAGAAATTGTAGACATCACGAAATAAAGTTCGCAGAATAGGTGTAATATCACCAAATTCTATAGAAAGAAACGTGTAATATAAAATATTCGCAACAAAAATAATCTTATTACCCACTTGTGAGACAGAGATGAGAGTGTAAATACGTGTATAAACTGCTACACTACCATCTAGTACCCCAGGGTACCCGTGTATCGTGGAATAATAAAGACGCACAAAAGGAAATCAAAGAGAGAAAAAAGTATATTTTCTTGTAAAACAATCTTATACTTGTACAAAGTCCCAACTGCCGCTTCTGGTTTAAGGCGCCTGTTCCCAGCGTCATCCGGAAATGACTATTGATAAAGTTAATATGTCTTAAAATTATTAAAAAAAATACATTGTTAGATAACTGTCAATATCAACTTCATTTTATGAAATAATTCTCGCGTATAAGAAAATATTGTTCAAAGTCAAGCTGTTTTTAGACTAAAATTAAGTTTATTTATTTATTTTATTTATTTACATAAAAAATCTTAATTTCTAACTTACATTATTGGAACACGAAACCTAGAAGGTTTAATTGTGTCAGTCTGGCAGTTTACATTTATTTCTTAGTGCGAAAGAGACAGGAATCGGCCCATGGGCGCGAGTAAAATTGGTTATTTCTTTGAAACCACTAATGGTATTTGCATGCTTCTTGCACTAAAATACAAGGAAAATATTGCTTAAAAAATGTTATATATGGCATTTTTTCCGTCAATCGAGTCCATGTTTTCTCCTACTTTGCACTATCCGGAGACCCAGCTGACATGAACATTATTTCAATATTATTATAGTTTCTGTGGATATTTGTCCCGACACAGGTCGACTCAAGTTCGTTGGCGGCTACCTGCCTCTTAAGCCCGACTTGTATACTCGTAAGTATTTCAGGCGATGTTAGCTTAGTCAGTAGAACGCTTTTCTTTATCTCGAGACCCGGTTTCAAACCCTGCACGGCGGTTTTTTTTGTTTTTAGGTTACCGTACCTCAAAATAAAAAATGGGACCCTTATGGGTTTTACTGTTGGCCGTCTGTCAAGACCCTATTTTGGGCCCCGTAACAGATATCAAGTCAAGTTGGAACTAATATCTCTTACAGAAGTCTACGGCCTAAATGTGCTTTTAACAATCAGGCTTTTACGCAAAAAATGTTATTGCCCAGTAGATAATCAAATTCATACAAATTAGCTCATGAAAACCTACATTGGGCACTTCCAGTTTATTTAGAAACTTGTTTATAGCACACCTATGTCACCTATAGGAGAAAACCGCTAGGACTCAGGCCCTAAGGGTTCCGTATATATCGTTTAAAAGACAAACTTATTCCACTTGCAGTTATGATGACCAACTCTTAACTCGACACTTACGATCTATTCAACGCTATGTATCTAAATATCTAATTAAGTTGGTCTATAGGCAGAAAACCAGCGCTGTGTTGCCGCTCGACAGCTCACAGCAGATGGTGAGTCTGCCCCTTTTCGTCACATTTTGTAGTAAGTTATATAATTGTTTTCTAGTAAGTTTAGTTTTTTAAGTTATTTTTATTCTAAGAATTTTCCGTCTTTTTATTTATGACGAATACATTTCATTTTCTTTCTTTCTATAATAAATAAGTGTAATTTTCAGATTTTTCCCTATATGTGTGCTATAATGAGCTGCCTGTGAACGAAATTTAAAATTTCCGAGTTTACTATGGAAGTACCTTATAGCTAAGGAATGCAATCCCAGTATACCGGGATTTCGCAAGTATTTTGCGGGATTAGTCCCACACGTAAAATCATGCGGGATCCTGCGGGATTAGCGGGACTGCGCATCAAGAAATTCCATGTGTTGTTCGCCGTGCAAACTGATTCGCTTGTGACGGATCGACTTCTAAGCGCACGGGAACGGGTCGGGATGCGTGTGGGTGGCAGTAGCGCACCGTACAATTTTTCGTCAGTTACAATTGTCACCGTGGAGTTACCTAATTACGCGCTCAAATTTCATAGAAATCTGTTTTTCTTGGGCAGCCACTCTATAAAAAGTTTTTTTTTTAATAAGAATTATACGAAAGATTTGATCTTCATGATGGTACATTAGTTTTTGATATAATTTCTTAAAATTTCAAGCTAATAAAGAAATAGTAGAATTACTACTATCCAGAATAATAATTTTAAAAAAATGTATGTCAGGTCTTTCGTAATAGTTTTTATTGAATTAAAAAGACTTTTTATGGAGTGGCTGCTCAGGAGAAACAGTTTTCTATGATTTCACTGATTTTTGTTTGAGCACCCTTAAAGGTCCTGTTATTCCTTGGAAGCACTTTTTGATGGCGGAAAATTCACAGACAGAAAATTGTGTAGGTCAATAATTAAAACGACAGAGCGTTCTACTAATGTATATTTTATCAAATTTAAACAAAATTGAATTATATGGACGACTCATCAATATCAGTAGCTTTTTGCCTCACCAACACCATTGTTCAGAATAAAATGTATATTTCGGAACGCATCCATCAAGGGTCTATATAATTTGTCTTTGGACTTGGAGCTGTCAAAAACGAGGGACGTGGAATTTTCTTGGTATAGATCGCGGACGATTTTAATATGTGTTATTAAGGGCTTAACCCAAGGGAAATCGGTGCGGACATCGTAAGAAACAGTATTCGATCAAGGGCTGAAGATATTTTGGCGTGAAGGCCACTTTTGAGTGTATTTCCTGTGTGTGTGAAATAACCTATATCCACGCGGTGTGCGACAAGTGGACTTGTTAATTACTATTTCTGGGTTCGGATGCATCCCGGGGTAGGAGGGTTGTGTTTAGATTCATCGTGGAAGGTGATCTACGTGTCACGGCACCGACACGCCTTGGTCTCCGCAGCGAAGGGTCTTCGTGCGAGGACTACTTGATGAGGTCATCATACAACTGTCTGGTAGGACATTTTATATTAAATATTAGATCATAAGATACTTGTATACTATAAATCTGGGACAGCTATGGGCCCCTGCTCCAGCTGCAAGTATCGCCCTTTAGCATACAATTAGTGGTGTCTGAGCGTGGTTATGGAATCCTCGCACCAGTGACGTCGATGCCCGTCACTAGTCAGTATTACTACTTTTTATATGCTACAATTTCTGGTAGCAACGAGCGTTTATATCAAACAACCATCGTCGTCTAAATCTTCGGTACCGCCACCTTCTCTCCACTAACATCTTCCTTCAACTTTGTCAAATAAAATCGAAATGACTGATCACTTTGATAAATAAAATAGTGTAGAAAAGAGGGTGTCACGCATGGTGTCAAAGGATGGCCAACCTTTCGGTGTTTTCTGTACTTCACCGGATATGCGAGATCTTTTTGTAAAAGCTCGCTATAAACTACCTACGTTTTATGGGATCCCGCAAATACCCGGATCTCGCGGTAGTAAGAATCATCAGTCCTGCAAATATCGGGATTAAAATTTTATTGCGGGATTGCATTCCCTACTTATAGCCTACCAGCCCAGTGACGTTGTAATGCAGTGCGCGCTGATATGAACGTTATTTCAATATAGTTTATGTCGATATTTGTACCGACACAGGTCGACTCAAGGTCGTTGGCGGCTACAACAGCCATAAGAAAAAGGTGGAGACATTTGAACAGGAACAATTAGAAAAATAAGACAAATCTCCGTGGGGTGAACCTCACGCTTTTTATGACTTATTTCATTATCGTAGACATGTATTCGGAAAATCTTATTGATTCGATCTAGGGTTGCCAACTGTCCCGATTTAATCGGGATATCCCGATTTCAGACCCTTGTGTCCCGTGTCCCGATGACGGGGCTGGCGGGACGCTAGTTGTCCCGATTTTCAACATTTACCAATTTTTCATTCAAATAACATGTTCTGAATTTTTAGATTACGTACGAAAATGTATAAAATGCGCCAAACACCAAAACAATTATTCATTTAAGAACAAAAATTTTACGTAATTTGTTTAGTTTGGCATCAGATATAATTTAATTTTAGTTAAGGTAATTAATTATTATACTATGTAAAATATGTTCACTATTATTGTTTAAGAAAATTCACAAAGAGATATATATTTATTAATATTATTATCCCGGTTCAGAGCTCCTCACATCCAGATTTACTTTTCTTTCTGCGTTTCTATACTGCAATGATATAATGTTTATTTATATCTCCTTGCGATGGATAAATCGCCTAGTGTTCAAACATAGAAATTTATTTCTGTCATAGATATATATTTATATAATATAATTGGTTGAAATATTTTCAGTACGAGTATCTGAAATTTTCCAACTTTTCTATTTTATTATGATAAAAATCTTTTCAAGAAGTCCCGATTTTATTTGGGTTGTCCCGATCTCTATTCCATTATATCCCGAAAATCTCATTCCTAGAGTTGGCATCCCTAGTTCTAACCCAGATCCCAAGAGAACCCGGTTCTCTCGGCTGAGCTACTGCCGCTTCTCAAAGATGATAGCTAAATATGCCCAGATATTACAACATCAACATGGCTTTAAGGATATTTTTCTTGAATATTATTGTTTGTTTTCCGTGAGATTCTGCCACATTTCCAGGTTGTTATTCTCTGGCCTGTTATTGTTCGTTCAGCGATATCTTACGGAAGAAACTTGTATAATTTTAATACAAAATTGGTGAATACCACGGCTTTGCCCTGTGAATATAGTTTTTAGGATTCTGTACCAGAAGGATGCTAAACGAGATCCTATTACTAAGCCCGGTCGGTCGGTCGGTCCGTCCGTCCGTGTGTAACAGGGATAATAGGTAGTCAGGTGGAAATTTTCACAGAACACGTATGACTATTGACCTCCATCAGAATAAATATTAAAATAAAAATTACCAAAGTGGGGTCCCCATACAAATAGGTACTAGAATTGATAAACAATGTCGCCGCTTCTTTACACGTGTATGTTACTGTTGACTGAGATTGAATAGATACGAATATATATCGCACACAGTTACTTGTTAAAATTGCTACGGAGCAAGTGTTCAGTACAATCAATATAAACCTTACGCTCAACATGTAGCATTCACTCAACATGCACCGCAAGTCATGCTCACACATACAAAATCATTTGGCAGCTTGCTACCTCGCGATCTCCATTGTGAATGTGCTTGATGAAACGACATTATACTTTCACTATAAGTCCTAGACATAGAGGAATCTCTATGGGCCTAGATTCACATATAAGTTATTTTTCCTGAGATTTAGTTATTTTCTGGATGTTAATTCATATACACCAGACTTGATGTTTGAACATGGCGACCGAAGTCTCCTGTCACAATTCTGACAGAAGTCTATACTTCAGCCGCCATTTTCAAACATCAAGTCTATTGACTCGGGTTATACCTGAAACACTAGCTCAATTTGGCACTGTTATTTTTTCAATTATTTTAAAACTTTGGCGTCACCGAAGATATAAATTATTTAGAAGGGTTAGACCATGGGCCAAGAATGCCTACTGCTTCTTCAAAAACACTTTACCAAGAAATTAGGTCAGAGTCCATAGAAAAGAATTAGACCTTTTACAAATTAAATAAATTTGACATTGAAGGTTAGCCTTCGTATTTTTAGTCAGAAACGTGGATTGGTATTTTTTGGTGCCAATTATTGGTCCTAAAAATATTGACAGGTTTGATGAGACTACACAACAGCTAATTCATCGCGGGCGTATAGCCACGGGCTAAAGCTAGCATAACATTTTTTTTTTATATTTACATAGAATCTAGAAACAATCATAAAGTTGTATTAGATGATGAAGCTTGTTGATGCAAACCTCTTCAGTTTAATTATTCATTTTACAATAAGCGCTTCAATAAAAAACAAAATCAATACCTATCAACAACTTTGTCGGTACCAGGAAACTTAGACCTACCTAATTATGCCAAGTTTTTTTCTATTTCAGCTAGCTCCATTTGAAAAGCGCACGTATCCCCAAATACTAAGGCTCACCTAATTAAATTTGTTCCGTGTCACCGTAAAGTTCCTTCTCGTCAGCTGAGCTACATGTGAATGGGGCACTTCTGAAGGCGAGTCACGTCTCGCACTGAATCAATTTCGCGTCAGCCCTGGCCTCGCCTCGTGCCTGTCGCACTCTTGTTCTTGAGGCGGGAATTTACGAGGTTATTTAGAAAAAAAAAAAAATTGGCAGTACGTACAAGATGTAATTTTCACCAACTAATTTTTAAACTGTTTCTAAATGTAACTTCGTATTTTGCGGTACAGCGGAATTCAGCATCAACGTGCCCATTTTCATCTCAAACCGCCCAGCCCGTCTTGAGTTTTACACAGTGGATGATATGAGTGGAGGTGGATCGTATAAGCTTCGTTATTTATGTTGTTTTTTTTTAAGCGAATGCATCTTTTTTCGTGCCTGGTATAGGGCCATGGGGGAACAATTCAAAAGTTGTACATCACTTCCGTGTTCGACTTCAGGAAAGAATTCCGCAGATTAAGGCATTTTCGTATTAAGTGCTTGACAATAAGAGTATTTTGACAGGGGACTTCTTACGTGAAAATAAATTCATAAATTCATAAATTCATTCATTCAAACCTTTTTTTTTAACGAAGGATGAATAAATTTTTTAGTACAGGTTATTATGTTTTTTAATAGTTCACTATTTGTTTTTAGTTTTAATTCATAATAAATTAATGTTAATTTGATCGTAATAATAAAAATATTAAAACGTCTTCGTAAGCGAAGTTTATTTTTTATTGTCAATATCAATGTCATCAAACAAAAATAATGTTTAAATTTAATAATTATTTTGTTACTCGGTGGTTGATTAGAAGTTTAGGACGTAACTGGGCCCCCGCCTGGACAGCGGGTGCCCTATAAAAAGGCTGCAGATGTCCGTAGTCATCCACTGCACGTTTGGTGCCGCCACAAAAACATCTTATCCCAAAGATTTCAAGAGTTTAGATGAGCCCTGGCACCTAAAATCTATTGCATTGTTTTTGAATGCGTGCGTTAACATAATGCCGACGAGCGCACACTTATGAGTACGCAATCTGTCTACCTGCGGTCAACAAACTGATCAGACTACTAAAGTCGTAAAATTTCAGAACTTTAAGTGCACTTAAGGTGTCCAACTATCACTGTGTTCAGATGAGCACTGATTCACTGAGCACTTGATGAAAAAGAAAAATGTTGCATATGTTGTAGCTGATTATTCATAATATATTTTTTCATTATTTTTGGTTTGGCCGTAAACGAGGAGTAGGCTTTAGAAAGTACCCATTTAGCGATAGTAAGGCCCTTAACGCACACATTCAAAAACAATGCAATAGATTGTAGGTGCCAATATTGTAGGGCTTATCTAAACTTTTGAAAACTTTGCCTGGAGGTAGATAAGAAATACAAATTATAGAATTAAATATATAATTAAATTAAATACAAATTACTCGGCCTACTTGTAACCTGATAAAAACTTATAAGCATGATTATATAAAACCTAAAAGTGGAACACTCCCAGATGAAAGATTCACTTTTAGGTCACAATGAAGGATAATCGTCTTGACTTTCCACCTCTGCGATGTTCTAGGCTCGACCGAAGAACTAAAAGAAGATACAGATTCGAAAGAAACTAAAAACTAGAGTGCGTCAGCCTGCACTCACCACCATATCGCAAAAATAAATTTTAAATAGTGCCTCTATCTCTTGTAACGCAAACGTTCCTAAGTTAATCGGAAAATATCTTGCCAGGGGATTCTTTCTTCGCAAATAACAAGCTACGAGCTTATTTTCTTGGAAACACCGACACATCTTATAAAGTACGTAGACTCTAATAATATTACTACAAGGTATTTTCCCCAGGGTAAGCATGGTATTATTGCAGTGCGCAGGCTAATTTGAAGTAGTATAAGTACCTAGTACTTTCAATATAAAATAGATATATACTGTTAACTACCAGGTTGGACAGAAAAAATATTAATGTCGTGTAGGATTGAAACTTTTTAATTTTTAATAATTTTAATATGAAATGTTTCTTTACATGTAATGTTTGCATGTGCCTGAGTCTGCATTTGGACTTGCATGAGTAGAACTGATAAGCGAAATAACCCTTACATTATATACCTTTTTGTGCTTTATTTGTTTATAAGGGACAGCTAATGATTATAAAAAACAATAAAACATAGGTATTTATAGTCGATATATTTCGGTCCGCGGTATGAGTACCTATAAATATAGTATAAACCGAGTATAAATATGTTTTCAATGCATATGCTCGTTAAGGTCCACTTTTTATACATCAAAACCGAACAAAAAGTCGATTATTTTGCCCTAGGGCTTTATTATTATTTTTTTTTTTTATTTATTTACAACGGTTGGCTAACCTGCAGCCTTTCCTGTGTACCATAGATGTTATACTTTTTTTTCCACTGTTTAACGGCTCTGGATACAGTCCTTTTGAGCCAATTATAATTTAAAGTTCACAAGATTATATTTGTTTTCATTTCCTCACACTATGCATTGAAAAACGTAGTATGATACACGGGCGTAAAAGCAATAAATTACTCTGTTACGTTTAAAACACTCGCTACGCTCGTGTTTTAAATCGTCCTCGTAATTTATTTCTTTTCGCCCTAGTAGCATAAACTACTATTTATTGTTTTTTATAATCATTAAAAAATATTAGATAATATAATACAAACAAATAATATATATACAAATATTATATAAAATATATAGATTAAATCTCATTTTATTTACTCATATGAAAAACAAGAGATATATGGAGCGCTCTAACTGGCCGCACCGTAAACACATTGCCGACCAAATAAGTAACGTACTGAAGAAGGGCCAACTCAAAACCACCGGAAATATCAGAAAAGCTTGTATAAGTCAACTGTGGAAGATGCGAAAGAGGATAATCGCTTGGAGACATGAGGAGACTTGTAGTCTCTGTCTGCCATACTGTATGTTTATAAAAAGTGAAAGATGAATAATTTCCGGATTTTTGTAAGAACGATCTGAGACAGAGCACGCGCGACGTGCGTATAGTAGAGCTGCAAAGTACTGCGAACAATTGCTACGTCAAGTGTCACCACGAGGACGCTAAAATGCTACTCTAAAATAATGGAAATAACAATAAAAAAATGTTTCAAAAAATAAATACACCTACGTGTCACGTAAAACAATACGTTTGCACTAAAATATTCGAAACGAATCTAAAATAATGCTCTCCACAACAAAATTAATATTTCGCACTATAATCAACAAACAATTTTTTTTCCTTACTAAGTGGGAGCACAAAGGGAACTTAGCCCATACAGCCATGTTTGACTAAAATCGACATCATTTTATAAAAAATGATTAACATACCAATCATACCGATAATTAAGGTAGATGTAATGTACCAAAGTTACTTCTGCCACTGCTGCGGCGGTGCGGGAAGTGCAGCCTCTTCGCGCTTGCGTAACAAAATACAGACACCCATGTCAGAGAATATAAAGTATTACTACGCCCATGTTATGTTCACCTCCGCAGCTTCGGCTTGTTGGTCGCCAAAGCCTCGGCGGCTACGGCTCTTGCGGGTGCCTATACTTTATGTACTCAGACTTATTTAGTACTGATACATATTATGCCATGCCCTATATAAAAAGTGTATTAGGCTTCAGCTGATACGTAGAGGTTGTGCGAAATATATACAATATATATTTCCAAGAGTTGGAAATCCCAACTCAGAGTAAGGATTGTGTTATATTACTTCCAAATATAACTAATATTAAAATTTAAGTAACTTGAAAATTAAATATAATCTTAGGTATTCTTCTTTTAAAAATATAATAGTAGTGGTAGTATAATATTAAAATAGTTTGTCTTATCAGAAGACTCAATAAACTCATCCTGAAAATTAAAACTCTTACTTTAATGCAAACAGACTGCAATTAAGAATTTTGAAATTTGTTAATATAACAGAATTTTGTTATTTTAACAGTTAATCAAACAAATAGATTTTCAATAATTTTACAGTCTTCACTGAAAGTGACGCATTGTTAAACCAATATTAACTTTTTAACAATATCAAATACTGTATTCAAAGCACAAAATTGGTTCTTGATATCGAAATCAATATATTCTCTGTCTGAAGCAAATTGCTTTATATTAATTGCTTTATAATAATGTTTTTTCCGAGTATGCTCGTCCTAATTAATGCACTAATTTATTATAGTTATAGTTGTTGGAAATAATATTATCGTAAGCCGCCAGCGTACTGAGTAAAGAGCCTTAACTAAGATCATAAATCAACTCAAATTGAGGCTAGCTAGAGACCAATTAGAGAATATATATTAAGTTTAGATATAGACAGTCTTCAAACCCAAACTTTTGTTAACAAAGTGATAATTCGTTAATCATACAAAAACTTTTAGATAGGATCACCTATCTGTACATTGATTATTTTTTGCCATAGTATATAAATAAAATGAGTTGTTGTTGTTCTTGAACCCTGAAGCTTAGGAAATGGCAAATTATTTTTCTGTCTACAATTTTTTTTGCCCGTTGTCAGTTGCCAGTATTTACAAACTCTTTTTGAATTAACGTACCGAGAATTGCAACCTGTAGTAGGCTACATACGAGTATTTGGAACTTTCCAAGGGTTCTAATACCTTGACTTCGTAGATAATAATGTTTCAGGATCGTATAAAATTAAAAACAAGAGAAAATTGCCATTATCTCAACGACTGTAAAATTCTATTCAATATTTGTGAATTCTGAAAATAAATATTAACGCGCTAAGTAGGTGACAAATACAAATATGATATAATAGAATTCCTCTTATTTATAGATACAGTCTATATATACATATCTCATATGTACCTAGTATATAAGTATGTTAAAGACATGGCTATGACACTTCAACCCCCATCTGGAAAGGCTGATACTAATCTCCCATCGAAGCGTCATTTTAGCGGCGGAATCACTTTCAAATAACGCTCTTGCGAAGGGAGCCTGCACCCCGCTACCCAGAGTAGCCCACTTAAGGAAAATTAGCTTCTTCTGTGAACGTAAAGGACACTAAAGAATGTTTTGTATGGAGTTTGATGTGCACCGCTCCCCCATACCCCCGTCGCTTGTCGCGAGATTACGTGTGACGTCATTGGATGAGGTGCTTTAGAACACTAATGATTTTGAAACGTATATACCCGCTCATTACGAGCCAGTTGGATGCTAAGGGTTGAATAATCTGACGATTCCTATGTTTTTTAGGGGAAACCTGGTATAGAACAGCGAAGACGCCTTGTATATATCCTTGTCAATATTTGAAAACAAGGCATGCTGTTAGGTATAGGATCCCTTAAAAAAAGAAAAATTTTCGATAACGTAACATTTGAAGGGTTTATGAAACTGATTTGATACATTTGCATTGACAAAACTAGTAAACTATGTACAAAATAACACACGGTCGATTTTGTGTAGATATACGGTTTCTACAAGTAGTCTTAAGGCGATATGTGAAAAACTACGGGTGTTTCTTTTTTGTGTATTTCATGAAATACACGGAAAATTATAATCAGTTTCGGGTATATGCATCTTGACTATATCTGTACCTCAGAGGGATAGGGTCGTAACCAACAAAACCTAAATTTTACAGGAGCGCGCAAAAACTAATTAAAACAGCGATTTTAGACTTTAAATACGCTCTATTTCTTAAAGTAATTAAGATATTTATTTGAAAATTGTACCATTTGTAGATAATTATGAGTAGTTTACGTCAATTTGCAAATAAATTTCTAAACATTTCAGATAAGCGAGTTTTTGTAGTTAAGTTTATATACCTCTAACCGAAAATAATGTCATTATGAATTAAATTCTGAGGCATAAAGTCTCAAATGACATTGAAATCATATACCCCTACATGTAGTTAGCTTTATCTTAAGACTGTTTGGGTGCTGATAATAGCAAGTGCCATTATTAATAGATGACAAGGCTATTTTCAAACGGGAGTTTAATTAAACCAGGTACTTTCCAAACAAATATTTATTATTTTGGATAATCCAAAAAACAAAAAACGTAACTTCACCATAAAAATTAAAAAAAGAAATCTCCATGATTAACTTTGCAAAATTTTAATATTAGTTACATGCTTCCGGGAAATCTGCGAAATTCCAATGAGGTACTTTTGTGAAAACTTCATGGAACATAGACGGAAGCCACTGCAAAGCTTTTTGGAGGTCGTTGAGTTTTTTGGTAGAAATAGATCTTAGATCTTCCCTAATTGGCCTTGGGATTTCTACAATCATGGTGTCTTCTGCTAGCCGTCTTCTGTTTTCTCTTTCTTCATCATCGAAAGACGTTTTGCAGAAAATAGAGCCTGTGTTGGCTTTTTGGAATGGCGTCCATAATATCGAACAATAAGGGACAGTGTTCCCGCTATTGGATTTTTTTCGATGAACAAATGGTTCAGAATAACCGTCACACATTGATAAAAACTGTTTGAAATCGAATAAGTCCATGTTAGTGACTTTAATGTTGTTAGCAGTAAAGCAATTGCGAACTATCCCAAGGAGTCATTATTTGGAATTCAGATAATTTCTTTTTTTCTCTTTCGATTATTGAGTGAAAAACATCTGCTTCTAGATATGTATGCCCCTTAATTAAATATTGGTGGTTTATAGTTTTAATGTTAGGAATTTTTTTAGAAGTTTGCATATTATGACAGATATATTTTTATTGTGACTACTGCAGTTGTCGCTCCAAACATTCACCTCCTTCACGCTATCATTTTCTGTGTAATCTTCTTCAAAATATTTTAATATTCCCGAAGCCATCTCGTTGTCACCAGGTCCAGCCTTGATTTGATCCCATATTACACATAGTGTCGCATTTGAAGATGTGTATGTTATGGTAAATTTATTTTCCATAGTTTTCTTAAGTAAAAGCTCAAATCGTTAATTAGCAGTGGTGTTGACAAACATTTTTGCAAATCTACAGTGATAGATCCTTCACCATTTAGTGCGTAACATTTGTTTTAAGATTTCAAAGCATATCGGCGACCAGATTTCTTGATATGGCTGCAAGGATTTCAATCTTGCTTTTCTGTCTCATATGTAACATAACCATCACAGTCATCACACGTGTCATTTGCTGGCGGGTTAAATCCAAGTTTGAATTCTGTGTTGAATATATCTCTATAAAGCCATGCTTTTACAACGGTTTCTTCGGGGATGTTATCAGATTAGCATTGATCTTTGGATGAAGGATATAATCTTTCGACGTTCAAGTTACTACCTAAATATTGTCTTTCAGTTCTGGCCCAGCTGTAATGGCTCTCATACTTTAGAATCTTACTTATATGATTTCGCACAGTATCTATTGTATTTTGAGATATTTTGTCTGGTGGTTCACTTTTTCTTCTTTGATCCGGTTGGGTAAAACCTTCTTTCGATTTCTTCAATGCATTTTTGACAACCGTTTCAGATATAGCAAGGGACTCACTGTGTTTGGTTTTTCATATTTTCCCGAATTTTCGGCAGAATTTCATCTGCCATCCCGTGAACATGGCAGATGAAACTCTGCCGAAAATTCGGGAAATATAAAACCAAACACTGTGAGTCCCGTAGTCCTAATAATGTTTATAATGTAGCCGATTCTGAAGGCTTCAATTTTAGTTTTAGTACTGTCAAAACTTAAATTTTTCCAAAGTAATTTAGCTTCTGTTCCTAATATTTAAAGACTATTTTGTTATCAAGAAAATTTAGTTTTGACAGCACTTAAACTAAAATTAAAGCCTTCAGAATCGGCTTTAATGACCGTGCTAAAATCTTATTTTCAATAATGTTTAAAGTATATTTTCGACTGCAGGTTCTTTGCACGCTCACATCGGGCGAGCGCGTCACTTTGGGGTATACAATCGTATTTAACGTTTTTAAGTCTTATCTGCATGGCCAAATAGGGGTAAACAGTCGCATCAGCCTTTATTATTTTATACCACACGTCTATATAGTCAGATAAGACTATATCACATATGGATTTTAAAATATATGCAACATAGAGAATAGTTCTTAATACCATGATGTAGAGCTCCTTTTTCTGATAATAAAAATGTAAAAAACGAAAATTGTGAAAAATGACAGTTGAGATCCTATACCTCTGAGGTACAGATATAATCTAGGGATTTGAAATTGGAAAACATGTTTGGATAAATTTTCCTCGATAGAAATAATTGTTGAAATGAGGTCTTCAAACACACTTTTTCTCTTCGTTTGACGAATAGTAACCATATACAGAACTCAAACATATTTTATTAGGTGTGTTTCAACAATATCTAAAGATTTGATACTTGAAATTTTGCTAGCTATTTTTATAAAACTAACATTTTTCGATTTCGCCCTGACTCCGCCCCTCTCACACTGCGTGATTTTTCGCTTGGAGTGACAGTGACAAAAATAAAATCCACATAGCCTCTTAACGTATGAATGTCCGAAAAGAGATCAGTGCCATATTATTCTTAGTAAAACGATCGTACAGGCACTTCGTATATCAAAGTAACAATAAAATCTCCAATAAAGCTACATTTTTAAAACGATGCCGTATTTTGAGTTTGCGCCGAGCGCTCTTTGTTGAAACTGCAAGACATTTTAAAACTTAATTTTGCTATTCAGCATCATAATGTACCTCCCTAGCAATCCGAGCAGCCTTGTGGTACCGGATGGCGAGTTTACTTGAGTCTAAACAAAGGTTTACAGAGGTAAACTGGCGATTTACGCCACCGCCGAAAATAATGGAATGCTCCTTAGGGGGACGTTAGGAGCGGACGGAGCGTAGCTCCCGCAAAGATCTTTGTATTGCTACCAGGTTTATAACTGCTTTGAATAAGGACATAAAAGGTTTCAGCAAAGATAAAAAGAAAATAAAAACACATCGTCACGACATGAATCCCCGAGGGGGTGTCAGAGAAGTTTTCCGTGCTATGTACTGTGAAATGCAAGTCACAGTCCTCACTCGTACACTCTCATTTGTCCGACGATTATTACTTCCCAGAGTATGATCTAATGGTAAGCCTTATCGCCGTATTTTTGGAATAAATATTGATCCATAGCTCAACGTGCCTTCTGATGCTTGCATTTCAAACACAGTTGTGCCCCTACAGGATTTGAATACGTGACCTCCGAATTAGGACCTTAAGGGTCGAGATGTTTAAACGATTAGACCACAGAGGCAGTTTTTTTATTTTGGACTAAAACATGCATCAAATTTAGACTACCACCTATTTAGTTCTATCGGAAAAGAGATCGCAGACGATCTAATTCTCCTGGCTGAAGACGTTGCAGGTCTCCAAAGTATGCTCACAGAACTGCATGAAGCATCTCTGAAGGTCGGCCTTAGGATGAATATGTCGAAGACAAAGATTATGACTGGCAATTCTACCAGCCTGCCCAACATTAGTGTGGGTAACTATATCATAGAAGTGGTAGAAGAGTATTGGGCATCGTTTCTCCTTTGCCGATGAATCTCAGATCGGAAGACGAATTCAGCTAAGATGAAATGCCTTTAGAAAACGGGAAGATCTCTTTAGAGCAAAAATCCCGCAATGTCTCAAGACCAAAACATTTAACCAGTGCGTCCTGTCTGGTGCCGAAACATGGAAGCTGACCAAAGCTCGCATCCACAACATAAAAGTGGCGCAGAAGGCTATGGAGCGAGCCATGCTAGGAATCTCTCTTGTGGATCGTGTACCGAACGTAGAGATTCGACAATGAACTAGAGTCGAAGACGAATCACGAGACATCTAGCTAGACACGAAGACGGACGGTGGACTAGGGCAGTTACAAAGTGGCAGCCGAGACCAGGAAAGGGTTCAGTGCATAGATATCCGAGGTTCAGTGGGTAGATTGATGACCCGATGGCAAGATGATATCCTCAGGGCTGTTGGTGGGCAATGGATGAGGCTGGCGGGAGACGGACGAAAATGGCGTGGAGAAGAGGCCTGTGCCCAACAGTCGGTGAATAAAGATGATGATTATTATTATTATTATGACGATGATGATGATGATGATTTAGTTCTATAAAACGTTATAAGCAAGCATAACTTACAATGTAGTAATTTTATAATAACCTCGGTTTACCGACATCTCAAATTGCTGGACTTTCAATGTTCCCTATACCAGTATGTAGGTTTATTGCAGCCAAGCAACTTGGCTTGTTAATACTTGTTCAGTGCTCATGCTGCTTTTTTATAAATACTGAGGCTTTTCCTTGCGATCTCCTAAATATTTATTACAAAACTTCTTACCGAATCTTCAGAGTAAACAAAAACACAGTAAAAGAAGATGACCTTATCAAACAATGAGATATCGCTGAATAAACAAGAGAATCGAAGAGGTCGTCAACAAAGGCAACAACCGTCTCGTCTAACTGAGGAAATATTGGAAAATAAACCACCCCAAGCGATATATATTTTGAAAAGTGGCGCGAGGGTGGCTTGTTGTCGCTCTGGGCAACATCGGGGTGAATCGGCATCCTTTTTATAGGAAAAATATTTGATTATAATCGGTATCAGACGATACAATTTTTGTAGATCGCTTCTGCTTGACACTAGATACATAAAAAAGTTTTAGGGTTCACTAAGCGATTAGATTTTTGCAATATTCTCATTATGTAGTAGAGAGTTGCCTAACATAAAAATGGATGGTGTATGGTCCTGTGATCTGCATATTACTACATAGATAATAAGTGCTTGCACATCTACTTCTTCCAATTTTAGAGTACCTAATGAAATTTTGTTTCTTTGCACTGGTTTGTCTTATTAAGTGGGTACTTACCTACCTATACGTTAAATACTTACAGCTTCAGATACATATTTTTTTTAAATACGCACTTATTAGGTCTACAGTAAGTTTAGAGTTACCACCTGTCCCGATTATGGCGGGACAGTCCCGATTTCGATGGTATTGTCCCGCGTCCCAACAACTTACCAGTTTTGTCCCGATTTTTGATAACACGCGGCAACTCTTTCGTTCGTTCCACGTTTGGAGAAGGCGGCGCGGCGGGCACAACTTTTACCTAAATGCTTAGTACAAAAAGTACGTACCACACACACAGGGGGCTGAGCTTTGTGTGGGGCAGAGAGTTGATATTGAGGTAAGTCGACTAAATTGTCCCCACTATAAAGTTAAATAAATATGTATAGGCATGTGTATAGACGATTTGCTCTCCGACTGGTGCGACATTTCTGCCAGTGTTCCTCAAGGTGGCGTCCTATCTCCTCTCCTCTTCGCTTTATTTATTAATAATATCTCTCAACATCTTTCATCTTGCTACCACCACCTTTATGCTGATGATCTCCAAATCTATAACCAGGCCAAACTCGATGACCTTCAATGTGCAATTGCAGAGACATATAGGGAATTGACACATATATCTGAGTGGAGTAAACAACATAGTTTTTAAAACTCTGGTTAAATAACATTATCTTTTACTTTGATCAAATTGTTTCTGTATTATTCTTTTTTTTTATTTGTACCTGTTCCTTTTATATTTACACTTATTAATTTTTGTTTATATATTATTTATGTATAAGTATGTTTAATTATAGAATTAAATGAGACTTGAGGATTATTCATGATTTACATAAAAACGACACACCTAAGTGTGAGGCGTAACGTCGCGTCGTCGCGTAAACGTCTTCACTCGCCCAGATGAAGGCAGTCTAAATCTGCTGAATCTGGTGCTCTACCGCGTAATTCTCATTTGTATCAACTTCAAGCAAATGCATGCGAAATTCAACGCGTGCAAAAGAGATGGCATGTTAGGCGGGCATCGTCGTCGTCGAAAATGAGAATTACGCGGTAGACCCACTGGTCGGCTTTCCCGATCATAACACGTATTGAGGTGAGCCGTTTTTATATAAATCAAGTATGTTTAAATATAAACATACCTATGTACACATTTTTTTTCTTTCTTTTGAGAGTTCCTCCATCCAAAGGTTGTCTGGAAGTGATCGCTTTTTAGTGGTAAGACCGCCAATTTAACCCTACTTTTACTTTTTGAAATTGTCTATTTACTTTGTTTTTGGTGTGCAATAAAGAATTATATTGTATTGTATAATAAAATACTGTATTGTATTGTACAGGTATAATAATTAAGCCTATATAGATATTGAGGCTTAGCTATAATATATATTTTGTTAAAACTATTATCGTTACTTAACTGACAAATATACCACAGATCTGTTTATTTCTATATACAAATAATACAGTTTCAAAATCACTTGTGGTAGGTTGCCTATCTTATAGTCTACTATCGCTTATATGGTTAAAAAACAAGAAAAATTATATAACAAATTGACGAAACCTTAAGAGTATGACATAGCCAAAACAAAAAACAAGAAAAATTATATCACAAAATGACGAAATAGCCTGTCAATTGTGGAAAGCACAACAAAAAAAATACGCCTGTAACCGTCTAACGTTGCTAGCGTCCTGAAAATATCATGAGTTCGAAAATATACTGGAAATGGTAGAAAATATTACAGGGGTACGATTAAACTGGCGGTATAATTTAGCGAACCATCCCCTTAATTTAAATTAACATTAAGACTGTACCTGAGCCTAGAGCATTACCAACTCCAGTCTATCTAGGATTCGTTTGAAGAAATTCAGACTCTCCTTGTATTGAAAAAAATATATTTGGTTTATTAATCTTTTCTCTAGGCATGTTACGTATAAACAATGTACTAAGATTTATACTTTTGTCAAAAAAAAAATGTTTTGCACCCTCTTTTTTTTGGTTTTCAAACGTTCGCTTGAAGAACGCGGTTAAGAGATCAACTTGATTTTTTTTTCATAAAATAGGTAATAGAAATATGAAGGTACATCACCTAAATTCAATATTTTTTTCCCTCCAAAATATTTCAGTATTAGCTAAAAACACACCAATTTGTTGTTTCACTGCGTGATCACTAGTATTACGCGTCTAAGAAAAAGAGGCCAAAGAGCAAACATATAATCGCCTCTATGAAAAGCAAATAAGGTCTTTGCCATTAGACTTATTGTGCTGGACGGTTAATAAAAATTGTTGCTAGAGTATGCCATCTTCTTAATACAATAACTTTTTGAACAAATTCATTAACAAATACGAGAGGTGTCGATGGACACTTGGTTGGAACGAAGTT
This sequence comes from Ypsolopha sequella, assembly GCA_934047225.1. Taxonomy (NCBI): domain Eukaryota; kingdom Metazoa; phylum Arthropoda; class Insecta; order Lepidoptera; family Ypsolophidae; genus Ypsolopha; species Ypsolopha sequella. The sequence goes on from OW203996.1 coordinate 16,500,257, forward strand.
CCTTTCGCTACTGAAGTGCACGCCGACTGTCTATACTGCAGTTATATAGACCAGGGGTCGGCAACCTTATGCTATAGCCGGGCCACATATGTTGCCAGAGTATCAGTGCGGGCCGCACTTATATTTATATGTTCGGGCATGTATTTTTAATATTTGAAATAAAACGCATATATATTCATACAATTATGTCTTTTTTAATTGAACTACTATACTAACATAAAAGTAAGAACTAGTGAGATTTTTGAGGCTGCATTTGACTTGCAAGTTTTTTAACGTCTGCTTTCATTTTAGTAGTAGACACGCGCAGTATCGCGTCTAAATGTTCATCCGTTAACCGCGAACAATTCTTATTTTTGCGGTAGTTGAGAATTGAAAAAGTCTGCTCACACAAATATGTACTACCAAACATAGTTATTATCTGCTGAGCAAACTTTTTCAATTCTTTGAAGTTTTCAGAACTCAAACCTCCGTAGAACTGTATCAAGTCAGTACTTTCCTTAAATGCCGTTTTAAGTGTGCTTATTACTTTGCAAATCTACTATGTTCATTTGCAAATTGCTTGGTACCTCACTAATATCAATTGCAAAAGGGTTTTGGAATATTTCTATTTTAGGGAGCTCTTTTTAAAGTCGGTGAATCGATTTACAAACTCAGTTTGTAGTTGTTTTAACACGTTTCTCATTGTAATATTTTGCCACACAAAATTATCTCCAGCTTCTTCCACGGCTTTCTTGCAATTAGGAAAATGGTCAAGCTTTTTTTCATCAATATGCTTGATAAACAGTTTCAGTTTCATTTCAAATGACTTTACATCTGTATACATATCGCAAATCAATTTATTTTTTCCCTGCAAGCGTTTGTTGAGCTGATTCAGTTCCTTAGTCAAATCAGTCAAAAAACCAAGATCGATAATCCACTGTTTGTTAGTAAGCTCTTCTACTGGCTTTCCTTTCATCTCCATGAAGTTGCCAATTTCTTTCCTCAAATCAAAAAACCGTTCCAAAACGGCACCTCGACTGAGCCACCTCACTTCACAGTAGTAAACCACGTCACCATGTTCAGCTTCCAGATCTTCCAAAAACTTTTGGAACTGACGGTGTGTGAGCCCATTTCTTCTTATAAAATTAACAGTGGATGTTACAGTATCCATTATTTCTTTCCAGGATATAACTTTGGAGCACAATGCCTCTTGATGGACAATACAGTGAAAAATCAATGGCACAGTAGATCCAGAATCTTTCACTTTGCTGATGATTCTCCCAACAACACCTTTGTTTTGACCGCTCATGTTCTTGCCTCCATCGGTAGTGACACTTGTTAACTTTTTGCAATGAATCCAGAGCTTGTTCCACATGGTGAAATAAATCTTCTCCCGTAGTTGTACCTTTCAAACTGCAAATTTTCACAAGCTCTTCGTAAACAGTAAAGTTTTCGTCAATGCCGCGTACAAATATGAGTAGCTGTGCTGTATCCGGCACGTCCGTACTTTCATCCATCGCTAAAGAGAAGCAGTCGAAAGACTGCGCCTTATCCCTGAGTTGTTCACACAAATTAGCACCCAAGTTTTCAGTACGTCGGGTGCAAGTTCTTGCAGAGAGACTAAGACTTTCCAACATTTTTTTCTGCTCTGGGCATATTTCTTCTGCGATAGCTAAGACACACTCTTTTACTAATTCACTATCGGTAAACGGACGTCCACTTTTTGCAAGAATCTCTGCTACCCTGTATCTGGCCCGAACATTCGATTCGCTGTTGTCTGCCACAACCTTAAATATGTTTTGTTGATTTTGTAATGACGATTTCAAAGTGGAAATTTTCCTTTTCCGTATTTCTCCTTCAAGACAGTCAAATTTAGCTTTGTGCTCAGTGTCGTAATGTCGCTTCAGGTTATATTCCTTTACTACAGAAATACTCTTTTGACAAATCAAGCATAACGGTTTTCCTTTAAACTCGATAAAAAAGTATAATTCTGTCCATAATTCGTTAAAAACTCTTTTTTCTTCTTCTATCTTCCTTTTTCTTGAAGCCATGTTTATATAATTATTCTGTAACAATAATGAAAAAAATTAAATTCGTTGTAAAATTATATGTTCCAGTTAGCACCTACAAATTCAACTCCACATTCAAATAATAATTAAAACATGACACACTCGTAACTAACTTCATGTCATGTAACTACTATCCCCGTCCTTATAACATTTACCCATCAATCTGAAGGTTCACATTAACAAGCAGTAAATAAAATAAAACAAAATGCTCGCGAGTGCATACAACTTACCTCATACGTCGTGCGTGAGAAGCTATCAGCGAAGGGAAGAAAGGTGAAACGAAACGCGTAGCTAGCAACCAGATGAGACGTGAGTTTCCGGCGAATTTCCACAACCGAATGTGGCGAGAGCCTCGCGCGGCTGTGATTTTAACTAAAACCGGTCGCTTTGAATTTTTTCGCCGCCGCACACCTGCGTCTAATCAAAGACTGCCGCCCCGCCTATTGTCTCAAAGGAGCCGCCCGCCGCAGCACGTGCGGCGGATAAACGCAAAAGAAATTGCCAAGAATTGAATAAGTACAGCAAATATTTATTTTCGGTAGAAACAATACATAACATCACAGTCTTGATAAACAGTTCTTAAGAAATGAAATAGAGGTACATTTTTATCACCCCGCGTGGGAGCGAGCTTTCAAGAATACTCTCATGGCCCAGCAGCATGGCCGTATAAATTCTAGTGAATTTATATGGCCTTTTGCTTCGGTATTTTTTTCTTACGGACCTCAGGCTTGCGGGCCGCACCGAGATAGTCTACGGGCCGCATGCGGCCCGCGGGCCGCCGGTTGCCGACCCCTGATATAGACGGTCGAAACCTGACACTTTTTTGTAATAAGGAACTTCGTTCCAATAGATATTATTGAAAAAAAAAACGAGAAGCCATGAAAGGTCATAAAACTGGAAAAAAAAATCAGTGACACCCCAGTTCCGATATTACATCTCTGTAGTATGTCTCAAAGCAGTTGGCCTATATCTGTAAACATGTTGGTTGCGTGCGACTGGGTTTAAAGGCGAGCTTTAAAAGCTCATGTGCTCTAGTTTTACTCTTTAAAAGCCGGTTTTTATAGCCACTGATAGTGTTTATTTGGCACGTGAAATATGAGTTCAGTGTATTCTCTAGTGGTTTGGAAACACTTCCTTTTTGACATTGATAAATAATAGGTAATAGTAACAGCACCAGATACGAGTAGAAATGGCTTTACGCGCAGTGTCAACGGGGATAATTGTCGTTGCAACGTCACAGTTTTCATAGAGTCGTCATGGAAATAATCCAGAGACTGAAAACGGTTGACAATGGTAAAGGTACTAAATTACGAATCTTGAAAACATTATGATACCTTAAAATGACGGTACCGTTATTTAACCATTTTGCAATTTCGGTACCGAATACATCGCGCACCTTGCGGCGGATACGAGGGCCGGGAGGCGGGGAGTCGGCAACTCATCAAAAAAAATAAAGGTAATAAGGTTTAGGTACTACCGAAACATACCTTTATTTTTTGCCAACCGCAGTATTTTAGGTACAAAACTATTCAGGTGACCAGAAAATATAGGTATAACATCATACCGTTTTTTTTTTTAGGTTATTCGGTCCCTGTAATAATGTAAACTAACTTTTCGCTCTGAATCGAGCCCATACTATGTATGTTCTCTACAGGCAGTAAGCACACTGTTGTCTCGTGTTACGTTAAACGAGCCTATCCTCCTTTATTATGTTTTGAGGTACACACTTTAACGGTAGGTATGCGATTATTACATACCACCACCCGCCCTGCAATGATTTTTGACGGGCGGATTTTCGTTTTTACTCAAAGGTAAAGATATGCAAAAAAGAAAAAGCATCGCACCGTTTTGTGTAGTCTAAAAAACAGACATCCTCTTTACAAAAATCATTCTCAAGTAACGACATTTTGTAACAGAAAAACTGCCAAGAAAACAGTGAAAAGTTATATTGCAAGATGGTGGCAAACTTATTCGATTGAGGTTGTAAATCTAATCTGTCTGTAATAAATTATATAATCGATAATGTTTTGAATTTCGTTAAAACTTTTCGGTTTCAGATTGTTCGGGTAAAGTGAAAATCCATTTATATTTTCTCTGGCGGAGGACTAGCGGTAGGCTCTCCCTAAGGAGTCTGGATAAACTTCCTTATATTGTATATTAATTTTGTTTGTTTCTGAACTCGACGCCTCTAGGCCAAACGGAGTTCAAAAGTTTAAGCATTTACTTGAGCACGACCATTGCCATAAATTATAAACACCAAAATGAAATTCTAACACTCGCGCCCTTAATTATGCTGGCTTAGACCGCATTAAACAAAATTGTTGACATTTTATACAAAAACTTGAACTTTTAGTTTGGCATATACTAGAACTATTGGACGGAAAATTAAGTGGCACTTGGACACTATCCGAGTACATTGCACTGAACAACAAACAGAGAAATGTATGAAAGTTATGTATCAATGACGAATGTATCAAAGACTAATCGAATGAGCGGAGATAGGCATGTATTTATATATGTATCCTATTAGTATGTAGTTAATAGGATGGGATTTGGTCGGCCACCTGGATTCGTGCTGGGGGCTCGGTTGGTGATCATTGAACCTTGTTCCTGGTCCCTGGCCGGATCTCCGGTATGGGTTCGGGCGGTTGATTGGAGTTCACCTTGTATAATATATATTTTACCTATCAATTTAATCGTATATATATTGCTACATAAATTAAATAAACCTTTAATCTAGTTCATGTACATTTATTATTTTATTACATATATTTTTATAAGATTAAATTTTGACTTGTAGAAAGTGTACACCTAACACCTATATAATACCTAATACTCAGTGGCGTGCACAAAGTTTTTAGACAGGGTAGACATAAAAAATTAAAAGCCTAAAAAACCTGGTAAAAACTTACCAAATAGTCAAGTTACTGTTTGCGATTTTCCACCTAATATCGTTTCGCAATTATTTGTTTTTATCATCAAAACAAAACACAGTTTCAAAAATGCACCATTTCTTAACTTTTGTACACACACTTTGTACAACATGTTGTCACATTGAATAAATTTCACTGTAAACACTACACTGGATAGGACACTTGCTATACTCTTTGACACTGGCACTAGCCATTTTTTTATACTGCTTGTCATCAATTTGCGTAAAGAACGAACGAAAAACAATAATGGATGACGCCCGCCAAGCCGCCAAGGTGGCATTTTCAGTGAATGTCGTAAAAAGCCGTCGGCTTTTTGCACAGTCTTCGCCTACATTTCGCACACAAACAAGCACAAACTTTTGCATTGTGTGCCATGTATTTACAGTAACGCACGCAAACATAGACTGTTAGAATATGACCCACACATAGACACTGACAGCCACCATTCCGCGATGTCTTTTGGCATCGAGTGCACGGAACACTTGGATCGAGTGAGCGAGCGACTCGGAACTGAGACTCGCAGTTCCCGCTAATGACAATAGATGGCGGTCGGTGTCGCTACATTTTAGCAGAAAATTTATTACAATATGCGTAAAAATGCGTAAATGATGCGTATTTGTCAGGGTAGACAGTGTCTTTTTGTCTGTATGGACCGCACGCCACTGCTAATACTAACACCTACTTTGCAAAATAAACTATTTGAATTTTGAATTTGAATTTGTGTTAATTTTGTAGAAGAAGTTGCCAAAAACCCGACTTCATAATATATATAAATTAAGTGAACATGTAACGTATACAAATCTAGAGGCAAAACCACGGCCTGCGTACAGACGCGAACATCACGTCGTAACGATAAATTGATTCCGCGGCAGCTGTGCGAGACTGTACAGACATGCCGATAACACTTCTCTCTGACATTATTATTTTAGGATAAAGAATAAGTCGAAAGATAAAGAATAAATTGCATACAAATAAGTTGTAATAGTACTAAGTATAGGACTTTTGTTTGTAACGGCTTTGGCGAAGATTCGGTCTCATCCACTTGCATTTTTCATATTATGAACTGTCAAAACACAGGAGGCGATCGTCTGACTGTCCAAACCCTCGCCAAAGTAACTTCCTGGCACGACGCAAGATGCATTTAAGGAATTTAATAGAACAAATGAAACTTAATTAGAAATGTTTCCACGTTCTATTTCTAGGCACTAGGAGACATAATAGAACAAAAAGCAAAAAAAAAAAACATTTTTTCTATGAACAGAAGTTCTATCATAGAAAAAATTATATATTTTTTTTTTTGCTATAGAATATGAATATGAGAACGAACTAATTCGCCATTACGACGTAGATTGCTGGTTTTAATTACTATATTAGTATTTTAATTTTATTACCACTTATCCTTGGTTTTATTCTTATTTATGACTTCTTTTTGACTTGACAACTGACTTATTGTAGATACTGAGGCTAAAAGAACTTGCCATGTCTCTGACAGTAGCGACAAAGGATCGTTGTGCCTTCAACGGCTCCAAGTCCTAGCTTTATCAATGTCCTCGCACGCTCTAAGTAAGGACTTGAAGATTGATCCCCGCCCATTGTCCGAGCAAGTTTTAAATTCCCTCAATTGGTTGCGGGTATCCGTGTGTCGAATGGACGCCATTCGTCAACGTCCCGGGATAATCCGCGCCTCTATGAGGACTAAGCTGGAGACGTATCATCCATCACCGGGACGGGTGTCCGACTCATCCAGTCCCATCTTTGCTTGGGGGCATGGAATTTTAGAATTTGTTTTAGTTGTCTATATGAGACAATCTGACGACCTGATTTTGCTGACCGAGTAAAAACCGTAGCATAAAGATAGCTTGGTGCCTTCGTCGTTTTAAATAACAGCTTTTTCTGCGGTATGATTCTTTTTTTCTTTTTTTTTGTAGAACGGTCCGCAAATATTCCTTAATTTTAGGAAAAAAATAATTGTTTGTCTGCATTTAATCAAATTTGGCAGGGGTATATAAGTTGAAAAAAAGTGGCGGTAGCTCAGGGGTAGACCGCTGGCCTCTCAATCTTGAGATCTAGGTTCGATCCCCAGTCAGGCATGCACTAATGGGTTTTTCGGAATTTATGTTATTCTTATTTACCACTTGCTGAAAGGTGAAGAAAAACATCGTGGGGAAACCTCCACGCTATAAAAAGCGTTTATTTGTGCCCGAAGTACGGCGATAGAGCTCACCACTCGTCACCGTTGGGGCGTAATAATCGTCGGTGAAATGCGGGTGCACCGAGTGTAGACTGTGACTTGAATTTTTACAGTTCACACTCGTAACATCTCTGACAAACCCAAAGGGGGTTCATGTCGTGTCGATATTCTTCTTCTTCTTCTAGATAGTGTAGGTGTAGATATCTGTTCGAAAATGTCCGATCAAGTAATAAAATAATAATAATAATTATATTTTATTCATATAATGATGTATATCGAATCAAGTACACATTCCTTACCAAATAAAAAAGGGTATATATTATTATGTATCAAACATTCCATGACATTTCCAGAGGGGTGTCTACACCACCGAAGGAAATACGACAGACCACCTTTTTACTATTTAAATACATGCAAATAGTAGGTCAGCAGATTCTTCTATGATATGTATGACACATACGCATAATACGCATTTCATTTCATAGGCGTCTTGTAGTGTTCTTTTAAAATATTTTCATATTAAAACCATACATACTCACATTCGCATCTTTATGGAAGCACATCTCTCCGCACACTTCTCACATCAAAATGCAAGTCAGAACAAAGTCGCCACGTAACGTGGCCTTAGCGGGTAAGCCTGGCTTACGTGCCTTCAAAATTCATGCATAAACAACTGTATATCAGAAAAGCAAATAAACGGGCTAGGATAAGACCCGGGCACGAACTGACGCTCCGGAAGTGCTGACTTCACATCCGGCACGGGCGTACCGGGACGGAAATCTTAGGGTGAAGAAATAGCAGCTTAATTTTGTTTTTTGGTTCGTACAGGTAAACAAATTTATCTATAAGTATTTTTGCTCTTAGAACATAAACGTGTTTTTATTAGCGTTTTTTTTTTTTTAGGGTTCTGTAACCGAAGGATGCCAAACGGGACCCTATTACTAAGCCTTCGCTATCTGTCTGTTCGTCCGTCCGGCCGTCTTACGGGTCTACAGCATTTTTTATTTATTTTTATTTGCCTTGATAAAGGTCATAACTATTGTGTGAAAAATTCAACTGGCCACCTATAACGTCTGCACGCAGCACAGAACTTTTTTCCGGAAAAGCAATCAGAAGGTCAAGTACGACAATAAAAAAAATATGAAAAAATTTAAATAATACTTTGAAAAAAAAAGTATGAAAATGTTCACTCTAGGAAAGGCAGTGCCTACCCTGGCGTCATACAAACTTTTTTTTTCAAAGTGTTATTAAAAAAATTTATTTTTTTGATATTAGAATTCCGTGCTCAGCGGCAGCCACGAATTGTTTGTCAAGTGTTTCTATGACATCTATACATATTGTTGTTTTTTAGCATGTTTTTAGGGTTTCGTACACGTAGTGTGTGGTGGTACGGAACCCTTTGTGCGCGAGTCCGACTCGCACTTAGCCAAGTTATTTTCATGCGCGTACACAATAAAGCGCAGTTTCCGCAGATCCGCTTGCGCTGGACGGAAATCGAAATTGAAATATATTTATTTATGTAATGTAGGTACGAGTATATCAGATACACTTATTAGAGGTAGCTTTTAATAAACTCTAACCTACCTATAATTTTTATATTTCCATATACAACCAGTGGTGTGCTGAAAAGAAAATCTGAGAGATGTTATTCAATACTTTTCCAAATGCTAATTTTAGGTAATATCTTTACTAGTAATAAAGTTGGTAGTAAATAAATCGTTTCAACATATTGAATATTTTCGCGTAATTTTAAATGAAATAGGTTATTAGTATTGTGCTGAGGCCAAAACTACAATTTTTGGAATTGTCTGTCTGTCTGTTCCGTTTTAACTCGAGAACCACTCAACGGATTTGGATACGTAATGACCCTTAGCAACATCTAAGCTATAAGGGGTGTTGATAAATTAATCGCCAGGCCAAAAACGGGGCAAAATTTGAATAAACGCGGGCGAAATACCTAGTAATATATATAATAAGATTAATAAGTGAACAATTATTGTATATCCAACATTTTACTTATGACAAATAGTCGGTGAATGAAATTTCGTTCACTACAAACAGTTGGTTTTTTTCTTGTCATACCTATGAACACAAAAATTGTTCAGTTCTATTTTACGTTAAGAGGCTATGCGAATTTTATTTTTGTCACTGTCACTCCAAGCGAAAACACGCTAAGTGCGAGAGGGGTCGAATCAGGGTGAAAAAGAAAATTGTTAGTTTTATAATTTTTATAAAAAAACTAAAATAGCTAGCAAAATTTCAAATATCAGATCTCTAGATATTGTTGAAACACATAATAAAATATGTTTGAGTTCTATATATGGTTCCTAATTGTCAAACGAGGGGAAAAAGGTGTGTTTAAAGACCTCATTTCATCAATTATTTCTATCGAGGAAAATTTATCCAAACATGTTTTCCAAACCCCTAGATTATATAGTCAAAATGCATAAACCAGAAATTTATAAAAATTTTCCGTGTATTTCATGAAATACACAGAAAAAAAACACCCGTATTTTTTTCGCATATCGCCTTAAGGATTTAATCATTCATTTTCTTTACATATAGATAAAATAAACGATATATTTTTAGAATGAAGTTCCTTACCGTACGTTACACTCCAGACACTTGGCGAACCAGAGCTAGGCCAATAGAAGTGTAAGACGTCGAAATTCACGACACTTTTGTATGCGTGTTTGTATTTTTTTACAAGCTATACAAGTATAGGTATACTACTGCAGTATCGACGTTTGGCTTGCGCGTCAGTAGCAAAAGTAACTTATTCCAACTGGATATCCGATACCTTTCATTCTTTTTATAGTTATATATACTTCGTTCTATAGATCCGAATTATTCCTTACCTTCCAGTATTTTTCAACCAAAGACATAAATAACACACTCCGGAAGAAGGCTTTCCCATCAAACCGTGTCCGAAGTAACAGAACGGAAATCTACTAGGACATTAATGTCGTCAACACAAAGGAGCAATAGTTGTCCCCATTGATGTCACGGAAGATAGATGACCCCTTGACCCACTGGAAAAATACTTTACTTAATCATGAATTTTCAGAAGACAATAATATTTTTTCACCTTTTATCCTAGAGGTGATCAAATAAATACAAGCACAAACTGTCGCAGACAAGAATCAAACACTCATAACATTATTTTTCCTCTGTAAGTAGAGGAGAGATGTTGTAACGCCATTGATTTTGTGCGAGATTTATAGCATGTAGACCCTAAATTACGAGTGTGTTGACATTGAGTATTTACTTTTAATGGCGACAAATGAAAAAAAATACTTAAGTACATTTTGTTTTTTGTTCGGTTCTCCAACAGATTAACTTTAGTGACTTTTCTCTTTTCCAAAGATATTTTATAAAACGACTTTGTTACGATTTACCCATGTATTTATAGTAGTTCATGAAACTGGCACATAAAAAGGTTATATTAAAACACGAGTGTAATTTTCAAAAACGACCCAAAGGCAAGTTTTTTAATGGTTTACACGAGTGTTTTAATATAAATAGGTATGTGTAGTTTCATACACTATTTATCTACACTGATGCAATAGGTTAATTTAATTACCTACCTATTTTCCAATCCATAAGTTCTTGGTAACAATTGTCGTAAGCTTTTCTTTATTTTGCCTTCGTTTTGACTGTTCGTAATTTTTGTTCCTCAGCATTACTGCCCAGAATAAAACATTTAACAGACAAAAATGCAGTGAATATTAAATTAACAAATAATGCACAAAATCAAGCAATTCATCGTAAATGTGAGACAAGGGTCCGGTCACAAGTTCTACCACCATTAAAATGGGTTTGGTCACAACTATGACCCACCATTCGAACCATTCCCTATTAAAAGCTTAGACATGGCTATGTGGGCTAAGTTGCCTTTGTTTTCCTTCTTCGCGTAATTGTACTTTTATAGAAAAAAAAGTTATTTAAAAGCATTATTTTGTTAAGAAAACCGTACCTTCTTTTTTTTTTCTTTTTTTTCTGTGTTAGAGCCGTTCTTAAAAATAAATTGTCATTATGCACTATTTTTGAGTTAATAATCAAGATTTTACGATATACGTGTAGATAAAATAATAAATGGACGTTTAAAATAGATATAGACAAATCTTTCTTTACAAAATAATTTTTGGCATAAAAAGGTTTAAAATACTGACTCATTTAAGAACAAAGGATTTTCTTTTAGCAATTGGAAGAAAACAATATATTTTGGTAATATCTTTTATAATTTTCGTTGACAAAATAAAAACAACCAACTTCTCTCAAACGAATCACACGTCAAATTTCAAATTGAACATTTGAATAAAAAAGATAAGAATACAAATATAAACTAAAAAAAAAAAATTAAATCCTCCTAAATATATTAAACTAAATAAGCGATGACTTAAATAATGTCTTTTATTTGTTTTAAATAAATTCTTATTTGTATTTTGTTTGTTAGTTTAGTTTGTAATATATTTATTTTTAGGCGTTTAGTTTGTTTGAGTTTTAAGTATTTTATAGTTTTATCTATTTTTAATACAAAGTAAATTTTTTGTTATTTAAGTTTAGTACATTTATATGATTAATTCCATGATTTTGAATTGAAATTTGAATTTGAATTTGCATCCAGATCTAAATAAATATTATTACATTCAAATCCTTACCTATATATAACTAAATAAAAATCAGTGTAAAACCATTATTCATGAAAATCTTCACTATCCAAAAAGTAAAAATAAATGATAATATTTTACATAAAGTTTAACAGAACTTAACAATTATTATTTTTAAATTACGACAAATAAAAACTAGAATCAATTGTAATTTGTGTGTGGTGTCTGTTGAAGGTGTGTGTATAAATGTGTGTAGTGTGTTTGAAAAAATGTCCGATGTGTCTTACATACAACGTATTATGTAAGCCTTTTAAAAAAAGGCTCTATAGCTTCATACGATAGAGCTCGAAGCCACTTTGCTAATTGAATCTAATGTTTCTTTCATGGTCTTCCTTTAATTTAAAATACTAGTCTGGAAGGAATTTATCCTTATAAATACAATCATGTTCAAGTATTTTTGACTAATATTTCCCTTTAAATTTTTTCTAAAGTCGGTTTGATTATTTTTTTAATAATCTTCATTATTAGTTCATAACAAACTAGAAAGATCAATTATAAACAAATTTCAAGTCAGACAATTATTATTTTTGAAAAAATTCCTAGGGCCATATTCGAACCTGCCACCTCTTGTTCACAACAAGTGCGCTACCGACTGCGCCACCGAGATACTCATTCTAGACCGTTGAATGTCTCGAGCATACCTGTACCACACCCACGACACTTCATACCTCGTGTTCAAGTTATTTACCTACACTCTCACGCGCGCATCTGGCTTGTCCGCACACGCTTGTGTGTGTGCGTGAGCTAGTCTAGGGCTGGCAGCAAGCGTGTGAGCGTCGTCGATCGAGAGGGACAACATTAAAATTCAGCAACTTATATGATTCTCTTCCTAAATTTTAGCGTGGTTAATCCCTAGGTCCTAATTTGGTTCCCCGTGGATTATTTTTGTATTAAAAATATATACATCTTCACGACTTGAATCAAATGCTCGAGGGGGTATTAGAGGTGTTCCGAGTGTGAACTTTGAAATGCAAGTCACAGTCCGCACTCGGTACACCCGCGTTTCATCTACAAATATTACGTCCCAACGTGATGGGTGGTGAGCCCTATCGCCGTACTTCGGGCACAAATACACAATTTTTAGGACATGTTGAAATTTGCTCAGCTCGAACGGTGACACAAAAACATTAGATTTTTAAAATTTCAACTTAATGTTGAAATTCTTACCAACTGTCACACAACTGCTTGAGAGTTGCAGTTAACGTCCTAAACCAGTACATAAAAGAAAATGCCTTGCTTTAGTTCATCGGCAGGAAATAAAAAAAATCTGCGTTCTTTATTTTTTGCTCCGTTTTCAATGCATCCATAAACACCACAAAAACGAACCATATTCATTAAAAATCAGTATCGTAATAAAACAAAAAACAAAATACGCGCGCAGTGAACGAGTGGTACTCGAGCTCTACGTGCCTCCAGATTTGCCACTAACTTGCGGGGGACGATAAACTCGCGCGGGGAGGTGAGTGTCGCTTCTTTACGTAGTAATACTTTATATTCTCTGCCTGTACGCTAAATTTTTGTACCGAATTTTACTACTTGGTATACCTGCCAGTAATGAACATACTGAACGCTCACGAGTGCGTTACAGCTTGGCAAAAAAGAGTTTGACGCGGTGACAGATAGAAATAAATATTTTGGTCGTAGTATACGGTTTTGGTCATAGTGTATAGTGTGACCACATGTGTGATATAGCGCCCTCATTTTTTCCAAACTTTTTATTGCCAAGCTGTATGTGATTTCACGCCTTATTCATTCTGACGAGAGATGACGCTGTCGTCACTACAATACCTGTTGCTTCAGACAGTTGTCATACTAATAACCAAGATTAATGTTTGATAGCGAAATCCATCGCTTTTGATACTTTAAGCATTCCATCCATCAGCCTAGTTCGTCCACTGTTAGGGATGGATATACCGCCATCCATCGGTCCCAGGAATGGTGGGCCTCCTGGTTTTTTGCATGTGAGCTGTCCTCTTACTCTCCCCCGAATTACTTCGAGGGGGTCTCCAAGTAAGATGATAGTACCTCCATAGCCCGGAATCAGCTCTACCACCTTCTAAGCATTTGCCGTGTGAAATTTGTTTGTAATTAGTTTGTAATACACTCCTATATTATTTAGAGTATCCAACGCAATGTAGTTCGCTATAAAAAATATAATAACTTTAACAACAAAACAAACAATTACTAACAAAAATTAAATTGATTAATTAAAAATTAATTGAGCGAAATGTGTCCATCTTTAAAGTACTCACTCTCCAAGGCTCATTGTGATGGGACGCTTTGTATAGCTTGTTCCGTTATAAGCAGTAAGTCAGCCAGAATGATTAGGCGTCACGTGTGAGTAGCCAAAATATCATACTGAAGAGTGAATTTTGCAGCACCCGTCTATAATCTACGCTAGATTGGCCTATGAACAATAGAAGCCTCGAATGAACGCCTCCATATAGGTTATATGCACAATACTCGTATTTTCTTGCTTCACGGGCCCTGACAGCTAAGTCACGGAAACGACTAAAGCGACACGCTGTATAAAACACCAAAATGTATATCAACACAACATTTATCTAGTAACCAGCAGTTCCCCCAAACTGTGAACTCGCGGACTCCCAACTCCATATCTCGGCAACGTGCAGACCGACTTGGTTCATTTTGAACTTAAAATCTCTTTTTGTCTTATTTACTGGCCCAAATTTCATGACGTTACGATCTACGATAATCGAATTATCGTCGACCAAACATTCAAAACATTCACACATACAAACACCGGATTGTTTACGTAGACTCAGTGAACTTCGCTCGCTAGTTCAATTAAAAACAAAATGCAATTTTAGCATTATTACTCATTTTGACCAAAATACAATCCAGACTCAAATGAGTCTTTACCATCTTTAGGCATTTCATATAGGAAGGATATGGAGTCATATAAAAACTTGAAAAAATGTCTTACTTAAGGCGTATGACCACGCTTAATAAGCAACTCGATGGGTGTCGGTACAAATATCAACGGAAACGACATTAAAATAATGTTCATTTCAGCGTGCCTTGAAAAGTGGCTGCTACGACAACCACTGCATCTCCGGCTAGGGCAAAATAGGAGAAAATAATACTTTTCACATGGACGCCATGAACAAAAAAAAAGTTGAACTTGAATTTTTTTAGATCTTAAAATTTCCTATAATTTGGTGAAATAATGATTAAAATCGCTTTAGGTGTTTGGAAGGAGTAAGAGAATTCTTGTGTTAATCATGTGAAACTTTCAATCACTTTCGATTTTTTTGTCAAAACTAAAAATAGAAAAACAGTTTATGAAACTTAAAAATTATTTTTGACTCTGTATAGGCATCTATCATATATTTTTATGAAAGTTTTTGGACCACCCGTGTGGGAGGAGTAGCCCTTCAAAGACAGGTCCAAATTGCAGTTGGCGTATCCATTCGCCTTAATAAATCGATGCCCCCATCCCACATGAGTATGCACCGCCTGGTAACTTTTTTTTGTTAAAGTTTCTCAAGCACCTTGTTTGTTCTTGTTCTACTTAAACTGTTAACCAGTAGAAATATTGACTCTCGATAACAAAACAGACAATCGGCGGAATGATCATGGCATAGAGGAGGCCTTCCTTTTTCAACAGTTTTTGAACGATTGTACTCAATCTACCACAGACGCAATCAATATGAAACTTATATATATGTTTTTAAAACCTTTATCTTTACGTTTTAAGTAGCGTTACCTAATTGGAAAACTTTTGCTCGATAGATTTTATTTTTGAAAATAGTCTATTTTTGAGTGCTTTTTTGGTTTTGTGTTTAATCCATTTGATTTTTATGTGTCATATTTTACTATCAATACGAAAATGTTGTTTATTAACCAATGTACGTTCAAAAATGACTTAAATGCAATATTGTAATTTAAATCGATTTTTACGCACGCGATTTTCAACTTTATGAAAGTTACTCTACGAGTTATAATTGCAAGGAAGGCCTCGTCTTAATGAATGTTCCTAATGTTTATGTGGTTGAGTATTCACCGCCGTTATGTTGTTAGTGTATTTTCATATACATATACATATAATATTATATTCTGTCATGTCTGAACTGTCGCTAGAATGATTGACGTGCACTGTAATTTACTTTGAGCTTTTTCAGCCTTAGTTCATGCTACGACGACGTAGCAGTTTAATATTCTACGCCGTAGCACAGTTTAAAAAATTCACTCTTGGTACCGGTTACGGTTCGGAAAATATATTTTTATTTTTAGGATTGCGTAGATTAACTGAAGCACTGTGGACAATTGAGCTTTATAAATAAAAATAAATCCATGTCCTTTATTAAAACTACTCAAGAGAAAAAAAAACTGGCCTAAAATACAAATACAAGACACAAAACATACCAAAGACAAATTTAATTCTTAAATTGTTGAATCATTTATGATGAAATTGTTCAATTAATGTGTAAGGTTTATACGACCAAATCAAAATAGCAGTCAAGTGCTTGTGTGGTTTGGTAACGGAAGTCTAAAAAGTCGACAAAAGTGTGTTTTTGAAAAATATATTCGCTTTAAAATCAAGTCCATGGCCTCCTAGAAAAGCCTTCTAACACGATAACACTGTGGTAAACGATATCTTTTGTTAGAAAAGACGTAAACCCGATGCTAGATAACAAGTTTTGCATTATGCTCTCGGTGTAAACTGCAATTTTCTTTCTTTTTCTCACTTTATTCTACTTGTGTTCTAGGAGGTGGTGCTTTATTTACATACTATACCTACTAATTATATACCTAAGAGCTTAAAAAATGCAGATTATCGTAGTTTTTAAGACCACAAAAAGATACAAAGTATAAATATGCATAAATTATTGTAATAATATACAAAATTTTACAAAATAATAGTAGTTCATGAAGCTGTCAAATAAAGAGGTAATTAAAACTCGAGTGTTGGTTTAGAAAACAAGCTATCGTATCGAAAATCAATAATTCTATCGATAGCTTTCTTATATTCTATTCTGGTATATATGAAATTCACATAAAAGATACTCAGCGCTCACTGGAAGCTTCTTAGCTAAAAATAATAACGCAATTTTAACGCTTTTTCTTTGAGCTCTATTCTTCATATTTCCACTTTAAATTTAATCGTATTATAAGTATATAGCAAACAAGCTAATTATGTTTTAATAACTAAGTCTATTTTATTAACGATTTTTAACTTATTCCAGAGAAAATAATTATAATAAATGTAGCTGCCCTTGGAGATTAAATATGGAAATCTTCTTCATCACGGTCCAAACAAACATGTTGGTAACAATGGATCACAACATGCCCCGAAGCTGTTTTGTGTTTGGGAAGAAATCATCAGCGTGAGGTTCTTTTCACGAAAAAAGTCCGCCTTGTCAAAGTATTTAATGTCAAAAGATAAAGACGAAAATGCCTTAAGCCATGACACTTTTTTCCTGAAAAGAACTTTATTCTTCAGGGCCAAAGGGCTTGCCACAATTACAGTAAAAAAACATTTATACTAAGAGCTGACGACCTCAAAAGTCAGATGACTTTATCGTCAATGAAACTTAAGATAATATTTTCCTGAGGCACCCTTTTGCCATAGTCGTCGAACTGGCAGGCTGCGTCTTTAGTGCTGTTATCGGGCGACGGGGAGGAAATCTGCGACTTAGTATCATGACTTCCGAATTTAGGGAAGTGGTTGCAGTTATAGGAAGAGAGAAGGAAAGGACTTTTTGGTACCACTTCGTTTCCCCAGAATTTCGTTTAGGTAATTACACACCTGATCTAGCCAATTTGTTCTTAGCCGTTTAATTAAGATGGATCTTATTTTTAACCTAACCTACCGTCCGCTTCTGCGCTAAAGGATTTCTGAAACAGAATCAGATATAACAATATTGTTGAGATCAGAGGTCTAACTATTTTGGTCAATTGTAAAAAAACGTACGCACTTCTGATGCGGGATAGTGGTACCCCTCCCTCCTTCTCCCACCCGCAACTATTCCCCCAATTTCGAAAGTCTGAATACTAAATCCCGGCCTTTCCCCCCCATAACACCTGAACCACCCAGGCGTGTCCTGCCAGTCCGATGATTTTGGCAAAAAGGTGCCTCCAAGGAGCATGTCAACGACATTCGACTTGTGTCGGTACAAACATCGACACTGCGTTATGACGTCGCTGGGTCTCCGGATAACGCAAAATAGAAGAAAAATAATACTTTTCACATGGACGCGATGGACGGAAAAAAAAATTCCATAGATGATTTTTCTAAGCAATGTTTTCCCTATATTTTAGTGCAATAACCACAGAAATACCATTAGTGGTTTCAAATAAATAACCAGTGACTTGGAACAATATTCTCATACTGTTATTGATATTGAAAAATAATTATTAGAAATAATTTTTTTTCAATATCAATATTTATTTATATAAATCAATTTTTATTTAAATATACTGTATATTTTTTTCATAATTTTTAAACATTTTATTTCAGAGAAATATCGTTGTCTGTAAAAGTAATTTTCAGATGACGCTGGAACAGGCTTTAAATCCTCCACGTATGTAGTCTTTACAGTCATCCCATTTAGAAGCACTGGCAACACTGAAATACAATGAAATGCCAATTAACAATCATCAACATAATAACCCTAACTATGAACAGTGGCTCTCTCTACGGGTGCATTATATTTGGATGCATTGTGTTTTAATATTAAATTCCTATAGAACCTTTCCTATATTCCCATATACCTTTCAGTTTTTACTACTGATGTATTACACGCTTTTATCATAATTTTACAATATTAATAGACATATTTTACTCAGTTTACGATTTTCACCTACAAAAAAACTGGCCAAGTGCGAGTCATACTTGCGTACCTACTGTACCTAGGGTTCCGTATTGTAGATGATAAATTTTTTTTTTTTCGTGAAGTTCTCAACCGCTTTATTTTTACTGTAATCTTTACGTAAACACATATTACCATGATTTTTTTAATATTTTTTGGTCCACCAGTTTCGGAGATAAGGGGGGGGACATACATATTTCTGTTTTTTTTTTTAAGATTTGTCGAAACCAGTGTCAGTAAATATATTAAAAGTATATATTTTTACAATCAACTTTTTAATACCTACAATTTAATATATATTGTATTGTATTTTTATAAAATATTTTTTTAATTTATTTTCCTTTTTTTTTTATTTCTCATTTGTGCTGAATATTTTTTAATCGCTATAGTATTCCTGTAATTGGCCAGTTATGATCTATAATTGACATTTTTTTCATATTTTTCGGTTTACCAGTTTTGGAGATAAGGGGGGGAGACATACATATTTTGGGGTTTTTTAAAGATTTCTCGAAACCAGTTTCAGTAAATATATTAAAAAGGTATATTTTTACAATCAGCTTTTTAATACCTATAATTTGATACCCAAATTGTATTTTTATAAAATATTTTATTTATTTATTTTACTTCTTTTTTTGTATTTCTCATTAGTGCTGAATTTTTTTTTAACTGCTATAGTTTTCCTGTAATTGGCCAGTTATGATGTATAATTGAGATTTTTTAAATATTTTTCGGTCTACCAGTTTTGGAGATAAGGGGGGGGGGAGACATACATATTTTGGGGTTTTTTAAAGATTTCTCGAAACCAGTATCAGTAAATATATTAAAAGTAAATATTTTTAGAATCAACTTTTTAATACCTACAATTTGATACCCATATTGTATTTTTAGTCTAATATTTTTTATTTTTCTCACTCTCACTTCTTCTCAATTGGAAATATTTTGAACAATTTCAAACTTTTCATATATTTTTGTACACCCTAATAAGTGGGAAAATTAATGCTATCTTTGTGCCAAATTTCATGTATTTATCTTTAACGGTGCTCAAGTTATGAGGCTGTGACATACGGACGGACAACGGAGTCTCACCATAAGGTTCCTTTTGTACCTTTTAGGTACTACGGAACCCTACAAAGAACAAAATGGGAAGGCGCCGTCGTTGGCGTTGAATTTCTGAAACAAAACAGTTATCTGATCCAGCGAACCAAAAAGCGTAGTAGAAAGAAGTCCGGTTAGGGATGAAAAATTACCCTCGTGAAAACTGTGCCGAGCACATGTTTATAACAATGGCTGGACCAGTATCGAATGTCACACTGTACGACCTACGAACCAATCCTTTTGACTATCTGGCACCATTTTTGTCAGCTGTTATAGGTAGTTATATTTTTCACAGAAAACGTGTTGCCATGGCCTCTACCACGGAAAATAATAAAAGAAAAAATACTGAAACGCAGGGGGTGACCCCATACCAATAATTCGACAAAGAAGCGTTTTTGTAACGTTATCGTTTATGTCGCTTATATCTCCCCCTTATCTCCGAAACAGGAAGACCCTAAAAATATGAAAAAAAATCATAGTAATAGGTGATTACGTAAAGATTACAGGAAATATAGCGATTAAGAAGTTAGGGTTCCGAATTTGCCGAGTTTGCCAGGCGCTACCTTTTTTTTTAAGTTAGTAAGTGGCTTGTTTTTGGCGCCTTAATGTTGCTATGGTATTAGGCATTAGGGTGCCAAATGTTTCGAGTTTGCCAGGCGCTACCTTTTAGCGGCTTGTTTTTGTCACCCTATAGTATTGATTATATATATTTTATTTTTAGGATTCCGTGTCCGTATTGTGTGGTGGTACGGAACCCTTTGTGCGCGAGTCCGACTTCCACTTGGCCAAATTATTTCGTTCGTTGCTCTGAAAATTTGTACGCTTATGCATAAAATGGAATACAAATTAAAATTACCTTATCTTAAATTTAAATTTAAATGACTTTATCTTTATCGCCCAACCTTTGAGGTCGTCAGCACTTAGTCCAATTATAAGAGAGTAAAAATAATAAATAATTCACTTCCATATAAAAGGAAGAAATCGCTCTAAGCGATAAGAGCGCCTATTTTTGCATTTTCTTCTAAACTTTGTATTGTCTTTTTTATTGTTTTTCTTTTGGTGTAAAGAGTATTTATGTGATGTTAGGTATCCTATCCGTTTTGAAATTTCGGGTAAACAACGTGTTTAAATTAAATTTAACGGGGTAAAATCAAGTGGAGCATTAGTTAAAATGGGTGTCCCGCAGGGTTCCATATTAGGGCCCTTGCTGTTTTTAATTTACATAAATGACCTTCCATATTTAGTTAAAGACTTAACGAAGATAGTATTATTCGCAGACGACACGTCACTTATTTTTAAAGTTAATAGACGTAAAGATATCCTTGACGGCGCGAATACAACTTTATCACTGGTGCTTGATTGGTTTACTGTAAATAATTTAGTTTTAAACGCAAAAAAGACAAAGTGTATAAAATTTACGTTACCAAATGTAATTCAAGTGGATGGTAATTTGCTTTTGCAGGGGTCCAAGCTGGAGTTAGTTAACGAAACAAAGTTTTTAGGCATTACGGTAGACTCTCGTCTTCAGTGGGGTCCCCACATAGAAGCCCTATGTGGTAGACTTAGTTCGGCCGCATACGCTGTTAGACGCATAAGACAAATTACTGATGTAGATATTGCTAGACTAGTCTATTTTAGTTACTTTCACAGCATTATGTCATACGGCATGCTGTTATGGGGTAGAGCCGCGGATACAGACGCAGTCTTTGTTTTGCAGAAGAGAGCAATTCGGGCTATTTATAATATGAAGCACCGGGATTCATTAAGACAAAAGTTCAAAGAAATTAATATATTAACGGTTCCTTGTGAATATATTTACCAAGTCCTTAGATATGTCAGAAAAAATGTTGAGTCTTTCCCAAGGCTAGGTAAGCAACATTGTAAGGAGACCAGAAATAAGCATAAACTGGCTTTTCCAAAAATCAGACTCGCTAAGGTGAGTACCTCTTTTGTAGGACATGGTATAAGATTTTACAATAAACTTCCAAAGGAGGTCCTTACTTTGTCAGAGAATAAGTTTAAACTGTATATTAAGCAGGGCCTATTGAAAAAGGCATATTATAAAATAAATGAATATTTGGATGATGGTGAAGCATGGTGTTACAGTGATAATGATAGTAAGTTATAATTTAATTAAATAGTATAATTTCTTAACTTATGATTCCTCTAAGGTGTAAACATTAATTGATTACAGACTGTAAAAGGAAAAGGACTATATGAGACAGGTAGACAAAGATATATATGTTTTTCTTTTTTTCATTAACCTGAATTCCTGCTGTCTTGTATTTTCTTATCCCTTGGTTAAAGTAGATATAAGTCATATATTGTATAGTATAAGTTTTATGTTGAAAAAAAAAAGACATGATCTTGCTAAGTTTCTTGCCCTTCTTCTTAGCAAGACTAATCGAATGGGCGGAGGTAGGCATGTATTTATATATGTAACCTATTAGTATGTAGTATATAGGATGGGGTTTGGTCGGCCGCCTGGATTCGTGCTGGGGGCTCGGTTGGTGATCATTGAACCTTGTTCCTGGTCCCTGGCCGGGTCTCCGGTATGGGTTCGGGCGGCTGATTGGATTTTACCTTGTATAATATATATTTTACCTATCATTTTAATCGTAAATATATTGCTACATAAATTAAATAAACCTTTAATTTAGTTCATGTACATTTATTATTTTATTACATATATTTTCTTTATTAGATTAAATTTGACGTGTAAAAAGTGTATATATCTATACCTGCTTTGCAAAATAAACTATTTGAATTTGAATTTGAATTACCACAAAGTACTCGAAAATAATGTGTTTTATGCTCCAAAACGTCCCATTTTCACAATAGTAGATTATGCACTAAGGGAATAAAGCAGTGTCTTACGTCACGGGCGGCATATTGAACCCTGAGCGTAACGAGGGACTCTAGAGTTAACTCCTGAGCGTAGCGAGAGTCCTGAGTAAAGCGAGGGGTTCAAGCTGCCCAAGATAAAGAAAGGCTTTATTCCAGAGGAGTATACTCTACTTTTCACACCTTCTGCGAGACAATAAAAAGCTCGACAGTTTTTATTAACATTAATAATTCAATAAAATTCACCGCATGGATGTATACCTAAACTGGATTGTGCACTGAAGGATGTTACGCGTAGAAAAATAGACTCTATTCCATACACTTAAAAGTTATTTTATTATGACATAACCAACTAGAGAAAACGTGCCGAGCGGGACAACAAACAGTTGATGCCTGTGTCCTACTCGCACAGTTGCCATCACAAAAAAAACAAATTGCGATGATAGGCTTGAGTTTTTCACGATTTAGTTTTTCAACGACTATAGTATTTAGCTTTTAGTAAATACTTGTTCATGACATTTCTTTTTTTTTAACCGACTTGAAAAAAAGAGGAGGATCTCAATTCGACTGTATTTTTTTTTGGGTATGTTATTCCTTATCTCCGTCATTTCTGAACTGAATTGAATGATTCTTTTTTTGTTTGGAAGAATTTCCTTCAAGGTAGGTCCCATTTTAAGATTGACCATGACCTGATGAAAGTTTTCAGAGATAGGCAGTGGAACGCCTCAGAAAGTAACAGCGTACCACTTGATATTAAGGAAATCGCTTTGTACTACGATGTTGATCGCAGAGTATTACTTGGAAATTGTCAATCTTCCACCTGACCTTCGATCCTGGTCTTATTAAGTCATTACCATAGAACTACTTAACGAATGAGAGCACTTAACTCGAGATTGCGGCAATCACTTTGGTAGGGTGCTGATTGTCGGGAATTTTTTGGAAATTATCAGAATACCCACCTGACTTTCCATCCTGGCTTCACCACCATAGAACTCCTTAACGGACGACAGCATACCACTCAAGATTAAGGCAATCGCTTTGTATTAGGATGGTGATTGCCGAGTACTACTTGTAAATTGTAATTTCTCCACCTGATCTTTGATCTTGGCCTCATTACCATAGAACTCCTCAACGGGTGACAGCACATAACTTGAGATTACGGCAATCAGTTTGTATTAGGGTGCTGATTACAGGGTATTTATTAAATATAATCAATTATTACTTGTCCTTCGTTCTATATCAACAGCGCGTTTACAAGAACTATCCACATTACACAATTTGACCCGTCAACACTAAAAAATGTAAAATAATGAACTTTTAACAAAAAATAGTAACCGACTTTAAATGTCACTGCAGCCATTTGCAAAAAAATTAAAAATATTTATAAAATGACCGATGGTACTGAAATAACACTTTTTCCGACTTCTTTGTTTCTGAAAAATATGTTCTTTAAAAGTCACCGCGTTCCCTTGGTTATAGCAACACAGAAACCAATATAAGAGCGCCGACTTCTAGAGAACATATTTTTCAGGAAGAAAGAAGGCGGAAAAAGTGTTATTTCGGTACCATCGGTCATTTTATAATTATTTTAAACTTTTTAGCGAATGGCTGAAGTTACATTTGAAGTCCGTTACTATTTTTTTGTCAGGTTTATTTATGTTTTACATTTAGTTTTATCCGTAAATGTAAGATCAATCATTCCTTAATAAAGTTGGGATTATTCTTATGCTTGCAAACTGGTAACCCTTTTATCTAAAAATGGCGCCACGGCCGTGACATTTGAAAACAAAATAGTAAAATTAATAATTTTTTGCAAAAATGGTTAAAGCATGGAGCGTGAAGGGCTGCAGAAGCGAAAGTTTTGGGAATTGTGGGATATCGTTTCATAGGTAAGGCATAATTACAACTTTTTCTCGGAGAAATGATACATGTTTACTTTGATACCGCTAGAGTAACCATGATATTGGGTTTTACAATACAGTCTTCCAAAAACTGAAAATATCCGAAGAAAATGGTTAAAAGTTTTAGGAAACGAAGTAAAGTGCAAAAATCCAATAGTCTGCAGCCGCCATTTTAAAGCAGAAGACTTTAAACCAATAAAATAAATGTTTTGAATACAGTTTTTACTACCTACGTGGTCTCAATCAATTATTTTTAAATATGGTTACCCTACTTAGACAGAGATGAAATAATCTAGTATGACTTCTCGTTCTTCACGTTTTTTGGAACAAGTACTCAGTCCTGTTAGGGTATAGGTCCATGATTCACCGACAATCACAGCACCAAACACCGTCTTTTGTTTCACATTCTTTGTAAACGCTTTTTTTCTTTTTGTTGAATTCTGCTTATGGTGGCCAGTTCGATTTTCGAACAGACCTCTTTACAATCCCATATGGGCATTTGTTTTCCACGAGTTTCCACACGAATTTCACGTTCCAAATTTAAATCACTTTAATCCCTAGGGATTTTCATATAGCTTTATATCCCTTGAGATATCATGCGTTACTACGTTGAGGTTGCATGATATGTAATTGGACATTGTCGAGCAGGTGGTGTGAAAAGATTTTTTTTTAGAATTATAGGCAAAATGTTTTTTCCCGCCAATTTTTCGCGCCAATTTTGTTTTTGGCTCTATCTCCTAAAGTAGTTGTCAGAATCTAATGCGGTTTTAACAATTATTTTTTCTTGAACATCTCAAGCCCGCGGTAGCCCATGAAAATTAAAAAATTGCAGTAATTTGCTATATAGAAAACATAGGATAGCAATAAAACATTATGAGCAGGATCCTTCAACAAATTGCGGTTAAAGATACTGTCTAAAAATAAATGTGCCATAAAGGCGAAATCCGTTGGTTATCAATATCGTAAGCCAGATTTATCCTGATTTTATTCCACTTTTAAACCGCTTATTCATCCTCAGCGATTATTTCAAAACCAATAAAAACTGTAGACAAGTGCTCTATAAAACCGTTTTGAATAGCGCGTATAAAAAGTCGTTAAACGCTACAAAAGCCTCTCTGCCTTTACAAAGACCACATTGTTACGTCAACCACGTAACTTGCGGATAAGTATTCTTTCCAACAACATTAATTTTACGTTACCGTATGCCAGAGCAAATATTATAGAGAAGTGAAACTTAGTACAAACGCTCTGATTCAAGCTCACGCACATATGCGTGCTCTACGCGCCCCGTCTCAGCGAGGTTCAGCGGAGTCTCCATATAAACCTCGCTGGGACGGTGCGGCGCACGGTGAGGTATTAGACACAAAAAGCTGGTCATAAGTCGTAATTACAAAATGCTTCATTACTGGACAAAAACTGGCTTTGGGAACAGCTAATGAATCGACGCAATTGAAAGTGGCCATTTTTTTCTAATTGAACACAAACAAACGCCTACCCACCAGTCGAAACTTACCGATCGCTATCAGTGTACGCGTGATTTGTCGATGCGCTTTAAGTTACAACATATTAAAAACGATATTAATTTTGTTGTGAAGACAAGTTTGTCAAATTTTGTTATGGATTCTCAAGAACCAGGTATGTATTTGTTTAAAACACAGTTTTTATTAAAATTGATTACGAACTTTGGTCAATAACAGCGCCGAGAACATACTAGATAAAAAACATAGGTTTTTCTCGATTTAACACAAATATTCTGTGTTTTACTTTATTTCTAAGCATTTCTAAGCATTCAATAGTACTTTATAGTAATGAGTACTTATGTTAAAATACGAATATAAAAAAATTAGCTGCGGAATGCTGCGCATGGAATTTTAATGAATTTTCTTCTGTTTGTAAGGTAAAATTTGCAAAATAGCAAATATCCGTCAAATGTATTTTATTTATTTCAGGACCTTCTGGCGTGACTTTTATGAGTCGAAAAGACCTTTACTCCATAAGAGAAAGGTCTAGTGAGATTAGTTTTGACAAAAAACTGGAGTTTATGGAAGAAAATGTGCTCAATGTGTATGATAAAGTTCAATACACGCAAAAAGATATTAAGCATAAATTATCAATATTAAAACATCAGTTTAAGGTCAAATGGTTAGCCGCATACAGGAAGAGTCACATATTTGCGATAAACAACAGTGATTGGCTTAATGGCATGACAAGTTTACCATTACCAACTACAGGTATTTATTCACAGCTTTGAATATACATAAATTAATATATTTATTTATGCAATTTAATATAAATATAAATAAAACATACAGGGTGACTGGAAATTGCTCTTATTCCTCTTGTGGGAAGAAACTACGATTAATTTGGAGTGATTTGACCCCTATCACTTGGGGGTCGCAAATCCGTAATTTTCAAGATAATCGACATTCTTTGCTTTATTTATAAAATTGCGAAATTTGGCAAATAAAAAACGCCAAAAAAAATCTTGTTGTTTTTTGGCCTGAAATTTGGCATGAACTGATAGCCTACTGATTGGTCAATCTCCTTAAGGCTAAAAATCACTCAAATAATTGCAAAATCTTATGCTGCATGTCTAAAATCATGATAACGAAGAATTAAAATTGAACTTTAAAAATAAAAATTTTCTCGAAAATGGTGGATTTGCGACCCCCATGTGATAGGGGTCAAATCACTCCAAATTAATTATAGTTTACTTCCACGAGAGAAATAAGAGCAATTTCCAGTCACCCTGTATCTATAGTCATGACATGAATTCCCGAGGGCGGAGATGGTAAGGTGTGTAATGCAGCTACTGGTACTACATCGACTATGAGGTATTATATTTGTGGTGCTACATCCAGCGAATTTAACGATTTGACCAAGAAAAGGGATGTTATAGAAGTTTCGTTGGAATTTGATCTTTCTATATTACACGCACGAATTCGATTTTTAAAAGTCTTCTACATGTTGCGTACAAGATTCCAATAAGAAAGTGGAGAAAAATACAATAAACAAAACGAAAATTCAAATTCAAATTCAAATTCAAAAAGTTTATTTTGCAAAGTAGGTATATATAATACACGTTTCACAAGTCAAATTTTAATCTTATAAAAATATATGTAATAAAATAATAAATGTACATGAACTACTTAGATTAAATGTTTTTTTAATTTATGTAGCAATATATATACGATTAAGATTATTGGTAAAATATTATTATACAAGGTGAAATCCAATCAACCGCCCGAACCCATACCGGAGACCCGGCCAGGGACCAGGAACAGGTTCAATGATCACCAACCGAGCACCCAGCACGAATCCAGGTGGCAGACCAAATCCCATCCTATATACTACATAGTAATAGGTTACATATATAAATACATGCCTACCTCCGCCCATTCGATTAGTCTTGCTAAGAAGAACGGGCAAGAAACTTGGCAAGATCATGTCTTTTTTTTTTTAACATAAACTTATACTATACATCAAATTACTTATATCTACTTTAACCAAGGGATAAGAAAATACAAGACAGCAGGAATTCAGGTTAATGAAAAAAGAAAAACATATATATCTTTGCCTACCTGTCTCATATAGTCTATTTCCTTTTACAGTCTGTAATTAATTAATGTTAACTCTTAAGAGGAATCAAAAGTTAGGAAATTATATTAATTAATTAAATTTTTATCTACTATCATCAAAATCAGTATCACTATAACACCATGCATCACCATCATCCAAATATTCATTTATTTTATAATATGCCTTTTATAAATATATTTTAAAATATATCCAGGATCGATTTAAAGCCGAAATGGGACTTTTAGTAGATACAGCTCTGCAGGAACGGAAAGTAAAGAAGAACACTGTTAATATTTTTTTTTTAAATATTTCATTCTTTCAATCGACTTGATAAAAGATCAAATCCTATATTATATACTAAGTAAGGTCGGCCTGATCGAGCTGTACCTTCCACTTGCGTACCATACATTTTTTTCGTCACTCTACTTTCATCCATCATCTACATGTCCAAACCACCATAGCATTCTGTTTTATATTCTAACACTTCATCTTCTTTCAGGCCGCCGTCAATATTTTTTACACTGTCATTCAATTTTAAGCCACATAATCCGTAAGGGACGCATTTCTACTGCATTCACTAGAATTTTGTAAAAGAGGCGAAAAAGGTGTGTCTGGATCGTAGCAGATGGAAATCTGTAGTCTCTACCCATCTTTCTGGGAGACAGAAATGAGTATATGTATGTATGTATAATGTATACTATGTAAACGACCACTACAGAGTAATTTCAAGTACAAAAATGATCTGGCCAGCTTTTTGTGTCTAATACCCCACCGTGCGGCGTGTAGAATACGCGTCTGCGTTTGTGAGTTCGAATTTGTGCGCTTGTACTAAGATTCATTATTTTTTTTATATTAAATATACTATAACAGCTTTTAATGTTTTATGTTAATGAATCAACCAGCACCGACACACTTCCAAAATAACAAATAACATTTTACCTATTCCCACCCACACACGCCTACACAACCAGACCTTCGATCAGTGTTTCACCGTAAGAATCATTAAATCATTTCATCCCCCACTAACGGACATAGAGCTCAGGACATAGGAATCCACCTTCATATGGGAACTTGGTGCACATTATGGCGACGGCTTACACAAACAACATTAAAATCATCATCTACATCATCATCATCATCATCATCATCATCATCATCATCATCATCATCATCATCATCATCACCATTATTATTAATGATAATTAATAATAAATATAATTATTATAATAATTGTGAATAGTCTAGGTTTTCTATGTTATTGTGTCATGTCATGTTCCTTTATATTACATATGTCAATGTTTATTTATTTTAATTAAAACTCAACTGATGCCGGGTCCAGATCGGACCCGAAATATATCTTGAGATTACTTTATATTTGTATTATCCTATTTATAAGTATATTTACATATACATTACATATATACATTTACTCTGGTTATGCCAAAAAGAGGGAAAAATTACTATAATTCCTACGTATGCATATGCATACTCGTACGAGGCCACAACGATCAAGAAAAAATAAAAAAAATAAACAGACAGTCATCATGGGGTCAGCCGACAGAAGTGAAAACTTTACTGTCAACATGTCGGTGACGGTGATGGTGACGGTGACGTGAACCCATAAAATTTTACCCAACCAAAAATCGCTCAACGCGCCTTAGAAGTTTTGACGTCAAGTGACGTGAACTCATAAGATTTTCCCCTACCAAATATCGCTCAAAAGAAGTTTCATTTCAAAAATTTGTAAAAAAACATCTTAAATTATAACAAAACTATTGAAGAGTGCTATTGACAGTTTTCGTATCAAGGTCAGTCAAGGTATGGTAATCTAATAAACACCATGTTTCTAGAATGTACATGAGTATTTGCACTCGGAAATCAATCACAAATCTTGTTGCTCAGTCGTGCGGCTGACGGAAACTAAGTTCGTGGCAGCATGTTACAGGTTAACAAACTCAAGTCTCTCGTAAAATCAACCAGAAATGTACTTTAATCCATGGCAATAAAGACCGATTTTAATGCACCAGTGGAACAAGCTAGCAGTCGGCCAATCAATAATATAATATTTCCTCGGTAAACAGCTGTTGATAAGTTCTCCTCAGGGAATTTGTTGTTTTGTAGAATAGATTGTTTACTTTAGCTCTAAGATAATAATTCTAGTTTACGAGTAGAAGCTTTTTTACAGGTTTTATTTGGTGAATATTCGCAGACAAATAGGCGTCCTTGTAAAATGACACTAAATCCAGAAAAATATTTTATTTAAAAACGTCGTGGTTTTCCACAAAGCAGGTCGTCAACAGGTGGAAGAGCTGATGCCGGGCTCGACTGTGGAGGTACCACCATCTTACTTGAAGACCCCCTCGAAGTAATTCGGGGGAGAGTAAGAGGACAGCTCACAGGCAAAAAACCAGGAGGCCCACCATGCCTGGGACCGATGGATGGCGGTATATCCCTCCCTAATAGCCGGGCCTTATATGGAACAGACTGGTGAGGGGCAGCGGCGTCACTGGTGTGAGGGTTCCGGCACTGCGCTCACTAACCCGCCTGCCCAGCTTATGTGAGTATGGGCAATTCTTCCAGGATGACCGGCGGCAATGTCCTGGAAAGGCTTATGCCCAGCAGTGGACGAACTAGGCTGATGGATAGATGGATGGATGGTTTTCCACAAATAATTAGAAAAATAACAAAAGATATCATCCATCCATCCATCCATCACCCTGTTTTCGTCCACTGCTGGATAATCCAATACTTCGCCACTGTTGTAGATAAAAAATAAGATATTTAATAATGCCGGCTGTCTATTTTAAATTAATCTAAATATTTCAATTGTTGTGTTATTATAACATTTAATTAACTTGGTTTTAGATAGTTTATTATTTAAATTATTTCAAATATTTGTATACCTTCTGCAGGTGAAACATGCTGAACCAATATTGTATTTTATATCTTTTATAACCATGTTCAAAACAAATAATTATATTATTTATATAAAAAATATTATATTATTTAATCTAAAAGACAACCAAGATGCAAAAAGTAGAGAAACTACCGTCGTAAGTAAGTAGGTAACAGTTGCAATAAAGTTCATCAAGAAAACAGTTTCAGAGTTCCGCAGTAGCAGGTGAGAGAGAGAGATTTAATTATACACGGGTTCCGCCGGGGCTCGAACACGGAACTCGGATCTCCTGTTCCGCGACTGCACAGCTATTTATGAAGTTATAAAATATTTAGCTTTTAGTTTAAAACGCAATTTTTTTAACGAAGCGCCTCTGGTTTTATTTTGAAGTTGTTTTTCACAAAGATACGAAAATGTAGAGAAACACATTTTGCCCATAATAATAATAATTTCTTTATTTCAGGTCTCATGAAGAATCGAAGCATGCAAAAGCTCTATTAGTAAAAAAATACGGTCAAGTACTATTTAAATAACTTAATATACACAAACAATTGAAACAAAAATTACAAACTTACATAAATTACAAACCTACAAAATTTATGAAACAAAACTGCAAAATTAAGTTTGTTGAGTATTAGGGGACGTAAAACTACATTATAAATCGGCGTTTTCAGTATTTTTTGATTAAAAATAGCATTTATTGTACATAATAAACAGAAATTGCAAATTCCTAACTTTGGTCTTTAAGATAGACCACGTTACAAAAATGGTCTAAAAATTACAACTTTGATAGCCCCCCAATTGTTTGTTTGTGAAAATAACAAAAAAATTATACTCTGCTCAAGACATGACACATCACATGCTAGGGTAAGAAAAAAACATTTTTAATTCGGTTCGGGTCAACATTTTCCACAATCAAAATTTCAGGTCTCTGTCTCATTCAGTCTAAGAGCGAGATCCCGTGACATACGGACGGATAGACAGACAGCAGCTTTTTGTCCTTTGGGTACGGAAGAAGCCTAAAAACATTCAAGTATGAAAGGCTTAACGTTAAGTATATCAACATTTCACAAACAATCTCATTCCATAAAAGTGAGAGCTTTACGGTGATAATAACAAAAATAATTGAGGCTCCTTCCTAGACTTGAAATATATTGGGAAACGTGTTGAAAACTTTCAAGAAAACAGGTGTTCTATAAACCCAAAGAAACTCACCAAATTTATAGGCGAGTGAAGTCTTTGTTTCGTCCGTCCTGTTTTATTGATACGGGACACTAGCGCCTCCCAAATGGATTACAAACTTTATCTTCGGGCACAAAGTGTGACTATTTATTACGTAGTTTACCAGTCCATCGTGGAACAAAGAGCAAACGAGTGGTATAAAAATGATGTTGTCCTGTCAGGAGTCCGGAGTTAAAGTTACGTAACTTTTACACGATATTATATGTATACAACGTGTAACAGAAAGATGTCACCATATTTGAAGAGCTTATTCAGTCAATGGTTTAGAACAACTTTTACTATGGAGCCAACCCTGAAATCTCGAAAAACGTTTTTTTTTTTTCGATATATACAGGGTAAAAGTTGTTGTATACCATTGACTGAATAAGCTTTTCAAATATGGTTACACATTTCTGTTACTGTCTTGCCCGCGGCTTCGCTCGCGTGGTACATAAGTTTCCAGATCACTGCCAGATTCCAGATTCAGTAGCATTTTTCCGGGATAAACAGTATCTCATTTATATTTTGTATTTTTTATATCATCAATCGCTCACCTGTGGGTCTTAGGATCAAAGTGTTTGCGCTGGGCCTGGTTACTTATCTCCTTTGCTCTCTGTACATAGTTGAGTGACTTTACCAGCTGTCCCCTATGACAACGACACGACAATGTCGTTTACGTCGTCACACTGTCACCGCAAAAACTTTAATGGTTTCTTTTATCGACCATTTTAACGCGCGTAATGGCCCCGCTTTTGTTCTTACAAAGCCTAATCTTTTAAGTGCTTTAGCTAACTGCATGTGGCACATTGTAGATGATCGGGTGTGGGTAGAGCTTTAGATTTACGGAGGTGTTTTTTGCTACAAAATGGGATTCTCCTTTTTTTGATTGGGTTAACTTATCGTTACCGACACGTTCTCAAAGAGTAACTTGCTAACGTATAGGTTTTGAAACAATGCGTACATGAATTTGACAATAATTCTTGCATCATTTTAGTTATTTATGATATTAGTGCGGTAAGTTGGTTTTTACAAACGAGTAGACGAATGTAAGCCCGAGACGAAGTCGAGGGCTTACCATAGTCACGAGTTTGTAAAAACCAATTTCCGCACGTGTGTCATACAACGTTTTTCAACACATTCGCGAGAAAACAGTACAATAGGTAATGAAACAAACTTTTTCATTGAACTATTTTTAATAGCAAATAAGAAATTATACACATAGGTCACTACTCTTGGAAAGAAAGTAATTCATTGAAGTAAGCCATCAAAACATTTTCAGAGAATGATTGAGTATTTCTTCGAGTCTTCCATGATATAAAATGAATTGTAAGTCATTAAATAGCGCTCTCGCGATTTTGGCGGCAACAGACCATTTTCTGCAATTTGCGCCTCATTCATGATATCAGGTGGAGTAGATTCCATATTAATATCGGATTCGTCACTTGAATTCATATTATTATTATGTTTATTATTCGGAAAGTCGCAACAAACAATCTTCGACGTTCCTAATCTGACATGAAAATGGGCTAACTAAAATGGCGCGCATTTGAAATGCCAGTGGTGCCACGTGCATGTGGTGAAAATTAGAACTACATCTTTCGTTCATTTTCTCTTTAGTATTAAAATGAGACAGACGTATTGAGCAAAAGCGCTTCCAAGGAGTTTCGATCATTCTGCTTATTTATTCTCGTAATGTGAAACTCCTCGGTGGAATTCTTATATATTTTTTATGGAAATTAAAAAAAAAACGTAAAGGATACGCACGGCGCTATACAACGGAGGATGCGGTAAAATAGGTACTTAGGTGAGAGTACCTATTTTACCGCACGTTCCATTGTATGGTGCGTAATGTTTAACTTTTGAACAATGAATACAGGCTTTGTAAATGCATTTTTTGAGCAAATGTGTTGAAAACTCAGTCAGGTCAGTTGAAAAGTAAAATTGTTGAAAGTTGAAAAGTAAGGTCAACTAAGTAAAATTGAAATTCAGGTCAGAAAATGGTCAAAGCACAAGGTGATTCTGGGAAAACAGTTGGGACGAGATTTCTCATCCCAAGCATCAAAATACATGTAGGTATAAAATTTTGACTGATAAAATGAAAATTTTCATACAAGGTGAAATTGAATCAACTGCCCGAATTCATACTGGAGGCTCGATTGGTGATCAGAAACAAGTTCTTTGGTTCTTTCGAAATCATAAAAAAGAATTGTGTTCGCATACGAACTGGATTAGTTCAAATACTTACAATCCCATCAAAAACATTTCATGTAAACTATCGCCAAGACACAAGCTCAAAACGCTTGTACTGTTAAAAAGTTATCAGATCTCATGTAGAGCCACGCCCTTAACTCTACAAGGCCTAACTCTACAAGCCCTAACTCTACAAACCCTACATCTTGATCATAAAGTATGGCTTGGCCGTTTCATGGCACTATTGCATGACATAAATGGGAGTGTCTGTTTGACGGCCGCGAAACGGTCAAGCCATACTTTTTGATCAAGATGTAGGATTTGTAGAGTTAGGGCTTGTAGAGTTATAGGGCTTGTAGAGTTAGGCCTTGTAGAGTTAAGGGCTTGGCTCTACATGAGATCTGATAACTTTTTAACAGTAAAAGCGTTTTGAGCTTGTGTCTTGGCGATAGTTTACATGAAATGTTTTTGATGGGATTTCATTTCTTTTTGTAAGATGCTCTACTTCTTTTATTTTTTCAGGCTACATTTCTTGCGCCTGTGCTTAAACTTTTTTATATCCCGCTTCCTATCTTTGCTTATTTTTCTTGTTGTCTTATTACTTGCAATAAGCGATAGATCAGGGCGGTACTTAGTTATTAAGCGATTACATTCAACTATGGCTGACTGTTGCAAAGTCAATATTAATAAGGTGAACCCCTATCAAACCAGTCACCCTCGAAAGTGCTACATAAGTATGTCCAGAAGAAAACGTCGATGACCCGATATCGATGAGAGTATTATTTAAACTTAGCCCTTGGCTTTTATGGATAGTGATGGCATACGCGATATAGATCGTAAACTGCTCACGGTGTACGAATTGTCTATCAATTATTTCAAATTTTGTTTTTTCAGGCGCAAGTTCATGTTTAAGATCGTTATTAAAAATAAATATAACTCTTTTTGCCTTATTTTTATCTTTAGCTCAAGAATAAGACTCGAAATCACGATAGGTTTCTTAGTCCTCAGCACAAGAATACAGTTGCAGTAGTATACTCGTTAATTTACATTTACATTAAGTTACAGATTTCTTAATTTTCTTGTTGTTTGTGTGCTAATCCTAGCCTGCATATCAAATTTCAGCTTTCTAGGACTTCAGGAAGTTTGGAATTTAAATTTTTAATTAACACAGAACCAGACTCCCCTTAAGAAGGGTTGGAGGGTGAAAGTTACAGATTTATTATTTTTGTTGTTGTTTGTGTGCTAGTCCTAGCCTGCATACCAAATTTCAGCTTTCTAGGACTTCAGGAAGTACCCTTGATTTTTGATGATTATCAGTGAGTGAGTGAGTGAGTGAGTGAGTGAGTGACGAAATCGACGTATTTTAGGTATTAATAACATTCAAAGTATAAAAGCTAGACAAATGAAACTTATCGTGTCTAATGAGACTGCTTTCTACATGTTATTTTGAGAATTTGGTATCTCTAGTATTATCTAGACCGAAGCTATGAGGGTTCGAAAATATGACGAAACGCTTCGAGAAAAGGTACGTAGTGCCCCGCTTCCTTTGGCTCGTCTTGGCGGGGGGCACTATCGTGCCCCCAGATTCCTAGTATAGGTAGTAGGGGGGCAAAAATATATTTTTTTTATTTCACCTGACGAGTCATTGAACATTGTTCCTGATCACTAACCGAGTCTCCAATATGAATTCGGGCGGTTGATTAAACTTCATCCTATAATATGTTTTGTCTGGAAATAGATATAGATTTTTGAAATTTAATGTTAGTTTATATACTTTGCTTGTCGAGTGGAAGTTTTAAAATGTGTCTAAGATACAAAATATCGTCATAAATTATATAGTAACTATCTTAAATAACAGCCACAAAATAACTGCTTAGTTCTCAAAACGTACTCAAAGTTCGTGCCCCTTATATTTCATCTTAAAGACATAAGCTATAAGTTTGTAACAAACGGTACAAGTTGCACACATATTGCTCACGCGAGCGCTCAACTTATATCAAACAAGTGTAACTTAAGTTCAAGTGATGCACTTGGATTAAGTTACAATTAAATAGAGATAATTCGTCTTGCTCGTGACTTGCCATTTAGAAGGAGAGTAGAGGTTCTTTACGTGCTTTTTATTGTAAGGGAATTTCTTTCTGATTTGCATCAATCTGACTGATCTGTATAAGAGGATTGTATAAGAGGATTGTAAGTTTGCTAGGGCTAATCTATAAAACTATTTAAAATAAATTTAGCATACTTAGTCCGTCGAGCGTTTTTGGGACGAAAATATGCCCAAGACAAGCGTGCGGAGATAAAGCAAAAAGCGGAGAAGGACATAAGATACTTTTTATCCCGGAAAAATGCTACTGGATCTAGAATTTGGCAGAGATCTGGAAACTTTTGTACCACGCGGGCGAAGCCGCGGGCTTTTAAAAGCTAGTAACTGATATTTTTGCTATAACCTTCTTTAACTTTTTTAGTACGTTATGTTCGTTTGATAATCCGCAGTGTCGCGGTAACGCACTTAAATTAACGCAGTTAATTAGCTTGCCATAGGATAGGTGGCATTCAAAGGATTTTATATATTTTTTTTTAATATGTATTGTATACAAAGTGACTTTTTGATCATCGTCCAAATTCATACCGGAGGCTTGGTAAGCGATCAGCATCACGAATCGATAATAATTTTTGTGAAATTTGTTTTATGAAATTTCGACTTCCCATAGTAATTTACTCCCAGTCCTGTGTGAATCACTACGGGAAGTCGAAATTTCATTTTATGAACTTTACAAAAACTCACATGTTTGTAAGTATATTATATATATAATATAATATATATATAATAACATAAGTAAATGTTTAAGCTAAAAATTATATTTTGGCCGTTATAATTATTTCTTAATATTTTATAACAAGTGCGAAGAATTGACTCTTAAGTGGTATGTTTACACACTACGAAAAAAAAAATAACTTCATAATAAAAAGTAGTTCTTAAGTATAAGAAACTGCATGAAAATTTTGTTCAAAGTCAAGCAGTTTTTAGAAAAAAACTGGTTATTTCTTGGAAACCACTTATATTATTTGTATGCTTCTTGCACTAATATAGAAAGAGAAGCTTAGAAAAGTTTTAAATGGATTTTTTTTCGTTCATCGCGTCCATGTGGTCAATGCGCGCTGATATGAACGTTATTTCAATAAAGTTTCTGTCAATATTTGTACCGACACAGGTCGAGTCAAGGTCGTTAGGGGATACAAACTCTTTCGCCAAATTAGCAACTCGATGTTTGTTGGTACGAATATTGACGGAAACGATATTGAAATTACGGCCATATCAGCGCGCAATGCATTGTGGCTGTTACGACGCTCGCTGCGTCCTTGATAGGGTGAAATAGGAGAAAATAATACTTTTCACATGGACGTGATTGTTTGATTGAATAATCCTTTGTTATATTTATAACTACAAAGTTTACCTATTTATCAAAGCATAAATGAATTAAATCGACTAAGCCGCTTAGGTCCAGTAGGGAATTCAAGCCAAAAAACACCATTAGGTTGAATTTTTTTTTCATATGAAAGTTTTGGTGTTATGAAAAAGAAAATTGTGGCATATGTTGTCTTAGAATTGGTAATTCAAAATACATTTTTTTCAATATTTTTGGTTTGGCCATAAACGAGGAGTAGGCTGTAGAAAGTACCCATTTGGAGATACTAAGCGCCTTTAGTACGCATGTTCTCTTATAAAAAAACACGATCACTACATATACAGATACGTACACATACCTAATGTTGAGATTGATAAAGCGGTTGTTGGAGTCACTTGATTTGTGTTTAAAAAACCCTGACTGAACCAGACCCGTATATTCCAGACTCCGCCATATCTTTTATGTATTTTCAGCATTTCATATCTAACGACGTTCATTCAGTCTTTATGGGCTCTACAATATACAACGTAAAGCCCACTAGGCAATAACATGTAAGGGCTACTCTTATTTTTATTCCAAAGCCCCCGAGTGGGCTACAAATCAAGATAACAAGGGTAGATAGAGAGAACACAGAAATATTTACAGAATCGACCCTCTATGTTTATTGGGAGTGAAAACTCCATGTAATTTAAAAAAAGTCGTGGAATATGAAAACAGGAGGTCTTGCGTTCTAACTTCATCTATGACTGCATCGTAGGGCATTCGCAATCGTTATTTGGCTACGACCGTAGCAACTCGTTGTACTCTTGCTACGCGTCCGTTACCACTCCTTATTTTTCATCCGTTTGATGCGAAGCATTATTTTAAATATTTTTGTCGTCTTTACCGCGATGTTTTTGTAAAAACCAGGGACATACACCAGTTTATTTTACCCATCTAAATGAAGGCCTAAAATTCATTTCATTGAATTGTTTCCCATTTGCGAGTTATTTTGATACTCAGATATTATGAAGAACAATTTAAAGTGGGCTCGTAAGTACCAAAATTACTCACAAAAGAGAAACAATTCAATCAAATAATTTTTAGGCCTTCATTTAGACGGCCAATAGGAAGAAAAATATCGCGATAAAGGCCAAAGAAATATTCAACATAATGCTTT
Organism: Ypsolopha sequella; assembly: GCA_934047225.1. Classification (NCBI taxonomy): domain Eukaryota; kingdom Metazoa; phylum Arthropoda; class Insecta; order Lepidoptera; family Ypsolophidae; genus Ypsolopha; species Ypsolopha sequella. The sequence continues at coordinate 16,539,227 of OW203996.1, forward strand.
GCATCAAAGTTGTCGTCGTCGCGGACCGGGCTCTTAATGTCATAATCATAACCTACCTAATATCTATGTAAGTACATTCAGGGAAAGCATGGTCATAAATTTTTTGTAGTGATTTGATTAAAAAAACGAAGTACTTATGTACTCATTTTATTGAAACAAGAGTGAACAGAGAATGTAAAAATGGACACGTATCATCCGTCATTGGGCTACGACGTGAATGGCCTGAGCAGCGACCATTAATCTTTGAGAATTGAACTGCTAGCGACATCTGTTGCCTCGCAAAAATGTCTATTGGTATAGAACTCATGAAAAACTCCTAAATCAAATATTTACTTACATATTTATGGCTACGAGTATTATTTTGTTCAGGTAAATGCAAACAACTGTTTTACTAAAGAAATTAATTTTCCTTGCATTTTTATTCGTGATTTGATTAAATTTTAATTTTCAGAAAGTTGACTTCATCATTAACAAAGGAAACAAATAAAACAGCTGATGTGAGTGATGTCATTAGTTACCTAACATAATAAAATGTATTTTACATGATGGAGTAATAGGAGGGTAAGTTTAAATTTAATTTAAAAATTAAAAACATTTTGAAGTCCGTTTACCTGGTGTTTAATAAAGCCACTCGTAGTCGCAAATAGTAACCGTAAAATCACGATCACGATCTGAAGCTATCTACGAAGATCTCCGTGTACATGGTGACAGTATTGCCTGACCTCTTATACTCCGCAAAGACGTGGTGCTTGTCCTGACACCATACCCACACCTTTCAACCGATACCACCTGAAATGCCTCAAAAACATACTAGTCTAATCGGCTGCGGAATACCGAAGTGCTGTGATGACCCAATCTGGCATAGAGGCTTACCTTATGCGGCGACAACTTCGGTGCTGCGGACACGTGTGGCGGATGGCGGAGGAGCGAGTGGCGAAGCGCATCTTCTTTTCAAAACTCTAGTCCATTGAGCGGAAAAGCGGAGCCCTTGAAAGGATAAGGCAGCTCAACGCCACGCGTTGAGTGGCAAAGCCTTGGTCAAACGAAGGTGTGTGACTTTGAACAGGAACGAAGGTCCGACTTTGACTGAAAAAGGGACGAACTTTTGTCCCAGTCCCGGCCACCTGCAGCCATCTATTATAGTAATTACGCTAATGGTGTGCTGGCTTGTGCTCTATGTGGGCGCACATTCACTTCTAAAATCGGTTAAGGCGTATGACCACGCTAAATAAGCAACTCGACATGTGTCGGTACAGATATCAACGGAAACGACATTGAAATAATGTTCATTTCAGCGTGCCTTGAAAAGTGGCTGTTACGACAACCACTGCGTCTCCGGCTAGCGCAAAATAGGAAAAAATAATACTTTTCACATGGATGCCATGAACGGAAAAAAAATGTTGAACTTAAATTTTTTAGATCTAAAAATTTCCTATAATTTGGTGAAATAATAATTAAAATCGCTTTAGGCGTTTGGAAGGAGTAAGAGAATTCTTGTGTTAATCATGAGAAACTTTCGATGACTTTCGATTTTTTTTTGTCAAAACTTACAATAGAAAAACAGTTTATGAAACTTAAAATTTATTTTTGACTCTATTATGCCTATCATATATTTTTATGAAAGTTTTCGGACCACCCGTGTGGGAGGAGTAGGCCTTCAAAGACAGGTCCAAATTGCAGTTGGCGTATCCATTCACCTTAAGCAAGTTACCTGAGAGCATATTAGAGAGCTGGCCAGTTTAGCTCTCAAACTTGACAGGAGTTCAAGAAGCCGTCGCTGTAGCTGAGAATGGCAGTAAGGTTATATAAGTATTGCAAAAATAACGGAAACCTTGCTAGCATTGAAGACTGTGGAGGGGCACAAACCAAAGTAACAGGAGCGTCCAGCGTACGTGAGAAATGATGGTCACACATCTAGCGCATACATGGCCTTCAGGGAGGATGCATCAGGGCCGTATCTAGACAAAGAGACTCAAGATTATAGTTGAAAAGAAAGCCTTAAAACTGTCATCTAAATTTATACATACTCGACTGTCAACAAAAATTTTGATTGATATACAAGTCTCGATAATATATTTTGAAATGGTCTGTTTTTCTTTTTTTTTTTTTTGTTTTGAATTAATTTGTTTTGACAGTAAAATCTATTTTATTTTCTTTTCATTTCTCTTTTCAAAAAATATCAGTCCCGTTCCGACTTGAACTTATATTTGTGAAGTCTGTGTTTCCGTGACTATTTGACTCAAGTTCAGTACCTGATTTAAGAAGACATTACCAAGTAAACAATAAGACAATCGCAGCACTATACAGAATGTTAAGATAAAGTTGCGGAATGCGAAAACTGGCGATAGTACTCGTCAATACGAACAACTTTCCGTAAAAAATATTTGTGAAATCGAGAAAAAGAGAAAACTGTTGTTTCATACATTTTGGTCGGGTGGTTATGTAAATTTTCTATGGAATAGCTATTTTTTTTTCGCGATTCAAGGGTTGGCTCCTGTATAAGTTGTTCGTATGGACGAGTACTATAGCCAGTTTCCGGCTTCCGCAACTTCATCTTAACACCCAGTATTGCATACTTAAGGATCGATTCTTCATATTTGGAACAAGATTACTAGAAATAACTATAAATAGCACCAATCTAAAAAATATATTCAAATATGTACGCTGTGCAAAAATTGTTTTTTTTTAAATAATAGCTTCAAAATCATTAGATTTTCCTTTGTCATCAAAAGCTGTACCAAATTCCTTAAAATTCATGAAAAAACTGTAGATAATTGCATCTTAATATACAGTTTTTTAATTATTTATCTAATGATTTATTAATTATTTATTAATTAATTTATAATTATTTTGATTTCATCACAAAAATAATGAGTTTTGCTTTCATTCCGCGAAATCAGAGATTAGTGTGTGTTCATCAACACACACTAATTACAAATGTGTAATTTCACCGTTCTGTGCATTTCACTTATCCTTGAATGTTATGACAAGCCCTTATTAGTTTTTTTTAACTATTATAATATATAATAATGAAAGGATTACAGCTTACTGTAGCGTAGAAATTTAGTTAACCTTGTTATAATAAGTATTATTTAAAATTTTTCATATTTTTTTATTGTTGTACTTGACCTTCTGATTGCTTTTCCGGAAAAAAGTTCTGTGCACGCCACTGAATGAGCGGGGGTTTCATCATCAATACATAAAACAGTAGAAAAGTAATAAAAATAGAAAGTGGGTGACTCAAGATGAGTAATAGAACACAAACCAGCGATTTTTAGAATTCTTTTCTGTCTGTTTGTTTGTTTGTTTGTTCATGCACATCTCCAAAAACTGAACGGATTTAGATGCGGTTTTTTATTATCATTGTAGTGACCCTGTTCAACATATAGGCTTTAAGGGGTGTTAATAAAATAACACCCAAGCCGAAAACGGGGCAGAATTGAATAAACGTGGGTGGGGTCGCTGGCAAGGCACATACCTACTATAATACTCTACACATTAACCTCTGAATATTTATGTTCAGTGAGTAATTGTGCGACTTTATTTTACAAAGTTCATCGTAGAGCGTCGCGAAAGCATGCGAGTTTTTCGGCCTCTTTAGATTTGTTGTGGATATTGTCAGTTCGTATATTCAATTGAGAGGAAGTGAGAGCGCTAATTGTTTCTTGTAGGCCACGCGGGCGAAGCCGCGGGTTGAAGCTAGTAGTTTATAATTAACAACGAACATTTTCAATTAACCGACGTTTTCCTAAATTATTAGCAGCAATAACTCTATCAGATTATACTATATTTTACAAACGTGACCTAAACCACATTAAAAAATATTTTTATTTCAATATCAATCTAACTAGATTACAATTTGCTCTTCTGAAATAAACTTGGATAATCTGGGTATGGACCTGCTTTACAAGGAGTCAGCCTTGCGTGAGGAAAAGTTTCAGCCAACAAAGAAGCCTCGCGCGACGTCCTTATTGACATTTAAATATGAGCGAAAATGCTCTATCACACAAGGCTCGTATAGTGTCCAAGTCCAACGCAATAAAAGTGAGCACGTTTGCTATCTGTAACAAGAGACATGCCCATAAATTAGGTACATCTTGATATTCCTACATACCCCAGGTTTGAGATATTTTACATATAGCACTACGGCTTGTGTTAAGAAATAGTAACCAATTTCACGAAGTAGGCAGCTTGTTTGATCTGTCAAATTTGAGAATTCGCTGAGATTAAATTATGTTAAGGTGTGTTAATTCGTAAACCATTTAGGTTTAATAAGCCGTACTTTAGAACTTGTGGTCTAAAAAACCTCATGATGATGAATATTTTTAGGAAAAAGCTGCAACTTCCATTTGCTTTCGTGTGACGTCACTTGAGAAATGGCTGTTTAGAAATGTGTCCGAACCACCGAGACCACTTTTCTTTTATTATCTTCTGTAAGCGATTGCTTGTGTGTGATTACACATCCAATCAGTATAATGTCTAAAAATCTCAATTGACGTCATATCGGACAATTCTTTCAAAAATCATATAAAATAATGGTTACTTTATATACCAAAATAATGAAATTATGACAAAATATCTGTACCATCTGTAAAAAATAAAAAAAAATCTTTTAAAAATTAAGACATGGGAATTAGAAAATCAACAACATTGTGATTTTACTTGTGCACAAGTAAGCCTGCATACATACATACATACATTTCAACTGAATTTTCTTGCCTAGATGATTATCCATCAATAAGATGGAGTATCGTTTCATAATGTTTCAATTAAGTAATTATGTACAACCTCATATTATTTCAGGCGATAGTGTTTATAGCCGCTAAGAGAGCGCAAATCATACATAACACTATAAACGCAAGTTTAGGCTTCAGGCCTATTGGGACCAGAACGGTCTTCGTAAATTGCTCCCCATACATACATTATTTACACCGTAAACTAGCTTACGTCACGTCGTCGTCACCTATCAATCATTTACTGAAGACAAAATAGCTAAATAGACTCCGCTTCGTCCGTCACTCACATTTAGACCGTCGTACCTTTCTCGAATTGCGAACAATTGAAGGTTACGTAACTGAGGTAATAGTTTTGTATGTAAATATGGAGCACAGAACTATTATTAAGGAATAGAAATGCCATGAAAGCCGTGACTGCGACGCATCGATTTGATCAATACGTCAAGACATAACCCGCGGGCCTCTCATTTCTCAGACGAACGCGTTAGAACAAACATATTGTAAAAATGGTGTATTGCATGCAGCGTGGCAAATCGTTCTATATCTTCAAATAACGCAAATAAGACATCCGAAGGAATTTCATTTCACTCGCAAGTAATTTAAACATGTATTTACTGTGATATTTACAGAATAAACCTTGCGGTAAATAAAATTTCAACCTTACCATGAAATAGCTATCGTTGTGGCGAGTAGCGTTGAAATTAGACAATATTTTGTCCATTGCAGGTTATAAAGAGTGTCACACATTGAGTTAGAATATTAACGCCGCAATGTATATTTTTTCAAACATTATCAACACGGACCTAACTATGTCATAGTACGGCCGCTGCTCATGGCTTTTTACACATATTATGTATAATAGTTTGGCACAGTGCCATGACGTGTTTGGTATTTTACATCTTAAATTCATAGAAATACGGTGTTATTTTAGCTGTTTGAAAACGGGTGAATCTATGTGTGCGTCGCGGCGTTTATGGAAACCCTTCCAGTATTCAGAACCCCAGTACTTCTGAGCTGCGGGAGGGTTTACTAGCATTAATTCACAGAAAGTTGCTTTAAAACATTCCACTATTCAGAGTTGCGAACGATCTGGATTCGGGTATTGTTTCCAGTGTAGTATTCAAGACTTCATAATAAAAATGCTTCCTCTACTCAGATCCCTAGATAGCATAAAAGTACTTAGGTGCGATCTGACTCGCGGGAGGGATTTCTGCGCTATGCTCCCTGATCTCAGATCGCAAGCAACACGGATCTGGATTCGGGTATTGTTTTCGGTGTAGTATTCAAGACTTCATAATTAAAACGCTTCCTCTACTCAGATCCCTAGATAGCATAAAAATACTTAGGTGCGATCTGACACGCGGGAGGGATTTCTGTGCTATGCTCCCCGATCTCAGATCGCAAGCGGCACGTGCCAAGAGAGAGAGAGAGAGAGAGAGCGATATCATGCGCATTGTGCTGTTGTTTGTTAGGGTTCAAAAGCAACCTTTATGGTGAGACTTTGTTGTCCGTCCGTCCGTCTGTATGTCACAACCTCATAACTTTAGCACCGTTAAAGATGAAGACTTGAAATTTGGCACAAAAATTGCATTAATTTGCCCACATATTACAGTGTAAAAAAATATGAAAACTTTTAAATTGTTTAAAAAATGTTTTAAACAAAAGTAAGAAAAAAATATATATTATTCTAAAAATACAATATGGATATCAAATTATAGATATTAAAGAGCTAATTGTAACAATATATATATTTACTACATTCTCTAGCACTGATTTTGAAAAACAAACCACAAAAATATGTATATTATTATCCTTGTCCCCTTATCTCCGAAACTGGGAGACCGAAAAATATGCAAACGTAAATTATAGATCATAACTGCCCAACTACAGGAAAACAATAGCGATCAAAAAAAATGAGCACAAATGAGAATTATAAAAAGAAGTGAAATATATATATTTTTTATATAAATACAATATTGGTTTACGTAAAGACTAAAGGAAAAATAAAGCTGATGAGAAAGTCACGAAAAAAATTGGTAAAATTAAATTTATCATCCACAATATGGAACCCTAGGTACGCGAGTCTGACTCGCACTTAGCCAATTTTCTTTTTATTTAAATTAGTTCCGTTGGTGATTTGTCACGAAAACTATTACTTCCGCATTTTTTTGATTAGCTTAATTAATGTGTTAAATAGAAGAAATTATTGTGAATTTAGATGCTGTTTTGAGTGAGACTTCGATTACTAAAGGAAATTAGTTATGTCTTGTAGTAAAGAAATTAAACTAATGACGAAATTATTCGAGAGTGCACAAACTTCAGAGCAAGCGTACGAGTTGGTCTTAAATAAATTTTCTCGACGCGTTACTAGAAAAATAAAGGTACAACCTACTTCGGTGAGCAACTTCGGTGAGCAGACGTAAAGATAAAGGCGTGGGCAGAAAGTCTAAAAACCGCATCTCTGCAGGGAAACCTCCTAAAAAGATGCATTCATTGTCTAAAAACATAAAAACATAAGCAAAAATGTGCCTAACTCGATAATTTTGTTGTTAATGATTATTGATTCGTCTAATGTTAAAAAGTTTATGATTATAATTATTGACATACGTTTATGCAATAAATTTTTTTTAGTAGTGTGATATTCATCCTTTCTTTAATTTTCGTTTATTACATAGATGTCCTTACTGAGCGTATTCTGTTAAACCTATAACCCAATTTTTAGTCTGAGCAGCGGTAGGAATTCTTATCCATAACGCTAGTATTGCGTATGTAATGCCTCCCGCATTACAGAACTAAAAGCAGGGTAGGCTAATCTGAGTAACGGTAGGAATTTATACCCATAACGCTAGAATTGCGTTTGTAAAGCCTCCCGCATTACAGAACTAAAAGCAGGGTAGCATTTAATTCATCAAACTGCGCGTTCAATCGCTTAAAGGCTCCCGCAACTCAGAAGTACTGTGGTTCTGAATACTGGAAGGGTTTCCATAAACGCTGCGTCGCGGATGTTTACTAACTAGGTAATACAACGTTATTCCAAAAAGTGGCGACAGCGGTGTGCTCGTATAAAATTTGTGTCACGCCATCCCCGTGATGTGTAACGTAATGTCGAAGTTAACACTTGCAAAGTGTTTTTGTTCATTTTCTTTATAGATCCAAATCAATTAAATTTTTTTTTTGCCTTTTGCAAGCAAACCAGAATTTTTGCTCCACAACTAGAAAGTGAAAAGGGCTAAAAAATTACGAGTCTTCGGACAGATGAACATACAGACAACCTAGTTTCATTTTGAGTATTTTACTCCTTTTTGCAGACTTAGAATTTATATGGGACCCTAAAATACGAAATTCCTCGATTACGACACATTCTGAAGAACTTGAAACTACGATCAAATGAAACGTTTTGACCAGGATGCATTTTATTTTTAAATAAGAGATGAAAGATGCATATTTATTTATATATACTATACAATATCATCCCAAAAAATCCTTAATACAAGTGGGTATGTTGTAATGGCGTCCTTTCGGGAAATATTCTGCTAACCCACTTTTCTTTCTTTTTGACATCAAAATAAGAGCAGAAATTGGTCAGCAAAATGTTCCCCGATAGCATCTAGGTTTAAGGTGTCCCCATCTAAAGATCTCTATACCCTGATTGCGATGACGGTCTATTTCCGATGGCGCAGCGGATCGGAAGAGAATTAATCGGCACAACTTAGCTCATTCTTCAAACCAGCCCCAACTCACTCTCCCGCGATTAACTTTGGAATAAGGCAATTCATCGAAGCGACAACTTTATTACTTTCAAGTTTCTCCGTGAAACCGGAGGGCCTTGGGCTTCTTGTACAACGAGTAAACGGTTGCATTTGGTAAAAGTGTGCCTTTTTGTGCGTTACGTAACGGAACATTTGTGCGTTATGTAGCGTTAGTTTTGAATGTTCGTCAAAAAATTGAATTTTCAACAAACTTGAGCAGCACATTACAACAAAGAGATCTCATTACAATAGGTTAAGATAATTAAAAGAATAAAAGTTTAGATATTTTTTTTAAACTTTAGCTTCTCCGTTCTTATTTTGCTTGGTGAAGACTATCCAAAATTTCGAACTCGAAATTATTCTTCACCGAAAAAAAAGAGCAGAGTTGTTTGAAGTAAGATTATGTGGAATACGTGTTATACGTACGGTAAAAATAGTCTGATGTGATGCATAATAATGTAATATAACAAAATATTATTATTTTTACAGAAAAATAAACGCTTCGTCATTACCGCGCTTGATGGAAAGTGTCGATAAAATACGTAGGATGAAGAACGCTCACCCAGAAACTGGCAGAGTGACAATAGTCGTGGCGTTAATTAATCTTTCCAAGGACTTCCGCAAAAATATGCGGAAGTTAGCGAAGAATAACTGGTAGTACTACACAACTCTCTGTAACCAGTCCCCCAGTACGGGTACTCATGACGTCATTCTGGAATACGACGAGTCGCTTGGCGCAAGATTTCGTCATGAGGGTAGTGACACGCCACAGGTGAAGCCAACCACCAGTAAAAAGGTGCCTACAGTCAACACCTACTGTCAGACTGACAGTGTATATTTGCTACAGTACTCTCAAAGTAATAGTGCGCATACAAGCTGAGCGACCGGACGTACCACGTGACCCTATTGCTTGTATAGAAAGTGTAAGGAAATACGAACTTTGCCGAACAGTGGCGAAGATTTGTATGCGCATTATTACTTTGAGAAACCTGTACGTCGCCTGCAGACGGGTCCAAGATCCGATGACCTTTATAGCAATTTCAAATAAAAATAATAATAAATCTTCATTTCGAGCCCCTCAAGCTTAGATATATAAAAACAAAAATTAGATTATAAAACATACACTTACATAGAAAATAAAAAACAACATGACAATAAAATGAAAATAAAAAACAACTTGTAACGAAATATAGTATAAAACCACGGACGAACAAATACGTTCGTCCATAACAAAACTAATGTTTTGTAGCATCGCCGTTCAGTAGGTAGGGTGCATTGATCTTTCACGTTTTTGTATTTATTTGGGACCAGTGCGAAAAAAAATTATGTGACGGCTTTTTATATTTTTGCCCCAAGGCGGTTGAAGTTGAAAAAAACCAGCCAAGTGCAAGTCAGACTCAAGTACGTAGGGTTCCGTATTGTGGATGATAAATTTAATTTTGTCATATTTTTTCGTGAATTTCTCAACCGCTTTAGTTTGCTTGTAATCTTTACGTAAACACATATTACCATGATTTTTTTCATACATACATACATACAATACAATTCTGTATGGCTTTTCAAGGATTTTTCAAAAAAGTTGCAATTAAATATAGCCAAACAATATATTTTTACAATCAGCTTTTTAATACCTACAACTTGATATCCATATTGTATTTTTATATATTTTTTTTCATGTTTTCATTTGTGCTCAATATTTTTTTAATCACTATAGTTTTCCTGTAATTGGCCAGTTATGCTCTATAACCGCCATATTTTTCGGTCTACCAGTTTCGGAGATAAGGGGGGACATACATATTTTTGTGGTTTTTTAAAGATTTCTCGAAACCAGAGATGGTAAATATCTACAATTTGATACCCATATTGTATTTTTAGGATAATATTTTTTATTTTTCTCACTTTTGTTTTGCAAATATTTTTTAACAATATAACATTTTTCATATTTTTTTACACCGTGATATGTAGGCAAATTAATGCTATTTTCGTACCAAATTTAATGTGTTTATCTATAACGGGCTGTGACATACAGACGGACGGACGGACAACGGAGTCTCACCATAAAGGTTCCTTTCTACCTTTTTGGTACGGAACCCTAAAAATATCATTATTATAAAATTTCAGTACTCACTTTTTGTGACAATAAATTTGAGCCCATGTTCAACACGTACTCCACAAATGAGCAAATCAAACAATATCTTCCAAAGTTCCAACTTTCATGCTTATCTCATCACTGCAATGATTAGTCGTATGCGTCAATTTTCTAAATCTTTGTCGCTGAGATGGTGTTTTTACGACAAGCGCATAAATGTAGGCTATGCTTCATTGAAAACAGAACACATTCTGCAAGAACTTCATATTCACTTCCTTCCAAATACATAGAATGCAAACTTCCATACAATACCTTTCTCAGTCTGTGGCTGATTTCAAGATGTAGGTGGTCAAAATAGGGTGTAGCACCCTTGGAGACGGCATTACAAGAACACCACGATAAAGTGACACCTACCTGGGATCTTCTCACTGTCTAATTAGGATGATTTTTGTTTTAACAAGGAGTCTAGTTGTGTTGGAAAGATATTACGCCCGGATCGTTAAGTTGACGATCTCAGTAAGCGCAGAGTGATTTAATGGCGCTTTGTTTGACGAGAGTGCTGCTGCAGCTATTTGTCAAAAGATTTAACTAAAAGGTACCCATTATCTGAGCATGAAGTGACGCTCTTATATATTAGTTTTTATTATTATTAATATCGGCTTTAACACTCACGTATGGTTTTTGTTGATTAAGTAGGTATTTGCCAACTGGTTCACCGCTATAATTTCGTCACTTTCAAGACGTCGTTCTTAGTGTAGTGCCCGTTAGACATCAACACGGTGAACGCCGCGTCCTCGTCCTAAGAACGACACTCGCCTTGACAGTTAATGCCAATATTGTATCGGTGAAACAGTTTGCACATAGTTGTCAACAATAATCAGACGTGAGTGTTAAAGCCGTTATTAATAAATATATTAGTATATAAGAACATCACTTTCTGCTCACATAATGGGTACCGTGAGTGTTAAAGCCGTTATAAATACATACACATAATAAAAGAGTAATAAAAATAGGAAAGGGACGACTAAAAATTAGTAATAGAACACAAATCGGCGATTTTTAGAATTATTTTCTGTCTGTTTGTCTGTTTGTTTGTTCGCACACATCTCCGAAACTACTAAACGGATGTTCAAGTAGTTATCACAGGTGAACAGAACTTCAATTGGATTAGAATGTAGGCATTGTTTCATTATAATTGGGTGTCGGAAAAAAAGTAATCGTCATATAAGATTTTTGGCATTTACTTTTCGACTGTTAGAAGTTACAAGTTACATTGCAAATAATAATTCCTGGCGACGAACGATTGTTTGTTTAGAATTATGTAACGTATAAAATTTTAGTATAAAATTTTATTATAATTACATAAAACACATATTTCGGGCTATTCGGGCCCGGTATCAGTCACAATGAAGTAAAAAGGAAAATATAACAGATATAACAGAATATAACGTATAAACTATTTACATTTAACCTATTTTCAAGATCTTAAAAAGAGAGAGTAAATAAATAAAAAGTTTTAATGCGAAATTAGTTGCAACAATTGTATAACAGATGGTGATACCTTTTTTGATGAAACAGGCTAGGTAGTAGGTACTATATAATAACCATATAATCTGTCTGTAAATTGATGATATTCCAAAAAATACCGGTGCAGGATACTACTACAAAATAAAATCTGAATTTTATCGTTATTTTATGCATCACGCAAAAACTACTGAACGGGTTTTATGCGGTTACCAATCCTCAGCAGTGAGACATGGATTACAAAGAAAGAAGGAAGGGAGATCACTGTTCGATAACTAATTATCAAACTTTAAAACTGGGATACGTTTTATTGCGAGATTCCCAAGGGATTACACTGTGGCCGCATTATCTTCTTCCACGCGGACGAAGTCGAGGGCAACAGCTAGTTAAGTGGATGGCATACCCTAGCAACTTTTTTTATTACCCGTCCAGCACAATAAGTCTAATGGCAAAGACCTTATTTGCTTTTCATAGAGGCGATTATATGTTGGCTCTTTGGCCTCTTTTTCTTGGACGCGTAATACTAGTGATCATGCAGCGAAACAACAAATTGGTGTGTTTTTAGCATAGATAAATAAAGGAAGGATAGATTGCTATCTCCTTGTACGGTTCGCAATACTAACAATAACGTTGCTAGATGGCGTTACTTGTCTCGCTGGAAATAAAATTTGTCTGAAATCGACGAAATATAGCATTTTACTGTTCTGGTTCATCATATTTATTTATTTTATGAATAAAAACACAAAATTTTTATAACATCGCATCAGAAAATAGTGAATTCTTAATCAGGTGTTTTAACATTTTTTTTCATTAAACTTTCGGTGGTAAGCTGGCAATCTAACTAAGCGTGCAGATGGTTATTCTGGATTCCGGTAGATGGCGCACAACGATCAATTAAACAAAATATGTGCATTAAAATACGCTTTATTTACCTAACACACACTACTCATACATACCGGTATATAACTTTACTCTTTGACTCAACTGTCATGCACGGTTGAGCAATTTACCCTCAGATTTATCGTATGCCATGTGTCGCGTATTGTCGTATTCTAGCAAATTTTTGATTTTGTGGGCGCAGTATAGTTGCTACACACACGCACACATCGAATTTCGTTTCATCAACTGTTCGATAGATGGCACTAGGTATGTCACAATTTATCTAGTATAGTAGCGACATCAAAAATAATAAGTCGAACTACTAGGTACCGGCGAAAATAATAAGTTTTACGCGGGCTTCGTTCTAACGTATGGAGTGAGCAATCTATCCTTCCTTATTTATCTATGGTTTTTAGCTAATAAGCTAATACTGAAATATTTTGTATGTAAAAAATATTGGATTTAGGTAATATCCCTTCATATTTCTATTACCTATTTTATAAAAAAAATCAAGTTGATCTCTTAACCCCGTTTTTGTAACGAACGTTTGAAAACCAAAAAAAAAAGAGGTTGGAAAACATTTTTTTTTTACAAAAGTATGAATATTAAAACATTGTTTATAGATAAAAGATCGATAAATCAAATATATTTTCTTCAATATGAGAAGAGACTTAGTTTCTTCCAATGAACCTTTGAAAAGCTGGTGTTCTTGATGTTCTAGCGTCAGGTGTCCCATTAATAATAATTAAGTATGTTGCACTGCGTGATTATTAGATTACCCGTTGAAGACAAATAGGCCAATGAGCCAACATAATCGCCTTTATCAAAAGCTAATAAATACTGCCATTGGACTTTTTGTACTGGACGGGTAATAAAAAGTTACTAAGGTAGGCCATACTCTTAAGGTTGGGCGGTAAGGGGTATCAGAATCACTTATTATAAGTAAATCCTAATAAATATTGCTGAGCCATATGCTGAGCCAGTCAGCGGAATTTTCTTCGCTAGAACATAAAAATCTTCAGGCATGTTCATTTTCGGTGAAACATGTTCTGTCACCTAAAATTTACTACACTACGTTTAGCGAGAGGATACAAAGTGGGTTGACACCTGCCGTCACATCAATGGAAATGCCGCCGTCTCGACTCATGACACAAAAGAAACCGCCGGCCTCCGTCAGCTCGTGACTTGACCCTCGTACCATGATAATCGTGTGTAATTTAATTTTATGACAGAAGTCATATATGTTGGAGGTATCGTTTTCTAAAATTAAGGCGCTACGCGAAAATATTTATACTTTTAAAACTTGCATATCTAATTCAGTACAGAATGTATTATTTTGATAAAATAGTATATTATTTTTGGAATATTTTTCTAGGGCCTTGTTAAACAGAAACGCGATTGGAGAAATTCGGCTCGATAAAAATATTTATTGAAATGAGGTCTTTTTCGACACCAATTCTCCATGTTTGACATTTTAGAACGACATATGGACTGCAATTATATTTTATTACATGGGTTCTACCAATATCTAGGACCTGCCCCCCTATTCTGTATCTTTAGTTGCCAACTGTACTAGGTGCCTATCATCAAAAACATAGATAAAAACTGAAATTTCAAAATTGCCTTTAGTGGGTATATTGAACTACGAGTATTAACGAACTGTGTCGTCACTTCAAGTGCGAACATATCCTTGGGAAATCGGAATTCGATGGTATATCTATGTTTTTGATGATAGACACCCCGTACAGAAGGCACCTAGAGATACATAATAGGCCCGCTGGTTAAACAAAATTTTGATAGCAACTTTAGTACATTTTATATTAATAAAAAACTTATTTTTTGCTACTTTTCCTTGAATCCGTCCCTCTCGCACTGAGGGTTTTGTCGCATATGGAGTAACAGGGATGCTATTACTTTTACATATAGCCTTAAGTATCATAATACTGAGGGGTGAATGGACCGCTTTGCATCGTCTCGCTAAATACAGTATAACAAAGAACCCCATCCGGGGATGATAAAGTTCGTCACAAGATTTAATATTTTTCCGGCAAATCACTCGTATTTTAAAGTGTAACGACAGTTTTATTCAACTTCTTTCGCAATGTATCAGAGGGTTTTATTAAATCTGATTCAAAGTTTGCAGGATAAATTTATTTTTAAGCAAAACAGATGGCTTCATTTATTCGACTTTATTTTTTGCCTTTCCAATTCGGATTTTATCTTTGTCCAGATAAAAGGAGTCTTGAGTCTAAAAAGTCTTTGTTGACAAAATTAATTTGCTTTTTTATTTCAACAATGATATACTTTTTCGTAAATATGAATGGATATTTAGAATATAATAGGTATATAGGTACGGTAATAAGGAAAATTAATTATTTATTCGGGAACAAAAATTATAAATATGTATATGAAACATTATTATTCCCTGTTCAAAGCAATTGTGATTGAATACGATTCACAATAAAATCTGAATGTCTGTTTTCATTACATTTTCATTAAAACTATGACAAAAATAAATTTCTATGTTTTAAACACTTGGCGATGTATCTATCGCAAGAATTACTTTTCTTTCTGCGTTTCTATACAGCACCCAAGTAGCACAAAACACCATTATATCAAACTTATAATAGCACGAGTCAATGCTCTTTACATTATAATAAAATCGTATATCAACCGTATTTCTTTTATACGACTCTTATACGTAAAATTTGGGCCCCCCCTTTATACGGCTTTAAGTTTTATAAAGGATGTATAATAGCACTACAACTTTTGTATAATAGCATTAATAAAGTCAGGTAAAAGCATTAAAAGGTGCTAATTGAATTTTTTGTGACTATATTACAATTGATATGCGGCAATTCAAATTTCAGTATGTTAATTTAATGTTATTACAATGCTTACTGTTTTATTTCCTTTGTTGAAAAGTATATTCAATAGATTTAAAAAATATATCAATCAGTTTAAGTTATTGTCATGTGCAATGGTGTAATTTTATGTTCCGTGTTGGTGTTAAAGTGAATTTTAATATTGAACAGATGAGAACTATCATTTTTACAGTTCAAAATGAGTGAAATAAGCGCGCCTTCGCAAACGTCCTTTATTATTATAAAAATAATAGAAAATTTAAACTTGTAGTTACAACTTTTGTTGAAATTTAGGCTTTTAGCATTGTTTTAACAAATATAATTGGTTTTATAGGCATCTGTGCACAAAATAAATTATCGGTAACCCTTTTTCATCTGATTAAGTTGACTTTAAATCTTTTTGTAAGAAATGAAACAAGAAAGCAAATGGCGACACGTAAAATTAATGCATTAGGCATTCAAATATAGTGTAGTAAAGCTGTTAATCGTATTATGGTCGGACACAAAACATAGAGCTCGTAGAACACACTTCCATTTAAGGTTCAGCCGTATTTCAACACTTCAGAAGTATCTTATAATGCAAATAATCATTAAACGCCACTGTGATGGATTGATATCGAGTTAGGTAGGATACCGCGATCATGTGTTAAAAACCTTATTATTAATAATGCATAAAATTTATATACTCTTTTTTCAGTTTTCTTTTAAATCGACCTGTTTTATTTGTTTTTTTCCAACGTTTTTTGTCCATGGCGCAAGCGATGCGTATAAAATCCACCATTACAATACATAAAAGTAACCATTTGAAAACTCAAATTATGATCTATTTATTACTTGTATTTCTAAATATACATTAAATTTGATCAAAATATAGCCCAATGTTTGATTAAAGCATAAATTAAGAAGATAACGGAGCTAAAGCATTACTTGTTCTTTATTCAATGTGTATATAGGATAAGCATTAAATCGACACAAGCACAGACCATTAAAAAACCTTTGTTTCTAGAAAATGACAATATACAACTATGTGCACTAAATAATAATATGTTAATGCTTATTTAATGCATGATGTTTTTCATATTACCAAAATACGATAACAACTGTATATTAACATTACCTTATACTTAAATAGGAGTTTTGACATTATAATACTTTTTTTAGTAACCATAACATGGCATTAAGCATTATCAAATGAAATTAATGCCTTTATACAAATTTGAAACTTGACCAGTGCTGATTAAAAATGAAAATATGACTTTAGGGCATAAATCCGCAGTTATTTTAGTTAATATATTATTTATGTGCTACTTGGGCAATGATATAATGTTAATTTACATTTTCATTGATTCTGGTGTTTTAATTGTAAAAGCAACGGTAGCTCTGGGGTTTCGCTTGTCTCTCAATCTTGAGATTCAGGTTCGATCCCCGGTCGGACATACACTAATGAGTTTTTCGGAATTTATGTGCCTAGTATTTGTTCTTACTTACCACTTGCTGAACGGTGAAGGAAAACATCGTTAGGAAACCTTCATGCCCTAAAAGGCGTCTATTTTTGCCCGAAGGTCGGCGAGAGGGCTCACCACCCATCACATTGGGACGTAATAATCGTCGGTAAAACGCGGCTGTACCGAGTGCGGACTGTGACTTCCATTTCACAGTTCACTCAGAACCCCACTGACACGCCCCGGGGATCCATGTCGTGACAATATATTTTTATTTAATTATAGGTAATTTTGAAATTTCTTGTTACCGTTTTGAACGAAATGCAAGATTATTAACCCAAATTATAAATATTTCTACTAAAACTCTCTTGCATTCTCTTATGAAAATCTCCTACCTTTTCATAAAACTGATATTAGAAACATATGTAAGCATCCAGTCTCCTCCAGCTTTCTTGAGCAAATGTGGACTTAAAAATAAATAAATTCTATTTGTACATGCAACGTCTCCTTATGAATTTTAAGGGTAAATCTACCTAAAGGTTCCCAAAGGAAAAGATCATGAAACCCCTCCCAAGTAGGCGGTGTTAAGTGTAGTATCTGTAAAAGTAAACACTAGATGGCGTTACAGATAGATTACATCACATATAGAAGTTTTTCTGTAATTTTCATACATCATTTCGATGACAATACACGTTATACTCGCTTTGGAGCGGATGTTTTATTTTACCTCTTTGGAGGATTTTGGGATTGTTCAGGTGGATCCTAGGAAATATGGAAGAAGTACCAAATAGTGCACTTTATAATGTGAATGACTGATTATTTATTTCAAATTAGATTTTGTCGGGATTTCAGCCATGCGAAAGTAAAAAAAATAAATAAATCTGAATTCTGTTACTTTTAGCACTTGTGTACAGTTGAGATAGGAAGATAGTTAAAGTTCTAACACTATGCAACTTAACGCTATGTAACATGTAAAAGGAAAATAATGTGCAGGAGCTATGTATAAAATAATTAGATATAAACATAAATACAAAATATACAAAAAACAAATATAAAATATTATAAAATATCTTGATTTTGAACATAAACA
Source organism: Ypsolopha sequella (assembly GCA_934047225.1). Taxonomy (NCBI): domain Eukaryota; kingdom Metazoa; phylum Arthropoda; class Insecta; order Lepidoptera; family Ypsolophidae; genus Ypsolopha; species Ypsolopha sequella. Next base: position 16,557,600 of record OW203996.1, read on the forward strand.
CTTGTACAAGTTGTTTCATAACACAATTATATTTGTTGCACACTTCCCGTTGCACACTTCCCAACCGGTTTCGGAAATTAATCCATCTTCAGGGGATACAGAATATTTAAATATTAATAATAATATTAAATTAATCCATCTTCAGGGGATACAGAATATTTAAATATTCTGTATCCCCTGAAGATGGATTAATTTCCGAAACCGGTTGGGAAGTGTGCAACGGGAAGTGTGCAACAAATATAATTGTGTTATGAAACAACTTGTACAAGTGTTTATGTTCAAAATCAAGATGCTTTCTATGTTTCATCAAGTGCCGACAATCGCAAGTATAAATCATATTATAAAATATATTCTTCTATTCTATTCTAAAATATCCAAAGGTATTTAATACGGAACGTTGTCTTAGTTTTGCATTCTCTGATGGGTGTGGGCAAATCATTCCATACTTTTGACTGTACATTATTTTGCCCTGTGTCGAAAACTGCCTTTGAATCCAGCCGATTGATGTTTGGGTATAATGAGGAGGTAAGCGGAAGCTCTTGTAGCATATCGATGGGCGCTGGAGGAACATTGAAGTTTGTCATATAAAAACTTAGGGTGTTTGGGCTTGACAATCCCAAATAACATGACCGCAAAATGCAAGTCGCGACGAAAAGCCATTCTAATAATTGTAGTCGCTAGTTACAATGTCGTAAAGGCTATTTTAGCTATAATTCAATTGATTGCTGATAGCAATTGATTGCTGATAGCAATTAATTGCTACCAATCAGGTAAGGCGTGGTGACGTAATTCTCATAGCTTAATTTCTAAAAGTTTTTTATTTTTAATTTTTCATAGAATATACGTCATTTTAGGACAAAGTTCTCATTATATTGGTATATAAATGATTTTTTATGATATTTTATAGAATTGTCCGATATGACGTCACTTGAGAATTTTAGATTGTGATGTGTGATTGCTTATTAAAAAAAAGTGGTCTGTCTCTGTCTGCCCAGTAATCTGTCATCCAGTTGTCCAATCAGTCGGAAGCAAAAGGACACATTTCTAAACAGCTATCTCTCAAGTGACGTCACACGAAGGCAAATGGAACTCGCAGCTTTTTCGTAAAAATATTCATCATCGTGAGGTTTTTTAGACCACAAGTTCTAAAATACGGCTTACTAAACCTAAATCTCGAAATGGTTTTCGAATTAATACACCTTAACTTAATTTAATCTAAGCGAATTACGAGGAGGAATATTGAAACAAAACCGTGTACACGCATTTTGTACCCGCTGGATTAGACGTTGTGACCTTGCCAGCATGCAGCCCTCAAATACGTCTTGATTATTCAATTTAGACAAAATCAAAGATTCACTTATTTTTACACATTTATACTTCACAATAACCAAAGTTAAGAAACCTCTGCTCTACCCTGGTTAAAAAAAACCAGGATGCAGTGGAATAGAATTGAAAATAGAGCCTTGTTATTTAAAGGACATGAAGAAAGGAATACAAAGAGGCATATTGTCTCTGCTTCCTCATTCGTTATGCTATGTCTACAAAACTTCTTTATCCGATAGTTTCAATGAAAAACAAGCTTTATTGTAGAACTCTAAGGTTAGGGTTTTATATCTATTTTCAATGCAAGTGCTCGTAAAGGCCCACTTTTTATGCATCAAAACCGAACAGAAAGTCGATTATTTTGCACTAGGGCTTTATTATTATTATTTTTTTATTTATTTACAATAGTTGGCTAACCTGCAGCGTTTCTTGTGTACCATAAATGTTATACTTTTTTTTCCACTGTTTAACGGCTCTGGATACAGTCCTTTTGAGCCAATCATAATTTAAACTTCACAAGATTATATTTGTTTTATTTCCTCACACTATCCATTGAAAAACGTAGTATGATACACGGGCGTAAGAGCAATAAATTACTCGGTTACGTTTAAACACTCGCTACGCTTGTGTTTTAAATCGTCCTGTGTTTGAACGTTAATATCCGCGACAGTACCTCGGTTTGTTATTTCTGGACGACGCTACTTTAAATTACATATGTATGTATTGTAAAAGAGCTATTTAGATTGTTTGGTCACTGCAATTTTTTACTCTGTTTTGTCAATAAATTTGTTTTTACTATCTACTCAAGAAATTTACCAGAAAAAAATGTTTATTTATTTCCTTACAATTTATAATTACAATGTTTGGGTCTCTCCTTTTAAGTTTTACAAAAACTTGTATTAGAAGAGGCCCCTCTCTCTTATGTGCCTTGAATTTTTTTTAGCTTATCATTATCACATATGATATACACGTACGTACGAATATCGAGTAGAAAATATATAATCAGATGTTTCTATGTATAGGTAATTATCATTTTAAACTCATTTAAATGTTTATGTAACCCGCAACAAACTTATCGTAAATATAGCGACAGTTTAATTTTCAGACGAAAATCATGAAGCAACAAGACACGTCTAAATCAAATAAAAGCGAGGCATGTGTACATAATATTAATATATGTACTTATGCATATTGCGTGCAAAGTGATGTAGCAATTACATCCAAGATATTAAGCTCTTAGACAGGTATCGCCATTTATCGTTTAGACGTGTTGGAATTATATTATGCTAAAAATGTGTTACAGAAATAAGCCCCTTTTTCACAATTATGTTTTCTATCCCACCAAAAACATAAATGTGAAAAAGGGGCGCAGTTCAGTACAAAGTCGTGAAACTTTAACTGTGAAAACATGCCAAGTTCTACATATTCAGTAGCAAGGACCCTAACAAACTTTATTTTAAAACGAGGGAATGGGGAAATTGTTCATTATTACATTTATGATGCTACAGAAGGAACCTCCATAAACCTCGGCACCTAATTTGATCTCAATTATTTTTTCAGCGAAGCCGACAATCCTGCATTGCCTTTGTCAGTACAAAGTTCAGTAACTCCGCCTGTTTTTCAAATTTATGTTTTTGGTGGGATATCATTGACTTTTGTAAATTTGTATTTACTTTAAACAGATTATATATAAATAAAAAAGTATTAATTATCTTCGAGATATATTTCGACCAGCTTGTGGTCGTCATCAGTCGACTGTAAATAATAAAAAGCCAATAAAAGGCTTTAAAATAATATGTTTACAATTGTATTTAAATACTTAATAGATATTTTACTTAAATACGGAGATACGGAGATACGGAGAACCTATTTACAATGATAAGATAATGTATACATAATTATATTATGTTATATATGTATAAACAATATGAATATAATGTTTACAAAATTATTTGTATCTATCCAACAGTATTAATTATTTTTACTGAATATACAAGGTGTAACAGAAAGGTGTAACCATATTTGAAGAGCTTACTATGGAGCCAACCCTGAAATCTCTAAAAAAATCTGCCCTGCCATACATTTCAGCCGAGCGGCATTGCATTTTTCTATGAAAAAGTTAATTTTTTTTTTCGAGATACGGGGTTTGTTCCATAGTAAAAGTTGTTCTATATCATTGACTGAATAAGCTCTTCAAATATGGTTACACCTTTCTGTTACACGTTGTATATCATACCTATTATTCTATTTTTGTATAATATTACCCTATGTAAGTTTTATCTTTTTATTGGCTTTGTGTAGACTTTTTTCTTACAAAATATTTTATTATTGTTACATTTATTATAAAATAAATTTAAGTCAGCTTACTCATTAAATATTCAAATAAGATGTCACAACTATTTTAACATGGAAATAGCACCACCTCCATATATTATTATACCTATCAAACTGTACAATTTACCACCATTTTCTAAGGACTCTAAGGAAAATGGTACCTACATGTTAATTACATTTATTTCTGTCACACTTACTTTATTACCTACTTTCATGTATAGTGCTTTTTGGTTCAATAAATGATTTTTATCTATCTTATCTTATCTTAAGAGGCTATACAAATTTAATTTTTGTCACTGTCACTCCAAGCGAAAAATCGCGCAGTGCGAGAGGGGCGGATTTAGGGCAAAAGGGAAAAAAGTTGGTTTTATATTTTTATTAAAAAAACTAAAATAGCTAGCAAAATTTCAAATATTAAATCTCTAGATATTGTTGAAACACACCTAATAAAATATGTTTGAGTTCTGTATATGGTTCCTATTCGTCAAACGAGGAGAAAAAGTGTGTTTGATGACCTCATTTCAACAATTATTTCTATCGAGGAAAATTTATCCAAACATGTTGTCCAATTTCAAAACCCTAGATTAAATTGTCAAAATGCATATACTAGAAATTTATTAACATATTTCCGTGTATTTCATGAAATATACAGAAAAGAAACACCCGTATTTTTTTCGCGTACCTTTTGCCGCGGTTTCACCCGTGCGAATGTAAATAGACTCGTGTAATGAGAGTCCCGTTTATTTTGTTCATAAGTTTGTAGCATTTAGTCGTATACCGTGCAATCCCAAAAAGTCAGTCTGTAAAGTAACATCACCACCTGAGTCTGGCAACTGTCGTCGTAACCAAAGCTAGTTTAACGGAGCGAGGTGTATGGCTCGACATTCGGCTTCCAACTCTCGGTGTATGTTGCAATATGGTAAAGCTAGCTGCTTAATTTGGATGGCGTGTGGAATTTAATAACTGAACTTGCTATCTGTCCAGTCACAAGTCTGTGGATATATATAATTCAGTTAATTTGTTCACGTACTGCTCCTGTTTGTGCAATGCTTTGTGTCTTATGATTCTAGAGTAAAGTTGGCTCAAAATGCACGGTGTTAATATGAAGTTGCGGAAGCCGATAACTGGCGATAGTACTCGTCCAAACCAAACGTATATGAATTACCAAAAGGTTGAAAATTCAGTACGTGTCGTAACTACACAATGTACGGGACGGGTTCTGGGTAGGTAAAACCAAAGCAATTTTAAACTCGAACTTTTAGCGAACGAGTCGGTAGCTATCTCAGCCAAGGAAACTCGGCCAAATGGCCTTTCAATTAAATCGATTTTTTTGGGGTCAACTCGACCGACAGTGCAAATTTGAGGTATAGAATAGAATAGAATATCTTTATTTAGTATTTCCATATTTTTACTTAAAACTAACAACTATATAGAGACTAATAATAATACCAAATAGGTTTCCACTCAGCATGGCCATGACGCTGATTTGTTCAGTCAACACAAAAAGTCTTTAGAAAAGCTAATATTATCTAAATACATATAAAGACAAATAACAACATGGCTTTTAATTAAACAAAATTTTAACAATTAAATAGACATATTATAAAAATCAACATCATCACGAAAATATGGACTAATACTTTACCTAAACATAAGTTAGGCATAGTTTTGCGTATATTTATTATATGCATTACATGTATTTATAATATTATTTATTTCTTATTCCTATATTTTTTATTTTATCCAATTGTATTTTTTTGTTTAATCTAAGTAAACCCAACCTTTATTATTTCCCTGTGTATTTCCCCATGTTATTATTTATTATATGAAACTATTACTTATAGACATAGATTATTTAATTATATTACATTAAAACCGACCTGTAATAAGTGTTTCTGACATACCTACATTACATAAATAAATATATTTTATTTCATTGTTTCATAATTAATCGCCAAGTTCTTTGGGGGCGTCCATAAATTACGTGACACATATATTTGGCTGAGTTTTGACCCCCCAGCCCCCTCTAGTGACATCATGGTGAAATTCTTAACACCCCCGCCCCGCCTTCGTAATGTCACTCGACTTTTATCACGATTCACGTAAATTTAATAACGAATTATTTATTCTAAAAATGTAGAAGGACACACATCTTAGAACGCAAAAATCAGCATCCATGGACTACTGAAACTCTTGCAACAACGGGAGAAGTCTCATTCCCTATCCCCTCCAACGGATCAACACTAGCAAATTGTCACGTGACATTTCTTCAGACTCCCCCTCTCCTCTTCGTGACCCAAAGTGACAGTGGACGACTACCCCCCCCCCCCTCCCCTAATTAGCGTCACATAATTTATGGACTCCCCTTTGACCGAGATGACTACCGACTCTAGAACAAGCTTAGCTCATTCGACTAAACATCTCGTGTAAGTTTGTCGTTTCCAACACTATTTATTCTTCTCAAAACTTTGTTAAATGCTATACTCGTATACGCTTCCCAGAGACAAGCATGTTGACGGCAAATTGCAACTTGCCATCAGAACTACCAACAGCAATTAGACCTTGATATTATACAGTATGTCCCTCGTAAAAGTGCGCATCTGAAAGGGGGTGGAACTAGACCCTATTTATCGACAAAAAAATTATCGAAAAAATCGTTATTATTTATATTAACATTATATCATTGCAGTATAGAAACGCAGAAAGAAAAGTAAATCTGGATGTGAGGAGCTTTCTATACTGCAATTATATAATTTTCATTTATATCTCCTTGCGATGGATAAATCGCCAAGTGTTCAAATAGAAATTTATTTCTGTCGTAGTTTCATTTTTATATAAATTGACGTTTTAATTTTTTTGTTGTCTACATATAAAATTTGTCATGACTTTTCATCTACCGCGAGTAATGCAATGAAACAAAATCTGTTATGATCCTTCATCAATCTCAGGATTGAGAGGCCAGCGTTCTACACCTGAGCTACCGCTGCTTAATTAAACAAATAAGGTTAAAAAAAATTGTCCTTAAACGACAAATAAACCACTGAACATACATATAGTAGATATACAAATACAACGAACTTTCCAAATGTAAATATTTCGTTGAAATGCTACTGTAACTTTGTATTAACAAAATGAAAATTGAAATTGTCTGCAAGCGAAGCGCTCTAACCTTCCCTCCATTTTTAAAACAACACAAAAGGGAAGCACAAAGTATGTTTTCATGTAGTGGTCTCTGGTATTGGTCGAAGGAAGTGACGGGGGAGACAAGTATGTGTTCTTTTTAGGGTTCTGTTCCTTAAAATGAAAAAGCGAAACCCTTATAGGATCCGTCTGTCTGTCGAGACCTTTTTGCTCCCTATAAAGTTGAAATTGATACTTGTTATAGAAGTCTACAGACCCATGGTGCTGTAAAAAAATTAGGCTTCTAACTGGACGGGAAAAAAGTTATTGCCCTTCACATAATCAATTTCATACAAATTTTTGACACTTGCAAGGGAATCAAAACCTGTACAACGTGTAACAGAAAGGTGTAACCATATTTGAAGAGCTTATTCAGTCAATGGTATAGAACAACTTTTACTATGGAACAAAATCTGTATCTCGAAAAAAAAATTTTTACTGTTTCATAGAAAAATGCAATGCCGGTCGGCAGAAATGTATGGAAGGGTAGATTTTTTTTTGAGATTTTGGGGTTGGCTCCATAGTAAAAGTTGTTCTATACCATTGACTGAATAAGCTCTTTAAATATGGTTACACCTTTCTGTTACACGTTGTATATGGCAATTCCAGTGGACTTAGAAACATGAAATTTCGTTTACATGTATAGCACACACATAGGAAAAAAACTGAAAATTACAAATATTTAATTATTTAGGAAGGTATCAGAAACCAACTTAATTAGACACTTTAGATACATAGATCGTAAGTGTGAAGTTAAGATGGTCATTTATAAATGCAAGTGGAATTATTCAACACATAATTTTAAGGGTATTGGTGGTAAGGAAACCTAGTGCGCGAGTTGCTGATCTTCCTAAATTTAATATTTTTTTATATTAATATTCTACTGAATGAATTCTAGACAATACCACCCCACATGCTAGGGTAAGAAAAAAAAACTGTTTTTCGGCTTCATTTTCATGTATGAGGCCCCTCCTAAAAAATAATTGTATTACATTTTAAATTCAAAATTCGGTTTTGGGTCAACATTTTACACAACATATAAAAATATCAGATTTCTATCTCATTCCGTCTAAGAGCTAGAGATCCGTGACGTACGGACAGACAGACGGGCAGCGGAGTGACATTAATAGGACTCCGATTTGCCCATTGGGTACTGAACTCTAAAAATTACACCCAAAATATTGTAATTTTTCAATGTTATTTATATTTATATTTATTTCAGGTCTATTTTAAAAAACGGTAATACATACATACTAGTTTTAAATTTAGTTATACATACTCTAAAGTAAAAGAAAAAAAAATTAAACTAATGGTTCCGTACACAGAGGGTGCCGAATTGTTTGACAGGCGCTACCATGTTAGCGCCTTGTTTTTGGTCGGCCTGGTGATGCTATGGCATCTATATTTTTGTTATTTACCATCATATTTTTAGAGTTTTGTACCCGTATTGTGTGGTGGTACCGAACCATTGTGAGCGAGTGCGTCTCGTACTTGGCTGGTTTTTTTAAGAGGCAGCATGACCTCGATCAAGAAACCTAAAACTAACTTTGAAAATGTCATGTGCATTATCACGAACTTATAATCAAATGTTGTATTTTATAAGTAAAGAGAAGAAACGTCCCAACATGTGGTGTCCGAATTTTATAGCGCTTTATGGGGCTTACTCTAGACAGTGAGTGATCACCTTACTTGAACTCGGCCGAGCTTCCCAGACCGACAGGCCGACGGCCGAATCGACGTAATAAATTGATACCTCTGATCCCATCAGCCGGCCATTAAAGCGGTTTTTCGGTGTTACGTTAAAAATGAAGCTTTTTAGCGATTGATCCATTTTTTAAACAATCCCTGGTCCGGGGTGAATAATTGTATCGTTTTACTTGATAGAACGCGTTTTCATAAATTTGTTTAGGATCAACCGTTCTGATTTCAATATATATTCTTTTGGTATTCTCATTTTTTTAACTATATTAGTTTCCAAAATATTCTTCAATTTGCACTGCTTAAAATTATCTTCAACTTGCCTTCATATTTTTTATATTTACGTCATTGTAAGAGAAAAAAAAAAATACTTGCGATTGTTGGCTCTTGGTGATACCTCATCATGGAAGAAGAAAACACTTGTACTGTTTGACAAATTTACTATTAGGTTGTAATTCCATACTTTCATCCATACACAAAACACTCGTTTAATTGTAATCGGCGCTTTTTCAAGATTTTTCGTAGTGTAAATAGTGGAGCAATGAATTAGTATAAAATTTTGTGTTGAAAACAAAATTAAATGCTGTGCCGTGAGTGGAACGTTAAATCTTCAACTTCTTGGTTCGCGATTTTTTGACTAAAAACCAGACCGCATTTATGCCTCAGCCACCGTATTTGCCGGACTTGGCCCTGCATGACTTTTTCTTGTTCACAAAGATGAAGAAAACTATGAAAGGACCACATTTCGTGACCATAGAGGAGATAAAGACTAAATTGCTGAAGGAACTGAAGGCCATATCAGAAGTGCGTTCCAGAAATTCTTCGAAGATTGGAAAAGACGCTGGTAAAAGTGTATGATATCCGACGGTGATTAATTTGAAGGGACAATGTTACGAGAAAATAAATTAAATTTCCGTATATTTTTGATCAGCCTTTGTCACTCTTTTATTGTCCATCCTCTCTTTATTCCTAAACCACCGAATTACATGACACCGAAGTATACTCGTATATTAACTTAAACTTCTTATGTAAGTTATTATTTATGTACACATGAAACAATCACAAGTAACAATATAAATGATAATCAAAATCCGATATTTCATTAACCATTCCCGATATTGAAAGAAAATTGAACGGTCAACAATATTGCAATTTAATTATTTCGCGAATATTGTTCGGTACAGTTTTTCATTTAATATTGTGTACGTGATTAAAAATACGCATAAACGGACGGGAATGTTTGCGAAACAGGTTCAAGCGAATTTCATATAGAGAGAGAACTATTTGTGCTTCTAAAACGAATAAAAAATAATCCTTCCAAGCACTGCAGCACAGAGCACTACACAAGCTACTTGATACTTGTAACTGGAAAAACTACGAACTTTCCGCGCTTCTTATGACGCTCTGCGTTGCCAAGTACAGGTTGTCACCAGTCGCGTGCACAGAACTTTTTGCTGGAAAAGCAAACAATTGGTCAAGAACAACAATAACAAAAAATATGAAAAAATTTAAATATCACTTTGAAAAAAAAAATTTTGTATGACGCCAGGGTAGACAATGTTTACCCTAGAGTGAAAATTTCCTATACAAACTTTTTTTTTCAAAGTGATATTTAAATTTTTTTTTTTCTTTATTGTTGTTCTTGACCAATGGTTTGCTTTTCCAGCAAAAAGTTCTGTGCACGCCACTGGTTGTCACGTGTAAAAATTGACAATGGTGGTCTTCCTATTTCTTGCGTTGCTTGTAATCAAACATCATATGTAATATTTGCTATAAGCTTCATTATCTGCGGCCGCTGGAGCTGGTTTTAGTGGACGAGCGTACTGGAACCCAGACTACCCATCAGAAATAAAAAAGGATGTAACGGTTAACTTTACTATGGGTACTATACTTTATTATACTATTATAACTTTACTATAGGTACACACATGTGAGAAAAGTCTTCAATTATTATGTACCTAACACGACAACATGAGCACCCGTGAGTAACGAACATGGGTTGCGATGCCCCATGTATGTAATTAATACGCTTGTCCTTTGTGCCGTTTTACTTTCAGTTTTAATGTTCCAATTTAAGCTTTTGTTCGTTCTCGACATACGCAACAACGATATTAAATACAATTCCTAATTATTATTATTATTATTATGAAATCACTGAAAAACCCTCAAGTTTTAATGTGGAATAATGTTTTATGAATATCACGGTAAGCAACTAAGAAAATAGGCAACAATCTTCGACCGCACCAGCTCAGGAGTCAGTGTGGTCGCCAAATCCGAAAACGGTCGGAGACAATCATCATTTTGTTAAACTATCATTATGAATATTTTTAATTATTTTATTTATCGTATGGCAGATGTTAAAATTTATTCTTATGACACATAATAAACATTTATTTAAATCAATTAATTGTCGAATCTTTGCAGGTATTCGACCACTGCTGGAGTCAGAGTTTTGAAGTTCTCCATAGGGCCATTATAAGAATACAGTGGACAGTCGGATATTATGTGTCTCACTGTTTGTTCAGGACACCCACAAGGGCAGGCAGCAGTCTCACTCCAGCCCCACTTATGCCTCATGTAGCCACACTTGCCGTGGCCGGTGCGGATGCGGTTGAGTCGGCTCCACACACAACGCTGTTGGTCGAAACCAGTTTTTAATGATTATTGTTTTCAAACTTATGACAAAAATCTTATCGTGATTTTTTTAGGAATAAAATACACGTTATGTGTGCGTAAAGCGATTTTTGTTAAGGTGATATACCGTGCTAGCAAAGGTCCCCGTTACTCCAGGCAGAAAGACCCGCAGTGCGAAAGGGACGGAATCGGGGAAAATTGTCAAAAAGTTGGTTTTAAATTAATGCAAAATTAACTAAAATAGCTACAAAAAATTCCATAACCAGTTATTTTGGTGTAGTTTAAACCCATCTAAATAAATATTTTTCAAGTCTACCCGAGGTTCTCTTGCCAACTCTTGTATGGGGACCCTTCGGCAAGTGACCGAAGCATGAAACTTGGTACAGATGTAGCCTAGGTCAAAATGAGCAGATTTAGGCCTGGCCCCAGCAGTCCCGGACTTAATGTGGGGGGGGGGCAGAGGGGGGAAGTAAGCTCCCGCCGCTTTGTAAACAAATAATGCTAACGCGTCGCAATTTCCTATTAGGACGTATTTGGTATCATTTTCGTATAAATTATGGATGAGGAATTCAAATATAATTTTTTCATAATGCCTTTCCATACAAAAAAAACGAAATTTTAGCAAAAAACTGTAAATGCCGGAAAACTATTTTCTCTTCAAGCAGACGTTATGCAAAGAATAGTTACTTTTTAAGATTAAAAAAAATAGCTGTAGAGAGCCTCGTTATTGTAGTTTATTAAAATATATATATCATATAAACTTACTACACAATAAGAACTAAAAAAAAATAAGGCGATGCCTCGCGTTTCTCACTCTGTTACGAACGGCAGTGCGCGAGCAATCCGCTCCGTAGACAAAAGATACTAACGCGTCGTGATTTCACACAAACGCGTATTTGCTATCATATTCGTATAAATTAAGGATGCAAAATTCAAATTTTGTTATTTTGTATTGCGTTTCTATACAAAAAAAGATTTTGGGCATAAAATGAAAAATAAGGTAAACTATTTTCTCTTCAAGCAGATGTTATGTAAATAATGCTTACTATTTTAAGCTAAAATACTTATAGAAAGCCTAGTTATTGTAGTTTATGAAAATATAGACATCATAATATATACTAACTTCACAAAAATAACCAGAAAAAAACAATAAAACGCCTCGCGTTTTTCATTTTATTACGACCGGCAGTTTTGTCGACGTTAAAAAGTCCGTGTGCCCACTAACCGAAATTTGTACGCATAGTGTATCGCCTGAAGCTTCACCTTATGCGGAAGAGCGGGAATGGTTGGAATGTACAACGTCTGATAACAACTGTAAACCTTGGGCAGCATTTCACAGCGTGAGTGACAGAAACTTAAATGAACGACATATAACTAACGTAGCTCTTCTTACGATCTTTGAAGAACAATCTCACAATGCAGCAATAATGGTGCATACAATGAATGTCGTCGATAAAGCCATACAATTTTCGAATCCGGACCAAAACCCAATAATTGTGGCAGATCAACCTCTTTTTGCTCTTTTAAAGCAGTTACAATATTTGTTTCCGGAAAGATACGGAATTTCGGTTAGTGGGCACACGGACTTTTTAACGTCGACAAAACTGCCGGTCGTAATAAAATGAGAAACGCGAGGCGTTTTATTGTTTTTTTCTGGTTATTTTTGTGAATTAAGTATATCTTATGATATCTATATTTTCATAAACTACAATAACTAGGCTTTCTATAAGTATTTTAGCTTAAAATAGTAAGCATTATTTACATAACATCTGCTTGAAGAGAAAATAGTTTACCTTATTTTTCATTTTATGCCCAAAATCTTTTTTTGTATAGAAACGCAATACAAAATAACAAAATTTGAATTTTGCATCCTTAATTTATACGAATATGATAGCAAATACGCGTTTGTGTGAAATCACGACGCGTTAGTATCTTTTGTCTACGGAGCGGATTGCTCGCTCACTGCCGTTCGTAACAGAGTGAGAAACGCGAGGCATCGCCTTATTTTTTTTTAGTTCTTATTGTGTAGTAAGTTTATATGATATATATATTTTAATAAACTACAATAACGAGGCTCTCTACAGCTATTTTTTTTAATCTTAAAAAGTAACTATTCTTTGCATAACGTCTGCTTGAAGAGAAAATAGTTTTCCGGCATTTACAGTTTTTTGCTAAAATTTCGTTTTTTTTGTATGGAAAGGCATTATGAAAAAATTATATTTGAATTCCTCATCCGTAATTTATACGAAAATGATACCAAATACGTCCTAATAGGAAATTGCGACGCGTTAGCATTATTTGTTTACAAAGCGGCGGGAGCTTACTTCCCCCCTCTGCCCCCCCCCCCCCCCACATTAAGTCCGGGACTGCTGGGGCCAGGCCTAAATCTGCTCATTTTGACCTAGGCTACATCTGTACCAAGTTTCATGCTTCGGTCACTTGCCGAAGGGTCCATGTCAAGAGAACCTCTAGTAGTCTGTATGATATCCTAATTTGTCAGAATATCAAAAAAAGTGTACATTTAGACCTGATTTCAATAAATACTTCTATCAAATGAAATTCCTCCTATCGCGTTTCTGATAGACCAAAATCTAGTAAAAGTTCCCAAAATTGTTATACTAATTTATTTTACTTGGAACTTCATTAAAAGAGCAGATAAATAACTTCAAAAAGTGTCAATTTTCACGGTATAGCCCCTTAATAACATTCAACTGCATTTCAGCAGACTGAGCTGTCACGACAGAACAAATGAGCTTAAATTCAATACTTCCACGTTTGCAGCACAAACGTGTGCAGTTGCATTACCTAGTACATTTTAGCCATGCAGTTTCTATGCCCATTATTTTCACAGTTCGTTTCGCGAGCCCGACGCGCGGTAATTTTCACTTTACCAAACGATTTTCATTCTCAATGTGTACCGTGGTAATGTGCCGGTTAATAGTTAGCTGCAGCTTTAAAAAGATTAACAAGGAAAAAGAGCGGATATCCTGATTTTCCACGAATCGTTAATGCAGTATTTTCCAGGATTTTGAACGCTGCGTGTAAAATGAAGCAATAAATAACGACTTTAATATTTTTATTTGTGTACAAACGAGAGAAAAAAACATGCTATCTACGGTTAATTTTCTCAAAAAGACATATTTACATTTGCAATTTGCATGGTAAAAAGGTTAAAATAAATTCAAAAAGAATGACTCAATTTAAAATAGCATTCACACGTAATTTAAAATTTAAAGCGCGACACGAGTCACTTTCTCAGTATGCAAGGCTGATTCGTATGCAAAGTTGTGCTTGCAACCACCACCAGTGCGCCCTAGGTGCTCGTACTAGTGCTTTCTTTTATACTTGTTTCGTTTTCTACTTGCGAAGAACTATTTCCACCCGAGACGTTTTTGTGTTTCATATCTGACGATATATTTTTAGTATTAGTATTGCATACCATCAGTGAGAAAGGAGCACAGGAATAACTTCGGTTTCTGTCCTGGCGTCCATCACCGCGTGCCATTTTCAATTCTAATAGAGAACCTATCGACGCATTGAAAATTGGAAGCCAGAAATAGTTACATATGAACTGAATCATATTATTGCCTTTTGGACGTATAGCTAAAAAATTAAATATTCAGTTCTCTATAGGAAACTTAAAAACTGGTCAGGGAATTGTAATAAATACCTTTATAATACATGAGAAACTTAAAGTAATTATCTCAAGCCATACATTCATGAATATACTCACGCCTGTCTGCCAGAGGGGTTAGGCAGCGACTACAGACTTCAAAATCCGTTCAGTAGTTGCGAAGATGTGGGTAAACAAACAAACAGACAGACAAACATAAAAGTATTCTAAAAATTGCCGATTTGTGTTCTATTACTCTTTTTTAGTCACCCCCTTTCTATTTTTATTACTTTTCTTCAATGTAGAGACACACCGAATTCTACTCTTTTATTATATGTATATGTATAATGTATTGTTTTTAAACCGACCTGCAATAATAATAAGTGTATCTGATATATCTGCATTACAAAAATAAATATATATAATTTCATTTCATTTCTGTCCAAGGTCTCAACAAATTCGTAGAATCCCCATGTTTCCCACTGAGACTTCTCTACCGCCCCCCTGGGCACGAGTACAGATCCAATTATTGCCCGCAGCGCTGCCTGGTGGCGTGTAATTGATTTATTTACTCATTTCTTCCGCGTATACCAGATACTGGGGTTTTACGAGTATGTTTAGAAGGATGTATGTTAACCAAATTGGCGACGAAGGCCAATGATTGAAGAAGGCCAATGTCAAAAGTACCCGGTATAGAATAGCTTGTATGACTAGATTGATGGCTGTGGAAGAGTCGAAATAGGTGTGTCAGGATCGTAGCAGATGGAAATCTGTAGTCTCTGCCTACCCCTTTGGGAGACCGTTAGTATATGTGTGTATAAGTAGATAGGGGTTTTCGCTAATACTAAGCGATAATAATATTCATTAATTACCTATATTCGTGGTAAGGAAATTGTCGTATCTACGGATGCCACTTGTAACAATGTAATGCTGCAGTTTTTAATCGAAACAGTTATCAAAATGTGTAAACTTCTAAACAAAATAATATAACATTTTATGGTTTTCTTACATTTTGCAAATTTATTTAATTTTATTTAAAATGAATAAAAACCACACTTTTACGCACTTGTCAGCCTTAGTACCAACGTAGGTAACAGCCATGTTGCAGTGCAAGCCAATAACATTCTGTTCGGTGTTTCAAACACCACGAATCGAGTAGCTAATTTGTCCGACGTGGTCACCTTAATCTGTTTTTAAAACATCACCCCATAGTTTTCAAAAATGTATGTCGTAATTTGTGTCCTTGGCACTAATGGCACTGTATCCGCACCTAACCTAATTGCTACATACAATACATATGGTCTCGGAATTTAAATTTATGGGGTATTATTTTCTAATGGAACTCTGTTAATTCCGTTAGGGCGATACCAAAAAAAAAATGGAGTTTTTTCGAATCCATTTACTCCACTATAACGTCATTTACGTATTTAATTTTTGGGTAAATTTTTATTGAGTATTTGATTAAGATTCTCACTGAAGGAAAACGCGATTGGATGAATTTTTTTCGATAGAGTTTAATTCCGAAAAGAGCTCTAAATTGTTTTTTTTTTCGTGTAATTCTGAAATCCTAACTAATTTCACTGTGAAATTGCATTCAAAATGTGAATATTATGTATTTGTAAAGTCTCCTTGAAAATCTTTTTGGCAAAATAGCTTAGTACATTTTATATTAATAAAAAACCAAATTTTTGCTACTTTTCCACGAATCCGTCCCACTCGCACTGAGGGTTTTTTCGCATATGGAGTGACAGGGACGCTAAAACTTTTACGTAGCGCCTTAACTCCAACATTTGCAACATAGCGGCGCATAGTAAGTGCTCTACATAATGGAACTCCAACATTTGCAACATAGCGGCGCGTAGTAAGTGCTCTACATAATGGAACTCAAACATTTGCGAATTAGCGGCGCGTAGCAAGTGCTCTACATAATGGAACTCCAACATTTGCAACAAAGCGGCGCATAGTAAGTGCTCTACATAATGGAACTCCAACATTTGCAACATAGCGGCGCGTAGTAAGTGCTCTACATAATGGAACTCCAACATTTGCAACATAGCGGCGCGTAGTAAGTGCTCTACATAATGGAACTCCAACATTTGCAACAAAGCGGCGCGTAGTAAGTGCTCTACATAATGGAACTCCATCATTTGCAACATAGCGGCGCGTAGTAAGTGCTCTACATAATGGAACTCCAACATTTGCAACATAGCGGCGCGTAGTAAGTTCTCTACATAATGGAACTCCAACATTTGCAACATAGTGGCGCGTAGTAAGTGCTCTACATTATGGAACTCCAACATTTGCAACATAGCGGCGCGTAGTAAGTGCTCTACATAATGGAACTCCAACATTTGCAACATAGCGGCGCGTAGTAAGTGCTCTACATAATGGAACTCCAACATTTGCAACATAGCAGCGTGTAGTAAGTGCTCTACATAATGGAACTCCAACATTTGCAACATAGCGGCGCGTAGTAAGTGCTCTACATAATGGAACTCCAACATTTGCAACATAGCAGCGTGTAGTAAGTGCTCTACATAATGGAACTCCAACATTTGCAACATAGCAGCGTGTAGTAAGTGCTCTACATAATGGAACTCCAACATTTGCAACATAGCAGCGTGTAGTAAGTGCTCTACATAATGGAACTCCAACATTTGCAACATAGCGGCGCGTAGTAAGTGCTCAACATAATGGAACTCCAACATTTTCAACAAAGCGGCGCGTAGTAAGTGCTCTACATAATGGAACTCCAACATTTGCAACAAAGCGGCGCGTAGTAAGTGCTCTACATAATGGAAATCGAACATTTGCAACATAGCGGCGCGTATTAAGTTCTCTACATAATGGAACTCCAACATTTGCAACATAGTGGCGCGTAATAAGTGCTCTACATAATGGAACTCCAACATTTGCAACATAGTGGCGCGTAGCAAGTGCTCTACATAACGGAACTCCAACATTTGCAACATAGTGGCGCGTAATAAGTGCTCTACATAATGGAACTCCAACATTTGCAACATAGTGGCGTGTAGTAAGTTCTCTACATAATGGAACTCCAACATTTGCAACATAGCGGTGCGTAGTAAGTGCTCTACATAATTATTGCTACGTATGCGATGCGTCAGAATTAGAACAAAAACGTGTACTGCTAAGCGAAGCTTTGTGTTATTTTGTACTAAAAAATAAGTTAAGGTGCTACGGAAAAAAAATCTACACTTTTAGAACTTGCATATCTACTTCAGTAAATAATGTATTATTTTGATAAAATAGTAAATTATTTTAGAGATCTTTTTCTAGGGTTCTGTTAAACAGAAACGCGATTGCAGAAATTCGGCTCGATAAAAATATTTATTGAAATGAGGTCTTTTTCGACAAAAAGACTTTTCCTGGTTTGACAATTTAGAATGACAAATGGACTGCAATTATATTTTATTAGATGGATTTTAATGGTATCTAGGACCTGGTTAAACTAAATGTTAATAGCACCTTTAGTACATTTTATATTAATAAAAAAACGACATTTTGCTAATTTTCCACGAATCCGTCCTTCTCGGACTGAGGGTTTTTTCGCATATGGACTAACAGGGACGCCAAAACTTTTACATATCGCCTTAAGGTGGGCCATCCCGCTCAGCTGTCATATAAATGGTTTAGGTGTTTGTGACGTCCTGATGACTTTGATCTCAATGAAACTTTGCACACATCTTTATATATGTTTCCCTTCCCCCACAGACTGCCCTGCGAGAGGTGCAAGATGGTGAGATATTCAAAAAGCGCCGAATTTGTGAAATTGTTTCAGGTAAAAACTGTTTTCCATGAAACGGTAACTGTTTATTTATAGACAACTTTATGAACTTAGTCTTATTTACATCAACGACGTCTGTATTTCTCCCATTTTTATTTCCAGTTTAGATAAAAATTTGGTAAACTTTGCGTAAATACCGGCAATATTCACGAAATCCTGACAGCTACTATGATGATGTTTCATCCAATTTTGCATTTTGGGCTGTATAGAGACGTAGTTAGATGTCGCTAGATAATACTTATGAAAAATAAATGAGAAAATAACTTCTCAAAAATACTCAAATAACTGGAAAAATTCAGGCGTAAAGGAGCCTCTTAAGAGTTCAATGTTACACAATTTATAGTGGTTTTAATTTTTTTTATGCTATATAAAAGATATATTTATTAGTACATTACAATTTTTGAAATTTGTTTTAATTTATAGTACAAAAGCAAGCTAAGTACAAAGCAAAGCGCAGACACATTATCTCCCATATATTTCGGGTACACAATTTAAATTCACGGTTATAACCCTTTTTGTTCCATTCTCCCCAAACCATGACAGATACAGAGTGGCGGCCAAGCCAAACAAACTATTTCCTTACTGCAAAACACCCCGGAAATTAAAACCAGAGAAAAGTCTCGCGGGACATTACTTGCTAAGAGAATGGGGTTTGAATTTGTTTATCTTATTTGTTTAGAAGCGGAGGGATGAAATGTTCAGAAATTTTACAGCTGTAAAATATTTATATGCAGATATTTAATTACTACTACATAATGTAAGAGGGTATGCGAGTGTTAAGGCGATATGTAAAAGTTTAAGCGTCTCTGTAACTCTATATGCGAAAAAACCCTTAGTGCGTGAGGGACGGATTCGTGGAAAAGTAGCAAAAAGTCGGTTTTTTATTAATACAAAATGTACTAAAGTTGCTATCAAAATTTCGTTTAACCAGTTCCTAGATATTGTTAAAACCCATCAAATAAAATGTAATTGCAGTCCATACGTCATTCTGAATTATCAAACCAGGAGAATTGGTGTCGAAAAAGACCTCATTTCAATCAATATTTCTATCGAGCCAAATTTCTCCAATCGCGTTTCTGTTTTAACAGATCCCTAGCACAAGATTCCAAAAATAATATACTATTTTATCAAAATAATACATTATTTACTGAAGTAGATATGCATGTTCTAAAAGTGTCAATTTTTTTTCCCGTAGCGCCTTAACTGTTGCAGTAATGGTATATTCTTGACATGTATGATACTTGAAAAACCTCTGACTCGCTTCGATATTATAATATGCCGTACAGTGGAGACCACATCAAGCTATACACTTGCAGTACGACATTAGCCCGTACAGAGAAGAATATAAGATAGGTACAAAGTCCAATGTGTCTTACTTGATGCGGTCTCCACTGTACAATTATTAATAGTTGCGATTGTCAGCCCACTGAAAAAATCATGGCTAATCAAGTTAAAATGATGCTTGTTTGAAAAAAATATGACTAAATCGTTGAAGAAAATATCAGAAATAATTAATGATGGTTTATTATCACAAATAATCCAAAATGATTGTACTTTTATCAAGTTCAGTTTTATTAATTAACTTTATTAATTTCGGGAACATAGTGAGTTCTATCATTCACTTGATTAGTTCTCTGATGTTGCTTTATCAATGTTACACTTCGCAATTAATTGACGTAGTTAATTTATATAATAAAACCTATGTAATTTAATATTAAAATAATTATAAAAAAAATATCAACATCTTATATAATTTGATAGATAGATAATACATAGTTTTAAACATACATTCTAATAAGTTAAACAATATATTAAAACAACGCAAATTATAGGAAATCAGTTTTTGGAATCCTGCATCGCGATATCAAAGTTTTTCTGCTTGGTTAGTGTAAGTATCAGTGGGAAGTATGCGAGAGTGCAAGGACTTACAACATATGTTACGAGTTCGTTCGCTCGTAGTTCTTGTTTGGACTCACGCTCGGTTTAGCAATACTTCCTGCTACATCACGTGTCACAAGTAAGAGTGTACATATGCAATCAGGCTAAATATATAAATTAACATTATATAATTGCAGTATAGAAACGCAGAAAGAAAAGTAAAGGATCTCTGAACCGGGAATCGAACCCGGGACCTCTCGCTTACCGGGCGATTGCTCTAACCACTGAGCTATCCAAGTCTCAACACAACTCGTGAATTTACCGATGTGTTTTCCCATACTGCAATGATATTTATAGATACCCACTTTACAGTGAGCCACTTGGCGCCTAGAGGACGCTAGTGTATTCAAAGCTTAATAAATTATATGTCGCTTAAAATTGGATTAAACGTTGGTAAACGTTTGTATAGAAACGTTGACTTAAAGTTTTCAATAACCCTAACAAATTACGTAAACCAAATAATCAAGAAATATCTACAACAATCAAGCAACATGACGCTTAAAATTGGATTATCTCGAAATTTTAAATCAGCATACCTTTGTTTAAATTACTCACAGTCATGGTCTATTTCAAGATTCGACAAAGAGACGCTGTTGTGATAATCAACAGATTTAATTTACGTTATGAATATGTTATGCCTTATTAAAACACTATCTTTTGTCTGCGGCTTCACCTGCATTGATTTAGTTTTTGTGAAGACAACCGAATCTGTCAATATTTTTCGGGCCGTTCATTTTATAAAACGTATTTATTTTGACTCTAGTTTGAACGAAACTATTTATTGTTCTCTGAATTGATCCTCTGCTAAAGTGTCTTTGGCGAGGCCGAAGGACAAGCCGCGTTTCTGAACTAAATAATTTTCTGATCTTGAATTTGATTCCCAGGTAAAGCCACGTTTTCGAACGAAACTATATACTTTTTTCCGAATTGATCCTTTGTTTAAGTGTATTTGGCCAGGCCGAAGGCCGAGCCGCATTTTCAGACGAAATTTTTTCTTGATACGTACGTATATTGTATTTGAATGTTAAGTAAAGTGTCTTTGGCGAGGCCGAAATCGGCCGAATGCCGAGCCGCGTTTCCGAACGGAACTATTTTTTGTTGTCTGAATTTGAAAATCCTTACTTCGAAACTGACGGACTTTCACACAAACTTTCATCCCCTAGGGATACAATTTCCAAAAATAAACTTTTAACAAAAAAATAGCAACCGACTTCAATTGTAACAGCAGTCATTCACTAAAAAGTTAATAATAATTCTATAAAGATCGATGGTACCGAAGCAACACTTTTGCCGACTTCTTTCTTCCTGAAACGTTATGTTATCTAGAAGTCGGCGTTCTTATATTGGTTTCTATGTTGCTATATCGTAGGAAATACGCCGACTTCTAGATAACATAATGTTTCAGGAAGAAAGAAGTCGACAAAAGTGTTGCTTCGGTACCATCGGTCTTTATAGAATTATTATTAACTTTTTAGTGAATGACTGCAGTTACTATTGAAGTCGGTTGCTATTTTTTTGTTAAAAGTTTATTTTATTTCACATTTTTTAGTGTTGCTGGGTTAAATTGTGAGGTATAGGTAGTTCTTGCAAACGTGGTGTTAATATGAAACGAAGTTCAAGTGAGTATAAGTAGCCATGTTTGAGTAGCTTCCTGCTATCGACACCCTAACATAACATGATTACCGCAATCTCGAGTTATGTGCTGTCATGCCTTGAAGAGTTCTACGGTGATGAAGCCAAGATCGAAATTCAGGTGGGCACACTGGCAATTTTCAGCAATGCCCTGCAATGAGCACCCTAACACAAACTGGTTGCCGCAATCTAAAGTTATGTGCTGTCATCCGTTGAAGAGTTCTATGGTGAATATGTTGATGAAGCCAGGATCGAAGGTCAGGTGGAAGAATGTCGATTTTCAAGTAATACCTTGTAATTAGCACCCAAGTACATAGCGATTGCCTCAATTTCGAGAGATATGCTGTCATTTTCTGAGGAGTTCCACTGCCTATCTCTGAAGACCTTCATCAGATAATGACCAAACCCAAAATGGGACCTACCTGGAAGTATACTATTTCAAATAAAAAAAGAACTGTTCAAATCGGTTGGGAAATGACGGAGTTATGGAGTAACAACGCCAAAAAAAAAAACATACAGTCGAATTGAGAACCGCCTCCTTTTTGAAGTCGGTTAAAAATACTTCCTTAGTGGATGCCTACACTCAATGATATTTATCATTGCCTACACTGTATAAGTTCTATAAAAAAATATATGTGCAAAAATGCAAGTCTCCAAGTCCAGCGGTTTGGGCTGTGCGTTGATTTATTACCCAGGCAGTTTTATATATCCAGTAGGATAAGCCTACGCTACGATTAAACTAATTCTAAGCATTCTGTTGACAAAAAGACATGATCTTGCTAAGTTTCTTGCCCTTCTTCTTAGCAAGACTAATCGAGAGGGCGGAGGTTGGCATGTATTTATATACATATGTAACCTATTAGTAGGTACGTAGTATGTCGGGTGGGATTTGGTCGGCCGCCTGGATTCGTGCTGGGGCTCGGTTGGTGATCATTGAACCTTGTTCCTGGTCCCTGGCCGGGTCTCTGGTATGGGTTCCAGCGGTTGATTGGATTTCACCTTGTATAATTATTATAGATTTTACCTATCATTTTAATCGTATTTATATTGCTACATAACTTAAATATACCTTTAATTTAGTTCATGTACATTTATTATTTTATTACATATATTTTTACATGATTAAATTTGACTCGTTAAAAGTGTATTATGTATTATTTATTTTATTTTTTATTTTGTTTTATTGAGAACACAAACAGTCACACAGAAATCTTAATACATTTAAAAATAGTAAAGAATAGACCTGGAGGTTCCTGAAATTAACAATCAAAACAAATACACTTAATTAAGAAACAAAGTTACAAAAATACGTAAACAACATAAGACATAAACACAAAAGGCACATCACACAGACATCAAAATGGATTTTGAATACTAAATATTATGACAAAGTGAATATTGTAGTTTTAAGATAAGATTAACACATTATAGTTTAGATATTGCTTTAAGAGCATTTATTTTAAAACATTGGTGGCTTAGGGCGAACAAGTCTAAATCTTGTAAGTTCTTATTATAAAATTGTAAGCTGCGTCTGAAAAAGGTGTGTTTAGCGTAATTTGTACCAGCAAATTTAACATAAAACAGGTTACCAGAACGTGAGTAGGACTTAAGAGGGACCTTAAATAGAACTTTCTCATGTAGTGTAGGTGAGTCAACTTGGTTATTGACAAGTTTGAACAAAAACGAGACATCAAGTAATAATCGTCGGTGCTGTAAAGATGGCAAGTTATTTCGCTGGGCACTTTCAACATAACCCTTAAAGAAATGTCCAGTATGATAGTCCAGAATTTTCAGAAATTTATTTTGGACTCTTTCCACTCTAGTAATGTGCACTTTATACATAGGACTCCAAACAATGCAAGCAAATTCAAGGACACTACGCACGTACGCGAAATAAAGCATTTTATATGTCATTATCTTTTTAAAAGCTCTACCCAAACGAAGAATCATGCCAAGATTTTTAAAAGCCTTAGTAACGATATGATCAATATGGGCACAGAAATCTAGTTTGGAATCCAAAATTACACCTAAGTCTTTAATTTGAGATACTCGTTTAAGAATTTTACCGCATATCATATAATCATAATGAATTATGTTGAGTTTCCGAGAAAATGATATCGTATAGCATTTATCTACATTTAGGAATAAAACATTAAGGTTACAAAAATCAATAAATTTATTTAAATTAGCTTGGAGCATGATGCAATCACTAGGCTTAGACACTATTTGATAAAGTTTTGCATCATCAGCGTACAACAAAAAACCAGATGGGTCAATGAATTTGTCTAAATCGTTAAGGTAAAGGGAAAATAAGAGGGGACCCAAATGAGAACCTTGTGGGACTCCAGAACTAATAATTTGATAATTTGAGGTATATCCTTTAAGCGAGACTGCTTGCGAGCGGTTTTCTATATAAGATTTGATCCAACGAAAGAGGTTACCGTGTATACCGATCTGGGAAAGCTTTTTTAGTAAGGTAGAATGTTTAATTTTGTCAAAGGCTTTTGAGAAATCCGTATACACGGCATCTACCTGAAAACCATCATCCATTGCATTTAATACGTAGTCTACAAACGTAATGAGATTAGTTTCTACACTACGCTCTTTTAAGAACCCATGTTGCTGGGGCAGCATGTGACGCGATAAAGTGAAAGTGATCTGATTAGTTATAAGTTTTTCAAATAATTTCCCAAACATTGAGAGTTTGGAGATACCGCGATACTTGGTAACATCATGTTTGTCGCCGCCCTTAAAAACTGGGGTAATAAGAGCACGCTTCCATACTGTGGGAAAATGACCTTCATTTAAAGACTTAATAAATATGAGAGATAAGGGAGGAGATAGTTCATTTGCACATTTGATAAATAATTTTTTGATAAATAATGGGTGTACACCGTCAGGGCCTGCCCCTTTAGAGATATTAACTGAGTTAAGGCAATTAAAAACATGTTTTTCAGAGAGATCCACAGAGGACATATCAACAGGAGCTTCGGTATGCTCAGATATCGGTGGGTCAAGAGCCAACCCATCATCTGGTTCAAAGACTGATTGAAAATAGCTATTGAACAATTCACTGATTTCCGCCCCGTCTTTAGAATATACATCATTGAGATGCATGGCATCGGGCAACTCATTTGACGATTTTTTGCTTTTAATATACGTCCAGAAATACTTAGGAAAATATTTAATTTTTTCTTCAGCGAAATCAATATAATATTTATGACATTTTCTTTCCATTTTGGCCGCTCTTGATCTTAGTAATTTAAAAGTCTGATAATCTAGTGGATTATTGAATTTTTTCCATAATGAATGAAATTTACGTTTTTCTCTAGTTAATTTAATTAACGGTTTTGTGTACCAAATTGGATAGCCAGACGAGTTACTCACTATGCGTGTGGGCACGTGTGCATCAATGATGGTAAATAATTTTGAGTAAAAATAATTTACTGAATCCTCCGTGTTCATTGATTGCATAGGTTCCCAGTCGATAGCAGAAATAGCATTACGAATATCAGTATAATTAGCAGAAAAGAATAGTAATTTCTTGCGGGTTTTTTCCCTTAACGTGTCCTGGTAAGATATGTGTAAGTCTATTTCTAAGGATTTGTGGTGTCGATCTTCTTTGACGAGTGGAGCGGAGCAGATATTAACAGTGCTATCAAAGTTACAGAGAATAAGGTCAAGTATTCTACCATTAATATTGACGTGTGAATTGTATTGATGTAATCCAGTAACACCTAAAAAATCAGAAATTAGAGAAACAAATTTGTCAGAGTTAGGATTTGTTATATATAAATGGTTTGAGTCAAAAACTGATTCCCACATGGCATGTGTAACATTAAAGTCCCCTGAAATGAAGAACAACTCATCTGGGAATTCAACAATAAGCTCTGATACCTTATCAAGAAAACAATTAAGGTTATCATATTGATCATCACCGTGTGGAACATAAGTACACCCTATATTTAGACGAACGGAGTGTTTTTTATTATAGTTAACAGCGGTTGTAGTAGAAATACTTGAGTGACAGGGCACGAGGGAGTGGCTAGGCATACTTACGCATTCCAGTTCTAGGCAAAGCCAAACTTCTTCAGCGGGAGCTGATGCACACCACTCGGTTTTCAGCTGAATCGGTAGACCACGACGAACCGCGACCAATACCCCACTTTATACCTACTACTTTACAAAATAAAATATTTGACCACTGTTATTTTTGCTTCTGCCTGATATACTAGCTTGTACTGCACATATAGAACGCTCACGAGGGCGTTATGTGATTTCACGCCTTGTTCTTAGAAACAGATGGCGCTGTCGTCGCTACAATATTGTTGCTTCAGACAGTTAAGAAATTCACAGTTCTCATTAACTAAGATTATGTTTATTTTGCGAAAATCCATCGCAATGAATACTCTAAATATTATTAGAATGCAATACAAACTAGAAAATATCAATGAGAAACAAACCCAAAGACAAGAATATGAAAAAATTCCCCGGGCCAGGATTCGAACCTGTGACCTCTTGTTATCAAGACAAGCGCGCTACCCGGACCGGTGAATTCTTCCATCATACTTGTCCACTGTTATTTTTGCTTCTGCCTGATATACTAGCTTGTACAACACATATAGAACGCTCACGAGGGCGTTATGTGATTTGAATTTGAATTTTTCTCACTCTTGAAATATGACTACCTGGACGTACTAAAATCCCGCACAAAATATCAAAAACAATTTAAAAATCGGTTCTCAAACGCCAGCCACTGGAACAAATATGAGGCTGGCAAGCTTCACGCGCCGGGAGCGGTTAGCGCTTGCCAAATATGCCATCCGATAGTGCCCCAGCATTTCGCTGAATTTACAACCACCCTATTAGCACTAAATCTAAACATTAACCCAATTCGTGAACCGAACGATTATTTGCCTTGAATATTTTCTGTATAGTGAGGTTGTTTTTGGAGACTCTTTTGTACAAAGATTATATATGTATAAAGATTAAACTGTACAAAACAGTGCGGAATAATAGTGTTGTAAAATTAAATAATGACCCGGACATTTGAAACCATAAGCTAAAAATTGGTGGAAATGTTGAAGAATAGTGTTCTGATTGATATCCCAGACTTCCCAAAAAATCCATCTGGAGAAAATCCGCCATCTTTAAAAATGCCGCCATCATCTTGGATATTAAGGGCCTTACTATTGCCAAATGGGTACTTTCTAAGGCCTACTCCTAGTTTATGGCTAAACCAAAAATAATGAAAAAATATATTATGAATAATCAACTCTTAGACAACATATGCAACATTTTTCTTTTTCATACCACCAAAACTTCTACATGATTTTTTTTTTACTGAATGGTGTTTTTTGACCTCAAATTCCCTACTGCTCCTGAGTGGCTTGGCCGATTGAATTCATCTATGCTTTGATAAATAGATAAACTTTATAGCTATAAACATAACATAAGATTAGTCAATCGAGTAATCACGTCCAAGTGAAAAGTATAATTTTCTCCTATTTCGCCCTTTCAAGGACGCAGCGAGCGTCGTAACAGCCACTATGTATTGCGCGCTGATATGAACGTTATTTCAATGTCGTTTCCGTTGATATTTGTAGTGACAAATATCGAGCTGCTAATTTGGCGATGGTAATCGCCTTAAGCATAGCGGCTAAACCGAGCGTCTGATTGTATTCGTTTTTGCACCAAATTACTTAAGTTAAGTAATTATTACACCATGTTAAATATTTTCACGATTATTATTCAAGAAAATTCAGAAAAGAGACTTATAATATTATTGGTTGAAAAATTTTTAGTTTGTGAAATTTTCCAACTTTTCTATTTTATTTGTGATAAAAATGTTTTTTGAGAAGTCCCAATTTTATTTTGGTTGTTCGAATCTTTATTCCATTAAATCCCGAAAATCTCATTCTTAGAGCTGGCAACCCTAGTTTCAGCTGACCTGCATGCACCATCCATCTCCACTCTACCTCCGACAGGCGATTCCCGTTTTAGCTTTTACAGCTACAGCCTGCTAAGACCCCCAGGTGTGACAAAAACAAAACCGGCAACAAAAGCACAGTATAATGACAAAAGTATTTTTGAAGTTATAATATAACGGAAAACTGAGACAGGAAGAGACGAAAATTTAAAAAAAAATCGTTTTGCGGGTCAACACGTAGTAACAGGTAATTGTTTTGCTTTTCCGAATAAAATAACTATGTATAGACAACAACAACACCACAAAATAGATACTACCAGAAGGCCGACTCAGCGATGGAGCGAAAACAGACGCACACATGCATAGACGCGTACTTATGATGATCTCGGCAGAATTTCGTATTGGCATTCACCCGAGTATAGTGCGCGCCAATCTTTTAGTCGCCTCTGATTGAGTTACGAGTGCAAGCTTGCGCAGGTACAGTCAAGGAAACAATAATATGAACGGTTGATTATTAAATGTTTACTATAAGTTGGAAGGTGTACTTGTTGTACCTACCTATTTAATATATATTTATTATTTTAGTGCAATCTTAACTGTTTAAATAAAACAAATTAATATAAACACCATTTTCCTACATTGTCGCCTTAAAACGCTATAACGACCGCAAGGCATAACAACAACAATAAACCTTAACAAACTAAATCAACAAAACAACAAATAAAGACAACACAAACAGATTCAACGATTAACTTAACGAATCATAGAATTTTTTCCACGAACGTACTTTTCATGCAACGCGCGCGTGTGTAGCACTGAGATAGTGTACGGACGTAGCACTAACACTAACGCATAGTGTTGACACCTGCTAAATAGCGAGCGGGGGGTGTGGTGCGGCACCCTCGCTCCTGTAACGTCCTCCTGACACCGTAAAACGGCTATTGCGTCGCCTCTTGCGTCTATCTTCAGAGGCGACTAAAAGATTGGCGCGCACTGTATCTCCGAGATCGTCGGAAGTACGCGTATATGTGTGCGTGCGCCTGTTTTCGCTAGTTATGCGGAGTAAACATTCTGTAAGTGGTTATTTTGTGACAACACTGTGTACTTACAAAGTATAAAATATACCTATATAGATTTGTGATGAGGTATTTAAAGTAGTGATGTGGTATTTAAAAGTGATAGTGTTGAATGAATGAATGAATGAATTGAATGAATGAATTTATTTCAGAAAGAAAGTACATAATGTAGTATTTTTGTGCGTTACATTATTATATTACTTAGGGCTATCTTAACTTACTTATATGTATATACATTTAATTTACTATCCTAAATAATATACTTAAATATATTAGACATTAATGCACATAATAATTTACGGGTATCAAGGGTCGAAAACTACACACCGTGCTAGTAAAAAACTGTTTGACGGTCATGTAGTTTGCCGTTCATAACCTTCAATTGGTTTACATTAAGTGTACATAGTATTTTAAATAAATAAATAAATAAACCTAATAAATATGTAATTACCAAGTTTGTACATAATCATTTATTTATAAGGAAGAACATATAATAATATATAATAATATATCGTGTTGTGGTAGAGCGATAACGGTAGGACTCTGGATCAGACAGAATGTTCGATTTCTGACACCTAGACATGCGTCACTAAGCTACTATAGAGTATGGACGTACAGTGGGTTACCCTAGGTATCGAGTAACAAGATGTGACCAAATTGTAGATGTGTACAAAAAAAACTGGCCAAGTGCGAGTCCAACTCGCGCACGAAGGGTTCCGTACCATTTTCTATAAAAACAGCAAAAAAAAAACATGTCTGTTGTATGGGAGCCCCCTAAATATTTATTTTATTCTGTTTTTTAGTAAATAGTAGTTTGTTTTTTCGTTACAGCGGCAACAGAAATACATCATCTGTGAAAATTTCAACTGTCTAACTATCACGGTTCATGAGATACAGCCTGGTGACAGACGGACAGCGGAGTCTTAGTAATAGGGTCCCGTTGGGTACCCTTTGGGTACGGAACCCTAAAAAACTACATGACTCATTCCTCGATATATAGGCTTACCGACTGTACGCCCCTATTATGCTATGGTGATGATGTTAATTTTGCTTTTATTACACTTTTTTACATTAACAACTCATTTTAACATACAGAACAGACATTGTGTAGAAAGGCGGCACTTACTGCTAATAGCACGGTCTCCTAGGGATCCTTTGTTGGAAATTTTACCAAATTGTCTATTGATCATACCGATCCATTTTCCCAAAGGAACAAACACACGTCAATGTAAAATAAATTAGACTTTCGTGTACAAAATTCACAGTTAGTATTATTTTAAAACAAAATTTATTTATTACATTTTTTTGCTCGAGTTTGTTCCTTTGGGAAAATTATTTAGTACTTTTAGGATCAATCAGTTATCAATTACGTCCAGTAATATATACAAGGTGACTTTTTGATCATCGTCCAAATTCATACTGGAAGCTTGGTAAGTGATCAGCATCATAAATTGATAACAATAATTGTGAATTTCGTATGATGAAATTTCGACAGTCCTGGGTGAATCACTATCGGGAGTCGAAATTTCATCTTATGAATTTTACAAAAATCGTTATTCATCGTTCGTTCATGATACTGATCACTTACCAAGGCTCAAGTATGAATTTTGACGATGTTCACAAATTCACTTTGTATATTAGATAATATCTATAATTATCTAATATCTTATCTTAAATATTATCTAATATCTAAATATTAAATCTAAATATATAGGTATATAATAATCTAAATCTAAATATTTGTATATCTAAATATAAATATAAATCGCCAGTATCTTGGGAACATTCCCACGGGGCAGCGATTTGGACCAAATATAAATATAAATCGCCAGTATCTTGGGAACATTCCCACGGGGCAGCGATTTGGACCAAATATAAATATAAATCGCCAGTATCTTGGGAACATTCCCACGGGGCAGCCATTCGGACCAAATATAAATATAAATCGCCAGTATCTTGGGAACATTCCCACGGGGCAGCCAATCGGACCAAATATAAATATAAATCGCCATTGATATCCCAGACTTCCCAAAAAATCCATCTGGAGAAAATCCGCCATCTTTAAAAATGCCGCCATCATCTTGGATATTAAGGGCCTTACTATTGCCAAATGGGTACTTTCTAAGGCCTACTCCTAGTTTATGGCTAAACCAAAAATAATGAAAAAATATATTATGAATAATCAACTCTTAGACAACATATGCAACATTTTTCTTTTTCATACCACCAAAACTTCTACATGATTTTTTTTTTACTGAATGGTGTTTTTTGACCTCAAATTCCCTACTGCTCCTGAGTGGCTTGGCCGATTGAATTCATCTATGCTTTGATAAATAGATAAACTTTATAGCTATAAACATAACATAAGATTAGTCAATCGAGTAATCACGTCCAAGTGAAAAGTATAATTTTCTCCTATTTCGCCCTTTCAAGGACGCAGCGAGCGTCGTAACAGCCACTATGTATTGCGCGCTGATATGAACGTTATTTCAATGTCGTTTCCGTTGATATTTGTAGTGACAAATATCGAGCTGCTAATTTGGCGATGGTAATCGCCTTAAGCATAGCGGCTAAACCGAGCGTCTGATTGTATTCATTTTTGCACCAAATTACTTAAGTTAAGTAATTATTACACCATGTTAAATATTTTCACGATTATTATTCAAGAAAATTCAGAAAAGAGACTTATAATATTATTGGTTGAAAAATTTTTAGTTTGTGAAATTTTCCAACTTTTCTATTTTATTTGTGATAAAAATGTTTTTTGAGAAGTCCCAATTTTATTTTGGTTGTTCGAATCTTTATTCCATTAAATCCCGAAAATCTCATTCTTAGAGCTGGCAACCCTAGTTTCAGCTGACCTGCATGCACCATCCATCTCCACTCTACCTCCGACAGGCGATTCCCGTTTTAGCTTTTACAGCTACAGCCTGCTAAGACCCCCAGGTGTGACAAAAACAAAACCGGCAACAAAAGCACAGTATAATGACAAAAGTATTTTTGAAGTTATAATATAACGGAAAACTGAGACAGGAAGAGACGAAAATTTAAAAAAAAATCGTTTTGCGGGTCAACACGTAGTAACAGGTAATTGTTTTGCTTTTCCGAATAAAATAACTATGTATAGACAACAACAACACCACAAAATAGATACTACCAGAAGGCCGACTCAGCGATGGAGCGAAAACAGACGCACACATGCATAGACGCGTACTTATGATGATCTCGGCAGAATTTCGTATTGGCATTCACCCGAGTATAGTGCGCGCCAATCTTTTAGTCGCCTCTGATTGAGTTACGAGTGCAAGCTTGCGCAGGTACAGTCAAGGAAACAATAATATGAACGGTTGATTATTAAATGTTTACTATAAGTTGGAAGGTGTACTTGTTGTACCTACCTATTTAATATATATTTATTATTTTAGTGCAATCTTAACTGTTTAAATAAAACAAATTAATATAAACACCATTTTCCTACATTGTCGCCTTAAAACGCTATAACGACCGCAAGGCATAACAACAACAATAAACCTTAACAAACTAAATCAACAAAACAACAAATAAAGACAACACAAACAGATTCAACGATTAACTTAACGAATCATAGAATTTTTTCCACGAACGTACTTTTCATGCAACGCGCGCGTGTGTAGCACTGAGATAGTGTACGGACGTAGCACTAACACTAACGCATAGTGTTGACACCTGCTAAATAGCGAGCGGGGGGTGTGGTGCGGCACCCTCGCTCCTGTAACGTCCTCCTGACACCGTAAAACGGCTATTGCGTCGCCTCTTGCGTCTATCTTCAGAGGCGACTAAAAGATTGGCGCGCACTGTATCTCCGAGATCGTCGGAAGTACGCGTATATGTGTGCGTGCGCCTGTTTTCGCTAGTTATGCGGAGTAAACATTCTGTAAGTGGTTATTTTGTGACAACACTGTGTACTTACAAAGTATAAAATATACCTATATAGATTTGTGATGAGGTATTTAAAGTAGTGATGTGGTATTTAAAAGTGATAGTGTTGAATGAATGAATGAATGAATTGAATGAATGAATTTATTTCAGAAAGAAAGTACATAATGTAGTATTTTTGTGCGTTACATTATTATATTACTTAGGGCTATCTTAACTTACTTATATGTATATACATTTAATTTACTATCCTAAATAATATACTTAAATATATTAGACATTAATGCACATAATAATTTACGGGTATCAAGGGTCGAAAACTACACACCGTGCTAGTAAAAAACTGTTTGACGGTCATGTAGTTTGCCGTTCATAACCTTCAATTGGTTTACATTAAGTGTACATAGTATTTTAAATAAATAAATAAATAAACCTAATAAATATGTAATTACCAAGTTTGTACATAATCATTTATTTATAAGGAAGAACATATAATAATATATAATAATATATCGTGTTGTGGTAGAGCGATAACGGTAGGACTCTGGATCAGACAGAATGTTCGATTTCTGACACCTAGACATGCGTCACTAAGCTACTATAGAGTATGGACGTACAGTGGGTTACCCTAGGTATCGAGTAACAAGATGTGACCAAATTGTAGATGTGTACAAAAAAAACTGGCCAAGTGCGAGTCCAACTCGCGCACGAAGGGTTCCGTACCATTTTCTATAAAAACAGCAAAAAAAAAACATGTCTGTTGTATGGGAGCCCCCTAAATATTTATTTTATTCTGTTTTTTAGTAAATAGTAGTTTGTTTTTTCGTTACAGCGGCAACAGAAATACATCATCTGTGAAAATTTCAACTGTCTAACTATCACGGTTCATGAGATACAGCCTGGTGACAGACGGACAGCGGAGTCTTAGTAATAGGGTCCCGTTGGGTACCCTTTGGGTACGGAACCCTAAAAAACTACATGACTCATTCCTCGATATATAGGCTTACCGACTGTACGCCCCTATTATGCTATGGTGATGATGTTAATTTTGCTTTTATTACACTTTTTTACATTAACAACTCATTTTAACATACAGAACAGACATTGTGTAGAAAGGCGGCACTTACTGCTAATAGCACGGTCTCCTAGGGATCCTTTGTTGGAAATTTTACCAAATTGTCTATTGATCATACCGATCCATTTTCCCAAAGGAACAAACACACGTCAATGTAAAATAAATTAGACTTTCGTGTACAAAATTCACAGTTAGTATTATTTTAAAACAAAATTTATTTATTACATTTTTTTGCTCGAGTTTGTTCCTTTGGGAAAATTATTTAGTACTTTTAGGATCAATCAGTTATCAATTACGTCCAGTAATATATACAAGGTGACTTTTTGATCATCGTCCAAATTCATACTGGAAGCTTGGTAAGTGATCAGCATCATAAATTGATAACAATAATTGTGAATTTCGTATGATGAAATTTCGACAGTCCTGGGTGAATCACTATCGGGAGTCGAAATTTCATCTTATGAATTTTACAAAAATCGTTATTCATCGTTCGTTCATGATACTGATCACTTACCAAGGCTCAAGTATGAATTTTGACGATGTTCACAAATTCACTTTGTATATTAGATAATATCTATAATTATCTAATATCTTATCTTAAATATTATCTAATATCTAAATATTAAATCTAAATATATAGGTATATAATAATCTAAATCTAAATATTTGTATATCTAAATATAAATATAAATCGCCAGTATCTTGGGAACATTCCCACGGGGCAGCGATTTGGACCAAATATAAATATAAATCGCCAGTATCTTGGGAACATTCCCACGGGGCAGCGATTTGGACCAAATATAAATATAAATCGCCAGTATCTTGGGAACATTCCCACGGGGCAGCCATTCGGACCAAATATAAATATAAATCGCCAGTATCTTGGGAACATTCCCACGGGGCAGCCAATCGGACCAAATATAAATATAAATCGCCAGTATCTTGGGAACATTCCCACGGGGCAGCCAATCGGACCAAATATAAATATAAATCGCCAGTATCTTGGGAACATTCTCACGGGGCAGCCATTCGGACCAAATATAAATATAAATTGCCAGTATCTTGGGAACATTCCCACGGGGCAGCGATTTACACCAAATATAAATATAAATCGCCAGTATCTTGGGAACATTCCCACGGGGCAGCGATTTGGACCAAATATAAATATAAATCGCCAGTATCTTGGGAACATTCGCACGGGGCAGCGATTTGGACCAAATATAAATATAAATCGCCAGTATCTTGGGAACATTCCCACGGGGCAGCGATTTGGGCCAAATATAAATATAAATCGCCAGTATCTTGGGAACATTCCCACGGGGCAGCCATTCGGACCAAATATAAATATAAATTGCCAGTATCTTGGGAACATTCCCACGGGGCAGCGATTTACACCAAATATAAATATAAATCGCCAGTATCTTGGGAACATTCCCACGGGGCAGCGATTTGGACCAAATATAAATATAAATCGCCAGTATCTTGGGAACATTCCCACGGGGCAGCCATTTGTACCAAATATAAATATAAATCACCAGGATCTTGGGAACATTCCCATGGGGCAGGCATTTGGACGAAATATAAATATAAATCGCGATTATCTTGGGAACATTCCCACTAAGCGATTTGGACCAAATTTTCACTCTTTAAATTTCATATCAGGTAATTTTGTTAATTTTTCTTATGCATACATACATACAAATACTCACGCCCGTCTCCCAGAGAGGTAGGCAGAGACAACAGATTTCCATCTGCTACGATCCAGACACACCCCTTTCACCTCTTCCACATCCATCAATCTAGTCATACAAGCTCTACTTCTATTCCAGGTACTTTTGACATGGCCCTTCTTCAGTATTATTTTAATTAAAATTTTTCTTTAATGTATTTTTATTGTTAATAACTTTTATTAATATTTTAGTAATATTTAAGTTTTATGTTTAGATTTAATTGTTTATTTTATCCCTAATTAAAAAATAGCATATTTTATTGAATATTTCACGCAAAAATTGCACTTATGATACCTATGTTAATATAAATGTTTAAGTAAAATATGAATTGTTGTGTTTGTAAAGTGCCTCTTATCTATAAGATAACTCAATTAGCTCATTAACTCAACAAGCCATTAACTGTATAAACACACTAGCGTCAAGCGAGAGAGTACACAGGGTGACTTCTAATGAAACCCGATAATGTTATAAATTGTAGAAGAATAAAAACTGGTTTCATAATAACCATCCAAAATTAATTTTGTTTAGTTGAAAAAATTAGAGCCACTTAAAGATTTCCGTAAAGTCCAAAGAAATTATGATTACCTGAAAAGAAATGAGAGTTACATTGCGTAAAGATAATCACACTATTTTGGACTCGTTTCGTATGAGAATGGCCAGGATAACCATAAGTAATATTTCCAAGTTACAATTTTTAATTTTCTTTTTACTTCTAATTTTAATTATTTTACCATTTAAAATGTGTTCTACTAACGTTTTTTAATAGCCACTAAAATTATCGAGGTTTGGTTCAAAGTCACCCTGTATATGAACAAATACGATAAGGTCTCATTTATCATCAGAACATTTTAGCCTGCAGAGAAGAAATAACGTTTAGGTGTTAAATTTGTTAAGATCTGTAACTGTAAAATATATTTAAAAAAAACATTTGGTTGTTTGCATACAAGACCGAAGAAACCTATAAAATGTGCTTTTTGTCTCCAGTGACAATGTCTGCACGAGACCTCACAGTACCTCCACCCAGGATCACAGATAGACCCTTCAAGAAACCTCTGCTTTGTGGTCCAGGGCCCTGTGATGTATGGCCTTCCGTTTACGAAGCCCTCGCAAGGCCTGTCATCTCACCTATGGACGATGAATACTTCTGGGTAAGTCTAATGGCTGGCCCGTTTTGAGACGGCTTTTAATTTTTTGTTTTTCCGGGATAAAATGTAGCCTATGTATCTATCTATGCAAAAAATCACGTCGATCCGTTGCTCCGTTGCTGAGTAAAAGAAGGACAAACCAACAAACTAACAACCAACAAACCAACAACCAACAAACACACTTTCGCATTTATAATAGGGTTCAGATAAAAGTGGTACGGATTGTGACTAGCCATATAAAAAATACTTCAGAAAAAGTGTGTAGTTTAGATTTTTTTTTTGTTTGAAAATGTCGCTACAGAAATAACTAACGTACATATTGATTTTTAACATAAACACTTGTACTAGTTGTTTCATAACATAATTATATTTGTTGCACACTTCCCGTTGCACACTTCCCAACCGGTTTCGGAAATCAATCCATCTTCAGGGGATACAGAATATTTATTATTTTAATATACGAGCCATAAAACGACAAACGTATGTCAACAATGATTGTGAGGAAAAAAAAATTTTTTTTTTCTATGCTTTCTATGTTTCATCAAGTGCCGACCAATCGCAAGTATAAATCATGTAACATACATATTATAGCAAAAGTTTCGTGAACGTCGAAGTCTTACACTTGTTTCGATCTAGCTTCTCACTCGCCAAGTGTCTGAAGTGTAACGTACGATAAGGAACTTCGTTCCAAAAATCGTAACTTCTAAACTATTATTATTATTAAGTATATGGCTAGTGACAGTACATTATCTTATAAAAAATGTGCCATCTGTCTATAAATGGACCATTTGTATAAAGAGCACCTGTATAAAGACTATCAAAATGTCCATATTTTTATTTATTATTTACACATTTCCGTTATAAACAAAAAAATTTTTGGTAATCAATAAATATTATTAATACATCTAATCAAATTTGCATAATAAAACCCACTAAAAACATTTCATGTAAAGTAGGTTGTCAAGATTCATACAGCTTTCACTGTTAAAAAGTTATGATATCTCACGTAGAGCCAAGCCCCTAACTCTGCAAGGCCAAAGGGCCCAAAAAGGTGTTCAAAAAGTATGGCTTGTCCGTTTTGCAGCCGCCGCACAGACACTCCAATGCACTTATAGTAAGAAATTAAGTCACAGGTCTGTGATGTTGTGTGTGATGATGAAACTGCCAAGTCATACTTTTTCAGCACGATGTGGGGTTTGCAGAGTTTGGTCTTGTAGATTTAGCTTAGCTCTACATGAGATCTCATAACTTTTTAACAGTGAAAGCTTTATCAGTTTTGAAAACGTACTTTACATGAAATGTTTTTAGAGGGATTTAATTTCTTTTCATAAGGAAATTTTATATTTTATATTCATTAATTGATGTAAGTTACACATTTTTTTATTTTTTGCTTTGCTGTGCCTAGCCTGAATACCAAATTTCAGCTTCCTAGGACTTTTCAGAGTTTGGAATAGAAATGTTTATACACTACAGAACTAGAAGGCGAAAATTGCAGTTTTCTTAATTTTTGGTTGTCTATGTGCTAATCCTAACCTGTTGGAAGTTTGGAGTAGAAACTGTTATACAACATGTAACAGAAAGTTGTAATTATATATGAAGAGCTTATACAGTCAATTCTATAGAACAACTTGTCCATAGCCAACACTAAAATCAAGAAAAAAAAATACTATTTCGTAGAAAAATGTATTAAATAGAAAAGGGCAGTTTTTTTTTCGAGATTTCAGTGTTGGCTCCATAGTAAAAGTTGTTCTTTACAATTAACTGAATAAGCTATCCAAATAGGACCATACCTTTCAGTTACACGTTGTATGATACATAACCGGACCATCCTTTATGAGAGGTTAAATGGTAAAAGTTACAGACTTCTTAAATTTTTGTTGTCTCTGAGCCAAATTTCAGCTTTCTAGGACTTCAGGAAGTACCTTAAAGGTTTTGATGATTATGAGTGAATCAGTCAGTCAGTGAGTCAGAGACGAAATCAACGTATTTTATGTTTTAATAAAACTAGACAGATAAAACTTTTTGTATTTCATAAATCTGCTAACTACATCTTATCCTGATAATTTGGGCTCTCTAATATTATCTAGACAAAAGCTATGAGGGTTCGAAAATACGACATTACGCTTCGTGAAAAGATACGTAGTGCCCTGCTTTTTTCGGCTCATCTTGGTGGAGGCACCGCCGTGCTCCCAGATAACTTATAATGATGCATCTTATCCTGATAATTTGGGCTCTCTAGTATTATCCAGACCGAAGCTACGAGGTTTCGAAAATACGACGAAACGCTTCGAGAAAATGTATGTAGTGCCCTGCTGCCTTTAGCTCGTCTTGGCGGAGGTACTGCCGTGCTAGCTAGATAAAGATTTTATTTTAAGCGTAATGGGTAGCAAATTAATAATATCAGTTAATACGACTATTCATACTGGAGACTTTGTAATAACTGATTACGGATACGGTACGGTACGGTACGATATGATACGATACGATATGACATGGTACGGTACGAAGAAGTACGGTACGGTACGGATACGGTACGGTACGGTTCGGTACGGTACGGTACGATACGGTACGATATGATACGATACTATACGACATGGTACGGTATGGTACAAAGAAGTACGGTATGGTACGATACGGTACGGTACGGTAGTACGATACGATACGTAATATAACCGACACCGACCGGAAATATATAGATGAGATAACAGTATTTATATTTAAATTATCATGTCTATCAGTACCTATTATTTATATTTATAAAACAAAAAACATTAAAAGCTTTTACAGTGTATTTCATTTTAAGCCATTATATATTTGCTACCGTACCCTAAAATTTTATGATCGATTGCTATCAAGGCCATGATTTGGCTTTATACACCGCTATCATATCGCTCTAAAACTTAGTCACCTACTTTCTACGTCTTAACGACGTATGAAATGCTCAGAGAAGTTACATACTCCTAAGAAATATTCCGCCATTGTTATTTTTATTTTGTTGAATTGGTTCATCGAAATTATCGTTTCGTTACAGATATTGACGACAAGGAATGAAAGAATTTTTAAAAAGAATGAAGGAGTACTACATTGCTGCAGTTGCAGCCGATAATTTAGAAAATAAACGAAATATCTAACCTAACCTCTTTGCACATTTCTCTAATTTTTAATCTTCTTTCACATTATTAGGAAGGCGTATTAAAAACGAAGTGGAAAACTATATATAGAATACCAGTAAAATTATCTTCGTAAGGAAATTTCACTCACAACACACATAATACTATACCATGGAAAAAATAACATCCAATTTATTTGCGTCGCATATCGTTCACTTTATTTGTATCTTACACCATTTTAGGTTAAGTTTTAAAATGAAAGAGTTCGCAAATTAAACATTTCAAGGAAAAAAAGAGATGGAACATGACTCAAATCGCAAATAGAAATTCAAGGAAGACGTATAATTCGCTCTTGTATCGTTTTTTAGACTCCTCAGTGGGTATAAATCGCTATTGTAACCCTCTTGTATGGACGAAATCGCAAATAGAAATACAAGGTAGTTAGTGGACTCCCAATGACGTATAAATCGCTCTTGTATTGCGTTTTGGACTCCTCAGTGGGTATAAATCGCTATTGTAACCCTCTTATATTGACGAAATCGCAAATAGAAATTAAAGGTAGTTAGTGGACCCCGAATGACGTATGAATCGCTCTTGTATCGCTTTTTAAGCCCCTCGGTGTGTATGAATCGCTATTGTAACCCTCTTGTATTGACGAATGCCGCTTAATTTGTGCCCAAATGGACATATAGCGAAGCTATAGCGGGAATATATCCGGATATAAAGCCAGTTCGTATTTCATCAATTCATTCAACGGCTTATGCTCTATCGCTCATGTATTTCTCAGTTTTGTTAGTTGGGTTAATCTTATATAGTACACGGTTTAAATTTTCATGAAAAAATACAGTATTTCTGGTTGCTAAGCGCCACTTGCCTTTAGTCTTTTTTTTTATCTAGTTTCCCCCGATTTTAATTTTTCAGGGACCTTGTTTTTTTTTTCCTTTAGTCACCAAGCGATGGCGCACGGGTATAGACGGGGGCAGAGCGTTCACGCCAGAACGACATGTTTCGATGTTGTCAAGGCCACCGTACTCCCAGAAGGACTAGTAAATTTTTCATACAAAACACGTACTGCCAGCAGGACCACAGGTTGCTTCCAGCAGGACGTTTCGCACAAACAACCCGTACTTCCAGAAGAGCTTCCAGCTGGACAAACCGTGGGACGATCTATCACTAAAATCAAAAACGGCAAAATCAATGTTTATTAATAAAATGTGCCACGTTGCTACTTTATTAAACGTAATTATTTGTAGGACGATACGATGGTTGGCTAATAAATTTATTTGCTTTTGTAAAATTAGTAAATTTAAGTGGCAACTTGATGAAACGTATTTTGTGACGAGCAGCAAACAATTCTGTCTTTGACTCCTCATTTAATTAACTGCTCTCTAGTCCGTGGGCAATCTGTTTCCCGTGGTAAAGTTAATGTAGGGAAGGTTACATTCAATAAATAAAAACATGTAGTTTTATGATTGGTGAAATAC
This sequence comes from Ypsolopha sequella, assembly GCA_934047225.1. NCBI lineage: Eukaryota > Metazoa > Arthropoda > Insecta > Lepidoptera > Ypsolophidae > Ypsolopha > Ypsolopha sequella. The sequence continues at coordinate 16,599,224 of OW203996.1, forward strand.
TTTCGATTTCGGCAAATGCCGAAGTCATTTTACAAACAGGGGGCATTTTACAATTTGACGAACAGCAAATTACAAAACAGCAAGCGCTTAGAAGCTGATGACGCCGTTTGTAAAATGCCAACTTTTACTATTTCTCTGCCACATATGGATATTATACGTTTCTGTCATTCCCGTTGTTTCAGGCAATGGACGACATTCGAGCTGGCCTTCAATACGCCTTCCAGACCACGAGTCCTCTGGTGCTCGCGATCAGTGGCGCTGGTCACACCGGCATGGAGACTGTCATCAGCAACCTGGTGGCTCCGGGAGAAACACTCTTGATTGCAGCCAGGGGCATCTGGGATGAGCGAGCTACCAGCATGGCTAAGAGATACGGTAAAATCTTTGAGAACTTCCTAAGGCCTCGACAGACAAAATGCGTAACGTTGTCGGGGCAATATGATAGTGTGTTATTGGCGGGCGAATTATTATCGAATTGTATGAGAGACGCCAGACAGAAATGCCCTCCTAAACTCAGTGTGGTGTGGCGTTTTCTGTGTAGCGTATATCATAGACTACCAAAGTAAATCATCGCCAACAACATACCATCATCTGACCCTGAAAACGCCAAAATTCCTGCCTAACGAGGCCTATCGTACTTTGCATGTCGTGAAAAACGCCCGTGTCGTTCATTTTGAAGCGCAATTCCAGGAATTCATAAAGAACTACTACTTTTATTTGGAGTGCTTAGGAAAAGGAACGAGAGAAAGTAGGTGCACGAAAAGAATTCAAGAGGACTGAAAAATACAACTGTAGAAATTTACGGTCACGTCATCCGATTCCGCTACATGCGACGACTCTTTCTATGTGACGACTGACCTATAAGCACAAGTGAAACAAAATCATGCGACAAGATTCCAACCCAATATACCTCACCAACCCGCTTTCGGTTTGTCGTCCCGCTGATGTGAAAGCGACGCTTTACTTGGCTGGGGGTGTTTCTTTGTGGCGTTTCTGATACACTTCTATAGTAATTCCCACTCCCACCGCACTATCACCTCGCCCCGACAAAGCTACGCTTTCTTCTGACGAGGCTTCTGACTATTATGGACTTAGAAGCAAATGTTGGTATTTCATAGTTTGTGGTCAACTAGTTTTACCCCAAACAAAGAACAAACTTAAAAAAATTAAATTAAACGTGAAATTAAGTATTTACTTAATTACTCCACGATGTTAAACATGTCCCATCATTAGAACAGACGCAAAAATCAACACACACCACACATTAAACACCTACACCACACAACCCAACACTTCATGCAAAACAGAGAACTGCATTTATCTGCTAGAATGCCGGTACTGTCCGGCATTCTACGTAGGTGAGACAAGAAATGCGCTCCATATTAGAATGAACCATCATCGACACACTACAGACTCAATACCTCATAACACTTTACCTATACCCACACATGCTCGCTCTCATTCTCATTCATTTAACAACTGCTTCACTGTTCGTATCATTAAAGCATTTCACCCCCCTTTGACTGACATTGAACTGAGAACTTGGGAATCGTCTTACATTTGGTCACTTGGTGCCCACTACGGAGCCGGACTAAACAGACAACACTGACCGACAGACACACCCTTCTCTACCTTAACCAGATGAGAGCAAAAAGGTAAATGAAATAGGTTAAGAAAATAGGTTAAGTTTTTATTTATGACAATATTCCATATTCGACGGACGACGGCCCCAAGTGGGTCGAAATATATACCTATCGAAAGTTTTCTTTTTTATTTAATTTCTACCATAATATTCATAAACAGTAAAAAAAGTATTTACTTAGATGATTTATAGTTTTTAATTTATTGTGACCAGGGATCAAGCCAGTAGTGTACCAAACAGCATTAAACAAGACATTCACGCTTGAAGAGTTGGAGCCTCAACTGAAGATGCACCAGCCTACAGCGTTATTCATCACGCATGGTGACTCCTCGACTGGAACTGTGCAGCATTTACCTGGTCTTGGAGATCTGTGTCACAAGTATGTCCTCCATTTACCTGTTACAGGATCTTTTTCACGATTATTTATTTATAGGTTCTTCATTTCAAAATTTATAACATTTTAACCAAAATCCAAAACAAAAATACAAAGTAAGTCTATTATACACTCGCACAGTTTACTTACATACATATACACCCAGAGAGATAGGCAGAGACCACAGATTCCCCATCTGCTACGATCTTGATACACCACTCTTTCGCCTCTTCCACAATTTAAATAGATTACATATGTGGATTACCAGACAAGTTAAAACTTATGCCACACACATTGTTTAAAAAATATTTATTTAATTGGTTAGTAGATAAGTGCTTTTACACTGTAAAAGAATTTATAGAAATAAAATATTGTGACATTGTAATTACTAATAAGAGTTGAAACATGATTGGTTTTGTTTTTAATACATTAAACATAAATATGTTACTGCAAAATTTTTGCATGCCTTAATTGGTTAAATGTGCTGTACATAAATGATTAAATAATATTGTAATATCTATAAACCACATTAATTGCAAATAAACTATTTCTATTTCTATTTCAAAACCTACCCATTAAAACTGTTTATTCGAATATCAGCTCAGCATATTACACGCAAACCATTCCCAGAACTACAATATCAAGCTGGAAACCACTGAAGTATTAAGTGTTGAACTTTAATTTCCTTAAAAGTCAGTATGAAATGTTTTCATTGTTAGCAAAAAACTTACCAAGGCCTGTGGCGATCGAGTTAAAAAAGTTGTCCCGTCTACAAGGACTTCCGTGTGACCTGCATGCCAACACGCCCTTAAGTTTGACCAAGTTATTTCTGCAGCGTGCCACTTAAAAAGCGACCCTATATCTAATGAAAAAAGATTCAGAAACTTGAAAACCAATTTCACAAATATGTTTGCTAGTACGCTAGCCGAGGTGAAAGAGGGACGTCGACCCAATTAAGTGGTATAGAGGAACATAAAAATTCTTTAAAGCCTTAAAATAACATTCAGCTCTTTATTGCTGCTACTAAAAGAACTTATGAGTTTTTAGCTATCTCTGCATTTTGCAGAAGTTTTAATTGATTTTATTTGCCTGTTTTGTTTAAGAAATTAACTTATATTGGAAAATATTTCCTGTTACTACGAGCATAACTTTGGCACCATATTTTGTTGTTAGGAAGGTTGCGAGCAAAATTTCTAAATCATGTGCCCATGTCCCCATATGGTTCATATCAATAGGGATTAAAGTTTAGATCAATACAAATCGATTTGGTCCATTAAGAGGCCTACGGAGCAATCCTAGTTCATACAAACGAAATGCCAAAACCATTTGTAAATCATAGATATTCTTAAGGTAGTGCGTATTTATCCTTGATTTATCCCGATCGCATTACAAAATATCTAGGTTCCTAAATATTTATTAAATAACAACATTGATTTAAACATGAAATATGAGAAAAGTTTGCTTTCTATTTACATTTTAAATTGCTTATTATGTCGTCTTTAAATCAGTATCCTTTCAAAATATATATTTGGGAACCTAGATATTCTGTAATGCAATCGTAATAAATACGCACTATTTTAAGAATATCTATGATTTATAAATGGTTTTGGTATTTCGTTTGTATGAACTGGGATTGCTTTGGGATTGATTCCGATTGCAATGCAGAGTATATAGGTTCCCAAATATATATTAAATAAGAACACTTAAACATGGTTTAAACATGAAATATGAGAAAAATAAGCTTTCTATGGTAATTTTAAATTGCTTATAATGACGTCTTTAAATCAGTGTCCTTTCATAATATATACTTGGGAACCTAGATATTCTGCAATGCAATCGGAATATATACACAACACCTTAAAATATCTATGATTCACAGATAATTTGTGAAAATTTAAAACTATTATCCTTCCTCTGTACCCTGAAGTTTATTAAGAATATTTTCTTACATTTTAATCTCTAATTTTGAAAACTTTAAAGAAGATTAAAGACACAAGAATGTAACATCTTCTATACTAATAATAAAGTAGAAAAAAATTCGCACTATTTTTTAACCAATTTCATTTAAAGTTGTACGAAATTTTAAATGAAATTGGTAGTTTCATTTTAAATTTCATTTAAAATTAAATTTTACATGAAATTAGTAGCAAAATTCTAGTTTTGGACTCAGTAAAATTTTAATTTTATTATATTTATTTTATTAAAATTAAGCCCAACCCGAAAACGGGGCAGATAAACGCGGGCGGAGCCACAGGGAAATCAATGTGTGGATAAACACTTACTTGTAAACTGAGTTATTATAATGAGATTATATAATAAGTGCTTTTATCCAGACGAAAGGTGAATATTTATTGATAAAAAATATAACAGGAAAAACTATAGCATACTCCCAAAATGCATAACTTATAAAGTGCTTCGATTTTTATTTCATACGAAAATTGATATTGGTGTCGATTCGGTGTAACACAATTTACTTATTTGACAGGACTAAACTTAATTTAAGTGTTCTGTCTTCGTCTTTCGGTATCGAAAAGACAAAGACAGGACTCTTAAAATAAGGTCGTTAATTAAAGTTAATTCGTGTTGCGCCGAATCGACACCGATGTTACTTAATTTATAGTAGAAAAGAGGTACAGTTGGACACAAACACAAATCACACTTAAATGCTTAAATTTCTTTTAAAGTGAATATTTTTTTGTTCCCATCTCGTACATCGGGACCAGGGGGCTCTACCGCGTAATTCTCATTTGTATCAACTTCAAGTATATGCATGCGAAATTCAACGCGTGCAAAAGAGATGGCATGTTAGGCGGGCGTCGTCGCACGCACGTCAAATTTCAATCTCAAGTTGATGTTGATGAAAATGAGAATTACGCGGTAGACCCGCTGTTCAGAATTTAAACGTCACTTCATTCATTATTTGTTCCTAGTTATGAATTATTATTCATGATACGGGAACAACAAAATAGTAGTTCATGCTACAAGGGCGAAAGGAACAAATTACGAGGACGATTTAAAACACGAGCGTAGCGAGTGTTTTAAACGTAACCGAGTAATTTATTGCTCTTACGCCCGTGTATCATACTAAATACGTTTTTCAATGCATAGTGTGAGGAAATATAACAAATATAGTCTTGTGAACTTTAAATTATGATTGGCTCAAAAGGACTGTATCCAGAGCCGTTAAACTGTGGAAAAAAAAATTATTACAATTATGGTACACAGGAAAAGTTGCAGGTTAGCGACCTTCTAGTAAATAAATAAAAAAAAAAAAAAGCCCTAGGGCAAAATTATCGACTTTCTGTTCGATTTTGATGCATAAAAAGTGGGCCTTTACGAGCACTTGCATTGATAATAATAAAAAGGCATCGTAAGCGAATCATATGGCATCCTATGTGAAAGAGGTGTGTGACAGGCCATAATGGGGTTCTGTCAATGGATATCACTAAAATGGAAATTATTTTATCAATTAGAGGATTATTAATTAAATTAATAATTAAATAATTTGTGTTGTAGAATTATTTTATTTAATAAATAGACAACAGCGACACCTGTGTGTTTAAGTAAGAACACTTGGGAATTCGAAAGTAGTGACGGAATTTTTAGCTACATGGCGTTGATATTTTAAATAGACAACAGCGACACCTGTGCGTTCAAGTTAGAACACTTGGGAATGAAAAGCAAAATGTTGCCACTTTTCAGCCAGTGCTGTTCTTATCGATATCATGAAATTGACGGCGTTTCTTATACTCGAAAACTCATACGGTCAAGTGATGCAAAATTTAACAAAAATATAACATTACACTTTTACACAAACTTTTCGGAAAAAAAATTCCACATGGTCTTTTTAAGATTGCTTCATAGTTATTATTGAAAATAAAAACTTGCAATTTCATAATAATCGATAACGAATCTTTTAAAACCGTAACGAAATCTCAGTAACTGTCAACATAAAATACTGGTATTGTCAGGTGTGTTAAAAAATATATTAATATATAAGTATTTATTAAATATTTATTTATTAAAAAAAAAAAAAATATGGGTATTTTATTTTGATCCATACTTTTCATGATACGAATATTCAGAGAACTAAAAAAAAACAGAAGATGCTACAAGCGATAGTTACAGCAAATTTGATGACTTTAGCCCAGCAAATAAATGGTTTATCGTTGTTATTTTGGTCAGCTCCCTCGATTTAAATCGATTACCATTTACATATCTTGCATTGCATTGTAAATGAAATGAAAAACTCGTGTCGTGTAGGTATCTACTATCTACTGAACCACACTCTAGAATAGTCATTCTCGGTGGCTTATTATTTGAATCGATTATAATAAAAACCCACTATTCAAAATGTATTATTCGTAAAGTCATTACGAATAAAACTGCATACTTATATAACTAAATTACTAACGGAGCATATTTCGTATCTTGGAACAATCGAAAAATGTCTCAATCATTCAACCGATCAACAAGATGGACGTTTATCTCGATTGTAAATTTGATTGATTATGATTATCTCGATTGTTGAAATATCTCGTAAACACGCGTTACTACCATACGTCATGCTGCAGTAAATATCGATATCGACATATCGACGTATATCTTTCCCTATTTTTATTTTTCGAATAATGGCAACACTCTATCTATCAATGGAGTGTCTTGGATTGAAGACCTTACTTTAGAGGGCATGAATGGACGTAATCAAATGATAAACGAAACTGAACCTTACATCATTGAGAGAGAATTCAGAGTTCAAGTGTTATCGAAGGAACGGTCAAGAGAGCGTGAAATTAAATGAAGACGTATGAGGGGTGTTGTGAGGGGAAACGAATCATGCATATTGCCAAATAGGGCAATGCTTAGGATGTTTTAGGAAGGGGTGACAGGTAGAGTGCGGTAGATCTAAAGAGGGGAGGGAAAATTGATCGTGAGAGGCATGACCAAATAAGGCAATGGTAAAAATTAGAGGCGGGGAAGCCGTAGAAAAATTGAGTGGGGGAAAAACTTTATAAGGTGGGAGCATGGATTTTTACGGGAGTTTTTTCGGAGGAGCACTCAAGTGAGAATATTTTCTGAGGTGCATACGTCGCGTCGTGAAGGCATACGCTTGCCTCATTTTAGAGTGTTATTCGAGAATCGTAAGGAAGTGGCTGGATAGCCAAGATCGCGAGTGAAGGCGCTCGTCGCCTGGTTAGGAAGCACTTAGTGAAGCCCGTCGATTGGCATAGTGCTTTAGAGTCGCGTGTGATAAATTCGGCACTCGCTTGGCCAAAAATTAGCTTTCGGGTGTGAAAAATTACAGGGTCTTAGGCCGTTGAGCCTTGAGACTGTGTTCCTGTGGAGCAGATAATTCAGCTGAGTTGCATGCTTTATTATTTCGTTACTGTGTTTTTTTATTTTCTGTGTGATTTGATTTATTTTATTTTTCACGTGTCTCGATTTATTCTGTTTTATTTTTCATGCGTCGTAATTTACCCAGTATTTTATTTAATTTTCCGCGGTTCAAGATTTATCCCGTATTTTTAATTTATTGATCAAGAGTCGCGATTTGTCCAGAATTAATACTAAATTTTACGTATGTTGCGATTTTCCAAAGTAGTATTTACAAATTATTGGTTTGAGATTTTTCCTAGGTTTTACTTTTATTTTCCGTGTGACGAGTTTTATTTTAATTTTCACGTGCCTTAATTTTTCCTGTTTTATTTTTCGTGTGTCGTGACTCAGTATTTTATTTTATTTTCCGCGGTTCGTGAATTATCCTGTGTTTTTACTTTATTTTTCATGTGTTTTAATTATTATATGTATTATTTTATTTTTTCGTGTGATTTATTTTTATTTTCCACGTGTTTAGATTTTTCCCGCTTTATTTTTTTGTTTGTCGTGATTTCCTCAGTATTTTATTTTATTTTCCGCGTTTCGTGAACTATCCTGTGTTTTTACTTTATTTTCATGTGTTTTAATTATCATATGTGTTATTTTGTTTTTCGTGTGGTGTGATTTATTTTATTTTCCACGTGTTTTGATTTATCCTGTTTTATTCTTCGTGTGTCGTGTTTAACCCGGTATTTTTATTTTATTTTCCGCAATTCGTGAATTATCCAGTGTTTTTACTTTATTTTTCTTGTGTCTTGATTTATCATGCGTGTTTATTTTATTTATCATGTGGCGTGATTTATTCAGAATTCATATTTTATTCTTACCTAGTATTTTCGTTTATTTTCCACGTTTCATAATGTCATAATATTTTATTTATGTGTGTCGTAATACATATTTTAAATATCGCGTTTCATGGTTTTTTCCAGTGTTTCTATTTCAATTTTCGTGTGTCATGAATATCCATATTAGGAACTACGTTCTGTACTCGTGATTCAATATTGCTTTATTCCTACTTAAATCACAACAAGGGGAACTAGAATTTCTTTAGTAAATTGTCTAGTAATATGGTCATGTCTCTGGGAACCTTAGGGAAAGAAGTAGAATTTTAGAATTTTACGGTTTTTGAGTTAGGTAAAGGTCAGTAAAGCGTTGTGGGATTTATCAAGAACAATATAACCATATTTTGTCTTGAAATAATTTTAACTATAATTTTATGAAGTTATGTGTTCAATGTATGTACCCCAAGTCCAGCCTTAACAAATGCCTGGTATTTTAGTTGAAATGATTTATTTGATGTGTTACCTTTAGTTACTGAAAGACCAGTAAAACTTAGTAGTATATTTGCATTTAGAATAAATATTTCTGGAACCATAGTTGCCCTCATTGAAAGGGCAGAATTCAAGTTCATAATTAGATCTACCTAGAATGGTTTTCATGAAGAAGTGTTCGATGGGAATAATCCCAGGATCAGCCTTAATTAAAGGTCAATGGTTTTGATAGGTACTTACAGAAATTGTGTATCTCATAGATTCAAATTTGGCTTATTTATTTTTAATAAAAAATAAAAATGAATAAAGCCTTAGTAAGAATGAAACTTTAATTAGTTTGAATATTATGAAAGGAAAGAATTAAATTTCATAATTAGTATGAACAGGTGTGGTTTCTTGTACTTGGAGAAGGAATGATTTTAATTTGCAATTTAATGTTGTGCCTGTAAAATAAAGGTGCTTTGGGTTGATGAGATTAAATGTGCTAAGGGACAATACCAGCCCTTTTGTAGAATTCTATACACCACTCGGGGTAGAATCTACTTTTATCAGGTATGTTTATATTTATCACCCAGTTTTTGTAACACATTTAAAGATGGCCGAGAGATAGCCTTAAGTAATGTTGAAAATTATTCCGATTCCAAATATAGGGAAACTATATAGCTGGATCAATGTTCATCAAGGAAAGGAGCTTTACGTACATATTTCTCTAATAGCTGAAGTTTGACTCTAAAAATTAAGGGCATCCTTTAGGCTTGCAGACATTTATAGACCAGCAAAAATAGGTCTTGGTTCCACAAAAAATAGTCTAAAATTTGGTTTTATTGAGTACTTAATCCATAATATGAACCTGGGTTAGGCAAATAGCGGAAAGCAACGCTTTGTTGACATTCTATTTACTTACCACTCGTAATGGGAGAACAACTCTTCGTAGGTATGAACAGAATTATTTAGAATTTTACTCTTCTTAGATGTATTCAGATTGTTTGTCTATGTTGCTAATTTTATGAAGTAAGATATCTGGCAGAGATTCTGAAGTATAGAAATCACCTTGCAACACTAATGTTTATCACTTTTGTCTGAGAGAGAAAGAGCTTTCCATACATACTTTTAACTGCCTGAGTTGGTCCCTAAGATAGCAGGACGACTACATAGATATTTATAAAGCTCTTGACAGATAAAGTCTGACTCTGGCTCTCTGGTATAGTCCAAAACCTGGTCTACAATAAATGCATATTTTGCAGCCACAATAATAATCACTTATTTGTTTGGTTTTGAAATAAATTTCCAGATCCAAGAATTATGTTATTTCCATCTAAAGCTGTGTTCAGTTTAAGAGAAAGACAAGACTATAAAACCTTATATATTTATACTTTACATATTTACTTGTAGCAGAAAAGTAATTTGTCACTTTTATTTGTACTTAACTAAAATTAAAACGAGAATACACCTCTTTGGCAATATTCTTTAAAGTAAAGGCTGAAATAGAATTCCCATACACTTGTATCAAAACAAGTAAACTTTCATCTAAGTATGAATTTCAATTTATAAATATAGAATTAGTTTTACCCTTTCCCACAAATGTTTTGATGTGGCCTTATAAGTGGCTCATCTATTTATTTATTGTATCCTGGAGTGCTGTTATCATTCAGCCAAACACAGGATACGCTCGCCTAAGTTTCTTGTCCTTCTTCTTAGGTGCAGTAATCGAACGGACAGGATTTAAATAGAATTCCCATACAATAGTAACAAAATATGTAATTTTCATCTAATTATGAATTTAAATATACTTAGAATCAGTTTATCCTTTCTTACAAATATATCGAAAAAGAAACCCTTCTCACTTGTATCAAAACAAGTAAACTTTCATCTAAGTATGAATTTCAATTTATAAATACAGAATTAGTTTTCCCCTTTCTCACAAATGTTTTGATATGGCCTTATAAGTGGCTCATCTATTAACAAAATTTATTGTATCCTGGAGTGCTGTTATCATTCAGCCAAACCGAGGATACGCTCGCCTAAGTTTCTTGTCCTTCTTCTTAGGCGCAGTAATCGAACGGACAGGATTTGGCCCAGAATTAGTACCATATGATGTACTTATATATCAGATTAATTTAGTACATAAAAGTACTTTATCCTAAATCTCTTCGGGAGGATTCCTCGATTCTGGAGTCGGAATTCACCAGAGGGCCGGCGGGGAGGGGCCGTTTCCCATTTCAAATAAAAAAAAAACATATTATTTTCGTAAGGCTTTGAATGGCCTTGGTTTCTATGTTTAGACTTTATATACATCCTAAATTATATGAAACAACATTAAGCTGGATGAATCCCAGTAAAATTGACTTTGGTAATTTATATTGATCCAAATTAGATAAGACCACTACAGCTACACAATTCATGTAAGGTTTCTCTTCATTTCACTCCTGATCTCTAAAATTTTAAGGTTTATCAAATATATCTTCAAGCCAAAGATTCAATAAGTAATTGAAGCAGTTTATGCAGGATTTATTTCAGCCTTTTACATAGGTTTTTGTATTATTAAATTTCTCTTTACTCCTCTATACTTATTTACAGATAGTGTTAGCCTTGTCTTTCCCTTGGCCTCAAATTAGTCTACCAATGTCTTATGATAAATGTTGCTGAACTGATTTACTCCTTAGGAACTTTAGATGAATTAGTATACTTACATTAAGCTCAAGTCAAATCTCATTTCTATTAAAAGGACTAGGGATTACACACTTGCGGTTCACAACGAAGGGTCACCATAACTTAGACGATCACGCTGCCAAAATAAAACCAGTTCGGAATGCTCTATACCAGGGTAGTTGGATTTTACGGGGTTGCAATTAATTCCATATGCACTAGATAATGGTAGTTTATTTGTTTATTATTTAATTGGGCGTTTAGTAAGTAAGTAGTATAGCAGTAAATAGTAGGAAGTAATAAGTAGATAGTAGGAGGTAAGAAGAAGAGAGAGTAAAGGGGTTCCGGGGGTTAAGGGGGGTCAAAGTGTTTCAATTGGTGTGCCGTGAACAGGATCTGGGTTTTGAATATTTTTATAATCGTTGTAATGTAACAGTTAGGTATAACATTTTATTACTTTATAATCAGAATTTACAGTTCAATGTTAGAGTTTTTATGGGAAGGGCATTCCGAACTGGTTTTCAACTGGTTCCGAGAAATGGAGAATAGAAATGAGAATGACACACTGTTTTTATTTACTTTTAGCAAAGTTAAGCATAGAGATAGGTAAGCATTATTATAGTTAACAGGTTTCTTTTTTGCGAAGGGATAAGGAGCGCGCTTTTGAAGGGTATTAGAGTGAGACTTTTCATAGATCTAGGGGTGGTTTGGTAGCAGGCTTCTCATATAGCATTTTTGATTATATAATAGTGCTGTTTAGGTCTGGAAGATAAAACATTGTCTTTTCCGTGTAGTAGGGCAAACAAGTTAGGAAAGCAATTGAGGTAGGAAACAAGTATGGTTGATGCGAGGTTAAGAACAAAAGGGGTGTAATAGTATCGTGGTGGATGGGAGCTTGTGGTCCCTGCCTACCTCTCATAGGACTGTATGACTATACTAGATTGAAGGTTGTGGAAGGGACGAAGGAGGTGTGTCAGGATGGTGGCAAGTAGTAGTTCGTGGACTCTGCCTAGGTTTGTGGTGTTTGGATGGGTGTCACTGGTTTACTACATAACGTATTGTCACCAAAGATTTCAAAAGTAAAGATAAGTCATTATCGTAGTATGACAACACCAAAATGTTTCCACCTATAAATGGGTGACGCTCACACATTTGGAGTCAGTGATCATCTGAACACAGTGATAGTTGGACGTCTTTAAGTGCACTTAGAGTTTTGAATTTTCAAGACTTTAGTAGACTCGTCAGTTTGCTGACCTAAGGTGGACGGATTGCGCACTCATAAGAGTGCGCGCGTCGGCATTATGCTAATGCACACATTCAAAAACAATGCAATAGATTGTGGGTGCCAGGGCTCATCTAAACTTTTGAAATCTTTGATTGTCACAATATTAGCACTTCAAGTATTATGTTAGGTTTTAATACCAGAGGAAGAAAAAAATAAAATCTTATGGTGTTTTATATAACTAAGATAAAAAAATACTAATTTTGGTTTTATATATTTTTAAATGACATTCAAGGCTTTTTGTAAATTCTATGTAGGGACAATAAAGTACAACATGATGTTTTGATGCATACTGTTACTTGATAACTTAGATATTTTAATAGTTTTTACTCGTATATGTAATTGAGTCAATTTCATATATTTGGACAGAAATGATTTTTTTTTATTCTTAAGGAACCGGGGCCTAATTTTGGATTTGATTGAATAAACACTTTGGCGTTTCATGTTTTATGTAAATTTAATTTCTTTAATATTTTAGAATCGGTAGGTTAAATCACTGATCAGATTAACCAATTTTATCTCCTAGCAAACATTACATATACGGACTGAGACCCCTATGTATTAATTTGGTTTGAAAAATAGCGTTGATTAGAATAAAGTCATAGACTTTACCACGACAGATAAGCTCTATGGTGATGGCTTCTAAATTATTGTATGTAAGTTAAGTGAGTCACTGTCTTTTCCTAAAGTATGGTTGAGAGAGGCATGCTTTCTTTATTGGTGATCGGTGGAAGTGTTCGGGTGTCGATGTCGCATTCATTTCATAGATTCTAGGGCAGATTTGTAATAGGGCCATTCCACGCGAAGCAAGATCTATTGTAAGGTACATAGGATATCCAAGCGAAGTGAAATCTGGAAAATAGAAATAGATTATTATAGGTTGTCTGTCTCTGTTAAGAAGAAAAGGTTGTAAAGGTAAAGCTGATACATACTAACAGAGAAGTCAGGAAAAAAAATGTTTTAGTACGGTCGCCGGTATGACAGGCCTCCCTTAGTAGAATGTGTCGTGGTTTCGTGATAATTTAGTCTGGCAACAGACAGGGGGCGACATGTACTGCGAGCTCCTTTACATACAATTTTATGAGGCCAAAGCAATAGAGAGCCAGAACTGTAGACGACTGTACTTGGAGATTTTATAGTGATGTGGAAGTATATCTTAGGTTCATCATTGAGATCAAGTGTGATATTATTATGAAAGGACTATTATTGTGTGAGTGATCATTAGGTAGGCCAGTTAGTTTTTATTGTACCATTAATTTCATAAGCAATGCAAAAATTAATGCATAGTTTTTTTCCTATGATTTTACTTAGGTAAACCTTTTAACAATATAAAATCATAAAGCATTCTGGCCGAGGAGTCAGTCATAAAATAACAGAGGTTGACTATGTAAATATTTTGGTTTCAAATGTTAGTGTTAGATTGATAGGTCATAAGTGATTTAGCTCGGTTCGTATCCGGGTAAGAAAATAAAAGTCTAGAGTAAATAGGGTATGAGTATATGAGTATATATGAGTAAATATGCGTTATGTATGACAGACTGACGTAAAGGAGGTTTAGTGTTCGGTTAGGTCGTCGGGCGTCGAACAATTCAGTAGGTATGTCGACCATTTGACTGCAATAAACTTGACTTGTTTGAAGGGGTGTTGGCGGACGACCTTAACGAACGCACGGGGTTAGAAGGGGCGTTCGTGTTAACTGGCACGGTCTCCACGTTTGGCAGTCGTTGGAGGGTCGGTTACGTTGACAAGTAGGCTTGGCGTCGTTGCGCCCAACAGCTGATTTTTCGGAGTATCGGATAGTGTAATGGCCTCGGCTAAAGGATTTGTAAATGGCTGCCGTTCCATTGGTCTCATTTTTCTTTGATATTATTCTTCCTTTTCTCGTTTGCACGGGTTTTATAGTTAACGGAGAAACTGCCGCCAACCAACATGGTTTAAGCCATGATCAATTTTGGAAACCTGAAATTAGCTGCACAATCACGTTAGAAGACCTCTTTCTCAGCGAATTTTTTTTTTTTTTTTTTTTTTGCCGGTTGTTTGTGTCCATTACTGAGTCGTGAGTGTTGTTGATAGAAATTGGATGATTGTAGTACGTTCAAGACCATCCAAGAGTAAAAAAAAAGTTGGGTAGATTTTGAAATTTTATTCGAATAGTTTCAAAATAGGTTTAAGAATTATATATAAGAATATATAAGATTGACGACGACTGGTTTATACTTTTGTGGAGACTAACATTCTACTTATATGTCGATACATGTCATGAGAGAGATAGGAGAATGGTAAATTAGGGGCAAGGGGAATGGTACATTGGGGCGAGGAGAATGTTACATTGGGGGCGAGGAGAATGGTAAATTTGGGGGCGAGTTTTGTAAGACAGATGTAAGCAGTATGAGATTTGAGTGTGTTTCAAGATTAAAACAAATAGGGACATTTATTTGGGTTTCGAATAATTACACAAGGTTTTAATGTGTGGCAGTCGAGAGATGATTAGGGATATGAGGCTATTTTATTTTAATTTTTTATGGCCTAAAGTAATTTTGAATTACTTATGTAAATGTTGGTTTTATTTAATAATGGGATAAGAAAAGGTGTAATTTCTCAAATCATTTGAAAGGCCACTAATTATCTTGTGTTACGCTGAATATAATAAAGCGGTGGTTAAATAATGTAAATCTATGGCCTTATGCAACTACAATCAAGTCAATCGAATATTAACTTGTTACCTATCCTGTCATTCTGTCTGTTCTGACGAGAGCAAATCAAAAATATTTCGTGTTTATACTTTGATGAAAATTAATTGGAAACTCTTTCATGAATAGGTGACAGACTAGCATAGATAACATAGATTACAGGATTCAAATGGTCATGTGATAAAGGGGGCGAAAGAATGGTTAAGAAAATCTAAATAAGAATGAAAAACTTATTGACATGTTTTAAACTTTGTAAATTTTGAATATGAGAGGAGAGGAATTCGGCTACTATAAACTTACGAAAACCATTGTAGCGTAGCGGAGGCATAGCTGTTTATGTGCGACTGATTGTACTTATTATTTATATTCACTCACTGGTTTTTGCCCGCGACCGCGCCCGCGCTGATTTTGTTTGAGTTTTTGGGATTAGAAAGACGCTATCTGGCCCGTGAACTGTCTCTATGCGGAGAATTGTGTGGATCCGTTGCTCTGTTGCTACGTGAGGAAGGAGCAGACCAACAAGCCAACAAACGCACTTTCTCATCTACTACCGATTTATTTAAGTTGTATCAGAGATTTACGCATCTTAATCTAGATAGCATTTTCAATGTTTGATTCGTGTTGAATTTTAAAATTTTGTCTAAAGCAATAGAAGCTCTTTTGGCCACACTTTTGGTAGGGGACCGTTGAGTTTGCGTGTTTTGGGGGTTTGGTTTTGATATGTTGATCGGATTTTGCGATTTTTGTTTCGACTTAAATAGAAATGATGTAGTGGCATTTCATGGACACCCTACAGTGAGGTGATGGCGTTAGTATGGAGGTTTGGGTGTGATGACGCCTCTTAAGAAAGACCTGCCTATTCGATAAACTGGTCGTTTGCCCCGAGCTTTGAACTCTTGGAACCCCTCTTGAGGCTCCATTTGTCGGCGGCCTCTTGACCGATTTGGGGCGTGTTCGGGCTTGAAGATTCCTTTTGTCTCACTTTTCGGCGGCATCTTGACTGATTTGGGGCGTGTTCGGGCTTGGAGGTTCCTTTTGTCTCGTTTTCCGGCGGCATCTTGACCGATTTGGGGTGTGTTCGGGCTTGGAGGTTCCTTTTGTCTCATTTTTCGGCGGCATCTTGACCGATTTGGGGCATTTTTGGGCTTGGAGATACTTTTTATCTCACTTTTCGGCGGCCTCTTGACCGATTTGGGGCGTGTTCGGGCTTGGAGATTCCTTTTGTCTCACTTTTCGGCGGCATCTTGACCGATTTGGGGCATGCTCGGGCTTGGAGGTTCCTTTTGTCTCATTTTTCGGCGGCATCTTGACCGATTTGGGGCGTGTTCGGGCTTGGAGATACTTTTTATCTCACTTTTCGGCGGCCTCTTGACCGATTTGGGGCGTGTTCGGGCTTGGAGGTTCTTTTTGTCTCACTTGTCGGCGGCTTCTTGACTGATTTGGGGCGTGTTCGGGCTTGGAGGTTCTTTTTGTCTCACTTGTCGGCGGCCTCTTGACCGATTTGGGGCGTGTTTGGTCTTAGAGATTCTTTTTGTCTCACTTGTCGGCGGCTTCTTGACCGATTTGGGGCGCGTTCGGGCTTGGAGGTTCTTTTTGTCTCACTTGTCGGCGGCCTCTTGACCGATTTGGGGCGTGTTTGGTCTTAGAGATTCTTTTTGTCTCACTTGTCGGCAGCTTCTTGACCGATTTGGGGCGTGTTCGGGCTTGGAGGTTCTTTTTGTCTCACTCGCTTACCTACCGAATTTCGTGACGTTCCGTTCGGTGATGCTCGGAAAGTAGGCGAGCGGACATTCGTACATACAAGCGTAGTTGCATGCAGGCGCTGAATTGTTCGGGTGACTTGGAGAGCTTTGCTTCACCCGTTCAATAAAAGTATTCTATTCTATTCTTATTATTGTTACCCTACTTTAGGGATGATTTTAAAAATTTAAAAATTACTTATATGATAATAAATCATGTTATATGTAGTCAAATGAAAATTTTAATATACCTACTTTGGGTTAGGTGCATTTTGAATAAAGGGGTTTAGCTAAAAGTGAAAAACTTTAACTCTGGGATGCGTGTGGGTGTATGTATGTAAATTTGAGTCACAATGTTATCACTAAGTGTTCTAATGTAAATTAAAGTTTTTAAAGAAAAATAATAATAATAAATTTCCTTGAAAAAAAATGCGTCTCACTCGAAGATAAGATAAATATTTTGGTAATATTTTTTTTTTCTCTCTTTATTTATTAATAGTAGAACAATAAAAATAGGTACTCGATATGTTATGGCCCACGGTATGGGGATGTCTGTCATCAGTCAAATTGTGTTTTTATGACAAATTTTATTTACAGAATTGAGAGTCGGTACAATTAATGACGTTTGATATATGATATGATATGTTTTTGATAGAAAGGGAGGGGAGCGACCCCTTAGGTCAAAAACAAATTATAATTAAGGTACCTGTGTCACATCAAAATATCTGTTCGGTTCGGGATTGTACCTATAGTTTTTCATAATAAAATGTTGGACAGACAGGGGCTACTTGATGTTCTGAGTTTAAGATGATACGAGGATTCATTTCGGGTAAATTATAATTTGATAGATTTTTAAACGTGCAAGGGCTCGATTGAAGGTGTAATTAGAGTTTGCAAGCATACGATAGCTGCATTTATAGTAAGTTGGAAAAGTTTAGAGGGAACAGTTTTTCGGAGAAAAAAAAAAAAAAACAACATTGCTCTATGGTTTGACCATTTGGCCTCTTATATTAAGTGGGATAAAATCAATATTAGCAAAAAAGGGTGATTTTGAGGCATTACGATTTATTATGGAAATTAAACGTATCATAACGTATCTATAGGTACATTGTTCCATTTTGTTCACTTTATTGGCTTGTTTCTTTCTATTTGTCTACCGTTTAATTTACTTTTTCAATAGTGATGACTTGGCAGATATTTACCTAATGTAGAATGTAATAGTTTCGGACGAAGTTGGAATGGCATACGATATGCAAGTGAGCTAATTGAGAGTCAGTAAGTTTATATCTATATAATAAACTCATCACAATTTGTATGTTTGAATATTTGAACATTATATAAGAAGCATTAAATTAGTGACGTACAATTCTCAAATTTTCAATGGTTAGACAAAATAACTGACTAAGACCTGGTAGGCTGTATATTTTACAAGCTTGGCTGGTTTAAGTTATTGAATATATAGGCGCTTATAGGCATATTGTATTTCTTTTTTGCAACATTCAAACAAACAAGATTAAGGCAATGTAAGTAATGGAACTAATATTTTTATCGAGTAGGGAGTTATTACTGACATGATTCATCAAGTTTCATGGTTGTATTGTCATTAGTTTGGTTATGAGTTTTTACCTTCGGTATTGTTTAGTGACCTTCAATTGAGATGAGTTGGCAACACCAAGGTAAAAGCGGGGAAAATGTTTAAAAACATAACATTATTGTACACAAGAACACTAAGTGTATTAGTTCAAATCATTGTAAACAAATCGATGGGAAATGGTAAAGCTTCGACTTATGAGTTACCTACTTGTAGAAAAAAAACTAAATTAGCATATGAATGGGTTAAAATAAATATAAACTTATTTTGTTAACCACTAGGTATGTATAAAACTGCAGCTATATCTACGATTAGGTAATAGTAACTATCTCAATAATGCCAAATAACATTATCATCGAGCAATATCAATTGTTTTTATCAAGGTTCCTCGTATTGCGAACGATATAAATCCTATTATTATATTCTTACTGATAGTATCAATAAATATTTTAAATCTTTAAAAGATGGGGATACTTTATTTCTGATCTAGTGATGGTGGGAACATGTTAGTACTTGAAGAACATACAGTTGTCCCTGAAATTATAGTAAAACTACCAACCATGTTGTTGGGTTGTCTGTTCAAGTGTATTCTGTAAGAGGCGTAGTTAAAATTGGCGGTCGGGTTGATGGCAGAATGGGGACAGAGTGAATAAGGGTAGAGTCACGGATGGGAGTTAGTACTACGGATTAGCTTTAATATAACCTTTGGAAATAGTAAAATAGTGCAGATTATATATAAATATAGTCCGGTTTTCATGATTTCTTTGGAGAAGGAATAATATATTTATCTGAATGGAAAGATGTTTTCATTTATTCCGGGGATGAGAATCCACCCCTTTAGCCAAGCAATGCCGTGCTAAGTGTATGAGATCCTGTACTGAGAAGATCAGGACTTTACACATCGTCAGGAGTGGATGGAGACATCGTCCAGTTTGTTATATTGCAAAAATATATTTTTTTTTCCTTTTATACTTAAAGGTAGGCATATGAACTTCTGAAGTTATTCCGCATCTAAGTAAGCATGAAAACTGACTTACTAAATTTTGATCTTCTAAGAGTTAGAAAAACCGGAGTTAGGACAAGAAATAAGTTCGCGGAAAATTACTAGCATGGACCACCTCATCTTTAAATAAAAAAATATATAATAATAATAATAAAAAATATATAATACCATAAATAAAATAATATAGTGATTTAGTGAATAGCTTCCAACGAGCAGCTTCATATTCAATGACCTAATGTTAAAATGTAATGTGAAAAATTAAAGAATCCTAATCAGATGTACTGGTGACTCCTTAGAGTGGGATGTAAGACTAACTAGAATGAGAAAAGGTGAAAAAAAAACTTTATCCCAATTCCTATCTGTACGAATATGTATATATTATTTTCCTTAAGTATGAAGTTATAAAGAGGCTTTAAGGAGGTAACAGATATGTCGATTGGGATTAAAATTATCATAATTTAGACCAGAAACATTATACAGCAAATGACTTATTATGGAAAATTGGAGTTAGGTTAAATTATAAAGAAAAAGTACATGATAAGCCTTACTATACAAGTTCCCCGTGCAATTTTTAACACACTACACATGTACCTTGAGACTGATTAGATTTATTAGGAGAAGGATCCCACTTGAGAAAGGTATATAAAGGGATATCTATTATCAGGATGTCCAAGACTGATTTCTAGTAAGATTCGGAATGAACAATGGCAGATCTAGAGTAATCGAAAAATTGGATTGGGCTAGATGGCCATATTATTGTCACTCTGACACATTGAATTTGAGACTTTGATGTCCTCGTCTTTGCTAGAATTCTATTGATGTTCGTAATGGGTATCCATTATTAACTTGTTGCAGCGGGATCTAGATGCTAATAATTTCTGGAAGTGGATTGGCCAGAAGACACACTACACATACGAAAAGCATTCTGGTAAAAATTGTAATAATTTGTTTAGGAAAGGTCGAGATAGGTCCATGTTAGTGATTATTTTCTCTTTTGAAAAAAATTACTTCACCTTAATTAGTTGGTTGCGTAATTGTTTTTGGGGCGACTGTGACAGGCCATAATGGGGTTCTGTCAATGGATATCACTAAAATGGAAATTATTTTATCAATTAGAGGATTATTAATTAAATTAATAATTAAATAATTTGTGTTGTAGAATTATTTTATTTAATAAATAGACAACAGCGACACCTGTGTGTTTAAGTAAGAACACTTGGGAATTCGAAAGTAGTGACGGAATTTTTAGCTACATGGCGTTGATATTTTAAATAGACAACAGCGACACCTGTGCGTTCAAGTTAGAACACTTGGGAATGAAAAGCAAAATGTTGCCACTTTTCAGCCAGTGCTGTTCTTATCGATATCATGAAATTGACGGCGTTTCTTATACTCGAAAACTCATACGGTCAAGTGATGCAAAATTTAACAAAAATATAACATTACACTTTTACACAAACTTTTCGGAAAAAAAATTCCACATGGTCTTTTTAAGATTGCTTCATAGTTATTATTGAAAATAAAAACTTGCAATTTCATAATAATCGATAACGAATCTTTTAAAACCGTAACGAAATCTCAGTAACTGTCAACATAAAATACTGGTATTGTCAGGTGTGTTAAAAAATATATTAATATATAAGTATTTATTAAATATTTATTTATTAAAAAAAAAAAATATATGGGTATTTTATTTTGATCCATACTTTTCATGATACGAATATTCAGAGAACTAAAAAAAAACAGAAGATGCTACAAGCGATAGTTACAGCAAATTTGATGACTTTAGCCCAGCAAATAAATGGTTTATCGTTGTTATTTTGGTCAGCTCCCTCGATTTAAATCGATTACCATTTACATATCTTGCATTGCATTGTAAATGAAATGAAAAACTCGTGTCGTGTAGGTATCTACTATCTACTGAACCACACTCTAGAATAGTCATTCTCGGTGGCTTATTATTTGAATCGATTATAATAAAAACCCACTATTCAAAATGTATTATTCGTAAAGTCATTACGAATAAAACTGCATACTTATATAACTAAATTACTAACGGAGCATATTTCGTATCTTGGAACAATCGAAAAATGTCTCAATCATTCAACCGATCAACAAGATGGACGTTTATCTCGATTGTAAATTTGATTGATTATGATTATCTCGATTGTTGAAATATCTCGTAAACACGCGTTACTACCATACGTCATGCTGCAGTAAATATCGATATCGACATATCGACGTATATCTTTCCCTATTTTTATTTTTCGAATAATGGCAACACTCTATCTATCAATGGAGTGTCTTGGATTGAAGACCTTACTTTAGAGGGCATGAATGGACGTAATCAAATGATAAACGAAACTGAACCTTACATCATTGAGAGAGAATTCAGAGTTCAAGTGTTATCGAAGGAACGGTCAAGAGAGCGTGAAATTAAATGAAGACGTATGAGGGGTGTTGTGAGGGGAAACGAATCATGCATATTGCCAAATAGGGCAATGCTTAGGATGTTTTAGGAAGGGGTGACAGGTAGAGTGCGGTAGATCTAAAGAGGGGAGGGAAAATTGATCGTGAGAGGCATGACCAAATAAGGCAATGGTAAAAATTAGAGGCGGGGAAGCCGTAGAAAAATTGAGTGGGGGAAAAACTTTATAAGGTGGGAGCATGGATTTTTACGGGAGTTTTTTCGGAGGAGCACTCAAGTGAGAATATTTTCTGAGGTGCATACGTCGCGTCGTGAAGGCATACGCTTGCCTCATTTTAGAGTGTTATTCGAGAATCGTAAGGAAGTGGCTGGATAGCCAAGATCGCGAGTGAAGGCGCTCGTCGCCTGGTTAGGAAGCACTTAGTGAAGCCCGTCGATTGGCATAGTGCTTTAGAGTCGCGTGTGATAAATTCGGCACTCGCTTGGCCAAAAATTAGCTTTCGGGTGTGAAAAATTACAGGGTCTTAGGCCGTTGAGCCTTGAGACTGTGTTCCTGTGGAGCAGATAATTCAGCTGAGTTGCATGCTTTATTATTTCGTTACTGTGTTTTTTTATTTTCTGTGTGATTTGATTTATTTTATTTTTCACGTGTCTCGATTTATTCTGTTTTATTTTTCATGCGTCGTAATTTACCCAGTATTTTATTTAATTTTCCGCGGTTCAAGATTTATCCCGTATTTTTAATTTATTGATCAAGAGTCGCGATTTGTCCAGAATTAATACTAAATTTTACGTATGTTGCGATTTTCCAAAGTAGTATTTACAAATTATTGGTTTGAGATTTTTCCTAGGTTTTACTTTTATTTTCCGTGTGACGAGTTTTATTTTAATTTTCACGTGCCTTAATTTTTCCTGTTTTATTTTTCGTGTGTCGTGACTCAGTATTTTATTTTATTTTCCGCGGTTCGTGAATTATCCTGTGTTTTTACTTTATTTTTCATGTGTTTTAATTATTATATGTATTATTTTATTTTTTCGTGTGATTTATTTTTATTTTCCACGTGTTTAGATTTTTCCCGCTTTATTTTTTTGTTTGTCGTGATTTCCTCAGTATTTTATTTTATTTTCCGCGTTTCGTGAACTATCCTGTGTTTTTACTTTATTTTCATGTGTTTTAATTATCATATGTGTTATTTTGTTTTTCGTGTGGTGTGATTTATTTTATTTTCCACGTGTTTTGATTTATCCTGTTTTATTCTTCGTGTGTCGTGTTTAACCCGGTATTTTTATTTTATTTTCCGCAATTCGTGAATTATCCAGTGTTTTTACTTTATTTTTCTTGTGTCTTGATTTATCATGCGTGTTTATTTTATTTATCATGTGGCGTGATTTATTCAGAATTCATATTTTATTCTTACCTAGTATTTTCGTTTATTTTCCACGTTTCATAATGTCATAATATTTTATTTATGTGTGTCGTAATACATATTTTAAATATCGCGTTTCATGGTTTTTTCCAGTGTTTCTATTTCAATTTTCGTGTGTCATGAATATCCATATTAGGAACTACGTTCTGTACTCGTGATTCAATATTGCTTTATTCCTACTTAAATCACAACAAGGGGAACTAGAATTTCTTTAGTAAATTGTCTAGTAATATGGTCATGTCTCTGGGAACCTTAGGGAAAGAAGTAGAATTTTAGAATTTTACGGTTTTTGAGTTAGGTAAAGGTCAGTAAAGCGTTGTGGGATTTATCAAGAACAATATAACCATATTTTGTCTTGAAATAATTTTAACTATAATTTTATGAAGTTATGTGTTCAATGTATGTACCCCAAGTCCAGCCTTAACAAATGCCTGGTATTTTAGTTGAAATGATTTATTTCATGTGTTACCTTTAGTTACTGAAAGACCAGTAAAACTTAGTAGTATATTTGCATTTAGAATAAATATTTCTGGAACCATAGTTGCCCTCATTGAAAGGGCAGAATTCAAGTTCATAATTAGATCTACCTAGAATGGTTTTCATGAAGAAGTGTTCGATGGGAATAATCCCAGGATCAGCCTTAATTAAAGGTCAATGGTTTTGATAGGTACTTACAGAAATTGTGTATCTCATAGATTCAAATTTGGCTTATTTATTTTTAATAAAAAATAAAAATGAATAAAGCCTTAGTAAGAATGAAACTTTAATTAGTTTGAATATTATGAAAGGAAAGAATTAAATTTCATAATTAGTATGAACAGGTGTGGTTTCTTGTACTTGGAGAAGGAATGATTTTAATTTGCAATTTAATGTTGTGCCTGTAAAATAAAGGTGCTTTGGGTTGATGAGATTAAATGTGCTAAGGGACAATACCAGCCCTTTTGTAGAATTCTATACACCACTCGGGGTAGAATCTACTTTTATCAGGTATGTTTATATTTATCACCCAGTTTTTGTAACACATTTAAAGATGGCCGAGAGATAGCCTTAAGTAATGTTGAAAATTATTCCGATTCCAAATATAGGGAAACTATATAGCTGGATCAATGTTCATCAAGGAAAGGAGCTTTACGTACATATTTCTCTAATAGCTGAAGTTTGACTCTAAAAATTAAGGGCATCCTTTAGGCTTGCAGACATTTATAGACCAGCAAAAATAGGTCTTGGTTCCACAAAAAATAGTCTAAAATTTGGTTTTATTGAGTACTTAATCCATAATATGAACCTGGGTTAGGCAAATAGCGGAAAGCAACGCTTTGTTGACATTCTATTTACTTACCACTCGTAATGGGAGAACAACTCTTCGTAGGTATGAACAGAATTATTTAGAATTTTACTCTTCTTAGATGTATTCAGATTGTTTGTCTATGTTGCTAATTTTATGAAGTAAGATATCTGGCAGAGATTCTGAAGTATAGAAATCACCTTGCAACACTAATGTTTATCACTTTTGTCTGAGAGAGAAAGAGCTTTCCATACATACTTTTAACTGCCTGAGTTGGTCCCTAAGATAGCAGGACGACTACATAGATATTTATAAAGCTCTTGACAGATAAAGTCTGACTCTGGCTCTCTGGTATAGTCCAAAACCTGGTCTACAATAAATGCATATTTTGCAGCCACAATAATAATCACTTATTTGTTTGGTTTTGAAATAAATTTCCAGATCCAAGAATTATGTTATTTCCATCTAAAGCTGTGTTCAGTTTAAGAGAAAGACAAGACTATAAAACCTTATATATTTATACTTTACATATTTACTTGTAGCAGAAAAGTAATTTGTCACTTTTATTTGTACTTAACTAAAATTAAAACGAGAATACACCTCTTTGGCAATATTCTTTAAAGTAAAGGCTGAAATAGAATTCCCATACACTTGTATCAAAACAAGTAAACTTTCATCTAAGTATGAATTTCAATTTATAAATATAGAATTAGTTTTACCCTTTCCCACAAATGTTTTGATGTGGCCTTATAAGTGGCTCATCTATTTATTTATTGTATCCTGGAGTGCTGTTATCATTCAGCCAAACACAGGATACGCTCGCCTAAGTTTCTTGTCCTTCTTCTTAGGTGCAGTAATCGAACGGACAGGATTTAAATAGAATTCCCATACAATAGTAACAAAATATGTAATTTTCATCTAATTATGAATTTAAATATACTTAGAATCAGTTTATCCTTTCTTACAAATATATCGAAAAAGAAACCCTTCTCACTTGTATCAAAACAAGTAAACTTTCATCTAAGTATGAATTTCAATTTATAAATACAGAATTAGTTTTCCCCTTTCTCACAAATGTTTTGATATGGCCTTATAAGTGGCTCATCTATTAACAAAATTTATTGTATCCTGGAGTGCTGTTATCATTCAGCCAAACCGAGGATACGCTCGCCTAAGTTTCTTGTCCTTCTTCTTAGGCGCAGTAATCGAACG
The DNA here is from genome assembly GCA_934047225.1 of Ypsolopha sequella. NCBI lineage: Eukaryota > Metazoa > Arthropoda > Insecta > Lepidoptera > Ypsolophidae > Ypsolopha > Ypsolopha sequella. The sequence goes on from OW203996.1 coordinate 16,625,189, forward strand.
GACAGGATTTGGCCCAGAATTAGTACCATATGATGTACTTATATATCAGATTAATTTAGTACATAAAAGTACTTTATCCTAAATCTCTTCGGGAGGATTCCTCGATTCTGGAGTCGGAATTCACCAGAGGGCCGGCGGGGAGGGGCCGTTTCCCATTTCAAATTAAAAAAAAACATATTATTTTCGTAAGGCTTTGAATGGCCTTGGTTTCTATGTTTAGACTTTATATACATCCTAAATTATATGAAACAACATTAAGCTGGATGAATCCCAGTAAAATTGACTTTGGTAATTTATATTGATCCAAATTAGATAAGACCACTACAGCTACACAATTCATGTAAGGTTTCTCTTCATTTCACTCCTGATCTCTAAAATTTTAAGGTTTATCAAATATATCTTCAAGCCAAAGATTCAATAAGTAATTGAAGCAGTTTATGCAGGATTTATTTCAGCCTTTTACATAGGTTTTTGTATTATTAAATTTCTCTTTACTCCTCTATACTTATTTACAGATAGTGTTAGCCTTGTCTTTCCCTTGGCCTCAAATTAGTCTACCAATGTCTTATGATAAATGTTGCTGAACTGATTTACTCCTTAGGAACTTTAGATGAATTAGTATACTTACATTAAGCTCAAGTCAAATCTCATTTCTATTAAAAGGACTAGGGATTACACACTTGCGGTTCACAACGAAGGGTCACCATAACTTAGACGATCACGCTGCCAAAATAAAACCAGTTCGGAATGCTCTATACCAGGGTAGTTGGATTTTACGGGGTTGCAATTAATTGCATATGCACTAGATAATGGTAGTTTATTTGTTTATTATTTAATTGGGCGTTTAGTAAGTAAGTAGTATAGCAGTAAATAGTAGGAAGTAATAAGTAGATAGTAGGAGGTAAGAAGAAGAGAGAGTAAAGGGGTTCCGGGGGTTAAGGGGGATCAAAGTGTTTCAGGTGACGTAAGGAGTATCCACTTAAATAAGTGACGGTTGTATCTATAACACAACGCGCTGCTTTTTTTTGGATCGGGAAACGCTCTTTTGCCAAGCTAGAGCTTACCTAATGCCACTTTTCCACTCTCTACGCCACGCCAATGCATATGCCATACACTTCCATTTGCTGGAAAATGGCGGCCTTACCCCTCGGCCACAGCTTCAAGCTTCGAGAGGCGCACCAAGCGGTTCTTCTTGCGATGGCGCCGGTGGAGAGAACAAATGTATGAAGTTGTATAGAGCCGGCCATGGGTCGCCGCTCGCGCGTCTTGTCCGGCTTCGAGTGACTTGCATTCTCGCAACGGCGGTGCGCGGGGAGGCGGGCGGTTGAAACAGTGATCGAGCGCACAGGACGAACCTAGTGTCGAGCGCTTTGAGCGAGCGAGCGCGTTATACATTCGATGCGGTCCAAGGCGCACTCGTGTCGTGGCAGGGCAAAGCCCGTCGCAAAAACCGCCTGGAAGCGCAGCAAGAAGCGCCGCCAGAAGCCTGAAGCTGTGGCCCTGGCATTACAATCAACCGTTACACAGAACACCACCTAGACTCCAATCTGGTCAAGTCTTTTTTAGCCAATAAAAAACTTCATTCGATTCAGCGAAGGAAACGACGACGTCTGAAAACCGAACAATTTAATTACATTTCGCTCGTTATATCACTTTTGCTAGAGGGGTTAGATCTAGGGTTTCCACTTCTGTGAAAAATTTTCATGAAAAACCTTGTTTCCAATTAAAATTATAGCAACTGAATTTTTCGGGATGTGGCCGCTTTGCTACACGGAAACATTTCAGTTGTTTTGTATGGAATTGTTGCCGAAGGCGCAATTCTATTACGATTTACTATTTTCGGCAAAATACCTACCTTTCTGCAAAGAAAATTGTCCTTTTAATTTTTTAAGGTTTACACTGCCATTGTGGTGACATCACTACGTAAAAATCACAAACATCTCTTCCCTTCTCTCTACACACACACACATACCCTCAAACACACCCTCTCACATCCTCTCCTGACAAATACTAGTAATATAAAACAAGTTAAACAAAACTAAAGTACATATGTTTATAACCCGTCCTCTCTGCCAAGAGCGGATATACTCGTAAATAAATAGTACCTTACAGGGTAATCTAGGGTACTTACCCTTCGATAAAATAATATCTGGATTCACATTCATCATCCACAACTCCAAAGCGGCCATACAATTGAATGCATGCTTGAGGCGTTACAACACGCTATAGTGCTGCCACTTTAGACAAAAAAAAAATTTACATGCTAGAATAATTATTGAAAATCTGCTCAAGTAATTAAATGTTTAGAAATAGCAATGAACTATTTTTACATAGCATAGTTTTCAAAGACAACGTCTTCGATGGGCCAAAATTTTAGCTTTTGCTAGAAACGGCTGCTTTTGGCATAAGTTAAAATTCTAGCTATAAAAAGACGCTGTTTCTGAAAACTTAGCCATATAAAAATTGTTTATTGCTATTTTTAGCCTTTTACTTGAGCAGATTTTCAATAATTATTCTAGCAAGTATAAATGTTTTTATTTTTTTTCTAAAGTGGCAGCACTTTCGCATGTTGTAACGGCTTAAATATATTCCTAAGCACGCATGATCGCGCTTTTCGGTTTTTATGATAAAGTTGGAAAATTTATACAAAACAATAAATACCGGAATTATTCTAACGGCTGGTCGATCGAGATTGCGTATAGTAAACGTGAGACAAGATTGTTCGTATATTGTGTATGAAGTGAGTCATCATATATAAATATGTCGGTGCATGTACCTTAAGAAAATAACTTATATTTCTTTTCTATTATCAGGGTTCATTTTTTAATTAAACTAATTATTTCATTGACATAAGTGCATATTTATATCTTAAAATCTTATTAGGATTCATACCCACATGTTATGATATAAATATGCCATGTATTGTGTTGTATTGTATTGTATTCGTAGAAATATATTTGAAGATGATAGGGGTTTCTATTCCTGTTTAGGTAATTCCAATCTTTACTATGATTTAAATTCATTCAAGACTTTTTAATAGTTAAAATAAAATTAATCTTATGAAATTCAGAATACGAATATTACCAACCATTCGATAACCCTACGCACTTACCAACCTTGCCTAAATAGATTGGAGTTCCCAACTGTTTAATTGCAGCCAGTCAAGAGGATACTTTTAGAATGCACTGGGAAAAACGAGTGTGGGCAGCGCAACTTCTGATATTGAGTGCCATAGAAGACCACAGATAAAACGGTTTATTTTGCCAGCACTTCGCAGTTCAAAGTATCTACGCCAAAAAGTACTATAGCTTGACCGAAACCCATAGACAAACTACCCCAAATACGACTATTTTAAGCGAACAATTAATTCTGTCAACTAGCCAAGGTATGAGGAAGCGGGGTATTGCAATACTATTGGCCCTACCATGGTCATTCCGTCATAAGGGGAACGAAAATACAAACAGAAATAAAATGTCAGCTTTCGGATGATTTTGTTGCAATAATTAGGTTACGTATAGCCATAAAAAAAATACATGTTTTTGGTTGAACTTTAAGGTATTCATTTTCCACAAACCACGTTAATCGATTCATATTTGTACTGTCAATGAATTTTTTTGTAACCCTCTATTGCACACTTCTTATCGATTTTGTTTCAGGTATCGCTTTCGCGATTTTGTTGGTTTTTTTTTAATAAAATTATTGTGAATGATATCTATTCATTTTCCAAATACCACGTTATTCGGGTCAAAAAAAGCACCCCCTTTTTCCAAAAATACGTAAATCCACTGATGCAGTCAGCGGCAGCAAGATATTGTCAGTCTACGCCTAGCGTTGGCGCCCGTAAGACGTGGAACCTGTGCCCTTTTTTGCAAGCTATAAATATCTCCCAAAACTACTTCAAAACACATTGAAATTAATTTTACAAAGTAATATTTCGAGGAGCATCATATTCCTGCCGTTAAAAACTCAACAAAATATGCGTATGAGTGATTTAGCTACATCTTGCCATAGTCATAACAACAAAACAGAATGAATTTGGAATGAATTCATACTTTTATGCGGGAAAATAATATATGTTACTCTAAAAGAATAATTTTGTGATCGTTATTGAAACCCAAATTAATTTACTTATACTTACTGAGATCTGTAACAAAGGTCAATGACCTTTTCGTGAAATTACCCTCTAGTATTGGCTCACCATTTCAGGTCCAATAAGTGAGGTTTTTTGCAAATTATATAGGTACACTTACTTGGGATAAATCGCCAAGCATTTAAAATATAGAAATTTATTTTGAAATATTTACAGTGCATGGCAAAATTATTAGATCGTAGATAATCCTGTCGGTACATGTTCAGGTTCTGTTACGCAAAATGAAAACAATGAAACTCTTTTAGGATTAATTTGTTATCCCTATGTTTGTCTGTCTGTCCGTTTGTCTAGACAATTTTTTCTGGGTAAAATTAATAAATACCAATATAAACGGCCCTCTTTAGAGCTGTAAAAACATACTTTTGACGTTTTTATTTATATTACGTTTTAGGTTTTTACGTTTTTTTTTTTACGTTTTTAATACAAATATTCTCACTATGAAAATGTAGGGATGAACACTTGAGATAATATTTTGCATTTAAAAGTCAACACAGAAAGGAATTGTTGAACAAATAATGTAAAAAATATGAAAACCATGTTGTTCTATTCTAAAGGGATTAATTATCTACTGTTCAATGTGGCGATAGCTTTGTTTATTTTTTTCCTTGAATTATTTTTTACTAAGGTAACAAATAGTTTAATACAAGGTTTTCCTTAAGAGGTCCCTTTATCCCTGTATTTTTCTTAAAATTCATACAATAGGTATAAACCGAATGTGAAGTCTACAGCTTATTTTCTTCATATCTTTTTTCATGAGTATATTCTAGTGACATCTAACTACGTCTCTATACAGCCCAAAAAGCAAAATTTGATAAAACACCATCATAATAGCTGTCAGGATATCGTCAATATTGCCTCGTTTTTACACAAAGTTTAACAAGTTTGTATATTTTTATCTATACTGGAAATAAAAAAGAGAGAAATACAGGCGTCGTTCATGTTAAGATGACTAAGTTTACACACTTTGCTAAGTATAAACAATTACCGTTTCATGGAAAACTGTTTTGACCTGAAACCATTTCACAAATTCAATTAACTTATTTTGAATATCTTGTCATCTTGCACTTCTTGATGAGAAATACAATTTCAATAAGTAAAAATACAACTTTTAGTTGAGAAAACTTATAGTTAAAAGTCTGCTGTATGCATTAACATATTTTAATTATATTACAATAGTAATAAAATAATTGGCTTATCCGTCGTCGTGATACCAGCCGTAAATTTCTAAAATAATCTGATATCACGCTTATGGAAAACCCAATTATTTTGAAGATACCATAATATCATTAAAATATGTTTATGCATTTAGCAAACTTTTAACAATAAATTGTCTTAGCTAAAAGTTGTACTTTACCGTTATAATTATTTCTTAATATTTTGTTACAAATTCGGAGAAATAGCCCTTAAGGAAAACCTTGTATGAAAATATTTGTTATCTTTGTAACAAAGAAAAAAAAAAAATAAACAAAGCTATCGCCACATTGAACAAACAGTAAATTATTAATCCCTTTAGAATAGAAAGATATGGTTTTATATTTTTTACATTATTTGTTCTACAGTTCCTTTCTGTGCTTTCTTTCAAATGCAAAATATTATGTGAAGTGTTGATCTCTATATTTTCATAAGGAGAAAATTTGTATGAAAAAGTTAAACAAAAGGCCATAAAAACGTTATAATATGTATATTTTACAGGGCTGTAAATATTAGCATTTATTGATTTTACCCAGAAAAATTGCCTAGACAAACGGACAAACAGACAAACATAGGGACAACAAATTAATCCTAAAAGAGTTTTGGTTTTTCATTTTGCGTAAAGGGACCTGAACATTTCAAACTATGATACAATAAAATTTCTATATTTTAAACACTTGGCGATTTATCCCAAGGGTAAACAGGTGTCCCAAAAGTCAACGCTTTCCCTTGGAAGGCTGGTAGGCCAGCTCATGACTGACCAGAATATCAAATTATGACCTCAGCAAAAAGTAGATAGTCTTCGAGTTGATGGTACTTTTATAAATTCGAATAGATTTTTGAGAGTCAAAGCTAACCAGTTCTAAATTCTAAGAATAAAATTTTTGTTGCGCAACTCTGTATAGTCATGCTATTGATAAAGTCAAAAATAAACCTTGAAATGCTGTTACATCAGGAAGAAAAATAAAAACCCAATTTATGAGCAATTTTTTGTAATTAGGTTAGTTCGATACCACACCCGAAAAAAAATGTCCTTTGTTAGTTTTGCAAATTGTCTTAAATAACGGCTCATCAAATATTGTTTTTCAAATGATCTGGCAATTTCTGTGTATTACTTTTGAAAAAAAAGTAATTGCTATTTTACTACCAAAGGAGCTGCGTATTTTTTTAAAATAATTAGAATTTAGAATGAAAGAGTGGCGGGCAGTAAAAATATTTGACGTTCATTAGAAATGCCATTTAACACGCGTTAGAGTAAATAGTGACGCTATTTAAAATGAGTTGGAATGAGATAGTAACGCAGTTAAACGTGGTTGAATGAGAGAGGCATAATTGATATAGGCTACAGTGAGATAGATAGTGACGTGGTGCATTCCTTCTGAGAATATTTGTTAGTTTCCACTTTTTGTAATAACAACTTTAGTAAAAATTTTTTGTAAAGAAATTTTTGATCCAATTTATTTTCCCGCAAGTGTAAAACCAGCTCAACGGGCGAAAAATATTTAAAGAATGGGTAATGGTGACAATTAACCGTCACAATATTATTATGTATCTCTAAAGGAGTGTCTGAAATGTTCCGAGGGTCAACTGATAAATCAAACATTCAATAAACCACTTTTAGCCGACCATAATAAATTTACGTCCCGACGTGATAGCAAGTAGGATCAATGCCGTGTGACGATGATCGAAATACACTAATAAATTAGATAAAATAAAATACGTATTACTTTTGACCCTGCCTCGTCCACTCTATTCGTATTTTTGCTATGGTGACGCGAGCTTAGAGACCGGTACGAATTTCCCCCCACGCGCTATCGTAAAATAGAATAAGCCACGCCCGGAACTGGTTTTTGTTTTGGCTATGTCATACTCATAAGAAGCAATATTTTGTAGGATTAGGGGCGGGGCAAGTTTATTCAAAACACGATATATTTTATCGATATTATATTTATGTATGATTTTTTTTAATTTTATCTTTTTTTGGTGCCAATAATGCTTTATTAGCTATTGATAAATTAATTACAGATTCAAAATCCTACTTCATAAGTGTCAGGTTGATCCTGAGAATAGATATTTTTTATATTTTATACATGATAGGTTTATCATAAGATTCTAATAAAATACAAAAGGAAAATGAAGGGGTTTATACATGTTTAATTGACACAGTTTGTGAAATGACAACAGAAAAACGTTTTAATTACTATTATTACCTCTATAATATGTTAAACTTGCTTTAAATGTTTAGATATACCTTTAATAATCTACATAAATCAATAAGTATCGATTAATAAAGTGTTCTATAAATTCATACCTCTATCGTTACACGACTGGACAAAATAAACGAAACAAAAATACTACAGTACACAAGAGAGTACGAGACATATTAAAAGATATCAACTGGGTGCGCAAGGTTCGATTAAAGGACAGACCAGCTTAAATGTAATTTTCGATGAAATATAATCACATTATTTTTGTTATTGATTTTTCCACACCATTTAACTGCATAGAAACTGAGAACGCGGTTCCGTATCAGAGATCTGGTATCAACTGATACTGGTTTTGAATCGGCGGCCTTTATATCAGCTCGATTAGACAGATGTGTTGCCTGAAATCGATCCCCTGTTATGAGTCGTCTTGGGGGTAGTTTGTCTATGCCATAACCGCTGTGCTCCGCCTTAGACGCCGCGCGGCCAGTCGGGGGGAGGAAAGGACATAGCATGATTTCACATGATATCGATATTGTCGGACAGCTATACTTTACTAAATATTTTTATTTTATTTGTATCTAAAAAATTGATTCCGATTTGAATTAAAGTTTAGTTATTTTTGCGAAACATAAAATATTCAAATAAAAATCATAATTTTAATATAACGTACCTAGTTACTTATTTCACTTACCATTGTAGTACTCGTAGTATTATATTTCCTAATAAATCTAAAAAGCTTATATCCTTAAAAATATTGCGCGGTGCCTAAGGCGGGGCACAGTGATTACGCTCAAGCTATAGTAGCATAGCTCTACGCGGTTTATTTAACATTTAGCACCCAGAAACTAATCTCTATATTATTCAATTTACAGATATGGTGTTCTTCTCATTGTGGACACCGTGGTGTCCCTTGGCGGAGTCCCCTTCCTGATGGATAAGTGGGCAGTGGACGCGGTCTACACGGGCTCGCAGAAAGCCCTCAGTGGCCCGGCTGGCATAACTCCTGTCGCCTTCAGTGCGAGAGGCGAGTATGTATACATGGGTTCGTTTTTACAAAGTGTGGGTAAAATGCGGAAATACCACTGATATCGTCAGCACATTTTAAACATTCATATACTGGGTATAAAAGCAAAAGCAAATATTTTTGAAGCGTATGACTCATGAAGTGTGAAAAAAATAGCGGCAATTTTAAATAATGTACCAGTACCCCACAATATCACGATTTGTTAAATATAAATCCATCCATCCATCAGCCTAGTTCGTCCACTGCTGGACATAAGGCTTATGTTAAACATAAAATGCACTAATATTGTTAACACGTTGAAGGACAGGGATTGCCTTCATACAAGTTGTGTTGTGACACATGGTAGTAGATAGGAAGGTGAAAGGGGAAACGGACATTTAGGTCCATTGGATTGACAGTATAGATCACTTCGTGACACAATAAACAATACTTGTACTGGTTTATAGAGAAATCTCGACGCTGCTAGCCGTTCTGGCACAATTCTACAGGGAATCGATGACGCCATACGGGGTCGTGTTCAAATTGGTATATCTGATAGTACGCTGTAGGACGCTGTCCAGCGGTCTCTACCCTTCAACGTGTTAACACCCTCGCTGGTTGTTGACCTCTGATAGCGTCAATAGCACAGAGCACGCCCGGAAATTTGAGGCCCCCTCATCCCGAAGCCAGTTTGGAAATTTAGTAAATAAAATGCACTAGAACCATTGATAAATATAATTTTTAACCGACTTTCATTACTATACATAAACATGTGTCGTCTAATCGTCTATACTACATACTAAAGCCGATTCTGAAGCTTTAATTTTAGTTTTAGTGCTCTGAAAACTTAAAATTTTCCAAAGTAATTTAGCTTCTAATAATAACAACTTAGGACTATTTTGCAATGAAGAAAATTTATTTTTGATAGCAGTAAAACTAAAATTAAAACCTTCAGAATTTGCTTTATTATATCACTATAGTTACGTCAATGGTCGTCATACGTGGCGTATAGTATACACTGTAATTATTGTATATTTTTTTCTCTATAGGTATAATTCTATTTACCTGGTCGGGTTAGCTGACTAGCTAGGTGGTTGGGGCCCCTAGGCTGGCTGGAAATATATAGAAATCGGGAACTGAGAACACAATTACTCGAGTCTCAATGTTATCGGTCGAGACCGTGCTACGGGTGAATGAACTGCGTTGATAAGAGAACGTATCTATAGCTTAGAAAAATAATTATAATTTACTACATTGGTACTGATGCCGGGACCGAATGGCCCGAAATAAATCTCACTAAAATTTTATTCAACCTTGTTTTATCTAATTCTAATCATTTAAAAAGACAAAAAGTCAATATTTAATAATACCATTTTAGGTGTATTTTTTTAATCAAATTTTATCAGCACCTTGGATACTTTCATACGCTAAATGGATTCTTGAGTTTGCATTTACAGCCTGCATTTTAGCAATCGATTAGGCTTTTCAAAAAGTTTTCAATTTTCTTTAGTATTTTTTACTTCTGTTTGTAGAGAAAAGATCAAGAATAGGAAGCATGAGCCGCCATTTTACTTCGACATCCAACTTTTAGCGCAGCAATGGAACTGTTACGGGAACACAAGAGCGTAAGTTCTTCTATAATAATATTCTTGTACGTCTTACAAATTACCATAAGTTACAATTTACTTCAACAAAACATAAGCTTAGAAATTAGTGTCCATTGTAAACTAGAAAAGATCAATTTAGAAACAAATTTTAAAATTTGTATGTCATGTTTTTTTTTTCATCTTTCGTTGGTTTCTCTGTCTTAAATGTTTCTTTTTTTTGTTTTCTCTTTGTTTTGCTGTAAGAAATCTTTTTTTAGAGATAAGCTCGCCAATGTACATATAATTCCAATTTTAATGTAATCTGTTTCCGTGTTTTTGTGTTTGTGCAATAAAGAATTAACTAAATTTACAAGAATTTAAGATGAAAATTTGGAAAAAAAATTGGATGGATTTATATGTATTTAAGTATTTTAACAGCTACCACCATACATTGTCACCGCCACTGATATGGGCTCTGCGCTGCTGCCTCCAAGAACTGATCCGCGAAACATTACCAGTATCCTGGGCGAGGCACGAAGCCACAACCAAACGATTCCACAACAGACTCGACAAGATGCCAGTCCAGTTCCTGGTGCCCAAACCAGAAGACCGACTGGATACCGTGACAACAGTCGTGCTGCCACCGGGCATTGATTATCTGGAGCTTGTCTTGTATATCAGGGAAAAGTAAGTTTTTACAATCCGATTTGGATTCTTCATTTAGAAACTTGCAAACAGTACAAAATTGAAGTATGTGCTTAATAGTGCTTCAAAAACGATTGCATTTTCATGTCATATGCAGGCCCAGGAGGAGTCAAGAAAGCCATAATGGCCCTTGATGTCTGATTTAGATTTTTTTTTAGCTTATTCTTTAATACATTTTCGGAACTGTTTTGCCTCAAGTGGTCGTTTAAGGGTACATATAAGCTCAGAATGAGCACCACATTTTGCATCAATCAGAACTGCGGGTCTACCGCGTAATTCTCATTTTCATCAACATCAACTTGAGATTGAAATATGACGTGCGTGCGACGACGCCCGCCTAACATGCCATCTCTTTTACACGCACGTCAAATTTCAATCTCAAGTTGATGTTGATGAAAATCAGAATTACGCGGTAGACCCTAGACGGTAGACGCGGTTAGACTCTATAACGTTTCCTTTCAAAATCGTCTCTTAAATTGCTTAGTGTTGTTGTTAAAAAAAATTGGGCAAGTGCTAGTTGGACTCGCGCACAAAAGGTTACGTACACAATATGGGTACGGAACCTTTAAAATATTTTAGTTAATAATAAAAATATAGATGCCATAGATATTAAGCGACAAAAATAAGTTGCTAAAATGGTAGCGCTTGGCAAACATATTTTTTTTCAGTTTTTTCGTTTGGTCTGGGTTCTGTGAATATTTCAACTGGGTTCCTATAACGACTACAACGTACACAAGTCATATAGGTTCGATTTACCTGCGCAGAAGACAAATTTTTGAAGCGATTTTTGATTTAAGACAGCAACAATGAAGTATTACATTGTTTTATTGACACTTACTGATATATATCATAATAATTATTTTTCTTCAGTGCAGTTACTCATAAATAATTACGTAACTTGGTAGGCACATCATAGTGGAAGGGGCGTGTCTAGCGTGAGTGAGACAGAAAAGATTTGCATTGTAATTTGCACCTTATAATTATAAGATACAAGTCTGATTTTAAATTTTAATTACGTTTTCGGGCTTCATCAGAATCGTTTGTTCAGGTCTGATTGAACGATGATTCACGACGCGCCATATTAAGGCGATTAGTGTCGCCAAATTAGCAGCTCAATGTTTGTTGGTACGAATATCGACGGAAACGACATGTACCTAATTAATGTTCATATCAGCGCGCAATGCATAGTGGCTGTTACGACACTCGATACGTCCTTGATAGGGTGAAATAGGAGAAAATAATATTTTTAACGGGGACGTGATTGATCTATTGAATAATCCTATGTTGTGTTTATAGCTATCAAGTGTATCTATTATTCAAAGCATATGTTAGTTAAATCGGTCAAGCCGCTTAGGAGCAGTAAAGAATTCAAGCCAAAAATCACAATTTCGTTGAAAATTTTTTTCACTTATGTGGTGGTATGTTGGTGGTATGAAAATGAAAATTGATGCGTGTTTTATCTTAGAAATGATAATTCATTTAAGTTGTTTCAGTATTTTTGGTTTGACCACAAACGAGGAGTAGGCTTTAGAATGTACCCATTTGGCGATATGGCGATTAAGCCCTTTAAGTGTGTACTACTGTAATAGGGTCCCATTTGGCACCCTTCGGGCATGAAGCCCTAAAAAAACAGGAAATGCTTTCGTGTCCACAGGTACAACATCATCATCTTCCGAGGTCTGGGCCCCACGGTCGGCAAGGCGCTCCGTATTGGTCTCATGGGGGTCAACGCCACTGCGCAAGTTGCTGATGCTGTTGCTGATGCTTTGGAAGACGCAATTAAAACCTTGAGCAAAATGAGCAAGTCCAAGGCAAAATTGTAGAGTGACACATGTTGGAGTGATTAGCGGCATCTTGAAAAAGTAGCTAGTTGGTTTTTTTGTTCAATGACGATATGTTAAGGGTTGTTATTATTATGTACCATAGAGGTGGGTTGTTATTGTAATGAAATAAAATTATGTTTATTGTAATAAAATCTAACTTTATTGCATACTGTGTTATTATTAAAAAGACAAGTCTTTTCGTTGAAATAGTAATACGAGTAATATTGGTTAGTTCTATTTCAGCTTTGCTGTATCTAATCATATCCAGGGAGTTTTAACCATATCAGGGACACAGAGAGAAATGTTCTTTCGCTTTTATTGTCAGGCAGCTTTTCATTCATAAACTTCGGCTAAAACAACATCGCAGCTCAGATTACAGCAGACACAAACTGAAGTCCCGAATGCTGATTGATGCTAATGCATCAGCATCAGCACAACGATTCTTCTTCTTTCCTGAACCTTATTTGTATAATCTTGTTAAGAGTTGTTTCACAGCCGGATTGTCAAAAACCCGCCTTTTTCTAATTAATCGAAACAAAACACATAGATTAACATATACCTACGCGTTTACTAGAACAGGGTATCTAAAAAGGCCGACTTGGGTGAATCGTGAAATGATTTGAAAGTAGGACAGAGTCAGAGTTTCTTCATGCTTGCAAAAGAGATGGCATTAAAACAGAATCATAACATGATTCATCTAAAGCGGCCTTTTTAGAGGACCAGATCTTCAATAATTCATCTATTAAGTAAATAATGTTTTTTTTTTTTCGAAAGTGGCAGTGGCAGTTTTTTCGCGGCATAAAGCGCCTTAAGCAGTTTTTCTTGCTCAAGCGACAAGATAAAAAAAAAATGTTGCCTTAAAAAATCCGAGAACACGGGTAATTTGAGATTTCAAAATAATGATAAAATGGTTACAAGAGTGATGTGCAAAAACTTGTACATAAGGAAAGGGCACTTGTATTGTCACGAATTGTCATGAAATGGTAAGAAAGAAAAAACATTTATTTTGATGCCACATCCTAAACAAATACACTTATTTACTCTAAGTTTTTAACATATTTTAAATTATTAAGATGCAGCAAACATAAAGTGGATTTTAAACTTTCAGACCATGCAATAAAATAAAATATACCGAAGCTTGAATAAATTGCTTTTATAATTTTTGTTGATGTACGATGAAGATTAACCTAACCTAAGTGTCTTAAAAAAAAAGCGTCCCAACGTGGGTGGTGACTGGTGAGCCCTATCGCCATACTTCGGGCACAAATACACGCTTTTTAGGGCGTGCAGGTTTCCTCACGATGTTTTACCTTCAGTAAGTGGTAAGTAATGAGAAATGTAGATACACATCAATTCCGAAAAACTCATTGGTGCATGCCCCACCGTGGATCAAACCTGGATCTCAAGATTGAGAGGCCAGCGTTCTACCCCTGAGCTACCGCTGCTTTTTATTGAGTCAACACAGTTTATTTATTTTAGAAAATATTTCCCCATAAATATATAAATATGAATAGTGGGTATACAATGAAAAGTATTTTGTTGAAATTATTTTATAATTTTTCATCACCTAAAAATATACTTCAAAATTCAAATTCAAATACAAATAATTTATTTTGTACAGTAGGTATACATTTAATCAAATTTAATGTTATAAAAATAGATGTCATAAATTAATAAATGTACATGAACAAAATTAAAGGATTAATTAATTTATGTAGTAATATATATACGATTAAAATATTTGGTAAAATCTATAATTATACAAGGTGAAATCTAATCAACCGCCCGAACCCATTCCGGAGACCCGGCCAGCGACCAGGAACAAGGTTCACTGATCACCAACCGAGCCTCCAGCACAACACTTCATGTAACCTTAAATATATTTTTCAATGCAAGTGCTCGTAAAGACCCACTTTTTATGCATCAAAACCGAACAGAAAGTCGATTATTTTTCCCTAGGGCTTTATTATTATTATTTTTTTTATTATTTACAATGTTTGGCTCACCTGCAACCTTTCCTATGTACCATAAATGTTATACTTTTTTTTCACAAAAAAAAGTCCTTTTGAGCCAATCATAATTTAAAGTTGACAATATTATATTTGTTTTATTTCCTCACACTATGCATTGAAAAACGTAGTAAGTATGATACTACGTATGATAGCTACGCTCATGTTTTAAATCGTCCTCGTAATTTATTCATTTTCGTCCTTGTAGCATTAACTACTATTAAAGGTGTTCCTAAAATCCCAATTATAGTGAGAGATCGAACCCAAGCAAAGACTGGACTGGGTATCTATGTGGTCCAATACTCATTTAGATTTATTATACATATTAGAGGTCAAATAGTGTTTATTGTATTAATTAAATATACATTTAACTGAATAAATGTACATGTATTATTTTATTAAATATGTAAGCCCAAAATTTTATATTAATTATGCCCATTGCTTATACTCATACATTAAAAAACGTACAGTCGCCTGCAGTTAAAGCTCTTTATATGTAAAAGATTTTAACGGCTATACCGCCGCAATAAGGACTGCCGATAGGTATCCTGCCATTCTGGCATCCGTACCGTCGAATACAAGAGCAAACTATGATAAGAAGTTTTTTTCACGTGAAAGCGTAACCACGTGACAACCTGACCACGTGAAAACGTGACCACGTGAAATTCAAATTGAAACGAAAACTGGGCTTGCGTAATACAAGTAACATATATTATGTAAATAAAGTCCATGATTAATCTGATAACTGTGTTAGAAGTGTTTTGATAGGCAAATAATAATGTAAACTTTTTATTAACATACATCAGGGGTCACGGCAGTGGCCCCACCAAGTCGAGCGCGTAAGTAATTATATTACTCGTGACTATTAGTTTATCTCTCATTTCATAACAGAAACAGGGTGAAAAGAGTCAATTCTGCAGGAAAGTTTCCATTATTTTATTAATAATAAGGTAAGAAAATGTCTGCAAATAAGTTTTATTGAATATATTGTTATTTCTTTAGTGCAAATTCTGAAAAAATATTATAATAATAGCTTCATATATTACATACATACTCGTAAGGCCATAATAAACTGTGGTTAATGTTGTATGCACATGATGTATCAGATGTATGTAAGTATAATAAAATAAAAAATTAGATGGTGTTTCAATTTGATGTGATGATATTAATGTAAACATGTTATAAATGTTATAAACATGAATGTTCAAATTCAAAATTCAAATAGTTTATTTTGCAAAGTAAGTATATATATAAGGTCTTTCAATTTAAATGGAAAGTAATTTAGGAGGTGATTCAGTATCGTTAATACATCACATTCCACTGCAAAGAACTGTTTTTTGCGCGAACTTTTTCTTCACTTGTCCATACAAACTGAGTCCACTTTGTACTAATACACTTTTTACACGTCAAATTGAATCTAATAAAAATATATGTAATAAAATAATAAATGTACATGAACTAGATTAAAGGTTTATTTAATTTATGTAGCAATATATATACGATTGAAATGATAGGTAAAATATACATTATACAAGGTGAAATCCAATCAACCGCCCGAACCTCAGAACATTTAAATAGTAATGTTCTGTGGCCCGAACCCATACCGGAGACATTCAATGTTTAATGTACTTGTCCTCTAAAAAGGCCGTTTTGCATGAATCACATTATGATTCTGTTCTAATGCCATCTCTTTTGCACGCGTGAAAAAACTCTGACTCTATCCTACTTTTAAATCATTTTATAATTCACCCATATCGGCCTTTTTAGATCCCCTTATCAAAAGTACTTTCATATGACAATTGTTTTAGTCAAATGGCTCAGAATTATTTTTTTTAATTTACGTCACTTAAAAACCTTGTCTTTTTAAAACTTTAAATAACTGAACTAAGGGCCCTTTTCCTGTAATGCGGATTTACGTCCACGTGCGAATACGGTCCGCGTGCGAGCCTCACACTTCGGGCCCACGTGCGTTTCTGGCTCGCATGCGTGCATTGACCCGCTGCGGACAACACGCAGAGTAGAGTCTTGATACGCAGTAGTGTTGTGCGTGTCGTCCGTGACATTCACAAATTCATGAAACAAATTCATGTTTATTGTACATTTCACATGCGTGTTATCCGCTTGACAGTAAAATCAATACTGAATGTCGCGAAACCCGACATGCCTGCGGGTAAGTAATCCGCATGCCGGCAGCGCAGGCGGCGCGGTCCGAGACCCACATCCGTGTATCACACATGAAAGCTGTATGAAAATGTATGAAGTGGGCGTTTGCGGGCCAAAAACGCACGCAGGTGCAAATCCGCATGACACTAAAAGGCCCCTTACTATCATTTCATCTTCGATCAACAATATACAAATTGTTGATCGAAGCATTTCATACATGTTTTTCCTACGCGGGGCGCAAGCGCGTGGCCAGGAACATGCTATCACCCGCATGCGTACCAGATCGGCACGCAGACGTAAATCCGCATGACAGGAAAACAAGCCTAAAATTAAATTGAATAACAATTAAATTGCTATGAACCTGAAACCCCCCATTTTACTTTATACGGTTTGATATGTGCTTCTCAATAATAATAATAATTTCATTGTCCTGATCAGGCAAGATGAATTCGTACGAGCAGGATCTGCTTGTATCTCCGCCAAAGATTGAAGACAGAACTGTCCAGAAGGTTCTTCTCTGTGGTGCGGGCCCCACGGATGTATGGCCTTCTGTGCACGAGGCTCTAACCAGACCTATTCTCCAACCTTTTGATGAAGAACACTGGAGTGTGAGTAGCTTGTTTACTTCCCTCATAAATAAAGGTACCTTTATACATATTTAAACGAGCAGTACTGGTTGGCGGGGGACGGGATGTCTCCAGAGCCGAGACGGGTGCGTCTCTGCTTCCGCCAACTGGCGTCACACGTCACTCCCCTCATTTTTTATTGCATCTAGTGTTTACCTGTAATTGGAGTTACACACTATTCCTTCTGTACGCTAGTTGATTGTATGTTGTAAAGTGTATCATCTGTTGGTAGACCAAATAAATAAATAAATAAATATTACGATTTTCTCAGGCATATCGTAATTATGTTAGAACTACCGAGGGTCGCTTCGCTCCGCTCTGTTTTGCTTGGCTCCCAAAATGTATTTATACAAGGTGACATTTGTTTACATAGCCAAATTCATACTGAAGACACGGTAAGTGGTCAGAACCAAGGTCCAAAACCCTTTTTGTGAAAAACGGAAAATAAAATTTAGGGTTTCTATACTAATTGACTCGGAATTGTTCGTAAATTTGTATAGAGGCACAAACGTTTCTTTTTCGTATTCTGCAAAAAAGGTCATTGAACCTTGGTCCTGAACACTTACCGAGTATAGAGTAGTGCTCGTCGTCGCACCTAATTTTGACATTTTGGTGAATAATTTTCCGGACCATTTGTTGGATTCTACAAAATGACGACGGCACATCATACCATGTAGAGCCTTTGTGACATCATAAATCGTTAACTGTTTCTCCTAACAAGAACGTAGCGACGTCACTGGTGCGAGGGTTTTGGCCCCGCGCTCACCAAACCAACCTGCCCAGCGTCTGTGAGTACGGCCAATTCTTCCAGAAGGACCGCTGGAAAGAAATATTGGAAATGTCCAGCAGTGAAGGAAGGCTGATGGATAGATTTAAGGGCACCATGTTCGCCCAAACTCCCAATTTGCGCTGTTCGCTGATTCGCTTTATTAAGGCTATATGCGAAAAAAATACGGGTATTTCCTTTCTGTGTATTTCATGAAATACACGGAAAATTTTAATAAATTTCTGGTATATACATTTTGACTATATAATCTAGGGTTTTAAAATTGGAAAACATGTTTGGATAAATTTTCCTCGATAGAAATAATTGTTGAAATGAGGCCTTCAAACACACTTTTTCTCCTCGTTTGACGAATAGGAACCATATACAGAACTCAAACATATTTTATTAGGTGTGTTTCAACAATATCTAGAGATTTGATATTTAATAAAAATATAAAACCAATTTTTTTTCCCTTTTGCCCTGAATCCGCCCCTCTCGCACTGCGCGATTTTTCGCTTGGAGTGACAGTGACAAAAATAAAATTCGCATAGCCTCTTATTCTAATAAATATTATTAATTGCCTAATGCCTAAATTTACTAAAAACTAAATGCCTAAATTTTTAATTTTGTTACTTATCTCGTACATTAATTTATGACTTAAACCTAAAACATTAACCAAAACCAAATACACACTAAAGTTACTGGCGTTTAAATATCCTGGAGTGTAAATTCCATTATTTACTTTTATACGCTTGTAACTTTTATATGTATTTGATTTCGGTAATTTTTTTAGGTTCTAGTCATGAATTAAAGTTCAAAGTTTAAGCAAATATTATTAAATAAGGATGTTATCAGCGAACACCGCGAATTGGGAGTTGGGGCGAGCACAGTGCTCTTAACTGCATTAGTCGCCTAACTTAGTTTAGCAGCCAGCTTGGTGATATATTATGTGGGCTCGATTTTATAATAAATAAATAAAGGGGCGTAAAAGAGACTTATAAAAGTTCTATGCTTACTCACATACGTGCCCCAATATTATTCATCTGGTATAACTAATTGAATGTGTTTTTTTTTTGTTTACTTAGGTAATAGATGACATTCGAGCCGGTCTCCAATACGTTTTCCAGACCAAGAGCCCACTCGTAATGGCGATGAGTGGTTCAGGACACGCTGGGATGGAAGCTGCGATCAGCAACCTTGTGGGTCCAGGGGATACCCTACTGATAGCCTCCAGAGGAGTCTGGGATGAGCGAGCTAAGGAAATTGCTACAAGATATGGTAGTTTAAGAACAATTATTAATTTATCTTATCGGGGCGTTAAGTTCAGATTTATTAGTAAAAAGTCAAATAAAAATAAACATTTTTTTTAGGTATCAAAACAGTCGTGCACAAAAAGACCTTGGGACAGGTTTTTACTTTGGAAGAACTAGAACCTCTGTTAAAAGAACACCGTCCTACCGCTTTATTCATCACACATGGCGACTCGTCCACAGGATCTGTGCAGCATATGCAAGGACTTGGGGATCTATGTCACAAGTATGTCCTTTAATTAATAAGAATCACCGTTGAAGAAGCACCTCCAGCTTGCAGCGCAGTCCATGATGTCTGTTGGCTCTTGGAGTGAAATTATACGCTGGTTCGCTGGTAAGCGCTGGACGGCGTTGGTCAGCGCTGGTCTGCGCCGATGAACAGTTTTGGTACACATAGTAAAAACAGATGAAAACAGGTAAACCTGTCAGTAGTGACCAAGATGTCTAAGATGGCAAGACTTTTTCTTGTTGGAAATCCCATTTCTTAATATAAAATAAATAAACCGTAAAAGGAAGGAATATGGCAAATATCATCATTTATTTTTTGTGTAGACATAAAGCAAGATACAGATAAATTATATGATTATACAAAGATGACTCCAACAACTACTCCCATCCCATCGTCAGTTTATCTTGTGGGAGACGTTGAGAAAAGTGGGACTGAAATGTATATCTCACTTCTCCCATTTGTAATGTAAGCATGAAGATTTTATTGATCCCTCAAGCGACGTCGCTCATTTTTTTGTGTTTTGTTCCCCATTTTTTTTCCCATTTGTTGTAAAATGTCAATAAGGGCAAAATTCGTTTCATACCTTGGAAATGATGTCCAAATTATCTGGACATCTGGACAGTTTTAAGATGCCAATTTCAACCTATTGACATTCATGATGTCTTTGACATTTCATTTCTGTTTTTCTTATCCCACATGGTGGTTTATTTAACGGCGCGCAGGTAAGCGCCGGCCATCAGCGCGCAGGAAACCAGCGTCCTTTATGATTTTCATCCTTGCACCAGAACGCCTACGCCATGTACAATATTTTTATCACAAGCGGAGTTCTTTCTATTAATTTACTAATTCTGCCTTTCTTGTGTATTTAGCTCAATATTTATAGGAAATCGTCTTACAAATGCCGTCTCCATCGCAATCGGGACTTGCTTTCCGAGATTCTGCGATTCTTTGCGGATTTTCACCTAAAAATCACACAAATAACTTTTTCATCGCAGCACTTACACAAGAACACACAACATTAGCCCCCTGAATAGTGGTAGAGATAATAGTGAAATTCTACATTATTACGTTGCAGATATAATGCTCTTCTCATTGTCGACGTCGTGGTATCACTTGGAGGAGTACCGTTTCTGATGGACAAGTGGGGAGTAGATGCCGCTTTTTCTGCCTCGCAAAAAGCCTTAAGTGGTCCTGCAGGGATAGCACCAATTGCTTTCAGCAGCAAAGCTGAGTATGGGCTCTTTTAACTAGTTGAACGAATAATATTTAATTTGATAGACAATATTTTTATTTATTTATTTATGTTTATTGAACAATTTATACAAATTATATTTACAACAAAACAGAACTATCTGACGTAAACCACGAAGGTTTATCTGCAGATAGTGAGTTCGACACTATAACGTTTTAAATAAGTTATTTTTATTTTAGCTGAAGCCACTACATTCTAAAAAGTATATTTTAAGTTTTAACCACTAATTATTTTTATTCAAATACCATTTTTGCAACTCTATTTATGATTTTTGGTAGGTTAAATTCTCAATGCCTAGTGCCGAATACGTATTTATATATGATAGATGTTTTAATTTATGAATTAAGTCGAGTTTTTTTTTTTTGCAAAACGCGGTACTTACATTTTTTCTTCTTTAAGTATGGTTAATTTTATTTTATTTTGTGTCGATCGGTATTACATTACCACAACAAAACAATCAAGTGTAATCTTGACCATGTTTTTCTTTTATATATTTAAGAACAATTGTTTTAAGAAGTCTAATTTGGAGTTTAAATTCTAAATGAGTTTTATGTATTCTACCGTAACTACTTAATCAATAACTAGATGATAATCGAATCAGCAAGTGCTAGATTTATCAGCATGTTTAGTAACCTTAATATTTTATATGGTAGGTCCTTTATATTTGAGAATGGATTTCTTAGCTCTAAGTTTTTTACTTACATAAATAACGTACGGATGCCAGTTAAATGAAAGTGGGTAAATCGGTATCGCAGCCGGATTGTGAAAAACCCGGCTTTTTCTAATTTCTTGTTTCAAGAAAGCGGGTTTTTCACAATCCAGCTGCGAAAGGACATAATGTAGTCCTCAAACGAGTAGAAGCCCATCAAAATCTGTCTGAGAGATTTCGAGATATGACTAGTTTTAATGATTTTTATAGTTATTAGATTATTGGGTCGTCAACATAAATGTATGAGAGGTTTCGCAAAGCTTTTTTTGGTTTGTTCTTTTTGGGTTTTTGTCACTCTAGTAAGGCAAAAGGTCGGATTAGTTACGCTCTGTTTTTTCTGGTACTCATGGACCTTGTTTATATCGGAATTTAGTAGGGGTATTTTTGCAAAGCCTTAACTTTTCTTGCATGGGATCACATCACACTTGCGAGGCCGAAGGCCGAACCGAGTATCCCAAGGCCGAAGAACAAGCATGTGAATGTGAATAAATATATAGTTGAGGTTGTAAAAAATTGTTTTGTCATATCTCGAAATCTCTCAGATAGATTTCGATGGGTTTCTGCTTACTTAAGGATCACATAATGTCCTTTTATTCAACAAACATTTTGATCGTGGCGGCGCTTGGACCAACTCCTATACAAACTTGCCCACTGTCATTTGTTATCAATTACTAAACCAACATGGTGTGTTCTTTAACCAATTCTATTTCCATACATTGAAGGATAAATTAAAAATAAATATTATGTGACAATATTTAGAGAACATGAAAATTTAATAATAATCTGCGTATGTCTTGTCTGTGTTTTAGAAAGAAAATTCAACAAAGAAAGCATATTCCACCATTCTACTTTGACGTCAAGGTTTTAGCAAATAATTGGAACTGCTATGGAAACACTAGAAGGTAAGCTGTTTATGAGCATAAAAATCCTTAGCTTTGGTACATTGGACTGTAACTATCATCCTCCCAAAAATGACACCCGCCTTGAAAATACCGAAATTGTATCGGTGAAACAATTGACATATAGTCAACAACAATAATACGTGAGTTTCTATAATAATAATGTAATATAATAGTTTCAGGTCACGCGAGTTTTAATTGTATAATAGAAGTGTTTGTCTGCCGCCAGTGGTAGTTTAATTTTAGTTTTATTTTGTCGTCAATTCAAAACAAGAAGGATTTTTGCGTATATCCACTCCGCCCCACTTCGCTCGGTGCCCCAAATTTATTTACATGTAAACCTAACACGCTCGTCCTCGCTCCGCTTCGCTCGTAGCCCTATTTTTGGCCTTTCGTTGAAAGACTTCTGTTTTCCAAGCTCCGATAAAATAAATAAAAAAGAATTCTGTTGTGATCTGAACCCCAAAACCTGGTTATTAAAACCAAAATATGTTCTGTGCCAAAATTGCTCTCAACACTGCACAAAAGATTCGATATCTAAAGTGACGAATCCAGCGAACGTATACAAGTAACATGACTTGCGGTAAGATATAATAATTTCTATTAATGGTAGAATATTCCTTTTGAGGCAGAAACAAATATTTGCCGAGGCAAGTATAGACGATTTTTATGGTATCATGAGAATGAGAATCTGCTCCATCAGAGCCCGACTGGAGAAAAGTAATAATAAAATTATGAATGTTTTATATAATAATGTATTGAATGTTATAGATCGATATTGGACTGAAATATTAATGTGTGAAAATTGTAAAATGAAATCAATCAAAGTTAAATGAAATTATTATTGCTATAAAATTGATGACTTACTAACAATTACTAACCATATTTTAATTTTAATTTTAATATTTATTATAACTAGTTTGCAAAATTACGTAAATTTATTAACAGAAACATAAAAACTTAAATAACATGAAATAAAACTAAAATTAAACCTTACAAATTTACCTATAAAACTAAAATGTCTCCTAAAGTAAAATTAAACTAAGTAAAAAATGTTGGCCAGATCGCCGCCGTCTTGTAGCAGGGTTCCCAGAATGCTGGCAGCATTTCCTCTTTGGATTGCCAAACTAAGGCGTTGTCCAAAGTATGCGCCAGCTCTTGGGTCCCCCGAAACGTCAACCAGCCGAGAGGAAATTTCTTTAAAAAGACATTTAGCCTCTTGACCCCACGGCCCAAGGGTTTCGACTCCAAAAGGCGCAAATGCGTACTCCGAACTGAGCTCTGCATATTTGCGCCTTTTGGATCCCTCGGCCGCTGCCGCTGCTGCGCCAGCCCTGGCAGCCGTGACTTGGATGTGGGACGCAGCAAGAGTATCAACGCATGTTGCGTCCCACACCAGTGACTTGCCGTATTTCCAAGGAATGATTGTCATACCGTCGGGCCTCTTGCCATCGCTGCGTGCAAGGCCTTTCGGCTCTAGGACAGCTGGCACGCCGACGGTGACAAAGGCCCTCCGGATGACATCATTAAGGCTGGCATGCCGCGACAAGCGACCAGCACTACGTTGGCAAGATAGGCCGTGGTGCCCAAGCTGGTTGACGTTGGTGCCACACCGACAGCGATGTGGCTCGTTTGTCCTTGCGCCGAGCCGCAAGCTGACGGCCAGAGTAAATGTTACTCTGTCCAGCTGGGTGCCGATTTTCACAGATGGTAACGCGTGTAGCCAATAACCTGATTCCTGCTCGCCAGAAGCAAGGAGACGAGCTCGATCTACAGAGTCGGTAGCAGTTTCCAGCAGGTGTTTCTGTATCTGGTTGCAGATCGGCTCGTCCCATAATCTTTGGGAGTTTAAGTCGGTGGGCAGATTCTCACCGGGACAGGCAAGCGTCCATGCATCCCTGGCCTCCACAAAGCATGAAGCCTCAACATCACTAAGTGATGGGCGTATTAGGGTACCATAGAGGTCATTCGTACTGTGAACGGAGGACAGGATTTATTGGCCTAGAGCCTGACGTAAATAAATGAATTGAATTGAATTGAATATACGCTAGGAAAGCTTAGAGCAGGTACTTCCTAGTAGATATTATTAAACTTTTCTAACGCTGTCTGGCCTGGTTACCGTTAAAATTCACTGACAGTTGACACATATACTACTTTTATTTATTTTATATAATACGTGTATTATTTACGTCGATTTGACCACTACTGGCTCATTGAATTCAATATTTCTGTTTTCTATAAAGAATTTGAAGGATTTTTTATAAAGAATTTGAAGGAAACCCAATTTCCAGTACTAACACTTTTGCATTTTTTTTTTGGGAATTTCAAATCTAAATAATGTAATTCCTTTTGTGTATGAATGAGACAACATTAAGCTTACAGCAACATTAATTGAATTTTTGAGAAATGTCAGGTGTAAAAAATTATTACGAATCTTATCATGCAAATTGATGGCATTTAGGACGAACTGTTTTTGAAAATTTGATTTTGGTTATCAGACTGACAATAAAAACAAAATTTATTACGTAGATATAAAACCTTGAAATCAACTTTCAAACAAAAAAACAAATAATGGAAATAGCTATTGAATTACAGGAATTATGAATCTGTAAGAAAATTTAGGCAATTTCATAGGTAAAGACGTATTATGTATAGGTAATTGTTATTTTAAACCCGCAACAAACTTATCGTAAATATAGCGACAGTTTAATCTTCAGACGAAAATCATGAAGCAACAAGACACGTCTAAATCAAATAAAATAAATCAAATAACATAATATTAATCTATGTACTTATGCATATTGCGTGCAAAGTATTAAGCTCTTAGACAGGTATTGCCATTCATCGTTTAGACGTGTTGGAATGATATTACGCTAAAAATATGTTACAGAAATAAGCCCCTTTTTCTTTCACATTTATGTTTTTGGATCCCACCAAAAACATAAATGTGAAAAACTGGCGCGAATTCAGTAAAAAGGCGTGTAACTTTAGCTGTGAAAACATGCCAAGTTCTACATATTCAGTAGCAAGGACCCTAAAAACTTTCTTTAAAAACGGGGCAGTGCCGAGGGAATGAGGGAATTCTTCATTATTACATTTATGATGCTACTGAAGGAACCTCCATAAACCTCGGCACCCCAATTTGATCTCAATTTCATATTTAAAGACCTGTTATTTGAAGCCCCACTACTAACATATAGGTATATATACAAGGTGACTTTTTGATCATCGTCCAAATTCATACTGGAGGCTTGATAAGTGATCAGTATCTTGGATCAATAACAGTTTTTGTGAAATTTGTAAAATTAAATTTCGGCTTCCCATAGAAATTCACTTCCAGTTCCGAGTGAATCACTATGGGGAGTCGAAATTTTATTTTACGAAATTTACAAAAAATTTTATGGATCCATGATACTGATCACTTACCAAGCCACCAGTATGAATTTGGACGATGATCAAAAAGTCACCTTGTATATATCCCCGCCCTCTATATATCGGTCGTGCAAAGGTCCCCGTTACTCCAGGCGGAAAAACTCGCAGTGCGAGAGGGACGGAATCGGGGAAAATTGTCAAAAAGTCAGTTTTAAATCAATACAAAATTATCTAAAATAGCTACAAAAATTTCCATAACCAGTAATTTAGTTATTCTTAAAACCCATCTAAATATATATTTTTGAAGTCTGTGTGGTATCCCAATTTGTCAGGATATCAAAAAAAGTGTAAATTTAGACCTCATTTCAATAATTATTTCTATCGAGTGAAATTCCTCCAATCGCGTTTCTGATAGCCCAAAATCTAGAAAAAGGTCCCAAAATTGTTATACTAAATTATTTTACTTGGAACTTCTTTAAAGAGCCGATAGATAACTTCAAACAGTGTAAATTTTCACAATATGGGGTATATTTAATACTATTCGTATATCTATTTTATAGTATTACGATATATTCGTATATACTAAATACAGGGTGTCAAGATGAAGTTGTGGAAGCCAAAAACTGGCGATAGAACTGGTTCATTGAACAGCTGTTTTTTTTTTGCAATTCGAGGGATGGCTATATTAAAAGTTGTTCGTATACGAGTACCATCACCAGTTTCCGGCTTCCACTACTACTTTAACACCCAGTATAATTACCGAATCCATTTTCAGCTACCACCACACGCTATCACCGCCATTGTTGTGGGCTCTCCGTTGTTGTCTAAAAGAAATATCTCGTGAAACCCTGCCAGCCATATGGTTGAGGCATGACGCTGTCCTCAAGTACTTCCACAAGCTGCTAGAGAAACTGCCAGTCAGTTTTGTGGTGCCGAAGCCTGCAGATCGACTTGCAACTCTCAGTATAATAGCACTCCCAGATAGTTACAATCAGACGGAAGTCATGGAATACATAAGAGTAAAGTAAGTACCTATTCACGTTTTGTCTTTAAATACCCTACAAATGGATCCACCAGTGGGTCTCCGAAGACATACATGTCTCCTAAGACTCTTTGATTGGTGGGGCCTTCGTGACATACAATTTCATTACCTGCCATATGCTATATAGGTATATAAACAACAAATTCTAAATACTACTAGTGTAAAGCCCGCAAGTTCCGGAATAGTACTCGAACCACAAGTCCATAGAGGCGGTCAAATTATTATCGTAAGTCAAGTTACGACATAAGATAATAATCAAATTATTATCGTAAGTCAAGTTACCACTTAAGATAATTAAATTGTTATCGTAAGTCAAGTTACGACATATGATAATAATTAAATAAATTTAAAATATAAAATTAATGTAAGATTAAGTTGTCGAATAAACAAAAGTACACGGAATAGAAGAGCTTGTATGACTAGATTGATGGATGTGGAAGATGCGAAAGAGGTAGCAGATGGATTTCTGTAGTCGGAGCCTACCCCTCTAAGAGACAGGCGTGAGTATATATATGTATGTATGTATTTGATGAGATTTTGATCGGTTCCGCTGTTCAGCATTTTCTTCATTATAACAATTACCGATAAATTTTATTTTATATGTTTTAATGCGAAATCCATCGCTTTGAATACTCTAATTATTAATGTCTGATGCAACAGGTATTGTAGCGACGACAGCGCCTTCTGTTCAGAATGAGCAAGGTGTGAAATCACATAACGCCCGCGTGAGCGTTCAGTATGTGCATTACAAGCTGGTATATCAAGTAGTTACAAAAATTCGGTGTACAGATATTGTAGAAAAATTCGTCGTTCCAGATACGAACTTCGGTAGCGCAGTCGCTAGCGCGCCTGTCATGTAAGCAGGAGGTCGCAGGTTGAAATCCTAGTCCGAGGAATTTTTTCAAAAATATTTGTGCTTTTAAATATGTTTCTGATTGATTTCTAGCTGGTAATGCACTCCAATAATAATTAAATTTTATTTTATTTATAATTATTTTATACATATAATAATATAAAATAAATTCTTATTTCCAGGTATGACATAGCTGTATTTCCTGGCCGAACCCCGACGGCACATCTTCAAACACTGCGCATCGGTCTAATGGGATTTAACGCTCAGAAGGTGATCGCAGACAATGTTGTCGCCGCTTTAGAAGATGCCCTCAAAGTCTTGAAAAAGTAATCCGTTGAAGAAATAATTAGTGGTTTGATGACATAATGATGCCCTCATTGGGACATAAGTGCTTGTTTTGGAAATAAAGCGAAACTGAGTTTCGAAATATGCTGCATTGCAATGATTGTCTTTATTACTTAATAATTAATGAGAAGAGGCTTATGCCTAACAGTGGGCAGATGTGGGCTGAATGATGATGATGATGACTTAATTAAAACCCTATCTACTTAACTTTCAAATAATAAACCTCCTATCCTAATCTGAACCTAACTGAAACCAGCTGAGATTAACTTAAGTTCATGTTACCGTTAGAATGCGGTATACGCAATAACTAGGCAATCTGCAAATTACCGGGTACGATCCATTAAAGCGCGAAATTTGCAGTTTACCCAGTTAATCTGCATATTAACAGATGCTATACTGTCGCGGAAGCAGAGAGAGACACTTTTGTCTCGTTTTCTCAGCTCCCCTGACCCCCGTTCATTAATTAACACTTTCGTCAGGTTCCAACACTGACAGCAGGGTAGCGTATATAATTTTCAACGCGTGCGACAGAAATGGCAATAGAACCCGTGTCGCGACCCCTAGTTTACGAACGCGCCCCTGCGCTCGCGCCTGTACCCGCGTTGTTTGAATCTGTCAGTACAGAAGAGTCACTTTTTTGACACAAATTCACTATCGGCTCCGGCGGCGCTGCGGGAAGTACAGCCTCTTCGTCCTAGCATAACAAAGCGCAGGCAAGCCTTCGTGCCTCCGGTTTTTCATAAAGACTCTAGGCCTCTAGGGGTAGTAATAGTAACCACAAGACTGCATTGAGTCAGGGTGCTCTGAGTCGGTTTTTAAACAGTTATAACCTAACAGTACCAGTAAAGATAAATACAATAAATCCTAATGTTTTATTCAAGCAAAGCACCTATTTTATGCACTTACACGAATGCTTGGTCCTTAATCTGCAAATTACCTAGGAAATTTGCAGATTAACTAATTAATGTAACAACTAAAACTTTTTTTGCATTTCAAAGAACTCACCCAGGTAATCTGTAGATTAACAGGCCGCCCTAGAAGGACGAATGCTGACCAAATTTGCGAGATATTTAAGGAGGGCAATGTCAAAAGTACCCGGAATAGAAGAACATGTATGACTAGATTGATGGATGTGGAAAGGCGAAAGAGGTGTGTCAGGATCGTAGCAGATGGAAATAGTCTCTGCCTATCCCTCTGGGAGACAGGCGTGAGTATATGTATGTATGTATGTAACAAGTTAATCTGCACTCTGATTTACGCACATTAGCGGTGACAATCGGTGACATACATACAAAACCTAATTTCCTAAGATATATATAGATATACTCGTATATAAATGTTGTGAACAGTAATTATGAGGGCTAAATGCTCAGTATGTATTCATTTCTAGCTGTTCAGATTTACTGACTTCAATAGTGGATTTTAGGTGTTCTGCGAGAGCATTCGAGGTTGCATGGCATAGATATTCTTTACCTAGCCCAAAACAAAAGAACAAATATTAGTCGCTGATTAGTTATCTGTGCGATATAATAATAAATTGGGCCAATCACAGCGTAGAAACGCGGTGTTATAATATATGTTATAACATTGGTTTTTGCGATACAGACAAACAACGTAGGTTCTCGTTTTTGATGTTGTAATTATCTAAT
The DNA here is from genome assembly GCA_934047225.1 of Ypsolopha sequella. Lineage (NCBI taxonomy): Eukaryota > Metazoa > Arthropoda > Insecta > Lepidoptera > Ypsolophidae > Ypsolopha > Ypsolopha sequella. Next base: position 16,655,078 of record OW203996.1, read on the forward strand.
TGATAATTCAGATAATATAATGAAGTAAAATACGTTAGTCAAACTGAAAGAAAACAAAATGTGTTTACAGGTGATTTATTTCTTATTTAACTGCAAAATAGACGGAGTACAAACTATGACTGGTTGCACCTAAAGTAGCCAAATTATGCAATTTAGAGCAATAAATAAACAATGCCAAAACATTTGATATGTATAGTGTAATATTTCTTAAAAGAAATCGAATAGTTTCTGTGTTACCATCCCTTGGATTCGTTCTAATAGGTATAACAGGGATTATAATACTAAAAATACATAGAAAACAACGCGACATAAGCGACTTCATAAATTCGTTTATGGCCATTAGTTTATGTTATTCGCAAGCCACTGGTGGTTCTACATTGCTATTGTTAGAATTAAGTAATAAAATTATCGATACGAAACATTAATTCTTGTAATTTATACTGTAAGGTGTGACTCCTTGATGGAACTTCATTCTAACACTAATCAAAGTCTTCTTGTACGAGTTCTACTATTTTATTTACTTAATTACTGTCCCTTTTTACTGTTTACCTATTCCAATCAGCCCGACGATGTCAAATAGACGAAACTAGTCGCAATAATTAAGTAAATAAAGTAGTGGAACTTGTACAAGAAGACTTTGATTGGTATTAATTCTTGTGTTCACTGTTTACGGAAATATCCCAATTAACTCATGTATATCAAAGTTTCAAACTATGTACTTTAAACAAAAAAACCTTTTCTGATGGACTAGATACCACAAACTCCAATCATAATTTTTTATAATTTTTGAACATTTTCTTTAAAAACAAGAACTTACATGTCTAAAATAAATATTTTAGAATGTAATCAAATAACATCATAACAGTAATCAAAACCTTAACTCATCTTTATCCCCATGGCATTAGATTCCATCACATCATAGATATTTGGACTAGCTTTCTTAATTCCATAACTATAAAACCGTTATCCTAGTAATTAAACAAAACTAGTCACGGAGTTCGTGTAAACTATACTTATCTAACCAGTTATTTTACATAAATCGGTACACACTATAGTATAAAATAGTATACGTTTATAAAAACCTAAAATATATTGATAACTAGAATGAAGTTTAAATATTTACAGGTTAATTGCTGGTCAGTAATCAAATTACCAAGTCAGACCTATTCTTATAACGCTTCTAGAAAACAATTTTTATAGTAAATTATCAAAACTAAATTACCATAAAAATTGAGCCCTAAACATTGCACCCTCATAGTTTATTTATACTAAATAGTACCATGGGCGTACCGCGTAATTAAAATTTGCTTAGGAGTGGGGCAAACGTAAAAAAAAACTCGATAAGTGAAGGAAAATGTGACATATAAATTATATAGGTATACGACATAGAACATGAAAATAGATAATTTTGAATTAGAAACTGCATTGGCTCGCACTGTAATTTTGAGTTTAAGTAATTTAATAATTTTACTATCGTTGTTACTTTAATTTTTACAAACCTGGCCTGGTAGAGGGTGGGGCTAGTGCCCCATCTTGCCCCACCGTGCGTACGCCCATGAATGGTACCGATTTTAGAACAAGCTATCTTATGCTTCGCTCCTCAGTTACTATTCCATGCTACGGGAACAATTACAAACTAAGAGGAAATACACAACATGTTGATCCACCCATTACATGATAATTGTGATGGCGAATTACGTACATTGGTGAGGTGATACTTAATAAATATGCACGTAAGTAGTAAAATTAAACATTATAATTTATATTTACATTTAAGAAAATATGGCACATCTTTAATATTATCAAACACGCATGACTTCTTTCCTAATCTACGATCGTGCCGTGTAAATTACTAACACACACACAGTCAGCTTACTAAAAATTATGTGAATAAATGGCGGATGAGCGAAATCTTAGCTATAGTTCAGAGTCAGTGTCAGACAGTCATGTCATTCATGTCATTCATGATAAAATATTTGTTTCTTACCCCAAATTTCTAATTATTTAATTATAAACTACCTATATAACTGAAATTCCGCTCCGCATTGTTTTAATGCGACTATAAAATTTTGGGACATTGTATATAATACCAATTAAAATACCGGTGGGTAAATAAATATTCAATGTTGTTTACATTACACAAGTAAAGCCTTTTTATTACAATTGATCGAATTCGACACCAAAACGAAATTCCCATACGCTTCATACACCACGGACTAAAACTAGACACAATCAAATCGTACAGAAAAATAGATCAGTCTATAGAGCGAAGCGTTCACTCACTTAGCCTACAAGCAGTCTCGGGGTATATACAGGCAGTCCACCGTGTTCCACTGGGCCGCCCGGCGGCTCGGCGTAATACTGAATGATCGCGGCGTCGCCGCGCGGCGGGAAATGCAACATTCGAGGGGAGCGAGGTGGGTGGAGCGTTCAGCTGGGCAGCGGTGGGTCGGTGCGTGGCAGCCGGTGCCGTCGGTGCCGGTGGCACACGCAGCACGAGTCGGCCGCCGCGCCTCCCCTTCGCCGTTTCGAGCACGCTCCGCGCCCGCAACGTTTGCGCACGCACGTCACTTCACCGTCCTGAAATCAGAAAGACCAAGATAAGAAACCTACAATTCTAAACACCAAATGAAAGAGAAACACATTAAGTAGATAACAAGAAGAGAGACTGAAAAAGATCTATTTACCTTACAACGGCATGTGACACAACGTTGTTCACCATGCGAGTGTATTGAGGGGTGGACTTCCTTGCCATTTGGTAAAGGACCGTCAGGAAACACGCAGCCACCTTCCGCAAGGATTTCTTCTGCAGTGCGAGGTGCTGCCTGATCCTTTAGTGTTTCGTCTTCGGGCTTTTTCGTCATCACCTTCAAAAATAATTATACCAAAAAATTTACAAAAGTAATTTAATTACTCATGCAGATAATAAATTATTCTGTAATCATCACAACCACTCTTTTGCTAACCAAAAACATATTAATGTCCAGAGTACTATAAATCACGTAACAACCATAATATCATCGCAATAGTTGCTTACCTCAGGACAAACACGGCAACAAGCTTTTTTATCTGGTCTATATGCATCCCTTTCAGCACAGCGTAGTGGTGGGCATCTGACCCTAGGACACCGCACCTGTCTCGTCGGAAACTCGCATGTACAAATAGCACAGGTATCGTAACCATCTGGCACAAGGTAGGGGTGCCACGAAGATCCTGGAGCATGGTATTGACCAGCTAGATGGCAGCCATGGGATTCGTTCCATACTGCTGTCGTTGAGTCTGTAAAATCATAACAAATCCATTGAAAACCACTGGTATATTTTATTGACATCATTTTTATGTTCAAAGTTCAGGGTTATACTTACTGGTGCAGATAGGGCAGCATTGTCCAGGAGGTTGGATTGTTGGTACAGCACAACTAATTGGCGGACATCTGACAGGATCACAGCGTACATTGCCATGAACGCATCCACACATGTAGCATGACTGGAATAAAGAAGAAAGTTTTCATAAGTCGTTATTATGCAGAATGAAATGGGCAAAATTTTTTGTAGACAATGGGTTAGTAGCATAATAAAGGAAATGTTTGGGATTCAAAAAAGAGCTTTGCTTTTATCTGTGTGGTAATTTCCAATACTCTTAGCATATTTTTTCTCTAGCTACGATTTTTTTGGACTATAAAGCTGTTCGAGTCTCCATTTCTTTCACACTAATACTTCACCAACAAAGCTAGCGTTCTTAAATAACTGTGCATAATTTTAGCACATCAAAGTTTGGCTTGAAGAGTTTCTGTCGTGAAAGGGTTACACGGTTAATTCCCAAAGTTATCAGAAGTGTTCCGCGTACGAACGGTCCCTAGTATGTATGTGCAGATGCTTGTAGTTCAAGCTGCTTTTTTGTGAACCACATATTTACATAACCACATTTGATGTCACAATAAGAACCGCCATATTCTGGTGCTAATAGGCTGTCATGCTGGTGTCCGTAGGTGCACTTGTTTTTAGCAACGTTTATCCTATTTCACCGTGATTGAAGGTGGGCCTAATGAAAGTGCAAATTTTGTGTTCTACCGACTTAGCTAAACCCAAACCAATACACCTTGGCAATAGAAATGGCGACCATTCTATCCATCTCTCACTTTACGGAGATAGTGTGTTTACGGAGAGCTGGATAGAACGGTCGCCATTTGTATTCCCAGGGTCTCTTGATTCGCGTAATACTGCTGGATAAAAGGTTGAGATTACAAAAATATTTTGAGTGCTCACCTCAGTCGACATCCACTGCGCTCCGTCTTCATAGAAGCGACCACCGTAGTAGCAGGAGGCTGTATTTGAGAGAGAGTTGTCTGGGGGAGGGTTGACATGGGTCGGCACGTAGTTGGCCGACGTCAGATCATTGTCAAGATTCCACGTCACAGCTGGAAGGCACGTCTGTGGCACGCTTATCTAAAATTTCGAAAATAAAATTTTTCTGTTGATCCTGTTTTGTTCAAATAATCGATTTTTCCATGGAAAATGGTTAATATGACACCATATTCTTACCTCATAACAGCGTTTCCAGACTAAGCGGCACAAAAATTAGAATAATTATTTTAATAATCAATTAACTAAACCACATAATCAACTAAACAACTTTGTCAAAGAAACACAATTGAGTAAATGAAAAAAAAAAAACAAAATTCACAGTAATTTTTTTAAATTAGTAATAATGTTAATCGAAAAGTAACGTGTTTTAATTTCATATTTTATTATCAGTTAGTTGATCATGGTGCTGCCAATGTATTATTCACTTTAATAACTAACTTAGCTCAATCAAATAGTTTTCATTTTCAGTTTATCAATAAATCATCAGATTTTCGGATGTAAAGCATCTCAGTGTATTATTTCAACATTCTGGACACTTGCTGCTGCTTCGAACCCGCCGCGGTTAAGTGTCCAAAGGGTGAGCATCATCTTCAACGAACAAATAATAATACTCGTAATATGATTAAATTTTTTTTAACACGATCATATTTTTTTGTTATTTCGGCAAGCGTATTTGTTTGGTAAATACGTTCAATATAATCAGTAAATATTGTAGTTATATTTAAATATCGCTCTCCATTTACCATCGGTGTTTTTATTAATTACAATCTAGCTACCTACCCAAGCTGTTCTCGTTTCCCATAGCCAAAGAAATAACGTACAATCACATGAGTAAAATTATTTGAAAAATTACAATCGGTTTTTGTATTACCTGTAGTAACCGCGTGCGTAAGAGCGCTGTGGCGTTATCTGGTGCCCGTATATCAATGTACGCCGCGCCGGCATGGAGAGCTGCAAGTTCAGATCCTGCTGGTTCAAGGACGCAGCCATCGATCCCCGGAAGGGGCCGAGTAGAGGCACCGCCTGCGTTTCCTGAATGTGTCTCCAGCCAGGCTGACCAGCCTCCTTCTCCACCATTTATAACTACCTAGAAAAGAAACGAAAAATATTATTACACTCACCAAACCAAAGACTGTATTTGAACCTCAGATAGTCTGAGATTTTAAAATTCTATAGTTTCTGAAGATGTGATATGTACGTGAAAATAAAGCTATCTATTCGAACTTAAGGCGACATGTAAAAGTTTTAGCGTCCCTGTTACTCCATATGCGAAAAAACCCTCAGTGCGAGAGGGACGGATTCGTGGAAAAGTAGCAAAAGGTCGGTTTTTTATTAATATAAAGTGTACTTAAGTTTCTGTCAAAATTTCGTTTAACCAGGTCCTAAATACCGTTAAAACCCATCTAATAAAATATAATTGCAGTCCATATGTCATTCTAAATTGTCAAACCAGGTGAATTGGTGTCGAAAAAGACCTCATTTCAATAAATATTTCTATCAAGCCGAATTTCTCTAATCACTTTTCTGTTTTAACAGATCCCTAGAAAAAGAATCCATAAATAATATACTATTTTATCAAAATAATACATTATTTACTGAAGGAGATATGTAAGTTCTTAAAGTGTCGATTTTTTTTCCGTAGCGCCTTAAGGTTTTCCTTACCTCATAATGTATGCCACAAAGAGAATCAACAGATATCCAAGCAAGGCCAGCTAGAGGAGTAATAGTGACAGGAGCTCGAGCTTCAGTTTTCCGAAGCAAAGCCGGCCCTGCACCCGCTGAGTCAGGGAGTGGTCGAGACACAAGCCGTCCACGAAGAATTGGCGGTCCTGAAACCATTAATTGAATGGTATCTATATCTAGAGCTAAACATCTTATACAGAAAAACTGATGATGATGATTTAATTTGAATGAGAAAGATAGTTTTATCAATTCCTACCAACATCTGTGCCAATATGCACAGCGAGCTGATCATCGTAAAGAGGAGGAAATATCCTGGCACTGGGTCGAGCCAGAACACCGGAATGTGTTTCCAGTATCTCTACTTGCGAATGTCTCTTCCCTTGCTCTTCAACTAACGTTATTTTCGGTTCCTTTACGTCCAAATTTTCTACCTGCAATGAAGAAAGAAAAATGTCCCGTAAAGAATGGTCACAGACTTACAGAATAAAAAGATGTACACCAAATAAATCATAACGCACCTGTATATCATAGACAAGAGATCCTTCTCTATCAATATAAAGAAAGGCTAGTCCTTCTGGAGCTGGCGAAGCCGGTGGTCTTTCTGCCAGTAAGGGAGCATGATAAACTTCACAAGCAGCTCTCTGTCCAACAGCTCCAGAAATACGTCTTCCAGGTGACCCCACAGCCTCCACTGAGAGTATCAAACGTCCTCTAGACAACGATCGTAGCTCAGCAGCTGATACAGGCGTCGATACTTCTAAGACGTTCATTTCGTACCCTGGTTTTGCCACATTCTGCAGCTGAAAAAAGAAGAACGCAATTGAAAACAAAGTATCAAGGCCAAAATTTAATGTAGGATCTGCTGTAGTTGTCATTACCTCATCAATAATCGTCTGGTTCTTCTCGGGCAGCACAAGAGTGACCCTAATAGTTTGGTCGCGAGCGGCTGGTGCAAATACACCATTGTAGAGCACAGCTAGGTGCAGACTAGGAGCTGCACCAGCCGCACCAGTGACGACAGCGGTTCCTCCCCACCAACCGTCTTCTTGACCTGATACTCGGAAATCGTCACACGCTCCATTGCCGAAGCTCATTGGTGGATGTTCTGGTTCCAATAGTGAGGTGAACATCTCTGTTGACAGAGCTGGATATCTGGAAAACATTAACAGAATATTTTATTTTTTGACCTTGAATCCCCACACAATGTAATCCAAGAATCAAAAGCATGAAGCTATACCGTTTTTCCTTTAAGCATTTTGAATTTTTCCTACATAACTGCAAGGTTATATGAATGAAACTATTAAACCGCCGCGCCGCCGCTGCACGGACGCATGTGGAAGTTTCCGTCATTAATCACACGGTTAATTAATTAATAATCCACAGCTCACATACAAACGTTAGACCTAAATTACTCATAGGATTCTGAATGTGTTTCAAGGTCAACGTCAGTCTAGCTTTGATCTACAGTACGTGCAAAGTTACACAATGGTTACTTCATCTATGATTCATGAATCAGCTTACCTATTAATTCTACCACTTATGGCACTTTCCATTGAATTATTCCGCTCCTCACCCCAAATTAATGCCACATACAATGAGCCTTCTCTCAGTAAACGTTTGTACTCTCGGGGTACTCGTCTCCAAACGCCGCAAATCTGTAAATTTTCATATATTTTTCATTTATTTCCTTACAAACTGTTAAGGTATTGCCACAAGTGAAATTAATTTTAACGCACTCATTAAAATAAATAACTACAGGATTTCACATAATTTCAATTATACGCTTATAATTACCTAAAGTTTTTCCAACGCAAAAAGGTACTTAAAAGACTTTTACGTAGTGAATAACTAGTCATTATTTAATCACTAACAAACCTTATCAGTTTTCTCTTCATAAGTGGCGTGAATTCCCGGAGCTCTTTTGAGTGGGTGCTCGAGTAGAAGTCTCCCACCTCTGTCTAGGAAGGACAAAGCCCGAGGTTTACTGGTCGCCGAGGGTCCCAGCTGCACCGACCAGTAGAGGTGACGACGACGGAACGTGAACCTCGCTGTGGCCACTCCTGCAGCCACGGGCACCCCGGTCATATCATCTCTCCTGATACAAAGCGGTGATCTGCCAGTCAGTAGTGCTCCAAAATCTGGTAATAGAAAGCATATTGCATGATTAAGTCAAATATGATATGAATATAACAAATCAAATAATGAAAGATGAAATTTTCCTTACGTTTCATACTAAGTTCTTCTTCGTCGTTCGTCACGATCATAGTGGGGCTATCTTCTTGGACAACATCTGGAGCTGTAACAGAAGAAAGTTAACTTATTAGACATTATGTGAATATAATCGTTTTGTTATTTCTTTACATTAGCTACTTATGAGTAAGTCGTAAATATGTATCTTCCAGTCAGCATAACTCCTGAGAAAGTACGAGTATTAAGAGTTCCGATTATTATTGCAAAATTTTCCTCTACCACATAAACAGAGGATATCTAGACATCTCAACGGCAAGATGAAAGCAATTTCCCATGTTTCACGCTCAGCATCGGCAGGCACTTTCTCCGGCAAGTGCAGTTGCTCATAAAAACATCTCGCTTGATCAATTGATCGGTCGCCGGGGCCGGTTCGCAAGACCTCCCCGACCCTTCCATTCTGTTTGATTGGATCAAATTTTATTCAATCGTAACAGGACGAACGGCGACGGTTGTCTAGACGGCGACCGACAGAATTTGCGTTTTGCATAGCTTTCTTGTTGGGTCTGCTCACTGGACAGAAATAGAGAGAGCACTGACATTTCGAACGAACACTTTGATTGCCGATCTGCGCTCGTTAAACCCTCGTAAACCATACGATTACGCTTAGGTTATAGTAGAAAAATAATGAAGTCAACTCGGATTCGGTCCGTATGAGGTAAGGCAAACATATGCCTGAGGCATACATAACTGCAAACTCGTTCGGTTTCAATTTATTGTAACATCTATTGAAAATGTGTAGGCATAAAATAATTTATGAGTTCTACTATACTTAGTCAGAAATATACAATCTTGTACAGTTAGTGTGTGCCTACAAAGTGGCTAAGTGGGATGAAGGGACCTGTTTACGCATCTAGTTATACCCGAAGACAGATTGTGATCTAGCATGTTCAACTCGCATTCATAATTCATTCGGATTTTTATTTAATACTTGACAGAGCCCTAAATTTATAGGTGTTGGCGCCATGAAGACGGCCAAGTCACTCTAGGAGATTTGCAAGTATAACAAAGAGCAGGAACGGAACTGGAGGCTGGAGAGCGAGAACCTTTGACTCTAGGCGCCTGCGCACACCTCGGGGCTGTATGCGTAATGAATATTTATGTTCGAGAACATTACGATCGGCGGTCGTCGTCGCCAGAGCGCCAGTGCTAACGCCACTAGGCGTCTCTCCTACCACTACTCATTAATGTCGCTTGACGTAAATTTAAGCTTTTGAAAGTAACCTCAAGTGTCGATACGTGTTGTGAATAGACACCAGTCTTCATTCCCATTCCGGTCGCAGACTGACATCTTTTACAACTCGTCGACGCCAAGACCACAGAGCAAAATAATCAAGTACTAATCGTGGCAAGTTTTCCAAACGTATGATGTAACTAGGCGCCACACAGACGACAACGTTTCCATGTTCCAGTCCATACCCACCTTGAATAGGCGCATAGTATGATCACGACTCGATAATTCATTCAAGCGTCGCCAAAGAAGGACAAATGCTAAGGTACTCGTATTTCGTCGCTTAAAAACCAATTTCTCCTATGAGTCTCAGGAGTTTCGCTAACAATTAGTCAAAGAAAAGATCGTAAATCAATGAAAATTGAGGAGTCATATTATCTATTTAAATTTGTGTATGTATAGAATGTTCTAGCTTCGTAAAACAATCGGTGGATCGCATTGCAAATTGCCATGTTTAGTGTTTGTAGGCTGATAGATAACAATGTCACAGCTACAGAAGTGACATTGTTCTAAGTGGCGCCAACTCGTAGCGAATTATCGGCAAACATGGCGCGTCAGGGAGACGCCGACAAAAAGCGCTGTGCAGACTTGGCGCTTTAGCTGCTGCGGGCTGTGATGGCGCTATCTGCTACCATTGTAACTACAATGTATACTTTGGAATGAAACTAGCTTACTACCAAAGAAAGTGCCCTAACCCAATAAACCTTATATAATGGCAATACTACTAAAAGCGGGTCAGCAGACAATAGAAAAGCTTGTGTACTTCGACTGATGAATATAGAAGATGCGAAAGAGGTATTGTCAGGAAAGTAAGCAGCAGATGGCGATCTATATTCTCTGCCTGCCACTCTAGGAGAGCAGGTTCAAATCCCGTTGAGACACGGCCTGTTGTGTTCGGTCTGAGTACTTTGGAAGGCAATATATAGGGTTCATATTTGTGCCTGAAATACGGCTAAAACCCACTATCACACTAATATTATAAAATGCGAAAGTTTGTGTGTGAGTTTAGTATGTTTGTTACTTCTTCACGCTGAAACAGCTGGACGGAATTGAATGAAATTTGAAGTGAATCCGGAAAAAAAGAACTGTTGCCGTGGGAAAAAGGATGACGTTAAACAGCATATCACGCGGGCGGAGCTGCGGAAAATAATATTATAGGGCTAACTATTAATCACGGCTGGGTCTTAAATATCGTCTGTGAAACGGTGCACATGAGTGTTGACTCTGACTTGCACTACACAGTCCACACCTGAAAACACCTCTGGCACCCCTTCGCGAATACTCATGTCGCGACGATATTATTTAAAACTTGTTTCGCCGCTTTAAGAGGGATCGAGTCGAGTCCAGTGCTAAATGCACAACTTAAGATTGTTCTTCTTATTTTTGAATTAAAGATATTCAATAGATGTGATTTATGGCATTTTGCGAACATAATTTATTGTCAATTTGTTATTATATGCATTACGTTGTAAATAAATAGGCGCACCAACTTAAAAGCGTGTGTTAAAAGTGTATTATATTATTATTATTAATTATTATAATATTATATTTGTTATTTTACTATTGTTCTGCACCGGACTCGACTCAATCCCTCTTAATTAATTCACAATTAATTCAACACGATCCTGGGTCAAATTAATCAAGTAAACTCCAAAAATTATCAAAAGGTTTTAACTTTATTAAATATCACACACACATGTGCACAAAACTTGGCTTGTGGATCGAAGGAAGGTAGCACTCATCCTCTAGAACCTTAAAAATAAAGTGACATGTAATACAAGTAAATAAGATTGAATATTACTTTTGTCGTTACATAATAGTAGTTTATGCTACAAGGGCGAAAAGGAATAAATTACGAGGACGATTTAAAACACGAACGTAGCGAGTGTTTTAAACGTAACCGAGTAATTTATTGCTTTTACGCCCGTGTATCATACTACGTTTTTCAATGCGTAGTGTGAGGAAATAAAACAAATAGAATCTTGTGAACTCTAACTTATGATTGGCTCAAAAGGACTGTATCCAGAGCCGTTAAACAGCGGAAAAAAATTTATAACATTTATGCTACACAGGAAAGGCTGCAGGTTAGCCAACTATTGTAAATAAATAAAAAAAGAATAATAATAATAAAGCCCTAGGGCAGAATAATCGACTTTCTGTTCGGTTTTGATGCATAAAAAGTGGGCCTTTACGAGCACTTGCATTGAAAAAATATTTATGACTAGTCTGTTCGGGCCTTTATCTCATATCGATAAATCAGAGAAGTTACAGCAATGCCTAGCACATGCCTAGACAGTAAGTTAACGAGCATTGATTGCAAAATCAACCTAATCCACTATCGCAACATCGCTTCTTACATTAGGATTACTTGTTTTTTACTTCCTAACGGGCTGAATATTCATTACATATGTACGTACCTACTAGTATCTCGATTAGTTTAATTTTTATGTACACCACCGTCGCGTATATAAATGAAATCCAAAGGATGTCTGGAAGAAACCGTTTTAAGCGATAAGGCCACTTTACTTTTCATGTTTATTTTTATTATTTATTTGGTGCACAATAACAATTATTGTTTAACAATTTTTTTTTATGTTACTGAAAAAGTAACATAAAGTAGTAAATCTAAGGTTTGTCTAGTTAAACCGACATAAGTCGGTAAAAGTAAGGATTAATCTAAAAGAAGTTGATTTTTCGACCTCTTACCATTTGAATTTTTCAGGATTTACGAATTGGTTTCGATTCGTACAAGTACATGTGTCTTTTTTCAGCATTTACCATGTTGACACTATGGTAAAACTTAAAATTAACCGGGTGACTGCCGGTAAAAGTACGAAATTTAACATTTATTAAAGAACCATTCGGACATTTACCATCATCATTTGGTAAATCTTATGTTTTACCAGCAAATCTTAGGAATTACCGTATTTCTAGCTTTTATGAAAATAAATATATACTTATATATTTTATATTGCATATTTTGTTTGTTATATTACTATTAATCCACTCTATTCTTAATTATAACAACTTTTTTTCAAAATCGGTTCACAGCAAACAAAGATAAGTAAATAAAAATGTTCGGCCGAATTATTCGGTTTATTTTGCGCGCGCGTTGCCGCGTGAAGAGGGTTTCATACAAAAATCATATGTCTAATAAATAGATTACTGAATATGAAATCATCTGATGATTTAACTAATACGTAGTCATTTTTTTATTTGCAAAATCAATTTAATTATAATCATAATATGATTAACCCACAGTAGCCTTTTTAGATATCCAGGTTTGTGGAAGCCGGGTACGGACGGGCGTTCACCTGCTGTATTCCATGTTCCGTCGCGTCGGTGGATCTCGCACGCGAAAGCAAGATTTTAATTTTGAAAATTTATTTTGCTCAGTGAACAGATTCAAGATGAGTGCACGTAAGTGGTCCCTATACTGAACTTGTTTTGATGAAAATGACAAATATTTTTGTGTTTTTGTTTGGGCAAATATTGATTTTTAGGGTTCCGTACCCAAAGGGTAACCAACGGGACCCTATTACTAAGACTCCGCTGTCCGTCTGTCTGTCCGTCTGTCCGTCTGTCCGTCTGTCACCAGGCTGTATCTCATGAACTGTGATAGTTAGACAATTGAAATTTTTACAGATGATGTATTTGTATTGCCGCTATAACAAGAAATACTAAAAAGTAGAATAAAATAATTATTTAAGGGGGCTCCCATACAACAGACATGTTTTTTTTTGCCGTTTTTATAGATAATGGTATGGAACCCTTCGTGCGCGAGTCCGACTCGCACTTGGCCGGTCTTTTACTTTATATTTTGTGTCAAAGCAAGTACCTAGTATTTTTGTGTTTTGTTTTAGGAAAATGTTGATTACATGATTAATATTTTTTTTTTATACAGGCTGGGGTCTAACAATGCTTTAATATTCGGTTAATATTTGGCACTTCAACCGAATATTTAGACAAACAATGACCATGTAAAAATATGCCGAACATGCCGAATACGAACAATTAATGAATATTCGGGGACATCTCTACTGTAGCTGCGGTCAATCATATTAATTGTTGATAAAACACGAAAATTATCGTTATCTCACATAATATTGGAATCAGAAATGTACGGAAAATTATAGTGATTTCTCAAACCAATATGCACCCTCATTCTAAAGTGATAAAGTTCGTTTCACTTCTGAAATAACCAACGCACGTGTACGTGTGAGTGTATTTCACACAAACGTGCCAGCCAATGATACAACTGATTCGCCTTGGCTTAGTGCAAAAGTCAACAAGTGATGTTGTATTACTTGTATTTAAAACATCATTTTGTACATCTCTGTAAACGTTTATGAGATACAAATTGCAAGCTGTTAAAGTGGACATAGAGGTAAGTAGCGCTTGTAATCAGTTTCAAATGTTAAGGGGGGCCATCCCACTCAGCTGCTATATAAATTATTTAGCTGTTTGAGACGTCCTGATGGCTTTGATCTCAATGCAACTTTGCATACATCTTCCCTTCCTAATCTTCCTATATTCAAGGATAAATAATACCCTATCCCTTCTTCATCTAACACGTTACCCATGCAAAAAAAATCTACACGATTGGCTCTCCCCTTTAGATTACGAACAAACCGAGGATATCCTTAAAATTGACACATAAATCCTTACACACATGTACCGGTCTGTGAGTATCAAGTATTTCAAAACTCAGGCATACACCTTCATATAACACACTCTATTTCACTCACCCTTTCACACACACTCTAATAACATTCCATATACAATTATCACCCACACGTCATACATTACTCAACTAGTTTTATTTTGTCTCTTCTGTTACTTTTTAATATTTTATAAATTTGTTATTGTCAGACTCACCAGGAAGGGTCTAATTTCCCACAAACCAGGGAATCCTAATGTGGGGATTAGAGTTTTATAAAAGACACTTGTCAGACAACATAGTAATAGTGCATAAAATATATTTGTACTTCTTTTTGTTTGCAAATAAACATATTTTTATTATTATTATCTTTATAAATGTTTCCCTTCCCCCCTACACCGCACTCCGACCCATCTCTCATCAAGAGGTGCAAGATCACAAGATATTCAAAAAGCGCCGAATTTGTGAAATGGTTTCAGGTAAAAACTATTTTCCATGAAACGGTAACTGTTTATTTATATAAAACTTTATAAACTTAGTCTTCTATACATGTACGACGTCTGTATTTCTCTCTTTGTTTATATCCTGTATAGATAAAAATGATACAACTTGATAAACTTCTCCCAAACTTTCTAACATTCAATATATCCTGACGATGACTTATACGATGGTGTTTCATTAAATTTTGCTTTTTGAGCTATATAGAGACGTAGTTAGATGTCGCTAGATAATACTTATGAAAAAACATATGAAGAAAATAAGGTTCACATCCGGTTTTTACCTTTTGTATGAATATTAAGAAACATCCAGGCGTAAAGGGTCCTCTTAATAAGGTAGTCAGATCAGAACTATTGGCGGTTATTGGCATACACGTTAACCTTTTTAAACTAGTATTAGTAAATTTACAAGAATAGATAGTTATATGATATGTATAATACTATATTAAGCCAAAATTCACGATCAGCTTTTATTTCTGCATAAGTTTATCTCTTAACACATTAAATTCACTTCAAAACGTGCAATTTTGACATCCTCTGAAAAATACTGTATTATTAATAATACTGCCTTTTTCATTTACGTTTGATTATTGTTGACTATATGCCAACTGTTTCACCGATACAATTTAAGTATTTTCAAGGCGAGTGTCGCTCTTTTAAGAAGACGACGCGGCGTTCACCGTCGTTGTCAAACTGGTAACGTGTGTGTAAAAGCCGGTATTAAAAATAATTCAGTATGTCAATATTTCAGTTCCTGAAAAAACGTTCGCGCCGTAAATAAAATATGACATCAGGGAGAAAGAAACTCATATTGATGCGGTAAACAAAATATTTCTAGAAGTGTTTGAGAGTGTTGCAGTGCTGCGCGTGAGCATATTGTCGTCACCTCGACCTTGACCTCGAGACATGTCTCGTGCTAATCGTGCTAAAGAAATTAGACATTCTTGGCGCTTTTTATGATTCGTTTGCAAATAGCAAAAACTATATTTTTCTTCCTACTTATTTATTTTTGAAAAACCTGATTTTATTCTGTAATATGGAGATATATAAGATATATACATTAATATGTGTATAAACAGAAAAACTATAGCAATGATAGGCATTGCTAGTATTTAAAGAGTCACTATTTAAGCACGGAACCCTCGGTGCGTAGGGCGAAGTCGAACTTGCCTCTAAACTCTTGACAACTGCCATTCCAGAGAATGGTGACAGTTAGGATATGGCCTACTTGAAAATCCTACAAATCAAGAAAAACCTTCATTATGACGAAAAAACATTAATAGGCACGTTTATAACAAATTTCCATAAAGTTAATAAAATTTAATACAATAATAATTAAAACAGTATTTTAAACGACACCCTTGAAAAGCATTAATTCATTTATTTATCTCAATCAATAGTTTGTCAGATTGCTATCCTAAATATCGAATAAATGATTAACCGATTAAATTTTAAACCAAATAAGCCGTTTACTGGAAAAAAAACAAAGCAAAATTTTGCTGTGTGATAATTTATTCTGATTTTTATGTCTGTGATAGATAACCAAACTGGATAACATCGGACGGACGTACTAGAGATGGCCTAGCAGACGTACTACTAGAGATGCTCTAGCAAATGTTGAAACCGTCGTTAAAATGCCGTTTAAAGGCGTGTCCTCACTCAGCCACTGGTGTTGCAGCGCAAAGTCTAATTGGCAATGTCACTGAGCGACGTCAGTGCAACGTGCAGTTATTCCATTGAGAAACCAGAGTCGGGTCATTGAAATATAGGGACTATGCATCTATGAGAATGTACTAGACAGTACGATTAAGGCTGGCGCCCCATAATTAAACTGTCAAACGCAGGACCATGGAAGTCTGATACGCGACCAGCACCGTAAGTATCGACATGGTATCGACCATCTTGTTACGTATAGAACGACCAGGAAAAAGTAGATGTACACGACGCCAAAACAAGGGCCGTAAATTGGAATAGTTTTAGGCTCAAATGGTTTAGACTAAATTCTTCCTTAAATTCCAAGGTTTTGGCTGGTTCCCCGGTCTTTGTGTTACCGAGTCCTGATCATAGCTACTCCACCATCGACCCACGCGGCCTTCAGGCCCGGCCCTCATTGCAAATTCCCGGCGCAGCGCGCGGCTGCCTCACAGTCGGCTCTGTGCTAATTTATAGGTTATATTCGTAATGATTGTGGCAAAGAATGTTTATGGCACAAGGCGCGGTCTTATTGTTGTCGATAGGCGCATTCGTGCGCTTGCGACCCGTATAACTGTTGCTGGACTCTTTGAGAATGCAACGACGAAGCTTTAGCACAATTCTGCATCGATACGATACCTCTCTCGATATTTCAGATTGGAAATGGAACAAATAAGAATATCAGAAAATAAACATCGCTTAAATTATGAGGGTCAATATGAAACATGACGTAAATGCATTGATACGCTGAATGCATAACAACAACATGCGTAAACACACCTACTGGCGGGAGCATATACTGGAGCATTTCAATTTAGCTGAAGGTCTCTACACTTCAGCAAAACAATTCGAAATTGTGTCAGAGAAATCGAGGAATGGATTCGGTATATGTACAGAAACAGAATTAGCCTCAATTAGTGTAATATTCAGACATGATTTGTCACACAATAAAACGATAGGACACTTAAATAGGTTATATGAATTTGAAGGAACTATAGAAACAGTATATGTTGTACGCCAGCAACGCTATTAGCAAGAAAATCAGCGTAATTTCACTGCAACAATTACATGACTAAGATAAGTTGGTGCTGCAAAATGTGGAATAATTCCGTTCCCGTTGTGTCGGCTCGGCACGAAACGTCTCCCTTGTAAGGCCCAACGATGTATTGTGCAGCCGTGGCTGGAATTTCTGCGGCGGCCTATGTTCTGCCGTTTACGGGCAACCGTTTACCCAAAAAAGTAGAACAACCGACCACGTCCGCGATGTTTACAAGACGAGCAACACCTTAAGCTGCATTGTCCCGCGGAGAAACGCGATTTGAATTTCACGCCTACCTAAAGCGACGCCGCGCCTCGCCCGCCGTCGACACGACATGTTTTGCATTTCTTTTATCCCTTGATTGTTGTTCTTTTGCTCTCGGAACTAAGATCAGCTTTGTGTCTTATCACTGACCAAAAGGCACAAAGAAGGATTCAAAGCTAAAAAAGGCTACTGTTTTGCAAACACTCGACTATTTACTTCCTGCTGCCATATCTGTTTCTAATTGTTCATTAGTTTAGCTCCTTGTATTGTGTGCAGGTGTAAACGGCAAATACACTTCAGTCTCTACGTCGCTTAGTGTTGTTTGCAGTTTTAACAGAATAAATATCATTGCCTCAAGCACTGCCGCTCTCAAATCATTGAAATTTTTAAGCGGCCTTAAAATCATTTAAGGCGAGGGTATCTGGAGAGATCGGTCCTGCTTCAACGCTCTCATCTTACACTTGACTATCTTGCTCAGTGGAAGCGGGCCGCTCAGAAATCTTGTGATTTCAAAGTGTTTTTATTTATAATTTTGGAATAAGAAGGATACGTTTTTAATATGACGGTCGCTTTCTATATCATTTTGTACCACGTTTATTTTGGTATAAGTTTATTGTCCAAAACCTAATATAACTCAAATAAAATTATATTTACAACACAGTTTTGGCCTATCTTTGCGATTTTATTGGTTGCCGGGAAATGCAAGTAATTGCGTATCGAATGGCTGAAATATTAAGATCAAAAAGTGAAATATGACATATATTTTTTCCAAAATTTTATCATCACAATTTCACGTTTTAAAATGAGTTTGAAAAGCCTGCCTTAATATCTCGCTCAGGTGTCTGTATATTGTTGGTCGGTTATTAAAAAATCATTACAGTCATTCGTATGCAAGCTCGGGTCAAATTTATCAAGCATAAAATGCTTTTTATTTTTTGTTTAAACTATAATTTGCATTGAATGTAGTGCTTTAATCTATATTCTGGTGGGCACATTATGATGAGAGCGACCCCGGAATGTCGATGGAATTTAATTACAGATTGAGGTGGGTTCGGAGAGGTGCCGACATCGACTCGTACGCAGCCAATCTTTCAATGCATCAAACTGTGAGACCTCGGCCAGTTTCGACGTACCGCACTGAATATATAAATTCTGAGTAAACGCCATTATGAATCCCAAATATTTGGAACGTACTTCGATGTATGTAGGTCAAATAAACATTGATGCTTATCGAAATAACAATCGGTGTGCTCGAGAGATTTTTCACAATTATATTGACAAATTACATTGCATTTTTATGTTATCCACATTGCAGTGTAGCGCCTCATTTAACAACCTGGGTTTTTAAAGTAATGGCAGTTGAAAAAAAAACTACAACGTGTTAATTACAATGTAGAAGTGGTTAAAGGTTAAACTACGATTAAAATGCATGTTAGACGTAGAGTGCACATGCACATACATCTACACGGTATACCATGTTAATTCTTATAATTATTATTATTATAATACATTATTATATTAATACATTATTATAATAACATTATACATTTTTCTACAAACCAGTATCATTTAACATTATTTTACTTTCAAAATATTATTATGAACTGTTAGGGCGCTTGAGAAGCTGATATAAAATATGATGAAATAAGAAAGAAAGAAAGAAAATGGAAATTTATTGCCAAAACACATTAAAAGGTGAACAAAAAAGTAAACTTAAAATAAACTTAGAACATTTTATAACAACATTTTACAATAACATAATTTATTACTCATACTAAAGCATGAGTTTGAAATCATGATCTAATCCAAACAAAGTTAAGACAGCATTTTATGTTGGTTTTGAGAAGATCAATTTTTGTATACAATTTCAATGCTTGATTTGACGCTCTTGCTTAATAACCTCACTAATACTGAACTATTGGCGTCAAATACCACAGATCAAAATGTTTTCAATTTTGAATTTCTAAACAAGAAAAACAAAATAAAGTTATGCACTTTGCGCTAAGCTACTGACTTAAGGGTAATTTCTCCGTATTTGTAACAAAATAGAAATAATCTAATATCACGCATATGGAAAATTATTTTGAAGCTACCATGATATCACTAAAAACATGTTTACGCATATAGCAAACTTTTAACAATAAGTTGTCTTAGCTAAAAGTTGTATTTTGGCCGTTATAATTATTTCTTAAGAGGCTATGCGAATTTTATTTTTGTCACTGTCACTCCAAGCGAAAAATCGCGCAGTGCGAGAGGGGCGGATTCAGGGCAAAAGGGAAAAAAGTTGGTTTTATATTTTTATTAAAAAAACTAAAATAGCTAGCAAAATTTCAAATATCAAATCTCTAGATATTGATGAAACACACCAAATAAAATATGCTTGATATGGTTCCTATTTGCCAAACGAGGAGAAAAAGTGTGTTTGTAGACCTCATTTCAACAATTATTTCTATCGAGGAAAGTTTATCCAAACATGTTTTCCAATTTCAGAACCCTAGATTGTATAGTCAAAATGCATATACCAAAAATTTATTAAAATTTTCCGTGTATTTCATGAAATACATAGAAAAGAAACACCCGTATTTTTTTCGCATATCGCCTTAATAAGTTTATTTTTAGGGTTCCGTACCCAAAGGGTAACCAACGGGACCCTATTACTAAGACTCCGCTGTGCGTCTTTATGTCCGTCTGTCACCAGGCTGTATCTCATGAACCGTAATAGTAAGACAGTTGAAATTTTCACAGATGATGTATTTCTGTTGCCGCTATAACAACAAATACTAAAATACAGCAGACATGTTTTGTTGCCGTTTTTATAGATAATGGTACGCGGAACCCTATGTGCGCGAGTCCGACTCGCACTTGGCCGGTGTTTTTTATATATATCTTTAGCTGATTAAATTTATTCTTTTATAGTTTTAGAGTGTTGATATAAATTTGAGACGAAAAAGAATTTTCGTGTTCTTATTAGGGGCGGCTAATCTACAATCGCGGAAGAAGACGTAAAAAAAAAACTTGGCGGTGGCAACGAGAGTACTATCTAGCTGAAAAGTTCGGAGAAACGGGCAGCTGGCAGTTGCCTAGGGCGGCTAATAAGATAACTAATCCGCCTCTGTACATACCCAACGAAAAAGATCCTCGTTAGATAAGCAGATGTTATTTTGACTTCGCCAAAAGCAACTTTCATAGCAATAACTTCATAGCATTTACTATGGAGTCAACCCTGAAATCTCAAAAAAAACTGCCCTTCCATACATTTTGGCCGAGCGGCATTGCATTTTCCTATGAAGCGATAAAATTTTTTTTTCGATATTCCGGATTTGTTTCATAGTAAAAGTTGTTCTATACCATTGACTAAATAAGCTCTTCAAATATGGTTACACCTTTCTGTTACACCTTGTATAATGCTCTCGTTAGACAAGTAGACAATATTTTGACTTCGCCAAAACCAATTTCCAGGGCAATGAAAAAAAAAATTTACAGGGCCAAATATCTTGGAAAAATTCCTGAATGAACGAGGTAAGAGCTCCAAAGGTTTTAATTTTACCAACAGAATGCATCCTTGTCAGTTAATTCACAGAAAAGTTTGCTTCTTCTCAGTTCTTAAAGATAGCGCAGATAGATGATCAATGAGGTCCTTATGCGCGGGCGCAGGCCATGTGCTACCAGCGCCGGCGCCACTGTGGCCATGAATCGTGCCAGAGCAAAGATCTTGCTCCCCGACCTTCCTGCCATCGGGACCTATTTGCTATCAGTTCTAAATAACAATTAAGCGTGCAAATCTATTAGTTGTTTATTGTTGAATATGACGTTGGAGATCGTTATCTTTGTTATATTTACTCGTTATCAAATTACTCGGTGGCTATTCGGAGTTCGGATGGATGGATACAGAGGATAATAGCATATTTGAAAAAAAATATATATCAAAATAAAATTTGCATTTGCAAAAACTCTTGAAATTTAGGAAGCTCGTCTTAAGAACAGACATCATGACGCGACCAACTTAGTTCTTAAGGCGTGGCCAAATGTCATGCTGTTTCATTTCGCTATAAGATGCACGCTCCATGAAACTTGCGAGGACAATACAATCGTGCCGATATCGTCGCGGGCGCAAAATTGAAAACTTGTTTCAAGAGAAACCATCTTTTGGCAAGACTGTGGACGTTTTCAAACATTATTTTTGGTTATTATTAATCTAGATTATTATTATATTCTAACTATATTCAAATTAACTTGATTTTTTTATTAATATGCTAGATTACAGCTGAAGCTCGTATAACATTGTCAAAGCTCATATACATATGAAACTACAATGCGTACAACTTTATATTAGGTCTTTACATATAAAATTGCCGTTTTCTATATTGAATTTGAAGGAAACTCAATTTTCAGTACTAACATTATTGCATTTTTTTTTTTAGGAATGACAAATTCAAATTATGTATTTTCTTATGTGTATGAATGAGACAACATTAACATAATTTTAATTTTTCAAAAGTGTCAGCTGTAAGAAATTATTACGAATCTTATCATGGAAATGGATGTCATTTAGGATGAACTGTTTTTAAAGATTTAATTTTTATAATCGAACTGAAATAAACCTTGAAATAAACTTTCAAACAAAAAACAAATATTTGAAATAGCTATTGAATTACAGGAATTATGAACTCATGAATCTGTAAAAAAAATTCAGCATATGTAAATATCTATTATATTATGTGTACCAATAAGCTGAATTGGCTAAAAGTATTTACATTAGTACACAAACATACATTTCTCAAGCTTGATTTATATAAATCCAGATAAGTTAAGTATATCGAACAAACAACTTATAAAACAAACGTTTGCCTTGATATTGACACAAATAGAGAATCAAATGTCCTAGATTGCGAAACGCGCAAATTACGACAACATCACTTATCAAGAAGAAATTATAGGTATGTATTCATGTAGGTATGAAGTGGTAAGGAAATATTTGCTATCAAATACAAATAAGGTTAAATAATATTAGTTAGCGAAACTCAAAACATGGGTATTACTAGTCTATATGAACAACTGTTTGTATGGGAGCTAAGCGAAATTCGTAACTTTTTTTCACTTCCTCACATATAAGTTATCCCGATCAGCTGACTGGTGCAGTATGGAAAGGTGAAAACAAATTTAAAAAATTTGCACAATCCTAATAGCAAAAGTTGTTCATATGGACATGTTCTACATATGTTTCAAATTTCACAAACTAATTTAATTTAACCTTATATACCGGGTGAAATGAATTTAAAATTTTAAAATAATTTTATTTCAAGTTTAAATCTTTGAAACAACGCGTTCTTTTTCCAAAAAAAATTTAAGGCGCTCTTATCCCAGAAGAGTGACTCTCTGTCTTTTTCTTTACGTGTAAGGAGTAAAGAAAATAACCACACTTTTGTACTTTTTCGTTGTTTTTATCGGTTTTTAAATTGTTTAAAAATAAGGGATATGTTTATTTAAACCCGCTTACGTGGTCGACCTAGAAAATTTATAGAGCAATATTACCAGATATGTTTCGTTAATTAAAGAGTGGAATTATGGAAATGGCATGATTTGAAAGGTCTTGTAACATGCTGTGCTCGTGAATTATTTCTATCGAGCAAAGTTTATCTGATCGTGTAACACATGCGTGGAAGACCTAGATAAAGGTTCGAACTATATTGCGTATTTTTTTTTGGAAGTTTTAGACGATATTTGAAAGTTCTATTTGACTTTGAAATTACTGATTTTGGGATAAGAGCGCCTTAAATAATAAACACAATGGGCTCATGCCTCGCCGCACCGCGTGGTACAGTCACCGAATAAAATACTACGTACAGTCGCCAGTAGCTCAATCTTAAATATAAGGTGACTTTTGTTTATACCAAATTTATACTGTAGACTCAGTAAGTGATCAGGACGAAGGTTCAACGAACTTATTGCGGAACACGACATGAATTTTTTTTTTAAATTATATACACTATAACAGCTTTTAAAGTTTTTTAAAAATATTTAAATATACTGATAAATAAGATATACAAATATAGTATCAGATACTCAACTGATGCCGGGTCCAGCCCCCCTATTCTGTATCTTAGGTTGCCAACTGGACAGGGTGCCTATCGTCAAAAACATAGATAAAAACTAAAGTTTCAAAATTGCTTTTAGTGGGTATTGAACTATTTACGAACTGTGTCGTCACTTCAAGTGCTAACATACCCATAGACAATCGGAATTCGATAGTATATCTATGTTTTTGATGATAGACACCCTGTCCAGAAAGCAACTAGAGATACATAATAGGCCCGCAGGTTGGACCCGAAATATATCTTGAGATTTCCTTATATTTGTATATCTTATTTATCAGTATATTTATATTTTTTTAGAAAAGAAAAATTGTGCCCCTATAATATACGAACAATTATAAAAGAAGCCTATTTTCATTTTGCGTGTTTGTATTGTGCGAAGCACCAAATTTGGTAAGAAGGTACCTTGAGGTGTACCGATAAATTGTAGTTAGCCTAAAAGCACTATGGAAATAAAAATAAAGAATAAAATTATATTTTCTCTTCAGAATTCTCTTTTCTTTGGTATTTTTAACGGTAATTTCAATAATTTCACTAAGCCACCAAGCCACCTGACTAATAGGTGGCATGTCGTGCTGTCGTCCGAACATGTGGTTTGAGTTTTACAGCAGGTTATAATTGATACACGTTGTATTATTTTAAGTTGCAATGTTGGCTGCATAATGCTAAAATTCAGTCCTGCTATAACGCTGTTGCTCTAATCAGATGCCACGCACGCAAAACTTCAGTTTTTTTGAAATCGCGGCTACATTAGGACATTAACAATATTTTTTTTATTTTTTGGTAAGTATCTGCGTGTGTTGGTTTCGTTTCAATCGGTTTTGAAATATGGAAACTAAAACGTTTTTTTTCGTGAAATTCATGTTTTTTAAAAGTATTATAATTAAAAGAAGATTGAAAATTAATATTTATATAGTGTAATTAATAATTGTCTTGAGTCAAAAAACACGCCATATTTTTTTACCATTTTCATTGACGGAACTGAATCCAATGCAAAACTGATGTTTAAGCGTTGTGGAGCCTCTTAAATCTGATTAGTGGATTGACAATTATTTTATCAAAAAAATATCACACCACGAATAGGGTGAAATGTATCGAAAAAATATAAAATATTTTATTGCCTACCGGTTATAAGCAACCAGCTAAAATATAAATAATAATATGTTACCTTTATTAATATTTTATCAAAAAAACATTGACATTATCACACGCAAAAATATTAAAAGTAGAAGTAGAGTTACCTACAAAGTATTTTAAAAACATGCCAACATTGACATAGTGACCGTGCATAGATGCCTTCACATAACATGTCTATATTATTGTTATTTATTATTTATGTTAGTTTATCATGTCGAGGACCTCTACGGAGAATGTGTTTTAAAGACATACACACAAAAACACATCGTCGCTATATAATTTGTGTGTATCCCCGAATGGGGGTCATAGGTGTTTCCGAGTGTGAATTGTCACTGAAACTGCCAACACTCGAAAACCAACGTCCCAACGTTCCCTAAAACAAGAACGTTTTTAAATTTTAAACATATTTTGGGCATAATACATTTCTAAGTTTTAAAAGACTTACTTAAGTAAGTTATGACTTAAGGAAGTAGTATTTTAGTATTTAAGAAGTTTAATATTTAAAGTTTAGTTTTTTCAATATGCAATTTTTCCAGAATTTCAATCACTCCACCGAGAAATGGATTCCTCCAGGCCCTCATTTTTCGGCCGAATAATTGAAAAGATAACTCATATTAAAAAAAACAGGCAATAATTTGAAAGTGTACCCGCCTTAAGAGCCGTTTAGCAGCCGTATTATGGGAAACTCGCCTTTTTCTAATTAATCGAAACAGAACACTTAAATTAAAAATTGCTCAGTAGTTATTCAACAAAATCTTATTACCTAAGTATTGTGTATGCTACCATCGTAAACTTTTTTCCGTTGGTTTCTATAAATTAGAATATTAAAGTTTTAAGTTTTAAAATCCTAATTTACAGAAACCAATGGAAATTTTGCGATGACAGTTTACACAATACATAGGTACCTAATAAGGTTTTGTTGAATAACTATTGAGCAAATGTTTCGATGAATTAGAAAAAGGCGGGCTTTTCACAATCCGGTTGCTTATTAAAATAAATTGTCGGCCAGTATTTTATGAAGTAATTTTCGTGCGTATTTTTTTCGATATATTGATACCGTAATTTTTTTTATTTTTTTCAATGCAAGTGCTCGTAAAGGCTCACTTTTTACGCATCAAAACCGAACAGAAAGTCGATTATTTTGCCCTAAGGCTCTATTATTTTTTTTTTATTGATTTACAATGGTTGGCTAACCTGTGGGTCTACCGCGTAATTCTCATTTTCATCAACATCAACTTGAGATTGAAATTTGACTTGCGTGCGACGACGCCCGCCTAACATGCCATCTCTTTTGCACGCGTTGAATTTCGCATGCATTTGCTTGAAGTTGATACAAATGAGAATTACGCGGTAGAGCCCCTGCAGCCTTTCCTGTGTACCATTAATGTTATCCTTTTTTTTCCACTGTTTAACGGCTCTGGATACAGTCCTTTTGAGCCAATTATAATTTAAAGTTCACAAGATTATATTTGTTGTATTTCCTCACACTATGCATTGAAAAGCGTAGTATGATACACGGGCGTAAGTGCAATAAATTACTCGGTTACGTTTAAAACATTCGCTACGCTCGTGTTTTAAATCGTCCTCGTAATTTATTCCTTTTCGCCCTTGTAGCATAAACTACTATTATATCGCTCCTTACGGAATTTTCAAAATTTTGAAAAGTTCTCATCGGTGTACCTAAATTATTTTAGAGACTTTTGTTATGCTTTTCTACTACATATAAGAGGCAAACAAAAAAAGTTCACAAAAAACCCACGAATTACGGGTGCTTCAATAAAATACTAGTCTAACATATTTCCCCATAATTTCATTTTAGAACAAAATTTCAGCTCTGGTCGTCAGTAAGATTCTAAGATTGATTAAGTGTGACATAGAGACATGACAAAATGATGAATACACCTATAAAATTACAAATAGTGGGAGAATTTTTATTGAAACAAAATAAAACTTAAATAATATTAAAAACCTAGACTGCCTATAAATTAAAACTACCTATGAATTAAATAGGTATATATATAAATACACTTAATAAAATAAAATTTAAATGAATGTGACATATATTTCGGGCCCTATCCTGGGTCCGGCATCAGTCACTGATGCTAACCGATGATAACTACATTTAAAAACAAATAAGTCAATTAATTACGTTTATTTACATATGAATATAATAATAATAATAAATTAAAAATAGAAAAAAACCTACGATATTACGATCTTGACTGTACATAGCCGTATTCGCTTTATAAAATTAAAAATATTTTTATATTTAGTCTAAGGCACAGACTAAATAAAAAATATAGTCTTAGACTAAATAAAAAATATTTTTTAATACAGTTGCTCAAAAAGTGGCGTATTGCAGGGACGTATAGCGTTCGGGATGTGGGCTATTACATACTCGAGCTTTTTCTTTACCTTTTCCGAACTCGTGCGTTCTCTTTCCCAACTGTCAAAATAATGTCTTTTAAAAAGAAAAAACCAACCACGAAGTTTTTACTAAAAAAAAATCAAAGAAGTTTTTATGATTCATGCAAATATTTCTAAAAAGAAGCTACTATTTTGTTTCAATATCAGATTTAATTATTTGATTCAATGAGTTAGGTTAAGTTCCATTTCATTTCATCTAATTAAATTTAATTTTCATTTCATATCAATAAAAAAATTCTACTGAAGACTTGGCTGTATGGGCATAGTTCCCTTTGCCTACCCCGAATGGGTGAAGAAAACAAAAAAAAATCTCTGCTTATATTCTTTTACGGTTGGCGCCATTTTCCACAAATTTTCTTTGCGGGTTTAGTTGTTTGTTGCACAAAATGAGTAATTTCGACGATATTTTATTTGAATTGACACCACCGGAACTCAGTATAATTGCACAAAATGCTTCGGAAAACATCTTACGGGAAAAGTCAAAAAGTTGCTACATATCTACATACTACGAATTTATTGCGTGGAGTATTAGTTAGTTGAGTTTATTGTGTTTTTATTATTTTATTAAATTGCTTCATTTTTTCGCAACTGTATTAAAAATAGTTGTTCAGTACACGTGCGGAACCGTCATTGCAACTTGTTCCGACTGTCAACCCTCACCTTCGGCTGCGCCTCGGCTCGGGTAGACATTTGTCGGAACTCTTTGCAATGACAGGCTTTCCGCACTCGTAATGAAATATACTATTTTTTTAGTTATCTATTATTTAAGCAAAACATTCTCAATATTATTATAACGAATTCATATACATGTACAGTAAAGATCAAGCTATACACATTGGGATTTGTACCTATCTTACATCCTTCACTATAGATGCTAATGTATGTACAAGTTACGTGGCCTTGACGTACATAGTACATAATTGTAAGCCTTCTGCTGATTCCGAAATATACGCAAAAGCTCTTCAAAGACCATCCATCCATCCATCCATCCATCCATCCATCCATCCGTCCACTGCTGGACATAGGCTTTTCCAAGATTTCCCCCTTCTTGGTGGTCTTCCTGGAAGTATTGCCCATACTCACACACGCTGGGCAGGCAGGTTGGTCTTCAAAGACATGACATAATTATAAAGTAAGAGTTTGCCTTTGCAGTCTGCTATATTTTTAAGCAGGTTTACAGATAGTAGAAATCTTATATTCTCCCGGTTATTCGTTACGTGTACATAAATAATTACCTATATATCATACACAAGAAAATTAGAAGTGATAACCAATGAAAATTGCTTTATTAA
Source organism: Ypsolopha sequella (assembly GCA_934047225.1). NCBI lineage: Eukaryota > Metazoa > Arthropoda > Insecta > Lepidoptera > Ypsolophidae > Ypsolopha > Ypsolopha sequella. The sequence continues at coordinate 16,683,703 of OW203996.1, forward strand.
TTAATTTACCGTGCAGAATTGCGTTACAATTGTAGTTTATGCTACAAGGGCGAAAAGGAATAAACTGCGAGGACGATTTAAAACACGAGCGTAGCGAGTGTTTTAAACGTAACCGAGTAATTTATTGCTCTTACGCCCGTGTATCATACTACGTTTTTCAATGCATAGTGTGAGGAAATAAAACAAATATAATCTTGTGAACTTTAAATTATAAAATTGGCTCAAAAGGACTGTATCCAGAGCCGTTAAACAGTGGAAAAAAAGTATAACATTTATGGTATACAGGAAAGGCTGCAGGTTAGCCAACCATAAATTAAAAATATAATAATAATAAAGCCCTAGGGCAAAATAATCGACTTGATGCATAAGTGGGCCTTTAGGAACACTTGCATCGAAATAGTATATTTCATTACGAGTGCGGAAAGCCTGTCATTGCAAAGAGTTCCGACAAATGTCTACCCGAGCCGAGGCGCAGCCGAAGGTGAGGGTTGACAGTCGGAACAAGTTGCAATGACGGTTCCGCACGTGTACTGAACAACTATTTTTAATACAGTTGCGAAAAAATGAAGCAATTTAATAAAATAATAAAAACACAATAAACTCAACTAACTAATACTCCACGCAATAAATTCGTCGTATGTAGATATGTAGCGACTTTTTGACTTCTCCGAAGCATTTTGTGCAATTATACAGAGTTCCGGTGGTGTCAATTCAAATAAAATATCGTCGAAATTACTCATTTTGTGCAACAAACAACTAAACCCGCAAAGAAAATTTTTGGAAAATGGCGCCAACCGTAAAAGAATATGAGCAGAGATTTTTTTTTGTTTTCTTCACCCATTCTGGCTAGGCAAAGAGAACTATGCCCATACAGCCAAGTCTTCAGTAGAATTTTTTTATTGATATGAAATGAAAATGAAATTTAATGAGATGAAATGAAATGAAACCTAACCTAACTCATTGAATCAAATCATTAAATCTGATATTGAAACAAAATAGTAGTTTCTTTTTAGAAATATTTGCATGAATCATAAAAACTTCTTTGATTTTTTTTTGTAAAAACTTCGTGGTTGGTTTTTTTCTTTTTAATAGACAATATTTTGACAGTTGGGAAAGAGAATGCACGAGTTCGGAAAAGGTAAAGAAAAAGCTCGAGTATGTAATAGCCCACATCCCGAACGCTATACGTCCCTGCAATACGCCACTTTTTGAGCAACTGTATTAAAAAATGTTTTTACATTATACTATGGTCCACTAATAGGATATAGATAAGATACTATATATATATATATAATACGTACGTCGTACATGTACGTAGTAAGTACATCCTTTTATGAGTCTCACTCAGATCATATGCACAAAGGTCAGACTTGTAATTACAAGAATCAATATATTACCATGTAAATTAATTGTGGGTATGTATTAATTATTGTTATTAAATTGCATACCAAGAGAATTTATCGACTCTATTATAAAGCTGAGCTAAACATCTAGGGAACAAACATATCCATTATTTATTAGTTTCATTGAAAATATTTATTTTCCATTTGAGTTTTCTTAAGTGGGGAAACCCTTCTCTATTATAAGTGTGAAAAAATTCCTCTCGGCCACGGAGGAGAAATAAAAAATAAACGCAAAATAAGGGTATCCTAAAATTTCGTTATGATGTCATACCGTATTTTTGGGAAACTTTTTTGTTTGCAGCGTGAGAAAGTTTAAGGTTGAGAGGCCCCTTTACGCCTGGATTTTTCTCAATATTCATAAAAAAGGCAAAAACTGAATGTGAATTCAACAGCTTTTTTTATATTTTTTTTCATAATTATAATCTTGTGACATTTATGTCTCTACAGAGCCCAAAAAGCAAAATTTTATGAAATACCATCATATTTGCTGCCAGGATATCGTGAATATTGCCACAAAGTTTAAGTTCACGTAAAGTTTAGCAAGTTGTATAATTTTTATCTATACTGGAAATAAAAAATAGAAAAATACAAACATCGTTAAATAAGACTAAGTTTATGCACTTTTCTTTAAATAAACAGTTACCGTTTCATGAAAAAGCAGTTTTTACCCGAAACCACTAGACAAATTCGGCGCTTTTTTAATATCTCGTCATCTTGCACCTCTTGCAGTTGCAGTACGGTGTGGGGGGTAAGGGAAACATATATAAAGATGTGTGCAAAGTTTCATTGAGATCAAAGCCATCAGGACGTCACAAACACCTAAAACATTCATAGGGATGGGATGAGAGGGATGGCCCACCAACGCGGTATCGGTATTACAACGGTACCGAAATTTGGCCACTGCTGATTAGCTGTAATAGCTCATTTCTTTTTCGCCTCCTCCGCACCCGCGCGTACCGCAACGCATTCACGTCAATGGGAAAACGATACGAAAGTAACGGTGTAGAAAGTATTTGGTTTTGTTAACCTGTACCGAAATTTGTACACGGTGGTAACCGTTTCAGCTGTACCGAATTTTTTTTTTCCGATTTGAATCGCTTCTGTGAGTTTCTGTGAAAGATTTTTTGAAGTCAGTTTTCAAAAATATTGTAAAGTAGTATATTGTGAGAAAGTAAAATTTGCAGAAGACTATAAAAAAATAAGGCTGTCGAATTAAACAAATATTTAATATCAATGAAGGTCTCTTTTTATAATCCTGATATTTTGTTCCAGTTTTCCAACCATTTCAATTTTCCCGTTTGGAAGACGGTAATTGAACTTTTGCAACATAAATATTTATGCAGTAGTTTAATTAAAACATGTTATTGGTATGTTTTTGTTTGAAGAAAATACACCTGATGATGGAAACCGAAGATTTGTATGATAAATCCTTGAAACTTTGGAAATCTTATATAACTTAGTGATGAGGTAGTGATGATCCTAAAAGTAAATATCATTTGAACTCCTTGACGAAAAACATTAAATATTTTTGGGCTGACCATTATCATTATGGAAACAAATGATTACGTAGGAGACCTGAAAATTTAATGATGTCTACCAGCACTTTTAAACATAAAATAGAATAAAATTTAAAATTAAATAGTTTTAACAAATTCCTCGGTAGTGTACTTTTGTTTCAGTATAGTTTTTTCCCGTAACATAGATACAGCATAAAGATAGAAGAGACACAAAGAGTCCCGTTTTTTTTGACGGAATCCTAAAAATCATACGTGAATTTCTGCACAGATCTCGCCACAAATATACATCGTATGTATCGGTTTCCTTTCAGTTGATATTGTGCACATTCTCGCAACAAATTGCTCATAAATAAACAAACGAATAGAGATACCCTCCGTGAGTACCGCGTACTTTGTTTTCTTTAACTGTATATGTGTGTTCCGAAACTCGAGCGAAAAGAATGTTTAATTATTGAACAGAAAATGTGAAAACCTTAGCTTTTCGCCATAGGTATCGCTTTAGGTATTTAAAAATATGAATGCAATGAGAAATTGGAGTCTTGAAAAAAACAGCCTTTTTTGTTCATCATTCATGTGATTTAATTAACAGAGCGCTTTTTATTAAAAATACATAATTAATAACCCCAAAATAACACCGAATTCAGAGAATCAGAACTTAACTGCGATCTACTGTTGTAGCTGTTATAAAAATTAAGAGGGTTTTAAATCCGCAGTTAAAACCAAAATATTAGAAATATTTCATTTTTCTATGAGTATAGTAATTAATCATAAAGTTGTATATTACTCACATAGGGACTTAATGTCACCTAAATAATGTCATTTGGCACCTTGGCCGAAATATAGCCCGAAAATATATAATATTATATATTATTTTTGTTTAATTTATTGTGGAACTAAATAATATATACATAATGATATAAATAAATAAATAAACTCGCTCAAATATTCCCTTCCTCTACGCCAACTTTAAAATCGGTGTTTTTTTTTATCTAGATTTTATTTACTGTGTACCCAATGTATAATATTATATTTTTGTATTTACACAAAACTTTCAAAAAGGAAAGAACTTGTTTCATTGTGGCAGTCGTTTGAAAGAAACTCTAACTTTCATATCCGTGTATATTTTGGAATGCAGCCTAGAGAGATAGAAATAATAAACTTAGTTCAAGTACTAAACAAACTTGCTCGCGATACTTCTGCGTTTGCTTTTATAAATCTTTCACCGACAAACGTTAATAGAGCTCGGTGTTTATACATTCCTTTCGTCGGCTTTTCGTACTAATGTCCGTACGTAGCTAAACACTTCGCAGCCAGGTGATTATTATTCCTGTCTAATTATTCTGTATTTTACATTCTTGCGAACCGACGACGCTTTACAATTTTCACGGGTTGTTATATTATACTGTCAAAAATAAAGAGTCATGTTACTGTAACGGTTTCTACAGTCTTCTGTATGCAAATTCAAATATCTTATGACATTTGCGCAAATCTCGGTGTGGCCCAATTCTTTTACGAAAACGGCGCGTGAGTCACTGTTTCCTGACGGATCGGATCTCGGCACTTACAGTTGAAAACAAAGTATAATCAAAACTCTTTGGATGTTTATTGACGCTGTCAATACGTTTCTGCTCTTCAATAAACCGCTTTTGAAGACGCTTCATGTTTAGAGTTACTGACGGGAAGATCATTGAATACTTGGAATAGATATTGTAAGAACTTTAAATTGAAGATTAAGTAACAAATGAGGCTGCAATATTGTTGCATAAACAAATAAACCTGCAAAATATCGGTTGTGTCTACAGTTTTATATAACTCGTAAAATACGCTAGGAATTCAACTCAGTTGCTCATACAGGAATTGCGCTGGCGTCGTCGATTTCCTTCGACGTCACTTCAGACCGTTTGAGACCACTAAAGATCCGTGAAAACACTGTTTGCAAACGAAGCGCTCATAAAATTGCATATGAACGAGGCACTGGCGCCACATTTCTACATATGAACAATGAGATGGCGCCAAATGAGCCATCATAATCTACGCACGTGAGAGAAACTTTGACTAGAATATACGTAAACATAACTGTCGAATTCGGACTGTAGAATTATTTGTTTTACAAAATCTCTTGTTGTTTTAGAAACCATCTCCGTTTTGTAAAACAGCTAGTTAAATGATGTTCAGCTGGATTGTCAAATGACCTGATTATACATTAACAATTATACAATTTATAAGGTAATATTACGTATATTATTCACTAATCATATACGATCTTAAGGGCCTTAGTATCGCCAAATGGGTACTTTCTAAAGCCTACTCCTCGTTTATGGCCAAACCAAAAATATTGAAAAAATGTATTATGAATTATCAACTTTAAGACAACATATGCAACATTTTTATTTTTCATACCACCAAAACTTCTATATGAAAACAAATTTCTACCGAATGATGTTTTTTTGGCTTAAATTCCCTACTGCTCCTAAGTGGCTTGGTCGATTAAATTAATTTATACTTTGAACAATAGATAAACTTGATAGCTATAAACATAACATAGAATCATTCAATCGAACAATCACGTCCATGTGAAAAGTATTATTTTCTCCTATTTCGCCCTCTAAAGGACGCAGCGAGCGTCGTAACAGCCACTATGCATTGCGTGCTGATTTGAATTTTATTTCTATGTCAATTCCGTCGATATTCGTACCGACAATTATCGAGCTGCTAATTTGGCGAAGGTAATCGCCTTAAGTAGGTGGTAGAGCTGATGCCGAGCTCGACTGTGGAGGTACCACCATCTTACTTGGAGACCCCCTCGAAGTAATTCACAGGCAAAAAACCAGGAGGCCCACCTTGCCTGGGACCGATGGATGGCGGTATATCCATCAATAATAGCCGGGCCTTATATGGAACAGACTGGTGACGGGCAGTGACGTCACTGGTGTGAGGGTTCCGGTACCGCGCTCACCAACCCGCCTGCCCAGCGTGTGTGAGTACGGGCAATTCTTCCAGGAGGACCGCCGGGAGTGGTAAAGTCCTGGAAAGGCTTATGTCCAGCAGTGGACGAACTAGGCTGATGGATGATATGATCTAGAAGGAATTTAAAAAAACAATTGCTGACCCCGAAGTACGGACGCCAGCATGACAGGCTACCTATTGAAAGTTCTTATTGCGGCGACATAGTCGCTAAAATCGTTTATAATTAGCTTGAATTGCTGGTGACTGTACATAAAAGTTTAATTGTATGTTAAAGTCTAGAAAGTCAACTAAACAATACAAAGACTTTATTCTTTATAGAAATTTTATGGATCATTAACTCACACATTTATAACAAACGTCCGAATTTAACACATGCACCAGAACACATAAAACGTCGTATTTACAACTTATGCCGAGATAGGTAAGTAGTTAAACATGTTATGCTATATACACCTCTCTGATTTTTGTATATATGTATATAGGTACCTATATATTAATATATATATAATATTGTATATTATGTATTTGTATATACAAGGTGACTTTTTGATCATCGTCCAAATTCATACTGGGGGCTTGGTAAGTGATCAGTATCATGCATCAGTAACAATTTTGGTGAAATTCGTAAAATTAAATTTCAACTCCCCATAGTGATTCACTCGGGACTGAAACTGAATTTATATGGGAAGCCGAAATTTCATTATACGAATTTCACAAAAATTGTTACTGATCCAAGATACTGATCACTTATCAAGCCTCCAGTATGAATTTCGACGATGGTCAAAAAGTCACCTTGTATATTGACATGTAGATAATTAAATGTTTAGGTATAATTTTTATATATATTTTATATAAATATATATTTATATATATATATATATAATAATATAATATTTTCTTTACACCACCTACACCTTATCCTCTATTTATGTTATCTTCCACCCAAAAGTAGTCTGGAAGAAATCGTATATTGTATATTACGTATTTGTATATATATTGACATGTAGATAATTAAATATTGAGCTAACATAATAAATTGGTTTATTTATTACGTATATATTTTCTTTACACCACCTACGCCTTATCCTCTATTTTACATTATCTTCCACCCAAAAGTTGTCTGGAAGAAATCGCTTAAGCGATAAAACCGCCTAATGTACCCTCTCTATGAAAAATATTTTATAACTTCTTTTATTTCGGTCCACAATAATGAGTATTTATGTTATGTTAAACAGTTTTACCTCCATACACGATTTGCCATTTTAGATGTTGATAAAAAAGCTTTTATCATGAAAATGGGTCATTTTATCCTTCCGGCTCCAATTAAAAAAGATGAACCTGAAAAGATATGAACCATGGTGATGAATGAATTTGTTCTTTGCGTCGTTGAGTTCATTGAGCCAATATGATCGTTCAAGGCTACAGCAGTGTCATTTTTAATATTTATGTAGTCGTTAAATGTGTAAAGCAAAATTTACAAGTGGAAAACACTCGAAAGAATTCATAGAAACTTGAAATTATTTCGACTAGATATTATCCAGGAGAACAAAGACCTGTCGGATACCTAAATATATAAATTGTATATCATATAAGATTTTACATTTAGGTCACAGTTAGGTATCAATGGCGTTAATTGTGTTCGGAAAATTTTAAACCAAGTTTTACAAATGAAAAGTATACCTATCATCCCTACTAATTCCTTATTGTTTATTACCACACTATCGACCCGCCCCGGCTTCGCACGGGTGCAATGCTGATAAATATACTACAGAATGTCTTTATATAATGCACAATGTATTATTTGGATAAGGACTAATGCCGTAATAAAAAGTAAAGGATAAAAAATGGTTATTGTGGGTTATCCCTAAGAGATAGACATATACCATCGCAAGACTTTTTTGTAGACCTTTTTAAGGTGTACAATACTGTAGTACATTATTTTGACCTATCTCGTAGGGTTCAGCCAGCATTTGCAATGTAAGCGCAAAAAATGCGTTTATTTACGACATCACATTAGAAACCTCTAAAATTATCAATGTTTCTCTACTATATTATGCATGTATTATAGATATAAACCTTCCTCGTGAATCACTGTATCTATTTAAAAAAAACGCATAAAAATCCGTTGCGTAGTTTTAAAGATCTAAGCATACATAGGGATAGACAGACAGCGGGAAGCGACTTTGTTTTATACTATGTAGTGATATAACTCCAAGGATTGCAATAACTGCAAAAGGATTCCAATGAGGATATTCTTTATCAAAAAAATTCGAGCAATTCCCCACGGACAACAAAAAAAAAACTAACTTCATGCGGGCGAAGCTGCAGGTAACAACCCAGATTGTAATGCTTATTGAAAATATGATATGATATGATTAATAATTTTTATTTATTTATTTTTAAGTATTCAGCTACCTTGCACACAGTGGCGATCGCGCCGAATTTGCTTTAGCTTTCGGTTGCGCCCAGAGCGTAGCAACGTGCGCACGCGTCTTGGCGCCAGTCTACTTTCCGAATAGCCTTCGCGTCTCGCCTGTGACCTTTTACGAGTAGCCAGATGCCTTATAGGTCGCTATCCATGCTCTTATCTATACTTTTCTACTTAGGTACTTCTGAAAGTCTGTTTCCCTGGTTTTATAGATACTGAAATTGTTAAGAAAATTTTTGGTATTTAGATGTCTATCTCTAACAATGGTGAAAATCATTTTAAAGTTAGTTAGAGTTATTATAAAAGCATGGCCCTAAAATCTACATTATGTTTATTAATGGTAACAATCTTTCCTAGATTTATGAAGAAAGATGATTGACGAATTGATGATAGGGCTTGTTACATCGACATCTTATCTGATAGGTAGCTCGAGTACCGAGAGCAAAGAAAAATTCCCGCAATGTCAAGGCAAATCTTCTAAGATTTTCTCACATGGAATGTCATACAACCATATCATATCTCCTGTCAAAAGGACGCATCGCATGTGACGATTCTATTTCGAGACAATGATGTCAACTGTATCGGTGAAATAAACTACGAATAGATAACGATAAAAGGTCGTAGACCTTAAGGCGGACTTCGTAAAACCGGTAACCAAAGTTTTATAGATTCTGAGATATTCATTCAACTCTATTCAAAGAGTTTTATTTTATTTCAAAAGCTTACTAAAACGGTGTATTCAACCCATTTATATTCAAATAAAAGTAACTAGAAGAAATATCCCAAAAACGTTTTCTTATTCAGAAATCATAAATCGGTTTATTTGCTAAGACACATATCACAAAAACGTAGTTCTTAAATATGCAGAAATTAAGGGCAAGTGTGAAAGGACATAGAGAGTTTACAATTCCCACGTAGGCGCACCCGCTTCATATATCGTAGATAAAAGAAAAATGTATAACCTCATAATTTTAGCTGCAATGATAACCACCCACAGGGAAGCACCATCTGTCAACAATTATGATACATTCTAGACCTTATCCCCATATCAAAAATGGAAATTCATAGCAATAATCGTGATTTACGTCAGATTACGTTCATAGCACTGAAACCGTTATGTTTTAAATATTCAGAAATTATAAAAAATATACATATTAGTTACATAGTATGTCTTGAGGTCATCTATGAAACCATCTCTTGTTACAATGTGGTCGATTTAATGGTAGAGTTTATAGGTACCACGTTTTCCAATAAATTCTCAAGAACACGGAAGGTTGTTTCTGCATGACTTTGTGACGTTCCTTCTGTCATAAAATCAGGGTGTCAATTTGATAAATGTATTCCCGTTTACTGGCCCTTATGGTTAATCGTTTTCAGCTGATAAGTTTTCTTTAAAAAAATAAGCAAATATTTGGAAATTTCGCCTAGTCTCATAGAGTGAATATTTTTAGTTCAGATAGGAAAATTTATTACTAAAATGTAATTTAATTTAACACCTCCATTATTAATTATTATTAATATGTCTGCATTATTAATTAATTGTGAGCAATTCCTTGTCCAGTTTTGAAATAAGTAAGTAAGTAATTTTACAAAAATCCGTTTCGCTTCACACGTTACGTTATCTCTTGTAAAGTGACTCTTTTGAATAATTATACTCTGTAAACGGAGCCTAATGTATTTTTGTCACGCGTGTCATGCTAGCATTATCAAATTATTTAATAGATGTTTACGGCGGGCAGGCGCCGGCGCCCGGCGTCTCGACGCCGCGCCGGCGACATCGTGTGTGCACATACTGAACGTATCGTATGGGCTCTATTTACGTGCTACGCTAAAACAAATACCTCGCAAAATTATGGAAATGGAGTGAGGTCATCCGATATACTGCTCAAGGAAAGTGTACTGAGATTTCACAGCTATTTTATGAAGTTTATTTATAGATGACTCTCCGAGATGATAGATGGGCGATGAGCATAAAGAATTTCTATTAATAAACTGAATTGAAAGAACTTTTTTGTTCTTTTGAAAGAACCTCGACTGGGCATCGAATAAGCAGTTTACTCGCAAAAAAATCCATGCAACCACACACAAAGCCTCCAGTATGGGAGCTGGTAAAAATAGAGTAACTTTATGCAAGTCCAACTTTCTCACAGCTGTAATTTTTAGTTATCTAAACAAGAAAACCTAAGACTGGATGAGAGGGAGTGAGTCCTTTTAAACGACACAAAAGGGATATACTTTTTTAGAAAAATGCATCATCCTAGCTCCCTAACAGCCAACTCGACCAATCCTTTCTTTGTTCTGAATTATGAAACCTACGATTGATAGGATAGGATGACGATTCTGGCGCGTGCGTGAAAAACCAATCATTTCCATAGAAAATCCCTTGTAAAATCACCCGAAATCTACCGTAGCAATTTTTTTCGCACTTGCCAGAATCGTGTTGCGTATGCAGATTTCGTGTGATTTTCGAGCAGTTTTCTAAGAATGCGTATCGATTTTCTCGATTAAAAACCGTGTATGTTCCTTACATTATGTAGGGGAAAGCGGGGCAGCGTAGCACAGGGGTAGCTTTGAATTTCTTTAATTATCTTTAGTGTTACCTATGCTAATTTAGCCTTAATTTTTTTGTATTGGCTACCAGCTACCGCATTCACTTTTAAAATGTTTGTTGGTTTAGAGGCCCCGTAAAATGTACCTATTTTGTTGACAAGTTGTCACAGTGACAAGCATCTGACATGTAAGCATTTATCAGGAAAACAAAGATATGATCTTAAGACAGTTCGTTTTTTGTATAAATATGAATTGTTACTTAATTCTAGTCTAGAAGAATTTATATCTTTAGTTTTAAGTTAAGAACAAAATGTATTGGCACATTTAAACGTCAATCTTAGAGCATCTAATGTAGATTTACTAAACTATTTTTGTTTCACTTTTCAGGCATAAGAGTCCAACATCATAAAAAAGAAACGAGAATAAGTAAATGAAGATTTGACCAATGATGTAGATAGAGGAGAAGCGGGCAGCTTAAGGCAGGGAAAGCTTTAATTTATTTTTATTATGAACGCGTCTTTTGTTTTAAAGTTTTTTTTATTCCTTTACGAGTAAGAGTGTTTTAGTTTCATGACTAAGTAAAATAAAATTAGACGTACAATAGTCGTTTTTCCATCATTTTCGGTACGTTATTCAAAGCTGCTTTTTGGTAGAACAAAGTACCTCTAGATGTTTTGAAAAATTTTAATTATGAGCAAAAAAGAAAGTCAAATCTCTCTTAGTAAGATAGAATAGCCCAGACCAAAGAATCATTACAAAATGAAATGCAGCAATAGTATAAGTGCTTTAAATAGAAACTTTAGGGCTTATACAAAAAAAATAAGTTGCCGCCCTCTCTCTAGTCTTTATTTGAGAAGTTTTTAATCACTCGACTTTATATGGCATGGTACTTACTTATCTTGCCATAAAAAAAAGTCGAACGACTGATATTGCAAGTGAAAAATAATGCCAGAATAGCCGTCCTGATCTAGTTGCCTAAAGTTACTTCTTTTTCGCAACTTTGGGTCCCCCTAAGCAGCCAAATTAGGTACTCTTTCTCAGCCAATTTTTCTTGTGCATATAAGTAACTAAGAATTACTACCGTGACAAAGCTACACTTGCTTGAAGTTACTCTATTTTGATGCTCAGAGCTCCCATACTATTAGCTCTACGGGCACATAATAAATCGTCGCGAAGAAATTGTTTCGTAATCAGATCGATATGTCGTTCCTGAGATATTATTCTGGAAATATACATATCAATTAACAATCCGGCAAATTTGCACCACTAGACGGTTAATATTTCAGGGGCTAACTGCTATTCAAATGTCACTTAAATCCTGGGTCTATAGCACTCTGGTGACCCGGTTAATGAAAAGATTAATAGCGTTTAAGGTAAAACTGAAAGGCCGGTGCGGCGCCTGCGCGAGGCCGAGTCACGCGCGGGCGCCGCGCCGCGCGCCGCCGTTCCCTCTACTCGTTCATGTACTATAAATCTATGGTGCTTACCGCAAAACACTGGACTATTCCGCACTCTACTACTTGATAGGACCGACCACTGTTATGGACCACCCCTTTACTTCGGCTGCGTATCTATCTGAATTGTATCCGATATACTGAAATATCAAAAAACCCATTTCATAATTTTGACGAAAAGATTTCCCTCTGCAATATTTAAATATGATCCGTATAAGGTAAATTTGTGCAGTTTGCTTCTCGACAATTAAGGGGGTATATCGTCAAAATCGACACATTTTGAAGTTATTTATCTACTGTTCAAAAAAAGTCCCAAGTTAAATAAATTAGTACAATAATTTTGGAACCTTTTTCCAGATTTTGGACTATCAGAAACGCGATTGGAGGAATTTCACTCGATAGAAAAAAATATTGAAATGTGGTCTAAATTTACACTTTTTTTTGATATTATGACAAATTGGGATAGCGTAGAGACTTCAAAAATATTTATTTAGATGGGGTTTAACAATACCTAGATTACTGGTTGTGGAAATTTTCATAGCTATTTTAGTTAATTTTTTATTAATTTAAAACCGATTTTTTGTCAGTTTTCCCAGATTCCGTCCCTCTCGCACTGCAGATCTTTCCGCCTGGAATAACGGGGACCTTTGCACGGACGATATATCACCTTAATTAGTTTGAAGACATGGATCGAAATCATGCGATTTTTGTTTCGGTTTATCAGACAAGCCCCATAAAATATTTTATTTTTCCCGGTTTGTTTTTGTACCGCTATCTGACTGATTATTTCGTTATGTAGAACGCACCCTAAGTTAACCGCAGAAGCCTGATGCTGGCTCATTAGACCACATTAAAATAATAACAAGTACCACAGTTTGTGAAGAACAGATAATATTCAGTACAGATTCGAACCGAGACGTTGCAAAAAATATGAAGAATGAAGCTAGTCTACAACGTATAACAGAAAGGTGTAACTATATTTGAAGAGCTTATTCAGTCAATGATATAGAACAACTTTTACTATGGAGCCAAACATGAAATCTTTAAAAAAAAATCTGCCCTTCCATACATTTCAGCCGAGCGGCATTGCATTTTTCTATGAAAGAGTTCTTTCTTTGTCGAGATACAGGGTTTGTTCCATAGTAAAAGTTCTATACCATTGACTGAATAAGCTCTTCCAATATGGTTACACCTTTCTGTTACACGTTGTATAACATGATGAAGCTTCAGGGCCTTGAATTATTTATTCTCATAATAACTACAAAACTAGAACTAGAATTTTAATAATAAAAATTTACTGATTGTAAATTACTTTCGTAACAAAAAGCGCAAACACTTCGAATGTTTCAAGCTTCCGATCAGAAATAAAACAGCGACTGTACAATCGGTACCGCGTAAACGTATAAACATGAAAGCAAGTCTTATTGCGTTCAAACAAATGTGATATTCTTAATGTAGCTTTATGCTGACCGTACAATGCGTCGTGCACAAAACAAATTCCTCAAAGGCATATCCAGTGTACTGAATTAGATACACTCGTGATAGACTGGATGCGTCGCCGCCTGATGAACCATGACCGCGGCTGCCGCTGTCACAGAGTGGTTGCGACAGACCATACATTAAAAATCCTTATCTCTTTATCAATGAGGTTCAATTTTGGTTGACTTCTTCACCGCTGAAGCAACCGCCGCGCTCCGCTGCGTCGGCCTCCGCGGTACACACCACACCCAGCCTGCTGCGTGCCCTAGACTTCATGACATGATTGAATCCGTGCTTAGGTATTTATACTATGTAGCTTGCGAGTAAATATGTACAATTATTATCGTCGAATAATTTTTAGGGTTCCATATCCAAAGGGCAAAACGGAGCCTATGTCACTCTGTCTGTCAGTCCGTCCGTATGTCACGGGTCTCTAGCTCGTATACCTAAAATTTGTATATTTTGTGTAGATTGTTGACTGGAAATCGAATTGTGTACAAAGGCGGCACTTGTTGCTTATACCGATATCTCCCAGACAACGTTTGGGTAGAAAGAAAATATATTTAAAAACTAACATAAAAAGGGATATTGTAAATGCTAACAAATTATCATAGGGCTCTTTAAACTAAACTTTAATTTATTGTTGCTTAACATACACATACTAAACAAAAAATACATAAACGTACATGAAATTCAAATATATATGAAATAAACATAAATATACAATACATATAAATCAATATACAATACACATACTTAAATGGTCGGGATATTTAGATGAAGTTTTATTTAGACTTTTTTCGGAATGAAAAAAGTGCTTCACTTTGATCTTGAATGATCTTTTTATACAGAAAGCAGTAAACGGTTCCAAAGTCGTGCAGCATGAAAAGTACTCGTAAATGAATCATTGTAAAAACCTGTTTTCGCTTTTGGAAGTGCTAATGTTTTGCTATTACGCAGCCGCATCTCTCTACCGTGATCGGAAAATAAACTAAATGTTTCTTACAGGGAGCAGATGGATTATTAAGGACACCATGAAGAAGAGAGATAATGTAAGCATTTCTGCGAAGATGAATGGGGGGCCAGTTTATCTGCAAACGGAATTCAGATACATGGTAATTTTTGCGAAGAGAGAATGTAAAACGAATACAAAGATTCTGGAGACGTTCAAGTTTATTGAAAAGTTCCTCAGTGAGGTCCAAGTGACACGAGCCCGCATAATCTAAAATAGGGAGGGGAATGATTGCGCTAACATAATTTTGGTTTTGATTGGCAAAAAGCTCTGCAGAAGCTCAATTGCGTGAAGAGTACCATACATCTTCTACGTGAGGAGCCTAAGAAAGTGTTTTATCAAACGTGACCCCTAAGTTTTTAACGTTGATACTATATGGTACTACAGTACCACCAAAAACAGCCTTGGTAATTTGGTCATCATCTACTTTAACTAGAATTCCTGAGTTACCAATTTCTTTGCGACTTGAAAGGATTTACTTTACTAGAAGACCGAAAGCATTTGCCCACTCCGCTAGTGCCTGTAAATCTTAATTCAAATATTTACTGCCTTCATTATGGCTCTCTGCGTTGTAGATCGTTAGCATAGAAGTGGTAGCGAGAAGATAATTGTTTGGCAAGGATGTTTATAACTATTGAAAAAAGTAATGGAGACAAGACGCCACCCTGCGGTACACCAGTTGTTAACGGGCAAAAATCAGAAATAACATCGTTTTCAAACCAGCCCCCCTATTCTGTATCTTAGGTTGCCAACTGGACAGGGTGCCTATCGTCAAAAACATAGATAAAAACTAAACTTTGAAAATTGCTTTTAGTGGGTATTGAACTATTTACGAACTGTGTCGTCACTTCAAGTACTAACATACCCTTAGACAATCGGAATTCGATAGTATATCTATGTTTTTGATGATAGATACCCAGTCCAGAAGGCAACTAGAGATACATAATAGGCCCGCAGGTAACAACCAGGTACGGCTGGAGAAATGTGAAGAGTGCGTAACGCCCCCGGAAGCAGGTCAAACTCTACTTAGGTGAAATAATTGCTGAAGTCGAGCAATGTAAGAACTGTGAGATGTTGCTTATCCATATTAAAGCGGATACGATCAGTGACTTTGACAAGGGCAGTTATCCACCACCTGGGTGGATACGTGTAGGGGGTTCGGTTGGTGATCAGTGAACCTTGTTTCTGGTCGGTATATAGCCGGGTCTCCGGTATGGGTTCGGGCGGTTGATTAGATTCGATCAGATTTTACCTATCATTTTAATCGTATATATTTTGCTACATAAATAAAATAAACCTTTAATTTAATAAAAAGTTAATAAATTTTAAATATACATTTATTATTTTACTACAATATTTTATAAGATTAAATTTGACTTTTAAAAAGTGTATTACATTGTCTAGAGCTCATTGGGCAGAGTACAAAATATACTTTTTGTTCGCGCCACTTCTTGTGGCTCTCATACTGCGGGGTAGTTGTGAATTAATATTTTCAACTGTCATTTTCGCTGCATCTCCACCCGCTTAGTTTTGGACGCAAATCAAGCAGTCGTCAATCAGAAGCCTTTCACGCCGGAGGTCTACGCTGATTGTCATTCGACTAGGTCCTACCTCGACCCTACCGCCCGCCATTTTGAGATCGCACCCGCTGTGCGCCTCATTTTCATCTATTACTATTACGAAGAAGACTAGCCGAGAAGAGCGCAACCAGGCACGAAGAGGAAGAAGAAAACCATCTTGGAGAACACCAGAGACTTGGTGGCTCAGGCGAAGCGTGGTTTGTGGTGCATGCAGCTCCTTCCCAAGGTCAGATCTTTCATCTTCGTAATTTATTTCTCTTCACTTCCCGCTATTCATATCGCGTGCTCATTTTTTGGCCATTCGAGCCGGATCTAGATCCATTTTAGGCCCTTTGATCTGCGATCTATAACCATTTTTTGGTATTTCCAACCGCTATCTTCATGTTCTTTGTCTAAAGAACACGTGAATTCCGCTCTAATTTTCACTCTGCCCGCAGTATTACCCCGCATTCCCGCTCTTATTTGCATTATCTATGCATTAAAACCCCGCATTCGTCAAAATATTAGTGATTCCATTTCCTATATACTGGAAATTATAAATTATCTACAGTGAAATACGCCATTCTGTTAATTTATCCGCTGCGATTATACCATTTGATCATTTCACAGAAAATATTATCTGCCTACCTGCTAATTCTTAATATTATCGAGAGGTACTCGTACACAGGTTCGTCCGCCGCCCGTGTTATCTCTAACTCATTAGCATTATTCTATGTTGTAGTCAGTATAAAACTTTCAATAGTTCTGGTACTTGCCTAAATTTGTACTATATAACATGCCAAATTCCGCAGAAGCTGCAAAATTAAAGATGTCGTATAGTTTAAAGAAGCTTAAAAATAAAAGGCAAGAATTGTTTAATCGCCTTCAGAGAGTTTATGACTTTTCTAAAACCGCTTTAGAGGATGTTTCTTCGGCAGAATTGTTTATGGCCAATGTCGAAACTTTGGATACTGTACGCTCAGAAATTCATGTAATCATAGATGAAATTAATGACACAGAGGTATTGATAAATCCTAATTTTGAACCAAATTATCAAAGTTGGTCAGCTTTTGAGGATCTTTACTCCCATTGCAAATACATCAACCGGAAGTTATCACATTCTTCGAAATCGGCTGACTCTAAAGTTAAAGCTCCACGTGACATGGAATGTCCCAAAAAACCTACTATCAAGCTTCCAAAACTGGAACTCGTTGGTTTTTCTGGTGAAGCTACTATGTGGCCAACATTCTATGAAACATTTAAAACCACGATTCACGATAATCCGGACTTGACCGACAACGAACGAGTACAATACCTGATGGGTAAACTTTCTGGCCGGGCACTTTCGATTTGTTCTGGAATCACACCGAACGCAACTAACTACGACATAATCTGGAAAACACTCGTTTCTACTTTTCAAGACTCGCGTAGTTTAGCCACTACTTATTTGGATCAAATGTTTGAATTTCGCCCTTTAACTACCGCTAGTTCAAAAAACTTGGACTTGTTTTTAGACAAGTTCTGTTCCGCTGTTTCGTGTTTAAAATCGCTGAATATTAAAGATCTTTCGGATTTTATCCTTATGTATTTGGCCCTTAAAAAACTTGATGTTGAAACCGCTCGTTCATTTGAAATGTTTAAACGTGGTTCCGATTTACCCCATTATGATGAATTAATATCATTTTTACGGGAACAAACTAAGATACTGAACCGCACTGCACCCGCAATTACCGCTCCCGCTCCGAACCGCTCCGTTAATAATAATAACAACAAAACCGGGTACAGTACCAAGTCAACCCATGCTTTTGTCTCCGCTTCGACCAATAATAATTGTTGTCCGCTATGTAAACAATTAAAACACTATAATTTATATAAGTGTCCCGAATTTGTGAAACTAGATATCGAGAAAAGATTTCAGTTCATCAAATCTAATAACGGTTGCACCAATTGTTTAAGTATTACGCATAACAATTCCGCTTGTAAATCGTCTTATAATTGCCGCCATTGTAATTGTAAACACCATTCGATGTTGTGCCGCAAACAAAATGTGATGAATACTCACACCGCGCTTGGTCAAAATATTACCGTGTCTCCACGCACACATACGCAATCTTCGAAGTTGGTGGATCCTGCCGTATCGGCGACTAACACAGAACATATGACTAATGATTCTCAATCCGTACCAACTGCGAGTAATAATATTTCTTTATGTAACTTACAGCCTAACTCGCAGCGTAATGAAACATGCCTTTTAGGTACAATTCAAGTGATCGTGAAAGATTCTAACGGTATGTCTGTCCGTCTACGTGCGCTCTGCGACCCTGCGTCACAATCCAGTTTTTCGACGGTTTCCTGTTGTGAGAAGCTTAACTTAAAATATGAGAAAATTCCCCGCGCTTTTGTTAAGGGCATCGGCTCTTCATCAAACCCAATTAAGGGTGCGACAAACCTTAAATTGTTTTCACGATTTGATGATTCGGTTTCAATTTCGCTTGACACTTATGTAATCGACCGTATTACCGACAACTTACCATCGGTGCAGGTGGATTTGTCTACGCTTTCGTATTTAAAAGATATCACACTTGCTGATGAAACATTTTACTTACCGGGTGAGATTGATATTCTTATCGGTGCATCTTTATTCGCGGATATCTTGTTATCAGGCCGCGTCTCTGGTCCCCCGGGTACGCCGACGGGATTTCAGACCATCTTCGGTTTTACGCTAATTGGTAATACGCCTGTTTACCAAAATACCGCATGTTCAATTTCGTTATGCTCTTATATGGAGATTGAACCGCCAATAGATTTTATTTTACAAAAATTTTGGCAATTAGAAGAGGTGCATTGTGAACCTGCTTCTAGTCCCGCAAATGATGAATGTGAAAAATTATTTATTAACAATGTGTCACGTGACCCCGCTGGTCGCTATTCGGTTTCTTTACCGTTCGCACGGAATCCTAACATACTAGGAAACTCGTACCATCACGCAAAAAAGTGTTTTATGTCTCTTGAGCGTAGGTTTGTTTCTAACGCAGATTTACGTTCCGAGTATAACAATATAATAAATGAATACCTAACTAAAGGTTACATATCCCCGCTTCATAATGATGACCAATTATCTCTTGGTTATTATATTCCGCATCATCCCGTAGTGCGTGTTGATAAATCAACGACAAATGTGCGTATTTGTATGAATGCCAGTACTAAGACTGACTCCGCTGATGGTACTCGTGTCTCATTAAATGACACGCTGCACACAGGTGCTAATTTGCAAAACGATTTGTTTTTAATTTTACTTGACTTCCGCTTGTATGAAATCGCTTTTACCTCGGATATCAAACAAATGTTCTTACAAGTTTTGGTTAACGCCGATGATCGCAAATTTCAAAAGTTTTTATACCGCTTTGACACGTGTTCACCGCTTATCGCTTATCAGTTCAATCGCGTCTGCTTTGGACTACGTAGTAGCCCTTTCCTTGCGATGAGAGTAGTCAGGAAACTCTGTGAGGATGGGAGTTCAGCGTACCCGCTCGCCGCTACTGTAGCCGCACGAAACTGTTACATGGACGACATCTGCTATAGCACGCCCACCGTGCAGGGCTCCTTACAGCTCAGAGATGAGCTGGTAGGATTGCTTAAGGCCGGTGGCTTTGAGCTCGTCAAGTGGTCTAGTAACTGTCAACAGTTACTTGATACACTGCCTGATACTCACCGCTTAAATTCTAGTAAGAATTTTGAAGAACAAACTCAAACTCTTAAAGTTCTTGGCTTACAGTGGTCGCCTGATTCTGACGAGTTCTCTTTTACTGTATCGCTAGATAGTCGCCTATGTACTAAACGCAATGTTTTGTCCGTGATAGCACGTCAGTACGACGTCCTCGGCTTTACCGCTCCTGTGATCTTGTACGCAAAATTACTCTTGCAGAAAATCTGTATTTTAAAATTAGACTGGGATGAAACACTACCCTCTGATATTGCGCAGATTTGGCAAAACTATTTGAAGGAGCTACCTGTTTTGCGGGATTTACGTATTAAACGCCACTTAGACGTGTTCCAAAATTCGAAAATTTCGATAATATCATTTGCAGACGCAAGTGAACGTGGATACGGATGTGTCGTATATATTAGAGTACAAGATGACTCAGACACTTGCACTAGCATTCGGCTGGTATGCGCAAAGTCAAAAGTCTGTCCGCTCAAGACCGTCAGTGTCGCCCGCCTTGAGCTTTGTGCCTCGTTACTCATGTCGAAATTAACTCGTCGTGTAGTTGACGCTTATAAAATACGTCACAATATTGAACGTATTTACTGTTTTACCGATTCTATGGTAACTTTACACTGGATACATTCCTCACCGCACAGGTTTAAAACCTTTGTCGCGACGCGTATAACAAAAATAATATCCGCTATTCCCGCTGAATGTTTTTACCATACAGCTGGTTCTCAAAACCCGAGCGACTGTCTTTCCCGTGGTCTCACTCCCACGCAGTTGATGAGTCACCCGCTCTGGTTCACTGGACCTGCTTGGCTTTATCTGGACGCTAAAGAGTGGCCAATCAAAACAATAGAATCAGCTTCTATTGAAGAAAACTTGCCGGAATCAAAAACAATTTCTCTTCCCGCTTTTAGTAATGAAGAACCGCATCCTCTTCTTTCTCTTTCGGAAAGAATTTCGTCATGGCTTGTGCTTTTACACACAATCATTTACATATACCGATTTTTACGTATTTTACCGCGCTCTAATATTTTTACCGCTACCGATATGGATTTCGCTGAAGTTGCATTGATTAAAGCTCTTCAAGCATTTTATTTTCTTGATGAAATAAAAAGATTAAAGTCAAATAAACTTTGTTCTCCCGCTTTAAATCGACTATCGCCATTTTTAGATAAAAATGGATTGTTACGCGTTGGTGGTCGACTTCGCAACACAGACATGACGTTCGATCAACAACACCCTGTGTTGTTACCTCGTAAAAATCATATTGTCGAATTGATTATCATTCATTATCATCGCAAAAATTGTCACACTGGACCAGTGGCTTTAATGTCAATAATCCGCCAAAAATTTTGGATACTTTCCTGTCGAAATATTGTTCGTCGCGTAATACATAGCTGCAATTATTGTTTTAAGGCGAAGCCGAGACAAATCTTCCCTTTCATGGCAGATTTACCATCATGCCGCGTTAATGAGGCTAAAGCTTTTGTCCACTGCGCTGTGGATTATTGTGGTCCTATCAGTATCACTCCGTATCGAAAACGTGGAGTCCGTCCCGTCAAATGTTACCTCTGCATATTTGTATGCCTGGTGACTCGTGCAGTTCACGTTGAATTGGCAACTGATCTTAGCACGAACACTTTTCTTTCCGCGTTCAAACGTTTTTTATCTAGACGTGGAGCAGTGTCTTTCGTATATTCAGATAATGCTACGAACTTTGTAGGCGCTAGAAATGCCCTCTCAGAAATTTACAATTTGACAAACTCCGAAGAATTTAAAACGTCTTTCGCGAATGAACTTGCCGATCATAGAATACAATGGAAATTTAATATTCCACGTAGCCCACATTTTGGGGGACATTATGAGATATATGTCAAAGGATTTAAGACGCATTTGCATAGAGTAGTAGGTACTCAACTGTTGACCTACGAAGAATTATTAACTGTAGTTACGCAAATAGAATGTGTCATAAATTCTCGTCCGCTTACGCTGCTGAGTGAAGATCCATCTGAACTTAGCGCGTTAACTCCTGCACATTTTCTGATGTCAACTCCTTTAAAAGAATTACCCGCTTGTAAGGTGGCTGATGAGCCAGTTAATTTATTACGTCGCTACGCGTTGCTTGATCAAATGGTAGAATCGTTCGCAAGGCGATGGAAGAATGATTATCTCCATCTTCTCCAGTCTAGAGGAAAATGGAATACACCTTCCAACCCAATCAAAATTGGATCTGTTGTCGTTGTAGTTACCGATAACACTCCACCGCTTCAATGGCCGCTCGGTGTTATTGTAGCTGTATACCCTGGCAAAGATAATGTCATTAGGGTAGCTTCTGTCAAAACGACGACAGGTGTTTACAAACGACCTGTCGTGCGTCTTTGCCCTCTCCCATCTCAATAACTCCTTTCTTTGCCCCCGCTTCAAAATTTCGTTATTCTCTGTCTTATTTTTACTTTTCTATTCTTATTTTAAAACCAATGGTTTTAACGCCGGGGGCAAATGTTCGCGCCACTTCTTGTGGCTCTCATACTGCGGGGTAGTTGTGAATTAATATTTTCAACTGTCATTTTCGCTGCATCTCCACCCGCTTAGTTTTGGACGCAAATCAAGCAGTCGTCAATCAGAAGCCTTTCACGCCGGAGGTCTACGCTGATTGTCATTCGACTAGGTCCTACCTCGACCCTACCGCCCGCCATTTTGAGATCGCACCCGCTGTGCGCCTCATTTTCATCTATTACTATTACGAAGAAGACTAGCCGAGAAGAGCGCAACCAGGCACGAAGAGGAAGAAGAAAACCATCTTGGAGAACACCAGAGACTTGGTGGCTCAGGCGAAGCGTGGTTTGTGGTGCATGCAGCTCCTTCCCAAGGTCAGATCTTTCATCTTCGTAATTTATTTCTCTTCACTTCCCGCTATTTTTTAAAACCTATGGTGATACAAAGCACTGCCGTCATATCGCGTGCTCACTTTTTTTTAACTTCAATAATAAAGGAATGGGGGGCTATGAAAGTTATCAGGCGCGAACCTTTTTTAATACATACTGGTTTTTTCTCAAAAACTTAACTAAGTAATTTCTATACTTTATATGTACCATGTGTAGGTATTTAAACAATAAATACTGAATTCAAGAAGTATTAATGCCTAAATTAATTTTGCAGTTTTGTTGCATACATTTTGTAGGTATGAAATAATACTGAAAAATTATTTTTGTGACCTTTCTATAAATATTATCCAAGTCGTTTTTAGAATGCTACGGAACCCTCAGGTACGCTTTTTATATTTTGAAGAATTTTATGTTTTAATTTTACCGAAGGCTGTTGCAAGTCATCTGTATACCTAGTTTCATATTAGAGATTTAGACTTATAAAAATATGCAACATAGCCTACCCATAGAATTAGGATATACTGGCGTATTATATCCTAAGTCTATGAGCCTACCAGATGTCCTGTACCAAAACATTAAGTCTTCTTGGACTTGGACCAATATTCAATCGAATTCCAACCTTCCAGCCAGATGTGTCAAATCACAGATAGTCATAAATTTCATCTTGGACTCTATTGTAATAACAGCGATGTATCGCGGCCTTCTTGTTCACAAAACGTTTCATGTCTTTATCGATAGCCCTACGGCAATGGGTTATGGACTAAAATTGTTCGAATTCAATTAAACTTTATCCTTTTTACGCTTATTAGTTGTATTAAAGTGTGAAAAGGACACCTTCTTTGTCGATATAGCAAAAAGATCACCTTGGATTCTTCAATATTAACTTTTTATATAAGTACAGTAAAGTACATATATACTGTTCTCTATATATAGATCTTCATAAGGGGTGTAATAATAGTATATTTCGTGACGAGTATAAAATGGCGGATTTTCTTACCCAAGGAATGAAGCTAGTTTTAAGTAGATAGCTTACATTCCGACGAGGGTAAGAAAACCCATTTTTACTCGTCGCGAATGATACTTTTTCTACTACCTGATTTATGTATTTAAATATTTAATTTTTCTTTTCAAATTTAATGTATTATATGACATTGCAAAGCGCGGCGCGGTTTTTACCTTTTTTTTCAGGCTTCGACCGGCCGCTTTTATTTGTGGCCGGTATCATCTTGCGAAAAAAAGAGTGTCAGTCGCGATATAATCGATTATCTCGTAAATCGGAACGCAAGGAATTTTGATTGTAAACGAACTACGTCAAAAAGAACCTAATTTAGCATGAAATGAAGACAAACGCCAAAAAACCCTAATTTTGCAATAAATGAAATTTCAATACGACAACTGACCTGATAGTCATTCCGCAACGGGCCCCGGAAAGTTCGATTTTCAAAACTAATTTCGAGTATTAAATGGAACTTTTTCATAAAGGTAGTAGAAAAAAGTACTTTTCATCACACATATTCGAAAATCGACAATTGGCTTTAGAGGATAGCGGGAGCCAAAGTCAAATTTATTCCCATGGGAGTTTGCGCGTTCTCTCTTCGGATTGGTTCGGGCCGCGTTCGTGCTTCTGATAGAAGAGGTCGAACGCATAATTTATGGAAAAGTTACTGGCCGGTTAGGATTTGGCGGCAATGCGCACTGAAAAAAAAACTGTATGTGTATTTTTCTTTCTTTTTTCTCAGAAATGTTCACGCTATTCTTCGCTAAGTTATTGCAAATGATAATTAAAATAAGTTCGAATAGTGATAGTAATATATTAACTCCTGAAAACATAGTAAATGATGCAGCTAATGTTGTGCAAAAATAATTATTACCACAAAATACCAGGTACGTATCACTCGGGGCCAAGATATTTTGTCGTCGGCGGCGTATATTGAATCCTTGGCTTCACTCTGAATTCAAAATAACGCCCTGGACTTACTTGGGCCCCTTGTAACACAAGTAACTATTCAATCAAAAAGTAAGGTTGCGGTTAAAAATTCTTTCAGAATATCTTTCAGGGTAAGTTCAACCACTATTTAAAGGCTTTTATTTTCGACTTAACCCTAAAAATGATCAATAGACCGACAAAACTACGTAACTTGTGACGTGAGTAAAGCAAAACAAAGACAGAAAAGCGAATCAAATGCTATATAAAATGCATTTTACAGTTTACGAGATTCGGATGGACTTTATAGCGAGCTTTTAAAGCTTTATCCGAGCAACTGGCACTGTACGTACAAATATAAGTTATTGTCTATTACATTATATTTAACTTTATTACCGCATAATACTTCCTAAACTTATATGAATCAAATACCTCCATATATTCCATAGTAATGAATCATGTGCGTTAAGTAATAGTAGTTTATGCTACAAGGGCGAAAAGGAATAAATTACGAGGACGATTTAAAACACGAGCGTAGCGAGAAAAAAGAAAAAAATATATTATTAAAGTTGAACGTTACATTGTCACAATTTTGCAAGTTAATGATTGGCTTAAAAGGACTGTATCCAGAGCCGTTAAGCAGTGGAAAAAAAGTATAATATTTATGATACACAGAAAAGGTTGCAGGTTAGCTAACTTCTCGTAAATACATTTAAAAAAATAATAATAAAGCCCTAGGGCAAAATAATCGATTTTCTGTTCGGTTTTGATGCATAAAAAGTGGGCCTTTACGAGCACTTGCATTGAAAAACTATTATTACATATAGAAGGTCGGTAGATACTAGAGCATCTCAAATATTGGCATTTAAAGGTTTATGGAGATATCACAACCAACTTTGGGCAGCTTTAACAGCATGCATAATATGCAGCATGAAATTTCCAGGAAAGTTCTGCATAATCGACCGAAGCGTCCATTGACTCGCCAATATATTCGCAAAAAAAAATTTCCTGTTATAATATAAGAAGTGTCCGCTAAAAAGGTGCACAGACGGCGTCGCGGCGCAG
Source organism: Ypsolopha sequella (assembly GCA_934047225.1). Taxonomy (NCBI): domain Eukaryota; kingdom Metazoa; phylum Arthropoda; class Insecta; order Lepidoptera; family Ypsolophidae; genus Ypsolopha; species Ypsolopha sequella. The sequence continues at coordinate 16,709,661 of OW203996.1, forward strand.
GCGCAGGGTCGACGGCCGAGCCGGGAATAACCAGGAGCGCTGCGGAGCACCATCTATATTTGCAGCAGTGTGCGGGCGCAGGGGGGCCAGCGCGTGCCATTTCTGCATCAGCCCGGTGCATCTGAGTAATGCCATTGTAATGTTCTCGATATAGTCATACTGGCTGCTCGAGAGGTAGACACGACGTCGTCGACGCCGCCGCAGACTCGGATGCGCAAGTGGCCAAGGAAACCCGCCCGTTACTTCGCATTTTATTTCACAAGAGGATATTATTGCATATTGACGAAATAATGTATCATAGCGTTATTAATATTGTAGCTTAAGGCGATAAGTAAAAGTTTTAGCGTCCCTGTTACTCCATATGCGAAAAAACCCTCAGTGCGAGTGGGACGGATTCGTGGAAAAGTAGCAAAAAGACGGTTTTTTATTAATATAAAATATACTAAGCTATTTTGTCAAAAAGATTTTCAAGGAGACTTTACAAATACAACATAATATCCACATTTTTAATACAATTTCACAATTAAATTAGTTAGGATTTCAGAATTACAGGAAAAAATTTAGAGGTCTTTTCAGAATTAAATTCTATCGAGAAAATTTCATCCAATCGCGTTGTCCTTCAGTGAGAATCTTGATCAAATATTCTATAAACATTTACCCAAAAATGAAATACGTAGATGACGTTATAGTGGATTCGAAAAAACCTTTTTTTTTTGGTAACGCCTTAATTAAGATTATTTAGTTTCTTAAACTTGCTTAGCGTTATTGTCTCAAAAGCAGTGTTGCCACCTTGCGCAAGGAGGAATTTAAGTAGCTAAACCTAAATCAAAAAGTGGCTAGATACTAAAAAAAATAGTTGCCAGAAGTGGCTAAACAAAAAAATATACAATATGAGTTTTAAATGTGTTAAAAATTTTACATAAATTTTACAAATTATTAAATAAGAAGAATATCATTCAAATTTAATGATTCATCTTGTAATGTTGAAGGTCCAGCTTCATTTTCGGATTTTTTTTCTGTTGTTTTTGTTCTTTCTATTTCGTTTAAGATGTTATCTGGGATTGAGTAAGTCGCACATGTTTCATTATTTATTTATTTTTAATCTCTGATCCTGTACACGACGAGACACGCGCGCCTCTAGCGGAAAATATGTGAACTACGCGAATTTAGGGTATAGTTGCGCGGCGTTACCTAACAGACGCATTTTCACACATTTTCACGTTTTTCATGAAAATATCACGGACTTTTCATGTAAATAAGTATGTAAATAGCATAGTATTAAGTTTAGGAAAATAAATAAATTAGTCCCGTGTGTTTATTTACTCGGATAGCTGCAACATAGTACAGGCATGAATAAGTAGATAGAACAGCTATCCGACTCTGAATAAATAAGCATTAAAATAGCTTAGTAAATAGAATACAATAAATAGTTACAAGGTAATATTAAGAACTTGCAAAATAAAGATAATTTGCTATGATAACATTAACAGAAAGGTGTAACCATATTTGAAGAGCTTATTCAGTCAATGGTATAGAACTACTTTTACTATGGAGCCAACCCTGAAACCTCAAAAAAAAATCTGCCCTTCCATACATTTCAGCCGAGCGGCATTGCATTTTTCTATGAAATAGTAAAATTTTATTTTCGTGATGCAAGGTTTGTTCCATAGTAAAAGTAGTTCTATGCCATTGACTGAATAAGCTCTTCAAATGTGGTTACACCTTTCTGTTACACGTTATATATATACTATATATATAGTTGTAGACGTAAACAAACTTTCAGTTTTCACGAACTATTTGAAGCTATTTTGGAATTTACGAGTAAAGTGTCACAGATTTATTGCTTCATTACATAAATGTGGCTATTTTATTTGTATTTTCAATAATAAAATACATTTCGTCTTATTTGTAACGTAAATAAGGTACCTATCATAGTTATTTGGTTAGATCTATAATAAAATGGTGAACATATCATGTCTCAACACTGAATATTTTCGTGACATTTTAAATGAAATGGTTTATTTATATTGTACTGAGGCCAAACATAAATTTTTACAATTTGTCTGTCTGTTTGTCTGTCCGTCTGCCTGTCTGGCTGTCTGGCTCGAGAACCACTCAACGGATGCGGTTTACTTTATTATCATCTTAGTGACCCTGGTCAACGTGTAGACAATAAGGGGTGTCCGTCAAATAACCGCTAAGCCGAAAACGGGGCAAAGATTGAACAAACGCAGGCGGAGCCGCGAGCAAACGCTAATTATAAATAAAATAATATGAATATTCGATGAAATTTTCGTTTTACTGTTTACCAATAATATACCCAGTATCTACGTCTGTGATGGGTAATTACCTATTCTTCCCACATATATTTAGCCCATTGAATTGCAGATGCAGCGTTTTTGCTATCATTCCGTATAGTCCACTCCGGTTAAACTTTACTACTTAAGAGGAGGCCTTCCTTTTTAAACAGTTTTTGAACGATTGTACTCAATTTATCACAGACGCAATCAATATGTAACGTATATTCCGTGTTTTTATACTTGGCTAAAGTGGTAAACAAAGCTCACTCCATCACATATCACGACATTCCGAAACAATCACGCAACGTAGATTACCACAGTAAGTTACAGACACTAGTTTACACACTCATGCATTAATTATCACTGAAAAATGCTTTAAACTGTCATTTTAAATACCATTTTTAGGTAAAATCGTACTTTTACGGAATTTCTGTAAATAAATTCACAGAAGAGTTTGACATTTCGTTTTAGGGATGGGATAACGTAACGGGAATGAAAGAACGATATGCGAGATGACAAAATGTTTTTTGTCGATTATAGAATAGAATAGAATCATGTTTATTTGGCACATAATATATATTTTTAATTGTTTTATTATATATGGTACATTAAATTATAGTTAAAACTTAAAACTTAAAATTAGCACAGAATGTACCAAAAAGGTCTCCGCTCTGTTTAATGTAATGACAGGGCCATGGCGCTGATTTTTAGCGGATGCCTAGTACTTATATTAAACATAAATTGGTATATAAAATGTAAAACAATTACTTTATAAATATTGCACAAAAACAAAATACAGTTAGGTTTACAATCAGAAAGTTCGACTTACATTCGTTTATCGACGGCGAAATATTTAGTCGACGTCGAAAAAATAATCGCGATTAATCGAGATAATCGATAAAAATATTCGTGATCGCGCATCGCTAGCCATCCCTACGAAATGTAAAATTTTATTGGTACGCCATTTTTGTTTATCACTTAAGTCAAGTATAAAAACACGGACTTTATACATGTTTTTTCAAACCTTTATCTTTACGTTGTAAGTAGCGTTACCTAATTGGAGAACTTTCGCTCGATAGATTTTATTTTGAAAATAGTCTCTTTTTGAGTATTTTTTTGGTTTTGCGTTTAATCCATTTGATTTTTATGTGTCATATTTTACTATCAATATGAAAATCTTGTTTATTAACTAATGTAAGTTGAAAAATTACTTAAATGCAATATTGTAATTTTAGCCGAATTTAATCTTAAAATTAGACTCGTTCTGAATCGTTTCTCGCGCATCTTCAACTTTATGACAGTTAGTCTACAGTGGGGTCTACCGCGTAATTCTCATTTTCATCAACATCAACTTGAGATTTAAATTTGACGTGAGTGTGACGACGCCCGCCTAACATGCCATCTCTTTTGCACGCGTTGAATTTCGCATGCATTTGCTTGAAGTTGATACAGATGAGAATTACGCGGTAGAGCCCCAGGTTATAATTGCAAAGCCGCTGTGCGCCTAAGGAAGGCCTCGTCTTAAGCGACAATACCATATTCGTCTCAACTTTACTACGACTTGTTTCACTATACAAGTATGTATTGTATATGGGTAGCCAGCCAGGTAGAGGTACTATAATAGTGTGTAACAAAGTTAAGTGTAATGTACATTACGAGTCTATTTCCAGAGTTTGTCTATACTAGTGCGGTGTTATTATAATGCGAATACGTATTGATGAGATACTGAGTATGGGCAGAAAAGATTGTAACTCAAATCGGAAACACCCAGTTAAGGCGATATGCGAAAAAAATACGGGTGCTTCTTTTCTGTGTATTTCATGAAATACACGGAAAATTTTAATAAATTTCCGGTATATGCATTTTGACTATATAATCTAGGGTTTTGAAATTGGAAAACATGTTTGGATAAATTTTCCTCGATAGAAATAATTGTTGAAATGAGGTCTTCAAACACACTTTTTCTCCTCGTTTGACGAATAGGAACCATATACAGAACTCGAACATATTTTTTTAGGTGTGTTTCAACAATATCTAGAGATTTGTTACTTGAAATTTTGCTAGCTATTTTAGTTTTTTTAATAAAAATATAAAACCAACTTTTTTCCCTTTTGCCCTGAATCCGCCCCTCTCGCACTGCGCGATTTTTCGCTTGGAATGACAGTGACAAAAATAAAATTTGCATAGCCTCTTAAGACTGTACTGTACATTAATTTGTTTATGCCTAGAGCATAAACAAATTAAACAACGCCAGACCTTCGAGGATTCGTTTGAAGAAATTCGGACTCTGCTTGTATTGAAAAAAATATATTTGATTTATTTATTTTTTATCTAGGGGTTCTATTTATATACAATGTATTAAAATTTATACTTTTGACAAAAAAAATGCTTTTCTCCCTCTTTTTTTTGGTTTTCAAACGTTCGTTTCAAGAACGCGGTTAAGAGATCAATTTAATTTTTTTTTTTGTAAAATAGGTAATAGAAATATGAAGGGATTCTACCTGAATTTTATTAGCTAAAAATACATCCATTTGTTGTTTCGCTGCGTGTTCATTAGTATTACGTGTCCAAGAAAAAGAGGCCCATGAGCCAACATATAATCGCGTCTATCAAAAGCGAATAAGGTCTTTACCATTTGACTTATTGTGCTGGATGGGTAATAAAAAAAGTTGCTAGGGTAGGCCGTCCTCTTAATAAAGAAAATTGAAAAGCTTGGCTATTCGACTCGATTTGACTGGAATATCCAACACGGCAGACCAGAACATAGTGTGAAGAACATGACCAGTAACACGTTATGTCTCTTTTCAAATTCATTTAAAACCGTGAAATTGTGTAAATTACATTTTGAATAAAATACGTATGTCATATTACTTGCATTTTCCTGCATCTAATTAAATCGCAAAAACAGGTCTAAACTACATTATGATCTAAATATCATTTAATTTGAGTTAAATTGGGTTTTTGGCAATAAAATCTATACCAAAATAAACGTCGTACAAAGTGAGATATAAAACGGCCGTTATATTAAAAATTCATCCTTCTAATTCCATAATAAAAACACCTTGAAATCGCGACATTTCTGATCATCTGAAGTGTGAAATGAAAACGTTGGAGCAGGACCGATTTCTCCGAATACTATAGGCTTCATACGAAAGTCGCGGGGCTCCACAATGCTAAACATCAGATGCCTTGTTGTCTAACTTCAACAACTATCGCTATTGCTTTCAAAAGTACGCGTGATTGGCTAGAAGTGATGAGTCACGTCATTTCTAGCCAATCACGTTACCTTTAAAGCAATAGCGATAGACGATTTCATGACTATTTCCTTACACAATCGCACCTCAGTTTTGTATTGGATTCAGTTCCGTCAATGTAGACGGTAAAAATTTGAAAAAAATATGGCGTGTTTTGTGACTCAAGGCAATTATTAATTATACTTTATAAATAAACATACTTTCAATCTTCTATTACTTATATTACTTTTAAAAAAGCATGAATTTCACGAAAAAAGCGATTCAGTTTTTCAAAATAACTGAAATTTTGCGTGCGCGGCATCTGATTAGAGCATGATAGAGAGTTAAAAAACAAACGCGCTAGAGCAGGACTGAATTTTAGCATAGTGCAGCCCCTTAAGACTGTAACTGAGCCTAGAGCATGACCAACTCCAGGCTATCTAAGATTCGTTTGAAGAAATTCGGACTCTCCTTGTATTGAAAAAAATATATCCGGTTTATTAATATTTTCTCTAGGGATCTTACGTATAAACAATGTACTAAGATTTATACTTTTGTCGAAAAAAAATGTTTTGCACCCTTTTTTTTTTGGTTTTCAAACGTTCGCTTCAAGAACGCGGTTAAGAGATCAACTTGATTTTTTTTTTTTCATAAAATATGTAATAGAAATATGAAGGTATATCACCTAAATTCAATATTTTTTCCCTACAAAATATTTCAGTATTAGCTAAAAACACACCAATTTGTTGTTTCGCTGCGTGATCACTAGTATTACGCGTCCAAGAAAAAGAGGCCAAAGAGCCAACATATAATCGCCTCTATGAAAAGCAAATAAAGTCTTATTGTGCTGGACGGGTAATAAGTATAGTTGCTAGAGTATGGTATGCCATCTTCTTAAGGTCCCATCAAGTTTGATGGGACCTTAAGGGGCTGCACTACATAACTCGATTTTTTTTAAACAGCAATCTGGCGCCTCTTCCCAGCGTCATCTCTTTCCAGGTATGTTTAAAAATTATGAAAATATATATGTTGTTTGGTAATCTATAAAGAACAACTTTATTTAAGGAAATTATTCTCGCGTATAAGAAACAGCATGAAAATATTGTTCAAAGTCAAGCTGACTTTAGACTACAATCAAGTAAAATTGGTTATTTCTTTGAAACCACTAATGGTATTTGTATGGTTAATGTACTAAAATACAAGGAAAATATTGCTTAGAAAAACTATTTCTGGATTTTTTTTTCCTTCCGTCGCGTTCACGTGAAAAGTATTATTATCTTCTATTTTGCGTTATCCGGAGACCCAGCGACGTCGTAATGCAATGCGCGCTGATATGATACAGGTAGACTCAAGGTCGTTGGCGGTTACCTGCCCTGCAGCTTAATAGCTTAGGTAAAATAAATTGTATTAATAAATACCACAACTTTTTATATTGGCTCTATAACAGCTAGATAGTTGCTGTAAGTAATAATTAAAATCTAAGGTGACTTTGCATGATATAGCCAAATTCATACTTGAAACTCGGTAAGTGGTAAATAAAATTTAGACTTCCTATACTATTTTTGTTCTCGTCCGGTGGTATCTTAAAATAAAGTGCTTTTGTTTCTTCTTTCTTTCTCTCTTTCTAATTGACTCTGGGTTGTTCTTGAACTATATAGGTTCAACCTTGGTCATGACCACTTACTGAGACTCCAGTATGAATTTGGCTATAGTATCGTAATCAGCTTATATTTAGAATATATGGGCAGCTGAATTGCAGTAAACTTTATAAACATAAACGAGTGTACCGTGGGAGGCTGCTTCACCCATCATTTGTCATCTCATGCTACTGTCACTGCGTATACGCATGCCAGCCTACAATCTTGCGCAGCGGGCCCTTTCATCTCGGCAAAATTTGCCGAATGATGGACGGTTGCAATCAAAAGAAAAACACGCAACGGTATCTTGGGCGCCTGTTTTAAGGCTAAGGTATGCGCCTAACAGTAAGCATTTAGCGAATTGAAGTATTCTTTTCTGCAACTGCTGTAAAATAAAAACTTATAGCTATATAGAGGCAGCACAGTACTTGATATCTATAAAATTCTTCTGTTAGTTATTAAGAGTAATTATGTATAATTTTAAGTTAGTTATTAGGTTTAAGGTTTAGGTGTGTATGTAAATTTGTTCATATATTATTATAGGTATATTGATTTTCTAATTCTTGCTTCAAATAATATGTTTGCTTTGTGTTTATAATTTAACTATGAATGTTGTGAACGCCTGTGACTGGTCCGCATATTAGAATTTTAATTTTGTAAATAACTTTTTTTGTGTAATATATGTACTTTTGGTGTTCCATTTTAAATAAATAAAAGAGGCTATGCGAGTTTTATTTTTGTCACTGTCACTCCAAGCGAAAAATCGCGCAGTGCGAGAGGGGCGGATTCAAGGCGAAAGCGAGAAATGTTAGTTCTATAATTTGTATAAAAAAACTAAAATAGCTAGCAAAATTTCAAATCTCTAGATATTGTTGAAACACACCTAATAAAATATGTTTGAGTTCTGTATATGGTTCCTATTCGTCAAACGAGGAGAAAAAGTGTGTTTGAAAACCTCATTTCAACAATTATTTCTATCGAGGAAAATTTATCCAAACATGTTTTCCAATTTCAAATCCCTAGATTATATAGTCAAGATGCATATACCAGAAACTTATTATAATTTTCCGTGTATTTCATGAAATACACAGAAAAGAAACACCCGTATTTTTTTCGGATACAGCCTTAAAAGCAATCACAATCAAATTAAGATTGGCGCCACCATTTTAAGTTTTCAATACTTAAGTCGTGTTTTTGTGATATAAAGGCATTTGAAGGAGATCTAGGCAGAATTATAAACCAAAGTAATTACCTCAGTAAAATTAATTAGCTACTACAAAGATGTTATGTTAATCAAATATCGTAACACTTGTTTTGTTAATTTATTCAATGCTACTATAATATAATATTTTATTAGGATTAGTTGCGCAGTAGAAGGATCAATAAAGGTTCCGTCGATCAGTTTTAATGATCACCCTCAGCGCCAGTGTATCATTTTAGATACACATACACGTGAAGATCAAAAATTATACACACAGAATTTGCATTTGCCGTTGTGTAGTCTAAAGGCACACGTTTCCATACATTTTATATGCGAGAAAAAAAGCCGTGGCCTGGTACAATTTGATATAGGTGTGTGATGAAAATGGCATTAATTTAAAAAAAAAAATGAGCTGTGGCCTATGAAAAAGGTTTTCAAAAATTACCTTGGCACTGAGGGTGTTAAGTATTATTTACTTTCTCAACATATTTTACTTCACTTACTATACTCTTTATTATTTATGTTAGTACTTATAAATATGTATGTAACTATAATAAATATATAATAATCAACACTAAATATATAATAACTAACCTAAAAGTATATCTAACGACCTAACGGTCTAAAAACTAAACAAAAAGTACTAAAATAATTTATATTTTTATTAAAAATGTTTCTATGTTTTCCCAAGGTTGACAGGAAGAAATTTCTTGTAGGTATAAGACCGCCCTTGCCTTCTGTCTTTTCTTTGTATCTTTCTTATTTCGTTCGTGTGCACGAGTGTCCCAATGTCTATATGTATAATTATGTTCAGTTGCACACAATACTTTATCTACGACCATCAAAAACTATTTCACAAAAATTGAGAAAAATAACACTCATTATGTTATAGTTATTAATATGTTCTGTGGTTGTAGTGATACCTGTCATGATACCTGTCATGATACTGAGCGCAGTGAATTAGTATGTAGATGCCTGAGACCAATCAGAAGCGAAAAGATTAAAGAGGATGTGGCTTAACCGTTATCGCTTTGGATTGGTTCCCTAGCGGTAATATAAATTTGGCCAATCACAGCGCAGAATTGCAGTGTAATAATGTAATGACATTGGTCAAACAATGTAGGTACTTATGAAATCACTTTTGATGTTGTAATTACCGTATTGCAGTATGGGAGACATTCATTAATTTATGTTTACATTTTATATCACAGTTTAAATAAAAAATAAATTCTTAAGTATTTTTCAGATTAATAAAACGTCAAGTATCTAACTCGTATTGCAAAAGTTGCTGTATTTTTTCTCTATATTGAATCGAATTTATAAATTGTAAGAGTAAAACTTCTGTATACATTTTCAACTTTGGTTTCTTCTTATCTCGTACGGATCTCTAAACTATAGTAAGTGTCATATTACACTTGTGAGACAGGTCCTAATCGACACATTTATATTAACACTAAACAGTCGACATCAAAGCGAAAATACCTACTAGGAACACATAAAATTCATAAGGCTACGTCTCGTTACGTTACAAACTAACAACCTTATCTTTGCAGTCGCTGCATTGAAAACTAGGCTTTATCACAAAGAAATAAGATAATCTGAATCTACAACAGTTATAATATATAAGTATATTTTCACATGTGGATACTTTTCGCGACAGATGGTCGCTGACTCACGAACCTGTTGCCGGCAATATTTGTTTCGAATGTAATCGAAACCACATAAAACTATAAAGAATCATTAGTGTCTTTGGAATTATTATGAAAACGTTAACCAGGTGCTATAGGAAGGTTTTTGTTGGGTTCGGTCCTTGATATTCTGAAAAACTTCGTAGTTTTTTTGTGATTAATAATAACAATAAACACTTTATTGCACACAAAAACACAGATAAATACAGATTAGAATTAAGAGAAGTACAGGGCAAAGGCAGTCTTATTTCTTAAAGAAATTTCTTCCAGTCAACCATAACTGAGAGAGATGAAGAAATTGGCATATTGAAATTTGAAATGAGTGCATAAAGAGTGATATAAATATGTATGTAACTATAATAAATATAATAGTCAACATACACTACTAACCTAAAAGTGTACCTAACGACCTAACGGTATAAAAACTAAACAAAAAGTACTAAAATAATATATATATTATATGTATTTAAATATGATACACTACATAAATACGTACGATTCATATCAAACATACTAGTAGCTAGAGCTGCTGAGAGGACAATAAACTTTTAACAAAAAAATAGCAACCGACTTCAATAGTAACAGCAGTCATTCACTAAAAAGTTAATAATAATTCTATAAAGACCGATGGTACCGAAGCAACACTTTTGCCGACTTCTTTCTTCCTGAAACGTTATGTTATCTAGAAGTCGGCGTTCTTATATTGGTTTCTATGTTGCTATATCGTAGGAAATACGCCGACTTCTAGATAACATAATGTTTCAGGAAGAAAGAAGTCGGCAAAAGTGTTGCTTCGGTACCATCGGTCTTTATAGAATTATTATTAACTTTTTAGTGAATGACTGCTGTTACTATTGAAGTCGGTTGCTATTTTTTTGTTAAAAGTTTATTTTATTTCACATTTTTTAGTGTTGCTGGGGTAAATTGTGAGGTATAGGTAGTTCTTGCAAACGTGGTGTCAATATGAAACGAAGTTCAAGTGAGTATAAGTAGCCATGTTTGAGTAGCCTCCTGCTATCAGCACCCTAACACAACATGATTACCGCAATCTCGAGTTATGTGCTGTCATCCGTTGAAGAGTTCTACGGTGATGAAGCCAAGATCGAAATTCAGGTGGGTACACTGGCAATTTTCAGCAATGCCCTGCAATGAGCACCCTAACACAAACTGGTTGCCGCAATCTAAAGTTATGTGCTGTCATCCGTTGAGGAGTTCTATGGTGATGAAGCCAGGATCGAAGGTCAGGTGGGAATTCTGATAATCTCCAAATAATACCCTTGAATCAGCACCCTAACGCAGTGATTGCCGCAATCTCGAGTTATGTGCTCTGATCCGTTGAAGAGTTCTATGGTGAATATGTTGATGAAGCCAGGATCGAAGGTCAGGTGGAAGAATGTCGATTTTCAAGTAATACCTTGTAATCAGCACCCAAGTACATAGCGATTGCCTCAATTTCGAGAGATATGCTGTCATTTTCTGAGGAGTTCCACTGCCTATCTCTGAAGACCTTCATCAGATCATGACCAAACCCAAAATGGGACCTACCTGGAAGTATACTCTTTCAAACAAAAAAAGAATTGTTCAAATCGGTTGGGAAATGACGGAGTTATGGAGTAACAACGCCAAAAAAAAAATAAAAATAAATAAACATACAGTCGAATTGAGAACCGCCTCCTTTTTGAAGTCGGTTAAAAAGTGCTTCTTCAAGTTGAATTTGAAGGAAGCGAAGGAAGGATTCTGTAACTCATTATGGAAAAAAAAACAGGCATTGAGTTTAGTTTGACCCAATAAAAAGATCATGTCATATATGTATTGTAAATTGAAGATTTTTCTGTTGATGAAAAAGGGGTTTCTCACTACTGAGTTCACAATATCAGACATCTTCAATATTTTTTCACTAATACGCACGTCCGATAACGGCGAGAGCTATGAATGTAGTGAAAATATTCGACATGTAAGCCAGAAACACATTGGCTAATTCACTCACGCACATTAACCAATTAAATGGGCGCACACGGCGATTTTCTTTGGGATTTCGACTCGTGGAATAAGGTATACCCTATACCTATAGCAAGAGACAAAAGAGAGAAGGATCTTCGCTTACAGAGATTTTATTTTAAGCGGAACCCTATAAAACGCGTCTTCAGAACCATTTAAAAGTGAAGTAATGAATGATATCAAGTTACGTGTCTAGAAACAGAAGTTAGATCATTAATAATTATAGAGGTGTGCCATCTTCCTCGAGACTACGCCATTTTATTTTAAGTTTATTTTATTGGCAATAATGTAACTAATTATGGTATCAATTCATATAAATACCACCGGATATAAGAATTTTATAAGCCAAATCCCAGACTAAGGCATTATAAAAAGCACAAAAACTAATAATTAAAGAGGTTATTTTATTTATTGGTAAAAATTTATTATACTAAATTTTTACTACATTTATATAAAATTAATATTAACTAAAATGACAAATTAAACTAAAAACCTACAAGTCCTAAAATAAAAACTAAACTATAAATAAAACGCCTACCCAAAAAAAAATACAAAAGATTTTTATTTATTTAATCTTCTGGTTTATTGACGTCATCTGGTTTATTTACATAAAAAACTTCAAAACAATCCTTAGTCTTAATTTTCTTCTAGATTTTCATTTACGAGTTACACGATTAAAAAACCGCCTGCAATAATCACCGTTTTCAGCATATAGTCTCTAGTCTGTGTCGAACGCTGAAATTCGTCGCTGAAAAGGCGCTATACCTACTGCCCAATATAATTTCAGTCAAAGGTCCACATCAAAGGACCACCATTGGTCTGAAAAATGGCCCCAGACTCTATTAAGGTTAATATTATATAATATCAACAGTCTTTTATATTCTGTCATAAAGAGGAAATATGTTCCTATACGCAGAAAATTTACAAATAAAGCCGATTTTGAAGGCTTTAATTTTAGTTTTAGTTATGTCAAAACTAAATTTTCTTTATTGCAAAATAGCCCTTACATGTAAGGAACATGAGTGAAATTACATTGGAATAATTTTAGTTTTGACAGCACTAAAACTAAAATTAAAGCCTTCAAAATAGGCTGCATTGGCACGATGTAGATACTTAACATTACTTTGTACAGTAATAAAATTATTTGACTGGCTGGCTCACGAACAAAATGGTAGGTACTTCACAATTTGTTTTACAAAAGTGACGTGATATTTAGTGGTATTTTATTTGCCTCTAAATTATTATTGCTTGTATCAATTTGATCTGCACGCCGCGTTTTTAATAATTTAAAGGTAATAAAATCAAATTATAGTTTATACAAGCTGCGTAATTTTTGATGCATCATACTATTTTTAGCTGCTTTGATTTTGCGTCATGCCGTTTTTCATATACTCAATTTAAAACAGCAATCATTACACAGCGAGAAGTTCATCTCTGGTTTTATTTTTTCAACAAAATAGATTACGAACGAATAACGCAAACGAAGATTGCGGGATTAACGGGATCTCTTCAAATATGTATTTTGCTAAGTATAACTTACGATATCACATTTATTAGAGGCTAACACAAACAATGGTGCAACGGTGCTATCTGTAGGTAAGGACGGTAAAAAACTATTTTTTATTATCTTTAACTAATCTTATCACCTCCGCCTCAAATCATCTCAAATGCACATTTTATGGTAATTTTTACATGTGAACTTTTGCTTTTCGTCTTGGTTAAACATCACAGAAATTATTTGCAGCTGCACAAAATAGATACTACCAGAAGGCCGACTCGACAACGGAGCGAAAACAGACGCACACATGCATAGACGCGTACGTATGTTTTTTTTAATCTTATTTATTTTATAAGCCATACAAAGCGTACGTATGATGATCTCGGCAGAATTTCATATTGGCATTCGACCGACTTCATCCGAGATCGTCGTACGTACGCGTCTATGTGTGCGTGCGCCTGTTTTCGCTAGTTATGCGGAGTGAGCCTTCTGTAAGTGGTTATTTTGTGGCAGGTGGCCAGGTCGACTGCATTTGCCATAGCCATGAAGGTATGTATTTAAACGCACAACAAAAAATACTAAAAGTGATACTAGAGTGTTCTATCAAAAAATACTAACTGCACCTAGGTCTACCGCGTAATTCTCATTTTCATCAACATCAACTTGAGATTGAAATTTGACGTGCGTGCGACGACGCCCGCCTAACATGCCATCTCTTTTGCACGCGTTGAATTTCGCATGCATTTGCTTGAAGTTGATACAAATCAGAATTACGCGGTAGAGCCCCAGTTCTCTTCTGCGCTGAAGGTTTTCTGGTGACAAATTTAGTGTGCAAAATAGTATTTTTGATGTACAAAATATCCAGCAAGTCTTATAGTAAATGATGATGATGACGGTGATGCGACCACTGATCGGTGATCTCTTTATGACCATCATCGTAATATAGCAGCCGAGCTATGATAGCAACTAGAAGAATGCGACTATAACCAGTAGCGTAGTAGGATAGTAGAGTCCTATTACACAGTAAACTGAGCCAGTAATGTAGCTAATGCCAACCTTGGTTAACAAAGATTTGTTGAGCCATTTCGTAGTACTTCTACAAGCTTGGTGAACCTACTCGAACATGTGAAATTGCGAATTTTGAATGGTTTTATTCATTTACATTTGGGTGTTTTTGTGAAATTGAATTTTTTCGGGCCAAATATCGAGTTTAAATATGTTTTATAGATTTTTATAACTGTTAACTATCCGTATTAAATAAATAAAGCTCAAAAAGAGTATAATATATCTTTATTCATAATTTATTTATCAAACACTTTATTTTATAATCAGCGTAGTCAATTCAAAACAAACCGCTTGCATGAAGACTAACTAGCTAGCATGAATGAGCAAGTATCGCTATGGTAAATTGATAAATGCTAAATGATTATTACTCTTACAAATAAGAGCCAACATTCGGGTTTCGAACAGATATCCGATTAAAACAAAGTTTATTTTTTGTTTCAAAGGCTAACGCATAATTTAATACTCAAGCCTAAAAATGCTAAAAGCTTTGTTATTTTCTGTATATACTGAGCTTTATTCTATGTTAGTGTTCACTTGATCGTTGTCTTGTAAGTACTCAGTACTGACTTGTCAGCACAGTCAGTAAATGTCAGTACTCCATTTAAAATTAGATTCAAGTGGACTATCGTCTAGAAATACGTTTTATTTCGACGCTTGGACTTTACTATGTAGCAAACTCGAAACTCACATTATTCGAGTATAAGAGTCTTAAGAGGCTATGCGAATTTTATTTTTGTCACTGTTACTCCAAGCGGAAAATTGCGCAGTGCGAGAGGGGCGGATTCAGGGAGAAAGTGAAAAATTTTAGTTTTATAATTTTTATAAAAAAACTAAAATAGCTAGCAAAATATTCAAATATGAAATCTCTAGATATTGTTGTAACACACTTAATAAAATATTTTTGAGTTCTGTATATGGTTCCTATTCGTCAAACGAGGAGAAAAAGTGTGTTTGAAGACCTCATTTCAACAATTATTTCTATCGAGGAAAATTTATCCAAACATATTTTCCAATTTCAAATCCTTAGATTATATAGTCAAGATGCATATACCAGAAACTGATTATAATTTTCCGTGTATTTCATGAAATACACAGAAAAGAAACATCCGTAAAATTTTCGCATATCGCCTTTTTAAATGTAGGTGAATTAATATTATATATTGACTTTATTGTCTCTTAATATAGTTTTAAATGAATAAACTTAACAAAACACATAAAATAAAATATACCTAAGACTTATTTCGGGCCATTCGGGCCCGGCATATAAATATATCTCGCGCATATTTTATTTAATGTGTTTTGTTAAGTTTATCCATTAAAAACTTTTTTTATGTAAGAAATACGGTTGTACGTTGATGTGCATTTACGGATGCATTGATAAAAAGTTGAAAAAATGCAATATTTGTAATTTACAACAACTGTTGCGATTACAGATATGAACTTATGCACAGGTCGAGCTTTCGACGAGATTATAACTCATTATCATTTAGGGGTCTATCATAGCAGACCATAATATATGTCTACTCCTCTCGAGCTCGAGGTAGATCAACAGAGTGAGAGAGACTCGACCACCAGTGTTGTCATTTTTTTTTTCTTGTCGCTAGATTTTTATATAAAAGTCACCAGATTAACTAAAATTTTATCAAAATGTCGCCAAATGTATGGAATGCCAGTATGAAAAAAGGCGCTAAAATGTATGAAACGTCTGTTTTATCAAGTCGCTAAATCGGCTGAAATTCCGCTAGATTTAGCGACAAAGTCGCTAAGTCGGCAACACTGTCGACCACTTACTCAGCTTACTCATATGTTTGTAATAGAGTCAGCAGTCTACCAAAAATAAAAAATCAGTTCAATTCCTTGACCTTTTCATTTAATATTTTCAAGTGACTGTAGCTTCCAAAGCGCAGATTTACGCAGATAAGTGTAAGGAAATAAAATGTTGGCCGTGACTTCCTCAATGACCTGAACTAAGTTTAATTTTAAATAAACATGAAGCACGCAAGTAATTGACAAAAACATAATTTTCTCCATACAAAAATAATTCAATTTTTTTTTTTCTCTGAATGTGATGCATATTTTTGCAAAACTACATCAGTAAAAGATGTTTGTAATAGAGTAAGCTGTCTACCAAAAATAAAAAATCAGTTCAAATCCTTGACCTTTTCATTAAATATTTTCAAGTGCCTGTAGCTTCCAAAGCGCAGATTTACGCAGATAAGTGTAAGGAAATAAAATGTTGGCCGTGACTTCCTCAATGACATGAACTAAGTTTAATTTTAAATAAACATGAAGCACGCAAGTAATTGACAAAAATATAATTTTCTCCATACAAAAATAATTCAATATTTTTTTTTCTCTGAAAGTGATGCATATTTTTGCAAAACTACATCAGTAAAAGATGTTTGTAATAGAGTAAGCTGTCTACCAAAAATAAAAAATCGGTTCAATTTCTTGACCTTTTCATTAAATATTTTCAAGTGCCTGTAGCTTCCAAAGCGCAGATTTACGCAGATAAGTGTGAGGAAAAAAAATGTTGGCCGTAACTTCCTCAATGACCTGTAGTAAGTTTCATTTTAAATAAACATGAAGCACGCAAGTAATTGATAAAAACATAATTTTCTCCATAAAAAAATAATTCAATGATTTTTTTCTCTTAACTTAATGCATATTTCAGAAAAACTACATCAGTAAAAGGTGTTTGTAATAGTTTCAGCAGTGTACCAAAAAAAAATCAGTTCGATTCCTTGACCTTCAAATTGACTTCACCCTAAGTCCACGATTTCGTGATATGGAACCAGTGTGCGCCGTCGTAATGCAGTGCGCGCTGATATGAACGTTATTTCAATATACTTTCTGTCGATATTTGTACCGACCAGGTCGACTTAAGCTCGTTGGCGGCTACGTGCCCCTTTATCATGAAGTTTATGATGTCAACTTACTTGAATTTTCATGAAAACTTACTGCTTATTAACAAAGCTTTTCAATTGATAATTACTTATTACACAAATAATTAATCAATTTTGTACAAACAAACACTACTAGAAAGCGTAAAACATAAAGTATGTTATAGTATATACCTATATGATTAGAATATCATAATTGTAGATACTTAAAGTAAAAAAAAAACGCAACGAAATAACGGCCATGAAAAAAATAGTGTTCAAAAAAGTTGTTATTTTTAAACCATTTTAGTTACGGAATCTATCTCAAAAACCAAAGTAGTTAGGAATTTATAATTTCTTTAGCATACCATATGCTATATTTAAACAAAAAATACTAAAATCGCCGATTTATAATGTAGTTTTAGGGGTTACTCGTCCCCGAATAATCAACCAACTTAATTTTTCAGTTTTGTTCCATACAATTTGTAGTAATTTGTGTTTGTAATTTCTGTTTAAATTATTTAACTATATTAACCTATTTAAATGGCACGGATCCCTCAGAGCGCGGATCTTACTGGCACTTGACCAGATTTAATTTTAATTATTTTAAACTCTTATATTACCCATCTTGCCCTACTCGAAAATATCGAGAATCGATGTTAATTTCATACTGGCAGTTTCACGATCAAATTGATACCGAACTACGAAGAGCAGAATTACCCCTAAACTCCACAGAGAATAACATGAAAAACTGTGTTCTCAATTATTTCCCTTATTCTTTTTTCAGTATATCAGTATTCAGTAAGAAACTTGCTCTCTCAATTTCAGCAATGTTGCAATAGATTGTCAATTTTAAATTATAAACTTACTACTACATGAAATAAAAAAAATCAAATAGATTTTTGTAGCGTAACCAAACAATCCAGAGTCTTATAGACGACGATGTTTGAAGATGATTTAACGAAACCGGAAGTTTAAGAAAGTTATTTCATTGGTAAGAAAAATAAACTACCACCTATTTAACTGCTTTTGTTCGAGTGGTTCGAACGTCTCGATCACTAATCTGGAAGACACGGATTCTAATCCCGTCAGTCTGCTTCGGTACTATTCGTGCCCGATTTACGACTAAAAGTTTCATCACCCATGCGCTGGGACGATATAATCGTCGGTGAAACCTGAGTGCTGGACATGACTTGCATTTCACAGTCCATACACGGAAAAACCCCTGACACCTTTCAGGAATTCATGTTGCAACGATTTAAAACCAAACAAGGTTGGTACTTACAGTTGACGTCACCGGGGCAGGTCTTGCAGCACCTCCCTGGCAGCAGTACTGGAGAGTCACACGTGGGTTCTGGACACTCGTTCTTGATATTCCTGCAGTGCACCTTGGCCACCACGCGCCGTTTCTTTTGTACCTTCAGGAAGATAAAACTGAATTTTAAAGGTACATGTAAAGCTGTAGATAAATAAACAATTGACGTATTTGTAAGTCTATCAAACGACATACCTACGTCAACGAATGTTATGTATACATACGAATACGAGTCCTATAGGTAAGTAAAGTTAGAAAATCTGCTATAAAATGAATTTATTTTGGCAGCTTACATTAATTTCCTCGATATTATTTAAATGGTGACGTCATTGATACTATTTGTTTTTGCAGTAATCAGAAAGTTCGTTGCCAAATCATCAGAGCTATTATATTAAGGCGATACCAAAAAAAAGGGGTTTTTTCGAATCCATTTACTCCACTATAACGTCATTTACGTATTTCATTTTTGCGTGAATGTTTATTGAGTATCTGATTAACATTCTCACTAAAGGAAAACGCGATTGGATGAAATTTTCTCGATAGAATTTAATTCCGAAAAGACCTCTAAATTGTTTTATTTTTCCTGTAATTCTGAAATCCTAACTAATTTCATTGTGAAATTGCATTCAAAATGTGGATATTATGTATTTGTAAAGTCTCCTTGAAAATCTTGTTGAAAAAAAAAAAAATTTTATATTAATAAAAAACCGACTTTATGCTACTTTTCCACGAATCTGTCCCACTCGCACTGAGGGTTTTTTCGCGTATGGAGTAACAGGGACGGTAAAACTTTTACGTACCTATCGCCTTAATTCCAAGATGGTAAAAAACAAGACCCAGAAACCTTATTAATTAATATGTCTAACAAGTTTGCTTAAATATCGTAATGCAGAATCTAAAAAAAAACTCATTACTTACGTCTAACGACAAAGCATTAACTTCCCAAACACCGTAATCGCCATTGACGCAACTGCCAACCAAACAAGTAAACAAACAATAATACGTACCGATATACACTCACATTTGATGCAGTACATAATCCCGAAGGGCGGTCCCAGGTCTGCAAACCAGGTGGATCCCAGCTCCTTGGCTTGCTTCCCGAACTGGCATTCTGGAACCAATAGAAAATTATTGTTAACATCGTCACGACAAGAATCTCCGAGGAAGTACCAGAGGTGTTTCGGGCATGGACTGGAAATGCAAGTTATCCACACACTTGCACCCATGTTTCACCGACGATTATTATGTCCCAGCATGATGGATGGTGAAGCGTATCGTATCGACGTACTTCGGACACAAATACCCACAGCTTAACGTGCCTTCCGAATAGTTCCAATACCAATAGTTGGTATGGTGTTGCTGCAGTTGCGAGCTACATCATGCCAAGATATTACTCGTCGACGGCAGGGGATCGAGCTCAAACACGTCGACGGTTGCAAGAAGCATATGGGAAGCTGACCCAAACGAAGTTAGCTTAGGACGACCTGTAGACGTTCCCTACAAGACGTTTTCGAGGTCTTGAAAGCTTCCATATAAGGGGCAACTGCGGGTAGGTACGTCGATTTCCAGAACAAAGACGTCCGAAGACCTAATGACCCCAAATACTAGAGACATCGCTTGTCAATGTACCTTTTATGAATCCCTAAGTCACCTCTTACGACTACCACGGGAACACATGGACTGACAATATTCTTTTTTTTTATATATTACTCGTATTATTTATTTTATTTATTTTAGGTGGCATTTTAAGGTAGTAAGGGGCACAGGCCAAAGCTAAGTGCTTACTTTAGAAATTTATTCAATCTGTAAAAAAATTCGGCTGATTTGATAGGTGTTTAGAATAAGGTACTTATTATCATTATTATTATGCTATTTTTATATTTTTTCACTCTTAGATGTTTTTTGAGGTGGTAAAATGGCCATGGCGATCCTCTGAACATCACTATGAATATTTATGAAATACATTAAAATGTATTACGTGTAAGTTGTTTATTTAATAGACGATAAGTTTAGAATAGTTTGTACATAACAATTGGAGATGAGTATATTTTCTTGTTTCATACTTTTTAGAGCGTGATATCACAGTAGTCGGGTTTTAGTTTTTGAACTAAAGTTTTATTTACAGTAACTAATTATATATATACTAACACTAATAGTTATACTAATTATATATAATTAGTTATAGCAAAGCACAAAACCTTTTGAATTTTTGAATAATTCTTATTATTCTTATTACCGAAGATAACGATAGCGATATTTATCACTTTTCGTGTGAAATCGTGTCAGATGACGTCAAGAGATATGCCGTTAAACTCACTTTGATTGCTAATAACTTCTTGATTTTTTCAGATATTGAAAAAATAATTTGACCTCTGTTTTTAGCTTTTTAAACGCAATTGATTTTCATGAAAATCTTCATGTAGGATACAGGGTCATTTTACTTTAATATCTTTATGGGCCAGTGATATCCTTCCCCATTAGTACAACACCTGCATATTAATACGAGAACTTATCGACTCGTACATTAACAACACTGATAAGAATTACACGTGTAAACGGCGATAAAATAATGAAAACAGTGAATGACGAAATAGAAGAGTTCTTATTCTTTATTAGAACGATTAGACACCTCGCTTGTTCTCTCGTGGTCGTATTTTATCGTGGTAGTTTTTATTGAATTTAACAGAAAAAATCATATTTAATTTACCAGACAACATTTTAACAATGTGAAACGGCCCAGTTGTATTTAATAACGTTTGTGATTGTCTTGAATTGTGGTTGAGACAAAATTCGACCGTTAAGTTATTGAAATGACGAAACCCTTTTTTAGATTTTGGGCCTACTTTAGATAGATTTGTTTCTTACACCATAGGTTATTTTTAATATTCGCTGCGGCGGAAGTGTAGATACATTCTCTGTGATAATAAATATATACTTTATTTATTTATCATTGAAATATTATTCAATAAATCAATTTAACAGTAACTGTCGTTTTAGATTATTTTGCTCGGCGCCCTCTTAAGGTTATTACAAGCATTGCAATTTAAAGTTCAGTACATACAGAATTTTCTTAAAGCAAACCTTAATTGAGTATGAGAGTGCTATTAAGAAGAAATCAGTATTATAATTTATACTGTAAGTTGTGACTCCTTAATGGAACTTTATTCTAACACTAATAAAAGTCTTCTTGTACGAGTTCCACTATTTTATTTACTTGATTATTGCGACTAGTTTCATCTATTTGACGTCTTTTTTCAAAAAGACGAAACTAGTCGCAATAATCAAGTAAATAAAATATTTTTATTTATGTTAAATCAGTATCTATTTTGTACTAAAAGTCAAAAATACATACTTACTACCTCGGATTGAAACAGGAATTAAATTAACCTTAGGTTAGAAGGTATAGAGAATTTGTTTGTTATTAGAAAAACACGAAGGCATTAAAGGATCAAGTTAAATAAAGGGCCCAAGAAAAATGAAACAACCCTAATATCTATGGACTGCAAAGTGATGTAAAGCAATAGTAAAAGATTTATCAGATCTCAGTTCTAAAAGATACGATAAAACGGAAACAAAAAAGGCAACTCAGCTCAGTATACATAGTTTGGAATGGTACTCAGAATGAAGCAGAAAACCTGCAAGACCCGCTCACATCTGAAGTCAAAGTAAGCCAGTAAAATAAGCCATAAAAACCAAGTGTAGTTAAAGCTACTGGGGCAAAGTGGAAGAAAATTTCTGTCTGAAGAGATAGAAAACCGTAATCGTAGTGTATACAATTTTAAAGATGCAGAATAGTGCAAATTCAGGTTGACTAGCATCATCTAAAAATAAAAGTTGAAATTGCAAGTTAAGAAGATGGCATACCCTAGCAACTTTTTTTATTACCCGTCCAGCACAATAAGTCCTACGGCAAAGACTTTATTTTCTTGTCATAGAGGCGATTATATGTTGGTTCTTTGGCCTCTTTTTCTTGAACGCGTTATACTAGTGATCACGCAGCGAAACAACAAATTGGTGTATTTTTAGCTAATACTGAAAAATTTTGTAGAGAAAAAAATATTGAATTTAGGTGATATAGGTACCTTCATATTTCTATTACCTATTTTATGAAAAAAAAATCAAGTTGATCTCTTAACCGCGTTTTTGAAGCGAACGTTTGATAACCAAAAAAAGAGAGGGTGCAAAACATTTTTTTTTGACAAAAGTATAAATCTTAGTACATTGTTTATACGTAACATCCCTAGAGAAAAGATTAATAAACCAAATATATTTTTTTCAATACAAGGAGAGTCCGAATTTCTTCAAACGAATCCTAGATAGACTGGAGTTGGTCATGCTCTAGGCTCAGATACAGGCTTAACACTTGGATAAAATAACCGTTGACGCATGAAACTTGAATTTGCTTGACTGAAGACGACTTTTTGACTTCCAACCTCATTACCTGGAGATAGAGTCTTCATTAGTTTGCTCAAATCCATTCAGGAGAAATCATGCGATGTTGAAACTTCAACTTAATTTCCGAGGAATAAAACTATAAATGCCATAGATAAAAGTGAGATTCTGGCCTGCTATTTTAATAAGGAGTGACTTGATCACAAAATGTAGAGTTTACTAAGAACTTCTGTAAGTATAAAAATATTATTAAGGCGATATACGAAATAAATACGGGTGTTTCTTTTCTGTGTATTTCATGAAATACACGGAAATTTTTTATAAATTACTGGTATTTGCATTTTGACTATATAAACTAGGGTTTTGAAATTGGAAAACATGTTTGGATAAATTTTCCTCGATAGAAATAATTGTTGATATGAGGTTTTCAAACACACCTTTCCTCCTCGTTTGACGAATAGAAACCATATACAGAACTCAAAAATATTTTATTAGGTGTGTTTCAACAATGTCTAGCGATTTGATATTTGAAATTTTGCTAGCTATTTTAGTTTTTTAATAAAAATATAAAACCAACTTTTTTCCCTTTCGCCCTGAATCCGCCCCTCTCGCACTGCGCGATTTTTCGCTTGGAGTAACAGTGACAAAAATAGAATTCGCATAGCCTCTTAAGTAGCTATTATTATATTCTCGTGTAACGCTCAACATGTCAACGTTTTATCAGCGGACAACATAAGACGGGTTAATGAAATAGTTACCATAGATAAGGCTGCTCTATTCATGGATGCGACACCTTATCGAAGAGCTATCTGATGCCGTCAGCTATAATACGGACCCGCGATGTTGTTGTTTACATACAAGATGGAATGTCTGGGAGAATTTCTGTGAGGGTTATTTGTGCTAGGAAATTTGTTATTTATTATTGGTCTTGGTTATTCTATAGTACAGGAAAAATAAGGTTTGACAAAGACCACTCTTTTGCTTTAATGAAAGAACAACTTTGTTTTGGCACTTGAAAAGTTTTTACTATATTTTAGTAGGAGACCAATTCAAATTTTTTTAACTAAATCGAGCTGTGGGTATGGTTGTACATGTATATTTGGATGCGGAATTTAATGACAATATTCGCAAGATGTAATGATTATTTGTGACAAAATTACAACATATATAGAAAAGTAAAATATGGCACTCTGTGAGAGAGCACTACTGCTTAATACTGACTGGATTTTCTATCGCTAAGAACTCTGAAAAGCCAAACGAGAGATAGTACCTATACTAGCTCATAATATTATCTACTTTATAAATTTAGATAATTATTATTGTATAATCTTTATAACCTGAAACTTATTTGCTTTTCCATTAATTTAGACACAGTTACTATAAAATATATTGCTGAGTCATACGGACAGCCTATAAAAGCTCCTTCTCTGATAAGAAACCATACAAAGACCAAAGAATTTTTTAAATCTTTGACAAAAACATACAATTATTTTTACAATAGTAAAAATTCTATAACAAACATAATGTAACTAAATAACAATCTCGTAATAATACACCTGTATACATATAGTATTTTGAACCGTAATTCCTGCCTATTTTATTTATAGACATGGTAAAACATGTTGTAGTATGAAAATGCGGAGTTCATCGTTCTCTCACGTAAATGCAGAATACAGGATGACGTCAAATGAAAATGCATGAGTATGAATGAACTCGCTAGCCGAGCTCATTAAACAGGATATATTGAACGTTATTCATTCCGAAAGCATGCAAAAAGAAATTAGACGGAATTTACGAAGACCCGGCTTTGAGATGCCAAAAAAGTCCGTCAAGTATTTATTGTACACGATGAATGGTTCCGTCACTGTAATTTTATTCTGCTTGAGAATGCACTTCTTTTGAATGTGACAGTCTATATAAATTTAACACCATCAACATTTTTTCCGTATCCTTGTCTACATAGTTTATCTGTGACAATGTTGCAATATCTATTTTTAAACCACGTGTTCTACTAAACAACTTTACAACTTTTGGTCTTTGTCTATGATTTTAAAACTGTCTCATGTAAAGTATGTTTGTGTTTGTATTGCGAAATCAATAGCGTCAGTATGAACACTAAAATACTGTAAAACGATAAGTAAAATAAATATATGTAATATTCACATAGGCTGCGGCCAATCTTCAAACCCATCGAAGTCTAATCGGTACAGAGCTTATCTCCGGCTGCAACAAAACCAAAAGGCTAGGTATATCTATTTTTTAAACTATGCTGCAAGAAAGAGTCATCTTTTATGGACCCCTAAGAGTATACCACACCCATGTATGTGTGTTTATTCTCCGAATCAGAACTGGAGAGGCTAAAAAATCCATCAATCAGAGGGGAGTCAAGTGTTGTCGGATACACGCGCTGTGGGTGCGAGACACCCGTAATGAGGAAGGAGGGGTCTGTGTGCCGCGCGCCGGCGCCCGCTCACCGAAAGGAAACACCAATCAGTGCCCGATGTACCGCTGCATGTTTAGAAACAACTCCATCATAGAGGAAGCAATCAATAGGGGGCTACTGCCAAGAACGTATCACTCATCACCGCAATGTTCCATTCTAATCGTGCCTATACATAATAGATGCCGTGATAGTAACTAGATTTACATAATCTGCCGATTTAGTTTCGAATATCACTATAATGGGACTTTCAAACCTTATTCAAAACCAATATTTTGATGATTCTTAGTTGCCAATTACAAGTTTGTTACAAGTTTACTAATTCTGAATGAGGGTGTCTCTTGGCAAAACTTTATAACTTATTTGTGTGGCTTTGTAATCCCAATGTATACATAATTCCATAGACCTGTAAAAATATTATCTCTAACACGGTTTAGACATCAAAAGCGTGGCGAGACATCACATAACCTTCTCTCGTGTGTTCTCGGAAACGCTGGCTTGGAGCCAAAGACTTCAGGAGATGGAGCACCGGCAGAGTCGTCTTGAACCCGCCTCCCGCAATCTGCTTATGGAAATAGCACCACATTCAAATCCGATGTTTATTCCGCAGCATACAATTTATGACCAAAATACTCCGAGTGGAGTAAATAATTCTTTTATATTACAAAATTGCCATCTTTTGCAGCGAATGTTTGTCACTGCGACATTGGGTCAAATGTCTATAGAAGAATTTATGGCTGGCTTATTTAGGCATGCTCCATTGCTCAAGCGGCTTCAATAAATCCTCTGCACTACTAAAAAGGGTTGCAAGAGCCATGCGCCGTATTTCAGCAGGCGTGGGCAGCGCATAAATTGTTCGCACAGTATTATCCTGCGAAGGAAACCCTGTGTTCCTCCATACAAACGGAGTTCCATAACGATGACACCAATTGTAATTAGCTTAGTGACTAACGTTTATGTAAGTACGTATAGATCATTCATTATCGTTGTGTTACAAGTACACCGAAAAGTACATCTTTGTTTCAATAAAGTGGCCATGGTAGACGTGTTGAATTGAAACTGGTACAAAAAATCTGATATAAAGTAGAGACTATTTATGATATTTGATTGGCTGTCCAAGTGCAAAAGATGAAGCAAAATTGGTTGCGTTGGTATGGAGATGTACCTCTTCAATTATGCAGGATATTTTGACGTCCGCAGCGCCGGCGCATGACTATTTTACACTTTACACTCGTAACTTAGTGCGGATTCTCTGGCACGTCACCCCGGGCGATTGCTTTTTGAAATTATAGGTACTTGGGAGCGTGGGCCACAATTTACTGTCCTAAAGAAGTAATTACCGTGTGCATTCTGTTTTGAAAATAGGAAGCTATTTTCGTTTTGGCTAGTTAGTCGTGATCTAGAGAATATAAATGACATAATGTCTATTTTACATTTGGCAACCATATCAGTACTTAGAGAACCTTGAACGTGATAGTGGAACATAGTGGCGGGTAGAGTCAGGGACGGTCGCTGGTCTATAGAGCACATTCGTTTCAAAATCTTTGTTCTACAAGATTAGGTTTCTAATTTTCCAACGTTTAACTTTGACGTTATCCATGTGCAGTAGGTACGGTTGTATAGGTATGGCAAAAAGGGACGTATTGTACTGCCACAGAAATATTATTTTTGTTTTTTTTTTAACATGTTTACAAAAATTTCAAAATCACTTAACCCCAGGGATGCGTAAGGGACTGGCTTATCTCTTGCGAGAGCAAACAATAGTCATCTCCTTATCGTGATTACTAATTTTTCTATCTGATTATACGTACTTATGGAAACCCCGGCATTTTGGCATCCTTAATAATCTTACGACACGTTTATAATACTCGTAGAAATTTTTACCTGATACCAAATTCTTTGACCATATAAATAATAGACCTTAATTAAACGGGTAAAAATAAATGTTAATAATAAATTATAACGACACAGAAAACCACCACTAATGAAGATGTCCTGTCAGATGAACTCTTCATGAGCGACATGTACTAGGAGCCCAGTAGCTCAGAGCTGGCCGATACGAAGGCTGTTGACGTCAAGAACGGCTGCGGCGGTCTCACATTATTGCTAGGACACCAAGTTAATGAGACAACTGCCAAGACTCTTAAAGAAAAGCAATAAAGGCGATAATTGATTGGCTCAGTGGTCTATTATCTTATTACGTAAAACGCGAAGGTATCGGGTGTCGTCAACAGGTGTCAGCCGAGCCTCGTCTAACGCTTGAGCTAATAAGAATTACTGTCATGCAACAATAAATAGGCGAAGATATAAAAAGTTGTATAGGACTAAACACCAAGTACATTGATGCTAGAAAAGAGCCTGAGGCATTATTTAAAAGAAAAAAATATGTATTGCGTATAAAACACGTGTGAGCATCTGTTTTTAAAGCAGGTTATCCACAAGTTTTTCTTTATCTGAACAGGATAGTTCTTTTTAGGGTTCTGTACCCAAAGGGTAACCAACGGGACCCTATTACTAAGACTCCGCTGTCCGTCTGTCTGTCCGTCTGTTCGTCTGTCACCAGGCTGTATCTCATGAACCGTGATAGTTAGACAGTTAAAATTTTCACAGATGATGTATTTCTGTTGCCGCTATAACAACAAATACTAAAAAACCGAATAAAATTAATATTTAAGGGGGCTCCCGTACAACAGACATGTTTTTTTGCCGTTTTTATAGATAATGGCACGGAACCCTTCGTGCGCGAGTCCGAGTTACAAAGATTGGCAGACCTAGCTTAGCATCTAGCAGAACGGAGCAATATTTATCTAAATTATTCCAAATCCTACCGAGGTGTTTCTTATGGCCGTGTCGAGTATCGTGTAAATGTAAATTGAACTAAATAAATCAAAGATACTTTAGTGATAAAGTAAGGTACGTTACACGCTCCTTATTGGAATTTGCCTATCAGTTTAAATTTTAAAAGTCTCAGGCTATGTACCATGTACACCTGTATAAGTTATACAACGTGTAACAGAAAGGTTTAACCATATTTGAAGAGCTTATTCAGTCAATGGTATAGAACAACTTTTACTATGGAACAAACCCTGTATCTCGAAAAAAAAATCTTTTTCATAGAAAAATGCAATGCCGCTCGGCTGAAATGTATGGAACGGCAGATTTTTTTTTTTTGAGATTTCAGGTTTGGCTCCATAGTAAAAGATGTTCTATACCATTGACTGAATAAGCTCTTCAAATATGGTTACACCTTTCTGTTACACCCTGTATAATTTGCTACTTGGAAATAGAACGAGACTGTATAGTACATGAACCTAGAGCATGAACAACGCCAGACTTTCGAGGATTCGTTTGAAGAAATTGTATTGAAAAAAAAATATTTGATTAATTGATATTTTATCTAAGGATTGATTGATCCTTTTGTCAAAAAAAAAATGTTTTCCGCCTTCTTTTTTTTGTTTTTTAAACGTTCAAGAACGCGGCTAAGAGATCAACTAGATTTTTTTTTTTCATAAAATAGGTAATAGAAATATGAAGGGATTCTACTTAAATCCAGTATTTCTTTCCCTGCAAAATATTTCAGTATTAGCAAAAAACACACCAATTTGTTGTTTCGCTGCGTGATCATTAGTATTACGCGTCCAATAAAAAGAGGCAAATGAGCCAACATATAATCGTCTCTATCAAAATCAAAAAAAGTTGCTAGGGTAGGCCATCCTCTTAATAGTTTTTTTTTTTATAACTGTAAGTAATTTATCAAACCATAAAGGGTGCAGAAAGATTGCGTCGTTTAAAACCACAAACCACATAATATATTTGAAATCTATTGGGTATCCATTTATTTGTTTTCTTTATTCTTAAACTAAACGAAATTTTTATGCATCACATATTAAGAGTGACAATAAAAATAAACTAAACAGAAACTGCCATCCATAATCTCTAGAATCAAAACAACGCGTTACAAAACCGAGTTGTCACCCATATCATCTCTATTTTTGTTTTCCTATAAGTATAAGACACGCCACGTAAGTTGTCCCGTGAACTAGTTTATAATTATACTTATTGCAACGTGTTAAGAACTTTGACGGGGACAAGTGGTGATGTCTAATCAAGAGGCGAGACGACAAGCGGTCTGTAGCTGTTTTTCATTAATTTTCATAAACCTGGCCGCACCTGGACGCGGGCGTGTTGTATTACATGAAGACTAACATACACATAAATTAACTATTAATATTAGTTCTGACTTGGTTGCGTGACTCAGTGGACAAGACATTTGGGATATTGGAAAAGGTCAATAAGTCAACTCAAAGTGATGAACTCGGAAACGACAGCAGTTTTTTTTTTAAACGTGAATTTCGCAAAAACTGGAATACGTAGAGATTTTGTTACAAGAACATATATCTAAGCAGTATGAAAGTCCCAGAGACTTATAAGTACCCACCGTTACTTACTGCCCCAGTCAGGTTGGATACTTCATTTTGAACAGACATAATTATGTTTATTCTTATTGCACACAGAAAACTTAATTCTAAATTATATAATAAAAGTTATGTACAATGGCGTGTTTATCTCAAAAATGAGATTTCTTCCAGCAAACCAAGGGTGATAAGGATATTTGAAATAAATAAGATATTCATATTGTGCACGATAATACTTATACAGAAACAAGATTAAATTAATAGTAGATACCTAATTAGTTAAAAATAATAACTAACTACATAAAATGTACATGCCTACATAGTATAAATAAATATAACAATACATATTCAGTAAATAAATACACAATAAATTATAATAATTATTAATTATAATATATTTATAATAATAATAATAATAATAATAAATAAATTATAAAAAATAAATTGCTTTATTTCAGGCAACAAGGCCCATAAAAAGAATTAATACATTTTTAATAGTAGTTTATGCTACTAGGGCGAGAAGGAATAAATTACGAGGACGATTTAAAACACGAGCCTAGCGAGTGTTTTAAACGTAACCGAGTAATTTATTGCTTTTACGCCCGTGTATCATACTACGTTTTTCAATGCATAGTGTGAGGAAATAAAACAAATATAATTTTGTGAACTTTAAATTATAATTGGCTCAAAAGGACTGTATCCAGAGCTGTTAAACAGTGGAAAAAAAAAGTATAACATTTATGGTTCATAGGAAAGGCTGCAGTTAGCCAACCATTGTGAATAAATAAAAAAAAAAACATATTAAAGCCCTAGGGCAAAATAATCGACTTTCTGTTCGGTTTTGATGCATAAAAAGTGGGCCTTTACGAGCACATGCATTGAAAAGTAACTTGTAAAGTGTCACTTTGGCACAACGTCACTGTGCCGGTCCGGTGGTCTAGATGGTACTCTACCGCGAAAACGCCGGTATATCAACTACAGGCTATATATACATACAACTACAGAGGGCCTATTATGTATCTTTAGTTGCCATCTGGACTGGGTGTCTATCATCAAAAACATAGATATACTATCGAATTCCGATTGTCTAAGGATATGTTCGCACTTGAAGTGACGACACAGTTCGTAAATAGTCAATACCCACTAAAGGCAACTTTGAAAATTCTGTTTTAGCTATGTTTTTGATGATAGACACCTAGTCCAGTTGGCAATTGAAGATACAGAATAGGGGAGCAGGATAGGTATAATTAATACATACTCTCCCAACACCTATTTCAATTTCTGCTCATTATGGCGAGATCGCACGTAAATAGCAATAAATTTAATAAAGGTTCATTTACTGATTGGCTGCTCTACTAACTGCCCATAAACTCTTAAACAACCACTTCACTATTTGTGCGCTAATTTTATCATCTATTAAACATGTCAAACAATTGTATTAAGGTGAATTGGAACAATTGTGCTAGTTAAAGCGAGCGTAAATAAGGCACTCACGCGCGCAATCAAAGAATCAACTAATGCGCGTATTGCTGTCGTGAGCGTTTCTATGTTGACGAGGAAAAATGTTTATTATAAATATCCTTTTTATTTATGAACTCATCTTTTCTCGAAACATCTGATATTGAAATTTGTGTGTACTTGAAATATTATTTTCAGCTTTGAAATCAAAACATTTGAAATTATCGACAAAATGAGGATCTACCTCTAAATGGTAGTCAGTCGCTTAGCACAAAGTGCATAACTTAATGTTGTATTTCTTGTTTACAAGTTAAAAATTGAAAAACGTTTTGGTATCTGGCAGTTAACACTAATAGTTCAGTGTTAGTGAGGTTTATAAAACATGAGTTTGAAATTTAATACACAATTAGTCATGGTCTGGTCCAAACAAAATTAAAACAGCATTTTAAGTTGGTTTTGAGAAGATCATGACTAATTGTGTTTACAATTTCAAACTCTTGCTTTGCACTAATACTAAATTATTGGCGTCAAATGGCACAGATCAAAATACTTTTGACAAACAAAGTTATGTTATGCACTTTGCGCTTAGCTACTGACGTAATTTCAGCATAAGCATCACGGACCGGTAGACAGTGATTGCACAATAGTGTCTTGAAATAATCTTTTAATGCTATGGACTGTTGTATAGCTAACATGGCCGAGATATAAATTTATAATAATTATATTTCAAAGATAGAGTAATGACTGCTTAGATACAAAGTAGTAGATGATGGTTACAGACGTACTACACTAAAATTAATATTAATTTTAAATTGGAACTAGCCCAACTTATGATATATAGCTAGAAGAAGTATATAAGTAACTATAGGATAATACAGAGCAATGATTTATTAATCTCATATATAAACATTACAATGTTCCATATCTATAGGCATAATATATGTATGTATATGTTACCTAATATGTTGGCCTAGGCCAAATTGGTTTTGGGTTGTCATAAAAAAATAACAGCGAAGGTTATTTATGGCGGTCGTGCTACTACGTAGCGCGAAAAACACTTTACCATGGGGTTTAATAAGAGATCAAGAAATAATTTCGTTCGATATTTATTTCTAAAATTTCGTTCAGAAATTACTTTACGGAGACTTTAGAAGATGATAAATTCAGAGAACAAGAAATACATAGTTTCGCAGCGAATACATGAAAAGTATATTTTATTATGTATACCGGGTGTACAATACCTTTACATATTAATAATATACCTTTAAAAATAAACTTTTAACAAAAAAATAGCAACCGACTTCAATAGTAACAGCAGTCATTCACTAAAAAGTTAATAATAATTCTATAAAGACCGATGGTACCGAAGCAACACTTTTGCCGACTTCTTTCTTCCTGAAACGTTATGTTATCTAGAAGTCGGCGTTCTTATATTGGTTTCTATGTTGCTTTATCGTAGGAAATACGCCGACTTCTAAATAACATAATGTTTCAGGAAGAAAGAAGTCGGCAAAAGTGTTGCTTCGGTACCATCGGTCTTTATAGAATTATTATTAACTTTTTAGTGAATGACTGCTGTTACTATTGAAGTCGGTTGCTATTTTTTTGTTAAAAGTTTATTTTATTTCACATTTTTTAGTGTTGCTGGGTTAAATTGTGAGGTATAGGTAGTTCTTGCAAACGTGGTATTAATATGAAACGAAGTTCAAGTGAGTATAAGTAGCCATGTTTGAGTAGCTTCCTGCTATCAGCACCCTAACACAACATGATTACCGCAATCTCGAGTTATGTGCTGTCATCCGTTGAAGAGTTCTACGGTGATGAAGCCAAGATCGAAGGTCAGGTGGGTACGCTGGCAATTTTCAGCAATGCCCTGCAATGAGCACCCTAACACAAACTGGTTGCCGCAATCCAAAGTTATGTGCTGTCATCCGTTGAGGAGTTCTATGGTGATGAAGCCAGGATCGAAGGTCAGGTGGGTATTCTGATAATCTCCAAGTAATACCCTTGAATCAGCACCCTAACGCAGTGATTGCCGCAATCTCGAGTTATGTGCTCTGATCCTTTGAAGAGTTCTATGGTGAATATGTTGATGAAGCCAGGATCGAAGGTCAGGTGGAAGAATGTCGATTTTCAAGTAATACCTTGTAATCAGCACCCAAGTACATAGCGATTGCCTCAATTTCGAGCGATATGCTGTCATTTTCTGAGGAGTTCCACTGCCTATCTCTGAAGACCTTCATCAGATCATGACCAAACCCAAAATGGGACCTACCTGGAAGTATACTCTTTCAAACAAAAAAAGAATTGTTCAAATCGGTTGGGAAATGACGGAGTTATGGAGTAACAACGCCAAAAAAAAAAAAAAAAAAAAAAAAAAAACATACAGTCGAATTGAGAACCGCCTCCTTTTTGAAGTCGGTTAATAAAAAGAAAACGCATGTTCTATTGATCGTAGTGAATTTACGCTAGTATATTTATTTGGGAAAGTTGCTCAGTAAATGAGACACCAGTCCATTTATTTATACCCGGTATACACTGATTGTTTAGCAAGGTTTTTACTTGACGAAGGATCCCTAACCATTAATTGCGAAGATCTGGCAGTTGGGACGAGATGTGACTTCATAGTCAGCGACGACGATGTTATCATAGCAATAAGCCGTTTTATAGAAGGTTCCCACTGAAGCTACTACTATGGTTTTACGTTTTTATCTCGTTTTAAGGTTTCATCAAAAACGAAATCATAGAAATTCGAGCCATCAGAAGGGTAATTCTCAGTCTGTCGAATTAGCCTTCACGACCGTAAAAACCCGTTTTATCTGTAGAACTCCATACATTTTTAGCTCGGGTTTCACATTAAGTAAAATAACAAAATTCACTTTATGAGCTCATTCTGTTGTAATAAATATTCAAACATAGGAAGCCCTTCCTGTAAACTGTTAGCAGCCCAGGGTTAAAATGTATTATTTTGCTACCATAATATGAACTTACCACCTATTGAAAAATAAACGTATAGGAAGCGTGAATGGTAGTGCCCTTGGAAATCTTCCTCAACGCGTAGACAAGGTTCTGTAAGTTGGCGCCATACACAACACAACTTCCTACATTTTTTCATTCATCGAAGATACCATTTCCCGCGCGAGTTGGGACCTGAATTGCTATAATTAATGCTAATTGTAGTGATTAGTGACCATTAAGTACAGATCTAAAGTCTGTCAAGTTATCTGCGTCTTCACTGTATATGCATTAACGCGCTTTTGTCAAGGAATTTTTCTATGTGAACCTAAATGAAAGAGCGCACAATTCCCATAGCTTAACAACAAAAAAAAAAATTTTTTCAGATGATATTCGCCATTTTGTGACATAGTTTTCATTATTTTGGTATATAGATTAACCATTGTTTTTTTATGATTCTTTAAAGAATTATCGGATATGACGAAAGTTGACAATTTTAGACATTATACTAATTGATTGTTCATAAAAATGTGGTCTGTCTCTGTCTATCTACTCATCTGTCATCCATATTTCAAATCAGTTGGAAGCAAATTATTATAAATTTATCTTGATAACAAAGGACACATTTCTAAACAGCCATTTCTCAAGTGACGTCACACGAAGGTAAATAGAAGTTGCAGCTTTTTCATAAAAATATTCATCATCATGAGGTTTTTTAGACCACAAGTTCTAAAATACGGCGTAATTAAATTAAAATCTCGTTTTCGAATCATAATCTAAGCGAATTTGAAACGAAATTTTGCCTAGGCCATTTACTTTAAATATACTGCACAGTAAAATGTAATATTTACTATGTTTTTATATGTCAGCAAGATACAATTTTTTTTGTATAATGTTTTGAGTGTTTTCATATAAATATTTCATTGCATGTCTCAACACTGCAACTTAAATATTTTGTTTTCTCATTTCTGGAATATTTTCATAAAAGTTTATTTATTTTTAACAACTTATTTTTGTTTTCAGGGTTCCTTGAAATCAAAATATCCTCATTGTAAAATAAATGTTAGGCATAGACTATATAGAGCAATAAAGAGGAACTCATGTAACGTTTTTACTTTTATCTACGCTGTACAAATCATCACTGTTAGTCATCACTGTATATATCTACAGAGTGATTGGTAATTCGACCTATTCCTTTAAAGGGGCTATACTAGGGATCATTTCCAACAAATAATGCCTATCAACTAGGGGTCGAAAATGATAATTTTTTTTCAAGTAAAACACGTCGATATTTCAAAAATTACAAAATAAAAAAGGTTTTCTTTCCACTTAAGAACTTTTCATTCTGAGATTATGGGAATTCAGGGCATGTATTTTTTTTATAAATGATCACTCATCTATCATTGATCAGAAATATAATAAATAAGTGCTGAGAGAGGAATAGTTATTTTTAAATTATTTATTTTTGGTTATTATTCTGAAAGTTTGAAAAATAATATAAAAACCTTCGTAACTCGGAGACCATTCATTTTCGACACCTAGTTGATATGACTTAATTCGTTGTAAATGATCTCTAGTATAACCCCTTTCAAGGAATAGGTCGAATTACCAATCACTCTGTATATACGTAGATAATACCCAGTTAGTAACTTTGTTGAATCTATGGCTTGGTAGTTTTTACAAGGATTCCACATATAACTTGACTGAATTGTAAAAACATCGAAAGAAAAATTCATACAACATATTTCATCTTGTGTAGCTCCATAATGGAATTTAGCCAATTCAGTCAATTTTATTATTTATTTTTATTGTATTGTATCGCTCATTGCGTATCGCGGCGCGGGGTGCGCAGACGCAAGGTGGGCGCCTACCTGTCGCTCATTGACTGGTTCTTCTTGTTCGATGTCGCCATAATTCAACTTATATGTTTATTTCCAGTGCTTCCTGATTAAAATGCAAAAAGGCGAGCCAAAGGCCGTTTACATTGTCAGACCAATTAGTAGGAAATATGTATAAAAATCATATTAATCATGCTCGTTCCTTTTAAAGCGCTTTGCGAGACACCGTGTGCTTTGTTTCACCCTCTTAATTATTATTATCCAACAATAGTGATATTGTAGTCCCTGGACCGCTATTCTGGCACGTGCGGAAAAATTACCAAGGCAGATTTCGGGCGATCTCAGAATGGTTTTTCGCAGTGGCGTGCACAGAACTTTTTGCTGGAAAAGCAAACAATTGGTCAAGAACAACAAGAAAAAAAATATAAAAAAAATTAAATTTCA
Organism: Ypsolopha sequella; assembly: GCA_934047225.1. Taxonomy (NCBI): domain Eukaryota; kingdom Metazoa; phylum Arthropoda; class Insecta; order Lepidoptera; family Ypsolophidae; genus Ypsolopha; species Ypsolopha sequella. The sequence goes on from OW203996.1 coordinate 16,746,420, forward strand.
CTTTGACAAAAAAAAGTTTGTATAGGAAATTTTCACTCTAGGGTAGACATTGTCTACCCTGGCGTCATACAATTTTTTTTTTTCAAAGTGGTATTTAAATTTTTTCATATTTTTTTTTATTGTTGTTCTTGACCAATTGTTTGCTTTTCCAGCAAAAAGTTCTGTGCACGCCACTGGTTTTTCGGTGTATGAGTGTCGATTTTTTTTAGATTTAAAACCTATGGAATTTGCGTACGTATTTCTTTTATTTCGTAATCGTCATTTGACGGGTTATAGCCAATAGCTATCCGAATTTACATCTATCACACTGCAAACAAAAGTCAAACGACTGATATTGCGATTGATAAATACTTGTAATAACATTTTTTATACAATGTGTAACAGAAAGGTGTAACCATATTTGAAGAGCTTTTTCAGTCCATGGTATAGAACAACTTTTACTATGGAGCCAAATCTAAAATCTCAAAAAAAAATCAGCCCTTCCATAGGTACACTTCGGCCGAACAGCATTGCATTTTTCTATGAAACAGTAGATTTTTTTTTCGAGTAATAGGGTTTGTTCCATAGTGTAAGTTGTTCTGTACCATTGACTGAATAAGCTCTTCAAATATAATACACTAATACACCTTTCTGTTACACGTTGTTTATTACAATATAAAGCACCCCCACGTGCTAAATTTCATAGTCCTAGAATTAATAGTTAGAAGTTACCTCAGTTATTTGATAATTTAGCGTGTAAGGTAAGGAGTGCTTTAAATGGTAATTAATATAAAAATAAAAACGTTATACCAAGTTTCGCATGCGAAAATTACATCTTTGACGTAAACGTTAGCGTGATTTGCACCAAATGCGCGCGGCATATGGAATACGGCTTTGGCTAAACTTTAATAAATATATAATATGCCTCTATTAGCTTTTTATTTGGAAGTACACATATATAACTTTAAATATATATAATAAATAAAAGAAAATTTTAGACTTGAAATATATTTCGGCCCTTAGTGGGCCGTCATCAGTCAAGAGTTAAAAAAATGACAAATATACCATAGTAAAAAAAAAGACTATATTATTTATAAATTAACATTATATCATTGCAGTATAGCAACGCAGAAAGAAAAATAAATCTGAACCGGGATTCGAATCCCGGTTCAGAGCTCCTCACATCCAGATTTACTTTTCTTTCTGCGTTTCTATACTGCAATGATATAATGTTAATTTATAAATAATGTTGTCTTTTTTATTTTTATTACTTTGGTATATTTGTCATTTTTTTAATACTTGACTGATGACGGCGCACTAAGGGCCGAAATATATTTCAAGTTTAAAATTTTCTTTTATTTATTATATATATTTAAAGTTATATATGTGTACTTCCAAATAAAAAGCTTTGACTAAACATGCTAAATTAGAGAGCGACTAAAGCTTACTGAGAAAATTTGTGTTAGTTTTGCTCTGCCACTTATCGAGGCCCGGTACCGCGTCTTCCCTTATGCTTTAGTCAAAGGAATACGGTAATAAGCCGCTAGATGATCGTTGCTCGGAACCATTACAGATTAATTAGAGGTGTTTCTGAAAAGCATTGTTTTAGAATTCTTTGACAAAGTACTTAACAAACTATTCGAGTATTCGATACACTGTTGCCGTTTTGGCATTTTTAATGCTAAATTTGGCACTTTTTCACCTTAATTAGCATGTTAAATTTGAACTTAGCATATTACATTATTTTAGCATTTTTTGTTTGCAAAGCAACCTAGAGGTTTAAAAGTGTAATTTTATAATAACAACCATACAAATATGCTATTTTGGACTATCGTTCAGGAATCGGATGTCGTTAACTACACTAAACTCAATTCTGCATGTCAGATATGGACTCCGAAGATCATAAAAATTTTGTCATTCCTATAATATTCCTGATGACGTGCTGAAAGTCATTAAGGGTATTAAAGAACATGCAATGGCTAATGAAAGTGGCCCGTCAACGTCACAACAAGACGAACCTGTTGATGACCTTCAGCTATTCTTCGAAATAGAAGACTAAGATTTTGTTTTTTGATTTAATAAATACTTTAAATTAAATTGGCATTTTATTTAGCACTTTAAAAATTGTACTTAGCATTTTTTAGCATTTTTCCGGCGAAAAGTTGGCATTTTTCTAAATTATAAAACGGCAACACTGATTCGATAATTATAATAACGACAACTGCAAAGTTACGAGTCGATCTAGCGATTGCACTTGAACATGTGAGACGTGGACAGCCGTCACCCAGCCGCGCCTCACAATTTCAATATTTTGTCTAAATAAACCGAGTATTTATACCACAGGATTCCTCATCGCTGAATAATGCTCTCGCAAAATATTTAAATCAGCCTTATGCTTCATATTAAGTTTGATAACAAAATATCCACAGGCAATCAGTGGCGGCGAGCCAACATGCTCAACAAAAATATCGCATATAATTTATTGAGTATCATTCTACAAATACTTGAAGAGTGAATATATTGTATGATTGCACCTCGTAAAAGCAAAAGTTTTGAATAAATACGTATGTTATTTTCGCGAGACAGTCTCGTAGGCCGGAGCGTAGAACTCCCACCTTTGTGACTTACGATACGATGGATTTTGTGGTGTTTTTTTCAACGTGTAGAACTGTCATATCGAATAGTTTGCTTGGAATACAAAATGATGAAATATCTTTGACAAAATAACCCGTCCTTTAAATAGTACAGTGCTATGAGTAACAGACGCAAGGTCACTTCAATGTTAAATTTTAATAACATATTGCGGATTGCTCTGAAGTGACACAACGCTCATAGACTTTTTCTATTTTGATGCAAGTTTATGATAGAGCAGCGTAGAGCAGAAAAAGTTGAATGAGAGATCACAAGAATGGAACATCTACAGACACGCATGGTAATGGAAGCGGCTCGCCTACCCAACTGAGTTATCAATCAAACGACAAGAATGCAAATTTTAATTGTAGCCGGCCGAGCCGCGCAGTCGCACGATATTATGATCGCAATTTATTTACACTGCGCCTGCAACGACGCGGGGCGGGGTCTGCGCGCGCGCAGCTAGGGAGGGAGATAACCGCCAATTATATCAATAAACTAGCTTTTCTGCTATGTTAATCAGCCTTGAGATTTTTCCTTCGCGATTTCACCAAGCAAGAACGCTCATATCAACGATAACGCAGCCACAAAACCTTATCAGGCCTTCGATACAAGAAAGCTATATCCGATGACCTATTTTCTTACCCTATATATATACATACATTACCTACCTACCTATACTATAGTGATGTTCGTGAGTGAGTGATGAAGTTACAGTGATTGCAGTTTTCAGCGTGGACCATGAGGTTTGTAGCGGCGCGGGCGGCGTCGACGTCGATAGGGCGCGCTGAGGCGCGCGCCGAGACTCGCGTGGGTGCGGCCCCGTTTCCCGAGCTAAATATAATTTCACTTGATCATTTAATTATATGGAGATTAATGGGCGAGCGAAGACGCCAACATTTGCGTTGATAAACTGTTCAATATGGCGTGGAACAGTTTACAACGGTGGCCCTTCCGAACGAGCGACGCGACGCGTCGACGGCGAAAGCGCCGCCCCGTGCTTTGTTTATGTGACTATACGTTTTTAGCATTACATTGCGTGTTAAGTGACGCAACAACGATCGTCGGGGCGTTTGAGGTCGCCGGTGCATTATGCGCTAGGTGATGCGCCACGCTTACATAAACAAGTGGCTGTCTCGAAGTTTACAATGGCTACATGCAGTATGGAACGTTTGCAGGAACCGCACTATGGGTGGTTCAGGTTGTGCAGAATCAGTTTATAAACATTTTTATCATCTCTTAGGACATCAGTTCTACTCTCTTACTACAATGTTCGATAGATTCGATTAATAGTTCTAGACGAAAATATTTGTGTTTCGTGTTTATAAAATTGTTCGCATGGATGAGTACTATCGCCTGTTTCCAGCATCCGCAACATCATAGATATTTGTGCAGCCAAATTCATGCTAGAGGCATCACGTGATCAGTATCACAGATCGAAAACACTAATTGCTAATTTCGCAAAATAAAATGTTGACCTTATATTATGTAGTAAATGACTCGGTGCTGGGCTTACTTGTAAAAAACACAAAAAAAAAATTACGAATTCCAAAAAAAGGGTCATCGAACCCTTGGTACTGAGCACTTACTGAGTCTTCAGTATGAATTGGCTACATAGACTTAATGTCACCTTGTATTATGTATGTTAATGTATCAGCGTAAAAAAAAATTCAAATGTAGGTCTGTAGGTATCAATAAAGTTACGTAAAGCAATAAATTCATAATTTGATTAAGCAAATTATCTTGATTATAATGCTTATCTCAGATAATCTGTATTTTCCGCTCAGTTTTAGATAATTGTTTACCTTATCTGTCCACGCCCAGAGAGATAGGCACAGATGTGTTATTATTGCTCATTCTAAATTATGGAAGTTAATAATACCTGACCCTCTGTTTGTTTAATTTTTTTTTATTTAGATTAAGGCATATAGTCTGAATACAAGTAATTTTCAATGTTTATTTTACCAAACAAGCTAAATATATCTTATCACGAAGTTGTCAAGCGTTAAAATCATAAAACAAATAATTTGTTGCAAAATCGTCAACTGATAAACTCTAACATTTCGCACTCTGTCTATAAAGTCTAGAAAATCTGATGAGAATATGATGCAACCTGTTAAAAGGGTTATTTATACTGCGTGTATGGTGATGGTGACAGAACGCCTGCGCTGGCGCCGGCGAGGTGCTGCGAGACCGTCCTAATTAAAATTTTAATTTGGAACCCAACTTTAGGCACCTACCTGCATAAAATTAAACGAACAAACCTTCCAATTTAAAAATGCTCTTTTTGTCTGCCGTTTCTCGGTTCCCATTGCTTCTATTCTCGTGTTTTATAATTTGTCTCTATTGTATAGCATCAGCCCCAGATGCCGTGACAGCGCCATCATCAGCGAGGTTTCATGCGGTGCAAGCGTCTGCTTACATAAGGGACGACTGTTTGACATACTCGGTGACACACACTCACCCCAGATAGCAATTATTTACTCGACGCGACAGCCTGTCTTATAAATTTCATTGAGCGCCAATAAAGATATATTGGCGAATCGGGTGATATAATTTATCGTAAGGTTTTTGCGTGCGGGTGGCGCCGCGCCCTCGATTGTTCCTCTACGTTCTGAATTCCGACCGCCATTAATTTGGATCCGTGTTTCGACGTCTGGCACAAACCATTGTCAGAATCAGCTCATGCGTCGCTTCTGATTTAATCTGGGATATTTCATATGATGTGTGATCGGCGAAGGTTGTGATGGAAGGCCATGGGCTGGAAGGCGTGCCTGGCAAGTTTGAGTAATGGCCGGTGCGTCGCGTCGCCGATGACGAGACCTGGATTTGAATACAATGCTGCGATAGCTCAGGGCCGCCTGCGCGAACGCATGCATAATCCGACGTGTTTATTTAAAATCTGCCACATTCTCAGTATGACTGATCGGTGCATCTATGATTGTGAAAACAACACGACTTAACGTATATCTATCTATATAGGTTCTTATATGGTAATATGCATTCTTCAAGCAACTCAGATTCATAGAGACTCGTTGAGTGAGATGCACCGAGGCTTCATTTCCAATTGGTCATCAATTGCAATTAATAAAATAGCCGAAGAGAACAATGCTAGTTATTGGCTCCTTCATTGCAGTTAATCAATCGGAACTGCACCCTTATGCTTAATGGTATAGATTTAAAGGAGCGAATGTGAACTGTAGTTAAGGGAGTTACTAATCAAATTCCTCTTATACGCAAATGTCCAAGTTCTCCTTGCTTCACCGACGGATGAACTGCAAGAGATGGTAACAATTATGGATGATACCTTAATATATGATAAAAGAAAGGAATGAAAATCAACGTAGGAAAATTAAGGCTATGGTGCTAGAGAGAGATGAAGCGGTGACTGAATGCAGGGTTAAGATTGGAGACGAGGAAGTAGAACAGGTTAACGACTTTGTCTATCTGGGCTGTATATTTACGTGCGATAGAAAGATGAGTGTATGTGGGAAATAAAGTGAACAGAGCCCTGCACCTGCATAAGGGTAGCCAAAATGTGACTGCAAAGGCACGATTGGCGGTTCATAATGGAGTGTGGTTCCTACACTTATGATAGTGAATGTTAGGTATAGCAAGATAAACATGAAAGTAGAGTGAATGTAGTGGAAATGTGTTCCTTACAGAGTATGTATCGTTTAATATTGGATGATAGAGTGAAAAATATTGACATACGGGTTTGGTGCGGCCTGAAAAAAGGTATAGTGACTATATGTAGAATAGAAAAAGGAATGCTTCGGTGGTTTGGACATGGAGAGAGGATGAATGGAAGAAGAGTGATGAAAGAAATTTATGTTGCGCAAGTAGAAGGTAAAGCTCGACCAGAGGGCCTATTTATTATGTATTTTTAGTTGCTTACTGGACTGGGTGCCTATCATCAAAAACATAGATATACTAACTATCGAATTCCAATTGTTTAAGGATATGTTCGCGCTTGAAGGCAGGCCGCCTTAGAAGGACGTAAACTGACCAAATTGGCGACATATTAAAGAAGGGGAATGCCAAAAGTACCCGGAATAGAATAGTTATTCCGCCTCCTTCACATCTATCAATGTATGCCTAGATTGATGGATGTGGAGGAGGCGAAAGAGGTGTGTCAGGGTCGAAGCAGATGGAAATTTATTGTCTCTGCCAAACCCTCTAGGAGGCAGGCTGAGTATAGATAAACAATAAAATGTGCTCATACAGTTAGTTTTCCTTGACGAAGACACGAGTTTTTAAGTCTATATTTTCAGTATTCACAATTTTATTTTTAATTTATCATATGCAATCGTGAAAAAAATCTATTATTACTGCGGGACCGTTAAATTACCTATTTCTTTTTTGCATTTTCAGACCACTGTTTTTCGAGGTTATATAGTCAACAAAACGGAAATTCTTATGGCAGAGCCTCAGTTTCAGTAAAAGTGGAGGCTGATTGAGCTAAAATTAAGCATACACTTCCCATTAACAATGTCCCCGGAAAACATATATATTCACGATATATAGCCCCGGAGGGGTGTGAGAAAGTCAGGAGTGTTTCCGAGTGTACACTATCACTACAACAATCAACAGTCTTAACATTTTTTTTCACCGACGAATTTAACGTCCCAACGAAATAGGGAGGTCAGCCTCATCACCGTACTTCGGGCACAACTGCTTGCTTTTTAGGACCTGAAGTTTACCTCAGTGTGTTTAAAGTTGTACGAGTATTTGCATATTCTAATAATCAGCATATAAATTCAGAAAGCCTTATTTATTTATGCCCATTCCCAACCGGCAGAAATCTAACCAAATTGCTACAGCTGCTTTTTAGGGTTTCGTACCCGTAAGATGCCAAATTGGACCACGTTACAGATATTCTATCTCACGAAATCCATTTGGCTATGGTTGTAGTGGTGACGTAGACAGATAAGTGCGTTTTGTGTCTGTTGCGCGTTTTGTACCGCTCCCGAGGTAAAAAAAAGTGCGTGTGCACGCACTAATACAATCATAGCTAGCCATACGGACGTGAGATATAATATCTGTAGGCTCCGCTGTTTGTCCGTTCGGCCGTCAGTTGGGTCTACAGTTTCAGCCGTAATAGGTAGACAGTTGAAATTTTCACAGAATCGTGTTACTATAGCCACAGTAGAGAAAAGTAATAGGATTACGTCTGGGCAGAGTCCTTGAAATAACGCTCGGGAGACGCACGCATTAGGGCTGCCTACAAAAATGCGCGGGGCTTGGGTGGCGTCTCAAGCTTCAGTCTGCCGATCCCAACGCACAACGTTGCAGCGAGCGATACAACGCAACGTCATAACACAGCGTCACGACGCTAACCCACCTAGTGGTCATTCGATTCAGCCACAGCTAGCGACGTGGACGTAAATCCATATTGGTGCACAAGAAAGCGCACAATTCACACGACAACGCACTGACACACACCGCTGCCAATGATTCGACGCAACGCTGCGATGTGCGGTGTTCGTGCTTCCCGCTCCCCCGCGCATGGGGACGAAATGAACGACCAGTATGGAAAATTCCCATACCATACATTCATTCTTTCGACGGCACACACCGTTCAACGCAACGTTGTGCGGTGGGATTACCCGACCAAAGCTTCACAATCTCCGTGTCCGTACTTCACTGCGGCGCACCCCTACAACCGAGGTATGCCGAGATTTGGAAGCGCGCGTTTCGGCCATTTTATATGAAGACATAATACTGCTACTTTTCTCTACTGTGCTATGGCCTACAACAGGGCAAATAAAAAATAAAATAAAAAATTTAAAGCCTATGCGATCCCAATTCAAAAAACCTCGAAAAGGTAGCCTATACTAATACATACATAATATATACTCACGCCTGTCTCCCAGAGTGGTAGCATCTTTTGAACATCATTTGGTTAAGCTCTTTATTAAAGACAAATTTCAAATTTGGTCAGATTTTAGTACATACTCTAAAGTAAAACAACAAATAATAAAAATTAAGGTTCCGTGTACTCAGAGGATACCGCATTGTTTGTCACGCGCTACCATTTTAGCGGCTTGTTTTTTGTCGCGTTTACGTTGCTATGGCATCTATAGGTATAGTTGTTATTTACCATATTTTAGGGATCCCTACCTGTATTTTGTGGTCGTGTGAAACCCTATGTGCTGAAGTCTAACTTGCACTTGGCCAAATTGTCATACAAACATTGATGTATTTTCAAATACTTATCTGCGTTGACGTTTCTTTTCAAAGAACAACTTTTACAACATTCTTCACGAGTCTTCTTCAGGGCCAGTAGGATACATATTAATCAGCAAGTAGTTGTCCTCAATACTGAGTACAATATCAATGTTGGAGAGAGCAAAAAGTGGAGACAATGGAAGGAGTGGAATACATCGCAGGCGCAGCATTGCTAATTACGGATTTACCGAAATTTAGGGTAAATTTGTCGTGGATAAAGAAAACTTGACCTACTTTGATAGTCAAATCCATTAGAGTTATTCTAACCGTTATCGATGGCCATTAACACGCGATAAATAAAAATTGGATACACCCGTGTTTTTTTTAAGTTAGTATTTAGACTCTAGATTGTAGAGGGACATAATTGCTTTGGGATTTCGTAGCCAGGCGTATCCAAAGTAATAATCCTTTACCATTTCGTCATGTCTGTATTGTTATTTTTTTATAATTGTATAATGTACCTACTATTTTAATACATACGTTCATATTTTATGTACTTCGTCGTCAGTTATTTAGCTGGTCGTCGCAGCGGTGACCAGCGCTCGTGTCGTGATTTTTGGGCACGAGTCAAAGGATCTCGCAAAGGACTTTTTAGTAAACCTGGTGGTATAGACTTTAGATACCCTTATTGATTATTGTCTTATTTTCATTCTCAAATCTGAAATAAATATTTATTTTTGCCTTTTTAAGTCTTTATTTAATTTAATAATTATAAACAACAAGAATAATAGTTTTAAGTATTTTCGAAATATATTTCGGCCCACTGATGCCGGCCCCAAAGTGGGCCTAAATATATTTTGAAAATACTCGAATCATTCTCAAATCTCAAATAGACCTCCAAAACAGGAAACTCTTTGTTCGCATAGTTATAAAAAAACACAGAAACGCCGTATATTTAGTATACACAAAAAAATACTGCTTTTAAAGTTACGACAAAAATATCATGCGGTAGGTACTTAAATGTTGTATGAGTTGAGTAAGTGTTTTTCTTTTCGCGTATTTTCAAGGTTGTTCCATAGATCGTGAAAGCAGAATGACGAAAGAAATCTATAGTGCGCAAGTCTAAGGTAAAACTCGAGCGGACTGCCGTAGACCGAAACGGCGACATACTGAAGAGATATTCAGTATTTATTTCAAAAGCACCTGGAATAGGGGACCTGGATTGATCGATGTGGAAAAAACGAAAGAGGTGTGTCAGGATCGTAGCAGATGTAAATTTGTAGTATCTGCCTATCCTTCTGGGAGACAGGCGTGCGTATGTGTATTTAAGATCAGTAGAACACGTTTTGAAGCACTTCACATATTTTACATTACGATTATTGTAGAACTTTTGATAATAATTTAGCATTACGTATATGATTAGTCCTAAAAAAGCATACATTGTGTACGCCAAACAGACTTTTAATTTGTGACGATAAAAAAAAGGGTAAAAATACTATACCTTGATATTAATGAGCACGTCTCCTGAAGTGAATTACCAGTATGTTTTCATGTTAATTATTTATTGCAAAGCACAAAACTCTTTAAATTTTTGGAAAGTCCCTATTATTACTAAAGCTTTTTGTTTTTTTTTAAATGTAAATATACTGATAAATATGATAATACAAATATAACGTAATCTCAAGATATATTTCGGGTCCCACCTGGACCCGGCATCAGTTGAGTTTTATTATTATTACTAAAGTTAGGGATAGCGATATTTATCCCTTTTAGTATGACTTTTGATTGCCTTAGTTTAATTGCATTAGTATGAACTTTGATTGCCAACAAAATTTTTAGATTTTTAAACGCAATTGGCTTTCATAAAAATATTCATGCAGGAGACGAGCTCATTTACCAAAATTTTTGAGGTAATTTAGAACCCATATGGCAACACTGCACGAAGCTATCGAGGACGCAGTACCGCGACCAGTGACCGCTGCCTATTTCGGAGCAGTCCTCCCTATTAGGAAGCCTGTGCTTCGAGAATTGAGCCGCGATGGATATCAGCCGATGGCGGCGATATTCGCTCTTCAGGGGTTTCTGTATCCAACACTTCAGCATGGCAGCTCTTAGTTCCCCCACATAAGAATTGTAATCAAACGAAAAGGTGTAGCTTTAGGTATGACCGATTGTACGAGTATTTCTACGCCATAGTTGCTAAACTCGGGAAAACTGCACCCGTGTCTTGAAATAACCTAACTCTGTGATTTTTCTTTAGTAGATATGTTATAGTAAAAGCCCGAAGCGCGGTCACACCTAGGTGTGAAAAGACCCAGAAAATTCGCTCCGTATTTTTCGTCCGTTTGATGTGAAGTATTTTTTAAATATTTTTTTCATCTTTACCGCGATGTTTTTGTAAAAACCAGGGACATACACCAATTCATATTGGCCGTCTAAATGAAGTCCTAAAATGTATTTGTTTGAATTGCTTCTCCTTTGTGAATTGTTTTGGTACTTAGACATTATGAAGAACAATTCGGATGTACTTTTTCAGCTGATGAATTCAGTTTTATGCTGGTGTATGATGAGGTCAGAGCTCCAGCGCGTTTCGTCCACACACAAGTTTAACGGGTGATCACCGAGCGACGACCCAGTTGACTCCTCTCCAAACAATAATATTTACTTTCAGAACAAACTGTAGGCGGAGAATTTCGGAAACAAATAATTATTCTATAAGGTGGATGTAGAAACCAATAACGACGACAGAAGTATTAATATTTCATTCTGTTACCTTTTCCCACACGTTCCATCAGCTTTACAACCGCGAATAATCAGTTTTTTTAGAAACAAACTGTTTTACAATCTAATTTTGCTATTTAAATCTTTCGTAATCCTAATGTATGGAAGTTTTAAATTGCAAAATTAGACTGTTAATAGTAGTTTATGCTACTAGGGCGAAAAGGAATAAATTACGAGGACGATTTAAAACACGAGCGTAGCGAGTGTTTTAAACGTAACCGAGTAATTTATTGCTTTTACGCCCGTGTATCATACTACGTTTTTCAATGCATTGTGTGAGGAAATGAAAACAAATATAATCTTGTGAACTTTCAATTATGATTGGCTCAAAAGGATTGTATCCAGAGCCGTTAAACAGTGGAAATAAAAGTATAACATCTATGGTAGACAGGAAAGGCTGCAGGTTAGCCAACCATTGCAAACAAATAAAAAAAAATTATAATAAAAGCCCTAGGGCAAAATAATCGACTTTCTGTTCGGTTTTGATGCATAAAAAGTGGGCCTTTACGAGCACATGCATTGAAAAACATTTTTTATTTACGTACGTACAAGTATAACATTATTTGAAAGTGTAGAAAAAAGTAACAGAACGAATCTATATTAATTTTGTCGTCGTTATTGGTTCCTACAAGTTTTTTAAAAAAACTGAAAGTGAAAGTGAAATGATTTTATTAAAAAAAAAGAAGACACAGTACAACACAATATAAAATGGCAAAAAGAAGCAAGCTCAGCAATTGCTACAAGTTGAAGCAATGCAGCGCTAATTTTTAGTTTGCCCCATTTTAAAACATATGAACAAAACACAATGGCAGGTAGGGGTAAAAAATTATATACCTATAATAATTTAAAAATTTACGTAATACATTATACTATTGATTAAGAAAATAATTAATAATAATAATTGAATAATTGAAATTATATTGAATAATTGAAACAATATTGAATACTTAAAATAATATTTAAAACAGAACCAAAAAATAATTAATTTGACAAATAATTACAAATAAACCAATTAATGGATGTCATACAAAAAAAGAGACAGAGAACATGTCCAGAAATGGAATTAATAGAAATGGAAATATACTCATTAAATAACAATAAAACTATCTTGGACCATCCACCTTAACCCGTTGTATTTATAAAACGATAATCGTAGATTGTTTTACAAATAAGGGCATGATTAACTAGATTTGCCGCCTCAGTTGAAATATAATTTGCACCAGAGAGTAGGAATTTAATATGCACCAGAGTAAAACGCTCTAATTTTGATAAATATAAAACACTTGAAAGTACAATGATGAAAAAACTATTTACTATATGTCATATAATAGTAGTTTATGGTACAAGAGCGAAAAGGAATAAATTACGAGGACGATTTAAAACACGAGCGTAGCGAGTAGCTGAGCTACATCCTTTTGTCGTGTTATTTTTATCTATAGATTACTCCCTTTTCTACTGTGTTAGCTATAAGTTCTTTTTATTCTTTTGTAAACGCGCCAATAATTTTTTTTTCTTTCTTTCTTTCTTTCTTTCATAAAAAGTGGGCCTTTAGGAGCACTTGCACTGGAAATTAATTTAAGAGCCCTGTAGCAAGCGGATTGTGAAAAATCCGCTTTTTCATAAATAATCAAACCTGAACACACGGTCTGTGACTAAACACTTAAATTCAAAATTTGCTCTATTATTATCCTATAAAACCTTTCATAAGGAAAACTTTACATGATATAAAGATGACCTTCGCTCTCGGATTTTCCCGTTACAGTTTTCCAGCAAGTACGTGTTTACCACTAAATGAGAAATTTTGTTCCTAACTAAAAGGTTTGTTTCAAAAATCGTGTATTCTGTGTCTCACACATATGACATCATACCATTTTCATTCTGATATTATTATGTAAAAAATTACTTTACTGTAAAATATTTGAACACTTAGCTTGTATCATGGCTTGTATACAGCTTATTAGTTATAAGTAAATAAATTTGAAATAAATATATATATATATATATTGCTACATAGAGCACTTATTTTATTTTATTTTTTGTTTAATTAAAACATTAAGTATATAAAAATTATTTTCGAAATATATTTCGGCCCACAATTCGACTGACGCCGGCCCCAAAGTGGGCCGAAATATATTTCGAAAATAATTTTTATATACTTAATGTTTTAATTAAACAATAAGTAAATAAATAATATAGATTTTTATGATTACATGCAATTGGATTGGCTGCAAAAAAATGGACTTGTTTTATCAAAATAGATAAAATTCGTTTCAAGTCATTGAAATTATAAAAGTCACCAATAAAATCATTACAAACCCACAAAATGTTGGGTAAGTTTCAAGCCGTACATAATTGTGAGTTTCATAAATATACTATGATGATATTGGGATAAATAACGATTTCCAATTTCCCCAAAATGAGCTCCAAAATGCAGTTTTCAGAAAAAAATACAGAATTCGTGAATAACATCCCAAGAAAGGTATCACTTCTATGATGGAATCAAAGAGTAAAGTGATATAATCGGAGGGAACCCTACCAATAAATGTCATATTAGAGCCTAAAGGCTAAATCACGAGTATTTATTTTCATCACTCATATGTTCAACTTTTATTTTGTTCTTGTAAACTCTAAATATTTGCTTTAGTATTTTCATTTCTTACGTAGTTCTATATTTAGTTGAGCCCGCAAACGATTTACAGAATTTAAAATACTATAAAAGTTGGAGAACTTGTAGTAGCACATTAGTCTGCAAATGTAAAAGTATAAAAATATTCTTATGCTCTGTCTAACGACATGTTGACATTTATAACTATGAGATTGTGGGAATATAACTTATTTATATATCAACTGACATTCCAAACTAATACCACAAGCACCTCGTAAACGTCTATCTGCTTATTCTACGGAAAAAGAAATGGAAAACTGTAGACGGAACATTTTAAGTGATTCTCGTCATTTTCCTGTTTTCCACGAAGTGCGCTTTTAACCTTGAGAAAGTCTATCTTTTGTTGTTTTACACCTGTTGCATTAGAAATCATCATGACATGTTTTTTGGCCCTCATATCAAGGACGAATAGTATTTCATCCATGCTCATATTAACCTATCATTTTGTGAGATTGAAATTATTCTCTAGCTTAGCGCTTTCTTGAAGTGCATCTAAACCTGAAAGATCCAGCTACAATAAGGCCGTAAACAACGAACTAAAATTTTAGTACGTTGGCCATAAAGAGATAAATCTGAGCTGTATGCACACTTGCGGCAAGTATCAAGACGCGTGCCGTCTTGCTGAATGAGTGCTCGTTAAAAATCAACTCTCGCGTAATTAGCTGGCGGCACAACACAAGCAGATGAAAATAAAACAGAGCCACGATGTCCCACGGCGCCTCGTGACCGCTCTCACGGATCCATCACGAAAACACTCCAACTGCATCCCATTAAGTGTTATGAAAGGTCCCCAAGTGACAGGGCCTTATATGGACCCAGCCAGCCTTACGATGCGATGACTGGCTGCCGCACCAGGTTGAAACTCAGATGTTAGTTTCAAATGTCGAGCATAAATCTAAATGAGATCTTTAGATCTAGACTTTTGGCTCAGCCTTAGTCGAGCACGCGACATGGTAGTTTCACGGATTTAATATTTTTCATTTTCATACAAACATTTACCTAGAAGATTTAAAAGCGTCAGCAAATAATTAAAGCAAGCAGGTTTGAGGCATAAATCGCTCGTTGAATTGAAAGCTGTAATCGTCGTTTTCAGCTCTCCTATTTAGCGGGCGCTGTAGGGTACTATTAACACGTCAGAAGGTGGCTTTATCTCTCACTCAATTCTGTGATAATTTCATAAAGGTAAAAGGCGCGGCGCCGCTTGATGAAGCGTCGGCGGCAGCGGCAACGTGGCGCGGCGCGGCGCGACGCTAGCATGGAGGTCCGCACTTACAGCGTTTAAGGAAACCACTAATTGCAGAGTGCTTTAAGGACGCTGATCGATAACACGATAATGTCTTTAATGTCTGTCTTATATATTGGCTGAGGGAATATCGTTTACGTATCTCCTTGTACGTCGGTACTTGTTTATTTCACGAGTATTTCATCATTGGCTAATTGCTCTACGCTCATGCCACATTGAGATATCAAGCTTTTAAAGTCGAGAATAGTGCAGCATAGAATTTCTTTTCTCCAAGTATTATTTTATTATTGAGGCCAACGAACAAGAAAAGGCATGGTCAGACCTCTTTTTGCAGGCAATGGGCAGACAGGCATAGAAGAGCCTGGTGTCCAGACTTCGCGGAGGAGTAAAGGGAGGTAAGCGAGAGACAAAAAAGAGACAGCGGGACCTATTAATTTATATATTCCATTCTAAATTATTATTACATGCGGCTTTAACAGTCACGTGTGATTGTTGTTGACGTTTCACCGACACAATTTCGGCATTATCAAGGCGAGGCTTAGGACGATGACGCGGCGTTCACCGTCGTTGTCAAACAATCACACGTGAGTGTTAAAGCTGCATGTAGTAATAATTTAGTATGTCAGCACACGAGAGTTTTAATAATAATATATTCCATTTTATCCATGTTTGTTTAGGTATGCAATATTTAGGCAGATTATTATCTTCAAACTACCACCAGCCCTTCCGCATTGAACCACATTGCAATTAATAAACCTTTGATATGTTATCAAAGGACGCCCCTTAACGACCTTTAGCGCGTTTTCTTTTCTTGTTTTATTCGGCGCGGGCGCATGATCCTCCCTAATTGGTATGCCTCAACTGCGGCCGTTTAAGATGGAGTCGATAGGCCGACGGTGCATACCTTCACGCCGAAAGATCGACGCAGCGAATATCGATTTGAGGGAAACCGACAACGGAATTATTGAACGTTCGCGATATATGTAGGTTTCGCTTTATATGCCCACCACGATACCATATTGTTCATGGTGGAATAACTTACCAACTCACAAAGGACGCACTGAACTAGACAAGAGATAAGATCAAGTTATCTTATCTCTTGTCTGTAGTTCAGTGCGCCCGCCCTTTGGCTTTCAGGTGGTATTTGACACAGTTTTACTAGTTTTCTGCTCTTTGAAAACAAAACAGGCTTTGGATATTTATTCTATTTACTTCATATAAAATTCTTTGCATTCGTGGGTGTAAGACATGCCATAAAAGATGCGAGTATGTTGCAAAACCCATTGCAGCAATACGATTCATCTGTATTAAAATTTAAAAACATCTGAGTCTCGAGTCGACTCCCACGGAACCGTTCAGCATGCACGCTAAAGGACACAAATTGCATCCAGTTGCATAACATGCATTATTTAAGAGCTTGCCCCTATAAGAAAGTAATAATACGATAGTCTAAGTATGTCGTATGTGGTGGTGAGTCAGAGCTCATTGACCCTCAGCCGCCCACCATCCGTACGTTTGCAACACATGCTAATTCAAAACATTATCAAACCCTGGGAATATCCGATGTTACATTTGTAACTACATACTCCCGTCAGTACATCATTCATCTGTACTGTGAGCATGTTATGCGAGTCCCGCGGGCATCGACTGGAATTAAAGAGGGAGAAGCGATCCCGTGTCGATACTGTCACATGATTAATGGCGCAGGCGCCGAACATCGATATCGACAAATAAATAAAAATAATGGCGGTAGTTTGCAGCACAGGACGCGTTGCCTCCCGCGTCGCCTGCCGCGACTCTCCCACACGCCTCACCGTCGTCGTCGACGGAACCAGTAGAGATTATAATGTTGACACGGCTGATCCGACGTGGAAGTGCAACCCTGCTTGAGGCGGAAGCTTTGACATAACTCTTTACAATATCCTTCTTTGGTGACATGTCAGACTCTGTCAAGATATGGTGAGTATCTCTTGGATACTTAGGGTGTAAAATATGTCTAAACAGATAATACAGATGTACGAATTTTGTTTGTAAAAAATTTAAAATTAAAATCATTTGACGAAATGTATCGGTTGTGTCGAGTTTTGAAATTATTTATAGAATCAGCAGCGGTAGCTCAGGGTCAGAATCTCTCAATCTTGAGATCCAGGTTCGATCCCCGGTCGGGCATGCACCAATGAGTTTTTCAGAATTTATGTGCTTAGTATTCGTTCTTATTTACCACTTGCTGAACGGTGAAAGAAAAACATAGTAAGGAAACCTGCTTGCCCTAAAAAGCGTGTATTTGTTCCCGAAGTACGGCGATAGGGCTCACTACCCGATCACGTTGGGACGTAATAATTGTCGATGAAACGCGGGTGTACTGAGGACTGTAACTTAAATTTCACAGTTCACACTCGGAACACCTCTGACACCCCCTCGGCATATATATTTATTTATTTAAATTCTTAAACTTGAATTTAATATCAAGTGCAGCGAGATTAACTAACCGAGCAGCATATTCTCAAGTAAACATTTATAGGACTAGATACCTTAGTAGATAATATCCATTAAGAGCGGTGTAAATTAGTAGATAGGTACTACTCACAACATAAACTTTATGTAGAGATAACAGTTTATTACAAGTTTAACCCAGTTCCATCTCCACAAAACAGCGCGCACATTTCATTAATTAGAAAATATTTTATGAATATATTAAAATAAATCTTCAAAAATATAGCGAAATATTTCAATAAGTAGTATTTATAGAATTAAATGAGACTTGAGGATAATTCA
This sequence comes from Ypsolopha sequella, assembly GCA_934047225.1. Taxonomy (NCBI): domain Eukaryota; kingdom Metazoa; phylum Arthropoda; class Insecta; order Lepidoptera; family Ypsolophidae; genus Ypsolopha; species Ypsolopha sequella. The sequence goes on from OW203996.1 coordinate 16,764,665, forward strand.
TGATTTATTTAAAAACGGCTCACCTCAATACGTGTTATGATCGGGAAAGCCGACCAGTTTCAGCAGATTTAGACTGCCTTCATCTGGACGAGTAAAGATGTTTACGCGATGACGTTACGCCTCACACTTCACGCGTCGTCGCTGAAACTGGTCGGCTTTCCCGATCATAACACGTATTGAGGTGAGCCGTTTTTATATAAATCAAGTAGTATTTAATTTAGAAATCAGTATGTTATATCCGAATTATTACAAAAACGACATTGGTAACCCTATTATGAAGGCTTTAATTTAAGTTTTAGTGTTTCGTCCTAAACGTTGTGTTCATAATGATTCTATTATTCGATCACTTAAATGTATCGCGTATTTAATATTTTTGTGATGCTGTATTTTTGGGTAAATTCCCCAAAAAAAAAAGCGACAAAGCCCAATGGACAGAAATGTGACGTCAGTCCTTACGTCACCGTTACGTTGTCAACCTCTGAACGACCGCGACCGAGAATTCGGCCAAAAAGGTCTACCGGATACGCATTAGAGAGTGTTGCTAGACCTTGCCAAGTGCCTTTTGCATGTGGTTAGACTGCAACAGATTGGAGGAGCCCGACTTGCGCAGACGCCGCTGACAGACGCTTCCGGAGGCGTGCGTGACGTAATCGCTCATCACTAAATATACCCACAGCGACAATGAGACACTGCGCCGCCGTCGTCGTCGCCACCAACGCCACGGCTGCCGCCGCCGCCGTCACATGCCGGACAGTCCCTTTCAGAGTTCACCTGGAACTGAAAATTCTGAAAGTGGAGCGGCGGCAATCCGTGACTCAGTTCAGTCGGGATCTGTCGCTCTCGCAGCCCTAATAAAACACGGTTCAACAACCGAGCAGCTCACGAGAATGACGCCTCGGCTAGATAGATAAATGCGGTATGCGGTTTAATATCTACCGCGATCGAAATAAATCGCTAGGATTATTGCCAAGTAGAAAATCATTATAATATATGGGACGCGCGGAATTCAGTCTGACAATATTTTGACAGAGCGCGGTCGCAGGGATTTAGAAAAGTCCACACAGAGACGCGTTTGCACGTTTTTACAGATCATTTTTTTTTCTCGACGGATCTAGTAGCACATAACAACAAATTCCATGTGACTTATTGATGCCAGCTCGGTTCTTCACTGCAAAACATACAAATTATTTGCTCTTTCAGCGAGGAAATTGTTCTAATTATGGCGCCTCTTTCCCAGCGTCATCCGAAAATGACTATATTGATTAAGTTATTTATCTTGAACGGTATGTTTAAAAATTATGAATAAAATGTAAATATTGTTCGGTAATCTATAAAGATAATAAGAAACAGCATGAGAATATTGTTCAAAGTAAGCTGTTTTTAGACTTAAATAAAGTAAAATTGGTTATTTATTCGAAACCACTAATGGTATTTGTATGGTTCTTGCACTGAAATACAAGGAAAATATTGCTTAGAAAAATTATGATTTTTTTTTCCGTTCATCACGTCCATCTCAAAAAGTATTTTCTCCTACTTTGCGTTATCCGGAGACCCAGCGACGTCGCAATGCAGTGCGCGCCGATATGAACGTTATTTCAATATAGTTTCTGTCGATATTTGTACCGGCAAAGGTCGACTCAAAGCTGCCCCTTAATACTTTGACGTTTACTGTTTTGGAACGAAGTTCCTTATCGCACGTTACACTCCAGATTTTGGTCGAAGACTCCAGACACTTGGCGAATGAGAGCTAGGTCAAAAAAAGTGTAAATCTTTGACCGTCACGTCACTTTTGTATATAGACGTGCGGCGTGCGCTTCAGTAGCAACCAGCGGGCCTATTATGTATCTCTAGTTGCCTTCTGTACTAGGTGCCTATCATCAAAAACATAGATATACTATCGAATTCCGATTTCCTAAGGATATGTTCACACTTCAAGTGACGACACAGATAGTTAATAGTTCAATACCCACTAAAGGCAATTTTGAAATTTCAGTTTTTATCTATGTTTTTGATGATAGGCACCTAGTACAGTTGGCAACTAAAGATACAGAATAGGGGGGCAGGTGTCCCACGACACCTCTCGTATTTTTATGAATATAATCCACTTTCTTTCCGTGCTACTCACTACTGGCTGGTCTAGCCACGAATAGATTTTACAGATCGAGCAAAAATGTCGTCGCTGGTGGCCATGTAGGGAGAACAACTGTACCAGTAGACCGGATCCACTCGCCTCGCTCGATGCTTGCAAGCCCGCGGCGCGTACGCATCCAACTAATCGTCAACTTATTGATTATCCTCGTCCACGTTTATCACTAAACGCTCGTGATAACAACATTGTGTCCCCTTGAGAAATTTGTTATTTACATCTGTATAGTATTTACATCTCTAAGCTTGTCATATCATCTTCTCAGAATTGCCCAGCATTACGTCCCCGATGTTGGGTCGTTGCACCCTCATTATAACGCAATCTAGTTAGTCCAAACACAAAGCTTCCAGTTTTTCTCTCGCAATATGTGGTCTGACGAGGGTAGTGGAAACTTTTTTTAGGGTTCCGTCCCTAAAGGGTAAAAAAGAAACCATAATGGTGCGACTCAATTGTTTATCCGTCCGTATATAACAACCTCATAACTTTGGAACTGTTAAAGATAAATTTTGCACAAAATTCCGTTAATTTGCGCATATAAGGTGATGATATAAAAATTATGAAATTTTCAAAATTGCTCAAAAAGAAAGAGGAAAACAATTTTGTGAATATTATATACTATAATTATGTTCTAATTACTTGTCTAGATTTAGAGAAATCTTGGAAAAACCGATAAAAATTGTATGATTTCTTTGTAATTGAAACTGGTGTACCGGGATATATGAAAAGTTGTAGATTTTAGGAGAATTATAGTTATTAATATATCTAAAACGAATGATAAATATTTTTTTAAAAAGTATAAAAATTATAAAGTATTTTGGAAAAATATAATATCGGTACCAATTTGAGGTTTTTCAATAAAGTTGTTATTGTAAAAATATATCCTTTATTTACTTGCACTGAATTGGAGATATCGTTGAAAAACAAAAAAATCTTGTGATCAAATATATCTTTGAAACTAGAGAACCGAAAAGTAAAAAAAAAATCAAGGTTATTACATAAAGATTATGTAGAAATTCACGAAAACAAGACAAATTTACACTTCATTTTTTGTTATTTTCGTACATTTCCTACTTGGTGGCTTGTTTCGATTTAATGTAGAATAATGTAGATGCCTTTTTATTTGTTTATTTGTAATTTTAGATTAAGATTAGGCTAAATGTATGCTATGTTTTATTCTAGAATAATATATTTTACCTATTTCTTTTTTAGTTATCATAAACAAAGTAATGGGCAAGATTTAAATACAATTTTCCTGACTTTCTTCAAAACTGTCGAAGTACGGAACCCTAGGTGCGCGAGTCTGACTCGCACTTGACTGGTTTATTTAAAGAATACAGGATTAGAACTCATTGGAATTACAACCAGAATACAATCCTGCAGACAGCGAGGCGCATGAGAGATGTAGCTCGCCTCCAACTCTAGAAAAAGATTCTGATCGAGTTCCATAAACGCTACTGCTACTTTTTTCTGCATATTTATTGAGCCTTATTAATTATAAGGCGAGATACTACCACGAATAGCGTAAAATAAAAAATCTTTGACGCGAAGTGTAAAGGCTGCTGAGCGAACTCAAAGCCTCGAAAAAACATAGGCAGTCTTGGGCAAAGATTTCAAAAGTAAAGATAAGCCCTTATCGTAGTATTACAGCACCAAAATGTTTCCACCTTTAAATGGGTGACGCTCACACGTTTGGAATCAGTGCTCATCTGAACACAGTGATAGTTGGACGCCTTAAGTTTTGAATTTTTACGACTTTAGTAGTCTGATCAGTTTGCTGACCGTAGGTAGATAGATTGCGCACTCATAAGAGTGCGCTCGTCGGCATTATGTTAACGTACACATTCAAAAACAATGCAATAGATTTTAGGTGCCAAGGCTCATCTAAACTTTTGAAATCTTTGGTCTTGGGTACAGCCGACATGTCGGTGACGTTGACGTGAACCCGTTGACGCCTAAAGAATTTTTCACTTCAAAAATACAATGATGAGAACACTTTATTAAATAATTAACCGAACAGAAAGAGCCAATAAAAAGAAATTGCCAAGTTGCACTTCAAAATGAGCTTTCGTTGCAGAGTGCAGAGATCTAAGAATTTTGAGCAATAGCTTTGCCGTTTATTTTTTGTAAACCATATAGCTATATTAAATGCAAAACCAAGCCCTTTCTTCATGTAGCCTTAGTTTTCCATTAAAATAAAAATTACCTGCCAAAAAGAAAGCTTTAATGGATTTTTCATCACAAGCGCCCTTGCTTGTGCCGCAAGAAACGCGACAGTAATAAATTTAACTTTCAATTAAAAAAAAACCGGCAAGTTCGAGTCAGACTCGCGTACCTAGGGTTCCGTATTGTGGATGATAAATTGAATTTTGTCGTTTTTTTTTTCGTGAATTTCTCAACCGATTTATTTTTCCTGTGATCTTTACGTTAACACATATTACCATGATTTGTTTCATGTTTTTCGGTCCACTAGTTTTGGAGATAAGAGGGGGACATATATTTTTTATGGTTTTTCAAGGATTTCTCGAAATAGATGCAATTAAATATAGCCAAACTATATATTTTTACAATCAACTTTTTAATACTCACAATTTGATACCCATATTGTATTTTGTATGGGATGCGACTTGCGCGGACACTCTCGCCCCGTCCCACCTACAAGCAACCTCTGCCAACGCTGGCGCGGCTGCGGAGTCGGCTGAAAACCTGAAGCGGCGCAGATATGTGGCCCTCGCTCGGAGAGGGCTACATGTTTGCGCCGTTCGGTGTTGAAACCCATGGAGCCCGGCCGCGCGGCAACTCTGCACGCCTGGTCGACGCCTCTGGTGACCCAAGGGCCGGAGCTTACCTCGGTCAGAGGATCAGTTTAGCGATCCAACGAGGTCCCCAACGGCAACGACTTCAAAAACATTTTTTATTTAATATAGGCATTATATTTGTTAGTAATTTTAATTTAGATTAAGTTTAGTTTTATTATATTTATTTATTGTATTTTTATAAAATATTTTTTATATTTCTCGTTTGTGCTCAACTTTTTTTAATACTTAATACTTTTTTTATAGTTTTCCTGTAATTGGCCACTTATGATTGTTAATGACGACATTTTTTCATATTTTTTGGTTTACCAGTTTCGGAGATAAGGGTTTGTGGTTTTTTAAATATTTCTCGAAACCAGTGCCAGTAAATATAGTAAAAGTATATATTTTTACTATCAACTTTTTAATATCTACAATTTGATACCCATATTTTATTTTTAAGATAATATTTTTTATTTTTCTCACTTTCAATTTTATCGGTAATTTTTTTTTCAGTAAACTTTTTTAACTCAACGTTCCAAATCGTACCAAATATCAATCGGTTGGTTTAATTTAATATTACGGCCTGAATTTAAGAAAAAGTGTACCTAATCGGTGTACACCCCAAATAATCTTCAGGGCTTTTTGATACAGGGTAAATTAGGGTGTTTCAGTGAAATTATCGGTTCTAGTCTAGCAACTTATAACTTTGCTAGAACATAATATGTTGAGGGTTGGGCCTCAATAATATTGAAAAAATATTTTTTATAAATATTTTTCCAAAAATTTCGTACCAAATAGCACCGTCGTACGGTATCTAGTAAGACATAACAACAAATTCTGTGACGTACTTATATTGATGCCCGCTTAGTTATTCAATACAAAACGTAAAGTATTAGCTTTGTCGACTCTTTCAGCGAGAAAATTGTTTAAATTAATACTTCCACGATTTCTGTTATATAAAAAGTCTATGACTTTTGTTTTCTGCTTACTGGGATTATAATAGTAACGACTGTGTAAATTTTTAATCACATTTTCAGAATAGCCATGTAGGGAGAGCAACTTGTATACCAGTAGACCGGATCCACTCGACTCGCTCGATGCTTGCAAGCCCGCGGCGCGTACGCATCCAACTAATCGTCAACTTATTGATAATCCTCGTCCACGTTTATTACTAAACGCTCATGATAACAACATTGTGGCCCTTAAGCCTTAAGGGGCTCGATATCGCCAAATGGGTACTTTTTAAAGCCCGTCCTCGTTTATGGCTGAACCAAAAATATTGAAACAATGTATATGAATTATGAACTCTAACACAACGTATGCAACATTTTTCTTTTCCACTCCACCAAAATTTATAGATGAAAAAACAATTCAACCGAATGGTGTTTTTTGGCTTGAATTCCCTACTGCTCTTAAGCGTCTTGATCGATTTAATTCATTTATGCCTTGAGTAATAAATAAACTTGATAGCTGTAAAGATAACATAGGATTATTCAATCGAACAACCACATCCATGTGAAAAGTATTATTTTCTCCTATTTCGCCCTATCAAGGACGCAGCGAGCGACGTAACAGCCACTGTGCATTGCGCGCTGATATGAACGTTATTTCAATGTCGTTTCTGTCGATATTCGTACCGGCAAACATCGAGCTCCTAATTCGTCGACACTAATCGCTTTGAGAAAACTGTTATTTATCTATCTCTATATAGTATTTATGTTACATCTAATGTTAGGTTTCTTGATAAACTTAGATTAGAAAGAAAGAAAAATTATTTATTTGCCACAAAATTAAATGCTTACAATAAGTTACCCGGTAAAAACAAACGAAAACATGAAATAATACAGTAATAATTCAATATAAGGACAAAAATGTGCAATGACGAGCGAGCGAAGCGGAGTTCGGAGGAGCTCGTTAGATTTACATGTAAATAAATTTGAGAGCCAAGCGAAGCGGAGTGGACTGAGGCAAGCCCTCTTGTCGTCGTCGCAACCACTTTTGTATTTTTGTTAAATATTTACTAGATATATTATTTTATCTTTTTAGTCTGCTTTTACATTTTTAGCCGTTAGATAGTGGTTAAGTTTAGCCGGCTAACGATGAAATAAACTAACTGATTTCAAGCAGTAGCTAATGCTCAAAACTAAACTTAAGATTAACCGGCTAATCAAACTTAACTTTAGTCGTCTGCATCATCTCAGAATTGCCCAGCATTACGTCCCCGATGTTGAGTCGTCATTATAACTCGATTGTCTAGTCCAACACAGGTTTACCAGTTTTTTTCTCGAAACATGTGATCTGAAAAGGGATGTGGAATTTTTTTTTTTTTAAATCTCATTGTAATTACAAACTAGGATACGATATCCTGCAGACAGCGAGGCGCATCTGATATGTTGGTCGCCTCCAACTCTAGAAAAAATATTCTTGTCAAGTTCCATAAACGCTTCTGCCAGTTTTTACTGTATATTTATTGAGCCTTATTATTATTATGAAGTACTTATTGCTCATTACGCATAACCGTTTTTTTTGAACAGGTTGCAATACAATACAATACAATAATTCATTCTTCATATAACAGTGTCCATTATACATGGTTTGTCCATTAATTAAGGCCATTAATTAATTAATTATTATTATTATTATTTTTAGCTATAAGATTTTAACATGTACTTACCTAATTATTTTCTATATGTGAAATGATATTCCAGACAATAATTGTATAATTATTAATTAATAGAATTCAATAGTTTATGTTTTGTTTAGTATTAAGTTGAATTTTTTGTGTGCCGATTAAGGCAACGCATATGGGACCATATTTTATGTCAAAACAACCATTTACCTACCTATGTTTATACAAATAAAGATTTCTGATTTCTGATTAAATTAAATTAATTTAAATTAATTGAATTAAAATTAACATTATAAACGTAAAGAGCAAAGCAGTAATAGTGGTAGATAAAACAATTGAAATATTTTCTGTTGTCCTTTACTGTATATTGTAAGCTATCCACTCCATGACCACTTAGAATATGAAAGTCACACTAGCGTTTATCCAAACACGTTTCCCGGGCGATTGAGTAGAGTGCTCATGTCCATTACGCATTGCGTCAGCAGGCGCCGATCCATTATCACCACACGGTAGATGTAAGATAAGGTTCGATTTACAGAACATACAAACAAACGCGTCTGTTGATGCTGCCAGGCGCCAGCTATGGCTAAAGACAAGAAAATTGACATTCGGCGCCAAAATGAGTAGGTACGAAAGTGATTCTGAAGTGTACCATTTGTCGGAAAATGGAATTGAGTAAATATTTACCGAGAAGCCAGATTTATAAGTGGCTTCGAAGTTAAGCATATTTGTTTATACATAGGTGTTTTGTTTCACCATGCATCGCTGCGCGTCCCCGTCTAAGTGATTTTGCTGATTCGTCTTTGTTTGATCAGATTATTTATCAGAGTTCTGTTTATACATATGTGACTTAAAACCGGTCAAGAGCCAATAAGTTTTAATCCATACAAATTAGTTTGTAAGCGATTATTTTTTTTGACCATCTTTTTTCTTACGTCTTCAATACATACTGGGGGTTAAGAGGATGGCATATATACTATCTATTACTATATTTACTGGCACTGGTTTCGAGAAACGTTTAAAAAACCACAAAAATATGGATGACGCCCAAATTTAGCACAAATGAGAAATATATAAAAAAACGTAAAATAAATGAAAAAAATATTTTATAAAAGTACAAAATGGGTATAAAATTGTAGGTATTAAAAACCTCATTGTAAATATATATTATATAGTTTGGTTATATTTAATTGCATCTATTTCGAGAAATCCTTGAAAAACATGAAAAAATGTATGTCCCTTATCTCTAAAACTGATGGACCGAAAAATATTTAAAAAATCATGGTAATTTGTGTTCACGTAAAAATTATAGAAAAAATAATGCGGTTGAGAAATTCACGAAAAAAAAATTATAACACTTTTATCATCCACAATACGGAACCCTAGGCACGCGAGACTGACTCGCACTTGGCTGGTTTTTTTTATGGCACGAAACCCTTGAGGTGTGGGATGACTCACTATTAAACCATTTACGAACTGTGACTTCACTTCAAATGCGAACATATCCTTAAATCCTTAGACAATCGTAATTCGATAGTATATCTATGTCTTTGATGATAGACACCCAGTCCAGTTGGTAACTAGAGATATGTAATAGGCCCGCTGCATACCCTAAAAAGCGTGTATTAGTGCCCGCAGAATGGTGACGGCTCACCAATAATCACGTTAGAACGACGGGTGTACCGAATTTTACGGTCTTCTCAGAATCTGCTTCTTGCCACGCCGGAGCACTCATCGTCTTTCTTCAATAAATCGTTCTCGGTACAAGCTGTTCGTTTGTGGAATGATCTTCCTTTACATATAAGAAGAGCCCCTTCCCTGCCTATCTTCAAGAGACTAGTTAAAGGACACTATCTTTCACTCTGATTACCGAGATTATTCATTATCATTATTTTTTATTTTTTCCAATTTATTTCATGACATATACATATATATATATTATTTTTATTGTTTGTTATATATTTTATTAGTATGTATTTATCATTATATATTAATACGTTTATCTATTAATATTGAAATATATCTATTATTAAAAATAGTACACCACCATTTCAGCAATCATTCTAAACAGTTTCATCCACCCTAAGGTTGTCTGGAAGAGATCGCTTTAAGCGATAAGGCCGCCTGTTTGTGCTACATAATACGTTAGTTAAAATTAAGTATTTATATTTCTGTTTCTTTTTATATGGTGTACAAATAAAGTTGTATTGTTGTTGTTGTTGTTGTGGACCGTGCCTTGCATTTCACAGTCAGTTCCTATCGGTATTCAAGTTGTGAATTATTATTGTTAAGTTTTCTTGACTATTTTAAAGCAATTATACTGGTTAAATAACAGAAGTTAATGATGTGTTTAATCAAGTAAATTACCGAGCAAACAAAATACTTAAAACAAACATTGGATGTGACGATCAAATACGCTATTTCAAAAACTAAACAAACAAGAATAAAAAGAAATGCTCGCTTTATCACGTTTACAATCGCACAAATTTGATATTTTTTTTTAGTAACTCGATAGCATTTTGAAGGAATTTTAATGAGAAAGAACATTAAATGTTTTATTAAACTACTTAATTAGGATTTATAAAAATAATGAGAAATAAAGGCGTGCGATAATTATTAAGCATTAAATATCAAAAGTTGTTTCTAGCTGTCTAATTACACAAATCTAATAAAACACAAATATAAATGTCATAACTTTAAGGTGACATTTATTGATTTGGCCGAATTCATACCGGAGACTCGCTAAGCGATCAGAACTAAGGTTAAATGCCAAGTTGCCCAATGTATGGGCAACTCTTCCTGGATGACCGCCGGGCGTGGCAAAGTCCTGGGAAGGCTTATGTCCAGCAGTGGACGAACTAGGCTGATGGATGGATGGAGGGATGATGATTGCAATTAAAAAGCTCTACTAAACAGTAGTATACAGGTTGCTTGGTAATTCGACCTATTCCTTGAAAGGGTTATACTAGAGATAATTTCCAACGAATTAAGTCCTATCAACTAGGTGTCGAAAATGGACGAAGGTTTTTGTATTATTTTTCAAACTTTCAGACTAATAACCAAAAATATATCATTTAAAAATAACTTTTTCCCTCTCAGCACTTATTTATTCAATTTCTGATCAATGATAGATGAGTGATCATTTATAAAAAATACGTGCCCTGAATTCCCATAATCTCAGAATTAAAAGGTCTTAAGTGGAAAGAAAACCTTTTTTATTTTGTAATTTTTGAAATATCGACGTGTTTTACATGAAAAAAAATTATCATATTCGACCCCTATTTGATAGGCATTATTTGTTGGAAATGATCCCTAGTATAACCCCTTTAAAGGAATAGGTCAAATTACCAAGCATCTTGTATATATTTTTTCAACATCTCGAGAAATTATGAAGTAATTGGCAATCAACGGCATGTCTCGTGACGTCATTTCATACTAAAAGTGATAAACAATCTAACTTCGGAGATAAGAAAAATGTTTAAAAATTCAAAATATTTTGAGCTTTACAAAAGTAACTAATTAGTTACTATAAAAAATATACTGATATTTCAGTATATTTTTTATGTAGACGTGTCCATTGTGGCTATTACGGTCACCGGCTGTTTATAACCGCCTTAAAAGTAGGTAACCTGATATACACAGTGGTGGATATAGAATTATGCTCTATGGGGGCAGAAAAACCATGTAGGTATGAGAATCACAAGGTAGATTTTCCTGGTAATTTGTATTAGATTTTGGATTTTGCAATTTGCGACTGTCTATTCAGTTGGCAGTTTTGCACTCGGTGCACGTCTGGCTCTGCCACCAGATATGGGATATATGTATGTGTGATAGATACACCATTATCATCATAAGGTTGCATCTATCTTGTAAATCACTGTTAGCCCTCAATTGACTTATCTTTGGACTGTGTAGGTGCTTAATATTGGTTAGTACCTTAGTTTGGTAGGTACCTAAATATAATGCAATTGAGACACAACGTCTGCTGCACTAAGCTATCACTGATTGTATAATCAACGCTGATAGCGATTCCATTGTAAATTTCCTTCTTGGAAGCATATACTTCATATTTATAGAGATAATTTAATCCTGAATAAATGACTAACACGTGTGAGTGCAGTCAGCAGCGATTGCTAGTGAATGGTGCGCGGCGGATGCACATCACACATGCGTACGCGCACATCCCGGCTAGCTCCAGCGCTGCACTTCCGACTCGTACTCACTACCACGCCTTATTCATACAACCCACTGATACAAATAATTCAAGTTCATAAGTTCACGTGGGTGGAGCTCTACCGCTACACGCCACTCCCGCGCGGCTACACACCGCATAATCAAACTTTTATCGACAATAAACATTGTTGTAAATGTCACGAGCCTCGAGCCACGGCCCGAAAGCCACATTAAAATCGGAGCTTTCAACTCTCGGGATATCAACGTTTATCGCTTCTCGGTATTAACGCCAGCGGGTGTGCAATATTTCACGGGACCTAAAAAGTCCTAATTATGCGCGCGCTCTGTCACCGGACGCGATCCTTCCTCGACCCTCGATCCCGCAGACAGTTACAAAACGTTCAAGAGTGGAGCTGGTGGTCGGTGGCGACTTGGGGCGACGAGCAGCGGGGGCGGAGTGGCGCCGAGATCCTATCTCGCAGGCAGCCGCCGCGCTGAGCATACTTTTCTAACTTTTTGGCTGTTCCGTGGGGCGCTGCGAGGGCGTATTGTGTGCAATTGTAGCACGCGAGGGCACCCGGGGCCGTCGACCGGCGACCCGTCGCCCGAGGCACGCATAATCCGACAGCCTTATGCCGGGCCAGGCGCCTTTGTCAGCTTCCGACTTAAGCACCCGTAGGCGTCTTATGACACGTCAGGATATCATAAAGGTGCCAAAAATTCTACCTGCCGGAGGTCGCACCGACGACATTCTTATGCAGCGCCTTTCAAAATTAATGTCTATTGTCTGCATATCAGGCTGAGGCGAAGGGATCGCCGCTTTGGGATTACTATATTCTTAATCAGTTACGCATTGTATTATCCACCTATATCAAATTCCTATCCTCGCAACGGGGGGTCTGGTCTGGTTAATCACGGGAAACCTGCAGCATTCGTGGCACATGTCATCATCATCGTCATCTTTTGTAATTGAAGTCTGGCAACGATGTAGATTCGATGCGAGGAGCGATGCGCGTTTGTTCCCGCTCCAGAAGTTAATGGCGGGCGTCGTGTTTAATTGAGACGTATGCAATTAAATTGGTTGACCCTAATTAATTTCGTGGAAGCGAGCTCGGTGGGCGTTAATGAAGTGCGCTAATATTTGCCGAACACAGCCACCGCCGACCACGCTATCAACTTACTTTTTATTGTGTCATTCGATAATAGTCTGCGAATCAATCCTCAACAGCTTTGCATCACCTTTCTATTATTTGATGACTTGACATGGTCATGTAAAGGTCAGCGTGGTTTGCGACAGCTGATAATAAGGTACAGGTATGCAGTAAACAGTGAAATGAGACGCTCATCCGAGGTGCAAGATGTCTTTGACCGCATGCGCATCGCTTCGTAGTGCAATCGAGTGCAACGCACATGTGACATCACTCGGCAAGTCGTTTGTTACGCGCCAGGCTGCTAAGGCGCGGGGCAATGAACGAACAAGCGAATTGGACATAAGTGTTTTGCGGCTGAGTACGATGCGCGCGCAACATAACGCAACCCAACCCAACCAAGATTTACGGCATCACAGCTGACGCCGCGCTATCACATTTCGTACGCGACGCGACTCAATTCGAAGAGAGCTTCCATTCCTCAATGAATGTTACTTGAGTCAGAGAATATAAAGTATTACTATTGAGTGGTGCATTATCTGGAGGCAAGAAGTTAACAAGTAGTTTCCATATTCTACTACTCATATTGTTACACTTAGACTTCATAGTTTATTACGCACTAGGCATGAAAATATGAATCTACAATGTAGATAAATAACTGCTAATGTAACTTTAACGATTAGCGGTCTATATGTTACTGTAAAAGCTGGAACTACGGTAAATCCTAAGATTTTCTGGTCAAACCTAAGATTTACCAAGTGATGTGATTTAATAATCGTTAATACCAGACTTAAACCGGCAATCTTATGGTTAATCTTAAGTTTTACCACAGAGTCACCGTAAATGCTGAAAAAAGATACGATCAAAAATAGATGCAGACGAGAGAAGCGAAGAAAAGCGGGTGATCATATACTTATGATCATATATTCGGGAGCCGAGCGAAGCGGAGCGCTCTATCTTTTGTCGGCATATCTTATGAGGAGCAAGTCAAACCTAAGATTTACCGCTATTCGGGCCTTTACAGTAACATAAATACGCATAGAATTCTAATAATTTGCTGGAACAATGAAATTCTTGATCAATATAATGTCGCGCAATATCAAGCTGCGCCTACATTTTCATTCTGCATGCGTTGCGCTGGCTGTGTACACAAACACGCTTATATAACAAGTTTAATGCGCATTTTGCATTCCAGAAATCAGAAATATCTGCCAATAACACGAGTCTTGTCTTATGCATGCATGCGTTTACTTTGACTACATATACCTATATGTAACATCCTCTTGGAAGTTTAGGCGAGACATCTGACAACGCCATTTCAAAATCCTTAGAAGCAATGTAGCCAGCATTCTGGGCACCCTACCAAGAGGCAGCGATTTGGACTCAGTTTTCGACATTTAATTATCATCATCATAAGGTAATTTTTATTTATGTAGCCAAATTCATACTGTACACTCGGTAAGTGGTCAGGACCAAGGTTCAATGACTTTTCTTGCAGAATACGAAAAAAAATGTTTGTGCCCCCGAACAACTCCGTGTCAATTAGAATAGGAAGCATAAATATTATTTTGAGTTTTTCACAATAAGGGTCATTGAACCTTGGTGCTGACCTCTTACCGAGTCTCCAGTATGAATTTGGCTACATCAGTAAAAATCACCTTATATATACTCGTATTTAGAGAAGTACTGACTCACTCACTCATCATCACTCACTGACTCATCAACGCCCAGCCCAAACCCTTGGACCTAGAAAGCTGAACTGTACATGGACTAAGCTGTACATGGACAAGGAGTAAGGCCGGATTCTTAGGGGGATACGGGATCCAAGTGAGCAATGCCGCGGGGCATTATATTATCACTATTTATGTTCTAAATATTATTAGAATTCATTACAAACTAGACAAAATCAATCAGAAAAAAATTTCAAGTAAACATCTTGTTTAAAATTTTTGTTTACTTGAAATTTGTTTTTCAATGTTTTTTTCTAGTTTGTAATGAAATCTTGAGAGTATAATGATGATGGATATCGCTATAAATCATGTAATAGACGTTAATTAAGCTTTTTGTTTAAATAAACAATAGTAATAAAAAAAATAAACCTTGGCTCGCTTTTTCTAATAATTCAAATACGAGTGGATTTTTTTTTGTATCTCCCCATTTTCATATGTCTCTCCGCTACTTTACGAGATTTCATGAATTTGACAAACTTTGGTGTCAATATATTATTTTTTATAGATACATGATAAACCAACCTATTTTGCCTTTCTAAGTTACACCACGCACTGGTTTCTTTGCACGGAGTAGCCAAGTCTCCTTTAACTATTTTTACTTGGCTTATGAAAAAAAAAACCTAGCAGCTTACATTTAAGAGTTAATTTTCAATGTACAATTATTGACTGTGAAAGTTAATATTATATTAATGACATGACACGACTCTCTTCTGTATGGTTGAAAATGAACCCCCTAGCTATAAAGAAAACTATGAATCAGAATCACTTAAAGAACCCACAGCGGGTAAAAAAGTTTTTTTTTTTTTTGAGAATAGTTTCCAGATTTCGAATAACATGGCTAAACCACGCGAAGCGACATGTGACTGATAATTCCACGCAACCAGCGTCCGACCCCTAGCCATCAATTAAGAATATTCACGACCCCTTGGCGTCCGCCCCCGCAGTCTACCCTCCCGCCCGCAATCGACTTTAACAGTCGATATTTTTTTTATGAAACAAGGCAAAAGTAACAAGTTTTACTTACGATGTTTTCCTTCACCGTTCAAAAAGTGGTTAGTAAGAACAGATACTATGCACATAAATTCTGAAAAATTCATTGGTGCCGACCGGGGATCGAACGTGGATCTCAAGATTGAAGGCCAGCGTACTACCCCTGAGCTACCGCTGCATACTTATGAAAATCAGATCAGGTACCTAATTTTAGGAATAACGATAAACATTGAATAGGATAAAAATACCAAAACATATTATATAATACAAATGGTACAAACTTACCAAACTTATCAATAACTATTTACTGAACTCGTAGACAGTTCACTAGCTAATTAGCTTCACCGAGAAATCTCACAACAAGTTGTTCCACGTTTTTGTCGCGCGTACGGTGACGCGGGCGCAAGGCGGAGTTACGCAAGCCACTCGTACACTTGGGCTGGCGGTCTTTCAGCCACCGCCTATCTTATATCACGCGTCAGGCACGAATCAATGCAAATTACTAGCCTAGGATATTATCATTAGACCTAGCTCTCAGTAGTTATATACTCGTGGATAGTCTGAAAGAAACTTGTAAAAATAAAAAACGAAAATCGAGTTCGTTTAAAAAGCTAACTATTATTATTATTATTAAAAATTCTTTATTTCACAAATAAATACATGTACATAGGCGAGCTTAATGCTAATTAGCATTTTCTTCCAGCTAACTTTTGGCCATGTAGAACTTGTCAAGGGTAGTGCTTCGATGAGGAAAAAGTATTATGCATGTATTAATTTTAACTAAAATTATTATATACGTTAAATACATAGGTACAAAGATTATAACCTTAAACACGTATTTAGAGTTGACCCATTTGTTTATTTTGTAGATCAAGGTAATGTTGATATACCTTGTTTTTAAAAGTAGTCACCGATGTAGCCTCGCTAAAAGCAGTAGTAAAATTATTTAATCGATATCTCAAAAAATGACGAAGTTATTGGCAATCAAAGTGAGCTCAACAGCATGTCTCGTGACGTCGTCTGACATGATTTCATACTAAATAAAAATGATAAATATCGCTATCGCTAGCTTCGATAATAAAAGAAATTTTTTAAAAATTCAAAAAGGTTTGTGCTTTGCTATAACTAATTAATCAGTTGCAATAAAAAAAAACACTACAGGGGACGTGTTCATTGGGTGATTGGAAAGAAATTATTACTAATCTAAAAGAATATCCTGATTGACTGACACGCCCAGCTAGAACGGCTAGACACGAACGGCTAGACATAGGAACATGAACTTTGTGCTGCAAGTTCCTTTTATGACGTAGACAATCGCTAAACAGGGATTATAGGAAATTACCACGGTATCGGGAGAAAAGGGATCAACTCATATATGTATAGTACTGATCAAAAAATATAGTACTGACGAGATACTAATGTTAAATTTAGAAGTGATTTTGAACGGAACAGACAAACAAAATTGTAAAACTTGTCGTTTTAGCCTCAGATGGTGATGATGACGATGATCCACTCCACCATTTTTGGTCATGGCGTCCACTTTGACTTGACACTTTGACGTGCGCCCGTAGATGATCTTCCTAGTAAACCCCCGTGCACTCTAAGCGCACATGACTATACCCTCTACATAATTAAAATGAATGGCCGCGGGTGGTCAAGCCTTCAATTTTCAGTACAACAGTAATAATAATAACCAATTTCTTTTAAACTTTCGCAAAGCAGAAATATTCAATGTTTAGACACGACTTTTTTACTGCTTTGTTATTAGTATATACGAGTAGATATGTCGTGGCCATATCGTAGAATTGACCATTTCGTGATCTGGTTGGCGATATCGTATAATTGGGAGGGTCGCCTCGCTCTACTCCGCTTCGCTCGGCTCTCCAAATGTATTTACATGTAAAGCTAACACGCTCCTCCACGCTCCGCTTCGCTTCGCGCGTCGTCGCACCTATCTTTTACTTTTGGTGAAAGATTTTTGATTTCATACTTTACGATCTGCCCAACCAGATCATGAAATGGTCAATTCTACGATATGGCCACGACAGATATATATATAGATAACTACACGATGTACCTAGCATACTCGTATAGCATACATTAAACATGTCGTACTTCGAAAATTACGACAGTGAATAGCATTCGTATTTTTAATGAAAACAGAGCTATATATTGAAAATTTTCTCAAAATAAAGATTGTCTGAGTCGTTTTCCACATTTCTGTCTAGACAAAACTTCAGAAGACAAGTTTTTTCTCATCTTGGGAATATGTAGGTACTTACATTTTTTGGCACACTTGGTTGGGCGATGTCTTGGCAACGCTTCGCCTGTCTACAAAATGAATGAAAGTCTTCAAGATAGTGACTCATTTGTACGTATTATTGGTTTTTTAATTGTCCTTGGTAATGAGTTTTCTTTCATGACACGTAACATCGTCTGTAGTCCAAGATCAATAGAGAAGATTCAAATTTATTTTAATTATTTAACACGGGACGTGGCAAATCGGGACTCTTAGTACTGAATTCATTTTGTCATTTTTCGCGGGAGGGGAGGCAAACACGCACAAAACACATTCACCACACACGCACACTTCTGTGAAAAATGTATATGTCACACTAAATCAAAACTCACACTACACAAACAAACGAGCACACAAGCAAACTTACACGAACAAGTTGTTCCTGTATTTTGGTAGAGGAGAATGCTTGCCTAGAATGGTCTAAGGAAATACTTTTCTGTCGACCATTTCACACAACAATGAATAAAGTAAATCCATCAATACCGAAATATTTGTTTATCTATAATAAATCAACATTCTTATTAATTTAAATTTCAACTCGTGATCGGAAACAATTAAAATATCGAATATTCATATTTATGTCTGTAAACAACTGCTCCGTAATGTGACTATATGGCTTCATATCACCAAGCTCGAGCTAATGAATGAACTGTGCTCATGACTTCACCAGGTATTCATGCACGTAAATTTTCTTTGTTACTAAACATTACAATGGGAAATATACTCATGTTTTATGGTTTGGAAAAAAGCGGTGTAATCTTTTCATTAGGTCTGTTCTGCGCATCCTCAAACTTAATCTTTAGAATGAAAGATTTAATAGTAATAAAAGGGAGCAATCTATGTATATGTATATGTATTACTCAATATCAAAAATTCGTGTTGGTGGATCGATTATTTTTTCAAAAATTTTAATGAAATGTGTTATTATATTTGGTCTTTACGTATGAAATTGCTGTTTTCTATAGAGAATTTGAAGGAAACTCAATTTTTAGTACCATAATTTTGGCATTTTTTTTAGGAATGACACATCCAAGTTGTGTAACTTCTTTTGTGTATGAATGAGCCAACATTAAGCTAACAGCAACATTAATTGAATTTTTTAAAAGTGTCCGCTGTAGAAAAATCATGGAAATGGATGGCATTTAGGACAAACTGTTTTTGAAAATATAATTTTTATTATCAAACTGAAAATAAAAACGGTATAAAATATATTCACTTTTGAAAAGCTTTTTATATTTATATATTTATACGAATCTTTATTCGAAATTTTATAATATAAAGTATTTTATTTAATTATTGATTCGTATAAATATATATATATGAAAATAAAATCAAAATTTAATACGTAGATGTAAAACCTTGAAATGAACTTTCAAACAAAAAGAAATAATTGAAATAGCTATTGAATTACAGGAATTATGAACTCAGGAATCTGTAAGAAAATTTCGGCAATTTCATAGGTAAAGTTATTACTTATTACTTATTGGTATGGTACTAAAGCCATTGTTAGAGTTTCGTAACCGAAGGATGCCAAACGGGACCCTATTACTAAGCCTCCGCAATCTGTCTATCTGTCTGTCTGTCACAGCCCACAGGGGTCTGCAGCTTCAGCCGTTATAAGTATCCAGTTGAAATATTCACAGATTATGTTTTACTATGGCTTTCAGGAGCTGAAAATAGAAACCTGCAGTAGCTCAGGGGTGAAACGCTGGCCTCTCAATCTTAAGATTCAGGTTCGATCCCCGGTCGGGCATGCACCAATGAGTTTGTCGGAATTTATGTGTATAGTAACTGTGCTTACTAACCGCTTGCTTAACGGTGAAGGAAAACTTCGTAAGGAAACCTGCATGCCTTAAAAGGCGTGTATTTGTGCCCGAAGAACGGCGATAGGGTTCACCGCTCATCAAGTTGGGACGTAAAAATCGTCGGTGAAACGCGGGTGTACCAAGTGTAGACTGTGACTTACATTTCACAGTTCACACTCGGAATCTTTTAAACATCTTTTATAGTCTTTATGTTGCCCAGCACCCGTAGTACAGTGTTTACACAAGTGCGAGAAGCGTGATATATTGTTTAATCGCAAAAACATCGTGTCACGCTCCTCGCACTTGTGATTCAACTAATTCGCGCCGCGCACGATTAAACACGGTAATACGGGTGCTGGGCAACATGAAGACTATAAAAGATGTTGATTTTACATTAATTGTAATACTAATTACATTATAATTACATTACATTATAATTACATTATATTATATTACATTATACATTATGTAAGGGTTTCTGATACACCTTATTACTCTAACTTATGTTTTCTTTTTATCATCGAATAAATATATAAATAAATAAAAGATAAAATAACGCCCCAGCCAAAAAAGATAGAGATGCCACGCGCGAAAGGCTTGTGTGAATATTAAAAAGAACTTCAAAATAATCAAGGGAACACCTTTTTTTTTGTTGTAATGTATTTGACTCAGTTTCAATACGTTTCTTTTCATACTTAGTTAAATAAATCGGATATTAGTCTTAATTTAAACTTGTATTTGATTAGTTAAATTTCTTGTAAAAAATTCAAAAATCAACTATCCCATTTTATATATTCTGTCGTATATCACAATATAACGTCTTGAATTTTTTACTTACGTCATTAACCGTAACTTACCATAACGTTTTTACGGTTCCATACCCGCATTGTGTGGTTGTGCGGGACCCTTTGTGCGCGAGTCCGTCTCGCAACTGGCCAGTTTTTTTCGTAAAATATTTACTATTTAGTGATACTAATTTCAAGCAATTTCAGATTTATGCTATCAATATTTTTTTATATTTCCATAGCAAGTGACGTCATTTGTTTCCTTTAGACATAATAATACTCGTAATAACCAAGATATTCTTGCATCGGTATGAAAAAATTAATAAATTTGAGATTGATGTTTATGTTTATGTCAAAGCATACAGGTAATATGTGTATAGTGTGAATTTGTGTGTAATCTATGTGTCAAAGAGAGGGAAGAGACAAGAGACACTACATAGATTACATACGAATATGACATCTGGTCCTCTAAAAAGGCCGCTTTGGATGAAATATATTATGATTCCGTTCTAATGCCGTCTCTTTTGCACGCGTGAAAAAACTGTGACTCCATCCTACTTTAAAATCATTTTATGATTTACCCAAGTCAGCCTTTTTAGATCCCCAGTTCAGCAAATTCAAAAAATATCTATAATCTTCAGTTAGTTTGCTGCAAAAACAATTAAATATGGCCAAAAACTAATATTAAGAAAAAAAAAGACATGATCTTGCCCTTCTTTTTAGCAAAACTAATCGATCGGGTGAGGCATACATTTATTATACGTATTGCATATATTTATAATATTATTTATTCCTCATTCCTTAATTTTTTATTTTATTGAAGTGTATTTTTTATTAAATTTAAGTAACCTAACCTTTATTATTTATTATATGAAACTATTACGTATAGACATAGGTTATTTAATTATATTACATTAAAACCGACCTGTAATAAGTGTATCTGATATACCTACATTACATAAATAAACATATTTCAATTTCAACTTTAATTTAAATTTCAAAAATGTATTATCTCGAAACTATTTTGCAATCAGCATGCCTTGGCATAAACTTCCCATATGTACCATTCATAAATCAAAAACCGCTATTTTTGTCTTTTAAAAATCAAATAGAAACGAAGTTATAGGTACTTTGTTTTTGTAAAACTAATCCCCTTTAATGAATGTAAAGTAAAATCTTACAAAGACAGTATTTATCAGTACCTAGAGATAATAGTAAAATCATACGATATCGATATACACTCATACAAACGATAGTGAGATTACACGTAATTTATTAGCCATTCTAGTTTATTATCATTTTACATATCTCTAAGCTCTATGTTTTTTCAGAGTGACTGCTGAAAAAATAGAAAACAAACATTCATTAATTTGCTCTCTCCGTGGAACCTGGAGTTTTCTTATTACTAGATTAGTAAGTTACACATTTCTTCAGGAGGTTTAGCACGCGACATGGATACAGCATCATCTTCTATACTAGTAATAAATTTTAATATTTTGTTATATATTCAATTATTTTATGATTTTATTTGTAGTACACGTATGTATGATTATTTTATTATTATATTGTCCTCTCCCACTAAGGTTTGTGGGAAGAAATCTCTTTTCAGAGATAAGCTCGCCTCTGTACAAGTTTTTTATTGTAAGTAATTCTATTTTCAATGCATGTGCTCGTAAAGGCCCACTTTTTATGCATCAAAACCGAACAGAAAGTCGATTATTTTGCCCTAGGGCTTTATTATATATTTTTTTTAATTTATTTACAATGGTTGGCTAACCTGCAGCCTTTCCTGTGTACCATAAATGTCATACTTTTTTCCACTGTTTAACGGCTCTGGATACCTAGTCTTTTTGTGCTAATTACAATTTAAAGTTCACAAAATTATGTTTGTTTTATTTCCTCACACTATGCATTGAAAAATGTAGTATGATACACGGGCGTAAAAGCAATAAATTACTCGGTTACGTTTAAAACACTCGCTACGCTCGTGTTTTAAATCGTCCTCGTAATTTATTCCTTTGCGCCCTTGTAGCATAAACTACTAATATTTTGTTATATGTATATTCAATTATGTTATGATTTTATTTGTAGTACACGTATGTATGATTATTTTATTATTATATTGTCCTCTTCCACTAAGGTTTGTGGGAAGAAATCTCTTTTCAGAGATAAGCTCGCCTCTGTACAAGTTTTTTATTCTAAATAATTCTATTTATTGTATCTGTGTACAGCAAATAAATGAAGAAGTAATAATAACTTCGGGTCTGTACATTTAATATTAAATCTTAAATGAAATCGGTTTTAGTACAGTACTAAGGCTAAAACTACAATTTGTACAATTTTTGTCTGTCTATCTGTCTATTCCATTTTAACTCGAGAACCATTTAACAGATTTGGATGCCGTTTTCTTTATTATCATCGTAGTGACCCTGGTCAAAATATAGGCTATAAGGGATGTTGATAAAACCAAGCCGAAAACGGGACAAAGATTGAATAAACTCGGGCGGAGCCGCGGGCGAAAGTCTAGTTTCAATTATACCAGCTGTCTCACACACATGGTATTACAAACGCGGTATAGATGACAATGATAATGAAATTTGGATAGTGTGTGGTGCGTGCTAGACCCACAATTATGACACATAGCAAATAGTTTTGTAATCTTTGGGGCTTCAAAATGGGATAATAATACCTAGTGACTTGACTATTACCATATCCCTAGACATAGCGAGCGCCACAAATGCCTTTCTGTGACATTTCTTAACTAATTTGTGTTTTTTTTTTTTTTATTGTTTATTTCCGAAAAACTTGTACGTGTCCGCGCAATACTTTAATAATTTACAAGTGCAAGTGCAAGAGTCGAATTCGATTCTAACTAGGATTACTTAACTGCATGGTTTAAGACAGACGGCCTTGCTTGTCGGATACATAAAAAATTAAGATATCCGTTCTACAAACAAGATGTATTGCGTTTTTACGGAAAACCCGCGAAGGGGAACTAGTTGTACGAATTTGGTCATTCCTTTTACCTGTACCGACTCTATATAGGCAGCTTCAAGACCATTAATTACGTAAGTGTTGTGTTTAATTAATCATGCGTACTCCATTCACTCTTTAAGTGTTAAAGGCATATCGCAAACTTTGTACAACAAAAGTTGATCGTCTCCCGTCACCAGCTTTCAGGACCTTCGATGGTTATTCGAAAAGTTAAACTTCTTGAGTAACTCGCGTGGCATTGTTTTTATTGTCCCGTCGTACGGACGCTATCTGCCTACACATTGATAACGTAAAGATATACCGATAAGCTAAGGTTTTTTTAAACGAGTGTCTTGAGCGGTGCGATGCCGCGTTCCGTGAGAGTCCATGGAGGCTTCACTACCGTAATGCTGTTAATTAATCCTATCGGGCCACCAGTCACCAGACGAGTAAGGAATGCAATTATTTACATAAACACATGTGCCAGCGCAATCGCTGCAGCGATGGTTAGCTAGCTCGAGCGAGACACGTATACCCGATGCAGATCGACAGCCGCATTCGACGAATATAGACGAGATGCAGCGGCGAGTGAGGATTGATATGCATTTAATTGCAGGGTGAGTGTCGAGCGGTGTAGCTGGCACGGGGAGACTTACCGGCCGGGCGGGTGGTGCGGCGCGCGGGTTCGTCCTCGCGGAGATCTGGTGCGTGTCTCCGCGCCGCCGCCGGCCCGCTCAGCAGCGCTAGCAGCACCAGCGCCGCCGGCACCAACATCTCTGCAACACTAGCGGTTCGCGGGACGCAGCTCCCGGCCGCAGCTCACTATTTCGGAGGCGCGCTTTCGGTTCGTGCGGGCGAGTGTTCGATTCGAGCGGAGGTTCGCGAGTGTAGCACGTATCGTGTCTCGTAAGCGTCGTAGTAGCGCGGCGGTCGAGCGGGACTGAGTCGAGTGAGGCGCGCCGCACGATTTCCCGGCTATGCAGGGCGCGGGGGCCGCTGCAGCGCCCCGCGCGGAAAACGCGATCCGGCGGTGCGCGGGGGGGAAAATGCACTGCCGCCCGCCGCGTCGCGCGCGCCGCCCGCCGTATGCTGGGTGACCGGCAATTACCGTCAAACAAACTATAGGTTTTTTAATAGATATGTGATTATTCTAATTGAATTTGTGCTTGATTATTATAAAACTAACATATTTTTATTATTATGATTGTTGATTGGTATTATCTACCTTATTGAGAATGTAAGAATTAGGAAGTACCACATTTATATTTCAAAAGCTTTTTATGTTTAAAATCGGTTTCGCAGTTGGATTGTGAAAAACCTGCCTTTTTCTAATTAATCGAAACAGAACACTTGAATTCAAAATTCACTCAATAGTTATTCAACAAAACCTTATTAACTATTTAGTAAATAATTCAATTAAACATATTTAGTAAATAATTTAATGAAACAAAATAACATTAAAAACCTACCTACAAAATAAAACTTGCCTAAAACAAAACACTAACCTAAAACCCTTATAAAACCTATACCTAATAAAAATAAATTTCGTTTCTGTAAATTAGAATTCTAAAAAATTTTAAATTTCTAACTTACATAAACCAATGGAAACTTAACGATGGCAACATACACAATACGGTAATAAGGTTGCATTGTTGAATAACTATTGATATATATATATAGTGTTTTTTTTATTAATTAATAAAAGCAAGATATATTTCGAATCCTTTTGGACTCGGCATCAGTTGCATTGACAATAGATATAAAAGACATTTTTTTTTGTCCTTTATATTTATAATGTCATATTGTCAATGCAACTGATGCCGAGTCCAAAAGGATTCGAAATATATCTTGCTTATATTAATTAATGTGTATAATTTACAAAAAAACCACTATATAATATCAATATTTATAAAGAAAAGCCGAATGGTAACATTATATTTTATTATATGGATAACTATTGAGTGAATTTTGGATTTAAGTGTTCTGTTTCGATTAATTAGAAAAAGGCAGGTTTTTCACAATCCGGCTGCGAAACCGCTCTTGACCGACCGACCTAAAATCATACGTAGGGAGTTTTTGACGACAGGGTCACAGAGAAAAAACGGCCAAGTGCGAGTCGTACTCGCGCACAAAGGGTTCCGAACCACCACACAATACGGGTACGGAACCGTAAAAACATGGTAATTAATTTCACTTGCAGTTATGAAGGGCCAACTTAACAATGACATTTACGATCTATTAAGCTCTATGTATCTAAAGGGCCTAATTACGTTGGAAAGTGATAACTTTTAAATTATTAAATATTTGTAATTTTCAGATATGTGTATGCTATAAGACCTACCTGTAAACGAAATTTCAAGTTTCTAAGTCAACTGCTTTTCATGGTGAGCAAATTTGTATGAAATTGATTATGTAAAGTGCAATAACTTTTTCTCGCGTCCAGTTAGAAGCCATATTTTTTACAGCACCATGGGGCCGTAGATTTCTGTAGGAGGTAGCAGTTTCAACTTGATATCTCATACGGGGGTCGAGCAAAAGGGTCGTGACAGACAGACAGACGTGTCTGACGTGTCTGTCTGTCCTATAA
This sequence comes from Ypsolopha sequella, assembly GCA_934047225.1. Lineage (NCBI taxonomy): Eukaryota > Metazoa > Arthropoda > Insecta > Lepidoptera > Ypsolophidae > Ypsolopha > Ypsolopha sequella. Next base: position 16,790,725 of record OW203996.1, read on the forward strand.
GATCATATAAGAGTTTCGTTTTTTAATTTTGGGGTACGCAACCCTAAGAACGGTAAAATGCGAGTAGGACTCATGCCCTGAAGGGTTCCGTACCGTTATCTCAATAAAGTAGATTTTAAATTAAAATTTAACTTCATTAACTAAACAAAAAATACAAACAATTGGCCTTTTCTTTATCTCGCCAATATTTAAGATTCGAAAACTGTTTCGAGGAAAGGCTTTTATTTAAGACAGACTTTAAAACAAACATGCATATGCATATCTTTTATTGAATGAAAAAAAGCGATTTCTTCCATTTAACTTTCAAGGACGTCATCACCACACATTTACATACGAAAATTCATTTTTTTTAACGTATCCTAAAGGATAAAGATGCGATCATACAGACCAATGTGATAACATCAAATCAATTCCTGTAAATAAATACTTATAAAATGGGTCAACGGGATGAAAAAAATATCATTAATATTACATTTCCTAATTGACCTATTTATTCCGAAAAACGGACAATTAAAAAAAAAACGGCCAAGTGCGGGTCGGACTCGCGCACGAAGGGTTCCGTACCATTATCTATAAAAACGGCAAAAAAACCATGTCTGTTGTATGGGAGCTCCCTTAAATATTTATTTTATTCTGTTTTTAAGTATTTGTTGTTATAGCAGCAACAGAAATACATCATCTGTGAAAATTTCAACTGTCTAACTATCACGGTTCATGAGATACAGCCTGGTGACAGACGGACAGACGGACAGACAGACGGATAACGGGGTCTTAGTAATAGGGTCCCGTTGGTTACCCTTTGGGTATGGAATCCTAAAAACGACCGAATCGAAATTTTGAAAAATATCGCACCACACCATCACACCCACCTGACCGTAAAATCTTCGTTTGGTTTTGCTAGGTATTTCCAACTCTTTATTTTAGTTTTACATAAACCGTAGCATTATGGAAAAACGCGAGAACACTTGAGACTTCAACACTTCTAAGTGTGAGACAGCTCGGGCTGGGAATCGAAACCAGGATGGCGATTCTGGCAAGTGCGAAAAAATTTGCTACGGCGGATTTCGAGTGATTTGATTGATTTTTCTGTTTTCCCAATTTTTACACACGCGCTAGAATCGCTGTCCATGATCTCTCCATGATTGGTCGAGCGAGTGTTCGATTTTTTTTACTTGATTGCATCGACTCTTGGACATTACACCTGTACAGCTTAAAATTTGGATGCGGTTTTCTTTATTATCATGGTACTCGTTGTGACCCTGTTCAACATATAGGCTAATATGGGTGTTGATAATAATAGCCGCAAAGCTGAAAACGGGGCAAAGATTGAATAAACGCAGGCGCAGGGCGTGGGCGAAAGGCTAGTCTAAATTTAGGGCTAAGTTATGATATCCACCGAATTGCAGCGCAATATTTTGCAGGCAATCAGCTAATCAGTAATATACTTTTCAATGCATGTGCTCGTAAAGGCCCACTTTTTATGCATCAAAACCGAACAGAAAGTCGATTATTTTGCCCTAGGGCTTTATTATTATTATTTTTTTAATTTGTTTGCAATGGTTGGCTAACCTGCAGCCTTTCCTGTGTACCATAGATGTTATACTTTTTTTTCCACTGTTTAACGGCTCTGGATACAATCCTTTTGAGCCAATCATAATTGAAAGTTCACAAGATTGTATTTGTTTTCATTTCCTCACACTATGCATTGAAAAACGTAGTATGATACACGGGCGTAAAAGCAATAAATTACTCGGTTACGTTTAAAACACTCGCTACGCTCGTGTTTTAAATCGTCCTCGTAATTTATTCCTTTTCGCCCTAGTAGCATAAACTACTATTATTCAACTTATGCCCGTTTTCACTAACTTTAGGTGACGTCTAAATCGGATGCTAACTCTTATTTCTATGATCTTAAGAACTTTTGAATATTTAGGCGTGAAAACGGGCATTACTTAAGTAGAAGCTCACAGGATTGTATTCCCGTAAGTTCAGTTGGACGTGTATCAGCAATGCGACGAAAAAAAAACAGGTTTAATATCAATTTGACAAAAACATATTAATCTAACATAAAATCCTCCAATTAATCTTACTCTAATTCAAATGAAACTTAACTTTATATTAATTTCTTGTAAAAAAATTAAAACACGTAATAATCCATAACCCCCTAACTTTAATATAATTCCAGCTATATCAGGAGCTCCTAATATTAAAGGAACTAATCAATTTCCGAATCCTCCAATTATAATTGGCATACCTATGAAAAAAATTATAATAAAATCGTGAGCTGTAACAACAGTATTATAAATTTGATCACCTCCAATTAAAGAACCAGGGTTTCCTAATTCAGCACGAATTAATAATCTTACCCCCGGTTTCTGAAAGGCCAATCAAAGTTAACAGTGGATTAAAAAACTTTAACCGCAAATAACGGTGAAAATAAAGCATATATGAAGTCTGAATAGTGATGAATCAATAATTAACTTAGTTAATTTTTGATTTCAATGTAAAATTCCCACTTTTTCTGGCTTAATCCGCAGATAATTATTTTTTAATCTACTGTTAACATTGATTGGCCTTTCAGAAACAGGGGGTTAATATTGTTGCTACCATATTGAAAATTAATGACTTCATAAGAAATGACTGCCGAGTCAGTTTTGAAGGTATTTTTGGGGGCTAGTAACCGTAGGTAGAAATTCAATTTGTTCACATGAATTCATTTAAAGTACCTTGACTACCTTTTCGATCAGTGCCTATATAAACATTTTTCAAGGGGGGTTGGGCTCCTCTACGTGAGATTTACTTTTAATTGTAGCAAAATAGGCAAAGGTACTCGATATTTAGCCTTTATTTTTAAGAAAATGAAGTAAAGTAATTCTTTAGTAATTGTAATATTTTTTTACGCTTTTGCGGATTCATAGCAATTTCTTTTATTAATTAATTTTTCTGCGTATAAAGTTGACTTCGTCGTTATATAAAACTCCTTGATGACAGAGTATTAAATTTGAGTTGTATAAAATAAAAAAGAATTGTAAGGAATCGCACTTGTACGGTAAAATTTAGTTTCAAGCCATATAGTAAAATAAAAAAAATAAAAGTACTTACTATTTTCGAGCAAATGTATGAAATAGTATATTTACACATTACAGACAAAATTATTGGGCTGAAATCTATGTTTAGTCGAACAGGGACACAACTCGTAAATATTTTGTATTCACCATTTCATGTTGGTACGACATACTGAAGCCATTCGAAATAATTCAGCAAATTATATTATCTAGTGCACAGCTAGATCTGGCAGAAGGCCCAAATTGTCATATACACTTATATTTTAAATCTCTGGAACGAATATACAAACAGATAGACTTATATTTTATAACCCATGAATAGACGTTTTTCCTTGCTCTGCGAAAATTATCTAATTTTACTAGATTTTATTTATGAACTGCGAAATGCAAGTCACACACGGAACACCTCTGAAACCCCCTCGAGGAGTCATGTCGTGACGATATACATACATATATATATAAACATATATATATGAGCTTCACTGTGGTTTCACTCATTGATTTCATTCCACAATTCCCATAGGTTATTTCCTAAAAAAAAAATTTTTTCTGTGAGTTTGCGCCATTTTTGGACTTAGTTTTCATTCTTTCGGTATATATAGGTACATAATTGATGGTATGAACCATTATTCTTTAAGATTTTTTAAAGAATTGTCGGATATAACGTCACTTGAGAATTGTGGATATTATACTGATTGTGATGTGTGATTGCTTATAAAAAAAGTGGTCTGTCTCTGTCTGTCTACTCATCTGTCATTCATCTGTCAAATCAGTCGGAAGCAAATTACTATCTGGGGGCACGGCAGTGCCCCCGCAAAGTCTCGCAGAAAAAACGCGGAACGGCCGTACCATCCTTTTCTCGAAGCAACTCACGGCACTTTCAACCCCCCTGTATCTTCGTTGTGGGTGAAGCTAGAAGTCTGAAATTTCAGGAACCAAGAGTACTTACTGATCTTATATCTGACCCCAAATTACAACTTTGTACCTATATTCGATTACGAAATATCTCAAGTCAAAGTTCCCTTATTTTGTCACTGACTGACTGACACATCATCAAAAGTCTAAAGGTGTTCTAGCAGGCCTACAAACTTGAAATTTTGCATGCGGTTAGTGTTAAGTGTACATTGCAACAAAAAAATATAAAAATGTTATTTGCGGTTGGTAATTTAATATATCCATACAAAGTCTATACAAAATGTATGTTTCCAGCTGCATCTATAAATTTGTATGACACTAGATGACGTTGGTGGTATGCTGCTTTGCATTAAAGACGCCTAAAACGAAAAATTCTACGTTAAAGTTAAAGTGCGAAAACTAAAAAATAAAACCGGTAAAGTGCGAATCTGACTCGTGCATAAAGAGTTCCGTACCCCTACACAATACGGGTACGGAACCCTAAAAGTAAATAACAACAACAAAGATGCCATAGCAACATTAAGGCGACAAAAAACAAACCGATAAAACGGTAGCGCCTAACAAACAATTCGGTACCTTTTTAGTACGGAACCCAAATTTTCATTAGGTATTTTACTTTAAAGTATTTACTACAGACTGCCCAAAGTTTAAACTTTTACTTGTATGTTGTATTACCGTTCTAAAGATAGAGCCTTTGTTACAATAATCTGTTCCTTGGGTAAGGCACCCTAAAAAGGGTGGTTTATAATTACACATTCACAATATTAGTCTATTTAAGAAGAAAACTAAAAAAACGGTAGTTTGCGAATCCGACTCGCGCATAAAGGGTTCCGTACCCCTACACAATACGGGTATGGAACCCTAAAAGTAAATTGCAACAACATAGATGCCATAGCACCATCAAGGCGACAAAAAACAAAGCGATAAAACGGTAGCGCCTGACAAACAATTCGGTACCTTTTTAGGAAGGAACCCTAATTTTTATTATTTCTTATTTTACTTTAAAGTAGTCTGCCTAAATTTTAATTTCCTTTTTAGTTATTATTTAGTTACCTACCAACATTAAGTGACTGTATTAATATTAGTCATCTTTATTTCCTAATAAAATATGGTGACTTTGCAATCGCAGACCACAAATAAAGCACTGATGCGTAGAAATATCTTCTCAAATCGCTACTAAATTGGTATTAGGTAGCTGATATGTTGTATATGTTGCTGTGCGATTGCGAAGTCACTATATTTTATTAGGAAATAAAGATGACTAATATTAATACAGTCACTTAATGTTGGTAGCTAACTAAGTAGGAAACAATTAATGATAAATTTGTTAAATAGGTGCTCCCATACTAACTTAAATGAAAAGGTGCTTCCATAAAAACTAAAATAGCAGACTTGGCTTTACATAAGATCTCACAACTTTTTACGGTGGAAGGATTGCGTTGCGAGACTTGCCATTTTTGTACATTTTATGTTTTTGATGGGATAAATTTATCTTGATAGCAAAGAACACATTTCTAAGCAGCCATTTCTCAACGACGTCACACGAAGGCAAATGGAAGTTGCAGCTTTTTCGTAAAAATATTCATCATCATGAGGTTTTTTAGACCACAAGTTCTAAAATACGGCCTATTAAACCAAAATCTCGTTGTTTTCGAATTAACACACCTTAACATAATTTAAGCTATGCAGATTACATAAATTTGTGGATTTTTTAAAATAATAGTTTTCTGCTCATTTTGCCTGGGCCACCTGTAACTTTTGATACGGCTACTTGAAAGTCATCTCATTTAAATTTACTAATAGGAAAAACCCCATTCGAATCAGTGCAGCTTCTTGCATTGTAACTATACAAACATTAGTTTATATGTAAGTGTAACTTTTACAATCTTATATCTTTGTAAATTTTGTTATGTTCATGTCCACGTTTAAAATGCCTGTAACATAGCGGGAATTACTAGGGGTTCACAGGGACGGAAAATTGTAATTAGGCATTGCTACACGAAACATTTCTAAAGAAATAGAGCAAGGACTTAAGGCGAAAGACACATAGGCAGCATGCATAATAAAAGGTGGTTTTGGGGTAATTTATAATTATATATTAAATGAAACGAAATATTTTTGAAATTAATAAAATATATTCATTTATGTAATTTATACCACATCAGATATACTTACTACAGGTCGTTATTTAATGTAAAATTAAAAAAAATATAACTAAGTAGTCTATATCTAATAGTTTTATATAATAAATTAAAAATATGGGGATATACACTAAAAATTTAAATTTACTTAAAGTTTAATAAAATAAAATAAATCACTTAAATAAAATGAAAAATCAAGGAATAAATAATATTATAAATAAAAAATACAAGAAAAAATCACATTTTAAATTTCGGTAAATATACTCGTAATACAATACATATAATATACAACGTGTAACAGAAAGGTGTAACCATATTTGAAGAGCTTATTCAGTCAATGGTATAGAACAAATTTTACTATGGAAGAAAACCTGTATCTCGAATTTTTTTTTTCTGTTTCATAGAAAAATGCAATCCCGCTCGGCCGAAATATGAAAGGGCAGATTTTTTTTGAGATTTCGTGGTTGGCTCATAGTTAAAGTTGTTCTATACCATTTACTGAATAAGCTCTTCAACTATGGTTACACCTTTCTGTTACACGTTGTATATATGCCTAACGCCGCCCATTCGATTAGTATTGCTAAGAAGAGGGGCAAGAAACTTAGCAAGATCATATCTTTCCTTTTTTTCATCATATTTGTTACAAATAAATATTACAAAGTCACAAGAACGTGGAATTAATGTAATATTGAGACGTCAAGCCTCTTGCCACTGTGTTGTATAGTTGGCCGGTCGTCTTGCAGCTTGCAGGACTACCCCAGGCGCGGGCACCACAATAACAAAGCTGAATAGACTTTACTACATAAACAAAAGACCAAACTCTTATCCAAAACGCATTTATCTACTTCGATATCTCGTATGGAAAACTTATTTTTTCAGCAATCGATGTTTCCACCATTTTCGTAGCACAGATGCTTCGTAGCACACGCGCGTGTAGCTTGTGCTAGCGCTACGGGCGAAGTAGTAGACTCCGAGTGTTTTTGGGATGAGCTACGAGCGAAGTTGTAGTCTCTGAGCGTTTTCGGGATAAGCTACGAGCTACGATTGCGATATCTTTGAGCTACCGTGGCCAAAAAGCAAAAAGTAAACATTTTGTCGAGACCCGGTGTATATGGAATATATGGACAGCTCCTAACAATATGATATACTACTGCGCACATAGGTCAAATTAAAAGTCCACATTCAATATTTTACCATTTGGCAGCGTCAGGGGTGAGCTCGAACAGAACTTTAGCTAATGTAAACTACACTACTCATAAAAAAAATCGAGACACTACCAAGATTTTATTTTCTGGCGACAAATAACCAAAAAATAGGATTAATTCTTTAAAACAAAACATCTTTTTAGTGGTGATTCCAAATTTAAATAAAAATTTTGGAATTTTCATCTGATAAATGAAATGGAACATTGTTTTGAGGCAATGACTTTGTACAGTTAATTGGTGTGTAATAGACAGAAAATAACGATTTACTTTAAAACTTACTGTTTGTAATTTGCTTATTAGACTTTGTGACATCTGTTAAGAGGATGGTATACCCTAGCAACTTTTTTTATTACCCGTCCAACACAATAAGTCTAATGGCAAAGACCTTATTTGCTTTTCATAGAGGCGATTATATGTTGGCTCTTTGGCTTCTTGTTCTTGGACGCGTAATACCAGTGATCCGCAGCGAAACAACAAATTTTAGCTAATACTGAAATATTTTGTAGGAAAAAAAATATTGGATTTAGGTAACATCCCTTCATATTTCTATTGCCTATTTTATGAAAAAAGAATCAAGTTGATCTCTTAACCGCGTTTTTGAAACGAACGTTTGAAAACCAAAAAAAAGAGGGTGGAAAAGGTTTTTTTTTTGACAAAAGTATAAATCTTAAAACATTGTTTATAGGTGGAATCCCTAGATAAAAGATCGATAAATCAAATATATTTTCTTTAATATGAGGAGAGACCTAGTTTCTTCCAATGAACCCTTGAAAACCTGGTGTTGTTGGTGTTCTAGCGTCAGGTGTCCCGTTAACACGTCTTTTTTTCACCACACATGGATACTTCGCCCGCACAAGCCGCCCAAGTAAAGGCTTTGCTGGAATCTGGTCTTAGTCTGGTCTGGTGTGGCTGCAAGACTACATCTAAGCTTCTCGTCTGTTCATAGAGTGTACTTACAAATGCCTTCGGGAGACTGATCTAGTCACGCGCCGTTCAGAATCTGGTAGGAATCGGGCCACTTCTGAGCGAGACGACCGATTTATTGCAACAGTTTCTTTGCGAAATCGCTTTTGAACTGTTACAACAGCTCCGTGTTGTTCGAAGGGTGACTGTGAGTGACTCTACAATTAGACGAAGATTGAAGGAACGTGGATTGGTACCACACAAGCCAGCCAATGGGCCGAAATTAACAACTAAGAGCGCGCCTTCAGTTTGCACGTGAGCACTTAAATTGGTCATACCTACAATGGAGCAAGGTTCTCTTTTCTGACGAGAATAAATTATGCTGTATGTTAATGATGGAAGGAAGAAAGTATACAGAAGAAAGGGAGAACGTTATGCACAGTGCTGTATTGAGGAAAAAGTAAGCTATGGTGGCGGTTCATGGACAGTTTGGGGAGGCATTAGTACCGACGGAAAACAGAACTCGCTTTCGTATCTGGACCACTCCTGCCTGCACTAAACGGTCGTCGTTACATCGAAGAATCTCTCGAGGCTCATGTGGTTCCCTATGCACATTTCATTGGCGAAGACTGCATATCAATGCATGATAATGCCAGGGCCCATACCGCAGGAATTGTATAAAAATATAATATAAAAACGGGTATACGTATAATAAAGGTAAAATATGGTTTTAAAACATAGGTTATAGGTTAGGTTTCAACGTTATGAAACAAGTCGTAGCGGAGCGAGACGTCCTCTATTCTGATTAACCCTCTGCAACTGACGTGCCCTAATTTCCAGAAGTCTACAGACGTGGTATTCCACCAGATACCACTTTGGCAGGTTATTAATTGAATTTTAAATACCTGCTGTGAATGTTATTTTTGAATATTTAGGGTGTGTATTGATTTAAAATCAATAAATTATATTGGAATAAAAAACCAATGTCAATTTCAATTAATATTTATTGATAATGTCAAAATCAGTCTTCCAAAACTTACGTTTATACCAAAAGTACAAATAAACCAAATTATTATTACATACGGCTTGAACAATTGAAATGAAATAAACCAAATTATTATTACATACGGCTTGAACAATTGAAATTAAATTGGAACAATTAAAAGAATCAAGTGCATCCACCATCCCACCTCCCTCGGCGACGCAGCCAACGCTCAGCGCACGAGCAATGCGTGCAGCTCGCCGATCGGTGGCTGCCAGTGCCCGTTTGAGCTAAGAACGACACTCGCCTTGATAATGCCGAAATTGTATCGGTGAAACGGTTGGCATATAGTCAACAACAATCACACGTGAGTGTTCAAGCCATATGTAATAATAATTTAGTATGTCAGCTCACGCGAGTTTTAATAATATTATACAAATAAACCATTACATTTTCTGAAGGAACGTTATATTTTTATCAAAGCTAACACTTATTAACCATTAAAAAGACATCAGCAAATTTTATTGGTTCAATCAAAAGATATATGCCCTCAAAATCACTATGGCAATCTTCAGAAATTGACTCGTAGAACGTGGTGTGCGCCCACCGCGACCACTCCCGGGTCACTAATAATTCTAACAAACGCATGAGCACGCGGTAGGAAGGTACTAAGAACGCGGGAGTCATAATTTGAAAAATAAGGACGCAATACACTGTTTTCGTTTTTGTGGTGTCTATCAGACTACCACGTCAGCCGCAGAGGGTTAAAACAATTATGTACCTACATGGGCGTCGTAAGGAGAAGGGGGCAGCTACCCCCCCACCCCCCACCCCCCTTGAAACGTAACAAACACACGGCGCTAGTTTAATTTAAATCAAAGTTATATTTGTACTTCATTATTAATACCTACTAGTTAATAGAATAAAACTTTCGCGATATCATACCATGTGCCAGATTTATTTGGATTCTACAAAATCTTCAATAACAAGCCCATTCGAGGAGAATAATATCTTTGCTTTGAGCTTAGTGCATCCGAAATTCCTAACAACCGCGCAGCAACGATTACGATCAGCACATCAATTTTGTTGCATAGAAACCCTTTCCAATGAGACTGACTGACCCTTGGCTACAATATTGACACTTTATTCTTTATTTTTCTTAAAATAATCATATTTTTCATGACTCTACCGCCATTGTGACTGCAAAGGCACGATTGGCGGTTCATAATGGAGTGTTGACGCCTACACTTATGGTAGTGAATGGTGGGTATGGCAATATAAACATCAGAGTAGAGTGAATGCAGTCGAAATGTGTTCCTTACGTAGTATGTGTGGTTTAACATTGAATGACAGAGTGAAAAATATCGACATACATAATCGTTGCGGCCTGAAAGAAGATATAGTGAGTAGAATAGAAAAAGAAATGCTTCGGTGGCTTGGACATGTAGAGAGGATGAATGAAAGTAGAGTGACGAAAGAAATTTATGGTGCACAAGTGGAAGGTACAGCTCGACCAGGCCGCCCTAGAAGGACGTATTTTGACCAAATTGGCGACATACTGAAGAAGGGCCGTGTCAAAAGTACCCAGAATAGAAGAGCTTGTATGACTAAATTGAAGGATGTGGAACAGGCGAAAGAGGTGTGTCTGGATCGTAGCAGATAGAAATCTGTAGTGTCTGCCTACCCCTCTAGGAGACAGGCGTGAGTATATGTATATATGTCTAACACCAACAACGCTTACCATTGAAAGAAGTTTCTATCCGTCGCTGTTGATCTAAGTATAAAATATCTACAGACTCCTAGGAAATTGATGTTAACTTTTCCAATATTATAAATAACAAGCAATAAAACGATACAATTTGTAACACAAAAGATTTTTTTTTTATATTCCATTGAAGTTGCCCCCCCCCCTGGACTTTCGTCTTCCGACGCCCATGGGTCAACATTTATTTTTAAAACGTAGGCGTACGTTAGATTAGTTGTCAACGTCACGATATAATCAAATCAGAGCCGAGCGAAACGATACAAGAAAGATATCAGTTGAAGTCTGTTTGAAAGACATAAGTATCCAATATAAAAATGTAGGAAAACGAAATTTTATAATTTTCAAAAAAATAGTAGTTGATGCTACAAGGGCGCAAAGGAATAAATTACGAGGACGATTTAAAACACGAGCGTAGCGAGTGTTTTAAACGTAATCGAGTAATTTATTGCTCTTACGCCCGTGTATCATACTACGTTTTTCAATGCATAGTGTGAGGAAATAAAAAAAATATAATTTTGTAAACTTTGAATTGTAATTGGCTCAAAAGGACTAGGTATCCAGAGCCGTTAAACAGTGGAAAAAAAAGTATAACATCTATGGTACACAAGAAAGGCTGCAGGTTAGCCAACCATTGCAAATAAATGAAAAAAAAAATAATAATAAAGCCCTAGGGCAAAATAATCAACTTTCTGTTCGGTTTTGATGCATAAAAAGTGGGCCTTTACGAGCACATGCATTGAAATAGTATATTTCATTACGAGTGCGGAAAGCCTGTCATTGCAAAGAGTTCCGACAAATGTCTACCCGAGCCGAGGCGCAGCCGAAGGTGAGGGTTGACAGTCGGAACAAGTTGCAATGACGGTTCCGCACGTGTACTGAACAACTATTTTTAATACAGTTGCGAAAAAATGAAGCAATTTAATAAAATAATAAAAACACAATAAACTTAACTAACTAATACTCCACGCAATAAATTCGTAGTATGTAGATATGTAGCAACTTTTTGACTTTTCCGGTAAAATGTTCTCCGAAGCATTTTGTGCAATTATACTGAGTTCCGGTGGTGTCAATTCAAATAAAATATCGTCGAAATTACTCATTTTGTGCGACAAACAACTAAACCCGCTTATTCTGAGACCCGCAAAGAAAATTTTTGGAAAATGGCGCCAACCGTAAAAGAATATAAGCAGAGGTTTTTTTTTGTTTTCTTCACCCATTCTGGGTAGGCAAAGGGAACTATGCCCATACAGCCAAGTCTTCAGTAGAATTTTTTTATTGATATGAAATGAAAATGAAATTTAATTAGATGAAATGAAATGAAACCTAACCTAACTCATTGAATCAAATAATTAAATCTGATATTGAAACAAAATAGTAGCTTCTTTTTAGAAATATTTGCATGAATCATAAAAACTTCTTTGATTTTTTTTTAGTAAAAACTTCGTGGTTGGTTTTTTCTTTTTAATAGACATTATTTTGACAGTTGGGAAAGAGAACGCACGAGTTCGGAAAAGGTAAAGAAAAAGCTCGAGTATGTAATAGCCCACATCCCGAACGCTATACGTCCCTGCAATACGCCACTTTTTGAGCAACTGTATTAAAAAAAATATTATGCGTTTCCTAAACTGCGACTATAGCAAAAGCTTTGAAAAATTAAATTGTTAAAAATATTGCTAGGTTGCAAAGAACGCGAAAAAAAAATCTTCTAATAATACAATATGGGTATACTCTAGCTACTAAAATATATAATTGTGCATAAATTACTTGTACAAATCTAGAGTAATCTGTAAAAAAAACTTCAAAATCCTTGTCTGAAACTGGCAGAACGAAAAATATGAAAGAAAAAAAAACCGGCCCAGTGCGAGTTCGGACGGACTCGTGCACTAGGGTTCGTAACACCACACAATACTGGTAATTAATTCCACTTGAAGGACCAACCTCTTGCCTCTGTACAAGCCCGCGCTATTCAGGGCGGTCTGTGCTGCCGATAGTGCCAATCCTTCCCATTTAGAGGACTAGATGTTTCATCTTTTCATGAGTCACTCCTGAATATCTTACCTGGTACCTGGGAAGTTGACCGCCCTGTTTTCGCTTCTTGCCCTACTTCGTTTAGAATAAAAGTTGCACGTGAGACGTGACCGCATCATCGAAGCTGTTGACGCATTTAGTATTTCAAAATTTAGGCATGCACCTTCATATAACACACTCCATTTCACTCACCCTTTCACACATACTCTAATAACATTCCATATACAATTATCACCCACACATCATACATTACTCAACTAGTTTTATTTTGTCTCTTATGTTACTTTTTAATATTTTATAAATTTGTTATCGTCAGATTCACCAGTAAGAGTCTAATTTCCCACAATCCAGGGAATCCTAATGTGGGGATTAGAATTTTATAAAAGACACTTGTCATACAACATAGTAATAGTGCATAAAATATTTTTGTATTTCTTTTTGGTTAATTTGGTTTGGAAATAAACATTTTTTTATTTTTTATCTAGTAAGACTCAATGCCACCAACATTGGCTCGTCGCAGAACTTCGGTATTTCGCAAACGAATAGACCATTCGATATTCATGATGCTACGCAGGCATTTAAAGTGGAACCGGCCCAGCGTGCGTATGTGTGTGGTGGGGTGGCACCTAATAAAGGAGGTTACGGAGATCTTAGTAGCCAGTTTCAAGTCGTGTGAGCAAAAGATCTTGCAGCTCAGCTTTCCGAATGCTGCGGTAGCAGCACCGACCCTGCTGTTGATCTGGTCACACTTTGAAGTTACTATAGCGGAAGTTATCAACCTGCTTCTACACCAAGTTTTCTACACGCGGTGAAAAGCATCACTTATTCCGTTTGCATCATCACCGTCTACATTATAAGGTGTAGGTACTGTACATCATCTACGACTCTACGTATGGTATATCATGGCAGTTCTTTCTTACTACGATCGTAAAAGTTATCTATCATCGTACACAAATGTATACCGCATATTCATGGACGTACGTATTTATTATTATCTCTTTAAAGTCTTTCAAGTGCAGGTACTTAACATCGCACACAACACAAGGTACGGGTCCCATGAATGTCAATGTGACGTCATCAGAAATGTTTACCCCCGGTTTCTGAAAGGCCAATCAATGTTAACATTAGATTAAAAAATAATTATCTGCGGATTAAGCCAGAAAAAGTGGGAATTTTACATTGAAATCAAAAATTAACTAAGTTAATTATTGATTCATCACTATTCAGACTTCATAAATGCTTTATTTTCACCGTGATTTGCGGTTAAAGTTTTTTTAATCTACTGTTAACTTTGATTGGCCTTTCAGAAACCGGGGGTTAGTGTTACAGATAGTGTTGTTATAGATCAGCAAATATCTTGAAAAAAAAAATACACATGGTCTCTATTTGGTGCACTGAAGGCCGAAATTCGTCAGGCCGCGGATCTAGGGCGCGGTAAAATCGTCACCTCACTGGTCTCTAGGAAGCCCTCTACCTACGCCCTCATAACTTTTGCCGTCAGTATGCCTGTATAAGTCGCGCACGGCGACCAAGTACGCACTCTGGCATCGAAACTTAATACTAAACAGTTACATGTACCACAGTACCTAGCGGGAGAAATAATCACTGATAGTCAGATCCTACGAGTTGATTTTGAACTTTGAACGACGTTCTCAATTCTACAGTATTTTTTTGGGAATGTTACTCCATAGCTCCGTCATTTCTGAACTGATTTGAATGACTATTTTTTTTGTTTGGTAGAGCGTTTTGAGTTTGGCCATTATCTGATGGTCTTGTTGACGATTCAATATACGGTTGGTGTGATACTACTGCCGGTGTTCCTCTCTCTTTGCAATCTTCATAAATAATGTTTATAATCTGATTTCTTCTTTCTCCTTTCTTATACGCAGGCAAAACTTAAAGATCTCCCAGTGCCATTACTAGCAATTTGCTTCTATCAATACCAATCTAACACAAAAATCTGATTGGAGCATGCATTGTGTTAAAAGTCAATTCAACCAAGACCAAAGTTATAATTATTGGAAGCCTTTACTTTTTGTCCAGAGTGGAATGACGGATTTTAGAGATAGGGTGAAGAACTTGGGGATTATTATGAATAAGTAATTGTTTATGCTGGTTACCTCAAATTGAAAAAGTTTGTCGGAAAATGTTTGTATCTGCAGGTTCCATGAGATGGCTGCGTAATTTTCTTCCTACTGCAACAAAGATTGCTCTTGCTCAATCCCTCCTTGTACCTCACAATGACTATGCTGACTCTTGTTAGGTACCTTGATCTCACCCCTGAGCAACTTGACAAACTTGAGCTACTTCAAAATGTTTGCATCAGATTTATTTTCGGTATCCGCAAGTTTGATCATATCTATCTGAATTTCGCTCCCAGCTTAGTTGGCTACCACCATCTCACAACTCTAGGTAGGTACCTGCTTTCTATGGCAAGTCTTTCACAGTCGAAGCTGTTCAATTGTGGAATGCTGCAAATGCTTTGACGTGCTTCTTCATTGGCTATTTTAAAGGACTAATTTAGGAGGCGTTGTTACGCGCAAACATCCATACTAACGCTGTCAACACATTGTGGGGTGTCTATTGAATGTTATTAATTTATTATAATATTTTAGGTTGAGTCCATTAACATTATCTAGATCTATGTTTAAGTCGAACTAAAAATCGCGAAATTTGATTAATTTGTGTTTAATGTTTTAATAACAAACCTCTAAAATACGTAAATTCAACCGTTTTTTACCAAAAGTGTAACCGAATGTGCTTTTGTTTTAAATAAAATAAAAAAATGAATACGAGTCACGAAAATGTAATCTAGATTAATAATAACCAAAAATAATGTCTAAAAACGTCGACAGTCTTGCCAAAAGGTGGTTACTCCTGTAACAAGTTTTCAATTTTGCGCCCGCGACGACATCGGCACGATTGTATTGTTTACGCAAGTGTCATGGAGCGTGCATATTATAGCAAAATGAAACAGCATGACATTTGGCCGCGCCCACAACTGAGCTGGACGCGTCATGTCTGCTCTAGTACCGATATACATCCTAGAAAGTACGGTCGCCAGCATGACAGTCTACCTATTGGCAATTCTTTTTACGGCGTCATCATAACCTTAAAATCGTTTACAAATAGGGAGCTTGAACTGCAGGCGACTGTACATTGGTAGTAATTTTTTATTGTAAATTAGGACATTATATGCATATTTTGGGAATTTTCCAAAGCAAAAGATCAAATATAGGTAAGGATAATTTATTCCATAATACAGCATTAAGACAAACCGGAATGTCACAGATTTTCATTGCATCAATTTCAATAAAAATAAAAATTATATACCTCCCACCGCAGTATCCAAGTATTTATTTTCGAATTGTGTTAACAATTTCTTCTAAATTATTATAAAAATGCTAAGTTTATCAATAAATTGTGTAAGAGCGAAGTACCACTGAAATTCTGAGCACTGTCTCCCTGTACACAGGAGAACACCTCAAAATCATCGTGTCATCTAATATATATACCTAAATTACATGTTAAGAATAATCTCGGTTCGCCATGAGAAATATAATGTAAATGCCGGTCGATTCACGACTCATCGTAGCGAACGAGCGTCGGTTCGACCCTGTTGTATGTAACGTACATAACAGCTTACTCTACCTAGTTAACTCCATAAAAATAAACTATCATCATACAATAAGTCGTTCAAATAAGACGTGGAATATGCACACTAAGTGATGATTTTACTTATTTTACTCATTGTCACCGTACAAACGAAACAGAAAAGAAAATTATTCTAAGTTGTCAGCGGCTACAGGGCGATGTGAATAGGCTGCTTGCGTATCGAACGATACTCTATATATTCACGACTTCGTCATTAAGAAACCGATGTTCAACAGAAGGATCCCCTATTCTTTCTCTACTCAGCTAAAAATTAAAGTCGTAACTGTGAATTAACTTTAAATACTTTATTAAGACAACTTATTCCACATACAGTATACATATAAAACATGTTATGCTGTGATTCACTTTTATCACGTGTCGGCTGAACCTATCCACATCACAATGCGCGGCACCGTTGCGTTCACCATCCATAGTTATTATAAACAAAAAAAAAACTGAATTTTGCAATAACTTTACACACTATATTTTGTTCGGCGTCGTCAGCGATCGAGCCGGTACCGCACGGCATGGTCCCAGACGACAAATCCGTCACCGGAGATCTATGCGGCACCAGCTCGGTCGCCTGACGACGCGGTAATACATTTACGATTCCGCACATAATACATTATAGCAAATAAAGTTAACATATCTTAAACCATAGTCTCTTTCCGTGATCAGATTTGTCTGTGTATGTGTGTGTGGGCACGGTTAGCGGTTAGCGCTCTTGAGCTGATTGGAGAGCCAGTCCAGGCCCTCGTAGAGTCCGTCCCCGGATGTGGCGCAGGTGGCCTGGATGTACCAGTTGCGGTTGCGCAGCGAGTGCAGGCCCAGCTTGTCTGTTATCTCCGCCGCGTTCATGGCGTTCGGCAGGTCCTGGAATACACGGATTGTTACTCTGGAGCCAAGCGACTTATGCACTGTGGACGTGTTTTGATAGCAAATCAACTCATGCTACGTGCTGCGATTTTTTGCTTCCTGTATAAGGTTAAATAATATAAGTTGGCGAAACTCAAAACATAGGTAGTCCTAGTCTATATGAACAACTGTTTGTATGGGAGCTAAGCGAAATTCGCAACTTTTTTTCTCTTCCTCCCTTATTCTAAGCTTCCTCCCATACAAATTGCCCCGATCAACTGACTGTCCAGTATGGAAAGGTGAAAACAAATTTTAAGAATTTGGCTTAGCTCCCATACAAAAAGTTGTTCATATAGACTAGTACTACATGTTTTGAGTTTCGCCAACTAATATTTTTTAACCTTATATATTGTGTACAATGCACTATTTTTTTGGGGGGTGTTAGTCAGTTTTTGGTTATGCGAGAATAGGCAAAACAATGAGGAAACAATAACTTTTTATTGGAGATAGAACTATAAAATGTAACATCTATCCAACTGTCTGTATCACTATATAAATGTACACCTAATAACTGGCTTGTTACCCAGAGAGGTCCATAATAATGTATTGTTTGAAATGTTTATTACAACGATGGGTTTTACCGTAGTACACGGCATTTTACAGCAAAACTTCAAAGACTGGGTATAATAACAATCTTAGAAGAAGACAAAAAGATCAAGTGCGAGTCAGACTCGCGTACCTGGGGTTCCGTATTAACCGTTTTTTTTTTAAATTTCTCATTTGTGTTCAGCTTTTTTAAATCGCTGTAATTTTCCTATAATTGGCCAGTTATGACCTATAAACATAATTTTTTTCAAAATTTTTGGTTCACCAGTGTCGGAGGTAAGGGGGGGGGACTTTGAGGATGATGGTGGAAGTAATTATTTCGTAATAATTGCTCACTTTTGTTTTTTTTTCAATCGTGTTTATAAAAAATCTCAACAGTCTTACAGCTCCTAGTAGATACCGGGATGTCAGGGCAACGTGCGACGACGCTTTACGAAGCCGAAACTAGTCGATTATATTAGATCTTTAGATCGATGTGCATTATTTACGGCCCCGATCTGTATGTTTATTAACTCAATTTGCTTTAAACATACATTTAGATAGGCCTTTTTATCATAGGCTTTTTATTATAGGCCTTTTTATTTACGCCCTTTTGAAAAGCTTTTATTGTTATAAAGTCTACAGACTCTACAATTAACTAACTAACGAGACAAAATAATGCTCGGAAGGTTATCAAAGTTCAGCTTTTAGCGACATTTATGTGTTTCATGTAAGATAAGTAATGATCAATTAGTCAATGTAAACAACTTCTTGTTCCTTTCATTTACATACTTATCCAAGTTTCTGGGTCATTAGACTCATCATACCCTGACAGAGTTTTCCCTTGTTTTCTATTTCCTATATTATTATTACCATAATATTATTTTTGTACAAAATCTACGTCCATCAGTTCCGCTAACGTACAGTCAGCGCACGAGTTGAATGCAGACCTAAGGAATGCGCTATATATACACACAGATATACACAGGCGTGCGAGGGAGGTGTACGGACGATGAGATTCTCCCACCCTTAACCTCAGCCCCAGACTGCATTCAACTCGCGCGCTGACTGAAGTTGTAATCTTGTTTGAGAATGGGATTCCAAATTTACTTATTAAATATTTTAGAATATGACGTTATCCAAGATTTTCCCTTTTATTGTTTTCCAGAATCCTAGAAAATTACACGAAAACCTACACGAAACATTTTTGATTAATAGGCCTCGTCGTCCTTTAGTTATGCCGCAGACAGACAAATACCAAGCCTTGCTAAAACTATAAGGGTTTTTCAGATCGCTTCAAAAACATAAACATGTCAGTTCTAATCTAATAGTATTTGCTGCAATATGGATATTACAATAATAGTTTAACATGCAGAACCAAAACTAATTCATAATAAAGTTTCAAACAGTGGCAATTTTTATTGTCTTGGTAGGGAAAATACCCAGGAAATTTTTAATGTATTTAAGCTACAGGCACAGTATTCTACTGTGCCACAGATGTCACATCTATCATGTTTTAAATTCTCCGAGTTACTTGGATGGTTACCTATTTAAAACTGATCCGGGACCTTGCACGCCATAAGTGTTTCAAAGGGACATCAGAAACCAAGACAAATACTCTTTATAGAACACCAAATACACAAAATAAAATAAAAAACAAGATGGTTACATTTGGCGACCTTATCGCTTATAGCAATTTCTTTTAGACAACAGGAAATAATTGTTCCTCCCTCCTTATTAGTTGTTTTTTGAGAATTAGCTGTATTGTAAGTGTAAATGGTTACCTGTTACCTGTTTGTTATTAATTCAAGATGTAACCTGTTTGTTATTAATTCAAGATGTTACCTGTTTGTTAGCGAAGATTAGCAGTACCGCATCTCTGAGCTCGTCTTCACTTAACATCCGCATCAGCTCCTCGCGCGCCTCCCCGATACGCTCCCGGTCGTTACTGTCTACTACGAAGATGAGTCCCTGGAATATTGGACACAACATATGTTAAATTAGGGTTCCGTGCTGCTAATGGAGCGGGAGACTTGACAAAGTCGAGGTTAAAGCTAGCGATGGTCTATTGAGCTCTTTTATTTGGCTTCCGAGAGAAAATGCGTGACATTACATATATGTTAGATTTACACTTTTCCTTACACACAAATATATTTATTGGAGGTGAAATTATGAACATGAGAAGGTGCAAGGCAAGAGCACTGTTTTAGTTCTCAGCTGGTTGTCACACTAGACTGGTTGTCAACTTGTTATAAATATTTATATTAAAACCACTTTAGAATGCTTATATTATAAGACACAAATATAAATAATTATTGCTATTAGTCTGACAGAGATACTACTAAAATCGTTAAAAAAAAACATTAACTTTTACTTATGGGTTCTAAGTCATACCCAGTGATAATTACTGTTTGTACACTTTTCTACCTGATCTAGGTCGACGACCAGATGTCTGTAAATGATGCATGTGAATAACTTAAAGGGAGAAAAAAATTATGAATCTCTTTTGTTTTGCAAAAATAAAAATAGAACCATAGTAGATGCTAGTGATTGTTGGCACTTGATGGAATTTATAAAACATTGTTTAAAATAACACTTGTACTTATCCACATATTATAACTTTATTATGCCCAACCGGTTTCGCTGTAAAGCATTTTCTGGGGCTTTTTACACTAATAAAAGCATAATAAATATATAATATGTGGATAAGTACAAGTGTTTTTTTAAACAAAAATAGAACCCTTGTATTTTAATAATATTTATATACATTGTTGAAATTGTTATAAAATGATAAAACATGCATTTTTACTGTCCTTATACATATAAATGTTTGCAAATGATTTGTCTTTGTTCCCTTTTGAGTTATTCACATAGTTTACAAATACCTAGCCCTTGACCACAATCAGTTTGAAAATGTTAAGGGTTGTTTCTCCAGATTTGTAATAAAATATTAAGAAATAATTATAACGGCCAAAGTACAACTTTTAGCTAAGAAAACTTATTGTTAAAAGTTTGCTATATGCATAAACATATTTTTAATGGTATAAACATTAGCTATAAAACAATTAGCTTTTCCATAGACGTGATACTAGATGTAAATTCCTAAAATTATCTAATATCATGCTTATAGAAAATCCAATTATTTGGAAGCTACCATAATCATTATAAATATATTTATGCATATAGCAATTTTAACAATAATTGTCTTAGCTAAAAGTTGTACTTTGGCCATTATAATTATTTCTTAATATTTTGTTACCAAACCGGAGAAAAAAAACCCTTAAAGCCCACTTCAACATGGTAAACATTAACTATTAAAATTGAAAAAAGCAACTCCTGAATTAAAAGTTGTTGCAAACTCATTTGTTTCCAACTATGTACCTATCAGAAGACAAATTCAGGCCAGAAAATGAACATAGTGCCTACTTAGAAGTCTTAGAACATAATGTAACAATTTTAGAATTATTGTACAGTCAGAATCATTCAAAAACTGAAATAAGTATTTAAACAATAAGAAACGTAACTCATATCTTGATAATGAAATTGCTTGAATTCAGTTCACCAAAAAGTTGAAACACTAGTACATGGTTGAGTCACAATCACGAATAATAAAAAACCTATTGTTATCTATATTATAATGGGAATGAATGCCACATATATATAATCGAGTTGGATTATCCTTTTAGTGAAGTAGGTATTTGAGTTGATGATTGCCTGACAGCATATAAATTCAACAGGATATTGAAAAGTTTTTGAACTCTACAAAATAAACACACCACAAAATGAAAAAATCTGTCAAAATATGAAAAGTATCCAAATGACAAAAAAAATAACAATACAATTTACTTTAATTACATAAAAGGTTTGGTCTGTCTGTATTAATGTGTAAATGTGGAAAGTGTGATAAAAAAAGGAAAGCCATCAAGCCATATGTTGGAATATTTCACTGTCAAAAAAATTTCTTGTGCGAGGCTAACAGGTACCTAAACACCTGCCCACCCCATACAAAATCAGGATGATTTGGCAATATTTGTACAAACTGTTAAGTAACTTGCCTGTGTGTTCTGGAAGTAATGCCTCCACAGTGGCCTAATTTTGTCCTGACCGCCGACATCCCACACAGTGAAGCTGATGTTTTTATATTCTACAGTCTCAACATTGAACCCTGAAATTATTTAATACATGCATATAAGTCATTTCTTCACTACATATTGAAAGATTTATTAGTGAGTTGGTAATCAATATATATTTTCAATTAGGTAAGTATTTGAATGTAGTAAGAAACGAATTTAGGCGGTAGAGCTGATGCCAGGCTCGCCTATGGAGGTACCACCATCTTACTCGCAAACCCTCTGAAGTCACTCCGGGGAGAGTAAAGGACAGCTACCAAACAGGCACGACCAGGTGACCCACCATGCCTGAGACCAATTGTGGAATAGTAGTAAGAAATTAATCTAGGCGGTAGAGCTGATGCCAGGCTCGCCTATGGAGGTACCACCATTGTACTCGCAAACCCTATGAAGTTACTCCAGGGAGAGTAAGCGGACAGATACCAAACAGACACAACCAGGTGACCCACCATGCTTGAGACCGATTGATGCTGTTTATTTTTATCCCTCATTGCCGGCCTTTATGTAAAACAGACTGGTGTCTCGCAGTGGACTCACTGGTGCTAGAGTTTCGGCACCGCCCTTACCAACTCGCATGCCCAGCGTGTATTAGTTTGGCCATTTTATCTAGGACCGCCAAGAGGCGAAATCTTGCAAAGGCGTATATCCAGCAGTGGATGAACCAGGCTGATGCCTGAATGCAGTTCAGTAAAATTGGCACATCTTTAGAAATTTGATTTATATGAAACAATAACGAATAGCTACAGGATTTAAATCAATGTGATATTATCTTGTTCGGTAGCTGGGAATTGTCATTAACTGAATATTACTAACATACATTATTTAATTGGTACAACATTCTTTTGATTAGGTTGGTAAACAGCTCATTATGAAAAACCTAAAACGGAAGAGCTGACAGAGACCATTTTAGGGCAAAATCAGACTTATAAATTAATCACAATAATGGTAAGGCTTTTAAAACCACATTAGGTTGAGAAATTACAAGAATGAAGGCTATTATCAAGTTTAATCCTATTTTGGTATTAAATACATGAAATACATGGGGCTTTATAAAACAAAACTATTTCTTTCAGAACACATTGTTGACTCCATAAACTAACACCCAAGCTAAAAAGTAAAATCATCATCTACATATCGTTGGCTCTCTATTATAAGGTTCTGTGTAAAAAAAATAGGTATAATACAAGGTTCTATGTGACAATAGCTAATGAATGACACATAGAACCTTGTGTTGTTCCAATTTTTTTTACATAGAACTTTGTAATAGTGAGCCAACAATATGTCACATTTAATACCATGAATGAAATCCATTACATGTTCATGGGCCATTAAGCTTTCAAAAGACAACTCTAGGAGACAAGACTTTCACTAATAGTTTAAGAAAATTGTTGCCACATAAGCTATGCCAACAATACACTAATTTCATCATATTGATACTTATTCTACCAGAACAAGGGGGATGTTTCATCATGTCAGCTTGCTCCTGTCACAGAGGACAGCATTGAAAGTGATAGACCAAGCACCCACTAGTGAACTTCTTTCTCTTTTATCTGACCTCTTACCAGAGAACCTCTATCCCAGATTTCAAGAAATAAAACTAGCAATACTTTCTACATCAAAAAAACAGTATTAAAATAGTAGCACTTACCAATAGTAGGAATTGTTGTAACAATTTCACCTAATTTCAATTTGTATAAGATTGTGGTTTTACCAGCAGCATCCAAACCAACCATCAATATTCTCATTTCCTTTTTGCCAAATAGGCCTTTAAATAAATTTGCAAACATATTCCCCATTTTGCAGCCTTTTTATTTATTCTGGAAGCAAAGAAAATGTTGATATTATTCAGGCTGTCGTGAGTCACTCGTCAGCACGTTCCTTCAATCAATGATAATGACATGGCAAGTCGGCGGAATCTGACGTTGTTCAGCATAGGTCCTCATCAATATAAAGTAGACGAAGTGCGAATGGTAATAACTGTGCATCATGGAAACTATTGGAGCACAAACTTCTCAGCGTGTGGTAACGATTTCCAACAAAGATAGATACGCCGCCCGCCACTGCTTTTGCCAGCAGCGGTCGACACCCTCAGTCAATAATGCGTAAACGACCATCTTTTACGGCAAATTTCTTCGTATCAACTATTTACAACAGTGTAAAAATATGAATTGAATGCATTTACTCACATTTTCGGAAGAAAAGATCTATATTATCAAGAAAAATCGTTCACTTTAACGAAATCACTACAATCTGCTGGATGTCAAAATGGCGGCGAACGTGGACGTTTGTTCATGGCATGCCACGTATTGCCAAAAAGTGGCCAGTGTTCCAAAAATATATATCTTGGTGTATTTTCAAAGCTTTTCCGTGAGTGTCTGTTATTGACTTGTAAATTAGCTAAGTTAATGAATTTTCATTTATTTGAATTTGAAAATATGTTTCACAAGGTTAAAAATAAAATCCGACGCGGAAGGACAGTGTGTGAGCATAAGTCGGTAAGAGACTAAGAGTAACAAAATAGGTCTGATGCTCCGTAGATACGTAAAACGGAACAACCTTGTTCATGGCAGGCAGCGGCGCGCAGTGTTGCCACCTTAGCCCTTTTTGGGCTAGATCTAGCACTTTTTACTGTAGTTGAACTCGTTTTTTGATGATTTAGCCCGAAAAGAGCAATCTAGCCCTTTTCGTTATGTATGTAATTATAGTTCTGTGAACCTAATTAAAACTAAAACCAGAAACAAATTGGGGCTAAAAACAATGATATCCATACTACGTAAAGTCGCCGTCAATAGAAATTGTGGACTATGTAAACAAACCGTTTTCTCAATTTTTCTCAAGGTTCTGTCACGGAGTCTCATTGAACATTATTCCAAATCATGAAGCATCAAGTCTTACCAGTCATTCACTGTATTTCATCATGAAATATTCAATAATCACCAGTTAATTACGGAAAATTATAGAATCAATAGTCAATTCTGTACTGCGTCGAGATTGCTGTCATATTTTTTTATCATCGAATCTGTATTGTCTTTGAAAATTGGTGATGTACGAATCTATTTGAATATAAACCTATTTTATTCGTAATGTTATTTTATTCCGTAATTTTTTTTTAACAGCGTCACTTCGTAATCTTTGACATAAACGTGTGTGTGATTCTATCGAGAGCTGTGTGATCTTCCAGCGTTGCTCTAAAATGTGTAGCTCATGTCCTAAAAGTAAAAGAAAAAATGAAAGAACTGGATGGGATAATAGATACGGCCAACGACTCTGTGACGGAACCATTTGTAATTAACGTGGGCGATTTGACTAGCGATTCATCAGAATATTTTAGCGATGAATCAAATAAAGAAAACTAATTAAGCACCTAACATATTTTAATCACATACTTACCCATCTCTAGATAGTTCACCTATTCATAGACAAAGACAACATGGCGCTTTGTTTACATAATTCACAATTTCTATTGACGACTACTGTATACGATGGGGTTTAAAACGACACAGAGAGTGTTGCTGTTCACACAAGGTGTCAACTGAAATAATAAAAAACTGTAGGATTAATTTAAAATTTTCGTTCAAATCCGCAAAAAACGCAGATGTCAATCAGCCATCAACTTTTTCTGCTTCAGCAGGTACGATTTTTAACAATTCAATAACTAGTTTTAATTACTCTGTTGCATTTACTGAAATTACTTCCTACATTTCAAATAAACAATTTTTAGCACTTTTGATGGCAAAATTTGCTAAATCTAGCCCTTTCTAGCTTGTCCAACTGCTCTTTTTCAAAAACCAAGGTGGCAACACTGGCGGCGCGTGGCGGCCGTGTGGTTGGCGCGTAGTACAGACTGTACAGTGTGCGCCAATCTTTTAGTCGCCTCTGAATGAGTTACGAGTGCAAGCTTGCGTAGGTACAGTCGAGGAAACAATAATATCATCGGTTGATTATTAAATGTTTACTATATGTGGGAAGGCGTACTTGTTGTACCTATCTATTTAATTATTTATTAATTATTTTAGTACAATCTTAACTATATAAATAAAACGCATTAATATAAACACCATTTTCCTACATTGTTGCCTTAAAACGCTATAATGTCCGCGAGGCATAACAACAACAATAAACTTAAACAAACTAAATCAACAAAACAATAAATAAAGGCAACAAAAACAATAACAAACAGATTCAACGATAAACTTAATAGAATCATAGAATTTTTTCCTCGACGGTACTTTTCATGCAACGCGCGCGAGTGTAGTGTACGGACGTAGCACTAACACTAACGCATAGTGTTGACACCTGCTAAATGGCAAGCGGGGGGTGTGGTGCGGTACGCAGGTGGGTGTGCTCCGCGCCCTCGCTCCTGTAACGTCCCCCTGACACCGTTGAACGGCTATTGCGTCACCTCTTGCGGCTATCTTCAGAGGCGACTAAAAGATTGGCGCGCACTGTAGAGCAAGTCACCAGATTTTTGCAAGTTTTAGACATAGAGTATACAAGGTGACTTTTTGATCATCGTCCAAATTCATACTGGTGGCTTGGTAAGTGATGAGTGTCATGGATCAATAACAATTTTTGTAAAATTCGTTTAATGAAATTTCGACTCCCCATAGTGATTCACTCGGGACTGGAAGTGAATTTCTATGGGAAGCCGAAATTTCATTTTACGAATTTCACAAAAATTGTTATTGATCCAAGATACTGACCGCTTATCAAGCCTCCAGTATGAATTTGGACGATGATCAAAAAATCACCTTGTATAATTAGACCGGATTTTAGTTCCTTACTTTTAATTTTAGTTCCTTACTTTCAACAAATATCAACAAAATTTACGCTTCGTCTTTGCTTCGTTTTGTGTGTGCTAGTGATTTCGTAGTTTTCTTTTCTTTTTCTTGATAATACCCAACGGACCTTGCTATCTTTCGGTTTCTGACAAACTTTACTATACAGGCGTGTTCATAAAGTGAAGGTCGTGACACGGGTGTGTGCGCTAGTGATTTCGTAGTTTTCTTTTCTTTTTCTTGATAATACCAAACGGACTTTGCTATCTTTCGGATTCTGACAAACCTTACTAATTCAGTGGCGTGCACAGAACTTTTTGCTGGAAAAGCAAACAATTGGTCAAGAACAACAATAAAAAAAATATGAAAAAATTTAAATATCACATTGAAAAAAAAAAATTTGTATGACGCCAGGGTAGACAATGTCTACCCTAGAGTGAAAATTTCCTATACAAACTTTTTTTTTCAAAGTGATATTTTAATTTTTTAATATTTTTTTTATTGTTGTTCTTGACCAATTGTTTGCTTTTCCAGCAAAAAGTTCTGTGCACGCCACTGCTTACTATACAGGGGCGTATTCATAAACTGAACTGAAGGTCGTGACACGGGTTCTAATGCCATCTCTGTCGCACTTCTTGAAAGTTGTGTACCTACGCTATTTTGCTGTCAGTATTGGAACCTAACGAAATTGTTAAGTTATGAACGGCAATCCAAGTGACCCCTGATTGAAAACCATTATTCTTTCCGTAATAAATCCTTAGGGAAACGTTTCAGTTTTCAGCAATGGACCCCACTTATCAATCATTACATCCCAAAGATGCCTGCAAACAAATTATTACTATATTTATATGGTGATCATTTTGACAGAGATCATGCAAGGCCATTTCCGAGACCAAGAAGAATGCTGTCCCAAAGCTAATGGCAACATACCACATAACCCGCTATTTTTTTGCAAAAGTTACGGGTCCAAAACGGTAAATATCAAGAAAACAACAATGCTTTCTCAAAGTTGAACATGATGGCAAAAGGTACCACATGGCAAGAAATATTCGCTTAAATAACTTACGGTTGTATCTCCAACACAACCTGCTGCTTTTTATTGCAAGAATACAACAAATGTATTAAGTATTTATTATACATACTGGAAATTGCCAAGTACGCGAGACGAAACTTGCATAACTTTAAAATAAACGGTGACATCCATAATATCATCACCAGACGACGCCACCTACTATATATGCCCAAGACGAGATTCGCCAAGTCTGACAAAATTCTCAACGTCCTAGCTCCAAAGGTATATAATGGTA
Source organism: Ypsolopha sequella (assembly GCA_934047225.1). Classification (NCBI taxonomy): domain Eukaryota; kingdom Metazoa; phylum Arthropoda; class Insecta; order Lepidoptera; family Ypsolophidae; genus Ypsolopha; species Ypsolopha sequella. The sequence continues at coordinate 16,819,038 of OW203996.1, forward strand.
TCGATTCGGCACTTACTTGACAGGACTAACCTTATTTTAAGAGTCCTGTCTTTTTCTATCTTTATCGAAAAGACAAGGACAGAATGCTTAAATTAAGTTTAGTCCTGTCAAATAAGTTAAGATGTGCTACACCGAATCGGTACCAATGTCCTTCCGGATGACATAAAGTCCGCTCCAAGCGAAACCGTTTTTAATAATAGGCTGAAGAAGTTATTGGTCAGTATGGCATGTTACACGACTACAGAGTTTTTTACCGATGTCGTGTTGGCCCAGGTAAAATACACATAAAATCTAATGTATAAAAAGTATATATATATAGAACTGACACTTAAATTTTTCCTCAACTATTATTATTTAAATAACTAATATTTTTAGATAAACTGTTTTTTATTACATATTTAATTTAATGCTTTTAATTTCATTTTTAATATATAACAATGACGTGTAAATTTTTATTTACCAATAAATGATTTGTATTTATTTTATTTTGAATAGTATTATTTTTAGTTATTTTCATTACTACTTTTTTATTGTAGGAAATTTTTACGGCAGATTTATTACGAAATTTTTTATTTTGAAAAGTATTATTTTTATTAATTCCATAACAAAAGTTCAATTCCAAGAAAATACAAAAAATTTATTAAGTACTAGCTTTTGCTAGCGGCCTCACGTGCTTCATAAATAATAGCCTATGTCATTCTCCGGCCCATAAACCATCACTATGCAAAAAATCACGTCGATCCGTTGCTGCGTGAAAGAAGGACAAACCAACAAACACACTTTTACATATGTATACAACGTGTAACAGAAAGGTGTAACCTTATTTAAAGAGCTTATTCAGTTGGTATAGAACAACTTTTACTATGGAACAAACACCGTATCTCGAAAAAAAATAATAGTTAACCGTTTCATAGAAAAATGCAATGCCGCTCGGCCGAAATGTATGGAAGGACAGATTTTTTTTTGAGTTTTCAGGGTTGGCTCCATAGTAAAAGTTGTTCAATACCATTGACTGACTAAGCTCTTCAAATATGGTTACACCTTTCTGTTACACGTTGTATAGTAAAAGATCTATTTTTTATTTAAGTTAGCTGTTTTAACAACTTAATGGCGTCAGTTTCGTTATATTTTCTGTCAAGTTATGACTTACGAAGCAAATATGCAAAGAAATTGGATGTAATGGTAAGGCTAGTATACATTTTTATATCTTTTTAATTAAAACGTTGAACACTAACTAGAATATCATTCACATAAATAAGAGGAAATCGATTTAAATGTATAACATACCTATAGTATAACAGCAAAGCCTTTTATAAAACTTCGTAACAATTTCTGACAAAAAAAAGTAAAACTTACTTGACCACGCATGCAACCACTTTTTTTACAGGTTTTTGGACACGTCAAATAGAAAATGGCGTCAAATAGAATCAGCTATGGTCTAAATATTGCCAGCTTACGAATTACTATAATTTTATTAAATTAAACTGTACTTACCGTAACTAAACCTGACCACTTATAATATTTGAATTTGATGCTTTGATTCGCAAAACGGAACAATGTTGAGGCGCGTCATTAGCAAAACGGAACGCATACTCAATCAGCTCAACACAACACTGAGCATAAAACACAGCTCAACTATTCATCAGCTGTTTTTTGACATGCTAATTTGTAGTATAAGGGTACGTTTCGTAACGTGTGATTATCACTCGGAGCGATGCGAATTTTACCCTGCATCGTTCAAAAATCGACCCGAGTGAAACCGAGGGTAAACGAACTGTTACCTGACAGTTGCGCTAAGTGTTTAGAAACGCTTTCGGGAAATGTGACCCCGCGTTCCGAAATAGAATTATTTCGCTAAAATCGATTACGAAAGTATGAAGTGAATGGCTTATGATCCATTGTAATTCTATTTCGGACCGCAGGGTGAATATCGCACTGACAAGTGCGATTTCTAAGGGTACGTTTCGTAACGTGTGATTATCACTCGGAGCGATGCGAATTTTACCCTGCATCGTTCAAAAATCGACCCGAGTGAAACCGAGGGTAAACGAACTGTTACCTGACAGTTGCGCTAAGTGTTTAGAAACGCTTTCGGGAAATGTGAATATCGCACTGACAAGTGCGATTTCTAACTCTGTTTGGGTACCGTTAAAATTCGCCTGACAGTTGTCATTTCGGAGTTTTCTCGGGATTCGGACAATTTTTGAAAATAGAATTCAACATTTCCGTACGAATACGAGAAAATGTTTCGAAACTGCTTCGACAGGATTATGGCTTGCAAATGCAAAGGTTGCAATGCCATCCATATTAAAAGCAATAGGTATTTAGGTACTTTAATTAATTTATTTATTTTGATTTGAGGTTATGTATTTACTTGACGTGTGTCACTCCAGACCGTTTCAAAACGCTTTTCTCACGGGAATCACTCGCAAGCGTTTCAAAACCAGATCTTTCATTCTCTTTCTAGTATATAGCTTTGTCTCTTTCTTAAAAACGAGTGAAATTTCGCACGAAGATCACACGTTTTGAAACGTGGCCTAATTGTAAATTTAGTGATTAATCTCTGTTTGTTTTATTAAAAAATAGAAATATTAAGTTTTAAATTCTCACAAAGTTAAATAATTATCATGTCTCATGTTTTTCAATATCAAGAAGTTCTAGCCCAAATTAGAAACCATGACAAAGACAAAGAGGTTATGCTATTGTTAATACTTTATCTATGCATTTTGTGAATTATACAATGCATTTAACCAATGATAAAACTTCAGGTCACCAAGCTTGTCGACTGGCTTTCTAATGCTCCATCGTACACAACATTTAGGATCAACAAGCTAAGAAACTTTGACACTCATACTTTGGAAACTTTGTTGATGAATGTAAGTTGTTTTTAATTGTTCATACTTTTGAACAACCTGGGACACAACTGAAGGATTTTTTAATAATCATGAAAAAAATAACCACAGGTTATGTATGGCGGTCACTCCACTTTGTTTCGCAACTCGCTATACCTAACCTAACAGTTCTCTTCTCAGCTGAAGGATTTCTAGGTTGCAAGTCTTTTTTCCCATAGTGCCCTCTTATCTACACCCCAACCAAACTGTCGAAAAATTTAAAAAGTAAAGTAAATCACTTCTTTAAACAATCTCTCTTCATTTGACCTTTTCTGAATCCTGAATGTACAAAGGGAGATACTAAGTTGTGGGCAAAGGCAGAAATGCTTGATCCGTAAGTGGTGGATACAAGAGATCAAATCTAGAAATGGTCAAATGAAGAAGATGAGTTTTCACCTAACATCAAAATTATTTTTTATTTTTGTCAGTCCGTAAATGCAGTGGATGCATTCCTTATGGAATATCAACATACAGGGTTGTTGCAGCCTGAAAGAAAATGTAGCGACTAGAATAGAACAGACAGACGGACAGCGGAGTCTAAGTAATAGGGTCCTGTCGGTTACCCTTTGGGTACGGAACCCTAAAATGCTTTGGTGGTTTGGACATGCAGAGAGGATGAATGAAAGTAGAGTGATGAAAGAAATCTATGGTGCACGAGTAAGTCGAAGGTAGAGCTCGACCAGGCCGCCCTAGAAAGATTTATGCTGACCAAATTGGCGACATAATATTATTGAAGAAGGACAATGTCAAAAGTACCTGGAATAGAAGAGCTTGTATGACTAGATTGATGGATGTGGAAGAGGCGAAAGAGGTGTATCTATCCCCCTGGGAGACAGGTGTGATGTATGTATGTAAATAAAATAAATGGATTTTTATACCTTTATTATTATAAATAATATACCTTATTATTTCCAGCAAAGTGTCCAACTGGGATCAAAAGAGCTTCCAAAATATTATTTCCTAAAACCTGACTGTTTGGTGCTTGAGCAATGGCCTGCAGATATAAAAACCTTAAAAACTGGAACAGAAGTCATAGTAGATGCCGCATGTGCAGCTGCTGTCTTGAGAGGAGCTCATGTTTATGCCCCCGGAGTTATGGGCCTGGCTGCAAGTATGCTTTTGAAACCCAAGAAATTACATTACTTTATTTAGGTATTTTCATTACTTTTCTCATCTATTTTCAGATTGTCTAATAGATGACAAAGTGGATATTTTTGGTGACATGGAGGGAAAATGCAAAAAGGGACTGAAAGTGCGTTATGATGGGGCCAAACTGTTCGTTGGGACTGGCCAATTAAAGATGCTTAGGCATCATTTGTATGGTGATGATCTAGTCCCAAGGTATAAATTAATTAGTACATTAGTACAGTAAATGCAAACCATATTTAATGTCTAACCTGGATATTTGTCATACTTTTTAGTGGTATTGCAGTACATACTATGTTGCCTGTCTCAAGGCTGCCAGTTGTAAATGAAACTTTGTACCCTGCCGGAGATATCTTGCTTCAAAACTTACCATCTTTGGTATGTGGCTGGGTGATTAATGCCCAGCCAAAAGAATACATACTAGATATGTGTGCAGCACCTGGCAACAAGACCACACACTTAGGGGAAATGTCAAATAATCAGGTGAGAAAGAAAATAACTTATTTGCATAGTAAAATAAAATATATTTGCTTTTTGTTAATTTGTAAAATATTCATTCGTTCCCAACAACACCACCAGTAGTAGAAACAGTGCTCCTGCCTGGAGTTGTGGGGAATAAACCGAATGATCACATTTCAATGGCAAAAAATATCACAAAGTTGAAATATAAATTTTCACTAGGTATAGGTATTTCTTATACTAATTGTAGGTACTCGATGTATTGTGACTTTGTGACATATTAAAAACATGACACAGACATGTCTGATTGATAAATAGTATGTAACTTTTACATATCAATTTCCTTATTTTACAGGCTATTATTATTGCGATAGACAAAACTATTCAAAAAGTGGACAAAATAAATGCAAATACTTTTGCTCATGGCATCACATGTGTAAAAGGCTTTGCTTTTGACTCTACAAAGTGTTATTCTGAAAATAGTAAAGGAATCAATGATGGGCCTCCATTTCCTGAAAATAGTTTTGATAAAATTCTCTTGGACGCGCCATGTAGTGGACTGGGACAAAGACCACAACTTTTAAACAAAATAACTCCTAAAATGTTGAGTTCTTATAAACATGTACAAAGAAAACTAATGACAACTGTAAGTTATTTCAACAAAATGACCTAAGTAATCATATGTATAACAATGGATCTCAGGGTACTAATTAGGTAACACATATTACAGGCTATCAGAATACTAAAAGTTGGCGGGAAGTTAGTATACAGCACATGCACTATAACAGAAGATGAAAATGAAGGCATGGTTGCTTGGGCCTTGAAGCAGTTCCCATGTTTAAAGTTGGTTCCAGCAACCCCTTTACTAGGAGGTCCAGGGTGGGAAAGTTGTGGACTTACAGATAGTCAAAGGTAATGTTATGTGTACATTTCAAATAAACAGTATTCAACAGAGATCTGGGACCTTATTGTCTAACTTCAACTTCTAACGCTATCGCTTTCAAAAGTAACGTGATTGGCTGGAAATGACGTAACACATAATTTCTAGCCAATCACGCGCCTTTGAAAGAGATAGCGATAGATGTTGAAGTTCGACAATAAGTCTCTGATTTGCATTCTTATAGAAGGGATTTGTGACATATTACCTACTGATTAAATTTGAGCAAAGTATATCCTTTTATGCTCCAATAAATACTATAAAAGCGCATTACAGTTTGGGCCAGTACCGAAGGCGCGCGTTAAGTTAGATGTCACATGCGGATTTAGCAGTATCCCCCCCTTCGCCCCCCGCACCACTCCTTCATCAAGCCCCAATTCGCATTCGGGTGTTTCTCAAATTCCCTGAAAGTTCAGTTCCCTGAACGTCCATTCCCTGAACGTCCACTTCCCTGAAAAACCACAATTGCGAGTCGAACTCGCGCACCGAGGGTTACGTACATACAGCATAAAACACAAACCTATTCCACGACCAATTTAAATGTCCACCTTAACTTGACACTTACGACCTATTAAATTATTTGTGTTCAAGGGTCTACTTAAATTGGTCCTACATAACTTCCGAAATAATTAAAAATAATTAATTTTTAGATTTTTTCCTGTATGTATGCTATAATAACTACTAGTTAACGGAATTTCAAGTTTCGAATTAAACTGGAAACTTACATTTACTTAAATTTGTATGAAATTGGTTACGTAAACGGCAATAACTTATTTCGCGTTGTGTTATTATCTGTAGTTATTTTATCTCACGACGGCGAGTCAGGCTTGGTTGTAGTAGTGCGTGCACGTATAAGTACGTTTCTGAAGCGCGCTCCCGCTCACACACATTACGCAAATACCTAGGACGAATAAGGCAATTACGCATGCACACACGCGGGAGTGCACTACTACAACCAAGCCCGACTCGCCGTCATAAAATAAAACAACTGGGGCTCTACCGCGTAATTCTCATTTGTATCAACTTCAAGCAAATGCATGCGAAATTCAACGCGTGCAAAAGAGATGGCATGTTAGGCGGGCGTCGTCGCACGCACGACAAATTTCAATCTCAAGTTGATGTTGATGAAAATCAGAATTACGCGGTAGATAGACCCGCGGGTGTACCGCGTAATTCTGATTTTCATCAACATCAACTTGAGATTGAAATTTGACGTGCGTGCGACGACGCCCGCCTAACACGCCATCTCTTTCGCACGCACGTCAAATTTCAATCTCAAGTTGATGTTGATGGAAATCAGAATTACGCGGTAGACCCACCGCTTGTTCTCTAAAAAGGCCGCTTTGGATGAATCATATCATGATTCCGTTCTAATGCCGTCTCTTTTGCACGCGTGGTAAAAAACTCTATCCTGCTTTATGATTCACCCAAGTCGGTCTTTTCAGAACGTATCTCAAATAATTTGATATATTTTCAGAGTTATGGTGCAGCGTTTTGGACCCGAAAATGACCCATTACGTCCTGTAAAACCAATCTTCAGGGACACGATAGGATTTTTTATAGCCAGCTTTACAAAGGTATAAATAAAGACATATTAAAAAAAACTCTTTTCTTAACTGGGCTGGTTAACTGGTATAAACAGTATATTTCCTCAACCACTAAATTATATTCTACCTCCACCACTTATGAAGATCATTATTATTAAATCTTTAGCTTTAATATTCGAGGATTAAATACTTGACAAGTGGAAAAACGTCAGTATTATGTATGTCAGCGTCAAAAGAAAACGATATACCCTTCGGAAATATCTCGGCACCTCGAAAATATGCGCTGTTCCCGACCCCGCGTCGCACTTCAACCCTGTCTCGTCCGTTAGTACAGAGTCCGGGGTGAAGTGCGACGCAGGGCGGGGGAAGCGCATTCTTTCGAGGTGCCGACCTATTTCCGACGTGCTTTTACCTATCGAGATATTTCCGATATGTAACGTGACCATTTTTATTTTTGCTCAAAACGGGACATAATTACGGCTACAGAATCAGTAGCACAATGAAATAACATACCTTTTTCGATGCTTTTTGCACTTTAAAATCGAAACCATTTTCTTTCAGTTTATTTTCAAAATTATTTTCTTTTAGTACTCCAACTAAATAATTCACAATTTTATCTGAACTTTCACCAAGCTGTTACTGGAGATCAAAAATTTGAATTTGTATCATTTAACTTGTATGGTATAAAATAGCGCACTATAATAGGAATATCTTTGGTGTCGTCATTTTAAATCGTAAAGTTATATAATGTGCGATTTCCCGAACTCGCCCACAATTCAATCGAACTCAAAGAGAGCAGTGCGGGGCGGCGCGGCGGAAGTGGGGAGTGACATTTGAATTTTTTGCGCCGTTATAGCATAGCATTCTCAAAACGGGACAATTCTGTGTTCCGAAGCTTTCCACAGGGACTCCGGGACGTAGTGTCGAAAAAAGGGACTGTCCCGTTCAAAACGGGACATATGGTCACCTTAGTTATACGTGGTCTCCGTACTATGAAACACGGTAATAACACAAAATAACCACTTACAGAATGTTTACTCCGAATAACTAGCGAAAACAGGCGCACGCACACATAGACGCGTACTTACGACGATCTCGAAGATACTCGGGTGAATGCCAATATGAAATTCTGCCGAGATCATCGTACGTACGCGTCTATGCATGTGTGCGTCTGTTTTCGCTCCGTCGTCGATTCGGCCTTCTGGTAGTATCTATTTTGTGGTAATAAGTATAAGCAATACGATAAGTTTCGTTTTCTCTTAACGCTAATAATAATACGGGTCATTTACCGATTTTCCGGCTGCGCTAGAAAAAGAAAATTGGAAAGTAACGAAAGATACTTGTTTATATTTCAACGAAAGTAAAATTAGTGGCACTTGTATCACATTTTAAGGTAGAATGGCAAGATTTTTTCATAAAATACAACATAATTAGTGTGTAACCGTGAGTCACAGTATATAAGGTCTTTCATTGTGACCCGTAACTTTTTTAGGGATTGTCAAGTGTCCTTTTAACATTCATTTGCGATGAGTATTAGATATCTCAGAAACTACGCATTTTACAGGGTATGTTTCTTTGAGATAGTTGTTCAGCATCATTGTCTCAGACAAATAGGACAATAAACCCAAAGTAAATTTTAACCAAAAGACAAATAACCTATCGCAACTAAATGTTAAAATGACACTTCACAATCTCTAAAAAAAAGTTTCGGGTTACAGCGAAGGTACAGGTACATATATTATACTGTGCCTTTGGAAATTAATTTCCAATTAATTATCAAAATATTAGAGTTTAAATTGGAATTTCGAATTATTCTAACACGTCAATTCAATAATATTAAAATAAATAATAAATTATATAAAAATTAAATAAAAACCATTCAGATGGTTCTCTTGATTTTTATAAACCCGCATAAGCAAATGTTATATGATTAGATTAGTTCTGAATTTTATCCCGTATTTGGCGCGAAAAGGGTGAAAAACTATATATATTTTTCATGTTTTTGTAGTTAATCGTAAAGCGTACTACAGCTATAAAATTATTAATACATAAAAACGCTGGTCTGGTATCTTAGATTAAGAATCCGGGTATGTGTATGCAGTTTCAATTTCCCAAATCAAGAGGATACAACATATTCAACATTCAAAAATGTAGAATTTCATATTTTCGCAAGGATAGTCGCTTTTAAGGATGACATGACTCTAATCTAGACATTAAACTAATCTGATAATCTCAAATAATATTTGCTTATTATTCTAAGGAAATCTATGTGTTTGTAAAATTTACTATTATTTGTACTTCGGCATCCATTTTTGTACTGTTATACTTTGTAATATTATTGTGACAATGCTTCAATAGTTACCCACAAACCTCCGCGGGCTTTTAGCAAGATTCCCTTCTTCTCGTGAACAACGGGGTCTACAGTTTTGGAGCAAGTTGAGAATTTAAAGTTCTTTAGAAGAGCCACCATAGCTAACTTCGCCGAGATCATTGCAAAGCGCTTACCTGAAAACAAACACGGATTATGTCTAAAATTAAATATATAAGGTCTTTCAATTAAAATTGAAAGTAATTTAGGAGGTGATTCAGTATCGTTAATACATCACATTCCACTGTAAAGCACTTTATTTTGCGCGAACTTTTTTTAACCGACTTCAAAAAGGAGGCGGTTCTCAATTCGACTGTATTTTTTTTTGGCGTTGTTACTCCATAACTCCGTCATTGCAGAACCGATTTGAACAATTCTTTTTTTGTTTGAAAGAGTGTACTTCCAGGTAGGTCCCATTTTAGGTTTGGTCATGACCTGATGAAGGTCTTCAGAGATAAGCAGTGGAACTCCTCAGAAAATGACAGCATACCTCTCGAAATTGAGGTAATCGCTTTGTACCGGGGTGCTGATTACAAGGTATTACTTGAAAATCGACATTCTTCTACTTGACCTTCGATCCTGGCTTCATCACCATAGAACTCCTCAACGGATCAGAGCACATAACTCGAGATTGCGGCTATCACTGCGTTAGTGTGCTAATTCAAAGGTATTACTTGGAGATTACCAGAATACCCACCTGGCCTTCGATCCTGGCTTCATCACCATAGAACTCCTGAACGGATGACAGCACATAACTTTGGATTGCGGCAATCAGTTTGTGTTAGGGTGCTCATTGCAGGGCATTGCTTGAAAATTGCCAGTGTACCCACCTGACCTTCGATCTTGGCTTCATCACCGTAGAACTCTTTAACGAATGACAGCACATAACTCGAGATTGCGGTAATCATTTTGTGTTAGGGTGCTGATAGCAGGAAGCTACTCAAACATAGCTACTTATACTCACTTGAACTTCGTTTCATATTAACACCACGTTTGCAAGAACTACCCATACTTCACAATTTAACCCAGCAACACTAAAAAATGTGAAATAAAATAAACTTTTAACAAAAAAATAGCAACCGACTTCAATAGTAATAGTCATTCACTAAAAAGTTAATAATAATTCTATAAAGACCGATGGTACCGAAGCAACACTTTTGCTGACTTTTTTCTTCCTGAAACAATATGTTATCTAGAAGTCGGCGTATTTCCTACGATATAGCAACATAAAAACCAATATAAGAACGCCGACTTCTAGATAACATAATGTTTCAGGAAGAAAAAAGTCGGCAAAAGTGTTGCTTCGGTACCAGCGGTCTTTATAGAATTATTATTAACTTTTTAGTGAATGACTATTACTATTGAAGTCGGTTGCTATTTTTTTGTTAAAAGTTTATTTCACTTCTCAGTACAAAGTGGTCCGATCAGCTGACTCAGTTTGTATGGACAAGTGAAGAAAAAAAAGCAAAAAAAGTACTTTGCAGTGGAATGTGATGTATTAACGATACTGAATCACCTCCAAAATTAATTTAAATTTAAATTGAAAGACCTTATATCGTCACGACATGAATCCCCGAGGGTGTGTCAGAAGTGTTCCGAGTGGGCTCTATGAAATGCAAGTCACATTCCAGACTCGGTAAACCCGCGTTCCACCGACGATTATTACGTACAAACGGTAGGTAAAATAATTAATAAAAATAATATAACAATAAATCCTTTAAATAAATCTTTTAAGAAAAAAATGGATGGAAAGGGATCATAATTTCTATTAATTCCTAGAGGATTATTTGATCCAGTCTGATGTAAGAATATTAAATGAATTATAGTTATTATTGCAATAATAAAAGGAAGGAGAAAATGGAAAGTATAAAATCGAGTTAGTGTAGCATTATCAAGTTACTTCAGCAAGTGGTAAGTAAAAACAAACACTATAAGCATAATTTTATATGCACATAAATTCCGAAAAAACTCGTTGATGCATGCCCGACCGGGGATCGAATCTGGATCTCAAGATTGAGAGGCCAGCGTTCTACTCTTGAGCTACCCCCGCTAAAATTGACTACGATAACATTGTGCCTAATCAAAAAATATCTTACCAATACAATTTCTAGGCCCAATACCAAAAGGCATATACAAATGTGAAGGTCTATTATTTTTTTCTTCGCCCATAAACCTCTCAGGCCGAAACTCTTGGGGTTCAGGGTAGATATCAGGATCCATGTGGATACCATAGACAGGAATAGCGACCTTATCACCAGGGTCTAAGGTAACATTCGTTCCTGCGAAGGTATACTTCTTTGTAACTATTCTGTCCACTCGCGCTAATGGCGGATACATGCGGAGAGTTTCTGTAACAGTTGGATAATTATTTTTTTTAACTTCTGATTTATTCAAGATTTCTATTCTGACCCCCGGTTTCTGAAAGGCCAATCAAAGTTAACAGTAGATTAAAAAAACTTTAACCGCAAATAACGGTGAAAATAAAGCATATATGAAGTCTGAATAGTGATGAATCAATAATTAACTTAGTTAATTTTTGATTTCAATGTAAAATTCCCACTTTTTCTGGATTAATCCGCAGATAATTATTTTTTAATCTACTGTTAACATTGATTGACCTTTCAGAAACCGGGGGTATGTGATTAACTAATCTTACCCAATAAGAAAGCATCAAGAAACTCGAGTTGTGTCAATACATCATAATTCAGCTCTTTTTCTGTAATTTTCTCAACATGAGCTCTCAACTCAACCTGCAGTTCAGGATGTGTCGCCAGAACGTGCACCGCAAATGACAACAATGAGCTGGATGTTTCAAATCCAGCAATTAGAAAGAGGAGAGACTGTGCATCCATTGTGTCTTCATCTAAATCTATAAAAAGTCAAAACAATAGTGTCAATTCGGTGTAATACAATTTAACTTATTTGACAGGACTAAACTTAATTTTAGCGTTCTTTTTCTTTCGTATCGATAGGACACTAAAAATAAGGTTAGTCCTGTCAAATAAGTTATTAATAAGTACATCGAATCGACAACGACGTCGTTGTAACATGATTTAACTTATTTGACAGGACTAAACCTAATTTAAATGTTCTGTCTTTTTCTTTCTGTATCGTTAGGACACTTAAAATTATAAGGTTAGTCCTGTCAAATACGTTACCTATTAATAAGTACATCGAAACGACAACAACGTCGATTTGTTGTAACATGATTTAACTTATTTGACAGGACTAAACCTAATTTAAATGTTCTGTCTTTTTCTTTCTGTGTCGAAAATAAGGTTAGTCCTGTCAAATAAGTTAAGTTGTGATGCACTGAATCTACTAACTAATCTATTAACTTGTTTCAAATATTTATTGAGGCAACAATGATACTGCAGAAAATACACTTACATCTTGTGTTGCCTCTTTCAGATTCACTTTGTTCTTTTTCAGCTGCATCAATCAAAAGTTGCAAAAAATCATTTCCTCTGTAAATACAAACAAATTGCTAAGTAGGTAATTTATAAATTTTCCTTTAAGAACCCGGTGCAGGACGACGCCAACTTCGATGCGAAGCGAGATGTATCGCGACAATAAAGCGCATATTTGGCTGACTAATCTAAACAAGCGCCTCACGCTTTGCCCCACGCCGTTCGAACTGTGCTGAACGAGTCTCGCCCTTTGCGTTGGAAATAATAGTTATTTCCGAATACCTTAATTGTGCCTCGATTACTTGTTATTTTTTATTCTGTTTTGATTAATTAGAATATTGATGATATTTTCAAATGGTGTATGTGCTTACTTTGCTTTTTAAATGTTCATAAGTCACTTAACGAAGCCTTGTGAAAGTACTCGATTTTAGGGCAAATATCCATTATTTTAAATATTTTTCTGGTCTTTAACGCGATGTTTGTGAAAAAATCAGGGACATACACCACTTCATATTGACCGTCTCAATGAAAGCCTAAAATTTATTTGATTGAATTGTTCCATTTTCGCGAGTTGTTATGGTTTTTAGATATGTATGAAGTACGATTTTGAGCGGGTTCTTAAGGAGATATATTGTATTATAATTATCTTACTTTATTTTGGAAGCTCTTCTCTCTGTTTTGGTTTTATTCAACATGTTAACTAACTCTTCAGTTGACTCAAAGTTCAAGAAAGATATGTTAAGATACTTGAACATTTTCGGCATGAACAGTAGAACAAAGAAGATCACTAGCCGTTTTGGTGTTGACATATGAGCAAAATCTTGTGCAACCTGGAATTGACAAACAATGTACCTATTAGTTGTATTGTTGAGTAAAATAAACAATTTTTAGTGCTTTTTAGCAAAAATGAGCTGTTTTCCAAGCTAGCTTCCATAAAAATGTCATAGATGGCGCTGTCTAACGACTTAGGATAAATACCTTAAAAGTTAGTTTTTTTTTTGCTGTTCACTTACCATTTCAATTCTCTTAATCTTTTTTAAGTGCTACTACGAACCAAGATTTCAAATTTCAAAGCTGTTTATATATACAGTTTGTTTAACAATTGATAAGATAAGAACTGTAACTTGTGCAGTCATAGCACAAAGCAACTGTAAATTATCCAAACAGTATTATATAATTTACCTGAATGAAATGTGCATTTTCATCAGTTAGGGCATCACATTTAATTCCAAAGGCACATGCTCCAAAAACTTCAAGTGTATAATGGCCTATAGTGTCTTTCATTTCAATATCTTGTTTATCTGAAAAGTTTGTTTTATTAACATGTGTCATACATATACTCACAAATAGTCTCAGTATTGATAAGCAACACAGGTTAGGTCTTTTACACAAGCCAGACTGGTGATTTCCAGCTACCTTCACATTATGCACTGACAGTATAAACTACTGTCTATGTTCAATACACTACAACATGCTTATTGCTCGTTTTGCAGTTTAACTCTAGACCTATCCTGTAAATTATTACTTACCAAATTTCTTTAAAAAATCCACCATCTGAACACAGCATTGTTGCATAAGTGGTACCATGTTTCTTAGTCGGGCTGAACTAAATGTAGGAGTCAAAATACTGCGAACACCTTTCCATTCTTGGCCCTGTAGTCAATGGAACAATATTATTACCTTAAATGTAGATAGGTGTGATATTGATTTTTATCATGAGATACCTATTTAATAAAATATATGCATAATACCTTTAAATTCAGGAGCGATCTACTTAGATATCTTGGTTCCCTGGTATTCAGTGAATTGCGATCAACAAAATGGTCAAAATCTCGAATAGCTACAGCTTTTATCAAATCTGGGTCAAAAAGAACCAAGAGTGGACGTCTGCCTTCAAATATACCTAAAAAAAGGACATTCATCATAAAGATACACTGTATATCCCGACGGCTGATATATTCCCACCTTACGTAGGTTGTACCTAACTATAAGTTGTGACTATTTTATGTTTTTTTTTTCATTACTTAGTAAATTTTAAAATACTCAAATCATATATTATACTTACTTATAAATAAAAATAGCCTTACCACCAAATGGTTTTCCTTTGAAGTAATTGTAAACACCCAGTTCAAAATTGTGCACAGATACTTTCAGCAGCAGTCTTTGACCCAAATTACCAAGGATTATTGTTGGTTTCATATATGGAACCCCTTTATTTTCGAAAAATGTGAAAGTGCTCGTGTAATGAAAGTAAAGCAGAAAAACGACAGTGAAAACACAAAGTATCTTCCATTCTTGGATTATGAAAGCAATTAAATTATTGGATGTTAAAAATTCCATTTTCGTAAATTCGCAGTGATTCAGGTATCAGTTATTAATTTATTATCGCAACGAACGTCTTCTATCTACACTTACATACTATAATACACAAATTAGAGAGCACATAAAATTAAAATGAAATTATAACTTTTTTTTTAAACTGGTTTTACGGCTCTGGATGCAAGTCCTTTTGTGAAGCCGGCGCCAGACATGTGGACACTTATTTGCACACTTCTTTGACGACTTTGTACACACATTTGGCGCACCTGCCACACATGCTTCGCAAACTCTTTTCTCCACAGTATGCTGGTAGACAACAAAGGAGATGGACGACGATTTCGTAGACGCAGTGTGCTTATATTATTTATGTGCATGTAATTATTTTTTACATCTGCAACAAAATATATCGAAACGTCCGAGAAGAAGGCGTGAATGGATGTGTGTCCATTTTGAACGATCAAACACGTAGTTTCTCACACAACCGTTCCGTACAACAGCACTCGCGCAACTGGTCTTTGCAAATAGTGTGGCAGGCTACGCACTTATTTGAACACATTCCTTTGATGTGCGCTAAAAAACCGATACCGCTCGGCAAAGTGCAAAGCTGTGTACAAACTTTGGAACACATAGACAAAGTCTCGTGCCACACAGTGTGTCCACTCGAGTGTTCAAATAAGTGTCCACATGTCTGGCGCCGGCATGAGTATAATTATAACTTTTTTTTTTTTTTTTTTTTATTAATATTTTAACGGCTCTGGATTCTTGTCCTTTTGAGCCCTATAATTATAACCATAGATGAATGTTGCCAGATATCGCCTAATTTTGACTACCGAGTAGCCTAAATCACCTAATTATTTATTTTTGTGAAGCAGCCTAATTCGCCTAACATTTTGAGCTATGTAGCCTAAATTTAGCCCAAATAAAGACGAAACGTACAGTGCAACTATAAAGTCATGAATTAAATAGGGGCGCCACTTTCTTAAACTGTGAGTTAGAAAGATTGTTTTCTCTATGATAAACGCGTTTGTCTATCTCACTCCTACAAATTTAGTAGATGCAATCATATCCCTCTATAATTTGTGGATGCAATAGAACGCAAGCAGCGTGAAAGAACTGCGGACGTATGTACTATATTACGTTTTGTTACAAGCATTTTATGGAATTACTCAATAAATTTGGAGTAATCCTGAAATAGCCTAAATCGCCTGTTCTTTTTCCCTAGGTAGCCTAAATGGCTGGTAGCCGATTTGATTTTTTGGTCGCCATTTGACCCCCTAAGGTAGCCTAAATGGCGATAATTCGCCTAATCTGGCACATAGAACACATATATATATAAATTATGTGTTCTACGTATATAACCGTATTTTTTTGTCGTTTTCTTTCCTTTATGGAAAAGGCTAACGGCTTAAGCCCATACTGCCTAGTCTTATTTTAGTTTCTTTTCTTCTCTGTGTTTGTATATCCTCTGAAATCCTCTCTTGAGGTTCATCTGAAGAAACTGTCCTGTCAAAGTCGCTGTCCTGTCAGTTCGTGCAAAAGTGATAGACCCATAACACGAATGAAATGTTGGATTAGAAAAAACACATGAAAAGGTACGGCCTGCACTTTTGTTTCATTGAACAACACACTAAACTGGTTACGGCAATTTTAATTCACAATATTCTATCACTATTATTGATCAAAACACCCAAAATGCAATATTTTTTAAATAAAACAAAACCACGACGACGTCATCACATCTTCGCGCTTTTTTTCCAACCCGTGTTTTTTATTAACACGGGTAGCGTATCAAATTGAATTTAACATTTCTTACAAGGACTTTGAAGTTCAGAATTTGGAAAATACTAGAAAACAAACCAAACAGAATTCTAGGATCACATTTCACCAGTAAGCAAATTTTTAATACTTTTAAGTGAAAATGAAATCACACATCGCGGGGGGGGGGGGGGATAGAGATGTGGGACGCGATGCTAAATGTACCGCCCGCACGGCCCCCCCGCATCCCCGCTGCGATTGCCACCTCGGATAGTGATATGTCGCGTTTGGCACCGGTGTAATATGATATATTTAAATATTGGTACTGGAAGCAGACGGACGGATAGACGTGTCGAAACTATAAGGTTAAACATGTTAAATCGATTAACTTAGTTTGGAGGAAGTTATTTCAAGCAGTACCTTCGCAGGGTTAAAAAATTGTATATCGTAATTTCCGTAAATATAAAATTTACTTGTATTACATAATGGGTACTTTTATAATTTTGTACGGTTACGGCATGGCACAATATTTTTTACCGTCACGATTTAAAAAGGAAGTAAAATGTATGAAATTGTAGGGAGACGCTTTTAATATATAGTATAATATATAGTAATTTAATATATACATAATATATATTATTTAATTTTAAATTCAGTTGCTATCAATGTTTTTGGTGGTTCGCAACAGAGACTAGGGCATACTTAGATACTTACCGATCCAATGATACATAGTAGGCCCAGAGTATTTTTGATATTATTGATTCACTTTTTGTGACGGCAGTCGTGTTTATTTAATTTTAATTCTTACCTTTTAGTGACAACTACTTTCTGTATTCTTGATTTTTGTGATCTGTTTGAGACCTCGATCATCAAAATCCATCAGTCGACGAGTGAGCCCCGAACGGTTGTACTTCTAGACCTGCAGCTATATTTATCGATAATTGCGCTCGCCATTTGTCACATGTAAATGTAACTAGCTATAGGTCACTTGCCTACGCTGCTGGGTATAGTGCGCGCCAATCTTTTAGTCGCCTCTGATTGAGTTACGAGTGCAAGCTTGCGCAGGTTCAGTCAAGGAAACAATAATATGAACGGTTGATTATTAAATGTTTACTATAAGTGGGAAGGTGTACTTGTTGTACCTACCTATTTGATATATATTTATTATTTTAGTGCAATCTTAACTGTTGAAAGAAAACAAATTAATATAAACACCATTTTCCTACATTGTCGCCTTAAAACGCTATAACGACCGCGAGGCATAACAACAACAATAAACTTTAACAAACTAAATCAACAAAACAACAAATAAAGGCAACACAAACAGATTCAACGATTAACTTAACGAATCATAGATTTTTTTTCCACGAACGTACTTTTCATGAAACGCGCGCGTGTGTAGTGTACGGACGTAGCACTAACACTAACGCATAGTGTTGACACCTGCTAGCTAAATGGCGAGCGGGGGGTGTGGCGCGGCACGCAGGCGGGTGTGCTCCGCGCCCTCGCTCCTGTAACGTCCCCCTGACACCGTAAAACGGCTATTGCGTCGCCTCTTGCGTCTATCTTCAGAGGCGACTAAAAGATTGGCGCGCACTGTACTGTGCAATCCGTAGAGCGAGTAAAATTTACTCGCGGTGCGCGTACGAGCGGTGCGATATAAGCGCTCTGTGCCTACTCTCTGTGCATTCATAGCCTCATAGGTACATGGAGATTGGAAAAAAGGCGCGAAGATGTGATGGCGTCGTTTTTTTGTTTTATTGAAAAAATATTGCATTTTGGGTGTTTTGATCAACAATAGTGATAGAATATTGTGAATTAAAATTACCGTAACCAGTGTAATGTATTCTACAATGGAACAAAAGTGCTGGCTGTGACATTTCGTATGTTTTTTCAAACCCCACCATTATGTTTGTGTTATGAGTCTATCCTCAGAATATATTCTGAGGGTCTATCACTTTAGCACGAACTGACTGACATGACAGGACAGCGACTACCACAGGACAGACTCTTCAGATGATCCTCAAGAGAGGATATAACACAAAGACACACAATAAATAAAGACATAGCTTAAAGGTCTTTGCAACCAAGCCATAAAACTTACAAAGATATATACATTTTTTTGGCTGTGTTGTTCAATGAAACAAAAGTGCAGGCCGTACCTTTTCATGTATTTATTCTAACCAAACATTTGGTTCGTGTTATGGGTCTATCACTTTAGCACGAACTGACAGGACAGCGAATTCGACGGGACAATTCCTTTAGATGATCCTCAGAGAGGATATACAAACACAGAGAAGAAAAGAACTAAAATAAGACTAGGCAGTATAGGCTTAAGCCTTTAGCCTTTTCCATAAAGGAAAAAAAAGATGCCTGACAGAGTGACAGCTGACATATTTATATAAACTTGGATAACCTAGAAGCTAGAAGCTTAGCTAAGAAGTTATTAGAAGTACCATTTAACAATAAAAAATGGGCAAAACCTCTAAGGATAAACGTGATATCTACTATAGATTAGCCAAGGAGGAGGGTTGGCGTGCTAGAAGTGCATTTAAGTTATTACAAATCAATGAGGAATATAACATTTTCGATGGAGTGACCCGAGCAGTGGACCTCTGCGCAGCTCCGGGAAGCTGGAGCCAAGTGTTGACCAAAAAGCTTCGTCAAAACACTAAAAATGTCGAAGATGTCAAAATTGTTGCTGTTGATTTACAAGCCATGGCAGCTTTACCTGGTGTTAAGCAAATTCAGGGAGACATAACAAAAGTGAGCACAGCAAATGAAATAATCAAAGAATTTGAAGGTCTTAAAGCTGATTTAGTAGTCTGTGATGGGGCACCAGACGTAACTGGACTACATGACATAGATGAATATGTGCAATCGCAACTATTGCTGGCTGCCTTGAACATAACAACACATGTTTTGAAGATTGGTGGTGTATTTGTAGCCAAGATATTCAGGGGGAAGGATGTCACTCTATTATACTCACAGTTGAAGCAGTTCTTTTCATTTGTTACCGTTTCTAAACCGAGAAGCTCCAGGAATTCCAGTATTGAAGCATTTGTAGTATGTCAGAATTACCAGCCACCTGAGGGCTACATTCCTACGATGGCTAATCCACTTCTAGATCACAAATACTGTGACTTCAATGAGTTTACTGGCCCAAACAGGTTCATTGTTCCGTTCAATGCTTGTGGAGACCTGAGTGCCTATGACTCTGATACCTCATACCCCCTATTGCTGGATGGACAGACTAGCTATGAATATAAGGAACCTGTCCAAGGACCCATTAATCCCCCTTATAAAGATATACTAGAAAAAACAAAGAATCTAAAGTTAGGTAATAATGATTTAAAACAATAATATATAAAATAATAAAAAGGTCTTGTTTTTTTCTAATTCTAGAAATATTCACCTCTTTTCTAAATAAAATTGAATTCAGCTTTTGGAAAAAGACAACAATAAGTGGGTAATTATGTAATTGACACTCACATTCTATTCAAAATTTTATGTTCTGATGAAAAGTTGGTCTAAATTATTGTTAGTCAAATATTGACCCTCTTGTTCCAGTAACTGAGAAATTCTTGTGTTTTAAGTCCTGATATACTCAAGATGACGTCCAAAATACCAACTGCAGATGATTTTTTTAAGATGGTAGGCACTACTTATTTGTTACTATATTTTGATTATTGATAACACTTGATTTACAAAAGAGATTTGCATGGTAGTGCTTTTGCCTCTTGGACATTTAAACTGCCTGATTTGATCAAAATCAGGGATGTGGTGAGGCGAGGGGAGGACAAGAAAGAGTTGCATAAGTACACAATATTAGATCAATATTTGTGTCTATTCGGTGTAATACATTTTAATTTATCTGATAGGACTAAACTTAATTTAAGTATTCTGTCTTTTTCCTTCTGTATCGAAAGGACGCTTAAAATAAGGTTAGTCCTGTCAAATAAGTTAAGTCGTGTTACACCAAATCAACACCATTGTCGGACAGATCTTACAATATGGGTTTACAAATTTTTTTACGCTATAGAGATACAACTTTGTATATTTATTAAGAAATATGGTACTACTATAATGGTAAGTGAAATATATAACTAGGTTATAATATAAAATAATAATGTAAATAAAAGTAATATAACATATTGGTACTTCTTTCACTAACCATTGTTGTGGTAGTATCATATTTTCTAATATCTCTGTGTATAGCTTAAAAATCATAAAATAGTGCAAACCCATATCGTAAGATCAGTCAAACAATATCGATCCCATGTGAACTCATAGTAGCTTTCCTCCCCAACACGCCTCGCCGCGCGCGGCATATAGGCGCCGCGCCGCGCCGTACAGTACCCGACATCACAAATTATAGAGGGATACCCGACATCGACTTTGTAGAGCGTCGTCGTCGTCTCCGTCACCCGCAGACTGAGTGCTTCGTGCGACAGAGGTGACGCTACGATACGATGTGTATTATTTACTGCCACGACCTGTACAGCGGTTTCGATGTCATTGCAAGTTGCTAATGCGCTGGGACTTAGCCTAAATAATTCACAATGACGTTTGTTTAAGAACGATCAGAAAAAAAGTAATGAATACATATTTTGGTACTGAAAGACAGATGACACTAACTTGGGATCATAGACATAAAGAGACAAAAACATTAAATATAATTATGTACTTATGAGCACGCTTAAAAGTTAAGTTGTCTCGATGGGACAACTTTTTATTTTTCATCCCAACGAGTCACACCCCCAAAACAAGAGTGTAACTCGTTGGGATTAAAATTTGTTACACGTTGACAGCTTTTTTCTTCCCAACGAGTAACACTGTTACCTAAAGCAAGTAGAAAATAACGATCTAAGGCGGAGTAACATTTTCCGATCAAATTTACTGAAGGCGAACATCTATTGTAATGAGTGAGTCACAATCACAATTTAGCATAGTTTGGTTTCTCAAATTGTTTATAGGCTTGGAAAAACTTACACAAAAGAGGCCGAGGTGGCGTCGGCGACTTCTAGACATAGCGTGCTACGGACATCAGCATGACTAGCTACCTTTTGCTAGCTCTTATTTCGGCGGTATATCCGTCAAAATATTTACAGATAGGGAGCTTAAACTGCAACTATGTTAAGTTGTTATTGTGACTCACTCAACACAATAGGTGTACGCTTTCGGTAAATTTGATCAGAAAATATTACTCCGCCTTAGACCGTTATTTACTACTTGCTTTAGGTAACAGTGTTACTCGTTGGGAAGAAAAAAGCTGTCAACGTGTAACAGATTTTAATCCCAACGAGTTACATTCTTGTTTTGGGGGTGTGACTCGTTGAGACGAAAAATAAAAAGTTGTCCCATCGAGTAACAGTGTAAATAGTTGGGACTTTTATTATTTTTTGTCTCAACGAGTTACACTGTGATTGGGTTTCGGTGTAGCTCGTTGGGACCAAAGGGTTAAAATGCATAAAATCTGTGCAGGGGCTTATAAAATTTATAAGGATATACATGACTTACATTTCACCGTTCACACTCGGGAACACGTCTGACACCCCTCGGGTATTCATGTCATGACGATATATTTATTTTATTTTATATTTATTTATAAATGTATACATACAGGCTGTAGATTTGGTCCACAACTTGCGTCACTTGAATACAATGATGCTTATTTCAAAAAACGGAACAAAAGAAATTAATACCACTTAATTAATTAATTAATTCATTCATTTATTCCTCTGTAGGAGCATAAAGCACACTTAGATAAGTCCAATATTCAGAACTAAAATCAAATTAAAATATAAAACATGAAATTTGAAAATGCTTAAAATCTAACAATTTAAAATCTCTTTAAGACAAAACCAAGAAATGCTCCTGCACGGTGTCAAGTCATCAATTTAGGTACGAAAATTAATTTACCTATAATATATTAAAGAAATTAATGCCCTTTTTTATATCCTAAAATTATCTAAAGGCGGCGGCGTGGAGTGCTACTACTTGTACTCGGGGTGCCCCTCCCCCCCGCCCCCGCCGCGCCGCTCCGCCACGCCAGTACGGCTGAGTCAATTTCGTAACGTCTGTCGTACACTAGAAGTTTGTAGTCGCCCCCAAAATTTCGTAAAAAAAAAACGTTTTTTTTTAATTATATTTTTCATCATCAATATAGAATAGAATAGAATTATGTTTATTTGGTACAAAAAATAAAAACACCTTACGTAATGAAACTTAAAATTAACACAGGATGTACCAAAAAGGTCGCCGCTCAGCTAAATGCCGTGACAGATCTACGGCGCTGATTTTCAGCGGCTACCTAGCACTTAAACAAAATTTATAACAAATGCGTACTACACTTATATGCTAAATACAAATAATTGAACAAAAGTCAAAGAAACTTAATTATTGCACAACATTTTTATACAATCTTTACTTAACTTTGAGCGATGGTTACATGTTATCTTATGCACTTATAGACTTAAATAAAATTCGTAACATTTACTTCGTCGATCCTAAGGAAATAAAAGTTTGCTACTGATAATAGATACCTATAGATAAAATAGTAGTTTATGCTACTAGGGCGAAAAGGAATAAATTTCGAGGACGATTTAAAACACGAGCGTAGCGAGTGTTTTAAACGTAACCGAGTAATTTATTGCTTTTACGCCCGTGTATCATACTACGTTTTTCAATGCATAGTGTGAGGAAATGAAAACAAATATAATCTTGTGAACTTTCAATTATGATTGGCTCAAAAGGATTATATCCAGAGCCGTTAAACAGTGGAAAAAAAAGTATAACATCTATGGTACACAGGAAAGGCTGCAGGTTAGCCAACCAATGCAAAAAATTAAAAAAATAATAATAATAAAGCCCTAGGGCAAAATAATCGACTTTCTGTTCGGTTTTGATGCATAAAAAGTGGGCCTTTACGAGCACATGCATTGAAAATATATATAAAATGTGCGTGGGAAGATATGTTACTATTTGTCCTTTTGCCTATCAAGTAGATATTGTTTACATTTAAATTTGAAGGAAACAACTGAATCAACTGAAATCGTGACGTGAATCACGTTGCGGACCAAATCAACACCCTGACTGAATCTTTAGACTCTTGACAAGCCGAATACTAGGGATACAACAACTTTCACTATATTTAGGTATGGAGACAGCCCCAAAGATGGCGAAAAAAAATCTACTTTTGAGTAGAAAAGCTACACATTATGTGGGTACTCATTTTCCCTACGGACCAACCAGGGGCTCTATCGCGTAATTCTCATTTGTATCAACTTCAAGCAAATGCAGGCGAAATTCAACGCGTGCAAAAGAGATGGTATGTTAGGCGGGCGTCGTCGCACGCACGTCAAATTTCAATCTCAAGTTGATGTTGATGAAAATGAGAATTA
Organism: Ypsolopha sequella; assembly: GCA_934047225.1. Taxonomy (NCBI): domain Eukaryota; kingdom Metazoa; phylum Arthropoda; class Insecta; order Lepidoptera; family Ypsolophidae; genus Ypsolopha; species Ypsolopha sequella. Next base: position 16,843,273 of record OW203996.1, read on the forward strand.
CGCGATAGACCCACCGTTCGTCGATCAGTTGGTCCGTGGTCCGTGGGTCAGAAACAGATTAAACATTATACTTATCTATGGATTAATCTGTGACGGCACTAACACTAACTAAAATATTAAACCTTTATTTTATGGTTAATCTTGTATGTTATTAAGAGTTAATCCCAGATACCTTTACTGCCGTACACTCCTTACCTGTCTGGCACTTGTGCCACCCCCAGAAATAAATCTTAGATCCGCCCTTGTACTCCGAACTACAGTAAAATTCCCATCCAAATCTGCCTCACATCAGGATCTAAAAAGGCCGACTTGGGTGAATCATAAAATAATTTGAAAGTAGGATAGAGTCAGAGTTTTTTCACGCGTGCAAAAGAGACGGCATTAGAACAGAATCATAACATGATTCATCCAGCGGCCTTTTTAGAGGACCTCAAACCTTCAAATGAATCGCGAAGATACAGAGACAGACAAACTTTTGATAGATGTCTGTGTGTCTGTACCTATTTGCGATATTTTTTAAATACTTAAGTCTTTAATAATAATTAGGTATGTAAATAACTTTTAATATTATAGACAGACAATAGACCTAAAAACGAGCCCGTATGGGTTTACTTGGAACGTGAAATGAAACGAAAAGCTGCAAGACTTGAAAAGCCCTACAATCAAAAAGTAGGAGATTGGCTCAAGTTTTTAAAAGAAATAAAACGGCATCAACATTTACAAGGTAGGTACCTATATTGTTCTATGATATGAATAGCTTGCGGAATGTTTTTCAGATTATTGGCGGATTAAATTGATAGAGGTTATTTTCGAGAAAACTTGAAATTTTGATTAATTCAATAAATAAAATTCATAAACAAAGCTTTGCATAAAATATTTTATTTTTTTATTACACGCTGTTTGTACCTTTACAAACATAATGTTTAACACATTTTCACATAAAAGACAGAAAATGTGTACAAAGGCGGCACTTATTGCTAATAGCAATATCTTCCAAGCAACAATATATATTTAAATATATGTTACATCGTAACAATTAAGTTTACGCTGCCGGTCGACCCTTTTGTATAGGGATTAATTATGTAATGCAACGAATAACGATACATCGATACTAAATATAAAATATCGACGTTTTGATATAAAATGTATATTCGGCCATGCACTGTCAAGGTGTGGACAGATTGAAAGAGGTTTTTTATTTAATTGGTTCGATTATTAGGTACAAATTAAAGAATTAAATTAAAGTTTAACTCGATAATTACAGATAAGAAGAAATTCGCAAACCTTGAAAAAGAAGTCGGACCTTCCTGGTTCTGTGAACTGCCCACATTACAAAGGAACATTCTGAACGAGTTAAAATCGATCATTCACCAAGACCTACTCGAAGATTTGCCCGAAAGAACCCGTCAAGCTATCTGGGACCTTGGAGTCACCATTAAATTTAGAAACGAAACGTTGCTGGGGGCCATGAAAAGTTCATCTGAAGACCCTGGCGTTTTTATATGGAACTTGTACACCGACTATTATAAAATCCCGCCTAGTGAATCTAGGAAAGGTATACTTACATTCATTGACGTAAAAAATCGATGAAGTACAGTGGAGACTACATTAAACTATACACTTTCAGTACTAAATTAGCCCCTACAGAGAAGAATATAAGATAGGTACAAAGTCCAATGTGTCCTACTTGGTGCGGTCTCCACTGTACCATATAGGCTGTTACAATGTTACAATATAAGTGGTATAAACATGAACCCTGTAAGGGCATAGCAAATTAAATTAAATTAATTCTTAAATAATATCACGACACATTATCTTATCGCTCGGAGACGGAATAAAAATATGCGGTTAAAATGAACCCTTCACACAAAATAAGATCTTATTATTTCTACCAACACTAAGAATTTCTACAATGTTTTTGTGTTACTTGAAGCGGTATCCACTGTACTTGCGCTGAACTAGTGATATACGTTCCGTTTTGAACGGGATAGTTCCGTCTTCAGGCTTTCAAGAATTCTAAAATGCTTGTTTTCATTTCCCATTACACTTTCTCTTATTTCAGAATACGACGTGAACTCAAAATTGCTAATGTCTTCTTTGGCATACATAGACATGGAGGAAACCATCGCTACATTAAAAAAACTTACAGAACCTAAAACTAAACTATCGATACAAACTGCTGCACCTAGTAAGTAGCGCGTTTATTTTTGATACCATGAAATAAAAAGCAATAGTACATTATTGCAAAGGCAGCGAAATAGGCAATTGCAGGTCGAGTATGAGTTTGAAGGCCGAGCCGCAGGCGAGGACTTCAATGATACGAGGCAGGCAATTGCCATTTCGGCCGAGGCATATATAGTGCTTTTCTTAAAAAAAAATGCAAGGAAATAAAAAAGGGCCTTTTACATAATAAATTTAATTAATATAAACCCAGACGATTGTCGTTTTAGAAAAGTTGTTAAATTTCCGTAGTTCTTCAAGTCAATGCTGTTTTTAATATGAACTGTACATTTCAGCATAGAATAAATCGCCCATAATGTAGATGGCTTTTTAGTTCTAGCAATTTCATTGAAATACGCCAAAAACACTGTTTCGGAGAACAATTTTGCATTTTTCTCGTTTTTCCAGAACATGAAATTTTCATATACTTTCATATATTTTTTTTTTTTATTTCGCTGGGAGCAGGTTTTCCATCGCTAATTTAGCTTCCGAGTCAATGTCCATTTCATTTTCATTTTCAGAATCATCGGAACTTATTTTAATTTATTATTAACCAAATAACAACGAACTCCGCTTTACCGCCAATTTTTTTTTTCCCGTTTGTGCCGAAAGGTAGCATATGTGGCTATACAGCCACGAGAACGCAATGTGTACGATAGAAAGAGTTCTAAATTCAAACAGCACACCGTTTCATACAACATTGCCGGTGCGCTCTTCGTTCCAAATTCAAAGAATGCGCCGGGAAGTGATTTTGGTTTTTCAGTCTACGTAAATATGATACTTCGCGTGTTCTTTATTCAAAAGTAATGATAACATTTCCGCGTATGTTTAAGAAAAATTATTTATCTTATGTGTCCTGTAATATATCCTCTAATATAAATGTTTATTTAAGGCGTCTCCCAATGCCAACGACCTTGAGCTAAGTAACTTTGTAACCATTTTATACGGTAACTATAGCATTTCTTAATAGAAGAAAAATACGCAGTAATCTACATGATACTAATAATGATGTGGTTTTTCCTGAATTTTATTTTAGTATGCAGAAGTGAAGCAAGAAAATTTTAGTTTCTCGCATTTTTGTCCACTTGTAACAATATAACTGCTGCAGTTTTTATAGAAATAGTTTAAAAATTTATAAACTTCTAGACAAAATAATATGAAATGATTGGTTTGCTCAGTTCTTGGAAATAAATATAAATTTACATAAAATTAATTAAAAGCACACTATTTTCGCACTAACAGCCATTTTGCAGTGCGAGCTGATAAGAACTTTATTTTAATGTGGTTTTGTTCGAAATTTCTCCGACGGTGTCACCTTAAGACTGTACCTGAGCCTAGAGCATGACCAACCCCAGGCTATCTAAGATTCGTTTGAAGAAATTCGGTCTCTTCTTGTATTGAAAAAAATATATTTTATTTATTAATCTTTTCTCTAGGTATCTTACGTATAAACAATGTACTAAGATTTATACTTTTATCAAAAAAAAATGTTTTGCACCCTCTATTTTTTTGGTTTTCAAACGTTCGCTTCAAGAACGCGGTAAAAAAATCAACTTTATTTTTCTTTCATAAAATAGGTAATAGACATATGATGAATATTTCAGTATTAGCTAAAAACACACAAATTTGTTGTTTCGCTCCGTGGTCACTAGTATTACGCGTCCAAGAAAAAGAGGCCAAAAAGCCAACATACAATCGCCTCAATGAAAAGCAAATAAAGTCTTAATAAAGACTTATTGTGCTGGACGGGTAATAAAAAAAGTTGCTAGGGTATGCCATCCACTTAAGGTGACTTATTGATATGGTGATATGGTGACTCGGTAAGTAGTCAGGACTAAGGTACAATGACCCTTTTTGTAAAACAATAAAAATATTATTTATTGACTGCCCTATACTGAACAATCTGAACAACTGACTTGAACAATCCCGCGTCAATTGGTATGAGAATCCTGAATTTTATTTCCCGTTTTTCACAGAAGCGGTCATTGCACAGTGGTCATTGTTACTGATCACTTACAAAGTCTCCGGTATGAATAAGTATATAAATCAAAGTCACCTTATGTTTGCGTGTTGTTAATATGCGTTCAGATTAGGGTCTACAAAGTGGGAAAACTATAGAATCGTAGCACTTGCTACGCCGTAGCAAAAAGAAAGCTTTACTCGTGGTTATTAGTTGCCATGTGGGTAAGGCCACCAATTTTGCCACAAATCGCGAAAAAGTGTCGCAGAATTTTTCGCGACGGTGACGTAAAAGTGACGAAAAATTTACGCTACGGTAGCGTAAAAGTGACGAAAACTGGTAGTGAAAAATTATAAAGTTTGGATTACACCAAACACAGTATCAAAATAAATGTAACAGTTTGTTTTCAAAATTTGCATTTAATTTTATTAGAGATAGTTATGCCATTGCAAGAGAGGCCAACTTGTGAATTGTCATCCTGAATTAATTGAGATTGAGTTCTATATTTTTTATTATTTTCTCTCTATGTTGCCCGCAACTTTTCTTGTTCGCTTTCGTTCATAGTAGCTTTTTTTTTCATTATACCGTTTTAGCACTCTTTCGGAACCTCTTTTACATTCGACTTTTCGGCCGATGCGATGTTAGAGGCATCTGTAAATGTAAGAAAATTATATATTAGACTAGCTTTCACATTTATAATATTAATATAAAATATTTATTTTAATTATATGTAATCATGAAGACAAACAAGTCTAATATATTTAATTTTTATCCTACATACAAACAAACTTTAAGCCGTGTGTAACCAAACCTTTAAAATGGTATCGAAGTTGAGGTGTCGTAAGAAATACGTCACCGGTGTCGAAGAAGTGTCGAAAAAGTAGCGAAATGGTCACGGTAGCGTAAACGTAAACAAAGATTACTTGCAAACCACTGAATGTAAGTCTTTGTAATCATCAGTATTCAAAATTGTACGTTTTTGGAACCTAGAGCACTATTAGTATCAGTAAAAATCTGAAGCTTACCTTGGTAAATGTGAACAAAACGTGTTTTTCAAGCCACTGACCATGCGCACTCACAACAAAGTTGACTGATCTACCGACGCAATATGACAGTTGGAGCTATTATTATTTATTTTATAATGAGCGTTAGTGTAGCCAGTCGTAAAGAAATGCAAATCACAAAACTCAGCTAAGAACTTGAGACAATTAATGGTCGCGTTGTACTAGTGACGAAAAAGTCAGAAATAACGTCAAATTATTCGAGCACCGAAAACACATAGAGAGAACGGTTGTATTCTTTTGCCAAACATATAAAACACTAGCCAATTATATGATGATGCCGTGGAATTGAATATTGAACATCTAAAACGGTTAGAAGTTTTGAAAATTTTGATCCAAGTTAACCGCCCCCTAATTTCCCCTGCTGTTTTTACTCTAAAATCCCCCATTTTTGGGGAAAACGTGGAAATTGCTCAGCTGTAGAACGGTATTCTGTAACTTTTACCACTTGCCATATTAGACAATGAACTACTTAATTCGATAAAAATGCTTCAAAAACTGTAGTAACTTACATTTTTGAGAAAATTTAATGGACATTTCCGAGTAGGGCAAATGTGGCAAAATCCGTGGCTTTACCCATGTCTGTCTTGTGTTAATAATAATAATAAAAAATATTTGTTGCACATAAAACTTGTATATAAGGCGAACTTAATGCTAGTTAGCATTATCTTCTAGTTAACCTTTGGTGATGTGGATATATTTGGGTAGAGCCGAAAAAGTAAGTGAAGATACTTTTATCTAAATATTAAAACAGAAAATAATCTACACAATAAAAGATACCATTACTTAACAAACAATAAATTTATAAAATATAATATGTTTATATAACAAATACATATAGTAAAATAAATACAATACAATTTATATAATATATGATACCCAATTATGACAAGACTCTAAACTCATACAAACCAAGAAACGCAAATTTCACAAGCATTGCAAAATACTTATTTGGCGTTTGAAGAAAGCTGACGAACTCTAGAATTAAAAACAGTTGATGGAGTTTCTCGGATGATAACTGGTAAACTATTCCACAGACGTATTGCAAATATTGTGTAACAAACATTTGCGTGTGTCGGTAATAGTCTGTATACGTTCAGTGTTTAGTAATTGACTTCTCGATCATACTATTCGATTCGAGTAGTAAATGGTTATCTGTGAAGTGCAGTTGGTTATCTTTTATAAAAACCACACCTTCTAATCTGTGACGGTACATTCGCGCGCCACTTGGATGTCGGGCATTGATTTTTGTTGTGGTTAGCTGCTGTGAGGTTGTGAACAGAATAAACGCATCAAGAATTCATCCAGGTTTTGATTTCATCCCATTTCCTTCTGAGTTTTTCAGCTCAGAAGTGGGATTGGCGCGAAAACAAACGATTTTGCGTTAAACTACACGCCCAAAACCAAACAAATCAAGGTAATGTTTCGATATTTTTTTGTTCGATATTTTTATATTTGCAAACAAACGCTTGTGATTGAAATATTGGTTTCAAACAGTAACTTATTACGAAATATCTACGGAATTACTAAAATTTTTTAATTTTGTTAGATAATTTGCACGATGCAAACGGATTAAAGTTCATGTTGGTTTAAGATTTTTTTTCTGTGGGTCACAATTTTTGTATCTTTTTCTAAAATATAAGTTTCTTTGAATAGATTTACTACAAATCAAGCTATTTTGCGAAAAACTGTTATATTTTAGTTTTCCACTCGCTGGATTCAAACGGATTGAAGTATCGTTTTATCGTTTTATCGTTTATTTTCGATGAGGCAAAGTTTGAGTTAGTCATTTCGTAACTAAAACAATTTGCGATATAATAAATGTAGACATAGATATGCTTTAATGGATAATTTAAGTTCAAAAAAACAGTAAAAGTAACTCTAACTTAGTGATTCAAATACAATAAATAAAAACTTTTCCAAGTTTCAGAAAATGAGTGACAAGAACGAAAAGACGCACTCGAGGCAACTGACGACTCCACCTCGAGATGCGGGAACGGGATAGCAACATGAAGGGGTCTCTCGAAGTCGAAGCCGCAGTCCACGGCGCAGTGGTCGCCAAAGAGCTACGTGCAGCAGCCGCAGCCACAGTCGACGGTACAGTCATCATCGTCGAGCTACAAGAAACCGCAGCCGCAGTAGACGATACTGTTCTCACCGTCGAGTTACGTACAGCCGCAGCCGCAGCGATGATCGACGACAGGTGCGTCATCGAGGGGTGAGCAGCCGTAGTCGCAGCACGCCGCGCGACCACAAGCGCAACTATAGCACCAACCAAACCAGCAGCAGGGATCTCATGCTTCGGGAACTTTCAAGAACGAGAGAGCGTCTAGTTACTTTGGAAAATGAGGTACGGAATGAAAGCGAAAGATTGGGAACGGAAAAGATCAAAAAGCCATATCCACAACCTTTTGTACAAGATTCGGATTCTGGCGACTCCATTCCCAATCCTCCGGGTACCAAACAAGACGAAATCCATTCCAATATCAAAAATTCAACATTAGGTGATTCCAAATTTCTTGAGGAGTTCTTAAACGTGTTGAAAAATAGGTCAGGGGATCGTGAATCGTTTGCCGCACTGAATAACGTAGTTCCTGAATTCGACCCACTATCGAAAGAACAAACGATAAATTTATGGCTCGACAAAGTGGACGAATGCTCCGAAATATATAACTGGAGTGAAAAGCAAACAATACACTATGCCCTGCCTAAGCTGACCGGGCATGCTAGAACTTGGTACCAGGGGTTACCCTCTATTAAGCACACTTGGAGTGAATGGAAGATAATGCTCAGAGAATCCTTTCCAGCTACGGAAAATTACGCTGAACTTCTTACAGAGATGCTTAATAGGCGGGCACGCCCTGGAGAATCACTAGAACTTTACTATTTCTCAAAAATAAATCTGCTGAACCGTTGTAAGATCTTCGGAAAGCAAGCAGTGGATTGCCTGGTTCATGGGGTTGACGATAGAGGGGTAAGAGTAGGTGCCCAAGCGGCGAAATTTGTAAAGTCTGAAGATGTACTAGAATTCTTCAAAACACTTAAAAACCATAGCCGCGATTTTTCTGACCATAGGAAAGACAATGTCCGCGACAGACGTTTTGCACCGGCACCTCACGTTGTAGGCAAAAACAATGACTCGAATACCAATAGATCACGATTTAGACCAGGCCCAATAACTTGTTTTAACTGTAAGGAGGTTGGACACCCGAGTTTCAAATGCCCTAAGCCACTCATAAAGTGTAACAATTGCTATCTCATGGGGCACGCTTCTTCAAATTGTCCCAAGGTCAAAGAGCCAAATAATCAGACTAAAGATAAAAGTATACTTAAAGTTTCGGTAGCTGAAAATGACATCACTACAATAGGCAAGGATTTCCTTAAAATCCCAGTTGGTGACGATCCCATTGACAAATATAAAATAGCCATAAAAGTAAATAACACCATGACACCGTGTTTAGTAGATCTGGGAAGTGAAGCGACCGTAATACGTGAAAGTGATGCCATTAAATTGGGTTTGACTTGGCAAAGCGTTGAAGGACCGTTTTTGAGAGGGCTTGGTAACGTTCCATACTTACCTCTAGGTCGAGTTTACGTTGATATTGATGTGCAGGGTATTTTGGAGAAGAACGTCGAGGTATTTGTGGTATCCGACCCTCTAATTGGTCATAGTTTATTGCTCGGGCACAGTTTTACGGAAAGACCCAATGTACGAATTATTAAAACTGCATTGGACTTGAAATTTGAGCGGTTTGATTCCACTGAAAACATAAAAACTAGCCTTCATTTCGGCACAAACGACTGTTGTGGAGATGAGCGAAATGAAGTCAGTTTTTGTACGATCCGATTCCGAGCTCAGTGGAAGCATTTACGTTGGTGGGTCAGTGCGTGGCAGTCATGGTCATGAATACTATCTGTTACCGGGGGAGTACCAAATGACAAATGGTGAGTGTTCATTATTGGTACAGAACGTTGGTACGAAACCGATAACTATTGAAAAGGATTTCCTTGTGACGCGGGCGCACTACTTGGGAGCTAGTAAATCAGTCAATAGAATTTCTAAACATGTTGATACGTGTGATGAACATGAAAATATAAAATGTGGTGAACAATTAAATGACCTTGAGAAACAGCAGTGTCATGAACTGTTAGAGAAATATAAAGACTGTTTCTCTAGTGGCATGCATGACTTGGGTTTTACAACCGTCACAGAGATGGAAATTCATCTTAAAGACTCCTCTCCAGTAGTGTACAGACCCTACCGATTGGCCCATTCAGAGAGAAAACTAGTCCAATCCATGGTTGATGAAATGGTCGAACATGGTATAGTCCGCGAGTCTAATTCCCCTTATGCCAGTCCTATTGTGCTGGTTCAAAAGAAAACTGGAGAAAAGAGACTATGCGTAGACTATCGTGCCTTAAATACTCGCACTAAAAGGGATCATTACCCTTTGCCCATAATAGAGGACTTATTAGATCAGCTATCAGGTCATTCATTGTTCACATCCTTAGATTTGGCGTCTGGGTACCACCAGATCCCTATAGCTGAAGAATCCCGCGAAAAAACTGCGTTTGTCACACCCGATGGACAATACGAATATAATCGCATGCCCTTCGGGTTGGCCAACTCTCCAGCTGTATTTCAGAGAGCGATCCATAAAGTCCTCCATAAACCTAAAGCAGGTTATGTCATTATTTATATGGATGACATTTTGATTCCTTCCAAGACATTTGAGGAAGGTCTGCAGCGTTTAGAGGAAGTCTTGGTCCTTTTGCGTGATGCAGGTTTACCTTGAAAATGGACAAATGCAACTTTTTCCAAGAACAAATTGACTTTCTCGGGTTCCAAATAGATAAAGATGTCATTAGACCTGGGGTTCAGAAAGTAGAAGCAGTGTCCAGATTTCCAGCGCCCCGCAACCAGCATGAGGTTAGGAGGTTTCTCGGATTGGCGGGTTTCTTTAGAAGATTTGTCAAAGGATTTGCGATGATCGCAAGACCATTGACGAATCTCTTGAAAAAGGAAGTTCCATGGCATTGGGGAGAAACGGAAGCAAATGCTTTTGAACGCATCAAGGGCCACCTTATTAGTAGACCAGTCTTAGCTCTGTATGATCATTGTGCAGAAACGCAGTTACATACAGATGCCAGTAAATTTGGTGTTGCAGGCATACTGATGCAAAAGAAAGACGGTGACCCGTGGCATCCCGTGGCATATTTTAGCCGTCAAACAACGGTCGATGCGATGAAACTTCACTCTTTTGAGCTGGAAACGCTTGCCGTTATTAGCGCCTTGAACAAATTCCGGACCTACCTCAGAGGAGTGAAATTCACCATCGTCACTGACTGCAACGCGTTGCGCTCCACGTTTACAAAAAGGGACCTCATATCGCGAATATCACGGTGGTGGATCCAATTCTTAGAATTCGATTGTGACATTGAATATCGCCCTGGCAACAAAATGGCCCATGTGGACGCCCTTAGTAGAGGACCTATCACATCAGGCCCAGAAGATGTTCACACTTTAGACATTTTGACAGTAAATGCAGAGGATTAGATTTCAACAGTACAATCATCCGATGAGGAAGTAAAGCGCATTAGGGACATCTTGCAGGACCCAGATACCCCAAAAATAGCGGAAGTACATAAAGAGTACAAACTTAAAAATGGTCGTGTTTTCCGTGTTCTCGGAGATGGCACACTACGGTGGTTAGTTCCACGTGGAGTGCGCTGGCAGGTGTTAAGGTCAAACCATGATGATGTCGGTCATTTCGGCTTCGAAAAGACCCTACAGCGAGTGCGATCCCTTTTCTGGTTTCCAAAGATGCGCAAGTTCATTAAGAAATATGTGGGTGCATGTCTTGAATGTGCCCACCATAAACTACCATCAGGAGCCAAAGAAGGGTTGCTACACTCAATCCCAAAGGTGGAAATTCCCTTCCACACCCTGCACGCAGATCACTTGGGCCCATTTCCGCGGAGTAAGCGTGGTAACACGTATATTAGTCGACTCCTTCACTAAATACGTAAGCTTAACGCCTGTGCGTAGTACCAAAACGAAAGAGAGCATTAAGGCATTTAGAAATCTTTTTAGTTATTTTGGTAGCCCAGTTCGTCTAATAACTGATAGGGGAACCAGCTTCACGAGCAAGAAATTCAAGTCTTTCACTAGTTCAGTTGGTATGAAGCACATATTAAACTCTGTAGCCACCCCACGAGCCAATGGCCAGGTCGAGCGGTATAACCGCACGATCTTGGCATCTCTTGGCTCCATGACTCATGGTAAAAGTAACAACACATGGGACGAACAGTTGCCAGACGTACAGTTGGGCATAAACTCTACTGTTCACGATGTCACCAAGAAAACGCCTACCGAATTACTGTTTGGTAGAAAAATAAGTAACCCAGCTCAAGGTGTACTGAATGACTTAGTTGATGATGTAGATGAAGGGACAATAAATAAAAATATTGATGAGATAAGGTCGGAAGCAGGTGAACTCATAAAAAAGAATCAGGAAGCGAACAAAAGAAGATACGATAGTCGTAGGAAGAAAGTCACAAAGTATAAGGAGGGTGATCTTGTGCGTATAGCAAGAGCAATAGTTACGGGTCCTGGTCAGTCCAAGAAACTAGAATCCAAGTGCCAGGGGCCGTATAGGATTAAGAAGTTATTACAAAACGATCGTTTTCTTGTTGAGGATACCCCTTTGACAAGGAAGGGACAAAAATACGAAAGCGTTGTAGCTATTGATAAAATATATCCATGGTTAAGCTTTAATGATCCTGCTTGCTCTTCGAACGACGAAAGTGACAGTAACGATGGAAGTGATTAATAAATAAAGTAACGTGAAAAAACCTTTATACTGATGTGAATAATTAAAATTTAGTGATAATGATAATTTGAAATTGTAAATATGATGAAGAAGAATTAAAAGACAAAATGATTATGGACTTGCCGCATTAGTGAATCAGTGAGGCATATGAACTTGCCACATTAGTGAGTAAGTAAGGCATATGATCTTGCCGCATTAGTGAGTAAGCAAGGCATATGAACTTGCCAGATTAGTGAGTAAGTGAGGCATATGATCTTGCCGCATTAGTGAGTAAGCGAGGCATATGAACTTGCCGTATTAGTGAGTAAGTGAGGCATATGAACTTGCCAGATTAGTGAGTAAGTGAGGCATATGATCTTGCCGCATCAGTGAGTAAGCGAGGCATATGAAATTGCCGTATTAGTGAGTAAGTGAGGCATATGAACTTGCCAGATTAGTGAGTAAGTGAGGCATATGAACTTGCCAGATTAGTGAGTAAGTGAGGCATATGAACTTGCCAGGTTAGTGGGTAAGTGAGGCATATGAATTTGCCAGATTAGTGAGTAAGTGAGGTATATGAACTTGTCAGATTAGTGAGAAAGTAAGGCATCTGAAATTGCCGAATGTTGTGTTTGTTAATAAAAATAGTGAAATTTAACGAAAATGTTAGTCAAAATGGCGTGTTGGGCATGAGTGACATGATTTTGCCGCCCAAATGAGGGGTTAAATCTAAATGAGTGATCAAAATTGTGAGTTCCTTTATTATAATTGTGTTTGAACAACTTAAGTGCTGGTAATTAGGTAGCCGTAAATTATTATATTTTGTTATTATTAGCTTCCCTAAATTAAGTAAACTAATTATGTAATCTTCTAATTTGAGATAAAACGAAGGGACTCGTTTTGTGAAGGATGGCCGACTGTAACAAACATTTGCGTGTGTCGGTAATAGTCTGTATACGTTCAGTGTTTAGTAATTGACTTCTCGATCATACTATTCGATTCGAGTAGTAAATGGTTATCTGTGAAGTGCAGTTGGTTATCTTTTATAAAAACCACACCTTCTAATCTGTGACGGTACATTCGCGCGCCACTTGGATGTCGGGCATTGATTTTTTTTGTGGTTAGCTGCTGTGAGGTTGTGAACAGAATAAACGCATCAAGAATTCATCCAGGTTTTGATTTCATCCCATTTCCTTCTGAGTTTTTCAATTGTGAAGGAATGAGTGAATATGTCAGTTTTATGTGTTGGATTGCGCAAGAGTATGCGGTTCTCAGGTCGCTGAGGGCGAGCAAGAGAATCGCGGAAAACGAACCGCTCTTTTAAATAAGGGGGGAGAGGGGGTCATTGAGGATATTCCAAAGAAGCGTTGAAATGTAAGCATTCCGACGATTTCGGATGTTAAGCTAGTTAAGATCAGAACCAGATTGTGAAGCATGGTCATACTTACGGAGGCCAAAGATGTACCGTATACATAAATTGAGAAGACGATCTAGTTTATTTAACAATCCTTCGATGAGGTCAGGGTAACAGACATCGGCATAGTCTAAAATAGAGAGCAAGAGTGAATGAATCAGCATGACTTCTCCTTGTCACATCACAATTACTCACTGCGCAAGATAAACCAATCACTATGTATCAATTTAGTTACGTATTATTTAAATATTATTATAAAATCCGCAATCACACCCAAGCAAACGGGACGCTATGGGCACTTACTCGAAAAAACATTGACACAGCGGTTCTATGTTGTGCATCTCTTTCTCTCTTGCAAGGTGTTCATAAAGGTAGGACATCTCTTTTACACGCTATGGACGTCTTTTAAGCGCAGCGAATCCTATGTCTATGGGAAAACCTACCTGTGCCTGTGTAGGTGTGTAACCCTTGTTTCATGGTTGCGCCCCCCTGTTTATGTCATCCACGCGCCAAAAGAGCCTTTTCGCACTTGATAATAATGTATTGAAACTTTTGTGTAAGGCAACCTTTTGTTTTCAGAGAAACTAAAACCAGCAATTCGTCAGGTTCCCTACCTTAAGAAAGATTTGCCTATAATTCCCTTTAGTCAATCGTTCCCTAAAGATGAAGCTAAGAAAAAGGAGGAATTTGATTACAAGATCAACTTGAAATCGGCAGAGGTGAGCGGTCATCTATCTGTAGATATGAACCCATAGACTTTGTATATGGGTAAAGCCACGGATTTTGCCACATTTGCCCTACTCGGAAATGTCCATTAAATTTTCTCAAAAATATAAGTTACTACAGTTTTTGAAGCATTTTTATCGAATTAAGTAGTTCATTGTCTAATATGGCAAGTGGTAAAAGTTACAGAATACCGTTCTACAGCTGAGCAATTTCCACGTTTTCCCCAAAAATGGGGGATTTTAGAGTAAAAACAGCAGGGGAAATTTGGGGGCGGTTAACTTGGATCAAAATTTTCAAAACTTCTAGCCGTTTTAGATGTTTAATATTCAATTCCACGGCATCATCATATAATTGGCTAGTGTTTTATATGTTTGGCAAAAGAATACAACCGTTCTCTCTATGTGTTTTCGGTGCTCGAATAATTTTACGTTATTTCTGACTTTTTCGTCACTAGTACAACGCGACCATTAATTGTCTCAAGTTTTTAGCTGAGTTTTGTGCTTTGTATTTCTTTACGACTGGCTACATTAACGCTCATTATAAAATAAATAATAATGGCTCCAACTGTCATATTGCGTCAGTAGATCAGTCAACTTTGTTGTGAGTGCGCATGGTCAGTGGCTTGAAAAACACGTTTTGTTCACATTTATCAGGGTAAGCTTCAGATTTTTACTGAGACTAATAGTGCTCTAGGTTCCAAAAACGTACAATTTTGAATACTGATGATTACAAAGACTTACATTCAGTGGTTTGGAAGTAATCTTTGTTTACGTTTACGCTACCGTGACCATTTCGCTACTTTTTCGACACTTCTTCGACACCGGTGACGTATTTCTTACGACACCTCAACTTCGATACCATTTTAAAGGTTTGGTTACACACGGCGGTCTATTTATTCATTTACCTAAAGAGCTTAAAGTTTGTTTGTATGTAGGATAAAAATTTAATATATTAGACTTGTTTGTCTTTATGATTACATATAATTAACATAAATATTTTTTATTAATATTATAAATGCCAAAGATAGTCTAATATATAATTTTCTTATATTTACAGATGCCTCTAACATCGCATCGGCCGAAAAGTCAAATGTATATTCAAATGTAAAAGAGGTTCCGAAAGAGTGCTAAAACGGTATAATGAAAAAAAAAAGCTACCATGAACGAAAGCGAACAAGAAAAGTTGCGGGCAACATAGATAGAAAATAATAAAAAATATAGCCTCTCCTGCAATGGCATAACTATCTCTAATAAAATTAAATTCAAATTTTGAAAACAAACTGTTACATTTTATTTTGATATTGTGTTTGGTGTAATCCAAACTTTATAATTTTTCACTACCAGTTTTCGTCACTTTTACGCTACCGTAGCGTAAATTTTTCGTCACTTTTACGTCACCGTCGCGAAAAATTCTGCGACACTTTTTCGCGATTTGTGGCAAAATTGGTGGCCTTACCCATATCCCAAGTCTATGTATGAAACATTTCTATGACTGACTGCATGAAAAAAAAAATACATAGCTTTAGATAAAACTATAATCGTACCCATAGAATAACTTATTTGTCGTACCGCTGTAGATAAAATTATATCCTTTGGAACATAAATTTCTTAAAGGTGCACTAATTTCGGATTTTTCGAAATTCACTTGGTAAGAGGGTGAAAAGTTAAGTAAGTGGTCGTAATGTAAGAGTCAACTCAATAGCAGTTACGGTACTGGTGAGCATTTTGATATATAATTAAAGTTCAGATCAAAACAAACCGATTTGGTCTGTCACTTAAGGTCCTACGTCACTACGTTTTCGCGCCACAGCGCTTCAAACTTGTAAAATAAGAAGGTCCTACATGTTTTGGAATCGTCTGCCTCTGGGGCTGATGGTCAAAATCATCTTGAAAACGAAGGAAATCCATGAAACAAATATCCAGGGCTTAGTAGTTGTAAAATTATACAAAAAAGGTCTTGCGCATGGTTTTAGTAGCGTACATTCGACTCATTCGGTCCATTGTGACTCCCTTATTACGAAAAAAAATTGGCAGACCATTTGTTCACTGAATTTGAGCACCACAATCATTTTTGTTTTTTCGCGTCGAAAAATCCGTCAGTCAGTAAGTGTAACCTGAAACAGACGTGTTATATTTATTCATAATTAAACGCTAGAGCGGCGCAAACCGACGCGATGGTCGTTTTGCTAGTGCTATGGAGCATTCGCGCATAGCTAACGAACTCCTTGCGTTCTTGCAGTAGAAGCTGGACGTAATGGACGAGGTCAACGCGATCCAAATATGTTCACCTAGCTTCAGTAAAGATGATATATCTGTAGCCAAGAAGCTGCTCTACCAGTCGCTCAACAAGACTGACCAGATGATTTCCCGCCGACACGACGGGACCAAAAAAAGTTTACAGGATATCAGGATATCATAGATATCAGGATATATCATCACGCTCTTGAAGGTGACTGTCCCGGATAACGTGCCGACATTTGTGACCAAGGATCTGAAGAAGCTTCCAGCGGTCACTTTTGACCACGTTGATATCACCAGCCTTCTGAAGGGCATCATCAGTCTGAAGGCCAGTTTAGTGGATGTGTTGGTGAGACTCGTCGCCTTGGAAACTAACTTTGAACTTCGTAACGAAGTTATTATCAATCTGCGTAGGTCATCGAGGTCATCAGATGACGTGCACGTCAACGCGTAGCGCGGAGCTTGCCTCAACATATCATTGACATTGTCAAGTTTCAAGTCAGCAAGTGTTAACACCGCCACCACACCAGCTGTGATGCACGTGACGACGAGACCAGACAAACAGGCGAATTCTAATTTCGCCTCCATCGTCAAGAGCAGACCTGTTGCTCCGACTTTGCTGCCCCCGTCTGAGCGACCACCGGCCGACGCGACGCTGGGCACCTCCGCTGATTACCGTGATAAAGATGGCTTCATCAAGTTCGAGAAGAGGAGGCGCCACAAGTGAGTTAATCAGAACCGTTGCACCACGGGTCTAACGGGGCCTAGCTTTCTTTTGCGAGCTGTGACGCCGACCACAGCGATGTACTCCTGTCTCGTCTGCACTACACCACCAAGGCGCAGGACATCGCCGAGTACATCCAGAACAAAACCAACTTCTTGAAGAGTGGAGCCGCTGGAGTCGTGTCACAACGCTAGCTTTAAGGCGTTTTCGTGGCACGAATACCGACAAGCAGGCTGCCAACATACATGAGCTTCACGAAGGAAGACTTCTGGCCAAAGGACGTGGTATGCCGGCGTTTTCGCGGCAGGCTACAATCTACACCACCGGACCGGCACAATGACATTGTGCCAAAGTGATTCTTTACTTTTTAAGTATAAAAATGTTATATGGCCTTGTTGCCTAAAATAAAGCAATTTATTATTTATTATAAAATCATGAGCAAATGATTTAATGGAGCTTTTGCTTACAAATTTAAGCTCTGTAGCGCAAAAACGCAGTGACGTAGGATCTTAATTGACTGGACCAAATCGATTTGTATTAATCTGTACTTTAATCCCTATTGATATGAAACATTTTTCATCAAAGTTTCATCACATGAGAAATTTTACTCGCCAGCTCCTTAACTATAGGGGCTGCAATTCAGCAGCCCAACTACCGTATTTTCTCTGACACGAACGCGGAACCACACAACCGAAACTTGGTGCTTAAAACATTTTTTTATTTATTTTACCATATACACTACGTAACCACTCCCTATGTGCTAAATTATAGTAACTTTTACTTTGTTCTAGCAATCATGAGCGTTTTTCCTTGTGACAAATTTAGCATTAAATAAGATTCCTAGATGGCACTGTTGTATACTTTTGCAACATAAGCAAAGACAAAATTTACACAGATTCCAAACAAACTAAAAACCACTTTGACATTGATTGCGTACGAAACCTCAGAATAAGGAATACAAATAGAAGCCTGGCTAAAATAAGAACTGTGCATTAGCCATTGTAAACATCTAACGTAAATTACTCCTGTGTACGAGTGAATGAAACGACGAACCGCACTTACTTTATATTTTTTCCTGGTGTGTCACTAGCCCTGCGGTCCGTAATAGGATTACAATGAATCATAAGCCATTCACTTCATACTTTCGTAATCGATTTTAGCGAAATAATTCTATTTCGGAACGCGGGGTAGATTGAACCAAACAAATGTCAGACGGATGTAATTTGGATGTATTTTAAAAATTATAATACCATCAAATTAAATATGTCTCATCATTGTATCGTTGTGTTGTAATATCGTTCGTTGCGTGCATGACATCTTAAGTTGGTGGCATCGAAATGTCTAATGCAGTTTGCGAAAATTTACAGCTTCACCGAGAGAAATTAAATATTTTGGTGCTCTTCCTCTCAAAATTCGTGAAAGTGTGATTTATTACTGTTTGTGTTGATTGTTTTTTTAACATTGTAATAAAATTTCTTGTGCGATTGAAGGCTGTAAATCGCATACAGGAAGAAAAGAAAACAACAATGAAGCAATATCATTTCATCGGTGAGTTCTGATAGTTTTTATGTTAATAAGTTGCAGGATCATACCTAAAACTCAGTAAGAATAATAGTAGTTCTTGTAAATCATACTCGTGTTCAATTCTACACCGATATTTGCCCGTTTTATATAGATTTTCTGCCGACTATTAGAGGTTATGTTTTTTTGCATAGTGATGTACTAAAGTCCGTGTGGCAAACTATCGAACATTGGTTCCCGCGGCAGCCGTGCATAAAGGATAATACCGCAGATTAATTGCAGCGTGAGTTAAAGGAAAAATAATGCCGAATAAATATCGCTATATTTTTTTGTTACAGATTTCCAAAAAGGGAAGAATTAAAAAGTGAATGGCTTAGATGAATAAATAGACCAAATTGGGCAATTAAAAAAAGGAGTCATATTTGTTCGAAACACTTAACGCCGGATTTTTTTGGACCAAACGAAAATTTACAATGAAGACGGTTAAAAGCAGATGCTTTACCGACGTTATATTTACCGGATACAGACACATTGGTAACCTTTAAATAATTATATATAATGAGAGGTTTTCTTTTTGAGTATCAAAAAAAAAACATCGTTTCCAAGAACTCTGTAGATGGCGTTGAACTGACTACGTTACTAGGTGCCAAAGCCAAAACGATTGGAAAAAAAAACATTGCGTCACGTCACGTCACATACGCTCGTTGGTTGACTGACATGTGTGCCGAGCATATATGTGCGAATGCTTTGTTATGGTCCGTCCAGGTTTAAAATGTACGATGGCTTGTACTCATTGCGCTTTACGACTTTCATCTTTAGGAAAAACATGTATAGCTTCATTTTTACACAAATCCACAAGGTACAGACTTCTCTTCTTTTTCTCTTGGGACATTTTCTTTCTGGCGTAGAGAACTCATAAAAAGACTGCTAAGTATTTTTTTTCTTTTTCCTTGTTGTTATTATTTATTTATTTTCAAAATGTCATTTTGATGTGATGTGACAATGACATTAATTACTTTTTTATGTACGTTTTACGATCTCAAAATTACATCCAAGTGAAATAATCAAAAATTATATGACGTTCCGTTCCTTGCAGTAATTTACTAAGTTCAGCGCCATCTATCCAGCGACTAGGGAAGAGTAAAAAAAAAAAGAAAAGAAAATCCCTCATTGCATTATCAATCTTGTTTGTAGGTAGGTACGTGCTTGTACTATACTATAGTATATTAACTCGATAATTTTTCAATTTTAGGCAACAGAACCAGTACCCATGGATGTATGTGGTGTAGGAAAGTGCATACTTCTATGTTCGCAAATCGTTCTGAAAGGCCTGTTCAGAACTTGTACGTTACTTCAGTGATCGACTTCACGAAGAAATTCCGCGGATCAAGACATTTTCGTACTTAGTGGTTGACAATAAAAGACAGGGTAGTTCTATCGTGAAATGAATTATGGGAATGCTTATTGACTTGAACTGCGCATAATTTGATTTCTTACTGCAGGTTAGGTATTTTAATCGTTCATCATTTGTTATTAGTTATTATTCAAGATTAGTTGATGTTTATTTGATAGAAATAATAAAAATAATTGAAATTACCTCTGTAGTTATTGCGCTGTCATCGCTCATCATTGACATAATATTATTATTTCGAATCCTATAAGTCTATGATTATTATGATTTCTATTGTTGCGATTAATTCCTTCCTCCTTGATTGAACAAAGACGCGACATCAACGAACATCTATTTGATTGAGTTAAGAGGCGACTTAAAAAGTATCCACTTAAATAGTTTACGGTTGTATCTCTGATACAAGCTACAGCATTTTTTGTACTAGAAACAAGCACAATTTTGGACTTAACTTATGTACCTACCTGCCTACGATATAGTAATTTGTACTTAATAAAAAATATTATGCTAAACGAAAGATATCCTTTCATTAATTCCTTATTTACACAATATAACATGTGTCCCACTGGGGTAGACAGAGACCACTTTGCTATTAATTCTCTTGGCCTCCTTCCAAAGCAAGAGGATGTCACCAGAGAGGTTGGTGCCTCCTGCATTCTCTTTTTTTCACACTTTGATACGATATAATGTGTGGTAAGCAGATTGGTCGTGGTTCATTTCGATTTGGTTTATTTATCGTAGTAAAAATCGACATTGTTACATCACTAGCAAAGCAACGAACTAGTGACAACCTACCTAATTAAGAAAAAATTAATACATATCCATCTCTCTCTAACGCACTAGAATGTCGCAACAAAATCCAGGATAGGTGTCTTTCTCCGCGTATTATTTTAGCCAGGCTTCTATTTGTATTCCTTATTCTGAGTACGAAACATATTTTATCTATGGTGACATGGACAGCGACATCTGGAGGAAAGCTAAGAACTGAGAAAAAAAAAACGAGAAAAACGCTTAACCGAGTTTCACCTACGAAAATGATCTATGACGTAAATGTCAGCGTGATTAGCACCAAATTAGTACTGCGTAGGATACAGCAGGCCAGTGAGCCGCTCATAAATTAACACTTTCGTCAGGTTCCAACACTGACAGCAGGATAGCGTATACAATTTTAAACGCGTGCGACAGAGATGGTACTAGAATCCGTGTCGCGATCCCTAAATTATGGACGTGGCCCTACAGGTCTCTGAAAGCCGTTCATAAATTAACAAATTCGTCAAGTTCCAACACTGAAAGCAGGATAGCGTATACACATTTTCTACAAATGCGATAGAGATGGCATTAGAACCCGAGTATTTTATGAACCCGACCGTGACATATCTTATCAAAATTTATACTTGCGATTGTCGGCACTTGGTGAAACTTGAAACACATATCTTATCATTTGATTACAACCGCGACCCGCTTTACGTGTTCTCTGAGGCAAGGATGGGACCCAGATACAAATGCACCACTATTTTATAATATTTTGTTTACTTAATTTAATGCCATTATTTTTCAGAGTTTAGAAAACATCCGCAGGGACTCTACATTTGTAAGTATTTCCTAAGTAGTATCATTTGTAGGTGACATAGATTTAACATTTGGTAAAAGTAAGAATAAGTTTTACATTCATTTGACGGACCCACCATACCCCTGGCAATACCCCTGGTGGTATCTTTGGTGGTATGGTGGGTCTTTTAAAGTAAATATACCCCTAACTAATAGTGTTGTATAACTCGATCATTCTCAGTAGATCCATTGACTAGGTCCATCATGGATCTAGTGAGATTTTTTTTTCTCAGTAGATCCATTCTTTCCGAAAGTGGATCTAGTGAGAAAAGGGTTTTATGACAGATGTCAAAAGTGACAGATGTCAAAAATGACAGATGATTTATTTTTGACAGATATGTCAAAAATAGCAGATGATTTATTTCAGCTATCACACCGGAAAGCACGGAATAAAGTAACCTACCAAACAGAACGGGTTTGCCACTACAAATTCTGGGAACCACCGAGCTCACTACGTAATGTATAATCAAGCAGATTATTATATTATAATTAAACAAAGTAAATGTTCTACAAAAGCTGCTAAATCTACAAACCCTACATCTTCTTCAAAAAGTATGACTTGGCCGTTCTATGGAACTATTCCATGACACAACATTAAAGACCAATGATTTTATTCCTTATCCATGGGTGTGACTGTGTGACGGCCGCGAAACGGCCAAGCCATACATTTTGACAAAGATATAGGGTTTGTAGTGTTAGGCCATGTAGAGTGAAGGGTTTGTGAGATCTGATAACTTTTTAACAGTGAAAGCGATATTATGAGCTTATGAGTAATGAGACTTATGAGTCTTGGCAACCTACTTTATTGAATTGTTTTTGGTGAGATTAGTATGACACAATGAGGTCATTGGCAGTGGGCAGATCGTAGAATTAGGCAGATCGTAAAGTATGAAGTTGAAAATCTTCGAGCGGAGCAAAGCGGAACGAGGAGGAGCGTATTAGGTTGTTATGTAAAATTAAATTTGGGTAGCAAAGCAAAGTATGATATTATGCCCAATTCTACGATGTGCTGACGACATATTGTATAATTGTAGTCCTATATAATACCGTTGGTATTATATTATATTTTAGACTGTTCTCGTAGCACGTAGCGTAGCAAGCAGAAACTACACGCACTCGAAACAGATGTGGTTTCGTAGCACTCAAACCATTTGTAGTTTCGTAGCTCGTAGCAATTAGCGAAGCAAACAGAAACTACACGCACTCGAAACAGATGTGGTTTCGTAGCACTTAGCGTAGTGATCAGAAACTACACGCACTCAAAGCATTTGTAGTTTCGTAGCTCGTAGCACTTAGCGAAGCAAACAGAAACTACACGCACTCGAAACAGATGTGGTTTCGTAGCACTTAGCGTAGTGATCAGAAACTACACGCACTCAAAGCATTTGTAGTTTCGTAGCTCGTAGCACTTAGCGAAGCAAACAGAAACTACACGCACTCGAAACAGATGTGGTTTCGTAGCACTTAGCGTAGCGATCAGAAACTACACGCACTCAAAGCATTTGTAGTTTCGTAGCTCGTAGCGCTTAGCAAAGCAAACAGAAACTACACGCACTTGAATCAGATATGGTTTAGTAGCTCGTAGCACTTAGCGTAACAAATAGAAAATACATGCAATCGTAATAGGTATATTCTTATAGCACTTTCTTTGGTAGCAAAGGGATAATATGTGCACGGGCCGTGGATGTGTCTCGTAGTTTGTGGTTGCAAACAGAAAATACACTCGCTCATAGCTGTGTTCTTTTAACGAAGCAAACATAATGTAGCATAGCAAATAAACAATACAACCGCTCGTAGCAGATGTGTTCTCGTAAATCGTAGCACTAAGCGTTGCAAATGAAAAATACACCAGCTGGTAACAGATGTGTACTTAAATTCGTAGCGCTCAGCGTAGCTGACAGAAAATACACACCGTATCTAGCAGTTATTCATGTAGCACTAAGCGTCGCAAACCGAAGACTTCAACGCGCGCATCGACGCCTCAACATTATTCTATTACAATTTATTATCGTACAATATTATTAATACAATATTGGTTAAGATGGTTGCAACGAGCCTCGTTCCCAAACGCCCAACTTATGTTTGTTTTTCTTGTTTTTTTAAGGTATCAAAAGGATGTGATTTGTATTGGCACTACGCTTGTCTAGCCAAGTTGTGTTATTTTATGTATTTATTACTTAGTAAATGATTCTTCACAACAAATTAAAAGCGTGTCTATAGTTGTTGTGCAAGATCATTCACAACTGAACGCTTAAATTTTGCTAGAAAATCGCGTTTATTCAACCTTGCCCCGTTTTCGGCTTAGGTGTTATCCCTTATAGCCTATATGTTGAACAGGGTCCCTACGATGATAAAAAAAAACCGCATCCAAATCCGTTCAGTGGTTTCGGAGATGTGCGCGAACAGACAGACAGAAAAGAATTCTAAAAATCGCTGATTTGTGTTCTATTACTCTTCTTTAGTGAATTAGTTTATTTTAAGTTCAATAAGTAATAATATTAAGAATACCTATACCGAATGTTACCTACTCTAATATTATATAAACTTAAAATTAAATAAAATTTTGCCTGCCCATTTGGGCAAATTGTGCTGAATATATACCTTTATATAACAACTTATGTACCACAATTTAAGCAAATAAATATCTTTACCTTTATCTTTACTCACCCCCTTTTTATTTTTTATTAATTTTTTTACAATGTACAGACACACCGGGTTCTACTCTTTTATGATATGTATATATTGATATAGTATTCCCTGTCATTACAGACGGCTATTATTCAGTGTAATTACCTCCTAATATTAAATCGCTTCAGGAAACAAAGACCCTCGAGCGGTAGAATTAACGGAAAGACTGAGAATGCTGAAGAAAACTGCCAGGCTTCATGCCAAGGCTCCTTACAACAATGAGCAGTTCCAAATTGAAGGAGTTATTTTTAGTAATGGAGCACCTCATTATGTTATCAATAGTAAGTTTATAAAAGATAATCGTACACCTAGTTTACATAGTTAATATGAGCATAGACTAATAAATACAAGTATAAATAATAAATACAAGTATTTATTAGTCTATGATATGAGTAAATACGTGTTATGATCGGGAAAGCCGACCAGTTTCAGCAGATTTAGACTTCCTTTTTTTTATATAAATATTTTTTTTATATATTTTGTTTTTATATAAATCATGAATTATCCTCAAGTTTCATTTAATTTCTTGTTGCAGCAGCATAAAATAATTATCGTATTCTAATTTATATGTTGATTATGGTAACGTTTAGGTAATTGATTTAATTTTCGTACGCGGAACTTGATATAACATATTTTATTTATTTATTTATTACCATATGAAGCACATTACGTGCCACATTTCATAGTAAGTAGAAGTTACCTTAATTTTTGATAACTTAGAACGTAGGGTGTGCTTTATATGGTAAATTACTATATTATTTATATATTGTTCAATGAAATTAATAAGGAAAAAAATTGTTAGGCTTAAAAAAATTTTTTTTGTGAATCATACATTAATTAGGTGTAATACAACAATGACAAAATTTATCAGTGCAGATTAATTAAAGCTTAAAAAAAAGTTGGCTCTAAAATAATTATTTCGATGCCTTTAAAGTACAGTTTTATTGAAACACGTTGTGGATTTGTGGCATCTTAATCCCCGGTTTCTGAAAGGCCAATCAATGTTAACAGTAGATTAAAAAATAATTATCTGCGGATTAAGCCAGAAAAAGTGGGAATTTTACATTGAAATCAAAAATTAACTAAGTTAATTATTGATTCATCACTTTTCAGACTTCATATATGCTTTATTTTCACCGTTATTTGCGAATAAAGTTTTTTTAATCTACTGTTAACTTTGATTGGCCTTTCAGAAACTGGGGGTAAGTTAAAAATGACACTAGTCTTAGAGAGACATCTATTAGTTTTGCATTGTATTCTAGATTTTTCACAAGAACACTTCTTGAGCTCTTGACCTGCGAATAAAGGTATTTTTTCTGAAATTTCACGTAAACTCAGCTTGATCACTGGTAGGTACTGAATCCATAAAAGTGGCTGTAGCTATTTGAAGAGCATTTATAGGAAGCCAATCGTTTATGATGCCAACTGAGGTAGGTACAGTTTTAAACATATTGCTTTTCTTATTTAATACATTTCCCGTAATTTTGTTTGCATCTAATGGTCCTCTCCACCTTACGCGCATTAATTAAAACGATAGAACCCATTAGCACTTTTTAAAACCTCTTAGAATAAGCTTCTTTAATTTTTCAGCAGATCTTTTTCAGTTTTGTGCAGAATTTTCCCTAATATTACCGTCATTTTGTCATAAGTAACATGGGAACTTCGACCCCTATCCTTCCTCAACAAACGTACATGTTCATTTTATCATTTCGTCAATGAAATGGTATCAATACCAGTATTGGAATTTGATTAGTTTTGGGATTTGATCAAATCTCTAGATTTCCTTTTTGAATTGCAATTTTAGCATCTTCCAGAATTTGAACAAAAAACAATGTTTTTATGCGACATAATGTCCAAGCTATATCTTACTTAGGCTTTTGGTGAAGAAGCTTGAGGATTTATATCATGTGCTTCGAGTAATATTATAATCTATTTGATTCAATTACATTATTCACATTACTCTCCCAAAATTATACTATAACCAGATAAGTAAGACTTTGTTTTGATAGGAAAACATCTGCGTAACCAAATTAAGTAACTTGTTTATTTCACGGATCGCAGGTTCGGCCACCTTGCCGACTGGGTACATAGTGATCAACGGTGCAGCAGCCTACAAGAAAGGCACTGGCTTCATCCCGCAATTGGACGGCCACTGGAGATATCCTATTAATTACGATGACTTTTGTGACCCCACCTGCGACTGCTTGAAGGACTGGTAGGTTAAACCCATGGACCTATAAACCCATACATCCATGGTTAAACCAAAATCCATTTTCATTGATTAAAAAGATGTCAATGTTCAAGTGAGTAGGTTGAGTGGCGCTTTCCTCTGTCTGTCAGGATCAAAAATCGAAAAAAACTAGTATACCTGCATAAAATACTACTGCATAAATTACTTCTAAACTGTCATTCATATGATTTAATTTTAGATTTTAGTTATTAGTTTTTGTAATCTTAATTTTAATTTCATTTAATTTAATTTTATTTTATTTTGTTTTCATCACAAAAATGTAACTTGGCCCGCGGAAAGGCGCTGGAGGCCATTACTCAGGCTTACCACCTACCATGGCTTCCAACGTTACTCCCTTATAAACTAAGTAGTTATATAATTTGTACTAATTATAAGTGTGTATTTTTGTAATTTGTTTTAACGAATAAACTTTTTTTTTTTTTTTTTTTTTTTTTTTAAAATGCACCCGCAATCATTCAGTGTAAATCTCAGAATAAGAATTCTGAGATTTACACTGAACGATTGCGGGTGCAATTTGCATTTTGCAAGTTGCATTTTTGAAAATAATGCTTTTCTCAATTATAACTGTTTTTGCAGATTACGTAATGTTAGATACAAAAGGTTTATTTAATTAAAACAATAAAAATTGGTTTTTACTCGATATATTTCGGCCCACGGTATGGGGCCGTCATCAGTCGAATGCAACAAAATATTGACAGATAAGTTAGGTATATGAAATAAAGCAAAAGCGACACTTGTTAACAATTATAGTAACTTTTTTCATTTTTTATTGTCAGAAGCCATAAACAAGAAAATAAGAATAATAATAACTTTTCTCTAAATAAATAAATTTCTTTACAGATGGTGCTTATTACTTTTAATACTATGTAATTATTGCTCTTCTTGTATAAAATATGTTGGTAATGGATGATGGTGGTTATTTAGTTGTGAGATGTTGAAATTTTGAGCGGTCTAGTTTGTCGGTCGGTCGGGTCATGTTTGTCAGTGCTGTTTGTTAAGTCCAGGTGCATAATGAGTACCAAGTAATTTTACATAGTTTCTTATAATTTTTCGCATTTATTTATAAATACTTTCATTTTTGTAGGGAAGCCCCAGTTATGAAATTCGTGAAACGAACAAAATGCATGTGTGATCATCTATATGACTACCATAATGTGGGTAAAGTTACTGAAAAGTATTTTTACCAGCCCACAAGATATGGAGCGTCGTGGTTTGACCATGCGAAGATCTTCCAAATGGACCCGACGGAAGATTTTATTAAAGATAGTGTTCAAGCTGCTCTAATGCCTAAGCCTCCGACCGTGAGTACATGACGTTGACTTGAATAATAATAACATATTTCATCTCCATTGAAAGACTCCAGAAATCATGTTAGGATGCGGTTGCTAAAAGCACAAAAATACAAATGGAGATTCCGCCGCATATTTTATTGTAAGCGTCTAGTCTGCCACCAGTGTTAATTAAATTTTTAGATTTATTAAATCTTCAATTGAAAAACAGAAAAGGAATGTTGCGTATATCATAAATTCTGTTAAAACTATGGGCATCGCTTCGCTCCACTCCGCTTTGCTCGGCACCCGAATTTATTTATATAGAAACCTCCGCTTTGCTTCGCTCGTTATCGCACTTATTTTTGACTTTTTTTGAAAGACTTTCTCCTAATTCTGATTAAAAAAAACACAAAAAAAGGAAAACTTCTGACGTGATTTGAACCTAAAACCTAGTTTCACGATTCGATATCTGAAGTGGCCAAGGAACTTCTACGTTCCTTGGAAGTGGCAAATCAAGCGAACGTATAGAAGTAACTTGCGGTAAAATTACATTATTTCTGAAACTACCACTAGTGGTAGGATATCTGGGGGCACGATAGTGCCCCCGCCAAGACGAGCCAAAGGAAGCGGGGCACTACGTACCTTTTCTCGAAGCGTTTCATCATATTTTCGAACCCTCATTACTTCGGTCTGGATAATACTAGAGATACCAAATTCTACTTGTCGCACAGTAGACACTTCCTATTTTAATTGTGCCAACTTTTCTAATTAGCTACTTAGACCGAGGCATGAATAAAATAGAATACAGTAACACCCCGCTTTACGCAAGCCCGCACGGCGCGAATTCGTTATAACCAAAGATTTCAAAAGTTTAGATGAGCCCTTGCACCTAAAATCTATTGCATTGTTTTTGAATGTGTTTTGAATGTGAAATATCACACTTATGGCTTTATTCGTATTTCTTGAAATGTTAGTGCACTTTAAAACTGCACACGACCGCATATTGAGGCCCTTTCCTCGTAAAAATGCATTAA
The DNA here is from genome assembly GCA_934047225.1 of Ypsolopha sequella. Classification (NCBI taxonomy): domain Eukaryota; kingdom Metazoa; phylum Arthropoda; class Insecta; order Lepidoptera; family Ypsolophidae; genus Ypsolopha; species Ypsolopha sequella. The sequence goes on from OW203996.1 coordinate 16,872,208, forward strand.
AGGGTCCAACTATCACTGTTCAGATGAGCACTGATTCCAAACGTGTGAGCGTCACCCATTTAAAGGTGAAAACATTTTGGTGCTGTCATACTACGGTAAGGGCTTATCTTTACTTTTTGAAATCTTTGGTTATAACGCGATTTTTAAAGTTCGCGCTAATAATGCTTCTCAAAAAACATAGCTAACTATTTCTCAGTGTTTAATTCTAAGGAATAAATAAGTTTAAACTTTTCTGTAACAATTAATAGACTGACTCTGTTTAATTTTTGCAATAAAAGTACTTTAATTACTTATTTCATCATACCCCGTTATACGCGAAATTTTGTCCGGAACGCATTCCTCGCGTAAAGCGGGGAATGACTGTACCTACCTATACTAGAATCCGCAAGTTGCAGAGTTTTTGCATAAATATAGCTGAGTCAACTACATACTTGATCCAGGTATAACTTAAATAAATATATTGTTTTCTTAGACTGCGTTGCAAATTAATTAATTATCCAATATAATTGGATAATTTTCACTCGATAGGTTTAATTTTGGAAAGCAGCTTGAGTTATATGTCTAAATGAATACAGCGAGAAAACAAAGCTTATTAAGATTATGGTTTCCGCAAAACCATAGTGTATTTTTCATGGTTTGAAGAATCTAGCAATACTACATAAAAAAGAAAAAAAAAAGTATTTCTTCCGGGAATATAATACACACTCTTATCGAAACAGAATCCTCAGAAGTCATTGAATTATTGAGAAATAAAATACCAAAGATGGCTCTAAAAAAAATTTTCATGTCGTTCATATTATTTATGGATTAAATTCTATATAAACTTTATTAAACTCTTAACAGGACAGATATTTCATAGCACCTCCTTTTTTTTAAATAATAAAGTTACTGAAAATGTTGTCATTTTGACTTTTGTTCAGAATCCGTCCCTCTCGCACTGCGGGTCTTTCCGCGTGGAGTAACAGGATAGTATGCAAGTGGAACCTATCTTCTTAAAATCTGCACGGAACAAAAGTTTCCAACATAAATTCTAGTAATTTTAATCTTGTGACTAGGGAATGCAATCTTACACCTAAATGTCAATCTCGGTATTTGCAAGATAAAAAAAATCTATTTCGCAAGATCTCGGTATTCGCTAATGCACTAATGAAAATTCTTTCGAAAAAAGATTGTTTCTACTACTGGTTAGTAAAAAAAATAAAACAAGATATCAATCCAATTAAAGGGATGTTTAAATACACTTATAATAGTTAATTATATTATTCTACTGATCATACTCAAAAACTTTCCCATAGCCCATCCACGGACAAGGTTCTAATTCCATGTTTGTAGTCATCAATTTCAACAAAATGATGTTGATTTTATGATGCAAAATGCAGTTATTGTCTTCTCGACCCAGCAAATCCAAAGCTTTATCTTTTTTTAAAGTAATTCAAGCAAATCTTGCGAGATCTCGCACTGATAACGATGCGTGATTGATCTTGCAATATATGTGCGAGATCTCGGTATTTCGAGATCTCGGTATACCGAGATTGCATTCCCTACTTATGACTGATGCGGGGCCCGAATGGCCCGAAATATATCTCACAATTTTTTATATTGAACTGTGTTTTATGTAATTATAATAATTTAAAAAGACAAAAAGTCAATATTTAATATTTTTTTACATAATCTTATAAAAAGACTTCTATTCCGTCAGCTCATTCTGGATCATTTGTTGTTGTACTCGTGCGTTCAAAGAGCGCACGCGATTTCCAACTTTATTGAAGTGTCCGGGTTACAATAGCAATAGCATGGTGATTTCCACAACTTGTTTTAGAGAAAAATACACAAAAATAAAAAATATTACTCTACAATTTTTTTATTTGTTTTACAGAAGGTCGTGACTTCACGTAACGTTAAGAACCCGCTCCGAATCGTACTTCATACATATCTAAAAACCATAATAACTCGCGAAATAGGAACAATTAAATCAAATAAATTTTAGGTTTTCATTTAGACGGTCAATATAAAGTGGTGTATGTTCCTGATTTTTTCACAAACATCGCGTTAAAGACCAGAAATATATTTTAAATAATAGGTTTTCAGCCTAAAATCGAGTACGTTTGAAAGGCTCCGCTAAGTGACTTAAGAACATTTAACAACCAAAAAAAGCACATACACCATTTGGGAATATCGTCAATATTCTAAATATTCAAACGTATTTGTATTTGTTCCCATTATTATAACTAATATTATAATATAACTATAGGTAGATGCACTACCGCTGCCGGCGGCGCCCATTTTGGGTTCTTGTTAGGCACGAAAATGTAGAAGTATGTAAGAATTAAAAATAGACTTTTTTCTGTAGAGCTACAGATCCGAAAATTTGTCTTTGTATTTGTTTCAGCCGCCACCACCGAAGCCACATGTAAAAGCCAGCGATTTAGAGGTGACACAATTAGTTGCAGTAAGTTAACAGCTGAGTTTGGATCTTGAGTAAAAGAGGCCTCAAACAAGCTTACAAGCCCACTTGCGTGTGTTCATCTTTTCTTAATCCGACTTCCTTAATTTCTCGTGACAACCTAAAAAATCAAGTAGTTGCCCAAGTTGATGATGCTGTAATGACATTTTCCTTCATCTAAAATCAATATAAAATATGTATATCGTCACAACATGAATCCCCGAGGGCGTGTCGGAAGTGTTCCGATTGTGAACTGTGAAATGCAAGCCACAGTCCTCACTCGGTACACCCGCGTTTCACGAACGATTATTACGTCCCAACGTGATGGGAGGTGAGCCCTATCGCCGTACTTCAGGCACAAATACGCGCTTTTTAGGGAATGCACCGTTAATCAAGGGGTAAGTAATTCCCAAAAGCTCATCGCTGCATGCTTGACCGAGGATCGAACCTGGATCTCTTCATTGAGAGGCCACGCGTTCTACCCCTGAGCTACCGCTGCTTTATTAGATTTTAACTATTCAGTATATCTTCTAAATATATACTTTCTTTTGTTTCTTCTCGATAGAACAATAGATAGAATTGGAATGAACATTATTTCATTACGACTTCCCGAGAGCCTTTGAGTATGTATAGGTACTTGTGAGTCCAGCACGCACCACCGCTACTACCTCGTACCAAGTAAACTTTAAGGCGCTACAGAAAAAAATCGACACTTTTAGAACTTGCATATCGACTTCAGTAAATAATATGTTATTTTGTTAAAATAGTATGTTATTTTTGGAATCTTTTTCTAGGGATCTGTTAAAATAGAAACGCAATAGGAGAAATTCGGCTCTATAGAAAAATGTATTGAAATTAGGTCTTTCTCGACACCAATTCTCCTGGTTTGACAATTTAGAATGACATATGGACTACAATTATATTTTATTAGATGGGTTTAAAAGGTATCTAGGACCTGGTTAAACGAAATTTTGATAGCAACTTTAGTACATTTTATATGAATAAAAAACTAACTTTTTGCTACTTTTCCACGAATCCGTCCCTCTCGCGCTGAGGATTTTTTAGCATATGGAGTAACAGGGACGCTAAAACTTTTATATATCGCCTTAACACGTTCTCAGACACTACTCGGGGACCTCTCAAACACAGCTCTGATCATCCCCCACTTGCCCGAAGCGAACCAGCTGTGCCGACTGAAGAACTGGGCGAGACAACGGGTTAAAGGGAAGCTTACCCCGAAACAAAAGAGTAAGTGTCATAAACAAGCACTTATCCAGACTTAGGAATGTATTATTATTTGTATTGTAAAAGATTTAAAAAAAAATGTGCCTGTCTATATTTTGTCTTTTTACTCGAGAACCACTCAACGGATTTGGACCTTGCGGGTGCATAGTGTTTAATCGCGCGCGACGCGACTTAGTTGAAACACAAATGTGAGAAGCGTGACATACTGATTACTCGCAAAAACATCGTGTCACGCTCCTCGCACTTGTGATTCATCTAAGTTGCGTCGCGCGTGATTAAACAAACGGAATAACAAAATTATTTGTAAATTATACATTTTCTTATTGTGAAATTGGCGGGAAAATCGTAAAATGCACAAAATCATTAAAATCCCTGCTTTTTTGCAAATATTTTGTTTCTACAACTTTCCGTGACCGTGATTCGTTAGACCCATTGACGTAGGTACGTCAATGGTTAGACCCAAAGCTCCTAAATAATGCCAATTCATGGAGGAAAACAACCTTCTCTATGTGCCAATTGGGCTCATTGAATTTTGACATGTCAGATATGGGTCTGAGAAAAAAACCTATAATCGCAAAACGCACAACTTGATTGACCATAACGTTTTGCATTCCAGAAAAAGTACATTTGCATACGTTGCGTATGTGGAACGATTTGGAACACATAAAGTTTTACGAATCGGCTCGCTTCGTACCGATTAAAGCGGGACGCTTGACCTGGGACAATCGTAAAATGATAGACGAACTGGTTAGTATTTATGTCGTCGGCACATCGTAGAATTGGGCATATCATGATCTGCCTGGGCATATTCATATTTCTGTCAAAACTAGGAGGGTCGCCTTGCTCCGGTCTGCTTCGCTCGGCTCCCCAAATTTATTTACATGTAAACCTATCACGCTCCTCCGTGCTCCACTTGTCATCGCACCTATTTCTGACTTCTGGTGAAAGATTATCGACTTCATACTTTACGATCTGCCCACGACATGTATATAATTCGAGATGTTTAAGATTACCAGTGACCCAGATGAAGGTCCGGCTCCTAACTCTGGTTTGGAGTGTTTCAGGTAAAGTGTCTGTGTCCAGGCTGAAAGCAGAGCCGCGTTTTCGAACTAAATTATTACTTGATCTATCATTTCATCTCCAAGTAAAGTGTCTTTGACCTCCCCTGCCCTCGTAATCTCCTCGAAACTATTTATTGTCTTTGGCAACGCCAAAGGCCGTACCTTGTATCCGAACTAAACAATTTTTGTTCTCTTGATTAATCCTCTCCTAAAGTGTGAATGAAGGCCGAGCCCCATTTCTGAACGATTTCTTTTTTGGTATTTTATATTATCTCAAGGTTCAATTACTTTTAAATTGTTAGAATACCCACCTGAGCTTCGATCCTAGTCTCATCACCCATCACCATAGAACTCCTCAATGACTTCTTTCTTCCTGAAACATAATGTTTTCTAGAAGTCGGCGCACTCATATTAGTTGCGTGTGTTGTTATATCGTAGGAAATACGCCGACTTTTAGATATAACATATGTTTCAGGTATAAAGAAGTCGGAAAAAGCGTTATTTTGGTACCATCGGTCAGTACAGTATATAAAGTTGTTTGAACTTTTTAGGGAATGACATTTGAAGTCGGTAACTATTTTTTTGGTAAAAGTTTTTATTTAAGCGAATGCTTTTTTGTTTGCGCCTCGTATGGGGCCCCCATGGGCACAATTCAGAATTTGTACGTCACTTCCGTGATGGACTTCAAGAAGGAATTCGGCAGATCAAGGCATTTTCCTATTTATTCTTTGACAATGGTACCGATTCGGTGAAGCACATCTTAACTTATTTGACAGGACTAAACTTAATTTAAGCATTCTGTCCTTGTCTTTTCGATAAAAGAAAGAAAAAGACAGGACGCTTAAAATAAGGTTAGTTCTGTTAAATAAGTTAAGACGTGTTATGCCGAATCGATAACAATAAGAGTATTTTGACAAGGGACTTCTTTCGTGAAAAAAGTTTAGGATAACCTTTTATTTTTAACAAAGGATTAATTTAAATTCTTATTACAGATAATTGTTCATTATTTGTTATTAGATCATGAATGATAACTTATCAATCTTATCATTCATGATAAATTAATGTTTATTTGATAGCAATAATAAAAAAATGAAACGACTCCGCGTAAGCTTAATGCGCGCGCTGCTATCAGGAAGTTTACATAATTCTTTATGCTTTTCTCTGTGATTGACATCTAATGCCACAACATGCAGTATGGAATAATAATTACTAAAAATAGTACATTTAATAGTGTTTCAAGAAGCAAGATCTATAATAGTGAAATGAGAAGTGTGTCGTATCGACAGAACCCTTATCGTATGTGGTGTAACGGACCTAGATGGAAATAAGCGTTTTGTAAAAGTTACTGGTCCAAAACGGTAAATATCAAGAAAACAACAATGCTTTCCCAAAGCTGAACATGATCGCCAAAGGTACCACATGGCAAGAAGTACACAACCTGTTGCTTTTTTCATATTTTTTTTTGTTGACGGGTTAAATTGTGAAATATGAGTAATTCTTGTAAACGCGTTGAAGGTCAAGTGAATATAACGAACACATTTAAATAGCATCCTGCGATCAGCACCCTAACACAGTGATTGCCGCAAATAAGACCCTGGAATCAGCATCCAGGCACAAAGTGATTGCCTCAATCTCGTGCGGTATGTTGTAATTTGCTGAGGAGTTCCGGTCCCTATCTCTAAAGACCTTTATCAGATCATGACCAAACTCAAACGGGACCTACTTCGATACACACTCTTCTAAACAAATTCAAATCAGTTTAAAAATGACGTAGAACAATGTGTGAAACCGGCCAAGTAAGATTGCGCGATCTGTAGGTTACATCCGTAGAATAACATTCTACCGTAGAGAAGATCGCAACTATATTTTTATGACTATTGTTTTTGTTTCAGTCGGAGAAATTGAGACACGAATTCATTTACAAAAATAAGCTTAAACTAATGGAGCAGTCGCGAATGTGGTGGCCGTCAATGAAGCATGACACTTTCTATACAAAATCATTTTTGTGAGTTCTTATTTTTATACCACGCAACAGGCGGTAGCGCGGGGGCTTTCATAGTGACATGTATGAATTAGCCCGCAATCCCGCCGTGTCGCGTAGGTACTTTACTTAGTTTAATATTTGCAAGTAGCCCTTTGCCCGCGGCTCAGCCCATGCTGAAGGAGAAACCACCCTCGCCCCTTATAAGTATATGACTTGTTTCACTAAAATGCTATACCTATATCAACTCAGATTCCTTTTGTACAGCGTTATGATTACTAATGATATATAAAAAACCTTTCTCAAAAACTTGAAATTTCCTATCCAATAGCAAAAGTCGTATTGAAATCCGTTTAGTGAGACCAAGTTATAAGCGAATGTATAAGGTGAAATTTATTCAACCGCCCGAATTTTTATGGGAGGTTTAATAGGTGATAGAGACTACACATGTGAAGTGTCAGGTGGATCAGATTAGGTAATGGCAGGTCACGTGACATCGAGAATAGTACAGGTCCCGGCAGTAAATAATGCACATCATATGAAGCGTCATCTCTGTCGCACGAAGCACTAACAGTCCTGTGATAGAGACGGCGCTCTACAAAGCCGAAGATAGCAGATGTGCGTTATTTACTGCCAGGTACTGTATTAATATGTTAGTAAAATTTCGATACAGTTGTGTCGGTAAACTTACACATACAAATATCAAAGCAGTGTCCACCTACACAACTAAACGAAATTGCACTCACACATTAATACGATTCTCGATGTCTACCTTGTCTGATTCACTTGAAACTTCACATGTGTAGTCTTTATCACCTACTGAACCTTCCACAGAAAATCGGGCGGTTCAATAAATTGCACCTTATATTTACAGACTGAAGTCTTCAATGCTCAGCCAGTCCCCGCTAGGTACAGCGTGATGATTCCACAGGAATCTCCTACGGCAGGGGTCGGCAACCTTATGACATAGGAGGGCCACAAACGTTACCATAGAGGATCAGCGGGGGCCGCATATAATAAATAACGCATTAGTCAATTTCGTATCATATTTATTGTAGTTTAAAACACAATTTATTATTAAAATCTAATGCGATTTTTGCGGCTACATTTGACTTGCATTTTAGACGTGGAAAGCTGCGCCGAGCGTAGAACGATTAGACACCTCGCTTGTTCTCTCGTGTTAGTTTTTTTATCGTGGTCGTATTTATTGAATTTTACAGAAAAAATCATATATAATATACCAGACAAAATTTTAAAAATGTGAAACGGCCCAATTGTATTTTATAACGTTTGTGATTGTCTTGAATTGTGGTTGAGACAAAATTCGACAGTTAAGTTATTGAAATGAGTAAAACCCTAATACCATTTCTAGATTTTGGGCCTACTTTAGATAGATTTGTTTCTTACACCATAAGTTATTTTTAATATTCGCTGCGGCGGAAGTGTAGGTACATTATCTGTGATAATAAATATATATTTTATTTATCTATCATTGAAATATTATTCAATAAATCAATTTAACAGAGACTGTCGTTTTAGATTATTTTGCTCGGCGCCCTCTTATGCTTGCTTTTTCGTTAGTTCAGAATAGAAAATGTCTGCTCACGCAAATATGTACAACCAAACACAATTATCATGCAGCGATTGGGAACCTTGAGGGCCGTACCGAAGTGGGTCACTGGCCGCATGCGGCCCGCGGGCCGCCGGTTGCCGACCCCTGTCCTACAGCATCACATGATTTAATTTTGTTGCGAATACAGAAAGAGTGGCCAGCGAATCAGGGCACAACCTTTAGTCCAAAACGGGTATGGACAAATCGTGGTCCTATTGCTTAATTAATTGGTTTAAGTAACAAACAAAATAAAAATTTGCCTTAATAGTACTACATTTAAAGGTCATTTTCGGCTGGCTTATGTTACATTAATTATATCGTTTGAACAAATAAGCAATAGGGCGAAGAAATGTAATTTTTCTAAGGGTAAAGTTGCGGTACAATTCTCTGGCCAATGTTGTTTTCGTAATAAACCCTTTACACTATTACATATTTAATAAAATATTTGACTAATTAATCATATTTTTCAGGGACACTTTCTATACTTATATGCCAACCAGAACTAAGGACATGTTCCTGATAAACCCTTATTATAATAATACTAAAATACATAGAAAACCTGTTAGTTGCTATTAAAAATTGTGTTTTGATGTCATATGTGAGAGTGCAACGTGTACGTTTCTAATTGTTATTTTGTTTAAAATGTAACATAATCTAAGATTTATAAATGCTGGTATCTGTTCTTTTATATTTTAAGATTTAAGTAAGTAAACTACACATAAATATAACAAAGAGGGAAAGTCTGTGAACATTATTTATATACTTACTCGAAGATCATTTTAATAAAGATAATCCAGAAAAAGCTAAACTGCCATTCATTTGTAGGATTCCGTACGCGAAGGGTGCGTAACGAGACCTTTTAGCATCCGCTGTCTGTCTGTCCGTCTGTGACAGAGGTCTACAGATTAAACCGTTATACGTAGCCAGTTGAAGTTTTCACACAAATATACGTTTTCACATACGTGTTACTATAGCCTCTATCACGGCAAAAAATTGAAACCTGAAGGATCTTCATACAAAAAACCTCAAAAAGGTAGGTAGCATTTTTATACAAATAAATTTCAAACATAAAACTTATTTCATAAGGACGGCAACACATAATACAAGAATTTGATCAGATGGTAGTACCTACACTACATTCAGTAAAATAAAAAATAATGAAAAAATTTGGGCTCCGTAATCAGAGGGTGTCGAATTCCCATAGCTTAATTTTTAAAAGATTTTTTTTTTTTTTTTTCCAGAGAATATACACCATTTTAGGACATATAAATTAACCTTATTTAATGATTTTTCAAAGAATTGTCCGATGACCTTGTCACTTGAGAATTTTAGACATTATACTGATTGTGATGTGTGATTTCTTATGAAAAAAAGTGGTCTGTCTCTGTCTGTCTACTCATCTGTCATCTAGCTGTCAAATTAGTCTGAAGCAAATAATTATAAATTTATCTTGATAACAAAGGACACATTTCTAAACAGCCATTACTCAAGTGACGTCACATGAGGGCAAATGGAAGTTGCAGCCTTTTCGTAAAAATATTCATCATCGTAAGGTTTTTTAGACCAAAACTTCGAAAATACGAAATGGTTTTCGAATTAACACACCTTAACATAATTTAATCTAAGTATGCCAATTGTTTGTTAGACGATACCATTTTAGCCTTTTGTATTATGTTATCTAATATTGTTGTTATTTACCTTTACCTACCATGTTTTTAGGGTACCCATATTGTGTGGTGGTAAGAAATCCTTTGTGCGCGAGTCCTCCTCGCACTTAGCCCAATTTTATTTATTAAGCTTTGAGATGACTAAAATATTCTGCAAGTTAATGCCTGGAACGAGAAAAGTTAAAAAATCTCTCGGAACTTTGTAATTTCTATGGTAGTTTTGGTCACTTATCTTGTACATTTTTAAGTTCCATTCATCCATCAGCCTGCGTTCGTCCACTGCTGGACATAGGACTCCAATATTTCATCATCTTGGCGGTCCTCCGTCGTCCTCATCCAGCCGCTACCAGCAACGTCCTTCAGGTCGACGGTGCAGCGGGAACGAGGTCGGCCTACGTAATCAATATACCCTATGGCTGTATATGGCCTACGCTACGCTTTGCTGCGTGGTCTCCATTCTAATGGCTTTCGGCCCCAAGTGGGCCCCAACGGCCGAATTGGTAATGGTTTTTTGTTTTATTAAAAAAGTATTACATTTTGGTTGGTTGTTTTGTGTTAAGTATGGATATCATACGTGTCTATGTCCATTCTGGTCTATAGTAACATGTCATATCTGAAGTCTGATAAGTCTTGTCTAAATATATTATTCAAATGATATCTACATTTTATTTAACTTAACATGGTAGCAGAGCGTAAATGAAGTTACGAGAAATAGTAAACAACCCAGTGAAAATAAACAAAAATGTCGAGCACCAAAATCGACCCTCTTACTAGGGAAAACTATGACACCTGGGTAATACAGGCTGAAGCCGTTCTCGTACGTCACAAACTTTGGAAATACATTGAAACTCCCTTGGCTGCTGGTGCTAGCGAAGCTGATAAAGAAGGAGACAGACAGGCAAAGTCTGAACTCATCCTCATAATCGCTCCTTCTGAACTCAAGCAAATTAAAAACTGCACTACAGCTAAATCATTATGGGATAAGTTAAAAGATACTTACGCCAGTAAGGGACCTGCGCGAAAGGCATCCCTGCTAAAACAACTGATCCTGACAAAACTAGAAGGACACGACGTACATGTTCATCTAAATAAGTTCATGGACATTGTTGACAAATTGGCAGACATGAAAGTAGATATCAACGAAGACTTGTTATCAATCATGATGCTCTACAGTCTCTCTCCTGAATACGAAAACTTCAGAGTTGCTATTGAATCACGAGACACTCTTCCAAAGCCAGATGTGCTTAAAACTAAAATAATTGAAGAATGTGAAGCACGTCATAGCCAAAACATAACCAATAACGACGCACCTGAATTTTCTAATCAAGAAGAAGCATTATACGCATCATGTAAGATTTGCAAACGAAGAGGTAACATCTTTAAACGCAAAAATCACAAAATATGTAGTACATGCTGGAAGAAAAATAATGAGAAACCTAACAAAAATAAAAACGATTCTCAAAAGAACCATTTTGCTACTCAGTGTCTCCTCACACCAAACGTGAAACCTGAAAACAGCATTTGGGTTCTAGACAGCGGATGTACGTCTCACATAACGTATCAACGAGACTTATTGAAGACCATTGAGAAAACGTCCAGAAAACTGAACTTCGCAACTGAAGAACATACTGCAGAGATTAAAGGAACAGGTACAGTCTCTTTCATAACGAAAAATGGTAATGGCCTAGCGCTCACACATTTAAAAGACACTCTGTATGTACCCAGTTTATGCACCAACCTGCTGTCCGTCAGTAAGATGACAGATGCTGGCTGCTCTGTCCTGTTTACCAAAAATAAAGCGACGGTCAACAATCCTAAATCTGGAATAACTCTCACCGCACTTAGAGAAGCAGATGGTCTTTACTACATAAAACCTGATAAATGCGAGCGCATCAATCTGACCAATGATAATGATGAAACTGTTCCCAAAACAGCAAGGAACTCATCAAACATCAATGACTGGCACAGAAAACTTGGACACATGAACGCCAAAGATCTAAAAGTTGCACTCAAAAATAACAACTTACTTGGACTGAACTTCAATGCATCTGAAACCTTGGACGAGTGCGAAGCCTGCATACAGGGGAAACTACACAGAACGCCTGCCCCTCGCGAGAGCACCTACCAAAGAACAACAGAGCGCTTGGAAATTGTCCATAGTGACGTGTGCGGGCCGATACAAATGCCCACACTAAATGAAAATAAGTACTTTGTTACTTTCGTAGATGACTACAGCCGATATAGTCATGTTTATATGATCAAAAATAAAAGCGAAGTGATTGAAAAATTCAAAGAGTTTAAGGAGTTAGCGGAAAATCACACTGGCAACAAAATCAAATTCCTACAATCAGATAATGGCACTGAATATGTGAACAAAGAATTTGATGCATATTTAAAACATTGCGGGATACAGCGAAGACTAACCACTCCCTACACCCCGAACCAAAACGGAGTTGCTGAACGGAAGAACCGTACCCTCGTGGAGAAAGCGAGAGCAATGATGATTGATGCTAAGACACCATTAAAATTCTGGGGCGAAGCAGTCTTGACTGCCAACTACTTATCAAACAGAAGTATAAACAGCGCCATTCAGAATCAAACACCATTTGAACGATGGGTTGGAAGAAAGCCATGTATCAATCATTTGTACGTATTCGGTTGCAAGGCCTATGTTCTGAGAAAAGGCACTAATGGTCACAAATTTGCACCAAAAGCAATCCCTGGTATGTTTGTGGGATACTCTGAAATATCCAAAGCTTTCAGAATCTTCATACCTTCGAAGAAAATAATAATATCAAAAGATATTCGTGTGATGAAGACTATGTTCTATGATGAACAGAACAAAAGTGAACTCATTACATTTTTTGACCATGTCAAGGTTCCACAAAAACAACCTAAACAAACGTCATCGCAACAAACACCACGCAAGCAAGTGGCTATTACACTTGACGTTTATAAAGGAGATGATGAACTGTTACAACAAAATTTGGTTGACAGCACTAAAGACGGTCAACAATCAGAACCATCGAATGGAATAAGCGACTGCGAATCCTTTTCCGGTTCTAACGAAGACCATGATGCTGAACCTGCACCCAATGCTGATGGTGAAGAAAACGCCATCGTTCAAACGAGCTCTTTAAGAGACAGGTCAAAAATTACAGTTCCAAAGCACTATGATGATTTTATTTTGGCAGTAGCTGAAGAAATTGAAAAACTTCACAGTCGAGCATGTTTCCTCAGAGCTGCAGTTAGCAGATATGCTCACTAAACCTCTGTTCGGTTCCAGACTTAAGGACTTAAGTTCCAGAATGGGACTGAAGAATTTATCTTAAAAATTCTTAAAAATCTTCCGAGGATGTTAAGTATGGATATCATACGTGTCTATGTCCATTCTGGTCTATAGTAACATGTCATATCTGAAGTCTGATAAGTCTTGTCTAAATATATTATTCAAATGATATCTACATTTTATTTAACTTAACATTTTGACCAACAATTAGTGACAGAATATTGTGAATTAAAATCGCCGTAACCAGTGTAGTGTATTGTTCAATGAAACAAAAGTGCAGGCTGTGACTTTTCGTGTGTTTGTTCGAACCCAACATTGTATTCGTGTTGGGGTTAGGTATCGCTTAAGCAAAAACTGACAGGACAGCGACTACGGCGGGACAAACCCTTCAGATGGTCCTCAAGAAAGGATATAACATACCGTGACTACAAACAGATAAGAAAACCTCAGAATTGGCTGTATGGGCTAGGTTCCCTTTGCCTTCCCACTTTGTGCTAAAATAGATCTAAAAAAAACAAAAGTCATTCAATCATTACTATTATTTTGATATTTTCGGAGTTTTGCACTCTATATTCCTGAAAATAAATAAAAACGCATTGAAATGGCTACGAGACAAGCTATTCAGGTTGGCTCTAGAAATGTAAAACCTATGCTTTCCTTGAGTAAGGAGGAAGCCAGGAAAAGAGTTCTTAACTTATACAAAGCTTGGTATCGTCAAATCCCATACATAGGTTAGTGGCGTTATGTCATCACCAGTTTTCTTTATATTTTCATATAGTAGCCGCAAAACATTGCTCGTTCTCTATTGCACAGTGCTTACTGCTTCCATTTTTGCCATTGCAATTTCATAATTCCGTCGACTAGTTCACGAAACCTACTGCCACCATCTATCTCTGTGAAATTTCTCATTATTAACACTCGGTTACACGCACATCTGTATTATAAGTTACGTAGAATTTTCTCAAAAAGCAACATTCAGTCTAAATGATCATCTGTAGTACCGAAAAGCGTGCCTTTGCATTAGTATAACCTTCCTAGAAAACTTTTTTATGCGCAGATGCTGTCGAAACTTGACTAGTGCAAGCAATGATATACTAGCTGCATAGAAGACTGTGGGTATAAAAGTGTTCAAATCATTACTAAAATTCATCACTGGGGCACGCCTGTGCCCTGCGCTAGTAATGGAGTGTTAAGACTGTGTCCATATCATGTGTATCTACGTCAGCGGTTCCTAACCTAGGGTAATCACTCCTCGAGGAGTTAAAAGAGCTATTCAATGGGGTAATATGGCTGGGCGGTCCTGCCAAATTATTGATAATTGTATTGATTCAATGTTTAAAACATAATTCAAAACATAATTTAACTAAATTCACAGGACTAAACTTATTTTAAGTGTTCTGTCTTTTTCTTTCTGTATCAAAAAAACAAAGACAGGCTACTAAAAATAAGGTTAGTGTGCTACACCGAATTAACACCAATGCAAAACAAACAAACGAAAATATTCACATTGACTGAAATTATAATTAAAAGTAGGTCTTTTGTTCTACGAATACGAAATGTTTGTGCTGGTTGCTGTTTAATTAAAATGTAACTTTACGAACTAACAGGATCCTCCAACAATATTTATAATTTTTACCATGTTTTTTTTGTTTTCTCTTCTGTCTGTTTGGTAAAAAATTTGTTATATTTATTAAACTAATCTCCTAAATAAATAGTTCATTTTGAAAATGTGGTTCATTAAAAATTCCATTTTATTTAAATCATTTTTTTATTAGCTCTACTTTAAGGGGTAGGTAAAGACACATTTTTAATTGGGTCATAGGGGTAACAAGACAGAAAAGTTCATGAGCCACTGATCTAAGTGAATAACTTCCATTTCTCAATATAGGAAAAATAACTAAACTTACTTGTTACATTCACAGTGAAAGATTTTGACATCCCAAAATCTGAAGAGCAATGCAGGGACAAACTAAAAGAAATTTTCATGAAAAACAAAGATGTGTCTGATATCAGAGTCATAGATATGCTTGTCATCAAGGTAAGCTTACCAACAAACTATAAGTATATACAAGCCATATTATACAATGATCTCAAATATATAAACCTCAACAACTCTGTGAAAAGTTTGAATTGCAGTGGTTATCAACATGTGATCAGAATAGGTACCGGTAGCGGCATGGTTTTTGATGTCTGACCTTGACTGAATTTTTCTCTATCGCACTTAGTAATTTTGTGCGTGAATAAACAATGCGTTAGCCTTCCACCACTTTCGCGGGGCGGTCAAAAATCGTGCCGAGACCTGCGGGTCTACCGCGTAATTCTGATTTTCATCAACATCAACATGAGATTGAAATTTTACGTGCGTGCGACGACGCCCGCCTAACATGCCATCTCTTTCGCACGCACATCAAATTTCAATCTCAAGTTGATGTTGATGAAAATCATAATTACGCGTTAGACCCTCTGTAGATTGATTTAGGGTCAATGATATCAAAGTTGTGTGTTAATGTGGATATGCCCCTGAGATTCTGCAATTTCAAAATTGAGTAGGTTGATTGATTCAAGGTCGATGATCTCAAACATATATGTTAATGTGGATATAGCTCTGGGAATATGGAATTTCAAAATTATTAAGAATCAGTATTTCAAAATTATATATATAAATCTCTACTTTCTGATATCTGTTTTTAAAAAAGCATATCCATGTTATGACAGCATTATGCAAGTACGAAAAATCAATCTACCTGCTCTGATCACAGCTTATCAATATCAATTAAAGAGAGATAAAAAAATTTAAACTTATATCTAGTCACTCAAAAATGTTTTCTTTGTGTTACATGATTAATGAGAAAAAGAACAGTGGTCATGATTTTGTCATGATACTCGTCATGAACGGTATTGCAATCTGAGATCATGGAATTAGCATACCTGAGACCAATCAGAAGCAAGGAGGAAAGAATTGGTAGGGTTTATTTCTCATCCTGAGTGTTGATGGGTTCTCTAGCAGTGTTATCAATAAATTGGGCCAATCACAGTATAATTTAACATTATAGGTACATCCAACATAATTTTCTTTCCTTTAATGAAAGAACTACTAATAACAATAAAAACTTGTTAATTCTTTTTATTTACAGGGTCAGATGGAATTGCAAGAATGTGTAAAAATCTGGAAGCAGAAAGGACATGTCATGATGTACTGGAAGCCAACTGAGGAGCCCAAACCCAAAGATTTCCTTTCTAAATTCTTCGCAGGAAATGAATAGGATAATATCTTTGATTCAAATAATTTCTAGATATGTAAATAGGCCCAAAGTGATTTGTTGATTACATTTAATTTATAAATAGAAGTTAATTCTCAATTATGTTTCATTTAGTAAAATTATTTCCAGTAAGGGCGTTAAATTACCTTAATTAATCTGTAAAATGGATCTGGAGCCACAATTTTGATCTGGATTGCGATCTATTGTTTTGCTAATAATGAAAATTGAGAGGATTAATAAGGAAATCATTCCTAGCCTGGGTATTTAGATTTAGATTAGTCTGCTATCTTAAGATGTGGTCAAGAACTAGACTGCTCAGCTCAGTCATCTATCACATCAGAGCATCAGAGTAACAATTTACAGTAGCTCCAATCCACAGGGGAAATGACTATCTCAATCACTGCCAAATTTTATTTATTCAATGAGGTTGTATGTCATTTCAATTTATTTTTCTGTTTCACTTATGTCTTTTCTATATGACACATTCCCATAATGGCAGCCAAGTCAACAAAGTCGTTTGTAAAATCCGCCAGCAAAAATGTTAGGCCTCTCCTATCTCTTGATATTAGAGAAGCAAGACTCCGAGCCTTGGGTCTTTACAGGGCCTGGTACCGTTATTTCCCATATTTGAGTAAGTTTATCTCCAACCATATCAAGAAAGGAAGGGGCAGGTTAACTTTACGTATTTTTGTTAAGGCGATATGTAAAAGTTTTAGCGTCCCTGTTACTCCATATGCGAAAAAACCCTCAGTGCGAGAGGGACGGATTCGTGGAAAAATAGCAATGTCGGTTTTTTATGAATATAAAATGTACTTACTAAAAACGCTATCAAAATTTCGTGTAACCAGGTCCTAGATACTGTTAAAACTTGAGCGTTTTCGCTATTTAGTTTTTTAGTTCCTAATAATTTTAAATAGGAAACACAAAATAAAACAACAAAAAAACCATCTAATAAAATATAATTGCAGTCCATATGTCATTCTAAATTGTCAAACCAGGAGAATTGGCTTAGAATTGGTGTCGATAAAGACCTCATTTCAAAAAGTACTTCTATCGAGCCGAAATTCTCTAATCGCGTTTCTGTTTTAACAGGTCCCTAGAGAAAGATTCCAAAAATAATATACTATTTTATCAAAATTATACATTATTTACCGAAGTAGATATAGAAGTTCTAAAAGTGTCGATTTTTTTCCTTAGCGCCTTAACCTTTGCCTTGTATTTTAGTGCAATATACTGACAATCCAAAGAATGAAGATGATTGCCGTCGCAAGCTTAGAGAGCACTTCTATAAACACTCTAAAATAAATGACCCCAGGGTTGTAGACATGTTGGTGATTAAGGTAAGTTTTCTATAGGTACAAACGGTTAACATAAACATGTATGAAGAAGCTCGAAAGAGTGGTTTACTTCTCTTCCCTCAAAAGTGATTGAGACTTTTTTGTAAACAGGGATACATGGAGCTAAAAGAAGTTTCCAACAATTGGATGCAAAAGAGCCGCATATTGGCTTACTGGAATCCTAGTATCGATCCCCAACGTAACGATTTCCTAAGCAAGTTCTTGGATGGGAGAGACTAAATGAAGCACCATAACTTTGAGATCGTGAAATAAATAGACAAATTCTTAATTCATAACAAAATTATTTTTATTGATCACTTACATTCCTCATCATCACATGCCTTTTGAAGGCTCATCCTTAATAAAACAATGCTAGAGTGATTATTTTTAATATTCATTGTGCAATCTTTTCTTTATGTAACAAAATATTAACAAAACTTTGTTTATTGTAGTGCGAATGAACACCACACAGCAACATTTGTATAAGTAATTATAAAAATCGTATTGAAAAAATAAATCTTTTTATTTGATCTAAACCAATTTCACAACTTATCTGATATAAATTAACCTCTCACAACCTTAAATTACATTACGTTTTGCGCAAATCATAATTTATTATTAGTTCCTACATAAATAAGTACATATAATTTCATCCAGGGATGTAACGGAGCTCTGCCTCCGCATCCGCAGGTGCGGAACTTCCGCATAAATTCGTAACTCCGCCTCCGCAACTTTCAAAACGGAGGTTTAGCGGAGTGGAGCTGGATTAATCTATGATCCACTGCGAAATAGATTGGATGCAGATAAAGCCGCAAAGCTGCTTTTCTTGAAATATAATTTGCCTCTTTTGGAATTTAATTATAATAAAATAATTATAAACAATTTTTAGTATAAAAAAATGTAATAGTAAATTTTCGTTTTTTTTTTGCACCTCCGCCTCCGCGGAGGTTGAGTTCTAGACCTCCGCCTCCGTTAACTGATCTCCGTTACATCCCTGATTTCATCCAATAAGAAGAAAATTTAAACGTTTTCATTGAAGTGGGCTTAGAAAACAGTTTTTCTCATTACATAACTTGCGTACCTCGACGCGGCAATCTATGTAATGCACATCCCTTTATAATTTGTGGTGTAATGTAAGGTAATGCTCCTTATGAATATCAACGAATGCTTTTTATTTAGGGGTTTTATTATGCCAAATGCCCCGTATTTTACGGTTTTACGAGTTTTATATATTTGCCTCTCGGAGTGAAGGGCTTTTGAAAGCAGTTTCTTCAAATACGAAGTACAAGTTTAATATAAATTAATAAGAAATACCTATTTAACGATCTGCTGTAAAAATTCATATTGGTAACCCTCAAAGAAGATTTTGTTTCGGAAGTGTCTTGATTTGCTTCCTAGGTTATTTGTTAGGCGAGCTTATAACGAAGAGTTCGGTTGTTACTCAAACTACGTTTTGCTATGAATCAATATTCTAAACCAGCGTTTCCTAACCTTTTTTGTCCACGGACCCCTTAAGAAATCAAACACAATTTAAAGACCCCCTTAGTAAAAAAGCAGCAATAAATTTTGGACCATTTATTTTAGTTCGACAAATTACAAAAAAAAAATACTTTTTCATATAAAATACGTTAAAGAGGTTAGTGCTGCTTTTTGCAACTAAATGATGATTGTTTATAACATATTTATGATTGTTAAATCGTCCATAGATTAGGCTGCGGACCCCCATACATATGCTCGGGGACCCCCAGGGGTCCGCGGACCACAGGTTAAGAAACGCTGTCTAAACAATAACCGCTATGCGGTCAGTGAAAATTGAGGGAGAAGAAGGTTTATAATTATTGTACTGTTATTAAGCAACGGTAAACTTGTATATTAAGTTGGGGATAGTTAATATTAATTCACAATAATTTAAATAAAACGATCTTTAATAATTTCCCTGACCAACCTTTCTGTTATTATGTATATAATTTTTTTTTCATATCAGTCGTATACGTTATTAATTTTTCTAATCGACCGACCATAGAGCGTAGCATAGATGGACTAAGGCATGCATTTTAATTATAACCTTCGCTTTTTAATAATTATTTTTCAATACGTAACAATTCGTAGTACCTAACAAGACTAGTTTTATTGTTATTAATAATTACAATAGTTCTTCTATGTACAATTTCCGAGTCACTTAAAACGGCACATTCAACCTACGTACCTAGGCAACAAAGTTAGTTTTTTCCATTCTATGGCTATCATAATAAATACAGAATATAAATATAATCTCTCTGCTCCGACAAACACTTGCTGTCTTCATTAAAGTTAACTCTATCATTAAATCTAGTGAGGTCTTCTGGGGGGTACGTTACAGCAGCATCTTCACGAATTCTGAAATAAACAAACATAAATAAAAAAATATGAAATTTATTTATTTGAATATTTATGCAAGAAGTAAATTTACACAACTGACAAGGATGAACAAAGTTTGAATATTTCTAGTAAAAATTACAATCATTTCCAGCGCAGTGCGGAGCTCGTCGCGAGTGATGTACCCGTTACTTGTCGTCACTCTAGTATTACCTTCATAGTCGATGCGTCCATCGCGGTCGATGTCGCCGAGCGCTTACCTGGTTCAGCTGCGCGTCGGTCATAGGTTCGCCGATCATTTCCAGCGCAGTTCGGAGCTCGTCGCGAGTTATGTACCCGTTGCTTGTCGTCACTGTAGTAGTTATTACCTTCATAGTCGATGCGTCCATCGCGGTCGATGTCGCCGAGCGCTAACACCTGGTTCAGCTGCGCGTCGGTCACAAGTTCGCCGATCATTGCCAGCGCAGTTCGGAGCTCGTCGCGAGTGATGTACCGGTTGTTTGTCGTCACTCTAGTATTACCTTCATAGTCGATGCGTCCATCGCGGTCGATGTCGCCGAGTGCTAACACCTGGTTCAGCTGCGCGTCGGTCACAGGTTCGCCGATCATTGCCAGCGCAGTTCGGAGCTCGTCGCGAGTGATGTACCGGTTGTTTGTCGTCACTCTAGTATTACCTTCATAGTCGATGCGTCCATCGCGGTCGATGTCGCCGAGTGCTAACACCTGGTTCAGCTGCGCGTCGGTCACAGGTTCGCCGATCATTTCCAGCGCAGTGCGGAGCTCGTCGCGAGTGATGCACCGGTTGTTTGTCGTCACTGTAGTATTACCTTCATAGTCGATGCGTCCATCACGGTCGATGTCGCCGAGCGCTAACACCTGGTTCAGCTGCGCGTCGGTTACAGGTTCGCCGATCATTTCCAGCGCAGTGCGGAGCTCGTCGCGAGTGATGTACCCGTTGTCGTCACGGTCAAATACTCTGGAAGGAATGAAGATGAATATTTCTGAGATGAATCGATATTGAACAGTCCAGTCATCTAAAGCGAAGGAAGCTAGAAGCACAGACTATACTAATCAATATGTTTTTTCCTAAATATTTTTTTGAAATTCTTACAGAGAAATGGGTGCTGAATTCGGAACTGAACTCAGATTTTTCCTATCAGCTCGAAATTTTTGAAAAAAAAAACTGTAAATATTAAAATTATGCAGTTTTTTAATACTTTTAAAGAGATTGTGCACTTATTACCATTTACTTAAAATATTTATTTTATATTATTTCAAGTCCATAAACAAAGATTAAGGTGAAAATAACAGAATTTGTGTTTGAGCATTATTTTTCAAAATAAACAATATTTTGTAAGAGTTTGTTCTGTCCAATCTGGGAACATTTCATTCCAAGTTTTTATCATGAAAAATCGGGTTTAATTATTTTGGGTCATTTCATTACCTTAAAAACCACGCTTGTTATCATGAATCTTGAAAAAAACTATTGAGGAGAAGTATTTTTAAAAATTAAAGCCTAACAACTATAATTGCTCCAAGCGTAAAGCTCTACCAAAAGTAGCAACAACCTGCGATTTTTCAAAATTCAATCTGTGTTAGGCAAATATTACAAGGTAATAGAAAATTGGAAAATCTGAAGAATAACAATAAATTATGTACTTTTTACGGAAAAAAGCTTATTTTTGTTGACCAGAAGAAAACGGTTATTTGCTCACTTGAAAGCAGCGAGCAGATCCTGTGTGATCTCTTCCTCGGAGTCGCCGCCACAGTTGCTGACGTCAAGACCCTGTAACGCCTGGATCTTGGTCACCCACTGCATGAAGTCGTTCTCGTCTATTAACCCATTACCTGGAACGACACGACGACGTCTAGTTATTGCTTATGATGCTTATATACGACTCACAGAATTATAACGTACCTAACAAGAAAAGGTATGATGACTAAAAAATTCTAATTGGTCCGTCAGTTAGATGTATCAGAAAATATTGGACATATACTTTTTCTTTTGTCAATTAAACAAAAAATGAAGATATAGCCCGCTAAAGTTCCGCGTGACGTCACACCTAAGTACACTTTTTACCTAGGCGTGACGTCACCAGCCCTCCTCCTAAACTTTGACGCGCTTTGTCTCTGTCATTTTTTTTTTATTGACAAAAGAAAATATAGGTGTCCAATATTTTTTGATAGTCTAAATGACGGATTAAATAGAATAATATTTTGTTTACCCTGCCATCTTCCCTAACGGGGACGGGGAACCTATTAATCAACTTCTCAAAGAATTCAAAGTTTAAATTAAAAGAAATAATTTATTTGCATAACGAAAATGCACGTTATCAACCACAATCCTTTCTGAACAAATGGATTTTTTCTAAATAAATGGTACTTATGTCAAATTAAAGCTTCATACCAACTATTTGCTACGACCTAATAGTTTTTCGCTATAGTTTTTAATAGTGAAAATTGCGCATCAAACCAATTTTTTAAGCATCTTATGCCATCACGTCTGCTATTTTCAGTACTACAAATAAAGCAGCTAATAACCAGAATGTACTGGGTGTGAAGATGATGTTGCGGAAGCCGGAAACTGGCGATAGTAGATGCCAAAAATGGTAGCGACTGACAAACAATTTGGCACCCTCTGTCTAGGAAATCCTAATTTTTATTATTTAATTTTGTTCTTTTATTTCAGAGTATATGCACTAATATAATAATCTAACTGTATTGTGTCATTATAATAGTTATAATATAAATTTATATCCGTATAAATATACCTAAAAATGGCCGCTGTTCTTCATCCACCTTTCACAAATATCTCCATCTATACCTAACGTGATCATACGTCCCAATTTGGGCGGGACAGTCGCGATTTTAGGCTGTCTGTCCCGCTGTCCCCAGCGAGTGCAAAAATGTCCCGCTTTCGCAAACAGACCAAATGGTAATAAATATACCTATATTATGGTATATTTATTACCATTTGGTCTGTTTGCGAAAGCAAATTTATTATTATTTTTTGGCCTTGGTGTTCTATTCCTGCTTGAAAAGTAGACCCGATATTTGAAAACTGATTTGCTACGCCAACAAATAGAAAACAACTGCCTAGATGTTAGAAGTACAGGGTGGTCCAAAATAACGTTGACATTTTGAAATTTGAAGTTTTTACGAAAAATTTTGAGAACTTTATACGTGCGTTAAATAAGGTTATAAATTATAAAAATACACTTTATTTGATACAAGAATTCCTATTGGTCTTCAAAATAACCCCCTTTAGCGCGGATACAAAGAGACAAACGCTTGGTAAAATTTTCTACAATTTTCCGCACTTCCTCTACATATATTTTGCCCCACTCCCGTGTAAGTGTTGCTTTTAGCTCATCAACACTTCTATGACGCGTATCACAAGACCTTGCTTCTAAGATAGACCATAAACTGTAATCCGTAGGATTTCGATCAGGCGAGTAGGGGGGCCATTCTTTGGAGCTGATAAATCCTGGAAAATTGTCTTTGCACCACTGTTGAACACTTAAGGCCCTGTGAGCTGGAGCGGAGTCTTGCTGAAATATCCATGGACGATTACCAAAGTGCTGTTGACTCCAAGGAAGGAGCACATTTTCAAGAATGTCTCGTCGGTAGTTTTCTTGGTTGATTTTGATACCCTTTTCTACAAAAATAAGGGGAGTTTTGCCAGTGGCGCGAATCGCACCCCAAACCATAACTGTTTCAACGTTTTGGCGATGTGGAACACATGCAGCAGCTCCAGGACGAGTGGAAGACCAGATCCTATCATTTTTGTGATTATGGGCCTTATTCTATCGTCAATAATTTTTCGTCAGAGAATACGCTATTTTCCCAATTTGACGCTAAAGTTTGCTCCTCGTTCCTCTCTATAATCAACAAGTTTCAGGAGCTTGCACAAATGTGTATTATGAAGTTTTTATCTGCGATTCTGTACACCGTACTTTCATTGCAGGAAACACGTGTTTCAATGATAAAAAAAAACAATTTCTCCGAAAAACTGGAAATCGGTGGAATAGCCCCGCCGCGGGGCTATTCCGTCAACTAACTGTTACTCTGCCATCTGTTGAGCGATCACGTTATCTATAGCTAATATTCGCACAAGGCAATACTGATAGTCAATCAATATTGTCATTTGCTCGAATCCCAAAATGAGATATAATATGTTAGGTGTAAGGTTGGTCTATGCTGACGGTACAGCCAAAGCTGGCAGCTATTTTATATCCCAAAGTCTATTGATACGGGTTGTACTGTTTTTAAGATAGAGCTTTGTTGTATATGGTCCCTCTTGGGTTTAAATTTCTTGATTTTTTCATTATTTGCCGTAATAGAGGCCATAGAATGGTACTATAGGTTTGTTCGTGTGTCTTTATGTATGTAACTATTTCATTGTATTGTGACTGTTTGATACCTTAATAAATAAAAATAAAAATAAAACAGAAACATGTATTCTATGAAAATTTCAACTAGCTACGACCCTCTGACAGACATGCAAACAAACGGTGGAGGCTTAGGCAGCGCTGCTCTCCCTAGATAGATAGATAGATAAATAAACTTTATTCAATGCCTCTTACAAAAAAAAAACACAGAAAGTACACAATTAGAGCTTTAATATAACAAAAAATACATTATAATCCTTAAAATAATAACAATCTTTGACATAAAGGCTGAAAGGGCGCTGGCTCAGCGTACGGTACAGAATAATCTGTGACACTGATATTCTGCCAGTACCCTCTATGAAAGGGTCCCGTTGTACGGAACTCTTAAAAATGTGTGAGTTATGAAATTTTATGAGTAATTTTTGAGGGAAATAAGCGCAAATATTTTTTGAAACCTCCCCTCCTAACTAAATCCTAGATAGGTAACCGCGGATCTACCGCGTAATTCTGATTTTCATCAACATCAACTTGAGATTGAAATTTGACGTGCGTGCAAAAGACATGACATATTAGGCGGGCGTCGTCGCACGCACGTCAAATTTCAATCTCAAGTTGATGTTGATGAAAATCAGAATTACGTGGTAGACCCGCAGGTCGAGATGATACAAGCAGAGTAAGTATAAAGAGTTAATGCGACGATGAACGTAAAAGGGTAGCATCGATAAATCTTAATTACCAGACGGTTGGCAGGGCGAGTCGTTAATGTGATGACGTCAGCACACCCTCCACAGCCGGCAGTGTTATTATAACATAAAATAACCATATTTATGATGTCACTTCAATGTTCTCGTTATTATCAATATGATGATGTACAAGTAAAGCTTGCCGCTTTGTTTGATGTGTCACATCGGACGGGTTTGGCTATTAATATATTAATCTAACGGTCGTTAAATAGGTAGATACCTTTCATTAATACAGGGTGTTCCTCAAAGCGGGGTGAGCTACTTCATATATAAATATGAACAACTTTTACTCTCCCTGAAATGGCAAAAAAAGCATCAGCTGTTTCATACATTTTGGTCGAGTATGTATTTAACTTTTATGAGACATCAAATATTTTTTTGAAATGTCAGGTTTGGCCCCATAATTTTTGGGTGGAACGACCCGTTTTAAGGAAAAGGGTTATCATCGTAGCACCCTGCATATCTCTTTATGTCATAACAGCGTTAAGGCTTTCTTTAGTAAGTTGTAATAACAATAGCGAACTGTAAACTTATTTCGATATTGTGACCAAAAACACCAGTTATCCGCACGCACTAAACATTACTAATAAAGTTTTCAAGAAAGTAAACCCTGTACCTACGTCACAACCCGTAATAGACTTATTGTTTATTAACGTGCATTACTTGTATTGAAGCCAAGGGTGAAGGTGAGTGAGCAAGCTCACCGACCATAATGACGTCATTGCAATCTGAAGGGGGATCTACTACCGTCGGCTGATTTGCATATTTCTATGTTATCTAATGAATCTATCTAAGCGTTTACGGCGGGGGGTTGCGTGCATCGCAGGGAACCCCGCACAATATATCTACTACCGCAATTTCACTCGTGTTTAAATTTTTAATTCGACCGAATTTAATCGTGCGTTGTTGACATTTGAAAAACCACGATACAACGAGGTGCGTTACGCCAGCGGAATTCTTCAGGAATTCAACTTGATACATAAGTCAGTGGTGGATTTACCAGCAGGTTGAGTAGACTTCAGCCTATGGCGGCAGATTTTAGGGGCGGCTGTGGGGTCCATATCTTTTTTTCTGCCGAAATAAAGGCTGTATCACAACCGCAAATGTCTATAAGTATGGAGAAACGAGAAATTTTAATTCTTGTTGCCCATTAAAGTATTTCAATTCGAAATCAAAGAGTTAGAACACTTCTAAATAGCTATTTCAGAAGCTATGTAAAAAAGAGTCGAATTTTTCGTGATGGAAAAAGATCTCCTGGATTAATTACTATTTATTGACTGAACAAACAATACTACTAATTACGTACAAGAAATAGTACACCCGTGTTCATCCTTTCCATTTCAATTCTATGTACTGTCAAAATCACACTTCAGGGGAACCGTGGCATCAAAGAAAAATGTCTGAGAAAGCCAAAAAGAAACTAAAATGTGAGTTTCCAATTAGCAATTTAAGCAATCAGCTTACATGCTGTACAATGCATCAAGAGCACTTTTTTTGTCTTTCTATTGTTTCAGCTGGGCGGAAAATTTGTAAATCCGTGGCACCTTATCTCGTGTAATTGTGCCCGGAATTTAGAATAAAACAAATTCTGCTGGAATATCTTTACACCCACAGAATGTTTTTTTACCCGTAGAAGTAGCTAAATATAAACTACCTACTTAGAAAAATATAATTAGTGCCTAATTGTGGCCATAGATCAAAATTAGTGCGTTTTGAGGTTTCAGAGTTATTCAAGATTTCGCTGGGGTAACTTTTAGTCGATTGTGCTATCTTTTAGACAACCAAATTACTTTAATCGATTGTTTTCAAAAATGTTTCAAATACATCCTTGTACCTAAATGAGAAAACTCCAATGGTGTTGGTGTGTGTCTTTTATGAACTCAAATCATCATGTGAAA
This sequence comes from Ypsolopha sequella, assembly GCA_934047225.1. Lineage (NCBI taxonomy): Eukaryota > Metazoa > Arthropoda > Insecta > Lepidoptera > Ypsolophidae > Ypsolopha > Ypsolopha sequella. The sequence continues at coordinate 16,899,490 of OW203996.1, forward strand.
TTACACAACGTGTCGATATTAAAAACTGTATTTTCGCCCGCGCCTTCACCCGCGTTTTTCGTTCAAGCCCGAGTTATCCATTTACTCGTGGAAAACGGAATGTAAATGAGAATAAAGACCGGTTATGCCGCCCACCCAAACTTGAAATTTTCTTTCTTTACATAAAGAAGTGAAGCAAGAAGATTCTAAGTTTACCCTTATTTCTCGATTTTTAATCCACTTGTAACAATATAACTGCTGCAGTTTTTATCGAAACAGTATAACCATTTATAAACTTCTAGACACAATAATATAAAACGATATAGTTTTCTCAGTTCTTGGAAATTCATTTAATTTTACATAAAATTAATTAAAAACACACTATTTTCGCACTTTTCAGCCGCAGCGACTGACGTAACAGCCATGTTACAGTGCGAGTGTTTTTTATGGTTTTCGTCCGAAATTTCAACCACCACGAAACGAGTTGCTAATATTTCCGACGGATTTAATAGAACAAAAAGCAAAAGTCAGTAAAACCAGTGAAGTGGTTACAGTAGGTATGCTCAGTGTAAGTTGTGTCGCTCGACTCGCTGATAGGGCGCGACCTTGGCGTGAGGTCGGAGAAAGTAAACCAACGACTTCCGATTCACAATCGCTTCGATAACTCCGTTCGGTATATAGGTTAAAACCATGGACAAATTGTTAAAACAGTTGATAGACAATAGAAGCGTCTGGGCGGCCGGATATTAATAAAAAAAAAGCGGTAAAGTTCGTATTGATTAAGTTCAGTATCTAGCCATTGATATATTAAGGGGTAGGTAGCCGCCAACGACCTTGAGTCGACTGGTGTCGGTGCAAATATCGACAGAAACTATATTAAAATAACGTTCATATCAGCGCGCACTGCATTATGACGACGCTGGGTCTCTGGGTAGGTAGCGCAAAATATGAGAAAATAATACTTTTCACATGGACGCGATGGACGGAAAAAAATTCCATAAATGATTTTTCTAAGCAATATTTTCCCTGTATTTTAGTGCAGGAACCATACAATTTCAAAGAAATAACCAATTTTACTTAATTTTAGTTCAAAAACAGCTTGACTTTGAACAATATTTTGTTTCTTATCTGCGAGAATAATTTCCTTAAATGAAGTTGTTCTTTATAGTTTAACTAACCATAAGTATATCTTTTTTCATAATCTTTAAACAGAAGTCAATTTCGGATGGCGCTGGTAAGAGGAGCCTTAAAGCCTACTATCACCAAGCAACTTAACTAAGGTTAACTAACTTTATATGCTATATTCTTGACCCACAAAACCATCATAGAGATCCTATGGCATAAAATGTAAGTTAACCTGGCTTACGTTGCTTGGTGCAAGTGGGCCTAAATCGGTATGTAAGATAAATATTATTATCTCCACGATGCCCGTTGAAACATCCGATTTGAACTTCAGTAATTATTCAGTCTTTACATATGAAATTGCCGAAATTTTCTTACAGATTCATGAGTTCATAGTTCCTGTAATTCAATAGCCATTTCCATCATTTGTTTTTTTTTCGAAAGTTAATTTCAAGATTTTACATCTAAGTATTAAATTTTGTTTTTATTTTCAGTTTGATAACCAAAATTAAAATTTCAAAAACAGTTCGTCAACTGCCTTCCATTTCTATGATAAGATTCGTAATAATTGTTTACAGCTGACACTTTTCAAAAATTAAATTCATGTTGCCGTTAGCTTAATGTTGTCTCATTTATACACAAAAGAAGTGACATAATTTGGATTTGTCATTCCTAAAAAAAATGCAAAATTGAGTTTCCTTCAAATTCTCTATAGAAAACAGCAATTTCACATCGAAAGACCTAATATTAAGAGGCTATGCGAATTTTATTTTTGTCTCTGTCACTCCAAGCGAAAAGTCGCGCAATGCGAGAGGGGCGGATTCAGGGCAAAAGGGAAAAAAGTTGGTTTTATATTTTTATTAAAAAAACTAAAATAGCAAGAAAATTTCAAATATCAAATCTCTAGATATTGTTGAAACACACCTAATAAAATATGTTTCAGTTCTGTATATGGTTCCTATTCGTCAAACGAGGAGAAAGTGTGTTTAAAGATCTCATTTCAACAATTATTTCTATCGAGGAAAATTTACCCAAACATGTTTTCCAATTTCAAAACTCTAGATTATATAGTCAAAATGCATATACCCGAAATGTATTAAAACTTTCCGTGTATTTCATGAAATACACAGAAAAGAAACACCCGTATCTTTTTCTCGTATCGCCTTAATGTTATATTGAAAGACGTATCAGAATCGGGCCTTTCTAAATGGGAGCGTATTTACACGACTGAACTGCACGCTATTTTGAAATATCATCGCTAATTGACGATGATACAACTATTATCGACACACAAAACGCTTTCTGTTTATTTGGACAACTGGAACTCATCAAAGACTTTCACGAATATTGCTGTTTACCCAAGAGGCAGACACGGATGTTTTCATTGCCAAAAACAATACTGATATGGACGGAGGTAGTAAACAGCTCTAATATTATTTTGTAGATGATGCTTTTCGTCTTGGATCGTTTAAAACGGCCAGATTAAAGTGACAGAGCATGCTTCTTCTAGATTTAAAGGAATACCTGCAATAAATAGAGCACGAAAAATATCGTTACAAGTGGTCATGTTTGGCAACTATTCAAAGCCAGCCCCTACTTTGCACCTTGTTTTGATTTATAAATAAATCCATCGCACGTAATACAATAATTACACCAAGACGGTACATGTGTGTTTTATCGTACACGTTAAAATGTCGTTATAACAATCGCGTGTTGCGCTTCGTAATTCAAATATAATATTTGAGCAGGAACATCATTTCTGATTCGACTTTAAAAGTATAGTTCGTTCACCATAATCTAAGGGTGTTATTTAAATGGTTAGCATAGTATTGGTATTTTTGTGAGCAGAAAAATATAATCTGTGAGCAGAAATAGCTAATTGATCAGCAACTCGTGGCCAGCAAACATTTCAAAATCAATCAGCAATTTATGTAATTCTGGATGGCTGTAATTATTTTTGTACAGCATATTAATTATATAAGCTGCAATGATAAAGTTTTGGTAAGTACTCAGAGGGTAAGCAAAAAAAAAATCATTTTTCATTTTGCAATTGCTTCGGCGTTGCGGAAAGTGCAGCCCCATCGCCCTTGCGTAACAAAGCACAGTCACCCATGCTCAACTTCGCAGCTTTGGCTTGTTGGTCGCCAAAATGAAATCTTGCTGATCAAGTAATTATTTTGCGGACTGAATGTTTATTATACAAACTCATGTTATTGTAAGCTGCCTATTTATGATTTAATTTTTGGCCATTATCAAAATTACTTGCGGAACAAAGATTGCTGCCTGATTTTTTTATAGCAAACAAAATCTATGTATGTTGACCGAATTATTTAAATGCTGTTTTTTTTGTGGCGCACCAAATTTTATAATTGCTTAACTATTTATTTACTTCTATAATCTAATAGGTACCTATACCTATGTAAATTCACTGACTTCAAAATGTAGAATTTACCTGCGTGACTGAGTGTGCGAGCACGTATATCGTTAAACGAATTCGTATGCGGAATAAATACTTTTGATTATAGCCAGGAAAAGTGTTTCCACGATAGGTATCAAACCGATACCGATATCAATCACCCTAGACCTTGACTTTGACCTCGGTCCAAGTTCTCGCTTGAACTTTACTGAGCTGCGAGGTACACTTGAAGGTCCAAATGAAGCCTTTATTGAAGTCATTAAGCTACCTCGAACCGAAACGAGGCCCTTACAGGCGACCCAACCCGTTCTGCAAGACCACTTTTCCTAATTAGGCCGAACTTGACACTTTTCATGTCGTTAAAATCTTTTAAGCGCTGGACGTGTTAATAATATTTAATGCTGCCCGAGCTCAGGTTTACAAATTATATAAATTGTAACGTAAACCTAAAATTACTTCGTTAAACGACATTCTAGAAAGCCTTTTTATTATATTATTATGTCAGAGCTTTCTAGAAGTGTTTCCAAGTTACGAAGCTCGTTTCGGATTGCAACTTGCGAGCTTTGCGAATGCAATTTGTACAATAAAGTATGTTTCATAAAAAAAACTGAAATATTTTAAAGAGATAAACGATTTGGAACAATAGTTTTATATTAAGACAAGAAAAAATAGTGTAAATTTTGTAATTCAGAGGCTATGCGATTTTATTTTTGTCACTGTCACTCCAAGCGAAAAATCGCACAGTGTAAGGGGGCGGATTCAGGGCAAAAGGGAAAAAAGTTGGTTTTATATTTTTATTAAAAAAACTAAAATAGCTAGCAAAATTTCAAATATCAAATCTCTAGATATCGTTGAAACACACCTAATAAAATATGTTTGAGTTCTGTATATGGTTCCTATTCGTCAAACGAGGAGATAAAGTGTGTTTGAAGACCTCATTTCAACAATTATTTCTATCGAGGAAAATTTATCCAAACATGTTTTCCAATTTCAAAACCCTAGACTATATTTTTACCCGGTTTTTGAGGCCGGAGGTAAGTGCCCAATGTATGTGCCACCCATTACTCTCCATGGCGTGGAACTACAGAGGGTGTTTAAATTCAAGTATCTTGGGCATATAATTGCCGCCGACCTCAAAGATGATGAAGATATTGAGAGGGCGCGAAGGGCATTGTCAGTAAGAGCAAACATGGTGGCTCGCAGGTTTGCGCGCACATCAAGTGATGTTAAGATTACCCTTTTTAGGGCCTTTTGCACTTCTTTTTATGCGTGCAGCCTGTGGGCTAAGTACACTCAGAAAGCTTACAATGCCCTTCGGGTTCAATACAACAATGCGTTTAGGATGCTGATGGGGTTGCCGCGACACTGCAGTGCCTCAGGCATGTTTGCAGAGGCGCGAGTTGATTGTTTTCATGCCACCTTGAGAAAAAGATGCGCGTCCCTGGTGCGCAGAGTGCGCGGCAGCAACAACAGTATCCTGGCCATGATAGCGGACAGGCTTGATTGCTGTTACATGAATCACTGCTGCAGTATTCATGTGGCAGTGGACAGACCTGTCTTCTCTAAAATTAATAATTTTAATGTTACTAACACTTAGCATAGGACTAGACTAAGTTTACTAACAAAATTTGTGATCCATAGTTGGTCTTCCAATAAATGATTTGAAATGATTTGATTTTATATAGTCAAAATGCATATACCAGAAATTTATTACAATTTTCGTGTATTTCATGAAATACACAGAAAAGAAACACCCCTATTTTTTTCGCATATCGCCTTAACAGTGCAAGGAGGCACAGGTCGAGCTCTCGTGAGATTATGACCTATCATCATCAGGACTCTTCGGGAGTACAGGCACGCGCGGTGTTCAGTTATGTACTCTCGAAGAGCCCTGATGATGACGATATTGATTTGTCTATTTTCCCATCCGTAATTACAACCGAACCGAACGAGTTAAACAAAGGAGATTGCTTAACTGACAAAAGCCGATAAGTTATAAACTTATAACTTATCATTATCAGTGATAACCACAGAACATTATAAGTCATTCGCTGATAACGCAACTGATAACTTAATCAACTGATAACACTGTTATCCAACTAATCGAGAAGAAAGACAGAAAGAGGGGGGGGTATACTGACCAGTCTTACTGGCGTCCTTGACGAGCTCATGTATGAGGTCGTCCTTGACCTCGATGCCCAGGTTCCGCAGCATGAACTGCAACTCCGCGGGTGTCACGTGACCGTCACTGTCTCGGTCCAGCAGACCGAAAGCTGTGCGGAGGTCTGCAAAACAGAAAGTTTACAGATTACGCACAAAACAAGAGCCCGGCGTAATAAAAATAATGCAAGGGGGCCGTCCGTCAACTTTAGGTGTAATATTTATTTACTTTTTGTTTACATATTATATTATTTATTTTAATTATACAATGTGTAACAGAAAGATGTAACCATATTTGAAGAGCTTATTCAGTCAATGGTATAAAACAACTTTTACTATGGAACACAGCCTGTATCTCATAAAAAAAAATTAACAGCTTCATAGAAAAATGCAATGTCGGTCGGCCGAAATGAATGGAAGGGCAGATTTTTTTTTTAGATTTCGGTGTTGGCTCCATAGTAAAAGTTGTTCTATACCATTGACTGAAATATGGTAACACCTTTCTGTTACACATTGTATATTAGTGTATATATTTATCGTATTCTATGTATTTGTATGTACAATGTTATACATACTTGTGTATTTGTTTTAGGTATTTGCTATCCATTTAATAATTATTATTTATTTTGTGCACCACCTTAGCGTTATTTTTCCAACAATTAATTTCCACCCAAAGGTTGTCTGGAAGAAATTGCTACAAGTGATAAGGCCGCCAATTGTTACATTCTTTCATAAGTTTGTTCTTTTACCTGATTTATTTATTTTGGTGTACAATAAAGAGTCTTTGTCTTGTCTTGATGATATGTTTAAAAATACAATCTCTTAAGAAACTCTACAAGGATCAGAAAAGTACAACAAAACACCATCAACTTATTCATTTATTGATAAGTAATCAAATAAGGTCTTTCACAGATTCTAGAAAAAGATTCTTTTTTACTTCCGGTAGTACATCAGAAATAAAAGAAACCTAATTTCATAGGGACGTCGTATCATTATTTCCAAATTGGTTCATGCTCTAAGTTTCCAAACAAAAACAGTATCCTCCTGGGGCATGGCGTCGTATATAAATATGTTAACAAAAAACAAATCATCACATCTTCACAAATTTTATATTTTGCGTATGGCAAGCCACCCCGGTTTTTTGCCTGTGAGCTGTCCTCTTACTCGGGAGGCCCACCATGCCTGGGACCGATGGATGGCGGTATATCCATCCCTAATAGCCGGGCCTTATATGGAACAGACTGGTGACGGGCAGCGGCGTCACTAGTGCGAGGGTTCCAGCACCGCGCTCACCAACCTGCCTGCCCAGCGTGAGTGAGTATGGACAATTCTTCCAGGATGACCGCCTGGAGTGGCAAAGTCCTGGAAAGGCTTATGTCCAGCAGTGGACGAACTAGGCTGATGGATGGATGGTGATGGATGAATATTTGGTGAACTTGTTCTGTCCGTACATTTCATACTAAGTTTTTATTATGAAAAATATCAGGTAGCGAAAGAAACATTTTATTTTTTCGTATCTTTCATTAGACTGCTAAACACAAATCTTGAAAAAAAAGGAAAATTTAAAAATAGGCCCCTTTTAAATCAGAATATGTTTTTTTTACTTATTCCATATTTTTTAAGTATTTTTCTATCACTGTTTTCGGTTTCATACAACATTTTTCAATCTTGTGCGTTTATAGGTTAAAACTACTTATATCCAGGAAATAAGCCGGAAAATGTGGAAAAGTTGTGGAACAACACCGATTTTTTAAATTCTTTCTTTCTAAAACTGTTGAATTACGGAACTCTAGGAACGCGAGTCTGACTCGCACTTGACCGGGTAAATGCTGACGAGTGTTCCTGGGGATCTAGGGAACACGAGAAAGAAGAATTTTTTCAAATAGTATAGTTTTTTTTTATTTACTTTTTGGGTGGTCAAACCCAAACTTTCTTATTTTCGGAGGTCATGTAAGGGTTAGTGTGGATGAATGTTCCTGGAGGTCTACAGAACACGTGAAAGATTTTTTTAAATCGATGCTATTCCACCACTTTTCAACATTTGACACTTTTTTCCGGCTTATTTACTAGACTATTCATAAAATTAGAAAACCCCGAAGCTCTCTAAGTTAACGATTTATTTATTTATTTAAAGATTTACATGTTTGCATTCTGACATAAAGTAAGTAATTATGGATGTTGCTACGTAACCATAGACGAATACAACATAATGTAATAATAACATAAAACATATTACATAGTTTAACTAGAACAAATTAAATAATTATGTATGTTTGTATCGTAACATAAGATTTATTAATGTAGCAAGAACGCAATATCAATGTGTAAGCTTCAGATTTAAAGAGGCCTATGGCCCATAAATAAATCTTCCTCGAGCGTCGCCTAGCTAAGAGAAAGTATAAAATAACAAATATAAAGAAAGATAAAAGATAAAAGGGAGTAATAAGTTAGCTTATAAGTATCTACACTTATACACAAACATAATAAAGAGGAAACGGTGTTTGTTTGTTGTTGATAATCTCTGAAATGACTGAACCAATTTCGAAAAAAATTTGCATTTAGCTAAAATAAAGGGCGAACAATAACATAGGTTACTTTTAATCCGAAAAAATGCATAGTTTCTAACGGATCTGGGAACTTTTGACATATGTCACACACATCTGTTACTTTTAAAATATAACGATAACCACGCGGGCGAAGTCGTGGGCAACAGCTAATTGTAATGTAAATTAAATAGCTAGAATTTCTCAGTAGTCAAGTAAATTCTCGTATTTTTCCGAGATTAATTCTTCACTCAGCAAAATTAGCGTAGCCGCTCTTGACACCGAAAGCCGAAATCGAAATACACACCAAAACTTCGATCCGTTTCCCTTTTTTGAAGAAACCTAAAAGGTGCACGAATAAAGCAAATATTGCCAGCTTGCTTTTTAGGGTTCCGTACCCAAAGAGACCCTATTAGTGAGACTCCGCTGTCCGTCTGTCTGTCCATCTGTCCGTCTGTCCGTCTGTCACCAGGCTGTATCTCATGAACCGTGATAGTTAGACAGTTGAAATTTTCACAGATGATATATTTCTGTTGCCGCTATAACAAAAATACTAAAAAATAGAATAAAATAAATATTTAAGGGATCTCCCATACAACAAACGTGATTTTTTTGCAGTTTTTATAGATAATGGTACGAAACCCTTCGTGCGCGAGTCCGACTCGCACTTGGCCGGTTTTGTAATTTTCATAGTCAACAAGTCTTTATTTCTTCTCTTAATTTTAGGGAGTTTCGTTTTAATACCGTTACATGGATACTTTTTATCCGTTAACTAGAAAGTGGTCATTGGTTGTAAGCGATGGCGTCTTGTCCTTTATTTAGTACCATTACCAAAAAATGGTGGTAGAGCTGATGCCGGGCTCGACTGTAGAGGTACCACCATCTTACTTGGAGACCCCCTCGAAATAATTCAGGGGAGAGTAAGAGGACAGCTCACAGGCAAAAAACCAGGAGGACCATCATGCCTAGGACCGATGGATGGCGGTATATCCATCCCTTATAGCCGGGCCTTATATGGAACAGACTGGTGACGGGCAGCGGCGTCACTGGTGCGAGGATTCCAGCACCGCGCTCACCAACCCGCCTGCCCAGCGTGTGTGAGTATGGGCAGTTCTTCCAGGATGACCGCCGGGAGTGGCAAAGTCCTGGAAAGGCTTATGTCCAGCAGTGGACGAACTATGCTGATGGATGGATGGATCAAAAAATGACAATGGAAACGAGCTATATTATTAAATCATGTAAATGCAGATAATAAAGCAATAAGGTTAAGATTTTAAAATATTAAATTCTTACAACAAACAACAAAATGTAAATCCAAAAATGCTTCGCGTCCCTCTTTCATTGCAGACAGATAAAATCTTCATGCTTAAACCCTTGGATAAGACCGTACTTAGAACGTCTCCACGACACCGACACTCCGTAATCTTTTATCGGCATACTTGAGTATTTTACGGGCTTTCGTGAAAGCTCCTGAAGATTGTAAAATTAATATTTCTGAGTTTTCCTAAAAACTTTAATAATAAGGGACGTATCCCGTAAATCATAGTAAACCCTCTTTCAACTGCAGGCATCTATATATCTATACCAGAAATTAATAAAGTAGTAAAAAAGCCATGTCTGTACATTTTAGCGAAATTTTAAATCAAATTGGTTACTTATTACTATTGCACTGAGGCCATAGTTATTACAAAGGACCCAAGTAGAATTCAGAGCGAAGCGAAGTATTCTATTAAGGCGATTACCGTCGCCAAATTAGCAGCTCGATGTTTGTCTGTGTGAATATCGACGGAAAAGACATTGAAATAACGTTCAAATCAGTGCAAAATGCGTGGTGGCTGTTACGACGCTCGCTGCGTCCTTGAAAGGGCAAAATAGGAGAAAATAATACTTTTCACATGGGCGTCATTGTTCGATTGAATAATTCTATGTTATGTTTATAGCTATCAAGTTTATCTATTTATCAAAGCATAAATGAATTAAATCACCTAAACCGCTTAGAGGCAGTAGGAAATTCAAGCCAAAAAACACCATTCAGTTGAAACAATTTTTCATATAGAAGTTTTGGTGGTACGAAAAAGAAAAATGTTGCATATATTGTCCTAGAGTTGGTAATTCATGATACATTTTTTTTATATTTTTGGTTTGGCCATAAAAGCGGAGTAGGCTTTAGAAAGTACCCATTTGGCGATATTAAGGGCCTTAATAGTAGAATCCTTTTTTTTTCAGTGCGCATTGCCGCCAAAGCCTAACTGGCCAGTAACTTATTCATAAATTATGCGTTCGACCTCTTTGGTTAAATGACGCTAATATATCAGAAGCACGAACGCGGCCCAATCAGAAGAGAGAAAGCGCAAACTCCCACGGGAATAAAATTGACTTTGGCTCCCGCTATCCTTTTAAATCCAATTGTTCTTTTTGGAATAGATGTGATGAAAAAACATTTTTTTCATCGGAACGGAAAAAACGGAACCCTTATAGCATCACTTTGTTGTCTGTCTGTCAAGACCCTTTTGCTCGGGCCCCGTATATGAGATATCAAGTTGAAAATGATACCTCCACAGAAGTTTAAAGGTGCTGTAAAGAAATCAGGTTTCTAACTCGACGCAATAAAAGTTTTCATAAAAATTTGCTCACCATGAAAACCTATATGCCACTTCCAGTTGACTTAGAAACTTGAAATTTCGTTAAATATTTAATTATTTAGGAAGTTATCAATGGCCAACTTAATTACACCCTTTAGATAATCAGAGTTTATCAAGTAATAAGTACGTAATATCGTAAGTGTCAAGTTAAGTTGGTCCTTCATAACTGCAAGTGGAATTATTTACCATTATGTTTTAGGGTACCGTATCCGTATTGTGTGGTGGTACGGAACCCTTTGGTCTTTTTTTTTGAGCAAAATTTTAATAATGTCAATAGAATTTTACAGTTTTACCCAAGATATACGTAGAGTCCAAGCACTATCGATTTAATAGTATAACCATTTTACTTGATCCTTGCCCAGTAAGTGTTTTAATCAAACTATAGCCCAAGCTATAACTTTTGTTATTGATAAGATATCTTGACGATTTAAAGCCTAATGTCACTCCTGGGATACTAAGCTAGAAAACAGTGAAAAACCCATCAAAACCCGTTCGGTCGTTTTGACGTGATGCGTGTTCATACACGCATACATACAGACAAAAATTTCAACAACTTCTGTTTTGGATTCGGTATCGTTTCTAAAGTACGCAAAAATTACTCTTTTCAAAAAACATAACATGTACAGTTTCGACTTTGTTACTACTTTATTCAATTTTTTAAGAAATATATAAATATACTGATAAATAAGATAAACAAATATAAGAAAATCTCAAGATATATTTCGGGTCCGACCTGGACCCGGCATCAGTTGAGTAAAAAAAAAATGTTCTTAAAACTTTAAAAGCTGTTATAGTGTATATTTAAAAAAAATGCTTTATTCAATGTAATACATATATAGATATATGTATTTATTTTGTTATTTAATTATCTTGAATATATTTATGTTCTTAAAATGTTGATGGTAATTTTACAAGCGTTTTCAAAAGGCAAGGTCAGGATAGTACTTACAAAAGTCATTATTCTTCGTGTTATTATTTGTCGTCATTTTGGCTTTTATATAACTGTTCCGCGGACCACTTTACAACTCGTTCAAACTCAACAAAAGTTTGCGAGCTTTTTTACGTTTTCACAAATATTTTTGTTTCGGAGTCACAAAACGTGTATTCTTATAGCGTTGATGCGATAATGAGCACCATCAAGTTTAACTTTAAAACACGAACAATATTGACAAAAGATCGTCGTCGTGTTTACGGTGTTTTCCTTCCTTATCTCGAAATTGAGATAGATAGCAGATAGATGGTTAACAAGGCATCAAATATGAACCTGAGCTGGGTTTTATAACAATTTCATTATTTATAATGATAAGTCTGCACCTTTTTTTCAAGACTATTGATATTTTGCATAATATATATACTTTTGGCTTATAAATGAAACTGAAGATGAAATTTTATAACAATTTTATGATTTATAATGATAAGTCTGCAACTTTATTTTCAGACTATTGATATTTTGCATAATATACTATATATTTTTTGCTTATAAATGAAACTGAACATGAAATTTTATAACAATTTTATTATTTATAATGATAAGTCTGCAACTTTATTTTCAGACTATTGATATTTTGCATAATATATGTATATGTATATATATATTTTGCTTATAAATGAAACTGAACATGAAATTTTATAATAATTTTATTATTTACAATGATAAGTTTTTTATTATTTATAATGATAAATTTAATTTTTAATTTTTTTTTTTTCATTTTACGTCTGCAACTTTATTTTCAGACTATTGATATTTTGCATCCCACTATCCCATCCCATCCCACTTCCCACTATCCCATCTCATCCCACTTCCCACTATCCCATCCCATCTCATCCCATCCCACTATCCCATCCCACTAATCCCATCCCACTATTTCCATCCCATCCTCCCGATTGGGCTGAAACTTTGCACAACAAATGTAGTTCTAAACCTGGAATAGGACAAAGGCTACTTTTTATCCCATAAATCAGTTCCCGTGGCAACTGGGGCAATGGGGTGTCAAGTTCCTATAGAAAAGTGATGTAATGTTACTCCTTTACGCCGCCGTACCTACTGAACCGATTGGGCTGAAACCACAGAACAATAATTTCTGTGGCTGAAACTTTGCACAAATGTAAAGACAGCCAAATACACATTAGCAGGTTATTAATTCAGAAAACAAAACTCGTGTCGATCAGAAAAGCGGCTCGGTCTTCGGCCTCGCCAAAGTCGGACACACTTCTTGGTCTTCGGCCTCGCCAGACACGAGAGAAATTAGAGATGATGGCAACCAAAAACACTCCAAACCAGAGTCTGGTCAACTACATACTAAAAAATTAATGGTCTGCAAAATATTTACAGATTCGATACGACATACAAAAACTTAATCAATGCGGGCGAAGCGGCGGGCAAAACCTAGTAATATGTATATTTTTTGCTTATAAATGAAACTGAACAAACAGAAATAGATAATTTAAAATAAGGTCATGTTTGTTTGGTCTGTTTTCTAGAAATACAGCAGATACATAGATCATATATACCTATAAGTACCTATAGTCATTTACTTATTATGTATTTAAGAGACGTTTCTCCGGATTTGTAATAAAATATTAAGAAATAATTATAACGGACAAAATACAACTTTTAGCTAAGAAAACTTATTGTTAAAACTTTATTATATATTATTAAACATATTTTTAATGTTATAAGCTATAAAACAAATGGCTTTTCCGTAATTATGATACCAGCAGTAAATTCTTAAAATAATCTAATATCACGCTTATGGAAAGTCCAATAACTTTGAAGCAACATGTTTATGCATATAGCAAACTTTTAACAATAAGTTTTCTTAGCTATAGGTTGTGTTTTTGCCGTTATCTTTCATTTTTATTTTATTTATTTATTTTAAGCAAACACACATTATAATATATAATGGGAATTTAAATACATAACTTAAATGTTATAATTATATTATTATAATTTAAATATAATTATTTAAATATAAATAAGTATAATTATAATTATAGGTATTTCTAAAGCGAAATACCGTCACGCCTCAGCACGAAATCCGAACCCATACCTAACTCTATAATATAATATATATTATATATATATTATAGAGATGAAACGGATATCCGGTTACTATCCGGTATCCGGCCTATCCGGCCATATTTTTGGTATCCGGTATCCGGCCGGATAGTAGTCAGTATCCGGCCGGATACCGGATACTTAACTCAACATACAAAAAGTCGTTTAAATCACAAAATAGATTGAATAATCTAAATTCTAATACATAAAGTGAATAAGAATTGAGCTATGGTAGATAAAGACAAGCTTTACATCAATTGTTGGGAATAAACTTTTCTGCTTTTCTTCATACATTACACCAGCTTCTTTTGCTCTCACAATATACCAAATGTAACTCAACAGGTATCTTTTAATAAAAACACATGGTCATACTGAAATCATACTAAACAACTTTTCCAAAGATACATACTTGTGGAAATGAAAAAATATTTTCGTGTTTCCTTACTCATTTTGAAAACCTACTATAAATTTTGAAAGGGCACTGGGCGGGCAGGTTCAATTTTGTTTTTTCAATATGTTACTTTGGAAAATTTGTTCAGTATGAACAGTATATTACGCGGTTTCATTTAAAGATTCGTGTCCATTTATATACAGTATACACCACTCCAAGAAGACAAAAGATACATATTTACAAATTTCGTTAGGATCGGAAATTGTTTCGCGTTTCCAACCAGCATTTGTATGATTGTGATACGATCATTTAGAAATGATCTTCATTTAAAAAATGCACGAATAATCTCGCCCACTTGCACCCGCACGCACCTTGGTGCGTAATATTTAGACTTGCTCAATTAGTGCGAAACGCATATCTTCAGCCGGATATCCGGCCGCCGGATATCCGGCTATCCGGCCTAGTGCCTCGCCGGATATCCGGTATCCGGTATCCGGCCAAATCACTATCCGTTTCATCTCTAATATATTATATTATAATCTGTGCCCATACAGCCTACAAAGATGTACTACAAAGATGTATGTACTACACTACACGATAAGAAAGGAATAATCTCTGTAAAGTTCTCAGTTCTCAATTTCGCTGAAACCATAGATTAGTGATAGAAGTTCAGGGCTATCAACCGATTCGTCGGCTATATTTGTGAAGTAGCAGGCTTCAGAGATATCAGCTTAAGAGGCTATGCGAATTTTATTTTTGTCACTGTCACTCCAAGCGAAAAATCGCGCAGTGCGAGAGGGGCGGATTCAGTGCAAAAGGGAAAAAAGTTGGTTTTATATTTTTATTAAAAAAACTAAAATAGTTAGCAAAGTTTCAAATATCAAATCTCTAGATATTGTTGAAACACACCTAATAAAATATGTTGGAGTTCTGTATATGGTTCCTATTCGTCAAACGAGGAGAAAAAGTGTGTTTGAAGACCTCATTTCAACAATTATTTCTATCGAGGAAAATATATCCAAACATGTTTTCCAATTTCAAAACCCTAGATTATATAGTCAAAATGTATATACCAGAAATTTAATAAAATTTTCCGTGTATTTCATGAAATACACAGAAAAAAAACACCCGTATTTTTTTCGCATATCGCCTTAAAGCTAAGGGTAGGAATTTATATCTCCTACAACGATAATCGAAGTCAAGAGTGTTCAAATGATATTGCCTTGTAATCGACACTTGTTTTGTCATATTGAGGAATTCAAACCTGAGATGCGTATTCTGTGAGGCTTCGCACAAAATCAAATCAAATATAAATCATTGATTTCTGATTTAGAAAAGGACGTGCTCACTGCTCAGCTTCAATCGGATTTTTTGTTGACATTTTGTTGTTGGTTGAACCAATAGTATTATGATATCTATGGGTTGGGGCTGTAAGGCATTGGAATGGAGACCACGTACAGCAAAGCGCAACGTAGGCCGCCCTCGTGCCCGCTGGACTGACGATCTGAAGGACGTTGCGGGTGGCGGCTGGATGAGGATCGCCAAGAATGGCGTAATATTGGGGAGGCCTATCTCCAGCAGTGGACGAATACGGGCTAATGAATGGATCTATGGGTTGAACCCTGGTTTCTTCGATCAAGGTTGAACCCTGAACCCAAGGAGGTTTTGTATTATATAAGAGCATATTCGATTTTTTTATTTGTTATCATCAACCTCAAAACAGTAAATGCATAAAGTTAAAAATAATGTGGCCCCTATTCAACCGCTGCAGCTTGTTAATAGCCTAGGCCCCTTTACGCCTGGATTTTTCTCAAGATTCATAGTAAAACTGAACGTGAAATCTACAGCTTATTTACTTGATTTTTTTTCATCTAACTACGTCCCTATACATCAAAAAGCAAAATTTGATGAAACATTATCATAATAGCTGTCAGAATATCGTGAATATTGCCTCGTTTGGACGCAGTTTAGAAAGTTGTATAATTTTTATCTACACTGGAAATAAAAAAAGACAGAAATACAGATGTTGTCTTTTCTATAACTCAAATTTAAATAAATGTAATGTAACTCTAATTTGAAAAATCAAGTTAAATGTACTAACCTACTTTGTTTACTATCATACCAATAGTTTTATTGTTTGCTAAAAATTGATCTTTAATACGCACAAATCAGTTATTTCTTAATTTATTATATATATATTTCTTTGTAAGTTTAGTATTGAGTTTTTTTCTTTTTTGGCAATAAACTCTTTTTATTTTTAATTCTTTATAAACAAACAATTACCGTTTCATGGAACAGTTTTTACCTGAAACCATTTCACAAATTCGGCGCTTTTTGAATATCTCGCCATCTTGCACCTCTTGATGAGAGATGGGTCGGAGTGCGGTGTGGGGGGTGAGGAAAACATATAAAGATGTGTTCAAAGTTTCATTGAGATTAAAGCCATCAGGACGTCACAAACACCTAAAGCATTATTCTCCAGATTACTTGTGTCCAAACAATGCTCTTGTCTAGAAATATTGTCCATTTAAAATATCGAGAGTTCCCAAATTACGACCAACTAAAATAACAAATATAGAGAAATATTCGCGACGCCTTCGTATCAAGATTTTTCTACGCTTCAAGCATTGAGTCATTTCCTCAGCTCAATATTTTGTGGAATTCTTTTGCGACAGAAATTTAGTACTTTGCTATAAATATTTTTTGAAACGCTTACAAATCTTACGATGCTACTATAGTACTCGAGTAATTTAATATTTTTAGCATTATGGAAAAATGTAACGATTTAGTTTGTGAGGTGAACGAATAAATAGTAGGTACTAGCTACTTATTAACACAACCGAATTTGATGAACTTATTTTTGGTGAATTGTTTACATAAGGCTTTAACTAAAAAAACAGGAACAATTTGAGATGAAAAAACAATTTTTTACTTCAATACATTTTGTTAAACTTTGAATCAAATGCGGGGGCAGAAGATGTAGGCCAATATTTTTTTAAATATTATATTTAAGCTTTTTATAGATCGCTTTAAATTAGTTCCACTATTATTATATCAATAAATATTAAATATTTACTTTTTTGTCTTTATAAATGATTAGAATTAGATAAAACAAGGTAAAATAAAAGAGCAAGCTCTCTGATCCCAAGGAACACAAAAGTCTGCATCGATGCGGTGGAATGGCGCAATGTGACTCATTTACTCTCTGTTTTTAATATATTGTAAATAGTTTTTATTTTTTATTTCTTTGTGTTATATTTTTCTTCTTACTTCATTGTGACTGATGCCGGGTCCGAATGGCCCGAAATATATCTCATACATTTTTATTTTACCATTTTTATAGGAAATTCGAAAAACGTGGAACGTCAAACCACACTATAACTAGTTATCTTTCGCATTTTTAGAGCTCCACGTGAATTATGAACAGGTACAATCGGCTACACTCACAGTTACACCATTAAATTGAAACTACCGTAGCATACCGTGTTGGAGACTGTACTAAAGTTTGTCATCTCTTACCTCGGTCATTTCCTGGATAATTTCGTATATTTCCTGGCAGAATGTGCGGCGATGCCAATTTATATTTTGAGTTGAATACAAATGTGCTAAACCCCTCACTCCGGAGAGTGACAATGTGACATAACGTCTACGTGGTTAGCAATATTCAGGAGCTGGTGCAGTTTGTGACTACGTTAGTTCTTCATCCATTTCGTGACATTCTCTTGTGTTTATACAACACCAGCTTTAGCCGCCGGCTTCGCTCACGTTGATTTAGTTTCTAAGTAGTCCCATCGAATCTTTTAATATTTTTCGGACCAATAACTTCACAGTACGTAACTTTAACTTTTGGTTTTTATGAAAATTATTTTATATTATTATGTCTGACCCTATGTCAGGGAACAAACATGTTCAAGTGAAGAGTTCAACCATTATAACAGTGAAATAATTTTCCAAATAGGTAGTAGTGAAAGAATTTCCCAAGTAGGTTGAATAGTTAAATATGCCCCTAGAGAACTGCACATCCTCAGGAAATAAACTATAGCCTATATCCAATGTCCTTCTTCTTTATAATAATATGTCCAAGTAAAGAGTCTAACCATCACATCAGTGAAAGATTTTTTTTAATTGGTTCACATTTCCCGCTTGAAGGTAACGAACTATAGCACAGAGATAATGTAGCTTACCATCAGTGAAAGAATTTTTAGTATCCGATTAGTAGTTTCGGAGATTACCTCCTACATCCAAACTCACAAACACAAACATTTCCTCTTTATAATATTGGTGTAGAACGTAGATGAAGAAGGCAATGGTTTGTGCCGAGAAGGTACTCGATTACAGTTGGGATGCAACGCGAATTGCGACTTTACCTTGCATCCAAATTTTACCTTTATGTAAAATAACTTACGGACGTCTCCATTCCAGAACAGAAATATATTAGAGTTGAGGACGGGGTAGCAGGGTTTTGTTGAGTAAGTCAGTTTAATAAGTAGTGCCTTCAAACAATACAATTAAATATTGAAGATAACTTATTTGTTTTTTTTAATCAGTTTATATTATATATTTATATAAAAACACTTCTTAAAATAATAGTTTCCAGATATATTTCGACAAATAGTCGGCTTCAGTGGAATTTGATAAAATGTATGTATTATTTTAAAATGTCATAAAATGAAGTGAATGATTGACCTTTCATTCATTTCATTCAGTCAATCATTCACTTCATTTTATGACTTTTTAAAATAATACATACATTTTATCAAATTCCACTGAAGCCGACTATTTGTCGAAATATATCTGGAAACTATTATTTTAATAAGTGTTTTTATATAAATATATAATATAAACTGACTAACAATACAATACAATACAATACATGCCGTTTTTAAGAAATTTTTCGGTAAACGATGCCGATGATGATGGAGAAATCTTTAGCAATCAGAAAATAATTAGGCTGCCCTGTGATAGAATAATATGTAGCAGTTTGTTCCTAGACTAAACTTATTGCGACCTTTATTTCTACTACTATATCCTGTTATGTTAGATCGGCCTCGTGTTTACTGACAGACTACAGTACTCACGGCTAACAGATTGACGGACATCTCAAAAGAAAAAGCAAACCTTTAAAACCAAATAAGTACCAACAGTAATCTGCCGAAAAAAATTACCAAACAAAGTGTTTATAACAGGTGAGAAACATTCCAAAGTGATAAATAGGATGACACAATTTGGTAGTAAAATTAATGTCTCCGCAAACAAAGATAGTGAGAAATTATTATCTGCCAGCCTTCGTCCCGCTGCCAAACAAGATAATGCCATTTATAAAGATGCCAGATGGTAAATTCTAGCGGTACCGTCAGCATAGCAATTTGTTAACATATAAAACAAATTAGAATCAAACTTTTTAAAATTAATTATTTAAACGTCATAAAATTTTACCGTTTCAATTGCATTTATTAGCAGCAAAGTAATCACCGTCATAAGAGAGCTGGACCATGCCGTCATAACAATTATTTTCAAGGCGGTACGTAAAAGTTTTAGCGTCCCTGTTACATACTTCATATGCGAAAAAACCCTCAGTGCGCGTGAGACGGATTCGTGGAAAAGTAGCAAAATGTCGGTTTTTTATTAATATAAAATTTACTAAGCTATTTTGTTAAAAAAGATTTTCAAGGAGTTTTTACAAATACATAATATCCACATTTTGAATGAAATTTGTTAGGATTTTAGAATTACAGGAAAAAATAAAACAATTTAGAGGTCTTTTCGGAATTAAATTCTATCGAGAAAATTTCATCCAATTGCGTTTTCATTCAGTGAGAATCTTAATAGAATACTCAATAAACATTTACCCAAAAATTAAATACGTAGATGACGTTATAGTGGAGTAAATGGACTCGAAAAAAACTTTTTTTTTTGGTATCGCCTTAATGATTTGATGGCTAATGTGTTATAAAGGCTTTTGTAACAGTTTACGTATGAAAATAACAAATGAAGCAAACGTTAAGAAACTGATTTTGAGTTTTTTTTTGTTCATCTTACCCGACGGTGGATAGCTGATATCATACACTAATTCTAATCGATCAATGCAGGTGCATTATGCGATCATTAGCAGCCACCGTCACTATACTGGGTGTTAAAATAAAGTTGCGGAAGCCGAAAACTGGCAATAATACTCGTCGATACGAGCATCTTATACTACCTATGGAGCTTACCATCGAGACGCGAAAAAAGAAATCAGCTGTTCCATAGAAAAGTTACATAGCTACCCGACCAAAAAGTATGAGACAAAAGACCTTTTTTTTTCTAATTTGTTTTTACTGTAGATTGTTCGTTTGGACGACTACTATCGCCAGTTTTCGGCTTCCGCAACTTCATCTTAACCCCCCCTTATAAAGTGATTTTGGTTGAAAAAGCCAAATTCATACTGGAGACTTTGTAAGTGATCAGTAACAAGGTTTGACTCCGGGTAGTTCTTAAACAGGTATACGGGAACCTTGGTCTTGGCCACTTACATAGTCTCCAGTATGAATTTGGCAATATCAACCAGTCACCTTATAATTACATGTTATAGTACCGAGTGAAATTGTGAAAACCTTTGTAAATTCCCAAACTTGAAACTATTCTTTTCAAACATTTAATGCCATCTATAATAGATCGAGGCTACGAAGGATGTCTTATTTATCACGAGCTGCCTATTATGTATCTCTAGTTGCCAACTGGACTAGGTGCCTATCATCAAAAACATAAATATACTATCGAATTTCGATTGTCTAAGGATATGTTCGCATTTGAAATGACGTCACAGTTCGTAAATAGTTCAATATCTTCTAAAGGCAATTTTGAAAGTTCAGTTTTTATATATGTTTTTGACGATAGGCACCCTATAGGAATAGGGGGGCAAAACTGAACTTTCAAAATTGCCTTTAGAAGATATTGAACTATTTGCGAACTGTGACGTCATTTCGAATGGGAACATATCCTTAGACAATCGAAATTCGATAGTATATTTATGTTTTTGATGTTTTTTTTAATTATTTATTTTAAAAGAAACAAAACGTCGTATATATAACTTAAATAATAAACAAAAAGACTACATGTTTCATAAATGATTACTTGAAGAAAACAAATAAATTGAACACTTAGCTTTGGAGCTTATTAATTAATACAGTGTAGTTCAAAATAAACAATATAGGCATTACTTAAGGTCTTATTTTAATTATGCTTAGTAATAAACATCATTCGGTCTACCGATATTGCAAAGCACCTAGTCCAGTTGGCAACTAGAAATACATAATAGGCCCGCTGTTTGAATCAACATTCATTTTGTTTCACGTTTGCACCAAGAATCACAAATCAATTTGCTAAAACTGACTAAACAGATCAATATTACTTCATGGAAACAATGTACGTTTTGGCTTCATCCACACCTCGAAACTAAACGTCAAATGTTTGTGTGTCCAACTAGCTATAGATATAGATAGTTAGATAGGGGGAGATATTCTAAGTTCACGGCCACTTGGTTGATGAACAACTTTTATGATTTTTCGCTGAACAATTTTCTTTTGTCACTTTTAAGATAAGAAAGCCACTCACTATTGAGCATTGCTTCACTAGGGGAGGGCACCACTGGTCTCTCGTCCACTGGCGACTGTCTGTCCTTTCTTTTCTTCTCATCTTCCTGTTGAAACAGAACACCTTCTTCAGACATATACACAACCAATAACATACGCCAACACAAAAAAAAAAACAATAACACGTAACAAGGAGGTGAGACCTAATGAAAAGTTGTTATCTTTTCGGCAAGCGTTATCAATTACGCTATATTCGCTTTATCAACGTATATCGAGTGAACAAATACGCAAAAACAATATCATATTATTATTGGTATCTGGTATCTATCATTTCCGTCTCGCTTTAAAAGGCATAGCGTTGGATATAATTTTGTGAGAGTGTATGTGATACGTATGCATAAAGGTAATAAAGGACGCTAAAAGCAATCTTCAAATAGTATATTTCGTGACGAGTACAAAATGGCGGATTTTTTTACCCGAGGAATGCCGAGGGTAAGAAAAAAAAAACATTTTTACTCGTTGCGAACGATACTTTTTGTACTACCTGATTTATCTTTCTGATAAATTAGCCATTTTTCCTTTCAAATTTAATGTATTTTATGACTTTGCAAAGCGCGGCGCGGTTTTTACCTTTTTTTTTCAGGCTTCGGCCGGCGGCTTTTATTTGTTGCCAGTATCATTTTGCGAAAAAAAAGTGTCAGACGCGATATAATCGATTATGTCGTGAATCGGAACGCAGGGAATTTCGATTGTAAAGATAAACTAAGGACGTCAAAAAGAACCTAATTTAGCATGAAATGAAGACAAACGTCAAAAAGAACCTAATTTTGCAATAAATGAAATTTCAATACGATATTTCAAACTGACCTGATAGTCATTCCGCAACAGGGCCCGGAAAGTTCGATTTTCAAAACTAATTTCGTGTATTAAATGGAACTTTTTCATAAAGGTAGTAGAAAAAAAGGCTTTTTACTGTGCAGACACAGGCTGCATTTACAGATCAAAGTATTTGTATTAATATTACTTACCATTGCTGAATGGTGAAGGAAAACATCGTGAGGAAAACCTGCTTGCCCTAAAAAGCGTGTACTTATTCGTGCCCGAAGAACGGCGATAGGGCTCACCACCCATCACGATAGAACGAAATAATCGTCGGTGAAACGCGGGTGGTACCGAGTTTGGACTGTGACTTGCATTTCACAGTTCACACTCACGAACACCTCTGACACCCCCTGGGGATTCAAGTCATGACGACATTTAGATAATAGGGAAAAAATTGATTAAATCTTTAGTTTACACTCCCGCAGGGCATCTCGCAATATAACGAAAATTTGCTGGATTCCTTCAAGAAGCAGAAACACCCGTTTCTTGATCATCCTTGTCTGTCTGCTCGCCTGTTATGTCATTAATCTGAGATTTGTTAGGTAACCAAGGTGCAGAATTTCATGGGTAACACGGAAAAATATGTATAAACTTTGAAATACATATAAACAAACTTGGGCGCAATAAAGAAAGCGTTCCCGAACTCACATATTATTAAGCAGGCCTTCACAGACTTTGCGACTAAAGAAGCCGTAGACTTAATATTGCGACCATATATTTATAATACAGTGGTACTACGTGAAGAATTGGCTGGCAGACTTTCGAGTGTAAGCATAGAAAAAGAACAAGTATCTAGAGTTATTGCGAGCATACGTACCTATGTTCGTAGAGATACGTACCTACAACAGAACAAAGGCAGGAAGGAAATCTTTATGAAAGTGCAGAGATAATTTCACCCCTTTGTCATAAAGAAACCTACCCTTTGAAGATGCCAGAGACTGTCTGCATGACACTCGCTAGGGATAAACATCGAACACTCGATACATCTACATAAACACATCACTTTTATTTGTATGGGGCGGATCGGTGCCAACTACGAAACGAAAGCTTGGTCATTGGCATCTAACTATGTTGTGATCTAAAATTAAGTAAGTAATAATGATTAGAAAAATATACGTGCTATATTCATCAATACAACTATGCCACGTGTAACGTAAAAGCTTGATTCAACAATAAGGGTGGCTGACAAAACGCGAGTAGTAAAAGTGCGTCCAAGGTAGTTACCTCGTTCTGACAAGGATGTGAAATAAATCAAATTATACGGAACGAAATATTACCAACTACCAGGTGACGAGCTTAAACTGTGAGGCAAATTAATTTCACGTAGAAAATAGCGTGAACCGGTGTTGGCACAGAGTCAACGTGACACTGCGCGCGCGCCGTCAAAATCGACCCTTGGAGCTTTGGAATAATATGACATCGCTGACTAAAGCAAATAAACCGCGATCTAAAATCAAACCACAAGGAAGATCTTCCGTGTATTAATAGCGCACGGTCTTTAACGTTCAAAGGCGCTCTAAAACAGAAGGCTGAATAATAAAAGTGGTCTAGCTAAATATTTACTACTCAAACGATCTTCTGTCCGTTCAAAGTAGAGTCATAAAATATCAGGGGTCACGGCAGTGGCCCCGCCAAGTTGAGCGCAAACGGCCGCCAGCGGGAACCCTTTACTGGAAGCAACTCGAGGCGCTTGCAAATGCAAGCATAAACCTGAAAAGCATGTTAGAGATTGTACCCTAAGTTCCAAAATTACTAGTTTCTAATAAATAATGTAATATATAAATTATCTGTTTTTCGCGATTGTGTCACACACGCACCGATCATCAAAATTCTAAGGTACTTCTAGTAGACCTACAAACTAAGGATGTAATTAGTATTTAGGGAGAAAAGAAAGGAAAAAGTCTAAAATCCTTAACCTTTTATCTTGGTTGTGAAATTATTATGAAAATTCTTTATTTGCGGCATATTTTCTACTAATGTGCTACGTATTGCTTACAACAACGTAACCAGACCAACTAAACGAATGAGAAGAGCTTTATTATTATTTGATAGAGGCAGTTATTGGTTGGCTCATTCGTCTGGTTGGCTTGGTCGTGTAGTAACTGCAAGAATAATTTAAGTATCTTTAAACAAGTAAACTGAAGGACTTATTTCAGCCATTACAGGAAGTTGTCAACGTTATCTGACACATCATTTTACTCTTCAATTATAAAAAGTTTATAAGCTTTTTAGACCAATCACAATTTTTTTTACAAGTGTCAAGACGATCTTTATCTATAAGGAATCCTTATTCTGAGGACAATATCAAGACAGATTAATCAATTTACCAAAGACTAGATAAATTTATTAATCGATTAAATTAACTCACTAGAAAAATCGATTACAATCAAACTAAGTCGTATAAATTAGGGCTCGCTATAGTCAAAACTACGTCAGATACGTTGTTTGACATACACGCCTAATAAAACCGTAGACTTCGTAGGTTAGAGCACATATGTATAACTGACCTTTACGTAAGCCATAGACATGATTTCTTTGACCTTAACGTCAGTGTCAGCTTTGCGCTATTGTCATATCAGTCATTGAAAACCACAGAGTTTCCTCTTTGTTGAAAACCAAGAAATTTATAGGTTTTAGGCTTCTTGTTGGAAACACTCCATTGCGACGTAGAATTGCAACATTTTTCCGAATTAAACGTTTTCCTGATAGTGTATCTAAACGAATATACGTAGAACGTTTCCATGCATGACACGAAAACAGATTGAACCGTGAGCCCTAGTATATTGATAAATTTATGACATAATAGCTTTGGTAATAAATTTATTGATTAATTTTCAATAAACTCGTTAAGCTACGGCAACTTTCACAAAAAGAGAAACAAGTAATGAAGACTACGGCAGTATTAAAGCTCAGGAGTCTGCATTAGCTGAGTACAATAGACTCAGATGAACTTTCCGTCCAGTGGGTCTAGCACGCGCCGTAAATAGGTAGTGTCTTTCCATCATACTTGCTCTATGATAGATAACGCTGTATCTCTGGCGCGTGATAACCACAGAGACTTATCTAACATTGATATGTCGTGGGCAGGTCATAAAGTATGAAATCGAAAATCATTCACCAAAACTCAAAAATAGGTGCAACGACGAGCGAGCGAAACGAGGAGGAGCGTGTTAGGTTTACATGTAAATAAATTTGGGGAGCCGAGCAAAGCGAGGCAACCTTCCTAGTTTTAACAGAAATATGATATGGCTAGGCAGATCAAGGTATGCCCTATTTTACGAGATGCCGACGACATATAAGAACGCCAAATAAAGACAAACAATGATAGAGAATGGGCTTTACCTGCTTTACCTGAAGCCACCATACAAGAAATAGAACTACAAAAGAACAATGTGAGCTCACAAAAACAAACGAGATCCCATCAAAAACATTCCTGTAAGAAATGATGCCAAGTCTCGTATACGTAACAGTTTCGCCGTAAAAAGTTTTGAGATCCCGAGAAAATTACCAACTCATTTCACTATGAAGTTAGCAAATTACTTGATAGTTGTGTTAAAACTACATGGGCAAAATAAAAGATGTTTTAATTTTTTTTTTATTGTTATTTTGTAGTTACTAGTATATTATGCATCACCTATCGAACTTTATGTTTAATTGTAGATGATACAGGATCAACTGAAAATCAGCGCTGTGTAGACATGTTGTACCATGCTCGCAGCATAAGTTGAGCTGTCTCCTTTTTGTTTAATGTATTTTTGTGTTTAATTATGTTGTGTTACTTTTATGTGTTTTTTAGACAAATAAACTTTTTCTGTTCTATTCTATTCTATTCTATTAAAGAAAATGTATAAATGATATTTTATTATTATTTGTTATAAATTACTCAATTTAATTTGATCTAAAACTTCTTTTGGACTTGGCAATCACAAAGCATGAGGATGTACTGTACTGTGCAATTACTTGTTAACTATCGTGAAACAGATATAAGTTATCAAAAATTTCAAGAAATCAATTTCTCATCGCAGTGCACCCTGATACCACGTGATTGCCTAGACCAAACGATGCAAGTTTTAGATCAAATTAAATTGGGTAGTTTATCACAAATAATAATTAAATATTATTTATAAATAATTATTTATTTTACCTACGTAGTTTTAACACAACTATCGAGTATTCGAGTTTTATCAAGCTAGATAGTAGTCGTTGTATCGACTATCGAGCGATACTGTCATTCTATGTTAACAAGTTGTGTTGGGCTAAATAAACTAGATAGACTTGGGCTAGATAAAACACTAGCTAAGATGTATGTCTGTTAGCAAACCAATAAATAAATAAATAAAATAAAGAAATAAATAATTTGCTACCTTCATAGTGAAAGGTAATAGAATTGCTAACTTGGCTTTTCGGGATCTCAAAACATTTTACGGCGAAGAAGGCATCATTTTTTACAGGAAGATTTTTGATGGGATTGCGTTTTACCATCTATGAGATTAACGAATTACTTGTCACAAGGGAAGGCATTTGCATTTAAATTTGGTGGTCGCCATAATTTATGTTGTCACAGAAAATATGAATGGAAGAATGTGGGTAAAGTTCAAGTCAATGTCAAGGCGGAAACGAGCGCGTGGAAAACACCTTATTCAGCACATAGAGTTTGGCCAGGGAATCCTGTCACAGCTATTTCTGAAAGTTTTATTGTGGCAACATTTTTAACTGTCAAATGTGTAACCATTGATACTTTAAAACGTTGTGATAATTTTATTTTGTAAGGGGATAATATAATTTATGAATGAATGATTTTTAATTTAACAAATCATGATTTATATAAAAACGGCTCACCTCAATACGTGTTATGATCGGGATCATAACACGTATTGAGGTGAGCCGTTTTTATATAAATCATGAATTATCCTCAAGCCTCATTTAATTCTATAATTAACAAATCATGATGAATATTCAAAAGTGTAATGTTTTATTATTTTATATCTAATTAATTGAAATAGGCGTTACTTTGCGGAAGTTCATCATCAAGTTACGGATATATTTATAATATTATTAACATTTTAATATTGCAAATTATTAATATATCTAATATAAGTTAATTTCATTTATTCTTCATTGGTATAAAATAAGGAAAGATCAGGACATAATAGTATGCTGTTACACAAGTGTACAAAAATGTACCAAAGTTGTTTTTTCAGAGTGTACATACTCAGTGTTAACAGCTGAGTACAAAATAATGTATTAATTTGCGCAAAACAGCATTTATTAATAATTTATTGATTTCCCGCTCTTTTGTTGTGACACGTTTCCCTGGCCAGACTTTAGTTGTATTGTACCTAGTTAGAATGTAAGCGTCAGTGGTGCAGCATAATCTGTTTACAGAGAAACAAAGCAGTTCTAAGAGGGATTCCTGGCATTTTGTCCTGCAAAATGTGGACACTCACTGTCCCTCTGAAAATTGTTGCCGCGGGACCCGCTTTGTATCTCGGCATACTTGTTTAGAACCTCGAAATGCTTGCGGCCGGGTAAAGCGTCTTAATAACATTGCTGTCTTACCTTTCTTCTGCTCCTTGAAGTCGTCGCCATGCCCTGAGGACAATGGAATAATTTAAGATTTTTTCTTCCAGCTACATACCATACCTTTAACCTAAATGTACATAACGGTTTTTAGTTCACAAAATACAACGACATTCACCGGTAAATTAAGAGCGGTTTCGTAGCCGGATTGTGAAAAATCCGCCTTTTTCTAATTAATCGAAACAAAACACTTAAGTTTAAAATTCACTCAATAGTTATTCAACAAAACCTTATTACCTATGTATTGTGTATGTTGCCATCGCAAAGTTTCCATTGGTTACTGTAAATTAGAATTTGAAAAATTTAGAATTTAAAACATTTTGAAATTCTAATTTACAGAAACCAATGAAAATGTTGCGATGGCAACATACACAATACATAGGTAATAAGGTTTTGTTGAATAACTATTGAGCGAATTTTGAATTTAAGTGTTCTGTTTCGATTAATTAGAAAAAGGGGGGATTTTCACAACCGCCTGCGAAACCGCTCTTAAAGTGTAATGAAAATTTGATTTTTTCCCGCTTCAACATACTTTTTAATTTGTAGCATCAACCAAGAAGTTGCAAAAAAAGTCGTACTTTGTTTTCTAGAAATTTTCCAAAAAGTATGAAAATAATACTGGCAAGACAAGACAAGACAAATACTCTTTATTGTGCACCATATAAAAGAAAAATTAAAGTAGAAAAACAAGATACAGAATGATTACAATTGGCGGTCTTATCGCTAAAAGCGATTTCTTCCAGACAACCTTTGGGTGGAAATAAAGCCAAGAATATAAATCGTAAAGACGGTGTACATCAAAATAAATAATAGACAAATAAATAAGTGTTTACTTACTATATTATGTACTAGTACTTATATATGATGAAAAATAAAATAAAGTATAAAGTAAATGTGTTCTGGTTAGAACACAACATCGACACTTAAATTATGCAATTTTACACCTTACTCGCAACGCAACCTAATGCAAGCAACAAGTTGTTGAAAGATAACCAGAATAAAATGTTTTTTTTGCACGAAGGAGGAAACTGACAGTTCGTGATATTGGGAAAAATATACTTTAGGAACGTAACGTGATATGTCCTTCAGTGGACAGTAAACAGTGGGTATGGAAGAGAGTATCATCTACTATTAAATAAAGGTTTAAACAGTGGGTATGGAAGAGAGTATCATCTACTATTAAATAAAGGTTTAAACAGTGGGTGTGGAAGAGAGTATCATCTACTATTAAATAGAGGTTTAAACAATGGGTATGGGGGAGAGTGTCATCTTCTATTAAATAAAGGTTTAAACAGTGGGTATGGGGGAGAGTGTCATCTACTATTAAATAAAGGTTTAAACAGTGGGTATGGGGGAGAGTGTCATCTACTATTAAATAAAAGTTTAAACAGTGGATATGGGAGAGAGTAGTATCTACTATTAAATAGAGGTTTAAACAGTGGTTATGGGAGAGAATATCATCTACTATTAAATAAAGGTTTAAACAGTGGGTGTGGAAGAGAGTATCATCTACTATTAAATAGAGGTTTAAACAATGGGTATGGGGGAGAGTGTCATCTTCTATTAAATAAAGGTTTAAACAGTGGGTATGGGGGAGAGTGTCATCTACTATTAAATAAAGGTTTAAACAGTGGGTATGGGGGAGAGTGTCATCTACTATTAAATAAAAGTTTAAACAGTGGATATGGGAGAGAGTAGTATCTACTATTAAATAGAGGTTTAAACAGTGGTTATGGGAGAGAATATCATCTACTATTAAATAAAGGTTTAAACAGTGGGTATGGAAGAGAGTATCATCTACTATCAAATAGAGGTTTAAACAGTGGGTGTGGAAGAGAGTATCATGTACTATTGAATAAAGGTTTAAACAGTGGGTATGGAAGAGAGTATCATCTACTATTAATTAAAGGTTTAATGGTATGGAAGAGAGTATCATCTACTATCAAATAGAGGTTTAAACAGTGGGTGTGGAAGAGAGTATCATGTACTATTGAATAAAGGTTTAAACAGTGGGTATGGAAGAGAGTATCATCTACTATTAATTAAAGGTTTAATGGTATGGAAGAGAGTATCATCTACTATCAAATAGAGGTTTAAACAGTGGGTGTGGAAGAGAGTATCATGTACTATTGAATAAAGGTTTAAACAGTGGGTATGGAAGAGAGTATCATCTACTATTAAATAAAAGTTTAAACAGTGGATATGGGAGAGAGTAGTATCTACTATTAAATAGAGGTTTAAACAGTGGTTATGGGAGAGAATATCATCTACTATTAAATAAAGGTTTAAACAGTGGGTGTGGAAGAGAGTATCATCTACTATTAAATAGAGGTTTAAACAATGGGTATGGGGGAGAGTATCATCTTCTATTAAATAAAGGTTTAAACAGTGGGTATGGGGGAGAGTGTCATCTACTATTAAATAAAAGTTTAAACAGTGGATATGGGAGAGAGTAGTATCTACTATTAAATAGAGGTTTAAACAGTGGTTATGGGAGAGAATATCATCTACTATTAAATAAAGGTTTAAACAGTGGGTATGGAAGAGAGTATCATCTACTATCAAATAGAGGTTTAAACAGTGGGTGTAGAAGAGAGTATCATGTACTATTGAATAAAGGTTTAAACAGTGGGTATGGAAGAGAGTATCATCTACTATTAATTAAAGGTTTAATGGTATGGAAGAGAGTATCATCTACTATCAAATAGAGGTTTAAACAGTGGGTGTGGAAGAGAGTATCATGTACTATTGAATAAAGGTTTAAACAGTGGGTATGGAAGAGAGTATCATCTACTATTAATTAAAGGTTTAATGGTATGGAAGAGAGTAGCATCTACTATCAAATAGAGGTTTAAACAGTGGGTGTGGAAGAGAGTATCATCTACTAATAAATAGCGGTTTAAACAGTGGGTATGGAAGAGAAAAAAAAAAACAGAAATAATTTTGCGAATTACGGATACCTAAAACTTTTGAAACTAGACATGCTTAATTAATATTTACTGTATCTGTTTCTCATCGGTGAACGTACTGCTAAGACCGTACGGTCAATGACTGCACTACACTGTGTACACTAATTACTGAATCGATTATACCTAGAATTTTGTTTACTAAGCGTTTAAAGCGATAGTCACACTCAGGGTACCATAGTAGGTTAATTTACGTTAATATCCTATAAAATGTTTGTGCCAACAATACGGGTACCGAACCCTAACAACATTATGGTAAATAAAAAAAATATAGATGTCATAGCTACACCACGACGGCAAAAAGCAAACAATTTGGCACCCTTTGAGTACGGAACCCTAATTTTTATTATTTGTTGTTTTATTTTAGAGTATGTACTACATGTATGTATGTGAGTATGGGCAATTCTTCCAGGATGACCGCCGGGAGTGGCAAAGTCTTGGAAAGGCTTATGTCCAGCAGTGGACGAACTAGGAACTAGTGAACTTATGAATAGATATTATAAAATGTGCTACTACTCTAAAAATTTGCATGCCTGAATAAGGTAAACTGTGCTGAACAAATTTTGTGTACCTCACCATCTTTATGTATACCACAATTTATGCGCATAAATTATCTTTCTATCTTTCTTTAGGCTGATGGATGGATGGATGATGCACTACAATCTGACCAAATTGGAAACTTGAATGTATTACCGTTTTTAAGACAATATATGACAGTGATAGAAGGCCGCAGCTTTGAAACAAAGAGTATGGTAACGACGTTCCGATTTTGGACACAACCAATCCACGCACCATAAGATCTATATACCACTGTTAAGAACTGTTTCTTACAGAATTGATTGTGAAACATACGTCAACTTAGTCGTAATATCCTCATGCATGACTAACGTTACGAAAGTAAAAAAATATATGAACGTAAATATTTTCAAAATTCCTTTCACGAAATTTTACGTACAGAATACAGTTTGCTCCTTAACTGAAATGAAAGGACTTTTGAAAATATTAACAACAATAATTTTTCTTTTTTTTTTCTTTCATTACGTTACTCATATTATGAACAAGTTGACGTATGTTTCACAAAAATTTGTTCAGCTTTTTCCTGCCTGGAGGAGAACAAACTTGGTACGTTTTGAAAATATTTTGCTGTTTTTAGTGTTCTGTACCTTAAAATGAAAAAACGGAACCCTTATAGAATCACTTTGTTTTCCGTCTGTCTGTCTGTCACGACCCTTTTGCTCGGGCCCCGTATATGAGATATCAAATTGAAACTGATACCTCCTACAGAGGTCTACGGCGCCATGGTGCTGTAAAGAAATCAGGTTTCTAGCTCGACGCGAAAAAAAGTTATTGCATTTTATTTACATAATCAATTTCATACAAATTTTTGACACTCCCCAGGGAATCAAAACCTTTAACGCACTTCCAGTTGACTTAGAAACCTGAAATTTTGTTAACAAGTAGGTCTTATTACACACACAAAGAGAAAAACCTAAAAAAAAAAAAATATTTAGGAAATTATCAGTGAGCAACTTAATTAAACCTTTTAGGATACATGGAGTTTAATAGATCGTAAGTGTTAAGTTGGTCTCCCATAACTTCAAGTGGAATTATTTACCACGTTTTTAGGGTTCCGTACGCGTATTGTGCGGTGGTACGGAACCCTTTGGACGATTCCAATTCACACTTGGCCGGTCTTTTTAAAAAACGAGTGGCTGAAATGTAGTGATGTAGTACATTTTTACAATCAGCTCATTTGACAACCAAAACGACAGGTTCCAGAAAAAAAAAACATACAAAACAATTATTACGTTATACACCGGCTCGGTCACACTTAGAGACAAAACACCTACACGATTCTATAGCTCATTACATTACCTATCCATCGCCACCAATACACCCTTTATTCAAAATCCTACGGACTTTTATATTTTCAAATGCCCCAGAACTATTAGTATGTAATAAACACCGTTTGTCAACCTTCGGGTACGGAGCCCTATAAACAGACACCGGATGTTTTGACTTATTTACTATAGATTCAAGAACAAAATTTATTACAGAATTAAAAATGTACTTATACCGAAAAATATTTTTAGATGAAACATTGCGACAGCTGAATCTTACATTTTGACCACGTCGACATTAGAACTGCAATATGTCGCTACCGAACCCGTATTATGAATTTCGAAACTGAGTTTATGTGACATGAAAACTCAATTAAATTTAGGAATTTCTCCAAGTTATGTTTATTATTCCTTTTGTCAATGATATACGTTATAGAGAGTTGGCTAGAGGCCAGTATGTCGCATGTGTTTTGAATTTGTGCAGTTATTTACTCGTGACATAATGAATTTAGAACAAAATCTATCGAGAACAAACTACTTAGCATTCTAGCAACTTCGTAACAAACCAAGAATTCAATTAAAACCACAAAGAGAGACAATGGTGTCGATTCGGCTAAACACAACTTAACTAATTTGAAAACCTTATTTTAAAAGGCTATGCGAGTTTTATTTTTGTCACTGTCACTGCAAGCGAAAAATCGCGCAGTGCGAGAGGGGCGGATTCAGGGCTAAAGGGAAAAAAGTTGGTTTTATATTTTTATTAAAAAAACTAAAATAGCTAGCAAAATTTCAAATATCAAATATCTAGATATTGTTGAAACACACCAAATAAAATATGTTTGAGTTCTCTATATGGTTCCTATTCGTCAAACGAGGAAAAAAAGTGTGTTTGAAGACCTCTTTTCAACAATTATTTATATCGAGGAAAATTTATTCAAACATGTTTTCCAATTTCAAAACCTTAGATTATATAGTCAAAATCACAACAGTTCATGAAATACACAGAAAAGAAACACCCGAATATTTTTTGCATATCGCCTTAAGCGTTCTGTCTTTTCGATACGGAAAGAAAAAGACAGAGGGCTCAAATTAAGTTTAGTTCTGTCAAATAAGTTAAGTCGTGTTGCGCCGAATCGACACAAATGATATTTATTCAAATATGTTGACGCTGACATTGCATTTGCGGAAGTCGAAAATTTAAAAAATTTATATTTTCCTTGTACTGTCTGAAATTCTCTTAGATGCAAGACAAGAGCACGCACCATTATTATCTTTAAGGTTAAACGTCAGTCACTTAGCACAAAGTGAATAACTTAACTTTGTATTTCTTGTTTAGATGTTAAAAATTGAAAAACATTTTGGTATGTGGCAGGTAACACGAATAGCTCAGTATTAGTGAGGTTTATAAAGTTTTAAATTTATTTTATTTATGAACAAAAATCCACAGCAAATACAGTTAACATTAACTAAATATTACATCAGCTAATAGTGCCAATAACGGATTTCACTATGCTAAGGCATTTAATGCACAATTAGTCATGATCTGGTACAAACAAAGTTAAAACAGCATTTTAAGTTGGTTTTGAGAAAATCATGACTAATTATAAATACAATTTCAAACTCTTGCTTTATAAACCTCACTAATACTGAACTATTGGCGTCAAATGCCACAGACCAAAATCCTTTTCAATTTTAAATTTCTAAACGGGAAAAACAAAGTTAAGTTATGCACTTTGCGCTAAGCAACTGACGTTTAACCTTTACGTCTCTATAAAATGCAACCTCAGACTTGTCTGTATGTAGGTATGTATGTTTGCCTGTAAATTGGGAACTACAAAACTATTTTGAATGCGGTTTTCGCATTTAAGAAGGTCTGAAAAGGGTAATGAACGAGAAAAAGCATGCGAGAGCAGAGATTCCATTCAGAGTGGGCGGAGCAAAAAACTATTTTATATTGTTATTGCCATCTACTTATTAGAACACAATGGCAGTTTTTGTATACAGCCAAATAAAAATAGCGAACGCAATAAAAACAAAACATTATTAGGTCATCGGACTCACATTGTGCAAACGTTGCAAATACGTTCTGATGGCTCTGAAGACGTAGCGCAAATGCAAGAGCGAGTCCATCCTGCTAGAGACCCAGGGCTCGTAAACCTGGCCGTGCTCATGAATTCGGGGCAACTTCCGATCAGAAATAACCAGGAGCAGTGGCCGAGATCCCTGATTGTTGCCTATTCTCTATTTATATTCACCGCAGCCGTCATTCTACGCGAACTGTCCAACAAACTTTTGCATTTTTAGAACAGATAGAGAATTGCATGCAAAAAATTGTTTACATATTAGGGAGCTTTTTTTTGCTTACGTTCAGTATAGTGGCCGAACGCCCACCTTCATAGTTTATGACCTCTGCGCTACGTGATGCAGGAAGGCCACCGCGAGGCCTTGGATCCACGCTGGCTACTTGTGTTGAATACGGTTTTGGGCACTATATCAATCGGATACTACAACGTTCAAGTTCATTTAAGCCTCAACTATTTAAAGTACTTAACAGGGAAATTGGGGTGTTTTGTAAACACAAAACTAGTTAGCGGTTCTGGATAATCTAATGAAAAGTTTAAATTGAAGACGTCTCGTAAAGTTATTCAGTTTCAAAGAATTAATGATGACAGAGCGAATAATGTTCAACATTGTTGTCTGATTAAAATTAATCACCATCATTTCAAGCGAAAGAAGTACTGAAATGTAGACAACTTTGTAGATAAATCTCGCTGCGCTAAGAAAAGCAGAAAATTGTTTAAAGTTGAACAAACAACGAGGCAAATAATAATTTCAAGGAAAATATTTAGGGAAGAAAATGCAAAGTCATTCCATTTCCACTCGAGTATAAAAGCCAAAACTGTAGCATGGAAATAACATGGAGACGGTACAACACGCCGGAGATGGTTGCTCTATAATTTGTTTGTTTGCCACTTGTCCCAGTACTTTGTTTGTCTAGCTGGTTGGGGATAGAAGTAGGTACATCAGCTCAATATTCGATACGCTGAAGGAATGCAATAAAGAACACAAACATCGGTGCGACGAGGAGCCGGGTCGCCAGCCGTACGGATCGATGCGGTCAAATCTAACGACGGACCTAACCTTGCACCCGGCACCAGGAGTCACCTCCCATGTGCTGTTCACCCTTACTACGTTGTAATAAAAGTGAAAGGTGCGTCAGTGAAATTACCCGGCGGTACCTACTTATTATACTGCATGTGTATCCCTGCTAATGTCCCTATTATCATGACAAAGCCGAAAAGCGAGTTGAAAATTAACTTTCAGTGTATTTAAAGAGAAGAGAGGTTTCAATTTTGTTTTAATAAGTTCAAACATTCGTACCCGTGTAATGAAACAGATTCTGAAAGCTTTAATTTTAGTTCAAGTGCCGCCAAAAAATATTTTTTTCCGAGGTAATTTAGCTTCCATTTCAAAAACTTAAGGACTATTTTGCAATGTAAAAAATTTAGTTTTGACAGCACTTAACTAAAAGGAAAGCCTTCTGAATCAGCTTCATTATGTTATTTAAGTGGTCCTACATAACTTTTTCTAATCTTTTTTCAATCTTTTTCTATTTTTTTTCTTTGATTTTCTTTGTTTACAGCGAGCGTCGACATACGTAAACAACGTGATAGTCATATTTGAAGACCTCATTCAGTCAATGGTTGAAATTAACTTTTACTATGGAGCCAACCTTGAAATCGCGAAAGAAAAACAGCTGTTTTATAGAACAGTGCAATACCCAACAAACATTTAGGCGCTACTGCGAGGGCTATAAAAGATCTATTAAAGCGCTCCTAAAGTCTTTCAGATGTAAATAAGCGATTAAACTAGAGTTAGAGCGTGCTCTAACCCCGATATACCCCCGGATTAGGCATAACTTTTTACAGGCTTAGGTCCTTCAACGGCGATATGAAGGTGGTAAGAAATGGAATTAAGTTGTACGAGAGGGCTATGGAAGTGCTAAAGGGGTGGTAAATACGTCTCACAGCGATACAAGAGTCGTACTATAGCCATGCCTAACTCTCATCGTTTTAGGTTATTTCTTCCGGTGTTATTACAGCGCTAGTGGAGACCGAAAGTGCTATCGAAGGTCCACAACGGCGATGAAAATGACTTTAAGTTATATTGCAGGTATATTAGTATCAATTTTAGCTCTCTGGGTTGTAGCAAATACAATATTTATTTGAATAGGAACTCTTTAGGTTGTAAAACGTATTTTTCTCTGTACTTTTTACACACAGGTAAACAGAGTGACTCAAACAAGTTGATAAAGTGTTATTTTCAATGGTGGAATGGAAGCACTCTCAAAATATCATATTTATACTAGTGCACGTGTTAAGGATTAAACTATCATTGCGAAGGTAAGTTTACTGTGAATATAGATATACATTTTCATCTCAAAATTAAAGCGCACATGGAATAACCTCTATTTACTAAAGTGTAACACGTATTATATAGGTGTAATCCATGGTTTTTATGGAATTAATTCATGTTTGTTTCTATCTTCGATTCTATGCGTTACAGCATATCGGCTAAGGAACTTTCTAAGCAAATAATATCCAAATTACAATGAATAACTCAATTTTAATTTTTAAATTATTCACGTATAATGGCGGTGTAGGTTAAGCCCACGAGTAAGTGCGATATAGCTTCTTAGGGTGTACTGTGGTCATGATTAGCGCTTCTTTAGAACCCATACATGTATGGTAGTGTTTAAAAAGAGTTTGATACAACCTTGACATTTAAAAGAACTGTAATGACAACCTATAGCATCTAGTGTTAGAAGGGGTTTTATGAGCGCTATTCAAGAACTAATGATTCTTACAGACGCTGTTGTAGACTCTTGGGTGTTTAAGGAGTGATTTTTAGCGTCAATATAAATCTTGAGGAGGAATTAGGCGTCTATTATCTCCTTTATAGATCTTACAGTTGTAAGTTTAGGTTGAAGCTATAATACAAGATTCTTTGCTTGCATTATGGCAATTTGAATCGCTACAATACAACTTTAACCTTATTTTAACGTTCCTTTAAACCTATTACATCGCGCTGAGTGCTAATGTTGTTTAAATATCGCAAGTTTATCACCTGAAGCCATAAATATCGCTATTCTAACAACTTTTTACATCCTTAAGATTTAAAAAAGATCTAATTATCGCTAAAATGTTTGTTGGGTACCTACTCGGAAAAAGTGTATACAAGAGATATGCCTCAGTTGTAATTAAGGTTGCCAGATGGTCGTGATTCGTCGGGATTGTTTGATTGATTGATATGATGTCCAAGAGTCCCGACAAAATACAAATTGTCCCGACAAATAACAAATAACAACGGTTGGCGGACAAAAAAGTATATTGTTGTAATTAATTTCATTTTAATAATAAAAAATTTTGCCCAGATATTTTGTTTTCCCATCTAGCAACCCTGGTTGTAATGGCAAATATTATTTTTTTTAGTTACCCAAGGGTAATTCTAAGGTTAAATACAAAAAAATCTCGAAAACGTAGCATTTTTAACGTTATCATGTTCCCCCCTAATCTCCGAAACAAATGGACCAAAAAATTTGAAAAAAATGGTAATAGGTGATTTGATTAAGTAAATATTACAGGAAAAATATAGCGGTTAAGATTCCGTACGCAGCGGAAGCTACGAATTACCATAGCTTAATTTGTAAAATAAATTCTTTTTTAATTTTTTTTCAGGGAGTAGGTATATGCCATTTTAGGACGTAGTTTTCATTATTTTGGTATATATATTTACCATTACTTTTTATGATCTTTTTTAAAAGAATTGTCGAATATTTGTGATGTGGTTGTGATGTGTGATTGCTCATAAAAAAGTGGTCTGTCTCTGTCAGTCTACTCATCTGTCAAAACAATCGGAAGCAAATTATTACGAATATATCTTGATAGCAAAGGACACGTTTCTAAACAGCAATTTCTCAAGTGACGTCACATGAAGGCAATTGGAAGTTGCATCTTTTTTGTAAAATGATTTATCATCATGAGGTTTTTTAGACGACAAGTTCTAAAATATGGCAAATTAAACCAAAACTGCCAAAATTGTTGTTAATAACATTTACATAGCTCAAAACTAAGGATAGCATATACAAGTACGTTGGTATCTTTGTTTCAAAACAATAGCTATCATCCCCTGAGGCATCCCCTGTGATTTCGACAGTCACAGAAAGTATATAAATTATACAAAATGTTAATTATAATTTCCAATGATTTCTACCAAAATCAATTGCTTAGGCAACTGAAAATATTATTAGAGTACATTTCAAGATGCAAAAACCAATAAGATAATATATATATTATTAATTATTAATATTAATATAATAGGTATTTACATTATGAAATTGTCGAAATTTTCTTACATTTTCATGAGTTTATAATTCCTGTAATTCAATAGCTACTTCCATTATTTGTTTTTTATTTAAAAGTTGATTTCAAGGTTTTACATGTAATTAAATTTTGCTTTTATTGTTAGTTTGATAACCAAAATTAAAATTTCAAAAACAGTTCGTCCTAAATACCATCTATTTCCATGATAAGATTCGTAATAATTTTTTGCAGCTGACACTTTTCATAAATTAAATTAATGTTGCTATTAGCTTAATGTTGTCTCATTCATACAAAAAAGAAATTACATAATTTGGATTTGTCATTCCTAAAAAAATGCAAAAATGTTAGTACTGAAAATTGAGTTTCCTTCAAATTCTCTATAGAAAACGGCAATTTCATAAGTAAAGACCTAATATTATCAAATAAATAGGTCGATGATGCCAACATGTATACGAAGTAACATTATTATATGAAATAATTATACGTTTTTTTAATTATATCATGCTCTAAGATTATATCTATCAAAAGTTTCTAAGCATGTCAAACATCAGACATTCATACCGGCCTAATAAATAACTCTCATACTTTTATACTTTCCAGAAAATGCTCACTAATGTTCGTGGGTTGAATAAAATGAAAACGTCGTACTTGATACATTATGAAAAATCATTAAAACATCATTTATATTTTTATATTATTAGAGATATATAGAAACAAAAGTCTTTTGCTCACGGTTCCGCCAGCGCTGAAAAGTAACAAACATAAAATACCCTGTACCTGTACACAACATTCTTTCTTAGTGGGTCCCTGCCTACCAAAATTCAAGATTTTAGGCTCTATATACTTAATATATACTAGTATGATGTGCTATATATCTCATCATAGATTTCGTGATGAAGAAGTGCTATTTTGCTTTTAAATCTAAATAGATTATTTAAGGCTAATTCTTGTGAACATGTGAAATTTGACATTTTTGAATCCTGTCGGTTTTGTAAATTGAAACTCTGCATACACATACCTTGGTCCATAATCTAAAGTACCATCAGCGTTTTACATATTTATCATTTTATAGCTATAGAAGCTATGACAAAAAAATTGCTTTTCACCCTTTTACCGCCAAATACGAGATAAAATGCAGAACTAATCACGTAAGTAGATGCTGTTTATAAAAATGAAGAGAACCATCTGAACTTTTTTTCTTAAATTTAGTATTTTTATTTATTTATTCATTTATTTTAATATCATTGAATTGGCATGTTGGAACAATTCCAAATTCCAATTGACACTCCAATATTTTGAAAAGTACTACATAGGAGCTTTGAGTCACGGTCACGGAAAGTTGTAGCAAAACAATTTGCAAAAAAACACGGATTTTGTTATTTAGTGCACTTTGCGATTTTCCCGCCAATTTCACAGTGCAAGTCAATAATTGTTTCATTTCAAAACGCGAAGTGATAACATTGATAAATTGTAGATTGAGAACTATACAAACAAAGCGAAAACTGTTACTTCATACTTTTGATATTTTACATAAACCACTAAGTCGATCAACGGTTACTTACAATTTCCTTTGAAGAAAATGAAATTCCCACTAATTTTTCACTCACTGTCAATACCCACCGTTAGAAATAAAACACGTGAATACGTTACACACGTGAACTAGACAATTTTAATTGAATCGAACATACACTCGGATTCGTTATTCTAAAAGCTCACTCTAAGTTGTCACAATCACGTGGCGCAAGGGTTTGATGGCAATTAAATCGAGCTCGTTTGTTTATTCCGATTGTTCAGTGGTAATCAGGAACCGAATCGCTGATTAGTCGAGAAAGTAGATGGTGGTACCTACTAGTTGGAGC
This sequence comes from Ypsolopha sequella, assembly GCA_934047225.1. Lineage (NCBI taxonomy): Eukaryota > Metazoa > Arthropoda > Insecta > Lepidoptera > Ypsolophidae > Ypsolopha > Ypsolopha sequella. The sequence goes on from OW203996.1 coordinate 16,940,883, forward strand.
ACCGATGTGTGTGTGCAGGTCGCAGCGGCTAGACCGACGGGTGCAGAGTTACAGCAGCGTCGTCGGTGCGGTAGGGTCAGTGCCGTGGTCACCAGCGAGCTCGGCCCGCGCGAGTGTCGCCCGCTCTTTATACAACCGACTGCATGCGCGCGGGTATTTCGGTAGATCAGACAATTCACGGCCGTGCGACCCGGCACCGACTACACCTCTATTTATAACCTTGTTTATATTCTTTATTCGACCCGTGACTCTCCAGTTCTAATACCTCTTCATTAGAATTATGGCTGCCGTTAACGCGCCGCGACACTGACGATCGACGCTGGTAGATGTAGAAACTCCTCGGCCTCGTGCTATTAGAAATAGATCGCATCGCAAGGGACACGATTTATTAGTTTTAGAGAATTTATAGAATGTAGAGTCGATGAGTAGGAGCCGGAATGCTTGTTGGAGTCGAGCCCGCTGGTAGAGGAGAGTAGGTCCCGGCAGCGTGCGGGAGTGACGTACCGAGAAGGTGTCAGAGATGGCGCTGCAGAAGGCTCCGAAGCCGGAGTGGTTGTGCGGGGTGGTGGGGCTGGGTGGCGGGCTGTCGGGCCCCGCTGGGTCGCGGTCCATGGCGCGTGGCTGTCGGGCCACCGCGGTGCACTGCCGCGTGCTCGCAGCGCTCAGCTGGGGACGATCACTCGCGCCACCGCCGCGCCGCACCGCGGTTACATAAAGCACCCGCGCTACCCGCGCCCGCGCGCACACCTGTCCCACGCTTCGTTTTGGCATCACTTGCCCACGATAATAACACTAAATAATTATAGACACACTATTTTAAGTGCACACACACTCGACACTTACGCGCCATGACAGCGCGAATAATTCAAAGCATAGATATGTACAATACTATTGTGATATATTGTACATACATATTTGTTTGCATGAGCGTGCAAATATCCCTACGGCAAATAGGTATGTCCTATTGAAACTCCTTGTTGGCAACATTCCGCGGCCGGGTAATGTAACATTAATTTTCCAGCGGGTACCTGTGTAAGTAAAGGTGAAGGGAGTCAGAAACGGTTTCGGCGAGGTATGTGGCAATTACAGTACAGTGGAGACCACATCAAGCTATACACTTTATAACCCCTACAGAGAAGAATATAAGATAGGTACAAAGTCCAATGTGTCTTACTTGATGCGGTCTCCACTGTACCTAGTAGCGTTTATAATATATTATGTGTTGAACATTATATTTCAGTTATGTACTACTTTAGACACGAAATTACATTAGGAGTTAGCGAAATTCTACACCCAAATTTAAAATCAAAATAAGCACGGTTAAACTCGACCACAAAAACTTAAAAAAATGAAAAAATTGCACGAGTAACCGTTGTTTTATCACTAAACTAGCATTTCGCATGCATATATTGATCAGGGTCACTACGATGATAATAACGAAAACCGCATCTAAATCCGTTGAGTGGTTCTCGAGTTAAAACGGAACAGACAGACAGAAAAAAATTCTAAAATCGGTAGTTTTGGTTTCAGTACATAATAACCAATTTCATTCGATTTTTTTTTTATATTCATTTTACAGACTTTTGTACGTGTCCACCTTCCATCCACCTTCAAAACGAATGTTTCAATAAGTTGCAACATTTTTATAAAGTGAATAAAACTGATAGTTCAATACACACACGATACCACCTGTTCACACAACACACGTAGTTTCGTCACGCTTTTCCCCGCGCGCCATCCTCGGAATGAAAGAAAATCACTTTGCATATAACAATGATAGTAAAAGGGTGATAACGATCGAAACGAAATGTTTACACATATTCGAGCGATAATTTATTGTCTTTATTTAGTTCAGTGGAAGGTAGAATGTGGGAGAGTGAAACGAATCGTCGGGGGAACGGCAGTCGAATGCGGTAATAAAAGCCTTCAAAGTATTTTGATAGAGTCGTAAGGCTTCTAAGACGATACGAAAATCTTAAATGAAGTTTCTGCGGACTAAAATAAACTACCGAAAGCGAACCTCTAACTCCATTGCATCTTTTAGACGTTATTTGGAAACTGTTGAAAAGTTTCCCAATATAAAATAGGTACTATCGGGTGAAATTGCGCAGATCCCTTTTTCGCTATTATTATTATTATTATTAGCTTGGTTTAGAGTGAAAAGTGGTACAATAGCACTCATACAGACTTCATTTTTAGTTACTGTAAATCAGAACACTAATATACAATGTGTCCCTCGTACAAGTGCACATCCGAAAAGGGGTGAAACTAGATCTTATTTTATCGACAATTGTTTTTTTTTTGATAATATTTGTTTTACAAATTTACGTGAAAAAAAAATTTTTGCTTACCATGGAGACTATGTATAAAATATGTCATAACTTTTGATCTATCGCGAGTAATGCAATGAAAATAAAACTGTTATAATCCTTAAGAATAGACGTTGCATACCAAATCAAAGACAAAACATAATCAACTACCATTACCATAAAAATAATATCCTAAAAGATCATTTCTTTAATTTTTCCGTCTTTTTTTTCAGTAATAGTCAATTTTTTCAAAATAATGTCCCCGTTTTACTATTCTTTTATTCCAATTTATCATTGCCTATTCCATTATCTTTCTAACAAAAAAAAAATACAACGTTCTATCATAAATACAATATTTTCTACGAGCGGTTAACCAAAGGCACTGCGCTTGCGTCCCATACAAAGATACCCAGGTGGAGTATTTTTTCAAGATTAAAAAAAAATTCAAAAAAATTTTTTTTCTTTGTTTTTGTCGATATATTTAGATCTAGTTTCACCCACTTTCGGATGTGCACTTGTACGTGGGACACACTGGAGATAGTACTCATCTATCTATACAAACAACTTTTACTAAAGAGCCAACCGTGAAATCGCGAAAATAAAATCAGTTGTTCCATAGAAAAAGTAAGTACCAACTTAGCTTTTTTCAAGAAAAGACTAAATATCCTGTTGATATGGGTAAATTTTATAAAATTAGGCAAACGAACCAGCCTATCAATAACTATAGGTATATGAATGCAGAGCCGAATTATCTCTTCGAATACATTATTCGTAGAATTCCCATTTACCAACAAATGATGGCGGATATAAGCAATAGGCCTAAGGTCAGGTGGGCACGGGCCCAGGGCGGCAGATAGTGATTAGTGAGGGGCCGTCTTTGGAACAGTCCAGCTATCCTGAATATAGAGGCTGATTTAACATAGTCTATTGATTGTCGAATTTTTCAACAAACGTGTGCATTGAAAAAAAATTGTAATTAGCAAAAGTTGTTATTTTATTATTTTAGGGCTTTTGGCTTCTCGTTTTTTAGGGTTCCGTAGTCAACAACAAGGAACCCTTATAGTTTCGCCATGTCCGTCTGTCTGTCTGTCTATCTGTCTATCCGCGGCTTAGCTTAGAGGCTATTAGTACTAGAAAGCTGTAATTTGAAATGGGTATACATATTCATCACGCCGATAAAGTGGTACAGTAAAATTTTGAAAAAGATTTTTTTTTAGGGTTCCTCCCCTACACGTAAAGTGGGGATGATTTTTTTTTCTCGTCTATTCCCTAGTGTGGGGTGTCGTTGGATGGGTAATTTTAAAATATTGGGGGTGTGAGAAGATCATTTTTCGATTCAGGGTTCCGTTTGCGAAATATTAAGCTTAAAAGTGTTAATTTTTGTTAGAGTCAAGTGTCCCCCCCCCCTCCCCTGCCAGCGAAACGGTTGTATTTGGAGACGTGACAAAAATCACGGCAGTAGTACACATAACGAATTTAAAAGGAAAACTATCACAGCTAAGTAGGCTTTACAAGTTAGTTAGTCCCCTCTAAACACGGGGCGATTCGCATCGGCAGGAACAAAATGTATGGGCCGTTCTTTGAAAGAGCAACTTCCGAGCGGACTAGAAGTTTGGCGCGTTCTGTATAGTTGACAAATTTATAGAATGTACTTGGAGAAGAAGTCCGCATATTGTGTAGGGCAACTACGGAACTACGTGGCCCGACACGCACTTGGCCGGTTTTTTTTGTTAGTTTATGTGGCGGCATGTCTCGTACGCCCAGGGCGCCAAATCTTAAATAACGGTGCTGGGTATAAATGGAAAGCAAGAGAGATAACGGAAGACCACCGCAGAGAAAATGATCATATTAAGGTGATATATCGTCCGTGCAAAGGTCCCTGTTACTCCAGGCGGAAAAACCCGCAGTGCGAGAGGGACGGAATCAGGGAAAATTGTCAAAAAGTCGGTTCTAAATTAATAAAAAATTTGCTAAAATAGCTATGAAAATTTCCATAATAAGTAATTTGGGTATTGGAAAACCCATCTAAATAAATATTTTTGAAGTCCATATGGTATCCCAATTTGTCAGAATTTAAAAAAAGTGTAAATTTAGACGTCATTTTAGTAATTATTTCTATCGAGTGAAATTCCTCCAATCGCGTTTCTGATAGCCCAAAATCTAGAAAAAGGTGATTGTTATACTATTTTAATTTACTTAGAATGTATTTAAAAGGGCAAATAAATAACTTCGAAAAGTATTAATTTTCACGATATACGCCACCCAAACTACACCAAGCTCTGCTACTGCCAACGAAGGAACATGTGGGTGAGCTTTCTACAATACATCGAAACCCGATCCTTACAACAGTGGCGTGCACAGAACTTTTTGCTGGAAAATCAATTAGAAGGTCAAGAGTAACAAAAAAAAAAATTAGAAAAATTTTAAATACCACTTTGAAAAAATATATTTGCATGACACTGTCTACGCTAGAGTAAAAATTTTGATATAACTTTTTTTTTTCAAAATATTCTTTAAATTTTTTCGTGTTTTTTTTATTGTCATTGATTTTTCGGAAAAAAGTTCTATGCACATATAATAAACAATTATTAAAAAGTAAGCTACAAGATAGATCGATAAGATCGGTGTTAAGGGGCAGGTAGTCGCCAACGACCTTGAGTCGACTTGTGTCGGTACAAATATAGACACAAACTATATTGAAATAACGTTCATATCAGCACGCACTGCATTACGACTTCGCTGGATCTCCGGATAGCGCTAAATAGGAGAAAATAATACTTTTCACATGCACGCGATGGACGGAAAAAAATCCCATAAACAATTATTCTAAACAATATTTTCTTTGTATTTTAGTACAAGAACCATACAAATACCATTAGTGGTTCCAAAGAAATAACCAAGTTTACTTAGTTTTAGTATAAAATCAGCTTGACTTTGAAGAATATTTTCATACTGTTCTTTTAACGCAAGAATAATTTTCAGATTTTTTTTCCTTTATAATTTAAATAACACTATACAACGTGTAACATTATAAATGCATAACTTAACTTGGTTTTTCTTGTTTAGAAATTTAAAATTGAAAAGCGTTTTGATCTGTGCCATTTAACGCCAATAGTTCAGTATTAGTTAGGTTTATAAAGAAAGAGTTTGAAATTGTATACACAATTAGTCATGATCTTCTCAAAACCAACTTAAAATGCTGTTTTAACTTTGTTTGGACCAGATCATGACTGTGCATTAAATTTCAAACTCATGCTTTATAAACCTCATTTATACTGAACTATTGATGTTAACTGCCACATACCAAAATGTTTTTCAGTTTTTCAAGAATACAAAGTTAAGTTATGCAGTTTGAGATAAGACACTTGCGTTTAACCTTAATGTTACTGAAACATCGTAGCTAGTAAATAAGGTGGGTAAAATTATGGTGTAACAACGAACTAGAAATAAATAGCTTATATACCTATATACAAGTGACTTTTTGATCATCGTCCAAATTCATACTGGTGGCTTGGTAAGTGATCAGTATCATGGATCAATAACAATTTTGGTGAAATTCGTAAAATGAAATTTCGACTCCCCATAGTGATTCACTCGGGACTGGAAGTGAATTTCTATGGGAAGCCGAAATTTCATTTTAGGAATTTCACAAAAATTGTTATTGATCCAAGATACTGGTCACTTATCAAGCCTCCAGTATGAATTTGGACGATGATGAAAAAGTCACCTTGTATATACAATTTAAATATTTATTAACAACATTAGCATCACGGTGGCCAGCGAAAGTCAATTTGAGTAGCTGCATTTTATAATGGTTTTTGCCGGGAAATTTTATTAATTGACATCAGACACGCATCAATAGTCCTAGTAGGTATTATACTGGTCGCAAGACCTCGCTGCACGCGGGGTCATAAAACGTGTTTTGCGTAGTGTTGTGCTTGCGTTGAGCAACTATCGATAGTACTGAAATAGTGAGTAACGTATGCGCTTCAAAACAATAATTAGAAGACGATCAAGAGATAATGGTCACTTTTATTATTTATTTGATAATGAGGGTAATTAATATGACGATGACTATTAATGTTATTTCCTAATTAGCAATCATTAATCAATCATTATTATTTGTCTATGTTTATAATTATAGTTTTTATTTTCAATTTAATACAATTAAAAATATATATTTATAATAAATGCAAATACAAAAAAATAAGACTTATTGTTTGATTTTAATTTTGTAAACATTTACCGATAACATATCGTGCTACTGCGCGTTGCCATAAGTAAGACCCATAAATGAGAGTAAGCGCGCAATATGCTTCACTGTGTTCGCACTTTTTACTGCCCCACGTGCAGGGAGATATTGCGACCAGTATAGTCAATTCAACAGACCTTGGGAATAGAAATGGCGACCGTTCTATCCATCTCTCACTTACACACTATCTTCGTCTATATTCAAAGATGGAAATACAGACAGCATTAAAAAAATAACAGTCAATGGTACCGATACGATGAAGCACATCTTAACTTATTTGACAGGACTAAACTTAATTTAAGCGTTCTGTCCTTGTCTTTTAGATAAAGAAAGAAAAAGACAGGACGCTTAAAATAAGGTTAGTCCTGTCAAATAAGTTAAGGCGATATGTAAAAGTTTTAGCGTCCCTGTTATGGACGAATATGCGAAAAAACCCTCAGTGCGAGAGGGACGAATTCGTGGAAAAGTTGCAAAAAGTCTGTTTTTTATTAATATAAAATGTACTAAAATTGCTATCAAAATTTCGTTTAACCAGGTCCTAGATACCGTTAAAGCCCATCTAGTAAAATATAATTGCAGTCCATATATATTATCATTCTAAATTGTCAAACCAGGAGAATTGGTGTCGAAAAAGACCTAATTTCACTAAATTTTTCGATAGAGTCGAATTTCTCCAATCGCGTTTCTGTTTTAAGAGATCTCTAGAAAAAGATTCCAAAAATAATATGCTATTTTATCAAAATAATATATGATTTCCCGAAGTAGTTATGCAAGTTCTTAAAGTGTCAATTTTTTTTCCGTAGCGCCTTAAGACGTGTTATGCCGAATCGATACCAATGTAGCTCAAATAGCAATATAGTCAAATAGTCAATATAGTCAAATCCCATACTGTGACGTAAATATTGTCAGGTGGCCGCCCGATCTTGCTGTACTCTCTATGCTGAGAGTACAGCAAGATCGGGCGGCCATTTTTATTCCCAAGGTTTAATGACTTAGGTAACAGCACAGCTTGAAATTACCGGAAAGGATCAAGGAAACAAAGAATTCGCCATAATACCAGAAAACATGTTCTTTTGAGACATTATTATTTTATTAGACACGAGTCTAATAACGGCTATTTCTGACTGATGGATAACATATTAGCACAGATAATAAAGTCGATTTTGAAGGCTTTAATTTTATTTTAAGTACTGTCAAAACTTGAATTTTTCCAAAACAATTTAGCTTCTGTTCTTAACAATTATGAACTATTTTGCAATGATGAAAATAGTTTTGACAGCACTAAAACTAAAATTAAAGCCTTCAAAATCGGCTATATTATACTACCTACTAGTATATTACATATTACTTTCTACCACAACGCGGCGCGGGGAGAATAAAATAAGTTATGTTTATAAAAATATAACTTTATTCACGTTATTTGACACGACATTTTTAGGTGTCGTGAAAAGAACCTAAAATACTAACAAAATAAATGGGAAAGTTTCACTCACCAAACATTTTCTTCTCCCCAAGGATCCCTACCACGAGTGGCATCACTGAGGAACTCCACCGACCACCGCCACCTTTGCGGAGCCACGATCCTGACACCTCAATTCGCGATCACGGCAGCACATTGCGTCTCCTACGAGATAGAGCAATATTTACTACAGCTCAATAATGTTTGTGTGGAGGAAGGGAAAACGCTTCCTACAGCGGAGGTTTTGGATATAACTGTGAATGAACTGTTTGATAAGTAGGTTGTGTTTTCGTTAGGGGCAGGTATTTATTAGGTAATTTGTAAAAAAAATGCTTTTCTTTTGATTTTTATGCAAAACACGATCAGAGCTGATGCCGGGCTCGACTGTGGAGGTACCACCATCTTACTTGGAGACCCCTAGAAGTAATTCGGGGGAGAGTAAGAGGATAGCTCACAGGCAGAAAACCAGGAGGCCCACCATGCTTAGGACCGATGGATGGCGGTATATACATACCTAATAAAAAAATATATATATAATAAGGATGACCGCCGGGAGTGGCAAAGTCCTGGAAAGGCTTATGTCCAGCAGTGGACGAACTAGGCTGATAGATGGATGAATATCTATGCCATTCCTAAAGTTTCATTACTTTTCCAAAATAATATTGATCAACCTAGTATGAATCAAAGTCAACGTGAATATTTCTTTTTATACAGGCTGATTGGTAATTTGACCGTTCTAGGAAACGGGTTATACAACTAATTTGCAACGATTTTTCCCCATGAACTGGTGGTCTAAAATCAGTGGTTCTCAATTTATATAAGTATTTAGCTTTATTGTTTTTTTTTTTTACTTTCGACTTAAAACTGCTAATTGTAAGAAAACTTCTCAACTCTGTGAACTTAACTGATATTTTTCTCATTTTTCTAATGACTGTTAAGTAAGTGACCGTTGTAAAAATAAATGCATGCCCAAAATTCTCATAAACTCAGAAATAAAAGGTACTAAATCATAACTTTTTTCATGAAAATATCGTTCAAGTTTTTAAGGATTAGGTTTTTATACTTTCTTTAACTTGAATAAAAAAAAACAAGTTAATTATTTATATAAGGTTAAATAATATTAGTTGGCGAAACTCAAAACATAGGTAGTACTAGTCTATATGAACAATTGCTTGTATGGGAGCTAAGCGAAATTCTTAAAATTTGTTTTCACCTTTCCATACTGGACCAGTCAGCTGATCGGGGCAATTTGTATGGGAGGAAGAGAAAAAAAGTTGCGAATTTCCCTTAGCTCCCATAAAAACAGTTGTTCATATAGACTAGTACTAGTACTACCTATGTTTTGAGTTTCGCCAACTAATATTATTTAACATTATATATAACGACAAACGTGTCAAACTAATTTTTTTAATTATTTAGATAACTAAGAATTAAAACAGTGAGAAAGCTAGCGATTTAGTTACTTACAATGGCCACTATATGAGCTCGATTGATAGAGGTGTATCTCTCGGCAGCCAATCCTATCTGTCTACTATTTAGCTAACACTGTATCAAGATAAAAGCTAGTATTTCTATTTTGACAGATCGAAGGATTTTTTTTTCTATCTTCATTAGCTAACGTTGCCACCACTCTTTTTTTCTACGTTTTGACGTTTATGCGGTTAATGTAGAAAAGTTGTATTACCGACCCAAGGAGGTGGTGATAGAGTTCGATAGAGCTTCTCTGGAGAAATTGTTATGCGAATTATGGATTTTTGGCCCTACTCGACGAGTATTCTCTGCTTGTCTTCCTTGATCATTAAAAAGACCATAGAATAAGAATTCTTATTCTATTGAAAAGACATATCTACTGAGTGACATTATGTTTTGTATGTTTTTCACAAGCAGATTCCGGCCTCGCTATTTATCGAAACTGAAAAAATTCCAAATCTTTTTTCCTCGGTGCCTCTTTACGAAATTGCGAAATCTTATTTTTTCAATTACCACTCTTAGTTTCATTCTGAAAAGCAGTTAAGACATATTGTTTGATATAAACGCTCGTTGCTACCAGAAATTGTAGCATATAAAAAGTAGTAATACTGACTAGTGACGGGCATCGACGTCACTGGTGCGAGGATTCCATAACCACGCTCAGACACCACTAATTGTATGCTAAAGGGCGATACTTGCAGCTGGAGCAGGGGCCCATAGCTGTCCCAGATTTATAGTATACAAGTATCTTATGATCTAATATTTAATATAAAATGTCCTACCAGACAGTTGTATGATGACCTCATCAAGTAGTCCTCGCACGAAGACCCTTCGCTGCGGAGACCAAGGCGTGTCGGTGCCGTGACACGTAGATCACCTTCCACGATGAATCTAAACACAACCCTCCTACCCCGGGATGCATCCGAACCCAGAAATAGTAATTAACAAGTCCACTTGTCGCACACCGCGTGGATATAGGTTATTTCACACACACAGGAAATACACTCAAAAGTGGCCTTCACGCCAAAATATCTTCAGCCCTTGATCGAATACTGTTTCTTACGATGTCCGCACCGATTTCCCTTGGGTTAAGCCCTTAATAACACATATTAAAATCGTCCGCGATCTATACCAAGAAAATTCCACGTCCCTCGTTTTTGACAGCTCCAAGTCCATAGACAAATTATATAGACCCTTGATGGATGCGTTCCGAAATATACATTTTATTCTGAACAGTCCCCCGCTCTGGGCTGAGCAATCAGTCCACTAGCTCATACAACCGGGAGACGGGAGAGAGTTGTCATGGCTCGTCACAAAATCGAACCTTCGACCAACACCTCTGCGACGCGTGGAGTTCCGTCTCCGCCAAAACAACTTTAATATACGGCCCCGGCGCCAAAACAAGGATAGCAAGTTCATATCCTTCAAAAGAATTAAATTTCCTTCCCTAGGATGCTCAGTCCTGTCTGACCACAGAGAGGACGAGAGTTGAGGACCGCTTCCACTTTACAATACACAGTGGCAAGCTCCTCAAAAATTAGGACAGTTTCCCCAATAACGCAGCGGAGGTGGGTCTTCGCCGACTTGACGGCAGCTTCAAAAAATTCCCTCCCCAGTGAGGGCAATTTGGGGGACTGTACCGCCAAGTTACCCCTTTCTGGGCGAAGATTTAACTTAAACTAGCATAGTTATTTACAAAACAAAAAATTATCAATATCTTTTAGATAGTTAGCAGTACCTTTGTAGTTTGTGCCATTGTCGGAGCGAATAAGTGAAGGTAAACCCTTACGCGACACGAAACGATCCAACGCGGCGACGAAGGCCTCCGTAGTCAAAGCTGATACCACTGCCAAGTGAACGGCCTTGGTGGCCAAGCACACAAATACACAAGGTATGCTTTTACAACCCGAGCGTTGCGATTGCTGAAAACCCCCGTGCGCATTACGTATGTGTCAATCCGACACCAACAGATTTACCAAAGGTCCGTCTTGGGTAGAAGCAAAGGATGAAGACTTCCGTATGGCAGGTCAGCTCTCCAAAATCAGCCTCCAAAACGCAGAAGTCCTTCATAATCCGTGAAAGGATTCAAACGAGCAACCGCTCACTTCAGCCTGGCGTGATCCTCGCGCAGAACTCGAAGTCTAAACTTGATGAGGTCCGCCTGAAGTACACGTACCGTGTACCAATGCGCTCCAACGCTCCTCTGCACTCACGGCTGGGGACAAAATATATGAATTTCATTGACTGGTTGGTATTTCAACATAATACCACCATCATATTGGGATCCTCCAAATCTGCAAACAGTATATGTTCATTTGAAAGCCATTTCCTAAGTTCGAACATAATAATCCAAGTATCGAATCAAATATCGAATATCCAAAATTGTGGATACCTCCACCAATGAAGAAGAACCCAGAGTCTTTTAAAAACCAAATAGGATCCATCCTAACAAATCCGCGCCCAGGAAAACATCGACTGGGGCCGGATGACAAAACGTGGGTCTGCCAGATGCAGACCTGACGTGCATGAGATTATGGACGGAGGAAGGTCCAAAGAAGGCTGCCAGCCGACAATATTGTCTATAACCATGGCTGCAGCCGCTGATTCAACTCCAGTCCACCAATACCTAGGAGCGGCACCGACGAAACCTCCAGGTTCAAAACTAATCGGTGCGCCACTTGACTTTCCAAGTCGAGGAGGGCCCTTACCCTAACTCAATCCCCCCTGGGGCCCTAGACGCGAGCCATCGCGGTAGGCAACAGAACCGTCCGCGGTTCCGTACTCATGGCTTGAACAAGCTAGTTACAGGCTACCCCACCTGAGGAGTGCAGGACCAGTCCACTGGCAATAATACGGCTGGCGTGTGCACATCCCAACCATGGGGGGAGCGTAGCCTCCAACTCTCCCTGAGTACGGCGGGTGGTACTCTAACCGCGGGTACTCACGGTACGGCGGTGAGTAACCCCGTGACTCCGTCTTAACACGGTGCTCCATGCCAGCTGGCACCAAAACCGGCGCGGGGAGGGGGGGCCTAGCCCATGCCAAGTCCAATTGGCCCCCGCCCGTAGGGGCCCAATTCACAACATGGCCATATGTGTGATAGCCCGTAGGCAAGCCCCCTACGGGTCCACGCGCAAATACATAACTCACCTCCCGGTGAGGGGGCGCGCCTCGCGCCGCAGTCCTCCGTTCCGACGGAGGGGAGCTCTGCCCGACAGCATGCCTTCCCTGGACCGAGGGGGGAAAAGTTCTCCCTGACGCACCCCCGTTGTCCAAGGGGGGGGGGGGGGAGTTCTCCCTGAAGCACCCCCGCCCGTAGGGCTCCGTCGCTGCGGGACCGGTGAAGCCGCTTCAGATCTGTTGGCACACAACAATAAATGGTGAGGCCCCTCACAAACACTGCAACGTCGTGGCTCGGGACAATTACGTTCAAAATGATTGCCCAAGCAACCGAAACACAGGCCCTTACGCTTCACTATGCGTCGCCGCTCGGTGACGTGCAGGTTTCGCCACTGCTGACATCTCAGCAGGTCATGCCCCGTATGGCCACACTGATAACAGGTCAATGACCTCTCGATCACGGCGACCGCCGCTAAACGCGCAATATCGCGTCCCCGCGACTGCTGCGGTTGTCTGGGCTCCCCACATTCCGATGAGCCAGCAGACGAAAATGATTGCGCCCCAGATGGCGCCAAGTCCGCTTGTGATGTTTCTGCTACCCTAGCTTCATATTCAATAAACTTAATTAAGTCCGTAAATTTAGGCACAGTGCTGCCATCTTTTTCTGCGGACACCCGCTCAAAACGTGACCTCACGTCATTAGGCAACCTACCTAAAATAATGTGAACGAGTAAAAACGACCACTCGTCCACCGGTAAACCTAATGTTCTAAGGGCATTACAAGCCACAGTGACCGGAGTTAGTAATTGCTGCCTCAGCTGTGCCCAGTCGGTTACCCTAGGTAACGTCAACAATTGAGACGCATGCGCATCCGCCAATAAGCGCATGTTCTGATACCTATCATTTAATAAGCCCCACGCTATATCATAATGATCATCCTCTACCCTGAGGTGCTGGATGAGCAACCTTGCTTCGCCCTCCAATGTTGACATCAAATATGCCATCTTTTGCCCCTTTGATAAATCTACCCTAGAATTTATTAATGACGTAAACATATTCCTATATGAAACCCATTCTTCCATTTTCCCATTGAATTTATTTAGTTTTAAATTAGCCAAACTACTAGACACGCCATCTACCGGTTGAGGCGTGACAACTACAGGACCTCCTGAATTTTGCCTCTTTAGATCAGCAACAATATTTGACTTTATAACCAGCATCTTACCAGTGGCGCCATCTGTTGGTCTAGGTGTGCTAACAACCGGGCTGCCCGATTGTCGCTTTTTGATCATGGAGGCCGCCTCTGTTAAAGCATCATAAATCCCTTTTATCTGAGCCAAATCCGTAACATACCTCTTCAAAGGCTCGTCACTTTCCTGCAGTGCTGCCACAGCCGCCTCTGCATCAGCCAGCCGCTGATGCATCCGCTCGGCTCTCTCCAGGATTGCATTGTCGCGATCCGAACGAGAAAGCAATCCCTGGACGGTCGTAAACCAGCGTAGCTCCTTCGCAAACGCAGCCTTGTGAGACTTGGACATCATGCCGCAACAAACCGGGAAATGTATAAATAAAAACTATTTAGCAAACACCCTGACACGGCACAAAATACAGAAGCACTGCTCAATAGGTACCCTACCTATAAATAGAATTTAATTAGCAAAATTAATTCCCAATTACCAATGTATGTACTGTCCGTCAATACTAAACAAACAAATAGGTTCCTACCTAATTCTATATTACCAAATTTAAATTATATTTGGTGTATACAATACACACAAACCCGAATGCACATTCCACTATGCACTTGTATACATGCTTGTAAGTACATAAATTCAAGCCAAGATAACCGTATATTAGCTAACAAGTTGATTTCCAATCTATAATATAAACCGTTATATGATATAATGTTATTGCAATACAAGAACACTTGATATGTACTAAATTAACAATTTATACTGATATTACTGAACCACATCAATGTGGTACCCTCCGGTAATCAATTATCTACTCAAAGCACTAAACAAATCCAATTTGTAATTGCTACATGTACATGTAAATAGCCTAGCTATGTTAACAGTTCAATGACACTGGGGCCGCCCAGTTCCGCTGTTTATATGTATATAAACCAAAGTTGGGATTAACCACGGACTGGCTACCAAAGCTTGTTTGATATAAACGCTCGTTGCTACCAGAAATTGTAGCATATAAAAAGTAGTAATACTGACTAGTGACGGGCATCGACGTCACTGGTGCGAGGATTCCATAACCACGCTCAGACACCACTAATTGTATGCTAAAGGGCGATACTTGCAGCTGGAGCAGGGGCCCATAGCTGTCCCAGATTTATAGTATACAAGTATCTTATGATCTAATATTTAATATAAAATGTCCTACCAGACAGTTGTATGATGACCTCATCAAGTAGTCCTCGCACGAAGACCCTTCGCTGCGGAGACCAAGGCGTGTCGGTGCCGTGACACGTAGATCACCTTCCACGATGAATCTAAACACAACCCTCCTACCCCGGGATGCATCCGAACCCAGAAATAGTAATTAACAAGTCCACTTGTCGCACACCGCGTGGATATAGGTTATTTCACACACACAGGAAATACACTCAAAAGTGGCCTTCACGCCAAAATATCTTCAGCCCTTGATCGAATACTGTTTCTTACGATGTCCGCACCGATTTCCCTTGGGTTAAGCCCTTAATAACACATATTAAAATCGTCCGCGATCTATACCAAGAAAATTCCACGTCCCTCGTTTTTGACAGCTCCAAGTCCATAGACAAATTATATAGACCCTTGATGGATGCGTTCCGAAATATACATTTTATTCTGAACACATATAATACATTAAAATATATGTACACAGGCGAGCTTATCTCTAAACAGAAACTTCTTGCAGCAAACCTAAGCGGGAAAGGGAAATTTTATTAAAATAAGTAATCATACATACGTGTGCTACAAAAAATATATCCTAAATAATATTATATTTATATATACAAGGTGACTTTTTGACCATCGTCCAAATTCATACTGGTGGCTTGGTAAGTGATCAGTATCATGGATCAATAACAATTTTGTTGAAATTCGTAAAATGAAATTTCGACTCCCCATAGTGATTCACTCGGGACAAGAACTGAATTTATATGGGAAGCCGAAATTTCATTATACGAATTTCACAAATATTGTTGATCCAAGATACTGATCACTTATCAAGCCTCCAGTATGAATTTGGACGATGATCAAAAAATCACCTTGTATATACAAGGTGACTTTTTGATCATCGTCCAAATTCATACTGGAGGCTTAATAAGTGATCAGTATAGCCGATTCTAAAGGCTTTAATTTTAGTTTTAGTGCTGTCAAAACTAAATTTCATTAATTGCAAAATAGTCCTTGAAAGTTTGGAACAGAATCTAAATTACTTTGGAATTATTTTATGTTTGACAGCACTAAAACTAAAACTAAAGCCTTCAGAATCGGCTACATTCTCTTTGATCAGTAACAATTTTTGTGAAATTAGTAAATTGAAATTTCGGCTTCCCATATAAATTCAGTTCCACTCCCGAGTAAATCACTATGGGGAGTCGAAATTTCATTTTACGAATTTCACCAAAATTGTTATTGATCCATGATACTGATCACTTACCAAGCCACCAGTATGAATTTGGACGATGATCAAAAATTCACCTTGTATATATATACAAGGTGAATTTGTGAACATCGTCCAAATTCATACTTGAGCCTTGGTAAGTGAACAGCATCATGAACCAATAACGATTTTTGTAAAATTCACAAAATGAAATTTCGACTCCCCATAGTGATTCACTCAGGACTGGGAGTGAATTACTATGGAAAGTCGAAATTTCATTATGCAAATTTCACAAAAATTGTTATCGTTTTATGATGCTGTACACTTACCAAGACTCTAGTATGAATTTGGACGATGATCAAAAAGTCACCTTGTATATATATTACGATACCTTAACAAAATATACATACATAATTATAATAGATATACTTACTTACACTTACTTACCTAAAATACATATAAAGTATACATAAACTTACCTATTTACTATGACAGTGAGAGATAGTGCTGTTTTAACAATGAAAAAAAATTAAGAGAAGCAAATTACAGTTTTTTTGAGTTCCATAAAAATAGAGCCCCCATGTCATTTAATGTCACTCTGCTGTCTCTATTCGTTCATTTGTCCCGGGTATCCGAGCCGCGATCTGACTGCTATATGTTGTTTTAGCAATAATATGAATTAAGAGAAGCAAATTACAGTTTTTTGGAGTTCCATAAAAATAGAGCCCCCATGGCCCTATCTATTTAATGTCACTCTGCTGTCTCTATTCGTCCATTTGTCCCGGGTATCCGAGCCGCGATCTGACTGCTATATGTTGTTTTAGCAATAATATGAATTAAGAGAAGCAAATTACAGTTTTTTGGAGTTCCATAAAAATAGAGCCCCCATGGCCCTATCTATTTAATGTCACTCTGCTGTCTCTATTCGTCCATTTGTCCCGGGTATCCGAGCCGCGATCTGACTGCTATATGTTGTTTTAGCAATAATATGAATTAAGAGAAGCAAATTACAGTTTTTTGGAGTTCCATAAAAATAGAGCCCCCATGGCCCTATCTATTTAATGTCACTCTGCTGTCTCTATTCGTCCATTTGTCCCGGGTATCTGAGCCGCAATCTGACTGCTATATGTTGTTTTAGCAATAATATGAATTAAGAGAAGCAAATTACAGTTTTTTGGGTTCCATGACCCAAAACAGAAACAGAGCCCCATGCCCCTATCTGCTGTCTCTCTGTTCGTCCGTATGTCCCAGGTCTCTAGCTTTTAGATCGAATGAATGTTTAACCAAAACCGAATAGTATACTTTTACTTACATAATAATAACTCTCGATTAATTTCAGGTATACTAGGGCGCACGATATTGCCTTGCTGAGGATAAAATTAAACATGGACGATCTCAGTTGGCTGAATGAAACTATCTTGCCCAAATCTTCTTTTGGTATAGAAGGTAATTATTCATGTATACAAGGTGACTTTTTGATCATCGTCCAAATTCATACTGGAGGCTTGATAAGTGATCAGTACCTTGGACCAGTAACAATTTTTGTGAAATTCGTAAAATGAAATTTCGGCTTCCCATAGAAATTCAGTTCCAGTCCCGAATGAATGAACTATGGGGAGTCAAAACAACAAACAAACAAACAAAATTATTTATTTCCAAACACAAGCACAAATACATTTCCGTTTACAAAAATTGCCTTAGGTAGGTAGGTACTTTGTATTTTGACATTTTGTAATAATAGTGTTCTTGTGGCCCCAGACTAAGCAAGCTTGACTCGTGGGTACCAACATAAGAGATTTCCAGTTGTATTATTTTCGCACAGGTAAGGATAGGCAAGTGTTTGTCATTCAAAGTTAGCATAATACCAAACAAAAAAACATCTAAAAATAAAAATACAAGAAATATTAATTATTTACACAAGGCATGCACATTTAAAATTTAAACTTAAACATAGCAAAGTTTGACCACAAACATATTTATTTTTATTAATTATAAAATAAGATAAATAATATATATATATATATATATATATACTTATATACATATTTGAACAAGAATATATAATTATTTATGTATGACTATTTTATTGATTATATGTGAATACTACGAACAAAGGAGCTTTATATAAAATGTTACTGTATATATTATCAGATTTGGTTAGTAAATAGGATTTAATTGATACATATTATCTCATATCTATCTATTTTTATGGACATCTATGGCTTCTCAGTATGTTAGGAAGGAACATTTAGAATGTATTCCGATTCCTCGTATGTCATTTCCAGAAGAGCTTCATTTAATTTTAGTTTGACTTCACGGCAGGTGAGTCCGCGCAGGTCACAAATTTTGTTGATTTTATTGTAAATGAACGGGTGCATAAATTCATCAAACCTACTGGCGAATTTGGTGTTGACCTTCTTAACCGGGGCTCTGTAAACACGTTTCTTTACGATTTTAGGGTACATAGGCGAATTAAGTAAGGCTTTATGGACCATGAGCACAACTCTCTGAATATATATTCTACGGACACTGAGCAGTTTTGATTCTCGATAGAGTGAATTGGTTGGGTGTCTGTATTTCTTTTTAAACATCACTTTTATTACAGATCGTTGAGCCCTCTCTACCTCAAGCATAACCGTTTTATATGCACCACCCCAAACAGATATACAGTATGTGACTACAGATTGGCACAAAGCGATATAAATACTCTTTAAGAGGGCTATGTCTGCTGCGTTTCGCAGTTGTTTCATAATATTTATTATCTTTCTGACCCTACCAGAAAGAACATGAATATGCTCCTTAAATGAAAGATGCTGATCC
This sequence comes from Ypsolopha sequella, assembly GCA_934047225.1. Taxonomy (NCBI): domain Eukaryota; kingdom Metazoa; phylum Arthropoda; class Insecta; order Lepidoptera; family Ypsolophidae; genus Ypsolopha; species Ypsolopha sequella. The sequence continues at coordinate 16,959,913 of OW203996.1, forward strand.
AAAACTACGCCCAAGTATTTTATAGTTAATGTTCTGCTTAGTTGCGTGCAAGAACATGGACTCTGAGGAACCGAACCAAATTCTTCTGTTGGATAAGCATTACATTGGTGGATTCTAAGCTTAGCAATCGAAGGCGGTTCTGACGCTAAAGTTTTATGAAAACATAAATATTTTGTTTTTTCTGCGTTTAAAGTCAGAAGATTTCTGTTCAACCACGCAGCAATCTTAGACATACCCTCTTCAGCTGTATGAAAGGCAGCACCCCAAGATTCACCATGAAAAATAACCGCCGTGTCATCTGCGTAGCAGAATAGTTCACCTCTTGTAAGTTTCAGGGATGAGATGTCATTTAGGTACATCAGAAACAATGTGGGACCGAAGATGCTGCCTTGTGGGACGCCAAAGGTAACAGTCCCAGTGGCGCTTAGCAATTTACCTATCTTTGTGCATTGCTTCCTAGAAGTTAAGTAACTCCGGAACCAGTCTAGAACTATCCCCCTAATACCAAAACCCTCCAGCTTTTTCAGCAGAATAGGGACAGACACCGTGTCGAAGGCTTTCGAAGTCGAAATTTCCTTTTACGAATTTCACCAAAATTGTTATTGATCCATGATACTGATCACCTACCAAGCCACCAGTATAAATTTGGACGATGATCAAAAAGTCACCTTGTATAGGTATAAAATAAAATCATGGGCTTAATTTACACGGCTCACGACAAAATGACATAACTTCGAGTACTAATTACTTTCGTTAGTTAAAGACTTTCATTTGGCTAGCTATATAAGAAAACCGATTCAGAATAAGAATCGGCAAATTATATTACCGTTTAGTAAAAAAAAAACCTTATTTATTCTTAAGGCGATATGCGAAAAAAATATGGGTATTTCTTTTCTGTGTATTTCATGAAATACACGGAACATTTTAATAAATTTCTGGTATATGCATTTTGACTATATAGTCTAAGGTTTTGAAATTGGAAAACATGTTTGGATAAATTTTCCACGATAGAAATAATTGTTGAAATGAGGTCTTCAAACACACTTTTTCTCCTCGTTTGACGAATAGGAATCATATACAGAACTCAAAGATATTTTATTAGGTGTGTTTCAACAATATCTAACGAATTGATATTTGAAATTTTGCTAGCTATTTCAGTTTTTTTATAAAAATTGTAAAACTAAAATTTTTCGCTTTCGCCCTGAATCCGCCCCTCTCGCACTGAGCGTGTTTTCACTTGGAGTGACACTGACAAAAATAAAATTCGCATAGCCTCTTCTGTCAGAAAGCACGACCGGCGGGTACCCGGTCTTTTCCACCAGTCGTACTATTGAACAAAATATAATTAAAAAGTGACCTAATTGTAACCTACAGTTGGAAAAAGGTTCTGAAGAAAACTTCGTGGTACTTTACAATTAAGTGTATTTAATTTTATCAAAGAAATGTCCAATTTCACAAGTGAAAAGGTGTTACGGAAAATATTACATAGTTACAAACTTTTGGCCAAGACCTTCATTTGGCATATATTCTGCCAAGACATTACTAAAACCTTTAGAACCTCTAAATAGTTGTTTCAGGTACCGCCTTAACATCAGGTAGTAATATTACATTGGAATTAGTTTTGCCAAGACATAAATAAAACATTTAAGTGAATAACTAGATGGGTTAGTTACCGCCTTAACCACAGGTAACTAAATTACATGGAATCTTGTGAAATTACATTTTAAAAAAACTTTAAGAGTAACAAAACTTGAAAACAAACAAAGGAAATAATTTCCAAATAAAATCTAGCTCAGTGGAGCCGTGAATCCAACTAACAATACATATTTGTCGATCATTCTCTTTAAACTAAATCGTCTGGTACACCATTCAGTTCTACCAGGAAAAACTACGATCAATTAAATTTTACATTTTAGGTTATTCAGTGAAACAGGAAGAAGAATTTACACTTGGTTAACAATAAGACACATAACTAAGTGTCCTGAAAACAACCGTCCAAGGCACCGTTATTATTTGAGGTTAAACATAAAAATTTCAACACATACTTGAATTCTCCAACATATTCAACAAGAAATGGCACGCCGACCGCTGCCCCACCTCAAGGTCAACGATCTCCGTCCTCGCAGACAAAGGGACTGCTTGACCGTGTACACCACGCGGCGGTCATTTCCCAGCCAGCTGGATAAAATCACCAAAGAAGCAAAACAGCAAAACCTCGAACTTGAAACCCCTGGAATTAGAAGAGAATAAACAATATTAAAACCTTTACCACACGGAACGATGAGAACAAAATTCCGGTGTCTCAAAATACAAAGAAAGCAATACGTACCATGATCCAACAATAGATTAGATCTCCCACCAACCCGGCGAAAAAAATCCTTTTTAAACCATCAGAAGAATATTAATATTTTCCTGAAATACAAAAACAATATTATAGAACTATTCCACACAAGATATACACACCAAATTTAACACGAAACCCACCTATTTTATTAAAGACACAACTCCTGTTGGCAAATCCGCCATTATCAAAAATATAAAAAAATCAAAATTGATGATACACACAACACGAGTCGACAGCAAAAACCCTGGCCGACAAATGACCGAGAAACAACCTCGGAAACCGCAACAGACAAGCGAGCGAACTTCATGTCTAGAACAGAGGGTAAACCGCAATTTACCGTCAAGCAAAACAACGACGCGAAAACTTTGTGATAACCGCACCTTACAAAATTTGCTATGCTACAATGCACACAGAAAACTTAATTATAAATTACATGATAAAATTCATGTACAATGGCATGCTTATCTCAATAATGAGATTTCTTCCAGCAAACCATGGGTGATAGGGATATTTGATATAAATAATATATTCATATTGTGCATGATCTACCAGGTGGTAGAGCTGATGCCGGTCTCGACTGTGGAGGTACCACCATCTTACTTGGAGACCCCCTCGAAGTAATTCAGGGGAGAGTAAGAGGACAGCTCACACAAAAAACCAGGAGGCCCACCATGCCTGGGACCGATGGATGGCGGTATATTATACCTAATCCATCCATCATCCTAGTTCGTCCACTGCTGGTCATAAGCCTTTCCAGGACTTTGCCACTCCCGGCGGTCGTCGCAGACGTAAGAAAAGATAAAGGAATTTACAAAAACATAAAAAGTGAATTTCTTTTTCTTTTCTTACGTCTGTGACTTCATATGCGAAATAACCCTCAGTGCGAGAAGGACGAATTCGTCGAAAAGTAGCAAAGTCGGCTTTTTATAAATATAAAATGTACTAAAGTTGCTATCAAAATTTCGTGTCCTAGATATTGTTAAAACACATCTAATATAATATAATTGCAGTCCATTCCAAATTGTCAAACCAGTAGAATTGGTGTCGAAAAAGACCTCATTTCAATAAATAGCCAAATTTCTCTAATCGCGTTTCTGTTCAACAGATTCCAAAAATAATAATACTATTTTATCAAAATAATACATTATTTACTGAAGTAGATATGCAAGTTCTAAAAGTATCGATTTTTTTTCCGTAGCGCCTTAATACGCCGGAGTACTTTTTATGGTGAACGATCTATGTATCTGGTTACATTTCTCGATTTGAAGAACAAACGGGTCGTAGTTTCTACAGAGTTAGTTCATTTTTTACTAAATTATTTTGTTTGTAAGCGGCATGAACGTAAAATTTTACGTTCATGGTTAGCGGATAGTATTTCTAAAACTTTAAACATAACCGGTGTAACTACAAAACGGTGTACTTAACTTTAGACAGTGTTTAAATCTGTTGCTGTCACTCTTTTACAATATGAAAGAAAAAGCGACAACAACAGATTTAAACACTGTCTAAAGTTAAACACCGTTTTGTAGTAACACGGAACATGTTTACTATTGTTTACCTGCCAGTACGTTTCAATGCTTTACATTTCAGGAGAATGTATAGTGGCGGGTTATGGCGTGATGAATCTCACAACTATGGACCTATCGGAGAAACTGCTAGCAGCTAAGATACAAATAGTTTCCCTGGACGAGTGCACGCGAAGACTTGGGACATATATGGCACCAAATTACGATAGCGGAATGATCTGTGCTATGGGAGATGGCGTAGATTCTTGCCAGGTTAGCAAAATTGAATAACAATCTAAGTAAACGGCATACACAATGTTTGATCAACTATATTTTCTGGAATCCTCTCCTACACCTAAATACCGAGTCTCAGCTCAATCGGCCTAGTAGTTTATGTGTTGTTGTTGTTGTTCCACTTTGTAGGGTTTTCCTTTTATTGGCGAAAAGTTATTGTGAAAAGTTAGGTGTTGTGCGATTCCAATCAGTGGCGTATTTTAAGATTTGGCGCCCTGGGCCTGTAAGGTTTGTCGCGCCTTAAATTAAGAAAAAAAATATATAAAATAAAATCCAGCATTGTATTGATGTCGGCTGTGATGATAATGAATGAAAAAACTAAACATACCTTACAAAGAAAAGAAAACACCATTTATTGAATATTAACATTTTTTTTTCGATGAATATATTTTTTTTAATGACAGTAAAAAGTCACAAAGCAATATAAATTAAAAGAAAGGTACCTTGGACGAATAAACCAGATAGATAAGATAGACCTAACGATTGATAATAAAAGGCTCCCAAAGCTGAGCGCGAGGTGCAGCTTGCGCCGCGCCTCGCCGCCCCTCGCAGCCTGCCGCCCCGGGCCATGGCCCTTTTGGCCCTAGGATAAATACGCCACTGATTCCAATCAGTTAGCATTTTCGAAACTAAACACAAAAATGGCGACTAACGACGTGTCGCATTTGGATGGTTCTCAAACTCCACACATCAAATCGTAATGTGCCGTGTACTTTTGAAATATAGTTTAGATCGACCAGCCAGGCAAGTTTCGATCTCGTCCAATATACATACAACTACTTCAATCTAAAGTGTATCTACGAATTTTGTATAACGTGCTTTATAGTTTGAGATCAAACTAAGTTGGTCCTACCTAGTCAATACAAGTTTTGCCCTATTCCCTGAGACCCTGAGTAAAGGCCAATTGGCTGTCCACACTGTAACACTGTCAACTGACTTGTTGGCAGATCAACTTCCATAATGAGAGCAATAACACATGAACTGCGGCGAGTGAGAACAGCCGTTTGGCTTGAGTTGACTATGTCACGTGGGAGGCGTGTGGAACAGTCACCTGCTACCAATTTTTATGCGATTTAATATCCTATGACATCGTAATAAGAACAGGCATTTGAGTAGGTTAAGGCGATACGTAAAAGTTTTAGCGTCCCTGTTACTCCATATGCGAAAAAACCCTCAGTGTGAGTGGGACGGATTCTTGGAAAAGTAGCAAAAAGTCGGTTTTTTAATAATAGAAAATGTACTAAGCAATTTCGTCAAAAAGATTTTCAAGGAGAATTTACAAATTAGTTGGGATTTCAGAATTACAGGAAAAAATAAAACAATTTAGAGGTCCTTTCGGAATTAAATTCTATCGAGAAAATTTCATCCAATCGCGTTTTCCTTCAGTGAATCTCAATAAATATTTACCCAAAAATTAAATACGTAGATGACGTTATAGGTATCGCCTTAAAGCGCGGGCGGCCATGCAGTGGGTACATGTGTTTGTACAATTGTGTAGAAAATGGTCACATGACATGTATTGCCATTGCCAGTTGGACACTCTTAGCAAAAATAACACAAATGTTTAGAAATAAATTGTAATTTGTATTGGCAATGAACAGAACTTACTAAGTAAATGTTTGGCAAAATATATTTTGGAAAAGGGCGTATTTCAGTTCTCAGTTATCGAAAACATCTTCCTAATAACAACGAAACACTCGTACTAAAAGTACTTTATCTACTCCTATACTACAATAAGGTAATTACAACATCAAAGCGGTTTTATAAGTACCTATACCGCGATTCTGCACTGTGATTGGCCCAATTTATTATACCACCGCTAGAGAGCTAATCAACAACAGCGTCTAGATTTAAGTCCCGCCCTTATTTCTTTTCTCCTTATGGCTTCTGATTGGCTTTCAGGGTCCCAATGTCTCACATTATGTCACAGTTGCACAAAATACTATTTACTATTGTGTACGTGCGGGTTACATCGTTGTAAAGGCAACCTGCTGTAAAAATTGCTCCGATATCCTGCGACATTTTTAGGGTTCCGTACGCGAAGGGTACCAAAAGGGAACCTATTACTAAGCCTGTCTGTCCTGTCTGTCCGTCCGTCTGTTACAGGGGCCTAAAAATTTACTGCAAATTTGCGGCGTCTACCATAGCAAGATATAAAAATTCAGAAAATTGAAACCCAAATTTTTTGTCCCCATACAAAAAACCCTCGAAAAGCTTGCCTAATCGCCTTGAAATTCAAACAGGTTACTAAAAGGATATCTCACCGATATTCCAGGGTGACTCCGGTGGGCCGCTCATCTGCGGCGATTATGTGGTGGAAGGCATCAGCAGCCACGGCCTGAGCTGCGGCGTCCCTGGCCTGCCTGCAGTCTACACCGGCGTCGGCGCACACATGCACTGGATCAGACTCAATACCAACTTGTGAGAGACAAATAAATTATGGGAACAAATATAACGACCACCAAAATAAACTTTGATATCCCATACACTTCTACCAAAAAATAATAGAGAACACCAAAATTAGTAATGGGCATCAAATCTACCCTTCAAGGATATCCGGAAATCGGAGGTTAGAAGTAAGTTATGGCGAGTCGCGCCACGTAGTATACCTATAACTTCATGTATATAAATAAATTAAATAATAACCCAGAATCAGTTTGGCCATTTAAAACATAAAAAACTGGCTAAATGCGTGTAAGGCCACGCGTTGCGTAGGATTCCGTAGTTGCACTTTAAAGCTTAATATTTCGCAAACGGATTCCTGAATCGAAAAATGGTTTTCACGCACCGGCAACATTTTTGAATGACCTATCCAACGATACCTCACACCATGGGATAGGCGAGAAAAAAATTTATTGTGATTAATATACATACACAATATATGTATACAGGGTGGAAAAAATTCAAGGGCCTTAGAGGTATTGTTAATAAAGAACTTGTAATAAATATTCAATTTCATGGTTATCTCGTACAACAGATGAGTGTAAGACGAAATGTTTATTAGACAAATTTTATCCTGCACAATAATCCTACCGATTCGTATAATAAAATAGTGAGGATTTATTTTTAAAATTTTTAGTTGTTTCGATTCCCGGGTGAGACAAGCGAATTTTAGAAGATCTTTGAATGCAGTTTTGTTTCTTTTAAAAAATGAAGGAATGTTTCCTTTCAGTAAAATGAGCTAATTAAAGGATTTAAGGTAGTTCCCCTCCAGGGCCCTTACATTTTTTCCACCCTGTATGCCCTTGCCAAATTAGACCTTTCTAGTAGTAAGAGTCTCTGAGCTAAGCCGCGGACAAACAGACAGACGGACATGGCGAAACTATAAGGGTTCCTTGCTGACTACGGAACCCTTAAAAAGGGGTTAAAAATTTGGTGTATATTTATTAATTTTGGTGTTCATATACTAATTTTAATGGTGTCCATTTATTAATTATTGTGTTCAGATAAACACAAGACATAAATTATATATTTTCAAACTGTGTTTGTGTTCGAAGTACGGCGGCCCATCCCCCATCATGTTGGGACCAAAAAATCGTCGGTGAAACACGGAACAGTTAACTCTCTGTTACAGCTGACACGACCTCAGTGATAGAACAATTTATAAATGCAACGTCCGTCTGTTATGACTAAATGGATTTTAATGCAGTTAGGGTCCTTCTTGAAGGTTTAGAGAGTACGTAAGACTGCGCTATCCCTGAAGGGAGCGGCGTAGTGACCATTTTAGTGCAATAAGTTGAAGAAAAACTGAGGAATGACAGCCACAAAATGTCATCTGGTGTCAATTCTGACGAACTATGCATGCATACCGTTCTACGTACATCATTCAATATAACATTATGTTATATTCATTTACACAAGCAAAGTAGCTACATGAATCTAGAAATAGGCCTATTGGCCAACACATTGGACGTGGGAAGAATGTTATGGCTTCACTGAAATACGATTATGTCTCTACCTACGACGCATAATATTTTGTCGTCGTGTTAGGTTTTAGACGGCCAGATTCTGTAATTATTTAGAACAGCGTTTCTTAACCTATTTTGTCCACGCACCCCTTAGGAAAATTAAGCACAATTTTAAGAACCCCCTTAATAAAAAGCAGCAATAAATTTCGGACCATTTATTTTAGTTCTACAAATTACAAAAAAATATACTTTTTCCTATAAAATACGTTAATGAGAAGGTTGGTGCTGCTTTTTTGCAACTAAATTAGTGATATTTGGGTTTATATTACTACTGAGATTATAATCTAGTAATTGCCTAGTCTATTACTAGATCAGGCTGCGGACCCCCAGGGATCCGCGAACCACAGATTAAGAAACGCTGATATAGAATATGGGAATGTATGGGATAGATAGAATTAGCTAAACACATAATATTATTAATTTATTTCAAAAATAAGTACATATTTTGTGTACCGTAACAATGTATAGTCTACAGATAGCAATCGTGTTATCGTAAAGCATTTCCAAATATACATAAATTTTAAATACCTCAATACTAATAAAACAACGTCAACTTATGTTTACATAATGATAGATATACATAATGTTTAATTGTAACGGTAACAGTAAATAGACATCAAATGCTTTATTTCCGAATAGAATTAATTGTCTATCAGGTTTTTTGTCAACAATATCATACATAACTAAGCTTTACGAATTGACTTGCAGTACAAGCTACCGCTAAATCCATGCGTTTTTAAGCCGGATTACAGCGTAATTGCAACTGCGATTGGGTAGTTAGACGTGCGAGCGACCGTACAATCGGTCACTTTGGTAACTCAAGAGTTTGTTTTTTTATTCATAAATTATTACAATAGAAATAAGCGCGAAGTCTCCGCAATAGTCCTTTTATTAATGCAATATTTCTAGTTGGTACATGCTGTAAGATTTTAGTACCATTTCGCGTTATAAATAATTGGAAACCCTAACAGTTTTTTGAATTCTCATAGATTAATTTCTAAAATATATTTTTTTAATTTTTGTCAGAGAATATACGCCATTTTTTGAAATAGTTTTCATTATTTTTGTATATAAATTAGCCATTATTTTTTCATGATTTTTTTAAAGAATTGTCCGAGAATTTTAGACATTATACTGATCGAGGTGATTGCTTATAAAAAAAAGTGGTCTGTCTCTGTCTGTCTACTCATCTGTCAAATCAGTCGGAAGCAAATTATTATAAATTTATCTTGATAGCAAAGAACACATTTTCTAAACAGCCATTTCTCAAGTAACATCACACGAAGGCAAATGGAAGTTGCAGCTTTTTGTAAAAATATTCATCATCATGAGGTTTTTTAGACCACAAGTTCTACGGCTACGGCTTATTAAACCTAAATCTCGAAATGGTTTTTGATTTAACACACCTTAACATAATTTAATCTAAACTCCGGCCGTTCATTCGAGAGAATGGTGACGTTTGCAAATGTCAGGGGATAAAACCTTTTTTTTACTGTTTTGCATTTCAATATTTTATATTTATCATGATGATTTTAGGGTAGATTGTATATCGTTAAAAGGTCCCATTTGTGAATAAAAAGTATTTTTGTCGTATATATTTTCCACTTCCTAGTACAAAACTTAATGAATCAGCTGACTCAATTTCTACGTAAAAGTTAAAAAAAAGCGCAAAAAATATTATTTTTGGCGAAAAGTTGTTTATTAGCGATACTGTCAAGTTATTTCTGTCAAATCAGCAATCATAATACCTGCAGTATGAATCCTCGACTTTTTGAATCGACATTTCTGAAAAAGGTTTATAATATCTGCGGTGTAAGGCAGTGTAGTCGTATTATAAAACTGATATACCTTACCAAATAATAAGATCGTATATGGGTAAAGCCACGGATTTTGCCACATTTGCCCTACTCGGAAATGTCCATTAAATTTTCTCAAAAATATAAGTCACTACAGTTTTTGAAGCATTTTTATCGAATTAAGTAGTTCATTGTCTAATATGGCAAGTGGTAAAAGTTACAGAATACCGTTCTACAGCTGAGCAATTTCCACGTTTTCCCCAAAAATGGGGGATTTTAGAGTAAAAACAGCAGGGGAAATTTGGGGGCGGTTAACTTGGATCAAAATTTTTAAAACTTCTAGCTGTTTTAGATGTTCAATATTCAATTCCACGGCATCATCATATAATTGGCTAGTGTTTTATATGTTTGGCAAAAGAATACAACCGTTCTCTCTATGTGTTTTCGGTGCTCGAATAATTTGACGTTATTTCTGACTTTTTCGTCACTAGTACAACGCGACTATTAATTGTCTCAAGTTTTTAGCTGAGTTTTGTGATTTGTATTTCTTTACGACTGGCTACACTAACACTCATTATAAAATAAATAATAATAGCTCCAACTGTCATATTGCGTCAGTAGATCAGTCAACTTTGTTGTGAGTGCGCATGGTCAGTGGCTTGAAAAACACGTTTTGTTCACATTTATCAAGGTAAGCTTCAGATTTTTACTGATACTAATAGTGCTCTAGGTTCCAAAAACGTACAATTTTGAATACTGATGATTACAAAGACTTACATTCAGTGGTTTGCAAGTAATATTTGTTTACGTTTACGCTACCGTGACCATTTCGCTACTTTTTCGACACTTCTTCGACACCGGTGACGTATTTCTTACGACACCTCAACTTCGATACCATTTTAAAGGTTTGGTTACACACGGCGGTCTATTTATTTATTTACCTAAAGAGCTTAAAGTTTGTTTGTATGTAGGATAAAAATTAAATATATTAGACTTGTTTGTCTTTATGATTACATATAATTAAAATAAATATAATTAAAATAAATATTATAAATGCGAAAGCTAGTCTAATATATAATTTTCTTATATTTACAGATGCCTCTAACATCGCATCGGCTGAAAAGTCAAATGTATAATCAAATGTAAAAGAGGTTCCGAAAGAGTGCTAAAACGGTATAATAAAAAAAAAAGCTACCATGAACGAAAGCGAACAAGAAAAGTTGCGGGCAACATAGAGAGAAAATAATAAAAATATAGAACACAATCACAATTAATTCAGGATGACAATTCACAAGTTGGCCTCTCTTGCAATGGCATAACTATCTCTAATAAAATTAAATGCAAATTTTGAAAACAAACTGTTACATTTATTTTGATATTGTGTTTGGTGTAATCCAAACTTTATAATTTTTCACTACCAGTTTTCATCACTTTTACGCTACCGTAGCGTAAATTTTTCGTCACTTTTACGTCACCGTCGCGAAAAATTCTGCGACACTTTTTCGCGATTTGTGGCAAAATTGGTGGCCTTACCCATATATATTCTATTCCAGGGTTTTTATTTATAAAAAAAGTTTAAATAATCATGATTTGGATTTATTTCGTCCCATTTGTTGTACCGTTGATATTTTTTAACGTGCCTTTATTTATTTTTGTCGTGAAGAAGCTCTTGTTGACTTGTAGTATTTTTTCGAGATATCGCCACACTCCATCTGTCATCATTCTCTCGAATTAACGGCAGCAGTTTAAGCGAATTCCTACACGCGGTTTTTCTGTATGCGGCAACCTAAAGGTAGTTGAAACTAGCTAAGTGGGTCAATCAACTTGTTTACCCACACTGCTTATGCTTTTGAAAAAGCAAGTCTAACGCGTACCTTTTTTGCTAAATATAAGAATATTACATAAACAATCGAATCAAATAATATTTCATAATTATTGTTATTTTAAGCAAAACTAGGGGGTAACTCAGTTGACAACACCGTTTTTCCATAGTAACTCGGGGACAAACTCGTCCCCTAAGTTACCATAAATTTGTTAAGAATTCTGTTTCATAGTGTTACGATATTGGTGACGATTCGGCGTAACACGACTTAACTTATTTGACAGGACTAACCTTATTTTAAGCGCCCTGTCTTTGTCTTTTTTTATCGAAAAGACAAGGACAGAACGCTTAAATTAAGTTTAGTCCTGTCAAATAATTTAAGATGTGCAAAACCGAATCGACACCATGATCTACTTAGCGAACAGAACCATTTTCGAAAAGAAAAGAGCCAAATTGTAAATTTTGTGGTTGAAGACTGGCAGACTCAAAAAGCAGTGTGGGTAAAAAAGTCGATTGACTCGTGCAAACAAAAAGCAGTGTTGTTTTAAATTATCATTACAAAGGCGGCTTGAACACTCACGTGCACTGTTTGACAACGACGGTGAACGCCGCGTCGTCGTCCTAAGAACGACACACGCCTTGATAATGCCGAAATTGTATCGGTGAAACGGTTGGCATAGTCAACAACAATCACACAAGAGTGTTTAAGACGTATGTAATAATAATTTAGTATGTCAGCCCATGCGAGTTTTAATAATATTACAGTGTCGTTTTATCTCTTTATTTAGTAAATCAATAGCTATTCGATGCCTAATGAGAAAGTCCTTCACAATTCACGACATCAAGCGTAAATAAAGACATCCTTAGATTTGTGACCTTTAGTTTCCAGTCTTTTAAATAACGTAAATCTATACATATCAAGTACGACTGTACCTAATATTCGAGGCTGAGTACCTAGACATTTCTTATTGAATGCAAATGAAGTACACTAACATAATTTACTATTTCTAACGTTGATCTTAATTTGTACTAAACAAAACCCAGGCGCTGTACATACATATACACTGTGACTTTAAAGTGGTTTTGGAAACGAAAACTGGTGATAGTACTCGTCGATACGAACAACTTTTACTATGGAGCAAAACATGAAAACGCGAAGAAAAATCAGCTGTTTCATACATTTTGGTCGGGTTTGCAACTTTTCTACGGAACAGCCGATTCTTTTTTCGCGATTTGATGTTTAGTTTCATAGTAAAAGTTGTTCGTATGGACGAATACTGTCACCAGTTTTCGTTTCCAAAACCACTTAAATTAATGATGTATAAGGTAACTTTAATTGACATAAAGCCCAATTCATAATGGAGATTTATTTACATGTGTAACAGTAACGCTCTTTATTTAAAAAATATTTTGCTCCCCTACAAGTCCATAACCCTGAGTCGCTTGGTGTCGGGGCCAAAGTTTCACATTGCAAATTAATGAATTGGCTTAGTTACTGTTCAGTGCGACTATTTACCGAGTATAAACGCTGTATAAATTAAAGTAACCTTATACTTAATATATGTAATACATTCACCTTATATACTATACAATTTACATGTATATTAAATATCTATTTCAAGTTTCCTTTGGTGCCAAAATCTATCAAAGAATAACATTAAAAATTCCAATTGTACGTTGCTATATATACATACAAATATGTACATATTATTATTAAAGCCGATTCTGAAGGCTTTAATTTTAGTTTTAGTGCTGTAGAAACTAAATTTTCTTCGATACAGAATAGTCCTTAAGAGTTAGGATTAGAAGCTAAATTTCTTTGGAAAATGTTAAGCTTTGACAGCACTAAAACTAAAATTAAAGCCTTCAGAATTGGCTTTAATATTTGGTTAAGATAAATGCCAAAGAAATAAACTAAAGTCCATAGCAAAGCTTACAAGTAGCTAGCTCATTCATTATGATATTTAATAAACCCATTTACATATTATACATAGAAAATATTGCTCAAAGCAGCATAATAAGATGATGAAATATAAAATATACATAACCATTCGGCTTTTGTTGATAATAGTAATAGTAATAACATAAATAAAAATAAATAAATTAAAGCAAGATATATTTATTTGTTTATTTTAATTTATGTTGTTATATTTATACGGAGAAAAATACATTTAACATTTATATAATATTGCTTTAAATATGTTAAAAGTTAGCCCAGCCTGATAGTTATCGTTTACTGGGTTGTAATAACAAATAGGAACTCAATATCGATATATTTAAAGTTATTCAATTACCTACTTAAGAGGCCTTTCTCCGGATTTGTAACAAAGTATTAAGAAATAATTATAACGGCTAAAATAAAACATTTAGCTAAGTATACCAATAGTTCACTAAATGCATATATTATTATGGTAGCTTTTAAATAATTGGATTTTCCATAAGCGTGATCTTAGATTATTTTAGGAATTTACCGTAATAATCGTTGGTGGAACGCGGGTGTACCGTGTGTGGACTGTGACTTGTAATTTGCAGTTCACACTCGGAACACATCTGACACCCGCCGGGGATTCATGTCGTGACGATATATTTATTTATATTTACCGCTGGTATCATGACTATGGAAAAGCCAATTGTTTTATAGTTATTGCAATGACGCTAAAAATATGTTTATGCATGTAGCAAACTATTGGTATACATTGCTCTTAGCTAAATGTTGTATTTTGTCCGTTATAATTATTTCCTAATATTTTGTTACAAATCCGGAAATCGACCCCTTAATACATAACATAGTTTTCCTTTATTTGATCATAGTAACACGCCAATAAAAATCATCAATACAAGCCGATACCACCTCTGGAAGAACGAGAGGGGTGATAATTTACATTTAACTATTAATTGGTCTCCCCAAATGATACAATAAATTATTATGAATATGAGAAATGTGGAATTGGTCATTTATTAAAATCAAGCGCATACAACACATCAAATTATGATGTTGAATGTGTTGTACACGCCAGCTTCTAAATAACCTATATACCTATTATTCGTATAGCTATTTTATCTCACGAGTGTGGGTTAGGCTTGGTTGTAGTAGTGCGTGCAAGTATACGTTTCTGAAGCGCGCTCCCGCTCGCACACATTACGCACGCCCACGCGTGGGAGCGGGAGCGCGAACTAATACAACCAACCAAGCCTAACCCGCACTCGTAAGATAAAATAGCTGTAACCAAAGCCATACAAATTAAAAGTGAATTGAATGAGTATACAGAAACGACAACATGAAACTATTCCAAGGCATCATACGAACACATCAGTCCATCAAGAACTAAAAGCTTAACCCTACGTCGACAACCAGCGAAGTGAGATCAAGTTCTAGGTTTCACTACCTGATAGATTGGTCTAAGACCATGTGAACCAGGACCTGGCTTCCTGGGAAGGTGTTTCTGGAGTTTTAGCTGATTTTGGAGTTTGTGGCTTGGAAGAAGATTCAGACTTTTTGTCCTCCTCACTCTCGGGATTTTCTGTGGCAGCTTGTAACTGAAAATAAACAAATATTTAGTAATCTCTGCCTCTTTAGCAAAATAATGTGGTAGGAAGACTTAGATTTTTATCAAAATTCTATTGAGATTCATGAGTTTAGCTGTCCCTGTAACCGAGACTTATTCCCTTACCTTAATGTTGGTTTTGGCTTGCATTTCCTTCTCGTACTCTCTGACATCTTCCAGAGTCATATTGTACCAGTCATCCATCCACGCAAATGCTTGACGATGGCCCAGCAACAATATTTCACGAATTGCCTGAAATGAAACAATATTTATTGATACATGTTTTGTATTTACTGCCTTCTAGGTCTCGACGAATAAACTTTAGGTTTAAGGCGATATGCGAAAAAAATACGGGTGTTTCTTTTCTGTGTATTTCATGAAATAAACGGAAATTAAAAAAAAAAACTGGTATATGCATTTTGACTATACACTAGGGTTTTGAAATTGGACAACACGTTTCGATAAATTTTCCTCCATAGAAATAATTGTTAAAATGAGGTCTTCAAACACACTTTTTCTCCTCGTTTTAACGAATAGGAACCATATACAGAACTCAAGCATATTTTATTAGGTGTGTTTCAACAGTATCTAGAGATTTGATATTTGAAATTTTGCTAGCTATTTCAGTTTTTTTTATAAAAATATAAAACCAACTTTATTCCCTCCGCCTCTCTCGCACTGCGCGATTTTTCGCTTGGAGTGACAGTGACAAAAATAAAATTCGCATTGCCTCTTAATTTGATTTTTGGCCGAGAATCTGGTGGATTCAAAATCATTATACAAGGTGACTTTTTGATCATCGTCCAAATTCATACTGGAGGCTTGGTAAGTGACCAGCATTATGAATCGATAACAATTTTTGTGAAATTTCGACTTCCCATAGTAATTTACTCCCAGTCCGGAGTGAATCACTATGGGGAGTCGAAATTTCATTATACGAATTTCACAAAAATTGTTAACGATTCATGATGCTGATCACTTACCAAGCCTCCAGTATGAATTTGGACGATGATCAAAAAGTCATCTTGTATATACAAAAAAAAACTGGACCTGGACAGCATATCTTGTTAAACGCAATACCTTTATACAGTTATATAATCAGAAAGTATTTATTTCTGCCGAAAATAAGATTAAAAGTGGGAATGTGTGATATGAGTGTTTAACTGAGACTTACTCATAATCATAACATAACACTGACATATTAACACATCTTACAACCCCTACCAGCCTTACATGTTGTAAAGTCAGAATGTTTTTGTATATTTGGTTTTTATTGATAAATAATTTATCATTAAATATCATCCCTAATTTTAAAACACCATAGAAGGAAACACTTACACCATGAGTATATTCTTCAACTCTAGTTTGAAGACCCCAGACTTCGAACTTTACGCTGATGGATTTATAACAGCACATTATAGGCTTTTGAGTATCTCTCCATCCTTCCACAAGGGGTCCTCGGCCTGTCTTCTCAGATTTAAAGTATTTTGGGTCCTCTGCTTCTTTGTAATGGTGTGGCTTTATCTCATCATAAGCGATGTCTAAGTAATCAACTTCCCTGCTTTCTAATTCCTCTGGGGTTAGGCCGAGACACTAGAAAAATGTAGAAAGGTTTGTAAATCAATAGTAATATTAATTAAAATTATATATTATTATTAAATAGGCTGAACAGACATCGGTCAATAATGAAGGTACAGGAGGACTCCTCTTGCTCGCACTGCGGCGAGGAGGAAACGAGTAAGCACTAATTAGGCGAATGCTTTATATATTCTAGCCTAAGATGGGAAGTATTTGGTAATGATCACATTAAAGAAGAAGACCTCAAGTACCTTGGGTACTCAGACATATTAAGATATATTAAGAGAAGTGGAAGATTTGAGGAGGGAATGCAACTGGGACAATAGGATACCAAAGCTCCAAGCAATGGGAACTGGATGGAATAGCTCCAACTAGAGAGCCGACCATCCGCCTGTGCCCAGCAGGCGTCCCACCTCTAAATCATCATCATCATCAATTAAAATTATTGATATCGTAAAGACTCACATTTTCTGTGATTCCATTGTTATCTTCATATCTTGTTTGAATGTTTATTGAGAATTTAGGTAGGAAGGAACACTGAAAAAATACAATAGCCAAGTTATAAACCTAATCTTAAAATCAATAGCCCAACGCAAACACAAATTAATGTACATAGGTACTTACTGTGTATTCTGCTCGCACATGGGTAGCATAGAATGAAACAAAAATGCAGTTTAACACAAATAAATGCCCAATATTATGTTATCTAACTGACGGGCCGTAGTCGGTATACAAGGTGACATTTAAATAACCAAATTCATACTGAAGACTCGTTAAGTGCTCAGAGTCAAGGTTCAATGACCCTTTTTGTGAAATTCATAAATTGTATTTTTTGTATTCCCCTAAAACGCAAGCCTAGCCCCGAGTCAATTACTATGGGAGGTCAACACTTTATTTTGCGAAATGGCCCCCAGTGTGAATTTAGCTCTATAATTGAGATTACATTCAAAGCTACAATCTTTTATTCACTTGAAACTTAAAATATGTCAATGCAACATTAGGCTTTGGATGCATCACTCCAGTGGAGACCCATGTCTATTGACTGTAAGGAGATAACTGACCTACACTGCATGTCATCTAGACATAACTTTACAACTACTTAATATGAGATATAATAGATCATTCATTAGGTATTTTCACTGACCTCTATACTATATAGCGGTCAGTGAGTACCTTACATAAATAATGTTCTTGAACAGATAATATATAATATAATAAAACTTACCAGTTATGGTGTAAGGATAATAATTCCATGCCTTTTCAGTGATGTAGAATATTTTTGGTATCAAAGATTGGAGCCAGTAAGGCAGATGACTGAAAAAAAAGACATTTGCAGCTTATTCAAAATATCCATAACTGATTCTTATAAAACAAATAAAATGACAGAAAAGTGAATATTTGTTTCTGAAACTAAGAAAAATAACAAATAAATTGGAATTTACAAGTTTGCATGGGTTCTTATAGTTCACAAAAAAAAACTATAAAATTTTCCTAGTCTTTTTTCCCAAAGTCAGTGGCGTGCATAGAACTTTTTTCCGGAAAAGCAATCAGAAGGTCAAGTTTGACAATAAAAAAAATATTAATAAATTTAAATAACACTTTGAAAAAAAAAGTTTGTATGATGCCAGGGCAGACACTGTCTACCCTTGAGTGAACATTTTCATATCAACTTTTTTTTTGAAAGTGTTATTAAAATTTTTTCATATTGTTTCTATTGTCAGACTTGATTGCTTTTCCGGAAAAAAGTTCTATGCACGCCACTGCCCAAAGTACCACCTTAGCTGCACCCCAACCATTCACCTAATATTACCTAGACAAATGTATCCTCTTCTCTGTAAATTGTCCTTCTCCATTTGTTTCATCGTTGACTTGCTCATTGACCACAACCTCCACACCCTCACCATCGCTCGACTGCTCAAAGCTGTGCCGAGCTATCATGTACAGTTGCCCAATGCGGTACTATAAACCAACACACAGAAATATGCTGGTTAAGACTTAACTTAATATGTTATAATGTTATTATGTTGTAGATTTGGTTAAGCAAAATTTAACCAAATCTTAATTTAAATATTCTGTCTTTTTCTTTCCGTAACAGACAAGTACAGAATGCTTAAATTTAGTCCCTGTCGAATAAGTTAAATCATGCTACACTGAATCGACCCCATTACAGACTTAATTAAAAATATATGTACAGAACTGATAACAGCTTTATTATTTTGTAAGTTTATTACTGCTTTTCCTCAACCTCCTTGTTGATACTAACCACTAATACTTGTTGAATCCAGCTTTTGCCCAGGTCTATGCTAGCATGGAAGTGTCTTTCAATTATCGACAGTTTTCGGCTTGTCGGTTATTTTATTACCTTATATCCTGTTGACCAGAGGATAATAAAGAAAACCGCATCCAAATTTGTTGAGTGGTTCTCGAGTTATGGCCTCTGTACAATACTGTTGGTAAGTGTCGATAATGGGGCACCAATCTACACTACACCCAAAAATTCGCAAATATATTCGTTTTTTTTACTATTATAAATAAATAAGAAAAATTAGGTGATGGGCAGAAAAACCATGAAAACAACGTGATTTAATTAATAACCATTGTAATAACTTACTTCCTCTACCGTCATCGGCATACAAATCCTGTATTCTTTGATAAGAACCATGTTTTCTACAAGTAAATAACAACCTTTAATGCCGAAAAGATACAGAATATCAGTCACAATTCTCAGAATTTTCAATTTACAATTACAAAAACTTCAAATCAAATTAAATCACCCCACTCCCCACAAAATTACGTTTTACTGTTTACTTTTTTCCGACCATGTGGGAAGGCAAAGAAAATTTAGTCTTTAGTCCATACAGCCATGTCTGAGGTTTTAGCTTTCTTGTTTTTTTTTCGAATATGTGGGAAGACAAAGAAGACTTAGTCCATACAGCCATGTCTGAGGTTTTAGAAAGCAAGCTTCTTGATTTTTGAACTCTCTCAATACTAGGCTACCTACGCGTAGTACGGTGGAAAAAAGGCGCGAAGAGCGAACGGAGTGGCGTCGACTTCGGACTCGGTTTATTATTGGAAAAAAAAAATACATTTTGGGTGTTTTTATCAACAATACTGTCAATACATTGTAAGTATTAAAATTGCCGTAATCAATGCAGTGCGTTGTTCTGTCATCTGTTACTTTTGATATCTGTCAAAAAATCCATGGAAAACGTATCATCTGTCAATTTTAGTGCTATGTCGTAGGTAACATCTTTTTTAGGGTTCCGTAGTATCTAATAGGTAGGTACAAAAGGAATCTTTACGGTGAGACTCCGTTATCCGTCCGTATATCACAGCCCCATAACTTTAGCACCGTTAAAGATTAAGACATGAAATTTGGCACAAAAATAGCATTAATTTGCCCACATATCACGGTGTAAAAAAATATATAAAAAGTTTGAAATTGTTCAAAACATTTCCAAAAGAAAAATGAGAAAAATAAAAAAGCTAGTCCTCAATATATGGCGTACACAGACGTACGTGTTTGTTCGCGACTGTTTCGAAGAACTAAATGTTGTTCTGCAAATTTAAGAAAGTTGGCATACTTAATGTACCTACTGTGCGGCCGAGAAAAAATGTTTTGCTCTCCAAAGTGACAATATTTTGAGCAATATCGAATTTTTATCAACAACATTATGTCGGAAAATAATGCTATTTTTGTGCTACATTTCAAGTCTATCTCAAACTATTCAAAAGTTATGGTGGCTGTGACGTTTGGACGGACGGACAATGGAGTCTCACCATAATGGTTCCATTTTTACTCTTTAGGTACGGAACCCTAAAAACGACGCGCATAAATTCCCCAAGCTTTTTATTCACTCTCTTATTTTATCAGCCTATCAACTCTTACATCATGCTGACAAATGCCTGCCTTTAATTACAATAGGCTATGGCTTATAAAAACAACAGGATCAAAATTTTTATTTTTATAATTGCTTTTCTAAGTACTTAAAATAATAATTACACTTATAAATTATAAAATATTGGAATAATAAAATCTTACTCTTAGCAAACTTGAATAAATAGAATATAGAGTATGCCCAAAGTATAATGCAACCGCCTGAATTCATACTGGGGACTCTGTTAGTGATCAGGAACAATGTTTAATAACCCGGCAGGTGAAATCCGAAAAGAAATTGTTTTTACTCCTGTACCACCTATAAGTACTACTAGTCCAGTGTGAATTAGAGCAAAAACGTTGTTTTTATGATTTCAAAAAATTGTCCATTGGACCTTGTACCAGATCACTGAGTCTCCAGTATGAATTCAGGCGGTTGATTAAATTTCAACTTGTATACAGGCTGTTGATTTGGTCAGCAACGTCCGTCAAAGGGTAGTGAGGTTATATTCACGATAACAATGTTGAAAAAAATATTTAAAAAACACACTTTTTTTCGAAAATTTTTACGATTTTTTTTGGGGCGACAATAAACGTCTAGTGTACGACAGACACGATGAAATTGACTCAACACTGGCGGAGCGGTGGCGGGGTCGGGTGGGGCATCCGAGTGGATAAGGACTAACACTCCACGCCACAGTTACCGTTTAGGGGGCGTCCATAAATTACGTGACACATATTACCCCCTCTTGTAACATCTTGGTGACATTCTTCTTAACCCCCCCCCCCTCCGTAATGTCACGTGATTCTTATCATGGGTGAAAGTCAAATAAATTTATCAACAAATTATTTATTATACAAATTATATTACAAAAATACTTGTACCTATTTATTACATCGCAAATTGTCACGTGACATTTCTTCAGACCCCACTCCCTTCTTCGTGACCCAAAGTGACACTGAATGACCACCTCCCCTCCCCTAATTAGCGGCATGTAATTTATGGACGCCCCTTTATCAAGATAATTTTAGGACATAACTCCTTCTTCAAGTAGCATTATTATTTTTTATTCCGTTTTTGGAATAAGCCTCATGTATACTAATATCATGTGACTCAAGTTGTGGACCAAACAACAACCTGTATACATTTGTATTTGTAATTTAGTCAAAAGTTTAGTTTAGTAAACAAACACTGAAGCTAAATCATCATAATCATAGGTTCTCTTTAAAAATAGATCAACTAATGATATTCCTGTAACATTGTGGAGGCCGGTATTGATTGGTAATGCTGTGAGATTTACAAATACTGATGCTCCTGGCTCCAAGGGACCTAACTTCCTGTTAGATATGCCGCACCACAGCAAGCTTGAGTCCTGTTGGGACCTCAGTTTGAGTATAAGATCCAAGGTTCTGTCACTAGCATTTACAATCTTACATTTAAAATCAAAGGCTTTATCAATTGCAACCTTATTTGGTAATCTTTCATAAGTTAGTCTTATATCTCCATAATCAGGAGTCATTCTCTGCAACTGGCTTGTTTGCAGCCTACCTTTTTCACCTAGGTTGGATCTCCAGACAATATCGAGTTTTCCGATGTTCTTGGCTGCTGCCAAAAGTTTAATTTCATTTGATATGTTCTCCTTTGGTGTTAGACAGTACAAGTATTGGCAACTCTCTTGTGGTTGCAACAGTGTGATATCACCAAAAACTGAGAGTCCATCCCCGCATTCATTCAGAGGTTTGACTGTAAACTGGTGAGAGCTTTCTAGAGCAACTTGCTCCAGTGTGATAGCTCCGGAAGTGATGTTCTGAACTTGCGCCTCCAAGTAGACATCATCAGACTCGGCATTGTAAAACTTAGTTTTAACGTCAAGTGGTTTCATGACTTCAAACTTAAAGAACTTTCTAAAGGAAGCCAGAGTGTTGTAAGTGGACATGTATGTTACCTCACAGACCAATATATGTGTCCCCAGGTCCTTGACTTCATGATGAATGACATCGCTGAGAGTTTCATCAACACTAAGTAAGATAGGGACTTGGTTCTGTTGAGTGGATAATGGTATCCTTTGGGAGCTAGTCTGCAAGTCAGCCTTGATAGAAACACTCTGGACTGGCTGGTTAGTCTCATTGTGCACACAGACATAGCAAGAGAAGGTTTCACCTAAGTAAATGTTCCCAAAGCTTTGAGGAAGTAGTAGGAACTGTCCCGCAGCCAATGTTTCCATTTGATTAACTGATGTAGCATCATCTTTCAGAAAATTGTTTAGTATATTCCCTGGGAGGTCTTTTGAATCACAAGTTACGATTTTTGGACTCACCAATGCTGGTTTAGTGAGTCGCATTACTTTCAATGCTACCAATTGCTCTGACACTTCTTTTGATTCCATCTTCTCTTCTTAGAAATCAATGGAAATGATAATTTGAGATCCTTGGTTATAGTTTAAACTTAAGGTTTCTCAGCTGGCTGGATAAATATTAATATGTATGCCATACTATGATCAAAACGAAATTTTATTTCATTTTATAACTCGATTAACTCGCAGAGAGATGAAGAGGGACAAAGAATATATTACTCTTCTACCGAAGAGGGATGATAGTAGTAGGTGCCCCCTCCCCCCGCCCTTCTTTCTACTGTCAAAATTTATCAGCTGAGTCAACTGCGTTCAGTTTGATCGCCAGACGACATCCGTTTAACCTTGACAGAAGCGCAACTTGAAAAATGTTTTTATTTTCAGCCAATTCTTTAAAAAAAAAGTACAGAGTACAGTGGAGATCACATCAAGCTATACACTTGCAATACTAAATAAGCCCCTATAGTGAAGTTTATGAGATAGGTACAAAGTCCAAAGTGTAATCGTTAACGAGGTCTCTACTGTACCGTAGAGCACTAACAGCATCAGGCACTTCAGATAAATCTTTCACTAAAAGTCAAAAATAGGTGCGACGACGATAAGGTTTACATTTAAATTTATTTGGGGTACCGAACGAAGCGTACCAGAGCGAGATGACCTTCCTAGTTTTAACAGTAATATGATCTGCCTAGGCAAATCATGATATGCCCAATTCTACGATGTGCGGGCCACATCAATAAAATCTACTCTATGGGGACAAGACCCAGTTTATGTTTTTGTCGCTTTTGTATCACTCATTCTGAGATTGTGCATGGTGTTCGTGTTTACTTATTGATTTCTTTATGACCTTGCTAGCCTATGCACATTGCTACCCATATGTCTTGACGAATACCTGTTTGTTGAATACAAGGTTTGTACCGAATCTTGTTTGCCTGATTGATCCTAAATTCCTAACTTACCCATTAGACCTCGACACTTCTCTTTGCGACGACGACGACCTCAAAAGCAAGCTCAAGGCACGTAATGCTAAAATAACTGGAGTTATCATAGTTTGGAGTCCGGGTCACAAGCAAGTATTCGTCAAGGCAGGTATTAATGTCCGTAGGCTAGCAAGGTCTTAAAGAAATTATTGATTTTTGTAAAATGGTGGGCCCTACAGGATATAAAATTGTATGTCTTGGAGGACCCACCAATCAGTGGGTCCATTTGGTGGGTCTACAAAGACGTCAGTTAACCAACGCGTCAATGCACTTTGACAAAACGGAATGATAAAACGCGTCAACAAACTGATGCATTTGATGCTCGAAACGGTACGCGGTCTGTAAAAAAAAGCAAAAATGTCAAAATTTTTGACAAATTGATCTAGCATATTTTTTCGTAATTTTGATTCTTTGCTTTGCTCTTGCTTGGTAAAATAGTTGGTTATGAGCCTGTAATTCTGAAGAATAATGAGAGTAATCTTGAAGCAAAGTGTTGTTTGAAATATAAAAGCTTCTGTTGCAGTTCTTGTTTACTAAATATATAAAATAATCTATCCTTTTACCGATACGTAAGTAATGATGTGGCCCAATCGTGTCGGTTCAAAACTGTGACCTTTATCAGTTGATTTAAGTTAAAAGAAGTATAAAATTGTTTATTCAACCACATTTGAGTCGCCAAAATGGCATATCAAACGTTATTACAAGAGTATATGCTCATACCTCCAGTTACAAGAGCATATACAACGGCTTGTGTTATTACTACTTTAGCAGTGGTAAGTGCTGATTCTTTAACCCTGGAACACCTTACAGATAACACCAACATGCAAAATTGCGTACATAATATATTTAACTATTTCTTTCAAAAGTGCCTCACATACTCACATCATGCCTAAATTAATTGTTTGTTTACTTACTGGTATAAAATATTTAACTATTCTTCAAATGTTTCAGCAACTGGACTTAGTGTCACCATTCCAGCTTTATTTCAATCCCATACTAATTATGAAGAAATACCAGCTCTGGAGAGCCATAACTACATTCCTCTTTTTTGGGAATTTAGGATTTAACTTTTTCTTCAATATGATATTCACATATAGATATTGCCGGATGTTAGAGGAAGGGTCCTTCCGGGGCAGGACAGCTGACTTTGTTGTGATGTTCATATTTGGAGCTGTTCTCATGATTGTATCCTTTTTGAAATACCTGGTTAAAAAAGTTACGTACATACATATATATGTATATTCACACCTGTCTCCTAGGGGGGTAGGCAGAGACTACAGATTTTCATCTGTTATGATCCAGACAAAAGTTGTGTCTGCACATTAAAAATTCTTGCAAAAAATATTTATCCATCTTTATGTTCTGTTTTAACTCGAGAACTACTCAACAGTTTTGAATGCTATTTTCTTTATTATCATTGTCAACATATAAGAGGTTTTAATAAAATAACCGGCAAGCTGAAAACAGTTGATATACATTGATTGAAAGACGAGCAAAGCCACAGACAAAAGCTATTATGCTTACATGTAAAAAGAGGTCTCTAAGGTTGAATAATACATTTATATTTTTAAAATATGTCCAACTTTTCAAGGGCTACAGCTACAACCCCATAGTTTTCCTGTTTGGTAGACTCACTACATTGTAGTCTGAATGTAAATTGTAGTTTGAATGGTCAATCAAATTTTTTACTTTTTTACCCACTACTTTTCTGGTTGGATATAGATGTTAAACACAAGATTTTTATTATTATGTAATGTTAGGGTGTAGGGGAACCCTTTTAGCGTTTATTGCTGGTGAGGCAGTTTTATTTAATTACGATTAAAACTAAAACTCAAATATTTACACGAATTGAAACGCAATTCTGTCAATCTGTGTAGGTAGAATGTCAAAAAAACTGCATCGAAAATGCATGAAACTGAATGCAATACCTGCCAGCATTAGGTTTAGGTTAAAACTGTTAAAAAACCGACTCTATACTGTCTTGTGGCTACTACCTCTAGAGTGTGTATAAAAAGCTGAAGACGCAGAGGGAGGGCAGGCCCCGCCCGCAGTAATAGAGAGCAGGCACCTGTGTGAGCCATAGGCAACCAACAAGCCGAAGCTGCGGAAGTGAGCATGGGTACCTGCGCTTTGTTACGCAAGGGCAAAGGGCCTTCACATCCCGCAGCTCCGTTGCCGATTCAAAAGTGAATTTATGTCATGAAAGTTTTTTCAGTATTGATAGGTTAAAATGGTCCAAAAATCAACTTCTGCACTGGTAGGTTTAAATGGCTCAAAAACCGATAAATAAAACCGGATTCGCTCCAACTTGAAACAATTTTTTTTTAATCCAAAAAATGTTATAGAGGAAGGGGTGTTTCTGCACTCTCCTTTTTAAGGGGGTCTTCCATTTTCTTCCACCCAAACTTTATAAATATAACTTGAATTTACGATTATAACCAACATGACCACATAAAAAAAGGGGTGGTTCCGATGAAGGAGGGGAGGTCCAGGGGTAACGCCCCCCTCACCCAGCTCAACTTTCTATGACTGTGTTTAATATCTATATTTTACCCTGAGTCTTTGCCAGTATTTAACCACAAAATTTACAATTTAACTCTTTTCTTTCCGAAAATGGTTGTGTTGCTAACTAGATACCATCGTAACATTTCGAAATAATAAAATACCTATTAAGAATTTCTAATAAGAATATCTGTGATTCTTAATAAATTTATGGTAACTCTGAAAACAGTGTTCAACTGAGTTAGTTTTGCTGAAAATTACAATAATTATGAAATATTATTTGATTCGAAATATTCAATGATCATATTTATTAATTAATTATTTTAATATTTATTTTAATTTTCATATTTAACAAAAAAAGGCACAAAATGTGTTGAGACTTTTTAAAAGAATAAGCATAGTGGGTTGATTGACCCAAATATGTGCAAAGGCAAAGAATGTGTTAAGGGGTTAGAAAGTGCTGCCACTTTAGAAAGTAATTTTCACTTGGTAGAATAATTATTGAAAATCTGCTCAAGTCTAGAAATAGCAATGAACTATTATTACATAGCAAAGTTCTATTTATAGCTACAATTTTAACTTGGCAAAAAGTGGAAGTTTTTGCAAAAGTTGAAATTTTAACTCATCAATGATGTTGTCTTTGAAAACTATGCTATGTAAAAATAGTTCATTGCTATTTCTAGACAATATTTGAGCAGATTTTCAATAATTATTCTAGTGAGTTAAAATTGTTTTTTTTTTTTTCTAACGTGGCAGCACTTTCGCAAGTGAATCTATTTAGTTAATTTTCTATAAACTGAAACATGAATTTATTTCCTGAAACTGATACTACAGCTATGTGCATTTTTTGTTAATCTACTATTTTTAGGTCAAGCCTTCACCATTATGATAGTTTATGTGTGGTCTCGTCGCAATGTCTTTGTACGTATGAACTTCTTTGGGTTAATGAACTTTCAGGTGAGATCTGTACTCTTTTTTTTTTTTGCTTTTGAGGTTTGGGGTTTGCTATGCCACAGTCAGTACATTATATTTTTATATTATATTATTATAATTTTTATTATATCATATTTTTTGCAGGCTCCATACTTGCCCTGGGTGCTTCTGGGTTTTTCAGTCCTGTTGGGCAATGCAATATCTGTTGATCTCGTTGGGATGGCGATCGGACACATGTATTTCTTCCTTGAGGATGTCCTACCACCACAACGAGGAGGTCAGAAGATATTAAAAACACCCAAGTTCCTGTAAGTTTATTGCTTATCAAAATTAATGGCACCTGTTGTGGATTTGTTTTTATGGTTTTAATTTTCAAACTGGCTAATAATTTGCTTAGGCACATAGAGTCTGTCTAATGAAAGCTGAGAGTAACTTTGAAGAAGAAGGGTATGGAAAAATTACTAAAAATATTTTTTTTTCACACCCGTGCCAGGTAAAGTTACTCTTAGCTTTCATTAGACAGACTAGCGGTTTGACAATTGAAACCGTATGTTTTAATCTGTCAAATGTATGATTTTCTTACACAATTGCACCTCTGTTCCTTATTAAATTGTATACATAGCTCCTGCACATTCTATTACTTTTCATTGTTTAATTTAATATAAGCCACCAAGCATAGGTATAGGTTAAGTTTTATTTTTAAACCAGGGTTCAGTAGAATACCAGCGCTGTGGCTCTCACTGCAGCATTAAGCTGAGCTGATTATCCTTTTTTTAGTTATCACTTTTTTCTTAATGTTATATTTACTGTTTATTCATTTTTATTGTGATTTTGTATGTATCTTTTTTTATGTATCTTAAAATAAAGTGCTTTTCTTCTATCATATTGAAATTTTCACCTATAAATATAAATTTCAGTAAGAAAATGCTAGACCCAGCTCCAGATGAGCCAGACTATGTTCCTCTGCCAGAGTTTGCCGATGTCAGACCAGGAGGCTTCAACTGGCAACGTCAAGATGGGGACGGTGACGCCGGCGCTAATGACAACA
Source organism: Ypsolopha sequella (assembly GCA_934047225.1). Taxonomy (NCBI): domain Eukaryota; kingdom Metazoa; phylum Arthropoda; class Insecta; order Lepidoptera; family Ypsolophidae; genus Ypsolopha; species Ypsolopha sequella. The sequence continues at coordinate 16,988,456 of OW203996.1, forward strand.
GATAAAACTATGACTTGGAATAGGCCAGTTTTGCAATATGTGTGTTGAATACAAGCCAAATGTTTTTATTTTATACATGTGTGGAATTTCTATCAAAACATTGATCATCTCATCACAACTTGAACATTATTTTTTTAAATGTACAAATATAGTGAACCAAATGGAATTCTATGTGGATGTGATGTTAAGTGTATGTATTATGTATAGGGTAACAGAATTAAAGTAAAAAATCGGTATGGATTGTTATTTTGAAAATAAAATATTAAATGCAATAGTTTTTAATTTACTGTTAACTTTTTTGCAATCTGGGTAGGGTTTGTATTATTCTTATATTTGCATCATTTTGATGGAAAGGGCATATCAATGATAGGAGCACATACATTTAAAATCAAAGTTTATTCAATAATTTCACACCAAGTTTGAACAATTTACTTTTAAATGTTAACTGTTTACAATTTTCATGAACTGATTAATACAAATATCGAATATTTCAAATGCTTCATTGATTCTTAAATTACACGGTCATAAGCAAAAGATATATCGGAATTTTAACAAATATTCTGAATTGAGGCGGAATATTGTTTCAATGTTTTCTTATAAAGTGTTATCATTTACACAAAGCTTACACAAATAACAAGCTGGTGATTCTTGAACTGGCTACTAACTGATGTAAGAGAAGGCAATCACATATAAAAAAAAAGTTTTAGACATTTACTGCTTACAACATGAGTGATTAAAATAATGGATACGCCTGGCATACCCAACCCTGTTTGAAGATATACATACACAAAACAAATAATTAATAAGGTTAGTTGCCCATACAATATGACGACTATTACTGAAAAAATTGAGGGTAAGTAATAAGACCTAAATAAAAAAAAACTACAAAACTAATTTACTATCACACAGATGTTTAAAAAATAATCATTTCCGAGTTAGAGTGTTCTAGCCACCCCTTAACATTTTGTTAAAAACTACATTAATAACAACAGTAAAACTATTTTCAGTCTTCATCAAACATCAAAACATTCACCCTCAACTCCAGTGTAATCTAGATATTCATTGTATAAGAAATTGTTCAAAGTAAAATGTACTTATTGATGTCGTACACGCGGACAGGTGAACATAAAAAGTCTATATAAAAATAAAATGAGATAAGACGTATACAATTTGCAACAATCGATTTTCTTTACTATGAAAAGAAAATGAGAGTTTATTTAAAAAAATTCGCCACCCAGTCGTGTCGCGAGGAGACAACCACGGACTAGGATCATATGATTCGCTACGACCAGAAACTGAACAACCATGTTCCACCAAACAGCAAAGGGTGCGGGGTAAGTAAAATATCTATCCCCGTTCCTCTTGCCTTACATTAAAACCGAAACCTGCGATTTATCTCAACAATTACATAATCAGACATCCCGTCACATAAATTATTGTGACACGAAAAATTTCTACAAATATACCACACACCATAAGCGAATTACATATAGTAATTCCAAACAGTTCAATTACAAATGTTAGATAAACGGATAAACTCACGTTAACATAGTGTATTTAAGTGCGGTTTCGCAGCCGGAAGGTGAAAAACCCGCCTTTTTCGAATTAACCGAAACAGAATACTTGAATTGAAAATTCACTCAATAGTTATTCAACAAAACCTTATTACATATGTATTGTGTATGCTGCCATGGCAAAATTTCCATTGGATTCTGTAAATTTGTATATCAAAAATTTTGAAATTTAATTCACAGAAACCAATGGCAACTGCGATGGCAACATACACAATACATGGATAATAAGGTTTTGTTGAATAACTATTAAGTGAATTTTGAATTTAATTGTTCTGTTTCGATTAATTAGAAAAAGGCGGGTTTTTCATAATCCAGCTGCGAAACCGCCCTTAAAGTTAAAATCGCATGCGTCAAAATGCGAGCGAAATGGTTCAGAATGAGTCATGCTGTGAGTGATTATTTTAGACGTCAAACTCATTTTCAAAAAAATTAATCTGTCGAGTGAATATTACCCAATTAGGTAACCGCCTTTGCAACCCAAAGATAAACGTCTAGAAAAACATATTTAAGTGTTACATTAATCAATAGGTATCTATTAGTTAACATAGTCAAAAGTCAAAAATAGGTGCGACGACGATAAGGTTTACATTTAAATTTATTTGGGGTACCGAACGAAGCGTACCGGAGCGAGATGACCTTCCTAGTTTTAACAGTAATATGATCTGCCTAGGCAAATCATGATATGCCCAATTCTACGATGTGCGGGCCACATCAATAAAATCTACTCTATGGGGACAAGACCCAGTTTATGTTTTTGTCGCTTTTGTATCACTCATTCTGAGATTGTGCATGGTGTTCGTGTTTACTTATTGATTTCTTTATGACCTTGCTAGCCTATGCACATTGCTACCCATATGTCTTGACGAATACCTGTTTGTTGAATACAAGGTTTGTACCGAATCTTGTTTGCCTGATTGATCCTAAATTCCTAACTTACCCATTAGACCTCGACACTTCTCTTTGCGACGACGACGACCTCAAAAGCAAGCTCAAGGCACGTAATGCTAAAATAACTGGAGTTATCATAGTTTGGAGTCCGGGTCACAAGCAAGTATTCGTCAAGGCAGGTATTAATGTCCGTAGGCTAGCAAGGTCTTAAAGAAATTATTGATTTTTGTAAAATGGTGGGCCCTACAGGATATAAAATTGTATGTCTTGGAGGACCCACCAATCAGTGGGTCCATTTGGTGGGTCTACAAAGACGTCAGTTAACCAACGCGTCAATGCACTTTGACAAAACGGAATGATAAAACGCGTCAACAAACTGATGCATTTGATGCTCGAAACGGTACGCGGTCTGTAAAAAAAAGCAAAAATGTCAAAATTTTTGACAAATTGATCTAGCATATTTTTTCGTAATTTTGATTCTTTGCTTTGCTCTTGCTTGGTAAAATAGTTGGTTATGAGCCTGTAATTCTGAAGAATAATGAGAGTAATCTTGAAGCAAAGTGTTGTTTGAAATATAAAAGCTTCTGTTGCAGTTCTTGTTTACTAAATATATAAAATAATCTATCCTTTTACCGATACGTAAGTAATGATGTGGCCCAATCGTGTCGGTTCAAAACTGTGACCTTTATCAGTTGATTTAAGTTAAAAGAAGTATAAAATTGTTTATTCAACCACATTTGAGTCGCCAAAATGGCATATCAAACGTTATTACAAGAGTATATGCTCATACCTCCAGTTACAAGAGCATATACAACGGCTTGTGTTATTACTACTTTAGCAGTGGTAAGTGCTGATTCTTTAACCCTGGAACACCTTACAGATAACACCAACATGCAAAATTGCGTACATAATATATTTAACTATTTCTTTCAAAAGTGCCTCACATACTCACATCATGCCTAAATTAATTGTTTGTTTACTTACTGGTATAAAATATTTAACTATTCTTCAAATGTTTCAGCAACTGGACTTAGTGTCACCATTCCAGCTTTATTTCAATCCCATACTAATTATGAAGAAATACCAGCTCTGGAGAGCCATAACTACATTCCTCTTTTTTGGGAATTTAGGATTTAACTTTTTCTTCAATATGATATTCACATATAGATATTGCCGGATGTTAGAGGAAGGGTCCTTCCGGGGCAGGACAGCTGACTTTGTTGTGATGTTCATATTTGGAGCTGTTCTCATGATTGTATCCTTTTTGAAATACCTGGTTAAAAAAGTTACGTACATACATATATATGTATATTCACACCTGTCTCCTAGGGGGGTAGGCAGAGACTACAGATTTTCATCTGTTATGATCCAGACAAAAGTTGTGTCTGCACATTAAAAATTCTTGCAAAAAATATTTATCCATCTTTATGTTCTGTTTTAACTCGAGAACTACTCAACAGTTTTGAATGCTATTTTCTTTATTATCATTGTCAACATTTAAGAGGTTTTAATAAAATAACCGGCAAGCTGAAAACAGTTGATATACATTGATTGAAAGACGAGCAAAGCCACAGACAAAAGCTATTATGCTTACATGTAAAAAGAGGTCTCTAAGGTTGAATAATACATTTATATTTTTAAAATATGTCCAACTTTTCAAGGGCTACAGCTACAACCCCATAGTTTTCCTGTTTGGTAGACTCACTACATTGTAGTCTGAATGTAAATTGTAGTTTGAATGGTCAATCAAATTTTTTACTTTTTTACCCACTACTTTTCTGGTTGGATATAGATGTTAAACACAAGATTTTTATTATTATGTAATGTTAGGGTGTAGGGGAACCCTTTTAGCGTTTATTGCTGGTGAGGCAGTTTTATTTAATTACGATTAAAACTAAAACTCAAATATTTACACGAATTGAAACGCAATTCTGTCAATCTGTGTAGGTAGAATGTCAAAAAAACTGCATCGAAAATGCATGAAACTGAATGCAATACCTGCCAGCATTAGGTTTAGGTTAAAACTGTTAAAAAACCGACTCTATACTGTCTTGTGGCTACTACCTCTAGAGTGTGTATAAAAAGCTGAAGACGCAGAGGGAGGGCAGGCCCCGCCCGCAGTAATAGAGAGCAGGCACCTGTGTGAGCCATAGGCAACCAACAAGCCGAAGCTGCGGAAGTGAGCATGGGTACCTGCGCTTTGTTACGCAAGGGCAAAGGGCCTTCACATCCCGCAGCTCCGTTGCCGATTCAAAAGTGAATTTATGTCATGAAAGTTTTTTCAGTATTGATAGGTTAAAATGGTCCAAAAATCAACTTCTGCACTGGTAGGTTTAAATGGCTCAAAAACCGATAAATAAAACCGGATTCGCTCCAACTTGAAACAATTTTTTTTTAATCCAAAAAATGTTATAGAGGAAGGGGTGTTTCTGCACTCTCCTTTTTAAGGGGGTCTTCCATTTTCTTCCACCCAAACTTTATAAATATAACTTGAATTTACGATTATAACCAACATGACCACATAAAAAAAGGGGTGGTTCCGATGAAGGAGGGGAGGTCCAGGGGTAACGCCCCCCTCACCCAGCTCAACTTTCTATGACTGTGTTTAATATCTATATTTTACCCTGAGTCTTTGCCAGTATTTAACCACAAAATTTACAATTTAACTCTTTTCTTTCCGAAAATGGTTGTGTTGCTAACTAGATACCATCGTAACATTTCGAAATAATAAAATACCTATTAAGAATTTCTAATAAGAATATCTGTGATTCTTAATAAATTTATGGTAACTCTGAAAACAGTGTTCAACTGAGTTAGTTTTGCTGAAAATTACAATAATTATGAAATATTATTTGATTCGAAATATTCAATGATCATATTTATTAATTAATTATTTTAATATTTATTTTAATTTTCATATTTAACAAAAAAAGGCACAAAATGTGTTGAGACTTTTTAAAAGAATAAGCATAGTGGGTTGATTGACCCAAATATGTGCAAAGGCAAAGAATGTGTTAAGGGGTTAGAAAGTGCTGCCACTTTAGAAAGTAATTTTCACTTGGTAGAATAATTATTGAAAATCTGCTCAAGTCTAGAAATAGCAATGAACTATTATTACATAGCAAAGTTCTATTTATAGCTACAATTTTAACTTGGCAAAAAGTGGAAGTTTTTGCAAAAGTTGAAATTTTAACTCATCAATGATGTTGTCTTTGAAAACTATGCTATGTAAAAATAGTTCATTGCTATTTCTAGACAATATTTGAGCAGATTTTCAATAATTATTCTAGTGAGTTAAAATTGTTTTTTTTTTTTTCTAACGTGGCAGCACTTTCGCAAGTGAATCTATTTAGTTAATTTTCTATAAACTGAAACATGAATTTATTTCCTGAAACTGATACTACAGCTATGTGCATTTTTTGTTAATCTACTATTTTTAGGTCAAGCCTTCACCATTATGATAGTTTATGTGTGGTCTCGTCGCAATGTCTTTGTACGTATGAACTTCTTTGGGTTAATGAACTTTCAGGTGAGATCTGTACTCTTTTTTTTTTTTGCTTTTGAGGTTTGGGGTTTGCTATGCCACAGTCAGTACATTATATTTTTATATTATATTATTATAATTTTTATTATATCATATTTTTTGCAGGCTCCATACTTGCCCTGGGTGCTTCTGGGTTTTTCAGTCCTGTTGGGCAATGCAATATCTGTTGATCTCGTTGGGATGGCGATCGGACACATGTATTTCTTCCTTGAGGATGTCCTACCACCACAACGAGGAGGTCAGAAGATATTAAAAACACCCAAGTTCCTGTAAGTTTATTGCTTATCAAAATTAATGGCACCTGTTGTGGATTTGTTTTTATGGTTTTAATTTTCAAACTGGCTAATAATTTGCTTAGGCACATAGAGTCTGTCTAATGAAAGCTGAGAGTAACTTTGAAGAAGAAGGGTATGGAAAAATTACTAAAAATATTTTTTTTTCACACCCGTGCCAGGTAAAGTTACTCTTAGCTTTCATTAGACAGACTAGCGGTTTGACAATTGAAACCGTATGTTTTAATCTGTCAAATGTATGATTTTCTTACACAATTGCACCTCTGTTCCTTATTAAATTGTATACATAGCTCCTGCACATTCTATTACTTTTCATTGTTTAATTTAATATAAGCCACCAAGCATAGGTATAGGTTAAGTTTTATTTTTAAACCAGGGTTCAGTAGAATACCAGCGCTGTGGCTCTCACTGCAGCATTAAGCTGAGCTGATTATCCTTTTTTTAGTTATCACTTTTTTCTTAATGTTATATTTACTGTTTATTCATTTTTATTGTGATTTTGTATGTATCTTTTTTTATGTATCTTAAAATAAAGTGCTTTTCTTCTATCATATTGAAATTTTCACCTATAAATATAAATTTCAGTAAGAAAATGCTAGACCCAGCTCCAGATGAGCCAGACTATGTTCCTCTGCCAGAGTTTGCCGATGTCAGACCAGGAGGCTTCAACTGGCAACGTCAAGATGGGGACGGTGACGCCGGCGCTAATGACAACAGATAAAACTATGACTTGGAATAGGCCAGTTTTGCAATATGTGTGTTGAATACAAGCCAAATGTTTTTATTTTATACATGTGTGGAATTTCTATCAAAACATTGATCATCTCATCACAACTTGAACATTATTTTTTTAAATGTACAAATATAGTGAACCAAATGGAATTCTATGTGGATGTGATGTTAAGTGTATGTATTATGTATAGGGTAACAGAATTAAAGTAAAAAATCGGTATGGATTGTTATTTTGAAAATAAAATATTAAATGCAATAGTTTTTAATTTACTGTTAACTTTTTTGCAATCTGGGTAGGGTTTGTATTATTCTTATATTTGCATCATTTTGATGGAAAGGGCATATCAATGATAGGAGCACATACATTTAAAATCAAAGTTTATTCAATAATTTCACACCAAGTTTGAACAATTTACTTTTAAATGTTAACTGTTTACAATTTTCATGAACTGATTAATACAAATATCGAATATTTCAAATGCTTCATTGATTCTTAAATTACACGGTCATAAGCAAAAGATATATCGGAATTTTAACAAATATTCTGAATTGAGGCGGAATATTGTTTCAATGTTTTCTTATAAAGTGTTATCATTTACACAAAGCTTACACAAATAACAAGCTGGTGATTCTTGAACTGGCTACTAACTGATGTAAGAGAAGGCAATCACATATAAAAAAAAAGTTTTAGACATTTACTGCTTACAACATGAGTGATTAAAATAATGGATACGCCTGGCATACCCAACCCTGTTTGAAGATATACATACACAAAACAAATAATTAATAAGGTTAGTTGCCCATACAATATGACGACTATTACTGAAAAAATTGAGGGTAAGTAATAAGACCTAAATAAAAAAAAACTACAAAACTAATTTACTATCACACAGATGTTTAAAAAATAATCATTTCCGAGTTAGAGTGTTCTAGCCACCCCTTAACATTTTGTTAAAAACTACATTAATAACAACAGTAAAACTATTTTCAGTCTTCATCAAACATCAAAACATTCACCCTCAACTCCAGTGTAATCTAGATATTCATTGTATAAGAAATTGTTCAAAGTAAAATGTACTTATTGATGTCGTACACGCGGACAGGTGAACATAAAAAGTCTATATAAAAATAAAATGAGATAAGACGTATACAATTTGCAACAATCGATTTTCTTTACTATGAAAAGAAAATGAGAGTTTATTTAAAAAGATTCGCCACCCAGTCGTGTCGCGAGGAGACAACCACGGACTAGGATCATATGATTCGCTACGACCAGAAACTGAACAACCATGTTCCACCAAACAGCAAAGGGTGCGGGGTAAGTAAAATATCTATCCCCGTTCCTCTTGCCTTACATTAAAACCGAAACCCGCGATTTATCTCAACAATTACATAATCAGACATCCCGTCACATAAATTATTGTGACACGAAAAATTTCTACAAATATACCACACACCATAAGCGAATTACATATAGTAATTCCAAACAGTTCAATTACAAATGTTAGATAAACGGATAAACTCACGTTAACATATCCTGCGGTCCGAAATAGAATTACAATGGATAATAAGTCATTCACTTCATACTTTTGTAATCGATTTTAGCGATGTAATTCTATTTCGGACCGCAGGGGGAGTGTATTTAAGTGCGGTTTCGCAGCCGGAAGGTGAAAAACCCACCTTTTTCGAATTAACCGAAACAAAATACTTGAATTGAAAATTCACTCAATAGTTATTCAACAAAACCTTATTACCTATGTATTGTGTATGCTGCCATGGCAAAATTTCCATTGGTTTCTGTAAATTTGTATATCAAAAATTTTGAAATTTAATTCACAGAAACCAATGGCAACTGCGATGGCAACATACACAATACATGGGTAATAATGTTTTGTTGAATAACTATTGAGTGAATTTTGAATTTAATTGTTCTGTTTCGATTAATTAGAAAAAGGCGGGTTTTTCATAATCCAGCTGCGAAACCGCCCTTAAAGTTAAAATCGCATGCGTCAAAATGCGAGCGAAATGGTTCAGAATGAGTCATGCTGTGAGTGATTATTTTAGACATCAAACTCATTTTCTAAAAAATTAATCTGTCGAGTGAATATTACCCAATTAGGTAACCGCCTTTGCAACGCAAAGATAAACGTCTAGAAAAACATATTTAAGTGTTACATTAATCTATTAGTTAACATAGTTATGCAAAAGCTCTTGAAATTATGAAAGCCTCGCGGCCGCGTCTAAAGGCACAGGCCGAGCGAGCTTTCCAATAGAAAACGACTCATCATCATCAGAACACGCTGAAACGGCGCGCGCGCATTCCGGACGAGTTTTCTCAAATTTTAAGTGAGTTTATCCGTTAATCCAACATGTCAACCCACATTAATTTTAATGACATAATAGTTAAATAATTTTTTTATCGTCAGACTGACGCTATAGGGAACTTTTGCTAAATTAAATCTAATAATAACTACATTAAGGGGCCCGTCAATCCCGTTACGTAATATAACATGAACGTTGCTGTTGACATAAATATAAGATTGGTGATGACAAACATTTAACAGAGAAAATGTACAGTGGAGACCACATCAAGCTATACACTTGCAGTACGACATTAGCCCCTACAGAGTAGAATATAAGATAGGTATAAAGTCCAATGTGTCTTACTTGATGCGGTCTCCACTGTACAACCAACACGTAACACAGCCTACACTAATTGCTTCAATGATCATAGTTGACTGATTTTACTATATAAATGAGTCATGTTGAACCTGGGGTCTACCGCGTAATTCTCATTTGTATCAACTTCAAGCAAATGCATGCGAAATTCGACGCGTGCAAAAGAGATGGCATGTTAGGCGGGCGTCGTCGCACGCACCTCAAATTTCATTCTCAAGTTGATGTTGATACAAATGAGAATTACGCGGTAGAGCCACTGTTTTTTTGACTCTGTTTGAAATATTTTGAATGATAGATGTATTAATTTTATAGATATAGACGCTGTTGCGTATTCTAAGAGTTGCATCGACCGTCGATAAAGAAACGTTTTAGCGACCCTAGCGCACTGTGATTCAAGTTCACTACTCCGAACTGGAGTCTTATTGTCTAACTCCAATACCTATCGCTTTCAAATTTTAGCTAAAAATTATGTGTGATGTCAGTTCTAGCCAATCACGATATATTCATAGCGATCGATGTTGAAATTAGACAATAGAGGCCTTATATCTAAGTTCGACATCTATCGCTTTTAAAGGCATCGTGATGGGCTAGAAATGACGTCACACATTTCGAAAGCGATAGCGATAGATGTTAAAGCTATATAATAAGGCTCCTAGGTTTATAAACTCGGTGTATCTATTTCAGTTCCATGGAACAATGAATACGTCGTCCGGCTAGTTTATAGCGCGTGTATGGGCGTCTTGGTAGTAAAAAACGTAACAAAATCATATCGTCACGACATAAATCACAGAGGGGGTGTCAGAGGCGTTCTCAAGTGTGAAATGTAAGTCACAGTCCACACTTTGCACACCTGCTGGTTGAAGTGCGGCTTATACGAGAATTTCAGTGGCAACGATCATTATAACACTACGGAGACCAGCGGGTCTACCGCGTAATTCTCATTTTCATCAACATCAACTTGAGATTGAAATTTGACGTGCGTGCGACGACGCCCGCCTAACAGGCCATCTCTTTTGCACGCGTTGAATTTCGCATGCATTTGCTTGAAGTTGATACAAATGAGAATTACGCGGTAGAGCCCATGGTCCAACACATAAGTAGCATAGTTTCAAATTGTAAGTTTTTTTTTAATAAAACATTCGCTGTGAAATTTAAATGGACGATTACCACCTGATAGCCGTTCATAAATTAACACTTTCGTCAGGTTCCAACACTGACAGCAGGATAGCGTATACAATTTTCAACGCGTGCGACAGAGATGGCATTAGAACCTGTGTCGGGACCTCTAATTTATGAACGCGGCCCAAGCTGGCCGTATAAGAGCTGCCATGGTATATATACCGTGATGTGGCGTTGACTGTACTATTGCTACGCATATGTCAGAACGCGACTTTACAAACTGCCTAACTTACCCGAACAGAGAGTAAAAAAAAATTTTTTTGGTTTCATATTCTCTACCCTACTGATTTCGCCAAAGATTTTTTTTTTAAATCACATTGAATTAATATTTTCATAGAGCTACAATAGCTAGAAGCACCGTTATGTCATCTGGCTTTCCACCTGTAAATAAAGAAAAAATTAGGTTAACTTTCATTTTTTTAATCAAACTTTTCTTCCTTTACGATTAGTTTTTGTTTTCTTAAATGTACCCCCAGAAAAGTGAAAATGTTGTTAGTAGATTGTAAGCATCTGACATTTGACTGGAAATTTCTTGGTTTTCCGGCAGAATTTCGAACATAAGTGGTTGGATTACTTATATAGAAAGTAATTTCTATACACAGTCATAACTACAGGTCCCGGCAGTAAATAATGCACATCGTATCGTAGCGTCATCTCTGTCGCACGAAGCACTAACAGACTGGTGACAGAGACGACGCTCTACGAAGCCGAAGATAACCGATGTGTATTATTTACTGCCGGGTACTGTAGTTTGTTTCTGTAGCTTAAGAGTTGGTAAGGTTATACTGTTAGGACATTAAGGATTTTGCGACATTTGGAAACTTCCCCGGTTAAACAATAAATAAAATTTGGACAAGTGCGAGTCGGACTCGCGCACGAAAGGTTCTGTACCATTACGGGTAACGGAACCCTTAATTTTTTATGGTAAATAACAACAATATAGATGCCATAGCAACTTTAATGCGACAAAAACAAGCCGTTAAAATAGTAGCGCCTGGCAAACAATTCGCGGCTTCCACTGAGTACGGAACCCTAATATCTTAACCGCTATATTTTTCCTGTAATCCTGTAAATATTCTAATTCTCGCTTAACAGAGGCCCTCTTGACTTCCTGTTTGCGCATCGCAGTTAGTTTATACACTGCCCAATATAATAAACTTGTGGAGCATATGCAGTGTTAAATATCTACCCAAAAACGCAAGCCGGAGTGAAAAATGCGAATTTTGTACTTTTAATTAATAAATTCTTACTTTACTAACTTGTCGCAAAAGTTGTTCTTTTTCCCCTTTTAAACCCTACCTTGCATTCGACCGCATGAAATATTTTTGAACACAAGTAGACCTCACAGGTAAAAAGTTTGGCCACCCCTGCCTATACTTATTTACGAACAACTCAGAGTCAATTTATTACTAGTCTATGAAGCCAAAATTTTATTTTGCGTTTTTAACAAAAAAAGATCATTGAACATTGGTCCTGACCACTTACCGAGTCGAGAGAATAGTTAGTATATAGGTATCCCACTATTGAAATAATAGACTACGGCCGCGCCGTGGGTAACCCTATGTATCGAGTAACAAGATGTGACCAATTCGGAGATGTGTAGAACAAAAAACTACATCAAAATAAACAGGGTTGGCTGACCGCAATCTGGAGCATTTTGTTACATAGTTACTTATTTCCTTACAATTGTAGTGGTATCATATTTATATAAATATACAAATCTATATATCTCTGTAGGTTTTAGTAGTTTATGCTACAAGGGCACAAAGGAATAAATTTTTAAACGTAACCGAGTAATTTATTGCTTTTACGCCCGTGTATCATACTACGTTTTTCAATGCATAGTGTGAGGAAATGAAAACAAATATAATCTTGTGAACCTTAAATTATAATTGGCTCAAAAAGACTGTATCCAGAGCCGTTAAACAGTGTAAAAAAAAGTATAACATCTATGGTACACAGGAAAGTCTGCAGGTTAGCCAACCATTGTAAATAAATTAAAAAAAATAATAATAATAAAGCCCTAGGGCAAAATAATCGACTTTTTGTTCGGTTTTGATGCATAAAAAGTGGGCCTTTACGAGCACATGCATTGAAAAAAATATTGTGAGCCGATATCGTATTAAGATCTGTCCGACAATATCGATCTCACGTGAACTCATGCTATTTCTTTTCCTCCCTTTCGGTCAAACTATAGTACCACCGGTGATACAAAGTTGAGGCGTACAAAAAGCAGTAAAGGACCTCACCGATAGCATCGATGCCGTTCTGCCGGGCGCTCTTCGCGAACGGCGACATATAGCAGCCGTCGAAGCTGAGGTTCCTTGCCATCCAAGCGATGGAGTTGGCGACTCCCTGCAGCCGGGTGGAGTCTGCCGCGAGCCCCTCGGCGCGTCGCATCTCCGCGACCAGCACGACCTCCGGCACGTTGTCGAACACGCCGTCCGTCGCCACAAGGATCACGTCTCCACACTCCACTGGGAACTCGGACCGCTCCGCTGATTCAGGCCTGCAAGTTGGAGTCGTCGAGTTTATTTAGACTGTTAAATTTCTCTCTGTAGCAGACTTTTGTTAGCATTGCTTTGCAAATAATCATGCACAAAAACTTTAAAGCGTGTTTATAGTTTGCGGTATCATTTAAAACGTAAAGCATAAAATAAAACAACTTTCATAGAAAAGTCTCATCCATCTGCCATCGTCCACTGCTGGACATAAGCCTTTCCAGGACTTTGCCACTCCCGGCGGTCATCCTGGAAGAATTGCCCATATTCACATACGCTGGGCAGGCGGGTTGGTGAGCGCGGTGACAGAACCCTCGCACCAGCGACGCCGCTGCCCGTCACCAGTCTGTTCCATATAAGGCCCAGCTATTAGGGATGGATATACCGCCATCCATCGGTCTCAGGCATTAACAGGTGGTAGAGCTGATGCCGGGCTTGACTGTGGTGGTACCACCATCTTACTTGGAGACCCCCTCGAAGTAATTCGGGGTGAGAGTAAGAGGACAGCTCACAGGCAAAAAACCAGGAGGCCCACCATAGAAAAGTCTAATTGACATTAAACTATGGTCGCCTTAAAAATAGTATTTTGTGCAACTGTGACATAATGTAAGACATTGGGACACGAGTGCTTGATTTGCACGAGTGTCCCAATGTCTAATTATGTCCAATTGCTCACAATAATTTATCTACGACCATAAAAAATAATTTCAAGAAAAATCAGAAAAAGAACAGTCGTCATGATACTGTTGCCTGAGAGCATTGAACATATTAATAACCTGGGACCAATCAGAATAGAGCGTGGCTTAAGTAATTAAGACAGACCGTTATTGCTTGTGATTGGTTCTCTAGTGGTGTTATAATAAATTCTGCGCTGTGATTAGCCAAATTGATTATAATGTAACATTATAACATCGGTCAAACAAAACTAGGTACTTTTAAAATCGCTTTTGATGTTGTAAAAAATTACCTCATTGCAGTATTTGAGTAGACAAAAACATTTTATTTAATTATATTCAAATTAAGAAAAACAATCATAAGTTTTGCGTTTGGGAAAGCGAACCGGAACGCATAAATTTTCCGGAGGGGTCATCTTGGCTCAAGTATACATCCACGCATTTTTTTGGGTTCCGTACCCAATGGGTAACCAACGGGACCCTATTTCTAAGACTCCGCTGTCCGTCAGTCACCAGGCTGTATCTCATGAACCGTGATAGTTAGACAGTTGAAATTTTCACAGATGATGTATTTCTGTTGCCGCTATAACAAGAAATACTAAAAAACAGAATAAAATAAATATTTAAAGGGGCTCCCATACAACAGACATGTTTTTTTTTGCCGTTTTTAAAGATAATGGTATAATAATGGAACCATGATAATGGAACCCTTCGTGCGCGAGTCCGACTCGCACTTGGCCGGTTTTTATTAAATATTTTGAGATATTTCTACTTTCTGACTACTTTTGATTTCGTTGCTTAGACAATAACTAAGCTGTTAATAATCTATTCAAAATGTTCCTGAACCGTCAAGTTCAAGATTTTGGAATCAAAGTGGATGATTTTCTGGCGGGTCACGACCTCTGTGACGCCCCTCCCTCCTCGGATCGCCACTGGCATCATAGGCCAAGCAATGAATTCTCAAAGAAAGGTATAGAGGGAAATGGTTGGAACACAATTTTTGACTTCGTAATGTTGTTTGGACTCGTTAGGAGGTAAACATATCAAAAGTCCCTGCTCCTAGCCCTAATGTTGGGGGGCGGGGGGGGGGGGTCGAAGGTCCCTTTTTTCGGTTTTGTGCATATATCTCAGAAAGTATGCGTAATAGCGACATAAAACTTAAGACAAAATAAAAGCT
Source organism: Ypsolopha sequella (assembly GCA_934047225.1). Taxonomy (NCBI): domain Eukaryota; kingdom Metazoa; phylum Arthropoda; class Insecta; order Lepidoptera; family Ypsolophidae; genus Ypsolopha; species Ypsolopha sequella. The sequence goes on from OW203996.1 coordinate 17,003,697, forward strand.
GATTAAATTTAATACAAGTTTTATTCAGTCAAGTTTTTCGATATCTTGTATAGTTTTAAAGATATCCGCTCTTGAAAGTCTGTAAACTTGGAAAAAAAATTTTTTTTACATTTTTGCTCTTTTTGACCAATTAAGTAACTATTCAACGATGCACTCAAAAATAAATGCCGGCCGTAGGGTTCTGCGCTATACAAACTATTGAACACTACGACCAAGGATGTAAATGTCACACAGCTACACATCGTATTTGACGGAGGGTTCCTGGTCAATAAAGTAATTTGGCAAAGAGGTGCCAAGATATCGACAATCTGCGAGAGCTACATCCACTTTATCACGAAGAACTACCACGGAAAGAGATGTACTGTAGTCTTTGACGGCTATTCCTCATCAACCTCAAGCACGACAGTAGCAGAACAGCAAAGGCGCTATCGGCTCAGCAAATCTGCTGACATCCATTTCACCGAAGACACCGAGATAAACGTTAAACAAGAATATTTTCTGTCGAACAAAAGCAGGCTCATCAACATGCTTAAGGTGAAGCTTGAGGACAATGGGATCAGGACCCTTCAAGCAGAAAGTGATGCGGATGTTCTGATTGTGGATACGGCTGTGGAAATGTCGGAAACATCTGTCGGCATTGTAGGTGAAGATGTCGATCTCATAGTCCTCTTGATGGCTAAAGCTGATGTGCATAAGGACATTATTTTCATCAAGCCTGGACGTGGGAAGACAAGGAATTCCTTATTCTCGTCCCAAGAGCTGCAGCAACAAGGTTTCAAGGACGTACTGTTTTTGCACGCCTTTACTGGATGCGACACAACATCTTCCGCATTTCTAAAAAGCAAGGTCGCATTTGCGAAGTTGTATCTGAAGTCGCCAGAGGTTCAGAAAGCAGCAGCGGTCTTTTTAGACTCTTCCTCCACCACCACCCAATTACAAAAGGCAGGTGAAACTTGCATCTTGAGGTGGTATGGGGCTCCAGTGAAAGAAGTCTCTCTCAATGATTACAGGTACAAGTCATTCTTGAAATCGGTGGCCACCATCAAGCCTGATATCTCTTGTCTTCCTCCCACCGAGGGAGCAGTAAAACGGAATTCCCTCCGAACATTCCGCCAAGTTCAGCTGTGGCTGGGAAATAACCTGCCTCCTCTGATGTACGGGTGGAAGATTGAGAACAACTGCCTGGTCCCAGTGCACAGTGAGTTAGCAGCTGCACCGGACGGCATCTTGAAAATGATTTTCTGCCGATGCACGAAAGACTGTGCCAGCTCGAAGTGTGTCTGCAAGAAAGCAAGCCTCAAATGTTCCCCAGCATGCCAAAATTGCCAGGGGAACTGCCTGAATGGGGTCCCTCAAGGTGACTGCGAAGATGAAGAAGAACAGGAGAATCCTCTGACCGTTTCATCATACCTTTTCATCGGTCCTTCATACCCCAAGAGAGCAAGAAAATTACTGAATGGTACCTACTGTTGTAATGTTTTTTTTTTTATTCACACAATAAACATCATTTCAACTTAATGGTTGTGTTTTATAAAACTAATCCAATGTCTTGAATACACTCATATATCTACAAACAGGTCATAGCAAAACATTTTCCCATTCAAATGGTCTAGATCTTCCTTAATTAAGTGTGAGCCACCTGGTCAGCGGGCCTACAAGTAAATATTCTAAAATGAACATCTGTGCTATTTATCCAAAGCGAAGATATCTGTCAGAGATCGAAGGTGACCGACATAGCCTGCCAAATCAGTAAGTTGAAGTGGCAGTGGACTGGCCATATTTGTCGCCGACATGATAACCGTTGGGGCCGAAAGGCATTGGAATGGAGACCACGTACACCAAAGCGTAGCGTAAGCCGCCCTTGTGCGTGCCCGTTGGGCTGACGATCTGAAGGACGTGGTGGACGGCAGCTGGATGAGGTTGCTGGTCCGCCAAGAGTGGCGTAATATTGGGGAAGCCTATGTCCAGCAGTGGACAAATACAGGCTGATGGATGGATGGATGGTGCTATTTAGACATCGATGCATTGTTGAAGAGTTATCCGGTCAAAAAGAGCAAAAATGTGAAGCAAAAATGTTTTTTTTCAAAATGACAGACTTTCAAGAGCGGATATCTCTAAAACTATACAAGATATCGAAAAATTTGACTGAGTAAAACTTGTATAAAATTTTATCAGCTTTCATTTTGTCTTAGGTTTTATGTCGCTATAACGTATACTTTCTGAGATATATGCACAAAACCGAAAAAAGGGACCTTCGAACCCCCCCCCCGCCCCCCAACATTAAGGCTAGGAGCAGGGACTTTTGATATGTTTACCTCCTAACTAATCCAAACAACGTTACGAAGTCAAAAATTGTGTTCCAACCATTTCCCTCTATACCTTTTCATTGCTTGGCCTATCAACCTTAACGACGTCTTGTTTGACCGCCTCTGTGATTCAAACGTCATTGCGATCACTAACGCGGAGGTCGCAGGATCAATCCCAGTTGGGGCACATTTGTGTTTGTCCTACGTCCTTCAGAAGGCAAGTTAACCTGCCCATATTTGTACTTTAAATACGACAATAGGGCTCATCAATCACCCATCATGCTTGGATGTAATAACCGTTGATGAAACGTGGTTATGACTGGGGACTGTTGACTTGCATTACTTGAAACTCTGAAACATCTCTTGACAAACAATCGGGATTTCATGTCTTAACTAAGTGTTTTGTTTGTAAATTTCTTTAGACTGTGTTATTGGTTTGGCCATATAGAGAGAACGAATCATTTGGACAAGTGCAAGTCCGACTCACGTACAAAGGGTTCCGTACAACCACACAATACGGGTACGGAACCCTAAAACATTGTAGTTATTTACATAAATTTATAGTAAATATCAACAACATCAGCTAAAGTGGTAGCGCCTAACAAACTCTGAGTATGGAACACTAAATTTTATTATTTTTTGTTTTACTATTGACTTGAGTATGTAAGTACAACAATCTGACCAATTAACTACTTTTTCGAGGGTTTTTTGTATGGAGACCTCCCTTCAACTATTTTTTACACAAAAAATGTATATATCGTCACGACATCAATCGCCGAGGGGGTGTCAGAGGTGTTCCGAGTGTGAACTGTGAAATGCAAGTCACAGTCCACACTCAGTACACCCGCTTTTCACTAACGATTATTACGTCCCACCGTGATGGGTGGTGAGCTCTATCGCCGTACTTCGGGCATAAATACACGCTTTACAGGGCATGCAGGTTTCCTCGAGATGTTTTCCTTCACCGTTCAGCAAATGGTAAGTAAGAACAAATATTATGCACATAAATTCCGAAAAAATCATTGGTGCATGCCCGACCGGGGATCGAACCTGGATCTCAAGATTTCCACCTCTGACCTCCCACCGCTTTTTTTATTTTTATTATTTGCGGTGTTAGAGCCGACGATATTTATCGTTGCGAGCCGTTAACAGAAGCTAGTTGACAAATAAGTATAAAAAGCCATTTATTATGTTGTCAGATATATTAACGGTATTTTCCTGGCACTGACAAGACAAAAGGAAATTTAAAACAAAAAAAAAACAAATTCAGTATTTGCGGACAGTTGTTTGCGGCCCTCGACCCCGAAAAACGACGGTTCAGTGTCAAAACAAGCTGACGTCACTAACAAAAACATAACATTATGTCGTAATATACGATCACGTGAATTTATAGCTGGCACTAGTCCAATGTGCTAAAAATTCTAATATTAGTGCACGCAGAAAATACAACACTGCTGATGGCGGAATGAGCACATGACTTTTGGTCCCGAGTTCAAGAGAAAGCTCATCATTACAACAACATAGCGGATAAAAATAATCACGAGACTTGTTTTGCTGCGTACAAACTATCTGCAGAGTTCATAAAAAACTCAGTTACAAGCAACATAAAAAAATATAGCGACTAACAAAATACTTAAGGGGCCATACCGTGAAAATTGACACTTTTTGAAGTTATTTATCTGCTCTTTTAATGAAGTTCCAAGTAAAATAAATTAGTATACCAATTTTAGGACCTTTTACTAGATTTTGGTCTATCAGAAACGCGATAGGAGGAATTTCATTCGATAGAAATAATTATTGAAATCAGGTCTAAATTTACACATTTTTTGATATTCTGACAAATTAGGATAGCATACAGACTTGAAAAATATTTATTTAGATGGGTTTTAACTACACCTAAATTACTGGTTATGGAATTTTTTGTTGCTATTTTAGTTAATTTTCCATTAATTTAAAACCGACTTTTTGACAATTTCCCCCAAATCCTTCCCTTTCGCACTGCCGGTCTTTCTGCCTGGAGTAACGGGGACCTTTGCTATTTTAGCATATTAAAACAAAATATTTTTAACAAATAAAATTTGTGTAGGTAGTTAAGGAGTTGAACTACATTATAATTTTTCAGATTTCACACAAGTATCTCAAGCATCGGGAGAAAAAATCGGAAAGATCACTAAAATCACGAAAAATGTAATTTAGCGTTGCAAACAGAAAAAAATCTTTTTTTTGTTCCAATTTGAAATATATTTCTTTTCGTAAAGAGTTCAAAGTACCTTATTCATATAAAATATTAATATGTTTTTCCTTTCGTTATTTAAAAATAAATACACAAACTTCCTAATTCTTTTTGCGTAATGTTTCTGTACAGGAAAAATGTAGAATGTTTGAGTATTTCTTTTAAAATAACGAAAGGAAATAAAAAATAATAAAAATCTGTAAAGGCTACTTTCATTTCTTTGCTCTATAAAAAAATATTTAAGTTTGTAGTTAGATCAGTAGACTGATCATACTAGTTCCAAAGCCAAATTACGTTTTCCGTGATTTTACTGATCTTTCCGATTTTTTTTCTCAATGATTGTGATGCTTGTGTCAAATCTGAAAAATTATAATGTAGTTCAACTCCTTAACTACCTACACAAATTTTATTTGTTAAAAATATTTTGTTTTAATATGCTAAATTGTCCAAACGCGAGAGCATGTTTGGCGAAACGGACCCTTAATGAGCCAGTGTTTGTAATTTGACTAGACAGTATCTAAATAGTATTTCCTGCAACTATGACATGACGAGAGGCATTATGACACGTTTGTTCGTTTCATAGTAGGCTGCACGAGAGTCCCAATGGCTAATTATGTCCAGTTGGACACAATACTTTATCTGCAACCATCAAAAATATTGTCTTCACGTGACATTATCAACTATACGCGGGAATTTTACCGTTTGAGGTCCAAAAAAAACTATACGTACCTATTTAATTTTGGACACAAATGTTCCGTAGGACTACGTCTTTTTTTGTCTTTTTTGTCTACGGAACATTTGTGTTCTCTCAAAGGTCTCAGGTACACAAATCACAAAACAGTTTGCGGTCGTCATATTTATCAAACGAGTAACCCATTGGAGCCTGCAGTATACATGTCGCCAACGGATGGTTAAATCTGCTTCCTGATTGGACGCCTAGGATGTCGGCACCCAATTGAATAGCTCTGCTACTCTGCTGGTTTAATTAAGATACCTCAACGTTTAACGTGTTGGCTACCTAAAAGCTAGCTTGGAAAGGGCTAACTATACCAAAAGCCGCAGCGTCATTTAAATTTAGTTCATTTTTCTGCTACTACAGCAACGCTAATGGCGTCAACACAACAGCTGATTACGTGATTAATAAATCGTGTATTAATGTTTAGTTACGTTTTGTAATTAAAATAATAAGAATAATTAATTAAGATAATGTTCATTTTTGCGAAATCCATCGCTATGAATACTCTAAATATTATTAGAGTGCATTACAAAATATCGATCAGAAACAAATCCAAAGACAAGTATTGGAAAAAATTCCCCGGGCCAGGATTCGAACCTGCGACCTCTTGTTATCAAGATAAGCGCGCTACCAATTGCGCCACCGAGGTTCCTACCCAGACCGGTGAATTTTTTTTCATCATACCTATCACTGTTATGTGTGCATCTGCCTGATATACTAGTTTGTACTGCACATATAGAACGCTCACGAGGGCGTTATGTGATTTCACGCCTTGTTCTTAAACCTTGAAAAAATAACAGTGACAAGTATGATGAAAAAATTCACCGGTCTGGGTAGGAACTTCGGTGGCGCAATTGGTAGCGGGCTTGTCTTGATAATAAGAGGTCGCAGGTTCGAATCCTGGCCCGGGGAATTTTTTCAAATACTTGTCTTTGGATTTGTTTCTGATTGATATTTTCTAGTTTGTAAAACACTCTAATAATATTAAGAATAATTAATGTTTATCACAACTTTTATCGCTTTAGTTACGAGTATAAAATTTACGAAGTTTTTCTTTAAGAAAAGTAATTTAAAAAAAAAGAGAAAAGTAGTTCAATATAATTTGTTTTTCACACGTTATGGTATTAGTATTTTGTATTAGTATTATCAGAAAAATAAATTTCCACCCACCTTATGGTCTTTTGGCCACGATAACAATATATCATGATATCATTTAACCAAAAGGCTAAGCGTCGTTCAAGCCATACTTTTTAATCAAGATGAAGGGTTTGTAGCGTTAGGGCTTTTAGAGTTAAGGGTTTGGCTCTACATGAGAACTGAAAACATTTTAACAGCGAAAGTGTTATGAGCGTGTGAGTCATAGCAACCTACTTTAAATTTTATGTTTTTGGTGGGGTTAAATTTACTGATACTATAAAACATTTTTACGATTTCTGTTCGGTTAATCATTGAATTGGTGTTCTTAGTTACACACTGTATTTTTTGAGGCTGTTCAGCAACCTTACACTTAATAAACAACAAAATAACAAATTAATAAAACAAATAAATAAATAGTTATAAGGCTGCGACATAGCTACGGTTCTACGGGCGAATGGATAACGAATACTCACTATAAAGGTTCCTTCGGTACGGAAATCTAAATATATCGGGAAGCTCAGTTTTAGATCATCTTTGGGCAGTGACAGTGTTTATGTATGACATACATTTGGTAATCAAGTCGGTCTAAAACCTTGACGTAATGTTGACGCTGTTATCTTTTGTTGAAATAACCTCTCACTTCGCTCCAATATCATGTCAGATATATGTGACGATGGTGTGCTTTCTACTCATGCAGTGAGACATATAGAAAATGTAAACATAATGTATTTTAAAGCAAATAAACAATGACCTTGAAAACAGAGACCGAGTTTCAGTTAGGATGACGTTGTTTGAATAAATTAGGTATTCATCTTCATGATTGTTATGTATGAGAGAAACGCGTCGTGAATTATTTTCAACAAGTCTGCAAACTCGTATAAAATTACCTATAAGTACATTTAGGTATGGACATTCCACAAGTCAAGTCTGTTTGTTTGTATCTCTGCAGATATTGTTGAGGTTGTCCGAGCGATAGACAGAGCGGCCCACTTGCACCACCTGGTTCATCCATTGCTAGACATAGCCTTTTCAAGATTTCACCACTCTTGGCGATCCTCCTGGAAGAAATGCCGATAGGCAGGTGGGTTGGTGAGCGCGGTGCCGAAACCCTCGCACCAGTGACGCCGCTGTTACCGTCTGTTTTATATAAGGGCTGGCAATTGGGGATGGATATACCGCCATCAATCGGTCCCAGGTATGGTAGGCTAACTGGTTGTGCCTGTTTGAGATCTGTTCTCTTACTCCCCCCGAATAACTTCGAGTGGGTTTGCTAGTAAGATGGTGGTATTTCCACAGTCGAGCCCGGCATCAGCTCTACCATCTAATGGTAAATTATCTAAAATATTGCACCAATAATAGAGTACAATATCCTCACCTGTCACTGAGCACATTCCTGTCGTGCCCGGGCGGCGGCAGACTGAGCTGGTAGGGCGTGTTGAAGTAGTGCTGCTGTTCGTGCGAGCGGTACACCACGCGGCCCGCTCGCACCACCATGTACCCACTGTCTCCGATGTTAGCTGCACGCATCACGCTCTCGCCTCGGTCCAGGATCATTACGCAGGCTGTACTGCTCCCTGCAAATATACATACAATTTTACTAAACGTATTTGTAACGGTTGAAAGTTTAATAAGTCATGCTGTAGCTCCATGTTTTCCAGTTGATGAAAATAGATATACATGCAGATGTTTAGAACAATATGACTCAACTAGTTTCTTATATGAGGAAAGCTAGTTCACCCTCTTATTAACGGTTATAAATATAACAATAGAAATCCATTGTTCCCCTACACGCAAAGAGGTTAAGGCGATATACGAAAAAAATACGGGAGTTTCTTTTCTGTTTATTTCATGAAATACACGGAAAATTTTAATAAATTTCTGGCATTTGCATTTTGACTATATAATCTAGGGTTTTGAAATTGGAAAACATGTTTGGATAAATTTTCCTCGATAGAAATAATTGTTGAAGTGAGGTCTCCAAACACACTTTTTCTCCTCGTTTGACGAATAGGAACCATATACAGAACTCAAACATATTTTATTAGGTGTGTTTCAACAATATCTAGTATATTTGAAATTTTTCTTGCTATTTTAGTGTTTTTAATAAAAATATAAAACCAACTTTTTCCCTTTTGCCCTGAATCCGCCCCTCTCACACTGCGCGATTTTTCGCTTGGAGTGACAGTGACAAAAATAAAATTCGCATAGCCTCTTAAGTGATACGTAAAACACTAATAAGCCAATATTAAAGAGCAGAATTTCAGGCTTTTCCTTACTACCTTCTTGTTATGAAACTGGAGCATTTCGAACAAGATTGATGGTGTTGTCTACAAGATAGAGGAAGTAGGACAAGTTAATATGTTTTGATGCTTAAATTCAGTTTAGTGTGTCACTTTTTGTGGCGTGGCACAAAGTGAAAATGCTGAATAAAAGATTTAGGGTCCAGATTTTCAGCAAATAAAAAAAAAATCTCGTTATTAGGGTTCCGTACCCAAAGGGTAACCAATGGGACCTTATTACTAATACTCCGCTGTCCGTCTGTCACTAGGCTGTATCACATGAACCGTGATAGTTAGACAGTTGAAATTTTCACAGATGATGTATTTCTGTTGCCGCTATAACAACAAATACTAAAAAACAGAATAAAATAAATATTTAAGGGGGCTCCCACACAACTGATGTTTTTTTTGCCGTTTTTATAGATAATCGTACGGAACCCTTCGTGCGCGAGTCCGACTCGCACTTGGCCGGTTTTTATTAGAAATTCTTCTATAAAAGCAAAGAGATATTACCTAGTATAGGTTTCTTATGCTCCAAAAGTTCATAGTAGGACTTGGCAAGCAAGTCTCCCGGCTCAGATAACTTGAAGTGTCCCATCTGCACGAGCCGCTCGCATGTCCTCATGAGATACGAGGAGAACTCGCCCGGATCAATGCCGTATGCCCGCCAGCCTCCCACTCCATCTGCCACACCTTGCAAACAATGTTGTGTTTAAAACAAAACTCTTGAACACAAAATCCAGGACTGTAATAATATAAAATTGAGAAATACAAAACATATTTTATTTTTTATATAATGCCTTTTTTACATACATACTCGCATGTCGTCGTATATGGGCAAAAACTGCTTTTTCGACATAGACACATATACGTGTACCGTACAAAAGCCGCTGTTTCGAGAAAAACCAAATTATGGCGTAAAAGCCGACACATTACGCGGTCATATGAAACTATTCCGCTTTTCCCGAAAAAGCAGTTATTTCACGAAAAAGCGAAGTTAAAACAATTACGAAAGTCTCTCAACAAAAAGTCAAAAATAGGTGTGACGACGTGTTCTTGTTTCAACAGAAAACAATTTCGTATGATCGTGTAATGGGACTGTATTTACGCCATAATTCGGTTTTTCACGAAAAAGCACGACGTATACATGCATCGGCACTGTTTAAGTGGTCCGAGCAAAAGTAGTGATACCCCCCCCCCCCCGCTACTTTTGCTTCGACATAAAAAAAACCGTACCGATGCCAGTACACAGGTGTCCCATAATGAGTGAATCGTGAATCATCGTGATAGGGGTGATAGCTGAGCTTATTCCCTAGGTATCTAAATAACGCAATTCGACCTCTATGAAAATATTACCAATATCAAAATATTTTGGGATATTTGGACATTTTGAATTTCTGGAAGATCTTATTTTATAAGATATTTAGGGTTCCGTAGTACCTAAAAGGTACAAAAGGAATCTTGGTGAGGCTCCGTTGTCCGCCTGTATGTCACAGCCTCATAATTTTAGCGCCGTTAAAGATAAAGACTTGACATTTGGCACAAAAATAGCATTAATTTGCCCACATATCACAGTGTAAAAAAATATGAAAAAGTAAAACTTAAAATATTAAAAAAAACAAAAGTGAGAAAAATAAAAGATATTATCCTTAAAATACAATATGGGTACAAATTGTAGATATTAAAAAGCTGATTGTAAAAATATATAGTTTGGCTATATTTAATTCGGAAAACCACAAAAAAACGTGTGAACCGAAAAATATGAAAAAAATCATGGTTTACGTAAAAGATTAGAGGAAAAATATAGCGGTTGAGAAATTAACGAAAAAAAATGACAAAATAATACGGAACCCTAGGTACACGAGTCTGAATCGCACTTGGCCGGGTTTTTTTTTTAAATGCTTTTGTTTACCTTCTTTAATGTTCTTTTTTTTACTGAATACTCTGAAGTGGTCACGTTATCTAACTTATACCTACTTCAAAAAAACCAAGCAATTAGGGGATTTAAAATAAGCACTAATTTTTACTGTGCCATTTGAATGTATGTCACTCATCTTTTGCCTTTTGTGTAAAAGTACTGCACTGTGAATTTAAAATGGAGACAAAAAAGTTAGTTCGGAAGTGTCATACCATTTTGAATTCTGCATTAAATGGACAATTTTTCAAATTGGTGTACCAGCTTTTTACAGTACTTTTTTTTTCTAACTACAAAAGGAAAAGATGTTCTTTATTTTCTTTCTAAAAATGCCCTGATTGTAGTTTAGATAGCATAATTTCTTCAGAGTACACAGTAAAAAAAGAACATCAAAAGAGGCAATTTGAGCAATAATGCCACAAAAGAGATTTTCCAAATTCAAAAAGTCTTAGGTGATATTTTCAGAGGTCAAATTGCATTATTCAGATAGGAACTGAGCTCAGCTCACTCATATCATGATGATTCACTTTTTACAGGACATCCTGTATACCCTGTATACAAAGTGTTTAGTTTTTGTTTGACATTCAATTACATTTATTTTAAATTTTCTTGATTTACCTAGTTTGAAAAAAGAAGAAAAAAGTAAGACATGCAGGGAAAATCTTTTTAAGGTGGATTTAGACCAAAAGAACATAGAGTTCAAGAACAAACAAGAGCATACTTTGGTGTTATTTTAGTGTAAACAATAAATACCTATGTTTTCGCAACTTACTAGCTAACAGAATACTTGTACATGCTCTACGGTTGTTTAATTAAGGCGATATGCGAAAAAAATACGGGTGTTTCTTTTCTGTGTATTTCATAAAATACACGGAAAATTATAATCAGTTTCTGGTATATGCATTTTGACTATATAATCTAGGGTTTTGAAATTGGAAAACATGTTTGGATACATTTTCCTCGATAAAAATTATTGTTGAAATGAGGTCTTCAAACACACTTTTTCTCCTCGTTTGACGAATAGGAACCATATACAGAACTCAAACATATTTTATGAGGTGTGTTTTAACAATATCTAAAGATTTGATGTTTGAAATTTTGCTAGCTATTTTAGTTTTTTTAATAAAATTATAAAACCAACTATTTTCCCTTTTGCCCTGAATCCGCCCCTCTCGCACTGCGCGATTTTTCGCTTGGAGTGACAGTGACAAAAATAAAATTCGCATAGCCTCTTAAAGAGAGTGAATGCTCATTGCTTTGACAAACAGATAGAACACAAGAACACTTTGAACTCAAAGGACCGCCGAGCATGAAAGAATGCTCTAGGCCAGTTTTTTCAATCTTTTTCATAATGCCACCCTCTTAATATAGAAAAATTTTCTGTGACCCCATACCATTATTTATTAATGAGAAATAGGGGCAACCATCTCATTATGTGCACCCAAATATAACATTTTGGACTAGAATGGTTTTCTGCAACCACCTTAAAGAAGCTTTGTGACACCCCCCGTGGATTGCGACCCACAGTTTGAAAAACACTGTTCTAGGCAATTGATTTACCATAGACTTCCAGCGTGATCGCTCCTACCACTTATGTAACAGGTTAGTACATAAACATTAGACAAAACATATTTTTAACAACGGAGAGAGCTTGACTAAGATAATGGCTACCCTGTTAAAGGTCCCCAGACTGGGGAACTCTGTGGTGATTTTCAGCGTGCAACAGTTCCGGCAGGAGGCTAGAGTGAAATTTAAAGCAGGTAAAAAAAAAAGTAAAAATGCCAGGCCATGTCATTTACTGCACAGGCTGGTACATCAACAATGTTTAACAAATGCAGAAATAATGAAATTACATGAAAAATTCAAGAAGACTTAAATAATTAATTTTTAATTAAAATAATATTTATTTAATCAACTGACGACGGCCACAAGTTGGCCGAAATAGATTTCGAAACCAAATAATACTTTTTTATTTATATATTATAATCTATTTAATACAATAAAAGGCCAAAGAGAATGCTTAAAAATATTACTTAAATAATTAAAACATGTTTGAAGAAATGTTTTAAATTTTGTTTATGTATGTGTAATAAATTTGATTTAAAATTGCTTCGAAAGAGATTATCAATGGTTTAGATGAAGATAAGGAGGCATTGAGGGAAACTAGGTGAGAGGCCTGCAGGCAGAGCTGTTAGTAAACTTTTTTCTGCCTAAGCCCCAGACCTTTTTGTAATACCGCTAATTATAAGTATTCACCATGACAAAAACTTACGCTCTGTATGATGAATTAGGTAGAAAACTAAGCTTTTTGGAACATTTCTTAAAGATCCAGAGTATAATAACAAAACAAGTACCAATGACATCCGCGTTGTTGAAGTGTGTTGAAAACCATGCATCATCTCCAAATTGACCTTTCCGTGTTCTTCCATTAGCAATGTCCTTAGGAAATCCACACACTACAGACACTAAATAAGGATGCTTCTTGCTAGCGACGTTTTCAGCAGCACTGGAGAGATTTGAAAGTCCATTTCGTATAGCACGTGATAGCACCCTGCCTGTCCAGAATACAGACTGCATCATTCATTAGTTTTGTACTTTGACACCAGTCATTCACAAACTAACCACCGAGAGTAACAGCATGGTTACTCTCAAGAAATACATGGTACACAACAATTACATCAAATAAATAGAACTATTTCAGTAGTAGCGATTGAGAGTATTTTTAATGAAAATGTATTTTCGTTTCTATCATCTTGTGTCTTGTGACTTTTTTGACTGTCGAAGAATTAAAAAGAATAATGCCAAAAGATCACAGACTCCACAACATTCGGGAAATATTTAACCTGTGAACTTTCTTAGTCGATACACGGTCTTATTTTGACGGACAGAAATCATTTGTTCCGACCGCAGAATGGACCGGATATGGTTCCTAATTTAGCTTAGATCTTTTTCTACAAGTGACAACACGATAAATAGTTGATTGCCTTTGAGCAAAGCGGACCTACGGTAGGAAGTAGCCATACGCTGCGTTCCCCTCTGCCAAAGTACAAGCCCAAATGGGCATACGCATCTAATAAAAAGTAGTTGCGCTCGGATTTCTAGCTAGACCGAGTCGAGACACGCGAGTGAATGCCGTACTAGGCCGTATAATAAAAATGCTGAATTGTTCAGTTTTTTGCTGTAAAAAGAGGCCTGGGACATCAATTTTGCAAAAAGATGGTGTTACATTTCAAATGTAAGTAAATTCTTATTATATTACTTATATTTAATTACATTTCATCAGAAAATTCGATTTTATTATAGTGTAAACATTAGATTTGTTTGCCAACATCGAGTCCGCTCGCCCGCGCATACGAATTTGTCGAGCGATAAATCCTACTTCTCGCCGATGAACCATGTAGTGATGTTACATTACATAGTGTGTAGTGGTCGTGTATCGATAAATTTAAGTGACGGCGAGTAACATGTTTGTGACAAATTATCATACTTTATGTCTATTGTACGTTATTATTACGGATATTATTTATGTTACAAGGTTACGGTGGTGTGGACAGGACAGGCTGTTTGTAAAAGTACTGCTGTCTTTTAACTAAGTACTTTATTAGGGGGATAAGAAATTATTGAAATTGGAGGAAAAAAATATGTTTCTTCATAATTTGTAAGCACTTGTGGTACGTTATGAGCAAATTAGTATATTATTACGATACGATATATTAGTACGATATTTAATAGTATATGTTTCGATTCTTTATACCTTTAGCGACCTTCCTTCCTCCTTCCACCTTGTGATAATGATAAATTCCGAAATTTATCGATATTGCGGTGTCGACACATTTTAGTCAAGCCCTATTGATGTGAAAAACATGCACCTTCCTCTCCCGCAAATAATGCCAGTATGCCAGAAAGATTTGAATGTTAGAACCGTAGTATCCCTCTATAATTTGTGGTTAGAACTATGGCTACTCCCATAGGCAGGTCCGCGTTGCTTTAAGTTGATTGCATTTCTTTTGGGACGAAGAGAGATGCTTGCCACCAATCACAAGCAAGAAATGAGTGCATTTCGGAATAAAGTATGTAAAGTTTACCTAAACTTCCAAAAAACAATAGCGAAAAAATTTAATATCCAACCAAAAAGGAAAAATTTCCCCTAAGAATATTGAACTTTGTTTGAACTACTTCTATTTTCTTTCAGTTTCAGACTTTCAGTACGTACTATAACAATATATTTCAAAAAAGTTGCATTTTGTTATCGATCCATAAACAATGAGCTCAATGATCGATGTCTGACTGACGTTTCAATTTTCATAGATAAAAGGCGTTGTAGAAGAAAGCTGAAAGCTCATCTTTCCGCAAAATATCTCGTTGATGACGGCTGATATTACTGATTGTCGGTGAATATATGCCGATCTAAGTCCTTGATCTTTTTAGTGTAGTGATTAAATCACTAGACGTGTTTTGTGATTGAAAGTGTGAAGAAAAAGCCTAAAACTGGTGTTCGACAAGTCACTTGGCAATATGCCTGCCGTCCGTGGAGATGGAATGCGAGGCCTCGCAGTCTTCATATCAGACATAAGAAACTGTAAAAGTAAAGAGGCAGAAATAAAAAGAATCAACAAGGAGTTAGCCAACATACGTAGCAAGTTCAAAGGTGATAAAACCCTTGACGGCTATCAGAAAAAGAAGTACGTCTGCAAACTGCTTTTTATCTTTCTACTCGGTCATGACATTGATTTCGGTCATATGGAGGCGGTAAACTTACTGTCCTCCAATAAATACTCCGAAAAACAAATAGGATACCTCTTCATATCTGTTCTGGTTAACACCAACAGTGACCTCATTAAACTCATCATCCAAAGCATCAAAAATGACCTGCAGTCACGTAACCCCATCCACGTCAACCTTGCACTGCAGTGTATCGCCAATATTGGCAGTAAAGACATGGCTGAAGCCTTTGGAACAGAGATCCCCAAACTATTGGTATCTGGGGACACTATGGATGTTGTCAAACAGTCTGCTGCTCTCTGCCTCTTGAGACTATTCAGAAAATGCCCTGAAATAATTCCTGGAGGAGAGTGGACTTCCAGGATAATCCATCTACTTAATGATCCACACATGGGGGTGGTAACAGCTGCAACATCTTTGATAGATGCCCTTGTTAAGAAAAATCCTGATGAATACAAGGGCTGTGTTACACTAGCAGTAGCTAGACTCAGCCGTATTGTAACTGCTAGCTATACAGATCTCCAGGATTATACATACTACTTTGTTCCGGCCCCATGGCTGTCTGTGAAACTACTACGTCTGCTACAGAACTACACTCCTCCATCAGAGGAGCCAGGAGTAAGAGGCCGCCTCTCAGAATGTTTGGAGACTATTTTTAACAAAGCGCAAGAGCCTCCAAAGTCCAAGAAAGTTCAACATTCAAATGCTAAAAATGCTGTTCTTTTTGAAGCTATTAGCCTGATCATCCATAACGATAGTGAACCAAACCTGTTGGTCCGTGCCTGCAACCAATTGGGCCAATTTCTTAGTAACCGTGAAACAAACCTGCGTTACCTAGCACTTGAGTCCATGTGTCACCTTGCTACTTCTGAATTTTCACACGAAGCTGTAAAGAAACACCAGGAAGTTGTTATCCTGTCAATGAAAATGGAGAAGGATGTGTCTGTGCGTCAACAAGCAGTAGATCTGCTGTATGCTATGTGTGATAAAACTAATGCTGAGGAGATTGTGCAGGAAATGTTGGCTTATCTAGAAACTGCTGACTACTCTATCAGGGAGGAAATGGTACTAAAAGTAGCAATACTAGCTGAGAAGTATGCTACAGATTTTACCTGGTATGTGGATGTTATTTTAAATCTCATTAGAATTGCTGGAGATTATGTGTCAGAAGAGGTCTGGTACCGTGTGATTCAAATTGTTATCAACAGAGAGGAAGTTCAGGGGTATGCTGCAAAAACTGTATTTGAAGCATTACAGGCTCCTACTTGTCATGAGAACATGGTTAAAGTTGGAGGCTATATTCTTGGTGAATTTGGTAATTTGATTGCTGGAGACACTCGGTCTTCACCTCAAGTGCAGTTCCAACTGCTTCACTCAAAGTACCATCTTTGCTCAGCTGCAACCAGAGCTCTCTTATTATCAACTTATATTAAGCTGGTGAATCTCTTCCCCGAGATAAAGAACAGAGTGCAAGAAGTCTTTCGAGCTGACTCTAATCTGCGATCTGCTGATGTTGAGTTGCAACAAAGAGCTTCAGAATACTTACAGCTCAGTATTGTTGCTAGTTCTGATGTTTTAGCAACTGTTTTGGAGGAAATGCCAGCTTTCCCAGAAAGAGAATCTTCTATTCTTGCTGTTCTGAAAAAGAAAAAGCCAGGACGTATTCCAGATGATGTTAGTGTCAGAGATTCCAAAAGCCCGCAACCTAATTCTGCTCCTGCTACAGTTATCAATGCTACAAATAACACCAGTAACTCCAGTGCAGATCTGCTGGGGCTGTCCACTCCTCCTGGCACCACTGCTCCTCCAGCTGGAAATGGACTGCTGGATGTTCTGGGAGATCTATACAACACAAACAAAACAAGCCCAAGCACAGTACAGCAGAATAACATAAAGAAGTTTTTGTTTAAAAATAATGGAGTTCTTTTTGAGAATGACTTGATTCAAATTGGTGTTAAGAGTGAATTCAGACAAAACTTAGGAAGGATTGGTCTGTTCTATGGAAATAAAACACAATTTCCTATTCAAAATGTACATCCTGAACTACATTGGTCAGACTCTTCAAAACTCAATGTTCAAATGAAGCCTATGGAACCTGTTTTGGAAGCTGGGGCTCAAATCCAACAAATGCTAACAGCAGAGTGCATTGAAGACTATAACGATACCCCAAGCATGTCAGTCTCTTTTGTATACAACAATGTTCCACAAAAGATCACCATGAAACTTCCACTGACCTTAAATAAATTCTTTGAACCAACTGAAATGAATGGTGAATCATTCTTTGCAAGATGGAAAAACTTGGGTGGTGACCAGCAAAGAGCTCAAAAAATATTTAAAGCCCAAGGTTCGATTGATTTGGCCAGTACGCGTACCAAACTTGCAGGTTTTGGAATGCAACTTCTAGATGGTATTGATCCGAACCCTGACAACTTTGTGCTGGCCGGAATTGTCCACACCCGAGTCCAGCAAGTTGGTTGTCTAATGAGGTTGGAACCCAATAAACAAGCTCAAATGTATAGACTAACTGTAAGATCTAGCAAAGAAACTTGTTCCCAAGAAATTTGTGATCTTCTTGCTGATCAGTTTTAAAGTAGGTATCAAGACTCGAGCATCACTAATCATAATCACACAAGTTCACATGTTAAGTAGTATTGCGCAAGCGCAGACTTTACCTTTAATTATATGCCAACATGAACACACTTGTGAACTTTGCACCAACTCAGAAAGACCTATTTGCAATCTCTTTATGTACAATCATAGATTCTGTTACTTTGATAGTAATATTATAAAGGGAAGATAAAAGACATCTTAAAAATGTACAATTTTCATACTTTATTTATCATGTAGTTGACTGTGGTAATAGACTGCCATAGTAATCATGTAGTTAATAAATATGTCCAAATTCCATTGACAAAAAAAATGTTTATGTACTAAGTTGTTAAAAAAATATTTTTATCTCATTGTATAGATTTTTTTATTGTCATCTTCTAGATAATAATTATTATTTAGGACATATTTTAGGATAGATGCAGCAGTTCGTTATGAATTTCTTTATTTTGTTAATAGGCACGGTTTATGAACACATTTCAAATTGTGGTATGGAAATACCAAAAAGTAGGTTTATTTGTATATAATTTTCATCATTGCAGTGGGTAGGTGTGCAGCTTGCTATGATAAAATATTAAATATTATTTTTATGCTGCTCGTATCTCTTATATTTGTACAGATTGTAAAAATTTCAGAAAGTCTGTCAAAATAACTATGCAATAATAAAATTTGTAATAATACCAAAGTAAAATTATCGCATAAACGTTCTCGTAATTAATAAATTTATCTGGCTTATTAGTAGTATGTACAAGAACGAAATTTTCAGTTGTTTTAATTTTTGCAAACCAATTATCATAACAAAAAATAAGTATATTTTCGAGAAACTTCTTAGTTATTATTCTCTATGTTCCTGGTAATCTTTAATATCAATGGGTTGCTCCTAACTACCAATCTCAGTATGATTTTAAAATAGTATCTTTCTTAAATTATCTGGAGCTAGACATTCCTGTGTATAAAATATATAATTACGTGGTTGAACACTAATATAGGTAGATAGAGGTTTATAATGTTTTGCAAGTATTGAATTGAATTGTTTGTCAGTCATAAAACTCATAAATCATCCCCGTATGCCTGAAGTTGTACATACGTAACATTAACATTTAAAGGAATGTATTATGTTTTCATTATGTAGTGTAATAAAATTACTTTTCATTCATCATTATTGGTGTCTTGAAAATTCACTGAATGTTTGAGATTGTAAGTTTAAATATGTATGAATCTCACAACAATCAATGGAATAATTTTGATATTTCCACAACATAACGTAGAATATAGGTATAGGAGATTAGTGTTGCAGTTATGGTTATGGAACTGACATGAAATGTTATATCTGTAGGTATGCCGAAGCTTTGATTGCATGTTAGATTTAAAAAGAAGAGTTATATGTAATGAAATTAATATATCACTCATTGTTTAAAATATTAATATAATAATCTTGTTAAGAGGTGGTATAACAATATTATATGTATATTGTGAACTTTGAAGCGAAGTGTACATGTATCTATAATATATGTATACATACACTTTTTGTAATGTGTGTTAATACTATGTATCATATAACTATGCATGAGTATAAAGTGTGATTTGTTATAGAAATAGAAAGTTGCCGCGCTTTGAAATCACATTGTATCTGTCTAAAATAAATATTTATCCAATATGCATCTGTGTTCTGATTTGAAACTCGGATAAAAATAATAAGATATTCTGTTTTCACTTCCTTTACTTACTAAAAAATTATTTATTACACTTACATCATGTTATATTAAAAATAAATCTTCCGACCTAATCAAACCATTCTTCAACATTTGGTGAATTTTCCAAGACGTCATTTGATTCGCTGAAAATAATAAAACAAAAATTTGTTAAAATTCAATATGCTGGTCGTTTTAGATAGAACACGCTGTACATTATGTATCCCCTTATTCCATCTAGTCATACACTTAGTTCTACATGTATGACTACTGAGAAAAAAAAATTCTACATCCTTGTATGACTACTTAGAACACGTAAAATGGTATTTTTTTTGTTCTGTCTAGTCATACACCTACACGGTATGTTTAAATGTTATTTTATATGTGTACAAAATTATTTGTTTATTTAAATATATTTTTTTTAATATTCATTAATAATTACTCTTCACATACAAACTCTTTTTGTTCTACATCATCATAGAGGAAAAAAGCCCATATCTACCAACCGACTGTACAAGCTTGCCTATTCATTCGCTTTTGCCTTGGTCTTTTAAAACAACCATTAAACACGATGTCATGTTTCAACCTCTAATCGTGCGTCGAATTTACTTCATTCACACATCTCGACACCACATACTGAACGATAATGGTTTCTATTTTTGATTGTACCTAGGTTTCAGCAGGCCTGTTTTCGTTTATAAGTTGGCAAAAAGTAATAACAGAAGATTTAAACTCTAAATAAAAAGGCATTTATATTAGATGTAAAATTGTCTGTTAAGGCGTACGAAACGAGACCCGGACAACATAGAAATATGTTGCGTATTTAGCACGGAGGCACCTAAGTTACAGTAGTGTCCTTAAAGTTTTGTTTGTCAATCGTACAATATTCACTAAATAACTTTGCGATTGTGAAGTTCGCTGCGCGTTTCCCCACGCACCTTGATACTCGAGGCACCTCAAATGGGCAACAGAAGATTATAGTTCGGGCCACAACAGAAAGCGTGCGTGAAGTTAGCTATGACCTTAGCAGTCCAGCATCCCTCGCGCCCCTTTTTTCGAAAATTGCTACGTCATCTGCGACTAACTTCTCACCTGCCTTCTGAACTGGATAGAACTGTAATTTGGCAAATACCGTTCTTGCTCTATAACCCACAAGATGCTAACCTATCGAGTGAAGGGTCATTGCTGAACATCTCGGTCGGCACGGTGGGCGGCGCCCGCTCCGGCAGCAACTCTAAGTAGGATTGTCGCGACTGCAGGTGTCGTTCAACTTCCTCGGGCGTCATGTGTCCGTCGCCAGCGCCAGCTACGCCCGCCAGGCTGAAGCCTAGCGCCGGCGGCATCTTCGACGTGAAAGGGCCGACCATGTGCTGCTGAAATTTAAATGATTACATGATTTTTAGTCGAATATCCCGTGGGAACTGGTGGAAAGATGAAAAATTAATCTGGTATCAAATTTTCCAACAATATATAAAACGACCACTTAAATTAGAACATCGCAGGCCAGTAGATAACATGTGCCAATTTGTCCTGAGGGGGCGTATTGTATGTACGAGATAAACCGTGAGCCTTTGCTTTTTGCCTCTAGATAAGCAAGTGATAAAAACTAAACCCATCAACGAAGTTGAAAAATATCATTTTGAAATGCTAGTATGGTAAATATGATTGATTATTGAGACATATTGAATCATATTCATTCAGAATACATGTAACTTGCTTCAAAAATTGTTATCACATAAAACCGTTCTGCATAGACTAAATATTACTACGTATAGAATAGACCGACAATTCCCATATATCAAGGCGTAGCAAATTTTTTACGCGCCCTTACAACACTAGGTGTCGCCAGGTGTTGCAAATAAGCATAATTTGTTTAATTGGCTGCAATTAAACTCTCATGATTACAAAGTTAACATGTGGCTGTAATAGCTTTGCTTAGAAAAACTAGATGGCGCTATGTTAACAACACTAACAGTGAATATTTCAGCACCATCTATTATTGAAGTTGGAATTATTTTTATGTTACGTGACATCGGTGTGCCACTAGCGTCACCAATTGGTATTTTTTTGGCATCGTGTTCGTTAGAGGATTTAGCAACGCCATCTAGATTTCGTTAGAATTTTACACCTTTTTTGTGGCTACAAACTGATGTATGGGAACTGCTAGTCTATACGTAGTAATACTTAGTCTATGCTGCTAACAATAATAGAATAATTAAGTGATTGATTACCGTAATTATAAAATTAACATCCTGTCTTTTCAAACCTTTGGCTACATTTTGCATTAAATTATAATGTCATGATTAAATTATAAGTGATATAAGAATAATAAACTAACAGGATGTGGAGCATTTGGAGGTTTTTTGGCGATGACAGCCCTCTTTCTCTTCACAGGATTCTGGTTCTTATTTACTGATGATGGAGCGGATATATTCTGTTGAGAATGCTGGTCAGGTTTTTTTCTGAAATGAAAGTAAGGATTATCGGTGTAATTTTATAAAGTACTGCTTAAAGTAATAAATAAAGATAATTATTTATAAATGTGTTTCAAACATTATTAGGACTACAGGACTCACATATTTGTCTAAGCAGCTTCCATATATTGGGCTTGGAAGCATTATTTTTAGGATTTTGTTATGGCTAAAACAACGCGCAGTCGTCGTTATGATTATAAATTGATAATTCAAAAATAATGAAAAAAGAAATATTGTGACGACGACGTCACGAGTCATCATCTATGCAAAAAAAATATTGGGAAATGCCAATATAAAAATATGTTTTCTTCTATGATCAAGTTTTTTTTAAAGTGGATACTCATATGTTCGCATTTCGTACAGGGGGACATGTTCAGAATTAACCCCTATGATTATGACAGCGTAATAACAATTGCCATTGAGCAGGTTGACGTGCGGGTCGAAATTGAGGACTTACATACAATCGTTAAGGCATTTTCGTATTTAGTACCCAATACTTTTTGACATGTGAGTTCTTTCGTGAAAAGAAGTTTAGAATAAGCTTATTGCCTTGATCTGTGCATTTATTAACAGATATTTGATTTCTTATTACAGATTATTACGCTTTTTAACCATTCATCATTTGTTAATTATTAGTTTAAGATAAGTTTATATGCTTATTAGATCAGAATAATAATAGTTGAAATTACCCCGTCAGCGATTGTGCTGACATCAATGACATAATTATTATATTTATGGCCGCCATTAATTCCTTCCTCTTTGATTGAGTAAAGAGGCAACTGAAGAATAATCCACTTGACAAATTACAGTACGCCTAACATGAGTTTTGCACTCACACGTCAGCAACTGCGTAAAATATTATACACTCCTATTTTTGTAAATATGTAACCTTTATGGGAAACTGTCTCTGGGCATCTTTTCTCAAATTTTAATGACTAAAATGGTGATTACTAGTTTTAAAACTGCAACAAAACCCATGCAGTTCAGGACAAGAGCTTATAATTATAACACATTAAATTATGCATTATTTGTATAAACCTTTTGCCGGGCTCTACTGGGTGGTACACTCCATCATCAGAGGAGTCTGTGTCCTCGCTCTCCGAGCTAGTGCTCTCTGGCTTTTCATACTGCAGTAGACGATCCAGGAGAAAGCTGCGATCTCGCGACACCTTCAACAACCGCTTCTGACTGGATCTGAGGGCATCTTGGAAGCACTCATTCTCCTGAAATTTGGATTATTCTGTTAATTTAATAATTTCTTTTTTTATAACTTCACGTCTAAAGCAGCAAATCTGCTGTTCTTAAAAGACAAAATGAGGAATTTGTGTCAATTCGGTGTCAAGGGCGCTTAAAATAAGGTTAGTCCTGTCAAATAAGTTAAGTTGTGTTACACTAAATCAACACCATTGTCAGCCTAAAATGCAGCTGCTACCTTTGGCTTAAACATGTTAGTCTACAGAATCAGATCATGTTAATTGTCACCAGAAATGCAAAACATGGTGCCAATGAACATGAACACACCTGACCGTTAGATAATATCAGAGACAAAAAAAATATTTCAATCAGAAATGCAGCTTTGCCTATTGCCCTCCTAAAAACAAGATTAGCATAATTATGATGAGATTCTATCCTTCAGCCTCAGCAAAAATACTCCAACCAGAATGGTGAAAGGACAAAAAAACATAAAAGTTTGGCCACTAAAATTATGGTCAGTGTCGATAAAGGCACTATCTTCAGTGCTACAGTGCTATAAGGATCTTATGGCATGTGGATTGATTGTACCTAAAATCTGATCTAACGTCGCTACCATACTCCTCGTTTCACAGCTGCACCCCGATATCACTGTCATCTATGCGCCATCAGAACCTTGTAGCACCTTTCTTCTACCCTAAAGAATTTCTGAAAGTCTTCTACACTAAAGAATTTCTGGGTTGCCAATAAAATAACCAACTTACTAGCTCGCTTCTGCAGTAAAGGATTTCTGAAAATCTTCTGCACCAAAGAATTTCTAGGTTGCCATTAAAAATAAAATTACCTAACCCACTAGCTCGTTTCTGTGATGAATTCTGAAATTTCCCAAATCTTTTTCCCATACTACCCAATACATCCACCAAAATTACAAATTCAATAGGACTACACAAAAACGAATGCCACGCGGGCGAAGCCGCGGGAAAATGCTAGTAAATAAATAATCTTTTATGCCCACATTGCTAGGCTCTAATAATTTCATGTACTGATTTATTAACCACACTTACATAAATTAGGTACTTGAGCTTCTTCTTAAGCTTTAGATAGTGAGCTCTGTAGTTCGGTTCCTGTTCTCCTTCACTGCTAGACTCTGTGGAGTATTCCTCGGCAGCCTCCCGCACCCCAGCCGGCGCCGGCGCATTGTTGCTCGCGCTTGCCGCCTCACTCGCCTGCATGTTCGCAATAGATCGGCAGTACCAACCGTCCAACATGGTCTGCAATCACAAGATATAGAGTATAAATAGAAAATGGGCGCGGCGGTGGAAATATGCCAAACACAAACACACATTATCGACGGTTTTTGTGGGATATATTAAAGAAATAACACTAACTGCCGTGCTATTCTGTTCTTCAATAATGTCGCAAGTATATCAGTAGCTCGGTGTTTTTAAGATAGCAATTGTACGTAGAATAAACAATTTTTTTAAAGATTAAATTCGCATTTGTTTTTGTTTGTTTGATTGACACAGCATTTTATTTTTTATATCAAATCAAAGACAAAGTGTATGATATGATTTTTTTTTATTTTTAAAAAATATGGTAGCACGGTTACGATTTACGATCAACACCACAGAGCACATATCAACACCACTAGTATCGAATAGTAAGAATCACCAATATTCATCACAAATCGGTCACTATGCTCACTACTAATATTCCCTCTATAATTTGTGTTCACTACGTAGAAAAAAGAAACGATAACCTCCTAGCTAGCAAGTTAATGTAAAAAAACACAATATGTTAGATAGAGATGGTGTCGATTAGGTGTACAAACACGATTTAGCTTATTTGTCAGGACTTGGACAGGACTAAATTTAATTTAATTTAAGCGTTCTGTCTTTTACTTTCTATATCGAAAAGACAAAGACAGGACAGGAAATAAGTGTCGCGTTTAACAAACACGATGCAGCTGCAGCGATGAACTCTGCAACGGGTTGCAAAGAGGTATATATATTACTAGCTGACCCGGCGAACTTCGTTCCGCCTAACAGTCTAATAATATCGTGTTAACTTTAGTTAAACTTAATTTAGGATTTCATTAAGGTAATAACATTAATATAACTTTTTTGCAAATACAGAAATGTTTTATTGCTTGCCATTGCGAAAGAAGAATGGCAGGGACCCATGTAGTTTCAGTACCGTTGTAGGCTTAGCGTAGGGTATTGAATATATGCAGAAATAATAGTTCTTGGAATAAATAAGCGATTTTAAAACTTGGGGTTTAGATGTTATTTAATGATATCAGAACGCTAGATAAATAGGTTTCTTTTATATGCGTAGTTTTGTCAAAAGATGGCACCACATGCTGTTTGCATTCGTAAAATTTATTTATTTATTTATTGTTATTCGATAACCCTTTCCCTCCTTACGGTACTAATAAGTACCACCTCCTTTTTCGTCTATTATTTTGAATATGAAAACACTTTGTGCTTATAATTTCTGACGATCCTTTAGAGTACCGATTGCGTAAGCCAATCACAGCACGCTATTTGAATTACCGCGAGAAATTGCCGAGTGATTGGAGCAGCAAGTTACAACACGTTGGACGTTCAGTCACTCTGCGTTTCTCTGTGTTTAGAAAAGTTTTTTAACTAGAATATCGTAGGTAAGTGCCAATATTTTTGATTATTTAGCATCATTATGTCATCAATTATACGGCTTACAACTTAATAATGTATACCTACACTATTATATATGAATTTTTGAGAAAAACTAATGAGGACTAGTGAGTACCGTCAGGCAATCACCGTCCCGTGAGGCAATTCAAATACTCAAAGGGGTTTTTAGTTGTTTGTTTTATTTTGTTATTTTTTAACTTTATTTTTTTTTAATTATTATAACATACGGCTTGAACACTCACGTGTGATTGTTGTTGACTATATGCCAACCGTTTTACCGATAAAATTTCGGCATTATCGCCTTGATAATGCCGAAATTTTATTGGTGAAACGGTTGGCATATAGTCAACAACAATCACACGTGAGTGTTCAAGCCGTATGTAATAATAATTTAGTATGTCAGCTCACGTGAGTTTTAATAATATTTTTGTTTTAATTTTTTTTTCTTATTTTTTATATTTTTTATTGTTTTAGATGTTTTGAAATGGACATTTCAAGTAATCCTGCTCTAATTGAAGCCCTGTTATTAGAAGAACTTCCAGACTGTAACGAAGACTCTGATGCAGGTGTTTCTGACGAGGAAACCGAAGAAAATGTTCGACCAAGAGGCTTTGATGAGATTTTTGAGGAAGCTTTAGACAAAGTTTTAGCCGAAATTCCATCATCATCGCCGGCAAATGAAGATGCGCCATCAGATTACCTCATTGATCAGGTACCCACATCTTCAATGCCTAGCTCCAGTGTTGAGATTGATCTTCCGACAGCAGACTCGGATATGTCCAGAGCCTGCCGAAAGACGGTAGTTGAACCAAACCGGAAATGGAAAAAGCGACAGTTAAAAACAATATTACCCGAATACATCCCAGACACTGGAGTAATAGAAGACCTTTTTGCTCACTGTACTAGACCGACTGACATATTTCTAGTATTGATTGATGATGTCTTGGATAATATTGTATACCAAAGTAATCTTTACGCCACACAAAAGGAAAAGGTATTAAACCTAAAAAAGGAGGAACTCTTAACTTTTGTTGGTATTAATTTCTTCATGGGTTACAATACTCGACCGGCTTGGAGAGACCATTACTCTTCAGCATCTGATCTCAACAATCCGCTTGTTTGCAAAACAATGCCGAGAGATAGATTTGCTCTCATTCTATCCCATCTACATTGCAATGATAATGCTTCAATGCCTAAAGACTGCAAAGATAAGCTGTATAAAATAAGACCAATGATTGATGCACTCAACAAAAAATTTCAAGAGGTTTATCATGGTACTCGCGAAATGAGCGTGGACGAGTCTATGATTAAATTCAAGGGTAGGTCGGTCTTGAAACAATATCTTCCGATGAAACCCATAAAAAGGGGTTACAAGTTGTGGTGCCTGGCCGACCAGAGGGGCTATATTAAGAAATTTCAAATCTACCAAGGAAAAGACCAAGAAATGAACTCAAAATTTACTAACTATGGCTTGGGAGAAAAAGTAGTTTTAGAGTTGACGGAACAAGAGTGGGGTAAAGGGAAGATTATCTATTTTGACAACTTTTTCTCGTCTGTTCCTTTACTTGAAAAACTGAAAACTGAAAATACGTTGGCGTGTGGGACAATCCGAAGCAATAGAAAGGGACTGCCTGAAAACATGCTCGCTGATTCTAAAATGAAAAGAGGTGACAGTGACTATCGATTTTCAAATTTAGATATTGGCTATTGGAAATGGAAGGATAACAAAATGGTTCATATAGTGTCTAATTTTCATGGCAGCGAAGAGGACACTGTGTCACGTAAGGAAAAGAATGGATCGAAGTCCACAGTCACATGCCCTGTCGCTATCAAGGATTACAACAGTTACATGGGTGGCGTGGACACAGCCGATCGTTTGAGAGCCCTTTACTGTATAGACCGCAAATCTCCGAAA
Organism: Ypsolopha sequella; assembly: GCA_934047225.1. Lineage (NCBI taxonomy): Eukaryota > Metazoa > Arthropoda > Insecta > Lepidoptera > Ypsolophidae > Ypsolopha > Ypsolopha sequella. Next base: position 17,031,578 of record OW203996.1, read on the forward strand.
TGGTGGCACAGGTTATTTTGGGGTCTTCTGGATATGGCATTTATCAATTCTTTTGTCATTCACGGAGTCTTGATGGAAAAAACTACCGTAAAAGATTTTCGACGGTCTGTGACTCAAGGTTTGATGACAATGAAAGTTGCTGGTCAAAAAAGAAAGAACTTAACTGATGACGCTTCAAAGGGTGGTCCTTCTAAAAGACGCAAATCTGATTTCTCTACTCTGAAAGACGTACGATTGGGTAACAGAGGCATACATTGGCCCACGTATGTAGAGAATAGAGGGAGGTGTGAAGTCTGTAGTTTGAAGAAGATTCAGTCGAAACCTCACAGCAAATGTTCCCATTGCAATGTGTTTTTGTGCGTAAATGAAAAGAAAAATTGTTTCGTAGAATATCACGAAGTCGATGTTTGATTAAAAAATATGTTTTGTTGCTTAAAACTACTTCAATATGTGATCTCATTAGTTTTGTATTTTTCAACGAAGTTCCTAACATTTTGGTAACCTAAAGTTCCTGACGGTACTCATAAGTCTAGGTATTAGAAATAGTACTTCTAGGTATTAAAAAAATCTAAAAAAATTCTATGCTCTTCTTTTTACCTACCCTTTTAATATAATACAGTTAAAGTGAAAAAATTCCTTAAAAATCTATACCTCGGTAGGAAAGGGATAACTTATCCGATATTTTATTACTTATTCTGCTATTCGGAGTGGATAAGAATACACCAAAAAAGAGATAACTAACATCGATCTAGCCGATCTTGAGTTATAAGTGGTGTAACTAACACGACTTTGTTTTATATATTTAGAGATATATGACAATTTTGCATGACTTTGACAAGCATCGATGCAAGTATCGAGCATCGCGAATAATTTCCGATGCTCTCTGCATCCTATTCGTATACAAGCCACAAACTTTTCCGCTGTCACAAAGTGAATATAGAAGCCATTTTAGTTTGGGCCACTGGAACAGATAAGTTTGTAGCTCTCTGTGTTTTCAGTCATTTTGACAGGCAAAAAATTGTCGTTTATCACACATCCATCTCCGCAACCCGTTCCAGAATTAATAGCTGCAGTTGCATCGTGATTGTTAAACGCGACAAAGGTTAGTACTACTGTCAAATAAGTTAAAATTGCGTGACACCGAATCGACCTTCAAGCCCACAAAAAAGGCATTAATTAATTTCTCGAATTTCTTCTGTGCCGAAAAAGCTTAATCCAGCGTTCAAATTAAAATATCGGTGCAGCGAAACAGCTTTTATTGCTGCGGTCTCTTTTGCTAGTCAAAATTTTGATTGGTAGTCAAAAGTTTTGAACTTAGCTGTCCTTATAATCGAACTCATAATACGCTGTGTTACAAATACCTGACCTGACAAGATATTGCGCATTGTTGCAAACTTAGATAAATATTGCTGTAGCTGGGCTCAAGCTGTGAGTCAATAGATTTGTCATCTTGCACCATCTTAATAAATAGGTATTTTTTTTAGTGTTTATTAAATTATAATTTTATTTTTGAACGCGACTGTTAACAAACGTCATTGATTTCCAAGTTGTTCTCAGATGATCACCAGGTGGCGACACCACGCGATTCGTTATCACGGTCACAATTCTTAGGATCGATTTTGTATTACATTGCAGCTTGTCTTAGATAATTTTATATCTGGAACACTAACAAACAGTAATGTATGTAACTGACTCGATATTATCAAATCCAGGTTAATTTTAGTGGTAAATTAAAATTATCCGGCAAAATTATATAACAGAGCCATTTTTAGGAAGACGTACGGAACTTATGATTGATAACATTTAGTTGGGTTGTAGAAGGACTTCGAACTTTTTCAGTCGAAATTGAACCTTATCTGTACCGCATGTGCTCTTTCAGCTTCAGCTGATGAGTGTGTGAGACCGCGCTCGTCGTCGGGGCCGGATATATTTCTCGTGTTGTGATGGCTCTCGGTAGTGAAGTGAACGATAATTCCTCCAAAAATAATAACCAGAAAGTGAAAAAATGTTCTACTGATGTCAATGTGAACGAAAAATCTTCGAAGGATAATGCTAACAAAGGTAAACTTGGTAAAACGAACGGTTCTGTCCTTAGTTATGTAACGTTGAAATTTTCTTTTATGAAATTAAGGAGGTTCTGGGAAAGCACCTGCAGTGTGCGCTTTCTCATTTTCCTTTCAGTCAGGTGACTGAAGATCTTCAGTAGAATCATGTGATCGATCAGCTCTAATGGTCTTGCGCCATGTGCACTCTTACCGAGCGACTGATGAATCCCCTTATATTTCAAACAAAAAATTCTTATAAGCATTTCTCAGACTGTATGAGGGCTAAGTTGTCTCATAATTTGTTTACTGGTGAAAATGTAATCCCCATGGCCTGTTGTGTAATGATTTCGTATAGGTAGATTAGGTAGGTACATACAAGTTGCTATAGTACGTACAACTCACGGGAGGGTCGGGAGGTGGCATTTGGTGCCCTTCTGAGTATTTGAAAGTAAACATGTGCCAGCAAAGTTATAGATAAATGTTTGGTAAGTTATAGCATTTGTATAGTCAATACCTATCTATGTTTGTCTTAAGTAATGGAAGCCCTATGATTAAATTACTTTAAAAAATATATATACTGAAACAAAATCATTTGACCATAAATGAAGTAAATTCAAAATTGGTTTTCTCAGATATTGCACAAGTTTAGCTAGGGTATATAAGTTTAGCTAGGGTATACAAGTTTAGCTAGGGTATATAAGCTTTATTATTTATCTTCTCTCAAGAGAGTGTTCTGTATCAGTGAGATAAAATTCTAATGAAAAAAATATGCATGTCTTTTTTCCTACTTCACTGTAAAAGTCAGGTTGGCAGACTGTACTAAAAACAAATAAAAATGCTTCAGAAAATGTTCTTGGAAGAAAGTACATTTAATTGACTTTACAGCCTCAATAAAGCCGATTCTGAAGGCTTTAATTTTAGTTTTAGTGCTGTAAAAACTAAATTTTCTTAGATACAAAATAGTCCTTAAGAGTTGGGATTAGAAGCTAAATTTCTTTGGAAAATTTTAAGCGTTGACAGCACTAAAACTAAAATTTCATAATTGCAAAATAGTTCTTAAGTGTTACGAACAGAAGCTAAATTACTTTGGAAAATAATTAAGTTTTGAGAGCACCAAAACTAAAATTAAAGCCTTCAGAATCAGCTTTATTATAATCTAAATATGATGGAATCACAGTGTACATATTTCTTGCTACTGACTAAGAGTACATACATATGTAGGTGGTTTAAGTTTTGTAGCATGCTACTAAAACGCCTGTCTAAGTAAACACTTGTGCACAGGGTGTCACAAAAGTCAGTGTCATCCCTTGGAGGGCTGATAGGCCAGCTTATGACTGACCAGTTATGATGTTGATAATTTCTGTTTCCTAATTTTTTTGAAAAAAAAAAAGTTATTTCTATTTTATTGCAAAAAGAGTGACGAGCAATTAAAAGTTAGAATGAAAGAGTGGTTTGCAATGAAGCTATTTGATGTGCATTAGACTAAGATAGAAATGTCATTTGACATGCGTTAGAGTGAGATGGATAGTGACGCCATTTTAAATGAGTTGAAATAAGATAGATAATGTGACACAGTTTGAACTGATTTACAATGAGACAGATAGTGACGCCATTTGAGTTAAAAGTAAAGTGAAATGACTTTATGCAGAGCATTGCGTTCGTATTAGACAGTTCGTATTTGCAGGATATTAAGCTACCTCTAACTAAAGGGTTTTTTAATTTTAATTGCTGTGAATATCCCTGTGTAGCTTTTAATTATACGCGGCGATGTAGTGGGAACATTCTAATCCATAAATTACGTGGTCAAAAGAGGTAGCATAAAATAATAAATAAAATATAAATATATCGTCACGACGTGAATCCCCGAGAGGGTGTCAGAGGTGTTCCGAGTGTGAACTGTGAAATGCAAGTCACAGTCCACACTCGGTACAACCGCGTTTCACCGACAATTATTACGTCCCAACGTGATGAGTGATGAGCTTTATCGTCATACTTCGAGCACAAATACGCTTTTCAGAGCATGCAGGTTTCCTTACGATGTTTTTCTTCACCAATCAGCAAGTAGAAAGTAAGAACAAATACCACGCACATAAATTCCGAAAATCTCATTGGTGCATACCCGACCGGGGATCGAACCTGGATCTCAAGATTGAGAGGCCAGCGTTCTACCGCCGCTACATTGAGAGGCCAGCATTGTACCCCTGAGCTACCGCCGCTACATTGAGGGGCCAGCATTCTACCCCTGAGCTACTGGCGCTATATTGAGAGGCCAGCATTCTACCCCTGAGCTACCGCCGCTACTGCGTAAAATACTGTCAAATAAATGCTTTCAGAGGGAATGCACCGCGTCATCTTTCATACTGTAACCTTGTAAAACCTATGTTAAATACGCCATTATCTGTCTCATTTTAATTACGGTCAAACTGCATTACTATCTTATTCTAACTCATTTGGAATGGCGTCACTGCCCGTCTCACTCTAACGCATGTCAAATGGTATCTTATGCATGTCAAATAGCTTCAATGCATGCCACTCCTTCATTTCAGCTCATCTATCGGGTAGCTTTAGCTCTCGAAAAACTAGTCTTACCCCCGGTTTCTGAAAGGCCAATCAAAGTTAACAGTAGATTAAAAAAAACTTTAACCGCAAATAACGGTGAAAATAAAGCATATATGAAGTCTGAATAGTGATGAATCAATAATTAACTTAGTTAATTTTTGATTTCAATGTAAAATTCCCACTTTTTCTGGCTTAATCCGCAGATAATAATTTTTTAATCTACTGTTAACATTGATTGGCCTTTCAGAAACCGGGGGTTAGTTGTCCAATTTCACAAAATTCGTAAAAGTACCAATAACTCGAAAGCTATCGACTTTTTACTGAAGTCATATTTGGATATTCTGGTCAGTCATGAGCTGACCTATCAGCCCTCGAAATGACGTTGACTTTTGTGACATCCTGTATACAATTAAAAAAATAAAAACCTTGCGTAACTCTGGCTTATGTATTGTATATGGCATATGTATTGATTTTTAGGGTTCCGTAGTCAACAAGGAACCCTTATAGTTTCACCATGTCTGTCTGACTATTATAATAATCAGTAGCTTAGCTCAGAGACTCTTTATACTAGAAAGCTGTTATTTGGCACGGGTATATATATTAATCATGCCGACAAAGTGGTAAAAAAATGTGGGTTACACCCTCGCTACACGTAAATTGGCGATGATTTTTTTTTCTCGTCTATCCCATAGTGTGGGGGGTGTCGTTGGATATGACGTTCAAAAATATTGTGGGTGTTTGAAAACCATTTTTAATTCAGGGATCCGTTTGCGAAATATTAAGCTTTAAAGTGTTAGAGTCAAGGGTCTCCCCTTGCCAGCTAAACGGTTGTTTTTGGATATATGAAAAATTTACGGCAGTAGTACATACAACGTAGTTAAAAGGAAAACAGCTAAGTAGGCTTTACAAGTTAACGAATAATACTCGACCAACTAAAAATGAAATTTTTTTTACTACCTATTTCCACTGAAAATTACTTAGACGAAGTTGTTAGTTGTGTAAAACAGGTAGTAAATCTAAGCTACGGAACCCTACGCTGCGCGTGGCCCGACACGCACTTGGCCGGTTTTTTATATTATTAAGGATTAAAATAATTTAGCCTAGTTAAAGCCGAGTAAACTAAAGCAGTCTAACAGATAAAATAATGTGTGAACTCTACCATCTCAGTTGTTGACCTCGCCTGTCAGTCCGAAGCTGGGTTATCATTTAACTGTTCTCTTGACTGTTGCAAGCTATTATATGAGGAGCTCTGGAACAAAAACCGATAAATACAATTTTCGTATTTTTTCAGAAAACACAAAATATTGATCTAGCAAGGGATTATTATGAGTTCATAAAAATAACATGTCTTTGTCAGATTTTGATCTAGCTGCCCATCTTTGAAGTCTTATTTAGTATGTTGGGATGAATCTTATAACGTGCCACCTTCGCAGAGGCACAAAATAACCACTTACAGAATGTTTACTCCGCATTACTAGCGAAAACAGGCGCACGCACACATAGACGCGTACGTACGACGATCTCGGTGATACTCGGGTGAATGCCAATACGAAATTCTGCCGAGATCATCATACGTACGCGTCTATGCATGTGTGCGTCTGTTTTCTTCTGGTAGTATCTATTTTGTGGCAGAAGATTGGAAGCACGGATAGGCAGAGAGGATAGAAGGTAACACCCCCCCCCCCAAAGTTTCACATCTAGGAAATATAAGCCCAAATTCGAGAGGTCTGCTGTTGTCCATTGAGGAGTTACCGTATCCACCTTCCAATCCCATCATCAGACTCTGATCACCGTGTTATATTGAACTTAAAATAACAATATTGAACTTAAAATTTGTGCATAGTGATTGGAATCAAAAAATACAAAGACAAAAAATATGTGTGTTTATAATGATAACATATCTATGTAAGACGCCTGCTGACCTAAAAAACTAGTGTAAACTTTTGTTTGCTTTGTAAGATGTCATTCAAGTTATCTATCACATTATCTTAAAAATATTCAAATCCGAATTGCGATTTTATATTCCTACTAGTGTTTTGCGTGGTGCGCGGGCTGCAAGCAGCCCGCGTGTATTGTTTATGCCTTGTTGTACTAACATATTGTTGTTGTATTTAAAAAAAAAATTAAAAAAAATTGCGGTCGGGTAGTCCCTGGCGAACCGATCACTGTAGTCCAAACCGCGACTCGCTACGACTTGCGGTTCGGGAGATGTTAAAAAACTGAAAAAATGTCAAAAAAAAATGTTTGCGGTCAGGTAGTCCTTGACAGACCGATCACTGTAGTCTAAACCGCAACTCGCTACGACCTGCGGTTCGCGATTTATTTAAACTGTCATAAAAACTGTCAATTAATGTCAAAAAAATGTTTGCAGTTTGGTAGTCCCTGACAAACCGATCACTGTAGTCCAAACCGCAAATCGCTAGGACTTGCGGTTCGGGAGATATTAAAACTGTCAAAAAATGTCAAAGGTTTTTGTTAATAGCTTTTGTCCCTTTGAAACTTTGACTATTTAATTTTTTTTTCTCGATAGATTACTATCGCCAGTTTTAGAGGACCAAAAATATGAAGAAAAAAAATCACGGTAATGGGGTATTAGGATATTACATAAAGAATACAGGAAAAATATTTAGGAAAACAAATATGACATAAAAAATAGGGAAATTTTCCTTACATTTTAACCACCTTTTTAAATTATTTGGTACCATTAATTCCTTTTTTGCATCATAAATAGTGATGGGTAAGATTTTAAATACCATTACTTTGACTTTCCCTAAAAATTACGAAATACCGAACCCTATGTCTGACTTCCACTTGACCGTTTTTTACTGAAAGTGTTTGCAACCCTACTCCCAAGTCTCAACGTTATCAGCCCCATAGCAACACGATACCTTCGACGACATATGATAGACACATGGTACGAAAAGAACATCATTCACCAACCGACCGTTCACCCACGTCCTTAGGTGGGGTCTTGATGTTGTCACAGCAGTAATTAATCAGCAGGGACATAGCATTCAGTTAATCTATTTTATTCAACTGAAGCTCCACTTGTCACTTTTGTAATGTCGACATCTTACGTTACATTGTTTTATTTTATGAACAAAAACAACATAAATATATTGTCACGCCATAAAATCTCGAGGAGGGGTAAAAAGTTGTTTCGAATGTGAACTGTCACAGAATCAGGTACCTTCACCTCGGGTAGCTCATATACGGTAATGAAATGACTTGGCAATACGTACCTTACCTATACATATTTTCTTTTAAGGCGACTATTCCCGTCAAAATGTGAAATTCGACATTTTAGAATGTCGAAGGCGTATCTATTTGGGAAATTGATACTCTGCATAAACATACCTTAATTCTTATCTAAGATACCATCCCTAGAGCTGTTATTTTTATTATTGTATAATTTTAAAGCTATAGTAAGCTAACTATAAGAACACTGTTTTTCACCCATTTTTCGTCAAATACGGGATAAATTGGAGAAGCAATCAATAGTAGTAACATAATTGCAGATGTGGTTTATAAAAGTTTAGACAACCCTCTCAATTTTTAGGCTTCCGTACCTCAAACTGAAAAAAACGGAAGTCTTATAGGATCACTATGTTGTCCGTCTGTCTCCCTGTCTATCTGTCTGTCTATAAGAAAAATACCCTCTTGCTCGGGCCCCGTATGAGATATCAAATTAAAACTAATACCTCCTACAGAAGTCTACGGCACCATGGTAATGTAAAAAAATCAGGCTTCTAACACGACATGAAAAAAAAATATTTCACTTTTACATAATAAATTTCATACGAGTTTGCTCAACAGTTGCCTTAGAAACTTGAAATTTCGTTTACAGGGTGAGGTCCCTACATAAAGGAGGTAGCATACATAAAGGAAAAAATCTGAAAAATACAAATATTTTATTTTGAATAAATATTCCGTCTACGAGAAAGAGACCCATGACATACGGACGGACAGACAACAGACAAGAAAGACAAAACTTGAAATTTCGTTTACAGGGTGAGGTCCCTACATAAAGGAGGTAGGTAGCATACATAAAGGAAAAAATCAGAAAAATATAAATATGAAACTTGAAATTTCGTTTACAGGGTGAGGTCCCTACATAAAGGAGGTATACATAAAGGAAAAAATCTGAAAAATACAAATATTTAATTATAAATAAATATTTCGTCTACGAGAAAGCGACCCATGACATACGGACGGACAGACAACAGACAAGAAAGACAACCGGGCAGACAGGGTAAAAGGGGCCGAATTCATTAGAAAGGCAGTGCAGGATTATCGGTTTCGCCGTAAAAAAATTGAGATCAAATTGGGTGCCGAGGTTTATGGAGGTTCCTTCCTTCAGTCATAACTGCAATAATGTACAACGTTTTTCACTTGTTTTAAAGGAAAGTTTGTTAGGGTCCTTGCTACTGAATATATAGAACTTGGCAAGTTTTTACATTAAATTATTTGCATGATGATGATGATGTAACCGTTTAAACCTTAGCTGTGAGAACTTGCCAAGTTCTACATGAGCTCAAGAGTCTTGGCAACCTACTTTACATGAAATATTTTTGCTGGGTATATTAGACCAATTCTCGATTTAGGGCGTATCATTATTCTCTTCAATTTTAGCCATTTTTCCAAAATTTACAAGAAAACACTAAGTCGAGTCGTGACGATGGTAACGTTGCAACAGTGAAAACTTACAATAGATGTACCTATACGACTTTATTGTTAAAGGGGAATGACGCTCATTGGCAAAAATAAATAACAATCAATCCATTTGCATACAGAAATTGGTCGAATAATAATGTGCTAGGAACAGGGACTACAAGTAGCGTCATCGAGTGATGGCACCTACATATGTCACAGAAGAAAAAGTAGTGCCTTGGTAGACATTTAGATGTCTACCAAGTGTCATAGAGGAAATTAATTCCAGTGTGGTAATTGTCAATAAAACAATAATAATACTTCATTGTTGATAGTGATGTGCTCGTTTCGGTTACTATTTTTCGATTTTCATGTTGCCGTTATTTTGCAATGGAATTGTTATAGAAATAAAGACAAAAGTTTCTCATTTTTTTTAACTCAAGAGATCGACAATTCCCGTAGCTTAACTACCAACATATATATATATAATTTTTTTATGATTTATTAAAGAATTTTCAAATATGACGTCACTTGACGTCATATTTGAAAAACGTATGATACTGATTGTGGACCTTTGCCTTGCTTATAAAAAAGTAGTATGTCTCTGTCTGTCTTCTCATCTGTCATCCATCTGTCAAATCAGTCGGAAGCAAATTATTATAAATTTATCTTGATAGCAAAGGACAGTGCCGTCACACGAAGGCAAATGGAAGTTGCAGCTTTTTCGTAAAAATATTCATAATCATGAGTCTTTTTAGACCACAAGTTCTAAAATACGTTTATTAAACCTAAATCTCGAAATGGTTTTCGAATTAACAGACCTTAACATAATTTAATCTAAATTTGTGGATATATTAATAATTTGCAATATTCCGCTATTAAACACTCTTACCATGCTATTCAAAATGCAGACTCAAGCACCGCCCGCCCTCCCGCATAAAACATGCACAAGCAAAGCAAGCAGTACGAGCACAAAACTGCTTATGCTCGTACTGCTTGCTTTGCTTGTGCATAATGGACTTCCGCAAAGTAACGCCTTTTTCAATCAATTTTAATTTAATCTAAGCGAATTTAAGGCAACTCAATGGAGAGTGTTAGTGGCTGAATCGTAATCACTAAATAAAAGGTTCTCATCTCCTTAACCCTACGGCAATTTGCATATTGTTTAAATGTAAATATTATATGTATCCCTGTTTCTGTACATGTGTGTGTACAATAAAGAATAAATGGCTCCGTCTCTTTCCAAACTATTGTGATCCAATCATTTTCTAGATTTTATGGCTACTTAGATGACATAAAATCTATGTAAGCAGATTTGGCACTTTTGCCTTTTGTAATATGTTGAATGTTGTATGACGTGTCTAATGTTAAATAAACTCACACTTGGTTTTTATTTTTAACCGAAATTTTAAATGTATCCCATCACTAAACGCATCTGCATCATACGTGCCACCAATCGATGACTCTACTTTAGGAAATATCGCCGGTTAGGAACTACAGGGAAAATGATTACAAAAAACCGTGCGGTAATTATGTATTACACTTTTATATTCGATTTTATTTACTTCAAATTACACTAGATATCCCTAAAAGACTTTTAATTAAAACAATTTTAGTAAAAGTATCAAATAGCCCTAAGCCATACTTTTAATTAGTCGTATCGCTCTAAAAAGGATGAAATCCCTAAAAGTGGAAACACTGTTTCGACTTCAAGCTATATTTTTTAAATTAAAAATAAATTGTTTGATTCTGATCTCTAATAGCGAGAAATAAGAACTATATTTGGGCAAGTTGTCGTGTTGGCATGCTTACAATTACATTGCGAAATGTTTCCTCGTCGTCCGTCTCCCAACTCTACTAGGTGTCTGGGTGTTATGTCCTGGAAACGTTTAGAATAAAAGTTTGTCCCAATAATTTGGGCAAGTGCGAGTCGGACTCGCGCACAAAGGGTTCCGTGCCACCACACAATACGGGTACGGAACCCTAAAAATATTATGGTTAATAACAACAATATAAATGCCATAGCAACATAACATTATGTCGACAAAAACAAGCCGCTACAATGGTAGCACCTGGCAACCATTCAAGTCTCCCGGAACCATAATACCGCTATACTTTTTCCTTTAGTCTTTACGTAATCAATTACGTATTAATTACCATTATTTTTTCCAATGTTTCGAGGTCTTTTTTTGTATTTTAATTGTTGTTTTTTTTTTTATTTTTATTGATCAATCAATCAATCAATCAATATGTTTATTGCATTTTTAGATGTTATAAGTATGTACATAATTATGGCTCAATGTAATTTTACCCATTGGGTGTAACAATATTCTTAATTTTAGTATTAAAATATAACTTTAAGTAAAATAATTATTAAATAAGGTATGTACAAATAATCTAATCTTTGCTATTTCCATGCATAAAACTTATTCTAATAGGTATATCGAACATTTTAATTTGTTTAGTTAATTAAATTTATTTATTCATGCAGTGGTTAACAATTTACTTAACTTTTATTTTAACAATTTTACCTTTTTATACATTTTTATGGTGTAGTTTCAAGAAATTCTTTGTAACTGTATGGACAAACCGTGATCAAGTACTGTTTTAATTTAATGAAAAACTTATTTCCCGGTAAGGACTTAATTTTGTCAGGCAAATGATTGTAAGCCCTAATGGCAGCCAGTTTTGTAATACGAGTATAAGTAACAGTTCTACTAGGAGGCACATTTAAGTCATATTTGAATATTAAATTTGTCGTCATAGAAACCATAACATATTCCGTGATTATTTCAACTAGCTACCTATTACGGCTGAAGCTGGAGACCCCTGTGACAGACGGACAGACAGACAGACAGCGGGGGCTAAGTAATAGGGTCCCGTTTGGCACACTACGGGTACGGAACCTTAAAAAGTATTGAATCGAAAAATACGGAATCCTTCGATTGCTTTAACATTTAAGCAATCACAAGAGATGTGTAAGTTTTTCATTGCATTATTTTCAGATTCCATCATTATAATAATAGTATCGCCATGGAAATTGTTTATTGTTTGATTGATAAGTATTGTGATGGATAACATAAACTGGTAGAAAAGTAATTCCATGGGAAACATCAAAAAGGTGTGGCTTCAAACTATCAATGCTATCTACAAGTATATAGTACTCATGTTGGTTCCCGATAAGGTTTATTCGAGCAAAATTTCTGGGGTGGCAGCAAATTTAGTAAGATTGAGAAATTGAGGTTTAGGCACCGCGCTCACCAACCCGCCTGCCCAGCGGGTGTGAGTGAGTATGGGCATTTCTTCCAGGAGGATCGCCAAGAGAGGCTAAATCTTGGAAAGGCTACGTCCAGTAGGTGACGAAAACGGGCTGTTAGATGGATGTGTGCAGTGGCGTATTTTAAGATTTAGCGCCCTGGGCCGTAAGGTTTGCCGCCCCATAAAATAACGAGAAAAAATAAAATAAAATCCAATAGTTTCCATTTATTCAATATTTACATTTAAATTGGTTAAGAATAAAAATAAGAATAAGAAGGCATTTATTCGCTGCAATAACGAGTAAAAAATAAAATAAAAAAGATTAGAAAATAACAAACACAACACTAACATACACAATGATCGGTAACGCAATTACAACAAAAACAAGAGATGTTGTGTTGAGGCAGCGAAAAAGGTCTGACTCAGGACAATGCGATTTAAAAAAAAATTCAGTGCCCTGGTATTATGTCAGGCCTGTTATCACACGGAAGGCTTAAAAGAACCGATACAATACTCTTATTTATTATGTTAATAAATAACATTATACATATAATATACATAAATTACTTAGATTACAACATGAATATTAAATTAATATTGTTGTGTATAAAGATCACATATAAACATACTATATACATAGAAAAAGAAAAAAAGAAGAAACAGCTAATACAGAATGAATACAAATTGATGGCAAGGGACAACTAACAAAATTCCTCAATGACACTGTCATAATTAACGGGCTTTGTCAAGTCAGCTTCTATAGGTATTAAGAATAGCTAATTCATAATTGCTTGTGCCACCCCTCGCAGCCTGTCGCCCCGGGCCATATAATATGACCCGGGTCTCGACCTTGTTAGAGACAGCACTAAACGATTCGACGAAATCCATAAGAATTTTACCGTTTATTATGTATTTTTCAAACAAATAGAGACGAAGTCGTGATATCGTGACGCTTTAATTTAGGAGAAAGTGTCAACCACCTAGGTAACGACATAAATTTCTGAATTTTAGGAATTCTCTCTAAATGTAATACCATTCTTTACTGTCGAAACCGTAATCTTGGTATTATTGGTATCTCTTGGTAAAATTGGACATCTAGTATTGATTATGATGCAATCCTAATCGTATCAGACCAACGCCAATGCCATAAGGTTATTCTCCAATAAACATAATAAGTATAAATAAGTAGAGATCAAATCAAAGTGATTTAGATTTTATTAGGCCTTGATCTCGGTCGTCCGCAATTAGAAGACCGATGTGTTAATATGAGAGTCGCCGGCGCATCAATGTGCTGTTTGGCAGTACCTGCCAGTTACTCGCCCAATTTACAGTGCGACAACATGCCAAATCGTTCGACATTATACCTGGGCCGACAGAAACATCTTACAATTATGCACTCGGATGCATAATTACCATTGGTACTGTTTTCATTATCTTTTTTCGGAAATGCTGCCTTCAAAATAACTGCTTTCATTAGGGTTTTGTTTTTGGCCCAAGCAAAAATGGTCTTGGGGATTACCTTAGCACCCTGGAAATAGTTTAAATAATGAATGTCATTATGTACTTATATATGTTCTATTTGTTTTAAACAGAAGGTTGTGTTGTGTTGGTCCGCTGTTGACTAGAATTGACACATCGTTACGCCGCAGAGCGCCATGCGACTAATTGTATACTTTTGTACTTTGCACCTGCAATATCTATACGCAGCTATACGACGACGTGAGTCTGTTCTCATCTATTTACCTACATTCTTGCCATATTCAATGTGAATTGCTGGGCCTTAATAATAATAAAATTTAAACTTTTGTACACAGGCGAGCTTAATACTATTTAGTATTTTCTACCAGCTAACCTTTGGCAATCGGGAAGTTCCATGATTTCCAAATGTTTACAAATTGTATATATATATATATATATATATATATATATATATTATTATATATTATTAAATACTCAGTAAATTATATTAAATTACATGCTAATACACAAAATAAATTAATAATTGATAAGTTCAAGTACTTATACTACTTAAAAGTTTACATATACCGTACATAAATGTCTATAAGACAATAGAAGAAATTAAGAAACGTAAGTGTTGTTTTATCGAACTCTTGAAGACTGACATGGACGAAGCTTCACGGATGTGTAGCGGCAAACCATTCCACAAGCGTATTGCACTCACGGTGAAAGAATTTGAATACATGCATGAACTATGCGCAGGTGTGCCTTATATTTTTCTCAGTTAACCCATTGCTTGTTTTGTGTATCAGAAATATATTTTGATCAAGTCTGCTTGACTACTGCGAAGATCATTGCAGACGCTAGCCGAACGCCTGCCGACCATTCAAACGATTCTATTTATTTATTGCTGAACTCGAAATGCACCCGATTGCGATGAGTTGCCATGCGCGCGCATCTACTTATAGCAGCTATCTTGTGACGAAACACGACTCAAAGACGCTGCGCTATTTCCTACTGTAAAGACAGACTGACAGATAATGTAATGATGTATGTACATATTACGTATGTACTGTTTGTTACGCACGTCTTGAATGCGTCGTATCGATGAGTTTGCGCCCCGCCTCGGTGATTTTCCTGCGATTGATCAGCCGCGTTTTGATTGACCCTCTTACGAGGTTTCGCTTCATTGGCTTGATGAATAAACAGATGCGGTTCTGCGTCAAATCATTTTAGAGTAGTTTAAGTAAAAAGGGTTTAAGGCGCTCTTATCCCAGAAGGGTGACTCTCTGTCTTTTTCTTTACGTGTAAGGAGTAAAGAAAATAATCTCACTTTTGTACTTTTTCGTTGTTTTTATCGGTTTTTAAATTGTTTAAAAATAAGGGATATGTTTATTAAAACCCACTTACGTGGTCGACCTAGAAAATTTAAAGAGCAATATTATCAGATATGTTTCGTTAATAAAAGAGTGGAATTATGGAAATGGAATGATTTGAAAGGTTATTACATGCGTACTTATTACATGCTGTGTTCGTGAATTATTTCTATCGAGCAAAGTTTATCTGATCGTGTAACACATGCGTGGAAGACCTAGATAAAGGTTCGAACTATATTGCGGTTTTTTTTTTTAAGTTTTGGACCATATTTGAAAGTTCTATTTGACTTTGAAATTACTGATTTTGGGATAAGAGTGCCTTAAGTCCCTTTAAGACCTTTTCTGGTTAAGTTCAACCTTTGACGTTTTTTAGCCCTCGCTCTTTCTGTACCATATAACTCTTACGGTCTACCCTTTGAGGGTTTTCACGCTGAATAAATAATCCGACATCGGAGGCGGATAACGATAATTATTCCCACTACATTACCGACATATCAGAGGAGGGATTCTCTAGTTCGGGTGGTTGACTGGTCGACAATCTTCATCATTGCGTCAGCTATTGTGATATGATAGAACACTTTGTCCAAACGAGCAATGTGAATATACTCTTAAGTGTAGTACGCGTCCCAATGACTTCTGTAAACAACTACTCGTATATTTATGAAAATACGGTTCTGGTCTATCGATATCGGTTGTTTGTTACGGGCTCGGGTCGCATCAAGTAATTTCACAACATTTTCAAAAGTTTCCCTACATTTCGTCAGTTTAGTGGTCGGTCAATGTCCCCTAAGGGGAGCGACAACTCTGGTTAGCTATTATTTTTCCATTCTATTTTGTTCAATCTTGTTCCTGG
Source organism: Ypsolopha sequella (assembly GCA_934047225.1). NCBI lineage: Eukaryota > Metazoa > Arthropoda > Insecta > Lepidoptera > Ypsolophidae > Ypsolopha > Ypsolopha sequella. Next base: position 17,047,777 of record OW203996.1, read on the forward strand.
AATGGCGCCAGGTAGGAACTAACTTGAGCTCGTTTGTCCTAAGGATGGTTACGAATTATTCAATTTCTCTGTTCTTGTTACTACAGTTCAGTTCTTCGTACCGTCTTCAAATTATTTGGAGTTAGGGTTCGCTTGGCATCACCTAAAATGTCAAAAGGTTAACAGAAAATGACAGATATAATACTCGGTGGCTTTTTAAGGTTAAACATTCAAGGGGCGTAGTGATCGTCGTGCGGTGGGTGCCGGCTTCCCTTTGCATAATTCATTGATCCATTCGGTTGCCGATGCCGGTGCGTTCGAGGAGCCATCGACGGCCGCGATGTATATCTGAATTTGAAAATAGCATCGTTTTGTTTGTCCTCTCTCTCTATGCGTTCTGACGTCAGGGACGTAATACATATGTATCGGCGCAGTACAAGCGTTATCCCGTCAAGGTTCCGCTGCAACATAAAAAACGCAATTTGGTATAATTGCACCCACGCTACGCTGCCACCCAGTGGAAGTGGAAAATTAACGCATCCTGCCTAACTTTATAATTTGATTGAACCGTAAAGCCAACTCCGTATGCTATTTTATACCTAAGTGGACGTAAGTTAGAATAATGTAGACATCATTGAATATTTATGATGATAATATAATTAATTAGCGACGGCGCGGCGCGCGGCGGCAGCGTGCAGAGAGTTTGTTTGTTCTTACTGTTTGGCTGTTGTTGTTGCAATATGCACAATCTTCACTGTTATTTAACTATACATTTTTTTCTTGTTTCCAATATGCAATACATGTATCTTTTTGTAATCTAAACATACATATAATAAATCAGTAGAACCTGGGGTATTGAAGAAAAGTACGTTGAAGAAAAGTAATAAAAATAGAAAGGGGGTGACTAAAGAAGAGTAATAGAACACAAATCAGAGATTTTTAGAATTCTTTTCTGTCTGTCTGTTTGTTTGTTCGCGCACATCTCCGAAACCACTGAAGTCACTGAACGCATTTAGATACGGTTTTCTTTATTATAATCGTAGTGACCCTGCACCCGTAGCGCAGTGTGTAATGGCGCGCGACGTGACGTAGTTGAATCACAAGTGCGAGGAGCGTGACACGATGTTTTTGCGATTAAACTGGCCCGGTAGCATAGTGTTTAATCGCATAGTGTTTAATTATTTGAGTCACGTCACGCTCCTCGCACTTGTGACTCAACTAAGTTCTGTCGCGCGCGATTAAACACTATGCTATGGGTGCTGGTATAGGCTATAAGGGATGTAATAAAATAATAAAACGGGGTATAGCTTAATAAACGCTAATGGAGCCACGGATAAAAGGCTAGTATAAAATATATGTACCCAGCTCTCGGACTATTAATTTGTTTAACGCATTGTGTGCAATGCTAGATTTAGGCTTGTTGAACTTTTATTAAAATCGGTTAAATAATTTATATAGCTTAATTTCTAAAATTTTTTTTTTAATATCCGCCATTTTAGGACATTATAGGACAGGATTGTGATGTGCGATTGCTTATAAAAAAGTCGCCTGTCTCTGTCTCTATCTGTAATCCATCTGCCAAATCAGTCGTAAGCAAATTACTTACAAAGCATCATATCAGCAAAGGACACATTTTTAAACAGCCATTTCTCAAGTGACGTCAAATGGAAGTTGCAGCTTTTTCGTAAAAATATTCACCATCATGAGGCTTTTTAGACCATAAGTTCTAAAATACACCTTATTAAACCTAAATCTTGAAATGGTTTTCGAATTAACACACGTTTACATAATTTAATCTAAGCGAATTATGGGAACTGCAATCTACAGGTGAATAAGGATTTTAAATAGGGTATCACGTTTCCTTCTTGAAGTTAAACGTAGGTAAGGAAACGATGTCAACGACAGATTATCAAGCAAGAATGTAACTTGATGTAACTTGGCGCTCGGGCTGTTATCTTGTTTGCCAACTCGCTGAAAGATAACATCAAAATGTTTGGGACGATATCAAAGTTTATCTTCTCAGGCCACCAAAGTAAGGGCTATTTGCTTATTTTTTTAAATAGCTTCTCCGTCATAAGCCTGTTGTTAGACTTGTTGTGATTTAGATATTTATATGTTAGAAGGTACCCAAATAACACATATGAGCTGCATAAAAGCTGGACTAAAGGCACAATCAAAACATGAAGCTGGTAAGCTCAGCTGCACAAAGGCTGAGTAAGCGGCTATACAGCTCTTTTAATGCCAAAAGAGGCCCCAAATAAATAAGCCCTGAGCTGTTTAATGTATTGTTAAAGGCTGCACAAGTTTTAGATATAGCTGTTAAAGGGCTGCATTAAAGCTTAACATACAGCTTATGTTCTACGATTCAGCTATTATAATGCTTTTTTCCATTCTTTAGTTTCATTAGGTCTGGATAAAGGTAAAACAAAAAAGAAACTACAAGTAATGTCAAAATATTTCTTTAACTTTACAAATGGTTGAACGTCAAGGTGCATTTGTTATTGTGACCGGTGTAGTGTAATACTCGTAATTATCTATCAAAGTTAAGTTGATAATTTGTTATTATGTAATGTATTTTGAGTGCGGTGGTAACTTTACTGTAAATGTGCATATTAGATTACAGCTCAATTTTCATGCGCCTTTGGGATAGGTATACCAACGATTTAAGGAATAATGGAAAGAAATTTATATGCGAGTAATATTTTGTGAAATAATTTCTTAAAAGTGTTATTATTACTCGATATATTTCGGCCCTCGGTATGGGGCCGTCATCAGTCGAATCTGTATTAATAAATAATTAATAAATCATCATCGAAACAGTATTAATAAAAAGCTCATAAAGGTTAAATATAATATATTTATAAACATTCTTAAAAGTGTATATCAGATAATCAATAATTTATGATTTGTTGACTTATTTTTGTTAACTTAAAACTAAACGGCTTTTAATTAAGAGATTGTGGTGTTTTATTTAAAGAAAACATACATTGTTGAATATTCGATTGTTACATAGTCATTTTGAAATGGCGGCGATTTGTAAAGCAGCTCCAATTCTTTTTTTATTCCGTTGTAATTCATTTGTCTGCACACGGCGTTCGGCAGCGTCTATTAACCAGCTCATAGCATTCTTAAGTCTGTACAGAGTATGTAATAGTCACCGTTCGTTTTCTCTTTTTCTAAGGTTTTGTGTCCACTATGACGAAAAAGAAAACTACACGTAGGTACACAAATGTTATTGGTGCGGAACTCGTCAGCGTCCTGGCAAAGTCTTGTATAGAGCCTTAATCTTTATTAAAGCTTACAAAATCACTTTAAGCATTAAGCATTACTTCAGAATTCATCTACACTACTACATATCCAAAAACATTTTGTTACTCCCTTGTACAGAGCAAAGCTTTTAAAGAGAATCCACACCAATCGTTATCAAACTTAATTTAATGGCATTAAAAGAGAATTATTCTACTCAATCAAACAGCCTACAGCAGTCATATAGACTCTTGTACAGCTGGCATCTACACAAGGGGTTAAAATTTACCTCATTAATCAGACATACACAAGCCTAAGGTATAGAAACCAGCTATGAGTATAAGTTGCGACTCAAAGCTGAACAATAGCATCCAAATGAACTGATATAATGCTCAGAGTACATTTTCCCCTCCTTTTGAAGCTCTTAATCATCAAGGCTGTACATAACTCAAAAAACTTTCCCTTGTGCAATCTTAAATCCCACTTGGAACTCTTATATATCTTTGGTAAAGCTTAATACTGGTTAAAGGCTAACGTATAGCTGAAAATTCAGCCTGTGTTCTACTTGGGTATGATTTAGATATTCTTTGAGTCAGTTGTTCGGATAATATAAAACGTTCAGATATTGTTATTTAAGGGGCATGTAGTCGCCAACGACCTTGAGTCGACCTGTGTCGGTACAAATATCGACAGAAACTATATTGAAATTACGTTCATATCAGCGCGCACTGCATTACGATGTCCTGGGTCTCCGGATAGCGCAAAACAGGAGAAAATAATACTTTTTACATGGGCGCAATGGGCGGAAAAAATCCATAATTTTAGTGCAAGAAGCATACAAATACCATCAGTGGTTTCAAATAAATAACCAATTTTACTTAATTTTAGTCTAAAAACAGCTTGACTTGAAACAATATTTTCATGCTGTTTCTTATACGCGAGAATAATTTCCTAAAATGAAGTTTGTTTAAAAAAAAAAACTATACTTTAAATGCAGTTTAGGAGAAATAAGTTTATCAATAGAGTCATTTTCGGATGACGCTGGGAAGAGGTGCCTTAATGACAGATAATGATTTCATTGACCGAACCAAGGCCTAGCCAATATAGCGTTGTAAACGAGATTCGGATAATTTTTTATCGGCACTTTGAACTAAATTGATGCTATCAATCTGTTGGACATACCTTCACTAACGATTACGAGCTTCTGTGGATTAATAGAGTAAACATAATTAACTACTTGTAATAAATATATATATTTTGCTACACAGAGCATTTATTTTATTTTTATTTTTTGTATAATTAAAACTCAGTACAAAAACTTAATTTCGAAATATATTTCGGCCCATTTTGGGGCCGGCATCAGTCGAATTATACAAGTAAATGACATAAAATATATGCAACCTTATGACTAATGAGTTTAAATGAATGACATTTGATATATGAATAAAAATATATATACAACCTTATGACATAATAATAAATGAGCTTAACCTACTTTAACAGAAAAAATAAAAAAGTATATATAAAAAGAGGCCACCCTGCGGGTACTTCGTGCGCTACCCCGAACTTTATTTGCAATATTAGGCGTTTATTTTCAAAACCCGCGAGATGGCATTGCTGTTTTAATTATACAAACATATAGAGAAGATGTAGTAACTAGAATAGAAAAATGAATGTTTTGGTGGTTTGGACATGTAGAGAGGATGAATGAAAGTAGAGCGACGAAAGAAATTTATGGTGTGCAAGTAGAAGGTAGAGCTCGACCAGGCCGCCCTATAAGGATGTATGCTGACTAAATTGGCGAGATGGCGAGGAAGGGCAATGTCAAAAGTGCCTTGAATAGAAGAGCTTGTATGACTAGATTGATCTAGCAGATGGAAATATGTTGCCTCTGCCTACTCCTCTGGGAGACAGGCGTGAGTATGTGTATGTATGTATAATTAACTACGTTGTTAGTAATTATATTAAGGCGATATGTAGAAGTTTTAGCGTCCCTGTTACTCCATATGTGAAAAAACCCTCAGTGCGAGAGGGATGGATTCGTGAAAAAGTAGCAAAAAGTCGGTTTTTTATTAATATAAAATGTACTAAATTTGCTATCAAAATTTCGTTTAACTAGGTCCTAGATATTGTTAAAACCCATCTAATAAAATATAATTGCAGTCCATATGTTATTCTAAATTGTCAAACCAGGAGAATTGGTGTCGAAAAAGACCTCATTTCAATAAATATTTCTATCGAGCCGAATTTCTCCAATCGCGTTTCTGTTTTAACAGATCCCTAGGAAAAGATTCCAAAAATAATATACTATTTATTATAATAATACATTATTTACTGAAGTAGATATGCAAGTTCTAAAAGTGCCGATTTTTTTTCCGTAGCGCCTTAATTCTTGTAATAAATATTGTTAACGATGGCTTTGATGTAATTTTTTCTATAATTGTCTTCAGAACGATATCACTCTATTTATATTTTTCTTATAATCTCATAATTGTACCCATATTGTGTTAACGACAAACAATACACGTATCAAATTCCAGCAGATCGTGATTGCATTACGATACGTCTGTCGTTAAGCGTGTTGCTCGTAGTTCGAGATTTGCTGCAAGTCAGTGCAGGGAGACGATGGGTCTTCGATGGCGTCTATTGTTGGCGGCATCCCGCACTCGTCTATTATTGACTCGACGCTGGAGATAGTTGGCGCTGCGCCAGCGCAGACCACGTGCTTACCCGTCACGGGACGGTTCATACGCGAACGTGCCGCCGTCACTAAAGTTCTCCATCAGAGTTCTTCACGCATTGAAATAAGCATGAAAATTAAAAAATCCGTAGGACAACTTACAACTGCACAGATGCCGGAAGCGTAAAAACTAATGTTACCCCAAAATATTTCTACAAATTGTGATAACTATAAGTATAATGCTGTACGAAAACATTTTCACATTATCTTATTTACATTATACAACGCGCAAAAGATGACTGCGCTATAGATAGCGTTTCATAATGAACTGATAGGAAATACCGAAGACATGGTTCTATTTCGGTGTAGTTTTTATTTTGGAAGGCTAAATTCTAAGGAGGGCATTCAAACATTCTGAAATCATTCATTATTAAGTCTGGCACATACTTCAGTGCTCGCGTAGCGTACGGACTGACCGCAATATGTCAGAATGGTAAGTAATCTATCTCACGTTCTAGAATATATTTACCAAATTATACCACAACTACCTCAAAATGTTCTGTTAGTCGATAAAAATGTATCTAATGGGTATATTCTTTGGAAACGCTCGTATAATGGTAGAACGATCTATTACGATATGTGTAGTAGTTATAGAACGAGTACAAAAAGCTGTGCACAAAAATTAAACAATAACTACAAAACTGCAGACATCAAGAAAAATAAACAGTCCTCTTCATCATTCCAGACACCAACATAGAGCGCACGGGGAAGATGAAGAAAGGCGGCGGTGTGAGCAACGGTCACGCCAGCACGCCGAACGGGCGAGCCGACGATGAGGGTGGCGGCAGCAGCGACAGCGGCGTGTCCTCACCCCCGCGGGTGTCGTACGCCGCTGCAGCACGCAAACCAACCTCTCCCAACACAGCCAGCGCACCTCCACCTTTCCCTAATGCACAAGGTTAGACTTCAATATCCACCCAGTTCATCTTTGGCACTTTACCAACCAAACCAAAACAATATCCAAAAATGCGATTAAGAATTGAACTCTTGACATAGAATCGACACCCGTGTCTTTCTGAGGTATTGGATTGGTATCTTAATAAAATCTTCAATTTGCAGATGCCCAAAAGACAAAAGCCAACGGTGAGAAACCATCACAAACGAATACAGATAATATCAACGGCGATGCGTCTACAGACGATAAGAAGAAATTAGGTACCAAAGAAGTTATAGTTAATGGAACCGGAAGCACATGCGACAAAATAGTTAACGGTGACCCAAAAAAAGATTCAGATTGTGATATTAGTAGTAGTGATAACACTAAAGTAGTCCCTAATGGAATTAACGGTGATTCAGACGATTCAAAGTCTAGTAAGTCAGAAGATAATGATGCAGTTTTACCCAATGAATGTCCAAAACCTTCAGGAGAACAGAAGCAGGCTTTTAACAAAAAGAAAGAAAACAGCGTAAATAAAAAGAACAAATCTACAGACAAATCCAATGAATCAGATAAGGAAAAAGATTCTGGTAAGAAACTAGAGGATAAGAAAGAAGAGGATAAATCAAAGAAAGTGGAAAATTTGTCGGATAAAATGAACGGCGAAAGCAATAAAATGTTGAATGGTGACAAGGACAGGGAGTCGTCTCAAAGCGAGGATGGAGATGACAAGAAACGGGATGCTGAGGTCGTGTTTATTCAAGATCTTGGCTTTACTGTCAAGATTGTCAGTCCAGGAGCTGAGCCTCTTGATATTCAGGTACACTTTTTGCAAGTTTAGTATATTGCTTTCCAAGTAGTTTCTTGGGAATTTGCGACTAAGTTTCGTAAATTATTGTAGGTTTCGAGCATGGAGCTAGTACAAGAGATCCACCAAGTATTGATGGATCGCGAGGACACTTGCCACAGGACGTGTTTCTCGTTGCAACTCGATGGTGTAACGTTGGACAATTTCGCAGAGCTAAAGAACATTGAAGGATTGAAGGAAGGATCCGTTATTAAGGTTTGTAACAAATTGTATCCACGGGTTCTGTAAGGTTAATATTGTATGCATGCAAATACGAATACTTATGTTGTATTGCATATCGTCGGACGCAAATAACGAAACATCAACATAAATACTTTGGCAAATACATATAGTTAAGCCTGTTTTTCAAGTATTAGCAAAGTAATCACGTATCCGCAGTCATTAACAGTGAGTTACAGTTGTATGTACCTATCTCAACATTTTGTCTTACGTAGAGGTCATCGCATATCATTATGTCATCTATATATTCTTGCATCAAGTCAAATCTTACGATCGCGACTTTGTTGCAGTTTAGTTCAATACCCATGCAGTTTCCAGTTTATCAATTGATATTTTGATTTTATATCTTCAACCCGTCTAATTTCACAAGGCGCGATCGCGATCCATATCTATTGTTTTTTAATTTTGGTCCTAAATCTATCTTAACGGGTTAATATCCTTGCTTGGCATGTTCTTTACTTTTTATAACTTAAGTTGGCAATCTCATTGGCAAATTTAATCTTTAATTTAATCTGAGAGCCTAAGATAAAGACAAACCGATTACCAAATAAAGACAGACAGATTGTCAGAGAATAGGGTAACAGTGATGATACTCCTCATATCCAGGTGGTGGAGGAGCCGTACACGATGCGCGAGGCGCGCATCCACGTGCGTCACGTGCGCGACCTGCTCAAGTCCATCGAGTACACAGACGCGTACGCCGGCCAGGAGTGCAGCTCGCTCGCCTTCCTCAACGTCATCACGCAGGGGGATATTCTCGGTCAGTCTCTCATTCTACTACACGACCGATACTTCTACCAACACTAAGCCCACATCTATTTGATCGACTTCATGAAAATAATTTACTAGTTTACTTATTACTCCTTGTAACCATGATAGCTGACGTCAGTCTGACGATAGAAAAATATTTAAAACAACCTTTACTTAGACCACTACACTTTTGTTCTGTCCAAACCTGTGTTACACTTAGCTTGCATATTGGTTTTCTAAACTAAACTTTACTGTCAAGTTATTGGATTTTTGACAAATCTGTAGGAAATATCATGCTTTAGTTCGTCTCATCAGTTCAGTGCTCCCAAGTTGTTATAATTGAGAGTTAAAGCATAAATTCTTAATATTAAACCCTCCAGAAAAGAAGAAGTCTCGGCCAGAGAGCGTGGACTGCACGCCCCCAGACTATATAATGCCCGGCAGCACGGAGCGACCACTGCTGCCCTTGCACCCTGGCCTTACTAAGGAGAACAAAGCGCCGCAATGCCTTAAGGTATCTGAAATTCCTGCAGCCTGCAGTAATTAAATGTCTCGGCTTGAAAATCCAAGCTTAAATTGTTGACTCGATATTTTATCACCTTTCCCATTTGGTAAAATTTCATGGAACGCCTTTAGTCCCTAACTGTGAAATTTAGTACCCTTGTATGCCTCCTCCAGCTAGTCTAGCATAGCAGTGTTCTCTTTCACTCTGTTGATATACGTTGAGAGGGACACGGCTATATCGAGCGGTTAAAGTTCGATATGGTCTGCTATCCTAGACCCTCTGGTACAACAAAGCTTGGGTTTAGTGTATTTTTACCAACTTATTGTAGCTGATTCTGAAGGCATTAGTTAATGTTTTAGTGCTGTCAAAATAAAAATTCTTGCGAGGTAATTTAGCTTTCATTATTTGATCATAAGGACAATTTTATGTATATTTGTATGTTTTTTAATTTTATATATAAATAACGTGAATCTACCGTCACGACATGAATCCCCGAGGGGGTGTCAGAGTTGTTCCCAGTGTGAACTGTGAAATATATGCACGTCACAGTCCACACTCGGTACACCCGCGTTTCTGCTGCTTTTTTTATTTTACAATTAAGAAATTTAAGTTTTGAAATTAAAGTTGAAACTAAAACCATAGTAAAGCCGATTCTAAAGGCTTTAATTTTAGTTTTAGTGCTGTCAAAACTAAATTTCATTAATTGCAAAATAGTCCTTAAAAGTTAGGAACAGAATCTAAGTTACTTTGGAATAATTTTATGTTTGACAGCAGTAAAACTAAAATTAAAGCCTCCAGAATCGGCTACAATATAGCCAAATAAAATAAAAAATAAAACCTTAAGAACTAGCTATCAATTTACCATACCAAACAAGCAGGATATACATACGGACGGCATTTTATGTCGCAAAGTAATGACTTTGAGACTAATGGAGAGGATTTGTTGTGTATTGTTTGATCGTTAGAAATAACTTTTAATTTACACAAAGATACGGGCCTGAGTATGTGGGATAAATTCAAATCTTTATTTTATAACCTCATTAGAAAAAGAAAGTTGTATAAAACTTGCTAGCTTAAATATTGCAAGCTAAGGTGTACTACGCGACAGACGGGAGTGCATGCGATTTCATACTGACAGTATGTACTCGCCCGCACTCCCGTGATGTCGATGTTAGGCTCTGTAAATCAGAAGAGTTTCTTAACCTGTGGTCCGCGGACCCCTGGGGGTCCCCGAGCATAATATGTATAGGGGTCTACAGCCTAATCTTTAGACCATTTAACAATCATAAATAAATGCCACCAAAAGTTTCTGCCACCAAAAAACCTTCTCATTAACGTATTTTATATGAAAAAGTTCATTTTTTTTGTAATTTGTAGAACTAAAATAAATGGTCCGAAATTTATTGCTGCTTTTTATAAAAGGGGTCCTTAAAATAGTGCTTGACTTCCTAAGGGGTCCGTGGACAAAAAAGGTTAAGAAACGCTGCTCTAGTCCCTGCTATGCAAGCACGCACGCATCGATTAGATAAATTTGACGGATAACATCGATAAATTCTAAACGAAAACCCTTATTGCAATGAAATAAGAGTTACATATTATTATTTATTTATCGAATCGATGCCGAGTCGATAGCGAGTTCATGCTAGGACCGCTGGTCAGTAAGTTAACCCGAAAAGAAAAACAAATAGATAGTACACAGACCAATGCAAATACATATATCTAAAATTACTCCTATATTGACAAAGGTCAGGTTTGTGTTCTGTAAGAAAGAATTCATTAGAAATTCTTACATTAATCTCCATTAAGCTCTAATAGTTTCTGGCAAATGCTTGTTCAATGTCAACTAGTGTAGGTAATAACGATTAAAATATATGTGACGTTAATGTTTTAACATCTGGTGGGCATAAGAATTAGGAAACAAAAAATGTAATTAATCTTATATCCTGCCTTGATCACTACAGTATCAAAATCTTAATTTTCTTCACCAAATAATTGTTTTTGTAATACTTAGTATGAAATGTGGTGTCGTACGTATTGTACACTTTAGAAAATAACAATTTGATGTACGCTGAGAGATTCCATCAGATGATAAAAAAGATTTAATTTTACTCTAAAGTCGTCTGCCAGTGTGCCATAATAGGCATGGATTAAATTATGTTATGGTGTGTTAATTCGATAGAATTCGAGATATAGGTTTAATAAGCCGTATTTTCGAACTTTTGGTCTACAAAACCTCATGATGATGAATATTTTTACGAAAAAGCTGCAACTTACATCTGCCTTCGTGTGACGTCACTTGAGAAATGGCTGTTTAGAAATGTGTCCTTTGCTATCAAGATAAATTTATAATCATTTGCTTCCGACTAATTTGACAGCTGGATAACAGATGAGTAGACAGACAGAGACAGACCACTTTTTTTATAAGCAATCACACATCACAATCAGTGTAATGTCTAAAATTCTCAAGTGACGTCATATCAGACAATTCTTTAAAAAAACATAAAAAAATAATGGTTAATTTATATACCAAAATAATGAAAATAAATTTAAAGTAAATTCTCAAAAAAAAAATTAAAAATAAAATCTTTTAAAAATTAATCCATGGGAATTCTACAGAAATTCTTGATATAAAATATGGTATAAAGACCTACGTATAAATGTAACTAGAGTTTACCCTTGAAAAAATAATATAATTCAAGAGCGATGCTGTTACTCCAACTCCTGGCCACTTTAATTTTCTGGTAAACATAATGCATAGGTTGTTATTACCCAAGTCAACAAACCTTGGGAATAGAAATGGCCGCCCGCTCTTGCTGTACTGTCAGCATAGACGAAACGCACACCTGACATATTTACGTCACAGTATAGGATTTGAATGAATGCTATTGTTTTTGATGTTATCTGTATTTCCATGTGCGAATATAGGCGGAGATAGTGTGTAAGTGAGAAGTTGATAGAACGGTCGCCATTTGTATTCCCAAGGTCTGTTGACTCGACTAATACATTTCCAGGTACTGACGACGTCGGGCTGGAACCCGCCCCCCGGGCCCCGCAAGATGTGCGGAGACCTGCTCTACTTGCACGTGGTCACGTTGGAGGACCGACACTTCCACATCGCAGCGTGCCCGCGCGGCTTCTATCTAAACCAGTGAGTCGTACCGTCCGACCTAAACAGTGCACAGGCATATACACTTACAGGAAACATTCGAGCGACTTTCACATCATATCAGACCAAAGTACTATCAGATACAGAGTTCCCCAAGGAAGTATTTTAGGGCTTCTTCTATTCTTATATTTATTATTTTTCTTTTAGATAGATTAGATTTGATTTAGATAGATTATAATATATAAATAAAAAAGTATTTATTAGTTTCGAAATATATTTCGGCCAACTTGTGGCCGTCGTCAAAAACATTATTTATTCAATTATTCTTCTTCTATTATATTCAAATGAAATATATTTATATCAGATACACTTATTACAGGTCGGTTTTAATGTAATATAATTAAATAATCTATGTCTAGTAGTTTTATATAATTAATAATAACATGGGGAAATGCACAAAAAAAAATAAAGGTTAGGTTTACTTAAATTTATACTATACTAGCGACCCGCCCCGCCTTCGCACGGGCATGTATTATACATATAAACCTTCCTCTTGAATCACTCGTATCTATTAAAAAAAAAACCGCATCAAAATCCGTTGCGTAGTTTTAAAGATCTAAGCATACATAGGGACAGACAGCGGGAAGCGACTTTGTTTTATACTATCTAGTGATCAGTTGTATCACTACCTATATATTGTTAGATTCTCCTTAAAATATTTGACCAAAACTGCAAAAAGTTTGTTAGCTGATGATGATTTATAATAGTAGATTATGCACTAAGGGAATAAAGCAGTGTCTTACTTCACGGGCGGCATATTGAACCCTGAGCGTAACGAGGGACTCTAGAGTTAACTCCTGAGCGTAGCGAGGGAGTTATATAGAGTCCTGAGTAAAGCGAGGGGTTCAAGCTGCCCAAGACAAAGACAGGCTTTATTCCAGAAGAGCATACTCTACTTTTCACACCTTCTGCGAGACAATAAAAAGTTCGACATTTTTTATCAACATTAATAATTCAATATAATTCACTGACAATCACAGCACCAAACACCGTCTTTTGTTTCACATTCTTTGTAAACGCTTTTTTTCTTTTTGTTGAATTCTGCTGATGGTGGCCAGTTCGATTTTCGAACAAACCTCTTTACAATCCCATATGGGCATTTGTTTTCCACGAGTTTCCACACGAATTTGACGTTCCAAATTTAAATAACTTTAATCCCTAGGGATTTTCATATAACTTTATATCCCTTGAGTTGAGATATAATGCGTTACTTTACGTTGAGGTTGCATGATATGTAATTGGATATTGTCGAGCAGGCGGTGTGAAAATATTTTTAAACTAAGTCTTAGTTTTTTGGGTTGGTGATTACCACAACTATAAATATTTTTTGTTTCTAAAATCTCACAAAGAATCTCAAAAATATCAAATAAACTGCACCTGGCGTTATTGCAAGAATAAGAATTGGCAGTGCTGGCGTTTGCTCAAACCAAATATAATTTGAAATGCATAATAGCTGAGTATTCAAAGCAAGCAGTGGTTAAATTTAATTCAGCCTTTACTAACTACCCTCATAACGCGTGCCATTAGCAACGCATACTCGAGTATTTTAATTGACCATTTATTATTTAAGACCATTTCCCGCCTGTTAATATATTGTCCGATAATATTTTGAAGTACATCTGAAGAAAATTCCACTGTATAGCTGAAAGCTATGAAAAACATGTGTAACTCATAACCGGTACGGCCATTAAAGTTTGAATAGCAGATTAAGACGATGGTTTTCTGGGAAGAGGTTTTGTATTTATGAGTAAGGCTCAGAACATTCGTCGTATAGCAGAAATGGACTTAGTTACTTTGAAATCAGGTGCACATTTGCCCAGCAGAAAAGTGTCGGGTTCCAGCATTTGATAATTTATGAATTCTGCTACTAATAGGTGTAAAAATTTTGTTATGCCGTCTTGTGTTATATTTATTTTGAGGCGATGCAACTGTGGCATTACGTAATCAAATAAAACAGTTGCATGATAATATTATTTTCAGAATAACTCAGTTTTATGGCCGTTATACACGTTAGTGAACATCAAAGTTCTGCAGAATCTGCACTTTACATTTTTTATTGAGCTTACAATATTGCTTCGGCTTTTACTACTAACTAGCTTTTGCCCGTGGTTTTGTTCTCTTTGAACACCGATTGAAGTATTAATACGGGTATCAGTGTAACTTTACTCCAAGCAATATATACTATATCGTAGCATGGTTATTTGAAACTTAGGTATGTATGTATGTTATGTTAGTCCTGCGGGCCTATTGTGTATCTCTAGTTGCCTTCTGGACTGGGTGTCTATCATCAAAAACATAGATATACTATCGAATTCCGATGTCCTAAGGATATTTTCGCACTTGAAGTGACGACACAGATTGTTAATAGTTCAATACCCACTAAAGGCAATTTTGAAATTTCAGTTTTTAGCTATGTTTTTGATGATAGGCACCTCGTGCAGTTGGCAACTAAAGATACAGAATAGGGGGGCTGGCCTACCTAGTTTTGACGTTATGCATATGCATGTTTATACACATGGTAAAGACACACAGGAGGTCCAACATTGGTCTCTATATCGGTAGAAAAACACAGAATTTACTTCTATCAAAAAATATTGTTCGTTCAGTCTCGACTTTGTTACAACAATGACCAATTTAGAGAAACGAATCCTAGTAAATCTCCTTAAGGCGATATGTAAAAAAATAGAGGTGCTTCTTTTTTGTGTAGTTCATGAAATACACGGAAAATTTTAATACATTTCTGGTATATGCATTTTGACTATATAATCTAGGGCTTTGAAATTGGAAAACATGTTTGGATAAATTTTCCTCGATAGAAATAAATGTTGAAATGAGGTCTTCAAACACACTTTTCCTACTCGTTTGACGAATAGGAACCATATACAGAACTCAAACATATTTTATTAAGTGTGTTTCAACAATATCTAAAGATTTGATATTTGAAATTTTGCTGGCTATTTTAGTTTTTTTTACAAAAATTATAAAACTTACATTTTTCGCTTTCGCCCTGAATCCGCCCTTCTCGCACTGAGCGTGTTTTCGCTTGGAGTGACAGTGACAAAAATAAAATTCGCATAGCCTCTTAATGCAATGCTATTTGCATTCTATAGATCCACCGAAGAAGTGTTCAACCCCCGTCCATCGAACCCGAGCTTGCTCTGCCACTCTCTGATCGAGCTGCTCAGCATCGTGTCTCCGGCGTTCAAGAGGAACTTCGCTCTGGTACAGAAGAAGCGTATGCAGAAGCATCCCTTCGAGAGAGTCGCCACTCCGTACCAAGTGTACCAGTGGGCCTCGCCGGTGCTCGAGCATACTGTTGACGCTATCAGGGCTGAAGACAGTAAGTTATTACCTTATTACATAATTCTTTGTTCCAAGGTGGATTCTTGCATGATTGGTTATTGATTGTGCCTTGATTATTAATAATTTTTCAATGCATGTGCTCGCACTTTTTATGCATCATAACCGAACAGAAAGTCAATTATTTTGCCCTAGGGCTTTATTATTATTATTTTTTTTTATTTATTTACAATGGTTGGCTAAACTGCAGCCTTTCCTGTGTACCATAGATGTTTTACTTTTTTTTTCCATTGTTTAACGGCTCTGGATACCTAGTCCTTTTGAGCCAATTACAATTTAAAGTTCACAAAATTATATTTGTTTTATTTCCTCACACTATGCATTGAAAAACGTAGTATGATACACGGGCGTAAGAGCAATAAATTACTCGGTTACGTTTAAAACACTCCCTACGCTCGTGTTTTAAATCGTCCTCGTAATTTATTCCTTTGCGCCCTTGTAGCATAAGCTACTATTAAGGCGTCGCTAACTTCAATAGCCATGTCTTCTTTGACTTCACACTTGCTTTCCCCTTTGTACATTAATTGTATTTTGTGCAATAAATAATTCTATATTATTATATTATATTCTATATATTACTATTATTATTATATTTTTTTAGTTTTTTTATCTCTTAGATGTTTCTAGAGGTGGTAAATTATTATCATTCTTTTATATTTAATTTTATTTACGAGTATCATCTTGTTTTTATGTATAAAGAGTCCATATAGTTAAAAAAATATTATACTCTTCAATATTTGTAAAAAAATATGTAAGTCCTAATTTAGTATCACATCAATCATCAGTGTGCTACTATGATGAATTTGTAAAGTATTTTTTTGAATTGTTGATTAAATATATTTAAACCTGTTTAAATATATTTGCTTAGTTATATTAGCTAAGACATTTTCATGTAAATAATAAATATACAGCAAAATGCTTTGGAAACTGAAAATGTTAAATGAAATAAATATAAGTATAAATAAACTGAAGCTCGTCTCTCAAAGAGGTAGACAGAGGCTATACATATCAATCTGCTACGACATTTATCAATTAAATTCATATGAGGACTTCTATTCCTGGTGCTTTTGAGCCATATTTTTTTTCGTGTTTATTATTATATTTCTTAATTTCGTCTTTGTCGTATATTATTAAAGTTTAATCTTTACATCAAAGACGGGTGTTATGGTTTTTGTACAAACGTAGCCCAATGTTTTGTACAAAAAAATTACACGATAAAATGTTGTTTTTTTCAAGCAAACACTACCTTATAATTAATTATTTAAAAACGCATAGACTTACATGAATTATCTCGCGATATGCGACATGTTTCGAATTCTTTCCGAATTCGTTTTCAAGTGAGCGAGTGTCTGTCATCAGCGGACGTACTCACTGCCCTGACGAAATCTGAATTCAAAACATGTCGCGTATCGCGAAATAATTCATGTAAATCTATCTATTTTTAGGGTTCCGTAGTCAGAGAGGAACCATTATAATTTCGCCATGTCCGTCTGCCTGCCTGTCCGAGGCTCATAGACTCTTATTACTACAAAGCTATAATTTGGCATGGGTATACATATTAATTACGCCGACAAAGTAGTAAAATAAAAACTTTAAAACAATTTTTTTTACGTACATGGGGACGAATTTTTTTTCTCGTCTCTCCTGTGGTGTGGGGTGTCGTTGGATAGGTCGTTCCAAAATGTTGCGGGTGTGTGAAAACTAGTTTTCGATTCAGGCATCCGTTAGCGAAATATTAAGCATTAAATTGCAAATTTTTGTTAGATTTAAGTGTCCCCCCTGCCAGCTAAACGGTTGTTTTTGGATATGTGAAAAAATTCACGGTAGTAGTATGTATAACGAACAACGACATTCTATACCGAAGTTAAAAGGAAAACTATCACAGCTAACTACAGATCGCGCCAAAATTTTAGTCCCCTCTAAACACGGGGTGATTCGCATCGGCAGGAACAAAATGTAAGGGCCGTTCTTCGGAACAAAAACTTCCGAGCGGACTAGAAGTTTGGCGCGATCTGTATTAGTCGACAAACTTATAAAATGTACTTTGAGAAGAAGTCCGCATATTGTGTAGGGCAACTATGGAACTCTAGCGCGTGGCTCGAGACGCACTTGGCAACTTACAGTAGTTACAAATCCAAGACACTAATTTATTTATGATTATTTGATGAACATACTCTTAAAAAATTCCGTTTCAGCGTTCTCATCAAAACTGGGCTATGAGGAGCACATTCCTGGACAAACCCGTGATTGGAACGAGGAACTGCAGACAACGCGCGAGTTGCCGCGTTCAACTCTGCCTGAAAGATTGTTGCGAGAGAGGGCGATTTTCAAGGTCAGTTGCATTCATCGAACAACCAGCCCCGAGAAGGGAAATGCCGTACCACCAGATTTCGCCGACTAACTATAAGCATCTCACTTATATTCTCTATTTCTATCACTGCGTGGTGTTGGCTAATCCAGAGCGGGTGAAAGCGGGT
This sequence comes from Ypsolopha sequella, assembly GCA_934047225.1. Lineage (NCBI taxonomy): Eukaryota > Metazoa > Arthropoda > Insecta > Lepidoptera > Ypsolophidae > Ypsolopha > Ypsolopha sequella. The sequence goes on from OW203996.1 coordinate 17,065,964, forward strand.
TGAAAGTTGGCGGAATTTATTTAGAACAAACCAAGTGTCATTGCACCTTTTTTGGGGTAGGTTCTATGGCTGCATTGCATAAAAAAAATGGAAAAACAGGCGATGTTTTAGGTTACTATTCGGATTGCTTCATTACGCAAATATTCTTAACTTTGCTATACAAGTACAGTTAATTAATTACATATTGTAATGTGAAATAAATATATTATATTATATGTTGTGCTATAACAAGCTTTTCATTAAATAAAATAGACACAATAAAACAAATATTATGGAGATATATTTGTTTTATTGTGTATAACTATAGAAAAGATAATACGTAACTTGACCGATAGCGATTTGTCAGCTATTTAAATAAACTTGTAAAAGTAACTTAATTTTTCAGTTAAATCATTAATTAAACAAATTAACAAAATGTGTATTTCATAACAGTTTTACTTTGTTACATGAGTTTAATTTGTTGCCGCATTCGTGCAGGGAATTCGATATTTTTATTTTGAAAATATTTTGCTATAAAAACTGAATTGAAGTATCACGCGATCTTTTTTAGCAATGATAAGAATTACTTTAAATTCAGAGCTTGCACGATTTATTGTTTAATGTATCGTTTTATCAGTGCTGTTTTTATAATAATATCAATAATTATTGTTTCCAATATAAAAATCTAGATAACGGGTACAAGTATCTAGGTCATGAACGCTACATTTAAGAGGTATCGTCACGCGCAGATCACCATACAAACGGTGTCACAAAATTGTTGAGTCTCTATGGAATGTTGTTATAATATTTTAGGCTGAGTCCATTAACATTATCTAGATCAGCGTTTCTTAACTTTTTACAACTACGGACCCCTAAGAAATCAAGCAAAATTATCAAGGACCCCCTTAATAATGAAAACAGCAATAAAACTCGGATCATTTATTTTAGTACTACTAACACATACAAAAAAATATTTTTTAACAAAAATAGAGTCCAGAGATGAGCCTGCGGACCCCCATAATATATACACGCGGACCCCTGGGGGTCCGCGGACCACAGGTTAAGAAACGCTGATCTAGATCTTTGTTCAAGTCGAACTAAAAATCGTGAAATTTGAGTAATATCTTAGCAACAAACCCCTAACGGTTTTTTACCAAAAGTTTAACCAAATGTGCTTTTATCGTTGTAGATAAAATCAAAAAATTAATACGAGTCAAACATCGAAAATGTTATCTAGATTAATAATAACCAAAAATAATGTTTGATAACGCCCACAGTCTTGCCAAAATCACGTTTCTCCTGAAACAAGTTTTCAATTTTGAGCACGCGACGAAATCTGCAACGATTGTATTGTCCTCGCAAGTTTCATGGAGCGTAAATTTTTTAGCGACATGAAATAGCATGACATTTGGCCATGTCTGTTCTTAATTAATCTGTACGTCAAAATATTGTACATATAATTTTAATTGGGTAATATTGTTAACCATGAATTAGGTCAGAATAGGGCATTATTATCTTGGGAATATTTGTAAACAAATGCTGATTGATGATAATATTCATCTGGCAAATTCTATTACTAGTTCTGACGATTTTGTTTATCTCCTGAAAGTGGTGGATAATAACACCGATTCGGTGTAACACGTTTTAATCTAATTGGCAGGACTAAACTTAATTTAAGGGTTCTGTCTTTTTCTTTCTGTATCGAAAAGACAAAGACGGACTTAGGTTAGTCCTGTCAAATAAGTTGTGTTGCGCCGAATCGATAATTATGACGAGGTTTGCCGTCCACGTCCATAATACTGTTTTTAAAAATAATAGTAGTTTATGCTACTAGGGCGAAAAGGAATAAATTACGAAGACTAATTTATTGCTCTTACGCCCGTGTATCATACTACGTTTTTCAATGCATAGTGTAAGGAAATAAAACAAATATAATCTTGTGAACTTTATATTATGATTGGCTCAAAAGGACTATCTAGAGCGGTTAAACAGTGGAAAAAAAAGTATAACGTTTATGGTACACAGGAAAGGCGGCAGGTTAGCCAACCATTGTAAATAAAAAAAAAATAAAGCCCTAGGGCAAAATAATCGACTTTCTGTTCGGTTTTGATGCATAAAAAGTGGGCCTTTACGAGCACATGCATTGAAAAATATTTTATTATCTTAATATTAACGTAGATATAATTAAATATTGGTTTTGGTTTGTTCATGTAGAGAGGATGAATAAAAGTAGAGTGACGAAAGAAATTTATGGTGCGCAAGTGTAAGGTACAGCTCGACCAGGCCGCCCTAGAAGGGCGCATGGCGACATACTGAAGAAGGGCCATGTCAAAAGTACCCGGAATAGAAGAGCTTGTATGAATAGATTGATGGATGTAGAAGAGGCGAAAGATATGTGTCTGGATCGTAGCAGATGGAAATCTGTAGTCTCTGCCTACCCCGATCGGAGACAGGTGTGATTATATGTATATAATTAAATAAGTATAATTTAGTTGGTGAGCGCTTGCAGCGACACATAAACCTCTTTTGGTTTCCGTCAGCTGTGTCAGTTTATAAATTGTAAAATTATGTTGTTTGTAATCAACAGACACATAAAAAAATCTTATAAATCTTATAATACATAAGATTCAACAACATTTACCTCGAGATTTCAGACTTAGTACCAGTAATAATGCATGTAGGAATCTTCGCCACTCTTCGGTAAAGGTCGTATTTCCGCTTTTTATACAATCCACGGCAGATTGTTCACTTCCTCCGTTCTCATATTAAAAAAATCTTATAAATCTTATAATACATAAGATTCAACAACATTTACCTCGAGATTTCAGACTTAGTACCAGTAATAATGCATGTAGGAATCTTCGCCACTCTTCGGTAAAGGTCGTATTTCCGCTTTTTATACAATCCACGGCAGATTGTTCACTTCCTTCGTTCGCATATAGACAGCCGTAATTGCTTTTAATTTTCTTGTGACAATAATTTCTTCACCAACCAAAGGCTGGCTGAAAGAAATCTCTTAGAGTTATAAGTCAATATAAGACAATAATGAAAACAACGACATGTAAAAAAAGAAGATTTCGGAATTATAACATTATTTTATTTGTTTTCTTATTCTTATCCTTTATTGTACACAGTTACATTACATAGAATTGTTTACAATTAAATACATGTACAGAGGCGAGCTTATCTCTGAAAAGAGATTTCTTCCAGCAAACCTTAGTGGGAGAGGACACTATAATAATAAAAATAAGTAATCATACATACGTGTACTACAAATAAAGACATATTAACATACAAATAAAATAATAATACATAAATATATACTTCTATAGATAAATACTAATATAAATAAATACATACAATAACTTACCAACTTTAAGACAGAGAGAGGTAGTGCTCTTTTAGCTTTAACTTAAAACGACTAATAGTGGGACAGTCACGAATACCATGCGGCAATGAATTCCAGAGTTCAATACGAGTAGCTCTAACATTAAATGAGTTACCATAAGCTCCAGAGTTGTGTTCAGGAGTTTTTAATAAGGAAACAGTATTTGAACGTACAGGTTTATCTCGAGAAAATAAGAATTTAAAATGTTGTTTTGCGCAGGTGCACAGCGACTTCGTGGCGGCAGCGACGCGCGGCGCGATGGCTGTGGTCGACGGCAACGTGATGGCGATCAACCCGGGCGAGGAGCCCAAGATGCAGATGTTCATATGGAACAACATTTTCTTCTCGCTCGGGTTCGACGTGCGCGATCACTACAAGGACCTGGGCGGGGACGCCGCCGCGTTCGTCGCTCCGGTGAGTGCAGCCGTCGCTGACCAGCTAGCTGTTTTAAGAGGATAGGTTCCGCTTGGATACTACCCTGTTACGCCATGCGGAAAGACCCGCAGTGCGAGAGGGACGGATCCTGGAAAAAAGTCAAAATGACAACTTATTTCACTAATTTTATTATTAAAAAAAAAACAATGGTGCTATGAAATATCTGCCATGTTAAAAGTTTAATAAAGTTTGTACAGAATTTAATCCATAAATAATATAAACGGGTTTTTGCTCTAATAATCTTAAACCTCGACATGAAAACTTTTTTTAGAGCCATCTTTGGTATTTTATTTATCAATATTGGAATGGCTTCTGCGGACTCTGTTTCGATATAAGTGTGTATTATTTTCTTTTTTACGTAGTAATGCTAGATTCTTTAAACCAGGAAGAATAACTTATGGTTTTGCGGAAACTATCCTCTTAACATACCGGGTGGGAATAGAGAATCAGTAAATGTTCAACAGCCTATTTACAACCCTAGATTGTGTTCTGGTAAATATTTATCTATAACGCCGTTAGCGAGGAGATGTGACGTTGACAAATACATTATTTGGCAAAGTGTTAAAAAAAGAAAGAAAAAAAACCGGTCAAGTGTGAGTAGGCCTCGCGCCCTGAGGGTTCCGTACGATTCAAATAATTTAAACAGAAATTACAAACTTATCACTTCCTACAAATTGTATGAAACAAAACTGCAAAATTGAGTTGGTTGAGTATTATTGAGATGTAACCCCAAATTACGTCAGTATTTTTTGTTTAAATACATATGGTACATAATGTACAGAAATTACAAAGTCTTTAAGATAGGCCCCGTAACAAAAATGATAATTCTTTTTTGTAGATAAAAAACATAGATTTACACTCTACTTAATAATCTAACACACCACACCACATGCTAGAGCAAAAAAAAAAAATTCTGCCTCATTTTCATGTAAGAGGCCCCTTAAAAAACAATTTAATTACATTTTTAATTATCTATCTCATTCCGTATAAGAGCTAGAGACCCGTGACATACAGACAGACAGACAAACAGCGGAGTGACATTAATAGGGCTCCATTTTGCCCTTTGGGTTTGGGTAAAAAGCGGCGGTAGCTCAGGCAGTAAAAGGCTGGCCTCTAAATTTTGAGACCCAGGTTCTATCCCTGGTCGGGCATGCACCAATAAGTTTTTCGGAATTTTTGTATTACTTAATACTTAGCACTTGCTGAACTGTAAAGGAAAACATCGCGAGGAAACCTGCATGCCCTAAAAAGCGTGAATTTGTGCCAGAAAAACGGCGGCGATGGGACTCACCATCCATCACGCGGGTGTACAAGTGTGGCCTGCGAAATGCATTGACATACCCTCGGGAATCAATCTGTTGACGATATATTTATATTTCAAAATACCTAACCGTGCAAACCACTGGTTACATGATATTTGACTTATGTATACAATAGGTATGATGACTAAAAAATTCTAATTAGTCCGTCAGTTAGATTATCAGAAAATATTGGACACGTATTTTTTCTTTTGTCAATTAAACAAAAAATTATGAAGATATAGCCCGCTTAAGTTCTGCGTGACGTCACGTCTAAGTACATTTTTTACCTAGGCGTGACGTCACCAGCCCCCACTCCCAAACTTTGATGCGCTTTATCTCTGAAATTTTTTGTTTGATTGACAAAAGAAAAAATACGTGTCCAATATTTTTTGATGATCTGAATGACGGACTAAATATAATGATCTTTTGTTTACCCTGTCATCTCCCCTATTATGTATATGGTACCTAGTTAATAATATTAAAATACATCTATGACCTAGTAGTTTAGAATAGTGACATAAGCTAAATGATTACGTTACGACATTTGGGAGCTGACTTCCAAGCATGTGAAGTTATATTAACATGTGAAGTTATATGAACATGTGAAGTTATATTAACATGTGAAGTTATATGAACATGTGAAGTTATATTAATATGTGAAGTTATATTAACATGTGAAGTTATATTAACATGTGAAGTTATATGAGCATGTGAAGTTATATTAATATGTGAAGTTATATTAACATGTGAAGTTATATTAACTTGTGAAGTCCGCGCGATCAAATGCTATTTATTTTCTAGTAAGGAAATCACGTCCCGTTTTTGGATATGATTTGATAGGACGATATGATAAGACATATCTTATCATAACCATAAACCATAACCCAAGAAACTGTAATATATGATTGATAAAATTAGTTTGATTTTTGATAGCCACGATTAAATTCATAATATTATCATGATAAATATTGATAAAAGTACGGTCCGTGCTAAAAGGGTTGTCAACTTTTTTCTGGTTTGTAAGGGGCTTATGATCAATGAAGATATGAAAAACGGGATTATCCATTTTGCCCGGGTCAAATATTAGGTGCAAACCTATGAAATGCCCGTCTTGTATGGACAATTTCAAGAAAACTCCATTTTCAGTACTAACATTTTTAGGAATGACAAATTTTAGCTGTAAAATAATGTTACGAATCTTATCATGGAAACCGTTGGCATTCGAACTGTTTTTGAAGATTAATTTTAGTGACAATAAAAAACTGACAATAAAAACAAAATTTAATACGTAGATGTAAAACCTTGAAATCAACCTTCAAACAAAAATCAAATAATGAAAATAGTTATTGAATAACTGGAATTTTGAAGTCATCGTTATTGACAAAATAATAAATTAACTTATTATTTTTATCAACTTATCTGTCGAATCGAACTAAGATTTATGTCATCTAATCTACGTATCTGTTTTGTGTAAGGGCAAAATACGGGACGAGGCTACGGAACGGAAATACGGAACGTCTCGGGAAATACGGGACGATTGGCAACGCTAGTGCTAATACACCCCGAAGACGATGCCTGTTTAAACTATTCCGGATTTAACTTTGGAACCAAATTGTAGAGATAGCATTTAGTTAATTGCTAACATTATTAATAACCAGACACACACTTTAGTCCACTTCAAAGAAACAAATAAAATGCAATATCTTCACTACCACAGCTGTCATCCACCACACACAAAAAAATCGATACCCTAGTCCACTATCACTCCGTGGTCGTCGGATATGTAACACGCAAAATGCCCTTAATAATTATCAGAACAAAATTCACGATGGACTTCTTAGGAGAGATTACCCTGATCATTTCCTACGAAAACATATATTCAACAGACCGAGATTTCACCAAAATAATAACATAAATATCAACAACAACACGAACACTAACAAAAATAACCACAACAGTAACAACAACAATACTAAACAAAACCAAACACGACTAATCACAACATACTTTCACGGAAGTCAGAAACTTAAAACACTTATCACCGATCATTTACCCATTCTGCAGCAAAATGATGAAACCAAAAACTTACTTCCAAACGATCCACAAATATGCTACCAACAGAACCCAAACCTCAAATCCATATTCACCAAAACAAAACAGCAACCAGTACAAATAATTAACATCATAACGTCTCCTGGCACATCACCATGCCGACGACCACGGTGCAAGACATGCGCTATCATCAACACGGACACACAAATCAAGACACACCACACAACCAGTACATACAAAGCTCAACCAAACACCAACTGCAAAACAAAAAACTGCATATACCTACTAGAATGTCGACACTGTTCGGCATTCTACGTAGGAGAAACACGTAATGAACTACACATCCGCATTAATCATCACAGACACACCTCAACCATCCACAATAACAATCTCCCTATCCCCATCCATGTACGCTCTCATAACCAAACATTCAACAACTGTTTCACCGTAAGAATCATAAAATCATTTCACCCACCATTGACAGATATAAAATTAAGGACGTGGGAATACTCGTCAATTAATACTCGTAATGGTCACTTGGTGCGCACTACGGACCAGGACTAAATAAACAACACTGACTCCATTGTGACTGACTCGACTCGACTCGACCAGGACTTGACTTACAACAAAAACAATTACCATCAAGACCAGGGTACCTGGGCAGCAATGCCATCTTGCGGGTTTGAGTGCGCCCAATATTGTAAATAAATTTCAGGGTAGCGCATGAAGTACCCGCAGGGTGGCCTCTACATTTTTTTATTTTTTTATTTTTATTTTTTCTATTAAAGTAGGTTAAGCTCATTCATGTCATAAGGTTGTATATATATTTTTTATTCATACTCAAATGTCATTCATTTAAAATCATTAGTTATAAGGTTGTATATATTTTATGTCATTTACTGTTTTTAATTCGACTGACGCCGGCCCCAAAGTGGGCCGAAATATATTTCGAAAATAATTTTTATACAATGTTTTAATTAAACAAAAAATAAAATAACATTATTAAACATATATTTAACATAATTATGTTTATGTTTTTTTGACAAAATTATAATTTTTAACGCTCTTCTAAACGCCAATCAGGACTGTGATCTGTTTGCTGATGGATGGCAGAAAATATTGTCAGAGTGTTTGTGTTTTTGTGAGAGGGACTGTTTCTGACTTTATGTGTTATTATTATTTATTTTAGTTGATTGTACCGTTTTGTGTTTGTGTTACTATCTTTAATTATTGTAATTGGTTTGTCCGTTTTAATTAAAGTAAATAAATAAATTAAAAAAAAAAACGATTCACCCAAGTTGGCCTTTTTAGATCCCCTTATCAGCTAAATCGTGTATCGATGCAGTACCAACAATATGACATTAAATATATCTAATGAGTTTTTAAGTGCGGTATATATTACACTCTATGCATAATTTTAATGACATCGTTACGAGTGCATGATGACTTGACGACTAACAATCACAATAAAACTTTTATTTTTATTATGTAATAAAATTCTTAGATATACGACACGCAAGAAGCAGACGATGGTCGCGCACTTGTCTTTTATCAAACAATGCAAGGATAAACTTATACGTATTCTTGCATTTTTTTAAAAATAAAATATTGTAAGACCGTCCAATTGAAGCTCTGGATCTCACGACGCCCACGTATACGGTCGTTAGTTTTGGTTAAATTGTTCATTATATAATAATCTAGTTCACGAGTAAGCAATTATTTGATCATAAGTGTGTTATGCGTAACTATGTAAATATATAGTATTTTTGATCTGACGCTACATTGTCAAAGTCGGAAGAGAGCAACCGCAGCTCCTTGTTTCGAAGGAGACTTCCTCCAACTCACCCTTGAAAAACTAGGCGCTCACGTGGCGCTTAGTGCAGCCCTTGAAACTCTACATTACATAGGGAAAAAGTCGCATATTTTAAATACCATGTTACCAGCAGTAACGACAACACAAAACATGTTAAAGAAACTTCTCCATTCTGAAAGCTTTTTTACCGTCATTTCGATAAGTCAGGATGAAGTAGAGAAAGTAATTTCTAACATTGAAACAAACGCAAAGAGAGATGATGGTATTCCTGTAGAATTTAGGTATGGTAGGGTTGACGTTACAATATTACATCAAGGGGCTCCACCAGTGGCGTGCACAGAACTTTTTGCTGGAAAAGCAAGCAATTGGTCAAAAATAACAATAAAAAAATGTGAAAAAATTTAAATACCACTTTGAAAAAAAAAAATTTGTATTGGAAATTTTCACTCTAGGGTAGACGTTGTCTACCCTGGCGTCATACATTTTTTTTTTTCAAAGTCGTATTTAAATTTTTTCATATTTTTTTCATTGTTATTCTTGACCAATTGCTTGCTTTTCCAGCAAAAAGTTCTGTGCACGCCACTGGGCTCCACAATGCTGAACATCAGTTTTGCATTGGATTCAATTCCATCAATGTAGATGGTAACATTTTAAAAATATATGGCGTGTTTTTTGACACAAGACAATTATTAATTACACTATACACTTTAAATCTCCAATTATATTACTTTTAAAAAAGCATGAATTTCACGAAAAAAGCGATTCAGTTTCCATATTTCAAAACCGATTGAAACGGAACCAACACACGCAAATACCAACTAGAAAAATACATATTTATTACATAAAGAAATTATAGTTCATGTCCTAATGTAGCCGCGATTTCAAAATAAGTAACGTTTTGCGGACGCGGCATCTGATTAGAGCAGGATAGACAGTTAAAACACAAAAGCGTTAGAGCAGGACTAAATTTTAGCATCGTGCAGCCCCCTAACTGTAATAAAAGCTATTAAACAAAATATTAAACGAAAAAATAACGAGGATGATGATTGATGAGATACACGAAACCTCTTCCTTCGTGTCGCTCGTACACCAACACTAACGACTCCCTCCCGCCCGCAGCGCAACGACCTGCAAGGCGTCCGCGTGTACTCGGCAGTGGACACGCCCGGTCTACACACCCTGGGCACCGTGGTGGTGGACTATCGAGGGTACCGCGTCACAGCGCAGTCTATCATCCCCGGTATACTGGAGAAGGAGCAGGAGCAGAGTGTCGTGTATGGCAGCATCGACTTCGGGGCCACCGTGCTGTCACACCCGCACTATATGAACTTGGTAACTTTTATACTAATATTAAACTGGACATGATCGTACACGACTTGCTCAAGGTCTATAAGCCCTTCATTGGCCGAAAATCACGAGCGTGTTGCTGTTATTTAACTTGTGATATTTGTGGAATAAAATACAAGAATTTGTGTATAATTTGTTGGCGACATTTCTCCAAAAATCGAATATTATTTATTATTGAAAGCCTGACTAAGAAAATAAAAAGCCTTACTATATTGCGGAAAACCAATAGAACTAATTTCTTCTACTGGTGACCTTAACTTGTTGTTTTTTTATGTGTGTGTGTGAATATGAGTGTTGCAATCATAAAAGCAAATGTGGCGCTCCTAGAGCAGATTTATTATTTTCCTGGCCAGGCTTGAACTGTTCCAAGCAATGGTGTAGCGATCTTGAATAATTTTCTATGGCAAACTGGTACCTAGAATTGCTGGAAATTGCAAGTTTGATACTATCCCTTGAGTGTTTTGTCTAGACCAAAGGGCCTATTATGTACATCTTTGAATCGATTGCCAACTGGGTGCCTATCATCAAAACATAGATAAAACTGAACTTTCAAAATTGCATCTATTGAACTATTTACGAACTTTGAAGTCTTTTCGAGTGCGAACATATCCTTAGAAAATCGGAATTCCATAGCATAAAATGATTTATACTGCAATAAGGTAATTACAACATCGAAAACTGTTTTATAAGTACCTAGATTGTTTATCTGATGTTATAATATTACATCATAGCACCGCGATTCTGCGCTGCGATTGGCTGCAATTTATTATAAAATCGGTAGAGACTCAATCAACAACAGAGACGAAAAATAAGTCCCGACCTTATTTCTTAAGCCACGCCCTCTTTATCCTGATTGGCCTTCAATGCAGCATTACCGGGACGACGCACCGGAGGTTTATGAAACGTTGTCTTCCCATTTTCCGTGAAATTGTTAGCTAAAACTATTATAAATAAAGACGATATTTTTGTTGGTCGTAGATAAAGTACTGTGTGCAACTGAACATAATTAAACATTGGGACACTCGTGCAAAACTATTATGAAACTCAGTTCGTTCGTTTTGTAAACAAGCACTCGTGTCCCAATGTCTCAAATGATGTTACAGTCGCACAAAATAATATTTTGATGATAGGCACCCAGTTGACAACCGATTCAAAGATACATAATGCCCTCAGTAGTGTTGGCGCATTATATAGGTAGATTATACTGTAGTAGTACGATAACATACAGACAGACAAATAAACATATATTCCCGCCTTTCTTCTAGAGTAGTAGACAGAGACTACAGATTTACATCTGCTACGATCGTCACACATCTCTTCGCCTTTTTTAGTTTGAATAAACCCTTGAATCTCCTTTCAGCTATCGAAAGCGGGACAGCAACTAAAGATCATGCCTCACTCTGTGATCAGCGCGAACGGCGAGAATGTGGAGCTGTGCTCTAGTGTCGAGTGCAAGGGGATCATCGGCAACGACGGAAGACACTATATACTGGATCTGTTGAGGACCTTCCCGCCTGACGTCAACTTCCTGCAGTGTGAGTAAACTGGACTGAGATAACCAAAGTCAAACTGCTTTATTTGTTCAGTATGGGTTATCACACAGGTCTTATAGATGAATAGTACTTGCTATGCTCGGCCACAAAGGCATATCTACACATTTTGATTAATTATAATATAAAATTAAAAAAATTAATAATCGTTATTAATTGACTAATTTGTCTTTAAATGTAGTTTTTAGGGTCCGAAATATATCTCACTTTAATTTTCATGTTATATGATATAGGTGTAAAAAATACAAAAATTAAATAAATCACAAATAAAGTTAAACAATTAGATTTATCTACACTAGATACTACTTACGGGCAATGCATACATATTTGTTTTTATATCTATGCATATACTCTTAATTCCTTGATCCTTATAGAAATTTCCCAACTAAAATGTGGTGACCAGACGTAACATAATGTATCATCCGCACGATAAACTACCCGAATGCCATGTTATAAAGGTTAAAATCGTAAACAAACTGCAGGTGGCGTGATACACAAAAAATCGAGAGGTGTCGTGTGGGCAAACCGGTTGAACCGAAGTTCCTTTTGATATACATTATGTATTAAATAACAGGCACATTGAAATAAATTAACAACGTTTGTACATTTACATATACATAAGGTTGTAAACACACATATAAAGAACATAACTACACTGCACTACATGCATGACTGTAACGCACTATAGCAAAAGTGTCGTGAAACTCAAAGTTTTACACATTGTTCGGCCTAGCTCTCAGTGCACTAAGGAACTTCATTTCTAAAAGGTTTTGAATATAGAAGCTGATTATAATATAAATGACATACAAATAGAGTACTATTAAGCAAAAGTGCAAACATCGAATGCTTTTTTGGGATTCCAATTAAAACTGAATATTTCCTCAGCAAGAACTCAACTAAAATTTTGTGTTGTTCTGAAACAAAGTCATGCAATTTTGGTTTTACGAGTTACTAATTGTTTATTTTATTATTTTCAGTGGAAGATGATGAGCTGAGAGAGGATATTAAATCAATGGGCTTTCCAATAATACATAAGCACAAATTATGTTGCCTTAGACAAGAATTAGTTGATAGTTTCGTTGAGTAAGTGCCCTCTTTATTTCACCTATAATCGAATGTTAATCTTTAGACACAAGAAAATAATGTTGAATTTCGTTCACAGGGCTCGGTACTTTATGTTCATACGTTATGCTGCGTTCCACCTACAGCAGTTAAGTGCGAAGCGACAGCAAAACACCGAACAAAAGTCCATCGAGGCCAAAAAAGACACCACGAATAACACCAAAGACGCAAGTGAGAAAAAAGACACCAAACGCGAAACAAAGAGTCAGGAAAAAGAGACAAAAGATAAAAAGCAAAAGAAAGAAGACAAAAAGGAGGCCAAAAAAGAAGATGTAAAAGATAAGCCAAAGGGAGAAAAAGTGGAAAAGGAAAAAGTGGAAAAGGAAGAAGTGAAGAGCGAGAAAGCGACTGATGATTTGTTGAATTTAAACGAGAATTATTCTGATATTGATACAGATGTTGCCAAAAAGATCGTGGAGAGTATCACAGATTCTATATGTAGCGGAGAAAAGGATAAGGAGAGCGATTGTAAGTTTAATTTTGTGTTTATTAAGATCCTTAATTAAATCCAATTTTACAGCCAAATAACATGCTCGTGTGACCACGCCAAGGTTTTAAAGAGATATAAAAATTAAATAATTAATTTTTCTACTCCTTTGTATGTGTCGTGGGCAAATCGTAAAGTACGAATTTAAAAAAAAATATCTATAATTATTCTTATTATCTCTGTAATATTTTCCTAAAACTTACTCTTACAATTTATGTTTCGGCTCGTTTTCGAAAATACAGACACTGTCTATAATTCGTATGCGCTAATGCGTATAATTGCGTATAATATGCGTATTTTGCGTATTTAGCAGACCTGTAATATTTTGTTGAATATTATCTAAGAAATAAAATATTTATCTATCGCATTACAAAATGTTATGTTTCTGCCAGAGACTCACCAATGACGCCATAAATTAAGAAAAAAGTATTGTTTGCATAAAATTAAAAATGTTTTCGAATTGAAATAAAAAATGTCTATATTTTCATTAAAACAATATGTATATATTATGTCTTAGTACAGGTAATTAAAAATGTATTATTCTCAAGTGGCCTAAAGGTCTTTGTAACCAGGCCATAAAAAAAACTTCTCAACATAAACGCCATTTCCATTTAGCGGGAGACCGGTCTCGCGCCGTGGTGGCTGCGGCGGCTAAAGCCGTGGCCTCGCTCAAGGAGTCCGAGTTCGACGTGCGGTTCAACCCGGACGTGTACTCGGCGGGCATCAAGCACGCGGCAACGCCCGAGCAACTCTCACAGCAACGGCATCTCGTCAAGGAGGCCGCCGCCTTCTTGTTGACTACGCAGATACCCGCCTTTGTAAGTCTCTAAACATACAGCGTCTGCCTTTAGATTTTGATGCAGTTTTATTTAAGGTAGAGGCTTTTAAAGAACATTTAAGGATATGTATCATTGCTGTTTACAATTCGGGTTAGTTAACAGGTGTGAGGTTAGCTATCATCTGCGTATGCGTTCCTCTTGTCTGCGCTCCGAACATGTGCAACTGCGACATCATCTTACATATTTATCATTCACACCACAAAGCCACCGAACGAAACATTTTCGTATACCGGTATTCTGAAACTGGTATGTTGTAGTGCGGCGCTCGCCTCTTGTGTGTTTGCGCACTTGCCTTTAGAAGGGAAAACTTTGACATTAATTTATTAATTATTATCACGGAGCAATAACGAAGAGGAGTTGCCGATAGTTCATTTCTCTAGGTAAAATTGTGTGACACTGCGTGGGGTGGAAGGCAGAGCTACGGGGAAGGTTGGCTCCGCCGTTCCACCAATCACAGAGCACATGCCATCAATCGTAGTCGCCGTTTTGTGACGTTATGCCACCATCGATCGTAACATGCCTCTATTCATACACCAACTCCTCTTCGTAATTATAATGCTTGATTTTTCGAATTTTCAAAAACTGATTTCGCAGCTTTATTTATATACATGACCACTACCTCCTCTTTGAGTTGCGCCGATTACAATAATGTAATAAATACCGCCTCTCTGGTCTAGTGGTTCGAACGTCTCCACTACTAATCCTAGGATCGCGGGTTCTAATTCCGTATGGTACATTTCTGTTGGGTCTACTTCGGAAGTAGGTCCGTATTTGTTAGTGATAGGGCTCTATACATCACGCTAGGACGTAAAGATCGTCAGTGAAACGTGGGAGTACTGTAACTTGCATTTAACAGTCCATACTCTGAAACACAACAGGATTAAGGTCGTAAAAATGCAAGATTTTTTTAAATGTATGTACCATTTACCGGTTCAGAGACTAGTACCGTTGTATAAGTGGTGGTCCCTCCCCCGCAGGTCCGCGAGTGCCTGGAACACACATCAGCGCCGATGGACGGCGCGGGTCTGACTGAGGCGCTGCACGCTCGCGGTATTAACGTGCGGTACCTGGGCCGCGTGTGTGTCGCGCTCGCGCTACATCCGCAGCTGCACTACTTGCACGCCATCGCGGTGGGCGAGCTCACGCACCGCGCCGCCAAGCATATATACACTACTTACTTACAGGTGAGTTACTCGCATAAACACGACTTACTACATGCAGAGCAGATTAGTCGTTGTGGATTGCTAGAACTGTACTGGTTACATGGTACATGGCAATATTGCATTATTGAGTAGTTGAATCATGGCCTCTTTTTGCCCGAACAAATTCGCTCGAAGCCAGAAACTCGAGGCTTAGGGTAAGGAAGGATGCAACATGATATAAGACTAGTGTCGATTCGGTGTAACAAGATTTAACTTATTTGACAGGACTGAACTTAATCTAAGCGTTCTGTCTTTTTCTTTCTCTCCTGAAAAGGTTAGTCGTGTCAAATAAGTTAAGTCTTGTTACACAGAATCGACACCTATGCCATACTTCGGTGCCGCAAGGTTATAGCAAGTTAAAGGCGCAACCATAGATCTTATTCCTTGCCCTGTCTTTGGTCTCGCTATTAAGACTACACTTTTATGTTTTAGTGTTTGCTGCCTTTTGTACTTAAATATTTCTGGCTTGGCCTTAAGCCTCGTTGTTATTTATGGCATGCCTTCCTTGATTTGAGTTATGTACAATTTCAATCTTCAATTCCTAAACTTCGACCTACACACATCGATTTGTACATGTATATACAGTTAATATTTATATTATTTCCGATATTGCAGGGTTGCGACGCAATGTGCATCGGCATCGCCGTAGCGCACTTCCTGAACTGCCTGCTGGGTGCGTGTCCGACCCCCCCGGTGCCTGCGGGGGAGGAGGTGGCGCGGCGGGGCGGGAACGGCGGTCGCGCGGGGCGGGGACGCCGCACTCGGGGCAGACATGCTCAGAGCGCGCCCGCTACTTCCCCGCCTTGGCAGAACTTGACGCCGAAAACGCTCTTCTCACAGATTCGACAGGAACTTAAGGTATCTTTCTTTTTAAAGAACCAAATATCTGTAATGAGGGTTTTTTTATGGAGCTGCTGTATCTAGAATTTTGCTAAAAGTTAAAGCAAAACGCAATAAAATGAAACTGATTTGGTGTTGTTAATTACGATACTTTCCTGATGTATCTAGGTACATAATACATTGGCTTTTGAAATATCAAGAATCATGTTTGAAACAAAACTGTTCTTTACAGGCTTACTGGGGTTATGAAATTAATGCTGAGAGTATGGATGCCTTGACTGAAAAGCACGGTCTACAGAAAATTTCTCTGCTAAGGTACGTAATTGTTTAATTTACACTCTGACACCATAAAATAACAATCCAATTTTTAATAAAACTTAATTTAATTTTGTAAATCCATCAGGTCGTTTGCACTCAAAGTAGGTCTGCAAGTGAACTTGAGGGAATACGACTTCGACAATAAAAACAAGCCAGCGTTCTCCGGAGCAGACATAATGAACATATTCCCTGTTGTCAAACATATCAATCCTAGGGTAAGCAGCTTTATACATGACTAGCTTTTGCCTGCGGCTTCGCTCGCGTGGATGTGTTTTTTTAATTATAGACAGTTTTTAACACCAACCCTTATAGCCTGACCAGGGTCACTACGATGATAATAAAGAAAACCGCAATCAAATCCGTTAAGTGGTTCTCGAGTTCAAACGGAACAGTTATGGAGAAAAAAAAATAGTTTTCGCCTCAGTATAACCCATTTCATTTGAAATTATAAAAAATATTAAATATACGGACACGACTTTTTACTAATTTAACATATTTTATCGCCATTATAATTATTATTATGTAGAATATTTATTTTTAATTCAACTTTGAGTTTATTACCAGTAAATAAAACGTTAAATCTAAACATAAAACTTAATAACATTAAGAATATAATATTTTTTGTTTCTAAGGATATATTTTGTAATATAGTAATAAAGATAAATAAAGTAAAATGTACTTAAAATATATTTCGGGTCCGATCAGCGGGTCTACCGCGTAATTCTGATTTTCATCAACATCAACTTGAGATTGAAATTTTACCTGCGTGCGACGACGCCCGCCTAACATGCCATCTCTTTCGCGCGCACGTCAAATTTCAATCTCAAGTTGATGTTGATGAAAATCAGAATTACGTGGTAGACCCGCTGTACTAAAAGCTTCTGAGGTGAGGCCTGATTCGAACAGCTAGCCAAATTTAAGATGCTATTACTCGGATGTCTTCCAACCAATTACGATTCAGATTTTCCTTTTGATGGCACTAATGTCCCACAAATATATTATCATAAAAATATTTTCCACAAAAGCTCTTTCCACCCCAGGAAAATGGACCAACCACAGCGCCGTAATCAGAGGACGGAAAATTTCCATCGCAAAAAAAATTACGATCGCTCAAAGAACTGTTATGTGGTTATAAAACAACACTTCTAACTTACTTTACTTGTGATTAGAATAGAGAAGTTGGCAGAAAATATCTGGTCTGGCAGGGAATTTGGCCATGCGACAAACGTAGCCGTGCATATGTCGCAATTGATACCATCAATTAGAAAATTTATATCAACTAGTGTCTAAGGAATGGAATAAGGTAAAGAAATATCCACGTACATATAATCTCAATATAAATTCCGAACTTGATTTTTTTATTTAATACATTTTTTAAAGAATATTTCATTAGGAGAAAGTGTAATTGGGCTATTTACTGCTTATGTTTTTATATTTAAGGGGCTCCACAATGCTAAACATCAGTTTTGCGTTGGATTCAGTTCCGTCAATGCAGATGGTAAAAATTTGCAAAAAAATATGGCGTGTTTTTTGATTCAAGACAATTATTAATTACATTTTGTAAATAACCATACTTTCAATATCCTATTTAAGTTAAAGTTTTCGCTGTTGTTGTTCCCAAAACCAAATAAATAAATGTATCTATATTTATTTGCAGGCGTCAGACGCGTACAACTTCTACACAACGGGCCAGAGCAAGATCCAAGCGGGCGCCGTCTCCGAGGGACACGAGCTCATCGCCGAAGCTCTCAACTTGTTGAACAACGTGTACGGAGCAATGCACGCCGAGATTGCGCAGTGCTTGCGTATGGTGGCTAGACTCTGCTACGTCACTGGTGAGTGCTTCGATTACCTTTATCTTTGTATTACACAGGCATTTTTACGAGGGGCCTGGCCTGTGACAGCGTGCGTCCGTGTGATCAGTTACGATCCGCGGCTAAGCAACGATTGGAATGGTCAGTATTTGGATGGGTGACCATTTATATTTGGGTCCCTCCGTGCCTCGGAAAGCACGAAAAGCTGTTGGTCTTGACATCAGTCATCGAAAGATAATGGTCGTTAAGAAAAGACATTATGACACGACCAACTCAGTTTTGGGCGTGGCCAAATGTCATGCTGTTTTATTCCGCTATAAGGTGCACGCTCTTTGAAACTTGCGAGGACAATACAATCGTGCCGATTTAGTCGCAGGCGCAAAATTGAAAACTTGTTTCCGGAGAAACGTGATTTTGGCAAGACTGTGGACGTTTTCAAACATAATTTTTTGGTTTTTAATCCAGATAACATATTCGATGTTTGACTCGTATTAATTTTTTGATTTTATCTAAAACAATAAAAGCAAATTTTGCCACACTTTTGGTGGACCGAAGACATATTTTGCAAAACCATTGATTGCCAATAAACTTGTCTTGTTTAATATAATTTCAGGTGAGCATCGGGATGCCATGGCCTACCAACAGAAAGCGGTGCTCATGTCTGAAAGAGTCAACGGCATCGACCATCCCTACACTGTCACCGAATACGTGAGTAACTGCATTTATTGGAAGACATACTTTTGTTTCCTTCAAAAGCGATCGTTAGTCAATTGGCCTCTTCCCTTTTTCGCCAATATTTATGATTCGAAAACTGTTTCGAGTAGACAGATTTTAAAATAACCTTGCGTTACCTTTATTTATTGAAAAAAAGCGATGTCTTTCATTTGACCTTCAGTGTCGTCATCACCACACATTTGAATATGTTTTTTTTAACGCGTTATAATGTCTGACAAGAATCCGACAATTCAACCTAATACTAAAATGATATGTAAATACTAAAATACCCGATAAAATCGGTTTCAAGCCCAAAAATTGTACTATTGAAATTACATACCTAAATTGAATTTAGTAAATTCTAAAAAGCAGACGAAAATAGCACCTGAAGTTTCAAAAACAACCGAATCAATAGCACACACGTGAATCTTACCTGAAGAAGGCTTTGCTTCCGTCTGCGGAACCTTTTGCAATCGTATTTTCGGTACTTACATGCATTACATTTTAAAGGCCGATACGCAACAATGCGAGCGCGTAGCGTTGTGCGTGGCAGCTCTAGTTGTATTGTATTGCGTGCACTTGCGTTAGTCTAATTTCATACAACAACTGGTGCTGCCACGCACAACGCGACGCGTACGTATCCGGTGTGTATCGGCCTTCAATGTTTTGATACGGGTACGAATAACTTTATTAACTGTGCAAGGAGGTCGAACTTTCGATGATATTTTGACTCATCATCGTCATCATCATGGCTCTTCGGACATCCGTAAAAAAACAACTATGATGTCAGCTCACTCTAATTTTAATGAAAGCATCACATTTAATAAACTTATTTGCTACAAGGCAAATAAGTTTATTAAATAGGATGGCATAATATCGAATGGGATAATATCACGTATAACACTTACAATAAACCGTTTCATAACGTATGTTTGTGACTGTAACTGTTGTATTTGATTGTAAAGAAAGGTGAAACTAATAGTCCGATAGAAATACTAATGAAATAATTTAAAAAAACGTTGTTAAATATATACATTGTTGAAATTGCTATAAAATGATAAAACATGCTTTTTTACCGTCTTTAAACATATAAAAAGTGATACGTCTATCGACGACCTACCCATCGACCAAGATCTGTTAGAAAACATTAAGAGCGGTTTAGCAGCCGTATTGTGACAAAGCCGCCTTTTTCTAATTGAGGCGTGTGCTCGAACAATGCTGTATGTTACATTTTGGCAAAAGTCAGCTGATGATGGAAAAATGCTGTCCGTCAACACTGGCATTGTTTGCAACTGAGTTTTGTTTTACAGTCATAATGATAGTGAAGTTTAGCAGCAAACAAACGTTGGCATATAGATGAAAAACGATGTATATTTTTTTTATTTTTATTTTTTTATTTATTTATGTACAGAAATCAACAGCGATATATAATAAGGATAAAACAAAATAACATATAACTTAATATTAAGGCCAATTACAGATTTCAATTTTGGTTAATTTTTACATAAAATAATAGTTCTTAAACAACAAATTACTTAAATTATAAAACAAATACAAAAAATAAATAAAAACTTAAGATAACCTGACAGTTTACAAGGGAAGGGACTAAATTCGCTCAGTTGTCTATCTGGGTTGTCTATATGTTACAAAGATTAGCATTGTTCCATCATTAGATATCTTTCGCCATAATATAACTACAGCGTTGTTCGAGCACACGCCTCAATTAATCGAAACAACACTTAATTCAAAATTCACTCGATAGTTATTCAACAAAATCTTATTACCTATGTATCGTGTAGTATGTTGCCATCGCAAAGTTTCCATTGGTTTCTGTAAATTAGAAATTAAAACATTTTTAATTTAAAGAATTTTGAAATTCTAATTTACGGAAACCAATGGCAATTTTATGAATTGAGTATACACAATACATAAGTAATAAAGTTTTGTTGAATAACTATTGAGTGAATTTTGAATTTAAGTGTTCTGTTTCAATTAATTAGAAAAAGGCGGGTTTTTCACAATCCGGCTGCGAAACTGCTCTTAAGGTCCACCACAATATGGTTAGCAATGTTAATGTTAATTAAAACTGAAAAAAGCGACTCATGAATGAAAAGTTGTTGTAAACCCATTTCTATTTGAATATAAGTTATTTCTGTATGTTCTGTAGTCCCACCTGGCGCTGTACTGCTTCGCTAACGGACAAGTGAGCACGGCGCTCAAACTACTGTACCGCGCGCGCTACCTCGCTCTGTTGATCTGTGGAGAGAATCATCCGGAAATGGCGCTGCTGGACGTGAGTACCTTCTACATGATAGGGACAAAGCTAAAATAATTTATTACTCATACAATATATATGTGTTGGGCAAAATGTAATCTAACTACTGATTGATAACTACGGTTGCATTTTAATTACATGCAAAGTGTAGTTGCAATCACGATTACATGATTACTTATATTTAACTACTTTGAGTGGCCTTCATTTTATTTTATACTTTTGTTTGTTACTCAATATAAAATATGCATTCATTAAGAATGCATATTATGCATACCATACTTTTTTATCTACAACTTATCTGTTCTTTGGTTTTAGTCTGAAAACTACGTATATTTAATTACTCAAGAGAAATTATACACCAACATAATTAGACCCGTTAGATACATAAAGAGTAATAGATCGTAAGTGTCAAGTTAAGTTAGTCATTTATAACTACTCTAAGAATAAATTTGTGCTTTGAAAGGTATACACGGAACCCTCAGAGCATGAGTCCTACTCGTACTTGACCGTCTTTTAATTTGATTTAGTTGAGAAAAAACTAACATATGTAATCAGTTTAACGGTTCTAAAGGTAATCAGGTTACATGTAGTTACGTAATAAGTAGTGAGGTTACATGTAGTTAGGTTACATTAATCGCAATCTGTAATCAGATTACAAAAAGTTGTTGATTACGCCCAACAGATATACAAATATTTAAAACAAAATGTAATACCCTTTTTCACGTTACCGTATTTGTTTTGGGTACAATTCGATTTGTCATTTGCGCGGTTATGTTTCTTTGAAAATTTTGTTCAATTTCAACAGCAAATTATGTGGTTTAATTAAAAAATAGCAGTCCATTTAAACCCGAAATAAAAGAATACCCTGACTGACTGAACGGCTTGACCATCCATCCATCAGCCCGTATTCGTCCACTGCTGGACATAGGCCTTCCCAATATTACGCCACTCTTGGCGGTCCTCAGTCAACCTCATCCAGCCGCTACCCGCAACGTCCTTCAGATCGTCAGTCCAGCGGGCACGAGGGCGGCCTACGCTGCGCTTTGCTGTACGTGGTCTCTATTCCAATGCCTTACGGCCCCAACGGTTATCACGTCGGCGACCAATATGGCCAGTCCACTGCCCCTTCAACTTACTGATTCGGCTAGACCTACGAACACGAAATTTTTACTGTAGGTTCCTTGTAATGACGTTCTTTTAAGAAATCCCCACGAGAAACCGCTAGGCGCTGCTACTAGCGTATAATATAGCAGTTATTCAACATTTACGTTTCCTACATTCACAAACGTAAACAATTTTCTGTTCACAGAGCAACATTGCATTAATCCTCCACGCGGTCGGCGAATACGAGCTGTCCCTGCGCTTCGTAGAGAAAGCTTTATCCATCACAGTGGCGGTGCACGGCGCTCGGTCCCTGAAGACAGCCGTCGCGAGACATCTGCTAGCTCGCACTCTCTCCTGTCTGGGAGACTTCAGAGCGGCGCTGCAACACGAGAAGGAAACATACTCCATTTATAAGCAGCTGGTCAGTATATTTACTGCTGCCCCGCGCTTCGTAGAGAAAGCTCTGTCCAGCAGAAGTGGATTGGTTTTTTTATAACAAATTTTGTGACTTTCTCCAGCTTGTTACTATACCGTTCACTCTGAACATCAAGATGACACTAGTGTATTTTTGAACTGACGTGTTCCGATGCGAGTTGATTTTCGAACGGGTTGGTGTTGCAACCCGGGTAGGAAACCCAACCCGTTGTGAGTTTATGAACTTCTGTGACTGCAACACAAGCTATTCTATAACAAAGCTTGTCTTTTATTCACTTAACTATTTATAATTAAAACGACGCAACGATTATATGAAGAAATGTAACCTTAATTCATAATTTTCAAATTATGCAGCTGGGTGAGAAGCACGAGAAGACGCGCGAGTCGTCAGAGTGCCTGCGTCACTTGACGCAGCAAGCGGTGGTCCTGCAGAAGCGCCTCACGGAGGCGTACGCGCGCACCCCGCACGCCGCGCCCACACCCCCGCCGCTCCACATACAACCTCCGGGCATGGCCTCCGTCATCGACATGCTCAATCTGATCAATGGGATACTGTTTGTGCAGATCAGGTGAGAACTAATGGTTAGACTATCTTCAAGTGGGTCTGTTAAGATAACTATAAACTATGTTTGCAAGTACGCGGGAAGAAAGATCATTGTCAGTTTTTTTCAAAATTGAGTAAATAGTGCCATCTCCTAAAATGTCTCGATAACAATGCTTGAGCGAAAACAAAAACTTGAAAAAAATCAAGAATATCGCTTTTAAAAATAAACCGGACTCAAGAAGCTTAAAAACCTAACTTAAAAAAAAGGTCATAACTAGTACAAAAAGTTAAAAAAAATTGTCTTTTAACTGTGAATATGGGGGGCTATGGGCTGTGTAACGACTGAAGTTTCTCAATCGTACAGAATTGTTAATGAGATGCGTGTTTTAAATACCAGTAACTCCATCTATGATGTGGATGGATGAAGCACCTTCATACACACATAGGCGAGCTGAAGTGGAAGCTGAGCATACAAGCTGATATAGTTCTGCCGTATTTGCGACCTTATAATAGGGCATCATAAGGGTGTTAGATTGGACTGAAAGTTGAAGATTTATTTTACGTCAGACTGTCCAAAGCACTTATAGAATGTTCTAGAACAAAATAGCAACAATTCATGGAATTTATTAGGCCTCAAAGAAACTGTCAAAGTAATTACTACATTTCGGTATTGTGTTGACAGAATTTTATGCACAGTGTTACAAAAATTATAGAGGACGCAAGAATTGGTTATTATATCTCTACTGAAACTTAATGATTTTGAAGGGAATACCTAGGTTTCAAAAAGGGTGTTCAAATATATATATAATAAGTTTTAAGATCGGCTTTTCTTATTTTTTTATTGAAGGATCACTTAGAGCTGCTTGACGTGATATGGAGTGTTTGAATTTATGAAAACATAAGGTACGTGTTATGAAGCGAAGGGGATGTTTTCTTAAAGTTATGGATAAAGGTGTTTTCGTAATGAAATGTCGACATGTCCGTTTAGTTTTCTTGGAAATTGGGTTTTAAAAAGAATTACTCTGTTATTTGAGTATTCTGTGTTACACTTTAGAATTTACTTTTATCTTGCACTTAAATCTAAGTTTTGTTCAAGTTTGACGAAACTGGGTTTCGAGGGCCTTTGACAGGACCATAAACCCTGAAAAATATGGTTTTGCTAGGGAAGGGGAGAGGCGTCATGCGAGGTTATATATATGGGTACTGACGTTTTGATCAGGGAGTTTTTAGCAACCGCCGTGGACTGTGGGTCTAGAAGACACACATATATCGATTTTATATACCTGACCGCGATCAACTGGTATAAATAAACGGCATATGAAGGAGTGTGCGAAAAACCCGTTATAGTTAGGGGCGTACGGGCGAATAGTTGACCTTTTAAATTCGTGTTGAAGTATTGTGATTTACGTTACGTTTTAGCGTCGGTTCTGAAATAATTTATACTAGCGATGTGCACGGTTGTAATTCAGAGCTCTGAAATTAAGTGTCGGGAGTGAAGTAAATAATATATTTTCAGTGTTAAATACGAAACGCGGTTTAGCTTTATATATCAATTATTTGTATCACAATTTATTTATGTAAAGAATAATATATACGTCCCTTATTCCTATCCAAAATTTAGGACCTTTAGAGTTTCTACGTCTAGCTGTGCTGCTGTATATTCGATTAACAAAAAGTCTGTGAGAAATTCGAGATTTTATAGGTACTGCGAGCTGCGGGTGTCACATCATCATATTATTTCTTTCCCCTCTCACTTATCCACTTCTACAGGATTTTAGGTACAGGTACAGGAAGGAGATTTCTGCATATAATTTCTCACATGACTTTTCTCAATTTCCATTTTTAGGTCTTCATAATTTAGATTTTTGTTGTGAATGATATATGAATACTTAGTTCTTATGTTAGGAACCCTTTCTGGTTTAGGGGCGGGGTCTTTGTGGACTGTGGTCTCTGGAGACGTCCGGGTGTTCACATGGCTGTTAACTCTGATGGGAAGCCTTGCATAATGCTTGTGTCGGAACCAGAGTTGGTGAATTCCGCTTCAGGGGCTCCTTAGATTGCACCTGCAATATCCCGTCCACAGGTCAAGCTTAGAAGTTTAGAAATTGACTTGATCAAGTCGTAGGTGTGATGAATGAATGCTTTGGAGGCAGTTTTTTGTGAGGTTTTGTATGTCTGTGTAAATTTCTAGGGACACTTAGGTTATAAGGTGTAGTCTAGGTTGTTTCGCAGGAATTTGTTCGGAAGCGGTGTCATTTTGTGTGACAACGTGGGGGTAATTATTTGGTTGGTCAGGGAGATTACCGTCTAATTTTGTAGGGCCCCCACTTCATTCTGGACTCATCTGGGTCTAGAATCCCCTCAAATATCAAACATCTAGCTAAATCACCTTAGCGCTTGCAGCCGCCGATCGTCGAGTATCTACGGTTCATCAACCCCTTTTTCTAACCCAAACAACTGCAATATTATATGTTACACACACACACATTTTACTATATTATCCGATAATTACATAATCATTTATCTAATTAAAAATATAACGTCGCGCGCAACATACGAAGTAATGAAAGTGTTATTCGTTAAACGTCTCACGGAGTGTCGAATCAAAAGTGGTTTTACATAGTGATTTAGTCATAATGTGTTTCGTTTTCCCTTGGATTTTCAATGGCAATAATAGCCTTGAAATATAGCTGAGTTCCAGAATACAGCTAAGTCGTATCATTTAACCAATAACTAGTACATTAGTTTTTCTTGATTACTTTATTTTTCTTTGTTGAATTATGATATACATTGTTTTGAGCATAACCGTTTTGTAACATAACGTAGTGTCCTAATCTACTAGACGATCACACAAATAAATCACGGCCAATGATTTAATTTGTAATTAATAAATCGATGTACTCTCAAGTATGTCATAATAACTTAGGAGACGTAGAGAGGTATATACAATACAATAACTTCCATCTACGGGTGTTGTCGCTTGCAGCGGTCATCGTTTGATTATTAAATAAATACATACTAAGTACTGTACGTACATATGACTGTACATAACACATATGTATATACATCTCTAAGCAGAATAAATATTTCTCTTACAGTACTTCACATCCAAGAACCTATTTTGTTACAGATAGTACTCGTCACAAGGATCGTAATAGTTCTATTACAGGAGTACTTACTTTACTCTCAGAACTCATTTTGTTACAGATGGTCCGCGTGACCAAGGATTTAGGTCATTCAATCTTGTATTATTTTAATAATCAAGAACCTAAATAAAAGAGTCTGGGTTGCATTCATACAAAACGGTTAGAAAGTTCCACATATCATAATTCACAAAGCTTTATTATTTACGAATAGTCAAAACGAAAGCTTTTTTACCGCTACAAAACTATGCGTTTTTTTTTGTAAACACGAGGTTGGTCGCGACGATGCTGACAGAACATGTGTTTATTTTTTTTGGTTACAGTAGTTTTTGTTTCAAATAATGCTATTATTTTACGTGATGTTCGTGACTCTGTGTCATTTATATAATAGAACATAACAAGTTATTAGTTATTTACTTTGGTCTAGGTATCACGTACGTATATGTCTAATCATTATGCCTAAATTACCAGATTCTTCTGGATCATTTGTTTGAGTTAAAGCTAGGTAAATTTATCTTATAGATAAAACTAAATGGGGTTTACAAACTATTTCTTATTCATCTTGTATTCATAGAAAATAAAAGTAAACAAGAAATCTGTACAACACAGATGTTTGTTACTATTATTTAAAAGGCAAGCATCCCGGCGGCGCCGGCGCCAAAATTCCTTAGAAATGGAATGGCGTTAGTACTTTAGATGGGTTTAACTGTTTTCACTTTTTTTTGTTGTTTTGTGGTTTAGAGTATTCAATTTTTGAGAGACGGCACTTGTTTACTTTATGGCCGGTACTTTGATTAATTTATTGGGACGTCAAAATTCCGTCTCAGGTTTTGTTTACATTTTTTTTTTTCTCTTTACTTTCTTTTTGTTATGAATTCTTGTAGTATGTAATTTTCAATATTAATGATCTAGACAAATCAATAATTTATAGACTACGGGCGTATCAGACAATTCAGATAATTAATATAATTAAAACTCAAAGTTAAATAAAGCACGCCGAATGCTCAAAATTTCTCAGAATTACGTAAAAGTATCGACCGATTTTAGGTTCGGTAAGCACTGCTGTTTTTTTTGACATCCGTTAGATGTAGAGAATGGCCGAGGGCATAGGTACAGTTGGTAGCAAAGTCGCTTGGTAAGCGAGAGAGGACCGAGTTCGAATCTCTGGTTTATAGTGTCTCACGTTCAGATTTGTCTATCATGTTAATTATGTAATTTATGTTAACTACGGCAGTTAGTTCTAATAATTTAATAGTTTCGTAAGAACTATATTACAAATATAATTAAATTTAGTAGAAGATCACAGTTATATGTTGTTTACAATTGTTTTGGGAAATTTATTACATGATAGGTATTATAAATTAGATATTGGTTTTATCTCTCTCTGGGAAGTGGAAGCGTTTTTATGTCATGTGTGTGAATGTTGGCACTTGTCGGAATTAAGCAATTAAATTTATCTGAGCCACAATTTGAACTGCGTTCTATAGTTTTACAAATTTAAATTAATTAAATTTATCTGAGATACGATCTGGACTGCACTCTTCGTTCACGAGGTTTTTGAAAGATATAAGTATTATTTTTAAAGCGATTAGAGAAATATCTAGGCGTATAATGAAGTAGTTTAGAGTTACACAATTTATTATAAATAAATGACGTAACAACAGAATATATGTGTGTGAAAAGGCTTTAATATTAACGAATTGTGTGTTGATAATAAAATTAATTCGTGCGGTTTAGTGAAATACATAAAATTTCCGATTGAAACTCTGTCTATATGTATGTAAGTGTGACTATAAAACAGTACGTCTGTCTCTCTATATTATCAGTTTGTTTGTCACTATGTATGTGTGTCGGTATATATAAAAAACCGTCTGTCTGTCTAACAAAAATAGGGTACGTTAGTTAGTCTATATAGATTTGTGTCCGTTTGTCACTTCGTCTGTCTGTATATCTAAGATAGGGTCCGTAAGTCTGTCTGTGTATGTGTCCGTACGGCTGTCTGTGTTATGTAAAATGCGTATGTATGAAAGAGTGTTCCATTTTGACAAGCAAAATCACGGGCGAAAAGCTAGTTATCAAATCTATAGAACAGTTAGGGATGAAAGAGCGCCATCTATTAAATATTGCCTGAACCACCCCTAATGCTTTTAAGGGTGGATGCCGAGATTTGAACCGTCGAGTGGGACTCTGCGCGTGAGTGGTTTACAAAACTTGCAACATAGATCCGGTGGGTGGCGCTTGTGTTGATTTTTTTTTTTGTGTACAACGAGGAGTGGATTTCAGAAAGTTTCTCGGAGTTGGTGTTTAATGTAGTTTGGCTTTATTTTGAGAGAGGGCACCTCTGCTATAGATTCATGAAATCTAAATGTGAAATTGGTTGACTATTGTGATTTTGTCAAGTTTTCTTTTCTACGAATTTAAAAACTGTGTCAACAATCAACGGGCGCTCTGTAACGACTGAAGTTTCTCAATCGTACAGAATTGTTAATGAGATGCGTGTTTTAAATACCAGTAACTCCATCTATGATGTGGATGGATGAAGCACCTTCATACACACATAGGCGAGCTGAAGTGGAAGCTGAGCATACAAGCTGATATAGTTCTGCCGTATTTGCGACCTTATAATAGGGCATCATAAGGGTGTTAGATTGGACTGAAAGTTGAAGATTTATTTTACGTCAGACTGTCCAAAGCACTTATAGAATGTTCTAGAACAAAATAGCAACAATTCATGGAATTTATTAGGCCTCAAAGAAACTGTCAAAGTAATTACTACATTTCGGTATTGTGTTGACAGAATTTTATGCACAGTGTTACAAAAATTATAGAGGACGCAAGAATTGGTTATTATATCTCTACTGAAACTTAATGATTTTGAAGGGAATACCTAGGTTTCAAAAAGGGTGTTCAAATATATATATAATAAGTTTTAAGATCGGCTTTTCTTATTTTTTTATTGAAGGATCACTTAGAGCTGCTTGACGTGATATGGAGTGTTTGAATTTATGAAAACATAAGGTACGTGTTATGAAGCGAAGGGGATGTTTTCTTAAAGTTATGGATAAAGGTGTTTTCGTAATGAAATGTCGACATGTCCGTTTAGTTTTCTTGGAAATTGGGTTTTAAAAAGAATTACTCTGTTATTTGAGTATTCTGTGTTACACTTTAGAATTTACTTTTATCTTGCACTTAAATCTAAGTTTTGTTCAAGTTTGACGAAACTGGGTTTCGAGGGCCTTTGACAGGACCATAAACCCTGAAAAATATGGTTTTGCTAGGGAAGGGGAGAGGCGTCATGCGAGGTTATATATATGGGTACTGACGTTTTGATCAGGGAGTTTTTAGCAACCGCCGTGGACTGTGGGTCTAGAAGACACACATATATCGATTTTATATACCTGACCGCGATCAACTGGTATAAATAAACGGCATATGAAGGAGTGTGCGAAAAACCCGTTATAGTTAGGGGCGTACGGGCGAATAGTTGACCTTTTAAATTCGTGTTGAAGTGTTGTGATTTACGTTACGTTTTAGCGTCGGTTCTGAAATAATTTATACTAGCGATGTGCACGGTTGTAATTCAGAGCTCTGAAATTAAGTGTCGGGAGTGAAGTAAATAATATATTTTCAGTGTTAAATACGAAACGCGGTTTAGCTTTATATATCAATTATTTGTATCACAATTTATTTATGTAAAGAATAATATATACGTCCCTTATTCCTATCCAAAATTTAGGACCTTTAGAGTTTCTACGTCTAGCTGTGCTGCTGTATATTCGATTAACAAAAAGTCTGTGAGAAATTCGAGATTTTATAGGTACTGCGAGCTGCGGGTGTCACATCATCATATTATTTCTTTCCCCTCTCACTTATCCACTTCTACAGGATTTTAGGTACAGGTACAGGAAGGAGATTTCTGCATATAATTTCTCACATGACTTTTCTCAATTTCCATTTTTAGGTCTTCATAATTTAGATTTTTGTTGTGAATGATATATGAATACTTAGTTCTTATGTTAGGAACCCTTTCTGGTTTAGGGGCGGGGTCTTTGTGGACTGTGGTCTCTGGAGACGTCCGGGTGTTCACATGGCTGTTAACTCTGATGGGAAGCCTTGCATAATGCTTGTGTCGGAACCAGAGTTGGTGAATTCCGCTTCAGGGGCTCCTTAGATTGCACCTGCAATATCCCGTCCACAGGTCAAGCTTAGAAGTTTAGAAATTGACTTGATCAAGTCGTAGGTGTGATGAATGAATGCTTTGGAGGCAGTTTTTTGTGAGGTTTTGTATGTCTGTGTAAATTTCTAGGGACACTTAGGTTATAAGGTGTAGTCTAGGTTGTTTCGCAGGAATTTGTTCGGAAGCGGTGTCATTTTGTGTGACAACGTGGGGGTAATTATTTGGTTGGTCAGGGAGATTACCGTCTAATTTTGTAGGGCCCCCACTTCATTCTGGACTCATCTGGGTCTAGAATCCCCTCAAATATCAAACATCTAGCTAAATCACCTTAGCGCTTGCAGCCGCCGATCGTCGAGTATCTACGGTTCATCAACCCCTTTTTCTAACCCAAACAACTGCAATATTATATGTTACACACACACACATTTTACTATATTATCCGATAACTACATAATCATTTATCTAATTAAAAATATAACGTCGCGCGCAACATACGAAGTAATGAAAGTGTTATTCGTTAAACGTCTCACGGAGTGTCGAATCAAAAGTGGTTTTACATAGTGATTTAGTCATAATGTGTTTCGTTTTCCCTTGGATTTTCAATGGCAATAATAGCCTTGAAATATAGCTGAGTTCCAGAATACAGCTAAGTCGTATCATTTAACCAATAACTAGTACATTAGTTTTTCTTGATTACTTTATTTTTCTTTGTTGAATTATGATATACATTGTTTTGAGCATAACCGTTTTGTAACATAACGTAGTGTCCTAATCTACTAGACGATCACACAAATAAATCACGGCCAATGATTTAATTTGTAATTAATAAATCGATGTACTCTCAAGTATGTCATAATAACTTAGGAGACGTAGAGAGGTATATACAATACAATAACTTCCATCTACGGGTGTTGTCGCTTGCAGCGGTCATCGTTTGATTATTAAATAAATACATACTAAGTACTGTACGTACATATGACTGTACATAACACATATGTATATACATCTCTAAGCAGAATAAATATTTCTCTTACAGTACTTCACATCCAAGAACCTATTTTGTTACAGATAGTACTCGTCACAAGGATCGCAATAGTTCTATTACAGGAGTACTTACTTTACTCTCAGAACTCATTTTGTTACAGCTGATAGTGAAGTTTGCTTTTGAGAAAAAAAAAATTGTTATTACAATAATTAACTGTGATTACAATAAGCCCACTAAGCAGAGTTCTAAAATAATAACCTAAGCAAGTTTTTTCTA
The DNA here is from genome assembly GCA_934047225.1 of Ypsolopha sequella. Taxonomy (NCBI): domain Eukaryota; kingdom Metazoa; phylum Arthropoda; class Insecta; order Lepidoptera; family Ypsolophidae; genus Ypsolopha; species Ypsolopha sequella. Next base: position 17,098,104 of record OW203996.1, read on the forward strand.
CTTATTTCAAATTTACCTTCTGTTGACTATGATCCCTCTTCCCGCTTACCCTTCATTTTCTAATGCTATTTTTAACCTCTAATTTTAATTATTTTCTCATCTAAAATGTGTTCACAAATGTTTTTGAATACACCCTAAATTATAGGGGTTACGTTGAAATCAAACTACCAAATATATTTAAAAGTGTGGTATCGACTTTTTATACAAGATTCATGTTATTTAATAACATAGTGACCAAGATTATCTTTAAACATTTGGTAGAAAATACCTGTTGTATTTTATACAGACTGCAACCTTTAAATAAACTTTCCGGAGAAAAATACCTGCGCAAATTTTCAGAGAAGATATTTCAGCTGTAACTTAAAAGATTTTATCTCCCAAGATCTATTTTAGAACGGTGCACGTGAACAGCTGTTTCACGGACTAAGCTGACTCAAAAAACGGCCGTATGTCGTTGCGCTAGGGATCACACATTTTTGTTTGTAACTCAATTTTTCCCAAACTAATGATTTGCGCGGGTATGTTTCTTGGCAAAAGTGGTTCAGTATGATCGGTAGAATAATTTTGGTTCCATTAAAAGGTCTATTTACACCCGTTATATAGGTAAGGTTTGACTAATTCGACATCTCATTCCAGCCCGCAAGACATCGAACAGTTCAAGGCTGAAATAGAGAAAAGACAGTTAAAGGATCTGCCGATCGACGACACAGCCGGCTCCAGTAGAAGTGTGACAGAGGCGGGCGAGGGGAAGGAGACCCTTATCGAGAGTTGAAACTGTGACGTCATACGTGAACACGAGGACACAGTGCTGTGACGTCATACGTGACATCCCCCATCCCTCTCGAAACGGACTATTAATTCTATACACCGTTACTTTATACTTATTAATTGATGATATTGTTCCTTAATATCGAAGAATGTATTCCGTAGTTTAGAGTGCTGATTTTTTTGTTAGATAAATTTTGAGGATATTATTTTGATCAAATAATTAAGATATTTTATTTTGCAAGTGCAATAGATTTTATTTATGTATGTTCGCTCAAATCACGCCGACGACACGTAGGTATAATTTTATGCTTCCTCTACCCAGTATGGACAGCCGAAGTAGTGCAATTGTGAAGTAGTGATAATAGCAATAAGTTTTCGGTTGTGACTTCAAGATGGCGCCCGAGGTCAGTCAGTCACTGGTGCTACTGCCATTTCTCCTTCATACAAAATTTTATGAATTGTTTCTTTTAATTATTATGAGAGTATTGTTGCAATACCCATAGTCGTAGAAATTCAGTTATATTGTCATTGAAATGTAACAGAATTAGTCGCTTATTATTTAATTTAAATTAGAAGAAATATTTGATTTTAACAAGTTTATATATATGTATGTTATTATTGTGTATATTATATCACAATCAGTTTGTAAAAGGATTAAAATTTTGTCAAAAAAACTAAATTAGTTTTGAACACTGCCTTGATCGTTACGAGGGTATACTGCGAGAACCAGCTAAGTGCAAGTTTTTTTTTTGAGAAAATCAGTTGGTAATGTTGACAGTTTCAAACTTATTTGGTTGGTTCAAAATGAAAAAATCTCAGGATCCTAAAGGACCTATCATTTAACTGGTTTACCAGAAGAAAGAGCAAAAAACTGAGTACCTATAGCTGTTTTATTAACATATTTTCGGCCATTTTGTCACTTAGTCGGTTCTCACAGTATACCGTCGGTTTTATATTCATTTTATTAGTGCCATAAAAATAGTGAAAGTAAGCTTTTTGTTTTGTATTATTTCCGTTAGTTAGTCTGTGATATGAAATGTTTCCTCATCGAGTATTCGCCTTGTATGCAATAGAGCTGACGCTAAAGAGACTAGTTTGTTACTCACATACTTAAATTGTTACAATGATCAAGCAGACATCACAATTATATAAACATGTTTATAGTTATTCGTACAAGTGTTATGTAGTGTGTAAAATGTTATCGTTCGATAATAACGAAGCATGTTAAAATAATTGCTGTGTATAAGATGGTTGATTTTGTTGAAGCTACTAGATGTAATGGAGCCAAAATTGTTTATTGATAAATAAATTCCTCAAAAAGCAATACAGTTAAGGTACTTGTAATTCGCTAATGTATGGACAGCTGTGGTCGTGAACCATTTTCATTTTGAGATCATGTGCCTAAACAAACAATAATTTCATGCTGTTGTTACATTTCTTTAACAATATGACGACTGGGAATACGGCGCTGTTCGTAGTATACTAATAAAATTGTTTTTAAATATTCATATTTTTTTATTTAATATATTAGTATCGATTCGGTGTAACACGACTTAAGACCGCGCCGAGCGTAACACGCGGGCGATGTTTAGGCATCGCTAGATACGTGTGCGTGCGCCCGTCGCACGCGCACGCACACATCTACACGTAGGCTGTCCGGCCGAAGAAAGTAGCTATCAAAAGGTCAAAAAAAAAATGACTGATGCAATACTCGGCGGCTTTCAAGGTTAAAAATTCAAGGGGTTTAGTGGTCCTCGTGCGGTGGGTGCCGGCTTTCCCTTTAATCAGAGTACGGAAAGTAATAAAAAACATGTGTATGTATAAAAATAAATCTTTATTTTTCGCAAAAATCACAAAATAAAAAAAAAACAAGACAAAAACGTAAATAAGAATAAATAAATAGAAATGTATGGCGACAAAAAATAATTCGAGTAGAAACTGAAATACTAACTTAACCATTGCCAAATATAACGGCGAGTACAATCCTTATTTTGCTTTTGCCATTCAAAGTGCACATTCAGGGTTGGACTATCTTCCGCATAAAGACATGAGAATAATTAAAAGATTTTATTTTGCGTCTCGCCTCTGTAAAATTGCATCTTGGATGGTTCGGCCGAAATTAGGACGCGGGAGGTGCACAAAAAATTGCCGGCATATTGCAAATAAATTTTTACTTTCATTTGTTGTGAATAAACTACCGCAAAGTAACTTCTAATTAAATAAATTAGATTTAAGGCGACTAGCACTGTGCTACTGCACTGTGTAAAATGCACAAAATAACTGAAATCCGTGTTTTTGCAAATATCTTTCCGTGACCGTGATTCGTTAGACTCGAAGCTCCTAATCTAATATTTTTTTGGAAATTACAATCCAAATAATTTTCAAGATATTGGAGTTAAATTGGAATTTGGAAGTATTCCAACATGCCAACTCAATAATATTAAAATAAATAATAAATTATATAAAAATTAAATTTACATAAATAAATGAAAATAATAAATAGAAGAAAAAACATTCAAATGGTTTTCTTAATTTTTATAAACCACATCTGCTTATGTGATTAGTTCTGCATTTTATCCCGTATTTGACGAGGAAAGGGTGAAAAACAAGTTTTTTTTTCATATTTCTGTAGTTAGGCGTACTATAGGTATAAATGATAAATATGTAAAAACGCTGGTGATGGTACCTTAGATTACGGATAAGAGTTTAAATTTCCCAAATCGGGACGATGCGACTTATTCGACATTTAAATGTCGAATTTTACATTTTCACAAGGATAGTCGCCTTAAGAACCGTTTAGCAGCCGGATTGTGAAAACCCCGCCTTTTTCTAATTAATCGAAACAGAACTCTTATATACAAAATTTACTCAATAAAACCTTATTACCTATGTAGTATAGCCGATTCTGAAGGCTTTAATTTTAGTTTTAGTGCTGTCAAAACAAAATTTTCTTCATTCCAAAATAGTCCTTTAATGTAAGAACTAGAAGCTAAAATTTTAAAAATAAAGTGTTTTGTTTCGATTAATTAGAAAAAGGCGGATTTTTCACAATCCGGCTGCGAAACGGGGTCTTAAGGCGACTATCCTTGTGAAAATGTAAAACTCGACATTTTTAAATGTCGAATAAGTCGCATCCTCTCGATTTCAGAAATTGAAACTCTAATCCTTAATCTAAGGTACCATCACCAGTATTTTTACATATATATAATTTTATAGCTATAGTACGCTTTACGCCACTCAGTTTTTTGTTCCTTTAGTTTATTTCTTCTTTCGTTGCCGCACCCTAGGTCACCAGCCTTGCTCGAGCCTCAGTGTGCCCCACTTCATTACGCGGGTTGGAGACTGCGGTCACGGTCTCGGCCTTCGTCGCCGCAACCTAGGTCCCCAGTCTCGCTTGAGCCTCAGTGAGAATCACTTCCTTACGCGGGATTAAGACCGAAATCACGGTCTCGGCCTGCGTCGCCGCACCCTGGGTCTCCAGCCTCGCTCAAGCCTCAGTGTAACCCACGTCTACGCGCGGGGTCGAGACCCGAGTCACGGTCTCGGCCTACGTCGCCGCACTCTAGGTCTCTGGCCTCGCTCGAGGTTCACTTCCTCGCGCGGGGTCTCGGCCGCGGTCGGGCGCGGGGACGTGGTCTCGGCCTGCGTCGCCGTACTCTGGGACTCCGGCCACGCTCGAGCTGCGCCGCCACAAGCTCGCCCAGCGCGCCTCGCTCCGCCAGCATCGAGAGAAACGTACAGATGAACTCGTCATAGTTGTGTGTGCGCCGGCAGTCATCCACCTGTAAGGTAAATGTGGTTGAATTGAATTGGGCAACTTCAAAAGTGAAACCTAAAACTGAATCTGATGTGTAAAATTTTATTTTGATAAAGCCCCTGCCAGAGGCCCACCTTTTTAGGGCTCCGTACCTCAAAATGAAAAAACGGAACCCTTATAGGACCACTTTGTTGCCTGTCTGTCAAGACCCTTTTGCTCGGTCCCCGTATGAGATATCAAGTTAAAACTAATACCTCCTAAAGAATTCTACCGCCCCATGGTGCTGTAAAAAAATCAGACTTCTACCTCGACGCAAAAATAAGTTATTAGTTATAACACTTTACATAATCAATTTCATATAAATGTTTGACACTCGCAAGGGAATCAAAACCTATAGGGTACTTCCAGTTAACTTAGAAACTTGAAATTTCGTTCACAGGTAGGACTACCCGCTGTGTGTCAGCACACACATAGAAAAAAATCTGAACATTGCTAATATTTTATTATTTAGAAAGTAATAAAGACCAACTTAATTTGACCCTTTACATACATAGTTTAATAGATCGTAAGTGTCAAGTTGGTCCTCCATAACTACTAGTGGACCTTACGTGCCTTATGTACCTTATGTGCGCGAGTCGAACTCACACTTCTTTTTTGCTCTACTACAATCGCAACAAAGCGAAAAGTGGATCTGTGACATTTTTCCCAATAGTACATTCGCCTTCGGCTCACATCGAAACTATACAACGTGTAAGCCAAACCTGAAATCGCAAAAGAAAAATCTGTCTTCCATACATTTCGGCCGAGCGGCATTGCATTTTTTTATGAAACAGTAAAATATTTTTTTCGAGACACAGTTTTTGTTCTAGAGTAAAAATTGTTCTATACCATTGACTGAATAAGCTTTTCAAATATGGTTACACCTATCTGTTACACGTTGTATAGCTTCCTTCCCCGGGCAAGAAAAAGCGTCATTTTGTACTCGGTACGAAAAATACTTAGCATAACGAATGTTCACCTTGTACATATCCCGCTTGTCGTTCTCATCATTGAGCGCCTGTTGACACGACTGTATCTCAGCACTGAGCGTACTCAACAGAGCGTTTAGTTCAGTCTGCGTGAAGTACATTTTCTTCAGCTTGTAAGGAAGTTCCGGTCCAATCTCCGAACACAGCAGGAGTGGGCAGTCGTTGCTTCTGACTATAGCTGTGGTTGATGTGGGGAATATCTGGAATAGAATCCATCAACAAGTTAGATATACAAAACATACATTTTCAAAATGTGATGTCATCTAAAATGTTTCTTAATTTTTCCCCGGCCCTTGAGTGTAATTATTCTAGACTAGCTTTTGCCCACGGCTTTGCGTGCAGGTTGTTATTGCAACCGTTTTGAATGCATTTTAAAGCGTATTTTAACTCATTAATAATTTTCTCGGTAAGCCATTAGTAAGTATTAGTTCCTTATTAATCAAATCACCCAAAATCCGATTATGATTTAGTTTTTTTTTGTTTGAAAAGTAACTTGATCGAGTGTTTATTATTAGCTTTAGCTTTTGCCCGCGGCTTCACCCGCGGTTGTTTAGTTTTAGGGAAATACCTGTCCCCAGGGAACAAACTATAGCCTTTAGCACTCAGGATAGGTAGCCCGTTTATAGACGTTCAAAAATTTATCGTCTAATTTCATAATAAAATCATTGCAGATATAAATATCAAGGTTTTACTATAAGTTATGCAACTTACATCTCCAAGAATTTCGCTATCCCGGTCTATGGTCAGGAATTTTACTGAAACTCCTTCTTCTAATTGGTCAACTGGAAAAAAATAAAAAAATATATAAATTAAACATCGTCACGACATGCATCTCAAAGGCGGTGTCAGAGGTGTTTACCAGTATGAACTGTGGAGGCACAGTTCACAGTCATACTCCCACGTTTCACCGAAGATTATTACGTCCCAACGTGACGAGTAGTAAGTGAGCCCTATCGCCGTACTTCGGGCACAAATGGATTCACAGCCTGACTTTCGAAGCCCGCAGTCCAAACACAAATGTGCCCCAACGGGATTTAGACCCCCTCCAGCCGGCGTAGCACAGTGTTTAATCGCGCGCGACGCCACTTAGTTGAATCACAAGTGCGAGGAGCGTGACACGATGTTTTTGCGATTAAACAGTACGTCACGCTCGCTCCTCGCACTTGTGATTCAACTAGTGGCGTCGCGCGCGATTAAAGACTATCCTACGCCGCCAGGTTAGTAGTACTCGAAACACTACACTACAGAAACAGTTAAAAAAATATCAGTACAACAAACACAAATTTTGTTCGTAAATCGATAAACATCCATCGAAAATTTATATTAGTTTACATACCTACTAAAGCAGATAAGTTCTGCAATGACACTGATAAAAGTGTTTTCATTTTATCATATAACCCCACTGATATGTATTAGAATAATATTTATTATGATATCTATGTTTAACCCTAAAACAATAGGTAAATTGTTGTATTTGCCTTGATTCGTTAAAAATTATAAAAAAAAAACTGTCAAATGATTAAAGTTTTGGATTGATTATTTCTTCCATTCATCTGTACTTACGTAACAAAATACATAATGCAATAAACATTCTATATTTATTTATTTACACATATGTGTATGAACAGACATGTTTATCCCAGTCTATTATCCAATATATTACCAGTATTTATTTATATACAAATATGTATATGTATTACCTAAATGAAAGTTATATATAACTTGCTCTGCTACTGGAATCTACACGATCGCTTCTCAAAATTAGTTTTTTAAGTTATATAAGCAGTATTACTTACAATTAGTATTTGCTTTGTTTTGTTCTTCGGTATTTATTTGCGACTTTGAAATTAAATAAATTTTTGATTTATTGATTGTTGTAAGCATACCCAGAATAACTCTTTTGTCCAGATTTTGTCGGTCTGTGGTTCCAATTTCAACAGTTATTGGCAGTGTGAAATCAACATCATATGTCTGAGTTTCTGACGATTCTATCGCAGAAATAACTGCCTCTTCACTGATCTGATCAATATCTTCAACCATTGAGTCCTCCGTTCGTTCTGATATCAGCTCTCCTTGCTCTGAAATCGTCAAGTGAAATTTTATATAAACACAGACTCGGGCAATTGTGCCTTAATAAATCTAGTGCATTTATCCCTTCACTTCTGTTCTGTCAAAGGAACTCCATATCGGTTTTGATCAACAGTCTGTCAGTGAGTGGGATATTTGGTATGAAATCTGCTGTGAAAGGTTCTATCATTTTATTGTAAAATTAGAAACTTGAATTTTTTACAGCAGTATGTATCCATCCATCGGTCTGGTTCATCCACTGCTGAACATAGGTCTTCCATGATTTCGCCACTCTTAGTGGCCTTCTTGAAAGAAATGCCCATACTCACACACGCTGAGCAGGTGGGTAGGTAAGTATGATGCCAAAATTCTCTCAGTTGCAGGCATGGTAGGCCATCTGGTTATGTCTGTTTGAGAGCTGTCTTCTTACTCTCCCCCAAATACTATCAGAGAGTTTGCGAGTAAGGCGGTGGTACCTACACAGTCGAGGCATCATCTCTACCACCTCAGTAGTTAATAATACATTCCACTCTATGAAATTATTAATTGAATAATACTAAGGTATTCAATTACTAATTTCAACTTGATACCTCAAGTGATTGCTGAGATAAAGAGCCTGACACAGGGACAGTTAAACTGTATTTCCATGTTGAATTAAGGGTCGATACAACTTTTAGCAAAGACAACTTTTAAAAATAGTTTGCTATATGCATAAACATATTTTTAATGATAGCTTCCAAACAATTGGATTTTCCATAAGCATGATATTAGATTATTTTAGGAATTTACGGCTGGTGGCACCACTTATTAAAAGCCAATTGTTTTATAGCTGTTGTAATATCATCAAATATATGTGTATGCATATAGCAAACTATTGTTAAAAGTTGTCTAAGCTAAAAGTTATATTTTGGCTGTTATCATTATTTACTAATCCGGAGAATCAACCCTTAAGGCCTTGCTCACAGCAGATGAACTGGCGAAAAAAGGCGCAAGGTTAAAACCAGTAGGTGCTGAACCCCTGGTTCCCTTGCCCTTTAACCAGATTCGAACATGGCTGCGTGAAAGAACCAGCTCTCAACATGCTGAGCAATGGGCAAGCATGACAGCCTGCAAACAGACGAAAGCGGTTATCCCTACCGTGGACCGTCGTCTGACAAAGAAACTACTACGTCTTAATAGATCCAACCTTCGCATGATGGTAGGGCTAATCACAGGACACAGTAACCTTAACAGACACTTCTATACTATAGGTATAACGGACAGCCCTCTATGCAGAGCTTGTATGGAGGTCGAAGAAACGCCGACCCACGTGACAGTGGATTGCGTAGGAGTCAGCACACAACGGGCTAAGATCCTCGGTGAACCGAGGACGCTCCGCCAGTCCTGTGGCGACCTAGGTCGCCTCTTGGGATTTTGGCGTGAGCTGGGCTGGCTAGAATAGACGGCCCCACACTTTTCCACGCACAAAGGTCCAAAAAAGAGACTAGTTGCGGAAACCGAGCCCACCAAGAAGAAGGCCTTGCTCAATCGAAGATTATGAGATTCAAATAAGAAGTAACATTCTTACCGTTATACAAATTAACTTTCGAGAGCAGATGTCTTACATGCTTATTAATTTTAGACAATGCTTCTTTCACTCTTTTCTGATTTAGCTCCAGAGAACCTAACTTCTTTGTTAGTGCTATTCTTCTGTCTGGCACCACTGCCATTAGGTTGAACCTGTTGAAAGAACACAGAAAAGATTTGTTTATTTAGATATTTTCCAGAAAATCACAGTACTTTTAGCATCAAACCCTTAGCTTTGGAATAAATTTTGGACAAGAATGAGTGGGGAAAAATTTGACTTGTACCCAATGGTGAGTGAAAGTGTCTAGCATGCTACCAGTGGCCGTTTAGCTAAATAATATATTCTGCCACTAGCGGCAGCATAACAAAAATAATTATTCTACCACAAGTTTATGATTATTGAAATGTAAATATATGCCTAACTCAGCCCATTCGATTAGTCTTGTTATTAGCACTGCAGTGGCAGCCCTCCCCGCAGCGCCGTAGCCGATGCAGAAATGAATTTGTGTCATAAAAATACTTCAGTATTGATCTAGTTAACGTTACGAAGTACATTTCAATAATCATAAACTTGTGGTAGAATAATTATTTTTGTTATTCTGCCGCTAGTGGCAGAATATATTATTTTGCTAAACGGCTACTGGTGGCAGGCTAAGCACTTCCTTAATTTATTGATTTTTGGCTTCTTATTTGAAAGTTACAGTGAATAAATACTAGGTGAAACTACATGTTCTACCAACTACTGATAATACCATTTATATACATATAAATTCTCAATACAAACACAAAAATACTTGATATAAAATTATTCTACTTTTCCACAGAAATTTTAAAAATCTGTAAATTATGTTAGGACAACTTGATTTCAAAAAGAAATTGTATTCTAAAAGTATTTGTTTTTGCAAATGTTATTAAATCTGATCAAATTGCTCTTGAATAAATTGATCTTTGTCAGTCCATTTGACTTTGCATCTGATTTCATTCAAAGTTGTTTTTAGACTGCATCAGGTCAGCTTTTAGTTATTTAAGGGGCTGCACAATGCTAAAATTTAGTTTGCTCAAACGCTTTTGTGTTTTAACTGTCTATCCTGCTCAAACGCTTTTGTGTTTTAACTGTCTATCCTGCTCAATAGTGCATTACCACGCTTCAGTTATTTTGAAATTGCGGCTACATTAGGACATTAACTATAATTTCTTTATGAAATAAACATTTTTTCTAGTTAGTATCTGCGTGTGTTGGTTTTGTTTCAATCGGTTTTGAAATATGGAAACTGTATCACTCTTTTCGTGAAATTCATGCTTTTTTAAAAGTAATTATAAGAAGAATGAAAGTATGTTTATTTAATAATTAATAATTCAAAAAACACGACGGAACTGAATCCAATGCAAAACTTATGAGTGTGGAGCCCCTTAACATAGAATCACCTTATGTCGTGAACCTGCTCCCCAGCGTCCCGACCGAGCCGCTCTGCCATCACTCTCCTGAACTTCTCTGTCCAGTCTTCATCCACTGCCCAGGGGCCATGGTCTGTGGGGAATGGCTTCAGACCATCCAGCTCAAACAAGTGTCCATTGATTGGCACAAAACTGACAAAGTGGTAAGCTTCTCCTGGAAATTTTAAAAGCATCAATGTATTTTATAATTTATAAATACACACAAAACGGCTTAATCTTTGGTGGTTGCATGCTGAATGAAACCCAAGAGGTGTGCCATGCCTGATATGATAACAGCAAAATGGAGATCTTCATTCTCTGCCATTTTTCTGAGAATCAACTTTTAGTCACTTTGCTAATGACTTGATTCAGTCATTAGAGGTGCTAACCTAATTAATAATATGTACTGATCAAGTAGACTGAGTGGGACATAGCTAGTGGTGGAAAAGCACTTGCTGTATTGAAACACAGTTGCCAATATCGTCCTCACATTATCTTGCAGTTCCAATATGAGATGATCTAAGAATGCAGTTGTGTTGCATCCTAAGTAGATATACAAGGTGACTTTTTGATCATCATCCAAATTCATACTGGTGGCTTGGTAAGTGATTAGTATCATGGATCAATAACAATTTTGGTAAAATTCGGAAAATGAAATTTTGACTCCCCATAGTGACTCACTCGGGACTGGAAGTGAATTTCTATGGGAAGCCGAAATTTCATTTTAGGAATTTCACAAAAATTGTTATTGATCCAAGATACTGATCACTTATCAAGCCTCCAGTATGAATTTGGATGATGATCAAAAAGTCACCTTGTATAGTTATTAAACGAAATTTAAATACCTACTTCAGTAAGTTTAACTATACCTGTAAATCTGCCTGTCGGAACTCCAGCATTCTTATCAGTTTTCTTTCTTGCCTGAGGGCAGTGAGAGTTGTGTGCACATGCCAGCTCTGGTGTGTTACCAATCGCCCAGCCTTTATTTTCAGGGTTCATGCCAAGCGTGTGATGCTGCAAAAAAATATATAATTCATTCATAATGCTTGGTGGCAAAATTATTCTAACACTAGATATATATAGCTCACCTTCAACCTGCTCAAAGTTTCACCCAAATGCAGGTTAGGACAGTTCAAAAGAATAGAGAGCAAGGCATGAGTGGCACAGCTATTAGGCACCATTTGTTGAGCGAAAAATATGTTGTTTATCGTCTCCTCATCGCGCACAAAGCTCTCTATCTGCTCAACGAACTTTCGCCGAGATCTCCGCTCCTCTATCCATCGGAATAGGAAAATAAAACCGTAAACCGGGCTCTCCAAAGGTTTGTGCAAGTCGTAGATTTCTTCAACCTGAACTCCTTTTACACCGAAGTCTTCTAGTAATAATGTAAATAGACCGGGGTCGCTCTCGAGTTCTAGCCATCCTTCAGTCAAACTGTTTAGTTCTACGGGCATGTTTTTCATAGAACTTTATTTTTTATAACAAGAAACAAACAAACAAATGTAAATTACGATTTTACGAACGAATCCGCATTCTCAAAACAAATGTCAACTTCTTTTTTTTTTTTTCTCATTTTTCATTCCGTCTTGGAATAGGCAAAGGGCAGTAGCCCGTACAGCCAAGTCTTATTTTATTTCATTTTTTTCATGTCCAATTAAATATAAGGCCATAGCCAAGTCTTAGTGAATTGTCTTCATCCTCGATCAAAGTAGTAAGGCCGAAGCCAAGTCTTAGTTTCAATATCTTCTTCGTGTTTTAAACGGGTTATAAGGCCACAGCCAAGTCTTGGTTGGTAGTCTTCTTTTCAATGTCATATCATTTTAATTGTCTTATTAGGTATATATTGTCTTGATTCTTGATTTAGATACTTTGAATAGTCGTAGATATAAATTCATAAATTGCGTAGTAGGTTTCTTGAGTGTCGCGCGGGATATTTTCCGGTTTTTTGTAAATATTGAGAAGTTTGTCAATCAAGGTGATTCTTTGAATGTTATATGAGGAACATTGAAATAAAATATGATCTAAGGTCTGATCTATTGAGGAATTGCAATCTGTGCATAATGGTGAAAGTATAATATGCATTCTATGAAGATGGTAATTGATACGGCAGTGCCCGAATCTCAGACGATTTAAAATTGTGTAAAATTTTCTATTTTTGTACAATTTTGATTTGGTAAACCAGGGAGAGGAGCCAATAGTATTATTGATCTTAGCATACCAACAGCCTTTCGTAGTAAGTGTATTTTACCAATCTTCGCGATTTTTAGTTTTAATTTTGCTTAGTAGGTCGGAATAGGGAATGGCAACATTTTTCGAACTGTCGATAATGTCATTTTCCACCAGGGTTGGATTTAGACCCTCGGAAAATTATTGTCTATGGGAGTTAAAAATATACTACTTGGCTAAAATTATACTACGTTTCGTTTTTCGTTAGCCTATTTGTTAGTGAATTTAAAAAAAAAATACTAATAATATTCATAATTTAATAAAATAGCTTATTTGTTATTGAAATAAAAAAAAAAAAATACTAAAAATATTCATAATGCCGGCGCCAGACATGTGTCCACTTATTTGCACACTCGAGTGGACACACTGTGTGGCACGAGACTTTGTCTATGTGTTCCAAAGTTTGTACACAGATTTGCACTTTGCCGAGCGGTATCGGTTTTTTAGCGCACATCAAAGGAATGTGTTCAAATAAGTGCGTAGCCTGCCACACTATTTGGCCTATTTTCAAAGACCAGTTGCGCGAGCGCTGTTGTACGGAACGGTTGTGTGAGAAACTACGTGTTTGATCGTTCAAAATGGACACACATCCATTCACGCCTTCTTCTCGGACGTTTCGATATATTTTGTTGCAGATGTAAAAAATAATTACATGCACATAAATAATATAAGCACACTGCGTCCACGAAATCGTCGTCCATCTCCTTTGTTGTCTACCAGCATACTGTGGAGAAAAGAGTTTGCGAAGCATGTGTGGCAGGTACGCCAAATGTGTGTACAAAGTCGTCGAAGAAGTGTGCAAATAAGTGGATACATGTCTGGCGCCGGCATAACGCACAGAAATTCCCTATATTGTAGGGTAAATGTTAAAAAGTAAAACGTCTCAACCAATAAAACAAGTCGGTCGGCCTGAAGATAAAATTATAGTATTTTTACGTAGTATAGTTCCATTACGATACTAAATACTACAGGTCATGAAAATATGGTACAAATAGTATAATTATACTACAAAATCCAACCCTGTTTTCCACAATTGATCTAGCAAGATAATCTGCACTTTCATTTCCAAAAACTCCAATATGTGAAGGAGTTCATGTAAGGGCTATATCAACAACAGGTGAAAGTTCTGAGTACAACTGTTTTATATTATGTAGGATGTAATTGGTATTAGAATCTAGTTTATTATTTTGAAGGGCTTTTAAAACACTCATGCTATCGGTCACAATCAGCCAACGTGTCCGTTGATGTTTCTGTTCTTTGATGTATTGTAAGGCTGTCAATATAGCCAGAGATTCTGCCGAAAAAATACTTATTTCTTGTGGAAGAAGAGCACCATGTCCAGTCCGTAGATGGGAAATATATATTGCCATCGACACTCTTGAACCTTTCTTTGAGCCATCAGTAAAAATCGTGTTATGTAAAGGATATTGTGCTATCATATGGTAGACTTCTTCTTTAGTCTTTAGTTCACAATCAATCCGAATGTCTAGATTGCTGAATTTATCTTCGTATTTTCCAGAATAACACACCCAGTTGTTGATATTATTGTGAATTTGATGGTGCTGACTAAGATTATATGTTTCGGAAAAGTCATGAAGAATATATGGGGCATTGACTAGATTAGACACTGGATTTCTCTCATTAAATGAGGTAAGTTTTTTCAGAAGCGGATGTTCGGACATAGAAAATAGTTTTAAGATAAATCTTTGCTTTAAGTATATAAATCTTAAATGTAACGGTTGAATATTACATTCTACTTGCAATGAGTTAATTGGTGTTGTTTTCATTGCACCTGTTATTAACCTTAAATTATTATTTTGCAAAATATTCAATTTTTTAAGTAATTTGTTGTCAGAACTATAACATAAAAATCCATATTCAAAATGACTGCGAATTAAAGACTTGTACAACATAAGCAGTATTTTAGGATCAGTTTTCATTAACATTTTAATTATATTAAAAGCTTTTGAAGCTCTTCCAATTATGTAATCAACATATTTTTTCCATGATAAATTGTGACAAAAGATAACACCTAAAAATTTTACTTCAAGAACAACAGGAAGTTGTGTGAAATTGTAAATAATGGTAACATTTCTAATCTGTTTACTAAATACTACAACTTTTGTCTTTTCTGCACTTATATGAAGATTAAGGTATTCAAAATATTGATTTAACTTTAGGAGTGCGTTATTTATCTTATATTCAATATTGCTGATATTAGGTCCAGAATCATAAATTACTAGATCATCTGCAAATTGTAAATTATGAACCTCTGTTCCTAAGATCAAGTTAAGTTTGTGAATATAAAGAATGTATATTAAGGGGCTTAAAATACCACCTTGACAAACACCTTTGTATGAATATCGGGGTCCTATCATCTGATTTTGATGTTTCACAAAAACTTCTCTACCATGTAGAAAATTAAAAATCCAACTTACAAATTTTTCAGGTATACCAAGTGAAGAAAGCTCTACAGAAAGAATGTGATGATTGACGTTATTGAAAGCACCAACAACATCAAAAAATACACCTACCAGAACATTATTATTTTTCATAGATTTGGAAATGTCTAATTGAAGATGAGCAATACTTTCTCGGGATGATCTTCCTTTACGAAAACCAAATTGGTTTGAAGGTAGTAAGTTATTACTTTCAATAAAAAACTCTAATCTTTGTTTGAGTAGTTGTTCAAAGATTTTACCTATACAGGAAGTTAATGCAATAGGTCTATATGAGTCAGCTAAATCTTTTTCTTTATTTGGTTTCAAAATTGGAATAAGACAATCTTGTTTCCAGTCTTTAGGTATTATTGAATTAATCCAGAGTAAATTTAAAACATTTAAAACTATCGTTTTTGATGTATTGCTCGCATTTTTCAAAACTTTATAGGGCAAACCATCGAGGCCAAATGCTGTATCTCTTCTTGATAATATAGCAGATTTAAATTCTTGCCAAGAGAAAGGTTTGGTTATGTAGTCACTGTTATTAGCTGTAATATAATTATCCAAATGAAATGGGGCCTCTACGGTATCAGGTGTATATTTTTCAAGAAAATTAAATATCCAAGTTTGATTTGTGTTACTATGGTTATATTGATAACTTTTATTGAATTTCTTTATTATGTTCCAAATTTTAGAAATTGGAGTGTTACGGTTAAATGTTTCACAAAAATTCATCCAGCTCAGGTTTCTTTCTGTGTTTAGTGTTAACTTTTTAAAGGCCTGTAACTTCTTGAAGTTAACATAATTCTCCTCAGAAGGGTCATTCCTGAATTTAATGTAGGCGTCCTTGGAACCTTCAACAGCTTTGGAACATTTTTCATTCCACCATGGTAGTGGAACTCTTTTTCTTTTAATGAATGAGGAATGAATCTGTTTATTTTTACTAATTTTGGTATTGTGAAATAGTGACATGGTATTTTCTATCGCTTTTTTAATTATTGATATTAATTTGTTATAAGAATCTAGGGGATCGGAGTGGTTGATGTGAAAATCTATCAACAGATTATCTAAATTTGTGCTATACACTTTCCAATCTACACGACTATAGTTATAAAATGATGGATTATTTGTATTATTTATTGGGGGTAAAGAGTTATTGTTTATCATTATTTTTGTTATTACAGGTAAATGATAACTTCCGAGTGGATCATCAAATACCTCCCAGTCAGAAACCAGAGCTAAAGAAGGAGATACAATTGTTAAATCTAAAGCATTTCTTTTCCACCTATGTGTCCCTACAGTGGTCATTTGACCATTGTTGAGAAGAACTAAATTATTATCATCGATGCTTTCAAGAACGTCACGGCCACGAGCATCTGTGTCTGCGCAGCCCCATGCTGAGTGGTGAGCGTTGAAGTCGCCCGCAATCAACAAAGGACCTGGGATGTTATTGATTAAATTATTTAGTTTAAGCTTAGTGAAAGGCGGAGAGCAATCTCCAGGACTATAAAGGCTAACTATAGAAAATTCTGTATCTCCATAATATAAACGAATTGCTATATTTTGTATAGAATTATCATAATAAGTATCAATACTTTTGTATTTTAGGCTTGAATGTATGAGTATGGCAACACCATTGTGGTCATTGCCTGAATCTAGACGAACAATATTATATCCTTTAATGTTAAAACGCTGATGTACTTTTAACCAAGTTTCACAAATAACTGCAATATGTATGTTCTTTTCATATAAAAAATGTGTGAAAATATGTCGATTACTATAAATACTTTGAGCATTCCAATTGACTAAGTTTAACTGATCCATTTTAAAAATTAAATAAAAGAGAATCCATTATTTAATTTTTAAATTTTCTAAAAGAACATCTTTGATGTTGTTTACTGAAATACTTTTTTCATTACTTTTATTTAATGTTATTAATTTGACTAATGTATTTGCCAAAATGTTTAAAATTGTGTCTGAATTAAGTAAAGATGCTAATTGTTCTGAAGGGGAGAGAGATTTCCCTAGTGGTGGAAATGACTTTTCATTATTATTAAAAGCTTCAGCATAAGTCTTTTTTTCATGAATTTTCTTGTTTTCTTCTATTTTTTGTTTTTTGACTGGGCATATTGATGAGATTGCGATGTGGTCACCCTTGCAATGACAGCACTGAGGACTTGTAGTTGACGAGCATTGTTTATAATTATGATTTTCACCGCAAATTGAGCATCTTTCTGTGTTCTTACAAAATTTGGCAATGTGTCCATACCTTAAGCATTTTAAACATTGTTTGACAGGCGGGATGTAAGGCCGTACTTCGAATCTCCAGCTGTTCAGATCAACACTGTCAGGCAGAACCGGGCATGAGAATCTGATTGATACAGTTTTTGTTGGCAGGAAGCTGAAACCCTTATCTGTTTTTACTTTTCTCATAAATCTGCGAACCATTACAACCTTTTTAGTACTAGAAATAGCCGCGTAGATCTGAGCATTTGACATTTCTATTGGTACATGCAGAATAACTCCAGTAGTTTCCGTCATTGTTGCAGGAATACTCGCTTTTAGCTTGTGCAGATCTAAAAACTTTTTGTTAATGAGGGCTGCATTTGCCAACCCTGGTCGTTCAAATTTGACCCCAATCTTAAATTTATTTATCCGTAATAGTTGTTTGACTCCTTTGTTATGTCTTTTTAATGCATTTCCTAGGCTCATTAAGTCTCTATCCCCAATGGGCTTACCATCTTCCAAGCTTTCCAAAAATACAATGTAATCAAAGTTTCCCCCATCTTCTGGGTAGAAACGTACATAGTCAACAATTCTAAAAATTTTGTACTTGTCTTGGTCCTCAGAATCATCAATTTCAGATTCTGAAGAAATGTCCCTCGGTTCTGATAGATCGTCAGACTCTGCTTCATCTTTCTTCCGTTTTTTACGGACCCTCGAGCCCTTCCCCATTTTGATGCACTAACTTTATACTATACACAAGCTTTATTTATACTATTTACAGGGAATTTTACAATTAATTTTCACGAAAACTTTAGTTAGCTTTAAAAAATGCCGCCTTTCGTGTCTACGGTTCCCGCGCTTTTTTTTTTCTGTCAACTTCTTATTCTGTTCTGTTACCCTGCGTTCCGTAATAGAATTACAATGGATCATAAGCCATTCACTTCATACTTTCGTAATCGATTTTAGCGATATAATTCTATTTCGGAACGCAGGGTAACAGAACAGAATAAGAAGTTGACATTTGTTTTGAGAATGCGGATTCGTTCGTAAAATCGTAATTTACATTTGTTTGTTTGGGTCAGGGTTACCCTGCGGTCCGTAATAGAATTACAATAGATCATAAGCCATTCACTTCATACTTTCGTAATCGATTTAGGGTTTGAGCCAAATAAATGTACATTTCTCACAGGATCCTTGTGAGAAACGTTTCTCACGTTTCTCACATTTCTCACAAAGGTGCGTTCACATAGTAGCTGTTTTATTTACGCGATTAAGACCTGAATCATATATTCATTATGTGTAAAAATCGCGAAAAAGTTCACTAAATTGTATTATTCTAGATTATTATTATCTATTCCGTTGACATTATTACCGAAACAAACAAAAAGGACACTGAAAATAACTAAAACCAAAATTTAGTGCCTAAGCCCAAACCTGATAGCGTGACACCATGATAGACAAAACACAATTTAATTAAAAAGCATCTAAAAATACAGCACTTAAATACTTTGAGAAACAGTCATGTGAGAAATAATGCCAGTGTAAACGAACCTTACTTTTACATTTTTGTTCGATCGTTTCTCACAAGCACACCAAAATACATGTTCGGTGTCACTGTGATCGATATTTATAGGTTATAACCTAAAAATTTCGTTAGTAGAAACACGTTACTGGTTGTGTTAGCATCACATTTAAGTAACTAAATCTTTTGCACTATTACTAAACATAAAAATTACTTACCTTTCTTGATTTTACTGCGTTTCTCACAAGAGTTTTGGCAAAAAATAGACGATGACGACCACTATGACTACCGTGAACTTGGGCGCATAGACAATGGAGACTTTTTTCTTTTTAAATAATGATGATAGATGTTGTCCGCTTCAAAAAATATAGTGAGGTAACAGTTTCTACCACTCTTTTATGGCTTTAATAGCATTTCTCACAAATTATTTCTCACAGGTATGAAATTGAGAAAACTTCTTTAAAATTTTTTTTTTCTTATTATTTCCTATGCTAGGGGGACAAAATAACAATAAAACAGAAGAACAAGTCCTATCCTAACGATTCGATATGGTTTTATTTGTAGGATCTGTTGGTTTCTGGAAATTTTAGCTTTTATTCTTATCAAGGTCGTGAGATGGACATGTCTCAAATGTATGGGCGCAGAAACTTGATAATTAGTATGCATTTTTTTTCAAAAAACTGATGAGTGCCAGCGTGGGTATGTCCATTAAATTGGAATGAATATGAACTATCCTATTTAAACAAAAGTAAACCATTTATAAAACGCAAGAAACATGGGCACAATCATCGACTAACGGTGATGGACACGTTGTTTTACCCAAATGTACATTTATTTTGGCTCAAACCCTTTAGCGATATAATTCTATTTCGGAACGCAGGGTTACCCTGCGGTCCGTAATAGAATTACAATGGATCATAAGCCATTCACTTCATACTTTCGTAATCGATTTTAGCGATATAATTCTATTTCGGAACGCAGGGTTAGTGTGAGTGAGTGAGTGAACCTCGAGTGAACTGTGATTTTTTTTTGACATTTTTCATTTCTTCTTGGAATAGGCAAAGAGCAGTAGCCCGTACAGCCAAGACTTATTTTATTTCATTTTCCATCTCAGAATAAGGAAGTTCTTCATGTCCAGTTAAATATAAGGTCATAGCCAAGTGTGGGAAAGCAAAGATAACTTAGACCATGCAGCCATGTCTGAGGTTTTAAATATTAGGTATGTGCAGTTTATGTGTAGTGACTGTAGGTAGTACTGTAGTACTGTAGGTAGCTATGTTAATATTTCATAAATATCCTCTACTCTTGAGAATCATCTGATAGCCGTTCATAAATAAACACTTTCGTCAGATTCCAACACTGACAGCAGGAAAGCGTATACAATTTTCAACGCGTGATTTATTTTATGAACGCAGCACTGAAGGGTATGTTACTCGTTCTACAGTCTGTCCTGTCCATAGATGTAGAATGTACAAGATAAACAATGTAGTAGAGAAAATTATTCCAAAAAATTACTATGACATAACTATTACATTTACTATTTTACTTAATATTTTGGACAATGCCGCATATAACTACTAAAGACAACAAAAAAAATCAATATGTTACTGCAAACACTTTTTTTTGGGCCGTTTAATACGAGAAATTGGGCAAAATGTGGTTCAAAACATTCTAATGACAAAATCATATTTACCTGTGAAATGTATAATTATTTGGGTTATTTCTCCTTGCCACATCACAATTACTCACTGCACAAGATAAATCAATTACTATTTATCAACGTATTTACGTATTATTTAAATATTATTATAAAGTCCGCAATCACACCCAAGCAAGTGGGTAGCTATGAGCAGTTACTCGAAAAAACATTGACACAGCTGTTCTTTGTTGTGCATCTCTTTCTCTCTTGCAAAGTGTTCATAAAAGTAGGGCATCTCTTTTACACGCTATGTACGTCTTTTAAGCGCAGGGAATCCTAAGTCTATGGCGACAACCCGTCGTGTTGTCATGTTTAAAATCGTGTTTGACAATTTGACATTTGGTAGTTAAGTATGTACAGCCATGGCCGAATAAAACAAGTAAGTCCTACTTACCCCATTTATCCAAAATATTTGTATAATTATTTACTTACATAGTTTTCTAAAAAACGTCTCCAAGGATTTTTATAATTTTTAAAATGTGTATTTTTTGGGTATCCATTTTCCAAATGGGTATGTTGTATGATTTGATAAAATCGATAAAGTGCGAGTCTCACATGCTAAAGTAGGGTCACTGAGTGATGGCACTTATGACAGCTGCATTTAGTGATGAGGTACATTTCAAATTTCGGTTAAAAATAAAAATCAAGTGTGAGTTTACTCAACATTAGACACGACATTCAACATTCAACATAATGATACAAAAGGAAAATGTGCCAAAACCAGTGGCGTAGCTATCGGAGGGCTATGCGGTGTAGTGCCCCGGGGCCCCCAAGAGATGTTTAAATATCTAAATCGAAAAAAGTATTTTACTATCATTTATTTTCGTTTAGTTTAACTTCGTCATTGTTTTGTTTTTAATTAAATATTATTGCGTAACTTGGCGACCTCAAACACGACCTATAAAAAATGAGAAACGTTTTTAAAAACAATTCTTTGTTTCTATACGAATTCTATTGCACAATAAAGCAACATTCAAATCGAAAAATAATAACCGAAACAAGTAGTACATCACTATCAACAATGAAGTGTTACATTTTTCAGTTCACACTTGCTTATAAATAATTACGATACTTTGTAGGCATTTAAACGTCATAGGTGCCATCACTCAGTGGCTCTACTGTACCTAATAATTTATTTCTAAGGATATAAAATTTTCCATTATAAAGTTTGAGCACCGTCCATAGCGTGATCACAGGCCACCCGTGCATTAAAGGAATTAAAAATATACTACTTGGCTAAAATTATACGAGGGTGAATCCAAAAGTTCTAAGCCCGACCGTGAAAATGAAAGAAAAGTGGGTTCAAGATTATTTTTATTTTTCGACATAGTCTCCATCTAGATCAACACACTTCTTCCACCTGACCTGCAACCAGTTTATACCCTCGAAAAAAAATATTCGGAAGGTCGTCAAAATAGTCATTAACTGCGACTATCACTTCTTCTCTAGTCGAATATTTAGATCCCACCAAGTGTTTTTTTAAATTTGGAAAGAGATGATAGTCAGAGGGGGCTAAATCCGGCCAATAAGGTGGGTGAGGCAGCAACTCGTAACCACATTCATGGATCACAGCCATCGTTTCAACCGAAGTGTGAACTCGTGCATTGTCTTGATGAAACAAAACTCTCTTACGCAACATCCCCGGCCGTTTTTCTTTTATTTCTTCGCGAAGTTTTCGTAATAGGTTACAATAATAGCGTGAATTTATAGTTTCACCTTTAGGTAAATAATCCAATAAAATAACTCCCTTCAAATCCCAAAAAACAGATGCCATGACTTTGTTGGCTGACAAAACGCACTTGGCCTTTATCGGCGTGGGTGAGCCAGATCTTTTCTGTTTGGATTGCTGTTTTGTTTCAGGAGTATGGTGATGAACCCAGCTTTCATCCATGGTAACAAAACGAGACATAAAATCCTCAGCATCTGCCTCAAAAAGTTCCAAACAGTCACGCGAAATTGTGAATCGAACTCGTTTTTGGTCAGCTGAAAGCAATCTTGGGACCCAGCGAGCAGAAACCTTACGGAACCCCAATTCTACAGTTATAATGTTTTGCACTCGGCCATAACTGATGCCTGTGATCTCAGCTATCCTACTAATGGTCAATCGTCGGTCTCCTAGGATGAGATCACAAATTTTGTCAGTGTTTTCTTTAGTGGTAGACGTTGAAGGCCTTCCGCTCCTTGGGTCATCTTCAATGGTCTCCCGACCGCGTTTAAATTCAGCTACCCACTTTTTGACAGTGGAATACGATGGAGCAGATTCCCCTAATGTTGTTTCCATATCTTCATGAATCTCTTTAGGTGAAAGACCTTTTTTATTGAGGTACTTAATCACAGCACGGTGTTAAATTTTCTTGTTGTGAAAAATCCCGTCAGACTGCGTTAAACAAAATATCACAAAAAAATAATAGCTTGCAGTATCGAACTTCAACTTCACACAATCAATCACGAAAAAACATACTAACAAATGACGGTAGATTTACAAAGATTTGATACCTCTTTGTAGGTCGGGCTTAGAACTTTTGGATTCACCCTCGTACTACGTTTCGTTTTTCGTCGATTTTTGTTTTGAATTCAAATAAATTTTGAAAGTGAAATTTTAAAAAAATACTAAAAATATTAATAATTTAACAAAAGAGCCTATTTGTCAGTGACAATTTTAAAAAAAATTACTTAAAAATATTCATAACGCACAAAGATTCCCTATATTGTAGGGTAAATATTAAAAAGCACAACGTCTCAACCAATAAAACAAGTCAGTCAGCCTGAAGATAAAATTATGGTATTTTTACGTAGTATAGTTCCATTACAATACTACATGTCATGAAAATATGGTACAAATAGTATAATTATACTACGAAATCCAACCCTGGGTAGGGTAGAAGTTCCCGGCCTCGGAATAAGTCCCGGCAAAGACATCACATACATCCTAAAACTACTCTGTGGATAAACTGACATTTGATGACTCTCACAGGGAACAAATATTGTACGGCCATAATAATACGCGACCCGATAATGTACAGCCAATAATACGCGATCAGAGCTTACGATCCATGTACACGTAATATCGATGTAAGTACAATAACCGGACTCCCTCTCACAGACAAAAACTCACACGTGCGTCTTTAGACAGGAATCTAAAGACGAAAAAAAATAGCAGCTGAAAGCTGATGAAAGAGATCGTACATGGAAATGAGTAAGAGGGAATGATATAAGTTTTTTCAACATGCTCCGTCGCTCCTCCTCGCTTCGCTCGTCATCGCACCTATTAAAGATTTTGATAAATTTCCTAATGCCTATAAATAGAAAGTCAAATAAAGAAATCCGACGTGGATTTGAACTGGGGCCTTATTGTCTAAGTTATTATCCTATTATCTATCGCTATAATTTTGAAATGTATCGTGATAGATATCACATATCATTTCTAGCCAATCTTGAGCCAATCACGATATATTTGAAAGCGAAAATTATTTTTGTGGTTTTTTAAAGATTTCTCGAAACCAGTGCCAGTAAATATAGTAAAAGTATACAGGGCGTCCCACGGCTATGCCACATGGAGGGAAAGCACCTTAAATATTGTAGATGGAACATTTTACTGAAATAAGATATTATTTTAATTAAAAAAACATTTAACTGCATTCATAGTAGCTTAAGCAACGAATAATTTGTGGATGGAAAAGTCGAAAGCAGGATCTTTGACTTAGGAACTTTGTTTGGACTAGTTAGGAGATAAACATGCTAAAAGTCCTTGCCCCTACGAGTCGAGCCCGAGGGGGGGGGGGGCACAAAGAAGATCCCGTTTTTTGGTTTTTTGCTTACATCTCGAAAACCGTGCATTGTACGAAATTTTGTTTTACTACATAATGAAAGCTGATAAAATTTTCTACAACTTTAGCTTTCACACTTTTTATCTATCTCCAATCTTTGCCTAGCTATGAGCTTCGAAAAATGGTCGAATTTCAAAGCCTTTTTCACGTCAACCACGTTGGATTTTAAAATCGTTGTTGTTTTCGTAATCAGCGACCCGATAAACCATTCAAACGATACCCATGTTGATTTTCAAAATTTTTACCCCATTTCCTCCTTATAGGGGTTGAATTCTGAAAAAACTTGAAACACATTTATAGATAAGAGTACTCCTGTGAAGTCTCGAATAAAATAGTCTAACTAATCTTGTTTCCCCTTACAAACTTTGGACACCCGTTTCACCCCCTTAGGGGGTGTGTTTTGAAAAATCCTTTCTTAGTGGACGCCTTCACTATATAAGGTATCTATATGCAAAATTTCAAGTCTATAGAACCAGCTGTTGTTGAGATGTAAGCAAAAAACCAAAAAACGGGATCTTCTTTGTGCCCCCCCCCCTCGGGCTCGACTCGGAGGGATAAGGACTTTTAGTATGTTTATTTCCTAACTAGTCCAAACAAAGTTCTTAAGTCAAAGACCCTGCTTTCGACTTTTCCATCCACATACCCTTAGAGAGCACTCATTTCTCAGCCTATAGATTTTTAAATAGTTACATGGTTGAACCGGGAATCGAACCCGCCACACAAGAGAAATGTATTAATTTTGTATTAAAAATGTAAAAATGTATGGTCGTCCTTTTATTTCTGACACTGTTTATAAATAAACAGGAAATAAAAGGAAGACCATGAATTTTAACATTTTTAATACAAAATTAATCAAAAGCAAAAAATAATCCTTATGACGAAGCCTTTCGATCGGTATGATAAAGCTACAGGATAATTCTTTTTCTCATGTAACGGGTTCGATTCCCGGTTCAACCATGGAACTATTTAAAAAATCTTTGAATGCAGTTTAAATTGTTTTTTAAATTAAAATAATGTCTTCTCTTCTTTCAGTAAAATGTTCCATCTACGATATTTAAGATACTTTCCCTCCATGTGGCATAGCCGTGGGACGCCCTGTATACAATTTTCAAGGTATATATTTTTTTATCAAACTGCAGTTTATATAATAATATACTTTCATACCCTAAAGGGATTCTTGGGTTGGCATATACAGCCTGTACTTGACTTTTTGACTTGAAAAAGCCATGTGTTAGATAGAATTGATTTTTTTACACACATACACCATATTTGAACTTTTAAAATAAAACATTGTTTTAATTTGATAACAACATTTATTTTGTATGTACACTCTCAACTTTCATCTTTGTACAATGTACAAATTATAAATGCACAACTTCAGCATTGTAAAACCATTAGGATTACATTACATGGTAGATCGACACATGAATTTATTATAAAACTAAAATGTATATACAAATCGGATATGGATAAAATGAGTAGGTCGATGTTGTTAGGTATTTGGTCCCATTTTGTAAGCTCGCCGTTATCGTGAATCAGACAGGTAAGAATTAAATTAGGTTCTTGTATTTTACACACTTTCCAAAAATATTATTTGATAAATTTGAAATTTTACTTCTGATGTTTTGTTTTTGCTCGATAACTTAAATTAAGCAAGTATAGGCCAGTTGGCAGTGTTCACGAAAAAGTGGCTTCGATTATGTTAGTATGATATTTTTACAATTGCTACTGAGTCAACTTTAAACCAACTGCGGTAAGTCATTCCATTAGAGGTTAAAACAGTTGTGCAATCAAAATGTGTACAAATTACAAAAATATTTCAGCAAATAGATGAGTAATTGTAAACATCTACTTAAGATAGTTTTGTAGACTAGATTCATGATAAAAATCGGCCATTAGTAAGTAGCAAAGTGCAACTCTTAAGTTTAGACTAAAATATAGTATATTGGATTATCACATGTTTCTATAACAACAACTACTTCATGATTACACAGGTTTGATTAATAATTTATAGTTACCTATTTTACACTTGAACGGTAAGACAGTTAAATGAAATATAATGGCACTGTGCTACCACTTAACTTTGTATGCATGTATTTCATTAATGGAAAATAACTGAGTACTGGGAAAAATTTGGTTTCAAGTTTTGATTGGTCAGCCTATTAGGCATTACCTGATTTCCAATTTTATTAGCCAAATGACATGTCATTAAGTTAGTAGATCAGAAACACTATCTGGAAGATAGTTTAATTTCTACTTCATTCGTATACCTACTCCTACAATACTTATCGTTAAGAGGCCGGTGGCGGTCCTCTTCCAATTTCATGTTTTATAAAAATGTCTTATATACAGTTAATTACACAACGTTAAAGATAATTTTATTACAAACGTCCTAAATATCACATAAGTACGCAACTCTCGTCTAAGCTCGATAACCTACAAGATAACGATCGTTTCATGCGTGGATGTGTTCGACAATAAATAATACCATAACACTGCTGAGATTGTGACAATCTTCAGTAGCCCTTATTCTACGTATGTACAGTCTCATCACATGAAACGGCAGTCGATTTAAAGTAACACAGATGCTCGGCGGCAGCCGCGGTTTCATCTAATCGTGTGCGTCGGTCGGTACGGGGGAGGCGGTGTCTTGGGGACCTGGTGTTCGGGAGGGCGGTGCACGGGGACCAGGGTGTCGTCGGGCTGGCCGGGGATGACGTCAGCGCGGTGGTGCGGGGGTGGCGGGGGCGGTAGTTCGTGCCGGCCGCTGCTCGACGCGGGCAGGAGTCGCGCAGGGTTCAGCTTGATGGCGTCGTCATAGGTTGGTGGTGCTCCAGCCACGGTCTCGTAGTCTGGAGGCTTTTGCTGCATCGTCTCCTCGTCCGGCATCGAGATCACGTGGATAGGGTCGTCGATCTGGAACGCAACAGATTGTTATTATTTTAAATGCCTATAGTCGTATGATCGAAAGATAAAAGAGCATATCGCTATTGTTTTGAGTGTCATTGTCAGGTATGAGATAAGCGGTATTGCACAAATAAAATCATTGTTATAATTAGACGTGACGTTATATTTATAAAAGGAAAGACTTCATGGACACGACTTGGACTTTTATCGTGTGGTACGGGAAAGAACCTCTAAATTGGAGAAAGCCAATGGTGCATTGAACGATAGTTCTAGAGCTCATTCTTATTTAGAGTGTATATTGTGAAATTTAATCAACCGCCCGAATTCATACTGAAGACTGGGTTAGTGATCAGGAACAATGTTTAACGATCCTTCAGATTAGATTCGAAAAAAAAATATTTTGCTCCTCTACTGTACTGCCTATATTAGGAATTGTATTTGAACTACTCTAGTTCGTATGGGAGGGAACTACCATTTTGTTTTATGATTTCGAAAAATACTTCATCGGACCTTGTTCTTGAACACTATAGTGCGGCTTTTTCGTGCGCGACCTTCCTGCGGGGTACAGACGTTGGCGGGGGCGAGGTAGCTTCAACTGCGCGACTGCGACTGTCGGTGAGTGAAGCGCAGCAGCACGCGCTTCCCTTCCCCGCTACACCACCCGCCCCCGCTAACATCCTCGTACCTCGTCTCCGCCAACGTCTGTACCCCGCAGGAAGGTCGCGCACGAAAAAGCCGGACTATAATAGAGTCTCCAGTAAGAATTTGGGCGGTTGATTAAATTTCACCTTATATAAAATCTATATCTAACATAGACCGCCTCGGTGGTCTACCGGTCTACTTCCGAACGTCTCGGCAACTAATCCCAGGTCGCGGGCTCAAATTCCGTAGGGGTACATATTTATTCGGTTTGCGTGCCTTTGGAAGGCATTTTAAGCTGTAGATCCACATTTGTGCCCGAAGAACGGCGATAGAGCTGACCACTCATACAGCTGTCGGTGAAACGGTGTACGAAGTACGAACTGTGCCTTGCATTCCACAGTCCATACTCGGAAACGCATCCGACACCCCCTCGGGGATTCATGTCGTGACGATGTACAAAGCCATTTACCTGATGTGTGTCAGGAGTGGCGCGGTCGTTGTTCGGCTGCCGGGCGGGACTCTGCAGCCAGCAGCACATGGCAGCGCAGATGAGGAGCGCGCCGGCCACGATACACGCGACGCCCACGTAGCGCACGGGCTCCGCGTAGTCCTCGGCCAGCCCCAGCCAGTTGATTAATGCGCCAGCGCACAGGAGTACCATGCCGTAGCGGTACGGCCGCTGCGACTGTCTGCCCTCGTCCAGAGACATGCCTGGAATTAACAGAAAAACACTTTGAGCAAATTGATTTCAGGTTCATACATAATGTACTAATAATATATAAAACAATAAAACATATTTATACTCTATATATTTCGGCCCTTGCATGGAATGGGGTCGTCATGTGTCAAATATCCACTGAAATATAATCGAGTACTTATAAATATGTTTTATTGTTTTTAACATTATAAATTTAAATAAAAAAATCATGCTTAAGGGTCGGAGTTCCGAGATTGGACAAACCAGGGTTCGGGATTATGGCTTTTTAAGATAGTAAAATGTTAATTTCTGAACAAAATAAATACTACTTGTTACCTTACAAGATGAAGTACAGGTTCATCGAAAAAAATCTTGGCATTAATGTTTAGTAACTTCAGAAAAAAAACAGGATTGTCAAGTTCAGGTTACACCCGTAGCGCCGCAATGCTATTCAAGAGATTTTCTTGAAATTCCTGTTTTTTTTCTGAAGTTACTATACATTAGTGCCGTGATTTTTTTTAATGAACCTACCTTATAAGGTAACAAGTGGTATTTATTTTGTTCAGAAATTTTAATTTTTACCGTCTTAAAAAGCCATAACCCCGAACCCCGAATCTCGGAACGCCGACCCTTAAAAAGAGCAAAATATATCTTAACTCATAATTAATTACTTATATAATTATGTATAATTACTTATTTACTACTACGCTTATATAGGATACTTTGACCAGAGTAAATATATTTATATTTATATATTTACTCTGCTTTGACTGACTGCTGGTCCGGCTAACATATATAATTGTAACATATATAATAAGTAATATAATAATAATAGACAGAAAAACATGTTTCGAATTTACTGTGACAAAGTGGAGTATTGTCTAGTCCACGAGTGACGAGTTCATCTGACATTTCGTTAAATGTCAAAATGAATAAATATTATGTACCTACTAAAAGACGTTGGTTGAATAGAATATTCATTGACGTTATACATAATCAATAATAATAATCATCTTCTGAAATTCTTGTTTGTTACGATTCATGATATATTATCAGATGTTGTTGGAACATTATTTTTTACCATGTCATTAGAGATTCAGAAGACATTAGCAATTTTCATTAGCGCCTGAGAAAGAGCTCATCCCAACGAGAAAGTTCGTTTTCTAGGGCATTGGTGATGGTAATGGCACATAACGGAATTTATTCTGTATATAAAAAGCAAGGACTCAAATAGGAGCTGTGAAAATTTACAACTTCACAGTTGAAAGGGGCACATTTAGCCTCGACCGGCTTATTCACATGCCAATAACAGTATTTATGCAGACTTGAAAAAAATAACGAGTCGGGTGTATAGGTATTTATGAAATATCTAAGTCATTGTGCCGTTTTCACTTTCGCATGTGTGAGTGATTAACCTTTGGAACGTCATTCATTATGGAAAGTTAGAAACTTCTTTTGTCTTCACAAAATAAATGATGACCCTAATTGTTAATCCTTGCGGTTTATGGAAAGTGCCGTGGAGTACAAAATGAGGAGACAATTTGAAATGGAAGACATCTCGAGAGTTACGAGCGAGGTCACGCGCCAAGACAATGGTCTCATGAAGTCGGCCAAGATCAGGTCAAAGGCGAAGTGATGAAGACTGCGTTACGCGCCACAGATTGCCCTTCCATAGAAGTCTCCAACGCTTCACTGTGCCTTTACTGTGGTAAGTGGTTCTTATTTCGATCACGCAAGGTTTGTAGTCAAACAAAAAGGTCTTACTTTGGAGGTGGATTATACTTCTAAAAGTACATACGTATTCGTTCTACTATGTGAGCAAATGTGTGACGGTCACTGTAAAGAACGGATATGGAGGCAAAAACACCATCGACCTAGTATGTACAGCCCTAGTAGGTAAGATAGTTTTTGTGTTGATTTATAAATAGGTACTTAGTTGCGAGTTCGCGCGTAAACAGATTAAGTTCTATAAAAACAAATACAATAGGTACACGTAGGTTGCGTTTCTATTAGCCGGCGTAAAGGTAAAAATTAACTGGCACCCAGTGGCGTGCGGTCCATACAGACAGAAAGACACTGTCTACCCAGACAAATACGCATCATTTACGCATTTTTACGCATATCGTAATAAATTTTCTGCTACAATGTAGCGATACCGACCGCCATCTATTGTCATTAGCGGGAACTGCGAGTCTCAGTTCCGAGTCGCTCGCTCACTCGATGCCAAAAGACATCGCGGAATGGTGTCTGTCGGTGTCTTTGTGTGGGTCATATTCTAACAGTCTATGTTTGTATGCGTTACTGTAAATACATGGCACACAATGCAAAAGTTTGTGCTTGTTTGCGTGCGAAATGTAGGCGACGACTCTGCAAAAAGCCGACGGCTTTTTACGACATTCACTGAAAATGCCACCTTCGCCTTGGCGGCTTGGCGGGCGTCATCCATTATTGTTTTTCGTTCGTTCTTTACGCAAATTCATGACAAGCAGTAAAAAAAAAATGGCTAGTGCCAGTGTTTACTGTGAAAGTTATTCAATGTGACAACATGTTTTACAATGTGTGTGTACAAAAGTTAAGAAATGGTGCATTTTTGAAACTGTTTTGATGATAAAAACAAATAATTGCGAAACGATATTTTAGGTGGCAAATCGCAAACAGTAACTTGATTATTTGGTAAGTTTTTACCAAGTTTTTTAGGCTTTTAAATTTTCATGTCTACCCTGTCTAAAAACTCTGTGCACGCCACTGCTGGCACCCGTTCCACAACCACCCGTGTGAAAACAAACAGTTCACAAACCTGCGGGCCTATTGTGTATCTCTAGTTGCCTTCTGGACTGGGTGTCTATCATTAAAAACATAGATATACTATCGAATTCCGATGTCCTAAGGATATTTTCGCACTTGAAGTGACGACACAGGTTGTTAATAGTTCAATACCCACTAAAGACAATTTTGAAATTTCAGTTTTTAGCTATGTTTTTGATGATAGGCACCTCGTGCAGTTGGCAACTAAAGATACACAATAGGGGGGCTGGTCAGAAATGTAAAATTCACTTTGACAGTTTAAATTTTGCATTTACCCAGGCTAGGAACGCTACCTTAACACTAACATTAGCGGGGTAGCTCAGGCGGTAGAACGCTGGCCTCTCAATCTTGAGAACCAGGTTCGATCCCCGGTCTGGCATGCACTAATAGTTATTCGGAATTTATGTGCATAGTATTTCTATTACCTAATAATACTTACCACCTGCTGAACGGTGAAGCAAAATATAGTAAGGAAACCTGCATGCCCTAAAAAGCGTGTTTGTTCCAGAAAAATGGCGATAAGGCTCACCACTCATCACGTTGGGACGTAATAGTCGTCGATAAATGGTAGGTGTACTGTGACTTTAATTTTACGGTTCACATTCACACTCGGGAACAACTCTACACCCCCTCAGGGATTCATGCCGTGACGATATATGTATAATGTATATACTTATTACTCGTTTATATGTGTACAAGCACAGAGAGGCAAAATCATTTTACAGCGGGGTTGTGATAGCCTTAATAATAATTTTCACTTCCATGTTGTTTTCTCTACTCAAGCTACTTTCTAGCTACAAGTAGCTGATGCCTGCTGTATAATTATATTTTCTGTGTTTCTAGGTGGTCGGTTCCTAGTTATTTTCCGTCATAGCTTCAAGTTCAGTTAGGAAATCGATATCATGCTAATGCTAACTTCTATCCACACTCAGAAAACGTCTCTGTAAAAATTAACCACTTTTGTGCAGCATTTCAAAAATAAATAACGCCATGGTTCATCATGCAATACAAGGTGAAATTTATTTATATAATCAAATTCATACTGAAGAGTCGGTAAGTGCTCAGTATATCTATTTGGGAAATTCGTAAATTATTTTTTTCGCAAGCCAACACCCGGGTCAATTATTTATTTTGCGAAATTATCAAAAAGTATTATTGGTCCGTGGCACTGAATTACGAAGCCTCCAGTATGAATTTAGCTGTATAAACAAATGTCACTTTAAGTATGTTACTAAAAGTAAGTAACTACACTTTTTTAAGCAATTGAATTAGTGTATCAGCTAGTAAAGATTTACTAAAGTTATCTGATTAGGTATAGCTATTTTAAATTTGACATTTTGTACTATAACAGCAAAAAATGGATCAGCAGCATTCTGTGGTACATATGGCTTTGTAATATTTAATCGCGCGCGACGCAAATTGGTTGAATCACTAGTGCGAGGATCGTGATACGATGTTTGCCACGCTCCTCTCACCTGTGATTCAACTAAGTCGCATCACGCGCGATTAACATTATGCTATGGGGTATGGACAGCCAAAAAGTAGAAAAACTCGCTTTACCCTCTCTCATAGCTGCAGTGAAAAATAACTCACAATCGGTAGTGCTCCTGCGATCATGGGGATGTCTGTCATGTAGCCCGGGGTACCACAGATCAGGCGATGTCGCCGTCGGGTACATTGTCCACCACACCATTTTCTATCTATAAGAGGCTCTTCACCTTTCACAGTTCACCAAACTATCACACAACAGTTGCTGTTTTGCCCTTCGAGCGCTTCACAATGGCCATTCGAGATGAATCTTTATCGATAGTCTGGATCAGTTTGAACATGCAATTTGATAAGATAAGGATAATTTTGTTTGCGAGGCAATCTTCGGAATGTGTGTTATTACGTGTAAATATCTAAAGTATTGATGACGGAGCGGTTTCTAATTCCTGCTGACGTAATTTTTGGGGCTATAAATCGTAATTTAAAGCAAAAACTTGGTTTACGTTGGCACCCGAGTATTTTCAGGAACAATGACAAAGTGTTGCCGGCTGCTGGTGAAAATGTTTGGTAGATTCAATGTCAAAAGTTTAATTGGTTCTTCTGAACTTTCCAACTGTTACAGCGGGTCTACCGCGTAATTCTCATTTTCATCAACATCAACATGAGATTGAAATTTGACGTGCGTGCGACGACGCCCGCCTAACATGCCATCTCTTTTGCACGCGTTGAATTTCGCATGCATTTGCTTGAAGTTGATACAAATGAGTATTACGCGGTAGAGCCCCAGTTCGCTGAAGTGAACCACCAGGAGATATCGATTATTATTTACTATTATAATATTAAAGTATTTACATAAAATTATTTATTATAATTTATATAATATTAGCCAACATCCAGCGCACCAGCCGTCGTCGCCATGACCGAAAACTGTCGGAGCCGATCATCATCATCAATATTTAAATATTTTAAATAATATAGTCTATCAAAATTGGTACGGTACGCAAGCAAAACTAATAAAAAAAAAAATCATAATTTTGTATTTGCGTATTTGTGAAATATTTTAAAATTTTAAAACATTTTTAAACTAAAGAAAAACAGTTGATATGTAGAGTTTTTTTTTTGCTGGTTGTAGGCTTCGGCCGTGGCTTGTCACTACTCTCATGACGAAACCTAGCCGCCAAGAGACATGGCCCCTCATTTTTTATTTCGGAGATAAAAAAATATATGAAAGTAGTTGTTTGTTATGCAAGGCTGCAAAGTTGTTATTTGGCGTGAGTACTTGTATTGAAACCTTAGGAAGCAAAGAGGATTGAACTACGAGCAAAGAGAGCATTTCAGTAGGCTGGCGGCATAGAAAACTTTTTTGAATAGAAACGTTCGAATTTTAAAAACATTTTCCTAGCTAGCGGATAAAATGCACTTTTGCATGCATATTTCGAAATCATAAATAGAATCTTTCCGAGCTTGTGAGGTTAAAATATATATTTACGCTGAATGAGCTCTAGACACCCCACATGCCAGGGTAAAAAAAAAACAAGACCGCCTCTGTAGCCGAACAGTAGAGCACTCGCCTCCTAGCCCAGAGGTCGTGGGTTCAATCCCCGCGGTGCACATTCATTTGTGTTCGGTCTGTACACTTCGGAAGGCTCATTAAGGCGCTTAATATCGCCAAATGGGTACTTTCTAAAGCCTACTCCTCTTCTATGGCCAAACCAAAAATATTGAAAAAATGTATTATGGATTATCAACTCTAGGAAAACATATGCAACATTTTTCTTTTTCGTACCACCAAAACTTCTATATGAAAAATTGTTTTAACTGGATGGTGTTTTTTGGCTTGAATTCCCTACTGCTGCTAAGCAGTTTGGTCGATTTCATTCATTTATGCTTTGATAAATAGATAAACTTGATAGCTATAAACATAACATAGTATTATTCAATCGAACAATCACGTCCATGTGAAAAGTATTATTTTCTCGTATTTCGCCCTATCAAGGACGCAGCGAGCGTCGTAACAGCCACCACGCATTTTGCGCTGATCTGAACGTTATTTCAATGTGGTTTCCGTCGATATTCGTACCGACAAACATCGAGCTGCTAAAGTAGGCATAAATTATACACAAAGATATTCCTAAAATAGAGTGGTCAAACAAGAAACAAAACGTTCATAATTGGTGCATAACCAAAACTGTGTTGCATAATGGGATCATTAGCGGCTGGTTTTAGGCTTCAAACTAAACGGCTTGGTGGCTGGCCACAGCGTACCAATGAGGTTATACAACACTAACTCATTGACACTTGTAAGCTGTCGCCGCGCCGCCCGCCCGCCGCCACGGCTTGCCACGGTGGACGGTGCTAAGGCTTCCGTACAACCCGTAATATCACCTAAATGGATTAAACGCCACACTCGAATCAGGTGATGTTAGTTACCCACAGCTTGGTTATGCCTAGCTAGGATTTAGTTTTAAGCCGGTAAAAGCAATTTGAACTTCCTTTGACTATGCACTAAAATACCAGCAAAAAATAAAGTTATATAAATGCTTACGATATCTACACGAAAAAAAAACCGTTATTTTTACATTTCAATGTTATGAATAGTTTAAAACATTACCTTGTTAAATAATGTAGATCTAAATGATAATGAAACATCGGTATGTGTGAGTGAGTTCCATATTACATAATTTTATAAACATACATGTTCTTGAAATTATTGAAATTTGTAAGTATATTTTTAAATTCTTATACTAGAAAAAAAAAACAAATATATATTTATTCTTTATACTGTGTATACTTATAAGCATATACATAACACTACCACGAAATAAACCAGCCTGACGAGTTTATATCTGATACATAATAGTACCTATTAAACTTATTAGAAAACTAAATCGATATGTGGCTTCGAAGTATCCACTTATACAAATCGACTGTATTTTTAATGTTGTCTACATAATGAAAAAGTAGCTATATAATATATTGAGGGTTATAATTGACTAGCGGACGCCTCGAAGCGTTGCTCGCGTGGATCCCGTTATTCCCGATCCCGTGGGAATTTTCTAAAATCCCTTCTTATAAGGAACATACAGTCCAAATCTCATGTTCTTAGGTCCAGCCGTTTGGTCTGGGCGTTGATAGATCAGTCAGTCAGTCAGTCAGTCAGTCAGTCAATCAGTCAGTCAGTCAGTCAGTCAGTCAGTCAGTCAGTCAGTCAGTCAGTCAGTCAGTCAGTCAGTCAGTCAGTCAGTCAGTCAGTCAGTCACTCAGTCAGTCAGTCACTCAGTCAGTCAGTCAATCAGTTAATCAATCAGGGTATTCATTTATATAAGGTATATATATATTTTATTATATTATAAACAGCAACAAGCCCTAGCCACAACTGTAGTGGTAGTGGGTAGAGTTGGCCGTGAGTGTATATTCGTACAAGAAAATATATCGTTAATTATCAGCATATGCACTGTCAGGCGACATTGAAAAAATGTAATTTACATTTACAAATTTTTCTAAAATAAAGCCCAAAGTCTACCAAAGCGGACTGATTCGTTATGGCTGTTAAATGTATGTAAACATTGCTCAGCTCCCACATTTTGGGCTTTTAGTAAATTGATTTGCAGTAATACCATGGTACTGGTTTACAAAATTTATCGGTATATATTTTTTACTTGTTGTATGCACCTACTAACTACATGGGGAACAGTTTCCTCGATTCGAGAAATTTAGGGTGACTCCGTCGGAAAAATTAGCAACTCGATTCATGGTGGTTGAAATTTCGAACAAAACCATAATAAAATAAAGTTATAATCAGCTCGCACCGCAACATGGTTGTTACGTCACTCGTTGCGGCTGACAAGTGCGAAAATAGTGTGGTTTTAATTATTTTCATGTAAAATAAAATTAATTTCCAAAAATTGAAAAAGCCATATCGTTTTATATTGTTTTGTCTAGAAGTTAGTAAATTTTCATAGCGTTTCGATCAAAATTGCAGCAGTTATATTGTTACAAGTGGACAAAAAATAGAGAAATAAGGGTAAACTTAGAATGTTCTTGCTTCACTCAATATTTAAATAAAATTCAGAAAAAACCACATCATTATTTGTATAATGTAGATTACTATGTATTTTTCTTTTATTAAAATTTGCTATAGTTACTGTATAAAATGGTTACAAAGTTACTCAGTTCAAGGTTGTTGATAATTCGGGTACTCGGGTAATAAAGTAGTACGAAAGGTGTGTCTGTCTGTACATTGAATATTTTTGCAAAATTTTAGATGAAATGCTTTCTTAGTAAACGAAGTCTACGATTTTTTGCATTTTTGTCTGTCTTTTATATCACTAAAATTAGGGTGAGTGACCATCGTGAAACGTCGAGATTTTCTCGCATAAATCATAGTGTTCATTAGCTGTGTTGTCTATTTCGTTTTGTCTGTCTGTTACTCAACGAATTTGAATGAAACACATTTTTTTTTTAATTAGACTTATTTATTTACACGTCACAAAAAGCAAAAAACATGAAATAAACATCTGCCAAACCTTTTTGTAAGCAGAATAGCTCCTGTTAACAAGCATAAGTTACAGCTTCTAAACTTGCAAACCATTGAAAGAAATACGCAGCACTAATAACCATACATAATATAGTAGTTACCTCCCTTCTTATCCTTGGATGCGGTTATTCTTTATTATCATCGTAGTTAAGTGACCGTGGTCAACATATGCATGTGAGGTGTTTATAAAATAGACGTCAAGCTGAAAACTGTCGATACTACTCAAGATTGAAAGATACCTACTTACAAGCGAGCGAAGCGGACAAAAGAAATTATGAGAAAATGAGTTTCTTCAAAATTCGCAGGGATCTGTGTTGAATAATGATGTAAATGCTTTTAAAACTGAGACTAATGCGTCGAATATGTACCTACCTCACGCGAGAAGTTGTCAAACATGTGCTGTTTCAATTTAAACAAAAGAGCAAATGAGGCTTCAGATATTTGGATAATCGATCCATTGAATATTAAGCAAACCAATACAGAAACCATAATTATTAATGTTTATATAGTTGCCCGACATTAATGTTTGCAGGTGGCAGTTTCATGTTTTTATTTTTGTACGAATCGATTAATTTCAGACGCGGTGAGAAGCAGCACCGAGAGGACTGAGCCCCGTGCATGCGAAGTGGCGACAAAATTACGCAAGCTTTGGCGAAAATGTCGTGACGGTCGAAGTCTTACACCCTGGCTTTCATTCGCCAAGTGTCTGGAGTGTAACGTGTGTAAGAGACTTCGTTGCAAAACTTCAGTGTTCGATAATAGGCATAGTTGCTCCTTGGAGTGCCTCTGCTGAAATGTAAAAGTTCTGTTTACCCAGATGGAGTAAGGAAACCACCACTGCTTTAACATAACTATAGGTACTCATATAGGTATCATCGGGAAAATTTTGTAGGCCCACTTTCCGACCTTATTACGATTGTCATAAAAGTTCAAGGTAAGTCTACAAGGTAGTAGAGCTGATGCCGAGCTCGACTGTGGAGGGACCACCATATTACTCGCAAACCCCTCCGAAGTTGTTCGGGAGAGAGTAAGAGGGCAGGTCTCAGGCACAACCTGGTGGCCCACCATGCCTGGGACCGATTGATGGCGGTACATCCATCCCCAATTGCCGGCCTTTTAAGGTGGCTCCGTCGGAAAAATTAGCAACTCTATTTATGGTGGTTGAAATTTCGAACAAAACCACATTAAAATAAAGTTCTTATCAGCTCGCACTGCAACATGGCTGTTACGTCAGTCGCTGCGGCTGACAAGTGCCAAAATAGTATGTTTTTAATTTATTTTATCTAAAATAAAATGAATTTCCAAGAACTGAGAAAACCATATCATTTAATATTATTTTTTCTAGAAGTTTATAAATTTTTATAGTGTTTCGATAAAAACTGTAGCAGTTATATTGTTACAAGTGGACAAAAAATCGTGAAATAAGGGTGAAACTTGGAATTTTCTTGCTTCACTTCTGTATATTAAAATAAAATTCAGGAAAAACCACATCACTATTTGTATCATGTAGATTACTATGTATTTTTCTTCTATTAAAAAATGCTATAGTTACCGTATAAAATGGTTACAAAGTTACTCAGTTCAAGGTCGTTGGCGTTGGGTGAAACCTTAATAAAACAGACTGGTGACGAGCAGCGGCACCGCGCTCAACAACCCGCCTGCCCAGCGTGTGTGAATATGGGCATTTCGTCCAGGAAGACCGCCAAGAGTGGCGAAATCTTGGAAAAGCCTATGTTCAGCAGTGGACGAAGACAGGCTGATGGATGTATGGATGGATGAAGTCTACAAGCTTTCCCCGATAGTACTTAGAAAAGTACAACAAGAATAGTGAGATATTATTTAAAAATGTGACGTCAACAGTTTACTACAATAGCGTAGATTTGAACAAGTGGTGGCACCCCAGTGTATACGTAATATAATTTATTGTATTGTGTTGTTTTGGAGCCCATATACCGAATTAATAAAGTAAGTACTAAGCCTTTGTCTGTTTTTGTATGAAACTTTCAAAGCAGAAATAACCTTTTTGTAAGAAAATTCAGAATCAACATTATTATTATAAAACTATTTTAGCTAAAACGAAGTATTCTATAACGAACTGTTAAGTTCATTGAACTAAAGAAGCATATTTTCAAGAAAAGTAGAAAAGAGATTTTATTTTTACGTGACCCAAATATTGCGCCCTCAATCTTTTCTAGATTTTTTGGATGAAAGTTGTGGTAAACAATTTATACGAATACATACGTATTGCAATAACCGTTAATTCTATGTATATTCAGCATAGCAATGATCCTACTGATAACTTTATGACTACGAAAATAAATTAATGACAAGACAAATTATTGATAAGTATAAATGCTGATAATTCAAGCTAGACATTGGAATACCGGATAAAATAAACCACGACTTCTACATACAAAGATATTCCTATATATACATATATATATATATATTATATATATATATATATATATATATATATATATATATATATATATATATAGGTATATCTATCTTCAAAAGGTGATTATTATCGATTGTTAAATTAACATTATATCATTGCAGTATAGAAACGCAGAAAGAAAAGTAAATCTGGATGTGAGGAGCTCTGAACCGGGAAATCGCCAAGTGTTCAAACATAGAAATTTATTTCTGTCATAGTATCGATTGTTATTTATAGATAAGATAGACGCTTCTCTCATCTATTGATAATAACAATGTTTCAAACACAATAACTCCAATGCGTTAGGCCCATTTCCCGTAGCACAGTGTTTAATCGCGCGCGCCGCGACTTACTTGAATCACAAATCAGAAGTGCGAGGAGCGTGCGTGACACGATATTTTTGCGATTAAACAGTATGTCACGCTCTTCGCACTTACTTTAACTAAGTCGCGTCGCGCGATTAAACACTGCCACGGGTACAGGTTATTGAAATGTTAGACTAAAAGCACATATGGAACAAACATCTAACATTTAAATTACAAGTACGGATGGACAGACTACCAGCTATTGGCAGTTCTTACAGCAGTGAAAATCGTTTACAAATAGGAATTGCAGCTGCGACTGTACATACCTGTATTATGTCATGCATGGTCTAACTCAAGGATGGGCAAACTAAGGCCCGCGGGCCATCTCCAGGCCGCGAAAGGTTGCAATCCGGCCCACGGCCATACACCCAGAAGTAGATAATAATCAATTCTATCGCGGAACGCATAGACCTTTTTAATTGTGCTCAAAGTGAATTCACTAAAATAGCGTTATTTACACTGTGTTATAAACATAAGTAGAGATTAAGATAAGTAGGTTTAGTAAGTTTGATGGAATATGTAGTTAATAGTGTTATTTTAGTAGATTTGTAAGATAAAATAAGTCAAACACATCCTATCGCATTAGGTTGCATTCCTGTAATGGTAGGTGTAAGTTGGGAAATAAATAAATAAATAAATAAACTTAAAAAAAACTTAAAGACTTGCTTACATTAATACATCTATGTTTGAGATGTTCCTATTTTATAGATTACGAGCAATAAATATCTATGTCCCTATCTAATAGTGTACTTGATTTGAATATCTATATAGTTCATATCATTAAATTTTTCATAAATATGAGATCTTTCGATGGTGTTGAAACCTGTGAGTTTATGTCAATAAATAACTTTATTTCGCAAAATACAAATATTTTCATTTCAATAAAGAATTTAAATATGCTTAAAAATTCAAAAACCTGGCCCCCCATTAAATACTGTTTGTAAAAATTGGTCCGCACAGGAAAAAGTTTGCCCATCCCTGGTCTAACTAATGTCTTGAGGACGCCACCGCCTATGCCAATCAGTCAAATGTCTGGGACAAGCTTAACAAGTTATATCACATAACCCTGTTAACCCAGTGTTTCTCAAACTTATAGCCCCACGTACCCTTATAAAATTTTCCAGTCGACTGCGAACCCCTTTAAAACAAACTTGAAATAGAAGGATTTTTATTCAAATATAAAAGATAATACCGTCATAAAGTAATGTTTTTAATTAATTAATGTGATAAGTGGGCTTGTTTCTTGTCGCAAATTGAGTCGA
Organism: Ypsolopha sequella; assembly: GCA_934047225.1. NCBI lineage: Eukaryota > Metazoa > Arthropoda > Insecta > Lepidoptera > Ypsolophidae > Ypsolopha > Ypsolopha sequella. The sequence goes on from OW203996.1 coordinate 17,139,808, forward strand.
TTTTTGGAGAAATTTTGCTCAATTTTCATGTTGCCCGCGCGAGCTAGCCAGTCTGCCGCCATAACGTAAATCTTGTCACGAACGCCCTACGATCAATTGGCGAAATCCTGGGGGTTCGCGTACCTTGAGAAATCCTGTGTTAACCGATATAGACTGTGTGGGATAACAGTTATTGCTTATATCTTTCTGCACCACTCTGTGCAGGGCAGGCGCGGATCCAAGATTTCACTCTGGGGGGGAGCAATTTCTGGCCGGCCAGAGACGAGTTCATCATTATTAAACTATTTTGAAATTTGACTTTATATGAAACAAACTGGTCACTGCCTGCCCACCGTGTGTGAGTATAGGCATTTCTTCCAGGAAGACCGCCAAGAGTGGTGAAATCTTGGAAAGGCAGCATGTGGACTTCCACTGTTGGACGAACCAGGCTGATGGATGGATGTACATGGATGCCTATGCCAATTGATCCTTGTTCCTGATCACTAACCGAGTCTCCAGTATGAATCGGGCGGTTGTTTAAATTTCACCTTGTATAGTTAAAAAAATATAGATATATTATCCCTGAGGGGATATCGGGGCGTTTCAGTGTGTGGACTGTCACTAAAATAGCCAACACTCGTAGCACCCTCTTTTCACCGACGATTTTGACGTCAACAACTGATTTATTGCCATCGTAAGTATAGATTAAAAATTACGATCCTTATAACACAACGATCTCTCTAAATGGTATAGTAAGTATCCATAGCAGCGGTAGATCAGGGGTACAACGCTGGCCTCTCAATGTTGAGATCCAGGTTCGACCCCGGTCGGGCAAGCACTAATGAGTTTTTCGGAATTTATGTGCATAGTATTCGTCTTACTTACCACTTGCTGAACGGTGAAGGAAAACATCGTAAGGAAACTTAAAAAGCGTGTATTTGTGTCCGAAGAACGGCGGCGGCGATAGGGTTCACATCACGTTGGGACGTAATAATCGTCGGTGGAACGCGGGTATACCGAGTGTGGTCTGTGACATGCATTTCACAGTTCATACTTACTCGGAACACCTCTGTCACCCCCTCAGGAATTCATGTCGTGACGATATATTATATATAAATATAATAGATGCATGTTTTTTGTACTGAAAGGGCTAGGAGTAACTCTTACTGTGATAATAAAGGGGCATGATATTTGTTGCGTCATTGGAAACTGAAATTGTTGCAGATTTAAAATGACAATGCAAATGACTGTTTGTGTAATGTTAAAGCGGCTGTGATTGATTTTCCTTTGTATTTAAACAAGCAATTATTGTTAATATCGATTGTTCGGGAACTGCCAGCATGCAATATGAAGGCCTCACTTCTGTATATTCGCGACGTTTTATTATAGCTACATATAGGTACTTATACATAAGAATACTACAATATAGAAGGGACACTCCCAGTCCCACCGCACGTTTCATTATAACTACGTACAGGTACTTATACGTAAGAATACTACAATATAGAAGGGACACTCCCAGTCCCACCGCACGTTTCATTATAACTACGTTTAGGTACTTATACGTAAGAATACTACAATATAGAAGGGACACTCCCAGTCCCACCGCACGTTTCATTATAACTACGTACAGGTACTTATACGTAAGAATACTACAATATAGAAGGGACACTCCCAGTCCCACCGCACGTTTCATTATAATTACGTACAGGTACTTATACGTAAGAATACTACAATATAGAAGGGACACTCCCAGTCCCACCGCACGTTTCATTATAACTACGTACAGGTACTTATACGTAAGAATACTACAATATAGAAGGGACACTCCCAGTCCCACCGCACGTTTCATTATAACTACGTACAGGTACTTATACGTAAGAATACTACAATATAGAAGGGACACTCCCAGTCCCACCGCACGTTTCATTATAACTACGTTTAGGTACTTATACGTAAGAATACTACAATATAGAAGGGACACTCCCAGTCCCACCGCACGTTTCATCGAATAGTTCCGTTAGAAAGTAGATTTACGGGTAGCTCTTACTTGCACCAATCTAGCATATCTGTAGGTCGATGGAAGTGGAAGGACATTTGAATAGGAAGAGCCTGCTCTCTTCTCTTTTGATGAAAGTGAATCTGGTTTGGTTACTTGCACGTAATACGGACTTGCTTATATAAGGTGAAATTTAATCAACCGCCCGAATTCATATTGGAGACTCTGTTAGTGATCGTATTTATGACACTTCAGGAGAAATTCGAAAAAAAAAATTTTTTTGCCATTGTACTGCCTATACTAGGAATTGTATTTGAACCAGTCCAGTTCGTATAGGAATAAAAAAAAAATCGAATGATAGGATCATTGGACCTTGTTCCTGAACACTAAAAATTCTAAAAACACTTTCTCTTACAAGGTAGTCTGTTATTCATTTCTTATTTATGATATATATTTATTATATACATTTAATTATATATTATAGTCTATTTACACATGTTTTGATATATATGTCATATACATAGAAACATAAATATATGTGCTCATGATTTTTTTAAGCGATGAAATCTAATTTCTCTAGATTAAGTCACCCGTGTATGTTTTTGTTTAATTATTATTGTTAACTGTATTTACGGTGGATTTCTGTCACTGGCGATATTTACTGTACTCCTTTTTTCTGTATTATCATTAAAACTGTATGTGCTGTTGAAGTCCCAAATAAAATAAAATAACACTAACCGAGTCTCAAGTATGAATTCGGGCGGTTGATTCAATTTCACCTTGTATAACTATAATTTTATTTGCCTATTATAGGGAAATTTAACGTTTCTCGATTTGACTCATCGACTCATTCACATTTTTAATAAAATTGTTTCAATGAATGAAAATCATTCGCGTCAGAAAAATACATTATTATTTTTAAACTTTGTATTAGCTAATTAAAAAAAATGTGGGAAGTTCATTTCGTTACTTAGTTTTTAGGGTTCCGTATCTGAAAGGCACAAAAGGAACCTTTATGGTGAGACTCCGTTGTCCGACCGTCCGTATGTCACAGCCTCATAACTTTAGTACCGTTAAAGATAAAGACATGAAATTTGGCACAATTTAGCAATAATTTGCCCACATATCACGGTGAAAAAAAAATTAAAAATTTGGTATTGTTCAAAATATTTCCAAAACAAAAGTGAGAAATATCAAAAAAATATTATCCCAAAAATACAATATGGGTATGAAATTGTAGATATTAAAAAGCTGGTTGTAAAAATATATACTTCTACTATATTTACTGTCACTGGTTTCGAGAAATCTTTAAAAAACCACACAATTATGTATGTTCCCCCACCTTATCTCCGAAACTGGTAAACCGAAAAATATGAAAAAAATGTCGATTTTAGATCATAACTGGCCAATTACAGAAAAACTATAGCGATTAAAAAAAATGAGCACAAATGAAAAAAAAAAGAAGTAAAATAAATAAATAAAATATTTTACAAAAATACAATATGGGTATCAAATTGTAGGTATTAAAAAGCTGATTGTAAAAATATATAGTTTAGCTATAAATTGCATCTATTTCGAGAAATCCTTGAAAAACTATAAAAAATAGTATGCCCCCCTCAAAACTAGTGGACCAAAAATATGAAAAAAATCATGGTAAATGTGTGTACGTAAAGATTACAGGAAAAACAAAGCAGTTGGAAAATTCACGAAAGAAAATGACAAAATTAAATTTATCATCCACAATACGGAACCCTAGGTACGCGAGTCAGAGTCAAAAAAAAACCGGCCAAGTGCGTGCTGACTCTTGTATTAGGGCGTATAGTTTTAACTTTGCCGTCATCTCTACAGAGCGCACAGACAAATAATCGCTTCAGAAAAAAATGGCACCCTCATCATACTCGTGCTTGTCCACTTTGAGTAACATTTTATCGCTACTCGCGATTTCCCTCCAAGGCTAATTTACTGTGCCACATAATGGGCGTCTCAGTATTTAGTTCCCACGAGCTGGGGCGAAGTGGTGCTCATGGGATCGCCAGTTCCATATCGACATATCGGAAGTGTATCGTATGCCATGCATGGCGTGCAGCCAGGATGTGGGCTTCCGGCCACCACGACTTGGCGTCATAAATAAAATAAGTACGAATTTTAACTAACGCATATTCGTCATTTTTCTAATGAAGGTATACTACTCGTATCTACTATGGTGGATGCGGTTCAGTGATGTCGTGTTAAGACTTAAAACTGTCTCTCTGTTTTATTTAATAATATGACTCGTATTGGAAACTCGCCAAAAATACCATCACTTTTACCTACGATGTTTTATTGTTGACATCTGTTTTGGTTACTTGTTGACTACAATTTGGCTGATGCTTACCTGAAACAAAAAACATAAACATTATTAGAAAAAAAAGATATTTAGGACGGATTATATTTAGATTTTTTTTAGATATAGACTATAAAAATAGAGAAATAGAGAAGGGAATGACCTCTTGCAAACAAAGACAAATTTTGAAGCACGACCCCATCACGGCCTCAAGACTTTAAGCTGTAGGTACAATTTTCCGCATCCGAAGCTGCGCAGGCGGCTGTGCGCGGATTTGCGCATGCGCCGTGACGCGACCGGTAGTAGTAGCGGTAGTTGGAACATGACCGCATCTAACTGTGACCGAGTGCTGTCGTTCACCTGGGAACAGAGCCTTTTTTGGTCTGTCTGGAAAGTTGAATGTTTGAGAAATCTGATGAAAATTCATTCAAAGGATTATTTTCAAAAAATCATATTTGTTTTATATTATTAATATAAAAAAAAAAAATTGGTGGTTGATTTGGTCTCAATCGAAAAGGTAAAATTATAGAGAGTCAAACAGCAGTCTATATTTAGTTGTAATTATGGTTTGCCGCTCTGAAAAGCACGATATGTAGCTCACTCACTATGGTAATGTCAGTTGACCTACCAAAAACTATTTGTGTATTCAACAAAACCGTTAGTTTATCACAGATAATATAATGTTTAATCAAGTGACCACACATCATTATTAGCCAATCAGACACTTTTGAAAGCGACGGCGTTCAGATCCGGCTCGAAGGACCATAAAATGTAGCAGCCAATACTTTAGGCACCTTACTATTGGAAGAAGTTGTTTAGTTGTGGAGCAGGAAGAGAAAGAACCGAAGAAACCTCAGTTAAGGACGGTCGTCATGGCGCGACCAACTCAGTTGTGGGCGTGGCGAAAGTCATGTTGTTTCATTTTAAGGTGCACGCTCCATGAAACTTGCGAGGACGTATTTTGCGTGCCGATTTCGTCGCCGCCGCAAAACTGAAAACTTGTTTCAGGAGAAACCACTTTTGGCAAAACTGTGGACGTTTTCAAATATAATTTTTTCTACTACCTTTATGAAAAAGTTCCATTTAATACTCGAAATTAGTTTTGAAAATCGAACTTTCCGGGCCCCGTTGCGGAATGACTATCAGGTCAGTTTGAAATATCGTATTGAAATTACATTTATTGCAAAATTAGGTTCTTTTTGATGTTTGTCTTCATTTCATGCTAAATAAGGTTCTTTTTGACGTCCTTAGTTTGTCTTTACAATCGAAATTCCCTGCAATCCGATTCACGACATAATCGATTATATCGCGTCTGACACTCTTTTTTCGCAAAATGATACTGGCCACGAAAAAATGCCGCCGGCCGAAGCCTGAAAAAAAAAAAGGTAAAAACCGCGCCTTGCTTTGCAAACTCATAAAATACATTAAATTTGAACGGAAAAATTTAATATTTAAATACATAAATCAGGTAGTAGAAAAAGTATCGTTCGCAACGAGTAAAAAGGGGTTTTCTTACCCTTGGAATGTAAGCTTTCGACCGAACTAGCTTCATTCCTCGGGTAAGAAAATGCGCCATTTTATACTCGTCACGAAATATACTATTTGGTATTGGTTGTAATTAATCTAGATAACATTTCTGATGTTTGACCCGTATTAACTTTTTGATTGTATCTAAAACAATAAAAGCACGTTCGGCTACACTTTTGGTAGAAAGCCGTTACATTTAGGTATTTTAGGTGTTTATTATTAAGATATTACCTAAATTTGACGGTTTTTAGTTCGACTTAAACATAGATCTAGATAATGATAATGGACTCAGCCTAAAACATTAAATAAAATTCCATAGACACACCACAATGTGGTGGGTGACAGCGTTTGTATGGAGGTTTGCGCGTAACGACGCCTCTTAAGGCTTGAATAAGCGTGGACTTGGTAAAATTGCGTATATTTAGCTCGATTTATAGGCCAAACAGGCTACTAGAAAATTCTGGGAAATATATATATACTTAATTATGTTTTTCTGACGAATTAAGCCTTTATAGATTATCGAAATTTTATATCTTTACTCAAATAAATATATATCTGTAGGTACCTAATTTCATTCTGTACATTCAATTCGCTCGGACACGGAATATGCGTTTGAAATTAATCTTTCACACAATAAAATATCTCATTATTATCTACAAAAAAGCTTTACTACTTTATTTCTGTATGTCCTAATGGAGCCACGATTTCAAAATAACTGAAGTTTTGCGTGCGCGGCATCTGATTAGAGCAGGATAGAGAGTTAAAAAACAAACGCGTTAGAGCGGGACCGAATTTTAGCATAGTGCAGCCCCTTAAGGTATTACATTGATATTTAAATTATACAGAGTTCAGTTTCGCGCCTCTTTCTCTATGTGTGTCGAAATATAATAAGGTATTCTGTGATCGGTATCGACAGTTAGTTTTGTACTGCGTTAAAAACAGTAAAAATATAAAATTAAATATTGTCGCTAAGTAAATTAAGTAGGTTGCAACGCAAGCAAAACAATGTGCGGTCATGAAACCGTACATACACAAAACAATAGGGCCCCTGCACAGACCCCATAATTAATTTGCTGTTATGAATTTGTAGGTGCAGAGCCAAAAGTTCAATAGATAGATGACAAGAACAACTCATGTCATGTCAGTGATACAATAAGAATTTAATTCTATCACAAATATCAAAATAATTTAGATGGAGAATTCAGATATATAAGGTTGACATAGGTTATTTGTTAAATAAGGTCTTCAAAATAACCTTGTCCGGATTTTCTAATCGGGTTGTGGTTATCGCAGTTATCAATTCTTTGAACTGTGAAGCGATTTCGCGATCTTACTGCTAATCTATTGCTCCACACAGAGATAGAGCGCATCATTGTTGCAAATTAGCAATAATTGAAGATACGTTATTTGAGTACAGGTCACAATATGAGATTTTAAACATTAACGGGACACCTGACGCTAGAACATCAACAACACCAGGTTTTCAAGTGTTCATTGGAAGAAACTAGGTCTCTCCTCATATTGAAGAAAATATATTTGATTTATCGATCTTTTATCTAGGGACTCCACTTATAAACAATGTTTTAAGATGTATACTATTGTCAAAAAAAAATACATGATTTCCACCCTCTTTTTTTTGGTTTTCAAACCTTCGTTGATTTTTTTAAATAAAATAGGCAATAGAAATATGATAATAGGGATATTACCTAAATCCAATATTTTTTCCCTACAAAATATTTCAGTATTAGCTAAAAACACACAAATTTGTTGTTTCGCTGCGTGATCACAGTATTACGCGTCCAAGAACAAGAGGCCAAAGAGCCAACATATAATCGCCTCTATGAAAAGCAAATAAGGTCTTTGCCATTAGACTTATTGTGCTGGACGCATCGAATTTCGATGGCTGGACGGGTAATAATAAAAGTTGCTAGGGTATGCCATCCTCTTAACTGTGGGTGATGTTTATTTAGGTTAAAGTGTAAAGTTTTTAGTGTGATTTAGATGCCCAATAAACGATTTTTGTATTTGTATTTTTTTGTTAATGGCGAGTGTTCGCCGAAAAATAAACCAAGTATTTAAGGATCGATTCTCCGTATTTGTTATAAAATATAAAGAAATAATTATAACGGCCAAAATACAACTTTTAGATAGAAGAAATGTTTATCAATAGTTTACTTTATTCATAAACATATTTTTAATGATATTATGGTAGCTTCAAAATAATTAGATATTCCATAAGAGTGAAATTAGATTTTTTTTTAATAATTTAAATTTAAAATACTTTTAGTGTTGTCAAAACTAAATTTTCATTGTTGCAAAATAGTTCATAAGTGTGAAGAACGGAAGCTAAATTACTTTAAGTCTTGACAGCACTAAAACTAAAGTTAAAGCCTTCAGAATCGGCTTTATTGTCATACATTGCTCTTATAAAAAAAATGTATTTAATATTTTGTTACAAATACGGAGATTCGATCCTTAATTAAACTTAGTAATATAATAGGCCTTTACACATACAATTGCAAAAATTTTCTTACATATTCATGAGTTCATAATATAGCTATTTCAATTATTTGTTTTTTGTTTGAAAGTTGATTTCAAGGTTTTAAACCTACGTATTAAATTTTGTTTTTATTTTCAGTTTGATAATAAAAATTAAATCTTCAAAAACAGTTCGTCCTAAACGCCATCCATTTCCATGATAAGATTTTTAATAATTTTTTACAGCTGACACTTTTCAAAAATTAAATTAATGTTACTGTTAGCTTAATGTTGTCTCATTCATACACATAAGAAATAACATAATTCAATTTGAATTTGTTATTCCTAAAAAAAATGCAAAAATGTTAGTACTGAAAATTGAGTTTTCTTCAAATTCTCTACAGAAAACGGCAATTTCATGTAAATACCTAATAATAAACCCTAATACTATTAGAAGAATTACGCGGACTATAGGCTATTAGGCTAATAGCTAATAGTCCGCGTAATTCTTTAAGTACTTTATCGGATCATTAGATTTTATTTTCGAAAATTTGTTTTTTTCCGAGGGCTAAATAAAACTAATGTAGTCATTCCCGGTACTGCGGCGAATATTAGGTACAGCAAAGTTAACTTTCAGTGACGTCATATTTCCCATTTTTTGTCTGATAAAAGACAAATAGTCTAAATTAAATAATATTTATATTATAAATATTGACACAATTGATAAAGTACTGTGAAAACATTTTAGTCACATAAAATAAAATGGGATTCAACTCTTTGTGTAAATGACATTGAAAGTATTCGAGAACCGACGGAACATCTAAAAAGAGAAAATTTGATATCCTGTATGCAGTACGTAATAACACCCACGGTAGAAAGTAACTGATTCATGCAGCCTAAAGAAGGCAGTACAACAGTGTTGGAACCAGACGCGTGTTGCAAAATCTGGCTGAGGCCTCCGCGCTCACGATCCAATACATTTCCTTGGCCTTGCCCCTGGTTGTAGTGGTCATTTAATGCGCATGAGTCATGAGTTGGCTGACCATATCATTGTTCGCTTTGTTTGGGATTATGTTTTATGAAACTATACCGATAGATTTATGCAATAACTCAGATAGTAGGTATAACGCTTTCGCTTCTTTCACGATCTAGTCAGAAAAGCTCTTAAGGTTTCTCCCAACGCCAACGACCTTGAACTGAGTAACTTTATAACCATTTCATGCGGTAACTATAGCATTTTTTAATAAAAGAAAAATACATCGTAATCTACATGATACAAATAGTGATGTGGTTTTTACTGAAATTTATATTCAGCAAAAATTCCAAGTTTACCCTTATTTCTCGATTTTTTGTCCACTTGTAACAATATAACTGCTACAGTTTTTATCGAAACAGTATAAAAATTTATAAACTTCTAGACAAAATAATATTAAATGATATGGTTTTCTCAGTTCTTGGAAATTCATTTTATTTTAGATAAAATAAATTAAAAACACACTATTTTCGCACTTGTCAGCCGCAGCGACTGACGTAACAGCCATGTTGCAGTGCGAGCTGGGGATCTAAAAAGGCCGACTTGGGTGATTCATAAAATGATTTGAAAGTAGGATGGAGTCAGAGTTTTTTCACGCGTGCAAGAGAGACGGCATTAGAACAGAATCATAATATGATTCATCCAAAGCGGCCTTTTTAGAGGACCAGATAAGAACTTTTTTTAATATGGTTTTGTTCGAAATTTCAACCACCACGAATCGAGTTCACGAGCTTTTGGCTTCTCTGCGTCCTTTACTTTTTTCTTTCTTAGATTAAGTTAGTGCTAGGGTTAATTTTTATCAAAACTTTGATTTCGTCCTTTTCTACGATACAATACCTCCTTTAAAGAGGGTTTACATTTGGGTTAGTTAAAAGTAGAGTAACTAGCGCACTATTTAGTCGACTACTTTACCACATGCGTTATCTACTCTACTCTCACGGCTACTATCTTCAGTTTACATAAAGCTAGTAATATTATTATCCCTGGTACTCTGTCAGTTACTCTACCTGTGTAAACTAGGCATTACTCTTACGATCGCTCGTCGCTCGAAGGTAAAAAGTAAAATGTTAGGTACAAATTTATTTTATTTTTGTCCAATTATACTACACTATTCTTGTAAAATGTTGAATTAACGTAACATTAACAATAAACACCTGTATACAAAGTGCGCCGTAGCCTTAAGATAAAAATAAAAGGCAAATAAATACGAGTATGTTTTAAAAACTTGTTAGTTCAGTTGTCTGGCTCGGACGTGTGTTCTACTGAAGGTGATACTCGAAAAGGCATTCATATGCTATGTAAAATTATCATATATTAAATTCGTTAATTGATGCCGTACTTGCATATTGTCAATGAACTCTATTATGTACCCTGCATGTCAGTCATATTAGTAAACACAAACCATACCGTTTGTATTTTGTACATACATGAATGATTAGGCTTAAAAATATTTTTAATTTAAAATAAATTATCTTCTAGAAAACAATTATATAATGCGTACTAATAGATAAATCATGTTGTAGATAAATAGCTAGCTTGGGAAATATCCAGTTATTATTATCATAAGATCATAACAACATTTTAATTATTGACTTTACGCAGGTTTTATCTCACAGTTGCTCTGTACAGGTTTTTTGTAGGCGTTTTATTGTAATTTCCTTCATACAAAATGTATGTGATATTATTTGCCCTTCTAACCAAATCTCCTGAACGAAAGTTGACAAAACTTCTGAATCTGACTTGACTAACTCCTATGGTCGGAATTAGTGTAGTTTATCGATGAACTCTGGTCTACAACTTCGCTTGTAATGAAAGACTTAGGGCGCAATAGGGAGAGATAAACATATCTGATAAAGCAGGGATGTAACTCCGCCTCCGCAACTTTCAAAACGGAGGTTTAGCGGAGTGGAGCTGGATTAATCTATGATCCACTGCGAAATAGATTGGATGCAGATAAAGCCGCAAAGCTGCTTTTCTTGAAATATAATTAACCTCTTTTGGAATTTAATAATAATTAAATAAATATAAACAATTTTTAGTATAAAAAAATTTAATAGTAAATTTTTGTATTTTTTTCATCTCCGCCTCCGCCTCCGTTAACCTCCGCCTCCGCGGAGGTTGAGTTCTAGACCTCCGCCTCTGCCTCCGCCTCCGTTAACTGACCTCCGTTACACCCCTGTGATAAAGTAGTCAAAGTAGTGTGATAAATCAAAAAGAGTTTCGGTATCACTGTTTTTAATCAATAAAATTTAATATAAATTCACACAAAAGCACTATGGAAACTATTTTATGTTTTAGATAATGGGTTTATTTGTTTGCAACAGTTATTTTTACTTTACTATTTTAGACGGACTACTGTTCTGAACTGAAAAAACAGCTTTTACTTTGCATAGTTTTTCGATGCAACGTACTTTTCTCTATTACGTTTTGGGCTCTTTCATTGTCTTGGAAAAAGCCTTCATTACATCATATATTTTTTCAGAACCTTGTCTATTGAAACTTGGGACTTAAAACCGTTTCAAAAATTCCTTTTATACTACCTACGTCGTTTCAAGGTGTGGGCAGACCAATGGCGTTGACCTTTTAACGCGGAAATATGACCAAGCACTCTGACGGGACCGGTACCACGTCTCAATCAGAACTACGATGGAAGCACGTTGATACAACCTTGGCGTACGTCCCTGTGTCGCTCGATCTGCTGCGACCTCAGAACATTTTTGAATTTGATTGTTCAGGTCCTCTAAACTGGCCGCTTGGGATGAATCATATTATGATTCCGTTCTAATTCCGTCTCTTTTGCACGCGTGAAAAAACTCTGACTCCATTCTACTTTCAAATCATTTTATGATTCACCCAAGTCGGCCTTTTTAGATCCCCTGTGGTGCGTACAGTCGCCAACACGTCACTACTATAACGTTTTTTTTCCCTTACGTTTTGAATTTATTCAAACATTTGTTTTAACTTTGGGTGTTCTCCATTGTACTCAACTTGCAAACACATCAGAATTAACAAATTTGTTGCGCTGATAAGTCCAGTGCAAATCAAACAGCGCTTTATGGTCGTATTTAACTAATTATTTTTCTTTAGTATTAAGGGTCCGTATAAAGTCAGATGCACAACTTCAAATGACCATTTAACATTGTGTAACTTGGTCAATCGATTAAATTAAAATAATATACATAGTAGACTACAGGACTGATCTAAAAATTTTAGAAAAAATGCAAAAGCTTTAGTTCGCTCGATGGGAAAAAAGCTTTTCGAGTGCTAAAAGGCCTTCCTGAAATCATACAGCCTTGAAATTTGTATTAAAAATAAGTCAACAATAACCCCGTCAAAACATTTTAATAATTTCATAATAACGCAGTTTTCCGTGAGCGCGTTTCTTGGTGGTCGTAGCAGCGGCTGAGGGCGCTATTTCAAACTAAAAGGAAACATCATAGAGTTCAGTTCTGATTGATGCAAAATGAGGTGCTCTCAATCTGACTTTATATGCAGCCTTAATATACGTACAACAATTTTACTTTTATCTATCTATAAATTTATCGCAAAATAGTAGAAGATGATACCAGACCCCTGGAATTGAATACAAGCGAGGAGATTGAATTACGTACTACTAAAATACGATCACCACCTTGTTTACCTTCGTACACTAGGACGAGTAATATATATTTTTATAATTTAATAGCGCAGACGCATTCAATAAAAAGCCCAAATAAAAAAATATATATATTGAACTACATCTTCTGCTCCGCATTTGATTCAAAGTTTACTTTCAAATTGCTTTTATATAAGGTGACTTTGCATGATATAGCAAAATTCCTACTGGAGTCTCGGTAAGTAATCATGACCTAGGTTCAATAACCATTTCCGTCACAACGAAAAATAAAATTGAGGCTTCCTATACTAATTGATTTGGGTTTTAAGCAAATAGAAAGAAACGCATTTTGCAAAAGGATCATTGAACTTTGGTTCTGACCACTTACCGAGTCTCCAGTATGAATTTGGGTATATCATGAAAAGTCATCTTATGTATGTACAACAATACAAGTCAGGTAGGCCCGGCGTTGCAACTTGACCTAAGTTTTATCCATAAATGGCTGTAGTATTTATTAATAGTTTTACATTTTACTCAGCGACTTAGCGTCATAAATTCACTAAAGGTAATGAGGTCAACTTCGCGAGTGAAATGGGTCCACCACCAGTCTAGACCTCCGTGCCTTATATATACTGCTCGTATATACTAGTATGTTAACTAGCCCGAGGCACAGTACTTATAGATAAGTAAAACAGTATTATGTCTTCATATAAAACTCTCGAAACGCGCGCTTCCAAATTTCGGTACACACTCCATAGTAGGGGTGCGCCGCAGTTAAATACGGACGCGGAGAGTGTAAGACGCCACCCGAATCCCGCGCATTGTGGGCAGCCCTAATGCGTGCGTCTACCGAGCTTTGTTTCAAGGACACTGCTCAGACGTATTTACTGTTATTTACCTATACAGTGCCCGAGGCTCGGGTAAACCGGTCGGTAATGATGGCTTTTTTACGTTTTTCGTCTTTAACTAAACATCTTGATTCAACGACCCACCGGTCAAGAAGGCTTGAACACGAACACTCTAAGTATTTAGATATATAGACCTCTTAGTCAGTACTAGCTTTTGCCCGCGGCTTTCGTTTGCATTTTCCCGGGATAAAAAGTAGCCTGTGTCATTCTCCGGCCCATAAACTATCTCTATTTAAAAAATCACGTTGCTGCGTGCAAGAAGGACAAACTAACAAACCAACAAACACACTTTCGCATTTATAATAGGGGTACGGAGAACGGATATTCAAACAAAACCGTCGAAACTACAGAAAAAAAGAGGAACGTACCAGTTAAAAAACGGAGAAAATAAAAATGTGTGAAACGATCGTCAGTAAAGAGGACAAACATCGACATCTCTTTGTCGATGTCGGGTATTTTTTATCTGCGACACAAGAACGATTAGAAAAACATGAATATTGCATTACAATACAGGTGATAAATACACTAAATACTTATAATGTTACAAATACATGCCTTACTCCGTCACTTCGATTAGTCTTGCTGAGCAGAAGGGCAAGAAACTTAGCTTGATCATGTCTTTTCCTGTGCTCGCAAAGTGTTTTAAAAGATATGTCTGTTCATAGTAGATGCTAGTGATTGTTGGCACTTGGTGGAATTTATAAAACATTATTTAAAAAACAATTGTACTTATCCACATATACAGTAAACTTTATTATGCCAGACCGGTTTCGCTGTAAAGCATTTTCTAGGGCATTTTACAAATCCCAACTAACAAAGAAAATAATTTTATACTACAATCACAAATTATAGAGGGATAACTACAACCATGTCTAAAAATTACGTGCAATAAAAAATGAAAAAAACTGTTCGTTGATACTTAGTTGTCTACAAATCACATGGGCGATCAAGTTGATCTAATAACTTCAAACCAATATCTAAGTTTCAAACTACAGGTATATAATATGACATTTAAGCTTCGTTCATATTTGGTAAAGTTATGTTGCGTGAACGCGTCCGGAAATCTGACCTTCACTCAGAGCAATAACGTACTTCATTTATAGACGTAGAATAATAAATAATAATCTCACTAAATATCAAACAGCTTTTAACTAATTCCGCAGCCGTTTTTTGACGTCATATATTTTTTTACTTTTACACAAATAAACCTTTATTTTGCATCCTTATTTAAACAAGATTAACTTGTATTCTGAAAATAGACAGGATTACATTAACCATACGTATTATAAGTTTATTGAGATGTTAAATGTCTTTAAGGCAGTCTTGTTGACATATACAAGGTGACTTTTTGATCATTGTCCAAATTCATACTGGTGGCTTGGTAAGTGATCAGTATCATGGATCAATAACAGTTTTTGTGAAATTCGTAAAATGAAATTTCGACTCCCCATAGTGATTCACTCGGGACTGGAAGTGAATTTCTATGGGAAGCCAAAATTTCATTATACGAATTTCACAAAAATTGTCATTGATCCAAGATACTGATCACTTATCAAGCCTCCAGTATGAATTTGGACGATGATCAAAAAGTCACCTTGTATAACAAGTACAAGTAAATTATGTAAATTAATATTATGAAAACTGCTTTTTTGGGAATGGTAATGTATTCCAATCCACATACGTACTTACATATACTAGATCAACATTGTGTATAGAAATATTTATTTCTTTAATAATATTATCTTTCTTTGTTTTTAATTATGTTTTTAATCATATTTACTTTGTATATCTTTGAATTGCTCAGTTACTTGGATAATTCTGTAATGCTGAAAAATTTTATATTAAATAAATAAATAAATCACGCTTGTCCCCCAAAAATGTAGGCATAAACTACAGATTTCCATCTGCTTTTCCTAACACACCTCTTTCGCCTCTTTCAAATTTTATAAAATTCAAACTATTTACTCTAATTAAATTACATGGTACCAATTAAGTTCCAATCCATATTTTATTAATAAAATTCAAACCAAAAGTCTCAATTACATGATACATTATTATTTTAATTTCCTTTGACCCTGAAAACGCGAGCATTCCGTATTACAATGTACATTGTACTGTACACCATAAGTATCAGAGTGTTCTTATTTTTTAGGAGCTTCTTAGAAAAAAGGACTAAAATCCAAGTGGATAAGACGGATGGTACAATCAAAACTATTAACTGTAGCCGTGTAGCGTATGGGTGGGTCATTCATTCATCGTACACCACATACATAATAGATTCAGTCAGGTACTGTTTCCAACACGTCGCGACGCACCGTGATAATCCTTGGTAATGGAACATAAAGGTGTAACTTGCGGTGTGGCCGATTGTACTGCCTCTCGGTCGAGCCTCGGTGCATCGGGCTCCATATGAGTCAAGTCCACTTTCACTTAGAATTTAATATGTTCCCTTTTTAGGATAGTTTGTTGTTGTCAGTACTTTCTTTACGGTTATGTTCACTTTAATGATTTAGTGACCTAAAGATTTTAGGGATTGAAGCAATAATCCAAAACCAATATTTTCAATTTAATGTATATTTGTAGTATTCATATTTGTAGTTTGTAGTGCAAAAAAAGAGTTTCGTAGGCATTCAATTAACTAAAGTAAATTAAAAAAAAATTACAATCGAAGTGTTTTTGTTATGACAGAATTCAAATAAAAAATGTAAAATCAGTTCATGGCACCATTTTAGATGTTATTCGAACGAATATTTACTTTTTATAACAAGTTTTTTCAGTGTAGAATCGTTGTGGATATTATTAGAAGGTTTTTAAGGTCAAATGGTCAACAAACTCATTCACGTGAAGCTTGTATACGATTTTATTTTATATTGTTTAGAGATATATCTCATAATTTATTCTTGGAGTAATTCTTCTCTCCGTAGCACCACTCTCATTTTAATCTTGTAATAGCTGCTACTATTGCTAACCAAATTATGTTTTGCAGATTGTTCGTTGAATGCTCAACATAGTAACAATAATTATCTGCCTGTTAAAAAAATCCCTGTGAAAAGGGGTAATTAAAAAATGGTTGTCTGTCTTATGTTATTTATGACTTATGCTTATGATGAAGAGGTATTTAATTCCTTAGTAGGGTTAAATATATGATCATGGTTTGCCAAATTTGAATATATTATTCGTTGGTTCAAAATTTGACCAAGGGTCTACGGTATGCTCGGTAAGTTTGTATTAAGAGGCTATGCGAATTTTATTTTTATCACTGTCACTCCAAGCGAAAAATCGCGCAGTGCGAGAGGGACGGATCCAGGGCAAAAGGGAAAAAAGTTGGTTTTATATTTTTATTAAAAAAACTAAAATAGCTAGCAAAATTTCAAATATCAAATCGCTAGACATTGTTGAAACACACCTAATAAAATATGTTTGAGTTCTGTATATGGTTCCTATTCATCAAACGAGGAGAGAAAGTGTGTTTGAAGACCTCATTTCAACAATTATTTCTATCGAGGAAAATTTATCCAAACATGTTTCCCAATTTCAAAACCCTAGATTATATAGTCAAAATGCATATACCAGAAATTTATTAAAATTTTCCGTGTATTTCATGAAATACACAGAAAAGAAACACCCGTATTTTTTTCGCATATTGCCTTAAAAGTTGTGGTTACTTCCTACCACGGCGTATGCATTAAAATCCAAATAATCATTAACACTTCTGTCTGACAATACCATGGCTGAATTGGTTCATTTGCAACTTAATTACTTTGTTAACCTTCTTCTAATCTAACTACACATTATAATGGGGAAAATCGGGAACAGGAAGTAATGTTCACAATCATTGCCTCATTTTCATTGACAATTACAAATTCTATTTTGCGTAAGATGACTTTTAATTATACAGAGAGTGATATTGATTATAAACAATAAGTTGCAAAATTTGCAATTTTTTAGCTTCCCATGCTAAGCCAGCCGGTGGACACGATAGGAAAAACAAACCATATTCTACGAATAAAAATATGATACAAATTAAATTATTTGCGGTATAGAAACGCAGAAAGAAAAGTTAATCTGGATGTGAGGAACTCTGAACCGGAGTTTGAACTCGGGACCTCTCGCTAACCGGGCGATTGCACTACCAACTTAAGCTATCCAGGTCTCAACACAACTCGAGAAATTTACCCATGTGCTTTCCCATACTGCAGTAATATCTAGTATAGATACACACGTGAAAGACGCAGTGTATTCATAGCTAGTCAAAGACCATTATGCCCTACCTACCTTATAAAAATACGATATGCGGTGCAGATTCCTATAACAAAACAAGTCTCTAGTCTCTTAGTATAAACGCTCTGTATAAATCACAGTAACCTTATATTCTAATCAGGTACAAGTAATGCATATGTTATCTATGACACAGAAAAAACAAGTAAAGAAAAGAACAATAACCCGTGAAAACCATTGACATTTTACTCTGAAATTAAAATAATATTCAAAATAATGACATTCTTTTACAATATTCAGGTTGTTATTGTAATGTATTTCGCCTCCCAATTGTTGTATTGTTATTCTTTCAACCTATCTTTTGTTTAGACTCATTATTACATGCAGAAGTATTAACTTCTCGCTACCGTTTGTTGCTATTGCCTAAACCGTTTCCGCTGATCGGCGGAGCGGGAACATAGCTGAAGGCTTTGGTTTCAAACCAATCTACTTTGTCGTTCATTTCATATAAAAATAGCCTTTATTTTATAGATGCTAAAGTCTTTTCAGAATGTCTTGGATTTCAACTTTCCAAGCAATTCTTTCGTCATACTACCGTACAGACAGTGTAACGCTATCCAATCCAAATTGTACTTGATCCTTCGATATTTGTGTAACAAAATGTTACCGCAGTGCTATACCGGCGCGGAAACGGCAGATTTTAAAATACCTTGAATTTTCCATAATGCGATTATACATCGTTTTGAATTTCTATTGGAACAGTCTAGATTTACTGAAGGACTTGTCTCATATGGTTTTTAAATGCGGAAAAACAGGCATGTGTCAATCCTCGTTGGTATGGACTTCCATTGATATGAAGTCGACTGAATATTCACCGGTTTTATATATTAAACAAAGAGCTGCCTAGAAACCGTTTGGCGTCATTGCGAAGCTAGTAGTACACTCTGCTGCGAAGTGATTAAATATTCAAAAGCCTGAGAACAGAGGTCCCTTACCGGCAATCGTGCCTTATCGCCACGCCGCGCCGACTGTGACCAAAGGAGGCGTTGCATAAAACCAATGCCATTGAAATTAAATATGTTACGCTACATTGTGTAAGAAATCAGTCGTTCTAATGAAGCGTTACCTACTCGCAAAGTCGACTGATAATGCATAGTTCTATAATCTTCAATCTGTCATAAAATACATAGGTATATACGGGAGGCTACGTTCAAGTCTGAATAACCGCGCGGATAATCTGGCAAGTGCGAAAAAATTTGCTACGGCAGATTTCGGGTGATTTTGCAAGGGATTTTCTACGGAAATGATTGATTTTTCTGCTTTCGCAATTTTTGCGCACGCGCCAATATGGCCGTCCTGACCAATTTACTATTAAAGCGAAAATATCTCAAGTATTATTTTCAAGATTTTTATATAATTCGTGTGCCTAACGTTATGTATATTTATTACCCAGGACTGTGTTTATGATATTGTTTACTCAGAACCGAGCTTGTTACCTCACGCAATAAAATAATAAGATAATGATGAATATCAGAATGAATAACAACCTGTTCAAGTAAATATCACGGTTATTTTTATTCAGATAAGTAAATACCACTAAGTGTTATGGTAAATAAAGATGTCTGAAATATTTCTAATAGAATATGACGTTGAAGTCACTCTTACAGTTTCTATGGTCATTAACACTATGAGTCAGTCATATTTCTGATTCGTTAAAATTTTAAAACTTTCTGTATTTCATTCATATTGTATTTCATCTCGTCTTTTATAAATAAATAAATATAAATATATCATCACGATATGAATCAACGACGGGGGAGTTGTTCCGAGTGTGAACTGTGAAATGTAAGTCACTCGGTACACCCGCGTTTCACCGACGATTATTAAGTCCCAACGTGATGAGTGGTGAGCTGTATCGCCGTACTTCGGGCACAAATACACGCTTTTTAGGGCATGCAGGTTTACGTATGATGTTTTCCTTCACCGTTCAGCAAGTGGTAAGTAAGAACAAATACTATGCACATAAATTCCGAAAAACTCATTGGTGCATGCCCGACTGGGGATCGAACCTGAATTCTACCACTGAGCTACCGCCGCTGTTTATACAGGCTGCTTGGTAATTAAACCTATTACTTTAAAGGGGTTATACTAGGGATCATTTCCAACAAATAATGCCTATCAACTAGGGGTCGAAAATGTTTTTTTTTTCAAGTAAAACACGTCGATATTTCAAAAATTACAAAATAAAAAAGGTTTTCTTTCCACTTAAAACCTTTTAATTCTGAGATTATGGGAATTCAGGGCACGTATTTTTTTTTATAAATGATCAGAAATATAATAAATAAGTGCTGAGAGAGGAATAGTTATTTTTAAATTATTTATTTTTGGTTATTAGTCTGAAAGTTTGAAAAATTATATAAAAACCTTCGTAACTCGGAGACCATTCATTTTCGACACCTAGTTGATAGTACTTAATTCGTTGGAAATGATTTCTAGTATAACCCCTTTCAAGGAATAGGTCGAATTACCAAGCACCTGTATATAACGCTCGTTATTTTGATTTAGCTTTATATTGGTTTATTACGTGAATTCTTTTATAACTTCAATACCTCGTACTTGGAAAATAATAATCGATAAGTACTCATCAACTTCTTATGGTAATTCAAATTTATAGCTAATTTACAAAGGTTAATCAAATGCTTATAACAGGTCGCGGACATCTCTTCAATCGGCTTTAATAATTCGACAAGTGAACACTATAATTAGGTATATAAATGTCCTAACTCCAAACAAAGAGGTAATTGAGTGTGGTCAAACATCTCACAATCCTCGGTTCTTTTTTCGCAAACCATTTTCCCCTTTTCCTAGGATTTGAGTCAGTTTTGTACTGAGTCGGGAAATAATTTTTTTTTGTCCCATTGTCATTAATATGATACACAATGTATCCTAGCAAAATTTGTATTTATTACGTTAGGGCTTAATAGTTTTAATCTAAAAATTGTCTTACCTCGACTGATACGTGGGTCCGCAATTTTGACGGCCGATATATCACTTCAATCAATAAAAACAAATAAACACATCAAACGCAACACTCACTAATGAGAATGTAGAAGACTAAACAAATACGATTATTCTTAATCGATAATAAAACAATTAAAGACGTCACTTCATAAGTATCACTCAGCCGTTATCAGTTAGTAATAATTTGCGTGATAAAAAGTACTTGAATGCGATGTGCAAGTGTTGTAGTGTCCGCGGACAGCGCGAGTGACTGTGTGAACCGGAGTGTGGCGAACGACAACATATATGTGGCGACAAACCCGTCTTGCCACCGCAGTGACGTACTAGCAGCTGACGAACCGCCTATAACACTAAAGCCTTATTTGCGACTGATATGAGTGGTTGTAAAGGCTTCTCCGCCGAATCCATGGGCGGTTTGTGCTTTTGATAATGCTTTGTTGATGCTAAAAGCTGGAATTTGATGGAACATTCGATAAGGGTGGCTTTCTAGTACATACGAGTATATTATTAATTTTAGTATCGACAAATATGACGTTATTATGTAGGCAGCTGTAGGCACTTAAGATTAATGACACGAAAAAAGAACAAAATTTCCTTCCACGCGCAAACCTCGCTTTGGGAAATGACAATTAAAAAAGTTTTTTTTTTTTCGTTTTTTTTTCGGATAATATACGTCATTATAAATAATAGTTTTCATTACCTTTATATTGGCTTATTACGTAAATTCTTTTCTAATTTGATGATAATTTTTTCATGATTTTTTATTGATATGCAGATTTGACGTCGCTTGGGGCATTTTAGGCATTATACTGATTGTGATGTGTGGTTGCTTATAAAAAAGTGGTCTATCTTGATAGCAAAGGACACATTTCTAAACAGCCTTTTTTCAAGTGATGTCACACGAGGGCAAATAGAAGTTGCAGCTTTTTAGTAAAAATATTCATCATCACGAGGTTTTTTAGACTACAAGTTCTAAAATACGGCTTATTAAACCAAAATCTCGAAATGGTTTTCGAATAACACACCTTAACATAATTTAATCTAAGCGAATTAGGTACAGTGCAGAACTGCAGACCAGTAAATAGCTAGGGGTTTGTTTGCCGACTGTCACGTAGACAACCTGACATGCAACAGTGACGTGGAAAAACCACTTCAGACAAGAATCTAGAATTTATAAGGAAAATCTTGTAATAATTATTATTGTCTCCTGTAGATAAAAAATACAAGTTGACGGAAAACCACAATTTTCTTCAATTTTCATCCTTCTCACGAAACCCGTCTATACTTACAATTAGTTATTAAAAAATCCCGGAAGAAAAGAGAATAAAATAATGTAGACAAAATAAGAAATCTATATCTTAGTAACATATTCGTAGCATTAAAAGTGTCTCCGACAGAAGGAGGTGAGCAAGACAAGTCAAATTATGAGGATACCGTATTTTATTTTGTTTACTCCCTTACCACAATAAGCTACTTACAACATCAAAAACTGTTTTACAAGTACCTAAGTTATTTGTTAGTATCCCAAAAAAAGATGTTACAATAAACTGTAACGTCGTTTTTCTGCGCTGTGATTAGCCCAATTCATTGTTATACCGTTAAGATAACCAATCAGCGAATAAAATGTCTTTTTTTGAAAGAAAGAATATTTATTTATTTTGCCACACAATTAGAAATAATAACGAATAAATACCAATATTTTTAAATAATAAACATAATGCATTAATTTCAATAATTGTTATATGGCAACAAATAACAAGCTCAGCATATGTTATGATCTAAAGCAGCAGCACAACGCTGGCTTTCAGCTTGTCCCTTTTCGTACAAAAAACACGAAACACGAAAATTGCAAGTAGACACTAAACGATACAAAAAAGTAAAATAAAAAACTATACATAAACAAAAGCCAAATAAAATACGGAACCAACCAAACAAATTACATTAAACAGGTATCTAGGCTAAACCAACAAAAGAAAAGTATACAAGACCCAAATAAAAAAATAAAAAACACAACACAATCGAATTTGCTTTCGGCTAGGCGAGGTATCCCTGCCATGCAGCCTCGAATGTTGCCAGATAGTACAGTGGACACCACATCAAGCTATACACTTACAGTACGACATTAGCCCCTACGTCCAGATCGTGACTCGGTTCCATCTTACAAATTAAGAGTATACAAGACTCGGTAAGTGCTCATAGTGCGCTATGGTTTTTTCGTGTTCCCTACAAACGCAAGCCCAGCCCTGACTCTATTACTATGGGAGGTAAACATTTTTCTTGCGAATTTATATAAAAGTTTGATCAATCCGTGATACTGATCACTTACCAAGCCTCCAGTACGAATTTGGCTTTATAATTAAAAGTCACCTTAATCTACTTCGCTGCCTATTTATAAATATTCACGTTCTTTTATGAAGCTATTTTATTTTTCCCAAGTAAAAATAGCCAATCTCCCAAGAGACCGCCTCCGCCATTGTACGCGAGTGCATTTTTCCTTCGCTAAGGTTTATTTCTAGTCTAGTGTTAATGACTTCAAGTCCCTCGCCGGTTGACATTTAGGTCGCTTCTATAAATACTTTTGTGACGTTTTAACCACGACATGTTGTACAACAAACAGTCGCTTAGTGGCATTCTGTAATCCCCGCTTCCTCGTAACAACAACGCCAACACAATTCTTACAATGTAAAAAATTTAGAGACTGCATTCAGTTCAATAGCAAAATATAGGAAGCATAGTTGATTTCTTTAAGCAAACTAAGAACACAAAGAAAAACATCTACATTGCAAACCGAGGAAATCGTAGGTTTAATTACCCTGTCCAACATTATCCCTAATTAAGAGGATGGCATACCCTAACAACTTTTTTATTACCCGTCCAGCACAATAAGTGTAATGGCAAAGACCTTATTGGCTTTTCATAGAGGCGATTATATGTTGGCTCTTTGTCCTCATGTTCTTGGACGCGTAATACTAGTGATCACGAAGCGAAACAAAAAATTGGTGTGTTTTTAGCTAATACTGAAATATTTTGTAGGGAAAACAATATTGGATTTAGGTAACATCCCTTCATATTTCTATTGCCTATTTAATAAAAAAAAAACAAGTTGATATCTTGACCGCGTCTTTGAAAGGAACGTTTGAAAACAAAAAAAAACATTTTTTTCTTGACAAAAGTATAAATCTTAAAACATTGTTTATAGGTGGAATCCCTAGATAAAAGATCGATAAATCAAATATATTTTCTTCAATATGAGGAGAGACCTAGTTTCTTCCAGTGAACCCTTGAAAACCTGGTATTGTTGATGTTTTAGCGTCAGGTGTCCCGTTAAGGAAAATAAGGGCAACAGCCGGGCAGGCGGAAGAACAAACGCTCCTGAATGGTCAGTAAAAGCCTATAGGTTTATTAATAACTAAACATAAGCCGTAAAATTATCAAAGACGGGATCTTCCCGTAACTTCCCGTATACAATTTGTAAAGACTGACAAAAGAGACACCGTGGCTCCCACTTGAAGGGCATGCTCGCTGACCCAGTTTCCCTTATCGTCCTCCTTCGGGCTTCCTTTTAATTTGAATGCTTTCTAAATTCCCAGAGTAACACTGCTACCGTCGCATTGTAACGTCATCTTTATAATTAATCTTAAGTTTATTGAGATCTAACTGTACTCTAACTTCCAGGTATTACGATGACTAAATCTGCGTATTTCATAATAAGATGTCATTCTCTCTCGTCAGCCATGACATGACGTCACGCAGCAATTCAATTTACGACAACTCAATGGTTCTGACGTCACTAATGCACATATCAGCGTGAATATAGGAAGAATGGATCCGTAACTGACGAGTTTAGAAGCGTAATCGGCTATGAGTATTATACAAATAAATTGTTTTATTTTTAGAAACGTGCCGGTCGCGCCATCTGGTGGCTCCGTCGGAAAAATTTGCTACTCGATTCCTGGTGGTTGAAATTTCGAACAAAACCATATTAAAATAAAGTTCTTATCAGCTCGCTGCAATATGGCTGTTATGTCAGTCGCTGCGGCTGATAAGTGCGAAAATAGTGTGTTTTTAATTTAACATTATATCATTGCAGTATAGAAACGCAGAAATAAAAGTAAATCTGGATGTGAGGAGCTCTGAACCGGGAATCGAACCCGGGATCTCTCGCTTGCCGGGCGATTGCTCTAACCTCTGAGCTATCCAGGTCTCAACACAACTCGTGAATTTACCGATGTGCTTTCCCATACTGCAATGTTATTTATAGATACCCACTTTATAGTGAGCCACTTGGCGCCTAGAGGACGCGAGTGTATTCAAAGCTAGTCAAAGACCATTATGCCCTACCGTCACCTGTTACAGTATCGGGTAGTGAAGAATACACATTTCTCTTATCGAAACTATGACAGAAATAAATTTCTATGTTTGAACACTTGGCGATTTATCCATCGCAAGGAGATATAAATTAACATTATATCATTGCAGTATAGAAACGCAGAAATAAAAGTAAATCTGGATGTGAGGAGCTCTGAACCGGGAATCGAACCCGGGACCTCTCGCTTGCCGGGCGATTGCTCTAACCTCTGAGCTATCCAGGTCTCAACACAACTCGTGAATTTACCGATGTGCTTTCCCATACTGCAATGTTATTTATAGATACCCACTTTATAGTGAGCCACTTGGCGCCTAGAGGACGCGAGTGTATTCAAAGCTAGTCAAAGACCATTATGCCCTACCGTCACCTGTTACAGTATCGGGTAGTGATCTATCGGGAGGAGCTCTGAACGGTTCCGGTCTGATTCCCGGTTCAGAGCTCCTCACATCCAGATTTACTTTTATTTCTGCGTTTCTATACTGCAATGATATAATGTTAATTTATATCTCCTTGCGATGGATAAATCGCCAAGTGTTCAAACATAGAAATTTATTTCTGTCATAGTTTCGATAAGAGAAATGTGTATTCTTCACTACCCGATACTGTAACAGGTGACGGTAGGGCATAATGGTCTTTGACTAGCTTTGAATACACTCGCGTCCTCTAGGCGCCAAGTGGCTCACTATAAAGTGGGTATCTATAAATAACATTGCAGTATGGGAAAGCACATCGGTAAATTCACGAGTTGTGTTGAGACCTGGATAGCTCAGAGGTTAGAGCAATCGCCCGGCAAGCGAGAGGTCCCGGGTTCGATTCCCGGTTCAGAGCTCCTCACATCCAGATTTACTTTTATTTCTGCGTTTCTATACTGCAATGATATAATGTTAATTTATATCTCCTTGCGATGGATAAATCGCCAAGTGTTCAAACATAGAAATTTATTTCTGTCATAGTTTCGATAAGAGAAATGTGTATTCTTCACTACCCGATACTGTAACAGGTGACGGTAGGGCATAATGGTCTTTGACTAGCTTTGAATACACTCGCGTCCTCTAGGCGCCAAGTGGCTCACTATAAAGTGGGTATCTATAAATAACATTGCAGTATGGGAAAGCACATCGGTAAATTCACGAGTTGTGTTGAGACCTGGATAGCTCAGAGGTTAGAGCAATCGCCCGGCAAGCGAGAGGTCCCGAGTTCGATTCCCGGTTCAGAGCTCCTCACATCCAGATTTACTTTTATTTCTGCGTTTCTATACTGCAATGATATAATGTTAATTTATATCTCCTTGCGATGGATAAATCGCCAAGTGTTCAAACATAGAAATTTATTTCTGTCATAGTGTTTTTAATTTATTTTATCTAAAATAAAATGAATTTCCAAGAACTGAGAAAACCATATCATTTAATATTATTTAGTCTAGAAGTAAATAAATTTTTATACTGTTTCGATAAAAACAGTAGCAGATATTGTTACAAGTGGACAAAAAATCTAGGAATAAGGGTAAACTTGAAATTTTCTTGCTTCACTTCTGCATATTAAAATAAAATTCAGGAAAAACCACATCACTATTTGTATCATGTAGATTACTATATATTTTTCTTCTATTAAAAAATGCTATAGTTATCGTATAAAATGGTTATAAAGTTACTCAGTTCAAGGTCGTTGGCGTTGGGAGAAACCTTAACTGGAATTATAAGAAAACTTCATGCATCTTCAGAAGCCGATACCTATTCTAAAAGTTGTATCGATTGCTTTATAAATTAATAAAAAAGCTATACGAAACGCGCTTTATCAAGACTGATGTTAATGACTTTAACCTGCATGTCAATCGCTTTGATTTGAACTTTTACGTATCAGGTCAATCGATATAGGATAGAAAGAAGCCATCAAAATTTTACACGTAAGCAGCGTAATCTACCGACCATGTATTATTCAGTGGAAGAACAGTTTAGCTTTCAATCATTTGCATGCCACAAATGCCTTCTAATGTGCCAGTCACGAACAATAAAAAATAAATCAATTCACTATTAAGTGGGATCATAAACATTGTTGCAATGGAAACGGAAACGCGAGATACGAATGAAGACCGAAACTTGAAAACTTGTGACTATTTTTTGGTCATAATTTCTTGTGTCTCGATTTATCTATATCTATATGTATCTATCTATATCTCTATACCTATACCTCTTTATGCAACGTGTAACAGAAAGGTGTAACCATATTTGAAGAGCTTATTCAGACAATGGTATAGAACTACTTTTACTATAGAGCCAACCCCGAAATCTCAAAAAAAAAAACCATACATTTTGGCCGAGCGGCATTGCATTTTTCTATGAAACAGTAAAAATTTTTTTCGAGATGTATCTACTGTAGGATTTGTTCCATAGTAAAAGTTGTTCTAAGTGTTTATTAAGTGTTAAAAGTGTTTATTGACTGACTAAGCTCTTCAAATATAGTTACACCTTTCTGTTACACCTTGTATAGTATACTAAGATACTAATATAGTATACTAATAATAAAGCAGTCAAAAAGTCGTGTCAGTAAATTCAATATTTTTACGAAATTTAAAATGAAATGGGTAAATTTATTAGTATTGTACAACTCAATACAACAAACAAGTTTTTTTTGCCGTTTTTATAGATAATGGTACGAAACCCTACGTGAGCGAGTCCGACTCGCACTTGGCCGGTTTTTTAATTTTCATGTACATGTAATTTTCATTAACAAGTAACTTAAATAAGATAAATAAGGCACTTAAATAACTTTATGTTGTTATAATTTGACGAAGTTTTATTGTAAAGCATAACCATTTATTCACATTATATATATATTTACATAATATAAACATAGTCAGTCTTTGCCTATATTAGATTCTGAACAACCTACTTAGTGCAATCTGCGACCGATCCCCAGCCTAGGGGCCCAGCCAGCCTAGGGGCCCAGCCAGCCTAGGGGCCCCAACCACCCAGCTACCCCGACCAGGTAGCTTCGGCAGGCGGAAATAGAATTATAGAGAAAACATGTCATTACGGGGCATATTATATACCACGTATGACGACCGTTGATGTTGTTCATTGTTCAGAATCTAATATAGGCAAAGACTGACTATGTTTATATTATGTAAATATATATATAATGTGAATTTATGTTGTTATAAAACTTTTATGTTAGGTACTTAATTTTAATTTTGAATGTGTTTAGTTTAGATATAAATTGTTATTTAAGTTTTAGTTTACATGTAAAAAAATATAGTTATACTTAAATAACATAAATAAAACTCAATTATAAATAATACTTATTAATACTAAAATTAAAAATAGACTAAATTAAATAAAAAAATATTATTTAAATCGCTGCCGCAGGGGAGGGTCCCCAGCAGGCTGGTGGCGTTACCCCGTTGGGTTACGATAAGGTAACAAAATTAGGAAATTCTCGTTATGATATAACTCTGAACTCTTTTTTCTACTCTAAAGTAGAAAAAATCGAGGACAAAAGAGTTATATTTCATGTTAGTTTTTGCACGAGCCTACCAAAGAAAAACACGATGAAAACATAATCATGATTAAAAATACGCGATTGACACACGAGAACTACATTCTCACGCGAACACAGCAAATTATATACTGACGAGTACATGATTAATTACTGCGTCAAAATAAAAAACATTATATTACACTACATTTTATAAAACATAGGATCAATTTTACTTAAAAGCGTGTTTGTTACAAAGGGCAGGCAAAATGCTAAGTCAGCACCCATGGTACGCGGTGCGAAAGCGGCATAAAAGGCACATTATGTTTCAATAACAAATTGATTCGTCGGATAAAAATAAACCAACCCAATAATGTATATTTTTATAATATATATTATTTTTAATATAAATGAAATAAAATATATTTTCACACCACCTGCTCGACAATGTCTAATTACATATCATGCAACATCAACGTAAAGTAACGCATTATATCTCAAGGGATATAAAGTTATATAAAAATCCCTAGGGATTAAAGTGATTTAAATTTGGAACGTCAAATTCGTGTGAAAACACGTGGAAAACAAATGCCCATATGGGATTGTAAAGAGGTTTGTTCGACAATCGAACTGGCCACCATAAGCAGAATTCAACAAAAAGAAAAAAAGCGTTTACAAAGAATGTGAAACAAAAGACGGTGTTTGGTGCTGTGATTGTCAGTGAATTTTATTGAATTATTAATGTTGATAAAAATGTCGAGCTTTTTATTGTCTCGCAGAAGGTGTGAAAAGTAGAGTATGCTCCTCTGGAATAAAGCCTGTCTTTGTCTTGGGCAGCTTGAACCCCTCGCTTTACTCAGGACTCTATATAACTATAACTCTAGAGTCCCTCGTTACGCTCAGGGTTCAATATGCCTCCCGTGACGTAAGACACTGCTTTATTCCCTTAGTGCATAATCTACTATTATTTATGTAATGTAGGTATAACAGATACACTTATTACAGGTAATGTAATATTAGTAGTTAAATAATCTATGTGTATAGGTAATATTTTTATGTCATAAATAATAATATGGGAAAATACGCAGGGGAATAATAAAGGTTGGGTTTACTTAAATTTAATAAAAAAAAACACTTCAATAAAATAAAAATATAGGAATAAGGAATAAATAATATTATAAATATATGCAATACATATAATAAATATATGCCCAACTCCGCCCATTTGATTAGTCTAGCTGAGAAGAAGGGCAAGAAATTTAGCAAGATCATGTCTTTTTTTTTCATAATATTAGTTACAACTAAATGTAAAAAGTAAGCCTATACTTTAATTGAATAAAGAGATAAAAAATACAAAACAGGAGAAAATTATGTCATGAAGACAAAATAGTATATTTCGTGACGAGTATAAAATGGCGGATTTTCTTACCCGAGGAATGAAGCTAGTTTCGACGTGAGCCGAAAGCTTGCATTCCGAGGGTAAGAAAACCCATTTTTTACTCGTTGCGAACGATACTTTTTCTACACTTGATTTATGTATTTAAATATTTATTTTTTTCAAATTTAATGTATTTTGTGACTTTGCAAAGCACGGCGCGGTTTTCAGCTTTTTTTTTCAGGCTTCGGCCGGCGACTTTTATTTGTGGCCAGTATCATTTTGCGAAAAAAGAGTGTCAGACGCGATATAATCGATTATGTCAAGAATCGGAACGCAGGGAATTTCGATTCTAAAGACAAACTAAAGACGTCAAAAAGAACCTAATTTAGCATGAAATAAAGACAAACGTCAAAAAGAACCTAATTTTGCAATAAATGAAATTTCAATACGATATTTCAAACTGACCTGATAGTCATTCCGCAACGGGGCCCGGAAAGTTCGATTTTCAAAACTAATTTCGAGTATTAAATGGAACTTTTTCATAAAGGTAGTAGAAAAAAATATATGTAATACCTTTGTCTACCTGTCCCATATAGTCCATCTGCTTTTACAGTCATTTCATCTATTAACTAATAATTTAATAGATTGTAAGAGATAATCTGATAGATTGTAAGAAAATAAAAACTGGTTTCATAATAACCATCGCGCGAAGTTGTTTTTATTGTTGATCCCACTATTCTGGATTATTCTGAACTTCTTCCGTATGGAAATGGCTAGGATAACCATAAATTTAATTTCCAAGAATATTTTAAAATATTTTTTTTACTTCTAATTTTATTTTATTTTTTATTTAAAAGTGTTCTACTAACATTTATTAATAACATATAAAGTTATCGCGGTTTGGTTTAAAGTCACCTAATATATAATTATATGTGTATTCTGGATTTACGTTTAGGCAATACTCGGCAGTGCGCTTTCTACTTTGGTCACAGTTTTAAACAACAATTTTGCAAAATTGCAACGCACAAAATGTAAATTGGAAAATGATTTCCCACTATCATCAGCGTTCTAATAGACAGTTGATTGCTAACTTTCTATGGTACCATAAAGCTAATCTTGGCCTATGTAGGTTATTGTTGATGCATCGCGAATTTAAGTTCGCCACAATGAGGTATTACGTGGCATTACTAAAAAGCCACTGGCTGTGGCTATGCTAACTATCATAATGGCATTTTCCCATTAATATAATTATGCTTCACACTACTACATTCAGTTATTGAATAAGGTCCAACTTGATTTTAGAATAGGACAAACTAAATTTATACTTGCGATTGTCGGCACTTGGTGAAACTTGAAACACATCTTGAATTAATAACACTTGTACCTACTTATAGTTTCACTTTATTTATGTTAACTCCCAACCGGTTTCGGATTTAACTCCATTTTAAAGGGAAGATGTTAATTAAAATAATTCACTGACTCCAGGCACTCACAGTGCTCACAGTGCCTGGAGTCAGTGAAATATTTTAATTAACATCTTCCCTTGAAAATTGAGTAAAATCCGAAACCGGTTGGGAGTTAACATAAATAAAGTGAAACTATAAGTACAAGTGTTATTAATTCAAGATAGGACAAACTAGTTTGTCCAACGCCAAAGTTCTGGGGTGTCATCCAAAAACTACCTCGAAGGTAATGGGTGTGGCGCGACTCGCCATATCTAACATTTTCACCTTACCTACCGGCTCTTTTCTGCGCTGAAGGATTTCTGAAAAACTAGTTTGGCTGGTGACATAAACCATACAAAAAGGTAAGAATATACTGGATTTTAGGCACAAAGGTTACACAATGGGGCTATACAGATTATAATACTGTTCTATCTGAAGTGCCTAGTGGCGTGCATAGAACTTTTTTATGGAAAAGCAATCAGAAGGTCAAGTTTAACAATAAAAAAAATATGAACAAATTTAAATAACTCTTGAAAAAAAAAATGTTTGTATGGAAATGTTCAATCTAGGGTAGGCAGTGCCTATCCTGGCGTCATACAAACTTTCTTTTTTCAAAGTGTTATTTGAATTGTTTAATTTTTTTTTTATTGTCAAACTTGACCTTCTGATTACTTTTCCGGAAAAAAGTTCTATGCACGCCACTGGAAGTGCCACATCATTTTCTATGCTTGTTTCATTTTCTACATGAAAGAAAAGGTTATAAAGACGTAAAAAGTATGTATCGTCCGCCGTTATGACCGGATCGTCCCAAATTTGCCCAATTTGCGTGAGTATAGTACGTACAGTAAAAACTAGTTCATCACAATTAAGGATTTTACTGTTGCCTATTGCAATTTTATGAATGATTTATGAACGTTATGGATTCCTTTCCAATCCTATTAGCAAAGAAAGTAAATATTAGGTCTTTACAAATGAAATTGCCGTTTTCTATAGATAATTTCAATGAAACTCAATTTTCGGTACTAACATTTTTGCATTTCTTTTAGAACTGACAAATTCAAATTAAATAGTTTCATTTGTGTATGAATGAGACAACATAGCAACAATAATTTTATTTTTGAAATGTTTCAGCGGTAAAAAATTATTAGGAATCTTATCATGGCAATTTGATGGCATTTAGGACGAACTGTTTTTTAAAGATTTATTTTTTATAATCAAACTGAAAATAAAAAAATAATTTAATACGTAAATGTAAAACCTTTCAAACAAAGGTTTAATTGAAATAGCTATTGAATTACAGGAATTATGAACTCATGAATCTGTAAGAAAATTTCGGCAATTTCATATATAAAGACCTATTATCTCGATGTAAATAGACATCTTCTTCTGGGTGTAAGCCAGGTTTTCAATGGACTAGCCTCACAAAAAACTTGTTAACCATGGGACAAGGGTTTGGTAAAATTGCGTATAGGTAACTCGTGCCAATAAAGAACATTTTATAAATGGTGGCCAGAAATCCTGTCAGAAATCCATACTTCGGCCGACATTTATAAAACTATTTTTTATTGGCACGGGTTATATATTTATCTCTATTTGTTACCTAAACTAGCCACCAGTGGTGGTATAAACATGAACCCTATAAGGGGAATGGCAAATTTAATTAAATTAATTCTTAAATAATATCACGACACATTATCTTGTCGCTCGGAGACGGAATAAAAATATGCGGTTAAAATGAACCCTTCACACAAAATAAGATCTCATTATTTCTACCAACACTAAGAATTTCTACAATAGAAAAAGGAATGCTTCGGTGGTTTGGGCATGTATAGATAATGAATGCAAGTAGAGTGACGAAAGAAATTTATAGTGCGCAAGCGCAAGTGGAAGGTAGAGCTCGACCAGTCCGCCCTAGAAGGACGTATGCTGACTGACCAAATTGGCGACATACTGAACAAGGGCAATGCCAAAAGTACCCGGAATTAGAAGAACTTCTATGACTAGACTGATGGATGTGGAGGATGCGAAAGAGGTGTGTCTGGATCGTAGCGGATGGAAATATGTAGTGCTGCCTACCCGTCTGCGAGATAGGCGTGAGTATATGTATGTATGTACTTCTACAAACGTAAGTTTTTACTTTATTCTCATGTTAATTTTATCGTTGTACCCTACACTCGATTAAACAAAGTATCGAAGAGCTTTGTTACTAACTGCGTTAAGATGTATAACAAAATTCCCGAGACAATCCCAGGCCTTAATGAAACCGAATTTAAGAATTATATTAAGATTAGCTTAACTAAGAAAGCCTTCTACTCAGTAGCAAACTATTTTAATGACAAGAATCTATTTTTGATTTCTTAAAAATTATTGTACATATATTTTTGTTGACTTTGTATACTAATGTATCTTTGTGTTTTTGTTTAATTTAAGTTTAGTTTTAAGTTTCGACTAGGTATAACTATGCTAGACATAGTTATTAAAACTGAATAGGTATACTAAATATTTATACAATATTGTTAAAATGAATGACGTGTAAAAGTGTGCAATATTGTTCCTATTTACTGAATAAATATTGTTCCTATTTATTGACTTTGACTTAGTATATTTTTAATATAATTTGCCGACTACCCTCTTTTCTCAAAGGCAACGTTCACTAAGCTCAAGGGCATTGACGATTGTTCCAGCATTAACACCTAACTCAAATTTATTGGCTGTGAACTGACATCAATAGACTTTAGAATGGTTTGCGGGTGCGTGACAATAGTAAGCTCTCTGATAGAAAGTGGTCGACGGGGTTAAAAAACTAGGCTAAATACGAGTACGTACCCGACCTGATCAAATATCAAATCAGACGTCCACAACGACCTTAATGGTCCATGTATCAATAAATAAATAAGTAAGTAAGCAGTAAGTAAATAAAAGCTCTTAAATCACTCGTTTTCGACCTGTGACGAAGGTCGTAGAGAAACATTTCAACCCTTTTCACGTTGACCTAAAATTTAAATGATAAAAAATCTGTTCTGGTTAAACGAGAAGAAATAAGTGTTTGGTGGTTTCGCGTGAAATTTCCCGAACGTTCTGGGGCCTAAAGTATATTTTTTTTAGTAGGAAGCTGATAGTTCTTGATAGTGGGAAATACGCTTTTAACTCCAATGTTGCATGTGTCATTTCACATTGTCGCGAACTTTTGAATGTTGCAATTTCCACTGTCAAAAACAGTTTCCTCCTTCGTGAAAAAATTATACTTTAGCTGAGAAAAATTAGATAATTTGTGTCTACTGAAACCAACGATTTCAACAATATGACTGTCAATGCAATTATATTTTTGTTAAAGAAAATCTGAATAGCTGATGAGTAGTATTATTTGAAAAACACGGAAATATTCAAGAACTCACCGAATTTTTAAATAGTTGTTTGCTACAGGTAAGCCTTGTTTTGTGAGTAAGTCATCAACATCTTGACTTCATGCTATTGTACTGAAACTAGTTCTTTGTTCAGGTTAGACAAACATCGGTCCGTACACAATGAATTCTAGATCTAGGCTTACAAAATAACAGGTCTGTGATAAAATAAAACTAAAGTAATTATGGTAAGCCAAGCAGTTCAACAAATACGAATTCTTGTACTACTTAAATATTTGTTATCTTATCAGGAATTACACAGTTTTAGATTTGCTTGATTGAGGAACCAAGATCTGGTACTAGAAATTGGCACAGTTTAATTTATGATACGAGTATAACCACAGTCTGGTCCACAGATAATATAATACTAGATATAACTAAAGAAAAATAAAACTTCTTTTATTTCTTTTGTTTTTTTAATAAACCTTTATCATAAAACATATTCGTCTATTAAAATGTCTAAAATTAAATAAAACCTATGTGAAATTACAGAATTTCCCATTTGTGCCATTTTTAAATCATTTTTCTTTCGTATCACTCGGAACACGATATAATTGTTATTACCTATGTTTGCTGAACTGCTTACATAAGGTTATTATCTAAAATATATATGAGATTCTTTTTCTTCTTCATACATTTTATAAAACTTTGAATCAAAGGTAAAGGGCAGAAGATGTAGTCTAATATATATATATTTTTATTTAAGCTTTTAATATACCTCTTCAAAGTAATTTCAATATTGCAATATGAAATTCGAAGAAAGTGAAATTTCAGCCCACCCTACTGTATACTCACTTCCGATATCAATATGTTACCGTTAAAGGTTCAGTATATATATATATATATATCACCTATTGGTATATGTAACCGATTGTTATGACAGCAGTGGCTGCTGACAACTGCCCCTCCCCCCCAACACCTACTGAGAGGTCCTGAAGCCATAGGTTCAGCTAATAACAACAGTAGCGAACACGCAAAGCTATCATTTTTAATGATCTAGTCCAGGGTTTCTCATACTTGTAGCCCCACGTACCTCTATTAACTTTCCAAGTCGACTTAACACGCCATTGAAGGATTTTTATTTAAATATAAAATATAAATAGTGATTTACTACGTAATGTTGATAATTCGGTTAGATTAAATTATGTTAAGATGTGTTAATTCGAAAACCATTTCGAGATTTAGGTTTAATAAGCCATATTTTAGAACTTGTGGTCTAAAAAACTTTATAGTGATGAACATATTTATGAAAAAGCTGCAACTTCCATTTGCCTTTGTGTGACGTCACTTGAGAAATGGCTGTTTAGAAATGTGTCCTTTGCTATCAAGATAAATTTATAATAATTTGCTTCCAACTAAATTGACAGCTGGATGATAGATGAGTAGACAGACAAAGACAGACCACTTTTTTTATATCACACATCAAAATCAGTATAATGTATCAGTATAAATTCTCAAGTAACGTCAATACGGACAATTCTTTAAAAAATCTTGTAAATCTTGTCTAGAACCCCCTACGATCAACTGGTGAACTCCTGGAGGTTCGCGTACCCCACTTTGAGAAACCCTGCTCTAGTCTATGGTGGGTTCGTTCAGCCACTTCTACCTATTGAGTGAAGACGAATGATTTTTAGTGCTCCGATAAAAAAGCCTCAGTTTTTGTCCGTCCGTCTGTCCGTATGGAAATTAAAAGAATTTATTTTCGACCCAAAAAAATGTTAATCTAAATCTTGATATGAGTAATACTTGCGACTGTCGGCACTTGGTGAAACTTGGATAACAACATGATGAATAAACACACATGCACTCGTTTCACAGTTTATTAGCTTATTTGACCCGACCAGCTTTGGTTTAACACCATCATCAACTGTTTAGACTGATTAGATGTAATTCCGTGCAATAAATCTTATATTATAATAGGTATTTATTAATTCCAAATTTATATACATTTGTATAACGTCGCTGCGCCTGCAAAATCCACTATGTGATTTTAAATTTAATGTAATTTTAATAACTATTTTCATCACGATACGAATTAAAATTGCATAAAATTTCAAATCACATAGCGGATTTTGCAGGCGCAGCGACGATATATACATGCTATATTTAATAATAAATGATATGTAACTAATTGGTAAATGTCAGAAGCCTACTAAATACAAATTTAAATTTACAATTTTGCCTACTCTATAATTAAAATTTTTCTATTTGTGTATTAAGAAATTGATATTTTTTATTTTCTCTTTCTAAGATTCTCTAGTTTCGTTTTTGTTTTACTTAAAAGAAGAAGTATTATTTTTTTGTTTACCTAAAATTTTCACCTGCCACCTGCAGTTAAATACTATACCATATCTGTACACTGACACCCACGTGTGAGGCTATGCCTATATTGGGGCCACAGAGTTATTTATTGTTTTCGGTTAAGACGTTTTTTGGTGAAACAAATACTTTTTTTTTTTTATTTGAAATGTTATAGTAAACCTTCATCATGTAAATCTTATTCTATTTAAATGAAAAGGAAGAAATAGAATACATAATTTATTAATATGACAGTCATTGACGTACGGTAATGATGACAGTGAGTTGACATCATAATTGTTAAATAATTACACAAATAATAAATAATATCTTGAGTTAAAAGCACTTGTACAGTAGTTTCACTTTATTTTTGTTTTCTCCCAACCGGTTTCAGATTTTACTTCATTTTCAAGGGAAGTTGTTAGTTAAAATACATTTCATTGACTCCAGGCACTAGCTCTGAGCAACGTAAACAATAAATAATATATTCAGTATGAAATCTGTGCCCATGTCACCGAAAACTAGTCCTATGACTTGAATACATACTTAGAATTTAAAGTGAGTTTATTTTTTAGATACGAGTAACACTATGTGAATATCTATAATGTATAAATATCTATAGGTACATGAAAAATGTTCCTGCAAGAACTCACAATCCAATATGTAAGTAAGACATAGTTCTATCGACTTTATTAACTAGTTCGAAGCTAGCTCAGAGGTTAGGTGTTGTTAAACACAAGATAATGTACCGTACACATTTATATACATCGCAGATGAAAGGTTAATCGATTTGGAAGAAAGAAATCATTGCATACACGTCCCTTACTATACACACTCACACCCACTTTACACCCCTATCGCCAATATTACAAAAATTGGCAGCGGCGATTTCTTTGATGGTACTAACGGAAAAGAAATAATTTTTCGAAGATATATTATATTTGTGTCGATTCGGTGTAACACCCTTTAACTTATTTGACAGGACTAAACTTAATTCAAGCGTTCTGTCTTTTTCGTTCGTTATCGAAAAGACAAAGTCAGGACGCTTAAAATAAGGTTATTCCTATCAAATAAGTTAAGTCGTGTTACACCGAATCGACACCACCGTCTATTAAGGGGAACGAAAATACAAACAGAAATAAAATGTCAGCTTTCGGATGATTTTGTTGCAATAATTAGGTTACGTATAGCCATAAAAAAAATACATGTTTTTGGTTGAACTTTAAGGTATTCATTTTCCACAAACCACGTTAATCGATTCATATTTGTACTGTCAATGAATTTTTTTGTAACCCTCTATTGCACACTTCTTATCGATTTTGTTTCAGGTATCGCTTTCGCGATTTTGTTGGTTTTTTTTAATAAAATTAGTGTGAATGATATCTATTCATTTTCCAAATACCACGTTATTCGGGTCAAAAAAAGCACCCCCTTTTTTCAAAAATACGTAAATCCACTGATGCAGTCAGCGGCAGCAAGATATTGTCAGTGTCAGTCTACGCCTAGCGTTGGCGCCCGTAAGACGTGGAACCTGTGCCCTTTTTTGCAAGCTATAAATATCTCCCAAAACTACTTCAAAACACATTGAAATTAATTTTATAAAGTAATATTTCGAAGAGCATCATATTCCTGCCGTTAAAAACTCAACAAAATATGCGTATGAGTGATTTAGCTACATCGTGCCATAGTCATAACAACAAAACTGAATGAATTTGGAATGAATTCATACTTTTATGCGGGAAAATAATATATGTTACTCTAAAAGAATAATTTTGTGATCGTTATTGAAACCCAAATTAATTTACTTATACTTACTGAGATCTGTAACAAAGGTCAATTTTCGTGAAATTACCCTCTAGTATTGGCTCACCATTTCAGGTCCAATAAGTGAAGTTTTTTGCAAATTATATAGGTACACTTACTTGGGATAAATCGCCAAGCATTTAAAATATAGAAATTTATTTTGAAATATTTACAGTGCATGGCAAAATTATTAGATCGTAGATAATCCTGTCGGTACATGTTCAGGTTCTGTTACGCAAAATGAAAACAATGAAACTCTTTTAGGATTAATTTGTTATCCCTATGTTTGTCTGTCTGTCCGTTTGTCTAGACAATTTTTTCTGGGTAAAATTAATAAATACCAATACAAACGGCCCTCTGTACAGCTGTAAAAACATACTTTTGACGTTTTTATTTATATTACGTTTTAGGTTTTTACGTTTTTTTTTTTACGTTTTTCAAACAAATTTTCTCACTATGAAAATGTAGGGATGAACACTTGAGATAATATTTTGCATTTAAAAGTCAACACAGAAAGGAATTGTTGAACAAATAATGTAAAAAATATGAAAACCATGTTGTTCTATTCTAAAGGGATTAATTATCTACTGTTCAATGTGGCGATAGCTTTGTTTATTTTTTTCCTTGAATTATTTTTTACTAAGATAACAAATAGTTTAATACAAGGTTTTCCTTAAGAGGTCCCTTTACCCCTGTATTTTTCTTAAAATTCATACAATAGGTATAAACCGAATGTGAAGTCTACAGCTTATTTTCTTCATATCTTTTTTCATGAGTATATTCTAGTGACATCTAACTACGTCTCTATACAGCCCAAAAAGCAAAATTTGATAAAACACCATCATAATAGCTGTCAGGATATCGTCAATATTGCCTCGTTTTTACGCAAAGTTTAACAAGTTTGTATATTTTTATCTATACTGGAAATAAAAAAGAGAGAAATACAGGCGTCGTTCATGTTAAGATGACTAAGTTTACACACTTTGCTAATTATAAACAATTACCGTTTCATGGAAAACTGTTTTGACCTGAAACCATTTCACAAATTCAATTAACTTATTTTGAATATCTTGTCATCTTGCACTTCTTGATGAGAAATACAATTTCAATAAGTAAAAATACAACTTTTAGTTAAGAAAACTTATAGTTAAAAGTCTGCTGTATGCATTAACATATTTTTAATTATATTACAATAGTAATAAAATAATTGGCTTATCCGTCGTCGTGATACCAGCCGTAAATTTCTTAAATAATCTGATATCACGCTTATGGAAAACCCAATTATTTTGAAGATACCATAATACTCGTATCATTAAAATATGTTTATGCATATAGCAAACTTTTAACAATAAATTGTCTTAGCTAAAAGTTGTACTTTACCGTTATAATTATTTCTTAATATTTTGTTACAAATTCGGAGAAATAGCCCTTAAGGAAAACCTTGTATGAAAATATTTGTTATCTTCGTAACAAAGAAAAAAAAATAAACAAAGCTATCGCCACATTGAACAAACAGTAAATTATTAATCCCTTTAGAATAGAAAGATATGGTTTTATATTTTTTACATTATTTGTTCTACAGTTCCTTTCTGTGCTTTCTTTCTAATGCAAAATATAATGTGAAGTGTTGATCTCTATATTTTCATAAGGAGAAAATTTGTATGAAAAAGTTAAACAAAAGGCCATAAAAACGTTATAATATGTATATTTTACAGGGCTGTAAATATTAGCATTTATTGATTTTACCCAGAAAAATTGCCTAGATAAACGGACAAACAGACAAACATAGGGACAACAAATTAATCCTAAAAGAGTTTTGTTTTTTCATTTTGCGTAAAGGGACCT
This sequence comes from Ypsolopha sequella, assembly GCA_934047225.1. Taxonomy (NCBI): domain Eukaryota; kingdom Metazoa; phylum Arthropoda; class Insecta; order Lepidoptera; family Ypsolophidae; genus Ypsolopha; species Ypsolopha sequella. The sequence goes on from OW203996.1 coordinate 17,180,902, forward strand.
GAACATTTCAAACTATGATACAAATAAATTTCTATATTTTTAACACTTGGCGATTTATCCCAAGGGTAAACAGGTGTCCCAAAAGTCAACGCTTTCCCTTGGAAGGTTGGTAGGCCAGCTCATGACTGACCAGAATATCAAATTATGACCTCAGCAAAAAGTAGATAGTCTTAGAGTTGATGGTACTTTTATAAATTCGAATAGATTTTTGAGAGTCAAAGCTAACCAGTTCTAAATTCTAAGAATAAAATTTTTGTTGCGCAACTCTGAATAGTCATGCTATTGATAAAGTCAAAAATAAACCTTGAAATGCTGTTACATCAGGAAGAAAAATAAAAACCCAATTTATGAGCAATTTTTTGTAATTAGGTTAGTTCGATACCACACCCTGAAAAAAAATGTCCTATGTTAGTTTTGCAAATTGTCTTAAATAACGGCTCATCAAATATTGTTTTTCAAATGATCTGGCAATTTCTGTGTATTACTTTTGAAAAAAAAGTTATTGCTATTTTACTACCAAAGAAGCTGCGTATTTTTTTAAATAATTAGAATTTAGAATGAAAGAGTGGCGGGCAGTAAAAATATTTGACGTTCATTAGAAATGCCATTTAACACGCGTTAGAGTGAGATAAATAGTGACGCTATTTAAAATGAGTTGGAATGAGATAGTAACGCAGTTAAACGTGGTTGAATGAGAGAGGCATAATTGATATAGGCTACAGTGAGATAGATAGTGACGTGGTGCATTCCTTCTGAGAATATTTGTTAGTTTCCACTTTTTGTAATAACAACTTTAGTAAAAAAAATTTGTAAAGAAATTTTTGGTCCAATATATTTTCCCGCAAGTGTAAAACCAGCTCAACGGGCGAAAAATATTTAAAGAATGGGTAATGGTGACAATTAACCGTCACGATATTATTATGTATCTCTAAAGGAGTGTCTGAAATGTTCCGAGGGTCAACTGATAAATCAAACACTCAAAAAACCACTTTTAGCCGACCATAATAAATTTACGTCCCGACGTGATAGCAAGTAGGATCAATGCCGTGTGACGATGATCGAAATACACTAATAAATTAGATAAAATAAAATACGTATTACTTTTGACCCTGCCTCGTCCACTCTATTCGTATTTTTGCTATGGTGACGCGAGCTTAGAGACCGGGACGAATTTCCCCTCGCGCGCTATCGTAAAATAGAATAAGCCACGCCCGGGACTGGTTTTTGTTTTGGCTATGTCATACTCTTAATCTTAAAATCTGTTCCTTCATTGTAAAATAGTCCTTATTATGGATAAGACGAAGCCAAAGGTGGGGAAAGCTTTTCACGAGGGCGAAGTGTGTGAAACAAGAACACCATCAGGACATAAAAAAGTTATGAAGCGAAAACGTAGAAATGTATTAGCGATTTATTTAATTCCCTTTTTAAGTTATAAATCATAAATAAGAACCGATCAATTGCGAACTCGACTAACTCGACTAAACCGTGCCTCTTAAATCTCTATAACTTTCCTGTTTTATTCACGTGCCCCTCCAGTTTATGGTACATTTTCAGATTTTTCGATCGTATACTTTCAGAAATAAGGGAAACATAATTTTGTATACATTTCCTCAAATAACTTAAAGAATACCAAAATGAAAGAATATAAACATAAATTTAGAATGATGCCCTACTTGCTAGGGTAAAACAAAATATTTATGAGACAAAGCTTTCAATAAAATATATTTGGGCAAGTACGACATACGTTATTATAATATCTATTCCAAATTACAAGTATATCTCAGAGAAACTGTGACAGATAGACAGACATACATAAACACATAAAACATCAGGGTTCTTTTCTTCAATATTGAGTACGGAACCCTAAAAACCGACTAGCTTGTAGTAGAAGGCTTACGAAATTCCAGTAAATAAGCTCAATAAGTTTTTGGACCAAAAACATTAGAGTATAGCCTCCGAAAGAAAAACATACATACATATACGCCTGTATCCCAGACAGGTAGACAGAGACTACAGATTTCCATCTGCCAAGATCCTGACCCACCTCTTTCGCCTCTTCCATCAATCTAGTCATACAAGATCTTCTTTATATTCAGAGCAAATATTTAGGGTAATTCGACACAAGGTACTTAAATTACACATCAAAGAAGAATGCAGGACTCTCAAAATTGGGGTTGTTTAGATTTACTTAAGACAAGGGTATAAAGGATCTATTGGAAATTTCCTATAGCCTCAGAAGCCTTTTATAGTCGTGTCACGGATATATTCCGTTAGTAAATATCAGTAAAAGTGCAGTAGCCACTTGGAACTTAAATAACTGTATTACATGTTGTTATTCCTTTATGATTTTCCCATCCTTATGATGACAGCACAAACAATCAGAATGCATGCGCGTGAGTCTGTTGCAAGTCCGTCCTGCATATAGATTGCTCTTTACCAACGACGTACTATCGGCATAATGAAGCGACAGACAAATGTTGCCTTTGAAAAGAGAAACCGTGTCTCGGGTGTTTTTATTTGAGCAAAATTAGCAATGTCACTGCGATTGATCAAGGAGTTTCTCTTTTTATTTTAATTTGATTCGTCTGTTTCTTTAAAACGCGCTTCTAAGGTGATCGTAGTCGTTGCAAAGTTGTTCTCTGGGGATCCACAGGCAAAGCAAAGCTAATTATAGATGGCGCTAGCATAAAAGTCCGGCTAATAAATACTACGGTCCGGCTATGTCAAACTTTGTTTTTGTGTGTTTAGGTTTTACTACTCCATTGTCTCGCAATTTTTTTACATCCTCTGATCACTTATTTTCCAATATGTTATATATTTGATATTGTTATTATGTTATTAATTTTCAATACGGGGTTTTTCGGGAATTCATTAACACCATTATTAAAGCAACCTGGTACGGCAGACAAAGGCATAATTCCAATAAATTAAGGCGCTACGGAAAAAAAAATCGACACTTTAAGAACTTGCATATCTACTTCGGTAAGTAATATAATTCTGTTGATAAAATAGTATACTATTTTTGGAATCTTTTTCTGGGGATCTGTTAAAATAGAAACGCGATTGGAAAAATTCGGCTCGATAGAAATGTTTGTTGAAATTAGGTCTTTTTCGACACCAAATTCTCCTGGTTTGAAAATTTTGAATGACATATGGACTGCAATTGTATATTATTAGATGGGTTTTAACGGTATCTAAGACCAGCGGGCCTATTATGTATCTCTAGTTGCCTTCAGCCCCTCTATTCTGTATCTTTAGTTGCCAACTGGACTAGGTGCTTATCATCAAAAACATAGCTAAAAACTGAAATTTCAAAATTGCCATTAATGGGTACTGAACTACTTACAAACCGTGTCGTCACTTCAAGTGCGAATATATCCTAAAACAATCGGAATTCGACAGTATATGTATGTTTTTGATGATAGACACCCAGTCCAGATGGCAACTTGAGATACATAATAGGCCCTCTGGTTGAACGAAATTTTGATAGCAACTTTAGTACATTTTATATTAATAAAAAACCGACCTTTTGCTACTTTTCCACGAATCCGTCCCTCTCGCACTGAGGGTTTTTTCGCATATGGAGTAACAGGGACGCTAAAACTTTTACATATCGCCTTAAGCGAAAAAGTTACGCAAAAACCATAACAGTGTAAGTATTTTTTTTACTTCCTCTTATTACCTGTATTGCAATATGTCATATATTTGATATTGTTATTATGTTATTAATTTTATATACGGGGTTTTTCGGGAATTAATTAACACCATTATGAAAGCAACCTGGTACGGCACAGTGGCGTGCACAGAACTTTTTGCTGGAAAAGCAAACAATTGGTCAAGAACAACAATAAAAAAAATATGAAAAAATTTTAACATCACTTTGAAAAAAAAAATTTTGTATGACGCCAGGGTAGACAATGTCTACCCTAGAGTGAAAATTTTCTATACAAACTTTTTTTTTTCAAAGTGATATTTAATTTTTTTTATATTTTTTTTATTGTTGTTCGTGACCAATTGTTTGCTTTTCCAGCAAAAAGTTCTGTGCACGCCACTGGGTACGGCACACAAAGGCATAATTCCAAGCGAAAATCACAAAAAGTTACGCAAAAACCATAACTGTGTGTGTACTGAAATGACAGATTTTCATGGCCGGGTTGACGATGCGCCCTCTACAGGGATAATTTAGCAGTGTGGATGCTCATTCGAAACTGACACATAGATAAATTATAAACAAAATTTTGCAATCATAATCTTTAGCATAAATATTTATAACTAAGGAATTAAATCACGTTAAAGAAATAAGTACGCATTCAAAATAAGATGTAAAGTGATGATTTATTTTCGACGTTCCTACCCAAAAGGTTAAAAAGGAACCATTATGGTGAGACTCCGTTCACTCCGTTGTCCGTATGTAAGTCACAGCTTCATCACTTTTAACCTCAAAGGCATACTTTTTAAGATAGTGCGGAACCCTCGGTGCGTGAGTTTTTCAACCACTTGCCGATTTCACAATAAAAATAACCTATAAACAAGGACTCTTTCAACAACCATTTTGGTATGATCCGACTTTATTCCTTGGTCAAGCTTCTATCGAACGTTGATATAATAACACAATTTGTCTTATAATCTGTTATAGAATAAAACCGAAACTACAAAGTGAAATTAACCGAAAATATATCATTCTTATGAAGCCTTATTTAGGTGGGTGAATAAATACAAACAGGTGTATTGACCGGAGCTTTGTGTAAAGGCCCCTTTTATTCAGTTTTACAAATCTAATACCGTTAAAAATCGATAGTCCATATAGCAATGTCAACACAATAGGCTGAGGCCATCAATCTGTGCCATTTCCTCCGCCATCCGTTGCCCCTCGGCCCTCGCCTCACCCCGCACGCCCTTTGCCTGCCCTACAAAGGTGACAGAAGGATAATTAACTGGGTGAAAGCCCCCAATGAAAAATGCATGTAGAATTAACATCAATATCAATAGATACATCGAAACAATACATATAATAAAAGAGTAGATAATCTATGTCTATAGGTAATAAAACTATTACCTAATAACTGAAAATATATACCTAAATATAAAATAACTGTCAAATATCTATTTTTGTAATTCGACTGACGACGACCACAAGTTGGTCGAAATATATCTCGATATTAATTAACACTTTTTTGTTTTTATTTATAATCTGTTTAAAATATAAAATAACAGAAAATTGTCAAGTCAAGTATATTAAATTCTATTAAAAAGCTGTAAAAGAAACATCTGTCTTCCCATTGATGATACAAAAAAAAAATAGCGGGGTAGGATAATTAAATTATACAAAAAAAAATACGGGATTTTTGTCGGTATTTCATGCATCACGCAAAAACTACTGAACGGGTTTTGATGTGGATACCACTGTAGGATCCTCAGTAGTGAGACATGGATTATACAGCAAGAAGGAAGGGAGATCACTTTTCGATAACTTATTGTCAAACTTAAAACCTGGGATACTCTTTATTGCGAGATTCCCAAGGTGGCTGCATTATCTTCTTCCACGCGGACGAAGTCTCTGACAATAGCTAGTGTAAAAATAAATTGTAAAATGGCAAAAAAATACATGTACCAAGTTTCGCCTACGCAAATAACATGTTTGACGTTGATTAGCACTGCATACGCGCTGCAATAGAATACGGTAATTGGGCCGCAGTGCGAGTTCACCTCGCGCACCGAAGGTTCTAAGCACGTGCATGTAAAATCGATTTTTAGGTAGCGTTCCTAAACGCCAGGGCAAATGTGCAATTTAAACTGTCAAAGTGAATTTTACATTTCTGACAAGGTTTATGAACTGTTCGTTTTCCACCGTTGTGGGACGGCGGGTCTACCACGTAATTCTGATTTTCATCAACATCAACTTGAGATTGAAATTTGACGTGCGTGCAAAAGAGATGGTATGTTAGGCGAGCGCCGTCGCACGCACGTCAAATTTCAATCTCAAGTTGATGTTGATGAAAATGAGAATTACGTGGTAGACCCGCGGGTGACAGTTAATTTTTACCTCTACGGTAAGGATCGCTACCTTATTGTAGAAAATTTTAGGTCAAATCGCATACTTTCAGAAATAAAGGAGGGAACCTAGTTATTACGACCATTTTTATAACAAAACGGAGCAAAGGGCAAAACGGAGCCATTAATTTCAGTCCGCTGTCCATCTGTCCATCCCTATGTCACTGCTCTCCAGATAGAGACCTAAAATAAAACCCTCAGGGCGCGAATCCGGCTAGCACTTGACCGGTTTTTTTTCAAATTCACTTAGCTCAACAAAAATAAGTGATTCGTTGGGACTAAATATAAATTGTTGTCCCATTGGGTAAAAGTGTGACAGGTTGGGATATTTTCTTATTTTTTGTCCTAACGAGTCACACTGTGACAGGTTTGAGTGTGACTCATTGGGACCAAACGCTATAAAAAGAGAAAAATATTTTGATATGAAGGTTTTTAACTAGCTGGTGTGGAGTATTATGCTATTTATATAGCTATATTTATGACAACCCAAACTTCAAGTTGATAACTTTATCCATTTATGACAAATAAGAAGCACATATTTTTCTCTTTTAACATATCGTCACGATATAAATCCCTGACGGGGTGTCAGAGGTGTTCACAAGCGTGAACTGTGAAATGCAAGTCACAGTCCACACTTGGTACACCCGCTTTTCATCGACGATTATTACGTCCCAAACGTGATGGGTGGTGAACCCTATCACGGTACTTCGAGCACAAATGGACCAGAAGCGCGCAAACCAAACACAAATTAATGTGCACCGTGGGTTTTGAACCCACGACCACTGGGTAGCAGCCGGCGAGGGCTCTACCACTCGGCCACAGAGGCAGTTTTCTCTTTTCTGAGTAAATAAATCGAAAATATCAGATGATGCATGACATATAAATTAAGCATGGATCCTTTTTTAAAACGAAAATTTAGTAATATTGACGTCAATGTACAATTTTAAATTTACATTCTAAAAATCTTTTAGAGTAGGTTAATCAATATTTAGTTGAATTGTTAGATTGTATACTAACTAAGGTAACAGTGAGGAATTTATCCAAGCACGCGAATGAGTTTTGAAGCAAGTGCATATAAAATGTTAACCTAATTGACATCAATTTTGTTTCTAGACCGAGTAACTGGACTCTTAGCGATGGTCCAAGGCACGAGCTGTGGAGTTATAACAGAGATGATAATGTTGAAGTTACATTAGTTACGGGCTTTTTAGATGGGAGGGGTGAGAAGCATAGATATCATACTATACCCTATCCAAATTTTCGTGGCAGATGCGATCATAAAACGCTTATACAATATGTTCTAATCCGGTCCCACGTTTTATTGCTCGGCCTGCCACGAGCCTTTGGACAGGGTATAGTATTATTCTAATATGAGTGGTGGTAGTAGTAGCAGGTGGTAGAGCTGATACCGTGCTCGACTGTGGAGGTACCACCACTTACTTGGAGACCCCCTCGAAGTTATTCGGGGGAGAGTAAGAGGACAGCTCACAGGCAAAAAACCAGAAGGCCCACCAAGCCTGGGACCGATGGATGGCGGTACATCCCTAATAGCCGGGCCTTATATGGAACAGACTGGTGACGAGCAGCGGCGTCACTGATGCGAGGCTTCCGGCACCGCGCTCAGCAACCCGCCTGCCCAGCGTGTGTGAGTATGGGCAATTCTTCCAGGATGACCGCCGGAAGTGGCTAAGTCCTGGAAAGGCTTATGTCCAGCAGTGGACGATATAGGCTGATGGATGAATGATGAGTAGTGAGAAGTGTTGGGCAGGAAGAGAAAGGATTCATTCTTTAACCTACTTTCATGTCTTTCACTTCCCTATACGATTCAGTAGGAAACTGTGACACTTGTTCACACTCTCCACTCCAATGAAACACTCACCCCTTGCTCCCTCTCTAAATTGCCTGTACTTATGCTTGTCTATAATATTTATGTAAAAGCACCTTTTCTTCCAGGATAGCGAAATCTTAGAAAGGCCTGCATTGTCCCAGTGGACGAACCAGGACGAACGAAGATGGATGAAACGCGCTAAGCACTGTGTTCGCCTGAACTCCAAATAAGCCCACTTCGCCGATAATGGTTTTATTTATTAATATTAGCATAAAATTAAAATTTGTAAAACTTATGACTTGAACCTAACACATTGACCAAAATCAAATACACACAAAAGCTACAAGCGTTTAAAAGTCAATATTTGAATTCACACTCCGGTCTGGCTTTACACTCAGCGAAGAGCACTTATTTGGAGTTGGAGCGGAAACGGCGCTCTTAAATTAAGTCTACGAGTATATCGGCCAGTTTCTGAATTAGAAAATCTCATTCAGCGATACTTAGGCACCGAATTAGCCATCACAGCAATTTCATTTAACCTGAAATTCTCAAGTGTGAAATCAGAGGTACAATCTTTAAATATCTCATTTAATAAAGATTACAAGGTGATACCATAAATTATAAACTACATGAATTTAAGAATAGTTTTGTTCACCAAAAACTTCAATTAACAAGAAGTGTATCATATAAACAATGAGCGTGCGAATCTTTGTCACTCTTTTGCAAAAGTTTCTGTATTCTTGTATGTATGTTTTGGAGGCCAAAATGTTTGTAAAATGTCACCCTGCATTGTTACCGGCAGTTAGCGACGTCTTTAGTTATAATTTAAGAGACAGAGAAGAACCTTGTCTTACCCAACATGAAGTGTGAGCTATTTAGTAGGAGCAGTTATTCGATAGCCATAAGAATTTCCAAAAAAAATCCTCGGGCAATTAAAGAACTGTCATTACCACAATTTAAAACGAAATTAACAACATCGCTAAAGCAAGCTAATTGGTATAATATTCAAGATTACCTACAATCAATATATTATTATGTTTTAATTTGAGGACTATAGACTATCTCTGACCATCTTATTTATATCATACATATATTCACGCCTGTCTCCCAGAGGGGTAGGCAGAGGCTACAGATTTCCATCTGCTACGATTCAGAAACACCTCTTTCGCCTCTTCCACATGCATAAATCTAGTCATACAAGCTTTTCTATTCCGGGTACTTTTGACATGGCCCTTCTTCAGTATGTCGCCAATTTGGTCAGCATATGTCCTTCTAGGGTGACCTGCCCCCCTATTCTGTATCTTTAGTTGCCAACTTCATGAGGTGCCTATCATCAAAAACATAGCTAAAACTGAAATTTCAAAATTGCCTTTAGTGGGTATTGAACTATTAACAATCTGTGCCGTCACTTCAAGTGCGAAAATATCCTTAGGACATCGGAATTCGATAGTATATATATGTTTTTGATGATAGACACCCAGTCCAGAAGGCAACTAGAGATACACAATAGGCCCGCTGGTCGAGCTGTACCTTCCACTTGCGCACCATAAATTTCTTTCGTCACTCTACTTTCATTCATCCTCTCTACATGAACAAACCAAAAATGTTATTTATATAATTGAATGTATTTTAACCTTATGAATGTAACTTTGACAAATATGAATCTTGACTTAATTTTATATTCTATAATTTTAATAATGTGAAGTGTGTTTGTTAGATTTCAATGTAAATAATTCGTGTAATATTTAAATTTGCATGCCAATATTAGTGAAACATGTCTCGTGCTCTTTAAATATTTCTAAGAACTGATTTGGTACCATGTTTTACGCAAATAAATAATCTAAAAAGGTCGTATGTCCGAACGCTTTCTTTACAATCCATGACAAGTAGTGCACATCCGAATATAAAGAACGTGATGCTTCCGGTTCCGCTTATATTTGCACATGTTCTAAAATGACTTTGATTCCTGTTTTCTCTAATCATTTTCCAAATGCTAGTGTAACGTTTATGGCTCTTACAAATTACTTTCGGCTATTTTCGGGCATCCGAAAACTAGCGAAGATTTCTATGTGGTCTAGATCTGTATGTACTCAAACTTGTATCATAAATGTAGGAAGGTTGAACGCCACGAATAAAGTCCCCTATAAAACTACTTATTGTCAAGGAATAAATACTGTAAAGTTTTAGCATACTTGTTACACCATATGTGAAAAAACCCTCAGTGCGAGAGGGACGGATTCGTGGAAAAGTTGCAAAATGTCGGTTTTTTATTAATATAAAATGTACTAAAGTTGTTATCAAAATTTCGTTTATCTTGGTCTTAGACATAGAGTATATTGAAGTCTTAGATACGGTTAAAACCCATCTAATAAAATATAATTACAGCCCATACGTCATTCAAAATTGTCAAACCTGGAGAAATGGTGTCGAGAAAGAAAGACCTCATTTCAATGAATATTTTTGTCGAGCCGAATTTCTCCAATCGCGTTTCTGTTTAACAGATCCCTAGAAAAAGATTCCAAAAATAATATACTTTTTTAACAAAATAATACATTCTTTACTGAAGCACATATTATACAAGTTCTAAAAGTGTCGATTTTTTTTTCCGTAGCGCCTTAATCCGCGGTATTTCCTTCTTTGCGTTCTCTCTATGATTTCAATCTAGATTCGTAACGTTCTGGTACGTGAACATACTTTATAAGCTTTCATTGAATCAAATTCAATCGTTTGATATGGCAGTGCACATGGCCATCGCGTGGCAGATTTATTCTTCTAATAAATTCCGCTTATTAAACGCTCTACTAATATAAAACACCATAAAAATACTGTACGTACAACGGAAAGTGTGTTATTCGTACATGAACTCGTATCAGGCAGAAATCAGGTGACCTTTTTATCGCAATAAACCGTTAATTACGGTATTAATATCGAATGATGTTAAAATCTATGATTTTCATTATATATCTAATATATCTCCTGCCTCATTTCATCCCGACAACTGCAAGCCAAAATAATAATAATAAAATACATGTTATTTTACTGTAACTGCTGCGGTGGCCTAGCTAGAATGTAGATGGGATGGGATTTTTCGTAAAAAGGTAAAAATTGATCACGGTAGACCCGATTATATACAAGGTGACTTTTTGATCATCGTCCAAATTCATACTGGAGGCTTTATAAGTGATCAGTATCTTGGATCAATAACCATTTTTGTGAAATTTGTAAAATGAAATTTCGGCTTCCCATAGAAATTCACTTCCAGTTCCTTCACTATGGGAAGTCGAAATTTCATTTTACGAATTTTACAAAAATTGTTATTGATCAATGATACTGATCACTTACCAAGCCACCAGTATGAATTTGGACGATGATCAAAAAGTCACCTTGTATGTATAATGTATATAATGGGATAGTCTGGAATTCAAGAGTTTACTGTAATACTCTAATACTTAAGTAGCGCTTAAGTACGTAAAAAGTTGGGAATATCTCGGTATTGGCGTGATTTAATGTGATTTTTTGTTAAAACCAATAGACTAGGAGCGTACAGTTGGTAACCCTATGTATCTAGATCTAGTAACAAGGTGGGACTAATTTGGTTGTGTAGAAAAAAAAATACATCAAAACAAATAGGGTTAAATGGGCGCAACCTGGAACATTTTGTTTTTGATGACTGTACAAAATGCTCCTGCCTGCACAGCCAACCCAGCGTATTTTGATGTAGTTTTTTTTCTACACATCTCCGAATTGAGCACATCTTGTTACTCGATACATAGGGTTACCCACGGTGCGCCCGTTGTTTATATTACATCATATCAAGAAGAAAAATATTCAATACTTAATGTAATCAATAAATAAACTGTATGAGATGAAAATATTATGCTGACTAATTTTAAACAAACAAATCTCTGTAGGGACGTCTTGCAGCCACTTTTCTCCCTCCATTTAGTATAAGAGGATGGCATACCCAAGCAACTTTTTTTATTACCCGTCCAGCACTATAAGTCTAATGGCAAAGACCTAATTTGCTTTTCATAGAGGCGATTATATGTTGGCTCTTTGGCCACTTTTTCTTGGACGCGTAATACTAGTGGTCACGCAGCGAAACAACAAATTGGTGTGTTTTTAGCTAATAGTGAAATATTTTGTACGGAAAAACATATTGGAATTAGGTAAAATCCCTCCATATTTTTATTGCCTATTTTATAAAAAAAAATCACGTTGATCTCTTAACCGCGTTTTTGAAACGAACGTTTGAAAACAAAAAATAAGAGCGTGGAATTTTTTTTTTTTTGACAAATGTATAAATCTTAAAAAATTGTTTATAGGGGGAATCCCTAGATAAAAGATTGATAAATCAAAAATATTTTCTTCAATATGAGGAGAGACCTAGTTTCTTCCAATGAACCCTTGAAAACCTGGTGTTGTTGATGTTCTAGCGTCATGTGTCCCGTTTGAGGGTACAATCTCGGATTCCATGATTCTGAAATACCATTAAGATTTCACAGATACAGGATTTTTACTTGCTACGCCGTAACAAATAGAGTTCACGAATCAGGGAATGCTAATAGAGTAAGTAGGAAGGTATGGTATGTGTTTGAACGCTTTAGCGAATAAAAATAATGGCTCCGCATGATGTACACATCATAGTAATATAGATAGGGAAACCCGACGACAAAGAATTATAGCCTACTATTAATTTTATTGCTTGCAAACTGAAAATTCCAGCAAAACACGTAAATATTGAGGAAACGGTGCACATGACTTAAATTATATTCTAATTAACAGTTACTTTTGTCTCGAAATTTTTGTTATCAGTCAGAGAAACGTTCGCAGTTTTCTTATCTTGATCAATATTTAAATGAAAGATCCATATGTAAGTAAATACTGATGTACCGCAATGTCATGACGACAGCTATCACCTTTTAATTTCATAGAATAACAGTGTGTTTGTATAATTTAAAAACGCAATCGAAAACATTTAGGCATTGTCTTTGAACGGGTAATAAACAAATGTCATTCAGATAACTAATACCCTGGACCAGTTTAGACTGATCTTTAGCAAGCATGCAATGAAAAAGGAGATGAGACTCGATTAATACTGGCGCAGGTTTTCTACATTCTGGGCATGCAAATCTATTGAACGAATTTTTGAAGAATGATTTTTGTCGTGACTAAGAACATAGACTGGGCTATTTTGTATGAAGACGTGGAATTATATGTGTTTATTGCGAAATCCATCGCTTTGAATACTCTAATTATTATTAGAGTGCATTACAAACAAGAAATCAATCCAGGATCCTGACCCGAGGAATTTTTTCAAAAATATTTGTGCTTCTAAAGGTGAATGCTCAAAAAAAAACCCAGGCCCGGCGCCAATGAAATATATCTCATATTTTAAGTATAAATATGTAATGAAATACCACATATTTGGCATCATCGATATCGATAGCTAAATGTAAGAAATTGCTATTTGTTTAATGGCAGAGGTAATATTGAGGTATCTCAAATAGTATTAAAATATTTACAATCAGCATGTTAGATAACAAAATGAAGCGCTTTAAATTGAAACTGATGGGTGAATGTAAAAAATTGCTATTTGTTTTATGGCAGGGGTAACTTAAGGTACGAGTACCTAAAATAGTTACAACTGGCATAAAGTACGTTTAAAGATGATATAATGCACATAGAAATCTATGGTTGAGCAACCGGACGTACCACGTGACCTTGACGTGACGTGACATAAACAGTGGCGAAGATTCCTATGTGCATTATACAAGTGGTCTATCTTTACTTACTGGATACTAGATTTTAGTAAGTTCACTGTAAAAAGTAAGGGGGATAGCAGATGTTTGCATAGTCAATGTCAAGGTCTTTATGCCAGTTGTAACTATGTTTAGGAACCTTAAAGTTACCCCTGCCATAAAACAAATAGCAATTTTTTACATTCACCCATCAGTTTCAATGTAAAGCGTTTAATTTTATTATCTAAAATGCTGATTGCAAATATTTTTTTAATGCAAGTTAGTCAAAGTCCCACTTTTTATGCATCAAAACCGAACAGAAAGTAGATTTTATTTTGTTTATTTACGAGAAGTTGGCTAACCCGCAACCTTTCCTGTGTAAAATAAATGTTATACTTTTTTTCCACTGTTTAACGGCTCTGGATACACTCCTTTTGAGCCAATAATTAACTTGCAAAATTGTAACAATGTAACTTTCAACTTTAATAATTAAATTGTTTTCTTTGATTACATTTGTTTTATTTTCTCACACTTTGCATTGAAAAACGTAGTATGATACACGGGCGTAAGAGAATTACAGTACTCGATTACGTATAAAACACTCGCTACGCTCGTGTTTTAAATCGTCCTCGTAATTTATTCCTTTTCGCCCTTGTAGCATAAACTACTATTAATCACTATTTGAGATATCTCAATGTTACCCCTGCCAATAAACAAATAGCAATTTCTTACGTTTAGCCATCGATTTTGATGATGCCCCCTATACATTATTTTATCACCCATGACTATGATCAATCTGAGATACATTTCGTTTGCGCCGGGCCTGGGTTTTTTCTCCATACTTTGTGAGCATTCTCCTTTTTTGCTTATTGATTTCTAGTTTGTAATGCACTCTAATAATAATAAGACGTGGAATGTCCAGCTAGGTCTTTCGTGGCGAATTGTAGTGATGGGCAGATATTGTTTAATTGACAACCATGAACGTATTGACCTTCATTTTGACAACAGAACTAATTTTTGATTCCAACAGGGGGCTGCACTATCGCCTCGAACTAGCTTGGCTTGGTCAGTCAATACAAATCAATTTCTTTAAAAAAAACCGCCAAGTGCGAGTCGGACTCGCGCACGAAGGGTTCCGAACCATTATCTATAAAAACGGCAAAAAAAACATGTCTGTTGAAAGGAGCCCCCTTAAATATTTATTTTATTCTGTTTTTTAGTATTTGTTGTTATAGCGGCAACAGAAATACATCATCTGTGAAAATTTCAACTGTCTGGCTATCACGGTTCATGAGATACAGCCTGATGACAGACGGACAGACGGACAGCGAAGTCTTAGTAATAGGGTCCCGTTGGTTACCATTTGGGTACGGAACCCTAAAAAAAGCCGTATTTGTCAAATTGTCAGTTAAAAGTGATAAGTTGTTAACTTGTGGGTATACTATATGAACAGTATTCAAAAAAATTATATCGAATTTTGTATTATACAGTGCAACAAGGCTCTTTTGGCACGTGGATGACATTAACAGGGGGGCGCAGCTGTAAAACAAGGAACGTTAGTTCCGATTTTGACCACGAACAATACACGCGCCAAAATAGCCTTAAAATTTCATGAAATCATGATAGTGTTATTAAATTAAGCAATGATGAGAAAGGGAAGACAAAGTCAGTCAGAATCCAACTTGTAAAAGCAGTATTAGGTTAATTAATATTTTGGTCATAATTTGGTTACTTGATTGAGTGAAGTATTTTTTGCTCGATAAATGTTAGACTAAATGGATCTTAATATAGTTAAAATCAAGATCCAACTATTAGA
Source organism: Ypsolopha sequella (assembly GCA_934047225.1). Classification (NCBI taxonomy): domain Eukaryota; kingdom Metazoa; phylum Arthropoda; class Insecta; order Lepidoptera; family Ypsolophidae; genus Ypsolopha; species Ypsolopha sequella. Next base: position 17,196,338 of record OW203996.1, read on the forward strand.
CAAAAAGCACGAGAGATGTTTATGCACACTTTATAAACTAAAGGTATTTTTTATATTACTGGTTATTTAAATGTCTTCGGTTGGAACCACAGACCTCTAAACCATTAGACGTCGTAAGAAGGGCAAACCTTTTTCGCCAACACATCAGTGCAATTTCACTAATAGACAAAGGCCATTATATACTATCCCATCTCTATTTCCTTACTTCCTACCCTCCCCGCATTACCCCGCAACACCTCGGAAGTGGCGAAAAATTTATTTCTTGTCACATGGTTGATAAGATTTATATAAAAACGGCTCACCTCAATACGTGTTATAATCGGGAAAGCCGACCAGTTTCAGCAGATTTAGACTGCCTTCATCTAGGCGAGTGAAAACGTTTACGCGACGACGTTACGCCTCACACTGCTGAAACTGGTCGTATCGGCTTTCCCGATCATAACACGTATTGAGGTGAGCCGTTTTTATATAAATCATGAATTATCCTCAAGTTTTATTTAATTCTATAATGGTTGATAAGATGTCTAATAGCTAAGTGATCTGTGTATGGAATAGACAAGCGGTTTAAGATGTAAATCAAAATTTTGACCTTTAACAAAATGTATGTATTTATACGCGAATGTAAACTTGCTATCTCATAGCGACCGACTTAAGATTTTGCTATAGTAAAAATAGATAGACTTGCTCTTGCACGTTATTTGTCTCAACATTGCAACAGACTTGGACTTTTACTTTTTTATTGATATGAACATTATCATGTTTACAGAGACAGGAGCATTCAACTCAACGTAGGGTCAATGTGTTTTTCAATGTACATTTTTCTCGAGATAAACACATTTTGTGTTTAAAAATAGCTGGATGTGTGCCGGCCGACCAGAAAAATACCTACCGATATCATTGAGGATTTTGTACGCAAAGTACGTAAACGCAATTTCATTTCAAATGGAGTGAGCTTTATTTTCCTACGCTCGGCCTACGCTCCACTAATATGACGGATTGAGTACAATATTACGTCTTTGGAATTAATTCGCTCTTATTTGAGACTAATTGTGACAGAAACATTACAATTGCAAATTTTCTTCAGTCTGAAAACGTCTGAAACGAATCTCTAGATACTCTGTCTAGATAGTCTGTGTTACAAATTATATATCAGTAGTCAGTTAAGGTAGGTCCAGTTCAGTGGCGTAACTATACCGTTCGAGGCCCGTGGCAAATTCATCGGATGCCCCCCCCCCCCAATATAAAGAAGCTGAACCAACAATAATAGTATTTATTATTGGTCAATAATAACAATTAAAAAATATGAAAAAATTTAAATACCACTTTGAAAAAAAAAAAAATATTATGACGCCAGGGTAGACAATGTCTACCCTAGAGTGAACATTGCCTATACAAACTGTTTTTGACCAATTGCTTGCTTTTCCAGCAAAAAGTTCTGTGCACGCCACTGGCCGGTCTTCCCAAGTAATAATAAATGTTGGGAGTTGGAATTCTCCTCTGACCGGGGGCCCTTACCGGTTGGGGGCCCGTGGCATTTTGCCGACTTGCCACCCTGAAGTTTCGCCATTGGTCCAGTTTATTAGTGATACACAAGTATGGTGATATTTCCATAATGTTCTCGTGGGTTTTGGATTACCATTACACAATGGTTTGAATTTTGTAGTACGAGAATGCGGTTTGAATTCTGAAACACAAACCGATTCCTCAAGCAGAAATTTTATCATCTGATTCTTTGAACAAAGAAGTCTCACATTACTGGCTGCAAAGGTGTCAAGGTGCGGAGCGCTGCGACGTCAGTCCACTTGCCTGTCTAAGGTTCTATGAAAACTACATAAATGCTCAGACGTAAAGAAAACCAGTCAGGGTCGCATGCGCGCCTGGTTTTTCTCACATTCACTATAGACTGCACCTACATTTAAAAACACCTGTATCGGTTGATTAACTGATGAATAGATGCTGTATAAATATCTAACCTTGCAGGTCATACGGACGCTTAATAAGATAAGAGTTTGCGTGTAAATCATAACAAAACAGTGTTTGGTTCTTTGATTATGAAAACAACGTTGTTTTTATTCACATCTCGCAGTTCTATACATTAAATTAAATTGGTTATGATTTTTTAAAGGAGATACCTTGAGTTTCGTTTCGTTTATAAACTGCCCTTGGAACAGAGTGTTCTATAATTTTAGCATGGATTGGCTAAGATAAATACAGTTGGGTTGTTTTTCATTCCGTCGATCCGTGCGATATTTTACATGATATCACAGTCAGTGCGCGTCGTGTCTAGGTCATAGCGGCAATTATACTAGATCTCAAGGCAACAACAATGGAATGAGATAAAACGGCCTATTGTTGTACGGAATCTGAGGGGATAGGTAGACTACGTTCAAGTAAATAAGACTCGGAAGAAATGCAAGCGGTATTTCAACGCAGCACTCACCTGCGCCACAGGAATTCTTCCAAAAGTCATAGAACTTGCTGCATGCACTCATCTCGAATCGTCACACGCGATACGTGCCAATGTATTTTTAAACTTCACTTGTAGTTTCGCAATCCTTCAGCGGTTACGTCCTCACTGTTCAGTTAAAGCGGCCTAGTAACACTTTGATTCAAAACAAAACACTTCGGGCGGGTAAGAGTCAGCTGGTCTCGTAGGTTACGATGCCGTTAGAGCATAGAAAGTTTGTTGACAGCGTGGGCCAGGTCTGGTCATTGCGGGTACGTCACCAGTGCGAGTGTGGCTACGTCCAGCTCTAAGGGCAGGCGGGAGGGGGGGGGGCGGCGCGCGACGTGCTGCGACCGCGGACTGCCTCGTGCGACTGCCGGCGTGGTCGCCACCAGCCATCTCCACCCGCTCGTCTCAAAGCCAAGAGCGCACCGCGCCGGAAATAATAACTCAAGGGAAATGGACCGATTTCGCAAACCAATGATGATATCATATCGTAAAAGTCACAGACAAATCTATAAGGGAATTTTTGAAAGTGTTCTTTTTTTGTAAGCGGTCGGAAAAGCGAAGCTCTTACTTTTGTCACACCAAGTTGTTTGTTTACAGTTTACTAATAAGTTTATTGTTACGAAGACGCTACGTCAAAGTTTAGCTGTTATTGAAATCAGTATTTTAGTGGTAGTTTCCCATCCCATACAAAAGACATCAACGAGCAATATGTACTTCACGAGTACGCGGGTGGGTACACAACTACACACGCACGCATTTTATCATGTTTTTCTTTATCATTGTAACCTAAATCCTAGCACTTAACGTAAGTGTACATCATAAAAGAATATCTAGAAATACTTATGCAGTTCTACGAATTCACCTATATTTATTGTGATACCTGGCAGTGGCGTGCACAGAACTTTTTGCTGGAAAAGCAAACAATTGGTCAAGAACAACAATAAAAAAAATATGAAAAAATTTAAATATCACTTTGAAAAAAAAAATTTGTATGACGCCAGGGTAGACATTGTCTATTGAGTGAAAATTTCCTGTACAAACTTTTTTTTTCAAAGTGATATTTAAATTTTTTTATATTTTTTTTATTGTTGTTCTTGACCAATTGTTTGCTTTTCCAGCAAAAAGTTCTGTGCACGCCACTGATACCTGGTACCGTGGAGATCACATCAAGCGATACACTTGCAGCACCACATTAGCCCCTATAGTGAACGATATAAGATAGGTACAAAGTCCAATGTGTATAGCTTGATATGTTCTCGACTGTACAATGACTAATTAACACTATATACTCGTATGAACTGACTTATACTTATCGCTATGACAAGTGTTCACGAATTGCAGTGTCATGTCAGGACAAACTCATCTGAGTTTATTCACACTATTCACCTAGCATAGAAGATTGTTCAATTATAAATTGAATAAATAAATAAATAATAAAAATAACTTATTATTTAAATATTCTAATAGTTTTCAGCACAGAACCAGCTTCTCTTGCAAAATTATACTTTTTTTAAATAATCTACTTTGGGGAAAGCTCATAATATTAATGTCCACTAAACAAAATCTTTATTAAAAAACCGGCCAAGTTCGAGGTCAGACTCGCGTACCTAGGGTTCCGTATTGTGGATGATAAATAAAATTTTGTCATTTTTTTCGTGAATTTCTCAACCACTTTATTTTTCCTGTAATCTTTACGCAAACACGTATTACCATGATTTTTTTCATATCTTTTGGTCCACCAGTTTCGGAGATAAGGGGGAGGGCATACATATTTTTGTGGTTTGTTAATGATTTCTCGAAATCAGTGCCAGTAAATATAGTAAAAGTAATATATTTCTACAATCAGCTTTTTAATATCTACAATTTGGTACCCATATTGTATTTTAGGACAATATTTTTTTTTTGTTTTGGAAATATTTTGAACAATTTAAAATTTTTCATTTTTTTAATCCGTAATATGGGCAAATTAATGCAATTTTTGTGCCAAATTTCATGTCTTTATCTTTAACGGTGCTAAACTTATGAGGCTGGGACATACGGACGGACGGACGGACAACGGAGTCTCACCATAAAGGTTCCTTTTGTACCTTTTAGGTACTACGGAACCCTAAAAACATAAGCAGTCATTGGGACTGCCGACAGAAGTGAAAACTTGTCAATAACGGGTGACGCAAAGAACCAAAAATATTTTCAGCTACCAAAAATCGCTCAACGGGCCTAAATAAGTTTTCACTTCAAAACAAATAATGTGGGTATGTACGTTTTGTACATAATAATTTAATACAAAACCGACAAGAACGCACACAGTACATACAGGTATGCATTACGTCTGTCTGAAGGCCGAACACCCACTTCTACAAACCGGGAAGTGCTACACACGCACAGTGACGTACCAATTTTATTAAACAATAAATTATGCCAAAACTTATCGTAATAAAAATTATTATTAATGTTTATGTTTTGATTTGTATTTATGCTTTTGCGAAAGTTTCAGATTAAACCTACGTATGTTGTATCTGTAATTTAACCAATAAAATATTTTAATAAAAACGTCGTGAAACGGAATCTTACCTTTATTGAAAACTAACACAAAAAGTTATATGAGCGATTAATGGTATTTAGGGTTCCATACGCAAAGGGTAATATAATGATGGTGAAACTCCGTTTTCCATCCGTCCGTATGTATGTCACAGCCTCAAAAGTATAACTTTTTTGTTTTTCGCCAAAATTATACAAAAATTCTGCACTGTCTGTGATATAGGGTTCCAATCCAATCCAATCCATCAGCCAATATCGGTCCACTGCTGGACATAAGCCTCTCCAAGGGCACACCACATTTTTCTATCCTCGGCCATCCTCATCCAGCCACTACCGGCAATCTTTTTTAGATCGTCAGTCCAGCGAGCTGGCGGGCGTCCTACACTGCGTCTGCCGGTTCGTGGTCTCCACTCGAGAACCTTTCTCCCCCATCGGTTGTCGGTTCTTCGGCTGATGTGGCCAGCCCACTGCTACTTCAGCTTGCTTATCTTAGAGGCTATGTCGATATAGGGTTGCTAGACGGGAAAACCAAAATGTCTGGGCAAAATTTCAAAAAGTCGGGATTTTGGGATTATGGTCAGGACAAATAAATACTACGAATCAAACAATATTTTTTTATAATTAAAATTAAAGTAATACTTTTTTGCCCGCCGACTGTTGTTATTTGTTATTTGTCGGAACAATTTGTATTTTGTCAGGACTCTGGACATCATATGAAACGTCGGGACAATCCCTACGAATTCCGACCATCTGGCAACCCTACTGTGATAGGTCAACGAGCTGTGTGTGAGGACCAGCAACTCATTATGTTCTGCAACTATGTTGAACACAATTCTTCCCTTGTTTTGTGGGAGTGGGAGATCGTACGCGCTAATAATATACATTTAAATATAAAAATTTAATATAAAAATCTACTTATATCTATACGAAAATATAAAGAATGCGATTTTAATGTGTAACTGCTATTTTTTATTACATTTCAAGTTAGTATGAATTTTTTTGCTTATAATTTTGCTGTATTTGTTTTGTATTTTTTTGTTTGGCAATAATTTCCATTTTCTTTATTTCTTAGTATTAGACTTGCTACCGATAAGCGCGGCGCGGTGGCAGCGGGGCGGCGGCGACGCGGCGTCGGGGCGGTGTCTTATAAACCCGAGTGTGAGTATTCAATTAATCAGTGTTCACATGGCCGCCGCGCTGGTGTCCACCTCTCTAATATGACGAGATAACCCTTCGATACTGGGGGCATTGTCGTCATATATTTATACGATTTACTATGTACAGTGCGACCATCTTATCTGTTCTAGTGGACAACATCGGAACTAAAGCCTAATATTTGCACCGTACTGAGAAACAGATAGAGGCTGGTTGTGTTCATGACGTGGTTGCATGTTATATTTTAGGATAATTTCTCGCTAATGACACTCATGTTTTCATTAAAAGAGTAACTGCATTTCCTCAGTTATTTTGGTCACAACCCTGCGACACCCTTAAAGTCTAAGCTTTTTTACAAGTGGCCAACCTTATGCAACAATGAAAACCTCTTCAAAATCAGTTCAGCCGTTCTTAAAATTGTCTTTGTTTTGTTCCCGTGGCTTCACCTGCGTCGATATTGTGTTTGAGATAAAAGGCAGTCATTGCAAATCGTTAAGTGCAGTGTTCTAAGCTAACTTAATATGTAGTATATAGGTGGGATTTGGTCGGCTGCCTGGATTCGTGCTGGGGGCTCGGGTGGTGATCATTGAACCTTGATCGGTATGGGTTCGGGCGGTTGATTAGATTTCACCTTGCACAATTATAGATTTTACCTATCGTTTTAATATAAATTAAATAAACCTTTAACATATATTTTTAAAAGATTAAATTTGACTCGTAAAAAGTGTATTATGTAAACCTACTTTACAAAATAAACTATTTGAACTTGAATTTGACGTCACAGTTTGAAAATTTGTGTACGAACTGTGTACAAGAAGTACAATTTAATTAATGCGCATAGGAAACTTCGCTACTCTTCGACTACTGTAGAGCCACTGAGTGATGGCACTTATGACAGCTGCATTTAGTGATGAGGTACATTTCAAATTTCGGTTAAAAATAAAAATCAAGTGTGAGTTTACTCAACATTAGACACGTCATTCAACATTCAACATAATGATACAAAAGGAAAATGTGCCAAAACCAGTGGCGTAGCTATCGGAGGGCTATGCGGTGTAGTGCCGCGGGGCCCCCAAGAGATGTTTAAATATCTAAATCGAAAAAAGTATTTTATTTTAGTTTAGTTTAACTTCGTCATTGTTTTGTTTTTAATTAAATATTATTGCGTAACTTGGCGACCTCAAACACGACCTATAAAAATGAGAAACTTCTTTAAAAAAAAAAATCTGTTTCTATACGAATTCTATTGCACAATAAAGCAACATTCAAATCGAAAAATAATAACCGAAACAAGTAGTACATCACTATCAACAATGAAGTATTACAATTTTTATTCACACTTGCTGATAAATAATTACGATAGTTTGTAGGCATTTAAAAGTCATAGGCGCCATCACTCAGTGGCTCTGCCGTAAGGTCATTTCCATACGCTTTCTATATAATCCATGACAGACAGTGCACATCCAGTCACTCGGCTACAGATTTCTATGTGCGGATTTACTATGGCAGTTCTGTACGACGACGTATGCTTGACAGTTTTTTTTTTCCGTCACACTTTATCAAGGCCTCTGTGGCCGAGTGCAGTAGGTAGAGCGCTCGCCTACATCTACCCAGAGGTCGTAGGTTCAATCCCCACGGTGCATATTAATTTGTAATCGGTCTGCGTGCTTCGAAAAGCACGTTAAGGCGATATGCGAAAAAAATACAGGTGTTTCTATTCTGTGTATTTCCTGAAATACACGGAAAATTATAATCAGTTTCTGGTATATGTATTTTGACTATATAATCTAGGGTTTTGAAATTGGAAAACATGTTTGGATAAATTTTCCTCGATAGAAATAATTGTTGAAATGAGGTCTTCAAACACACTTTTTCTCCTCGTTTGACGAATAGGAACCATATACAGAACTCAAACATATTTTATTAGGTTTGTTTTAACAATATCTAGATATTTGATATTTGAAATTTTGCTAGCTATTTTAGTTTTTTTAATAAAAATATAAAACCAACTTTTTTCCCTTTTGCCCTGAATTCGCCCCTCTCGCACTGCGCGATTTTTCCCTTGGAGTGACAGTGACAAAAATGAAATTCGCATAGCGTCTTAAGCTGTTATCCCATTTGTGGCCGAAGTACGGCCCATCACGTTTGGGAAGTAATACTCGTCGGTGAAAAGCGGTTGTACCATGATTTCACAGTTCGCACTTGGGAACATCTCTGACAACCTCTCGGGGATACATGTCCCGACGATATGTGTTTTATCAAGGCGTACATGACACTTGATGACACAGCCAGCTGGTAACTCGACAGCGCCTTTATTATGTAACGCACAACGTGGAAGACCTAAGAGTCACTGCCTGAAGCCCTACGCACGAGGGCCATTATCATTACTGGTAGGAAGTGCATTTGCAATGCGTTAAGACTGTACCTGAGCCTAGAGCATGAACAGCAGCAGACTTTCGAGGATTCATTTAAAGAAATTCGGACTCTCCTTATTGAAAAAAAAATATTTTATTTATTGATCTTTTATCTAAGGATTCTACTTATAAACAATGTACTAAGGTTTATACTTTTGTCAAAAAAAAAATGTTTTCACCCTCCTTTTTTAGGGTTCCCTAGTCAACAACAAGGAACCCTTGTAGTTTCGCCGTTCGCCATGTCCGTCTGTCTGTCTGTCTGTCCGCGGCTTAGCTTCGAGACTATTAGTACAAGAAAGCTGTAATTTGGCATGGGTATACATATTTATCACGCCGATAAAGTGGTACAGTAAAATTTTGAAAAAGATTTCTTTTTTAAGGTATCTCCCCTACACGTAAAGTACGCTTTACAAGTTAACGAGTACAGATCGCGCCAAACTTTTACTCCCCTCTAAACACGAAGCGATTCGCATCTGCAGGAACAAAATGTATGGGTCGTTCTTGGGAAGAGCAACTTCCGAGCGTACTAGAAGTTTGGCGCGATCTGTATTAGTCGACAAACTTATAAAATGTACTTGGAGAAGAAGTCCGCATATTGTGCAGGGCAACTACGGAACCCTACACTGCGCGTGGCCCGACACGCACTTGGCCGGTTTTTTTGGTTTTCAAACGTTCGTTTCAAGAACGTGGTTAACAGATCACCTTGATTTTTCTTTCATAAAATAGGCAATAGTAGAAATATGAAGGGATTCTCCTTAAATAAAATACTTTTTTCCATACAAAATATTTCAATATTAGCTAAAAACACACCAATTTGTTGTTTCGCTGCGTGATCATTACTATTAAGCGTCCAAGAAAAAGAGGCCAGTGAGCCAACATACCTATATAATCGCCTCTATCAAAAGTAAATAAAGTCCATTGGACTTATTCTGCTAGACGAGTAATAAAAAAAGTTGCTAGGGTAGGCCATCCTCTTAAGTATATGTGTAGTGCATATGTGTGCACGTGGGAATGAGGTCGTTACAGCAGGGTGTGTGCTGGACATGTCACATGTATGCAGTCTAATACCGAAAGTTACGTGAGTAAATACTAGAACTTTTGATCTATCGCGAGTAATGCAATTAAATAAAACTGTTATAATCCTTAAGAATAGACTTTGCATACCAAATCAAAAACAAAACATAAGCAACTACCATTACCATAAAAATAATATCCTAAAAGATTATTTCTTTAATTTTTCCGTCTTGTTTCTCAGTAATACCCATTAAAGGCAATTTTGAAAGTTCAGTTTTTATCTATGTTTTTGATGGTAGGCACCCAGTCTAGTTGGCAACTAAAGATACACAATAGGGGGGCAGGTGGAGTACTTTTTCAAGATTAAAAAAAAAAAAAAAAACTTTTTTTTTGTCGATATATTTAGATCTAGTTTCACCCACTTTCGGATGTGCACTTGTACGAGGGACACACTGTATATATATATAATATCGCATATATAATACTTTTTATTTTAAAAGAAGAAAAACAATCACAAGTTTTGCGTTTGGGACCGCAATTTGTCGTATTTGAGTATTAGATAAGTCATCATTACATTTCAACTGACGCCGGGCCTAGTGTGGCCCAAAATATATATTTATTTATTACTAAGTTTATTTATATTAATGTGTTATTTATGTAAAGGTGGTAGAGTTGATGCCGGGCTCCACAGTGGAGGTACCACCATCTTACTTGGAGACACCCTCGAAGTAATCCGGGGGAGAGTAAGAGGACAGCTCACAGGCAAAAAACCAGGAGGCCCACCATGCCTGGGACCGATGGATAGCGGTATATCCATCCCTAATAGCCGGGCCTTACATGGAACAGACTGGTGACGGGCAACGGCGTCACTGGTGCGAGGGTTCCGGCACCGCGCTCACCAACCCGCCTGCCCAGCGTGTGTGAATATGGGCAATTCTTCCAGGATGATCGCCGGGAGTGGCAAAGTCCTGTTAAAAAGGCTCATGTCCAGCAGTGGACGAACTAGGCTAATGATATATACCTACATAGTTCCTACATAGACAATAGTTCCTCTATCGCTGGTACGAGGGGGGCTATTCCGGAGAAACAGTCGAAGCGAGACTGCTAAAGCTCGAGCTAAAATGTATGGAGTTCGACAGATAAAACAGGTTTTGCAAAACAATTTCGGAATTGCCCCCCTGGCATTATGAAACTTTCCGTAGCTGTATGTATGTTGTACGTACCTAACCTACAGACATGATACTGAGGGCTAGCGCCCCCGATGTCGAGTCCATAGTCTGTGGTTCCTCTGTCGCTGGGCCCACTGGGACCTGGCATTGTGAAATTTTCACTTACCTGAAAAGATGAGAGAATAACTGATTAATTTATACCATTAATAGATCAACAATAAATAAATAGACCAACCGAATGTCAACATACATAACCAGCAAATACAAGGTGAAATTTAACACCCGAATTCATACTGGAGACTCGGTTAGTGATCAGGAACAAGGTTCAATGATCCTTTCTTTGAAAATCATAAAACAAGAAATTGTTCCCATAAGAACTGAACTAGTTCAAATACAATTCCAAGTAAAGCCAACACGGGAGCAAAAAATTTTACTTTTCGTATTTTTTTTTAAATTAAATTTCGTCTTATATCCTCCTTTTACAGTTTTTAACTGTAGTCGATTGTAAACATTTTTAGGGTTCCGTACTAAAAAAAGTACCAATAAGTAAGTTATATCAGGGTAATGAAAGGAACGACTATGGTGACACTGCGATCTATTGTTTTATTATGTTTTTGCGATAATGAGAATAGAGAAGGTTAAAGCTAGATGCTTGAAGTACAAACATTTCACAAACGCAAAAAATTTCATTTGTGTTTGTCCGACAATAACTCGAGTACCGTTGACCGGAACGTCACGAAATTTGGTAGGCAAGAAAATGAGACAAAAAAAATGCAGTTCAAACATGAGCCAAATCGATCAAGATCGAATCGGGAGTTCAGAGTTCAGGGCGAACTACAGTTATACATGGGTATCAATTAAGGTAGCTTCGTCGGAAAAATTAGCTACTCGATTCGTGGTGGTTGAAATTTCGAACAAAACCATATTAAAATAAAGTTCTTATCAGCTCGCACTGCAACATGGCTGTTATGTCAGTCGCTGCGGCTGACAAGTGCGAAAATAGTGTGTTTTTAATTTATTTTATCTAAAGTAAAATGAATTTCCAAGAACTGAGAAAACCATATCATTTAAAATTATTTTGTCAAGAAGTTTATAATTTTTTATATTGTTTCGATAAAAACTGTAGCAGTTATATTGTTACAAGTGGACAAAAAATCGAGAAATAAGGGTAAACTTAGAATTTTCTTGCTTCACTTCTGTACTCGTATATTAAAATAAAATTCAGGAAAAACCACATCACTATTTGTATTATGTAGATAACTATGTATTTTTCTTCTTTTAAAAAATGCTATAGTTACCATATAAAATGGTTATAAAGTTACTCAGTTCAAGGTCGTTGGCGTTGGGAGAAACCATAATGGTAATCAAGTTGTATTTTATAAGAGTAAATTAATTATATGGGTAAATACACATAAATGAGACACAATTATTATAGGATAACATAATAGAGTCCAAGATATATTTCTGGCCCCACTGGGCCCGGCATCAGTTGACAGATGATATTTACAAGATGACAATGAGAATAATACAATTAAAAAATATTAAAAAGGACAAACTACTTCCCTAAAAACTATATTAAATAAATAAAAACTAAATAAAAAACAAAAAAAAGCTGATAAAGGCAATATATATATTTGTTAAATTAATTACAAAAACATAAAGTTTTTCTAGAGATATCAACGTTTATAAAGACAATTTCACTGTTTAGTCCATATACATATTCCTAAAAAAAATTACTCAATCTCATTTAGTGTTAGATTTGTCAACATTATTGTTTGACTGTCTGGTAAAAAATATACCCCTCTAAATGTTTGACAAATCGTATCAACTGAATAATTATGATCTCATAATAACTCGATCACGTGACTGACAATCGACGACAAGGAGTGCTTCCAGTCCAATATAAAACCTTGCAAAAAATCTATTCGTAGCTTAGCGAGGCGTTGAATGTCAATGAGTTTATATAGCTTTTTTACCTACGTTCAGTTTCAGTGTAAAAAATAGATAGGTAGCACATTTTATCTTCTTTTTATTAGACCAAGATGAGATGTCGTTTTATAATTGCCTTAAGGGGCCTTCACCTTGTATAATATATATTTTATCTATCATTTTAATCGTACATATACAATACAAGGTGAATTTTTGATCATCGACCAAATTCATACTGGTGTCTTGGTAAGTGATCAGTATCATGGATCAATAACAATTTTGGTAAAATTCGTAAAATGAAATTTCGACTCCCCATCACTATGGGAAGCCGAAATTTCAATTTACGAATTTTACAAAAATTGTTACTGATCCAAGATACTGATTACTTATTAAGCCTCCAGTATGAATTTGGACGATGATCAAAAAGTCACCTTGTATATATATTGCTACATAAATTAAATAAACCTTTAATCTATTCCATGTACATTTATTATTTTATTACATATATTTTTATTACATTAAATTTGACGTGTAAAACGTGTATTATATATACCTACTTTGCAAAATAAACTATTTGAATTTGAATTTGGGCAGGTAGCCACCAACAACCTTGAGTCGACCTGTGTTGGTACAAATATCGACATAAACTACATTGAAACAACGTTCATATCAGCACGCACTGCATTACGACGTCGTTGGGTCTCTGGATAGCGCAAAATAGGAGAAAATAATACTTTTCACATGGACGCGATGGACGGAAAAAAATTCCATAAATGATTTTTCCAAGCAATATTTTCCTTGTATTTTGGTGCAAAAACCCTTTAAACACTATTAGTGGTTTCAAAGAAATAACCAATTTTTATTAATTTTAGTCTAAAAGCAACAATATTATAATGCTGTTTCTTGTACGCGAGAATAATTTCCCTAAATAAAGTTGTTCTTTATAGTTTCACTAACAATATGTATTTTTTTTTAATAATTTTTAAACATACCGGTTAAGGGGCTGCACAATGCTAAAATTCAGTCCTGCTCTAACGCGTTTGTTTTTTCTCTATCCTGCTCTAATCATATGCCGCGCACGCAAAAGTTTAGTTATTTAGAAATCGCGGCTCCATTAGGACATTAACCATAATTTGTAGTAAGGCTTTTTTGTAGATAACAATGAGATCTTTTATTGTGTGAAAGATTCATTTCAAACCCATATTCCGTGTCCGAGCGAATTGAATGTACAGAATGAAATCAGGTACCTAAAGATATTTTTTTTTTGATTTGATACTTTGATTTAGTTTTATATACATAAAACGTTTTTTTTTTTCAAGTTACTATACACATATTAAACGTTTAAACCTTTAAATATGTAAAAATATTTCACTATAAGCATGGACGTATTGGTAAAGGCAAATGAGTATCTTCATGAAGCCTCTAAGGGAAATAATTTTACGTTGCACTTTGCACGTGGGAAAAATATATAAATAAAACTGTGTAACAGAGGTAAATCACCCGACAACAATGTACTGAAATAGAATTTAATGTTAACGTTACGTAATAACTACCTTATGAAACAAGAATTATATGAGGAAAACAGCTGACTACTATGAATACTTATCAAAGCTTATTAGTTATTAGACCACAATTTCTTTAATGATATCTAGTTTTAACTAGTTTTATGTACCAAATTCAAATTTGAATTCAACTAGTATGTTTTGTAAAGTAATACATAATACACTTTTTACGAGATTTTAAAATTATAAAAATATATGTAATAAAATAATAAATGTACCTACATGAACTAAATTAAAGGTTTATTTAATTTATGTAGCAATATACCAACTGAGATAGTAAATTTTAATGGGTCCTACTTGATACAGAAAATCTTCCAAGATTTGCAAACACAAAGGGTTCCGTACGACCACAGAATATAAGAACGGAACCATTAAAACATTATGGTAAAAAATAACGATTCGATGACATAGCAACATCATAGCGACAAAAAACGAAGCGCTAAAATGGTAGTGCCTGACAAACAATTCGGTACCCTCCGAGTACGGACCCCTAATTTTTACTATTTTTTGTTTCACTGTCGAGTAAATACTGCAATCTCATCAAATTTTAAACTTCTATGTATTACCGTTTTAAAGATAGAACTGGAACAAAAAACGTTGAAAATATGCTATTTTTTCGAAGTTTCTTGTACGGAGATGGAGACCCCTCTTTTGTATCAATTTCTTGATATATTTTGTGCAACTATGACATAATGTGAGACATTGGGACACGAGTGCTTGTTTACGAAACGAACGAAACATTCAAACATTTAAATGTAATTTTCAAGGATATTCTGACGGGCCAAAAACACAATTATGATAACTTTCCTCGAAACTAAGGAAAAACACAAAAACAATTTTTCATAATTTTTCATAGACAGGAAATATTTTAATTACAAGTCCTAATGTAGCCGCAAATTCAAAATATTTGTAGTTTTGCGTGCGCAAGTAGGGTAACCATTCGTCCAGATTTGTCCGGACATGTCCGGACTTTTGGTCCTTGTCCGTATTTCTGACTTAGATGGAATAAATATTAAATTTTCGCATTAAATTACTTTAAAATGAAACATGCTTTATTAGACTAAATACAATAGTACATGCATGATATTCCTGTAAGTGTAAAACGTGCGCAGTGCGTAAGATTTATTATTTTTTTATTTTTTTTTATTTATTTATTAACTACATTACACTATCTTAACAGCTAGGCCAATGCGATAGTGCAGCTAACATATAATTAAACAAAACTTTTACACTTTAAACAAAATTTTATTTTGTGACTAAAATGTCCGGACTTTTTTTGAAATGTCCAGGCTTTTGTCCATTATTATTTAGAGTGCGTTACAATCTAGAAACCAATCAGAAACAAATCTAATGGCACAAATATTTTCAAAAAATTCCGCGAGCTCAGATTTGAATCCTGCCTCGAGCAACTTTTTCAAAATATTTATGCTTTTGAATTTCTTTCTGATTGATTTCTAGTTTGTAATGCACTTTAATAATAATTAGAGTATTCAAAGCGATAGATAGAAGCTACGGAAAATTTAAATAAAATTATTATCCTATCTTTCTAGAAAAAAACGACTGCAGTTCAGACCCTGGTTCGATCCCCGATCGGGCATGAACCAATGAGTTTTTCGAAGTTTTCGTGCATAGTATTTGTATTGTTACCTAATAGGAAACCTGCATGCCATAAAAAGTTTGTATTTGGCGATAGGGCTCACCACCCATCATGTTGAAACGTAATTATCGTCGGTGAAACGCGGGTGTACCGAGGGTGGACTCAGGAACACCTCCGACACCCCCTCGGGGATTCTTGTCGTGACAATATAACCTATAATATGAATATTAATGACCAAGCCCTCATAGTTACATTAGCAATGTAGGGTAAGTGGATAAACATTAATAATTAACTATAGAATTATTATATTAATTAATTGGGTGCGGATGCGTTTTACCTTTACTCACAAAGACAGTTCATAAAAAATGTTGACTATTGGATATCTACGCAAGCAGGAACCACAGATCTCCATCTCCATGGCTTGATTTTTCCACATATATCGATCTAAAGTCACATTCGTGAGGCTCCGTCTGTATCAGTCTTCAAGAATAAGATAAAACAACACTTTCTTGATTTACAGAATGATCCACAATAAATAAATATTTTATCTGTTTTAAGTTTTTAGACAAATTCTCTTCAGTATATATCCATTATACTTATTTATTTATGTAGTGGTATATGTAGTTTATCATTTAATGTTGTTATCTCCTATTAATTACTGTATATGTTTATTAGCATGTAGTATAATATAATTTACTAAGTGTTTGAGTAATATATATATTTAAATCGGTACCCTATAATATTTTGACATCATGGCACTACCCGCAACAACTTCCCAATTACCAAAGGTTAGCTGGTAGAGAATACTAAATAGTATTAAGCTCGCCTATGTACGAAATTTTTATCTTGTGCAATAAAGAATTTTATTATTATTATTATTAAAGTCCCTTTCAGTAGAATCCGGGAATAATGTAATACTTACATTTGAATATCAATCCTGATCATATCCACATTTCAAGGAACCATACATTGTTCTTACAATCATTTAGACACCAAATAACTTCTTTGTGATAGTTATTTTAATAAAAAATACTCGGAAGACGAAAATTTCGATAGTTTGTAAAACTTTTTTTTATCATCAATGTCTTATTTGTCTTTGGAAAGTTAGTGATGTCACGTCACAAACCTCTCACAAACACCGGTTTTGTACAAACAATAATAATAATAATATAATAAGATGTGACGACCCCATCGCCCTCTGGTACGTCCAGTGCAATCAGTCACCGCAGGGCGGCTTGTGGCGAGCCGATGGTTAGTGGCGACACCACGGACCCTACCTCCAGGGGACACTATCACACAATGCGCTTCCACACACACATACACACAGCAACACACCCCCGCCTCTGCGCTTGCCTTAACCAGCTGGCCAGAGTGGAGATGCAAGAGCGGAACCTATGCTCCAGGTTGGAAGTGTAAAATGTCATAACGCAGGGGGCACTTGACTGTATAAGGATCTTGCGCCCCGCAGACTCACCTCTCGACAACCTTAACTGCTTACATAGTGTTGCCCCCTGGCCGCCCCATGGTGGCTAGATAGGGGGCCCACAACGGCTATCCTGTTGGATAGTTATTAAGCAGCAAGTCACCGTCTGCCATATTTAAATTTGTGAGAGATTTTCGAGGCAGATGTCCGTTATCTCACTCCATAGCCCTATTATCCGGCCCATTTAGCATCCCATCCTCATAGCCAACTCCAAGTCGCTTCCTTTCTGGCAATAGTTTGGCAACTGTGGGAGACTGTCCGTTAGTGTATCACAATGATACATTGAGGCAGAGGCCTCCATGGATGCAGCCATCTCACATTTAGATTAAATGGTACCAAAGGCCTCTTCAATGTTGGCTTCGGCCCCATGAATGCCTTTCAAATGACCGGGTCCCTATGGGTCCGTGACTGAAAAGTGTACCTACATAATAACAATAATAATAATCGTGTTTAAATTGGTTTGTTTACATTATTGCCGGATTCTATTGAAAGAGACTTTAATCATAATAGCTCTTCTATTCCGGGAACTTTTGACTTGACCCTGCATACTTCTAAAGGCGGGCGGCTCGGTTGAGTTTCACCTTCCGCTTCAGCACCATATATACAGGGTGGAAAAAATTTAAGGGCCCTGGAGGGGAACTACCTTAAATCCTTTAGTTAGGTCATTTTACTGAAAGGAAACATTCCTTTATTTTTTAAAAGAAACAAAACTGCATTCAAAGATATTCTGAAATTCGCTTGTCTTACCCAGGAATCAAACCAATTAAAAATTAAAAAAATAAACCCGCGCTATTTTATCATACGAATCGGTAGGATTATTGTTCAGAATAAAATTTGTATAATAAACATTTGGTCTTACACTCATCTGTTGTACGAGATACTCATGAAATGAAATATTTATTACAAGTTCTTTGATAACAATGCCTAGTACTGTTCACTTGTAACAAGTAAATGACACGTTATAATTTTCTTATCTCTCTTACATCCAAAGACATCGTATGAAGTAAAAGCTTGCTAATGTTATTTATCTTAAGTACCTTGTTGAAGACTTCAATAAGAAAATCGTTAAATGGTAATAAGAAATGTATGCAGAGCACAATTACTTCTTGCACTAGGCGTACTGACGAAAAGTTTAAAAAAGGAACGTATTTTTTTTTTCAAATTTGAAGTTCGAACCATAAATTTCGTTCGAAATTCAAATTTTGTTTTGTTTTGCTTTCATTCCGTGCTGTCATTGTGTAATAATGGCGTATAATTATTACTTTACAAGTGAACAGTATTAGGTATTGTTAATAAAAAACTTGTAATAAATATTCAATTTCATGGGTATCTCGTACAACATATGAGTGTAAGGCTAAATGTTTATTCGGCAAATTTAATCCTGAACAATAATCTTACCGATTCGTATAATAAAATAGCGAGGGTTTATTTTTTTAATTTTTAGTTGGTTCAGTTCCCGGGTGAGACAAGCAAATTTTAGAAGATCTTTGAATGCAGTTTTGTTTCTTTTAAAAAATAAAGGAATGTTTCCTTTTAGTAAAATGAGCTAACTAAAGGATTTAAGGTAGTTCCCCTCCAGGGCCCTTTCATTTTTTCCACCCTGTATATATTTCTTTCGTTCTTCTTCTCTTGTTGTCGTGTGGTCATAACCTATAACGACCTTTATCTTTCGATATCAGCCGGGACCAACAGCTTCACGGGCTTTTCGAGGCACGGAGGGACCCAAATGTAAATGCTACTTATGGTCACCCATCCAAAGACTGACCTTTGCAACGTTGCTTAACCGCGGATTGTAACTGGTCACACGGCTGCACGTTAAAATTCAACCAAGTTAAAATGTGAATTTGGTACAAGTTGTAAGCTGTGTAAAGCTGGTAGTAAATATAAGTTTATGAGCCTTCTAAGTCCACATATTGTGACGGGCAAGAATGGAACCCTACACTGCGTAGCCCAACACGCACTGGCCCTTTTTAGGGTCCTGTAGTCAACAACAAGGAACCCTTATAGTTTCGCCATGTCCGTCTGTCTGTCTGACTGTCTGTCTGTCCGCGGCTTCGCTTAGAGACTTTTAGTACTAGAAAGCTGTAATTTGGCATGGGTATACATTTTATTACGCCGATAAAGTGGCACAGTAAAATTTTGAAAAATTTTTTTTTTTGGGGTACCTCTCCTACACGTTAAGCGGGGATGATTTTTTTTTCTCGTCTATCCCCTAGTGTGGGGTGTCGTTGGATAGGTAATTTAAAAATATTGGGGGTGTGAAAAGACCATTTTTCGATCCAGGGTTCCGTTTGCGAAATATTAAGTTTCAAAGTGTTAATTTTTGTTAGAGTCAAGTGTCCCCCCCCCCCCCTGCCAGCGAAACGGCTATATTTGGAGACGTGAAAAAAATCACGGCAGTAGTATACATAACGAAATTGAAAGGAAAACTATCACAGCTAAGTAGGCTTTACAAGTTAACGAGTACAGATCGCGCCAAACTTTTAGTCCCTTCTCAACACGGGGCGATTCGCATCAGCACGAACAAAATGTATGGGCCGTTCTTGGGAAGAGCAACTTCCGAGCGTAATAGAAGTTTGGCGCGATCTCTATTAGTCGACAAACTTATAAAATGTACTTGGAGAAGAAGTCCGCATATTGTCCAGGGCAACTACGGAACCCTACACTGCGCGTGGCCCGACACGCATTTGGCCGGTTTTTAATTTTTTATTTTAGTCACTACATTTTCTTTTGAGAAAGATTTCTTTTCACTTTTGCAAAAATCAATTGAAATGGAAAAAAAAAACTTAGACCTACCTAAATAATAACCACCTTATCTTAACCAAAAGCAAAAATAGACGCTCAATGTAAGACTGCCACACAAAGTATATAATTCCTACATTTATTATGTATGGTAGTGAATGTTGGGTATGGCGAGATAACATCAAAGTGAAGTGAATGTAGTGGAAATGTGTTCCTTACGGAGTATGTGTGGTTTAAGAAGATGGCATACTCTAGCAACTTTTTTTATTACCAGTCCAGCACAATAAGTCTAATGGCAAAAACTTTATTCGCTTTTCATAGAGGCGATTATATGTTGGCTCTTTGGCCTCTTTTTCTTAGACGCGTAATACTAGTGATCACGCAGCGAAACAACAAGTGGTGTGTTTGTAGCTAATACTGAAATATTTTGTAGGGAAAAAAATATTGAATTTAGGTGATATACCTTCATATTTGTATTACCTATTTTATAAAAAAAAAATTAAGTTGGTTTCTTAACCGCGTTCTTCAAGCGAACGTTTGAAAACCAAAAAAAAGAGGTTACAAAACATTTTTTTTTGACAAAAGTATAAATCTTAGTACATTGTTTATACGTAAGATCCCTAGAGAAAAGATTAGTAAACCAAATATATTTTTTTTCAATACAAGGAGAGTCCGAATTTCTTCAAACGAATCCTAGATAGACTGGAGTTGGTCATGCTCTAGGCTCAGGTACAGTCTTAACATTGAATAAAAATATCGAAATACGGGATCATTGCGGCCTGAAACAAGATGTAGTGTAGAGAGGATGAATGAAAGTAGAGTGACGAAAGAAATTTATGGTGGAATTCAGGCCGCCCTAGAAGGACGTATGTTGACCAAATCGGTGACATACTGAAGAAGGGCAATGTCATAAGTACCCGGAATAGCTTGTATGACTAGATTGATGGATGTGGAAGAGGCGAAAGAGGGGTGTCTGGATCGCAGTAGATGATAATCTGTAGTCTCTGCCTACCCCTCTGGGAGACAGGCGTGAGTATATGTATGTATGTATGTAAATTACAAGTTCTATTTGAAAGAGTCAAGATGTGGGTGTGTGAAGTTTCTCCGTTTGCAACGAAAGAGACCAAACTTCTCACAGGACAACTTTCCAGACTGTCGCCCGTATGTTTATTTTTATTCAGATGTATTATTTGTTTCCAAAATGTTTTATTTATTGAGAATTTCCTCAAGTTGCTAGTACGTAACTACATAAGTCAATGTGTTAAGAGGCTATGCGAATTTTATTTTTGTCACTGTCACTCCAAGCGAAAAATCGCGCAGTGCGAGAGGGGCGGATTCAGGGCAAAAGGGAAAAAAGTTGGTTTTATATTTTTATTAAAAAAACTAAAATAGCTAGCAAAATTTCAAATATCAAATCTGTAGATATTGTTGAAACACACCTAATAAAATATGTTTGAGTTCTGTATATGGTTCCTATTTGTCAAACGAGGAGAAAAAGTGTGTTTGAAGACCTCATTTCCACAATTATTTCTATCGAGGAAAATTTATCCAAACATGTTTTCCAATTCCAAAACCCTAGATTATATAGTCAAAATGAATTTACCAGAAATGTATTGAAATTTTTTGGGTATTTCATGAAATACACAGAAAAGAAACACCCGTATTTTTTTCGCATATCGCTTTAATAGACAGTGAAATTACCGACACCGCTATTCTGCTGTAACTCCACTATCTAAACATACGAGTAAATGGAAAATAAACCAGCAAAATCACGCAGTTTTTTTAAATATCTATTCATATGCACAATAACAATAACCCCGTCAGAAAATCTTAGAATATTTTAATAACTTCATCTAGAAGCCGAGTTACTAAATAAAATACGTGGTTTTTGTGGGCACGTGTTTCTTGGTGGTCGTCTTACTTTACAGCCACGGCTGAGAGCGCGCTATTTTAAACTAAAAGGAAACGTCGTAGAGTTCAGTTCTGAATAATGCAATCTGCCTTTATATGTCGCCTTAAATGTCAGTAGCTTAGCGCAAAGTGCATAACTTAAATTTGTTTTCAATGCAAGTGCTCGTAAAGGCCCACTTTTTATGCATCAAAACCGAACAGAAAGTCGATTATTTTGCCCTAGGGCTTTATTATTATTAGTTTTTTTTATTTATTCACAATGGTTGGCTACTTTTTTTTCCACTGTTTAACGGCTCTGGATACAGTCCTTTTGAGACAATTATAATTTAAAGTTCACAAGATTATATTTGTTTTATTTCCTCACACTATGCATTGAAAATCGTAGAATGATACACGGGCGTAAGAGCAATAAATTACTCGGTTACGTTTATCGTAAATCGTCCTCGTAACTTATTCCTGTGCGCTCTTGTAGCATAAACTACTATTTTCTTGTTCAGAAGTAAAAAAATTAAAAACATTGTGATATATTATGTGGCAGTTCACGCCATTCATTCAGTATAAGTGAGGTTTATAAAGCATGAATTTGAAGTTTAATGCACAAATACTCATGATCTTGTCCAAACAAAGCTAAATCAGCTTTGTAAGTTGGTTTTGAGAAGATCATGACTAATTGTGTATACAATTTTAAACTCTTTCCTTAATAAACCTCACTAATACTAAACTTTTGGCGTCAAATGCCACATCCCAAAATACATTTCAATTTTAAATTTCTAAACGAGAAAAACAAAGTTAAGTTATGCACTTTGCATAAGTTATGCACTTTGCGCTGTTTAAATTTCATATTGATAGCGATCCGCCTCGAAAAAAAGAGGCTGTGGCAGACAGAGGCTGTGACGCGGCTCTTACAATAAGGATTTTTTTTTTAATTTCAAAATAGTTTTCAAACCGCTTTAAAAAGAACTGGCATTTCTAATCCTTTCCATTTCTCCGTGTACAGCAGTAGGAATAGGATCTCAATTGGAGAAGAAATATTTTACTATCCTGATTGTCGGTGCCCTATTCTGAACAAAAAATTATCTTTTAAATTTTACTGGTTAAGTTTATTTTTATCCTTTTTGCGATTTGTTTATTTTTAGAGTTCCGTAGTACCTAAAACGCAGTACGTTGTCCGTCCGTCCGTCCGTCAGCCTCATAACTTTAGTACCGTTAAATATAAAAACTTGAAATTTGGCACAAAAATACAATAATTTGCCCACATAATAAAAAAAAATTTGAATAATTTTTAATTGTTCAAAATATTTCCAAAACAGAAGAGAGCAAAATAAAAAATATTGTCCTAAAAATATAATATGGATATCAAATTGTAAATATTAAATAGTTATTTGTAAACATATATATTTTTACTATATTTACTGACACTAGTTTCGAGAAATCTTTGAAAAACCACAAAAAAAATCATGTGGTGGTGGTGGTGGCGGCCTAAAGGCCCTTTTAGTGTCATGCGGATATGCTCACGCAAGCGGGATTAGCCCCCGTGCGTGACACTCGCAATGCACCTTGTGACTACATAGTATAAAGCAAAGTCGCTTCCCGCTGTCTGCCTGTCCCTATGTATGCTTAGATCTTTACAACTATAGAACTGATTTTGATGCGATTTTTTTTTATAGATAGAGTGATTCAAGGTTTATATGTATAATACATGCATAATATAGTAGAAAAACACCTATAATTTTAGAGGTTTCTAACGTGATGTCGTAAATAAACACATTTTTTTGCGCTTACATTGCAAACGCTGGCTGAACCCTACGAGATAGATCAAAATAATGTACTACAGTACTGTACTATCTTAAAAAGGTCTACAAAAAAGTCCGCGATAGTATATGTCTATCTCTTAGGGATGACCCACAATAACCATTTTTTATCCTTTACTTTTTACGAGAAATAATGGCTTATTTACGATGCGATTTTAAGCAATACATCATTAATCTTTATCCAATTAAGTGGTACCTTAAATATATTGTGCATTTAATATAGATCGATATGGCTCTTTACAGCATGTAATTTAAATTAATATTTTCAGGGACATAGCGGTTGCGGCGGTACCGGCAGGGGGGCCGGTAAGCAATGACCATTAATAATCACAATTTCAACGTTGCAGGCTTAGATTTGAGCGTAGAGTGTTTTTTAAAAGGCCAATTATATGTCGCTTTTTCAAGAGTAACCCCTAAAGAAAACATGTTTGTATTGTCTAATGACAAAAAAGCTGTGAACGTTGTATATAAAGACATTTTTTAGTAATATTTAGTATCAGCATTGCACCC
Source organism: Ypsolopha sequella (assembly GCA_934047225.1). Classification (NCBI taxonomy): domain Eukaryota; kingdom Metazoa; phylum Arthropoda; class Insecta; order Lepidoptera; family Ypsolophidae; genus Ypsolopha; species Ypsolopha sequella. The sequence continues at coordinate 17,220,628 of OW203996.1, forward strand.
GTGCGAAGCCGGGGCGGGTCACTAGTTTCATATATGTGCTGCGGTATAGTGAGTATGTATGCGGGCCAATCCCGCGTGCGTGACATGGTCCGCATGACTCTAAAAGGGCCCTAAGACTAACCCCCGGTTTCTGAAAGGCCAATCAAAGTTAACAGTAGATTAAAAAAACTTTAACCGCAAATAACGGTGAAAATAAAGCATATATGAAGTCTGAATAGTGATGAATCAATAATTAACTTAGTTAATTTTTGATTTCAATGTAAAATTCCCACTTTTTCTGGCCTAATCCGCAGATAATTATTTTTTAATCTACTGTTAACATTGATTGGCCTTTCAGAAACCGGGGGTAAGTCTCTGTATGTAATATGCCTGGTGGCTTTTTAAGTGTACTTTCACAAAAAGGGGCATCGAACCTTGATACTGAGCACTTACCGAGTTTTCAGTATGAATTTAGGTATAAAAATAAATTTCACCTTGCATAAATAGTTCTTTACCGTTAACTAATAAAAAAGGTACAGAATCGAGTTGCCCAGTCGGATGAAAATTGAACTCGCTCTGTTTGAGCCGGACAATTTAATTAAAACGCCGAGTTGAGTCCCGTACGATATTCACTTCATTTCTCTACTAGTGAGATTTTCCAAACAAATTTGTAGGTAAATTTATAATAATGGGCCAAGTGTGACTCTTACACGCACGATTGTAGGGTTACGTGCATTTATAAAATAAATAAATTAAAACTACATAACATGCAATTATGTTCATATTTACAATATAAATATCCCGTTATACAGAATTATATAAAGTAATTACAAATTTCCAAACGGATATATTTTTATAATATTCCATAAATATATACGGTTTGAAAAAATATATATATAATTTTTTAATAAAACGCATGTATATTTAAAAATATACAAGGAATATATAAATGTAAAATTTAAAAACGTTTTTCTGAATTTTCAATCCAAAAAAACAGTTTTCAAGAAAGTTTTGCTGTGTGGATATGCTGCTATAAATCTTTCACATTCTAATATCACTCCGTCTGGAAATTACTCCTCTCATTATTTACAAAATGTATGGGCACTTTTTACAAAACTTTAAATAAATCTCCTTCCTTGCTGCTGTTTAAGGGCCTTACTATTGCCAAATGGGTACTTTCTAAAGCCTACTCCTCGTTTATGGCCAAACCAAAAATATTGAAAAAATGTATTATGAATAATCAAGTCTTAGACAACATATGCAACATTTTTCTTTTTCATACCACCAAAACTTCTACATGATTTTTTTTTTTACTGAATGGTGTTTTTTGACCTTAAATTCCCTACTGCTCCTGAGTGGCTTGGCCGATTGAATTCATCTATGCTTTGATAAATAGATAAACTTTATAGCTATAAACATAACATAAGATTATTTAATCGAGTAATCACGTCCAAGTGAAAAGTATACTTTTCTCCTATTTCGCCCTATCAAGGACGCAGCGAGCATCGTAACAGCCACTATGCATTGCGCGCTGATATGAACGTTATTTCAATGTCGTTTCCGTTGATATTTGTAGTGACAAATATGGAGCTGCTAATTTGGCGATGGTAATCGCCTTAAGTTGCAAAATGTTAGTATTTTGTGCAACTGTGACATAATAGGAGCGTTTGGGACGCGTCGTTTCGTGAGAGTATACTGTGGTAATAGGCTGCACGAGTGTCCTGATGGCTAATTGCGTTAAGTTGGACCCAATACTTTATCTAAGACTACGACCATCAAAAATATCGTCTTCAGGCCTCGTAGCACAGTGTTTAAGGCGATTACCATCGCCAAATTGGCAGCTCGATATTTGTCAGTACTAATATCAACGGATATGACATTGAAATAACGTTCATATCAGCGCGCAATGCATAGTGGCTGTTACGACGCTCGCTGCGTCCTTGATAGGGCGAAATAGGAGAAAATTATACTTTTCACATGGACGCGATTGTTCGATTGAATAATCCTTTGTTGTGTTTATAGTTATCAAGTTTATCTATTTATCAAAGCATGAAAAATGGTATGAAAAAGAAAAATGTTGCATATGTTGTCTAAAAGCTGATCATTCATAATAAATTTTTTCATTATTTTTGGTTTGGCCGTAAACGAGGAGTAGGCTTTAGAAAGTATCCATTTGGCAATAGTAAGGCCCTTAATCGCGCGCGATGCCACTTAGTAAAATCACAGGTGCGAGGAGCGTGACATATTGTTTAATCGCAAAAAACATCGTGTCACTCTCCTCGCACATGTCATTCGACTAAGGCGTCGCGCGCAATTAAACACTGTGCTACGAGTGCAGGTGACATTATTTACACTTTCGACAAACAATTTCATGAAGATTTGAATAAGAAAACGGAGGATTAGTTTTTATTTTATTTGTTTCTATAAGCTTAGACAAGAACTTACTTGTTCAACCTAATTATCGGTATAATTAACGCGCAATTTATTGTTGAAGGTGTTCTATTGGAGCGTTCGAGGCTGCATGACAGAGATACTCTTTGCCTAGCCCAAAGCAAAAGAAGTAATATTATTTGTTAATTAGTTATCTAAGCGGTGTTTTAATAAATTTATCGTTTTTGCGATACTGACAAACCGTCTTGGATTTTGTAATTAGTAATTACTAATTACCTAATTGGAGTATGGGAATAGATACAATTATTTTTAATGACCTCTCGAAGGAATTTCTGTATACGGTGCGAGCAAAAAAAGTTCAGAAAAAAGTTTGTTTCGCCGGTACCATAAGCAAAATGTTTCCACATTTTATTTTCCACCATTGTTAATAATATTTTTTTAATGAGGGTAATTCAATTCTGAGATTTAAAAGTGTGACAGACAGACATGACGAAATGATAAGGCTGTCATAGTTGGACTACGAAACCCTAAGAAATCAGTACCTACGTATTATACGCCACGAACTGTATATCACTATGTGACTTATTTTATTATATAACCGTTTCGACGACACTATCGTCGATTCATAATCGCATTCTTGTCTTTGTTTCAACATTTTAAGAAACTGAATGCAGTGGAAATGCGTTCCTTACGGTGTATGTGTGGTTTAACATCGAATGATAGAGCGAAAAATATTGACATCAGGGATAATATTAATAAAATTCTTTTCAATGCAAGTGCTCGTAAAGGCCCACTTTTTATGCATCACAACCGAACAGAAAGTCGATTATTTTGCCCTAGGGCTTTATCATTTTTTTTTTATTTATTTACTAGAAGTTGGCTAACCTACAACCTTTCCTGTGTACCATAAATGTTATACTTTTTTTTCCACTGTTTAACGGCTCTGGATACAGTCCTTTTGAGCCAATCATAATTTAAAGTTCACAAGATTATAATTGTTTTATTTCCTCACACGATGCATTGAAAAACGTAGTATGATACACGGGCGTAAGAGCAATAAATTACTCGGTTACGTTTAAAACACAAGCTTATTCCTTTTCGCCCTTGTAGCATAAACTACTATTATTGCACATAACTTGTACATAAGGCAAACTTAAACTTCCAGTTAAGACTGTACCTGAGCCTAGAGCATGACCAACTCGAGTCTATCTAGGATTCGTTTGAAGAAATTCGGACTCTCCTTGTATTGAAAAAAAAAATATTTGGTTTATTAATCTTTTCTCTAGGGATCTTACGTATAAACAATGTACTAAGATTTATACTTTTGTCAAAAAAAAAATGTTTTGCACCCTCTTTTTTTTGGTTTTCAAACGTTCGCTTGAAGAACGCGGTTAAGAGATCAACTTGATTTTTTTTTCATGAAATAGGTAATAGAAATATGAAGGTATATCACCTAAATTCAATATTTTTTTCCCTACAAAATATTTCAGTATTAGCTAAAAACACACCAATTTGTTGTTTCGCTGCGTAATCACTAGTATTACGCGTCTAAAAAAAAAGAGGCCAAAGAGCCAACATATAATCGCCTCTATGAAAAGCGAATAAAGTCTTTGCCATTAGACTTATTGTGCTGGACGGGTAATAAAAAAAGTTGCTAGAGTATGCCATCTTCTTAACTGTTGCGGCCTGAAAAAAGATGCAGTGACTAGAATACAAAAAGGAATGTTTCGGTGGTTTGGACATGTAGAGAGGATGAATGAAAGTAGAGCGACGAAAGAAATTTATGGTGCGCAAGTAGAAGGTAGAGCTCGACCAGGCCGCCCTAGAAGGACGTATGCTGACTAAATTGGCGACATACTGAAGAAGGGCCATGTCAAAAGTACCCGGAATAGAAGAGGTTGTATGACTAGATTTATGGTTGTGGAAGAAGCGAAAGAGGTGTGCCGGAATCGTAGCAGATGGAAATCTGTAGTCTCTGCCTAACCCTCTGGTAGACAGGCGTGAGTGTGTATGGAAAAAGTACAGTAGTACGACATAAATAGATAATGCGCTTCAGTAATACTTATTCACATAATCTTCGAAAAAATAAACGAATGGAAACAAGGTCTAAAATTAATCAATGCGCTATATCTTGTTATGGAATACTTTAATACCGAATATTACCGAAGCGTTTTGTTTAGTTCTACTTTATATCTACTGTACGGCTGTAGTATAGCTTGTGGCAAAAAAGAGTTCGACGCGGTGACAGGTGGAAATATATTTTGGTAGTACGTAAGTAGTATATAGTTTTGGTCATAATAATATGTAGTACTAGCCTCTGCCCGCGGCTTCGCCCGCGTGGCCTACAGGAAACAAAGGAAATTTTTTTCAGAAACAAACATTATAAGTGCTCTCACTCTCTCTGGGAGTCAAGGTGTAGTGCTCGGCCGTCTATCTGTCCGTCTGTTACAGCCGTTTGCTCCGGCACACATACTTTCAAGAATTTTCATGTCCACTATATTAAAATTCAAAATCGATGCCATTTTCGTAATTAACGTCCCAAAAAACCATAAAAACGACACCCATATTGATATTTACACATTTCAACATTGCAACCCCATCGAACTCCAACAGGGGATGATGGTATTTTGTCACCCTATTTCCCCCTTTTAGGGGTTGAATTCTGAAAAAACCTGAAACATATGTTTGCTCATTTATGGATAGGAGTACTCCTGTGAAGTCTTGAATAAAATAGTCTTGTTTCCCCATACAAACTCTGGACCCCCGTTTCACCCCCTTAGGGGGTGAATTTTGATAAATCCTTTCTTAGTGGATGCCTACACTACATAAGGATGCACTACACATGCAAAATTTCAAGTCTCTAGGACCAGCGGTTTAGGCTGTGCGTTGATATATCAGTCAGTCAGTCAGTCAGGACTTTGAATTTTATATATACAGATAGTGCCCTCATTTTTTATAAACTCTTTGTAGTGTTCCGTTCCCAAAAGGTAACCAACAGGACCCTATTACTAAGACTCCGCTGTCTGTCTGTCACCAGGCTGTATCTCATGAACCGTGATAGTTAGACAGTTAGACAATACTAAAAAACAGAATAAAATAAATATTTAAGGGGGCTCCCATACAACAAACGTGAAAGACGGGATGCTTAGAATAAGTTTAGTCCTGCCCAATAAGTTAAGTCGTGTTACACCGAATCGACACCATTGTAAAGGCGCTAATTATTTTAAAAAAGCGGTAAACATAAGTTAAAATTTTATCTCATCAAAGAAGTTTTCTATAAAAACCATGCTATTTAAAAATAGTTCATTGCTATATCTACACATTTACTTGAGCAGATTAACAATAATTATTCTAGTAAGTAAATAATGTTTTTTTTTCTAAAATGGTAGCACTTTCGCTGCATAAAGCGTCTTAACTACTTTTATCTACGCCCATACTGTAATAAGTAAATAATGGGAAAATTCCAGGCGAAAGTAAAATGTTGTTTAAAAATAAATAGTAATAAAAATATATAAAACGATAACACATACTTATCTTTATTTCAATGCTCAAAGGTCTAAATAAGGAGGTTCAGTAGTAAAAGCATATATTACACTTCCACGGCTTTGACAATTACCTGCGACAGCTATACTTTTGTGTATGGGAATGCGAAGTTGCGTGTTTACGCCCGCAATTTGAAATAACTTTATACAGTGGCAATCACTAGTTTTTAAAAGTGGGCTATGTTAGGACCCGGGCCTTCATAGGTCAGTGTTATGACTATGATGTCCCATTGTAAGTCTCCATCTACCTGCCAAGTTTTAGTGCAGAGCTTCAGAGATACAGTCGTTTTTAGGATTCCGTACCCCAAGGGTGCCAAACGGGACCCTATTACTAAGCCTCCGCTGTCCGTCTGTCCGTCCGTCCGTCTGTCACAGTGGTCTCCAGCTTCAGCCGTTATAGGTAGCCAGTTGAAATTTTCACAGAATACGTTGTATGTTTGGCAACAATCACAGCAAATAATAAAATTTAAAAGAAATTGAAATCCAAGGGGGGGGGGTGCCCGTACAATAAACCTCGAAAATATGTCATTTTTTGACGTCCCCCTCCGCCTTATCTCCAAAACAAAAGACCGAAAAATACGAAAAAAAACATGATAAAAGATAAGTACGTAAAGATTACAGGAAAAAGATAGTGTACCGGACTCAGCGGGAGCCGCGAATTGTTTACCAGGTGCTACGATTTTAACGACTTGTTTTTGTCGCCTTAATATAGCTATTGCATGTAATTTATCATAATATTTTTGGGGTTCCGACCCGTATTGTATGGTGTTACGGAACCTTTTGTGTGCGAGTCCGACTCGCACTTGCCCAAATTACCTATTTTTGACGGAACTCTAAAACATAACGGGAAATGTAAGTTGTTTACATACTTATTGCAAAATGTTTCCCTGAAACAAAGGCCTTTATCTATATAATTATGCTATGACGTAATGATTAATTGTAAGTCTGAACAAATAAACCTTAAAGGTTTTCCTCTTACCTCGGTCACAAAATAACCACTTACAGAATGTTTACTCCGCATAACTAGCAAAAACACCTGCACGCACACATAGACGCGTACGTACGACGATCTCGGAGATATTCGGATGAATGCCAATACGAAATTCTGCCGAGATCATCATACGTACGCGTCTATGCATGTGTGCGTCTGTTTTCGCTCCGTTCGTCGTCGAGTCGGCCTTCTGGTAGTATCTATTTTGTGCCTCAGTGTACCTTCACTCGTAATGTAAACAAAATGTCGTTTGCATGACAAGGTACAGGCAATAAAAGAAAGACATGATTGCACGAGTGTACCAAGAGTGTAGTAAGAACTAAAAAAAAAACCAGCCAAGTGCGAGTCAGACTCGCGTACCTAGAGTTCCGTATTGTGGATGATAAATTTAATTTTCTCATTTATTTTCGTGAATTTCTCAACCGCTTTATTTTTAAATATTACTAGAGTGCATTACAAACTAGAAAATACCAATCAGAAACAAATCCAAAGACAAGAGTTTGAAAAAATTCCCCGGGCCAGGATTCGAACCTGCGACCTCTTGTTATCAAGACAAGCTTTATTTTTTCTGTAATCTTTACGTAAACACATATTACTATGATTTTTTTCATATTTTTAGTCCACCAGTTTTGTAGATAAGGGGGATGGACATACATTTTTTCATGGTTTTCAAGGATTTCTTGAAATAGATGCAATTAAATATAGCCAAGCGTAGAGGAAGTAAATTTAATTAACCTTTAATTTATACTTTAACATGTGTCTATGTGTAATTTACTTCTGTGTCTTTTCCATGAAAAAAATAAATTAATGCAATTTGTCCCGATAGTACATGCTATGTTCCTAATGATGTAAAGTTATCTCTACAGTGCTACAAGGACCTGATGGCGCGTGGATGACAGTGACAGGGGGGCGCAGCTGTAAAACAAGGAGTATGGTATCGGTGTTAGTTCCGATTTTGGACACAACCAATCCACGGGCCATAAGATCCTTGTAGCACTCGTAATAGTGTAACTTAATAATATTTATATCATTCACTACACAGTAAATAATTTTCACTGCAAAATTCATGTCCATATACGATTACGTACATTTCCAAATAAACCAAGGGTTGAAAGGCGTTTGGTTATCCGACATGGAAAACATTTCAGGAAAGTGTAAAAATACTCTGTAAGGATATTCTAAAATTAGGAAGAGTATCCAAGCGGTCGATACCTTCACAGTCTGTGGGTAAAGGTAGGGCCTTAGTTTCAGTTGCAACCGTTTCTTTCAGTTGTTGGAAGTCTTCGTGTGTACACAATAAGAACTAATTTAGTTCGCTGATACGTTTTCCATAGTGTTGTCTGTGTTGTTAGACTAGCTATTATATAAACTTACGAATAAGATACAAGCTTTTGGAGCTAAAATTAAATAAAAAGTTTTGTTTTTAAGCTAAGTATGTTTATAGGTTTAAGATAACATTTTATTATTGCATATATTTATGCTTTCTCCAGAGATGAAAATGTATTCATGTTTTTCCCTAGGTTGACTGGACGAAAATTCTTGTAGAAATAAGTCCGCCCCCGCTTTCATTCTGTTTTCTACCCTTGCAAATTAAAAATAACCTAATTTTTTGTGCAATTAAGTGTTAATTTATGAATTCATTCATATCATATGAATCATATGTAGTTGGGTTTGTTTCATTTTAAACGAAATACTTATAAATATTTAAGTATTATACAATATCATTGGTATTTAATGACCAGTTTTGAAAAGAAAAACGTAAACATTTTTATTTTTTCGTGTTATTTCTTCCAAAACATTTTTTTTGTTTTCGGAGACGAAATCTTTAATTCGTTTTTTGTATGGAACCATCTTGGAGAAACAAAAGTAAATTCCACGCTTTGAAGTCCCACTTCTTAAATCATACCATTTGAAAGAGTTGTATTTTTTTTTCTTCCCGCCTCTTTTGCTTTATCGGGTTTTTTTATTTTAGATAGTAGCCATAAAACACTCTAGCGGTATTTTCCAGTCAATACCAGTGGCGTATTTATCCTAGGGCCAAAAGGGCCATGGTCCGGGGCGGCAGGCTGCGAGGAGCGGCGCAAGCTGAACCATGCGCTCAGCTTTGGACATCTTTCATAATCTATATTTACCTATCTTTTCATTTATATTGCTTTTTGCCTTTATACTTTTATTTAAAAAAAAATTGTTCATCGAAAAACATAATTAAATATTGAATAAATGGTATTTATTTCTTTGTATGCTCTTTAGAGTTTTTTTACTCATTATCATCACTCTCAGCTCAAAACAACACACTGCTAAATTTAATTTTATGATACTATTGAAATATTTTTCCTTTTTTCTCGTTCATTTATGGGGCGGCAAACCTAACAGGCCCAGGGCGCCGAATCTTAAAATACGCCACTGGTCAATACAATATTCTGAACGAAGTCGGGTCAGTAACCAAACATGATATATTTACTTATCGCTACCTACAAGCTAGCTTATTGTCTGCTACACTAGAACCGTCTGTTGACAAGCAAACAAACACTATCAAATACGTGTGGAAATGGTGATACTACGACATAAAACAAATACTGGAATACTTCTCTTGCTACGGCGTAGCAGTTTACTCGGTTTTCTCGTAGCAAACGCGCTACTCATACTCATTTATTATTAAAGAAACATATTTACCAGTAAATTTATTTACAATTATCACATTAGAATATACAACATTATAAAATTTCTTAATGCACTTTTTTTTTAATAATTTGATATAAATTACAATACATAATCGACGATGTAAAGGATATTTGACAAGTGTTTACCTAACTCTACAAGAGGGCCTTTTAAAAATGTATTGCCCAAAAGTAAAATTAATTAATATACGCAAATTATATTTTTTCATTGCTGTGATTTTCTTCTACTTACTTAATTTTCTGTCACTAGTTTTGGTTTACGTAGATACAAATACAATCTGATATTTTTTAGCTAACTAAACATTTTTTAACTGGCTTAACAAGAAACTGAACAAACCTAAAAGGCGGGAATATATCTTGCTACACGCCCCTAAAAGACAGAAGCTAATAAGTACAAAGGTTTAGGATATTGCCTGCAACAGCTTCTTTAAGACCATAAGGGAAAGAAAAGACCATTTCAGTTAAAACTTATTAGCGACAGACATATTTTCAACGCGCCCAGCTTAAGGTGATACATCATCCGTGCAAAGGTCCCCGTCACTCCAGGCTGAAAGATCGGCAGTGCGAGAGGGACGCTATCAGGGAAAATCGAAAAAATGTCGGTTTTAAATTAATAAAAAATTAACTAAAATAGCTATAAAGATTTGCATAACCAGTAATTTAGGTATTGTTAAAACCCATTTAAATAAACACTTTTGAAGTCTCTACGCTATCCCAATTTGTCAGAATATAAAAAAAGTTAAATTTAGACCACATTTCAATAATTATTTCTATCGAGTGAATTTCCTCCAAACGCCTTTCTGACAGTCCAAAATCTAGAAAAAGTTCCCAAAATTGTTATACTAATTTATGTAACTTAGGACTTCTTTTGAACAGCAGATAAATAACTTCAAAAAGTGTCGATTTTGACGAAATACCCCCTTAACAATCCGTCCGTAACTAATCATGAGACTTGCTTACCCGTGTCAATAGACGTTTTAAAATGGCGGCCGATGTATGGATTTCTGTCAGAATTCTGACAGATCTCCATACATTGCCATTTTGAAACATCAAGTATATTGACACGGGTTCTACGTTCAATTTAGGTCTGTATATTTAACAACGAAGTCATTTAAAGATTAGAGATGAATTAGGTTTATAACGAGGTAAAATCGTAAAACGATTATTACGGTCAAACTACAATTTTTTGAATATTCGTTAGTCAGGGTGTATCATACACATATATATGTATATATGTGTATGTACACATATAAATGTGTATGTATGTATGTTCCGTTTTAACTCGAGAACCACTCAACGGATTTGGATGCGGTTTTCTTTATTATCATCGTAGTGACCCTCGTCAACATATAGGTTACTAGCTTCTGCCCGCGGCTTCGCCCGCGTGGCCTACAGGAAACAAATTGCATTTTTTTAGAAACGAACACTATAAGTGCCCTCTGGGAGTCAAGGTGTAGTGCTCAGCCGAAAAACGAGCAAGTGAGGACGGAGAACGCTCCTTGATACCGAGTTTCAGGAATACTTTTTTAGACCTGACAAAAAACTGTCAAAACCTCTCAAATTCAAATTTTTTTTTGGTCATGTAGCCCCAGCTTGACCGATCACTATAGTTGAAAACCTAACTCCCTACGATTAGCCGTTCGGGAGATATGGCCGAACAAAATTTTGGCAATTTTTATTTTCGACCCTTTTTTTACTGTCAACTAGATCTCGCCGAGTCCTTTTCTTAGAGTACCATGAACATGGGTCTAGCATCAGCCATTTGGGAGATATAGTCATTCAGTCAGGACTTTGAATTTTATATATACAGATACGGGATGTTGATAAAATAACCGCCAAGCCGAAAACGGAGCAAAGATTGAATAAACGCGGGCGGAGTCGCAGGCGAAAGGATAGTTCATAATATATGAAACATAAAATGTATACTTGCGATTTTCGACACTTGGTGAAACTTGAAACACATGATATATGAGTTCATAGTATATGAACTATACTACCTATTGATCAGGGATTTGAAGCGGTACCGATAACCCATAAAATTACCGATATTAACCGTAATTAATAGCGGTAGCCCTTATGGAACCTTTTTGAATTCTGAACCATTATTTCACCGTTTTCCTGTTTTGATACCGATATAAAGACGATTCAGTGCGCGGCGGGTATTAGAGGGACACGTGAGGGGGTGAGGCGATAGTACGCTGTGCGTCACGCGGGCGGCATTTGAAGGAAAATACAAATTCTCAATCGGTTATAAGCGGTTTTAGCTGTTAATTTTGCGGTATACCAAAACCCAAATTTCCAACCGGTTATAAGCAGTTAATTTCTTAAAAAAACTTGTTTTTTTTAAAAACATGTCTATTGTATGGGAGCCCCCTTAAATATTAATTTTATTCTGTTTTTTAGTATTTGTTGTTATAGCGGCAACAGAAATACATCATCTGTGAAAATTTCAAATGTCTATCACGGTTCATGGGATACAGCCTGGTGACAGACGGACAGACAGACGGATAGCGAAGTGATAGTAATAGGGTCCCGTTGGTTACCCTTTAGGTACGGAACCTTAAAAATGAAGAGTGCCATCTGAATGTTTTTTCTTCAATTTGTTATTTTGATTTATTTATTTAAATTATTGTTTTTAGATTTATAATTTATTTTAATATTATTGATTTGGCATGGAGTTATTCAAAATTTGAAATTTATTTCCAAATAATTGGAATATTAGCACTATTTGGGTGTAACGAATCATGGTCACGGAAAGTAGTTAAAACAAAAATTTGCAAAAGTAATAGTATTTTAGTGATTTAGTGCATTATTTCTCAGAGCTAGGCGCCTTAAAAGGGTTACTGAACTCATTATTGCGGAAACAATAGGTAGCAGGCATACCAGGATCCATTTTATGGGTTATGAGGATGGCCTGCCCAAGCAACTTTTTTTATTACCCGTCCAGCACAATGAGTCCAATGGCAAAGACCTTATTCTCTTTTAATAGAAGCGATTATATTTTGGCTCACTGGCATCTAGAGTCCAATATCGCAGATTAGTTAAGTTTTACAAATAAAAATAAAAATTCTTACAATTTGAAAAGAATAAGTAACCATACTCTATTTCACCAGAAGAATTAATGTTTGTAAACAACTTTCTAACCTAAAAGTGATGAAAAATAATGTTCAAAGGCATTTTTCCATCTATAAATACATACATTTTAGTTTTAACTCATAAAAGTAAACTCACGTGCAATAATATGTTTATTTGTACGTTACAAATTGCAGATGAAAATATATTTCATCACTTTTAGGTTAAAAAGTTGTTCACAAACATTATTTCTTCTGGTGAAATAGAGTAGGTATAGTGTTTGGTTTAAGGCAGGGGTCGGCAACCGGCGGCCCGCGGGCCGCATGCGGCCCGTAGACTATCTCGGTGCGGCCCGCAAGCCTGAGGTCCGTAAGAAAAAAATACCGAAGCAAAAGGCCATATAAATTCACTAGAATTTATACGGCCATGCTGCTGGGCCATGAGAGTATTCTTGAAAGCTCGCTCCCACGCGGGGTGATAAAAATGTACCTCTATTTCATTTCTTAAGAACTGTTTATCAAGACTGTGATGTTATGTATTGTTTCTACCGAAAATAAATATTTGCTGTACTTATTCAATTCTTGGCAATTTCTTTTGCGTTTATCCGCCGCACGTGCTGCGGCGGGCGGCTCCTTTGAGACAATAGGCGGGGCGGCAGTCTTTGATTAGACGCAGGTGTGCGGCGGCGAAAAAATTCAAAGCGACCGGTTTTAGTTAAAATCACAGCCGCGCGAGGCTCTCGCCACATTCGGTTGTGGAAATTCGCCGGAAACTCACGTCTCATCTGGTTGCTAGCAACGCGTTTCGTTTCACCTTTCTTCCCTTCGCTGATAGCTTCTCACGCACGACGTATGAGGTAAGTTGTATGCACTCGCGAGCATTTTGTTTTATTTTATTTACTGCTTGTTAATGTGAACCTTCAGATTGATGGGTAAATGTTATAAGGACGGGGATAGTAGTTACATGACATGAAGTTAGTTACGAGTGTGTCATGTTTTAATTATTATTTGAAGGTGGAGTTGAATTTGTAGGTGCTAACTGGAACATATAATTTTACAACGAATTTAATTTTTTTCATTATTGTTACAGAATAATTATATAAACATGGCTTCAAGAAAAAGGAAGATAGAAGAAGAAAAAAGAGTTTTTAACGAATGATGGACAGAATTATACTTTTTTATCGAGTTTAAAGGAAAACCGTTATGCTTGATTTGTCAAAAGAGTATTTCTGTAGTAAAGGAATATAACCTGAAGCGACATTACGACACTGAGCACAAAGCTAAATTTGACTGTCTTGAGGGAGAAATACGGAAAAGGAAAATTTCCACTTTGAAATCGTCATTACAAAATCAACAAAACATATTTAAGGTTGTGGCAGACAACAGCGAATCGAATGTTCGGGCCAGTTACAGGGTAGCAGAGATTCTTGCAAAAAGTGGACGTCCGTTTACCGATAGTGAATTAGTAAAAGGGTGTGTCTTAGCTATCGCAGAAGAAATATGCCCAGAGCAGAAAAAAATGTTTGAAAGTCTTAGTCTCTCTGCAAGAACTTGCACCCGACGTACTGAAGACTTGGGTGCTAATTTGTGTGAACAACTCAGGGATAAGGCGCAGTCTTTCGACTGCTTCTCTTTAGCGATGGATGAAAGTACGGACGTGTCGGATACAGCACAGCTACACATATTTGTACGCGGCATTGACGAAAACTTTACTGTTTACGAAGAGCTTGTGAAAATTTGCAGTTTGAAAGGTACAACTACGGGAGAAGATTTATTTCACCATGTGGAACAAGCTCTGGATTCATTGCAATTAAGCTGGGAAAAGTTAACAAGTGTCACTACCGATGGAGGCAAGAACATGAGCGGTCAAAACAAAGGTGTTGTTGGGAGAATCATCAGCAAAGTGAAAGATTCTGGATCTACTGTGCCATTGATTTTTCACTGTATTGTCCATCAAGAGGCATTGTGCTCCAAAGTTATATCCTGGAAAGAAATAATGGATACTGTAACATCCACTGTTAATTTTATAAGAAGAAATGGGCTCACACACCGTCAGTTCCAAAAGTTTTTGGAAGATCTGGAAGCTGAACATGGTGACGTGGTTTACTACTGTGAAGTGAGGTGGCTCAGTCGAGGTGCCGTTTTGGAACGGTTTTTTGATTTGAGGAAAGAAATTGGCAACTTCATGGAGATGAAAGGAAAGCCAGTAGAAGAGCTTACTAACAAACAGTGGATTATCGATCTTGGTTTTTTGACTGATTTGACTAAGGAACTGAATCAGCTCAACAAACGCTTGCAGGGAAAAAATAAATTGATTTGCGATATGTATACAGATGTAAAGTCATTTGAAATGAAACTGAAACTGTTTATCAAGCATATTGATGAAAAAAAGCTTGACCATTTTCCTAATTGCAAGAAAGCCGTGGAAGAAGCTGGAGATAATTTTGTGTGGCAAAATATTACAATGAGAAACGTGTTAACACAACTACAAACTGAGTTTGTAAATCGATTCACCGACTTTAAAAAGAGCTCCCTTAACATGGAAATATTCCAAAACCCTTTTGCAATTGATATTAGTGAGGTACCAAGCAATTTGCAAATGAACATAGTAGATTTGCAAAGTAATAGAACACTTAAAACGGCATTTAAGGAAAGCACTGACTTGATACAGTTCTACGGAGGTTTGAGTTCTGAAAACTTCAAAGAATTGAAAAAGTTTGCTCAGCAGATAATAACTATGTTTGGTAGTACATATTTGTGTGAGCAGACTTTTTCAATTCTCAACTACCGCAAAAATAAGAATTGTTCGCGGTTAACGGATGAACATTTAGACGCGATACTGCGCGTGTCTACTACTAAAATGAAAGCAGACGTTAAAAAACTTGCAAGTCAAATGCAGCCTCAAAAATCTCACTAGTTTTTACTTTTATGTTAGTATAGTAGTTCAATTAAAAAAGACATAATTGTATGAATATATATGCGTTTTATTTCAAATATTAAAAATACATGCCCGAACATATAAATATAAGTGCGGCCCGCACTGATACTCTGGCAACATATGTGGCCCGGCTATAGCATAAGGTTGCCGACCCCTGGTTTAAGGTATGTATGTGTGTGAGTGTAATGTTTGTGTCTGTAATGTTTGTGACTGTATCACCCTGTAAATACCTAGTCCTACGACCGAGCTACGCATCAGATTTAACCACTAGGAGTTGAGTATAAATCTTAATACATTGTTTATAAGTAGAATCCCTAGATAAAAGATCAATAAATCAAATATATTTTTTTAAATATAAGGAGAGTCCGAATTTTTTCAAACGAATCCTCGAAAGTTTTTCATGCTCTAGGCCAGCGTTTCTTAACCTTTTTTGCCCACGGACCCCTTAGGAAATCAAGTATAATTTTAAGGACCCCTTTAATAAAAAAGCAGCAATAAATTTCGGACCATTTATTTTAGTTCTACCAATTACAAAAAAATATACTTTTTCATATAAAATACGTTAATGAGAAGGTTGGTGCTGCTTTTTTGCAACTAAATTAGTGATATTTGGGTTTATATTACTAGATTCAGATTCAGATTCAGATTCTTTATTTGCATATCACAGTATTATTACAGGTGGAAATAAATATGATATTATTTTCAGTTTTGTAAGTGAGATTTTAATTTTATTTTTGTTTCGATTGACACTTGCTATTATAATCTAGTAATAGCCTAATCTATTACTAGATTAGGCTGCGGACCCCCATACATCTGCTCGCGGACCCTCAGGGGTCCGCGGAGCACAGGTTAAGAAACGCTGCTCTAGGCTCATGTACAGTGGAGACCACATCAAGCTATACACTTGCAGTACGACATTAGCCCCTACAGAGAAGAATATAAGATAGGTACAAAGTCCAATGTGTCTTACTTGATGCGGTGTCTATTGTACAGTCTGACCGTATCCGTATATTATAAATAATGCGAAAGTATGTTTGTTGGTTGTTGGTTTGTCGGTTTGTCCTTCTTTTACACAGCAGCGGAGCAATGGATCGACGTAATTTTTTGCATATATATATAGTTTATGAGCTGGAGAGTGACATAGGCTACTTTTTATCCCGGAAAGATGCAAAATCTAAATCGGCGTGGGCGAAACCGCGGGCAAAAACGAGTTATCGATATTATCAAGTTTATCTAGCTTATCTATACTAATAATAATAAATATACTAATATATAAGGTCTCTCAATTTAAATGGAAAGTAATTTAGGAGGTGATTCAGTATCGTTAATACATCACATTCCACTGCAAAGTACATTTTTTTGCGCGAACTTTTTCTTCACTTGTCCATACAAACTGAGTCAGCTGATCGGACCACTTTGTACTGAGAAGAATTTCGCGCAAAAAAAAAGTGCTTTGCCTTGGAATGTGATGTATTAACGATACTGAATCACCTCCTAAATTACTTGAAAGACCATATATATTTTCATCCATTTTCAAATGAAAATCTACAATTTTTAAATTTTGTATGTGTCTGTCTCTATGTTTTGTTTTAACTCGAGAATCACTCAACAGATTTGGATGCGGTTTTCTTTATTATCATCGTAGTGACCTCGGTCAACATAGGTTATACGGGTTGTTGATAAAATAACCACCATGTCGAAAACTGTCGATAATATTTATTTTAAACACTTTTTGCACATGAATTCTGTAAAATTCAAAGTTCCTAAGTGAAACGGTTCAAAAGTAATGAATGAGGCTGTGATTTATGCCTTGATTTCACGTAACGAGTACAGTGGCGAGACAGTACTCGACCGACGGAAAAATTATAAAAATTTTAGCTTTGGCCTTGTATTTTGTAATACTAATAACCCATCTCATTTATTATTTCGCAAAAATATTCAAACCGAAGCCGCATTCAAAAGCTAGTTGTACATAAAAGAATAATTTTACAAAGAAAACCTAAATTTTGACAAATATAAGCATGTAAAGCATAATTTGTTTACTTGTAATGCGTAAACGATACGAGTACACAATGTGGAGCTCTTAACGTGCTACTTTATCACATCTTATATTAAATTCACAAACGTACGCTAATAACAGGTCTTTACATATGAAATTGCCGAAATTTTCTTACAGATTCATGAGTTCCTGTAATTGAATAGCTATTTCGATTATTTGTTTTTTGTTTGAAAGTTGATTTCAAGGTTTTATCAACATATTAAATTTTGTTTTTATTGTCAGTTTGACAACCGAAATTTAAATTTCAAAAACAGTTCATCCGAAACGCCATCTGTTTCCATGATAAGACTCGTAATCATTTTTACAGCTGACACTTTTCAAAAATTCAATTAATGTTGTTGTTAACTTAATGTTGTCTCATTCATACACAAAAAGAAATTACATAATTTGGATTTGTCATTGCTAAAAAAAATGCAAAATAGGAACCCTTTTGAATGTGGATTTGACCCTAAATCTTCAGCACGAATTCCTTTTTCTTTAGATTTTTTTTTATCACAGTTATTTTTTTAATTTTTGATGTAGTAATTGCTTTAATTTTCTCTATAATTAAAACTTGTAAATTAGCGCTGAAAATTGGGTTTCATTCAAATTAGAAAACGGTAATTTCATATGTAAAGACCTAATATCTGAGGTACTTCGATGTGATGACAAGTTCCGTACACATCGTGAGAACCAAATATAAAAAACAGACCATTCCATTTACTTACAAATAAACTTCACGTTTCAAATTATTGTCCGAATATTTCTATGCAATTCGCTTAGATTAAATTATGTTAAGGTGTGTTAATTCGAAAACCTTTTCGAGATTTAGGTTAAATAAGCCGTATTTTCGAAATTGTGGTCAAAAAATGATAAATATTTTTACGAAAAAGCTGCAATTTCCATTTGCCTTCGTGTGACGTCACTTAAGAAATGAGTGTTTAGAAATGTGTCCTTTGCTATCAAGATAAATTTATAATAATTTGCTTCCGACTGATGGATGACAGATGAGTAGACAGACAGAGACGGACCACTTTTTTAATGAGCAATAACACATCACAATCTGTATGTCTAAAATTCTCAAGTGACGTCATATCGGACAATTCTTTAAAAAAACATGAAAAAATAATAGTTAATTTATATAACAAAATAATGAAAACTTCATGGCCTAAAAAGGCGTACATTCTACAAAAAAAAAAATGAAAAAAATCTTTCATAAAATAAGCTATGGGAATTATGTTATTTTTGATTTGGTTGTACAGTGTTGATCACATCAAGCTACATATACACTTGCTGTACTAAATTAGCCCCTATAGTATAGTATAGGTTATATATATATATATATACAAGGTGACTTTTTGATCATTGTCCAAATTCATACTGAAGGCTTGATAGCTGATCAGTATCTTGGAACAGTAACAATTTTTGTGAAATTCGTAATATGAAATTTCGGCTTCCCATAGAAATTCAGTTCCAGTCCCAGGTGAATCACTATGGGGAGTCGAAATTTCATTTTACGAATTTCACCAAAATTGTTATTGATCCATGATACTGCTCACTTACCAAGCCACCAGTATGAATTTGGACGATGATCAAAAAGTCACCTTGTATATATATATATATATATATATATATATATATATGTATAGGTTGGTGCGATCTCCACTGTACAAATTATCTCATTCAGCTATAAAGTGAAAAAAAAATGCCTACATACCTTCAAAAATGTCAAACGGGCCAATGTCGTATACACTATGACCAACAAACGTGTAATAGGTATGCATAGTATCACTTTACTCCAAGTCTCCAATCCGAATAAAAAATGAACTGAAATCCGAGTGGTTAAGCAAGAAGACTCTTCAGACTGAATTTTAAGACTTGCCAATGGTAAGTGCAAATATTTACAAATATATCTTTTTGACCTAGCACTCGAAACCTAGTGAGATAGCCTACAAAGTAGCTTCCCCTTATCAATCAAATCAACAAAATAATTAAATAAAACAGAGATACTAGTTGTTCCGCGAGAGATAATAAGAATTTCCTCTGAGCAGTACCGACCAAGGACTATTCCAGAAAGTTTATTTTGTGTTTTTTTTTTCACCATTTTGCGTGTAAAGATCGTTTGCGTCTTTATGTGTAAAGAGTAAAGAAAATAACCAAACTTTTGCACTTATTCTATGTTTTTCGTTGTTATTTTCATCATATTGTTCTTAAATATAAAACTATCGTGTATAAACGCTCTAGTTATCTACAAACTTTATTTGAGTAAATGAATCATCATATCAAATTACTTATTTATATAAAAAAGTAGGGAAAAAGAGGAAAAAATTATTCGTAAAGAGGTAACTTTGCGAATTTATTCTATCGAGCCAACTTTATAAAATCGTGTTTCCATCGTGTATACTGTCTATCTCACTAATACCAATATATTTCCCTACATATTAATTTAATTGTTTACTATTTCAAACAAGGGTTATAAAAACGTGTTGGTGTGTGTAAAATGCTCGGTGCGCTGGCTTGTCACGATCTTTTTCTCAAATGCACAACTTATGATTGTTTATCTTATTTTTGAATAAAAATTATAAAATTAACGTGATGTATGGCATTTCCTGACGATACCCCTCAGCCGCACACACGACGAGTGGCGAAGGAAATAGTGAGGGAAGGAGGCGGAGATGTAGTGTGGCTCGCGCTGTTCCTCGTCATGCCCATCGCTCCCGTTTTTGTCTGCTTTTGTACGCGAGTCAAAGGCCTGACGAGGACGAGTAGCCGGCCACATACTCGCGCGAATATTTCTACTTACCTCGTTATGTATTTAATAAATATAGAAAATATTGATTATGTTATATAATTTAGAAAAAACGTAAAAGCTTTAAGTTCGCTCGATAGAAAAAAATTGCGAAGTTTCCTCAAATTAAACAACCTTGAAATTTTTATTAAAAATAAGTGACCAAAAACTCCGTCTAACCAATTTGGAATATTTTAATAATTTCATGTAGAAGCCGATTTATTGAATAAAAACGCAGTTTTTCGTGAGCACTTGTTTTTTGTGGTCGTAACAGCCACGGCTGAGAGCGCGCTATTTTAAACTAAAAGAATACGCCATTGAGTTCAGTTCTGATTGATGCAAAATGATATGCTCAATCTGACCTTCAAAAATCGCGACATCTCGTAAGCAACGTCAGCAACATGCACGTTGTCCACAATGTACTCCTATTATCCGTTATTAGGATATGTCCCATCATATACAACTTATGCCATTGGTGGCACGCGACAAAATATTTTGGGCACGTTACCAATCGAAACCATTTTAGTTCAAAGTAACAAAATGCACTATGAAGTTTTGTGTTCATAGTATTTAGTTTTATTATTTTTCCAATAATCACTAAGCCAAAATTATTTGACGGCTCATCTATGGACTCATTACACATTCCTTGGAAAAAATGGCACGTTGAACCATAAAGGTTCGCCATCCCTAGGATAGGACCTTTTGGAATGGAGCGGTGTATGATGCCTGTGTGCGTTATTTGTTATTTTATATACGCTGAGTGCGTGTACTCAATGAGACGCGTAACGCAATCACAAAAGGTCTTATCCTAATAGAAATTGAAACGTTTTCTATCTAACAGATTAGGCCCCAGAAAGCCGAAACTATAGGCCTCCAACTTCGTGCTGAAGACGCCTATGGGGCGCAGACGAAGGCAGGGACGAGGCGGTGAAGGTCACACAAGTGTCAAATGGTTGCGGGCGGTTTGTGGTGGAGATGTGAATAATGGTTGAAATTGTTTATTGGTTAATATTATTGGTTTTATTGGTTAATTGATAAAAAAATATCGAAAATTTTATGGGTTGAAAATATTTGATAGTATTTTTATTGAATTGTCTTTAAAGTTTGTGCAAGATGTTAATTTAACAAAATTGATGGCTGAAATAACAGGTATATCAAAAAGTACTATAATGAAAATTATGAATGAGGGAAATAAAGAAGAAAGCGACGCTTTTTAAATCTCCAAGAAACCCATTATTTCCGAAAAATTCATAGAAAATTTCAGATTAAATATAAAAATACAGACACGACGTTTTTACTACTTAATTATTAGTATAGATATAGTCTCAATATTAAAAATAAATCAAAATAATTAGTGGTTGCCAAATAAATCGTAAGATATATCTCAAAGAAATTCTTCCGTGTGTAGCGAGCGTTATAGCGACGCGCTCGCACCTCGTCCCTGCCTCCGTCTCCGCCCCGCCTCAGCACGAAGTTGGAGGCCTATAGCGAGTAATGTTTAGGAAACTGAAATGTTAAATATTTATATAAACAATAATAAAACACAAAATCAGAACCTTGATATTTTCAAGGTTCCGTAGTACCTTAAGGTACAAAAGGAACCATTATGGTGAGACTCCGTTATCCGTCCGTCCGTATGTCAGTCACAGCCCCATAATTTTTCCACAGTTAAAGATAAATACTTGAAATTTGGCATAAAATTAAAATAATTTTCCCACATAATGCGGCGTAGTAGATTTCTTTTCAAATATTGAATTGTTCAAAATATTGCCACTACAAAAGAGAGAAAAATAATGTTTTCTCCTAAAAATATTATATACGGGTATAAAGCTGAAGGTACTTACTAAAAAGCAGATTGTGAAACTATATAAGTGTGCAGTAATTACTTGTACAAATTTAGAGTAATCTGTGAAAAACCTCAAAACCTCAAATCTCTAAAACTGCACGACCGAAAAATGAAAAAAAAAAACCTGGAAATAGTATAGTAATAGGTGATTGATTACTTAAAGATTACAGGAAAAATATAGCGGTTAAGAAATTAACGAAAACAAACGAAATCAAAAAAATATAATATCCTTACTAAATGTAACCATTTTTTTTTTGTAATAAGCAGTTATGGACAAGATTTTAAATACCATATTCCTGACTTTCCTCAAAACTAACGAAACTAACGGAACTCTATCCTAATCTTTTTGTTATCTTCCTATCCTAATCATTAAATGAAACTTTATAAACTAAATGTCAGAGTTTGACAGATTGAACCATTACTTAGGTCCACTTGCAGCATCTTCTTAACTCTACTTTAACTTTGGTTAAGTCAAACATAGAGTTTTTAGAAAAAGCTATCTTGCACCAATCAAAATCTCGGGTTAAACTAAGAGAAAGTCATCAGAATTTAACCTGACTCTCGCCTCGAGTTAAACTCGGGTTAGCGAAGTAATGTTACCAGATTGTGTTGTTTCCAATGACATTATATAGATACTATACCTCATTGATTGCAACTAATTACTGTATGGTAACATTCTAAATAAATGTCAAATGTGAAACTAAACCGCTTCGATATTATCATGGTGCAATAGGACTAATGAAATGTAGGGTTCGTTAATTCTTCCTTTGGGTTAGTTAACTCTTCCCTTGGGTTAGTTAACCCGAGGGTTACGGATTTTTCCTCGATCATGTTGCAAGTGGGCCTTAGTCTGAAACCATTCCATTACACATCCAATGAACAAAGACCTAAGACCTTATCAATGCATATGTCACACACAGTCAGTAGACTCATCAAACCGGTTTAAATTATTTTTACATTATGTCTGGTACAAGGTGACTTTGATCGGTACACCCAAATCAACAAGCCTTGGTGAACGACTACTACGTGAAACACGAAAATATTCGTCGCCCATTTCTGAGCCAATCGTAAAGCCAAAATGTAGTATTACTTCTGCAGAACGGACCAGTATTCCATGTTTCTGATCACCTGGAGACTGGGTGTCCCCAATATTTAGTTGTATTATCAGTTTATCAGTCAAAATCACAAGTTTGCCGAAATATATTTCGAAACCAAATAATACATTTTTATTTATATATTATAATCTATTTAATACAATCAAAATAACAGTGTATTTACACAAACTACCCGATACAAAACAAAAAGATCATTTCGCGAATTTTATTTTTGTCACTCCAAGCGAAAACACGCGCAGTGCGGAGGGGGCGGATTCAGGGCGAAAGGGGAAAAAGTTAGTTTTATATTTTTATATACGGATAAAAAAAAAATAGCAAGCAAATTTCCAAAAATGTCCAAAATCAAAACTCTAGATATTGTTGAAACCCATTTAATAAAATATGTTTAAGTTCAGAAAAAGTGTGTTTGAAGACTTAATTTCAATAATTATTTCTATCGAGGAAAATTTATCCAAACACGTTTTCCAATTACAAAATCCTAGATTATATAGTCATAATGCATATATTATACCAGAAATTGATTACAATTTTCCGTGTATTTCATGAAGTACTCAGAAAAGAAGCACCTGTATTTTATTTTACATTTTCAATATAAATCATCAATACTCACTCCTAAGATTTTCTACGTTAGAACTAAACCAACCGTTATTTACAATAATAATAAATTTGTAATTTGTTTACAGTAGCGTATGCGCGCACTAAACTGTCATTGGTCAAGCACGAAAAGAGCATATGCGATCGCTCAGACCGATTTCGGAACACTGAAGACGGTATGAACAGGTTTTCAGCCTTCGATTTACTTCCGCGGATCGAACGACGTCTTACTTGGATCATAACTTTTCACGTTTTTAGGGTTCCGTGCCTCAAAATGAAAAAACGGATCCCTTATAGGATCACTTTGTTTTCCGTCTGTCTGTCTTCTAACTCAACGCGAAAAAAGTTTTTGCTCTTTACATGATCAATTTTATACAAATTTGCACACCATTAAAACCTATAGGGCACTTTCAGTTGACTTAGAAACTCAGGTGCGGACGCAGCCTTCGATTTTGGGGGGGTGTGGGGGGGGGTAATCTTGGCTCAAGTATAGATACACGCATTTTTTAATCGTTTGAATTAAATATTTTAAGATTTTTCTACTTTTCGACTACTTTTGATTTCATTGCTTAGACTTAAGCTTTATAATATACATATGTAAACGGGTCTACCGCGATAATTTTTTTTACCTATTTTAGACTTAAGCTGTTAATATTCTATTTAAAATGTTCCTAAACCGTCAAGTTTTAGGAGATTTTGGAATCAGCGTAGATGATTTTGGGGGTGTCATGACCTCTGTGACGCCGCTCTCCCTCGGACCGACAACAGTTTCAGTTCAATCAGCCCAGCTTCTAGGATTTACACCAAAGACGTACCCGAACGTCATTGAAAGTTTTTC
Organism: Ypsolopha sequella; assembly: GCA_934047225.1. Classification (NCBI taxonomy): domain Eukaryota; kingdom Metazoa; phylum Arthropoda; class Insecta; order Lepidoptera; family Ypsolophidae; genus Ypsolopha; species Ypsolopha sequella. The sequence continues at coordinate 17,245,437 of OW203996.1, forward strand.
TATTTTATGACGGGACCTGAAAATTTTGTAACGAAGGAACCACTTATACTTTGAAAATAATCCGTCTACATATGTATGCCCTACATAGATTAATGGTTTTCGAAGTACGGGTGGTTCCTTCGTTATTAATTTTTCATACTATTAGGGGTACATTTCTCAAACGAATAGCTTATTTACAAACACAAATTGTTATTCTGTAATTTCAAGTACCTTTTATAGATAGCTAACTACGGTTCTTTGTTCAAATAGAGAAAAGTAAATTGTCTAAATAATTGCCTCTTTATTCTAAAGCCATATGAAAACAACGGAATGAAGACATATTTGTACGGCGTTTTATCAAGGCTTATGGCTGAGCAAACCATTTTTTGCGTCAATCATTTTATACGAGCAAATGAGTTGATACGACACGAGATAAAATTATACTACGGTGCAAGTAAATGATGTAAAGTATTTATTTATCATAAAATGTAAGTAAACAGACATGCTTTGTTAATAGTAAAACAATGATAGTAGATTACTAACCGTTCGCATAGTTCATTATTCATTGCAGTATTGTTCGTCATAATTATTTAGCAGATATTTTATTAGCATTAAGTTCCATCAAGCTTTTGCGCATCTCCTGTCTTAAATAAGAAATTGTCAACAAAACTATTTTGTCATAAATAAGCAACTACTTAAGACACGTGTGCTAGTTTATAAAGTAAGATACTTTATGAATTTCCCTAGGTTTTTTTTGGTAGTAGGAAATATAATTAATTGGAACATGGGATTGTTTATTTAACTTTACCTTTGTTGCCATCCGTAAAAGATTTCGTCTTTATGGTAGGATGCTAAAAACATTAAAAACTATATTTTTTTCAATCTTGTTTATAAATCTGTATTTATATTTTTTGCTACTTATAATAAAACCTTGAATAAGAAATTAAAATACTACAATAAAACATTAAAATCTTTAAAAACCCATAAAAAGCAAATAACATTTAATTGAATGTATTATGTTATCAACAACACCAGGTTTTCAAGGGTTTCTTGGAAGAAACTAGGTCTCTCCTCAGATTGAAGAAACTATATTTGATTTATCGATCTTTTGTCTAGGGACTCCACCTATAAACAATGTTTTGAGATTTATACTTTTATCCAAAAAAAAAATGTTTCCCACCCTCTTTTTTTTGGTTTTCAAACGTTCATTTAAAAAACGCGGTTAAGAGATCGACTTGTTTTTTTTTATAAAATAGGCAATAGAAATATGAATATACATCTATATATAATTATATATAAATATGAAATATATATATACATCCCTTGTATGTAACCTAAATCCAATATTTTTTTCCCTACAAAATATTTCAGTATTAGCTAAAAACACACCAATTTGTTGTTTCGCTGCGTGATCACTAGTATTACGCGTCCAACAACAAAAGGCTAAAGAGCCAACATATAATCGCCTCTATGAACAGCAAATAAGGTCTTTGCCATTAGACTTATTGTGCTGGACGGGTAATAAAAAAAGTTGCTAGGGTATGCCATCCTCTATATTTTGTCTAAATATGATCTTGGTGATTTTCAGGTCAAATTGGGCTCATAGTGAGGGTAGTTATTGACGATGTTCATTACTTTTCACATTACCAACACCATGTTCCAAGACTTTGTGCCAGGCTTCATAGTCACAACCAAGCCTAGCATTAAAGTCACCCACTAAGAGCAATTGCTCTAGATGGCGAATTCTGGAAAGTGTGTTAGTTCCTCATAAATCTTGCCCTTGATATCGTAGTCCCCGTCCATAGTTGGTGCATAGACGGCAGTCACGTGGTTGTTGTAGTTAGTAGTGTAGGCGCAAGTAATGTTGTCCAGGGTGTATACCGGACTCTCTTTCGGCTTCGTAGCAATCTTATTTTTTATCGCGAAACTAATGCCAGATGTCCTGGGCTGAGACAAGATTCGCTTTCAAAAGAAGGTGTATCAACCACCATCTTCCCCTCGCCAGCCAGAGCTAAGTAAGTCTCATTGTAAGTAGCGATATCCATGCCATAGCGTAGCTAGCGAGCTCTCGGGTCACGATGGCGGTTTTTATCTCATGACATAGGTTTCATCACAGGTTGGTCAAGGCCACAATAATATGGTTGCATGCTACTATGGGATAAAAAAAACTACCTCCGAATGCGCCCCTAAAATCGGTCTGACTGACTAAACGGCCAGGCTAACGCGCGGCCGCAAATGTTTTTCTAGCTATATTTATCGAGTGTTATCGTTTGAACAAAGTTTGATGCTGGTACTACATGAGATATTTTGACATGAAAAAGCCCTTTTTTTCATTGCCGTACAAAACCTGCCAAGTTTCGCCAAGGTCTGCCGGCTTTTTTAGGAGCAACTTTTTGTCATTCTCTGATGCTGGTACTCGATGAGATATAGTTACCCACGATCAGTGTTGCCAGATGAGGAAACTGATATTACAGTGTTGAGGGCTCAAAATTACAGTGTTTGGGACCAAATTATAGTAGAATTCATTCATTTTCATATTTTTCGCCATTTTCAACTAACCTATGCGATTTTTGGCATTGGAAAATTAAAGTGTCTCCATACACAGTATGTACAGTAGGTCGTGTTAAATTACAGTAGATCTACTGTAATTAGAGTGTGTCTGGCAACACTGCCCACGATAAACATTCGGTTTATTCGGATCAGGCGAAATAGCTGAACTGTAAATTTCACAGCGCTTTTATTTATTATATGACAGACACTGTATTGCAATGTTTTTAGACGATACTTGGAACTGAGTGTACATAAAAACTGATACACTTTCACGTATAATCGTGTGTTTTTAACATTTATTTAAAATGTATTTAAATTTGTTACTTAAAATAAATACTTATTTGGCTATCAGATTTATTTTTGATTTGCGAAAGTTTGATCATGTGTCCGAGTTTCGACGTAAACTGAAGTGGCTTCCAATACGCTATCGGAGGTATAGTCATATCCTATCTCTACTATACAATGTTTTAAATAATCCTTCCTCCCCTAAATACCTAAAAGATAGGTTCAATTTTCGCACTGACATGAGCAACAGGAATCTTCGGCCTTCTCATGATCTTATGTTGTCTATACCAACTCATTACACGGAACGTTACTCTGGATCTTTTACAGTGGACGCTGTCCGTCTTTGGAATGATCTTCCACACTCCCTTAAAAGTCTTCCTTCAACCGCTTCCTTCAAATTCAACTTGAAGAAGCACTTTTTGTCCTCTCAGCAGCTCTAGCTACTAGTATGTATGTATCGTACGTATTTATGTAGTGTATCATATTTAATATATTATATATATATATTTTATTTTAATACCCACTCTTTGTTGAGTTTTTAGACCGTTAGGTCGTTAGGTATACTTTTAGGTTAGTAGTGTATGTTGACTATCATATTTATTATAGTTACATACATATTTATATCACTCATTATGCACTCATTTTAAATTTCAATAAGCCAATGTAAAATGTTTCTTCATCTCTGTCATTTATGGTTGACTGGAAGAAATTTCTTTCTGAAATAAGTCCGCCTTTGCCCTGTATTTCTCTTAAATCTGTATTTATCTGTGTTTTTGTGTGCAATAAAGTGTTTATTATTATTATTATTATTTTTATTCTTAATTTCTCTCTTTTTCTAAGAGGTAAAAGTGGCACGGACCGAGGCCAAGTGCAGAGTAGTTTACATGAATAGGTATGTGTTCTGGGATGAGTTAGACTGTAGGAATTTTCTTGTGATACGACAGGTGTTCAGAATTACAGCTTTTTGCAGGAGATAAATTGTATGAGTCGGGATATCCAAAGTATTTAAACTAGTCACAAGATTTTTAGGAATAACACCTGTAGTTGATATTACGATAGGGACTATTTTAACAGTGTTTACACGCCATTGTGTCTTAATTTCCATAGCCAGATCTTTGTACTTGCTTATTTTTTCTGTGTGTGTCGATTGCAGATTGTGAGTATTGGGTATCGCTATATCTATCAAGTAAACTGTGTTCTTTTGTTTGTCGTGAATGGTAATGTCCGGTCGGTTAAAATGTACTGTTTTATCTGTTATGATTGTGCGGTCCCAGTATATTTTCAAAACGTTATTTTCGAGAATTTTTTCAGGTTTGTATTTATAATATGGGGTCTTTTGGTCTATAAATTTATTCTTGTATGCAAAGTGTTGGTGTAAAATAGAAGCAACTTGGTCATGCCGGTGCTTGTAGTCCGTTTGAACTATAGTTTTACAAGCTCCCGTAATATGCTGAATAGTTTCTGAAGCGCTGCTACAGTGTCTGCATAAGTCATTTGATAGATTGCGTTCTTTTATAATATTATCGTGTTTTTAGATATTTAATTAAATAAAAGACCGTTATACGTATCACTATGTATTGTTCGGAAAACAGAATGACGAACGCTCGTGTTACCCACTCTTGTTCAACATAAAAATCAAAATAAATCTACCTTCAAACATCACAATCCCTCCACCACTATTTAAAAAATATATAAAATTAAACTAAAAAGTTATCTTAACCTAGGTTCCTTGTAATTAGGATTTTTATTTCTTGTAGCTCTTATAGGTCGAGGGGGACGACGGCCAACGGCCACATCAGAATTAGACACGGAAACAATATCATTTGTTTGACAATCTAAAAATGCTTCTTCTTGCACCGGATCAGAATTAGCATTATCCTCACACCTTGATGGTGCATCCGAAACTAACTCATTCGCATCACTCCTCTCCATCTCCGGGTCCGACGGAGGCGATGATGGTGAAGCAATACACGTAGGAGTACACACATTATTAACAGTTTCAACCGGAACAATGGCTGAGTCTACTCCCTCACAGTCGTCATCTAAAGATTCATTAATACAATCCTCAAAAGTACTAAAATCGTCTTCGTCAATATCCACTGTTACATCAGATTCTGATCCCGTGTATCTTAACAATTGATCAAAATGTTTCTTAATGCTAATATTTAATTCAGGTATAAAAACAATAAACATTCTTAAGCCTATTTTTTCTTTAATCACACCGGTCTTCCACAGATGTTTCGTTCCATTGTAGAAAAAATGTTTTATCAACACTTTTTGTCCAACTACAAAGTTCACTTTTCTATGGCCCCCATATTGTTTATGCTGTGAGATCTGTTTAAAACAAACATTACGTTTAGCTTCGGACGCTAACGACACTGCTGATGACTCCTGTTCAACAGAACCGGTGACCCGCATAAGATCAAACCTACGTCGCAAAGGGCGACCTATTAGAAGCTGAGCTGGCGAAAAACCTGTCGTACAGTGCACGGAATTCCTGTACTCAAACAAAAAATTATTGAATTTTTTTACAATTGAACTCTGATTCTCGTTTGCTTTTAAAATTACTTTTAATCCTTTTTTTATTGTTTTGACGCTATTTTCTGCTTGACCGTTCGAAGGTGGGTGATATGGCGCGCCGGTCACGTGTTTTATACCGTTTGCACTACAGAAACTTTTCAATACGTTTGAACAAAAATTTGCCGCGTTGTCTGTGACTAATGTTCGAATTAAACCGAAACGACTAAACATTTCCTCTAATTTTGCCACGATCGAGTTACTGTCCGTTGTAGGCAGTAAAAAACATTCCACCCACTTGGAATGCGCATCAACTGCAATCAAGTATTGTTTACCGTGTAAAGAAAACATATCGATATGAACTCGCTCCCAGGCTCGCTCGGGATACGGCCACGGTCTTAAAGGAGCACGTGGTGGATCGGAACGCAATGCATTACATAAACTACACGACCCTATCTTTTGTTCAATATGCTTATCAATATTAGGCCACCACATATAGGACCTGGCTTCGGCTTTCGTTTTAACCACACCAAAATGCGAATTGTGCAATTCTTTTAACAATTGCTCCCGAAACTTTGAAGGAATAACAACCTTATGACCTCTCATAATACAATCATTCTCTAAAGATAGTTCCAACCTACAATTAAAATATGGTTTTAAATCCTCACTCGTCATTTTAACGGGCCACCCTTTTTTTATGAACTCCGTCACTTCTCGCAAAACGTTATCCCGAGATGTTTCGAGCTTAATGTCATTAAAGGAAACCGGTTTCAAAAATGAATCACATAAATAATTAACGTACAAGGTGTAATCAGTACCTTGCACATCCGATTCATCGTACCTATCAACTTTGACTGACCGAGATAAGAAGTCAGCTACGTTATTCTCGCTTTTAACGTATTCAATTTTATAATTGTACGCTGATAAAAATATAGCGTATCGTTGTAAACGGTTTGCTGCTAATTCAGGTACCCCCTTTTTGCCCCCAAAAATAGTAATCAAGGGTTTGTGATCAGTCCGCAAAATGAATGGAACCGTACGACCGTATAGGTAATGGTGAAATTTTTTAATTGCGAAAATAATGGAAGCTGCTTCTTTTTGTATCTGTGCATAATTACGTTCAGCTTTAGATAATGAGCGTGATGCATAAGCAACCACTCTCTCTGAACCGTCTGGCTGTCGTTGCGCTAGCACGGCTCCCAACCCTTCAGGCCCCGCGTCTGACGTCACTATTGTCGGGTACTCGGGATTATAATGAGCTAAAACTCGTTCATCAGCCATTTCTTGTTTTATTCTTATAAATGAGTTTTCCTGTGCCTCTTTCCAAAGCCATTTTTCGCCCTTTTTTAATAATAAATGTAATGGACTCAGCAAACTAGACGTGTTGGGGATAAAACATCTGTAATAATTAACCATTCCTAAAAATGACTTTAATTCGCTAATATTTTTAGGTGGTTTACAATTTAAAATTGCTTCAACTTTATCTTTAGATTTGTGCAGCCCATGTTTATCTATTATAAACCCAAGGTACTCTACGGATTTCTGAAACAACTTACATTTCTCTGGCTTCAATCTCAAACCGGCGTCTTCTAATCTACTCAAAACTTGCTCTAATCTTTGAGTATGGATTTCCTTTGTTTCTCCCGTTACCAAAACATCATCTAAAAATATACAAGTACCCTCAATATCTCCTAGCAAATTTTCCATGGTTTGTTGAAAAATAAAGGGTGCATTACTTAACCCAAAGACCAAACGATTAAAACGGTATAAACCCTTGTGGGTATTAATGCAAGTTAGGTTTTTAGACTCATCTAGTTCTAGCTGGTTGTATGCCCTAGCCAGATCTAGCTTAGAAAACTCTACGCCATTGTACAACTTCGCAAACAAATCTTCAATACGAGGAATGGGGTAGTTATCCAAAAATAAAACTTTGTTGAGGGTAACTGAGTAATCTCCGCAAATTCTCACTTCTCCATCGCGGCGTAACACTGGGACAATCGGCGTGGCAATGTTTGAATGTTGAACTTTTTCTAAAATACCTAATTCTTCTAAACGTTTCAGTTCATTCTCAACTTTTGTTTTTAGTGCCAATGGAACTGGACGAGGTTTAAAAAACCTATATTCTGCCTCAGATTTAACTTTTAGGTGCACTTTATACCTATTAAATTTACCTAATTCATCCGAAAACAATTTTGAATATTTCTTTGTCAACATTGAACCCTCATCCTCGCTCGTTATATTATTGCAATCCACCCTACATAACTGCAAATTAAACTTGCTTATGAAATCCCTACCTAACAAGGTGGGTCGTTTGTTTTGTGTTGCAATAACAAATAGCTTTATTGGTTCCGTACGGTTTTCGTATGTTATTAATAAAGAAACGTAACCTAGCGGTGAAATTTTGCTTCCGTTATAACAATTTAAAATCACCGTACACGGTTCTAGATTGTATTTGTTTCTAAAACAAGTATCGTAAATAGACTCAGGCAAAACTGAAACAGCGCTTCCACTGTCAATTTCACATGAAATATTTTCGCCAGCTATCAAAACTTTCTGACTCATCGGGTCACCGTTCACGCTTTTGATATTATATAGATCATAAATACCTTCTACAGTGTCGTCATCGTCCGCCGCCATAAAATAATTATTGGATTTTACTTGAGCTTTACACATACGCTTCAAGTGGCCTTTTTTATGGCACTTTTGACAATTATAGTTAACGAAACGGCACTGGTCTCGCGAATGACTTTTATACCCGCACACTTCACAACACTTTGCATTCCGTGAAACAGATGGGCCCGCTCGCGCGCCGCTTCCATCCGCATGCATGGCGAATACTGGTTGAGCGAGCGCGGCCGTGGCCTCGGTGCGTGAAGACTGCACCCCCTGACGCGCGCACCGTACACTCTTCGCCAGGTCTACCGCCTTATTGAAAGTGAGGCTGTTGACATCTTCACCAAACAGCTTTTCCTTTTCTTTGGTGTTCTCCAAACCCAGAACGAAACGATCCCTTAACGCTGTGTCTAGTTCCGATTTAAACCCACAGTATAACGCCAAGTTACGCACTCGCGCCGCCCATTCTGCTAAATCCTCCCCGACTCGCTGTTCTGCTTTGTAGAAGGCATATCTCTCAGCAAAACTGCTTTTCTTGGAAGCAAAATGGGTATCCAGTAGAAGTAAGATTGCAGTAAATTCCGTGTTCTCCAAGTCGTTGGGGAAAGCTAAATCTCTCACGACACGGTAAGTGTCCTCCACCAAAGCCGCCAGTAGTAAAGCTCTTCGTTTTACAAAAGACTTGTCGGTTTCTTTGTCAATTCCGTTTGCTAGACACGTCTGATTAAACCGACTTTTAAAAATGCTCCACTCTTGTACTCGATGGTCGAACATGAGACTGTTTCCAATCATATTATTTGCCATTTTCAACACAATTATGCTGAACACTACTTAATACGCGTGAATTATTTTCTCGTCGCCAAAAATATCGTGTTTTTAGATATTTAATTAAATAAAAGACCGTTATACGTATCACTATGTATTGTTCGGAAAACAGAATGACGAACGCTCGTGTTACCCACTCTTGTTCAACATAAAAATCAAAATAAATCTACCTTCAAACATCACAAATATGTTTCCTGTAATTTCTAGTATAAATAACCTGGTCTTGAATAGCGATCATAAATGCCTCCGTCTCCGGAAAGAGCTCGCCTTGCTTAAGCCATGCATTGGACCAGTTTTTATCAACGTGCAGTTGCTCAAGATCTTTGCGGTGTCTTCCGTGGAGGGCTTTCTGTTTCCAAGTATCAATTTTTTCGTATGGTAATGTTTGTGACTCATTTACTTGCATGTTTTTATTGCTAAGGTTGAGTGGTGTAAGTTTTCTATCTATCTTTGTTATGTAGTTGTGTAGCTCTGAATGTTCAGCTTTTGTATGAAAATACTGTCTGAGGGTCGATATTTGTTTGTTGTGTAGGTTTTGTAGATCTATTATTCTTCTTCCTCCTTCTAGCCGCGGTAGTGTTAGTCGTTGTGTGCATGATTTGGGGTGGTGTTTTCTGTAATTAGTCAAGTGTACATTAATCATCCTCTGTAATTTGGTTAGGTCAGTCTTCGACCACTTAATTATTCCGAATGAGTATGTTAAGATGGGGATAGCGTAGGTGTTGATAGCCTTAACGATGTTCCGAGAGCATAAGTTGGTTTTTAATATCTTTGTTAATCTGTCTTTAAACTTTTTTGTGAGATCTATTCTGGTTTGTTTTTGTTCAATGCTTTTTGCTTGGTTAAACCCTAAATATTTATAAGTGCAGTTTTCATTTAAGGACTCAATTATGTCTCCTGTTGTTAGCGTATAGCTATTTTGTACGATTTTGCCTTTTGCAATTGAATTTATTTTACATTTATTTATGCCAAACTGCATTTTAATATCATTAGAGAAAGCTTCAGTTATATCTGCCAGTTTAAATAATTCTTCTTTGTTAGTAGCATAGAGTTTGATGTCATCCATATACATAAGATGTGTAAGTTTAAAGTGAGTGTTGTTATTAATAAGTTTGAATCCAGTATTGGTGTCATTCAGTTGGTGTGAAAGTGGGTTTAGGGCTAAACAGAACCACAAAGGACTTAACGCGTCACCTTGGAAGATTCCCCGTTGTATTTTTATCGGTTTTGTTATTATTTCTCTATCATTGCTATTTATTTTTAATATAGTTTGCCAGTTTAACATAATTTTTTCCAAAAATTCTACTATTGTATTATTAATTTTGTAGGTTCGGAGCACTTGAACAAGCCAGCTATGAGGGACGGAGTCGAAAGCTTTTTGATAATCAATAAACATGGTATAGATGTTGCGTTTCCTTGTGTGCGCCTGTTTCATAGCTATTGCATCAATAGTTAGCTGCTCTTTGCATCCTTGGCTATATTTCCTGCATCCTTTTTGCTGTTCTGCTAGAATATTGTTTTCGGCCAAATGTTTGTAAATTACTTCGTTGATACATGATGTAAGTATTTTGTAAAATGTCTGAAGACAGGTGATTGGTCTGTACTTGGCAGGATTCATAGTATCGTCGTCTTTGGGAATCATGTACGTTATTCCATCTGTCATAAAGTGTGGCAATGTGTCTGGAGAATGTATAAACTGGTGAATGTATGTTTGTTAATTTCTTGTACCAGTAATTATGAATTTTATCTGACCCTGGTCCCTTCCAATTGTGTGTCTTTTTGATTACATTTTGAAAAGTATCTAAAGGTATGGTATCAAAAGTCATGTCTTGTATCTGGTTTAAGGCATTTGATTGATTATTTATCCAATCAGCGTCCTGGTTGTGCTCAACAGGGACTGACCATACATTTGACCAAAAATTGTGTAGATTTTCAGGTGATGGTGTGTTTTGTGAATGATTAGTCTCTTGTCCATTAACTGTTGACAAGGACCGATAGAAAAGTTTCTCATTGTTGGTGAATTGTGCATTCTGTGTCTTTCTAAGAGTACATTTTTTGTATCGTTTGAGTCTATTGGATGCGGCGTTGAGTTTTTGTTTAAGAGTGTCTAAATATTCTTCTGTTGATGAGTTACTGTTTTCATACTGTGCATGTACTCCATGTCTTTTTTTTATTTCTTCTACATGTAATGTCAAATTTCTACTTCTGTTTCCTCGCGCGTATTGTGTCATTCGGCCTATGTCTTGTCTCAGTTTATTAATCTTTGTTTCCAATCTATTTTGCCAAGCTGGTGTTTTCCTTTGTGTAGTCTCCTTGGTTACTATTGTTTTATCACGAATTTTAGCGCCGTTATAGGTAGATGCTGTAAACGCTGCACAGTATATTATTGTATGTAGTGATGTAAATTCATGAGTTGAATCTAGGTGTTTTGGTAAAATAGTGGTGTTAATAAATTGAGTTGATGCTGCTAACCTTTTTGTTGATTTTTGCCTAGGTATGTAAGGTCTTTGTGTCGGATCACTATTACGGAATCTATCGAGTGTTTCTTCGAACAAATGTACAAGCCCTAGTTGATCTTCTTCACTAATTGGTTCGATGCGTGAAGGAAAACGTGTACATTGAGTGTTTTGTTGTTGTGTGTGTGTTGTATTACAATCTAAAGTACTAATATCTCCTAAAGTATGGTTTAATGCATTAGTGGTATTGTAGGTTGTGATGGGTTCGTTATTGTCCATATTTTCTTCTATTTCAGTAGTTACGCTCTGTTCTATTACAAAGTTATCATAAGCCGGATTATTATTTTGTCGGTTTTGCAGTTCTAGTTCCCTTTCGACTTCTTCTTTGATTTTTCCTAATCTGGTAACTGATATATATTTGTTTTCTACTATAGCTCTTCTTTGATCTGCGAGATGTTGCTCTGTGATGTGAGATAGCTCTGGGTATTGTTGGATGAATTTAGAATATAGTTGTGGTCGATAAGCGCTCTTGTTTCTTTCTAGGTCTGTAATACTGTAATATATTTTCATTATGTTTTCGTTAATATCGTTAGACCACCGCATCCTAGTTAATCTACGTGTTTTTTGTGTGTTAACTGTATGGTTTTGTGATGCTTGAGATGGGCCTGCTTGTCTTGGTTGAGTGATTGTGCGAGTAGTATTCGATTGTATACTTTCTTCTACTTCTTTCCTAATTTCATAAAGCCTATTCTGAGATATAAATTTTCTTCGTAATATTGCTCTTCTTTGGTCTCCGACATTTTGTTTTGAGACTTGCATTTCTGGGAATTTCAGTGTAAATTTTTCGTGAAGCTGATCGAGGTATGGTGTTGTATTTGCTTCAAGTTTGGTTATTTCAAGATATGCACGCCAGATGAAAGTATTCATTTCCATTGACCATCTTCGTCTCGTGCGTTTTGGGTAAACAGTGGGTGCAGGATTATTATCAGCGGATGCCTCCCGCACAACATCTGTTGCCAATATATTGGGTGATAGGTTTGATGATAGGGATGTTCGTGATGATTGTGATGCATGAGAAGGTGAAGATGAAAAATAATGGTGTGATGAGTCCGGTGTGGCGAATAAACTTATGGATGATGTAGGTGACGGCGGCGTATGATCGTCGGTTGTGACATTTTCGGGAACATTCTCATTAAAGGCCCGTCTCTTCAGCTCAGAATATAGCGATATGGTGCCCCCCCCAGAGTACGAAGGGCTGCCCGAGCTTGTTCGCTCGGGACGGGATTCTCCATTAGTGGTACCCGCCTGGGGTAATATATTCCTACTTCTTAACCGCATCGCTACTTCGAGTTTACTAGTGCTCCATTGGTCATTGGTAAGTATTTAGCTAAATGCTGCCAATGTCCGCCCCTCACGTGGCATAAGATGGTCAAGCCGGACGCGGAGTTAGTTTTGTGAGGGGCCGGAGTTAGTTTTGTGAGGGGCTTATTATTATTATTATTATTACGTTTTATTTATAATCCGTATGGATAAAATAATATGAACCATAAAATATATCGAAATTTACGAGTACCTAAAGTATCAGTTGCGTTAACTTGTGGAAAATATCCTACATTGTAAAAGAAAATTGCAGTTTTTGGTTTTTGATTAAATAAACACAAGTAAAATCCCAGATGAGTAGATTGATTTAACTAAAAAGGCGAATTCGGTTTGGGATGGTCTTTATGTTACACAAGAAAAAACGTTGTACAGTGCTACAATACAAGGATCTTATGGCGCGTGGATTAGTTGTGTCCAAAATCGGAACTAACGCCGCTACCATACTCCTTGTTTCACAGCTGCGCCCCCGTGTCAGTGTCATCCAAGCGCCAAAAGAGCCTCATCGCACTGTAAGTACCAACGATATACACACGCATGTCCGATTACCGTCCCATATCTATTATACATACCTAAGTATACAAGTTGTTAAGATTAAGTTCCTGAAGCCGAAAACTGACGATAGCACACGTCCATACGAACAACTTTCCGTGAAAACAAATTGAGAAATCGAGAAAAAAAAGACATTATCTTGCTAAGTTTCTTACCCTTCTTCTTAGCAAGACTGGTCGAATGGGCTGAGTTGGGCCTATATTTATTACATGTATTTATTATATTATTAATTCCTTATTCCTATATTTTATTCCAAGTGTATTTTTTTATTAAAAAGTAAACCTAACTTTTATTATTTCCTTTTGTATTTCCCCATATTATTATGTAATATATAAAATGATTACCTATAGAAATAGATTATTTAATTATATTACATTAAAACCGACCTGTAATCAGTGTGTCTGATGTACCTACATTACATAAATAAATATATTAATATATACTAAAAGAATCTGTTGTTTCATACATTTTGGTCGGGTAGCTATGTAACTTTTCTACGGAACAGCTGATTTTTAGGGTTCCGTACCCAAAGGGTAACCAACGGGACCCTATTACTAAGACTCCGCTGTCCGTCCGTCTGTCCGTCTGTCACCAGGCTGTATCTCATGAACCGTGATAGTTAGACAGTTGAAATTTTCACAGATGATGTATTTCTGTTGCCGCTATAACAACCAAATACTAAAAAACAGAATAAAATAAATATTTAAGGAGGCTCCCACACAACAGACATGTTTTTTTGCCGTTTTCATAGATAAAACTATAAGTGCCTACCCTGGCGTCATACAAACTTTTTTTTTCAAAGTGTTATTTAAATTTTTTTTATTGTCGTTCTTGACCTTCTGGGGCTCTACCGCGTAATTCTCATTTGTATCAACTTCAAGCAAATGCATGCGAAATTCAACGCGTGCAAAAGAGATGGCATGTTAGGCGGGCGTCGTCGCACGCACGTTAAATTTCAATCTCAAGTTGATGTTGATGAAAATGAGAATTACGCGGTAGACCCGCTGATTGCTTTTCCGGAAAAAAGTTCTGTGCACGCCACTGATACTATAAGTTATTCGTATGGACGCGTACTATCACCAGTTTCCGACTTCCGCAACTTCATATTAACACCCAGTATAATGAAGGACCGCCTCTATGGTATGGTGGTGAACCCGACTTGTGGTTCACGGGTTCAAATCCCGTAAAAGGGGCACATTTGTGTTCAGTCTGCTTGCTTCGAAAGGCTTGGGACTATTTTAGAAGAAATGTGAGTACGTTTTGTCATAAAATGTTAAGTTACATTTTCTATCGTCACGACATGAATCCCCGAGGGCATGTCAGAGGTGTTCCGAGTGTGAACTGTGAAATTCAAGTCACAGTCCATACTTGGTACACCTGCTTTTCACCGACGATTATTATGTCCCAACGTGGTGAGCTCTATCGCCGTGCTTCGAGCATAAATACACGCTTTATAGGGCATGCAGGTTTCGTCAAGATGTTTTCCTTCACCGTTCAGCAAGTGGTAAGAACGAATACCATGCACATAAATTCCGAAAAAATCATTGCTGCATGCCCGACCGGGGATCGAACCTGGATCTCAAGATTGAGAAGACTTAGATTACACCTGAGCTACCACCGCTTTTTTTTTATTATTTGCCGTGTTATACGAGTATATTTTGTAACAGGTACAAATCGCTTTAAGTCCCTCTGCTGCCAAAATAATGTGTTGATACTAAAATTGTTTCAGTGAACGCCCCCCCCCCCCCCCCCCACATGTGAATTGTGAAAGCTATATTACGCCCGTGCCATAAGCACACGCTCGGCAGGCGGGTTGGTGCCGTAACCTTCGCACCAAAACATTGCTTACGACGTACAATTTATTGATTTTTGAACAAAGTAGTAGATAGATAATAATTCTTCTTTCTTTATTTTCGTTACAAACATATTCTTAAAATTAGGTACAAGACTGATATATTTATTCTATGTCTTAGTAATTATCTTAAGTACCCAGGTAGTTATCCTGTTCCCTAGTTTAGGTAATCCTGAATCTCAGGGTCACAGTGTCATATCCCTTCGACGAGAAAGAGACTTCGATAGGTGATGGTTATTTTGATTTATAAAATATGCTGTAAAATATAATGTTTACATCTATATATACATTTAACATGCATGCAAGAGAAATAAAATTAAAACTAACTTAAAAGGGCTAATTTAAAATGTTGGTTGTGTGTATGAGAATATGGATGTGTTGTAGTGGAATAGTGTTAGTGTGAGTAAGAGTGTGTTTGTGAAGAAATATCTGTAGTTTGTTGTCCTTTTATGACAAATTTGCGGCACATCCTATTAACAAATTTTCAACAATTCTTCAGTTTTTCCATAGTCCATAGATATTTGCATATTATGAAAAACTCACCATCGTCGTCCTTATCTCCCAACGCCAACACCAATGAGCTTCTCGCCAAATGCGCCATACTGACTTCGAAGGTATACAAATGCTGATATTGCAGAAAATTTGAGTGTACAACTTTACATATAGATAAATATACTTTTAACTAAGCTACATATATGGATATATAGATATATAACTATCATAAATCAACGATTCGCGCGATGAGATAAAATCTTTCATTCGATATCGATTTGGATAATCTACCGCACGGGTCGATTGCAACGTTAATCGGCTACATTTCTGAGGCAATGGGAATTGATTCGCGTCACTGTCGAGAAGACGATCAATGTATTCCGTGTCGAAACTAGAGCGCAAATGAAGTATACTGTGTACTAACCGAAATTATAGATTGCGGTGATTACGCGCGCAGGGAAATCTACGGAGTCGCCCCGGTTACCTACATTTTGTGCGACGTGGACTGAATGTGTTGGAGACAAATGTGACTTTCTGATGAGCTGACGTAAACATTAGTCTGACGTAAATATTAGTACCATTTGACTTAAATATCGTAAATATATTTATATAAAAAAACAAGTTTTTAGAGGCGCTTTCGGCAAACCTATCTATACCTTATATCATATGCTAGAAATGTAAAGTACAACCGAATCGAATCGAAAAGTTGAGTCAAATGTATGGAATACCTTGGTTTTTGGGGAAAGGACTGCCGAAAGCTTCGCACGTTAAAAGTGAATAATCCGTACAAAATTATATCTAAAGACACTTTTGAATATTTTGCTGTCCACTTTTCAAAGACACAATTTTGTACAGCAAAAGTAGTCGCGACATAAATCACCAAGGGGGTGTCAGAGGTGTTCTTAGTATGGGCTGTGAAATACAAGTCACAGTCTAAATTAGTACATAGCGTTTGACTGACGATTATTATTATTACGTCCTAGCGTGATGGGTGCTACGCCCTATCGCCGTACTTCGGATACAAATATGGCCCTACAGCTTAATGTGCCTTTCGACGCACGCATTGCACACAAAACCAATGTATTTGAACCCACGACCTCCAGTTAAGGCGTATGACCACGCTAAATAAGCAACTCGACGTGTGTCGGTACAAATATCAACAGAAACGACATTGAAATAATTTTCATTTCAGCGTGCCTTGAAAAGTGGCTGTTAAGACAACCACTGCGTCTCCAGCTAGTGCAAAACAGGAGAAAATAATACTTTTCACATGGACGCCATGAACGGAAAAAAAATTTTGAACTTAAATTTTTTAGATCTAAAACTTTCCTATAATTTGGTGAAATAATAATTAAAATCGCTTTAGGCGTTTGGAAGGAGTAAGAGAATTCTTGTGTTAATCGTGTGAAACTTTCGATGACTTTCGATTTTTTTTGTCAATTCTTACAACAGAAAAACAGTTTATAAAACTTAAAATTTATTTTTGACTCTATTATGCCTATCATATATTTTTATGAAAGTTTTTGGACCACCCGTGTGGGAGGAGTAGGCCTTCAAATACAGGTCCAAATTGCAGTTGGCGTATCCATTCGCCTTAAGAGGATGGCCTACCATAGCAACTTTTTGTATTACCCGTCCAGCTTTTTATTGTTATTTTATTACCCGTGCTTTTGATAGAGGCAATTATATGCTGGCTCATTGGCCTCTTTTTCTTGGACGCGTAATACTAATGATCACGCAGCGAAACAACAAATTGGTGTGATTTTTATCTAATACTGAAATATTTTGTAGGGAAAAAAATATTGGATTTAAGTAGAATCCTTTCATATTTCTATTACCTATTTTATGAAGAAAAAAAAAACAATTTGATCTCTTAACCGCGTTTTTGAAATGAACGTTTGAAAACTAAAAAAAGAGGGTGGAAAACATTTTTTTTTATAAAAGTATAAATCTTAAAACATTGTTGATAAGTAGAATCCTTAGATAGAAGATCAATAAATCGAATGTATTTTTTTCAATACATGGAGAGTCCGAATTTCTTCAAACGAATCCTCGAAAGCCTGGCGTTGTTCATGTCTGTCATGGCTCTGTACAGTCTTAATGGTCGAAACTTTCGATCCGCTAGACCGCCTCTGGTTAAAGCAAATATTACAGATTAAAATATTGTATACATTATAAAATACAAAGCCATAATACTTACTAAATGATTTCTTCGTTATACTGGGTGTTAAGACGAAATTGCGGAAGCCGGAAACCGGCGATAGTACTCGTCCATACAACCAACTTTTACTACGGAGCCAGCCCTCGATTCGCAAAAAAATCAGCTCTTCCATAGAAAAGCTACTCGACCAAAATGTATGAAACAACAGATTTTTTTCTCGTTTTTAGAACATACTAATAACTTTAAGCCCTAAGTATTAATAAATATCCCTTTCGCCGACTTCATAAAACATAGTATGTTCTCTACGAGAAGAAGTCGGTGCATCTACCTATACTTGTACAGAACATCACAACAAATACCTACCAACATTATAGCGCGAACGTCTCTAGGACACGCGATTTAGTAAAGAAAACAATGGATTTTATTTTTTTATTTTATTTTTTATGTAAGCGTAGATTATATTGTTCAAATAAAGGTAACTCAGTTAAAAGTTAGCTACGACTGTCTACTAGAGCTCTCAATATTTATACAACTGACACTACTCCACCACGGAAGCCGAGCTTTGTTCTAATATCAAATGTTGACTAAGCCAGCATGCAGAAGAACAATGGCTCTAGAGCCTCTATGGTTCTTGGTTGTAAGATAAAGGATGAACGCCAAGCCAAGGACGCCTCATGTCTACAGACACGTATGATATTCACATATTCTGGGTACATCAAGGTTGAAACTCATCAGACCAAATAAATATAGTACTCTTCCACTGAGAGCATTAGACAATCAGAAACAAAAAAAACGGCCGTGAGTCAGACTCTCGTAGCTAGGGTTCCGTATTGTGGATGATAAATTTAATTTTGTAATATATTTCGTGAATTTTGACCGCTTTATTTTTCTTGTAATCTGTACGTAAACACATATTACCATGATTTTTTCATATTTTTCAAATATTTTTTTATAATTTTTCAATAAGTGAGACAAACAAAACAGACAATACATACATACAAAACTACATATGTAGAGAATAACATTAAAACGTGTAAGAAATCTGCACATTTAACATGAAGTTAAAAAAAACCAAGTTAATTTGCCCGAAGAAGCCCCGCTCGCCCGTCCGGATTACAGGGATCATCGGATAAGCGGTGGTCCGGATTAGCGAGGCTCTACTGTAGATATAATTAAATATAGCCAAACTATATATTTTTAGAAACAGATTTTTAGTACCTGCGATTTGATACCCATATTGTATTTTTATAAAATATTTTTTTATTTATTTTACTTCTTTTTTTATATTTTTCATTTGTGCTCAACTTTTTTTAAATCGCTATAGTTTTCCTGTAATTGGCCAGTTATGATCTATAATCGTCATAATTTCATATTTTTTGGTGTACCAGTTTCGGAGATAAGGAAGGGCAAATCCATATTTTTGTGGTTTTTTAAAGATTTCTCGAAACCAGTGCCAGTAAATATAGTTAAAATGTATATTTTTACAGTCAACTTTTTAATATCTACAATTTGATACCCATATTGTATTTTTAAGATAATTTGGAAATATTTTGAACAATTTCAAATTTTTCATATTTTTTTTACATCGTGATATGTGGGCAAATTAATGCTATTTTTGTGCCAGATTTCGTGCCTTTATCTTTAACGGTGCTAAAGTTATTAGGCTGTGACATACGGACGGATTATGCCGTAGAATCAAATATTCAACTTCTAAAGTGCCGAGAAGTCTTGAAAATTTTGGGCCAACCCCGAAATTTCCCTGCTGTTTTTACTCAAAAATCACCCGATTTTTGGAAAACCTTAAAATTGCTCGGCCGTAGAACGGTATTCTGTAACTTTTACTACTTGAACTACTTAATTAATGCTAAAAATGCTTCAAAAACTGTACTACTAATAATTTTAGAGAAAATTTAATGGACATTTCCGAGTAGGGCAAATGCGGCAAAATTCGTAGCCTTGCCCAAATACGAGGATAAGTTGCTAGGGTTTTTGGCATCGCGCTCACCAACCCGCCTGCCCAGCGTGTGTGAGTATGGATGTCGTCGTCGGCACATCGTGATCTTCCCTGGGCACAAAATAACCACTTACAGAACTTTACTCCGCATAACTAGCGAAAACAGGCGCACGCACACATAGACGCGTACGTACGAAGATCTCGGTCGAAGACGGTCGAATGCCAATACGAAATTCATCATATGTACGCATCTATGCATGTGTGCGTCTGTTTTCGCTCGTTGGATGGAGCCGGCCTTCTGGTAGTATCTATTTTGTGCCCTGTGCAGATCATATTTCTGTTAAAACTCACGCTCCTCGCCGCTCCGCTCGTCGTCGCACCTATTTTTCACTTTTGGTGAAAGATTTTCAATTTCATAATTGACGATCTGCCCAATTCTATGCGATCTACCCACGACATGGGCATCACTTTCAAGAGGACCACCAAGAGTGGCGAAATCTTGTAAAGGCCTTTCAGTAGTGGACAGGCACAGGCTGATGAATGGATGGATAGAAACATCCAAGACCAAGAAGTTTATAACCATTATCTACTAGATCGCTGACTTCCTATAAAACAACAAGGCCGCGCCAAAAAATGTTACCTTCAAATTATTTACCTTTTAAGAGTAATAGAGACAGAAATTCTCTAGAAGAGAAAAAACTTTCATGCGTAATAGAGATAGAGACATATAAAGGTAGGGTTACCAGACGACAGGAATTTTAACTCTTTGTCAGGAAATCAGGAAAAAAAGAAATTTGTCAGAAATTCTTAACAGAGCATGAATGAATTCTTTATAAATATTATATTTATTAAGTTATCAAAATCTGTTGAAAATCGCACTACCTCTGCATTATCAATAAAAATTTACGAAAAATGTCAGGAAATGTATTTAATTATTGGGAATTTTTTAACGTTACTGGATCTGGTAACCCTACATAAAGGTCATTTATTTTAGCGTGCGACTTTCAATAGAGCTTAGCACTCCAGTCTGGTTACAAACTTTTTGATACAGGCAGACTTGCATTTAATCGTATAGGGAAGATAAGAAGCAGAGATAAATAGAAAAGAAAAATACCTAGATAATTGTATATTGCAGTTTTTAGGTTAATTGCTACGCTTGATACGCCGTCGGTCGTAGCAAACATTGTAAGAGATCTGTACTGTAGTGATGTCGTCATTAAATATGTATAATCTGCTTAAATATACAAAACTACACATAAAATATTTACAAAATATTTTCAAAACGTGACGACCGAGGGTAAATCCCCACGTATATGCCAAAATTCATCTACATCGGCCATATTTCGATGACACTGGCCCACCTGGTCCTCTAAAATGGCCGTTTTGCATGAATCACATTATGATTCTGTTCTAATGCCGTCTTTTTTGCACGCGTGAAAAAACTCTGACTCTATCCTACTTTCAAATCATTTTATGATTCACCCACGTCGGCCTTTTTAGATCCCCTGTTCTTATAGTTTTACTGCGGACAGACAGACGGACGGACAGACAGACATGACAAAATCCTAAAAACGCATATTTTGAAGACTTGACTTGAAAAAGCAAATATGCAGGGTGTTAAGATGAGAACCTTTCTCCTTAAAATATGAACAACTTTTACAATGGGGTCAACCCTGAAATCGCAAAAAATAAATCAGCTATTTCATACATTTTGATCGAGTAGGTATTTAACTTTTCTATGGTACAGCTGATTTCTTTTTTCCGATTTCAAAGTTAGCCCCATAGTAAAAGTTGTCCATATTCATGGGTAGAACACCCTGTTTGAAGGAAAAAGGTTATCAAATTAAGACCCAGTATAAATTCATACACAACTTCTAAAAATCACTTTTTGATAAAAATAACCAGTTGTTATTTTCATTCTTTATGGCTCTCATAAAATATTTTTATAGTGGTATTGTACACTGATATACGTGATAAGAGTTCGTTCAACATATGAAAAGAGTTTCTAAACCGTTGCGAAATATGCAAATAAGTGTATATTACGTGCAATACTTACTTACTTAGCGATAATTCAGAACAAAAAACAGGTGTTATGTTATGTTGTTATATGACATATCAAGTACATGGATTTTTCCGCATTTAATTCCAGTAGCGAACACGTTAAATTGCTCTCATCTTTAACGCGTACCTACCTACGTACACGTATATACCTCTCGTATACTGTCTACACTTGATAGACTGCCGCCGGCCTTCCTAACAACGTTGGCATACAGTAAAACGTCTACACATAGCATGACAGTAGATTTCTAGTTTTTTGAAGATATTTTTTAATAGAATTTTAGGTCAATGTGTATGAAATAACACAACTATGACAGTATTAGTTTTAAAAAAATCATACGCATTTAGGAAAATATACCGTTTGTCTGTACCCCTAAGGAAAAGTGGCGCAATATTCATAAGAGATTGATGGTAAATCATCATAATATTATTATCATATAGGTAGAATCATATAAGTATCCTAAACTCTGATTTTTCATTCCGTAGAATTCTGACATTTCAGGGAAAGAGTTGGCGCAGTGCTAGTAAAGGAGAAACGATACAGTTCATCTCGCTTACTTGCACAGTTCCATCCCTTTCCTTGAACTGTCATAATTCTACGGAATGAAAAATCAGAGTTTAGTCGACTATAATATTTTTGGAAAATTCACATTTAACCATATCTCTGGAACTTAAAAACATTTTTACCAAGTTCTTTTATCCATTTTAAGCGTTTATTTTTTTTCAAATTATATCGTCTACGTTTTTATAACGGTGACACAATTTTAAATGTGGTCAGTGTAAAGAAAATCATTTGTACAAATAATTTGATTTTCCAGTATCAAAATTGGCATTTGTCATAGCCAGAAAAATAAAATCTCCCTGTATACCGTCAATTTCTGGTTCCAGTCAATCACTGCTAATGCTCTTGCAAGGGACGGCGGTCTACCCACGATGCGGAATGTCACGTATAAACTCTAGCGCAAAGTAAATTGGGCGTAAAATGGCGTCGACGGCCTCCGGGCAGTCCCTTCACCCATGAGATTATCATTATCAGGATCCTCTTTTCGTGATCACATCTTCATAATTTCATACAAGGGCACTTCGAATATTACTCTTTAGTTTTGCTTTTTTTTGTTTTTAATTTTATTTTTTCTCCGCATGTTTTAGTTAATTCTGTGTAAATTTAATATTAGCTGAAAAATTACCCCACGATGAAGTGTGCTGAACATAATTTTGTATGGCGACGGCTCTAATACCATTCTCTTGTGTCTTTGAGTTGGCCAATCACGGCTGGCCTAGTGTCGCATGACAAGAGTACGAACCAATTTTTTTTTTTTTAGGTTGAGTCCACAGATATAGACCTAAATAGATGACGCGAGTGTATTTCTACGCACAATGCAACTTCAGTACAAACTAGTGTTTGCATAAATTTAAATCGTATTTTTCTGGAAATAAAGACACTTGTATTTTGAAGATTTAATTTTTCCGCAACAAAAACTTATCTTTGTAAAAAAACTTAATAAATAAATTTGATTCTGGTACAAACAGGCTGATATTTACTGAATCCCCTACTAAACAACATACCCAAAGAAAGAAGTTCACAGAAAGAAAACAAATTATACATACATAATACAAATTAGGATGTCTCACCCCCGGTTTCTGAAAGGCCAATCAAAGTTAACAGTAGATTAAAAAAACTTTAACCGCAAATAACGGTGAAAATAAAGCATATATGAAGTCTGAATAGTGATGAATCAATCATTAACTTAGTTAATTTTTGATTTCAATGTAAAATTCCCACTT
Source organism: Ypsolopha sequella (assembly GCA_934047225.1). Lineage (NCBI taxonomy): Eukaryota > Metazoa > Arthropoda > Insecta > Lepidoptera > Ypsolophidae > Ypsolopha > Ypsolopha sequella. Next base: position 17,268,893 of record OW203996.1, read on the forward strand.
TTTCTGGCTTAATCCGCAGATAATTATTTTTTAATCTACTGTTAACATTAATTGGCCTTTCAGAAACCGGGGGTCAAAATTCCACTTTTTTCGAATTTGATAGTGTAATAGTGGAATTACTTTCAAGCGATCCATAAAAGGCTTCAATAAAAAATATATATACATTGGACTACATTTCCTGAACAAAAATAAGGTCAAATTCAAATTCAAATGTTTATTGCATTTAATGGTCATCCATCATCATCATAATATTCTGTTGTGTTCCGAGGTCGTAGGAAAGATAATCTGGCCTTTTGCCTGGAATGAGAAATTCGGTGAATTTCCACAGTACTTATTTTTGATGACGAATATTATTTTAATTGTGTAATTACATAAGGCTAAACAAAATACAAAAAAACACGAAAAACAAACGTTTCCTTTCATACATTTTGTAAATTTTTGAATTAAATCCAGGGGCAGAAAATGTAGTCCAATACAATTTAATTCCACTATTACAATATGAAATGTAAATAATATCTGCCAAGGGCGGATTCAGGATTTGATTTTGAGAGGGGCCATTCTAATAAAAAAAATCACAAAGTAATAAACAGCAAGTTTTTTGCCGCCTTAAGCCTTGGGGCGTTTTTGGAAACCTATATATATCTTATAAACATTTGCTGTGTACAACTGAACCCGAATCGAATCGAAAAGTCAAGTCAAATGTGTGGAATTCCTGGGTCTCATTACCCCCCCCCCCCCCTCCTCCCTGTATCCGCCAATGAATCCTGCATGCATCAATCTAAAGAGGAATTTTGAGAGCCAAATCGTAAAAATTGAAATTCAAAGCGAGAACCAACGTATAACAAAGATTTAAATCGTTTGTAGCTTTTATTCGTCGTTCGTACCTTTGAATTTGGAGTAACTACGTTTGTTCGGGAAAGCCGCGGGTGCCGGCGCTCCGCTAAGCGTTTGTAAGGAATCTTCTCCACCTCAAAGATACCACAGAACTAGGTCAATAGTTGTAACGTGTAACACTTTTCCAAGTGGACCTGTGAACCCTTCTGCTACCCTTTCTATTTATAATATAGCGAGGGATTGTGTAGAGATGTAGGCTCTCAGATTAAAATGTTTGCGCAGTCAACTGTTATATTTTCCGGCTACTGGTTTCTAAGGATATAATTTAAGGGGGAATATAATGCGAGTGAAAATAAAATGACAGACTGGATGACTTTGTTGCATTAATCAGGATAATTGTGTCGATTCGGTGTTACACGTTTTAAGTTTTTTGACAGGACTAAACTTAATTTAAGTGTTCTTAATTTAAGTAAAGCAATTTGAGTACATTTTATATTGATAAAAAACCGACTTTTTGCTACTTTTCCTTGAATCCGTCCCTCACGCACTGAGGGTTTTTTCAGTAACAGGGACGCTAGAACATTTACATGTCGTCTTAAGATCTTACACCTAGTATCTCATATCGGATGTGATCATTCTCTACCTACTAATTTTTAAATTTTGAATAAAATAGAACAAGCCATTTTTAGGGGGCATCGACGTCGGCATGTATGGCCAAAGCCCAGCTGATAAATGTGGATTCGTACATTTTTTTATAAATCATCATATATATAAAAAGAGAAGTCCTGACTGACTCACTCATTCACTGACTCATCAACGCACAGCCCAAACCGTTGGATTTAGAAAGCTGAAATTTTGCACTGAGCTTCCCTTTGTAATGTAGACAAGGAATAAGAAAAGATTTTTCGAAATTCCACCTCTAAGGGGGTAAAATAGGGGATGAAAGCTTGTATGGAAAATTGGTTAGAAATAAAAACGACGTCTTTCAGCCTTTTTGAAAAATCAACCCCTGAAGCAGTAAAAAATTTAGCGCTTTGTTCAGAAAATCATCCTCTACAGACAAAAATAGAGGAGAATAGAATTCAAAACAAAGGAAAAAGAGTTAAAACTAAATCAACGCGAGCGAAGCCGCGGGCAAAAGCTAGTAATTTATATGTATACAAGCATTTAGCATACAAAATATTGAACTTTATGTTATCGCTGGGGGATGGGTCACCGAGCTCTCTGGGCGGAGGGTGAGGCGTGCCCACCCCTCTCCCTCTAGCTACGCTAATCTACCTACCCGTTAACAAAATCATAAATATCCAACTGAAGCTAAACAGTTACAGAACACCGCGTCGCAAGTGGTCATACATTACATAACTATCGTTAACTCTGTTTGTTTGTCCACGGTCTCCTAGGAGACGATCTTGAGGGTCAGAGGGATCCTCGCGTATGTAAATTAATCAAAATGTCAAGGTGAGGGAATGACGATGCTTATCTTTTGTATTCAATAAACAAATCTAATTCGGGGATTAAAGAAAGGTCACAAACGTGATACCTACGCCATTCACAAGAATGAGGCACCCATCTAAATAAAATATCTTCTGTGAAAATATTTGGTAAATTTTAGGCTTTGCGCGGTAAATGAATAATAAAGTAAGAAACTATCGGGGAGAGTACTTGGCTGCTGAGCGGTCGGGTCAGAAGGATGCCTCATTTTTAGGCGAAACACGTGTCAGTTTTCTTGGTCTTTATATAAGTTATATTTATACTCGTACTGCTTGCATATTGTGCATGTTTTATGCTTGAGTCAGCATTTTAAATAGCATAGCAAGAGTGTTTAGCGGAATATTGCAAGTTATATACATGGTGAATTTTTGATCATCGCATCGTCCAAATTCATACTGGAGGCTTCGTAAGTGATCAGCATCAGGGATCGATAACAATTTTTGTGAAATTCGTTTAATGAAATTTCGACTTCCCATAGTAATTCACTCCCAGTTCTGAGTGAATCACTATGGGGAGCCGAAATTTCATTTTATGAATTTTACAAAAATCGTTATTGGTTCATGATGCTGATCACTTACCAAGGCTCAAGTATGAATTTGGACGATGTTTACAAATTCACCTTGTATATCTGTGGCGTTTACGAACGGCGCCGTAATTTATTTTGGTGTTTAATGATTGTTTGTTTCGTTTGTAAACAACACGAAGTTTCATTTGGTAACTGGAGCCCCATTTAGCAGACTCCAAATATCCATAAGTTGATGATGGACTTCCCCAAATTAATGCCTATTTCAATCAATTATAATTACAACAGTTTACTAAGCCACATCATACTGATTCCGCCATCTTTGACCACCACCAGTTTCTAAATAAAACAACTACTTTTATATTAAATATATATATATGTATATAAGTAATAAAGATCATTATAAAATGTAAATTAATATTACTACCTACCACTGCTACTTCTGATCCTCACTCCATTCTGCACGAAGCAGCGAAGCAGAGCGTGATAGGCGGAAATGGAGCGGCAGTGCCATTCTTAACATTCTTTTTGCTTCTTATTATCGAGTAGTGAATGGCCAACTTGGGGTCGATCAGGCTCCCATTTTTATGACAGGGCTTAACAATCATTGCATGCTTCAAAAGACATTTTTTTTTTCATTGTTGCCTATTGTCCATATCGAGACATTATTCTATGATTGCAGTCAATCCTACCTCCGCAAATAGATAGGCAGTGCTCTCAATGTTGAAGTAGGCATCCATTTCCCACGCTGTGGCATACACTTCTAGAAGGCTTGGGTTATTGCAGTGTGCAATGTTTTCTGTAGACAAAAGTATGTAGTTATTTGCATGCTAGAACATATTAAGGGTATAATAACTTTTCCAAATAACACCGCCGTGCTGGTACGGAGGCTAAGGGACCCAACCTTGCACTTTAACCTGCTGGGATGAAACTTGGCATGATTCAAGTACATATCTATAGGTGGGCCATCCCAGTCAGCTGCCATATAAATACTTTAGGTGTTTGTAAAGTCCCGATGGCTGTTTGCACACATCTTTATATATGTTTCCCTTCCCCCCACATCTTTCATCAAGAGGTGCGACATGGCGACCTATTCAAAAAGCGCCGAATTTGTGAAATGGTTTCAGGTAAAAACTGTTTTCCATAAAACGGTAACTGTTTTTTCATAGAAAAGTGTATAAATTTAACAAGTGTGACAAGAAAAACAAAGTTAAATTGTGCACTTTGTACCGAACAACTGACGTTTAACTTTAAGTGGTGCTCCCTGGCAGATCATGTAGGAAGGGGTTGAAAAAACCCGATGTCCAGGGGTGGGTGTAGAAAAAAAAATTGATCTGATAAAGGTTGCTCAATATAAAAAAAAAAACAGCCTGGCCAGGAAATACCACTTCTTAAATGGTACATAGAGATATGTACAAAGTATAGTAAAAAGTTACAATCAAGCAGAATAATGTGCAAGGTTGCATAGAATAGAACCTTACCTTCCGTACTATACAAATGTGTCAAAAATAAGTTTCATTTGTAAATAGATAAATAAAGAAATAAACTCAAATGTTCACGGAAAAAATATCTTTGATGAGCAGGACTCTAGCCAAAATCATATGTCAATATAAATGGTATAAAATGTATTCACTTTTGAAAAGCTTGGCTTGTTTTATATATACAGTGGTGGACATATAATTAGAAACAGTACATAAAACTTAGGTAAACACAGAATTAACTATCGTTATGAGTAAAAAATATATAGATTAAATCACTATTAACTATGTCAGAAATTCTATTATGACTCAGAATAGCCAATGAGTTAAAAAACTCATAAAATATAAAAAAAGGAATCTGTTCTATCTTTAATTATTAAAGGAGTTTAAATATCATGATAGTTGAATTTCTATTACTGGCCGCTTGGACAACTAATTAGAAACAGGATCCATGGTTCGTTCCATTTTTGAAATTAACAAAAAAAAAACCTCTTTCTACGCTTTTTCTGTAGTTTCGGCGGCAATTAAACGTCAATTTGGAATTACGTGAATATTAAGTTTTGTTAAAAATGGGTAAAAATAAGAGTTGTGACGAGTCAACTAGGCAATTAATTGTTAAATTACATTTAGATCGAAAGTGGACTTATAGAATGTTCTGCGAAGAAAGTTTTCAACGCTATTGCTCATTATAAAAGAAACGGAACTACTAAAAGTGTTGTTAGAAAGGCTCGTCCAAGGAAAACGTCTCCCCGGGAAGATTTGCAAATAATACGTGTAGCTAAACAAGACCCGTTTAAAGGCTCCAATGAGATTAGAAATGAAGATTTTTCACCTGATGACCCAAGGAACATTTCCTCGAAACTGGTACGCCACAGATTAGTGGAAGCTAAATTGTTCGGGAGGGTTTCTCGAAAGGTACCGCTTCTTACCAAGCAACATCGAGAGAAGCGATTATTATTTGCAAAGAAATATCTTAACTGGACCGTACGCGAATGGAAAAAAGTGTTATTCTCGGATGAAACAAAAATAAATATGGTGAATTCAGACGGCAAACGCTACTTTTGTGGTTAGACGTCCAATAAACCATGATTTTGATTATAAATACACGAGGTGCATAGTCAAACACGGCGGTGGTAACATTAAAGTATGGGGATGTTTTTCTGGTTGCGGAGTTGGACCCGTTGGACCCAAATACAAAAACATCTTAGAAGAGACAATGATTCCTTACACCGACAACCATTTGCATGTGACCTGGATCTTTCAGCACGCTAACGACCCAAAACACACGGCCCGCAGTGTTAAATCCTTTCTTAGTGAGCAACGTGTTACCATGTTAGACTGGCCTGCAAATAGTCCCGATTTAAATCCTATTGAAAACATGTGGTACATCGTTAAAAAAAACTCTCCGTTAAACGTAATTCCAGTCAAAATGAACTTTACGAAGCCTTTGTTGAAGCATGGAACTCGGTCCCACTCGATAAATGTATGAAATTACTTGAATCAATGCCACGTCGTTGCAGAGCCGTCATCAATAACAAAGGCTATGCAACTAAATATAAATTTTTAAGAAATTTAGTAAACCAAACATAATTTTACATAAATAATTTGAAATTGATGACGTTAACACGTTAATAACTTTGGTTTTTACCTCATTTCTTTATTGTTTCTAATTACTTGTCCATGACGGATGGTACTGCAAATGTCGTTTAGTTGTTTGTTACGTAACTAAATATCTAAATGGTAGTTGTAAACTTGGAAATTTTTTATTTTTTAGTTAATTATAAGTTGTTGAACGTATTCTATGCATTTTGTTGTTTTATTTCCAAAAACAAAAGTTTTACGGCAATTTGCATTGTATAATGTGAAATACGTCGCAAGTGTTTCTAATTATATGTCCACCACTGTATGTATAGGAATAAATAATTAAATAAAATACTTTATATTACAAAATTAAACTGCTCAAGATATATTTTAGGTCCAGATCGGATCCAAAATATATCTTGAGCTGTTTAATTTTGTAATATAAAGTATTTTATGTTATTATATTTTCCTATACATGTCAATATAAACATATACATCATAAAAACTTCTAGTTCATGGTCTTTTAGGCCTTCAAGTCATCGAGATTTGGCTTGTTTTTATGTGAAGTTTATGATTTAGAACTTGTTAAACAACTACCAGCAAGAGCATTTACTTTGACCTATTTAAATAAGGCTGGGACATTACAAGCTGTTATTGTTGTAGGCAAAAAGTGACAAACCTATGCGAATAAGCAGGTTAGACTCACAGTCTATCTCACTTGCACAGGGTGCTTCAACTAGATTGTGTGGCCCAGCCTAAGTTATCTATTTACCTGTTACAATCTGCTTTACTATATATTCCTTTTCTAAAGATGTAAATATTGTTTGGACTTGTTCAGCTATTTGTTTGGCGGGCCAGGTCGAGATCACCGGCTGGTCATCTGGCTGCAACTTTGATACAGCTCTAAGCTGCTTTAACACTATTTCTACACCTGTAATAAAACAAAGTTGTTTGTTTTTACCACAATATGCAACATGATCCTGTTTCGTCCCTAAATAATTTGAAAATAAGCGAGCCACCAATAATTATTGTTAGCCACCAATTTATTGGTGTTTTTTATATTAAAGGGTAAATTTTAAGTCTTACGATCGAATTGAGAGGGAGAACAATAGATATAACCTGTGCCAATAAACAACAGTTTTATAAATGGCAGATGAAGTATGGATATTTGTCAGAAAATTCAGCCACCTTTATAAAACTGTTTGGGTTATAACAGTGATCAAACAACATAGTCCGATAGAACTAGGTTTACATCAACTTTTAATTGAAAAATCACTTTTTTCAGTTTTGAAATATAGTGTGAACCATGTTGAGGACCTTAAATGTTTTCTAATAGATCTTGGGAGAGGGCTAGATATTTAGAAAAGATATAAAAAAGACAAATCACTTTTGCAAACTTCATCAATAGAAGGGCTACCCAGGGTTGCATACAGTGGCGTATTTACCCTAGGGCCAAAAGCGCCATGGCCCAGGGCGGCAGGCTGCGAGGGGTGGCACAAGCAATTATGAATTAGCTATTCTTAATACCTGTAGAAGCTGACTTGACAATTAATTATGACAGTGTAATTGAAGAATTAAGTAACAAATTTGGCCATCAGAAGAAATGGAAATATTGAAAAAATGGTGTTTATTTATCTGTATGGCCTTTTTAGTTTATTCATTCCTTACATTCTTAGCCCAAATCAACATTTTTGGATTTTATTTTATAATTGACATATTTTTGCTTTTTTTCTCGTTGTTTATGGGGTGGCAAACGTTACAGGCCCAGGGTGCTAAATTTTAATATACCCCACTGTTTGCACAACAAAAATTTGTTGAAGCAGTGAAATTTCACATAATTCATATACATACCAATAACTCTTAAAACTATCAACTTTTTACTGACATTACATTTTGATATTCTGGTCAGTCACATGCTGGCCTATCAACCCTCCGAGGGATAACGTTGACTTTTGGACATAGCAACAAAAAAACTGTATACAGGGTATAAAAGCAAAGGCGAGAATCCTTCTAGGATATGTTAGTATGAATCATACAGTGTTAAAAAAAATAGCGGCAATTTTTTTTTATGTAGCAGTACCACATAATAACACGATTTGTTAAACTTGAAATACTCTAATCCGGTGGACACTCTCGCTGGTCGTTGACCTCTGAAAGCATCAGTAGCACAGAACATAATTACTCAATGTGATTGGTTGTTACCGCACTACAGGGTGAATGAACTGCATTGATAAGAGTGCGTAGCTGGATCTTAGAAAAACAACATAATTTTTGGTAAAAATTTAAGGTATACTTTTTTTATTGTAATCGTATAACAAAAAATTATAAAAATTATAATTACCATCCAAAGTACTCTTTAACCCCTTCGTAGCATCTAAAAGACTTTCAGTGAGGGGAGCCAATTGTTCAGGATAACTAATATACTCAACATCATGATCATCTTTTCGTTTTATTCTAGCTATAGAGTTGCATACAGTTGTAGCTTTGTTTCTGAGCTTCTTCCAGTCAAGTATTAGCTCATGCAGCCTCAATACATGTGTGAACGCAGTCCTGGCTATCTCAGGTAAATCTTTACTAGGTGTTTTCAATACTGCAACAAGAAAACTAATAATAATAATAATAAAATGTATTTATTGGTAACCAATTGACAAAGTCAGTGTAGGTACAAATATCTTAGACTAAAAGTTTTCTAACAATACAGTAGCAGAGATACATTGGTTTGCAAATTGTCTAAGGGGGGTATCGCGTCCCCTTATCGACACTCCGACCAATATTAGAGACAATAAAATATTGCGTTGGCAACTGTTTTCGTTTGGACTGTATTACAGCCTTCCTGTATTTGTAAACTGAATGCAGGCCTTGTAATAGAGAGGTTACAATTACCTACCTGCAGATGGTAATCTGGTAACTGTGAACTGGACTCACCTTTAGGAGATAAAGATATTGTAGATAAATTAATACTTTTTGTAGGTGTTTTAGACATTTTAATATACTAAAGAATAATCATATAAAACAACTTATTTTCCCAGGAAAAGTGCACTTATTATAGTGCATTGACGACTTGACGTACAAAAATGTTTTTTTTTTTTTTGATGGTTTGTTCGGCCTGGATGCTAGTCCTTTTGGCCAGATCTTTCTAATTTGTATATTTAATTTTGTACATATTTGAAAGAAACTGTTTCTTTTCCTTTCTATTTAGTTTCTAGATCTTCTTTATTTATTTCTCATTAATTAAATTTCACTGTCAGTCGAAACTATAAAATCATACAAGGCAGGGAATAGTTCTTCTTTTGACAGAAGTTCATTGACCTGGCGGGGGACTTCATCATCTTCTAAAACGTCTTGTATTCTTGTTATCAAAGTTAATCTTTGGATACCAAATGATGGGCAATTTTGTAATATGTGAATAAGATCAGCATTGTCTTGACCACAGTGCTTGCAGTTTGAATTCGTGATAATTTTAAATCTGTATAAGAGTGCGGGTGTTCGGCAATGTCCAAATCGCATTCTGCATATTGTTGTTACAAATCGTCTGTCCACTTCGGTAAGTTTGTTGTACCATGGCTTTGCTGGAATTGACTTCTGTATAGATCCATACCATGCTCCAGCTTTTTCTAATGTTATAATTCTCATTTCTTCCCATAACCTCTTTGAGATGTCTTTCACATTAGCATAATAGTCCTGATAGGGAACCAAAGCATCGGAAGCCTCTTCTTCGTTGATACCCGCGTAAGCCACTTTATCAACTATTTCATTTCCAGAAATACCTTTATGAGAAGGAACCCACAAAAATTCTATAGTCTTTTTACTTATCATTAAATTAATAGTACTTTTTATCTTGAATATCAAGTAGTTACAACTTTTCATATTATTATTACTTAAACTAGTGAGTACACTTAAACTGTCGCTTATTATTATTATCTTATCATTCTCTACATTCTTTATGTACTCTAAAGCCTTTAGAATAGCATATGCTTCAGCTGAAAATATACTGAAAAATGGATCAACTTTATAGCTTTTAGATATGTTACATTGAGGATCGTAAAAGGCAGATCTAACAATGTTGTCATGTTTACTACCATCTGTATAAACTCTGTAATAGCCATGCTTCTTTCCAATAATTCTAAGAAAATCATATTTATTCTCCATTCGAGTGACCTGTACTGTAGTTTTATATAGATTGTCTTGTATTGAGTAATTATAACATGGAAATTTATCACTTTTATAAATATTTTCATATTTATGAGAACAAAAATTCATGAACCGTAATATAGGAAGAGGATGATTCGAAACCAATTCATGAGCAGAAAAATACTCAGTTTCAGGTATATTACAACTGACGGGTTTAATTTTTTCTAAAACAACACCATTATTAATACTAAAGTTTTTGATACAGAATCTTGAGGCAAACTCAAATCTACGTATACTTAATGGTGGGATACCAGCTTCTACTTCCATAGCGTTTATTGGGGTAGTTCGCATGGCTCCAGTAATAATCCTTAATGCTTTATTTTGAATAATATCCAATTTCTTAAGATCAGAATTACTTGCAATCATGTAGCCTAAAAGACTATAGTCAAAGTGACTCCTGACAATACTTTTGTATAACATACCCAAAATTTTTGGGTCTGCTCCCCATGAAAGGCCTGCTAAAGATTTTAATATATTTAAACTTTTATTGGTGTTTGAAATAATATAGTCTATATGTTTTCTAAAGGACAAGCTTGTATCGAGTATGACACCTAAAAATTTCTTTGACTTTACTATAGGTATGATGTCATTACCATATAGTATTGTGCTGCTACTTGATTCACTGGTATTTAAATGGTTGAATATCATTGCAGCACTTTTTTGTGCACTAATATTCAATTGTAAAATATTCCTGTAATAGTGATGCAAGTTTTTTAAAACGGTATTAATTTTATTACTTGCTATGTTTATGTTTTGGTTTCTGCAATAGAGTACTAAATCATCTGCAAACTGTAATATAGTAACATCATTATCATTAACATATTTACAGATCTGTGAGACATAAATGTTATAAATAAGCGGTGAAATACAAGCACCTTGCATTGTTCCTTTATACACATATTTTGGTCCATGTAAGATATTATTGTATTTAACATATAGAATCCTTTCATACAGGAAATTAAAAATCCATTTATTTACATTTCCAGGAACACCGATATCATACAGGATCTTAGCCAACGTTGCGGGGTCCACATTGTCAAATGCTCCTTGTACATCTAAGAAGACACAAATAGTGTTTGAACGACTGAGCAGTGAATTCTTTAAATCAGAAATTAGAGAAGCGAAGCTATCTGCAGCGCTTCTACCCTTTCGAAATCCAAATTGACTTGGAGGTAAGATAGAATTACTTTCAACAAAATGGTCTAATCTGGTTTTTATCATGTTTTCAAAAATTTTACCTATGCATGATGATAAAGAAATGGGTCTATAAGACTCGGCATTGTCATGTGGTTTATTAGGCTTTAAAATTGGTACTATGCATTGTGTTTTCCAGCTAATTGGTATTTCCTGATTTTTCCATAACTCATTAAAGATCTTAAGTAACAATTTCTGACTATTTAAATGTAAGTTTTTAATTAAAATATATGGTAAATCGTCAAGTCCTGGTGTGGTGTCTCGTCTAGATGACAATGAGAATTTAAATTCGTCCAAAGAAAATGGTTCAGACAAATAGTTATTATTATCATTACTTTGCTGTTGAAAATAGGAATTTAACAAATTAAAATCTACATTTTTTCCAGGTGCTGTGTCAGGCGCCAATCTGTCCAAGAATGAAGGAATCCATTCATCGTTTTTAGTTTTTTTGCGAGATCCTAATCTTTTAAAAATTCTAATAAAATTCCATATATTACTTATGGGTGTGGTTCTGCTAAAAGTCTTACATAAATTTCTCCAACTATTAGTTTTTTGTTCACTGAGAAATTTCTTTTTAGTAGCGTCTATCTTTTTGTATTCAATGTAGTTAGACATTGTAGGATTTTTTCTGTATTCATTAAGGGCATTTTTGCTCTTCATTACCATATCTAGACATTCATCAGTCCACCAAGGGACAGGTTGTCTATTCGTTGTATGTAAATTGTTGCTAGGAATTTTACTTTTAGGAATACACTTTTCTTTTAATAAAGATAAATTCGCACAATATTCATCAAATGATTTCAATGGATTGTTTGTGTCAACACAGAAGTTTTTAGCTAGAGTCTCAGAGAGAGATCTGTAGTCATGCCAGTTAGCTTTGTTATATAAAAAGCGTCTACTGTTATTATAATTATTAGAGTATTTATAAGGTGAAATTTGAATATTAATTAATATTGGCATATGATAGCTGCCCATAGGATCATCTATCACTTGCCATTCACATAGAGGGGTAATTTGAGGACTTGCGTAACTTATGTCGATAGCTGATTCTCTTTTATTTGGGGGTGGATTAGTGGTAGGTGATCCTGTATTTAATAGACAAAAATCACTGTCATCGAAAAGGTTAAATACGTTGTTGCCTCTAGAGTCTGTTTTATGACACCCAAAAGCTACATGATGGGCGTTAAAATCGCCACAGACTAAAGCTGGTCTAGGAAAATTTTCTATAATGTTTCTCAATTGATTGGTGTTGAATCTACCCTTCCTCGGTGGACAATAAACACAAAGTAAATTAATAATACCTGCATCTGTATGTAGAGATAAACCTACCGTTTGAATTTTTTCGTAGAACCTTGTTTCAATTAAATTGTATTTAAAATTATTTTTTATATAAATACCTACTCCACCATGTTCATTTTTGGCATCTTTATGAAGAAAACTATAGTTAGAAATATTATAAGAATTAAAATATTTATCTTTACAAAATGTTTCATTTAATAGACAAATGTCTACATCATGGTCTTGAAGAAAATTAATTAATAGAGCCTTTTTTGGTTTTAAACTTTGTATGTTAAATTGCATAATTGTCAAATAATTTTTGGGTGTACAAGCCATTACTACTTTATATTTTTAAAACTGTTCTTAATTACATTACCAATGTGAGCTCTTGTTAGTTTATTTTCTTCTTTATTATTAGCTAATTCAAGTAGTGCAACTACTAGTGCATTAATAATTTTATCATCTTTGCCTAATTCAGTGTAATCAACATTTTTAATCGTTTTAACTGTAGAGGGAGGAGCTGGTACATGTTTAGCTGATTTCAGTGAGGGAAATTCGATTTCATAATTTTTTAAAATTTTGGAAGAGCCAACAGTGCTTGCATATGTACTCATTAGTTTGTTTCTCTTCTCTTCAATTTTTTTTGCCTTCACTGGGCACAGCCGCGATATAGCCAGATGCGCTCCTCCACAGTTCACACATTTAACTGCTTCAGTTTTAGAACACTCCTTATAAAAATGCTCCTCAGCACATAAAGAGCAGACCTGCTTATGTTTACAAATTCTTGAAGAATGGTTAAAGCCAAAGCATTTATAGCATTGCAATAAAGGTGGAATGTAAGGAGACACCTTAAATCTGAATTTTTCATAATATACACACTCAGGTAGAGTAGGTGACAAAAATGTAACCGAAAGTGTCTCTAGAGGCTGTAGTTTTTGGTCGACTTTTTTGGTGAAACGTCTCACTTGAATAATTTCATACTCGCAGCTTAGTTTTTTGAAGAGATCTTCGTTAGTCACATCAGTTGGAACGTGTCTAATTACGCCTATACATTCAACAGATTTTGCCGAAATAAATGCACGGTATGAATGCTTGTTTAAGAAGTCATCATTCTTCAGAAAATTATTGGCGTCGTTGGCCAGATTAAACGTAACTGCCAATTTTGCCGCCGACACCCGCTCAATTCGATCAACTCCTTTTACATCCCTTTGCATAAGGTTGTTGAAGTAAAATGGATTTTTATTGCCAAGCTTCTGGTTAATGGTGCTTTCAATATAAACAGTGTAATTTTTACTCACAGAGTTTTCAGGAAAGCATCTTTTATACCCCTGTTTTATGTAAGGTAAAAATTTTTCACCCCCGCCAATTTGTGTTGAATTTATTTTTTCGTTATTAGCAGTTTTCCCGCCACCTCCTCCTTCATCTTCTTCCTCCATATTAATTTTTGGCCCTGGTGGGCGTTTCATCAAACACAATTCGCTGTTAATTTAGATTTATTTAAATTTACTTTGAAAAAGCCGCCTTTCAACTTTGAGTATTCCCGCCAGAATCGAATTGACCGGTACAAAAATGTTTTTTTTTTTTATTAATATTTTAACGGCTCTGGATTCTTGTCCTTTTGAGCCCGTAGTTATTGTTTTCTTTTTTCTTCTATCACTTTCACATCAATTTTATCAAAGTTTATTTACAGTGTTAATAATAAATTTGTACAGGGGTGTAAAGTATTTTGGATCAGCCAAAAGATCTTGTAGGAGGCGCGTTGTTGTTGCCGAGGAACTTAAAAGTTCCTTGGTTGTAGCAGATTCACAAATATCTTCGAGTTCTGTCACAAGAATTAGTCTGTGAATGCCAAACTGTTGACAATTGAATACTATGTGGTTCAAATCAGCGTTTTCCTCATCGCAGTAAATGCATTTGGAGTCTTCAACCAGTTTAAGTCTGAATAGGTGAGTACGGGTTTGGCAATGACCGAATCGCATTCTGTTTAGAGTCGTGACATATTTTCTGGAATTCACTGCCTTGTTTCTGTGGTACCAAGGTTGGGCGGGCGGGTTTTTTTGGATCTCAGCGTACCATTTCCCTTTTTCTTTGCTTACTTCTTTCCAATAATTAACCCATAATGAGTTCAGGTTCTCTGTCAATTGAGTGTGGAAGTCAGTAAATGGTATCTTGAGGTCCATGGAGTGGTCTTCATCGCAAGGATTTTTAGCTGTTTTATCAGCGATTTCGTTTCCGGTGATACCCTTATGAGAAGGTACCCACATGAGACTTATACTCTTACCACTAATTTTTAATTTATATATTACATTTCTTATGCTATAGATCAAATAATTGAGGTTATATTGAAATGGGTTACTTTCTAATGCCAATAATACACTTAAAGAGTCAGAAAAGATCATGACATTGGAATGGTCAATATTTTCAGTATGTACAAGTGCTTGGTAGATCGCATAACTTTCAGCTGTAAATATACTGCAATTCTTATCAATCTTAAAACATTTAGTTAGCTTTTGTTGGGGGTCATAAAAAGCTGAAGTTACACTATCATCAGACTTTGAACCATCAGTATACAGTGAATATAATTGGTTTTCTGATAAGAATTCCAGTAAATCATTTTGGTTTTGGATAGTGTTCTTATGTACAGTGATATTATTAATTAGTATGTTAAAATGATCAGCCTTATAAATTGGCCAAATGTAATTTTTATACATATTTACAGTTATTGATTTGAGGTGAATTATAATTCTTAATAGTTCAGGCACATGACCAGATAATAGTTGTGTGCTATTTGTATATGAACCCAAGTTGTTTGTTAATATATTCTGTTGTGGAATTATTCTATCTAAAACACATCTATATTCTGAGGATAATAATTTAAGACAAAATCTCTCAGCTATCTGCAAGCGTCTTAAATGTAGAGGAGGAATGCAAGTCTCACACTGCATGGCGTTTATTGGTGTTGAACACATGGCACCTGTTATAATTCTTAAAGCTTTATTCTGTATTATTTCTAATTTGCGTAGCAGTGAGAGATTTGCATTCATATACGCCAGTGAACTATAATCAAAGTGACTACGTACTATACTCTTATACAGCATTGATAAAATTTTTGGATCGGAACCCCAATGTACCCCAGCCAATGACCGTAGTATATTCAGGCCTTTTGAAGCATTTTGTATAATGTGGTTTACATGGTCATGAAATGACAATTTTTTGTCCAGCCAAACACCTAAAAATTTCTTTTCATGTAGCCATGGCAAAGGCTTTCCATCATATTTTAAAGAATATTTGTCTTCATCATTATATTTCTTAGAAAATATCATTGCACCACTTTTGTCAGCATTGATATTAAGTTTAAGTTTATTAGAATAGTAGTTGTGAACCTGTACAAGCGCATTGTTCAGATTATTTACAGCTACATTTACATTTGTATTTACAGTATATATTAACAAGTCATCTGCAAATTGCAGAAATTTTATGTCTTTTCCGGTCAAATATTTATTAATTTGACAAGTGTATAAGTTATAAAGTAAGGGAGAGATAGTAGCACCCTGCATTGTACCTTTATATACAAATCTAGGGCCATGTATGATGTCATTGTATTTGAGATACATGCTTCTTTCATACAAAAAGTTAAATACCCATTTACAGACTTTACCCGGTATTTTCAGATCACTCAAAATCTCAGTGAGGACAGTTGGATTGACATTGTCAAAAGCACCTTGCACATCCAAAAAGGCACAAATTGTTGAAGAATGACTGAAAAAAGAATTCTTTATGTCTGAGACGAGTGATGTGAAGTTTTCTGTGGCACACCTCCCTTTGCGAAAACCAAATTGTTGCTCAGGTAATAAGTTATTTGATTCTATATACCAATCTAGTCGGACTTTCAACATGTATTCAAAAATCTTACCTACACATGATGATAATGATATAGGTCTGTAGGAATTGTAGTCATTGACAGGTTTATCTTGTTTTAGGATAGGAATAACACATTGAGTTTTCCAACTGGTTGGTATCGTTTGGGTGTCCCATAGTAAATTAAAGATCTGTAAAAGGGTTTTTTGTGCATCTGGGTGGAGATTTCTGATCAGTTTATATGAGATGTCGTCAAGGCCAGGAGTAGTATCTTTCCTAGATTTAATTGCTCCTAGAAATTCCTGCCAAGTGAATGATTCAGAAAGAAAACGGCTCCCTATGCTTCCGGGTTTATTAAAAAAATGTTCTAATAATATTTTATCCGTTTCTTTTTCAGGTGGGGACGTTGGTGCATATTTGTCCAAGAAGGCTGGTATCCAATCATCATTTTTGGAAGATTTAAATGCAGCAACCCGTTTAAATTTTCTAATATAATTCCATATAGTACTGACTGGTGTGTATCTATTAAACGATTCACATAGCTTTACCCATCCGCTTTTCTTTTTTTCCGAAAGAAGACGTTTTTTCATTGCATCAATTCGTTTATATGCTATATAATTTTCAAGACTTGAATCTGATTTAAATAGATTTAGAGCATCTTTACTTTTTTTAACAGCTTCTAAACAATCACTGTCCCACCAAGGAACAGGTTTTTTTCTATAAATATTTTTAGCTAGAGATGGTTTTGTTTTTGGGATACATATGTCTTTGATTTTAGAAAGGGATTCACAGAAAATTTCATAAGTATTTAGTGGATTTTCAAAGTTAATGGTGAAATTTTTAAATGTTTTTTCTGATTCAGATTTAAATAACGACCAATCAGCTTTATTATAGCAGTAGCGTTCAGATGGCGTCCCAGTCTCGTACTTTTGTATCGAAGTCTGTATGTCTATAATAGTGGGAAAATGATAACTTCCCATACAGTCATCGTGTACTTTCCATTGACACAATGGCGCAACAGATGGACTAATACAACTTATGTCTATAGCTGAAGGATTGTGATTATGCCTCCCCACTGTTGTTGGAGAGCCAGTGTTTAATATGCATAGATCTATTTCATCCAATAAGTTAAACACATCAGTACCTCTCGATTTTGTTGTCTGACAGCCAAACGCAACATGATGTGCATTTAGGTCACCCGACAATAATGTAGGTTTGGGTAGACTATTTATTATTTGTCTTAGTTTTCTGCATTTAAATCGACCATGTCCAGGAGGAGCATAAACACATAAAATGGATAGATTACCAACATCTGTAGACAAAGTTATTGCAACAGACTTGCATAAAATGGTGTTTGGACAACAGAAAATTTCAAAGAGTTTTTTATCAAGATTGCTACACCATGAAGACCTTTACTACCATTTTGATTGATTAAATTATAACCTGAAATGTAAAAATTGCTGTTTTCTTTCAACCTTGTTTCATTGAGTAAACAAATGTCTATGTCATTTTCATACAAAAATTGTATGAGGAGTGGTTTTTTTCGTATAACACTTTCGATATTGAATTGTGCAACTCTAATATATAACTTATCCATTTTTTAAAGTATCTGATAAAATTTCTTTTATCACCGATAAAGTGATTGTCCTATTGCTATTTCCAATTGTGACCAGTGCTGCAACCAATCCCTGCAGAATTGTTTCATTTTCTAGAATTTTTGTAACGAAATCATCTTTTTGTTCATTTTCCTTAGTAGATATTTTTTCTTTTGCTATTGTATTTTCTTTTATTTTGATGTCATTTTTTTTGGGTACTATTTTCGACACTGTTTTTTGTATATTTTTCTGTGAATTATTTTCTAGTGGTGTGTGGACATTTTTTAGTGGTGGAAAGTCTTTTTTGTAATTTTTTAATAAATTCTCAGGTTTTGGGCTGGCCAAAGCATGCGCATAGTTATTTTTGTTTCGTTTTTCTTGGATTTTGGTAATTTTTATAGGGCAATCCCTCGAGACAGCTAAATGGGCTCCTCCACAATTAATACATTTTACAGTCGCTTCTTTTGAGCAACACGTGAAATGATGCTCTCCTGCACAAATGGAACATGTTTGTAATGATTTACAATATTTAGCGCCATGATTAAATTTAAAGCATTTGAAGCATTGCATCAGCGGTGCATTATATTCAAATACTTTAAATCGGAAAATGTCCAGGTATACTGAGTCTGGTAATACATTGCTTAGAAAGGTTACACTAACAGAGCCATATGGCACTATGGCTCCATTTACCTTCCTTGTAAAACGCCTTACTCCGACAATCTCATAGTCCGATGTCAATTTTTTAAAAAGTTCCTCGTTACTAATATTAGTCGGGACAAATCTCAATACGCCTATCACTTCTACCTGTGAGGCAGGTATATAAGCCCTCATGTAGTATTTGTTCAAAAAGTCATTGTTCACTAAAAAGTTGTTCGCATTGTTGCACTGCGAAAATGTTACACCAATTTTTTTCGCTGTAATTCTTCGCACTTCCTTGACTCCCTTGATATCATTTTTGAAGAGGCTAGTTGTCATCAAAGGATTCTTGTTTCCCAACTTTTCATCATCCTTGGTACTTTCAACAAAGACTGTATATTCCGTACTCACCTGGTTTTCCGGGAAAATTCTAGTATAACCGGGTTTTAAATATGGTTTATATATTAATGAGTCCTCGGTATTGTCTAGGAGATTAACTCTTTCATCAACGCTGTTGTCTTCTCGCCCCCTTTTTAGGCATGGGGGAGATAAGTCACGTATTTTTCCAGGGGCCTCAGCCCCCGGAGGGTCTTTCATTTTAACCACTTATTTATGCTATTTATAAGATTTTTACACTATTTACAAGAAGAAACAAGTTGTTTTTCATATCAAAATTACTATTTCAAAAAGCTCTTTGAAAATTCCCGCCTATTACTTCAAAAGCCCGCCAAAAAGTGGTACAAAAATGTAAACATCAGTGCTGCCACCCTCGAATTTTGGCTTTCCCATTTCCCTTAACTCGTTGTAAAAATCTCACTTTCTTCCCCTAAGAATAAAAAAAAGTAAAACACAATCATTTTAATTAATTATTAACCTTGTAAAAATCCCAAAAATAAGATAACTTTTAGTATTTTTTGTTATTATTACTTTAACAGAGAAGTGAGATGGAGGTTTTCTATGGATTAATAGTTTGAGATAACACACATATGAAACAGTTTTTATTTACGAGTGACATTTAATAGAGATGACAAGAGACTAGTGATAATAAAGTTGGTAGACTAACAACAACTCCAAGAAGATTTCATTCTAGTGCCATCCAACCTTATTACTTTCCCTCACTAGCAGGAAATACTTTGCAGCCCCAAGTCAGCCCTGATCTTCACCAGTCTGGGTTTAGGAACTGCCTTTGTCAAAAGATCAGCTAACTGTTCAGCAGAGCTTGTTTTCTGAACATTGACAAGTTCTTCTTGCACTGTCTCCCGAACAAAAAAATGTCGTACTCGGATATGCTTGGTCCGCTTGTGGAATTCGGGGTTATGTGCAAGACGTATGGCCGCTTCATTATCCACCTTCAGTGTAGGTATTCCTTCCAAAAACGTTAGTGAACTGAATATCCTTTGAAGCCACACTAACTCGCGTGCGCCTTCACTTGCGGCTACAATCTCTGCTTCCGTTGTTGAGATCGCAACAGATGCTTGTCGTTGACTCAGCCATGAAACGACACCTTCAGCAAACAAACAAATGACTCCTGTAGTGGAGCGTCCAGTCTGGTCATCACCGGCGTGATCTGCATCACTATAGCCATCTATACTTCCACTGGTACTATCTGCGCTGTACTTAATGCCGTAGGATACTGTTCCTTTTAGATAAAGAAATATCCTTTTGACTCTTAACCAATCCGCTTCTGTTGGATTCTCCAACTTTCTTGATACTACCCCCACAGCATAAGCTATGTCGGGGCGCGTACCCGTCATGAGGTACGCGAGAGCACCTACAGCCTCACGATATGGGAATTTCTTCTCTATGGGGACTCCGTCTACGACTTTCCCTGATTCTGAAGTCGGATTCCTGTCGATAGGCGTTGAGACTGGATTGCATTCTGACATGCCGAAACGTTCTAAAATCTTTCTTGTGTACGACTCTTGATTAATGAAAATAGAGCCATCCTTCGAACGTGCAATTTCCAGTCCTAGGTAGTACGATGCCACCTTAGTTGTGATTTTAAGCTTATCTCCCAACTCCTTGAAGAATTGGTTCGCTAGTTCTTTATCTGTCGTAGCCACAAGTCCGTCATCTACGTATAATGTGATCAGAATCTTCTTATCTCCCACACTCTTTGTAAATAAACAACAGTCAGCTTCATTCTGAACGAAACCTTGGCATAGCAGTATGTCTTCAAAACAAGAATTCCAGCAACGAGGGGCTTGTTTTAATCCATAAATGCTTCGTTTCAGAAGACAGACTTTGGTTGTGCCGTCATTGTATCCTTCTGGCTGCTTCATATATATCTCCTCTTTTAGCTTGCCATTCAGGAATGCAGTTGACACATCAAATTGTGTAAGATGCAATTTTTCTTTGGCGCTGACACTTAACAGGGCTCTGATAGTAGTCATTCTTGCAACAGGACTGTAAGTCTGTTCATAATCAATTCCTTTTGTTTGTTTGAAACCCTTTACTACCAGCCTGGCCTTATATTTGTCAATGGTTCCATCTGGATTGCGCTTAATTCTAAAAACCCATTTGCATGGAAGCGCCTTTCGGTTGGAAGGTAGCTCGCACAACGTCCAGACATCATTGTCTTTCATAGACTTTAGCTCACTTCTCATGGCTTTCTGCCATTCAACACCGTCATGTCTCTTAATTGCTTCTTCGTATGTTTCCGGGAAATCGTCAGAGCCAACGATGCATACGTAGTCGTCAAACTTCTTAGGACATGCGATAGTTTGTCGGTCTCTTAAATAGTATCGAGGCTCCGCTTCTCTCAGGGGCTCAATTACTTCTAATTGCTCATCTGCGTCGACATATTCATCGTCACAATCATCATTGTTTTCGACCTCAGCTCTGATAGTTGGAGCTTCCTCCTCTTGAACTTGGTCTTCTATGCCATCTGTTCTTCTATCTCCCTCTAGAACATGTTCAAGATTGTCTGGCTCTTGTACGGGAACATTTCCGTTATCGTTTATGCCTGTTTCTCCCTCTGAACAAATAGGAAAACTGGTGGTGATCTTGAATTCGACATCAGTTTCGAAAGTAAGATCCCTAGACCTCAATGTCTTGTGACCATCCCAGACACGATAACCATCATCATTCTCGTAGCCTATAAGAATGCCCTTGATAGCTTTCTTACTCATTTTTTTTCGCTTTTGTTTCGGAATATGGGCATAGCATTCACTCCCGATGATCTTGAGATGACTAATCTTGGGCTTCTTACCATGCCATAGCTCGTAAGGTGCCTTGTCCTCCACTCTAGTGGGACCTGTCCTATTGAGTACATAAGCAGCAGTATTGATCAATTCAGCCCAAAGTAGTTGTGGCATCTCCCTTCTTGTATACATTATCGATCTGGCAGCTTCTACTAGAGTCCGGTTTTCCCTCTCACTACAGCCGTTTTGCTCCGGCGTATAGGGCATTGTGAGTCGGTGTTGAATGCCTTGCTTCTGCAATATCTTATGAACAGCTGCATTGTCAAATTCGCCTCCATTATCACTTAATAGCGTTTTTATAATATGGCCAGCATTTTTCGCTTCCTGTAGCATTTGCAGAAGTTTGTCTTTCACTTCCGACTTCTCTTTGATGAAATAAACAAATCGATAACCCGAATAGTCGTCCTTAAATAGTACAAAGTACTGGTACTTCGAGATGCTTTTTGCAAAGGGACCACAAACATCGGTGTGTATCAGCTCTCCAGCTGCTTTTGCTCTTTCCCTTGTTCCAAACGGTTTTCTATGTGACTTTCCATATATGCAGCCTTCACACTTTGCTTTGTCTGGGCTTAGCTGAATACCTAACTCACGCTTTACAACGCGAATTACATGTTTCTTGTCTTGATGAGCAAAGCGCTCATGGTACAGCTGTAGCATATTCGAGCCTGTCACAGCATTGACTTCTATAGTCATTTGCTTTGTTGGAATGACTGTCTTCATATCCAATTTGTACAGTCCACCATGCGGGACTCTTCTGCCAACAACCCTAGTTGTGCCTGCTATGTCTAGTTTACACTCTCTCGTCGTCGACATGAAGATGCTGTTTTGCATCCTATCTTGTGCTGCTAATGGCGAAAATAGATTTTTTGTTAGCGATGGTACTAACCACACATCGTTAAGGGTTATTTTTTCCTTGTGTTCACCGACATTTGATTCAACCACTACGGAGCCCTTTCCCAACGCAGGTATAATAGTTCCGTCTGCCGTTATTACGGTGTGATCCGAGTCAAATTCATGAAAATCATTGAAAACATTCCTCTTTACTGCAATGTGCGTTGTTGCTCCATTGTCAACATACCAGTTCTCTCGGTCTTGGCTTTGACTGATTGAGCATGCGTTTACCATCAACGAAATTTGTTGCACTTGTTTGGATTTCGAGCCAGAAGATGAGGTGCTTGGAGTTGGTTTTATTAAAGTTAGAAATAGGATGTATATTGTTAAATAATCAACGGCTTGGAATCGTATATATATTTTTATATTATTCTAATGACAATCCATTTTCTCGTCTTGTGTCACACACTCTGTGTCACTTGACAGTCAGTCTATAGACAACAATCATAGACTTAACATCCACCTCTCTTTGTGATGCCTGCCATTTTCTTCAGCATTTCAACCCTGGGCCCATATAGTGGTTTTGTAAGCATGTCAGCAATCTGCCTGGCTCCTGGCACATGGCAAATGGATATGCTTCCATCCTGAATGCATTCTCTTATGAAGAATGAACGAAGTCTTATGTGTTTAGTTCTTTGGTGGAACTCTGGTGGATTCTTCGCCAACTTGATAGCAGATTCGTTATCCACACACAGACATGCTGGACATTCTCCACCTGTAATGTCTTTCATTATTCTTCTCAACCAAATGATCTCCCGTGCAGTCTCACTTGCAGCAATTATTTTAGCTTCTGTAGAGGATAGCGACAACATTTTGTCTTTTGCTATTCCAAGCTATTGCACCACCAGCGTACATGCATAAAATGCCTGTGGTCGACCTTCCAGTGTTCAAATCACCACCATGATCCGCATCACTGTAGCATTCTAGGTTGAGATCCTCATCTGGTTTGTAGACGATGCCGTTATCTATCGTCCCTTTAAGGTAACGCATAATCCTCTTGACGGTTAAGACGTCTTCTTTAGAAGGGTTATCTAGGTTACGGGATGCAACACTGACTGCAAAGGCTATGTCTGGCCTTGTGCCTGTCATCAGATATGCGAGAGCACCAACCGCTTGGCGATATGGGAAGGATGACGTAGTATCTCCATCTTCTTTCACATCAACTGCTTTCAGAATTGGTGTCGCTACGGGTTTGCATTTATCCATGCCAAACCTCTCTAAGACGCGAGCTGTGTACGCCTTTTGATGAAGCAGAATGGAACCATCGGAGTATCTTTTAATCTCCATCCCAAGAAAATAGCTTGCAGGTTTTTCAGTTATCTTGAAGCGTGCTCTCATCTCCTCTAGGAAACGCTTTCCCTCTCTTTCGCTCGTAGATGCTATCAGTCCATCGTCGACGTATAATGCAAGTATTGTCTTGTCATTGCCTCGCTTTCTTATAAAGAGACAAGGATCTGACTGACTCTGCATAAAACCGATCTTTACAATGTAGTCAGTTATGCATCTGTTCCAACAGAGGGGTGCTTGCTTCAGCCCGTATAGGCTTTTCTTTAACTTGAAGACAAGCTTTTGATCAGTGGTGTAGCCTTCCGGTGGCCTCATGTAGATTTCTTCATCCAACGTGCCATACAAAAAGGCTGTGGAGACGACGAATTGGGCTAGCTTGAGCTTCTCTTTAGCAGCAACGCTCAAAACTGCTCTAATAGTGCTGCTCCTAGCCACAGGACTGAAAGTGTCATGAAAGTCGATATCCTTCTTTTGTGAATACCCTTTTATGACTAGCCGGCGTGCCTTGTACTTCTCAATTGTACCATCAGGGTTTGTCTTTAGTTTGAATATCCACTTGCAAGGTATGGCTTTTCGACCTTTCGGTAGTTCCACTAACTCCCACGTTTTATTATCTTTCAGTGAACAAATCTCACTGTTTATGGCTTCTTGCCATTTCTCACTATCTTTACAAGACATAGCCTCTTTGAAGGTTTTCGGCTCAGTCATAATTTTCACTTCTGCCGCCATAATGTAGTCGTTGAACCGACTTGGAGGTAATAGAGTAGCTCTATTTCGCAGAGTCATTTGGCCTTCTCTTTCAATATCATTTTCAGACAAATCAATATCTTCAGCAGGTTCTCCATACTCATCGATTCGCTCGTCCTTTTCCTCCTCAAAATGAGCAGACTCAATCTCTGAATCGTCTGGATCCATTTCAAAATTATCATTTATGTCACCTTGTTCATCAGCCTGTGTTCTTGATAACGAAGGTCCTTCCATAAATTCATCATCATTCTGTCTACCTTCAGAAATTTCATCTTGTATTTGAATATCATCATCAATTTCGCTCTCATTATCGGCGTTAGTCGTTTCTGTATCTCTCTGGAGACCTTGTAAATGTGGCTGATAGCGGACGATTCCATTTTCAGTACCTGAAGGCTTTTCTGATAAACTTTCTTTTTCAGGTTTTCCCAGGAGTGGTATTTCCTCAAACGTCACATCTCTGGACCTAATTAGTTTAAACGTTTTTTCACTCCAAATCCTATAGCCTTCGTTTCCTTCGTACCCAATAAGAATCCCTTTTTCAGCTTTCTTCTGCAGCTTCTTGCGATTAGCTTTTGGGATATGCGCATAGCACGTGCAGCCGAGAATCCGTAGGTGCTTTATCGATGACTTCTTTCCGTACCACAATTCATGAGGAGATTTGCCTTGTACGCTAGACGGTCCAGTTCGATTTAGCACGTAGACAGTTGCTCCTACAATTTCTGCCCACAGACCATCAGGAATTTTCTCATGTGCGTGCATGATGGCACGCGCTGCTTCTACAACTGTGCGATTTTCCCGCTCTACACATCCAGCTTGCTCGTGTGTGTGGGGCATCGTCAGTTTTTGCTTAATGCCATGCTCCTGTAGAATCTTCCTAAATTCATCGCCGACAAACTCACCACCGTTATCGCTGAGAACTTCTTTGACAACGTGTCCCGCAACTTTAGCTTCAGCAAGGAACAGCTTTAGCTTTGATGCTGCTTCAGACTTTTGACGAAGAAAGTAAATATGTCGATGTCGTGTGTAGTCGTCTTTGAATAGAATAAAATATCGATTCTTCCCGATAGAATATGGAAATGGACCGCAAATATCGGTGTGGATTAGTTCTCCAGGTGTAGTCGCTCTAACCCTTGTTCCAAATTTTTGCTTGTGAGCTTTTCCATAAACACAGCCTTCACAAAGATCCGATTGCTTCATCTCCACTTTCAATCCAAGCTCTTGTTCGATCACTTGTTTAACGTGTCGCTTGTTCTGATGTACTAGCCTTTCATGGTACACTTGTAGAGGATTTGTCATTAATTGATTGACTTCTAGACTCTTTGGCGCAACGCATTTAAGGTTCAGCTTATACAGCCCGCCCTTGATATCTCTTGTCCCAACAACTTTTATGACTCCATCTATTTTCAGTACGCATTGCTTCGGCGTAGACTCAAACGTACTCTTTGACGAAATATCATGCGTAGCAAGAACTGAGAACAAGTTTCTCTTGATGTTTGGGACGTACCAAACATCTTTTAGCAGAATATGCTCAACTTTACCGTTGACGATGGCTTCAGCACGAATGTTGCCTATTCCAATGGCTTCTATGGCTTGTCCATTTGCTGCAGTAACTGTATGTGAACCTTTGAAGTGCTCAAAACTCTCGAAAAAGTCGCCTCTATTTGTCACATGGGTTGCAGCACCATTATCGACGTACCAATTCGTTTTATCAATAGGCAGCTTGTCTTCAAGGGCTAACACAGTCAGATTTACATTTTTACTTGTTAACTGCTTTGGCGGTCGACCATCTTTTATCCACTTTTGGCATTTTCGTACTCGGTGCGCAATTTCGCCACAGTAGTTGCATTTGAAAACTTGACTTTTCTTCTTACTCTTATCTGTTTTCACGACTAATACTTCTTCAGGATTTGTGCTATCTTCTTTGCTCATCAAGGCTTTCTCAAAGGTGCTTAGCTGGGCAGTTAGATTCTCTATTGTTCTTTCTTTCTTATTCACGAGGAGCCAACTTGACTTGAAAGCAAAAAACTCATTTGGTAAAGTGCCAAGTATTTTACAAATCAGCAGTATCTCTGGCAGACTCGTTTCTAGGTGGCTATTTAGCTCATGCCAAATATTCTTCAATGCAGAAATATGCTTTTTTATGTCATGCTCAGGATCCTTTTTGTGATTAAAGAAATCTATACAAAGATCGTAACTCTTGTCTTCTGTGCTGCCACAATAAAGACGTTGCAGCTCATCCCATACCTCTTTAGCACTTTTATAGCGCATTATCTGATCTAGTACTTCATTCGTCATATTTGTTGTAAGTAACGTTAAAACGGTGCTGTCTTTAATATAAAAATCATTGAGTTCCTTCTCATATATAGACTTTACATCCTTGTCGGCCGTTGCTGCTGGTGATTCGGGCTTGTGCAATCTCCCTTCGATAATATCTACCGCGCCGGGAATGCCCCTGCACACAGTTTCAATTCTATACTTCCAATGCTTATAGTCCTTTCCATCTAGGAGCCCTACTTGTACCTTTGAAGCCTCTGCAATCGCCTTATCCATGGTGATGACTCGGGTGATTTGACAGGCTGGTACAAATTTTGCTGCTACTTTTCAGTTTTAACCCGGAATAGAACTCTTGCAATTTCTCTGTACTTTATTACTCTGCTACCATATTAAAGTTAGAAATAGGATGTATATTGTTAAATAATCAACGGCTTGGAATCGTATATATATTTTTATATTATTCTAATGACAATCCATTTTCTCGTCTTGTGTCACACACTCTGTGTCACTTGACAGTCAGTCTATAGACAACAATCATAGACTTAACAGGTTTAGGTGGCCTCCCATCCTTAATCCACTTTTTACACTTGCGTACTCTATGTCCTTTTCTAGAACAATAGTTGCATATCAACTGGTCATCGTTTTTCTGCGTATTTCGTCCATACGGGGGCGTAGTCACTAGTGCTTCCTCTTGTGAGTTCTCTTGACTGCCCAAATCTCTCTCAAACGTGCAGAGGTGACTCGTCAAACTGTCGATAGTCCTTTCGGATTGTTTTAGCATTAGCCAGCTCGATTTGAAGTTGAAGAATCTATCATCAAGCGTATCCAAGACTTTGCAAATCAGAAAAAGTTCAGGGAGCTTCGCTGTTGTGTCAATTTTTGATAGTTCAACTTTCAAGTCGTTCCATAAATTCTTTAACTTTGACATGTGCGTAGGTATATCATCCTCTTTGTTATGTTTCAGTCCAAAGAATTCTAGACACAAATTATAGGCCCTATCATCTGTTTGTCCATCACAAAGCCTGTGGAGCTCTTGCCAAACCTCGTGAGCCGTTCTGTACCTCATAACTTTTTGCAGTGTTTCCTCCGTCATATTGGTGGTCAGCATCAGCAGAGCGCCGCTTTCAGTCCTCCTATACTTTGCCATTGCGGCGTTATAGGCGCTAGTCGCAGCGTCACCTCCTTCCGCAGCAAGTATTGGTCGTTGAAGTTTCCCTTGGACAGCATCTAAGGCACCTTCTGTGCCTTCTAGCATTACAGAAATTTTGTACTTCCATGTTGACCAATTTTTCTTGCCCTCAAGTTTCCCAATATCTATTTTTGTTGAGAAATCCATTATTTTTACCCTATTCTCTTCTTCTTCCGGTGAGGCCCATAACCTGTTATTATTACTTTAACAGAGAAGTGAGATGGAGGTTTTCTATGGATTAATAGTTTGAGATAACACACATATGAAACAGTTTTTATTTACGAGTGACATTTAATAGAGATGACAAGAGACTAGTGATAATAAAGTTGGTAGACTAACAACAACTCCAAGAAGATTTCATTCTAGTGCCATCCAACCTTATTATTTTTCCCCTAATAAGATACCTACAATTTAACTAGAAAGTTTATCAGTTTAGTTAACTATAAATATTTCTGTAAGTTTAAACGGTCACGAATAGCGTTCATTTTTATACATTTGTATAGGCAGTCTAAAATAATTCGCTAAAATGGCACAAACCTTGTGAAATTTTAACCATGGACCTATACATCCATGATTTTAACCCATTGTAATAAAATACCGCTAACGGCACTCTATACACTGCCTTTATTTTGCATGATTGATTATTTTAGAAGATTTACTTTAATTTAAAAATCAATAAATATTTTTGAAAATATGGCCATAAAAATAGGTACAAATCACAATAATTTCTTCATGTTCCTAGAAATTCACAAATTATAGAGGGATATGTAGAAATTTTAATGACAGTAACGTGGTTAAAAAAAAATATTAGTAAACGGAACGTTTTTTTTTGTGCTTATAGATGGCGGATAGACCCAGCTGCCGGATCTGGCACTAGGGATGGATGCCGGAGCTGGCATTTAAGACAGCTGCCGGAGGTCACGTGATTAAGTTGTTTGATTCATCACTTCTGATATCGAATCGTTGGTATAGTGGAGTAGTAGAATTGCACTAGATTTTGATAACCAGATTCGAATTGTGTCAGAAAATACTTCTTTTTTTTATTGGAGTCAGGAAACTGAAAACAAAATTTGAACAAAAAGTTCAAAACAAGTGGAAAGACGAACGAATTGAGAAGGAGCGTGTTAGGTTTACATAATAATAAATAAAGGGAGTTGAGCTAAGCGGAGTGAGGTGATATCCCCTAGTATTAACAAAATTAATTATAAATGCAAAAATCAAATTCAAATATGTAGTTTATTTTGTAAAGTACAAATACATAATACACTTTTTACGAGTCAAATTTAATCTTATAAAAATATATGTAATAAAATATTAAATGTTCATGAGTTAAATTAAACGTTTATTTAATTTATGTAGCAATATAGTATAAGATTAAAATGATAGGCAAAATCTATAATTTATACAAGGTGAAATCTAATCAACCGCCTAATTCACTGATTACCAACCGAGCCCCCAGCACAAATCCAGACAGCTGACCAAATCTCACCCTTTATACTAATAGGTTACATATATAAATAAATACATGCCTACCTCCGCCCATCTCCGACACCTGTCTCATAAATTTGTGATTGCCGGCTCCGGCAGCTGAGGCACAGCCTTTCAAGTATCAAGAAAACGAACACCGGTTCAAAAGGACAAGTTTCCAGATAAAACGATATTTAAAAAAGATATTGACTGATTTGACATGACAGTTGTTTGCACTCTATAATTTGTGGTTGTTTGTTTGTTTTTTCGTGTTGTATGTATAGTTTTGTGAATAAAATTTACCATTATTATCTTTTAATACCCTTCAAGTATGTCTGGTCCGATACAAGACGTTATTGAAGAAGATGCCGCTGATTTGCAGTTTCCAAAAGGTAAAAATGGTCACATATAATAATTTTAGGTTACAAATCAGCCTACTTTCTTTAGTTTATACACAGCTCTTTTCATAGTGATATTCATTTACGTACATTGTGATATTTGTTATTTTAGAATTCGAAAACGCGGAGACCCTTTTAATCTCGGAGGTGGACATGCTTCTAGAACACAGAAAGGCCCAAAACGAATCTGCAGAAGAGGAGCAAGAATTCTCTGAAGTATTTATGAAAACTCTCACATACACAAATATGTTCAAGAAGTTTAAAAATAAGGAAACAATTGCTGCTGTTCGGAAGTAAGTGTGCGTCTTAAAAATGTCCATCTTTTATGTATATGAATCAATTGTCCAAAATTCCTGTGCGAGTGAATGAGACACTATGTCCACTGCAGGAAAAAGCAAGCGAAAAAAAAATTGCTTCTTTACAATAACACATATTCTGTGAAAATTTCAACTGACTATCTTTAACGGCTGAAGCTGTAGACAGGACAGAGTAAAAATATATTGATGATGATTTTGAGGTGGGACGCCTGCTGGGCACAGGCGGATGGTCGGCTCTCTAGTTGGAGCTATTCCATCCAGTTCCCATTGCTTGGAGCTTTGGTATCCTATTGTCCCAGTTGCATTCCCTCCTCAAATCTTCCACTTCTCTTAATATATCTTAATATGTCTGAGTACCCAAGGTACTTGAGGTCTTCTTCTTTAATGTGATCATTACCAAATACTTCCCATCTTAGGCTAGAATATATAAAGCATTCACCTAAGTAGCACCAAAAAATATATTGAGTAGTGAATCTTAGAAAAATGCTCTGTGTCAAACTCACACACATAAAATTCGAATAGAAACAGACTACTAATCTGTCAATTCGACTAAGAAATTGGTAATTCACTAATGGTATAAGTCGAATAACTACGAATGATATTAGTAACTAATAAAAATAGTGCGAAAATCTTGTCGTGAGGTGCTTAGACGGTCTAATTCAAGACAAGTGCGTGGCCCACACCTTGAACTTGACATTTATGGATGCAATAACTGCAAATAATGAGAGACCGCAGCATTATTAAATTAATGCAGAGGCATTGTCACCCACTTCAGACAAATTTTTCTCTTGCTTCCTTCAACACAACTGGGTACACCAAAAATTTCGGCCATGTTAAATGCTCCACCAGCCAACACTCAGCAACTGCAGCGCTGTTGATATTACCTGCTTGTTAGGATTGTCCAATTAAAAATAATAGTACTCAGAGGAGTAAGCGCTGACAGCGCTTTAACATGCCTCTATAAATAAGTAGTGAGTTAAGGTACTTTGGGACGACTCGGCTCTCTCTGTGCCGACTCAGGTAAGAATAGCTACTAACTTAAATCGGGACGACTCCGCTCTCCGTGCCGACTCGGGTAAGAATGGTGACTAATTCATTTGTCAAATAGAAAGTATAATGTTAGTTACTAATTATCGGTGGTCATTCGAGTGATCACTTTATTCAAATGATAACGATTAGTATCATTCAAAGTCGCGCATCACTACTAATGAGTGCACTACACACCATCTAAACCAAGTTCCGAGGAGTCTCTATATAATTCACTACTCAATATACTTTTATGTTTGTAAAATATAGCTTGAGCCCTATGACAGCAGGACAGCACTATACAATTTGTATTTCTAACTCTTTTTCTCATGCTCAAATAAGTATAGCGTTGACAGCTGTCACAGGGCTCAACCTATATTTTACAGACTATAGTAATAGGGTCCCAATTGGCACCCTTCATGTGTATAAAACGGAAACCTAAAAAGACAATTATCAATAGAGTACTAAAGACAGCTACCAGATACATTATTGCTACAAGAAAACAGCTTTAAAAGACTAACCCTAACTTTTAAAGTATTTTACTTCTGTAAAAAATGTACAGCCATTGAAAAAAGATTGTAATTTTCAGAATTCTTTTTTCATGGGTGTATATGGGGTCAACAGAGGTCAGAATATAAGAACTACCAAAAACTAAGTTTTTTCTTTGCGTTTGAATAGTATAACTGTTATCTGTTAAAAAGGGCTTTTGTATCCAAGGGAGCATTACGAAAATTCGCGAAAACTCACCATGTGTAGAAACCATGAGACTATTTGATTTTAATAATTTGCGACTTTTGCGCCCCCCTTTGAATGGCGCCCAGGGCACATGCCCTACTTGCCCCACCCTAGATACGCCACTGTATACTATAAATTCATAAATTCACTTGTCAAATCTGAAAAATTATAATGTAGTTCAACTCCTTAACTACCTACACAAATTTTATTTGTTAAAAATATTTTGTTTTAATATGCTAAATTCTCCAAACGCGAGAGCATGTTTGGCGCAACCGACCCTTAAATACTTCCATTTTGTCTTCCAGTCTCCTGCAATCAAAGAAACTGCACAAGTTTGAAGTGGCCAGTTTGGCTAACTTGTGTCCGGAGACTCCTGAGGAAGCCAAAGCCTTGATTCCATCCTTAGAGGGTAGGTTTGAGGATGAAGAACTCAGGATATTGCTTGACGATATTCAGACTAAGAGAAGCTTACAATACTAAGGTTTAATAATATAAGTTTATTTTATATGTAATTCCACTCTATTTAAGACTGCATTGTCAAAAAATTCTTGAATAAATATTCGGTAACCTCAATTGCAGTTGTTTTACATCATGGGTTGGGGTGAAAGGAACTAAAAGAAAATATCGTAATTTTAAATCAGTCTGTATATTGGATATGTCTGTAATACAGCAAAGATACATTACAGTGAAAACAGGTAAAACTGATAATGATAAAATATTGGAAACAAAAATAGTAATTAGAATTTCTTCCTTGAAACAAAACTATAATAAAACCATTCTAACCGTTACTTAAAAATAAGATAGTATATTAAAAATTATGTTAATTAATTAATGCCTCTAAAATAATCAAGCCTTTTGTTTTGCATCACATTGTAAAAAAACTAAAATAATCATCTTTTTTTCCAATAAACCTCAACAATTTTAGATAACTTAAAACTCAACAATTTGATTAATATTCTTATTTACCTAATTTTGTTGCCTAAACATTACTTTTAACAAAATGCTAAACAAAAGGCTTGCTCGGCCGCCAAATGCATCATAAACTTATCTCAATGGGCACTTTTGGTTTATGTTAGTATTTTAATCTAATACAATAGTAATAAAAATTACAAACCTATCCATTATCTAAAAGCAAACCTTTAAAATAATATTAACCATCTATAAAAAGGACTATCAAATCTAAGATCCTACCCAAATTACTTTTATGGTACATTTTCTTGCATATCTTAGCCAAACATACAAAAATATCTTTATGTACTTTTTAAAAGAACTACATGAATTTTCCAACTAAATAAAAATGTCTCACAGTATACATGTTTACAACATTCAATTCAAATTCAGAGTGTAGAGATAGCACATGAGTGATGTATACTACAAGTCATCATTATTCAGAAGACGGACTTCCCATATCGCTCCACATCCAGTCCTAATTATTCTACAGGATCTCATGAAATATACAAAGATACAGCAGACTTATCAGTTACTAAACATTTGGGGGTCTCATACTAGACATTCTAATCTTAAATTAGGTAACAATAAATGGGAGAGGTTTACATAATTTCTAAGTTACAACCAGAATCTGTGACATTGAATAAATATTGTGTATTGTTACTAGAGCATATCTGTATTAGTTTCAAGCGGGTGTGGGTTATCTGGGTAGCATGGAAGTGGAAGCGATGCAGATATCGATCGAACCAAAGTGTCGATACATTCCAGGTCACAGGGATGTGAGAAATAAAATTGTAAAAACGCAAACATCCTATATAATTCTTGACGTTTAATTTGTATTACAGCTAGCTATTGCACTTACTTGTGTAATTGTTCTATACAGAAATCCGGATTGTAAAATACTGGCTCGGTTTTTCCATTTGCTCCGACTTCTGCATTGATAGGTTCATATTTACGCTAAAGGATGGGAAATGTTTATATTAAAATAATTTTATACAATAGTTATTTCATTTCCTGAAAGTGCTCATGTACTTTGAGAAGGTTTAGATATTTGAAGTTTGATGGATAGTAGAAGTATGTAGCAAAATTGAAAGAGGCTCTAAAAACTTGTGAGCTTATAGCCGGTTGTGCTAGGTACGGGCGACATTCACACCCTAAACAGATGCAGTTTTTACCTTACCTCAAGTCGTTTAACATTATTCGAACTTCACTCTGCTTAAATATCACAATCATAGTACTGAATAGTCGTTAACTTTATACAGCAACTTGGAAATATTATGATCACAATGTAAACACTTTCTAATTCGGCGTGTAACATCATAATGGCTCTTTTGATATAAAAAATTTAGTTTGAGCAATGATATTTTCCAAAATACTCTATGTTCCAAAGATGAGCCATCAAAAATATAATATCCAATGTTGACATTTTACCAAATGGTAAGAAAATATTTAAAAAATAATCGCGTACATTCAAAAGCCTATCTACATTACAAGTTACTTGTCAACCTTTTACATGTATCAGTCTCCATTGATGAAATGCATTTTGGCCTAACGAGAGCTCCGTCTGCCCTGGACATCATCTCTATCGACGCTTTATCCGCCAGGCCACGACTTTCCCGCCCCGGGCGGCAACTGTAAACATTTGTACCTCTTGCGGCCTGGAAGTAATTGGCTCGGAACGGTAAACTTGTGGCCTCGTAAGCTTAGCGGTAAGGGCGAGTATACTCTAAAGACACAAATGCGCCTGTCAACCAGCTTGATGCAGATACTACGACATCAGCCTTGCGAGCACGGGCTTTTCGCGTTACGTATCGCTCCTTACATTTTATCAATCAATCAAAGGCTTTTTATCTGGCTTCTTTCCCATGATGTGTCTCCGCATATTGGTTCCGCGGTTCTGTCAATATCGAGTTTTAAACGAACTCAAATTTTCGTAGCTTACATTTTATCACGGTGACATTTAAGACATGTCAAAAATTTAGGGGAAGATCTGCATCGCAATTTACGCGTTAGTTTGAAAGCCCGTGCTGGCTTGCAGTAGATTCCAAAATCAGTTATGTTATGAGAAACATCTACTACCGTTTCCCAATTTACAAAATCATTGAAATTCATTATTTGAAAGATTAGGAACTTGTCATGGTATCTGAATCATTGCATTAGCTGTTAATAAAATTCAGTCTATACCTTTACCATTTTTATCCGATAAAGCATTTTAAAATTTTTGTTCCGTTACAAGCCTTAATACACTGCAACTCCTGTACAGTTGGGTATGACGGAATGTCATGTTTGCTACAGCACAAAAAGCCTCGCCATTATTTGGTCCGAGTCTCCCCCCTTTAGATAAAATCAAAAGAAAAACTTAATATACTAACTCGTTTTCAAATTATATGCAATGTAATATGTTTATGTAAGTAAAAAAATAATACATAAAATGAGATCAAATACATATCCACAGTCATGTTACTTTCCTTTTGTTGGAATTACGATGAAATGAATGAATAATAGATAAGAAAGAAAACCTTTTAAAAATACTTTGTTAAAACTAAAAAGAAATTAATCCAGGGTATCTCCAGGAATTAATTATGTTTTAAATTGTGACTAAAATCAGTCGACAAAATGAAAAATAAACTTCAATAAGCAAAAAGGGAGCTGTTTTACTCTACTTTGGTCAATGTTAAATTCAAGGCATACATTTGATACGCCTCCGATCAGTTCAATATTTAGCAGCGTCGCCTGGGTCGCGCAGTCACATTCAAGAAGGCGCGATCATTCTCACTCATTTCATAAAAATTGACAATCATTCAATAAAATTATTAATCCACCATACCGTCAAGTTAGAACTAGTTTCCTAAAGGAAAAGACAGGACGATTATTGTCATAAAACATTCAACATCTTAAGGACATCTCGAAAACAAACGTGAAAGTGGAGTCTAGAAACGTTTACAAGTATACAAAGAATTAAATTTAATTCACTCAACAATTCTAAGAGTGAATCACAAAAATTACATTTTTAAATCAGTCGGTCTCATCGCCCGGTCGCCTCAGCAAAAAGACGCATTTCAGTCAGACAAACAAACCAGACATGCCATTCGACCGCTATAAGCTTCTCCGTGCAACATCAGCCCATGCATTCAGTTCATTATCAAGTCTTATTTCAATGCGATAAGGACTTAAATTAGCTGACGTAACACCTAAAGCTGTTATCCTTGTGTGGAATCAATGCGGGGTGGAGGACGGGTCGGTGGGAGGCGCGGGCTGCAGAGGCTGGAAGGCTGAGCCCAGAGAGGGCCGCAGTGTGAACCCTGGCGCGGCCGGTTTAATCACCGGCTTGATGATGTTGATGGGCTCAGAGAATGTGCTGAATGACCCCTCTCCGGCTTTTAGATTCACCTGCAATATGTTGAAAGTTGGAATTAAGGCCGCGGTCATGAGCTTTTCAAATCAGTAAATTGCAACCATTTGAACTATTGAGCTCAAGGTGTATTGTTCCGAAGTGACATTCGTTCCAAAAGAAGAGAATTGCCAAAATAATTTTTTCTCACACAAATCAAATTGGGCCTTAGCTGTGATATTTATTTCGTTATGCTTATGATGGACATTTCCCTAATTTGAGTGAGATAGTCAAAAGAACCAAGCCAAGTGACCGAACCATTAGTTGTAAATTTTACGACAGCATATTTTAGGTTGATTTAATTTTACAAACACAAATGAAGAACCAGGGAAACAAAAAAATTCCAAGTATTATATCTATAAAGGGGGTCGTCCTTTGATAACGTGAGGACGTGAGATACGAACAGCGGGGAGGGGGTTAGAATAATACCATGATTATTCAAATTTGTATACCATAATAATGAAAACTATGATCTTAAATAGCGTAAATACCCTGTAAAAAACGAACTTTTAAGAATTAAGCTATGGGAATTACCTTTTCACAGCCATCCGGAGGTTCCCTGGCCAAGAACCGGTTTATCTGAGGCGAAGTGCCGAGCTTCGATCCGTCCAGGTCTGGCGATGAGCAAACACTACCACCTGGAATGTATTCACCTGCATTTTAACATTCAGTTGGACTTGTAAAGACGCCTTCGTAATTTAACACGGTTACCTCACGATTTGATAGGGATAGGTTTAGTTTAACAAAACGTTAGTGTCGCCGATATTTTTTCAGACTCGCTTAAATGTAAAAAGACCCATTGTTATTGAAAAGTACCGTGTTAAATTCTAAAGTGTCTCTCTCTATTCAGTCTACATAAAGCAAGAACCTAAAACTATGAAACGCTTACTGAAAAAAAAAAAAAAAACAAATCCTTACTACATACGGAAATCCTAAATTAATTAAAATATACAAAAAAAAAATTATGTCTACGCGGGACTGGTCTGATCATGCTCTAATTCTTTTAAATTACTCGTCTTATCGGTGCTTTTATTGCTGTGGCCCGCAAAACCAATTGCCACAGAATTTTGAGCATAAGGGTTCCTTTTTCTCAATGCGGAATCCTAAAAACTCTTCCATATTTTTATACAAAACCATCCATTCGTGACCTCTTTTACCATGCTTGTGCATAAAGTATCGTTATTTAACCAATTTTGAGGGCCACAACCTACATTGCAAGGGGCATCACAAAACTGAAGAGAGACCTGTGGCAGCCAGGAGCTCCGCGGAACCATCGCTGGAGAACGACGCCCGCGATGGTGGATCTATTCCGACAATTATTTACATTTATTTCAAAATACCGGCATCAATAAACATATGATCTTCCTTGGCCGCCCGAAGGTAGGTTCTCTCCCTCGCGCAGATATAGGTTTTCAGGAAGAAAGAAACAGCTTAAGGCCGTCCACTGCGTCAAGCGTGCGACGGGCGCAGGTGCCCGCGCGACGTGCTGTTTTCATAAAGAACCGTCCGATGGGCGGCCCACCTCATGCAGCTCTGCTCTATGAAACAGGCCTAAAACGCTCAACGCAGCGGACGGGCTAACTTCTGGCGGGCAAGTAAGATTGCGCATGCCCAAAACAAACCCTAATGTTTACTTCAGACTGAACAACTTTTCCTGAGATACCCGCAAACCTTTAGGTTTAAGAGACCTGCGGAGCAATCCTAGTCCATACAAACGAAATACCAAAACCATTTGTAAATCATAGATATTCTTAGGATAGAGTGTGTTTATTCCGATTGGATTACAGAATATCTAGGTTCCCAAATATATATTTTGAAAGGACACTGATTTAAAGACGACATATAAGCCATTTAAAATTTCCCTAGAATGCCTATTTTCTCGTACTTCATGTTTAAATCAGTATTCTTATTTAATATATATTTGCGAAGCTAGATAATCTGTAATGCAATCGGAATAAATATACACTACCTTAAGAATATCTATGATTTACAAATGATTTTGGTATTTCGTTTGTATGAACTAGGATTGCTCCGGGGGCAGGTAGAATATTGATTTAAATTAGTTTTAGATCGCCGTACGAACACCTATTTCAGTTTCAGGCGTAAAGCTGCTTCAAAAAGCGGATCTTATTTTACGTTATGAAAATCAGATATGTTTAATTAATGCGTTGCGTAGGTATGAGACTCTTTAGTTATCTAAGTTGTTCAGTGTGAACATTAGAATTTGTGGTTTCAACAAACTGTTTACAGATCAGAAGGCGAGACCTGAGAATTGCGTTTGTGTGCGTGCACACCTACAGTGTAGAGAGTAAAGCTGCTTGAAGCGCGGAGCTAGACCAGCTTTTACAGTCGCCTAGCAAATTGAGGCGCGTTTAGTTGTTTGATTTTGTTCAATACAAATTAGCGAATAGCTCCTACATTGAGTACACGAAAACCATTGAGAAATCAATCGAAAGAAATTGTGTTCAGCTTGATAAAGTATTTAAGGATGTAATTAAATTTGAGGATAGAGACGCCACTTGATGCCCGAAAAGAGCGAGTCATCATAAACGTAGGCGATACATGGGACGGGAGTGAATTTCAAGTTGATGAAGATGCAATGTGAGGTGCAGAATAAATATTATAAAATTGTAAATAAATGAAACTCTACATGTAATTTTTTTGTCCGACTGTACATTCGGGGATCACTCACACAAACGCAATTCTCGGGTCTCGCCTTCTTACCTGTACTGCCGGCAGAGAGCAAGTACAAACTGCCGGTATATTCACAAATATCATAGCAGAGTAGTAAATCAAACAACTAAATCATATTTGAAACATAGTTTTGCCTATACTCTATTCGAATTACCTATTTGTATGGCTGTCGGCGATATATCGTATAATACGGATGATGCCTGTGTTGTCAATAAATTTTAAAACTTGCATGCGTAAAATTGATATTCGAAAATAGTGTTCAATAATTTTGCATAAAGTTCAATTTTAAAATTTTGATACAATGAATCAATTTAGAAGTTATTTATTTGCCTCTTGCCAAAATACAAAGTTATGACGTCACTTCTAAGTATTTTTATACAAAAAATCATTTTTGACGTTTCATAAAAGGTTGTTGATTTGACTAACAGTCATCATTCCTATTGGCCATATCATGATGGATCGAATAATACCAATTGGAGAGACAACAATCTGCCTGAGCCTAGAGGGCATCGCATCATCATATCATAATCTACCTAGGCATATCATGAATTCTGTTAAAACTACCAGGGGTCACCTCGCTCTGCTTGATTCCGAAAATTTATTTACGTGTCAACCTAACCTATTTTTGACTTTTTGTTGAAAAACTTTCGATTTCATACTTCATGATATGCGCACGACATTGGAAAGTAGCCAAGAATATCAAACTAATAAAAGTTATCACTCAAATTTAGGCCATACTCTATCCGTGCTCTATGGTCAATCAATTGTAAAATAAATGAATGGGTACTTCAGGAGTACTTCATAAATAACAGGCTATGAAAATCTGGGGGCACGGCAGTGCCCCCGCAAAGTCTCGCAGAAAAAACGCGGAACGGCCGTACCATCCTTTTCTCGAAGCAACTCACGGCACTTTCAACCCCCCTGTATCTTCGTTGTGGGTGAAGCTAGAAGTCTGAAATTTCAGGAACCAAGAGTACTTACTGATCCTATATCTAACCCCAAATTACAACTTTGTACCTATATTCGATTACGAAATATCTCAAGTCAAAGTTCCCTTATTTTGTCACTGACTGACTGACACATCATCAAAAGTCTAAAGGTGTTCTAGCAGGCCTACAAACTTGAAATTTTGCATGCGGTTAGTGTTAAGTGTACATTGCAACAAAAAAATATAAAAATGTTATTTGCGGTTGGTAATTTAATATTTCCATACAAAGTCTATACAAAATGTATGTTTCCAGCTGCATCTATAAATTTGTATGACACTAGATGACGTTGGTGGTATGCTGCTTTGCATTAAAGACGCCTAAAACGAAAAGTTAAAGTGCGAAAACTAAAAAATAAAACCGGTAAAGTGCGAATCTGACTCGTGCATAAAGAGTTCCGTACCCCTACACAATACGGGTACGGAACCCTAAAAGTAAATAACAACAATAAAGAAGCCATAGCAACATTAAGGCGACAAAAAACAAAGCGATAAAACGGTAGCGCCTGACAAACAATTCGGTACATTTTTAGTACGGAACCCAAATTTTCATTATTTTACTTTAAAGTATTTACTACAGACTGCCCAAAGTTTAAACTTTTACTTGTATGTTGTATTACCGTTCTAAAGATAGAGCCTTTGTTATAATAATCTGTTCCTTGGGTAAGACACCCTAAAAAGGGTGGTTTATAATGTTCCACACATTCACAATATTAGTCTATTTAAGAAGAAAATATCAACATTTCTTAATTAAGTCACTAAAAAAACGGTAGTTTGCGAATCCGACTCGCGCATAAAGGGTTCCGTACCCCTACACAATACGGGTATGGAACCCTAAAAGTAAATTGCAACAACATAGATGCCATAGCACCATCAAGGCGACAAAAAACAAAGCGATAAAACGGTAGCGCCTGACAAACAATTCGGTACCTTTTTAGGAAGGAACCCTAATTTTTATTATTTCTTATTTTACTTTAAAGTAGTCTGCCTAAATTTTCAACTTGTATGTATAACCGTTCTAACGATAGAGCCTTTGTTATAATAATTTGTGCTTTGGGTAAGGAACCCTAAAACACATTTAGTCTATTTAAGAAGATAAATATCAACATTTCGTAATTAAGTCGCTATTAAACCGGCTAAGTGCAATTCAGACTCGCTCACGAAGGATTCCGTACTACCATCACACAATATGGTTACGAAACCCCAAATCATTATGGTAAATACCAACAATAAAGATGACATAGCAACATCAAGGCGACAAAAAACAAGGCGCTAAAATGGTAGCGCCTGACAAACAAATCAGCACCTTTTGAATACGGAACTCTAATATTTATATGCCCAAAATTGTTGTTTTATAAAGATAGAGCTGAAACAAATAACATCGAATAATTGGACCCCCCTTGGATTTCCATTTATTGAACTTTTTATGCTGTGATAGGGGCCATGTTATTATTTGCCGTGATAGAGGACAATGTAACATATATTATGTGAAAATATTTACGCGCTACCTATAACGGCTGAAGCTGTAGACCCATGTGATAGATGGATAGACAGCGGAGGATTAGTAATAGGGTCACGGAACCTAATGATACGGAACCCTAAAAATCAAGGTAAAAGGTTATTTATCAAGTAAAGCTTTAAATATATTAAAGGAAAAATAAAGCGGCTAATGTTGTTTTATTTGTTTAGCTCATTATTCTGAGAGGTTTAGACATAATAATGTACTCTGTGGTTTAGACTGACAAGCCTGCCTTTCACTTCATGGTCAAAAGAAATTTTAACCTGCCTGTTGCATCTATTTGTAGATAATAGTAATAATAACTTACAGTAAAAATTAATATTGCAATGGAACCTGAAATATTGTACATAAATGAAAATCCTTGTCCACACCTAGTTGTCCCTATACCTGGAGATGGTTCATGTTTGTTCCATTATTTGTCATTCTCTATGTATGGGAACATTGAGTCGTCATATGACATTAGGTGTGCGGTAGTCGAGTATGTGGTAGCGCATTGGGATGAAATGCAACTTTATACGTGTGACGAGCGTGGAGACACATGTACTCGACAGCAATGATGAAAACTGCCACCTACGTTCCGTATCCGAACTTATGGCAGCCACCGCTTTGTATCCATTTACGTTCGAGGTTTACAAAAATGGCCGTTTGAGAGGATCATTCGGTGGCGATCCTGGGATGCCAGTGAAACGTTTACGATTCTCTGGTAGTTTCTTAGGTGGTCATTATGAAATGCTCCTTCCCGATACTAGTTTCTCAGGAGTATGTCCTAATGATCAGTTAAAGGGAGTGGGTTTTAAGAAAATCCGCAGCTGACGTGCAAGAAATATTACCCGAGAAGAAAAAAAGGAGGACTACCTACAAAAAGAAATGAGATCCCATCAAAAACATAAAATGTACAAAAATGGCAAGTCTCGCAACGCAATCCTTCCACCGTAAAAAGTTGTGAGATCTTATGTAAAGCCAAGTCTGCTATTTTAGTTTTTATGGAAGCACCTTTTCATTTAAGTTAGTATGGGAGCACCTATTTAACAAATTTATCATTAATTGTTTCCTATTTAGTTACCTACCAACATTAAGTGACTGTATTAATATTAGTCATCTTTATTTCCTAATAAAATATGGTGACTTTGCAATCGCAGAGCACAAATAAAGCACTGATGCGTAGAAATATCTTCTCAAATCGCTACTAAATTGGTATTAGGTAGCTGATA
The DNA here is from genome assembly GCA_934047225.1 of Ypsolopha sequella. Classification (NCBI taxonomy): domain Eukaryota; kingdom Metazoa; phylum Arthropoda; class Insecta; order Lepidoptera; family Ypsolophidae; genus Ypsolopha; species Ypsolopha sequella. The sequence continues at coordinate 17,311,834 of OW203996.1, forward strand.
TGTTGTATATGTTGCTGTGCGATTGCGAAGTCACTATATTTTATTAGGAAATAAAGATGACTAATATTAATACAGTCACTTAATGTTGGTAGGTAACTAAATAGGAAACAATTAATGATAAATTTGTTAAATAGGTGCTCCCATACTAACTTAAATGAAAAGGTGCTTCCATAAAAACTAAAATAGCAGACTTGGCTTTACATAAGATCTCACAACTTTTTACGGTGGAAGGATTGCGTTGCGAGACTTGCCATTTTTGTACATTTTATGTTTTTGATGGGATATAATTTGCTAGTTGTCGTATATTTATTGCATTATGTGAATAATATTATTTAGTCCTATTTTTTTATTTTATTCAATTGCATTATTTGAGTATCCTGTAGGCCTACCATTAGTTTACGCCTCGATACTCGCCAGCAACTGCGTAAAATATTTATTTGAGAAATTGTACATCGCCCCAACCGGTTTATGAGAGGACCCAGAATCTCTAATACAAAATACTATATCGTATCGAGACCCAAACTCATGGTAGGTCTACTCTAGTATGAGCGATCGCAAGTGGGATACGGAAAGCGGGATCTCAAGTTATCATATCCGGTTTGTACGTTTAGTTCTTCAGGAGTATTGCTTTATACACAGGCAAACACGTTGTTGAGGTATCCAAGCTACGTAAAGAGAAAACGATGAGCGGTTTTCGTAGCTCGCTTGAATCTGAATGATAACCTTCATTACCGTCATAGAAAATATTATTTATACGAGTAATATAGCAAGGCAAATATGATTTGCAAAAAGACATTCACGCGTTTTAGCGTCAACTAAGGTCTAAAATTTGATAGAAAGGGATTGGAAATGGTGTCTAACGAATTCATAGATACTGTTGAAATGAATGCCGTAATAGATATCTCATTTGTAAGGGAGAGGTAGACATAGAACTGCGGCCATTGCCAATTCCATTCTTTATTCGCACACGATATACAACACACGATTCAGGAAATCATTTCAAAACACAAAGTACTGTGATTGGCTGATCGGTAGTACCTCATAGTACCTCTAATTCATAACCATTTGTACGTGCCACAAAACTTCCGCCTATTGCGCTACCAATTTTTTATATATTTAAACGTATGATACGAGTATTTTTTTATTCTAATAAAAAATAATGTCATCAAGCTCTGCACAATAATTGCTTCTCTGCAATTTCCAGCTCATCTAGGATTAATAATCTCGATTACAAGTGTTAATATATACCATAGAGGGCAAAGTACCAACCTGAAGAGTGCGCAGTATGGCAGAGATCATGCGGCGTCTGCGTGTTGACAGATCGACGCAGCAGTTCAGCCAGCGGCGCCCGATGGCCTTCCGGTGTCACCTGTACAACCGAGCATTATGTCAAAGACTTTACAAATTACTTATTCAAGAGTTGACACTTGGTAAGACGGGACGGTGATTCGGCCAACGGGCGCTTTCACACTGGAAGATAATGATACGGACTGGTAATCTCATACATTTACTGCGAAACACTTTCACACTGTAGCGCTGTCGTCACCAATATCGACGCCGAAAGCTTTCCGACACCGATCCTGTGGATCTTGATTGTGGATCCAAGTGAACGGAGGGCCGTTATCGGTGACGACACAATGCGGGGTGAAGGAGAGTAGCGGTCGTGGTGACACGCCGCACCACTGCGATCGGGTGTCATATCATAATGACATCGCCCCGACATATCGCTGTCGTTAAAGCTGACGATATGTCGGTATCATTATCGCCCGGTGTGCAAGCGCCCAATCAAGGATTGGTGGCCAAGGATATGGTGACACAGTCAGTTGACAGATCACTGGTGATCTCGATTAGCCAACGACACTGTCACCGGCAAAGGATCGGAAAAGCAGGTGTGAGAAAAATATAACAAAACAATCATCACATAATACGAATCCCCTCGGGGGTGTAGGACTTTCTGTGTGTGGACTGTGAAATGCAAATCACCGTCCACACTCGTACACCCAACCGTACTCGTTTCACCTACGGTTATTACATCCCAGAGTGATGGGTGGTGAGGTGAACGCTATCGCCGTACTTCGGGCACAAATATGGACCCAGCTAAAGGGTCGGCGCTCCGTGGAAATAAGTCCTGCTCGAACGCTTTTATTTTGTTACTGTCTATCTCGCTCTAGTCAACAGCCGCGCATGGAAAACCTCAGTTATTTTTACATTTTTTGCAACATTTTTGCGAAGTGTGGAAAAAATATAAATCATCTGAAAACTGTTTTTTTAATAATGTTGTTTGATGTTCTATTATGATTCTAAAGTATGTTTTGTCATTGTTGTCTCTAATTAAATCACAATAGCGATGATAACTGATTTTCCTGACTATTTTCTGAAATTACAATAAAAATTTACAGCAATTATTTTCAATGATCTTATTCTTAATTTTATAGAGTACGTGGTATTTATTTTGTTAGAATTGTTAATATTTACTATCATTTAAAGTGATAATGCCGAACCCTCTTTTTGCCGATTACCGAACTCCGACCCTAGGCCACAGTTAGTGCGCCCCTACGGGATATGAACCCGCGATTTCCGGATTAGTGGTCGATACGTAAGAAATACTAGGTCACAAAGGCAATTAAAAAAGAATAGTAGAGGTGTAAGAAACCAGAGGCCTGGGGGTCTATCGCGGAACGTTCGTAATTACGGTGACGACACGCCCGCCCTAATATGCCATCTCTTTTGCACGCGTTGAATTTCGAACGAAGTTCATTACCACCGCAGTGACGCAGTATAGGCGCTGTTGCCAACAGTGGGCGGATATAGACGTGAAAGTAGGGAAAATCATCACAAATAAATACAAATACAAATAGTTTATTGCACAACTTAATCTTACAAAAAGTTAACAGTATTTGGAGTCTCCATTTAAGGGTCGGTGTTCCGAGATTCGGGGTTCGGGGTTATGGCTTTTTAAGACGGTAAAAATTCAAATTTCTGAACAAAATAAATACCACTTGTTACCTTACAAGATGAAGTGCAGGTTCATTAAAAAAAATCACGGCAATAATGTATAGTAACTTCAGAAAAAAAACAGGAATTTCAAGAAAATCTCTTGAATAGCATTGCAGCGCTACGGGTGTAACCTGAACTTGACATCCTGTTTTTTTTTCTGAAGTTACTATACATTAGTGCCAAGATTTTTTTTAATGAACCTGTATTTCATCTTGTAAGGTAACGAGTGGTATTTATTTTGTTCAGAAATTAATATTTTACTATCTTAAAAAGCCATAACCCCGAACCCTGTTTTGCCCAATCTCGGAACTCCGACTCTTAAGCAAATATTTACTTGTATTAAGAGACTCCGCTCTTCCAAAGGTTATACAGATTTAAGAAATAAGTTGAAAGATTTAATTACTTAACTTAGATTTAAACAAAAATTTATTTACAGAAGTTGTTGAAGTTGTATGAAATGTGTATTGTGAGTAGTGAGCGAGGGTGTATATGTGTAAGTGTGTAGAGTAAAGTTGAGTAGTGAATGGAGTGTTATGTGGTGTGTTATATGGTACTATTATTATTGTGAGCAACTTATAGATCACAAAGTATGAACAATCTGGCGTATGCTGTGCGTTCAAGTGCGCCCTACCTCGCTCTTCCTCTCATTTTTTTGTGGGTTTAATTGAACCAGAATCCGTAACCAAAACGCAGACCACTAGGGTACAGAGGCATTCAGGGTGATAAGTGCAACACTATCACTTTGTTATGACTATAAGTCGTATAGGCTGGCAGCGTAATAAAGTTGAATGTTGTTTTGAGTTTACTTATCTTTCAAATGGCAGTAAGTAGAGATAACTAAAAATAAAGATGCTACAGATTATAATATGATTGTTATGACGACAAAATCATCCTCATGCCTAGCTACAGTATCTATCTAACGAAATATACAACAGTTTAGAGGGATTTTACTGACTGCCCACAATCAGAAACATTGCATGGAGCATATGCTTAAGGGCGATTAATGCATGTGATATGAAAGCTAAGTGCGAGTTGCTTATCGAATAACTTTACTACCGCGTGAACGAGTTAAGCCGGGTCTCCAGCGCGTGTTTTGCCCTATACAAAGTGTAACAGAAAGAGTAACCATATTTAAAGAGCTTATTCATTCAATCGTATAGAACAACTTTTACTATGGAGCCAACCCTGAAATCTCAAAAAAAAATCTACCCTTCCATACATTTCGGCCGAGCAGCATTGAATTTTTTTCTATGAAACAGTAAATTTTTTTTTTCGCGATACATGTTTTGTTCCATAGTAAAAGTTGTTCTAAACCATTGACTGGATAAGCTCTTCAAATATGGTTACACGTTGTATAGAGTACATAATAACATCTACACAAAATATTGTTTTGCCCTGCAAACTACACAAAAAATCGTCTACACAAAATATTGTTTCACTATACATTCTTATTGATAAGCCGGGTATCCTGCATGCCTATCAGCAAAAATGTGCAGCGAAACAATATTGTGTATAGTTTGTAGAGCTAAACACGCGCTGGAAACCCGGCGTAACTCGTTCACGCGGTAGTAAAGTTATTCGATAGGCAACTCACACCTAGTTCTATGATAAGATAGCGCCCATAAATCACGTGGTTTGTTCAGGGGGGGGGGAGTAAAAAGCTACGCTTGGTGGGCTACGTGGGGTGGAGGCGTTCGGAGCCTGAGCTACGTAATTTCTTATAACTTATCATATTTTAAATTATTGTGTCTTAAAATAGTATTTTGAGCAACTGTGACATAATGTGAGATATTGGGACACGAGTTGTTTACGAAACTAATGACGTGAGTTTCGTAATAGGTTTGCAAGAAGAGTGTCCCAATGTCTAATTATGTCCAGTTGCACACAATACTTTATCTACGACCATCAAAACCAATCTCACGAAAAACTAGAAACAAAACACTTGTCATGATACTGTCATGATACTCGTATGATGGATGGATGGATAATTCTGCGCTGTGATTGGCAAAATTTAAAAAAAACACGGCTAGAGAACCAGTCACAAGCGATAGTCTTAATTTCTTAAGCCACGCCCTCTTTCTCTTCTGATCGGCCTTAGGCATCTACATACTAATTCCATCATACGAGTATCACGACAGTATCATGACAAGTGTTTTGTTAATATAATATTATAACATCGGTCAAACAATGTAGGTATTTAAAAACCGCTTTTGATGTTGTAATTACGTTGTTGCAGTACGGGAGTAGATAAAACAAAGTATTGTCGCGGTTTTGGGATTCAAAAGCCTTGTTTTGAAAAAGCCACGTTCTAACTGGGGGATGAGGAGGGGTCCAAGCAAAATCTACGAGAAGGGAGGGGGGGGGACAAGAATACAAATCCCTAGTCCATGTGAATAAACATTAACTGAAAACCCCAACTCAATTTCATAGTATGCAATTTTCCACAAAAAGAATACTCAAGTGAAACATTTAGGTTGACTTTAGCATAAGGACTCTAGCGCGCGAGTACTTGTTTGTCTTAAGACGAATTTGTTAGTAATCAATAGACCTTGTGGTATTGAAAATGCTAACCAGGGACTATTTTCGTTCACCGATGCTAACAAATAACTTTATTTGACAATGCTACTCGAACAAGTTAAACTGATAAGATACACAAAAATTTTAGCGTCCCTGTTACTCCATATGCGAAAAAACCCTCAGTGCGAGTGGGAAGGATTCGTGGAAAAGTAGCAAAAAGTCGGTTTTTTATTAATATAAAATGTACTAAGCTATTTTGTCAAAAAGATTTTCAAGGAGATTTTACAAATACATAATATTCACATTTTGAATGCAATTTCACAATGAAATTAGTTAGGATTTCAGAATTACAGGAAAAAATAAATAAATTTTTAGGTCTTTTCGGAATTAAATTCTATCGAGAAAATTTCATCCAATCGCGTTTTCCTTCAGTGAAAATCTTAATCAAATACTCAATAAACATTTACCCAAAAATGAAATACGTAGATGACGTTATAGTGGAGTAAATGGATTCGAAAAAACCTCTTTTTTTTGGTATCGCCTTAATATCATAATTCAAAGTTAAGACTTTTTGGCGAGTTACCTTGTCCCTTAGCCGGTCGAGATGCGGAGTCTGTGTGCCACTGGCTGGATAGAGCACAAGCCTCTCTATCTCTTGATTCAGCCCCTCCACGGAGGAGCGAGCCGCCCTTAGTGGCACGCTGCCGCTTCCAAAACGAGACCCTGAAAAAAGAAACAAGAAAGTTAGCACTTTTTGCTGAAGGAAAACACTGTGAATATACAAATATGTGCATAACATTTGTACACTTACCACTTGCTGATAGTGAAGGAAAACACTGTGAGGTAAACCTAGTTACCGATGAGTTATTCGGAATATGCTACATATGTGTATGTGTGTGGCATATGTACACTTACAACTTACTGACAGTGAAGGAAAACACTGTGAGGTAAACCTAGTTATCAATGAGTTATTCGGAGTATACTACATATGTGTATGTGTGTAGCATTTGTACACTTGCAACTTACTGACAAAGAAGGAAAACACTGTGAGGTAAACCTAGTTACCAATGAGTTATTCGGAGTATACTACATATGTGTATGTGTGTAGCTTTTGTACACTTACAACTTACTGACAGTGAAGGAAAACACTGTGAGGTAAACCTAGTTACCAATGAGTTATTCGGAATATACTACATATATAGGTATGTGTGTAGCATTTGTACACTTACAACTTACTGACAGTGAAGGAAAACACTGTGAGGTAAACCTAGTTACCAATGAGTTATTCGGAATATACTACATATATGGGTATGTGCGTAGCATTTGTACACTTACAACTTACTGACAGTGAAGGAAAACACTGTGAGGTAAACCTAGTTACCAATGAGTTAATCGGAATATACTACATATATAGGTATGTGCGTAGCATTTGTACACTTACAACTTACTGGCAGTGAAGGAAAACACTGTATGGTAAATCTAGATAGGTACCAATGAGTTTTTTGGAATATACATATATTATATGTGCGTTGCATTTGTACACTGAGAACCGGCTGACAGTGCAGGAAAACACTGTGAGGTACCAATAAGTTTTTCGGAATATATATATATTCACTCTTCTTTCAATTTCACCGTCACACATTCCACCGCGCGTAAATAGACACCTGTTCTACTTCCTCGGCTCTAATCTTAGCCACTGCTTCATCCTGAATGTTTGTGATAATATGTATGTTTGTGTTCTACCCACATTTTAACCTTGATGATTTTAATAAAATAGACTCATTTTAATAAAATAGATAGCCACAACTCGAACCTTTAATACAGCGCAATGATACACCCTCTAAAACCTTACACAAAGAGACTCTTAAGCAACAAAGCAAATTGAAGAACAGTGGTTTTCAAATTATAAACAAATACAGATTTAAATAGTCAATGCTCAGCTGTTGTTAGCATTAGCATAATGTATCTACCTGTAAACCTATCTGTGAAATCTACAAAAAATCCGCCAAATGACTCTTACTTACATACAAGGGAACATTACAGACAGCAATTTTTATTGGTAAAAATATTGAACTGAATCATACAAATTAAAATGATTTGTGCACCACAATTTGAGTTTGTAACATAGATAAAAATAATTTAGTCAGTTACTTCCACCATAGATCCCATCACAATTTATGTATCTGTCGTGCCCAGATCATAGAATTGAACATTTCATGAAATGTTCGACCATATCATGAAATGGTCGCATTTCATGAAATAGTACATTGTTTGGTGATCATTTCATGATATGGATTGACCAAATCAATGAATAAAGATCGTTTGACGATATAATCAACTAAACACAAGACCATTTCATAATCTGGCCAAACATCGTATGATCATATCGTAAAATAGTTACATTTATTCACCACTAGCGGCGCTGATAGCGCATTGTTATGCATCATGGCGGCGCTACACAATTCTCTTGTTTTAAATGTTGTTAATAATGTAATAACTGAGGAAGAAAGTGCAGTGAAGTGTAATTAAATTCCTAAAACAACTAATTCATTTTATTCAAACCCAGATGGTTGTGATTATTATTACGTATTATTTAGTAAAATAAGTTCCTTAAAAATACCTAATTTGCTAAATCCTTAAATATTGATTTTTCTAAAAAATTAACCTAAGTAGGTAAGCTATGTAAGTAACTTGAAATACGTGCTAATTCTTTATAAGTTGTTGATTTTGTACTTTAAAGAAAAATAATCAAGTTCCTAACAACAAGATTTCGAATTTCTAGTATCAACATTTGTATGAACACCTTACATTAATGATATGGTCAAACATCGCTGACCAAATCGTTAAACGTTGAACATTTAATGATCTGGTCAGTGACAGTTGACTATTTCATGAAATGCGATCATTTCATGAAATGGTCGACTATTTCATGAAATGTTCAATTCTATGATCTGGTCACGACATATCCATAAAAACAAATTGATTTGTCTGTCTGACTAGACTGCAGTTAATTATTTAATATCTGAAACAAAACAACATAGAAAAATCAAATGATCTTTTTCCAACTTACAGAACCCAGGGCTCATGGAGTGTGCATTGTAATCCCCAGAAGAGGAAGGCTTATGTGGGCGTTGCAGGCGGCTGCGGAGGAACCGGTCCAACTTGTCATCTTCAGAGCCCCTTGAAGAAGCTCGGGAACTACCGCCTCCTTCATCAGTCTGTTGGTTATAAAGCTATATTTAAGCATATAAATGATTACAGAAAAAAAATATTTTTTAGTCCTTCAAAATGTGTATAATTTAAATGTAAGAGTCGACTTCTAGATATAATTCATTGATGACATTAGATTTACTTGATAATACACAAATATCTTTTGATCTATCCCAGGAAATAACTATACCATGCTAAAAATAGCCCCCAGCTAATGATAATATATAAAAAATACAATTTGCAAAAATAAGAATTTGTAGTGATCATTATTAAGTAATTGGATATTCCACAGGTTTGATTCCAACATAAAAAAGCAAAAAAATACATTGCCATAGGGGAAAATATAATCATTTTGAAGGATAAAACATTATTTGTATAAAAATGTTTTTACTGGAGTTATTTTTAGGGCATTATCATTTCTTAATATATCATTACAAATCTAAAGAATTGACCGTTAAACTGGATTCTACAAAGTAAATACAATTTTACACAACATTAAAACAGTCACTCTGTACAAAGAATAAAACTTCAACTTACCTCAGAGTAGCTCTTTGGAAGACATGACAAAAATCAATACATCAGGTTAATTTAATAGTATGAATATGAATAAAGAATAAGAATGAAAAACAAATACAATCACAATCCTATTGGAAACATTGAACTGAAATTTTGCATTGAAATGCCAATAGTAAGAGATTAGAATATTAGAATACAAACAGTAGGTAACAGTAATAAATAACTAACCTGGGTAGATTTGTCCACCTGCAAGTGGCTTGCATGTATGTAGTAGTCTCTCGGCCATTGTCCCTTATGATACAATGTGTCCAGAGATGCAGTGCGCCGGATCGCATTAGAACCAAACCTTCCTTTGCCTAGAATTATCAAAAGTTACACTTAGGTTAAGACAAAAAGCACACATTAAAATTTTCAATCAATAAGATGGTGGGATGAAAGATTGTGATGTTAAGGACTAGTAATGTATTTTAAAGTGAGTGGTTGGAGTTGGTGCAAAAGTTGTGCAAGGGATCTGACACTTGAAAAATATCTGGTCCAAATTTTTTTTTCATGGTATCACTGTTTTTTTAATGTATTCTTTAGAGTACCTTTAAAAAGAGCTTTAGCAAATTTTTCAATCTTTCACCAAAAGTCCAAAAAAGGAGCGACGACGAGCAAAGCAAAGAGGAGCGTGTTGGGTTTACATGTAAGATTACAAAATAATTTCTGCATAAAAGGGTGGTTTAAAGTTGCTATTTACCCTTGTAATTAACAGCCCCAGGGCTGCGCTGACCCGAAAGCGCATGGTCGGGCGACACTCGCCGCCAGATGTTAGTAGGAGACAGCGTTGGGCTGTTGCCAGCATTCTTCTTCAAGCTTCCGCTCTGCTTCATCACGGAAGAGACCGGCAAAGTCGCTCGCATCGGCCCTGTCTTCCCGACCGGGCAATCCGATTGCTTACGTACCCGACCCGACATATTTCCCCGTATTTCACTGACAGAACTAAAGGAATATCTTAAAATACCCTAAAACTACACGCAACAAGAGAACATTCGCCGACGCCACAGAAGTTCTTTGTAGAGCAAGAAACTTAAGGCCGGATAATGCATCAAACAAAGTAAGTGCATACGCTCTTTTTACGAAATTTGGGCACAAACAAAACAAAGCGAAAGACGCAGAAATCGCACTCAATGTTTGTAAAATAAAAACGGAATTACAAAGCTCATCGTAAGTCACATTTTTTTCTGCACTACAATGGATGAATGAAGCTGACAGTCAAAATGACATCGCGCCATTCTCCGCCTCATACGCATAAATAAGAAAATTTACTGCTCACTGCAATTAAAAATGTCATATAAATCACTTAAAAATTACATTTATAACGAACTGATCACGAATAATCAAATAATTTACAACTATTCGTTGGCATTTCAATGCAATTAACAGCTGATTATGTGCTCCGCCATTGGGATGGGAGCAGTGTTGCCAGATCCAATTTTTTAAATACGGGATATGTACTAACAGTACCAATATTATGGAAACAATCGGGAGATCAATTTTTCCTTAAAATGATTTTAACAGGGTCTCTAAATACGTTTTTCGTTTCATCAATACATCTTTGTTTTTCTCTTTGCAACGAACAGAAGTAGTTGGTTGAGTCTTCTTATAATGCGATTCATTTAAAAATACTGTATTTTATCCTCTAAGCTGTCTACTAAACTATGCCTCCTAATTTGGCCGCATAATATTAAGCAAAAATCGGCTTACTCCTACTCAATCACAATATTGCCAAATGAAGAAACTTTAAATGCCAAAGTGTTGCTATTGTATATTCAGCTTTATTTTATTATATTTTAGGCTACGCATTTTACAAAGTTGAGGAACCCAACGCATGGCCACCTTTTTGAATTTTAAGCTGAGTTAACATGAACTGAATTGATCCGAACGAAAGCTTCATAGTTTCATCTAAATTGCTAACACGTTGATCTGTCTATACAATTTTCTTGAATTTTTTTAACGTTGTCTTTAGTAGCGGTGGTAGTTTGGCCCACAGAGCAAGTTTCGCCGTTACAGGCGGTTCTACCGCGTTTAAATTCTGCCGACCAGTATGCTACTGAAGAATAAGACGGAGCATTGTCTCCCAAATTAGATTGTAGTTCTTCAAACACACGTTAAGTAAAAAAAAAAAAAACAGGCAGATTTTTTTTACATTTTGTACACGAATAAAGTTCCCGCCAAACACAAGTGACAAAAAAAATTGGTGACAGTTATTTATCAAATTCTTTTTGACACTGGCCCCTAGGTATAAAATCATATAATAGAATGCATCCTTAAAACTTAATGTAAAATATTCGATTCCAGAAACGTTTTGATCAACCTAGTACATTGTATAGCATTTCGTTTCACGAGGTCACTAAAGTTTTCGTAACTAAAGTTAAAGCCGTGGTATTGTTAATAAACTGTTAATTGGTATTGTTAATTTTGAGTGGGAATCCCGGACATCGGCATCGGGAGATATTTACTGAAGACGGGAGATCTCCTGGGAAATCCGGAGACTTGGCAACACTGATTGGGAGCAAAAATTAAAATGGTAAGTACTCTTTAGGTTCCGTTTCGAAACGTGAATAATTGGGTACAGCTTGGCAAAATAGAGTGTGGAATAAATGAGGGCGCGCCTACCTTACAATCCTTACATATGACCACCCCATAGTGAGAATTAATGATTTTGATACTTTATTTTATCAGACAAGGCAGACACTTTCAAAGTCATGTATGCAGCATGTATGTATGTTCATTAACAACGTCGGCGTTTCCTAATCTTGTTTCACTCAAGATTTTGAATCAAACGATAGCAATATTGACTCTGGAGAATTCATAATATTTTATACTACACCTGCTCGGAAAGTACCTTCTTTCTTTGTTGAAAACGATGTAGAAAATACGTCATTACTGTCATACAAATATGCGGGCGGCAAAAGTGTATGAAAATTCATTGTTAACGTGCTTGAGCGGGCAGAAAAAGTATATGCAAATCCATTGTTAACGTGCTGTTTTTTTTTTAAATAACATAAAGAATGAGCAAGTGGCCAAGTGGCCAGTATTATTTTGCGAACTAGTACATAAAACTCGAAAAATGATACTGGCCACTTGCTTTTCCTGCACATAATAAAAAATAAGAAGGAAATAAAAAGTGACAATCGCACGCGAGTCAGTCGGTTTCTTTTATTGTATCTTGATTAAAAGTAAAATTATACTATTTCCTCGCAGGTGTAGTATAAAGCACTATGTATCACTCGGGAGAAAGTGCGATTCCCTTTCTTCCCTTGGTGAACAATGTACTATTCTTAAGTTTTAATGAGCATTATACATGAAACAATTTTGAACGGATTTCACACTCCGTTCACCATTCCATTTTGAAACGTTGGCTTTTTGTAAAAACCAAATAAAACGAGTGTTAAATCCGTTCAAAATTGATTCACTGAAAATCAGTGACAACCAAACTAGGTAATTCATGTAAATTAATATATTAATAAATCAATAAAATTACATAACACTAAAAGCAAACTTTTTGCGGATCACGGAACAGCAGCCAACCAAGTTAATCTGACTTGTGTTTTGTAAACATAGAATAGAATAGAAAATGGTTTTATTTGCCACAAAACACACATGCAATACATAGGGTGATCGTCAACAAACTATACTAAATAAAGTTAATCTGACTCTAAAAGCTCTTCGTCTAGGTATTCCACCCCAAAAACTTACTAAGAAACAACTAAGACCACTTATAACGAATGACACACAAGCACAGACTATCTTGACAGTAGTCGACAGTTACGTAGGTGTTGCCGTCAATAAAAATAATTGGTTGCACCTGTCACCGCGTCAGACTCTTTTTTGCCAAGCTAATCGGCCCATAGCATACCAGTGTTTAACCCAGGCGACCCCACTATTTGAATCACAAGTGCAAAGAGCGTGACGTACCTACTGTTTAATCGCAAAAACATCGTGTCACGCTCCTCACACTTGTGATTCAACCAAGTCGCACTGCGCGCGATTAAACAATATGGTACAGGCCCGGATCACAATAAATTACTATTTTCCACTATAAACACGATAAAAAAAATCATTGGCTTGACAGCACGTGGCTTGACGTGATTGTGCAGCTAACTATAAACCATCATAGTATGTACTATCGTCATGCGAAATTTCCTCAGACCAATAAACCAATAGACAAAGTCTTGGTGCCGTCAAAACGTACTACCCAAAACTTCATTTTGACTCCTAATGACTCCTGTCCAAGTCACCAAATTATAATGTACTGTTACTGTTCTTAAGTGGCAACATTGGCAATCCTTTGTAATTTGGTCGCGTTATAGCTTGTGTTTACGTTAGGAAGTAAGTCGGCAGATTTTTAAACAAAATTTTATTTAAGTTGTGTTTTGCTGCGAATTATCGTATGGAAAAGGGTTGAAGATACAAGGACAATGTCCTGCTACGTGCGTGGTTGCAGATCCCATTCGGGGAATAAAGAAAACTCGAACAGAAATATCAGTTTTCACAAGTGAGTAAAAAGTGATGTTTTCCGAGTAAATGAACCATAAAATGGAATTCCATCAAGAAAGACAGCATTTTACGACGTGTCGTTTTCATATAGCACTGTAAATATAGCTTTTAGAATAAAAGTAAATCCTAAAATCAATAAAATAATTAAATCCGTTTTGAGGTTATTAGTGAAGTCAAAACAGTTGTCGGTAATTTTACTGATTTTGTGCTAATATGGAGTATTGATTTAGCTTATTTTACTTAAGGTTCCCCAAAAATGAAGACATTCGTAAACGATGGTTTGTTGCTATTAGCCGAAGTTGGAAACAGCACAAAACTAATTGGAAAGTGTGCTCAAGGCACTTCAATCCAGAGTGCTTTCTGAAAAGAACTATTGCGACCACGCTTAAAAGACGATGCGGTGCCCACCTTGAATTTACCTAGTAGGTAAAACAGAAGTTGTTTTGGTTGAATCCTTCACTACGCTCAAAATTCTTACTTAGAATCACGAGTCTTGCTCGAGATTCAAACTCGGCACTCGCAACAAAAATAAACTTTGCTCTCTTGTTGCACAAATTTTAATGCTTATTTTACTACTATCTGTTAAAAATGACCAATAAGTGTTGTGTTTAATTCTAGGATTTGAGGACTGCAATGGAACCATCAAAAGCTGGCTTTGTAGCGCGTAAATTGAAAAAATTCTTGCATTGAAAAAAATTTCTCCAAGCCCTGGAAGGACCTGCTAACAGCATGCATCTAATGAGTGTAAAAGACAGAGAAGGGTGGACTAAGCCATCAAAAAGCATTAAAAAAATCTGCCAAACCGCAGAGAAAATCCTGAGAGTTTGAGGCTGTAGTTACAAAAAAAAGTGTAGGAAAACCACAGCACTTCACATCTATGATAAACCAAATTTCACAAAGATTATTGGTAAAGATAGACGTACTTGACGACCTACATGACCATTCGTTGGATAACTCCGTGTTCGACACGTATTTGAAACTTAGAATACATCACATGACGAAGGAAATTACTGCACCCATCGAAAATATACGCTCATTTCTGACGAAAACAATAATTTTCAAAGGTCAATAAATACGTTTATTTTTGGCTGCTTTGTAAATCTCATTGACATGCGAAAATCAAACGTACTCACTGGAGAAAAATTAATTGAAAAAAATAAGTTTCTCATTAAAACGATTCAATTATGCATTTTGTAAGCGAAGGTCAATATGTAATTTTTATTTTTGGTGTTTTTATATAATAATATGTAAAATAGTAATTCTGAAGTTTGCAACACATTGTTTCTTTTATCTGATTATATTTCTGGGTTTTATTATTTTTATCATTATTTCACAATTGTTTGAGAGGGATCCTTTTGAGTGTTAAGGAGGCTAGTTTTCATGGCAGCGCATTCCTCTCAAAATATGTACTTTTAGTGGAAGTGGACCGTGTGTGTGTATGTATGTATGTAAACGTGGTAGTTTTGAAAATAAAGTTGATTATTTCATTCCATAAATATTTGGCAGGTTTCTCAATTTCATATATTATTACTCCCATACTAATTGCATATAAGGATGCAAGGTAATTGCATCATCAGAATCAGTTTTATAAGTACCTATACTGTTTATCTGATAATATTACATTATAACACCGTGATTCCGCGCTGCTATTGGCCCAATTTACTATAACACCGCTAGAGAGCCAATCAACAACAGCGACGAGAAATAAGTCCCGACCTTATTTCTCAAGCCACGCCCACTTTATCCTAGTTGCTTCTAATTGGTACTCAAGGCAGCATTACCGGTCGATGAACTCGGGGTTCATGAACGAGTGTTCTTCTCATTTTTCGTGAAATTGTTAGTTGAAAATATGATTAAAATACGATATTTTTGATGCTCGTAGATAAAGTATTGTGTCCAACTGAACATAAATAGACATTTCGACACTATTACTATGCAAAACTAGTGAGTTTCGTTAACAAGCACTCGTGTCCCAATGACTTAAATTATGTTACAGTTGCACAAAATACTATGATAATCTAGTTCTCTAACTGTACAACAAGTATTATTAAGGCTTTTTTTTATCCAAATCGATATCGATAAAGTCTGTAAACCGGTAGTCCGATACATGCCTAGTTGCAAGCGTTTGAAAGATAGGGCTATAGCCGGCTTGAAATCGACGTACTGATAAAAACACTGCCATCTTGTTTTTTCTTACGGAGAGTTGTATATGCAAAAGTAGCATTGCTTTACCATCCTAGGTTTCTGCTTAATTAGATTTTGTCTATTGGTTTATTGGTCTGAGGAAATTTCACTCGTTTATAAAAGAGAGATAGCTATATACTAGTAGAAGAAAGAAAAATCTGGTTTTGAAACACTTGCGAGTGATTTTCGTGAAAAGTCAAAGTTAAATTAACCTAAAATAAAATTCAAGGGCGGGAAATCGAAAATGCTTTTTATAGTCGTTTGGAAAGGAGAATAAATGCTATAAACTAAGGTAGCATTCCTAAACGCGTGGGGTAAATGTTAAGTTTATTTCATAAAAGTGAAAGAGATAAGACTGAGACGGAATCTATCTACTTATCGTTTTGGAACGGCTACTTTGTAGACGCAGTTATTTACGTAGCAAAGGATGTCTTTTTGTATACATATCATTATTACCGAAAAAAATGGTTTTATAAGTCATTCCGAAGAATTTTATAACCCTGAAATCAAACAATGGCGAGTAATAAGAATGACAAATTTATTGTCAAAGTGAACATTTACCCCTGAATTTGCGGGGTGTAAAATTTATGTCAAAAGGGAATTTAACATTTCTAATATGGTTTAAAAATGGCTTTCGGAACTGGTCAGAGCTCTTAATTTTCACTCGGGTGGTTGTGGACCGTTAATTTTAACCTTTACCCCGGCGTTTAGGAACGCTATCCTAAAATATGACATTACAGCCCTACAAAAATGTTGAATGAATTTTTAAAGTTTTGTATTTTGTGTTACTGTTAGGCAAATTTTAACGGTACCCAGGCAGCGTTAGAAATCGCACTTGTCAGTGCGATATTCAAATTCCCCGGACGCGTTTCAAAAACTTTCGTGCAACTGTCAGATAATATGTGGCTCGTTTACCCTAAATGCGCATCACTCCGAGCAAAGAGTATTTTGAAACGAAACCTTATTTAGAGGAAGCATGGATGTAGCGTTCCAATACGCGTGGGTAAACGTAAAGCCGGCGCCAGACATGTGTCCACTTATTTGCACACTTCTTCGACGACTTTGTACACACATTTGGCTCACCTGCCACACATGCTTCGCAAACTCTTTTCTCCACAGTATGCTGGTAGACAACAAAGGAGATGGACGACAATTTCGTGGATTCAGTGTGCTTATATTATTTGTAATGCATGTAATATATTATATGCATGTAATTATTTTTTACATCTGCAACAAAATATATCGAAACGTCCGAGAAGAAGGCGTGAATGGATGTTTGTCCATTTTGAACGATCAAACACGTAGTTTCTTACACAACCGTTCCGTACAACAGCGCTCGCGCAACTGGTCTTTGCAAATAGGCCAAATAGTGTGGCAGGCTACGCACTTATTTGAACACATTCCTTTGATGTGCACTAAAAAACCGATACCGCTCGGCAAAGTGCAAATCTGTGTACAAACTTTGGAACACATAGACAAAGTCTCGTGCCACACAGTGTGTCCACTCGAGTGTTCAAATAAGTGTACACATGTCTGGCGCCGGCATAAAGTTTACTTGGTCAACGTAAAAGAGATAAGACTGAGAAGCATATATTGTACTCTTTGCTGAGAAGGAATCTATTTAAAAATCGTTTTGGAACGGTCACTTTATAAAGGCAGTTTATTTACGTGGCAAAGGATTTTGTATGTATCATTATCAAAGATAATTACCCTTGAATTTACGGAGCCTAAATGTAACTGTCAAAGGTTAATTTTACATTTCTGACAAGGTTTATGAACGACTTCAAGACTCGAGTGGTTGTTTGTGGCTCAGAATAAGGGTATTCCTTATTCTAAGGTTTGTGGAACGGGTGACAGTTATTTTTTAACTTTACCCCGTTGGCGTTTAGGAACGCTACCTAATTCAATGAGTTGCCAGTTGCAATAAAATAATTTGTCGTGTTTTTAGTACTGCATAGCTAGTAGGTACAGAAAAATAATTGTATCCACTGTCATCTTTTTGTATAACTCTATCGTAAACCATGATCCGATGCAGTCTTGGGAGCGGTCATGAAATTACCATAAACCACTATTTTTCACCAAAAACACCCACGATTCGGTCACGGACAAACAAACTTTAAAAATTGTTGAGAAAAACTGGCTGTCAAACCTGGCTTTGCAGCTAACTTCAGTTCAGGCCACTGAATGACCATGTTATAAAGAATGGTGGTTTGTATATAACGGCAGCTAATAAAAATTTCTGCAGCTGAGGTCATTATACTTTCCGATGTACTGTCTAGAAACGTTTGTGTAGTTATAAGGGGTGGTTATGTAAACTAACAACGCGTCCAGCACGGAATGATATACGTTTTTACACAATGATGATAAGGTTTTTTTCGTGTATATCATGAATCCTGTTAACACTTACTATTTAACCTAGAATTAATTTCTCTTTAGCCGATGTAAAGATATTCACGAAAAACAAATTCCGCTGGAGTAAAAAAAAAGTCAATGTCCTAAAATGATGTATGTTCTCTGAAAAAAAAAATATAATTCTTTTAGAAATTTAGCTACGGGAATTATCTAATTATTATCATATGAATCAAAGACAAAATTTGCAGAGATTCCAAACAAACGAAAAACCACTTTAACATTGATTGCTACGAAACACATTTTATCTATGGTGACATATACAGCGCCATCTGGAGGAAAGCTAAGAATAAAAAAAAAAAAATAGAAAAACGCTCATTGTCCTTGTCTGTTGGTTTTTTTGTCTATAAATCTCCTTCCGGTTCCCGACCCGGAAAAATGTCTGTGTGCTGTTTGATAAACTTAACTGAATAAAAGATTAGATGCAAGTATATACCAGTATTTTTATACCCAGTAGTTCCCAGCCCTGTACCCCACAATAGAACTCCATAGTGTCAATCTTCTACTTTATTTTACTATGTTTTTTTCAGACTCTATATCGTATAAATATTCATAGTGATGTTCAGAGGATCGCCGTGGTCATATGCCACTTTTCCCTAAAGCTTATGATCGCTGACGAATGTATTGTTTTTTTTTTAGGGTGGGGGGCTTACGACCACGGCTAACCTCTGAACATGATACCTTATATAATGTAGGTATCCACTAAGGATTTTTCAAAATTCACCCCCTGAGGGGGTGAAACGGCGGTTCAAAGTTTGTATGGGGAAACAAGATTAGTTAGACTATTTTATTCGAGACTTCACAGGAGTACTCTATCCATAAATGAGTAAACATGTGTTTCAGGTTTAACAGAATTCAGAATTCAACTCCTAAAAGAGGGAAATGGGGTGACAGTCTGAAAATCAACATGGGCATCGTTTGTATGGTTTATTGGGTCGCTGATTACGAAAATTACGAACGTGGTGGACGTGAAAAAGGCTTTTCCAGAATTCGACCCCTAAGAGGGGTGACAAAGTCTGAAAACCAACATGGGTATAGTTTGTATGGTTTATTCGTGGCGAAAGAAAACGGCGATCATTTTTTTATTCACACTATGGCCACGAACAATTTTTAATGGCGGCCCGTCTTCCTCGAACACCTATTGCCATAGATAATACACCCAGAATAGATGCGCCACTCTCACTTCCATTGTGTATTGTTGTATAACCCTAAGTAATAGATGGCGTTATTTTAGTTCTTGAAAATGTCGCTAGATGTCACTTTTTATTAGTATAATTTTTCCAATCCATTTAAGTCTAAAAATAAATAATTTTATCCTTACATGAAAAATCTCACCGTATCGTAACATGACGAACTGAGAATTTCAATTAAGGATAAAAATGATTTATCTTTAAATGGATCCCCCACTTACATATTTTATATATTTGCAGTTCAAGGAAATTAAACAAGGAATTAACTATGAAAACTTTTTTTAATGCATTAATCTACTAATCTACGAATCTATCAAATCTACTAATTTTACCAAATAATATTTTATTCACCCCTTTTACCCAGCTGTGAGTAATGATATCTATTCCGAGACTCACAATGAATATCTATAGATCAGTTTTATGAATTGGCCATTCAAAATTAAAATGACAAAATATTTTTATGAAATTTTCATATAATTGTCAAATCATTTTTGTTGGGGAATTCTTTGAGGCACGTCTGAACAACCTTGAACAATTCATTAAGGCATTCAGTAATATGCTCCGAAGGATGAGTAAGTGACCTTTTCCTAGAGTTAAGATTAAATCCTTTTCTTGAGGAGGTATTGTGCTCTTGCATGTCATATTGCATATCTGACAGTTTTAAAAACTTTTGTTCTCATTTTTCTGGCTTGTTACTGAGGCCCGAGGAAGACGCTGAAAATATAATATTAAATACAGAAATAGTAATAATAATAATGAATATACAGGCCCGGTGGATGCGCTGAAAAAGTAAAACTGCATTCAAAGAATCTTGTTCTTTTTTTTAAATATTAAGCCTATTTTTTTTTCAATTGATCAAACTAGCATATAATTTGTACTTTGGATGTTAACTAGAAGAAAACTGTTACTTTTTTAAATGTTTTTTATTCGTATTATTATTTTCTTGTAACAAAGATATTTTTTGTTCTTTTTTTATTATTTTTTTTTGTTCCCCTAAGTTTACAAGTTTACATCTTGTACAAGCTATCTAAATATATATATTCTGACACATACTGTTTTTTTCCTTCCATATTTTTGTATCAAACAACAATGAGAAATAATTGTCAAACTCAAGAAGCTTTATTTACACATGTGTCAAAAATGAACTAGTCCCCAGAAAGATTAAAATGTTATTTAGCTGTATGAACTGCATTCTTATAAACATTATTTTATTTGGTAGCATATTCAGATGAACTCACACTATGAAGTTAATAACAAGAAAGTCATGTCGAGCCGCAAGAACGAGTCACATGGTTGACCCATAATAGCATTTTAGACAATTAGCAAGAAATTTTACACTTATCACGTCTTGTCAAAAACGTCTTTGGAACACCCGTGCTCGCCCCGCAGAAGGTGAGGAAATAATAGCATGTAGGTATTTACCTGTAGAAACTTGGCCATGTAATTCTTGTGAAGACAATGCATTTTCAATAAAAGGCTGTTTTGAATGAGACGACTGGTTACTGAAGCCCGAGGAAGACGCTGAAAATATAATAATAAAAGTTAATATACAGAAAATTAGTCATTGGATACACAGAAAATGATCATAATTTAGTTACAACATTTGATCTGAATTATTTAATTGATGGATATACAAATCAAGTCACAATAAAATACACTGCAACCATATCAAGTTACTTACGGAGATTTAAAGTTGTAATACTATTTGCCGTCAGCCGTTTACTTGGTAGACAATACATTTTATCAAAATACCTGTGACACAATCTGATACTGTTGTATATGTATGCATTGCCCCTATTTTGTGTAGCTAAATCTAGCACTGATTTCCACAACTGAAATCTTTCTTCATGTGGATATTCATATGACGGAAAGTGATGAATAGGAACTGAAACAAACCAAATAATGCAAGATTAGTTTAGTAGTGTACCTATAACCAATGGTTTTTATTAAAATCTGTGATTTTATACATACCATCAGATTCACATCCGAAATGACATTTTGTAAACGATCTTCTAGGCATTTTCGGAGGCAATTCGGTGTCCGGAGTCAGCAAGCACTATGTGACAGGTAAGCACTATATCACAAAAACCAAAAACTGCTAAAGTCGTCAAATTATTAGAGATATTGAGCAATTTACGAAATAAGATACCATTCAAACTGAAAATTTCGTTTCAAGTTCAAGAAAAATTGTCAACATCGGGGTTGCCAACGCTAATTTATCAAATTCCCGGTCAGAGCAGTGTTGCCAGTGGCAGACAGTCAAGAACAAGAAGTAGGTAACATTTTCACGACAAAATTAACATGTTTTTAGTAGAAAATAGTGGTTTATGGTGGTTACATGACCGCTCTCTGTGCCACGCAGGTCACAAAATCAAGTGCGCAATTTCACAATATTTTTTTTTGTTTTATAGGAAACATAAAAACATTTGGTCGTAAAAGTAACATTTTTAATTGTATAAAGTATAAAGGTAACATGAGGGGGTCAAAACCATAGACGTAGAATACTTTTTTTAACTCAAAAATGTGAAAATAAGTAACTTTGGAATATAATTTGTGGTTATCCTAGTCATTCCCACACGGAACAAGTTCAAAATAATCCTGGTTCAGAATCTCCTCACATCCAGATTTACTTTTATTTCTGCGTTTTTATACTACAATGATTTATAATGTTAATTTATATTGAGATCTACAATTTAAATAATTTCGCGCGATCAATTTGTCATTTCTCTTCAGGCGACCATCAATTCTTTGGATTGTACATAAATATTTAAGTAGCTCTAACTTTTTTTTATTAATGTTTTTATTATGAAACAAGTTTTTATTCTTCTTCAATCTATCAAATTATCGGGGTTACATTAAAAGTCACCTGTAATTAAGTACTGTATACCGAGATATAATAAAAAGAACATCTGTGTGACTTATATCTCGAGAAAGGTAAGAGGTACGGTAAAATCTTATACGATTATGACTAAAAATAATGGCAAGGAGAATACTTAGACGATGCTAAAATAAAAATAAGTAAATTTAAAATTTATAAATTTTATCGTAAAAAAATTCAAGTCTCAGTTTACGGTGTCAACGGCGGAATTTTACTATTTGTCTACGACATATACTCGGCTCCCAATATGTACTGACATTTTAACCTAACAGGCTCCTTCTCGCTCCGGTCGTCGTCGCACCTGTTTTTCACTTTTTGTTGAAAGACTTTCGAATTCAGCTTTATAGAAAATAAATGTTTCAATTAGCGGAACGGCAAATTGAAAACTATTTACCTGCCACATATCAATCCCCAATCAACTTGAGATTCCCCGCAATTTGGGGAATTCCTCAAAAATTGGCAACGCTGGTCATAATCATAATGCTGCCTCATAAAAATAAAAACAACAATACTAACACAACGACATCTAGGTAGCTAAAAGTGTAACTAGCGTCCAAGTTTATGTTCCCTGTGTCTTAGATGGCAGAAGTTGTCGTACATTTTTTATTTTCTAATGCTAACAGGCAACATTCACCCCCCTGCCTATTGGATAGATTGTTGCTTTGTTAGAGGGTCATAGCAGTATATCCAGGACGCATCAAGGTAAGGATATTAGACACCTGTTGGAAATTGCATCCGTCGAATTTTTTGAGCATAAACTGACACCAATCTACTCGCCCGGCTTTTTGCTATTCGGTCAGCAAATGTGGTATCCAACGCGAAGCGATCTTCCTGACGCCGAGATGATCATGTAAAATGCTTGCAACTGCGGGTGATCCAATGCTCTATAATTTCAATAATCATAAACTTGTGGTAGAATAATTATTTTTGTTATTCTGCCGCTAGTGGCAGAACATATTATTTTGCTAAACGGCCGGTGGTGGCAGGCTAGAAACTTCCAATAAAAAATTGTAACCGGCCAGTATGGAATTTTATTTTACATAGAGGTTTAAGCTAAATAAATTACCCTTTATTTGCCATACATCGAAAGGTACAATGTTGTTAGTTTTTATACAGCTAAAAACTTTCGTAGCAGCCTATGTATAATCATTTTGGGTAACATTCAACAATGTTGAATATTTCATTTTCTTTTATCGTTGTAAAAAGTATCGATAATTCTGAGAAGTATTACCATCATAACAGAGGGAAGATTAGAAGGAATGAGAGGAAGACCAAGGAGGACTAAATTATTATTGTCATACAAATAACTGAAGAGTTGGCAATGAACAAAACTCAATACAAGAGCCAAGCTCTTAAATATATGAACGAATATTCTCACTCACTCAACAGATTTGGATGAGGTTATCTTTATTATCATCGTCATGGCTCTGGTCAACATATGAGTACAGGCTATAAGGAGTATAAGGAATGTTAATAAATTGACTGCAAAGCCTTAAAAATGACGATAATTGAAAGACACCTTCACGCGAGCGAAGCCACGGGCAAAAGCTAGTTGTGAGATATAAATAACTTTTACACAGGTACTTATACAAAAAAAAAGGCAAAGCCAGGCCAAACTGTCTTTTTATTCAATGAAGTTTACAATTTACAAACTATTATGATTATGATCATTCTCAGATCAAGATCACTTTCTCAATCATAACTTCTTTCTACTTGTAGGATATTGTGCCATGGCCTGTATTTTTTCATGATTTCCAAAATTAGAAAATGGCGTAAAACACGACTCACACGTTTACGAGAAACAAAACAAATAATAAAATGTAAAAAAAAAAACAACAATGTATTCATTTTTGTGATTAAATGTAAAATACGTTTGGAAATGTATGTATCACGTCAAACCAAAATATTATATCACAAACATTTTTCACAACGCACCAAAATAAATATAGCTATGGAACTAAACATTTTCAACAATTTATTTGAACTAAAATAATGAACCTTGCGACACGGCGCATCACATGAAGAATGTAGGTAGAAAACAGTTGTATAAGACAGACAGTATTACCATTTATATGTATAACTACAACCAAACAATCATAGTACTAGCTTGCCTAGAAATAGTAGTATGGACCATAGAGATACATAGCCAAAACTGTTGGTATAGAGGTACATTTCCTTCAATAACTTCAGAATGTATAAAATTTCGATAATATCCGTATTACTCGCGTTTGGAACAAACAACGATAAATTTTATTAGATTAAATTATGTTAATTGCCTAAAATGGCGTACATTCTCTGAAAAAAAAAAAAAATTTTAGAAATTAAGCTATGGGAATTGTCATCATTAACGCTTATGACCCACCCACAGTCATAGTAGTAAATTTTGTTGCTAAAGTACAGTTTGGGCCGGTACAGAAAGCGGGCTCGAAGTTAGTGGGCGGGGATGGCGGGTTGATAGTATCAACATGATACTGCGCAGTTGACGGTTCACTACATGCGCGCCTTCTGAACTAGCCCGAACTGCACAGTAGAACTATTTATACAATGCGCGTACACATCTTCGCCACTGTTCATATTCTCGAAAACGAGCAGAATCATAATTTGTAAGCTTAAGTCGAATTTGGAAACTTATACAAGAGAAAACAAGAGTTGGTCATTATAAAAACATGTGCATAAAATCGTACCCGGAAGCAATTATGGGTGTCATTTTGGTTGGCTGTCTATAGGCGACCGGAAGTACATAATCTGTCATTGATTGTATATCCTAAGTCTATGGTATATACTAAATCTATGGATTGTATGGAAAGTGGAAAAACAAATACGGAAATACGACTTTTGCCGAAGTGTGCCGACGAGTGCTATTCAGTGGGGATGCACACTGCCAAATTATCCCTGTAGATGGCGCATCGTCGATCCGGCCATGAAAATATGTCATTTCAGTACATTATTATGGTTTTTGCGTAGTATTTTTGACTAATTTCTTGGAATTGAGCCTTTATGTGTTGTACTAGGTTGCTTTAATAATGGTGTTATTGTATTCCCGAAAAAACCCTTATTAAAAATTAATAAAATAATAATAACAAATATATTGGATTACAGGTGACAAGAGGAAGTAAAAAAATTGAGAGATATTGAAGAAAAACAGTAGAAAAACCGGAACAGACACAATAACAAAGTTAACAGCCTGACCGTAGTATGTTTTATTGTCCAGACCTACGCTAGCGCCATCTATAATTAGCTTTGCCTGTGGATCCCCATTATTTTATACTAGACTACAACCTCATTGTTGGGTTCTATTCAATGATATTATATAAGGTTAAATTGCATAGTTATATGACCCTTGATGAAGCTTCTGTGCTATCATCTATGTTATCTGCAGAATTGAACTTTCGCGCCTTCTTTCATACTACGGTTAACGTTTGCCTCTGGCTCGCGAGGTCTCAAGTAAATTTCTGCGACATCTATACAATATTTACGACTTTTTTTTTATCAGCAACATGATCATTTCCCTGTTTATAATATTCATCTAAATAAATATTTCGTTACTTTAAATTTAATAACGAAGTTTAGTATACAAAATATTTGACAGTTCTAAATACGGTAGGCTATGTACCTCTAGATGCTAAATACAACCTGTTAAGAGTCGTATAGACTGGTAAATTCAGGCAGTTCACAAAGTGGTCTTCGGTCGTTTGTGCTAGGCGTTGCTTGTCTTGTCTTTGTCAATTTGTTTCTGTTCTGCGATCCACGCGTGGATTTTCTCCTTTAATTCCGTGTTTGACTTCACTTGATCCATAGAAAGTGGCGAACGGTTGAACGGATCTGATTGGTCGCTTAGTAAATGCCTAAAAAGAAAACATAATGAATCCAATACAAAACAGTAAAGTATACTTTGCAAAATTATGTCTTTATAAACTAATTAAAAATGTAATTTTACAGACAATTTTGCCGCAAATGTATTAGCTAAAGGCCATATTTTCTATAAAGGTATATTTAATGTATACAATAAAGTTAATACGATACAGATGATAGTAACCTATAAATATACCTATTAAGCTAGCGTTCCGAAACACCTTAGGTTGTCCGATGAAGTAGAACATATTACTATCTGTCAGATAAAAGTAGCTCAATGCTGGTTCCAAAAAAACAAATGAGATCGTTTTGGAACGATCAAACCCGAGCAACTTTTCTACTGACACGACCTCAGAATAAGGAATACAAATAGAAACCTGGCTAAAATAAGAACTGGGCATTAGCCATTGTACTCATCTAACGTAAATTACTCCTGTGTACGAGTGAATGAAACGACGGACCGCACTTACTTTATATTTTTTCCTGGTGTGTCACTAGATTGAACCAAACAAATGTCAGATGGATGTAATTTGGATGTATTTTAAAAATCATAATACCATCAAATTAAATATGTCTCATCATTGTATCGTTGTGTTGTAATATCGTTCGTAGCGTGCATCACATCTTAATTTGGTGGCATCGAAATGTCTAATGCATTTTGCGAAAGTTTACAGCTTCACCGAGAGAAATTAAATATTTTTGTGCTCTTCCTCTCAAAATTCGTGAAAGTGTGATTTATTATTGTTTGTGTTGATTGTTTTTTTAACATTGTAATAAAATGTCTTGTGCGATTGAAGGCTGTAAATCGCACACAGGAAGAAAAGAAAACAACAATGAAGCAATATCATTTCATCGGTGAGTTCTGATAGTTTTTATGTTAATAAGTTGCAGGATCATACCTAAAACTCAGTAACAATAATAGTAGTTCTTGTAAATTATACTCGTGTTCCATTCTACAC
Source organism: Ypsolopha sequella (assembly GCA_934047225.1). Lineage (NCBI taxonomy): Eukaryota > Metazoa > Arthropoda > Insecta > Lepidoptera > Ypsolophidae > Ypsolopha > Ypsolopha sequella. The sequence goes on from OW203996.1 coordinate 17,339,088, forward strand.
CGATATTTGCCTGTTTTATATAGATTTTCTGCAGACTAGTAGAGGTTATATTTTTCGCATAGTGATGTACTAAAGTCCGTGTCGCAAACTATCGAACATTGGTTTCCGTGGCAGCCGTGTATAAAGGATGAAACCGCAGATTAATTGCAGCGCGAGTTAAAAGAAAAATAATGCCGAATAAATATTGCCACAGATTTCCAAAAAGGGAAGAATTAAAAAGTGGATGGCTTAGACGAATAATTAGACCCAATTGGCCAATTAAAAAAAGCAGTCATATTTGTTCGAAACACTTTACGCCGGATTCTTTTGGACCAAACGAAAATTTAACATGGAGACGGTTAAAAGCAGATGCTTTAGCGACGTTATATTTACCAGATACAGACACATTGGTAACCTTTAAATAATTATGTATAATTGCATTATCAATCTTGTTTGTAGGTACGTGCTTGTACTATACTATAGTGTATTAACTCGATAATTTTTCAATTTTAGGCAAGAGAACCAGTACCTATGGATGTTTGTGGTGTAGAAAAGTGCATACTTCTATGTTCGCAAATCGTTCTGAAAGGCCTGTTCAGAACTTGTACGTTACTTCCGTGATCGACTTCACGAAGAAATTCCGCAGATCAAGACATTTTCGTACTTAGTGGTTGACAATAAAAGTACTTTGACAGGGTAGTTCTTTCGTGAAATGAATTTTGGGAATGCTTATTGACTTGAACTGCACATAATTTGATTTCTTATTACAGGTTATAAGGTATTTTAATCGTTCATTATTTGTTATCAGTTATTATTCAAGATAAGTTGATGTTTATTTGATATAATAATAAAAAAAAATTACCTCTGTAGTAATTGCGCTGTCATCGCTCATCATTTTTTGTACTAGAAACAAGCACAATTTTGGACTTAACTTATGTACCTACTTGCCTACGATATAGTAATTTGTACTTAATAAAAAATATTATGCTAAAGAAAGATATCCTTTTATTAATTCCTTATTTACACAATATAACATGTGTCCCACTGGGGTAGACAGAGACCACTTTGCTATTAATTATCTTGGCCTCCTTCCAAAGCAAGAGGATGTCACCAGAAAGGTCGATGCCTCCTGCATTCTCTTTTTTTTCACACTTTGATACGATATAATGTGTGGTAAGCAGATTGGTCGTGGTTCATTTCGATTTGGTTTATTTATCGTAGTCAAAAATCGACATTGTTACATCACTAGCAAAGCAACGAACTAGTGACAACCTACCTAATTAAGAAAAAACTAATACATATCCATCTCTCTCTAACGCACTAGAATGTCGTAAGAAAATCAAGGATAGGTGTTTTTCTCCGCGTATTATTTTAGCCAGGCTTCTATTTGTATTCCTTATTCTGAGGACACGACCAATATTTTGCTCTGCGAAAATCGTCGGGAATATATTGCTCCTGTCAAAAGCATGATTCTTGACGTGATATAATTTTTATACGTTTATATAGATATCAAAAATTACAAAACATGAACTGAAGAGTATTAAACGTTTGAACACATCTCAATCTCCAGATCAGAACAATTCATATTTTCTCGCCTAGAACGATATTTTTATTTGAAATTGTTTCTTGTTATTTCCTACGAGTCTGAAATTTGATTGTAGTTAAAAACTCGTCCATCATTTAAACATTTTCATCTTCCCGCCAAACTTTTCTTTTGACATATTACTCTATGTCCGTTCCGAATCACACCAAAGTTAGTCCGACGACTTTTCCTTTAAGACCGGTTCCAAAACCGACTAGAATTGCTCGGTGGTAGGGGTTTGGTTTTGGAACGCTACCTAAATAGGTATTAAATAGTAATACGTTACTATTGGTATTTTCAAATATCCAACTCCGTTTTATACGGGTAGTTACAAATATTTGATTGATCATTTCACCTCATCGCTCGATACATCTCTCACTCAATAATTCACCGTTGCGTCGTAAATAGTAATACAAAAGTAGTATACATTACTTATAAATTTATTATCCTTGTTAATATCGTTTACCTGGCGATGGTGGTGCGGTCGACAGTGGTCCGGGAGCTCGGCAGCACGACCGGATCCAACATGAGTGTGCTCATGATGGGGTCGAGGAACTCTTCGGGCGCGTTCGCTAGGATCTCCTCTTCCCGTTGGCGTTGCTCTGCGATGCTCGCGACGCGCGTAGCCACCTCCTGTAGCGAGCTGATGAGGGAGCCGCCGCCAATGCGCACTGGAAGCACATTAACAATGTATTGTCATGACAATGGGGATCCACAGGCATGGCTAATTACAGATGGCGCTAGCATAGGTCTGGCCAATAAATACTACGGTCCGGCTCTGTCAAACTTTGTTGTTGTGTGTTTTCCGGTCTTCCTACTGTTTTTTTCCAATACCTCGCGTTGTTTTTACTTCCTCTTATCGCCTGTATTCCAATTTGTTATATATTTGATATTGTTTTTAATTTTCAATACGGGGTTTCTCGGGAATAAATTAACACCATTATTATAGCAACCTGGTACGGCACACAAAGGCATAATTCCAAGAAATTAATGGAAAATTACAAAAAATCTTCGCAAAAACCATAACAATGTACTGAAATGACAGATTTTCATGGCCAGGAGATTTAAAAAAGACCGACTTGGGTTAATCATAAAATGATTTGAAAGTAAGATAGAGTTAGAGTTTTTTTACGCGTGCAAAAGAGACGGCATTAGAACAGAATCATAATCTGATTCATGCAAAACGGCGTATTTAGAGGACCAGATCGAAGATGCGCCATCTACAGGGATAATTTGGCAGTGCGGGTCCCCATTATCCCCATGAGGGTGCAGAGGGCTTTTTTCGAGTGTTGTCTATCACTAAATCAATTAATAAAATGAAAACAATTATTCAGATCAAGCAAGTGGAACTGTATTTTTCGTAAATTAAAAGCACTTGTACAGTAGTTTCACTGTTTATTTATGTTTTTCTGAAACGACTTCGGATTTTACACTATTTTCAAAGGAAGATGTTAAGAACTTAAGAATACATGATTTTAGGTACAGGTTTCGAGCGACATAAACGTTGATAATGTTGACAGAAAATAAAATTGGGTTACCTACCATGAATAAATAGTGAAACTGCATTACAAGTGCTTTCAATTCAAGATGTGTTTCAAGTTTCACCAAGTGCCGACAATCGCAAGAATAAAAATTATAAATTTTAAACGACATTTCAACTTTTCAAACATAAATACACGTCGTCACGACACAGAGGTGTCACCGAGTGTGGACTGTCACTAAAACAGTTAAAACTCGTACACCCCTGTTTCAATTCATGTCCTTTTAATTCATCTAAGTATAACTGCTAACCCTGATAAAGGGTTAGCAGTTATACTTAGATGAATTAAAAGAAGCGAAAGATTTGAGAACGGGGCGGACTTTTAAGTTTGTGTGCCTATTCGTTTACAATGTCATGCATAAAATAACAAAATTTTGCCGGAAAAGCCTAACTGACATTAAGCTGTGTTCACGAAATGCCATAATCAAATTTTTTTATATTTTTAATTCAATTCCAAAATAAAAAGAAGTTGTGCGATTCGTAGCGGACACGAATCGTTCCCCCTTAATGAACTTCTATCTACATCTATGTTCAATACTCACTAAAAGCAATTTTGAAAGATCAGTTTTTATCTATCTTTTTGATGATTAGGCAGTCCAGTTGGCAACTAAAGTTACATAATAGAGGGGCTGGGCTTCAAACGTCAAAATGAATCCCATTACGAACGCCACCGAGTTACGCGGTAGACCCCCTGGAGGTAAATCTTACCAAGCACAGCCTCAGCTAATGTGAACAGTTGCGGCGAGTAAGACCGGCCGTCGTCTGACACGGCGGCGCAGAACCGCTCGTTGTTGCCAAGTTCCACGTACATTCTGCAGATGTCCAGCACTGTGCTCGCTGGATCGAACTCGAACTCTTTCATGTCTTTCACCTAAAAGTTCAACACGATATGAAAACAACGGTATCAGTGAAGGTAGGGTAGGTGGTTACAGACTTCGGTAGATTATGCGGAAGCACTGAACAGACTGATTAACGGCTCGCCTGCTCTTCCACTTTTTCAGGCGCGGAAGGGGCCAATAAAAAAAAAAAAAAATGGCAAAGCGTGGATTAATTCGGAGTTATTTTCAAATAAATTATTGATGCCTATATCAACGCTATAAAACTTAAATTAAGCTCAATGATGTTGTTTGGAATGTTGCAGAATTTTGTGGAAAATCCAGAAAAAAATCATTGAATTTTTATACTAAATAACAAAATCCCGAGTATTTTGAAAAAACCTTATGAAAAAATCAAAATGTCGTTTTACTTTCATTTATTTATAACACTCCTGGACATATACATAAAAATTATTAAACTAAGAAAAAACAAATTAAATTACCTAATTATAATAAAAACGTTGTGTGCAAGGCGGCCTTTATTGCTAATAGCGATATCTTTCAGGCAACCTTAGGGTGAAAGAAACGTATAATAATGAAATTATGCGAGGAGACTGTAAATGATAATAAATAATGCTAGAATACAAAATGCTACTTTTTTAAGTATATAAAATTACAATAAATATACCAACATATGTTTTACCATAGACATATATACTAAAAATACACACATTTAAATAAATAGTATAAAAATACATGATTAAATGCATACACTACATAAATATTGGATATTTAAATGAGATTTTATTTTGAGGGGTATTCTGTGTCGAAAAAGTACTTTACCTTGATCTTAAATGATTCAGTATTTTTTAACTTTTAGATTGAAAAAGGTAAGCATTTCCGAACTCTTGCGGCGTGAACAATAAATGAGTCACTGTAGAAGCCAGTTTTTGCTGCTGGAAGTGCCAACGATCAACACACACAAACGCATGTCTCTACCGTGATCAGATAAAAATGTGAATCGTTCCCACAAATAGCCGGGAGAAGAGGGGTTATTCAGTACACCAGTAGTGAAAAGAACTTAGTTAATATGTTCTTTTTATTATGTGTTAGCATGTTCTTATAATTTTATAGGTATTATAATGATTACAGGTTTAAAATAACGTTTTGTTGTTTTTGTGATGCACTGATTTAAATTTCTGAGATGAAAATGTTTTTACGTTTTCCCAAGGTTGACTGGAAGAAACTTCTTATAGGAATAAGTCCACCCTTGCCTTCTATCTGTTCTTTGTATAAAAACAAAAATACATTTATTGATCTAAAAAAAAAAACACAAGCATACAAAACAAAATAGTAACACAAATTAAAACAGACTAAGTAAGACATTCTGTAAAAAACATAATTCCTGACACCTACGCTGGCTTTGCAGCCGTCTTGCAGCATGTCATTTACAATAATGTAATCAGGGATATAAACACATATTAAACAATAAAAAATATGTATGTATCTTATCATCTTATTTTTGTGCAATAAAGTGTTCATTCATCAATGTTAAGTACAGTTCTATGTGTATACCTTAAAATTCTTCTTATTAGGTCCAACTAAATGCAGCAAGAAGTAGTTCAACATGGACGCTACCCTCTCAACCAGCGTCAGATGACAAAACAAAGATGGCGAATGTCCAGTTAGTTTGACCAAGGTCTTGATGGTATATCGTCCCAAGATGTTATCGAATCTTGCCAGCATCCCGATATGGGACAAGTTTGTTATGTTCTGCTCACGCTCTTGTGGTGGGAGGGTTGACCAGGTGCCGGATTCTCTGTTAAATAAAATAAAATATTTGAGGAGCAAATTATCAAATTATCATAATTGACCGTACTTCCTCATAACATTGGATGTAGTAGGTACCCATAGTTGAATACAGCCCACATAGATTCCCAATAACAGGCGACCGATTTCTGTCAACACATCTGACTGAACGAGCAGATATAATTCGCCACTCAAAAATGATCTGTTTCGGTAGGCCAAACCAAAATGGCTTCTATATTCATTACGTGAGAGTGTTCGTTTTCGGGAAAGATAAGTTTGTGGCGCTATACGTAAGATAGAATGACCTTGGAAGAGCCAATAGGATTGCAGTATCCCGTTCTCATGCCTCGGCCTGTTGACATAATTTATTGTACGCAAGATATTGAATAATAGACGTCTTTCTGGGCTGTATTGTCTATGTAGGTACCTAATTGATGAAACCCTACATATATGATGTTTTGGTACAGTCAGGGACTAGGGGAAAGTGCCTGGTTACAGTATACTGACAACATTGTGTTGAAAACTTTATGAAGGTGCATAGTTTTTTGTTGAAAATGATGAATTATTTTCAGTTTTTTTGACAAAACACAGTTTGAATGTTTGCTTCTCAATTAAACTGCTAACTATAGTGACGGTGTTATATGTCGAATAAACAGACAGGTTGCATAACATTTATTTATAATAAAATCAAATTTGATTTCCATAAATTTTCAAGGTTCCGTAACAAAATGGAAACCCGTATAGCAAAGTTTCATAGTCTGTTTGCGTCAGGTACCATAAACTGAGGAAAATATTTAAAGCACAGGTGTCCGTGTACTGTTTAATTAAGCGTATTTTCAAACAATCTATAGTTCGCAACATGGCGGGAATGCGGGCGAGTACACACATTTCAGTATGAAATCGCACGCAATTCCGTATCTGTCGCGTAGTATACGTTGTCGTAACCATACGCTTTACCGACTTATTACCCCTATAAAATATATCTTCTTTCTCAAGCAATGGATTTCATAAATCATAATCCATAAGTTATCATTTCGTGTTGGTAAGATAATAAAAATCCATTAAGATATTTTTATGTGCTTATTACGAAACACGTTTGAATATATATTTTTATTAATTAATTATAGAGATATTTTGAAACAATATTCCATATGTAAGAATATGGGCTGCAGAGCTACAATACCTAGCAAAAAATAAAAAAAACTAGCTGTCAATGTGAAGTGTTACTGACATTTGATATTTCATGCTCTATGGTTACCCCATTTATTTTTATACAAACAAAAATTGTTATTGGCAAAGGTACGAGAGCCATTATGCCCACAAGGCTTTTGTTTAAAAGTCCAAGAATTATGAAAAAAAAATATGTGTGTAAAAATCCAAATTTTGGGAAAAGGTAAATTACATGTCCCTTAGCTTTCTAGCTACTTTAATTTTAGCTAATAAAATTAGCAGGTTAATAGCTTGAAATGTTGTGGATTATCTTGAGTCAACCAGTTTTATTGCCCAATCAAAGGCGTCTTGCATCCGCCAGACCAATAAATTGTCAATAACTAAGTGATCTTACTGTGCAGTTTGCATGGTCCTTATCTGCGCCATATTGCCTAGAGCCTCGTCGAGGAGGAAGATGGCGTCGTTCATGAGCAGGTTCACAAAGCGCAGGTAGATCGGCGGGTGCACCGCTTCCATGTTCTCTTCTGCCTCTTTGGCTAACCGGCTGTAACGTGGTAATACAGTTGCTATTTACATTTTTTTAGGATTTTTGTGGGAAAACAAACGCAAAATTTTTAAATGTTGTTATTGTTATGATTTATTGTAATTTTTTAATAATTTCGTCATATTGCTTAAACTGTTATCGACATATCGTTGCGGCCCGAAAGAAGATTATTTGGCCAAGTGCGAGTCGGACTTGCGCACAAAGGGTTTCGTACTACCACACAATACGGCTACAGAACCCTAAAAACATGGTAAAGGCGGTGACTAAAAAAGAGTAATAGAACACAAATCAGCGATTTTTAGAATTCTGTTTGTTTGTTCGCGCACATTTTCGAAACCACCGAAGGGATTTTTATGTAGTTTTCACAGGTGGATAGAGCTTAATTTGGATTACAATATAGGCTTTGTTTCATTAAAATCGGATGTCGGAAAAATATGTTATCGTCATTTAAAGAATTTTGGAATTTACTTTTCTCCTGTTAGAAGTTACATAGCAAATAATAATTCCTGGCGATAAAGGCCTATAGACGTCTCGAACGATTGTATAAAAGAAAAAAAAACAGAAAAACTTTGGTTAGAATTATGTAGCGTATAAAATTTTAGTACATAAAAAAATCAACAGGTGGCCCTATCCTAGAAGGAGCATAAATAAATATTGGAAGTGTCTAGCCTGCCACCAGAGCGGCCGTTTAGCAAAATAATATATTCTGCCACTAGCGGCAGAATAACAAAAATAATTATTCTACCACAAGTTTACCATAATCATTTATTGAAATGTACTTCCTAACGTCGACGTAACGCCAGAAAACGTGATCAAAGCCGAGTGGTTGATTAAAGAACACAGAAATATTACACATCGGGGAATAGAGCATGAACTGGGCATTGGATCACCCGCAGTCTGTCTGTACTTTGATTATATTCTAAAAAAATAGCGGTGTCGGATCAAGTCGGTGTCGAAAATCAAGATTTTTTTTCGGTATTTCATGCATCACGCAAAAACTACTGAACGGGTTTCGATGCGGTTACCACTGTAGGATCCTCAGCAGTGAGACATGGATTATAAAGAAAGAAGGAAGGGATATCACTGTTCGATAACTTATTATCCAACTTAAAAACTGGGATACTTTTTATTGCGGGATTCCGAAGGGTGTCAACGAATTTGAAAGGAATAAAATCTTCATCAACGCGGACGAAGTCGCGGGCAACAGCTAGTGCATAAATAAATAAATGTTGTACAAAGTTTCGCCTACGTGGTGACTGCCACTTTTACGTACTTCAGTCTCGCGGTCGCTTCATAAAAATACGATAATTGGGCTGCTGGATTACTGCTTTTAGTTGCGTTCAGGCCGCCATTACGTTTCCGACATGTCTTAACGACCGTTATCGTTTATAACACCGAGGGCCGACGGTTTTTGAAACTTTGAAAGGGATCCTTTTGTAAGCACCATTGACAGTCACCCATCCAATGAACATACTATTAAGTAATCTTTAAACTTTCGCCATTTGCACACATTTTCACACGTAAGTTGTATTTTTACGCGATTAAGAACCGAAACCGTTTTTTCAATTTTATTATTTATTTGTGCAGGACATAACAGTCAGGGCAGGACAGCAATACAATTTTAACATAAAGGAATATAGAGATACAACACATAGAGCCAATAATAGATATCCACAAAATATTCAAATTTAACAAAGTACAGAAACTAATATAAGACAGACATACACAATTACGTAAAACTTATTTGAACTACGAGTAAAGGGGACAAAATAGATATAAGGCATGCAATTCGATCTCTAAAATTGTGTGAGAGGGTGTATGTCTGTGTGTATGATTGTATGAAGTATGCGTAGATCATAGAATAGTTTCCCTTATGAGTAAAAAAGAAAACTAACGTGAACGCATTCCTATGTTCCTCCATTGTCCAGAGGAAGTCCATGACCAGGTACATGGGGCGGCGATAGTTGAACTTCTGCTCGAACTGGACGCTCTGACCCGTCATCTCTATACCGACGAACACATCGAGAAGGCACGGCACCATCTGTATCGACCAGGATATACAAAACAAGTTAGGATTGGCAGGTTTAAATAACATAAATAATATACAGGTTGTATAAATGCTTTGCTCATAAAAAAATAAATCATGCAGATAAACTTTTGCAAATACATAAAAAAACACTTTCCCGTAGAAAACTACGAGTTGATTTGCTTTGTTTCAAAAATATTGATCAGTGGGGCAACTAGCATATCGTCACATGTAGCATATAGCTTCCCAAGTTATTGGCAGCATTGAAAAGGAATTCATTATTTGGTGTGCAGTGGTTTTAAGTTCCAAATGCTTTAATTCATAAATTATTGTTACATCAGCTTAAGAGTGGTTTCGCAGCCAGATTTTTTCGCGGCCAGACACCCGACTTTTTCTAATTAATCGAAACAGAACACTTCAATTCAAAATTCACTCAATAGTTATTCAACAAAACCTTATTACCTATGTATTGCGTATACTGCATTCACAAAGTTTCTATTTTTTTCTGTAAATTAGAATTTCAAACTTTCTAAATCCAAAATTTTTGAAATTCAAATATTCAGAACATACACAATACATAGGTAATAAGGTTTTGCTGAATAACTATTGAGTGAATTTTGAATTGAAGTGTTCTGTTTCAATTAATTAGAAAAAGGCGGGTTTTTTATAATCCAGCAGCGAAACCGCTCTTAATCAAAACAAGACCTTACAGAAATAATATTTGGAACTGGAAGAGAAAGGGAATTAATCTAAGAAACTGCACGATATGGTGGAAATATCATCTACCTGTAACCTATGAGGATGTTCCTTGAATAGTTGTTCTCTGTAGAAAGATGCTAAGCTGCTTAGCGGTTGTTGATCATCGGGGTGATTCGGCATCATTGATTCCAGACATTCCGCTAATCGAGCTCTGAAACATTACAGTGCCATCGTAACTTTCAAGAACAGACATCATGACGCGGCCAACTCAGTTGTGGGCCAAATATCGTGCTGTTTCATTACGCTATAAAGGTGCACGCTCCACGAAACTTGCGAGGACAATACAATCGTGCCGATTTCGTCGCGGGCGCAAAATTGAAAACTTGTTTCAGGATAAAACACCTTTTGGCAAGACTGTGGACGTTTTCAAACATTATTTTTGGTTATTATTAATCTAGATTACATTTTCGATGTACTCGTATTAATTTTTTGAATTTATCTAAAAAAATAAAAGCACAATGGCCACACTTTTGGTAAACAATCGTTAAACTTATTTATTTATCGACTTAAATATAGGTCTAAAGTAGTCTAGACAATGTTAATGGACTCAGATTAAAATATTATAATAACATTCCATAGACACCCCACAATGTGGTGACAGCGTTAGTTTCCAAACGCGTGATGACGCCTCTTAAAAACCAAATTGCAGAATCCTATCCATATCAATGTAATAAATGTACAGGTTTACTTTTGCAGTTGGGCAGCTTTTGACTCAGGCCGACATACAGGCTACTTTTCAGTCAGTGCCGTATACGTGTAGAATTGACTCTACATGAGATCTGATAACTTTTTAAAAGTGAAAGCGTTATGAGCTTGTGAATCTTGGCAGTCTACTTTACATTAAATGTTTTTGGTGAGATTACTATTATCATGTCAAAGCTCAATCTTTGATTTTACCTCAGAACGACACCAAGGTACGGTGTAGCTTAGCTATAAGGATTTCCCTTAGGATAATCCTAAAAAAGTTATATTTACGAAAAATAGTAGTTGTTTACTTTACAATAATTCACGTTTATAAATTGAAATATTAACTGTTTATTTATAAAAATACATATTGTTATATACTTTAGATGTTGGGATATATTATCATTTTAAGCATTGAAAAATACCTGTCTTAGGATGCCTCGCTCTTTCTTGTCTAAACTTATAAAATTTAAAATAAGTAAAATTCGGGTCCTAATCGCGTAAACATACAACATACCTTAAAGGTTATGTGCTTGACGTTTCGACGCCTCTGTAGGCTGTCGTGGTCACAAGCGACCTGACGAGATGCAGCAGCAGAATGTCCTTGGCGAGCCGGCGGTACTAAAAGGTATGTTGTATGTACCGTTAAGGTATGTTGTATGTTTACGCGATTAAGAACCGAATCTTATACTCATAATGTGTGAAAATCGCGAAAGTTTATTATAATAAGTACTTAGGAAGTTATTATGTGAGAGTGTGAGTGGTGAGTTGATAACTTGTCTAAATGTACCTCAAATGCGGATTATAAGTTCGCCCAGAATCCCCCATGAAAGTGAGAACGAGCGTCAGCGCTGGGTGCAATAGACCCGCGATATCAGCCTCGTCTGTGATCGCGCCGATCGTCCTTCTGGCCATCGTAATAAGGACTACTATGTTCTCTAGCACAAACTCGGGAACGCATCTGGAAATGCAAATAATTTAAATTAACATTATATCATTGCAGTATAGAAACGCAAAAAGAAAAGTAAATCTGGATGTGAGGAGCTCTGAACCGGGATTCGAACCCGGGACCTCTCGCTTACCGGGAGATTGCTCTAACCACTGAGCTATCCAGGTCTCAACACAACTCGTGAACTTACCGATGTGCTTTCCCATACTGCAATGATATCTATAGATACCCACTTTACAGTGAGCCACTTGGCGCCTAGAGGACGCTAGTTCAGAGCTCCTCATATCCAGATTTACTTTTCTTTCTGCTCTGTCACCGGAATGTTAGTGCTTCGTACGACAGAGATGACGCTACGATACGATGTGCATTATTTACTGCCGGGACCTATACTTTGTTCTGTGGTCGTAAACAACCGTTAATAATAACATGAGAATTACCAGTAGGTACCTTCACTGTCGAGCACGCATCAGTTCTACCACCAGTATCTTTGGTTGCCAATCGGACTGGGTGCATATCATCCAAAACATAGATCAAAATTGAACTTTCAAAATTTCATTCAGTGGGTATTGAACTATTTACGAATTGTATTGTCACTTCAAGTGCGAACATATCCTTAGACAATTGGAATTTGATCTATGTTTTTGATGATAGGCACCCAGTCCAGATGCCAACTAAAGATACATAAATAGGCCCGCTGGAGGTACAAGGATGTGGTACTGTAGTATAATAATGTATATTGTATATCAGTGTAACCTGAGCGTGTCCGGCGGCGACGTCGTGATTGGCATCTGGACGGGAACTATCTGAGACGGGGCGTAGTTGCTTTGTGGTGACTCTGGGATCGGACGGACTGCCACCTGGAATACCATGACAGTGCGACATAGTTCGAAATAAAAATATTTTGAAAAGAAACGTCATTGATACTCGGCATGGTAATTACGTTTGATTTTATCGAAAACACTCCTAGTTTTCTCTTTAAAATTAATCGTTAACTACGGATAAAACAGAAAAAAAATCCGTGTTTTAGTTATAGAAAAACTGTCGGAGTATATCCATAAAGGCCGATTTACATTATCTTAGTGTTTAGGAGAGTAATTTAGTACAACTTGAAAGGCAAGTTCTTTAGTGATTTAGTGCGCTGCGAGTGAACGTTTACATTCTTCCAGTAGAGTATCATTTCGACGCCACAATGAACGCGCAACGAGTGACGCGCGGGGCTTGCGCGGGCGCGAGAGGGGTATCACTTGTAACAAAATAGAAAGCGATCCTATTTTGATTCAACTTGAAAGGCAACTAAAACCGTACTAAAGCGAGTAGAACTGTACTAAAGCAAGTAGCGTTCACACGTTTCAACTAAATTACTCTCCTAAAGCACTCTGCTAAACACTAAGATAATGTAAATCGGCCTTAATAGCTCAAAAGTATATTGTTAAAATTAAAATAATAAACAAGGGATACACAGGTAGATAAATGTACTCGTAGATTGTAAATTGCGATTTTGCTGTATTAGTAGTTACATTAGTTAGACATAAGTAAATACCCGGAATTATATAAGCGCTTCGCCAACAAACTGTTTTGCAGTTTGGCGATCTTTGTAAAACTTTATAAAATGTAATATTGTAAAAATAAAAAATAAATATTAAAAAAAAAGTAAGGCAATACTGCTTCAAGCATAGTGTTCTATAGTAATGCAGTAATGGGGTAAGAGCTGCTCCAATTCTACCCCACCTATGATTAAAGCAGTATTGCCTAACTGAGCTATTAAAGCCGATTCTGAAGGCTTTAATTTTAGTTTTAGTGCTGTCAAAACTAAATTTTCTTAATTGCAAAATAGTCCTTAGGTTTAAAGAACATAAGTTAAATTACTTTGGAAAATTTCAAGTTTTGACAGCACTATAACTAAAATTAAAGCCTTCAGAATCGGCTTCATTGTGGGTATACTCCGACGGTATGTCGTCAACTCGGCCCACGCGCCCACAAGATTTCCTGTCCCCGTAACAAAGAACGTTTAGCAAAGTTATAGAAAAAGACATACCTGCACTAGCCACGTGCAGGTCGTGGCTTGTAGTCTGTTTAGATTCGTCAGCATGTCAGTCTCCAGTAATGCGCAACGGAGACTCACAAATCTAAAATAAATAGAAACCTAGTATATAAATTGATTTTGATATTTATTGCATATACAAGGTGTAACAGAAAGGTGTAACCATATTTGAAGAGCTTATTCAGTCAATGGTATAGAACAACTTTTACTATGGAGCCAACCCTGAAATCTCAAAAAAAAATCTGCCCTTCCATACATTTCAGCCGAGCGGCATTGCACTTTTCTATGAAAAAGTTTTTTTTTTTTCGAGTAACAGGGTTTGTTCCATAGTAAAAGTTGTTCTATACCATTGAATGAATAAGCTCTTCAAATATGGTTACACCTTTCTGTTACACCTTGTATAAAACGCGAAATATTACAATAACAGAAATAGGCATGCGGTGTTAGCAGTGCTTAACTAACTTAGCACAACTCTTTTAAAGTTATTTATTATAGTTCTTGCAATTCACGATGACCAACCTTTTCTATTATGAACAGATAACGAAAGATTTGTCTTTTTGTTGTTTTTATTTTTTATTTTATTTCCCAACTTTAATGGCGTATTAGATGAAGATTTCTATACTAGTCGATTGCTCGCACATACCTTTATCGATAGTATTAAAATCACAATCTAATTCCGCGTTATTCAGAAGTTATCAACAATTTTTCAATTTCGGTAGGGTTGTCAACATTTTTTAAGACCTATCCAACCACAGTTGGATAAAAAAAACACAGTTTAGGGTTTAAAAGAATAGCAACTGCGATAAAAATATTTTCTACTTCATACATTCTATAGCAGACAGAGCAAAAAAACAAATGAAATAATATATTTATACGAAATGACAACCCTAGGTAGGTATGAAACCGGATATATGAGAAATTGCTGTTAACTTCTGAATAATGCAGAATTAGATTGTGATTTTAATACCATTAATAAAGGTATCGGCGAGCATTCGGCTGTTACAGAAATCTTCATCTAATACGGCATTAAATTCGAGAAATAAAATAAAAATGAAAAACAACAAAAAGACGAATATTTTGTTACCTATTCACAGTAAAACTGCGAAAAATTATCTGAAGATCTATTATTACGTGTATAATTATTATATATATTCAGAATTCAAATAAATAGTCCAGTTCTTTTTGAATATATGCTTTTATGATTTTCATAACCAAAAAATAGGCCAAATTTTTTTTTTTTATAAAATTCTAGAAGCCGTATCGATGCCAGAGTTTCACTGCAAAGCTTAAAATAATATAAACTCTTGATTTTTGTAATAAAAAGAAAGTGCGAGAAAATCAGGGTTTTTAACACACTGTGCGCCCTTACGCAATAGTATTGCTGCTACTCTCTGCCAGGATTATAGTTATAGTTAAAACCTTACTTGGTCATTAAATGCTGGGCTCTTTGCCTAAGCGGGTCTAAGAGGTGAGTTGCCGAAGCGGCAGCGGCATCAGTCAAAGCCCTCTGAGCCCTTCCTAGGTCTTGACCGCATCTATACAGCTTTTCTGCACATACTCGAACACCTGCAAATATAAAGCGTGCGTCGTACACGATGTTCAAGTTCTGTCTTGGTTTTAGGATACTACGTAATGTTACTCAAAAGAATTTGGTTCTTAAAATTGATCCTTGCGATCGGTATCATAAAAATACAGGCTGATTTTTTTTCACATTTATCCGGCTCAGTAAGGTCATTTTTAGGGTTCCGTACCCAAAGGTTAACCAACGGGACTCTATTACTAAGACTCCACTGTCCGTTTGTCACCAGGCTGTATCTCAAGAACCGTGATAATTAGACAGTTGAAATTTTCACAGATGATGTATTTCTGTTGCCGCTATAACAACAAATACTAGAAAACTGAGCTAGAATAAAATAAATATTTAAGGGGGCTCCCATACAACAGAATCGATTTTTTTGCCGTTTATATAGATAATGGTACGGAACCCTTCATGCGCGCGTCCGACTCGCACTTGGCCGGTTTTTTGTAATATCTTTGAACGCGGTTTTCCTTTACTTTAAAAATAAAATAAAGGTTCCTTTAAGTAAAATTTGCTATCTTTAATATTTAGGGTACTTTACCTTCAGGGGGAATTCGTTTGGTTCAGCCTGTTTTAAAATGTAGCGTTATGAGGACGTTATCGATGATTTTACGTTAATTTCCCGGGGAACTAAGCGAGTTTAACAATATAATTTTCTTTCAAGTACACTAAGAATGAATGAAGTTAAAATGTCTGTTAACGTGCTCACAGGCAAAAAACCAGGAGGCCCACCACGCCTGGGACCGATGGATGGCGGTATATCCATCCCTAATAGCCGGGCCTTATATGGAACAGACTGGTCACGGACAGCGCCGTCACTGGTGCGAGGGTTCCGACACCGCGCTCACCAACCAGCCTGCCCAGCGTGTGTGAGTATGAGCAATTCTTCCAGGATGACCGCCGGGAGTGGCAAAGTCCTGGAAAGGCTTATGTCCAGCAGTGGACGAACTAGGTTGATGGATGGACGTGTAATAAATTCCGAGTAATGTGTAAAGTTGCATTATTTCAGTGGCGACTTACCGTGCATGTGTGTCAGAGAATACTATGTTAGTTGAAAGAGAAATATTTTTTTTTTGTATCAAGTTCACTGGACTGACGATCTGAAGGACGTTGCGGGTGGCGGCTGGATGAGGATGATTGAGGACCGCCAAGAGTGGCATAATATTGGGGAGGCCTATGTCCAGCAGTGGATGAATACGGGCTGATGGATGGAAGTTCACATTAATTTAGGGTATATTGTGTTCTATATGCACACACTTCCATAGCTTTAGATCATTCATTCATCTTAGTATATATGAATTCATAAAACAAGTTTGGCTACTTACCCAAATCGATACACTTCTGTGTCATAAAGAAACATTCTGTGACAAAGTTGTAAGTGTCCGCCGTGGGTCTTTTGACCACCTGTCCATTATCATCTTCTCGCGGTGGGAGCAGACACGTTTCACTGTGTAGATAGTCTAAGTGGACCGATTTAGCTTCACATTCTTCTGGCTGTGGATAAATATCATGAAAAAAATGATGACATGATCTTGCTAAGTTTCTTGCCCTTCTTCTTAGCAAGACTAATCGAATGGGCGGAGTTAGGCATATATTTATTATATGTATTGCGTATATTTATACTATTATTTATTCTTCATTCCTATTTTTTTTATTTTATTCATATGTATTTTTTCGTAACATTTAAGTAAATCCAACCTTTATTATTTCCCCATATGTATCATTATTTATTACATAAAATTATTACCTACAGACATAGATTATTTAATTATATTACATTAAAACCGACCTGTAATAAGTGCATCTGATATACCTACATTACATAAATAAATATATTTCATTTCATTTCACTGAACACACATTTTCGAGGGATAGTAAAAATGTCGTAGCCTGATCGTAGAATTGGTTCGCTTCGCTCGGCTCCTTTATTTATAATCACAACCAACCCAACAGAATCTTCAAAAACCCTAACAAAAACCCATAAAATTTAATAAAAGTAACGTAAGTAAGTTTTTGTTTATCCAAGTTAAATATCTAACAAAAGTCAAATTTAGATAATATTACTATTCGGGCTTGCTAGATCGGTTTTTTTTATCAAGGCTTTTGTTATGCCTTGCAATGGACTTGGTTGCAGACAATCAGGATATCGTATTTTGAGTGAACCCCAAAAATACGAAGAACAAAATGAACTCACAGGGACTGCACCATAAGTAGGATCAATCTTCAGCGACTTCGGATCATCGTGTGACGTGCAGAATGGCTGACACAGCTGCATCAGAACCGCTCCCAGGTTCATCATGAACCCATCTGGTACACAGTTTAAAGTGGCTGCACTCATTTCACCTGCCTGCAACAATATTCATAAAGTTATCACTAGATTTATCAGACTACGCTACTATGGAGTCAGGATAAGCTCTTTTAAGAGGCGTCAGTACGCGCAAACCTCCATACAAACGCTGTGGGTTGTCTATGGAATGTTATTATAATATTTTAGGCTGAGTCCATTAACATTATCTAGATCTATGTTGAACTAAAAATCGTGAAATTTGAGTAATATCTAATTTAAAGATAAAAAACAATTTGAGTTTAAAACTAAATAATCCTATAAAATACGAAAAACAAACTAAACTGCTAAAAATATATATATTACAAACTAAACTAAATAAAAATAAATTTACACTAAATAAAATATTTTGTTAAAACAACCAACCCTAAAATAGATAACTGTAACGTTTTTTTTACCAAAAGTGTAGCCGAATGTGCTTTTATTGTTTTAGATAAAATCATAAAATTAAGACGAGTCAAACATCGAAAATGTAATCTAGATTAATAATAACAAAAAATAATGTTCGATAACGTCCAGTCTTGCCAAA
Organism: Ypsolopha sequella; assembly: GCA_934047225.1. Lineage (NCBI taxonomy): Eukaryota > Metazoa > Arthropoda > Insecta > Lepidoptera > Ypsolophidae > Ypsolopha > Ypsolopha sequella. The sequence continues at coordinate 17,357,438 of OW203996.1, forward strand.
AGGTGGTTTCTCTTGAAACAAGTTTTTAATTGTGCGCCCGCAACGAAATCGGCACGATTGTATTGTCATCGCAAGTTTCATGGAGCGTACACCTTATAGCGAAATGAAACAGCATGACATTTGGCCACGTCCACAACGGTGTCGGTCGCGTCATGATGTCTGTTCTTAATTTCAACTTAACGTTTTAGCTGGTATTGGTATCGATTCGGCGCAACACAACTTAACTAATTTGACAGGACTAAACTTATTTTGAGCGTTCTGTCTTTGTCTTTTCGATACAGAAAGAAAAAGACAGAACGCTCAAATTAAGTTTAGTCCTGTCAAATAGTTAAGTCGTGTTGCGCCGAATCGATACAATTAAATATTGAATTACTAGCTGCTCGCGTGGATCCTGTTTCTCCCGATCCCGCGGCATAACAATCCGGCCTTTTATCTCGTCCACATTATAAAGGGAACCTCTATGCAAAATTTCAGCTTTCTACGGCAAAGGGTCTGGGCTAGGCGGTGAAGAGTCAATGAGTGAGTCAGGGCTTCTCTAAATATACAATTATGTCGATTCGGTGTAGCACGATCTGACTTATTTGATAGGACTTAATTTAATCGTTCTGTTTTTTTTTTGTATCGAAAAGACGAAGACAAAACACTTGATTTTTTTTTCGCGATTCGAGGGTTGGCTCCATAGTAAAAGTTGTTCGTATACACGAGTAGTATCGACGGGTTCCAGCTTTCGCAACTTCATCTTAACACCCGGTATACGATGATGATAAAAAAATGGTCGAAATGACAGCTCCGCAGCTATTCTGGTATGTGAGGAAAAATTGCAAATGATGATGTCGGGTGATTTTTAGAGGGTTTTCTACAAATATGTATCGATTTTCTCGAATATAAACCTGTTTTTAGGTATGTATTCCTTATCTTTTGTAGTCTTGCAGGTTTAGTCACTCGACTTTACCCAATATGTTATGCACTGGAAAAAAATCAATGAATCACCATGTTCGCAACACTTTAAATTATAAGTAATCCATACAAAATTTTCTTTAATAGTTGCGGAATCATGATTTTACTATCCCACCTGCACATTCCACAGCTTCCCTCTAGCTGCGTTAGTCTTCAGGCACTTGCCGATCCAGGAGAGTATCCTATTTCTCATCTGAGGCCCACCCTTAAGCAGAGTCAGGAATATCTTGTGCAAGTTGTTAGTCAGGTGAGTCGAAGCATTCCATATTGATGTCTCTATCATTGATGTGGCCGACTGTAAGAAAATTGAAATACTTAAAAATATACCAAGTCATTAATACCCCATGGGGGTTATACAAAGCTGGGGCACCGACATAACCATTATGATTTGATATTTATCTAGTTTTCAAAGCTACAGACCTTTCGTATGTTTGTGCATCAATCTTATTAAAATATCAATTATTTATTTATATTATTAATTATTATTAATACTTATTTAATATCAATGTTTCTGATGTTATTCATAAACAGTGAAACTTGTTACTAAAAGCAACCAACATCTAAAATAGGTGCACAAAAAACTCTCAGGGCTATATCAGAAAAGGAGACCTCAGGGTTTGTCTGTCTACTTGCAGAATAGCTTAAATATGGCTGAATTAATGAAGCTGTAAAGTATGTATCTAAAGTTGGATATGTAGATTTGGTGTAGCACAATTCAACTTATTTAAATCTTTTTTTGTAAAGAACAACATCTTCGAGAAGTAGTATACTGACCTGGTCCATAGGGTTGTCGAAGAACTCATGTGAAGATGACGAAGTCCTTGGCAGAACAGAGAGGCTCAACAAGGCTCCAATCACTGAGTCCTGGTATAGTCTTCCATTTGTCTCAATCTTTGGTTCACAGGCTTCCATGAGCACTGGTGCTAAGTTAGGATTACCTGAAATGACAGAAATATTATTGATAGATAGATTTATTAGTGATATAGTTTCTTTTGTGTGCACTGAACATGATTTTTTTGAAGCATATTGGAAGAAACTATCTTGCCCCATAGGGATTTTTACGCTAATTTAATATAGTAGTCCAAGCTTTAGCTCCCATCACACTTTATTTATTTATAGCAGGGGTCGCCAAACTTTTGACCTGTGAGGTCTACTTGTGTTCATAAATATTTCATGCTTTCTACTGCAAGGTAATTGAAAATGGGAAAAATCAGTTTTTGTGGTAAGTTAGTAAAGTAAGTATTTATTAATTATCATTATATCACTGCAGTATAGAAACGCAGAAAGAAAAGTAAATCTGGATGTGAGGAGCTCTGAACTGGGAAATTTACTTTTCTTTCTGCGTCTCTATACTGCAATGATATAATGTTAATTTAAATCTCATTGCGATGGATAAATCGCCAAGTGTTCAAACATATAAATTTATTTCTGTCATAGTTAAGTATTTATTAAGTAATTGAAAGAACAAAATTCTTATTCAAATTCCATTTGTAAAACATACAAACATACAGTGCTACAAGGCTCTTTTAGTGCATGGATTGATTTTGCCCAAAATCCATACCGCTTGTTTCACAGCGCACCCCTGCGCGCGCGCTGTCATCCACGCACCAAAAGAGAGTTATCGCACTGTACATATGTATCATCACAACATGAATTCCTGAAGGGGTGTCAGAGGTGTCGCCAAGTGTGAACTGTGAAATGCATGTCACAATTCACACTTGGTATACCTGTTTTTTATTGAGGACCTGTAAACTTTTATTTATTCATTTACTTATAATAATCATATATTATTTTTAATAAATTAATATATGTTAATACAGAAATAAATTACTAATACAAATGCATGCATAGAATTAAGGCTCACAACCTAACAAATTACGACCACAGTGGGTCATGTTCATATCAGCTCATGTCAGTGATGGCTAGCAGTTTAGATAATCAACATTGTACTGTACAACTTTATTAGAGCTATTTAATTGAATTTAGATCTAGGTTAGGCAGGGTCGTTCTTAAATAGTCTAACAGTTAATTCATAAAAAGTGAAAACCACATGAACATCTGTTCGGTATAATTCATTGTGATTTTGTGGTTTTTAGTACTTATCTGTCTCAATTTACAACTGGAATACTTACTGGCAAAGAGATGTATCGAAGGTAAGACATAAATGGAAAGATTGATGATATTGGACTTATTGATGTCAGTATGGATCCTCCGCAGGACAGGGAGCATTGTGTCCCTCAGCTGATCTTGAGCATCTGCGCTTCCTGAAATATTAACATTAACATTATTTTTTACAGATATGAAGTAGGGGTAAATAAAAGAAATAAAAGAAAGGTTTTGATCTCTTACCATCGGACATAAACGCCTTTACAATATCAACAAAGAATGTGTGACTTTGAGGATCAACATGCTGTAAGAGCTCTAATAGCTGAACTGAAAAGTCTTCACCCTCAAACAAGGCAGGTTGTTTTAAAGCTGTGACTGCATTTCTGAATATTAACTCCCTCATTCTTGTTAAAGCATTCTGTACAGTGGGTGAACTACTATGATTATAGCTCTGCAAATTCTGCATTGAACTAAATAAATATGAAAAAAGTTGCTTTTGTACAACATGTTCCTTGTAATTTCTGCTATTCTTGGGTATCACAGCTGCTTCAATATCTGTCAGCAATAACCTTTCAAACAAGGCTTGTTCCAGCCCCTCTAAGTCAATAAAAATACTAGGCTTCATGGCTTCAGCTAATTCTTCTAAGTAGACCAACTGTCTATCACACCCTGATTGGCCTTCTACAGCTTTAGGGTTGATTGTAAAGTGAAACACATTCTCTACAATGTTGTTAATAGTCTCTGTGTCTGCTTCAGTCTGTGAATTCTTACTGTTTATCTGTAAAGATTGGCTGCCCCCAGCAATGTCTGCATTATTCACCAGCTTCTCAGGCACGGCAATCAGCCCAGCAAAAGGGTTATTGGGTTCAGACATATTTCTGTTTTGTTCTGCAACAACTGAAAAGTACAATAGCACTATAATTGTTTTGTCTTCACATTCTACCTACATAATATTTGGCAGTTTATATGAAGCTACACTAAGGTTCCTTTTAAAATTTGCTGAGTTGTATTTTAGACCTGATATTTCAATTGAAACTATTCTATTGATAAAAAGTGAATTGATAAAAATTGTAATGACATTTCAGTTATTTGACATTTCAACATTTGTCAGCAGTTTCGTTTCGATTATTCTATTATACATAATTAATTTTATTTCAATCAAAGGAGAAAATTAAAAAGAAGATCTTATTTAAAAATGAAATACAAAATAAATAAATAAAATAAAGTTTACAAAAAAAGCAAAAACAAAACATGTATTTTTTAATTCCATTAATACATTTTTTTTATGGCAATACCAATGCACTAGTCATTCTTTTAGACACTATTTGATGATTCAATACTATTATTATAGTCACAAATTATCAATTTAACCGCTACTTAAAACATATTATTAGAAACATACATATTTTTTCTATTTTTAATAAACTTTTCATTTTCAAAATGAACAAAAATAACAAAGGACATGAAATGACCGGAAATGTTTATTATTACACATGTTTGCAAATAGATGGCAGGATTAACCGGAAACTACTAACGCCAATGATGTGTTAGGTTTTGGAACTAAATAATTCCAGACTTTTTCTTTGTTTCGCTGTAGTCGTCGTCCGAAATCAATACTGCGTACCCGAATTGTTTCGTCTAAATGCAGCGATAGCTATGCTATGAGAAAATCCATTTTTTATGGCGTATAGTAGTCGCATATAGTGAATCGTTCATTAATGTAAGATTGGGTAACACTTAAATATTATTTAATTTCTAGGCAGTCATGAAATGCGTGGCCCTTTACATTTTTACTTTTACACAAAGTGCTTTAATTACGAGCTCAAGGAAATGCAATATAATATGTGCAACAATTTTACACAGTCATACAGTTAAATCCGAGCTTATAATTTCTTTAAAAATGTCGTAAATTATTGGTGTTAGCGGTAAAATCCATATGCCCTAAGCAGCCATTGCATACAACATGGCGGCATTATGGCTCCTCAAATATTAATTACCGATCGCCATTGTTGTTTTCTATGAAAATTTATTATTTGACTATTAATTATTGTGCATGCTCTTTGTTTCTGTGGACATATTGATATAACCTGGATTATTTGTTTAATATTTATTTTATGGGTCTGGTGAACTGGTGCTGGTTCCGTATTCTGATTTTGTCATGTTTTAATTTTCAGCAAGATGCTGTTATTCTTTTTAGTGTCAGTTTATTACAATTAAACAGGCATTTTCATCCAATTTTCAATAATAATTAAGGTGTGTATAACGCGACCAAAAAAAAATTGCCCGTTTATGTAAATGTTAAGCTAATTTGTCTCTGTGTGTGTAAAGTGTCAGATGATAAGCAGCAAAGCGGCTGGTAGATAGCATAGCATCACACATGCACAAACAAAATGTGTATGTGTGTGGAGTGTAACTACTATACGCTATATACTGTTATCTGTGTGAGTGTTAGATGATAGGCGCGCGCGACCTCAAAAAGTGGCACACAAACGCAAGGCAGCCCATTCTAGAACGCTGACGTCATGTTGAAATCGTGACGAGAGCGAGTGTACGGCGCAAAACAGCATTGTGAAATGTGAACGGCCACCCACTGCTTGTCGTGCTGGGCCGTATCTTCCACATAATTAATTCGAAAGTAGTGGCTATCCATGAGCAGTTGTAATACTGACTTCTCTCGTAGATGTTGAATCGCAAAACTGCGCAATATCTAACATTTGTGATATTTTGGAGATCTAGCCCCAATGCTTTTTGTTTCAACGAGTATTAGGTATAGTATTCCATCTTGAAGGACATCTAAAGAAAAATGTAATTTCGTTACCTACTGACATTTTATACTCAATATTGTTCATTTTGCCGAAATGCAGGATTTCTACTTTCAATTTCTTAAAAAATTAATGCGCTTCGAGGTTAAGTTGATTAATTGATTTTATATGAAGCTGTATGTGTAGTTGTGTATGTTCGTTCATGTATATATTGACATCGACACACATGTAAATTTTGCGCTTGTGTGGGTTCGCTTTCTCGATATGGTTTTCGTTTAGGCTTGTTTTAAAAGTACCTAACAAAACATAATTTTGTATTAAATAATCCATTACTTCAATCATGGTACATATTATCATACATATTGAATCTTGACATCCTGATAGTTTAATTCGAAAATATGCATCGAGTCAATGACTTCTCATTTCGGTCGCCTAATAACCTCAATAAATAAAAATGGCTGACTATGCAACGTTGCCAAACTTCTTTCGTTTTGTGTGAAATCAGGAAATCAGTATGAATCACAAACACTTGAATATCATTTTAAGATAAGCAATGCAGGTTTGATTAGATTATTGAGGATTTCTAACAGAAATGGGTTCATTTGTTTAAACCAAAAATATAAATTTTGATATTAAGCACCTACCACCAATTTAAATTAATACCAAGAAAATCAGAAATACTTATGAAATTCTTAAAATGAATGAGTAGGTACGCAACACTTTTATTAAAATTTCTAACTATTGGGTAGGTACAGCTACTTCCGCCCAACTGCAGTACGGAATGTTTTGGCTTCAAGCGTCTCAATAATCAACCCAAATTAATTAGGTTACTCAATTGATCAGGGTACTTACCTACTTCGTTTTTATTTTTAAATTGCGCAATATTTACTTAGGTACCAAGATAGTTTTGTTATAATGACAAGTACCTACGAGTGACCGGAATATGAGCTTCATTTTTATTTATGCCTTTGAATTTAATCCTATTGAATTTTCACCTTTATAATCATATAACATTTTTTTTTTTTTAATCATGGGCCTTATATGTGTCTTATTACCATATCATGCCCTGAAGATGCAGTTTCCATTGGTTTCTGTAAATTAAAACTTCTAATTTACAGAAACCAATGGAAACTTTGCGATGACATTTATACACAATACAAAGGTATTAAAATTTTCTAGGATAACTATTGAGAAAATTTTGAATTTAAATGTTCAGTTTTGATTAATTACATAAAGACGGGGTTTTTACAACCCGCCTGCTAAACGGCTCATTTTTACGTGATTTTACTGCTAGCTTTTTTAAAGGTTTGCTTTGTTTGTTTGTCTTTCCATGGAAGCATGAGATGATCGTAAATTTAGTTCAAGCAACACTTCTATTATTACAACGATATCAACAATATAAATCTCCATATGGAAGTTTGAAGTAATACTAATTATGTGTAACCGAGGGTCTAACTCGCAAATAATGGGATTTTTAGACTAAGCTTATAATTCGAAATTCCAAAAAGCAAATATAGCCAAGTCCCTAATACATGCAAGGTATAATCGTTTTTTGTGAATCATATTTATTGTAGGTACCTATTTAGCAAATTACATTACCATCATCTAAATTACTAAAGCGATTTAATGAAAATGGTTCCATCTAATAGGTTAAGTATATTTTTGTATAACTCGATTAGTATAATATAATATAGATTAGTATAACGGAACTGCAAGTGTAGTTTAACTTATAGTCCACTCACTCATAACTTCTTTTTTATCGGAATATGCGATACTGTTCATACAGTTTATGTTATATAAAACAGCTATTACAAAGTCATACACTAACAAATCATATTCTATAAATCCAAATCTATCCTATGTAATAAAATGAGTTTTCTCCCCAATTTAAGCAAACAGGTAAAGGACTAAATAATGGTGACGCATACCTAGACATGCTTTGTTTCTGATTACCTGTTGCCAAAATATTGGAACAATAAGTATGTTACGGTATTTTATGAAAATAAAAAAATATTATAATGCAGTTTCTTTTTGACAGAGCTATTATTAGTATGATCAATTGATCAATCACCAAAGTACATCCAAAGTTCTTGTTTATTAACTGCTCTTATCACTTACCTTTACTCTGAACCAAATTTTTTTTTCATGGAAAATTGCGTAAAAACCTGTCTGCTTACTTATTGTAAAAACACTATATACAACTTTATGAGTGTATTATAAACATTTGTAAAGGCCGAAATTTTTTATCTCCTGTTTACACCTACATTTTATTAAGCTAATAGATACTTTATTTCTAATTCCAGCGGATCACTGAAAATGGCTGAACCTACAACAAACCTAGAAGACTTGGAAGATGGAGAGATTGAAAGTGACGGGGAAGAAGTAACTGAAATTCAAAATGACGAGAAAAAGGAAGACGTCGTGCCAGTTGCTGACGTTAAAAATACAGAAGAAAATATGGAAACAGAAGAAACCTTTTATTCAAAGTCAGGTAAGAAAAAAAAATCAAAAAATCGTAAAGGAGAACAAAAATCTAAAGATAAAAGTAAGAAAAATAGAAAATCGAGTCCTGTCGACGAAGACTTCGCTGGTAGTATAGAAAAGGCCATCAGAAAAGCAATGAACAGAAATGATGAAAGTGATGGACATCATGAAGATTATGATGAACGACGCAAGAGTAAGAAGAGAAAAAAGTATGATGGAAAAGATGGTACAAGTAAAAAGCGTAAAAAGCAAGAATATACCGTCGATGTGGATGAGAGTGAAATGATGTGTGTTAGAGGAGCGTCACCAGTTCAAAGGCATTCTCCTGCAGGCAGTTATCAAGAGGATGATAGGGATTCTTATGCGTCAGATAGTAGCCGTGATTCCCGTGGTCATCAGCAGCACTCACGTCCTCAAAGGCATAGGCCACAACAAAGAGATCGAAAGAATAATAAAAACGATCGTGATCGCAGACGTCAAAACGCACATCCAATGCAAGATCCTGATGGTGTTTGCCTTTATTTCATGCAAGGTAAGTGCCACAAAGGCGATGACTGCATGTATTCACATGATGCACATCCTCCTCGAAAAATGGAACTATGCAAATTTTATTTGATGGATTGTTGTGCTAAGAGAGATAAATGTCTGTACATGCATTCAGATTTCCCATGCAAATATTACCACACTGGTCTTCCCTGTATTTACAAAGACGAATGCAAGTTTGCTCATGGCGAACCTTTAACAGATAACGTGAAAAATATTCTTTTAAAACACATCGAATCGGCCCCTAAAGAAATTTTGGGAGATTTTCCAAGACTGAACCGTGAGGGTGCTATGAAGATGATACAATCAACTCAGCTTAAATTAAAACAACAGTATCACTTAAGTAATTTAGATGGTCAAGAGAATAATATTCCATCTTTATTCGATTTAAATATTCCAAATCCCCAAAACTCCGAGTCGTCATTAGTAAACCAATTTTCAAATGAAAAACAAAACAAAACTTCACCTAAAATACGTCATTCAAGATGGCAAAATGATAATTCTAATCCCAATATAAATGCAAGTCTCTCACCTAATGGTAACGTTGGAAACGCTAATGTTCTGAGCATTAAGAATTTAACAGGCGTGCTAACACCTCGACAGATTTCTGATCTCACGAAAATGGGAATAGAAAATCTTGATCAATTAGGACAACTAACTGTGCTTCAATTAAACAGCATCGGAATATCACTCAAACAAATTACTGAAATACAGTTGAATACAATGAGTATACAAAAGTTAGGTTTAATTAATAACACTGATCAAGTACAACCTTCGCCGTTTATGCCTCCAGTTGCTTTTTCAAAAGATTTAGATTTACGAGTGCCACCCGTAGTCACAGTTGCAAATACGACTGTAGAAACTACAGCATTACCAGAAAGAGACATTGATATGCGCTTCCAACCTTCGGTAACGGTGCCAAAAGGTCATAATAATGAACAAAAAGGTAATGAGCCTACACCATCAAACAAGGATATGATTGATATTGATCAGTACACAAAAGATGCACTTAAATTCGCTTCTAAGGATAAAGAAAATATAGATGTTTCTAATGAAACATTTGAAAACAAAAAGGATGTCGGTGAATTCATACCTGTAGAATCGAAAGATGTAGATCATAGAGTGCTTCCATTTACAGAAGATGAAACCCGACCTTTGCATCCATCTCTAGATATTTCTGGCAAAAAAGGTACTGATACTGACATAAGATTCCTTCAACCTGAACATATTTTTAAAAGTCCTGAAAAAAGGAACCGTCGCTCTACGACGGATGACGACGATGAAAATAATTTATGTATTGATGAGAAGTGGTACTCCAGTGATGAGGAAAAAGCCATTAAGAAGAGGTCTCCGGCAAGGTCTCCACAATTTATGTCACCACCTACAACTCCAGCTCCACATGTTATAGAACCGTCTGCAGTTCTTCGTAAACTAGGAGATCTCTCGAAAATTGATATCAGCGAAGAGGTAACAAAGTTATTAAATACTATGAAAAATAATTTGCAAGACCCTCAAACTGAAGATAAACCAGATGTCACGCCCAACGTTGAATCAAACAAAACAAGAGATCCTAGATCTAGACGATCACCTGAACATAAAGCAGAATCAAATAAAACATCAAATAAAAAGCCTCCTAGAGTCTCTATATATGAATGTATTGATGGTGAACCTACAGATGGTCGTCGTAGAACTGATGTCGATTTACGACAGACTGATTATAAGCTTCCTGCTTTTGGAGATACAGATTTAAGACCAGGAACCAGTGGAGACATAGATTTGCGCCTCGGCTTACCATTTAAACCATTACCTAATTATACTCCAGCTTCGGAAATAGATGGCTCAATAAACAGTCATCCTCCAATAGCATACAAATTATTACCTATCGATATACCAAGACCTGATTACACAGATATTAGGAATAGTACAGCTAAGTCTCAAGCTCTAGTGGATCCTAGGCTAAGAAAAGTATTTAGGTTATCAGTAGATGAATCGAATAGTGATAGCGAGAAATCAGTAAAGCCTCAGCAACCTACCTCTACCGCCCCGCGTGTTGATCCTAGGAGGAAACCTAAGGATTCAGAAAGTTCTGCACAGGATCAGAAAACACCGTCCTTAGATTTACAAATTGTTATTCAAAATTCTGAATGGTACAAGGACCTTAGTTCCACTCATAAAATTTTTGTAAACCAACAAATAGCAACAGTAATCGCTATGATAAAAATGTATCAACAAGATAAAACTGCTGGAAAAAAACTAGACCTTGCTCCAATTCAAAGCAATACGGTATTAGTCAGTATTTTTACCAATTTGGGAGTGACTTTAGGTGAAAACGGTGAATTTTCGTATTCACCAAAACCAAAAGAGGCTTTACTAAAAACACCACCCAACTTCAACCAAAACACGAACCCGTTTGGTATGGGTATGGACTCTGGTAACATGAACATGATAAATATGCAGTCTATGGGTATGGGAGGTGTTGGGCCGATGAATAATATGGGTATGGGAAATATGCCTGGGTATAATCACAATTATCCAGACCCTCGCGGTGGTCCTGGTCCCACGCCTGGTTTATTAGGTATAGCACCAAACATTCCTCACAATTACAATAACAGAATGTCTGGTCCGAACAATTTTGGTAATATGCCCTACAATGGTCCTGGTAACGATTTTGGGAATATGGATGGTGATCAGAATTACCATAGGTTTCAGAATAGAGGGGGTCATCGTGGTAGAGGCAATGATCGATGGAATAATCGTGGTGGCGGTGGTAGAGGAGGTCATAGAGACCGTAATAATCGCGGTAATTGGAAAAACGATAGGCAATAGTTTGGAAATAAATAGTTGTTAAAAATAAGGATGTAAAAATGTAATCGATGTAGAATCTAAGAGCATAATACATTTTAATACATAGTTCATTTTGATAATGAATAAAGTCAAGTACATATTTGCTTCAGATTTATTCATATGTATTATAGTACGAAGTTATTTAGAATCTATATGAATTGTGTTTTTTTCTATAAGTTATTTAAAAGTATGATAATTTTAAGTTTTTTATTATATGTAAGTACTTGTTCTAAGAGCCAAATGTATTGAAGACTGACTGAAAGTTTGGAACTGACTTGACTTCAATTAAATATTCTGGTTCTGTTTTTATGATAAGTACTTAGATTAGTTCTCATATATGGTATAGTGGTCAACTTTATGCTAAAACTAAAACTTATCTTTCCGTCAAATGTATGCAGCTCTTGCAGTTCTACTTTGATAATGGAACAAAGAAAATGTATTTAAATATTGTTACCTACATAATTTTTATTTTAGATCGGTAGATACGAAAAACTCTGAGCAATACACTATTTTGTATGTTTAAATGTACCTCTAGAAAGTATTGTAAATATGTAACGTAGTTTTTTAGAGTTTATAGTTATGATTAACAGGATCATTTGCTATTATTTAATAAAATAAGTTCTTATAAAAACTGACTCAATTTAATTGCTTTACAACTTTTCATAAGCATTGATTTTCAGAGAACATTTGTTTCAAAAGTGTAGATGGTCCGGTTTTTTCACGCGAGGTCCGATTCATTTTCTATTCGACAGCGTTTTTCTAGCATCTGTGTACTTAATCCTGAAAGAATGCCATGTTTTAGGAAATGTTTTAATGGATGTCTTTCAGTTATGCTAAAACGTATGTTTGGTGGTAAGTATAACATCATCAGCATCAGTAAGTATCACACACATCTAAACGTTACAACTTTGTACATACTTACATATCAACAATAAAACTAAAAATCATAGTTCTTATTTATCTTTACTTAAAGTCTGCAAAACAGAAGAAATAAAATTGGAGAAGTCGATTTTTAAACGATTGCCGCCAGTTTTCAAATTTAATATCACCTGAGACACTTTGGAAAATGTTGGAGCTGAAAGATAAAAAATGACATGGTTATGGAATGACGTCAATAACCGTTCAAGTAAGTATTAGAGTTGAGAAAAACATACAAAGGTTCAAGGATTCGAGGTCGTCTTGCTCATCAGTGCAATTGTACAAGAGAACACATTGTTTAGTAGATAGTTTGTGCTGTGAAACAAAATAGTTGTAAAGTAGTTCCAGCTCCCTTGCAGCAGTGTTGGCTGTGTTTGGTGAACACACTAAAATCACGCCATGCACTCCAATTCGCAGGGCAGGCCAACATGACTCAAATCTGAAAATCAAGATTGAAATGTACACCGGATTTTTGTATGAAATCATAGACTAAAGTCTATGATGAAATATAAAGTTATACAAGTATCAATAGTTATATAGCACTAGCGCCACCTATGTAAGGTTAAATCCTACGTTAGAGAGATGTGTACTACGTACGCAATGTTTAACTTGCCAGAGTAAACAGGATTTTTGCAAGTTAACTAAATAGGCACTGTCCCATATATGTACAAAACAGAAGTATTATTAGTACCTATGCCATCTAACAATAATGAAGGTTAGGTTTTCCAAACCAATTCAATATGTAACAAAGTTACTTTGCTTGATTCGAGTCCAAGTTAGAACAAGGTCTGTAAGGTTACTTTCCTAGCGTACGAGGTACACCAATATTTTAATGCCTTCTTTGCTACAAAGATGGCGTTGGTAGTTTACTTTAAAAGTTTAAAAATAGATTTTCATCATCAAGACTTGCCTGTGGTCGCCGCTACAATCCCACAATTCGATATCAATGTTAGTATTCCTTCCATCTACATTGAGATCAGATAGTTCAAATTCCACTATTCTGACCCCTTGGGTTGGCCTAGACGTAGCCTCATCTATATTTATCGATTCTGATATAAAGTTGGCAATTGAAGTCTTTCCACTCTGTAAAAACATTCAGGTCAAGATTTATGATAACTACTTGATAATGTAGAGATTACATTAACTAATGATTTATACAGTTTACGAAGGACACTCACTCCAGTAGGTCCAATCATTAGAATCTTTATCTTGTTTAAATGCATTTCGATTCTTAAGCAATTCAAAAGTATTAAGAAGTAAATACTATCCCCAACGTTGCAACTTCACATTGACATATTTTTGTTTGTACTGTTATTTCCATGACAACTACATAATACATATTATCAACTTTTTTAGATTAGGTATCTTGTTTAAAAAACATCTTACGTAACAAGCATAAGTAGGTTCCCGCTAAGATTAACAACTGAATTAGAATGAATATATACGTTCATGTATGGGTAATATTTTTAATGTCAGTAATTGTTAAAGTAGACATTAAAAAAATTAAACAAAAGAACAGGTTCCACCGAGATTTGAACTCGGATCGCTGGATTCAGAGTCCAGAGTGCTAACCATTACACCATGGAACCGTTAAGTGTAGTTGCCAAATTTTGAATAGTAAGACGCAAAAACAAGAAAATCGGTCCGTTTTCGTCAAGGATTTTAATGCCAAAACCGGTCAAGTGCGATACAAACTGGGGATCCGTATTTTGTCAGTTTTGAGGAAATTCAGGAAAATGATATTTAAAATCTCGCCCACAAATTTACCGTTGATTAATAAAAATACTTTGGTCAACAGATTAGCCTCGCGATCCAGCGAGGCAACGCCACCAGCCTCTTTGGTACTTTTCCCAAATGACGGCAGCAATCTGGCCAGCATATTTTATTTAACTTGAGATTTTAATAGGTGCTGATAAATTTTCTTTTTTATTTGTGAATAGTATTTTTATTTTAGTGATAGTTAATTTTAATTTAGAATTATTTAGTTTAGTTTACATTGTTATTTAAGTTTTAATTGTTAAGTAGTTAAACAATAATAAAAATTTATTGTACCAAATAATTGAAAAAGGCAGGTTACTATCGTGATTAGGTTAGTTTATCCATTAAGTATAGATATTTATTTATTAAAAAAATATATATTTCTCATTTGTGTTCTTTAACACTCTTCTTTGTGTTCTTTAACTCTTTTTAATCGCTATAGTTTTCCTGAAATTGTCCAGTTAGGTATTACCTTTAATCTTAGGGGAGGGGTGTCGGAGGGGTGGTCTAACAATTTTTGAGGCTTTTTCACAGATTATTCTAAATCTGTGCACGTAATTATTATATAACACATATTATTTACGCCGACTAAGCGGTAAAACAAAACCTTGAAAAGAAAAATTTTTTTGCGGTGCATATACTTATCTCTCCTACACATAAAGTGGGGCTTGTTTTTTTCTGTCTATCCAATGGTGTGGTGTTAGATAGGTCGTTCAAAAATATTGTGGATGTGTGGAAACCAATTTTCGATTCAGTGTTCCGTTGTGGGCCATCCCGCTCAGCTGTCATATAAATGCTTTAAGTGTTTGTGACGTCCTGGTGGGTTTGATCTCAATGAAACTATGCACACATCTTTACATTATGTTTCCCTTCCCCTTCACACCGCACTTTGACCCATCTCTCATCAAGAGGTGCAAGTTGGGGAGATATTCAAGAAGCGCCGAATTTGTGAAATGGTTTCAGGTAAAAACTGTTTCCCATGCATCGGTAACTATTTATTTATAGCAAAGTGTATAAACTTAGTCTTCTTTACGTGTTTCGTTAAATTTTGCTATTTGGGCTGTATAGAGACGTAGTTAGATGTCGCTAGAAAAAACTTATGAAAATAAAAATTAAGAAAACAAGCTGTTGACTTCACATTCAGTTTTTACCTTTTGTGTGAATCTTAAGAAAAATCCAGGCGTAAAGGGGCCTCTTAAGGTTTGAAATGTTGATTTTTGTTAGAGACAAGTGTCCCCCCTTGTCAACTAAACGGTTGTTATGGAAACGGTTGGATATGTGAAAAAATTCACGGCTGTAGTATATACAGTGTGTCCCTCGTACAAGTGCACATCCGAAAAGGGCTGAAACTAGACTTTATTTTATCGACAAAAAATGCTTTTTTTTTAGAAAATCTTTGTTTTATAAATTTACGTTTTAAATTTTTTTTTGCCTACCATGGAGACTATCTATAAAATATGTCATAACTTTTGATCTATCGCGAGTAATGGAATGAAATAAAACTGTTATAATCCTTAAGAATAGACGTTGCATACCTAATCAAAAACAAAACATAATTAAATACCATTACCATAAAAATAATATCCTAAAAGATTATTTCTTTAATTTTTCCGTCTTTTTTTTGAGTCATAGTATTTTTTTTCAAAATAAAGTCCCCGTTTTACTATACTTTTATTCCTATTTATTATTGCCTATTCCATTATCTTTCTAACAAAAAAAAAATACAACGTTCTATCATAAATACAATATTTTCTACGAGCGGTTAACCAAAGGCACTGCGCTCGTGTCGCATACAAACATACCCAGCTGGAGTATATTTTCAAGATTCAAAAAAAAAAAACCAAAAAAAATTTTCCTTTGATTTTGTCGATATATTTAGATGTAGTTTCACCCACTTTCGGATGTGCACTTGTACGAGGGACACACTGCATATATATAACGAAGTTAAATGGAAAACATTCACAATAATGAAGGCATTACAGGTCAACGAGTAATAGTCGACCAACTTAAAATGAAAATTTCGTACAAACATTGATAATTACTTGATGGAGCTGTGAGTTTTATAAAACAGGTAGTAAAGTAAATATAAGTTTATAAACCTTTTGACGGGCAACAACGGAACACTACACTGCGCATGGCCCGACACGCTCTTGGCCAGTTTTATTAAAAGATTTTCGATTTCATGCTTCATGATATACCATTCTACGATGCCCGCCCACGGCAGTGCCTACATTCAACCAAATGTACACATAAATGCTATGTATGTTTGTCTTGGCATATTTCTGAAACCTCTGAATATTGTGCGTTTTTTTTATACCCCACCAAAAACGTAAATTATGTGAAAAAGGGGCCGAGTACAGTACAAAGGCAGTGCAGGAATGATATCCCACCAAAAACATAAATGTGAAAAAGGGGCCGAGTACAGTACAAAGGCAGTGCAGGAATGATATCCCACCAAAAACATAAATGTGAAAAAGGGGCCGAGTACAGTACAAATACAGTGCAGGAATGATATCCCACCAAAAGCATAAATGTGAAAAAGGGGCCGAGTACAATACAAAAACAGTGCAGGAATGATATCCCACCAAAAACATTAACGTGAAAAAGGGGCCGAGTACAGTACAAAGGCAGTGCAGGAATGATATTACACCAAAAACATAAATGTGAAAAAGGGGCCGAGTACAGTACAAATACAGTGCAGGAATGATATCCCACCAAAAACATTAACGTGAAAAAGGGGCCGAGTACAGTACAAAGGCAGTGCAGGAATGATATCCCACCAAAAACATTAACGTGAAAAAGGGGCCGAGTACAGTACAAAGGCAGTGCAGGAATGATATCCCACCAAAAACATAAATGTGAAAAAGGGGCCGAGTACAGTACAAATACAGTGCAGGAATGATATCCCACCAAAAGCATAAATTTGAAAAAGGGGCTGAGTACAGTACAAAGGCAGTGCAGGATCATCGAAAAAAGAATTGAGATCAAATTTGGTGCCGAGGTTTATGGAGGCTACTTCAGTCATAACTGCAGTAATGTATAGGTACATTCTTCACTTGTTTTAAAAGAGAGTTTGTTAGGGTCTTTGCTACTAAGTAAATTTCTGAATTTTTCCTTTGTAAACGCTCAATGATCTACCTTAATGCAAAGTATCAAGTTTCTAAGTCACCTGGAAATGCTTTGAGTTTTATATAAATGAGTGAGTCAGTGATAAAAACAGTGATTTTTGGACGTCAATATCTCATTTATGAAATTAAGGAATTTTAGGTAGGTACCTACTTTCCGGGACCTTAACATGTACGCAGAATTTCAACTTCGTAGCTCTAAATGGTTCGTGTAATATACGTAACAAAATAACACACGGCTGGTGCCCCCAGCCTTTTCTTCTTTGAACTCGGCCCAGGACACGCTGCCGCGTTTCTAGATTAGTTCATTTCAACTTTGATTGAAATTAATTTTCTGTTTGCGAATAAGGGGAATTGTCTATAAAACTGGCGAAAAAATCGTGAAATGCGTGATATTTTGGCAAAATTTTGTTTCTACTTTATCGAGACCGCGAGTCGTTAGACTCAAAGCTCATTAGTAATGTCAATAGCAATTTATTAAAAACGTTAGATGTTGTTGCTGTTTTTTTTCTTGCAGGCACTTTTTTTATTTTCAAGATATTTCCTTGTATGAACAATTTGAATTCAAAATATGAGATGGTTGGCTTAATTTTTACACACCACTATGGATATGCGTTTAGCTCTACATTTTATCCCGTTTTTATTAAAAATGGTTGAGAAACAAAAATCACGTTTAATGTTTTATAGTTTGCAAGTAAAGCTACCGCTTTAAAATTATAAATATTTTACAACTCTAGAGATGGTTTCGTAAATTAAGGATCAAGTTGGTATGTTTATGCAAAGTTTCAATTTCCCAAATCGGCAGGATGTGACGTGTTCGGTATTCTAAAATGTCGAAATTGCAGGGTTGGGAAAAAACAATTTCTTTAAAGAACAAGCATCGCGATTAAAACAAAAAATAAAATAGTCATGTTCTAAACACACATTTACTGATGTTTTTTATGGGGCTGTGCCGAGTGCAAGTTTTACCGAGTAACCGAGTACCTACCGAGTATTGCTCGGTATTATTTTTACCGAGCCGAGTACTCTGCTGAGTTACTCGGTATAATCACAGTGTGAGGCGTAACGTCGTTGCTTAAACGTCTTCACTCGCCCAGATGAAGGCAGTCTAAATCTGCTGAAACTGGTCGGCTTTCCCGATCATAACACGTATTGAGGTGAGCCGTTTTATATAAATCATGAATTATCCTCAAGTTTCATTTAATTCTATAAATCTATATATGATTGATAAAAAGCTAATCGTATTAAAAATTATTATTTTAATTTAAAAATTATATTACATTAATATTTTTTTCATTTTTTATTTTATTATTCAATAAGTCACTTCCCTAAAGAAAGCGAATACAAATATGAAAAAATTATCTACCTACTAATTACTTTTAGGATGCGTTCAGTTAACCTGATATGTTCGATAAGTAGGGCTGCCTAACAGGATTGGAGATTTTGGTATTTACTCCGATACCTTGCACCCTGTTGAGTACCTCTACCAAATTTTAGCCCACTATATAGGTCCGCGCGTGTAAGGCAGCCGATCAAAATACTAGAGCGCGTCAGATTAAGGTTAAGGTTAAGGCGTATGACCACGCTAAATAAGCAACTCGATGTGTGTCTGTACAAATATCAACAGAAACGACATTGAAATAGTCTTTATTTCAGCGTGCCTTGAAAAGTGGCTGTTACGACAACCACTGCGTCTCCAGCTAGCGCAAAATAGAAGAAAATAATACTTTTCGCATGGACGCCATGAACGGAAAAAAAATTTAAACTTGAATTTTTTAAACCTAAAAATTTCCTATAATTTGGTAAAATAATAATTAAAATCGCTTTAGGCGTTTGGAAGGAGTAAGAGAATTCTTGTGTTAATCATGTGAAACTTTCGATGACTTTCGATTTTTTTTGTCAAAACTTACAATAGAAAAACAGTTTATGAAACTTAAAATTTATTTTTGCCTCTATAATGCCTATCATATATTTTTATGAAAGTTTTTGCACCACCCGTGTGGGAGGAGTAGGCCTTCAAAGACAGGTCCAAATTGCAGTTGGCATATCCATTCGCCTTAAACGTCAGTAGCTTAGCGCAAAGTGCATAACCTAACTTTGTTTTTCTTGTTTAGAAATTTAAAATTGAAAAGCTCCTTGATCTGTGCCATTCGACGCTATTAGTTCAGTATTAGTGGGGTTTATAAAGCAAGAGTTTGATATTGTATACACAGTTAGTCAGTCTTTTGAATGGCAGCTTCTTTTGGGATCACTTAACAACTTACCCCTTCCGTGCGGTCGGCCCCACCATCCAAACCAGCAGATTAATATACCTCCGTCATCAGAGACACGTGGGGCATATACAGTATCAATACTCAACTATTTATTGTTACTATATACTTTTTTTCCTTTTTGAAAGCCTGTAGTCATTACCCCACCGGTGAAAGGGTACACATGATATAACCTTTTTTTCTTTCTAGCATCTAATCTTCAAAATCCAATAGGTCCGGGGGGACTAGGAGGGGAGGGGGAGCACGGGAGGACTAGGAGGGGCCAGCCTGACACTAAATTGTTTAATTTTTTTTTAAAATCATGGATATAAAATGGAAATTCCATAGGAATCGAAAATCATTAAACACATAAAATATGATATTTCCTTTATTGCTTGGTTGAAACCACACTACGCTCAAGTAAATCCCCATTTAGCATCGTGGGCTCCCCTTCTACTAGGTATGGATGGTTGGGAAGATTGTATAATCATTTCAAGATACCAAGTGGTTTCGGAGAAAATTGGCTTGGGTAAGCCTGTCGCTCGAGTTTAGCAAAGTGTCCCTTTACTTATTTTCAAGTACGATATCGTAAAATTTATGCGCCAAGATCCTTTCTATGTCAATGATTTTAAACTTTCCATAAAGGGTAACATAGATTAAAAAAATATACTTACATATAGGTATATTTACAAAATCTTCCGTAAGCACTTCTTGTAAAACACGCGTTGATGTCTTTTGTATGAAACGTATAGTGAGGTGCCTTTTACTGCTAGGCATAGATTAAATTATGTTAGGGTGTGTTAATTCGAAAACCATTTCGAGATTTAGGTTTAATAAGCCGTATTTTTAAAGTTTAGGTCTAAAAAACCTCATGATGATGAATATTTTTACGAAAAGTCTGCGACTTCCATTTGCCCTCGTGTGAAGTCACTTGAGTATTGGCTGTTTAGAAATCTGTCCTTTGCTTTTTTATAATAATTTGCTTCCGACTAATTTGACAGCTAGATGACAGATTAGTAGATATACAGAGACAGACCACTTTTTTTATAAGCATCACAATCAGTATAATGTCTAAAATTCTCAAGTGACAAGGTCATCGGACATTTCTTTAAAAAAATCATACAAAATAATGGTTAATTTATATACCAAAATAATGAAAACCATGTCCTAAAATGACGTAAACTCCATGAAAAAAAATATTTTAAAAATTAAGCCCTGGGGATTATAAAAAAAGGGCCCGTCTATGTAAGCCTAAAGTTTTTTACTATACTTTATAACTTCACCTTCGGCGATACATGGTGAGGTTAAAGGTTACCCCTTGCCCCTAACCTCGATTTTCTTTAAAATATTTTTCAATGCAAGTGCTCGTAAAGGCCCGCTTTTTATGCATCAAAACCGAACAGAAAGTCGATTATTTTGCCCTAGGGCTTTATTATTATTATTTTTTTATTTATTGACAATTGTTGGCTAACCTGCAGCCTTTCCTGTGTACCATAAATGTTATACTTTTTTTTTCCACTGTTTAACGGCTCTGGATACAGTCCATTTGAACCAATCATAATTTAAAGTTCACAAGATTATATTTGTTTTCATTTCCTCACACTATATGCATTGAAAAACGTAGTATGATACACGGGCGTAAAAGCAATAAATTACTCGGTTACGTTTAAAACACTCGCTACGCTCGTGTTTTAAATCGTCCTCGTAATTTATTCCTTTGCGCCCTTGTAGCATAAACTACTATTCTTTCCTTTGATAGATTTCTATTTGCCTTGTAAAGAAATATGTTGAATCGTTTGTACTCCTCTATCCTCTTGTCGTGATGTTCTAACACCTCCCCCTACACACGTGAGTACAGGAATATATGAAATTAAAATTTAATCATTCAACATTTTCTAGGTACTTACACAAGAAAACCTTGTAAAAATGATAAAAAATATTCTTTCAGTCAGTCAGGTGAGTTTTATAAAAAGTAAGTCCATTATTGCATTTGATAAATTTTATTCCTTTGGGATATTTATTTATTATTTACAACAAAAGCAATAAAATTAACTTAAATAACATTAAAATAATAAAAAAAGGGGGACTGAAATAAATTAATCTAAACTAAACTAAACTTAAAATAAAAAATTACAAGCTCATCCACGTAAACCATACAAGAAACAATCAAATGCTGGTTTTGTTAGTTAGAAGATAGATTCCCAAGTTGGTAACATTTAATTTACCTGTTATTTCTTTACATAATCCCTGTAGTCAAAAGAACCCTAAATACCAACATCTTCTTAGCCCCAATGTACCATATCAAGCCGAAGTTGTAGACATTGTCAAAGAATATTCAGAAACCCGACAGCACGCATACAAGGAAGCAGCTCCCGCATGCCATGTTGATCGTCCTAACTGTTCATAACCATCTCCTGGCAGCAGGCAACGGGATAAAAACCGTCCGTCCGCTCTATCCAGCCCTCTTTAGCGGGGCACCGTTAGCAACCACTACCAAGGAGGAGCCTGCCTGTATTATCAGAAAACGAGGTACAGCATATAATGCGCATACAAATCTTCGCCACTGTTCGGCAAAGTTCGTATTTCCTCACACTTTCTATACAAGCAATAAGGTCACGTGATACGTCCGGTCGCTCGGCTATGGATTTGTATGCGCATTATTACTTTGGGACCACTGTAGGACCATTTTTTGACACGAGGACCGCTATATCCCTACTAACAAGGTTTTATATCATGACAAAAATCTGATTTAGAATTTTAAACACTAGAAATTAAAACATAAAAATTATGGCATCATTTAACATCTATCTCGATTTGTGTTACATATATTAAAAAAAAAACCTCCTAATTATGGTATTTTGGCGTACTTGCACCGTTCAGCAAGTAGTCATTAAAAGTCCAGCGACTTACTTACCTACCGACTTCGCTACCGCTTGCCAAATAAAATAAGTATTTAACGAATTATACATAGGTACATATAATTCATATATCTTTGTATATGTTACCGACCAAACCCAATTTTAGAACAAACTAGTTTGGCCTAGGCCAAAGGCAAAGGTAGGTCTGGGTTGCCATAAAAAATAACCAAGAAAATAAAAATAAGCATCCTGCAGCAGCTAGCGCGTGCAGTATTAGTTTGTACAAAAAATCGAGTTTAGCTGGTTATTTTAATGCATAATAAATCAAACAAAGCAAAATATTTTGGTAAATGTCAGTCTACAATCGGAAAAAAAAGTTGCATTGGTTAGTGTCCACAGTTCGTGTCGAGCAGCCTTGTTTTCTTCGCATATCGTTTAGCCTGTCTTGTTAGGATGCCAATGGGTTAATCTGAGGATTGGCGGAGACTGGTTTTATGGATAGAGGGGCTTAGTCAGGCTAGTTGGCCTATCTGAGAAGCGAAATACTAATAAAAATACGAGAGGTGTCGTGGAACACCCGGTTGGAACGAAGTTCCTTTCGCTACTTACGAGTACGCCGCACTGCAGTAATATACCTATACGCTTATAAACACACATCATATACCCCTATAGCAAAAGTACGGTCGTAGTCTTACACTTTTTTCGACCTAGCTCTCATTCGCCAAGTGTCCTGAGTGTTACGTGCGATAAGTAACTTAGTTCGTTGCATAAATGAGTAATTTGGACAAATTTTAGGTTTTCTCCTTAAAGGTAAAAATATTAAAGAAATTCACTGACATTTTTTGATCACACACCACGCTGTTAAGAAGCCTGTGACGTAAAAGATGCTTCTTTTTGAGAGCATGCGTTTTCATTATGGTTTATTTTAGATATTTTCAAGGTCAACATACTACTCTCATACTGATATAATGTTAATCAACATACTTGGTGTCACTTTAAAAAGAAAATAAAAAATTTTTGGTGCGTATCCACTTTCCTATTAGTTTCAGAAGTTGGATTTTCACAGTCCATCTTTAAATTTACTTAAGAGCCCTCTAGCAGGCGGATTGTAATAAAACCGCCTCATTGTTACTAATCAAAACTAAACACTTAAATTTCAAAATTTGCTTTATTATTATCCTACAAAACATTGAAGTTAAACATCAGTCGCTCGGTACAAAGTGTACAACTTAACTTTGTTATTCTTGTCTGTGATTTAAACTGTTGATATATTATAAACCTAACATATACTCAACTATTGGCGTGAATTACCACAGACCAATATCTTTTTCACTTTTAACTTCTGAACAGGAAAAACAAAGTTAAGTTGTGCACTTTGTAACGAACGACTGACGGTTAACCTTAATACCTATGTATTGTGTGTATACTGTCATCGCGAAGTTTCCATTGGTTTCTGTGAATAAGACTTTTAATGTTAAAATCTGAAAATAAGATTTTTACAATCTATCTGCTAGAGCAGCGTTTCTTAACCTTTTTTGTCCACGGACCCCTTAGGAAATCAAGAACAATTTGAAGGACCCCCTTAATAAAACAACAGCAATAAATTTCTGACCATTTATATTCGTTCTACAAATTACAAAAATATATTTTTTCATATAAAATACGTTAATGAGAAGGTTGGTCCTGCTTTTTTGCAACAAAATTAGTGATATTTGGTTTTATATTACTACTGAGTTGTAGTCTCAAATCGGATTCCACTTTAATCTATTTCTGTATTTGTTTTTAGTATACACAAGAGCAGAGAATGCCTTTTCACAGAGGTATGTCGTTGAGAAAACCAGTAAATGTATCAGTCCATAGATTAGGCTGCGGACCCCCATACATATGCTTGGGGACTCCCAGGGGTCCGCGGACCACAGGTTAAGAAACGCTGTGCTAGAGGGTTCTTAAATAATTTATACTCGTCTTCACTGGAAAAAGTAAAAAAAAAATTCAAAGCCAATAAGCCAATTCTTCAAATACATGTTCCATATTCCTTACCAACTCCTCATAAGTGGCAAAGCTGTTTTCCAGAATAAACTTGTGGTCATCATATAATAAAGTCTTGCGGTAAGGAAACCCACTAATGCCAACTTAGCAAACTTTGCATAGCCAAGTAATACCACTATAATAGTGCATCATTTACTTTCCGTTACACGTAAACTATACTATACTTTGTAGGTAAAGACAAGGCTGTGGTCATTTCAACTAGTCACTATTTACTTATGTATACTAACGGATTGCAATGAATGAAATGTAATTTTTAAAGATGTATCTTGGTGCATATTTCATAAACTAATGTAAAATTTCAAGGCGCTACAGAAAAAAAATCGACTATCTTTTTTACAGCTTGCATATCTACTTCTGTAAAGGAGGTATTATTTTGATAAAATAGTATATTATTTTTGAAATCTTTTTCTAGGGATCAGTTAAACAGAAATGCGATTGGAGAAATTCGACATGATTAAAATATTTATTGAAAAGAGGTTTTTTTCGGCACCATTTTCCTGATTTGACGATTTGGAATGCGTTTATTTTTTATTAGATGGGTTTTAACAGTACATATTACCTAGTTAAACGAAATTTTGATAGCAACTTGAGTACATTTTATATTAATAAAAACCGAATTTTTGCTGCTTGCTCTCGCACTGAGGGTTTTTCCGCATATGGATTAACAGGGACGCTAAAATGTTTACGTATCGCCTTAAGAAGGAGAAAGGAGCTGTATTGGTATGAGCTTAAACCGGTAGGGTCGTGAAAACTGATTCTTGACAGTCATGTCCTTGTCCCACTCATAGATAAAATACTTGTTCCACTTAACGATACAACAACTATACATATAGACATATGTCAAAAAACTATGGTGGCTATCTCAAAGTGATAGCTATTAAAATGATGACGTCACCATTTTTAATTTTCTAAAGTAATTAGAATCAGAACACTCGTTCATGAACCTCGGATGCGTCGTCTGGTAATGCGGCCTTAAAGACCGATCAGGATAAAGGGGGGTGGCTTAATTATTTCTCATCTCTGTTGTCGATTGGCCCTCTAGCGGTTTTATAATAAATTGGGCCAATCGCAGCTCAGAATTGCGATGTTAGAATGTAATATTATAACATCAGATAAACAGTCTAAGTACTTATAAAACTGCTTTTGTTCTAACTTTAGTGAAGAGGAAAATGAGTACCCCCAAATCATATAATTTTCTTAAATTTGGCTAGCTGTCCATGGGCTATTTGTCTATACCGTCGGCGTCGGGTGTGATTTTTTTTTTGACTAAATGAAAGTTTCGGCAGTATGCTGAAACAGTCTCTATTCTGTTTGCATAAATGACTAATTAATTTTTATACCTGCTTGTACTTTTTATGTGAGGCCCTGAAGAAGCGGTTTTACAACGAAAATTACTTATATTTTAAAGAGCCTACAACGTCTTAGACGACGAGCGCACCGTGGGTAACCGTACGTATCGAGTAACAAGATGTGCAGAAAATAAATTATTTCAATGTAAACAGGGTTGGCTGTGCGCAACCTGGAGCATAAGACAGCAAAAAAAAAAATGCTTTTGTGATAAAAAGATCACGTCTACAGGTAACAAGTAGGGGCCCTTCTACGTTCGATATAGCGTATCAAAAGGTGCTTAAGAGGCTATGCGAATTTTATTTTTGTCACTGTCACTCCAAGCGAAAACACGCTCAGTGCGAGAGGAGCGGATTCAGAGCGAAAGCGAAAAATGTTAGTTTTACATTTTTTATAAAAAAAACTAAAATAGCTAGCAAAATTTCAAATATCAAATCTCTAGATATTGTCAAAAGACACATAATAAAATATGTTTGAGTTCGGTATATGGTTCCTATTCGTCAAACGAGGAGAAAAAGTGTGTTTGAAGACCTCATTTCAACAATTATTTCTATCGAGGAAAATTTATCCAAACATGTTTTCAAATTTCAAAACCCTAGATTATATAGTCAAAATACATATACCAGAAATGTATTAAAATTTTCTGTGTACTTCATGAAATACACAAAAAAGAAGCATCTCTATTTTTTACATATCGCCTTAATAAAATAAGGTTTGCGCGTCCTATGTTGGCACTAAAACGTGAGTCAGCCTGATTTATTTGAAAAAATCGATACAGCATCGTTTTCAGTAAGATTTGACCAATTCGTAGTTGTGTAGAAACGAAAACTAACTAAAACAAAACAGGGTTAGCTGGGCGCAACCTGGAGCATTTTGTACAGTCAGCAAACCTATTTATTTTGATGTATTTTTTTTTTCTACACACGTTACCCGATACATAGGGTTAGTGTTACCGACTGTACGCTCCTAGTCCATCTGATCCCAATAAGACTGAGGCAAACTGGCTCAAGTTTTTTAATACAATAATCTGCCACAAAATAGGCTACTTCATTACGCGAAAACGATCTGAAGCCACAATTGATCCCGCAATTTTGCTATAATTGAGATGTTATGCACAACTTTGATCTGAGTTATTGCAAAAGTTACAGTAGTATTATACAGTTGTCTCGGCATGATATTATGTTGGTAGATACTTCAGTCCTTGGATATTGTGGTGGCATTATCAGAAACTTTCGAAATGTGTAAGTACACTACATCGATACGAATATCTATTATACATTCGTGATTTTGTTTTGACAGAAGGTACTTTGCAAATTATTATAAAAAAACAGTTAGCTACTAAGTTAGCATGCATTTTAGCCTGTAGTGAATCGGTTACAAAGTGTGTAACAGGAAACTTTCCAATACCTGTTATAATTGATGGTATTTGTAATGTTAATTATTTTCATTAATTTGTCCCTATTGACACGGTTAGTACCAGCACTTACAAAATTTGAAATTGAAAATATTTTTGGAGTTAAAGACAATGGGAAAGCTGGTACATCAAAACATACAAAGCGGCTTTTTCGGCAAAATACTTTCAATCGAGTTGTTTTTAGAAGAATCAAAAACAGATTGTCAAATTTTTATAATACAATAATCGTAAATGTAATCTTAATAACACAAAAGATTTTTATTTTATTTTATTTATTTAATACCATGATGTTTTAACTGCACTTGCGCTTGTCTTTGGCAAAATGGTGCTTTGTCTGAGAAGCAAACTTGTGGTAGTTTTACAACCTATCAATACTCCTGTTACAAGTCATATTAGTAACAATTGCCATTTTTTCGATGCTACGTATAGATACCGTCGCAGAGAGTTTTAACACAGATAATATAGTTTTAGTAATATATACTGGTATGATTTGGGGATACTCATTTTCCTCTTCACTAAAGTTACACAGGTTATTTAGTATGTCAAAAAACTATGATGGCCATCTCAAAGTGGTAGCTATTAAAATGATGACGTCACCATTTTTAATTTTCTAAAATAATTAGAACATGAACCTCGGATGCGTCGTCTGGTAATGCGGCCTTAAAGACCAATCAGGATAAAGGGGTTATTTCTCATCTCTGTTGTCGATTGGCCCTCTAGCGGTTTTATAATAAATTGGGCCAATCGTAGCTCAGAATTGCGGTGTTATAATGTAATATTATTTACCACAAGTACCACCATTGAAATTACTTGGTTATAGGGAATGTAATTTCCCATTAGTACCACTGGGGCAAAGGGAATTTATTCTTTGTCCATTAAATATATTATAATAATAGCATGAATATCGTGTGTGTGCGGACCGACCCTAATCACCACCCAGCTATGGTTGTGAGATGCTTACCTATTGCTACTATAATTTAATATAAGTACCGAACTCCGCAATCACTGATAAACGCTGTGGGTTTTTGTTGATTGTGTATTTATGTAACTAGGTTAAGATATTTGAAAATAAAGAAAATAATAAAAAAAATAATGTTATTACTTTTTCGCTCTTATTACCGCTCAGTAAGGTTCGAAAGTGGATGAGTGCCAGTTTCCTCCTTCCGATGAAGGCTGTGCGTGCATGCTGTTGCTCCCAGCTCATGTTTAGAGGCATCAACTCCTATTTCACTTAGCTCTGAACGCCCACTCGCTTTATTGCATCCGAAGTTACACTTTCTGACTTCCATTACGTTAGTTTTTAATTTGAAATATATTTTGCATTCTGTTTGGAAAGGGATGAAGGTATGATAGACCAGTCGATAGAGTAGTTAATAAAATCATCCGCGACAGTTGTATCTGTTGATTCAACCAAACACAACTACTATAAAAATTCACAAAGAAGTCTTGACCTGCGCGTTTAAAAACATTTTTGAATTATTTTTAATTTTTAGGGTTACGTACACAAAGGGTGCCAAAAGGGACCCTATTACTAATCCTCCACTGTCTGTCTGTCTGTCTGTCCGTCCATCTATCACAGGGGCCTACAGCTTCAGCTGTAATAGGTAGCCATTCTTGAAGATAAACTACTGTTGCTTGAAGATAAACTACAGGTTCTGGTTTTACTATGACAAATGCATGCGTTGTTTATGATACTTACTTACTTAAATATAAGATGGATATGTTTCTTTATATCCCATATATATACTTATATAGGTAATTACCTATGTAGAATAAGAATAATTGTGTTACTAGCTTTAAGTTACTTTGCTGTGCTCGACAGGGTCCGTAATTGCTACTATACAAGGTGACTTTTTGATCATCGTCCAAATTCATACTGGAGACTTAATAAGTGATCAGTATCTTGGATCAGTAACAACTTTTGTGAAATTCGTAAATTGAAATTTCGGCTTCTCATAGAAATTCAGTTCGACTCCCGAGTGAATTACTATGGGGAGTCGAAATTTCATTTTACGAATTTCACCAAAATTGTTATTGGTCCATGATACTGATCACTTACCAAGCCACCAGTATGAATTTGGAGGATGATCAAAAATTCACCTTGTATATGTTATTTAAGACCTTTCGAACATTATGGTGCAAATAAATTTGAATTGAAATTGTATTGAATTCGAAATTTTCAGAAAATGTTATACTAAGATTATACTATACCAAGGTCGCTGCCGCGGAAAAAAAAAACGGAGCTTTGTCTCGAAATTTTGAAAAAGTAGCATTTTTTTAACGTTGTTTGTGTTCACACAAACGGTGACGGCAATACATGGAAATTTCAAATTTGGTCCGATTGTTGTACCTATGCTGTAATCTATAGCAAAATGACGAGTAATAAAAATTAGAGTTCCGAACTCGTTTTATCAGGCGCTACCAATTTAGCGCCTTGTTTTTGTTGACTTCAATGTTGCTATGCCATCTACGAGTATATTTTTTTATTTACGAAAATGTGTTAAGGGTATCGTACCCATATTTTGTAGTGGTACGGAACCCTTAGTGCACTAGTCCGACTCGCACTTTGCTGTTTTTTTCATTATGTATGCTGTAGTTAGGTTAGTACCTTTATCATACCTAGAAAATCATTGAATCTTTGTAAGTTAACTTTTAACTCGTTACCTCCATTATAAATTATATTATTTTTAATGTATCGTAGACTCCAAGACCAAGACAAACCAAACATGGTTTCTTGGTACTGAATAATGTTAAAATATTGAACTTGTAACTGAAAATAAATAAATAAAATAAAATAAATAAATCGTCCTTCTGACTGATAGCGATAATGCTCGTAAATAAAAGGTATTCGAACAAAACGACAGGCAAGATAAAATAAGAAAGATAAAGTGACTGCACAAGCTTTCTACGTAGCTTTCGTGCCTTGTTCTTGTTCGATGCGCCTGCGCTCCGCTAGTTTATTAGTGCATTCAAGCTAACTGTGACCTCTTTCACCTTATAGAGCGCCTGGTTCGAAAGTGGAGAAATTCCTTACCTAGTATCTGCTTAGGTTTACACAAATACTCGTTATGTTTGGCTACTTACCTAGGCAAAATTTGTAGTAGAACTAACGTGTACTGTCAAGGTGTCAAGTAAATTTGTAGTAGAACTAACGTGTACTGTCAAGGTGTCAAGTAAATTTGTAGTAGAAATAACGTGTACTGTCAAGGTGTCAAGTAAATTTGTAGTAGAACTAACGTGTACTGTCAAGGTGTCAAGTAAATTTGTAGTAGAACTAACGTGTACTGTCAAGGTGTCAAGTAAATTTGTAGTAGAACTAACGTGTACTGTCAAGGTGTCAAGTAAATTTGTAGTAGAACTAACGTGTACTGTCAAGGTGTCAAGTAAATTTGTAGTAGAACTAACGTGTACTGTCAAGGTGTCAAGTAAATTTGTAGTAGAAATAACGTGTACTGTCAAGGTGTCAAGTAAATTTGTAGTAGAACTAACGTGTACTGTCAAGGTGTCAAGTAAATTTGTAGTAGAACTAACGTGTACTGTCAAGGTGTCAAGTAAATTTGTAGTAGAACTAACGTGTACTGTCAAGGTGTCAAGTAAATTTGTAGTAGAACTAACGTGTACTGTCAAGGTGTCAAGTAAATTTGTAGTAGAACTAACGTGTACTGTCAAGGTGTCAAGTAAATTTGTAGTAGAACTAACGTGTACTGTCAAGGTGTCAAGTAAATTTGTAGTAGAAGTAACGTGTACTGTCAAGGTGTCAAGTAAATTTGTAGTAGAACCAACGTGTACTGTCAAGGTGTCAAGTAAATTTGTAGTAGAAGTAACGTGTACTGTCAAGGTGTCAAGTAAATTTGTAGTAGAACTAACGTGTACTGTCAAGGTGTCAAGTAAATTTGTAGTAGAACTAACGTGTACTGTCAAGGTGTCAAGTAAATTTGTAGTAGAACTAACGTGTACTGTCAAGGTGTCAAGTAAATTTGTAGTAGAAGTAACGTGTACTGTCAAGGTGTCAACTAAATTTGTAGTAGAAGTAACGTGTACTGTCAAGGTGTCAAGTAAATTTGTAGTAGAACTAACGTGTACTGTCAAGGTGTCAAGTAAATTTGTAGTAGAAGTAACGTGTACTGTCAAGGTGTCAAGTAAATTTGTAGTAGAACTAACGTGTACTGTCAAGGTGTCAAGTAAATTTGTAGTAGAACTAACGTGTACTGTCAAGGTGTCAAGTAAATTTGTAGTAGAAGTAACGTGTACTGTCAAGGTGTCAAGTAAATTTGTAGTAGAACTAACGTGTACTGTCAAGGTGTCAAGTAAATTTGTAGTAGAACTAACGTGTACTGTCAAGGTGTCAAGTAAATTTGTAGTAGAAGTAACGTGTACTGTCAAGGTGTCAAGTAAATTTGTAGTAGAACCAACGTGTACTGTCAAGGTGTCAAGTAAATTTGTAGTAGAAGTAACGTGTACTGTCAAGGTGTCAAGTAAATTTGTAGTAGAACTAACGTGTACTGTCAAGGTGTCAAGTAAATTTGTAGTAGAACTAACGTGTACTGTCAAGGTGTCAAGTAAATTTGTAGTAGAACTAACGTGTACTGTCAAGGTGTCAAGTAAATTTGTAGTAGAAGTAACGTGTACTGTCAAGGTGTCAAGTAAATTTGTAGTAGAACTAACGTGTACTGTCAAGGTGTCAAGTAAATTTGTAGTAGAACTAACGTGTACTGTCAAGGTGTCAAGTAAATTTGTAGTAGAACCAACGTGTACTGTCAAGGTGTCAAGTAAATTTGTAGTAGAAGTAACGTGTACTGTCAAGGTGTCAAGTAAATTTGTAGTAGAACTAACGTGTACTGTCAAGGTGTCAAGTAAATTTGTAGTAGAACTAACGTGTACTGTCAAGGTGTCAAGTAAATTTGTAGTAGAACTAACGTGTACTGTCAAGGTGTCAAGTAAATTTGTAGTAGAAGTAACGTGTACTGTCAAGGTGTCAACTAAATTTGTAGTAGAAGTAACGTGTACTGTCAAGGTGTCAAGTAAATTTGTAGTAGAACTAACGTGTACTGTCAAGGTGTCAAGTAAATTTGTAGTAGAAGTAACGTGTACTGTCAAGGTGTCAAGTAAATTTGTAGTAGAACTAACGTGTACTGTCAAGGTGTCAAGTAAATTTGTAGTAGAACTAACGTGTACTGTCAAGGTGTCAAGTAAATTTGTAGTAGAAGTAACGTGTACTGTCAAGGTGTCAAGTAAATTTGTAGTAGAACTAACGTGTACTGTCAAGGTGTCAAGTAAATTTGTAGTAGAACTAACGTGTACTGTCAAGGTGTCAAGTAAATTTGTAGTAGAAGTAACGTGTACTGTCAAGGTGTCAAGTAAATTTGTAGTAGAACCAACGTGTACTGTCAAGGTGTCAAGTAAATTTGTAGTAGAAGTAACGTGTACTGTCAAGGTGTCAAGTAAATTTGTAGTAGAACTAACGTGTACTGTCAAGGTGTCAAGTAAATTTGTAGTAGAACTAACGTGTACTGTCAAGGTGTCAAGTAAATTTGTAGTAGAACTAACGTGTACTGTCAAGGTGTCAAGTAAATTTGTAGTAGAAGTAACGTGTACTGTCAAGGTGTCAAGTAAATTTGTAGTAGAACTAACGTGTACTGTCAAGGTGTCAAGTAAATTTGTAGTAGAACTAACGTGTACTGTCAAGGTGTCAAGTAAATTTGTAGTAGAACCAACGTGTACTGTCAAGGTGTCAAGTAAATTTGTAGTAGAAGTAACGTGTACTGTCAAGGTGTCAAGTAAATTTGTAGTAGAAGTAACGTGTACTGTCAAGGTGTCAAGTAAATTTGTAGTAGAACTAACGTGTACTGTCAAGGTGTCAAGTAAATTTGTAGTAGAAGTAACGTGTACTGTCAAGGTGTCAAGTAAATTTGTAGTAGAACTAACGTGTACTGTCAAGGTGTCAAGTAAATTTGTAGTAGAAGTAACGTGTACTGTCAAGGTGTCAAGTAAATTTGTAGTAGAACCAACGTGTACTGTCAAGGTGTCAAGTAAATTTGTAGTAGAAGTAACGTGTACTGTCAAGGTGTCAAGTAAATTTGTAGTAGAACTAACGTGTACTGTCAAGGTGTCAAGTAAATTTGTAGTAGAACTAACGTGTACTGTCAAGGTGTCAAGTAAATTTGTAGTAGAACTAACGTGTACTGTCAAGGTGTCAAGTAAATTTGTAGTAGAACTAACGTGTACTGTCAAGGTGTCAAGTAAATTTTACACGAAACGTTTCTAACTAGTTGTATTGTGAGCTGAGAGGTCACTGAGTTGAGTTTACTCCTCTGTTATCTTATTAAGTATTATGCAGGCGCACTTGCAGCATGTTCTTAACTCGACTTTAACTCGTGTTAAGTCAAAAAATAGAGGGTTAAGAGGATGGCATACCCTAGCAACTTTTTTTATTACCCGTCCAGCACAATAAGTCTAATGGCAAAGACCTTATTTGCTTTTCATAGAGGCGATTATATGTTGGCTCCTTGGCCTCTTGTTCTTGGACGCGTAATACTAGTGATCACGCAGCGAAACAACAAATTGGTGTGTTTTAGCTAATACTCAAATATTTTGTTGGGAAAAAAAATTAGATTTAGGTAACATCCCTTCATATTTCTATTGCCTGTTTTATATTAAAAAAAATCAAGTTGATTTCTTAACCGCGTCTTTGAAACGAACGTTTGAAAACCAAAAAAAGAGAGTAGAAAACATTATTTTTTGACAAAAGTATAAATCTTAAAACATTGTTTATAGGTGGAATCCCTAGATAAGAGATCGATAAATCAAATATATTTTCTTGAATATGAGGAGAGACCTAGTTTCTTCCAATGAACCCTTGAAAACCTGGTGTTGTTGATGTTCTAGCGTCAGGTGTCCCGTTAAGAAAAAGCTCTCTTGCACCAATCAAAATCTCGGGTTAAACTAGGATTAAACTAAGAGAAAGTCATCAGAATTTAACCCGACTCTCGCCTTGAGTTGAACTCGGGTTAGCGAAGTAATGTTAAGTGTGAATTAAAAATGTAATACTTCATTGTTGGTAGTGATGTACTACTTGTTTCGGTTATTATTTTTCGATTTGAATGTTGCTTTATTATGCAATAGAATTCGTATAGAAACAAAGATTTTTTTTTAAAGTTTCTCCTTTTTCTATAGGTCGTGTTTGGGGTCGCCAAGATACGCAATAATATTTAATTAAAAACAAAGCAATGACGAAGTTAAACTAAACGAAAATAAATGATAGTAAAATACTTTTTTAAACATCTCTTGGGGGCCCCGGGGCACTACACCGCATAGCCCTCCGATAGCTACGCCACTGGTTTTGGCACATTTTCCTTTTGTATCATTATGTTGAATGATGAATGACGTGTCTAATGTTGAGTAAACTCACACTTGATTTTAATTTTTAACCGAAATTTGAAATGTACCTCATCACTAAATGCAGCTGTCATAAGTGCCATCACTTAGTGGCTCTACTGTAGTATTGAAAGTCTGTGGCGATAAGGTACTTCGTTCCAAACAGCAAAACATATCTAGCTATAAGTCAACATACGTACAGACATAGGTGCATCGTCGTGTATGAAGAGCCTGAAAAGAGGTATTAGCAAAAATTATTTTAGTGCTCCGTCGGAGGCCAAAGCTTCGGGTGTCCTTCAATCCGTGATTCTGTTCGAGGTAGAGCTCTAAACTAAAATTACTAGGTCAATCGAGCTGATATTTGACATGTGTGCTAAAAATATAAACACCGGAAAACTTGAAGAAAATCTTAGGTGACAACTCATTTTAGAAATGTAGTGTGTCAAATCGGGCCTTTTTGTTTAAATTCACCATACATCGCAATCGCTTTTAAAGGTAACATGATTGAGTAAAAATGACATCACACATCATTTTTAGACAATCACGACCACTTTGAAAGCGATAACTAATTCAGGTTATATTTACATTGATGGAAAAATTTACTCTATGAGTAACCTGTACCATAATCAGTGCACATTATTATCGGCATAATATTAACCTAAAAATATTAACCTAAAAATTACGAGTATTGTAATTGCAGATGCTGCCGTAATCAACCTTATACTAAAATAATTGATTTTTGAATTGAATAGTTTGCAGGCAAGCTTACTTAGCTAAAGTATACATACTAATTATTTTTTGACATTGCGCAGTACGTGACCAAGTGAGGTATACATCGTTCGATCTATATCGTTAATTATTACATTAATGACAATAATTTTGTAATCTTTATTGAGTTAGGATTATGTGATTGGCTCAGGTACACATACTTGATTAAGTAAAATAATGATATTTCAATTAAGAATAACGACATATAATGAATTGGATACCTCACAAAAATTCGAACGCATTGCACTTAACTCTTGGATATTATTCAAAAGACATGAAAAATATACTCGAAGAATATAGATTTATTTTGCATCACAAGTAGGAATAAAATGAAAATTCGCAATATCATAAAGAGCCCACTTTACGATGATGGTTATGGCATGATTTCAGCTTATGACGGTACTTTATGTAGCAGCCACTTGCAGTTTCATAACTTGTAACTTGTAAGCAGTCGTTAAAACAACGTTACGCTATTAAAGATGCTGAGGATCGTTCATATTTTCTTCGCTTTGATTTAATTAGATTTAATTAGATAGTTTGATTTGGCAGAGGGATGTTCTTGTACCATCCAAAAATATTTATCTAACTTGGTATCGACGCGACATCGATTCGACAAATAAAAATGTAACTCTTATTTCATTGCAATAAGTGTTATCGTTTAGAATTTATCGATTCTATCTGTCAAATTTATCTAATCGACGCGTGCGTGCTCGCATAGACTGCTACTAGCTATTTCCTCTTTAGTAGGTAGCTATAATATTTCCATACAAATTTGAACTACAATGAGTATTTCCTAAATTGTTCGTGCTTGGCTTACAGATAGGGTTGCCAGATGGTTCAGATAAAAAAACGATTTTTTTTTTATCAAAGTATGATTTTTTTTGGTACAATTTGTCGAAATGATTTCGGCCAGATCAAACTGAGAAAATTACCGGAAATTACTGAGGGTGAACCTAATGAAACACTTAGTAAACATTAAAACTTATATTTATTATTGTTGTTGGTAAGCAAAAAAATCACTTTTTAACATATTTGGCACTAGTTGCTTCTACTTTTAATGAACGTTTATTGCTTGAAATTGTTTCTTTAAATTCAATGCAACTGAAAACACATAATTCTCTTTTTACGGTATTCACACCTAGTCGAATTCTTTCGTCAGTCCATACATTACCCACTACGATAAAAACTCCTTCTACGAAGGCATTGGAGACAGGAACACTGCACACATATTGTACCATCTCGTGAGTGAGGTATATATACCACGTATTAAAAAAAAAAACGGACATTCTATTGTCCGGTTTTCCAAAATTTTCTAGACCGGACAGCCGTTCAAAAAACCGTACTGTCCAGTCCAAAACCGGACATCTGGCAACCCTACTTACAACCCTACTGTAAGTTACAGATGTCAGCAACAAAAGTTAAAAAACACATTTTCCTCACTCATTTCGCATTTTGTATGTTTATAATAATTTGTAATATTTGCAGTCAATTCTATAACTGAGGACCCCTATAAAAAGAATACAAGTCCGGGATCTAAATTATTTCTAGGATTAAAGATGGCGGCTAAGACATAGTGCGAGTGAAATGGTTGTAGTATAGTTGTAGGAATGTATTTAGAAATGCCAGTTACCCGAGTTAAGAAGACATAAAGCGGTATTTATGAAATCGTTATTATTACAATACTGTCAGGTTTGTAACATTATTTTATACTGTTATATTGTAATAATGTTACAAGATTGGCTAGCTATCACCTTAAGGTGACTTAAGGTGATAG
The DNA here is from genome assembly GCA_934047225.1 of Ypsolopha sequella. Taxonomy (NCBI): domain Eukaryota; kingdom Metazoa; phylum Arthropoda; class Insecta; order Lepidoptera; family Ypsolophidae; genus Ypsolopha; species Ypsolopha sequella. The sequence goes on from OW203996.1 coordinate 17,394,768, forward strand.
CTAGCCAATCTTGTAGAGCCTTTATTATAGCGAGTTCACAATGATAGTCGGTGCTTTATGGAAATGTCCCCCATCTTTCCGTCTCCCGTGATATCCTTCGATTAACCACTTTATTGTTGAATACCACACATATATTAGCAAGCCAAAGTAATTTTTTTGGGTTCCGTATCCGAAGGGTGCCAAATACTTTTACTAAGCCTCCGTCCATCTGTCACAGGGCACTACAGCTTCAGCCGTAGATATATAAGGAAAAAAATAATAAAATTCGCTTTTTAAAACCAGTACGACATGCAAACCTAATATTTTTTGTAGGTTACTTAATAATTATTTGGCCAAGTATGAGTCGAACCCGCACACAATACGGGTTCTGAAACCTAAATATATTATGGTAAATAACAACAAACACAGATGCCAAAGCAACATCAAGTCTTGACATTTAATTCGGCACCCTCTGAGTACTGAACCCAAATTTTTATAATTTTTTGAAACTTGTTTATATTATCGTCTTTAAGAAAAAGCTGAAACTAAGGTGACTAGCTCTGTGAAATTGGCGGGAAAATCGTAAAATGCACTAAATCACTAAAATCCGTGATTTTTGCAAATATTTTGTTTCTACGACTTTCCGTGACCGTGATTCGTTAGACTTAAAGTTCCTAAGTAGTGCCAATATTCCAATTATTTGGAAATTAATTTCAATTTTAATTTCAAGGCCAGATTTCTGTGAATACACCTTTAAATCGCAAGAAGAGAGACAGGAAACTCGCAAGAAAGGACTGAACGAATTACAGGACGGCGGGCGCAAGCGCAGTGTAATCGTGTGTGACGAAAACAAATCGGTAATGTCGTTATAATGATGGTAAATCTTCGCTCCCACATATTAGCCTCACGAAATAACAGTTAAAATAGCATAATTCACACATTATAGTTAATGAACGTGTACAATAAATTACTCATAATAATAATCTAACTAACATTATGGAAAAATTTTCAACTATTTTCTGGCTGGTAAAATTCACGATTAAAACACGTGAATCAGTGAAATATTATTTTGGAATAAAAGGGATTGGTTTTTAATATGACGACCGTTTTATATCACATTTTGTACGACGTTTATTATTGTATAAGTGACTTGGTCACACTTGTATTCTTATTTGGATGTATAAATTCAAAATAAGAGATTCTCCTCTCTGTGACTGCGGTCTCAAAGACGGCTCTTTGGACCTTTTTGGACCACATATTTTTCAATTGTCCCCTAAATGTTAACTGCCCTTCTATCTATCCAAGTTTAATTGAATCTAATGCCTTTCTTCCCGTTAATATGTCGTGTTTTTTAACTAATCCTACAAAAAAATTTATCTAATATAGAATAGAATAATTATTTATTAAAACATCAAAGGATTGACTGTGGAGGTACCACTCTTACTTGGAGATCCCCTCGAAGTAATTCGGGGGAGAGTAAGAGGACAGCTCACAGGCAAAAAACCAGGAGGCCCACCATGCCTGGGACCGATGGATGGGATATCCATCCCTAATAGCTGGGCCTTATATGGAACAGACTGGTGACGGCCAGCGGCGTCACTGGTGCGAGGGTTCCGGCACCGCGCTCACCAACCCGCCTGCCCAGCGTGTGTGAGTATGGGCAATTCTTCCAGGATGACCGCTGGGAGTGGCAAAGTCCTGGAAAGGCTTATGTCCACAAGTGGACGAAATAGGATGGATGGATGCATGGATGGAAAGCATCAAAGGCTCACTTTGTTAGTAAAACTGTGTTAGTAAGAAAATTGAAAATTAAAAAAGAAAAAAGAAAAATAAAAAATTAAATTAAATAAAAAAATATGCATTTAATAATTTAGGAAGGTGGTGCAGTCATTTCGCAGACATTGTCTAATGACAGAAATATTTTTTTTAAATTTGTTTAACACGTTTTCACGGTTTAAAACGAATTTGAAAAGAGACAAAATCGGAATTAAATAAAGAAAATAAAAAAAATGAATGTTAAAGTTTCTAAAAAATTCACGCCAACACCAAAATAGCTAGTTTGATACATAACCTTTATTTTACTTGTGTGGGAAGACTTACTAAATATTTGATATTCTTTGCTAAAGGTGGAAGTACTATGCCTCTCTTACTTTGTTCAGCATATTTTATCCTCAAGATTTATGCAGTAAAGATGCAAATTGATTGTTTATATTAATAGCAATCTCAATAAAGCGTCACCCGGATCTCGCTAATCTAAGTAATAATTGAAGTCGATGGCCTATTTACTGTACGAATGGTAGTAAAGGACCTCAATGAACACTTTAAAAGCCATTCGGTGTAAAGCCAATGCGCTAAAATTCATATAAAATCGAAGGCATAAATGGAATGCATGGAAATCAACTGTAGGTATTTATATGACGTCAGTAAAAGCAACAGGGACGAAACAGCGGGCGTTATCAATAAAATAAAAAAGGAAATAAAAATTAAGTAGCACATTTTACGGCGTCGTTTTGACAGTCAAGGACAAATTTGTCAAAATAAAAATTTTGACAAAATTGTGAACCTGTTAAAGAAATATAAAATGTGATGTTATTGAACATTGTCCGTGCTTTCTGCATATTTGTATTTTATGCAGGTAGGCCCATTTACAGAAGTCCAAAAATTTCTTTTTACTTGATTATATTATGACTAGCAATATAAAGATACATTAGTTTAGCAAAGATATATAGTTTAGAAGCTATGATTTTTTAGAGTTCTCTATGGAAAGTCCCTACTATTTACACATGAACTGGTCTAATGTAAAAACTTTGCATGGATTGAAACGAAATTTGGCATGAAAGTAATGTCGTAATGTAACTTGCCATTTATGTAGTTATCAAATAAATATAAATTTTCAAATAAAAATAAAAATTAACGTTATTAATTGACTAGTTTGTCTTTAAATGTAGTTAATATATATATAAATATAATAAAATAAAATAAAATTCAAGTTACTGTGAGATATATTTCGGGCCATCCTGAATCATGATCTGATTGGCCATATCATGAGTTTTGTTAAAACTACAGGGGTTACCACGCTCCACACCGCTCCGCTCCGCTTCGCTAGGCTCGCAAATCAGTGGGTCATGATCAGCAGCAACCTAACAAGCTACTCCTCACTTTGCTCTTCGTCGCACCTATTTTTGACTTTTTTGTTGAATAACTTGCGTAAATTTCACTTCATAATTATCATTATTTGACCAATTTTACGATATGGATAACACAGGTACTTACACCTATAATGTCTATGTTCAATTGGCCCATGCCTATGTCGTCGGAACATCGTAAAATTGGGCATATCATGGTCTGCCTAGGCATATCATATTTATGTTATAACTAGGGGGGTCGCCTCGCTCCACTCGGCTCCCCAAATTTATTTACATGTAAACCTAACATGCTCCTCCTCGCTCCGCTCGTACTCACACCTATTTTTGACTTCTGGTGAAAGATTTCCGATTTCATACTTTACGATCTGCCCGATTCTACGATCTGCCCACAACACTTACATGAATTGGATAGACTGAAGAAGGGCAAAATCGCACTGCTACTTTGATAAATAGGTTAACATTGGTACCAATTCGGTGAAGCACATCTTAACTTATTTGACAGAACTAAACTTAATTTACGAGTTCTGTCCTTGTCTTTTCGATAAAGAAAGAAAAAGACAGGAAGCTTAAAATAAGGTTAGTCCTGTAAAATAAGTTAAGACGTGTTATACCGAATCGATACCAATATTTAACGGAACCATGTATTGCAGGCAATACACGAACAGTACATGCACCCATCGCTTAGTTACGAATACATATATGACTCAATTTTTCCCCACCTCTCGATCTGAATATGCAAAATCAATTAACAAAATGCAAATTTTACAGTCTTTTAATTTCACCTTCGTATTGAACGGTCAGCGGTACGGACAGTAGGCCTACAGTAATTGATTACTGGTGGTTGGGCATCGATACTGCCTTATCTGGCATCGCACGACCGCACAATGTATAATAAACAAGGCGATGCTATCGAGCCCTGAATGAATCAGTGCAGTTGGCTGACGTTTCATAAGTTGGGGCTGAAGCTTCTTCCGAGTGAGGTTTCCGAGCCTGGAGGGTTGAGTTTTATTATCATGGGAAAGGAACTTGGCTGATTAAGCTGATGTGTTGTGGAGAGTTTATGAGCCCTTTTATTTTTAAATAAGATGGCCCTATTAAGGTGGGCCATCCCGCTCAGCTGCCATATAAATGCTTTAGGTGTTTGTGACGTCCTGATGACTTTGATTTTTTATAAATGTTTCCCTTCCCCCCACACCACACTCCGATCCATCTCTCATTAAAAGGTGAAATATGGCGAGATATTAAAAAAGCGTCGAATTTGTGAAATGAATTCAGGTAAAAACTGTTTTCCATGAAACGGTAACTGTTAATTTATAGAAAAGTGTATAATCTTAGTCTTCTTTACATGACTGACGTCTGTATGTCTCTTTTTTATTTCCGGTAGAGACAAAAATTGTACAACTTGAAATTTTGCTTTTTTGGCTGTATAGAGAGGTAGTTAGGTTTTGCTAGATAATACTTGAGAAAAAAAACCTGAAAAAAATATGCCGTTGACTTCATATTCAGTTTTTACTTTTTCTATGAATCTTAAGAAAAATCCAGGCGTAAAGGGGCTTCTTAAGCATAATTTTTTTATTGATGTCGTGGGCATTCTTTCGAAATACTTTAAACAAAAGTCAAAATTAGGTGCGACGACGAGCGGAGCAAGGAGGAGCATGTTAGGTATACAGTAAACAAATTTGGGGAGCCGAGCAAAGCGGAGCGGAGCGAGGCAACCCTTATAGTTTCAACAGAAATATGATCTGCCCAGGCAGATCATGATATGCCCAATTCTACGATGTGCCGATGATATTCGTTGCAATTTTTGGCATATCTCAAGGTCGCGGGTTCAAATCCCGTAGGCATACATTTATATTCTTGGTTTGTGCCCGAAGTACTCACCACGTTGTAATCGCCGGCTATGCGAGTGTGGACAGTAACTTTCATTTCACTGTACATCCTTGGAAACAAGGGGGTGTCAGAGAGATTGACCAAACTCGTCTGACACAATTTCCTATGTTCTAATACAAGCATTAAAAATAATAACTTATTATTATTTACTATATAAATAGTACGTATCGAGAATAAAGTAATCGCTAAGCCTGATTGTCGTTTGTTTGCCACATTTCGAAACATTTAATCAACAAATGCTCGGAGATAAGCAGCTCCCATTGTGGTGGTTGGAATGTGGTTTGGCGGTAGTTACGGATACCTCATTGTCCAATCACGAGATTAATATCAACTCCTGCGCATTGCGCATTGCAGATTACAGATAACGTGTCACTTGTTAGCCTGTATCAATTACGATACTTGTATGCATTTTAAAAAGGCTAAATTTTATGGTAATAAGGGTAGTTCAGTCGGTGAGAAGACGCCAGATCTTTATTTCATTCACCACTTAGTATTTTTTGTAATTTATGTACCTAATGTGAGGTGGAATATTTAAACTAGGTGGAAGAAAATATTTGTTGCCTCACACCTCCACTCAGTGGGACCACGTTTAACTTTTTTTTACATCATTTATTTAATTAGTAAATTCACTTATTCTAGGTACATACATTCAGTCAAGAAAGTATCGGGAATGGCTGATTTGTCTATGGTTCCAAATTCAAATGTTGTTAATTTTTGTTGTTGTAAGATTGGCACAACTGTTTTCCATTTTGGTGCGGAGTTTGAGTTGCATCTGTTATTTAGATTAAATACAGTGCTGTTTTTAGTCATATCATATGTTGTGTGTATTGCGAATTTCATAATGGACAAAAACATTGAACAAAGAGTTTGTCTTGAATTTTGTATCGCCAATGGAATTTCGTGTTCGGAGTCACTGAAAATGTTACAAAAGGCTTACGGTGAATCGACTTTGTCAAAAACACGTGCTTATGGGTGGTACAAAGCGTTCAAAAGTGGGCGAGATGTGATGGAAGATTTGCCTCGCTCTGGTAGGCCATCAACGTCTGCAACTGAAGTTAATATCGCAAAAGTGAAGAAAATAGTGACTGAAAATCCTCATTCAAGTTTGAGAGAGATAGCTGCCGAACTTTCTATGTCTCACGAGTCGATCCGTACCATTTTAAATAATCATTTGGGTATGAAACATGTTGCCGCTCGGCTAGTCCCAAAAGACCTCAATTTTCTCCAAAAACTCAATCGCATAAGAGTCGCTGAGGACATGCTAGAACGAGTCAATTCCGTCCCAACATTCCTGAAACGCATTGTTACTGGTGACGAGACGTGGGTTTACGAGTTTGACATGCAAACTAGTCAACAAGCTTCGTAGTGGCGCCTTCCAACTGAACCGAAACCGAAAAAACCACGCCAAAGTCGATCAAAAGTCAAAGTTATGTTGACTGTTTTCTTTGACTATCGCGGTGTTGTGCACTCGGAATTCCTGCCGGAAGGTCAAACGGTAAATAAAGAATATTATTTGAGCGTGATGCGGCGTTTAAGAGAACAAATTCGACGAAAAAGGCCGGATCTGTGGAAAGAAAATTCTTGGTTTTTGCACCACGATAATGCGCCTTCGCACAAGGCCATCATTGTGAACGAATTTTTGATCAAAAACTCAACAAATACCGTCGAGCAACCACCTTATTCACCAGATGTGGCTCCAGCCGACTTCTTTCTTTTTCCTAAACTCAAATTACCTCTTCGTGGCACCCGTTTTCATTCGGTAGAAGACATAAAGAAGAATTCGCAGCAAGAACTGAATTTAATTCCGGAAAAAGCGTTTAAAAAATGTTTTAATGATTGGGTTATTCGTTGGCGTAAGTGTATTGTTTCCGAAGAAGCATACTTTGAAGGTGATAAAATAAATTTTGATGGATAACTAACATTTTGTATATTATTGATTTTTTCCCGTTACTTTCTTGACAGAGTAGTATATTTCGTAAAACTTTGCAGTTTGTCTGCAAATAAATTAAATTAACCCTGACTACTTTTATAAACACACCTTATAAATATAATACTTGGAAACTAAGACATACATAATTTTGAAGTTATTTATGACATCTCTTCGCATGTCTGCTTTATAAGTACAATAATTGAATCGATTGTGTTATTGTCCAGATCCTTGACTGGGCAGGCGAAAGGTGAACCAGCTGTGCTATGAACTTGTGGATATGGACATAAGTTGCATTGATAAATATGCAAAATATAATTTTTACCGCTTTTAGTACTCCAAGTCCACATCCAGCCAGCGCACCATGAATAAATAGAAGGCAAAAAGAGTTGAAACATATCAGCGGATTACATGTATGTGATCCGCATTTTAAAACAGTAAAGTTTGATATGTATGAAATTCTAATATCACAAAAATAAATTAAAATTAAAATGCTTACAATAATTGCAAGTAATCATCCATCACATAGATTATTTATCACATAGTTAGTTAGTATTTTTAATCAGATAAAACATAAAGCAGACGGAAACTGAAATGCATAATGGTACGGGAGCCCAAAGGATGTTACACACACGTCTGACAATATCTAGGGTTTAGAAAAAGGCAATTTTAGAGTTTAGAAAAAGGCCTGACTAGTTTCACTGTAATATCTGATAACTGTCAAATACAATCGTAAGTAGCCGTGTTTATAGTTTTTATTGAGATATTATAAGAAAAAAACTACGGTTCACAATTTTCAATGTTGTCAAATGTGAAAATATGGATTTTGACATGACAATGTTGCAAAAGAATTTTATAATAAGGAAACTTTGATTGATATATCCAAATTCATACTGGAGACTTTATAAGTGATAAATAACAAGGTTCAATTTTATCCTTCCTGTGAAAAACGCAAAATAAAATTTTGGCTTTGTTGTTAAGCAACTATTGGGTGGTACACAAATAGTGGTTTTCGTATTTTGCAAAAAGGGTCATTGAACCTTCACCCTGGCTACTTATTGATTCTTCAGTATGAATTTGGCTATATCAATCAAAGTCATCTAATATACAGGATGTTGATTTGGTCAGCAATGATACTGGCCAGCAGCCAGAGCAGCAAAAAAAATATATACTGGCTACTACAAGCCGCGCTTATAAGGTCATTATAATATAAAATAGAGGGAAAAACATGGCAAATTAATGTCTACTCCACTTGAAAGATATCGTTTGTACCGTATAAAAAGAGCTTTTCTTACCTTCGGAACGTAAGCTTTCGGAGTTTGCCTTCAGCTCACGTCGAAACTAGCTTCAATCCTCTGGTAAGAAAAAGCGTATTTTTTTATTCGGTACGATTTTTTTTAATATTTTCTTTGTCATGAGTGTTGTGAACATACCTACTCTGTGACGGAAGTTGCTGACCAAATCAACACACTGTATATTTAGAGAAGTCCTTACTCACCGACTGATTCAACAATACCAGCTTTGGTGAAAGGATTGGATTGATTGAAAAGAAAAGCTGAATTTTGCACAGAGATTTTTCGTAATTCCCACGGGATCCACGCGAGCAACGCCGCGGAGCCACCGCTAGTAAGCAGTAAGAACAGCTTTTTTACGCCTAAACGCATTGAGACCAAAATTTTCGAAAATTAGCCACTTATAATTTCACCAAATTTTTTTATGCATTTTAGTGTCAGGAACGCAGTGTTCAACGTCTTCTGGGCTCCATAGCAATAAATAAAGTACTGCAACTGGAACTGACACATGCTAAGTCATGCCAGCTACTGGCATCCGATGTAGGATGATGGATTTTCTTTGCAAAGTAGAATAGATTTTTCTGATTGAAAGTCACATTTAAGATCTCTCTCTGAAGTAGGCTCCTTAAAATCTTTTGGTTTAAATGTGTAAGTTTCAAATGTTGAGGTTTTGAATACGAGTAATTTTGTATTATAAATTCTTTCGAATCTTTTGAATTGTTGATTGTTGAATCAATGGGAATCCACAGGTAAAGTTATTATCTGGGAAATAAATACTACGGTCCAGCTATGTCAAACTCTGTTGTTGTGTGTGTTCCTGTCACTTCCGGTTTTCCTACTGTTTTTCTCGAATATCTCGCATTTTTTTCACCTCCTCTTATCACCTGTATTCCAATGTGTTGCATATTTGTCATTGTTATGATATAAAATGATAACTGACTTTTCTTGTCTTATATTTGATTAAATATATTATATATATACGAAAACACAAAATATAATTATAGCTTGTAAAATATATTTCAACCACTAGTTGTGGTCGGCATCAGTTACATTTAGTATTTACAATGATATAGATATAAAAGTTAAAAATTAATAATTATAAATTATAGGTAACTAAAAAAATTGTACTGAATATTTTATTTTTATAGTGTTATAATGTTATTCATTTTTAACATGGGGTGTTTAGGAAATTAATTAACATTATTATTAAAGCAACCTGATACGGCACACTTTCCAAGAAATTAATCAAAAATCACAAAAAATACTACGCATAAATCATAATAATGTACTGAAATGACATATTTTCATGGCCGGATCGACGATGCGCCATCTACAGGGATAATTTGGCAGTGTGGATATTGTCGAATTGTCCAATTTTGTCGAATCTTTTATATATTGAAATATAATCATTTTTAGAGGGCCCAGAATTTACTTTACATTTTTAAACATTCATCCACAAGATATGAAGGATGTTTCAAACACGCCGCCTTTAAAATATGAAACAATTTACCACCGCTTCTCAAGAGTAAAAATGAGTAAATGCACGTTTAAAATTAAATTTAAAACAATAGTAATACGAGGGGCATGCCAAAAGAAATTAGATACTCAAAAATTATAAAATTATTCTTTATTACAAGTATCGATCTTTTCGAAGTATTCACCCTGAGCACGTATACACTTTACCATACGTCTGAACTAATTGGAAAATACCATAGACCACTCTTCTTTAGACACCTCAGAAATCTCAAAAATATAGGCAGCCAGTGCATCTTCTTTGCTTTCAAACTTCTTCCCCTTTATTTTTTCTTTGATTTTTGGAAACAGGTAAAATCACAAGGTGCTAGGTCAGGGGAATATGGTGAGTGAGGGAGGATTGACGCATTTTTTGAGTCGAAAAAGTCAAGTGTTTTGGCAGACGTGTGCGACGCCGCATTGTCGTGGTGCCTGAGAAGGCGTCGGATTCCTGACTTCGGTCGCTTGTCACACCAAGCTGATATTACTGTTGGAGCACAAACTGTCACATACCATTCGGAGTTCATCGTTCTTTGATTCTCTAGCACTACAGTAGCAATATGATCCGTTTTGCTGAAAAACGAAGCGACCATTTTTTTCTGTGTGCTTCGTGCACGGCAACATTTCGTTGGAGTTGGCTCATCTTCAAAGCACCATACAGTCGAATGTCACTTTGTTTCGGGATCATAGTTATAAAGCCATGTTTCATCACCAGTCAGTATATCATACACATTTTTTTTCTCGCCACCGTCGAATTTATCTATCATGAATAGGCACCAATCCAACCGACGGTCTTTCTGCTCATCGGTAAGTTTGTGCGGCACCCATCTCAAACAACATTTACGGAGAGAAAGGTGGTCGTGAATTATGGTTTGCATTGCTGCTGATCCAATTCCCTGTTCTCGCTCCAGCTCTACATACATAATTCGTTGGTTTTCGCGAATAAGTTTTTCGACTGCACGAACGTTTTCTTCTGTGACCGCGGTTGGCAGCCGACCTGTCTTCGCTTCATCTTTGAGACATCCCCGTCCTCTTTTAAATTCAGCAAACCAATTAAATACTGTTGTTCGTGAGCAACCAGACTCACCAAAAGTAGTAGCCAAAAGTTCAAAACATTCTTGAGGCTTAAAACTTTTTTATAGTCATAATAAATCATAGCGCGACAATCACTTCGACTGAGCTCCATTGCTGCAAGCGAATTCCCGCCAGATTCTCGGAAAAATGATGCTCATCCAAATAAAAAAAAAAAGAAATGATGTGCGTTCTATTTTCAGATATATCAACAAACAACCAGCCTATAAGATGATGTATAACTTGCCAGTGTCAATCAAAGGAGTAAAGAGTATCTAACTTCTTTTGGCATGCCCCTCGTACAACGTCAAAAACAATGCGAAAATTTAAGGCAACCTTATAAGATTAATTTCTTTACATATTACTAGGAAAACATTTTATCTTCGAATATACACCCTCATATTAAATCTAACACACATTAATCTCAATATATCGTCGTCTTACATTACACTTCACACCAGGCACACTTTACAAATACTAATGTTTTTCTGCTGTTACCCTTTATTCCTATTTCTCACTCTGAACATTATGAGTTGGGGGTTCCTGAAAACCAGCGCTGCACACTGTGTAATAGTGTCAGCAAATGCTAAGGACTTTCCATTTGTCAAGTATAGGAATGTTTAATGTCCAAGTTTTGGATACTTCTCGTTTGATTTTCAAAAAGTTATTGATGTCATTTTACTGATTAGGTAACGTACTTTCGATATCAGTTTAAATTTTTTTGGTATCTGTAATAATAACGATTACACCATGTATAGACATAGCTCTGTGACTACTTGTACTTCTGCTGTTTACCTAAACAAACTGACTATATTGCTTATTGTATTTATTTATTACACTGTAATATATTTATTTACATATAATAGTTAACAAAAACCTTAATAGAAAAAAACAAACATTGTGTACAAAGGAGGTAACAGAATAAATAGCATACTTGTATAAATATATTAGCAAAAAGTATATTGAAAAGTCTGCAAACTGATAAAGCGATGCTACATCCAAGTTGCAAGTAGCCGAGCATTGTAAATTATGAACTAAATGACATCTGTAACAAGCTCTGGCCTGACTTGCATAATCGCAGTCCTTTGTACTGATATATATTTATGATAAAAGCACCATTCCCTCCACTCTCCAGTCTAAGTCGAGATTGAAAATGTACTTAAGTCGACGATAAATCACAGAGGGACTCGTAAAGGACAGTCACGATGAAAAGCCTTACAAAGGCAAAACGAGAATACTGCCATTTTATTTTATAGGACTGGACCCATGGCGGTTGATTCAATAGTTACGTCGCTTTCACAATAAATAAAGTTCACTAGGTTCAAGAGCCGATGAGTAAATCTCATTAGGATTTATTGAAGAAAATAACTTTTTCAACACATTTGCTCAAAAAATGCATTTACAAAGCCTGAATACATTGTTCGAAAGTTAAACATTACGCACCATACAATGGAACGTGCGGTAAAATAGGTACTCTCACCTAAGTACCTATTTTACCGCATCCTCCGTTGTATAGCGCCGTGCGTATCCTTTACGTTTTTTTTTAATTTCCATAAAAAATATATAAGAATTCCACCAAGGAGTTTCACATTACGAGAATAAATAAGCTGAATGACCGAAACTCCTTGGAAGCGCTTTTGCTCAATACGTCTGTCTCACTTTAATACGAAAGAGAGAATGAAACGAAAGATGTAGTTCTATATTTCACCACATGCGCGTGGCGCCATTTGCATTTCAAATGCGCGCCATTTTAGTTAGCCCATTTTCATATCAAATTAGAAACGTCAAAGATTGTTTGTTGCGACTTTCCGAATAATAAACAAAATAATAATATGAATTCAAGTGACGAATCCGATATTAATATGGATTCTACTCCACCTGATATCATGAATGAGGCACAGATTGCAGAAAATGGTCTGTTGCCGCCAAAATCGCGAGAGCGCTATTTAATGACTTACAATAATTTTATATCATGGAAGACTCGAAGAAATACTCAATCATTCTCTGAAAATATTTTGATGGCTTACTTCAATAGAAGTATAAGCCGTCCTCAATGTGTTCAATATATTCGATGTTAAAAAGCACTCTAAAAACCAATAATGACATAGATTTAACAAAATAATTACATAATCATACGTGTCATAATCATAATAAATACGTGTGAATATAATAATGCCAGTCAGTCGGTTAAGCTTCCAAAGCAGCAAATTTCACTGAATTTTAATAATTGTTTAAATTTTACTGTTAATTTCAAAAATAGTTCAATGAAAAAGTTCGTTTCATTACCTATTGTACTGTTTTCTCGCAAATGTGTTGAAAAACGTTGTATGACACACGTGCGGAAATTGGTTTTTACAAACTCGTGACTATGGTAAGCCCTCGACTTCTACTTGTTTGTAAAAACCAACTTACCGCACTAATATCATGAATAACCTTTGACTGAATAAACGATAACAATTAGTCGGTGCACGATTTGTTGCGGTGTTTAACACAAAATACTGCTGCAAAAACATGGTTGAATGCCATGACGCGTTGTCGTCTTCTTGACTTCTTATGCGCTTCGGCGATTGTCGCGCACGCGCACTGCAATCCCGCTAAATACACGGAATATTTACAATATTACCAGGGTATTTTCTAATTTTACGTATTCAAGGAATACCATACGTAATTGCATAATTCACAGCAACTATGTTTATTGTTTGTTAGCGCGCTTGTTTATAATGTTTTGCCGACCTCCGCATTGCGTACAGAATGCAAAGAAATTGTTTGTCGGGAATTAAATTATGAACGTTTAAAAGTACCTATACCCTTTAAAATTACAATAGTGAGTGAGGTACCCATTCTTAATAGAATATAGACTATTATTCGCAACATTGCAAGTTGCAACACCTTTAACTTTTAAGCTCGGAACACATTCTTGTGAAGTCGTAACTTACTCTTATTTATTTATTTCTCTGGAATTTAGAGCAGTATACCCTGCTTTATTGGTGGTGTTGTGGTAAGAAAGCTCAGGAGGTCAGAACTATATCATTTTCACAATAAAATTCACAATATATCTGCGGCGTAGAAAAGGGTATAAGTTATGTTTCTTAGTAAATTTTCAATTTTGTTAAAATTATATAATAAATAAAAGTTTAATAAAACTTTACGGAATAAATAGTGAAAATACAGAGAAACCCCGCATCATTATAAAATACGAGCGTACCAAATTTTTGTCACCTTGTCTTTAAAAAGTAGATTACTGCCGCGACCAGCAAGTTAGGCACGAACGTTATAATTTGGGACGAGGCGTTATCAACGCCCAATGAGCATTTTTCCTTCTGTCAAATTTAGTGTTAAGAGGATGGCATACTCTAGCAACTTTTTTTATTACCTGTCCAGCACAATAAGTTTAATGGCAAAGACTTTATTTGCTTTTCATAGAGGCGATTATATGTTGGCTCTTTGGCCTCTTTTTCTTGGACGCGTAATACTAGTGATCACGCAGCGAAACAACAAATTGGTGTGTTTTTAGCTAATACTGAAATATTTTGTAGGGAAAAAAATATTGAATTTAGGTGATATACTTCATATTTCTATTACCTACTTTACGAAAAAAAAATCAAGTTGATCTCCAAACCGCGTTCTTGAAGCGAACGTTTGAAATAAAAAAAAAAGAGGGTGCAAAACATTTTTTTTTGACAAAAGTATAAATCTTAGTACATTGTTTATACGTAAGATCCCTAGAGAAAAGATTAATAAACCCAATATATTTTTTTAAATACAAGGAGAGTCCGAATTTCTTCAAACGAATCCTAGATAGCCTGGAGTTGGTCATGCTCTAGGCTCAGGTACAGTCTTAAATAAGATTCCTAAATGGCACTGTCATATTCTTTAGCAACAGAATCAAAGACAAAATTTGCACAGATTTCAAACAAACGAAAAACCACTTTGACATTGATTGCTACGAAACAATTTTATCTATAGTGACATGGACAGCGCCATCTGGAGGAAAGCTAAGAACTAAGCAAAAAAAACAACGAGAAAAACGCTCATTGCCGCCAATACTTTTCTCAAACAATGCGATACGTTTTTACTTTTTATAGTTCAAAAAGTTGATATGCTAGGTACTTTTTGTAGTAAAGTTTTCAACTAGAGACTCTACTACAGATATTTACTGTCTTGGTCCTTCATTCAAAATAATTTCATCGGACTCTAATTTCTTCGTTTGATTAAATAAAATAAGTACCAATAAAATGTTCACTTTTCGCGCACCATATTTTTTTTTTGTTGTTTTGCCTCGTTTGTATTCAGCCAGTAACATTTAAAAACCTCTTTGGTCATTGAAGTTGCTGTGAATAAACGTAACAAAACCTTATTCCGTATTCAAATAATACGACAGCTATGGGTTTTCATACTGAAATTGCCTGCGTGATAACATATGACAGATATGGATTTTCATACTAACATTGCCGGCCGCTGATGGCTTGCTTTAACCACTACTAGAAGTTTCATTTATCTCAAACAAGGTTCTTTAAATTATGGTCGTATTACGCCATTGCTTGAGAACATTATATTATGTTACTTAAATATTTATTTGAATAACATTGATACTAAGAAACCTTTCTTATGAAGGTCGTTAAGTTTACTTGCAGAGGTCATTCAATTAATAATTATATTAAAAAATAAATTGTCGTTGGCTCCCTTACTATTAACGACAACGATACAATTTTACAATGGTGTTACATTAATTATACTATGAAATAAAGATCATTTACAAATACTCGTGAAAGAGAAGAGTTAGATCTTTTATGGGCGAACGGCAATAAAAGTAAGAGTGCATTTGTAAGAATGCCTGTCTGACGATGATTGCGAGAATATACAGCATATTATGGTATAAACATAATTAAAATGGTGTTATTTTATTGTTATAATATTTTTAAGTATATCGGGGGTGAAAGTATTTGAAATTGACGTGCATCGTCACACATTTGATTTACTGATTATTGTAGGGTTCCGTAGTTGCCCAGCACAATATGCGAGGACAAAAATTATGCGTGTGTATGCTTTCTGTCAGTTTTTTTTAAATTATAAAAGACGTTTTACTTGTAAAAGATTACTTTAATTCTTTATTTTTGTATCGTGTGAATACAATAAAGTATCTATATTCATTCATACAAGATTCCTCGATATTCCTCTTATTAACAAAAATATACAATAAGTATATCAAATAACTCTATTGAACCAACCGCCTTCGGATGGACAGACATACCTCAAGTCTCGTGTATAAGGTAAAGGTTTCCTTTTTTAGGGTTCCTTAATTCATTACAATGTTGTGTTCTTTAATGCATTAGGCTGTAAATAACTGCACAACAACTATAAACACGCTTTAAGGACCGGCTCCGTCAAACATGCTTTCGCGTTTGGACAATTTTGCTTATTAAATCAAAATATTCTTAACAATTTTTTTAAAATTATTAGTTAAGAAGTTGAACTGCACTACGTATCTTTCAGATTTGAGACAAGTATCACAATCATCGAGAAAAAAATCGGAGATATATGAACTAATTACGGAAATATCAGTCTACTGAGCTGACTACAAAAATAATATTTTTTTCGAGAGTAAAGTTATTAAATTATTTATATATATATAATTTTATTAAATTATTAATAAAAATAGAATATAATAGCCTTTCCATATTTTATGGGAATTTTTCGTTATTTGAAAATAAATACTCAACCATTCAACATTATTACCGTACAGAGAAATTACAGAAAAAAATTCAATATTACTAGTCTATTTCTTTTAAAATAACAATTTATATATAAAAATTTAAATTTATGATCTGGTACTTTGATCCCATAACACAAAAAAAAAACCATTTGCAACAAAAACATTTTTTTTTCTTGTTGTTGCAACAAATTATATTTTTCGTGATTTTAGTGATTTTTCAAATTTTTTTTCTTGATGATTGTTATTGTGTAATCATGTCAAATATGTGAAAAACATAATGTTGTTCTACTTACATTTTATTTGTTAAGAATATTTTGTTTTATTATGCTAAGTTGTCCAAACGCGAGAGCATGTTTGGTGAAGCCGACCTTTAAAGTTGTTGAGCAGGATCATTAACAAAGTATTATATAAAATCACACAACTTTGCTAGAAAAGCTTAACTTAAATTAAACTATTGTCACCTAATGCCATAAATTTTAAACATTTATTTCATACTTTGATTAAAAAATAATGAAAACAATAATAAGTTGTGCGATTGGGAACGAAAACTGACGCAACCACCTTAAGTAATCAATTTCATAAAAATTGGCTCAACATGAAACCTATTTTTCCTTTCGTTTAGAAAGACATTTTTTTGCGTGATTTCTCTGTGCAGAAAAATGTTGAATATTTGAGTATTTCTTTTAGAAGTTTGAAATTTTTTTCCCATGTAGCACACGTATGAGAAAATATCAGAAAATTACTTGTATTTAATTATTCAAGAAATTATAATAATTATTTATCAAGTAATTAGACCCTTTGGATATGTGGCAGGCATATAGTGTATTTTTGTTTTGTTTGTATCTAGTAAAATTCCGCAGTTTACAAACGGCGCAGCGCCGTCAGTTTCTAAACGCTCGCTGTTTTGCAGTTTGCCGTTCGGCAAATAAAAAATGCCCACCGTTTGAAAAATGACTTTTTAAAAATTTCGTCATTTACCAAAAAGTGAAAAATAGGTGCGATGACGAGCGGAGAGGAGAATCATGTTATGTTTACATTTAATTATATATTGGGAGTCAAGAGAATCGGAGCGGAGCGAGGCGGCCCTCAATACTTCTAGCCGAATTCTACTACATATTTGACGAAAATTCGTCAAATAGCAAAATAGTGAGCGTTTAGAAACTGATGACGCCGTTTGTAAACGGTGGAATTTTACTATTAGCCTAGATAGAGTTTCATGAATCGTAAGTGTCAAGTTAGGTGGGTCACTGAGGAATAAGTTTGTGTTTTACATGGTATATACGGAACTCTCAGAGCACGAGTCCTATTCACACTTGACCGCCTTTTTATTGAATCACAAAAATAAGTTTAAAATGGCGGTGTTTTATTTATGTATTAATGAAATAGGAAGTTGAAGAATGAAAGATGGCGTCAATTATTATTGTATGAGGTTTTATGTTAGAGTTCCGCTGTCTAACGATCGATGCTCGGCTGCAGTGGATGCAGTCAATGCACTATTGAAATTTATCGTGTCCTGCGAATCTACAGCCTCTTGAACCGGCCGTAGTGTTGCCAGTCGGAATTAATTTGTAAATTTTAGAAAGATGTCCTTGTTGACTATGAGGAGTTATTTGGTTCGAGTTTCTTTTGGCGTTCTCGATAAAAAAGAAACGTTTTTTTCTGATACAACCCATACAGTTTGTGTTTAAGTAAGCTCAACGAATCGTATCTAAATTCAGTTATTTCTCCGGATGTCTCCAAAATTAGCAGCTGGAGCTTAGTTAGTAGGAAGTTGGACTGTCAGTCTCGAGATCCAGGTTTAAATCCAGCTGGTCGGACGTGATCTTTTCGGAATTTATGCCAATGGTAATACATATACGAATAGGATGTACTGTATCAATATACCTACTACTATAAATATTAGGTCAGCGTTAGATTGTAAAATCCGATAGTCTATAATTTCACTAGTGAGATTATAATTTCACGGTAGGTTTTTTTAGCTTGTTTAAAAACTAACCTCACCTAACCTAGTGAAATTATAAACTATCGTATTTTACCATCTCACGCTCACAAATATATATTTAAATAATATTTTCAATGCATGTGCTCGTAAAGGCCCACTTTTTATGCATCAAAACCGAACAGAAAGTCGATTATTTTGCCCTAGGGCTTTATTATTATTATTATTTTTTTATTTATTTACAACGGTTGGCTAACCTGCAGCCTTTCCTGTGTACCATAGACGTTATACTTTTTTTACACCGTTTAACGGCTATGGATACAGTCCTTTTGAGCCAATTATAATTTAAAGTTCACAAGATTATATTTGTTTTCATTTCCTCACACTATGCATTGAAAAATGTAGTATGATACACGGGCGTAAAAGCAATAAATTACTCGGTTACGTTTAAAACACTCGCTACGCTCGTGTTTTAAATCGTCCTCGTAATTTATTCCTTTGCGCCCTTGTAGCATAAACTACTATTTCAATGCATAAGCTCGTAAAGGCCCACTTTTTATGCATCAAAACCGAACAGAAAGTCGATTATTTTGCCCTAGGGCTTTATTATTATTATTTTTTTTTAATTTGTTTGCAATGGTTGGCTAACCTGCAGCCTTTCCTGTGTACCATAGATGTTATACTCTTTGTTCCCACTGTTTAACGGTTCTGGATACAATCCTTTTGAGCCAATCATAATTTAAAGTTCACTAGATTATATTTGTTTTCATTTCCTCACACTATGCATTGAAAAACGTAGTATGATACACGGGCGTAAAAGCAATAAATTACTCGGTTACGTTTAAAACACTCGCTACGCTCGTGTTTTAAATAGTCCTCGTATTTTATTCCTTTGCGCCCTTGTAGCATAAACTACTATTATTGATGTGGAAATAACACATGGTCAATTGAATAGCAAAATATCACGTCACCTTTGTTCGGAACGTGATTCTAAATACGGCGGCGATAAGGCATTCACGTCGCATTACTTTATTATTTCTACCTTTGGTCTCTAGAGTATATTCTTTATACAAAAGTAGATCGTCACGACACGAATCCCCGAGGAGGTGTCAGGGCTGTTTTCCTATTATGGACTGTGAAATACACCCATGTTCCAATGACGATTATTAAGTCCCAATATGATGGGTAGTGAGGTCTACCACCATCATTCGGGCACAAATATGGACTTACACCTTAAGGGGCAGGTACCCGTCAATGACCTTGAGTCGACCTGTGTTGGTACAACTATCGACAGAAACTATATTGAAATAACGTTCATATTAGCGCGCACTGCATTACGACGACGTCGCTGGGTGTCTGGATAGCGCAAAATAGGAGAAAATAATACTTTTCACAAGAAGATTTCAGAAGAAGATGAGCATAAAAAAATTTTAAACAATAATTTTGTAGATCTAAAAGTTGTCTATAATTTGGTGAAAGAAACATTATAATCGCTTCGTAAGAGAATTCATGCAAAAATAATATGAAACTTTCGATAACTATCGATATTTTTTGTCAAAAATAACAACAGGAAATAAATGTCAAACGAAAAATTTATTTTTGACTTCATTATGCCTATCATATACTATTTTTTATGTTTTAGGACCACCCGTGAGAGAGGAGCAAGCCTTCAAAGACAGGTCCAAATTGCAGTTGGAGTATTCACCTTAATTCTATATAAATATTTAGATCAGGCAACACCAGGCAGTGCGCAGGACCGGGTTGATGCCCCGCTCGGTGTTAGGATACTTACTAAGTATAGTTCAGTAGTTTAAACCACGTTCGGGATAGAGCGACGAACCCGGATGGTTACAATAAAATGGATGTAAATTACTTGTAGTGACTAAAATAAAAACCGAGACCAGTGGTGTATATGTCATATTCATATTGAAACAGACAAAGCAGTATGGGGTAGCACCATTGCCTTTTACTAATGTTAAAAGAATATAACAAAATTAACATTAAAATACATTTTTAAAGATGGTTTACTGCGCCTGATGGAAAGCGGCAATGAGAACTGGGATTAAGCGCTACTGTGAAAGTGAAAGCAGTTTGTTCAGGGAAGTCCCTGGAAGTACCTAAAATCTACAGAAGTTGGTAACGGATGAATGAACGTTTCATCATGAGGGTAGTCTACCACCAGTTGAAGTGACAGGATTTGTCAGTTAGTTGGTGGGTCTTCGTCTAACAAGTCCAGGGTGCGCCCTCAGGCCATATAAAAACTCAAGACGCAGCGCTGTCAACATTAATGTGAGGCCGGTTTCGTAAACATGTGTGTTAGCGAGTGTTGCCGCGTAGTAAAAACTGAGACAGATTACGCATGTGTGAGTTTCAAGACGTGTACTAACATGAAACTGTCTCACGTTTTGCCTGCTTCACCCGTTACATGTAGTGAACTACGTCTTGGCTTTATATTTGGTGTGAGGATGAGCCAGGCATATTTGGAGAAATAAGGTCCTGAACCTACTGACGCTCCTTAATAGTTTTTGGGATGAAACCTATACTGGTTGATTGGTTGATATAGCTATACCCTTTCCACTTAGAGCACTCAAAGCATTTCCATCAACAATATGTCAAAAGGATCTGCTAGCTTGGTCATATAGAAACCTACCTTCGTAATTTTCGAGTTTTACCTGCGATTATTAAGTCCCAAGTGATTTTTAAGTATCGAGTTTTTCTACCTCGGCAGATCATATTTCTGTTAAAACTAGGAGGGTTGCCTCGCTCCGCTTCGCTTCGCTCGACTCCCCAAATGTATATTTACATGCAAACATTAGCACGCTCCTCCTCACTCTGCTTGGCGTCGCACCTATTTTTGGCTTTTTGTGAAAGATTTTCGATTTCATAATTTACGATCTGCCAATAACATATCCACCAATACATACTAAAATGAGAGTATGAACTGCAAATAAAACATTGAGGAGATTAATATTTCTTAAAGAATTTAGCTGGGAGAAGCGAGCTGGTAGGTAAGGTTAGAAGGTTAGGTATGGCGAGACGCGAAGCAGTGGAGCGACTGACATCGTGGTTATTTTTTATATCAAACCAAGAATTCTTCAGCGCAAAGCATTATGCTAATTATAAGACTGTGACATACGGACGGACGGCCGGGTGGACGGACAAGGGTGTCTCACCATAAAGGTTCCTTTTGTACCTTTTAGGCACTAGGGAACCCTAAAAAAGAATTTTGGAAACAAAGTGGACTGCACTGGCTCAAAATGGCGGACCACACTAGTGTTAAAATAAATAAAAGAATAAGCAATTGCAACTTAAGGCGATAAGTGTTATTCCAGGATATAAAGGAAATTCATTTCCTCGAGTTGTATATTTGTATGGAAAAAAAGGCAAGTAAAATTTTGCCTCTTCATATTGATTTATTAATGTATTTACAATGTAAAACACGTAACCGACAATATTTCATCAACCATGTCGTAAATTATATCATAATTTTACAGCATGGCATTTTAGTAATAGACATTAGATAAAGAGTAAAGTTTTATGAGCTTTGACCCTATAAAGCTGTGAACTAAAGCTTCTCGCTTGATACTTTGTAATATAAGTTATGGTCTTTACATGTTATATGTAAACTGTAGTATGAACCAGGCATCAAGTTAAGTGACTTTGTGAGTATCTTCTACCAATGACATGCATGATGATATCACACAAACTTACCTACAACAAAAAACGGCCAAGTGCGAGTCGGACCCGCGCACGAAGGGTTCCGTACCATTATCTATAAAAACGGCAAAAAAATCACGTTTGTTGTATGGGAGCCCCTTTAAATATTAATTTTATTCTGTTTTTTTAGTATTTGTTGTTATAGCGGCAACAGAAATACATCATCTGTGAAAATTTCAACTGTCTAACTATCACGGTTCATTAGATACAGCCTGGTGACAGACAGACAGACGGACGGACAGCGGAGTCTTAGTAATAGGGTCCCGTTAACGTTAGCATGTTAGCTCTTAAAAAATATTTTGCTATTGTGTAGTATACATTGTCATGTTCTTAGTCTTTTTTGGTTCCATATGCAGAACTGCACTGGGGCGCTAAGAAAAAAACAGAAAATATTCCACAATAATATTAGGTCTTTACATGAAATTGCCGTTTCTAAAGATAATTTGAAAGAAACTCAGTTTTCAGTACTCACATTTTTGCATTTTTCTTAGGAATGACAAATCCAAATTTTGTATTTTCTTACGTGTATGAATGAGAAAACATTAAGCTAACAGCACCATTAATTTAATTTTTGAAAAGTATCAGCTGTAAAAAAATATTACGAATCTTATCATGGAAATGGATGGCAATTAGGACGAACTGTTTTTGAAGATTTAATTTTTATAATCAAACTGAAAATAAAAACAAAATTTAATACTTAGATGTATTAACCTTGAAATCTTGGTTATATAACCTTGAAATCAACTTTTAAACAAAAAGTAAATAATTGAAATAGCTATTGAATTACAGGAATTATGAACTCATGAACCTTTAAGAAATTTTCGGCAATTTCAAATGTAAAGTTCTATTAAAATAAAACGAAATTATAAGTGTTTTCTCTATAAAATTTAGTAATTTTACTTCTTTTAAGGCGATATGTAAAAAAATAGAGGTGCTTCTTTTTTGTGTATTTCATGAAATACACGGAAAGTTCTAATACAGTTCTGGTATATGCATTTTGACTATATAATCTAGGGTTTTGAAATTGGAAAACATGTTTGGATAAATTTTCCTCGATAGAAATAATTGTTGAAATGAGGTCTTCAAACACACTTTTTCTCCTCGTTTGACGAATAGGACCCATATACAGAACTCAAACATATTTTATTAGGTCTGTTTCAACAATATCTAGAGATTTGATATTTGAAATTTCGCTAGCTATTTTAGTTTTTTTTATAAAAATTATAAAACTAACATTTTTCGCTTTCGCCCTAAATCCGCCCCTCTCGCACTGAGCGTGTTTTCGCTTGGAGTGACAGTGACAAAAATAAAATTCGCATAGCCTCTTAATGGACCGCGTACATTTATATAACATAAATCAGTGGATCTTGATTTTGATTTTGATCCCTTATTGATGTTTGAGTAAGTATATGGGCATATGCGGCAGTGTATCTCCAATAATCTTAGATCGAAATAAGTTTGAATAATGGCTAGTTGCTTTAAGATTTAATACCGCTGCTTTATTTAGAGCGCCCCATCATCCATCATGGTGTAGATTGACGGATAATTGGACGTCCAATATTCAGAAGCTGGGCTCTTTTATTTATAGCAAAATATGAGTAGAGAATAAGAATATATTCAAAAATTGGCTTTATGTACTGAATCTCATCTACATATTGATTAAGTGTACCTTTCTGCTGAATAAATGCTTTGTCTTTGAAATTTACGGTATCTGAACCACATACATTTTCTGATATTTTAAATTTATATCTCCCGTACTCATTTAAAATAGTTATGGGTTTCCACAAATTTATCAAAAGCCTTGATGTTCGTTTCCTCGTCCTCGTTCAATAAATACTTGCCCATACAAATTATTCTGAGAAAAAAAACTTTTAGTGGAATCAGTAAATTGTGAACGTCATTTTCTTAACAAACTTCTGTGCTAATTTTAAGTTTTAACTATAATTTAATGTACCAAATATATATTATGTTCCAAATAAACATGATTCTATTCTATTCTATAATCGACAAAAACATATCGTCATCTCGCATATCGTTTTTTCATTCACGTTACGTTATCCCATCCCTAAAACCTCTTCTGTGAATTTATTTTGTCTGAATACAGGAATGCCTTAAAAGTGCGATTTTACCTAAAAATGTTATTTAAAATGACAATTTAAAGCATTTTTCAGTGATAATTAATGCACGAGTGTGTAAAATAGTGTCTGTAACTTACTGTGGTAATCTACGTTGCGTGATTGTTTAGGAATATCGTGATATGTGATGGAGTGAGCTTTGTTTACTACTTAAGTCATGTATAAAAACACGGACTATACACATACTTGATAATTATGATTTTAGTAAATCCAATTTGTTTTTTTCTTCACTTTAAAATATTTGAATATTTGTAAGCGTATGCATTAACGAAGAAGTGAAATATATACTTATGTATAGTAGTTACCTAGTAGATGATAGATAATTCACTTCGAGTTTTTCATTACAGTCTATAAAGCATTCGTAGCACATTGATGGCTAATGTAATTCTGATAAATTACACAGTAGAGGTGGAATGAATTATCATGACGAGTAATTTTTAGAAGTTGCTTGTAGAGTCGTATGTGATGTAGGTTTCTGGTTAGAAATTATTGTTTCGACATGTTTTTTTAATTTCTTAACTATATTATCCATATTGGTTTTTATGTTGCTATATCGTGAGAATACGCCGACTTCTAGATAACATAATGTTTCAGGAATAAAGAAGTCGGCAAAAGTATTGTTTCGGTACCATCGGTCATAACATTTAACAATTATTTTTAACTTTTTAGCGAATGACTGCAGTTACTATTTAAGGTGGCTACTATTTTTATGTTAAAAGTTTATTTAATTTTACATGTTTTACTTTGACGGGTTAAAGTATGTATGGGTAGTTCTTGCAAACGAGCTGTTGATAAGAAACGAAGTTCCAGTGAGTATAATGACTACATATAAGTAGCTTTCTGCAATCAGTATCCTAACACAAACTGATTGCTGCAATCATCCATTAAGGAGTTCTAAGCCAGGGTTGAAAGTCAGGTGGGTATTCTGATAATTTCCCAGTAATGCCCTTCAATCAGCACCCTAACACAGTGATCGCCGCAATCTTGAGTTATGTGCTTTTATCTGTTGAGGAGTTCTATGGTAATGAGGCCAGGATTGAAGGTCAGGTAGAAGAATGTCGATTTTCAAGTAATACCCTGCAATCAATATCCTGATATAAAGCGGTTATTCAATCTCGAGAGGTGCGCTGTCATTTTCTGAGAGGTTCTACTACCTATCTCTGAAGACCTTCATCAGATCATGACCAAACTTAAAATGAAACCTACCTGCACACTCTTCCAAGCAACAATAGAATAATTCAAATCGTTTCTGAAAGGAGTAACAACACCAAAAAAAAGAGAGCCTTCTTTTTTTATGTCGGTTAATTATTGTCAGCAGGAAAAACATTAACCTTCACTATACATATATAGCTTGAAGTTTTGGTGTATGATTTACGATTAAATAATTTGAAAATGGGATCCAAAAATCCAAGAATTTACGATGCATCCATAGATACATATACTCACGCCTGTCTCCCAGACGGGTAGACAGAGACAACAGATTTCCTCCTGCTACGATTCTGACTATTCCTGACACACCTCTTTGGCATCTTCCACATTCATCAATCTAGTTATAAAAGCTTTTCTTTTCCGGGTACTTTTGATCTTGCGCTTCTTCAGTATGTTAATTTCAATGTCAATTTGGTCAGCATATGTCCTTCCAGGGTGGCCTGGTCGCGTATATACAAATGCTGATGCAGCACAAACATGGGCTGCTCTGCAGCGCAGCTGCATCCGTATGAATAAGGTATTACAAGCATTACTGCACCCCAGATACTTGACGACTGTCTGCAATGTGGTTGGAAATGGATAACATTTTCCTTACGAAGGCAACTGCAACACAGCTCGCTCTGTCTGTGATGCAGCCTGATACACACATTATGATCGTATTCGGAACGCAACACGTTGTACGAATATAATTAAATACATATTACAACATTTAAAAAAAACCGGCCAAGTTCGAGTCGGACTCGCGTACGAAGGGTTCCGTATCATTATCTATAAAAACGGCAAAAAACATGTCTGTTGTATGGGA
This sequence comes from Ypsolopha sequella, assembly GCA_934047225.1. Lineage (NCBI taxonomy): Eukaryota > Metazoa > Arthropoda > Insecta > Lepidoptera > Ypsolophidae > Ypsolopha > Ypsolopha sequella. The sequence continues at coordinate 17,421,103 of OW203996.1, forward strand.
GCCCCCTTAAATATTTATTTTATTCCGAACAGAAATACTTGTTAGTGTACCTAATTCCAAAACTACTCCTTTTTAAAAATAAAACGATAAAATTTTACAGCATTGTCTTTTTTACTGCCTACTCATATATAAATTATCATATACACAACACTTATTTCAGTAAAAAGTTCCAGGCACGCCACTGCTGGGTAGCCAGTATAGTTTGATATATTTATACATAAGGTCTTTCAATTTAAATGGAAAGTAATTTAAGAAGTGATTCAGTATCGTTAATACATCACATTCCAATGAAATGTGCTTTTTTTTGCGCGAAATTTTTCTCCACTTGTCCATACAAACTGAGTCAGCTGATCGGACCACTTTGTACTGAGAAGTGAAAAAAAAGTTCGCGCAAAAAAAAGTGCTTTGCAGTGGAATGTGATGTATTAACGATACTGAATCACCTCCTAAATTACTTTCCATTTACATTGAAAGACCTTATATATTATATTTATATTTATACTGGGTATTATATTGATAGCCTTTTTCCTTCAAACAGGTTGTTGTACCAATGAATATAGATAACCTTTACTATGGGGCCAACAGTGAAACGCGAAGGAAAAAATCTGCTGTTCCATAGAAAATCTGCTGTTACTACTCGACCAAAATGTATGAAACAGCTGATTTATTTTTGGCGATTTTTGGGTTGGTCCCATAGTAATATTTGTTCATATTAATGGGTAGAACACCCCATTTTAAGGAAAAAGGTTATCATCTTAACATCCTGTATATTTATATAAATTGATATATTTCTTGTTATTTCAATTCAATTAAATAATAGATGGGTCTCAAAGTAAACAAAAAAACATAATTTTCCTCAGTTTATTTTGCCAAAGCAAGGCGCTTTCTCCAAAGCTTGCAACAGTAATCGACGCAGGCGCAACGCTGAGACGTCTTCAACAGCGGTACTCTCGTAGCGCGCACACTCAGTCACCACGGTGTAGTTGCACGCCTCCTGCGCACACATATGAACACACAATTTTATTTTTACAGTGTTATCCAATGTCACAGTATCACAAAATGGGTTATCGTAAAAGATACCTTAAATGACATGCCATTAAAAAAAATACAGTACGATAGAAAATCTAGCGAAATTAGACAAAATACGAGTATGTAACAAACTCATTGATAAATTGGCAAATCTGAAAATATTGAGAGGGTTTTTGTCATAAATTTTTAGTTACTTTCTTACTAAGTAATCTTGACTATAATAAATATAATAAAAATGTATTTATTGGTCACCAATTGAGCAAAGTCAGTGTACAAATATCTTAGACTAAAAGTTTTCTAACAATACAGTAGCAGAGATACACTGGTTTGCAAATTGTCTAATATTAGAGACAGTAAAATGTTGCGTTGGCAACTGTTTTAGTTTGAACTGTATTACAGTCACCAGCGCCTTCCTGTAGTTGTAACAAGATTATAGGTCATACGTAACCGTGTTTGAGCAGGTAGTAAATTGATTAACAATTTAATTAGACACAGTGTTGATTAGACAAGCAGAAGACAATGTACAACAAATAAAAAGTTTAAAGACTAACAGGGATATATTAAAAACTTAAAGAGCTACATCACAATTATAGCTAATACAGGTTGATAAATGGAGATTGAGTGTTTGGGGTGGGAGTTTGTGGAAAAACTTGGGTGGAAATTTGTCACCCGAGTGGTTATTCCGCTATCGATGTCAACAATATTTGGATTGGATCTTTTAAATATTTTTCTGTTTATATAGAGTATAGAGCATAAAATTCATTGCAAGAATAAAAAAATATAGTACATTATTACATTACAGCCATTACAGATCAAGCAAAAATAAAGGCCCGATGTGGAAAAGATGTGGATTTCTATAGTTTTGGACACTATTTATTTACACTATTTATTTATACTCCGCAGGAACGCATATTCACTGCATTCACTCTACTTTGATAATAATAATAATAATATATCATCACGACATGAATCCCCGAGGGGGTATCAGAGGTGTTACCAGTGTGAACTGTGAAATGCAAGTCACAGTCCACACTCAGTACACCCGCGTTTCACCGACGATTATTACGTCCCAACGTGATGAGTGGTGAACCTTATCGCCGTTCTTCTGGCACAAATACACGCTTTTTAATGCATGCAGGTCATGCCATACCCAACATTCACTACATAGGAGCCAACACTCCATTATGAACCGCCAATCATGCCTTTGCAGTCACATTTTGGCTACCCATAAAGGAGTAATTCTTCGGTAAGTTTATTAAAAATAATTCTCCAGGAAGTTAAAAAGTTTGTTTAGAGTTTAGACCAATCTAATGATGATATTTGACACATGTTTATTTAAAACAATACAATTTTCAACTGATTTAACTCCTCTTGAATTTAAAAATTTATAAATAAAAAAATAAACAACGTGTTCTAATCTAACGTTGTCAATTGCTTCTGAATTTACCTTGTAATGATTCAGCTGCACCTCACTGAAAGGCGCAAACCAGTAGTTGCGCCTCTTCCCAATGATTTGTTTTCGCCTTTTGAAATCCTTGACACTAGCCAAAGGGTAATGGTTGAAGGCCAAGAGAACATTTCTGGTCACCATCAGGCTCTTACTGTAAGCTCCTTTAGGACTGACCAATGCAGACCTTTTGGTATGACGCAATAGTCTGGGAAGAGCAAATTCGCCCTCACATCGAAGTCTACTAACTTCACTTAAAATATCGTCCTTATCATCTATGACTTCATCACTTAAATACACACTATTATTTATTTCTATGTCTTCTTCGTTTATCCGAACATCGTCTCGTTTTATATAAACTTCACTGTTGTTACTTTCACTAGTTTTATGTTTGAACTTATCACTAGTTTGCATAAAATCAAAGAAAAACACGTTTTGCACTACTACTGCTGAATTTTTGGAAGAGTCCCATCCATTTTTATTAAGTCTTTCTGTAAGTTCTGATAAACTATCTGCTATTTTAGGTAACACTATCTCATCTACGTCCAAAGGAATGATGTATTCAGATTCTCTAATATTTCTATAAAGACAATCATTAAAAGTTATGATATGGTCTCGTCTAGCTTGCCACAAATCTCCTTGCGGTCTATGATTAATAGGAACATGAAATAATCTTATAAAACCAGAATCTCTGTAATACCGGAGAATTTCTTCTGTTGTTTTATGTATTGTATCTACATACATATCAATTTTTTCAACGCCTAGAATCCTGTTAGTTTCAATCCATTCAACCAATTTTTGGGATACATCCGTTTTAAAGGTCAAATCTTTGACGCAGACGGTAAATTTTCTGTCATAATCAGTGTTATTTCTACTTGGTAATAGCAAGAATGCATTGCTGGGGTCCTGGCAGGTTTCAGTAACAATTGAGACTATTGATGGACCGTGAAGAGGCTCAGTCAATGGACATGAAAGGAGAAGTGGTGTTTCCACATGATCTGATTCTGGATTCCACTCCTTAAACCAGATCTCATGAAGTTTCGCTGCTACTACTTCAACGGAGGCTTCATCAGGGTTGTCTTGGCTCTTCTGACGAGTCTGGCAGTAAAGTTGTTCATCGGGTGGGTATAGATGACCTGAAAACAAACAAAATCACGTCAGTCATTAAAAAAATCACAATAAGTCTAACAAATGATATCTTTTACGCCATTGAAGGAACAATATAAATCAAATTGCGCAGTAACCGAGCTCCAGCATAACCGTTAGCTAGAAATGAACTAAATTGCATTGATTCCGAAGGCTCGTGATTTATTTCCTTGCAACTACACATTAACTGCATTTCCTTCGGTCTGGTTCCCGGACTTAAAAGTTATCATTATAACGGGTTCAGAATAGCTGGCGGACCCGGTCGGGAGCCTTGCGTTTCCTGCAAGGAAAAGACTGGAAATTGTCTGTCTATTTGTAAAACTGTTAGAATTCCCGTTTTGTGTTTTAGAATATCATGTCGATTTTGCTTGGTCATTTTGATGTCAGATTAGATGGACTTTTATGACAAGTTGGACGGATTAGTGCGAGAATAGCGAAAAAACTTAAGAGTCGTTATCGTCGGATTTTAATAAGCTACACCTGTTTTAACAATAGCAGAATTAATAATTGGAATTGCTATCATATTTTAAATTTTGTGAAGGATATAATGTTCACAATATCTTCACAAAATGCCGCGTTAAAGTTTTTATTTTCTTTACCTACTTTATTTTTGTAACACATGTTCAGATAAGCTCTAACGGTACCAACATATAAATCTACAAAGCACTTATTTTGCTTTGAATATCTTGAAAATATTGGTTAGCATCCATTGCGAGGCAGGAAATACATCATACAATTGCTCTGGATCGTTCTGAGAATCTCTACAAACAAGCCCATCTATTCGCTCCATGAAGGTCTATTCCTCATAAAGATGATTTAGATTTCTATACAACGAAGTCTAGATTCTAGATAAGAGAAAGCTAGGGCAGTGAAAATCTGGAATGAGGCATCATGAAAGTTATTATCAGATGGCCTGGGAGTACTCGCGTGCTATCGGAACAGCATTACGGGAATGCTTTTGTCTATTATAGAGTCTCTCTAGTTCACAAGATATACTTTTGTCTATTATAGAGTCTCTCTAGTTCACAAGATATACTTTTGCAGTTACAGTTTAGGATCAAAGTGACAGAATACTGTGGGTTTACTTTCCCTCATTGCTTTATGTCAGCAGCGTTCACGCATACTACTCTAATGTGTTCTAACCAACAAAGTTAGAAGAAAGTGTAGATAAGCGATCCACGAGTGGCACGTTAAAACTTGGTTAATTTGCAAACCTGAACTCACCGCACGACGGAATTTGTACGGGACGACGGACAACAACACATAGGTTTTGTCTCTTTTTCGCTCCTGATAATTATGACTTCCACGTGTCAATGTAATATTGCAATACTTCGTCATTTAGTAAAGTAATTTATGTTGTTAGAAGTTCGAATCTTGTGAAGGTAACCTATCTACACTTTTTTCTAATATCATTCGTTCTAACACTGAAATGTTTACAAACACGTGGTAAAGTCACATAAGCAAAGTCCGCGCTTGCTCTCGGATTGCACGTAATCTACTCGTACTGGATCATTTATTTCTCAAAGCATCCGATCCACGACATGGAGTGTGTCTTACTATTGTCTAAGCGTATATGAGAATTAGGAGGGTTAATGTCAAAGTACCTAAAGTCAAAGTTTGAATTCCATGACAGTTCAAGGAAAGCGATAAAGGATAAACGATACAGTTCATCTTGTTTACTTGCACAGCTCCATCTCTTTCCTTAAATTGTCATAATTCCCATAACTTAAATCCTAAGAGATTTTCTGTTTATTATTTTTTCAGGGATTATACGCCATTTTAGATCATAGTTTTCATTATTATGGTGTATAATTTGATCGTTATGTTTCATGATTTTTTGAAAAGAATTTTCAGATATGGCCTTGGGCATTTTAGGTATTTTACCGATGGTGATGTGCGATTGCTTATAAAAAAGTGGTCTGTCTTTATCTGTCTCCTCATCTGTCATCCATTTGTCAAATCAATCGGAAGAAAATTATTATAAATTTATCTTGATAGCAAAGGACACATTTCTAAACAGCCTTTTCTCATGTGACGTATTCACATATTCATCATTATGAGGTTTCTTAGACCATAAGCTCTAAAATTCGGCTTATTAAACCGAAATCTCGAAATGGTTTTTGAATTAACACACGTTAACATAATTTAAGCGAATTCCATAGAATTACTTCATTATCTATTTTGTTTATTACCGTCATCTTGACGTTCACGTATCCCAAGGGTCATCCAAAGGTCATTCTGATTTAAATTTCCAAGTAACAATACTGTCTGAGATAACAATTAATTATGTATGTAAATAAAATGCACAATCGAAACTAGTTGAATAAGTTAAATAAATACAAGTTAAAAATAAACTTGGCACGTACGTTGTATGGCTTCATTAAGAGGTACAAGCGAAACAAAACGTGTTTATCGTAATCTACACCCATAAAGACATCAGGCCCCGTAGTATAATGTTTAATCGCGCGCGATGCACCTTAGTCGAATCATAAGTGCGAGGAGCGTGACACGATACAGTATGCCAGGCTCCTCGCACCTGTGATTCAACTAAGTCGCATCGCACGCCTTTAAACATTATGCTACGGGGCCAGACATCGAAGGATAATATTGTCAATAAAAATGGAAAACGTGAACAAAGTCTGTCTGTTGACTACATTTAATTTCGTAGTCACTTTTAGCTTGGTGTTTCAAAGGATGTATCATCAATTCATCACGCTGTAAAAATCGGGAGCTGGAGCTTAAGTCGGGTTTATTTTTTTTTATACAATTCTATAAAAAAACCATATTATAAATTAATACGTAACAGTATAGTCTTACAGAATACGCAAAAGACAAGCTTATCTCTGAAAGAAATTTCTACCAGCAAACTTTTTGTGATAGAGGCTAATATCAAAAGAGGATGTTTCAAATGTGCACATACAAAAAAAATTAAAACCCATGAATAAAAAAAGTCGGCATAAATTAAGCGACATACAGATCAAATAATTTTTTTTAACTCTATCCGTATCAGCGCCCTTAGTATAAGGTTTAATCACTACCTTATGCTACGGGCCCAGATCTAAGTATATAGAGATAGCATACAAAATTTGTTAACATAGGTTTACTTTAAAAGTAAGTTTACTCGAGTAAACTCGGATATCGGATATTTCGGACATAAACATGATACTAATACGGACGAACAAATGGATTCACTTTGGGGATTGCATAAGTAACAAGGGCAGATCCAAAGAGGGTGTCAATGGGTCTCTTAATTAGAAGTACTTCTTTACCTGCTAAGAGCAGCGGTAGCAGTCATTAAGGGGACACCTGACGCTAGAACATCAACAACACCAGGTTTTCAAGGGTTCATTGGAAGAAGCTAGGTCTATCCTCATATTGAAGAAAATATATTTGATTTATCGATCTTTTATCTAGGGATTCCACCTATAAACAATGTATTAAGATTTATAGTTTTGTCATAAAAAAAAAGGTTTTCCACACTCTTTTTTTTTGGTTTTCAAACGTTCGTTTCAAAAATGCGGTTAAGAGATTGACATGTTTTTTTTTATAAAATAGGCAATAGAAATATGAAGGGATGTTACCTAAATTCAATATTTTTTTCCCTACAAAATATTTCAGTATTAGCTAAAAACACAGTAATTTGTTGTTTTGCTGCATGATCACTAGTATTACGCGTCCAAGAACAAGAGGCCAAAGAGCCAACATATAATCGCCTCTATGAAAATCGAATAAGGTCTTTGCCATTAGACTTATTGTGCTGGACGGGTAATAAAAAAAGTTACACTTCGGTCCAAACAACTAGATAGGCCTGAAGTTGGCACACTGCGCGTGGCGCTTATGTACAGTGGGCAAATTGCAATGCGTGGCAACTTCAGGCCTATCTAGTTGTTTGGACCGACCTGTACTAGGGTATGCCATCCTCTTAAGGGGCAGGTAGCCACCAGCGACCTTGACTCGATCTGCGTCGGTACAAATATCGTTCATTATCAGCGCGCACTGCATTACGATGTCGCTGGGTCTCCGGATAGCGCAAAATAGGAGTAAATAAAACTTTTACCATGGACGCGATAGACGAAAAAAAAATCCATAAATGATTTTTCTAAGCAATATTTTCCTTGCATTTTAGTGCAAGAACCATAAAAAACGATTAGTGGTTTCAAAGAAATAAAATAGTCTAGTCCTAATTTCCTAAAATTAAAGAATTTTAAATTTATTTATTTTTATTTCTATTTATTTATTTATTAAAGTAACAAATTGCAAACCATTACAGTGTATAACCAATTCAGCAAGCAATTAAGAAATAATTACATTATAAGAAATACATGTTATTATTATACCTGGTACATTTGCAATAATCAACTAATATTAATCTCTCGTCAAAGTCAATACATTCAGGACTATTAAATATAAATATACTGATAAATAGGATATACAAATATAAGGAAATCTCAAGATATATTTCGGGTCCGATCTGGACCCGGCATCAGTTGAGTTATCAAAACTTACGCCGTCTCTGTGTAAAAGTAGCTAAAAAGGTGCCTCAGGATCGTTGGAGCTGGAAATGTGTACTCTTTACCAGTAGGTAGATAGGCGTGATTCACTAATACAATATGGATGTTATAGGTTATAATGATTTTCTGAATGATACTTCCATTCAATCATATCATAATTAATAATTATTTTATTTGAATTATTTAGACATTAATGTTTTTCTTTGTGTGAAGTAATTGAGTGTATTTATTTTTCCTCCTGACATTTGAACATTTATTTTTTATTTTATTTTATTTTTTAAGATGACTTTGTCTACTTTAAGTTATTATGAAGCATGCTGCTTGTGTGTGTGTTTTTGTATTCATACGCCTATCGGTAGAACATAGCGCTCAAAAATTTGTACCAACCTAACATTACCTATGTTCATGAATAAAGATATGATTCTATGATTCTAGGCAAAAAAACAGCTGTAATTTTTTTGGATCTGTTTGCTTGGTATTTAATCCTAAGCAAAAAGTTCTTTGTCTGAATTTCTGTTTCGCTTTGTCATTACAACCATACTAAAACCTTACTATCTACCATAGACGTAGCATAAAAAGTATCTAGAGGGATATAGACAGCGATTTTTGAATATGTTCCGAACTGTGAAATATCTAGTTTTTTGTACCCCTCGCAAATATTTAAATCAAAATTCTGAAATTTTACTATGTTGAACCATAAATAAATGCCGTTTATTTAGAAACGGCTATTATTTTTAATCATTTTGAGTTTTACTCTAAGCTACAACACAGAAAAATAAAAGATTTATACAGGATGCTTGGAAATTCGACCTATTACTTGAAAGGAGTCATACTAGAGATCATTTCCAACAAATAATGCCTATCAACGAGGGGTCCAAAATGATGATTTTTTTTTCAAGTAAAACACGTCGATATTGCAAAAATTACAAAGTAAACAAGGTCTTCTTTCCACTTAAGACCTTTTATTTCTGAGATTACGGGAATTCAGGGCATGTATTTTTTTTTATAAATGGTCACCCATTTAATCAGAAAAATAACAAATAAGCGCCGAGAGGCGTAGTTATTGCTTTTGGTTACCAGTCTGAAAGTTTGAAAAATATCTTAAAAACCTCCGTAACTCGGAGACCATTCATTTTCAACCTCTAGTTGATAGGGCTCAATTTGTTGGAAATGATCTCTAGTATAACTCCTTTCAAGGAATAGGTCTAATTTCCAAGCATCCTGTATATACTTGTTCACCATCTCTGTATGTCTATGTGAGTATAAACCCCTTCTGCCTCATTCATTGTCGTAAACCATCGGTTCGACATCGGACATGTCCAGCGACTTCCACTTCGTTCCCGTGCCCGTCCGTACGATAAGAGAACACTCATTTGTCACTCGCCGCGCCACACCGTCTTGTAAATTCCATCCGAGCCGAGATAAACGCGTTGCGCAAAGGTTAAATAAAATACAAAAACTTTTCACTTCTTTCTTTGTACCTTTTGAAACGAATCTAGATTTATTTTACTCTATGTTCCACCGACCGCTTGTTCTTAAGCTGGATAAAGTACAAATTGTTATTTAATGCATGGCAAATTTTATTTAAATTCTTCTGTAAAAAGAATTTTGTACTCATAAAATATTTATCTCGATTTTTATGTCAAAAAAGGTAGGTACCATTTTGCGTGGGATATAAAGTTTTATGAGCGAAATCATATTTTTCACTTGAATAAAACTCCCAGTAGCTTGCAAAAATCTCTGATAGAGTGAAACCCGTCTCAATATCCATAATAAGCCTGGAGCCTGATCAAACTACGTAGGACATGTAATTATAATACTAGGGATGCTCGGGGCGCGTGCGCACTTGTTGGATAGGTACTCCGACAGCCGTTTAGAAACTAACACGAGGTAGGGTTTGCAATTGGCATAGATTAAATTATGTTAAGGTGTGTTAATTCGATAACCATTTCGAGATTTAGGTTTAATAAACCGTATTTTCGAAGTTTTGGTCTAAAAAACCTCATGATGATGAATATTTTTACGAAAACGCTGCAGGTTTCAATTGCCCTCTTGTGACGTCACTTGAGTAATGGCTGTTTAGAAATGTGTCCTTTGCTATCAAGATAAATTTATAATAATTTGCTTTAGATTAATTTGACAGCCACATGACAGATGAGTAGACAGACAGAGACAGACCACTTTTTTTTATAAGCGATCACACATCACAATCAGTATAATGTCTTAAATTCTCAAGTGACAAGGTCATCGGACAATTCATTAAAAAATCATAAAAAAATAATGAAAACTATGTCCTAAAATGGAGTATATTCTCTGAAAAAAAATGAAACAATCTTTTAAAAAATAAGCTATGGGAATTGTGTTTTGAAATAAACGAGAACCCTTATACTCACGCCTGTCTCCCAGAGGGGTAGGCACAGACCTTTATAGTGAGTAAAACCAATTGCGTTTCCATTCTTCTGTTTGTCCGTCTGTCTATTCAATCATATATCCATTTTATATACGTGCAAAAATGTCTTTATTTCTGTGTAATATTATCAGACTGCCCATCGATGAGTAATCAAAAAACCACTCGTAAAATAAAAAAACTGAAAAAAGTACTTTTTTGAAAAGTATTTGAATTTGAGATTTGTCCTATATGAGCATGACTCTTTATAAACTTAAAAACTTCGAGTGTAAACAATCAAAACTTAGAAACGCCCGTTTATATAATGACCACGTTTTACAGTACATATTATGTAATGACATTTGTTTTGATTTAAGACTGTATGAGCGTAAAGCATGAACAATGCCAGACTTTTGAGGATTCGTTTGAAGAAATTCGGACTCTTCCTGTTTTGAAAAAAATATATTTGATTTATTGATCTTTTATCTAGGAATTCTACTTAAAAACAATGTATTAAGATTAATACTTCTGTCAAAAAAAAAAAAAGTTTTTCACTTAGACTTTTGTTGAAGGGTAAACAATTTAAGTACCTATAAGTTATTTAAGTTAAGTTAGTCCCATGTATTTTAATAAAATCTCTGAAAAGGAAATATTCATTTGCATTTCTTGGTAGGTAGAGAGTTGGAGAAAACGCCAAGCTCAGAAAGAGGTTTCATCAAAAATTCAATTGTATATTAGTTATTATATCGTTGAAATTAGGCTTGAAAGGGTTTGGCATTAAGGGTATTTGATACGGGTTTTTTTAATCATAGACGTTTTGAAGACTGTGCGTGTAACAACCTCCTTTTAATAATTGAACGCAGCCCTATTCAAGCGTATCAGGGCTCAAACTCAAACATTTCTTAATGACTGATTAAGTCCACAGGAGCTAAACAAGACTAACAAGACTAACGAAACTTATTGGTTCGCGTGTTTCTTACTATAACCGATCTGCTAAGTAATCATGATCTTTTACACAGTAAGTGGTGGTGAAAATAAACGGCCATCTTCTCTTCATCTTGAATGAGATCTGAGGCACTAATTTATATGTAAAAGGTGCCTGAACGACTTGATTTAATGGCTGTTTAAATCGCAAAAACGTTAAGAGTCTATAGTACTTGACATTGAGCACATTATTTTGTATCAAGTAGAACTGAACTCTATTCTGTTTCATTATTGCTGAAAATAGCGCGCTATGGGCTGAGCTCTGAATTGTTACGACAACCAAAACATCGCGCGCTCTAAAAAAGCGCGTGTTTTAAACAAAAAACATGTTTTACGGAGAAAATAATGTTTTTTTTTTATTTAAAACATTCTGGACCTGCTTTATATTGAGAACAGTTATAATGCAAAGTTCCATGATCTAATTTTGAGTATTTATTGAAAAAAAACGGTTTATTATACTTTTTGGAGGTAAATTTGCAGTATTTTTTATATCGAGAAAATATAATGGAATCACGTTTTCGCCACATTAAGGACCTAGCATTAGTCCTCAACTTAACCATATATTTTAACCAGAGTGATTGGTGCAGTATTGTTGATGTAATATTGGATCATGCGAAGCATTATCAGGCCCGTTGCACTCCGCCAAGGCTAAAAACATTCGCAGCCCACCCTGGCGCGAACCATTCAGTGGGGGAAGAATGGGTAGAGTTACGTGCTAGAAAGAGAGGCGTTTAGAGGCACCTTGAAAGGTAGCTACGTAGCGCTGTGCGAGCTGAATTGTACTTTATTGCCGCGGGACGAGAGTAGCTTTTTATTATATTTAAGCGTCTTTGAACAGTGCATCTTCTGTACCAAATTCTGTACGTAAAGTACTATTATTTCTTCTGTGGCAATGTGGGGTATTATGGACTCGCGATAGAGGACTGATGATTTTTTTCACTTTATAGAACTACCGATCGCCTTATCGATGATTATTCGTTGGATCCATAACACAGTGACTTAAGATATGACTATATTTATTTTTCAAGAGAATATGTAGTAAAGTTGTTTTACAGAATTATGTACTTGAGTTTTTATAAAGAAAACATCATGATATGCACTTGTCTTGTTTCACAGGTTTATTTCACAAACTCCCGACCGGTTTCAGTTATTACAGCATTTTCGAGGGATTCAGGGATGCTATAAGAATATTAAAACGAGCATAGACTAAGTATTAATGCTTAGTCTATGATACTAAGTATTAATGCTTAGTCTATGATACGAGTAATAATCGTTGTGCACCATCATAGCGTACATCGGTTATGGCTCGTCGTAGTAATATCCTTATAACATCCCAGAATCCCTCAAAAATCGTGTAATAACAGAAACCGGTCGGGAGTTTGTGAAATAAACCTGTGAAACAAATAAAAGTGTATTTAATCATGATGCTTTCTAAGTTTCACCAAGTGCTGCAAATCGCAAGTATGAATTTGATAAAGAAAACACAAATTTTGTGTAAATTCAAGGAGTTTATGATTTATCCAACCGATTTCATAGTTCTGGCTCTGTAAGTATGATAAACTGTCAAGACATGGCAAGCATTCATCAGTTCCTCCAATCGCACGTCTACAAGCTGTTGCTAAACGCGTAGTAAATATCATCCATCCATCCATCCATCGGCCTAGTTCATCCACTGCTGGACATAAGCCTTTCCAGGACATTGCCACTCCTGGCGGTCATTCTGGAAGAATTGCCCATATTCACACACGCTGGGCAGGCGGGTTGGTGAGCGCGGTGCCGGAACCCTCGCACCAGTGACGCCGCTATCCGTCACCAGTCTGTTCTATATAAGGCCCGGCTATTAGGGATGGATATACCGCCATCCATCGGTCCCAGGCATGGTGGGCCTTCTGGTTTTTTGCCTGTGAGCTGTCCTCTTACTCTCCCCCGAATTACTTCAAGTAAGACCTCCAAGTAAGATGTAGTAAATGTAATATTTACTATTTCTACTATCCTTTTCCCACCTACATTTTGTACATGTATGTAAGATGACGAAGCCTGCGAAGTCATTTGCAATTTCTGGTATTTTATTATATTAATAAAAGTTGATAAACCCAATAAAGTTGGTACCAATAACACTGCGCAAGTTACGTGTAAAACATCGCAATATGATATAATCTTATTCGCATTCATTAGTGGAACGGAAGTTGTAATTATGGCTCATTTACCCACAACGTTCGTCCGTAGTGACGTATAAACATAGACAACGAAAATGGCGCGGCAAAATAAGGGAACAACAAAAAAAACGAAATAAAAAAAAATGTTTTCGTAAATTTTGATTCCAGGTTGATCAGTATGGGGAAACAAAAAATTATAATTCTCATTTCGCAAAAATATTTTATTCCTTTTTTAAAGCTAGGTGTTTTTTTTATTCAAATTTTATTATCTTTGAAATTGAAATTGAGTTCAAATCCTTTTTTTTTTCGTTTGTGAACTATATATATCGTTTGCATTTCCAATTAAATAATAATTAAAATTAAACCAAATAATTGAAGACAAATGCAGGACAGTGCCTACATTCTAAAAGGTAAATACATTTTGATGTTTTTAAAATATTTATTTATTTGTTATGTATTTTTTGTGATTTAAATATGATAGTAAACTGCACATAGTATACAAATAAAATGTGCATCTAGCTTGGAACGGACCCTTAAATACCATGAAATTTTAGTCGTTTTGAAAATAAAATTTGGTCTATACATGCGTGGTTGATGGTAATATTTCTTAGTACGAAGTACATTTTTGCTGACATTGAAAAAGCTGTAATTTTTCGCTTTTTAAGCGCTGACCCGTATTTTGCGGTGTAATTTTTAGAAGTTTTGATTAGTGCTAATGAGTAGTTATTCTCTTATCGACACTTTAAACATCAATAAAAGTTTCAGAACAGTCAAGTTTTCTAATCCTACTTTCCGACTAGCTAACTTAGGTGCCCTCGGATGTAACTAGGCTGTCAACTACAATGTAGCATGGTGTCAGTCACCCAAGTGGTCAAGGGCTATCTACAGTCGGCCACAGCTATAGTTATACTTTTTCATTTGATTATAACCTTTACTTGAGTGCAATAAGAGCTGCTATGGCTTACACTAGTGTTGAAATCTATTTCGCAGTTTGCAGTGGACCTTGTTAGAAAATTAGATTTTTTATGACGCTCTACCGGTTTTGCCAACGTACGATAACTCTTACCTAACGTTAATAGACCTTGTAAGGGGCTTAAGGCGATACACTATAGTGAACAGAACCTGTCTTGCTCCAAAGTTTTCAATTTATACTTGTCCGTTTGACTCTTTTTCCGTGTTCCAATCGTGGGAATATCCTAAATCCTCCAAAACGTCCTCCAAAAAAGCTATGGTCCAAATTTTATGTTCCTGTTCAGCTGTATAATCTAAGCTAGGCATTGATAGATCAGTCAGTCAGGGTATTATTTTATATATGTAGAGTAGAGAATTAAAATGGGGCACTAAGGCCAACTATACGTTATAGCTGAAAGTAATTGGCTTTAGGAGACTAACTAGAACTTTTGGAGCATATTACTCGTATTTCTGCATTAACAGATTTTAGAAAAAATGCAGGCATTGTGAAAAAATTCGAGGTCTTTTCGTTGTAAAATTTCTCAAAAAAAAACAACAACATATATTAAAGATTCATGTAAAATCTATCTTTACAATTTCCTTCAATCATGTGTGTTTGTTTTACCAGAATTTAATAAAAGGAAAAAGTGTTCCATAGATGGTATAAAAATAAATTTTTCATGTAGCACCTTAACTAATTACTTGTAATTTATATTGCAATAATGTAAGTTATGTTCTACACATACTACTTTGTCGTTCTGACTGCCGCCAAATGTAGCTAAAAGAGACTTGATAAATTTCTCGAATAAATTTCAATTTAAATGCAGTTTAAATAATTAGTGTTTTTTTTAACAATCACATTTCTATTTCATGTTGATGGTTTTGCCTACATAACCGTTAAAACAAAACATCAACTGGTTTAAAAGATCTTTGAATCTTTGAGATTTAAGGTGAAGTGGGAATTGGCAAAACGTGCTGTAAGAGTGCAGCAGCCCAATTACACTATTCTATGCAGGGCGCATCCAATTCGCGTACAGTTTTGCTGAAAATCAAACAGTCCTTTTCGTATGCCGAAGCCAGAACCGAACAGATTCGGAATGGTGTAATTGGTCTGCAGGATGGACCAAGAACTTATTTAGAGTCATGCGCAAGTGAGCAAGATTTGAATACGACCAAATAAAAAAAAAATACTAAAAAAATATTGTAGTCCAAAGAAGGACAATTATCCAAAAAATATTTGTATCAAGTTATATGAAACGTGATATTAAAATTATCAGAGGTCTCTGAAATCTGAAGGTTATGTGAAAGTTTTAAATCATGTTTGTAAGATCATCCAAAGAATTCTCATATCTTCGAAAACAATATGTATTTTTTCGTTAATTTTATTTTCCATTTGGTTTTCTGAAAAACTTGTAATGTCGTGGGCAGATCTAAAATATGAAATCGAAATCTTTCGAGGGACGATGCGACAAGGAGCGGAGCAAGGAAGAGCGTTAGGTTTACATTTAAATAAATTTGGGTTCGTTTTTACAGAAATATGATATGCCCAGGCAGATCATGATATGCCCAATTCTAGAAGATGTGCCGACGACATATACAGTTGGACTTCTCAACGCCCACATTGCCTTAAGAGATAATCAAAAAACGGGTACACTTATAAAAAACCTTGAATTCTATCCTTCAATCTAAATGCAGCTTAGGTGACTCATAATGGCTGCGTTCAGTAAATGGAAATTTGGCTTTTTTGTTTAAATTTATGCAAAAATGTGTTTTCTCTCAAAGAAACGTCTCTTTAAGTACAATATGGGTAGCCCGAGCGGCTACTATAAGCAAATCTGTCTCACAATATAACAGAACCCATTTACTTTGTAAGGAAAGCCGTTTTTTAGTAGCTCTAAAACCACTTGGTTGGACACGGCGCAACTTGGCACGATTTGCGTGATAAAAGAAAGGTTTTGTCCTCCTAAAATATCTCATCAAATCGTAGAACGAGACTAGAATCCTAAAAAAATTGGTCAGCCGTGTACTATCTTGGCAGGTTCCGGTATCCGACCAATTTTGTGGTACTACAGAATAGGTATATTTTATTATTAACCTATATTTGATTCAAATTTTCACCTTTCAAATACGTTGAACACACATCAAAAGCGGATTCATATTCGTTATCTATGATATTATTATGAATAAGAAGGTACGCACCAGGAAAAGAAGCCAGTATCCTGACGTAGTGCTGCGGGGTCCTCTCATCATAATAAGCTTGGTACAGCATCACGCTGGCTCCCGGCACCGCTTGCCAGCTAGCTCGACCGTCCCACTGCTTGCCTGGTGACCAGGTGCGGTTCTGAAATGAGGTAAAACAATAAAACTACCTATATTTAATTGGTCAGGATGAAAATTACCTGAAATACCATTCTATATTTTTTTGCATGTTACCCTAAAATTAATAAATTGTATGTATTTAGAGCAAGCTGTAAGATTTTTATTAGTTCAAAAAATTAACGTCCTATACAGATCTATTTATCTATTTAATTTGAATGATGTCATGAGACAAAAACACCTTTAAATCTATATACATTTCTTATTTCAGATAAAAAAGATCAATTAATTTATGTACTTAAAAGAAAAGGAATACTTAGTACAAAAGGTATTTTAAAATCTGCTAATAACCTTCAACTTGTTGTCATTTTCAATTAACTGAAATCACCATCAATAATGGCGTATTTTCTTAAATTTATTTTGTTTCATTTGAAATTACCTAAAACATGTTTACACTTTTTGCCGATATTACAATCGTAATATGTCGGGTTTACCTACACATCCATCCATCCATCAGCCTTGTTCGTCCACTGGTGGACATAAGCCTTTTCAGGACTTTGCCACTCCCGGCGGTCATCCTGGAAGAATTGCCCACACTCACACACGCTGACTACACATAGAATGACCAAATAATGGTTTTGAAGTTGAATTACATATAAATCAGATATCTATCGATGACGCCACTTCTTCTAGCGTTGTACAGCAACTGGTACCTTCGCATTGAAAGAAAGTTCTACGAACGCGTTGATGTCTTTTGTATATGTTTATTTATATGTCTCGAGATGACAAATCAGTATGTAGTTTTTGATAAAATCTATTATATAATATTACTGTAAATACATATAACTCCGAGTTGATATTAGAGTAATACGCGTACCTCCGCTTTTTACCGACGACGATTATTCCGTTCTATCGTCCCCAGATAGGAGGCGGGGCTTACACAAAGCCTTATTATATGCTTGTTAAGGCATGCTGTAGTTTTTTTATCGTTCAGTAAGTGCTGCTATGGTTCTTCATAAGAACACACATAATTTTTTAAAGACTATTTATCAAGTCCTTGTTTTATTTAGCATATTTTATAATATCCGGCTAAGCGGCGGCTATTTTGGCATTTATTGCCTATTAAACACTCTAGAGTTTTGTTTATCACGTGATAAATATCAATGACGACTACGAAATGTTAAAAACAGAGGTTTTTAACGCAAAACATTCTTAAGGCGCCTCTTCCCAGCATCAATGACTCTATTGATTTTTTTAATTTATGAAAAGAATAATTATTAATTAACATTATATCATTGCAGTATAGAAACGCAGAAGGTAAAGTAAATCTGGATGTGAGGAGCTCTGAACCGGGATTCGATTCCGGGACCTCTCGCAAATAAATATTAATGGTTAAACTATTATAAGCAAGTTTATTTAAGGAAATTATTTTCGCGTATGAGAAATAGCAAGAAAAAATTGTCCAAAATCAAGCTGTTTTTAGACAAAAATTCAGTAAAATTGGTTATTTCTTTGAAACCACCAATGGTATTTGTATTGTTCTTACCCTAAAATATGAGGAAAATATTGCTTAGAAAAATCATGTATAGAATTTTTTTTTCGTACATCGCGTCCTTGTGAAAAATATTATTTCCCCCTATTTTGCGCTATGCAGTACGCGCTGATTTGAACGTTATTTCAATATAGTTTCTGTCGATATTTGTACCAAAAGAGACTCAAGGTCGTTGGCGACTATCTGCCCCTTAAAATCACCCGAAATCTGGCTTTACAATTTTTCTATGCACCTGACTCTGCTACCAGTTTGGCATTCTGGGAAAAATGCAAGAGTCCATACATCTTAAAAATTAAAATAATCTGCAAATATTTTACGACTTTTAAACGATGTTTTTGAACAATATTGACAACTTAGCAGCCAAATATTGTAGAAGTTGTAACTGTTTTGAAGAAGTCGTTAAACGTTATATATTATTACGTAGGTATATTAATTTATCAAAAGGAGTGCAATTATTATAGTTCTGAACGTGAATGTCTGGCTGGCTTCCTAATTGCGGTAAATGATTCTGCATAACGGTAATAGCCCAGTCTTACATGATTTCTCAAGGATTGCAATCTTGTAGGATGTTGTATGAGATGGTATTTAAGGAAGAGGTCTTCTTATGATGGTTTGAGTACGTGTGCGTGACAACACAACGGTTACAAAATGATGTCAGTTTAATTTTAAATTTATTTCGAGTAACCTTCAACTTGTTGTCATTTTCAATTAACTGAAATCACCATCAATAATGGCGTATTTTCTTAAATTTATTTTGTTTCATTTGAAATTACCTAAAACATGTTTACACTTTTTGCCGATATTACAATCGTAATATGTCGGGTTTACCTACACATCCATCCATCCATCAGCCTTGTTCGTCCACTGGTGGACATAAGCCTTTTCAGGACTTTGCCACTCCCGGCGGTCATCCTGGAAGAATTGCCCACACTCACACACGCTGACTACACATAGAATGACCAAATAATGGTTTTGAAGTTGAATTACATATAAATCAGATATCTATCGATGACGCCACTTCTTCTAGCGTTGTACAGCAACTGGTACCTTCGCATTGAAAGAAAGTTCTACGAACGCGTTGATGTCTTTTGTATATGTTTATTTATATGTCTCGAGATGACAAATCAGTATGTAGTTTTTGATAAAATCTATTATATAATATTACTGTAAATACATATAACTCCGAGTTGATATTAGAGTAATACGCGTACCTCCGCTTTTTACCGACGACGATTATTCCGTTCTATCGTCCCCAGATAGGAGGCGGGGCTTACACAAAGCCTTATTATATGCTTGTTAAGGCATGCTGTAGTTTTTTTATCGTTCAGTAAGTGCTGCTATGGTTCTTCATAAGAACACACATAATTTTTTAAAGACTATTTATCAAGTCCTTGTTTTATTTAGCATATTTTATAATATCCGGCTAAGCGGCGGCTATTTTGGCATTTATTGCCTATTAAACACTCTAGAGTTTTGTTTATCACGTGATAAATATCAATGACGACTACGAAATGTTAAAAACAGAGGTTTTTAACGCAAAACATTCTTAAGGCGCCTCTTCCCAGCATCAATGACTCTATTGATTTTTTTAATTTATGAAAAGAATAATTATTAATTAACATTATATCATTGCAGTATAGAAACGCAGAAGGTAAAGTAAATCTGGATGTGAGGAGCTCTGAACCGGGATTCGATTCCGGGACCTCTCGCAAATAAATATTAATGGTTAAACTATTATAAGCAAGTTTATTTAAGGAAATTATTTTCGCGTATGAGAAATAGCAAGAAAAAATTGTCCAAAATCAAGCTGTTTTTAGACAAAAATTCAGTAAAATTGGTTATTTCTTTGAAACCACCAATGGTATTTGTATTGTTCTTACCCTAAAATATGAGGAAAATATTGCTTAGAAAAATCATGTATGGAATTTTTTTTTCGTACATCGCGTCCTTGTGAAAAATATTATTTCCCCCTATTTTGCGCTATGCAGTACGCGCTGATTTGAACGTTATTTCAATATAGTTTCTGTCGATATTTGTACCAAAAGAGACTCAAGGTCGTTGGCGACTATCTGCCCCTTAAAATCACCCGAAATCTGGCTTTACAATTTTTCTATGCACCTGACTCTGCTACCAGTTTGGCATTCTGGGAAAAATGCAAGAGTCCATACATCTTAAAAATTAAAATAATCTGCAAATATTTTACGACTTTTAAACGATGTTTTTGAACAATATTGACAACTTAGCAGCCAAATATTGTAGAAGTTGTAACTGTTTTGAAGAAGTCGTTAAACGTTATATATTATTACGTAGGTATATTAATTTATCAAAAGGAGTGCAATTATTATAGTTCTGAACGTGAATGTCTGGCTGGCTTCCTAATTGCGGTAAATGATTCTGCATAACGGTAATAGCCCAGTCTTACATGATTTCTCAAGGATTGCAATCTTGTAGGATGTTGTATGAGATGGTATTTAAGGAAGAGGTCTTCTTATGATGGTTTGAGTACGTGTGCGTGACAACACAACGGTTACAAAATGATGTCAGTTTAATTTTAAATTTATTTCGAGTTTTTGGTAGTAAATTCTTTTTTTTAAGTTGTCGCGGTGGTCGGTAAAATAAAAATGAGGTTTTAATTTTATTTTAAATGCTTTTTGAAAAGATAGAAAAGACATCAAATTTTTTGCTGGTTGTATAAATTGTATTTTTATTGTATTTTTGCACGGAAATATATAGGTATTATAATAGGTAATAGGAATGATACAAAATTGTTTTAAAAAAGTTTTCCTTTTTTTTTAAATATGAAAGAAAAGGTGACAACAACAGATTTCAACACTTTCTAACGTAAAACACCGTTTTGTAGTAACACCGAGAGTGTTCAATAGGCTGAAATTACACATTTTACACTTGAACTACAGGGTTCACACTTTGCACTACACTTTGCTCATCAGAAATTTGTGTATAGTGTGAAATTATTCGTTTCGATTCCTCATTTAACAATCTACTAAGATTACATGATGTAATATTTAAAAACATCATAAAAACAAAGATTTATTTAAGTTAGATTAGATAAAGTCTAGTTTTTAGCCAGAGAGGACGGTACCTCGATAAAATGCATGACAATAAAATTTAATAATAAAAATAAATTAATGCAAATAGCTAATAGATTTATTTATTTTTCACAGATGGCTAACATTAATTATCTAGGTATTTCTAGGCGTAATCGATTAATTAAGCCTCATCAAGTTAAAGCTTTATCTTTGTAAGGCATTCCTTTTGATTTGCATATTTAACTTGGGACCTAAAGCTTTCTCACGGCAGCACAGGCATACATAAATCAAAGTTTCGGAAAATTATTAAAAGTAAAAAAAATGTGGTTGTTTTCTGCTTAACCCGTTAATTTACCGATTTTCAGTATCAATTAAAGAATAATAAATAATAAAGTACCCGGAATAGCTTGGATGTCCAGAGGCAAAAGAGGAGTGTCTGGATCGTGGCAGAAGGAGATCTGTAGTCTCTGTCTACCCCTCTGGGAGACAGGCGTGAGTATTTGTATGTATCTAAATACGAAGCAAAATCGCGTCTTATGATATTGGACGGGTTAAAAGAAACAATACACACATTTTGTAAGTTGTGTCTGTTAAGAGGCTATGCGAATTTTATTTTTGTCACGTCACTCCAGGCGAAAAATCGCTCAGTGCGAGAGGGGCGGATTCAGGGCAAAAGGGAAAACAGTTGGTTTTATATTTTTATTAAAAAACTAAAATAGCTAGCAAAATTTCAAATATGAAATCTCTAGATATTGTTAAAACACACCTAATAACATATGTTTGAGTACTGTATATGGTACCTATTCGTCAAACGAGGAGAAAAAGTGTGTTTGAAGACCTCATTTCAACAATTATTTCTATCGAGGAGTATCCAAACATGTTTTACAATTTCAAAACCCTAGACTATATAGTCAAAATGCATAAACCAGCAACTGATTATAATTTTCCGTGTATTTCATTAAATACACAGAAAAGAAACACCCGTATTTTTTTCGCATATCGCCTTTACAATTTTTTTTCCTGGTTTGACGTTCCTCCAAAAAGCATAAAAATTTATAGCGAAACCTTTGTCACTGTCGGATAATCTGTTTATAGGTTTATATAACCTAATAAAAATAGGAAATTTATTCAAATCCCTCTGTTTCTTATGGAAGCACGAAAACACTACCGAAGAAATTGTATTGTTGACTTTATTTTGCATATCTTACCCGAGAGCCAGATCATTCTCACGGCTGGCGACTGTACTGTTAGGTTCACCTCACTTTGGTTTGCTAACAAATAGTTTTCTTCTGAGCGGTTCACGATTTGTTTGAGATCGTGAAAGAAAAGACGTGGCTGGGATTAATAACTTCAAATGTTTTCGCTAACATTTAAGTTTTAATCTTGTAAGAATTTTATAACAAAAATTAAAAGGTTTACATTTTTTATAGCGCTATTAGGGTTGTTCTTTTGTTGTTTCTTAATATGTTTTAAGGACTTGCTTAAATTGATGTACTAATAAAGGTATTCGCATACGCAAAATTGGCGAAAAATTACGAAAACATTTAAGGTTGTAAATTTTTCGCTCGATAAATTTATTAAAATTAAAACGACATCTAAGTTATGCATACATATACCAGGTAAAATAGCGCGCCAGACTGTCATTTTCGTACCTGGGCTCAAAATTCGAACGAACGGGCATGTAATAATGAGTTTTTCAGAATGAGCGTTTTTCTCGTTGTTTTTTTTTCTTAGTTCTTAGGTTTCCTCCAGATGGCGCTGTCCATGTCACCATAGATAAAATGTGTTTCGTAGCAATCAATGTCAAAGTTTGTTTGGAATCGGTGCAATTTTGTCTTTGATTCTGTTGCTAAAGAATACGACAGTGCCATCTAGGAATCTTATTTAACACTAAATTTGACATAAGGAAAAACGCTCATTGATGTGCAAAGTATTTCTTTCACAGACCACTAAGCCGTTAGACGTCGTTGGGAAGGCAAACTTTTTTCACAAACACGTAATGAGAGTTTTTCTCGTTTTTTTTTTAAGGTTCCGTATCCGAAGGGTAAGCAACGGGACCCTATTACTAAGACTCCGCTGTCCGTCTATCTGTCTGTTTGTCACCAGGCTGTATCTCATGAACCGTGATAGTTAGGCAGTTGAAATTTTCGCAGTTAATGTATTTCTGTTGCCGCTATAGCAACAAATACTAAAAAACAGAATAAAATAAATATTTAAGGGGGCTCCCATACAACTGACATGTTTTTTTTGCCATTTTTATAGATAATGGTACGGAACCCTTCGTGCGCGAGTCCGACTCGCACTTGGCCGTTTTTCTTAGTTCTTAGCCATCCTCCAGATGTTGATGTCCATTTAACCATAGATAAATTATGTTTCGTAGCAATCAATGTCAAAGTGGTTTTTAATTTGGAATCTGTGCAAATTTTTTCTTTGATTCTGTTGCTAAAGTATACGCCAGTGCAGGAATTTTATTTATATAACACTAAATTTGATTCAAAGAAAAACGCTCATTGATTTTGCACTACTTCAATACCATCTGTTTTACCTTTACCTCCTCATATTACCCCGCAATACCGCGGCAGAGGCGGAAAAAATTCTTACTTGTCCGTGGTTGATAAGACGTCTATGGCTAAGTGGTCTATGATTTCTTTACTTAGCACTATCTTAGCAATTGCTAAACAATAAACAAATGTTTGTTTGCTTTTGTCGTTTGTGTGTGTTTTTAAAACAATCAAGAAGCTGGAAATATAATAATTATTATATATTAATAATAATTATTGTGTAATCGTATATTATAGATTATAGATGAATAGTTACAAACTAGATCATCACAATTCACAAAAAAGTGTGAAAGTTTTGTTTATTCATTGACAACATTTTACAAGTTTAAAGTACCTTATACGAAACGAGGCCAAAACTGTCAACCTTTTTTAGAATTCTAAGAAATGGTAAGTAAAATACGGCGCGTCTCGGTGCCAATGACTTTTTGCGAGTTGCAGTAAAGCACAGAGTGAGTGATTCAGGTCAGTATGTCTAGATGGTTCTTTTGCTTTACCGCCAACCCAATAATACGGTGCTTGAAAGTCAGTAAAAAATCATCATTCACTGGAAACGAACAATACAGTCGGCGCGCGGCGGTATTCGTCAGCTGTGATGTCTTTTCATTGCTGTCTGTTTTATCACAGTTTGTGGTATTTATCAATTTTATTTATATTTCAAAGAAATCTTTGGTTCTCTCAACTGGATACAATGTGAATTTAATCGTTAGCTATACGAATATATAGTGTCCCATCACGTTTGGGTCGTGAGCAGGGTTGCCAGGTGGTCCAGTTAAAAAAACCGAACAATTTCTATCAATTTCCTTACCTTTTTTTACCTTAGATTTTGGCCAGACCAAATTGAGAAAAATTACCGAAAATTACCTGACGAAGGGAACGATTAATCAAAGTCACGGATACAGCACTCGCCGGCTGGCAACAGCGCGGCAAATCGGTATGGATTTGATTTTGCAAAACAGTAAATAAATGAGTGATATGATGATATGAATGGACTTTCGCAAATACCGAACCACCCATGCTTTGGTATTTTCTTCATACCAAACACCAAACACCGAACACTGGGCTGAAATAACGAACAGTTCGGTAGAAAACCGAACACCTGGCAACCCCAGGTCGTAAGTGCAAGTGAAAAGCGTGTTTACCAAGTGTGGACTTTGACTCGCATTTCACAGTTCACTCTTGGGAACACCTTTGATAACCACTCCGGGATTCATGTCATGACGAAATGTTTTTTTTTCGTGTCTGTTTATACTAAATTACGCCCCGTATTCCATGAATGTCAGTAGTCAGTAGATGTGTCAGTATTGGTGGATATCTGGTTTTAGTAATTCTAAATAAATTGATACTTGAAATTGTTGGTTCTTGACAACATGTTGTAAATAAAAATAGATTCTTGGTATTTATTGTTCTTAGTGACCGGTTTCGCTATAATAACATCATCGGGCTTTTATGATACACTTATTTTATTAGTTTTAAGGATGGCATAATTCGTCTTATTTGCTTGTATCTTTGTATCGTTAAATGCTGATGATCTTATTATAACGAAACCGGTCGCTAAGAACAATAAAATGGTGGAACGGTTACCAAGAATTATTATTTTTTACAATAAATTCTAAACAACATAATGTAAACATTTTTTTGGATTTACGAAAAGCGTAATTTGGCGTTGCAAACAGGAAAAAAAATTTTTTTTGTTCCAAATTGAAATATATTTTTTTGCGTAAAGAGTTCAAAGTACCTTATTCATATAATATATTAATATTTTTTTCTTTTCGTTATTTAAAAAGAAATACACAAAGTTCCAAATTATTTTTGCGTAATTTTTCTGTACAGGATAAATGTAGAATGTTTGAGTATTTCTTTTAAAATAACGAAAGGATATAAAAAATTATAAAAATCTGTAACGGCTTCTTTCATTTCTTTACTTTAAATATTGTTTAAAGTCGAGCTGTTTTTAGACTAAAATTAGTTGGTTAATTCTTTGAAACCACTTATGGTATTTGTGTAGTTTTGCACTAAAATACAAGGAAAATATTGCTAAGAAAAATTATTTATCCAACTTTGTTCCCGTCCATCACGTCCATGTGAAAAGTATTATTTTCTCCTATTACTCGCTATCCCAAGACTGATATTTGTACCGACACAGGTACAAATACGACGACCTGCCCCTTAATCAAACTTGATGTATTTTAAAAGTGCATAGAAAACAGAGTTTCCATTTTTTAGAACGATTTCATTACTCGGGCTCGAAGGTCAGTCTCTCTATGGTTTTTAACCTACTTTCCTTGAACGTGACGTCTGAACGTGACGTCCCTGGGTTCATAAGTCATCACGATTGCTGGCATAGTGCATGGTGCCATAAAATAAATACCGTTCTTTTAATGTCCATACAATACTTGAGAATAAAAATATTGGGCTAGTAGTTATTTTTAACGAAAGACCATTTTATCTGTTTTGTTAAACTACGAAGGAATGGTACAGAAAAGGTGGTTCTAATTATCTACCTATTGAACCTTGTTCCTGGTCATTGGCTGGGTCTCCGGTATGGTTTGGGGTGGTTAATTAGATTTCATCTTGTATAATTATTATATAATGTATAATTAACCTACCATTTGAATCGTATATATATTGCTACATAAATTAAATAAACCTTTAATTTAGTTCATGTGCATTTATTATTTTATTACATATATTTTTATAAGATTAAATTTGACTCGTAAAAAGTGTGCATTGTACCTATTAGAATAAGTTGTATGCATGGAAATAGCAAAGATTAGATTATTTGTACATACCTCATTTATTTATAATTATACTTAAAGTTATATTTTAATACTAAAATTAAGAATATTGTTACACCCAATGGATAAAATTACATTGAGCCATAAGCCCATAATTATGTACATATAACATCTAAAACTGACATGTAATTTAATGCAATAAATATATTGATTGATTGATTGTGTTATGTGTACCTACTCTACAAAATAAACTATTTGAAATTGAATCTATTGATTTTGTGAAAGCTATAGAAAGAAGCTTTTTGATAATTTTTTAATAAAAAGTATAGAATACGAATATTTTCAGCTCTTTTTGAAACTTTTTTCTCTAACAATTTTAAAATCTTGCTTTTCGTACACATTTTAATATTTAAACGGGTCTACCGCGATTCAAACTTTTTTTTACAAAAATGGTATCGAGGCAACTGCGCCTCAACGGTAACAATCTAAATTGCGGTAGACTCGTTTAAATATTACATATTTTTTTCTTTTTAAAGACCGTTCTCAAGACTGAAAATGTTGATCCTACTTTATTAGAATTTTATAAGATAGTTTTGTGATATTTATTATTTATTCTTTTTATATTCATTCTTTTTAAACTTCTCTGCAATGATTTTTTCGCCGTTTATAGTTTCATCTAATTTCATAACGTGCTCTCATTGAATTCTATACATTTGTCGCGACTTTTCGATTCGATTCGAGTGCACTTTTACACACCATAAGTATATAAGGTATAGATAGATAAGTTTGCCAAAAGCATCTCAAGGCTTCAGGCTTAAAAAAGTCACCGTCACTCCAGAAAAATGCGCAGTGCGAGAGGGACGGATTCCGGAAAAATGTCGGTTTTAAATTAATATATAATGAACTAAAATAGCTATCAAAATTTCAAAATAGAATAATTTAGATATTATTAAAATACATCGAATAAAGTAAAATTGAGGTCTGTATGTTATTCTTATTTCAGTAATTATTTCTATGGAGCGAAATTTCAGCGAACGCTTTTCTGTAACTAGCAAAAACAAGAGATAGATTCCAAAATTCTTATACTAATTTATCAAACTAGTGGCTTTTTCTGATAAGCATCTAAACAACTTCAAAATGTGTCGATTTTAGTTAACGGCGCATAAAAACTTTTTTTGTTTTGTAATAAAACCTTATCAGAATGGCCCTCCCAGAATCAGATCCAGGGGGACTATTCCGGAGAAACAGTCGAAGCGAATTTCTAAATTTCGAGGTAAAAATGTATGGAGTTCGACAAATAAAACCGGTTTTTAGGATCGAAAAGGCTATTTCAACAGACTGGGAATTGCTCTCCTGGATCCGCCCTTGCAAGCTCTCTTGCTGTTTTTGCTTTGTCTTGACATCTTTGCTTTGACTTGAGCGGAACTGAATGATGTACCAATAGGGACAAGAGTCAAAATCATGCAGTTGGACTTTTTGTTAACAGCTGATCCTCCGGGGCCTCTGCCTCTAACGTATTATTAGCAGAACTCATAAATTTGATTATAGACGGTAATATGACTAACATTACAAAATATTTTTTTCAATGCAAGTGCTCGTAAAGGCCCAATTTTTATGCATCAAAACCGAACAGAAAGTTGATTATTTTGACTTAGGGCTTTATTATTATTATTTTTTTAATTTATTTACCAGAAGTTGGCTAACCTGCAACCTTTCCTGTGTACCATGAATGTTATACTTCTTTTTCCACTCTTTAACGGCTCTGGATACAGTCCTTTTGAGCCAATTATAATTTAAAGTTCACAAGATTATATTTGTTTTATTTCCTCACACTATGCATTGAAAAACGTAGTATGATACACGGGCGTAAGAGCAATAAATTACTCGGTTGCGTTTAAAACACTCGCAACGCTCGTGTTTTAATTAAGTTAAATTAATTAAATTAAATTTTTTTCGGATAACAAAGATCCATATTTGTTTACATGCCATTTGTTTCAAACTATAATAATAAATTTCAAAATACAATAATAACTAATGTCAAACACAATTCATAATAATGGGAAAATATAAATTTAAATTTAAATCGTCCTCGTAATTTATTCCTTTTCACCCTAGTAGCATAAACTACTATTTTTGTAATATACAAAATCATTGCTATGTTGGAAGGTCCGTTGCTAGGCCCTATTTGTCCTCGACGACGCTCCTCAGTTATTTAAGTATGAGGACGTGACACCACGTTTTCGTGTCATGTATCATGCATGATGTCATGTCATCAGTGAACCGTTGTATTGGGGAACATGTCATGGTAATCAATGTAATAATGTCATTTAGACGATAGTGTTCCGTATAACCAGCAGTTATACCGCCTAATTTGGCATTCCATACTGAGATAGTAATAAATACTTTTGCAATATTATTAGAGGATTCAGCGTGGGGAATATCGGTCGCCAGCATACTGGGCACCTTGCTGCGGAGCAGCGGTTTGTATGAAGCTTTTCATTTAATAGGTTATATTTTTATGATAGTTTCGTTTTTATGAGTTAGTTTACTTAGTACCTTTATGTTTTTTGTTACAATAAATAGTTTGTAATCTTCAGCTTTTGTTCAATTCTTTAATCTTACGAATCAATGGCAAAATTATACTTCGTGGTTTTTAAACCTGAGATTACAAAAAATAAATGTTACGCACACTGATCTTCAACCCACAAAAGGGTAGTAAAAAAATGATTATCACAATCAACAGTAATAATTCGTGCGAATCACGTCCCATTCGGACTCAAGCAACGTGCTCTCATTTCACGCCAAACGTAAAAAATAATCAGAAATAAAAAATAATAATCATCATAAACACACTTATTATTGTTCGCCTGTTCGCGCGCCCGTCAATTTGAATAAACTACGGAGACGGACGAAAGAATACAGGGTGGAATATTTATAGAAGCGTTAGGGACGAATCGTTTCATACAGATTTTTAGTAAAAAGTATATGAATACGTATGCGAATAGTATAAAGATAAGATAAAGATAAATTTATTGATCTTCAGTAAGAGTTATTACATATAATGGTACATTGCAGTAAGTAGGTAAAAACCTATATTAAATACAATACTATAATATTATTTATAGAAGTACCTCGGGGAACTCTGTTCCCTACACTAAGTACTAAGAGTACCTGTACGGTAGGGTTACAGTGATTCTCTTCAGTCGCTGCACATTACATTTACATTTCCAGATAAAAAGAAGACAGCTACTGAATATAATAATAATTTTAAAGAAAATAATAATAATAACGTGCAATTAATTATAAAAACAAACAACAGACGTTAATTATGTAAAAAGTAAAATAAAATAGAACATAAAAATACAATCATAGATGCATGCAAGAACATCATCAATATTTATTTATAAATTTAGGCGTCATTATTGTTTAATATTAATAATAATTAAGGTATTGTGTATGTGTTACAACGTGTAACAGAAAGATGTAACCATATTTGAAGAGCTTATTCAGTCAATGGTATAGAACAACTTTTACTATGGAGCTGACCATCAAATCTTGAAAAAAATAATTGCCCTTCCATACATTTCGGCCGAGCGGCATTGCATTTATCTATGAAACAGTAAATTTTTTTTTCGAGATGCAGTATTTGTTTGATAGTAAAAGTTGTTTTATACCATTGACTGAATAAGCTCTTCAAATATTCTGTTACACGTTGCGTTGTATATAAAAGGCTTTGTCCTGACTGACTGACAGACAACGTACAGCCCAAACCACTGGACGTAGAGATTTGATATTTGAAGAGTGTATTTATAGAGAGTTGGAAATGCACACTTAGAAAGGATTTTGAAAAATTCGTCCCGCAAGGCGTTCAAATAGGGGGTTAAAGTTTTAATAAAAAAATATTCATATTTCCGACACCGTTCGCGCTGGGCAGTCAAAATTTTGAACGTACACGTGTTTCAGGATTCTCTACATTTTTCAAAACTGAAAGGTTAGGGTCAGTTTTTCTTAAAAAATAATGTAAATTGTGATATTCATCAAACAAAAGCCATAAAACGGTAGTGTTCGGACTTTTTCAAGTCATCTGCGAAGCGATAGAGAATACTCCACTTTGGAAGTGGAAACAGAACTTCAAATGGATAATAAAAGGAATATCATGTTTATACTCTTTTGATCTGTCTTTTTGAAAGCATCCATAGCAATTAGGGTCAGGTGATGAGGTCTTGAGAGGTTCAGTGGAACTTCTCAACGGGCATCGATTAGATGATCGTATTTGTTTCTATATAATTGTACGTAATTTGGTGGCGTTTTGTGATACGTGGGATTTTTCGAGTCGTCTTTGGGAATAAGTTGACAGAAAATCTGATCAGGGTCTGATGACGGAGTAAAAATATTGTTTTTGAAAATCAACCCTTAAAAGAATGTAAATATACTTTTGTAAGAAAAATCGATTTGCATGAGTCCTACCCCACGCGGACAAAGTTGCGGGCACAAGCTAGTATTGGTATAATTTTGCAATAGCCAATCAAATAAATTTCAATTACCAATTGCAATAAAACTCAACTTCAAGCGCTGACTTTGATTAGTATAGAGGGACTTACTCGTATTAGGTACCTTACTTGGAATTTAAGAGCGGTTTCGCAACCGAAATGTGCCAAAGCCGCCCTTTTCTAATTAATCGAAATAGAACACTTAAATTCAAAATTCACTCAATAGTTATTCAACAAAATCTTATTACCTATGTAATGTGTATGCTGCAATCGCAAAGAAACCAATTGAAACTTTGCGATGGCAGCATACACAGCATACTGAGTGAATTTTGAATTTAAGTGTTCTGTTTCGATTAATTAAAAAAGGCGGCTTTTGCACAATCCGGCTAAGAAACCGCTCTTAAAGGTATTTTAAAATGTTAAAACGGACACGTGTCCTGTAGTGAAATATCAGTATATTTTTTATATTAACTGATTCTTGAGTAATAGCAAAGTACAAAACTTTTTGAATTTTTGAAAAATTCCCTTTATTACCGAAGTTAGCGATAGCGATATTAATCACTTTAAGTATGACGTCAAGTGACATGCCGTTAAGCTCAATTTGATTGCCAATAACTTCGTAATTTTTTTGATATAGAAAAAATGATTTCACTACTGTTTTTAGCTTTTTAAACGCAATTGATTGTCATTAAAATAATGTAGGACACGGGCTCATTATAACAAAATGTACTCAGATTATCTTAAAATAGCAGTGTTGAAATCTATAATCTAATATTAAAGTAGTAAAAATGTCGCGTCTGTACATTGAATATATTTGCGAAATTTGAGGGTGTTCAACTTTACAATAAATTACCAGAAACCGTCAAAGCATCAAAATCAATTAATGTTTTCAAAAAGCGGTTAAAAGATTATGTACTAAAACATGTCACTTTATATGGATGAAATACTACTAACTTAAGTTTGTACGCAACCTGTTTACTAACACAATTAAATGTTTAAATAAAATTTAGGTATTAATGGATTAGCCTTATATAAGGTTTTCTAATTTAATTTTCTAATTTAATTTTCTAATTCTAATTTCTAAGTAATTCTATTTAAATTGAAAGTAATTTAGGAGGTGATTCAATATCGTTAATACATCACATTCCACTGCAAAGTACTTTTTTTTGCGCGAACTTTTTCTTCACTTGTCCATACAAACTGAGTCAGCTGATCGGACCACTTTGTACTGAGAAGTGAATAAAAAGTTCGCGCAAAAAAAAGTGCTTTGCAGTGGAATGTGATGTATTAACGACACTGAATCACCTCCTAAATTACTTTCCATTTAAATTGAAAGACCTTATAAACATTATTAGATAAGCTTCTTATTATAAGTGAACATTGTATTTGTTCTTTATGAGAAATAAACGTCTTAAACCATATAAATTTTAAACGAAAGAGGTTATTAGTTTTGTACTGAGGCAAAACTACAATAAAATAAAATGTCTCTATGTTCCGTTGTAACTCGAGAACCACTCAACGGATTTGGATGCGGTTTTCTTTAGGCTATAAGGGGTGTTGATGAAATAACCACCAAGCCGACAACTGACGATAATTGAAAGACACTTCCACTCGAGCGAAGCCGTGGGCAAAAGCTAGTAGTATATATGAAATAGTGAACATCCTATAGAAGCTCGGGTAATCGTAGAAAATTGCTCGGAATTAGTAACCAGATTATGATTGAAGTTTTTGCGACACCACTCATCTTGCTCGAGAATACTTTACTTTAATTTAAATCTACCACCAGGTACGGCGCCTTAAGATGATTTGCAACAAAATAAAAATAAAATGGAGAGGATCGCCTTAATGTATTTTATAGGGATCAATTAAAGATTACCTCAATAAACAATCGCTTAAGTTTATAAATCTGCCAAAGTTCTTTAATTGGACGTTCATCTTGTTATTTGACATACATAACGTATAATATTAGAGTTCCATACGAAAAGGGTAAAAACCGGTCAAGTGCGAGTAGGACTCGTTCCCTGAGGGTTCCGTACTATTAGGGTTCCATACCCAAAGGGTAACCAACGGGACCCTATTACTAAGACTGCGCTGTCCGTCTGTCACCAGGCTGTATCTCATGAACCGTGACAGTTGAAATTTTCACAGATGATGTATTTCTGTTGCCGCTATAACAACAAATACTAAAAAACAGAATAAAATAAATATTTATGGGGGCTCCCATACAACAGACATGTTTTTTTGCCGTTTTTATAGATAATGGTAGGGCACCCTTCTTGCGCGAGTTCAACTCGCTCTCGCACAAATTCGACAAAAAAAAAAAGGTTTTAGCTCCCGCGCTGCCTGTGCTGAAAATTGTATTTGAACTAGTATTAGTACGTATGGGAACAATTTTTTTTCGTATTTTCAAAAAACTATCACTGAACCTGGTTTCTGATCACTAACCGAGTCTCTGATATGAATTCACCTTATATTCTTAAATAATTTAAACAGACATTACAAACTTATCATTACTACCTACAAATTGTATGAAGAAAACTGCAAAATTAAGTTGGTTTAGTATTCGGGGACGCAATCCTAAAAACTACATTATAAATCGGAATACAGAATATATAGAAATTACAAATGTACAACTTTGATTGCTCTCCATTTCATAAATTTTGAAGAGAAAAAAGTATATATATATATTTTTTTATTGGTTTTGTTATTTGTCTGTATATTTTTATCGACTTCTATCAATTGTTTGATAGTATTATCATTTTATCTTATGTAATAATAAGCTACGTTTATAATGTTAATTTTAATTTAATGGACAAACCATGTATAACGAACACTGTTATATGGAGAATAAATGATTGTATTGTATTGTATATATGTATATTCTACTCAATGAGTTCTAGACAATGACACCCCACATGCTAGGGTAAGAAAAAAATAATTTTTTTTTTCGTCTCAATTTTCGGGTACGAAAAATAATTTAATTACATTTTTAAATCAATATGCGGTATTGGGTCCAAATTTTACTTAATATCAAAATTTCGGGTCCCTAAAACGGAACCGTTATAGTTATCCTCCGTTGATCATCCATCTGTCGGTCCGTATATCTTTCGGCACAAGAATTTTATAACCTGGAGTATATAAACTATCCTTTATAAACTGAAGTGCTAACCTCTATTGAAAGACGCACGCTAAAATGCGCACGCTAACCTGTTTTTATTTGTTGAGGCTTAGTCACTCCACTTTACATAGCATATTATGGCATTTATCATATCTATTACGGACTGATATTGCGAGTGAAAAATGATGCCAGAATAGCCGCCCTGATCGTAGCTCGGATCCGTTTTACTTAATTTTTTTTTAAGCTAATTTTTAGATACTTTGTATAACTGCAAAAAATTACGAAATAACAAAAAACTGAAATTGTGTACAGCACCAGGTGCATTTATTGCGTGTGACCAATTATCTAGGTTTGCTTAGCTAAGGGCAAGTGAGGTCTAAAATTATCATTTACACGATCTAGGCACTTCTATCCTGTGCGCAATCAACGGGTCAGGATAACTAACGAGTTAAGAGCTAGCAACGTTTATGTTATTCGTAACTTGGATATGAATATAAATGCGATAAAACTAATATGTTATTTTTTTTATCGGTACACCAACAGGAAACATTATTTGAATATTATTAATTAAATTATATATGGCACTGAATCTGATATGAATCCCTTTTAAGCCGTACACACTCTCAGGTAACAACAAACTAGTCTTCTAAAAAAACTGAAAATTACTATAAAACCTAAAAAAAAGCAAACAATCAAATGAAATTTTGTATAAAAAATACTAGATATTTTAAAATAATTACTAAGTTTTATGGATCAATATATTATAAACTAATATATTATTTGGTACCAAAAACAACTTATTGAACTAATTATATAATTTTAGTTTGATAAAAAAACAGTATTTTCCATCACAGGTCCTTTAAAAAGTCCATTTTGCATGAATCACATTATGATTCTGTTCTAATGCCGTCTTTTTTGCACGCGTGAAAAAACTCTGACTCTATCCTTCTTTCAAATCATTTTATAATTCACCCAAGTCGGCCTTTTTAGATGCTCTGACCCTTTTTATTTCCTTGGAAATGTTATCAAATATGAGAACAAGAACATCTAAGTTGAGTTAAATGACAGAACATTTTTATAATTTGTCTTCACTATTGTGCCTAAAAATTTTTAGAAAAACGTTTGCAGATTTGGTTAGACTTGCCCTTGCCTACACGTAAAAACATACTAATAGTGAAATAAACAGCCCATCATATTTTTAAATAGTAAACTTTAAACTTTCGCGATTTTCAGACATTATAAGTGACCCGAATCATATACTCATAATATGTTTAAATACTTTCCTTATATAGGTTACTTCAATAAATTATATTTAAATACTGGTACTTTTATTCCACAAATATTATTATTTTATAATATATAACCATCAATCAAATCTATCGAATATACGGGTTAATTCGTTTTTTGAAAAAGTAGCCAGCTCTCCGTCCTTAACATGGGAACGGGTAGGGAGCAAAGTGCCAGTTTGACCAGTGTCCACATTTTCCCCCAGATGTCGTTTATAATGCTGGTTACATAACGCATTTGCAAGTTAGATGAACCGGTGGGGGGTGAGCATGCTAAATTATATGGTAAGAGTTTGTGGCTAATGAGGAAGAAAAATTGCACGGTAACGGGAAGCATACAAAATGAATCGTAAAGTCGTATAATAGTTGAAGAAAGCACTGATGCAAAACAGCTATGGGATAATTTGTGTCAACTAAGAACGCGGATGTAAAATGAGAGGCTAATTCCCATGGCTTAATTTCTAAAAGATTTGTTTTTAAATTTTTTTCAGAGAAGATACGCCATTTTAGGACATAGTTTTCATCATTTTGGTACATAAATTAACCATTATTTTTTATGATTTTTTAAAGAATTACTTAATATGACGTCACTTGAGAATTTAAGACATACTGATTGTGATGTGTGATTGCTTATAAAAAAAGTGGTCTGTCTCTGTCTATCTACTCATCTGTCATCCATCTGTCAAATCAGTCGGAAGCAAATTATTATAAATTTACCTTGATAGCAAAGGACGCATTTCTAAACAGCCATTTCTCAAGTGACGTCACACGAAGGCAAATGGAAGTTTCAGCTTTTTCGTAAAAATATTCATCATCCTGAGGTTTTTTAGACCACAAATTCTAAAATACGTCTTTTTTTCAATTAACACACCTTAACATAATTTAATGTAAGCGAATTCCAAAAAAAAACCCATTAGTGTATGCTCAACCGGTTTGATTCCAACTTGTTTGAATGAACCTTTCATTATAAATACTTCAGTATATTTGACTATATCCCTTTTCTCTGTATACAGAAAATGAACGTTTGTCCGTGTGTCTGTAACGTAATAGCCTGAGAATGCATAAATGGCATGAACTTAAATAGGAAGCCAACAGAAAGTCTAAAGGGCACCATAAAGTTTGACACTACAACATCCTTAAAAAACAAAATCAGCAACAGATTAACAAATCTGTAACGTAATAGCCTGAGAATGCATAAATGGCATGAACTTAAATAGAAAGCCAACAGAAAGCACCATAAAGTTTGGTACTAAAACATCCTTAAAAAACAAAATCAGCAACAGATTAACAAATCTATTGTAAATACTTTGTCCGTGCGTCTGTAACGTAATAGCCTGAGAATGCATAAATGGCATGAACTTGAATAGAAAGCCAACAGAAAGCACCATAAAGTTTGGTACTACAACATACTTAAAAAACAAAATCAGCAACAGATTAACAAATCTACTGTAAATACACCTACTAAAGATTCAATATTCAGACAGTCTCCTTTAAAAGTGTTAAAACTTGCTGTTTCATTAGAATATCATACAGTTGTGGTAAACTGGACGCTATCTTCATTAGATAAAGTCTAATATGCAACTTTGCTTAGGCTCTCTAGTTAAAGTACGTTTATAGGACTACATAGAGTACTATGGTGTGTAGAGTATAGGAAACATGGACTCGGCGGCACAATATTAGAAATGGCCCGAGAGAATATTGATTTCGATTTATTTCGCGCTCGTGACTATCCCTTCGTGTTGTATTATCGTATTGCATTGCAAGATCAAATAAAACCAAGATTGAACCCCCGTTGCTTGGAGGTTAGGGAAGCTGTATTTTAACAAAGCTTTGCACTACTACTTTGGATTCTAGAAGCCGTACATAAATAATAGGTCGAGGTATTTTCATTAAAGTTGTTGACAAGCTACTGATCTCGCAGATAGTTGAATAAATATCATAAATAAATGAAAATATAAATATATATATTTGCCACAACATATAAACAGAAGATATAAACATTACAGAATTATAACAAAATATTAAAACAAAATGTCATGTGACAAAAAAAAGATGATAATAATAATAAAAAGCAATAATAATTCATGTCAAATTGAACAATAAAAAATAAAGCGAAAGAGGTGTGTCAGGATCGTAGAAGATGGAAATCTGTAGTCTCTAACTACCCCTCTGGAAGACAGGCGTGAGTATATGTATGTATGTAAAAAAATATTCTTAATTAATGTTAACAAAATCATTTACATTTAAATCATTGGAATCTATTAAAAGCATCAAGCAATGTTGCAAAAAATACATAATATTAGATTTAAAAAAAGAAATTAGGTTGTTATCTAATAAAACATAATGGAAGTGATGAAAATAAAACTATAGGTAATAAGAAAAAGATTCACTGATGCTACAAATGCTGCATATTTTTGGCGCAAGTTGTATTTTACTGACATGCCAAAAATAATAATACGACCAATTTAAAGGTGAATAAATAGAGAACAACAACAAAATATTGTTGAAAAGAAAATGCATTTTTGTTGTGGCTATACGAAAGTTTGAATGCTAACAATTGAAATTGAAACCCTTCCAACGATATTGCAAGTTTTTGGGGAAATAAATCGTGATGATTGATTTATATTTCGTTAGGACATTCAGCCACACAGATCTTTATTTTTCAAATCAAAAGCTAACCTTTAAAGCACATAATAAAATGCTTAGCCATGTTCATATAAGCACGTATGACTACATTATGTTCAGAGATTGAAATTCTAAGTGCATAGGTCTCTAAAGTCTAATTCATGCGAAGCTTATCCCGTACAGGAAAACGGCCATTGTATCATATACTTTGTATGGCACAAGTCTTGCGCTCATTATGACCACACCGAAGACACCTGTCAGGAATTATTTATAACTGCCACGCCATTCTGGATCTAATTGCTTCATAAAAGGCTTTAACGCGTGTTTTAGGCGTTATTTAGTGCCTGAAATAGGCTACACCCCTTTATGCCGTGACATTAATTTAGTTATTGCAACAAATGGAGACACGTTGGAGGTAAACTATGTATTATCCCCAAAAGTAATTAAATGTTTAAGGAAACAAAAGCGTTTGTTCTGAGCTGCTAAAAGTAAAAATGCACTTACCCTAAAAAACCATACACCATACAGTCCCCGCAGGACAAGTTAGGCTTAGCGTGGGGACCACTGTTTTATACGCATGTATTGTAAAAATTCGTGTAAGTTAATTAAATATATTTTCATTTTCATTTTCATTTGACAATTGTTGGAAAAACTGACTAAAACAATCTTTTTATATTAAAGCTGTTCTCGTAAATGTAAAATACAAAATACTTCATTTCATACTTCTTTACATTAATACACGCATTTAGTGACACACATTGAAATAAAGCGCTGTCATCTTTGTAAATCAAATAGAAAATATCATGGATAACTGTGCAAAGTAGACAAGTTGAAGTCAATTTCCCTACGAAGTCAAGGTGACTGAATATTTACATGCAACGCAACGGTTTTCCAAAGCAGGAAGTCTCTTAAAGCGTTTTAACTAAGATCGTCCAGTTAAGAGCTTACATCTCCTGTTACATGCTACCTACTTGTGTTGTTTTGTAAGTTAAGGCACTGAAGGAATTGTCTTCTTCCTTTTAAAGCGCTGTGTCAAAATTCAAATTCAAATAATTTGTTTTGTAAAGTAGATATACATATATTCTCATGAATATCCGATTTATAGCAATTTATATACTCGAATAGTTTTAAGACTTAAACCAGAGAGTTAAACTTACAAATTATTAAACTAAGCGTAGCGTACATGCTTTAAAAAATATTCTATACTTTACCTCTATTGCAAATTTTTTTTGTCTTCTTTGAATATCCGTTTGAACAAGAATAAATATTTAGTGAGTAAATAAAAGTATTTGCAAAACTAAAACATAAAGCTGTTTTAAGCGAAGAATATTTACATGGTAAATATTTATTTAATTGGTGATCAACTTTCTTGATAGATCTTCGTACCTGTATTCAATTAGATAAGATTTAAAATTTTCACGGTCACTATAAAAACATTATTCGGGAAAATATAAAAATCAAACACGGTAAGTCCCTGATCAATTATTGCAAATACAATAAGTACGAATAAATACTGGGTGTTCAAATAAAATCATTCAAGCAAAAATGTTTTTTTTTACCATACCTCGCACTTGATAAAGTCTTTCCTGACCCCCGATTATTCAAGTAAATGTGGGATATACTTAGAGCATAAGAGATGCACCTCATTTTGCATCAACCAGAACTGAACGCGCGCTCTGAGTTACGAGTTACGACAACCTTGACACTTGTACTCACGAAAAACCGAGTTTTTATGAAATAACTCTTGAAGTTAAAGTATATGTTTATAAAATCGTTTCTTAACTCAAACTCAAAACATTTATTGCAACTAAGTGTACACAGGTGTTACATTTAAAAAAATACTTAAAAACTTAGCTAACCTTATCGGGCACAGCAATATTTATACTAAGGTAAGAATAGTGGCACATTTTACATAATATTACATCTATAGTTATAAAATACATAATACACATTGCTTACTTGCTTATAGTATTTCACAGTAGGAATCTTAACATCTAGGTATGTATCTTTTACAAACAATTTCGTTTATAAATAAAATAAGGGGGTATTGTTTACATAAACTAGATATTATTTAGCTAATTTTGGGTTGGCACCTTGGTTAGATACAAACTAGAAACTCGGTCAAAGCTAGAGGTAACTTCTTGATTTTTCCTATGCAGGCAATTTTATTATTTTTAGAGCATTTTGGGCTCTTATAATTATAAGACAAACAAAAAATTGCAATGCTGTTTCTATTTTAGGCCAAATCAATCCTAAATTACCTACTTTGTTTCAGTTTTTTGAACTAACTCATAGAACGTCAAAGCAACGACATCACCTCAACTGAATGAAGTTCTACAAACTTACTGAAAATGTCGTGTTTTCCTGAGCAAAGCAAACTGAGGTTCCTCCTCCAGGTTACGTATTATCAGGAGTTGGAATAATTAGAGTTTTTAAATACCAAATAACGTCAAATTCATTTCGAAATCTTGTTATAGAAATGCCTTTTAAACCCGGTAATTACGGGATTGATAAAAATGTCTTCGAAAACTTTTCTTACCTATGTTGAGCACTATGATTTCCTAAGATGCGTATGTAAAATGAATACGTTACACTTTAAATTTTGATTCCGGCATTTCCGATGGGTATATCCATGTTATGATCCACGTATTTACTCAAAAACCTATTCCAACCTCTGTCTATAAAATTGTAATACAAGTGATTTGTCCGGCGGATATTCTAATGGTCTTTAATTAGAAAGAGCATCTGTTACAAACATTATCTATTTGCATGTACTTGTTTCAACATCCAACAACTTAATGTACCTACGGGGTAGGTACTTGCAAATAGGTAGCATAGGTATTTTGTTTTGCTATCATCATTACAGTCATGTTCACTTGGAATTCTTTATCGTTATTATTTCAGCTTATTTAATTTCTACAGATTTCACCAGAATTGATGGGTATAATTGAAGATAAAGCTCAACCTTGTGTGCTCAAAAAGAAATGCATGACAAGTAAAATTGCGACTTACTGAAAAATATCCAAGTAAAAAGGATTCAGAATTGGACGGAAACAAAATTAAATGTTTTAGTACATATGTACGTGTTGAGTAGAGAGAACTTAAACCACGATCTTGGCACACCACCTTAGCTTCCACTACATTCATAAATCCAGTCGTATGAGGTCTCTAAGTAAGTTTACCTATTGGGTCGCTTTGACTTGACCTTTCTTCATTTTAGTAGAAATAGGTCATTTTTAGGGTTCCGTAGTCAACAACAAGGAAGCCTTATAGTTTCGCCATGTCCGTCTGTCTGTCTGTCCGCGGCTTAGCTTAGAGACTATTAGTACTAGAAAGCTGTAATGTGGCATGGTTATACATATTTATCACGCTAATAAATACAGTACAGTAAAATTTTGAAAAAGTTTTTTTTTTAGTGTAACTCCCCTACACGTATAATGGGGATGATTTTTTTTCTTGTGTATCCCATAGTGTAGCATGTCGTTGAATAGGTAATTTAAATATATTGGGAGTGTGACAAGACCATTTTTCAATCCAGGGTTCCGTTTGCGAAATATTAAGATTAAAAGTGTTAATTTTTGTTAGAGTCAAGTGTCCCCTGCCAGCGAAACGGTTGTATTTGGAGACGTGCAAAAATCACGCCAGTAGTATACATAACGAAATTAAAAGGAAAACTATCACAGCTAAGTAGGCTTTACAAGTTAACGAGTACAGATCACGCCAAACTTTTAGTCCCCTCTAAACACGGGGCGATTCGCATCAGCAGGAACAAAATGTATGGGCCGTTCTTGGGAAGAGCAACTTCCGAGCGTACTAGAAGTTTGGCGCGATCTGTATTATTATAGATAATGGTACGGAACCCTTCGTGCGCGAGTCCAACTCGCACTTGGCCGGTTTTTTATTGAAGGTTTGGTACGTCCATACTTCTTCTACGCAAGAAGTAGGTCATTCTATAAATCGATGCTTAGCTCGATGGAGCTTTTTCTTCAAATTCGGGTATAAATTTGATTTGATGCTCTTGTTTTATTGATCAATGTGACTATGTTTAAATGAAACTATAGTAATCTTGTAAATGTATATGTATATGTTACGGCTAAAGCCCGAAGTAGGGTAAAGTCCGAAAAAATCTAAAATAGGTAGCGACGACGAGCGAAGCGAGGAGGAGCGGGTTAGGTTTACATGTTAATATACAATGGGCGCCGAGCGAAGCGGAGCGGAGCGAGGCGACCTCCGAAGTTTTGTATGACATTAGCCGGCTAAATCTAGGTTTAACCACGCTTCGGGCGTTAGCCGTAACATATACATATAAATGCATACATGTTTTTGTATAACGTAATACAAGTCTAAAATCAAGTTATGTGCCATCCAAATCATCCAATACAAAATAAAATTAAGCAAAAAATTCCAAGTAACAAAAGATTTAATATTTTTTGCTCGGAAGTAGCCTAATTTACATATTGCTGCTAGCAAAATATTCCTCTGATAAACAACTTGAGCTGTTAAATAATAATTTGTAGATACATAAAAGAGTCATTGTTCTTTGATAAAAAAAAGTTTATTGGATTACGACTTTTATGACGCACACGTTTAGAAAATTATCATTATTATAAATAAATAGTATCTTTAAATCGATTATTCATTTAAAACGACGAGACGCGAAGGTAAATTTACTCAAGTTATTTTTATTTCGGTGACATTTTGAAATAAAATTAAATGAAATAAAACATATTTATTTATGTAATGTAGATATATCAGATATACACTTATTTATTACAAGTCAGTTTTAATGTTAAATAAAAACGATATAACTAAATAATCTGTATCTAATAGTTTTTATATGTATAAGGGGAAATATTTAAAAAATAATAAAGGTTAGGTTACGTTAAAAATAAAGGAATAAATTATATTATAAATATAGGTAAATATGATGCAATACATATCATAAATATATGCCTATCTCCGCCCATTCGATTATTCTTGCTAAGAAGAATGGCAAGAAACTTAGCAAGATCATGTCGTTTTTTTTCATAATTTTTGTTACAAACAGTTGCTTATAAAAGTTACAAAGCAAGCCCTGTACTTTAATTGAATAAAGAGTTAAAAATACAAGACCGGAGAAATTTATATCCTGAAGGAAAAAACTACACTTTAAGGCGTATGACCACGCTAAATAAGCAACTCGATGTGTGTCGGTACAAATATCAATGGAAACGACATTGAAATAATGTTCATTTCAGCGTGCCTTGAAAAGTGGCTGTTACGACAACCACTGCGTCTCCGGCTAGCGCAAAATATGAGAAAATAATACTTTTCACATGGACGCCATAAACGAAAAAAAAAATTTTGAACTTAAATTTTTTAGATCTAAAAATTTCCTATAATTTGGTGAAATAATGATTAAAATCGCTTTAGGCGTTTGGAAGGAGTAAGAGAATTCTTGTGTTAATCATGTGAAACTTTCGATGACTTTCGATTTTTTTTTGTCAAATCTTACAATAGAAAAACAGTTTATGAAAATTAAAATTTATTTTTGACTCTATAATGCCTATCATATATTTTTATGAAAGTTTTTGGACCACCCGTGTGGGAGGAGTAGGCCTTCAAAGACATGTCCAAATTGCAGTTGGCGTATCCATTCGCCTTAATACCTTTGTCTACCTGTCCCATATAGTAATTAGATAATCCATTTGTAATTAGGAATTTTAAGGAGAAAATATTGCTTTTAATTACTAACATTTATTTTATTACTTTTATTTCGATTGCGTAGTAAAAGTTATAAAATAAATGTTTGGTAAAAACAGATAATGCAAATACTCTACATTATTGACGGTTGCTTAGTAAAGTAATAAAATTCTTCTGTAATAAATATACGGCTTGAGCTCAGTTCGGTCCTGAATTTTTTTGTCTATGGTCGTAGCAAATTCTTTATATTATTATTTCTAAATAAAAGAGAACTTGAAAATTTGAGTTGTTCTAATAAATCTTTAATTTATTTTTTTTTTATTTTACGAGAGTTGTGTATTTAAGTTTGTTTTTATGAATAATTAAATGACTACAGTTTAATTAACTCTTATTTATTATCTAGTACAAAGAAAATTTCTATTAAATGTATAAGAAAATAAAATGATCAAAAATTATTACGCTTTCTGATTATACGGACTCGTATACAACCTATAAAATGTTTCTTGCTACTTTTATCGGTAAACTCAAAGACGAATTTTTCGATCT
This sequence comes from Ypsolopha sequella, assembly GCA_934047225.1. NCBI lineage: Eukaryota > Metazoa > Arthropoda > Insecta > Lepidoptera > Ypsolophidae > Ypsolopha > Ypsolopha sequella. Next base: position 17,465,671 of record OW203996.1, read on the forward strand.
TTAGAAATTCTTAATTTATTTATTACTTAGTCGATAGTTATAAGAACTTTTTTATGATAGATTGATCGCAAATACCGGAGTAAGATTCACACGGTCCAAATTAAGACTTGCGGATTAGATTTTGCGGAAATTGTAATCAATTTAAAATCATGTTTATTGGCAATTTTGGCAGCCTCTATCTGTAATTATGAATATATTTGCATAAATGACCTTACTTACGTCTATTTTTATAGATAAAATAAAAAGGTTTAAATGCGAAATAAGTATATACGATCGCCAATTTTTTGCACGTTTGTATTTATTACAACAAATAGTAGATACTTACAGTCATGGGAACTTCAGGGAAGGCCGGCAGTCGATCACAAGTTACTGGGTACGGACGATCCATCTCCGCCTGCTTGCTTTCTGAGTAGGCGACTATAGTCCTCATGGTCGGGAGACCACGGCTGCCACTATTCCTGGCAGCCCACCGCACCCTGCCGTGCCACTCACTCACACACGCAATCCAGCTCACACAAAAAATTGTCACCCCCGCCAAAAGATACTTTGTTACTTGCACCGCCTTCCTTCCGTTGACAGTCATTTTGATTATCATCATGCCATTAGAGAATTTGAAATTAGAAGCCGTGGGTGAGGTGAAGAAGTGCGCCGGCGCCGCAACGGCGTCGTCGACGATTGGACGAGCGCACGACGCATGCGCCCAGCGCGCGCTACCATGGCGGACTGTCTACGAACAGCTGATAGTGTATCAACAAAGCGTCCCTCGCAACTAATCGTTCTAAACGCTCGAGGACGTGGAAATCTAGTTTTCTGCCAGTTTTTGCCCGCGTTTTTCCTTTTGCGGCGCGCGGGGATGACGTGAACGAACTTCTCTAGTCAACTGTCCGCGGTTAGTTCTCTATAAAGATTGTGACGATATATTATGTACACGGAACAAGAAATGCTGCAGGACGAGTGGTTGTAGCTAGTTATTAGAATAATTGCATAAAATCGATTAGATTAGAAATAGAAACCGTGTGAGCGTGCCTTAGGAAAATGTAGGTACACGTTCATAGCTTGATGAGATGTTACGAGGTTTTAAGTAGTTTGTATTCAGGAATAGTCTAGTAATCAATTACAATTAAACCGGTGTTTTAATGACTGCTAATGCCAAGATAAGTATTTGGATGATTTCGAAAACTTGTCATGGCTGCTCTACTTCTATAAAAGCTTGTCTCTTGTCTCCAATTAGAATTCTTCTTCAAACATTTGCAGACAATCGCCGAGAATTAAACAGCGCATTTTCAGTCTTTTAAGTGCAGGTTTATTAATTGAGACATATTATTGTAAGTTAATGGTAGTTGATAGAAGATCTGAGCAATTCTCGGGTCCGTAAATTAAACGAGACAATTTAATAAACACATCAGGGTCTAAATGCTTTTTCAATAGCGCAGGTTGGCATCACTGGGTATTAATTTGACAAATAAAACGGCTACTGTTGTGAAGGTAATTGCTCCCTCTCTAGAAGTAATGAAGATCAGAATTATGAATCTTGAAGCAATGTGCTTTAAGACTTTTTTTGCTTAACAAGATGAGTGGGTTTTAGGAAAGAGGTGTACAGAAGGGGGAGGTAAATGCGCCGAAGGGTTATTTATGTATAAGAATGATTCGACGAATAATTGCTAGTTTCTTCTAGTTGTGTGTAGGCAAGGGTTTGTTTAACGTAGTTTAGAATTAGACTATGGAAATGTTAAATATAAACTGTTTACGTGCGTGTCGAATTGGCGGGAAAATTGTATGGAATTATTATGCGAATAATTGTGGCAAATCATGATCCCACCGCCGCCGGCCGACTGAGAAAAAAATATTTCTTCGCTGCTTGTAGGCATAATGACGTTATATATATGTATATGTATGCCACCTTATGTCTTGGTTTTCGGGTACACATAGGTTCTGTATGTAACACAAGCCTATTTAAAAATATCAGAACAAGGATATTGAAAATCAGCGCTGTGGCAAACACCTAATATAACATTTCCCTGTTTTTCTTCCGTACAATTACAAATTTCCCTTGGTGATAGGTAATGTGTACCCTATATAAAGTGACTTTGCATGATAGAGTAAAACTCAGACTGTTGTCTCGGTAAGTGTTCAGGACCAACTTTCAATAACCCTTTCTGTAAAAAACGTTAAATAATATCTAGGCATCCCATAATAATTGACACAAATAAAATTGTTCGTACTTTGCAAAAAGGGTCATTAAACCTTCGTCCTGACCACTTACCGAGTCTCCAGTATGCATTTGGCAATATCATGCAAAGTCACCTTATACAGGGTGTAAATGCAAACCCAAGAATCCTTTTTGGGTACGAAAGTATACACGATACTAATGCAATTTTGATAAAAAAATATACCTTAAATTTTTACTAAAAATTATATTATTTTTTCAAGCTATAGCCACGCACTCTTATCAACGCAGTTCATTCACTCCGAAGCGCGTTCTTGACCGATCACATTGAGTAATTGTGTTCCGTGCTATTGACGCTATCAGAGGTCAACGACTAGCGTGGGTGCCCATGAGATTAGTGTATTTTAAGTTTAACAAATCGTGATATATTGGGATATTGGTTACATTATTTAAAACCGCCGCTATTTTTTTACATTTTGTAAAATCTATGCAATTTAAGGATGGACCTGACCATAGAATATTAACAACGCCAAACTTTTGACGGTTCCTTGGAAGAAATAAGGACTTTCCTTTAACTGGAAAAAATATATATGGATCTGTTGATCTATAAGCAACATACTGGATGTTAATATTAAGTTGCGGAAGCCTGAAATTGGCGATAGTACTCGTCCATACGAATAACTTTTACTATAGAGCCAAGCCTCGAATCACGAAAAAAAATCAGCTGTTCCATAGAAAAGTTACATAGCTACCTGACCAAAATCTAAGAATCAATATATTTTTTTTCTCGATTTCTCAATTTTTTTTTCATGGAAAGTTGTTCGTATGCGTGAGTACTATCGCCAGTTTTCGGCTTCCGCAACTTCATCTTAAAACCCTGTATATTAGTATACAAGGTGACTTTTTGATCATCGTCCAAATTCATACCGGAGGCTTGATAAGTGATCAGTATCTTGGATCACTAACAATTTTTGTGAAATTTGTAAAATGAAATTTCGGCTTCCCATAGAAATTCACTTCCAGTTCCGAGTGAATCACTATGGAGAGCCGAAATTTCATTTTACGTATTTTACAAAAAATATTATTGATCCATGATACTGATCACTTACCAAGCCACCAGTATGAATTTGGACGATGATAAAAAAGTCACCTTGTTTAAGTAATGTCTTAAGATTTTGTCAAAAAAAAGATACATATTTACAAACGTTCCACAGAAGAACACGGTTAAGTGGAAACAGCAATTTAATTAAAAAACAACCATTTTGTTAACATTTTATTGTTTTTTATTGTTTCTTGAAATAAAACCTTGAAGGTTCCTCACATAATGGAGGCTCACATCTAATCACGGTTGTAAAATGGAGCAACTGGTGTATTGCGCAAATATTTTTTTATGTTTGTGGCATAATCACAGTACTCGTGTATGTAGGTAACGAGAACGCATGCGCGAGGTACTGCAATAAAACCTTCATAACGTGGAGAAGAACAACCTATCCTTGGGGAGCAAGAAGTGGCGTGCGTTAAATTAGTAATCTGGATGTACCTTGTGAGACGACTGAGCTGGGACTGGAAAATGTGTGAATGGATATTGTGTGGCCAGGGGCCTTAATGGTGTCGATTCGGCTAAACACAACCTAATTTGACAGGACTAACCTTATTTTAAGCGTTCTGTCTTTGTCTTTTTGATATGGAAAGAAAAAGACAGAAGGCTCAAATTAAGTTTAGTTCTGTCAAATAAGTTAAGTCGCGTTGCGCCGAATCCACACAATTGTCTAACTTTAACATCTATCGCAACCGCCTTCAAATGTATCGTGATTGAGTGGAAATGACATTGGACATCAATTGACCAACTACGATTTATTTGAAAGCAATAGGGTTGGAAATAAGGCTGCATGATTTTGTTCGATTTCGTCGTGATAATGTTTGAAAATTAGCCAAGTCCGAGTCGGGCTTCGCTCTAGTGCCTTACATATGATCCATTAAAACTTTTTTTATTTGTTTGCATTGGTCACAACCACATAATATATGTATTAATAATTGCAATCTACAGTATAAATTGCCGCTTTTTTTAGTATTTGTTGTTTAAATGTTAAAAAAAAAACATCTCTTGAATCAAGTTACAGTCAATATTGTTTCATAGAAGTAGATAAATAACTGTTTATTTGTTCTATTTAAAATCTAAAACTTGTTAGTTAAACAAACCTATAAATGTTCACATAAATAGTGGAAAGTAAAAGGGAGCTTTTTCTGCCTACAAACTATTATGTAGTTTGATAGAATTATACACAAATGTGTATGAATTTTCATGTGAAATAAAAGTTTATTTATTTATTTATTTTTATGTACCATAAGAATTCCAAATTAGTTTTAATATGAATAAAGATTGATTGATGACGATGATGTCAGCCTCATTGAAGAGGCCGAAATATTTCGTAAAATATAAAGTTTTCTTTTATTGTTGATATTTAATGCCTACAACTGTAAGTTAGTTTTAAGATAGAGTTTTGTCAAAACGCCTGGTCGATGCCTCCGGGGACCCTCGGGCTGGGGCTTACCTTGGCCAGAGAATCAGTCTAGCCATACAACGGGTTAACGTTGCCAGCCTGCTGGGTACTCTTCATCACGGCAGCGACCTTGACAAAGTTTTCAGTTTTCACAAATTGATACCTCTTGTCTTGACAACAAGAGGTCGCAGGTTCGAATCCTGGCCCGGGCAATTTTTTCAAATACTTGTCTTTGGATTTGTTTCTGATTGATCTTTTCTAGTTTGTAATGCTTTCTAATAATATTAAAAAATATATATACTTAAAATTAAAGCTAAATAATCCTATAAATACTGAAAACTTAAACTAAAGACTTAAAAATAAATATATTATTAGGGTGCTGATTACAGTTTCACCTTCGTTTTATATACCTGTACATTATATACCTGTAATCAGCATAATATATAAATAATAGTTTACAAGAAATATTTAATCCGTCAACACAAACAAATGTGAAATAAAACCAACTTTATATTCACTAGTCATTCACTAAAAAAGTTTTAAATAACTATACTAACCCATGGTACCGAAGTAACACTTTTGCCAACTTCTTTCTTCCTGAAACATATGTTATCTAGAAGTCGGCGTATTCCCTACGGTATTAAAATATTAAACGAATATGAGGGCGTCGACTTCTGGAGAATATGTGTTTCAGGAAGAAAGAAGTCGGCAAATGTGTTATTTCGATACCATGAGTCAGTATTTAATTATTTTAAACTTTTTAGTGATGTTATATTTGAAGTCGGTTACAATTTTTTTGTTAAAAGTTCATTTTATTCACCTATATACATACTATATATATATTGTCTATTTAAATTTCATAGATGTTTTGGTCCTAGGAAACATTTAACGATATTATTGCTATTGAAGACTTTACCTTATTATGTTGACCATTACCAGAAATCCGTTGTGCAATTACCCACTTATTTGTATATTTTCTTTGAGAATAGTTTATTGGTTGATTACAACAAGTGAAGCATAAAATGGTTTCCTGCGCCTGCGCGCCGCGCCGCTCCAATTGAGATATACTTGTTCGTATTACATACCTATAATAAAGGTAATGCTATGTATACTATTAATTGTATCTTAATGTCAAGTGTTCATAATGTCCGAGTTCCGAGATGGTAGTGCAAAGTAAAGTAGTTAGTTGTCGTTGCGCTTAAAAAGTTTCTTGTATGTCTAATTTATTTATCTACTATCTACTAATACATATGTATTATAGCAAAATCGTAATGTAATCAGTTTCCATTTATCTACCTGTTTACACACAATCTACTCTTTTAATTTTAACTGTTTATTTTTGATTTTAGAGTGGTTATATTTAAATTAAATTTACATTATATCATTGCAGTATAGAAACGCAGAAAGATAAGTAAATCTGGATATGAGGAGCTCTGAACCGGGATTCAAATCCGGGACCTCTCATTTACCGGGCGATTGCTCTAACCACTGAGCTATTCAATATTTAAATTGTTTTTCTCTACAGCAAGAAAGGGTATTAACCTTCGGAGTCAAATACTCTTTTTCTCGAAGAAAAGTACGAAAACTACAGATTACCGTTTTCTACGCTATACTGTTTTCCTCAGAAAAGATGCAAAGTCGTTTTTTTTTTCGAAAATGTCTACCAAATATTTGCCTAGAAAAAGAAGGCAAGCTCTTTTTTTCCCCGAAAATGTTGGCATTATTTTTCTTTATTATTAAAACAGACCGACATAAATTAACTATAAAAATTTAGATCGATGTGGATACCTGGGTACATACTGACTATAATAATGTATATAATACAATAATGTACTTATATGTAATATAATAATGTACATTACTAAGGTATTATTACTTCAATAAGAAAATTATTATTCTATTTAATCTAAGACTTATTCTGTGTCACTATTTCGTATATTTGTATCGGTTGCTGACTGGTTACCAATTGCCAACCATCAAACACATAAATAAAAACCGGCAAAGTGCGTGTCGGGTTACGCGCAGTGTAGGGTTCCCTAGTTGCTCGTCAGAATATGCGGACTTATAAGGTTCATAAAATTATATTTACTACCTGTTTTTCACAACTAACAACTTCATCTAAGTAATTTTCAATGGAATTTGTACGAAATTTTCATTTTAAGTTGGTCGACTATTACTCTTTAACTTGTAAAGTCTACTTAGCTGTGATAGTTTTCCTTTTAACTTTGTTATATGTTTGAAAGACCTATCTAATGACACCATGACAATGACACATGTGTGGACACCTTGGGATTGACGAGAAAAATAAATTCATTCCCACTTTACAAGAACGGGAGGAACGCCAAAAAAATTTTTTTTTAGCTTTTATCTTAGCACTTGTCCGCGTGATTAATATGTACTCGTATACCCATGCCATACAGCATGCAAATTACAGCTTTCTAGTACTAAGAGTCTCTGAGCTAAGCTGCGGACAGATAAACAGACAGATGGACAGACAAGGCGAAACTATAAGGGTTCCTTGTTGTCTACGGAACTCTAAAAACTGAATTTTCAAAATTGCCTTGAGTGGGTATTGAACTATTTACGATCCTTGACGTCACTTTAAGTGCAAACGTATCCTGGGACAATCGGAATTCGCTTACATTAAATTATGTTAACGTGTGTTAATTCAAAAACATTTCGAGATTTTGGTTTAATAAGCCATATTTTTTGGACTTGAGGTCTAAAAAACCTCATGATGATGAATATTTTTACGAAAAAGCTGCAACTTCCATTTGCCTTCGTGTGAAGTCACTTGAGAAATGGCTGTTTATATAGAAATGTGTCCTTTGCTATCAAGACAAATTTATAATAGTTTGCTTTCGACTGATTTGACAGATGGATGACAGATGAGTAGACAGACAGAGACAGACCTCTTTTCTTTATAAGCAATCAATCACACATTACAATCAGTATAATGCCTAAAATTCTCAAGTGACGTCATATTCGACAATCTTTTAAAGAATCACAAACAAATAATGGTCAATTTATATACCAAAATAATGAAAACTATGTCCTCAAATGGTTATATTTATATTAAAAAAAAAAAACTTAGAAATTATGCTATGGGAATTCGATAAGTACGAGTATATTTATGTTTTTGATGGTTGGCAAACAGTTGACAGCCAATGAGGATAAGTCACATAACGGGAGAATCCAATTTTGACTATTACATTGCATGTGTTATGATTTTCTGAGTACACTACTTTTTGATTTTTTGAAATCCGTCCATAAATGGCAAAGTTATTTAATATTTTATCGGGCTTGATTTTAAAACGCGCGCCTCCCGCCCGTGGATACCGATGTCGTCATCACACACAGACCCCGCGCGATCGCAGTCGTCCAGTACGCACATTCGTGATTAGTAGCGAACACTCGGTTTTTTTTCGAGTTTTATGCATTATCGGTTTATTGTTTCGGTGTTCTGTAATAATGAGCAACAAATTGGAAGATGGATTCGAAAAAGGACAGTCAGATAATCTACCTAAAGTGGATTCTTTCATGGTTTTTGAATACTTAAACAATCATGTGAAGTATACCAGCGCTGAAATCCGAGGTTGGAAGCTTCAACGGTAAGTACCTACCAAATTTAATGTGTTAGTTAGTGAGTTTAGGCCTAGGTACTTTTTCCCATGGCTGTTGCGGTAGGTAATGTGAAAATAATAAAATAACCTGGGTAAAAAGGTACATGGACAGCATAACACACTCCATCATAAAAACGTTAGTCAAGTCAAGTACCTACATTATTTCTTCCTACGGAGTTCGAGTTGATGTTTTTGTAAGCAGGCAACTGCAGGCATGATTCATTGCGATTTAGTAAGTGCCGGTTTCAAGTTCACCTAAACATTATAGACCGGGAGCGCGCCGTAGATTAACTAACATTAGCGGATACCTACCATGTTTTTTGTTTCGATGCACTTAAATGGTGCAACCGCATCAGGTAATGTGATGTAGGTATTTAATGCTGTATGATTATTACAGGTCTGTACGAGAGTCATATGGCGACGATGCCGTAGGGTATGTCCAAGTCCAAAGAAATGGAAATGTGTGCACAGTAAAGGCAAGAATAACACCGGAGCATAAAGTAAAAACTAAAGGTTATAGCTGCACTCTCAAATGTGAAGAAAATGATAAAACTATTATTGATGTTACTTGTCATGATTGTGCTGCACAAAAAGGAGGTTGCAAACATAGTGTAGCATTTCTTATGTGGATACACAGACGCAGTGAAGAGCCTTCTCCAACTGAAAAAAAATGTTATTGGGCCAAACCAAAACTGGCCACAGTGGGCACAACCTTGAAATTTATAAAAGCCAAAGATATCGGTTCCAGCGCTGGAGATATTGACGATAACGCTAATGTAAGAAGTGAACAATTTTTTAACAAACTGGTGCACAATATACAGTTAAATTCTATTAGGATTCAGTTAACAAGTTACGTTACACAGAATGAACTTACGAAATTATCATTGCATAACTTGATAAATGATTATAAAAAAGAAGGTAACGACACGAACAGTGCACAAGGCTTCATCGATTATTGTACAACAAAACAAACACCAGAAAAGTGTTCAAAAATAGAACAAGAAACTCTATCTCAAGCTCAGTCTCCTTTATGGCATGAGATGCGATATTGCAGAATAACCGCGTCAAAAATACACGACGCCGCCCATTGCAAAACCCCTGATGGTTCATTAGTTGAGCAAATATTCGGTGCAACCATACCAGAAACTCCTGCAATGCGAAGAGGCAAAGTACTGGAACCTGATGTTAGGGCAAAAGTAGCAAAATTGAGAAAATTTGTAATCGAAAATGGTGGGCTGTTTTTGAAAAGTGATTGGCCTATTTTAGGTGCATCTCCTGATGGCTTAACACAAGAATATGTCATAGAAATAAAATGTCCCATGACCACACAAGGCAAAGAAAGCTTTATTAAAAATAATCGTCTCACAAACAAATCAAAAGGTCAAATCCAGCTGCAAATGTTTTTTTGCAACAAAACTAAAGGGCTTTTTTGTGTTGCTGATAAGAATTTTGAAGCTAACAAAGAAGTAGAAATCTTTGAAGAAGATTTTGATGAAATTTACTGCAAAGATCTTTTGGAAAAGTCAACAAGTTTTTGGAAACACTCAGTCTTTCCTAAATTGGTCAAAACTTAGGTTAAGGTATAAAAATAAACAGATGGCTTAAGATATAAATATTGTTTTATTTTAAACTTGGTTTCTAAATAAGCATTCTTGAAGATTAACTACTCCACAAGCAGATGTCACAACATAGTCTAATATTCTAACATAATCAATGTCAACACATGCATGAGGTGCAATCATTTCAAACTCCCTTAAACGCCCTATACTTCTCTCGACGTGTACTCGAAGGGCCGCTATTCTTTTAGTTTCTAAAACTTCTTCTTTACTTAGTTTTGATCCCGAATCAACGCTAGGAGGCCTTAAAAGTTTGCAACCTTGACGTTCAAGTAAATGAGCTATATTCTTAAATCCCCTATCAGCCATCACTACGTCACCGGGGGATAACATCTGAAGAAAACCGCAGTCTTCAAAGATAAGGGCGTCCGATGTCCTTCCTCCATAACCTTCGGATATGAAGTTTATAAGTCCATTAGGTGTTATCGATATTAGATATTTTATAGTATTCGCATTTTTATATTGTGACCACGTCAGCGCCTGATGTACTGCTGAGCTAGGTTTCTCGATTTGAATTTCTAAACAATCTATGATGCTGACGACTGTTGAATAACGCCTCCTAAAAGGTATCGGAAGATTTGAGCGAATATCGTCGCGAGGAGGAATAAAAATCAGTTTCTCCATGCATTGAGCAACCTTAGGTATTGTTTCTTTGAAATGTCTGGCGACTGTAGATTCCGAAACTCCAAATTGAACAGCAAGCACGGAATTCGGTTCACGCCATCTCAGTTTTTTCAAGCTCAATAATACATCCATCAGAGGTCTCTCAGTAGATTCACTCAAATATTCTAAACAGAAATACACTTGCGATGGTAATCCGAGAAAAAGCTTAGGTTCTCTAGATATAGACATTAAAGTTCCTTTTTGCATGTGTTCCTTAAATAACTCAGTATCTACTTGTCGTTTCATTTCACAGGCGTCAGTATTTACACTGAATCCACTTAGGCTCGCAGAAACTGATGAGGTATTAGAGTAAGATGTGAAGCTATCATGCATTGGTTCCCGATGATGATCCCGACGATGTTCTTTTGGTTTCACCGTTTTTATTTTAAGAGCAAACTCTTCAACCCGGTCAAAACCGGCGTCAGTATTAATGCCCTTGCTTCGAACTTTTGGCTTTATATTAACTTGCACTGCGAGTGATTTATATTTAGGATCATTGTGTAGATTTGCCGCATTATCTTCTTCAAGCGGGTTTATAGCCTCTGTATCATTTGAATTAAAATCAATCGTTTCACACGCCACGAACTCTTCTTGTGTTATTAGGTTTTCATGACCAACTTCCGGATTAAGCACTCTTTCAAAGTACTCAATCTGCTGTCTTTTTTTATATCCAGTCCGTTCTACAACGGCGTTATCCTTTCTTTGGCAGTCAAATTTATGCGGCAGAACTCCTTTTTTTAGTCTTAGTTGACCACCCATCAATCGGTACCTTATATAATTTTCCATGTCATTTTCGACCTGTAAAAAGTAAAAACAGATTAAAGATTCTTTATTTTATTTTTAAATAATACTTTACTTACTGAGAAAAACAGATCCAAAAAATAGGTCCTACAGCAAAGAAATTAAAATTCGAATCATTACCTATTGTTGATAGGTATTCATTATCGTAGATAAAAATGCGGTAGTCTCCCGGACTACAAATATCATACCTACGTTGATTATTGTTTATTGTTATTACCTCATACGATTGTGTTAAGGTTGAGACAATATGACATAAAAGGATTAAGTTTTAAGGTTTTTGATTCCATTGATCGATAAAATAGGTGACATTTACTCAATAATACGAGGAAATAGGTATACGTCAAGTATAAGGTATAACGTAGGAAAGGTACTTACGTCGAAATGATCTTCGCAACAGTAATGAGTACTTTTGCTTGATAAAGGATCTCTCTTCATAACACTACACCACTTTTTTCTAGCTTTTTTGTCTGTTGGAACATGAAAAAATAGTTTGTCGGGCGTACTACTACTTGTACTCTTGCACTTTGGCACGGCACAATATTTGTAAGACATTTTTAAGGATATTGATACACAACAATAAATCTATAACAAAGCGACCGTGACAAGCACAGCTCAAGAACTGCGCGGGAAACAGAGTACACCTACAGAACTGAAGAGCGCGTGCGGGGTCGCGCCCCGGGTATGTGTGGGATGACGTCACGCGCTCGCGGCTGGTACTGGCGGGCGTTATTTGAACTGCTACAGTAAAATTGCTGTACTTTCGACATTTCTTGTCCGATTTGGATATTTTTTCACCATAAGTCATGTTTTTTTTACTGTCATCGATCTACATACTTAACAAAAATCGTGACTCTTCCTCATTCAAAGACACAGTATAATCTAGGATTCTAGGCGCTGCTGGTTGGCTATTCTGGCTTTTTTTTTCACTCACCATTCGTTCGACCATGATTCGACTTTTGTTTACAGTATGATAAAAGCCATGCGATGTAAAGTGGATGACTTAGCCTCATCAAATTAGAACTTAGGTATATACGGTCGAATGCTCATCATCTGTTTTCCATTAAAAATAACAATACATATCCACAGAAAATCCCTTACCAAAAATCTGTCTTAGCAATTTTTCCGCACGAGCTAGAATAGCCATCCTGGATACAATTTTAAATCCTCAGGGAATATAAAATTCCCTCTTTTCACAAAATCGTGAGCGCGCTAAAGTGTTCTAACGTAACTTATCGATAGAGAGCGTGCACACCACACGCCGCATTTGAATATCTACGGGTTTGTGAGAAACACCGCAAAGTGGATGCATATTGTTGCCAGATTGAGATTTTGAATATTCATTTTTGTTGTCCAGAACTTTTTGTGTAATTTTTCAACATATTTTACTGCAAGTCATAATGAATCTGAACTAAAAACTTAAGAAAAATACTAAAAACTAAACCAAGCATCTAAAAAAATCAAATTAAAGGTTGTGAGATTGTGAATGATTGGGATAAAGTTTATAAATACTAGTTAATGCCATATGCATGTGAACCTGTAACGTGATAAGATCTATTCGAAAAGAGGAATAGGCACTTACGCTAAATACGTACTGTTTTGACAATATGACGTAATTAATCAGCCATTAAGAGGCGTTCAGAGGGCCTATTATGTATCTATTGTTGCCAACTGGACTGGGTGCCTATCATCAAAAACATATCTGTACTATTTAATTTCCGATTTTCTAAGGATATTTTCGCACTAGAAGTGACGACACAGTTCGTAAATAGTTCAATACCCACTGAAGGCAATTTTGAAAGTTCAGTTTTTCTCTATGTTTTTGAGGATAGGCACCCAGTCCAGTTGGCAACCAAAGATACAGAATAGGGGGGCTGCTGTCACCACATTGTGTGGTGTCTATGGAATGTTATTATAGTATTTTAGGCTGTCTATTAACATTATCTAGATCTATGTTTATATCGAACTAAAAACCGTGAAATTTGAGTAATATCTTATCAAAAAACCCCTAAAATACGTAAATTTCACGGTTTTTTACCAAAAGTGTAGCCGAATGTGTTTTAATTGTTTTCGATAAAATAAAAAAATTATACGGGCCAAACATCGAAAATGTTATCTAGATGAATAATAACCAAAAATAAGGTTTCTCCTCAAACAAGTTTTCAAATATGCGCCGGCGCGGCGGCGACGAAATTGGCACGATTGTATTGTCCTCGCAAGTTTCATTGAGCGTGCACCTTATAGCGAAATGAAACAGCATGATATTTGGCCACACCCACAACTGTGTTGGTCAGGAGGAGATAAATTTCTCTTACACTTCTCATAAAATTAAGATTTTTATCCACAAAATGATTTCACAGATAAAAAATATATTATGAATCATTGTTTAAAAAAAAACACTTGTACTTATCCACATATACAGTAAACTTTATTACGCCCAACCGGTTTCGCTGTAAAGTATTTTGTTTTCTAGGAAATAGCTTAGAAAATGCTTTACAGCGAATCCGGTCGGGCATAATAAAGTTTACTGTATATGTGGATAAGTACAAGTGTCTTTTTTTTTAACAATGTTTTATAAAATCCACCAAGTGCCAACAATCACTAGCATCTACTATATATATTTGTTTTAATCATTGTTGACATTCTTTACTTTCATCCATTCATACACAATGTTTGTGTGATACAAGTAACTTAACCATATATCCCTTGAGAATGCCGATAAGGCGAAACTTGTAAAATTTGTGAAACAGTACAAATGTTTTATTGATCCATTAGCGGGCTATGCTTGGGATATCTTTGATGGATAAAATCCGAAATGAAGATATCCGTCAGAGATCGAAGGTGACCGACATAGCCTGCCGAATCAGTAAGTTGAAGTGGCAGTGGACTGGCCATATTTTTCACCGACGCGATAACCGTTGGGGCCGTAAGGCATTGGAATGGAGACCACGTACAGCAAAGCGCAGCGTAGGCCGCCCTCGTGCCCGCTGGACTGACGATCTGAAAGACGTTGCGGGTGGCGGCTGGATGAGGTTGACTGAGGAACGCCAAGAGTGGCGTAATATTGGGAAGGCCTATGTCCAGCAGTGAACGGATACTGGCTGATGGATGGAATGTTTCCTGTTTGTCATCCTTTAATATAAGCATGTAAGCTGGCAACACAGTATAGATCAGTATTGCAATTCGAGAGCGCTAGTGCGGGCATGCACTATTGAAATGTGGAGTTATCGAGCCGCAAGCATCTAGTGTTCGTTAGAGCACGCAGCCGCAAGCCGTGCGACTATGCAGCAATACAAACTGATAGATTTTAGTACTGGGTTTAAATTTTAATTCAAAAGTTTTTCAGATTTTTTATCAAATAAGAAATCACTATTAGAGCGCATTACCAACTAGAAATCAATCAGAAACAAATTTAAAAGTACATATTTTTTTGAAAATATTCCTCGGGCCAGGATTTGAACCTGCAACCTCCTGCTTATAATATGACAGGCGCGCTATCGACTGCGCTACCGAGGTTCGTATCTGGAACGACGAATTTTTCCACCATATCTGTACACCGAATTTTACCAACCACGGATCGTCATCGATTGTGGGATCGTACGCTCTTAAGAGCCACCTACACGCCCGTCAAATTGCATAAAAAGAGGATTTTAACAAGGTTTGTCAAAGACACTATCACACAAAGGCTCATCTAAGTTTGATATTGTTGAATAATGTAGGAAGACATGCCTTATGTGCACGTTAAAACTTAAGCCTTGGTTTAACAGAGTCTTCTGAATAAGACAGCTAGAGTGTTGAACCCTACCATCAGCATTAGAAGAGGCAATAGCCTACCCGCAGCCTGCCTCTTGCTAAATTTTATTTGTTTAAGGGGCAGGTAGGCGCCAACGACCCTGAGTCGACTTGTGTTGGTACAAATATCGACATAAACTATATTGAAATAACGTTCATATCAGCGCGCACTGCATTACGACGTCGCAGGGTCTCCGGATAGCGCAAAATTGGGGAAAATAATACTTTTTACATGGACGCGATGGATGGAAAAAATATTCCATAGATTATTTTTCTAAGCAATATTTTCCTTGTATTTTAGTGCAAGAACCATACAAATACCATAAGTGGTTTCAAAGAAATAACCAATTTTATTTAAAATGAGTTAGTCCAAAAATTGCTTGATTTTGAATGATATTTTCATACTGTTCTTGTAACGCAAGAATGATTTGTAGAAATGATTTTTTTTCTTGTATTTTAAATAACACTATATATTTTTTCATAATTTTTAAACATCTCATTTAAGAAAAATATCGTTATCAGTAAGAGTAATTTTGGATGACGCTGGAACAATATCAAAAAAAACAAAAACACGTTACTCTTGCAATACATTTTTGCTTTTTTAAATTAAATTAAGTAACTTAATGTATAACCTTAATAAAATATTCACATTTATTTCTAATATAGTCATTTTTTATTAGACAATGATTGCATTCTTTAAAAGCTTTTACTGGTATGAGTGTGTAATGTGTATGATTGTAAGATAATATGTAATGTAATTACACGGAAGTACTTACATACTTACTTGCACCTTTAACCCTGAGTCACCTCAAAGTAAACAGTTATTTAAGGCGATATGCGAAAAAAATACGGGTGTTTCTTTTCTGTGTATTTCATGAAATACTCGAAAAATTATAATCAGTTTATGATATATGCATTTTGACTATATAATCTAGAGTTTTAAAATTGGAAAACATGTTTGGATAAAATTTTCCTCGATAGAAATAATTGTTGAAAAGAGGTCTTCAAACACACTTTTTCTCCTCGTTAGACGAATAGGAACCATATACAAAACTCAAACATAGTTTATTAGGTGTGTTTTAACAATATCTAGAGATTTGATATTTGAAATTTTGCTAGCTATTTTAGTTTTTTTAATAAAATTATAAAACCAACTTTTTTCCCTTTTGCCCTGAATCCGCCCCTCTCGAACTGCGCGATTTTTCGCTTGGAGTGACATTGACAAAAATAAAATTCGCATAGCCTCAAACTTGGCAAATGCTTGCGGCTTCATCCGCCCGAAATATAATAAATATCTGCCTCCGGTGTTTTTTCTTCAACTTGTTTCAGTAAAACTGTTACATTATGAGTTCTACTTAGTCACAGCCTCCACAATTATAGATACGACCAAACATTTATATAAAAACCAGAGAAAAATTAAAACTACATCAAAATATATTTACGGGTTCTTTAGTTTTAAACTATTTCAGTGAACCTACAATACATACATACAAAATGACATTTTGTATGTATAAAAGAGAGAAGAACAAGTGTGTTTTGAAAATAATAATTGCCCCTTGAAGTTGATTTAATTAAAATAAATACATTCATATTTCTACATATATATTTCAATTTTATCTAATAATCACTATACAAACTATCTATATATGTAGGCACTTTTATATTCTAAAAAAAAATATACATTAATTTACAATAAGTACCTATATACGTCGCTCGAGTATCCAAAAGTATATCTGAGCCCGCCTTTACTCACGTATGTAGCTAAATTTGCTCACGGAATCCTTTTTCAACTTATCAAAGTGAAACAAAAAGTTGGTAAGTTAATTACGTAAGTACTTGCGTGCGTAAAACTTACAGATGTAAAGGTGGTACAGTCACCACCACAGAACATATTGGTCACCACTGGGGCTGCCACCTGCCAAGTCGCTATTTTATTAAACAAAAGACATATTTTTTAAATAAATATAATTAATTACCCGGATTAATTTATCAGGTGGTAGAGCCGGGCTTGACTGTGGAGGTACCACCATCTTACTTGGAGACCCCCTCGAAGTAATTCGGGGAGAGTAAGAGGTCAACTCACAGGCAAAAAACCAGGAGGCCCACAATGCCTGGGACCGATGGATGGCGGTATATCCATCCCTAATAGCTGGGCCTTATATAGAACAGACTCGTGATGGGCAGCGGCGTCACTGGTGCGAGGGTTCCGGGACCGCGCTCACCAACCCGCCTGTCCAGCGTGTGTGAGTATGGGCAATTCTTTTAGGATGACCGCTGGGAGTGGCAAAGTCCTGGAAAGGCTTATGTCCACCAGTGGACGCGCTAGGCTGATGGATGGATGGAATTACCCGGAGATAAACGGCGTTAACCCGTAGCCCGCACAAGCACCACTCAAACCCGTAGACTCCGGTTCAAACCTGGAGGGTTGGCAGCCCTAGACTAAATGGAGGTCAAGATTAGAGGGTCAGTCATTACCCTGCCCCAAGTCTGATTAAAAATTTCGATTAATCCTGGAAAATATTAAAATCATTTTCATTTTGACTTCTAACTAAGTATATTCAGCCTAGTGAAACAACTTTTGAAGAGGTAATCGATTGGAATATTCGACATGATCCAGGTTGTCGTGGTAACTGTATGTATCCCAGATATCCATCCTCATTTCACTGCAATATATTCCCGGCGTTCTATTCAGTACTTCAGGCACGAATGTATACCATTCGAAAATATTTATAAACATGAAAAATTAATTGGTGCCCCCCAATTCCATAATAGAACCCGGACTTTGGAGATTTGTATTTGCCCGTAATTAAAGTTATCAAAAATGTTTTTGGTACATTGTGCATTTGCTCATAGCGTGCGAAATGTTACGCATTTTAGTGTTTTATTAATAAAAACAACTAGCGCCATCTAGCGATTACCACTCACATCGTTTTAGTAATCACTCTGTAGCCTGGTTTTACTTATCGTTATGTTGGTATTCCCGGAAAAACAAAATCAGTGGTGACTTGAAATATCCACATTTTCGCACTAACCACACATCAAAATGTACCCTATATACTATTAAAACAATTTCAAGGTCATAAAATCAGTGTACAGTGACGGAGCATAATAAAACGCGTATTCTCACGCAAATCTTTTTTTAATTAAAGTTGTATACTTCAGTCGTTACCACATACATAACCAGTTATGAGTTTTATCACCGTTTGATAACACCCTAACTATTCAAGGCAATACCGTTTTTACGGCCCTCAGAAGCAAGTTTCTTTGGTTGTTAAAATATACGGACTAAACGACATGATAAAACTGAAGCCAATGAGTTTACGAGGTAAATAAATAACAAAAAATACATATCTGGAGAATGAAGCGAGGAACTTTAGAAGTCTTTTTTACTTGTGTCATCCATTTCTAGATGACCATAACAAATCTTCATTTAAGTAATGAATGGAAATTACATTTTGTTTTACCTCTTGCCAGGTGTGAACTTAAAGAAGTGTCGTTTTATTAGTCAAGTTAGCAAGGTCTTTTTATGGATGAAAAGCGAGTAAGCAAATCTATTAACAATCTCCCGTTTGTACAAAAGTTCGTTGCAGCTTAGATTTTAGAAAATTACGCGTACGGGTTCCATAATTATAGCTTAGATTTTAGAAAAGCTCGCGTGCCTCTCTTTTATACTTACTATATTCCCTTGTGATTCTTAACCATTCTGGGTCGTAACTGTGTAACCTTTGCGTAAATTAAATCACAAAAATTCAATATTTTAAAAAGCATTTTATCTACTGCAATAAGGTAATTGCAACATCACTTACTTACTATACTATACTTACTATACTTATGTATCTACATTGTTTATCCGATGTTATAATATTACATTATAACACCGTGATTCTGCGCTGCGATTGGCCCAATTTATTATAAGACCGCTGGAGAGCCAATCAACAACAGAGACGAGAAATAAGTCCCGACCTTATTTCTTAAGCCACGCCCCCTTTATCCTGATTGGTCTTCAAGGCAGCATTAATGGAACGACGCACCTGAGGTTCATGAACGAGTGTTCTTCTCAGTTTTCGTGAAAAGGTTAACATACTTGTTGAACATATTATAAATAAAGACGGTATTTTTGATGCTCGTAGTTAAAGTATTGTGTGCAACTGAATAAACTTCCTTCGTTTCGTAAACAAGCACTCGTGTCCCAATGTCTCAAATTATGTTACAGTTGCACAAAATAATGTTGGATGAAAAAAAATCTTATTTTAGAGCACATTACAGCACTTCAACCAGTGGGGTCAATTTGCAACTCGTTCTCGTTGCGAAATCATTTATAGAATGAGCGCAAATAACTGTGATTGGATACCAAATTGTCAAACTCGAAGTTTTGACAGTTTGGTATTCAATCATATACCCTTTCGCCCATTCGACAAAATAATGCGTAACTATATCAAGTTGAAAATTGACCACACAGTACTTTTATGAAACTGGTCATGCTGTCGGAGAAAATAATGAAACTATAAGCGTTTCCTTTTTCAACAGATCCCTAAAAAGGCAAATTCTCGATTTGGTAAACATTTATTCAGAAACCTCCAACAATCTCAATACAAAAGCTATCTGAAATCTGCTCAGTTTATCCAAAAACAAGCAGTTTCAAGAGAAAGAATGCTATTAAATGCAATTGCAAAGTAAATGCAACATCAGAGGTCGTTAACGTGATATGTGAGGGTAGTTTACCCGGGATAAGACTTTAAGAGGCTATGCGAATTTTATTTTTGTCACTGTCACTCCAAGCGAAAAAACGCGCAGTGCGAGAGGGGCGGATTCAGGGCAAAAGGGAAAAAAGTTGGTTTTATATTTTTATTAAGAAAACTAAACTAGCTAGCAAAATTTCCAAATTGTTGTTGAAACCCATCTAATAAAATATGTTTGAGTTCTGTTCTGTGAGTTGAAGTGGCAGTGGACTGGCTATATTTGTCGCCGACGTGATAGCCGTTGGGGCCGTAAGGCATTGGCATTCCACGTACAGCAAATAATACTTTATATTCTCTGGAAAAGCGCAGCGTAGGCCGCCCTCATGCCCGCTGGACTGACGATCTGAAGGACGTTGCGGGTGGCAGCTGGATGAGGATGACTGAGGACCGCCAAGAGTGGCGTCATATTGGGGAGGCCTATATCCAGCAGTGGACGAATATGGGCTGATGGATGGATGGATGGAGTTCTGTACATGGCTGCTACTCGTTAAACGAGGAGAAAAAGTGTGTTAGAAGACCTCATTTCAACAATAATTTTTATCGAGGAAAGTTTATCCAAATGTGAGTGGTTGACCAAAAAGGGACCAGCGGGCCTATTATGTAGCTCTAGTTGCCTTCTGGACTGGGTGTCTATCATCAAAAACATAGATATACTATCGAATTCCGATTGTCTAAGGGCATGTTAGCACTTGAAGTGACGACACAGTTCGTAAATAGTTCAATACCCACTAAAAACAATTTTGAAAGTTTAGTTTTTATCTATGTGTTTGACGATAGGCACCCTGTGAAGTTGGCAACTTAAGATACAGAATAGGGGGGCTGGAGGGATTGGAAACGTTTTTTTTTTTTAGAATTTTTGAATCTATGGTCTTTTAGCTTTGTTTTGGTCTAATCAGCATATTTTTAGGTGCCGTAGTTTTTGTTTTGTGAGCCGAGAAAGCTTTGTATAAATTACACCTTACTACACACAGTGCACACTAGTTTTTACTTCAAACGCGATTTACTCGAAATCAATTATTTTCTCTTGAGGTCCCGTTTTGGTCAACCACTCACAAATATGTTTTCCAAAAATAAAACCCTAGTATAGTCAAAATGCATATACCAGAAACTGATTATAATTTTCTGTTTATTTCATGAAATACACAGAAAAGAAACACTCATATTTTTTTTACACATCGCCTTAAGAGACTTTTGTCTCGCTATTCTATCCTGCTTTCAAAGTGACCAACCGAAATTTATTTCAGGAAACAAAAAAACAACGAAGGTCTCTTCGTTTAACATATGCCAAAATACCTTAGAGTAAGTAAACTATAGAGCGCGCGTAAGCAAATTATAGCGTAAGCACGAGTATGAACACTGTTCATACCATTTTTTTTAAAGTAATTACTGATAAAGTTCACTACCTTTTTGTTTAAACAATTCCCGGAACCAAAACCAAAAATAATGTTATTTATTTTCATCGCTAACATTGATATAACAAAATGAATCAGTGATATAAACATAATTAAGCTGCAGTTTGTACTATGGAAACTGCTTACGGTCGGCACAAAGCGCTACTAGCGATGCGCGTGCTCTATAGTTTACTTATGTATACTCTAAGCTCAATACCTATATTTAACCTACCGATTTTTTTTTCACTTCTTTGGATGAGCTGTCAGGAGATCAGCCAAACTCCAAAACAAAATGCTGTTTTCAAAATGCATTAATTGGAAAATCTTTAAATACGGACAGCAGAATTGGCACTAAGGATTTTACATGTGATACGGTCATACAAAGTTTCATACTGGCGAATGTTTCGTTCACTATTTCATACTAATCTCGCTCCAGGTTCAAGTAGAAAATAGTGTTAAACTTTGTGTGTGTTATCAAAGTAGCATAAATATGTATGTTATAATTTATGATATACATGTTTATGCTACTTTAATAACAATTTTGAGATTGGAATTATTCCAATCTCAAAAATCATTGAAAGATTGTTCTTTTAATAAGTTGAACGGAAATTTTAATCCACCCTGAATTATCCATAGACAATATTTGGTAAAATTTGACAGTTCAAAAACCATACAAATACCATGCTTCGACAGTAGTGCGAGCGAGACAAGCGAATCAAAGCAGGCCCATTGGGCTTGGTTTTGTAGAACCATACCTGGGAAGCGGTTACCGTATCTTCCTCCTTGTTTTAATCTAAGACTTACCATATTGATTATTTTAAATGAAACTGTTGTTCAAATGTTTTTATTTGACAATCAATTATGCGTATTTATTTATTTAGGAATTAAAGAATCATAATCGTAACTCCAAAAAATTACAAAAAAAATTTTGATAATTTAATGACTATTAAAATAATTGATGCGATTGACGACGACGGCCTCATTGAAGTTTCAGAAATATATCAAAAAATTCTAAATATCATATTTTATATAGGTTTTTATTATATTATATTTGCCTTAAAGTATCTATAAATCTAAAATGGTACATACAGTTCAGCCAAACTCTAATTATTTAAAAGAAAGTACAAAATTCCTTCATAAAATGGCTCTTTTATTACTACACTATCTCACGGCAATTTAATTATAAAAGCATCGAAAGTAATTATCTGCACCTCAAATCATATAATCCTACCATGAATTTTAGACATTGATAAGAATTTTAACGATTGAAAATAGAGATGGTTTTAGAATGGCAGGTAATCAAATTAGTTTAGTATTGTTTATCGCTTCGTCCTGCCCAGTGGCGTAATATCAAGGGATCAATAACGCGTGTACCCTTTTAGGGTTCTGCAATATACGGAAACCGTAAGAAGATCAGCTGATGGATCCTTGTCAAAGTTTATTTCTCAGCTTCCTAGTTTTTAAATTTCTATGTCTATGGTTCCTTGCTTGGAGTGTTTGCATAAAATAAACGCAATTTTCAGCTTTTACGAAAAAAGTTCACTAACTACCTAAATAATGCAAAATATTAATATTAAATAGTCATAACCAATTCTTACAAAAATTTTAGCTTTTTCTAATAATACAGGTAAAATTCTAATAATATTTATTTTTTGTAAATTGATTATCGTGTTAGATCATAGTGTAAAATTATGTAAATTTATTGTTTAGCATAGTAAAATCCGTTATTGGCACTATTAGCTGATGTAATATTTAGTTAATATTTACTGTATTTGCTGTGGATTTTTGTTCATAAATAAATAAATATTTAAACTGAACTGCCAGCACGTTGCACACAATCTTCTTGACCGACACATTTTATCGCTCCGTTCAGAGTTTCGATCCCAATCCCGATCTCAATAAACCAATTTGCGACGGGATCTGATGTTCCGATACCGTCCAGTAGTTTATAGGTCTTTGTCTTGGCTTTTGAGCGACAGACTGGACTTTCATGGACCCATTTATGGAGGATACCTAATGGATGGGAAAAAATGGGACTCTTGACCATCCAAAAGTCTAATAAATAGAGTTTTGCCGGCGAATCGTAGCACAACTTTACACTGGCACGGTTATGGAGAAATTACATTTTTAAAGTTGCCAAACTGTTAAATTTTGGAATGAAATTTTTAAAGTCCGTCAGTTGATATTACTCAAGTCTACTTGCCCATACGAAAAACTATCCGTGTAAAAAATTGAGAAATCGAAAAAAAACAAATCTTTTATTTCATACATTTTGGTCGGGTAGCTATGTAACTTTCCTATGGAACAGCTGATTTTTTTTCGCTATTCAAGGGTTGGTTGGCTCATTGGCGCCATAAAAGTTGTTTATATCGACGAGTACTATCTCCATCAGTTTTCGGTTTCCGTTTGGTCTTGACACCCAGTGTATTGGTTTAAGTTTCCTGTTGAGTACCACTTACATGTTATTTTGTTTATATTTATGTATTTCAGTACTATCAATATTCACATATTTAAGTTCACATATATATTTTTTCTTTTTGATGAGCATTACACCTACAATGAAAATTTGTAAATATCAATAAGTACCGTTTTTGTACATTGCAGATCTCTGTGGCAGATCCAAATAATAGAATAAAAAAAAACTAAATTGTCTTTGTCTAAATTGGTCTGCGAGAGTGCTTAATTGACCGCAAGAAGATAAGTAATTTGACCACAGTATCCGGGGCACTCTCCACCAGACAAAGCAACGGAAATACAAAATCAGCTTTTATGCATGCGCAAACGCACAACTGAAGCGTTCCTCGAAACGGGTTCAAAGCTTCAAGGGTAGATACGAGTAGTTACTCGTATTATAGAGTTGCATCCATTGTCCCAACATGCGTGGGATCATACATAACTGTTGCCTCGTTCTTGTAAAGAAGGAACATACTGAGGATCTAACCACTTTAGCTCTTATTTACAGTGCAGTTAGACTTTGACGTGGGACTGTTTTGTACAATGATTTATAGGTTACTCGTTCGCTAAAAACAGTTAGCTTTGCGTAAACAGAACTGGTGCATGTTGTTCACTTGTTGCGTATAGAGTTTGCAAACATTGAATTCTACAAGTATGGGTGACCGAAGTCGATTGTCCTAAACGTTTGTTCCGGGGAGTCAGTGGAGACCAATTTCCATAGTCACTAGCTTAAATTTGACAGATAAAATTATACATATACAGGATGGAAATAATTCAAGGGCCCTGGAGTCTACCTTAAATCCTTTAATTAGCTCATTTCACTGAAAGGAAACATTCCTTAGTTTTTTAAAAGAAACAAAACTGCATTCAAAGATCTTCTAAATTTCGCTTGTCTCACCCGGGAATCGAACAAACTAAAAATTAAAAAAATAAACCCTCACTATTTTATTATAAGAATCGGTAGGATTATTGTTCAGGATAAAATTTGTCTAATAAACATTTGGTCTTACACTCATCTGTTGTACGAGATACCCATGAAATTGAATATTTATTACAAGTTCTTTATTAACAATACCTTAAATTTTTTCCAACCTGTATATCGAAGGGCCATCTTGATCGCGCCACATCCAGACCCTATATTATAGAAGTATTTACAGAAAAAATACAGAGCGGAAAGTTTTTGTTTATAGTGTGCATATTTGAAGTTTTACTATCGACCTTCTCATAGGTAAGTATTGGAATAGTTACACTGCCTTTTCTCACCTCTGAAAATGTAGTTTAGTAATAGAGAAAACAACACAAAATGATGATGTTGATCGGTAATATTTGAAAATATGATTTAATACTTCATACATGCTAAGTAGCTAGCTGTCAAAACAAATTACTTTTGCAATACAATCTCGGCTTGTGATCGATTTTCGGTGTCGGATAATAAATTTGATGTCTGGTTAGTAGGTATCAACTTTTTGCTTTTACCACTTCGATTAAAGTTTTGTTTTAGAAATAAAATAATAGAGATATGATGGGTATTATTGGTACTGATATAAAAGATAGATAACTATATAAAAAACAGTGAGGTCCTCGCTCTGAGAGATCAGTATCGTTATATTAAATTTGGTTGACTTGGTAGGTGCGAGTATGTGAATAATTTATGCACTAATACTAATGCTGGTTGACTGTAAGAAACCTCTTGTAGAGTTAAGCTCGCTTTTGTGCACATACCTATTTTCAATTTTAATGTAAGTTTCAATAAAGGATATAATAATAATTATGTGTATTCGAGTGAGATTACTCTCATTGCAAGTGTTATTAAATGTAGAGATAAATGGTTGAAGACGAAGACGAAGGTTATGACTAGTAAATTCTACCAACCTGCCCAGCATCAGTGTCGGTAACTCTATCATTGAGGTGGTAGAAGTATCTTCCTTTGGCGATTAATCTCAGGTAAAGGAGATCACAAGACGAATACAGCTAGGATGGGTTGCCTTTAGAAAACTGGAAGATGTCTTTTGAGCACAAATCCCGCAATGTCTCAAGACCAAGACATTCAACCAGCGTGTCCTGCCTGTCTTATGGTGCCGAAACAAAATAAAAGTGGCGCAGAGGGCTAAGGAGCGAGCTGTGCTACGAGTAGGCATCTCTCTTGTGGATCATGTACCGAACGTCGATATTCGACAACGAACTAGAGTCGAAGATGTCGATTAACAAATCGCGAGATTTAAGGCGCTACGGAAAAAAAATCGACACTAAGAACTTGCATACCTACCTCGGTAAATAATGTATTATTTTGATAAAATAGTATATTATTTTTGGATTTTTTTTCTAGGGATCTGTTAAAACAGAAACGCGATTAGAGAAATTCGGCTCTATAGAAATATTTATTGAAATGAGGTCTTTTTCGACACCAATTCCCCTGGTTTGACAATTTAGATTGACATATGGACTGCAATCATATTTTATTAGATGGGTTTTAACGGTATCTAAGCAGCCCCTGTATTCTGTATCTTTACTTGCCAACTGTACTAGGTGCCTATCATCAAAAATATAGCTAAAAACTGAACTTACAAAATTGCCTTTAGTGGGTATTGAAGTATTTACGAACTGTGTCGTCACTTTAAGTGCGAACATATCCTTAGACAATCGGAATTCGATAGTATATCTATGTTTTTGATGATAGACACCCTGTCCAGATGGCAACTAAAGATACATAATAGGCCCTCTGGTTGAACGAAATTTTGATAGCAACTTTAGTACATTTTATATTAATAAATAACCGACTTTTTGCTACTTTTCCACGAATCCGTCCCTCTCGCACTGACAGTTTTTTCGCAAAAAATTGTGCAGATCCACATTTCGCCCCTATTGCAATTATTGTAAGAGCAAAAAGTGGGTCTGCGGAACTTTCCTCGATAGTACAGGATATGTTTTTGATGGCCTTTACCTTTAATTTAATGACCTCTACGTCGCGTTCGAAAGTGAAATTAATCAAATCTAGGCGATAAACTTCTGAATGAGCACTATCAACCGACAATTAAATGCAATTCGATTACGTACATCTATAAATAAGTCATGAGTTACGATTGATCGTTGGTTCGATTTAGGGTTAATAAGGATAAAGGCAACCATTATATCTCAAAACAATACTTATTTTACTGTTACGCATTTTTTCAAACAACTAATCAGGCCGGTGTATAAATAAAATGCAAGTTTCGGTCGGGGCGGCTCGTCATTTGCCTGTCGAGTGGTCGGGCGAGTAACACATCCCGATGATGCCTCGTTTAGAGACGAAACGCGTGTCGATATGTTTTCGATTGCTTTATTTTATGCTCGTGCTGCTTGCTTGTGAATGTTTTATGCGGGAGGGCGAGTGGCGCTTGAGTCTGCATTTTGAATAACATGATAAGAGTGTTTTGCGGAATATTGCAAATTATGAACATATCCATAAGTTCATGATGAATTTCCGCAAAGTAACTCCTTTTTCAATCAGTTATACAAGACTATTTTATTTTGTTTTAGATTTGTGACGCCGTGGTACCAATGTACAGGCGCCTTCAGTTTAATCTCCATAAGAACTGCTAATAGGTAGCCTGCTATGTAATCGTCCGTACATATATACCTATATTTAAACGTAACACTGTTAGATATGTAACTACAATATCAGGATTATATCTGTAATATGTCCGCTTCTAAAGAAGCTGTACCTCAATCGGTAGGAACCCAAACTCTCAATTTCAAGACCCGGGATCAATTCTACCGGTCAAGGATGCACCAATGAGTTTTTCGAAATTTATGTGCGAACAGCTTGGCAAAAAAGAGTTTGGAAAAAATGAGGCCGCTATTATTTATTTATTTACCTTATTCAGGAAATTAACAGCGATATATGTACTCTAAACAATATTTCAAAACTTAAACTAAGGCCAATAACAAATTTCCCCAAACCACACATGTCACACTATACTGTCTATCACTGCAACCAAAACTGTATACTATACGACCAATATATACTGGGTGTTAATATGAAGTTGCGGAAGCCGGAAACTGGTGATAGTACGCGTCCATAGGAACAAAATTTTACTATGCAGCCAACACTTGAATCGCGAAAAAGAAAACAGTTGTTCCATAACAAGACAACCGTTTTGTTTCTCGATTCTTTATTTTTTTTCACAAATAGTAGTTCGTATGGACGAGCACTATCGCCAGTTTCCGGCTTCCACAACTTCATCTTAACACCCTGTATATTCCCACTTGTCACCGCGTCAAGCTGTAGTTTTTGTATACTATTAGAACTTGCTGACTGTTTGAGGACAACCTGCTTGCTCTAAAAAGCGTGATATTTGTACCCGAAGAAAAAAAAAAGACATGATCTTGCTAAGTTTCTTGCCCTTCTTCTTAGCAAGACTAATCGAATAGGCCTATATTTATAGTATTATTAACTAAGCTTAACTACTTTAACTTAACCTTTATTTTTTCGTGTTTTCCCCGTATTATTATATAAAACTATTAGACATAGATTATTCAGACGTAGTAATACTTTATATTCTCTTATTCAGGTATACACTATACAATAATACCTACATACGAGTATATACATACATATACAAACCTCAGTCGAGTCATTTAGAGAGATATAAGCTTATACGCGAAACCGGTTGGGTATAACAACATATACGAGTATATAAACGTTTTGTGAACAAGTACAAGTGTTTTATTACATCAAAGATATATAATAAGTTCCACTAAGTGCCGACAATCACAACCATCAACATTTCATTTATAGAGTTTTATATTTCAAACTAGCTGTTGTCCGCAACTTCGTCCGCGTAGTAGAAGATAATGCGGCCACAGTGCAATCCCTTGCAAAGAGTATCCCAGTTTTTAAGTTGGATAATAATTTAATAATTAATAAGTTATCGAACAGTGATCATACCTTCTTTCTTTTTAATCCATATCTCACTGCTGAGGATAGTTAGTGGTAACCCCAAACCATTTCAGTAGTTTTTGCGTAATGCATCAACAAAAATTCAGATTTTTTTGTATCTATATCCTACACGGTTATTTTTTTGGAGGGTTACCAAGATACAGGCAGACACAGCTCTTTTATTTTACATACTTAGTTTTACAATTTTCAGTTATTATTTTTTTTTTTTAAGTGAAAAGTATTTATTTGACACAAAAAAGTAAGACACACGCACAGAGAAAAAAAAGAAAAAGTGGCAAAAAGGGCCAAACTCAGCAAATGCTGCTTTGCGAGAAACTGACAGCGCTGGTTTTCAGTTTATCCCATTTTTTACAAATAACACAAACCTTACATATTCCTTGCAGGTAGGTTTAAAATTTAACTACAATGTTTTATCAATATAACATATTATAATACCTACCTCGTTTTATCAAAGAAGGTATCACCATCTGTTATACAATTGCTGCAACTAATTTCGCATTAACCTTTTTATTTAATAGAATTAAATATTTAAAACATAACAGTATAACAGTTCTAACAATAAACAGCGCCACCTGTTGACTTTTTTATGTTCTAAAATTTTATACATTACATAATTCTAACCAAAGTTTTCTTTTCGTGACGTCTATAGGCCTTCATCGCCAGGAATCATTCTTGCTATGTAACTTCTAACAGGAGAAAAAATCTTTAAATGACAATTTTTTTTTCCGACACTTAATTTTAAAGAAACAAAGCCTATATTCTAATCTAAATTAAGTTCTGCCCACCTGTAAGGACAGTAGTTTCGGACATGTGCGTGAAAAAACAGACAGAAAAGAATACTAAAAATCGCTGATTTGTGTTCTTTTCTATTTTTATTATTTTTCTTTAATGTAGATGCACACTTTTATTATGCAAGGTGAATTTTTGATCATCGTCCAAATTCATACTGGTGGCTTGGTAAGTGATCAGTATCATGGATCAATAACAATTTTGGTGAAATTCGTAAAATGAAATTTCGACTCCCCATAGTGATTCACTCGGGAGTGGAACTGAATTTCTATGGGTAGCCGAAATTTCAATTTACGAATTTCACAAAAATTGTTACTGATCCAAGATACTGATCACTTATTAAGCCTCCAGTATGAATTTGGACGATGATCAAAAAGTCACCTTGTATGTATTGATGATAGTGATATTGATAATTTTACAATATTTTTAGTTTATATCTAAAAGAGGCCACAGAAGGAATATTTCTGTAAAATACGGAACCCGTGCACTATGTAGGTACACGTAAACTTTGCGAAGTACTATCCTTTTAGATTTACGCACATCAGCAACCCGAGTAGAGAAATAAAATTAAGTGAGCAGAATAGTACCTATCTGGAGAAGCTATAAAGCAAATCGACTATAGAAAGGTGAATTTATTTTCTAGCAACCGCCGTACATTTAATTCCGACTTCGCTCTTATTCGTAGGGTTTGATTTGTTTAGACACGTTGTGTTAAGAGATTTATGTTACAACTTTTGCCCGCGGCTTCACTAGGGATTGAAAGTCGAAAGCTTAAACTAGAGCTTATTTTTCTCGGACTAAGAAATTGATTTGAAAAACATAAATATAAGAAATTATGTAGAATAGTGTTGTGTATATTTCATATATTACGAGTAAATAATGATGCTTAAAATTCAAATTAAGCTGACGAAAGAAAAAGAAAATTCAAGAAAGCAGCGGGTTGTGGCATTGGCGTGCACAGAGCTTTTTGCTGGAAAAGCAAACAATTGGTCAAGAACAACAATAAAAAAAATATGAAAAAATTTAAATACGACTTTGAAAAAAAAAAATTTGTATGACGCCAGAGTGAAAATTTCCTATACAAACTTTTTTTTTCAAAGTGATATTTAAATTTTTTCATATTTTTTTTATTGTTATTCTTGACCAATTGCTTGCTTTTCCAGCAAAAAGTTCTGTGCACTTGTGTACTTGTGTCAGAGATGCGTCCGTAAATTACTTTAGTGGATACTTCTTTACTCAATCACAGAGGAATTAATTAATGGCCAAAGAGAATATAGTCACTAGTGTAGTGTCTATGGCAGCGCATTCTCTTGTGAGGTCATTTCAACATTTTTACTATTCTAAACAAATGAGCATTAGATTATCACTAACAAATAATAAATTAATAACCAATAATAAAACGTATAAATCTATAATCAGAAATCAAATTTTCCTTTGTCAAATATATAAATCGTTAAATCATTCATAAATGATTTATTCGTTCCGGAAGTGACGTACAAGTTCTGAACATGCTCCCGTTTAGATGCGATCAAAGAAGTATCCACTTCAAAAGATAATTCAAAATTGCAAGCTGATTTAAATCGGATCTAGTTTTGATTATTCAGAACAGATCAGTACACAACTTTTTACTGAGAGTTTTTTTTTCTGAATTATAAATTTATAATTATTGGATGAATGAACGAAGTATAAAAAAATATTTTTGAAAATAAATTATTTCTTAGGATTTTGTTATAAAACTGAAGAGTCGACGCCTGAGGTTCGAAATATATAATATTTATGACTGTTTGTCTAAGGTTGACAAAAAAAAAATTATGACTAAACGATAATCCCTCGGGCGAAGCTGTAACAAAAAGTTAGTAGTATGAATAAATTGAATTGTACGAGTACTTTACAGACAAAAATAAAAGCAAGCAACAAAGTGTCCTCTCATACATGTTTTTCTTATCACGTCATATCAAGTGCTTCGACTTTTTAGCCTTTTTGTAACTGGGCGGCTATTCTGGCATTATTTCGAACTCTCAATTTTTGCTCTCTATGTCATGCTTTTTTGGGTTCCGTACTAAGGGTACTAAGCCTCCGCTGAATGTCTGTCTGTCCGTCTGTCACAGGGGTCTAATGGAAAAAAATATTAACGGGGGGGTCTCCATTAAATTTTTTTTTTAACCGTGCTAGATTAAATTTTTTCTTTTTTGCAAAACATTGTTTTATCTCTACCATATAAGGTGTATTTAGTGACATGAAAGGTATTTGTAACCAGGCCTTAATACAAAAAGAAAATGCTACAACACTTTAAGAGCGGTGTCGCAGCGGATTGTGCAAAACCCGCCTTTTTCTTATTAATCGAAACAAATTCACTCAATATTTATTCAACAAAACCTTATTAACGGTATTTCAAATTTGCTCAGATTGTATTTCATACCGTAAAGTAAATAAAAAAATTATAAAAATTGGGGTTCCTTACTCAAAGAGTGCCGAATTGTTTGTCAGACGCTACCATTTTAGCGGCTTGTTTTATGTCGCCTTGATGTTGCTATGGCATCTATATTGTTGTTATTTACCATTATGTTTTTAGGGGTTTCGTTGTAATGTGGTGGCACGGAAACCGTTTTGTGCGCGTGTTCGACTCGTGCTTGGCCAAATTATATATTTATCGCGTAAGAAATACCATGTGATGTAACTTTAAGTGAAAAAAAAAGAAGGTGTGTCAGGATCGTAGCAGATTGAAACCTAGTCTCTCTGGTTACCCCGTCTGGGAGACAGGCGTGAGTATATGTATTGTATGTATGTTCTCATGTGCCAGAATAGCCGTCCAGGTATATTGTTTTATCTAGGTTCCGCAACATCATTGTGTCGCCCACACGGTCTGCGCACGCGCTTAAATACCGGCTCCATATCAAAACCAAACTAGAAAGCGTCATAGCTCTTGTGTCTTTAGAACAAGAACTGAAATGCCGTAACAAAACGTCAAATACGTACGATGACGGTCTCTACATTGCAGAGGTATTCTAAGAGCAAATGCGTGTTCAAGCGAAGTGCGACAAGCCATTTAGAATATTTTAACGAAATTATGTTAGCTTTCTAAGGTAGATGTGCTTAAATGTTCATAAATACGGGCTTTAATTTGTGTAAGAATTATATACAGGATGTTGATTTGGTCCACAACTTGCGTCACATGAATTCAACAACGCAAGTTGTGGACCAAAAAGCCTATATATATAAGGTTAAATAATATTAGTCAGCGAAACTCAAAACATAGGTAGTACCATGGACGAAATACTAGAGGACTGACAACCGCCATACTTTGAAGCGTAATTCGATTTTTAGTTTCAAATTTGTAGCTAGATAGAGCTACTGGTTCAAAACAATCGAATTCAATCGGATTCACGGCTCAAGTGGGGATTACTTTCTTTCTTAGTAAAGGTAGGCTCGTAGTGGTTCCAATTAATTTCGGAAAGATGGCGGTATAAGCGCGCGCGCCCTTTAGTTCGCGCTCAGCCGCCGCACCGCTGCCTATTCTTTCAAAATTACTAAATGTAATTTACTATCTACCACTTTTGACAATCAAGATTTTGTTTAAATCAATTTGATTTCCTAAGAACAAACAACTTGCTCACCGCGACAGTGCCCGTTTTATCGTACCTCTCTTTCGGTAATCAGATACTTGAGAGTGAATGAAACTAACATCGCTCGCACGCGCCTTCTCAATGGCGATAGGCATAACTGACATTGAATGTTATTTAGACGAAATAACGTCTTAATTTGATTGAATACATTTTTGCTACATCTACTTATATACCTATGATAATGTAATGTAATAATACACCTACGAACATCGTCTTTTCGGATGGTTCCTGCCTGATGAACTTTTCTTAGCGACAAGCGAATGACAGTGTGTTTTTCTAGTTGTTTATGAGAGGTCAGCTGTGCTTGTGTTTGTGCTCGAACTTTTGATTCAGAGTTAAGGGTCGCTTGCGCCAAGCATGCTTTCGCGTTTGGACAATTTAACAAAATAAAATAAAATATTTTTAACAAATAAAATTTGTGTAAGTACTTAGTTAAGAAGTTGAACTTATGTACATTATAATGTTTCAGATTTAACACAAGTATCACAATCATCGAGAAAAAAAATCGGAAAGATCACTAAAATCACGGAAAACGTAATTTGGCTTTGGAACTAGTATGATGAGTCTACTATTCTAACAACAAAATAAAATATTTTTTTATAGAGTAAAGAAATGAAAGTAGCCTTTACAGATTTTTTTTATCTTGTATTTCCTTTTGTTATTATAAAGAAATACTCCAACATTCAACATTTTTCCTATACAAAAAAATTACGCAAGAAGAATTTTAAAGTTTGTGTATTTCTTTTTAAATAAGGAAAGGAAAAAAAAATTATATGAATAAGGTACTTTGATCTTATCACGCAAAAAAAAAAATTCAATATGGATCAAAAAAAATATTTTTTTTCTGTTTGCAACGCCAAATTACGTTTTTCGTGATTTTACTGATCTTACCGATTTTTTTACTCGATGATTATGATACTTGTGTCAAATCTGAAAAATTATAATGTAGTTCAACTTCAAATTTTATTTGTTAAAAATATTTTGTTTTAATATGTTAAATTGTCCAAACGCGAGAGCATGTTTGGTGCAACCGACCCTTAAGAGGATAGTTTCTGCAAAACCATAATTTATTCTCCCTGGTTTGAAGAATCTAGCCATACTACATAAAAAAGAAAAAATATGTATTTCTTTCGGGAATATAATACACACACATATCAAAACAGAATCCTAAGAAGTCATTTGAATATTGAGAAATAAAGTGCCCAAGATGGCTCTAAAAAAAGTTTTCATGTCGAGGTTTAAATTTATTAAAGTAAAAACCCGTTCATATTATTTATGGAATAAATTCTGTATAAACTTTATTAAACTCTTAACGGGACAGATATTTATTTTATAGCAACTTTGCTTTTTTTTAAATAATAAAATTTTGACTTTTTTCAAGAATCCGTCCCTCTCACACTGCGGGTCTTTCCGCACGGAGTAACAGGATAGTATGCAAGCGGAACCTATCCTCTTAATTTCCGACCGTGTAAAATGAGTTACACAAAGTGCGCCTACTGTAAATGTAATAAAACAAGTAGAGAACTATCGATGTTGCCGCCTACTTCTTTGGATTCGGAACTCAGATAAGAACGTAATTTTTGTCAGAATTCAAAACAGATGTCGGTAGGTACTAAGTTCGACGCGGCTCAACCAATTTGGTAGTTTACTTTATTCCCGAAGTAATCCCATGTACCTCAACTGGGTGAAGATCACAGTATAAAAAAATCGGTCAAGTGCAAGTCAGACTCGCGTACCTAGGGTTCCGTATTGTGGATGATAAATTGAATTTTGTAATTTTTTTTTCGTGAAATTCTCAACCATTTTATTTTCCTGTAATCTTTACGTAAACACATATTACCATGACTTTTTTCATATTTTTCGGTCCACCAGTTTTGGAGATAAGGGGAGGGATAATATTTTTATGGCTTTTCAAGGATTTCTCGGAAAAGGTGCAATAAAATATAGCCATACTATATATTTTTATAATTAGCATTTTAATACCTTTAATTTGATACTCGTATTGTATTATATAGTATATATTTTTTAAAATATATTTTTCTTTTTTTTTTATATTTCTCATTTGTGCTCAACTTTTTTCAAGTGCTAGTTTTCCTGTAATTAGTCAGTTATGAGCTATAATTGACATTTTTTTTATATTTTTCGATTTACCAATTTCGGAGATAAGGGGACGACATACATATTTTTGTGGTTTTTTAAAGATTTCTCGAAACTAGTGCCAGTAAATATAGTAAAAGTATATATTTTTACAATAAGCTTTTTAATATAATAAAAAGCTATTCATATAGATATTTAGATATTTTTAATAGTTATTCAACAAA
Source organism: Ypsolopha sequella (assembly GCA_934047225.1). Lineage (NCBI taxonomy): Eukaryota > Metazoa > Arthropoda > Insecta > Lepidoptera > Ypsolophidae > Ypsolopha > Ypsolopha sequella. The sequence goes on from OW203996.1 coordinate 17,501,087, forward strand.
ACCTTATTACCTATGTATTGTGTATGTTCCCATCGCAAAGTTTCCATTGGTTTCTATAAATTGGAACCTCAAAATTTTTGAAATTCTAAAATTCTGATTTACTTATGACTTCAAATATTCTGATTACAAACGGAAACTTTACGATGGCAACATACACAATACATAGGTAATAAGGTTTTGTTGAATAACTATTGAGTGAATTTTGAATTGACGCGTTTTGTTTCGACTAATTAGAAAAGTGCGGGTTTTTCACAATCCGGCTGCGAAACCGCTCTTAGTAACCCACTTCGCTCTAGTACTGTAATTTTCAATTTGGAAGCCGTTCCAAAAAACATCCGGGAGAGTAATTTTTACCCTGACATCAAGATAGCGTATGGTAAATGTATAAAGTGTGAAAGGGACAGACTCTTGTGAGGTAAATTTATATTAACTAGTTTTGGAACATAACCTAGCTTTTCTTTTATCTTATCTTTATCCCATTCTCTTTGCGCGCGCATTTATACCTGCGATGCGACACTTCACGTGCACATGCATTTGTATTGTCTACTACACTTATGTGTGTGCGATGTTTCGCTCGTAAACAACATGAAATAGTAAAAGCGCCATCTCTGATTACTCGTGGATATTACGATGAATTATACTACGCCCTCTGCCTAAGTACCAAGCATCCATTGTATGTTAAGCTAGCGGGCGAGATAGTAGTGACATCTAGGAATAATACAGGATTTTGGCTTTCTAGCAGAGTACGTTTTTTTGTATAGGGTTGTCTGTCTTCTCGTATTGTTTGTCTATGGTAGTACTATTCTATATGAACAATTGTTTGTATGGGAGCTAAGCAAAATTATTATAATTTGTTTTCAACTTTCCATACTGGACCAGTCAGCTGATCGGGGCAATTTGTACGGGAGGAAGAGAAAAAAAGTTGCGAATTTCGCTTAGCTCCCATACAAACAGTTGTTCATATAGACTAGTACTACCTATGTTTTGAGTTTCACCAACAAATATTATTTAACCTTATATTTACTTGAGGCTTATTACAAAAACCAGAATAAAAAAAAATAATACTACTTGAAGAAGCAGTTTTGGCCTTTTTTATATGATCTAAAATTATCTTAATAATAAGCGGTAACTTTGGCGTGGAGCGCTAGTAATTACCTACTGAGGTGTCCCTCTCCACCCCACCGCTGAGTCAATTTCATGTCTCTCAAACACTAGACGTTTTTTGTTTTTTGTTCTTTTTAAATATTTTTTTCATATCGTGAATATAACGGAAGTTGCTGACCAAATCAACTACCTGTATATAAAAAAACCGGCCATTCGGACTCGCGCACGAAGGGTCCGTACCATTATCTATAAAAACGGCAAAAAACATGTCTTTTGTTTGGGAGCCCCCTTAAATATTTATTTTATTCTGTTTTTTATCATTGTTGTTATAGCGGCAACAGAAATACATCATCTGAAAAATATACAGGTATGCAATTTTACTACCGTTGCTCCGTTAACCGATGATACAAACAACTTTTATTATATGTCGTGATGTTATCGTACAATTGGTCATTACCATGAAGTATGAAAAATAAATTTGATAAAAAGAAAGAAAGAAAGCAAGAAATAGTGGTTTATGCTACAAGGGCGAAAACGAGTGTTTTAAACGAAACCGAGTAATTTATTGCTCTTACGCCCGTGTATCATACTACGTTTTTCAATGCATAGTGTGAGGAAATATAATCAAAGAAAACAATTTAATTATTAAAGTTGAAAGTTAAACTGTTACAATTTTAATTCATGAAGACTGTATCCAGAGCCGGTAAACAGTGGAAAAAAAAGTATAACATTGATGGTACACAGGAAAGGTTGCAGGTTAGCCAACTGCTCGTAAAAAAAACAATAATAATAAAGCCCTAGGGCAAAATAATCGACTTTCTGTTCGGTTTTCGTCCATGGTTTTGATGCATAAAAAGTGGGCCTTTACGAGCACTTGCATTGAAAATAAATTTATTGACGTCTTCACAAAGGAATAAAATACTTAAAATTGAGCAAAGAAAAAAAAATTACATAATAGACAGTACTTAATCTATTTATAAATAGGAAGAACAACACGACAAATGGATATAGTTCAGCTGTATGCCATCCAAAACATGGTTGGGTTGACGCTGGTTTTCAGCTACCTCCATTACAGTTGCCTGATAATGTACATACGAGCAGTTGCTATATTTACGATAGTCTTTCAAGAAAATGCCAAAAATAGTTACGACGACGAGTGAAGCAAGGAGGAGCGTGTTAGGTACGTGTGATCATAAATTCAGGAGCCGAGCGAAGCGGAGCGGAGTGAGGTGACCCCTTTAGTTTTTATCAGATATCATGATAAACCCGATCGGATCATGAGATGGTCACGATATACACAAAGCAAAATTTAAAAAAATTGTTGTCAGCTGTTCGAAGCGGCCTGTGAGAAAGATTAAACATAATTTTCCATTATCTGCACAGTAAAAGTTGTCCATATTTAGGACATGTGCTTTCACCAGTAAGAAAAAAAATTCACCCTTTTTAGGTACAAGATACATTTTCTTCTCTGCTGACATTGAATGGCTATTATATTCTTTGTAATGTATTTTTTTTATTCCATTGTTCCTTTTCACAATCGTATTTTAAAGATAACTAAAGCATAGCGGCACCTTTTTCGTAATGTTTCTTTATTTTCTTTTGTTTTTGAAATAACGTAAGTGCGGGTTAACGTGGCGATAGCGGTTATTCACCCCTTCTACCACAGTACTCGTTTTTGCGGCAGCGATCGTTCCAAATGTTCGACGTAGCGTGCGAAAGTACTGTCTCTAAACGTACAGTAGTAGCGGGGCCAATATGGCCGCCCAATATGGCCGCTACTTACTTGGTACGACAGTACAAAAGGGGTGAATGACCGTTATCGCCATAAAAACGCGCATCAAGCTACATTTGAAAAATTCTTTTATGTATGTAGTTTATTTAGTTATTTATACAATTAGCCTGGAAAAAAAGACAAATTAAAAAGCTTTGACGATTTTTTTCTTTTGTCAAAATGTTATGTTTAGCTCATGTTTAGACTCTTTTAAAATGTGAGTTGTCAACTAATAATTTTATCCACGAGAAAAAATATGTACGCTGGTTTATGTAATTTTTATGTAGGTATTTTTTTTTCTATTTTCACAATCATATTAGTCGCCTAAAGGAGCAAATCACAATCTTTTTTTCGTACCACCTATGGTTTCAAACCCCGTATTCAATAAGGTAATGTCGAACAGCTCTACAGTATAACATTTGCATGTAGGTCACGAGGCTCTTTGTGTTATTTATTAGCAAAATAGTATGTTTTATATTTTATTGTAAATCGAGTGCGGGCAGAGAGCCGCGGGTGGTATGTATCGGTGGCACTAGCCACACATTATTTATTCAAGAATTATTCATTATTATTCAAGATGATAATATTTTTGTGATATTACGCGAAATAAATTCCATTTACGAACGAAATTCCATAGCGAAATTGACGTCTAACACATAGTTGTGAGCATATTTGAAGAGCTTATTCAGTCAATGGTATAGAACTTTTGCTATGGAGCCAACTCTGAAATCAAGAAAAAAGAATTGTTTCATAGAAAAATACAATACCTACCCGGCCGAAATGTAGAGAAGAGCAAATTTTTTTTCGAGGTGTTGGCTCCATAGTGAAAGTTGTTCTATACCATTGGCTGAATAAACTCACACCTTCCCGTGAAAAATTTCACTGAAAATGTTGTTTTTCAGTATGACAGTAGAATGATGAGAATTTGTTAACAGCAGTTTCGCAGCTGGACTGTGAATTTGTGTTTTAAATAAAAAAAAAATTAAATTCTGATTTACAGAAACCAATGGAAACTTTGCGATGGCAACGCAAATATTATTGTATTGTGTACAATAAATAGGTAATAAGGTTTTGTTGAATAACTATTTTTTTAATTTTTTCATTTATGTGTTCTGTTTTGATTAATTAGAAAAAGGCGGGTTTTACACGTTTCGGCTGCGAAACCGCTCTTAGAGTGTTGTAGCATTTAATAACTTTCATGTCACTAATACATCTTTTATGGTAGAGTGGCAACAAAAACAATTTTTTGCAAGAAAGTAAAAATAAAGTCCTGCATGGTTACAAAAAATAAAAAAAATAGCCAACTATAAGGTAAGAAGCGAAATTAAAGGAAATCAATAACCTCTTAAGCTCTTAGTTTATATTCTGGAATATGTCTTTTTAACATTTTTATTCGCCCACAGTCTTTCGCCCACTTAGTATTTTAGTACGCTATATTCAGTATTTTTGTCACCTTAAATTTGAATTTATATTCGTTCGTTTATATACAACTCGAACTAAAATTAAAGCCTTCAGAATCGGTTTTATTACGTCCCACATAACAGCAAAAATTATTTATTTATCGCACTGAGGCTTTTCATGTAGATTTCTAGAGCTTTGGAGACTTTTAAGATTGCGTGCAACAAGTACATGAAGATAATACTAGACCATGTTATTTTTTGCTTTTTTTGTTTGGGCAGTTTGAAAATACACGGAAATGTAGAACTTGGCATATCCATTTATTTACAAAATTATAATACAAATGCTTTGTGAATAAAAATCTTAGTGCCACTTACACAAAATTGTTTTATTTGCTGCCCAAAAGAGACATAAATCGTGTAAAATCCAAAAGTAAATAATAGTTTGCAAGACCAAAGGCCAAGCCATGAAAATTTAATTAAAAAAATATTAAGATTGAACGTCCTTCAGGAGGAATGCTAAGCTCCTATATCATACATTGTATACTATAAAGTGTATTAGATAATAGTTAATATAATACAGTGTATAGTAATAAATTATGCAATAGTAATCGTACACGACCGCGTCGCATAAATAAAGATCTGGTGATAGCTTTATTTGCGCTAGCCTTTGAAGATGAAGAGATTCAGGTTTTAATAAAGTGTTCATAGAAACTTCGTTGCCTATAGATATAGTACTGACTTGGACTTGATTGTCTTGATTTGTTATTGTGAGGGCCGCATTACAATTTCTTAAAATTCCAATTTAGTACTTGGTTTAATTTGGCACATGAAGATGTTTTTTAAACACGACTGTGAGTTTTTTAATAGTAAGGACGAGTGTTTTAATACCTAGTTGTGTGTAGTTTCATAAACTACTACATACTATCTACACTCATGCAACAGGTGTTTACGTAGGTACCTGTTTCCAGTCCAAAACTTATTGATAACATCAAAGCCGTTTTTGATGAGGTAAATATGGAAGTAAAATTTCTCCGTAAACCATGGCGTCAACATTTTCTAAGGCGCCAAGCCAACCAACCAAAGTCCACCCGTCTCACCACATAGAAAATAAATGGCCGAAAATAAATTTAAATGTAACCTCCTTCCTTACAATCTAACCTCGTCTTAACTTCTAACCTCCTTAGTCGGACGGGTATTGTTTTGTACGTGTAGACAATTTCATATAAAACCTTTTTGGTATAAGATATAAAACCTCAGTCATGAGACGGTATAGAATAAGTTCCCTTTGCCTTCCAACTTTAGTGCAACTGTCCTTGTATTATTTTTTTTTGTATAAGATTCGTTCGGAAAAAAGTTATCACCATGCTCTATTTTTGAGTTCATAATGACGTTATGAGTGTAGATTTATATTTTTTTCAGCAATGCTTTTTTAATTTATTTATTACATTTATACTAACTGTAATACGTACGGTTTAGTTGGTTCATTCGTAAAAATATGTCAAGAATGGAAATTTAGAAGAAATGTCATACTGTAGAAGACCAACAAACACACACTTTAAATAGTTGCAAACATTGGTTGTTTATTTTTTTTTACATTTTTCCGCGTCAATAGGAATTATGATCGCATCGGTGGCTCGGCGGTTACTCGTGATCGTCATATTTATTCTGTGCAGCGCACAATAGCACTCGTTTTTTAATATTCTTTTCTCTTAGGGTTTTATTCAAAAGTGAACCCTTTTTGTTTTTACTTTCCGTGGAAATTGCCCATTGTTAAAAACTGCAAGTAACGCATCCCTAATTTGAAAATATGATATGGAGTTTCAAATCGTTTTATGCAGTTTTTATGCTGGAGGTTTCTAGGCGACAATCACGAAAACTTTTGGTTAACCCATGGATTGACCTAATCCTCCCTTATCATAATCTGATTTAATTGAGTCTTTATAAATGAACGTTGCTTTGTTAAGTTTATATACTGCATATCCTAAGTCTATGCTCAAAACTGTGATTAATTTGGCAAGTAATTTCGTTGTCGTCCATAAGTAGATCAAGACCCGAAAAGAAACCATTGACAGCACCTCTACTGTTTCATATGTCGCTACACTTTCTTTGGTTATGTTTTTATACCGATTTACAGCACACCCGAGGCGCTTGCGCCCGCGCCGGCCGCCCTGCTGCACTGTCATCTCCGTCTTGCCACCTACTGAGCTGTTAATTTACTGCTAATTTATTTTAACCGCACTTTTAGATGAGTAAGCTTACGACTTTCTTTGTGGTCTTTACGGAGAGAATCTTACTTTCATAATGCAAGGAGAGATGCCTATTCAGCTAAGCAGAGCTTTTTGTATGCTATATGATAATAGTTATTTAAGATACACGTGCGGAAAGTAAGGTTTTATACGAATAAGTGCCAAATTGGCACGCATTCGGATAAAAACCTTTTACGCTCAAGTATCTTACAACATTTTTCAATGCATTTTGCGAGGAAATACAACAAAAAAATAAGTATAATAAAGAATGGTGTTTATCATCATTCAATTATTGCTAGAGCGCGCATACTTATAAATAATTGTTTTTTTTTGGACTGCAAAACCTCCTTGCATATTTGTAATTTTTTAAATTTTACGACTTGCACTATGCACCACAGAGTCAAAAATTTAAAAAAATTACTTTATTTCACGCGTGAAATAAAGGATTTCAGTACTGTTTTATTTCACGCGTGAAATAAAGAGTCGGTTTCCGCATAATTTTGTTACACAAAAAAGAAAACTTTACGAGCAACTGCATTGAAAATAATATGATTTCAATTTAAACCATGCATGTATGTTGTACATTCATGTATTTTTACCGGTCCGGCAGGTAGGTTTTTTATTTTTATACATACGAGTATGTATACCGACCGTAAAACTTACATACATTTAAAAGCAAATAAACGTATTTTGTATTGCACCTATATTAAAATATTGTCATCACTATCATCGTCTTTCATTATTTTATCTTGATTTTTGTCTTCGCAAGTTTTAGTCCATCCACGAATATTTATTTGCTTCTTTTCTGTAAATGGTTGAATGTGATAATTTTCATGAAATTGAGTATACGTAATACGTACTATCGGGGAAAATGGCGCAGATCCACTTAAATCTTATTTGCGATTATAATAAGAGCGAAAAATGGCCTTATAGTACTTTTCCAGGTGGTACACCACTGTTAGCTTGTCTTGGCATGCATACGCAGGAACGGGCATTAATGAAGGGAATTTATCAAGTGAAATCTCCTTATTAAATGTTCTATGAGTGAAATCGAATGTTGGTTTGGATCGATATTTAACCACTAGTTACCCTCATTATTTCCACCTTGTGCTAAAAAGGTACCACAAATTATGAACACATTTCTTCTTAGTTGACATTTTTTGTGGGGTCGTATTTATTCACACACTAGAAAATACTGAAAATGCTAACTACATAAAATACTAACTGCACATCAAATTTGGGTGGGAATATTTTGTTTGGAGGCACATTTGTAGAATTTCTGGGTTGTCCTAATAAAATAACAACGAAGGTTATCCCCCGGTTTCTGAAAGGCCAATCAAAGTTAACAGTAGATTAAAAAAACTTTAACCGCAAATAACGGTGAAAATAAAGCATATATGAAGTCTGAATGGTGATGAATCAATAATTAACTTAGTTAATTTTTGATTTCAATGTAAAATTGCCACTTTTTCTGGCTTAATCCGCAGATAATTATTTTTTAATCTACTGTTAACATTGATTGGCCTTTCAGAAACCGGGGGTATGTATGGCGGCCACTCTACATCCCGCAACTCGCAATATCTTACTTTCGAACCTAGCCTACCGGCTCGAGTGGAGACATTTGATGTGCAGTTAGCATTTTTGATGTGCAATAAAATATTCCTCTTTATTTGTGTACCAAGCTTTACGAGTTGGTCTGCGCTGGGTCTTTGGTTGCGATGTTGAAATCACCGCGTATTTGCGGACCACTTTAGGAGCGCATAGTCTTTGCCCATTCAAACGTCGCACACTGATAAATTGCTCTTGATTTGCATATAAAAGGGTAAGGTAAATAAATTTCATTTTATTTCTCACTTTGTCACTCACTGACGGCCCTTTAGACAGCTTCAGTTCTGAACAACAGAATTGCGTTTTTAACGAGAAAACTGTCGGTACGCAAATGAAAGGAAGAAAACTAGAACCTTTGAAGATTCGGGGAACGGCTAGGAAGCGACCAACATATCTAATCCTTTAATTAAACTTTTATTAGTCGTGTTGAAATGTAATTATACTCCAAACGATGTTAGTAAGTATGGGAATCTGAAACTTTTATTAAAGACTTTTCTAGCGAGTCGTAAATAGTACGCAATCATATTTTGCCTTCAAAATCTTCACTTTCACACTTGTTTCAAAGTCACATGGTTCAATTTTCTGTGCAAGTATTGACAAACAAGTTTGTCGAAGTTCACCCTTTCCGGTTCTCCCAGGATGTTGAACTTCCGATTACTAGAAAGGGAAACCACTTTTTCTCCGTTCCCAGTCTTGCGTAACTTGCTTCTCTCGATAATAACTATACTTTTTTTTTGCTTTAAGGGTCTCCAGTTTGCTAAACTTCAGTACTGCTCTAATGATTTTGTTTTTAATTGTCTATCCTGCTTTAATTAACTATCGCGCACGCAAAACTTCAGTTGACATTAAGTTTATTTTTTCTGTATAGTATTTCTTAGTATCTGCAATATTGAAAGATGGGAGCTGAATAGCCTTTTTTCGTGAAATTTGTACTTTTTTAAAGTAATTGTAAGAAGATTAAACGTATGTACGTATATATTAAATAGTAAAGTGTAATAAAAACACACTATATGTATTTTTTTATCATCTTCGTAATCGTAACTGAATCCGATGCAAAACTGAAGTTTTGCTTTGTGGAGCCCCTTAAAGTTATCTAGTGGTTTCGATTATTTACACGCGTTTAATGAAGTTTTATCTTTATTCATTGGTAATAAAAGCTGTTGTTGAGATAGTCTTGAGTTGGTAAGGACTTGAATAGAAGCAATAGCATTTGATTAATATTTATGTGTTTTCGTCACGCTTCTATTATAATAGAAAAAAGTTTACAACTGTATTTATTTATACCGACACAGCGGTGGTGAAGGTTTTGCTTTGTTATAAAAACTTTAATAGACAGGGATGCTACTATACTGTGAGAAAGGCGTTTGATAGAAAAAGTCTGAAAAGTAAAAGTTGAATACAATGTTTGGGTTCCGTTGAAATACTTTCACAACACTCGTGTATATCTTTCTGCCATCACGAATCAAATTTTGATTCACCACCGCTGTATAGGTATGTGATTTTGAAAAGATGAGACAATTCACATGTTATGTTAGGAAAAAAAAAGATTAACTATTATTCTGTCGAATACCTGAAGTAAGGTGGCCTAATTAGTATTTTAAGTTTTTATCAAGAACTTTAAATAAATACTAAAATAAGGACCACATTGAAACTTACATCCGATTTAATTAATTAAGGCCCACTTGCAGCATGAACGAGAAAAAATCCTTAACCCTCGGGTTAACTAACCCAAGGAAAGAGTTAACTAACCCGACATTTCATAAGTCCTATTGCACCATGATAATATCGAAGCGGGTAAGTAATCCCGAACAAAGCGATTGTTTGATATTTGACATTTATTTAGAATGTTACCATAAAGTAATTAGGTTGCAACCAATGAGGTGTAGTATCTACATATATATTGTCAATACAAATAACACAATTTAAGTCAAGCTGGTAACATTACTTCGCTAACCCGAGTTTAACTCAAGGTGAGAGTCGGGTTAAATTCTGATGACTTTCTCTTCCTTTAACCCTAGTTTAACCCGAGATTTTGATTGGTGCAAGAGAGCTTTTTGTTAACCCTCTATTTTCTAACATGCTGCAATTGGGACAAGTGATAAAAATTTTCTAAGATATTCAATAAAGGCATCTAAAAATGAAGCCTCTGAGATGTAAGAAGATTGTTACATGGAACCGAAATCCTAAAGACCAAGAGAGTAAAATGCCAACAAATTAATTATCATGCGAAAACAATAAATAAAACAGAGTAATTAAAAAGAAGTTTCTGTAAAAACCACAATAATTTATTTTCCACCAATTTTCCGTAATTTGCGTGCATCGTAAATTATTTTCGTTTTTTTTTTGTGTCGTGCGCAAAATATTGGCCCTCCTAACTTATAAGTACGACACATCCATTCTATAGACTGTCTATAATAGACACGTAGAGAAATATAAAATACTCGTAATACTTTTATTATAACATCAATTTAGTTGAATCTCTAACACTCCTCCATTGGCAACGAAACAAATAGCTATTATTATACCAACCGTCAAGTCACGACCAGATAATAAATCTGGATATTCGTACCATGGGCCATGTCAATATAATTCTAGAGATCCCTTAAAATTATACACTCATCTTGTGACGTTGCCAAGTCTGTTTACAACATTTTAGGCTCATATTTATGACTTTAAATTTTGATGGAATGACTCAAACATACGTCAAAACTTTATTTAAGGCACCTTCTCCCAGCGTCATCCAAAAATTACTCTATTGATAAAGATATTTCTCTGAAACGGTATGTTTGAAATTTATAAAAAAATAAAGATTTTGTTAGACTATAAAGAAAAACTTCGTATCAGGAAATTATTCTCGCGTATAAGAAACAGCATGAAAAAGTCAAGTCAAGCTGTTTTTAAACTATAATTAAGTAAAATTGGTTATTTCTTTGAAACTACAAATGGTATTTATATGGTTCTTGCACTAAAATACCAGGAAAATATTGCTCATAAAAATAATTTTTAGAATTTTTTTACTTCATCTCGTCCATCGACGTCGCGTCGTAATGTAGTGCGCTCTGATATGAACGTTATTTCAATATAGTTTCTGTGAATATTTGTACCTACACAGGTTGACTCAAGGTCGTTGGGGCTACTTGTCCCTTAAGGCGACTATTACTGCTGGTGATCTGGGTACGTTCGTCTCACTCTTTCACACGACTCGTCCCGCACTGTTATATCCGTCGTTCGAACGAGAAAACAAGCTGCGAACGCGCTCAAATGTACGTAAAAAAATGATTACAATCATTATAAGTAACTAAAATTGTTCATAAATAATAAAGGAACTCAATTGTTTGTTATTATTTAATTTCAATAAAGAATAAAACTTAATTCCTTTCACTTACATAAAAAGACATTGGTATCGATTCGGCATAACACGACTTAACTTATTTGACAGGACTAACCTTATTTTAAGCGTCCTGTCTTTTTCTTTCTTTATCGAAAAGACAAGAACAGAACGCTTAAATTAAGTTTAGTCCTGTCAAATAAGTTAAAATATGCTACACCGAATCGGTACCAGTGTGTCTGAAATCTGCCTGCATACATTTCAAAATAATAAATATTTTCTTTGCTAAAATATGCTGTAAGTCAAGCAAAGAAAGAAACTATTTTTATTTCAAAAGTAGAGATCCCTTATACGAACTGTAGCCGATAAAAATTTATTGAGAAACCCCTTAATCCAAACATTAAAAGCTTCTCAAATGTAATACTCCTAAAGTATTGTCAAGCTAAGATTGTAAAGAACGTGAGCAATGCTTTAGGCGCGCGCGCAGCGGTAGATCATTGAATACGTTGCCATTGTGAATGCACTCGCAGAATAAATATTTTACTTAGCATACCACCCAAGGCGGCTCATACAAAGACCCAGATCCCTGATTGATACTTGAAGGGCAGAATTAAAACCGATTCAGTCCTCGATACTGCTTATTTGCCCTTTTTCTCCATAAAATTTCGATGTTTTATTTACTTAGTTGAATACCAGTGGGCGAGGTAGCCAAGATTTACGACGATGTAATGTGTATCTTTAATATTAAAGGGAATAAATCTCAAATATAGAGATTTCACAATATCTGATTACATGTGGTAGCTTTTGTTTTTATGTAGAGGCCTATTCTGGTCTTACGAGCATTTATAATGCATGCAGTCTTTTAATTTATTTATTTTGACGTTACAATATTAATATGTGAATCGTTTCTAACTTTTTAGAATTAGGGTGGAATGTACGGATCTTGTATACTATATGAATTATAAAACTGACCATTTTGCGCAGTTCTAAGTTTTATTGTGACGAATATTTGATTGAATTAAATCTCATTTTGTTCCAAACAAGAGAAGGAACGATATACCAATATGGCCACATGATATCTCACAGCTGACATGGCATGCGTATGCGCAGAATTCACTGCGCTATGCATGCCGTTACGTTATTGTCTGTTGTCTGGCGCATCTCATGAAGTAATTACTTCGAAACGGTATGGCACATTAACACGCCAAACATGTGTTACACACATTGTGGAATGCACTTACGATTAACAGGGTACAAAGTATGGAATATAATGACAGGTGAAAGTTAAAATTCCAGATTCCGGAGAGTACAGAATAGAACACGTTTTATTTATTACAAATATTTATAACACTACACAACACAGTACAGGCACATAAGTTGTGAACTCATTAAGGCGATACGTAAAAGTTTTAGCGTCCCTGTTACTCCATATGCGCAAAAACCCTTAGTGCGAGTGGGACGGATTCGTGGAAAAGTAGCAAAAAGTCGGTTTTTAATTAATATAAAATGTACTAAGCTATTTTGTCAAAAAGGTTATCAAGGAGACTTTACAAATACATAATATCCACATTTTGAATGCAATTTCACAATGAAATTAGTTAGGATTTCAGAATTAAAGGAAAAAATAAAACAATTCAGAGGTCTATTCGGAATTAAATTCTATGGAGAAAATTTCATCCAATCGCGTTTTTCTTCAGTGAAAATCTTAATTACATACTCAATAAAATAAGATACGTAGATGACGTTATAGTGGAGTAAATGGATTCGAAACAAACCCATTTTTTTTGCTATCGCCTTAACTCGCTGTAGCGACACAGTTTCTAAAGCCAGCCGATGTCGCAGCTTTATTGTCAATTCATAATAATAAATCTAGCAAAATTATAAAAAAGCGAAATATTGTCAATTTGTCATACAACTTCTCATTACATAAGTTGAATTTTTCTGGTTACTTTAAGCACGGATAATATTGAACAGTTGTTTGTATAGTCCTCACAATATCTTGCGGAATGAAGTATAGGAAAGAGGGTGGGGGTAGGAAGAGTGTGAGGGATTCCTATCTAAATATTATTCCTAGAAATTAACTGAATCAACCTAACACACTTCTCCCTGCTTCGCTGGTCGTCGCACCAATTTGTGACTTTTTTTGAAAATCTTCCTAAATGCAAGTGGGCAAACTTGTATAGGAGTTGGTCCAAATGCCATCAAGATTAAGGGGCTATACCGTGAAAATTGACACTTTTTGAAGTTATTTATCTGCTCTTTTAATGAAGTTCCAAGTAAAATAAATTAGTATAACAATTTTGGGACCTTTTACTAGATTTTGGTCTATCGCGATATAGAAACGCGATAGGAGGAATTTCATTTGATAGAAATAATTATTGAAATCAGGTCTAAATTTACACTTTTTTTGATATTCTGACAAATTAGGATAGCATGCAGACTTGAAAAATATTTATTTAGATGGGTTTTAACTACACCTAAATTACTGGTTATGGAATTTTTTGTAGCTATTTTAGTTAATTTTGCATGAATTTAAAACCGACTTTTTGATAATTTTCCCCGATTCCGTCCCTTTCGCACTGCGGGTCTTTCTGTCTGGAGTAACGGGGACCTTTGCTATCACGGTATATCACCTTCAGATGTATGTTAAATGAAAGGATATAATGTAATCCTCAAGCAAGCAGAACCCCAACAAAACAAAAAAATAAAAATAAAATAAAATTTTACATTTGCAAAAGCTTTCGTCGGGGCTCCGTGTTAATTACAAGAACTGAAGTACGGGAGGTTGTAAAACATAATTAGTCATATCTCGAAATCTCTCAAATAGATTTTGACGTGGTTCTGCTTGCTTGAGGACTATATTATGTCCTTTCATTTATACTATGTCTTGATCTTGGCGGCGCTTGGACTGAATTTGCCCACTGTCATTTACAAAGAAATTTATTTAACGGGACACCTGACGCTAGGACATCAACAAGACCAGGTTTTCAAGGGTTCATTTTGAAGAAACTAGGTCTCTCCTCATATTGAAGAAAATATATTTGATTTATCGATCTTTCATCTAGGGATTCAAAAACGCAGTTAAGAGATCAACTTGTTTTTTTTATATAAAATAGGCGATAATGAAGAGATGTTACCTAAATCCAATATTTTTTTCCCTACAAAATTATTATTAGCTAAAAACACACCAATTTGTTGTTTCGCTGCGTGATCACTAGTATTACGCGTCCAAGAACAAGAGGCCAAAGAGCCAACACATAATCGCCTCTATGAAAAGCAGATAAGGTCTTTGCCATTAGACATATTGTGCAGGACGGGTAATAAAAAAAGTTGCTAGGGTATGCCATCCTCTTAAGAGCGGAAACGTCATTATTTAAAAACTCCATGACACACATGACTAGACGAGGAGCAAATGAAAAAAATTGGCCAATCAATGCGCTTTATGTACTCATGGTACAATATATTAACAGCGTTATTACAACATTTCTCTCTTTGTATCTAGCGAAATTATAATAACGCTTAAATTTACCAGCACAAATTGTGACAAAAGTGATCCAATAATTCTTCATAATTTTGCTAGAGTTGTTATAATAAATCGGTTTTGAAGATATTGCTACGACAGTATACATACATCCCATTCTTAGTCGAACCTTGTTATTATTAATTGTTAATGTTATTATTAATGTATTGTTAATTTTTAAATACAACCCGGCCGAGTTAACTTGGCACCTGGGGAGCGAGAGATAAATATATCCTGTAGTATGAGCGATCACAGCAAGGACAGGAAAGCGGGGTGCCAAGTTAACTCGGCCGGGATGTACGTTACTATTTCTACCTATGTGGTGGTGTGAAAATGAGTACAGTGGAGGCTCCGTGAAGAAATGGAAACTAAATTGAAACCAGTTATGCTAAAATTCGGCATGCACAATTGCACATGGAGTAAACAATGGGAATTCAGCGCACATATGGAGTGTCAAAAATAAAATAAACGAGCCGGCCATCTTTACAAACAACTCCAAGAAACCTGATCACAATTAATTTATTCCAATTGAAAGACGTACTATATTAATAGTTAGGCAATAAAGCAATCATTTTCACTCCACATGACTTTGTATAAAAAGTTCCCTCAGTAAATCATTAAGGTGGCTGTGCATGGCAAAACAAGTTTTTGGTTAATGGATTTTTTAACTTCATAAATATACTTCTTAGTAGTAGATTTATTTATTGAGCAAGTTGTTTATTATTTGAATATTGCCTGAAGTGTTGTCTTTATTGCGAATCTTGCAAAAAAGAGTAGTAGACATATTCCTTTACAAATTTTCTTTTTTACCGAGTCTACTAGAAAACTACAAAGCTAAAATACTTAGATGATGTAGTTGAAACACGAATCTACAAATGCAGGATTTTAAAGCTACGGTCCAGAACTCGCTATTTTAAGGCGAATGGATACGGCAACTGCAATTTGGACCTGTCTTTGAAGGCCACACGGATGGTCCAAAATCTTTCATAAAAATATATGATAGGCATTATAGAGTCAAAAATAAATTTTAAGTTTCATAAACTGTTTTTCTATCGTAAGTTTTGACAAAAAAAATCGAAAGTTTCACATGATTAACACAAGAATTCTCTTACTCCTTACAAACGCCTAAAGCGATTTTAATTATTATTTTACCAAATTATAGAAAATTTTTAGACCTAAAAAATTCAAGTTCAAATTTTTTTTTCGTTAATGGCGTCCACGTCAAAAGTATTATTTTCTCCTATTTTGCGCTAGCCGGAGACGCAGTGGTTGTCGTAACAGCCACTTTTCAAGGCACGCTGAAATGAACATTATTTCAATGTCGTTTCCGTTGATATTTGTTCCGACACACATCGAGTTGCTAATTTAGCGTGGTCATACGCCTTAAGGGGCAGGTAGTCGCCAACGAGCTTGAGTAGACCTGTGTCGGTACGGATATCGACAGAAACTATTATTGAAATAACGTTCATATCAGCGAGCACTCTGCATTGCGACGTCGCTGGGTCTACGGATAGCGCAAAATAGGGGAAAATAATGCATTTCAGATGGACGTGATGGACGGAAAAAAATTCCATGAATCTTTTTTCTAAGCAATATTTTCCTTGTATTTTAGTGCAAGAACTATACAAATACAATTTTAGTCTAAAAACAGCTTAATTTTGAACAATATTTTCATGCTGTTTCTTATACAGGAGAATAATTTTCTAAAATGAAGTGGTTCTTTATAGTTTAACTAACAATATATACATATATATTTTTTATGATTTTTAAACATGCCGTTAAAAGGAAATAACTTTATCAATAGGATAATTTTTGGATGACGCTGGGAAAACCATAATAAAACTTTTTATAGAGTTCAGTTCTACTTGATGCAAAATGAGGTACTCAATCTCAGGTCACCCATGCCCTTAAGTCGAAACTAAAATACAGCTAAGATTAACTTGATTTTACGTTTTGATTAAACTTAGGAATGAAATTCATCAAGGCTTCGCGGGATGCTCCGACGCATGTACCACCCTCGCAAGGACTGAATGTCCCCGAAGCTCATTTGACTGAAACATCGACTTTATCTTGTTAAATTAAATGTAGTCATCCATCCATCCATCAGCCTAGTACGTCCACTGCTGGACATAAGCCTTTCCAGGACTTTGCCAATCCCGGCGGCGGTCATCCTGGAAGAATTGCCAATACTCACACACGCTGGGCAGGGGGGTTGGTGAGCGCGGTGCCGGAACCCTCGCACCAGTGACACCGCTGCCCGTCACCAATCTGTTCCATATAAGACCCGGCTATTAGGGATGGATATACCACCATCCATCGGTCCCAGGCATGGTGGGCCTCCTGGTTTTTGCCTGTGAGCTGTCCTCTTACTCTCCCCCGAATTACTTCGAGGGGGTCTCCAAGTAAGATGGTGGTACCTCCACAGTTGAGCCCGGCATCAGCTCTACCACCTGATAATGAATGTAGTCATAGCTATGAATTAATTTATTTCAGAATGAATGAACGAATTTATATATAGTATATTAAGTAGTTATTTTTTATTTTTTTTTGTTTATTTGTATGTATACGATATGTATGTATCAAACATAAAATATATTGTGTAAGTTTTGTTGGATAGAAGTATATTATATATTAGGCATTATGTATATTCACTTTATTGGTTTTGATTCTTCTTTTATTTATGTATTTTGTAAATTGGTATCCCCCTCCACATTACGTAAAATAATACTTTCTTCACCACCCAAAGGTTGGCTGGAAGAAATCGCTTTAAGTGATAAGTCCGCCCTTGTACAACATTGTGTGTTCAAAACTCTGTACTCAATTTTTCTATTTGACCGTGTACAATAAAGTGTGTATTCATTCATTCATTCATTCATTCAACGAATAGCTATACTATCTCATTCGTTATGATGATGGACACTCCTCAAATTAAGTAGTATACATACATATTTGCAAAGATATCATCAGATTTCGAGTCGCATACCCCAACGGTTGCTGACAGACAAAGAATATGTAGATCATCTTTTTGTACCCTTCTTTGATATATTTTCTCGGGTACCTAGTGTCAATCAACCTGTTTTATACAAGATTCGTAAGATAATAATTGCACTTCATAAAGACTTCGTGTTGACATGACATGATTAATATGGATGCTATGTAAAATAATATCATGGACAAAGAATAATCCAGAACACTGTCACAGAGTAAACTTATAATGAGATATGCTAGTTAAACAAATTAAATAACTTTGCTTTTTGGAAAAAATATACAAGCAATAATTTTCGTACTCAACGTTATGAAAATGATACAAAGGTATCGAGTACGTTGAGTACGTTTTTTTTTAATCATGCATTTTTTTAATTTGATTTGATTGATTTTTTCTTCTTTGTTCCTTTTTAGCGTGAGAACTGTTAAACAGAAAATTTGCAAAAAAATCCTAATAAATGTTCTACTTGGATATTTTTCGACAGCTTTTTGAGATTAAACTCAAAAAATGCGACTCTTGTGTGTGATTTCTTTGCGATAAGGAGTGCCATATCAGATTTATCGATATTATCTGTTACATTTACGAATCAATGCTTAAGCACTTGTATTAGATTTCCATTAATTTAATAACTTTACTTTATTTATTTTTTACAAGTCAATATTGGAAAAATTTACAAATATTTTCTTTTTAAATTTTGCCGAATTTCATATCTACAGTCGCATCTCTTATCTATGCAACTGTCGGTTCACCAGTCCTTCCCATTAATAAGAGGATGTCTTGTCTGCATCATAAGTAGCTTTTGACATAATGTCTTATAATGCGATTTTATTTATGCAGGTCGTTTATTAAAATTAGATGTGATTAAGCAAGGTATACTGTAGCGGCTATCACGTGTGGTAATAAAAGGATTCCTATTTATAACAATATTAAAAACCATGTTAGTGTTTTTGGTATACTTTTTGGACGTACGTCAAACACAACACACATAAATAACTAGCAGACGCCTCGTGGCGTTGCTCGCGTGTGTCCCGTTAAGGGGGTATATCGTCAATATCGACACTTTTTGAAGTTATTTATCTGCTGTTCAAAAGTAGTCTCGAGTTAAATAAATTAGTTTAACAATTTTGGAACCTTTTTCTAGATTTTGGTCTGTCAGAAACGCGATTGGAGGAATTTCACTCGATAGAAATAATTATTGAAATGAGATCTAAATTTACACTTTTTTTATATTCTGACAAATTGGCGTAGTATACACACTTCAAAATATTTATTGAGATGGGTTTCAATAATACCTAAATTACTGGAAATGGAAATTTTCATAGATATTTTAGTTAACTTTTTATTAATTTAAAACCGACATTTTGTCAATTTTCCCCGATTCCATCCCTCTCGCACTACGGATCTTTCCGCCTGGAGTAACGGGGACCTTTGCAAGGACGATTTATCACCTTAATCTCTATCTCGGGGGAAAAATCCGGTCTTATTTCTTGTTTACATAACAATTGTGCAAATTTTCAGCTTTCTAGGTCCTAGGGTTTGGGCCGCGTTGATGAGTCAGTGAATGAGTGGGTGAGTCAGGACTTCTCTATAATACATGATTTTGAACACAATAGAATTTGGTTACTTGTAATCTCATATGATGAGAACTGTGTATTTCTTAAATTCAAATTCAAATAGTTTATTTTGTAAAGTAGGTACACATATTACACTTTTTATGAGTGAAATTTAAGGGTTCATACTTGAGGACCCCAGTCCTCGAGACACCCGTCCTTTAGGACCCCGGTCCTTGAGAACCCCGATAAATTTGATTATCTTTTTTTTGTTTAATTTTGCTATTATCATGCTGGTGTACCATCGATACAAAAAGTGCTTCAAAGTACATTAATTAAATAATGTGTTAGTTTGGTTAATGCAACCTAGTTTAGAGTTAAGCTGATATAATTTTATGTTATTCCATATTTTAGATCCCTAGAAGTACTAATGACGACCCAGAAAAGTGGAACCATTGTTAAAAATTCTACCTGGCCACTAACTAATCTGTGATTATATTATGTGTATTACGCGTAATCTGTATTAATAGTATTTAAATATACGATTATTTTTCACTAAACCTATCATTTATACCAAAGATCCAACATCCGTTAAAAATCATTACAATGTACTTACTGTGTTTACAATTTTTTACACGTACAAATCTTTGCTGGAATTAAAAAAAGGTAAATGTAAAAGCACTAGTGCAGTTAAATAAAGTAAAAAGTACGCGTGATTTAAAAGCTGCATTATGGACCTAAAGGCGCTGAAATAAGAGCCACTTTATTAGCAACTGCTGATTATTCATTTTGTTAGTTTAACACTTTTGTTGGCGATTATACTTTAAGCAACATTGGCATTTTTTCAAATTTATCGGGGTTCTCAAGAATCGGGGTCCTCGAGGAAAAAACCCAAATTTAATTTAAGATCATCTCTTTTTTTTAGCATATTTCCTTTTTTTAACATATCTGTTACATACTAAAACTTATACTATACTAATTACTTATATCTACTTTAGTTAAGGGATAAGAAAATACAAGACAGCAAGAATTTACGGTAATGAAAAAAAAAAAATAAAAATGTATCTATGTCTACCTGTCTCATATAGTCTATTTCCTTTTACAGTCCGTAATTAATTAATGTTATCAATTATGAATCCAAAATAGAGATATTGTAGCAAAAAACGAACCATTTCTGTTCCATAGAACAAGGCATGGAATACACATCGGGACGCTCTGGAATGATTTTAAGACAAGACAAACATTTATTCGCTTATTCACTATATTTATTACATATACAGGGTGTTATAATGAAGATGCGGAAGCCTGAGATTGGCGATAGTACTCGTACATACGAACAACTTTTCATGAAAAGAAATTGAGAAAAAAAAAATCAAATGTTTCATACATTTTGATTGGGTAACTATGTCACTTTTCTATGGAACAGTTGATTTTTTTTCGCGATTCAAGGGTTCCGGTTTCCGGTTTCTGCAACTTATATACATTTACGTATCTGTAGCAAATATATTACGAGTATTATACTTTTCTGAGTACGTTATTTTGTTCATTAATATATAAATAAAAATACAAATGAAACTATGCAAGTCATAGTTATACCTATTATAGTTCATCTGATACTGTCGACTATATAAACTCCACAGTTTGTGGCAGCAGAAAATTTCTTCCATTCCACGGGGCGCAGATATCGGGACATTTTAGTGTTTGTCGGGACGTCGGGACAGAGGACTCAATAACGGTGACAGTCGCGATATATCGGGACGAATGGCAACCCTTGAATTACAAAATTCTTACAAATATCAGAGAAACTGGATAAGTAGCTGCACTGACTCGAAATAGTTCGAGCCACTAAACGACCCTTAAGAGATTGTTTAAAAAACACTTGTACTTATCCACATATTATAACTTTATTATGCCCGACCGGTTTCGCTGTAAAGCATTTTCTAGGGCCTTTTACACATCCTAACTAACAAAGAAATAATTTACACTACAACCATGTCTAAAATGACGTGCAATAAAAATAATAATAAGTACTAGTGTTATTTTAAACAATGTTTTATAAATTCCACCAAGTGCCAACAATCACTAGCATCTACTATGACCCTTAAGAGATTTGTTTTTGTTAGAGAATTTGTTTTTAATTGATTTTTCCATCTTTTAATATACTAAACAAAAAGCATAATCACCATTTATACGTACTGGTTCAATAATATGTAGAATTGTTTACGTAATGTGGAGTAAATAACCCTTATATATTTAAATTAACTTTATAAAAGCTTGCAAGCACCTAATTATAAATCTGTTCGAACTCTTACTAAGTAGATCGGTTGAAAACACGACAGAAATTCTTTAATATCTACTGCCAGAACCCGTACATCTAAGGGACTTTTTATACTTCAGAAGTCAATTATTTCTGCCAGCCTACCTTCAAGAGTGACCCTCAGCCAAGCCAATCTTTGCAACCAATGATCCGAGGAGGTAAGGGGTAAATTTTGCACATTTTACTGCACTGCTGACTATAATTATAGTCAGTGTAGTGTAATAATGTGTGTGTCGCAGGCAAATAGTAAAATTCGTCAGTTTACAAATGGCGTCGTCAGTTTCTAAACGCTCACTGTTTTGCTATTTGCGTCATTGTCGTCATAACGCAGAATTCGGCATTTTAAAATTTGCCTAGGCATATCGTATTTCTCTTAGAACTATTGAGAGTCGCCTCGCTCCGCTCGGCTCCAAATATTGACAAATAGCAAAACAGCGAGCGTTTAGAAACTGACGACGCCGCGCTGTTTGTAAACTGACTAATTATACAATTTGCCTGCCACATGTACATCTACTTAATTTACTAATGTAGTTTTTGTAACTCCAGTAAAGCTTTTTGTATTAAATGGTTTAGAAAACAAGAAAAAGATATGTTTTTATTTAATAATTATTTTTTGTTTTCTCAGGCTCTAAAATGATTTGCATTAGTATCTACTCGTATTATTTTCTACATAAATAAAACTAAAGCAAAAAACAGCAGTGTGTATAAAACCGTGGATATATTTACTTAGTTTATGTCTTCTTTAATATCGATACCTTTCAATACTATATTATTATTACATACGATACGGTTTGAACACTCACGCCAACCGTTACTATTTGACAATATTTGTATATTTTTGATTTGAAAGAAGAAAGAAAGAAAAAATATTTATTTCGAGTAATCAATCGCTCGAGCTTACTAACTATTTACAATACAAGTAAACCCGCGCTGGGGTTTTCTACAACTATATTATTTTTAAAAATAATTAAATATTTTGTAGTTACAAAAAAATATTTAAAAATAAACCCGAAACTGGATATAGACTCAGCTATATGCCATCTGAAACAATTTTCAGATAACGCTAATTTTCAGCTATTCCCATGCCACTAATGTTTTTTATATTTGATATTAGTTTTGTTTATCATACATACAAATAAGAGATAATTGTGCACGCAGCAGATTACATGGATTACATGTTATTTGTTTTTATTTTTGCCGTTGCAACGTTTACTATGCAATGTAAAACTAGATTTTTCTATATTTATCAATATTTATCAATAAGAATCTTTTGGCCAAATTGTTTTGTTTATATGACTTATCTCATATTTTTTTGTTTTATTTATATTAAATTTAAAGCACAATAACTAGATTCCAAAAAATATTTCGCCTCTTCTGAGGCATCATCAGTTGAAATAATATAGACATACGACTCGATATAACGTAATAATTTGAATTATAATTTGTCATGTTTTTTTTTATTTTTCATCTTTATTTAAAGGGTTTGGTCACATAGTGACCATGTCACCCTAATTGTACACTTTAACATTTATCACCCTTAACTTTATATTAGATTACACAGTGCTTTTTAATAAAATATATCTTTTGTATAAGATTTCAAATAATAACTTACCAGAAATTTCGTATGAACACATATAATATCTAAAATAACACGAATCGGAACATTAAAACCTGAGGGTCCATAACGATGCAGAATCTTTACGAGATAGAGTTGCATTGATTGGCCATTGTGCAGAGATCAGAGGTGTCCGACACTGACGTCCCTCACTAAATGCATTACACGCTTTCTGATAAATGGCCGATGCTCGTAATTGCACTCACGTTTCCTGTACCCCAGCTGAGATTTAGCTTGCATTGGATTCTTAAGAGGATGGCATACCCTAGCAACTTTTTTAGGGTTCCGTACCTAAAAGGTACAAAAGGAACCTTATGGTGAGACTCCGTTGTCTGTTCGTCCGTATGTCACAGCCTCATAACTTTAGCACCGTTAATGATAAATACATGAAATTTGGCACAAAAATAGCAGTAATTTGCCCACATATTAAGGTGTAAAAAAATATGAATAAATTTAAATTGTTCAAAATATTTCCAAAACAAAAGTGAGAAAAATAAAAAATATTAGTCTAAAAATACAATATGGGTATCAAATTATAGGTAATAAAAAGTTGATTGTAAAAATATATACTTTTAATATATTTACGTACACTGGTTTCGAGAAATCTTTAAAAAACCCCAAAAATGTGTATCTCCCCCCTTATCTCCAAAACTGGTGGACCAAAAAATATAAAAAAAAAATCATGATGGTAATATGTGTTTACGTAAAGAACGATTAAGGGAAAATAAAGCGGTCGAGAAATTCAGAAAAATAATGACAAAATTAAATTTATCATCCACAATACGGAACCCTAGGTACGCGAGTCTGACTCGCACTTGACCGGTTTTTTATTACCCGTCCGGCACAATAAGTATAATGGAAAAGACCTTATTTGCTTTCCATAGAGGCGATTATATGTTGGCTCTTTGGCCTCTTGTTCTTGGACGCGTAAAACTAGTGATCACGCAGTGAAACAACAAATTGGTGTGTTTTAAGTTAATACTGAAATATTTTGTAGGGAAAAAATATTGGATTCAGGTAACATCCCTTCATATTTCTATTGCCTATTTTATGAAAAAAAATCAAGTTAATCTCTTAACCGCGTCTTTGAAACGAACGTTTGAAAACCAAAAAAAAAGAGAGTAGAAAAAAAAATTTTTTTGACAAATGTATAAATCTTAAAATATTGTTTATAAGTGGAATCCCTAGATACAAGATCGATAAATCAAATACATTTTCTTCAATATGAGGAGAGACCTAGTTTCTTCCAATGGACCCTTGAAAACCTGGTGTTGTTGATGTTCTAGCGTCAGGTGTCCCGTTAACGTATACTTGACAATGTACGATTTTCGCATTTAGCCGCGGGCTAAAGCTAGTCTATCATGATGGCTGGTATAGTTTTACAAATTCCATCGTAATGTGACATAAGCGTCTGTCAGTAAAGTAAAGCCTCCTGCAGTAATTAGCTCTCCGAGTATGGTTCTCTATTCATCACCTTGTTCAATTTGTGCAGGAAGGTTGAGACAAGACTTTGACAGGCCATTAGCTGAGACCACACACTGATATTATGCTTCAAGTTAATAACTTATGATTTTGATTCATACAGCCTTTTTAAAGTATTGTTATGTCCCTCGTTGAAGTCCACTGGGTCGGTAATTATGGGACGCCTAAATTTCATTCTGGGTACTTCTCGAAGAGCATTTTGATTTAAATCCACTGATTGCGGCATGTCAATCAAGTCATATCATGCCATACATGAATGATGATTGTTTACATCGTAAATGGGTTGTAGCCGTGCTCTTAAGTGTGCACTGTGAAATTCAAGTTGCAGTCCATACTTAGTACACCCGCTTTTGACCGACGATTATTACGTCCCAAAGGTGAAAGGTGGTGAGCCCTATCGCCGTAGTTCGGGCAAAAATGGACCAACAGCTTCACATGCATTCCGAAGCACGCAGACCGAAAACAAATAAAAGTGTACCACGGGGATTGAATCCCTGACCTCTGGATATTTAGCAGGCGAGAGCTCTTCTACTTAGCCACAAAGTGGAACTACCTAGTAGAACTAGTAGAAGCCTTCGGTCAAAATGACAGTGAGCCAACTTGTATGGGAGTTGGTCCAAGCGCCGCCAAGATTATGATGCTTGTTATATAAATAAAAGGACATAATGTAGTCCTCGAGCAAGCAGAACCACAATAAAAAAATTCAAAAATATTCGTTGAGATTTTTACATTTACAGAAACTTTCGTCGGGTTAATTACAAGAACTGAAGTATAGGAGGTTGTAAAACATTAGTCACATCTCGAAATATCTTTGATATATTTTGATGTGGTCCTGCTTGCTTGAGGACTACATTATGTCCTTTCATTCAACATACTTTTTAATCTTGGTGGCACTTGGACCAAATCCCACACAAGTTGGCTCACTGTCATTTTGACCGAAGGCTTCTACTAGCTAAATATCCAGAAGTCGGAGTGGGTTCAATCGCCACAGTGCACATTCATTTGTATTTGGTCTGGTCTATTTTTGCCCGAATTATGGCGATAGCACCCTTTACGTAATAATCGTCGGTGAAATGTCTTGATCTTGGCCGTGCTTGGACTAAATTTGCCCACTGTCATTTGATCTGTTGGGCGATCAGGGATCTGAGATATGACTTGTAAATAATAATAGGTCTTTACATATGAAATTGCCGGAATTTCCTTACAGATTCATGAGGTCATAATTCCTTTAATTCAATAGCTATTTAAATTTTTTGTTTTTTGTTTGAAAGTTGATTTCAAGGTTTTACATCTACGTATTAATTTTTGTTTTTATTTTAAGTCGGAGTATAAAAATTAAATCTTCATAAACGGTTTGTCCTAAACCATCCATTTCCATGATAAGATTCGTAATAATTTTTTACAGCTGACATTTTTCAAAAATTAAATTAATGTTGCTGTTAGCTTAATTTTGTCTCATTCATTACATAATTTGGATTTGTCATTCCGAAAAAAAATGCAAAAATGTTAGTACTGAAAATTGAGTTTCCTTCAAATTCTCTATAGAAAATGGCAATTTCATATGTAAATACCTAATATTTGGAACAAAATATGTAGGTATACAAAACGAAAAAATACGTTTAGTAATACGAATTATTATTTATTATCGTTTGCATAAATTATGACAAAATTGATTTATTCTACAAAATCTTGAAGTAAAAAACATTTTTTTCTTCAAGTAATGTTTGCAAAAAAGCAAAGGAGAACATGATTTATGTCGTCTTTTAGATACTTAAAAATGCATGCTCATCGATTGAAGTTTATTTATTACGTAAAGAAAAATAGCTTATTACTCGTATAATAACCTATATTCATTTTTCACTGCCACACAAAACACATCAGCATACAAACGAGATGAGCTTTTGAAAGCTCCTCTTCAAATTGCAATAAATGTCAAACCTTTACAACATGACATGCCTGACACACGAGGTCTTCTCGCACCCTCAGGAGATTCCACTGAAAAACTAACCTTATCCCCTTAAAATAAAGGCAAGTGAAAGCTGTTATGAACAATGGTTAGCTGGTTATGGCATTCATCTACACTGACAGCTCAATTATTGAGAATCTCTTCCTTTTCTTATTTGACATAGTGATATGCTCTGCCCAGATTCACTTGGCTCCGAAACCAAACACACACAGGACCACGCATCGCAGTCTGTGGGGCCAAAAAACGCCTTTTGGGCTTTACCCACTGATATGCATGCAGTAATTGTATAATTAGAAGTCAGTGACTATACCCCATCCAGTGTGAAAGCTGCCAGATGTCTGCATAGATAAGGGGACATAGATGCCACTGCGTGATTTTACCGTGAATGCCATGCACGAAGGTGGCATCTCTGTAAGGGGGTGATAATTCCTTGACCTTTTTGTGTCGTTGGCACCTAAAGCAAATTTGTCAGTGTTTGAAGTTGACAAAGATATATATTTAGAATATTTTAGATTAGGTACCATAAAACGATGTGCTTAAAAATGTAGTACGGGTTTCGTTAATGCAGATGTGCTTAAAAATGTAGTACAGGGTCTATTAATACAGATTTGCTTAAAAATTAAGTACAGATTACTTTAATACAGATTGTTTAAAAATGTAGTACGGGTTCCGTTAATAGTAGATTCCTTTCATATTTGTAGTACATATTCTATTAAAAAAAAACGATATTAAAACTACAAATACAATATTATTAAAACTCGCGTGACCTGACATACTAAATTATTATAACATACGTCCTATAAGAACGACACTTGCCTTGATAATGCCGAAATTGTATCGGTGAGACGGTTGGCATGTAGTCAACAACAATCACACGTGAGTGTTCAAGCCGTATGTAATAATAACATTTTGATACATTTTTATTAGTAAAATACTAACAATTTTTTTTAATACCAGGGCCGTCCTAATTTCTGCAAACGAAGCCTCGAAAATTGGCGTTGTTCATGTTGTAGTCTCAGGTTCAACCCAATGTCACTTCACAGGAATGTTAGTTATAATCCTTAGGATGACATCCTAATACGAGTACATATTTAATTTCATGCCATGCGTGCCACATTTCAGTTTAATCAGCCCAGACTTTTCAAAGTATAGCTAGCTGTCTGTAAGCGTTTCCGTTTCAAGAAAGAACCTTAAAAATAAAATACAATCAGGAAATTCATGATATTCTCATAAAGTACTGTCGGCAACATGTCAGGTTTGCATCAACCGTATGACACGTGAAGATAATCAGAGAGGAGCAACTCCATACCTTCTTTGTTATTCTTTTTTATAAACATTCTTTGTTGTTTCAATTTAGCAGTTCCATTTTTATAGTGTGTTTCGAACTCCTACAAGCTGTAATGTAAGCAGCAAAAATAAACTAAGGTGCCGTCCATAAATCACGTGACTCAAAGTTTTGGATTTTGTCCCCCATCCTCCTTAGTGATATCTTGGTGACATTCTTGTTGATCCCCCATCCTCCTACCCATTATCAGGTGATATTTTTCATAAGCAATTTGACAGGGTATTTTCAGTTACACAACAATCTTAATATAATAACACTTGGTTAATTGAATCGAAAAATATGACGTGAAATTTGTTTTACCCCCCCCGACCCCAACACCCCTATTTCTCTTATTAGCGTCACATAATTACCAAACGATAATAAAAATAAATAAAAAATCAATTTTGCGGGTGTCGGAAAAGTGAATGAAACCCAAGAATTTATGAAACCTTATTATTATATAAAATTGAAAACCTAAAAAGGGACAAAATTCATGGGAAAAGGTAAGATGGCGCACTACACACCTTTGTGTGCGCGTATCGCTCACACGAACGCCAAAATTGTGAAAAAAATTATGCAATTCGATTCCTTGGATTGTGACAATGATGAACGTCATTTTTCGCGTTTCAGAAACGTCAGATCTGTGTGACGTATGGCATGTCTAAAAGGCCGTTCATATATGTACTGTTTTGTTGTGTTTGCATTTAAACGCAAATTAAATATTTATTATATTTTTAACGCGGGCGGAGCCGCGGGCATATCTAGTACATATATAGGTATCGAGACCACGAAGAATAGATCAAACAATCAGGGCACCTGCAACGATACCTTTTCGACCTTTCACGTGAAGTAGACATTTATTCATCATCAGAATCACTTTCTGAAAAATTTGCCATGTTTATCATGTTTTCCCTCCAAATTTTAGTCTTGCCCCGGTGTTGCCAATCCCTACTAAAATTTACCGCCAAGATTTGTTTTATTTATATCCCCCAAAGATCTCTAAGTACTTATATATTTTAAAAATTAATTATAAAAACTTATTTGATGTGCTGCCCAAGTCGTTCGTAATTCATGAAATAAAACTCCTTCATTATATTAAGTTTGTAATTTTATTTAAAAAAACCGGTCAAGTGCGAGTCGGACTCGCGCACGAAGGGTTCCATACCATTATGTATAAAAACGGCAAAAAAAAACTGTGTATGGGAGCCCCCTTAAATATTTATTTTATTCTGTTTTATAGTATTTGTTGATATAGCGGCAACAGAAATACATCATCTGTGAAAATTTCAACGGTCTAACTATCACGGTTCATGAGATACAGCCTGGTGACAGACGTACAGACAGACGGACAGACAGAGGTACAGCGGAGTCTTAGTAATAAGATCCCGTTGGTAACACTTTGGGTACGGAACCCTAAAAAGTTTGGTTCTCTGGCTGTCGGCTTCCCACTGTCATCCGAAAATGACTCTATTGATAAAGTTATTTCTCTTAAACGGTATATTTACAAATTAGAAAAAAAATATATAAGTATTGTTATAAAACTATAATAAACAATTGTTTTAAAAAACGCTTGTACTTATCCACATAAAAATTTACCACCATAAACAATGTTTTATAAATTCCACCAAGTGCCAACAATCACTAGCATCTACTATATATAATAAACAACTTTATTTAAGGAAAGAAGGTACTCAACTGATGCCGGGTCCAGGTCGGACTCGAAATATATCTTGAGATTTCCTTGTATTTGTTTATCTTATTTATCAGTATATTTATATATATTTTTTTAAAAACTTTAAAAGCTGTTATAGTGTATATTTTTAAAAAAATTATTTAAGGAAATTATTCTTGCGTATAAGAAACAGCATAAAAATATTGTTCAAAGTCGCTGCTTTTAAACTTAAATTAAGAGAAATTGGATGATGGATCTGGACTGGTTTATTCGTCCAAGAATATAAGTAATTAAATATTATTATGTATGTGCATAGGCAATAGTATAATAAATAATAATATGGGGAAATACGCAGGGGAATAACAAACGTTATTTATATGATATGAACGTTATTTCAATATCGTTTCTATCGATGTTTGTACCGACAGAGGTCGACTCAAGGTCGTTGGTGACTACCTGGCCCTTAATGGCCAGTATGATTCTGCCAACTACCAGGCCGCGAAATAATTTCGAGTGTCAGTACGAACTTAGGTCGCCAAAAAGAACCTAACCGAGTATGAAATGAAATTTCATACAATATTTCGAACTTACCTGAGACTGAGAGTCATTTCGTAACCGGGTCCAAAAGTTCGATTTTTTAAACTAATTAAAAGTAGTAGAAAAATTATATCTAGACCACAGAGGCGGTCTCTGTCGTCTAATGGTTGAGTACTCGACTTCTAAATCGAAGGTCACGGGTTCAAATCACAGTGCAAGAAAATCTAAGTAGATAAAATAGTAGAGGAAATAAAGTATTATAAAATGGAAATTAGTAAATAAGAAAAATAGGATATAAGGAAATAAATTTCAGCCACCAATTTTATGTGCTATAATGTTGTACAGAGTCATCTACACCTAAGTGTTGGAACTTCGGACAGGCTCTTTCTGACTTTTGTTCTTGACTAGACCTTTGCATATCGCTAGCTTCTGTTGTAAGAAATAGATACAGAGCATAATTTGTAGAGGGTGTTGGTGGCCTGCATTATTGTACAATAATGAAACATCAATTATGTACCTAATACTCGTATTATATTATCTGTGCTATAATATTGTACAGAGCCATCTACATCTCAGTGTTGGAACATCGGACAGTCCCTTTCTGACTTCCCAAGTTTCTGCTGCTCTAAGTAATGTTCTAGCTAGACCTTTGCATCTCGCTAGCTTCTGTTGTAAGAAATACAGAGCATAATTTGTAGAGGGCGTTGGTGACTTGAATTATTGTAAAAACGTTTGGGACATAAAAAGCGGGAGAAAATTGGGGTTATTTTTATGAGCTTTTACTCGGCACATATCGCAGAGATCAGTAGATATCTGTAAATATATTGATTAATTCCACAACAATTAGTATCATGGATGCTCCTCGTCACTTGGCACTGTATTTTGAAGTTAAAAGATTGTCGAAAACTAGATATTTTTCGTATAAAAACATTGTATTTATATATGCAGGCCCTAATATCCTGTATCTATGGTGTTATCTATACATCAGCCCTGTCATCCCTATAACGTATTTCATGTTTCGCTTGTTCGCAAATAAAAAGATCAAAATTATTAAAATAATAAGCTTGATTTTTAATGAACTTCACTAACAAGTAAGTTCGTTTAATAATTATGTTCGGCCGTAACTTTTGTTTCTCAAGTAATAAAAGAATACCTAATCCGTGTTTAATACC
The DNA here is from genome assembly GCA_934047225.1 of Ypsolopha sequella. Lineage (NCBI taxonomy): Eukaryota > Metazoa > Arthropoda > Insecta > Lepidoptera > Ypsolophidae > Ypsolopha > Ypsolopha sequella. Next base: position 17,532,685 of record OW203996.1, read on the forward strand.
ACTGCAAATATTGGATTGCATTGGAAACGTGACTTTAACACAGTTTTCAGCTTGTTTCAGTGCAATATTCCCTGGTGACTACAAAAAATTTACAGAAAATTCAACGTAACTATCAAGCAGCGAATCAGGTGATACTTGCCATTAGGTACATTTGTTTCTGGAACTTCAGCGATTAGAATATGTATTAGGCATGAAACGCACGGCAATATTATTTTATACTTACTTAGGTACAGTTTTCGTATAGGGGAATAGATTTGTATTTTTTGGCAGCTCCCAAATTTGAAGGACGCCTCTTCAAAAAGTTCGAGGGTTTTATTTTCATATTACAAAAATTTTAACTAATAATTATTATATGATTCATTTTATAATAGAAATTCAGAAATAACAAAGTTATATATGAGGAATATCAAAGTTGATGTGATTAAAACTAAATGTAAAGAAATTAGAAATTATTATTATTCATTAAAAATTATAAGTTTCATAAACGAACTTGAACCTTAAAAAAACGGTCTTTATTATTTATTTTCACATGCGACTAAAGAAAAAGAGAAGAAAGAAAATAAATTTATTTATTTATTTATTTATACTTATATTTGGGAAACGAACAGTTGAACATAACATAAAACAATACACATAGAAATTACACAAACCAGCAAAGTTTCCACACATGTCATGGTTAATGTTAATGGCACAGAAAAATCTTAAACTTCTTGTTGTCTTTGACGGACCACGGAAATTTGTTTGGCTAAGCAAATGTGGAGTATCAACTAAATTAACAATTATTATATATAATTATTTGGTCTGGAGGTAATCTATAGTTCACGTATTTAATGAACTTATTTTGGATCCGTTCTATCATGTCAATGTAAATGTTATATTGTGGATTCCATACGGATGAAGCATACTCGAAGATGCTCGTAACATATGCGAAGGTTTCCACATAGTTAAAAACATGTACGCATGACGAAACCTAGCATGCAGTAAGCTTTTTTCGTAATTTTATTTACATGAGCCTCAAATGATATCTTTTCGCCCAAATCCCGCATCTTGCGAACGCGAACAAGCTCTTGTTGGTCGATGTAGTATGTGGCAACGACAGGCTTTTGTTTGCGGGTGAAAGTAATAACATTACATTTGGGGATATTTAAAAATAGCTTATTAATCCAAAATATAATGCAAAATGTCATTTATAAAAATATAAAATAACAAGGGACCCGGTGGGACCCTCGCGGAACACCAGGAGACACTGGTGTGGAGGAAAAAGTAAAGCCACCCATTGCCACAGTCTGGCTACGGTTAAATAAATATGACTCGAGCCATCTAAGCAAACTGCCATGCACACCGATCGCTTCCAACTTTTTAATTAAGTGATAATGGGAGATTTTATCAAAAGCTTTGGAGTGTACAAGACGTCCACTTGGTAGCCATTTGCCATAGCTTTGAGTACCGTGTGAGTGAGTTCACCTAAATTTGTCTCAACTGAATTATAAGGTACATAAAAACTTGATTTTATTCTACAAATATATCTATAGATATTTGCTGTTGCTAAAATGTCCGCGACTCAGCATGATGCTGTGTTAACATGGTAAATAATCATCTCAACATAACGCTGGTATTCTGTTGCAGCCTTTAGTATTCTTTAGTTTCTAACAACCGGTTAACCAAAATGTAAAGTAAAGTGAAACGATCTACTCGTAGCGGCGTGTAATTTTCTAATAAGCCGTAACTAAAATTATGCAATAACCTACTAGAGCGACCATTGAAGACGTCATTCAGGAACTATTAAAATTATATTACCGTGTCTTTATCAAAATACTAAAATATCAAAATACAAAATTATGCATACCAACGAAATTTATTTTGTTAATGTAACATACAATAGTATTTTGTACAACTATCACATAATGTGAGACATTGGGACACGAAGGTTTATGAAACAAGTGAGTTTCGTTATAGTTTTGCACGCGTGTACCAATGTCTAATTGTGTTCAGTTGCACACAATACTTTATCTACGACCATCAAAAATTATTTCCAAAAAATGAGAAAAAATAACTAAACTAAGGTCACTACTACCTAAGTTCAAGTAATTAGTATGTAGATGCCTGAGACCAATCAGAAGCAAGAACAAGTAGAGGGCGTGGCTTAAGAAATTAAGACAGATCGCTTGTGATGGGTTCTCTAGCGGTGTGAAAATAAATTTGACCAATCGCAGAATTGCCGTGTTATAAATTTACCCGACCAAAATGTATGAGACAAGTGTTTTCTTTTTCTCGATATCTCAACCTTTCTTTACGAAAAGTTGTTCGTATTGGTGAGTACTATCGCCAGTTTTCGGCTTCCGCAACTTCATCTTAACATCCTGTATATCCGTACCCCTATTTTAAATGCGAAAGTGTGTTTGTCAGTTTGTCCTTCTTTCACGCAGCAACGGAGCAACGGATCGACGTGATTTTTTGCATAGAGATTGTTTATGGACCGCGGCGACTGACACTTTATCCCGAAAAATGCAAACGAAGTCGCAAAACGGCGAAGCCGCGGGCAAAAGCTGGTAGTTAATAAAATAACATAAAAATTAAAGTGAGATATATTTCGGGCCCTATCCTGGGTCCGGCAATAGTCACAGAAGCTACAACCACAATGACCTAATTCAGAAAGACGTACCTAATTACTGAGAATAAGAAAGCGCTAAAGTGACAGCGAAAAGTAACAGATGCTTAAATATGCAAAAGTAGGCTCCAAAATAATTTGAAAGTCAGAGGAAGGCCAGCTGCCTCTTAAATAATGCATGATCTCGGGGTTACAGGACGACCGTAAGGGCCTGGCTTTAAAACCTTAAATAAAGTAGTGTAATGCAGGTTTTATGACGGGTTATCGGTCTAGACACGCAAGCAGTCTTAGGATAAGAAGAAATAATTTACGCTGAGGATAAGCGTAATTGGAAACGTACCATACTTTTTCAAGGGCAGCTTCAACGACATTTAAAGATTAATGCAATATTTGATTAATATTGATTATATATATTATTAATCATAACATTGATTAATACAAACTAAAATTATCTAAATAAAAACTACCTACCAATAAATGTGTTAAAATAAAATAGTAAAATGCAAAACCCTAGAAGAAAAACTTACCTATAAATTAAACTATATAAAATATTTTTTCCAAATACCGCAGTCGATCGACAGGGTCCCCAAAAGGCTGGAAGCATTCCCTCGTTGGATAGCTAAGCTAAGACGCTGTCCGAGGTATGCCCCAGCCCTCCGGTCCCCCGAAACATCGACCATCGCGAAGATATTTCCTTGAACATCTGCTTCGCGGCTGGACCCCACGGCCCTAAGGTTTCTACTCCAAAAGGTGCAAATATATACTCTGAACTTAGATCTGCATACTTGCGCCTCTTGGAGCCCTCTGCTGAGGCTGCCGCAGCGTCAGCTTTAGCGGCAGTCGCTTGGATATGGGACGCCGCCAATGTGTCAACACAAGCGGCGTCCCACATCAGCGACCTGCCGTTTTTCCACGGAATGAGTGTCATTCCATCGGGCCTCCTACCATCGCTGCGCACAATGCCTTTCGGCTCCGAAATAGCCGGCACCGCCAACGGTGGCAAGGGCTCGACGGATGATATGGATATGACTTTGTTTCTATTGGTTGTCTTAGTTATGATAACTGTTTCAGCTGGGCTAAAGAAGAAACTTGCCCTCAGTGCTTTTTCGTCACTGCTCTGCTTCTTTTGATTCCACGCAATGATTAAACCTTATGGCGTTTAGCAACGTAATCTAAAAAGAATACTGGTTTCAATTCAGTGTAGCACGACTTAACTTATTTGACTGGACTAAACTTAATTTAACCGTTCTTTCCTTGTCTTTTCGATAAAGAAAGAAAAAGACAGGACGCTTAAAATAAGGTTAGTCCAGTCAAATAAGTTAAGTTGTGTTATACCGAATCTGTCTTCTTGTAGATGTTGTACTCGTAAAAGGAAACGGATAAAAGGTATGCTCGTTTCTGTGGTAACAATAATAATTTTACGGCTTTTATGCTAGTCCATGAGGCCATTGAAGGTCATACGGTCATCGGATCTTGGCCCCATCTGCAGAGGCGATGACGTAGTTACCTTCTTACTAGTGGTAGGCTTCGGCTGTGGCTTGTTACCATCTTCATGACAAAACCATGTTATCAAGCGACTTATCGTGTTCCAGCATGACGTCATAGCCGTATCGCGGGTTTGGTTACTAGTAGTTGCGTAAAGTCTGATTTTTAATTAGTTGGAGTCAACTGAGAGTTCGTAAATGCGCTTTTAATTCCTTTATTGCATGAGCCATTTCACATTGTCGCGAACTTTTGAATATTGCAATAGTTGAAATGTAAAATGGCTCATGCGCCACAGGAGTTAAAAGCGTATTTTCCACTATCACGAACTGTAAGTTTACTTCAACTAATTAAAAATCCGACTTTAGTATCAGTAATTCGTCCGTTACTGACTTCCGTAGATTTTTTCTCAAGTTCCTGGAAATACTAATTAGCCTGCTGTCACTCTCCCAGTTTCTGGACCAGCGCTCTTCATCCAAGGTCTTATCGATTCTTTTCATCAGGTGCGGTAATAGCCAAGCGATAATCAAATGTAAAAAAAAGCTTCCTCTTTAAACACGTCATCACAATCCGTCAAGTTTTTCTTAAGTTACATTTCAATAGATTTTCAACGGTGTTTACTCAAATTTCGACAGTCTCTCACCAGTATGAAGCTGGGGTTAAAAAACACATAAGAAGGGAAAGCCAAGACCACATATCGCCATCTGCTACGATCCTAACACGGCTCTTGAGCCAAAATATGTAAGAATTTCGAGATGAGATCTGCCCTAAGAAATACATAAGAATACAAGAAATAGTTTCAGAATCACTTAATCCTAACTTACTTCTCACATATATCTAAGTTAATTATCTGTAACTAAGTAGTTGCAGGTAGCAGTTTGAGCATCAATAAAACTAGTTTACTGCTGGTGGTTCGTTCGGAGGTTGTTACCGAAACTCGCGACGTGCGGGTGTATACCCGTGTAGTCGTATTCTGAACACGGTTTTTTCTAAGATTCGGAAATGAAGTTAAAGTTATTATTCAAACAAACATTACGTGTTGCCAATATATCTATTTAAGGTGGATGGTCATACAAACTTGTGGGAACCAATAATGACGACAGAAGTATTATTATCTATTTAATTCTGTTACCTTTTTCCACACGTTCCATCAACTTTACACCCGCGAATACCCAATTCGCGGGTGTAAAGTTGATGGAACGTGTGGAAAAAGGTAACAGAATTAAATAATAATACTTCTGTCGTCGTTATTGGTTCTCACAAGTTTTTTATAAAAACTACCTTGGACCATCCACCATTCATCCACGGGGAACGATTCGTGTCTGCTACAAAAGGCACAAATTAAGATGGTTCTTCTTATTTTTGAATGATAAAATAAATGTGATTTATGGCATTTCGCGAACATAGTTTAATGTTAGTTAGGCTTTATCGACAAATTTTTTCTATTTTACGCATCATGTTAGAAATGAATGGGCACACATACTTAAAAGCGTGTTTTAAGTTTGTGTGCCTATTCATTTACTACTTAATGCATAAAACAACAACATTTTGCTGAAATAGCCTAACTGACATTAAACTATGCTCGCGAAATGCCATAACACATATTTATTTTATGTCTTTAATTCAAAATTAAGAAGAACCATCTTAATTTGTGCGTTTAGCAGCGGACACGAATCGTTCCCCCTTACATTTTTAAAATGTTTGTGTTACTAGTTCAACCTTAATTTTTGTGGATACAAGACAGTTTAGAGAAATTTTAATTTTTTTTAATTTTTTGTATCGTATCACGCGCAAAATTCCATACAAACGCAAACAAAAATTGTGAGGTGTCGATGGAATGTTTTTATAATATTTTAGGCTGACCTAAAAAGCCCTTGATAATGAATTAATATTCGAAACCGGTTTGATGAAAATTGACAACAGTATGAAACAATGAACAACAGTGTTTTCTTCATGATGCTTTCCAAGTTTTACCAGTGCCGACAATTGCAAGTATAAATTAAGGCGATATGCGAAAAAATATGGGCGTTTCTTTTCTGTGTATTTCATGAAATACACGGAAAATTATAATCAGTTTCTGGTATATGTATTTTGACTACATAATCTAGGGTTTTGAAATTGGAAATAATGTTTGGATAAATTTTCCTCAATAGAAATAATTGTTGAAATGAGGTCTTCAAACACACTTTTTCTCCTCGTTTGACGAATAGGAACCATATACAGAACTCAAACATATTTTATTAGGTGTGTTTCAACAATATCTAGAGATTTGATATTTGAAAATTTGCTAGCTATTTTAGTTTTTTTAATAAAAATATAAAATCAACTTTTTTCCCTTTTGCCCTGAATCCGCCCCTCTCGCACTGCGCGATTTTTCGCTTGGAGTGACAGTGACAAAAATAAAATTCGCATAGCCTCTTAAATTAATTTTTATGAACTGTACCGCACTAGCTGCACTGCCGCTAGAGAGATGTTGATTTTTTGACTGGTTGGTTTCGAGTGAACCAAGTCGAGGTATTCCTCCTCTCTTCAAGATCGATCCCATTCAGAAGGCTATCATTGCGATAAATAACCACCAAAGCCTAGTCCACTAACACGATGTCAGGGTTTATTCGCAAGACAAGTTCGTCGGTGAGGATGGCACCGAGAGAAAGAATCAACCTTTTTCAAGTAAGCCTTATAGACCGAAGGCATATTATAGCGTATTATTTCATCAAAAGGAGACAGCTGAAATGAAATTAAATCGTAAAGACGAAGAACAAAGTATTTCGTCTTTGCGATTTAATTTCGTAAATATTCCACTTTTAATATTTTTAGCTGAAGAGAAGAGCTTGTATGACTAGATTGACGGATGTGGAAGGGGCGAAAGAGGGGTGTCTGGATCGTAGCAGATGGAAATCTGTAGTCTCTGCCTACACCTCTGGGAGACAGGCGTGAGTATGTATGTGTGTATTTTAACTGAAAAATAGGTTTACTAATATGTTTCAGAATAAGGCGTCTGAGACGAAGATCGCTATAAAAGGTAACAGTTTTACAACTACCAAAGTAATGAAAAGGGCGCTGACTAAATGTAATAAAATCCACCTTAACGCCTTGAAAATTTCACTTCGCATTATTAAAATTGGAATTCCTTGTAAATTAACGTAAATTAAAGCATAGATTATATTTTACAGAATGAATTCATTTCAGAGAACGTTAGATGTTTTAATAATACATATTGTTTGCGGGTTGTTATTCAAGATGATGGATTTAAGGAGACATTGCTTAGAGTTTCCAGCCATTTGTTAGTTTAGGAAGTTTACTACATAGTGTGTATTTGTGTATTTTAATAACTACAAACTCAAACGTACTCATGTTACTCAAACGTATGTGTTACGGATAAAGGCTGAAATGCAGCTGCCGTAGTCCTAACAAGTTTGATCCTGGAAATCTTCTTTTTGAAAAGATAATTCTAAATTTTGAAAAAGGTAATTCTAAAATAACCCTGTCACACTTTAATCAGAACAAACTCCTCCACAGTCAACAGTTTGGATTTTCTAGGAGGAGGTCTACCACTGATGCTGGAGTTATTCTAATTAAATATATTTATGAGGCTTGAAAGGGAAAACACGATGCTTTTGATGTGTTCTGTGACCTGTCCAACGCATTTGACTGCATGGATTATAAACTACTTCTTCGTAAATTAGAGCGTCGGTGGTGAATAGGGAGCGTATCTTTTTGATAGTATTTAGAAAGTAGACATAAATGGTAATAAATCTTCGGGTTCAAAAGTTAAGATGGGTGTACCTCAAGGCACATGAGATCTCCGCTGTTTTTAATATTATGTAAACGATCTGCTATACATAGTGCAGGACTTTACTGATATAGTACTAGTCGCAGATGACACATCACAAAGACACTGTAGACGATGTGAATTGTTCTTTGTCTCCTTGTTCTGAACAGGTTCATAGGGCGGAGTTAGGCATATATGTATGTATATGTAACGTATTAGTATGTAGTAAAGATATAATATTTTTATATATATTATTATATATAACAAATACAAAGAAATCTTCCATGTAGAACAAATCCACATCTCCTGGAACATCACCATGCCAAAAGGCCGCGATACAAAACATGTGCATTAATCAACACCGCTACCGCCATAAACACTCATCACTCGACAAACTCCTACTACGCACAACCAAACAGTTCATGTAAAACCAAAAACTGCGTTTACCTTCTAGAATGCAGACACTGTAATGCATTATACGTAGGAGAAACGAAAAACGTCCTCCACATCATACTCAACCAACACCGACACACATCCGACTCAATTACAAATAACACTCTACCCATTCCCGTCCACACTCGACTCCATAATCAAACTCTCCATTGACCGAAATTCAGCTCTGGACTTGGGGAACCTCATATATGGTCGCTCGGTGCCCACTACAGCTGCAGCCCCGGTCTAAAGAAACGACGTTAAGTTTATTACATAAATAGGTAACTTTGGGTACCAGCAAGAAACACTTTGTAATTTAATTAATATACATTTTTAACCATTTATATTTTTTTACTCATCCATCATTTTGTCTGTCAAAACTGTCTGTCAAATAACATTTTCACTCAGAGTAGTTATTTACATATATATTTAATAATTATTTTAAATGTTAATAATTTAAATGTGTTTAATAATTGTATACCTATATATACATAAATATGAAAGAAAAAAAAAATAAAAATATATATCTTTATAATATTAAAGACGAATAAGAATAAGTCTTCTATCCTTAATTTTTATTGTATTAGTACGTAGTATCTTTTGTAGGTAACTGTAATGTTAAATTTAATTTGAATTTATTCAATGAACGTTTATTGTTTTATTAAATATATGTAAGCCCAAAATATAATTTATTTTGTATTTTCCCGTTTTAAATAAGTAGATATTAATTCTCATTCAAACTCGTATTTCGCCTTCCAGCCATTTTGATGTAAGTTCTGTCCCCCAATCAAACTGTACCTCAATAAATAGCAATAATCAACGGACTTAAAAGAAAACATAGTAAAGATCTTTACCACAATATAAATAATCAAAGAGTGGTTCCTAATGGGGGATTTTCTTTTCTTTTTTTTTTTACTCTTCCCTAGTCGCTGGATAGATGGCGCTGAACTTGATAAGTTACTGCAAGGAACGGAACGTCACATAATTTTTTGATTATTTCACTTAGATGTAATTTTGAGATCGTAAAACCAATCGTACATAAAAAAGTAATTAATGTCATTGTCACATCACATCACATCATTACAATGACATTTTGAAAATAAATAAATAATAACAACAAGGAAAAAGAAAAAAATATTTAGCAGTCTTTTTATGAGTTTCCTACGCCAGAAAGAAAATGTCCCAAGAGAAAAAGAAGAGAAGTCTGTGCCTTGTGAAATGGAGGCATACATCTTTTTCCTAAAGATTAAAGTCGTAAAGCGCAATGAGTACAAGCCATCGTACATTTTAAACCTACACTACACTTTGATCTTAGCCAAAAGGCCGAGGACGGACCATAAAGCATTCGCACATTATGCTCAGCACACATGTCAGTCAACCAACGAGCGTATGTGACGTGAAGTGACGCAATGTTTTTTTTTCCAATCGTTTTGGCTTTGGCACCTAGTAACGTAGTCAGTTCAACGCCATCTACAGAGTTCTTGGAAACTATGTTTTTTTTTAAATACTCAAAAAGAAAACTTCTCATTAAATCAACCTAAGTATTTACTGCCAGCGTGGTTGCACTGTTCCGAATTCCCATGGATAAATTTTTAAAAGATTTTATTTTTAATTTTTTTCAAAGAGTTTACTTCATTTTAGGACATGGTTATTTGGTATATATTTGGTATATATTCATTTTGGTATATAAATTAACCATTATTTTTAATGATATTTTAAAGAATTGTCCAAGATGATGTCACTTGAGAATTTTGGACATTACACTGATTGTGATGTGCCATAGTAATGTGTTATTGCTTATAAAAAACGTGGTCTGTCTCTGTCTGTCTACTGTTCATACTTCTACTGAAATCCAGCTGTCAAATTAGTCTGAAGCAAATTATTATAAATTTATCTTGATAGCATAGGACACATTTCTAAACAGCCATTTCTCAAGTGACTTCACACGAAGGCAAATGAAAGTTGCAGCTTTAAAAATATTAAAAATAAAAAAGTAAAAATATTCATGAGGTTTTTTAGACCAAAAGTTTGAAAATACGGCTTGTTAAACCTAAATCTCGAAATGGATTTCGAATTAACACATCTTAACATAATTTAATCCATGCCTATTGCGAAGTTAGTCCAGCTTTCAATAGCCACAGTCGGGTCAGCAGGCCACGTCCTCTGGATTCCAATCTTGCTCCACAATCCGATTATGCGATGGAATTCCAGCTGGAAATTGGGTGAAATTATCCAGATAGACGACTAATACTTGGTCCGGAACTGAATGTCTGGTATTGTATTAGTGGAGTTAGGGACTCAGCTAGCCAGAGCTATGAAGGTTTCCCACATCAATATCAGTCTTGGACTGTTCCATGATATGCTACATTTTTAATTGTTTTGTTGCATTTTGTGAACAAGCTTTTAGGGAAGTTTTGATGTGTTATTTGTCCATGGTATAACCCGAAAACTGCTCTTTCGATTCATTTAAGCACGCATATAGTTTTGGACTTTTCAGCGACTATAAATCCAGTCAGTATGCTATCCCAGAGTGTTGGAACCAGACTACACGACGATGTCATCAATTTTCGAACACGGCTCATAATTCGCGGTTTGGAATCTCACTTGTTGATAGTAAAATTGTCTGATCTCCCTACATAAATGCCTCTGTAATAATAGATACGGACATAAATGTTGTCGGTCCCCTACCTGTTCAAACATAGTTTCATCGCGCACCAATGCGCAAGCATATAATCCCTGTACGTTTCCCGTAGACTGGTGGAAAATATCAAACCAAAAATTTTAAAAGTACATGTACAATAGTACATTGTTCACCGAGGAAAGGAAGGGGAAGATTACCAACGAGGGTGTAGTTTGAGGCCCAAGGCGAAGCCAAGGGCCTCAGTACACACGGGTTGGGAATCGCACTTTCTCCCGAGTGATACATAGTGCTTTATACTACACCTGCGAGGAAATAGTATAATTTTACTTTTAATCAAGATACAATAAAAGAAACCGACTGACTCGCGTGCGATTGTCACTTTTTATTTCCTTCTTATTTTTTATTATGTACAGGAAAAGCAAGTGGCCAGTATCATTTTTCGCGTTTTATGTACGAGTTCGCAAAGTAATACTGGCCACTTGGCCATTTGCTCATTCTTTATGTTATTAAAAAAAAAAAACAGCACGTTAACAATGAATTTTCATACACTTTTTCCGCCCGCATATTTGTATGACAGTAATGACGTATTTTCTGCATCGTTTTCAAAAAAGTAAGAAGGTACTTTCCGAGCAGCGGGTCTACCGCGTAATTCTCATTTTCATCAACATCAACTTGAGATTGAAATTTGACGTGCGTGCGACGACGTCCGCCTAACATGCCATCTCTTTTGCACGCGTTGAAATTTGCATGCATTTGCTTGAAGTTGATACAATTGAGAATTACGCGGTAGAGCCCCAAAAAGAATTGTCTGGACTCTGTATCATGAACAGACCTCGTGTACGACGTAAACTCAACAGACGATATTCAGTTTCAAGCAAATTTTATTTCCCGCATCTTCATTTTCCTGCAGTAACTAGGTTAAGCATTTTTTCAGTCTACGTATTTCATTATATATGAAGGCTCCAACATTATAGGGTGTTGTTATTAAATTCTTTAAACTCAGTAGTGTTTAGTATTATTCATTACTTTAATTTGTGAATTCACTGGTTATTCAATAAAATCATTAAACTTGTAATAGATTTTTTAGAAATCCTACGCGCGATTTGGTACGCGTGTTTATGAAGCAATAATTCATATATTCATCAATGAACGAACGTTCTGTGTCCAAAAGGTAAAAAAGAAACCGTTAAATAAACGGACTGAAAAAAGCATATGAGTTTCCCATGTTTGTACGGAACCCTCGGCGCAGGGGTTCCTCTCGCACTTGACCGGTTCTCAAACTGTGGATCCTGCCCCAACTGCTGTAGAGCGATCCACAAAGGCACATAAACTTATAAACTATAATAAAATTACTTTTCGTTGTGTTTTAACATAATACTTGTTAACACAGAGAAAGATCAAATATTCGTTCTAAATTTGAAAATAAAGTTCTCAACACAGGTCATGTAATACCATTACGTAAAGTCCCTTTCAATAGAATCCGCCAATAATGTAAACAAGATAATTATTTGACAGTTCTCTATGATTATGGTGTTGTACCCAAAGATTTGGTTGTACCTATACTGATGTTAAAGTGGTATTTTGGTGTGGTATTTTTTGAGTTTCTAAATAATGCTTCATGGTATCTCTTACAACATACTGAGACACCTCCATAATTTCTGAAGTAATTTTATATAACTCCATTTTGGATGGGTATGTAAGAGAGGATTTTTCTAAATAATTATAAATATTCACTAGAATTTTTTTCCCTTGTGGTCAGATGAATTTTTCGTTTTTTGGCAGGCGGAGGAGTCTTCGACCCTGATGTTACGGCTCACTCATTATAACCTAAAAACACCACGTAATAATTTTTCACTTTATTATTATTCTTGGATTTATTCTTAGCATCTCTAAGTGATTATGTGTACATCTTTATTAGATTTTAAAGAATTAATAGTTTATAAACATTGTTACCACCTTGTTTCTTGAGAAAGAGATCCAATCGTAAGCAAAAACAAAGTCCGTGATTTCACGCAGAAGTCGTCGTTCCAAGAATAAATCCAAGCAAATCGCAAAGAAAATGCCAAAAAACCAAAATACAAAAAGCAAAGTCGTCGATAATTAGAGGAAACAGAAAAACGCACAGAACTCGGAACAATACCCACCAATGAATAAAAAATCTAAGGAAATGAAATAATTGCCAAACCCGTTCTCTAAATCAGCTGTTTGCGGCCATTACAAATTTTCATTTTGTTGGTACAAAAGCGGTGTTTTTGTGTATGCGGTGTAGGTTTGGTGTTTGCGGTGTAGAGGTTTGTGAAGTCACAACACTAACTTTCCAAAGACAAAAAAGACTTCGATGATAAAAAAATTAATATGACAGTTTTACAAACTATTGAAATTTTCGTCGTCCGATTATTTTTAATTAAAATAACTATCATAAAGACGTTATTTGGTGTCGAAATGATTTTAAGAACAATGTATGGTTCCTTGAAATGTGAATATGATCAGGATTGATATTCAAATGTAAGTAATTACGCAGTAATCGTGTATAAATTGGTTTGTTTACATTATTGGCGGATTCTATTGAAAGGGACTTTACACGATTTTTGACTGTTTGGTGCAAGTGATAGGGGATTAGCGCATGCATTTATTCGCGCACAAAATTACTAAGTGCGTTAGAGAAAAACCGGCCAAGTGCGAGTCAGACTCGCGTACCTAGGGTTCCGTATTGTGGATGATAAATTTAACTTTGTAATTTTTTTTTTCGTGACTTCCTCGACCGCTTTGTTTTTTAAAGATTTCTCGAAACCAGTGCCAGTAAGTATAGTAAAAGTATATATTTTTCCAATCAACTATTTAATATCTACAATTTGATACCCATATTGTATTTTTATAAAATATCTTTTTTATTTATTTTACTTCTTTTTTTATATTTCTCATTAGTGCTGATTTTTTTTTTATCGCTACAGTTTTCCCGTATTTGGCCAGTTATTATCTACAATAATAATTTTTTTCATATTTTTCGGTTTACCAGTTTCGGAGATAAAGGGGGGGGGGGGGGACATACATTTTTTTTTTTTTTTAAGATTTCTCGAAACAAGTGTCAGTAAATATATTAAAAGTATATATTTTTACAATCAACTTTTTAATACCTACAATTTGATACCCATATTTTACTTTTAGGCTAATATTTTTTATTTTTCTCATTTTTGTTTTGGAAATATTTTGAACAATTTCAAATTTTTCATATTTTTTTTTACTCCCTAATATGTGGGCAAATTAATGCTATTTTTGTGCAAAATTTCATGTATTTATCTTTAACGGTGCTAAAGTTATGAGGTTGTGACATACGGTCGGACGGACAACGGAGTCTCACCATAAGGTTCCTTTTGTACCTTTTAGGTACTACGGAACCCTAAAAAATTACTAGCGCAGTCAAGATCAGACATCACAAACCGTGCCGCTACATGTAATGCTAGTGGTCTTTGGTGGTTTAGAGGCTACCTTTTGAAAAAAGGGCACATTTTTGACTATTAACGTCTGTAGGATCAGGGAAAATGAATGGATATATATAAAAGCTTCTTAGAGTCAAGACAACCTTCTGATTACTCATATTTGGTGTGTCATGACAAGGTTATCAAATGGTTCACACCTCTGACATCCCCTCGTGGATTCATGTCGTGATGACATATTTATATTTAGTTAGCAGGAAAGCATCAGGTGGTAGAGCTGATGCCGGTCTCAACTGTGGAGGTACCACCATCTTACTTGGAGACACCCTCGCAGTAATTCGGGGGAGATTAAGAGGACAAATCACAGGCAAAAAGCCAGGAGGCCCACCATGCCTGGGACCGATGGATGGCGGTATATCCATCCCTAATAGCCGGGCCTTATATGGAACAGACTGATGACGGGCAGCGGCGTCACTGGTGCGAGGGTTCCAGCACCGCGCTCAACAACCCGCCTTCCCAGCGTGTGTGAGTAAGGGCATTTCTTCCAGGATGACCGCCGGGAGTGGCAAAGTCCTGGAAAGGCTTATGTCCAGCAGTGGACGAACTAGGCTGATGGATGGATGGATGGATGGATAGCAGGAAAGCGGAAAATTAAAGTGATGTGACGTGATTAATTACTTGATTTGCGTTTTAAATGCCCTCGTTGTTGCCCGGGCTCCAAATTAACGCTCGGTTAAAAAATCAATTAATAATTAATTTAATTTGCGATAGTCTACCTTAATCTACGTTGCGGCCTGAAAGAAGATGAAGGAGAAAAAGGAATGCTTCGATGGTTTGGACATATAGAGAGGGTGAATGAAAGTAGAGTGACGAAACAAATTTATGGTGTAAGTTGGAGGTATAGCTCGACCAGGCCACACTAGAAGGACGTTTGCTGACCAAATTGTCGACATATTGAACGAAAGCAATATCAAAAGTACCCAGAATAAGAGCTTGTATGACTAGGTTCATGGAAATGGAAGAGGCAAAAGAGGTGTGTCAGGATCGTAGCAAGTGGAAATATGTAGTCTCTGCCTACTCGTCTGGGAGACAGGCGTATGTATGTATGTATACAAGGTGTAACAGAAAGGTGTAACCATACTTGAAGAGCTTATTCAGTCAATGGTATAGAACAACTTTTACTACGGAGCCAACTCTGAAATATCAAAAAAAAATCTGCCCTTCCATATATTTCAGCCGAGTGGCATCGCATTTTTCTATGAAAAAAAATTATAATATTAAATAAGCTCTTCAAATATGGTTACACCTTTCTGTTACACGTTGTATATGACATGTAATCTACTTTTATTTATAACATGGTGAATTTGTGATGAGGAAGGGACTTTAATTATTTTTATTCATTGCAATAACAAAAACATCAAACTAGGTAACTTAACTTACTTACCTACCTATCTACGAGTAGGTAAAAGTGTGCGCTACGAAGTGGCGTGGAAAATATTCGATAAAAGCATTGACATGTTAAAATGGAGAAGGCTTGTGAAAAAAAAACATCAGCCTAAAATTGTTTGCAAAGGACGAGAGCTACATACGCGCTCGGTAAGGAGAAAGGCTTCGGAAATTCATATTATTTTAACTCTTAAACTTACATTATATAGCCAGAATTATGGCACATACACTGATAGAAATGAAAATAGTGAATACCGACGAAATTACCGAAATTTCTTTATTTTTAACAGTATTCCTCATAAAAACCAACCAGTTCCCTGTAATTTATAGTTAATAACGACACATTTTCGGTATTTACCTTCAATTTGCTATCGGTATTTACTTTCAATTTGTAGTTATAACTACAATTTGTAATTACGTAATTATAAATTGAAGGTAATTACCGACAATTAATTACAGGGAAATGTACTATTGGTCAGTTTTTACGAGGAGTATCGTTGAAAATAAAGGAATCTTTTTCATCAGTGGATGCTGTTCTTTAATTTCCACTTTTCACGACTCAACAGGTTAAGCTTACTAGTCAAGTGCGACATTAAAATACTTCATGGCACAGTAAGTAACATTCTTTGACATCAGTTGGATCACAATTACTATAGTACAGATTTAATGTAAGTAATTTTTCAAAAATCTTTGAATGCCGTTTCTATTGTCTCCAAAATCGATGACGAGAGTTCTTTGAATAAATTTCTCTACCCTAATACAGGTTGTGAATTTGGTCAGCAACTTCCATCGCAGATAAGTTTCTGTTCACAATGCTTATTCCAAAAAAAGGCATACAAAAAAAAAAACTACATAAAAAAGAAGAATGGAGACCACGTACAGCAAAGCGCAGCGTAGGCCACCCTCGTGCCCGCTGGACTGACGATCTGGAGGACATGCGGGTGGCAGCTGGATGAGGATGACTGAGGATCGCCAAGAGTGGCGTAATATTGGGGAGGCCTAAGTCCAGCAGTGGACGAATACGGGCTGATGGATGGAATGGATGGAAAAAAGAATATAATAATATGCACTTATTTATTTGTACTAAAATTCCCGCCAGTGCTGAGACAATTTCATCATCTGTGTCGTACGTTTTAAACCGCCCCAAATATATCGCAAAAAATTTTTATTTTTTATTTTTTTTTGTCATCAGTATCGTGAACACAACCTACCCTGTGACGCAAAGGCTAAAACAAATCAACAACCTGTATTTAGATTTTCCCCACACTGACCTATTTCAACGCGCTACCACAAAATAGATACTACCAAAAAGCCGACTCGACGACGACGGAGCGAAAACAGACGTAGACATGCATAGACGAGTACGTATGATGATCTCGGCAAAATTTTGTATTGGCATTCGACCGAGTTCATCCTAAATCGTCGTACGTACGCGTCTATGTGTGTGTGCGTCTTTTTTCGCTAGTTAATGCGGAGTAAACATTCTGTAAGTGGTTATTTTGTGGCACTACTCTGTATATTTATTGATTAGCTCCTTTTTATATGATTTTGATAATTTGCAGGCCCAACCTTAGATTCAGATACCGTGAAATTTTAGTTGTTTAAGAGCGGTTTTGCAACCGGATTTTAAAAACCCGTCTTTTTTCTAATTAATCGAAACAAAACACATAAATTCAAAATTCACTCAACAGTTGTTCAACAAAACCTTATTACCTATGTATTGTATATGCTGTCATCGCAAAGTATCCATTGGTTTCTGTAACTTAAAATTTCAAAAATTTTGAATTCATTTTCAGGATTGGCTCAATACTAAATTTGTTAGTACCTATAGATAGATGAGAATTATAAAAAGTTCCAAAAATGTCCAAGTAAATAAAAACAAGCGGTCAAGATTCGCGCCATGGCCACATAATAAGTACCCAAGGCCTACAAAGAAATTAATTAACAATGCACCTTTTTATAAGCTCTCCTCAATTTGAAGTGGTTGAAAAGATGAGGGCATATAATGCATAAATCGTTCTTGATCCTAAAAATTTACCTTCTACGACAAAATTTAGTCCTAACAGCATTACAGACTGTGTACTTTGTGGTTTAGGAACTGTTTCTGTAATTTTCGCTGAAATACTGCTTTAGACTTGTGAACTGCACCTACTGTTTAAGGCACACAATACTCAGGTGTATTTTTGAATACATTATACAATGAGCTCCTATTTTTCTCAAACTAATTCGGGTTTGTTTTCCCTTTGAGAAACGAACACGGGAAGAGCTTTATTTTTGCCCTAGGGCAGGAATAAATGTATGAAAATCTATTTACGCCCAAGGGGGTAAAGTACTTTCATAACGACAAACTTTTAAAAATAGAGACCAATGATAAAAACTCCATACAGCCAAGCCAACCGCTCGTTTCAATATGGTAGATTTTAAAACAAAAAATTTATCTAATCTTGGTGGGTATATGCAAATATTAGCCCATGCAGCTTATTTTTAACATAGTGCGGGTGTTAGTTTGTTTATTTATTTTCTTTTTCAATGTTTTTATGGTTAAAACAGAATACTTAAAAAGTTTGAAAGAACTAAAAAAAATGTGCTAGGAAAAAATGGCACCTAAGCTATTTGGAATCTACATATCAAAATCTAAAAAAAAAAAAATGGTTAAGTGCGACTCAGACTCGCGTACCTAGGGTTCCGTATTGTGGATGATAAATTTAATTTTGTCTTTTTTTTTCGTGAATTTCTCAACTGCTTTATTTTTCCTGTAATCTTTACCTAAACACATATATATTACCATGATTTTTTTCATATTTTTTGATCTACCAGTTTTGGAGATAGGGGGTTTTGTAAAGATTTCTCAAAACCAGTGCCAGTAAGTATAGTAAAAGTATATTTTTAAAATAAAATTTTTAATACCTACAATTTGATACCCATATTGTATTTTTATAAAATATATTTTTTATTTATTTTACTTCTTTTTTTATATTTCTCATTAGCGCTGAATTTTTTTTTAATCGCTATAGTTTTCCTGTAATTGGCCAGTTATGATCTATGATTGACATTTTTTTCATATTTTTCGGTTTACCAGTTTCGGAGATAAAGGGCGGGACATACATATTTTTGAGGTTTTTTAAAGATTTCTTGAAACCAGTGTCAGTAAATATAATAAAAGTATATATTTTTACAATTAGCTTTTTAATACCTACAATTTGATGCCCATATTGTATTTTTATAAATATTTTTTTATTTAATTTACTTCTTTTTTCATATTTCTCATTAGTGCTGAATTTTTTTTTTAATCGCTATAGTTTTCCTGTAATTGGCCATTTATGGTCTATAATTGTCATTTTTTTCATATTTTTTGTTTTACCATTTTCAGAGATAAGGACATACATATTTTTGGGTTTTTTTAAAGATTTCTCGAAACCAGTGTCAGTAAATACAATAAAAGTATATATTTTTACAATCAACTTTTTATTACCAACAATTTGATATCCATATTGTGTTTTATAAAGTATTTTTTTTATTCATTTTACTTCTTTTTTTATATTTCGCATTAGTGCTGAATTTTTTTTATCGCTATAGTTTTCCTGTAATTGGACAGTTATGATCTATAATTTTGTTATGATCTATAATAAAAATGCAGATTTTGCAGAAGTCCCTTTAAAAACAGATAAAAAATGCCTCGTTAGCTTTCGCTCTCCCACTTTCTTCGTCCTGGCTCTCATTGATGCTTTCCCAGCCGCGAAAGTTGACCAAGTGTTTCTTCCAAAAATATAGTAAAAGTATACAAAAATTTCGTCTATCTTTGACGGTACCCAACACGTCCAAGCACGGCAACGGCTGTTTACGTATGTGATTGAATTTGAAATTTTGTTTGCTCATCGGAAACTCATTTTCCCATGGAACGTGCGACTCGAGGGCTCGACGTAAACGTGACGGTATTCTTGTCCATTGCTACGTGCCTGTAGAAACTATGTTTCATTATATATCGTTAAGGTGATATACCGTGCTAGCAAAGGTACCCGTTACTCCAGGCAGAAAGACCCGCAGTGTGAAAGGGACGGAATCGGGGAAAATTGTCAAAAAGTCGGTTTTAAATTAATGCAAAATTAACTAAAATAGCTACAAAAAATTCCATAACCAGTAATTTAGGTTTAGTTAAAACCCATCTAAATAAATATCTTTCAAGTCTGTATGCTATCCTAATTTGTCAGAATATCAAAAAAGTGTAAATTTAGACCTGATTTCAATAATTATTTCTATCGAATGAAATTCCTCCTATCGCGTTTCTGATAGACGAAAATCTAGTAAAAGGTCCCAAAATTGTTATACTAATTTATTTTACTTGGAACTTTATTAAAAGAGCAGATAAATAACTTCAAAAAGTGTCAATTTTCACGGTATAGCCCCTTAAGGCGTGGGTATCCAGAGAAAGCTGTCCTGCTCCAACGCTTTCATTTTACACTTGTCTATCCGGATTTGTGGAAGCGGGCCGCTCAGAAAGGTGTTTTTATTTTTGGAATTGGATTTGTGCGATGTTTATTTTGGTATAAGTTTTATTGTTAAAAATCTAACATAACTTAAATGAAATGATATTTATGACTTACGTCATAGTTTAGGCGATTTGCGTTTTTATTGGATGAAGGAAAATTAAAGTAATCTTGTATCGAATGGCGGAAATATTAAGGCGCTAAATGCTGCAGAAGTGCTGCCACTTTCGAAAATAAATCATTATTTCCTTACTAGAATAATTATTGAAAATCTACTCAAGTAAATGCATAGGTATAGCAATGAACTATTTTTTAATAGCATAGTTGTCATAGACAACGTATTTGATGAGCTATAATTTTAACTTATGCCAAAAGCGGCCGTTTTTAATAGTTAATAGTTCTAATTAAATCCAATATTTTTTTGCTTACAGAATATTTCAGTATGCGTGATCATTAGTATTACGCGTCCAAGAAAAAGAGGCCAATGAGCCAACATATAATCGCCTCTATTAAAAGCAAATAAGGTCTTTGCCATTGGACTCATTGTGCTGGACAGGTAAAAAAATGTTGCTAGGGTAGGCCATCCTCTTAAGGGATCCTACTATGCTAAACTTCAGTTTTGTATTGGATTCAGTTTCGTCAAAGTACATGGTAAAAATTTGAAAATATATGGCGTATTTTCTGACTCACGACAATTATTAAATACACTATATAAATAAACATACTTACAACCTTCTATTAATTATATTACTTTAAAAGAAAACCGGTCAAGTGCGAGTCAGACTCGCGTACCTAGGGTTCCGTATTGTGGATGATAAATTTAATTATGTAATTTGTTCGTGAATTTCCCAACCGCTTTATTTTTTCCTGTAATCTTTACGTAAACACAGATTGCCATGATATTCTTCAAATTTTTTTGTTCCACCAGTTTTAGAGATAAGCCCCCCCAATACTTAATTATCATAGTATTTTTACAAAAAAAAAAATTTTTTTTTTACTTCTGTTTTTATATTTTTCATTTGTACTCAATTGTTTTTAAACCGCTATAGGTTTCCTGTAATTGGCCAGTTATGATCTATAATCGACATTTTTTTCATATTTTTCGGTCTACCAGTTTCGGAGATAAGGGGGAGACATACATATTTTTGTGGTTTATTTAAAGATTTTTTGAAACCAGTGCAAGTAAATGTAGTAAAAGTATATATTTTTACAATTATGTTTTTAATATCAACAATTTGATACCCATATTATATTTTCAGGATAATACTTTTTATTTTTCTCACTTTTGTTTTGGAATTATTGTAAACAATTAATTTTTTTTTTTTTTTTGCCTGATATGTGGGCAAATTAATGCTATTTTTGTGCCAAATTTCACGTAGCTCACACCGCTACGGCTCGCACGGGTGCCTATTCTTTGTTACTGCGAGCGAGGTCTGCCCTCGCTCTGCGCCTCCAGCTTTTTATATACACTCTACTAGGGGTAGTAACCCCTAACTGCGTGGAGTCGGGGTGCTCTTATTCGGGTTTGGAACAGATTCAACCTATTTTCTGCATGGAGTCGGGGTGGTAGGGCAAACTGACAGGACAGCGATAATGATAGGAGCCAGGACAGACCAAAAAGTTGCTTCTTGGGACAGACCCTTCAGATAATCCTCAAAAATAGAGGATAAAGTGATTTTATACAGATATTAACAACCTCAGACTAGGCTGTATGGGTGAAAGTCCCTTTGCTATTACTAACTATTATTTTTGAGGAAGAGAAATTTTAAAGCCGAGAGCATCGAAACATTTCGATGGCTGAGAGTATTAAAGTTATATTCAGTGCAAACTATTACTTAAAAACTACCATAATTATGTTCGTAGCTTTAAAAGAAGATAAATTTTAAAGCTATAAGTATTAATATTATAGTGCAAAGTATTAATTTTAAAGCTACGCTTTTTGAAGTGGGAACCATTATTATTAAAGTTTATTTATACATATCCCTTTAAATAAAATAATTGAATTTTCCATAGTCGTGATATTAGCCGTCAATTCCTATGAAATTCTATCCAAAAAAATTGAAGCTACCCCAATATTATTAAAATATATTTGCGCATTTAGTAAACTATTGTTACATATTGTTCTTAGGTATTTAATAAAAGTCGTATTTTGGGCGTGAAAGTAATTATTTCTTAAATAAATCCGACGAATCGACTCTGGATACGTAAACCGTACGTTTTGTAGGTTTTTGTTCCAGATACATTCCACAATCCCGAAACAGCAATTTTATGCCTATTTGAAGTTTAAAATATTTTTATTCACACGTAGTTCAGAGCCCAAACACGGAGGCATCGCTTCATATCACCGTAGAGAGTTTAAAATTATTAATTATATTACTTTTCATTCCATTACCGTGCTCGTATGTTGTCCACAAGGGAAAGCAAAAATGACGAGAAAATAAACATCAATTTCGTGATAAAAGGAAAACTTCTAAATTAAGAGGCTATGCGAATTTTATTTTTGTCACTGTCACTCCAAGCGAAAAATCGCGCAGTGCGAGAGGGGCAGATTCAGGGCAAAAGGGAAAAAAGTTAGTTTTATATTTTTATTAAAAAACTAAATTAGAAATTAAAAATCTAGATATTGTTGAAACCCATCTAATAAAATATGTTTGAGTTCTGTACATGGTTGCTACTCGTTAAACGAGGAGAAAAAGTGTGTTAGAAGACCTCATTTCAACAATTATTTCTATCGAGGAAAGTTTTTCCAAACATTTTTTCCAACAACAAATCCGTAGATTATATAGTCAAAATTCATATACTAGAAACTGATTATAATTTTCCGTGTATAATTTTTCGCATGATTTATTTCTAATAAAAATTATCCAACTACGGATATTAATATGTTATCTCATATCTTTTCAACATCTGTGGTACTGTATCATAGTGTGTAATTAACATTTCATTGTTAAGTGACCAATGTCATAGATTGCTATTAATTCAAGATTCCTTTGCATCTTGTATTCAACAGAAAACAATGAAAGCCGTAAAAATCTCCACCAAAGTCCTCGTGATTTGATCTCTAACGAAGCATGTGAAAAGGAAAACGTGTCTAGGGAGTAAATATCTCTTTTTTTTGGTCTAAGGACATAAAATACAATTTACTGCCGGACACAACCGTCTTGTAGTAAACAGAGTAATGACCAACATTTACCAAGGGAAGAGGTAATAGAACTCGTTTAAGGGTGCACATGGGTTGCTCAATACTACTTTCTTTTACTTGGATCCTATAAAGCTTGAATGAGAATAAATAATTTACTAATCCAACATACCAATAAAGGATAGCTGTGTAAGAAAATGTTTTTCTCAAAATAATGAACCTCGGTAAAAATGTGTTAAGAGATCTTATTAGCCCGGAAAAAATCTATTAAGTTGACAAACAAAATAATCACAAAAGTAAAATTTTCCCAAGTAAGTTGGATACATTTATATGGATGTTATTTGTATTCAAGAGTAAAAATTTTAATGAGCTCAATAATTAAGAACCTCACCGTTATTTTCTCGGAAAAAGTCAGATTATGGTCAGGTTAGTTTACGAATACCCCATATAAAACTTTTAGAAATTTGGGAGAGTAAATCGGCCACTTCTACATTTTTTTTAATATTAAATTATTGGTTATAACCGAGAATTTCTAACAGATTCATGAGTTCATTCATAAGTCCTGTAATGCAATAGCAATATATTTTTTTGTTTGAAAGTTGATATTAAGGTTTTACATATTCGTATTAAATTTGTTTTGTGTAAATTATAGACATTAATTTTTAATTAAATTTAAATAACAGTCTACTAAACTAAACACATTCAAAATTAAAATTAAGTACCTAATATAAAAATATTATACCGTAAAACTAAAATTAAATATACTTAAAATATAAATATTACTAACAAACAAAAAAAAAAAAAAAAAAAATGTTCGGCACCTATTAAAAATCAAGTTAAATAAAATATGCTGCCCAGATCGCCGCCATCGTTAGGAAAAGTACCCAAGAGGCTGGCGGCGTTGCCTCGCTGGATCGCGAGGCTAATCCGTTGAGCAAAGTATGCTCCAGCCCTTGGGTTACCGGAGGTGTCGATCAGGCGCGACGAGACCTCCTTAAAGAACTGTCGCGCTTCTGGTCCCCATGGTCCGAGGGTCTCCACGCCGAAAGGTACAAATATGTAACCTTCCCCTAGGGCCACATATCTGCGCCTCTTGGAGCCCTCTGCCGATGCCGCAGCCGCGCCCGCCCTGGCTGAGGTCGCTTGAAGATAGGACGCCGCGACCGTATCAACGAATTTGTTTTTAATGTCAGATTGATAACCAAAATTAAATTACCAAAAACAGTTTTTCCTAAATGCCATCTATTTCCATGACAAGATTCGTTATAATTTTTTACAGCTGACACTTTTCAAAAATGAAACTAATATGTTGCTGTTAGCTTAATGTTATCTCATTCATATACATGTGGCCTCTACATTTTTTTTATTATTATTATTATTTTTTCTGCTAAAGTAGGTTAAGCTCATTCATAATTATGTCATAAGGTTGTATATACAACGTGTAACAGAAAGGTGTAACCATATTTGAAGAGCTTATTCAGTCAATGGTATAGAACAACTTTTACTATGGAACAAAAACTGTATCTCGAAAAAAAAAAAAAAACTTTTTCATAGAACAATGCAATGCCGCTCGGCTGAAATGTATCGAAGGGCAAATTTTTTTTTGAGATTTCAAGTTTGGCTCCATAATAAAAGTTGTTCTATACCATTGACTGAATAAGCTCTTCAAATATGGTTACACCTTTCTGTTACACCTTGTATATTTTTTATTCATACTCAAATGTCATTCATTAAAACTCATTAGTCATAAGGTTGTATATATTTTATGTTAGGGCCTGTTTCACCACTTCCAGATAAGTGATATCCAGAAGATAAGTTTAAAAATGGAACACATTTTGCATGCGTTATATGTCACATATAAATATCAGGCACTTATCTGGAAGTGGTGAAACAGGCACTTACTTACTGTTTATAATTCGGCCCCAAAGTGGGCCGAAATATATTTCGAAAATAAGTTTCTATACACTGTTTTAATTATACAAAAAATAAAAATAAAATAAATGCTCTATGTAGCAACATATATATATTTATTTCATGTACAAAAAAATATATAAAATTTGGTTTCAAAATAAAATGCAAAGATGTTAGTAGTGAAAATTGAGTTTTCGTAAAATTCTCCGTACAAAACGGTAATTTCGTAGGTTTGCACTTTGCACCTAATATAACATTATGCAGATCCGTAATCAGAAATAACATGGTGTCCTCAGGCTGGGATTGAGTAGTTAGCATAACGTGAGAAAGTTAGTTTTTGGTAGTTCATTTATTTTTCTGAAATAGAGGAGACGAGAGGATTTTCTTAAAAATGTGGCCCAACATCTTTACGTAAGGTCTGGTGAATTTTCTACTGACATTACAGAGACTTGCATGCAGAAAAAATTATGCCTTCTAATTAACATTTATTACTTTTCCTTTTGCTTTTAAGTAAGGAGTTTAGTTTAGTGGTGAGGCTGCGACGGCTTACATGTTGTGGACATGTGGCCAGTTGAGGGGTTAATGCGACCGCATAGTGGAATTACATGACAATTTGATATATCACCAGATACATCTACTTAGAGATAAAAGTTTCACGTATGGAGTTTGTCTTGATAGTTTTAATGAATGAATATATTAATAACAACGAATATTTTTAGGTATTTTTAATATTAATCTAAAATTAAATTCAAATTGAGGACAATTCATGATTTAAACAAAACGGCTCACCTTAATGATATAATAGTCGATAGCCGACTCGGCCAGATGAAGGCAATCTGAATCTGCTGAAACTGTTCGGCTACCCCGATCATAGCATATATTAAGGTAAACCGTTTTGTATAAATCATTATTTTTAATATGATAATAAACTAGCACTATGAGTTAAACAAAAAATTAGCTTTGTACAGGGCCTTAAATAATAATTAGGAGAAAGGATCCTCTTGACGTTGTTATACGCTATCATATTTTATATTGTTTGAGTATCATATTTTAGCCTTTAAGAGTCATAGTATCGCCAAATGGGTATTTTCTAAAGCTTACTCTTCGTTTATGGTTAAACCAAAAATATTGAAAAAAATGTATATGAATTGTCGACTCCAAGACAACATATTATGCAACATTTTTCTTTTTCATACCACTAAAACTTCTATATGAAAAAAAATTTTAACGAGTCGTGTTTTTTGGCTTGAATTCCCTACTTAAGCGGCTTGGTTAGTAGCAAAGAAAGAAAATTAAATTAAATTAACTACACAAACTTAAGTGCTCCGTACCAGGAGCGATCAAGGAGATGAGGAGGTCTCCACGATCACTCTCCGCACAAAACACCTCCATAGTGGCGACGTAAATCTGTCTGCTATGGTTTCCAGGATGCTGTTGGGACTGTCCCGTGTCCTGCGGATCAAGGATATGGTCTTTAAATGTAGTTTTTATTTATAGGTACTTAATAAAATATCATGAAAGTTAATTTGAAATATAGGTCTCCGATAGGGCTCGAAATATATTTCAAATTAACTTTCATGATATTTTATCAAGTATTTTATGTGTATGTAAAAACTACGAGTAATAGACAAACTTGATAGCTATAAACATAACATAGTATCATTCAATTGAAGAATCACATTCATGTGAAAAGTATTATTTTCTCCTATTTAACCCTATCAAGAACGCATCGAGCGTCGTAACAGCCACTACGCATTGCGCGCTGATATGAACGTTATTTCAATGTCGTTTCCGTCGATATTCGTACCGACAAACATCGAGCTGCTAATTTGGCGACACTAATCACCTTAAGTAAAAAGTGAAAACATGTTAACTGCAAGTATTATATGCACACATTTTATTTCTTAATTTCGTCTGTCACAAATAACTGACAAAAGTAAGTATCTTACTCATAAAACATCTCTTCAGTAGTAACAAAATTAGGGTAACAGCTCCAGTCTGCGACTCAGGAAATAAAACCTCTTCGCTCGTTCGCGCCTAATTGTAATTAGTTTCAGGTCGGTGGTACATCAAAGTTGGGCAACTTTCTTTCGTTAAATTGACCGTAAACTCCGGCCCTGTGCGTCAGCTGAATTGTTCTGAGACGTGCTGCTTGGAAGGGCTTTAGGGCAGACGCTTACTGAAAGCTGATATATGATGCGAGTTATATTATATATACTCATTTCTGTATATAGTCTCGAAGAGATCGCTTTTAGTGATAAGATTGCCGATTGTACCCTACTACCTTTTGTTAACTTATTTTGTATCTGTTTTTTTGTTGTGCAATAAAGAATATTGTATTGTATAATATGACTGCCTCTTTGGTCTAGTGGTTTAAAAACAGACCACTTATAAGCCGGGATCGGATAATCGGATCGATATATACCTAAAGTTAGAAAAATCCTTGGAAAAGTTTGTAGGTGTTTAGTCGGATCGGATTCTTAAAATATTATTTATTTCGATAGTGAAAATAACGAAAATTACGGCATTGCTTAAAACGCTACGATGACGAACCTAATAGATGTTACTATAAATTTATATTATTTAGAAATTGTATACAATTCCTAGGAAATTTATAAAATGCCAAACTGATTTATCTATTTGTTTATTTTTTTTATTTTTGATCGGCCTTCTGTTTTGCCTTTTGCTCTGTTCGGCCTAAATAAGCTTGGCATTTTATAAATTTCTTAAGAATTGTGTAAATTCCTATTTTTTTTATTTAATTAATTAATTAATTAGATTGCCGGTCACATGTCTATTAAGTATTACATTATCGTAACGTTTTAAGTAATTCCGTTATTCCGGGATTTTTACTATCAAAATAATATTATAAGAAGCCGACTCCACACCTACAAACTTTCTCAGTTTTTCCAACTTTGGGTATATATCGATCCGAATATCCGATCCTTGCTTATAAGCTATAGCCATTAGACATCTTATTAACCACGGACAAGTGAGAATTTCTTCCGCCACTGCCGAGGTTTTTCCGGAGAAAAGCCAGTAATAGAGATGAGATAGGCATGAAATGGCATTTTGTATAGTAGTGCAATCGCACCGATGTGTTGGCCAAAAAGGTTTGCCCTTCTTATAACATCTAGTGGCTTAGTGGTCTGTGGGTTTAAACGTCTCGATCGTGGGTTCAAATTGTCTGGTCTGCGTTCTTCGGAATGCACGTTTTAAGCTGTAGGTACATATTTGTGCCCAATAGCGATAGGGTTGGCCACCCAATACACCCATCTGGGCTGGGACTGGGACGTAAAAATCACCGGTAAAACATGGGTGTGCAAGTGTGGACTGTGACTTACATTTCATCCTCGGGGATTCATGTCGTGACGATATGTTTTATGAATACTATTTTCATATTAGTTAAACTCCACAACTTGAGCAAATGACTTTCTTAGAAACATTTTATGTAAATAGCAACGATATTCAATTTCAAAATGTGTGTATATCTGCGGGGATCCTTATAAAAAAGTAAACCGTGCCGCGTGGCCGTGTATGAACATTGTTTTTAGCTCTATCTGTACAACCATCCTTGAATTTTATCATAGTCAGACAACTGACAAGTCAAATACAAAACAAATAATAAACTGATACCACAGGTTCGGGATAACGTTTGCTTATAATATTTTAAACAAGACACTGACTTTTATGATGATTGACATTTTTGCCAAAATAATTAAGATAATAATAATTATAATGATTTATATAAAAACGGCTCACCTCAATACGTGTTATGATCGGGAAAGCCGACCAGTTTCAGCAGATTTAGACTGCCTTCATCTGGGCGAGTAAAGACGTTTAC
The DNA here is from genome assembly GCA_934047225.1 of Ypsolopha sequella. Lineage (NCBI taxonomy): Eukaryota > Metazoa > Arthropoda > Insecta > Lepidoptera > Ypsolophidae > Ypsolopha > Ypsolopha sequella. The sequence continues at coordinate 17,561,878 of OW203996.1, forward strand.
GCGACGACGTTACGCCTCACACTGCGGGCTGCGGCGTGAGGCGTAACGTCGTCGCGTAAACGTCTTTACTCGCCCAGATGAAGGCAGTCTAAATCTGCTGAAACTGGTCGGCTTTCCCGATCATAACACGTATTGAGGTGAGCCGTTTTTATATAAATCATGAATTATCCTCAAGTCTCATTTAATTCTATAATAATTATTATAATAATTATTTTTTATTATTATTTACACATTTATACATAATTATTTACAAGACTGATGCCGAACAATAGTTCGAAATATGTCTCTCTAAATGTGTTTTTTTTTTAATATATATAAATATAAATGTGTAAATAATAATAAAAAATATAATAAATATATATATAAAACCTAAATAAATATAAATATTATAATCTTAATAACGACAAATAAGCCTTTACCCTTTAATTTTTTTTTTATTTATACACTTTATATTTTCTGATACGCAGTGCTTGCAGTGGTCGTAGATCTTTATCCTATAGCTGAACTTCATCAGACAGTAGGAAGGTATGGTGTACTTTCAAACTTTCAGACGCGGTTTAAAATTCAAGTCGAAGCTTTTCTTGAGTTTCAGAAATCCGGCTTGGTTCTCCGATAACATTTAAATGAAAAGTTTAGAAGATTTATTTACGTTAAGGATTTTAAAATCATCCGTTCAGAATTTTTCATTTCATTTTAACTGTAGTTGTTTGGGGCTCGTTCCCAAACGCACAATTTATTATTGTTTTTCTTATTTTTGAATAAAAATCATTAAATAAATACCTCTTTACTAGAGTTGTTCTGTATTGTACTGCGATTTATTAACAAGAAACTTAAATAACATAAATAAAACTAAATTATAAATAATACTTAAAAAAGACACTAACTACAAAGAATATAAAATTAAAAATAGACTAAATTAAATAAAAAATATTGTTTAAATCGCTGCCGCAGGGGAGGGTCCCCAGCAGGCTGGTGGCGTAATCACCAGAAGCGTCGACCAGGCGCGAGGAAATTTCTTGGAAAAGTCGTCGCGCTTCTGGTCCCCATGGCCCAAGAGTTTCTACCCCAAAAGGCACAAATATGTAGCCATCTCCTAAGGCTGCATATGTGCGCCTCTTGGAGGCCTCTGCTGCAGCTGCTGCCGCGCCAGCCCTAGTGGCGGTCGCATTGACGCGGGATGGGGCCAGTGTATCCACACAGGTCGCGTCCCACACCAATGGCCACCCGTTCTTCCAAGCTAAAAGAGTCAAGCCATCGGGTCTCTTGCCGTCGTCAAACTCAAATAAAATTATATTTACCTTTCGTTACCTTCCGTCTAAATACTTTAAAAGAATTAGTCTCTATATTTCACAAAAACGCAGATAAAATCATTTAAGAGCTTAAATCTCAACAGTTGCTTTTCATTCTGAGTTACTCGTATACCCTGTAAATACTGATGGCAAATTCAGGACAAAGTGACGGTCCTCGTAAATAAATAAAAGAGCGTACCTCTCCCTAAGGCAGGCTTTCACCTCACTCCCCTCACCTTCACCCCTCTCCGCTGCGCTGACAAGAAAATTAAGCTGTGAAATTGCATTTAAAAATTTGACACAAACGTTTTAGTTTGGAACTGCTCAAATTATGGTTAAAACCGTGAGATTTTAGTGGTTTTAAAATCTAGTGATAGGTGGTTTGAACTCGTAGACACCAATAACTTTTAATAAGGAGCTAGCCTAAAAGCAGATTGCTTTGCAACCAGCATTTAATCTTGTGTTGTATGAAAAAAAAAGACAATAATAAATTTTATTTAATATAAATAAATATTTTAATTCTTCTATCTTTAGTACTGAAGGATCTGCCAGTATCTAGTGACAAACCCATACATACGACTGCAATTTCTTACTTTAAAATGAGAACAGGAATTCGTACACAACCAGCGACTCGCAAAAGAATCCCTATCACCTTAGGGAGGAAGCAAAACAAATTACCGCGAGCAAATAAACTTATAATGAAGTCATTCTGCGTTGACTTATTTTTCATCCATCGGACTAAAAGGCTTTGCACCCAGGTGTCCCAAAGTTTATCACCCGAGAAGCATCTGCGACGTTCCTAGTCGTTAAACATTTTTCTAGAATCCGCATCACCTGACGTCGTCGTAAACTGAGACATTTATTGCGTTTGATAGCGTCTGCGAGTATGTCGCTGGTGGTCGGATGAAACGATGGCTCAGAGTTACTGTCTCCTTTGCACACGTGGAAAATGTATACGCTATCCTTCTGCCTGTGTTAAACCTGAAAATATTGTGAATTTTTGAACGCCACTCTGGACGTTAGCGTTCGAGGCTGGGTATTCATGTATCGTTCTATAAATGTGTAGGTGAAATATGTATTTTACCTCCGTATATGGTGTCCACCAGCATGACGTGCAATCTATTCATAGCCTTTAAAATCATTAACAAGTAGGAAAGCTTGCACTGTAAAGAATTTAAAAAAAAAACGAAACGTATGTGCTAAGAAATATCAAATTACTATTATTTTACAAAACAAAAACAAAATGTTATAGGATTAATGTTCTATGATCAAACGCATCACGGTGTCACGGAGTCCCTTTTTTCGTAGAGTTTATAATAGTATTTTGTGCAACTGTGATATAATGGGGGCCATTGACTAAGGAAAAAAGGAATACCGCGTTTTTTTTAATTTTTCTTGAAAAGATCATTAACTATTATGTCAAGCGAAGACGATTGACGGTTGTAGATAAAGTATTGTGTCCAACTGTGACATAATTAGTTATTGGGACACTTCGCTTTGTTTCACAAACAAGCACTCGTGTCTGAATAACTAATTATGTCACAGTTTAACACAATACTTTATCTACAACCGTCAATCGTCTTCGCTTGACATAATTAATGAATTTCTTGTCAAGAAAAAAAAAAAAAAAGGCGGTGTTCCTTTTTTTTATTTGTCAATCTTAGTCAAGAATCTTAGCTCAAAGCAAAAGAATTAATATGAGTTGTTGATTGGTTATCTAAACGGTGTAATAAATTGGGCTAATTACAGTGCCAAAAACGTTGTTACAATATTATTTTTAAATCTTTTTTTGCGATTCTGCTAAACAACGTGGGTAACTGTAAAACCGTATTTAATTTTAATCGAACATATTTGGTTCTGGCTTCTGCTACCTACAAAAATGACACGTTTGACGCTCAGCAGCACTCCAGACGCGCTGGATTAGAATACGGTAATTGGACCGTAGGATGTTTGAAAATTGATGCTCTTAGGCCCACTTGCAGCATGGTGGAGAAAAAATCCATAACCTCGGGTTAACTAACCCAAGGGAAGAGTTAACTAACCCGACACTTCATTCGTCTTATTGCACCATAATAATATCGAAGCAGGTTAGTAAACCCGAGCTAAGCGATTGTTTGACATTTATTTAGAATGTTACCATAAAGTAATTATTTACAACCAATGAGCTATAGTTATATAATGTTATTGGAAACAACACAATTTAAGTCAAACTGCTAACAAAACTTCGCTAAGTCGAGGCGAGAGTCGGGTTAAATTCTAATGACTTTCTCATAGTTGAACCTTAATTTAACCCGAAATTTTGATTGATGCAAGAGAGCTTTTTCTTAACCCTCTATTTTTTGACTTAACCCGAGTTAAGAACATGCTGCAAGTGGGCCTAAGCTTACGAAACGCTTTCCTTTAAAAATTGGTTATTAAAAAAGAGGTGTACCCCTTTAATTATTTTTCGATGCAAGTGCTCGTAAAGGCCCACTTTTTATGCATCAAAACCGAACAGAAAGTCGATTATTTTGCCCTAGGGCTTTATTATTATATTTTTTAAATTTATTTACGAGAAGTTGGCTAACCTGCAACCTTTTCTGTGTACCATAAGTGTTATACTGTCTTTTTCCACTGTTTAACGGCTCTGGATACAGTCCTTTTGAGCCAATCATAATTTAAAGTTCACAAGATTATATTTGTTTTATTTCCTCACACTATGCATTGAAAAACGTAGTATGATACACGGGCGTAAGAGCAATAAATTACTCGGTTACATTTAAAACACTCAAATTTTTTCGTTTTTCATGACCGTCAAAGTGCTACGTAATGTTCCGTCATACAGCTCCGTTTCACACTTGTCGCGAGGAATCTAAAATTTCAAACGCCTAATTTACTAGTTTAAGAAAGACTTTTATGCTGTTGAATACATGATAAACATAGACCAATCTTTCCTATTGACAGTTAATGTACCACATTTCCAAATACTACTTTGTACATTTTGTGGTGACCAATTTTCCACACCTCATTTACGGAAAACTAATCACATTGTCACCTTTAAGGACCTAATTCTTAAAAAATAATTCAAATAATTTGTAAAAAAATCGCCAAAATATCTGACTTATAAATTAGTATTAAGCTCCTCTTTGTACGATGATTTTATCTTGTGCAATAAAGAATTTTATTGTTATTATTATTATTATAAATTTGTACAATGTACCAGAATATGTATTTTTATAACACTATTTGTGGAAAAAGTAATCATTCCGTAAATTTTCCCGATTAATGTCACCAGTTTACCACGATTTTTTTTATTGCATGAAGCATAATCACATTCAAAAGCTCATGTCAGAATAAAATATGATCTTTCACTAATCGAATTCAGTAATTTTATCAATAAAATCACTTCATTTAATTCTTAATTACATTACTCCAAATTCCAAGAAAATTGCGATTCAGAAGGGCACGCCATACAAAATGTGTGATTATGTAAAACGCCTTTTAAGAACCCGCTCCGTATTTTTCGTCCGCTTGATTCGAAGTATTTTTTAAATATTTTTCTCATCAATCTCAATTTATATTGGCCTTCTAAATGAAGTCCTAAAATTTATTTGATTGAATTGTGTCTCCTTTGCGAGTTATTTTGGTACTTAGGAATTATGAATAACCATTCGTGAATAACCGGCTCGTAAGTACCAAAATAACTCGCAAAAGAGAAACAATTCAATCAAATAATTTTAGGCATCCATTTAGACGGCCAATATGAAGTGGTGTCTGTCCTTGGTTTTTCCAAAAACATCGCGATAAAGGCCAGAAAATTGTTTAAAAAAATGCTCTGCATCAAAGTTGTCGTCGTCGTGGACCGGGCTCCTAAGGCCTCGTTGCATAACTCATCTACATGGTCTTTTGGCTCATGTCGATCCGCAATCTAGTGATAGTTACGTACGCGTCTATACGAGCAACTTTTACTATTCTATTGGGCCAACCTTGAAATTGTGAATAAATAAACAGCTCTTGGTACATTCCGGTAGAGTAGATATTCCACTTATTATCTACCGCAGTGACACGGATCCAAAAATCGTATATAGGTGGCGTGCACAGAGTTTGTAGAACGGGTAAAGGTAGAATGATTTAATGTACAATGTATAACAGAAAGATGTAACCATATTTGAAGAGCTTATTCAGTCAATGGTATAGAACAACTTTTACTATGGAAAAAACTCTGTATCTCGAAAAAAAAAAAAAAAAAAACAACTTTTTCATAGAAAAATGCAATGCCGCTCGGCTGAAATGTATGGAAGGGCAGATTTTTTTTTGAGATTTCAGTGTTAGTTCCATAGTAAAAGTTGTTCTATACCATTGACTGAATAAAATCTTCAAATATGGTCACACTTTCCTGTTACACGTTGTATATTACCGCATACTATATCTATGGTAGAATGTATCAAATATAATAAAAAATGGAGATTAAAAACGTTTGTATACAAGATCACTTTGCGGGAGTCCGTTTGTGCTAAAATGTATTTCCTATGTGAGTGCATAATTATTACTTTCAAATTACTTTTAGAAAAGAAGATAATAATATTCTTAACATAATAATTATTAGAGTGCATTACCAGTTTGAAATCAATCAGAAACAAATTTAATAGCACAAATATTTAAAAAAAAAATCCTCGGGCCAGGATTTTTTCAAAAATTTGTTTCTGATTGATTTCTAACTGGTAATGCACTCTTATAAATAATTAGAGTATTCAAAAGCGATGGATTTCGGAATAAAAAAAAAACATAATTCTTAAAATAATTTATCGCAATTTTTTTTCCATTGTTTACTTCATACATCAAAATAAGTGCAAGCACAAACATAACACCACAAAGAGATTGAAAGCTTGAAACTCTTGAAGCAAAACTGAAACTCCTCAAGGAACGAAACGCGCCAGCTTGCGAACGGGCACTTTTAAAGCAGCTTACATAAATAAATCAATGTTTTCACAGACGGATTTTGATGTCAGTCACGCACCAGTCACAGTTTTTTATTCTTTTTCGTAAAATGAATTCCAGACCAACAACAAATAAATGGAGCCGTTGCACTCACGATCAAACATGCTGGATGTAATTAAGGGGCTGCCCAATGCTAAAATTCAGTCCTTCTCTAACGCGTTTGCTTTTTAAATCTCTATCCTGCTCGATTTTGAAATCGTGGCTCCATTTGGAAATTAACCATAATTTATTTATGTAATAAAGATGTTTTTTTCTAGTTAGTATTTGCGTGCGTTGGTTTCGTTTCAATCTGTTTTGAAACATGTTTTTTTCGTGAAATTCATGCTTTTTTAAAAGTTATATAATTAATAGAAGATTGAAAGTATGTTTATTTATAAAGTGTAATTAATAATTACCTGAGTCGCAAAACAAGCCATAATTTTTTCAGGTTTTCTACATTGACGGAACTGAATCCAATACAAAACTGATGTTTAGCATTGTGGAACCCCTTAAGGCACAGTCACATTCTCTGGCAGAGTTTTTCTTTCAGTGTACAGTGAGGTTTAAAGATTGTAAGGACATCCATCACGCACAAACCTCCATATAAACGCAAACATAATATTTTATTTGGTTTAATTCAATTGGATGGAAAAGGGTTCTGTATAAACAGGGGAAGTTCTCCCAAATTCCAGCTTGGGTGTTATGTTGTGTCTTGTTGACTTGTTGGTGCAAACACAAGAGTTCGCGTTTGACAGCAGCACGTGGTGACCTTGTTGTTGCGTGGTTGCTTTCCCGAGGCATCTTTCACTTCAATGTCCTGAAGTGAATGTTGTCTTCTACAGACGTGGTGTTAGAGTTTGCGCCAGGTTTTTCTTCATATCTGCAGAAGGCTGACGTGATTTTAATGTAGAGGTGTGCTACAAAACTAATATTTAAATAAACGGAGTGTCTGCCGGCAAAATTACACCATAAAACTTCATTCTTCTGCCGTAGGTCGAATTTTGTTTTGAAATTCAGAAGTATCCGCCAAAAACTGGCCATTTTGCGCAAGCGCAGCGGAATCCTATAGGAAAAATGATAAAATCCGCCAGCGCATACGCAAACATGAAGTACTTCTAGATTTGCCACTTCAGACCGAATCGTTGGTGGTAGTGGTAGTGAACTAGGTTTTAACAAACTAATATCTAGGTTAGAATCCGTGTCAGAAGTACTTCGTTTTTTCTTTTAAGCGGGGTGGAGCGTGTTAGGTTTACATGTAAATCAGGGAGCCGAGCGAAGCGGAGCGGAGCGAGGCAAACACCGTTGTTTTAACAGAATTCAAGATATACACAAAATTCTTCTTTTCTAAAAACAGCGGAAGAATAACGATATACAATGTTATTCCGTCGGCGGACGTTTAGCCTTACGGTTTAATAAAAGTTGAACGGGACTTGAAGTCATGTCTCTGATTTTCTGTAGGATCCGAACCTTGGAAAAGGTTTTTTCGTGGCATACTTTTTTTTCGTAACGTTATTTGAATTCGTGTGTACCAAAATGCAGTAAATAAAATCAACTTTGTTTACAGAGATCTTAGTGATTTTTATAACCTCAAGCGTATCTGGTCCATTTATAGAGATTTATGCCCGTGTACTGTGGCCCTGCCGTGTACATTATTATTCTAGTGCAAAACATTGTTCTCCATAAAAAAGCACTTCAACATACATGTTGGTCGTATGAAATGATCAACTCACAAATTAAATTATATTTACAGGCATTTCTCTCTTCTCTTTATTTCTTCATTATTCTACTGTAATTATTAAAGACACCTCATTTATTAATTACATACGTAGAATTTATTTAAGGCTATGTAGTTTTTCCTGCTGAAATTTTCATTAGACTAAATAAACCCTCTACTCGTAATAAAATCATAGCAACAATATCAACAATCAATATTGAAAGTAAAAGAAAAAAACCGGCCAAGTTGCCCTGCACAATATGCGGACTTCTTCTCCAAGTACATTTTATAAGTTTATCGACTAATACAGATCGCGCCAAACTTCTAGTACGCTCGGAGGTTGCTCTTCCCAAGAACGGCCCATACATTTTGTTCCTGCTGATGCGAATCGCCCCGTGTTTAGAGAGGACTAAAAGTTTGGCGCGGTCTGTACTCGTTTACTTGTAAAGCCTACTTAGCTGTGATAGTTTTCCTTTTAATTTCGTTATGTATACTACTGCCGTGACTTTTTCACTTCTCCAAATACAACTGTTTCGCTGGCAAGGGGGGTGGGGGACACTTGACTCTAACAAAAATTAACACTTTTAAGCTAAATATTTCGCAAACGGAACCCTATATCGAAAAATGGTCTTTTGACACCCCAAATATTTTTAAATTACCTAACTAACAATACCCCTCATTAGGGGATAGACAAGAAAAAAAAAAGCATCCCCACTTTACGTGTATGGGAGGTGCCCTAAAAAAAATCTTTTTGAAAATTTTATTTTCCACTTTATTGGCGTGATAAATATGTATACCCATGCTTAATTACAACTTTCTAGTACTTAAGTCTCTAAGCTAAGCCGCGGACAGACAGACAGACAAGGGGTCCTTGTCGTTGACTACGAAACCCTAAAAAGGTGCTAGGACTTGTACCATAACCAACATGTTGGTAAGTGAATTGATAAGCTTAAGAAATCAAATCTTTCCACATTTGGACATATTTTTTTATAAAATTTTATTTTCGCTTACAAATGAGCTTGAGCCAAATCTGATTGTGTTGTTGTTTTTATTTATGGAGACCGGAATTGAACACGTTGATGTTTTGTGTGCCGGTACAATGTTGTTTCCTGTTTGCTTTGTTTCCTACGAAAATGTGTCCTATCCTATTACGTCTCGTTTTTCACCTTTAACAGAAACGAGCACCGCAATAAAGCTTTTGGATCTAAATTGTAGTGACATTTTATTTACATTGAAGTTATGATCCAGTAACCTTATACATCGTTCAGATTTTAATCCTGAAGGACTAGTTTATTGGTATAACTACGTAACACTTGTTCAAAGTAAACTAATTTTGCTACAATTTGAGAACAAAACTGCGTGTGTAGACCAAATAGCTACGGAATGACTTCCTTTCATAACCTGGAATTGGTATCGGCGGCTCACTTTAACTTATAAAAACTCCGGCCGTTCATTCGAGAGAATGGTGACGTTTGTAAATGTCAGGGGATAAAACGTTTTTTTTACTGTTTTGCATTTCAACATTTTATATTTATCATGATGATTTTAGGGTAGATTGTATATCGTTAAAAGGTCCCATTTGTTAATAAAAAGTATTTTTGTCGTATATATTTTCCACTTCCTAGTACAAAACTTAATGAATCAGCTGACTCAATTTCTACGTAAAAGTAAAAAAAAAGCGCAAAAAATATTATTTTTGGCCAAAAGTTGTTTATTAGCGATACTGTCAAGTTATTTCTGTCAAATCAGCAATCATAATGCCTGCAGTATGAATCCTCGACTTTTTGAATCGACATTTCAGAAAAAGGTTTATAATATCTGCGGTGTAAGGCAGTGTTGTCGTATTATAAAACTGATATACCTTACCAAATAATAAGATCGTATATATATTCTATTCCAGGGTTTTTATTTATAAAAAAAGTTTAAATAATCATGATTTGGATTTATTTCGTCCCATTTGTTGTACCGTTGATATTTTTTTAACGTGCCTTTATTTATTTTTGTCGTGAAGAAGCTCTTGTTGACTTGTACTATATTTTCGAGATATCGCCACACTCCATCTGTCATCATTCTCTCGAATTAACGGCAGCAGTTTAGTGGCAGTTTGATCCTGGTTTGAAGGGGACCCAAAGTTGACCAACCCCCTACATTTTTAAAATTTCTCATTGCCAGGCCTGTTCTTTGTGTAACATTATCGAAGCCTTGTCTGAAGTCTTGTTTGCTTCCCCACCCCTGTTACCACCCCAAAATTTTTCGATCGTCGATGTTTATTAAATAAAATCGTATTGGATTGGAAAGGTCTATGTCAATGTCCAGCACAAGACGAACACAGGTTGATGGATGGATCGTTTTGATCATTTTATGCAATTCGGGCTATTTATAATATGAAGTACCGGGATGCATTAAGAGAAAAATTCAAAGAAATTAATATATTAACGATTCCTTTTGAATTTGTTTACCAAGTTCTCAGATATGTCAGAAAAAATGTTGAGTTTTTCCCAAGGCTTCGTGAGAAACACTGTAAGGAAACCAGAAATAACCATAAACTGGCTTTTCCAAAAATCAGACTCGCCAAGGTGGACACCTCTTTCGTGGGACATGGTATAAGATTTTATAACAAACTTCCAAAGGAGGTCCTTACTTTGTCAGAGAATAAGTTTAAACTGTTTACAGAGCCCTGTACACTCTTGGAGTCGAGCTCCAGGTCGCCGGAAAAGTGCTGCGACTGTCTACTCCACCTACTAGGCCCCCGACCGGACCTTCGACTTCAGGGACCTGAGTGACATCCTCAGTAAAAATTCTTGTGGGTATGGTCTCTGCAGGTTTCTATACAACGTGTAACAGAAAGGTGTAACCATATTTGAAGAGCTTATTCATTCAATGGTATAGAACAACTTTTACTATGGAGCCAACTTTGAAATCTCAAAAAAAAAATCTGCCCTTTCATACATTTTGGCCGAGTGGCATTGAATTTTTCTATGAAACAGTTGATTTTTTTTTCGAGATACAGGTTTTGTTCCATACTAAAAGTTATTTTATACCATTTCATTTACTGAATAAGCTCTTCAAATATGGTTACACCTTTCTGTTACACGTTGTATAATAAAATGTGCATGTGTTTATTTATTTATTACCTAACTCTTTTTGTTAATTTCTTATATGGATATATCTCATTTACTATTCCTAAATCTACTTAGGAGTCTACTTAAGTCACCTGTATGCACAGAAATATGAGAAAGAGGTATAGTGCATTCAATTTCATCCCACATATACTTCCAATTTATTTAAATAAATTGAATATTTACATTCCCAGAGAGTGAATTGAACATGAATTCAATTTATTAAATGGCTTTCATTGAGTGGCATTACACAATCCATTCGCTAAAAATATCCGAAAAGAATGCCATTGAATACTGAACAAAATGGTTTCTAGACATTTTGTCATAAGATTCCGTCAAAATCTAAATCCCATTTAGTGAAGCCTCGGTGTCAATTTGTCGGTCCGTCTGCAGCATTAGCCAAGAATCAGATGATAATTGAGCTGACAAAGCTTGAGCTATTGTAGAATTGGAGTATAACAAAAATTTGGGAAGTAGTTATAACGTTACTTTAGAAAAATGCGAGGTGTTAAAGAGATCGTTGCTTAAAAAAATCGTTATTCCATGAACAATTTTAAACTATCGTTTTATTTAAGAATCAACCAACTTTGAATCAAATTCGGAGGCAGAAGATGTAGTCAAATATTTTTAATTTTATTTTATTTGAGCTTTTTATAAGTCGGTTCAAATTAATTCCACATATGTAATTGGAAAATAGTGGATCAGCCTCATTACATTTCTTTTGAACTGTTAAAGACTTGAAATTTACCACTAAAATAGAATTAATTTCCCTAAAAATACATTATATAAAGCAGATTGTAAAAATATATAACTGTGTATACCTATAGTAATTACAGATTTATAGTAATCTTTGAAAAACCTCGAAAAATATGTACGCTTATATCTGAAACTGGTGGGTCAAAAAATAAACAATCAATTTTTATTTTAAATACCATTTTCCTGACTTTGTCCTAAAACTGACTAAAATAAGGAACCCTAGGTGCGCGAGTTTGATTGCAATCGCACTTGACCGGTTTTTATTAAATTTATCTTGATAAATTTTTACTTGAACCGTTGAACCATTTATTCTAAAACAGCGCCATCAAGTGATGGCACCTATGACAGTTATGCGTTTAGTGATACACACATTTAAAATTTCGGTTATAATTAAAAATCAGGTATGAGTTTATTAGACACGTTATACAACATTCAACAAAATAATATGGATGGCAAATGTGCCAAATCTTCTAAAAATTGCCATAAAATCTACAAAGTGACTGGTTCACTCACAATTATATAATTTGGAAAGAGACGGAGCCCTAGGATTAAGGAGAGGAGAACCCTTTATTTAATGATCAGCACTTACGATTCAACATTCCCCGTTGAGTTGCTCTAAATTGTCGACACCCTGAGTTAAAAAAAAATCGGAAACTTTTGGCTTTGTTTCTATAACAAGTCTATTGCAAAATAACGGCAACATGAAAATCGAAAAATAATATCCGAAATGAGTAGTACATCACTATCAACAATAAAGTATTACATTGTTTTATTGACACTTACCTACGAATATTACTCGTTAATAATTACGAAACTTGGTAGGCATTTAAACATCATAGGTGCTGAAGTTCAAAGTTTTATCTTGGCCTTCTTAGATCAATTTCGTAGATTACCCGATATTGTTGAATGTTCGCTATTCAAAGACCAGTAGCTACCACTGAACACGACAGATATCAGCAATTTTCTCAAAGGATTTAAGATTTCGTGATCTGGATTATCTCGGGTAATCCGCTGAAACTACTCGCAGACATTTTAATGACAAGTGTGCAGACTTTATCCGGGTTTTGCAGTTCTGCACTACCAATTTGCTGAGTCAGAGACCTTTTTGTTGGCTGCATCTTATAAACTACCTCAGGCTGTATAATAGTTTATTGTTTAGATTATTTGGTTTTTTTGTAATGGTGTAGCTTTCAAAATAAACGCCTTTTCTTTCTTTCTTTCTAATTTGTGTTCAAGGTTTTGTCGATAAAATAAAAGGTGAAATTGAATCAACCGTCCATACTGGAGACTCGGTTAGTGATCAAGAACTGTGTTCAATGATTCTTTTTTTCGAAATAATAATAAAATATGTTTCTTTCCCATACGAATTGGACTAGGTCAAACTTTTTGCTCAAAAGGTCAAACTGCCTATACAATTCCTAGCAATATTTTTTTTTTCGAATTTCGCCTGATTTTTAATTAAACGTTGTTCCTGATCCATAACCGAGTCTCCAGTATGAATTCAGGTGGTTGATTAAATTTCACTAAGGTGTAGTCATATCTGAAGAGCTTATTCAGTCAATGGTATTGAACAACTTTTACTATGGAACCAAACTTGAAATCACGAAAAAAATAATTAACAAATTCATAGAAAAATGCAACGCCGACCGCTCGGCCAAAATAAAAAATTTTTTTTAAGGGTTAGTTTTTTTTTCGTGATATCATGGTTGGCTCCATAGTAAAAGTTGTTCTATACCATTGACTGAATGAGATCTTCAAATATTACCACACCTTTTTAAACTCACACTCATGAGTCTTCAAGAGTAAAATTAGACATTACTTTCTTGAGTTGCAGAATATTACTTGATTTCTTTTTATTCTTATGTATTATATTATATATTATGAGTAATTAATGAATTTTCATCACCATTCATTTATATATTTTTGTAAACTGTTTATGTAGTTTATGTATTATATTATATACTTTAACTTTGCTTTAAATGTTTATTCGGATGTAGTCTATTTATTTATTAGTCAAGTAATATTTTCATGATTACCGTATGGGCACTACCCTCAACAATTTCCTTATTGCCAAAGGTTAGTTGGTAGAAAATACTAATAAGTATTAAGCTCGCCTTTGTACGATTATTTTATTCTGTGCAATAAAGAATTTTATTATTATTATTATTTATGTTTTTCTTTTTTCTTTCTCAGCTTTCACCGGTTTAATCATATGCACGGGCCTAGGCCAAGTGCATATTAGGACATGAATTCGTTTTTTTATGATTATAAAATTTTCATCTTAATTTCTATTTTTTTTTTCATTTTAAATCAATTTTTACACAGCACTACAAAGAAATGTTAAGATTCCCATTCCCTCGGGCTTGTTACTTCTTACATTTTTAATTATATAAAAATAATAAAAAAAAAAATGATTTTCGATATATACATTTCGTTCAACTCGGGTTGTCAATAACAAAACATTATTTAACAAAGTAACAATATTTATTATTACAAAATATTATACAACGTGTAACAGAAAGATGTAACCATATTTGAAGAGCTTATTCAGTTAAGGTATAGAACAACTTTTACTATGGAACAAACCCTGTATTTCGAAAAATTTTTTTTAATTGTTTCATAGAAAAATGCAATGCCGCTCGGCCGAAATGTATGGAAGGGCAGATTTTTTTTTTTGAGATTTCGAGTTTGGCTCCATAGTAAAAGTTGTTCTATACCATTGACTGAATAAGCTCTTCAAATATGGTTACACCTTTCTGTTAGACCTTATATAATATCAATTCCCTCAGGCCAAACTATCAAAGAGCAAAATAGGTAGTCAAACAGGCAAGAGACATCGTCAACAAATTCAGCCATAAAGCAAAGTTGGAACCGCAAACTGCCACAGAGTTATTCCAAATTCTACCTGTGCGCATCAAACTTTATCGTGCCAATATGTATTATATGGAAAACGTAGGTGTTCTTACGTGTAGCAGTGAATATGTTGAAAATAATTTATCTAGATAACATTGTGTTTGGCATCATGATTATAACTGCGTATCGGCAAAAAAAAAATATCGACACTTTTACATTTTTAGAGTTCCGTACCCGAAGGATGCCAGACAGGAGCGTATTACTAAGCCTCCACTGTCTGTCCTTCGGCAGCTTCTGTTTCAGCCGTAGTAGGTAGTGAGTTGAAATTATCATACAATACGTAATATAAACGTACGTAATCGGTTCTTATATATATTCAATATAATATAAATTATAATGTCTTAAAATTTTATGAATTTATAAAACTTTTTTTACAATTTGATATATTTAATAATAGAAAAGTTGGTATAAGAATAGACACTTTTAAAGTTTATTCGGTTACTTCCAGAATATCAGCATAACGTTAGGTACGTAAAACCTGTCCACAGAGTGCTTACTTAAACGATGTCAATACTATCCCTTAGATGGCGCTAGTTGTTGAAAAAGAAAACACTAAAATACCTAACTTTGCGCACTAGCACAGGCACAGAATCTAAAAAATTTTGAGCAGGTGTCAAAAAAATTATAAAAAAATTGCAATTTGTGAGAAAACATGCGGTAAACACCTTTACACAATAGTTACTTGATACAAGTAACGAGCAACTTTTACTTTATTTTATTATTAGTGGAAGAACATTAATGAGATATTCTATTATTTCGTCTATTTCTTTGGTTTTACATTCACAGGTTGAGCGGTTGTGAAAGATCAAATACGCAGACGAAAGAAACCAAGCCGGGTCCAAGTCCAAGTATTAAATTAGGTAGTTAAATACCTACATCTTTTTTGCATAGTACTGATAGGACTGATCGGTTGGTGATCATTGAACCTTATTCCTGGTCCCTGGCCGGGTCTCCGGTATGGGTTCGGGCGGTTGATTGGATTTCACCTTGTATAATAATATTTTACCTATAATTTCAATCGTATATATATTGCTACATAAATTAAATAAACATTAAATCTAAGTAGTTAATGTACATTTATTATTTTATTACATATATTTTTATAAGATTAACATTTGACTTGTGAAACGTGTATTATATGTACCTACTTTGCAAAATAAACTTTTTGAATTTTGGACAAATAAAAGCGAAGACACAGTCGATATAGGTACGTTTACAAATCACCTTTATGAAACACAGCTACTCTAAACTTCAGTCTATTTGGTGTGAGCTTCTCCACAAACAAGTTGAAATTGATTTTGAAGCTTACTGAACTCCGCCCGCGGCTTTTACCCTACAATGAATACGGTATACGAACGCACTTACATACGTCATACATACATACTGCAGCACAGATAGGGAGGTAATAGGTTTGCTGTTTACGCGGTTAGGTATTTCAGAGGAAATTCAAAGGGAGCTTTCAAGCTTTGAAGTCCATTATGAGCTTACAAAATTACTCTGAATTAAGTTCGTTTATATTGCAACTAAACGTCTACATTTATGTTGGTGAAGAGTTCTACTTTTCGAAGAAAAAGGCAAGTCTGACAAAACACAATTTTTCTGTTGACCACAGCAGTGTAAACTGTTTCAATTTAGGTACAGTTGTTCAAGTTATTAATATGACATATATTATTTAATTCATAGATGTGATTGATGGTTCTTGATGGAAATTCATAATTGCAATAAAAAGTCTTCCTTTTACTATAGTCCCACGATATTTATTCTTAGATATCACGGAGAAAAAGAAATATTGGACGCACCTCCATTTTTTGGGAACGAGCCTGATGCAGTCACCTTAAGCTAGTAACGTTTTTTTATCCTTGGTACTCTACCAGTTACTCTACCCGTGTAAAGTAGGTGTTATAGCTAATGAATTATGATAAAAACTTGGCTATTTTTATTTTGGTTTTGGTGAGAGATTTTGTCTTTTTGTTAGTGAAAACTACATACGATTTAGAAGGATTTTACAAAAACGGCAATTTCCGATAAATAGAATGTGGATTTTATGTGAAAGCATTTCCACAAATATGCTACCGTCAAAACCACAACATTTTCATGTGGCAGTTACGTCGACGTATTGGCATTTTCCGATAACATTGGCTTGATCTCATGTCAGATAGCAGTATATAGCGTCAAAAATAGTTATAAATATATATAATAAAAGCAAAATCGGTCAAGAGTGATTGAGGGTCTACTTTATATCTACTTTAATAGGACGTAAAAGACAGGTAACATAAAAGGAAACCACATAATGTCCTACTAGTTTAACAGTTTTTTTTCTAAATAAACACACTAGCCTAACCGTGCTAATGACTAAAATAAACAAAAATAGTAACCGACTTCAAATATTATCCTAACTGCAGTCATTCACTATAAAGTGAACAAAAAATTACTGTCTGATGGTACCGAAATAACCTTTTGCCGAACTGACCTCAAATATTATGTAACTGCAGTCATTTACTATAGTAAAAAAATTACATATTGTCTGATGGTGCCGAAATAACATTTTAGTCGACTTCTTTCTTCCTGAAACATATGTTTTCTAGAAGTTGGCGCCCTCATATTCGTTTTAACATTATAGGGAATACGCCCACGTATATGTTTACGATATCACGTATATGATAACGTATATGTTTCAGAAAAAAACGAGGTTATTTCAGTACAATCGGCGGTCAGTATGTAATTATTTTAAACTTTTTAGTGAATGACTAAAAAGTTATGAAGTCGGTTACTAATTTTTTGTTAAATTTTTAGTTATGACAGGTTAAATAGTGAAATATGGGTATTGAAATAAATAAAAATAACTTTAACAAAGCCTACATACACTTATAGCATAAAATATTAACAGAAAAAGTAAAAACAAAGTATGATTGGGTTAAAAAGGTCGTTGACTCAGCTTCTGCCCCACAAGCCACAGAAGCATGTGTTCATTCTGTGATTATTCTGTCAACGCCTGTTAATATAAAACAAAGGTCAACAAGTAATACCCTGTAATAAGCACCCTAACACAAATTGATTGTCACAATATCAAGTTATGTGCTGTCATCCATTGAGAATTTCTATGGTGAATTGATGAGTCGGGATCAAATAACAGGTGGGCATTCTGATAATTTCCAATTAAAACCCTGCAATCAGCACCCTAATACAGTGATTGTCACAATCTCGCATTATGTGCTCTCATCCGTTGAGCAGTTCTATGGTAATGAGCTTAATGAGTCTAGGAGAATGAAGAAAGACAATTTCCAAGTAATAACCTGCAATCATTCCTATTACAAAGCGATTGCTTTGATCTCGAGTGGTATACTGTCATTATCTGAGAAATTCCACTATCTCTGCAGATCTTCATCAGATTATGAACAATCTCTAAACGAGACCTACCTAAAAGCACACTCTTCAAAAAAAAAAAAAAACATTCAAATCGGTTCAGAAATGACGGATTTATGAAGTAACATACCAAAAAAATACAGTGAATTGAGAACCTCCTCCTTTTTAGAAGTCGGTTACAAAAAGCAGGCTTGTGCAAATTTGTTCTGCTTACCGAGGTTTAAGTACATGAATCAAGTTTTTGTAAATTCTATTAATTGCTATAGTTTTCTTGTTCTATTCATATAACCTTTTGGAATAGTGGTTAAATATTTTGAAAATTTTAATAACATGTAGTTTCAGAAATAAAAGGAAAGTAAGAAAAAGATTCCAAAAAAAATTTTTTTTCTTGCGTTTTTTCTGTCCGCCATACATTTGGGTCCCATAAATAGAAAAAATTTAATTGAATTACCATTTTCGTGTTACTAAATATATTTTTGTATCTTTTTAAAAATTATTAAAATTTCAAGTTGTATAAAATACAGGAACAAACTTCTTAGATGACTTATTTTATTAACTTACTTATTTATTTACAGGCAGTTTTTATTTTAAACATACTTTTTATTTGGTTCACTTCTATGCTTAAAAATACGTACGAGGGGAGGCTGAAAAGTAATCTACCTAACTATGAAAGAAAAGACGTAACTGGATAGTTTATTTTTATTTTTCTATTTAGTCCCCTGCTAATAAAATGCACTTATTACATTTTTCAAATATTGAATTTAAGCCATTAAAAAAAATTATTTTCGGTTTGTCGTCAAAATAGTCAGAAACCGCTGCCTTCATTTCGTCATCGGTCATAAACCTTCGTCCCCTGAGGTCTTTCTTGAGAAGTCTAAACAGAAAATAGTCACAGGGGGCTAGATCTGGACTATAAGGGGGGTGGTCAATGGTTTCGAAGCCATTGTCTTTAATTGCTAGCTTTGTTGTGCGTGCGGTATGCACTGGTGCGTTATCGTGCAAAATCAGAATTCCTTTGCTTAGTTTACCTCGCCGTTTTTCTTTTATTGTCTCTCTTAGTTGATATAATATTCGGTAAATAATCTATGAGCAAAATCCCTTCTGTGTCCCAAAAGATTGTAGCCATAAGTTTACCGGCCGATGGGCAGACCTTGAATTTCCGAGGCGGCTTCTCATCCTTAAATTTCCACTGTAACGACTCTTGCTTACTTTCCGGGTCCCATTGTCGAATCCAAGTCTCATCACATGTTACAATTCTAGAAATTATTTCTTCCTCTTTCTATCGAGTCATGTCCAAAAACTCTTCGCAACATTTGACACGCCTCTCCATGTCAAATGCAGTCAACATTCTAGGGACCCAACGTGCACTAACCTTGGACATGTTCAAATGCTCATGAATTATTTCATTGACTCGCTCTTTACTGACGCCCACATCTCTAGCTATCTCCCACTGCTTCACTCGTCGGTCCTCTAATATAATTTTTTTCACCCTGGCTACATTTTCATCGGTGACGGCCGAAACTGGTCTTCCGCTACGAGGATCATCTTTGAGGCTCTCACGACCTAATTTAAACTGCCTTGACCAAAACTTTATAACAAATTCGGAAGAACACGAACTGCCAAACACACGTAACATACGCTGTCTGATCTCCGAAGGCGTATTCCCTTCTTTAGTCAAAAACTTAATCACCGCACGCTGCTCGATTTTATCCATTTTCACTTTCTCTACCGACATGTTCGAAACAATTGTAGGAGACAAATAAACGTGATGCAATAAACAAATGAATGTAATACATTTTGAAAATAGAATAACAAACGAATATAAATCCATATCAGCCAGCATTATTTTTGTATATATTTCTGACCAAGGAGATTACATGTCAGCCGCCCTACGTATATACATACTACTAATTCCTCATCCCTTCTTTCAACAACTGCCCTTATTATAGAATTAAATGAGACTTGAGGATAATTCATGATTTATATAAAAACGGCTCACCTCAATACGTGTAATGATCGGGAAAGCCGACCAGTTCCCGACCATAACACGTATTGAGGTGAGCCGTTTTTACATAAAACTGCCCTTATAATGTATTTTCAGTATGAAATGTACACAGCTTTCCATTTCACCCTCTCGTTACTCTCCGAGCGTCAAATTTATTTTTCTTAAACATACGCGGAAATATTATCATTACTTTTAAATAAAGAACACGCGAAGTATCATATTTACGTAGACTGAAAAACCAAAATCACTTCCCGGCGCATTCTTTGAATTTGGAACGAAGAGCGCACCGGCAATGTTGTATGAAACGGTGTGCTGTTTGAATTTAGAACTCTTTCATCTATCGTACACATTGCGTTCTCGTGGCTGTATAGCCACAGATGCGTTTACCTTTCGGCACAAACTGTAAAAAAAAAAAAGTTTGGCGGTAAAGCGGAGTTCGTTGTTATTTGGTGGGGAACGAGTCGTATCCTCTACGAAACGCACAACTTAAGATGGTTCTTCTTATTTTTGAATTACAGATATGAAATAAACGTGATTTATGGCATTTCGCGAACATAGTTTAGTGTCAATTGGGCTTTTCCTGCAAAATTTTATTATTTTATGCATTACGTTGTAAATGTATGGGCACACATACTTAAAAGCGTGTTTTAAGTTTGTGTGCCCATACATTTACAACGTAATGCATATACTAACAAAATTTTGCCCGAGGATCCTAACTGACACTAAAATATGTTCGCGAAATGCTATAAATCACATTTATTTAATATCTGTAATTCAAAAATAAGAAAAACCATCTTAAGTTGTACGTTTCGTAGAGGATACGACTCGTTCCCCCTTAATAATAAATTAAAAGCACTTTATTCAAAACTAATGATAATATTTCCGCGTATGTTTAAGAAAAGCACTATATATGCCTCGGCCGAAATGGCAATTGCCTGTCTCGTATCATTGAAGTCCTCGCCTGCGGCTCGGCCTTCAAACTCATACTCGACCTGCAATTGCCTATTTCGCTGCCTTTGCAATAATGTACTATTATATATGGTGTATGTATCTTACCTACATCTGTACGTTTCATTTTATGGCACGGAAATCCTATATTTCCTGTAAATAGTCACAAAAGTGGTTGACCCATAGTAATTTATCCACCCCAAGTATATTTCGTGTAATGTATTCATGGAGTTTTGCTAAAGGAATATTTTTTTGGACATTGCACCCGCGGACCTTTTATAGACTAAGAGCTAGCAAGTATAAAATAATATAACTCTGTCGAGTCTATGTCATACGTCGTACTAAAACTAAAATTAAATCCTTCAGAATCGGCTTTAATGTTCATCTAATAATGCCTAATATTAACACAATTTATGTGCGGAAACTTTAAATGACTAGCTAGAGTTAATCTAAGTTTTTTACTATTGTTATTAAAATAGTCCTTAGTTTTCCAAAATAAGTAATAAATAAATTGGTTTAATAGTTAAAATTTATGTCGCGGACATACAATAATTCTTTTACAAACAATAAATGTAAGCTTTACAGACTTCACTAAATGTGTTGGAATTCGTGACCGAACCACAAATTATGTTAATAAATAATATGTGAAACAAAATAAGAGTTGGTACATATTAGTTTTGGACAGGTACGTTACCATTTTAAATACTCGTAGCTATCATGTGGCACTATTCTATCCATCCATTGTATAAGTCAATTGCTTGCGCGTGCGCCGCGATAAGAGCATATTTTTGTTTGTATACCATTGTTCGGTTGACTGTTCATATACCTCCTAATACTGTATTGAAATTAAATTCTTATCTTTATTAAGTCAAGATCTACCAAAATATTTGCCTAAACTTATTTTTGTAACACAACGTGACATTGTAGCAGCAGCCTTTCGACAAACAAGTTATCTGTACATCTATTGCATAAATTGTAATTGGACGTAGGTACAGGTAGCGGCACGGTTTTTAACGTCTGAGCTGCGCTAGTAATTTTTTCTCTATCGCACTTAGTAATTTTGTGCGTGAATGAACACATGCGCTAGTCCCCCACCACTTTCGCCTAGCGCTCAAAAAGTACCTATCAATTATTTGTTTATACTTTTGTGGGCATAATCAATAATAATTATTATGATATCTATGGCATAATTTCATCCACGAATATGTGTATTATTCACAAATTGCAGTATCAGTTATTGACACTTATTATTATATCATAAAATATATGTCTTCGTCTTCGTCCGCTGCTGGACGTAGGCCTTTCCAAGATTTCGCCACTCTTGGTGGCTCTCCTCCTGAAGTAAATGCTCATGAACACGCTGGGTAAGCCAGTTGTTGAGCGCGGTGCCGAAATCCTCGCACCAATGACGCCACTGCCCGTCTTCAGTCTGTTTTATGTAAGCGCTGGCAATAGGGGATGGATATAGGGTTCCCAACGTTTTTTTTAGAAGAAATAAAGTAAATAAAAAAAATATCAAGGCTGCGGACGGTAGGAACTAGGAAGGCCAGACTCCATACTAACATCCTCAAAACCTTTTCTGAAACTGTATTTTTTCTGCTCTTTGCATAAACACAAACGCACAACGCGCACAAGTCATACATTTTCCCTCAGATTTCTTTACAGCTGTGTTTTTGTTTACGTCTAATTTTAAGTAAAGATTGAATAAAGTGAAGTTGATGGTCTTGATTGTCGGCACTTGGTGGAACTTATGACACATTGTGATTAAAATATACTCGTACTTATCCACTATATAAAGTGGACAAGTACAAGTGTATTTTAATCCCAATTGAATTAAGTATTTTCACGTACTTTATTGGTACTTAAAAGTATAAAGTACAGGGACCCAAAATAACGTAAAATACTTTATTTTAATGTACGGTTGGAAACCCAAGATGTACGAGTATATATCGCCATCAATCGGTCCCAGACATGGTGAGCCACCTGGTTGTGCCTGTTTAAGAGCTGTCCTCTTACTCTCCCCAGAATAACTTTGGGCGTGTTTGCCTCCTTTTCTAAAATATTCCTCGTTTTCTAAAATCGGAAAAGTAGTTGTCTCCCCAGCTTTTCCTCATTACATTATTCATAACCGATGGGGTAAGCAACCTAAATTATGTTATTTGTAGGCATAGTTGTAAGCTTTATTACTTTGGTTACTACAGAATATGCCTTGCTTATTACCTATGCTTATTACAAATACAAGTTTTTGGTGACACATTGTTTATATTGTAATTTAATTTTACTTCAATACCCTTACAAATACTGGTTATTATATCAATCAAATCCCCATAACATTTCGTTGTTTGTTACTTAGCCTTACAATTGGAATTAATAAAAAAAAAGTAGCTAATATTTTTTTTTTATTATTCAAATAATATATATATCGTCACGACATGAATTCCCAAGTGTGAACTGTGAAATGCAAGTCACAGTCCATACTCGGTTTACCGACGATTACTACGTCCCAACATGATGGTTGATGAGCCCTATCGCCGTACTTCGGTCACAAATACACGCTTTTTAGGGCATGCAGGTTTCCTCACGATGTTTTCCTTCACCGTTCAGCAAGTGGTAAGTATATACAAATACTATGCACATAAATTCCGCAGAACCCATTGGTGCATGCCCGACCGGGGATCGAACCTGGATCTCAAGATCGAGAGGCCAGTGTTCTACCCCTGAGCTACCGCCGCTTCAAATAAGTTTAAATTATACCAAGTTGATTAAGTTTCCTCTTAATTCGTCGCTTGCCTTCTTCAGAAATTGGTCTTTCCGGCAATGCAGGGGGTCCCATTTTAATACCTGTCTTTATTTCCACAGCAGCTTTCAATGCAGGTATCTTTTGACCTGAAATTAAAAATCAAACTTTGAGTATATTTTTTGATAACATCGATTTTTGATAACACCTTTATATTGTTTGTTGGCCGTATGAGTGCGTGTATATGATACGAAGGCATTATTTTAAATGCTCGGGCAGTATAAATAATGATTAATACTCGTAATCAAGCGGGCAATATAATTATTAACTATTTAATCACAGCGTCTAGTCATTATGAATTGTGTGATTGTTGGGCAATTTGATAATTTAGAGAGGTACTTTCAACAGGAGGTGGATGTTTAGATCGATCTTAAATCCAATTTTAGAACAAACTAGTCTAACCTAACCTACAGGCTCTCGTCTCCAGTGTAGTCATATAAAAATATTTTTATTATCCTAGCCAATAGGTGAAGGATATTATTTATAAAGCTTGGTAGGTGTAATATTTTCAACAATTATTATCATATTTATCGTTTTAGGCACTTTTTATACTGTCTGGATATTATGCATAATGCCCTATTGATCACTTGGTCGATGATATACAGGGTGTTAAGATGAAGTTACAGAAGCCGGAAACTGGCGATAGTACTCGTCCATGCGAACAACTTTTATCATGGAATCAACAACCGAACGTGAAAAAAAAATCTGCTGTTCCATAGAAAAGTTACATAGCTACCAGACTAAAATGTATCAGTGGTATCAAACCACGTTTTTTTTTTTGGATTTCTCAATTTTTTTCACGAAAAGTTATTCGTATAGACGGTACTATCGCCAGTTTCCGGCTTCCGCAACTTCATCTTAACACCTGTATAAGGTGATATTTAAACAACCACCCGAATTCATACTGGAGACTCGGTTAGTTATCAGGAGCAAAGTTTAAAGACACCTCAGAAAATTCGAAAAAAAAAATATGTTAGCTACTGAAGCAATTTTTTTGCTATTTATTGCCTGTCTAGGACACGAACGTAAAAAAAAGGGAGACGGAGTCGCAGCTACGTAACTACTGAATGTTGTGAATGTGTGCGTGCCCGGGCTCGTGCGTAGAAGCGGGTCGGCTTACTAGGGGTGCTTCAGTTGTTTGTTAGGTAGTGAAACTCTGTCCGGGATATTTTAACGTCCGTGATCTAGGAATGGGGTCTACTTTTATAAAGGCCACCAGTTGGCGCCACTGGCACGTAAGGTATATGTCAAAGGTTTGTTAGGTTAGATTTACATAAAAGTTCGATTTTTTGTTTTGCTTATCCATATAATATTATTTTTTTTCTTTCTTAAATGCGAATAAACAATGCCGCAATGATGTGCAGTTCCGTTATGTTCCAAAACGAAAGGAGGACTTAAGTTTTGTTTTAGTCCCTCTTTTCTTTAGCTCTAATCTTAATTCATTTACTTTCATTGCACCGTACCTTGAATAATAAACCTGAAACTATGAATTTATGTCGACTAATACACAAATAACTAACAAAAAGCCATAGCTTTCGCCGTTTCGCGGGCATTTGACGTTTCTCTATACCTGTCGCCTCAGTGGCGCCACCTGACGTCGATAGTAGC
This sequence comes from Ypsolopha sequella, assembly GCA_934047225.1. NCBI lineage: Eukaryota > Metazoa > Arthropoda > Insecta > Lepidoptera > Ypsolophidae > Ypsolopha > Ypsolopha sequella. Next base: position 17,587,346 of record OW203996.1, read on the forward strand.
CCTCATTGTATTTCAACTAGTCCAGTTCGTATGAGAACAAATATTTTTTTCTATGATTTCGAAAAAAAATGGTTCATTTTTGAGTTAAAAGCACTTGTACATACCTATACAACCTTGTTCCTGATCACTAACCGAGTCCCCAGTAATTCGGGTGGTTGATTAAATTTTATTTTATATTCTTTTTAATTTTAGTCACGAAACTTTTCCTTGTTTCTAGATCTAAGAATGGGTCTGTTTCAGTAGATTCTTTTACTTTAAAAGCTTTAAAGTTTACTTACCCAATTTTCACTCTAATTCTTGTTTCCTATTTTTATTGTAACGAACTACATGTGGATAAAAAACATCCCGCAAGTGTTGTACATAAGGGACAAAAAAAGTGCGAAAATATTATGTAGACTTTAAACAAACGTATGCACACCTTCAGCAGAGATGGCCTCAAGGGCCACACTGAGTTTCTCCTGCACGTCATGAGCTGTAGTGACGTCACCAATGTCCATAGCTGTCACAATCCGTAGAGCATACTCAGGGAACAAGTTGTGACCTGAACTCATACTAGAGTTGAGTCCCAAGAGTAGTGCTGGAGCTAGGAGCTGGAAATAATGTCGTGTTACTGCAGTTTCGTTAGATCATACAGAGGTAACTTCTAAGAAAGTTTTGAACTATGTCAATAAAGTTTACTACGTTCTCAAAATAAAGATACGTAACCAAATTCAAACCGGGGATGCGATTGGTAATAAGAAATAACAGAACTCTAAACAGTTTTTTTATTTAAAAATATTCTTTTCACCTCACTAGCTCAAAAAGTGCGATTTTGCTGATTAAAACCAGTGAGCAAAAGTAAATTTTGTCACTCAGTGAAAATAAGTAATTTCAATTTAGAACGCTGCAAATTAGCATTTATTATTTCTTTTTTATATCGTCTTACGGCTCTGGATACTTGTTCTTTCGAGCCGGATGTCATTTTTTTCATACAAAACCCAAAGAAGCGGGTTGAGTAACCGTAAATCTTCTTATGCCGCCTCTTTTAATCAATGGTGGCCATAGATATCACAATAATACGAGTGTATTTTCGCGCTAGTGAGGTGAAAAGTTGTATGTGTCACGAGAGCAAAGTGATTTGTTTCTTGTACCTTTGTATCAGTCACTACTTTTAGGATTCTAACTAAAAATCACTCGCTGCGCTCGTTATTCAATTATAGAATCCTTCGCTTGCTCGGGATTCAAACTCGGCAATCGCGACAAAAATTAATTTTGGTCTCTTCTTGCACAAATAACTATTTGTACATTTTATAATTAAGTATCGTCGCTTGTCACTGAGTCTGCAATATGAATTTGGTTGCATAAACCAAATTTGTCTTTTAATTTTTATAAATTTAGATTGACAATACCACTCTCAGTCTTATTTTTTTAACTCCATCATTTGGAAAAAAATGGGACTATTGGTGGTTTATATTATGATATCATTTGCAATATGTGTATACTTCTGTGAAGAAACTAATTACTATATTTAACTGCCATTTCGATTATCATACCGAAGCTCTACCGATGAAAATTTCCTGTCCGTCTACCAGGTTTCTCTTTATTTGGGATGCTTCTATCAGATCGTTGGCTGTATACTTCACACCTTTGAAGTTTGGGATGCTGGCCGTTGCAGCCACTACGAACTCTGCTATGTTTACTGAAAATAAAGGGAATTTTTTTAATATATCAACCTGATTAACAGTTCTTAAAATTATGCTCAAGTAGTATACATGGAAACATGCCCGCTACGGTATACCTTTTGCACGACTTTCAACTTAATGCGGGCATAATAAGAAGTGTTACGTGTTGGAAACTGTACACTATCTCAGGAATATCTACTATCTAGCTGTACAGCGACTTCACAGCACAATGCTTTTGTATGTAACTTTAGTGACGACAAAAGAACAATGAGAGAAAAAAAGGCATTTTTATTGCTACATATGTCAGTCGTAAGCAATTAGGTATGACGTACACTTGGTTACTCCAAAATGTAAGTCTCGATAAAAACCATTGAACGTAAATATTCTCAGATAAAACACAAGGAGCTTAAAAACTCTGGAGCTTATGGTAACTCATTTAATGTTAGAGCTATTGAACTCTGGAATTCATTGCCGCATGGTATTCGTGACTGTCCCACTATTAGTCGTTTTAATTTTAATTTTAAGTTAAAGCTAAAAGAGCACTCCCTCTTTCTGTCTTAAAGTCGGTAAGTTATTGTATGTATTTATTTATATTAGTATTTATCTATAGAAGTGTATATATATATACTATTATTTTATTTGTATGTTAATATGTCTTGATTTGTAGTTCACGTATGTATGATTACTTATTTTTATTATTATAGTGTCCTCTCCCACTAAAGTTTGCTGGAAGAAATCTCTTTTCAGAGATAAGCACGCCTCTGTACATGTATTTTATTGTAAATAATTCTATGTAATGTATCTGTGTACAATAAAGAATAAAGAAAGAATTTTCGAAATTAATTAATAACACATACGTACAATCTTGTATTGTAATTACGTCATAGTATAAAACTAAAAAACAAACTTACGTCGAACATTAGTGCTCCCAGGGTTGTGATAATATAAAAGAGGAAGCTTGGGAGCAGCGGCTGCCACTTGCTCCATGTAGAACACCAGCTCATCGACAGAATTTGGTTTGAAGTACAGCTCAGGAAGGGTAAGCAGTGCATCCACTCCTCCGATTGATTCTGAGTATCTTGTCTGAAATTTAAAAATTTGGGCATATGAAATGAAATATGAAATATATTGAAATATAAAATATATAACATACACTTATTTTAGGTCGGTTTTAACGTAATATAAGTAATTAAATAAATCTATGTGTTTAGGTAATAATTTTATGTAATAAATAATAATGTAATATTTTGGATATTTCTCGTTTGATTTTCAAAAAGTTATTGATGTCATTTTACTGATTAGGTAACGTACTTTCGATATCAGTTTAAAATTTTTTGATATCTGTAATAGTTACGGAATAATCGCCTGGTCACACTTAACGATTACACCCTGTATAAGTATAGATAGGTACAAGGTGTATTAATAACGTAGTAAGTGGTTTAATTCACTTGGTGTTTTCGTATTTACCAGTTCAATAACATCCTTGAATGGAGCCCCGCCAACTTGAACCACAATGCGTTGGCCTGTAGACTCAGCAACCTTCACCCAGGCTGCAATCAATTCCTTTCGATCTTGGACGCTTAGTGCCATATGTTCACCAGTAGTGCCACCGACTGCGAAAAAAATTCATTGACGTAATAATTTTCAACACAATACCTGTGTCGGGTTTAAATACAGCATATCTTCGTTTCGTATGGACTGTCAATGAAATTGTCCACTCTAGCTATTACACTTTATTCCAGGGATGGGGAAACTTTTTCCTTCGCGTGCCAATATTTACTGACGAAATATTGTTGTTGTTGTTTCTGACCTAAATTTAAAAATAGTTATATATATATTTTTTAAATATTTTTCTTTAGATTTATATTTTTTTATAATATTGTAATATTTAGATATACATTTACATATATAACAAAAACTTTCTTATTAAGTATATACTTTCTCCCGTACATAAAAAAATACTTTTTTTTAATTATGGAAAATTTAATTAAGTTTTAGAAAAAGAAAACCGTATTAGATTCTGACAACTACTTTAGAAGATAGACCCAAAAACAAAATTGGCGCAAAAAATTGACGGGAAAAAAATTACGCCAATAAATCTACAGGTTAAGATCTTTTTACCATAGAAAGATAGGATTAAACTCTACAAAGACAAGGTATATATACTTAGCCCATAAATGACCTACCTAGAACAGTTTCGAAGCCTTTGTTCACCAAATATTTAGCGTATGCAGGTATAGCATTGTAGTTAATGGTCTGGTCATCATTGAGGGGTGTTAAAGCTGCTACCACCTGACCCCTTACATTTAGTGTCACTTCCTGGAATAAAATCATGGTATAATGTTGAATAGAACGGAAAGGAGGTAATACTCACACTCGGCAAATTAAACTACTCATCAATCTCATTAACTCACAGCCTGATACATCTTGCCAAGGGCCGACTTGCAAAACGTATTCCATCATCAAAACTTACCACACACTAAACACATATCAATGATCTTGATCACACTGTGATCTTGAAACACCTCTTTTGATTTGTCCATATCTATCAGTCGAGTTAAAGCTTTTCTATTCCAAATCACGGTTTTGAGTTAGCCCTTGTAGGTATAGGTATATTAAAATATATATTTTGTTTGTGCAAAAAGCATTTGAAGGGTCAACTACAATAACGATGATTGTCAGAAAATCTATTGTTCAAACTAAGAACATCATTCGATCACTCTTTTTCATATCTTTGAATCTGAGTTTTCCTTCACCAAATTAAACTTTCAGAAGAATATCTTAAAACTACATCATGAGGTTATTCATTTTTGTTGCAGTGAAATTTGTTGATTAGTGGCAAATATATTAAGTACAAAATAAACAAACTTTCAGATATACAAAAAGATATTTCATACCTGAGCTGCGCTTGAGTGCAATCCCAAAAGGATCAATAAACACAATACTCCAGTACTCATTGTGACACTTGTAACCGCAAACACAACAATCCGAACCCAATTAAAGCGACACAACACTTCACTTAGCTTTAACTTCATCTACTTCTAGTGTTGGCTTAGACCATGCTTAGACAGTAACTTAACAATTCTAGGCCGGGACATACGACCCAGATTAATATTTTTGAAAGAATTAGTATACTTAAATCTTTTACCGCGTTGAAAAAGGCTGTTACCAATATAATCTAAGCCGAAACTCTACTGTTTATGTAAGATCGGTTTTGTCATTCACAGTATTCTGTATATAAGGCAGTATAAGGTAACCTTAATTTATCCACAGCCAACTCATACGAAGAATTGTTCGTTCGTTGAGTCCATTTCTATGAAGAAACAAAGCTTAAAAAAATCTCTCGGATGCGATCAATTTTGCGATTCCCAAAAATATGAATAACTTCACCTGATCACTTACTGAGTTTCCAGAATGATTGTTCTTGTATACATTAAAGCTACCTTATATTTTTTAAATGTTTTAGCCCACTGGAAAGAATATTCAGTATGAGCACTAGATATTTTAAGATGTTTTTTTAAGAATGCTAGCAGCCTTTTTCACCGATTAAAAGTGTTATCTTGAGCACTTTCCCAGTACCACTGGTGTTTCTTGGCACGGCCTCCGATTTATTGGAGGTCTTTAGACTCACGTTCACCTTGTAGCGTCAGCACAGACAGTCACAGTGTGACATACTTACCGTAAATCATTATCCATTCAAGCCTGGTTCTGTTTTCTGTGCAATAGTTAGTGATGTTAAAAGACGTAGGATTTTTGGAATACAGCGCAATATATTCTCAAATATTAGACGCTCAAAATGCTGCTAAGTAAAGTTGCCTAAGACGTCGAAATATATTTTTTATAACTGCCTCTTCCTGAAAATTTTCCCAGATAATAATATGATTGAAAAAAATTTCACTGTCAGACTAGTCAAAAAGTTTTCAGAGAAGGTTATATTACTGTACCAAATATTTAAAAAATATGAAAAATATGTAGATAATTTTGGTACGTACCGGCCTGTAAGCGTGACTGAATTCGGCGTTGCATACAAAAATAGATTTTTACGGTTTATTAACATGATAATTATGCCAACTTGGTATTGGTAGCTTTGGTATTTTCTATTTATACAAAAACGGCTCACCTCAATACGTGTTATGATCGGGAAAGCCGACCAGTTTCAGCAGATTTAGACTGCCTTCATCTGGGCGAGTAAAGACGTTTACGCGACGACGTTACGCCTCACACTGCGGGCTGCGGCTGATATCGATGCAGATGGTATTGGTGGTCGGACCAGCATTGCGTCCGCACAATTAATTCTATAATTTGGTATTTTCATTATTTATAAATAAATTAACTGTAATACAAGCAGTCCATGTAAAAGCCTTATCTTTAATATTGCACGGGAAACATAAAAAGACCTTTATTATTGAATGTAATATTTTGTAAAATCAAGTAACGCATAAACTTTCATATAAGGTTTGATGTAGGATACGATTCAGACTAAGAAATTTGGTTCAAAAGTATCTAAGATTTTAGATTTTTACGGAATCCCAAAAAGAGGAAAAATCAAGTCAAAGGAATGAGCAATTGAATGTAAATTGGTAATGTTAGACTCAGAGGAATACTAGGTTTCAATATCAATAGGAGGAATTTAGAAATAGTTCTTTTACCGTAAAAACCTCTTTCTATAAATGAATTTGATGGAATAGACTTCGTAGGTCAGTTTAAATATAACTAAAGCCTTGTATTTAAAATATGATTGAATAATTTAGGAATCATAATTTCTTGATGAAAGTTGGAAGAAAATTTGGTTTTCATTCATTCCTAGAGAAGGAATGATTTTGATTTATAATTTAGTAGGTAGATTATTTATTTCTTTGGTTTATTGATTAAAAGTAAAAAAAAAATACGTTTTTATTAGATATATTTAGGCCCACGGTATGGGGCCGTCATCAGTCGAATGCAACAAAATATTAACAAATAGTTAACTTGGTAACAATTTTAGTAACTTTTCTCTAAATAAATAAGTTTCTTTACAGATGGTGCTGATTACTTTTAATATTATCTTCTTGTGTAAAATGGGAACTGATTTTCATAAAAATCTTCATGTAGGAGAGGGGCTCATTGTATACAGTAAGTAAGTACTTTTCAGTATTGTTTTTTTTTATTATTCATCAAGCTTCTAACCCTTGCATGATATTTAGAAGCATTTTGTAGTTTTATTAAGGACAATGTTACAAAGTAAATGTCATGTCGTATCAAGAAGTTAAAGAAAAGGCGGAGTGCAGAAGTGAATGGAGAGAACTCCACCGACAAGAGCACAGCCACAGAATACAGCTCTCAAGTTAGATTGAATTGTTACAAAGTGACAAAATAACCGCGCTAAGTAGACAGCTGTCGTAAGTTGACAACTAATCTGAGAAAATTACTGAGTAATTTAGTAATTTAAATTTAAAATTACTAAACCTCATTCCATATAAGATACACTTTTATTTTTATTTTTGTTCTTCGTTTACGCTAAACGCTAAACTTACGTTAATTTTTTTCTATACAGTGTATTTTTGTTTTTGATCAAAGTTATTTTATAATTATTATTATAATGTCCTTCAGTTATTTCATTTGGTTTTCAGTACCGATACTCACTCTTTTTTGCTCTTTTTACGGAAGGAGGGTAGGAAATTTTGATTTTACTGTTAAAAACAGTATTTTTTGGAAAAAATAAATTTCACGTATTTGCAGATACACAAAATATGTAACACAATTTAATGTAACTATCGGAAAATGTTTCGTAAACGTGCCGAAAAACAACGAATATTCAACATTTTGTAATATTATAATTTTTTTATGCCCGATATTATATCGATTTATGAAAATTATTTTGAAGTGTGGAATCAATGAAATGAAACACATAAATTATGTTTTCAAAACTTTACAACATCTCTTCTATTTCTTTATATTTGTTATTTTATACTTTCTCTTAGCTAGGCGACGCTCGCGGAAGATTTATTTATGGGCCATAGGCCTCTTTAAATCTGAAGCTCACACATTGATATTGCGTTCTTGCTACATTAATAAATCTTATGTTACGATACAAACATACATAATTATTTAATTTGTCCTAGTTAAACTATGTAATATGTTTTATGTTATTATTACATTATGTTGTATTCGTCTATGGTTACGTAGCAACATCCATAATTACTTACTTTATGTCAGAATGCAAACATGTAAATCTTTAAATAAATAAATAAATTGTGACCACCAAGAAACACGCGCTCACGAAAAACTGAGTTTTGATTTAATAACTCGGTTTCTAGTTGAAATTATTAAATATTCTAAGACTAACCCATGGGGTCATTTATTCACTTATTTTTAATACAAATTTCAAGGCTGTATGATTTAAGGAAGGCCTTTTAACACTCGAAAAACATGAAAATTAAAAGTAACTTCATATTTTTTTCTATGAACTGAACTTAAAGCTTTTGCATTTTTCTAAGACGAACCCAACAGAAGTATCGTTTTCTATCTATACTATTTTTATTTAACCGATTGACCAAGTTACGCAATAGGAATTGAAGTTGCGCATTTAACACTACACTGACCCTAAACTTCTATTGTTTTTAATCCTATCTGTATTTCTATGTGCGAATATAGACGGAGATAATGTGTAAGTGAGAGGTGGATAGAACGGTAGCAATTTCTATTCCCAAGATCTTTTAATTCGGTTAAACAATATTTTTCCTTACATAATATATTTTTTTATTAATCGGTGTTGTAATTTTATTTCGAAAAATACAAATATTTTCATTTTATTAACATACTAAATACCTAAGACTAAAAAACGAAAATTATACCTATATACTAATTAAAAATATCTTAAATTAAATGAAAATAAATAAATTTTATTTTGTTTCTATGAGACCCCTGTCAGACGGATCCTTGACGGATCTTCTCCTTTCTTTCAAGAGAAATAGGTCTCTCAGGTAATGCAGGTGGTCCCATGTTTATTCCTGTGACAATTTCCATGGCAGCTTTTAAAGCAGGAAACCAATTATCTGGAGGTCCTGGAAAGAAATTTATAAAATTAAATTAGATGGTACAGGTAAGACTCACTGAGTATCCTCGTGAGGGTGCTTATTCGTTACCTGCACATGACGGAAATGAAGGTAACGAACAAGCAGACTCTGGCTACACTAGCATCCCACATGGAAATAACGACACAGGGCACTAACCTGTGTCGACCATCGGCGGAAACGATCAGGGGTGAACTGCGAAAACACATTCTGACTGTACACAACAGAATATGGGCAGAACAAAACGACTGCCGGCTCTCATAACTAATGATCCACAATGGTAAGATAACAAGATACTTATCAAAACTAAAACGGTCCGACCTACGTGACATGGTTGGTACAAAAACTGGACACTGCAATCTAATCAAGCACCTTTTTGCTACAGGTGGCACCGATAGCAGAGGGTGCCTTCTAGAGGACGAGACAGTAGAACATGTGCTACTCCACTGCTCTGCAATTGAAGACATGAGACGAAAAGCGGGGATCGCAACGAGCTCCAACTTACCTTCACTGGACTAGTTTATGTGTCGGAATGCTGAAGCTGTTCGGCTCTACTTTAAAGCGATTACCATCGCCAAATTAGCAGCTCGATATTTGTCACTACAAATATCAACGGAAACGACATTGAAATAACGTTCATATCAGCGCGAAATGCATAGTGGCTGTTACGACGCTCGCTGCGTCCTTGATAGTGCGAAATAGGAGAAAATTATACTTTTCACTTGGACGTGATTACTCGATTGAATAATCTTATGTTTTGTTTATAGCTATAAAGTTTATCTATTTATCAAAGCATAGATGAATTCAATCGGCCAAGCCACTCAGGAGCAGTAGGGAATTTGAGGACAAAAAACACCATTCAGTAAAAAAAAAATTATGTAGAAGTTTTGGTGGTATGAAAAAGAAAAATGTTGCATATGTTGTCTAAGAGTTGATTATTCATAATACATTTTTTCATTATTTTTGATTTGGCCATAAACGAGGAGTAGGCTTTAGAAAGTACCCATTTGGCAATAGTAAGGCCCTTAAGGCGATTACCATCGCCAAATTAGCAGCTCGATATTTGTCACTACAAATATCAACGGAAACGACATTGAAATAACGTTCATATCAGCGCGCAATGCGTAGTGGCTGTTACGACGCTCGCTGCGTCCTTGAGAGGGCGAAATAGGAGAAAATTATACTTTTCACTTGGACGTGATTACTCGCTTGAATATACTTATGTTATGTTTATAGCTATAAAGTTTATCTAATTATCAAAGCATAAATGAATTCAATCGGCCAAGCCACTCAGGAGCAGTAGGGAATTTGAGGTCAAAAAACACCATTCAGTAAAAAAAAAAAATTCATGTCGAAGTTTTGGTGGTATGAAAAAGAAAAATGTTGCATATGTTGTCTAAGAGTTGATTATCTATAATACATTTTTTCATTATTTTCGGTTTGGCCATAAACGAGGAGTAGGCTTTAGAAAGTACCCATTTGGCAATAGTAAGGCCCTTAAGGAGCTGTCATGGCTAGGCTGACTGTCCGGGGGGAAGTGCACAATATTCACGATCGCGGAGAATCAGTGCAGGACTCATCGCCCCCGCTACGAATTTAGAATTTAGACGAATTTAGAGGGTGCAGTGCAGGCTAAAACGCAAGTCACCAAAAACCCGTAGACTACGGTGCTCTGTACGGCACCATTGAAGCATAATGTACTTTAACTCAATGTATGGGTCAGGGATTTTGAGTGGCAAAAGAACTCGCACAAAACAACCTGCACTTACCTATGTGCGTTATTGTGTTGTGCTCGAGCTGTGACGAGGCAGGTGGCTTAGTTTCCTTAATTTTTATCTCTTATCTTAAGCTTGACTTATCAATGATCAAATAAACTGGTTGGTTGTCAATTCTTTTTTAATTTTTTATGGAAATCGCTTGGATAAGGTTGAATAAATAAGTGCTTAGCATAATTACAAGAACATACCGTTAGATTTGATAGTCCACGCTGCGGTAGCTAAATTATAATTCACCTCTTTGGCAGTCTCAAAGTCACAGTTGGCTATGGAATTAGTGATATTTTGAGCCAACTTTGGAAATAGGTTGTAAATAGCTCCAGAAGAACAGCACATACCGATAACACTACTTGCAGCTAAAACCTGAAATGACAATTTGAATCGTATTACCAAATTCGTTTTATTCCTTGGCCTTTTAATTGAATTTTCTAGTTACAGCCCAGCAAAACAGTTTAGTGGAGTTGAAACACGGATTTGATAATTTTCTTCATCTTCAAATTTACTTATCTAAACATTTTTGCCAGGCTTTTCGTTCATCCTCTCTCCATGACCAAATCACCGAAGCATTCCTTTTTCGATTCTATTCACTACATATTTCAGGCCGCAACGATCCTTATGTCCATATTTTTCAATGTCATTCAATGTTACACCACACATACTTACTACGTAAGGAATGCATTTCCACTGCATTATCTTGCCATACCCAACATTCACTACCCTACATAAGTGTAGGATGACACACTCCATTATGAACCGCCAATCATGCCTTTGCAGTTACATTTTGGCTGCCCATAAAGGACTGTAGGCCATTTAAAAAGTACCTAGAATACAGGAGCTTCTATGACTAAATTGATGGATGTGGAAGAGGTGAAAGAGGTGTGCCTGGATCGTAGCAGATGGAAATCTGTATTCTCTGCCTACTCCTATGAGAGACAGGCGCGAGTGTATGTATTTTAATTGAGGCGCTGAACACAAAAGGGTGTAACCGACATTTGTCAACTGACAACTTTGACGGTCCCAATTTCATAATGTTTAAAGATTAAATAAAATTATAATTATATTTATACTTTGCTCAACTCAACGAGCTCTAGACAATGAAACCCCACATGCCAAGGTAAAAAAAGTTTTTTTGGCACCTTTTTCATGTATGGGTAATTGAATTACACTTTTAATTCAATATTCGGTTTTTGGGTCAACATCACTACATAATATAAAACAAAGTCGCTTCCCGCTGTCTGTCCCTATGTAAGCTTAGATCTTTAAAACTACGCAACGGATTTTAATGCGGTTTTCTTAATAGAAAAGTGATTCAAGAGGAAGGTTTATATGTATAATACATGCCCGTACAAAGCCGGGGTGGGTCGCTAGTTCCACATAAATTGTTAAAAATTTCAGGTCTCTATCTCATTCTATCAAAGAGCTAGAGACCCGTGACATACGGACGGACATACAGACATAAAGACAGATAAATAGACAGACAGACATACGGAAAGCAGATTCTCGTTAATCTTTCTAATGGAAAAATAATTTAAAATATGTGACTGTATTCTTACTTCATTAGCCTCAAAAATCACTTTCTGTCCATATTCCAGTTCTGACCAGCTCTCGTAAGCTGAAGCCAAGTCATTATCTCCAAACCAAAGGCCTTCAAAGTTTGGAATTTTGGCTGTAGCTGCTTTCACGAAGTCTGGCATGTTCACTAATAACGAATCAGAAAGGGTATGTTTGAAAAACAATTATTTTTAATATAAAAAAAGCTTATGTGTGTGTGTTGGTGTGACGTTAAAGTTTGTATATGCTTAATCCGTAGGTTTTCAAATGAAGCGTATTGTAAAGGCGCTTAGTAACGCCAAATTAGCAGCAATGTAGAAATATCAACTGCGACTGCCCGCAACTTGTTAATGCTGCGACCTCTTTGTTCGCGCCCAAAATTCAAATTTAAATACCTAGTTAATTTTGCAAAGTAGGTATATATAATACACTTTTTACACGTCAAATTTAATCAAATAAAAATATATGTAATAAAATAATAAATGTACATGGACTAGATTAAAGGTTTATTTAATTTGGGTTATTCCCAGGACTCCAAAAGCTATTGTTCACAAAAAAATAAAATTTCATATAGAGATTCCCATGACTCCAAACATTAATGTGTAGAAAATATTCATTTCTTACCGACTCCAAAAGTAGAAAATTCAAGTAGAAGCATATAAATATACTACAGTGCACTACGATGCGTTTCTTTTCTTGTACAAAACGCAATGAGGGCGCCAATTACGACAAGTAAACTGATGCACCGTCTTAAAATACGAGTATATAAAAGCGTAGATGGATATGCCGTTTCTTGAAACTATTGCATAACATAGTATTATATTACATGGGAATGTCTGTTTGGCGGCCCCGAAAGGGCCAAGCCATGCTTTTTTACCAAGATGTAGAGTTTGTAGAGTTAAGGACTCGGCTTTACATGAAATCTGATAACTTTGTAACAGTGAAAGTGTTATCAGTTTATAAGTCTTGGCGACATAGTTTACTTGAAATGTTTTTGATGGGATTAGTTAATCTAGTTTTATTGACATCCAAACTTGCATTTCTGGATCTGTACAAAGAGCTTTTAACACTTGTAAAACTGGGAACTTCTTCTAATAGGTGATAACCTCGGTCGACCAATTTCTTCTTGGCATTTTTATAAACCTTTGGTATTAGAGTATGGTCTTTGTTTACGTTTTTTAGGCATTCATCCTTGAATTCCTCTACAATTGAAGAATTCTGTTTTGGTGGTGAACATATGTGACGATCTTCGGTTAATAGGTATACGATACGACTTAGTTGAATCACAAGTGCAAGTAGCGTGACATGATGTTTTTGCGATTAAACAGTACGTCACGCTCCTTGCACTTGTGATTCAACTAGTGGCGTCGCGCGCGATTAAACACTATGCTACGGGACCTGCTTTTAGTAAAACTATGTGTTCGTCCTGTTCTGCATATATGCGCTTAATCTTTTGGAGCCGACGAGACTAAAATGATGATAATAATAAATATTAAATTGAATTTTTGGAGCCGTGGAAAGAAATTTTTGGAGCTCTGGGAATAGCCCTTTAATTTATGTAGCAATATATATACGATTAAAATGATAGGTAAAATATATATTATACAAGGTGAAATTCAATCAACCGCCCGAACCCATACCGGAGGCCCAGCTAGGGACCAGGAACAAGGTTCAATGATCACCAACCGAGCTCCCGGCACGAATCCAGGCGGCCGACCAAATCCCATCCTATGTACTACATACTAATAATAGGTTACATATATAAATACATGCCTACCTACCTCCCTTGCCCGACAACTAAAGTCGCGCGTGATGTCACAAGTTGCTGCGCGAACCCAGGGTTGCTCACTCACTGCTCTCCACTTCCGCGCGCTGTCAGGGCCCTGAATACACTGTTGTCAGCTAAACCACAGTATAACGAAGTATACCGATACTATCTTTATACAAACGGGCCGAAACGAACCCCTCTCAAAACTCGGTTCGAAAGTACGCATGTGGCGGTACCAAGCCCCTTAAGCAGATAACGTCTGATTGACAGAACGCGTACATAGTGTACTATCATCGCAAGTTGCTTATGCGTTGGCACTTTGTCTGAATAATTCACAATGTCATTTGCTTAAGAACGGTCAGAAAAAAGGTAATAAGAACTGAGAGACAGATGACACTAACTTGGGATTTCGACAGCGATGCTAACAGTACTAAGCGGCCGAAAACAAATGACATCCGAGCGCATTAGCAATTTGCGGGGATTATATGATGATCGCTATACAGACTCATTTTTTAGTATAGAACCAATGATATTAGAAGAAAGTGTAGATAGGTTATAGGCGATCCGCGAGTGGCACGTTAAAACTTGGCTAATTTGCTAACCTGAGCTCAGTATCGCGCCGCCCCGGTGGCAACGCACGACGGACGTCGCACGGGACGACGTACAGCAACATATAGGTCTGGTCTCTTTTTCGCTCGCGATAATTATGACTTCCACGTGTCAATGCGACATTGCAATACAACATAATTTTCTGAAGTCGTTTATGTTGTACGCCGTGTGAAAATTTTTCATCTTTTTAATTGTCAAACTTGACCTTCTGATTGCTTTTCCGGAAAAAAGTTCTATGCACGCTACTGTGCCGTGTTAGAAGACCAAATTTTGTGTAGGTAATCTATCTACACTTTTTTCTAATATCATTATAAAGAACCATAAAAATATATTCGTTAATATACCATTTACACCGGTAAGCTTTGGCAAATGGTGGTAAAGCACCGAAGTATGAGGCGCCGCAGCTGCTATCAGACCCACGTAATCTACCAGCTCAGTCATGTTAGTTGGCTTGTAGATTAGATCTGGGAGTACCACCAGGGCTGTCACCCCTAAGGATGCTGAATATTGAGCCTGGAACCAAAAAATACCTCCTCACCACATAAAGTACATTCTCACAACATAAAATACATCTGAGAAAGGGTGTCAGAGTGATTCTAAGTATAAACTATGAATCGTTACAATCCAGCGTGATGAAGGTAAGCCCTGTTGCCGTACTCCAAACATAAATGGATCTATAGATTCTAAAGCAAATACGATGAACCAAAATACGCCTTGCCGGGATTTGAACCCGTGACCTCCAGATATTCGAGACTAGATCTCATTGGCAGGCGAAAAAATATGGCTCTCATTATTTATTTCAATGTTGTTTTATAAATTTTGTATAGGCGAGTCCATTTTTTGGGTTCTGTACCTGAAGGGTGCCAAACGGGATCATATTACTAACATATAGGACAGCCTCTGCTGTCTGTCCGTTCAACCGTCCGTCTGTCCGTCTGTCACAGGGTTTACAGCTTCAACCGTTATAGACAGACGGACGGACGAACGGACGGACGGATGGATAGACAGTGGAGGCTTAGTAATAGCGTCCCATTTGGCACCCTTAGGGTGTATGGAACCCTTATAAAAACAACTCCATGATGATTTTTTTATTTTCAAAATTCTGTACCTATTTACCTAAATATTAAGGCTCGGTTTCGCCAAACATGCTCTCGCGTTTGGACAATTTAGCATATTAAAACAAAATATTTTTAATAAATAAAATTTTTGTAAGTAGTTAAGAAGTTGAACTATATTATAATTTTTCAGATTTGACACAAGTATCACAAACATCGAGAAAAAAAATCGGAAAGATCACTAAAATCACAGAAAACGTAATTTGGCGTTGCAAACAGTTTTTTTTTTCCAAATTGAAATATATTTTGTTTCGTAAAGAAGTCAAAGTACCTTGTTCATAAATATAATATTTTTTTCCTTTCGTTATTTAAAAAGAAATACACATACATTCAAATTCTTTTTGCGTAATTTTTCTGTACGGGAAAAATGTAGAATGTTTGAATATTTCTTTTGAAATAACGAAAGGAAATACAATTCATATACTTTACTTTCATAATACTTTCATTTCTTTGCTCTATAAAAAAAACATTTTGTAGTTATATCAGTAGACTGATCATACTAGTTCCAAAGCCAAATTACGTTTTCCGTGATTTTACTGATCTTTCCGATTTTTTTTATAGATGTTTATGATACTTGTGTCTAATTTGAAAAATAATAATGTAGTTCAACTTCTTAACTACTTACACAAATTTTATTAATTCAAAATATTTTGTTTTAATAAGCTAAATTGTCCAAACGCGAGAGCATGTTTGGTGCAACCGACCCTTAACGAGTAAAATTTTACCTTTTTGAAATTTTACTTTTTTAAAAAAACCGTTACATTGTTTTACTTTTCAAAACTGATGTGAAATAGAATATAAAGAGCTTCGGATTAAAAAATCCGACGAAACTCTTCGAGAAAAGGTACGTATTGTCCAGCTTCCTTCGACTCATCTTGGCGGGTGTACTGCCGTGCCCCCAGATTGGCAAAGAGTAATATCTTTTCCTTTTTCAATTTTCTTCATATAGTCAAATACTATATGGTACTAGTAAAATCATCCAGCTTCACTACTAGCCTGATGTAATGAAAGTATATTTTATGTAGGTGGCGTCGGCACATCGTAGAGTTAGGCATATCATGATCATATTTCTGTTAAAACTAGGACGGTTGCTTCGATCCGATCCGCTTCGCTGGGCTCCCCAAATTTATTTACATCTAAACCTAACATGCTCCTCCTCGTATTGACTTTATTTTGACTTTAGGTTTCATACTTTACAATCTGCCCACGATATCGACATTTGATAAGAATCGAAAATCTTTCATCAAAAGTCATAAAATAGGTATGACGACGAGCGGCTCTTTGCTAGCAAGAAGGAGCGTGTTAGGTTTACATGTAAATAAATTTAGGCCCCCTAGGCAGATCATGATATGACCAATTCTACTATGTTACTGGACTATTTCGCTCACCAGCTGTTTGGCTAGCTGGAATGGTGCTGCTCCGACATGTACTATGACTCCAAGTTTTTTAGACGGACGTCGAGTACAAGCATCGACCCAGGTCCTTACAACTTTTTTCACGTCTTCTAAAGCCATTTTATAAATTTCACTGGCTTCTACACCAACTGTAAAATAATATTATTATGATTAAATACTCTTTTTTCTACTCTCCTATATTGGTGCCGATTTCGTGTTTCTTCTTAGGGTTCCGTACCCAAAGGGACCCTATTACTAAGACTCCGCTGTCCGTCTGTCACCAGGCTGTATCTCATGAACCGTGAGTAAGACAGTTGAAATTTTCACAGATGATGGATTTCTCTTGCCGCTATAACAACAAATACTAAAAACAGAATAAAATAAATATTTAAGGGGGCTCCCATACAACAAACGCGGTTTTTTTACTTGGGTGGATCCGCAGGCAATAGTGCAAAAGTGGATCAAAAACGTACAAATGGGGCCATTGGCTCTTCTCTGGTTACAAGCCTAGTCGAAGAATTTAATAAAAAAAAACTTTGTCAATATCTAAGTAATTTAAAAATTAAAGCGATTTTTATAATATCTATGAAATTGCTGTTTTGTATGGAGAATTTGAAGTAAACTCAATGTCAGTACTAACATTTTGCATTTTTGTAGAAATGACAAATCCAAATTATATTTGTGTATAAATAAGACAACATCAAGCTAACAACAACATTAATTAAATTTTTGTAAAGTGTGTGCTAATCAAATTATTACGAATCTTATCATGGAAATGGAAGGTATTGAAGACGAACTGTTTTTGAAAATTACATTTTAGCTATCAAACTGACAATAAAAACAAAATTGAATAATTTAATACGTAGATGTAAAACCTTGAAGTCAACTTTCAAACGAAAAACAAACAATGGAAATAGCTTTTGAATTACAAAAATTATAAATTCATGAGTCTTTAAGAAAATTTTGGCAATTTCATAAGTATTATTTCGTCTTCGCAAATCCACCGGATTGAAGCTGGAAACTGCGATAGTACTCGTCCATACAAACAACTTTTTATATGAAACCAACCTTTAAATCGCGAAAAATATATCAGCTGTTCCATAGAAAAGTTACATACCTACTCGAACAATAGTATTACATACATACCTCTCGTACATTGTTCACCGAGAGAAGAAAGGGGAAGATTACCAACGAGGGTGTAGTTTGAGGCCCGAGGCGAAGCACTGCGTGCCTATTTGACGAGTTTTATGTCAAAAAGTGTTATTTAGTACATACCACTGACATATTGTATGTCATTGTCGAATATAAAGTCAGCGTAAGGATAAATGGCGTCAAAGTTAACATTTTGATCATCATAGAAAGGCGTAAATACCGACGCCACCGGACCCTTTATATCCAGCGCCCCCTGTTGAAATAAAAGGAATTGCATTGCATTTTTCTATGAAACAGTTAAAAACCAATTTCGAGATACAGGTTTTGTTCCATAGTAAAAGTTGTTCTATACCATTGACTGAATAAGCTCTTCAAATATGGCTACACCTTTCTGTTACACGTTGTATATACAAGGTGACTTTTTGATCATCGTCCAAATTCATAGTGGAGGCTCGGTAAGTGATCAGCAATATGAATCGATAACAATTTTTGTGAAATTCGTACAATGAAATTTCGACTTCCTATAGTGATTCACTCCCACTCCTGAGTGAATCACTATGGGGAGTCGAAATTTCATTTTAAGAATTTTACGAAAATCGTTATTGGTTCATGATGCTGATCACTTACCAAGGCTCAAGTATGAATTTGGACGATGTTCACAAATTCACCTTGTATATATAAAGTATCAAAGTTTAATAGGTACAGCGACGCCCGCCAATCATACCATCTCTTTTGCAAGCGTTGAATTTGTATATGCTACCCTGC
Source organism: Ypsolopha sequella (assembly GCA_934047225.1). Lineage (NCBI taxonomy): Eukaryota > Metazoa > Arthropoda > Insecta > Lepidoptera > Ypsolophidae > Ypsolopha > Ypsolopha sequella. Next base: position 17,606,188 of record OW203996.1, read on the forward strand.
TTTCAATGTTAGACGGGCGTGGTTTGACGATCAAACTGAACGCAGCCTAGATACGGCGCGCGCTCTCAGCTGTGGCTGTTACGACCCCGAAACACAAGCTCGGGAAAAACTGCGTTTTTATTGAATAACTCGGCTTCTAGATCAAATTATTAAAATACTCCAAAATGTTAAGGGGGTTATTGGTCACTTATTTTTAATACAAATTTCAAGGCTGTATAATTTAAGGAAGGCCCTTTAACACTTGAAAAATATAAAATTTAGAGGTAGCTTCGTATTTTTTTTTATCGAGCGATTTAAAGCTTTTCCGTTTTTTTCTAAAATAGCCCTGTAGTTACTATTATTATTTTTATTAAACCATTTGGCCAAGTTACACAATGTGAAATGGTCATTTGTAGTTGTGTATCTGACCTTATACGGAACCTTAAACGAGATGATTGGATAAAACAAAACTGTTTGTCTATGGATTGGATATATATATGAAACACGCTAATAGCTATCGCCTCAGCAATGTCCCCTCGTGCACCCCCCTTCGTCCCTAAAGCTCCGAAATGCACAGTTGCAAAGTCATCTCTAATTCAAGTCCCCATATGATCTGAGACTTCCGCACAGTGCCTGTAAATATTTTTTCAATGCAAGTGCTCGTAAAGGCCCACTTTTTATGCATCAAAACCGAACAGAAAGTCGATTATTTTGCCCTAGGGCTTTATTATTATTATTTTTTCATTTATTTACGAGAAGTTGGCTAACCTGCAACCTTTCCTGTGTACCATAAATGTGATACTTTTTTCACGGCTCTGGATATAGTCCTTTTGAGCCAATCATAATTTAAAGTTCACAAGATTATATTTGTTTCATTTCCTCACACTATGCATTGAAAAACGTAGTATGATACACGGGCGTAAGAGCAATAAATAACTCGGTTACGTTCAAAACACTCGGTACGCTCGTGTTTTAAATCGTCCTCGTAATTTATTCCTTTTCGCCCTTGTAGCATAAACTACTATTGGCGGTAGATTGAACACAGGAACAAATCGTTTCCACATCTAAGCTGCTACAATCCAAAGTAAACAATCGAAAAGATTAGACTTTATACAGGATTTAAAGCGACCTTTACTTAAAACCACATATAATCTAATGATCATACTGAACAACTCTCTGAAGAAAAATACACGCGCAAAACATTAGAGAAGAAGATATCCAACTGTGACTGAAGATATTCAACTATGACTGAAGATATTCAACTATGACTGAAGATATTCAACTGTGACTGAAGATATTCAACTGTGACTGAAGATATTCAACTGTGACTGAAGATATTCAACTATGACTGAAGATATTCAACTATGACTGAAGATATTCAACTGTGACTGAAGATATTCAACTATGACTGAAGATATTCAACTGTGACTGAAGATATTCAACTATGACTGAAGATATTCAACTATGACTGAAGATATTCAACTGTGACTGAAGACATTCAACTATGACTGAAGATATTCAACTGTGACTGAAGATATTCAACTATGACTGAAGATATTCAACTATGACTGAAGATATTCAACTGTGACTGAAGATATTCAACAGTCTATTTTAGAACGCCGCGCGTGAACAGCTGTTTCACGGACGACGACGCTGCGTTTATGGAAACCCTTCCAGTATTCAGAACCACAGTACTTCTGAGCTGCGGGAGGGTTTAAGCGATTGAACGCGCAGTTTGATGAATTAAAAGCTACCCTGCTTTTAGTTCTGTAATGCGGGAGGCTTTACAAACGCAATTCTAGCATTGTGGATATAAATTCCTACCGCTACTCAGATTAGCCTACCCTGCTTTTAGTTCTGTAAAATGCGGGAGGCATTACACATGCAATACTAGCGTTATGGATATGAATTCCTACCGCTACTCAGACTAAAAATTGGGTTATAGGTTTAACAGAATACGCTTAGTAAGGACATCTATGTATTCAAGCGAAAAGCAAGTACTAAGAAAAAAAATTGAATTGCATAAACGTATGACAATATATTCATAAAGTTTTTAACAATTTTTTTCGTGAATTTCTCAACCGCTTTATTTTTCCTTTAATCTTTACGTAAACACATATTGTTAAGGAATCGATGTATGGCTAGCTTCATGTCACTGGCCCGATCTTGCTGACCATTGCATCATCAGTGACCAATGACAGATGGTATCACGACATCGGCGACCAATGCAAGGACTGGATTAGGCCCCACCTCTAATCTAACTGCGTGGAAGATTTTGCATTTTCATTCGCTTTTCTTATGGCTTACGTCGCATGTTGTACTCAATTAAAATAATTGTATCTTCTATGATTAAGACTACGTTATTTACACCTGCTGCCTATCCACATCATCATCAGCCTGCTGCACTGTGCGAACATAGTGTTTGGTCCTTCGAACCGGATACCGAATCCAGCTCCGTGGATGTCTGGGATGCTGATGTGAGAACGCAATTGGAAGCAGTAAATACGGCGACACCAGTCCTCGGAAGCAGCAGCATTGCGCATTTTGGTGAGACGTGCCAGCCATCTATCCTAACCCCTGTCCGTTCAGTTGTGAAAATACCGTGCTTCTCTAAATTCCAGTGTTTGTGATCATCTTCGTGGTCTACCATCGTCGCAAGGTGGTTCTGCAGCTGTTTTCGAGTACAGCTCAGATTTGTGCGTGAAAATCCAGTGAAAATTACTGTAAGTACTCCCGTATTTCCACACACAAAGCGAAATGACTAACGAAAGTGATATTCCCTGCAAACAGGACGATGCTATCAAAATGTTAAGTAGGAAACGAGCATCAATTAAAGGTAGACTTACTAACTTCAAAAAATATGTAGACGCGTATGGTGATAAAGTCCTTACTATTAGTCAAAATGCAGAGTTGAAACTTCGCATGCAAGGAGCTATGAGTTTGTACACTGAGTTCAATGAAATTCAAAATAAAATTGATGAAATAGTTCCAGATACAGAGTTATCAAAGCAGTTTGAAGTTAGAGACACCTTTGAGAGTGATTATTACAGTGTACTGGCTAAAGCTAAATGCATGACAACCGACGATGAGGTTTCTGAAAGCTCAAAATCACATAGTAACTATCACTTATCATCAGCACAACTTCCGATTATTTCCTTACCTTCATTTGATGGATCCTATGAGCACTGGTTGGAATTCCGTGATAAGTTCATATCACTAGTTCACAAGAACAAACAAATAGATATTATAGGAAAAATGCACTATTTGGAAATGGCCTTAAAAGGAGACGCAAAGTTAGTGCTTGATTCCATAGAAATTTGCGCTGAAAACTACAATATTGCGTGGGAAGTTATCTTGAATAGGTACAATAAGAGTAGATTACTTATTCACTGTCATGTAAAATCACTGTTTTCACTTCAGAAACTAACCAAAGAATCACCAGACTTACTTAAAACGTTCATCGATACAATTTTGAAGAACATACGTTCATTAAAACAGCTTGGGGAGCCCACTGAGTACTGGGACACACTGATTATTTACTTAGCTGTGTCTAAATTAGATAGCGCAACAGAAGAAAGATGGGAAGAGCACAAAAGCAAGTTGTTATCAAAGTCTGAGGATTCCAAGGCGTCTCTAAAGTTGAACGACTTGTTAAATTTCCTTAAGGGCAGGGCAGACACGCTAGAAACTATTAGACTAAATCGCACTGATAGCACACTTAATGTCTACTCCAGTCGCGACTCAAAGAAAAACAAATTTAGTGCACAAAACGCGCCTAAAGTGCATTGTAACGTCGGAAATGTTGCTGTGGATCACTATAAAAAGTCTTCAAACCAATTGTCGGCTAATAACTCTAATAAGACACAATTTAAAAATAAGTTATGCTTAGCTTGCAATGCTAAACACCCGTTATATTCATGTCAGGTGTTCCTTGATTGTAGTTTGCAAGACAAATTAAAGATAGTCCGCGACAATAAGCTTTGCGAAAACTGTTTAAAAACAGGACATTCTACGTTACAATGTAACTACGGCCCTTGTCGGAAGTGTGATAAAAAACATAATTCTCTAATCCATGACGCATTTAGTGGGAGCCAGGAGACTAACCGCGCGTCACCGGCTTTAATCGTGACTGAACCCCACCCCACTAAAAAACTTGTTTTCCCTACGAACATTCAAGTTTCTGATATTCATGAAAACAATGAAATTACGCACACACACTCACTCCAGGCGCATAGTTCACCGCGCGACGTGCAATTACAATGCACTCACTCGTCTACGGTGCAACATGTTTTGCTATCGACAGCGTTACTAGAAATTCGCGATAGTTCAGGTGTCTATCACAAATGTCGCGGAATTTTGGACGGTGGAAGTGAGCGATGTTTTTTAACGCAATCGTTATGTGATAAATTAAATTTGCCTACAGTACAGTCCACACAATCGATTTACGGTGTAGGTGGCCTAGTCAAAAAGTGTACGCAAACTTGTGACATCGAAATTAGGTCAACAATCTGCACATTCACCAAGCGTATACAGTGTATCGTATTGCACCAAATAACTTCGAACCTACCTACTGTTTCTTTACAGAGTGATCAGTTTCGCATACCAGAAAATATTCAGTTGGCGGATCCCACCTTTTATGAAAGTCAAGCGATAGACATTCTTTTAGGTGTGGATATTTTCTGGGATCTACTCAGTGAAGGTAGAATGCGCCTTTCGAACGGGCCGTATTTACAAAATACAAAGTTAGGTTGGATTATTTCAGGGGCAATAGCGCAAACAAATACCTGTTACGCATCATTAAGCGCTCGCAACGTTAACTGCCATTTTACGCAGTCTATTGACAGTATGCAATCAATAGACACACAATTACGCAAATTTTGGGAAATCGAAGATTTACCTATAGATCGCAAGTCAGGGGATTCGCATTGTTTAGAGGAACGCATCTGTGAGGATCACTTCGTGCAAACTACAAAGCGGTTAGCCGATGGAAGGTTCAGCGTGCAAATTCCATTCAAACAGTCACCTGACACTTTAGGTACTTCATACTCTCAAGCAGAACGCCGGTTTATTACGCTTGAAAAACGATTAGAGCGCAATCCGAGTTATAAGCAAATGTATAGTGATTTTATTCATGAATACATAAGCATGGGTCATATGAGTCGAGTTCACACATACGGCACCCCACATTATTTTATGCCGCATCACGGAGTTTTTCGTGAACATGCTACAACCACTAAATTAAGGGTAGTTTTTGCGGCCAATCAAACAACTTACCCTTTTAAGCCCTCTCTTAACGAATTACAGTTGACAGGCCCGCCATTACAAGGTGATTTGATGGCTATTTTATTACGCTTTAGAGAAAATCGTTACGTAGCATGTGCTGACATTGAGAAATTTTACAGGTGCGTTATGGTGGATGAAACTCAACGTGACCTACAGCTTATTCTATGGCGTGATAACCCGACCGACCCGCTTGGTATTTACCAACTGAATACAGTCACCTACGGAACCGCGTCCGCCCCCTTTTTGAGTTGCAGATGTCGATTACAGTTAGCCCAAGAATGTATGGATGCTGAGATAGCAAGAACCATTCGCGATGATTTTTATGTTGATGACTTTATTTGCTCACATTCAAATCCAAATGAGTTACAACAAATATGCGAGAAAATTTCTGAAGTTTTAAAACTAGGGTGTTTTCATTTGAGAAAATGGGTTTTCAATTTCGACTGCGCAACTCTGAATGGTGCGGACAGCGTTTCTAAGGAGCTATCATTAGGCGAATACGCTCAAAGTAAAACTTTAGGCCTAGGTTGGTATAACCAGCGTGATGAATTATTTTATCACACAAAGTTTGAAGACGATTCTAGACAAATATCAAAACGCATAATATTGTCTGTCGCTTCACAAATTTTCGACCCACTTGGGTTATTAAGTCCTACAATTATGATCGCTAAAGTTCTTTTACAAAAATGTTGGTTATTAAAAATCGATTGGGATGAACCGGTTCCAAAAGACATCGCGCAAGTGTGGAATCGTTTTACAAACAATCTGATTATTTTACAATCAATTCGTGTCCCACGTTACGTAATGTGCAATGTGCCTACACGTATAGAATTGCACATTTTCACAGATGCCTCACAAACCGCTTTCGGGAGTTCAGCTTACGTTCGCACTTTCAATGGTGAGTCATGCACCGTTAGGTTACTATGCTCGAAGGGTAAGGTTGCACCAATTAAACCAGTTAGTACACCTAGGCTTGAGCTCTCAGGTGCGGTAGTGGGTGCACGATTGTACGAAAAAATTGTAAATTCACTTCGATGTCAATTTGATAAGGTTGTGTTTTGGACAGATTCCACAATAGTTTTAGGGTGGCTGCGTATGCCACCTAGTTTACTGAAAACCTTTGTTCAGAATAGGATCGCAGAAATTCACGACTTGACTAAATCAAACTCTTGGCTTCATGTGAGTGGCAAGGAAAACCCAGCTGACCTATTGTCAAGAGGTCAAAGTTTGGATAAACTCCATACCTCGAGTCTTTGGTGGGATGGACCTAGCTTCCTTTGGGATCCTAACTTTGATTGTTCAGGTCTAAAATCTAGTTTAGTACCAGATGAAACGCAATTACCGGAGGTCAAGTGTTTGGTATTGCATGAAACTAATGACTCTGTGTTTCCATTTACCAGATTCTCGCAGTTTAACCGCATGCGGCGAGCCCTCGCGTATGTACTTCGCTTTATTTATAACGCGCGTAATAAAGATGCAAGATTGCAGGGCGAGCTGAGTGTGAGTGAGCTGAAACAATCTGAGATGACACTTGCTAGGTTGTCTCAGATGGAGTCGTTTTCAGAGGTATACGATAGGTTACGGAAAAAGGAATCTGCAGGAAAATCGCAATATAATTTATCGAAATTAAATCTATTCATGGATGATATGGGAGTAATTCGCGTAGGTGGTCGCATTGAATACTCTGACTTTAGCTTTGATAAGAAACACCCCATACTATTATCGCATAAGCACCATTTGACATTGTTGTTGTTTAGATTTGAGCATAAACAATTAATGCACGCAGGGCCACAGCTTCTATTATTCACGCTTAGAGAGCGATGGTGGGCAGTAGGAGGTAGAAATCTCGCGAAGACTGTAGTACACCGATGTGTCACGTGTGCACGTCTGCGCGGTAAGACCGTCCAACCTATAATGGGTAATTTACCCAAAGAAAGGTTAATAGACCCGGGGTATCCGTTCTTACGTTGCGGCGTGGATTATTTTGGACCAGTGCTCATACTGAACCGCAAGGGTAGGGGTGCTAAAACTGTTAAAGCATATGTGTGCATATTTGTATGTTTTCTAACTCACGCAGTGCATTTAGAGCTTGTTTCGGACCTATCATCAAACGCGTATTTATTAGCATTAAACAGGTTTATTTCGCGCAGAGCTAAACCTATTGAGATATGGTCCGACAACGGAACAAATTTTGTTGGCCTAAAAAATGAATTTGAACAATTTCTGGCTAGTTGTTCGAAGGAAATAGAAGAATACGCAACTTCACAAAAAATAATATTTAGAATGTTGTGTCCCTTTGCTAGTCATTTCGCGGGTTTGGCGGAAGCGGGAGTAAAAAGTTGTAAACACCACTTGCGACGTGTGGTAGGAAACGCGCATTTAACGTTCGAGGAGTTTAGCACGGTATTGACACAAGTTGAGGCCATCCTGAATTCCCGTCCCCTTACTCCTATGTCTTCAGATCCGCAGGACTTTCTCCCACTTACCCCAGCTCACTTCCTGGTTGGTCGTCCGCTGACTGCGCTGGTGTCTGCTGACCTACACGACGTTCCAGTTCATCGTCTCACGCGATATCAGCGAGTGGAACAAATACGTCAACATTTTTGGACCAGATGGTCCAAGGAGTACATTTCGGAGCTTCAACAGAGGACCAAGTGGAAGGAACATAAAGATGATTTAATGAAGGACACTTTAGTTCTAATTAAGGACGATAATCAGCCAGCACTTAAGTGGACCCTAGGGAGGATAGTAAAAACATTCCCAGGCAAAGATGGCATCGCAAGAGTTGCTGAGATTAAAACACAAAATGGCATCAAGAGGAGATCCTTTGCCAAAATATGCCCGCTTCCAGTAGACAATCAGGGATAATGTTGGAACCTGGGAGTTCCAAGGCCGGGAGCATGTTAAGGAATCGATGTATGGCTAGCTTCATGTCACTGGCCCGATCTTGCTGACCATTGCATCATCAGTGACCAATGACAGATGGTATCACGACATCGGCGACCAATGCAAGGACTGGATTAGGCCCCACCTCTAATCTAACTGCGTGGAAGATTTTGCATTTTCATTCGCTTTTCTTATGGCTTACGTCGCATGTTGTACTCAATTAAAATAATTGTATCTTCTATGATTAAGACTACGTTATTTACACCTGCTGCCTATCCACATCATCATCAGCCTGCTGCACTGTGCGAACACATATTACCATGATTTTTTTCATATTTTTGGTCCACCAGTTTTGGAGATAAGGGGGGGGACATACATATTATTGTTTTTTAAAGATTTCTCGAAAGCAGTGCCAGCTAGTAAATAAAGTAAAATTATATATTTTTACAATCAAATTTTTAATACCTACAATTTGATACCAATATTGTATTTATATAAAAAAATATATATTTCACTTCTTTTTTATAATTCTCATTTGTGCTCATTTTTTTTTCGCTATTGTTCTCCTGTAATTGGGCAGTTATGATCTATAATTTATATTTTTTTCATATTTTTCAGTCTCCCAGTTTCGGAGATAAGGGGACAAGGACATACAAATTTTTGTGGTTGTAGTAAATATATATATTTTTACAATTAGCTCTTTTATATCTTTAATTTGATATCCTTATTGTATTTTTAGAATAATATATATTTTTTCTTACTTTTGTTTTAGAAATATTTTAAACAATTTAAAAATTTTCATATTTTTTTACACTGTAATATGTGGGAAAATTAATTCAATTTTTGTGCCAAATTTCAAGTCTTTATCTCTAACGGTGCTAAAGTTATGAGGTTGTGACATACAGACGGACGGACGGACGGACAACGAAGTCTCACCATAAAGGTTGCTTTTGTACCTTTTAGGTACTACGGAAGCCTAACAAACAAAACTGCGATGCGCATGATATCGCTCTCTCTCTCTCTCTTGGCACGTGCCGCTTTCGATCTGAGATCGGGGAGCATAGCACAGAAATCCCTCCCGCGTGTCAGATCGCACCTAAGTACTTTTATGCTACGAGTATCAAGGGATCTGAGTAGAGGAAGCGTTTTTATTATGAAGTCTTGAATACTACACCGAAAACAATACCCGAATCCAGATTCGTGTCGCTTGCGATCTGAGATCGGGGAGCATAGCGCAGAAATCCCTCCCGCGAGTCAGATCGCACTTAAGTACTTTTATGCTATCTAGGGATCTGAGTAGAGGAAGCATTTTTATTATAAAGTCTTGAATATTACACCGGAAACAATACCCGAATCCAGATCGTTCGCAACTCTGAATAGTGGAATGGTTTAAAGCAACTTTCTGTGAATTAATGCTAGTAAACCCTCCCGCAGCTCAGAAGTACTGGGGTTCTGAATACTGGAAGGGTTTCCATAAACGCGACGACGCTGCCTCAAAAAACGCCCGTATCTCGTTGCGTGAGGGTTCACGCATTTTTGTTTGAAACTCAAATATTTCGTAAATATAATGGTTTGCGCGGGTATGTTTCTTGGGAAAAGTGGCTCAGTATGATCGGTAGAATATGTAATTTCATTTAGTAAGTTTACAACCGGTATATTATAGGAATAAAATAAATACTACGTTACCCTTAAATAACTGGATGCAAAACTTGCGTGTACAACCAGAACAACAAAAAATAGGACTACCGACTTCATGATGGTTAAAGAAAAATGAAATGATGACGATATGGAAATCTGGTAGCACTTGTTTTTATATACTAAGTTATTTTTGTGATTTTGTAGACACCTACATGTATGTACACACATAGATTATACACAGACAACCTATTTGTTTGATTTTATTCAATAGGTTAGTTGTTGATTGTTGGTATTTACATTTAAACATGTGCTAATGTGTAGATATACTCAAATAAAATTGTGTATTTAAAATACTTAAATAAATAAACAACTCTGACATTCAATGCATTGAAAGGTGACTCTGTCATTTAATGCATTAAGAGGCTTCTTTACGCATGAATTTTTTGTAAGATTCATACAAAAGGTAAAAACTAAATGTGAAGTCAACAGCTTATTTTCTGCATATTTATTTTTCATAAATATTATCTAGCGACATCTAACTACGTCTCTATACAGCCCAAAAAGCAAGATTTTATGAAACACCATCGTATTAGCTGTCAGGATATCGTGACTTTTGCCTCGTTTTTAAGCAAAGTTTAACAAGTTGTATAATTTCCATCTGTAATGGAAATAAAAATAAAAAGAAGAATACAGACTTCGTTTATGTCAAGAAGACTAAGTTTATACACTTTTCTATAAATATACAGTTATCGTTTCATGGAAAACAGTTTTTACCTGAACCCTAAAATTCGGCGCTTTTTGAATATCCCGCCTTCTTACACCTCTTGATGAGAGATGGATCGGAGTGCCATGTGGTGGGGGGGGGGGGGGGAAGGGAAACATCTTTAAAGATATGTGCAGAGTTTCATTGATATCAAATCCTGATTGACGTAACAAAGACCTAAAGCATTTATACATAGCAGCTGAGCGGGAAATATGTTTATTAACGTTTTAAGGTTCCCTACCAAAAAAAAAACGATCTATTACGGTAAGATTCCGTTGTCAGTATTGCGTATGCAAATCCGGATCAGGCTTGGGTTTACCTACGAAAATTATATGTTTGAGGTTTAACAGCACTGCATTAATAGAATACGGTAATTGGCTGCTGTATGTGTAACATATTATGTTGAAATATTTTTAAGAAAACCACATACATACATTGATAAGCTTTCAAAAATTCCTAATAAGTTGGAAACATTTGAGAAACTATGTCATCAATATAAAATACATATACTCAAGTTGCTGTCAAAATTCTGTCTAAGCAGGTCCTACAAGATGCTTTTTGATCATCATCCAAATTCATACTGGTGTCTTGGTAAGTGATCAGTATCATGCATCAGTAACAATTTTGGTGAAAATCGTAAAATGAAATTTCGACTCCCCATAGAACCAGGAGAAATTATGTCGAAAAAGACCTCAATTCAATACAATATTTTTATCGAGCTGAACTTTTCCATTTCACATCCAATCGCGTTTTTGTTTTTACAAGAAAAGATTCCTAAAATAATATACTACTTTATCAAAATAATATTTTTTTACTGAAGTAGATATGCAAGCTCCAAAAGTGTAGATTTTTTTTCCGTAGTACCATAGATAAATAAAGGAAGGATAGATTGCTATCTCCTTGTACTGTTCGCAATACTAAAAAAAACGTTGCTAGATGGCGTTACTTGTCTCGCTGGAAATAAAATTTGTCTGAAATCAACGAAATATAGCATTTAACTGTTCTGGTTTATCATATTTATTTATTTTATGAATAAAAACGCAAAATTTTCATAACATCGCATCAGAAAATAGTGAATTCTTAATCAGGTGTTTTTAACATTTTTTTCATTAAACTTTCGGTGGTAAGCTGGCAATCTAACTAAGCGTGCAGATGGTTATTCTGGATTCCGGTAGATGGCGCACAACGATCAATTAAACAAAATATGTGCATTAAAATACGCTTTATTTACCTAACACACACTATTCATACATACCGGTATATAACTTTACTCTTTGACTCAACTGTCATGCACGGTTGAGCGATTTATCCTCAGATTTATCGTATGCCATGTGTCGCGTATTGTCGTATTCTAGTAAAATTTTGTTTTTGTAGGCGCAGTATAGTTGCTACACACACACACACACACATCGAATTTCGTTTTATCAACTGTTCGATAGATGGCACTAGGTATGTCACAATTTATCTAGTATAGTAGTGAGATCAAAAATAATAAGTCGAACTACTAGGTACCGGCGAAAATAATAAGTTTTACGCGGGCTTTGTTCTAATGTATGGAGTGAGCAATCTATCCTTCCTTTATTTATTTATGGTAGTACCTTAAAGCGTTTGTCAGCCGTTTGTCTTGCTCAAACTAAAATTCATTCAAAATTTTTTGAGAGTCCCAGGCTAGATTAAGGTTGTGTATTCTGCTTGGTGAGGTTTACATTTACTGAAATTTTACACCAACCACCCTGTCAAGTACGCTAGTTCTATTCTCACTACGAGTTTCAGTGAGCTACAGTCGTTTGAAAGTCCCTGCAAGCCGATAAGCCTCTAGAGAACGACCGTGTGACTGCAACAAAGTTGTCCATTTAAGGGTCCGTATAAAGTCAAATGCACAACTTCAAATGACCATTTCACATTTTGTAACTTGGTCATTCGGTTTAATAAAAATAATGTAGATAGCAGACTATAAGAAGGCTAATCTAAACATTTTGGAAAAGTTCACTCGATATAAAAAAACCAGTCAAGTGCGAGTCAGATTCGTGTACCTAGGGTTCCGTAATTCGACAGTTTTGGGAACAGAAAATTAAATTTTGTCATTTTGTTTTCGTGAATTTCTCAACTGCTATATTTTTCTGTAATCTTTACGTAAGCACATATTACCATTATTTTTTTATGTTTTTCGGTCTACCAGTTTTGGAGATAAGGGGGGAGATAAATTTTTTGGCAGATTATCGAGGGTTTCTCGAAATAGATGCAAATAAATATAGCAAAGTTATATATGTTTACAATCAGCTCCTTAATTTCTTCAATTTGATACTTATGTTGTATTTTTATATTTCTCGCTTGTATTCAACTTTTTTTTATCGCCATTGTTTTCCTATAATTGGCCAGTTATGGCCTTAAATTGTCGTTTTTTTAATCGTTTTAGTTTTTTTAGCCAATTATAAGAAAACGCTACCGATTAAAAAAAATTGAACACAAATGAGAAATAAAAAACCAATAAAAAATATTTTATAGAACTACACAAATTGAAGGAATTAAAGAGTTGATTATAAAAATATGTAGTTAAGCTATATTTTTTTGCATCTATTTCGAGAAAGCCACGAAAAACCACCAAAAAAATTATGTCCCCTCTTTCTTATGTCCAAAAACGGTGGACTGAAAAATATAAAAAAATAATAGTAATATGTGCTTACGTAAAGATTGTAGAAAAATATAGCTATTGAGAAATTCACGAAAACAAAATGACAAAGTTATTTACGGAAATATTTTGAACAATTGAATTTTTTTTACACCGTCTTATGTGGGCAAATTAATGCTATTTTTGTGCTCAATTTCAAGTCCGTATGTTTAATTACCATATGGACATGTATGACCATGTATACCATATGGTACGTCATATGGACGGACGGATGGGCAACGGAGTCTCACCATAAACGTTCCTTTTGTACCTCTTAGGTACTATGGAACCCTAAAAATATGAAGTTACCTCTAAATATGATATTTTTCGAGTGTTAAAGGGCCTTTCTTAATTTATACAGCCTTGAAATTTGTATTAAAACTAAGTGAACAATACTAAACAAGCATAAACATTGTAGAATATTTTAATAATTTTATCTAAAAGCCGAGTTATTAAGGCTGTTGTAGCCACCAACGACCTTGAGTCGACTTGTGTCGGTACTAATATCGACAGAAACTATATTGAAATAACGTTCATGACAGCGCGTATTGCATTACGTCACTGGGTCTCCAAATAGCGCAAAATAGGCTCTAAAAATAATTGAAAAATTTATAAAAATTTATACAATTTGTCGCTAAAATTTTTCAAAAATAATTAAAGGAACTCATTTGTTATTATACTCGTAATATCGTCAATTTGACTAAGTTTCAATTTGTTTTTTTGTATACCTTATTAATTAAATCGGACCTTAGTATTAAATTGGACTCTGTTTTGTTATTTATTTTGTTAAATTATAGGTAAAAAATGAAAATTCTAATCAATGCACATCATTCCTCATGTTCTGTGATATATCATACATCTTTTCAATTTTTTTTACTAAATTAACATCTGAGTAAAACCCGACCTTGTAATTGGTCACCAGCTGTGAGAACCACCTTAAATCAAAACGCAGTTTTTCGTGAGCGCGAATTTCTTGGTGGTCGTAACATTCACGGCTAAGGGCACGCTATTTTATACTAAAAGGAAACGTCATAGACTTCTGTTCTGATTGATGCAAAATAAGGTGCTCAATTTGATTTTATATGCAGCCTTAAGACGAGCTGCCAAATTCTGTGGATGTCAGAGTTTGAAGCCACGTCTGCTTACTCGAATGGCACGCTCGTGATTTTATAACTAAGTTTGACCGTCGGGGTTGAAATAGATTAGGTACTATCGAAGGAATGTGGTTTATATGAGGGTACTGTAGATCATGTGTTTTTTGAGTGTCAAAGATTACAATGTACTCTTTATACGATTTACTCCCTCCACGAATCTCTCGTCCCGTCAACTACAGCTTTTTGCTGACTTTTGTAAATAGTCCTCTTATACAGTGTGTCCGTCGTACAAGTGCACATCCGAAAGTGGGTGAAACTAGATCTAAATATATCGACAAAAACAAAGAAAAAAAATTTTTAGATTTTTTTTTTAATCTTGGAAAAATACTTCACCTGGGTATCTTTGTATGGGATGCGAGCGCAGTGCCTTTGGTTAACCGCTCGTAGAAAATATTATATTTATGATAAAACGTTGTATTTGTTTTTGTTAGAAAGGTAATGGAATAGGCAATGATAAATAGGAAAAAAACTGTAGTAAAACGGGGACATTATTTTGAAAAAATTTACCATTACTGAAAAAAAAGACGGAAAAATTAAAGAAATAATCTTTTAGGATAATTTTTTTTATGGTAATGGTAGTTGATTATATTTTGTTTTTGATTTGGTATGCAACGTCTATTCTTAAGGATTATAACAATTTTATGTCATTGCATTACTCGCGATAGATCAAAAGTTATGACATATTTTATGCATAGTCTCCATGGTAGGCAAAAAAAATTCAAAATAGAAACAAAATTTATTACGTGGATGTAAAACTTTGAAAAACCTTTCAAACAAAAAGCCAATAATGGAAATAGCTATTGTATTACAGGAAAATGATGAAATTATGAATCTGTAAGAAAATTTCGTCAATTTCGTAGGTAAGCACCCAATATTAAAAAACCGGCCCAGTGCGAGTCGGACTCGCGCACGAAGGGTTCCGTACCATTATTTATAAATACGGCAAAAAAATCACGTTTGTTGTATGGGAGCCCCCTTAAATATTTATTTTATTCTGTTTTTTAATATTTGTTGTTATAGCGGCAACAGCAACACATCATTTGTGAAAATTTCAACTGTCTGTGAGAGACAGACAGACGGACAGCGGATTCTTAGTAATAGGGTCCCGTTGGTTACCCTTTGGGTACGGAATCCTAAAAATGGAAACTCACGAGAGAAATTATGCAAAATGCCGGATAATGGCTGTTTTTCCATTTAACGGTTTTCCGACGGCACGGCAACGGCGACGGCGACGGCACGGCGACGGCACGGCACAAAACCGAGCAACGTTTTTCCATTTACCGGTTTTCCACCGGCGACGGCGACGGCTTTGCGACGGCTTTTCGGGCAGTGCTTGAGAAGCAGCTGACACGGTTGGACATCTTTGTGGGAATATGCGTTTGAAATGAACCTTTCACACAATAAAACTTCTCATTATTATCTACAAAAAAAGCCTTACTTAATTAGTATATTTTCATTATAATTTGTCGACTCCCCTCTTTGCCGAACGCGGCCGACCACCTGCAACCTATGCGCAGCCATCATATTTAGTCTGCTTCGACGCTATCCCTCTATAATTTGTGTTCGACGCTTTGCGACGAGAAGACTATGCTGGCTGCGCCAACGAGCAAAATTAGAAATATACCGACAATTTGTGAAGATATTCATACCATAGTTTCAAAATACACTGTATCAATTTAGTACATACATTTAATTGTTTTATTTTCTTATTTATTAGTTGTGATTTACGGTAATTAGGTGCAATTGAATATTTTACTAGCGCAAAGACTATTTATTCGATTATTACAAATATTAGTGTTTTATGACGGAGTTCTATTAATGTCGCTCTGCTGTCTATCCGTCCGTCCATCTGCCTGTCTGTTTGTCCGTCGTACGTCCATCTGTCATGCGAATCGGAGCCCTTTTTAGAACCTATCAAATGTAAATTTTTTTGCGGTCGTGTAGCCCCTGGCTAACCGATCACTGTAGTTCAAACCCAAACTCGCTAGGACCAGCGGTTCAGAAGATATGGAAGATATATTTATGGTAATTTTTATTTACTTTCGACTTTTTTTATTTAATTTTCAGTCAGATCTTGTCGAGCACTTTTCTTAGAGTACCATGAACATGGCTCCAGCTCCAGTTTGGGAGATACGGTCCGTCAAAGTTTTACCAGTGGGGCGGGGGGGGGGGGGTAGATCTAGGGGGGTACTAGGGTTGTACCACCGACCGTTCCGAAGATATGGCTGAAAAAATTTTTTTTCGAGACGCCAAAAAAAGAATTAAAGAAAATGATATATTTTTGACACCCTATCGTCCAACCGCTAGGGCTGTACCACTTTCCGTTCCAAAGGGCCGAAACAAAAAGATTTTTCGGGACATGTCTAGTGTCAAAGTCAAAAAGTACATCCCTAGGAACTGCGCACGCGAGCGCGAAGCGCTATAATGTCAGTTTTTCCCATCCCTAGTGTCAAAGTAAAAAAAATGTCAGAGTACATCCCTAGTGTCAGAGTAAAAAAAAAATTTCAAAGTACGACCCTAGTGATGGGACACACTGACACGAACTGCGCACGCTTGCGCTTCGTGCTCGTAATCTTATTCGTATGGCTCGCTTAAGTACCATACAAATTCCCATACATTCTGCCATTTTGAAAAACTGTCAAAAGTCATTTCAAATGTCTAAAAAATGTCAAATGTCAAAGTTGTTCACCAGTCAGAATTAAATTCCTGACATGACACCCATACATCACTATCATGTCAGAACACTCCTTCCGACTAAACTACTATGTCAATGTATATTATTAACAATCCCATTTTTGGGTTGACAGTCGTTTTATTAACACACTGAATCGTCAGTTCTAATATAACTCTTATTTATAACAACTCACAAGTAGAATATTAGTTGAAACTGACTCTGAGAGACACATTTAGGTTAGGCATAGTTAGGTAGGTTCTTCTCGTTTTATGTTGGTTAGAGGTCAAACGCTCAAGGGCATTCACGATACTTTAAGCCTTAAGGCTTAGACTTTGGTATTTTAAGAGGCCGGCGCAGTAATCCTTGTTCATACAAACGAAATACCAACATCATTTGTAAATCATAGATATTCTTAGGATAGTGTGTGTTTATTCCGATTGGATATCAGAATATCTAGGTCCCTAAATATATATTTTGAAAGGACACTGATTTAAAGACGACACTATTGTCTATTTAAAATTTCCATAGAAAGCTTATTTCTCTCATATTTCATGTTTAAGTCAGCGTTCTTATTTATTATATATTTGGGAACCTAGATATTATGTAATGCAATCGGGATAAATAGACACCACCTATAAGAATATCTATGATTTACAAATGGTTTTGGTATTTCGTTTGTATGAAATAGGATTACTGCACCGGCCTCTTAAGGGTTTTTGCTTAAATATGCCGAGTCAGCTAC
This sequence comes from Ypsolopha sequella, assembly GCA_934047225.1. Classification (NCBI taxonomy): domain Eukaryota; kingdom Metazoa; phylum Arthropoda; class Insecta; order Lepidoptera; family Ypsolophidae; genus Ypsolopha; species Ypsolopha sequella. Next base: position 17,623,975 of record OW203996.1, read on the forward strand.
TTATCTGATCAATGTTAAACTCACAAATATGGTTTTTCAGACCTTTATCTTTCCGTTGTAAAGTAATTTACCCAATTGGAAACATTTCACTCGATAGAATTTATTTATGAAAATGGTGACTTTTAAGATATTAATACGTAGGTATTATGTCTAAGCGGCTTGAGTTTTATGCCTGAAATTACTGCTATAACAATAACATGTTTTTTTAGGGTTCCGTAGTACCTAAAAGGTACAAAGGAACCTTTATGGTGAGACTCCGTTGTCCGTCGGTCCGTCCGTCCGTAAGTCACAGCCTCATAACTCTAGCACCGTTAAAGATGAAGACTTGAAATTTGGCACAAAAATAGAATTCATTTGCCCACATAAAAAAACTTTAAAAAATTTTGATAAATTTAAAATTGTTGAATATGTTTCCAAAACAACAGAGAGAAAAATAAAAAATATTATCCTCAAAATAAATATGGGTATCAAATTGTAGATAATAAAGAGCTGATTGCAAAAATATATACTTTTACCATATTTACTGGCACGGATCTCGAGATATTTTTAAAAAACCATAAAAACTTATGTTCCCCCCTTATCTCCGAAACTGGTATACCGAAAAAAATTATGATTATAGATCATAACTGGCCAATTACAGGAAAACTATAGCGATTTAAAATAAGTTGCAGACAAATGACAAATATATAAAAAGTAAAAAATATATATATATTTTATAAATACAATATTGGTATCAAATTGTAGGTACTCGTATTAAAAAGTTCATTGCAAAAATATATAGTTTGGATATAATTACTTGCATCTATTTCGAGAAATCCTTGAAAAACCCCAAAAAAATGCATGTCCCCCTTATCTCTAAAACTGGTCGACCGAAAAATATAAAAAAAATCATGGTAATATGTGTTTACGTAAAGATTACAGGAAAAATATAGCCGTAGAAAAAATCACGAAAAAGACATGACTAAATTAGTTTTTTCATCTACGATACGGAACCCTAGGTACGCGAGTCTGACTCGCACTTGACTGGTTTTTTTTTTCGTTGTAGGGACAAAAATTTCCTAGAACAAATACTTTTTCGGAAAATCCAGAAAAACCTCGAAAATTCACTGATTGCGCGTGCTGGCAGCGCACGAAGCGAGCGTTCCAATGTAGACTTTCTGACAATATAATTAAGTTCAAAATGACTCAATAGGATTGCTGTGCCCCATGGCCCAGGCCTTAAGTGATTTTGAATTCAATTATATTGTTAGAAAGTCTACATTAGAACGCTCGGTTCGTGCGCTGTGGACGCGCATAATCAGTGAATTTGCGAGGTTTTTCTGGAATTTCTAAAAAGTATTTAGAAATAAATAAAAACACATTTATTTGCAATTTGAGGAGCGTACTTTGCGATTTTTTTCTATGGAGTCCCTTAATTATATCTTCTTTTTTAATATATATATTTTTAATTTTTTTAATAACGTTAATACTGACGTTATGAATTAAACAAAATAGTTTCATTTAAAAATACATATTTTAATAAACTTTGATTAGCAATTAGTCGGTATATAATAAAATAGGCCAAGTGCGAGTCGGTCTCGCGCACAAAGGGTTCCGTACCATTATCTATCAGCAAAAAAATCATGTCTTTTGTATGGGAGCCCCCCTTAAATATTTATTTTATTTTAATATAATTATTTATTTTTAAAGTGAATATATAACTTAATATTCTGTGAATATTTCAAGCGTCTACCTGTTGTCGTTGTCAATACCGAGCAAAAACGAGCAAAAAAATCTTGTTTGTTGTATGGGAGATCCTTAAATATTTATTTTATTCTGTTTTTTAGTATTTCCTATTATTATTAAGATACAGCCTGGTGATAGACGGACATGACAAATGTATGACGCACATGACAAATGGCTGTTTAGAAATGTGTCCCCTGCTATCAAGATATATTTATAATAATTTGCTTCCGACAGATTTGACAGATGAGTAGACAGACATAGACAGAATACTTTTTTTATAAGCAATCACACATCACAATCAGTATAAGTCTAAAATTTATCAAGGGACGTCATAACCGACAGTTTTTTACAAAATCATAAAAAATAATGGTTAATTTGTATACTAAAATAATGAAAACTATGTCCCAAAACGGCGTACATTATATGAAAAAAAAATTTTTTTCTAAGCTTTGTGAATTGCTACGAGTATAATGAATTGCTTTGTTAAGGGGGAACGAGTCGTATCCTCTACGAAACGCACAGCTTAAGATGGTTCTTATTATTTTTGAATTACAGATATTAAAGAAATGTGATTTATGGCATTTCGTGAACGTAGTTTAATGTCAGTTAGGCTATTCTGGCAAAATGTTATTATTTTATGCATTACGTTGTAAATGTATGGGCACACAAACCTAAATCACGCTTTTAAGTATGTGTGCCCATACACTTACAACGTAATGTATAAAATAACAAAACTTTCCCGGAAAACCCCAACTGACACTAAACTGTGTTCGCGAAATGCCATAAATCAATTTTATTTAATATCTGTAATTCAAAAATAAGAAAAACCATCTTAAGTTGTGCGTTTCGTAGAGGATACGACTCGTTCCCCCTTAATATACGCACATTTTTTTGTATAAGATCAATAAATTATCTTCACTAATTGTAATCTATTTACACAATACTGTCTCCAACTGCAGCCGTGGCAGATATTTTGATAGCACCTTATACATATTAGAATTAGAGTCTCATTTGTACGCTAATGCATGAAATCGTATAAAACTTAAAATAACTTTATCTATTGCCCAAACTACATTTTGGTTACACAATTTGTGTAAAAATTACAGCCAATTACTCGAAAATCTTGTGTTTTAAACTCAAAATATCAATAATAGGGTTTTCTAAAATAAACGACTTTCTTTTTCTAAATTTGGAAATAAATTGTATTTTGGTAGTTACTAAATATATGATAAATGCAGTTGTTTGGTATGTGTGATACATAGGATAACAATAAAAATAAAAGTGACCGTTTAGCCTTAAAATTAATTAAAACACATAATAAAATTTAAGTAACACATCAAACTTGTCTCCTAGACTATAATTAAAAAATCTTTGCCATTTTAACCATATCTTGTACCTTGCTAAGATATTGCTGTTGTGTGCGTGATGTAGTTCGTGCGTACTAGCACCCATACATATCAGCCGCGCAATGTACCTTTGTATAAAGATAAACTACATGGTAATTATTATTACGTAACACACAATGTGCAGTTTCCCACTTTAGAAATTTCTTGGCTAGACTTAGCAATATTTTTGAAGTTTATAGCTACAAAAAAATATTCGGTGGCTAAATATTTTAGCTACTTGTTCTAGCCACTTTTTATAAAATTAATTACCATCATAACTTGCCCTTTTAGCTCGAGTTTAGTAGGCGATTTTTATGAAATCGTTCACAGAATATAATAAAACAACTGGTTAATTCGAGAGGGCGTCTGTCATGATCACTTCGGACATTAATTTAACTTTAAAATTGCACCTACCTTGCAAATACCTGTTTTATGCTTCATTATTAAAATGAATAACGTTCAAAATGTAAATTTTATATTTTATTTCATTCTAGCCACTTTACTACCTACAATGCATTTTCCCAAATCTAGCACCTTTTTGGGGGAAGGTGGCAACACCACCGGCAAAGCAGTGGGAAGCTTGCTGTCGCCGGCGACGGCAACGGCGGGAACCCCCCACACCGCACCGCCCCCGCTCACGCACACTGCCTTAGGTTATGTAATTACGCAACACATGTGCAGTTTTAAGGTGAACGCGCACTTATCCGCACCGCATTAACCGCATGCACTGCAGTCATCAATAAATGGTATCGTGCACCTATCTGGATCTTCTACATCGACTGCATTGCATGGCATCCACCATTTCATTTAGTGTTCATCGTAAAACTGCAGATGACTTAATCAGAACAATGCCGTGTGCATCGATGCTGCTGCTGTTATCAGCTGCGGCTTTGGATACTACAGCTCGAATGGGTGTCGAATAGAACTTCATACTAAGAATTCAAACGCGGCGACTAGCGACTGTGGGTCCGGCGGTGCGGACAAGTGCGCGTTTACCTTTACCACCCAGCACGTGGTGGGAAAGCCGCGACGGCGCGCCGTCGAAGCATCGCCGTTGCCGGTGCCTTGCCGTTAAGTGGAAAAGGCGTGCATATAAATTCATACATTTTTGCCTCCACCTTCGCCGTGCCGTCGCCGTCGCCGTTGCCGTGCCGTCGGAAAACCGTTAAATGGAAAAACAGCCATTCGGTTTTACGTTGAAGCTGAACGCAGTTCCCGCCTTGGCCCCATCGGGGATAAATAGATTGCTGCATTAAATTGTAATTTATTCATGTAAAGTCCTGATCTGTAAGTTGGCAGTATGTGTCAGAGAATTTAGGGTTGCTTACTAAGAATTATGTTTCTAAGCAGTGTCAGGTCAGCCGAGTACATATGACTGAAGAACCTCTATAAACCATTGTACATTGCGCGCCAATCTTTTAGTCGCCTCTGAAGATAGCCGCAAGAGGCGACGCAATAGGCGTTTTACGGTGTCAGGGGGACGTTACAGGAGCGAGGGCGCGGAGCACACCCGCCTGCGTGCTGCACCACACCCCCTGCTCGCCATTTAGCAGGTGTCAACACTTATGCGTTAGTGTTAGTGCAACGTCCGTACACTACACACGCGCGCGTTGCCTGAAAAATACCCTCGAGGAAAAAATTCCATGATTCTTTCAGTTTATCGTTGAATCTGTTTGTTTTTGTTTTTGTTGCCTTTATTTGTTGTTTTGTTGATTTAGTTTGTTAAAGTTTATTGTTGTTGTTATAAGAATTTACAATATTGACAATATAGGAAAATGGTGTTTATATTGATGCGTTTTATTCATATAGTTAAGATTGCACTAAAATAATAAATACATAATTAAATAGGTAGGTACAACAAGTTCACCTTCCCACTTATAGTAAACATTTAATAAACAATCGTTAATATAATTGTTTCCTTGACTATACCTGCGCAAGCTTGCACTCGTAACTCATTCAGAGGTGACTAAAAGATTGGCGCGCACTGTATCCAATTTCATCTCAATTCTTTTTTCGGCCTTGCCTTGCCGTGCTCTTTGTAAAGTTCCTGCACTTTATTCGAGAGACCTTTATGAAAACTCTTCTCTTTAGCTTCCTACAAAAATAAAACTAAAGTATTTGACACTTTTTTGCGTTACAAAAAAACATTTATAGAATGCATGCACTATGCAAATTGTAATAACATCGAATATACGCAACTACAAGTGAAGCACAAAAAGTATAGTAGGTACAAAATCTTTAGTTGAGTGCGAGGGCGAGTGATATACATAAATAGTGACCATTGGGCATTCTGTGCATCACGAAATAATGAAAAAGAAATCTTATCTACGAGTTTGACAACCCTCACAGAGAAAAGCTAGTTCCATCACATGTCGCAGAGTTGCATTACCGGTTTATCGCGGCCGCACATCCTGCATGCATCGACACTTGCATGATCCTTGATTCACGCTTCGAAATAGAGCCTCCTTACTCAGTCTGTCCTTATCGAACAGAGTGAGGTGAAGAGGGATGGTGTGCTATGTGGAGAGGCTGGTAATCAAATAGTTCAGATGACTGTAGCAGCCGTTGGGAATAAAGTTCGTCGGCGTATGTCACGATGCACGGCTAGGTTTCCTTTTCCGACATATAGTAAACTGTGTTTACATTGTAACTAAAAGTAACATTGTAACTGGGGAAAGACGCCTAAACACTAGCTTTGAACAAACTATCTCCCGAGGCTACACATGTACTTAAATTCAAATAGTTTATTTTGCAAAGCAGGTATCCATCCATCCATCCATCAGCCTAGTTCGTCCACTGCTGGATATAAGCCTTTCCAGGAATTTGCCACTCCCGGCGGTCATCCTGCAAGAATTGCCCACACTCACACACGCTGGGCAGGCGGGTTGGTGAGCGCAGTGTTGGAACCCTCTCACCAGAAACGCCGCTGAACGTCACCAGTCTGTTCCATATAAGGCCCGGCTATTAGGGATGGATATACCGCCATCCATCGGTCCCAGGCATGGTGGACCTCCTGGTTTTTTGCCTGTGTCGCCTTACTCTCCCCCGAATTACTTCGAGGGGGTCACCAAGTAAGATGGTGGTACCTCCACAGTCGAGCCCGGCATCAGCTCTACCACCTTGTAAGTAGGTATATAAAATAATAAATGTATATGAACTAGAACTATTATGAACTATTATGTAGCAATTAAAATGATAAGTAAAATATATCTTATACAAGATGAAATCCAATTAATCGCCCGAACCCACACCGGAGACCCGGCCAGGGACCAGGAACAAGGTTCAATTATCACCAACTGAGCCCCGAGCACGAATCCAGGCGGCCGACCAAATCCCATCCTATATACTACATACTAATACGTTACATATATAAATACATGCCTACCTCCGCCCATTTGATTAGTCTTGCTAAGGAGAATGGCAAGAAACTTAGCAAGATCTTGTCTTTTGTTAACATAAAATTTAGACTATATAAATGACTTATGTCTACTTTAACTAAGGGATAAGAAAATATAAGACAGCAGGAATTCAGGTTATTGAAAAAAAAGAAAAACATATATATACTTTCTTTATATATATATATATATATATATATATATATATATATATATATATATATATATATATATATACGACATGAATCCCCGACGGCTTGTCAGAAGTGTTCCTGGCTGTTAGTATATATTCGGTTTACCCGCGTTTCACCGACGATTTTTACGTCCCAACGTGATGGGTGGTGATGAGCTCTATCGCTGTACTCCGGGCACAAATACACGCTTTTCCTCACGATGTTTTCCTTCACCGTTCAGCAAGTGGTAAGTAAGAACAAATACTATGCACATAAATTCCGAAAAACTTATTTTTGCATGCCCGACCGGGGATTGAACCTAGATCTCAAGATTGAGTCTACCCCTGAGCTACCGCCGCAAGAGCAATTTAAACTAATAAAAGACAATTTAAACTCGTCTCTAAAACATTTCCACGCGTTTCCACAATTTTAATACAAAATTCCTGAGGCGAAATATGACGGAACGTCAGAGAGTATCCTGTAAAGTGTAGCCAGGCGAAATGGAAAATTTTCCCGCTTTTAAAAGGTAACTTTGTTAAAGCCTGCAATAGTTTGTTTGCGCTGAAGTCGCTATTGTTTGAACACAAAGCCGAATTGTACGTTTTCACAAACGATACGAACAAACATTTACAGTGTGTTTTCATCGTATTATTGGTTTACCATGTTTTGAATGCAGGATTTAATTCACCTTAAAATAACAATTAGCGTCCAAATCATTAAGATACGCGACGAGTTAAGAATACTTTTATTTGAAAATTAAATCATAAAGTGTCTACATATAATAAAAAAATCAACAGCGTATGTTAGACAGCAAAGGATATATTAGTTACAAAGCATAGCGCATAGCGTCTAAAACTATCGCAAAAAAGCATATCTTTCGACAGAATTTACTTCTGTCAAACCTTATTTTTAAATCACTCACGCTTCCCAGTTTCATTGAATATGACTTTCCATGCATATTTCGTAAACTAATATTATTATAATATTACATAAACTGTGTCTTAGGAGCTCTCATTTTGTGACATCATTGAATTCTCTAAGCAGCCAAAATATAAGTCCACGGTGTGTTGCATTAAGTAGTTAGTTTTATCCGGTTTTAGCCGGTTGTTTACGAAACTTGGCAAACCACAGAATGATATTCGGATTTTTATAACATTTAGGTCACAGACCACTTAGCCATTAGACACCAACCACGGACAAATGAGATTTTTTCCGCCACTGCCGGGGAGATGCGGGTGATGCGGGGAGGTACTAAGTAAGGAAATAGAGATGGGATAGTATGGAATGGCATTTGTATAGTAGTGCAATTGCACTGATGTGTTGGTGAAAAAGTTTTGCACTCCTTACGACGTCTAATGGCTTGGTGGTCTGTGATCTAGGTATATTTTACTTGTCTTCACGCAGAATAATAAATTTCATGAACATCGCCTCGATAGATTCTGAAATATGGGCCTCAGAAAATAGCTTATTTCAGCACTCAGTCACCGACTGACCCACCTGAATACAAATCAAAAGTTCAAGGTCACTTCTACTCACCTCTATTATTACAAGTGCTCATCAGATGCATGAAAAAACTTGATTTGCAACGGATCCGTCGTTGCAGCCTACGTCACAAATTCGGATTCCACACATTTCATGCGATTCGAAAAAGGGAAAGTGTTTAAATTGTTTTTGAGGTGAGCCGTTTTACAAACAACAAGTGTATTTGATAAAGGGCGATATTCGCAACTGGAACAGGGGCCCATAAGCTGTCCCAGATTTATACTTTATAAATGTCTTATATTCTATAAGAAATATGTACAAAACGTCCTACCAGACAGTTGTATGATGACGTCATCTGCTGGTCCACGCATGAAGACCCTCTGCACGTGGACTCAAAGACGTTCCGGTGATGTGGCACGTTGTTTCACCTCCCCGATGAATCTACACACAACCCTCCTACCCCGGGATGCATCCGAAACCCAGAAAAAGTGATAAATGACAAGTCCACTTGTCGGAAGCCGCGTGGACACAGGTTATGTCACAAACACAAAGGGAATACACTTAAAATGGTCTTCACACCAAAATAACGTTATATCCTGACTAATTAATGTTTTTTAAGATGTCCGCATCTGGTTTTAAATCTTTTATAATTAATTTTACAAATATTAGGAGAAAGCACTTCCGTTCATCGGAATGGCGACCAAGCAAGAGCGCAGTGTTACCACACACAAAAAACAAAACGTTGACCGAACAATCCACAGATGCGTTCTAAAAATATACATTTTATTCATAACATGCCCCCGCTCCGGGCGGAGTAATCAGACCGCTAGCTCATACAACCGGGAGACGGGAGAGAGTTGTCATGGCTCGTCGCAAAATCGAACCTTCGACCAACACCTCTGCGACGCGTGGAGTTCCGTCTCCGCCAAAAATCAACTTTAATATACGGCCCCGGCGCCAGAACAAGGATGGCAAATTCATATCCTTTAAAAGAACTAAATCTCCTTCCCTAGGAGGCTCAGTCCTGTCTGTCCACTTCACCCTTTGCTGCAACAGATGCAGATACTCAACCGACCATCGATTCCAGAAGTCCTGGCCCATTTGTTGCAACATTTGAAAACGCGACAACCGTGTCATATGTTCTCCCTTCCAGGGGTATTCCGGCAAGGCAGTGAGCGGCTGCCCAATCAAAAAATGGCCAGGAGTGAGGACCTCGAGGTCGTTTGGATCAGAAGACAGGGGACAGAGAGGACGAGAATTTAGGACCGCTTCCACTTTACAAAATACAGTGGCAAGCTCCTCAAAAGTTAAAACTGTTTCCCCAATAACGCGGCGGAGGTGGGTCTTCGCCGACTTGACGGCAGCTTCAAAAATCCCCCCCCCAGTGAGGGCAATTTGGAGGACTGAACCGCCAAGTTACCCCTTTCCGGGCGAAGACTTGACTTAAACTAGCATAGTTATTTACAAAAAAATTATCAATATCTTTTAGATAGTTAGCAGTACCTTTGTAGTTTGTGCCATTGTCGGAGCGAACAAGTGAAGGTAGACCTCTACGCGACACGAAACGGTCCAACGCGGCGACGAAGGCCTCAGTAGACAAAGCTGAAACCACTTCCAAGTGGACAGCCTTGGTGGCCAAGCACACAAATACACATAGGTATGCTTTGACAACCCGAGCGTTGCGAACGGTGGATGTTTTGACCGAGAATGGTCCCGCCATGTCGGTACCAACTCCGTCAAAAGGCCTGGAAGGATTGACCCGGTCTGCAGGCAGGTCACTCATTTGCGGCTGCATGAGAGAAGCCTTAATCCTGTAACAAGGAAAACAACTAAAAAGCACATTACGAATTACTCGGCGAGCAGACAAAATCCAGTACTCTCGCTGTAGTATCGCCATCAGGGCAGTACTGCCCGCGTGTGCATTGCGAATGTGCCGGTCTGACACCAAGAGCTTCACCAAAGGTCCACCTTTAGGTAAAAGCAAGGGATGACGACTTCCGTATGGCAGGTCGGCTTGTCGAAGTCGGCCTCCAACACGCAAAAGTCCTTCAGAGTCTGTGAAAGGATTCAATTTAGCGACCGCTCCTTTCAGCTTGGCGCGACCCTCACGCAATATTTGAAGTTCCGACTTGAAGCGGTCCGCTTGAAGTACACGAACCCAGTGTATCATCGCGTTCCGACGCTCCTCTGCACTCACGGCTGGGGACAAAAGTTCATTTTGTGGATGTCGACAGTTATGGATGAAACGCTTCATCCAGCTAGTAATTACCAGTAATTTATCCAGACTGCTGTATCGACCAGGCAGCCAATCAGGATCCAAGGCCGGTTCCACGATCAGAGCGTGAACACGTAACCCTGGCAAAATCTGGGCTGTTCTGTCCACCTGCTGGACAGGCCACGAAGATTCCTCTCCTTCCAGCCACTCTGGTTTCCACCAAAGTGGATGAGACACCAGTTCTGGAGCAGTACAACCCCGAGACGCACAGTCCGCTGGGTTGCAATCACCTGGAACATGACGCCAAATAATGTTAATTCCTACATTTTGAATTTGAGAAACCCGGTTTCCTACAAAAATTTCCAAAGTATGTGGAGCAGCACGCAGCCATGCCAGCGCCACTTGACTATCTGACCAAGCAAAGACATTCTGAATGTCAACATTAGGGGCCAACTCACGAGAGACATGGCTTAACAGCCTGGATAACAAATGGGCTCCGCTTAGCTCCAATTTTGGAATAGTCAGACGGGTGCGAATGGGTGCAACCTTGCTTTTCGCTAAAATTAATACGACGTTGACCCGGACTCCGGTATCAACCGTCCGTAAATACACTGCTGCAGCGTACTCCCGCTCAGATGCATCGCAAAACCCATGAAGACTCACCTGACACTTGCCTGGCGGTAAAATTTTACGAGGCAAAGCCACCTGATTGACTTCCTCCATCGAGGTGATCAAATCCAGCCAGGTGTCCAACGGAGGCCCGATGAGCGGCTCGTCCCACGAAACTCCCAGAGTCCAGAGCTGCTGCAGAAGACACTTGGCCAAGAAGATGACTGGACAAATCCAACCGTTTGGATCAAACATGCGAGCTACCGTGGACAGCACCGTCCTCTTAGTCCAGACCCTCTGTGACTCCAATTCCACCTGAAACGTGAAAATATCATTGACAGGTTGGTATTTCATTCCTAATACTGCTATCATGTTAGGATCCTCTACGTCAGCAAATAAGTTTGGATTCTGTTGGTGATCCTCCGGAATACCTTCCAACAGTTTAGGGTCATTTGAAAGCCATTTCCTAAGTTCATAACCTCCCGTGGCAAGAATTGCAATTAACTCGTCCCGTAATATGAGAGCCTCCTCAATATTTTGAGCCCCGGTGCACACATCATCAACATAGATATCTCGTGCCAATGCGGCCGCCGCACGGGGAAAGCGGGCTCGTTCCTGCTCCGCCAACTCCAACAAGCACCTAATAGCAATGTATGGACTGGATTTCAAACCATATGTGTTGGTGTTGAGCTCGTAGACGGTTACCGGATCATCCGGGTGTTCGCGCCAGAGAATCAGCTGAAACCGCCTGTCATCTGGGTGGATAACCGTCTGCCGGAACATCATCCTGATGTCTGCTCCAAATACCACCTGGTGTCTCCTGAAATTTAAAATAACGTCAATAACATCCCGGTGTAACTTGGGACCGGAATGTAAACATTGGTTCAAATTGACTCCAGTAGAAGTGGGGGCCGAACCATCGAACACAGTTCTCAGTTTGCCCGAAGAAGCCTTCAACACTGCATGGTGAGGCAGAAAGTAATGCTCAGTGGACGTCCAATCTACTCGAGCCGGAGACATGTGACCTAATGCTTCATACTCGCGCATAAATTCTATATATTTATCGCGAAGCACAGGATCGCGCTGCATGCGCCGCTCCATGGACAACAATCTTTTCTCTGCCAGTGACCTTGATTGACCTAGAACAGGAGAAGATACAGTAAATGGTAACCTAGTTACGAAACGACCGGAATTCAACCTCGTCGTGTTGGCTTGAAAAAATGCCTCACACTCTACATGGTCCGGGTCCACCCTAGAGACCATGGGAGGTTCCTCAATTTCCCAAAATTGTTGCATCGTCTTGGCAAGAGATGCTGATGCTATGATTTTCAACTCGTCCGGAGCATAGTCATCAAAGACTGGTCCCATTATAGAAAACCCAAATATTGTGGAAACCGCCACTAATGGTGAGGGATCCAGAGTCTTCTGAGTACCTAATAGGATCCATCCTAACACATCCGAACCCAGGAGAACATCGACTGGGGACGGATGATAAAAACGTGGGTCTGCCAGATCCAGACCTGACGTGCACGAGATTATTGACGGTGGAAGGTCCGAAGAAGGCTGCCAGCCGACAATTTCGTCCATAACCATAGCTGCAGTCGAAATTCTCATGGTGGAGGAACGTACCGATGAAAAGGTGAAATGTGTTTGCCCTAACGACTGTTTCACCTCCAGTCCACCAATACCTAGGAGCGGCACCGACGAAACTTCCAAGTTTAATCCCAATTGTTGCGCTACTCGTGTGCTCAATAAGCATCCTTGACTACCCGAGTCGAGGAGGGCCCGGACCCTAACCCGATCCCCCTTAGGGCCCCAGACGTGAGCCATCACGGTGGGCAACAGAACCGTCCGCGGTTCCGTACTCGTAGCTGTGCAAGCTAGTTACGGATTATCCCGCCTTTGGACTGCAGGATTAATCCATTGCGCGTTGTACGGCTGGCGCGTGCATAACCCCATCCTGGGGGGAGCGTAGCCTGAGGCTCTCCCGAAGTACGGCGGGTGGTATTCCAAACACGGGTACTCATGACACGGCGGTGAATAACCCCGGAAATCCGTTTGAGCACGCTGTTCCACGCCAGCAGGTACCGAAACTGGCGCGGGGAGGGGGGGCCTAGCCCTTGACAACTCCAGTTGACCCCCGCCCGTAGGGGCCCAATTCACCACAGGGCCAGATGCATGATAGCCCGTAGGCAAGCCCTCTACGGGTCCACGCACAGGTAAATGACTCACCTCCTGATGAGGGGGCGCGCCTCGCGCCGCATTCCTCCGTTCCGACGGAGGGGAGTTTCGTCCGGCAGGATGATTCCCCTGGACTATGGGAGGAGGAGTTCTCCCTGAAGCACCTCTCCGGTTGTCCAAGGGGGGGGGGAGTTCTCCCTGAAGCACCCCCGCTCGTGGGTCGCCGATGCTGCGGCACCGGTGAAGCCGCTCCTGAAACATTGGCACATAAAATTACATGATGTGGCCCGCCACACATATTGCATCTCTGAAGCCGGGGGCAATCTCGCTCAAAATGGTTTCCCAGACAGCCGAAACACAATCCGTTACGCTTAACCAGCCGCCGTCTATCCGTAACATGTAGACGTAGCCACTCCATGCAGCGCAACAAACTATGTCCCATCTGACCACACTGCAGACAAGCCGGTTGTCCAGGAACAACGACTGTTGCAGCAAGCCGTGCCATACCACGTCCTCGTGATGACTGCGGTCCTTGTGGTTCCCTACGCCCTGTGAAACCGGCAGGTTTCCCTACCTGCGCCCCAGATGGCCCTGGATCCGGCTGTGAAGACTCCACCACCCTGGCTTCGTACTCCAAAAACTTCATCAGGTCCATGAACTTCGGTAAGTTATCACCATCTCGTTCCGCAGACTCCCGTTCAAAACGAGACCGGATGTCCAAAGGCAACTTACCTAAAATAATGTGAACGAGAAGAAAAGACCACTCGTCCACTGGTAATCCCAATGTCTTTAAGGCATTGCATGCGACGGTAACCGGAGTCAGTAACTGCTGCCTCAGCTGTGCCCGGTTGATGATTCTTGGCAACGTCAACAATTGAGACGCATGCGCATCCGCCAGCAAACGTATATTCTGATACCTATCATTTAATAGGCCCCACGCTATGTCATAATGATCATCCTCCACCCTGAGGTGCTGGATGAGCGACCTGGCCTCGCCCTCCAAAGTTGACATCAAATATGCCATTTTTTGCCTGATGTGTACGCGCATAGCTGTCAACCTGTCGACCTAACCTACCTACTTATTTACGTCAGTAATAAACCGGCGGCTGTTACACTCGGTTGTTTCCTTTATGTTCCCTTCGGTACATCTCAGTGGCGACGAGGATTGTGATTTACCCCCAAATAAAAAACTATGGCGTTTCAATTAAATATCAGCCCTTTTAATCATAATAATGATGAGTGGGATATTTTTAGTGGACGTTTGAAGCAGTTCTTCAAAATAAACAAAGTGGAAACCAAGGATCAGTGCGCAGTTTTACTCACATACCTGTCGGATGACTCATATCGCTTGGCGCGGAATCTGGTCTACCCGCGCGACTTAGAAGCTGTTACGTACAATGAGCTGGTAGAGGCTTTCAGCAAACATTTCGCACCGAAGAAACCTTCGTATGCTGATAAAGCGAAATTCTACGCGGCAACAAGGAGTCCTGGCGAAAAAATGAGTGATTGGGCGGCTCGACTCAGAGGTCTTGCAGTTTATTGCAACTTCGGGGCTGCTCTGGATGCGATCATACTTGATCGTTTCGTACTCGGCCTGGGCATCGGTCCTGAACGGGGAAAATTATTCGAGCAGGATCCAGCAACCTTGACGCTATCAAAGGCGATAGGATTGGCGGAACAAGCAGCGTGTGCTCGTCAGGCAGGGGCAGACGGTGCAGGGTTCAGTGGAAGCTCCATCAAGGAGGAGCCCATCTACTACAGCAGTGGAGGTGGACGTGCTGGCAGCAGGGGAGGCGCCGGCGACGTCTCGCATCGACGTGGAAGCACTGGTCGTGGGCAGAGGCACTCGTCTCATCGCCACGACAACGATGGAGCATCTCGCTGTGTAGTGTGTGGGATGAAGAACCACGGAGCCGATAGTTGTAAATATAAAAACTATAAGTGCCAACGCTGTGGACAAAAAGGCCATCTAAAGAAGGCCTGTAAGAACAAAACAAGACTAAATAACATTAGTGATCAACCGAACAGTGATACATACGACTCAGATTGCGAGGAATGTAAGCTATTTAACTTAAGGTATGTAAACAACAAACCCATTAATGTGGCTGTAAGGGTTAACGGTTTCCAGGTAGAAATGGAGCTCGATTCGGGTTCAGGTACCTCGGTAATGTCCGAGACATTGTACCGTAAGGAGTTCTCTGATTTAAAACTAAATAATTGTAATCTGAAACTGTGTTTGTACAATGGACATAAAATCACTCCTCGAGGGTATATTGAAACAACGGTCAAGTATAACGGTTCCGTAAAACCGTTGAACTTTTTCGTAATCAAAGACGGAGGACCGCCCTTGTTAGGTCGTGATTTCATGTCAGTATTTGGTGTTGTTTTCACCTCCCTTAATCAAAATAGTGTAGCTCCTGCGACCGACGTAGAATGTTTGATTAATAAATATAATGATTTGTGGTCAGATGAACTGGGAAAATTTAATAAGTTTGAAGTCGATTTGCATCTTAAACAAGGGTCAGTTCCGAAATTCTTCAAACCACGTCCGTTGCCCTTTGCACTTAAAGATAAAGTTGAAGCGGAGTTAGATAAGTTAGTGAATATGGGCGTCCTTATCCCAGTAAGATATTCAAAATATGGAACACCCATAGTGCCTGTGTTGAAAGCAAACGGAGACGTAAGAATTTGCGGCGATTTCGCTCTTACTGCGAATAAAGACCTTTACGTTGATAAATACCCGATGCCACGTATTGAAGAAATTTTTGCAACTTTGGGAGGTGGAGAACAATTTACGAAATTAGATTTAAAGTTAGCATACAATCAGCTGGTTTTGTCAGAAGCATCACAAGACCTCACTACGATCAGCACGACCAAAGGTTTGTTCAAATATTCACGCCTGGTATACGGTTTGGCTAGCGCGCCGGCGATTTTTCAACGTACAATGGAGACAGTACTATCAGGCATAGAAGGTATCAGTATTTTTATCGATGACGTCGGAATTTCGGGCCCCACTAGAGAAATTCATTTGCAGCGGTTAGAAATGGTTTTCAAACGGTTAAAAGATGCAGGGTTAAAATTAAAGAGGGAAAAGTGCGAATTTTTCCAAGATAGTATAACTTATCTCGGGTATGTAATCAATAAAAATGGCCTTCACAAATCACCAACAAAAGTTGAAGCTATTTTGAAAGCCCCACATCCTAAAAATATAACGGAATTAAAAAGGTTTCTCGGCATGGTAAATTATTATCGCAATTTTATTCCGAACGCATCCTCGATGCTTAGTCCGTTGCATGAACTGTTAAGGGCAAGCGCTAAATGGGAGTGGAACGAGCGACACAGTCGCGTGTTCGAATTAACCAAGCGGGAACTGGCATCAGAGCGAGTGTTAGCACATTTTGACCCGGAATCGCAGGTGGTTTTAACAGTCGATGCCGGACCGGAAGGTCTCGGAAGTGTATTGTCTCAGATTTGCAAAGATGGAACGGAGCGCCCGTTAGCTTTTGCGTCTAGATCACTATCGGTTAGTGAGCGAAATTATAGCCAAATTCAAAAAGAGGCGACGGCCATTATTTTCGGTGTTAAGCGGTTCCATCAGTATTTATATGGACGTCAAGAACCATTTATTTTAAAAACTGATCACCGTCCCCTTTTATCGATATTTGGCAAAAAGAACGGTATATCAGTAATGGCAGCTTCAAGGTTGCAAAGGTATGCTATCTTTTTATCGGCATACAATTATAGTATTCAATACACATCTAGTCAAAATAACCAGGTAGCTGATTATTTTTCACGGGCACCGTATCAAGCGTTTTCGTTAGGTATGGATGACGAAGAGTATAACTTACCCTTAACCAATGTTTTCAACATAAACATTGCGCCGATTACGTTTTCAGATATACAAAATGCAACGGTGGCGGATTCGGTTCTAAGGACGGTCATCAACTACGTTAAATATGGTTGGCCTAGGAAGATTAAATGCACAAAAATAACACCGTATTTTCATTGCAAGTCTGAACTGGATATCGTGCAAGGGTGTCTGTTACGCGGTCACCGAGTTGTAGTCCCTACCGTTCATAGAAACGAATTGTTATCGGAACTACATAAAGGGCATTTAGGTATCGTTAAGACGAAATCGCTTGCGCGCGCAAAAATGTGGTGGCCAGGTATTGATAGTGATATTGAAAGTACGATAGCAGCGTGCGAGTCGTGCTGTGCGCTGCGGAGCGCCCCTCCCCGCGCGCCCCCGGCGAGCTGGCCACGTCCGTCTGCACCATGGGAACGTATACATATAGATTATATGTCTATCGCGCAGAATACCTACCTGATCGTAGTGGATGCTTATAGCAAGTGGCTAGAGTGTTTACATATGGGGAACAACACTACGACGAATGCTTTAATCATAAAATTAAAGTATATATTTTCACGTTTTGGGTTATGTAAAACAATTGTTTCAGATAATGATGTTAAAATTAAATCCAGTGAATTCGAATTGTTCTGTAAATACTATGGTATCGAACACATAACGTCCCCGATTTATCACCCTTGTTCGAACGGAATTGCCGAAAATTCGGTCCGAACATGTAAGAAAATGATCAAGTCCATCCTCAGCAATAAATCTTCTAAAACAATAAACGAGCAATTATTAGAATATTTATTCGAATACCGCAATACGGTGCATTGTACATCCGGTTTCACTCCTGCTAAATTAATGCTCGGCCGCGAACTGAGGAGTAAACTGGATCTTATCTTGCCGCCGCGAGCTCTGGATAAGCGCGAGAACAATGATAAGGCAAATACTCATGTCTGCAAAAGGACTTTCAAAATCGGTGATCATGTTTGGGCCCGGTGGTATGTAAATAGGAAACCTAAGTGGGTAAAAGGAACTGTGAATCAGGTCTTAGGTAATAGAATGTATTTGATACATTTCGTAGATTTTGATTGTATAGACAAAAGACATATTGATCAGTTAATTCAATGTTCAAAAGGGAATAATCTGGATACGGTTGTTAGTACTAGTACCAATATTTCAAGTACTGTACCGCGGTCTACATCTCTGCCATATTCACCAATTGTCACCCCTAATGTTATCCAAATTGATAATGATAACAATGCACAAAGTGGCAGCGGCGCAGATGGCTCTTTAGTATCTGTAAGTGAAGGAGATAGTGGGAGAGAGAGAGGACAGGACGAGGTGACGTCATCGCCGACAGCTGTTGCTGATAACGTCAATAAAGATACGCCCGCTAAGGATGTTATGCTCGCACCTGTTATTAGTTATAAGAATAGATTAAGACCTAGAAATAAATTGAGTTAATTATAAAGTGTAGTCGTAGTAATAAGATTTATTATTTGTCATCAGGATTTCTAACTAAGGCTGGAGGAGATGATGTGTACGCGCATAGCTGTCAACCTGTCGACCTAACCTACCTACTTATTTACGTCAGTAATAAACCGGCGGCTGTTACACTCGGTTGTTTCCTTTATGTTCCCTTCGGTACATCTCATTGCCCCTTTGTTAAGTCTACCCTAGAATCAACTAATGACGTAAACATATTTTTGAAAGAAACCCACTCTTCCATTCTCCCATTAAAATGTGTGAGTTGAAGAGTCGGCAACCTACCCGTCACTCCATCTGCCGGTCGAGGTGTGCTAACAACCGGGCCGCCCGATTGTCGCTTCCTGATCATGGAGGCCGCCTCCGTAATATCATCGTAAATTCCCATTATCTGGGCTAAATCGGTAACATACCCGTCCATAGGCTCATCCATTTCCTCCAGTGCTGCCACAGCCGCCTCTGCGTCAGCCAGCCGCTGACTCATCCGCTCGGCTCTCTCTAGGATTGCAGTGTCACGATCCGATCGAGATAGCAATCCCTGGACGGTTGTAAACCAGCGGAGCTCTTTCGCCAACGCAGCCTTGTGAGACTTGGACATCTTGCCGCAACGAACCGGGAAATGTATAAATAAAAACTATTTAGCAAACACCCTGACACGGCACAAAATACAGAAGCACTGCTCAATTAGATACCCTACCTATTAATAAAATTTAATTAGCAATGTAATTCCCAATTACAATACTATGTAGTGCATCTACAATACAAGTTACAATTAGGTTACCTACTTATTACAACAATACTAAATTTAAATTATACTTGGTGTATACAATACACACAAACCTGAATACAAATTCCACTATGCACTTGTATACAACTTGAAAGTACACAAATTCATGCCAACATAACAATGTGTTAACTAACAAGTTGATTTCCCAATCAAAAATGTATGTACTAAATTAACAATTTATATTGATATTACCGAACCCTTCGAATCAATTATCTACTCAAAGCACTAAACAAATCCAATATTATTGTTACATATCACATGTACATTACAACCATGTAAAAGCCTAGCTATGTTAAAGTTCAATGACACTGGGGCCGCCCAGTTCCACTGTTTAAATGAATATAATCCAAAGGTGGGCTACAACCACGCTCTGCTACCAGAAAATGTTTGATAAAGGGCGATATTCGCAACTGGAACAGGGGCCCATAAGCTGTCCCAGATTTATACTTTATAAATGTCTTATATTCTATAAGAAATATGTACAAAACGTCCTACCAGACAGTTGTATGATGACGTCATCTGCTGGTCCACGCATGAAGACCCTCTGCACGTGGACTCCAAGACGTTCCGGTGATGTGGCACGTTGTTTCACCTCCCCGATGAATCTACACACAACCCTCCTACCCCGGGATGCATCCGAAACCCAGAAAAAGTGATAAATGACAAGTCCACTTGTCGGAAGCCGCGTGGACACAGGTTATGTCACAAACACAAAGGGAATAATACACTTAAAATGGTCTTCACACCAAAATAACGTTATATCCTGACTAATTAATGTTTTTTAAGATGTCCGCATCTGGTTTTAAATCTTTTATAATTAATTTTACAAATATTAGGAGAAAGCACTTCCGTTCATCGGAATGGCGACCAAGCAAGAGCGCAGTGTTACCACACACAAAAAACAAAACGTTGACCGAACAATCCACAGATGCGTTCTAAAAATATACATTTTATTCATAACAAGCACTATGAAATTTGGTAGGTAGGGAGTACTATAATATATAAAAAATATGAAAACAACCAAAAATGTTTTAAATGTGTGTCACACGCAACATAAACACCTCTTCCTATATCAAAACCTAACTACTGCGCAAATTATATCAAGGGTTTGTCTATCCATTTGGTCGATAACTCAGAACAATGGGGCTATATGCACACCACAATAAGCTGGACTGGAGCGATGAAGAACTCTTATTTTGGGAAAATTGTAGTACATACTTTAAAGTAAATCAACAAATGATAAAAATTAGAGTTCCGTACTCACAGGGTGCTGAATTGTTCGTCAGATGCTACTGGTTTAGCGCCTTGTTTTTTACGGCCTTGATGTTGCTTATGGCATCTACATTGTTGTTATTTACCACGATAATTTTAGTTCCGTATCTGTATTTTTGGTGCAACGGAACTCCGATTCGCACTTGGCCGAATTATGTTAATTCACAATCTAAGTTTCGACTCTGAATTTCGATTCTCTCAAACGTTACGTTCTAACACCCGTCTTGAGTTAATCTTGTGAATTATAATAGTAGATTGTTATACAAGGGAGGTAAATCACCAATTACACCCGAGATATTTAAGCGCATGAGCAAGCGAAGCGATCGAGGGTGCTCATGGTTCGAGGGTGTAATTGATTATTTATCACTAATGTGAAGCAATAAAAAACAACTTACAAAAAGTACACTTTAAGACAAAGATTTTACTTTCTTTTCAGTCCGCCACTTGATAAAATCGTTCTACGACTGCCTTTGCCTGTAGTTGTATCGATTCAGGCGTCAAATTAAAATCATCATTATCACTTGAATTCGTATTTTTTTTCGTCAAAAATATATTCCCAACAACATTTTCAACAAGATTTGTGTGGCGCCAATTTTTTTTTCACGCGTTTTTTTGCTGGCTCGTGACACAATGTACAATTGACACAAGTCACAAGTTGTGTCACCTTTAAGCGACTTGCCAGGGTCTTGCCTTCGTTCGATTTTCAAATTTATTTACCTCCTTAGGATTGTAAATTACATTTACCTCCCGCATATCGAGTTAAATACAATTTGTTTTCAGAGCATTTGGGATGAACAAATATTATTTGCATGAAATTGGATGACTTAACATTATTTAATTCTTTATTTATTCACGGTTAACACTCGAGAATACCTCTGACACCCCCTCGGGGTTTCATTCATGTCGTGTGTCATGTAATGTATTTTAACCTGTTCTTACCATGGTTTCTTTAACGCGTGGACTACCAGTTATATTTATGGCGGACACAATTTCGCCGAAAAATTGGGCACTCACAAAACAAAAGAAATACCGTGGTAGTGAACCGTTAGAATACATAATAGTAGTTTATGCTACAAGGGTGAAAAGGAATAAATTACGAGGCTGTTTTAAAATACGAGCGTAGCGAGTGTTTTAAACGTAACCGAGTAATTTATTGACCTTACGCCCGTGTATCATACTACGTTTTTCAATGCATAGTGTGAGGAAATAAAACAAATATAATCTTGTGCACTTTAAATTATGATTGGCTCAAAAGGACTGTATCCAGATACATTAAACAATGGGAAAAAAGGTATAACATTTATGGTACACAGGAAAGGTTGCAGGTTAGCCAACTACTAGTAATAAAAAAAAAAGCCCTAGGGCAAAATAATCGACTTTCTGTTCGGTTTTGATGCATAAAAAGTGGGCCTTCACGAGCACTTGCATTGAAAAATATGTTGTGTTTATAACTGAGATAGGAAAAAAATATTTTTGATCGTCTTAAGTTACATTATTTTGTTTTTCTACAGGGTTTATTAGCACCAGTAACACAACAAAAGAATTCATCTCGTCCTGTTTACAAAGAAGTCTCCTTTCGAATGCAAACCTCATCCACCACAATTGAAATGGTAATGCCATCTCCACCTGGCTAATTGCGATGCAAATGTGCCGAGGTGTTTATACCCCGAGAGCCTTAAGTTTGTTGTTAAGAGCGGACTTAAGACGAGCAAGAGGGGCACATTGTTTAAAGCTGAAAATTGTCAACAAGACGCGAAAAATAGAAACTTGCAAGTAAAATTCGTTGTAAAAAAGAGTTTAAGCTCAGAACAATATTTTATTATTATAAATGAAAGTAGAGTAACGAAATAAATTTATGTTGCGCAAGTGGAAGGTACAGCTTGACCCGAGGGCCTATTATGTATCTTAAGATGCCATCTGGACTGGGTGTCTATCATTAAAACATAGATATACTACTATCGAATTCCGATTGTCTAAGGATATGTTCGCACTTGAAATGACGACACAGTTCATAAATAGATCAATACCCACTAAAGGCAATTTTGAAAGTTCCGTTTTTAGCTATGTTTTTGATGATAGGCACCTAGTCCAGTTGGCAACTAAAAATACAGAATAGAGGGGCTGGCCGCCCTAGAATGACGTATGCTGACCAAATTGGCAACATACTGAAGAAAAGCACTGTCAGAAGTACCCGGAATGGAAGAACTTGTATGACTACATTGATGAATGTGGAAGAGGTGAAAGAGGTGTGTCTTTATCGTAGCAGATGGAAATCTGTAGTCTCGGCCTAGCTCTCTGGGAGACAGGGGTATATTATGTATGAATGTATATTATTTATAACTATTTTCGGTGGATACTTGTGAATTTTAACTCAAATTCCGTGTTACGGAGGAAAAAGGTGTAATTTCGCCGGTGGTCGTATAGCCACTTAAATTTTATTAGCTTAAGCAACGAATAATTTGTGGATGGAAAAGTCGAAAGCAGGATCTTTAACTTAGGAACTTTGTTTGGACTAGTTAGGAGATAAACATGCTAAAAGTCCTTGCCCCTCCGAGTCGAGCCCGAGGAGGGGGGGCACAAAGAAGATCCCGTTTTTTGGTTTTTTGCTTATATCTTGAAAACCGTGCATTGTATGAAATTTTGTTTTACTACATAATGAAAGCTGATAAAATTTTCTACAACTTTAGCTTTCACACTTTTTATCTATCTCCAATCTTTGCCTAGCTATAAGCTTCGAAAAATGGTCGAATTTCAAAGCCTTTTTCACGTCAACCACGTTGGATTTTAAAATCGTTGTTGCTTTCGTAATTAGCGACCCGATAAACCATTCAAACGATACCCATGTTGATTTTCAAAATTTTTACCCCATTTCCCCCTTTTAGGGGTTGAATTCTGAAAAAACTTGAAACACATTTATAGATAAGAGTACTCCTGTGAAGTCTTAATAAAATAGTTTAACTAATCTTGTTTCCCCATACAAACTTTGGACACCCGTTTCACCCCCTTAGGGGGTGTGTTTTGAAAAATCATTTCTTAGTGGACGCCTTCACTATATAAGGTATCTATATGCAAAATTTCAAGTCTATAGAACCAGCTGTTGTTGAGATGTAAGCAAAAAACCAAAAAACGGGATCTTCTTTGTGCCCCCCCCCTCGGGCTCGACTCGGAGCGATAAGGACTTTTAGTATGTTTATTTCCTAACTAGTCCAAACAAAGTTCTTAAGTCAAAGACCCTGCTTTCGACTTTTCCATCCACATACCCTTAGAGAGCACTCATTTCTCAGCCTATATAGATAAAAAAATTTAACTATTTTGGAATAGATGCCATCGAACGAACCTGTCATTTAAAATTTCCGGCTCATATACGTTAAACCTGATCAATAACAATACTCAATGTCACATACTATCGTATATTTCCCCATATTATTATTTATTACATAAAACTGTTACCTATACACATAGATTATTTAATTACTTATATTACATTACAACCAACCTGTAATAAGTGTATCTGTTATACCTACATTACATAAAACATATATTTCATATTTCATTTCATTTCGAAAAGTGGTGCTTACAATCTCTGTTCTGTTCTGTTCTGGTGACTCATCCAGCCAGCAGTTCTGCTGCAATGGTATGAAAACCCGAGACACCGGTGAGCAACGTAGTATACAGGAGGGGTCTGTAGAGTGGCAGCTGCAGGATGATGAATGAAGGGAGATTGGAGGCCCACCCGAATTCAGGCATCGTAAAGTGAGCAATAGATATGAAATCAAAGATTGAAAGCAAATGATAGTTTGTGTTATAAATATGGGTGTACTGGAGGCTGCGCTTTGAAGTGTGGATATGTTTTGTCATTCGGGTTCCGATTCTGTATCTGTTTTGGGTAAATTGTAGATTTCTTCTGCTGTCTTCTTTACGAGGAGTCTATCCCCAGAAATGTTTTTCCAAAAGCCTCTGTTTTTTCGTGAAAATTTGACATCTTGGAACAAAAAATTAAGCCAGGTGTATATTGGTCGTCTTACTTTCCTTCTTGATTCTGCAGAGTTGCAAGCTGCGTGGAGCAAATGGGGTTGTGGTCGACATTGAATGTGACAACGCACTTTGGCCTTAAATCACCATTACAATTAAAGCAAAAACTGCGCCACTTTCCCTGACGATTCGTTTGAAACTGTTGACACCTCTACCACAACGAAATGAAGTCCAATAAGCTGAATTATATACCTATATGTTTTACACATACGAGTACATAACTGGACAACTTATTATATACATAAAATACGAGTACACAATGAGGTATGGATATCACCAAGTTACAAAACAATTATTATTTCTATATATATCCATCTTTTTACTTACTTTAGTGATAAACGTAGTTTTGTTTCTTCGTTCTACCCAGTGCAAGTCTAAATTTGCATTAAATATACGAGTAGGTAGGGTAAGAGCACGTTCCAGTAATTCTTCAAGTGCACAATAACGCCGCCGCCCGCCCGCCTGCCCTTCCGAATGTGCTCATGACATCACAACGTGACACCGAATTGAAGGAGGAAAATGTAATATAGCAAAACAGGAAAACCATAAAATTTAACCTTTTAAATAGGGATGTAACAATGCTGATGCCGATACCGATATAATAAGCAGGCCGGCCCGGATCGCCGATTATGTAACAACCGATATCAAACAATTTGAAAAACGCGCGAAAGCGACGAGCGACGTTACCGTTGCGTCGCAGGCTGGAAAGCTGCACGTGCTAGCGGATTATATGCAAATAATTTGAACTTTGCTTTTTAGGGTTTCGGACCTGAAGGGTGCCAAACAGGACTCTATCACTAAGCCTCCGCTGTCTGTCCGTCCGTACATCTGTCACAGGGGTGTCTACAGCTTAAGTGTTATAAGTAGTAGTTGACATTTTCACACCATGACCTTTACTTGAAAAAAAAAAACAAAATTGAAACCTAAGGAGGTCTCCATACAAAAAACGTTGAAAAGGTAACATATTTTAACGTGATCATGTTTCTCCCTTATCTCCAAAACAAGAGGATCAAAAAATATGAAAAAATTATGGTAATAGGTAATCGCGTAAAGATTACAGGAAAAATATAGTGGGTTATTAGGGTTTCATACTCAGCGCGAGCTGCGAATAGTTTGTCAGGCGCTACCATTTTAACGGCTTGTTTGTGTCACCTAAATGTTGCTATGACATTAATATTGTTGTAATTTACAATATTTTAGGGTTTCGTACCCATATTGTGTGATGTTACTGAACCCTTTGTGCGTGACTCCGACTCGCACTTAGCGAAATCTGTCAGTATTGAACTCGAATTATTGAAATTGTGCTACTATTTTTTATTTTGTTTGATAATAATACTTGCGTACTTATTCATTTTGCTTGCACAAGGAATAAAAGTTAATAAAGTACTCCTTTTGAGTTTTGGTTTCGGTTATAAATTTACCTTATATCATTTACTGGATATCGGTATCGGTTTCGTCGATTATTTACTACAATAATCGGTATCGGTATCGTATCAGCAAAATGATGTATCGTTACATCCCTAGTTCAAAACCACAGCCGATGCCACATTAAAAATGTGCAAGTTGAATCAATATTTTCTTATTTCTAAGGCTTTCTTAGTTTTCGTGTAAAATGTAAAGAGTGGTTTAGCAGCCGGATTGTGAAAAACCCACATTTTTATAATTAATCGAAACAGAACACTTTATGTAAGTGTTTCAAAATACATTCAATAGTTATTCAACAAATTTTTTGTACCTATGTTTTGTGTATACTGTGATCGTAGTTTTCATTGGTTTCTGTAAATTAGAATTTTAAAGTTCAAAATTTTAACAAGTGTTCTGTTTCAATTAATTAGAAAAAGGTGGTTTTCCACAATCCAGCTGCTATATATTTCGTTATATTATGTAACCTTATCCCCCTCGGATATTTCCCCTTATTCTCCCCTTTTCAACTCCACAGTCATCAGAGGTGTTTTTGAGGAAGTAAGTAAGTAAGTAGCGTTTATTCATGAACATGTGTCAAAAAATACAAATACGTCTTGAAATTTGTTAACAGTACACTCCATGTTCTACCCATATGGGCATATGAATATTAATTAGCAGACAGACACCCAATTATAATTAAGTATTATCAAAAGAAATGAAACAAAGTCTTGGAGAATTTAATACAATACCTACGTCAAAATTATTAGAATTGGATGTCAATATTATGAATAAATTTAATTGTTTTATCATTTAAATGTTTTATGTTTTATCGTTGAGTGTCGGCCCACACTCAAAAACACACACTTAGTAATTTTGTGCGCGAATGAAAATATGCGCTAGTCCTCCACCACTTCCGCCGAGCGGCCAAAAACCGCAGTACTACCTGTACCTACTTGTTTCGTTACGAAACCTTATTTTTCACACAGTAGACATTTTATTTAGCTTTTCATAAAAAAGACACCCAACTTCATTTCCGACTTTCCGGAATATTTTTACATATTTCCTTGCTTCGGCAGAACGGATTTACTAGAATTTTGCTTGAATGAATTTTCGCTGACGTCGTCATTGACGTACTAACAAATAGACATCGGATCTGCGCTCAAAAGTGTCCGAACCACAAGTGTCAAAACCATTGAAAACTAAAAAACCGTGTCAATCAATATTGAGCCATGCAGTAATGACACACGATTAAAATTAAAATATTTGTTTCTTAATATTTTGACACTTCACTAAGCACTTCTTTTTCGTAAATCTTGTACTAGACCCGAGGTCCATGGTTTGTATGTCAATGGACGTCGTCGTGAGAATGGATAGAATGCCTGGCTCGATGCGTCGCCGCGTTTTACGCAAATCCCATCTCGTTTCTGAACCGCAATTACCGCGACTTCAGAAATACTTTTTAAGAACCCTTAGCTGAAATTTATTAAGTTTTTAGGGTTCTAGGCACAGATATCAGGAGACATAAGTACCTTATATTATAACTGTATAAGTTACCAAAGGCTATAATGGTGAAACGGAACGTTTTGACCGACGAAAAATAGCTGTCACTGTTGACAACTAACCTCTCTATAAAACTCATGTGTGTGCTTATACAGTTTTTATCGTATATTATAAACAACTCAAATAAAGGCTCTTTAATCAATACAAATGTATAAATGTATTGATTTGGAGCCGAAAAAGTTTAAGAGATGCGGAGGACATCAAAATGTTTAAAAATAATCTAGAAAACTTATTACTCGACAAAACTTAGTATGGTGTAAATGAATATTTATCCGATACACAATGAGTCCAAAGGTATATGCATGTTAATTACAATTGACTATATTAACTAATAATGAGCGTTTTTCTCGTTGTTTTTTTTTCTTAGTTCTTAGCTTTCCTCCAGATGGCGCTGTCCATGTCACCATAGATAAAATGTGTTTCGTAGCAATCAATGTCAAAGTGGTTTTTCGTTTATTTGGAATCGGTGCAAATTTTTGTCATTGATTCTGTTGCTAAAGAATACGACATTACCATCTAGGAATCTTATTTAACACTAAATTTGACATCAGGAAAAACGCTCATTATTTATATTTAAAATGTGAATGTATTTAAATTTTTCTGTGAATATTTGTACGCCACGTGGCAGAGCACGGAGAAACGAAACTTATGTACCTACTTGCTATTTAGTTACTAACCTGTGACTCACAAATAAATGATTTTGAATTTGAGTTTTTGAATTTTAATCTCATCTTTCGGGAACTAGTAGGAATCTTCTTGAAATATACAACTTTGTTTTAGCTTTGACTTCTTGTTTTTTTTAAATATATTTTTCATAATTTTCACGTACACATTAAGGGAGGGGAGCTTTGAACCTCGTAGGGCACTCGCTTATCGTGCTGGAGGTATTTTACTTCTCTTTCTCTAGGATTTTAGGAGGAATCTTATGGAGTCACGTTTACTTCGTCAAGACTCTAGGAGGAATATTATGGAGAATCAACTTCTTGTCACCAGGACTCTAGAAGAAATATTATTTATGGAGAGACACCTTCACATCGATGGGACTCTCTAAGGAATCTTGCTCGTGTTTTGTCTGAAAGATCTTTTATACTGGATCTGTATTTATTTTTGGAAAATATGATATAATTCAGTCAATGCGACGTATGTCAATCCATAAAGGTATGATTGCCAATTAAACACGAACAAATAGTCCTTTAACCTACCTATAAAACCTAGCCTTACCTAAACCTAACATATAGCCTTGCTAGCGGCGGTAGCTCAGGGGTAAAAAGATGACCTCTTAATCTTGAGATCCAGGTTCAATCTAGGGATATTAATTTAGATTAGACTGTGCATCGATGTTTTTCGATGTATCGTTTTGAAAGATCGATGTTTTCTCTAAATCGAGTAATTTTGTGTTGTTTATTGAAAAGAAAATTAAGGCATTGTGTGCAAATATTCTTTACTACATTTTGCCCGCGGCTTCGCCCGCGTTGTTTTTGTTTTTGTGTAGTCCTATGAAATCTGTCAATATTGTTCAGACAATATTTTATAGTATGTATTTGACCTAATTCTGGTTTGAAGTTTATTTGTTGACTTCTTATTTGATCCCCAGGTAAAGTGTCTTTGGAGAGGCCGGAGGCCGAAGGCATTTGTAACCGGAATTATTTTTTTATTTCTCATTTGATCCGCAGGTAAAGTGTCTAGAGTAGTAGATATGCTACAGCAGTAGAAACAAAAGGTACTCTAAGCACAGATTTTATGAAAGGTACCGATGAAAATCCATTAAAAGCATCGAATTATCCCATGGGAGCTGATTAATGGGATAAAATGCCTTTATCCAATTTCAGGTCTAGAACTACATTTATGCAAAGTTTTATCGCAATCGGTTTAGCAGGTACGGCGTGAAGGAGTAAGACAATACTTTTCTATTGAAACTTGACATTGAGGTGGAGTTACTAACCTGTACTGTAATCACAGAATGAATAAATTTGCTGACTCGACGAAGCCACGATCGTGGCCCATAATTTATTTTATCTACTCCCATACTACAACAATAAGGTAATTACAAAATAAAAAACGGTTTTATAAGTAACTACATTGTTTGACCGATGTTATAATATTACATAATAACAATGCAATTCTGTGGTGTGATTGGCCAAATTTATTATAACCCCGCTATATGCCCGCTACAGAACCAATCAGAAGCGACTTCAAGAAAAGAGGGCGCAGCTTAAGAAATTAAGTTACGTAGTAGTGAGTAGTAGTGACTATACTATGTTTAGCAAGACGGTGCAAAGTGGGTCATTCCGTCGACTGACACCTGCCACCACGCCACCGCGTCAAAGGAAATGCCGCTATCTCGACCTTCGACACAAAAGAAACCTCTGACTGCTCTTGATTTTACCCTCGTCCCATGATAACCATGTGTAGTTACATTTTATAACAGAAGTCATACATGTCGGAAGTGTCATTTTGTAAAATTAAGTATCATAATGCTGAGGGGTGAATGGACCGCTTTGCACCGTCTCGCTGAATACAGTATAGTTTTAATAATAATCTCTGGTATAGGGAACATTTACACAATAACAAAATTATGCCGAAACTTTTGAAATTAAGGAATGGACGCGCAACTGGCTTAAAAGTCTATAATATGTTTTTTTTTGTTCAGCTTATAGTATACCAAAGAAGTTACCTACTAAAGGTCTTGAATTAAAGCTTGTGAAGACTTGTTGTGAGTGCGTACGGCACGGCAATGGCAATACTGAAAAGGTTTTCAAACGTCAAAAAGTTTGGAGTCCAATTTAACTTTAACTAGAAGCTCCAAAAAGGTTTCACAGGAAAAGTTCCAGTTGAAAATACAGTTTGGTACTGGTATAATCTTTGACATTTTACAGTTATACAAGTAAATAAATATATCGTTACAAAGTGTATCCCCGAAGGGTGTTAAAGTAAGCCCACGTTTCACCGAAATTTACACATCTACGAGATAGGGCTTATCTACGCATTTTGAGCAGA
This sequence comes from Ypsolopha sequella, assembly GCA_934047225.1. Lineage (NCBI taxonomy): Eukaryota > Metazoa > Arthropoda > Insecta > Lepidoptera > Ypsolophidae > Ypsolopha > Ypsolopha sequella. The sequence continues at coordinate 17,654,530 of OW203996.1, forward strand.
AATATAATTATGCTATTAAGAACATGCAGGATTCATCACGATAATTATCTTCTTCAGCAAGTACACAGTATACAATAACTAAGCATTTTTTAAACAGAAATTTTGCTTTGTGGAACATGCAGTTCTATAGGTGGTAGAGCTGATGACGGGCTCGACTGTGAAGGTACCACCATCTTACTTGGAGACCCCTCGAAGTAATTCGGGGGAGAGTAAGAGGACAGCTCACAGGCAAAAACTAGGAGGCCCACCATGCCTGGCACCGATGGATGGCGGTATATCCGAGCCGAGCCTTACATGGAACAGACTGGTGACGGGCAGCGGCGTCACTGGTGCTAGGGTTCCAGCACCGCGCTCACCAACCCGCCTGCCAAGCGTGTGTGAATATGGGCAATTCTTCCAGGATGACCGCCGGGAGTAGCAAAGTCCCGGAAAGCAGTGGACGAACTAGGCTGATAAATGGATGATGATGAACATATTGGATATGCAGGATTCATGACGATGATTTGCTTCTTCAGCAAGTACACTGTATACAATAACTATGCAATTAATATTTTTAAACTCATTGTTGCATGCTTGTTCAAAAGGATTCGAACCAAGATCACCAAATCAAGAGATATTAAGCTTGCGCCATCTTTGCTTGCTCGACGTCAGACGTATTTTAGCCCAAGTCTCTTACTTACGGTTACTACAATAGGAACACAACTAAAGTGGAGCTCAAGTTGAAATATTCAGTTGGGAACCGGATGTTAGTTCACTTGCGCAAAGCTTTAATGGCTGAAACTCCAGTTCACTCTCCTAATCTCAATCTTGCTGAGTTTTGAAATTCATAGCGTATGAAATTTCAGGTTAACAGAAGGAAGTTTAAGAGCAAAACTTTAAATGTTGAGGAGTTTAAGAAACTGGTAGACCTGGTTCGTGAATATAGAAATTATGTCACACATAAGTTAGGTCATCTTTTACGTAAGTCATTGGTATCGAATTTGGCGTAACACGACTTAACTTATTTGACAGGACTTACCTTATTTTGAGCATCCTGTCTTTTTCTTTCCTTATCGAAGAGACAAGGACATAAGTTTAGTTCTGTCAAAAAAGTAAGATGTGCTTCACCATTGTTTACATTATGCTATATACTTGCGATTATCGACAATCAGTTACAAACACTTGTACTGTTATACATTATCATTATAATAATAAAGTTGCCGAAATTTTCATACAGATTCATGAGTTCATTCCTGTAATTCAATAGCTATTTCCATTTGTTTTTTGTTTGAAAGTTGATTTCAAGGTTTTACATCTACGTATTAAATTTTGTTTTGATTTTCAGTTTGATAACTAAAATTTAATCTTCAAAAACAGTTCGTCCTAAATGCCATCCATTTCCATGATAAGATTCGTAATAATTTTTTACAGCTGACACTTTTCAAAAATAAAATTAATGTTGCTGTTAGCTTAATGTTGTCTCATTCATACACATAAAAAATTACATAATTTGGATTTGTCATTCCTAAAAAAAATGCAAAAATGTTAGTACTGAAAATTAAGTTTCCTTCACATTCTCTATAGAAAACTAAAATATGTATCTCCAACCGGTTTCGCCTTACGGCATCGTAAAGGAACACAATAAGGATTAACAATATAAGATAGTTGACATCTGATATAAACTAATGTAAGTAAACTGATGTAAACTATCTAATGTTCTTAATCGTTATATTTAATAGATTTCTTGTGGTTCTTTGATGATGCCGTAAGGCGAAACCGGTTAGAGTTACCTTTTAAGTGATGTTGAGAAACATTCCAAGTGTTTTTTATTTATCAAGATACTCTTTGTGCCTTAAATAGGGTAATGTGGCCCACTTTTGGTCTCACATTGGACAGAAGAAACGACGGGAAAATGGGTACGAGTGTTCGACCGTTTGATTGACACTCGGGACACCCCTGATCCCATCTGTGAGATACGTATTATAACGAGATACTTATGAATATAATTTTATTATGAATTATGAATATATTTTTACCTGTATATATACTGCAAAATTGCTCATACTTAGTGAGGTTCTAATTTAAAAACAATTTTTTGTTGTTTTAACTGTTGATCCAGTAAAATGAACGAATCGAAATCGAATCGTAATCTGATAGACTAGTTCTATCTTGTTGAATAATGAAATCCGATCCTTTCAGGAAAGGCCGCTTCAATTATTTATATACTCCAAATGTGGCATCATAAAGACCCCAGCATCTATCTTACGAATTGTGGTTTACCTGGCCCACCAATATAATTATTATATATTCCTATAACCAACATAATTCGTACATTCCTTACAAAATTTTTTTTTTAGGTCCTTTAACGGTTTCCACTTTAAGTTACAGAGGTAATAAAATTAAACTATGACAGAAATGAATTTTCAATGCATGTGCTCGTAAAGGCCCACTTTTTATGCATCAAAACCGAACAAAAAGTCGATTATTTTGCCCTAGGGCTTTATTCTTATTATTTTTTTTTATTTATTTACAATGGTTGGCTAACCTGCAGCCTTTCCTGTGTACCATAGATGTTATACTTTTTTTTCCACTGTTTAACGGCTCTGGATACAGTCCTTTTGAGCCAATTATAATTTAAAGTTCACAAGATTATATTTGTTTTCATTTCCTCACACTATGCATTGAAAAACGTAGTATGATACACGGGCGTAAAAGCAATAAATTACTCGGTTACGTTTAAAACACTCGCTACGCTCGTGTTTTAAATCGTCCTCGTAATTTATTCCTTTTCGCCCTAGTAGCATAAACTACTATTCTATGTTTGAATACTTGGCGATTTATCCATCGCAAGGAAATATAAATTAACATTATATCACTGCAGAAACAAATATAAATCTGGATGTTAGGAGCTCTGAACCGGGATTCAAACCCGGGACCTCTCGCTTAACGGGCGATTGCTCTAACCACTGAGCTATCCAGGTCTCAACACAACTCGTGAATTTACCGACGTACTTTCCCATAATAAAATGACACATAAAAAAATACTATTCCCAAGAGTGGAATGGTTTCAGCTTATGTAAATATTTATCTACATATATTATATATATTTGTATGTATATAAAGAGGTTTTTTTTTTGGAGAAGTTCCTTAGTTTTAGTCTGTGTTATTATACAATCATTAACTCGTGAAATGGATTTGAGCCACAAATTTGCTTGTTATCTATTGTTTTAGCGATAGTGAAAAAGACTTGCTTTAGAAATTAACGATCTTTTCTTTTGTGTAATCGACTAAAATTTCGGACAATTTCATAAAAATATATCCATGTATAGATTAACAAGCCTAATGGATGGCCCTTCAACGTCCTTAGTCCGTTAATCCAACAAGCACCACCTATCTCTGTAGCCATTACAGAACAATTGGTTAACAGTTCCGCTGCCCATTTAATACGTTCGGCGTGGAGGGTGTCAGTGTAACACAATGGGTAATGGTTTCCGATGATGAATGGAACTGTCCTCGGATGGCAACTCATCTGTCACACCTGCCATGTTTCATCTCATCCCTTGAAACCAACTTTCTCTTGACGCCTTTTAAAACAAAATAATCTTTATATCTTTTGAATAAGGTTTATTGGAGTTTGGGTGGGATGCGGTGTTGTTTTTACAGGTAGGGAAATATGTCAACGTAGATTGGAAAACGAGAGCCAGATTGGAAAAACGACACTCGATTGGGAGAGGAACTTGATTAAAATTTGGCCAAGAGCATTTTGGTTGATTTTTTTCGATCAAGGCTTTACGTTTCAAGGTAGAAATTTTCCTATATCACCTGGCTGATCAATCACTTGATCCCAAGTGTCTAAGATACTAATACAAATAAAAAAAACCGGTCAAGTGCAAGTAAGACTCGCGCCCTGAGGGTTCCCTGCCATTTAAAAATGTTAATATACTTAAATAAATTGAACAGAAATTACAAACTTATCACTACCTACAAATTGTATGAAACAAAACTCCAAAAAAAGTTGGTTGGATATTCGGGGACTAAATCGGCGTTTCCTGTATTTTTGTTTAAATACAACATATGTTACATAATATACAGAAATTAAAAATCCCTAACTAATTTGGTCTTTGAGATAGACCCCGTAACAAAAATGGTCTAAAAATGACAACAGTAACTTTGATCGCCTCCTATTTCTTTATTTTCGAAGATAAAAAAATGTAAAATATATTTACACTTGACTTAATGAGTTCTAGATAATGAAACCCAACATTTTGGGAAAAAAAAAATTTTTGTTTTTCGGCTTCGTTTTAGTGTATATTGAAAAATTTAAAAATAATTTTATTTTATTTTTAACTTAATATAAGGTTATGGGTCAAAATTTGTCATAACATCAAAATTTTAGGTCTCTTATCTCATTTAGTCTAAGAGCTAGAGACCCGTGATATACGGACAGAGAGACGTCCTGGTAACTTCAGGATAATCATAGATCATAATTATACAACGTGTAACAGAAAGGTGTAACCATATTTGAAGAGGTTATTCAGTGACTTCATTATATGGATCAAACGGGAGTCATTCAAACGAAATATATCTTCATTAATAAAAAATACAAAAAAATGCATTCAGTTTGATTAATCACTTGCTTAGGCCGGGACTCGAACTAGTGAAATTTGAAACAAAAAACATCTTGTATGCCAATCTCGAGGATCAATTTCTTCTAAATAACATTCTTTATTTAAATGAGGGAACATCATTACATTTGATATACATTTATTAGTTAAAAAATATATTTAACGAATTAATAAACTTACTTAATAGTAACTAAAGTAAATAGTTTACTCACTTAACCTATGAGTTGCTAAAAATAAGACCCATTATCATGATTAGAAAGATTTATTCTTCGATTTCGAGATTTAGGTTTAAAAAGCCATATTTTCGAACTTGTGGTCTAAAAAACCTCATGATGATGAATATTTTTACGAAAAAGCTGCAACTTCCATTTGCCTTCATGGGACGTCACTTGAGAAATGACTGTTTAGAAATGTGTCCTTTGCTATCACGATAAATTAATGAAAATTAGCTGCCAACTGATTTGACAGATGAATGACAGATGGATGACAGATGAGTAGACAGACAGAGACAGACCACCTTTTTATAAGCAATCACACATCACAATCCGTATAACGTCTAAAATTATCAAGTGACGTCATAACCGATAATTCCTTAAAAAAATCATAAAAAAATAATGGTAAATTTTTATACCAAAATAATGAAAACTATGTATGTCCTAAAATGCCGTATATTTTCTGAAGAAGAAAAAAATCCTGTTGTTATAAAGCTATGAGAATACAGGTCGTGTCGCATTTTGTACAGATTTTGATGGTGAATATTTAAAAAATATTTAACCAAAAAATATCTACAGGTCGTATTGTAGCATCACCTGTCGCACGAAGCACTAACAGTCCGGTGACAGAGACAGCGCTCTACGAAGCCGAAGATAGCCGATGCGCATTATTTACTGCCGGTTACTGTAAGTGGAGTTCGATCCGAGCTCTCGCAGCCCATCTAATAAAGTGGTATCTTTGGTACAAATCGATATTTGAAAACAATTATATTTGGTCATTGGAAATTTTTACTACTATCCTCAAATGTTGCAAGTGAATTATCAAAAAAAATCTGAATGTAGATTTTCCTATTTTTGAAAATGAAGGAATGTTTTGTTTTAGTAAAATTTGCTATGGTCAATATTAAGAGAACTTTCCCTCCAACTACTGTCTTTTTCCCACACAGTATCTAGCTAGAGAATACTAAAAGTAGAAAAATACGCAAGCTTCGTTATTAATGTTTCAACGACAGGCGTAAGCAATGATAATAGAAGAAAGTGTAGATAGGTAATTAAGCAATGCTTGAGTGGCACATCAAAACTTAGCTAATTTGCAAACCTGAACTCAGTATCGCGTCGGCGTCAGCGCACGACGGACGCCTCATGGGACATGGTATAAGATTTTACAATAAACTTCCAAAAGAGGTCCTTACTTTGTCAGAGAATAAGTTTAAACAGTATATTAAGCAGGGCCTACTGAAAAAGGCATATTATAAAATAAATGAATATTTGGATGATGGTGAAGCATGGTGTTATAGTGATACTGATTTTAATGATAGTAGGTAATAATTTAATTAATTAATATAATTTCCTAACTTTTGATTCCTCTTAAGAGTTAACATTAATTAATTACAGACTGTAAAAGGAAATAGACTATATGAGACAGGTAGGCAAAGATATAAATGTTTTTCTTTTTTCATTAACCTGAATTCCTGCTGTCTTGTATTTTCTTATCCCTTGGTTAAAGTAGATATAAGTAATTCAATGTATAGTTTAAGTTTATGTTAAAAAAAAAGACATGATCTTGCCAAGTTTCTTGCCCGTTCTTCTTAGCAAGACTAATCGAATGGGCGGAGGTAGGCATGTATTTATATATGTAACCTATTACTATGTAGTATATAGGATGGGATTCGGTCGGCCGCCTGGATTCGTGCTGGGGGCTCGGTTGGTGATCATTGAACCTTGTTCCTGGTCCCTGGCCGGGTCTCCGGTATGGGTTCGGGCGGTTGATTGGATTTCACCTTGTATAATAATATTTTACCTATAATTTTAATCCTATATATATTGCTACATAAATTAAATAAACATTTAATCTAAGTAGTTCATGTACATTTATTATTTTATTACATATATTTTTATAAGATTAAAATTTGACTTGTGAAACGTGTATTATATATACCTACTTTGCAAAATAAACTTTTTGAATTTTGAATTTTGAATCATGGGACGACGCACAGCAACATATAGGTCTTCACTCTTTTTCACTAGCAATAATTATGACTTCGATGGGTCGTGTCAATGTGATATTGCAATATTTCGTTATTTACTGAAGTCGATGAAGTAGTTATGTTGTGTGCCGTTTTAAAAGTTCGAATCTAGTGTAGGTAACCTATCTACTCTATCTTCTAATATCATTGGGCGTAAGATAATACTTGTCAATTATATTGATAACATTGTGCCGTAGGTGTAGCAAACTGTTTTAGCTTTATATTTATCGGGTATCTTATGGATGAATGGTTGGATGATATAATAAATTACAAAAATTGTCCCAGTATTCCATTACTCTTTGATTTAGGTAGGATCTATTGAATCGTTCGAAATGTGATAAAAATTCATTAAAAAAAGTTATATTTAAGCCTCTGTACACAGCCAGGAATCAAATTACCTTGTTATTTCCAGCTATTAATTATTCATCCATCCATCAGCCTAGTTCGTCCACTGCTGGACATAAGCCTTTCCAGGACTTTGCCACTCCCGGCGGTCACACACGCTGGGCAGGCGGGTTGGTGAGCGCGGTGCCGGAACCCTCGCACCGGTGACACCGCTGCCCGTCACCAGTCTGTTCCATATAAGGCCCGGCTATTAGGGATGGATATACCGCCATCCATCGGTCCCAGGCATGGTGGGCCTCCTGGTTTTTTTACCTGTGAGCTATCCTCTTACTCTCCCCCGAATTACTTCGAGGGGGTTTCCAAGTAAGATGGTGGTACCTCCACAGTCGAGCCCGGCATCAGCTCTACCACTTGTATGTAACTAACTAATAGACTAGGAGCGTACAGTCGTCATTAGTGATGTAATTTTTTTTCTTTACATCTCCGAATTGGTCACATCTTGTTACTCAATACATAGGGTTACCATGGTGCGCCCGTATTCTATAAGTATGTAAACAAATCTTGGAAGTAGATTTTAACCTACTTTTAATTATCGTATCGATTTGAAACTTGGCAGATAAATGTAATTCGGATAACAATACAATAATTTTGTCTCCAAGTAAGATGGTGGTACCTTCACAGTCGAGCCCGGCATCAGCTCTACCACCTTATGCTATTAATTAAGTTCTCTATAATGCAAAAAAAAAAACAGTTAGATCTAATTGAAAAACGCTTGAAACTTTTGGAAGAAATGGATTGTCGGTCGTCTCAGGACTTTAACGACACAATTTGTAAAGAAGTTTGCGCAAGTCGGCGACTCGGCAATAATCAGCAATTCCGATTCACTTCGCCAAAGCGACAGTTGCCGCCGCGCTGCTGAATCAATTATCCAGCTTTGGCAGCCAACTAGTTCAAAGGCAAGGAACTATCAGAGTGAAATTTTATCAAGTGGATAAGAATCTTTAAGTGTTTATTTTGATATTTAAACAGATAAAAATTAAGGCGTTCCGTAATCAGAAAGTCGAAAGACGAACTCCTTTTGATTAGGATCGTCTGTTGAAGATACTTTTCTTAAGAATGCAAATGTAAGTAATCTGCATGATAAGAGGATGACCTACCCTGGCAACGTTTTGTATTACCCGTCCAGCACAATAAGTCCAATGGCAAATACCTTATTTGCTTTTGATAGAGGCGATTATGTGTTGCCTCATTGGCCTCTTTTTCTTGGACGCGTAATACTAATGATCACGCAGTGAAACAACAAATTCGTGTGTTTTAGCTGATACTGAAATAATTAGTAGGGAAAAAAAAAATTGCATATAAGCAGAATCCCTTCATATTTCTATTACCTATTTTATGAAAGAAAAATCAAGTTGATTTCTTGAAACTAACGTTTGAAAACAAAGAAAAAGAGGTTGGAAAACTTTTTTTTTGACAAATAAATAAATCTTAATATGTTCTTTGTTTATGAGTAGCATTCCTAGATAAAAGATCAATAAATCAAATATTTATATATATATTTTTAATATAAGAAGAGTCCGAATTTCTTCAAACGAATCCTCGAAAGTCTGGCGTTGTTTATGCTCTAGGCTCAAAAAAGCCCAAGATAAAAAGAACAAATCAGGAAAATGAAACCAAAATCTGGAAGAAATATACCCTGGATTTATTTCCAAATCCTTTAACCAATGTACTTAAGGCGATTACCATCGCCAAATTAGCAGCTCGATATTTGTCACTACAAATATTAACGGAAACGACATTGAAATAACGTTCATATCGTAAATAACGTCTGTTACGACGCTCGCTGCGTCCTTGAGAGGGCGAAATAGGAGAAAATTGTACTTTTCACTTGGACGTGATTACTTGATTGAATAATCTTATGTTATATTTATAGCTATAAAGTTTATCTATTTATCAAAGCATAGATGAATTCAATCGGCCAAGCCACTCAGGAGCAGTAGGGAATTTGAGGTCAAAAAACATCATTCAGTAAAAAAAAAAAACATGTAGAAGTTTTGGTGGTATGAAAAAGAAAAATGTTGCATATGTTGTATAAGAGTTGATTATTCATAATACATTTTTTCATTATTTTTGGTGTGGCCATAAACGAGGAGTAGACTTTAGAAAGTACCCATTTGGCAATAGTAAGGCCCTTAATAAAGTTTTATAACTAAATCGCCAGTTAAGTAAAGTTGTTCTATATAATGCGCGTTTCACGTTAACACGATGCGGGCTCAGTCTTTTGACATAACTCGTCCAGGAGAGCTCACTTTCTGGTCTCCGCAGTAATGTACTCTGCTTTTAGGGCATGCCTCACAGTATTTTCCTTCACCGTTCCAAGTGCATGTGAATGTATACCTAAGTGAAGTTGGCAACTAGGTAAACAATAATAAATAATAATGACTGCCATTCGATTGTCTCAGATTTGTACCGGCTTGTACCGATAAATCTTTTGTACCCAGAGAGCAATGTTCTCTGTTTGTATCCGAAAAAATGAAAATTTTGATTTTTTTCTAATTATATTGTTTTTGGGTACAATCTATATAAATATCGGTACAATCCGGTACAAACCTATTAAGCAAGCAATTGGTCAAGAATAACAATAAAAAACAAAATGAAAAAATTTAAATATCACTTTGAAAAAAAAAATTATGGCGCCAGGGTAGATGTCTACCATAGAGTGAACATTTTCGATATAAACTTTTTTTTTTCAAAGTGATATTTCAATTTTTTCTTCATATTTTTTTATTGTTATTCTTGACCAATTGCTTGCTTTTCCAGCAAAAAGTTCTTTGCACGCCACTGTGATATACATAGTATACAAATGACTATGCACAAAAACTTCGTACAACACATTGGTGCTTGCTCGGATTCGAACCCATAGACTGAGAGTCTGGTGTCCTATCGACTGAGCTACAATTTATTGTTACATACATATAATATATACAATATATTTAATTATGTAATTTTCTTATTTATGAATGTAACTTGCTTACGGTTGTTTACTTGCATAAAATTTATTCATAAATTTTGCATTTACTTGCTTTTTAAAAACCAATAATTTTCAATTAAGCTTCTCTTTCATCATAAAAGCACGTAATAGGATTTAAGGCAAGTAATACAGCTTTTGTTAAAGGACAGTATAATAATATACTTTTTTACTGTGATACTGTTGGCATAAAAAGGGTTTCTTTTTTCTTCTGCATATCGCATAATTAAGGGGCAGGTAATCGCCAACGACCTTGAGTTGACCTGTGTCGGTACAATTAGCGACATAAATTATATTGAAATAACGTTAAATTCAGCGCGTACTTCATAATTATGACGTCGCTGCGTCTCCGGATAGCGCAAGATAGGAGAAAATAATACATTTCACACGGACGCGATCGACGGAAAAAAAATTGCATAAATTATTTTTCTTAGCAATATTTACCTTGTATTTTAGTGCAAGAACCAAATATCATTAGTGGATTCAAATAAATAACCAATTTTACTTAATTTTAGTCTAAAAACAGCGCGACTTTGAACAAAATTTTCATGCTGTTTCTTATATATGCGAGGATAATTTTCTAAAACGGAGTTGTTTTCTACAGTTTAACTAACAATATATAATTTTTCATAATTTTTAACCATACCTTTTAAGAGAAATAACTTTATCAATAGAGTCATTTTCGCTGGAAAGAGGCGCCTTAACCAAAGTCTTATCTAGACTAGACTTTAAGGTAAAAATCAATAAAGGACACAAAACTAAACAAACTCCATTCTTCAATTTTCTCCTTTTTTTCACCTAAAATTGCTGTCCCTTATTTGTTGCTTATCCAACCAAAATACCTCATAGTGAACGAAATTCCCTCACAATATGTGTGGTCTTACACAATCAACAATATTGTGTGAAACCCGCACCATCGCATCAGTGTATATTGTGAACGGCTCAGATAGAACGTGATGTGACTATGAAGTTTACACTGCGATGATAAACCCTGTCCTGTTCATAAACAGGTGCTGAGCATGAGCGTATAAATCGGTACTGATGCTACCCTTTATCCAGTGGCGTAATTACCTTAGGGCCAAAAGAGCCATGGCCCGGGGCAGCAGGCAGCGAAGGGTGGCGCAAGCAATTAAGGCGATACGTAAAAGGTTTAGCGTCCCTGTTACTCCATATGCGAAAAAACCCTCAGTGCGAGTGGGACGGATTCGTGGAAAAGTAGCAAAAAGTCGGTTTTTTATAAATATAAAATGTACTGTATAAAATATAATGTATAAAATGTAATATTAAATATAAATATAAAATGTATACTTATAAGCTATTTTGTCAAAAAGATTTTCAAGGAGACTTTACAAATACATAATATCCACATTTTGAATGCAATTTCACAATGAAATTAGTTAGGATTTCAGAAATACAGGAAAAAATAAAACAATTTATTCGGAATTAAATTCTATCAAGAAAATTTGATCCAATCGCGTTTTCCTTCAGTGAGAATCTTAATCAAATACTCAATAAACATTTACCCAAAATATTTTTTTTGTATCTTCTTACGAATTAGCTATTCTTAATTGGCAAAATCCGTTAATTATGGCAGTGTCATTGAAGAATTTTGTAACCAATTTGGCCATCAGAAAAAATGTAAATATTGAATAAATGGTGTTTATTTCTTTGTATGGCCTTTTTAGTTTTTTCATTCATTACATTCTTAGCTCAAATCAACACTGTTGGATTTTATTTTATTTTATAATTGAAATATTTTATTCTCGTTCATTTATGGGGCGGCAAACTTTACAGGCCCGGGGCGCCGATTCTCAAAATACGCCACTGCCTTTATCCAGACATTTCAGGCAAAGTTTTGGTTTCAGAATTATGGGGGTAATTTCTGTTAGGAATACAAGTCGGCCCTAATTTTAAGTCCCATCAAGCGCCCAACCCCAACTAGCTCACAACGTGCTAAAATAAGCTTTGTTTAGCCTTAATACTGTATAATAGCTGCTTAAGTTATTATTTTCCATTAGATGTACAGGGGCGTATTTAAAAGTTCTATGTCAGGCAAGTTGCACAGTAGTCGTAAAATGGTAATTTCAACTTCTCATAGTGATTCACATGGGACTAATTTTAATTTTACAAATTGCAAAAATTTGTTATTACTCCATGGTACTGATGACTTACCAAGCCTCCAGTATGAATTTAGACGAAAATCAAAAGTCAGCTTGTATAGTACATTCCGGTGAACCCAAAACTCCCCTCCCACAAAGACTTTTCCTGGAGGGAAACTGAGGCCCACAATTAACTTCTGTAGGTTCTTGTCCTTTAGTAGTTAAAACTATCTTATCTGGTTCGATGACGTTTTTCAAGGACATAGGGCAAAATAAACTAACCTATTAATTGTACATACGACCACAAGCTACGACACATTTATTTACACGAATACCATTCCTCATCCATGTCCCAGAAAAATGCCTTTTTGTAACTGATTCATTCTGCAATTTATGATATTTTCCTATGTACTCATACTTGTAGTGCATAGAAAATAATAGTAGTACATAGATAAGGGCTTAATTTTAAGAGGAGGAAGAAACCTAAAAGCCAAAAAAAAAGCGTTTCATCTGTGGTTTCCTAATGACGTTAAACGATTGTTCTATGATTGCGTGATTGGTTGTTCACGGACACCGTGTGTGTTCAATATTTATAAATTATATTTACAACTGCATAAGAAAAACTTTTTATTTATTGAGTCGGCCTATCGCAATGAAATATTGTCAAATAATTTCGTACAGTTTCAAAAGTATTGATAACAAGAAAAGTTATTTAATTCAAGATTTTTGTGAAAGTTAAAAATACAATTACATTATTACAATGTCAATAAAGTCGATTCTGAAGGCTTTAATTTTAGTTTTAGTGCTGTCAAAACTAAATTTCTTTCATTGCAAAATAGTCCTTGATAATTAGGAACAGAATCTAAATTACTTTGGAATAATTTTATGTTTGACAGCACTAAAACTAAAATTAAAGCCTTCAGAAGGCTACATTATTACATTAAACTTCAGTGCGGCTAAGCATGTTTTTTTTGGCCTTTGTCATCGGCATGAACTTTCAATATCCTTGCAGATTAACCTTTGTAAGGGCTGTGGAAATTATAATCAATAAAAAGTTTGAAGATATACGAAATTTCAGCTAAAAAAATAAGTTGAATATTAAATTCTAGAAATATATTCGGGAAAAAGGATCCATGACAAAAAAGACAATTTACCTTTTAAAATAATTTATTTGTTTCACGAAATTTCATAAAACTAGCTACATTTAATATGGTAACCAAAATATCACAATCATAACAAAAAAACATAACATAAAAATAATATTGATTTAAACAATAACACATTTATATTGACGAAGAAGGAGTAAAAAATTACAATAAATAAATTAAACAGTAAAACATACTAAATTTTATCAAATAAATTTATATTTTTACGGTACAAATTGACGAATATGCCATTAATAGTAAATTGAAGCTCATGGGTTTAAATGCGTGAAATACATATTTATCACAGTGGTCAGAATTAAATAGAGTGTTAGTTTATATGTATGTGATAAAAGAATACTGTAGATATTGATATATTGTACATATGTTATTAAAAAGTTATAAATACTTAAAAATGTCACAAGTTATTTTAATCTTAATATACGCGGGTGAATTTCAGCAAACCAGCAAAGTTGTTATTTTTTCTTAAACGCTTTTTTAATTAATTATAGTACCTATGTAGTTTATAAAACTGGCACATAAAGAGGTTATTAAAACACGAGTGTGAGTTTAAAAAACGACTCGCAGGCGAGTTTTTTAAAAGTGTACACGAGTGTTTTAATACCTGGTTATGTGTAGTTTTAAACACTGCTTTATCTACACTCCAGTTTGTTTGTTTCCAGTCTAAAAGTTATTAATAACATCAAGCTGTTTTTGATTTTTCTGGTCAATATGGTTCGTCCTTTTCATCGCTGTTTCCATTTCAGGTGTGGTGAAATTATCATCGTTATCATTGACAGCTGTTAGCCATTTTAGACCAAAATATATTTTGACCAACAAAAAGAAAGTAAAATTTTTCCGTCATCAATGACGCCAAAACGCCAACCAACCAAAATGCGCCCCGTCTCCGTCTAAGTTATAAAAACCTCAGTCAAGATGGCAAAGAATTAGTTCCCTTTGAAATAATCTTGATAAAAACACTTGTACTGTTTCACAATATCACTGTTTTATTAGTCCAACCGGTTTCGCCTTACGTCATTATCAAGGAGCTGTTAAAATAATAAATGAACAAAGGAATGTGTAGTTGTTGTTTACATTGCAGATGGTGAATAATAATTTCCCTTTGCCTTTTTACTTGGTGTACAGTAAATTTTTTGGAAAAAATTTTTTCGGAAAAAAATATCTCATAGCATTATTTTGTTAAGAAAACTGTACTTTTATTTAATTTCTTATTTGTATTTTGTATTTTGAGATCATAATCAGAATTTTACGATATGAGTGTAGATAAAATTACTTATAATAATGTTTATTTAAATATTCATGTTGGTATTTTATGGGTTGCTGAAATTCCAAGTTTAAAAAGAAGACATGTACAAAAAATATTCAGTCCATAAAATTGGAAGTATATTTGGTTCCGTTTACAAAATACGACAAAATATTCAATGCTTTGGAATGTCACTGATATGCAGATTTGTACAAGACTAGATGAGTTTTGAGCGCTCACACATTTTTTAGTTAACTTAATCTAATATAATGAAAGTACCCTAAATTATAAACCCTATACCAAATTAATTCAATATTATAAAACACTCAGCCTAGAAAAACAGCTACTAATTTTTCATAATAAAATTTAGTCCTAAGGTTTTGACAGCCTACTATACTATTTTTATATTAAAAACTTTACTGTTGCTTTCACTTCCCAAGCTCATCTGAATTTAACGAGATTTTTTACAAGGTGGATCATAAAATGCTCTACGAGAATCTTAACAACAAAAAGGATTTAATATTTTTTCTTCGACTACATTGTCTAAGCTTCTTTTAGTCGAGCGACATTCTATAATAATAATCGAGTTACCGACTACGATATTTTACTTCGTTTCAGGGCGGAGAAGCTATAAAATTCAATTATTAAAACGACAGAGATGTAATGCTGTGTAAATTTTCACAAATGGCTTTTTCTAACAATAAACCTAGATGACTTTACTTCAAGTACAGTATAACAAACGAGATGTTTACTACATATATTTCCGAACAATTGTGACGATTCGGTATAACACGCTTTAACTTATCTGACAGGACTAAACTTGATTTAGTGTTCTGTCTTTTTCCTTCTGTATCGAAAACACAAAGACAGGACGCTTAAAATTAGGTTAGTCCTGTCAAATAAGTTAAGTCGTGTTGCACCGAAACGACACCATTGTCTCTAAGGATCGCTTATTTTGTTCAATTAATATTATATTCACTAAACTTACATTTTGTAATCGTCGTCAAATTTTCTTAAACGTGTACTGATTCTATAAACATGGTCTAGTTTGGATCCTTACAAAATAATGATGACTCTTCCCTGTTTGCTTTACACTGAATTTTTACTACAAGCGCTAAAAATAATGATGCCTCCTCCCCGTTTGCTTTACACTGAACCTTTACTACAAGCATTTATGTCTCCAATACTTTTGACGCGTCGATGGCGCTTCTGTCTGACCGCAGTATCGTCGACAGTCTTCGCTGGTAGAGGAGAGCTCACTCTATGGGCGTGGTCTGCTTTGGTCCCGTATCTGTTATGGGCAAAAATAATTAGGTAAGAAACGTTGAATGCCTAAGGAGTATGGTTTTCTTTAGTGAGTACTATTGACGGACGTATTTAAATTCATATTTTTAGGGCAGAAAGAATAATAGGAAAAACGGAAAGTTGTACTTCAAGTAGGTGTTACCTTTTTTGGGCATTGGCCTTCATTATTTTGATATAAAGCATAATAATAATAAATGATATAATCATATTTTATGTAGTTATTATATTAGTTATCTGTGATTATCAAAACCATAGTTTTATTTTTACGTTCTAAAGAGAAATTATAAATCACCATAATGAGTTTGCCATTCAAATAAACTACAAAAATTTTGTAGATGATTTAGTATTATTTAGAAGAAAACAATCATTTAGAATTACTTATTCTTCTGAATTACGTAGAAACAGAAGATTTTTAAATTTATAAAGCAAGCCAAGTAAGAAACAACCATCAATTATGTTTAAAATTTTCAATATTCCCAAAGTATTAATATTAGGAGAAATCATTATCACAAAAAACATTTCTAACAAGACTCCATTTTCTTAAATAGTATATAAACATTCTGAGATCAATAAATTGGCTTGTATACCTATATTCTCCCGATTTAAATTTTCACGTTTACAATAACATTTTGGTAGGTCAACTTCAGGACTACGATTCGCATCAATGTGATCGAAACGTGTAAACCATATGTATTTATTATGGTATCTTTAGTATTTATCTATTCAACAATAGTAAAATAATTATTAAAACTATTTTTAAACTCACCTATGAGTAATACTCAAATTGTCCCCCTTAACTTCATTCAATCTCTGCAAGCTATCCCTCGTTGAGAGGCTTGACTGTGAGTACAAACTCAACGGAGTATAAATAGGCTCATATTCCTGCAACGTCGGCGGCGGGGCATAAGCCATGCTCAGTTGTGATAAGGTCCTCATGCCTATGGGTGGTGAATAGGACATCTGGTAAGGCCCCGTGAGGCTAAGGACTGATGAACTTTCACTCGAGCTCGAAGGGGAAGTCCGGTCATACTTCGGTTTGAGGACGCCCAGTGCTCGTGATATTGAGCCCTGTTGATACAAAATGTCATTTTGTTATATGAAATGAACCTATTTGGTAGCAGGAAAGACTACCTTGTATTTACTTGGAAACTGGACTCATTTCGCCGGTGATAGTAAAATTTAGTTGATAGTAAAATTGATAGTAAAATTAATTCATTACTGTAAATTAACCAGCTTCTCACTTAAATGAATGACTTAATCCTAAAGATTTTCTGCTGAAAGTGCTTTTGTACTAATTAATAGTAAAAACATACCCGTAAGCTATGTCTTCTAGAATCTCCACTAAAGTCTATGCCAGGTAACCCGGTCGCAACAGATCTTGAAAATGGTCTACCAAGCATCCTTATTTGGTGTCCAAACATGTTCCTGTAATTTTTAAACTATTAATACCTCGTCACTAAGAGTTTAAAGTACAAATTTGAGACAACATTTAGATATTTATGAACAAAGCGAAGCAGAGCGCTCTTTAGATAAAATTTCTCAAATTTGCACAACCAAAATATCTTTCACATTTCTCTAACATAGAAAGCTGACATGCAGTTTCTAAAAAACCTTTTAGAGTGTTTCTGTGTAATCCTTGGATCTACTCTGTTTTTACTGACTCGACAAAAAAATATGCTGCATGAAAATTTGACGAAATTGAAAATATGTTTGCATAAAACATCAAAAGCATGATGCACTTTGCTAGAAATAATGGTTCATGCCAGATGTGTGATATGATAAGTGATAAAACAAAAGGTAGTTGAAACAACCCATAGAAAATATTGCAGTAATCAAAGAAAAGTACTGATTTATCAATCTTAGAAGAATAGATTGCGGTAACAGATTTCTTTTCCAACAGTAATTTTCTATCTAATTCGTGAAATAAAAGAACCATCAAGTCGAATTGGGAAATAAAGTAGAAAAGCACGAAATGCGAATTGGAAATGATGTTTCAAAAAAACGATGAATGCTTTTGTGTAAAAGAAGAAAGAGTGGATAGATCTGAGTTGAGTGCGCTCTAGGTTTTGATGATGATGACAGAACATTCAATGATTTGAGAAAATGATTTTGATCTTTACCGTTGCTCTGCTGACGATTGTTCGTCGTGTTTAGGGGTGATTGTTTTTGAATAAAAAATAAACTGCTGTCTTCTAAATTTCAATGATTTTCTTCTCAGAATTTTATTCACATTTAATATGTCAATTGATATCGTTACAGCTGAACCTAACATATACTGTAGTAACTTTACAATAGGAATGTATACAAGTCGAAAACCTACTTTATCTTACAAATATCAATAAATGCTACTTTTGTTATTTAAAATTCTAAAGCTATTGTGAATGGTTCTGGTTTTTATAGCTTAATTTTAATTCAATGTTATGATTTCGAACAATTTCATTACTGATTTATAATTAAATAAATTCCGATTTGAAAACCGGGTTCATTCACCCCCTATTACAATGCAGCATTAGATGCTGTTAAATATAAACTAGTATTTATAAATACTTTGACCAGATCGTTGGATTCGAATAACATTTATGTGGCAATTCTAATCTACGACAGGTATGGGTCTCCTAGGGGGTTATATTGTAGAACACTCAATCTAACACTGACAAAGGCGAAGGGGTAAAAAGAACACTTTGACAGTAACCGATCGCTTGGACTATTCCTGTTCCTCCGATGAAACACCTTCCTACAATATATCAGTCTTGATGAGTCCATCACGAGTACAAACGAGCTGATCGACGGAAGATTATTTTGACTTGCAAAATATAGTTTTGTGTAAAAATAGCGAATTTACAAACATTCTTAATACAAGGGACATTTTACATAGATTACAAGTTAAGCTTATTTTTTGAAGGATAGTTTTTTGATTTTGACTGGTTTATCTTTGCTTTGTGGACAACATGGATGCTCTGGCAGCCTCCACTTGCAGCTCTTCCACCTGGCAAAATATCGTATACCTGCAGGATTGCACCTCATATTATAATCATCTACAGGTTGCGTCAATCGGGGTGAGTCATGCAGTGACGTCATCGTTACATGGATAAAGTAATAGTATAAATGCAGATACAGACTAATTATATCCTTAGTGCTCTTCTTTAATGCATGGGGTTGGTGACTTGCTTTAATATTAAAATGATGTTTCAATAGCATTTATTATTGAAGCTACTGGCGAAGACATCATATTTGCTCACTATGATTAAAAAAGCAAATATGATTCTTTGCCAATGATAAGAGAATACAAGTACAGATAACTCACCTCGCTGGAATAACTAGTGCATCAAATTCGGCGACTAAATGTCGTCGAATGATGCTTTTGGAAGGTGGAATGCCCAGGGCCGTAGCCATCGTCTCTCCAGTAAATGATGGCTCTAACACCACTAGGCCTCCGTGTACTCCACTGTCTAGAATTTAAATTGAGCTTTTGTTAGTTTCTTTGAGAAATCTGAGAAAACTGCTGTGTCTCATAATCTCTTGGTATCATAATTATTTATAGTGGAAAGGGAATTGCTATTTCCATGAGCGTTTGTTGTTTTGTTGCTTGTGTACAGTGCGACAAGGCTCTTTTGGCGTGTGTATTCAAGTGTACTTTGTCCACGTTTTGCACAATATTATATCCTGCAAACTTGTTTGGTAGGTAGATAGGTTTCTTACGCTACCACAGCTTCCACTAAAAAAGGATTTTGGAGGATGGATGAAAGGAGGATGTGTAACTCAAATTATAAAGGTATGATTGTTGAAGTTTATATCCACGCGCCAAAAAAGCCTTGCCGAACTGTATCAAGTTACGAGTGATTTGTAAAAGGGTTTGAATATTTTTGTATGGAGGCTGCCATGCTGAGAATTTGACAGCAATTTTTTTTTTTACTTTCGTCCCACAGCTGTATAATCTGTATATATGGTTAGGGGACTTATATACGAACAAAAAATATTATTTCTAAAGAGGCACCTTATCCAGATTATTAGAGTAAAAGAGTTCCAAACGACTTGACCAATAGTCGCATAATATGACTCATTTTGCTGGCCGCAAATAGAAAAAAAAGGAAAAAAAAAACAAAACGTTATATTGGGGTGTCATTTTAAATATTTACCTCTGATTACTCGATAATATGACGCTTTAGAACAATATATTATGTGAACATTTTTGTTCGTATATATGTCCCCTATCCATATATATTTACGTATAGGTTTTATTGTGCGACGCGTCAGCTGCGATGGTGTGGCCATGTTTCCCGAATGTCTGATGCCAGGGTGGCTAAGCGCATCTTCTACTCTGAACTGCAGGAAGGGAAACGGAAACAGGGCGGCCAATTTCTGCGGTATAAAGATGTGCTTAACCGCCACATGAAGAAATGTGCAATAGACCCAGCACAATGGGAAACACTGGCAGCAGACAGACCACATTGGAGGCAGGCTATGAACACTAAGGTGTATGCTTTCGAGTCGATTAGACGCGCTGAGCTCGATACAAAACGAGACCAGCTTAAGGCCCGACCACCACTGGCCATCAATTATAATATAGTTGGAGGGGTGCTGACGTGCAGTGAATGTGGCCGCAAGTTCACTGCAAAAATCGGCTACGTCAGCCACGTGAGGGCTCATCAGCGCCGCTCTCAGCATTGACAGTCGCTGTGACCGAAAACGGCCTTGAAGAATTGATTGATTGATTGATTGTGCGACGCAACTTAAAAAAATATCGAGATGGCGGTTCTGAAATATGCCAAAATGCTGAAACCCCTTCGCAAAAGTTGACCGTGCATGTTTTCTAACCAGCCAGTATTTTTATACTCTTCGCAGAATTTATACACAAAATTATAGTATGCTATTTATTCAAATAAAATATAAAAAATCCAAATATAAAGGAATTTATTTTACACAATTCTGTTTCTCTATGAAATGTAAAGTTATATTTTGTATACGCTGTTAAAGATAATAATTGTGACGAAAATTAAGTAGCTAAAAGAAAAGAAATATATAAATCATTGTTTTTTGTCAAACATTCTTAAGGCCCTTAATACCGCCAAATGGGTACTTTCTAAAGCCTACTCCTCTTTTATGGCCAAACCAAAAATATTAAAAAAATGTATTATAGATTATCAACTCTTAGGACAACATATGCAACATTTTCCTTTTTCGTACCACCAAAACTTCTATATGAAAAATTGTTTCAACTGAATGGTGTTTTTTTGGCTTGAATTTCCTACTGCTCCTAAGCGGCTTAGGTGATTTAATTCATTTATGCTTTGATAAATAGATAAACTTGATAGCTATAACTATAACATAGAATTATTCAATCGAACAATGACGCCCATGTGAAAAGTATTATTTTCTCCTATTTTGCCCTTTCAAGGACGCAGCGAGCGTCGTAACAGCCACCATATTGTATGATAATGCCAGTGGCGATATGAGGAGCAAGACAAGCTAGTGAGTAAATGAGCATTAACAAATTGAATCAGCAAATTGTGTGCATAATTGTATCGCAAGTAAGCACTTTTAGACCTCGAAAAAAAAAGAAAAAAAAATTGTAATACAAAAGTAAGTTTCGACACAGAAATTTCCTTAAATGCCGATAAAAAATGAAATGTTATTGTTTACATTTCATTTGATAGTAAGGATGTTACCTTTTAAGTTTTCGGCGAATTCACCCAAGTCGATATTGTGTGCCCACCGCATAAACCTCTGATTGGTCCAGACAAGTGGATCAGCATCCACATTTTCACATTGGTGCCGTCTCACAGCCAGAGCCTGCCGCAAAAAATCAAGCACTTACATCAATTATCATATTAAAGTTGAAAAAACCAAAAAAAAAAGCATTGGTTTTTCGTGTACACTGCCATTGTACGGGTATATTTTTCCCATTAGTTTTTACATTGCTTTGATTATCTAGAAGAAAGGCCATATATTTTAGTCTACTTTTAAGAATATGTACTTCATAGTTATACAAAATCTAGTTAAGTAATTCAAAGATACTATTTAACGTGAAACTTAGTGCTTTTAAGTTAAAAGCTTTGAAATCTTCCAAGTTTTGTAAGATTAAATGTAAATTATTTTTAACACAACTTAAATTGCAAGATGAAACTTGTAAGAAGTTGGGCGCTTTGTAATGAAAAAATAAATGCGTCGGTTCAGAAATAAACACATTTTTACAGAAAAGCGTAAAGTCCAAGTAAAGAAACCGTAATTCATTCAATTTGAACCAGATCCATCAACAGAAAGAAGTTTGGTAAAGAACTGAGGAATGATTAATGGTTCCACATTATTAGGGTTCGGCAACAATGAGAAACAAATTATTTTGTGACAGCCTCCCTTAATTTATTCCCCTATTTGCTTATCCTTCATTCAGCTACTTACAGAAGTTATACTTTGGAAATCCTTTGGTAAACGTTAAACCTAAAGCTGGAGCCTGTATTAATATGAAATTAGAATATCTTTGAATGGATCAAATTGCTTTCTAAACACATCACATTTAGAACGATTTTGATATTATCAAGGATGTAATAAAAATATAAGAAGAAAAAATGTTTGGCAAATTTTCGAAATTATGAGCCCGTTTGAATCAATGCTATTTTGTTTTAATATCTTATCAAAAAGGTGCTAATGATAATGGTAGGTAGAGAAGATATTGCAGAATTATTGACAAAGTTAGTATTAACGTACGCGTCGTGGAAAAACTTTAGGTCAATGTAAATAACACGTTTTGTGGCGCATATAAAGATCCGCATTAAAAAGTAACCCTGTTTTGACCTAAAACTGAACAATTTTTGATGGAATTTAAATGGCTGTGGGGAATAAGTGACAATGAATATACATTTTTATTTGCAAATCCCTAAATAAGGTAAAGCGAAAGTAAAAAGAAAAGTCAAAAGGATTTACATTTATTCAATACCTATATTTTCTAAAATCTAAATATTTAAAGCCTTGTCCCGACTGTAAAGTAATTACGTAAATAAAATATGTTTTATTAAAAATCAAATAGAAACCGTCTGATCCATTTCTTTCATCATCTTCATTTACTTTATTTCATTAATATTAATTTCACTTGACGTCAGATTTTCTAAACTCCTGAACATCACGCGGTTGTGCCATTATGACCTTTACACGGGCGTAGTACGATCTGTCATAATGTATTGTGTCGTAGACTGTACCTAAAAATACGTGTAGTTTAAGATTGTCAAGATTTTTCTATTTTATTTTCCACTAGAATGGATAATATGGACATAGTGAGTATTTTTTTACTTTGCAAAATAAATCCATTTTTTATGTTGTTTTTATGCCGGCATCAGTCCAATGAATAACATATTTAATTAAATACAGAATGCCCGAAATATATCTCCATAATATTTGTTTGATTGTTTATATTGTGTCTAATTATTTAATTAATTGAAAAGCTTGTTATAGCAATATAAATATAATATATACAATATTTTATTGTAAAGAAAACATATAGAAACCATTGGTGTCGATTCGGCGTAGCAAAGTTTAACTTATTTGACAAGACTTAACTTAATTTTAGCGTTCTGTCATTTTCCTTCTTTATCGAAAAGATAAGGACAGAACGCTTAAATTAAGTTTAATCTTGTCACATAATTTAATTCATGCTACACCGAATCGATATCATTGTTTTGGTTTTTTATTAAATTTAACTATATCTAACTTTTTTTATAGTGTTTTTCTCTGTATTATTATTTACTAAACTAAACTATTAGACATGTGTTAATTTAGAGTTAATTTGTTTTTATTACATTAAATATATGTATATTATGTACTAATATTATAAAATAAATGATTTGATTAGATTTTACAATTAACTTAAATTTTTGGATTGCTTTTTGTGGAACCTACAAAATCTTTACCTGTCTATCATACTTCATTATCCTCAGCAGATGGATGCCATGGACAATAGAGGCCTGATGGAACTTCCTCGTCACTCCAAGGTATTTCTCCAATTCCTTCTTGCTTATTGTATCCAACATTCTGGCGTCCACCAAACTGGCGAGGAAAGATTCTGCGTACTGTGGAAAAAAAAAGTTAATGAATCTACCAAAAATATTATTCTAGTAAAAAGGGTGGGGGCCCCTAAAAGAGTTTGTGGAGGGAGACTATTCAAACAAATAAAAAGTTCAAAGAGTCTTTGAAACTAAAAACGTATCTAACTTTACAAATCAAGATACAAGATACAAGATCATTTATTTGCAATAAAGCCATACAAAAGTTATGTACTAAGGCATGCAAAATACATTGGTAAAATAAAAATAACACAGAAACTAAAACTAATTATTGGAAAATAAAATATTAATAAGATAAATTGAAATACATAAAAAAAAAATGAATATTATTTAGAACTTAACAATAAATTAAATTAATGAATAATAAATAAATTGATTAAATTAAGAGATTACATCAAATTATTAACTTATACTCGTACTTACTTTAATAACTAAAAAAATTATTCCCTACATGCATAATACTCGGACAAATTATAAAAAGGTCTATCCAGTAGATACGTTCTAAGGTTTCTTGAAAATTCGTTAACATTATTACTGTCTTTTATAGTTTTATTAAGTTTGTTGAAAATTTTCAGTCCCGAGTAATTCATATTTTGTTGAAATACACCATAATTTGGGTGAGGCAAAACTAAATGTTTATAATTTCTTAAGAAATGGGTTTGAGTGTCACTGACCTTTTTATAATCACTTAGGGATTTAAAAAATTTTATTGATACTAAATAGATATACAAACAAGTAACTGTTAATATTTTATGTTTTATAAATAAAGGTTTACAATGTTCCCGGAAATTAGCGCTATCGATTATACGCACTGCTTTTTTTTGTAGAATTAGAATGTCCTTAATTTGTTTTGAATTTCCCCATACCACCAGACCATATCTAATAATACTCTCAAAATAGGAAAAGTACATGATCTTGAGAGTATCTGAGCCAATCAGTTTCCAAATCTCTAATTACTTAAAACTCCGATCGAAAGTTCTACGGTCACTTGTTGATTTACATCTATTGAATGACTAAGTACGAAAATCGTGGCTGTTTTAAAATAAGCGGTGTCATCATTAACCATAACAACACACTTCTTGATGTTAGTCTCATCCAAGGGGATTGACAGACGCGTTGGTGATCGTATTGCTCGTATATTTTGCAGTGAAGATGCAATTGCCGTTGATCGTGTGTGCACTTACTCTACCTCTATTGGTAGCAACAATCTGTCGCCATAGTCTGGTAGTTGAAGGTCGCTGCGAGCAAGTAAAGTTCATATTTGGGTAGCACCCCTTACAGTCAATTTCATCGCATATTTATCGATGTTTACATTTTTTATGTTTGTACTTGATAAATGCGTGCGAAACTTTGATGCAACCAAAATGGAACACAACATAATAAGCTGTATAGCTTCACAGTATCAACTAACCTGTGCCAAACCCAAATCGGGCAGCCACTCCGCTGCCACCCAAGCATGCGTCAACTGTCCAATACTCGGATTGCGCACCAAATCCGGTCTTCTCCTCTCTTCTATCGCCAACCGGAGCTTCTTCCTGTGCATCGGCTGCGAGATCCCGAGCCCAACCTCGATGTCAGCATCCGTCAACTCAAGCAGGACCTGCCCATTCAAAGCACGGATCTAGAAGCAACCAGAACACAATATTTGACGCTACTATCGCGTCGTATTTCTAGTTTGTGGAGGTTAATGATTGCGTTAAGGTGGATGAGGTTGAATATAACTTTCAACTGGATTCATTTTTGCACTTTTATAGGACAGATCATGGACTATTGTAACTTACTAAAAGAGATAATTTTGGCGGTAAGGATGATGATTAAATTAATGTATAAAGTACATCTGTTATTTCATATAACCGAAACAGAAATAATATTAAGCCAGTAGATTCCATCAATGTTGCATCAATCTCGTGCAGTAAATCTCACTTTTAAACCAGGTGACTAGCCCAAAATTATTAATTACTACATATAAGGATTAGGGATGCAATGATTACGATGCGGTGCATCGTTTTGCATCTGTAATCGGAATAATTACGGTTAATAACGAAGCGATGCATCGTAGGAAGAATCATGACGATTATTAAATTAAAAAATAATCTGTTGCAGCTTCTCCAATGCTTCCAGAGGAGGACTTAGTGATCATCATCACCGATTCACCATAATTTCCATCATTCATAAAACAAGTAAAAATTTTACCATGGCTACATGGGCTTAAAGTTCCCTTTGCCTTCCCACATAGTAAGAGAATTTAACCAAATTTTTAATTACTTTTTTTTTTCGTTTATCGCTTTTATTGAAATGAATAGACTATGAAACCACATTCTGAGGATTATGTGACACATTTTTTTTTAAATAATCGTAATGCATCCGTTATCGTAATAAATAACGATTAGCTTCCTAATCGTAAACGTAATCGTAATGGCTGAATCGTTGCATCCCTAATAGAGATCAATATCTGCTATAAAATACGCGTTTCTCTTTTATGTAGTTTTGCTTGGGATTCATCTGTATACCAATTCACTTCAATCGCTCCAGCTGTTTTTGATGTTAACCACTGATATAAGAACAGAAAGATCTCCCTCTTAAGGTTTTAACTTTTAATGAAATCCCTTAAAAGCAACTACAGCATATAAAATAAAAATACTGGTCTACGAAAACATTAATTTCAGTTTGGTTAAATTCTCATTATTTTCAATAATTAAATTCGAAAAAATTATACGAGCCTAAGCTTATTGTTTATTGGTTCTAGAGGTATAATTTTGTTTACCATATTTCATTACATTTAGGAGGAAAAACACAAAATTTGCCCAATCAAATTTCCTGCGATAAATCACGTGTATAATGCTTTGTTTTTTTTACACTTGCAACATTGTTCGGAGTACGCACAGTCTGTGGGAATACGTCATCGGTTTGATTCCCTGTAAAATATTAATAAGGGGCTCACAAATGTGCACTTCCAAATCAGAGATCAACGTGTTTTGAATAAGGAATGGGTCCGGTGAATTGATCAAGGGATTTATATTCCCTCATTTCCATACAAATCCAATAAAAACGAGTGTTTTCGGAAAAACGAGTGGGGTAGGGAAACAAAAAGGAGTTATTTATTTCAGTCGTTATAATCAAAAAGATAAGGTAAGCATGCTTCTTGAGTCGATGAAATACGATATCTGGTTTCAAAAAACCGGCCAAGTTCGAGTCGGACCTCGCTCTTTTAGGGTTCCGTACATATGAACAATTATTTCAAACTAGATATTTATTTAATTTTAGTTAATGCTTTAATTCTGTCAGAAATAAAAACTGCGTAATTAAGTAGGTTGAGTAGAAGCTAGTGTAAAAAAATTTTTTTTTGTGTCCAATTTCATGAGGCCCGCCTAAAAAATAACTTAATTACATTTTAAATTCAAAATTCGGTTTTGGGTCAACATTTTACACAACATACGAGTATAACAATTTCAGGTTTCTATCTCATTCCATCTAAGAGCGAGAGACCCGTGACGTACGGACAGACAGACTTCGATTTGCCCTTTGGGTACGGAACCCTAAAAAGGGGGACAAACGTTTAAATATTCCCAAATTATTGAAGTACTACTTCAGTACGTGCCGCAAAATAAGAAAGGAAATATATTAGTCAGCGAAAACATGTTTTTGGTTTTCCACATTTGTGTAAGAGAAGAATGTACAATTTTGATGTTTAAACATTTCGGGATTCCAAATGAAGCAATGAATCATCTCATCCTGCCAACCCTCATCAACGACCAGCGACATAAGAACAAATTACATAATGCTTTCAACTGGATGAATTTGTAGATGCCTACAAAGCTTGGGCGTGAATTATGTTCTGCAGATATAAAATGGTACGTATAATACATACATACGCCTGTCTCCCAGAAGGGTAGGCAGAGACTACAGATTTCCATCTGTTACGATCCTGACACATCTCTTTTGCCTCATCCACATCCATCAATCTAGTCATACAAGCTTTTCTATTCCGGGTGCTTTTGAAAGTAGAGTGACGAAACTGGAACCACTAGACTACAGAGGAAGTCAAAAATAAGTCTTGAAAAAAAGAGTACGTATACCAGTAACTTTTTGTTTCTTGTTATCAGAAAGAAGACGGTTGTATTTTGGCTAATATAAATAAAAAGCAGCAGTCAATAAAAAAATTACGTCGTAATGTCCGGGTTATGTCAATGTTGATACACATTTTTTTCTATAAATTCTCCAGGATATCTTAAAAAAAAAAGAAGCTGTGTGAATGAACATAACAAGTGATACCCACCTTCCCACTTTTCACATTATCAGCCACAGCAGCGGCATACTGCGGCATGCCCAGCGCTAGTTCCAGCCAAGCGATGATGGCTGGAGCTCGCCATCGTGCTAGAGGAAGCGATGCAGCTTCTCTGAGCGCTGCCTCGCTGCCTAGTGGCGACCAGGCGCGAGCTACGCCAGTTGTGCTCGCATAGACTGGCTCTGCAACAAACGTAGGTTATGATGTTTCTTCCATAATAGCAATGTAATAATTATAAATGTTTGTAAGGAAGATTTAGGTGCAGAGTGGCGCTTCATTTCCCTGCGGGAAGACCCTGCAAATCCTCAGGTTCAGTCAATTCGTAGGCAAATGGAAATCGTACTTTGTGTGCAGCTTGCCCAGCGTGTGTAAGTATGGGCAATTCTTCCAGGATGACCGCCGGGAGTGGCAAAGTCCTGGAAAGGCTTATGTCCAGCAATGGACGAACTAGGCTTATGGATGTGCACTATGTGCAACGTACGCAATAGACTAACGCTATTGACCCGTAGCCTTTTTTTTCAAGCATGGTAATCCACTTGCTGGAGGACAATGGTATTAATTCCAGATAGACATTGAATGTCTGAGGTTATTATGCACACAGACATTTTCATTCACGCATTTATTTTTCAGGATGTTCAATATAATCAGTAGGACACCTGGTTTCGTTAGAAACGGCAAAGCTCTTAGCAAACATGCAATCTATCAATTTAATTAAAACGCGAGAAGCTGTGAGCCAGTTAAAAACGTAGAACCACTAACGGAGAAAACCATTGACTAATAGACGAAGGACCTACCGCTTTCGTGTCCACTGGAGGCAGCACTGCCACTCTTGGTGCGGTGTCGACTGCGTGCAAAGACCCTGGAGATCGACCCCCATGCGGAGCCACGACCTCGCCCGCCCTTGCTTCCTGGCCGTGGCCGCAAGCCCCCGATCAGGGCGGACTCACACTCGCCAGGACTTGACAGTTGCTCCACCGATCTGTAAAAAGACATTCTTGGTCAATTGCACTGTCCGAAGTTTTGTTTTCAATGTCTCAACCACAGTAGAAAACGTGTCCTTGAAACAACACTTGGTAGACGCACGCATTAGGGCTAACCACATACCTAAATGCGCGGAAGTCGGGTGGCGTCTCACACTCTCCGCGTCTTTCGACCGTTTTTCTACCGTTTTAAATGAAGACATAATACTGTTACTTTTCTCTACATACCTGATAAATTCCAAACTAACAGAGAACTATAGATTTGAACAAAATTAAGGCGATATGCGAAAAAAAGAAATACAGGGAAAATTTTAGTAAATTTCTAGTATATGCATTTTGACTATATAATCTAGGGCTTTTAAATTGGAAAACATGTTTGGATAAATTTTCCTCGATAGAAATAATTGTTGAAATGAGGTCTTCAAAGACACTTTTTCTCCTCGTTTGATGAATAGGAAAAATATACAGAACTTAAACATATTTTATTAGGTGTGTTTCAACAATATCTAGAGATTTGATATTTGAAATTTTGCTAGCTATTTTAGCTTTTTTATAAAAATTATAAAACTAACATTTTTGGCTTTCGCCCTGAATCCGCCCCTCTCGCTCTGAGCGTGTTTTCGCTTGGAGGGACAGTGACAAAAATAAAATTCGCATAGCTTCTTAACATACATACATACATAGTTACGCACGACATGAATCCCGGATGAGGTGTCAGGGTATTTCTGAGTATAGACTGGGGAATGCAAATTTCACCGACGATTATCATGTCCCAACATGATGAAGATGAGCCCGCATCGCCTTACTTTTGGCACAAATTGGACCCATAACTTAACGTGCCTTCCAAAGCACGTAGACTCAACACAAATGTACCCCAACGCAATTCGAACCCGCGACCTACGAATAAGTAGTCGAACCCAAAGAGGAAGTTTAACAAAATGTGTCACCCATTATCAGAAAAGTTATGCCGCGTATCTAGTTACTTAACTGCTACGTTCCGCCGTTTGCTTTTAATGATGGATAATATTTAGGTACAACCAGGTAAGTGTCCAACAATTTAAAGGTCTTATGGTAATCTCCGCGTAACTTACAATTGTATTATGTTCTCAGTTTACATTTATATTTTCGAGGATAATCCCTCTCCCTGCTTCCCACTCCCCAGATTCGAAAGTCTGAATACTAAGTTTTAAACTTTTTTCCCACCCTCCTTAACCCACCAAGTTCAGCCTGCCAGACTGACGATTTTCATAAAATGGTCCCTCAGGTAAGTATTATCCTGAGTTTCATAGTCGATAAAATTACCTGACTATTTCTAACCAACATTTGAGAAAAAGCTTAAAAAAAACTAATGATATTGTTACTTTACTAAATACAAATCAAAACTATAAATTTCGTCATATTAATCATTATTTACGAGTAAATTGATTATTTTCGGCCATTGCACACAAGCACGCATTTTTTTTCAAGGGATAAATATGTGTACTAGATTGTATAAGCCTTAAATGAAAGCGGAAGCACCAAGAGAAGAGTTAAATAAAAAAAACTCCCCTTAAAAATAATTTAAGTCAATACTTATCATTCAAATAGAATATTCAAATTAGGGTTTCCGAAGGATAGTGGCAGATGGATTAGAAAATGATTGGATTTGAGAAACAAGGGACTTGGGGAATGTGGGTTGCTACTAATCCCAGCTCCAGGTCCAAAGGTATGTATACGCTGAAAGCCTACAATCTAGGTTAACCGTGAACGTGTGTAAACATTTTAATATTGCACTTCGAATATTGCGATGTTGGAAATTTGCAATTACACATATATAACTTTAATCATATATATAGGTAATAAATAAAAGAAAATTTTGAACTTGAAATATATTTCGGCCCTTACTAGGCCGTCATCAGTCAAGTTTTAAAAATGACAAATATACGAGTACCATATTAATAAAAAAATAAAAAAGACAATATTTTTCTTAATTAACCTAACCTACTTGTATTCGTTCACAAATTTTGATATCAAATAATAAAATTTTGTGGACAAGTACAAGCGCCCTTCAAGTGACAACAATCACCACCATCAACTCTTCTCATGCCATCCCAATTCTGGTATATGTTTTCCCTGAAAGGGACAGAGAGTTGTCTGTAGTGAGGAGAGTCAGTGGGGTATTCAGGGTATGGATGTTGGAAATTGTAATTGCTATAATTAAAGTTGTAAATGCCAGTTAAAAATTAAGAATTCAATGTTCATATAGAATCTCTTACGCTATAAATTAGTGAGCCACGCAGGCGAATAAAAATTAAAGTACATTTCTGCCGCGGTCTGTAATGACTGCGTTGCTGTCAGCACTGATGATGGCCGAAAGCGCAGCCTAGCGCAGTTCCAGGCCTATACAACGTGGTCAGTATTGCAGCCCTCGACGGACAAGCTGGAATAAAGGCCGAAACTGAAGGTCGAGCTCTTTATAGCGTAGACAGCAAAGGCTGCAATAATGACCAAGCTTGAAGGCCGAGAGCGTAGCTAAGCTAAGCTCGAGGCCATCATCGCGTGGCCAGCAACGCAGTCATTGCGGACCAAGGCTTGTATAGTGCTTCACTCAAAAATGCTTTTAAGGTAGTCATTAGCACCAGACTATTTTTTAAACAGAGGCGAAAGAGGTGTGTCTGGATCATATCAGTTGGAAATATGTTGTCTTTGCCTACCCCTCTGGCGTGAGTATATTTATTTATTTATTTGTGTGTATATATGTATTTTTGAAACAAAACTCGACAATAATGAATTTTCAAAGTAAATTGCTGGTGGCTAAAAGTCACCAGCAAAATAAAAACAATGACCACATTATAAGCATTTTTGACTAAACGATTTTACAATATTTTGACGGTGATAAACATAGGATGTCAAAAAGTAAAAAAAAAAAAACTTTGAAAAACTCTATACTTATCATTTAAGAAAAAATATTGTTCATGTACAATAAAATAAAAGTCTATTATCCACCATATTTAAGATTGAGATCTCAAGGTTGTGAGTCCGACAACTTACCATCACTATTACCATAGACTAAATTTAGTCTATGCTATTACATAGTTAATTAAGTCATTACCTGGAAAGGGAGCCGGCGTCAATGGACCGAGTGAAGGGCGAAGCGCTGTTGTGAGGTGACAGCGTAGGGCTGCAATCCCTGGGCGTGCTTACTGAAGGATGAATAAATTAGTGTACAGTGTCATATAAGGTGGGAAGTTTGATTAATTTACAGGTCTATATACAGGTTGATAATGAACCCCCTAACTATATCAAAGGAAACTATTATATGTTGGGAATAAAATATACAGGGTGCTTGGTAATTCGACCTATTCCTTTAAAGGGGTTATACTAGGGATCATTTCCAACAAATAATGCTTATCAACTAGGGGTCGAAAATGAAAATTTTTTTTCAAGTAAAACACGTCGGTATTTCAAAAATTGCAATTTTTATTTTGTAATTTTTGAAATATCGACGTGTTTTACTTGAAAAAAAATCATCTACCATTGATCAGAAATATAATAAATAAGTGCTGAGAGAGGAAAAGTTATTTTAAAAATTATTTATTTTTCATTATTAGTCTGAAAGTTTGAAAAATAAAATAAAAACCTTCGTAACTCGGAGACCATTCATTTTCGACACCTAGTTAATAGGACTTAATTCGTTGGAAATGATCTCTAGTATAACCCCTTTCATGGAATAGGTTGAATTACCAAGCACTCTGTATATATTTTGCTACTTTTGTATTATTTCATAATAAAAAATAAAGATATCGATCGTCAAAGTCGATCACGGGCGGGAGGGTGGATTGCGGAGGCGGGCGCCAAGGGCGTTGGGAATGTTTTTCTTTGATGGCTGGGGTTCGGAGGCTCGTTGAGTAGAAAGCCCTACGTCTATTGTCAGTCACGTATCGCGTCGCGTAGGTTAGTCATTTATTCGATATTTGGAAAATATTCCTGATAAAAATGAAAAACGAAACGTTTTTCTTAACGATCCTTTGTTCTATATTCATATGTTCGATTCATATATTTCAATATAGCTAGGGGGTTTATTTTCAGCGTGCATTTATAGAGTAATCGGGGGAGAGGTTACAGGCAGTTGCTTGGTATCAGTCATTCATCCGTTAACAATTTCCGTAGATTTTGTGGAAGTCCCTGGACAAACTGATTAAGGCTTTGCCTGCTTTCACTCTCTGACTTTCTGGGTGGGCGCGATTTATACTAGGTCTCATATACCCTGTCCATCAGGAGGTATCCTACGCATGGTAGTGGTCAACTGTGTTAGTATATATTATATACTATATATGTACATAAAACATTATGTATAACTGGAAATTGCTCTTATTCCTCTTGTGGAAGTAAACTATGATTAATTTGGAGTGATTTTACCCCTATCACTTGGGGGTCGCAAATCCGTAATGTACATAGAAAAATAAACTTTACATACTCTATAGATACCACCAAAAGTGAAAAAAAAAAAAAAAACTATCTTAACCAATTATATTGAATGTCTACGTAATGAAAAATTTACAACAGAAAATAAGTACCTTTTAATTTTAGTAGCTAAGGGTTTTGAAAATGTTTTTCAATATCATCAGGTCTGATGTTATTAATTGCCCACTTCATGAGATGTTTGCAATATTAAATTTATTAAATATTTCTGGGTTCTTCTTTATTTTACACGTGAATGAGCGTACTAGCGCTGGAATTAAAAACCACATTTTATAAAAAGATGGATCTACATTTACTGGGTTATTTTATTTACAACTAGCTTTTGCCCGCTTCACCCGCTCTAATTTTGTTTCTTTTTTCGGGATAAAAAGTAGCCTATGTCACTCCCCGCCCCATAAACTATGCAACACATCACGTCGATCCGTTGCTCCGTCGTTGCTGCGAGAAAGAAAGACAAAACAACAAACCAACAAACACACTTTCGCATTTATTATTACGAAATAATATTAGAAAAACAAACTGATACCTTGAAAAAAAAGCGCACTGTGACTAAAAAAAACAGAAAATGTTTATTGAAATTGTCACTACTTAAATATTGACTGAAAACTGAAAGCTTTGAAAACAAAAATGGACAATATTTTATGAAATCTCTGTCTGAAAACACGTCCTTTCATGTTCGAAAGCTACAATTTATTCGGCTCCCTGTTTATATTTCAAACCTACATTCAGCACGTAACAAAACAACACTCAAACTTTGCCTTCTCCTACGTGATGAATTAACATACAAAACTTATCTGGAGTTGACATCACGTCCGCATACTAACGACTAACGACTATACGACCGAATCTCATCATTAGCCTTATGCAGGGCTGTCGTTACTGTCAAGCACTAAAATATCCTTTTGTCCCTTTTTGTTTTTTGAGCTTCAAGCGCTAAACTTGATCATACTTTTTACTGGTATATTAGTAACATAATAATTTAATTTTTTTTTTGTCGTTATGTAAAAGGCTACAGGCCCATACTGCCTGGTCTTATTTTAGTTTCTTTTCTTCTGTGTTTGTTTATCTCCTCTTGAGGATCACCCGAAGGAACTGTCCTGTCATAGTCGCTGTCCTGTCAATTTGTGCTAAAGTGATAGACCCATAGCACGAACAAAATGATGAGTTAGAAAAAACACATGAAAAGGCACGGCCTGCATATTTGTTTCATTGAACAACACACTACACTGGTTACGGCGATTTTAATTCACAATATTCTATCACTATTGTTGATCAAAACACCCTAAATGCAATACTTTTTCAATAAAACAAAAAAACGACGCCATCGCATCTTCGCGCCTTTTCTCCAACTCTTATTCTTGTTCTTTTTTTTATGAAACACATGTTTTCTTCATAAAAAAATAAAGCTATATGTACCACTAACTTTCAAGATATTGACCTTTATGTGAGGAGTATATTATTATACCAATTTATACTAAGTGCTCGATAAAGGGTTATAATGAGAGCTTTACTAACTTTGTGCCATTGATTTTGATTTTGTGTTGTCCTCAATCAAAAGATTGATTTAATGGGCCAAGAAGTTGTCCATTTGTTGGTTTTATTGCGATTTGTTAATTTATTGCAGAGTTAAAAGGTAATAAATAAGTAAAACTAATTTCAGATTTATAAAGATTAGTTGAGTAAAATGAAATAGCTGCTTTATATTAACTTGGCTACTTTTGACTCCTTTAAAGACTAATAAAAAATAACTGCTTTAAATTCAGAGGGGTGTTTAAAAACACTCCCTACGTAAATAGCCCGAGAAGTTTTGAATTTTCATCAAATGTATTTTTAATCTTTAACTCATTTACCGCTATGGCAGCCCTAACAAAGCCTTCCAAATGAGTATACCTTTACTTCCTATAGCAAAACGATTCTGCTGTCAGCGGAAATTTTTACCGCTTTTTACGTTAAGATCCCCTTTCATAAGACCCAAATGGTGAACTCGCTAATAATTTAAGTAGATAAGATTTGCGTTCCAATTATTTTTTTATCTATGGTAAGTTAAACATTTTCTTTTTTTAAAATCTATTATGTGCTTTTTACAACAGTATTTATTTTACGTAAAAGCAAAGATAAAAGCATAACGCTTATGCCAGGTTAGGTTATAACATTTTGGTTAGTTTGTAGTAGAGTAGTTTATTCTATTCTAATATTCTAATTATAATAAATTTGTTAATAAGTATGATAATCTGGACCTCTAATGAATTTTACCGATAAAGATAATGTCTATATCTATCTATGTCTAGTGATCTAACCAATCTTTTGTTATCGATTTTGACTTTTAAGGCGATATGCGAAAAAAATACGGGTGTTTCTTTTCTGTGTATTTCATGAAATACACGAAAACTTTTAATAAATTTCTGGTATATGCATTTTGACTATATAAACTAGGGTTTTGAAATTGGAAAACATTCTCGATAGAAATAATTGTTGATATGAGGTCTTCAAACACGCTTTTTCTCCTCGTTTGACGAATAGGAACCATATACAGAACTCAAAGATATTTTATTAGGTGTGTTTCAACAATATCTAGAGATTTGATATTTAAAATTGTGCTAGCTATTTTAGTTTTTGTAATAAAAATATAAAACAACTTTTTTTCCTTTTGCCCTGAATCCGCCCCTCTTGCACTGCGCGATTTTTCGCTTGGAGTGACAGTTACAAAAATAAAATTCGCATAGCCTCTTAACCATCTACATACCCAGCTACAATTTTTAGTATCACTTTTCAACTGTTTTAATTTGGTTAGAAATATAATTCTCGACTTCCTACTTTACCCGTGTAAACTAAGCTTTACTCATTACGCTTTATGCAACTAGAGTAGATAATAAGGCTTATATAATATTCCTAATAGTCATTTTTGTACTATGTAGACTTTCAAAATATTATATTGGGTGTTTTAGAGTTAGACGATTTATTCAATAAAAATAACCGATATTTTGGTGATTAGAACATGATAATTCGTCTAAAATATTAACAATGCGTTAAATGTTTTGACATGCATGTTATCGATTTTTTGGTATCAGGGTTAGTATGAAACATTGGTACCACCGTCTGTGCTTAAAGCTATGCAGCTCTGTTAATATGAGAAAGAAGAAGAAGACGGAAAACAGATTTATTGTCAAAAAAGAAAAGGTATGTGTTTAAAAATTTAAATACAATCTTACGAACTAAACTCAAAACTAAAGAAATACACGTTGCTGCACAATTTTTTTTTGTGATCATATAGCACTCTTAGCTATGTAACCAGATTAAAAAAAACTTACAATGCTGTTTATGATTGTGCAATTCAGAGACAAAAAAAAATTAAGTTTCTATTATTTATGGTTAAGCTGTTACACTGCTATCTTTACGTTTAACGGGACACCTGACGCTAGAACATTAACAACACCAGGTTTTCAAGGGTTCATTGGAAGAAACTAGGTCTCTCCTCATATTGAAGACAATATATTTGATTTAACGATCTTCTATCTAGGGATTCCACCTATAAACAATGTATTAAGATTTATACTTTTGTCAAAAAACAAATGTTTTCCACTCTTTTTTTTGGTTTTCAAACGTTCGTTTCAAAAACGCGGTTAACAGATCAACTTGATTTTTTTTACATAAAATAGGCAATAGAAATATGAAGGGATGTTACCTAAATCCAATATTTTTTTCTTTACAAAATATTTAAGTATTAGCTAAAAACACACCAATTTGTTGTTCCGCTGCGTGATCACTAGTATTACGCGTCCAAGAACAAGAGGCCAAAGAGCCAACATATAATCGCCTCTATGAAAATCAAATAAGGTATTTGCCATTAGACTTATTGTGCTGGACCGGTAATAAAAAAAGTTGCTTGCTATCCTCTTAAATGTTTTTGATGATATTTCTAAAGAGAGAAGAATGTGTACGATAACATAATTTCATGCCAGTAACAACAAGGTTGAGGTGAGGCGTAAGGATGATAAAATAAATTCCAAGTAGATTCCATTAAAATTTAAACGCCTTATCCATTGATGCCATAATAACATTGTTTTATAGCTCTAGAACTAGCGTAGCAGCCGGGCGTATTCATCGCATTTTGCGGGTACAGTTAAGTATCTGTTATTAAAGGCATTAAATCAAACTTGAAAAGCGATTTCAAGTTGAGTGTCTTCGCCTTAATAGGGGTTAAATTCAATTTGTTGGATATAGAATCGAAATGATTTATTGGCATTAGATATCGAGTGCTAATTAATCAACCTTCAACTTGTTTTATCTATTTATTGTAAAACAAAGTTGTCCTGTAAATGAATTATTCAGCGATCCGCTATAAACACCTAACAATTGCTATATCAGTAACCAAGTAACATCACACCAAGCTAAATTTGTGACTCAGTTAGTGTGACATTTTTTTTCATTAGTGTTATTTAGCGACATATAACTACGTCTCTATAAAGCCCAAAAAGCAAAATTTGATGAAACACCATCATAATAGCTGTCAGGATATCGTGAATATTGTGCCGCAAAGTTGTTTTTACGCAAAGTTTAACAAGTTGTATCATTGTTATCTATACTGGAAATAAAAAAGAGGGAAATACAGACGTGTCGTTCATGTAAAGAAGACAAAGTTTATACAGCTTTATATAAAAAAAGTTACCGTTTTATGGAAAACAGTTTTTACCTGAAACCATTTCACAAATTTGGCACTTTTTTTTTATATCTCGCCTCTCGGACATATACTATACATATTATCAAGAACAAATTTCATTCTGTTTAGCTACTATAGCTTTAAATGGATAAAGAACCAAGAATATGTGACTCCGATATCCAAGTAAACTGTTCGAAATCACGTCAGATATAACAAACCCTTTAGCCACACTACAAAATGCATCTCATCCACTAGAATTATTTAGTACATCTACAGAAATTAATAGTACTCTTTGCTACAGAACTCGCTGCAATCGGATAATCCCGGATTTCCCAAGTGGAATATTTAGCGGTACAGCGGGTTTTATTAAAAATGCCCAGTAATAAAGTGCAATGTTTTTATTCAGCAAAAGATAAATGAAATTTCAGAAGCAAAAGGTATTTTCAAATAAGAAAGTAATTACCTACATGTTCACGAAAGAAATGCTTTTTCGTTTGAACATTCTAGAGTGGAAATTTAAATATAAAGAATTTGATATCATTTTGGTTTCCATGTTGGTAGTTCGTGTAATTTTGTAAAGAAAATAATTGTGTTGATGTTTTATGTTATCACATTTGTTTACCACAAGTAGAGGAGGTTTAACTCTTTCTTTCACAATATTTTCAAAAAACTTAAACTCTCTTTTAAAAACTCTTTTTTTTTACTTTATTTTTAAATTGTATTAGTTATTTGTGCAACAAAAGAGCAAAGTTTTTTTTATTGCCAGGGCCGAATTTGAATCCCGAGCAAGCGAAGGATTCTATAATTGAATAACAACCGTAGCGGGTGATTCTAAGTTAGAATCCTGCGCGTGGTGACGAATTCAAAAGGCACAAGAAACAGAATAAATTTGCTCTCTAGTAACACATACAACTTTTCACCTCATTAGCGAGAAAACACAGATGTAAATACACCATCTTTTCGAACGGAGTTATAAGAATTGTTTTTTTTCTTTAAACGATACACCATATAAAAATATTGCACATATAATAAAATGTAAGGAGTAATTAATACTCCTTACATTTTATTCCTATCCCAAAAGCCGCGAATTATCGGAAAATCTTTTATAAACCGATCGAAAGCGCAAAACATAACCATCACGCAGGCGTTTTACTCTATCTATTTGTTTCCGGTAGAAGTTTATTTGTTTATACCACCGATGAAGTCTAGTAATAACATGGACATGTTTTGCCGTACAAAATGACAGTTTTTTTTTGTGCCGATTCAAAGCAAACGTATCGGGAACTGTACACTTGTTATAGTAGATTTTTTAGATTA
Source organism: Ypsolopha sequella (assembly GCA_934047225.1). Classification (NCBI taxonomy): domain Eukaryota; kingdom Metazoa; phylum Arthropoda; class Insecta; order Lepidoptera; family Ypsolophidae; genus Ypsolopha; species Ypsolopha sequella. The sequence goes on from OW203996.1 coordinate 17,694,307, forward strand.
GACGCCATTTTCTCATCTTTATCATTAGTTCCGAATACGCTAACGATCAGCGCCAAAATGTCGATAATCAAATTTATTCATCATCTGGTCGTCAATAGCCAGCCTGGCTACTTGTATTACTATGGAGGTTAATTGTTTATTCGGAGTGTGCGTGAGCATGAGTGAATCTTTCGCGAAAATCTACACTCGTATTGTCAGTAATTTGCAAAACAGTGATTCCGCATTAACTTTTAAAATCTATAATAGTTTTCTCATATAAACAAAACAGTGATTCATCAATAACTTTTAAATCTATAATAGCTTTTTCAAATAAACAAAATGGTACGGATTCCATACACATTGGGAGGCCATACACAGGATTTCGAGAAGTTTACCTTGTCTACGTTGTCCAACAAGCTGTAGGGCTGTGTGTGTATAGCTTTCCTAAGTGTATGGAATCCATGTAGAGTGAAAAGAGAGCCGCCATGCTGATGTTTGCTATCTCTTTTTCTCTTGAGCAAAGGATATGGAGTTTTTAAACAATTCGCAGCGTTCTTAATTTAAAACACTTTGCATCACCGAGTGAGCAAAATCGACTTTTGCTCTCTGGTTTTAAGCAGCAAAGGCGTGCTTTTCTAACTAGTGAGGTGAAAACTAATTTTCTCTTTACATAGCTTGGGTACCTCGACGACATTTTAACTTGTAATAAGTAAGTAATGCTGCTTAGGAATATAACGTAGATACAACTTTTTATTTTATTTCGTGCGGCGAGTGGACTGATATTTAGTATACATATAGTATATATGATAGTAACGCCATTAAGATTTTTAGGTCATTTTCAAGGAGAAATAAGTGGTGTGTAATAAATTCTCCAGTAAAATTATTTTTGACAATTTTAGGCGAACAACAAAAAGCTGAAATTGCAACGCACTTTTTCATGTAATTATCATGATTTTGATGTTAATTAAGTACCCCTTTATTTTGTAATGGACCGATCACCGGTTTTTTTGTAACTTTATATTATAACTCTGCAACCAATCAACAGATCGTAATGAAACTTTTGCATCAAGTTAATTAATGACCCGAGCCAACAGGGAGCAATCCAGGATTTGGATAACAAAAAATTTATAACACGTGGGTGAAGCTATTATTTTAAAATACTCACACTGATAGATATGATGAGCTGAAGACACCAAGGAGGCGGCATCAGTGTCATAAGGATCCAGGTTTGGGGGCGCACCTTCAGCCGTGGAGTCTGATAGGTTTCCACCGCAGACCGAGGTCGCCCCGCCATCGCTGCTGCCTGTCACTGCATTAACGGTCATTCATTTCTGAATTGGGTATGGGTAGTTTATGCCAAGGTATGCTGATTGAAAAACCATTTCGAGATAATACTTTTTTTTGCCATATTTAATTGTTTCTGCAGCAAAATAACTTAAGATTATAGATATTTTTAGAATTTGTTGAACAGAGGAATTTATGTCACGTATGTAGGACAAAGTGGATTGACAACCTAAAGTCCTGGACTAATATTAAGGAAGCGACGGAGATCTGCAGACTAGCTAAAGATCGGAAAAAGTTTAGAGAACGAGTACACGAAGAAGAAGAAGAAAATGTAATGTCTCATGTCTTTTCCTTTTCTTTGACATATAGATTACATTACACACATTACATCTTTACTTTGACATAACCATAATAACTGTCGTCGCGACATGTTGACGTCTCCGGAGATCCCAGGGCTTGCGCATACCTTGGCTAAAAAATTAGCCTAGCAATCCAAAGAAGTAATGCCGCTAGTGTACTGGGTACTCTTCCCCGAGACGACAGCAATTTTCGATAAATCTTTTGGAATTATTATTTTTATTATTGGTAAATCTGTCATTTATGTTTGTTTGTTTAGTTTATGAAAGTAAGATCCAGAGGAAAAGTAAGATCAATGTATACGTTACGGCTAAAGCCCGAAGCGCGGTTAAACCTAGGTTTAGCCGGCTAATGTCATACAAAACTTTGGAGGTCCAATGTATATTAAAATGTAAACCTAACCCGCTCCTCCTCGCTTCGCTCGTCGTCGCCACCTATTTTAGATTTTTTTGGACTTTACTAAGGAACCATCCTTTGATTCAAAAGGGGTATAAAATAATCAATGGGGGTTGAGATTTTATGAGCTTCAACTCTTTAATAATAATAAAAAAAAACAGTTTACAATAACAAAATTGCGTGAGTGAATCTTTCACAAAACTGTGTACTCTTATTGTAAGTAATTTATAAAATAGTGATTTCTCATAAAGTTTTAAATTTGTAATAGTTTTCTCATACAAACAAAAGACAGCAGTCTGGTTTCATTGATCTGGTTTCAATATTGTTTTTGTAATTACGAAGTATCAAAGCTTTTAAAAGTAGAATCTTTCAAGAGGTTTAAAAACAAGAAACAGTGGATTCTAGCCAATCACAAAGACAAAGGAAAACCAGGAAGAACCGATTTCTCGTCCGATATTCAATAAACGGTCACGTTTTTGTCTGCGTTCAAGGGACGTTGTACTGACGTGAATTTTATTTGGAAAAGATAAGGAAGTACGCGTTATAGTTACAAAGGAGACGTGGACTTTCCGCTTTTATGAGACCTGATGTCAAATGTTTAGACAACAGACTATGTTATAGAAATATTATTGATAGAAGAAGTAAGAAAATACTCATAGTAAGAGCACTCGATGGGAAACAAGCAGAAAAAAGAATTTGGAACTCGGCGATGTTCCCATCTCAGGAGATAAATTACTCGTAGATCATCGAAATATTTCAATGTCGTAGATCAATGGGGTGTAGAAACACAAAAGAAAAGCAAATCTGGATGTAATGACTCTGAATTAATGTAATGACTGCAAACTTACTAGGCCGTTACTCTACCAATATCAAAATAATAATTACTCGTATAATGCATATTTACTCATGTGCTTTAAATTATAACCGCTTTATATAAATATTTGCCCCGTATTCGCCTTGGCTGTTATTTTATTAACACCCCTATAGTCTATAAATCCAATGAGTGTTTCTCGAGTTAAAACGGAACATACAGACAGACAGACGAAAATTCAGAAAATATAAATTTTGGCCTCATGCAGCTGCACAAATACTAAAAATTTAATAATTTTATTTTACAATTCGCAAAAATATTTAATGTAAAGATATGTCTTATTTACTGTACTTTATTATTAGGTCTTTACATATCAAATTGCCGTTTTCTACAGAGAACTTGAAGGAAACTCAATTTTCAGTACTAACATTTTTGCATTTTTTAGGAATGACAAATCCATATTATGTAATGATGAATGAATTTGTATGAATGCGACAACATTAAGCTCACAGCAACATTAATTTGATTTTTGAAAAGTGTCAACTGTAAAAAATTATTACGAATCTTATCATGGAAATGGATGGCATTTAAGATGAACTTTATTTGAAGATTTATTTTTTATAATCAAACTGAAAATAAAAACAATATTTAAAACGTAGATATAAATCCTTGAAATCAAACAAAAAAACAAATCATTTAAATAACTATTGTATTAAAGGAATTATGAACTCATGAATCTGTAAGAAAATATCGGCAATTTCATAGGTAAATACCCATTTTTGGTATACACAAGTTATTATTAATACACAGATCACTGTAGATGTAGATAGATTTTCACTTTCCGCTTAAAGGACGCTAGTCCAGAGTGAATAGTTCGAAAGCCAAAAAGTTAAACCCCCTTTACACGTTGCTAAATTAGCAACACTTAGTGAGTTAGCAATGCTAAATCAGCAACATCTAAAAAAAGATTTCAAAAGTTTAGATGAGCCCTGGGACCTAAAATATATTGCATTGTTTTTGAATGCGTGCGTTAACATAATGCCGACGCGCGCACACTTATGAGTGCGCAATCTGTCTACCTACGGTCAGCAAACTGATCAGACTAATAAACTTGTTATTTTTTTTTACTTTACGTGCACTAAGGCGTCCAACTAGCAGACTAACTGTTCAGATGAGCACTGATTCCAAACGTGCGAGCGTCACCCATTTAAAAGTGGAAACATTTTGGTGCTGTCATATTACGGTAAGGACTTATCTTTACTTTTGAAATCTTTGCGTCTAAAAGCTTTCAGACTCGCAGCTAGCAAGTCTGTCCAAGACGTTACTGATTTAGCATTGCTTACTCACTAAGTGATGCTAATTTAGCAACGATTAAAGACGGCTTTAAATGCCTCCCCGTACCTCTAACTCCGGAATCTGCGCTGCAACTGCCTCTGTCTCCGATCAGCCCTGAGGGTCCGCCCAACATCATTGGAGGTCCGATGCCAAGTGACGCTACACTCTCGCCTTCCGAGAGGCACCCCGCTGCTTGTAGCTGTCTGCGAGCCTGGTGAGTTGAACAAAGACCAGTTGTGAAAAGATTTTCACTTTTTAGTACACGTTATAAAATAGTGATCACACAAACTTTTAACAAAAAAATAGCAACCGACTTCAATAGTAACAGCAGTCATTCACTAAAAAGTTAATAATAATTCTATAAAGACCGATGGTACCGAAGCAACACTTTTGCTGACTTCTTTCTTCCTGAAACAATATGTTATCTAGAAGTCGGCGCTCTTATAATTGGTTTTTATGTTGCTATATCGTAGGAAATACGCCGACTTCTAGATAACATATTGTTTCAGGTTTAATTTATTTCACATTTTTTAGTGTTGCTGGGTTAAATTGTGAAGTGTGTGTAGTTCTTGAAACGTGGTGTTAATATGAAACGAAGTTCAAGTGAGTATAAGTAGCTATGTTTGAGTAGCTTCCTGCTATCAGCACCCTAACACAACATGATTACCGCAATCTCGAGTTATGTGATGTCATTTGTTGAAGAGTTCTACGGTGATAAAGCCAAGATCGAAGGTCAGGTGGGTACACTGGCAATTTTCAAGCAATGCCCTGCAACGAGCACCCTAACACAAACTGATTGCCGCAATCCAAAGTTATGTGCTGCATCCGTTGAGGAGTTCTATGGTGATGAAGCCAGGATCGAAGGTCAGGTGGGTATTCTGATAATCTCCAAGTAATACCCTTGAATTAGCAACCTAACGCAGTGATTGCCGCAATCTCGAGTTATGTGCACTGATCCGTTGAGGAGTTCTATGGTGATGAAACCAGGATCAAAGGTCAGGTGGAATAATGTCGATTTTCAAGTAATACCTTGTAATCAGCACCCAGGTACAAAGCGATTACTTCAATTTCGAGAGGTATGCTGTCATTTTCTGAGGAGTTCCACTGCCTATCTCTGAAGACCTTCATCAGATCATGACCAAACCCAAAATGGGACCTACCTGGAGGTACACTCTTTCAAACAAAAAAAGAATTGTTCAAATCGGTTCAGAAATGACGGAGTTATCGAGTAACAACGCCAAAAAAATAAAATAAAAAACATATACATTCAGTCAAGAAAGTATCGGGAATGGCTGATTTGTCTATGGTTCCAAATTCAAATGTTGTTAATTTTTGTTGTTGTAAAATTGGCACAACTGTTTTCCATTTTGGTGCGGAGTTTGAGTTGCATCTGTTATTTAGATTAAATACAGTGCTGTTTTTAGTCATACATATCTTGTGTGTATTGCGAATTTCATAATGGACAAAAACATTGAACAAAGAGTTTGTCTTGAATTTTGTATCGCCAATGGAATTTCGTGTTCGGAGTCACTGAAAATGTTACAAAAGGCTTACGGTGAATCGACTTTGTCAAAAACACGTGCTTATGAGTGGTACAAAGCGTTCAAAAGTGGGCGAGATGTGATGGAAGATTTGCCTCGCTCTGGTAGGCCATCAACGTCTGCAACTGAAGTTAATATCGCAAAAGTGAAGAAAATAGTGACTGAAAAGCCTCATTCAAGTTTGAGAGAGATAGCTGCCGAACTTTCTATGTCTCACAAGTCGATCCGTACCATTTTATATAATCATTTGGGTATGAAACATGTTGCCGCTCGGCTAGTCCCAAAAGACCTCAATTTTCTCCAAAAACTCAATCGCATAAGAGTCGCTGAGGACATGCTAGAACGAGTCAATTCCGACCCAACATTCCTGAAACGCATTGTTACTGGTGACGAGACGTGGGTTTACGAGTTTGACATGCAAGCTAGTCAACAAGCTTCGTAGTGGCGCCTTCCAACTGAACCGAAACCGAAAAAACCACGCCAAAGTCGATCAAAAGTCAAAGTTATGTTGACTGTTTTCTTTGACTATCGCGGTGTTGTGCACTCGGAATTCTTGCCGGAAGGTCAATCGGTAAATAAAGAATATTATTTGAGCGTGATGCGGCGTTTAAGAGAACAAATTCGACGAAAAAGGCCGGATCTGTGGAAAGAAAATTCTTGGTTTTTGCACCACAATAATGCGCCTTCGCACAAGGCCATCATTGTGAACGAATTTTTGATCAAAAACTCAACAAATACCGTCGAGCAACCACCTTATTCACCAGATGTGGCTCCAGCCGACTTCTTTCTTTTTCCTAAACTCAAATTACCTCTTCGTGGCACCCGTTTTCATTCGGTAGAAGACATAAAGAAGAATTCGCAGCAAGAACTGAATTTAATTCCGGAAAAAGCGTTTAAAAAATGTTTTAATGATTGGGTTATTCGTTGGCGTAAGTGTATTGTTTCCGAAGGAGCATACTTTGAAGGTGATAAAATAAATTTTGATGGATAACTAACATTTTGTATATTATTGATTTTTTCCCGTTACTTTCTTGACAGAGTAGTATATATATATATATAAATGGCTTAGTGGTCTGTGATAGTGATATTTGTTATCAATCACTGAATTTTGGTATCATTTGATGCTTTACGGAACCTGTACAGTGTGGAGGAATTCTGCAGAGAATAGTTTGCGTCTGTGTGATTGTAAGTTTTGACTATGACACTATACAACGTGTAACAGAAAGGTGTAAGCATATTTGAAGAGCTTACTCAGTCAATGGTATAGAACAACTTTTACTATAGAGCCAACCCTGAAATCTCAAAAAATATCTGTTCTTCCATACATTTTGGCCGAGCGGCATTGCATTTTTCTATGAAACAGTAATTTTTTTTTTTGAGATACAGGGTTTGTTCCATAGTAAAAGTTGTTCTATACCATTGACTGAATAAGCTCTTCAAATATGGTTGCACCTTTCTGTTACATGTTGTATAAATAGTTAAGACTTTAATCTATGAATTGATTGTAATGCAATTTTTGATTATTATTATTTGAATAAATTTATTTTTATTTATTTTTAATTGATTGTACAGTGTACTATTGTACTATTAATGTTATAATTTACTTCTAAGTGAAAAGTGTATAAAAAATTAAATTTGACTTGTAATGCACATTACCAATAAAATTGTTCCGTGTTCTATGTTCTTTTACCTACTTTATGGTGGGCAAAAATAGGGTAACGTGCCATTCCATAATAAAAGTACAAAAGCGAGTAATTTGTGTTCCCATAAATACGAATGTACTCATAATACCAGAAAGGGTACGCCAAGAATAACCAGAGGGTTTCTCTAGGGATACACCATTCCCTTTTCGGAGGCACTTTCTTACCTGCCTGTTGTTTCATGAGGCTGATAAGGGAAACCCCGATTACTTACAGCTCTTGGGACAGCTGATAAGTACAGATACAACCGTTAGATAAATTGTGTGAGACAAGTTTTATCTGACTGTTAAAAAAAATTACAAAACGTGATAACGCGCATACAAATCTTCGCCACTGTTCGGCAAAGTTCGTATTTTTCTATACAATCAATACGGTCACGTGGTACGTCCGGTCGCTCGGCTGTAGATTTCTATGCGCATTATTACTTTGGGAGTACATTCTGTACGATTTAATTTAGTGATTGTTCATGTTAACTTGTATCGAGTATCTTGATGTACATTACTTGTAGTCGAGGTAATAAACCATGGGAATAGAAATGGCGACCGTTCTATCCACCTCTCACTTACACACCATCTCCGTCTATATTCGCACATGGAAATACAGATAGCTTTAAAAACAATACAATAAAGCCGATTCTGAATTAAGGCTTTAATTTTAGTTTTAGTGCTGTCAAAACTAAATTTTCTTCGATACAGAATAGTCCTTAAGAGTTAGGATTAGAAGCTAAATTTCTTTGGAATATTTTAAGCTTTGACAGCACTAAAACTAAAATTAAAGCCTTCAGAATTGGCTTTATTAGCAACATAAATATGTCAGGTGTGACTTGTGCGTTTGGTCTATGCTTACGGAACAGCAAGAGCAGGCGGCCATTTCTATTCCCAAGGTTTATTGACTAGGGTCAAACAACAATTTGTATTTTCCTGATAACATAGTAAGGGATAATGGAGGTTTGAAAGCTTTTAATTTTTAACAGTCAATTATATTTTAATCTTTTGCTTGCCATTAAGGGTCATTTCACCGCATTTGTAACAAAATATTAAAAAATTAAACTAATTAAAATACAACATTTGTAGACCACTAGTTTGCTATGTTTAATGATATTACAATAGCTATAAAATAATATGCTTTTCCATAGTTACCAGCCGTAAATTTCTAAAATAATCTATTATCACGCTTATGGAAAATCTAATTATTTTGAAGCTGCCATAATATCATTAAAAATACGTTTATACATATAGTGAACCTTTCATATACATTACTCTCAGCTAAAAGTTTTATTTTAGCCGTTATAATTATTTCTTTATATTTTGTTACAAATACGGAGAATCGACCTTTTAAGGGCCTTACTATTGCCAAATGGGTACTTTCTAAAGCCTACTCCTCGTTTATGGCCAAACCAAAAATAATGAAAAAATGTATTATGAATAATCAACTCTTAGACAACATATGCAACATTTTTCTTTTTCATACCACCAAAACTTTATACATGAATTTTTTTTTACTGAATGGTGTTTTCTGACCTCAAACTCCCTACTGCTCCTGAGTGGCTTGGCCGATTGAATTCATCTATGCTTTGATAAATAGATAAACTTTATAGCTATAAACATAACATAAGATTATTCAATCGAGTAATCACGTCCAAGTGAAAAGTATAATTTTCTCCTATTTCGCCCTCTCAAGGACGCAGCGAGCGTCGTAACAGCCACTATGCATTGCGCGCTGATATGAACGTTATTTCAATGTCGTTTCCGTTGATATTTGTAGTGACAAATATCGAGCTGCTAATGTGGCTGCTAAAATAACTTTTAGCTGAGAGTAATGTATATGAAAGGTTCACTATATGTATAAACGTATTTTTAATGATATTATGGCAGCTTCAAAATAATAAGATTTTCCATAAGCGTGATAATAGATTATTTTAGAAATTTACGGCTGGTAACTATGGAAAAGCATATTATTTTATAGCTATTGTAATATCATTAAACATAGCAATATATATATCGATGTTTAAAATAAGCCATGGCCAGACAAACGGACTAAGTCAAATTAGATAACCACCATCCTTTAAGGATAGAAACTTTTTAAACGGTAGCAAAAATTTGCAAACCCAAAGCATTAGCGAGACTGGAAACAGTTGCACGAAATCTCCCCTAATTTAGATCGAAAGCCTGACTTTGAAATGGTAATTAACAATAATGAAGGTTCGTGGTGTTTCAGCGTAAAAAAGTAACAAATATACTAACTTACACACACACACTCACCCTCCCTCACACACACACATACTCCCTAACTTTCGCATTTAAATATTAAAATTAGAGGGAAGTGGGAGGAGATAGTGGGACTCTAGCGTACGCACCGCGGCATTACTCGCGTGGTCTCCATTTCTCCCGATCCCGTGGAAATTTACTAAAATCCCTTCTCAGTGGATGTCTACCTAATACAAGGAACCTACAGTCCAAATTCCATAGGTCTAGCCGTTCAATCAAACAGTAAGTACATAAGTATATATCGATTTTTAAAATAACCTATGGCCAGACAAACGGACTAAGTCAAATTAGATAACCACCATCCTTTAAGGATGGAAACTTTTTAAATGGTAGCAAAAATTTGCAAACCCAAAGCATTAGTGAGACTGGAAACAGTTGCACGAAATCTCCCCTAATTTAGATCGAAAGCCTGACTTTGAAATGGTAATTAACAATAATGAAGGTTCGTGATGGATGGAGTGGAACGGCTGCTACCACCATCTATCACAATATACCTAAGAAACCTCCTGTCGATATCGGCTTATTTATAGCACAACACTCTATTCTGGGCTCTGACGGTCGTAGACAAAAGGTAAATTGAAAATTAATGTATTAGATTAAGGATCGAGTGCGGCGGAAATTCGACGCAAATACAGTGAAATTAGGTACCAAAATCGTTAAATTTACAAATCTTTTTTTCAGTAATTTCAAAAAGTATAATAAAAATATTGAAGTCATGGCTAAATCAGAATAAACAATATTTTATTAGGTAGTTTGATTATTATAATTTATATTTTTGTCGCAATAGATAAACACCACAATGCATGTTTTTGTACTAAACAGTTTAATTATTCACAATGTCATGTATCGTGAATAATGTAAATATTTAGAGAAAAAGAAAAAGTTTTTTTTAAAGGTTAAACGTCAGTCGCTTAGCGCAAAGTACATAACTTAACTTTGTTTTTCTTTTTTCGAAGTTAAACATTGAAAAACATTTGGGTATATGGCAGTTGACGCCAATAGTTCAGTATTAGTGAGGTTTATAAAGCCTGAGTTTGAAATTTAATGCACTGTTAGTTATGTTATGATCTTGTCCAAACCAAGTTAAACCAGCATTGACAAATTGTGTATACAATTTAAAACTCTTGCTTTATAAATCTCACTTATACTGAACTATTGGCGTCAAATGCCACGTACCAAAATGCTTTTCAATTTTAAATTTCTAAACAAGAAATACAAAGTTAAGTTATGCACTTTGCGCTAAGCGACTGACGTCTAACCTTAAGGGGCTGCACAATGCTAAAATTCAGTCCTGCTCTAAAGGTTTTGTTTTTTACATGTCTATCCTGCTCTAATCAGATGCCGCGCACGCAAAACTTCAGTTATTTTGAAATCATGGCTACATGAGGACATTAATTATAATTTTTTTATGTAATAAATATGTTATTTTCTAGTAAATATCTGCGTGTGTTGGTTTCGTATCAATCGGTTTTGAAATATGGAAACTGAATCGCTTTTTTCGTGAATTTAGTGCTTTTTTTTAAAGTAATATAATTAAAAGAAGATTAAAAGTATGTTTATTTATAAAGTGTAATTAATAATTGTATTGAGGCAATAAAACACGCCAGGTTTTTTTTCGAATTTTTACCATCTATATTGACGGAACTGAATCCAATGCAAAACTGATGTTTAGCATTGTGGAGCCCCTTAAGAGTGGGACTACGGGACCGTGTAAATTTTAAATCCTAACTACTTGTTTTCAAGTGCAAAAGACAAGCAAAGCTTCTTGTTTACCAGAAAAACGTTTTTAAATGAAAATATTAACGAGTACTATTTGTTCTTGGATGGCCGAAGTGCTCTACAATCTTTTGTTTACACGCGGACGGAAGCACTATTTATAATGATAAAGCCCCCAAGTTTCACAAAAGAAGAAGCAAAACCTTTGTTCCTTTGGAGTTCTTATTCTTGCATAAATAAACCTATTGGTTTTTAGGTTTCCGTACCTCAAAATGAAAAAAAAGTGAACCCTCACAGGATCACTTCGTTGTCCGTCTGTCTGTCTGTCCATCCGTCTGTCAAAACCCTTTTTCTCGGGCCCCGTTTTTGAAGATAAAAATAATACTAACGAAACTTCCAGTTGACTTAGAAACTTGAAATTCCATTCAAAAGTAGTTGTTATAGGATACGATTAAAAAAAATTAAAAATCACATATATATTATTACTCAACAATTTAATGCTTGACCAACTTAACTAGACCGTAACTTTTTCACAAAACTGCACGTGGAATAAGTTTGTGTTTTAAACGGTATGTAGGGAATCCTCAGGGCACAAGTTCTATTCGCACTTGATCGGTTTTTTTAAACCATTCATCTCGTAATAAAATAAAAGTATAGAATCCTCGGGGCACAAGTTCTATTTGCACTTGACCGGTTCTTTTTAAACTATTCATCTCGTTATAAAATAAAAGAATCATGTTACACTTCAAAGAGCAATCAGACATTCTTTATGTAATTTGACGGGATAATGCTTTAGTTCTTGACTGAAAGATGTAATAAACTTATTATCCTGGATGATATTTTCATAAAGAGCTTTACTAAATTAGGTGCTTAGGCTGGCTATTGGATAGCGTAGACATTGCTCGTTCAGTAACCTTAAGCGGCTTTCTCGGAACGTATTATGTGTGTACATATTTGGAGATTTTACGCTGTAATAAAATAGTTTTCACAATTTTCTATCAAAATACGTTTTCCAGGACTTGATTTAGAGGCAAATAAATACTAACTTTTACACGTTAATATCTGAGCGTCGAAATTGGCGTAGCTATTGTTAAAGCGATGTTTTCAATTTACTTGTACAGATTTAGACACTTTATTATTTACAAACAAATACGTTAAATTTTCTACTAGTAGCGACATCTATTTGATGAATTAATAACTAAAATAACAAGAGGCGAGTGGCTTATTTTATTATCTGTTTGATCTTTATAATTTTAGAGAAAGATTTCAACATGAAAGTACCAACAACACTTAAGGTGGGCCATCCCGCTCAGCTGCCATATGCTTTAGGTGTTTGTGACCTATGGCTTTGATCTTAATGAAACTTTGCACACATATTTTTATATGTTTCCCTTCACTCCCGACACCGCACTCCGACCCATCTCTCATAAAGAGGTGCAAGATGGCGAGATATTCAAAAAGTACTGAAATTCTGAAATGGTTTCAGGTAAAAACTGTTTTCTATAAAATGATAATAAATGTTTATTTATAGAAAAGTGTATAAACTTAGTCAACTTACTAAACTTTGGGTAAAAACGATATCCTGATAGTTATTATGGTGGTGTTTGATCAAATTTTGTTTTTTGGGCTGTATTATACAACGTGTAACAGAAAGGTGTAACCATATTTGAAGAGCTTGTTCAGTCAATGATATATAACATCTTTTACTATGGAACAAACCCTGTAGGTCTAAAAAAAAATACTGTTTCATAGAAAAATACAATGCTGCTCGGCCGAAATGTATGGAAGGGTAGATTTTTGTTTTGAGATTTCAGGGTTGGCTCCATAATAAAAGTTCTTCTATATCATTGACTGAATAAGCTCTTCAAATATGGTTACACATTTCTGTTACACGTTGTAGAGACGCAGTTAGATGTCGCTAGATAGTACTTATGAACAAAAATATAAAAAAAATAAGCTGTTGACTTCACATTTTGTATAAATACTGAGAAAAATCAAGGTGTAAAGGGGCCTCTTAAGGCCTGTAATCCAAGTGCGAACATATCCTTAAACAATCGGAATTCGATAGTATATCTATGTTTTATGTTAGCAACTAAAGATTGATATAGGCCCGCAGGTCCATGGGACAAAACAAAGACTGTCAGTGCGGAATTATTGTGAGTTACAGGTTCCTGCGTAACATCATACATCCATGTAATAGACAAAATCAGAGTCCTACCTCGAACAACTGTTCTCTAGCATGACGCAGCTGTGTGTCCCTCGCACTGAGAGCGGCTGCTAGCTGAAGCGAACGTTCGGCCTCGTCGCGAGCATGTCGCAACAAAGCGGCTCGTTCGCGTTCGCGCTCGGCTCGCTCGGCGCCTAATACTGATGATGCGCCGCCTCGCGACCGCATCTGAGGGTAGACAAATATAAAAAATATTTCGATTTTAAGAAAGTTATACAGAACTGTCGTAAATTGAGGTCTGTCATTATCTTCAGCGGTGTGATTCAGCGATGGGGAAGTGATAACTCGAACTCGGATTTATTCGAGTTCGGGTTCGAGTAACAGAGGACCTTTTCATAACCTTGGAGTTGATATTGGCGGTCCACTATAACTTAAACCAAGTACAGTACTCCCAAAGTAATAATGCGCGTACAAATCTTCGCCACTGTTTGGCAAAATTTGTATTTCCTTACACTTTCTATACAATCAATAAGGTCACGTGTTGCGTCCGGTCGCTCGGCTATAAATTTATATGCGCATTATTACTTTAGGAGTACTGTAGTTACGTAGCTAGTGACTGTTCGTTATTTTATTTTATTTATTACAATAAGTTTTAAATATACAAAACATTTGATCAACCTTTGCTATAAAACGATAACAGTTCGAAATGTAATACATGTTGTAAAAGCTTTATATTTTAAGGCACGGCCCATTTTTTGATTAAAGTTTTTTTTTTCATTTGTTTAAGGGTTTATCCGTAACCCATGAGATCACTCTTAAGTTACAATTAAATAGGTGTTAAGTCTTAGCATAAGAAACATTTCTTTAAAATAATTCTTGTCTTTACTGGGTTAACCTATATGTAAATCTCGATTAACGATAAATAAGCGACAAATTGCAGCAATGCAATGTATACTTAAGTATTGCTTAACCTTCTCTGAAATAATAAAAAACAATACTACAACAACAGGCCAGTGAGTGGCCCTATTATGTATCTTTAGTTGCCAACTGGAGTAGGTGCCTATCATCAAAAACATATACATGCTGCCGAATTCCGATCGTCTTAAGATATCTTGACATTTTAATTGTAGACACAGTTCCTAAATAGTTCAATACCCCCTAAAGGCATTTTTATCTATGTTTATGATGATAGGCACCCAGTCCAGTTGGCAACCAAAGATAGAGGGGCAGATTATATATTAACATGAAATCATGCAATTAATTAATGTGAAATTCGGGGTAAGTACAAAACATAGACTACATTGTTTATGGGTTATGTAACATGACCAAAGAAGTCTGAATCAAGAACACAAATTTATGTATGTAAATAATCCATTTCAAAAAGAAAATACGTACTCGTACAAGCTGTTGGTACACATCGTGGTCGGTCCGTGAAAAGTTTGATGCAATTTCTCGTTGCTCTACTCGAGTCGGATCCCCTTTACATTTCACATAAACTATTGAACGAAAAATAGCTCCAATTTCCACGAGAATTTGCAACTACATCCAAAGTGGTGAAACCGTGTTCGTCCAAACATGTTATTTGAAAATTTCAGTTTGCTGTTCAACGTTTCGATACAAGGTAAATACTACGATGATATTGACAAAGGCTTTGGAAGCACTGACCTCTACTATCAGCATAGACTGATATTTTACGTGATTGGAAACCACAGACAAGTGGTCTGTGTTGGAAACCATGAGGAGGTCCAGAAGAAATTGATCACATTATATTCTAAGCTTTTTTGACAATATCAGCGAGCTTGTATAAATAAGTTTTTTTTTACTTTTTATTTTTCATTTTAGTAGTCCTCTAAAAGTATTTTTCTTCTACATACCTGATATTATGAAAACTTATGTTGAATCGTCCGTATATTAGTGGGATTTATAATTTTTTAGGGTTTCATACCTCGAAATGGAAAAACGAACCTTTTTTATATAATTTTCTTGAAACCAATACGTCTACAGAAGTATACAGCTACATAGTGCTGTTAACAAATCAGGCTTTTAACTCAACGTCGAAAAAAGTTGTATCAATTTCACACAAATTGGCTCACCATGAAAACCTTTAGGATACTTTTAATTGCCTTAGGAACTTGAAATTTGGCACAAAAGGATGTCTTCAGGCGCAAGACAAGGAATAAGTCCGAAAATTATTAATTTCTTAGTCAATGTGGAATTTTTACCTGACAAACTTAGTTAACTTATGATTTATACTTGCGATTGTCGGCACTTGATGAAACATAGAAAGCATCTTGATTTTGAATATAAACACTTGTACAAGTTGTTTCATAACACAATTATATTTGTTGCACACTTCCCCTTGCACACTTCCCCTTGCACACTTGGAAGTGTGCAAGGGGAAGTGTGCAACAAATATAATTGTGTTATGAAACAACTTGTACAAGTGTTTATATTCAAAATCAAGATGCTTAGTTAACTTAGTTTACAATTTTGATACATGAAACAAAACTGCAAAATTAAGGGGCATGCATCCGCCAACGACCTTGAGTCGACCTGTGTCGGTACAAATATCGACAAAAACTATATTGAAATAACGTTCATGTCAGCGCGCAATGCATTAGACCAGGGTTTCTCATACTTATAGCCCCACGTACCTTTATAAAATTTCCAAGCCGACTGCGAACCCCTTAAAAAAAACTTGCCAAAGAAAGTTTTCATTTAAATATGAAATAATATAAAACAGTAACAAAGTAATGTTGTTAATTAGTTAATGTGACAGGTATGCTTGTTTCTTGTCGCAAATTGAGTCGCTTTTAGGATCAATTTTGCTTAACGAGCTAGAGTCAGTCGCCGTAACGTAAATCTCGTCACATACACCCTACGATCAACTGGCGAACCCCTGGAGGTTCGCGTACCCCACTTTGGGAAACCCTGCATTAGACGATTGCCGCGTGTCGAGATAGCTTAAAATAGGAAAAAATAATACTTTTTACTAGGACGCTTTGGAGATGAAAAATTTTTAAAATAATAATTATCTAAATAGATCTAAAAATTTTCTATAATTTGGTGAAAGAATCATTAAAACTGCTGCAGGCATTCGGAAGGAGCAAGAGAATTCTTGCAAAAATCATATGAAACTTTTTTTTTGTCAAAAATAAAAATTAATAAATAAGCCCATCATATATTATTTTTAAAGTTTTTTGACAGTTACAGTCAGTCCGTGTAGTAGTTAGTGTAGTACAGTCCGTGTAGGTGGAGTAAGCCTTCCAAGACAGGTCCAAATTGCAGTTGGAGTATGTATTCACCTTAAGTTTGTAATTTTTTTTACAATTTTATTCAAGTATACTAACTTATTAGAATGGTAATGGAACTTTTTTTAATGCTGTCTATATTTTGTTGAGATTAAGGGGGAACGGTTTGTATCTGCTACAAAACCCACAACTTAAGATGGTTCTTCTTATTTATGAAGTAAAGATATTAATTATAATATATACAATCGGGTCTACCGCGATCAATTTTTACCTTTTTACGATATTAAATAAGTGTGATTTACGGGTGCTGCAGCCGTAGCACAGTGTTTAATCACACAGTGTTTAATTGAATCACAAGTGCGAGGAGCGTGATACGATGTTTTTGCGATTAAACAGTACGTCACGCTCCTTGCACTTGTGATTCAACCAGTGGCGTCGCGCGCGATTAAACACTATGCTACAGGCCCAGTTTAACAACTAAAATAAAAATACATAGATGTATGGTCGCCAAGCATTACCTGTTCATAATTTCTAATAAAATCCCGCAACTCCTTTTCCTTGTCTTCAAGTGTAGCATACAGCTGTTTCATCTGGTTAAGTAGGTCGAACTTTTCTGCTTTCAGTCTCTTCTTATCCGCTTTCAAGGCTGTAACAAAGGTTTGGATATTATATACTTCCTTATCGTTTAATGTTTTACATTACTAGTATATTATGTATGTATGCTTGAATTAAAAGATTTTCTATTATATTAAATATTTTACTTAGATTTTCATAAAATTTTATGTGATTTTAATACGATAAATACGACACAACAATGTGTTCAACTTAAAACGAGCCTGACACACAATATCCTATCCCAAACAAATCAAACTGGGTTGTACGTAAATCGTACTCCTACGAGCTTTGTGCTCCTGATCCCTTCAAGTAAATTCCTCTTTGAAGGTTTGCTGTTCGCTTTGCCTCGTCTCTTTGTGCTCTATTCTCTATGTAAATCTATGACACCCTGGTACTCTCCGGTCTTTGATCTACCGTTGCCGTTGCCTGAGAGGTAAACTTTATGAGGAGAAAATTAAAATGAGATTACTAGGCGTCAGTGAAATTTTTATTTATATATAAATTAGTCTCAGGATTATTAGGAAAATTTCAAGTATTTATCCAAATTACACTACAGTTTCAATATTCCGAAGAAAAAGTATGTGAATATACACTCATGTACACATTTAATGGAACACAAGAAAATGTTCATGTTTTAGTGACTTAAATTTTTTTCTTTTCTTTCACCATTTGGTTATTTCGAAGAGCATTCCTTTTGCTATCTTCATGCAAGATTTGGGTCAAATTTTTGCATCTGGTAAAAAGAAACGCTTGTTGAAACACAGACGCAGGAGTGAAAACACGAATTAAAAAATGAAACAGACTTATTCATAGATAGGACAAAAAAGTTAAGTTCTTAGTGAAAACTTATAACAAGAATACTGTTTACAAATAAAAAAAATAATTTACTCAACTAAAACTCTGGAACTTCTGAGAGAATTGAAACTTCAGAAAATATTGAAGAAATGTTGCCCTTTACTACTGATTATTTGTAAGTAATTTGTGAGTCCAAAACTTTCATATAAAGTTAATGCAAAAAATGTACATATACCAAATAGAAAAAAGAACCATGAAAAATGCTAGTAACTTTACTGCATTTCTTGCGTTAGGTACGTTTAAAAAATAAAAACTCAAAGGCTTAAGGCTTTAATTTTAGTTTTAGTGCTGTCAAAACTAAAATTTCTTCACTGCAAAATAGTCTTTATGTGTTAAGAACAGAAGCTAAATTACTTTAAAAAATTGAAGTTATGACAATACTAAAACTAAAAAAAAAGCTTTCAGAATCGGCTTTATTGTATGGGTAAAATACATGTCCTTGGAGTTTCTACTTTAGTATTACCAATAAATTGGTTCAAAAATATTTGTGTGACGCGGAAATATTTTCAAAAGTTAAAAATAATTACGCCATTAAAAATTACTTTTGCTTAGTTTTGTACAGCTTTATATACCTAATTACCTATGTTTTCTGAGATCGTTAGATCACCTGATACGAGCAGCTTTATGTATACAAGGTGACTTTTTGATCATCGTCCAAATTCATACCAGAGGCTTGGTAAGTGATCAGTATCATGAATCGATAACAATTTTTGTGAAATTCGTATAATGAAATTTCGACTTCCCATAGTAATTCACTCCCAGTCCTGAGTGAATCACTATGGGGAGACGAAATTTCATTTTATGAATTTTACAAAAATCATTATTGGTTCATGATGCTGATCACTTACCATGGCTCAAGTAAGTATGAATTTGGACGATGTTCACAAATTCACCTTGTATATAATAGTCATATTCATACCTAACATATGACAAATTATCTTCAATGTTAGGTTTCAATTTCCTAGGACATCAACTCGTAATTACGTATCGTATATACAGTACGATCAACATACATTCAATATAGATATCTGAGATGATAATAATGTGATATCTGTAGATACATTGATTTGTTACCACTGACCTCTATTGGTTTATTACTATTATATACGAGTTTATACTCTATAAAAATAAAATACACAAAAATTACGTAAAAATGAAACGTCATTCTCTCATTTTGCTATAGTGTCAAGCAAAGAAAAAGGTTATTCCTCAGAATAATGTAACTCTTGTTCTGAGGGTGTCAAGAGATTCGCTGTCAAAAACACGCTTTAAATGTGTGAAATGAAACGCAATGGCAACCATTTTGGAACTTAATTATTGTTTAACTAATGACATAAAACATTAAACATAAACCATTTAACTTTAAAAACGAATAAGTTGAGCACCGGATATACTAAACATGAACATGACAATTTATTATTATGTATACGTATATCTTATTTTTGCCCACATTTTTGCGAATACACGCAAACCATTAACTTAAATTAGTTTATCGTTTGCAGAAACGAACATTTCTAGAAAATCTTTTAAAAGTCATTTCAAAGGCCTATTGAATGCTACAAAAGCAATTTAGGTCAGCCAATCAGCCGTTAAGCATCTAGGTTGTGGATATTTTATGCTTGTATAAATTGACTTTGCTCGCCACCTAGGGGTACTTTGCTATGATTGAGCAAACATTGCCCTATTATCGTAGAACATAAGTGAGCTTTATGTGTGTACTCACAAAATACTTAGTGGGTAGGTATATATGTGACGTGCAACAGAACTTGACCCTTTACGAGGCCATTACGTTTTTTTTTAATTTTACTTTATTATTTGTTTTTTCTATTATAAATTTTGCTTTTCAGTTTTTTTATGGCTCTCTTTTTTTTATTAACTTTAAACTAAAATTGAGTGATAATTTTTGATAGTTTTTTTTACAATGTTGTTGGCATGTAGATATATATACATTGCCACTACCTTATAAATGGATAAACTGCATGGATACTGAATAACTTTTTTTACCAGACTATTGAAATTATGCTATTACATCTGTTTTGGAAGTGAATATACACTTAATTTAAATGTGGTTTTGTGTTGTGATTTAAGCCTTGTGGCCATCAAAGATATATCTTCGACTATATCAAAGCAAAATTCCACTCCTTCACCATAAAATCTCAGGAATTGTATAGTTTATAAGCTTAAAACTTCTCGAAAGTATTTGTTTTATAAAATTTTTGAGCTAGCATGTTACAGGTTGATCGAGTATTTACCCATTCATGTGCAGGTGAAGCAAAAGCAAAATACTATTCACTCACATGCTCATCATAAAATTCGCTAAGAAAAAGGAGGCGAAACCGTGAGCTAATATATTATAAAAGTACCCAAGATTTTATTACAGTAGGAGCATCGCATTATGTAGTAGACTGCTATTCAATATAAATATTAATAACGTAGATTGAAAACGAACTATAGAGAAACTAGACGCCTGCTTTAACAGAAACCAATTTTATAAAAATTCAAGTCAGATTTTTTTGATTTCTTTTTTAACTTTAACGGAAATCTTTATCAGCTTTTGTGTAAGTTGGTTTTATATTAAATGCAATTTGGTAATTAACACAGTTAATCAGATAATACCTGAATTAAATTATTGCTTTTAACTTTTCTGTTTCGAATTCAGATTCATTGAACATAATATTGTCAGATGTTGCATGAAATCATACCAGTCAGATTTGTTTACAAAATCCCGGTGACTGGCTTTTAACACCCTTAAAATACCTTTTGACACCTTATAACCTCATACGGAAATATGATACCGAACAAATGAAATCCGACGTTGGAAAATGAGCAGGACACTTGGTTCAAAAAGACGTTGGAAGATGGGTGATGGCCACTACTGAATGGAATTCAAGAGAGGGATGGAGGTCTGTTGGTTTGGTTGACCATGAGTAAGATAGCCGGACGATATCGCCAAAAGAGCTGGCAAATAGTAGATGCGAGGTTAGCACAGGAACGAGAAAAAAAGAGTATGAAAGAAGAGGCTTATGCCCAACCGTGATTGAAAACGGGCTGATAATTGATACGAGTATTATGGGAACAGCATACTTATTTTGACAGTTCAAAAGGGAATCATTATTTAGACATAATCTGGGCATCGTTAATGCGGGAGATCCTTTTCACAAAGATTACTTCTGAAAATAATGACGATCATGATTACATTGCGTTAAAAGTATACTTACAATTCACAGCTTCCCTGGCTAGAAGCAGTTCCTTCTCCAACTGCTGAGGGTCAAGAGGCGAGGTGTCCTGACTGCTGTCTTCAGCCCTAGCTCGCTCTAGCAGCGCTGTGCCAGCCTCGCCTCTTTCAGCCGCTGCGACCAGTAGCCTTCTTACTCGGGTTAGTTCAGCCTGCAGATAAAGTAATGTATCAACAATTTTAATTTCCAAAGGTATCATAAGTAGCTGGTATTATTTTCTATCACCAACGTTTTTACTGTCAGAGTAAGGGTAATCAATCACTGTTAGATAAATAAAGAAAAATCTTACGATAATGATCACGAAAAAATATCGTTATCAATATAAATTGGCTTTCTGTTGTCGTTTAAATTATAAAATTTACGGCCAAATGCCACCAGCAAATTGGTCATATAAAGAGTTGGAAGCATGCTTTATCTATAAATTCCTAATGACTCCATACGCTTACAACTTTTCCAGTTTTCCAAAATTGTTCATGTAAAGAGTTGGAAGCATGCTTTATCTATAAATTCCTAATGACTCCATCCATTCACAACTTTTCCAGTTGAAGTTGAATTTTTACTACCTACTTAAAAGCTTTAATTGGCGGAAGTACGTAGGAGTACTTCTACTTTAGACAACTGCACTCGAACTCAAACTCTCAGAAGTAGAGCACTTCACATTAATTAGTTCCTCAGAACTTTTACTCATCGACTGAACGACGAGTCAGATAAATCGAGGTAAATGATCAGAATTAGTAAGGATTCAAGCACGTGTAAGACGAGAGAGTGTGAAAATAAATCTAAAAATACAAAGGTGCGTTTATCAATCACTCATCTAATAAACTGACAAAAGTCTATTCTTCAAGAAAAATAATAATTCGAGTAAATGCACCCACCCACCCCACCGGGGTGTGGCTTCGATTTTTTATTTTGTCTGAGGTACATATATATATTTTTCGTTTTACATATAATAACAGGTTTCTGATACACCTTGTTATTATAAAATATGTATTTCTTTTTAGTTATGAAATAAATAAATAAATAAAATAAATCTTTATTTCACGAAAAAATTACATTTGGGTACTATTTTTACGCCTAGTTAAATTTGAATTGGTTACTTTTGTCACTACAATGCAAATCTAAATCCTTGGCACCTGAGCTAAACCGGAAGATCTGTATTTCAGGTGCCATTTTTTTTTCATGTATACTATTTTATGTATACTTTTACATTCGTATGTAGTTTTAATTTATAACTTTCAATTCCTTATAGTTCGAGTTCATTTAATTAATACAATGTCTCCATATACTTCTCAACGTAAATTACTGAGATTTCATAAAATTAAGTGACTCCACCAAATAAACATTACAACTTTTGCATTGAAACAACTTTTTAAAAGTTTTAGTTCCAGTAAATGCCTTTTTTCCTTAAATTTTCATGGTCATTTTCATAAATTTTCAAATAGCTCAGTGGTATCCAGGTTCAATCCCCGGTCGGACATGCACCAATGAGTTTTTCGAAATTTATTTGCATAGTATTTGTTCTTACTTACCACTTGCTGAACGGTGAAGGAAAACATCGTAAGGAAACCTGCTTGCCCTAAAAAGCGTGTATTTGTGCCCGAAGTACGGCGATAGAGCTGACCACTCATCACGTTGTGATGTAATAATCGTCATTACAACGCGGGTGTACCGAGGGTGAACTGTGACTTGCATTTTACAGTTCACATTCGGAACCCCTCTGACACCCCCTCGGGGATTCATGTCGTGGCGATATATTTATATTTTATTTATTCCTTCAATTCAGATCGAAAAAGTGCAAGATAATATAAATAAACACAAGCATCCAACAACAACAACAACTTTGTTGAATTAATGACGAAGATTAAACAAGAGTACAGCATATGGTGCAAGATGAACTGTTTTCATATCAAACTCTCCTCCCCAAAAGGTGTGCAAGATGATATTTATATTGAAAATCCCTCTTGTTTTTCTTTGTTCTATTGTTACGGTGCTTAGAAAGCTCATTGACTTTTATTAAGTGTTTAGACCAGTGAACGGGGTAATTTTCTACATGTTGCTTTATTATTTACCAGATATTATATAGTAACCAAACAGATTACAAAACGTGAAGGCTTTTTTCCTGAGATTACATTTGAATTTTTCGCATATTTTTAAAGAAAAAAGGTTAAACCCGCGTTAAATTAATTAAACTGAATATCAGTCCTAAAACAAACCGCTCTGTGTTTATTGTCCTGAAACAAACAATCGTGCGTATCGCATTTCGTAGCACTCGCTACGCCGTAGACAGACACGTACGAAAGATACGAGCATGTCTACGAACTAATCTCATTCTCAAACAAAACAAACTGCCTCACACTGTACGATAAAATCCACCACATCAGATATTATGCTAAATGATAACGTAAAAACCTCTGAGATGAATGAAAGCACGTGTTTGTGCCGGAAGTAAGGCTATAAACCACCATATCCCTAACAAGTTGGGGCGGAATCATGTGGGTGAATATAAAGTATTGTTTAACTGTAAAATTGACACTCGGACAAGCTCTGGTACTCAGTGATAATATGTCGTAAAAACCGAAATATTTTTGACCGAGACCGAAAATAAACCTTCCTAATATTTTTTCTTTTTTGTCAGAAGTCTGTTTTATTGAATTATTTGGTAGACATCCACAATATAATTTCGTTTTGGAACAGATACCCGTACTGCCATGAGCGCGTGAAAACACGTACTTTATACTGGATAAAATTGTTTTGTCGTAGAGTGCGGAGACAACAAAAAATACTCGACAACATTTTATGCCGAGAGCAAAACGTGCTCTGAACTTGCTTTAATAACAATGAATGGAGTGAATTTCTTCTCGACTAGACAAAATACAAGTTTAAAAGGCTAGTATAAACTTCGTTATCTATTTTAGCTATAATTCATTTAACACCTTCACAATTTAGTGCTTCATTCTTGTTATTTTTATCTAAGCGTTATTTTTCTGAAATGATTGAAAAGCCATTTCAAGCTTCCTTTCCACAGATTACTCGCAAAAACTCTTGACCTTTAAACCTAATATCTAGGTTATCTATCTTTAAGCAAAAGTTCAGGAAACATTAACGCACTTGTTTTAAGTGGATGACATCTTTCTATTATGTTTTCTCAAATTATTACGTGGGAACGATTTGCCGGAAAGCCTAACTGATATTAAACTAAGTTCGCGAGAACCCATTTATTAAATATCTTTAATTCAAAAATAAGAAAAACCATCTTGAATTGTGCGTTTCGTAGCAGATACGAATCGTTCCCCTTTAAGATAGCTTATCTTATATCTTATATCTTACCTGTAAGCGTTCGTTTTCAAGTCGTAATCTCCTCGCTAGCTGAGCAGCTGACAACATGCCAGGAGACGCTGGGATCTCCTCCTGCCTGGATCTGTCAGAGCGGCCTCCAGGGGACGCGGCTTCTGGACAAAAAGTACGTGATTAATCTTAGAAATACGGCTCTACTATTACTTCGAAGTTCCAAATATCGATGTACGTTAGTTCGAAAGTACGGGAGTTCGGTGTTTACGTCAGTTCGAAAATGAGTTGTTATAAAAAAAATTGCTTAACCTACCGGCTCACTTCTGTGCTGGAAGGATTTCTGGGACATAGTTTGCTACATTGTACTTTCAAATTAACGTAACTCCTTTACTTTCGAACTATCGCAGTATACATATAGAAGTATACCTATGAGAGTAGAGTCCAGAACACAGGTGCCATGGTATGGGCACAAGATGGGATCTTTTTATTTTGTGTAGTTTCATGTGTAGTGAAGCCAAATAAATAATAAAAGTAAAATATTTCTAATGATACGTATGAATAGCGAATGTACGAGTTCGGTCAACGTATAGGTATATAAATTTCAATATGCTTTCAGATTGATGATTTTCAAGTAAGCTTACTTGACAAATTGTTTGAGTTTCTTATTTAAGTTAAATTGATTTACTGAAGTTTAAACTTAGTTTACACTGCCTGTACATTTATCATTAATTATGAGCTTGTATAACAAAGAGGGAAAGTTTGTTTGTTTGAAAATTGTACCCATAAACTGTTTACACTATACATAATAAAGTAGACCGACTTTAGGAAACTTGTTTTTATGAAAGAAAATCGTCGGCATAGAGTTATTTTGGGACTTGATGTTTCTCTAGTTTATCTCAACAATTTTTCCTGTTAACCTTCAAAATTCCGGGCTACTACAATTTGGTAGGACTGACGTATCCCGACCGGGCGATATTAGTAAAATGAAAAAGAAAATATTTAAGTAAAAATACAAATAACAAAATAAATGATGGCGTAACGACAAAGGTAAAATCTTTTAAAAGTTAGCAGTAAATTCCCTTAAGGCTTTACAAAACAAACGAAGATAAAAGCTCTTAGTGACCCAAAGGTTAATGAAAAACTTTACGGTCTTAATTAAACCTCAAACCTGAAATCGGAATCCGTAAAACTTGTAAATCCGTATTGACTTTATCCGAGCCAAGAGCATAATGGGGATCTCACAGAAATTGCGCAATTTATACACATTTAGCTGAGAAAATTCACAAATTATTCGAGACGTAAGATCTTCAACTCATTTGGTGCTTGAATATACTTTAATCATGATGATAGAATTTAAATATGTGTACTGTGAACCCGTCGTTCAAATTTGATATTTGATAGATTGGACTACTCCAAGCGGAAAAACCCGCAATGCGAGAGGGATGGAATCGGGGAAAATTGACAAAATGCCGGTTTTAAATTAATACAAAATTAACTAAAATTGCTGTGAAAATTTCCATAACCAGTAATTTAGGTATTATTAAAATCCACCTAAATATATATTTTTGAAATCTGTATGCTATCCAAATTTATCAGAATTTCAAAAAAGTGTAAATTTAAACCTCATTTCAATAATTATTTATATCGAGTGAAATTCCTCCAATCGGGTTTCTTGATAGTCCAAAATCTAGAAAAAGGCCCCAAAATTGGTAATTCTTTTAAACAGCAATAAAGTGTGGATTTTGACGATATACCCGCTTAAAAACTAACAGAAACAAGACTGCAACAATTCATTTTGAATTAAAGTTTTTTATTTATTGTCTTTTTTACTCTTCCTCAAACTTAAAATTACTTCAGTGGGATAGGCTCACTCAACCATATATGAAACTTGTTGAAACTTGTACAGCAAACCTTATTTTAAAAATACCAAAAATAGCGACCAAACTTTTCGTAAAGTCTGGTCGCTATTTTTAACTTTTCATAATATTTATACACATAATAAAGCCGATTCTGGCGGCTTTAATTTTAGTTTTAGTGCTGTCAAAATAAATTTTCTTCATTGCAAAATAGTCCTTAATTGTTAGGGACAGAAGCTAAATTATTTTGGAAAAAATCAAGTTTGGACAGTACTTTAACTAAAATTAAAGCCATCATCTTGGTTAAAACACTTGTACTGTTTCACAATATCACTATATTATTTTTTTTTATCTCCAACCGGTTTTGTAAGGTGAAAGGTTGAAGATAAAAATTTTAATATGGTGATATTGTGAAACGAAATATTAAATAGTTTCCTTTTAGTTGTTCCTTGATGATGCCGTGAGGCGAAATCGGTTGGAGATAAAAAATTTAATGTAGTGGTATTGTGAAACAGTAAAAGTGTTTTATCAAGATGATGTTGATGATGATATCTCAGAAAATCCTGGCGCTGACATACGAGGAGGCCCAAGTCCAGCTGAACTGGGAAGAGGGCTAGAGAAAGAAGAAGATGTTGATGATAATTTACCAAGTGCCGACAATCGCAAATATTAATCATAATAAAATTAAAGCCTTCAGAATCAGCTTTAATAACGGAAAATTTACTTAATATTCATATCTTGTTATATAACAAGCAACGTCTTTTGACACGGAGGCATTCATTGAGTGTTTTGAATATTTTCAGATATTTAGGAGATTCTGATTTACATAAATTAAAATCTAAACCCTTTAAACGCGGAAATAAATACATCCACATACAAAACTAACGTTTTTTATAGAGTAGACGCCATAAAATACTGAATGTTTTTAAAGCACAGTCGCCTGCAGTTCAAGCTTTCTATTTTTAAACGATTTTAACAGCTATGATGTCGCAATAAGAACTGCTTATGATAGCCTGTCATACTGGCGTCCTTTCATGAATAAATACAATACCTATCCGGATGAGACGCTTTGAATGCTTCCGCAGTAGTCCGGGCGGCTGCTACCAGCAAACCTATCTTACAATAAAACAGGACCAATCCGCTTTGTAGGGACGGCCAACATTTAGTAGCTTCAAAAACACCTGGGGCTCTACCGCGTAATTCTCATTTGCATCAACTTCAAGCAAATGCATGCGAAATTCAACGCGTGCAAAAGAGATGGCATGTTAGGCGGGCGTCGTCGCACCCACGTCAAATTTCAATCTCAAGTTGATGTTGATGAAAATGAGAATTACGTGGTAGACCCACTGGTCACTCGCGGCGCAACTTGGGACATTTTGCGTTATTAGATTCAAACTTTTAAACTACGGGTGTACAAAAAGCAATCCTATGTATTGAGTAATAAAATGTGAAAACTCGAAAATGTGTAGAAAAAAAATATCAAAATAAATAGGGTTGGCTGAGCGCAACCTGGAACATTTTGTACATACCCCTATTTATTTTGATGTAGTTTTTTTTCTACAAAACTACAAATTGGTCCCATCTTGCTACTCGCTCGATACATAGGGTTACCGACTGTAGTACGCTCCAAGTCTATTTATTCCATTATAAAATTTATTGCAATGTGAACGCATGCTTTCCTAAATACCACTCTGTATTCTTTCAGGTGCAAGAAAATCTGTTTGAGAAACTATGCCTTCATCAGAAATACGTGGGATACTCAGAAAATTTTGCGCTAGTAAAAAAAACGGCGCGTTGTCATGGTAAAGCAGTAGCCCGTACCCCATCAAATTGAAAAAACTAGCGATCAAAATCTTCCGTGCGCTTCTCGATCGCTTCACTTTGGTAGACGTTTTCAAAGAGCCAAACTGTCGACTGGAGCTTTGTTTCTGGATCGTTTTGATAAATCCAAGATTCGTCACCTGTGATAATGTCATAAACATGCCTAGACGAGCCTGGTTCAAATTTAGCAATCATGTCACTGCACCATTCTACGCGGGCCTGCTTCTGAACAGATGTGAAGTTGTGCGGCACCCAGCGCGAAACTATCCTCCTCACGCAAAGTCTTGTATTTTAATCTTATGTTACTTTTTAATATTTTATAAATTATTATCAACACCGATTCGGCGCAACACAACTTGACTTAATTGACATGACTAAACTTGGTTTGAGTGTTCTGTCCTTTTCTTTCTGTATCGAAAAGACAAGGACGGGACGCTCAAGATAGGGTTAGTCTTGTCAGTTGTGTTGCGCCGAATTGGTACCATTGTCAGACTCACCAGGAAGGGTCTAATTTCCCTCAACCCAGGGAATCCTAATGTGGGGATTAGAGTTTATAAAAGACACACTTGTCAAACAACATAGTAATAGTGCATAAAATATTTTTGTATATCTTTTTGGTTGCAAATAAACATATTTTAATTTTTTATTTTTATATTATAGATTCGTGTGAATGCTTCCTGATCGAATCTGCAATATGTGCTGAATCTCTTCATATGTAATTCGCCTATTATCTTGAATTAAATTTTTTAGTGCTACGAGTAGCACGTCTCCTTCTGTAACAGTCGTCAAAGGGCGACCACTTCTTTCTTCAACCCTCAAAATTAGTCAACCGCGCTTAATTTCGTTATACCAGTGGTACACGGTTGCCTTAGAAAGGCTTTTATCAATGAATGCCATTTGAAGTCTATCATACGATTCATCCGGCTTTCGGCGACATTTGAAGTAGTAAAAAATTCATCGCGCCAAAATGTTCCCGACGCACATCCATTTTTTAATGAGACACGATAGTTCTATTAGCTCGTAAAAAATGAGTTATGAAATTTTGAAGTTGGAACGTTCGTATTTTTATTTTTAAATAATTGTATTTTCAAAATAAATTATAACTGGCCAGTGTCTCATACATAAAAACTTTTTTGACGTGGTCTGGTATAACTAGTGTTAGTTGGAAATTTGATTACAGTTTCCAAAACTAGTTATTTGTTTTATGGTACAATAAACTAGTACTGCAGAAATACACCTGTGACCAGACATTTGTATGTAGCACGATGACTAACAAATAATCGATTCGTCTGGGCCAAGGGTTCGTGACAGTCGGACTTCAACCTTTATTACTTTGTGACCATCGATCAGTATCAAAGACCTGAATATTGTTTATTCGATAAATTCCTTCCCCAATTCCTCAGTTCGGATCAAAGGCCTGCTAGTTTCATAATGAAGTACTCAAAAATCCTTACAATACCTAAAAAGGTGTAGCATGATATATTTAACTTTAAGATTTTGACTGTACGATATACATATACAAATACAATTTTCTATCCTTTTAAGCCATAACTTTTTGTCTATAACATAATGCCTTTTTCTTGCGTTTAATACAACAAAATAAGTAAATAAAATCTTCCCACAGACTTTTTACTACAGACGTACACCATAAAATCTTGTTTGAATGCTCAGTCTTCCCAACTGTACATAATATTCCCACCCGCCTAATGAGCTAGCGGCCTCGGGGAATAAGCTCATTTACCGAGCATCTGCTGCAGGCAAAGCCGGGGAAAAAACTTGTGCAGTGTCGCAATTTGTCATTTAACTCATAGCAGCACGTTTTCATTAGCCAGTCAGAAGTTATGCTAAAACTGTATTTTTATTCTGCAAGAAGCAAGATTTTTCATGATAAAGATGAAGAAAGTTGATCTTTTGGTTGTTATTAAAAAGATCTTGCGTTTAATACAACAAAATAAGTAAATAAAATCTTCCCACAGACTTTTTACTACAGACGTACACCATAAAATCTTGTTTGAATGCTCAGTCTTCCCAACTGTACATAATATTCCCACCCGCCTAATGAGCTAGCGGCCTCGGGGAATAAGCTCATTTACCGAGCATTTGCTGCAGGCAAAGCCGGGGAAAAAACTTGTGCAGTGTCGCAATTTGTCATTTAACTCATAGCAGCACGTTTTCATTAGCCAGGCAGAAGTTATGCTAAAACTGTATTTTTATTCTGCAAGAAGCAAGATTTTTCATGATAAAGATGAAGAAAGTTGATCTTTTGGTTGTTATTAAAAAGATTTAGAGAAATACATACGGTATTTATATATTTTTTTTCAATGCAAGTGCTCGTAAAGCCCACTTTTTATGCATCAAAACCGACTAGAAAGTCGATTATTTTGCCCTAGGGCTTTATTATTATTATTTTTTTTTTATTTATTCATGAGAAGTTGGGTCACCTGCAACCTTTCCTGTGTACCATAAATGCTATACATTTTTTTCACTGTTTAATGGCTCTGGATACAGTCCTTTTGAGCCAATCATAATTTAAAGTTCACGAGATTATATTTGTTTTATTTCCTCTCACTACGCATTGAAAAACATAGTATGATACACGGACGTAAAAGCAATAAATTACTCGGTTACGTTTAAAACCTCGTGATTTATTCCTTTTCGCCCTTGTAGCATAAACTACTCTTATTGCTGAACAACGAAGTTCTTCGTGTCTTCCTGAACAATCTGGCGTTTGTATGTATGAATGTTTGTTCGACGATAACTCGAGTATCGTTGATCGGAACGTCATGAAATTTGGTAAGCGAGTAAATGAGACAAAAAAAAATTTAAGTTG
The DNA here is from genome assembly GCA_934047225.1 of Ypsolopha sequella. Classification (NCBI taxonomy): domain Eukaryota; kingdom Metazoa; phylum Arthropoda; class Insecta; order Lepidoptera; family Ypsolophidae; genus Ypsolopha; species Ypsolopha sequella. Next base: position 17,725,612 of record OW203996.1, read on the forward strand.
GAACATGAGCCAAATCGGTCAAGATCGAACCGCAAGTTTGGGGTGAGCTACTAGTTTTATTTATTTTATTATTGTTACTTATTTCGTCTATCTGACATCGTCGGGCTAATTGGAATAGGTAAACAAACAGTCTAAAAACTTTTAAAACTAGCCGCAATAATAGACCAAACAAAAAGACGAAACTAGTCGCAATCATTAAGTTAATAAAATAGTGGAACTCGTACAATAAAACTTTTATTAATATAAGAATGAAGTTACATAAAGAAGTCACATCTTACAATATAAATTATAAGAAGTATTAACTGTTTTAAGCTTTATTATAAACGCAGCATATTAAAAAAATAACAATTTAAAAATACGAGTAGATATTATTTGATTTAACCACGTGTAATACACAATTTAAATATAATACATCACAGCCTTCTTATAACAAATTATTGTACATATCATTAAATGTTACTCTGTAATTTCAACAAACTTGACTCCTTTACGACACGGTAAATACAACTTGTTATTTAAATTTGCAGGCTGTTTCACAACAAGGCACAAAAGACCCCAAGACACTAAATTAACAAAATACGTAAAACCTTCTTTTATTTACATTTCTCAACAAAACAGCCAAGGTCAGCTAACTTGGGCCTACTTCCAAAAGCCACGGAAAAGTTGATAATTTTCCAGTTAGTTGAACAGGCGAGAAGAATTTCCAACTAAGAGAAGCTTATTTCAGGATAAAACAAACAAGATGGCGTCGCTAGTTAGGAAACTATTATCCAGAAGATTACTGAAGGAGATGATTGTGTACACTGACTGGTGAGGTTTATTTTTCTTGTTTCCTTAAAGAAACGAGCAGTTTTTAGTTTACTCTGTAATATCTTCATCTGCTTTACTCTTAGATAATATTAAAATAAAACTTGAAACATCTTTTTTTATAACATTATGTCCGTTACACACAGTTACATATATACGCAGTATGTATACATGCAGTATGTGTACACGCAGTATGTATACATTACATACATGATGTAAATATATTAAGGTAGCTAACACCTTTTATAATCTTCCTGGATTCTACCTATACTCCTGCTTAAGGGGCTTAGTATCGCCAAATGGGTACTCTCTAAAGACTACTCCTCGTTTATGGCTAATCCAAAAAATTTGAAAAAATTTATTATTAATTATCAACTCTACGAAAAAATATGCAACATTTTTCTTTTTCATAACACCAAAATTTCTATATGAAAAAAAATTTCAACTGAATGGTGTTTTTTGGGTTAAATTCGCTATTGCTCCTACGCGGCTTGATCAATTTAATTAATTTATGCTTTGATAGATAGATAAACTTAATAGCTATAAACATAACAAAGTATTATTCAATCGAATAATCACGTCCATGTGAAAAGTATTATTTTCTCCTATTTCGCCCTATCAAAGACGCAGCGAGCGTCATCGTAACAGCCACTACGCATTGCGCGCTGATATGAACGTTATTTCAATATCGTTGCCGTCAATATTCGTACGGGCAAACATCGAGCTGCTAATTTGGCGACCGTAATCGCCTTAAGGCAGTCTTACTGTAAATGTGTTTCCTTGGAGGAGCTTCAGACCTGCTTATGTACAAGCTCAGGAAACTTATACCCCAAAATGTGTTTTTCTGGTCCGGTATAATAAACATTTCTCGCAATACAACACAGGTAAAGAGAGCAGGTTCCTCAATAAAAAAAACATACGTAGACTGCCAACAGAAGTGAAAACTTTACTGTCTAAATAGCATGTCGGTGACGGTGACGCGAACTCGCAAGATTTTCCTCTACTCAAAGCGCGTAAAAAAGCTTTCACTTCAAAAAAATATTGCGTAATACCAGTTTTATGGACTACACTATAGTCCGATACAACTGTTTCCTTTTACAAATTGTTTTGTCCACATTAATAATATTAAAATCATTTAGACAAATAGAAATCAGTATAACTTATCATCTCAATACGTGTTATGATCGGGAAAGCCGACCAGTTTCAGCAGATTTAGACTGCCTTCATCTGGGCGAGTGAAGACGTTTACGCGACGACATTACGCCTCACACATTTTATATAAATCATGAATTATCCTTACCACCATCAAGCTGCGCCGTGATGTCCGCCCTGGGTTCGGGTCCATCGCTGCTCCGCCCCGGCGATATAGCATCAGGAAGAGGCACTTCCTCTTCAGAACTATCACCAGGATCCAGCACATTCCTCTCACTGGTTGTAGTTGTTGCGGTACCATTCCCTATCTCCGCATACGTCCCGCTGTCACTCCCGTTCTGCGCCAACCATTTCACCGGCGATTCCATTTTACCATTCGCTTGGTTCTCTTTATCGTCGTCATCTAAAAAACCGGATTCTTTTAAAGTCTCGTAAAATGGTTCTACATTTGAGGTGGCAAAAGTGGAGAAGAATGGGAGTAATGAACGTTAAATCCTGATTTAGTTCGTGCGCTGTCAGGATGTTCAGCCTTATAAAACTGCTTTTCTAGTCACTGGTTTTATCTACGTGACTTTATTTGATTACTTTTTGGTTCCATTATCTACGGCATGGCATGGATGGGTAAAACAAAATTGAATTGAATTTATCATGTCGTATTTCCTTAATGATCCGGAATGCAGCCGAGATATTTCCTTTGAATAGCGATTCAAATGGTAGATTACCTAATGTAAAAAAGGGTTCCGCATTGAAATGGGAAGAATATTGAAAATGTTTTAAGTTAAGAGCTAGGGCTATTTGGTTAAATAAGCCTATTACCGATTTTATTGAAATAAAAACTGCAAAAAAGCCGTGGTTGTCCAGTCGGTAGGACTCTCAATTTTCAGACCCGGGTTTGAATTCTGCCGGTATAGAACATGCAACAATTAGTTTAATAGTTCCTGACAGTGAAGAAAAACGCTGTGTGTTAAGGGTCCGTATAAGGTCAGATGCACAACTTCAAATGACAATTAACCCTTAAATGCATCCTGTTGCCAAATGGCAACATATATATTTTTTTAATTTTTCTTGTGTAACTGTTTTTTTCTTACGTATATTTTTCTTCCTGCAAGACTATTGTATGAAAAATAATTACGGAATAAAATAAAAATATGTAAAATTTAGTTTTATTTGCTTTTTTTTAATGTATACAAATATAATTTTGCAGTTGTAAAAAAAATGGTCCCAATCTGAAAATAAGAAAGAGGTCACGAAAAAAATTCATGAATATTTCATGCTTTTGTTTTATTAAATAGGGTTTTTGTAAACTAGTGTCAAATAGCTGTACTAACTGATAAAAAACATAAATGAAAAAATAAACGATTTTTTATACTAATTTGAAAAAAAATGTCTTTTTGATTTTATACCATTTTACCCCCTTAAAAACGAAAAAAATTTTAATTTTTTATTTTTCTCATAATTCTGGACCACTTTTCTATCATATATCCCACATTCATTTAAAAAGAAAAAATCATGCATTTAAGGGTTAAATTCCCCATACATGTATGTAGCTTGGTCAATCGGTTAAATAAAATAATATAAATAGCAGACTATAGGGCTGTATATTTCTAAACATTTTAGAAAAACGTAAAAGCTTAAAGTTCGCTCGATAGAAAAAAATTACTAAGTTACCTTTAAATTTCATGTTTTTCGAGTGTTAAAGGGCCTTCCATAAATTATAAAGACGTGAAATTTAAACAAAAAATAAGTGACCAATAATTTTGTCTAAACATTTTGAAATATTTTAATAATTTCATCTAGAAGCCGATTTATTAAATTAAAACGCAGTTATTCATGAGCACGTGTTTCTTAGCGGTCGTAACAGCCACGGCTGAGAGCGCGCTATTTTATAGAGTTTAGTTCTGATTGATGCAAGATGAGGTGCTCAGTCTGACGTTATATACACCCTTAAACTTGCATGCCCTAAATGCGTGTATTTGAGCCCGAAGTGCAGCAATATACACTAATCACATTGGGACATTAAAATCGTCGGTGAAAAGATATTGTTAAGAACTTTGACTGTTCTAGTGACAGTCCACACACGAAAACACCTCTGACAAGGATCATATATCGTGACGATACGTTTTTTTTTCTGTAAAAAGATGGCATTCATAATTCCACACACATACTCGTATATTTTAAGCTTATAGCTTTTACAATATAGCTTTTTTTTCCCTATGCAGCAAATTCCTCATTTTTCTAAGGTTTACATATTTGTATAATTTAATTACATAAGGTTCCTAGGAGACCTAAGATCAAGTTCTGCCTAGAGAACTTGATAAAAAACTCACCTATAAACGGATTAGGGTCCTTTCCATTTCTTATGGTCAATCTAGTCGATCTATTTAATGTGGCTTCCTTGTCTCCGTTGAGAGAATTTCTTGGCTTTTCCAAGGTTCCTATGAGAAGTCTTCTTTCAGGAGGTATAGGTCTGGGGTCGGGCTCTGGTCGATCAAGGGCTGAGCTGGCTGGTGTAATGAGGGGGTCAGCGGCTTCTGACTCGTCAGTCTCCACGCGAGCCCCCACTGAAACTTGTTCATCCACCATCTTGCGGAGTTTCGCCTGGTGGAGGGAGAACTGGTTAGACATATGGGATATTGAGTTTATTAATGTATGTTTCTAGGGCAGGTGGAAAATCTGCACGCGTCAAAGAAAAACGATACGTCAATCTCTATCTATATTTTATCTTTATTTATCGCTTAAAGCGAGGCATCGAGTTTTCAACGGGCAGTGTCACTCCAAGCGGAAAAACGCGCAGTGCGAGAGGGACTGATTCAGGGAGTAAGACAAAAAAATGCTTTTTTTTATTTATACAACGTGTAACAGAAAGGTGTAACCATATTTGAAGAGCTTATTCAGTCAATGGTATAGAACAACTTTTACTATGGAGCCAACCCTGAAATCTCAAAAAAAAAATCTGCCCATTTCGGCCGAGCGGCATTGCATTTTTCTATGAAAATGTAATTTTTTTTTTCGAGATACAGGTTTTGTTCCATAGTAAAAGTTGTTCTATACCATTGTATAAAAAAAACTAAAATGACTAGAAAAATTTCCTATTACCAAAATGTAGGTATTGTTCAAACCCGAAATCTAGAAAGTTTCCGAAAATGTTATACTAATTTATCAAACTAGTAGCTTCTTACTGAACGTAGTAAAATTACTCCAAAAAGTGTCAATTTTTCGCGGCGTCGGTCGCCTTAACGCAAATTATGGGATGCAGTACAATATTTGCAAAGGTCACTGACCGATTTTCCAGCTGCTTTAGAAATATACATTAGATGGTACTTTCTTCGTTATGTTAAGGTATGGCAGTTCTTAGTGTGCCTGTGTTATGGTTAACATCGTAAAAAGCTATACCGAAGCTGAATACGTATGTGCAAAAAGATGCTAACCAAGAGTTTATCCCAGAAGTTACAGGGCCACACTAGCCCTGTGTCTTTCATAACGCGTAATGAGGGTTCCGTACTCAACGCATTCAAAAGGAACTACTCGTATTATGATGAGAGTTAAAAAAAATACTTGTACTATTCCGCAATGAGCTTGTCTCCTACATGAAGATTTTTATGGAAATCAATTGCGTTTAAAATGCTAAAAACAATAGTGACATTATTTTTTCCACGATTTTTTTTAACGGTATCGTGACGTCATCCGACACGATTTTATACTAAAAGTGATTAATATCAAATATATTTGTGTGAACCACAATAAGTAAAAGTTCATCATCCAATCGCCCATAATATTGGATGGTATCCGCCGAAGCCTTATCCTAACCATTTATATAAGCGACCCCCCTATTTGGTTAATTCACCTGCACGCCACTATAACTCTCGTTAAGTTTTACTGCTACGTTAACTATTAAACGTTTTCGATATTCCTAACTGATTACATTGGTTTTGATCAAAATATAAGTAAATTTGTTTTTATTGGTAATTGACTAACAGTATTTTATTTAGTAGATCCCTGTCGGTTCTAGAATTAAATTATATAATATATTTTATAGTAAGACAGTAGTTTGGAAAATGAAGGGATCACTAGATTATTTAAGTTAATTGTCCTCGATAGAAAGGAATTGCTAAATAAGATCTTTGAAAACCAAATTCATTATTTTGATTTTACACTCCACGCATCTATCCAAACCAGTAAGTACCTCTATTATGTGTCTTTGGTTGCCAACTGGACTGGGTTACTATCATCAAAAACATAGATAAAAACTGAACTTTCAAAATTGCCCTTAAAGGATATTAAACTATTTACGAATTGTGTCGTCACTTTAAGTGCGAACATATTCAATCAATCGGAATTCGATAGTATATAAATTTTTTTGATGGTAGGTACGCAGTCCAGTTGGCAACTAAAGATACATAATAGGACATACAAATTAAACCACTTTTACGTCTAGAAGGACTCAAAATAACCCGTGGTAACACTTTGTCTCATTCAATATACAGTAAACATCACATGTAAATGATGATCTATCAAGGTTCAAAACTAGATACATGATATCACAAACAATTAAGCTCAATTCATGATCTTTTAAGTGCTAAAGCACTTTTAAGAGCTTAAGCCCTAATATTAGATTTCTGAATATTAGGGCTTAATAGAATATTAAGCCCTAATATTAGATTTCTTGTCTGTTAAACATGTCGTATTTAGTTTTGAACCTTTTGACAGGTCACCATCATTAACGTTTGATGTACAATGATTTACAAAAATCCTTTACCGATTTTAAACATTTTATGTAAGGACGATCAGTTGAAACACCCCAATAACACCGCTCGCATGATTTCCTTTTACAACTTTGTAATTGCAGTAGTGCAGCAATATCCGGCCATAATGATCGCTTAGACTCGTATTGGACTCACAGTTTATGAAGGCTGTTACATTGATGATATGAGTGAGGACCGTATGAGGTATTTTCTAGCTTTTATTATCAAAATTTCATCTTAAAACGGTCAGAAGTGTGCGAAGCGTAGGTTTTTTAGGATTAGAATATCTATTACTTATAAGCTACATAACCTTTAAAATATTAATGTAACTGTTCTCAGAGAAATAACTTCAGTTCTTATTCTTCGAAATTGTGTAATAGGGTGTGTCGATTTTTCGAACTTAATATTGTAACTTGCTTCTGCCCGCGGCTTCGCCCACGTGGCCTACAGGAAACAAATTACATTTTTTTTTCAGAAACAAACATTATAAGTGCTCTCATTCCCTCTGGGAGTCAAGCTGTAGTGTTCGGCTGAAAAACCTGAAACACATGTTTACTCATTTATAGATAGGAGTACTCCTGTGAAGTCTCGAATAAAACAGTCTAACTAATCTTGTTTCTTCATACAAATTTTGGCCCCCGTTTCACACCCTTAGGGGGTGAATTTTGAAAAATCCTTTCTTAGTGGATGCTTACACTATATAAGGTTTAAGCAAAATTTCAAGTCTTTAGGACCAGTGGTTTAGGCTGTGCGTTGATATATCAGTCAGTCAGTCAGGACTTTGAATTTTATATTTACAGATAGTGAAATTATTTTGAAAGGGTCTATAAAAAGCTCAAATATTGTTTTTTAATATTTATTTCAGAGAGTATACGTCATTTTAAGACATAGTTTTCATTACTTCAGTACATAAATTAATTATTAGTTTATTTTTATATTTTAAAGAATTGTCCGATATGACGTCGCTTGAAAATTTTAGACATTGTGATGCTTATTTAAAAAAATGGTCTGTCTCTGTCTGTCTACTCATCTGTCAAATCAGTCCGGAAGCAAATTATTATAAATTTATTTTGATAGCAAAGGACACATTTCTAAACAGCCATTTCTCAAGTGACGTCACACGAAGGCAAATGGAAGTTGCAGCTTTTTCGTAAAAATATTCATCATCATGAGGTTTTTAGACCACAAATTATATACGGCTTATTAAACCTAAATCTCAAAATGGTTTTCGAATTAACACACCTTAACATAATTTAATCTTAGCAAATTGTCTAATTGGCCTTTTGTTGCTAATTTTTATTTTTTTGTTCCTACAATTTTGTGTTCCTAAACCATTGAAAATTGAAACGGACATGCTCCCAAGTGCTTCTTTAATCACATTTGTAAACTCGTAACGTCCCTGCCAGCCTATGTTGGACAAAAATCAAAATGTAATCTATGTGCTGATTGATAAGTACGGTTAAATTTTATAGTTGGCAATCATGATTACTGATTACATGCAAAATGTAGTTGCAATCATGATTACATGATTACTTACTTAACTACTTTCAGTGACCTTTTTTATACTTTTGTTCGTTACTCAATATGAAATATGCAATCATAAAGGTATAATATGCATACCATACTTTTTTATCATGACTAATCTGTACTTTGGTTTTAGTCTGAAAATTACAATTTAACCATTCAAGACCCTTTAGAAACATAAAGTAAGTTTTAAGTTAAGTTTATCATTTATAACTACTCTAGGAATAAATTTGTGCTTTGAACGTTATATAGGAATTTGTAATTTCTGTATATTATGTACCATATGTTGCATTTAAACAACACATACTGAAAACGCCAATTTATGATGTAGTTTTAGGGTTACATCCCCATATACTCAACCGACTTAATTTTGGAGTTTTGTTTCAGACAATTTGTAGGTAGTGATTAGTTTGCAACTTCTGTTCAAATTATTTAAGTATATAAATGGCACGGAACCCTCAGAGCACGAGTCCTACTCGTACTTGACCGTATTTTTATTTGATTTCGTTGAAAATAAACTAAGAGATGTAAGTAATCAGGTTGCTTATAGTTAGGTAACAAGTATAGTTACATTACATTAATCGCAATCTGTAATCAGCAGGGATCGGAATAGGTAGAGCTTTTAAGTAGATACGTAGATCATAACATGGAAATGGTCGATCATAAAAAGGAAACCACTAATCCGTTTTGAAGCTGATGAGTACACCCAGTAACCAATTTATTTATCCTTCATTTTATTTTTGATAATTATAATAATTAATAACACTAAGGATGTGTTTCTATATTTTATACTATTTGTTTCTGTTTTTCGTGTTACTTGGCTAGTAGGCTGAAAAATGAGTGCTCTCTAAGGGTATGTGGATGGAAAAGTCGAAAGCAGGGTCTTTGACTTAAGAACTTTGTTTGGACTAGTTAGGAAATAAACATACTAAAAGTCCTTAGCCCTCCGAGTCGAGCCCAAGGGGGGGGGCACAAAGAAGATCCCGTTTTTTGGTTTTTTGCTTACATCTCAACAACAGCTGGTTCTATAGACTTGAAATTTTGCATATAGATACCTTATATAGTGAAGGCGTCCACAAAGAAAGGATTTTTCAAAACACACCCTCTAAGGGGGTGAAACGAGTGTCCAAAGTTTGTATGGGGAAACAAGATTAGTTAGACTATTTTATTCGAGACTTCACAGGAGTACTCTTATCTATAAATGTGTTTCAAGTTTTTTCAGAATTCAACCCCTAAAAGGGGGAAATGGGGTAAAAATTTTGAAAATCATTATGGGTATCGTTTGAATGGTTTATCGGGTCGCTGATTACGAAAACAACAACGATTTTAAAATCCAACGTGGTTGACGTGAAAAAGGCTTTGAAATTCGACCATTTTTCGAAGCTCATAGCTAGGCAAAGATTGGAGATAGATAAAAAGTGTGAAAGCTAAAGTTGTACAAAATTTTATCAGCTTTCATTATGTAGTAAAACAAAATTTCGTACAATGCACGGTTTTCGAGATGTAAGCAAAAAACCAAAAAACGGGATCTTCTTTGTGCCCCCCCTCCTCGGGCTCGACTCGGAGGGGCAAGGACTTTTAGCATGTTTATCTCCTAACTAGTCCAAACAAAGTTCTTAAGTTAAAGATCCTGCTTTAGACTTTTCCATCCACAAATTATTCGTTGCTTAAGCTATAGGAATAAGCATGGAGGTAGTATATATATCTATAGTTTTGTCTCTGATCCAAAGTAACAATGACGTCTGTCTTGAATAAAATGTTGTTAATTATTATTGCAAAATTTTGATATTAACTACCTTTATCGATTAAGTTGCTGTAAAATTGCAAAAATATTTTGTGTTCACGATATTATGTCGTGTCAATATATATATATTCCATATCCAAATTTATTTTCCGGGTTTAAAAGACATATCCATATTAAGATTTCGTAGTGAATTTGACGTCATTTGGTACTTAAAAACTCACCCTATTCCGATCCCTGGTAATCAGATTACAAAAAGTAGTTGATTGCGCCCAACAGTGCCTGCCAGTATATAGTTGTACACTAAAAATCTTATAATATGTGACTGCATCTACTTAAGGGGATACCAAAAAAAAATTGGGTTTTTTCGAATCCATTTACTCCACTTTAACGTCATCTACGTATTTCATTTTTGGGTATTTTATTGAGTATTTTATTAAGATTTTTACTGAAGGAAAACGCGATTGGATGAAATTTTCTCGATAGAATTTAATTCCGAAAATACCTCTAAATTGTTTTATTTTTTCCTGTAATTCTGAAATCTCAACTAATTTCATTGTGAAATTGCATTCAAAATGTGTATATTATGTATTTGTACTAGTAAGTACTCTGTAAGTCTTCTTGAAAATCTTTTTGACAAAATAGCTTAGTATATTTTATATTAATAAAAAACCTACTTTTTGCTACTTTTCCCCAAATCTGTCCCACTCGCACTGAGGGTTTTATCGCCTTAAATAAAACCTATACAACAATATTATGTTTCTATATATATATTCATGAAGTTTATCGTGGCTTTGTAAATCGAACGTCGATAATAATGTTACACCCCATCCTTTGATGAGGTTGTGTTGCTCTAATCAGCCGTACGAGGGGTAGACGCATGTAGAGTTTCTGATGTTGCAAACACGCCAGAAATAGAGTTTAGAGGTTAACGCTCTTTATTGAAATATATTTACTTACATTCCGTTACTTACGGAATATAAGTAAATATCACTACATAGTATAAAACAAAGTCACTTCCCGCTGTCTGTCTGTCCCTATGTATGCTTAGATCTTTAAAACTAAGCAACGGATTTTGATGCGTTATTTTTAAATAAATAGAGTGATTCAAGAAAAAGGTTTATATGTATAATAAATGCCCGTGCAAAGCCGGGGCGGGTCGCTTGTATTTCAATAAAGAGCGTTAACGTTTCCGCGTAGAGGAGATGTTTTTAGGGTTCCGTACCCAAAGGGTAACCAACGGGACCCTATTACTAAGACTCCGCTGTCCGTCTGTCTGTCTGTCCGTCTGTCTGTCCGTCTGTCACCAGGCTGTATCTCATGAACCGTGATAGTTGTATTTCTGTTGCCACTATAACAACAAATACTAAAAAAGAGAATAAAATAAATATTTAAGGGGGTTCCCATACAACAACCGTGATTTTTTTGCCGTTTTCATAGACGGAACCCTTCGTATGCGAGTCCGACTCACACTTGGCCGGTTTTTTGGTGTGCAATAAAGAATATTGTATTGTAACATTTACCTGGGCGTCACCTAGAATACGGCGCACTAGCGCCATGAGGCCGCCGTGGTGAAGCTTGTCATGCTACCCACCACCCGTCTCCTGCCGCATCGTCTCCAACACCTGTCGCTCCCTCGTTACTATTGCCAACCTATCACTGCACTAACTAACACCCTTATCACGAAGGCCTATAGGCCCTTGTTGATTGTTTCCGTCACGGAGGTAATTCGGTACTCTTTCGCGCGACTAAGTTTTCAATACATAGAACTATCCCACTTTGTAGGTCCCCTTTGTTCGGAGACCGTCTTCAGCTGACAGGTTGATCAGTACTCGGAATTGGGTCGTTTTTGTGTCTGAAACAAAGGAAAAAGTTGTTGTGAAAACAGCATTTTTTGTGAGAAACATAATGTTATTTGTATAAAGGGCTTGGTTTTTGTTTGGGTAAACAATGAAATATCAAACACTAAAATCACAATACCGTTTGGCATCTGACAGATTCGAAAAAGATATTCATAACAGAATTTACACGGACAAAAGTATTGAATAAAACCGATTCTTAAGGCTTTAATTTTAGTTTTAGTGCTGTCAAGACCTAAAATTGTCCAATGTAATTTAGCGTCTATACTTGACACATAAGGACTATTTTGCAATGAAGAAAATTTAGTTTTGACAGCACTAAAACTAAAATTAAAGCCTTCAGAATCAGCTTTAATGTTCTGTTAAAAACTAGCTTCTGTCCGCGGCTTCACCCGCGTGGCCTACAGGAAACAAGTGACGTATTTTTTTTTCAGAAACAAACATTATGAGTGCTCTCACTCCCTCTCAATTGAATATACATCCTGAGAATATCCCAAACAAAGCTAGCGAGGCCGAAAAACTCGCTAGATGTTTCCGCAACGCTGCGAAGAATTTATAAACTAAAGTCGCACACCATGTTTTATCAAAAGTAATCAACACACAAAATGTGTAGAGAAACCCATTTTTTATTTTTTATTTTTTTGGAAAAAAGTTACTAAAATTGTTAACAAGTGTCACTTTTATTTTTTATTCCAAAACTTTTTCTCAAAATTAGCATTAATACATTTATAAATTAGCATTAGAAAATTCATAAAATAAAAAAATAAAAAAAATGTTATTTTTAATGTGTTATTCATAATGTGTCCATATTATTTTACCTTTTTATTAACATAAATACAAATGTACTTATCTGTAATTTTTTTTGCATTCGACTGATGCCCCATACCGAGGGTTGAAATATATCTAATAATAATTCTTATTATTGTTTTAATGCTAATAAATGTTTTAGCAAGGTAATAATAATAATAATAATAAATTTATTTTATTCCAGCTAATTTAGCCATAACTTACATTTAATTATTTACTTAATTACAAAAAGATGTAACAGAATTGCAAACATTACTTAATCTTATCTAAACTGCACCGTTGTATGCAGTTGTGTCCAGGCAGCGTGTATAGGGCTTCCGGACCACTCATACACAGCTCTCACGACCTGGTTTGTGGAGGTGCGGAGGCGCTCCGCAGCGCCGGCGGTCAGGTGACGCAACAGCGCCGGCCAGCCGTTCACGCGCGCCTCGCAAAACATTCCAGAGGCGCTACAGTTGCGGGGGAGGCCATGTAATGCACGCCACGCGTTGTTGTATTGCACTCTGATCTGGTTTAGAGCTGCCTTAGTGTAGTTGCACCAGAGTTCTGCAGTATATAAATTGGTGCAATATGTTGAAAACAACAAACGTTTGACCGGTTCACTGCACCGATAGAAACGCCGAGCCAGCATGTTTCCCCTGGCGCTGATTGACCGTCGCTGGCGCTCAATATCAGTGTCGTCACGCAGGTCAGCGTTTATAATGTGCCCCAGGTATTTAATTTCATCGACCCGTTTCAGTTCTTGCCCACATAGACGGAGGGGGGGTATGGCGGATGGTATATTGGATGAGTTAAATACCAGGTAAACAGATTTTGTAATAATGAAGACCAATCGTATAAGCCCAAAACCGAAGGGTCCCATCATCAGACCCTGGTCCCCATGTTTTACCTAATCAAGACCAATCAAATAAACCCAAACTCCAAGGGTCTCTGATGTTATCCATTTAGGAAATAACGTATCTACCTTCCAGTCCCATCATCAGATCCTGGTCACCATATTTTACAAACACACTCATCAAGACCGACCAAATAATCCCAAACTTGAGAGGTCTACCGTATCCACCTTCCAATCTCATCATCAGACTCTGGTCACCATGTTTTACCAAAATACTAATAAGGACCAATCAAATAACCCCAAACTCGAACTAGCATTATTAAGGGATGGTTTGTTTATATATTGCACAAACACTGAGTTTTAACGAATTTAGGTGACAAGGCGAATCTAGTTGAGAAATAGTGAAATTATAGGCCATGAAACAGTACAAGTGTTTTATTCATCCATGATGATGTTTCACTAAAAGCCGACACTCGCAAGTATAAACAACATAAATAAATTTTAAAAATTATTTATTTGATAAACTTGATAAAAATAGAATAATTTTTAAACCTAAATAACCTACAACTCTCCGCGATTTAACTTAGCTTTTCCATACACGCACGCGCAGCGAACAAATGATAAACAAAATGATACTGAGCCTTACTGATTACTGCATGCACACGATCGTGCTTCTGATTTGCGGGCGACGATAAACTTGCGGGGAGGAGAGTATCGCTTCTTTACGGAGTTATAGTTTATATTCTTTGGCCTCAGTGTGTTTGTCTGTCCGTCCGTGACACGACTCCAGGGTTTTCCCATTTGGTAGACAGAGCATATCGTAGTTTAGATACAAATGTACGAGTATATGCGGTAGAGGTCGAGAACGTGTTAAACTTAAACACATGTACATTATGCGTTACCGGTCGGCCATAGTTTCAGGCTTCTGGCGGCGCTTCTTGCTGCGCTTCCAGGCGGTTTTTGAGACGGGCTTTGCCCTGCCGCGACACCCGTCGCACCTTCCACCGCAACGGATGTATAGCGCGCTCGCTCGCTCAAAGCGCCCGACACTAGGTTCGGGCGCGGTACCCCGCCTCCCCGCACACCGCCGTCGAGAGAGCGCAAGCAATGCGCAAGTCACTCGAAGCCGGACAAGACGCGCGAGACAGAGAATATAAAGTATTACTCGCGAGATGTGACCCATGGCCGGCCCTATACAACTTCATACATTTGTTTTCTCCGCCGGTACAGTCGCAAGAAGAACCGCTTGGCGCGCCTCTCGAAGCCTGAAGCTATGGCCGAGGGGTTAGGCGGGAGTGCGGGCGATTTCATACTGACTCGTTCGCACTCCCGCCATGTACTTAAAAAAATCATTTGATTGAAAATGTGTTTGACATGCGCTTTGATAGAGTCCGTCCGTGCCTCTATATCATAAAGATAGGTACATATATGGCGCAAGCTTGATTGATTAAATTTAATTAAAAACATTAGCAACAAATAGTAATTTCAACAGTATCATTTATCGAGTGGTGAGTCAACCGCAAATAAACTATACATTTTGGAGTTTTCAATTAATTAATGAGTACACTCAGCTTCCAAAACAATAAAATGTTATTCATATAGGTTTGTTATGCAAATGCAATATTATTGTCAATTCATTTGTGCTTTATTCAACAGTACTCGTGCGTACAAATAAAGAGCCAGTCGGTTTATTCTGGTCAATAAATGTGGTGATCACCACTTGAAAATAAAAATGGAAAAAAAGTTGTTTAAAACATGTAAAGTGTTAGAGCAATCGCCCGGTAAACGAAAGGTCCCAGGTTCAGAGCTCCTCACATCCAGATTTACTTTTCTTTTAATGTAAATTTATATCTCCTTGCGATGGATAAATCGCCAAGTGTTCAAACATAGAAATTTATTTCTTTCATAGTTTTTTATGGTAACTCACTTCATGTGAAGGATTTGAGTATTTTTATTGTATTAAAAATAAGTTAAAATCTAAGGCTTCTGCAAGTTTAGTTTTTAGAAGCACAGATGTACTAAGTCTCATCACGGATTATGAACGCTCAAATAGATATGAACAAATTTTATATCGGTACCTATATACTTTTATGGTAATAAATTTTTTATACTTATATTAAATAATGAAAAACCAGTAGCAGAGATACAAGAGTAAAATTAATTAGACTACATATCAAATTAAGGACCGGTGGCATGAACTGTGATGCATAAATTAAATTGTCGTCGAATTTATTTGCATACTGCGACATATTTACCTTGCACGATAATAATTACTACCATACTCATTTTGTTACCGAATATTACACACATTTTACTTTTAAATATATCAGCAATGTTTTAAGCAAATTTATTCAAATCTTATAATCGGAATCGAAAGAAATAACGGAATGAAAAATGAGCCTAGAAGCAAAATTATAATAATAAAGAAAAAAAAAACTTTTGTGTAGATTAAAAAAAGTTTTAAGATTATGAGTTCTGTATGAATACATTTTTATGATAATCTATTGCGTAGTAAAATTATTTTTCACTTTTCATGCTCGTAAAGTTTCTTGTTTATGCTTGCTATAAGCGGACTAAAACTACGTTTTATGCTCTAATGCATAAAAGTGTTTCCTTCTTCCAAAAATATGGCAATAGGCCGTACAGCCAGATACACAGTACAACTTCATAGAGAAACTTTTTGATACTCAATAATGTTCGCGCTAAGATTCTATCATATAAGCGCGAATTGACAGAACAAAAGCTTCAGATGATGCTCAAGACTATATACAGTGACTTTAAAGAGCGATAATATAAAATAAATGAAAATAAATGCACATCTCATTATTTATTTAGGTTATTTAGACATGGCTGCATGGGGTAAGTTCCCTTTGTCTTCCCACTTACTGAAAGAATTTTAAAAAAGCAGTGGCGGGAAAGAGCTGTTGTTTTTTCCATAGTCCATAGCGTGTAAAAGAAATGTCCTACCTTTATGAATACCTTGCAAGAGAGAAAGAGATGCACAACAAAGAACCGCTATGTCAATGTTTTTTCGAGTAAGAGGCCATAGCGTGCCGGTTGCTTGGGTGTGATTGTGGATTTTATAATAATAGTTAAATAATACGTAACTAAATTGATAAATAGTGATTGGTTTATCATGTGCAGTAAGTAATTGAGATGTGACAAGAAATATCGCAAGTAATTACATATTTCACAGGTAAATATGATTTTGTCATTAGAATGTTTTGAACCACATTTTACCCAATTTCTCGTATTAATCGGCCCAAAAAAAAGTTTTTACAGTAATGTATTGATTGTCTATGTTGTATTTAGTAGTTATATGCAGGATTGTCCAAAATATTAAGTAAAATAGCAAATGTAATTGGCGGGGGCACGTGCCCGCAGATAGTAATGTCATAGTAATTTTTTGGTATCATTTTCTCTACTACATTGTTTATCCTGTACATTCTAAATCTATGTTTTTTTTCTCAGTCAGCAGGTACATCTTCAGTTGTTTGATTATTTAAATTTGTATTAAGTATTACTGAAAGTTAAATATGTCATCCAGTGATGATGAAATAATACTGTTTCATTTCCTCGCAATCGAAGTGAAAAGTAGCGTGTTGAATTCGGCTACAAACGAGCCAACTTTCGCCAAGGCTCAAACAGCTAAATATCTCGGGTAATATAGCTCGTTTTATGCACTCGTATAAGTCTACTATTTTGATATCTCGAGAAATTACGAAGTTATTGGCAATCAAAGTGAGCTTAACGGCTTGTATCGTGACGTCATCCCATCCGACACGATTTCATACTAAAAGTGATAAATATTGCTTTCGCTAACTTGGGTAGGAATTTTTTGAAATTTCAAAAAGTTTTTTGCTTCGCAACAACTAATTAATCAGTTACCATAAAAAATATACTGACATTTCAGGGGACGAGCTCATTATACAAAGTTTTGTTCACATGTAAGGAACTGCTTGTCTTTTAAGAAATAATAATTCCACACTTGAACTTTAATACGTTATAATAACAGCTGTAATCGAATAAACGGTGGAGGAGCATACTTTCGGCGATGGTACCTACTTCACAGACGGTAATTATTATCACAATTTGTGTGATTTTCCAACATTTGAAAGCACTCTGAGAGCTCTACACTACACCACAAATTTTAAACACATTGCATAGGTTTATTCATCAGTACTTGCAAAACAGGTTCAATATTATTACGACTTTATGTAATTATTTAACAGGTGGTAGAGCTGATGCCGGGCTCGACTGTGGAGGTACCACCATCTTACTTGGAGACCCCCTCGAAGTAATTCGGGGGAGAGTAAGAGGACAGCTCATAGGCAAAAAACCAGGAGGCCCACCATTGCCTGGGACCGATGGATGGCGGTATATCCATATACAGGGTGGAAAAAATTTAAGGGCCCTGGAGGGGAACTACCTTAAATCCTTTAGTTAGCTCATTTTGCTGAAAAGAAACATTCCTTTATTTTTTAAAAGAAACAAAACTGCATTCAAAGATCTTCTAAAATTCGCTTGTCTCACCCGGGAATCGAACCAACTAAAAACTAAAAAATAAACCCTCGCTATTTTATTATACGAATTGGTAGGAATATCGTTCAGGATAAAATTTGTCTAATAAATATTTGGTCTTTGAAATAAAAAAAAGTGAAAACAAGCTTCTAATAAATAAAATTGTTCTTGATACGCCATTATTACACAATGACAGCACGGAATGAAAGCAAAACAAACCTAAATTTGAAATTCGAACGAATAGTTTTATCGATTTTAAAAATGTTGAAAGTTATCATTCGAATTTTAAATTTGTTGCACCGCGTTTCAAAAAAAAATAGTTTCCGTTTTTAAACTTTTCGTCAGTACGCCTAGTGCAAGAAGGAACTGTGCTGTGCATAGATTTATAACGATTTTCTTATCGAAGTCTTCAACAAGGTACTTAAGGTAAATAACATTAGCAAGCTTGTACTTCATACGATGTCTTTGGATGTAAGAGAGATAAGAAAATTAAAACGTGTCATTTACTTGTTACAAGTGAACAGTATTTTATTAGGTATTGTTAACAAAGAACTTGTAACAAATATTCAATTTCGTGGGTATCTCGTACAACAGATGAGTGCAAGACCAAATGTTTATTAGACACATTTTATCCTGAACAATAATCCTACCGATTCGTATAATAAAATAGTGAGGGTTTATTTTTTTCATTTTTAGTTGGTTCCATTTCCGGGTGAGACAAGCGAATTTTAGAAAACCTTTGAATGCAGTTTTGTTTCTTTTAAAAAATAAAGGAATGTTTTCTTTCAGTAAAATGAGCTAACTAAAGGATTTAAGGTAGTTTTCCTCCAGGGCCCATTCATTTTTTCCACCCTGTATATGGATAATAGCCAGGCCTTATATGGAACAGACTGGTGACGAGCAGCGGCGTCACTGTTACGAGGGTTCAAGCACCGCGCTCACCAACCCGCCTGCCCAGCGTGTGTGAGTATTGGCAATTCTTCTAGGATGACCGCCGGGAGTGGCAAAGTCCTGGAAAGGCATATGTCCAGCAGTGGACAAACTAGGCTGATTATGTAATTAAAGCAAGGACATTCTTGAATTTGGGTCTTTCTAGGTATTGATACTAATTAGTTTACAAAATATTTTGCCAAAAACGGGGTGATGAGTTGTTTGATCCAATCATACTCGAGTAATATTTATTGCCATAAATCACATGTACATTAAAGATATGTTATAAAGAATACATACAAGTTTCAACCACGAACTTTAAAAAAGGCGGATGGATTTGCAGCTAAGTAATAACTAAAGCATAGCAATGGCGGTGGTTTGTAAGTGTGTGAGTGGAATTTCTGTGAAAATTGGCTTACTATGATGTAAATACAATGTCTGCGTGTCCGGGCTCTTGCGTAGAATCGAGTTGGCTTACTAGGGGTGCTTCCATTGTTTGTTAGCGAAACTCTGTCCGGAATATTTTAACGTCCGTGGTTTCAACATGATTTTACCAATGAGGGGCAGCATGAAATTTTTATAAAAAAATATTCATAAAATATTTATAAAATATGTATAAGGTTTAATTTAATCAACTGCCTGAATTCATACTGGAGACTCGGTTAATGATCAGGAACAATGTTCAATGACATGTGAGGAGAAATTTGAAAAAAAAAAAACTTTTTTTTTTTATTTTAATTAGTCCAGTCCAAGAGATTTTTCTTAATGGTTTCGAAAATAAGGGTCATTAAACCTTGTTCCTGATCACTAACCGAGTTTCCAGTATGCATTCAGATGGCTGACAACATTTCAGCTTGTAGATACAGCTTGACGCTAGTTATTTTATTAAATCTCATTTTACATTTTTAATTGGTAATTAACATTTACGTAATAAATGAATCGACTCTTTATTGTACTTAAAAGACAGAAAAAAAAACAGTTTTGAGAATTTTAATTTGCACAAAAGCGGACTTATGACTTGAAGCAAATTCTTCCAGCATCTTTGGGTGGATAGGAATTATTATAATATGAAAAATACAGAGAGACAATAATGATACAAAAATTCTGTAAATAAGGTCAAAGTGTAAAAATAAATCTACTTCACAATTTTTATATTATCTATATACAGATATACTGCTTACCTTATTGAACTTACAGTATTAAACAGTTAAAGGATTTAAGAGAGAGCATCCGTCTTCTCTGTTGGAGCAGTTATGGTTGGAAGTGCGGCTGCGGGGCGCGGGGTGCATCGCCCTTGGTACCGCGTATAGGCCTGATTCCAATAGCGATACTCGCGTACCCACTGGAGTTGCGATAGACGCACTCAGTGAGTCTATTAGCTCGTTTGGCAACTGCAACCTTGTTTGCCTGATGACTGACTTTAATGTTGACCTGTTAAAGCCTAACACAAGCCCTGCGCCAGAAGTTTTGACGTTTTTTAACCAACAAAACCTAACAAATTTAGTAAATGAGCCAACCCGGATCGTAAACAACTCTGCAACCTTATTAGATCTTATTGTAACGGACTCTCCACATTTATTTCGTAATGTATCTGTCCATCATAACTCACTACTTAGTGATCACGCTATGGTTTTGGTAGATTTAACCATCAAAAAACCAAAACAATCTCCTCGGTACATTTGGACGCGTCTTCTTAGTAAAATTGATGAGGGGAAATTTCTGAAGGATCTTAATTATCAGCCATGGTCTGAAATTTTAAACTATGAAGATGTGAACAATATGGTTGCTCGTTTCAATGACTTGATCACTACAATTTTTGACAAACACGCTCCTTTCAAAAGAATACGAGTAAATGAAAAGCAGCGTCCATGGTTGACAGATGTGGTGAGACACATGATGACTCTTAGAGACAAAGCATGGAATAAAGCTCTTGCCACCAAAACTGAACATCATCGCAGGTATTTTAAAGACCTCAAAAATTTAGTTAATAGCGCCATTAAAAGCGAAAAACGAGCTTATTTTACGTTCTTCATTAATAATAACTTAAATAACCCAAAGAATATGTGGAAGCACCTTAAGCGTACAGCGGATGTAGGTAATACAACTCTGCCGTCTATACCGAACCGATTAAATAACCCTGACAAAATTAATTCTTTTTTTTTAGACGCTCCTGGAGATCCAAATGTTAATGAGGACCTGCTGAGTTTCTTTAAAAGTAACAAGTTTACGGAGAGTCAATTTGATATTAATAATAGCTCCGAAGAAGAAGTAGCAAACATTATAAAATCAATAGATACTAACTCGGCTGGGCACGATTTAATAACCATTGGTATGATACGAATGACGCTCCCAGTTACACTTCCTATCATCACTTGTATTATTAACAGGTCAATTACCACAAGTGTATTCCCAGAAAATTGGAAAATGGCGAAAGTTATGCCGTTACCAAAGGGAGCCACTGTTGATGAACTTAAGGATCTGCGTCCAATAAGTATTCTACCAGTCTTATCAAAGATTGTTGAAAGAGTGATATCTACTCAACTGTCCAAATATATTGAGGCTAAAAATATTCTTCCAGTAATGCAATCGGGGTTCCGCGGTAACCATGGTACGGAGACAGCGCTTGCGCACGTTACAGACGGTATAATACAAGCATCTGACGCTGGTAACGGTAGCATAATGGTATTGCTAGATTTCTCCCGCGCGTTCGATTGCATAAACACCGAGCTGCTATTGGCTAAGATGAGTTACTATGGCTTTTCGCAGTCGACATGTGCTTGGTTTGGTTCCTACCTCAATAATAGATGCCAATTCGTGCAGCTAACGACTGCTGAAGGCAACACAGTAAGTTCAACTGTAAAAGTAGTTAAACGCGGTTGTCCTCAAGGCTCCATTTTAAGCCCACTTTTATTTATTTTATATACCGCAGACCTAATTAAAAATGTCAGCTTCTGTAAAATCCACCTCTATGCAGATGACACTTAAGTGTATTCTTCGTTTAGAGCTAAGGATACAGTTGAAGCGGTCGAGAAAATTAATAAGGATCTGGAAGCAATTTCTGTGTGGGCTCAAACAAATAATTTGGTCTTAAACCCGAACAAATCGAAGTTTATGATTTTAGGGACGCGACACCAATGTGAGTCAATTGCAAAAATGAAACCTCACATTGAAATAGGTAATTATAATGTAGATAGAGTTTTAAAAGCGCGTAATTTAGGTTTAATTTTAGACGGTGAACTTCGCTAAATTGAGCATATTAACAGCAAAATAAGAAACGCTTTCTTTAGGCTCAAAGTTTTATACCAAATCAGAGAATTTTTAACGGAGAAAGTTCGCATTTTGATAACAGAGTCTCTAGTTTTGTCACTCTTCAATTTCTGTGATGTAGTCTATGGGCCGAGATTGTTCGCTAAAACTGAGCGCGCAATCCAGCGTGTACAAAACGCATGTGCACGATTTTGTTTTGTTATTCCGAAGCGAGGTCATGTGACACCCTTTTTAAACCAAAAAGGGATTTTAAAGATGTCAGCCCGCAGGAAATTACACCTGGCTTGTTTAGTGCATCGTGTCATACATAGTAAGAGACCGACGTACCTTTATTCGAAATTTATTTGGAAGAGAGATTGTCATACACATGTTTATACTCGAAGTAGGGAAACAAGTAAAATTATTATACCTAGACACAGAACCAAAGGCTATAAAGGTTGTTTTAAATATGCGGCGTCCAAGATCTGGAACGATCTACCTCCACCATTGCATGAGGAGATAAAAACTAAGAATTTTAAATTACACGTAAAGAAAATTTTCTTTGATTTACAAAATCTCATTTAGTATAGTAGCCGCTTAATAAAATACCTTCAGTGTCGTTATAATTCGTTAATTTATTTTCAGTTGTATTTTTAGATTTATATTTATTTATTAATGATGATGTACAAGCTGCCTGCAAAAAAAAATGTTTTATGTTTATGTTTAGTGCGTGTACAGGGACAGGCTGAAAACCAGCGCTGTGTTGCTGCTCGATAGCTCACAGCAGATGCTGAGTCTGCCCCTTTTCGTCACATTTTGTAGTATATTATATAATTGTTTTCTTGTAAGTTTAGTTTTTATGTTATTTTTATGTATTTCCGTATTTTATTGGTGACGAATAAATTTCATTTTCTTTTCTTCTTCTTTTCTTTCTAAGAATCCAAAGTAATACGGTGCGATGACGTAGCGTGTCTATAAAGCGGAAAAACTATGGAGTCGTAGCGCTTGCTACGCCGTAGCAAAAAGAGGCAGAGAGCTACGCGTAAAATAAGTAGACGGCAAAAACTTACAAATATCACATACCCCTGGTTTCTGAAAGGCCAATCAATGTTAACAGTAGATAAAAAAATAATTATCTGCGGATTAAGCCAGAAAAAGTGGGAATTTTACATTGAAATCAAAAATTAACTAAGTTAATGATTAATTTATCACTATTCAGACTTCATATATGCTTTATTTTCACCGTTATTTGCGGTTAAAGTTTTTTTAATCTACTGTTAACTTTGATTGGCCTTTTAGAAACCAGGGGGTAGTCTTCTTAGTTAAACGTCAGTCACTTAAAGCAAGGTGCATAACTTAACTTTGTTTTTGTTATTTAGAAATTAAAAATTTAAAAAGCTTTTGGTATGTCGCAATTGACGCCAATAATTCAGTATTAGTGAGGTTTATAAAGCATGAGTTTGAAGTTTAATGCACAATTAGTCATGATCTTGTCCAATCAAAGTTAAAACAGCCTTTAAAGTTTGTTTTGAAAAGATCATGACTAATCGTGTGTACAGTTTCAAACTCATGCTTTATAAACCTCACTAATACTAAACTATTGGCGTCAATTGCCACAGACCAAAATGCTTTTCAACTTTTTGTTTCTTAACAAGAAAAACGAAGTTAATTTATGCACTTTGCGCTAAGCGACTGACTTTTAAACTTAAGGAGGATCGATTCGTGTCCACTACGAGACACACAAATTGAGCTAGTTTTACTTATTTTTGAATTAAAGATATTAAATAAATATGATTTATGGCATTTCGCGAACATACTCGTAGTTTAAGGGTTGGTTGCGCTAAACATGCTGTCGCGTTTGGACAATTTAGCTTATTAAAACAAAATATTTTTAATGGATAAAATTTGTGTAAGTAGCTAAGAAGTTGAACTACATTATAATTTTTCAGATTTGACACAATTATCACAACCGTCGAGAAAAAAAAAACGGAAAGATCAGTAAAATCACGGAAAACGTAATTTGGCTTTGGAACTAGTATGATCAGTCTACTGATATAACTACAAAATAAAATATTTTTTTATAAAGTAAAGAAATGAAAGTATTATGAAAGCAAAGTATATGAATTGTATTTCCTTTCGTTATTTTAAAAGAAATATTCAAACATTAATTTTCCTGTACAGAAAAATTACGCAAAAAGAATTTGAATGTTTGTGTATTTCTTTTTAAATAACGAAAGGAAAAAATATTAAAATATTAAATGAATAAGGTATTTTGACTTCTTTACGAAACAAAAAAAATATTTCAATTTGGAACAAAAAAAATATTTTTTTCTGTTTGCAACGTTAAATTACGTTTTTCGTGATTTTAGTGATCTTTCCGATTTTTTTTCTCGACGGTTGTGATACTTGTGTCAAATCTGAAAAATTATGATGTGGTTCAACTTCTTATCTACAAACATACATTTTATTTGCTAAAAATATTTTGTTTTAATATGCTAAATTGTCCAAACGCGAGAGCATGTTTGGTGAAACCGAGCCCGAAATTTTGTTATCTTATTAATTATGTTGTAAATAAATAAGCACACGAACTTGAAATTTGTTTACCCATTCATTTAAAGGTCACAGTCTATATAAATCCTGTGTATTTCAGAACATGCAAGTTTTAAATGCATTATTATTTTCATTTTAAATTTAAAGTCTGGTATTTTTCTTCAGAGAGTTGTTCGTACGATCAGTGGTTTTAATTAAAGGCATTTTAACACAATTTTGCCAGAAAAGCCTAACTTACATTCAACTTTGTTCGCTAAATGCCGTAAATCACATTTGATTAATATCTTTGATTCAAAAATAGGAAGAACCATCTTAAATTGTGCGTTTTGTAGCAGACACGAATCGTTGCCCCCGAGGCTCCGGAAAATGAAAAAAGAAAATAAACTTCTTACCAACTTTAAACTTTTTTTTAATATTCTTTAAAATATTTTCTTAACTGAATCAACTTACCTTAAAGGATACATGTATATATACTCTAAGCATCTGACACTCTGTATACTTGTTTTGTACGAGGTATACGTACTTATATTAAATACATATACTATCATGCTATGTATTCCTGCAAGTAGGGTTCCCAGATCCAGTAACTGTTCCTGACAAAATCCCCGACAGTTAAATAAAGGCTCACTATTTTGCAAAAGGCAGAGTTCCTGACATTTTTGTAAATGTTTCATGTTAATGCAGAAGCAGCGCGATTTTCAACAGTTTTTGGTACAGACACAATGAAACTCAATTAATGAAATATACCTATGTACAATACACCATTTCTGGCAATAAATGTTATTCATTTTTATGTTGGAAGAAATAAAATAGAGCAAACTGTTATTTTTGTGCTCTGCTCTGATTTTGTTAGTGTATAAACTTGTTAAATATGGTACCTACCAAAGGTTTTAGTTCAAAATTCTCTTTAAAAAAATCCTGACAAATCCTATTTATTCCTGATTTCCTGACAGAGGGCCAAAATGTCTATGGTCATGATATATTTATTTAAATTGCTGAGTAATAAATCGATAGTGGTATTTATAAGTAATAAACAGTATGATTCAGACGTGACCGTACAATGTTCAACGTACAATAACGAGGAGCCATTACGTTGGAAATGTTCTACTGCCATTGTTTTCTGCATGTACTGAAATGACAGTGCTATAAGGGGTGAACACGTGTGATTTATCTTTTAAACTCCCTGTCAGAGTCTGTTGAAATATGTTAAGCCTCATAATTATAGAATACCAGTCTCCGAGCTCGTTAAGCACACTCAGCTCTGTAGCGCTTTGTTACGGCGGTTTTCAATTAAATTGCTTATTAATTTTCTTATACACCGAAATGATTTACACATTACAATCTTAAGTTCCAAATGCCATGGTGATAACAGCATTCACATGTTTAATTAATTCTTAAATTAATTGTGAATGTTTTATTAAAAAAGATGCCTTCTGTGTGTATGTTCTTGTTTCGCCAAATGGTTGTTACGACCACACGAAAATATGATCGTAAAATACTAACAACTAACAAAACCAATCTTGATAAAGATGATGATGAAGTCCAACTGATTTCTGTTATAGTGACAGCTGCTTAATAACACTTGCTTAGCTCTTAAGGAAAAAGGGTCAGATTTTGATTCCATACAAAAAGATTTGTCGTTTCATTTGTACGCTAATGCGTAATCTCTAAAAAAAAACTTTTTCAATGCAAGTGCTCGTAAAGGCCCACTTTTTATGCATCAAAACCGAACAGAAAGTCGATTATTTGCCCTAGGGATTTATTATTATTATGTTTTAAATTTATTTACGAGAAGTAGGCTAACCTGCAACCTTTTCTGTGTACCATAAATGTTATACTTTTTTTCCACTGTTTAACGGCTCTGGATACAGTCCTTTTGAGCCAATCATTAACTTGCAAAATTGTAACAATGTTACTTTCAACTTTAATAATTTAATTGTTTTCTATGATTATATTTGTTTTATTTCCTCACACTATGCATTGAAAAATGTAGTATGATACACGGGCGTAAGAGCAATAAATTACTCGGTTACGTTAAATCGTCCTCGTAATTTATTCCTTTTCGCCCTTGTAGCATATACTACTATATTCATCGCCTAGTCTATGGGTACTTCCTATTCGTCTTGAAATTTCAGGTAATCATCATGTTTAAAAACACAACCAAGTACTCAGAAATCTCGTGTTTAAAATCCATGTTCACATGTATTTTTGTAAATAACAAATTTTGTTTTCTTGAATTCTTAAACATATATTAACCCCCGCGGTAATTCACAAATATTTGAAAAATGCACTAGTTTAGTATGTAGGATATATAGGATAGGGCTCGAAATCGCGGTAAAATGTTACCGTCTAGTCTTAAAGATGGATAAAAATGAAGCAAATTATCTCTATAGTTTCATTTCTTAGTCATTGCAGCAGCTAATTGCGAACCCACAAAGAAAAGACCAGAGGCGTTGCCTTAATTGCCTGCCAAGTTACTGTAATAACATTTTGTCAAAATACTTGTGAAAGTCATTATTCAGCCCGCCAAGCCCCGGGCGCCATCTTCAAAAGAGGCTGTCTTTTAGCATCACGGCTCTCTTGATAGTTCTTTTATAAATTCTTCGCCCTCTAGGCGAAAACTTATAACAGTTTCCTCAAAAATAAAGTCACAACTGTACAAAAATCTCTTATTGGAATTGTTTTAAGTAACTTCGACATCGTTAAATACTTCGTCGATAGTTGTTTTTTGTTACAAACGTAATTACAGGTTGAAAACAAGGCGCGTTTTAACAAACGACCCTCCGTAACTTTTTTTCGTAATCGACCCTTTTATGCAAATTGGGAAGACGAACTTCTTTTTATAAATTTGCACCAGACTCTGACGAATATAGTCCGAGCAAACAGTTTTGGGCGGTAATTTGCCAGGCAAGGTTCGTTGAGGAGAGTTCTACGTGGGTTCTGTTATTGGCCGCAAAATTGATTAAAATTCCAACTGCGTAAGGAAGTCTCATTTACTTTTTTATTAGATTGCCTTCATTGGTCCTCGTTTCAGTGAGGCCTTATTTATTTAAAGGCGAGTTGAGCTCTAGTTTCGAATACAAACACAACTTTATTATCAATGTCAGAGGTTTATCAAACAGAATATATGAAGAGTGCAAACAATATTTTTCAGGCAAAGAGAACGTATGAATATTGTATTTACACTGAAAAATAGAACCACACATATTTCACAAGATTTTACATAATATGATTGGAATATTCATAAAGTTTTGTTACATTTTTTGAACATTCTTTTTACAAAATATCGAAAGGCAGTAAAATAGGGCATTTAATGTAAGAGAAGACTTTTATTGAAATATTCTACCTTAAATTCAATGTTACAGACACTTAATTTACTTTAGAGATTCTAATTATGACGCTTTTTATGTGAAGGCTGTCACTGGTGCAATGTACATCAAAGTAATTGCTCAGTTTCATTAAAAGCCCCGGGAGATCTTTTAAGATTTGCATAAAAAGGGCTCGAGGGCATGAGGGTGAGGAGCGACTCTTTGAGATTTTACCGAAAATCACGCCCAGTTCGGTAAATGTTGGTTATTTGTTTATATTCTACATATACAGGTATATTGCGTTAGAAATACCGAAACTGGTTATATGTTTGTATGATCTTTAGTAGCATAACTCGAAATATTTGATCACTACGGTATTAAACTTTTTAGGAATTCGTGAAGAAATTAATATCCTTAAGACGAGGCTTCCTGTATTTCAAGAGTTTTTGCATAATTATGTTGAAATACGTCCAGACAAATACGTTGCAAAGCCAGTTACCAAATTGGATAATTTTCACTCGATTGATTAAATTTTTCAAAATATGATTTTTTACTTTTTCACTAAAGTAGTTTCAGTTTTATGTCTCAAAATAAACACCTACAGCAAGAAAACAAAGCTTTTTAAGATCCGTATGGAAAAAAATACTCAATAATTTATTGTAATTTTTTTATATAAAACATTATTTTATTATGAAAAAAGACCTGTAATGAGTGTATCTGCCCCGGTAGCACAGTGTTTAATCTCGACGTGACTTAGTTGAATCACAAGTGCGAGGAGCTTGACACGATGTTTTTGCGATTAAACAGTATGTCACGCTCCTCGGACTTGTGATTCAACTAAGTGCGTCGCGCGCGATTAAACACTTTACTATGGGTGCTGATGTATACCTACATTACATAAATAAATATGTTTCTTTTCATTTCACACATTTTATTCTTGTCTAATTTTGAATTATTTCGCGCACATTTAGTCGCACGCGATTTTGAAGAAGCTGACTTTATTTTTAAGCCTTGATATCTGTCTGTCTGTCCGTATTTCGATACTCTTAACAACGGCTAAACTGATTTAGCTCAGTGAACGAAAAAAAAACAATAAATCGTGTGAGATGTAAAGTGATTTTGAATCAGATTACATCTAAGTTGATAAAACTCGTGCATGGTGTACGACGCGAGTTTTCAAGCAATTTATCTTTATGAATTTATCCAATTACCTGATAAAATTTAGAAAAAGTTAAGGAAAATTGTTATAAAGTTAAGGTTTTCCAAATATTATTAGAATGCATTACAAACTAGAAGAGATCATTAGCAATAAATTTCAAGTAAGACGAAAAAAGTTGATAAATTATTCTAAACAATTCGACCACAAGATATTTGCTAAGATTATTAAATTTTGGTGTTGTATTATAGCTTCTGTTATTCATTAAACCAGGGCACATCTTTGATTTGCATAAAAAGGCCGGTTGGCGAAGAGACGCCTAAAAAGCCCAAACATTTTACAGAAGATGTACAACCTCACCTGGCGGAGTAAAAAGTTTTGATTAGATGACTTTTTACTTTGCTTTTTTCATGTTTTTCTTGGATTGTTGTAAATATTTTTTTCTCTATCATGCTTTTACAATATAACAAGTATATCACATATTTAAACTGGCTGTTTACATGAAATTTTTAAGCATTATAAGAATATAAATATCTACGGGTTGTAGGATCAAAGTGTTTGGGCTGGACCTGGTTACTTATTTCTTTTGTTGACTGTACTATATAATAATTAATAAAGTTGTGTTTTTTTTGCAGGAATATAAATACTTAATATAACTTTAGAGTTAACAACTAACAATAACATTATAAAACTAAACTTAATCTAAATGAAAATAATAAAAAACAATTTTAATAATAAACAAACTTAAATAACAGATTGATATATACTAGTTTACGCCTTGCTTAAGTGACCATCAGTGGTATTTGAATCTGAGGCCATGAATGCTTTGTAACACACCATCCATCTTTACATTAGAGCTATTTAGATTGAAAAATAAAACTTGATAAAAAACAAATAAAATAGTCCAGTTATACCGCGTAAGATCCTTGCCAATTTTCAAAAAACTGAGTAACCCACTTAGTTATTTCCTTTTTTTTTTGAAAACAAAACACTTAATTAAAAAAATTCATAAGAAGCTATACTCTGTCAACTGCAACTTCTGTATACTTTGTCAAAGGCTCGTTATAACGGCCTTTGAATACTTCGTGCTTTAATTAAAACGGTTTCAGAGACATTTCATGTCTCCTACACACACGGGCTGTAGTTATGTAATAAAAAACCTACCATATTGTGATCCCAAACCAGACCAAATATCAGATTTTCGAAATCGGTATTTGAGTAAGACTTTTAAGGAAGACACTTTTGGACATTTTCTACTGATCACCCTTAGCCAGTTCTATTTTGTGCATACATTATTATAAAATTATATATTATATTATATTTTATTATAACATTGTATCATAAATTGTTTGTAACAATTAGCTTTAAAAGAATAAACAATATTAACAAAGGACAAAGGTAACTTATTTGACAAGACTAAACTTAATTTAAGCGTTCTGTCCTTGTCTTTTCGATAAAGAAAGAAAAAGACAGGACGCTTAAAATAAGGTTAGTCCTGTCAAATAAGTTAAGACGAATCGATACCATTATCCAATTATAAGTTGAAACTGATTTTGAACCTTCCCTTTTTTCTGTATAACAAAATTGACTTTAAATCAATACAAGGTAAAAAAATAAATTTATAAGAGAATTAAATAGTAAAAGCTACTAATAAAATCTTAAAGTTATACCATCCAAAAGGATTAAAGCATAAAATAAATTGCATAAAAGATTTTATCACTGCACCATTCGTCACTGCAAAGTAAAATGACATCAATTTCATTAATTTGTATGCAATTTCATAAATTCATCAATTGTTGTTCACTGTCCCGGTTTTATCTTTCTGCACACTCGATAACAACGACCTACATTTTACCCTAAATAATTTATGATTTTTTAAATAAAAGTTCAAGTATACATACATGTACTACGATAACAATACCTCCCCTCCAATATCCAAATCGGTTGAATGTATTTGTGAAAGTGTTTACAAGTCTCACAACGCATGTGTGCGTGCTACCTACGACGTCAAAGTGAATAGACGAAGTCGATTGTCGATCGTAAATCAAATTTGATTTAACATAGTCCTAAGATGTTTTAAATTTTAAAAATAGTATTTTAATAATAAATATGATATAAATATTCAACACGAGTGTTATCTATAAAATTTGATCATTAATAAAAAAGTTAATATGCAGTTGAACAAAAGTGGAATAAATTCATCCTAAAAACATTGTTACACTTAATGAAATACAAAAAGGAACTTAAAAACAGTGTCAGAAGTGAAGAAACTAATAAATTTTACTTAAATTCAGTGAAATAAGTGTTAAAAAATCAAAAACAGTGCAAGTGCAATCTCAACAGTTCAAAGTCCAACAACCGTCCTTGCATGGCTTTAAAACAATTATTCCCAAATAAGGTTGATAATTTTGCAACAACTTGTAATCTCAAATTGGCGTAGTGGTTGAAGAGGTCAATTTTTGCAGTATTACACTGCACACTCAGCGAGGACCTGGTTCGATCCCCGCCAACCTCCAACTTTTGTAAGAAGAATGGATTTTCTAAATAATATTACTTTCCGTAAAAAAGTACACAGTCAATCGGAAAGTGATGAAACTAAACATTACTCATCGTCCTCGTTAGATGGCAGCACTAACAGCTTACCAAACATAATCGCACGCTGAGAACGAAAGTGACTCAAGTCACTTCGTGCAATTTTTGGGAATAGAAGAAAGTGTGTTTGACGAATTGAATATTTTCTACTCATTCTTCTATAACTTTTTAATAAGAAAACGAAAGTTACAAATTTCTTTTCTGTAATATTATTTGACTTTATCGGTATAAATGGATATATATCTTATTCGGAAAAATAACTATTTTCATCATATAAAATAACATTTGAAAAAAAATTGGGAAAATAGGTCACTTTAGTATTAAAAATATTGTGTTTCCCAGTGACTGTTTTTGGTAATGGTCTGTTTATTTCTTGTAGGACTACTAAAATAATATTCCTTTATCAAAATATGTCGGTTCTTTTCTGACAATTTTATGCTGTCGTCCACAAAAAGATAATAAAACAGTGAAAATTTGATAAATGCAATTTATTAGATCACTTCTCATACATAATAGGAACCTGTATTAAACAAAATATATCAAAATCGTATCAAAAATTGGTATCAAACCACACAGAGAATATTGCTCTACCTTACATTGGTTTAGATAAAGTAATTCTTAAATATAAGGAAACATAACAAAAAGAAATATTTTCTGTAACAAAAATAATAAAATTTTTAGCTTAATTAACATTAGCATACAATAAACCTATCAGTCTTTAATTTACGGTTCAGTTTTATAATCAAATAGGAACTTGCCAGTAATGAAAATCTTACTTCTCTATAATCACGTTTTTTAATTCGTTTAATTATATTATGAAATATACCCATGTTCAATTGAATAACATTTTTATAAGTTTGCTTACTTACAAAGAATTAATAAAACTGGCATAAATGCTGGGTATTAGATTTTTTTGTACTAAATCTTTGAGATCTTTTTTTTTCTTTTGTTTTAACTCAAGTGAATGCTCATACAACTGTGCGATTACAATATCATTATAACTTAACATTTTTTTACGTTTGTTCCTCATGTCAATCAGAGAAAATGTCTCATCGGAGTATGATGTTTTATAATACAAGTGAAACAGCTCCTCTTTGATAAATTTTATTGTTTTGAGGCTATTCCACAATACTGGCGCTTTATCTATGTTTTCATTGAAATTGTATGCCCACTGTTCTTGAAGTTGTTTGAGATTTAAGAAGAATTCGTAATTAAGTTCTTTGACCATGAAAGGCTTTCCTGATTTCCGAGCGCTTTTAATCAAGGTAGGAAATTGAACAGGTACGTATATAGGCCCAGCTTTTATGTTTCTTTTTATTTCTTTTTGAATCATACTGTGCACGTTGTCGGCTTCATTTTGAGTATGCCCTTTTATTAGGTATTTATGGGTAATACTTTCGATGTTATCAAAATGAGCGACCGCATATGAGTATAAGCTGGCAATGACTTTATTTTTATTCTGGCCAGTGCAGTTGTCAGAATAAAATGTTACATGTAACTTCTTATCTGCGTTGTTTCTGCTTAGAGTGCTTAGATAATCAAAAATACATGAACCTATTTCGTTAGCACCTCTTTGGCCCCGAGTCTCATCCCAAAAATAACAATAAACGTCTCCATAGGACTTTTTATCATCTTCTTCTTCTCCTTTTTTTAATTCTGCTATTGTGAAATCGAAACAGTTGATTTTGGAACAATAGTAAAAATATTCAGGACTAGGACATAACATAACGGACTGTAGATCATAAATTGCGGAAATGTGTGTGTCGTCAATGTTTCGACGGTCGGTCCTTTTTTCTTGGCGACACAGATTTTTTTCTTTGAGGTGTGTATCATAGTTAGGTTTAAGTAGGGTTTTAGTACTCTCGGGGGCAAGTTCATACGCAACACACGTTTCGCACCTGTCTTTTTTTGGCTGAAAGAAACCTATATTGAAATCTTTGTTAAAAGTGTTCAAGTATAACCAGTACTCGCACTGCGGCAGGTTTTTTTTTTTTTGATCGTCGTTAAAATCAGTCCAGAGTTCAGTAACGGTTTTGCTGGCATATATGTATTCCCTACTAGAAGTTGCTCGTATATAATGAGCTTCGACCCTCGGTATCGACTCTATGTGATTCCTGATAAATTGTAGCAGTTCAGGATCTACCCTTTTTTTGTTTTCATGCTTTCCCCTACCCTCAGGCTCTACACAACCATGGCTGTTAGTTTTACTTTTTACTGTTCTAAGCTGTCTGTCTGATATGTCCAAAGTATTTATAAAAAACAATTTGCAAACACGGAGCCTTTTGCCATTTATTGTGAAATAAAACGCGTTGTTTGGTTTGCGAGGATTTTTAGCATTTGAGTACTTGTACTTAGGTTGCACTTCCATCATGCATGCTCTTATGTAAGCACGTTGTAATTCTAAATTTGACAAACTCCAATAGTTTTTAAACAGATCAGTTCTCTCATTTTCCTTTACGTTATCAAAACATTTAAGTCTGCACTTACTTGTACAAGTTTCTTTGACATGCCTAGCAGGAACGACTTTTTTAGATTTTGACAAAGACCTATAACTTTTTCCGGAATTTCTTAAAATTTTAGTTTGGTTTTGTTTCCAGACACCAGGGTTCCTTTTTCGCTTTCTACTTTTAGAGGGTTCCGGTTGGACCGATGAATCTGAAGGTGAAGAGCTTGTACTGGAACTGCGCCTACTTCTTTCATTGTTGGAGGGCTCAGCACGGTATGTTGAGTCTGAGTCACTCAGATCCACATCACTTTCATTTTGGTTGATTGGTGATTGAGCGTAAAAAGGTTGGTTACCCTCTTGTTGAGGCCTTAAATTCCTGGTACTAGGGCCAGGAATAGCAGCATTATCATTCGTAATAGAACTACTTGAAGATGATGAAGTGCTGCTACTACTCGTACCACTACTACTCGAAGATGAACTGCTCGTACTCGAACTTCTTGAACGCGGTTGGATGGCAGACATAGTACCTGAGGTCTTCTCAGTAGCTTTTGATTCTTCATTTGTACGATAAGCTTTTTCAGTATCCTGAAACAGAAGTAGCTTTAATCAAAATATAAATACAAGGTTTCACACATCACCCATACTTAGATAACCACTTACATTCAAAGGTTTAGGTTTGGTGTTTGCGTTTAGGGTAATGTGGTCTTCCTGGCTCCGACGTGGTGGTGTATTTTCTATAATGGAAGGACTAGATGGTATGTTTTCCTTGTCGATTTCCTCAGCCACATTTTTTTTCTGCAAACAAGATCCTAATTTACAATAAGGAACAAGGAAAACGATTACATATAAACTGTTTAACAACTAAATATAATAATACGTAAACAATTTAATAAATAAGTATACTCAGTCACCTCTTTTTGCTGGTTTTCTTCAACCATTTGCAGAATTAAAGCACTTCTTTTCATCATGAGGTAACCGACTCAATAGGATACATAAAACACTGAAAAAAAAATAAAGCGTACTTTTAATCAATATGTCAGTTGATAAATACATCGCTAAAATTTTGAACAGACTTTTTTATAAATAGAACAAATAAATAAGAAGTTATTTAAAATAAAACAGACCTGTTTCAAAATGAGTCTATGGGTTATTGTCATGCCTTAATAAATTAGTGACCGAATTTGATGTATGTCAGCTAAGTTGCTAACACCAGAAATGAGAAAGTGACCTTAATTAAAATCGGTCACTTTATGATTATAAATTGTAACAAAACTTACCCCCATTAATTGGCACAAAAAGACGCAAAGCGTAATCGGTCACTACGGTGCTAAACTCGTCACGTCCTGCTCGAATCACTCGCGGTGCAATACTGATTGCGTCATTTTCGCTCGTGCGGGGGGTGAGTGAAGCGCTCAAAGACAAAGAGACCGAAATATACCTCTATCCCTCTCGGCCTATAAATGGTCTGTTTTGTATTATCAGTGTGACAGAGTATACGTTTTTGAGTCATTCTGTGTATTTAACTCATTTTACTAAAATTTCAAGATAGGTCGCTTTCGTTCTCAGGGTGCTATCAACCGACGAACAAGTTAATCTGGAGCAGATGCGTCGCGAATTAGAAGACGCAAATGTTCAATTAACTATCGCGCATGAAGAAATACAAAATTTGTCGTTAGAAAATTCAACTTTAAAATCAACAATAGAGGAATTGAGAAAAACATGTGACTTGTTAAAAAAAGTAACAATTGATTTGACACCCAAAAAGGCAAAACAAAAATCGACATCTACTCAAAGGACTAAAGCTGACAAAGTGCAGATTATTCAAGTCAATCACACATCGGTTACCGTTGATGTTCCGAATAACATTGAACATCAACAAACTACACCTGAACCTCCTGAACCTGAAAAAAATTGTGATTCTAATACAGATAATACAGCAACGAAGGCAAATAAGAACAGAATATGTATACTCAGTAGCAATAAACATAACAAAATTATTAATTTAGCTGAAGAGACTTTTGGAACTGACTACCAAATCTGTCATTATTTAACACCCCAAGTTGGAACCAGAGAGATATTAAAAGGTTTTAATGAAATAGTTAGAGACTTTACAAAGGATGAATACTGCTTCATAATGATCGGAGATGAGGACTTCAAAAAAACAAAAAGTTACTATGACTTGGTCCTGCACATAAGGCAATCTTTAGAAAAAGTTAATCATACAAACGTCATAATTTGTCTTCCTACTTACAAATATGGAGAACACACTAATATGTTTAACTGGCGAGTTGAAACTTTTAACAATCTCTTATATCTTGACGTTATAACTAATGAGTACGCATACATAGTTGACTCAAACGTAACACTAGTTTATGACTTCAGCATGTTCTCAGAACGTTATAGTCAACTTAACAATCGAGGAATGATAAACATATTCAAGAGTATGAAACAAAAGGTGATTCAGATAGAAAACTTCCATAGTAATTATTATTTAGAAACAGGTAAAAATGAGGAGGACATGACAGAAGAAGTAAAAGAAGACTTGATAGAACAAAAACATGGGAAATACGATGATAACGTGAAAAAACAAGAGACAAATTTTTTTCGCGTATAATTATATCCATTTACTCCACCAGAACATTTCAGGACTGATAAAAAAATCGGACGTCTTAACAGTGTATTTAGAAGAGTTATCGTCGCAAGAAACACCAGTCGAAGTCATCTGTATCACCGAGCATAATATGAAGTCGGGAGATGAACAACTACTTACGGTTCCGAATTTCAGTTTAGCAGCGCACTTCTCACGGAGTACCAAAAGAAGAGGCGGCACGTGTATCCTAGTGAAAATGGGTCAACAATTCAAAGAACTTAAAGATGTGGCTAAACTCTCGATAGAAAATGTACTTGAGTGTTGTGCAATAGAATTAAGTAATCTTGGAGTTATTGTAGCATGTGTATATCGTGTACCTAAGAAAAGAGATGCCAAAAAGTACTTTGAAACTTTTTTCGAGAGATTGGAGCTTATATTGTGTAAGATCCATAAGAAATCAAATAAAAAAATCGTTCTTTGCGGAGATTTTAATATTGATATTCTGAAGGACACAAATACTACGCGACGTTTCCAGAATTTATTATTTAGCTTTAATTTAAAACTTGAAATAAAAGAACCTACGAGGCTAGCAAGTGGGACATGTTTAGACAACTTTGCTCATGATGTGAAAAGGGGTTGTAAGGGAAAAATCATTGAATACGGTCTTTCAGACCACACAGCTCAGATATTAAAGGTTCCAATTAAAAAGACTTGTAAAATAAGTTCATGGTCTATAGACAAGAGAGAATTCAGCAAGGATAATCTACAAAAATTCAAAAATTGTCTTAAGTGTGTATCATTTTCTGAAATGTATGATTGTAAAGAGGCAAATGGTGCTTATAACAAATTCGCTGACCTTTTCCTTTTATTTTACGACCTATGTTTTCCGCTCATGAAAGTACATATAAAAGCTAATAAAAAACCTAAATGGGTCTCAAAAGGGATTAAAAAATGCAGTCGAAGACAAAGAGAGCTTCTTTGGAAATATAGAAATAATCCTACACAAGAAAACCAACTAGAACTTAAAACGTATTCCAAAAGATTTAGAAAAATTATAAGATTGACGCAGGCATCGCAAAATAATCACTTCATACAATCATCTGAAAATAAATCAAAGGCTAGTTGGAAAGTCATAAATAAAACAAAAACAAATTTTCCTCAGGAACCAATAGGCATAATTAAAACTGATAAAACTATAATTACGGACCCAAACCACATAGCCAATGCGTTTAATGACTTTTTTGTGGATGAAATAAATAATGCAAATCAAAGTGCATCCAGTAGCTCTGGTAGAATAAACTATAATTCAGTTAATTCAATGTATATGCCTCCAACAACACCAATAGCATTACGTAAAATTATTCAGTCTCTAAAAAATAAAAATAGTGTAGGCTATGATGGAGTTCACACCAAAGTAGTAAAATATGTCTCAGAAATAATAGCCCCACATTTATGCTACATTGTTAACTTATGTATTAGTGATGGTATTTTCCCAGAAAGACTAAAACCGGTCATAGTCAAACCACTGTTTAAGAAAGAAGATAAACAAAACATGAAATTTTATCGACCCGTGGCTTTGACATCAATATTTTCCAAAATATTAGAAAAAGTAATTTACGAAAATCTATCGTCTTACTTAGAAAAATTTGGCATACTAATCAATGAACAAAAAGGTTTCCGTAAAGAAAAGACCATTAACATGGCGGTTTATGACTTACTAAACGAAATAATATCATGTGTCGATAAAGGTAGTCCAATATGTGCTTTATATATGGACATGACGAAAGCATTCGACTTTGTTGATCATAAAATATTATTGAATAAACTTTACTCATATGGAATAAGAGGAAACATTCATTGCCTGATTAAGTCCTATTTAAGCAACCGGCATCAAAGAACTGAAATTAATAAAATATGTCCTATTACAAGAAAACAAATTAAATATTTGTCTCGGAAAAGAGTTATCTCCTGTGGAGTGCCACAGGGCAGTGTGCTTGGACCCTTATTGTTTTTGACATATATAAATGACATGCCCAAAAATATCCCACATCCTATGGTGCTGTTTGCAGACGATAGTACGGTGACAATAAAATGCATGAATCATGAAAATTTTGAATTAATTATTAATAATACTTTACATGATATAATCAATTGGCTTAGTAATAATAATCTAATAGTAAATCTTGAGAAAACGAAATGTATGAATTTTTATCAAAGAGTAAACAGAATTGGCGACATTGAAATAAAATATAATGGTAAATCAATAGAAACAGTACATGTTACAAAATTTTTGGGGTTACAGATTGATCATAAACTAACATGGAAGGCTCAAACCTCTGAAATATGTGAAAGAGTGCACAAATATGCATATCTCTTATACAAACTGTCTCAAATTGTTAATCGCGAAACAGTTATATCTGCATACCACGGCTTCGTTGCCTCCGCACTTCGATATGGTATCATATTTTGGGGCAACTCAACCGAAAAAGAAAATGTATTTAAAGCCCAAAAACGATGCATTAGGTCAATATGTGGACTAAAAACAACGGACTCTTGCCAACCTTTTTTTAAATCGCTCAAGATACTGACTTTTCCGTCTTTATACATTTATGAGATGGCAGTTTTTGTGAAGTCAAACCCTAACTTATTTACTAAGGTCTCCGAGTCACACCATGCTAGTACTGTAAGATCACAATTTAGACATGCATTATCTCTTCGATCAGCAAAAACTGCCTTAATGCACAAAAGTGCCTTCTGTATGGGACCTAAAATTTACAACGCAATTCCAAATGACATAAAAGATTTAGATATAATTTTATTTAAGAAGAAATTATTTAATTTGCTTATTGATAAGTGTTATTATACAATTAATGATTATTTAAATGCTAATTCTTCCTTTTGACATGTGTAATATAATAATTTATAATTGGTTATTGATAAGTGACATTGTACAATTAATGATTATTTAAATGCTAATTTTTTCTTTTGACATGTGTAATATAATCATCTATTGTAAATAATATTCATAACGTTTCATAAATGTCTATTTTTTGTTTAATGAGCATGTTTAAAGTTGCATGTGTTTAATATTTGTATGCTATACTTTAAGGCAGAACATAGCGGTCAAACACGAAACAACCACCATCTTGTAAAAAATATACGATACACCTATGTTTCACAAATAAACAATTGATTCTGATTCTGATTCTGATTCTGAGACGGACATCAAACAATGACA
The DNA here is from genome assembly GCA_934047225.1 of Ypsolopha sequella. NCBI lineage: Eukaryota > Metazoa > Arthropoda > Insecta > Lepidoptera > Ypsolophidae > Ypsolopha > Ypsolopha sequella. The sequence goes on from OW203996.1 coordinate 17,765,656, forward strand.
TCAATGTAAAGTCTATTTAAATGTAAAGGGCAGCTGTAAAAACGGTCAATGACCTTTGCGCATATTGTACTAGATCCCGTACCACGAAACGCAGTTATATGGTGAGATTGAGTATCGTTTTCTTTTGACGCGTAAAATTTCTCCACTTGTCCTAGAAACAAACATTAGTACATCTCTAACGGCAAAACAATGAAAAAACAACCCTACTTACGAGTGTACCAAAATGGTCAAAATTATGCTGAAACAGAAATATATAATTATTGTATCTTATATCATCCATCCATCCATCAGCCTAGTTCGTCCACTGCTGGACATAAGCTTTTCCAGGACTTTGCCACTCCCGGCGGTCATCCTGGAAGAATTGCCCATACTCACACACGCTGGGCAGGCGTGTTGGTGAGCGCGGTGCCGGAACCCTCGCCCCAGTGACACCACTACCCGTCACCAGTCCGTTCCATATAAGGCCCGGCAATTAGAAATGGATATACCGCCATCCATTGGTCCCAGGCATAGTGGGCCTCCTGGTTTTTTGCCTGTGAGCTGTCCTCTTCCTCTCCCCCGAATAACTTCGAGGGGGTCTCCAAGTAAGATGGTGGTACCTCCACAGTCGAGCCCGGCATCAGCTCTACCACCTGTACAACCTGTATCTTATATATTTCTAATTTATTACGAATTAATCGAAATACAAGAGCACCGTTTCAAGATAATTTCGACCTCTTAAGAGGCCTGCGGCGCAATCCTAGTTCATAAGAGGCCTGCGGCGCAATCCTAGTTCATACAAAAGAAATATCAAAACCATTTGTAAATCATAGATATTCTTATGATAGCTTGTATTTATTCCGATTGGATTACAGAATATCTAGGTTCCCAAATATATATTTTGATGGGACACTGATTTAAAGACGACATACAGGTATAAATAACCTAAAATTTTCCATAGAAAGCTTATTTTTCTCATATTTCATATTTTAATCAGTGTTTTTATCTTATATATATTTGGTTACCTAGACATTCTGTAATGCAATGGGAATAAATACACAATCCCTTAATAATATCTATGATTTACAAATGGGTTTTGGTATTTCCTTTGTATGAACTAGGATTGCTCCACAGGCCTCTTAATAGGCTTTGCGAATTTTATTCTTGTGACTGTCACGAAAACATGCTCAGTGCAAGAGGGGCGAATTCAGGCCGAAAGCGAAAAATGTTAGTTTTATAATTTTTATAAAAAAACTAAAAAGCTAGCAAAATTTCAAATATCAAATCTCTAGATAATGTTGAAACACACCTTATAAAATATGTTTGAGTTCTGTATATGGTACCTATTCGTCAAACTACAGTGCGTATAATATAGCTTGAGCCCTGTGACAGCAGGACAGCGCTACACAATTTGTATTTCTAACTCTCTTTCTCATGCTCAAATATGTATAGCGCTGACAGCTGTCACAGAGCTCAAGCTATAATGTAAGAAGTATAGGAGAAAAAGTGTGTTTGAAGACCTCATTTCAACAATTATTTCTATCGTGGAAAATGTATCCAAACATGTTTCCCAATTTCAAAACCCTAAATTATATAGTCAAAATGCATATACCAGAAATGTATTGAAATTTTCCGTGTATTTCATAAAATACACAGAAAAGAAACACCCGTATTTTTTTTGCATATCGCCTTAAAATAGATAATTCATGCTGGCATTCTATTTTAACAAAGAGCATAAACTTAAAATAATTAAATTTAATCTACTGGCGCAAAATTTAAGTGGGCACAGGTGATGTGAATTATCCGGGAACATTTACGATGAAACTTTGGAGTAGCCAGAGAGAAGCCTTGACTTTGTTACAATGTTCAAATCCTTGTTAATTTAAATTAGCCTTTACTACCAACAAATAAGGGCTAAAGCTTCACATCTTCGGTTAAGATATAAGTTTGTTAGCCAGCTATTTGATTGCTTCATAAATAGCAGACCTTTAGAGCTGTTACATTCACAATTCCAAAACTTCAGTTGTTTTGTAACATGGTGAAAATTATACTTTATTACCCATACAAACCACAACCTTTTCGAAAACTACGTGTATGTAATCTAAAGGGATTGTCCTTTGCCGAAACTGTATCGTTACTTTACTAAGAAAACCTTTGATTTCTTTCAAGTTTGAAGATTAAATACTTATTTTTAGGAAAAAAAGTTTACCTGTGTATATTATATATAACCATACATCATCTACATTTAGGATCTTATTTATTAACTTTAAAAATCGGCCAAGTGACAGTCATACTCGTTCCAATACAATAGGTTCCGTATTGTGGATGATAAATTGAATTTTTATCATTTTTTTTCGTGAATTTCTCAACCGCTTTATTTTTCCTGTAATTTTTACGTAAACACATATTACCATGATTATTTTAATTTTTTTCGGTCTAACAGTTTCAGAGATAAGGGGGGGGGGGGGGGTAGGGACATACATATTTTGTGTTTTTTAAAGATCTCTCTAAACGAGTGTCAGTAAATATAGTAAAAGTATATATTTTTACATTCATCTTTTTAACATCTACAATTTGATATTGAATGTATGAATGTATAATGTTTTTTATTTTTCACACTTTTGTTTTAGAAATATTTTAAACGATTTTTTTACACCGTGATATGTTGGTATTAATGTTATTTTTATATTTATGTCTTTATCTTTAACAGTGCTAAAGTTATGAGGCTGTGACATACGGACGGACAATCGGACGGACGGACAACGGAGCCTCACCATAAAGGTTTTTAGGCACTACGGAACCCTAAAAAATTAAAAAAACATCACAATATGGGCTAGTACTTGTTTGGCAATACCTAAGCTTTCTGTATAGTATGTTGCAATAAACGGGGTAAAGCCTATTTCCGGCAATCTTTTTTACAATATCAAAGTTGGTTAGTTACAATAGAATTTATAACGATAACGTATTAAAAAAAAACATACCTTAGTACATGAAAATATGTATAATACGACAGATATATGTAATATAGGCTAAGGCGGAAGATTGACGGTTTTTTGTTTTTAACAAACAGCCATAAGTCGAGCCTTAGACCGATTTGTCATGTGTGTTTTGTGTATTTTGTTTTTATAATATTTTATTCATTTGTGACAAATAAACGGCTTCTATTCTATTCTATTCTTTTCTATATTCCAAATGTTTGCTACAGTTTTAGGGGCATGTTTGAACCGAGATTACGCACCTCATTTTGCATCAAGTAGAACTGAACTCTATGACGATTCATTATTGTATAAAATACTCTGAACCATGGCTGTTAAGGGGAACGAAAATACAAACAGAAATAAAATGTCAGCTTTCGGATGATTTTGTTGCAATAATTAGGTTACGTATAGCCATAAAAAAAATACATGTTTTTGGTTGAACTTTAAGGTATTCATTTTCCACAAACCACGTTAATCGATTTATATTTGTACTGTCAATGAATTTTTTTGTAACCCTCTATTGCACACTTCTTATCGATTTTGTTTCAGGTATCGCTTTCGCGATTTTGTTGGTTTTTTTTAAATAAAATTAGTGTGAATGATATCTATTCATTATCCAAATACCACGTTATTCGGGTCAAAAAAGCACCCCCTTTTTCCAAAAATACGTAAATCCACTGGTGCAGTCAGCGGCAGCAAGATATTGTCATTGTCAGTCTACGTCTAGCGTTGGCGCCCGTAAGACGTGGAACCTGTGCCCTTTTTTGCAAGCTATAAATATCTCCCAAAACTACTTCAAAACACATAGAAATTAATTTTATAAAGTAATATTTCGAGGAGCATCATATTCCTGCCGTTAAAAACTCAACAAAATATGCGTATGAGTGATTTAGCTACATCGTGCCATAGTCATAACAACAAAACTGAATGAATTTGGAATGAATTCATACTTTTATGCGGGAAAATAATATATGTTACTCTAAAAGAATAATTTTGTGATCGTTATTGAAACCCAAATTAATTTACTTATACTTACTGAGATTTGTAACAAAGGTCAATGACCTTTTCAAGAAATTACCCTCTAGTATTGGCTCACCATTTCAGGTCCAATAAGTGAAGTTTTTTGCAAATTATATAGGTACACTTACTTGGGATAAATCGCCAAGCATTTAAAATATAGAAATTTATTTTGAAATATTTACAGTGCATGGCAAAATTATTAGATCGTAGATAATCCTGTCGGTACATGTTCAGGTTCTGTTACGCAAAATGAAAACAATGAAACTCTTTTAGGATTAATTTGTTATCCCTATGTTTGTCTGTCTGTCCGTTTATCTAGACAATTTTTTCTGGGTAAAATTAATAAATACCAATATAAACGGCCCTCTATAGAGCTGTAAAAACATACTTTTGATGTTTTAGGTTTTTACGTTTTTCATACAAATTTTCTCACTATGAAAATGTAGGGATGAACACTTGAGATAATATTTTGCATTTAAAAGTCAACACAGAAAGGAATTGTTGAACAAATAATGTAAAAAATATGAAAACCATGTTGTTCTATTCTAAAGGGATTAATTATCTACTGTTCAATGTGGCGATAGCTTTGTTTATTTTTTTCCTTGAATTATTTTTTACTAAGGTAACAAATAGTTTAATACAAGGTTTTCCTTAAGAGGTCCCTTTACCCCTGTATTTTTCTTCATACAATTAATAAAATTTATACAATAGGTATAAACCGAATGTGAAGTCTACAGCTTATTTTCTTCATATCTTTTTTCATGAGTATATTCTACTGACATCTAACTACGTCTCTATACAGCCCAAAAAGCAAAATTTGATAAACCACCATCATAATAGCTGTCAGGATATCGTCAATATTGCCTCGTTTTTACACTAAGTTTAACAAGTTTGTATATTTTTATCTATACTGGAAATAAAAAAGAGAGAAATACAAGCGTCGTTCATGTTAAGATGACTAAGTTTACACACTTTGCTAAGTATAAACAATTACCGTTTCATGGAAAACTGTTTTGACCTGAAACCATTTCACAAATTCAATTAACTTATTTTGAATATCTTGTCATCTTGCACTTCTTGATGAGAAATACAATTTCAATAAGTAAAAATACAACTTTTAGTTAAGAAAACTTATAGTTAAAAGTCTGCTGTATGCATTAACATATTTTTAATTATATTACAATAGTAATAAAATAATTGGCTTATCCGTCGTCGTGATACCAGCCGTAAATTTCTTAAATAATCTGATATCACGCTTATGGAAAACCCAGTTATTTTGAAGATACCATCATATCATTAAAATATGTTTAATATGTTTATGCATTTAGCAAACTTTTAACAATAAATTGTCTTAGCTAAATGTTGTACTTTACCGTTATAATTATTTCTTAATATTTTGTTACAAATTCGGAGAAATAGCCCTTAAGGAAAACCTTGTATGAATATATTTGTTATCTTTGTAACAAAGAAAAAAAAAATAAACAAAGCTATCGCCACATTGAACAAACAGTAAATTGTTAATCCCTTTAGAATAGAAAGATATGGTTTTATATTTTTTATATTATTTGTTCAACAGTTCCTTTCTGTGCTTTCTTTCAAATGCAAAATATTATGTGAAGTGTTGATCTCTATATTTTCATAAGGAGAAAATTTGTATGAAAAAGTAAAACAAAAGGCCATAAAAACGTTATAATATGTATATTTTACAGGGCTGTAAATATTAGCATTTATTGATTTTACCCAGAAAAATTGCCTAGACAAACGGACAAACAGACAAACATAGGGACAACAAATTAATCCTAAAAGAGTATTGTTTTTTCATTTTGCGTAAAGGGACCTGAACATTTCAAACTATGATACAAATAAATTTCTATATTTTAAACACTTGGCGATTCATCCCAAGGGTAAACAGGTGTCCCAAAAGTCAACGCTTTCCCTTGGAAGGCTGGTAGGCCAGCTCATGACTGACCAGAATATCAAATTATGACCTCAGCAAAAAGTAGATAGTCTTCGAGTTGATGGTACTTTTATAAATTCGAATAGATTTTTGAGAGTCAAAGCTAACCAGTTCTAAATTCTAAGAATAAAATTTTTGTTGCGCAACTCTGAATAGTCATGCCATTGATAAAGTCAAAAATAAACCTTGAAATGCTGTTACATCAGGAAGAAAAATAAAAACACAATTTATGAGCAATTTTTTGTAATTAGGTTAGTTCGATACCACACCCTGAAAAAAAATGTCCTATGTTAGTTTTGCAAATTGTCTTAAATAACGGCTCATCAAATATTGTTTTTCAAATGATCTGGCAATTTCTGTGTATTACTTTTGAAAAAAAAGTTATTGCTATTTTACTACCAAAGGAGCTGCGTATTTTTTAAAATAATTAGAATTTAGAATGAAAGAGTGGCGGGCAGTAAAAATATTTGACGTTCATTAGAACTGCCATTTAACACGCGTTAGAGTGAGATAAATAGTGACGCTATTTAAAATGAGTTGGAATGAGATAGTAACGCAGTTAAACGTGGTTGAATGAGAGAGGCATAATTGATATAGGCTACAGTGAGATAGATAGTGACGTGGTGCATTCCTTCTGAGAATATTCGTTAGTTTCCACTTTTTGTAATAACAACTTTATTAAAAATTTTTTGTAAAGAAATTTTTGGTCCAATTTATTTTCCCGCAAGTGTAAAACCAGCTCAACGGGCGAAAAATATTTAAAGAATGGGTAATGGTGACAATTAACCGTCACAATATTTTTATGTATCTCTAAAGGAGTGTCTGAAATGTTCCGAGGGTCAACTGATAAATCAAACACTCAAAAAACCACTTTTAGCCGACCATAATAAATTTACGTCCCGACGTGATAGCAAGTAGGATCAATGCCGTGTGACGATGATCGAAATACACTAATAAATTAGATAAAATAAAATACGTATTACTTTTGACCCTGCCTCGTCCACTCTATTCGTATTTTTGCTATGGTGACGCGAGCTTAGAGACCGGGACGAATTTTCCCCCGCGCGCTATCGTAAAATAGAATAAGCCACGCCCGGAACTGGTTTTTGTTTTGGCTATGTCATACTCTTAAGATAATAAAAATAAACTGAGTTTTTATTAAATAACTCTGGTTCTAGGTGAAATAAAAACACGATTATTCCAAACTAGCTGGATATCATAAAATAAAAAAATGTATAAGGAAACAACCGACTACATCCTAAAGTCGATACTCGAAAGAAAATCAATAAGTAGTCTAAAATGGAGTGTTACAATAGTAGTTTATGCTACAAGGGCGAAAAGGAATAAAATACGAGGACGATTTAAAACACGAGCGCAGCGAGTGTTTTAAACGTAACCGAGTAATTTATTGCTCTTACGCCCGTGTATCATACTACGTTTTTCAATGCATAGTTAAAACAAATAAAACAAAAATAATCTTGTGAACTTTAAATTATGATTGGCTCAAAAGGACTGTATCCAGAGCCTTTAAACAGTGGGAAAAAAAAGTATTACATTTATGGTACACAGGGAAGGTTGCAGGTTAGCCAACCATTGTAAATAAATGAAAAAAAAATAATAATAATAAAGCCCTAGGGCAAAATAATAGACTTTCTGTTCGGTTTTGATGCATAAAAAAAGGGCCTTTACGAGCACTTGCATTGAAAAAGATTTTATTTACAGCAAATAGACTAAAAAATGGACGTGGTTTGTTCAAAGTTACTTCATAAACGTTAGAATAACAAAGTAATTTTTTTTATAACTTTTGATATCTTGAGTACTGCAACAGATTCAAGTCTGTCATTTCATATCTGTGGGCGTCATACTCCACAAAAGCATCCAAAATCAACGTTCCCCGTAACATCATAACCAAGATTTGCCCTCCCATTCAAACCGTAACAACGTCCATTAACTTGAAAGCAACGCATTAATATCTCAATACAACGTGATCTCGTATTTACGAAACAATTCTACAGAATACGACGTATTATGTTCATTTCCTCGGAGTAATACGAATAATTCTGGGTCAACTGCACCGAAATAAGTAGAGTATTTACATCACTTTTATTCACTTAGAATAAAGGCTGGTATTGATTGCCGTGCAAGATATATTTCTCTTGGTAATTCTTGTACTATATCTGAAGGCGTGGCATTGTTTCCGTAATGCGTACAATATTACGGTCGCCAACTGAATACTTAATATCGTGGTAAATAAATATGCACTAGATATTGGACTCAGAATGAAACCAAAGAGACTTGTTCTATGCATAATGAAAAATAAATAAATAAGGTGTCTCATGAATATGAGATGAGATAAGATTCATCGCCTCTCGAAGGAAAATTATAAGGAAATGTCGTAGAGCATTCTCCTGGCCATCCTACAATATTTTGGAATTATATTTCAGGCAAAAACGCTAAAATAAAAATAAACTTGACAATTTTACAGTCGTAGACAAACGTGTATCTGAGAAAGGTGCAACTTTTGATTAATTATTGAAAACTGCTTGCCTCAATAACAATTATTCATTGGGATAGCCGTGCAACTTTTCATTGGATTCTAGCTATAAGTGGCCAGTATTTATTAAATGTCTCGTATCGATCGCCAAAATCGAATTTTATTTGAAAATGTTTAATTCCCTTGCTGACAAGTAATACAGACAGATAAAAACAAGTTGCGTGTTAATTTAAAAATAAAATGATATATTTTTACATATTTGTTAAAATTAAAACTATCTTATGGATTGACACCTAATTATTAGCACAGATAATATAAGGTTACATACAAAAATATAGTCAGGTAGGCATTTTAAGAAAGGCTTGTTTACTTAGATTTTAAGAATATTATTATATGAAAATAAACGGTTTTTAAAATAAAATGATACTTGTTAGCTTTTGCCTACGACTTCATTCGCGTGGGTTTCGCATATAAATTAGAATCAGATTTTCCCATAGAACTTTACCAACCTTTCAGGCAAAACGATTTTTCTTAAAAAAGTTAATTTAATGAGTAAATTTTCTAAAAATCCATTCCTGTTGCACCTTGAAACCTAAAATAGATGTCTGATTATTTCTACTCAAGAGTTTTATACCACGTTTCAAGTTAATACACACAAGAAATACTAAAAAATTCTACTGATATCCATTTAACAGGTCACTTTCTATCTATTATCCTATAGTTGCTATGGATTGTGAATGGTTTCAAAAAGAAAAATCAAAAGAATCCAAACATGGTATGTTCCTTCTATTTTCGATTAAAAACTCCGTTTCTACTTCATCATCAGACCCTGGACCCCTGGACCGCACTCACGATGGAGTATACTCAATCGCTTCGCAAATTACTGGAAAATGTACAAACACTACTGTTTTATAGCTTTTTTAACTGAAAATTCAAGGTCAGTTGTTCATCAAAACTAAGGAAAATTTTGATTTTCTTCATATACGGTATTCAGTATTTAACTGATGACGACTCCATAGAAGGAGTCGAAATATATCGTATTATTTGTTTTTTTGTTGTTTATATATACATATATATTATATAAGTTATATAATATATATGTATATATAACCCATATAAAAAGCCATCTAAAGGTAATCAATTCATTTGCCTGATGTCGACCCCACTGAGGCGTCGAAATGTAGCGCCTAAAAAATGTTTTATGTAAAATACAACATACAAAAAATAAAAAAGCCCTTAAACGGTATTTTATGAAAAATATTTTATATTCTTAATAATATGAAGATAAATAAATGTATTTTTTATTACTATGAAGAACAATTTTCCTTACTTTTGATGAAAAACGGACACAAATTTAGTCAAAAAATTTAGGATTTTTTTTAAACACGTGTACAGTGACACGCGCGCCAATCTTTTAGTCTGAAGATAGCCGCAAGAGGCGACGCAATAGCCGATTTACGGTGTCAGGGGGACGTTACAGGAGCGAGGGCGCGGAGAACACCAGGTGTCAACAATATGCGTTAGTGTTAGTGCTGCGTTCGTACAATACATACGCGCGCGTTGCATGAAAAGTACCTTCGAGGAAAAAAATCTATGATTCGTTAAGTTTATCGTTGAATCTGTTTGTTATTGTTTTTGTTGCCTTTATTTGTTGTTTTGTTGATTAAGTTTGTTAAAGTTTATTGTTGTTGTTATGCCTCGCGAACGTTATAGCGTTTTAAGGCGACTATGTAGGATAATGGTATTTATATTAATGCGTTTTATTTATATAGTTAAGATTGCACTAAAATAATTAATAAATAATTAATTAAGTAGGTACAACAAGTACACCTTCCCACTTCTAGTAAACATTTAAATCAACCATTGATATTATTGTTTCCTTGACTGTACCTGCGCAAGCTTGCACTCGTAACTCATTCAGAGGCCACTAAATGATTGGCGCGCACTGTATGATTGTTTTATTTCAGGAGTCTACGATCAAAATTTCGACTGCCCAGCGTGAAATGTCGGCAAATGGAAGTTGTTTGCTAATAGTTTCTTTTTGAACCCCTTGGGGTGACCATTTTTCAACATCCTTACTTAGTGTGCGTTTTCACCCTTTTATAAGCAGACTATCCAAATATCAAGTTTCTACTTCCAGGGGTTTGGACTGTACATTGTCTGTCAGTCAATCAGTCAATCACTCAGGACAAAGCCATTTATATATTGATGATTAATTATTGTTTGATTGATGATATTCCAAACCATTTTTATTTGAGTCGTGACGTGGATGCCGAAAACTTGAATACATAATTAATAATACAGACTAAAATTTCAATTAGACTTACTAACGGGAAGTTAAATTTTTATATATATGTGGAATATGTTTGAAAAAAAAATACACATATATATCTTTCGGAATTCCAGACAAAGAACTTTTTGTAAGACAAGAAGATCATGTCTTTCGTGCGACATTTTGTGTGTGCGGAGGACTAGAAAGGAAACAAAAGAAAGGTCATGATAGATTAGATAAGATCAAGACAGATGTCTTCTGAGAGAAATGTGGTGTTGTATTAATAACTATTGTCTAAATACGTAGTTAAACTTGTATTTTCTTTAATTGAACTAATATTTCCCGTTATTTATCATATTTTTATTTATAAGAGATACGTAACAAATAATAATCATAACATTTCCCGAAATCTAAACTAAAAATAGTTTAAAGCATATCTTTTGTAACATTGAGGGCTGTCGACAGTCGAAAATGTTTCTCTCGACTACCGTCTACAAAAAAGTAAGGTATACTCTAAATCTAAGTAGAATCAATCTAGGTACGTTGGTAGGTATTCTAACTGGCCACTGTAGACTGAACAGACATCTGTCAATAATGAAGGTACAGGAGGACTCCTCTTGCCCGCACTGCTTTGAGGAGGAAACGAGTAAGCACTACTTAGGCGAATGCTTTATATATTCTAGCCTAAGATGGGAACTATTTGGTAATGATCTTATTAAAGAAGAAGACCTCAAGTGCCTTGGGTACTCAGACATATTAAGATATATTAAGAGAAACGGAAGATTTATGGAGGGAATGCAACTGGGACAATAGGATACCAAAGCTCTAAGCAATGGGAATTGGATGGAATAGCTCCAACTGGAGAGCCGACCATCTGCCTGTGCCCAGCAGGTGTCCCACCTCTAAATCATCATCATCATCTTTTGTAATTAAACAAAAAATACTTCTATTGTGTACTCAACCTTAGTATTCGTACATTTACAACCATTTTCTCAAAGAAAACAAAAACAAATTCAACGCACATTAATTCCAACAGAAACATTTCTTTGCCTTATTTATTATTCACTCATCAAGTCGTAGTTTTTCCTAAATGGCATAACTTTGGACTTTCCTTACAAGTTGGTACCATGAACAACAAGTATAGCGTGTGAAATAATACGGGTGCTAGCAGATACGTCAACTAGCTACTTCAACGGAAAAGTTACTTCGTTTCCCCTGTGTGAGAAGATTTTATAAGTAGCGTTTGCCTTTTTTTGTGTGCCTGTACTTGTAAATTATTTCGCAACTGGAAAAAGTGATATATAAATTTTATTTCAGCTAAGCAGGATTCTTTTTCGGTGCATGCAGTGGCTAAGAGACCGCAGCTTATTGACGCGGCGGAAATTGAATAGAAGAGACAGCTAGCAAAAACAGCAAAAAGACCCGGTCCTTCATCAGAAAATTAGAGAGCGACCCTAAGGTCACCAATCTTTACACCCCGTTATCGGTGGACCAATTTTTCACACAGCTCCTCACACGTTTTCTTTCTCTTCTCTTCACTGTCAAAGTCCCCTAATTTATTATTCGTTGTTTGAAGAATCTAGCAATACTTTAAGTGAAAAAAAAAAAGTATTTTTTGCCTAGAATATAATGCACACACTTAGCGAAACAGAATCATCTGAAATCATTCCAGTAATAAGAAAAAAACAACAAAGATTGCTTTTAAAAAAAAGTTGCCATGTCAAGGTTTAAGATTACTTGAGCAAAATTCCATACATATTAATTATGGATTAAAACCTGTAGAAACTTTATTACACTCTGAAACGAACAGATTTTTCCTAAAACGTTTAGTTTTTTTTATAAATAATAAAACTTGTGAATAAAATTCCTCCTTGCAAAACCTCTACTTAGCGTGGATGAACAGTGTTATGTCAAATTTGTCTTTATCTGCTCAAGCGACGGTTGAGTCTCCGATCTCCACTGCCCATGGTTTTTCGCGGCCGCGGGCTCTAACTCAATGATTCCCTTAACAATGCTTCTGCACCTATTTATGTACGGGAACGTTTTAGTTTATTTTCTGTTTAAGGCGGATTGCAACTTACTATTAACTATAAAATTGTATGTACACCGGAGAATGAAAAAACATGGAAGACGCATTTCTAACAAAGTGTAATTCAAAATGGGCACCAGAGGGCAGAGACTGAAAAGGCAAAAGGCTCGTGATTGGTTCTTACCGTTGTCATGCAACACTAGGCCAGCGGTAATTGGCCGACTCAAAAACACAGTGAATGCTATTGGAGCCGCCGCCATACAAAATTGTGTTCAACACACTTTATCGTGGGATCATTTTTCAGCTCTAATCAGACTTCTATGTTTTTTTCGTTCGCTGATGTACACGTACACATAAAACGTGTTTTTACTTAGACTCTTTTATGTGCATGCTGCTCAACTATGAAAACGTCTTCAGTATCTGTTCAAACTGTCGTACTTTGGACTCCTTTAAAACCAAGTTAAAAGCTTACTATTTTAGTGAACTACACCCTCAACTCATCCATGATTCGACTAATGACGGCCCCATACCGAGGGTCGAAATATATTGAATAATAATTTGTTTAGTTGTTTCAATACTAATTAATAAACAAAAGAAATAAACAAAGCTTAAAAAAGCAAAATATAATATACCTTAACTCATCTATCATATACACTTCATCCAAAATGATCAATGATTTATTATATATGTGTAAATGTTTGTATTTTAAGAAGTTTTTTTTTTGTGTATGTTTATGTATTAGTTTGTTATAGTGTAAGTCTGTATAGTCTATGTATTCTACGAACTATGTAGTTTTAATACTCTAGTACTGAATTTTATTTATTTATATTTTGTAAGCTGCACTCGATTTATTTCTCATCTTCTTTTTCCCTCAAAAGATTGCCTACAATATTTTACTATTACTTGCTATTACCAATCAGTGCCGCCTTTGTAAATATAAAATATAATATTTTTAATGCCTTATTTCATAGTTTTGCGTAAGTGGAAAATAATGGGGTAAAGAAAAAATAAAAAGAGAAATTATTAATCGGGCGAATAAAAATATAGTTAGCGACTTCAAGTGTACGGAATAAATACCAAAGCGTGCGATTAAAAATCCTAAATGTGCGAATTTAAATTATGAAATCGAAAATAGGTATTTCACCAAAAGTCAAAAAATAGGTGCGGCGACGAGTGAAGCCAGAAGGAGCGTGTTAGGTTTACATGTAAGATAAAATAAGGAGCCGAGCGAACCGGAGCGGAGCGAGGTCACGTCCCTAGTTTCATTTACTTAAATTGTCACTAAAATAAAAAAATTGTACGCCTTTCAACTCAACTCAAATTTGTATTTTCAAGTCACTGTTTTCAACATTTTTAGTCGCCCACAGTCTTTCGCCCACTTAGTATTTTAGTACGCTATATTTTTGACACCTTAAATTTGAATTTATATTCGCTCGTTTGTAAGGAAAATCGGATTCCCTGTGTGTATATGTACCCAGGTGAACTAATTCTACGGCACCATGTATCAACTTGAAACTTGGAATAAAACTCTTGAAATTAAATAATCAAACATTTATTTCAGAATTAGGAAATTTTTCGAAATTTAGATTTTTGTATGAAAAATCCTTTTGCCTAACAAGACGTTGAAGTTCTATGAGAAAACCGAAACGCGGACAAATTTGTAGGAAAAAGCTAGTCATACCTTTATATAAATAAGTTACTTTTTGTTGTCTACTTGTATTAATAGCACACAAAAGCTAGCTTTCCTAGGAACGCGACTTGCGGTTAGTTCGTCTTATAGGATCGCTTTTAACTATTTTGTCGATGCTTGCCACTGGCAGCAAACAGAGAAACGTTCAATCCATCTTTTGACCCGTCTCCTATTTGATTAATCAGTATGATAATTTACTATTCCATGGGATTTAAATAGCTCTACCAAAAAAGTATTTTATATTTTATGCCTCAATTCCCCTTTCTACAACATTCTGTTCAAATGTCGAAGTTTGTTATAGAAACAACAATCCCAAATTCTTCAAAGAATTTTCGGAAATGTAGTTTCCTTCGAATTTTCGCCTCGAAAACTCAGTCTCAGGAAAGAAAATATAGATGTTTTTTTAAAATATAATTACTTTTAAGATATGTCTACTTGTAGGCTGTTTTAGAAAATAACTCGCAGGATTACATAAACGTTTTGCGTTATTCAATGCAGCGGGTCAGCGTTTAGCGGTTTTGTAAAACAGGGTCAAATTATACGTTGGATTATAAATTTGTTAAAAATTACAGGTATTGTCTCGCTCCGCTCTGCTTCGCTCGGCTCCTTATTTTATCTTACGTGTAAACCTTACACGCTTCCCCTCGCTTCGCTTGTCATCGCACCTATTTTTGACTTTTGTGAAAGACTTTTTACATTACGTCTAAAAATGGATAACAGTATTGTAATTTTATATAACGTAGCTATTTTGTAAAAAAAACTAGCGGTTTTGTAAAACAGTTGATTCTACAACTTCGACACACACATAAACATCGGTCCGTCGCTCAAAAGTCGGTGTACGAGTTGATACTCAAAATATATTAGACAACTATTAGTACACTCGACCAATAAACGTCGTCATGACTGTATACAGAGTGGTCTGATGAATTTGCGAAAGCCGGAAAGACTCGTCCATATCACAGCTACTGTGTCAATATGAACATCTTTTCGTGGAAATAATTGAGAAATCCAGAAAAAAATGAACATTTTATTCATTTTGGTCGGGTAGCTATATAACTTCTATAGAACCACATATCGCCAGTTTCTGCGGCTTCCGCAACTTCATCTAAAGAGCAGTTTTGCAGGGATTGTGAAAATCCCGCCGTTTTCTAATCAATCGAAACAGAACACTTCAATTTAAAATTTACTCAATAGTTATTCAACAAAACATTATTAACTATGTATTGTGTATGTTGCCATCGCAAAGTTTCTATTGGTTTCTGTAAATTAGAATTTCAAAAATTCCGAATTTAAAAGGTTTAAAAAGGCGGGTTTTTCAAAATCCGGTTGCGAAAACGCTCTTACAAGCCAGTATTAGGCAGTGGCGTGCACAGAACTTTTTGCTGGAAGAGCAAACAATTGGTCAGGAAAAACAATGAAAAAAAATATGAAAAACTTATAATATTACTTTGAAAAAAAAAATTGTATGACGCTAGGGTAGACCCAGGGTAGACAATGTCTACCCTAGAGTGAAAATTTCCAATACAAACTTTTTTTTTCAAAGTGATATTAAAAAATGTTCATATTTTTTTTATTGTTATTCTTGACCAATTGCTTGCTTTTCCAGCAAAAAGTTCTGTGCACGCCACTGGTATTAGGTGACTATGTATGATATAGCCAAATTCTTACTGGAGACTCGGTAAGTTCAGCGATCCTTTTTGGCAAAATACGAAGTTTTATTTGTGCCCCCATATTAGTTCAAGAACAACCCAGAGTCAATTAAGCCAACATTTTATTTTGCGTTTTTCACAGAAACCGAGTCTCCAGTATGAATTTGACTATATTAAACAAAGTCACCTAATGTTGAAAGTTGAAACCAAAATACACTTCCTTATAACAATCAAATTGTGTGTACCTACTATCGTGGAAAGAGCCGCTTGACCCATTTTCGCTCTTATTAGAATTGTATAAAGAAAGAAAAGTGGGTTCTCGCAGCGTTCTCGAATACGTTTTATACTGGTTTCCGTTGTACGATATTCATACCAAATTGAAATGTCAAGTTATATGATGGCTCAATCTCCTTTGATCCGTTTGTAACATTTTTCATTTTGTAACGCTGTTTATATTGGTTTACAGATACGGCCACGGTTATGTTTGTTTTACATTTATTTTATTTTCTATGTTGTATTGAAGGAGAGTTGTGAAGTAATTCTTCTTTGTTAAATATCTTTCTTTATTTATCATCATCAATTGTTTAAGAGCCTAGCTCTTGTCGGTGTAGCATCTTCCATAGTTCTGTGTCCAGAGGGAAAAGAGGAAGAGGCAGATCGAGGATCAAGTACCGTGACCTTCTTTAGGCAAAGACAGGAGCTTACTTAAGGCGAATGAATACGCCAACTGTAATTTGGACCTGTCTTTGAAGGCCTACTCCTCCCACACGGGTGGTCCAAAAACTTTCATAAAAATATATGATAGGCATTATAGAGTCAAAAATAAATTTCAAGTTTCATAAACTGTTTTTCTATTGTAAGTTTTGACGAAAAAAATCGAAAGTTATCGAAAATTTCACATGATTAACACAAGAATTCTCTTACTCCTTCCAAACGCCTAAAGCGATTTTAATTATTATTTCACCAAGTCATAGGAAATTTTTAGATCTAAAAAATTTTAGTTCAAAATTTTTTTTCCGTTCATGGCGTCCATGTGAAAAGTATTATTTTCTCCTATTTTGCGTTAGCCGGAGACGCAGTAGTTGTCGTAACAGCCACTTTTCAAGGCAGGCTGAAATGAAAATTATTTCAATGTCGTTTCTGTTGATATTTGTACCGACACACATCGAGTTGCTTATATAGCGTGGAAATGCGCCTTAACGCGCTAAACTTCTAGTCCACGCTGAAGTTGCTATTCCGAAGAACATCCCATACATTATATTCCTGTTGATGCGAATCAAAAGACGTTGGGAATAGAAATGGCGAACGGAAGTATCCACCTCTTACTTGCACACTATCTCCGTCTATATTCGCACATGGAAATACAGATAGCATAAAAAACAATAGCAGTCAATGTGTATATTTCGCAGTCATCTGGTTGAATCTGCTATTTGATTGAATGACTAGCTCATTAATTGAATGACGGTATTCAATCGTCAAGTCGTTGAATGTAACGCTCACGTCTTCACTGAACGTCATTTAGCGAAGTCGTTGAATGGGATATAGCCAACCTTGTAATGCTTGGTTAGGGTGACCATTAGTTCGCAACTTAAAAGTTAACCTTACTTGGAATAAAAATTTATTAATTATAAAATATCTCGTTAAATAGGATCTGTACGACTTTGTAATATTTGATTAGGGTGACCATAGTTTCGCAAGTTAAAAAGGTAACCTTACTTTAGATAACAAAAATGATGACATGACATGACACACCTTATTATGATTTTATAATCCAAAGCTTTACTTGATCTCATATTTTTGCTTAGTATAAATAAAGTTAAAAACATGGAAAAATAGATAATATTATTTCAAAAGTAATTAATTAAAAATATATGCGAGTTTCTGGGACTCCAAAAAGTTGTTTACTTTAGTCTCTGTCACCTAATAAAATGTGGGTTTAGATAATAAAAAAAAAAAACAAAATATTTAAAATCATAGGATCGGTTTCATTAGTTTATATAAAAACAACTTGCTAACATTTAATAAAATCTTTAAACCTACAGCTTATTAACTACTTGCACGTAGTGTCAATAATAGCAGTCACATCTCTTATATTATCTAGATAGCTACAATGCACTTTTGACTTTAGAATATAAAATTGGACGACAACTTTGCAGGCATTTATGTTTCTAATTATAAGTACAAAAATATAATAACCAAAATTTTGGTAACCTTGAATTTTTTGTTCGTATTCAGCTAGTTTCGCCTCAAATTTTTCTTTAAAAGTAGCCGGCGGCGCGGCGGCGTAACAATAAGTAAATCCATGTTGTCACACTATTTTATCACAAATAACGCACTTTAAAGATAATTTAATCGAAAAAAATATCAATACAGTGCTTTCTGTGCGAGCTGTTTGACGTCATATTTGTTTTGGTGACTACTTGTTTAGTGACTACAGTGGGAAAAAATTTAACTAAGTTTGAATTACCTGACTGATTTTACGGCCGCCCTGTTCAAAGGGCTATGTTACAATCCGCTAACTAGTTGGACGTTGAGTGACGCTTGTTCAATCAACGTTCGGCCTAGTCATTCAATTGAATGTTGCCATTCAATGAACGAGCCAGTCATTCAATCAAATAGCAGATTCAACCAGATGACTGCGACAAAATTGGAACTAACGCTACTATTCCTATCCCTTGTTTCACAGCTGCGGCCGTCACTGTCATCCCCGTGCCAAAAGATTCTTGTAACACTACTGTGACGTAAATATTTCAGAGGGGTTTGGTCTATGCTGACAGTACCGCCAAGCGAGTAGACATTTTGAATCCAGGGTCTTTTGTATAAGTACAATTTCAGTTTTAATTTCGAGAAAGAAGAATTCACCCAGAATGTTATCTTTTTGTCTTACTTTTTAATTCCATTAGTATGATCCATCGTACCAACTCTGAAATAACCCAAGCTACATAAACTCCGTGAACCGTTCACAAATGAGTAACCCTTAGTAATAGTTGTGTAATGAAACGGTTGCCGACGTGTAATATACGTTCCGTCATTAATTTCAGTGCAGTCGAGGAGCTGCAATATCTTGGTTGAGCACCTGCACTCTGACGTCATCTGTGCTGTGTTTGTGTTCTGATGAGACGATTATGTAATTTATAGAAGCTCGTCTTCTTGAAGGGTTGTGTTGCTCGGAGATTAGTGCTTCAGAGATATTCATTAACCCTAGCTCACTAACCTTAATTTCCAGTAACGTTATCACTAACCATTCGTAAATTTTACGACGGATTAAAACATCAATATTTATTAAATCAACTTTATTTATGACACACAACGACCTTAATTAGCAGTCTTAGTTTTCTCTTAATCAAATAACATAATCGGTTTGAGAATTAATTTACATTGAACAATGATTGCACATAGAGACAATATGCTCCCTGCAAATCGCTTTTTTGCAGCCCTTGCAGAAGTTAGTGGTCATACGACGTTTTTTTGCAGGGACAATAACGACGATAACACAATATATCCCGATCTAATGAGCGTGCATCCGCAATGAGTGATTGCGGGTCACTAGCGATGCGAATTAGGAAGGTATAAGGAACGGGGGGGTGGCGGGGGTGGGGATCCTACCAAAACACTAAATGTTCAAGGTACGCGTCGTCATTTTGACGAATGGTTAGTGAGCTAGGGTTAAGCAAGTAAATTGGGAATTTTAGTGGATGTATATTTCGCCTACGTGAAAAGCTTTGAACATCCGCAGCATATTTTCAAAACCAATAAGGTTCTATCATAAAGGCGCTACAGAAAAAAAAATCGACACTTTAATGACTTGCATATCTACTTCAGTAAATAATGTATTATTTTGATAAAATGGTATCTTATTTTTGGATTCTTTTTCTAGGAATCTGTTAAAACAGAAACGCGATAGAAATATTTATTGAAATTAGGTCCTTTTCGACACCAATTCTCCTAATTTGACAATTTAGAATGACATATAGACTGCAACTATATTTTATTAGATGGGCTTTTACGGTATCTAGGACCCGGTTAAACGAAATTTTTATAGCAACTTTAGTACATTTTTTATTAATATAAAACCGACTTTTTGCTACTTTTCCACGAATCCGTCCCTGTCGCACTGAGGATTTTTTCGCATATGGAGTAACAGGGACGCTAAAACTTTTACATATCGCCTTAAGGTACTGATTTGTCTAGTTAAGACGCTGAAATTTTGAAAAACTGTCGATAATTTTAAATTTTGAAGCTAAAAGTCTTGGTAGTATCTTATTTTACGCCATTTGGTCACCTGATACGCTACATTGCATTCGGCATAAGAAACGAATACACGCCAATGGCCTTGAAAACTGCGATTAAGGTCCGGTTCAACTCAGATTTCAGATGTTATGTTAGTATAGAAATTGAAAAAATAATTTGATATACTTCTAATGGCAGAATTAATATTTTTAATTTTTATCAAAAACTTTATATAACTTAATAAATTCCAAAACAAGGTCTTAACGAAGACCAAGGGATAATTAATTAAGTAGAAACAAATTAAAACTTAGCCAAATGAAAGTTTTGAAGAGTTTCAGTTATGTATTTATAATTAAAATTATTTATGTCCGTATTATTTCCTCCTGTCTTGCGCTATCCGAGATCTGTCGTCGTTACAGGCATTTTGCAAACCTTATTTCCATGTCATTTCCGTATATATTTGTACACCGATACACATGGAGCTGCTATCGGCAGGAGTATGCTTCTCCCAGAAAGGAAAAGACAGAGCGACGCGATCTTATGAGAATGGATCTACTGAGAATAAAAAAATCTCACTACATCCATGATGGATCTACTAATAATGATCGATAATTAAGTGAAATTTCAAAGATAATAATAATATAATATGGAAGGCGAAATTTCAAATTTCAAATATAATAATACTTGTAAGCATTAGATATTAATAACAAAGACAAAATTTATGATTTTCAGAATATTTCGACTCCTTCAATGAGGCCGTCATCAGTCGAATGCTATGATTGACAATGGTATAAAAATTAAAAATATATATAGGTATGACAAAATAGTTGATAGATCTTAAATGGGTTATGTTAGGACCTATTTACAGAAGAATAATGAATGGAAGTACTAGGTGATCGGGTCAGTCGGTCGAGTCTGTCAGTGCTGTCTGTTGAGTCCGGGTCCATAGTGTGCGCCAAGTGACCAGATGTATGATGTCTCCCAAGAAAATAATATATAAGGTGAAATTTATTCAACCGCCCGAATTTATATGGGAGGTTCAGTAGATGATAGAGACTACACATGTGAAGTTTCAGGTAATGGCAGGTCACGTGACATCGATGATCGTATTAATGTGAGAGTAAAATTTTTATTCAGTTGTGTGGGTGGACACCGTGTCTCCAGCTTTGGATTCATCGTGTAAAGTCCATGCACACATAAGAATCAAAATTTTAATCACGATACAATTCCCGATGTCACGTGACCTGTCTTTACCTTGTCTGGTCCACCTTAAACTTTAGATAATGTAGTCTCTCACCTACTGAACCTCCCATGGAAATTCGGGCGGTTGAATAAATTTCACCTTACGTTATGCTGTGAATTTTACAAATAAGCATAAAAATTTAAAGCCTTTTAGCGTCAGAAAATCTGTTCCGACGTAAACATATGTTATTTTATCCGAATACGACTAAAAGCAACATGTTTCAAAATCTATTATTTTTGGTAGTTTGTTTGTATATTCGGTCGCTCTGTCCTAAAAGCGCAGTAATAATGCACGAACATTTCTCAATATATAAACACCAGCCATTTACAAAATAGCTTTATTCATCGCGCAAAAATTCCCAACTAATAACATAATTTTGCGTTCTACCTACGTATATGTCCACTGAACGCCGCGCCGTCAACAAACTAGAATTATGTATAAATACATATGGTACATATCTACGTATGGGTAGACTGAAATGTACAGTTAATTGCATATGTAAACGGAACGTCCAGGGTTCACAACCCGAAGGTCCTTGACCTACGTTATACGATCGTATTTAAGGGTCCGTATGAGGTCAGACGCACAACTTCAAATGACCATTTCACATTGTGTAACTTGATCAATCGGTTTAATAAAAATAATATAGATAGTAGACTATAGGACTGATCTAAACATTTTAGAAAAAAAGCAAAAGCTTTAAGTTTGCCCGATAGAAAAAAATATACGAATTTGATGTTTTTCGAGTGTTAAAGGGCTTTCTTTAAATAATATAGCCCCCGTCTGAAAATTTTAGAATATTATGTTTATTTTGCGAAATCCATCGCTATGAATACTCTAAATATTATTAGAGTGCATTACAAACTAGAAAATATCAATCAAAATTGGTAGCGCGCTTGTCTTGATACAAGAGGTCGCAGGTTCGAATCCTGGCCCGGGGAATTTTTTCAAATTTTTGTCTTTGGATTTGTTTCTGATTGATATTTTCTAGTTTGAAATGCACTCTAATAATATTTTAGAATATTTTAATAATTTCATCTAGAAGCCAAGTTATTCAATGAAAACGCTGTTTTTCGTGGTCGTAACAGCCACGGCTGAGAGCGCGCTATTTTAAGGCGCTCTTATCCCAGAAGAGTGACTCTCTGTCTTTTTCTTTACGTGTAAGGAGTAAAGAAAATAACCTCACTTTTGTACTTTTTCGTTGTTTTTATCGGTTTTTAAATTGTTTAAAAATAAGGGATATGTTTATTAAAACCCACTTACGTGGTCGACCTAGAAAATTTAAAGAGCAATATTACCAGATATGTTTCGTTAATAAAAGAGTGGAATTATGGAAATGGCATGATTTGAAAGGTCTTATTACATGCTGTGTTCGTGAATTATTTCTATCGAGCAAAGTCTATCTGATCGTGTAACACATGCGTGGAAGACCTAGATAAAGGTTCGAACTATACTGCGTATTTTTTTTTTTTTGGAAGTTTTAGACGATATTTGAAAGTTCTATTTGACTTTGAAATTACTGATTTTGGGATAAGAGCGCCTTAAACTAAAAGGAAACGTCGTAGAGTTCAGTTCTGATTGATGCAAAATGAGGTGCTCAATCTGACTTTATGCAGCCATAAAGTGTTGTAATAGTGGGGGGTCATTCTAACAAGGTTGATAAAAAAGTAAAATAAATCAAGTTTTTAGGCGCCTTAAGGGTGCACCGAGCGTTTGCCTTTGTCTCTATATTTTTCTTTATGTGTAATAAGTAAAGAAAATAACCAAACTTTCGCACTTTTTCCATGTTTTTCGTTGTTATCTTCATCATATTGTTCTTAAATTAAAATCGATCGTGTATAAACGCTCCAGTAATCTGTGAACTTTATTTTAGTAAATTAGTCATCATATCAAATTACTTATTTATATGAAAAAGTAGGGAAAAAGAGGAAAAAATTACTCGAAAAGAGGTAACTTTGCGAATTTATTGTATCGAGCCAACTTTATCAAATCGTGTTTCCATCGTGTACGCAGTCTAGTATATATGCCCAATAATCCCATTATATTTCCCAAGATTTCAATTTAATTGTTTACTACTTCAAACAAGGGTTTTAAAAACGTGTTTGTATGTGTAAAAAGCTCGGTGCGCTCTTAAGCCTTGAAATGCTTTTGGTATTTATGCCTTATATACCTATATTTTACCCAAGTAAAATCATTACCGGCTCGTATTTTAAATAAAAACCTTTAAAATGTAGAGAGTACTCGTACGTAATGTCCCGTAAAAAATATAAAAAATGTATCAAGAATACAATTCGCTTAGATTAAATTATGTTAAGGGTGTTAATTCGAAAACCATTTCGAGATCTAGGCTTAATAAGCCGTATTTTTGAACTTGCGGTCAAAAAAATCTCATCAATCTTAATGCAATTGCGGCACATTTGAATTGTTCTTTGAACTAATATTTTTTGTTAATTCTGAATAATTATAATGTACAGACATAGTTAGAAGGTTTCCCAAATCACATATACCCTAAATATCACGGCATTTAATGGATTTTACCCCTGCATACCCCTATAAGCCATAAACGTAGGTAACGACTCAATAAATATTGTACACAATTTCGTACATAGTTGTTGTTGTTGTAAACTTTTTAACTTATTCATTTATCACGTGGTTGCCGAGAGTTTCGGCCACAGATATGTATGTTGCGGGCTTCAGTGCGAGTTCTGAATAAATTATGTATTCATAAGCAGCAGAACTTAGAAAAAAAAACTGCGTGCACACACAAGATCGCGAAAATTTTATTCTGAACCTCCTATAAAAAAATTCTACATCAAAGAGGCCACAAAAAAGTGTTTCGACAATTTTGACATTTTATTTTAGATGTCAGTTTTTAGCTATCACGTTTAGTATGTTAATGTTTTGTAATTACTTCATCAACAACGGTTTTATAAGTATCTACATTGTTTGCCCGATGTTATAATATATATTATAACACTGCGACTCCGCGCTTTGATTGGCCCAATCTATTACATAAAATCGAAAAGCTAGAAAGGGACAAAATTCACGGGAAAGAGTGAGATGACGCTCT
Organism: Ypsolopha sequella; assembly: GCA_934047225.1. Taxonomy (NCBI): domain Eukaryota; kingdom Metazoa; phylum Arthropoda; class Insecta; order Lepidoptera; family Ypsolophidae; genus Ypsolopha; species Ypsolopha sequella. The sequence continues at coordinate 17,790,267 of OW203996.1, forward strand.
ACACACCTTTGTGTGCGCGTATAACTCACACGAAAGCCAAAATCGCAAAAAAAAAATGCATTTCGCTTCCTTGGATTGTGACAACGATGAACGGCATAAACAATATGGGCTTGGATAGTGATCGCTTAATAATTAAAGAATGAAATTATGAATTCAAAATGTTCCGCGTTTCAGAAACGTCAGATCTGTATGGCATGTCTAAACGGCCGTTCATACTGTTCTGGGTTTGGAAAAACGTAACATCCTACAACGCAACTTTAAAAGCAAATTGAACAACAAATTATTTTTCCATAGGCTTTAGTTTTATATTAATTAATTCCAGAGATTATCTCCTACGTCCAAAGTCACTCACAAACATCTATGATTTACAAGTTTTTCAAGGATTTTTAGTAATTATTATATTTTCAACGGGGGCAGAGCGGCGGGCACATCTAGTATATTATTACAGCGTACCTATGTCTTTTTAGGGTTCCGTACCCAAAGGGTAACCAACGGGACCCTATTACTAAGACTCCGGTGTCCGTCTGTCACCAGGCTGAATCTCATAGTAGTAAATTATTGTGCGTTCTACCCCACCTCTCTTATCCATGCCTCGCTTCGCTCCGCTCCGCTCGGGGCTTCGCCCTCCGCCTGGATGAGAGAGGCGGGGTTGAACTCCCAATAATTTAGCTTCGCTTGGGGCTCACTCCGTTCGCCCTCTGCCTGGGTGATTTCGATAGCGTAGATTTTCCAATAAATTGGAGTGGGTCCCGAACTTGCTTCAAGACACCAAATTGCAACCATTACATCCATAAAATTTAACAGGGATGTTATACTTACAGATCTCTGCACACCTCCTTGTTTGAGACCATCACAAATAATAATACCACTTTTTTGAACCGTACTTAAATTTATTAATGATGACTAATAGCAAGTTTACAATAAAAAGATCCGAAAATACTCAATTCTCGTATAAATCTTGCCTGATCCCAGAAACGTACAGTTTCCGCATAAGATCTTGTTCTAAAATCCCGAAAACACTGAGTTCTCGTAAAAGACTTAAGAATCTGTTTCAATAGTAAATTATTGAAATACTACAGCAACAAGATCCAAAAACACTCAGTTCTCGTATAAATCTTGTCTGATCCCAGAAACGTTCGGTTTCTGCATAAGATCTTGTTCTAAAATCCCGAAAACACTGGGTTCTCGTAAAAGACTTAAGAATATGTTTCAATAGTAAATTATTGAAATTTTTACAGCAACAAGATCCAAAAACACTCAGTTCTCGTATAAATCTTGCCTGATCCCAGAAACGTTCGGTTTCCGCATAAGATCTAATTCTAAAATCCCGAAAACACTGAGTTCTCGTATAAGACTTATGAATCTGTTTTATTATTCAATATTAATATAACTATACTCCATAGTCACTCAATTAAAAAAACCCCAAAGACGCTCAGTCTCTGCATAAGGTTTAAAATTTAAATACGGTTCTAACACAAAAATATGCATAACTGATAATGACGACTGCATTGAGTGTAATGAGTATGCTATGCTTTGAAGTGGGTATTGTGAATCAGTTGTTTTAAACCTTAGGCTTATATTTCATTTTGATTTAAAAATTACATTAAGGAAACTGTTTTATTTATGTAAAATAATCTAGAACCTTAACACGGTATTTTGATAAAAACTTACAAAGATAAATATTAAGATGTACATGTATAAATATTAAGATGTACGTGTAAACAATTTTGATATATTGAACCCTATTTTAGAGTAAGTGTAGAATCCTAGCTAGAAAGCATGGCTATTACCTAGCATATAGTTTTAACAAACGAAATCCATATTATTCTATAATCCTTATACTTGAAATTGATCAAAGAAAAACTGTTCTGCATCCCTGTTCCAATGCTGTAGACCAGGAGCTGTAAAGAATATCACTAAGATATAAAATTCTTGATAAAATTAACAAAAGGTTTTTGGTTTCCAATTTATACTGATAATTATCCTTATCGTTAAAACTATCCAGATATTTGTTTATTTGTATAATAATTATATAAATTTTGTATGAGACATTTTATAACATATAGTTCATACCCAGTTTAGAAGTTATAGCTTCAACTAAATAATGTTTTTATATACTACTATTTACCTTCATACCTACTTATTTTAATAAAGGGTAATTTCAATATATGGATAGTATTTTTTACCAGCATTAAAGGTCTATGACTCTCGACCTATTAACGAGTCCACGTGTAACATTGCTGCATCAGCTCTAGGTAACTAGCGAGCAGGTCACAGACTAATTAACTATTAGACATCTTATCAACCATAGACAAGTGTTAGTATAGCATATTTATATTTATTCTTAATGCACTCGCACAGAAAACTTAATTCAAAATTATATGATAAAGTTGTGTACAATGGCGCGCTTATCTCAATAATGAGATTTCTTTCAGCAAACAAAGGGCGATAGGCATATTTTATATAAATAAGATATTCATATGGTGCAAGATAATACTTATACAGAAACAAGATTAAATTAATAGTAGATACCTAATAGTTAAAAACATAATAATATAATAAATACATGAAATTTACATGCAAATGCCTACATAGTAGTTTAGCCTGCATACAGTTTGATGGACTTAGCACTAAAAGAGTTTCCTTACGCCCCAGTGTTATAAGAAGGTGTTTTAGTAGTGCAATTGCACTGATGTGTTTGCGAAAAAAGTGTACCACTTTACAACGTCTAATGACTTAGTGGTCTGTGGAGCACTTCTTTGAAATATTATATTATTTTTTGCTTACACATAATTATTAGGTAGCTTTATTGCTTTAATGGTTCAGTGGTTAAAGACTAGAAGTTAAGGGTTCGATTTATAACATAAGGTTTGTATATTACATACTAATAACAAATAAATAAATGGGTTGATTTAGAATTATTGTTTGTCTTTATGTGAGATAATATTGCGTTGTGACAACAAAACTACATTTAAGATTTTAATATAGTTTACTTTACTATCAACATAGACTTCTTATTTTTATTTATGGGTTGTAAAGTAACTTTGTTATAGATGAGTGTATATGAAGTCGCAGGCGAAAAGCTAGTTTTTACCCAAGATGACTTTTTATTCATCATCCAAATTTATACTGTACAAAAGACCTATGATATTGATCACCTACCAAGCCTCTAATATGATTTTGAATGATGAATAAAATGGTGTTTCATAATTATAATATAATTTAATTGTAACATGACCTTTAAGGTATGTATTTGGGGAGGGTGTTAAATCATTTCTTGGTGGACGATTAGTAGTAATGAAGTCGCAGGCAAAAGTTAGTTACAAAAATAAAATTATTGTGAAACTGCGTTGTAAGCCACGGGTTAGGTGTTATATTACATTATTTAAAATTGGGTTACTTCCTTCGAAAATATCAATATTGCAGCGTAAGTATACCTACTTTCATAGTAATTATTTAAAGTAATATGAGTAAAATAAGTTAAACGATTATAGATTACTGAACAATATGCTATAAGGGTGAAATTTAATCGTCAGTAAAGTAAAACTTATTACAAAAATACATTTTGACAAAAAGGTTTATAAAACATTTTTACAAATTTCCAATTCACTCTTTGACCGTATTCGCGTGCTGTTGTTACTCCTTGAGGAAACTGTTAGTTTTTTCCTTCCGTTGTTTCTAACGTGCTGTTCGTGTGTGTGTGTGAAAATCCTTCGAATCCTGCCCTAAAAATGTTAGTATTCGTGAGTACCTATTTCATCTTCTCAGTTAAAGTAGAATTGATTTTAAACTGTTTTATATTTTAATACCAATTTGTTTTGCGTTTTATTTTCTACGGCGTTGTGCGTTCTAAAAATGGTTTGTTTTATTTTACAAGCCTTTTGTTGTTGTTTTGTTATGATAAATATTCCAAAATTTTATTCAAGAAACCCTAGCTAACAATAAAAAACAGCATTGAAATCTGTAAAGTGTTTCTCAAGTTACAAATGAAAAAAACAGACAAACATCGTCTAGTCCTGTTAGTTTTTATATAGGTAGTAAAACAGTGTATATTTTACAGGTCTGACTCAGAATACGAAAGTGTCGTCTCGCATCCGCAAGTTGTGAAAAATAAAGCTGCGGTAGCTGGACCGAGCAAACGTAAAACGACCTCTTCAGCAGAAAACCAAAGGTACATCTTTGTCTTTATTTCTATTTGTAAGTCTCTTTAATCCGTTTTTTCCACTTTAACTTAAAACAAATAAATAAATTAATGTTTCTCTATTCGCAACTATTGAGTTTATTGATATTAAATTCTGTAATAAAACCCGCATTCAAACGTATTTTGCAGTTATTTAATCGTATGAACGTACACTCAGACGTGGCACAACATTTTCAACGTATACTTGTGTGTCTAAAACGAATCTTTTATTTACAGGGCAAACAAAAAGAAAAGCAGTGGTTCAAGTAGCAAGCAGCTTGATATTTTCGGCATACTAGAAGAAGCCGAAAATATAGCCAGCAGCGCGGCGCCTACAAACTTTCCAGTATCATCAAGCTTTATATCACGAGTCGCAAACGGTTCAGTACGGAAGGCTATTGATAACGAAGGAGAATTTTACGTGGAGTTAAAAGTATACAAAACCGTCGACGCTAAAAGTACCAAGCCAGAGGAAAGGTGGAAGAAATCGTTGTTTGGGGTGAAACTGTTGACCGACCAGGACTCTGGTCAGTGGCAGGCATTGCAGAAGTTTGTACGGGAAGCACACTCTGTGTTTACCGACTGTGAGGGTGTGTTTTATAGTGATAAAATTAATATTAAGTAAAATATTTTTCTTTATGACATGATCAATAAAACATAATATCTTTTTCTGTTATATATTATACACATTATTTTTTATTTTGTGATCTTCCACTTTCTTTCTTTATTCTGATAACTTTTTTTATTCTAATCACAGAGCGATAACTAATTTGACGAAAACGCATCAATTACTATTATTTACATACTTGCCTGTTGTTACATTCAGTGATTTCAAGCCATTAACTCAATAATGCCGTACTGTACTGTTTGTCGAACAGCAGTTGATGGTAAAAAATGGATAGGGCATTTACGCAGTAATTTGCATAAAAACAATGCCGTGGTATCTCTATGCGATGGTGTCGAGATAATTACTTCTGCTTTCAAGTCCCGTATAGCAACATATAGGGTTACAGCCAGTAGTGAGTTTGAGCAAAACTCTGTAGATAACTTTTTTGACTCGATTCGAACCAAGATAAAACATCTTTTTGATAAATCACTCAAAGCTCATACTTGTATAAAAGTAAATATTGAACTGTTTTCATTGTTTTTGATGTTCAAAAATGATTGTCAAGAAATGAAATCATTTGGAACTAAAAACCAGATTTTATATCTGAACTACGATTTTGATTTGAAATATTCAGGGGTCTTGAATACAATCAAAACAAAAATTGAAGAGTTTCAAGAGAGAGATAGTGGGTGGACATTTCTCAGTAATTCGCATCTTGAAATTAATATAAATAAATACCAACCACTGCGAGGTGCTAGCCATGTTGAGTTGCCTGAGTTTATAAAAAATAAACGAGCTTGTCTAAACATAAAGAACAATGACCCTTATTGCTTTCTGTGGTGCGTTATGGCAGCCTTATTTCCATCTCTGAAACATCCCGAACGAATAACATCTTACCCTGACTTTAGGAAAAAATTGAACATAGAGGGAATGTCATTTCCAGTCAGTTTTTCGGACATAGGTGTATTTGAAAAAAACAACTCTCATATTGGTATCGTGGTGTATGGGTTGTATGATGGAAATACTATTTCGGGTCCCTTGTATAAATCAGAAATTTTAAAGGATAAAACAATTATTCATCTACTATATCTTGAGAAGGATTTATCATCTCATTTCTGTCTAATCAGAAACCTGTCTCGTCTGGTTAGAAGTCAAATAACTAAACACCATCAAAAGTTACACATTTGCGAAAGTTGTTTGCTATTTTTTACGACACTTGAACAAGTCAATAATCACTTATGCAGTGGGGTAGCTACCAAAATACCTGAAAAGGGAAGCATTTTACAGTTTCAAAACTATGGACGTAAACAAAACATGCCTTTTGTGATTTACGCTGACTTAGAAACGATGCTCGAGAAATATGATGGCTGCAATAATAATCCCAACATCGCTAGCACATCGACCTTACAACGTCACGTGCCGATAGCATTCGCTTACCAGATAGTTTGCTCGGTAGATGACTCATATGATATGTTTGTTACTTACCGCGGTGTCGACTGTATTGAAAAGTTTATCAAATGTTTAAATCGCGATGTACGAAAAATACATGAAATTTTGAAAAAAACTGTGAGCATAATATTCACAGAAGCAGATAAAAAAGATTTCGAAAACGCCACTCGATGTTACATCTGTAAAAACTTTATGTTTTTGGATCGGGTCCGTGATCACTGCCATATCACCGGAAAGTATCGCGGACCAGCCCACAATCATTGTAATTTACAGCTTAAACTACCCGCTTTTGTTCCTGTAGTATTTCATAATTTAGCTGGGTACGACTGTCACTTGTTTATAAAGGAGCTGGCTTTATCACCCGGCCCTGTAAAAGTCATACCTAAAACTAAAGAAAACTATATTTCGTTCACTAAATACATACCGATTTCCCAGGAAGATAGCATCCAAGTACGATTTATTGATTCATTTAAATTTTTAGGAGCTAGCTTAGACCAACTTGCAAAATCATTAACGAAAAATCAGTTTCATTATTTAAGAAACCGATTTCAAGAAGACAGCAAATTTAATTTACTCGTGCGTAAAGGTGTTTATCCTTATTGCTTTATGTCTGAAATGGATCGTTATGAAAATAAGTCTTTACCATCAAAAGAAAGTTTTTTTAATTCACTTACCGGTGAAGACATAAGTGACGAGGACTATGAGCATGCGCAAGCAGTTTGGTTGGAATTTGCTATAAAAGATTTAGGTGAATACACAGATCTGTATTTGCAAACAGATGTTTTATTACTTACAGACATATTCGAAAATTTCCGAAAAACTTGCAAAAAGTACTACGAACTTGATAGCTTATTCTATCTCACTATAAGTGCGTTGTCGTTTGACAGTATGCTTCTCAAAACTCAAGTAAAGCTCGAGCTACTTACTGATTTAGAAATCATTCGAATGATTCAGGGAGGAATAAGAGGTGGGGTATGTATGTGCTCTAAGCGTTATGCTAAAGCCAATAATAAGTACCTGTCCGACTATGATACATCTCAACCAGATTCATTTATCGTTTACATAGACGCTAACAACTTATACGGCTATTGTATGTCACAGATGCTACCCCTTAGTCATTTTAGATTTTTAACAGCAAAGGAAATGGAAACTTTTGATGTTTCAACTATTCCCGATAATGGTGAAACTGGTTATATTTTAGAAGTAGACATAATCTATCCTGAAATTTTACACCATGAGCATAACGATCTTCCTTTTTGCCCTGAAAAATGTATTCCTCCCGGAGGAAAGAATCATAAACTTGTGCCTAATCTGTATAATAAATATAGGTACGTGATTCATTACGTTCACCTGAAGCAGTGCCTTAAACACGGCTTGAGACTAGTCAAAGTACATAGAGTTATTACTTTTCGGCAAAGTGCGTATTTAAAAGAATATATTGATCTAAATACAAAGTTACGACAAAAAGCAAAGTCAAAGTTTGAGCAAGACTTTTTTAAACTCTTAAACAACAGTATTTTTGGAAAAACGTTGGAAAATACTGAGCGACGTACAAATGTTCAGTTAGTTAAACATTGGATCGATTTAAATAATAAAACGAAACAATCATCTTCTGCACAAAAATTAATCGCGCGACCAAATTTTCAAACTGTTTCAGTACTATCAGACGATTTAGTTGCAATACAGATGAAACCCGAATGCGTTCGCTTAGATAAACCTATCTATATCGGTTTCACCGTTCTAGAATTGTCAAAGAGCCACATGTATGATTATTACTATACCGTAATAAAACCAGTATATGAAAATAGAGTTTCCGTTCTTTACCTAGATACGGATTCATACATACTAATGTTACAGACCAAAAACTTTTATAGGGATTTGAAAAATATATTTTTGGATAATTTTGATACCAGTAATTACGACGTCGACAATTATTACGGTATACCGTTACAGAACAAAAAAGTACCGGGGCTATTTAAGGATGAAATGGGTGGTCAAGTTATATCTGAATTTGTAGGTCTACGTTCGAAGCTATATTGCATTCGCACCGAAAGCAGCTCTATAAAAAAAGCTAAAGGCGTGAAAAAAGCCGTAATAAAAAAATTAAACGTTTCCGATTATAAAAAATCGTTGTTTGAGAAAATAATAATTCGTAAAAAAAATATTTTGTTTCGGTCAATTAAACATGAAATATTTACTCAGAGTGTAAACAAAATTGCTTTGTCGAGCAATGATGATAAACGTTTACTGCAGCGTGACAATATTTCAACAAAAGCCTGGGGTAATTCATCAATAATATTATTATCTTAAGTGAGTTAATGGCTTGTATTTAACTGTAGATAGAACCTTTTATGTTTTATGTATATAATTAGTTTCAAACTGTAACACTTAATTTACAGATAAATTTAATTAATAATTAATATAATTAAATTTATCTCAAAATTAAGTAGGTACCATTATGTATTTTGTTTTTATGTATACCTACCTGTAGTTTATATTAGTAAGTTTAAAAATTGTAAACCTTAATTTACAAATAAATTTGTTCATGAATCATTACCATGAATTTTATTTTATTTCATAGTCCTTTTGCTAACAGTAAGTTAAAAACAACGTTTATAATTACCCTGCAGTCTCTGCATACCCTGTAGGAGACATGCGTGAGTATATTATTATTTACCTGTGTAACGCATACAGGAATGAACACGTCGGACATCGGTCACCGGTCACCTGATTGAATAATGCAAGTAAGCAGAAATCGTCTTGCAATTGTATCTATATGCGTGTGTGTGTGTGTGTGAAATGTAAACAGCTGACATCAGTCTATTATGACCTGTATTGCATAGGTGTAAGATTCAAATATTTATAGGTACAAGCCTCACTGCCATATAGTCACATGTGGAGTGGGCAACTATTAACTAACAAATGCATGCATTCATTAGGCTTTAGACAGACCCGAGGTGAACAACAGTTACCTGGTTTTACTAAGCAGTTATTTACGTTACGACCTTGGCTCAAAAATGTCTTTTTCTGTAAGTAGAACTTTAATTTGATTAACATTAAATTAACTTTATCAGTATACTTTTATATTTATTTATAAATTAATAAAGCTAATTTGTTTTTGTTACAGATCCTGACTGATCAAAATGACCCATATTATTACGCTCAAAATATGTTGGAAGGGATGGATAGTGACGTGGAAGTTGTCCGACAGATTCCCCAGCCTCAGAATTTAGTTAAAAAACGGGTGAGGACACACAGAAAGCGATCTTCAAAGGAGATGATGCAATCTTCTTTTATAATAAACAAGACGTCTCGACGAGGAAATCGGCTCATCAAGATTGAGATATTTGACCTCCATGAATGCCAAGACATAAATCGTGAAAGTGCTTTAGTGACCTGTCAATGGGTGTGTGAGGATCCTATGGACGAAATTTTAGACTTGACAGAAAGTGTTATAAAAAGAATATCGCAAAAGATGTGTGACAATAATATTTAAAAATTAGTTAAGTGTTGGAATTTAAGTAAATATTCTATGATGTAAGTAATATTTTAGTCAATTAAATATATTTTATTCGAGTGAAATTAAAGTTTTCGTTTTATTTTATTTTATTAACAGGTACATAAATTAAACAATTTTCATTTAATTTTTAATTTTATTTGAACTCTGTAAAATAATAAAGTACAATTAAAACTTAAAACAAAACATATTGTTGTTATAAAACCAATTTTTTATGGAAATTACATTTTTTAAAGCACACTTGTTTGCATGATTACTAAAACAAATTAAGTTATTTTCACAAAACTCATCGAGTAAGTTTCTTAAGTTAGGACACCCTTTTTCTCCTATATCAATAACAGTACATTTTTTACACAATTCATATATCCACGTTATCTTTTCACCTCCTTTTACAAAAATTTTCTTATTTCTAAGATAGTCATGAATAATTCTACGAAATTCCCTATAATCAATATAACCCTCAGACCATTTGTATCCTTGGTTGATCTCAAGCCACTTCACGTGTTTTTTTTCTCGGTCATTCAATGATGCAAAAGGGTATGGGGGCTTTACAAGAAATGTTTGTGTAAATAGTGGACTAGCAATTGCAAATTCCTTTAAAATAAAATTATTTTTAAAGTCCTTAAAGCCTTGCAAATCACAAAAAATATATTCAGTACTCATGATATCTTTTTTACAATACTTGTAAGTGGTTTGTATTCAAAAACGCAATCATTCAAAAACAGACAGTACGCAGATGTCTTATCAGGAAACTCAAGATCACTTTCTAAATCAATTCGCACATCGATAGGGCCTGATTTTAAAGTTTCATTCTGGCGACAACAGTCAATTACAAATAAGGGCGCTTTTTCCTTAAATTCTTTAAAACTGATTGACGGCTCGCAACGACGACCGTAATATGAATGTTGGAATGTTGCAAAAGCCTCGTATAATAAAGCATATCTATCTTCACCAAATTGGATGTTTAAATTTTCATATGGATAATAAGCGGAATTCAAAAATACTTTGACATCTCGTAAATGACAATGATCAAATTGTGACATATCCTTTGCTCCATTATTTTTGCGATCAGTTTGCAACCCTATAATTACATATCTCGGTTTTTCTACTTGAGATGTTGTTTTTACTGACCAAGTATGTTTTGTTGTCCTTGGCAAAAGAGGGTATTCGTACAGATCCCAGTTTCTAAATGCTAAATTTATAGTTCTGTCTTTCTCCAAATATTTCAGCAAGTTAATTCTTTCACGATCCGATACTTTGATATGGGGCACCCTCCATACGATTTTATTAATAGTAAGGTCATGTATTACTTCATTTGTATTTAGTTTGAGTGAATTCAGGTTCGTATTGCTTCGCAAAAGAACTAGCTCATGTTTGCAGTTCATGATAATTTTATTGTAGTCTTCCGCAAATCCGAGAATTTTGTTCAAAGGTATGCAAACAGAAAAATGACCTCCATTTGTATTTTTTATACCATCAAAATCCCATCCCCAAAACCTAGACATTTTCGATTCATTTGAATTCATTGACAATAATGACTTTATAGTTGTCGACAAACCAGCATTTTTAATCTTGTCAATTTCTACCCCATTTATTTCATATCGTATTTCTTGAAAAAGGAAAAGTATGTAATTATTAATAAACTCAACGCTATTAACTTTCTCTTTTGTTTCTCTACTTTTATGAATTGTAACGGAACCTTCTATATACAATGTGCTCACTGATGGCAAAACGTACAAATCCTGTTGATTGATGGGAATGCGTATTTCGTCATTTTTATTAAAACTGTTCACATAAGGCTTATAAGAATGCACCTGATAGCTTTCAATGCTGTTGTCCTGAACAAACGATTCTCCTATATCCAAAATACTCATTTTAGTAGTTTTATGAGCTTAAGAAATTTTTTATTTTGTTTGGTTAACTTTTTTTTTCTTGTTTTAGGTGATCTCCCAGGAACTGCGCTGATTGAACTGAGATTTTTTTGTGCATGTTGTGTTATTTTATTGAAATCAATCATTTTCGTTTTAAATGCAAATATAACTGTATCTCTTCGTGTCGCAGATTGATTAAATCGTTATTAGCATCTAATATTTTTATGTTTATTTCACTGACACTTTTCTGGTTCACGGGAAAGTATATTAGATTTTTAGGAATTTCAATAATTCTATAACCTGGTGGTACGTTAGGTGCAAACTCATAAATTATATGACTTGGAATTCCATTGATAAAAGATCCGCTCACAATATCACATTCGATTCGGATGATGGTTGTTGGTAAAATGCTTATTGGAAAGCAAGATGCATGCAATATATTAGATTTTAATGTTTCATTTCTAAAACCTAATATACGACCTATAGAGTCATTGTGCTCAAAATATATGTCTTTAGTACAAAATATTTTGGTACTCAAAGTATTGTTATTACAGATGAGTTTTAAAGTACAATCATTAATATTCTCAGTTAAATAATCACTAATATCTTCAAGTTCATACGAACCTTCAGGTATTTCTATCACCTCATTTTTGCCATAGTAAAACTTATTGTTTCTACCATCAACATTAGGTATTGAGTTAAAGGTAGAAAAATAAATAAGACCGCATTCATATTCACCATCAAGTTGTAGTTCAGGTGAATAATTTGTAATCAAAGCAGAATCGTTGCCTGTTACTGACAGTGTGAACGACATTATTAAAATGATTTTTTTAATGACCGTAAGTCATTTAAATGCTTTTTCCAGAATTCATTCAGAAATTTTATACACAGGTGTCCACAATTAACCGTATTAAACTGCTGATATTTTTTATAGTTATAAAATATAGTACACCTCTTTAAGTACTTAATTAATTCTAAAGGTGGTTTTAAATTCCCAAAACTATCAAAATATTCACAGTAATTTTTTATTTTTGCATAGGCTACCCAATGGGTCCCAGCGTTTTCAGAACTATCTAAATTCATTATTGCACATTCAATTAGCTTTGATTTTCTAGGTAAACGATCTCTCATAAAAACACCCCGAAAATATGGAACGTCATGAGTGTATTTGATAATATCAATATTAGAAAGTGCTCTTCTGGGTAGCCTTGCTATTAGTTTTTTGATGAACGCAGACACAGGCCTTTTCCTTTTTTGTACGGTTTAATGTACAATCCTTTACCTAAAGCCCTTGACTCCATTACTATATTGTGCCGCTCGGACTCTGCAAGACTTTTTTGAGCAGTTTTATACTCGTTTACAGCTTTAGCAATACCCGCAGCACCACCAGCCAAAGACCCTAGTGCCGAAAGCCCCGCAAAGATTGGAATCAAAGGTAGTATTCCACCAGTTTTCGGAATAGGTATAATCCTAGGAAGATTAATTTTATTATTTTTAGAAAATATTTTTTTTGCAGCCATTTGTGCAAACTTGATAGCGTCATTATTATTTCTCGGTTTGAATTTTTTCAGTTGATACTTTATTTTAGAAACTGCCTTCTTAAATGTTTTAATACCAGCACCTGATTTCAGCTTTACTTTCATTACCTTATCAACTAACCAAGACGCGATCTTTTCACCTTTACCAGCATCTTTGGACTTTAATCTTCTATTTGCCATTTTCATTAATTCTTTGTCCGCCTTATGACGATCTTTTAAATTAGTATGTTTTAAATAAGCTATATCGTGCTGCATACACCCATTGTCTAACTGATTGATTCCTATGTCACCTCTCTGTAATCTCTCTTGTAGTCGGGTCCCAGGTCCGCAATAATTATAACCAGGTATATGTAACTCAATTGGTAAACTATTAATAATATTATTGATAAGTCCTCTTCCTTTCATTACTAGTACAGTACTGAAAGTTGTATCAATAAATATCATAATAAATATCTTAACCACCAAAATCATAATTAAACTAGTTAATTTTCACGATAGCATTCTTGTCAATCCAACTATTCTCATCGTCACTAAGACCAAGCCATTTAACGTAATATCTTTTACCTCTTTTCTTAATTACTTTTTCAATCAAGTAAATGTTTGGATATTTTGTCTTTTGAAGTTCTTCTGCATAAAAACACCCTTTTATTATGAATTTATGTTGGTCTTCAATGTGATAAGTAAGTGGGTTTGTATTATTCACTTTCTTAACTGTGAACAATTCTGTAGACCAATTTGGAGTATATCCCTTTTGAAAACTACCTTTATACTTGCTAATACGAACCACATCACCAACATTAAATTTATTTTTGTGTTTGACAGATTTATCTTGTGATTCTTTTATATTTCTCGCCACGATTAACTGATTTGACATATTTACTTCACGTGGTTTATGTTTTGTTGTACGATGTGTGGTATTATTATAACTACTCATAATTTCTGTTAAAGGTTTTCCAATCCACTTGTAACTACCATTAAGACTAAAATATTTAAATAGTTTGTTTTTTAAAGTTCTGATCAATCTCTCTACTATAGATGCTTTTTTAGTCGAGTATGTAGAATAATGGTTGATTTTATTAACCTTCATTAGTTTGTGGAACACATCGTTATAAAACTCTGTACCATGATCCGTTTGTAAATTATTACATTTTAGACCATTTCTTATAATACTTTGGAATGCTAAAGCTACTTCGCTTTTTGTTTTGGTTTTCAAAGGAACTGCCCATGAATATTTAGAAAAGGCATCAATAACAATTAAAATAAATTTATATCCTTTATTATCTTTATAATAATTTTTTATGTCGATTAAATCTCCTTGCCACAAATCACCAATCCCCTTAAGTACGACAGAACGCCGTCTAAAATTTCGTCTAGCTGATTTGTGAATCTCGTCAACAACATTGCATTTACTCATGGTTTATTTTTTTTAAAGATACTAAATGGTCTTTTAGCAAGTTACTGACTTGCACTTGGGTACATTTCTCATCTAACTGTTGCTGAAGTAGCTGTATCTGATTTTTTATACTTTTCAGTTCAACAAAAAAGTCATACTTTTTACAAAACAATTGATTATTTTTATCGACATACTCTTTATTGACTGCTTCATCCGATTGCAGTGGTAATTTCAAACCTATTAACCTGTTAGATTTCACATCATAATCACCAGATAAATTTTTAAATATGACTTTTTCCATTATATTCTGTTCGTAAGAGTTTGTGAATCGAAGCCGCTTATGAACATGATGTCCGAACTTATCAATGTTCATGTTGATGGTGTAATTGAGCTGATGGATATGACACTAATGAATATTACAAAGTGTTGTGATTATATTTATTTAATCTATTATGTAATTTTCTTTTAATTCTTCAATAATTGATATGATTTCATTATCAAGACCAGTATTACCAGCATCACGAGATGCAATAAGTATTTTTAGTCGTTCTACCAACTCATTTGGATCATCCCAGTATAAATAATCAACATTTCTTACAAACTTTTTTAACTTTGGTAGTCCTTTTCCTTTAGATACATTTTCCTTACAACATGACTTAAACATCGGTTTTATAATTTGTGTATACTTAACACCTCTATTGCTTTTGATAGGTTGATCTGGGTCATATCCTCGGCGATGAGCGTTGGTATTTAATAATATTTTTTTGTAATTTTCTTTATCGTCCTGAGTTACAAGACTTAAATCAAGATCTCTCTTAAACAACAACTCTGCTAGTCCTGGGGTAATAATATAAATTTGACCATCAACTGTTAATTTATCATCTGTTAAAGAAAGTGGCATTGAACCAATCATGTATTTTCCTTTTACTATGCGTACTCCGAATGGAACATCTTTGAATACTTGTGAAGACAAGGACCAAGAGCTAATTTCGGTTTCGTTAGGGCTCACAGTTGAATTATTAGATTCAAAAAATTGTTCACTATTACTATTTTCTGTACTTTCATCAGTATAAGATTCACTTGAACTTAATTTATTTTTTTCAGAAATTTTATCGCTAGACAAAGAACTTGTTTCAGATATTTTTCTTTTCTTTACAGAACCTTGTGTATTTGCTAAATAATCTGAAGGGTTATCTTTCTCTTCTTTAAACTTTTCCTCCAATGATTCTTCATTTTTATCATTCGTTTTATTTCTTTTACTAGCTATAAGATTTAATGGATCTGTTATTGGTTTAAAAACGGATTCTAAAGCTATTTCACTATCCATTTTGATGTTTTTCATGGTTTTTATCTTTTTCTTGACAGCTTCAACAGATCTGATTATCTGTTGTTTAATTGATTTCTCTGTATTCATTTTTGCAAACTAACAAGCGTGCTTGTTGATAGCACAGTTAATAATGAGAAATTGTCAAAAATATTTATAAATATATTTCATTAGTCTAAAAGAATAAATGTGTCAAACTTCATCCTATAACAACCATTGTTTTTTTGACAATCCTTGTTTATAACTAAATAGCTATAAGAATCTTTCCAAGCATGTGAACACATTTCCCTAAATTGGTTCCAACTCATATCAGTGTTCACATGCTCATCATAGACATGACGTAAATTGATATCGTCCTGTTTGAATAGCACAATCAAATTTGCATTATCTCGAATAAGTTGCTTTGGTATCTTGCTATATGTTTGGTTGAGGTAGAAACTGTCAATATTTTTATGTCTTCCCATCGCAAAGTAATCACGTATATTATTTTGATTCTCACAGGCAACATCATCAAAAATTATAACTGAATTTGATGCAGCATCTTTTGGGCCGATAACTTCTTCATTATCATGAAATTTAGAGTAAGAAATTCCTGGGACCATTTTCAAGACTTTTTCTAAAAAAATATATTTCGGTTGATATAAAGTTTTCGAATAAACGTAAACATTATGAAAACGCAATCCATTTTCATGTAAAAGAAGACCTATCATCATATTCGTTTTCCCACAGTTGGAAGGACCACAAACAATACATCTAATTGTATTAGGTAAAAGGTTTCCATGACGGAGTAATATTTTTCCTGACTCCTGACAGAGTTTTTCCAAGTGCAGCGACTGTTGTTGTTTTACAAACCTCATTCTTAATAAGGAGTAATTAATAAGTGTAAACGTGGAGATTATGATTTTAGAAATGCAGTAATTTCACTGTGCTCATGTTATATAAAGCACGGTGACTCTGTTACTTGTGGCTCTTCAATATTATGAAATTCAAATAAGATGTAATGGTTGCAATTTGGTGTCTTGAAGCAAGTTCGGGACCCACTCCAATTTATTGGAAAATCTACGCTATCGAAATCACCCAGGCAGAGGGCGAACGGAGTGAGCCCCAAGCGAAGCTAAATTATTGGGAGTTCAACCCCGCCTCTCTCATCCAGGCGGAGGGCGAAGCCCCGAGCGGAGCGGAGCGAAGCGAGGCATGGATAAGAGAGGCGGGGTAGAACGCCCAATAATTTACTACTTCTCATGGACCGTGATTGTGAGACAGTTGAAATTTTCACAAATGATGCATTTCTGTTGCCGCTATAACAACAAATACTAAAAAACAGAATAAAATCAATATTTAATTAAAAAATAGTTAAATTCAAAATGTATACATTTTGAATTACATTGCATAACATGCATATTTGATATTCCATAAAACCCTATTACTTATGTATTGTGATTCACAATTCATAAGTAATAGGGTTTTATGGAATATCTATTGTATGCATTTTGAATTTAACTATTTTTTTATTAAATGTGATTGCTGAAAACACAAAGTTTCCATTGGTTTTTGTAAATTAGAATTTCAAATTTTTTTCAATTCATAATTTTATAAAAAAAAAAACAATTCATAATTTTTTGAAATTCTAATTTACAGAAACCGATTATTATTATTATTATTTTAACTTTGCGATGGCAGCGTACACAATGTATAGGTAATAAGGTTTTGTTGAATAACTGTTGAATGAATTTTGAATATAAGTGTTCTGTTTCGATTAAGTAGAAAAAAGCGGGTTTTTCACAATCCGACTGCGAAACCGCTCTTAAGTATGTACAAAGCAGGTCAACGTGTGGACGTCTGTACAGATGTCACGGTAAGTAGCGCTGATCCACTGCTCTCATGTAAAAGTTTTAGCGTCCCTGTTACTCCATATGCGAAAAAATCCTCAGTGCGAGAGGGACGGATTCGTGGAAAAGTAGCAAAAAGTCGGTTTTTTATTAATATAAAATGTACTAAAGTTGCTATCAAAATTTCGTTTAACCAGGTCCTAGATACTGTTAAAACCCACCTAATAAAATATAGTTTCAGTCTATATGTCATTCTAAATTGTCAAACCAGGAGAATTGGTGTCGAAAAGGACCTCATTTCAATAAATATTTCTATCGAGCCGAATTTCTCCAATCGCGTTTCTGTTTTAACAGATCCCTAGAAAAAGAATCCAAAAATAATATACTATTTTATCAAAATAATACATTATTTAGTGAAGTAGATATGCAAGTCCTTAAAGTGTCGATTTTTTTCCGTAGCGCCTTAAGATCAGCGAGAAATTAATCAATCCCCAAATGTTGCTGCCTGAAATGAGATGAGAAAAGGGATGATTCGGTGGTAGGCACTTAACCTATGGGCTGTGTCCATGAAAAATATGACAATGGAATACATTTAATATTTACATTTAACATAATCCATTTAATTAACTAAACAGACAAGCGGATAGGAGTGGTTAAATAAAAACCGATCATTTTAAATTTACGAGCTTATATAACCAACTCAATTGATGAACGTGGAAGAAGTTTGGTAGAATCGTAGCAAATGAAGATTATATTAAAATCTTTAAATGCTAAGTTGTTTTACAGATATTCAGGAAGTAAATACAAAATATGTAAAATTATATTTCTGCAGTATCATTCTACCTTTGTCTACCTACGTGATTCTCTTGTACATAAATTCGTATGCAAATCGTATCGTTAAAAAAAACAACAGGTCTCAGTCGATGCTAATGGATTTTTACGACAACAATTTCATATTTTTTTCATCGGAAACATCGTTTTGCACTCGTTCCCTGTTACAGAACGACTATTAGGTGTAAAAGAAAACGAACTGTAACATCGTAAAGAATAATAAATAAGGAAAACGTGCGAAGCGCAGAAAATAAGCAAAACAGTGCGAATTCACAGATGTCGTGTATTGAACAAAGAATTGTTTTAGTGCACGGCTTCGTTTGTTAAGCATTTTTGTCGACTACTGTCTATATTTTATGAACGTGTGATTGGAAGATATCCCTTTCATGTCTTATTTCAATATTCAATTAAAATTGTAAACGTGAAGCATTGTTCTTATAATTTCGAAAAAAAAACAATAAACATTAAAACATAGAGGAGTAGGCAGATATTTCCATCTGCTACGATCCAGACACACCTCTTTCGCCTCTTCCACGTCCATCAGTCATACAAGCTCTTCTATTCCAGGTACTTTTGACATTGCCCTTCTTCAGTATGTCACCAATTTGGTCAGCATACGTCCTTGAAAATTGTGAATTATAGTTTTTTGATTTATTAATTATTTAAACGGCTCACCTCAATACGTGTTATGATCGGGATAGTTTATTAATAAGTTTATAATATATTATTTTAGTATTCAATGAAGAAAAAACTTTGCTTTCGAAGTTTTAATTGTAAAACTTGCAAAATTTGCAGCTATTTTCAGAAATTAAGTATGCACAAATTGTTCACAGTAATAAAAATAAAAATAAAAATAATAAATAATCCATAACATGAACCAATCTGACGTAGAGTTCAAAGCTCATAAACGCGTAGGCGCGCTTTGAGGAAAGACGTGGAAGCGTAAGTTCACGTACTGGTGGGTAATAGTTACGTTAACATAGACTCGCATACCTCGGGCTCCGTATTGTAGATGATAAATTTAATTTTGACAATTTTTTTCGTGAATTTCTCAACTGCTTTATTTTTCCTGTAATCTTTACTTAAACACATATTACCATGATCTTTATCATATTTTTTGGTCCACCAGTTTTGGAGATAAGGGGGGGGGGACTTACATTTTTTTATGGTTTTTCAAGGATTTCTCGAAATAGGTGCAATTAAATATAGCCAAACTATATATTTTTAAAATCAAATTTTTAATAACTACAATTTAAAACCCATACTGTATTTTCTTTGATCTGAATCTTCTTACTTTCTAAAAATATTATTGGTTTGATACACAAAGTAGACCTGTAGGTTTGAAACTCTTCACCCCTGCTTGATTTTTAGGGTTCCGTACCCAAAGGGCAAATTGGAGCTGTCCGTGTGTCTGTCTGTCTGTCTGTCTGTCCGTATGTCACAGGTCTCTAGCTCTTAGACGGAATGAGAAAGAAACCTGAAATTTTGACTCAAAACCGAATTTTGAATTTAAAACGTAATTAAATTATTTTTCAGCGGAGCTTCATACATGAAAATGGAGCCGAATATTTTTTTTTACCCTAAAATGTGGTGTGTTATTGTCTAGAACTCATTAAGTAGAGTATACATATTTATGTATATTTTTTAATCTTATTATGAAATGAGGGGCTATCAAAGTTGTAATTTTTAGACCATTTTTGCTTAGGGGTCTATCTCAAAAGCAGTTAGAAATTTGGAATTCCTGTATATTATGTCCAATATGCTGTATTTAAACAACAAATACTAAAATTGCCGATTTATAACGTAGTTTTAGGGTGAAGTCCTCGAATACTCAACCAACTTAATTTTGCAGTTTTGTTTCATAAATTTTGTAGGTAGTGATAAGTTTGTAATTTCTGTTTAATTTATTTAAGTACCTATATGTACCTATTTAAATGGTAAGGAACCCTCAGGGCGCGAGTCTTACTCGCACTTGACCGGTTTTTGGACATAAATAGTGATTGTAACACGTAGCCTGGATTATAAATGATCCCACGGCCTCGGTTGATTTCCTATAAATTTTGGTCATAGCATAGTAAAGTTTACTATACAAGTTCACTACGACCAGTACAATTTGTGCTGTAAGTTTTGTGGCATGTAATTGGTCATTAATGAAATTTTATTTTCAGACGTGGTGGGTACTAGTAGTTTTTGTAAACAAAATAAAAAAGGTAAGCACACCCGTTCTCTACTTTTATTTCTTTATGCATGAACAAGCCAGAACCAGTAGCAGAGAAAATACACAACATGTTGCGTCTACCTTCATTTTGCTCGGAATTTTAAATATGAGTTTCTACACTATTTTTGTTTCTAAATTATAAAACTTTCTTAAAAGGGTAGATTATGCGTCTGTACTACTTTTTCAGGTATGGCTACATACATTTTATATTATAGAATTAAATTAACCTGTCTCATCAAGTGTGATTGATCACGCTATATTTTATTTACGTCAATTGTTATCGAAAATTGATTAATGAACGAGTTAAGTAAGAGGTACGTTTCGGTGGAAAGTCTGTTCTCTAAAACTAGGAGGAAATAACTTTTAAGATTTGTTTATTGTTTTTTAATTTGATCAATTAACAGAAAATGTTCATAAAAATACGCGACTTTTTCACGACACATTCCGAAATATTGGTTATTGTCACAAAAGTAATTTCGGTTTACATCGCTGCCTCTCCGGTTCGAAGTTGAAGCTTACCTGTCAAAGGCTTTTCAAAACTAATCATAGGATAAGGTAACTTAGATTGATACTGGAGAATCGATAAGTGACTGATCACAAATAAGAGCCAATGACTTTTTGTTTAATAAAGATTGTTTTGTATTTGACTACTATTTAGAAAATTTAGATACATGTTCTTAAAAAGCTCGAGAGAGTTTCCTGAGTACAGTCAAGACCACATCAAGCCATACACATTACTCTTTGTACTATCTTGCAAATATCTTTCTCTATAGTGGCTAATGTAGTACTGCAATGTATGTATATAGCTTGACGTGGTCTTGACTGTACCTAAGTCATCTTCCAGCGAATGCTCAGAAGGCACTGCTTCACAAACTGATTCAAAATCTAAATTGTAAGAAAACGCCGGTTACTTTCTTTATTTTTTTTAAATCTCCTTTACCGTAATATTAATATAAATAATAATATTTTACGCATTGACGTAAAAAAGGCGGTGTGTAAGTGTGTGAGTGCACTTTGTAAATTGGCTCACTATGATCTGAATGTGTGCATGCTGGGCTCGTGCGTACAAGCGAGTTGGCTTACTATGGGCGTTTCAGTTGTTAGTTAGCGAAACTCTGTCCGCCTTTTTTTACGTTCATGATTTTACTTAAACCTTCGATAAAGTAAACGTTTTGTTGAAGACGCAAGCCATGAATTTTGTAGGGCAAGTATTTTTTGTCATTTTCGTGCATCGAAATAATTTTCGATGTTTGCGTGGTATTTAAATATAGAATAGTACAGTTAGAACCATTTTTACAGAATCATTTTGTTTATTTATTTAATTTAAATCAGCTGTGATAATTTTCGCTGTCTGTTCAACGCACCATATTTCTCAATATCTTAGCGGATACGGACCGTCGTAAAATATGAAAGACCTCCCGCCCGCGCGCCCGCTCGCGTGCCCTGACCGCCCGCCCACATAAAAATGATGAAAATGAAAAGATGAGCCGCCATAGAATATTTATTCGCTATCTCCAGGGTCGTAACGTTTTGTGTTTGACGGCCTAAAGAACTCCCCTTCTAATATTCCAGAAAATACTTTTTCTCTGTGAAACATTGTGTGAGTTCTTTCAAGTAACATTTTTTTGTGTTTTTCTCGTGTAGTGTTTGGTCGGACATCTGGTGTATGAAAGGAAACTATAGAAAACTTCATAATTGAAAAAATATATACCCATTTTTTAATCTTGTTTTTTACGAAGTATTTAGTATGTAGTTTATTTAATTATTGGTGATTTCTTTGATGATTTCTATTTACCAAGTATAAACCTTTAATGGAAGGAACCTTTTAATGAAACCAGCCCCTCTATTATGTATCTTTGGTACCCTACTGGACTGGGTGCCTATCATCAAAAGCATAGATAAAAACTGAACTTTCAAAATTGCCCTTAGTGGGTATTAAACTATTTACGAATTGTGTCGTCATTTCAAGTGCGAACATATTCTTAGACAATCGGAATTCGATAGTATATCTATGTTTTTGATGATAGGCACCCAGTCCAGTTAGTTACCAAACTAAGATACATAATGGGCCCTCAGATTTTGCTACTTAGCTGTACCAGATGTGAGCCCAAATAACAAAATGAAATAGGTGACCCAAAGTGTAGTATGGTCATAAATAATATCGAAACGAAATGGGCTAATATCATAATGGTCCACAATATTGTGTCGTAATCAATCAATTACTTTTAACCATTACCGAAAAAAAGTAACGGTTACCTACTTTACCTACCCATTTATCACTAAGTTATCTTTACTTGATGCTTATAATTATAACATTCGTATTAGAAAGAAAAATACATAAAAGCTATGGCAGGTTAAACGTCAGTAGCTTAGCACAAAGTACATAACTTAACTTTGTTTTTGTTAAAATTTATTGAAAAAGGCGTTACTTTGCGGAAGTCCATCATGAATTTGTGGGTATATTAATAATTTGCAATATTCCGCTAAACACTCTTACCATGCTATTCAAAATGCAGACTCAAGCACCGCCCACCCTCCCGCATAAAACATGCACAAGCAAAGCAAGCGGTACGAGCACAAAATAAAGCAATCTTAAATAACAAGCAAGAAAACTTATCGACAAGTGTTTCGCCTCTAAACGAGGCATCCTCGGGATGTGTAGTCCGCCCGACCGCTCGACAGCAAAAATTTTTGTTTTTGTTGTTTAGAAATTTGAATTTGAATAACATTTTGGTCTGTGGCATTTAAGGCCAATCAATAGTTTAGTATAAGGTTTATAAAGCAAGAGTTTGAAATTGTATACACAATTAGTCAAGATCTTCTCAAAATCAACTAAGAATACTGTTTTAACTTTGTTTGGACAAGATCATGACTAATTGTGCATTTAATTTCAAACGCGTGCTTTATAAACCTCACTAATACTGACCTATTGCCGTGAACTGCCACATATCAAAATCATTTTAAATTTTTAACTTATAAAAAAGAAATACAAAGTCAAGTTATGCACTTTGCTTTTAGCGACTGACGTTTAACTTTAAAGCTGTTTATTTTCAGAAACCCAGGCAAAAACAAAGTTTAATCAAAATCATGTCAAACCTCCAACAAAACCACTCATCGTTCCTCTTTTAGCAGTCTAGGGCATAATTAAAAAGCCCAACAAATGAGGAGTCTTTAATAGGGCATCATAACACTCAGCACCCCACATGAAGGGCTGTACTTCAGACGAGAATATCATGAGCCTGATAGCAGAGACGACTGGATAAATTAATTTATAAAACAGCCTTCGTGTTCTGTGCATAAGAGCCACGTTTTTAGTGGAAAATTATAGTAGGGTTGTACAAGTACATCATGCAGGCAATGTTGTCATAAGATAAATGACAGTTATTACCTGCAGCCATTTCTTGGGGTTTCCATAGATAGATAGATAGATATAACATTGATTTCCCAAAAACACGACACATACATACAAAAAACAAAGTAGAACTTGAATAAAAAAAAAAAAAAAGGTAAAACACAAAAAGAAAGTTAAATTTATCCTAGTGGTATGAGTGTCGCGGCAAAGAGAAAAAGGCCCCGACTCAGCATAATGCCGCAAACCAAAATCTGCGACGCTGTTATTCTGTCGTCACCTGCAGAGAGCCGCACGAATTCCATCGAGAGTGGACAATTATTGTTTTTTTAATGTGTAAAGTGTATGTGAGTATAATGGTTGTGTAATTTGTATATGAGTAAGTATAACAATTTAGGCTAAATATATTAAATAAGAGAATGTCCTGACTAACTGCCCGGGCCAGCTGATTGAACCTAGGAGCATAAATTTGGACTGTGGGTTTCATCTACGACACGCAGCCAGTGGCGTGCACAGAACTTTTTTCCGGAAAAGCAATCAGAAGGTCAAGTACGATAATAAAAAAAATATGAAAAAATTTAAATAAAACTTTGAAAAAAAAAAGTTTGTATGAAAATGTTCACTCTAGGAAAGGCAGTGCCTACCCTGGCGTCATACAAACTTTTATTTTTTCAAAGTGTTATTAAAAAAAATCATATTTTTTTTATTGTCGTACTTGACCTTCTGATTGCTTTTCCGGAAAAAAGTTCTGTGCACGCCACTGACGCAGACGTCCCCAAGAGATAAAAATATAATAATAATGATGTGTGGCATAGTCAATAATAAAATTATGTCGGTCAGTCTGTCCGTGATTGTTCAGTGCAAGAATTACTGAGCCGATTGAGTAGTTTTTCATGAAGGTAGAGAATATTATTACGTACCAAACGTGAGGTGAACCAATCGCCGGACTTCTAGTAGAAATGGATCAACAGCTCAAGGTTCCTCTTGCTACCGAAAAAGACTATGGATAAAGTTGAGAAATAACGGTGTGTAAAAAAATTATGAAAAAAAACACTTTATAGAACAACTTTATTTTAGATTATGTTTATTTTGCGAAATCCATCCCTATGAATACTCTAAATATTATAAGAGTGCATTACAAACTAGAAAATATCAATCAGAAACAAATCCAAAGACAAGAATTTGAAAAAATTCCCCGGGCCAGGATTCGAACCTGGGACCTCTTGTTATCAAGACAAGCGCGCTACCAATTGCGCGCGCTACCAATTGGCGAATTCTTCCATCATACTTGTCCACTGGTATTTTTGCATCTGCTTGATATACTAGCTTGTACTGCACATACAGACCGCTCACGAGGGCGTTATGTGATTTCATGCCTTGTTTTTTTCAAATTCTTGTCTTTGAATTTGTTTCTGATTGATATTTTCTAGTTTGTAAGTAAGTTTGTAGTTTGTAATGCACTCTAATAAAACTTTATTTAAGGTTATTATTCTCGCGTAAAAGAAAAAGCATGAAAATATTGTTCAAAGTCAGGCTGTTTTTAGACTAAAATTAAGTAAAATTGGTTATTTCTTAGAAACCACTAATGGTTCTTGCACTAAAATACAAGGAATATATTGCTTTGAAAAATCATTAATCGATTTTTTTTTCCGTCCATCGCGTCCATGTGGAGTGTATTTTGTTCTCCTATTTTACGCTATTTATATCTATATCTATACTGCGTAATACAGTACGCGCTGATATGAACGTTATTTCAATAAAGTGTCTGTCGATATTTGTACCGACACAGGTCGACTGAAGGTCGTTGGCAACTACCTGCCCCGTAACATGGCATCTGACGCACGCAAACCGAACACAAATTAACGTACACCGCTGCTGGGAATGAATATTAAGAGGATGGCATACTCTAGCAACTTTTTTTATTACCCGTCCAGCTCAATAAGTCTAATGGCAAAGACTTTATTCGCTTTTCATAGAGGCGATTATATGTTTCCTCTTTGGCCTCTTTTTCTTGGACGCGTAATACTAGTGATCACGCAGCGAAACAACAAATTGGTGTGTTTTTAGCTAATACTGAAATATTTTGTATGGAAAAAAATATTGAATTTAGGTGATATACCTTCATATTTCTATTACCTATTTTATGAAAAAAAAATCAAGTTAATCTCTTAACCGCGTTCTTGAAGCGAACGTTTGAAAACCAAAAAAAAGAGGGTGCAAAACATTTTTTTTTGAGAAAAGATTAATAAACCAAACATATTTTTTTCAATACAAGGAGAGTCCGAATTTATTCAAATGAATCCTGGTAGTCTGAAGTTGGTCATGCTCTAGGCTCAGGTACAGTCTTAAGGGGCTTGGTATCGCCAAAGAGTACTTTCTAAAGCCTGCTCCTCGTTTATGGCCGAACCAAAAATGTCACTAATCACCTTAAGTATTTCTTTTGCAGAAAAAAATATTACATCCTTCATTGTATACAGAAACTTAAACTTACATAACAAACATGGAAAAAAATGCGCAAAGGCGGTCTTACCTCTACAAGAGGTTTCTTCCAGCTAACCAGTATTTTGGTGAAAGATAATACTGAACAGTTTGGTGGCAAGCATATGGGTTATCATAAAAAATAGCCACGAAGGTTATTCGTGGCGTGCTGTATCTAACCTTCTAACCTAAGCTACCGCCTCCATTCTGCGCTGAAGGATTTCTGAAAAACCAATTCGTGGTAGGTAAGCCAAACAAGTTAGTACTAGATTTGGCCGGTTACATATACAACCGAATCAGCCTGGCGTGGACGTGCCGTGCGTGTAATTTCCGCATTGGCAACATTTTATTCGTCTATTGAGTCCATCCTGGTGTTCAATTCGAGTAGCAATTCCAGACGTGCAAATTGAAATATCTCTGATGAATCCATACTGCATTTTAGTGTTGACAGTATGGATTCCGTAACACAGTGACACTAGCATTTTCCCGCGGCTTTGCCCGCGTTTTTTAAGTTTTTATATAGTCGTATTGAATCTGTAAATATTTTAAATTTGTATTTGGACGTCTTTGATAACTGATTTAATCCCCTAGTATAGTATGTTTACCGAGACGCTGAAGGCCGAGCCGCATCTCTGAACGACACTATTTCTAGTTCCCATAGGAACTTATTTATGGGACAAAAAGTAGCCTATGTCCTATTCCAGGTCTAGGACTACATTTGTGCAAAGTTTCAGGTTAATCGGTTAAGTAGTTACGGCGTGAAGAAGTAACAAACATCCATCCATCCCAACTTTTGCATTTATAATATTAGTGGGGTGGGATTCTGCTGCTCAACACGGCAGCACGTTGAGCAGTAATATGATTTATTAAACTGCCATATATACAAGGTAAATTTGTGAACACCATCCAAATTCATACTTGAGCCTTGAACCTCATGCCATCATCAGCCTCATGAACCAATAACGATTTTTGTAAAATTTTTGTAAAAATGAAATTTCAATGAAATTTCACTGGAAAGTCGAAATTTCATTATACGAATTTCATAAAAAACGTTATCGATTCATGATGCTGATCTCTTACCGATCCTCCAGTATGAATTTGGATGATGATCAAAAGTCACCTTTTATATGATTTATAGCAAAAATATTTGTCTTACTTGATATTTGTTTTAAGCTAAAGTGCATTCTTATATTATATATTATTATATGTATGTCGCCAAATGAGAGCGTAAATAGCTTTTTTGCGAAAAAAGCGCTTTTTCCTGAAAAAGCATGCTTTAATGCTTTTAACGCTTTGTATTTTGTTAAATGAAATTTCAACCCATAAAGAAGTCGAAATTTAATTTTACGAGTTTCACAAAAATTTATATAAAATGAAATATACTCCAAAAGCTTTTAATGTTTTTTTACACTGATACCGTTGATAATACAAAAATAATAAGGTACGGTCTCAAGCTAAGTTGAGTATTTAAATTAAATTCAAATCATTATTGATCCATGACATTGATCGATGACTCCAGTATGAATTTCGACGATGGTCAAAAGTCACCTCGTCTATGTGACCACGTACAGTGGAGACCGCATCAAGTAAGACACATTGGACTTTGTACCTATCTATATTCTTCTCTGTAGGGGCTAATTTCGTACTCCAAGTGTATAGCTTGATGTGGTCTCCACTGTACAACATAACATAATCATTATTTCGTTTCAGCCTTTGACCAAAGTACGTATTTTTCTTTGGTCTTGTAATCCTATTACACATCAAAGTTAAATAAATGGAATAGGGCATAACGATTCATGTAATTTCACTTCAAAGAAAAAGTTAAAATAACCCTACCCTGAACTTGTGAACCATTTTGCATCATGAATAAAACTCGATGTTTAGCTTACCTGAAAAGAAAAAAAAACATATTTTAAATTAGGTTACATTTATTTATTGATAAGGAGTGCAAAATCCCATCGGTAATATTCTAAGACTACATTCAAGAAATCTTTCAAGTATATGTTGTAAGCAATGTGTGCAGGTTCCGTAAACACGTTTTTTTTTTTTTTTAATATTACCAGAATATAACAAAGTAGATTTTGAATTCTGCCACTAGAAATAACTGTTTTACTAGTACATTTTGATATTTTTTACATTTATTAAAGTTGCCAGGACATGATTAACTTAGCCGGCTGAATTTGCCGCTACAGTAGTATTACTACTGTATAGTATAGTCACAGTATAAGCAAAGACAGTAGGGAAATTGAACCGAATTCCTGAGTTAAATACCTACGCGCCACCGAAGCGTTAGGGCTGTCGCTCACTCATATCATTACTTGGGTTTTTCGAGATACGATAAGACTCGTCATCGTCATATCAAAATTAAAAATAAGCATTAACTTATCTTAAATAATAAATAATGAACGATTAAAAAACGTAGTAATAATCTGTATTAAGAAATTAAATTATCCTTCCCTAATGAGCAGATCAAGTCAATAAGCTTTCTGTTTGGAAGCTGAAATTGAGTTGAAACAGGTGATCAGACGACATTCAAGTAATGGGCAGAAGTCAATTGTATCACGAAATGTCATCGGTTATGATCGGGTGGGAAAAAAAGTCATCGGCCATGATCAGTTTTCAAAATTGTCATCGTCGTAATCATCGGCCTCGCTTATACTCGGTTCGGCCTTCGGCCTCGCCGCTTGGTACTGATTGGCCTCCGGACGATTCCTCCGGAGTCGGCCTTCGGCCTCCCTAGAATGACATCAGGTATGACTCTGGTGGCCGCGGTGTCGTGCTCGGCCGAAAAACGAGCATGTTCGAACTCCGAACGCTGGCGCGTTCTCCGTCCTCACATGCTCGTTTTTCGGCCTCGCTGGAAACACACTTGTGGGCTCGGCCTTCGGCCTCGCTATTAGATCCGAAGACACGTCCGATCATTTTTTTTTCGAAAAAGTGTCAAAGTCCCTGTCAGTTGTCAAAAAGTGTCAAATTTGACAGTGGATTCGTAATCAGCGACCCCACTTCCTCTTGGATACCGAGTTTCAAGCGAATCGGAGCACTTTTTTGGACATGTCAAAAAAATGTCAAAACCTGTCAAATGTCAAATTTTTTTATGCGGTCGGGTAGCGCTTAGCAAACCGATCACTAAAGTCGAGACCGCAACTCGCTAGGACTTACGGTTCGGGAGATATGGCCGATCAAAGTTTTGGCAATTTTTTTTATTTTTTTCGACTTTTTATTTTTTTATTTTATTTTCAGAAAGATCTCGTCGAGCCCTTTTCTTAGAGTACCATGAACATGGGTCTAGCTCCAGCCGTTTGGGAGATACGGGCCGTTAAAGTTTTGACACCGGGGGGGGCTAGATCTCGGCGAGACCTTTTCTTAGACACCCATCAACATGGGTCTAACTCAAGCCGTCTCGGAGATACGGGCCGTTAAAGTTTTGACATTTGAAAAAAAAAAACTTTTTTGTCACCCTATGGTCGGACCCCTAGGGATGTACCACCTTCCGTTCCGAAGATATGGCCAAAACAAAATTTTTTTGTAACAAATTTTAGAAAAAAAAAAATTCACATCCCTAGTGACCGGGGACATCCCTAGGAACTACGCTCGCTCGCGCTTCGCGCTCGCGGGCTTGTTCCGGCGAACTTTCTGTCAATAATGTCAATTTTTCCCATCCCTAGTGACCGGGGACATCCCTAAGAACTGCGCCCGCTCGCGCTTCGCGCTCGCGGGCTTGTACCGGCGAACTTAAATACTGGAAATACTGGTGGCTTGGTAAGTGATCGGTATCATGCATCAATAACAATTTTGGTGAAATTCGTAAAATGAAATTTCACAAAAATTGTTACTAATCCAAGATACTGATCACTTATCAAGCCTCCAGCATGAATTTGGACGATGATCAAAAAGTCATCTTGTATATATACCTACTTTGCAAAATAAACTATTTTTTTAATTTGAATTTGAATTTAAGACAGAAAGATAGACAGAGAGACAAAAATTGTAGTTTTGGCCTCAGTACAAAAATATTTACTAATAAATAACTCGTTAAATTTTAAATTTCATAAAAAATATTTAATGTACAGATAGACATGACTTTTTTTCTACTAAAGCTAAAGATAGATGATTGTTTACGTAATGATTGCCCACGGTAATTTCCTCCACATTTACTCTGACCCATTCCAGCAAATTCTATAATAGCGGAGTTGTATACCATAAATATATTTACTCTGAGACATATTCCGCATATTCGTCGTATCTGCCGTTTGATTGAAAGTACCGCGCGCCGCTCCACCGATTGGTTGGCTAGACTTGCTTGCGGCAGCGCGGCGGCGGCGACGGCGGCGACAACCGACAAAAAAGTCAAATTCAAATTCAAAGAAACCTGCTTTTTGTTCTGACAAGCGTACTTAAATCTATTAACTATTTATTTTGCCCTGGTAACAGACAGTATGAACATACATAAAAAGAACGCGACAATTTCAAAAATTTTATTTGTAATGTAAGTAGGTACTACTCTTGAGTGATATTTTTTAGTCTTACCTTTGGACATCAGCCGGAAGTTTAAAATAGGCGATTTCCTTTTTTCGTGACGAATTTAGGCATCCAAATGCGCAACAATATCTTTGCGACATCGTGTTCAGGTCGGCACAGACTTTACAAACGCCACGTCCTATCACCCGCTTACGTCTGCGCGTACTGGCAAGGCAAGCGCGGCGCGGCGCCACCGCGGCCCCAGCGATTGACCCCCCATGTCTGCTTAGACGGCGTGTAGAGCACGCGTCTGATGTCTGAGGCTCGAATCGGAGCGCTTACAGGTAGTTTCCCTACTGTCTTTGCTTATACTGTGGTATAGTGGTATAAATACCACTCACAATAAGGTCGATATCTCATGAAGTTTTGTTCTAATACTAAAATTTACATCAGCATATTGAGCATACTTCGAGCGTGCGGTGGTAACTTAATATACCACTCAATGCAACTTTTAGGTATTTCGGAACGAAGCGAGCGAACCTTAGTGGTAGGTAGATGAATATACCACTGCACACTTCATGTTTAACATTTTCCCTTAACAGTTAGTGGTACATATAGCTTTCCTAGCGACCCGCCCCGCCTTCGCACGGCCATGTATTATACATATAAACCTTCCTCTTGAATCACACATTCTATTAAAAAAAAACGCATCAAAATTTTTTGCGTAGTTTTAAAGATCTAAGCATACATAGGGACAGACAGACAGCGGGAAGCGACTTTGTTTTATACTATGTAGTGATAGTGAAGTGATGTAAATTTTTTATAAATAATACATGTGTTTCATAAAAAAAAACATTTGACATTATTATGTTACTAAAATTTAGGTACCAGTAAAAAGTATGATCAAGTTTGTCGCTTGGAGCTCAAAAAACAAACAAAAAGTGATGGGTTACTAGTATTACACTGAAGCCAAAACTACCATTTTTAGAATTTTTGTCTGTCTGTCTGTCTGTATGCATGTTTGTACCGTTTTAACTCGAGAAACGGGTTTATTTATTATCGCCGTAATGACCCTGGTTGACATATAGGGGTGTTGATAAAATAACGCCGAAGCCGAAACCGGGGCAGAAATTGAATAAACGCGGACAAAGCTGCGGTTGAAAGGCTATATCTATATTTATGTTTCTTTTTACATATTAATGATACGTTTACGTAAATAAATTTCAAGTTCATCCAGATACTACGTTTAAAATCAGTGTTGATTTTACTGAAACTCATGTACTATTTCATAAGAATATTTACAACAAAAGCATGCTCAAAGGATATACCTAAGCCAAGAATACCTAGCTCCTTTACTATCACATAACTGCTACAAAACACCGACACTCCAAGAACCTCCGACCCGACGACGACGAAAGCTCGACTAACAAAGAAACACTATACAAGAAAATAGACAAACCTAAGGAAAATCACTGTGAAAGCCTTTACAGTACAGGATAAAACCTTATTGGAAAATCATGAAAAGACACTCTGTAAATAGCACTATTATCTGAGGGGGAGAAACGTTTACATGTTTCCAAAAGATAAGGATATGGCATAACAATATGATTGTTGAAACTGTCACGGTTATAAAAAGCAGTGGACCGTGTCAGAGATACAACCGTAAATTATTTAAATGGATACTTCCTATGCCGCCTCTCTCAGTCAATGGTGGATGTAGATATCATAATAACTACGTATATGCCCAAGTCCTCCTCCTCTCTCCTCCTCTCCTCGTCTTCTTCTCCTGCGTAACCTCTTCTTTAACTGCGGCTGCGTTCCGAACTATGTAAGTCAACTCGTTCTTGCAACACTTCCCTTCAAATTTCCAATATCGCACGTCATCAAAATTCAACGTTTTTAATAGTAGTTTATGCTACAAGGGAGCAAAGGAATAAATTACGAGGACGATTTAAAACACGAGCGTAGCGAGTGTTTTAAACGTAACCGAGTAATTTATTGCTTTTACGCCCGTGTATCATACTACGTTTTTCAATGCATAGTGTGAGGAAATGAAAACAAATATAATCTTGTGAACTTTAAGTTATGATTGGCTCAAAAGGATTGTATCCAGAGCCGTTAAACAGTGGAAAAAAAAGTATAACATCTATGGTACACAGGAAAGGCTGCAGGTTAGCCAACCATTGCAAACAAATTAAAAAAAATTATAATAATAAAGCCCTAGGGCAAAATAATCAACTTTCTGTTCGGTTTTGATGCATAAAAAGTGGGCCTTTACGAGCACATGCATTGAAAAGATTTTTAATAAAGTTATCCACCTCCGCATAGATGACAAACTTCAGCTCAATCGGCTTTGCTTTTTTCCAGTTATAGAGAGACTGACGGATGGACGGATGCCGTGGCTTTGTTACAAAGGTTTCTGTTGTGTTAGTTGTCTATGGTTGTATTGGATGACTCTGATGAGGTTATCTGTGGAAGTTGACTCTGTGGGATTCCCGCGAAGAATTGCGTCATCTTAACTGTCAATCAAGAGTCGTAGAAAATAAAGACGTTTAAATTATACCTAGAAATTTTAATACAGCGTCCATTTTTAATGAAACCCTGGTTCTAAAATGTTATAATTGATAAATAAATATATATTTTTTTTTATTCAAAATTCAAATTTCAAAATTCAAAAAGTTTATTTTGCAAAGTAGGTATATATAATACACGTTTCACAAGTCAAATTTTAATCTTATAAAAATATATGTAATAAAATAATAAATGTACATGAACTACTTAGATTAAATGTTTTTTTAATTTATGTAGCAATATAGATACGATTAAAATTATAGGTAAAATATTATTATACAAGGTGAAATCCAATCAACCACCCGAACCCATACCGGAGACCCGGCCAGGGACCAGGAACAGGTTCAATGATCACCAACCGAGCCCCCAGCACGAATCCAGGCAGCCGACCAAATCCCATCCTATATACTACATAGTAATAGGTTACATATATAAATACATACACTACCGTTCAATAAATATACTAACAGAATTTATCAGAAAATATTTGCCAAACTCTAAAGATACACTACATAGGTATGGAGAGACAATGCTTTCCTAAATTCCTGAATTCCACATGTAAATATTACTATCAATATGTAAATTCATGTCTACGTAAATAGGAGTATTTACCAAGAATATTCGATAAAGTAAGTACATACTCGTACCTATTTGCAACAATTTCTTTTCAAGAACTATGAAATCAAAATGAGCAAAATAAATATAGCTGTAAAGGTTTTAGGGTTCCGTTAAAGAACCCAAACATATGTAGAGAAGATATTTAGTAAGGAAACGTACATTATGATAGAAGTGAACTAAGATGGTCGTTACACACAAAGCTCGATTGTAGCTCGAGCGAGTCACGTGTTTTGCGAGGAAAAAACAAGTGAAATATTATGAAAATATAATGAAGTTATTTATTTACTTTTTGTTTACGCATTATATATATTTTTTTGGTATATATTAGTGTATATATTTATCGTATTATATGTATTTGTATGTACAATGTTATACTTTTGTATTTATTTTAGTTATTTGCTATCCATTTATATATTATTATTTATTTTGTGCACCACCTTCGCGTTATTTTTTCCAACAATAATTTCTACACAAAGGTTGTCTAGAAGAAATCGTTATAAGTGATAAGGCCACCAATTGTTACCTTCCTTTATATTTAAACTTTCCTTTACCTTCTATTATTATTCTCTTGACTGTTTTATTTATTTTGGTGTATAATAACGAGTATTTGTCTTGTCTTGTCTTATCTTATAGAGACGTGGTGAAACTGACCTTTGTTGCCAGGTAACGGCTATCTGGGACTTCTTTCAAAAACTTTTCAACGTCATTAGGTGACAATACCTTGGATTTCCGACTAATATATAACAGTCTGAGCGTCTCTTTGGAAACGCAGTTAGGTTGGAATTAGTTTTGATGTCAATACTATTTTTGGTCTTAACCGTGCTTTCGAAAGCTAGCATGTATTTTTCTTTTGATTTTCAAAAGAATCACAAAGTACATTTTTCCTTTGATTTTGTTAGGAACACGCTATCACTTTAATTTTGTGACTTAGTAAATATTTCCGGTGGCGTCGAATATGGCTCTTTAAAATAACTTGAGGTCGGCATTTTTGAAAAAAAGTACCTGATGTTGTTACTAACAGTAGAGATGTCCCTGACACTAGGGATGTCCCTCACACTAGGGATGTGCCAAAAAAAATCGGCCAAAATATTATTCGTCAAATATATCTCCTAAACGGGTGAAACTATATGATGAAGTTTTTATAATTGTAAAATTTTTAATTTTTATATATTTTTAGAATAGTTTAATATTTTGATTTTTTAGGATTATTTAGTTTTAATTTTCGGCATATATTTTTTGTTATTTAAATATTGAAGTTGTTAAACAAAAATCAATAAATTTAATGTCTCAGCATCTAAAATAAATACATAAGTATAACAATCGTGCGCAATACAAATATTTAGAATTGGAACGATCCATATAATATTCTAATTATTCATCGTTAATTTATCAGTAGAGATGTGACATGTATACGCGTGAAATTTCACGTAGAGCTGAAGGCGCAATAACAACCAAACTATCCAAGGGACTTTTAGTTAAGTGATTGTAGACATAAAAACAAATATTAACAACTAAGAAAGATGCAGAATATTGTGTTGAAATGATATTGATTTATTTTTGTATATTCCAACAAGAATACGGTAAATATGTAAACTAATACATATAAAACACACATAAAAAGGGAACAAATATAAATTCCAATGAGTAAGCAGTTATGACGTAAGCAAACCCTTTTTCGTTACAGTATAATCAAGGCGAATGAGTGTTCAGTGTATACTCATGAATACAGGTTATAGAGAAATACATTGTTGTTTTTCGATTCGTACATGAAGCTCACTCACCCGATTAATTCGGCAACAATTGGCATAGATTAAATTATGTTAAGGTGTGTTAATTCGAAAACCATTTCGAGATTTAGGTTTAATAAGCCGTATTTTCGAAGTTTTGGTCTATAAAAACCTCATGATGGTGAATATTTTTACGAAAAGGCTGCCAATTCCATTTGCCCTCGTGTGACGTCACTTGAGTAATGGCTGTTTTGAAATGTGTCCTTTGCTGTCAAGATAAATTTATAATCATTTGTTTCAGACTAATTTGACAGCTAGATGACAGATGAGTAGACAGACAGAGACGGACCACTTTTTTTTATAAGAAATCACACATCACAATCAGTATAATGTCTAAAATTCTCAAGTGACAAGGTCATCGGACAATTCTTTAAAAAATCATTGGGTAGATCGTAAAGTATGACATCGAAAATCTTTCACCAAAAGTCAAAAATAGGTGCGACGACGACCGGAGCATGTTAGGTTTACATTTAAATAAATTTGTCTCTCCTAGTTTTAATAGAAATACGATATGCCTAGGCAGATCATATGCCCAAATTCTACGATCTGCCTACGATATTTTAATACAATATTTCTATCTCAACGAAAACACGACGAAATTTTTCAAATACTTTGACACGGGCCCTGCCAAATTTCTCTTTGTAATTAGCGAGACCTTCCAAGCCCAAGGATTTAATTAAAGCCCCTGAAACACTTTACATCTGTAATAATGGTGTCTAACAAAACTCTGAAACACGGCTTCAACCGTTGAAAGTAAGAAAATAAATGACAATACTGATATTTATTAGAAATACTTTTACTTGCTTTTGATTTAATATATAATTTAGTTTAATATTATACGGAAAACCTCTCTTTACGCAATATGGTTATTTATGATCTTCGCCGACCGCTGCTTTTGTAATAACTAGTTCCGAAAAACTTTTATACAAGTTATCAAGAAGTTTCAATACTATGTTTTTAGCGTTAACTGATTTTTGATTTTTAGAAGTCTTTATTGAAAATAATTTACAGTAACCAATTTGCAACTAATAACTAGAAGTAACTGTAAACCTTAACTATTGAATACTGTATTAGACTGTAAGCGTCTCTCAAAGCTATTTTATTTTATCTAATGACTATTTTGAAGACAATTCTGTAGGCTTTAATTTTAGTTTTACTGCTGTCAAAACTAACTTATCTTCAATGCAAAATAGTCCATAAGTGTTAGGAACAGAAGCTAAATTACATTGGAAAAAAATTAGTTTTGACAGCACTAAAAGCAAAATTAAGGCCTTCAGAATCGGCTTTAATCTAATGCTATTTACGACTAACTGAGATTACAAAACATATAAAAATAACACGATATTAAAAATTAATTAACACTGTAATAATAACTGTACGTAATTGTTTTCGTTGTCTAATTTTGTCTAATTTTGCAACTTTTTCTTCTAATTTTACTCTTAGATAAGTTTACTTTGAAAGTCATTCTCATTAATTAAATATCTAAGAAAGTGCTCTATTTCATGCCTTTACGAAGCCTTCGCTTACAACAAAAGCTATTTACGTAGAAGGAAACATAAGACGGGTGACGCAAACGTTTTCTACGCAATAAGTATTAACTTTACATCGTCTGGGTTACCTGGAGATTAAATAAACTACTACGAGAACAGCGATGTTCTTCAATTTCGATTTTAATTACGTCGGTAACAAGTATCAAGCTTGAAGCATCACGGTAGACGTGACTTGGATTTTTCATTTACGCACACACGCTTTGAGCCAGGACGTAAATAAAATTGATGAAGAGTTGGGGGACTAAAAGGTCATGAAACTTACCTGTACATCACTCGTAGGTATAGGTTTTGATAACGTAACCCCTTTGTAGTCTTGAAACTTTTTTTTTCTTAACAAAAATAGAGAAAAGGTAACGTACTTTTTAAACGTGGTAACTACGGAGAGATATGGTAAAGAATGGTGCTCATTTGTATGTCTTGACTTTATATAGGGATGTTCCTAGCATTTTAGTAAAAATCCTTTATTTCCACGTCTTACTCGACAATTCAAGCTATAAAAATATTTTAGCTTTTCTCAAAGCATTTCGAGGCTCTCTTTGTCCGTTTTAGTCAATTCATACAGAGTTATGTAAGTACAAAAAAACAGCCGTCCCGTCGATTGCTTCACGTTTCAACCGATTTGCTTCAGGTAACTGTTTCTTGAGAAATATTGCACCCTCAGTGTTCATTACTATTACATCCGACCAAGTAATAAATATAGCGACCCCTTCTCCCCAAGGATCACGGAATCGATTAAACTCAGAGAAGGTCCCACTAACAAATTGTACCTACTTTGTGCACCTTAAAATTAATGCCCCTTCTCTCTTCGAGACACGCAGCCGAGAAGCGCTGTAGATTTGTTTAATTTTGTGGTTAAGAGCGGTTTCGCAGCCGGATTGTGAAATACCCGCCTTTTTCTAATTAATCGAAATTCGAAACAGAACACCTAAATTCAAAATTCACTTAATAGTTATTCAACAAAATCTTATTACCTATGTATTGTGTATACTGCATTCGCAAAGTTTCCATTGGTTAATGTAAATTAGAATTTCAAAAATATTTTTTATTCAATGTTTTTTAAATCCTTATTTATGGAAACCAATGGAAACTTTGCTATAGCAACATAGATAATACATAGGTAATAAGGTTTTGTTGAATAACTATTAGGTGAATTTTGAATTTAAGTGTTTTGTTTCCCTTCTCCTTAGCAAGAATGGGCGAAGTTAGGCATATATTTATAATATTATTTATTCCTCATTCCTATATTTTTATTTTATTCGAGTTTTATTTTATAATTAAATTTAAGTTAACCCAACCTTTATTATTCCTCTGCATATTTCCCCATATTATTATTTATGACATAAAGCTATTACCTATACAGATGGATTATTTAGTTACTTATATTTCATTAAAACTGACCTGTAATAAGTATATCTGTTATACCTACATTACATAAATAAATATATCTCATATCATTTCATTGTTGCGATTATTTAGAAAAAGGCGGGTATTTCACAATCCGGCTGCGATACCGCAAGAGTATACGAGTTATATTAATAGTGGTACATCTCTATTTCAACAATACCGCAACCTTATTCGTCTTATTTCCGTATACCGCTCTACATGTGGGAGTGCACCGAGATGTAGAGGCTTTTATTAAAAGACGTACAGTATTTTACATCCTTTACCAAATTATATTTCCTACATATATGTAAAGTAGCATAGAGTAAAATATTGGTTATGGAGTAATTAAAGCCAGACTAAAAAAAGACAAAGGCAGATCGATTTTGGTTGACATCTGCCAAGCTAGATTTACATTTTTGTAATTTAGGGAATTGTGTATGTAATACGTAATGCAATGCGAAGTGAAGGTTATGAATAGTAGAAATGTGCGTAATTGTTATCTCTTTAAATTGAATGCGTAGGTATTCAGAGCAATAATGTGAATAAATGCGATAATTTTTCATACCTATTTCTGTACAAAAACTTTGTGTTAGTTCTAAAACATCGCATTTAGGCAACAAAATATTTAAAGAGTACGTACATGTGAAATTTACAATTGTGTGGGTTTTAAGGGTTCCGTAGTACCTAAAAGGTACAAAGGAACCTTTATAGTGAGACTCCGCTGTCCGTCCGTCCGTATGTCACAGCCTCATAAATTTAGCACCGTTAAAGATAAGGACATAAAATTTGGCACTAAAATAGCATTAATTTGTCCACATATCACGGTGAAAAAAAAATTAATAAATTTGAAGTTGTTCAAAATATTTCCAAAATAAAAGTGAGAAAAATAAAATATAATATCCTAAGAATACAATATGGTGAATATGGGTATCAAATTGTAGATATTAAAAAGTTTATTGTAAAAATATATGCTATTACTATATTTACTGGCAATAGTTTCGGGAAATCTTTAAAAAACCACAAAAATATGTATGTCCCCCTCTTATCCCCGAAACTGGTAGACCAAAATATATGAAAAAAAATGTCGATTATAGATCATAGCTGGCCAATTGCAGGAAAACTATAGCAATACAAAAAAAGTTGAACACGAATGAGAAATACAACAAAAAAAGAAAACTAAATAAAAAAAATACTTTATCAAAATACAATTTGGGCTCTGCAAACGAAACGACAATTAATCACGTCTAATTAATACGAAATTAGACCTTAAAACCAGAGATTTTACAAAAATAATCAGAATTCGTTTCGTTCCTAATTAACTGTAGGCCAATTCAGGCCCATAGCGTTAAAAAAATGATCTCGTCTATCTATCTATCGATCTATCTGCGCGTTCTCTTTTGCATTACCGATCTAACAGTAGTATATACAAATCTATGATTACCTATATATCCATCCATCAGCCTAGCTCGTCCACTGCTGGACATAAGCCTTTCCAAGACTTTGCCACTCCCGGCCCATACTTACACACGCTGGGCAGGCGGGTTGGTGAGCGCGGTGCCGGAACCCTCGCACCAGTGACGCCGCTGCCCGTCACCAATCTGCTCT
The DNA here is from genome assembly GCA_934047225.1 of Ypsolopha sequella. Lineage (NCBI taxonomy): Eukaryota > Metazoa > Arthropoda > Insecta > Lepidoptera > Ypsolophidae > Ypsolopha > Ypsolopha sequella. The sequence continues at coordinate 17,830,826 of OW203996.1, forward strand.
ATATAAGGCCCAGCTATTAGGGATGGATATACCGCCATCCATCGGTCCCAGGCATGGTGGACCTCCTGATTTTTTGCCTGTGAGCTGTCCTCTTACTCTCCCCCGAATTACTTCGAGGGGGTCTCCAAGTAGATACCTGTATACCTATATATAACCGCACGCAATTATAAAATTAACTTTTTAATTAAAAGGGTGCTTCTAACGTTGCCATTTGGACTAACTTTAGTATATTTGCAAGAAAACTCCTTGTAAATGCCAAGGGGATTGATTCTCTATTAATTTATCAAAACACAAATTGTAAGCACTTTAACGATAACCGGCCCCTTTACATTTTCAAGACTGTCGTTTCAGTGACAAAGAGCCTAATTTGTGTCACACGACGATCTAAGGTTTTGCAGCCGTGATTTATTAGTTTCTAATCTTAGAAAATGTATTTAAAAGAAGTACAATGGTACCTCTGCTACTAATATTTATTTACTTTTGGTTTACTTAGTGAATTATTTATTAGGTATACTATTATTTGTATGGTTATTTATTAGTTTACATGTGTATCTTATTTTAAGTATTCGTATTTACTTACTAAGGTAGATACTATTTATTTTCGATTAGGTATTTGCATTATTATAGTATTTCCATTTGATTATTATTGTCGCGTTTTTTCCAAAATTTTATTTCCACCCAAAGGTTGTCTGCAAGCTTTATAAGTGATAAGATTAGGCTATAATTTAAAACTTCTTTAATGACCTTTAAGTTTTTTTTTTTGAAGTGGATACTTCTTTGTTCGCATCTCGGTATATTTACGCAGTGGCGTGCACAGAACTTTTTTCCGGAAAAGCAATCAGAAGGTCAAGTACGACAATAAAAAAAATATGAAAAAATTTAAATAACACTTTGAAAAAAAAAAGTTTGTATGAAAATGTTCACTCTAGGAAAGGCAGTGCCTACCCTGGCGTCATAAACATTTTTTTTTTCAAAGTGTTATTAAAATTTTTTCATATTTTTTTTATTGTCGTACTTGACCTTCTGATTGCTTTTCCGGAAAAAAGTTCTGTGCACGCCACTGTATTTACGTATACCAAAGCAACTTCTAAATTTTATAATGAAAAAGCAAGATAACCATAGCAACTTCCACATTATATAATATTGAAAAAACAATGGGTATTTTTATACCCATAATAATAAAAAGGTACGAATTCATAAAAGCCTTTAACAGCTCGTCTGTTTAGTCAAGGATCGATACAATTGTTTCCATCGTTATATTTTTTATGAACGCTGCCCATGTGTTAAAGTCTGGTGTATGGTACACACACAACAATTCTATAGAGTGATTTTTAACTTAATTACATTGTCATAAAGTCAACATTAGAACGCTAGTTTCGTGCGCTGAGGGCACGCATAATCAAGGATTTTTCTAGATATTCTGAAAAATGATTAGGTTTAGGTATTTTATGTCTTCAGAACAGAAAATAAACCATGTTTTCGTGGTCTAGCAGAAATTTCAGGCATAAAACTCAAGCCGCTTAAACAAAAAACTTAATTATAACTTATAAAGGCGTAATTTTCAAAAATAAAATCTATAGAGTGAAATGTCTCCAATTACGTAACTAACTGTCTTGACAACGAAATGATAAAGGATATCAAAGCTCGTACGTAATCAATAGTCAGCAGCCTTATAGTATTGCTAACGACTGATAAATACACACAAGTCAAATAGTTAATGCAACAACTACACAAAATGCCCACACAAAAACGCAAGTACTAAGAACATACATAACCATCACAAACCATCTCTTCCCCTGATTAACCAACGTAAACGTGGGTTCCATCACAATCCCTTTCCCTTCCAATGGCTGAGTTGTTGCCCCTTCACTTACCTGAAGAACATCACGGAAGAGGCTTGAGTAATAGCAAACACTTCATATTCCATTCATAGTTGGAGGCGGGAGAAATATGACCTCGACATATTGCCCTCCGGCTGTTGGGCGATTGCCATTTTAGAGACTAAGAGCAGGCTTATCCAGCCTCAGATAAACGGTTTCTAGCGGGGCAATTTGAATGTTTACATCGGTTTTAGGGCACTTAACGAAAAGATTACTAGGTAGTTAATTTGATTAATTTATTTTTCCGCTGCACTATAGGAAAACCGATCACTCTAGTTAGTTTGACAAAGATCGAAAATACCGTACGACAATACCTATAAAAAGAAAAACGTTAAAATCGTTCTGAATTACCAAAAAAATAACGTATTGTACAAAAATAATGTAATTAAATGTAATGTAAAAAAATAACGTATAACTAAAGATATTAAATAGTGACATTTGTTATAAAACGACCTACTATTTGCATATTGCGCTACGTTTGCTAAATAACTTATTAAGAATATATTAAATTTATAGATTGTAGAGTTATGTCGAAAGTAAAAAAAATATATTGTGTGGAGGGTAAAAACACAAAAATATCCTTTAATTGATCATAAAATAGTACTACTAATCCTTTCGTGAATCCTCACTTTTACTCAGTTTTATAAATCTCTCTTAATTTATGTTTTACAAAGGTAAAGATCGCAAAAAATATACCACTGAGTAACACTTTAGCCCTGTTAAGACTAATAACCAACCTTCCATTTTACGAAATAATAACATTTTACTGGTTATAGGTAAAACAATACAACAGCTCCCACACCAGTGAATAATTCATTCTAATCTGATCTGTAGTCTCCTGAAAACCCTAAAACAAGTATAAATATACTGAGGAATAGTTACTCTGATTAGTTACACTTGTTAGTTCTTTTAGGGTAACATTTTATGGCCTTTATTTTGTTTTGAGTAAAAGTGTCCTGAAGAAAAGTATAATAAGACTAAAGTTAACTATGAAACCGCGTATTTTTGTTTGTTGGGCACTTAATTTACATTGAATAGATTTGTCCCACGATCTGGACTATAATCTATTATTTTACTATTGTTTTAGCGATATTGAGAATTAATAGGGTTAAATCACTTATAATTGTAACTTTATTAAACTGGTAAAGAGTTTCAAATATGATTGAAATTCGAAGAAAAATACACCATAATTTAGTTCACTAAAATTCTACTAACAAGGGTCATTGAAACAATGCTATATCACTTTGCTATAGATTACTGTCAAAGGTTCAGGGAAAATTACCGCGATTACATGTTCCAACACGGTGCGCCACTAACAAGTGTGACCGCAAATCACGAGGTATCAGCTCAGGTCACCATGCAACGACACTTCAGTGAAACCATATTCAGCGATTGTATGACGTGCTTTTAAACTTAAGGCTCAACAATACTAAACGTGTCCCGCTTATCTTAAAATATAAACTTTATACGTAAAGCACTTCCGAAATTGCCAAAAAGGAAAACTTTTACAAAATTAACAAAATTTTATTAAAATTCTTGAAATTTATTAATGTAAATTTTGCGTTTTAGTAATCAATTGATCATTATGTAATGAAAAAAAGTCATTCGGTATATCAGTAGACAAAATAGTATAAGTTTTGTGGCACCTCATCGATTATGTATTATGACTGATTCACAAACATGAATGACATCTCTAATTAAGCGATATCGTTGTCGCAAAAATGCCAACAGCCCAAGGTTGCAAGCCTTTGTGCCCCCATGTAAGCCTAGGGGCACAATGCGAGCAAACTTGGGATTTATGATATAGTTTCATGATGAATTATCTGTTGACTTTATTTATAGTGCACTAGAACACACGTTAGCGTCATTATTCACAAAGGGAATTTAGCTAGGGTTCCCTTGTAACGTTAAATTAAAGCGATAAATGTTCACAGACAGGTACCATTAAAACAGGGCACAGTTGCAGACTGTTGCAGAGGATAAACATGTCGTTCTAACAAGTATCTACAAAAGCATTAGTAATGGTGTTATCAACTGAACAGTCAAACTCTCATGCACTATCTTTTTACTAACAATTATTCAGCCCCAACTTATTAAGGTATGGGCGTTATTAAAGTATTTTTACCGATTTCTACTGTATAATAAGTTCTATGAAGCACACAGGTTTACATTACAGTGTTTCTTTCACCGTTCGACAAGTTTTTACATTATGTTAGTCCAAAAACACATTGGCGCATCCCCTGAAGGCAGTAACTGAACCTGAAATCTCTGTTTAGGAAACTGATGTCTGACATCGTTTTCTTAGTATTTATTTAAAAAAAATCTTCTTTACGGTATTTTAAGAAAATACATTTTGGGGTTAATGAGGTATCTGCTCCTTACTTCTTACGAAAGTTAGTAGTGAACGTATCCTTTTTCACCCATCACAATTACAATGCAATATCCCAAAACTTATCCCCCAGGACCTCTGTAACTAATCATTATTAATTCTCTGAACTATTAACATCTTCCAAATATATTAAGCTACAAATTAATTAATCGTTGAAGGTAATCCTCAGGTGCCCTCCCTACGCCAAATCGTCCAGGAATGAGGTAAAACTTTTCCCGTTTCCACCCCTCTAATCCAAAATCCGTCGTGCAAATATTTATGTTCTCTAATTAAGAAGTTCTAGGTGAATAGGTGTAACTTGAGTCTTTATATTTTCACGCTGCTTGGGAGTGTGTACTAGCACCTTTATGGTTTAGGAGGAAAAATTCAGTAGGCATACCACGAGTTTAGGCCTCGATACTCGCTAGCGACTGCGTAAAATATTTATATGAGAAATTGTACATCGCGCCAAGCGGCTTACGAGAGAAACCAGAATTTCTAATAAATAGTATTTTATGCAACTGTTTCATAATAGATTTGCACGAGTGTTCCAATGTCTAATTATGTCCAATTGCACACAATACTTTACCTACGACCATCAAAAATTCAACATAATGAGGGAGGAAACGAGTATACAGCCGAAGCACTATTCAAAATTCCTAGAAATATATACCGAATTATTATTACATACGGCTTGAACACTCACGTGTGATTGTTGTTAAATATATGCCAACTGTTTCACCGATACAATCATCAAGGCGAATGCCGTTCTTAGGACGACGACGCGGCGTTCACCGTCGTTGTCAAACGGGCACTGGCAGCCGCCGATCGGCGAGCTGCACGCATTGCTCGTGCGCTAAGCGTTGGCTGCGTCGTCGAAGGAGGTGGGATGGTGGATGCACATGATTATTTTAATTATTCCAATTGTTCGTTAATAGGGGCGGTTATTAATAAATAATATTTTAGTATGTCAGCTTACGCGAGTTCTAAAAATATATACCGATCAACAGAACTGACTGTTAAAGGGGGAAATTGTCAAAATCGACACATTCAAAAGAAGTCTCAAGTTAAATAAATTAGTATAACAATTTTGGGACCTTTTTCTAGATTTTGAACTATCACAAACGCGATTGGAGGTATTTCACTCGATAGAAATAACTCTTGAAATAAAGTATTGAAGTGAGGAAATTTATACTTTTTTGGTAATCTGACAAATTGGGATAGCATACAGACTTTAAAAACATTTATTTGCATGGGTTTTACAATACCTAAATTACTGGTTATGGAAATTTTCTTAGCTATTTTAGTTAATTTTTCCCCGATTCCGTCCCTCTCGCACTGCGGGTCTTTCCGCCTGGAGTAATTGGATGATATATCACCTTAATCTCCAATGGTAGAAGACTAAAAACAGACGGTTGGAAAAATTCTAAAGTATTTTGCGATTACGAAGTCGATTTAGCAAAGTTGCGAGTGTTGATTGCAAAACTGCCACATTATAGAAGTTACACAATGCAATTTAGTGTTATGATGGAGGACTTTTTCTAGTAGTGAACTAATAATTTGGGATGGTTTTTGGTTTTCTAATAGGTTGGGGTGGGCACGATCGAACTTCATACTTCACAGATTGCATTAGGAAGAATAAAAAAAACTTATTATTTATTTTCAGACTTTTCACAAGACAAGTAAACAATATTAGGTCGAAAGCTGAACAAGTGGACAAGCTAACAAAAATAAGTAACTAAAATAAATAATTGGAATATAGAATAGAAATAGAAAATAGAAATCGTTTATTACATTAACTTAATCATATGTAATATTACAGTGGTTGGGGTCACCTTTTAAGTAAAGGTATACCTGTGATAGGAGACCCCAATGAATATAAAATACAATATTTTGGTTAAGTGGTGGTATTCTCCTGTCGTGGAGACAACACTGGATTTTTACTTACATTATAACGTATTATTTGAAAGGTCTTAAGAAATTCTAATTTACGAGCAGCTGTCATTAAAATCTCATTAGAGATGTTAAGATAATTCACAAAAGCTTATCCAGTTCCTCAAAACAGCTGCTGCAATTGGGATCTCTGCCAAAACTTAGTTGCGAACGAAAATCGTGGAAAATTCAAATGTAAGTTCAACAAAGAGAGCTGAGCAATGGGATTTCAGAGTTACTATTGGAGAAATTGGCGTTTAAGTTTTGTTGGATCCTGATGTGTTGCGATAGGCGAAAAAAGTGAAACTTTCTTCTTCCTTTGGTACTACACTTACACGTCTTCATAGGACAAATTATGATAACACAGCATTAATATCCATAGTTAATTAAACAATATAAGAGTAAATGCTGACATTTTTATTATTGTTGACCTGCAGTACTAGTCTATACGAACATCTTTTACATACGTACATTATGTGTCTCCCAGAGGAGTAGGCAGATACTACAGATTTCCATCTGCTACGATCCAGACACACCTCTTTTGCCTCTTCCACATCCATCAATCTAGTCATACAATATCTTCTATTCCGGGTAATTTTGACATGGCCCTTCTCCAGTATGTCACCAATTTGGTCAGCATACGATCTTCTAGGGTGACCTGGTCGAGCTGTACCTTACACTTGCGAAACATAAATTTCTTTCATCACTCTACTTTCGTTCATCCTATCTACATGTCCAAACCGCCGAAGCATTTCTTTTTCTATTCTAGTCACTACATCTTCATTCGGGCCGCAACGATCCCGTATGACGATATTTTTCACTCTGTCATTCAATGTTAAACCACACTACGTAAGGAACGCATTTCTACTGCATCTGTTAGTATCGAGTTAACCTTGAAACTGCGAAAAAAGACAGTGTACGTAACAGCAAACCCTATCTACTTGTATTACCTAGGCCTGCCTTCAGCCCACAGCGTCTTTTCTTTTAACCCGGAGACTGACTTTAATAAAGTTGAAAATCGTGTGCACCAAAATGCGCGCGAAATTATTCAGAATGAGTCTGATTTCAAGATTCAAATTCATTAAAATTACAGTAAATTGTTTAGGTTTTTTTTTTCTATGCAGATTTTAATTAACTGTGCTTTCTTGCTGTGAATATTTATTTTAGGCATAAAACTCAAGCCGCATTAGAGACAAATTTATAAATCATTCTAAAAAGCATAATCATGAAAATTTTCATCTATCGAGTGAAAATTATCCAATTATATAAAATATAATATATATTTCAATTTTACATTGATCAAGTTTATGCAAAAACTCTTTAATTTAGGGAGCCTGGTCTTCATTCAAATAAGACTGGTGGCAGTTAAAATATGCAAAAACAAATTAAGAAACATTTAAATCAAAACAAATTAAATTAAATGCCTAAATGCAATCACGTCTAAGAACTGTCTACCTAAACACTTCACATTTTAGTAACCGTTTACGCAAAAACCGTCACTTACTGTTAAAAACGACAGGGCTTCAGAGATGATTCCAAGAGTGGACTGTCACTCAGTCCTCGTAATACCCACTTTTCACCGCGGATTTTTACGTCCCAACAACGTGTTACTGAATTAACACATAGGTTACGTTTTATCCCAGAAAAAAATACTGTTCCCATGGGTAAAATAATGACGTTAAACCGAATATACGCGGTCGGAGCCGTGGGCAAAAGCTAATGATGTATAAAACACATAAAACTTGGTCTATCCCACGTAAATTGCGGCTTACCTACATGAACTGACCGAACATCTGTAATACAATATGTGGTAATCTTGCAACTCACCTTTGAAATGTGATATCCGCTCTTTCAATACTAAATTGGTTGGAAACTTCAACAATGAACCAAAATACCACGATTTCACTAGACTCTTTCGCCTTGTATTAGAGCATAATTTTAAAAAACACACGCCTCTTAATGTTGTGGTTATCATTAAGTGAAATATCCGATAGGAGGGCTATTGACAAGATTCGATTACGGACCAATCCACTTCAATTAGACATGATGCGATTAAACCACCCTATTCCATATGAATAATAAATAACGTACTAAAATTGCTGGCTAGACTACATCTAAAATTGATGTCAATTTTCTATAGCTTCCTTAAAAATAACGTGAAGAATTACCGCTCTTAACTACCGCTTTTTTAAGGACGACATCGGTTTATATATAATTTATATATAGTTTATATATAGCAGGTGTATCAGGTAGATAGAATTAGGAGGAGTCTTGTAGATGGAGAAATCGCTAGCCCGCGAAATATTAAAAACTTAAACAAACTTAACTGCTAAAAATAAATATATTAGGTACAAACTTAACTAATTAAAAATATATTTACACTAATATATTTTCTCAAAAATATGTTGTAATGCTTTAATTACATATTGCATAGACATGCCAGAAAGTACTTCATCCTGTAGAGCTATTTCAAGTCTCCAGGAAATCTGAATAACTGTCCAGGAAATTCGTATGAAAATCCATTACATACCATGTTTTTTTTTTAAACTATCCGTGTCTATGTTTTAAATGACTAAAGAGTTTGGCGATCATAAGGTTTTTAGCGGCCAGTATAAAAAGAAAAAACATTACAATTTCGTGTTCAGAGTGTAGAAACGTTTGGTATATTTTATAATTGAAAATATATTAATTTTATTGATTTTATAGTTATATTTAAAATAATTGAACACTTAAAATTTAACCTCAATTTTATGAAGAAGGCTGGCCGTATACATTTGCCCAACGAACAAAAAAAACAAAAAAAAAGTAAAAGCGGGAAATTATGTTGTTGCATAATATTTTCATTTAAAGTTTTTTGTGTAAATAAATTACAAAATGAGTTCAGAAGAAGGCTCTGATATAGATTGTACTCCTCCAGATCTAAAAACGGAAGCGGTATTAACAAAAAACAATTTTCTTCCGCCAAAATCTAAGAAGGATATTTAAACAAATTACGAAAAGTTCATCAAGTGGAAAGCAGATAAACACACAAACAGTTGATCAGAAAATTTGTTTTTGGCTTATTTCAGTCACCTTAGCCAAACAAAGCAGCCTTCCGCTTTATGGGCGATGTATTCCATGCTCCGATGTGTTGTACTCAATAAGAATAAAATAAACTTGAATAATTACAACAATTTAACGGCATGGCTAAAAAGGCAATCAGATAGCTATATAAGCAAGAAGTCTAAAATATTTCAAGCCAACATATATAACAGTTTCTTAACGACGCTCCTGATGATAAATATCTAGTTATAAAGGTAAATAAATGATGTAATATTATTTTATGGCTCTAAAGTTATAAACAGGTCTTTAATTCATTATTAAAATTGAATATTTTGTTGTAGGTTGTTCTTATCACTCCCAGTAAACGGTGCATGTAGAAGTCTGGAGCTTGCCAATCTAACTACAAAAGACGTCGAACACCGCGATAGCATTATTTTAGTAAAATTGCGTGACACATAAAACAAAGTCGATCGATTGTTTGTTATTCAAGATGAGTTTGTTAACGTAATAAAAAAACTTATTTAATTTGAAAATATCTCGTTTTATTTTTGAGAAAAGCACTATACATGCTTCGACCATTATTAGCTATCCTGGACTCGTATATAAAAGTCCTCGCCCTACGGGCTCGGCCTTTTAACTTACTCGTCCAGGATATCTTTAATTACTGGTCTCAGATGTAATGTACTATTGTTGGTTTGAAATAGAATATTATTTAATAAGTTTTTAAATAGTATAAAGCCAAATAAAACTAAGCATTTACGTTACGTGACTATATTAAGATAAGATAAGTGTGTTTTTTTTTGTTGTCTTTTTGTCACGTAATAAAAGTTTTTTTTTGTATATTAAAAGTCCAGACGACTTGTAAATTTGGCTACGATTTTGCTACGTCGCATAGTAAATACACGTAACGAAAGATATAACTTTATTGTCATGATGATTATTGTTTCTACTGTCAGTCTTAGTAGAAATACTACGGAAAAACAAACGACTTGAAATTTTGGTGATACACCTTTGACAGAAAATATATAAACATAAAATATGGTAATAACATCAAATATTTGACAAAGGTATTTTCATATTTGCTAAGATTATAATAATGTACGACCGGTATTTATTCAAATTTACCCTAATTGCATACTAATAACGTTGATATTACAATATTACTCATCAAGATTGAATTTAATCTCATTATTATATTTGATACTTCCCTATATTCTTATTCTTTATTGTACACACATAAATATAATAACAATTTCACTTATAAATTAGTATATGATATTTGATATTTAAAAATAGCACCGGGTGCCCTCTGGCGAAAACTAAATATAAGATCCCATAGAACAGAGAAATTCTAATATGGGATTAAATTAAATATGTATATTATTTATATCTAAGTTAGTTTTGACTTTTTGTTTTTTTTTTTCTTGGATTTAACACTAGGTTTTAAGTAAATGTAAAACTAACACTTTTAAGGACATAAATTACGTATTATGTCTTATAAATAACATGTATATAGGCGAGCTTATCTCTTAGTAGAGATTTCTTCCAATAAACCTCTTTGATAAATAATAATCATAATAAATAAGTAGACATATATATAATATACGTGTACATTAACCTAAATATCGTACTACTAAATTAAATATTATCCAAGTATCCATATACAAGCTGACTTTTTGATCATCGTCCAAATTCATACTGGAGGCTTGGTAAGTGATCAGCATCATGAATCGTTAACAGTTTTTGTGAAATTCATATAATTAAATTTTGACTTCCCATAGTAATTTACTCCCAGTCCTGAGTGAATCACTATGGGGAGTCGAAATTTCGTTTTATGAATTTTACAAAAATCTTTATTGGTTCATGACGCTGATCACTTACCAAGGCTCAAGTATGAATTTGGACGATGTTCGAAAATTCACCTTGTACATATACATATATACCTTAATTTGTGTTTTTTAAATAGATCGTACTTTTTCTACACTAGACAAAAAGCTAAGCAAGGATCTGAGATCAATATCAATTCAAACAAACGCAATTACTCCATAACAGCAGATACTTCCATCTAAATTACAATATACATACCTAGACGTATAAGCCAGCTACCTACGCGTACAACGTACATATTTCAAGCGTCCACGTTCCCTAAGGAAATTCCTTTAATAACAGAAAAGGCATCTCCCATCTAATTAGACAAGAATTATATAAAGCCTCTTCCTTCACAGGCAAAGAGGATATGCTTTCTTGACATAAATAATCCTTCGACACTCGAGATTCAGCCAAAGCCGCCAGATTTTCCCTCACAAGTAATATATGAGGTTAGTCGGTGAAAGGTGGAAAAGATTCGAGTGGGTAAATCGTCGATTCGGATTTTCTCTGTGACTCTCTCTTTATGTAGATCGGTTCGACCTTTCGATAACTTTATAAGGTAGTGTAACCCTTATCACTTGTGTCTTTTCTACTATGTTTTACATGAAACCTGAAACAGTTGTACACGCTAAGAATGTAAAAATGTCTAACAAAAAAAAAATGTCTGATGCATTTTAATAAGCGTTACCTATTTTTAGTAGTGAAATCCATCGCTTTGACTACTCTAAATATTAAGTCTTTACATAAGAAATTGCCGTTTTCTGTAGAGAATTTGAAGGAAACTCAATATTCAGCACTTTTGCATTTGTTTTTAAGAATGACAAATCCAAATTACGTAATTCTTTTGTGTACAAAGTACATACACTTTTTACAAGTCACATTTAAACTTATAAAATATATTTAATATAGTAATAAACGTACATTAACTAAATTAAAGGTAAGTTAAGTATATTTAATTTATGCAACAATGTATAGGTATATATACGATTAAAATGATAGGTAAAACCTATAATTATATACTACATACTAATAGATTACATATACATATAAATATATCATGTGTTACAAGTCACAAGGCACCGATTGTGATCATAATTTGTATATAGCGTTACTTTAATCTTCAAAACGAAGTACTTTTCCATGGAAGTACCTATAAAAGCCTACTGCCTCCCATCAATATTAAGTAATCCGGCAACTCAGTCACGGATGGAATGGGGACACGTGCTTAAGTTTACACAGTGACTTTATAACACATGTACTGTACAAGACTCGTCCTTATTACCAGTAAGTAAGATCTTAGTCGTACATTTAAGTATTGGCAGTACGTATACTAACTTCTGTCATTTATTAACCAACAGAAAGAGAGTTCTGACAAAGTTTCTTTCACATGTAATATTTAAACTTTCTACGTTATCGTTTACGTTCCAACCAATATGATTTTTACTTTGCTTCGTATTTTTGAGTTGTTATTTGTTAATGAAATATTAAGCTTAAGGCCCAGTATCAAGCTAAACTTCCATCCTGCACCAACGCTTTTGTTTTTGATTTGTCTATCCTGCTATAATAAACTGCTGCGCACAGGAAACTACAGTTATTTTGAATTCACGGCTACATTAGGACTTGTAATTAAAAATAGTTCCTGCCACAACATTACAGGTTTGTAAAACAAATATGTATGGAAAATTTCGTAGCGCTATCCTCAAAAAAGCAGACCTAAAAGCTGTTTTTTCTTAGTTCTGAGACCCATTTTTTTCTATCGAGCAAAGTTATCGAGTTGCGTTATTGGTCAGTCAGAACACTAAAGCATATCCTTGAAAATAACTTTCTTTTTGGGGTATTAAATTAATTGTTTGCGGAAACAGCATTTTGTTTTATACTGCGCCTTAAGAACGTGCTTAAAGAATAATTCACCCGCGGTTTGTAAAATATATCATCATCTACTACTTGGATTTCTGAAGTCACAATATTAGATCCTTACTTATGAAATTGGCGAGAATTTGAAGGAAACTCAATTTTCAGTACTAATGACAAATCAAAATTTTATCATTTCTTTTGTGTATAAATGATACAACATTTATTACGAATCTTATCATGGAAATGGATGGCATTTACGACGAACTATTTTTGAAGATTTGATTTTAGTTATCAAACTGAAAATATAAACAAAGTTTAATACGTATATATTAAACCTTGGAATCAACTTTCAAATAAAAAACAAATAATGGAAATAGCTATTGAATTACAGGAATTATGAACTCATGAATCTGCATGAAAATTTCACCAATTCCATAGGTGCCCAGTACTATTATTCAAAAGGTAATTATTTTCTTCAGCCTAAGGTAGATAGTTTATCCTCTTTGTAATTGTAGTCTGAGGCCTGTCCCACAACTCAAAAGCGACCTATTTTATTGTTCAAATACCAAAACCTTTTTAGGACGCTTAGATTTCATAGCTTACGTCACTGAACAGCAGTGGCGTGCACAGAACTTTTTGCTGGAAAAGCAAACAATTGGTCAAGAACAACAATAAAAAAAATATGAAAAAATTTCAATTTCAGTTTGAAAAAATAAAAGTTTGTATAGGAAATTTTCACTCTAGGGTTGACATTGTCTACCCTGGCGTCATACAATTATTTTTTTCAAAGTGATTTTTAAATTTTTTCATATTTTTTTATTGTTGCTCTTGACCAATTGTTTGCTTTTCCAGCAAAAAGTTCTGTGCACGTCACTGCTGAACAGAGGTGCGATTGTGTAAGGAAATAGTCATGAAATCGTCTATCGCTATTGCTTTAAAAGGTAACGTGATTGGCTAGATATGACGTGACTCATCACTTCTAGCCAATCACGCGTACTTTTGAAAGCAATAGCGATAGATGTTGAAGTTAGGCAATAAGGCATCAGGAATATATTAGACTATAATAGCCATATTACAGTGAAATTGGATTAATCAACAATAATATAGGTAGATGAAGTTGCGGAAGCCGCGATAGTACTCGCCCATACGAACATCTTTCCGTGAAAAAAAATTGAGAAATCGAGAAACAAAAGTCTGCTGCTTCAAACATTTTGATCGGATAACTATGTAACTTTTCTATGGAACACTTGATTTTTTTTTTTCGCGATTCCAGGTTTGGTTCCATAGTAAAAGTTGTTCGCATGGACGAGTACTATCCCTAGTTTCCGGCTTCCGCAACCCATCCATCCATCAGCCTAGTCCACTGCTGGACATAAGCCTTTCCAGGACTTTGCCGCTCCCGGCGGTCATCCTGGAAGAATTGCCCATACTCACACACGCTGGGCAGGCGGGTTGGTGAGCGCGGTGCCGGAACCCTCGCAACAGTGACGCTGCTGCCCGTCACCAGTCTGTTCTATATAAGGCCCGGCTATTACGGATGAATATACCGCCATCCATCGGTCCCAGGCATGGTGGGACTCCTGGTTTTTGCCTGTGAGCTGTCCTCTTACTCTCCCCCGAATAACTTCGAGGGGGTCTCTAAGTAAGATGGTGGTACGTCCACAGTCGAGCCCAGCATCAGCTCTACCACCCGCAGTATATTAAAAAGGGTAAAATTATTATATTAAAAGGTATTATATTAAACCTTTTATCAGCCCAGACTATAGCAGAGAAGCCAAAATGATCAACCATATACAGTAGTTACTTGGTTTGCGTATGTGTTTGTTTCGCATTAGACTTCGAAGCTTCTCTTGAGGAAGCTTCGACGCCATCAAACTTTTGGAAAGAGCAATTTGAACTTGGTGAGGATATGATAATGAGACACGATAAGTGCACATATTGTATAATATAATTATATATATTCATTATATTTGTTATCTTATCTATTTTATTCATTGTTTATACACAATATTGTGTTGTGTAAATTAAAGTACTAGATTATTTATTTAGTTGACAATTATGTTTAAGTTGTACGCTTGCTGCCAACCTCTTTAATTTTAACTTTCACCACAACACTGGTTGGCTGGAAGAAACCTCTTGCAGAGGTAAGCTCGCCTTTGTGCATATTATTTTCAATTTTGTAATTTTATATTAAGTTTTTATTTTGTGTGTGTACAATAAAGGATATAATATATATATATATATATGTATATATAATTTATTATAATATATTTACTATATATATATATATCAAAATCAACTCAATGGCACATATTTCTTGAATACCTATCTCCTTTGAATAGTTACTTTTTAGGGTTCTGTACCCGAAGGGTGCCAAACGGGACCATATTCCTTAGCCTCTGCTGTCTCTCTGTTTGTCCGTCCATTTGTCCGCAGGGGTCTACAGCTTCAGCTGTTATAGGTAGCCAGTTGAAAATTTCACAAAATACGTTTTACAATATCACGGAATATAATAAAATCAAAAAAAGGTGGGACAAAAAATATTCGAAAATGTTGGAATTTGTTAATAATCTTTTCTATAAAGCGGCGGTAGCTCAGGTGTAGAACGCTGGCATTGTAAGGAAACCTGCATGCACGAAGAACGGCGATGGGGTTCACCATCCATCACATTGGGACGTAATAATCGTCAGTGAAACGCGGGCATACCGAGTGTAGACTGTGACTTTCATTTCACAGTTCACACCCGGAACACATTGGACGACATCCTCTACTCGCTCATTTGATTAAAAGATTTGCAAAATGTATGAAAGAAGAAAAAAAAATGTAGTCTCTAATATTTTTGTATTCGTTACTATACAGATAAATAAGTTTTAAAGTCCAAATAACTATAACCATAGACTAAGTA
Organism: Ypsolopha sequella; assembly: GCA_934047225.1. Lineage (NCBI taxonomy): Eukaryota > Metazoa > Arthropoda > Insecta > Lepidoptera > Ypsolophidae > Ypsolopha > Ypsolopha sequella. The sequence continues at coordinate 17,846,676 of OW203996.1, forward strand.
TTTTTATTTTTATTTTATTTTATTTTTCTTCAGGTTACAAACAGTTACAACACAAAGTATGAACACTTACAAATAACACAAACAAACCTAAAGAACCATATACAGAAAACAATTATTTTTGAAAGCTCATTACAAACACATTACATAAGCAGATTAGAATATACTAAATGAATAATTAAAAAGGAAAGAACTTTTAACGTGAATTATGTGAGTGAATTATACATTTGATAAATTTTGCAAAACCTTATTTTTATATGAGTATTTACTTTCGGAGAAAATGTCGATGTCACTGAAAAGTTTATTATAAGAATTAGGAGTACGATTCATATAGCGATTTTTTGAGTAGTTAGTACGGCAGGTATAGCATGGAAGTTAAATGAATCTTTACGAGACGAGGGCCTGGGAATCTTAAATGATAGATTTTGGAGCTATGCTTGGCAAGTATTATGTAGTCATATTTAAGTATTACGTATACTTACGTAGTATATGCTATAACCAAAGCCTAACTGAACCCTAATTGTATCAAATAATCGTTACATACCTAATAAAAATATTGCACAGTCAAAAAAATATTGCACAATTTTGCTTTATAAGTGATCTTAAGACTTTCAATTAAGCATTCCATTTTTTTTTAGGTTTAAGCTGCTTTTTCTGATTTCAAAGCACGATTTCATACTTAAAGACGTTTTTACAAATTTTTATTAAGTATGTAACGATTATTTGATACAATAAGGGTTCAGTTAGGCTTTGGTTATAGCATATACTACGTAATTATACGTAATACTTACTATACAGATAGCATAAAGAACAACAGCAGTCAGTGATGTCGATTCGGCTCAACATAACTTAACTTATTTGACAGAACTAATCTTATTTTGAGCGTCCTGTCTTTATCTTTTCGATACAGAACTAAAGAGACAGAATGCTTTAATTATGTTTAGTCCTGTCAGTTAAAACGTGTTACACCGAATCGGTGTTAATGGTACCGATTCGGTGAAGCACATCTTAACTTATTTGACAGGACAAAACTTAATTGAAGCATTCTGTCCTCGTGTTTTAGATAAAGAAAGAAAAAGACAGGACGCTTAAAATAAGGTTAGGCCTGTCAAATAAGTTGAGACGTGTTATGCCGAATCAATACCAATATTGTCAATATTGTAATTAGCAGAAATCCCATACAGTGATGTAGTACTCGTATGTCGGGTGTGCGGTTGACTCATGCTCTAGGTACAGACAGAGATTTTCAATCCAGACTTCGAATGATACGGGTTATACTTATACTACATATATACATGATAAAAGTATAACGTTTCATTAAAGCAGCTTTAGTAGGGAATCAATTTAGTTCTAAAAGGCGTGTGTTCTCATTTGGATGTCGTCCAAGAAAGTTCTGCTCGTTCAGAAACCGGCCTTACGTTCACAATTCATAGCCCAAGATTCTACCGTAAAATTCTGCACCTATCTGTTTTTATTGAAATGTGATTTAATTGAAAGATTAACACATAGGGTCATACACCGCCTCTGGGTTTCTATGCGAAATCTTGGCACAAGTACCTTTATATTCCATTCATTTCACGAACTGGTTTATTCGTCCAAGTACACGAAGCACGCAAATATAGCCGTTAAGTTTTTGCAGTAAGGGTTACGAATGGGAACTAGATGAGCAATATAACTTTAATTAAATAAATTGTAATTATTCATTTTAATTAATTTTAAATGAAACCTCATTTTCAATTATAATATATTTAATTAAAGTTCCTAGTTCCCACTCGTAACCCCTATGCAACGTCTTAAGGCCTGGTCCATTGGGCACAACAATCCTATTGAGTGATTTTGAAGTTAATAATATTGTTAGAAAGTCTACATTAGAACGCTCGCTTCTTTCGCATAATCGCATAATCAGTGAATTTTCGAGGTATTTCCGTATTTTCCGAAAAAGTATTTATTGTAGGAAATTTTTGTCTTGACAACGGAAAATAAACTAAAACGTATTTATAACTTAAAAAGGCGCCATTTTCAAAAATGAAATCTATATGTATAGGGTGAAAATGTGTCCAATTAGGTAACTGTCTTGACAAAGGAAAAAACAAGTTTAACATTGATCAGGTAAATAGTTGACTCAGCATATTTAAGGTGCTACGGAAAAAAAAACGACTTAGAAACTTTTAGAACTTGCATTATCTACTTCAGTAAAGAATGTATATGTTGATAAAATAGTGTATATTTTTGGAATCATTTTGTAGGGATCTGTTGAAACAGAAACGCGATTGGAGAAATTCGGCTCTATACAAATATTTATTGAAATAGGGTGTTTTTCGACACCAATTCTCCTGGTTTGACAATTTGGAATGACATATGGACTGCGATTATATTTTATTATATGGGTTTTAACAGTATCTAGGACCTTTTGATAGCAACTTTCTTACATTTTATATTTATAAAAAACTGACGTTTTGCTATTTTTCCTCTCGCACTGAGGGTTTTTTCGCACATGGAGTAACAGGTACGCAAAAACTTTTACATATCACCTTAAGCAAAAACCCCTACAGAACACCTGTTTAAGGGAACAAGGATATCAAATTAACACGCCGTATTATTATCAAATTAAGTATGTTTGTTTAGAAGTAAATTTGCACATACTGTTTTAATTGAGTTCGTTGTTTGCCAGCGTAACTTAAGTGTCTTACCTAAGTAAATAATATACTTGTATCAACAAGTACATACTAATGCCTATTTACGCTTACCTAGAAACTTGCAAGTAGCGTAAATTAGGTCACGCTAACTTTACAACTTCATCACGTTATATTTAATTTGAGACGTTAAGAAAGTTTTGCTGTTGTGCAGAAATTAGTATTTTAGTGTTTTATTTTATTTGTATTTTATGGTAATAAAACAATATTTTATGGTGCTAAATCGTACACGCTGAAAATTAGCACTATTTGTTTTTTTTTCTCTCGACTTTGAGCATCCATTTTCAAGAATTTTACATAGACTATTTTTTGTTATTATAAAATATATTTGTTCTCTTTATAAGATAGCTTAACGTTATTTTTAGGATTCCGTAGTACCGAAAGGTACAAAAGGAACCTTTATGATGAGACTCCGTTGTCCGTCCGTCCATGCGTCCGCATGTCATAGCCTCATAACTTTAGCACCGTTAAAGATAAAGACATGAAATTTGGCACAAAATAGCATTTATTTGCCCACATATCACGGTGTAAAAAAATATACGAAAAATTTTTAATTAATTAATTTAATTATTTCCGCATATATTTGGCCGATTTTTTTTCTTTTGTTCTATTCTTTTATAAGCTTTTTAGATCTTCAACTATTGTAGGGTAGCTCAGTTGGTAGGACTCTTACTCCATTACCATTGAGTTGCATGCACTCCAAAATTTATGGTGTATGTCATAGTATTTGTTTACTTAATACTTGTTGAACGTCTAAAAAGCGTGTGCAAGAAAACAGCTTCATGAGAATTTAAATTCTTGCATTCACATATTTTGGGAAAATGTACCGCATCGAGAAAAACAGCAATTTTCACAAAAAAAACTGCTCTCCCCCCCAAACGCAACGGCGGCGGTCACCTGCCAGACTTGCATATTTTTATTCCTAAAAAAAATCCAAAACGCAACTAGAGTATACATTTTCTTAAAAAAAAAGACTTGACATTTATGCTGCCTGCTCTCACTTTATCAGGTTTATTTAGCCATTTATAAGTCCACACTAAGCATAGTACTATTGCTTCAGTTTCTTTGAAATGAAATTCAGAAGCGATTTAACATATCTCGATAAATTTCCCAAGTCGTCCGTCAACTCCCTCCACTATATAGCGATTTGAGAATTGGGTTCCCAGACACGTATCAGTGGAATAGTCTTCCATTTTGAATATTACTGGTACAAGGTCGCCATTCCTTGGGCGGGCAATAACTATATTTTACTCCGAATTACATAAGTGTGTATGGAGTAACTACATGATTTAGGTTTTGGCACTGAATCAACAACAAAGAAAGGTTTTATTTCTTCAAATAAATCGCTTTGTTTGCTAAAACACTTGTTTTCTACAGATTATTTTTATTTTGAGCAGTGTGGACTCCGTTAAGATACCCCAGCCAAAAAAAAATAACACAAATACAAAGTAAATGTCATTTAGTACATAATTAAGGATAGTGAGATGAGTTTGTTGCCTTCCTTTTAACGTTCTGTACTGGTGCAAGCAACAGCCGTCCCTGCTTTTAACGACGTCTGCCTGATAGTAGCCGGGAGAAACCGCTGTAAACTGCACTCACTATTCAAAAGTGACATTCAGAAACTTTTAAGTATAGAGAAAACAGAGTAGGAACCTGACTTCAACTTCCACCATTGTATGAATAAATTGTGCTTGCTTCTGCAGAATTTTAGTGTTAAACAACAGTTTCACTTGTCTGCTCAACTGTTTCAGTTGTAAATTCATAAACAGAGGATATCAGGGAATACTTAGCAGTTTTTTTTACAAGAAAGAATAGACTACTTTAATGATTTCTCATATCTTTTTATTAATAAATATAATAATATAATGTTTTTATTTATTACATTATTGTACATTTACATAAATATTTCAAACACATTTTTACATAGAGAACAGACATTGTGTACAAAGGCGGCACTTATTGCTTATAGCAATATCTCCCAAGCAACCTTTAGGTAGAAAGAAAAGATGTTTTAAAAAAACCGGCCAAGTGCGAGTCAGATTCGCATACCTAGGGTTCCGTATTGTGGATGATAAATTTAATTTTGTTTTATTATATTTTTTATTTTTCTCACTTTCTTTTTGAAAATATTTAAAACGATTTCAAATTTTTCATATTTTTTTTACAGTGTGATATATGGGCAAATTAATGCAATTTTTGTGCCGAATTTCATGTATCTTTAACGGTGCTAAAGTAATGAGGCTGTGACATACGGACGGACGGACGGACAACGGAGTCTCACCATAAGGTTCCTTTTGTACCTTTTAGGTACTACGGAACCCTAAAAAGGGAGGGATATTTGGATGACGTTTTATTTCGACGAGTATTCGGAATGAAAAAATGCTTCACTTTGATCTTGAATAAGTTTACATTTCTTAACTTTAGTACAGTAAGCGGTAAACGGCTCAAGAGTCCTGCAGCATGCAAAGTAAATGAATCATTGTAAAAACCTGTTTTCGCTTCTGGAAGTGCTAATGTTTTGCTATCTCACACCTCTACGGTGATAGTAGGTAATAATTTAATTAATTAGTATAATTTCCTAACTTTTGATTCCTCTAAAGAGTTAACATTAATTAATTACAGACTGTAAAAGGAAATAGACTATATGAGACAGGTAGGCAAAGATGTATATGTTTTTCTTTTTTCATTAACCTGAATTCCTGCTGTCTTGTATTTTCTTATCCCTTGGTTAAAGTAGATATAAGTAATGTGATGTATAGTATAAGTTAATGTTAAAAAAAAAAGACATGATCTTGCCAAGTTTCTTGCCCGTTCTTCTTAGCAAGACTAATCGAATGGGCGGAGGTAGGTATATATTTATATATGTAACCTATTACTATGTAGTATATAGGTGGGATTTGGTCGGCTGCCTGGATTCGTGCTCGGGGGCTCGGTTGATGATCATTGAACCTTGTTCCTGGTCCCTGGCCGAGTCTCCGGTATGGGTTCGGGCGGTTGATTGGATTTCACCTTGTATAATAATATTTTACTTATAATTTTAATCGTATATATATTGCTATATAAATTAAATAAACCTTTAATCTAGTTCATGTACATTTATTATTTTATTACATATATTTTTATAAGATTAAAATTTGACTTGTGAAACGTGTATTATATATATCTACTTTGCAAAATGAACTTTTTTGAATTTTGAATTTTGATCGGAAAAGAAACTAAATCTTTCTCGCAAGTAATATGAAGCAGATGGATTATTAAAGACACCATGAAGAAGAGAAATAATGTGAGTATTTCTGCAAAGACGAATGAGAAACCAGTTTAACTGCAAACGGAATTCACATACGTGTCAAAACGAATACAAAAATTCTGGAGACGTTCGTGTTTATTGAGAAGTTCCTCAGTTAGGTCCAAGTGAAAAGAGTCCGCATAATCTAATATAAGGAGAAGAAATGATTGCGCTTACATAATTTTAGTTTTGATTGGCAAAAAGCTCTGCAGACGCTTCATTGCATGGAGAGTACCACACATCTTCCTAGTCAGGGATTCTACGTGAGGAGTCGAAGAAAGTGTTTTATCAAACGTGACCCCTAAGTTTTTAACGTTGTCACTGTATGGTATTACAGTACCACCAAAAATAACCTTGGTAATTTGGTCATCATCTACTTTAGCTAACATTGCGACTTGGTAACAAAGCTTGCAATTTGGTATGATTTACTAGAAGACTGAGAGCCTTTGCCCACTCCGCTAGCGCCTGTAAATCTTTATTCAAAGGTTGGATGGCTTCATTAAGGCTCTCTGCGGGCGCATTAACATACAGTTGTAGATTGTCATCATAGAACTGGTAGCGAGACGATAATTTTTTGGCAAGGATGTTTTTAAATATTAAATATATTTTATATTTTGTCTTCTAATATTTTGTCTTTTAAAAAAGCGTTTTAAAATAGCAAAATATATTATGAAAGTATTCGACTGATGACGATTCCATAGAAGGAGTTTTGTTTGTTTTTGTTGTTTATATTGTAGAACAATCGATAAATATATACCGAAAAGGAATAAAATATATCCTAAAATACATTTTGGTATATTTATAGGTATATACGTATACAACTGTACATACTTTTAAACTGATGGCGGGCCCAGTAGGGCCTAAAATGTATCTTGAGCTTTATTTTTCTTTTTTGTTTCGTATATAGGCATCTATACACTACCAGACATGTTGCATCTACACGTTCAATTACGGTATTTCATTGGTTATTGACATTTCAAAGTTTAAGAGGCTATGCGAATTTTATTTTTGTCACTGTCACTCCAAGAGAAAAACGCGCAGTGCGAGAGGGGCGGATTCAGAGCGAAAGGGAAAAATGTTAGTTTTTTATGTCAAAAAAAAAAAATTGCTAGCAAATTTTCCAAAATAAAAACTCTAGATATTGTTGAAACCCAACTAATATGTTTGAAACCGGTATATGGTTCCTTTACGTCAAACGAGGAGAAAAAGTGTGTTTCAAGACCTCATTTCCACAATTATTTTTATCGAGAAAAATGTATCCAAACATGTTTTCTAATTAAAAAACCCTAGATTGAATAGTCAAAATGCATAAATCAGAAAATGATTATAATTGTTCGTGTTTTTCATGAGATACACAGGAAAGGAGCACCCGTATTTTTTTACATATCACCTTAAATAACTAGAAACATCTATGTATCTTTCAGCATTATGTTTTTCAAAAGCAATTAGCAATAACCTTAATCCTCACAGTACCAAAAATACAAAAATGTAAATTTCCAAACATAGACATACAATTTTGTAAACAGTGATTGGAGTCTCCTTTTAAGTAAGATATACCTGATATAGGAGGCTCCACTCTTCTGTACGTAACATATAGATAAATTATATAAATAAAAGTAACTTTAAACTCAATAAGAAAAATAAAAACAAAAATATTATCAAAACTCGCGTGAGCTGACATACTAAATTATTATTACATACGGCTTGAACACTCACGTGTGATTGTTGTTGACTATGCCAACCGTTTCACCGATACAATTTCGGCATTATCAAGGCGAGTGTCGTTCTTAGGACGACGACGCGGCGTTCACCGTCGTTGTCAAACGGGCAATAATTTATTAAAAAACAAAATCAAAAAACCGAAATAAAAAAGTAGATGTAGCAAAATTTTGCTTAATTTATATGGGTGTGAGTGCGTATGCGTGAGGGAGAGTGAAAATGTGAGTTTAAGTGTGAGTAAGTACAGTAAACCAAGCAAAACGATCCAACAAGCAAAACATTCGGTTTTCATGAAACTTAGGTATCTAAAATGCTTCATGGGATACAATGAGCTCGTCTCCTACATGAAGATTTTTATGAAAATCAATTGCGTTTAAGGCACTACGGAAAAAAAATCGATACTTTTAGAACTTGCATATCTACTTCAGTAAATAATGTATTATTTTGATAAAATAGTATATTATTTTTGAAATCCTTTTCTTACTAGGTACCTGTTAAACAGAAACGCGATTGCAGCAATTCGGCTCGATACAAATATTTATTGAAATGTGTTCTTTTTCGACACCATTTCTCCTGGTTTGACAATTTGGAATGACATATGGACTGCAATTATATTTTATTAGATGGGTTTTCACAGTATCTAGGACTTGGTTAAACAAAGTTTTGATAGCGACTTTAGTACATTTTATATTAATAAAAAACCGACTTTTTGCTACTTTTCCTCGAATCCGTCCCTCTCGCACTGAGGGTTTTTTCACATATGGAATAACAGGGACGCTAAAACTTTTACATATCGCTTTAAAAAGCTAAAAACAGTAGTGAAATTATTTCGGAAAATTACAACGTTATTGGCAATCAAAATGAGGTTAACGGTATGTATCGTGACGTCATCCGACACGATTGCATTGTAAAAGTGCTATCGCTAACTTCGGTAATAATAGGAATTAGATATGCTCCCGCCTCTACAATAGGGCTAATAAATCACTAAATATTTATTCGTTACCATTTTCTTCGCGCGAGAAATCATAAGTTGTTTTGCGTGCAGCATGCGCGCACTAATGTTCTTAAAGAGTCACCTGTTGTAAAGGCACTCCATCTTTTCAACAGAATCGACAACCTTACTGGTACCGATTTGTTTAGTTGTTCTTTGACGGAGTTCACAAAAACTGCTTTAAATATAATTTGTTACCAATCGCATTAGGTTATCCTGTAAAGATTGTGTAGTATAAATGTAAATAATAAAATAAAAATAAAAAATAAATAAAATAAAAAAAAATTTTACAAATGTAAATCAGAAATTCGAAGTTGGCTTCTCACTCTCACTTATGACGAAACTGAATCTCTTCTAGAAGTTCCAAAATAAAATAAGTATACTAAACCATAAGCACAGTGTAAAACCAAAATCAACACTATTTTTCGTTTATTATTTGTGACTTTAACACATACACTTCACACACGAATCCACACACATACACTTCACACACACACACACACCATCTCTCTCTCACACCTCTTTTCATATATCTTCAACCCCAAACACTCAATCTCCATTTATCAACCTGTATTAGCTATAATAGTGATGTAGTTCTTTAAGTTTTTTAATATATCCCTGTTAGTCTTTAAACTTTGTATTTGTTGTACATTGTCTTCTGCTTGTCTAATTAAATTGTTAATCAATTTACTACCTGCTCAAACACGGTTATGTATGACCTATAATCTTGTTACAACTACAGGAAGGCGCTGGTGACTGTAATACAGTTCAAACTAAAACAGTTGCTAACGCAACATTTTACTGTCTCTAATATTAGACAATTTGCAAAACAGTGTATCTCTGCTACTGTATTCTTAGAAAACTTTTAGTCTAAGATACTTGTACACTGACTTTGTCAATATGGTGACCAATAAATACATTTTATTATTATTTTATTATTTTTCAAAAAATTTATAAGTGTTGTTATTTGCTACAGCAAATTAATTAGTTACCATAAAATAAATATTTCACTACAGAAGACGAGCTCATTCTCATAACGTTGCAGCTGTAGACTGCAAGAACCAAGAGGCAGCAGACTCGCGGACTATCTACAAGTTTTAATTAATTTTAAATTCGGTTTTCATGAGTTTCTACCGTTTGAAAGTGTACCTTTTGGCGTTGTTTCCATAATGTTTTTGCATAAATTTTATTCTTTTAAGGGTTACTCCTTTATCGTTCCTTTGTCCGTCCACTTTCTTGGCATTAAGGGATTCCATTAAATATTTCCACGACATGAATTTTTACTGTCATTTAGTTCGAATTTTTTCAAAAATATTTGTGCTTTTAAATTTGTTTCTGATTGATTCCTAGTTGGTGCACTCTAACTCGATGTTACGTATTTATATTTTAACGTCAAATTTTACCAGCTTTACATACAAAAATTACAAACGAAACGAAAAAAAAAAACAGAGGGTTGTGAATTATTTAAGTGGATACTTCTTACGTCGCCTCTTTTAAAACTGTTGTTATTAAATTGAATTTTATAAATTATAAAGCCGGGAGTGCAGCGTGGATTCGTGTTATGCGTGTATTGATAAATAAAAATAAGGTTATGAATCCTTAAAGGTAATGTCCATAACAAAGTTTTTTTTTTAGAGAAGTGTATGTATCAAATATATATTTAAACATGAAACAAAATAAATTTTATTACAAATTAAAAACAATGAAACTTACTTAGATGCATGTTAAAAAAAGTTTTAAATCACCTTTCAAAGCAATTTTCTTCTTATTGACGATTGTAATTCCCACAAAAAATATACCATAAATATATTAAAAAAGGTATTAAATTTTAAATAAAATAAAACTGCGACAAAACTTTCAAATGAAAACAAACTTATCGCCATTTTCAACCTTATTTCATCATATATTATACCGCGCACAATTGGAGGCTTAGCCCACGACCGAATGAGATGCTAGGTTTTATTGGAAACGCCAGCGTAGACTGACCGAGCCAACGAAAACTTTTCCTTTCAGCGCTGTATATTTCAAACCAGTACGGCTAGCAGCATCATTTTAGACAAACTTAAAACTGGCCCGCCACAAGCATAAGAAAATGCAAAGCTGTATACGATTCTAGCCAGGTTGGGTTGCTAAGAGATCACTATTTTACCAGCATCCAACGTCTATTTTTCTGCGAAGTTATAAAATAGACAAATTTAACCAATACAACTTAGCATTCCGTTCTGAAAGAAAAGTGTGCCAAAACGTGTGAGTACCTGATTCTGCTTAAATTGGAGTACACTGAATCAATATCAAGTTCACTGACTGAAACTGCACAATTGTGCAGAAAATGCTGCGCATATAATTATATCAGATGAAAAGGACAATGATGATGCCAAATCTTCATGTACAGTGCTACAAACATCTATTCCGCATAATTAATTAGATATAGCCGCTTTTGCACCGCATTGCTATTTCAATTTTATACATTTTAAGAGTATTTGGATACAATTATACCAAATATATACAAACAATTTTTAGTTCACCTCCCTTTTCTGCTGACCATACATCCACATAGACAGCACTCCAGAACAAATATAAGCTCTGAATACACAAATACAAGGTCGGATAACGAGGGCTATGGAGGTCGCTGTCAATTGATCTTTTGTCTAATGCTGGCTAGTATGCCTGTAAGCCATTTGATATTGCTATTTTCAGAATCCTGGAAACATAAACTGGAGCACTGCATAATATTTCAGATCAAATCAAATACGTTCTTTTGACGGCTATACCTATAGTAAAAGGCACACCCTTAAATTATAATTTATTTATTTTTAAATAACAACTTCAATAATTAAATAACAAAAAAAATATACCTAAAATTAATACTAAATAATCCTAATAATTCTTAATACTAAACTATCTTAAAAATATAAAATAAATGAAAAATTATAATTATACGGAAACAGTTAAACTGACTAAATTCCTCATATACAACGATTATTGTGGCGGAGTTAAATCTTGATACTCGTAAGAATTTGGCACCCATTTACATCTCAATTCTTTCTTCGGCAACAATCCTGCACTTCCTTTGTACCAAACTCGGCAACTTTTACACATTTTTGTTTTTGTTGCGATAAATATAACAACACGTAAGTAAATTAAAGTAAGATATATTTCGATCGGTATCAGTTGCATGAATAATAATAAATACTTATAGGTATTATGACATAAGTACATTTATTTCTGTATTGTCCAAGAGCTGATGCCGGGCTCGACTGTGGAGGTACCACCATCTTACTTGGAGACCCCCTCGAAGTAATTCGGGGGAGAGTAAGAGGACAGCTCACAGGCAAAAAACCAGGTGGCCCAGGATGGATGGCGGTATATCCATCCCTAATAGCCGGGGCTTATATGGAGCAGACTGGTGACGGGCAGCGGCGTCACTGGTGCGAGGGTTCCGGCACCGCGCTCGCCAACCCGCCTGCCTAGCGTGTGTGAGTAAGGGCAATTCTTCCAGGATGACCCCCCGCAGTGGCAAAGTCCTGGAAAGGCTTATGTCCAGCAGTGGACGAACTAGGCTGATGGATTGTCCAAGTGGAAAATTTATCAGTTTCAATTTTATATCTCTCACGGGGCCCGACAAAAGAGTCTTGCTTGACAGGCGGACAACAAGGTGATCTAATAAGGGTTCCGTTTTTTATTTGTGAGGTACGGAACCCTAAAAATGTTGTTAAAAAGTGTAAGTGTTTTCTTCAAAACATGCCCAGCCGACCATAACAACAATCAACTTGGTCATGAAATGATAACGGCCCCATACCGAGGGTCGAAATATATCGAATAATAATTTATTTTTACTGTTTTAATACTATTGTCATTTAATTGTCAATTTATTGTCAGATTCTCAACTGATGCCGGGCCCAGTGGGGCCCGAAATATATCTTGAGTAAAATTTTCATTTTTACCTTTTTATTATTAACTTTTAATAAACAAAAACTACATTAATACTAAGAAATAAACAAAAGAAATAAATAAAGGTTATTAAAGCAAAATATAATATATTTAGTAACAAATATTAAGTAACAATATTTATTAACAACATAATAATTAATCGCAAGATTTATTATGTTTTCTCTAGCTTACAAATGCTTACACTCTATACCAATAATCCTGGCTACATAAACATGAAAGTTAAACACAATTTCATATTAAATTAATGATGGAGTAACACAGAAATAGCCAGTAAGTGAACGAAAGAAACCTTTGATCAAAATTGTATAAAGTTACCCTCATTTTTAAGTCCCATTTACGAGAATGTATGATTGGCGTCAAACACGGTTTCTGTACCTGGAACAAAAAATACTCATTATGATCAAGAATATAATACTTAAGAAAACACTATTTTAGTCATATTTGTTGATCTTTTAACCTCTTTAATGCGAGCTAAAAACAAAACAAAGGAAGCCTATATTTAGTTTAACGAATTTGTGCTTTTGTAATGAAACAGGTAAATCGAATTAAAATAACTATCATCAACATATGATTGTTACAGCAGCCGTAGGTTGCATTTTTTCTGAAGAGACCAATGCGAGCGTAATGCTGCTTGCAGCATCTGTTGCAGGTGAAGCTTGAAACTTCTTGCGATGTAATGTGGAATGTGTGTGAAGTTTTCAGCTTTAGTCAAACTCCGTGTATTTAGATTACAGAGCGTCGGCTTTATGATGAAAGATAGTCGAAATATGCTGATTAATATTTTCCTTCATTAGGTGTTTAGATTACTGTTATGCGGAAGTTATTTCTCTTACCAGTGTACGGATGACAGGCTACCTATTACCAGTTCATAATGCAACGTCATAGCCGTTAAAATCATTCACAAATAGGTCTTGTACTGCAAGCGATGACACCTATACGACGCCTGTATGTCGTAGCATGTCGTGTTGGCGTCCGCACACTGATAAGAGAAGCAACTTCCGCATAACGGTAATCAAAACACCTAATGGAGGAAAAGGAAAGCCTTTAAAGACCGATATTATTCAGCATTTCGACGTATCTTTCATCATAAAGCCGGTTCTGTAATCTAAATATTATAGTGTAGACTGTTCCATAGCTATCAGTGTTGTCTGTAGATTATAGTCTGCTTTGATAATGAATGGATAGGGCCGTGGCATCAAGGCGCTAGAAGCGACGTTCCTAACCGATATTGTTTTAACTGATCACTAATTTGACAAATCGTAGCAGATGAAAAAAAGACACGATCTTGCTAAGTTTCTTGAACTCCTTCTTAGCAAGACTAATCGAATCGGTGAAAGTGCATATATTTATAATATTTTTTATTCCTTATTCCTATATTTTTTATTTTATTAAGTGTATTATTTTATGAAATTTAAGTAAACCTTACCTTTATAATTTTTTTGGGTATTTCTCGTTATTATTATTTATTACATAAAACTACAAAACATAGACTATTTAATTATATTACATTAAAACAGACTTGTAATAGTGTATCTGATATACCTACTATACATGTACTTTCATTTCATTCCATTTCAGTTTACCTACATAATATATAGGTATATAATATAGTCTGATTTGAGATTTTTGTATCTTGATAAATATTGTGATTAACAAGTTCATGTTAATTGCTTTATGGTCCGTTTAAAGTAAATTATCTAAAAAAGTAATTGAAAAGAACTTTAGAAGTTACGAATCACGGGACCATTGCACAACCAAAAGGAATGTAACCCATGTTTTGGTTTAGCTAATGAGTATGTCCTTGGTGGATTCAATATATTGTGTTGAATGTTTAAATATCCAAGCTCTTGGGAAAAAAATAATTAATTAAATTACATTAATTTCCTGATCATGTTCACAGTTTATTTATGCGGTAAATTACTAAGATCGACATACTTCACTATTATGGCTTCGTTCGTTCGCAAGTGAATTCATTACATTACAAGGTAGTTCTCTACTCTAAAAAGATAGCACCTATGCTACATTATTAATGGGCTGAAGTTCCATTTTTTTCGAATTTCACATTTTGATAATGAAATAACTATGACGCAATCTATAAAAACTTCAAATAAAATTGAACTACATCTTCTACACGCGCATTTGGTTCAAAGTTGTACGAAATGCATGGAAGAAAAAAAACTTTTTATTCAATTAAAATCATGAAATATGCGTTACTTAACTGTCTAAAATTAAATTAAATCTGTTTAAATTCACATTATATATTATTTGAGGCCTTGTTCTACATTTTCTCTCGTTTGACCTCGGAACAGGACAGAATATTCATGACCATCGTGTAAGGTTTAGATGTAAAGTACATTTTGAGGGGCGAGCAAAGCGGAGCGGAGCGAGGTGACCCTCAATAGTGTTAACCGAATTATTATATGCTGAGGCAAATAAAAAAATGCCGAATTCTACTATTTGACGAAGACTCGTCAAATAGCAAGATAGTGAGCGTTTAGAAACTGACGACGCCGTTTGTAACGTGCCGTTGGCGGAATTTTACTATTTGCCTGCCACATATTTATACAAAACTTAAGTTGTATCAGCTTTTGTTTTGATAATGATTGTCGAATATGATTATTTAGGTGATTTTTTTAAATAAATACTGCAGATATAACCTTTAAAAAAGAAATTTAGCCAAAATACGAGTATCAATAAAAGAACGTATCTTGTAACATCCTGTTAAATTTAAAATGTGCCATAGCACGTAGGTCGCATATCGGTTTCGATTATAAGAGTAAATCCGTCTTCCAAACAATCAGTCAAGCGTGATCCGTCACCACCAGTACCTATCTATCTAAAGGCACGTTAAGTTTTATGATCCCATCAAAAGGCAACGTGCACTGAACCAGAAATTGTGGAAAATGGAGCACCTTAGAGCTGGTCTGCTATCGAAGCTTACGGCGGTTTATTACTTTTAAAATATTCTAGAATATCTAAGCATTTTATGCTAGAGTGTAAAATTTTTGAAACTTACAAAATTCAAGGTATACCTACAGGATTTTTACTTGAGATGAGATAGAATAGAGAGATAGAGAAATTTGGTGAAACGACTCTTTTCATCAATTTGGGGAAATAAAAAACAAAATTTGAGGTTTTTAGGAAAACGTGCTAGTGTTGAGGGAAAAAGTATGAAGTTTAAATTTTTTTATTTTCTCATTTATCATTAAAAGCTGGTAACGGCTAAATAAATAAAAAATGTTTAAATACTTTTCTATGTGCAGTCACCTGTAGTTGAAGCAGCCTATTTGTAGGCGATTGTAAATTTGTAACAGCTTTGACAATTTAATAGGAACTGCCAATAGGTAGCCTGTCGTGCTGGCGTCCGTAGGTTAAAGGTGATTTAAAAAAGTAATATAATGTCCTAAATTTTCGGCATGCCTCAAGTTTTAACAACCTCTACCTTCTGAAATTAAAAATACCGAACTCCCCAATGACTTCAAGCGAAAGTTGGCACAACATATTGTTAACAACTAATAAATTGTGTTAGAGAGGTGGTTATAGTTAGGATTCAAGTACTTAGTGAACTGTGAACTTTATTATTGTACCTACTTCTGGTCTGTGCGGTTGGACGACACTTTAACTTTTAGGTAAATAATTTTTAAAAAATCTCGTGTAAGTGACAATGTCTTCAATGAGAATAAATTATCTTTAAACCAAAAAATTTATAATAAAAATTAAAATATGAAATTACCGAAATTAACTTACAGATTCGTGAGTTCATATTTTCTGTAATTCAATAGCAATTTCCATTGTTTTTTTTTTTTGTTTGAAAGTTGATATCAAGATACATCTAAATTCATTTACGTATTAAATTTTGTTTTTGTTTTTATTGTCCGTTTCCTTTATAAGATTCGTAAAAATTTTTTACAGCACCCACTTTACTAAAATTAAATTAATGTTGCTGTTAGCCTTAATGTTGTCTCATTTATACATAAAAAAATTTGATTTGTCATTCCTAAACAAAATGAAAAAATTGTCAGTACCAAAAACGCAAAAATTGTAAGTACTGAAAATTCCTTAAAATTTTCCATAGAAAACGGCAATTTCATTACCTATTATGAACCTTATTCTTTTTTTTCTTTTTCTAGCTACGGTTACTTCTCAGAGCGCCATTTTTCCACAGAAAAGTTCAAGATTCTATCAAAAGCAAGCGTTGTAAAGCCAATAAAACGTTGTAAACACAAATAATAAGACTTTAATCCTAGTGCTTTCAAAGCACCTGAAGGTTGAAACAATACAGACAAATGAGAATTTAAAACTTCACAAGACTACACAGTGAACATCCGTACCCTTATATAAACGCGAAAGTGTGTTTGTTGGTTTGTCCTTATTCCACGAAGCAACGGATCGTCGAGATTTTTTGGATAGAGATAGTTTCTGGGCCGTAGATTCGGCTACTTTTTATCCCGTAAAAATGCAAATTAAAGCAGCGCGGGTGAAGCCGCGGGCAAAGAAATATTAATGGAACCTCTCTATTACACCATCCCGTTCAGCTGCCATATAAATGCTTTAGGTGTTTGTGACGTCATGATGGCTTTGATCTTAATGAAACGTTGCACACATCTTTATATATGTTTTCCTCACACCCCGCACCGTACTCCGACCCATCTGTCATCAAGAGGTGCAAGATGGGGAGATATTCAAAAAGCGCCGAATTTGTGAAATGGTTTCAGGTAAAAATTGTTTTCCATGAAACGGTAACTGTTTAGTTGTAGAAAAGTTTATAAACTTAGTCTTCTTTACATGAACAACGTCTATATTTGTATCTTTGTTTATTTCCAGGTTAATATAAAAATTATACAACTTGCTAAGCTTTGCATAAAAACGAGGCAATATTCATATTTTGACAGCTATTATGATGGTGTTTTATCAAATTTTGCTTTTTGGGCTGTATAAAGACGTAGTCAGATATCGCTAGATAATATTTATGAAAAAAAAATATGAAGAAAATAAGCTCTTGACTTAACAATCAGTTTTTACCTTTTTGTGGAATCTTAAGAAAAATCCAGGTGTAAAGGGGCCTCTTATATCTATTAATCTACGGTTTTTATTTCCATCAAGCATTTATTACAACTAGGGTTGCCAACTACCCCGATTTAATCGGGATATTCTGATTTCAGGCTGCTGTCTCCCGTGTCCTGAAGACGGGGCTGGCGGTACGCTAATTGTCCCGATTTTCAACAACTACCAATTTTTCATTCAACTAACATGTTCTGAATTTCTCGATTACGTACGGAAATGTATTTTTTTTCCAAAATGCGGCACATACCAAAACAAATATTCATTTAAGAACAAAAATTTAACGTATTTTGTTTAGTTTTATAGTATCAGATATAATTTAATTTTAGTAAAGGTTATTATACTTGTTAAATCTGTTCATGATTTTTATTCAAGAAGATTCAGAATGAGACGTAAGTTATTGATTGACATATTTTTAGTTTGTGTAATGTTTTAATTTCAAATTGAAATTTTCAAGCTTTTCTATTTTATTATGACAAAATCTTTTTTAAGAAATCCCGATTTTATTTTGGTTGTCCCGATTTTAATTCCATTAAATCTCTAAAAACTCATTTCCAGAGTTGGCAACCCTAGTTACAACCTACCTGCTCTTGCTCCACTACACCCGTAAAGAAAGAACACACGTTACTCGTGAAATAATATCGTTATGAATTCAGTGGTCCGAACTCGGTCTGAAAGTATGAGCTGCGAACAATGACGCCTCCGGGCTTCTGGCGAAGCTACTCATGCTGAAATATAAAAGCGAATGTTTTCTCCTTTCTATTACTACCTTCCTACTCACACGCGTTATTTCATACTAGCTTCCAGCAATTCTGCCCGCGTAGACGAAAATTTTAGGTTGTGGTGAAAAATTATCGTAGCCTCATTCTCTTTCAAAACACCTCTCTGTTATTTTAGCTAGTCCAAATACAAACCCTTGCTTTTGGTGTGGTAATTATTTATCTATTACTAATAATTAAGTAGTAAAAAAGTCAAGTCTGCCCATTAAATATTTTTTCAAAAAATTATTGGAATGGGTTAGTTTTTATTAAAAGTAATTGTACTTGGGCCAAATATACATTTTTTAAATTTTCGTCTGTCTGTCCGTATTACTCCGTATGTATGATTTAAATTTAAATTCAAATAGTTTATTTTGTAAGGTACACATAACACACTTTTTACGACTCAAATTTAATCTTATAAAAATATATTTAATAAAATAATAAACGTACGAGTACATGAACTAAATTTAAGGTTTGTTTAATTTATGCAGCAATATGTACACAACGTGTAACAGAAAGATGTAACCATATTTGAAGAACTTATTCAGTCAATGTTATAGAACAACTTTTACTATGGAGCCGACCATGAAATCTCGAAAAAAATATCTGCCCTTCCATACATTTCGGCCGAGCGGCATTGCATTTTTCTATTAAACAGTAAAAAATTTTTTTTCAGGATACAGTGTTTGTTCCATAGTAAAAGTTGTTCTATACCATTGACTGAATAAACTCTTCAAATATGGTTACACCTTTCTGTTACACGTTGTATACGATTCAAATGATAGGTAACATCCAAATTGGCGACATACTGAAGAGGGGCCATGTCAAAAGTACCCGGAATAGAAGAGCTTATGTGACAATATTGATGGATTTGGAAGAGACGAAAGAGGAGTGTCTGGATCGTAGCAGATGGAAATCTGTAGTCTCTGCCTACGCCTCTGTGAGACAGGTGTGAGTATATGTAGTGAGAACGCTAGCAAAGTTGCGGGGCGCCAGCAAGTGTGCTGGGGGGCTTATCCCAATTTAGTATCTTTTCTGATTAATTTTAAATCATGAAATTGTGATATGTTGTGTTTGAAAAAAATATATATCTTAGATAAATACTTTCTGTAAATTTTTTTATGGTTCAAACGCGATACGTTATAGTTTGCTCGATCGAATAAAATTCCAAAACTTGGTCAGTTTTTCATGTTTTTTTTGTTTTATATAAAATATACATTACCAAATCTTAGGAAAATTACAGGAAATTATGAAAAATGTAGTTTAGTATGTACGTTTGCGGATAGTTTTCTGAAAATTTCAACGTAAAAACGTTTTTTGAGCCCAAAAACGTGTTTTTTTAAGACCGCGCGATGATTCGGTTGTCGTAACGTAACAGCCACGGCTCAGAACGCGCTATTTTAAACTATAATAAAAGATCATAGAGTTCAGTTCTACTTGATGCAAAATGAGGAGCTCAATGTCAGGGCTAACATGCCCTAAAAACTGTAAATCCTTTAATGAAATATTTTTTATTTAGACCCCGTATACCGATTGTAAAGAGATAAATTTAACGGCCTTAAAAAGCGTGTTTTTGTGCCCGAAGAACGGCGATAGGGCTCATCACCCATCACGTTGTGACGTAATAGTCGTCGGTGAAACGCGGGTGTACCATTTGTGGCCTGTGACTTGGATAGTTCACACTCAGAAAACCTCTGACACACCCTCGCGGATTCATGTCGTGATGATATATTAATTATATTTATTCAAATAATGTCGAAGGTTACAAAGTAGTTGTGAATGACTTATCAATTAATATGTACATCCTAAAATTTAGCAAAGCAGACCATATCTATATTAAATAAAAAATGTTTTTTAAATCGTCGCCGTCGTCGTATATAAGAATATTAATTATTATATAACTAACTGATTATAAATTAATTAGCCAACCATAACAAGAAAAATTGTAAGGACAGAAAATAGTAGTTTATGCTCAAGGGTGAAAAGGAATAAATTACGAGGACGATTTAAAACATGAGCGTAGCGAGTGTTTTAAACGTAACCGAGTAATTTATTGCTCTTACGCCCGTGTATCATACTACGTTTTTCAATGCATAGTGTGAGGAAATAAAACAAATATAATCTTGTGAACTTTAAATTATGATTGGCTTAAAAGGACTGTATCCAGAGCCGTTAAACAGTGGAAAAAAAAGTAAAACATTTAAAGAACACAGAAAAGGCTGCAGGTTAGCAAACCATTGTAAATAAATTGAAAAAGAAAAAATAAAGCCCTAGGGCAAAATCAATGATTTTAAATCATCGACTTTCTGTTCGGTTTTGATGCATAAAAAGTGGACCTTTACGAGCATTTGCATTGAAAAATCAATTTCGTCAATGCAGACATATCAGTTTAAACCTGCTTATATGTTTATCGGACATACTTTAAAAAAGGTTAACGAAAACATGCCAAACTTCACCTTCATCACCGTAGCTCTTCTTGAGAAGATAGCATTCGCTATAAGGGTTTCCTTTTATAGACAGAACCCAAAAAACCAACGTTCCGAAATAAAGGAACGAAAGGCGTAAAAAAGCTAGACTAGCATGTACACAAAATTCATGTTCTTTCACCGTTATACCTCATCAAAAATGTATCAGCTGCCGCTATATTCTAGAACTAGGCCACCACAATGCTAGTGCAGTGTACTAACTTAAAATAAGGGTTTTTATTTGACCCTGGTTTTAGGGTTCAATCAAATAACACTTTAAAAATAATACATGTAAAAATATTACATTGTGGGAACACATAATTTTATGCTCATTTGCAAAATGATTTGATCATGTCCTCTAAAAAGGCCGCTTTGGGTGAATCATACTCGTACTATGATTATGTTGTAATGCCATCTCTTTTGCACGCATGAAGAAACTTTTTTTATATGACAGATATTTATATTTCATAAAATGATAATTGACTTCTCTTGTCTTGTTGTAAAATATATTTTACAACCTATAATTATATTTTGTGTTTTCGTATATACATATATCTGGGGGCACGGCAGTGCCCCCGCAAAGTCTCGCAGAAAAAACGTGGAACGGCCGTACCATCCTTTTCTCGAAGCAACTCACGGCACTTTCAACCCCCCTGTATCTTCGTTGTGGGTGAAGCTAGAAGTCTGAAATTTCAGGAACCAAGAGTACTTACTGATCCTATATCTGACCCCAAATTACAACTTTGTACCTATATTCGATTACGAAATATCTCAAGTCAAAGTTCCCTTATTTTGTCACTGACTGACTGACACATCATCAAAAGTCTAAAGGTGTTCTAGCAGGCCTACAAACTTGAAATTTTGCATGCGGTTAGTGTTAAGTGTACATTGCAACAAAAAAATATAAAAATGTTATTTGCGGTTGGTAATTTAATATTTCCATACAAAGTCTATTCAAAATTTATGTTTCCAGCTGCATCTATAAATTTGTATGACACTAGATGACGTTGGTGGAATGCTGCTTTGCATTAAAGACGCCTAAAACGAAAAATTCTACGTTAAAGTTAAAGTGCGAAAATTAAAAAATAAAACCGGTTAAGTGCGAATCTGACTCGTGCATAAAGAGTTCCGTACCCCTACACAATACGGGTACGGAACCCTAAAAGTAAATAACAACGATAAAGATGCCATAGCAACATTAAGGCGACAAAAAACAAAGCGATAAAACGGTAGCGCCTGACAAACAATTCGGTACCTTTTTAGTACGGAACCCAAATTTTCATTATTTTACTTTAAAGTATTTACTACAGACTGCCCAAAGTTTAAATTTTTACTTGTATGTTGTATTACCGTTCTAAAGATAGAGCCTTTGTTATAATAATCTGTTCCTTGGGTAAGGCACCCTAAAAAGGGTGGTTTATAATGTTCCACACATTCACAATATTAGTCTATTTAAGAAGAAAATATCAACATTTCGTAATTAAGTCACTAAAAAAACGGTAGTTTGCGAATCCGACTGGCGCATAAAGGGTTCCGTACCCCTACACAATACGGGTATGGAACCCTAAAAGTAAATTGCAACAACATAGATGCCATAGCACCATCAAGGCGACAAAAAACAAAGCGATAAAACGGTAGCGCCTGACAAACAATTCGGTACCTTTTTATTAAGGAACCCTAATTTTTATTATTTCTTATTTTACTTTAAAGTAGTCTGCCTAAATTTTCAACTTGTATGTATAACCGTTCTAACGATAGAGCCTTTGTTATGATAATTTGTGCTTTGGGTAAGGAACCCTAAAACACATTTAGTCTATTTAAGAAGATAAATATCAACATTTCGTAATTAAGTCGCTATTAAACCGGCTAAGTGCAATTCAGACTCGCTCACGAAGGATTCCGTACTACCATCACACAATATGGGTACGAAACCCCAAATCGTTATGGTAAATGCCAACAATAAAAATGACATAGCAACATCAAGGCGACAAAAAACAAGGCGCTAAAATGGTAGCGCCTGACAAATAAATCAGCACCTTTTGAATACGGAACTCTAATATTTATATGCCCAAAATTGTTGTTTTATAAAGACAGAGCTGAAACAAATAACATCGAATAATTGGACCCCCCTTGGATTTCCATTTATTGAAATTTTTATGCTGTGATAGGGGCCATATTATTATTTGCCGTGATAGAGGACAATGTAACATATATTATGTGAAAATATTTACGCGCTACCTATAACGGCTGAAGCTGTAGACCCATGTGATAGATGGATAGACAGCGGAGGATTAGTAATAGGGTCACGGAACCTAATGATACGGAACCCTAAAAATCAAGGTAAAAGGTTATTTATCAAGTAAAGCTTTAAATATATTAAAGGAAAAATAAAGCGGCTAATGTTGTTTTATTTGTATATGCATCCTCTATGATAAGGTATATTGAAATGTCTATGTACTCGTGTGTCATTCAAAAAAGACCAGGTTTAGCTCATTATTCTGAGAGGTTTAGACATAATAATGTACTCTGTGGTTTAGACTGACAAGCCTGCCTTTCACTTCATGGTCAAAAGAAATTTTAACCTGCCTGTTGCATCTATTTGTGGATAATAGTAATAATAACTTACAGTAAAAATTAATATTGCAATGGAACCTTAAATATTGTACATAAATGACAATTCT
Source organism: Ypsolopha sequella (assembly GCA_934047225.1). Lineage (NCBI taxonomy): Eukaryota > Metazoa > Arthropoda > Insecta > Lepidoptera > Ypsolophidae > Ypsolopha > Ypsolopha sequella. The sequence continues at coordinate 17,870,281 of OW203996.1, forward strand.
TGTCCCTATACCTGGAGATGGTTCATGTTTGTTCCATTCTTTGTCATTCTCTATGTATGGGAACATTGAGTCGTCATATGACATTAGGTGTGCGGTAGTCGAGTATGTGGTAGCGTATTGGGATGAAATGCAACTGTATGTGTGTGACGAGCGTGGAGACACATGTACTCGACAGCAATGATGAAAACTACCACCTACGGTTCCGTATCCGAACTTATGGCAGCCACCGCTTTGTATCCATTTACGTTCGAGGTTTACGAAAATGGCCGTTTGAGAGGATCATTCGGTGGCGATCCTGGGATGCCAGTGAAACGTTTACGATTCTCTGGTAGTTTCTTAGGTGGTCATTATGAAATGCTCCTTCCCGATACTAGTTTCTCAGGAGTATGTCCTAATGATCAGTTAAAGGGAGTGGGTTTTAAGAAAATCCGCAGCTGACGTGCAAGAAATATTACCCGAGAAGAAAAAAAGGAGGACTACCTACAAAAAGAAATGAGATCCCATCAAAAACATAAAATGTACAAAAATGGCAAGTCTCGCAACGCAATCCTTCCACCGTAAAAAGTTGTGAGATCTTATGTAAAGCCAAGTCTGCTATTTTAGTTTTTATGGAAGCACCTTTTCATTTAAGTTAGTATGGGAGCACCTATTTAACAAATTTATCATTAATTGTTTCCTATTTAGTTACCTACCAACATTAAGTGACTGTATTAATATTAGTCATCTTTATTTCCTAATCAAATATGGTGACTTTGCAATCGCAGAGCACAAATAAAGCACTGATGCGTAGAAATATCTTCTCAAATCGCTACTAAATTGGTATTAGGTAGCTGATATGTTGTATATGTTGCTGTGCGATTGCGAAGTCACTATATTTTATTAGGAAATAAAGATGACTAATATTAATACAGTCACTTAATGTTGGTAGGTAACTAAATAGGAAACAATTAATGATAAATTTGTCAAATAGGTGCTCCCATACTAACTTAAATGAAAAGGTGCTTCCATAAAAACTAAAATAGCAGACTTGGCTTTACATAAGATCTCACAACTTTTTACGGTGGAAGGATTGCGTTGCGAGACTTGCCATTTTTGTACATTTTATGTTTTTGATGGGATATAATATTTAGGGCCTGTTTCACCACTTCCAGATAAGTGATATCCAGAAGATAAGTTTAAAAATGGAACACATTTTGTATGCGTTATATGTCATATATAACTATCAGGCACTTATCTGGAAGTTGTGAAACAGGTCCTTAATCAAACATTTATATTTCAAGTGACATGAAATAATTATGCTATAATAATTATCCATACACAAATTAAAAGTTCTTTTTTTTTTCGAAAACTAATGCAGAAATTAAACAAAATAACATGTGGAGGTGTAAATACTAATCAGAAAATAATAAGGAGATCAAGATTAAAATATAAAACCTAAATATCTAAGACATAAACTTACATATAAAAATACATGAACATACTTTAATAAATGAATACATACCTATAAAATATACACATACATATATAAATAATAAATAAACATACAAAAATTATAATAATTTTGGATATTTGAGTTCTAAGATGGGTACTCTGTTGAGAAAAATCGCTTCACTTTTATTTTAAAGTGATTTGTATTTTTCAATGCCTGAATTGACACTGGTAAGCGATTTCAGAGTCTTGCAGCGTGTACCGAAAATGAGTCACTGTAAAATCCTGTTCTGTTTTCTGGAGTAGCTATCCTTTGACTGTTGCAGGAGTGCATTTCACGCCCGCGTTCATTAATGAATGTGAACCGTTCACGGAGGTAACTAGGAGCAGAGGGATTGAGGAGAGAAAGATTATGAGCATTTATGCGAAGACGAATGAGGAGCCAATTTTCATGTTCCCATATCATTTGGTCTAAGCGTTAAAAGATCAATCAGTCAGGGAATCTTGTGTTTATACGTACTATGCTATAGATATATAGATTTGAAGGGTAAGCGGGAAGAAGGATCATAGTCAACAGAAGGTAAATTTGAAATAAGTAGAAAAAACTTGCTTAGGTTATTATTTTAGAACTCTGCTTAGTGGGCTTATTGTAATCACAGTTAATTATTGTAATAATTTTTTTTTTCTCAAAAGCAAACTTTACTATCAGCCAAGAGCCCCCCATATTCACAGTTAAAAGACAATTTTTTTACTTTTTGTACTAGTTATGACCTTTTTTTTAAGTTAGGTTTTCAAGCTTCTTGAGTCCGGTTTATTTTTAAAAGCGATATTCTGCGGACTGTGTGTTGCTCAATCATTGTTATCGAGACATTTTAGGAGATGGCACTATTTACTCAATTTTGAAAAAAACTGACAATGATCTTTCTTCCCGCGTACCCTTCATTTGTATACTTAATATATGTTAAACGATTGAGAAAAATATTGTTAGGAAACTTGCATGCCCTATGAATATTTTTTACTTGATTCCTGGTAAATAAATTCCACTAAACCGTCACATTGAACTCCAACAGCAAAATGTTATAAAATTAATGTAACAGTTATTTTAATAGTCACAGTAATGGCCGCGGTATAAATCGTGGGCTCGGGAATTTTCCCATTAGATTTTATGTATTTTTCCCGGCTTCTCTCACATTAAATTGAAAAGAAGGAAAAATGTCCATTCCGAGATTTTTAATTCGATTTTGTGGTCCTCAGATGGAGTCGTGTTGGGGAGGCATTTTGTTTTTATTTTTTATTGACATCAAAGTCATTACGGAAGCTTTCGTCTTATTTCATTTAAATACATATATGGTCACGACATAAATCTCCGAAGGTGTGTCAGAGGTGTTCTGAGTGTGAATTGTGAAATAAAATGCGACGCATTTCACCGGCAACTGTTACGTCCCAAAGTGTTGGGTGGTGAGCCCTATCGCCGTACATCGGGCACAAATACACACTTTTTATGGCATGCAGGTTTTCTTACTAATTCAGCAAGTGGTAAGTAATTCCGAGTCAATCCGCGACTCACCGTATCTTTCTAAACTTAATTATTTTGCTCGCTTCTGCTCTGAAGGATTTCTGAATGGAGACATGATGTCTTGTTAGTATTTTTGATGTGCAATGAAATATTCCCTCATTTTAAATCAGTATACATAAATTTTATCAGAATATATCACAAGTTCCCCCAAGTGCCAACAAGCTCAACCATCAAATAATGTGATTAACTTAGGTCGATGTTTCTATGACATTTAAGATTTATTGAATTTAAACAATATTGTAATATAACAAATTTATAGTTAATAAGAAATTAGTGATAATATTATAGATACTTTTATGAATAGATATTATAAAATGTATAATCTAAAATTTGCATGCCTGAATAAGGTAAATTGTGCTGAACCAATTTTGTGTACCTCGCCATCTTTATGTATCCCACAATTTATGCAAATAAATCATCTTTATCTTTATCTTTAAAAAAAAAGTATCAAATTATGAATTTTAGAGCAATATATTTTTTATAGTAATATTGTCAAACTAGGAGCCTTGAAATTTCTTGTGAATATGTTTTCATTGCAGTACCATTATATTTATTCTTTGTATATATATTTTTAGGGTTACGTAGTACCTAGAAGGTACAAAAGGAACCTTTATGGTGAGACTCCGTTGTCCATCCGTCCCTCCGTATGTCACGCCCTCATAACTTTAGCACCGTTAAAGATAAAGAGATGAAATTTGGCACAGAAATAGCATTAACTTTCCCACATATCACAAAAAAATACAAAAATAAATGTAATAGTTCAAAATACGAGTATTTCCAAAACAAAAGTGAGAAAAATAGAAAATTTTATCTTAAAAATACAATATGGGTATCAAATTCTAGGTATCAAAATTTTGATTGTAAAAATATATAGTTTGGCTAATTTAATTGCATCTTTTTCGAGAAATCCTTGAAAAACCATTAAAAATGTATGTCCCCTCTTATCTCCAAAACTGGTGGACCGAAAAATATGAAAAAAATCATGGTAATATATGTTTACGTAAAGATTACTGGAAAAATAAAGCGGTTGAGAAATCGACAAAAAAAAAATGTATCATCCACAATACGGGACCCCAGGTACGCGAGTCTGACTCGCATATGGCCGGTTTTTTTTCTTCAGGAAATTCTGAAGAAGCGCTGTTCGTTGAACGCATCAATTTAAATATGGTTTATATAATATTTCTGTCGCATAGGCCTTAATAACTAACTAATGTCTATAATTATCATAAAGTAAAGATACTTAACAGATGATTACAGCACAACTAAAGTGTATGAGGAAACCTTTGTAAGCAAAACTCTCTTTAACTCTCTACATGAACCTTCTACCAATTCATAATTTATACTGGATGAACCTACACAAGGTTATGAGGTAACCTAGGGTTTTGTACTTTGAATATTTCAGCCACTCAGAAGTGTTACCATGTTAAAGTTAAACGTCAGTCACTCGGTACAAATTACACAACTTAACATCGTTTTTTTTTTAAGAAGTTAAAAAAAGTGATATTAGTCTATGGCAATTCACGCCAATAGTACAATACAAGTAAGGTTTATGAATGAACAACTTAAAATTTAATGCACAATTAGCCATGATTTTGTCAAAACAAACTTAGAACAGCATTTTAAGCTTGTTTGGACAAAATCGTGACGAAATGTGCAATTTTTTTCAAACTGTTGATTTATAAACCTAACTTATACTGAACTATTGGCGTGAAATATCACGGACCAATATCTTTTTCACTTTTAACTTAACAAAAAAAAACAAAGTTTAGTTGTGCACTTTGTACTGAACAAATTTACTTCATTATCGAATCTAACGACGTGTATTAACGACGTGTATTTTTTTGTACATATCTGAAATATTATTTAAAGAAATATTTTAGTCAAGAAATGATGCAAGTGAATACTGTTGTGGTATAGACTTGCCCTTAGCCATTTTTCCCAGCTTATTTCAAACTAATGGCTAAGTTCCAAAGAAAAATGTGAAAACACTACCTGCCAAAATTTATTTTGTAGGTACATCCCGGTCACATTATCTCGAGACCTCGCTGGAATGCGAACCACTCGCCCCCGTTCTCCTTTCACCTACCCGCGCTCTGTATCTGAGCGCCGACGCGACGTGACGTCATCGACGCCAGGTCTCGAGATAATGTGACCGGGTTGTATATGTAGATAGATGTCAAAAGAAGGCTACGCAGGGACATAAAACGCTTGTGACTGACGTGGCCTGGATTTATGTTATAAATAGTTATAAACGAGTGTGAGGCTTCGTACCGAATTGCGCATATAGTGCATCAGTTTGTTGACGCGTTTTGATAATTCCGTTTCGCCAAAGTGCGTCGACGCGTTTCATTCATAGAAACAAATCGGAACAATTTTGACGCGAATTTCTACCTTCCTATTAGGTACCTACCTAGTTTAGAATAGGGCATATAATATAACTTCGGCAATCACGGCCTGTATCTTAAAGCTAGCTCCATTTTCACAGCTAAACTACACTGTTCTCACTTAAATTAAAACTTGCTAAAATCTTCAGAAAAGTTATTGGAAGTGTCTAGCCTGCCACCAGCGGCCGTTTAGCAAAGTAATATATTCTGCCACATGTATTGAATATTGTACCTTATCTAGTTGACGTTAGGAAGTACATTTCAATAATCATAAACTTGTGGTAGAATAATAATTTTTGTTATTCTGCCGCTAGTGGCAGAACAAATTATTTTGCTAAACAGCCGCTGGTGGTAGGCTAGACACTTTAAAAATTTTCACACGAATGACAGCTGTCAAATAGAGATTGCTCCAATCGCATTAAGTGGGCAGAAGCGGTTCGTGCAGTTTGATGCGGTGTTTTTATTTGTTATGTTGGTTATAATGAAATTGCATTGATGCAGTTCATGTGTGGATGGGACCAATTTTGACGCGCATTACGCGTATCACGCTCAATACGGAACGAACTCCGAAATTGCTATACGCATGCGTCAATCTGTCACAAGGTATTATCACTAATCCATCTATGGACATCGGGTAAAGCCTTTTCATTGAATTTATTTCATTTTGATTAAAATTTAACCGAAAATATTTGAGTCAAAGTTACATATAAAATACATAGTGAAAGAATGTTTGTTTAGTTGATTTGTGCGTAGCAGAAAACTTTTACACATATGTACGTCTACTTAAACGCTGAAAACAATCCACTCCTTATTTCTGTGTCAACTTGTAAAAATCCACTTTTATTTTTTTTTCCCTCCTACATTTAATTCAGTAAATTTGCAGCCGTATGTAAACGCGAAAGAGTTTATTTTAAATTAGGACATTCTTTAATTATGGGACACTTTATGTCCCTACGAAAATCCTACTCGATTATACCAACACTTTCAAAATATCATGTACATTAAATATATCGTCACGACATGAATCCCCGAAAGGATTTTAGGAGTGTTACGAGTGTGAACTGTGAAATGAAAGTTACAGTCCATATTTGGTACACCCGCGTTTTACCGACAATTATTACGTCCCAACGTGATGGGTGGTGAGCCATAAGCTGAGTCATAGACTAATTATTAGTCTATGGCTGAGTGAGCTTTTTAGGGCATGCAGGTTTCCTTACTATGTTTTCCTTCATTGTTCAGCAAGAACAAATACTATGCACATCAATTCCTAAAAACTCATTGGTGCATGCCCGCCCGGGGATCGAACCTGGATCTCAAGATTGAGAGGCCAGCGTTCAACCCCTGGGCTACCGCCGTGCCCCTGCTATATATATAATTTGCAGAACTTTGTTTGTAGAGTTCCGGAGAATCCGTTTGAATACCATTGCTTACGAAAACATTTCAGCTCAAAAATGTCCTGAAAAATATCGGAAGCCTTCTATTTCCACTTTAAAGGGAATTTATTAAAGGAAGCACTTCTTGCTAATTGGATTATAAATGAGGCAGCTTTTATAAAAACATTAAAAAACAAGTAGGTATGAAATAAAACCCTAACAAGCCACGACTGGCCAAGAGCGAAAGACAGTCTTCAAAAATGTTACATTCTTTAGAATAAAATAATGAAAAAAATGTTTCGATATCAATTTATTTTCTAGACTTGCAAATAGACCAAACACCATATTTTCTAAACACATCTATAATAATTGTTATAAACTAGTATTTTAATAGTAGTTTATGCTACAAGGGCGAAAAATAATAAATTACGAGGATGATTTAAAACACGAGCGTAGCGAGTGTTTTAAATGTAACCGAGTAATTTATTGCTCTTACGCCCGTGTATCAAACTACGTTTTTCAATGCATAGCGTGAGGAAAAAAAACAAATATAATCTATTGAACTTTAAATTATGATTGGCTCAAAAGGACTGTATCCAGAGCCGTTAAACAGTGGAAAAAAAAAGTATTACATTTATGGTACACAGTAAACTGTAAATAAATAAAAAAATATATATAATAAAGCCCTAGGGCAAAATAATCGACTTTCTGTTCGGTTTTGGTGAATAAAAAGTGGGCCTTTACGAGCACTTGCATTGAAATATAAATTATAGTTCAACGCCGCGTGTGTCTGTATTTATGTTTACGCTAACCACAGAAACTACTGTGGGGATAGAAACTATGTAGGAAACTATTTGGAAGAGGCGAAAGAGGTGTGTCTCTACTTACCCCTCTAGGAGACAGGCGTGAGTATATATATGTATGTACTGTGGGGATTTTTATTCGGTTTTTACCATTAGACAAAATAATCCACGAGGAAGGCTTAGGTATACCTATATAATCTAAAAATGCTATAATTATTTTGGTCGATTAAGTCGGAAAAAGTCGTGCTTCTTGGTAGCGTCTATGGCATGATTCGTGTCCGCTGCGAAACGCACAAATTAAGATGGTGCTTATTATTTTTGAATTAAAGATATTAAATAAATGTGATTTATGGCATTTCACGAACATAGTCATGTTAGTCAGTTAGGCTTTTCTGGCAAAATTTGGTTATTGAATGCATCATCTTGTAAATGAATGGACACCTAAACTTAAAAGCGCCTTTTGTTTTTGTGTGCCCATTAATTTACAGCATAATGCATTAAATTACAAAATTTTGACAGAAAAGCCTGACATTTAACTACGTTCGCGAAATGCCATGAATCACATTTAATTAATATATTTAATTCAAAAATTAGAAAAACCATCTTAATTTGTGCGTGTCGTAGCGGACACGAATCTTTCCCCCCTTAAATCGATAAAGTTATTTGAATATAGTGTATGGTGAAATTGTTTCTTTCAAAGAGTTAAAGTCCACAACACTATATGTCTATCTATTAATATCAGCTCGGAATAACAAAAAAAGCTTTAATAGACACGTAGTAAAACCTCAGTCTAAGTAAATCTCTGTGAGCCCTACGCTTCACCACAGGTCATCCGGCCATATTCAGAGTCCCAAAGTTGGAACTCGAATCGAACTAAGACGAGTTATTTCCATACTATTTGACACTTGGGAGTGCTAAATTCAAGCTCAAAGGGAACTGTGAATACAAACCTTGGTGTTACCCGTGCGAAGCATACATAGGCGGGTCGCTAGTGATTATTATTTTTGTCACGAAATTTATCAGAGTCCAAGTATCGGTCAAACAATGTGGTAACTATTAGTATAATATCACTGCGGTTTGTGGTAAAAATCTATACCACACATGTACCGGTGTTTCCATACCAAAACAGTTCATAGCTGTATGTGTAAATAAATAAATAAATAATTCCTTTGTAATCAAACAAAAACGTATTCTGAGCGTGGCACTGTGCGTCACCATTATTTTTCATAAATTCGCGGAATTATACCCCGAGGCATGCTTCGGTGGGAGACTAATTAAATTTCTGTAAATACATTTGCTTTAAATTAAATATTTTCTTTCATTTCCTCTGTTTGTTGTTGCATATTTTGTAAATTAGTGCGTTGTTCGTTTCCTGTTCTTTTGAGCCCTTATTCAATATGTGACATGACTTCCGGTGTTGTGGTTTTAAATTTCAGTTGGAAACATAAAGGTTTAAATTGTGCATGGTTGGGGTTGAGGGTTAAATATGGATGCGCCTCAGGGCAATGTGCCCCGGACAAAGACCGAAAATACAAGTTTAAAGCTACAGATATATTTATTTCACTTTAATGTATTTGAATCGATCTATATGTCTGTATACTTTTCACGAAAGGTGAGCAAATGTATATAATATAAACGCGTTCGCGTTGCTACGACGACGTAGCAAGTGACACTACTACTACATCGTAGCACACACAGTGCTACAAGGATCTTATGGCGCGTGGATTGCTTGTGTCCAAAATCGGAACTAACACCGATACCATACTCCTTGTTTCACAGCTGCGCCCCCCTGTCACTCTCATCCAAGCGCCATCAGGTCCTAGTAGCACTGTACTCATAGCATAAGTGCTCTATTTTTTTTTTCGTTTGCAGACCCGCTACGTATATATGACTCTTACAAGTTTGCATCGCAGAACTCATTTATTAATTTGCTTATAATCTGTTCATTCAAAATTTTTTTGAGCTAAAATGTTAACAGCTTTAAAATTAGCATGATAAGACACCTTGACACGGTGACATTCAGATGCATGACCGTCGCTCCCCATCTGCAAGGTGATTCCCCCCTCCCGCTCCCTCAAATGTGTGCCCAATTAGATTTGTGCTACTTTTAGAAAAAAAAATGCAAGAAAGTAGTTCATGCCCGATTTTTTTTTTAAATTAAATTGCCCACAAATAAGTTTCTACATTTATTTTGAAAGAAAATGTAGTTTTCGAGAAACGTTAACAGAAAGCTGAAAACAATTTTAGGGCATAATAACGAGTTTTTTCGCTAACAAAAAATAACATAAATCATGTGCAAAGTCAGCAATATAATTATTGAATCTGAGATTTGTTTATGAATTTTTGCTTATAGTTGATTTTTCATCAGCCTTCTGTTATCGTTGCTCGGAAACTATCTCCTATTAAAATAAATTTAACAACATAATGATAGAAAATTTTATAATAAATAATTTTGAATTTTACCATTTTCTCGTAGCAAACACATTTTTTCTGAAAATAGTATAAAACCTTAATTGGGCACATATTTTAGAGGGGGAGGGGTGATTCGCCTCGTATAGGGGGAGGGACGGTCATGCATGTGAATGTCACCGCGTCAAGGTATCATAACATACTAGTTTCAATGCTAACATTTTGCCAAATTTTCCATACATTGAAATCCAGATTTATTAGTAAATGAAATTGGCGAAATGCGTAGCAAGTGGCACATGTACTACGTCGTAGCACATACTCGTGATAATTATATATACGAAACATTTTGGATGCGTCACTGGATGTGATAGTTTTGTAGAAAGAATATTTGAGTAGCGTGGGCAATATTGAAATTAAATATTTACGAGTACAATAATATATAGTGTATCCTCACGGTTTTTTTAATTTTTCAGAGAATATACGCCATTTTAGGATACGGTATTAATTATTTTGGTAAATTAATTAATTTATTCATGATTTTTTTTTTATTGTAGGATATAACGTCACTTGAGAATTTTAGATATATGATTGTGATGTGTGATTGCTTATATAATATTGCTTATATAATATGTCTGTATCTGTCTATCTACTCATCTGTTAGATCAATCGGAAGCAAATTATTATAAATTTATCTCGATAGCAAAGGACACGTTTCTAAACACAAAATTTGTTTGCTTTTTCGTAACAATGTTCATCATCATGAGGTTTTTTTGACCACAAGTTATAAAACACGGCATATTAAACCGAAATCTCGAAATTGTTTTAGAAATAACACACCTTAACATAATTTAATCTATGCGAGTTACACCTAGTAATCCTGGGCAGTAACATAGAAAAATTTAACCAGTTTGTAACAGAATAAGTAATCAGAACCAAAGAATTACTGTTGCTGTTTAATGTGGGTATACAATACAGTGGACTGTACAGTAATTAACGGAAATAAAATGAAAAAAGAACACTCACGAAGACTTAGTATACCCTGGAAATGAGTGGCAGCCATTACTTTGTGTCATTATCATCAGCTAATGGACTTGTCTATAAATGTTAATGGCGTGTTCGTATATCAGTTTTCAATAGAGCTTGCGACCTATATAGCTGTGTTCCACAATCTATCATAACGTTGCGTGTGATGAGGGTGATGCAATGTGTGCTCGTTTGTACACATGTTTTGCGTTGAATATGATAGCTTTTTTCTGATATGACGTTGTGTGTTTTTTTTTTTGTTTTAGTTTTTTTATTCAACAACAAAATAGTACACATTAATTAAGTAACGGTGGAAAATAAGTTTGTAGACTTGAACAGTTAAAAAAATTAAGCGTACAAAACTACATGTTTAAATTGGTCAAAAATTAATGGTTTTTGAATTTTACCGAATTGTTTTGGATAACTGTGGTAATTGTTGGGAAAAAAAAGTTGTCGACGTGTCAGATTTTATCCTCAACGAGTCACGCCCTTACTTTGGTGGTGTGACTCGTTGGGAATAAAAATAAAAAGTTGTCGAATAAAAGTGGGAATTGTATTGTTTGCCCAACGAGTCACACATTTCGCGAAAAAACTTGCTTGTGTACCAAATTTTAAGATTGTAGGTTACCGGGTAATACCCTATAGGTTTCGATCATCAGTCAGTGAGTTGGATTTTTCGTACGAGAACACGCTTTAAAAGACCGTATTTTTATTGCGTTGAACTGAAAACTTAAATTTTTACATCAGTGCGACCGTATTATTTGATATTAATTTCAAATTGATACTTTAAGGAAGCCGTTCTTGAGAAAAATGGCCTTGGCACCAAAACAGACAGACAGACGGACAAAAGGTACCTATTAATGTACCGTTTTTCCATGGTGAGGTACGGAACCCTAAAATTCAAAATTTAGTAAATATATTATTATTTAATGTTAATAAACATTTTTCAAGCTTATTTATTTCTATGGTTTATTTTTCAATATTATAACAATCAAAATATATCGAGCAAAAATATATTTCTATTGTTTTACTATTAACAAATCAACCAAAGTAATATTATAACATAATACATATTATCTAATAAATAGACAAATAATATGCCTAAAAGTTTACCTTTGGTGAACGGTGAAGGAAAAAACATCCTGAGGAAATTTGCTTGCCCTAAAGAGCGTGTATTTGTGGCCGAAGAACGGAGATAGAGCTCACCACCCATCACGTAGTGACGTAATAATCGTTGTTGAAACGCGGGTGTGCCAAGTGTTGACTACTTGCATTTAACAGTTCACATTCGGAATCCCTCAGGGATTCATGTCGTGACGATATGTTATCTATATTATGTTGTATGCCTAAAAATATGAGCTTTTCTGGAATCTTTATCCAATATTTGAACCCGCACATCGCGAAGCTCTTAGCAGTAAATATTCCAAACTTGAGCCTAAATATAAAGGCTCCAGCCTTCTCCGATATCGGCCACTTGGGTACCGTTTCCGACCCGTTATTTATATATATTTTATATATCGAGTCTATGAAACGAACCACTGAGTTGCCCAAGGGAACATCGTTATCGTTTTTACTTAATTTTGTGATCATCGTTTCTTATGGACTTCTCTTTTTAACTAATAAGTAGAGACCTGCATCCATTTGCATATTTAGCCCCTTCCACCGTATATTGCATATTTTGACTACAAAACTATTGATGATGCATATTTTCGCGCCATTTTTTTTATATTTTGCCAGAAACAATAAGTGCCAATTATTATTTCAGTGGATGTAGAACGGCTATTTTCTGCTTATAAATGTGTACAGCGATCGAAGACAATCTTACCACCAAATATTTGGAACGATACCTGATGCCTTATTAGCTAAGTTCAAAATCTATCGCTATTCCTTTCAAAATTACGCGTGATTGGCTAGAAGTGATGAGTCACGTCACTAGAAGTGATGAGTTTCTAGCCAATCACGTTACCTTTTAAAGCAATAGCGATAGACGATTTCATGACTATTTCCTTACACAATCGCACCTCTGATCGTTTTCTGTTTACAATAGTAGCAAAATGTAGAATAATTTGTAAAAAAACTTTTGTCCGATATAATAAATAAAATTATATTAAAAAATTATGTTAGTTTTGAAATAAAATAACTAAAAATGTAGCAAATTTTTCGTGCATATTTTTAGCATTTCATATTTCCAGCTTTTTATGTTCCATATAATCCGGTTTCTACGAATAAGTTCACTTTATTTATAAAAAAGTATTTTAGACATACTGTGCGTGCACTAATAATAGGTGCAGTCTGTGTATACCTAACATTAAATTTGATTTGGTCCACGAGCGTACATTTTTTCTAAAGTACTCTTTGCAAAGTATGTCGAATAAAAAATAAACAGCAAAAGATAACAGCATTGCTAGAATTTTGTCGCAAAGTATGTATAATCAACTCTTTTGTACCCATTTTGTACCCAATTATTCAAAAGTATTCAACGTCAGTTTTCGCCACAAATTGACGTTGTTGCTAGATACGAACTTGAAACAAACATAATACATATAATGAGGGCTTTTCATGACAGCTCTCAATCAAGTTTCACCAAAATGAACTAGATGGCGCTGACGTGTGTTCTAATGTCAGAAATGTATGACGTAATAAAATCTACTCTATGCCAAGACCTAACCTACATAGACCGAGTTTGTGTCGCTTTTCTTTCTTAGGTATTTCTTTCACTCATTTTGAAATTTGGCGTGCTACTCGTGTTAATTTTTTGATTTCTTTATTATTTCTATAAGACCTTGCTAGCCTACGGACATTGATACCTGCCTTGACGAATACCTGCTGCTTGTGACCCGGACTCCGAACTTTTATTACGATTGACCCTCGCTTACTTATTGAATCCCGATACTTGTCTTTGTTTGCGACGACTTACGCCCATAAACATGGCTAGCCCATGCATTGTGCATTATTGCAAAAATATAGGCACCCACCGTTTTCCTAAGGACGAATTGCGAAAAGCCCAATGGATTCAAGCCATAAAACACATAAAGCCTGGATTAGAATTTAAGAAGTATTCTTTTATCTGCTCTGCTCATTTTCTACGAACAGACTTCGCAATAACCCCGACATTTTTGAGAAAATTAGGTAAGTGTGTACTTACCTACTTCATTAATATTAAAATGATTTATTAAATTGTTAGTAAGTAACCTAATCTATGTATGCACTTTTTTTAGATCAAGCTCCGAAAATTCTGAAAAAGGCCGCTATTCCTTCTGTGTTCCCATGGACTAGAGTCTCTGAGGAACAAAACCAAGCATCTCAGGAACATAACCAAGCATCTCAGGAACATCCGCCTTCAACAACACTGATTTTCGATCCATCAAAAGCACACACAACATATTGTCGAAGTAAGTCTATCCAAAAATTATTATTTGTTATGCATGGCTGCAAAGTTTTTATTTGGCGTAAGTACTTGCAAAATAACTTTGCTGCCGAGCGAAACACACAATTTTTCATTTCACTACAATGAGAAAAATGCTAATTGCAAGACACTGACATTGTAGTAATTTAAGTACGCTGGACATGTTGTGCCATATAAAATGACAATTCTTTGTTTTTATTTTATTGTTGTGAATAGCATTGAACTAGATTTGTATTTGAACAGTTGTTTTTTTTTTTTGACAGCTCCTCCGGTAGCATTTATTGAAATGCAACCCTTTTTAGAAACACATCTGGGCATAACCGAAGATCCATTGCAACAGTCAAATCAAGAAGAGGAATTTCAAGAATCAGAATTTGACATATTGGATATTACAGCTCAACTATTAGATCAAGATACAGACATGACTGAAAATCCACTATTGAATCTTGACAAGGATGATTATGCTTTGGAAATTGAAATTGGTACAAAATCTGTCAGAACGCAAACCCAGGAAGATAGGGTTAAACCTCAACTCCATAATATTGCATCCATTCAAACACAGACCGAGGGCCCTAGCATGACATGTGGGTTTAGTATTTATAATTACATTGATGATGAGAAAGCCCTTAAGTTTTATACGGGCCTAGAAAATTTTGAAAAGATAATGTTAGTGTAAATCTGTACATAATTTGAAATATTATAATGGTCAACCCCCTAAAAATATAGATGCTTTAGAACAATTTTTCATGACATTGATTATTTTACGAAGGCACTCAACTTTTCAGGAAATAACAATTTTATTCAAAATTACACTGAAAGAGGTATATACTATATTTGTCACATGGATCCGATTTATGTCTCTTCAATGGAAGAACTTGGATCTATGGATAGACAGGGAAAACGTTAAAGCATATATGCCAATAGACTTTCATGAAAAACACCCAAAAACGCGAGTTATCCTAGATGCTACTGAGTGTCCTATCAAAAAACCAAAATTACCTTTGGCACAACAAGTAACGTTTTCCTCATATAAGAACAGAAACACAATTAAAATTCTGATTGGGATCACACCTGGCGGAATGATAAGTTATGTGTCTCCATCTTATGGAGGATCGGCTACTGACCGACAAATCATAGAAAGAAGTTCCATATTAACCAAATTTGATTATAATGATGAAATTATGGTGGACAAAGGATTGAATGTACAAGACATTTTCGTTCCCTATGGTGTCAAGATAAATATGCCAGCTTTTTTTAGAAAAGGCAACCAAATTCCATCTGAAACACTGGCCTCTAACAGAAAAGTAGCAAGTAAACGAGTGCATGTTGAACGAATTATTGGCATGTTGAAAACCTATAAAATTTTAACTCAACCAATGAACCAAACCGAAATTTTACTCTCTAGTGATATTATTTTAGTTATTGCAATGCTTGTTAATTTTAGGACTAATATAGTTAATAAAAATTCTTGAGCAGTTACATATTTACTTTTTTATTTAACTACTTCCCATATACTTAATGATACAAAAATCGATCCAATAGTACTTTTTTGTAATATGTATCATAAAAATATTTCAGCTGCCCACACATATTTTTCAGAAATTCCTCATCTCTTTCTATTTTTATTAGGTAATGATCACACATTGTAAATATAAAAAAATTTGCCATATTTCGCTGCGAGACAAAAAGCTGACCCTGGATTTGGTAGTAATAATCGTGGGTTTTCTTTAATTTAAGAGTGCCACTTTTTTCACATAGGTATAAATATGGCACACTTTCTGCAGTAATTTTCTCATTTCTTGCCGTGTATGGGCATTTCACCTCCAGTACTTCATCATTTCCTACCATGCCATCAGGAGTGCTGCCTAGAAATTGGACCTCTGGATGGACTATAATTCCACACTTCGTCACAGATGAGCCAGTAACTTCCTCAAATTTTTTTATGGCTGTTGGCTCGTATTTCCTACCATGTTTTATGGCAAGACTCTGCAGATTATTTATTTTCAATAAAGTTCTTGCCAATTTTAACTTATTGCTTTTTTGCTTACATATTTTTCCAAAATTAGAACTTTGTAGTCTCATGTTTCGTTCTTTCAACCATTTCCTCTTATTTGTTTGTGTTTTAGTTTCTAAATCTTGTAGTTGTTCTTTATTTAAAACAAGAGAATCGAAATATTGCTCTTCTGCAGTCTTTTCCAAATAATCATGGTCTTGATACAAGCTTTTTTTGTCTGCTGGCTTTATCAGTTGGGCTATGGGAATAGACGGCATACTGGCTTTTCCTCCACAATAATTAGATATCAGGTTCTTAAATTCTTCTTGATATTTTTCTGCGCTCTCTGGTGTCTCAGGTCTGGGATCAAATTGTGGCATTCTTTTCATTATATCATCCTTGAATTTTAAAGTGAGATGCTCAGCTTGAACTGGATTGCCAGTATAACTGGTTCGGGGGTGGTGAAAAGTTTGTAGGGTGCTGGTACAGCTCATTTTTAGTTTGATAGTTTTATTTTTGTGAAAATCTATGATTGCACATATTAAAACAATAATATGTTTACATTGGCCATAAGGTCCTGCCCCTGCAGCACATTCGCACTGGGTCTCTAAGATCATTTGATCTGTCGCCTTGATTGTAATATTATATGAGACATGTTTTCTCATTTCCGAGGCACATACTCCAGTGACATAGTAATCACCATCTTTGAAGGTCGAGCGGCATGAAATAAGGAAATACTGTTCATACATATTATGTGAACTTTCTACATCTTCTCTTTCAGCCAGCTCGCAAAATGTTTTCAGTTCTTCCTCTGTCAATCTTGGCATCGCAGAGTTGCTAGTTACATCCCGGAAACAATCTGGACTCGGCACCACTATCTTGAAAACTGACACTGGATCATTAACAAGTGGCCCAAACAGCTTGTCATAATCCTCTAGTCTGAAACAAAGTAATAAAAATCTTGAAATCTTATAAATACAATATTCTATAATAATGATCTATCTATGTATATTGGCATACATAGATAGAAGGTGAATATGGATTGAATGGGTTAATTTTGCGGCAGAACCCGTGTCACAAATGGTGGGGAAATGAGAAAAGCCATCATGCTCCGTCACAATTTTATGAAACTACTACTTTATGGTGTGAGGAGTGAGCTACTGTGATTGTTATTTTACACTGCAAATACTAAAATTGGGTTGTGTTAGGTTCAACAGTGACAACACAGCCGAAAGGAGCGAAGCAGAGTGAGGCGTCCCATGTAATGGTATGCAAAACCACAGGCCACGTTTAATGTGCTTTATTTATACATGATTTTATTTTCAAAAATGATTTTTTATAAAATCATTCGAATTTCAAAAAGAAAGGTACGTCACGCAAGAACGGGTGTCACAGGGAGGTTTCCTGACCACCCGCCTCCTCCCTTTCAACCTCTCCAACCCAAAATCAGGTGATTTCTAAATATAATAAGTATATAATCCTTACCTCTGAACGAGCACTGCTTTTTTTCCAGTAATTTTAGCATTACGTGCCTTAAGCTCGCTTTTGAGATCTGCGAGAGACCATGCACCATAGTCTTTGTCCATGATTACAAACAAATCCAAGATATGAGCCGGGGCGTCGTCGCAAAGAGAAGTATCGAGATCCAATGGGTAAGCGAAGGTCAATCAGGTAAACAAGGTTCGGAGTCCGGGTCACAAGCAGCAGGTAGTCGTCAAAGGCAGGTATCAATTTCCGTAGGCTAGCAAGGTCGTATAGAATTAATAAAGATATCAAAAAATAATCGCAAACAAACACCACGCCAAAACTTAGAATGAGTGATAAAGAAAGAAAAGTGACAAGCAGGGTTGCCAGATATCAGCTACCCCAATTCGCCTAATTTTGACTACCGAGTAGTCTAAATCGCCTAATTATTTATTTTCGTCAAGTAGCCTAATTCGCCTAACATTTTGAGCTATGTAGCCTAAATTTAGCCCAAATAAAGAAGAAACGTACAGTGCAACTATAAAGTCATGAAATAAATAGGGGCGCCACTTTCTTAAAATGTGAGTTAAAATGAGTTAAAAAGATTGTTTTCTCTATGATAAACGCGTTTGTCTATCTCACTCCTACAAATTTAGTGGATGCAATGGAACGCAAGCAGCGTGAAAGAACTGCGGACGTACTATATTACGTTTTGTTACAAGCATTTTATGGAATTATTCAATAAATTCGGAGTAATCCTGAAATAGCCTAAATCGCCTGTTCTTTTTTCCTAGGTAGGCTAAATGGCTACTGGTAGCTGATCTGCTTTTTTGGTCGCCATTTGACTCCTTAAGGTAGCCTAAATGGCGATAATTCGCCTAATCTGGCACCACTGGGACCAGTGCTACTAACTTTTTCTTCCCAAGCCCACCACCCACCACCCGAAAATCATCAAACTGATTTTCTTTGTTTTTTTACACCAATAAAGACTCCACAGGTCCACTTGAGACTGAGTTTAAGATAAGAAATTAATAAAGGTAGATATTATAAATCCGAAAATGTGTCTGTTCTGTTTGCTGCTTTTTCAGTCTGAAACTACTGAGACGATTTTGATGAAATTTATTGAGGGGCAGAGAACAACATATGATTATTTTTATCCCAGAAAAATGCGTTGTTCTCCAGGGATCAGGAATTTCTACACCTTGATATCTGTCAGTTATGTCACCGGCCACTCTAAAGACATCTGCATCTGTCACTTTTGACTTATAGAGCCAGTCATGTCATATAATATTATACTATATTATAATAAAGATTTCCATATATTTAATATTATATAGTACCATTTTCTACATAAGTGTTAGAATGTCGTAAAATCAATAATGAAATAGCGTTAATTACCTAATTCTTTGGATAATGTAACTTAAATTAAACTATTATCGAAAAAAAAAATTAAACTTCAAATGTTTTAGTGATAGACTGTCGGGGTTTCTAAACCTCCAGTTTTAGTGCAAATTCCCTAAGTTGGCAATACTGAATCAGGAACCATAGAGTACATTGTATATTTTTGACATTAGATCACACGTCAGCGCCGTCTATTGACCACATCCTGTACTTTTTTTTTTTTTTTAATGCTTGCTGAAAAGCCCTCATTACTGCAAATGGCTACAAAGAAAAGCATCATGGGTAGTATAACAACAGTTATGTAGTTTTATTTTCTCTTTGCATAAGATTACCTGAGAGGAAGTATTGCTTCTGTAGAAGGGATTAGCTTGAGTTTGAATGGAAAGACAACCTTTTTATATTTTCTTTTTATATGTCTTGTGTACAATAAAGTGTCCATTCATTCATTCATTCTTTCATCCATTCAATCTTAAAATAGTTTTATAAATTCTATTCTAATTAAGTCCACTTTTCTTATTTTTTCAATGCATGTGCTCGTAAAGGCCCACTTTTTATACATCAAAACCGAACAAAAAGTCGATTATTTTGCCCTAGGGCTTTATTATTATTATTTTTTTTAATTTGTTTACAATGGTTGGCTAACCTGCAGCCTTTCCTGTGTACCATAGACGTTGTACTTTTTTTTCCACTGTTTAACGGCTCTGGATACAGTCCTTTTGAGCCAATTATAATTTAAAGTTCACAAGATTATATTTGTTTTCATTTCCTCACACTATGCATTGAAAAACGTAGTATGATACACGGGCGTAAAAGCAATAAATTACTCGGTTACGTTTAAAACACTCGCTACGCTCGTGTTTTAAATCGTCCTCGTAATTTATTCCTTTGCGCCCTTGTAACATAAACTACTATTATGCACCGGATTTATCTATTCCTTTTTGAAATATAAGAATCGTAATCATGGGTTGAAATATGATTTAAAAAGTTAATATTGATTGATACAGTCAAGTTTATACTAAAAACCTGATAAGTATTCAATAACAAGGATATTTTTTTTTTAATTGTTTCGTTTGCTTTGTGTTTACTTATTTTATTTTTGGCTTCCCATATCGACTAGGAATTGAACAAAAACAGGAGCACAAAAAATATTTTAAATTTTCACAAAATAGTACAAAATTTTTGTTTTATTCTTACGAGTTATTGCTTACATTTGAAAGACATAACTTAAGGGGGAGCGATTCTTATCCACTACAAAACGCACAACCTTATTTTATACTTAAAAAAATGTGATTTATGGCATCTCGCGAACATAGTTAGTCAGTTAGGCTTTTCCGGCAAGATTTTGTTATTTTATGCATAACGTTGTAAATGTATGGACACACAAACTTAAAAACGATTTTTAGTATGTATGCCCATGCAGTTACAACGCAATGCGTAAAATAACAACATTTTGCCGAAAAATCTTTTCTGAAATTAAACTATGTTCGCGAAATACCATAAATCACATGTATTTAATACCTTTAATTCAAAAATTAAAATAACTATCTTAAGTTTAAGTTGTGCGTTTCGTAGACGGTACGATTTGTTTTCCTTAATGCCCGATCTATTAATTGCTGATTTTTCTCTACAACCAAAAACATTTAAGTCCACAAAAAAAGAAAAAGAACAATATCATTTGTTATAAACCCTATTCTTTTACATTGTTACTACGCATTTACGTTGAAATATCCTTAATCCGAAATATTCCTTTAACGGGACACCTGACGCTAGAACATCAACAACACCAGGTTTTCAAGGGTTCATTGGAAGAAACGAGGTCTCTCCTCATATTGAAGAAAATATGTTTGATTTATCGATCTTTTATCTAGGGATTCCACCTATAAACAATGTTTTAAGATTTATACTTTTGTCAAAAAAATAATGTTTCGCACCCTCTTTTTTTTGGTTTTCAAACGTTCGTTTCAAAGACGCGGTTAAGAGATCAACTTGATTTTTTTTTATAAAATGGGCAGTAGAAATTTGAAGAGATGTTACCTAAATCACAGATAATATAGCCTAAATCCAATATTTTATTCCCTACAAAATATTTCAGTATTACCTAATAACACACCAATTTGTTGTTTCGCTGCGTGACTAGTATTACGCATCCAAGAACAAGAGGCCAAAAAGCCAACATATAATCGCCTCTATGAAAAGCAAATAAGGTCTTTGCCATTAGACTTATTGTGCTGGACGGGTACTAAAAAAAGTTGCTAGGGTATGCCATCCTCTTAAGCTAGACATTTACGTCGTCTACAACAATATCGGTCTCTATGGAATCGTTTCGGATGACTATTATTTATGGACTTGTATTATGTCTCTGTAACGGCTTATTGCAGTACTCAGGGGAATTTCAGTAACCGGTTTTAACCCCATTTTTTTATGTTCTGTGTAGAATTTTGCTGACCCACTTTTCGCTATTCTGAACCTCTTTCGCTATCTAGTCCCAAAAACATACCCATACTGCCTAAAATCATTACAATCATAAGTAAGCATGCCATTAAAGTTTTTGTCTGTACTTGCCTAGATCCACCTTTGTAACGTTTTTGGTGTTTTTATATTTTTGATACTATCTATTCTAGGGAGAAGATGATATAAGGCTTGATTCCTACCATTGGCCACAATTTAGGGATCATCTTAAAAAAGGCTGTCGATGAATAATAGACTGCCCATGAAGTTTTGTTTTGAGAGTTTTATGAAATATGTTGCCATCCCTCACAGAGACAGACGCCATGGCCTCCACTCACACAATAAGACACTAACCCCCGGTTTCTGAAAGGCCAATCAATGTTAACAGTAGATTAAAAAATAATTATCTGCGGATTAATTAAGCCAGAAAAAGTGGGAATTTTACATTGAAATCAAAAATTAACTAAGTTAATTATTGATTTATCACTATTCAGACTTCATATATGCTTTATTTTCACCGTTATTTGCGGTTAAAGTTTTTTTAATCTACTGTTAACTTTGATTGGCCTTTCAGAAACCGGGGGTAACTGTAATACTTGTTTATCTCTAACTTTAAGCTATAGATTTAAAGGAGCGAGGTCTTCTGGAACAAGTATTTCTATACTTAAAAGAAGGCCCCAGCATTGTAATTTAATGTATTACTGGTTATTGAATAAACATTTTTTTAATTTTTCATTTTCGTCCCTTTTTTCAAAATAAAGGTACTGTAGTAGCGAAAACAAAAAAAACATGGGAGTAAAAAAAATTTACTGTCAAAATAGCATATCGGTAACGGTAAAACGAACCCACAAGTATTTCCTCTACCGAAAAGAAAATCTCTCAATGCACCTAATTAACTTTTTACTTCAAAAAAACTTTACCGTTTTATCACAGCCACCTCTATTCTTAAATGCCTAAATATTTAATGTGTAACGATTATTTTCGTTTCCTCTCTAAATAAACCCTCGAACACGCGCCAACACAAGCCAGTGTTGTGGTGAACGTTCCTATAAGATTGATCGTACGGAAGTTTTCTACGTGACTATCTAAAAATAAATGTTCGAAGAAAAATAATGGTATTTTGTGAACCTATTTTCCCAGATTTTTCCATTGGCATCGAACACTAAGAGATTTGATACAATAAACTAAACGCTAAAGTAAGGATTTTTATGCAAAACACGAGTGTTACTATGGTACCTACTTTTGAATTTGTAAATTGCTCAAAATAATGGCAGTAAGAAGAGGGCGAAAACAAATTTCCAACAAAAGTATTTATTATAAAACCGCTAGAGACCCAATCAACAACAGAGACGAAAAATAATTCTCGACCTTATTTCTTAAGCCACGCCTTATTCCTTTCTCCTGATTGGCCTTTAGGGCAGCTTTACCGAAACGAAGCACCCGAGGTTCATAAACGAATGTCTTCTCATTTTTCGTGAAATTGTTATAAATAAAGACAATATTTTAGATGATCGTAGATAAAGTATTGTGTGCAACTGAACATAATTAAACATTGGGAAGCTCGTGCTAAATTATGACGAAACTCACTTCGTTTCGTAAACAAGCACTCGTGTCCCAATGTCTCACATTATGTCACAGTTGCACAAAATATTAAAGTTTCCCAAACGTTGGATTTGAAGCTTAGTAGACTACTATTACTATTAGTTTACTATTAGTCCTTACATATGAAATTGGCGTTTTGTGTGGAGAATTTGAAGGAAACTCAATTTTCAGTACCAACATTTTTACTTTTTTTTATGAATGACAAATCCCAATTTCGTAGTTTCTATCGTGTATTAATAAGACAATATTAAGCTAACAGCAACATTAATTTAATTTTTGAAAAGTGTCACCTGCATAAAATTATTAAGTACGAATCTTATCATGGAAATGGGTGGCATTTACGACGAACTGTTTTTGAAGATTTAATTTTAGTTGTCAGACTGAAATTAAAATAAATTTTAATACGCCGATGTAAAACCTTGAAATCAACTTTCAAACAAAAGACAAATAATGAAAATAGCTATTTAATTACAGGAATTATAATATGAACTCATGAATCAGTGAGATAATTTTGCCAATTTCATAGGCAAGCAGTAAATATTTATTTGACTTCACTATTTGTATTATTTATAAGTTATAACTTCCCTATTCGTGCGTGATGGACAAACGGCGTCTGAAAGTCTGAATAATAGGGATGCAAGGATTACGAAGCGGTGCATCGTTTTGCATCTGCAATCGTAATAATTACGATTAATAACGAAGCGATGCATTGAGTAAGAATCGTGACGATTATTAAATTGAAAGTTCTTCAGACATGGGTATGAGTCCCTTTGCCTTCTCACATAGTGAGAGAAGAAAAAAAAGTCAATTGGAGCTAAGAATTTTACGAGTGAAAATTATTGTTTGTCAATTTAATTATTTAAATTATTAATCAGTTAGTGAATAGTCTGGCGTTAAAAAGTGTATTTTGGCGTGGAGATGATAGCCACAATGCCACAAAGAAAGGAACATAGGTAGTAATATCTGGAAATATTTTACAAAAAGCATTTTTTTTATAAACGTAATACATCTGTTACCGTAATGAATAACGATTATTATCGTAATCGTAATCGTAATGGCCGAATCGTTGCATCCCTACTGAATAACTAACCATGTCAGAAACTAACTTGACACTGGCAAAAATTGGCGCTTAAAATAGCAGCTGTCGTCAAGACAGAAAAAAAAATCTATTGTTGGCTTGGCCTGATGATGTGTTATACAAGACCGATAAGTATATAAGATTTGGTGAAAGAATTGAATTTGTGTTGATTTGGCAATAAACCCCAAATCATATTTGATATACTTAACTATATCAGTTTGAATGTATATACTGGTGCCATTTCAATAAAAATAAATACCCAATTACATATTTTTAATGTCAATATTATATTTATACCGAGTACTATATGTGTACATGTTGGACAGGAAAACCATCGATCACAGACGGCATAGACATCGCGTGCCGCGTGAGGCTACGGAACCATCAATTTTATCAGAGACGCTAGCAAGTCACTCGTGCAAGTTAGCACGTGCGAGCTTTGTTTATTTGTGAGAGACCTGTAAGAATTTATTTTAGTACTCCACTTTGTAGCAAGCCACTTTCAAGGAAATCTTGCTTGCAAATCGTTAATTTGAGAAAAAAGATTGTCACGTCAAAACTATTTAAAAGACTAGTACCTTTATAGGTAGTTGGAATACATTCCAAATTAAATATAGGTATGTTCTAAATACTATATTAATTGAGAGCCGAGACGGTTTGCGTAGGGAGTACAGATGAGTACAAAAGTGTTAGTTGGACCAGTAAGATTATGAGATGTATATCCTGTTGCAATCAATTGATAAGGTTAAGTACATTATTACTGGCTAGCTAAAGAAATGCTAATTGACCTCGTTTTCAACTTTGACATCTAATTTTGATTTTCAATTAAAATCTGTCATAAATTACAATAATTCATTAATGTCCATCGTTTTTCTGATTTGAATCAGATTTTACAGATTTTGAGTTCAAGTGACATATTTTAGTATAGTGTTAATTGTATGTACTATAAATGATAAAAAACACACTTTTGTTTTGTTCACTTTACTTTACAACTGTACCAAAAACCGTTCGAAGTTATTTATTCGAATGCATTCAAATTTATGTCTGTCGACTGGTCTATCAACAAGTTGATACACTGACACAATCGAATGTCACCTTTGCTCCCTCCCCGCACCTCATACTTACCCCGGCTCTCAATTAAGTTGTATTCCTATAGTTACCATTGTATGAATCTACGAGACGTATTTGGTAGGACGAGAATGCTCTAAACAAACATTAACGTGGAACAAATTAATAAGGGGATCATGAAAATAGATTTGGAATTAAATAACAAGAAAGAGAGAACAGAAACCTCAAAATCAATATGTGCGTAGCGTCCGTCCCGGCGCGGTCAAGCCACTACGTGTTGTGAAATTAATTATCTGATTCATACCCCTGGTGGGTCCACAGTCGATAAATGTTTAGGGGGTGATTCCGAAGGGCATTATATCAAATAAAATCTTCTTTATTTACCTTTTTTGTATTGGGTTTAAAGAAGTATTTTGTGCAACTGTCAAATAATCAGTGACATTGGGACACGAGTGCTTGTTTACAAAACTATGGAATTGACTTTGGTAATAATTTTGAACGATTTATGTAATACAACACTTTCAAAAATATCATCTTCGCGTAACATTATTTTTAATAATATCAAAATACAATTTCACAAAACACGAGAGAAAGAAAGCGCAAGATTCATGATTCTTGTTGTTACTTATGTCTATGTCTTTCAATCGATCATAATTATGAACAAGTGAATGAGATAGATATACTCGTAAGTTACACAGTATCTCTTATTCATGCACCTGCAATTTCAACATTGAACTGTATTTAGGCAATGTGTTAGTGTTATTTTATGTAGTTTTATGAGCTCTTGGTGTTTTCGATTCGAAATAACCCGATTTCTGTCATTTTGCGCCATTTTTTATCGCAGCTGCTAGCAGAAATAACGCTTGACCTGGAAAACATCAAAGCAGGGGAAGGGTTCTGATTGGTTATCTAAGCGGTGTTATAATAAATTGGGCTAATCACAGCGCAAAATTGCGTTGTAGACAAAATACCTTGTTGAAAAAATCTTTATCTGCTAAAGGTTAATCTTTTGCAAATTCTGTGTTAATAAATTGAGTCAAATGCGTTACAAGCTCTTCTATTCCAGATGCTTTTGACTTAGCTCTTTTTTTCTATACTATATTTAGCGAGACGATGCAAAGCGGGTCATTTCCCCGACTGAGACCTGATCCGCGTCAAAGGAATTGCCCACGACTTCATTCTCGACACAAAAGAAACCACCGGCCTCTAACTGCTCGTGACCTGACCTTGTACCATGATAATGTTGTGTTGCATTTTATAACAGAAGTCATATATTAAGTCATTATAATTAAGTCTGCAATTTGTTCTGAACAAATTTGTGTGAAGTTGTGCAAGCTATAAAAAAGAACTCAAATGAAACCACATTGTGCTCAGAAAACGGACGACTAACCGGGCCCGAAATAAACTGGGTTAAGGAAAAAACAGTTTCGTATGTAGTTAAACTATAAAAGTGAAAAAGATTTCAGAATCCCATTGCTATGGCAGCCGTGTAAAAATAGTTAGTGACAACCGAGACATAGTAGTCAATTACATTTTAAGTTTGTACACATGTACATGCTTGTTACAAAAATTATGAATAAAAGACATGATTTTGCTAAGTTTCTTTCCCTTCTTCTTAGCAAGACTAATCGAATAGGCGGAGTTAATCGAATGGGAGTTGTAGCTTTTTCGTAAAAATATTCATCAACATGAGGTTTTTTAGATCACAAGTTTTGAAAAACGGCTTATTAAACCTAAATCTCAAAATTATTTTGAAATTAACACATCTTAACATATTTAAGGTGGTGTGGGATTTTATATAAAAAATGGCTTAAATCCTAGGATTATTACTCATCCAGAAGCTGAAATTGAACAAATGTGGGTGTCTTTAAAAATAAATAGTGTAAGATTGGCGATAGGGACTGCATACCGACCTGACTGGGTAAAAGTAGATACCTTCCTTGATGCTATCACAGCCTCCGTTTCCTCCATGGGGAATTACGACGGGATAGTCCTTCTAGGTGATTTTAATATAAACATATTGGATTTGACTCACTATAACACTAAGAAATTGATTAATTTCCTTGACTACACAAAATTGAACCAAGTAGTGAAAGAAGCAACACATATAACCGATAAAAGTGAAAGTTTAATTGATATCATTTGTACAGACGTCACTGTTCGCGAGGTAAAAGTCGCGTGCATAGCTGATTTAAACAAACATGCATTCATTTCTGCTACTCTAAACATCAAAAAGCCTAAAATGCCCCCTAAATATATTTTAACTAGATCTTTGAGTAACATTGACGAAGAGCGTTTTGATAAGGACATGTCTGATATAAACTGGGGATATATAGACACAATGAGCAATGTTAATGACATGGTTGAGACATTCAATACTTGTTTTAACTTTATCTTTGATTTACATGCCCCTGAAAAACGTCTACTAGTTAAAGAAAGGGAAATACCATGGTTGACGAGAAATGTTAAGTTAATGATGCGACTTCGAAATAGAGCCCACGATCGATATCGAAGGACTAAGTCTGTCGTCCATAAGGATTATTACATGTCACTCAAAAAAGTTGTTGTCAATGGTATTGAGAGAGAAAAGCAAGCTTACTTCACGCAGTACGTAAACAAAAATATTAAAGACCCCAAATCTATGTGGAAGCACCTGAGAGAGCAGGTTTCTTTTGACCGTAAAAATGTTACCCTGCCACCTCAATTCGATGATCCAGAAAAAATAAATACTCACTTTTTAGATCTTCCCAGTGAAAATTTTGTTTCTATGTCCGATATCACTTACTTTGAATTCCACAAACATGGAACAAGTGAATTTGCACTCAGCCCCGTTGATGAAAAGATTATTTCTGATATTATTCGGAATATAGACACAAACGCTAAAGGTATAGATGGGATTACACTAAATATGCTACTACTAACTTTACAACATACCATTGGCACTATTACTGCAATTGTCAATAAATCGATAATCTCAGGTACTTTTCCTGAGCTCTGGAAAAATGCTTTAATCAAACCCATTCCAAAAATCTCCAATCCTTCGAATGTGCGGGATCTAAGAGCTATAAGCATTCTCCCCGTGTTTTCCAAAATTATTGAAAAAGTCGTACACCTGCAACTTTCCAAGTATCTGGAAACAAATAAAATTCTTCCGAACGTACAATCTGGATTTCGTAAGGGACTCGGCACCTCTACGGCACTTTTAGACGTAACTGATAATATTATCGCCTCTAGAGATCAGGGTAAGAGTACTTTTCTGGTTTTACTTGACTTTTCACGCGCTTTTGACTGCATAAATATACCACTGCTGCTGTCAAAGCTATCGTACTATGGGGTTGATCATTTTACAATCAAATGGTTCGATAGCTACCTTTCTAGTCGATATCAAAAAGTGATGATCACTCGCAGTGACGGTTCGCAGGTGGTGTCTTCTTCTAAGTTATTAACCCGTGGAGTACCCCAGGGATCAATATTGGGACCGCTGCTTTTTATTTTGTATACAGCCGATATCGTAAAATCTATCAGACATTGCAGGTTTCATATATATACAGATGATTTGCAGCTATACCTACCATTTGAGCCTGAGAATACGGACACAGCTGTAAAACTTGTTAATGAAGACCTCGATAGAATCGCAATATGGTCCAAAAGGAATTCATTAGTACTCAATCCAGTTAAAACCAAGTATATGCTACTAGGCACTAAATATCAGATTAATAAGGTAGTTGAAAAGTATCCAAGAATTCTTCTCGAAAATATAAATATCGAGTGTGTTCCGGAAGCTCGTAATCTCGGGCTGTTGATGGACAGTGCCTTGCGTTTCGAAAAACATGTTTTGAATTTAGCTCGTGTGTGTTTCTACCGTCTTAAAGTTTTGTACAAAATTCGAAAATATCTTACAGAAGGCATACGTATCAAACTTTGTGACGCTCTAATACTGTCAAAGATGAACTATGCGGATGTCGCCTATGGACCGTGCCTGCTGGCTAGATCCAAAGTTGTTCTACAGAGAGTCCAAAATGCGTGCGCTCGATACTGCTTCAATATACCACCGCGAGCTCACGTTACACCATTTTTAAATAACGCCAAGGTATTAAAGATGGAAGGACGACGCGCACTACATTTGGCAACTTTGTTATTTGGTGTCGTCAGGAATCAGTCTCCTAGTTACCTTTACGACAAAATAACCTGGCAATCTACTGTACACAATCGCGCTACTAGAGGCAGCAAGCATCGCATGGTAATTCCCATCCATAAAACAAGTGGCTTTAAAAGCTGTTTTCAATATAGGGCTGCCAAAATATGGAATGATTTGCCACCACCTATACATCTGTGTAAATCAATTAAGAGCTTTAGGGTTAAATACAAAGAATTTTGTATTTATCAACAAATAATTAATGAGCCCAAATAAAATAAAACTGGATTATTACGCAATATGTTTTGTTTCCAATTATTTACATAAACATATAGACACCTATAATTATTATTATTATTCATTTATTTATTAACTGCTATCTTTTAATTATCTTTAATTATCTTTAAATAACCTTCCTTATGGTAGAAATTTTGTTTTTGTTTTTAACTTTAATATTGCCACCGGCTCTTAGCAATTGTTCACCTATTTTGTAAATATAGCATAAGGTCGGTTTTGGAAACGGGCCTCAACTGAAAATCAGCGCAGTGGCTTGCCTCTGCATTATGCTGAGTTGAGGACCTTTTCCACTACCACAGCACTTACATTATTTATTAGTTTTAGTTGTGTTATTATTTTTTTTTTCTTTTTTAATTGTTTAATTGTTAAATGTGTATTTTTTGTTTTCTTTGTCGTGTAATGCTGTGGAAATGGAATAAAGAAGTTATCTATCTATCTATCTATCTATCTATTTTAATCTAAGCGAATTAAGGTAGAATTCATTTCAGTATTTTTTAATTTTATAAATTTACCCGTTTCCGACAAACTTTGGCTTTTCATGATAATACCACATTGAAATTTCCGACAAATTATCGTGATTTATTGTTACGGTTGACAACAACGACTAAAACCATAGAGTCATAAAATGGCTGAAATTGTTAATTCATAGGAAATAAAATTAGTAATGCACATAAAAAAAGTGCACAATATTTACTTTTACACTGGCCTTAAGACTGCTAAAAATCTTCTTTTATACATCCTAAAATTTATAGCAACTCGTGAAAAGAAAATAAAAGGTCAAAATAAACTGGGACAAAGGCATTTCTCCTAATCGACGACATACAAAATGGAGCACGTAAAAACTCGTTAAGGTTGGTGGATAGAGGGATGTATCAGCAGTTTCATCAAATACCTTTACTTTCCTGTAATTTTGAGCTAAATCCGGGATATTATTTTATACCTACAAGGATTATAGTATTGACGTGTGAAAGAGTGTGTGGGACAGTGTGGGTGAGTCATTTTCTGTCAGTTGTGTTTTATACGTATTTTATTTATTAATTTAATCAGAAAAAATTGTATATTATTATTTGTAAACTTACTAGTGGAATGGATGTAGCTGAAAATCAGCGCTATCTAAAAACTTTTTTTTTTTTGGTAGCATAAAGCTGAGCTACGTCAATTTATCAGGGTAATTCTATTTCTTATATATATATTTTTTTGCATAGTTTTTTGTCGTGTTTTGTTTTTTTTTTATCTTGATAATAAAGCTTTTTTTCTTTCTTTCTTTCTTTCTTTCTATAACATTACAGAAATATCTTTTCCGCTATACGTATGTTGACGACCTCGTACATTTTAGGCAATTCGTCAAATACCGTGTCTTTTCCGGTAACTTACTCCTTGATCACGAATAAATTATACTAGTGATTAGTGTGCGTAGGATTTTCCGGTAGAAAAACGTGCCGTGCCACGATTAATTACTCGCATTATATCATCTATACTCGTAGAGGATGAAAAGCTCTGCTGTCATTGGCAGCTTTGTTATTGAAAATATTCTGCTGTTAAACTGGAATTAATTTATATTCTGGTTTGCAAAAAATAACGCCAGATTTGAAAATATGCTTTAGGGAAAATAAATCAAGCCATGATCTTCATTTGTTATAGTAGTTTATGCTACAAGGGCGAAAAGGAATAAATTACGAGGACGATTTAAAACACGAGCGTAGCGAGTGTTCTAAACGTAACCGAATAATTTATTGCTCTTACGCCCGTGTGTCATACTACGTTTTTCAATGCATAGTGTGAGGAAATAAAACAAATATAATCTTGTGAACTTTAAATTATGATTGGCTCAAAAGAACTGTATCCAGAGTGGAAAAAACAGTGGAAAAAAAAGTAAAACATTTATGGTACATAGGAAAGGTTGCAGGTTAGCCAACTTCTAGTAAATAAATGTTCAAAAATAATAATAATAAAGCCCTAGGGCAAAATAATCGACTTTCTGTTCGTTTTTGATGCATAAAAAGTGGGCCTTTGCGAGCACTTGCATTGAAAAAATGTTTAATGGCCTATTCTATATCCTCTAATCTGACAATCAGATTAAAATTTATAATGCAAAATTTATTAAGAAACATATGAACTTTTTTTTTCCAGTAATGGAAGTATAGTTCTGCTAATTTGATGTTTATAGAAAAGTAGATAAAATTGCGCAAAAGCTTCCTTTTAGCTGGAATATTATATGAACATAATGAAATGCGTATTAATTAAGTAATTAAGTGCGAAATATATAAAGAGATTTCATAAAAAGAAAGAAACTTATGAAGCACCAATGCCTCTTCATCTTCATTAGCAGAAAGCTACATCGAGAAATCACTTGGAATATTTAACTGGGACGTGGAACGATCGCAATTATTTAGGAGGGGTCAGTAATAAGGTTCGATCGGGAAACGCATTAGTACCCTGCGGAACCTCGCCCTCGGTAGGTTCTTTTATTACCACGAAATATTTGAGAGAGATAGGTATTTATTTTTAGTAAAGGTCAAAGAAATAAAGAAAATTCAGGGCAGCGGTACTTTAGAGGGTAGGAAAAGCTCTCAATAATAGATTAATACTCGCGATTGTCGGCACTTGGTGAAACATTATCATAATCATAAATTCATGTCCACTATATTAAATTTAAAAATCGAAGCCATTTTCATAATTAACGTCCCAAAAAACTATAAAAATGACACCCATATTGATATTTACACATTTCAACCCCATCGCACCCCAACAGGGGATGATGGTATTTCACGTCCACCACGTTGGATTTAGAAATCGTTGTTGTTTTCGTAATCAGCGATGCGATAAACTATACAAACGATACCCATGTTAATTTTCAGACTTTGTCACCCCATTTGCCCCTTTTAGGGGTTGAATTCTGAAAAACCTGAAACACGTGTTTACACATTCATGGGTAAGGGTACTCCTGTGAAGTCTCGAATAAAATAGTCCTAACTAATCTTGTTTCCCCATACAAACTTTGGGCCCCTGTTTCACCCCCTTAGGGGTTGAATTTTGAAAAATCCTTTCTTAGTGGATGCCTACACTATATAAGGTCTATATGCAACATTTCAAGTCTCTAGGACCAGCGGTTTTGCAGTGCGTTGATATACGAGTATCAGTCAGTCAGTCAGGACTTTGAATTTTATATTTGTATACAGATGACACAAAATTGACAATTTCATTTATTTTATTGATATGGTTAACTATATAGAAAAAGCATAGAAAAAGGTTGTTATGTTAACTAACCCATCGCATAAAGAAAGCATATTATCATAAAAACACTTGTACTGTTTCACAATATCACTCTTTTATTAATCCTACCGGTTTCGCCTTACGGCATTATCAAGGAACTGTTAAATATAATAAATAAACAAAGGAATGTGTGGTTGTTGTTTACATTGCAAATGGTGAATAATAATTTCGAAGAGGGTAAACTTAAATCATGTGCCAAATTATAAATCTCAATAACTCACTCAATAACAGAGTTCAACTGAGTTTTTTGGAACTTATGAACATACTTATAAAAACTGCAAATTATAATTTAGAACGTCCGTTGCGTAATTTAAACATTCATGGAAAAAAAATAGATTTATAGATTTAATAAAAGGGAATAAACTTGCAATCCCTATATACCAAACAATATAAAAGACAATCATTTGGTTTAATATTAGTTTCCTTCTTACAATTTTACATGTACATGAAAATTGAGAAATTACCTACTTGAACTTTTTCACGTTGTCAATTTGACAACAAAACAAAGTTACAACAATTACACTTACACCAAACCACTTCAAGCTACATTTTTCTTTAACCCTGTGAGACACCCCGCGTCTGGCATTAGCGCGAAAATATTAGATTTAACCCTAACACGTCACGCCTACGAAATAAGTTGAGCTGCAATCAAATAAAAATCACCTCTATGCCTTTTCATTAAGAACTCCTAATAGTTCAACATAGAGCACATCCATGATCCTTTGAGCCACTTCTCCGACCGTTATCCATTTTATATTTCCTCCTGGCCACAGGAAATGGGAGCATTTTCTTTGATTTTCATTTCTTTTGGTGACTTATATATATAGTAAAGTTTATCTTCATTTTGTTCTCGCGAACTTAA
This sequence comes from Ypsolopha sequella, assembly GCA_934047225.1. Taxonomy (NCBI): domain Eukaryota; kingdom Metazoa; phylum Arthropoda; class Insecta; order Lepidoptera; family Ypsolophidae; genus Ypsolopha; species Ypsolopha sequella. The sequence continues at coordinate 17,904,304 of OW203996.1, forward strand.
AATCTCCATCGTTTTCTTTGATTATGGTTTTATATAATCATTTGAATACATAATTCAATTAAAAAATATTTAATCAGTTTCAGTGATCTGAAGTTAATATATTTGTTTTAGTGCATTGCTTAAATAAAATTTTATATTGAGTCCGAATTTCAATAAATCGAAAACGTTTTATTTGTTGTTTTTTTATGAGGATTAATTTTGTTTTGTTATTTTATGTTGTATATATAATGTGTTTTTTTTTTGGGTTAAATGTATTACTAACTTAACATAAAATACAAAAAAACCAATGAGCAATGATAATTTGGTACAAATTACCTAAAAAACGTATGGATTGATTTTCAAAAGCCTTTATTAATACATAAGACAGATAGAATAGGTAAATACTATATATATATTTATGTTTATATAGTTTGTTACACACTATGTATATTTATAATATTTTATAGATTGTATTTATAGTAAGTATTGATATAAATTTTTATTTTGTTATTAAACTTGTATAATTCTTTGTATGTTCTTCTTTTCTGTGTACAGGTGTATGATTACTTTTTCCTATTGTGATGGTTTTGCTGTCAGAAATCTCTGTTTAGATATAAGCTCGACAATGTGCATCTTTTTTTTCACTGTAACTTTGTTTATGTTTCTATTTATGTGTGTCTACAATGAAGAATAAAGAGAAAGAATATAATAGATAGTACTACACTATTAATAGGTAAAGGTTAGTTGGTTGAAAATACTAATTAGTATTAAGCTCGCCTTTGTACGATAATTTTATTCTGTGCAATAAATAATTTTATTATTATTATTATTACACTAAGACACGGTCAAAGGTATACATAATACAATAAAAAAAAATAAAAAAATATTTTATCTAGGACCTAAAAATATAAAATCTGTTTAACGTATAATTTTATATTGTACATACTTAAATATTAAAAAAATAATTTAAGATGTACATAAACAACTAAGTAGCGCTAAAATACTTATACATATCTTTTTATGTAGTATCAGCGCTCAAATTCGACCAGTACTTAACCAGTTTTGAAGCTTTTTTGTTCAAAAAACATTCCGTTTCGAGAAACTTTCATTTAATAAAATTTGATGCAAGTTTACACAAATCCATGACTAAAATGAATATTTTTTTACAAATGACAAAGAATAATAAACCATGCAGCCGTGAAAAACAATTTGGTTGGAAACCCGTTCATAATATTTGCACAATAATAGGTTTACGCGTCAAGGGGTTGGGTGGGGCCTGCCGTGCGACAGTCGTTGTTTACATTCGCCTTTTGTTCCAGGACTAAAAGGGTTAACTCACACACCTCGGCTCTTAACCCTACACTGCCTGTGTTTGGTATGATGTATACGTACAATTGGCCACACGGTACCGTTTAGTTTATTATAAACCTTACGTAAGCTAGATAAGACCTCCACGGTAAACGGTTATGTGATGTACTGCGTGTGTTGGATGTTCAACATTTTTCTTTGCGAGTGTCGACATAAATGTGGAGCTGCAAAATTGAAAAGACGTACGTTTTTTGCTCGTAAAGAATTTGCAACGTACTATTTCCTCCTCGGAGAATGTTTTTATGTTTCTGAAAAAAACATTCGACCAACATTTAAATTCATTTCAACGTTGCACGTACTCAGTTATACAATTAAACTTGAAGAAAGACATTTTAATTGTAAATAACAACAAAATAAGGTTATTACTATGGTAGAGCTGATGCCGGGCTCGACTGTGGAAGTACCACCATCTTACTTGGAGACCCCCTCGAAGTAATAATCGAGGCCCACCATGCCTGGGACCAATGGATGGCGGCATATCCATCCCTTACAGCCGGGCCTTATATGGAACAGACTGGTAACGGGCAGCGGCGTCACTGGTGCGAGGGTTCCGGCATCGCGCTCACCAACCCGCCTGCCCAGCGTGTGTGAGTATGGGCAATTCTTCCAGGATGACCGCCGGTAGTGCCAAGTCTTGGAAAGGCTTATGTCCAGCAGTGGACGAACTATATGCTGATGGATGGATGGATGGATATTGGGGGGGAGTTGAAACCCCAAAACACTCCCCTTCTCTACGCCTATGCTCTCACTGATCTGGTTGGTTCCCTTCAATATGTTCCGTTCTAATTCATAACGGAGGCAGGATTAACTTTTAAGGGTTGTTTTAAGGCAAATACCCGGGGAAATTCGATATGTAGGGATTTGCATTTATACATGAGCTCGTTCAGAGTTTGATGAGGAATTTAAATGGTGTTGGAAGAGAATTTTAGTGGTTTATTAAGGGCACCGTATTCGTTTGAACTCCCATACTAGCGTGGCCCGCTGATAATATCCTTATTTGTTTGCCAAAATGTTTAATTCGTGTTACTTATCCCGTATAATATTCATGATTTGAACCTTAAATATTAGGTCTTTACATATGAAATTGCCGTTTTCTTTAGAGAATTTGAAGGAAACTCAATTTTCAGTACTAACATTTTTTCTTTTTTAGGAATGACAAATTCAAATTATGTATGTATTATGAGACAACATTAAGCTAACAGCAACAATAATTTAAATTTTGAAATTATGATGAATCTTATCATTATCTTATCATTTAGGACGAACTGTTTTTGAAGATTTGATTTTTATAATACCGAAAATAAAAACAAAATTTAATACGCAGATGTAAAACCTTGAAATCAACTTGCAAACAAAAAACAAATCATTGAAATAGCTATTGAATCACAGGAAATATGAACTCATGAAAGTCATGTAAAGACTTATTATATTACAAAATCAAAATAATTACATTCAAAAGTTACAAGCATGTAAAAGTCCTGGATTTTACACAAATGTTGATGAATGTGTGTATACCAAGGTATGTATAAATATACCAAGGCATAGTATATTTTATGTTTATCCAAAATATTTTTGTTTCATTTTGATTTTTGCTATATTTCTCCTGAAATCGTGAGAACAACCAAAGACAGACTCAAGTTCTTTTAAGAAATTAATCTTGTTGCGCAATATTTCTATCGAGGAAAATTTATCCAAACATTTTTATCCACAATTTTACGTGTATTTCATGAAATACATAGAAAAGAAACACCCGTATTTTTTTTCTCATATCGCCTTTAATAGCGTCATCTATTTTGGTAAATAAAAAGTTTAAATGCGAATTTAGTTGCAGCAATTGTATGAAAGATTGTGATACCTTCTTTGATGAAACGGGTTAGTGAATAATAATTAATAATAATAATAATTATAAGTGAAAATTATGAAGCTAAGTATATTAAATTATATTTAGAAACTGTAAAAATAAAGGGGTGTGTCTGTCTGTTAATTAATGATATTCAAAAAAAAAATAGCGCAGAAGGATAATTACACAAAAAAATATTTGGCGGTATTTCATGCATAACACAAAAACTACTGAACGGGTTTTGATGCGGTTACCACTATCCGGACCTCAGCAGTGAGACGTGGATTATAAAGAGATTATAAATGTCGCGGGTAAAAGTTAGTTATTCATATATATGTATATATTTATTATTATTTAATTTTAAGGTACAATGTAATTTTTATTAACAGGTACATAAATATATTTTAATTTAATGAAGAAACATATTAAAATATAAGTTAAAGATAAAAAACAATTTGAGTTTAAAACTAAATAATCCTATAAAATACGAAACACAAACTAAACTGCTAAAAATAGATATATTACAAACTAAACTAAGTAAAAATAAATTTACACTATATAAAATACTTATATTACATAAATTAAACTTAAATATATATATATATATATATATATATTCATACGTTTATATACGTTCATATTACATTTTAAAATACTGACTGATCTTTCAACAAAACACGATACGAAACACATTATCGAATGCTCTATTTAATAGATTTTAGACAGAACCCAAAAATGTAACCGATAGCATAGTTATCGCTTTCCTCCGATTCAATAGAATTAGGCAGTCGATATATGTACCTGTTTGCTCCAGACAAATCTATCTACAGGTATACTCGTAAATATTTATTCCCCTGGTAGGGTTGCCATCTGTAAAATATATAAACTAGGACAAGGAGCTCGTAAACCCAAAATTTTTGAACGTAAAAACCGGGGTCTTATTATCTCACTTCAATATCTATCGTTATTGCTTTGAAAAGTATCGAAGTTGGCTAGAAATTACATCACACATAATTTTAGCCAACCGTAAGACCTTCAAAAGCAAATACGATAGATATTGAAATTAGATATGTATTTATTATTTATTATACACACACGGAAATATAAACATAAACAAAATTACAGTGATAAAAGATGCACATTGGTGAGCTTATCTCTAAACAGAGATTTCTGACAGCAAAACCATCACAATAGGAAAAAGTAACATAAACAAAGTAATCATACGCGTGTACACAGAGAAGAAGAACATACAAAGAATTGTACAAGTTTAATAACAAAATATATTTTTTATCAATACTTACTATAAATACAATCTATAAAATATTATAAATATACATAGTGTGTAATAAACTACATAAACATAAATATATATAATATCTATCTATTCAGATTGTGAGAGGGGTAGTGTTCTTTAAGCTTTATATACATATAATATATATTATATAACATATACGTATATATAAGGACCCTGGACATATATATCTTTTTCTTTTTAATACACAAATAAAATACAATGTGTATTTAAATTATTATTACATACGGCTTGAACACTCACGTGTGAAAGTTCAAGCCGTATGTAATAATAATTTAGTATGTCAGCTCACGCGAGTTTTAATAATATTGTATTTAAATTGTTATTATTAATTTGTTTATAAAGCAAATTATCATAAACTTTGGTAATAATAAAATTTAAAAATTAATCAAAGTTCTTCTCATTATTAAAATAATTTGAAACTCAGACGGTACAATGCACCCTGCTTCTCCAATTTTCCAAACCAGGGGGTCTAGTATAGCAGACCATCGAGCTTTAACCGCTCGATACAACATGTCTATCCCTCTCGAGGTAGATCAACAGAGTGAGAGAGAGTACTATATCAAACGCTATCGAGCTCGATATGGTTTGCTATACTAGACTAGCTGGGGGTCTACCGCGTAACTCGGTGGCGTTCGTAATGGGCTTCAGTCAGTTCAGTTTGACATGCGTGCGTCGACGCCCACTTAACATGCCATCTCTTTTGCACGCAATGAATTTGGAATGAAGTTCATTAAGGCGTATGACCACGCTAAATAAGCAACTCGATGTGTGTCGGTACAAATACTCGTATCAACGAACACGATATTGAAATAATATTCATTTCAGCGTGCCTTGAAAAGTAGCTGTTACGACAACCACTGCGTCTCCAGCTAGCGCAAAATAGGAGAAAATAATACTTTTCACATGGACGCCATGAACGGAAAAAAAATTTTGGACTTAAATTTTTTAGATCTAAAAATTTCCTATAATTTGGTGAAATAATAATTAAAATCGCTTTAGGCGTTTGGAAGGAGTAAGAGAATTCTTGTGTTAATCATGTGAAACTTTCGATGACTTTCGTTTTTTTTTTTTGTCAAAACTTACAATAGAAAAACAGTTTATTAAACTTAAAATTTATTTTTGACTTTATAATGTCTATCATATATTTTTATGAAAGTTTTTGGACCACCCGTGTGGGAGGAGTAGGCCTTCAAAGACAGGTCCAAATTGCAGTTGGCGTATCCATTCGCCTTAACACTTAAGGATGGCAACCCTACCCTCAGGTCATGTTGCGGGCGGACGGCCATACTTCTATGTCGCTATTGACTTGGGCCCGACAAATACTGTATTTATAGCCACAAGAGCGTACGACTGGCATAACTTTACTGAAAGGACAGGCTAAAACAAACTGTATTGTGAAAACCATTAAGTCTTGTTCAAGGCAAAAGGAATAGGGGCGGACATTGGGTAAACTTCTCTTTGATATTGTTACATGTACACTAAGTAACCTTTGGTACAGTTGCACAGCCTGAAGGTGTGTTACAAAGCGGAAATGCAACGGTGAAAAGTTTTCTCGTTGATATATTATTCGTATCTATACATAACTTACATTAAGAAGTTGATTTATTAATTGGCCTCTAGCCGATATTGGATACAGCATAATTAGTAATTGACTTTGATCAGCTTGTACCTGAACGCCAAAACGCCAAAAGTAAAAAAAAAAATGTGACAGTATTTTTATTATATAAGGATGTCTTAGGATACTATATTTAATTTTCAGCTTTATGGCGACAAAAAATCCTGTATAATGGATATGTGTCCTGTAGTAAAATATTAGTTTACTTTTATAGTAACTAACTAATTAATTAGATGCAGCAAAGCACAAAAGTCCTATTATTACCGAAGTTTACGAAGTTAGTGATATTTATCACTTTTGGTATGAAATCGTGTCAGATGACGTCACGAGACATGCCGTTAACCTTTGATTGCCAATAACTTCGTCAGTTTTTGAGATATATAAAAAAAATCTACTGAGTTCTAGCTGTTTACCGTTTTAGCTTAGATCAATACGTTTTATAAGTTTCGCGGTTACGAACAGACATCATGACGCGACCAACTTAGTTGTGGGCGTTGCCAAATGTCATGCTGTTTCAATTCACCATATTGTGCACACTCCAAGAAACTTGCGAGGACAATACAATCGTGCCAATTTCGTCGCGGGCGCAAAATTGAAAACTGTTTTCAGAAGAGACCATCTTTTGGCAAGACTGTGGACGTTTTATAACAATATTTTTAGTTTTTATTAATCTAGATTACATTTTGAATGTTTGACTCGTATTAATTTTTGATTTATAGTAAAACAATAAAAGCACATTCGGCTACACTTTTGGTAAAAAATTGTTATATTTACGTATTTTTAGGGGTTTGTTTTTAAGATATTTATCAAATTTCACGATTTTTAGTTTAAACGTTGATCTAGATAATGTAAATGGACTCAGCCTTAAATATTATGATAACATTCCATAGACACCCCACATTGTGTTGACAGCGTATGTATGGAGATTTGCACGTAATTACGTCTCTTAAAGGATGGGATTGAAAATGGCCGGCATATTATGCTTTCTCGCTCACACAACTGACAATTCATTTTATATTACTGCGTGCTTCCACTCCCATTCTTATATAATGTGCACGCATTATAATATTACTTACGTCATAGATAAATAAAGAAAGAATAGATTGCTATCTCCTTGTACTGTTCGCAATACTAAAAAAAACGTTGCTAGATGGCGTTACTTGTCTCGCTGGAAATAAAATTTGTCTGAAATCGACGAAATATAGCATTTTACTGTTCTGGTTCATCATATTTATTTATTTTATGAATAAAAACACAAAATTTTCATAACATCGCATCAGAAAATAGTGAATTCTTAATCAGGTGTTTTTAACATTTTTTTCATTAAACTTTCGGTGGTAAGCTGGCAATCTAACTAAGCGTGCAGATGGTTATTCTGGATTCCGGTAGATGGCGCACAACGATCAATTAAACAAAATATGTGCATTAAAATACGCTTTATTTACCTAAAACACTATACTCATACATACCGGTGTATAACTTTAATGTTTGACTCAACTGTCATGCACGGTTGAGCGATTTATCCTCAGATTTATCGTATGCCATGTGTCGCGTATTGTCGTATTCTAGCAAATTTTTGTTTTTGTAGGTGCAGTATAGTTGCTACACACACACACACATCGGATTTCGTTTCATCAACTGTTTGATAGATGGCACTAGGTATGTCACAATTTATCTAGTATAGTAGCGACATCAAAAATAATAAGTCGAACTACTAGGTACCGGCGAAAATAATAAGTTTTACGCGGGCTTTGTTCTAATGTATGTAGTGAGCAATCTATCCTTCCTTTATTTATCTATGCTTACGTACACATAAAAATAAACTGCTGTAGCAAAAAAAATTCAAGATACTTTTATTCATAAATAATACCATATCTTAAAAGGTCTTTCAACAAAAAAACCTTGCCTTCTGGTAGGAGAAGGGTAGGGGGAACACACCCACGTCTCACGTGACATGGGTCACATATGGGACGGACGTGACGTACGACCAATTGACCAAATATGGTCTTTAGACTATGTACCTGCAACAAGAAGAGATAATATTAATAGTTTTAATAATATACTTATATACATACGAGTATATCGTCACGTCATGAATCCCCGAGGGGGTGTCAGAGGTGTTACGAGTGTGAACTGTAAAATACAAGTCACAGTTCACACTCGGTGCACCCACGTTTCGCCGGCGATTATTACATCCCAACGTGATGCTGGGTGGTGAGCCCTATCGCCGTACTTCGGGCACAAATACACGCTTTTCAGGTTTTCTTACGATGTTTTCCTTCACCGTTCAGCAAGTGGTAAGTAAGAACAAATATACGACGCACTTAAATTCCGAGAAATTCATTGGTGCATGCCCGCCCCGGGATCGAACCTGGATCTCAAAATTGAGAGGCCAGCGTTCTACCCCTGAGCTGCCGCTGCTTTTTACTTTATTATAATAAATGTTTATTTATTTCTGAGAGTGATATTCAGCGCAAATCATCTAAACGCCACATTGATTAGCGGTCGAGCTAAATCAATTTTTTTGTTTTTTTTTCGGTTATCTTTGTAACGTTCAGTTACATAAAGTTTATTCTTCAAGGGGCTGCACAATCATAAAATTCAGTCCTGTTCTAACGCTTTTGTGTTTTAACTGTCTATCCTACTCTAATCAGATGCCGCGCACGCAAAACTTCAGTTATTTTTGAAATCACGGCTACTAATAGGACATTAAGAGGCTATGCGAATTTAATTTTGTCACTGTCACTCCAAGCGAAAACACGCTCAGTGCGAGAGGAGCGGATTCAGGGCGAAAGCGAAAAATTTTAGTTTTATAATTTTTATAAAAAATAGCTAGCAAAATTTCAAATATCACATCTCTAGATATTGTTGAAACACACCTAATAAAATATGTTTGAGTTCTGTATATGGTTCCTATTCGTCAAACGAGGAGAAAAAGGGTGTTTGAAGACCTCATTTCAACAATTATTTCTTTCGAGGAAACTTTATCCAAACATGTTTTCCAATTTCAAAACCCTAGATTATATAGTCAAAATGCATATACCAGAAATGTATTAAAATTTTCCGTGTAGTTCATGAAATACACAAAAAAGAAGCACCTCTATTTTTTTACATATCGCCTTAACTATAATTTCTTTATGTAATAAATATATTTTTTCTTATTTAGTATCTGCGTGTGTTGGTTTCGTTTCAATCGGTGTTGAAATATGGAAACTAAATCTCTTTTTTTGTGAAATAATGCATTTTAAAGTATTATTATTAAAAGAAGATTGAAAAGTCATTTATAATTTTATATTTAAAATTGAATATCTTTTTTAACAACTCAAGCGATTTACGAAACTACTAAACTACAAGACAAACACGAGCTCAAGTGGAAACTACGTAATGTTAAAATAAGTAAAATTAATTCAGCTTTGATAAACATAAATTATGTTGCGGATTGTTTCAGAACAAAGTAAAATATAATACCGCCCAGGGAACGAAATTTCGGGAATAAAACAATTATTTACAGATAAATTGAATTTCGGTTAGATGTTATTTATTAGCACCTGTGCTTTCTCTGGGAAAACCTCTACTGATTTGAATTTAACAAATTTTTAAACACGTTTTCAGGGTTCCGTAGTAACTAAATATTAGATATAATTAGTAGATGATTGATATTTGAATATGTTGTTCCAATGTGACCAACTGATTAGTCAAGTTTTTGGTGATTCTTGCTATTATATTTCCCTAAGGCAATCACCTTCGTCAAATTAGCAGTTCGATGTTTTTCAGTGCGAATATCGACGGTAACGACCTTAAAATAACGTTCATATCAGCGCGCAATGCATAGTGGCTGTTACGACGCTTGCTGCGTCGTCGTCCTTGATAGGGTGAAATAGGAAAAAATAATACTTTTCTCATGGACGTAATTGTTTGATTGAATAATCTCATGTTATATTTATAGCTATCAAGTTTATCTATTACTTAAAGCATAAATAGATAAAAATAAATAATAAAAAATATTACAAAACACGCCTGCCATAATTTCAAAATGCACTAAAAAGTAAAAAATATTTTTTACATTTTATGGCTGTTATGTTTTACACCCTGTATATATTTATAGTCTATTCCACTCAGGAGGCTATAAGGATTTTAACGATACTTCGAAATCGGTTCAAGCGTTAAGTAGTTATGGGGGAATTAAGAAAAATACCCACATGAACCCTGAACACATAACACTCCTTTTTTTGGGGCAGTCGTGCAATAAAGGTATCGATTCGGCGCAACACAACTTAACTTATTTGACAGGACTAACCTTATTTTGAGCGTCCTGTCTTTGTCTTTTCGATACAGAAAGAAAAAGACAGAACGCTCAAAATAAGATTAGTCCTGTCAAATTAGTTGTGTTGCGCCGAATCGACACCAAAATCTACTAAGCCGCTTAGGGACAGTAGGGGATTCAAGCCAAAAAACACCATTCGGTTGAAATATTTTTTCATATAGAATTTTGGTGATATGAAAAAGAAAAATGTTGCATATGCTGTTTTAGAGTTCATAATTCATATACATACTTTTTTTTCAATATTTTTGTTTTGGCCATAAACGAGGAGTAGGCTTAAGAAAGTACCCATTTGGCGTTATTAAGCCCCTTAATAATTGAGAAACTTTCAGTTCCTACTACATGTGCTGTGCGTGGCTTAGTATTAAGTATCATTCTACTATAGGTATGCTGCGGTCGGATTTAGGATCACATTTGCATTGATGAAAGATAGCACATTATTTTTATCATAAGTAAGAAAAGAATAGCATGAGCTGTGGTTGTGAATTGAAACGCAAGGACCAGAACCAGAACCTTTTCAAACATGTTAAATTAAATTAATTATTCAAGTTAAATCCATTGAGTTACGAAGAAAACTCGGAAAATTTTTCTCATCTCCATTGTCAGGAGGTATTAAAACGACAACACGCCCACTCAGTTCCGTTAATCGTTAGAGTCGACCCACTGACTTTTGACTCCTGATTCAGGAAGTTCCTTCTCGAGTGCTTATTGTTTGTAAAGAAAGAAAGAAAAGAAAGAAAATGAAATTTATTCGTCACAAATAAAATACGGAAATACATAAAAATAACATAAAAAACTAAACTTACAAGAAAACAATTATATAATATACTACAAAATGTGACGAAAAGGGGCAGACTCAGCATCTGCTGTGAGCTATCGAGCAGCAACACAGCGCTGGTTTTCGGCCCTGTACACGCACTAAATATAAACATAAAACTTTTTTTTTTGCAGGCAGTTTGTTCACCATCATTAATAAATAAATATAAATCTAAAAATACAATTGAAAATTAATTAGCGAATTATAACGATACTGAAGGTATTTTATTAAGCGGCTACTATACTAAATGAGATTTTGTGAATCAAAGTAAATTTTCTTTACGTGTATTTTAAAGTTCTTAGTTTTCATCTCCTCAAAAACTTCCGTCGTTTCAAGCATTCCTACTATAGTTTGCCTATTCTGAGAAGGAAGGAATATCAAGAAATCATCTTGCTTTCACAGTTTTTTTTTAATAGACAAGGTACAGCTGTTTTGGACGTAAGAAGTCATAAAAATTTTGATATTGTAAGCACTCAACAGAAAACTCCTAAAAGCATGTTCCAGACCAATGGAAAAGCAGAAAAGGTCTAACGTTAGAATATTGAATATTCTCGAACTCAGTCCCACTGGGGTGGGCTGTGAAAAAAGTTCATTGCATTGTGGGAAGGTCTGCTTCTTCGAAAGTGGTTTACACTTCAAAGACTTCATTTGACAGTCCTTTCTTTTCACGATCGTGCAACGATACGAAACCTAAATATTTTCACACATAATAATATAAGGTATTTTTGTATTTTAACCTTCTGAATTCTCACTATCGCTAACACAATAGATAGCAATCTAAATCGTGGCTTGGATCCATCTTAACAGATTAATTAAATTATGATTTATCACTGATTTCAATAATGTTCATATTACTCGTATGTTTCCATTCGATGAAAAATTTAAATATCGTCGATATTTTTAAACAAATTATGCTTTATACTTATTTCTAATTTAAGAGGCTATGCGAATTTTATTTTTGTCACTGTCACTTCAAGCAAAACACGCTCAGTGCGAGAGGGGCGGATTCTGGGCGAAAGCGAAAAATGTTTGTTTTATATTTTTTATAAAAAAACTAAAATAGCTAGCAAAATTTCAAATATCAAATCTCTAAATATTGTTGAAACACACCTAATAAAATATGTTTGAGTTCTGTACATGGTTCCTATTCGTCAAACGAGGAGAAAAAGTGTGTTTGAAGACCTTGGTAGGTATACCAGTGTGCGTGATGCTACACGCTACGAAATAAATTATCAGTGCGTATTGAGCAGTCGTGCCTTTCATTTCACGTCTCATACTTACCAGACCTCATTTCAACAATTATTTCTATCGAGGAAAATTTATCCAAACATGTTTTCCAATTTCAAAACCCTAGATTATATAGTCAAAATGCATATTCCAGAAATTTATTATAATTTTCCGTGTATTTCATGAAATACACAGAAAAGAAACACCCGTATTGTTTTCGCATATCGCCTTAAAGGTTTTCTTGAAAAATTAGAAAATGGAATCATTGATTCCGGCCTCGACCAAGTAGGTATCAGTCTAATAAAAACGTAATTTGCACATGAGCTATTTTATGATTGACCCTTTCGATTGGTGTCTTAAAACACAGGCTGTTTTTTTTTTCACATTTCACCGGTTCGAGTCTCGCAGGTGATTTATCAAAAATCTTTGAATGCATTTTTACTTATTTTTGAAAATAAAGGAATGTTTTCTTTCAATAAAATTTGCTATAATTAATATTTAGGGTACTTTCCCTCCAACCACGTTCTTTCTAAAACAATAATATGAATGACAAAACAAAGAAAGAGACCTAATTTCAGAGAAAAGAAGTCCGTTAAAAAATTACCAGCTGCCCCCGTAACCTCATTTTACGGCAAACAAAGATTCTCGTACCTGTCGAAAAAAAAAACATGTAGACAGTGGAGCCAAAAAAACCATTTATTTTCGTTCTTTAGATTCTTGGTTCATGAGAAACTTCATGATATTATTTTGCACGATCTTTCTACTAATATAATAATAATTGAAGCTTATACATTAATTCCTTATATTATTCATTCAGAAGTTGGCTTGCCCGTTTGTGTTACTACTCTATGTTACCTAACTCGGAATGCAATAAATATTTTTTCATTTGAACAGTTTGTAACCCTGGTCAATGAATAAGCTAGTTTTTAGTCTGGGACATCAAACACAACAATTTGTGTATAACAACAGTAATATTATCGCATTCTTAAATAAAGTGACACTTTTTTATAACCCGTATGATTCTTACATAAATATAGAAAAAAGTATTTTATGTCTATGGTATGAATAGACCTTGGGAATATACATATTTTAGCTGCTATTCTATCCACCTCTCAATTACACACTATTTCTGCCTATATTTACACATGAGAATACAGATAGGATAAAAAATCAATAGCAGTCAAATTCAGTATTGTCAATCGCTCGAATCCCATAGTGTGGTGTACGTAGGACGTTCAATAAAAAGTGAGATTGGGTATGTTGCCGGTAACTTTTATTAAACGTTATTTTGTTTTTCGATATATTCGCCTTTTAGCATAATACAATTGGGATATCTTAAACATCTTCTATTTTAAAATTCCTTCCTTGAAAAACTCTTCGTCCTGAGCACCTAGAAATGACTGTACTGTGGCGACTACTGATTCATCATTTTCGAATCTCTAGCCTCTCAGATATTCCTTTGACATTGTAAAAAGATAGAAATCACTAGGGGCAAGGTTGGTGAATATGAAAGATGCCCAAGTATTTAAAGCCAGTATCTCAAATTGCAGCCATAACAACGGTGGACCTGTGAGCTGGGACATTAACTTGATGTAACAAAATAATTTGAGCTATTTTACCCCGCCGTTTCTCGCAAATTTCGTTACGCAATTTTTTTATTTGTTCTGCAAACAAAAAGCCCGTAATAGTAGCTCGAGGTATTTTATCATGGCCACTCCTTTACTATCACAGAAAAGAAAGGCCATGATCTTTCCGGCGGAAGATTTACCTTACATTTCTTAGGGGTTGGAGATGATGGTTTTTTCCAAGTCATAGACTGTAATTTTGTTTCTGGGTCGTAATGGTGAAGCCACGTTTCATCCATGGGTGTAAATCGAGCCAAAAAACGATCAGAATGTTGTAACAAGTTGTAACAGTTCGAAAGAAGCTCGAGAAATGTTCAGCCTGGTTTGTTTTTGTGCATTGGTAAGCATTCTGAGGACCCAACGCGCGTATACTTTTTTCATCGCCAAATGTTCATGTAAAATGCTATGCACACTACCAGTCGAAATCTTTGTTTCTTCGGCTATAAAACGTACCGTGAGACGAAGATCTACTAAAACAATTTCTTTGACTTTTTTAACCATTTTTTCGGTCACTTCCGTTTTGGGGCGACCTGATCGAGGGTCATCATTGATGAAAGTTCTACCACGTTTAAATTCAGTGCACCTTTCGGTGCAACTAGAATACAGTGGAGCATTTGCTCCTCAAGTATACTGTAAGTGTTGATACTTAGAATCGTTCCTTAGTGAAATTTTCCAAGCACAAATACTTAAAAACTGCGGGCACTTACATTTTTTCTATTTTCGACAACACGCTACGACAAAAAACTCCCATAACAAAAAAAAATATTATTGCATTTTTTATATCTAATCAATATTCCAGCTTTGCCAGTCAGTATTTACTTTTTTTGTTTCCAAAGAGTACATCATTCTCACTTTATAATTAACGCCCCTCGTAATTATGTCGGGTGTGCGGTTGGTCTATACTCACGGTACAGTCAGAGCGAGCAACCATTTTGAACCCCAAGGTCTGTGGGTACGGGTTATACTAGACTTTTCTCCCTTTTTAGTCAAGTGTATTCAATTTTGAAGAAGTTTAAAGCGATACCAAAAAAAATGGGATTTTTTTGAGTCCATTTACTCCACTATAACGTCATCTACGTATTTCATTTTTGGGTAAATGTTTATTGGGTATTTGATTAAGATTCTCACTGAAGGACAACGCGATTGGATGAAATTTTCTCGACAGAATTTAATTCCGAAAAGACCTCTAAATTGTTTTATTCTTCCACGAATCCGTCCCACTCGCACTGAGGGTTTTTTCGCATATGGAGTAACAGGGACGCTAAAACTTTTACGTAGCACCTTAATTAAAAGTCTTGTTAAAAATGCAATTTGTAAACAAAATTATCTTGGAAACAGCCTCTCATGTCAAGATACAGCGGAGAATACTGGAGAGTGTACTCAAGCATTGCAAATGGGGATGTTTGGACCGAGTTACCGTTTGGTCCCGGTTTGTGAGTGAATTGAAGAATATAGAAATGTCGAGAGAAAATGTCTTAGTTGAAAATACTTATCGGTTTATCAATTATATATATCAGTAATAAAGCCCTCATTGTGATTTATATACTGTTCTGTATAAAATATACTATAAATATATATAAGTAAAGTAAGTTGTCTTATCGTTAACGAGTATTAGGTATTATCTTTAAAAACGGCCTATTTATTTGTTTTTATTTAAATATAATCTGGAAATCGCATAACCACATTTGTTTTTTTTTTTTAGTAAATAATTTATTGTTTATTTGTATATTATTATGAAGATAGTTAAAAATAACAATAATAATAATAATGACAAACTTAACTGAAATTTAATTTATAAACTGAAAATTTGGTCTAAATTACTGCCCTGCGGAAGGGTCCCCAAAATACTGGCGACATTACCTCGTATTTATTTATTTTGTTTATTAATTTATTTATTTTTCAATGCATGTGCTCGTAAAGGCCCACTTTTTATGCAAAACCGAACAAAAAGTCGATTATTTTGCCCTAGGGCTTTATTATTATTATTTTTTTTAATTTATTTACAATGATTGGCTAACCTGCAGACTTTCCTGTGTACCATAGATATTATACTTTTTTTTCCACTGTTTAACGGCTCTGGATACAGTCCTTTTGAGTCAATTATAATTTAAAGTTCACAAGATTATATTTGTTTTCATTTCCTCACACTATGCATTGAAAAACGTAGTATGATACACGGGCGTAAAAGCAATAAATTACTCGGTTACGTTTAAAACACTCGCTACGCTCGTGTTTTAAATCGTCCTCGTAATTTGTTCCTTTGCGCCCTAGTAGCATAAACTACTATTAAAGAAACATACATTTTTGAGTTCTGAAAGAAGGTTGAAGTATGAAAGTGCAAATAGGATGGAAAGACGCTGTAACTTTGGCACGTGTTAGGCAAAGAAAATAAGTCATTAATTTTCAAGAAAAGGTTCTTCACAACATTAATAGCCAGTCCGCAACAGACGTAGGGCGTTTAAAAGAAATATTTTATTTTTATTCTCAATGCACACAGAAAACTTAATTCTAAATTACATGATAAAAGTTATCTACAATGTCGTGCTTATCTCAATAATGAGATTTCTTTCAGCAAACCAAGGGTGATAGGGATATTTGATGTAAATAAGATATTCATATTGGACACGATAATTCTTATACCGAAACAAGTAGTATGAATAAATATAAAAAATACAAATTCAGTAAATGAATACATAAATAATTATATATATATATATATATATATATATACCTCATATATACATATTCCTACAGGATAGGTTGTCGAAGATAGTGCTCTTTTATTTTCCTTTTGAACACACCAATGGAGGGGCTAGCCCTGATAGTGTGAGGAAGGGAGTTCCACAGTTTGACGGACTTGACAGTAAAAGAGTTCCCATACGAAGGTGTTTTTAAAAATGAGACTGTGTGAGACTTGACTTGCTGGTCTCCAAGGAGATGTACTCATAACGATCGCGGAAATATGGAGACGTGACTCTTTAAAATGTTTAAAAGGCAACAGAGGACATGGACATACTGACGCAGTTTAAAGGGAAGCCATTTTAACTGTTCACGGTACTGAGATACGTGATCATATTTTCTTAGTCCATAATAAACTTGATTCCCAGATTTTGTAAACGTTCAGGAGTTTACCAGCTCCTGACTGGCATCTAGGAAACAGACATCAGCGTAGTTGATGACCGGCAAAAGTAGATATTGTGCGAGAATACTGTCTTGATGCTCAAATGTCTATTGATCTAGCTTTTTATCCCTAGCTGCATCCGTCTTGATTTTGTTTTTGTGTCCAGGGAATCTAGCATAGCAGACCATATCGAGCTTTAACCGCTCGATACAACAATCCCTCTCGAGATCAACAGAGAGACAGAGAGAGAGAGAGCATTGTATCACGCGCTATGTACCCCGATATGGTTTGCTACGCTGAACTAGCAGGTATCTGCAGTCTCAGTCTATTTCGTGCAAAAGTGTCATCACCATCCATTGATTGGTTACAAAATTATAACGTAACAAAAAAACAAACAAATTTTAGGATTTATAATATATAGTAATCAATAAAAAAAAAAAACAGCCGATTCTCTTGGGACCATTTAAGGCGTATGACCACGCTAAATAAGCAACTCGATGTGCGTCGGTACAAATATCAACGGAAACGACACTGAAATAATGTTCATTTCAGCGTGCCTTGAAAAGTGGCTGTTACGACAATCACTGCGTCTCCGGCTAGCGCAAAATAGGAGAAGATAATACTCTTCACATGGACGCCATGAACGGAAAAAAAAATGAACTTACATTTTGGTACTTAAATTTGGTGAAATAATAATTAAAATGGCTTTAGGCGTTTCGAAGGAGTAAGAGAATTCTTGTGTTAATCATGTGAAACTTTCGATGACTTTCGATTTTTTTTGTCAAAACTTGAGAATTTTATACATTATACTGATTGTGATGTGTGATTGCTTATAAAAAAGTGGTCTGCCTTTGTCTGTCCACTCATCTGTCATCCATCTGTCAAATCAGTCGGAAGCAAATTATTATAAATTTATCTTGATAGCAAAGGACACATTTCTAAACAGTCATTTCTCAAGTGACGTCATACGAAGGCAAATGGTAGTTATAGCTTTTTCGTAAAAACATTCATCATCATGAGGTTTTTTAGACCGCAAGTTCTAAAGTACGGCTTATTAAACCTAAATCTCGAAATGGTTTTCGAATTAACACACCTTAACATAATTAATTTAAGCGAATTAGATCGACAACCTATATAATTGTGTTTGTGTAGGTATTAAAGCAAGTAGTTAGCATAGTCTAGCAGTAAACTAACTACAAACCAGATATGAAACAGGATACAGAGAGGAACATGAATAGTGCAGTTGTCAGCATTATCAGCGCGGAACGAATCCTGTCTCGACGAATTCCGGTTATGCAGAAAGGATGCTGTTACTGCAGTACCGGACTCACAGACCACTAAGCCACAAAATAGCCACTAACAGAAGATTCACTCCATATAACTAGCGAAAACAGGCGCACGCACACATGGACGCGTACTTACGACGATCTCGGACATAGTCGGGGAATGCCAGTCACGAGTGCACGCGCTTTGGCGATACCTGTGATTATTGTTTGGAGTGACGTATTCTATGGTATAAAATATGAGTAAAGCCTATCGAAATTGTTGCGTATATGGTTGTTTGAATACAACATTAAACCGAAGTGAATTGACTTTTCTTTAATTACCCGTCATTGCAGAAAGGGTAACGAATTTATAGACTTAGTAATTAATTATAATAAATAAATACGTTTTAATAATAAATATACTTTTTCATTTAAATAACTCCCAACTTGAAGTTTTCGCAGATGTATCGTAAGCTAGCCTTTCACCCACGGCTCCGCCCACGTTCATTAAATCTCTGCATTTTATAAACAAATTAGCAAATTATTAACAACCGTTATGACCTATACGTTGACCAGGGTCACTACAATGATAATTAAAAAAAAACGCATCAAAATGCGTCGAGTGATTCTCAAGTTAAAACGGAACATACATACAGACAGACAAATATTCTAGAAATGGTAGTTCTGGCTTCAGTAAAACACTAAAAATTCAATTAAGGAAAAATCAAAAAAAAATTGTGCACAGAGTACGAAATTTTTACAACTTTATTATTAGTACAAAGATAACAACCCTAGCGTTACGGTCGAGCGTAGCGTAGGTAATTAAAATCAAGGTCACCCGGAGTAGGCCTTCTGTTAGTGGTTATTTTGTGACTAAGTCATTAGAGGTCGTAAGGAGGTTTGCCCTTACATTTCAGAAACATGCATGGCTAATTGCACTGATGTTTTCGGCAAAAACAAATGTTATTCCATACTATCCCTTTCCTTTTTTTTTACTTAGTACCCTCACCGAATTACCCCGCAACACCCCGGCAGTGGCGGAAAAAATTCTCACTCTGTGGTTGATAAGATGTCGAATGGCTAAGTGGTCTGTGACTGGACTGCACCGATAAATTATGTAATTGTTGTCATATTATAAATTGCTCAAAGTCTACCGTTTAATTTAGTCCGTAGCATAGATAGCAGCGCAAGCGTTCACGTCAAACAATACCCTATGTCGCCCCTCCCACACCGCGACGACGACGGTAGACGTTGAGCAACCATAATATGTATTGTGTAAGCTTTTTTAGGACATATCGCAGTCTCTTGCAAAATTGAAATTGACTTCTAAATTGAAATTGTTGAAGTTTTGTTTGAACCTCTACAGAATTATGCTATTACTTTCCATCTGAAGCCTATGGTATGTATTTTATGTATATAATAATAGAAATTAGTACATTATAGTATAATAATCAATAATATACCTCCACTGATGCGTAGCACTGCCATGTTAAATTGTTTTTCCATACAGATTTACAAAAAATTATAACTCAAATACACTATCCTGTGGTTTATTATATTTTCTTTTTTATTTATGTTTTTCTATAAACATTACTGTGTTATATGTGTAATATATTACAGTCTAGTTTTTTGTAATTAAGATACCTATTAGGTTTCCTGTTATTGATATTGCATGCTAAGTACAAAAAGTTGTAAGTAGCGTTACCCTGCGAGGTGTCCACGGACCAGCATCGTGGTACAGAATGTTGCCATGCTGAGTGGAGGCATTTTGGGTGTCACTCTTGTTTGTTTATTAATTATGTTGTATTTTAATTGTGGGACACCAATAAAGCTTTTTCTATTCTATTATTATTATTATATTGTTATGTATTATTTCATTAAATTTTTACATTTAGGCATATTTTATTTTTGCACGTGTATGATTACTCTTATTTAAATTTTAATTATTTCCTTAATGGTTTGCTGTAAGAAATATCTTAATAGAGATAAGCTAACCCATATGTACATAATTTTTACTGTATTTATGTATAGAATAAAGAATATTTGAAGTAAAAGATAGGGAGCAAATAGAGTTAATGAGGTGCAAAAATAAAAAAAAAAAATTTTTACTCCTATATTCTGCGGATCCTTTGCATATAAAACACAAGTACAACTCTTGCTGGCCATCCCAACACTGTCGTGCTCTGATGTCACCTATCTGCAGCTCCTTAATACCAATAGAAATGAAAATAACTGGCCCCTCGAGACTCCTTTTGTATGTACAGTCGCCTGCGGTTCAAGCTTCCAATGTTCATACGATTCTAGCCATTAGGACAACGAAGTAAGGGCTACCATTGAATATAGGTTGTCGTGCGGGAGACCATACAATATTGAATGCTTTATTCGTACGGTTTTAATGCATTCAGCATGGCTTTGTGGTCCATGCATTGTGTGCTGTGTCCTGGTCAGCGAGATCTAGTCTGCTCTATTGAAATTGAATCGACAATTGTGCTACAGTATGCCTTTTATACCTATTGGTCTTGGGAATATCTTTTAGAAATACTTATAATAGCTTTTTGTGTAATCCTTTCGAATCTGTAAATTTTTCGGACCATTCATTTTATAGTACGTATTTGACCTGTCCCTGGATTGGAATGTTCTTGATTTTCATGACCTCTTATTTGATCCTCAGGTAAAATATATTTGGTGAGGCCGAAAAACGGACCATGTTTCCGAACTAAGTCATTTTTTGATAACTGATTTGATCTCCTAGTAAAGTATATTTACGAACAAAACTATTAATTGTTCTCTAAGCAGAGGATCAGCTTGTGTCTTTGGCGAAACTGAAGAACGAGCCGCGTTTCCAAAACAAATTATTACTTGATCTCTATACTGATATGACATGACACGTCACTTTTCTATAGAAATTCGACACGCAATTTTCATCCCATGGGAAATGATATTTGGGATAAAAAGTAGCCTATGTCCTATTTTCGATTTAGAACTACATGTGCGCAAAATTATGGCCCAATCAGTTTTGTAGTTATGGCATGAAGGAGTAACAAATATCCATACATTCATCTATCCATCTATCCAAACTTTCGCATATATAAAATTTGTGGGATGGGATGGGATGTATGTTTTTATTGTGACTATTATTACAGGTCCTTCATTCATTACAAGGAGCTACAAAGTAGTAATCTACAAAAATAATCAAAATGTTCATTCAAATTCCTTATTTTACTGGAATCCTTGCAGTTTTTCGCAAAAAATCTGACAGTTAAATTTTTACGCAGACGGTACACGTATAGTAATAAAATATTTTCAGGCAAGAACAAATTACAAAACGTATAAAGCTTTTGAAGCTTTTGACTACGGCTCTATTTATACTCTACGATACATGTTTTATCTCTACCAAGAAGACAAATTCAAAAGTCACAAGCATGCTGTTATTTCATTACTCGTTTCGGCTCTTGGTATATTTATTTTGCTCTTCTTTAAACATTTCATCTGGATGAAGCTCACGAGCCAGCTTTGACGTCACAGCTGGAGACTGTTTGTTCACAAACTTGGCATCAGCCTTTGAGCTTTTGCGCTTCTCTACTTAATAATGTTCTATAATCTACCGACCGTGGTATGATTTTGTAGATAGGTAGAGGTAGGTACCTAGTTTATTTTTACAATGAAGTGCAATTTTTGCCAGGTGACCTAAAAAGGTCAATGTAATATTTAATAAGGGCATATAAATGCATATAAATTGAGCACATAATTTTACACCAATCAGCAGTAAACTCTAAGAAGTTTCCTTTTAGTTTAAAATGTGACTGTTACGACCACTAAGCATAAAATGTTAGTAGATCCACTTTTGACGATCATTCTCAGTAGGTCCACCAAGTAAGATCCAGATTTTTTAGGAGATCCATATGGATCTAATAAGAAAAAAAAGTCTCAGTGGATCCACCATTTGAAGACTGGATCTTAGGAGAAAATAAATTCTCAGTATATCCACTGGATCTTATTTTATGGATCTACTAAGAATGATCGAGAAACACGCGCTGACGAAAAACTGAGGTTTTATTTAATGACTCGGCTTCTAGAGATATTCTAAGACTTACTTGCGGGGTCATTTGTTCACTTATGGTTAGGGTTTGCACTATTCGTTTAATTTTACTATTCGAATAAAATGAATACTTCTAGAGCCAAATATTCGAATATTCGGATATTCGAATATTTTTAAACATTGATTGAAAACAATACAATATCAATTCAAAACAAACAAAAGCAGCTAGACTGTGGTTTGGTTTGATTGCTGCATAATTTTATTCAAATAAAATCAAGTATTTTAATTATTTTTCTTGTTTGTGTTAACACAAGTTAACACAACACAGATGCGTGCGCGCTGTCGCTGGCCGCGTGACTGACTGAGTGAACGAACGAACGAGGCTGAACGAGTAAATGAACACAAGGTGGGGTGGGACTCAGGGGCAGAGTAAGAATAAGACCAAAAACAAAAACTTTATTATTATTCAACTATTCGAATAATTTAAATGAATTATTCGAATTTGAAATTGGAGCGGATATTCGAATAAAATGAATATTCGAATATTCGAATTGCAAACCCTACTTATGGTAACTTCGTATTTTTTTTCTATCGAGGGAACTTATTATAAGTGAAGTTATTTCATTTTAGCTAAAACATGCCTATCAGATCTACTATGTATATTATTTTTACTAAGCCGATTGACCAAGTTACGCAATGTGAAAAGGTCATTTGAAGTTGTGCATTGGACATTATATGGACCCTTAACCTCTTTAGAAAGGACTTATTTGTCCTACACGCTATTGAACTTTAATTGATTAACAGGCTGAGGTTAAAAAGTTCTACTGTATTATAATTTGCCGTAGAAATGTCAACAGCTACTACATTGAGAGTTGAAAAGCCGAAAAAATCAATAAATTGCCACCTACCCTACAATTAAATCGGAAACGTGTCTAGACGAAGAGGAAATCAGATTTTCAGACACATAGACGTCTCGTCGGTGCTTTCGATAACAATTTAGCCATCCTCGGTTATAATCAGCCAATCAAAAACCGCCCATTTTCCCGTCTCTTATGCAATAAAAACACACTGTTCTTGAGATTTGTTCAGAAAAGTGTGTGAATTCAATTTTCAACGGCATATTTACACCTACATTGTATAGGTATTTATTAATACACGCGCGTTTAATACTCAACTTAAACTTTAAAGCCGCATATACTAATAATTTAATATGTCAGCTCATGCGTGTCTTAATAATATTATATAATATTATAGTTGTTATATGATTAAATTACGCTTGAATAAAAATACTATTTCCTTGAGAAATATTAAATAAATCCTAAGAGTTTTTGAGTAGAGTGTCTAATTTCAGTTTTGAACGGTGTATTTACAATACACCCTGTATTGTAGTTGTTGTATAATTAAATTATGCTTCGTACTCGTAGTTACACTAAACAAAGTTTTAGTTATGATTAAACTTTGTAGACAGATAACACCTAAATACCTACTCCATAATAGTTATATGTATCTACTCGTACCTAGTTAGTTGTTAATTCTAACAACATATCAAATTTACGTCCCTCTACAGTTGCATCTTAATGTGTGGTCTTAAAGGACATGCATCAACTAATGACCTTAAGTCGACCTATGTCGGTACATTATAATCAATACATGTGAAATAGAAATAAACAATATTTAAAAGATGTTCAAGATGATTACCGTTATAGTAGTTACCACAATGTCAAAAAATTTATAAAAACTGAATTTAAAAATATATTTGAAAAGATTTGTACCTAATTGAACGAGCGAGCGAAGTTCTTTTAGTCTACTTGAACAATCCGGCGTTTGTATGTATGTATGTAAGTATGTTTGTATGTATTTATGTTGATCGGAACGTCATGAAATTTGGTAGACAAGTAAATGAGACAATAATATTTTTTTCAATGCAAGTGATCGTAAAGGCTCACTTTTTATGCATCAAAACCGAACAGACAGTCGATTATTTTGCCCTAGGGCTATAAAGCTATTTTTTTTTAATTTATATACGAGAAGTTGGCTAACCTGCAACTTTCCTGTGTACCATAAATGTCATACTTTGTTTCCACTGTTTAACGGCTCTGGATACAGTCCTTTTGAGCCAATCATAATTTAAAGTTCACAAGATTATATTTGTTTTATTTCCTCACACTATGCATTGAAAAACGTAGTATGATACACGGGCGTAAGAGCAATAAATTACTCGGTTACGTTTAAAACACTCGCTACGCTATCGTCCTCGTAATTTATTCCTTTTCGCCCTTGTAGCATAAACTACTATTAAGTTCGAACATGATCCAAATCGGTTTCAGGGGTTGTCGAGAAATGGGGTTGTAAGAGGGGGTCCATGAGTTCACAGTTCGGGCGAACTACTAGTTATAAAAATACTTATGAGTTACAGGTCGCGGCAGTAAATAATACACATAGTATCGTAGTGCCATCTCTGTCGCACGAAGCACTGACTGTCCGGTGACGGAGACGACGCTCTACAAAGCTGAAGATAGCCGATGTGAATTATTTTCTGCCAGGTACTGTACAGAGATCTCTAAATCCAAAAATTGCCGTGGGAGCAACAATCTACAACATAATTCGTTGAATGTTACTATTTTAACGTAAAAATCTTCGTCTGTTCGTTCAACTTGTCTGTCAAGCTGTGTGTTAGTTTGTTCGTTCAACTTGTCTGTCAACCTGTGTGTTTGTTTGTTTGTCACTCAAAAACGAATTGGTTGTGTTAGTACAGGTCTTAGAATTACAGGAAAATATTGAAAATTTTAATTCTTTTAGTTTTGATCGGTACAACCCAAACTTTACTAAAATGTTAATTATATGCGCAAAGAAAACAAAAAGTATTTAAAACAAAACTAATGAAGATAATAACAAGTGATAAATCACGTGACTGTTAAAGCCGAATTTAATAATAATTTATATTGAAGATAATTCGACTGATAAATGAGTCGAAATATATCGTATTTATTTGTTTTGTTTGTTTCTATAAAATAATCTAAATCTTATTGAAAGCCATTCAAATATAATAACTTTAATATATATATACTTACAAAAAACAAAAATAATACTAATCCATCCAAGCAACACATTCATCCTCGATCGCGTTCATATATTATCTAAATTAATATCTGGAAAACCAACAAAAGACTTTATCGAAAAATACGTTCCGTATTG
Organism: Ypsolopha sequella; assembly: GCA_934047225.1. Lineage (NCBI taxonomy): Eukaryota > Metazoa > Arthropoda > Insecta > Lepidoptera > Ypsolophidae > Ypsolopha > Ypsolopha sequella. The sequence continues at coordinate 17,930,031 of OW203996.1, forward strand.
CGCAACTGCAACTGCTCGAAGAGCCATATTGAAAGATATTGGAGAGGAAATGGAACGCGCACTAAAATTTTATTAAAGACAATTACACTAAGTTTTAATGCTTAGAAGCTGTTTCCAATGGATTTTATCGTACTGTATACATTTCATTTACAACTTGAATTTGGCAGACGAGATTTCGGAGCTAAAATGTCCATGAATTCAACAGCAAGTAAAATTTTTGTATAAATTCCTTCAGCAAAAACTAATTTTAAAAGTCATTGAATTATTGAAAGACGAGCTATTTTCATAAGGATGGCGGACAAAGCCACAAAATGTCATTAAAGCTCCAAGCTTTGTGTTAACCAGAATCCGATGGACAAATTGTTAATGGTTCAAGAGAAATAGGCTCTCATTATTACGAGTACTAGCTGATCATTTGTTTTTCTGTTCCGTTTCATATTTTTTTAGATTCCACCCAATGGAGAGAGAGGCGTCTTACGTACATTTTTATACCATAGAGGACCTGTCTTCTTTAACTAACACAGTTTAATATATGGTTTTTGTGTTTTTTCTTTATAACACAGAGTACCTTCTTGTATTGAAGATTCTAATAAAAAATTAAACTGAGGAGTAAATAATAATAAAAAAAATACTAAAAATAATTATGCCAAAGTGTCTTGGCGTAATTTATCGCAGCATTAAGGGTCGGTTGCGCCAAACATGCTCTCGCGTTTGGAGAATTTAGCATATTAAAACAAAATATTTTTAAGAAATAAAATTTTTAAGTATGAGCTTCCAGTTAAACAATACTAATAAAAACAATTTTACACCAAACATAAAAATTTGGTCTACTACAAATATCCGAAATCCGAAGCGCTATTACAAATTTTTTTGTGAAAACCGTCGTCGGATACGCGATTAATATGACATTTATTGTCTATAGACACATTTAAATCAAGTTCTACCTAATAGAATGTTACATTAATGGTATTTTATTATATTTAAATAAATTATTATTATTATATATTCTTTAATCTATGTACACGTATGTATGTCTACTTTTATATGAATGATCTTCTATTATCCCCAGAGGTAGACTGGAAGAAATCTCTTTAAAGAGATCAGTTTCGCTTTGTACATGTCAATTTGTTTATAGTATGTGTGTAAATGTTTATTTTCTATGTAAGAATAACAATAAGAATAGATTTTTATTTTGAATCGATATGCCAAATTGTTAGCCTTTTGCCCCCGGCTCTGCCCGCGCTAAAGGAGTAGCAAATACCGTAGATACCTGCCAAATTTCACGTTAGTAGGCTGTATCGTCCTAACATTTCACGTTAGTAGACTCTTTCTTCCTAACGCACAAAAGTTGTTTTTTTTTTACTAAAAAATTGGGCTTTCGGCCCTGTCCTTATAAAAGGACTTCGAGTTAATGCATATTTGGTACTAATAAGGGGTTATTTTAGGAGTAAATTTCTTTGGGTGTTAACCCCTAGACAGGCGAAGGCCTTTTTGTAGGACCGCAGGCGTTAGAAGATTCATTTCGTGATGTGTAAGTAAGTGGGTGTGTGTAAATGGTATTTCGCTTCTATATATTGATAACGCAAATTTTCACTGAACACTTTCTTTTTTCATCAAGTGGATTTGATATGTTTTTACATTGGACCGTCAGAACCCACCCTTTTGAAACGTTGGCGTAGACAAGGTGCAATTCCCAGAGCCACCTTTACTTTGATGTTTTTCAAATTCATTTCCTTTGACGGAACGACAAATGCTCGGATACACAAACCGTTCGATAAATGACTTTCATAAATTAAATAAATTGATCAGTTGAAATCGAAATACTGATTTTGTGTTTATTTTATAAATTCGACATTTTGTTCACTTTTCAGCAATTAAGATAAATTTTCACATTTGTAAAAAATCTTTTTACAAAAAACGTAACTGGATAAATATTTATCCACAAGATACCCGGCTATACTAATTGGGCAATATATTCAATCAAACTGAGCGTTTAAATCGCGTTTAAATGAAAAGGGAAATTCCAATTTTAGGCTACTGTAAAAAGTTGTTAACCCATCTATTATAGGGGCCAAAGAACCCCGGGGCGGCCGTCATCGGACCGTTTGCAGCTTCGACGCTGTGGAAAATACTCGACCTTCTCCATTTGAAGATATGTAAAGCTGTTTTAGTATTATTTTTGGTTAACTATTAAAAAACAAACCAGCCAAGTGCGAGTCAGACTCGCGTACCTACAGTTGCGTATTGTGGATGATAAATTTAATTTTGTCATTTTTTTTTGTGAATTTCTCAACCGCTTTATTTTTCCTGTAATCTTTACGTAAACCATGATTTTTTTCATATTTTTCGGTTAGCCCGTTTTGGAGATAAGGAAGGAGGGGTCTGAATTTTTTTATGGTTTTTCAAGGATTTCTCAAAATAGATGCAATTAAATATAGCCAAACTATATATTTTTACAATCAGCTTTGGAAATATTTTGAACAATTTCATATTTTTCACATTTTTGTTTATACTTTAATATGTAGGCAAATTAATGCTAGTTTTTTGCCAAATTTCATGTCTTTATCTTAAACGGTGCTAAAGTTATGAGGCTGTGATATACCGACGGACGGACGGACAACGGAGTCTCACCATAAAGGTGAGAGTTTGTGAGATTTGTGGAGTGAGGTTTTGTAGCCATTTAAAATTATCCTTTTTTTGAACAGCTGCAACAGCAATGGGAATGTGAGAGCTTAGTTATGTTTGTGGTTTAGTATTAACTTTATTTTTGTAAGCTGTAATCATTTTGGATGAATAAGACACTTGTACTGTTTCATAAAACACTTTTACTGTTTAATAAAACACTTATACTGTTTCATAAAACACTTGTACATGTTTAATAAAACACTTATACTGTTTCATAAAACACTTGTACATGTTTAATAAAACACTTATACTGTTTCATAAAACACTTGTACATGTTTCATAAAACACTTATACTGTTTCATAAAACACTTGTACATGTTTAATAGAACACTTATACTGTTTCATAAAACACTTGTACATGTTTAATAAAACACTTATACTGTTTCATAAAACACTTGCACATGTTTCATAAAACACTTGAACTGTTTCATAAAACACTCTGTATTGTTTCATAAAACACTTGTACATGTTTCATAAGACACTTGAACTGTTTCATAAAACACTTATACTGTTTAATAAAACACTTTGATTGTTTCTTTAAATACTTGTACTGTTTCATAAAACACTTGTACTGTTTCATAAAACACTGTTTCATAAAACACTTTTAGTGTTTCGCAAATTTCACTATTATTCGCAAATTATACGTATCGGCATTCTGAAGGGATGGTTTATTTTCATGCAACACACAAACATTGCGAATGGATGGAAGTAAAAAATTACAGCAATGACCAAAAAAACAAAGAAAAAGCCATGATGAAAACCATTCGTCCATGATGATGTTTCACCAAGGGCCAACAATCGCAAGTATTAATTTTAATCATTTAATATTATGGTTTATTTTACAAGTGGTTAATGTCTAGTAAATAATAAATGAAGTTTTATTATGGACATACAAACGAAAAATATATCAGTCAATCATAGGGTGGTATAATGTCATTCGATTCCTTTAAATAAGATGGTCTTCAATTTTCATACAATCTGGCACAAGTTATTGCGCAGAAAAAAAAATTCTAAACATTGGTATCTGTTTTGGTATCCCGAGATCAAATCAATCAATAAAAATTGTCGATAATGCCTTTTTCATAAATACGAATATCTACGGGAATTAAATTTAATATTTATATAATCAACGAATTGAACGAAACCAACGAAAACCAATATTAAACGAATATCAACTACATAATACATGTCATCAACATCAACATCAACCGTTTCCCAATAACTGAACAATTCAATCAACTAAATACTAAACGAAATGCTAAATAGATATCGATCATCACGGAACCTCCCTCTTTGTTCAACATTACAAATGCAACTCCATACTGTGACTAGAAAATTTTGCACCCAACTAACCGAACGCGTGTTCAGCATACATTGCGGCTCGTATTCGCAGCATTTGAAAATTATTAACATGGAACGAGCGTTAGGCCGCGCATTAAATTCTTTGATCATTTTTGCTGAGAGGACATAGAATACGGAAATAACGTTTTGAACACTCCTTCGATTTTTACATTCCTTAAATGAATGACCATTTAAATAAGTTTCAGTGTATTTTGGTATTTCATTTTCATTTGAAGTCCATATTTTCATCACATTATTCTAAAGGTCAGCCTCTACGAAGGCATTTGAACACCAACAACACCAGTTTTACGTGGAACAAGCGTTAGGCCGCGCATTTAGTTCTTTGAAAGTTTTCACTTTTTTTATTCCTTAAATGTATGACCATTTAAATAAGTGCCAGTGTATTTAGGTATTTCATTTACATCTGAAGTCTGTATTTCCATCACATTATTCTAAAGGTCAGCTTCTACGAAGGCATTTGAACACTAACAATACCAGGGTTTTATTGTAAGTGCCTCGTTTGAGAGCCAACACCCCAGACGAAGGTAAGTGACTACCAATTGCTTGCCCTTGTGGTCATTGCGTGGAACTCATTGAATAGAAACTACTCCTATCTTGACGCAACGATCAGCCCATGGCTTTGAAATAAAACGAAAGAAACAGTAAGGATAACCTTAACATCAAGTTGTCAGATGAAGCTCAAGAACAAAACGTGCTTCAAATATTAATCAGAAGGTAAAGAAAAAAAAACTGCATTATTTTTCGAAAAGAAATATTTATTACTAGCGGAGGCCTGCTCTCGTTTCTTTCGACCCGTGGGATTTTCCTTAAATTCCTTTTTACTGGATATCTACATCATCAAGGAATCTACAGTCCAATAGATCACTCAGTCAGTTAGGGTATTCTTTTATATATTTTATTATGTAAAGGCGTCCTTTGTAGTCACATCGACCACCGACAATAATAAAGTTGAACTTATCGCAATTTAAATAGTTGCCATCAACTACGTCGTTGTAAAATCCGATTTTACACGAAAGCTTATTACGATTGAGTTAAGTGTGAAAAAACCGCTTTAATTGTGTAAATGCGAGCGAGCGACCGCGTTACATATTCGCTACGCTATGGCAGGGGTGCGTTAGGTTAGGCCGGTATAGCACAGGGGTGGGCTATCGATTGGCCCCCTCGCCCCTGCCTCGTCCCCTGAGTGCCGTGCTACCAAACACTACACGTTATTACTCTCCTGTGCACATTGAATTTATACTCTTAAATAAAATATTTCATTTCCTCTCTCTTATGATATGAAAATGTATATAATTTAATTTTGGAGGCGGGTTTTCTTTTTTTCTGACGATTTATGGCTGCTCTGTCCATAGATTTATTATGAAGTGAATAGGTATGAAAGTTTAATAAAATACATGGAAAGTATTTTGATATTATATAAGGTAACACTCAGCTGTCCTTGTCACACTGGATGATTAATTAGTTATTCAACTCAATTTATTGATCCATTCGAGTTTTTGATGAGTACGACCTTGGTTTTAATTTAATAAATAATGCTCTCTTTGTTGATGAAATTAGGAGAAAAGGGAAATCAGATTTGATAAGGCTTTTTGGTCTGAATTTCAATCACGTATTAAATATCAGATAAATAGATGTCATAATATGTCATAATAGATAAGATAAGATGAGAGAAGATAAGATGTCATAATAGATAAAATGTCAGATAAATAGACAGATACAGAAGTTTTGTTATAATGGTTTCTGTTTTTTGATGGCAGTACAACTAAAAGATGAAAATCACTGCGAAAGAAAGTAACTTTGTAATTTTAAAGTAGGTATGTATATAAAAATACATACCTACTTTAAAATTACAAAGTTACTTTCTTTCGCAGTGATTTTCATCTTTTAGTTGTACTGCCATCAAAAAACAGAAACCATTATAACAAAACTTCTGTATCTGTCTATTTATCTGACTGTCAGTTTATCTGTCTGTCAGTTTATCTATCTGTCAGTTTATCTGTCTGTCTGGCTAGGGCGATTGAATTAAAATTTTGGAAAAAACGGGATAAAATCAGAAAACCTTTGACGACGTTATAGTTCAAAAATATATTATCCTTCAGATGTTCAAAGTGTCTAATATAACGCACTTGACATAGACGTAACTCATGCTTTGTTCACAACATACACTTTACATAGAAAAGAGTTCACTAGAAGTCTCTGAAACTCACAAATAGACCTCCTAAACAAGATATCTCAGTGAACACTGATTGCACATGAATCACAGAAGGCAATATGTCGGTACAGTCACTGCGAACAGTAGGTAGGTAGGTTTAGGACATTAATTCAGACAGAAGGTCTTGTTTTCTGCTCAATGGTGTGGCGTGTGTGATTGTGGCCCGCCGCCGGCTCCCGGTCTAATGAATCAAACGATGTATTAGGGATAAAATTATCCAGAATGTGGCTCGTTAGGTTTCTGATTTATATCGATGTACAACCCTGATAGAGCGTCAGAAGTGTTCCGAGGGCTTATTGAATAGTCAAATACTTAGACTGACTTCTTATCGACGATTATTTTTTCTGGGTGTGATTAGGTGCTCGGCATGGCGGCAGGAATCAACCCAGACCTGTTTGACATCTACCGTCCCACCAACTGGGCTTCAGAGTCATGCATACAAACGGAATACCAAATTCATTTGTAAATAACCCATATTCTTAAGGTAATGTGTATTTATTCCGATTGGATTACGAATATCTAGATTTGCAAATATCTATTTTATAGTCTCTGTTTCTAGCGCTATAAAATAAATAAAAGCAATAAAAAGTAAAATAAACAATTGTTTTTGTAATGTATTTTTGTAATGTTTATAATTATGTCTTATAAAATACTTGAGCTAACAATTACACTAAAAAAAATGGAGAGAATATACATAGACAATTTCTATACTTAAACACCTACTTTATAATAGGTACATACATACATATAATCACGCCTGTCTCTCAGAGGGGTAGGCAGAGACTACAGATTCCCATCTGCTACGATCCCGACACACCTCTTTCTCCTCTTCCACATCCGTCAATCTAGTCATACATGCTCTTCTATTCAGGGTATACTTTTGACATTGCCTTTCTTCAATATCTCGCCAATTTGGTCAGCATACGTCCTTCTAGTGCAATACACGCTAAGTGCCTATATAAGAAAGTCTTATGAGACTTAATAATAGTCCTAGTCTTTTTACAGGTAAGATCCTGCTACACATTAAAAATTAAGTTGTCATCGAAGTCGTATCTATTTATATGATAATACATTTCTGGAAGGAAAATAATCTCTTGTTTACAGACCTCTACCAACTCGACCCACAGATGATCAACTAGACTAGATAAAACTAGATTTACAAAAGTATGACGCGTTGTTTTTATCTGCACGTGTAACGGTTGTGATACAGGATGAACGGTGGTTGGCGACAAAATGTGCTCTAATGTTCAACAAGCCGCAGCACCCGCGTTGCATGTGATTTAAACTTTAAATTAGTTTAAACTGTAGCAAAGTTTAAATTATAAAATAATTCAATAAATAATATGGGAAGGGAAGTTTACGTGAAATATTATTGAGCCCTAAATTGAGAAATAATCCAATGTTGTTTATGTGTTGCGCGGTTGCGTTGCACGGAACGATACAATTGCAACCCAATGTTCTACAAACCGTAACTTGCGTTCCATGTACTAAGTCAAATCTTTATTTGTCTTATTGGATATGTAGCGTCATTTTTACCAATATCCAACGAAATTGACTACGGTCGGTGCACAGCAGTTTTACACAAGCAAGGGGAGCTATTGTTTCTAGCATAGCGGTGTTTCTTGGTAGCGGACGTAAATGACTTAAACGCGTCATCAGCCCTTAACGTCAATAATATTGAAAAAAATGAATGCCGAAACTGTACTAAGTGATGTACATTTAGCAGACTTCGGTTTTGATTGAACACAAAATTCGCATTTTTATGGCAAACAATTAACGTTCATCCGTATGATATATGGCAATACCTTAACGGCTTTTGGATAATGTATGTGGGCTGTTTGTGGCTTGGTCGTTTAGTAAAACGTTTTTAGATACCATGGCACAAAAAGCATGCTCCATACGAGTAATACCATATAAAATACTCGTAGATGGGGAAATATACTCTTGAATTTATGTGTAGTTGAAAACGCAATATTCAATCTTAAAAATGGTTAAATATATTACCACAGATTAAAATTATTATGATGAGAAGCCTCGCAAAGATTAAAGGCATTCCTATTAAATTGTAAATTTTACTGAGCAAATTTATTTTGCTCAAATTACAATATTGTTTCAATCTTCAAAATTCTAGAGTCAATACGTTGTTTACTCAGCCAGAGATAATTAAAAAATATACATAGTCGCACATTTATATATATATTCATCTCTAATTTGATCCCCATGTAAAACGTTTTTGGCGAGGCCGAACACCAAGACACAATACCGCCTTTGGCGAGGCCGAAGGCCGAGCCGCTTTTCTGATCGACATTATTTTTTGCACTCTGAATTAATCCTCTGCTAATGTGTCTTTATTGGCGGTCTTTGATAACTTATTTAACCCCCTATCTAAGCCTAGTATTGTATGTTTGGCGAGGCTGAAGGCCGAGCCGCGTCTCTGAAGGACACTATTTCTTGTTCGCATGGGAACTGATTTATGGGATAAAAAGTAGCCTATGTCCTATTCTAGGTCTACTATCTAGGTATTTGTGCAATGTGTCACCCCAATTGGTTCAGTAGGTACGGCGTGAAGCAGTAACCGTACATAACTTTTCTATAGGAACTTGAAATTTGTCATTCCTTCTTCTTAGAATAACTTAATAGCCCACATCCACTTTTGGTACTTTGATACAATAGTCAAACAAAAACACAACCACTAGTTTTATATTCCTGCCTGATGAAGGCAATGTCATGTATGATATATACAATTACAATTATTGTTTTGTTCTCTTAATTACCAATTACTTGTAAACATAAGAAAATGTGATTCAAATTGTTATTATACTACTGTTTATTTTCTCGTAGTCAAAAGTAAAAAGTAGAGTAAATAACTCGTGAAAAAAAAATCCATTTCGGCTATTGTATCCCTCGCTTCCTCAGAATTCTAATCTAGAAACCTTCGCTGCTCTCGGAATCCAACTTTGCGCCTCGAAGAGAATTCTTAATTTTTTCACTTCTTGTGTAATCTACTACTTAGGTATTTAATTTGCTTCTGTGTATACAAGACACAGACCAAAGTTAAACAATAGATATTGTTAGGCTTAAATTATCAGCTTGAAAGTTTTCAAGGTGACGTTTTCTTAAACAAAACTTAAACAAGACACCTTTCATTTAAAAATAAACTATTTATAGTTTATGCTACAAGGGCGAAAAGGAATAAATTACGAGGACGATTTAAAACACGAGCGTAGCGATTGCTCTTACGCCCGTGTATCATACTACGTTTTTCAATGCATAGTGTGAGGAAATAAAACAAATAGGTGTAATCTTGTGAACTTTAAATTATGATTGGTTCAAAAAGACTGTATTCAGAGCCGTTAAACAGTGGAAAAAAGTATAACATTTATATAACAGGAAAGGCCAACTTCTCGTAAATAAATTGAAAAAATAGGCCTAAGGCAAAATAATCGACTTTCTGTTCGGTTTAGATGCATAAAAAGTGGGCCTTTACGAGCACTTGCATTGAAAAATACAATAATGTTCTTAAAATCACTTTTATACTGTACGAGTACATTATTACTCATGGCTCAAGTATTTTTATATAAATGCATGCGGGCTTCAGTTCATCAATTGAAGTTAAGCAGTTAGTTCCGCGTGAGGACTGAGGGGTACACTGTTGATAAAGACTCCAACACATAATACACCAACGTAGAAACAATAATTTCATTTTGGAGTTTCCGTGATGATAATAAATACAGCCACGGATTCCAAATACAGCCATTCAATATACACGTAATAACACAGTAGAACTCGGTGTGTCTGTCTGTACATTGAAGAAAAGTAATAAAAATAGAAAGGGGATGACTAAAGAAACCCTTCTTATTAACCCTTATAGAACACAAATCAGCAATTTTTAGAATTCTTTTCTGTCTGTCTGTCTGTCCGTCTGTCGGTCAGTCTGTCTGTTTGTCTGTCTGTCTGCCTGTTGCTTTGTTCGCGCACAACTCCGAAACCACTGAACGGATTTGTATGCGGTTTTCTTTATAACAATTGTAGTGACCCTGACCACCACACAGGTTATAAGGGGTGTTAATAAAAAACGCCTAAGCCAAAAACAGGGCAGAGTTGAATAAACGCAGGTGGAGACACTGGCAAAGGGCTAGTCGTATAGTACTTAATAATGTTTATTTGTTTTTGTCTGATGATTTTTTGTAACAAAAATTATTTTTGTCAGATATACTCTTCCTTTTTAATCTTATTGCCTTTTGTGTTCCTTTTAGTACTATCAGGGAAATTTCACGGACACACAGAAGTAGTTCTCTTCAATGTTATCTCCAGACAAGGTAAACATAAACTTCCGAACGCTCTACGAGGATAGATGCGGGCGAAGACCAGACTAAATCATGTAGTTTTATAACTTTTTTATTGACTGTTATAGCGAAATCTCCAGACAGAATGGTCTTTTAACGCGCCTACAGCCACGACTTTTATGAATTTCTGAGATTTCTATAGGTGACTTTTTGATTTTTTAAACACGTGGCAGCCGTAGCAATAGCCTCAATGCAAATAAAAAAAAACCGGCCAAGTGCGAGTCAGACTCGCGTACCTAGTGTTCCGTATTGTGCATGATAAATTTAATTTTGTAATTTTTTTCGTGAATTTCTCAACCGCTTTATTTTTCCTGTAATGTTTACGTAAACACATATTTTGCGGCTCACCAGTTTTGGATATAAGGGGGGACATGCATTTTTTTAATAGTTTTTTAAGTATTTCTCGAAATAGGTGTAATTCAATATAGCCAAACTGTATATTTTTTCAATCAACTTTTTAATTTTTACAATTTGATACACTGTTGTATTCAAAAAAAAAAAAATATTTTACATCTTTTTTATATTTCTCATATGTGCTCAACTTTTTTTAATCGCTACAGTTTTCCTGTAATTGGTCAGTTATGATCTAAATCAACATTTTTTTTTTTATTTTTAGTCTACCAGTTTCAGAAATAAGCACATACATATTTTTGTGTTTTTTTTTAAGATTTCTCAAAACTAGTGCCAGTAAATATAGTAAACGTATATATATTTATAATCAACTTTATAATATCTACAAAATGATATCCATATTGTATTTTTAGGATAATATTTTTGTTTTTCTCACTTTTGTTTTGGAAATATTTTGAAAAAGTTAAAATTTTTCATATTATTTTACTCCGTGATATGTGTACAAATTAGGCTATTTTTGTGCCAAATTTCATGTCTTTATCTTTAACGGTGCTAAAGTTATGAGGCTGTGACATACGGACGGACGGACGGACAATGGTGTCTCACCATAAAGTTTCCTTTTGTACCTTTTAGGTACAACGGAACCCTAAAAAGCTCTAAACTTGTGACTGTACATAGAAAGTCATTATTACGTCATCTTAATTGCGTCAATTACACTTTTATCTTATAAAACTACCTGAAATCAGTTTGAATTTACGGGATGTAGCCACTCTATTTATGTTTATATAGCTCAGGGGTAGAACGCTGGCCTCTTAATCTTGAGATCCAGGTTCGATCCCCGGTCGGGCATGCACCAATGAGTTTGTCGGAATTTATGTGCATAGTATTTGTCTTACTTACCACTTACTGAACGGTAAAGGAAATATTTCCTTTATAGGGTTCACCACTCATCACGTTGGGACATAATAATCGTCGGTTAAACGCTGGTGTACCGAGAGTGGACTCTGACTTGCATTTCACAGTTCACACTCCGAACACCTCTGACACCCCCTTGGGGATTCATTTCGTGACGGTTTATTTATTTTTCAGGGTAACCAACGGGACCCTATTACTAAGACTCCGCTGTCCGTCTGTCTGTTCGTCTGTCACCAGGATGTATCTCATGAACCGTGATAGTTAGACAGTTGAAATTTTCACAAATTATGTATTTCTGTTGCCGCTATAACAACAAATACTAAAAAATAAATAATTAAGAGGGCTCCAATACAACAGACATGTTTTTTTTGCCGTTTTAAAGATAATGGGACGGAACCCTTCGTGCACGAGTCCGACTCGCACTTGGCCGGTTTTTTTATATTTATATTATTCTTTGATAAAACTTAAATAACAAGAAAGTAACTTAAATTTATTTTAGTCCCCTTTTTTTTTTACTATTTTAATGTTATTTAAGTGAATTTTACTGAATAAAAACACCCATAATACTTAAATTTAAGACTAAATAATCCCGTAAAATATTGAAAACCTAAACAAACTAAATTCCTAAAATTAAATAAAGTATTATAAAATAAACTTCTTTTATAATCGTTACATAAGCTAATTACAACTACAGTTTGAATGAAAAATTCATTTGCCTTGAAAAAATAACTCAGTCTCGTAAAATATTATTTACAACTTAAAACTGCTAAGTTCTGGATGCTTCTAAGCAAGTCGCGTGGGGACAAAATAGTAGTTTATGCTACAAGGGCGCAAAGGAATAAATTACGAAGACGATTTAAAACACGAGCGTAGCGAGTGTTTTAAACGTAACCGAGTAATTTATTGCTTTTACGCCCGTGTATCATATTACATTTTTCAATGCATAGTGTGAGGAAATGAAAACAAATATAATCTTGTGAACTTTAAATTATAATTGGCTCAAAAGGACTGTATCCATAGCCGTTAAACGGTGTAAAAAAAGTGTAACGTCTATGGTACACAGGAAAGGCTGCAGGTTAGCCAACCATTGTAAATAAATTAAAAAAATAATAATATTAAAGCCCTAGGGCAAAATAATCGACTTTCTGTTCGGTTTTGATGCATAAAAAGTGGGCCTTTACGAGCACATGCATTGAAAATTAATTTAACTTGCGAGGACGTGGAAAAAATTACTTGGAAATAACTGACCATCACATCAGATGTTTGGAGAAGATAAATACACTTTAGATATAATAATAAGAAACTTACTATCGTTATCCAGTCATACCTAAAAATAACTATCCTTTAACGTTATTAATTTAAGCCAACGGTACATCCCTAATGAATTTTGCCAGTTAACCTGTAATATATACCTTTTAATCAAACGAGGGGAAAGCAATACCATTTAAATCCCCTTAACAAGATCTTATTATCCAACATTATAGTCTTATTTATAAATCAGGGACGTTGGCAATTATCTCCTAAAATTACAAGACCGATTTCGAGAGGCCGAAAGTTGGCACTTTATCATGGAGCCAATCAATTATTATGAAATTGCCAGTATCACGGTTCGATATTCAATTAATTTTCGAAGGTTGGTATCTAAATGATTTCCTAAAGGCAGTTATTAAGTTGGCAACTGGAGGGCGTAGTAAAAGTTTTCCGTAGAAAAGTTTTAACTAGTTATGTTTGCTTTTGCGATTTCGTATACTTACATACAACATCACAGCGTGGAAATTAAAAGCGGTCGATTGAGGGAAAGTATATATTAGTTTTTCTCTAAAGAAACATTATTTTTTTATATAAATAAGTAGAACTGCTTACTCACAAAGAATTTACAAACGCAGCAAGATAATCTTGTAGTTTTATGGTACCAATCAATAAGGTCTACTCTATAAGGGACAGATGTTGTTAAGAAACATATTGTGTCTTAAATAGTGTAAACATTGTGTCTCGCTTACTGCAGCAAGTGACATGTTACTTTTTAAATTTTACTTATTTATAAAAGTAAAGGAATGTTTCCTTGGAGTAAGATCAGCTGTTATCAAAATATAAGGCACTTCCCCTCCATCGATCCCTTTTAATTTCCATCCTGTATATTACAGGGAAACTGACCACTTTGAGTATGTTTTGTAGTAAACCAAACCTTTTTGTGTAAGTAAAAAGAGTGTTCACAAAGATTTATACTAATAAAACACTGGGTAATCTGGGTATCCACTGAATATTTAGAGCACGAAACAAAACGACAATTTGTTTAGGAAGTTGAGGCAAAAAGTTCGTATGCTCTGTAGTAAGAAAGGAAAACTAATGGATATACCTGCATTTAAGTCACGAAAAGTGCCCCAAGCATGTATAATTTCTTAATGATTGCACGGAGAAGAAATGTGGTACATTTTAATATATACGCAATATCTTAGATTGGAGGGAAACCCGTGTATTTTTTATAGTTTATGTAATAAATCGTAATAATATTTTTTTCCAACCTTAAGAGGAAAGCTAACAACAAGGTACATTAGTGACAGATTTACATATTACATGTTATTTGAAAAACAGAATGTAGGTACGAGTAATTAAGCTAGAAAAGGGAAACTAATGCGATGTGCTCAGAGCACTTAAGAAAGAAAGAATTGCCAAAACACACTAAAAGGTAAACAAATAAAATTACTTAAACTAAACTTATAAGAGAACAGATATGAATGGCGGTCTTTTTGATAGTTAGGGTTTAATTTGTAAGGTAATTTTGTTTTTATAGTAGGTTAAGGTTTTTATAGATACATTATTTTAAGGTTTAATTGGTAGTAAAATTTAATTTAGATTAGTTTTAGTTTTATAATTTCTTTGAATTTGTTGTTTACTTTAATTAGGAATGAATAAAATTATTATAAATTTTATAATAACAGAATTTAATATGCATACAGTTTTGGCAAATGGATACATGCTCAGCAAATTCTGTCTGTAAAATTTAAAAAATTACAAACAGCGCTGGTTTTCAGCATATAACATGGCAGTTGACATATATTCCGCTGATTTTAATTAGACAAGCGCATGCAGACCATGCAGTATACCTACATCAAAAAATATTTATTCCGGAGTTTTGGTTATAATTATGGTACTCGTATGTTGTAATTTTTGTTTAATTATATTTTTTGTGCATATATATTTTATTTTATTTTTTGTTTGTGTGGGAGAAGAAATGTGTAGTGATATGTACGTATGTACCTATATATGTATATGTACATATATTTTTCTTTTTTTTAATATGATCAAGGGAGGGTAATGATTTTGATCTTATTCTTGGGTAACAAAGTAAACTAATAAGAAAAAAAAGTTAAAAAAGATATTGTGTATGTATATATATTTAAAATATTTGAAATGAGAGGGTCTTTTTTTCATTCGGGAATCTTAAAAAGGAAGAAAAGAAAAAAAAATCGTTCGCTTCGATAATTTTTTTATCAGTTAGTTTTTTTTAAAGTTTAGTTTTGAATGACAGATATGACATATGAATTTTTTAAGGGGGAGGTAAGTCGTTTCAAACTTTAGATGCAGCGTACTTGAAACTACTTCTGAAGTTCGCAGTTTTATGTTTTGGTACAGCCATTCTGTTTTGCACTTTACTACGTGTGTGATAGTTGTAATATTACAAACTAATCGTTTTATTGTTATATAAATAATATATGCATATTTAACATCCATAATGTGCTACAAAACGTTGGTACAAAAACGCTGTTTGTCTTTTTGACATCGACATTATTTTTCTTAAAAAAAACCAAGGTAACATACTATGCATAATTTGTTTTATTTAATAAGTATTTGCTACGAAATATTTAAGTCATATTTACGTTTAAACTTAAATTATCGGAAGTTACAATCCGTTTTTTGCTACAATACCCTAAAAAGGGCCAGATGCGGCGGACAAACAAAAAGGCCCATTTTTACGCCGGAAGTAAAAGCGTGTAACATGGCGGAATATATTATGGAACCTTTTCCATGTCGATAAGTAAATGTTACCCTTGTCCTTCCTGAATTATGAACCCTTCGACGCTGCGTTCGTGTATCAACTTTAGGGTGGAGAGTTAGGCAACCGAGCGGAAGCGGCTTATGAATTGGTTTGAGCTATAGACAGATGTTTTTTTTTTTTACTTCAAAGATTATGAAACAAAATTTAGTACAAAAAGTGCAAAAGGTTAGAAATATTGGCTTTGCTAGTGCTCCCAGAGAAACTGAACATTCGGTAAAGCACCGACAAATAATCGGTTCGAATCGGTACAAATTTTTTCAACTAATAAATTAACAGCTCGAAAGCCATGCAAAAATTGTGGCCTTTATCCCTCTGCACATGTGATAATGATAATATAAGTATACTCTTACTGATACTATCTAACTATTTATTAATGCATTAACCCAAAAAACGAAATAAGACAAGGCACGCGAAAATTATTATAAGAGTTAAAATATACTTCTGAACAATTATAGAAATCGCCAAAACATGAATTCAGTTTAGTACTGGTTTATGCAAACTTCAATCCTTTCTAGGACTTTGCCACTCCCGGCGGTCATCCTGGAAGAATTGCCCATAGGTACATTTTATATGAAACATTTGAAATATTGATTGTCTGATAGTTTGTCTCATGATTGAGATATACACTTTATAAAGAAGTGACTTTCTAGAGGCATATAACTCAACTCTAACTCTGTTTTGAATACTTTAGCCAATAGACTGGATAGCCATGCTATAAAACACTGGGTTCATGTACATATAAATAGTAATAGTTCATATTGATTTCTGTATTCATGTTTTACATGTTTTTGATGTTTTATTTTGTAAGTTTATTAAGTTGTGTTTATTTTATTTTATTGTAATGTCATAATGTTAACCTCTTAAAAGTGTATGTTTGTTTGTTTATTTATTTGTAATTTTGTGATATGGGCCTAGAAGCTCGCAATAAACGTTATATTATTATTATTATTATATTATAGCATTTTTTAAAACATATTTCTGGCTTTAGAATTCTAATTATTGTTGTCTTTTGGAATACTGAATAAATGTATAATTATGTACCTATCATACATATTTTATTAGCTTTTGGGTTGAAATTCAATAAGACATAAGACATTTTTATTCATAATTATTTAGATTACACGTCAAGAAATTGTAAAATATTTAGCATTCATTGCATACAGCTACAAAAGTAGTCTTGAAAAAAATAGTACAATACCAATTATACATTAATTCTTCAAAAATTTACTATATTAGTAATAAAAAATGATTATAATTATACGTCAAATACAGAATAATAAATGTCAAAGAATAATCATAGATACAAATGTCAAATACTTAAAGTACCTATTTACATTAAGTACCTATATAATATTAAGTTATAAAATTTCTTGTAATTACATGAAATAAATGTAAATACATTTATTCAGTATTCCAAAAGACAACAAACAATTAATAGGAACGAGTTACTAAATAGAAAACATTTTCCACATTATGTACAGTATAGGTAGAACGCGCTCTACAATTTCCTTTAAATTTCCCTGAAGTAAACAAAGTACTTGAGATAAACCAGCATGCACCAACCTAATGTACTGCAAATTAATAACCGAACGTGCCCCACCTTGGAAAATCACAAAACCGTATTTTTCCGAACATCCATTCAGGTTTATTATAAAAGAATAGAGGTAACAATTTCGAAAGCTGCCGATTTTGTTGATAGATAATCGGGGATTTTGGGCGCAAGGGCTTTCTATAGGATTATGTTTCAAATTGTTTGTTAAATATTTTAATTACAGTAGGGTATTGTTTCAAAATGTTCATTTCTTTAGTAAATTTATGGCTAAGAATCTTGTTAACCCTTTGCGGCTGACGTAATAAATAGTCTGATATAGATAGACACCGTAAAATCGAAAAACGTGTCTTGTGTCTTTTTTAGGGTTCCGTACCCAAAGGGTAACCAACGGGACGCTATTACTAAGACTCCGCTGTCCGTCTGTCTGTCCGTCTGTATGTCTGTCTATCTGTCCGTCTGTCACCAGGCTGTATCTCATGAACCGTGATAGTTAGACATTTGAAATTTTCATAGATGATGTATTTCTGTTGCCGCTATAACAACAAATACTAAAAAACAGAATAAAATAAATATTTAAGGGGGCTCTCATACAAAGTACATGTTCTTTTTGCTGTTTTTATAGATAATGGTACGGAACTATTACGGGGTGGGTCTTGAATAGCTTAAAAAAAAAAACGATTTACTACCCAAAAGAAAGTTTATTCCCCAAAAGTAATTACAATAAACACAAGTGTCCGCATTAAGATCAATACCGGTCTGAATCAAATCGGCTAAACAACAAGTATGGGAAAGTCTAACGTTTACGTCAAGTAACTTGATGACCGTAAGGTCATCAATTTTATTTTATATACTTATTTGAGAAAATTGTATCGTAACAGAACCGTGAAAAATTATTGAGAAATCGAAAAAAAATGCTGTTGTTTATACATTTTGGTCGGGTAGCTATGTAACTTTTCTATGGAACAGCTGATTTTTTCTTTCGCGATTTAAGGTTTGGCTCCATAGTAAAAGTTGTTTGTATGGACGAGTACTATCACCAGTTTCCGGCTTACGCATCTTCATCCTAACACCCAGTATATAATATTATATTATATAATCTTACCTCAAGCCTCCCCGACGTCCCATTAAAAACAACACACTGTTTTCCCAAACTTCAAACTTGAAAATTTTCCGCTTGAACGCATCCTAAAGTCTTAACACCTTCTGCTTATCCTTTGTTATTTCTGTCAAGGGATAAAACTTTTTCAATTTCCATTTTAAATGTTGAGTTGTCGCCACTTAACGTGGAAATATTGTTCAAAATATACCTTTAAGAGTTTGAAGGATGTTTCGGTTGAAATATAGGCAAACATTTTCAGTTTACAGGCATACTCCATTAAAATTTTAAGGGTCTCGTCCGAGGTAAAAACAAAAGGTTTTCTTAATTCTCAATAGGTATGCCACGAATACTTTGCGTAATTAAGTAGGCTTTCAGTTGATCGAGATACGAATAATACAAAGTTAAATAGCCGTTACAAATTACAAACATATCGAATGAGTTTCGCACAAGAGTATTCTTTATAATATGTCTACGTACAGCTCAGGGTTCTGTCCTAGGTCCCTTGCACTTTTTGTCCTACGTGAATGACATGAGTAACTGTATTACTAACAGCATGTTATCAGTTTGCAGACGACCTTGCCTCGTAATTGCTGACAAAAATCCACGGACCGCATGTGAACATTTGCAATCAGACTCAAATACTCTTACAAGGTGGTGTCATGATGCAGGCCTGGTACTTAACCCAAGTAAAACAAAATTATTCATTATTAAATCCCCATACATTTAGCAATCACCCATTCAGAATTTAGTAGCCTATGACCGTACATGCCGTAGGTGTGACAGATTGTAACTGCCCATCCATAGACATAAGCTTAACTGGAGCCATCACATTGAACGAGTTTGCAATAAACTAAGGAGATTTCTTGCAAATATCACAATCCTCAAAAGGCGCATTCCGTTCAAGGTAAAGCTTATGCTATATAACGCACTGGCAGAATCATATATACAATACGGTCTCAGCAGTTATGGTCGCACATCTAGGACGTAGTTACCTGGACGATATTTATAAATTATAATTAAAAATCCTAAAAACCTTAGTCTCACCCTAAATAAAAAATCTGTTTATAACAATGATAACGGTCTTTTTCCATTGTAAAGTTTTACCAGTCCATACTCAAGTGAACTTTTTACTACTTAGAGATCAATTATTTAATGAATCTTTACGAAATACTGTTGACCACTCTGTAATACACTAGGGCTGTTGCTAAAAAACGGCTTTTCACACAGCGCGCTAACAATGCGTATGGCGAGCGAACAACCGGTTTTATGGTGCCTCGGCTTATCAATAGCATAGTAATAGCTTACCTACCGATCTTTGCAACAGTTTAACCCCTATTAATATTAAGTCTAAATTAAAAAAACATTTTCTTGATTCAAATAATTCATCATAACTATCTATTTTCTACGTTTTTAAAATTTTTTTTTGCTTACCTAAAAAAGATTATACAAGATATGTATACATTTATAATTTTAGCTGTTTATTGTAAGCAAAGTGCCAAATTATTATTTTGCTCTCGTAGCCAAGTGTAACGTGACTCACGATAGCACAAGTTTAAACCTTTGTGGTTTTTAGCTGCTATTATTATTTTTTGTTATAATTTTGGCAAATGGAAAAAAAAAACTAATGGCGTGTAGGAGAAAATGCATGAAAAGAGATGTCACATCCAAAAACATTCATTAAGTATCATTATATGAAGATTGCAGATTATAGTATACATAAATAAAAATTTATGGAAATCATTTATTATCTAAATAATTTTGATTGTCTTTTTTTTACCTGTCAGCCTTGTTCCAGTTTTAACTCCATTTACAATTCCACTTTCAATACCTACTAGGTATCGATCTAAGTTCGAGACGAGAAACAGTAGTGAGACCCACGTATTGCTGTGCAAAATGCATGCGATTATCTATTTGCGGATCCCTGTGCCTGCTGTAGCCCCGTGTCTAAGCACCCTTGCACTGTTACAGCGGGGAACAGTAATCCTATCTCGAACTTTTATCTAAGATGTATCTATGATTGACAACAAACGCGGGAGCTGTGTTGTCTGTCTGAACCATCTGCAAAATAATAATTTAAAAGTTTATCAAGCAAAAGTAAGTTGTATTTCATTTATAGATAATTATTAGATTTGATAAAGCAATGAAAAAAAATACTTGTAGTAGTTATGCGGTGTGCTTTTATTGGTTTTCTTAATTAAACATTTTTGTGCAATAAAAAAATATCTGGTATACATTAATTTTTCAAAATTTCCAGCAGTAACAATACTGTTATTCCATTTAAATGACCCATTTTGTATGGTGCCGCATTCCTGTCTGCCATTGAATCAGATTTTTAGAAGTTGAATTCGTAATACTTCGATGTTTGAAATAAAAATAAGAAATCTCATTTAGGTACTCTTAAATATAGGTATTCCTGTACACGCCCTGTACTTTTCCTCTGAGTACGACCACTGTGTCGTGCGTGGCTCTACAATTACCTACCCCTCTAGAGAGTGTTGGGAGGAACTAAGCGATTGGGTGAGGTTATGCAACTCAGGGCAGGCAGGTATACGCTTCTGTAGCTACTAGTTGCGCGTTAAGTGTTAAGTCACGGTAAGTGGTCACCTACGGAAGCATAGTGCAGTTTTCGATTTGTAGATACTTCAATAAAATAATTATATCGATATGTACGTATAATAAAAAACAAATGCTAGTTTTCTCTTGCTAACAAAAAATAGTACGGCTTCAGATATGTTTTTGTGTGCAAATTGTGCAAATTATTCGACAAATTGACCGTCGTAATTTTCAAGATTCGAAGGCAGAGTAATAAATGTACACCTTACTTTTTAAAAAGTTTGATCATAATTTTTATAACTATTACCAACATAATGTTATCAAATTTGTAAATTTAAATAACTTCCTGTAAACCGGTATTTTTTTGAAAGTCACAAAATTGACTAAAAGTAAAAACTCACAGCAATGTTTTGGCAATTTTGAACGTTTATTTGAGTTATGCATTTTATAGATATTAAAATTTAAACACTTTATTAATAATTTAAAATAAAATACCTAGGTATAATATAAAAGAAAACATTTTTTAAAATTAATGTCACAAAGTACTGGTGCCTTCGGCAACTCTTTCACGGTAGTGTCGATCAGGCTCTGGAACTCACTACCACTCACAATTCATAATAATTCAACTATTGGCATTTTCAAGAAGAGAATTAAGGCGATATGCAAAAGTTTTAGCGTCCCTGTTAATCCATATGCGAAAAAACCCTCAGTGCGAGAGGGACGGATTCGTGGAAAAGTAGCAAAAAGTCGGTTTTTTATTTATATAAAATGTACTAAAGTTGCTATCAAAATTTCGTTTAGCCAAGTCTTAGATATCGTTAAAACCCATTTAATAAAATATAATTGCAGTCCATATGTCATTCTAAATTGTCAAACCAGGAGAATTGGTGCCGGAAAAGACCTCACTTCAATAAATATTTTTATCGAGCCGAATTTCTCCAATCGCATTTCTGTTTTAACAGATCCCTAGAAAAAGAATCCAAAAATAATATAATTTTTTTTTCAAAATAATACATTATTTACTGAAGTAGATATGCACGTTCTTAAAGTGTCAATTTTTTTTTCGTACCGCCTTAAAGAATGCAAGGCGCAACGTCATCGCGTAAGCGTCTTCACTCGCCCAGAAGAAGACAGTGTGAATCTGCTGAAACTGGTCGGCTATCCCGATCAAAAATTATTATTGAGGTGAGCCGTTTTGCAATAATCTTGTATATACATTTTTATATATTTTTATGATAATAATTACATAGAAAAACAGTGAAATGAAAATTTTTTGTGAGATATATTTAGGGCCATTTGGGCCCGGCATCAGTCACAATGAAATATTGAAATTATAACAGATAGGTAAAAAAAAATCTGTTATAATTTCATTATTTCATTGTGACTGATCGGCATCCCGAATGGCCCGAAATATATCTCACAAAAAAATTTAATTTAACCGTTTTTCTATGTAATTATAATCATTTAAAAGACAAAAAGTCAATTATTAAGTATTTATTTACATATTTTTATACAATACAAATACAAAATATTATATTTCTCAAAAGTACACACAAACAAAAAGATATAATCACAAAAAACACATTACAACAAGATGAGCACAAAAAAAATATTAAAAAATAAAGGTAAAATAAATTGAACATTGCTCGAACTGAATAGTGTACTATTGAACGTTGGAAAATATTTCTGGTTTAGTATCAGACCCCAAACTAAGTCATACTTGAACCGCCCGAGTCTAGACAATGATTAACAATTTTTAATTACAAATGGGCTTATTTTAATACATTATTTTGTCTTTACACTCATCAAATTATCCAGAACCAAAAACTAATAAATTACATTATTAGTATTTATTTATTTTATTTGATATGTATTACACTTTATTTATGTAGATTGTTAATTAAATTGTTTTTTTTTAAGTTATGGGTTTTTAAAAATGTGTGCAAACATTCTATCGCCAAGGGTTTGCTGGTAGAAATCTCTTTCAGAGATAAGCTCGCCTTTTGCTTAAACTGTAAGATTACTGTTACTTGTAATACGTTTTATTCTTGTGTGCAATAAAGGATTTTGAATTTAATTTAATTCAATTTAATACACGCATATTATAAGAGTATGAAAATAATATGCAAGGTTTAGAGAACGTTCAATTTGCAAAATCCAATCTATCTATCTATATATATAAAAAGAGAAGTCCTGACTGACTGATTCATTCACTGACTCATTCACTGACTCATCAACGCACAGCCCAAACCCTTCAACCTAGAAAGCTGAAATTTTGCAAAAAGCTTCCCTTTGTAATGTAAACAAGGAATAAGAAAGGGTTTTTCGAAATTCTACCCCTAAGGGGGTGAAACGGGGGTCCAAAGTTTGTATGGGGAAACAAGATTAGTTAGACTATTTTATTAGAGACTTCACAGGAGTACTCCTATTCATAAATGAGTAAACACGTGTTTCAGGTTTTTTCAGAATTCAACCCCTAAAAGGGAGAAATGGGGTGACCAAGTCTGAAAACCAACATGGGTATCGTTTATATGGTTTATCGGGTCGCTGATTAGGAAAACAACAACGATTTCTAAATCTAACGTAGTGAACGTGAAATAACATCATTTCCTGTTGGGGTACGATGGGGTTGAAATTTTGAAATGTGTAAATATCAATATGGGTGTCGTTTTTATGGTTTTTTTGGACGTTAATTACGAAAATGGCATCGATTTTGAAGTTTGAAAATTCTTGAAAGTATGTGTGCCAGAGCAAATCGGCTGTAACAGACGGACAGACAGACAGCCACACAAGTGATCCTATTAGGGTTCCATTTTTTCCTTTTGAGGTATCTATATATCAAACTATCTATCCAAAATCTATCTATCTATCTGTCTGTCTATCTATCTATCTATCTATCTATATCCCAGCAAAATATCTTTGGAACGGAAGGTGGTACATCCCTGTGGGTTGGACCACGGGGTGCCAAAAAAAGTTTTTTTTTTTTAATTTCAAAACTTTGACTGCCTGTATATCCCGAACGGCTGGAGTTAAACCCATGTTGATGGGTGTCTAGGAAAATGTCTCGACGAGATCGGTCTGCCGAAAGTGTCAAAACTTTACAGGCCCGTATCTCCCATGTTCATGATACTCTAAGAAAAGGGTTCGGCGAGATCTAGACGACGACGCCGGTAAAAAAAAAACGAAAATAAAAAATTGACAAAATTTTGATCGGCCATATCTCCCGAACGGATAAGCGTAGGGAGTTCGGGTTTTAACTATAGTGATCGGTCAAGCTGGGGCTACACCACCAAAAAAAAATTAATTTGTCAGGTTTTGACAGTTTTTTCACAGGTCCAAAAAAGTATTCCGATTTACATGAAACTCGGTATCAAGGGGCATTCGGGGTCGCTGATTACGCTGCCATATACAAATTTGACATTCTTTGACAACTGATAGGGATTTTGATACTTTTTCGGAAAAACTTTGATCGGTGAGTTCCTTTTTTTGGCACTCTGGCGAGGCAGAAGGCCGAGCTAAGCTCCACGAGGCCGAAGGCCGATTAGTGTGTTTCTAGCGAGGCCGAATAACGAGCATGTGAGTTTTTCGGCCGAGCACTACACCTTGACTCCCAGAGGGAGTGAGAGCACTTATAATGTTTGTTTCTGATCCTATTAGGGTTCCATTTTTTCCTTTTCGCAATGACGATTAGTAAGTCTCAGGGTCAGTCACTGAAAACAGCAGGAATTGATCTTAGGGGGGACTGCTTTTCGCACGGCCAGTTTTACGTAGCCTGCTCGAGAGTGAGCTCACCTAGCAGCCTGGTCGTGTTAACAGCTGAGGGCAGAATGTCTAATGTATAAAGAGGTACTTCATGTATGAATTTAAAAAAACCAATAGGTAATAGGCCCCGCCAAAGAGACTTTACCTGGAGATCAAATAATTGTACCAAAAACACTCCAAACCAGATTTAAATACGCTCTATAAAAATTAGTACACAAAAACTAAATCAACGCGGGCGAAGCCGCGGGCAAAAGCTAGTGATAAGATAAAAATAAATCAAACAATCGAGAAAATCGTTACTTTCAATAAAAAAACACAAACAGAAATTCTCTTAGAAATCCCCACATTTCCTCAAGTAGCCCGAATTTTGCTAACTCACGAATCAACTGTTTACTTTCATTCTTCAAAGGGAAATGTTACGTCTCTGAACTCAATCTTTTGTTTTGTTTGAACACGTATCTCTGTTAGGCCTTTCATACAACCTACTTTTAGATTGAAAGCCTAGAATGTTGTATCTTGTTATTATAATATACGTACCTTCACTCGTAGGTGGGTGCATATTTATTTATTTCCTTTTTTTTTATTACATGTTACATAAACAGCCAAATAATAAACAGGTACAATAAACAATATCTAAAACCGGCCAAGTGCGAGTCAGACTCGCGCACGAAGGGTTCCGAACCATTATCTATATAAATTTGTCTGTTGTATGGGAGCCCCCTTAAATATTTATTTTATTCTGATTTTTAGTATTTGTTGTTATAGCGGCAACAGAAATACATCATCTGTGAAAATTTCAACTGTCTAACTATCACGATTTATGAGATACAGCCTGGTGACAGACGGACAGACGGACGGACAGATGGACAGACAGACGAACAGACAGATGGACAGACAGATGGACAGCGGAGTCTTAGTAATACGGTCCCGTTGATTACCCTTTGGGTACGGAACCCTAAAAACAAAGCCAATTACAGACATCCACATAAGCATAATAAACAAGGTTACAAGGTGTATACAAGACAAAAACATAATAAGTAAACATTATATAAAAACTAATTTAAACAATTACACAAAATTATATAAAACACATCAAAGTTAAACACAAAACAAATGGAAATACAAAAACTAGGGATGTGCGACTTTAAATTATGCTAATCGAATCATTCGAATAAAGTAGTCATTCGACTCATGTAGGTATATAAGAGGTCATTTGAAGGTTTGAAGGAAACTAATAGGAGGATTTGAAGGAAACTCAATTTTCAGTACTAACATTTTTGCACTTTTTTTAGGAATGACAAATCCAAATTTATATAAATTTTTTGTGTATAAATGAGACAACATTAAGCTAACAGCTACATTAATTGAATTTTTATAAAGTGTGTGCTGTAAAAAATTATTACGAATCTTATCATGGAAATGATGGCATTTAGGACGAACTGTTTTCAAGATTAAATTTTAGTTATCAAACTGACAATAAAAAACAAAATTTAATACGTAGACGTAAATCCTTGAAATCTACTTTCAAACAAAAAACAAACAATGGAAATAGCTATTGAATTACAGAAATTATGAACTCATGAATCTGCAAGAAAATTTCGGCAATTTCATAGGTAATGCCTATTATGTAATCAATTCGAAAGTTTGCGTTTACGGATGTTGATTGTTGAGTCCACAATCCTAAACACCTCTGACATGCCCTTGGATATATATGTTGTTTTTTTTTTGAGTTTTCATACACTTAGTACAGATAGTATGGAATTCCATTTGGAAAACGTTACATACGGCTTGTGCTACGAGTACAACATGTGCCCAATGGCCACATCCTCCCTCTCCTGATCATACTGAATACATCCATACATATACTCAGGCCTGTCTCTCAGAAGGGTAGGCAGAGACTACAGATTTCTATCTGATACGATCCTGACACACCTATTTCACCTCTTCCACTTCCAATATCTAGTCATACAAGCTCTTCTATTCTTGTCAAATGGGCACTGACAACGACGGTGAACGCCGCGTCGTCGTCCTAACCGGCCGGCCACAGCTTCAGGCTTCGAGAGGCGCGCCAAGCGGTTCTTCTTGCGACGGCGGAACAAATATATGAAGTTGTATAGAGCCGGCCATGGGTCGCCGCTCGCGCGTCTTGTCCGGCTTCGAGTGACTTGCGCTCCCGAGATGGCGGTGTGGGGGGAGGCGGGTGGTTGAAACAGTGATCGAGCGCACAGGACGAACCTAGTGTTGAGCGCTTTGAGCGAGCGAATGCGCTATACATCCGATGCGGTGGAAGGCGCCGACGGATGACGTGGCAGGGCGAAGCCGGTCGCAAAAACCGCCTGGGAGCGCAGCAAGAAACGCCGCCAGAAGCCTGAAGCTGTGGCCCTGGCGTAAGAACGACACTCGCCTGGTTAATGCCGAAATTGTATCGATGAAACGGTTGGCATATAGTCAACAACAATCACATGTGAGTGTTCAAGCTGCATGTAAGAATAATTAAGTATGTCAGCTCACGCGAGTTTTAATAATATTAAGGCTATAGATAATATGTCATCGACACACCGTAAAATTGGGCATATCATGATCTGCCTAGGCTAGACCGCTCCGCTCGTAGTCGCACCTATGTTTGAATTTTGGTGAAAGATTTTCGATTTCATACTTTATCTGCCCATTTCCACGATCTGTGCACGACAGATACACTCCATTGATTTGCGGGTATTTGGTCGTAGAAAAAAAGTTTATCAGTATCGCACACAAGCATGGTTTGAATATATTTGCATGCCTTGTGTACAAATACAGGACCTGCATATTACCTTTACCTTTACTCATTTCTTTGATATAAACACAGCACAATGCTAAAAGCAAACTAACGAAAACTGCGATTTCCATGACACATTCGTAGATATTTCGTACCTGAGCTCAAAAAATAAATAACACGAATATTTCTAGTAAAATAAAATTGACAACGTAACTTCACAGGTCGTTGTGAAATATCGATGATAAAGGATAGACCGGTCTTTAAATATCCAATGATATAACGTCAGGGTCAAGTTTCTAAGTGAGAAAAATAGACACTTTTCTGTCACGCTTATTTCGCGAAAATATATTGGATATTGTGTGTCATACCGAAAATAAGGATACAATACGATATATGACGATCCAATCAGTTTATATCACATAAATACATGATTCGGTGGTTGAATGCGATGACGTAGCAAAGTCACATTAAATAAGTATTTTTCAATGCAAGTGCTCGTAAAGGCCCACTTTTTATGCATCAAAATAGAACAGAAAGACGATTATTTTGGCCTAAGGCTTTATTATCAATATTTTTTTATTTATTTACAATGGTTAGCTAACCTGCAGTCTTTCCTGTGTACCATAAATGTTATACTTTTTTTTCCACTGTTTAACGGCTCTGGATTCGAGCCAATCATAATTTAAAGTTCACAAGATTATATTTGTTTTATTTCCTAACACTATGCATTGAAAAACGTAGTATGATAGATGGGCGTAAGAGCAATAAATTACTCGGTTACGTCTAAACGTCCTCGTAATTTATTCCTTTTCGCCCTTGTAGCATAAACTACTATTATAGCCATGAGGATAAAA
This sequence comes from Ypsolopha sequella, assembly GCA_934047225.1. Lineage (NCBI taxonomy): Eukaryota > Metazoa > Arthropoda > Insecta > Lepidoptera > Ypsolophidae > Ypsolopha > Ypsolopha sequella. The sequence goes on from OW203996.1 coordinate 17,958,534, forward strand.
ATTATAATCCCTTTCCCACTACCTATGTATCCAAAGATAAATGATATAAAAGAATGTACACCTAATATCAAAAATCCCTACAGAACCTACACTATCGGTAAAGCAATACAATTATAGGAGCAGTTTTCCAATTATACAGAAATAATTTTGCATTCCAAACAAAAGATCGAATCACGTCGCTATGCAACACTAGTTACAGCACTTACAGCATTTACAGCATTTGAAAAGGAATCTAGGCAAAGTTCACACATTTCTGCCTACCGTAGCGCATTCTGTGAGTCAGTGGGGCGCACTAGAGCACTCCTCCTAATGACTCGTATTCAGTACACCCTGTATATCCTGCTTCATACCAATCTAAACCATGTTTTAAATGAAATAAGAGTTATTTTGAAAAATGGTTTCCGTGGTTGCATTTGAACACGTTTGTAATTCTGATCGCGATGTGAGACCACGAAATATGAAGTATTCTCATGATTTATTCGGCGACGTTGGAACGTAGTACGCTGTGAATAAAATACATAACTATTCAGGGAAGATTGTGTCCTCATTTCTTACCTGTGAATCGATTTAAACTGTTTCGTTCTAGTTTTTCGTTGTTCAGTTTACATATTAATCTGAATCCGAGTGCTTTTAAAATAGAATATAGATATTGGAACAAAATTATATAGATAATGTAGTAAAATCCAGTTTTTAAAGTTCAAAGGGTACAAACAAAGGTCAATTTGGACATCTAAGAAAGACCACAAATATCATCTTCTAAAAATTAAGATATTAAAAATATATTTATATTCATTCTAACTTTTGAATAAGTTTTATATCTGATATAAATATCTGATATTATTTAATATCAGTATGATTATTGCAAAACGGCTCACCTCAATAATAGTAGTTTATGCTACAAGGGCGCAAAGGAATAAATTACGAGGACGATTTAAAATACGAGCGTAGCGAGTGTTTTAAACGTAACCGAGTAATTTATTGCTTTTACGCCCGTGTATCATACTACATTTTTCAATGCATAGTGTGAGGAAATGAAAACAAATATAATCTTGTGAACTTTAAATTATAATTGGCTCAAAAGGACTGTATCCAGAACCGTTAAACAGTGGAAAAAAAGTATAACGTCTATGGTACACAGGAAAGGCTGCAGGTTAGCCAACCATTGTAAACAAATAAAAAAAAATAATAATAATAAAGCCCTAGGGCAAAATAATCGACTTTTTGTTCGGTTTTGATGCATAAAAAGTGGGCCTTTACGAGCATGTGGCATTGAAAAAATTTTTTGATCGGGATAGCCGACCAGTTTCAGCATATTCAGACAGCCTTCAGAAGAATAAGCTTATCCCTATTAAAAATAGTTATCGAGGTGAGCCATTTTGCAATAATCATGTTTTATCCTCAAGTTTCATTCAATTTGATAATTAATACGAGTATAAGTACTTAAATATTACCGCTTGAATAAAACCACGATGAAGTTAATCTGCGTGATCTAAAAATCAAGTACGGACACCAGCATGACAGGCTACCTATTGGCAGTTCTTATTGCGGCGTCGTAGGCGTTAAAATTCAACTGCTAGCGACTGTACATTAAGGTGTGTCGATTTTCCACTTTTTTCGAATTTCATATTATAATAGTGAAATTATTTTGGAAGCTCAAATAAAAATATAAAAAAATATTGGATGACATCCCCTGTTCGCTCGCTCATTTGATTCAAAATTTTACAAAATGTATAGGAGATAAAATCATTTTTTTCATCTTAAATATTTATTGTATTTTTTGTTTCATCCTTATGTAAAAATAAGTAATGAAAATGGTATTGTTTTTTGAGGACGTACGAAAAAAAACTGGTAAAATGCCATAAATTGGAAATTCTGTGAATTTACAGTTTTAATTTTTTCAAGAGAGAATAGTCAAGAATAGTCAATAGTTAATTTCAAGAGACGAATAGTTTAAAATATTTTTTATGATAAACTTGCATAACTAAAAAAAATACAAAAATAGTAGAGACGAAAAATATTTTTTCTTCCATACATTTTGTACAACTTTGACTCAAATGGGCGAGCAGAGGATGTCGTCCAATATATATATTTTTTTATGTATTAGCTTATATATTATTATATATTAGCTTTTTATAGATCCTTTCAAAACAATTTCACTATTACAATAAGAAATCCGAAAAAAGTGGAAAATCGACACACCCATATGTACGTATATGCACCCGAAGTAAGTTGCCCCCATTCACACCAAGCAGAATAATGGTCGGTGAAGAGTTGTTGTATCAGTGTTGTGTGAACAACTCCTAAGCCCGCTTGGATATGTAAGTCAAGTGTAAAAGAATTTTCATTTTGAACCCTTGAAGGTTCCATACTCCAGACAAAAGGAAAACTTCTTTACTCCTAACAAGTATGGCACAAAATATCAAAAGAGAATATTTCATAAAAAAACTCCCTCTAGCAGCGTCATATTTTATCAAACATGAGTGAAAGACAATATTCCCCCTGTGGACTAGCGTGAGCGATCCGGCTTCTATACATATTCATCCGAGCATTATCATGTCCCGTTATTTACAGGCGAAGACTATGTGGAGGTACTCGAGGTCTCTGGTGTGTTGATAATGTCACATGACGACGAACACTCGACAGAGAAGCTTTTTTAAATTTCCATGAAAGACCGTAAAGGTATAAAAAGGTCACAGAAATCTGAATATTCTAAGAAAAAGGTAAACCGAGCTTACCACAGAAAATGCAAGAATGTTAAAAGTCATTATGAGATGAATAAAATCACAGAGCTAAAATCACTGATAACCCGCCAAAAGTTTCATCTTGATCCGTAAATTGGTTGCAGAATTTATAAAGTAGCAAACTAGTTTCAAAGTAGGAAATAAGGCATAACTTTTTTAACCTACATTAACTTTTGACGGACTTTGGATATCATCTGTGACCTACACAACACGCGGTATGACATTGCTGGCATCTCAATACAGGAGGTTCATTGCACAGTTAATTGGAACCTCATTCATAGTTTATGACTGAGTTCCTTCTGTATGACTATGAATAGAATATTGTTGTTCAAAGTGGATGTAGCATTATGTAACTTTCAAATCTTTTGATGTGCTATTTATAAGAAAATAAATATTGATTTATCTACATGAGGTTTTCTTCTGTTGATAAATTTTAGTTTGTTTTGTAATTGTAAAAAATATTGTAAAAATTAAGTCTTTATTACATATCGCTAAAATAATAGTTAGAAGAAGAGGGGGTGTCAGAGGTGTGTTCAAGCATGAACTTATAGATTAACTGTGCCCCTACGGTATTTGAACCCGCTACCTCCAATATGGTGCTACGGGAAAATTTCATTTCTATAACTCATAATTACAAGTCATTGACTTCATGATCTTCTCTAGTTTCGCTATTGTTTTACTTAACAATAGAAGTATTTTTTTTGTTAACTTGAAATTTTCACCTGCCACCTGCAATTAATACTAAACCATATTTGTACACTGGTACCCAGTGGCGTGCACAGAACTTTTTGCCGGAAAAGCAAGCAATTGGTCAAGAATAACAATAAAAAAAATATGAAAGAATTTAAATATCACTTTGAAAAAAAAAAAATTGTATGACGCCAGGGTAGACAATGTCTACACTAGAGTGAAAATTTCCTATACAAACTTCTTTTTCAAAGTGATATTTAAATTTTTTCATATTTTTTTTATTGTTATTCGTGACCAATTGCTTGCTTCTCCAGCAAAAAGTTCTGTGCACGCCACTGCTGGTACCCACGGGTCAGGCTATGCCTATATTGGGGCCACAGAATTATTTATTGTTTTCGGTTAAGACATTTCTTGGTGAAATATATATTTTTTGATTTTGATATATTTTTGACAAAGAGCAATTTGCACCGCCGCCAGGCGTACAAAGGACGCGTCTTCTGTAGTGAAAAATCAGTATATATTTTATAGTAACTAATTATATGTTAATTAGTTATAGCAAAGCACAAAACTTTTTGTGTATTGGAAAAATTTCTATTATTAATTACCGAAGTTATCGATAACTATATTGATCACTTTTAGTATGAAATCGTGTCGTGTATGAAATGACGTCACGATACATGCCGTTAAGCTCACTTTGATTGCCAATAACTGCTTAATTTTTTTTTAATATCAAAAAAATATTTTTGCTGTTTGTGGCTTTTTAAATGCAATTAATTTTCATAAAAATCTCCATGTAGGAGACGGGCTCATTGCACAACCAAAACCAAGCATTTAAATTTTGACTGCCATTTTGAAAATTGTAAAATAGGCCATTTTGAAAAATACTTTAATTCCAGGATTGAACCCAAGTCTTGCTGTTTTCCTGAAACGTTGCCAAGCAATTCTGCACCCGTAGGACGCTGCACGCATATAAAAACAAAATAAGCAAGTGTGAGCGATAAAACGCGTGACAAACGAATTCGCGCGTCATCGTACTACGGGGGCCGCAGGCGTTGTAGAGAAATGGTTATATACCTTTCTTAACTTTCATATCAATTAAAATCTATTAATTAAAATCATTAATTGCTCATTGTTTTTCTGATTTGAATCTGAATTTAATCAGATTTTACAGATTTTGAGTGCGAGTGACATATTTTTGCAGTGTTCGGGTATGTACCATGGACATAGACGAACATGGCGTTCGAGGGAGAAGAAAATCCCTTCAAAAAAAAAGAGTGAAAAGGAAAGCGAATCTAATGGAGCTGTACCCGCTTTTGAATGACAGGTCATCACAATTTTTTAGATTTTAGGATGTTTTGTGTTTATTCGTGTTTATTCTTAGTTACTACAAGTCTTCAACAATGGTTACTTGTTCTGTGTGTGGCTGTGGGGTTAATCAAAGAAATAATCCTGATACTTAATTGCACATTTCACATGTAAATTCCCAAGAAGTCGTCACTGCTATTGCGAGTTTATTTTTTGGTTTAATTTCTGTTATATTTTGTTAAAAATACGAAATAATATCAATCGTATTGTGAATTTTTATATTCTGCATGGAAAAAGTCACGTCATTCATAACTTGCATGATTTTGGTGGATATATTTTTCATTACCATGATGTTAGGGCATGAAATTATCGAAAACGTGATCGATATCGATGTCGCAGGATAATCGGAAAAAACGGATCAACGTGAAAATCTCAAGATTTTTGCAAAAATATCCGGATAATTGTAAGCTGTCTGTTAAGAGCCCTCTAGCAGGCGGAAAATAGTAAAAATAGTAAAAAAAAAAAACGAAAATGCCTATGTCTACCAGTAGACAAACCTGGCTGATGGATGGAATTGCACATACATATACATATTTATATACTTACGCCTGTCTCCTAGAAAGGTAGGCAGATAGTACAGATTTCCTCCTGATACACTTCGATAGTTTTTGAAAGTAAAATGTAGTTGACGCACACAATGACAAATCAAAATTTGTCACGCGTTATTGGCCTGTCAGTTCGTATACTTGAGATAGATATAAAACACAAAAGCAGTTCACTTTTCGTTCCTAAAAACCGTTCGATTTCTGTTATATTTGTCGTTCAACTTGTCATAATTACTTTAAAAATGGAGAGGGTCACACGTGTCATTCGTCCACAGAGTAAATATGGCGGAAGTTATTTATGCGTATATAAATTTATGCCTGTCGACTAGTCGATGAACAAGTTGATACATTGACATTATTATTGACTATCACCTTTGCTCTCTCCCCGTACCTCAAACTTACTCCGGTTCTCAATTAAATTGTATTACTATAGCATGCAGAGGAATTTTATTTTTTTCATTTACGTGGATATGTTTCTTTGGGAAAGTTGTTCAGTATGATCCGTAGAATATTTGGTTTCATCTAAATATAGCAATCCATTTACAGCCGGTAAAACACAGGTATATGCCGTAAAGGAGAATAATTCATAAGCTCAGGTGCCGACCCACGTTATGAGTCTAATGAATACAAAATGGGCTTAATTCGGCAATTGTGTTTTCATTTGATCAATTCGAGTCATGGATTTATTTATGAGATTAAAATGTATAAAACCATTTGAGATTCAGTTAAACACAAAGGCAAGAATATGAAAACGTGAGTGAGTTTTTATAAAATATATAGGTATTAAATTAGACCCAATATCGTTTCTACCATTTTGTGTTTTATTTTTCATATAGCAAGTTTATTTTTACCATTAACCTTTGTACCTGGGCGAACGTCTAGGTAGTGTTTAAAATCTCTTTCCACCAGCTTTCCCCACGATTTGTTTCTGTGCATGAAATGCGTCAATGCAGTTTGACAAAACGGAACTATCAAATCATATCAACATGCAGTTAACGTGCAAAACGGAATTCACTCATTCCTGTCGATGCGTCGACGCGTAGAGCGAGACTCGATCTACCCAACCCTCAGAATAAAGAATACTAATTCTTTATTCTGAGACCCAACCGGTCGACGTCACGCATGAACACCAAAAAGTTTATAAGTTTCTTGATTGACACCGCCGACCTCCGCATGGCGGTCAGTGATTGACACAGACATTGTCTGTGAAAAATCATGCGTAATTTTTCATCTTGTACAGTCAAAACCACGTCGAGCTATACACTTACAGTACTAAATTAGCCCATACAATGATACAAGATCGGTACAAAGTCCAATGATGATGTGATTTTGACCGTATTAAGCAAGACAAGTTTGCTCGTGAAAACTCGCAGAAATCGACTTTTCACAGAGATGAGATCTAGCTTGATCGATTTTGCCCCTAAAAACTCTTATACGTAAATTTTATCGAAATCCTTAGAGCCATTTTCTCGAACCCATTACAAATAACTGTTACGGTGAGAGTAATTAATTGCAACTTATTAATATCGGTAGTTATTAATGCAAGACAACTCAAAAGGTTAAAGTAATATATTTGTCACATTCACCGGTTGTTTAATTTTCATGAAAGTATCGTTACGGACCGACAAGAGGTGGGGGATGGGGGTTTCATGATTTTTTTAATAATTATGTCATCGATTGGACGATTTGGTGATGTGATTTACGTTGGTGATGTGATGGGTTGTAGGCTTGGTCTGTGATTTACAAAGCTTTTAGGTTTTGATTTATGATTTTACTTTGTTGTTTTGTTTGTTTCTTCACGCCTGTGAAAGTATATACTTATGTACACAACAAAACATACAATACATACAACATACAAGTTTCAAACTTGGTCAGATTGTAGTAGATACTCCATAGTAAACTAAAAAATAACAAAAATTTGGGTTCTGTATTCAGAAAAAACCAAATTGTTTGTCAGGCCCTACCATTTAAGCGCCTGGTTTTTTGTCACCTATGTGTTGCTATTTAGCATAATGTTTATAGGATCTCGTACCTAGAGGGTGCCAAACATCAAAACTCCCCTTGGGTTACAATTTTTATAATGTGTGGTGGTGGTACGGAACTCTATATGCGCGGGTCGACTTAATTTCGGCTGATTTATTTTTATAATCAACTATTTTCAATTTATCACTTTGTACGTTATCAAATACAGATTGAAATATCTTCAACAAGACGATAAATTCATCAAATCATCATTTTTGATACATCCTGTATACTTGTAGTTCATCAGCCATCACTGACCGATACATCCTGTATACCTGTAGTTCATCAGTCATCATTGACTAATATACATCCCATATACTTGTAGTTCATCAATCATCACTGACTGATACATCCTGTATACCTGTAGTTCATCAGTCATCACTGACTGATACATCCTGTATACTTGTAGTTCATCAATCATCACTGACTGATACATCCCGGATACTTGTAGTTCATCAGTCATCATTGACTAATATATATCCCATATACTTGTAGTTCATCAATCATCACTGACTGATACATCCTGTATACCTGTAGTTCATCAGTCATCACTGACTGATACATCCTGTTTACTTGTAGTTCATCAATCATCACTGACTGATACATCCCGGATACTTGTAGTTCATCAGTCATCATTGACTAATATACATCCCATATACTTGTAGTTCATCAATCATCACTGACTGATACAGACTGTATACTTGTAATTCATCACTGACTGATACACCCGGCATCTTTGTAGTTCATCAATTACACTTTGTCTGTATTATTGTAGTTCACCACTGACTGTACACTTTAAGGATCTTGAAAGGTCCAAAGCCGAACAGAATCGAAAATCCCGGTCTAAAGCCGTACAACAATGTAATCCTTACGTAATTATGTCTTAATTACTGGTTAATCTAGATTAACCACAATTGAGCAATTGTTGCTTCCTTTCCTTTTATTTAGTCTTTATTTTAAGCAGCGGTTTGTGTATTCGTAGATTGCCAGACCTTTTATATAAGGTCGAAGGTTCAATTTTACAGCTAACACATGTTCAAATGATTTTTTCGAGAATATTTTTTACGTACTAATATTATTTATTTAAAAATACAAATTTTTCAAAGGCAAAAGAGACCTGTAAAGATTAGACCAGCTACCAAAAACACCGGCAATAATTCCAGGACAATTATTGTTTTACTGTTCATTTGACAGTAATGACGTTTAGAGGAATAAAATGTCCATTTATACCATAAAAATATCTTCGCCTCGACAAAGTGACCGTCGAATATCTTGGCAGAGCAACGCCACCTAGGAATACATATTTCCCATATTACACATACACAATACAAACAAAAAATAAAAAGTCTATAAGTAACAAAGAAAAAATAACATCAGTCATTTATAACTAAAAAATACAATCTGATAATTCACATAAAAAATACTTCCTCTTACAAGTTATGAATCCCTAGCCGAACGTTTTATTTAGTTCTAGTCAACTAAAACATACAAACGTATTTCTAGATACCATTCATAACAGAAAATAAACATAGCAACAGACACTCATCACATTTGAGCTTGATCAATAGCCTTGTCCTTGACATTACGTCGTATGCAGATAGAAATATCCTCAACTATACAATTCATAACTCATTATTCAATAAAACCCACCTTTATATTCGCCAAGGATCCATAAACACCAGCCACAAAAATCGATTCACAATCACTTATAAATTCTGCACTAAAATTTCGTAGCACAGGTGAAAGTACTACGGCGTAGCTAATCGTGCGCTACAGTTCGGCGTAGTGGTTTCGTAGCGCGGACGCGAGTCGACTGAACGCGATGACGGCGCGGGCACGGATGACGAAATGTAGTACATCTTGACGTCACAGATGTTTCAGGTTTTTAAGAGTCCTTTGTTTCGGTTGTGTGACATTAGGTGACATTGCTTTATTTTGATGAATTCATCGGAGCAAAAATAAATAGTTTTATCTAGAGATGAAAAAATATCAAAGTATATCGTGTTAAAACAATATTTATGGCACTAGCCGCAGTCATGACCACTTCTGATTCAATAAAAAATTACCTATTCAGAATTCGTATTATGAAAAAATATTCGGCTTTTATAGTACGTTGAATTTAAAAAAATTGTTTAGTATAAAGTTTCACTATTACCCATTAACTCCTTTGTCCAATTGGCCATATGAAATGCATACCAACAAAAATATGGCTATTGAAAAAGGACTAAATTAGACTTGATAAAATCTTCATCTGCAATCCGCGCATATCCTGCACTGTAAGGAGTCTGTCAGGACGCATGCGCGAAGTGACGTCAGCGCGTCGTTTTGCCGCCGCCACCGCCGCTCACAAAGATGCCACTACTACTGGGAAGAACGAATTATGGAGAATGAAAGACCAGTTATAGGACTGACATCACTTTTAAAAGGTTTCTTTTTTATGATTAAAGTTACGTTGTTTGTAGATCGACCAAAACCTTCTAGAAAATTATGTTATTCTTGGTGGTTGATGTGTTAACGTTTAGCGCCACAGAACTTAAAGGAATAAGCATTTACCACCCAAAAGTTGCTTGGGAGATATTGCTATTAGCTATAAGTGCCGCCTTTGTACACAATGTTTGTTCTGTATGTTATGATGTGTTGTTGAATATGTGTGTGAATGTACAAAAAGTGTAAGAAATGAAAAATAACATAAATTAAATAGAATAAATAAGGTTTGCAATTGGTTACGGAACCCCGATAAGTTGACAAGATCACATACAAACCTGGAACAGATGGGGATCTACAGAGTTTTCGGCTTTTCCTTCCGTTTTCCTCGTCTTTCATCTAATAATTACCTTTATATTTATTGAACTTTCGTTTCTTTTTATGTAATGTACAGGACAGAATTTTACGCTCGATATTTTCAGGCAGGGTTGGATTTCGTAGTATAATTATATTTTTTGTACTATATTTTCATGATATTTAGTATGTAGTATCGTAATGGAACTATACTACGTAAATATACCATAATTTTATCTTCAGGCCGACCGACTTGTTTTATTGGTTAAGACGTTTTGCTTTTTAACATTTACCCTATTTTAATAGGCTATTTTATTAAATTATGAATATTTTTAGTAAATTTTTATAAAAATTCACTTACAAATAGGCTATTTTATTTTAATTCTAAACAAAAATCGACGAAAAACGAAACGTAGTATAATTTTAGCCAAGTAGTATATTTTTAATTCCCATAGACAATAATTTTCCGAGGGTCTGAATCCAACCCTGTTTTCAGGTGATTGTCGTGATACTTGTTATACTTATTTCTTTTATACTACACCTGCTCGGAAAGTACCTTCTTTCTTTGTTGAAAACGATGCAGAAAGTACGTCATTACTGTCATACAAATATGCGGGCGGCAAAAGTGTATGAAAATTCATTGTTAACGTGCTTGAGCGGGCAGAAAAAGTATATGCAAATCCATTGTTAACGTGCTTTTTTTTTTTTTTTAAATAACATAAAGAATGAGCAAGTGGCCAAGTGGCCAGTATTATTTTGCGAACTCGTACATAAAACTCGAAAAATGATACTGGCCACTTGCTTTTCCTGCACATAATAAAAAATAAGAAGGAAATAAAAGGTTGGAAAAAAGGCGCGAAGACGTGATGGCGTCGTTTTTTTGTTTTATTGAAAAAATATTGCATTTTGGGTGTTTTGATCAACAATAGTGATAGGATATTGTGAATTAAAATCGCCGTAACCTGTGTAGTGTGTTGTTCAATGGAACAAAAGTGCGGGCTGTGCCTTTTCGTGTGTTTTTTCTAACCCTGTTGTATTTGCGTTACAAGGCTATCATTATAGCGGAAACGACAGGACAGTGACTTAGACAGGACAGACCTTTCAGATGATCCTCAACAGAAGAGGATAGTGCATATAAACATAAAAAAACTATAACGTCAAACATGGCTGTATGGGCTAAGATCCCTTTGCCTTTCCACTTAGTGGGAAAATGAAAAAAAAAAAAAAAAAAGTGACAATCGCACGCGAGTCAGTCGGTTTCTTTTATTGTATCTTGATTAAAAGTAAAATGATACTATTTCCTCGCAGGTGTAGTATAAAGCACTATGTATCACTCGGGAGAAAGTGCGATTCCCAACTCGTGTGTATTGAGGCCCTTGGCTTCGCCTCGGGCCTCAAACTACACCCTCGTTGGTAATCTTCCCCTTTCTTCCCTCGGTGAACAATGTACTATTGTTTACAGACAAGCTAAGAGAAGTAATGTAAAAATTCTGTTGCTAAGTTGTTAAATATAATAATAATAATAATAAACACTTTACTGCACACAAAAACACAAATAAATACAGATTAGAATTAAGAGAAATACAGGGCAAAGGCGGACTTATTTCTGAAAGAAATTTCTTCCAGTCAACCATAAATGACAGAGATGAAGACACATTATACATTGGCTCATTGAAATTTAAAATGAGTGCATAAAGAGTGATATAAATATGTATGTAACCATAATAACATAATAGTCAACCTTAACTACTAACGTAAAAGTATACCTAACGACCTAACGGTCTAAAAACTAAACAAAGAGTAGGTACAAAATAATATATATATATTATATGTATTTAAATATGATACACTACATAAATACGTACGATACATACATACTAGTAGCTAGAGCTGCTGAGAGGACAAAAAGTGCTTCTTCAAGTTAAATTTGAATAATATAATCGTACGGATTGTCACAATTGAGGCGTTATATACAAAAAGACGAGAGATAAGTCATCATGGATCTGCTGAATTTTATGCAGAATTCATTTTTCTACCTCGAATATCTATGGGCAGGAGGTATTTTGGTTAAAAGTAAATTATTTTCAGAGTAGCCAGCATGAAAATGTTAAAACCTGCAAAGACAGGTTGTTTTCGTAAATAACGCCTCAATTTTTGAATTTAATCAAGTCCGATTCAATTCAAAAGTTGAGGCGTTATTTACAAAAAGGTAAGTACCAACAATGTAACGTAATATTTCTTTTTTATAACTATTTTTAGATGCTCTCGCGCAGGACAGAGCAATCTTTTTGATTTTCTTACCATTACAAATAGTTTGTCAGATACTATTCGCCAAGGCTCAGGCAGCTAAATATCTCGGGTAATATGGCTCGGTTTATACACTCGTATAACAATCTACTATTTTGCAAAATATATTACATGGCCTGGTAATAAAATAATTAGAACTAAATAAATGTGTGTAAATTATAGTGACGTATCCAGTGGCGTGCACAGAACTTTTTGCTGGAAAAGCATGCAATTGGTCAAGAATTACAATAAAAAAATATGAAAAAATTTAAATATCACTTTGAAGAAAAAATTTGTATGACGCCAGTGTAGACGATGTCTACCATAGAGTGAAAATTTACAACATTGCTTGCTTTTTCAGCAAAAAGTTCTGTGCACGCCATTGGATGTATTTACCAGGTTGATGGCGATACATAATTTTTGTAATGTAGACATAGGTAAAGGAACTACATTTTATAATAAAAATAACAAGGAAAAATGTTTGTATTGTTACAAATATATTAATTTGATAATACGTAGCGTCGTTTGGAGTAACACAACTTAACTTATTTGAAAGGACTAACCTTATTTTAAGCGTCCTGTCTTTGTCTTTTCGATAAAGAAAGAAAAAAACATAACGCTTAAATGAAGTTTAGTCATGTCACATATATCAAATCGTGTTACACCGAATCTACACCAATAAGTGTATATTATCTTCTAATAACATACGTTAAGGGGGAACGAGTCGTATCCTCTACGAAACGCACAACTTAAGATGGTTCTTCTTATTTTTTAATAACAGATATTACATAAACGTGATTTATGGCATTTCGCGAACATAGTTTAGTGTCAGTTGGACTTTTCCGGCAAAATTTTGTTATTTTATGCATGAGGTTTAAAATGTATGGGCACACAAACTTAAAACACATTTTTAATTATGTGCGCCCATACATTTACAACGTAAAGCATAAAATAACAAAATTTTGCCGGAAATGCCTAACTGACACTAAACTATGTTCCCGAAATGCCATAAATCACGTTTATTTAATATCTTTAATTAAAAAATAAGAAGAACCATCTTAAGTTGTGCGCTTCGTAGAGGATACGACTCGTTTCCCCTTAAATTGGTCTAGTAGTTTTTGGCAAATAGAGGTATGACGCATATACTTAGACAAAAGTAAACTATTCGAGAATGGCTCGCATAAATATTTCATCACCATGACTATGTCGAAATAAATTGAGTCCTTGTTTTCAGACAGTACACTAGATGTTTGTGAAAAGTTCCATATTGCACCTTAAAAAGGTAAACGTACACACTTCAATATGTAACTTAGGTGAAGTATCTGTGATCCTTGATGCTACAGGCTTCGATTAAACAACATACAGCCCCTTATTTACCTTTCGATTAAATGCTGGGTATAAATAGAGGGCAAACCATAGATTTGGTATATACTACTGTTAGATTGGTAATTCAAAAGAGAAAGAGCATATATTCGCGCATTTTATAGCGAGATAGATAGACGTGACCATTTTTCTAACGGTATGGACCTGTATCAGCCTACAGTTAATTATGAACGAAACAAATTCTGCTTATTTTTGCAAAATGTAATTAAATTAAAATGTAATTAAAATGTTTTAAAGTGTAATTTCATGTTTATTAGACGTGATTAATTATCGTTACGTGTGCAGAGCCCGAATGCAACTCATTTAAGGGGCTCAACAATGCTAAACATCAGTTTTGTATTGGATTCAATTCCGTCAATGTAGACGGTAAAAATTTGAAAAAAATATGGCGTTTTTTGTGACTCAAGGCAATTATTAATTATACTTTATAAATAAACATACTTTCAATCTTCTGTTTATTATATTACTTTTAAAAAAGCATGAATTCCACGAAAAAAGCGATTCAGTTTCCATGTTTAAAAACCGATTGAAAGGAAACCAACACACGCCATGATCATCATCATCAACAAAACCAGTCCTTTAATTAAGGTGTTCGGTGCATTACTTATCTGCCAGAATCTAATTTCTGAATATTTATAACCCATATTACTATAATATCAGAGCTGTTACATCCCATCACCTTAGTTCTGATCGACGCTACCATAAGGCGTGATAGGCCAAGCGCAGGTGCAATACGAATGAAAAAACAAAATTCTGCCATACCTAATCTTTGTGGCTATTTTTTTCATGACACCCCAGAAATCCTATAAGAGCACAGTTAGGTCAGTTAGTATTTCAGTGCGCAAGTCAGTATTTTTTTGATGTGCAGTTATTATTTTTGATAGAACCCCGTAGTAGCATTTTTATTTGTAGTTTCTGTTGTTCGTTAGTCCACACTAGAGTGGACGCGTGGGCTACAGGTGTAGACCAGGGTATATTATTCGTACCTCTTTCTCAAACGCGTCACACTACTGCGCTGTTTTTCCGTGTATTCCTCTACTATGGACCCCCGCGTCGCTCGGCAGCGTGTCGCTACCCTCAGCACACGGACTTCAGAACAGAACGACTAATAAAGTGGATGGGCTGCGTATGTAGCCCGCGCGACCTTTCAGGGAATGTGATAAATCCCTATTATTTATGCAAAGATTGTACTAATATTTTAAGGGTACTTTATTTCAGTGTAATTTTTGCATTTTAAATACTGTTATATAACAAATATACTTATTATTAATATCTTTTTAGGAAATCATGGCGGCGTCTGCGTCTCATGTTGATTTTTCCAAAATTTCTGTTGTTTCGTTAAAAACTACCTAAAAAATTTATGATTTTTATTTTTTATTATTAAACGATAAAAATAAAGATGTTTATTCATAAAATTAAAATCTTTTTCATTCTTCTTAAATATGACCCACAATATTTGCATTCAAAATGGGCTACAGATGTACCCCTCGCGACCGTTATAGGAGTCAATTAGGGCGCGCCTACTGTAGTGTTAAATATATGCCTTAAAAAACATAATAGACATTTACTCAAATAGGGACCAACATCGTCTAAGGTCCCAAACATCCCGGTATGTTAAGGCGGTTCTCCTGAGAATAATTTATGAGTCTCTAGTGGCTGCGAGGTTCAGTTTCATCGTAAAAATCGGATGAATTTCGCAGACGATTTCAGCTGCAATCGCAATGCATTCGATATTGGAAACGTTCGTGCTGCATGCCCTTGAATGCTGAATTGTTGTACGATTGGATGCTTTGTTCTGTAATAACTTCATTCCCACATAGAAGGAAGCTTTTAGATATTTGAGTTTTTACAGTAACAGTGCGATAGAGTATGGACTTCATCAATGCAGGCGTAATTTTAAAATATCCCTCATCTTTTTATCAGTAGAGCAAGCTAGCTCAGTCAGCAGAACGCCCGTCTTAACCTTGAGATCCGGATTTGAATCCTGCTGGAAAAGCATGTACCAACGAGATTTTCAGAATTTATGTGCGGATTTGTATACGGACCACTTGCTGCCGGGGAAGGAAAACACTTTTTGGTAAAATTGCATGCCCTAAAAAGCGTGTATTTATGCCCGACGTGTTAAGGCTTACCATCATGTAGGGACGTTCAAATCATCGGTGAAAAGATGATATCACGAGTGTTCTATTCTAGTCGCAGCTCACACTCAGGATCACCACTGACGACCCCATCGTGATATTATGACGATCATCCATCATCATCCATCAGCCTAGTTCGTCCACTGCTGGACATAAGCCTTTCCAGGACTTTGCCACTCCCGGCGGTCATCCTGGAAGAATTGCCCATACCATAGCCTCCTTTATTTCTCAAGCCGTGCTATGGAAATCTGGCAACATTGCGCGTGAACCGGTTTACGAAGTTTCATTTTTACCTGTCGCCATTAAGTTAATACGACCAAGTTACAAATAAGCGAACGTTATGAACTTACCCACCGACTGGTAACCATTTTATTCTATCACATAATATTACGCGACTAATTTATCATTGGCGGTGATGCTACTAGATTTTGTACATGCTTCCAGTAGTGATAAGTTAGTCGGATACTACGTCACTTGATTTTGAACGAGCAGTTTGTTGATATAAAAATCGAAGAATTTAATGGTTTTTCTTTACGAAAAGACGCTTGTGATTGTATCAACTGTTTATGCTATAAAACAAGGTAAGTATTTTACAGTACTTTCAAAGTTTTAATGATAATTTGTAGTTGCAGTTGGTTTACAAGCAAGACAAGAACAAAGCGTAACTCTTACCTTTTCTTTGAGCGTAACTCATGTTTTATTTTCAGATGCCATTTTAGATTTCAGATTGCATAGGTAATCCTTATTTTGACCATTTGCAAAGAGGAGGTCTGTCATTGCTTACACATTCCGTGAAATTTGCATGCTTTCATTTGCATGCCGACTTAAAAACCACTTTCTTTAAGTTGAATGATGTCCGAGGAATGTTAGCATTGCTAACCATTTTAAGCTTAGAATCTGATTCATTTTTTATTGATATAAATGGATGTTGTGGAGCAGGCCACGCATTGAAACCATTATTCTGTACACTTTGTAAAATATTATCCAATATAATTTTAAATAATTTTACAAAAAATGTAAACAATTCACATTATGAAAAGAAAACTCAATGTATTTTTAAATAACTAACAACTTCACAACACAGTATTTGTCCACTTATATCATACTTAGTTGGTTGTGGTTTATCTGAATAATGAAACCGTTTTAATAGTACATTTTAATTCTAGTGCGAGACGATTGATATTTCGAGTAACAACTGATTTTGACTGAAAAAACAGTCAAGACGAGAAATATCAACATTTGCATGTGAGTGAATCGACGTTTTTAATACATCTGCGAAAAATTACACGAAAATATGAAAAAATTATATGCCGCCATTACAAGAGACTTTTTTGTGCCAAGAAAGTTAGTCTGATACAATTTTACCATTGTTTTACCAATGTTACAAAACAAAAGAAATGTCCACTATATAATATCTAGTAAAGCACATAATCTAGTATATTTTAAGCAGGTATATTAGAAAAGTAAGTAACACATCTAGCATACCTACCTACTTACATCTTATAATTATGTAAGTACCTATCAATGTTGCAGAAATAAATTATAAAATCTCATATATTTTATTTTATTGTATTAGTGCAATCGTCAAGGTTTCAAACATGAAATAATTTCAAGATCCCATCAACGAGGCAAGATCCCTTTTAAATAAAATTTTCAATTAAATCTGCTGGTGGTCAAAACATACCAACCATAATTAATAAATATAAATAACAATTAATAATAAATAAAAATGCAATGTGACTTTTGTTGATATAGCTAAATTCATATTGGAGGCTTGGTTAGTAATTAGTATCATGGACCGATAACACTTTTTGGTATAATCGCAGAATAAAATTATGATCTTACATAGTAGATAACCCTATCTGGGCTTGCGTTTTTACCTATTTTTTTACGAATTCACTAAAATAACCTTGTTACTGACCACTTACCAAGTCTTCAGTATGAATTTGGCTATATCAACAAAAGTCACCTTGTATAAAGTTATAAATTTTGACCACCGGCCGAGATGTAATCGGTTCACGAAGATCCTAAATGCGACGTTGCCAAACTTCATAGCACGGCTTGAGATAAAGAAGGCTGTGCCCATACTCACACACGCTGGGCAGGCGGGTTGGTGAGCGCGGTCCCGGAACCCTCGCACCAGTGACACCGCTGCCTGTCACCAGTCTGTTCCATATAAGGGCCGGCTATTCGGGATGGATATACCACCATCCATTAGTCCCAGGCATGGTTGGCCTCCTGGTTGTGAGCTGGGAGCTGTCCTCTTACTCTCCCCCGAATTATTTCGAGGGGGTCTCCAAGTAAGATGGTGGTACCTCCACAGTCGAGCCCGGCATCAGCTCTACCACCTGTATTTTATTCTATTTTATGAAGATATTATGTTCAAATTTACATTTTTAATTCGCTTAGTTTAGTGCTGAATTCGATTTTTTTAATACTCGTAACTTTCCGGAATCTAAAGTCTTAATCTGCTTAAAAATCAGCCATTCTTCATTGTACAGCAAAAGAACGAACCAACACCGCAACTAAATTAGAGTATTCGTTTTTGGCAGTACACTAAGCCGACAACGGAAAATCAAAGTGGTTTTCCATTCTTATCCATTCAGTATGTTAAATAAGTACACAAGGTCCTTTTAAAAAGTATTTGATCATGAAAGTCTACATTAAATGAATCACTATTGCAAAAAGGGCACAAGACTGAAATGTTTACATTCTGTTTAATATAATTGGTGTTTAATACCTACCTACAGTGTCCAAATTTCTGACTTATGCCCTTTTTCAATCAGTGATTTAAATATCCTAGTCAGTTAGGTTTACCGAGACTTCCTTTCCCTGAATTGAATCTCCACTCTCAGGCAAAAGTGTGTTTGTTGGTTTGTCCTTCTTTCACGCAGCACCGGAGCAACGAATCGGCGTGATTTTTGTATAGAGATAGTTTGATGTGAAGTGAGATAGGCTACTTTTTAATCATCAACTTTTAAATAAGCGTGGGCGAAGCTGTAGGCAAAAGCTAGTTATGAATAAATACGCAAAATACTTGAAACTTCTATTAAACACAAACGCTAAGCAAAGAATTACACAGAAACAAACAATAAAACAGAATCACTATCCGATGAAGCAAATATATATGTAGAAATGCAATAAAAACTAGGGCCGTACAGTTTTCTCAACAGACCCCTATTTCTATTTGGGGTTGTCATCGACCCCCTGTCCTCCCGACCCCCTGCACATACTGACCCTTGCTGTTAGGGGACGATTAGGGGGTTGGTTTAAGTTGTAAACGTATGGCGAAACTTATCATTTCTTTTTACGTCATAAATATAATAGTTTGTAGAATTTTTATTAAATTCTTATTTAAGTGAAGAATAAAGGTCGTGCTCCAAACAAATAGAAAAAAAAGTTGAAGATACGAAAAAATATCAATTATTTTTGAAATAGAAAAATGAGTTTGCGTTGGTGATACAAAAATATATCAATAATTTTGTCGTTCTCTCTGTGTGCTAGCGATTCACGTACAAACTACTGAACGTATTTGGATATGGTTTTCAAAGATGTTCTGGGCGTAAATCGATTTGAAAGTTTTGAAATAATTACTCATCGGTATAAATCTGGCAAATGTACATCATGATATGATACTTTTAACAATGTGTTAATTGGTTCATGTGATGGCGATATACACAAAGTCACGTAAGAGGTTAACGTGGACTAAGTCGCAGGCAAAAGCTAGTTATAAACATGATTACAGAAGTATTAGATTTAAAACATAATACCAGATTTAATAACTTCCATTAAATTACATTTAATCTCAATAAATGGCCCCCAGTGCAAATCTTAAACCGCGTACGCTCACAGCTTATACCTCAATTCATCAGAGTACTATTAACAAAATGCATTCGTCAGATCGCGATGTACCCTGTCGCATCCACCACCACAGCCTTGCAGCATGTAGCGCGTTCCCGCTGCAAAATAACTGACATCTAGCTAAAGTGGTGACTAACTGGCAGCCTTGCATCGTATCTGTCAAAAATGAAATTCGCTTTCGAACGTTAGATATGAACGTACAGACAGCTTTGAAGATACATCGATGTCGCATGCAAATAGTAAAATTCTTCATTTTACAAACGGCGTCGACAGTTTCTAAACGCTTGCTATTTCGCTATTTGACGAATCTTCGTCATATAGTAGAATTCGGCATTTTATAATTTGCCTCGGTATATAGTAATTCTGTTAGAACTACTGAGGGTCTCTTCGCTCCGCTCAGCTTCACCCGGCTCTCAATATGTACATTAAATGTAAATCTAACACGCTACTCTTTGCTCCGCTCGTCGTCGCACCTATTTTTCACTTTTTGGTGAAATACTGTCGATTTTGGCTTTTTAGAAAATGATGAACGGCAAATTGCAAAACAGCGAGCGTGTAGAAACTAACGACGCCCTTTGTAAAATGCAGAATTTTACTATTTGCCTGCCACATCGACATCAATCAGGCGACATTGGCGACCAGTCAATGTGTCAAAAATCCGCATCGCTTTAAGCACTCGCTTCCAAAAGCCGTGGTGGTGAAAGTTAAAATTGTGTGATGCTACTGTGTTGTCAATCTCTTCATTAACAGTGACAATCACCCTCTGGAATGATATGCAGGATGATACAGATTTTGGCGGCCGGTTGGCAGTAATTTGTCACATATTTCGACAGTTCCAAAGGGTAAGCCAATTCTACGTAAAAAAAAGATGTCGCTATCTTGAAATTAAAGTTGGCTAATTTTCGATTCAGGAACCTTTCAGAACAAAGTAAATAACCCTTATCATTTAACCATGTGACTGAATACTGTGACTGTGACTGTTACTTTTTTTATGACAACCCAAAACAACTTTGGCCTAGGCTAAACTGGTTTGTCCTAAAATCGGGTTTGGCCGGTAACATATATATAATATATATCTACGGGTATATTGTGGGTACAGAATCCTAAAAACATTACGGTAAACAACAACAATATAGCAACATCAAGGCGCCAAAAACCAAAACGCTAAAAAGGTTGCGCCTTACAAACAATTCGGCACTCTCTGAAGTACGGAACCCTGGTTTAGATCATTTGATGTTTTACTTTAGACTTTTAGAATATGTGTTACAAGCTGACCAAATTGGAAACTTGTATTTGAAAATCTTCTAAAAATACTATCTTAGAATTGTCTCACTTTCAGTACTACTTATGCTATTTACAGGGGTAGGCACTCGAAGTGTCTTCTATATTCAAGCGGAGTTTGATTGTCCCTGGTCATTTAGTTTGTTAACAGTGCGCCATTTTGTCAGTGCATCTCAAGAGTGTTTTCCTATTTTTACAATGGATAAAATATCGAACAAAGAATATGTCTTAAATCTTGCATTATAAATGGAATTTCTTGAAAATGTTACATAAGGCTTACGTTGAATCGATTTTATCAAAAACACGTGCGCGTAAGTGGTAAAGTCTGGTCGGCCATCAATGTCTTCAACTGAACCTAAGATTATTCTAAGATCTGAACTTAACATCGCTAAAGTAAAGGTAATGGTGACTGAAAATCATCGCTTAAGTCTGAATAAGATAGCCGTTGAAATTTCTGTGAATCATGAATGAGTTCGTACCATTTTCAAAGATTGTTTGGGCATGAAACGCGTTGCCACTCGGCCAGTGCCAAAAGACCTGAATTTTCTGCAAAAACTCAATCACTGAAGACATAATAGAACGAGTCAATTCCGACCCCACATTAATTTTTAAAACGCATTGTAACTGATGATGAGACATGAGTTTAGGAGTTTGACATGCAAACCAGTCAACAAGCTTCGAAATGGCTTTAGTTTTCTGTCGATAGATGACATAAAAGAGAATTCGCAGCGAGTACTGAAATCGATTCCTCAAAATACGTCTAAAAAATGTTTTGATGATAGGTTATTCGTTGGCGTAAGTGTTTTATTTCAAAAGGGGCATACTTTGAACGCGGTACAATAAATTTGGATCAATAAAACATATTTTGTGTATCATTGACCAATTCCCGGTACTTTCTTGACACAGTAGTATATGAATGTTACGAAGGCTTAACTTTTTGGTACATACACTTTGCATATACATTTTCGTTTAAGTAATTATATTTTAAAAATTACAGGTGGTAGAGCTGATGCCAGGCTCGACTGTGGAGGTACCACCATCTTACTTGGAGACCCCCTCAAAGTAATTCGGAGGAGAGTAAGAGGACAGCTCACAGGCAAAAAACCAGGAGGCCCACCATGCCTGGGACCGATGGATGGCAGTATATCCATCCCTAATAGCCGGGCCGGGCTGGTGACGGGCAGCGGTGTCACTGGTGCGACGGCTCCGGCACCGCGCTAACCAACCCACCTGCCCAGCGTGTGTGAGTATGTGTAATTCTTCTAGGATGACCGCCGGGAGTGGCAAAGTCCTGGAAAGGCTTATGTCCAGCAGTGGACGAACTAGGCTGATGGATGGGAGGGATGGATTTTAAAAATGACCATTTAATATGACGTAAATTATAATAATTTCATACCAACAGTACTTACATATTTAATTAGCTAGGCATACAATTTACAATTACACGTAGCCCTAAGAACACGAACAAGGGCCCGACTTGGTTGTTTGCTAACTTAAACATTTTGTCATTCCAACAAATATTTACTTAGCTCTAGTAAACAAGAACGTTAACTTGTATAAATGTTCGGCTGTAAGTATAACGGTCGTGACTAAACACGGTTTACTTTTGCTCTGATTTTCTCACCATTTCCAACGTCTCGTTGTCAAATGCATAAAAATGTAGAGGCTCATTCCAAAAAAATACGATACCGAAAAATTACATAATGTGTCCCAATCAGGAAATTAATACAGCCAACAGGTTTAAAGCCGTCGCACATTATCCTCGCCACGGCACCGGGCCACCTCAAAGTATGCATTGAAATGTGAGCTTTAAGTCGTGTTGCGGATGAGACATTTTACAAGTTTATGACGCGTGGGCGACGCGCCGCGCGCCCTCTCTAGTTTGTATGATGAAAGTTCACATTTCAATGAGCGTAGCCAGGTACGGGTGGGGGGGGAGCAGCCGCACCCCCCTAGCAGAGAATATAAAGTATTACTACGTAAAGAAGCGACACTCACCTCCCCGCGCGAATTTAACGTCCCCCGCGGTCCCCCGCAAGTTAGTGGAAATCTGGAGTCAGGCAGAGCTCGATTACCACTCGTTTGCTGCGCGCGTGTTTTGTTACAAAGTTTTATCACGATACTGATTTTTAATCAGTATGGTGCGTTATTGCAGTGTTTATGGATGCCTGGAAAACTTTTTTTCAAAAATTAGAATTGCGTGATCAAACCTAACAATTTCGTTCAGTAACGCATTTGGAACAATAAAATCAGTATTTATAACTTTCCATGTTTTGACAAATTTTCATTTTTTTTCCAAAATTTATGTTTGAGTAGTTGTTAATTATATGATGATCATATATGCATACGAAACTATATAGGTACCTACTAAGCTTAGGCTTACTATATATATATATGTATATATATCTATCTATATATTTACTTTAAAGTAACGAAAAAGCAGCGGTAACTCAGGGGTAGAACGCTGGCCTCTTAATCTTGAGATTAAGGTTCGATCTCCGGTCGGGCATGCACCAATGAGTTCTTCGGAATTTACATAATGTGCATAGTATTTGCTAATAGGTACTTACCACTTGTGAACAGTGAAGGAAAACATAGTAAGGAAACCTGCATGCCCTAAAAAGAGTGTATTTGTGCCCGAAGAACGATGATAGGGCTCACCACCCATCACGTTGGGACATAATATTTGCAGGTGAAACGCGGGTTTACCGAGTGTGGGTGGACTGTGACTTGCATTTCAAAGTTCACACTCGGAACACATCCGACACCCCCCGGGGCATTCAGGTCGTAACGATTTATATACATATATAAAGTAAAATAACATTATTTGGCGAAACTCAAAACAAAGGTAGTACTAGTCTATATGGACAACTGTTTGTATGGGAGCTAAGCGAAATTCTTAACTTTTTTTCACTTCCTCCTATACAAATTGCTTCGATCAGCTGACTCGTCCAGTATGGAAAGGTGAAAACGAATTTTAAGAATTTTTCACTATCCTATTAAAAAAAGTTATTCATATGGACATCTTCTACATATGTTTCAAATTTCGCCAACTAATTGAATTTAACCTTGTATATATATATATATACATATATTTTTTTAATACTGATTAATCCACGGGGAACCAGAAATTGGACTACGCTAAAATTTAGGAAGAGAATCACATAAGTTGCTGACTTATATTGTGTCCCTCTCGGGCGACGACGCTCACAAGATTGCTGCCAGCCCTAGACTAGCTCACGCACACACACAAGCGTGTGCGGACAAGCCAGATGCGCGCGCGAGAGTGTAGGTAAATAACTTGAGCCTTGACTATGAAGTGTCGGGGGTGTGCCCCTAGGTAGGTGCTAGGGCTTTCGAAGTAAAGAGTAAAATAAAATAATTGTAAATGATTGCCCATATAAAATTTTAAACATTCATTCCAAGTCGTAATATGCAACTACCTTTACTCTTTTATTGGTCCTTCCGAATTCCTATAAAAATCGTCACTTTAAGAACTTGCATATCTACTTCGGTAAATAATATATTATTTTGATAAAATAGTATATTAAATAGAGGTAAATAATATATTATTTTGATAAAATAGTATATTATTTTTAAGAAATTCGGCTCGATAGAAATATTTATTGAAACTAGGTCTTTTTCGACACCAATCTGGTTAAACGAAATTTTGATCGCAACTTTAGTACATTTTATATTAATAAAAAAACGACTTTTTGCTACTTTTCCACGAATCCATCCCTCTCGCACTGAGGGATTTTTCGCATATGGAGTAACAGGGACGCTAAAACTTTTACACCTGCGTTTCCCCGACGATTATTACACCCCAACGTGATGAGTGGTGAACCATATCGCCGTTCTTCGGGCACAAATACATGCTTCTTAGGGCGTGCAGGTTTCCTTACGATGTTTTCCTTTCGTAGCAGATGGAAATCTGTAGTCTCTGCGTACCCATCTAAGAGACAGGCGTGACTATTTTTATTTTATTTGTATTTATTTAGGTATCAAACAGTCACAAAACAGTGAATTAGTTGTAGGTACATAAAAACACACAAATAAACCTATAGTACCATGTAATATTACTATATATACTTTTAATAATCAGTATTAAACTATAACTTAGAAGCCTTTATTTAAATTTAATTGTTACATTTCACAAGGAATCTAGAATAAGAATGATGTGTCATGACGCAGAGTCGAGTACACAGAGTAGTAATGCATAGACTAAATAAAGTTGATTAGGCTGGTTTCAGCCTAGTCCGTGACATCTCCTTTCTTCAGTCAAGCAGTCTTCTTGGTGGCCGGACTATTCGTCCACTTCTCGTGGTGATAGGTTCATTCTGACTTACTATTTCTGCAGGTATTGCAGGTACATTATAAGACGATGGTACTATGTCTGTCGGTGAAGACTCCATATGGTTTTCTGGGTCATCAGAAATTTCATGTTCTCTAGTGTCAGGTAATTCTGGACTACTGCACCGCTGAATAGTTTGACTTGAAGACTGACTGGTTCTGTTTGCAGGTTGGAAGGATTCATTTGAGGGCTTTGTTTGAAAACTTGGTTTAAGATGCCATGTGTTTCTTCTCAAGATAGATCCGTTTCCCGTTTCTACAATGTATGATCTTGGAGTATGATCTTGAGCAACTATTTTTGCCGGCACCCATTGATGAGGAGCTTCTCTTAGCATTATTTGTTGTCCTGTTTGATATGATTTATTAGAACATTTTCCTTGATCTGCAAATTCTTTCTCTTTTTTCTTTCTTTCCTTCAAGAATTTCGAAACCTTTTTTACAGTTTGTGGTAAAAGCAGTGTTTCTTTGATTGGCAATAAAGTTTTTGTTCTTCTGCCCATTAGTCTTTGTACTGGTGACCCTATTTTATCTTTTGGTGTATTTCTATGATGTAGCAGAGCCAGATACAAATCCGATTTTTCTTGAACACACTTCCTGATAAGGTTTTTGGCTTCTTGTACATAGCGTTCAGCTAGTCCATTGGATCTTGCAAAGTATGGGCTCGACAATCTGTGTTCAAACTGCCAATCTTTTGCAAATTTCTTAAATTGATCACTGTCACACTGCTTGCCGTTGTCGGAGCAGCATACATCTGGAACTCCGAAAGTAGAGAACCATATTTTTAATTGATTTATTATTAACAAGCTGGTAACATTTGGTAATTCTTGAAAGTCAAAATAACCTGAGTATGCATCGGCTATATTGATAAATATGTCATTAGTCCCAAGAATCTCTGTAGTTCTTTAACATTTTCCGGTCTCTTTATTTTGTTTATTGTGTCTAACTTCTCTGGGTCAGGCTTCAGTCCTTCATGTGATACTATATGGCCTAGAAATTTCACCTCTTGTTGGCTGAAAATACATTTATCTGGGTTTAGTTTGATTCCAGCGCTTCGATATATCTTTAATACTTTCTTTGTAATTTCTTCAAGCTCTTTTTTGCTTGATGAGTGTATAAGCACATCATCCATCGATATTTCTACATTATTTACTCCTGATAGAAGCGAAGTCATGGTCTGTTGAAAGACTTCAGGTGCTGAAGCTAGACCAAACGGCATTCTTAAGCAGGAGTAACGTCCAAATGGTGTGCTGAAGGTTAGATACTTGGAAGTTCTTGGCGTAACCTTGAGTTGCCAGAATCCTTTTTTACAGTCTAGTAAGGTAAACCATTGGGAACCATTTATTCTTGATGAGATTTCCTCTATAGTGTTGAGTGGGTAGTGTCGCCTCTTTAAGTTTTGATTGATAGCTGAAGGGTCAATGCATAATCTTATTTGGTTGTTTCTTCTTTCTACAACCATAGGTGATACGGCTGGTGTTGGTTCTGTAACAGGAATAATTATTTTGTTATCGACCATGTTATCTAATTCTTGTTTGACTTGGTCTCGCAGTATGTGTGGTACTTTTCTAGCAGGGCAAATTGGCAGCTTTGGGTTTTCAATCAAATCAATATCATATTCAAATTGCTTAAGACAGCCGATACCATCAAATATGTCATCCTCCGAGTTAACACTATCCATTCTCTTTATTAAGTTTAGCTGAACACATGTTGATTTGCCTAAGATTGGTGTTACTTTACTGTCTACCACTATGTATTTTATCAAGTGAGTTCCAGTCTTGAAAGTGGTTTCTATAACTGTCTCACCAAGTACTGGTAATCTATGATTTGAGAATGACATTAAGTATTTAGTATTTGAGGTTGTTACCTTGGCTTTAGTTTTATCCACAATAGTTTTAGTGAGGACATTGCACTGGCTGCCCGAATCCAATTTGAAGTTCACTTTTGTACTATTTGGTAAAGCCCCACTTTCGAACCAGTCCTTGGTATCTACTGTCGAGACATATAGTGTTTCATCGTCACTTTCAGAGGTATGTCCTTCCAGAAGAGCATCAACTTTTTTTCTGTTGCTTCTGCAGCATTTTGTAAAATGATTTTTCTTTTGTCACTTTTTACATATTTTACCGAAGGCGGGGCAGGATCTTCTGCCCTGTACCGTGTGGCATCTGTTGCATTTATATGTATAACTATCTGATTTTTCTGTAGCCGATGTCTTGATTGCTTCTATTTTAGCACTGTTGTCTTCTTTGATACTTATCATTTGCTTTTTGACAATTTCCGCAGACTTGCAAATGTCTATTGCTTTTTGCAAAGTAAGATCATCTTGGCTTAGTAATTTTTCTCTTGTTGTATCATTATTTATACCCATGACGATCCTATCGACAAGGATACTTTCGCTCAGGCTGGCATATTCGCAGTTTTTAATTTTTTCCTTTAATTTTGTCATGAACACATCAAATGAGTCTTCATTTTGTTGTATTTTGTTGAAGATGTATCTTTCATAAGTTTTATTTTTCTTTGGCGTAAAGTGTTCATCAAACCTTTGCTTGATCACCGTCAGGTATTTTTTCTGCGCTTCTGTTAGGTTGAACGTGTTGAATATGGTGACGGCGTCAGGTCCTATAGTTGACATAAACACTGCCACTTGCACTTCTGGCGTCTTTTTAGAAAGTTCTGCGGTTAGTGAAAACCAGTTGTATTGTTGGAGCCATAATTTCCAAGGCTCCGCCATGTTGTCTTCCAGCAACAATGGCTGGGGTGGGCGTCCTAGAGGTTGCGTCTGTATGTTTGCAGCCTGATTGTCCGGCATTTTCGGTAATACGTACCTTCCCGGGTTTCGGCACCATGTAATATTACTATATATACTTTTAATAATCAGTATTAAACTATAACTTAGAAGCCTTTATTTAAATTTAATTGTTACATTTCACAAGGAATCTAGAATAAGAATGATGTGTCATGACGCAGAGTCGAGTACACAGAGTAGTAATGCATAGACTAAATAAAGTTGATTAGGCTGGTTTCAGCCTAGTCCGTGACATACCATATAGAGACATACATACAAAAATAGTAGATTTCGATTCTAGTGCAAGATGGTCGATATTTCAAGTTACGACTGATTTAGAGGATTTAACAGTTGGGACCTTAGAATCTAAGGTCGGGACAAGAAATATCGACAGTCGCACGTGTATCAAATAACCTTTTTAATACATCTGCAAAAAATAACATGAAACAATTGTTGAATATAGCAACATTCATATTTTCTAATTAAAACTATTAAGATGTCTTGTCTATAATTTGTGACTGCTGCCTTGCCTGCCATAAAAGATGGCGTTGTTATATTTTTGTAAGAAGAAATAAAGTTATGTTTTTAAGTTAATAAATAAAGATTTAGTTCACAAGAAACTAATATTTTTAACTCTAGAACTGCCCTGGCCCTCAGCAAATATTCAATAGGGTTATGGGCCCAGGATTTGCGTGAAAACGAAAAGTGGAAAAGACGCCGTGCAGCCATTGTTGTGTTGGATAGAAAAGAAATTGAAAACGGAAAATAAAAGTTTGATCGGAAATACGGATTGAAAAGAAGAAGAGAAGAAAATAGTAACATGGAGACGAAAGATAAGTTTTATTTGAGCAGATTTGCGGGAGAAAACTTCGGGGCGTGGATGTTTCGATTGATGTCAATTTTGAGAGAAGCCGGTGTGCAGAAAGCGGTTCAAGAAGAAAAATTTGCTGCGACTAAAGAAAATGAGAAAGCGGAATCTAAAGCTCAGGCTATAATAATAAGTGGCGTTGCGGACAGCCATTTGGAATACTTGAAAAACAAGACAACTGCGTATTCTATGATCAAAAACCTGGAAGAAAGTTTCAAAAAAAAAAGTGTAAGAAGCCGTTTATTTTTACGCAGAAAGCTATCAGATACGAAGTACACGGAGTCTCAGCCCCTCTTACAGCATTTTATAAGTATGGAAGAAATATTTTCTCAACTGGTAGACGCTGGGAACGAGTTGACAGAAGAAGAAAAAGTTAACTACATACTTCTGTCCATGCCGAGATCATATGAGGCGATAATAACGGCGCTGGAAACAGTAGATAACCTCAAACTAGATTTTTTGAAAAATAGATTATTGGGTGAAGAAGAAAAAAGGAAGAAGCTATCAAACTGTCCCAGTTATGCGGAGAATGTTGCAACAAGTTTCACTTGTTATTCATGTGGACAGAAAGGACATAAACAGTATCAGTGTAATAATTTCAACAACAGAGGTCAAGTGAGAGATCAGAATCGTGGAAGAGGTTATTTTCAAGGACGTGGATTTCAAGGACGAGGAGGCAATTTTCATGGAAACGGTTTTAATCCAAGAAGAGGACGAGGTCAAGGCGGTTCTAGAGGAGAACATTCACAAGAATTCATGGCGGAAAGAGAAGAGGATGGTCAGGCGTTTGTGTGTGGAAATAGGATGAACAAAAATTATCGAAGTAAAAGTGAAAATGTAGAATGGTGTTTGGACTCGGGTTGTTCTGATCACCTTATCAATAGTAAAGAACTATTTTATGAATATATAGACTTGAAGGTGCCGAAGAAAATATGTGCAGCAAAGAACGAGGTGACACTTGAGGCCCAAGGAGTCGGAAATATCAAGGTAAAATGTATGGTAAACAATGAGCCTAGTTACTGTACTATAAATAACGTATACTATGTGCCAGATTTAAGAAAGAATTTGTTGTCA
Organism: Ypsolopha sequella; assembly: GCA_934047225.1. NCBI lineage: Eukaryota > Metazoa > Arthropoda > Insecta > Lepidoptera > Ypsolophidae > Ypsolopha > Ypsolopha sequella. The sequence continues at coordinate 17,988,701 of OW203996.1, forward strand.
GTGTCAAAAATGGGATCGTTTGGGATGAAAGTAATTTTCAATGAACGGAACGTAAAAGTTTTTAACCAATATGGGGAATTAATCATGATGGGTTACTGTAATGGATCATTGTACACGGTAAACACAATGATAAATGTAACTGAATGTAATATTGTGCAAAATACTGATTTGGATTTGTGGCATCGCCGTTTTGGTCATTTGGGAGTTAAAAATATTAAGTTATTGAGTCAAAAGAATTTAGTTCACGGAATTTCAAATGTAAACAATGGTAATGAACAGTTTTTGTGTGAACCATGCTTGCTAGGTAAAATGTCAAAGCAGCCTTTTAATAAGCCAGGATATAGAGCGAGTAGGCCACTAGAACTTGTACACAGTGACGTTTGTGGACCAATAAATCCCACTACATGGGACGGTAATAATTATTTTGTAACATTTATCGATGATTATACTCACTTTGTGATGGTTTACTTGATCAGACAGAAGTCAGAGGTATTTGATAAGTTTAGACAGTACTACAATTATGCTACTCGACATTTTAATACAAATTTACTGAAACTTAGAACTGACAATGGGGGTGAATATGTGTCAAGGGAATTCAAGCAGTTTTGTGAGGATAATGGAATTTTAATGCAGTACACAGTAGCTTATAATCCAGAGATGAATGGAGTAGCTGAGCGAATGAATAGAACTTTGATGGACAAAGCACGCACTATATTGATTGAGTCAGGTTTAAGAAAGGAATTTTGGGGAGAAGCTGTTTATTTCTCAGCATATGTTACTAACAGAAGCCCTACAGTATCAAAAGATAGGACTCCCAGTGAGCTATGGGAAGGAAGGAAGCCGAATGTAATTAATATGAGAGTGTTTGGAAGTATTGCATACAATCATGTACCAGGTCAATTGAGAAGGAAGTTGGATGATAAAGGAAAGAAGATGATTATGATAGGATACTGTACAGGAGGATATAAACTATGGGATGACGAACAACATAAAGTAATAGTAGGGAGAAATGTTATATTTGATGAAAGACCACAAAAGGTGAGAGATGTAGTCGTTATTGAAGGAAGTAGTATAGATGTTGAGGAACAAGAGAAAGAGAACAGAGTAGAAGGAGTCAATAAAATGGAAAAAGAGGAAAGAGTGGAAACAGATGAAAGAGTGTATGAACAACAACCAAATACGAGTCAAGAGGAAGGTCAGTCAAAGACACAAACAAAAAGAACGATTAATAAGCCAGCATGGCAACAGGATTATGTAATGGATTTTACTGAGGAAGAGGAAGCATTGTTTGCTTTGTATATGGGACAGTCAAATGATGTACCGATTATCTATGAGGACATTGAGGCAAGAGAAGATAAGAGAGAATGGAAGAAGGCGGTAGAAGAAGAAATAAATGTGTTAGAAGAGAGTGAGACATGGAAAAGTGTGCCTAAACCAGATGGAGCCAAGTTAATTGATACAAAATGGGTTTTTACAAGGAAAGATTTGAATGACAAAAGTGTATGTAAGGCAAGACTTGTTGTGCGAGGGTTTCAGCAGCAAGATACATTTGAAGATGTGTATTCACCAGTATTAAAATTACAAACTTTGAGGATTGTGTTGTCAGTTGCTGCTCATAGGGATTATAACATACATCAAATGCATGTGAAAGGAGCATTTCTGTATGGAAGAATAGATGAAGAGGTATATTTGAAGCCACCTAAGGGTGTTGACATTCAGGAAGGGCATGTACTAAAGTTTAATTTTGTGAAACAAAAAGTTGAAGAAGGTGTTATTCATCTGGAGTATATTTGTACACAGAAACAGTTAGCGGATGTATTAACTAAACCTTTGTCTAAGAGAATGTTTAATTATTTTATCGCTGAGTTAGGTTTGTGTGATAACAAAAATGTGAATGTTGAGGAAGGGTGTTGAATATAGCAACATTCATATTTTCTAATTAAAACTATTAAGATGTCTTGTCTATAATTTGTGACTGCTGCCTTGCCTGCCATAAAAGATGGCGTTGTTATATATTTGTAAGAAGAAATAAAGTTATGTTTTTAAGTTAATAAATAAAGATTTAGTTCACAAGAAACTAATATTTTTAACTCTAGAACTGCCCTGGCCCTCAGCAAATATTCAATAACAATGACAAAATTACAGCCGACATTTTAAACACAAGAAACCTTTTTCTGCCAAGTCTAGATCTCTATTCTGTCTGAGGTGATGTCTGAATTTGTCTTTCAGTCTGACACTGTTACCAATGTTACAAAACAAAACAAACGTATCCTTTTAAAAATAAGTTCTAAGATTTATTCAATAGAATATAAATGATGACGTCAAAAATCGTTATGAATTTGTTTAACATCTTTAAAGGCTGAAAATACTCATCCTAAATAAGAATAAACATACTTTAAGTTTATCCGGTTACTTCCATAAATACCAACATAACGATTTGTAAAACGAGTACATATTGACCACAGGCACTCACTGTAAACGATGTCAGTGCTATCCCCTAGATGGCGCTAGTGGCTGAATAATAAAACACTATCCAGGATATTTTGAGCAGGTGTATTAAAAAAATATTATAAGTTACACATTAACGCAACAACATGAAATATAATTAACTACCTAATACTTGAAAAATATAAAAATCTACACAAACTATAAAATGCCTTAAAAGACTTAAAAAAGAATAATAATATATAAATATATCGAACACATCATACACAAAACAACAATATGTATGTATGTTTTCCTTCACCGTTAAGCAAGTGATAAGTAAAAACAAATAAATACCTACTACGCAAAATTCCTAAAAACTCATAGGTGCATGCCCGGCTGGGGATCGAACCTGGATCTCAAGAATGAGAGGCTAGCGTTATACCCCTGAGCTACCGCTGCTTTATTAAAATATACGTAGTGACCTATCAAATAAAAAATAGTTCATGGTCAAACAAGTCAAGTTAAGCAATTTTCCAAACCCAGTTTTTTCTTTCTATTTTATTTACACTTGGTCATTACCGCGCCTGGTGAAAAGCATCTATAAACCCTAGGATGGAGTGCGTTCGCCCGGAAAGCAGGAGAGTCAAGCAGGAGGCGACGCTGCAAATATATAATATTCAGGACACGCTGCCAGCCTTCTAGGTTCTACCTTCCACATGACGGCGATCAGGATAAGATTTTTTATTTAGTTTAGTTTATTTTTATTATAGGTTTTATAAGGGAGGCTGATGCGCTTATTGTTTTGGATTAGTTTTATTTTATAGGTATGTTAATGTTTTATTAAGTTTAATTTTGTTTCAATTAAAAAGTTAATTAAAAGATAAAATCACTATAACCGGTGAACGCAGCGTTTTTCCTTATGTCAAATTTAGTGTTAAATAATATTCCTAGATGGCACTGTCGTATTCTTTAGCAACAGAATCAAAGACAAAATTTGCACCGATTCCAAACAAACGAAAAACCACTTTGACATTAATTGCTACGATACACATTATATCTATGGTGACATGGACAGCGCCACCTAGACGAAAGCTTAGAACTAATAAAAAAAAACAACAAAAACGCTCATTAACATATTGTTCTCTATAACAAGAAATATGCGATTAAAATTGGCCCGTTTGATTTAGTCATACTTAATATGAAAATGAGAAATAAGGTGAGTCATATTAAGACAAAGACAGGTGAGAGGTTGTAGCTATCACTGTGCTCAGACATTAGACAGTCAGACTTGCATTAGAGAAGAAGATGAAATTTTAAAGCTAGAAGCACCTGGTATAGAAGAGCTTAAAGGACTTGTTAAAGAGGTGTGTCAGGGTAGTAGAAAAAGGAAATCTCCCACCCCTCTGGAAGACAGGCGTGAGGATATGTACAGTGAAGACCGCATCAAGTAAGACACATTGGACTTTGTACCTATCTTATATTCTTTTCTGTAGGGGCTAATGTCGTACTGCAAGTGTATAGCTTGATGTGGTCTCCACTGTACATATGTATGTATATACGAAATTTTAAGGTGACTTTTCAAGCGTCGCTAGAGGCGCTGTGCAATTTCTCATATAAAATATATTTTACGCTGACGTTAAGGCGATATGTAAAAGTTTTAGCGTCCCTGTTACCCCATATTCGAAAAAACCCTAAGTGCGAGAGGGACGGATTCGTATAAAAGTAGCAAAATGCCGGTTTTTAGGGTTCCGTAGTCAACAACAAGGAACCCTTATTTATTAATTTCAAAATGTACTAAAGTTGCTATCAAAATAATTTCGTTTGACCAGCGGGGCTATTTTGTATCTTTAGTTGCCAACTGGACTGGGTGCCTATCATCAAAAACATATATATACTATCGAATTCCGATTGTCTAAGGATATGTTCGCACTTGAAGTGACGACACGGTTCTTAAATAATTCAATACCCACTAAAGGCAATTTTGAAAGTTCAGTTTTATCTATGTTTTTGATGATGAGCACCCAGTCCAGTTGGCAACTAAAGATACTCAATAGAGGGGCAGGTCGTAGATACTGTTAAAACCCATATATTAAACTATAATGGCAGTTCATATGTCATTCCAAATTGTCAAACCAGGAAAATTGGTGTCGAAAAAGACCTCATTTCAATAAATATTTTTATCGAGCCGAATTTCTCCAATCGCGTTTCTATTTAACAGATCCCTAGAAAAAGATTCCAAAAATAATATACTATTTTATCATAATAATACATTATTCACTGAATTAGATATGCAAGTTCTAAAAGTGTCTACTTTTTTTCCGTAGCACATTAACGTATATCGGGTGCAAAACTCATGGTAAGCCCACTGTGATTCTGATGCCTATAATAAAATAGCACACTATAGTCACGACACATTAACCGTCCCGTTTCCGACTGCAATTTGTATACGAAATGACTGCCCACCTCGCAAGTCATAGCGCGTAATGAAGATTTATGGACGACTCCCAAATGGCCCGTCACGGATTATACAAGGTACGGCATGTCACTGCTGTGCTGTTAAATTAAAAGTATATTTGACTTTGTTTTCAGAGCCGAAATTTTTATATATAAGGTCTTTCAATTTAAATGGAAAGTAATTTAGAAGGTGATTCAGTATCGTTAATATATCACATTCCACTGCAAAGTCCTTTTTTTGCGCGAACTTTTTGTTCACTTGTCCATACAAACTGAGTCAGCTGATCGGACCACTTTGTACTGAGAAATGAAAAAAATGTTCGCGCAAAAAAAAGTGCTTTGCAGTGGAATGTGATGTATTAACGATAGTGAATCACCTCCTAAATTACTTTCCATTTAAATTGAAAGACCTTATACATTGGTTGGTTAAGATCTTTATTTCTCATAAGAACATAGTTCACTTAAAATGAGATTTATATATAGATATATCCCTAAAAGATACAAAGATAGTGAGAGGGTGTCAGAGGTGTTTTCGAGTGTGGACTGTGAATTATTATTTATGTAATATAAAATTGTTCAGATTTGCAGAATTATTAACAGTGAAATGCAAGTCACAGTCCACACTCGTATACCCACATTTTACCAACAAATATTAGGTCCCATCGTGCCTTCCGAAGCACGCAGATCGAACACAGATGTGCTCTTTCTAGAATTGAACCAGCGACCTTTTGATTAACAGTCAAGACCACTGAGGCAGTCTATTAAGGATCCGTATAAGGTCAGATAATTTTATTTATCGATTTATTTTCAGGTACAACAGTATTCAGTACCATGAAACCATGTTTGGTTTGTCTTGGTCTTGGAGTCTACGATACATTAAAAATAATATAATTTATAATGGAGGTAACGAGTTAAAAGTTAACTTACAAAGATACAAAGATTTTCTAGGTATGACAAATATACGGTAGTAACAAAAATAGACATTTAAATAAAAATAGAAGTTTTTCATTTTTCTTCGATGGTCTTTTGAAGATGCACAACTTCAAATGACCATTTCACATTGTGTAAATTGGTCAATAGGTTTAATAAAAATAATATAGATAGTAGATATAGATATAGATAGGACTGATTTAGAAAAAATGCAAAAGCTTAAAAATGTTTATACTGTTGATTATTGGCACTTGGTGGAACTTGGAATATACTCGTATTATGAACAGAAAATCAATTTTACTATCCCACAAATTTATTCAGAACTTCCTGACCGGTTTCAACTCTAAGGCATTATCAAAGGAATTATTACAAGATTTTAATTACACATAAATAGTTTCATTTCGCTCGATAGAAAATAATTACGAAGTTACCTCTAAATTTCATGTTTTTCGAGTGTTAAAGGGCCTTTCTTTAATTTCACAGGCTTGAAATTTGTATTAAAAATAATAAGTGAAAAATTTACAACATTCTAATAATTTCATCTAGAAGCCGAGTTATTAAATAAAAACGCAGTTTTTGGTGAGCGCGTGTTCCTTGGTGGTCGTAACAGCCACGGCTGTGAGCGCGCTATTATAAACCAAAAGGAAACGTCATAGAGTTCAGTTCTGATTAATGCAAAATGAGATTTATGTATATGCAGCCTCAAGGGTCGATTCCCCGCATTTGTTACAAAATATTAAGAAATAATTATAACGGCCAAAACACAACTTTTAGATTAGAACAATGTACAACAATAGTTTACTATATGATTAAACGTAGTTTAAATTATATTATGGTGGCTTAAAAATATATGGATTTTCCATAATAGTGATATTATATTTTTTTAATTTAATTGTTATAATTTCACTCTTATGAAAAATCCAATTATAATGAAACTACCATAATATCACTTGATATGCGGTAAATCATATATTAATTATATATTGCTCCTATTTAAAACTTGTATTTTGGCCGTTATTATTCCTAGTTAGTGCAAGATGGCGAGATACTTCAAAAAGCGCCAAATTTGTGAAATGGTTTCGGGTAAAAATTGTTTTTAATGAAACGGTAACTGTTTATTTATAGAAAAGTGTATAAACTTAGTTTTCTTTACATGAACCACGTCTGTATTTCTCTCTTTTTTATTTCCAGTATAGATAAAAATTATACAACTTGTGAAAAACGAGGCAATATTCACAATATCCTGACAGCTATTATTACGGTGTTTGATCAAATTTTTCTTTTTGGGCTGTATAGAGACATAGTTAGATGCCGCTAGATAATACTTATGAAAAAAAAATTAAGCAAATAAGAGGTTGACTTCATATTCAGTTTTTACCTTTTGTATGAATCTTAAGAAAAATCGAGGCGTAAAGGGGCCTCTTAACTTTCCACAATTTTTTTTTGTAAAGCTATGTCAAAAACCTTTTCAAAACATTAAAACTCTCGTATGAAACTCCAAGTGCTGTAGTAGTTTTTGAGGATTTCAAACACTAGTGCCGGATAAGGGGCGGCTCAGTGGTCCAGGGTGGTAGCTAGACCAAGCCAGGGGGGCGGGCAAATGTAATTTTAACTGGGATTGCCTCCGATTACCGGTATTGTGGCTTAAATGGGTTCCGATTCTTGAAAAACGATTCGTTTGTGTGGCTCCCAATTGAAATTCTATATGCTTGATCGAATTGAAAATTTGCGTTGAATTCAGACAAGTTTCGGTCATTTGATTTTATTTGACGAATTCGTAGTTAATTTATCATTTTGCTAATTTTGGCTTCAAGGAAAAACAAAATCGCTTACAGACTACAAATGACGTAATTGTTGGTCCTTTTTATGACTTTATGCTTCATTTTTAGGGTTCCTAACCCGAAGGGTGCCAAATGGGACCCTATGACTAAACTTCTGCTGTCTGTCTGTCTGTCATAGAGGTCCACAGCTTCAGCCAAATGAAATTTAGACAATACAAACATTTAAAAAATTTTTGGTTTCGTCTTTGGGTACGGAACCCTAAAAATATCTTTTATATATCTTTTGTAATAAGACATATCTTTTATTATTGATTTGTTACACGAGCAGGCGCCAGGTAGCATTTGCTTCTCGCTGGCAGGCGCCTGGTAGCATTTGCGTCTCGCTGGCAGGCGCCTGCCAACTTCAGCTCGGTATTGGCATAGATAATTTTTTCTTGTAAAACATGTGTATTATATTATATATATTTTATTGCTGTGTAACCAATAAACTTATTAAATTAAATACACCTACGAGTTACTATGGCCTGTATCACGGCAAATAATAAAAATAAAACAAATTGAAACCCAAAGAGGGTGCCCATACAAAAAAGCTTCGAATACGTAGATTTTTTGAATGTTGTTTATTTAAGCTCTATCTTAAAGACGGTAATACATACAAGTTTCAAATTTGATAAAAAAATTAGGTTCCCGTGCTCAAAAGGTGCCGAAACGTTTGTCAGGAGCTACCATTTTAACGGCTTGGTTTTTGTCGCCTTCAGTAGCTATTGCATATATATTTTATTGTTATTAATAAAAATAATGTTTTAATGGTTCCGTACCAATATTGTGTGGGGATACGTTAAATCAAAGAACTAAAAATATTTTTTCCCAAAAATACATTGTATAAGTAGTTTTATCATTTCATACCGTAAAGACAAGCCAATAAGTACCTAATCCTGGAGAGTAATTTCAAGTCTCCAGGAAATGTCTCAATAACTGTCCAGGAAATATGCATGAAAATATATTACATAGTGTAGCATTCGCTACAAGTATTCAACCTTTTTCATATATTTTTAGTCTTTCTTTATCGTTGGTTGCTTTGCTGAATTTTCGAATTCGAATATTTGGAATATCTTGTCAGATTTTTTTGTTATTTTTCTCATATCAAAGAGTATCGTGGTACAAGGAAAAGGAAATTTGCCACAATAAATTTAAAATATCAAATATACACGATATTATACACGAAACAGAGCACATTTGCTCTAAAGATAGTGAAAGCCAGTTTTTTTCTGCATTTCCTGGTAAGTTTTGTGTAATTTTGGTTTCATTCTCTGAAAATCCCTTTTGTCCCGTTTCCAATACGTTAATTTCCTTTCCCTGATTTCATAAGCATGTCTTGACGCTGTTGTTTTATTTCTTTACAGCGACCCTTCAGGTTTTTTTTAAGGGTTCTTCCCAGTTTCTTCCCCATTTCTACTTCAATTCCTCCTGCCATCTCGTACGGTTGTACCTATTGAGGCCGGATATAAGGACCACGTACCCTGGTGAGCTAAAGCTTCCGGTATTAAAACAGAAGTCGGCTTGGCTTCATCGACTACTCCCAGAAAGACTGGAAACACCCAAGTCACGAAGAGACCCTTACCAGGTTTTTAATATCCGTAGCCTAACATCCAGTAGTCTGGATATCCAGCATCAATTATTTTTCTTCCTTAGTGTAAAGCTAGATAACGATTGCTCTTTACACCTTAATATTACGTTTTTTTTCGGATTAGAAGTTATTAAAACTTCCGTGAAATCTTAGTTTCTGGGATCCTATAAACTAGTTTCGATATCCAAATTTAAATCCATTATTTTGTGAACAAATGCGTCGTTTAAGCTAAAGGAAAACAAAATCCTAAATAAGACGAATTAGGCATAATTTTTGTGTTGATTTAATAAGTTTCTTAGTACCTAATACTCTACAGATATTATTGTGTTTTATACCATATTTTTCTTACTTCAGTTTTGTTATTTTTAGTTTATTTAAAGTTAAATTATACAGTTTCTTTATCCAGATTTACCTCTTTTTTTGGCTGTCACCAGGCTTGCCTGGTGGCAGTCCAAATTAAGGTCGAACTGACGAGATTACGTTCGTGATTATGAAGTAGCTAAAACTATTTTTTTAAAAAAGAAACGCTACAATTCTACTCAGATTACATACCATAATATATGTTTATTTTTTAAAAATTAAAACTATCCGTGTCTATGTTTTTAGGAGACTAAGGAGTTTATGGATCATAAGGTTTTAAGCGGCTAGTTTAAATAGAAAAATAAAATGAATTGCAATTTCGTGTTCAGAATGTAGACATGTTTGCTTTATTTTATAATTGCAATAATAATTACGAAAATAGATCAATTTTGTTGATTATGTGCTATCCTGCAGTCAGTCAGTGTAAGGCGGGCGTCGCGTCGGCGTCGTGCGACAATCAAACTGAACGCAGCCTACACTAACGTCAAAGTTTGAGAAAAAAAATTGTTGTGAAAAACATCATCATCATTTGCATCGTGAATCTAATTTTCCACCTACAAGTGCTCGACTCGGTCCGAATCTGTTTTTGTGTTTAACATTTTGAGATAACTTTTAATAGGGCTTTCTCATAACCCTTCACGAAACTTTGCCCCAATTTGAGCAATGTGACTTTCAATGTTATGAGTTCATTTAATTTTATTTATCTGCTTATCCTATAAACCTACTATAAATTGTCTTGTTTTGTTTTTGAGAAAAGCACTATACATACTTTGACCGCAATTAGCCCTCCCTGGCCTCGTATATAAAAGTCCTCGCCCGACGGTCTCGGCTTGGACTTAACTTACTCGGCCAGGGAGAACTCACTTATTTCGTCTCAGCAGTAAAGTACTATTATATGATAGTTACTTATTCTAATCTAATAATTTACAAGTGAGCATTTGCATATCAACAAGCTTTTAAAAACAAAGATTTTAGAATTAACCGTCAGTACACGCTGCGAATTCTGACCGTCACTTGATTACGTCCCAGCACAAAGGGGGCCACATTTGAACAGATTCAATTTCAGTTGCCAAGAGATCAGCCGCCATATTCTGGTAAATCTAACCGCAGTCAAGTAGAGTCTACCTAACAATAAAGTGTCCACATTGAGATATTATTCCATTTCAGTAAAATATTCAAACGTACAACAGAAAATACTAAAATAGATAGCTACTACAGTGCTCTATCAAAAATACTAACTGCACATCAAAAAAATACTGAGTGCACACTAAAAACTGTGCACTTCAAGGATTTCCCGGTTTTATAAAAAAATAACCATGAAGGTTAGGTATCCTTCCTAACCTTCTCACCCTACCGGCTCTCTTCTGCGCTGAATGATTTCTGATGGTAAATTCAGTGCGCCAAAATAGTATTTTTGATGTGCAAAAGAATGCTCCAAATTGGCATTATATTTTCACAATATGATGAAGTCAAAATAAAGGGTCATATTATAAAAATGCATGATTTTAGCTTTATCCTTTGGTGATGGGAGATAAGGCTATTATAGAATCGTACATTTTCATATTTAAAAAAAAGAAACCGCTTTAACTCGTGTTTAATGTGTGTTTATAAACTCTAACCTATAGTGATGTCGACTTGGTATAACACGACTTAACTTATTTGACAAGACTAACCATATTTTAAGCGTCCTGTCTTTGCCTTTTCGATACAGAAAGAAAAAGACAAAACGCTTAAATTAAGTTTAGCCCTGTCAAGTAAGTTAAATAAAACGTGTTGCACCGAATTAACACAATTGTCTGTCTATCTGTCTGCTTGTCGTGTTAATTTATTGAAACTTGACAATTTAATAATTACAGTTACAAATACAAGCGCACAATTTTTCACCAGAAAAATAAGGAAGTTTTCACAGATTAACAATTTTTTATTATCTACCTTACAAAATTCGTATCCGTTTTGACAGAATTAATTTCAACTTCGTATGGGTTTTCAACTGAAATATGTCTGTCTTCAGAACAGAAAGCCTTTGCTCCGTCGCGTAGCTCAAACATAGTTTAGTATAACTTCGTAACTCATGCTGATTTGATTGAGTTGAAGTGATCGAGCCGTGTCCACACTAGTTAAGCTTTGATTCAATTTTAAACTTTCAACATCGCAGGCAACTTGATAAATATTACCTCTCCGTATGAAAGACTGACTGACGACGATACTTGTTTATTTGTATATATGTATCTGTGATTTAGATATGTATTAGTATGTAGTATATTTTTGTTTAGATCATTATAGGTTAGACATACTTAAAGGGTTCAACAAATAAAAGGATATGTTTTTAAAAACCTGCAGACTTTTGTAAGCTATACAATATTAGGTCATGAGGTAACATTTAAGGACTATTATTCGGCTAAATGTAGATGGGGCCGATATGTTACTTCAAACTTAGTGGTGAAAAGTGGTTTCTTGCCCTTCTTCTTAGAAAGACTAATCGAATAGGCGGAGGTAGGCATGAATTTATATGTGTAACCTATTAGTATGTAGTATATAGAGTGGGATTTGGTCGGCCGCCTGGATTCGTGCTGGAGGCTCGGTTGGTGATCGGGAGTGGTGTTTATTGACCCGTCGGGTGAAATTCGAAAAGGTTTTTTTTGCTCCTATACTGCCTATACTAGGATTTGTATTTGAACTAGTCCAGTGTAAATGGGAACGGAATTTTTAATGTTTTGTTTTTCCTTCTTTATGATTTTGAAAAAACGGATCATTGAACCTTGTTCCTGGTTGCTGACCGTGTCTCCGGTATCGGTTCGGGCGGTTGATTAGATTTCACCTTAAATAATAATAGATTTTACCTATCATTTGAATCGTAAATAAGTAAATAGTAATATATCGCTACATAAAATAAATATACCTTTAATTTAGTTAATTTACATTTATTATTTTACTACATATATTTTTATAAGATTAAATTTGACTCGTAAAAAGTGTATTTACAAAACAAACTATTTGAATTTGAAAGAGAAAAATGAAAGGGTATTCTGAGCATACGCGTCTATCCCAAATTTTGAGTTGAGTATTATCGTACCTCTTAAAGCTGAATGTTTTTTCCACCATTATGAAACTGTAAAGGTATAAAATGAAGTAATTCATACTTCGGCCAAAAGACATAATCGTGTAAGATCCCTCACGTTTTTATGTCAAAAAGTTATGGCACCATAAAAAAGGAACAAAAGATCCAAAACACATGTTACGCTCACACTGTATAACCATCGCTACAGCCTTCTACAGCTCAGTAGTAGAGGTAATATTTACACGAAAATGCGGTGTACCTGTTATAACTAGGTGTCAAATTTTTAACTAGCCTTTGCTCGTGACTTTATCTTGCCCATTGGGTTTGATAGAACTCCATTTCAAGCAAAAGTAACTTTTTCTCGTGACATCTTTAAATAAAATAATTCATTTGACATTAAGCTTAACCAGGATGCATTTTATTTTGTACATGCAACAATTTATCAACGATTTGAATAGGGTGAAGTGAAATTTAACTTAGCCGTTATTAAATAATTTCAGGGAAAAATAAACCTTTTTTTTTAATACTCATAAGTATATAATGGCTTAGCATCCTGGAATAGAGAAAATAGTTATTGTTTTGTAGCACATCTCGGATAAATATTGTAAGAAACTATAATACATGTGCGTATATATAAGAAGTTAGTACATACTCATATATCTATCTAGTTGTAAGGCTGATTTGATCGATCTAGTTAAAAGGCCTGCGGAGCAATCTTAGTTCATACAAACGAAATACCAAGACCATTTGTAAATATTCTTAAGGTAGTATATATTGGATATATATTACCAAATATATATTGGATAAGAACAATGATTTAAAAATGAAATATGAAAAAATAAGCTTTCTATGGAAATATTAAATTGCTTATTATGTCGTCTTTAAATCAGTGTCCTTTCAAAATATATATTTGGGAACCTAGATATTCTGTAATGCAATCGGAATAAATACACACTACGTTAAGACTATCTATGATTTACAAATGGTTTTGGTATTTCGTTTGTATGAACTAGGATTGCTCCGCAGGCCTCTTAAGTCCTTGTTTGTACCTACTGTAGTGTTTGTTGGTAAGGGTGATTTGTTTACTGCTCTGAATTGTATGCTTACTAATATTCATGTCGTTCCTTGCTGACATACCTAATTTTTTAATAAACTCTTAATCAAACTTTTTAATAAAACCTCTATTATTTGTTACTACAAAATTTCATCAAACAATGTCTTTTCATCCTGACCACAAAGCCTACACACATGTAATGTAATAGTAGAGCGCGGTCAGAAGGCGGTCGAAACTTATTTAATTTGAAAGCCCCTGGCGCACAGCTCGGGTTCTTCATTTCCTCTACGGATCTCTAGTGGGCCCGTTCAATTCCTGTGGGCTAGCCACTGGGACAGGGTAGGGCTACCATCCTTTATTATTTCTAAGGAATTTAAGTGAGCCAAATTGTTACCAAAAATTCAGAAAAATTAACAGAATGACTCGGATCCATCTTAAAGATTAATCAATACTTTTAAATTTACACTGGTGTTTTTTTAATTCTTTAATAATTACTAGCGAACGCACTGCAGCGTTGCTCGCGTCTCGTTTCTCCCGGTCCTTTGGGAATTTCTAAAAATCCATTCTTAGCAGATGTCTATGTCATAAAAGGAGTCTACAGTCCAAATTTCATGTTCCTAGGTTTTCCTTTCCAGCTGTTTGGTCTAAGCGTTCATAGATCAGTCAGTCAGGGTATTCTTACACTAAACAATGGGTTTTCCTCTGTTTTTAACACAATCTTTGCGCTCACTTTTATATTATCACTACATAGTATAAAACAAAGTCGCTTCCCGCTGTCTGTCTGTCCCTGTGTATGCTTATATCTTTAAAACTACGCAACGAATTTTGATGCGTTTTTTTTTAATAGATAGAGTGATTCAAGAGGAAGGTTTATATGTATCATACATGCCCGTGCAAAGCCGGGGCGGGTCGCTATCTGTATATATAAAATTCAAAGTCCTGACTGACTGACTGACTGACTGACTGATATATCAACGCACAGCCTAAACCGCTGGTCCTAGAGACTTGAAATTTTGCATATATTGCACCTTATATAGTGTAGGCATCCACTAAGAAAGTATTTTTCAAAATTCACCCCCTAAGGGGGTGAAATGGGGGTCCAAAATTTGTATGGAGAAACAAGATTAGTTAGACTATTTTATTCGAGACTTCACAAGAGTACTCCTATCTTTAAATGAGTAAACATGTGTTTCAGGTTTTTTCAGAATTCCACCCCTAAAAGGGGGAAATGGGGTGACAAAGTCTGAAAATCAACATGGGTATCGTTTGTATGGTTTATCGGGTCGCTGATTACGAAAACAACAACGATTTTAAAATCCAACGTAGTGGACGTAAAAAAGGCATTTCCAGAATTCAACCCCTAAAAAGGGGGAATGGGGTGACAAAGTCTGAAAACCAACATGGGTATCGTTTGTATGGTTTATCGGGTCGCTGATTACGAAAACAACAGCGATTTCTAAATCCAACGTAGTGGGTTGATATGTTGAAATGTGTAAATGTCAATATGGGTGTCGTTTTTATTTTTTTGGGACGTTAGTTATGAATAATACTCGCCAAAGTGAGTTCCTCTTTCGTAGGACATGGTATAAGATTTTACAATAAACTTCCAAAAGAGGTCCTTACTTTGTCAGAGAATAAGTTTAAACAGTATATTAAGCAGGGCCTACTGAAAAAGGCATATTATAAAATAAATGAATATTTGGATGATGGTGAAGCATGGTGTTATAGTGATACTGATTTTGATGATAGTAGATAATAATTTAATTAATTAATATAATTTCCTAACTTTTGATTCCTCTTAAGAGTTAACATTAATTAATTACAGACTGTAAAAGGAAATAGACTATATGAGACAGGTAGGCAAAGATATATATGTTTTTCTTTTTTCATTAACCTGAATTCCTGCTGTCTTGTATTTTCTTATCCCTTGGTTAAAGTAGATATAAGTAATTTGATGTATAGTATAAGTTTATGTTAAAAAAAAAAGACATGATCTTGCCAAGTTTCTTGCCCGTTCTTCTTAGCAAGACTAATCGAATGGGCGGAGGTAGGCATGTATTTATATATGTAACCTATTACTATGTAGTATATAGGATGGGATTTGGACGGCCGCCTGGATTCGTGCTGGGGGCTCGGTTGGTGATCATTGAATCTTGTTCCTGGTCCCTGGCCGGGTCTCCGGTATGGGTTCGGGCGGTTGATTGAATTTCACCTTGTATAATAATATTTTACCTATAATTTTAATCGTATATATATTGCTACATAAATTAAATAAACATTTAATCTAAGTAGTTCATGTACATTTATTATTTTATTACATATATTTTTATAAGATTAAAATTTGACTCGTGAAACGTGTATTATATATACCTACTTTGCAAAATAAACTTTCTGAATTTTGAATAAGGCATCGATTTTGAAATTAATATAGTGGACATGAAAATTCTTGAAAGTATGTGTGCCAGAGCAAATCGGCTGTAACAGACGAACAGACGGATAGCCACACAAGTGATCCTATTAGGGTTCCATTTTTTCCTTTTGAGGTATCTATCTATGTAAATATCCACAATCTATCTATCTATCTATCTGTCCATATATCTATCTATCTATCTATCTATCTATATATCTATCTATCTATCTATCTATCTATCTATCTATCTATATATCTATCTATCTATCTATCCATATCTTTCAATATCCAAGCAAAATATCTTTGGAATGGAAGGTTGAAGGGTTGGACCAAGGGGTAACAAAAAAAGTTTTTTTTTATGTGAAAACTTTGACGGCCTGTTTCTCCCAAACGGCTAGACTTAGACCCATGTTGATGGGTGTCTAGGAAAAGGTTTCGACGAGATCTACCTACCGAAAGTGTCAAAACTTTACAGGCCCGTATCTCCCAAACAGCTAATGCTAGACCCATGTTCATGGTACTCTAAGAAAAGGGCTCGGCAGGATATAAATGACGTAAAAAAAAAAACGAAAAAAAAATTGCCAAACATTTGATCGGATATCTCCCGAACGGCTAATCGTAGGGAGTTTGGGTTTCAACTATTGTGATCGGTTAAACTGGGGCTACATGACAAAAAAAAAATTAAAGGAGAATGACCAAAACCAGGCTGTAGATGCGTCACCACCATTCATGTACGAACAATATTGGTCTAAATTATAAATCAATTAATTTTTTTTGTAGCACTATAGGAATGGGGGTTTAAAAATAAAATTTAATTGGTAATGCAGTTGATTATTTTGTACTCCTATCCGACCACAAAGCAACTGACAACTTATAGGGAGGTTGAATATGAATAAAGACTCGATACTTATGTTTCGATACGAAGTATTTCTAGCATTGAATCATTCGAGCGATGCTTACTCGTTATCGAATGAAACTGTACTTTGTATCGAATTGAATCCGAGTGGCAGAGTAATCGCAAATGTACTGAAAAATGACGTATGATGCTCGTACTCGTTGGCTGGCTTGCATAATAATGTAATATTATAGTAAGAATACACACGATCGTAAAAAAATCAAGCAATTGTTATGTTACCGAAATACCATTAATCGATTTGGTTAATCAAAGGAATAGAAAATCACCATCGTGTTTATCACGTCACTTCTTGGTCACGTCAATCTTGTGTGGCGATGTTCAATGACAAGATATTTTATAAATTAATTAATAATTATTGAACTATCGAATCAAGTCAACTATTGACTCGTTGACCGACTGAATAATCGAGACATTTTTAGATTGTTCCGAGTCCCCTATCCTAGTAATAGGTAACGTGACGTAACGTAAGTTTTGACCAAAAAATTCATTCATCGAATCATTGAGATATTAGAGTAATCGAAACAATCGACTCAAATCTCTCGCATCGCTAATGTCAGTTATTTAATCTATGGCAACCAAATGTCAACAGCACTTTTTTCTGTTTTCTCTGTACCTTACCCGTTTTTTGCGTTTTCGTAATCGGCAGAAAAAATATTTTATTTATAAAAATTTTATTCTTAGGACTCTTTTACTTCCTTTTTGTGAAAGTAGGTAACAAAGCTAAGTAATATGACGAAAGAATGTTTTTATTGTTTTTGCCTTTGTTTTCATAACCTATCTATATTTAAAATTAAGATTATTAAAATTTCCCTTCAATTAGTTTAACGATTTTCTGTTTATAATAATCCTAGTATATTTCCTGTCTTTTGGTGACAGTTTAGTCGAGACGCAAGTTCAGCCTAACTTCCATAGAATTTTGGTCATTCTCCTTTGACAGGTTTTGACAGTTTTTGACAGGTCCAAAAAAGTATTCCGATTTGCATAAAACTCAAGGGGCATTCGGGGTCGCCAATTACGCTGCTGTATTCAAATTACATTTTTTGACAACTGATAGGGATTTTGACACTCTTTCGGAAAAACTTTGATCGGTGAGTCCCCGTGTTTGGCATTCTGGTGAGGCCGAAAAACGAGTGCAAGTTTTTCGGCCGAGCACTACACCTTTACTCCCAGAGGGAGTGAGAGCACTTATAATGTTTGTTTCTGAAAAAAAATGTAATTTGTTTCCTGTAGGCCACGCGGGCGAAGCCGCGGGCAGAAGCTAGTTTTACTATAAAAGAAATGTATGCAGCCATTCTATTCTGTAGCGTTAAAACAAGAAATAGATTTTAAAAACAAAAGAACGAACGCATCGTAGCCTTGCGTTTCAAGTTTAAATTTACAAAAATACAAAAAGTAGGTATCCAAGTAAAACGTATGACTTGTCAGATTGGTATTTCCCATAACGTTAGGTCTTGTCGTTTATTAAAATATAAGACCACAAACAAAAACGTAAATCATTGTTTAAAAAGTAGAGTGTACCCTGGATCGTTACCATTTTCTATTACCAATTTTCACTGCCCGCCGTCTGGTGACCCTAACCGCGATGTAATTTCGGGATGGATAGCCATTTTCATTGCGCGTTTTGTACTCTAAAAGCCTTTGATTCGCAGGAATAGTCTCGATATTTCGTTTCCAATTGTAATTGCTTGTTGAACGGTAGTGGTAACATTGTGGTGACCAATGGAACCGCAAGTTAATGTATTTGACCCTATCGGGACTTGTATCTCTATTTTCTGTAGATAAGTAATGGATTGCCAAAATTTAAGGAAATTGTCCTAAAATAATAAAAGTTTGACGTGTACATGGTGTTAAGATGAAGTTGCGGAAGCGGAAATCTGGCGATAGTACTCGCCCATTTAAATTGAGAAATCGAGAAAAAAACAGTTGGTTCATACATTTTGTTCAGGTAGCTATGTTACCTTTCTTTGGAACAGCAGATTTTCTTTTCGCGTTTCGAGGTTTGGCTCAATAGTAAAAGTTGTTCGTATGGACGAGTACTATCAACAGTTTCCGTCTTTCGCAACTTCATCTTAAGGCGAATGGATACGCCAGTTTTGACAAAAAAAATCGAACCTCATCAAAAGTTTCACATGATTTACGCAAGAATTCTCTTAGTCCTTCCAAACGCCTAAAGCGATTTTAATCATTATTTCACCAAATTATAGGAAATTTTTAGATCTAAAAAATTCAAGTTCAAAATTTTTTTTTTCGTTCATGGCGTCCATGTGAAAAGTATTATTTTCTCCTATTTTGCGCTAGCCGGAGACGCAGTGGTTGTCGTAACAGCCACTTTTCAAGGCACGCTGAAATGAATATTATTTCAATGTCGTTTCCGTTGATATTTGTACCGACACACATCGAATTGCTTATTTAGCGTGATCATACGCCTTAACACCCAGTATAGTTAGGTACATACTCGTAATATAAACATTGGCTGGCTACGACATATCGTAACAGATAGTTATGGCTACGGAGCTTCCATGCTTGCTACGCCGTAGCAAACTGCCAGTATAAATAGGGTAAGGCAGTTCCGTCACATGTCTTTTTTGCAAAACGTGCAGCTCGCCGATCGGCGGCTGCCAGTGCCCCTTTGACAACGACGGTGAACGCCGCGTCGTCATCCTAAGAACGACACTTGATAATGCCGAAATTTTATCGGTGAAACGGTTGGTATATAGTCAACAACAATCACACGTGAGTGTTCAAGCCGTATATAATAATAATTTAGTATGTCAGCTCACGCGAGTTTTAATAATATTATATGTCTTTTTTTTTGCTCAGGGCTTATTGTTGGCTACCACCACGCCATGTTAAGCGTAGATAGCTTATTTTACACAGGATGAAGTGCGCGCACCCTGAAGGTACCCATTTACTCTTATTTTAATGAAATCTGAGTTATAACTATCCTAAACTACGGACCCTGGCCCCACATCTCAGTTGTGAGGATGATGAACGAAGATTTAAAACTTGCATTTGAGTTGTCAGAATACTGATAACATAATATAGTGTGAAACTTTGCTGCGCGTCGATTATACCGGTGCGGTGGTAGAAAGGGGATGGGGGAATTAAGTCATGTAATTCCTACGCACACTTTCCAAATATAAATAAATATTATATATTTACAAAGTGTGTGTCGTTTCTTATTTACCTACAAAGTAAGTATATGACACAAAATTAAGTTAATTAACAAGCAAAGGTAAGTTGGTCAGTTAAAAATCAGCATTTGGTGTTTAAATAAAGTATAATGATTAATGATACATAATGTACAGAAATTCCAAACTCCTAACTAGTTAAGTTTTTTGAGATAGACCCCGTAACAAAAATAGTCTAAAACCAACAACTTTGAAGAGCCCCCATTTATATGTTTGTGAGGATAAAAAATAATTAAAATATATTTGTACTCTTGTCAATGAGCTTAAAGCAGTGACATCCCACATGTTAGGGTAAAAAAAACAACTTTTTGGCTTCTTTTTCATGTCTGAAAAATTATTTCTAATTCAATAATCGTTTTCGGTAACTTATCCTCACTACGAGCTAGAGACTCGTAACATACAGACGGACAGACGGACAGCAGAGTGACAAAAATAGGGCCCCGTTTTGCCCTTTGGTTACGGAACCCTTAAAACCATTCAAAAATGCACACATTTATTGGTCTCTTCTTTTTTGTCTCGTCAATTTTATTTACCTCTGATCTCAATCATTCGAACTGTCACGGGCCTATGGTTTTGCGAGTAGGAGCGGGGCCCAGCATTGAATGAATGAATGAACACTTTATTACACAAAAATATGACAATAAGATACATACAAAGAACAGATAGAAGGCAAGGGCGTAAAGGTTTAATAAATTTCTTGCAGTCAACCTTGGGAAAACATAAAACATTTTTATCTTACACATTTAAATCTAAATCAGTGCATAACATAATAATAAAAATATTATTTCATAAGGGTTCTTTAGGTCTGTTTGAGTTAATTTCTTTTTGTAAAAATTTCATATGTAATGACTGTTTGTAACCTAAATAAATAAATAAATAAATAAAAAGTTATTTTAAACCTACAACCAAAACATAAATATACTACATACAAATACATACCTACACAAATACACAGAAAACATATACAAACAAACAGTAGCTTAGTAAGTAAGTCATTCAGAGAGAGGAGAGGTAATTTTTTTTTTAAGTTGCATCTAAAAGATGACACAGAAGGAAGATCTTTGAGGGTTTGCGGAAGTTCATGCCAGAGTCGAACAGCATTGACCGTGAAGGATTTGTTCGATCGAAGCTAGTATTACACGTATCCGACTGTACATAAAACAAAATGAAAACGAAACTTTACTCGTTTTCTTCACATTTGTAAAGAACTTTCCACATCTATTGATTCTTACGTAAGAATAAGTATGTGCCTGACGAAAAGCGAAACTTTCCCCGGATAACAGTGATTTAATGCGGTGCGTGACGTCCCGGAAAATATGTAAATTTGTATTGAGAAAGTTATGGCGCCAATCTACCCGATCCCTCTCTGGATTACGGCCCCTACCCCATTCGTTATCCTCAATCTGGCATATACCTTTCTCCCACTTACACCGATCGCATTCGAAAAGGACAGGGTGTCATTTCAAATCGAGCGTCTTGCAATAAGGGTCCGTGAAAATCTGGCGGGCTCTATAAAGGTTTTTGTTTGTACAAAATCGTGGGGTCGGCGCCGGCGGTTGTGCTTTCATTGTGACATTCATTTATCTTAATCCCGGTAAATAGAGCACGATATGATAAAAATTTTTTTTTTTGTTTTAACTGTATTTTTTAACTTAAATTAAAGCAGCGGTAGCTCAGAGGTGAAACGCTGTCCTCTCAATCTTGAGATCCAGGTTCAATCCCCGGTCGGGCATGCATGAATGAGTTTTTCGGAATTAATGTGCATGGTATTTATGCTTGCTGACCACTTGCTAACGGTGAAGGAAAACATCGTAAGGACACCTGCATACCCTAAAAATCGTGTATTTGTGTCCGAAAAACGGCGATAGGGTTCACCAAACATCACGTTGGGATGAAATAATCGTCGGTGAAACGCGGGTGCACCGAAGGTGGACTGTGACTTGCATTTCAAAGATCACACTCGGACGGAACAACTCTGACAACCCCTCGGAGATTCATGTCATGACCATATATATTTTTTTTTCGTATTAATACACCTGTTGTAATTTTAGTTTTATGTCACGGGGGGGACAAATATTTTTTCAGAAAGGAGCACATTTTTATCCGTTAGTATATAGTTAAAAGTAATTGTTTACAACTTGTTCGTATTGCATTAGAAATTTTCATGATATTTCAAATAAGGAAGTATGATTACATGAAGACCACATCCGCTTACTCTTAAATCTCCGATTTCTGAAATGCAAACAATCATGTTGCAACAAATTCCAGTTAAAGATTAATATTGCAGCCATCGAGAAATACACTTCAAGCCAAAATCCCAGCATGT
This sequence comes from Ypsolopha sequella, assembly GCA_934047225.1. Taxonomy (NCBI): domain Eukaryota; kingdom Metazoa; phylum Arthropoda; class Insecta; order Lepidoptera; family Ypsolophidae; genus Ypsolopha; species Ypsolopha sequella. The sequence continues at coordinate 18,011,235 of OW203996.1, forward strand.
AGAGCCAAGGCCGTATCTAGGGGTCCCCTCCAGAGTTCAAACCCCCCTCGAAATTCTGGTAGAGGTCAGCTTTTAATTACGCAGTTAATAAATTTATTAACAGATTTAAGAAAGTATTTATGTTTTTATTTGAGTATCTTTGAGGAATGAACCTTGATTCATTTCAATACGTAGTAGTTTATGTGGTCTGCAGTTTAGACTGCTCTGTCAGCAACAAACAAGAAAGATATCAGTTTGTCTCTTTAGCTAAATAGGTATATTAACTAGTTTTTTTCGTTTTGTTATAGATTGTAATTTTAAAATGTCAAAAGAAACAAAAGAAAATACTTTGTCCAAATATATGTTTTTATTGAATTTACTTTTGTAATAAATATCTCTTAAACCCCCCTAAAGATTTTTTCTGAATACGGCCTTGTGTAGAGCCAACGTGATGCAGTCTGTGGGTAAGCCACGGGGTAACTTGGGCCGGGTAGATACGGGTCGTGGGGTTACTTGGGCTGGGGTAAGTGCGGATCGTAGGATATAAGAATTGAATTAGCCGCGTGTAGCCCCGGGCTGGATCGCAAATGTAACTTTTATTTACTTTATTTAGTAACTGTTCGAACCGCCATTGCCGTTTAAGGAGAATAAGGTTCAATATTTAACAGAAATCTAATCAGCAGTAAGTCTGCAGTTAAGAGTTTTCTATTTTTATACCGTTTAAGGCGCCTTTTTCCTATTGATAAAGTTATTTCTTTTAAACGGTATTTTTATAATTATGAAAAAAATATGTATTGTTGTTATATTATAGGTATATACAGGGTGGAAAAAATTTAAGGGCCCTGGAGGGGAGCTACCTTAAATCGTTTAGTTAGCTCATTTTACTGAAAGGAAACATTCCTTTATTTTTTAAAAGAAACAAAACTGCATTCAAAGATATTCTGAAATTCGCTTGTCTCACCCGGGAATCGAACCAACTAAAAATTAAAAAAATAAACCCTCGCTATTTTATCATACGAATCGGTAGGATTATTGTTCAGAATAAAATTTGTCTAATAAACATTTGGTCTTACACTCATCTGTAGTACGAGATACTCATGAAATTAAATATTTATTACAAGTTCTTTGTTAACAATACCTAGTACTGTTCACTTGTAATAAGTAAATGAAACGTTCTAATTTTCTTATCTCTCTTACATCCAAAGACATCGTATGAAGTACAAGCTTGCTAATGTTATTTATCTTAAGTACCTTGTTGCAGACTTCAATAAGAAAATCGTTAAATGGTAATAATAAATGTATGCAGAGCACAATTACTTCTTGCACTAGGCGTACTGACGAAAAGTTTAAAAAAGGAACGTATTTTTTTTGCAACGCATTTTTTGCAAATAAACAAATTTGAAGTTCGAAACATAAATTTCGTTCGAAATTAAAATTTTGTTTTGTTTTGCTTTCATTCTGTGATGTCATTGTGTAATAATGGCGTATAATTATTACTTTACAAGTGAACAGTACTAGGTATTGTTAATAAAGAACTTGTAATAAATATTCAATTTCATTGGTATCTCGTACAACAGATGAGTGTAAGACTTTAGTTTAGTAGACAAATTTTATCCTGAACAATAATCCTACCGATTCGTATAATAAAATAGCGAGGGTTTATTTTTTAAATTTTTAGTTGGTTCAGTTCCCGGGTGAGACAAGCAAATTTTAGAAGATCTTTGAATGCAGTTTTGTTTCTTTTAAAAAATAAAGGAATGTTTCCTTTCAGTAAAATGAGCTAACTAAAGGATTTAAGGTAGTTCCCCTCCAGGGCCCTTTAATTTTTTCCACCCTGTATATTGTTATACAATGTATAACAGAAAGGTGTAACCATATTTAAAGAGCTTATTCAGTCAATGGTATAGAACAACTTTTACTATGGAGCCAACCCTGAAATCTCAAAAAAAACAACTAACCTTCCATTCATTTTGGCCGAGCGGCATTGCATTTTTCTATGAAACAGTAAAAATTTTTTTCGAGATACATCGTTTTTTACACGGTAAAAGTTGTTCTATACCTTTGACTGAATAAGCTCTTCAAATATGGTTACACCTTTCTGTTACACGTTGTATATATATACAGAGTGGAAAAAATTTAAAGGCCCTGGAGGGGAACTACCTTAAATATTTTAATTAGCTCATTTTACTGAAAGGAAACATTCCTTTATTTTTTAAAAGAAACAAAACTGCTTTCAAAGGTCTAAAATTTGCTTGTCTCACCCAAAAAATAAACCCTAGCTATTTTATTATACCAATCGGTAGGATTATTGTTCAGGATAAAATTTGTTTAATAAACATTTAGTCTAACACTCATCTGTTGTACGAGATACCCATGAAATTGAATATTTATTACAAGTTCTTTATTAACAATACCTAGTACTATTCACTTGTAAAGTAATATTGATACGCCATTATTACACAATGACAGCATGGAATGAAAGCAAAACAAAACAAAATTTGAAATTCGAACGAACACATTTATCGATTTTAAAAATGTTGAAAGTTATCGTTCGAACTTCAAATTTGTTGCTCCGCGTTGCAAAAAAAATACGTTCCCTTTTTAAACTTTTCGTCAGTACGCCTAGTGCAAGAAGGAATTGTGCTGGAAGTCTTGAACAAGGTACTTAAGATAAATAACATTAGCAAGCTTGTACTTCATACGATGTCTTTGGATGTAAGAAAATTATAACGTGTCATTTACTTGTTACAGGTGAACAGTACTAGGTATTGTTAATAAAGAACTTGTAATAAATATTCAATTTCATGGGTATCTCGTACAACAGATGAGTGTAAGACCAAATGTTTATTAGAAAAACTTTATTATGAACAATAATCCTACCGATTCGTATAATAAATAAAATAGCGAGGTTTTTTTTTTATTTTTAGTTGATTTGATTTCCGGGTGAGACAAGCGAATTTCAGAATATCTTTTAATGCAGTTTTGTTTCTTTTAAAAAATAAAGGAATGTTTCTTTTCAGTAAAATGAGCTAACTAAAGGATTTTAAGGTAGTTCCCCTCCAGGGCCCTTAAATTTTTTCCACCCTGTATATATATATAACTATGAACAACAACTTCATTCAAGGAAATTATTCTCGCGTATAAGAAACAGCATGAAAATATAATTCAAAGTCAAGCTGTTTTTAGACTAAAATTAAGTAAAATTGGCTATTTCTTTGAAACCACTAATGCTATGGCTCTTACACTAAAATACAAGGAAACCTTTATTTAAGCGTTCTGTCTTTTTCTTTCTGTATCGAAAAGGCAAAGACAGGATGCTTAAAATAAGGTTAATCCTTTCAAATAAGTTAAGTCGTGTTACACCGAATCGACACTAATGTCTTTGACGGGTTGATGAATTACTTTTTCTAAAAGCGGCCGTTTTTACTTAGTTAATAGAATCATTACACATACATAACATAGAATCATTGGCCTTTTTTGTTTTCCCGCCAATTTTAGCGTGGTTTCAGTATTTTCACTATATCTCTGCAAATAGTTATCAGAACCTAATGCGGTTTTTTTTTCTGAAACTAAATTAAATTTTCTATATGTTTAAATAAATACATAGGATCAAGAAATACTACCTAATACCCATGTTGTATATAATATAATATAATTACTACTCATACTTTCCATTTGCCAGGAAGTTCGATAGCACCATTTGTAATTCTACGTTTACAGGTTTCATCTATTTTAAACCTCCTATCAAGAAAAAGGTATTGAATAACTTTAGTACTGTCAGTATTATAGCTATAAATCACTACGAAGGGAACAAATTGTTATCCAATGAGGCAGCCTGGACTTTAGCTCGTGGCCTTCGCCCTTCGGTCTTGTATCACTCACCCAGTGACTTACCGACAAGATGTCGTGGACTCATTATGTCAGGGGGTCTCACAAGGCCTTTAAATTGTCTTTACTTTTGGATAAGAGAGTAAATTCTTAAAATAATAATTTTTCAGTGTTTTATTGGCTTTAATATTCTTCAGTGGATCTCTAATATTTCGATAAATGTTTAAAACTAAGATATTGCGATTGTTCTTCTTTTTTGTTCATATGCCAGCCCAGAATATAATTTGTGCTTAAATTTCTTTTGAAACCACTTCTATTTTCCCTCCGTAATTATCACGCAAGTCATTTCCGGATTGGTTTTTGAGGGTATTTTTTTACGGAATTAGCAAATGAGACATTCACAAAAATCAATTAAAAATAAAGAAACAAAGATTTTCTTTATCAATAAATTTTTGATGTTATAGTACCGAATAACGATTTTTTTTTTTGTTAAGACGGCTATACCTGTGAAAATATGATAATCGACATTTTTGAATTTTTGAATGTCGATTACGTCGCATTCTGTCAATTTGGAAAATTGAAACTCTGCATACACAATATGTATCTTGACCTTTATTCTAAAGTGCCATCTCCGGCGTTTTAATATATTTATAATTTTATAGCTATAGTACGCTTTACGCCTAACTAGAAAAACATGAAAAAAAGTACTGAATAAAACGCATTACTAATCACATAAGCAGATGTGGTTTATAAAAATTAAAAATCTGAATGTCTTTTCTTCAATTAATTTTTTTTAAGGCTTATTGATATAATTCAAAATTACAATTTAAATTCCAATATTTTGAAAATTACTTCTAAATTAATTTCCAAATAATTAGGATATTGGCAGAGCTTTGAGTGTAACGAATCACTGTCACGGAAAGTACGAGTAGTAGAAACAAAATATTTGCAAAAAAACACAGATTTTAGTAATTTTGTGCATTTTACAATTTTTCCGCCAATTTCACAGTGCTACCCAAGTAGCATTCGGGGTTCTATATAAGATGTCTAGTCGTTCACATGTACTCCACAAGCTGTGTAAGTCAGCTGTATAAGAGCTGTATAGCTTGCTATAATGCTCTTATAGAACCAGTTTGGGCACAAATTAGACAGCCTTAAGTTCACTATGGCTGTACATTAGCAGTATAATAGCATTACAATAGCAGTTTAAGTAGTAACATCGGACTTAAGGCTGACTTACGGCACTATATGGGACCCAGTGTGAACCATACAACGTACATGAGTGTAATAAAGAGTAACAAGTGGCTAAATACACAGCCTCAAATTCACATGTGTCCTATTATTTCTTTATTTTATTATTAATTTCCTCATTGGTTTGGTTTTGTGTGTGCCATCAGAAACATTAACTCCGGCTGATCAAGGATAAAAATTTATGATAACACGCGGTATACTTAATAATGTTAATGCCATGGGAATGCAACTTTATCGTGAAATGTATACATATTTACAGCTAAAATATTCACGCGCCTCTGAAAAAACGCGATATTCATTTTAAAATATTTAAAACTGTCTGAGAGGAAATCTACAATTTTCAGTTTTTGATATTATATTGGCATTATAATTATACTACAGTAATTAATTATAACATGAAACCAAAACTCAATCGCTCTATCTGCGTATTTTGTGATAAATCTGCATGATAATTTTGGAGATTTATTTGGTTAATATTTTAGGTTACGTAGAACAACATGGTGGAAATGAAAAACGGCTTGTGAACTGTTATAACTCCAATTTAATGCGGTGAGCATTATATAGGTTCACATGTGTTCTGTTAGAATGCTGTTATCTATATGAAGTCCCACATTTGTACCACTACAGAGCCAATGTCTATAAATTTATTCTAATGTGAACTTATGTACAGCTTTAAGATGTATTTCAGGTCAATTGTGTATCATCGTTTAATTCTTTCAATATACTGAAACTTTAGAGATCCGCAATAATAATTATTGTCCGTTAAATCACCTAGCCCAGGTACTAAGACAAGTATGAGTACCTAAAGTACAAATTTTGTAACAAACTAACAAAAATCACTTTTTGTTTTCGTGTGAGATACACAGTGGGATAAGTGTAATAGAATATCACATTCACATTCATGTTCAGCTTACAGCAAATAAGAGTAGTACTTGTGGACAAATAAACTGCTATTGATGTTAATGGACAACACATGTAGTCCTTTTAACAGCCTACAGTGCACATGTGAACCATTTAAACACTTCTGTACAGATAGAAAAAAAAGGTTGTTTTAATGATCACAAACAAGTCCTACTACAGCTACTAGCTGTATAACAGTATAAAACAAGTAAACATAACAGCCTTTGGCTTTATAAATGACCACGTGTGTTCTATTAAAATGCTAGCTCTATAACATCGTACAAGTAGGCCGTTAAACAGCGGTTGCCGTATCTCTACCCTCCTATAATGCTCTTAGTCAGACGGCTGACTAAAGGATAGTTGTTAGAGTATTATTACACCAACAATCGTATAAAAGTATAACTCTACACTTCTATAAGTCCCTTAGACAGGTGTAGGTGTTATTAATCGCAATAATGCAGCTTCTACATCACGAGTAAACTGTAATAATGCTTCAAGTACACCTGGGAACTAAATGTGTACTCTTAAATGGAGTAAAATGCTACTTGGGTAGTCGCCTTAAATGCAAGTAAATTTCTATCAATATACAGCTATGAGTTTTTGTATGTTTAAAAATTATTCTAAAAGACCAAAGTCTACGGTATTTATTTTACCTTATTTATTTAAATTATACGTTACTAATAATTAGTAGGTATTATAAGTTATAATACCTACTAATATTTAATATTAAAATAATAATTTAAATAATAATTAGTTATGCGATAAGATAATATAATGATATTATATTATTTAAGAATTAATTTGCTTTAATTTGCTATGCCCTTACAGGGTCATGTTTGATACCACTTATGTATATTGTCACACCCTATATTGTACAACATGAATGCAATAAATATTTGAATTTGAAATTTAAATATTGTCTATTGGGCCACGTTCTTACATGAAACACCACGAAACGAAACCTCGTAAATTGACTCCGACTTTTATGGTTCATCTATGTTTATAAGGACGAGTACAATTCAAATTCAAATCTATTTATTAACAGGACAAAAACAAAGATGGCGTTCTCTAGTCCCCACAGTAGCATTCCCTGGGTGGTGGGGACTAGCTTCCTTTACTCGTATCTTACATAAGTTTGGTGTTCCATGCTGCTGGTTTGCTGATTATACAAAATTATACAATAAATTATTCAGTTATAATTAATTACATTGAATTTAAAATTATAATAAATTGAAATATGAATTTACATCTAATATGAATTATTTTACTCAATTCAATTAAAATAAAAATTAAATTTAAAATGTCAATCAAATTAAAATTCATCACAAAATTGAGATAACAAAATTAAGATACAAAATTAGGATAACAAAATAAAAAATAAAATTACAGTTTAAGAATTTAAAATTAAGAATTTGAAGCTCACTCTGATGCATTTTATTTGGAATAGGGTAGGTGATGAAAGAGGTTGTATGAGGGTGTGTGTGAGGATGTATGCGGGTGTCAGGGTGTTTAATAGTGTGTGAGTGTGTGAGGGTGTGTGTGTGTAATTTATGATAGAGATCAACTTCAAAACTGATACATTTATTTCAATAATAATAAATAGGATTATCAAGAAAAAGAAAAATGCGAAGAATGTAAAGTATTATTTTACTGTTTCTAGAAGATTCTCAATCTCTTTATAGTCCATTGCCCGGAGCCATTCTTGCGTTTTATTTTTGAAGATGAAGTGACCATGACAATAAGTATCACCATTTTATTTTTTAAACCTAATAAATAATCTTATCATATTTTTGATAACCTGAAAATTGTTGTAATGTCGACGAACGTAAACGTTGCCGAAATAGGTATTACTCGTAACAAAGACCCGAATGAACAAATTGAATATTTTCGTTCGCAAATAGGAGCTCGCATCACAAACCTCTTTATCGGTAAGCACATGCCAGTACTCACAACTCGGGCACGTTCAATATTGGGCACAATTACCGTCCAGGTGGAAAAATCGGGACATTGTGACTGCGCCGAGAGCTCGACAAATACGTCTGTGTCACGCTCCAGTTACTAGCAAAATATTGAAGTTTCATTTGTTTCTACTAGTTTACTTGTAGATAATAATAGGTTGTTGGGGGGCGATTACACGGCAGAAAACGGCAATTTCATATGTAAAGACTTTCATATAACAGTGACCACGGAACGCAGAACGTGGCTCTGCGTGGTCGGACCGCAAGGAGAACGCGCTTTTTGAGTATTTGGACCGCAGCACGCGGAGTAAATCATTGACAAAACAAATCATTCTAGTATCTAAATTTTCTTCCTCATTAATTATGACCTCTTATTAGTTTCTGTACCAATCCCTCATACTTATTACTTTGTTACAACCATAAAACACTAATGGCCCAGCAGAAAGGTGTCAAGTTCTTCCTTATGATTGCCACTATTGAAATTTTTTTGGTACTTACATCTACTTATAAATAATTGAATGTACTTTGTATGAAATTCGTGGTACCCGAATTTATAACGCGGTATTCAACGGCAGATCCATAGCAATCGAGTTTCTGTAGTATATTATTGGGGTGAGCAGTTTGTTTACATCATGAATTATTATCCTCAAGTTTTACTTAGTTAAATACTTAGTTAAAATTCAAAATTCAAAAAGTTTATTTTGCAAAGTAGGTATATATAATACACGTTTCACAAGTCAAATTTTAATCTTATAAAAATATATGTAATAAAATAATAAATGTACATGAACTACTTAGATTAAATGTTTATTTAATTTATGTAGCAATATATATACGATTAAAATTATAGGTAAAATATTATTATACAAGGTGAAATCCAATCAACCGCCCGAACCCATACCGGAGACCCGGCCAGGGACCAGGAACAAGGTTCAATGATCACCAACCGAGCCCCCAGCACGAATCCAGGCGGCCGACCAAATCCCATCCTATATACTACATAGTAATAGGTTACATATATAAATACATGCCTACCTCCGCCCATTCGATTAGTTAAATACGTAATTCATTTCAAGTGAATATGCATAAGCCCAATTTTCTATTTTGTATTTTTTTATCTATTTATTTATAAATCTATATGTAACCATAAGATAAAGCTGCATGCAACAACATCGTTAATGATTTATTTTTAAACAAACAAAAGAGAATACGATCCTGTAAGAAGATACATCTAAGATTTATGTAAAGTTAAATTTTGTTTCCTACAAAGAACAAAGGAAACTTTTGATTGACTGACACAAAGACAGCAGACGTTAGAAGTTGAAGCTGAAACTCTGAGACGGTAAAGTTGGATTTCGTTAGAACAATGATAAAGTGAGGACATCTGCGAAAAACTATTTCCAAAGAGATTGAACATTTTTTAAATCTAACAAAATGTTCGCCCTAAACGTACACAGATCCATAAATTCACGTGAATGTTATCTGTTTGAAAATACACTTCATTTACAATAGTAGTTTATGCTACAAGGGCGAAAAGCGAGCGAGTGTTTAAAACGTAACCGAGAAATTTATTGCTCTTACGCCCGTGTATCATACTACGTTTTTCAATGTATAGTATAGTGTGAGGAAATAAAACAAATATAATCTTGTGAACTTAAAATTATGATTGGCTCAAAAGGACTGTATCCAGAGCCGTTAAACAGTGGAAAAAAAATATAACATTTATGGTAACAGGAAAGGCTGCAGGTTAGCCAAAAATTGTAAATAAATAAAAATAAATAATAATAAAGCCCTAGGGCAAAATAATCGACTTTCTGTTTTGATGCATAAAAAGTGGGCCTTTACGAGCACTTGCATTGAAAAAATATTTGAAAGCAGTAACCTCCTGGTGTTCCAGATTATTTCTCCGTCCATTGCCTGAGTTCAATTCGGTCATTTTTTTAATTTCAATGTGCTATTTCGTCTGCATTTTGGAGTAAATAGATCAATTTAGGTATGTAATTTCAATTTTGAATTTTTAATTTCAAACCGATTTTATAACAAAATTAATCATCATTGAATGGTCGGATCTTGACAGACTTTAGGATGCGTTCAAGAAAAAAGTATGCCTATAGAATATGTGTGGTAATGACGTAACGGAACAAAGAAAGACGGGTGTTTTTTCATTTAATAAAGGATATGCACGTTTTCGAAACATAAAATGTTGGCGAAAAAAAGTAGGGACCAATTGACCCAGTCACTCTTGAACATGACAGACATGGACAGACAGACAAACAGATAGACAAAACTCTGTCGCTATGCTTCATGGACCTAGGTGAACCCTGGTTTTCTTTGAAGGTGCGTTGTTTCTCGTTAGCAGCTAACCCTAAGTGCGCCTTTTGATCCCAGCAATAAATGTGCTTCAATAAATTATATACAGGATGCTTGGTAATTCGACCTATTCCTTGAAAGGGGTTATACTAGAGATCATTTCCAACGAATTAAGTCCTATCAATCAACTAGGTGTCGAAAATGAATGGTCTCAGTTACGAAGGTTTTTATATTATTTTTCAAACTTTCAGACTAATAACCAAAAATAAATAATTTAAAAATAACTATTCCTCGTACAGCACTTATTTATTATATTTCTGATCAATGATAGATGAGTGATCATTTATAAAAAATATGTGCCCTGAATTCCCATAATCTCAGAATTAAAAGGTCTTAAGTGGAAAGTAAACCTTTTTTATTTTGTAATTTTTGAAATATCGAAGTGTTTTACTTGAAAAAAAATATCATTTTTGACCCCTAGTTGATAGGCATTATTTGTTGGAAATGATTCCTAGTATAACCACTTTAAAGGAATAGGTCGAATTAACAAGCATCCTGTGTATTGTCACGACATGAATCCCCGAGGGTGTGTCAGAGGTGTCCTGAGTGTGAACTGTGAAATGCAAGTCACAGTCCACACTCAGTAGAACAGCATTTTCATCGACGATTATTACGTTCCAAAGTGATGAGCGGTGAGCTCTATCGCCGTAATTCGGGCACAAATACACAATTTTTAGGGCATACAGGTTTCCATACGATGTTTTCCTTCCCGTTCAGCAAGTGGTAGGTAAGAACAAATACTATTCACATGAATTTCAAAAAACTCATTGTTGCGTCACCGACCAGGGATCGAACCTGGATCTCAAGATTGAAAGGCCAGCGTTCTACCCCTGAGCTACCGCTAGTATAAAACTGAACTAAAATAACTATGAAAGAAATAAATTTCTATGTTTGAACACTTGGCGATTTATCCATCGCAAGGATATATAAATTAACATTATATCATTGCAGTATAGAAACGCAGAAAGAAAAGTAAATCTAGATGTGAGGAGCTCTGAACCGGGATTCGAACCCGGGAGCGAGAGATCCCGGGTTCGAATTCCGTTTCGGAGCTCCTCACATCCAGATTTACTTTTCTTTCTGCGCTACTGCAATGATATACCTACCCCCGGTTTCTGAAAGGCCAATCAATGTTAACAGTAGATTAAAAAATAATTATCTGCGGATTAAGCCAGAAAAAGTGGGAATTTTGCATTGAAATCAAAAATTAGCTAAGTTAATTATTGATTCATCACTATTCAGACTTCATATATGCTTTTTTTCACCGTTATTTGCGGTTAAAGTTTTTTTAATCTACTGTTAACTTTGATTGGCCTTTCAGAAACCGGGGGTGTATGTTAATTTTGAACTAAAATAAGACTCCTGAGTCATAAGGTTGTATATTTTATGTCATTTACTTGTATAATTCGACTGATGCCGGCCCCAAAGTGGGCCGAAATATATTTCGAAATTGAGTTTTTGTACGGAGTTTTAATTATACAAAAAATAAAAATAAAATAAATGCTCTGTGTAGGAAAATATATATATTAATTAAAATAAGACTCATTACTCATAAAATACAAAAAGGTAAATCGACACGGAAACATAATCACGACTCATTTATTCCTGATCCCACTGACCTGGAAATTTCGAAACGATGTCGATGCCCGATGTCTGCCTCCAATGCATCTATTTAGCAATATCTTGACATATTTGTTAGTTTTATTCAATGCATTATGAATATTTATTAGAAACGTATCTATTGTAAAGGGTTTATATAAATTAGAACTGTGGTTAGACGATAAATAGTCTCGAAAGGATTATTGAGTGGTTCATAGTGGAGCAATATTTACCGGATACAAAGTTAGTGACAATAATATTATGTATAAGTAAAGGAGTTGATTTAAATATTAAATATTAATTTAATTACTTAAATAAACTGTTTTAGTTACTAAAAGTGAAAGTTCTAAAATTCCAGTTATATTTTACGTATAATTAATAAAATGACTAGGAATACATGTTCATGTAACAAAATGTTAAGGCGATATGTAAAAGTTTTAGCGTCCCTGTTACTCCATATGCGAAAAAACCCTCAGTGCGAAAGGGACGGATTCGTGGAAAAATAGCAAAAAGTCGGTTTTTTATTAATATAAAATGTACTAGAGATGCTATCAAAATTTCGTTTAACCAGATCCTAGAAACCGTTAAAACCCATCTAATAAAATATAATTGCAGTCCATATGTCATTCTAAATTGTCAGACCAGGAGAATTGGTGTCGAAATGGACCTCATTTCAATAAATATTTCTATCAAGTCGAATTTCTCCAATTGCTTTTCTGTTTTAATCAAAATAATACATTATTTACTGAAGTAGATATGCAAGTTCTTAAAGTGTAGATTTTTTTTCATAGCGCCTTAAGGGTTTTTTCACACGGTTTATTATTTTCATTTATCTATAGGCAAGTAAAACCGAAGTCATGCCACCTCAAGTGGATCCGGTAATCAGTGGCGTACTCTTCGAGACCGACACCCAAACTGAAGATCTGGGGCTGGCAAAAGACGTCTCTCAACTGAAGAAGGCTGGACCCAAAAAGTACGAATATGTGTGGGGAAACATAGCTTGGTTCCTGTTTCTGCACATCGCATCACTGTACGGGATCTATCAAGGACTTACTTCAGCTAAATGGCAGACCAATGTTTTTGGTGGGTACTGACATAACCTCAAAATTTGGAATCCTTTTTGCTCCTATAACCAACCAGCATTCTCTACTTTCATTAAACCACAACATAGTAGTATCGATTAGGTGTTACATGTTTTAAGACTTAACTTCATTCAAGCGTTCCGTCTTTTTCTTTCGCTTAAGGACGCTTATAGGTTAGCTCTGTCAAATAAGTTAAGTCGTGTTACACCGAATCTACACAAATGTCCATTAATTTATTTCAAAACATTATTGATTCATCAATGGTATCGATTCGGCGCAACACAACTGACAAACTAACCTTATTTTGAGCGTCCCCTCTTTGTCTTTTCGATACAGAAAGAAAAGGACAGAACACTTAAATTAAGTTTAGTCCTGACAATTAAGTCAAGTTGTGTTGCACCGAATCGGTGTTAATATACACGCAATTTATAATAATATATAAATTAGTCTTGTTTTGCTAAAAATAATAGACATAACAAAAACATATGAAGAATTCAGAAAACGTACTTTTGTACAACAAGAACGTTAAATGATGGTGCAATATATACTACAGGAAGTAGTAAGAAATTTAAGAGGCTGGCGGAGCAATCCTAGTTCATACAAACGAAATACCAAAACCATTTGTAAATCATAGATACTCTTAAGGTAATAAAGCTAATTCTGAAGGCTTTAATTTTAGTTTTAGTGCTGTCAAAACTAAATTTTTTTCATTGCAAAACAATCCTTAAATGTTAGAATTTGAAGCTAAATTACTTTGGAATAATTCAAGTTTTGACATTAGTAAAACTAAAATTAAATCCTTTAGAATCGGCTTTAGTGTGTATTTATTCCGAATAAATACAGAATATCTAGGTTCAGAAATATATATTAAATGAGAACACCGATTTAAACATGAAATATGGGAAAAATAAGCTTTCTATGGAAATTTTTAACTGCTTACATGTCTTCTCTAAATGAGTGTCCTTTCAAAGTATATATTTGGGACCCTAAATATTTGTAATCCAATCGGAAAAAACACACACTATCCTAAGAATATCTATCTTTATTTATATCAGTATTTCGTTTGTATGAGCTAGGCTTGCTCCGCAGGCCTCTTAATTCAAATTCAAATTCAATAGTTTATTTTGCAAAGTAGGTATATAAAATACACGTTTCACAAGTCAAAATTTAATCTTATAAAAAAATATATAATAAAATAATAAATGTACATGAACTAGATTAAACGTTTATTTAATTTATGTAGCAATATATATACGATTAAAAGTGTAGGTAAAATATATATTATACAAGGTGAAATCCAATCAACCGCCTGAACCCACACCGGAGACCCAGCCAGGGACCAGAAACAAGGTTCAATGATCACCAACCGAGCCCCCAGCACGAATCCAGGCGCAGGCGGCCGACCAAATCCCATCCTATATACTACATACTAATAGGTTAATTACATACATAAATACATCTTAAGGTGTCTTACATGTTAATGTTCGGTTTGTCTCCATTGTTTTGTGTGTTTTAACTGTTAATTTTGTTTTTTAAGCCTTCGCCGTGCACCTGATGTGCGCCACTGGAATCGGAGCTGGGTCCCACAGACTGTGGACACACCGCTGCTTCAAGGCTAAGACTCCACTACGCATCGTGCTCATGATCTGGCAAACTATGGGCTTCCAGGTTACTTCCTGTTTTGTTTACCAAAAGTTTATAAAGATCCCGTTATTAGGCTCAGTCAAACAAAACACACTTGCGTTTCGTTCTTTTTCTCGTTTCTTTGTTTACTTATAACTCAAAATTACCGCACATGATCATTTTCTGTTTCGTAATATTAACCTTTTGCATAACAAAATCTAATAAATTTTAAAAATAATGCATTTGTGCCGCATAATAATATAACTTTAAGGGTAAACTAACACAGCAAGAACCAAACTAAACTCTGGGGCCGGCACCGGTCACCCACCAGGATAGGGCCCGAAGTATATCTCACATTAACTTGCATTATATTTAAACTACAATAAAGACAAATTATTTACATTTCCTATGAATTTATTTTATTCGCGTTTAATCTACGCTTATTTTGTGAAAAAATTCCTCGGGTCAAGATTTGAACATGCGACCTCTTGCTTACAATGCAAGTGCAAAATGCACCTGCTTTGATCGATTAGTTTGTGAAACGAACAGAATAACAAATATATGGCGAAAAAATTTAACTGCCTAGGTGAGAACCTCGGTAAGTTGTTTAATTTCTTAATTCAAGACGAATTCTGAATTCCGGAATATATAAATACTTTAATATTTATTCGAGATAACTTATTTTCTTGAAACAAGAAGTCCAGTTTCATGATTAAACAAAAAATTTAACATATCCAAAATTATAAAAATGTTGCGAATAAAGTTTTGAGATGAGCATTTTTAGCAATATGTTCCTAATCTTGGTAAATATGTTTTTAGTATAACGAAATATTTTGAGAAAATGTCTTCTTTGAAGAAATCCTTCGTAGCAATGCACGCTGAGTCGCTGAGTAAAACTGAGAATCGGGTAATGATCAAAGTAGCTGAGTCCAGATTTATTTACCGTCATGATATTTTATGTTGTGAAAGTGCCACTGAGTGTTTGTGACAACGTCTTAAGACCTTATCCTTGAATGTCCTACAGGACTCGATCTTCGAATGGGCCCGGGACCATCGCACGCACCACAAGTACGCAGACACTGATGCTGACCCTCACAATGCGGAGCGAGGGTTGTTCTTCTCCCACATGGGGTGGCTGTGCTGCAAGAAGAACCCTGAGGTCGTCGAAGCAGGCAAGCGGATAGACCTGAGCGATCTGTATGAAGATCCTGTAGTCATGTTCCAGAGGAAGTAAGTACTCTCTGAATTTTTGAGGATTTTTTTTTATGTCCATTTCATTTATTCTAGAAATAATCTAATATGCAATGTCGAAAATAAAAGCGGTAGGTGGAGGGAAAGCATCTTTAATATTGATGATAGCAAATCTTACTCAAAGAAAATATTCATTAATTTCATTGAAAGATTTTCGAAATAATCACATATGCCATCAATTAACAGAGTCAACAAATGACTTTAAGAAAAATTGTTTTTCATTTTGTTTACCGCTCATAACATAAGGGAAAAACGAAACCATATAACTATTTTGTCTCTCTGTCTATCCTTGCGTGATGGTGTTTTTTCTCAGAAACGGCGAAAAGGTATCACGTTGAAGTTAATATCGAATTATATATATAACCTCAAAGCATACTGAAAAAAAATGTTGTTGCCAGTTTACTGCAATAATAAGACACGGCACTTTAAACAGTACAGTACAGTACAGTAAAGGTACAAAAGTACAACGCGGGCACCACCGAATTAAAAGTTTTTCAATAATAGTATTTTATGAAACAGGTTCATAACAGGAGTCATCAAAACATGAGTGTGAGTTATAATTAATAGTTTTGTTGACTTGTTGTAGCTATAGCCCCGTCTCAAATTTCCATTTCGTATGTATGGGAATAAAAGCAAAATCTCTTTTTATTATCACAAAAAGACTAGTGGAACACTGGTATAAATAAACTCAGAAAAAGACGCTCTATGTAAATATAATAATTTGATAATTTGATATCTTAATAATTTGATATCTTTAGTATCGAGTTATAGGTTTTAGGTACAAAGTTTGCTGAAAGAAGATGGTTATGTTTTTCAGTAAGATAATATTCACTAAAACGAAACCTTCCAAGTTGGAAACTTTTGCAAAGCTCTAAGAAAATTTGGAAATTAAATCAACTAGAATTCATATTTAAGAAACACAAATTAGTAAATTAAATTCGATTAATATTTTCCATTCGCTATTCCTTGGTGAAACTAGCATATTGAATGTACCAATAACAAGTATAAATTAAAAACGTTAAAAACACCTGACGCACTTGAGTTAAGCTATAGTTTATTTCCTGACGATGGATTGTACCCCAGGGACATAGAGGATAAGCAGTTTCCTAGGGACACGTACGAGGTAATCTGTGGAATCACACCTCCGATTCTGAAAATTCTTTCTCTAATAGGAAGTTACTTTATCTTTGATTGCTATATAGGCTGTAGTTTGTTTTCTGAGGACGGGCAGTTCCCTTAAACTTAACAAACACAGGTGAAGCCTCGGGCAAAAGCTAGTAGCTAGGATCACTCTCGATCAAGTCACATTTCACATAACAAAAAAAACTAAATCAAAATCGGTTCATTCGTTTGGGAGCTACGATGCCAGACATACAGACTAACAGATACACACGTCAAACTTATAACACCCCTCTGTTTGCTTCGGGGGTTAAAAAGTGCGAGGACGGAATAATTTATTGGAAAATATACATATGTTTTCGTATAAATTAAGGCACAAGTTAATTTGTGTAATAAATTTTTGGGCCCAACAACGCAGTGTTCGTATAGACGCATAATATCGCAGAAAAAAATAAGGAAATGTGTAACCCTGTTGTATCAAAGTATATGTTTAATTTAATCACGATAAACGTAAATTCTAATAGTGAAACTTTGGTCTGTCCCCAAACATTTAAGCAAAAATTAGGCATATATAAAATTTCAGTAAGAGCCCAAAAAATACAAAAAATCTATGACGTCACTATTTGATTTTTTACTGATATCCAAATAAAACATCACAATATCATCACATCGAATGAAGTAAAAACAACCCCATTCTGTGAACGACATCTGTGAACAACAAAGGCTCACCAAACTTTTTATTTCCAGGCACTACCTCAAAATGATGCCAATTCTCTGCTTCGTTTTACCCACCGTCATACCGGTTTACTTCTGGAACGAGAGCTGGCTGAATGCCTTCCTCATCCCGACTATCTTAAGATACACCTGCGGAATCAATGTCGTGTGGAGCGTCAACAGTTTTGCGCACAAGTTCGGATACAGGCCTTATGACAAGTGAGTAAAGGTTATTTATTATGATAGCATTTTAGTAAACATCCAACAACGAATTGACAGTCAAAAAAAATCATACTCAATATACACACGTAATGATTTTGAAAACCCCATCACAAACCGTTCAGTAGTATTGTGAAAATCGCGAGCATACAAACAGAGAGACAACGAACATTATTTATACTTTTTTTTCTTTACGAAATATTAAGTTGGCACTAATTTAAGGAACCTATGTTTAACATTTTTCCGAACAAATAAAAATCCTGCTTGCGATTTTAAAATAAGTATCGTTACTTCGAACAAATCATACCAATCTGGGAAATTCCAATTAATTATCCTAAATATACTCCCATTGCCATAACACTGATATCCTCTCAATCCAATTGGCCTAATTAGGAAGCATTAATATTCCAAGCATTTATCAAACGGCATACCTAACCTATCAAACAATAGTTTAGTGAACTAATTAACTTAATTATCATTCATTAGCATAATTCGTCAGCTTGGTTATAAAGCGTTGTTATCGGGAATTTAGAATTTGGGTTATTGGAAAATTGGAGAATGGGGGGGTTTAAACGGGTATTTTAACTATACACTTATTATGATTTAACTATAAAGCAAAAAATCGGTAATAAACATTGATGTTGCTTTGGATTTGTGAAGGATGTAATCAACCAGTTCATTGGATAAACGTTATGTTCTAAATATTATTAGAGTGCATTACAAACTAGAAAAGATCAATCAGAAACAAACACAAAGACAAGAATTCGAACCTGCGACCTCTTGTTATCAAGACAAGCGCGCTACCAATTGCGCCACCGAGGTTCCTACCCGGACCGGTGAATTCTTCCACCATACTTGTCCACTGTTATTTTTGCTTCTGCCTGATATACTAGCTTGTACTGCACATATAGAACGCTCACGAGGGCGTTATGTTGTTCTGTTGTTGTAATTGCGTTACATACATATCAGTACGAGGATGTACTCGTGTACTTATGTACTTTAGTTTCCAAATATAACATTTGTTCTATAATATTTTCCCGTTGCAATGTGACTATAGATCTACTATTATCGAATATAGAGTAAAATCTGGATATAACGACGGTCAAGATACCGGTGACATAACGTCGTACTAACCGGACGACGCACAAAACGAACTGATATGCCTTCATAGTAAATTGTATAATATACTAACTTGATGTTGCATCTAGGACGTTCAAAACGGTTCGTCGTTTTAAACGGAGTCGTACTAAACGGATTTCACTGTATTACTAAACTCTATCAGGAATGATGACGATTTGATTGTGGAATTAGTTATGCCAAAGAATAAACGGCAGAACCACCGGATTTGCACCCTATCTTATTCAACCCGATGAACACAAATGATAAAAATTGGTTATTCTTATCAATAAAAAGCACTAACACCGGAGTTTCAGTATCATGTTTATGATGTTAAAATTTCCCTTTAACACAGAAGAAATAATTTATAATTAACTATTGGCGTGAATTGCCATAGATCGATCGATATCTTTTTCACTTTTCACTTCTTAAGGCGATATGTAAAAAAATAGAGGTGCTTCTTTTTTGTGTATTTCATGAAATACACAGGAAATTTTAATAAATTTCTGGTATATGCATTTTGACTATATAATCCAGGGTTTTGAAATTAGAAAACATGTTTCGATAAATTTTCCTTGATAGAAATAATTGTTGAAATGAGGTCGTCAAACACACTTTTGCTCCTCGTTTGACAAATAGGAACCATATACAGAACTCAAACATATTTTATTAGGTGTGTTTTAACAATATCTAGAGATTTGATATTTAAAATTTTGCTAGCTTATTTAGTTTTTTTTTTATAAAAATTATAAAACTAACATTTTTCGCTTTCGCCCTGAATCCGCCCCTCTCGCACGAGCGTGTTTTCGCTTGGAGTGACAGAGACAAAAATTAAATTCACATAGCCTCTTAGCAAGAAAAACAAAGTTAAGTTGTGCACTTTGTACCGAGCGACTGTCAAATTTGCTGTCAAAAGTTGTTTAGAGGGTGTTAAAACCGGCCATGTTAGACTATCAGCAACAACTAATAATTGGAGCTATTCTCACATTCTCAGGTCACTGAATCCTCGCGAGAACATCGGCGTCTGGATGATCTGCGTAGAAGGCTTCCACAACTTCCACCACACCTTCCCCTGGGACTACAGAGCCACTGAACTGCCTCTGTACAACATGCTCACTCCGACTATTGTCTTCATTGAGGCTATGGCGAAGGTATGCGATTATGCGATGATTCAGTAAGAATTTAAAGCCACCCTTTCACAGCAATAAGCCTCTAACCACGGCAAAACAATAATAGCTAGGTACCTACTCTTATCACATTCGCGTGGACACCCCAGAGTGTGTCGTTTTTCCATATAAAAAATAAGTGGACGTTCAGAGGCGTTCTGTATTTCATATAATCCGGTAAAATTGGATAGTACGTGGCGAGAGCACCTAGCGAAGCCTGATGAAGGTTACTTTTGAGTTTTTATCGTAAAATTAAAGTGTATATAATTGTGAAACAGAAAAAAGTGTTTTATTTTTGCATATTTGCCTATTGACGTATCAAGCGTATCAAGTGATGCGCTCATTCAAGCAGATTTACCTAAAACTGGATTTAAAGATGTACCCAATGTACATAATAAAGCCGATTCTGAAGGCTTTAACTTTAGTTTTAGTGCCGTCGAGACTTAAATTTTTCCAAAGTAATTTAACTTCTGTTCTTCACACTTATGAACTATTCTGCAACGATGAAAATTTAGTTTGACAGTTCTAAAACTAAAATTAAAGCCTTCAGAATCGGCTACAATGTCTTTTAGTTCTAGCTCTATAAATAATAGGACACAGTCTAAATTTGCACTTTTCTCTTTCACTGGAAATTAAATTAATTATGTACTATAAGGGTGACCATAATTTCTATAGATATTTTTATATTGCTTTTTTTCAGATCGGACAAGCATACGATTTAAAGAGTGTCTCTCCGGATATCGTAAAACAAAGATCTCAACGTACTGGCGACGGGACACATAATCTTTGGGGATGGGATGACCCAGAATTCACCGAAAAACTAAAAACCCAACTTGGAGTTGTCAGTCACGAAAAAAGGGCACAGAAAATGAAATCGGGTTAAATTATTTGAACTGTATAATAGACGTGTTTGGAAAGTTTGTTAACAATACCTGTAATTAGAATTTTGTCAAGTTCATTTGCATTTCATAAACATAAGAACCTAGTTAAACAGTTATTTTAATCAGATAATATTTTTTTAACCTCAAGTTGAGTAAAATCTTTGTGTAAAATGTTTAAGATCTCACTTCAATGCATTTCTTTTGTATGAATATTAAGTTATTGGCTTAAGATACTTATCTATTTAAATTTATATTGTTAACATAACGCACTGACATTTATTTGTATATAGAATATATAGTAAGTAACTAAGACTACCTAGGTTATATTTTGAAATAAAATTTGTAATGAAGTTTGTTACTTTTATTCTCGTTATTTTATCCCTTTCAGACCTAAGTCACTCTCTTACGAGGACAGCTACACACCCACGATTGTATTAGATAGGTCTTTAAGGGTCATTTATTATATACCATTTTTATCAACAATGTTACGTAATACTTATTTCCATTCGGGAAAACCTGATAACCATCCCCTCTATTATGTATCTTTAATTTCCAACTGGACTGGGTGCCTATCATCAAAAACATAGATGAAAACTGAACTTTCAAAATTGCTTTTAGTAGGTATTGAACTATTTACAAACTGTGTCGTTACTTCAAGTGTGAATATATCCTTAGACAATCGGAATTCGATAGTATAAATATCTATGTTTTTGATGATAGGCACCCAGTCCAGATGGCAACTAAAGATACATAATAGGCCCTCTGTTCTCGGCAAGCAATTTCTTTTATGTACGTTTGATAATTTCCTCGATTTTCCAAAATCATGGTCACCCTACTTTAAATTGTATTTTCATTCAAGACAAACATTTCCAATCGGGTTAGAGTGTTAAGTGTTAAACACAGCTGTGTGCGCGATACAAGAACGTGCATGGCTAACTCCAGAAGTAAAACAAAGTAAGTTGAAATCTTTTCCCGATACGGACGCAGCTGGCACCCGTTTGCAGACGATAAGCGAAAATCGATATTTACCGACCACTCCATTAGTACGTGAGGTATAATTAAGCATTAGGTCCTTTCATATGAAATCGGCGTCTTGTATGGAGAATTTGAAGGAATCTCAATTTTCAATACTAAAATTTTTGCATTTTTTTAGGAACAACAAATCCAAATCTTGTATATTTTTTGTGTATGAGACAAAATTAAGCTAACCGCAACATTAATTTAATTTTTGAAAAGTGCCAGCTGTAAAAAAATATTACGATTCTTATCATGGAAATGGATAGCATTTAGGACGAACTGTTTTTGAAGATTTAATTTTAGTTATCAAACCGACAATAAAAACGAAATTTAATACGTAGATTGAAATCGACTTTCAAACAAAAAACAAATAATGGAAATTCATGAATTCACGAATCTGTAAGAAAATTTCGCCAATTTCATAGGTATTGAGCTTTTAATGCGTAAAAACACTTGAATAAATGTATTAATTTACTGACGAGTACTCGGAATAGGCAATTCACATGGTGTAAATGTTAGAAATCCGAGATTTTGATGAAAATATTTCATAAAAAATATTATTAAATGCGGTTTTTACACTTACGTGTGATTATTGTTGACTATATAAGACACTCGCCTTGATAATGCTGAAATTGTATCGGTGAAACGGTTGGCATAAAGTCAACAATAATCACACGTGAGTTTGTTATTTGTTAGCATTTGTTAATAATTTTGTATGTCAGCCGTGTGCTTTAATAATATGATATTTATATATGTATACGATTATGTCAAAGGGAAATGATAATAGAAAATAACTATTTTGTTTAAAAAAAATGTATTTTGTGCAACTGTGATATAATGTGAGACAAGAGTGCTTATTTATTAAACGAAGTGAGTTTCGTATTAGACAGCACGAGTGTCCCAATATCTAATTGTGTCCAGTTGCACACAATACTTTATCCATTAAAAATATCGTCTATAGTATAATATTTTCAACTAACAATTTCACGAAAAATTAGAAAAAGACAAGACAAGTTGTCATGATACTGGACATACAGTATGGTATGTTCACGGTATAGAGGAAATATAGGTATTGCTACCTGAGACCATGGAATTTACATGCCTGAAACCATTTAAAGACAAGGACGAGAAATAGCCGACGAGAAGTTTTACTTCTCTTTGTCGTCAGTCGGTGTCGATTGGTTCTCTAGCGGTGTTATAATTGGGCTAATCCCAGCGCAGAAATATAATTATAATGAAATATTATAACATCGGATAAACAATGTAGGTACTTATAAAACAGCTTTTGATGTTGTGATTACCTTATTGGAGTACGGTTGCTGGACATATGTCCTCCTTTTTCACAATTTGACCTCCCGTCCTCCCTCAACTATCGATTGGCATCCTTTTTAGGGTTCGGTACCCGATTGGTGAAAAACGGGACCCTATTACTAAGTATCCGCTGTCCGTCCGTCTGTAACCACAGGAGTCTACAACTTTAGCCGTAATAGATAGAGAGTTCAAATTTTCACAGAATACGTGTTACTATTGCTCTAGTATATCACTACAAGTAATTATAAAAAATTAAAACCTTTTTGTTTTGACGTATTTTTGTTTTGACTCTATCATAAAGACGGTAATATGCAAATAATAGGTAATACAAGTTTTAAATTGAGTCAGGTTGTTGTACCTACCAAACTAACTCCTTTGTGTTATGTGATCGGACACCCTTTGATTGCACAAGAGCTTTATAGCGTATCCGATTGCGTTTGGCTGTAACCGGTTAGCTCCATAGCCGCTTATGCCCCTAGGTCACAGGTGGGCGCCAATTTATGGGTTGCACAAGAGCTTTATAGCGTATCCGATTGCGTCTTATGGCTGTAACTGTTTATGGAACCTTTATGCGCCTCAAATGCCCCCCAGGGGGCGCCAAGCGAAAATTGCGGGTCAAAGCTGCGCTGGGGTTCAAGAAATCACGTTCACTGCATAATGGAACGAGTTATTCTAAATCATTCACTCGTTCGATCAAAGCATTGTTCCTGTGCGATTACTCGTAGTGCAACAATTTATAGTAACTTTAGGTCAAAGTGATTGTGGGGTGAAGTATTTTTACCGTAGGCATTCATTTATATCAAGTGTCACATTGTTCATGTGCAAAAATTGTTGCGGATTAAATTTATCGTGAAACATATGCGATGCTTTAGGTAAAAAATTAATGCGCCATCAGTTTAACATAAAATTAGTAAAACTATCTTACGCCGGCTTAAATAATTATCTAATTGTTGTTACTTTTTAAACCAAATTAACACGTTAACACGTTTCCATTTACTTTCACGAAGTCCCGCGGATTGAGGCATTTTATTCATTATAAATAAGTACTTTGACAGGGGACTTCTTTCTTTCATGAAAAGATCCGTATTCAGATTGGCAACTGCCTTCCACACACACTACCTAATTTAGTCAACCATTCGAGTAAATTGTAAACCAAATTGGGTCATGTGGCAGACCTTTTAAATACCTGACACACGGACGAATTGATTGGCCCATGCGATCGGCAACATTTTTTTTTTTTTTTATGCGTTTATTGAGTAAATACAAGAAAAATATACAATATTATAAAACTTATACAGCTAACGGAAACCATAAAGAGGTTTATGTGTCGCTGCAAGCGCTTACAACTAAAATTTTACTTATTTAAATTTATCAATTTTTTTATCGAGATAGTGACACTTTAATATAGTTTTTATTTTGTGAGGATTACGATTCTGTTAACTTATAATTTCACTTGGTAGTTCGTTTAATATCTTTGGGAGCATGTACTCCCAAGTGCGAGTACCATAGTTATTGTTGTATGAGGGTAGTTTGTATTGTATTTCGGTAAGTATGTCAGTTTACGAAGTTGATTTGGTCTTGTTTTTTTTTGTATTTGGTCAACTTTGTCGTACTCCTCACAAATAGTGTCCATTTTTACTTTGTTGAAAACATTTATGACTTTGCAGTATTTAAATAACTAAATTGGGCGTTCAAGCAAGAAGTCCCACAGATTAAGGCAATTTAGTATTTAGCCACCGACAATAAGTACTTTAACAGTGGACTTCTTTCGTGAAAACTGGGTACGGCCCGGCCCAATTTAGTCGACAATTCGAGTAAATTGTCAACCAAATCGGGTCGTGTGGCAGATCTTTTAGCCCGTACGGCACGGTTTCTTCAACTATTTCTTCACATTCGCTCATTGGACTAGAGATCACACATGTTTACACTGGCAAGACATTCAAATATCAGCTTAAATAGATAGTTCTGAAAATTATGGAACAAATAAATCGTAAAGAAATATTTGTATCGCTTTATGTCCTTCTTTTTTGCTTAGTAGCACTAATTGAGTTATTTAATTACCCTTATGCCAACTTTCCTGACTTTTCTGAAATAGGTAGCATAATAGGTATGATATAATTGTATCAATTCGGTTTAACATGTTTTACAGACTATTTGATACCTATTTGACAGGACTATACTTAATTTAAGCGTTCTGTCTTTTTCTTTCCGTATCGAAAAGACAAAGACAGGAAATAAGGTTAGTCCTGTCAAGTAAGTCGTGCAACACCGAATCAACACCATCGATAACCGTTATTCCAACTTTTCAAAATTCATTGAGTTTTGTGCGGTGAACGAATATTGTGTCTTAACGTCGACTTTTATAGTATATCCTTCATTTTGTACCTCTTTGATAACTTTTGGGGATGTACGTATAAGTAACTTTTATCTTTGCTGACTCTTGGCTGACTCTAATATCGACCTCAAGTTCAAGATAGCAAATAAGGACAATTTCGCGTAATGCCTCCTACAAATAGTTAAAATAGAAAACGCCCAAGTGGTCCCATATGTAACTTAATTCCTAAAAGGTTTTTTTTTTTTTTTTCGGAGAATATAAGCCATTTTAGATCATAGTTTTCATTATTATGATATAGAAATTAATGTTTTTTAAGATTATTTAAAGTATTTGCAGATATGACGTCACTTGGGGCATTTTAGGCATTATACTGATTGTGATGTGTGATTGCTTATAAAAAGTGCTCTGTCTCTGTCTGTCTTCTCATCTGTTATCCATCTATCAAATCAGTCGGAAGCAAATTATAATACATTTATCTTGATAGCAAAGGACACATTTCTAATAAGCCTTTTCACAAGTGACGTCACACGAAGGAAGTTGCAGCTTTTTAGTAAAAATATTCATTTTTTTTATAAAAAGTTCTAAAACACGGCTTGTTAAACAAAAATCTCAAAATGGTTTTCGAATTAACACACCTTTACATAATTTAATCTAAGCGGATTGAAATTAATGTTGTTTATTTTGAGCTATAAAACCAATTATATTCACTGCCCTCCTAGACGTAGCAGGCCTATTGAACTGACTAGAATTGCTACGCCCCGTAGCTATAACTGCAGTGACGAAGACGAAACCTGCAAAATATACCACTATGACACCACTAAGTTCCAATGTCAAGCCAAACTTTTACAACGAATGGGTAGGTACAACTATCATCCTTCGATCACCTGCAATCTATTTTCAGTGGTGGAAATGCATTTCAAAATCAATTTCTGCGGGTCTCGACCGCCAAATGCATTGAGCCTTGACAACTCAACTCAACCACAGGATGATTGGATCTGTGTAGTAAATTGTTTATTTAATTTTTTAATATTGGCGTGATTTTCACCGAATGAGTCACGAAACTAAGTACATATACGTATATGGGGCGTTTGGTATCTGAAATATGATAGGTCCTAAATATTATCATAATTTTATGAATGCTAAATACTTGAATATTTACAAGAAGTTATCATGTATAATTAATATGTAATGGTCTTTGCCTGTATAAAGCAATGTTTATGGTCAATTCTTGCAAAATGCTTCAAAACTGTTTGGGTAGCCACATCATAATTGGTATTAAAAATCTTTTTGGTATAATTCATCTTGAGTTAAAAGCACTTATACAGTAATTTCACTTTATTTATGTTTTCTCCCAACCGGTTTCGGATTTTACTCCATTTTCAAGGGAAGATGTTAATAACATTTTGTACATTGTCATTGTTTAAGTTGCTCAGAGCTAGTGCCTGGAGTCAATGAAATGTATCTACCCTTGAAAATGGATTAAAATCTGAAACCGGTTGGGAGAAAACGTAAATAAAGTGAAACTACTGTACAAGTGTTTTTTTAACTCATGATGTGTTTCAAGTTTCACCAAGTGCCGACAATAGCAGGTACTTATAAATTTAGTATAATTATTAATATTAGTAACATTTTTCATGAGTTACAATTTAATAAATAATAACATAGACCTAAAGGACATCATTCATTTTGGGCTAAATCTGAAAGTGCCGGCCAATTAAAAATAATGTTATATTTCGTTAGAATATGTAATTATATTTATTTGTTACTATGAGACCAAAGCGGTAGGGTCATTCTCTGCTTTATTATATGAGTTTGAAAAATCGATATTTTTTTCTGGGCTAAATATGAAAGTGCCGGCAAAAACAAATATAATTTTATATTCCATTAGAATATGTAATTAGATTTATTTGTTACTACAAGACAAAATATGTAGGGTCATTCTCTGCTTTATTATATGACTTCGAAAAATCTATATTTTTTTTGGCTAAGTATGAAAGTGCCGGCCAAACAAAAATAACGCTATGTTTCGTTAGAATATGTAATTGTATTTATTTGTTATTATGAGACAAAAGCTGTAGGGTCATTCTTTGCTTTATTCTGTGAGCTCGAAATCGATATTTTATGCTTTTTATAAAGGCGTATGATTGATGGCATAAAATGGATTGTTTTTAGTGTAGAAAAACATAATCACGAGTATGTAATACTATAATAAGTCTCTAGAGTATTGCACATTTATAATTGAACTAAAATATTACTTTGAGTAACAAACAAATCAGTGTCTAAAACCCCGTTTCTGCGTAAACAAGGATAATTATAGATTGGGTTTGGGTTTTTTTACCTGACGCAATCAGCCTCGCTACAGGTGAGATAGAAATATAAGCGCAACCATAGGAGGGAGCGAGACGCTAAATCCTTATCTACACGTAATTGTCACACAATTAACGGTGGTAAGTACAAGTAAAAAAAGGAGAAAGGGTTAATTAACATTTAGTTATCCATGGGACTTATGTTACATCGGATGGGACTTATGTTACATCGGACGGCTATCTCTAAGCACGCGACCTCTGGTTAGTGGACAGTTACTGTTTTTACATCATGGACGAACAATTGTGTATAAGGTGTCGTGAAATAATTGGGGGGAGGCGCTGGTACACCTGGGTTTCTCGAGAGCAAGAATTCATCGATATTGCTCAGATTGTTTTAGAAGAATTAATGGAAAATCAAGTAAGTATTGACCTACAGTTATTTTTGCACTAAAGAGTGATATATTATATTTTATTGTTAAAACGATGTTGTCGTCATTAATTTTGAACCCTGCATTGCATTTTGAGTCAGATCAACACTGTTGTTTAATCAGAATGACATTCCTATATGTCTAAATGTAAGGATGCTATGGACTGCCCTGACCAGCTCAACGTGTGCGTAAAACTTGCAACAAAAGAAGAACGTGTCTCTTATATGAGTCTACTACAGAGATTCTGCAGAGATGATTCTTGGTTTCTTAAGAACTTGCTCATACTTATACGTACATACAAACACTAAAGTATGAATATTAATGTGTAAGGAACAGAAAGGATTCCGTTATTGGCCTTTGTTTTAGTAGAGTTACCATTTTTCTTACTTGTTTTGTACAGTGCTGCGCATTTAAGTTTCATTGATAAATAAATAACGTGGCTATGTCTATGAGATAACAATATGATATGTATATTTTTTTGTTGTTCTAGATGCCACCAACGGATTTCATTTGCCGAGCTTGTTGGCAAAGGGCAGAAAGGACACATCAACGAATTTTACGGGAAGTACGCCAGGACAACGTTGCTGAGGAAAATAATAACGAAAACCGTCAAGCTGCAGGGTCAACATTAGCACTACCTGGTTTCAAGCGTACTCCCAACACTACTGTAAATTGTGTTTTTGAGCATTGTTAGAATATGTCCAGACTCCGCATACCACAAAACATTATTTGTCGTATGTTATGTCGTTACAACCTCATGATTCCTGAAAATGGCCGCGTTTGTGAAGAACACTTGCAACAAAATGTTTGGCATGAACTCCCACTGCAAAATAACTTAATGGAAGAGTTCACTGCAAATCAGATTGTTTACACTCTCACCATAGCGAAAAACCACATCACATCTGAGTTTTTAAACTTCGAGGAGTACGAAGACATAAATCCAAGTGAATTCCGCACGTGGACCAGTATTACGAAAGAACAGTTCTCTTCTTTGTTAGAAAATGTGCCCAGCCTCAATAATAATCGATGCAAAAAAACTATGCTCGCAGCGGTATTAACAAAAATGCGGACCGGAGATTCCAATGTAAGACTAGCCTCAATATTCAAAATGTCCGAATCAACTTTTCAAAGAATGTTGAAGAAAGGTCGTGAAGCATTGATGGCGGACTATGTGCCGTCACGAGTTGGTTTCGACCACATGACCCGTGAGGAAGTGGTCCAACGAAACTTGATAGTCCCAGAAAGACTTTTTGGCAATCCAGACAGTCCAATCAATGAAAGGAAAGCTGTGACAATGTGCGATGGTACTTATATCTATCATCAAAAGAGCTCTAACTATTTCTACCAACGGAAATCGTATAGTGGTCACAAGTATCGTCACCTTCTCAAACCAATGTTATATGTATGCTGTGATGGTCATATAATAGAGGTTTCTGGACCTCATGCTGCAACTACTTCTGATGCGGTGATTATGAACAACTCTGTAGATAACGAAGAAGGCGGTTTTCATTGGTTCTTTAGGCCGGGGGACGTATTTATTTTAGACCGCGGATTCAGGGACTCGGTGAGGTCCCTTGAAGACTACGGCTACGTAGTGCATATGCCGGAGACAAAGAACCGAAGGGAACTGCAGCTTACCACTGACCAAGCCAACAAGTCTCGGCTTGTGACCATTTGTCGTTGGGTGATCGAAGTCATAAATGGACGTTTCAAAATAGATTTTCGCCTATTAAGAATAGTCCACAGTAACCGATCACTAAGACATATGATGGACTACTTTAGAATTGCTGCAGCTCTTATAAATGACTTCCATGTCCTGATCGACAATAATGTGCATGCTAATGAGTTTTTAAGAATTATTAATGAAAGAATAACTCTGCCTAATAGATTAGCAGATCTTGTCATCACTAATAACTACAATAGAAGGAGAGCACATTTCCAGTCGATGACAGCCAATACGCCGGAATTTGACCAGTTCCCCAGATTTACGCAAGAGCAACTGACATTGTTTGCCTTGGGCAGCTATCAAATAAAGCAGGCTCGAAGCTATTATGGGGAGCATATTCAACCTGATGGTGCGTTTATCATAGAGCTTGGTGGAGACATGCCAGCTCAAGAGGTTCGGGAACTGGATGGAAGAGACCTTTGGCTTATAAGAGGTCGCATACAGTCAAGACACGTTCAAGCCAAAACTTACTACGTTTACATCGCCGTTGAGCCAACTTTACTCGGAAGAGAAGCAATTCCTCATTACTACTGTAGCTGCAATATTGGGAGACGTACATTAGGATGCTGTGCACACGTTATGACCATCATATGGTACATGGGTTTTGCGCGGCATGATCCCACCATAGTTCCACCGGCAGAGGGTCTGGAAAATATAATAGTCAGACAGAACGAATATTAACCTTTTTACTGTTTTGTTTTTTTCAAATAAATATTTTATTCCATGTTACCGTTTTATTCAGATTTAAACCAATTAATTTATTATTTATTAAGTTAGATAAGTGAAATTCAGGTTAGTTTATTGAAAAAGTATGAATATGACTATTTATAGCTGGTGAAAGAGTACAGAGAATAACCCCTGTGCATTGATTTCATAGTAAAATATGTTCAAAACATCTTTTCTGCACAACAAATCATTAATAATGTGATATTTTTTCGAAAATTAATACAAAAATAATAATTTTCGAAATCATCTAACTAAGTAGAGAATGACCCTACAACTTAGGTACCATAGCAAAAAATGAATATAATGACACATTTTATCGAAATATAACATTATAATTTTTTGGCCGGCACTTTCAGATTTAGCCCAAAAATGTATGAACGCTGAATGATGTCCTTTGTGACAACTTTCTGTCGCGTCATTTTGTAAAATATGTGTTTATTGGATTAATTTATGTATGAAGTGACGTGACGCTCTTGTAAACACACATTTTTCTTCACGATTTTTGGAAGGACAATATACTTACTAATATTATTCCCTTCAGGATTGTCTTGTAGCGAATACTTCTTTGTTAGCGCCTCACATAGATAGGGGGTTACAATTCAGAACTTGTACGTCACTTCCGTGATCAACTTCAGGACAGAATTTCACAGATCAAGGCATTTCGTATTTAGTGCTTCTCAATAAGAGTCAGGGGACTGATTTCGTCTCAGAATAAGGAATACAAATAGAAGCCTGGCTAAAATAATACGCGGAGAAAGACACCTATCCTTGATTTTCTTACGACATTCTAGTGCGTTAGAGAGAGATGGATATGTATTAGTTTTTTCTTAATTAGGTAGGTTGTCACTAGTTCGTTGCTTCGCTAGTGATGTAACAATGTCGATTTTTGACTAGGATAAATAAACCAAATCGAAATGAACCACGACCAATCTGCTTACCACACATTATATCGTATCAAAGTGTGAAAAAAAAGAGAATGCAGGAGGCACCGACCTTTCTGGTGACATCCTCTTGCTTTGGAAGGAGGCCAAGAGATTAATAGCAAAGTGGTCTCTGTCTACCCCAGTGGGACACATGTTATATTGTGCAAATAAAGAATTAATAAAAGGATATCTTTCGTTTAGCATAATATTTTTTATTAAGTACAAATTACTATATCGTAGGCAGGTAGGTACATAAGTTAAGTCCAAAATTGTGCTTGTTTCTAGAACAAAAAATGCTGTAGCTTGTATCAGAGATACAACCGTAAACTATTTAAGTGGATACTTTTTAAGTCGCCTCTTAACTCAATCAAATAGATGTTCGTTGATGTCGCGTCTTTGTTCAATCAAGGAGGAAGGAATTAATCGCAACAATAGAAATCATAATAATCATAGACTTATAGGATTTGTAATAATAATATTATGTCAATGATGTGCGATGACAGCGCAATTACTACAGAGGTAATTTCATTTTTTTTTATTATTTCTATCAAATAAACATCAACTTATCTTGAATAATAACTAACAAATAATGAACGATTAAAATACCTAATAACCTGTAATAAGAAATCAAATTATGCGCAGTTCAAGTCAATAAGCATTCCCAAAATTCATTTCACGATAGAACTACCCTGTCAAAGTACTTTTATTGTCAACCACTAAGTACGAAAATGTCTTGATCTGCGGAATTTCTTCGTGAAGTCGATCACGGAAGTAACGTACAAGTTCTGAACAGGCCTTTCAGAACGATTTGCGAACATAGAAGTATGCACTTTTCTACACCACAGACATCCATAGGTACTGGTTCTGTTGCCTAAAATTGAAAAATTATCGAGTTAATATACTATACCTAGTATATATAGTAAAGCACGTACCTATTTACAAGATTGATAATGCAATTATACATAATTATTTAAAGGTTACCAATGTGTCTGTATCTGGTAAATATAACGTCGGTAAAGCATCTGCTTTTAACCGTCTCCATTTTAAATTTTCGTTTGATCCAAAAGAATCCGGCATAAAGTGTTTCGAACAAATATGACTGCTTTTTTAAATTGCCCAATTTGTTCCAATTATTCGTCTAAGCCATTCACTTTTTGATTCTTCCCTTTTTGGAAATCTGTAACAAAAAAATATAGCGATATTTATTCGGCATTATTTTTCTTTTAACTCGCGCTGCAATTAATCTGCGGTAAGTATTATCCTTTATGCACGGCTGCCGCGGGAACCAATGTTCGATAGTTTGCCACACGGACTTTAGTACATCACTATGCAAAAAAACATAACCTCTAATAGTCGGCAGAAAATCTATATAAAACAGGCAAATATCGGTGTAGAATTGAACACGAGTATGATTTACAAGAACTACTATTATTGTTACTGAGTTTTAGGTATGATCCTGCAACTTATTAACATAAAAACTATCAGAACTCACCGATGAAATGATATTGCTTCATTGTTGTTTTCTTTTTTTCCTGTATGCGATTTACAGCCTTCAATCGCACAAGACATTTTATTACAATGTTAAAAAACAATCAACACAAACAATAATAAATCACATTTTCACGAATTTTGAGAGTAAGAGCACCAAAATATTTAATTTCTCTCGGTGAAGCTGTAAACTTTTGCAAAATGCATTAGACATTTCGATGCCACCAAATTAAGATGTGATGCACGCAACGAACGATATTACAACAAAACGATACAATGATGAGACGTATTTAATTTGATGGTATTATAATTATTAAAATACATCGAAATTACATCCAACTGACATTTGCTTGATTCAATCTAGTGACACACCAGGAAAAAATATAAAGTAAGTGCGATCCGTCGTTTCATTCACTCGTACACAGGAGTAATTTACGTTAGATGAGTACAATGGCTAATGCCCAGTTCTTATTTTAGCCAGGCTGAGGCTTCTATTTGTATTCCTTATTCTGAGGATTTCGTGAAAGAAAGTGTAGGATAACCTTTTGTTTTTGACGAATGATTAATTGTCCATTTTTTATTATAGATTAGTACGTTTTTTTAATCGTTCATTGTTTATTATTACTTTATTAGTTATCATCTTATCATTCATGATAAATTAATTTTTATTTGATTGCAATAAGTTTGTTTGTTTGAGCCGTTTGTTTACCTACATCAAGTTCCACTGTAAATCAAATATGTTTAAAAATTTTAAAACAGTACCAGTAGGTACTTATTTTTATATCTCATAAAATTCAAAGTGAGCTATATTTTAAACAGTGGGGCTAAAAGCCAAAAGTGAGCGGCGGCGCCGTTTTAAAAAATTAGTTTTTTTTTTAAATAGCTACATACTGCTTGATCCGTCTCAAGCGGATTCAGAGTCTATCCCTCACGGCCAGCCCTGGATCTAGGGGGTTGGGCATAACAAGGCCCTTGCTCCGGGCGGCAAATTCAAATTCGGTAACCCTATGTATCGAGTAACAACCTGGAGCATTTTGTACAGTCAGCAAATAAGTATTTGTATTTGCTGACTGTACAAAATGGTCCAGGTTGCGCCCCGCAGTACCCTATTTATTATTATTTGTTCCTACACAACTACAAATTGGTCCCATGTCGCTGAAAACGATACTGAATCGATTTTTCAAATAAATCGATCTTTGGTAAAATCAGGCTGACTCAACATAGGACGTGCCATGGCCGAATAACCATGGATGGGACGTGCAAAGTCTTCAGACTGTAGGCATCCAAAAATGCATAGTCACGTAATGTACAGCCATGGAATGGCACGACCCGTTGAGCGGTTTTTCAGACTGAGCTTGATCAAGCTTTCAGAGACAAAAGTATCAAAAAGCTAAGATTATTTTTTAATCTGTGGGCAGTGATTTGTTGTGAGCTAAAAAATTTCAATTCATGTGTCAAACCCAACAATAGGTCCCTTCACAAAGAAATATTTTGTAGTGTTTATTTTGTGTTTTTTTTTATCTACATTACTTAAATTACAACACGTTAATAATAGTTCGATTTTTCATTCAACTTTCAAAATATTCATCCTATGCATTGTGTGTGGCTAATTGTAAAAATATAGGAACACAACGTTTCCATGAGGATTTATTACGGAAAGAACAATGGTTTTCAAGCAGAGGTCACACTCTGTTGTATAGCAATGTTTGTCAGAATCCGAAAGATGGCAAGGTCCGTTGGACAAATTAAGGAAAAGAAAAGAAAACTACGAAATCACTAGCGCATACAAAACGAAGCAAACATGAAGCGTCAATTTTGCCGAATTCTGCCTAAAAAAAAATTGAAAAACAGAAGAATCGAGTGCTGCCAGAAAGACATTTTTTGACACTTCTAATACAAGCTGCGCCATCTATTGAGTCGTTAGGTACTACATTTTATTTTAATTTGTCTTTAAAAGGTCCTATTCCGAGGGTGTAATTTCGGGCCGTATATTACATGCCATGCGTAAGCAGTACGGGCCTAAATTGCAAGCCAACATAGCTTCGAATTACGCTACTGTTCATTCCTGGATATACGTAGATATGCATTCCTGGTCTTACATTAGGTCTGTACTGATTTTGTACAAGCCGTATTCTATGTACAAAATACAAAATATAAAATATTTAAGTAAAATTGGACGTGTTTTACAACGGCCAATTTATATTTCAGAGTTCCTTCGCGAATTCGCTGAGAGTGTAAAAGTCCGACGCGGTACTGTAGCGGTGACTAAGCTATCGAAGCCAGCTTTCTAGACTATTCAAACAGTAGGTATATATACATGTCGCAGGTCAATTGTCAGAGCCGTGAAATTAAAATTTCTCTAGTGAAATCATAATTCACGGTAGTTTTTTGTTAGGTTTTTTATAATCTAACCTAACCTATTGAAATTATTATTTCACGGCTTTGACAATTTGCCTTGGATATATTAAAAAAAATCGGAAGCAACGAAGGAGTGCGCCAAGCCGCGCCGCCGCCGCGTGCTATGAAAAGGACACGGACTAACAACGTCAACGTCAACGAACGTCTGCGATGAATTGCACGGTGTCAGGCAACGCGCTCCGGCCGCCACAGCCGTTGCTTATAGAAAATAAGAGTCCCTGACTTTTATGCTATTTTAAGTACAAGAACAGTGACTCTCTGGGAAAGACAACGAAATGGTAAAAATTCCATTTTATCCGCTGTTTGTTTGGATCACTGGTTTGATAACCACTTCATTGCACATTGGTTGCTTGTGCATCGTAATGACAATGAAAATTTTTAAGTAGATATAGCAATAGGTATTAATTATTTATCTTATTTTATTTTTCTAACTAGTCCCTCAGATTTTAATGTTTTTTTTTTTTCTTTAGTTTTCTCTTTAAATGGGTTTTGTATGGTCCAATACCTACTTAATGTGACCTAAAATAAAGATATTATTATAATATCAAATTAAAATTATTTGGACGCCACTTTTGTACCGTTTTTGTACATCCAATAATCCTCGTCTCGTAATGTACGCCGCCGTGAATGGAATCAATCTACATAATACTATAAATTTCCATGTTAAAACTATTTCCATATGTACATACTATTTCCATGTTTAACTTAAAATACATTCTGTAATGTACGTCCCCAGGATCCAGGTACATGTACATGAATTACAGACCATGCATTACTGGGTTGCGCATAACTGGATGTACATTATTTAGACGTGCATTTTATGGACCGAACTGCTGTCAACCAACTCGCTCAACTCGAGCCAGTGTTGGGAACTGTACAATAATTATTGTATTCTTATAATAATTTGTGATACGAAACAAAGTTGTACCATAAAACATAGCTTTCTCATTATTGTTTGCATTTGTACAATATTTTGAGATTTTTTACAATAAAGGTACAACATATTGACAAGCAACTTTAAAATTTTCAAAATGAACGAAACCATCACTAAATCTCTGAGAAAACCCTTTTTGACTCAATTATATATTTATTATTATTATTATTATTTATTGCTATGTATTTATTCTGTGTCTCTACACAGTACCATTGTACCAAGTAATAGGCTGATTGCGCTGCGTTTCCTTTGCTTTTACTGGAATGAATTTTAAAAACAAAAGTGGAGAATTTGCCTGAGAGAATGTGTGTTCTTCTGTAGTATCGGTCTATGTCTATTTCTTTGTCATTTTTTGCCAAGTGTGTTAAAATCCATTTTGAAGTGGTAACTTGATCTGCGGGTGATCCAGAGTGAGGGCGAGCTTCTATTCCGTATGTAACTCCCACCCACACATATTCTTTATTCCAATAGAGGAAATGATGTTTGTAAACTTAGATAAAAACAATGTTTCTAAACAACTTTGTAACGAAAAAGTGATAATAATACCTAATAGGTACCTATATGTTCAACTGCAGTTTTTTGCTGTACAATTAATCACATTACTGTTTGTTTAAATTAATTTTCTATACCTGATTAAAAAATTGAGAAATTGTGGCTCTTTCTGTTATTTTCAAGTTGTTTCCTCTTGCAAGTAGCACTTGCATTTTTTCAGAGGGGTAATCTGTATCAAAAACTAAGTTAATCCATTAAAGAACTATGCCGAAAAAATACAATAATTCTCCCAAAAGTACAATATATTTTACAATAATTCTCCCAAAAGTACAATATTGTTTTGCTTGGAAACACCATAATTTCGCACCAACCATTTCCCAACACTGACTCGAGCAGCAAATTA
The DNA here is from genome assembly GCA_934047225.1 of Ypsolopha sequella. NCBI lineage: Eukaryota > Metazoa > Arthropoda > Insecta > Lepidoptera > Ypsolophidae > Ypsolopha > Ypsolopha sequella. The sequence goes on from OW203996.1 coordinate 18,048,798, forward strand.
TAATTTGTGCAGCAAGTGTTGTCTTTCATGTTGTTGTGTTTTTGTCTTTTGTAAATCTTAACTTTCTGGGAATTTCTATTTTAAATAGGTCACGCTTTAATTACAGCTTTAGGCGAAAGAGTAAAAAATGTTATCGTCACTTATAAAAGAACATCAAGCACGACAAACAGCAAAAAAAATATCGCAAGGTAGGTAAATAAAAATAACCCAAACAACACTGTTTTATTGAAATTAAAAAGGATCTATTATAATCATAACTGCACATATTTTCAGAACAGAAACGAAAAGAGGCCATAGTAGCAGCTAATGACTTAACACAGGCTTTGGTAGATCACCTAAATGTTGGGTAAGAAAGAAAACAATGTGATAAGAATACCAATGTTACTAAAACACTTCATTATCTTTCATAATCAAAAAAATAAATGGTGAATATTTTATTTTACAGCGTAGCACAGGCATATCTGAATCAAAAGAAATTGGATGCTGAAGCCAAGTTACTACATCAAGGAGCTATAAACTTTGCAAAACAAACACAGCAATGGGTTGCTTTAGTAGAGAACTTCAGTAGCGCCCTAAAAGAAATTGGAGATGTTGAAAATTGGGCTCGAAGCATTGAGAGTGACATGAAGATAATAACTGACACTCTTGAAAACGCATATAAAATTACTCAAGAACAACCAAGTGTGAGTCAATAAAATATAGTGGTAAACTATTTCATGGTTTGTCTTACAGTAGGTACATTGTACAATACCCACACAGCGAGTTTAGAAGAACAACCATTTGAGACTCACTTGTCCCGTCTTCATCAAATGATGAAAGGGACAAATGTATATGAATAAGCCAGACATATAACATTTATCCTGGTCATTTGCGTAATTTAATTCACAGAACTTTTAGGTTTGACTTATTTTTCAAAAATATTAGTTGCGAACGGCTTAGCTTCTAGACCCCCAGGTTTTATTGAATTTGTTAGGTACTTAGGCATAGAAAACACAGAATTGGTCTTCTTAAAAACGTAGACTACCTAACATTGAAGTGATTTATGCCTTGGTTAAATGATTTACACATAACAAGTACAGTGGTGAGACAGTACTTGGCCTATACAGACAGTACCAGTCTAAGTACTGTCTCGCCACTGTACTCATTACGAGTAATCAAGGCATTACTACTGTAATATTTATTTTGATTCATAGAGTACAGTCGATTCTGAAGGCTTTAATTTTAGTGCTGTCAAATAAAATATATTTAAAAAAAAAGCAGTTAAAACTGAACGTTTCCAGTAATGTGTACTTAGTCACGTAATTTATTATAATAAACTATTTTACAATGAAAAAAAATATGAGAGTACTAAAACTAAAATTAAAGCCTCCAGAATTGGCTCCAAAACAGTAAAAACAAAACGTAAGTGTAATATTGCAATAGGTACACGACTATATTCGTGAAAGCGTTCATGTAAAACTTCGTAGGACGGAACGTACACGTCATATTTAAGGTAAATTCAAACCAACTTCCAAAAACAACAATCACCTCAACATTGGAAAAGAATAGTGGGTGTGGTTATCAAAATAAACAGATTCACCACACTCAGCTGTCGTTGGTATAATGCCGGCGCCAGACATGTGGACACTTATTTGCACACTTCTTCGACGACTTTGTACACACATTTGGCGCACCTGCCACACATGCTTCGCAAACTCTTTTCTCCACAGTATGCTGGTAGACAACAAAGGAGATGGACGACGATTTCGTGGACGCAGTGTGCTTATACTATTTATGTGTATGTAATTATTTTTTACATGAGCAACAAAATATATCGAAAATATATATATATGGTTCCCCTTGCAGCAACTCAATAAATTCTAGGACGCATTCGTTACTCCAGTCCATTTTGTACGATCAAGCACGTAGTGTCTCACACAACCATTCCGTACAACAGCGCTCGCGCAACTGGTCTTTGCAAATAGTGTGGCAGGCTACGCACTTATTTGAACACATTCCTTTGATGTGCGCTAAAAAACCGATACCGCTCGGCAAAGTGCAAAGCTGTGTACAAACTTTGGAACACATAGACAAAGTCTCGTGCCACACAGTGTGTCCACTCGAGTGTTCAAATAAGTGTACACATGTCTGGCGCCGGCTTAACGCTTACGTAAATAAACCCCTATGGATTTCATGACCGACCATTAAAATGTCAAACCACCACCATAGTCCATACCATGGTGGTTCGTAGTGGCCTGAAGTTAGCTGCACAATCATGTTTGACAGCCAATTTTTCCCAACAACTATTAACGTTTGTTATGAGGGTCGTGACCGAATCTTGGGTGTTTTTGGTGGAAAATATTGGTTTATTGTGATCTCATGACCACTGTTTCTGATAACAAATGTCATTTGTTTGTCAAAACCTCACTCCACTTGAATTTTTATCGTTGATATCTTGTAATTTTTTCATCAGTCTTCAATTAAAAGTAATTCACTTCGGTGGTCTGAGCTCCTCAACAAATCGTTCTGTAAAGAAAGACAATTTTTTTTAGGAAGCTCTCACCAGTTTATCAGTTTCTTCTGGTAAGATATCATCATCGCGCTTTTTATACGAATCTAAGGAGGATTTTTATTTCTCTAATTTTTTCTTCTTTTTTCAATGTAGGTAAAGCAATAATTTTGTTGGGAAAAAATAAACATGTCTCAAGATTCTACTCCGAGAGTCCTTTCTATTCAAAGCCATGTCGTTCATGGATATGTTGGCAACAAAAGTGCTGTATTTCCCTTACAGGTATGTATTTTTTTTATTTATTAGGTTATAATTATTTTTTAGGTTACTATTATTATATTATTTATTAGGTTAGCTTTTATTTAGAATTCCATTAAAATTTTAATAAAACCTATGATTTATTGACAATTTCACTGGTGAAATAAATTTATAGACTAAAACCTCCATAAACCCCCTCTAAATATGATGAAGATCAAGCAAAATTCTTACTCAGCTTCTCAACAAACAAGCAGATATATTCAGATAACTATTGCTGAACCTAATATTTTAAAAACTGGTCAAGTGCGAGTAGAACTCATAACCCCACACTCCATCCTGTTAAGTACCTACATCAAATGAGTTAGTAGAATTGAATAATTTAACAAAACATATCATAACCAGGGATAGGATAATCGGATGGATATATATGTAAAGACGAAAAAATTGAGAAAGTTTGTAGACTTACAAACGGTATGTTTTCTTATAAGAAGCTGACTCTACACCTGAGTAGAGTCTGCTTCTTATAATATTATTTTCAAAGTAAAATCTTGGAATTACGGAATTGCTTAAAATGTTATGATGTACCTAATACTCAATAGATGTTACTGTAAATGTATATTATTGAGAATTCCTAGGAAATTTATAAAATGCCAAGCTTATTTAGGCCAAACAGAGCAAAAGGCAAAACAGAAGGCCAATCAAAATAAAATAAATAAATAGATAAATCGGCTTGGCATTTTATAAATTTTCTAGAAATTGTACAATTTCTAAATACATAATATACTTTTATAATAATAATAATAATAATAATAATAATAATAGCCTTTATTAATTTCCCATGCAATTTCAAAATTTACATTACACTATATAATGCACAAAATTCGGAAACAAGTGACAAAACAGATTAAAATTAAATTATAAATTAATGATTAATGATTAGACACATATAAAAATTGTGATAATAATAATAAATAAAATTTCATTAAATTATGAATTATTGTGCCACTCCCGATTGGTGGGATACCCATTTTAGGGCAAAGGCCTCCTCCATTCGATGCCAACTGATATGATATACTTTTATGGTAACATCTTTTGAATATAAGATACATTGTCGTAACATTTTATGCTATGCCATAGTTTTCATAATTTTTACTATCAAAATAAATAATATTTTAAGAAGCCGACTCGACACCTAAAAACTTTTTCAAGGATTTTCCTACTTTAGGTATATATCAATCCGTTTATCCTATCCCTGATCATAACATACCGTTGAGACCTCATACTTCGCCTGGATTTTGACAAACTTTGTAGCACTGATCTAAAACTACTGATGTTTTCTAAATGAGATTGTGATAAAAACTAATCTATTTGACTGTGGCTATGCATACGGAATATTGACACTTTGAGTAAATGACTATTCAGGTATTTTTCCCTAACCTTATATAGTTTGTTAAATTTTTTGATTGATTTTAACTTTAATCATATATCGATGGACAGACAGACAGCAGAGTGACATTAATAATAGGGCTCCATTTTGTCCTTTTTGCCAAACTTAAAAATCGGCAATGATAGGATTTTTACACGGTAATTATCCTTTGGTCCCCTGTTTGTACAGCAAAATTTGATTGACAGAAGAAGAGTTTAAGTTTTGTTCATCATTTGGATTGTCACTAAACGTGAGAAATACAAATTTGCTTAAATGGAAAATGCGAAAATGTGAGTTGTTACTCATTTTTCTGGGCTTCGAGGAAATAGCCCACTCGTAGAGGAAATTTCATCTATGAGCCCACTATATTTTTAAATGTTGCTGGCAAATGTCTTGCATACTCATCCGTGCAATATTTTTCGGTACCTAAATGATTTAGGTTATGTAAAGGTTAAGTAAAGATATAACCATACCTTTAAAAAATAGGGCTATTTTTATTTTATAACCGTAGTGTAACCTATTTTCTCAACTGCTTTCAGTCTACCTTTAAAACAAAGCTCTCCCTATCATTATTCATACAGGTAGCATAACCTCATACCTTAACTGCTTTCAAGACATGCCGCCCCTTAGGAAAAAATATGTATTATAAGATAAAATTAAAATACCTATCCACCTATATTTAATTATTCAAGAAGTAATAAATGGACAACTTAATTATACCCTTTGGATACATAGATAATAATTAATCATAAGTGTCATGTCAAGTTGGTCGGTCACTAATAATAACTGATAACTGCATGTGAAGTAAGTTTGTCTTTGATTAGGTTTTTAGGGTTCTGTAAGTCACTTTCTTGTCCATCTGCCTGTCCGTTAACACTTCTTCACATGGGTTTGTCCCTTTCATTTAGAACTGAAACGGTTGCATGTAGTCCGAACCTAAGTACAGTATGTGCGCGAATTGAATGCATTAGGAACCTGAGGTAAAGCGCGGTAGCACCGCTGTATATCTTGTGTTAGTTAATAGCCGTTTAGCAGGCGTATTGTGAAAAACCCACCTTTTTCTAATTAATCAGAACAGACTATTTTAAATTTATTTTCTACAATCTGGCTGCTATACTCTACTTCATATGAACATGAAAAAAATACTATTGAAGGAAAATACAAATGTTTTATGTCATAAAACCTTGAAAGCCCTTTCTTTAAAGAGTGTAGGCCAAATGAGGAAGGTTCGTGATAATAATAATCATTGAATAATAAGAGAGTTAAGTATTATTATAATATAAATATTAACATTAACCTTCAGTGATCAATCTAAGTAATTATATTGACCTTGTCTTTTATCAGTGGACTTCATAAAGTATTACTAGGGAATCAAAATATTTGCGGTAGGACAGATTCTAATGAAGCTAATTATACAATCTTTGCCCCGTTTTAGGCTTGGTGGTTATTTTATCGACACCCCTTGTACCCTATGTGTTGACCAGTATCCGTAGCACGATAACGCGCGACTTTGTCACCCGTTTTGCGTTATGAGAGGATAGGTCGATTGGTAGTTTGCGTGCGATATAACGAGTGACAAACGAAGTTGCACGTCATCATGCTACGGTTGCAAAGCCACTACGATACAAAGAAAACCAAATGCAATTCCGTTGGGTGGTTCTCGCGTTAAAATGGAACATACTTACATAAAGACTTAACTTTTTTTACAAATTCATTAGTTATTATAGATACTTATATCAAACCGCCTCTGCGGCGTACAATGGGCTTACGCTTGGCCTTATCGAAAGCGTAGATAAGACCTAGGATGAAGAGCGTTCACCCATAAACTGGGAGAGTGACAGCAGGCGGGGCGTTAATCAGTCTTTCCAGGGACTTCCGAGAAAATCTACGGAAGTCGGCCGATTGACTGACGCTACTATGCAACTTCCTGTAACCACTCCTTCGGTAGAACTACTTGTAACGTCAATTTGTCTTCGGAAGGCACGTTAAGCTGTTGGTCCATTTGTGCACGAAGTGCGGCGAAAGGCTCACCACCCATCACGTTTGGGACGTAATATTCGTCGGTGAAAAGCGGTTGAGCTAAATCTGCACTGTGACTTGCTTTGTACTGTTCACACTTGGGAACACTTCTAACACCCCCTCGGGGATTTATGTCGTAACGATATGTTTTTGTTAAATCTTACAACAACTTGTTTTATGTAATTCTAGGTTTTGGGATTTGAAGTGGACTCTATAAATACTGTCCAATTTTCGACACACACTGCTTACAAGCACATCAAAGGAAATGTCCTCCAAAATGAGGAGATGGAAGAACTGATTGAAGGCCTCATACTGAACAATGTAGATTTCTACACACACTTTATGACGGGCTACTCGAGATCCCCAGATTCTTTAAAGCAAATTGCAGAAATAATCAAGAAGTTAAGACAGAAGAATCCTGGACTTATTTACGGTACGTTATATATATATTTTTTCATTTTTTTTTCATGAATTTGTCCCATTCTTGGACAGGCAAGGGTATCTATACGGTTTCATAACCGCACATTGTTTTGCTTGCGTTGCAGCCTACTTTATTTACTTAGCGACAATTTTATATTTTACCGTTTTTAACGTAGTACAAAAATAACTGTCGATACCGACACACATACTAAGAGACCATGATAGCCTTTTCTTTGGTGTTTTATTATTTTCCATTTTGTTATTATATTAGGCAAAAACCTCGTCTGATACTATATTTTATTAATAATTCAAGTCCTATGTTGAGGTCTCATCCAGTTTTACATTTTTTTTTTTATCTTTTGGCGGTGTCTGCTGTTTTAAGCGCCAGTTTTTGCCAGTGTCGAGTCAGATTCTGACATAGTAATTCAGATTCTTATGGTAGATGTGTAAATAATGTTCAATTGTGATAAAATAGGTTTGTCTAGATTGCCCAAACTAACACATGCAAGTGTTGTGTGTATTTTTGTTAAAAATATATATATATATATATATATATGTTTATTTGCAACCAAAAAGTCCAAGCATATCTCGCACATCTCCCAAAACAGAACCAATTTTGATGAAACTTTTCATTTAATTCTCTTTCAACTTCAGTCACGGTAAAAAGATCATCAACATCAGGTTGGTAGTTTAAAATTACAGTCAACTAGCTTTTGCCCACCACTTCTTCTGCGTGGTTTTCTTTTACCTGTCACGGGTGTTGGCGGTTCTTTGGACTGTAAGATGATAATATGGTAATAATATGATAATATGGTAATAATATGATAATATGGTAATAATATGATAATATGGATCTTATTACACTGCCCTGCTCCCGTGACCTAATGAACGAAGAATTTAATTTTTGCCTAAAACTGAATTGTCATAGAAAACTGTATAATTTTACAGAACTTACTTAAGGGTGCATGTAAAGTCAGATTGAGCACCTCATTTTGCATCAATCAGAACTAAACTCTATGTTTCGTGCCGTGTTTGTTACGACCACCAAGAAACATGCGCTCACGAGAAACGGAGTTTTTATTGAATAGCTCAGCTTCTAGATAAAATTATTAAAATATTCCAAGACAAATAGACGAAATCATTGTTCACTTATTTTTAATACAAATTTCAAGGCTGTATGATTTAAGGAAGGCTCTATAACACTCGAAGAACATGAAATTTAAAGATAACTTGGTAATTAATTATTTGAAACGGATCGACTTACGTGAATTATCTCGCGATAAATTCAACTTACAGTAGTTAAAAATCTAATTCAAATTCAAATTCAAATAGTTTATTTTGCAAAGCAGGTATAGATATATACACTTTTTACACGTCAAATTTAATCTAATAAAGAAAATATATGTAATAGAATAATAAATGTACATGAACTAAATTAAAGGTTTATTTAATTTATGTAGCAATATATTTACGATTAAAATGATAGGTAAAATATATATTATACAAGGTAAAATCCAATCAGCCGCCCGAACCCATACCGGAGACCCGGCCAGGGACCAGGAACAAGGTTCAATGATCACCAACCGAGCCCCCAGCACGAATCCAGGCGGCCGACCAAATCCCATCCTATATACTACATACTAATAGGTTACATATATAAATACATGCCTACCTCCGCCCATTCGATTAGTCTTGCTAAGAAGAAGGGCAAGAAACTTAGCAAGATCATGTCTTTATTTCAACATAAAACTTATACTATACAATATATGACTTATATCTACTTTAACCAAGGGATAAGAAAATACAAGACAGTAGGAATTCAGGTTAATGAAAAAAAGAAAAACATATATATCTTTGTCTACCTGTCTCATATAGTCCTTTTCCTTTTACAGTCTGTAATCAATTAATGTTTACACCTTAGAGGAATCATAAGTTAAGAAATTATACTATTTAATTAAATTATAACTTACTACGAGTATCATTATCACTGTAACACCATGCTTCACCATCATCCAAATATTCATTTATTTTATAATATGCCTTTTTCAATAGGCCCTGCTTAATATACAGTTTAAACTTATTCTCTGACAAAGTAAGGACCTCCTTTGGAAGTTTATTGTAAAATCTTATACCATGTCCTACAAAAGAGGTACTCACCTTAGCGAGTCTGATTTTTGGAAAAGCCAGTTTATGCTTATTTCTGGTCTCCTTACAATGTTGCTTACCAAGCCTTGGGAAAGACTCAACATTTTTTCTGACATATCTAAGGACTTGGTAAATATATTCACAAGGAACCGTTAATATATTAATTTCTTTGAACTTTTGTCTTAATGAATCCCGGTGCTTCATATTATAAATAGCCCGAATTGCTCTCTTCTGCAAAACAAAGACTGCGTCTGTATCCGCGGCTCTACCCCATAACAGCATGCCGTATGACATAATGCTGTGAAAGTAACTAAAATAGACTAGTCTAGCAGTATCTACATCAGTAATTTGTCTTATGCGTCTAACAGCGTATGCGGCCGAACTAAGTCTACCACATAGGGCTTCTATGTGGGGACCCCACTGAAGACGAGAGTCTACCGTAATGCCTAAAAACTTTGTTTCGTTAACTAACTCCAGCTTGGACCCCTGCAAAAGCAAATTACCATCCACTTGAATTACATTTGGTAACGTAAATTTTATACACTTTGTCTTTTTTGCGTTTAAAACTAAATTATTTACAGTAAACCAATCAAGCACCAGTGATAAAGTTGTATTCGCGCCGTCAAGGATATCTTTACGTCTATTAACTTTAAAAATAAGTGACGTGTCGTCTGCGAATAATACTATCTTCGTTAAGTCTTTAACTAAATATGGAAGGTCATTTATGTAAATTAAAAACAGCAAGGGCCCTAATATGGAACCCTGCGGGACACCCATTTTAACTAATGCTCCACTTGATTTTACCCCGTTAATGTCTACCTTTTGAATACGATCACTAAGATATGACTTCAATAACGCCAAAGATTTGCCCCTCACTCCGTAGTGATCCAATTTACATAAGAGTGTTTCATGATTAACGCAATCAAAGGCTTTCGAGAGGTCACAAAATACACCAAATGCATCTTGCTTTTCTTCCCAAGCATCAAAAATGTGCTTAACTAAAGCAACTCCTGCATCTGTGGTTGACATCCCTCTAGTGAATCCATATTGTTCACAGTGAAGTAACTTATTTAAATTAAAATGAAATAACAATTGATTAAAAACTATTTTTTCAAAAACCTTACTCAATACCGGTAAAACTGACACAGGTATATAGTTTGAAGGGTCCCCGTGGTCGCCTGATTTAAAAAGGGGGATCAATTTACTAAACTTCATTAAGTCAGGAAAGATACCATCATCTACACATTTATTAAAAATTAATGCCAAATAAGGAGCTATTAAATCAATAACAGAACTTATAACTTTCACAGATAGGCCCCATAAGTCCTCGGTTTTTTTCAAGTTAAGCGATTTAAATGCTTTAATTACAGTTAATGAATTAATATGTTTAAAAGCAAATACAGAAAGACACTGAGGTACGTGATCTATTAAAAGATCCTGCGCAAGCCCAGGGCTTGAATTTAAATCTTTAGTTGTTAAGGAAGGAATTTCAGTAAAGAATTGTTCAAAGGCATTCGCAACTTCTTTATCTCCTGTAACGACTTCATTGTTAATACTTAACTTAAGTTCGTTATCTCGTTTCTTACTTTTCCCAGTTTCAGTATTTATGATGTTCCATACTGTTTTTACTTTGTTATCGGACCTTTTAAGTTTTTTATTCAAGTAGATACTTTTTGCTTTTAAACACACCAATTTAAAGATGCGTGAGTAATTTTTCACGAATTCAGTAAATTTAACATTATTATTGTAGGACTTTATGTCGTATAATTCGTATAAATGATTTCTGCTTTTATAAATACCTGGTGTCGCCCAGTCACTGAAGGTGATTTTACTTTTGTTAGAAAGTTTTTGCATCTTAAACGTATTTTCGAACTCTTTAGAGACTATGTTGAAAAGGTCTAAAAAAGTAACTTCGTAATTTTATTCCCTATTGTCTACTATCTATATTATTTTTATTAAACCGATTGACCAAGTTGCACAATATGAAATGGTGATTTGAAGTTGTGCATCTGACCTTATACGGACCCTTTAAGTTCTATAACTCCTGTTTCGATGCCTGAGAGAGACATAAAACGTTACACAATTCAATACACACATTGAGACAATCAAGTTACAAACGGCCAAATATTCATATACCTTTGTGTTTATAATATTGGTGGTGGTCACAGAACTATTAATAGGAATAGAAAGACCATGAAATCCGTGACTGCGACGCACCGATATGATCAATACGTCAAGACATAACCCGCAGGCCTCTCATTTCTCAACCGAATGCGTTAGAACAAAATATTGTAAAAATGGTGTATTGCAGCGTGGCAAATTGTTCTAACTCTTCAAATAACGCAAATAAGACATCCAAAGGAATTTCATTTCACTCGTAAGTAATTTAACCATGTATTTACTGTGATATTTACAGAATAAACCTCGCGGTAAATAAAATTTCAACCTTACCATGAAATATTTAGCGTCGTAGCGAGTAGCGTTGAAATTAGACAATATTTTGTCCATTGCAGGTTATCATGTGTGTCATGTCATGTGTGAGTGTCACATATTGAGTTAAAATATTAACGCCGCAATGTATATTTTTTCAAACATCATCAACACGGACCTAATTGTGTCGTAGTGCGGCCGCTGGTCATGGCTCTTTACACACATTGGCACAGTGCCATGACGTGTTTGGTATTTTACATCTAAGCTTCATAGAAATACGGTGTTATTTTGGCTGTATGAAGACGGGTGAATCTATGTGTGCGCCGCGTATATTTACTAACTAGGTAATACAACGTTATTCCAAAAAGTGGCGACAGAGGTTCTCGAATAAAATTTGTGTCACCCCATTCCCGTGGTGATGGTATAGGATTTGAAAGCGAACATGCTTAAGTTAAGACGAGGCCTTCCTTAGGCGCACAGCGGCTTTGCAATTATAACCCGTATACTAACTTTCATAAAGTTGAAAATCGCCAAAATACGCGCGAAACGATTCAGAACGAGTCTAAACTAAAATTACAATATTGCATTTAAGTCATTTTTGAACTGACAACGGTTAATAAACAAGATTTTCATATTGATAGTAAAATATGACACATAAAAATCAAATGGATTAAACACAAAACCAAAAAACACTCAAAAAGAGACTATTTTCAAAAATAAAATCTATCGGGCGAAAGTTTTCCAATTAGGTAACGCTACATACAAAGGCAAGATAAAGGTGTGAAAAAACATATATTTAGTTTCATATTGATTGCGTCTGTATTAGATTCAGTACAATCATTCAAAAACTGTTGAAAAAGGAAGGTCTCTTCTTAAGTAAGTAAGACTTGCAATTAAGGCTGCGTATAAACCTGGACAAATTAGTGATTTTGCCCCCGCATCCCCGCACCTCAACTGTTTGCGCGACCGGCCGTCACCGGCCGCGAGCGCTATTTCTTAGCTCCCACGAGCGGTGTGGATCCGCGGTCATTAACCCATGCACGTGCTAGTTTTCAATAATAAGTATAATGCATCTACGATGTATAAAATTCAACCCAGTTGACAAAACGGTTTGTTCGCAATGTCATTTTTTTGCGTAATTGTGTTTGCATCTAATTTTTATATTTCAAAATTTTATTTTTCGAAAGTCATACTTGCAAAGATAATGATTACGATGATGATACAACGATACGTCGATACGGGGATACGACGATACGGCAATACGTCGATACGACGATACGTCGATACGAGGATACGTCGATACGACGATACGTCGATATGACGATACGTCGATACGACGATACGTCGATACGACGATACGTCGATACGAGGAAACGATGATACGTCGATACGACGATACGTCGATACGACGATACGAGGATACGGCAACACGTCGATACGACGATACGTCGATACGGAGATACCTCAATACGCCGATACGTCGATACAACGATACGTCGATACAAGGAAACGACGATACGACGATACGTCGATACGTTGATACGTCGATATGTCGATACGACGATACGTCGATACGCCGATACGTCGATACGTCGATACGTCGATACGTTGATATGTCGATACGTCGATACGACGATACGTCAATACGACGATACGAAGATACGACGATACGTCGATACGACGATACGGCAATACGTCGATACGATGATACATGGTTACGAGGATACGACGATACGTCGATACGTTGATACGACGATACGTCGATACGCCGATACGTCGATACGTTGATATGTCGATACGTCGATACGACGATACGTCAATACGACGATACGAAGATACGTCGATACGACGATACGTCGATACGACGATACGGAGATACGTCGATACGACGATACGTCGATACGACGATACGGCAATACGTCGATACGATGATACATCGTTACGAGGATACGTCGATACGACGATACGTCGATACGACGATACGGCAATACGTCGATACGACGATACATCGTTACGAGGATACGACGATACGTTGATACGTCGATACGTCGATACGATGATACGTCGATACGACGATACGACCATACGGCAATACGTCGATACGACGATACGTCGATACGTTGATACGACGATACGTCGATACGTTGATACGTCGATACGGCAATACGTCGATACGATGATACATCGTTACGAGGATACGACGATACGTCGATACGTTGATACGACGATACGTCGATACGTTGATACGTCGATACGATGATACGAAGATACGTCGATACGACGATACGTCGATACGACGATACGGCAATACGTCGATACGATGATACATCGTTACGAGGATACGACGATACGTCGATACGACGATACGGCAATACGTCGATACGATGATACATCGTTACGAGGATACGACGATACGTCGATACGACGATACGACCATACGGCAATACGTCGATACGACGATACGTCGATACGTCGATACGACGATAAGTCGATACGACGATACGTCGAAACGACGATACGTCGATACGAGGAAACGACCAAACGACGATACGAAGATACGTCGATACGACGATACGTCGATACGACGATACGGCAATACGTCGATACGACGATACATCGATACGACGATACGGCAATACGTCGATACGACGATACATCGTTACGAGGATACGACGATACGTCGATATGTCGATACGACGATACGTCGATACGCCGATACGTCGATACGTCGATACGTCGATACGTTGATATGTCGATACGTCGATACGACGATACGTCAATACGACGATACGAAGATACGTCGATACGACGATACGTCGATACGACGATACGGCAATACGTCGATACGATGATACATCGTTACGAGGATACGACGATACGTCGATATGTCGATACGACGATACGTCGATACGCCGATACGTCGATACGTCGATACGTCGATACGTTGATATGTCGATACGTCGATACGACGATACGTCAATACGACGATACGAAGATACGTCGATACGACGATACGTCGATACGACGATACGGCAATACGTCGATACGATGATACATCGTTACGAGGATACGTCGATACGACGAAACGTCGATACGACGATACGGCAATACGTCGATACGACGATACATCGTTACGAGGATACGACGATACGTTGATACGTCGATACGTCGATACGATGATACGTCGATACGACGATACGACCATACGGCAATACGTCGATACGACGATACGTCGATACGTCGATACGACGATAAGTCGATACGAAGAAACGACCATACGACGATACGTCGATACGTCGATACGACGATATGAAGATACGTCGATACGATGATACGTCGATACGACGATACGGCAATACGTCGATACGACGATACATCGATACGAGGATACGACGATACGTCGATACGTTGATACGTCGATACGATGATACGTCGATACGACCATACGGCAATACGTCGATACGACGATACGTCGATACGTCGATACGACGATAAGTCGATACGACGATACGTCGATACGACGATACGACCACGATCACGATCACGATCACGACCACGATCACGATCGCGATCGTGATCGCGATGGCGATGGCGATGGTGATGGTGAGATAAGGTTTTGTTAGTCTCCCAGAGGGGTAGGCAGAGACTACAGATTTCCATCTGCTACGATCCAGACATAACTCTTTCGCCTCTTCCACATCCATCAACCATATTTATTGTGATATTAAATTGTAAGCTAAAAAAAATACCTCAGACGAAAAACATAGCGATATTCATTAGTCCATTGAGACAACCTTTAGTTCAACATCTTTAATAAAACATGACCTATCTACTTATTTTGTTAAGTAATGGCGTACCTTTGCATTACTTTCATCCACTGCTTTATTTTCACTCGTAAAACATTTTTTACATTGGTTGCATTTATTTCCCATGTTTCAAATTACGAGATTTATTTAAATTACGAAACCGGGACGTCGAGAGCGCAAAAACGTAGCCCTCCCGTCTCAACGGAGCGATCACAACTGACCGACGGGTGAGTGACGAAACAAAGCATGGCACAAAAAGCGCGTGCGACCGAGATATCTTGTCGCCGCCTTGTCTCAGAATAAATCGACGTAAGCGCCAATTCTTAGATGTTAAATTAAATGAAAACGAAACAGAATTATTCAAAATCCCCGTGCAATTATACGGGGTCATTTGTTTTCTTATTTTTAATACAAATTTCAAGGCAAACTGTTTTAAAAAAGGTCCTTTAACACTTGAAAAACATGAAATATAGAGGTAACTTCGTAATTTTTTTCTATCGAGCGAACTTAAAGCTTTTGCGTTTTTGCTTCTGCACGAATATCAGCCCTATAGTCTATTATCTATATTATTTTTATTAAACCGATTGACCAAGTTACACAATGTTTTATGCTCATTTGAAATTGTGCATCTGACATTATACCGACCCTTAATGTAAATTTTCTTTAAACTTCGTATTGGTAGTTAAAGTAATAAATTTGTGTACAGAAGAAAATGTTTGCTCTACATCAACAAAATCATAATCATCCAGTGAGTGTAATGCGAATATAAACACTTCATCTTTTATACAAATACAGAAAAGCAAATAAATCTTAGATGAAGTGTAAGGTGTGGAATGGAAAAGAAAATAACCTAATCTTAGTAATTACTTAGCTCTATTATATTTGTAACACTATTTTTAAATGAATACTTCATTTTACTTTGCTGTTTATTGCTTGATAAGGTTTTTATCGATACCTGTTTGTTCACATATTTATGACTAGCTTCTGCCGGCGGCTTCGCAACAGGAAACAAATGACACTTTTTTCAGAAAGAAACATTGTAAGCACTCTCACTCCCTCTCCTGTAGGTAAAGTACCTACTATAAAGGTATGTGCCTTGCCCCACCACGTTTATTCAACTCTGCCCACTTTTCGGTTTGAGCGTTATTTTATTAACACCCCTTATGCCTAACACCCCTTATAACAGCCTTTATGTTGAACAGGGTCACTAGCACTACGATGATAATAAAAAACGCATTCAAATCCGTTCAGTGGTTTCGGAGATGTGCGCGAACAAACGGACAGAGACAGAAAAGAATTCTAAAAATCGCTGATTCCTGTTCTATTACTCTTCTTTAGTCACCCCCTTTCTATTTTTATTTTTTTCTTCAATGCACACACCGGGTTCTACCCTTTGTTTGTAATCTTATAATCAATACCTAATACTAATTTTCACGCCAGCGTGGCAGGCAATTCTTATAGCGGCGTCACAGCTGTTAAAATAGTTTAACAATAGGGACATTGAATAGCGTCATTTGAACTCAGTTGGTGTAGGCGTCGGCTAAGATTGCTCATCTATTTAAGTGAAGTGCAAAACTGCAATAAAGCAGATTCGGGGGGTAGCAGAACATATAATTTCAGAAAATCGGCTAGTGACGTATATATATGGTGTAAAAAGACTGCGACCTTTACGTAAAACCACATAATCTAATGATCATACTGAACAACTATCTGAAGAAAAATACACGTTCAAAACATCAGAAAAGAAGATATTCAACTGTAACTTATAGACTTTAACTTGTAGAAGGAAGGTCTATTTTAGAACGCCGCGCGTGAACAGCTGTTTCACGGACGACGCTGTCTCAAAAAACGCCCGTATCTCGTTGCGTCAGGGTTCATGCATTTTTGTTTGAAACTCAAATATTTCGTAAACTAATGGTTTGCGTGGGTATGTTTCTTGGGAAAAGTGGTTTAGTATGATCGGTAGAATATGTAGTTTCATTTAAAGGTAGCAGTCTGTTTACACTCGGTATATACGACGATTTAAAAATGTTTAACTTAGATAGACTTATTTACTTCTTTCGTGGCTCTGGGGGGCATTTACTATGCACGCACGTTTAGTAGAGCTGGACTGAACCATGCGGGGATGCGGGGGCAAAATCACTAATTTGTCCAGGTTTATACGCAGCCTTAAGTACACCTTAATTCGCTTAGATCAAATTATGTTAAGGTGCGTTAATTCGAAAGCCATATGTTTAGGTTTTATTAGGTTATTTATTAGGTTAAAGTAAATAGTAAGTTAATTAAGTATGTTTTTTTTTTTCTTTTAATGGTGGTGGCACAATAACAGCGTTCCTAATGCCGTTGGTATAGGAACATATGCTGAGTCACCGTCCTTTTTAACAGTGCCATACAACTTTACGTTTAAGAACATAATGATGTGTTAAATAAATGTCTTTTTATTTTATTTATTTATTTCGACATTTTGGTTTAATAAACCGCATTTAGAACTGGTGGTCTAAAAACCTCATGATGATGAACATTTAAAAAAAAGGTGCAACTTCCATGATGATGAATGTAACTTCCATTTGCCTTCGTGTGACGTCACTTGAGAAATGGCTGTTTAGAAATGTGTGCTATAAAGATAAATTTATAATAATTTGCTTCCGACTGATTTGACAGATGGACGACAGATGAGTGGACAGACAGAGACAGACCATTTTTTTCATGTGCAATCACACATCACAGTATAATGTATAATGTCACAATCAGTATAATGCCTAAAATTCCCAAGTGACATCATATCCGAAAATTCTTTCAAAACTCATTAAAAATAGTTATTAATTTATATACCAAAATAATGAAAGCAATGTCCTATAATGGTGTATTTTCTCTGAAAAAAATTTTCAAATAGTGAAGTATATACAGGTTGATAATGAAACCCCTAGCTTTATTGAAATCTATGAATCCAAATCACTAATAGAACACAGAATCGTAAAAAAAAAAGGTTTTTTTTCCCCCATATTTTTATCGGGAAAAGTTTCCAAATTGCGAATAAAATGGCTAGCCTACGCGACTAGCCGCCGGGCCCCAACCATCAATGAAAAACATTCCCGTACACCTGTGTACCTACCACCTACCCCCGCCCCGGCCCGCGATCGCCAGTCGCCGACGCACCGACGTCACGAGCGCATGCGCAAATACAATAAAAATGCAAATTTTCTCTCCCGCCGCGCAACTATTTTCGAGTCGTCACGATGCCGATGTACTCTTCTCGCGAATATTACGAAATGGTGCGAGTGTACATCCTCAGTGGAGAAAATCTTTACCGAGCGAGAACATTGTACGAAGAGGAGAGCATTCCTCGGCTTCGTGCTCAAGGACTTGTCAACGCCACGGTTCCACATCGTCAAACGATTTTAGCGCTAAACCAGCGGCTACTGGATTATGGTCAGTTTACCGTGCCAAGCCATGCACAAGGGGCTGGCGCGCCACGTCTGGCTATTGAGGTAGAAGATGCTGTGTTCGACTTCTTTGAGCGGCACCCCCGAGCCAGTACGCGAGACGTAGCTCAGCGGTTTGAAATTAGCCAACCAACAGTGTGGAAATTGTTGCACTATGCTGGACTTCATGCATATCATTTTCAGACAGTGCAGCACCTGCATGAGGCTGACGCGCAAAATCGTCGCACGTTTTGTGAGTGGTTCCTTCAGAACCAAAACAAAAACATTTTACGGACTGACGAGTCAATGTTTACACGTGTGGGTCTGTACAATTGCCACAATGAACACTGGTGGTCGTACAGAAACCCACACATGATTCGCGAACATCACCATCAAGTGCGGTTCAGTGTTAATGTGTGGGCCGGTATTATTGGTGACAAAGTGCTTCAGACCTCACGCCCTGTGTTTTTTTTTTTGTGGGGAGAAATCAAACGCCGCGTATACTCGGAGGAGTCTCAAAGCCGCGAAGAACTGAAAGACCGTATTATCAGTGCATTTAACGATGTAAAAAGTGACTTTGTAGTGCTGAGAAAACTGAGAAGGAATGCAGTGAAACGTGCTAGACTCTGTTTAGAGAGAAACGGACTGCATTTCGAACAATTGCTGAAGTACAGCTAATGTTAGTTTAGGTATACAACTTCGTTGATTTCAATTACTTGTACATAAGTTGATTTCAATTTTGTAAGTACGCCTGAATACAGAAGTGACTAAGTACCTAACGATTTCGTAATTTAGGTACCTACTTGCTGTTTGTAAATTATAAATCCTATTCAAAGCATTCTTAATTCTTTAGCGCAACTTCTGTATTTTGACGGTCCTAAGCCCGTAAAAGTATGAAGGGAAAATTGCAACTTATGATCGCTGATTTCTCCTTTCAGAGCGGCATGCAAAACAAAAACGGTGTCCTTTGGTGGCTCGGATAAAGAATAATTACTTGTCGGCTCGCGACAAAGGGTAATTTGCCGACAACGTTTGGCTTTGGAAGCCGGCCGGTCGTGGCGAGGCGAGGCGGTGACGCGCGTCACGTGTCTAGCTTGACAGTGATATGACAACGCTATTCGGTTTTTGTAGGAAAACTTTGACAGTCGATATCTTTTGTTTTTAGTATGAAACAAGTCAAAAGTAACAAAACATATATTTTCTAATTCGAACATAGAATAGGTTTCTTGAATATAGCTAGAGGGATCATTATCAACCTGTATATTATATATATTTTGGAAATTAAACTATGGGAATTATGATTGTATGTATGGGCAACGTTTTAATTTATTTCTGAATTTGTCTTTTCCAGTTTGCGACCCAGTGATGGGCGATAATGGCAAGATGTATGTCCCGCCAGAAATACTGCCAGTCTACCGCGACATTGTAGTCCCGCTGGCTGATATCCTCACACCAAATCAGTTCGAAGCTGAGCTCATCACTGGCCTGCCAGTTAAAAATATGGATGATGCTCTAAAAGTCATACAAGCTCTTCATGACAAGGGAGTGAAGACCGTGGTGCTCTCAAGCACCGATTTAGGAGACGACAAGAATATGATCGGCATTGCTAGTACTCTAGGTAAGTAAACTGGTTTTGTGTTTGTTTAAATTTATTATGTCAGTAATGGTATCGATTCGGCGCAACACAACTTAACTTATTTGACAGGACTAACCTTATTTTGAGCGTCCTGTCTTTGTCTGTTTGATACAGAAAGAAAAAGACAGAACGCTCAAATTAAGTTTAGTCCTGTCAAATAAGATAAAACGGATGCAATCTTTAACAATCTGTTGAAATCTTTAACAATTTGTTGCAATCTTTAACAATCTCTAGCAATCCTGCCAAAGGCTCGGTTGGTCACCTCCTAGCCGTGGCCGAAAATCATAATAAATCATTTATTTTTGTAGTATAGGTATATAGCATCATACACGTATTACACGTTCAATGTCTTAAAGCATGTTTCACCATAATGTAAAAAAACACAATATTATTAAATCATCTCTACCAATATGGGGAAATACACTAAACAATAATAAAGGTTTGGTTCACTTAAAATGAATAAAATAAAAATCAATTGTTACCATATAATAAAAAAAGAAGAACCCGGTGTGTCTGTACATTGAAGAAAAGTAATAAAAATAAAATAAGAAGAGTAATAGAACACGAATCAGCGATTTTTAGAATTAATTTCTGTCTGCCTGTTTGTTTGTTCGCGCACATCTCCGAAACCACTGAACGGATTTGGATGCTGTTTTTTTTATAATCACCGTACTTTAATGACCCTGTTCAACATATAGATTATAAAGGGCGTTAATAAATCAGATAGTCTTAGAAGGGCAAGAAACTTAGCAAGAGTTTTTGTTACACAAAGTTACAAAGTAAGCCTATACTTTAGTTAAATAAAGGTATAAAAATACAAAATATACAATCATACAATACAAAATATACGCATCAATGCTGACACCGCAACATAAACCGTACTAGTGACCTAGTTCCCGCTTCCGACTATGGCTGCTATAAGCAGGCGCCGCGATACCTATGTGGTAAACTAGCTGCTCGCCTTCCTGCAGAACCGTCTGGACGTGATGCGCAGCGTCATGTAGATCTGCACCTCCAACTTCAAGGGAGCTAAGATCACTGCTGCTAAAGCGCTACTAA
Organism: Ypsolopha sequella; assembly: GCA_934047225.1. Classification (NCBI taxonomy): domain Eukaryota; kingdom Metazoa; phylum Arthropoda; class Insecta; order Lepidoptera; family Ypsolophidae; genus Ypsolopha; species Ypsolopha sequella. Next base: position 18,069,907 of record OW203996.1, read on the forward strand.
AGAGAACTGCCGTAACCACCGTGCCCCTTGCAGCGAGGCGGGGAGACGGACAGGGTAAAAAATACATCTTCCGTGTCTTCAAGTAGACCGACCCTTCAAACGTAGCTAAGAACAAGCTGCCACCGGTGACATTTGATCATGTTGATGTCACCCGGCTCCTAAAGATATCGTGCTTTTGAAGGCTGATGTCACTGAAATGCGAGCCTGGCTGGAGGCTTCGGAGAATGATTGTGCGGCGTGAGCTGACGTCACAGCGCAGGCGCTGCTCGCAACCTCGATTCAGCGGAATTCGCCGATGCAGCGTGTTGACAGTCAGCAAAGTGTGGCCTCGCCACTCAACGATAGTTTATGAGCAACTGACCCAGTTACATCGAGAGTCAACGACCCCGTTTTCTATCTTCAATATTGAAAGTACTTCCTCTCCAAGGTCCATTGAGATGGGATGCCCTGTATGTTGTAATGAAAAAAACCGCATCCAAATCCATACAAATAATAGGTCTTTACGTATGAAATTGCCGAAATTTTCTTACAGATTACAATAGTTATTTCAATTATTTGGTTTTTCTTTCAAAGTTGATTTCAAGATTCAAAATTTTGTTTTTATTTTCAGTTTGATTATAAAAATTAAATCGACGAAAACAGTTTGTCCCAAAAGCCATCCATTTCCATGATAAGATTCGTATTTTTTACAGCTGACACTTTACAAAAATTAAAGGAATGTTACTATTAGCTTAATGTTGTCTCATTCATACACAAAAAAATTACCATTCCTAAAAAAAATGCAAAAATGTTGTTACCGAAAATTGAGTTTCCTTCAAATTCTCTATAGGAAACGGCAATTTCATACGTAAAGAACTTAAAAAAAAAATTTTGTTGTTGCCTCGGTACAATACTACTTAATAAAATAAACCATATAATTTAAGATTTTGCAAAAATATTCAATGTATTGCTCCCTATAAATCCTATAGTTCTGCAGCTAAAATAATAAGTTGAAATACCAGCGAGTACCCCACCGCCATTGAGCAAACGAATTAACATAGACGTACATTGTATCAAAATTTATACTTGCGATTGTTGGCACTTGGTGAAACTTGAAACACATCTTGAATTAAAAGCACTTTGTACAGTAGTTTAAATTTATTTATGTTTTCTCCCAACCGGTTTCGGATTTTACGCCATTTTCAAGGGAATATGTTAATTTAGATACATTTCATTGACTCCAGGCACATGCTCTGTGAGGAAAAATGGGTTTGGAGAAAACATAAATAAAGTGAAAGTACTGTACAAGTGCTTTTAATTCAAGATGTACATGGTATCCACAGGGTCATCAAAGTACAAGATACAAATACCGAAAGTAGACGCGACATACACCGGCACTGGGGATCTATTTGCTGCTCTGTTCCTGGCGTGGTTCCACAAAACTGACAGCAATCTTAAGTTGACACTGGAGAAGACCATCGCGACCTTGCAGGCCATCGTGAAGGACACATATGAGAAAGCTAGAGGTCAGTTTATAAACTGTAAATTTTTGTTATTTTTGATCAATAAAAACAATGTTAAGGGTCGATTTGTTAAAACATATTTATAAATAATTATAACGGCCTAAATACAACTTTTAGATAAAAGCAATGTATATCTAACAATAGTTTACTACATATATGATTTAACTTATTTTAAATTGTATTACTTATGGAAGCTTCAAAATAATTGGATTTTCCATAAAAGTGATTTTAAAATGTTTTAATTTAATTGTGCTAATTTTACTCAAAATGGAAGATACAATTATATTGAAGCTACCATAATATCATTAAACGTACGTTTAATCATATAGTAACCTATTGTTATACATTGCTTAACAACAAGAGCTTAAGAGCAATGTATAACAATAGGTTACTATATGAGGTCAGAGGTGTTCCGAGTGTGAACTATGAAAATGCAAATCACAGTCCACACTCTGCACACCCGAATTCCACCGACGATTATTACGTCCCAACGTGATGAGCTCTATCACCGTACTTCGGTCAATAATACATGCTTTTTAGGGCATACAGGTTTCCTTTTCATTTTCCTTCAACGTTCATCAATCAGCAAGTGGTAAGTAAGAACAAATACTATGCACATAAATTCCGTAAAACTAATTGGTGCATCTTGTCAATAAAACACATTCTTGGTAACTGTTCCACTTTTATATGTATATTACACTAGCAACCGGTTTCGTTATATTAACATCGTCAGGCTATTGGATACGAATCATGAGATAGAAAATGTATTTCGTCTTTGTTTACATTTGTGATGTGATGGATGACTTCATGAGTTCATCCATCACATCACATCTTCATGAGTTCATCCATGGATGACTTCATGAGTTCATCCATCACATCACAAATGTAAACAAAGACGAAATACATTTTCCATTTCATGATTCGTATCCAATAGCCTGACGATGTTATTATAACGAAACAGGTCGCTAGTGTAATATACATATAAAAGTGGAACAGTTACCAAGAATTTGTTTTATTGACAAGATGTTTCAAATGTTCCGTCAAGAACCAACAACGACAAGTATCAATTTATTTGATTGGTGCATGCTCGGCCGGGGATCGAACCTGGATGTCAAGATTGAGAGGCCATCGTTCTATCCCTGAGCTACCGCCGCTTAAATAATACTACAGTTGTACCTATAGTATATTAGGTTAGGTTACTTTTTTTGCGCAACACTTCATGTAACTCTCTTTAAAATAAAATTAAACCAGTTTGCAATTTTAAATTAAGGTATTTTAAAATGGCACTACGGTGTTCTATCTAAAATACTAACTGCACATCATTAAAATACTAACTGTGCTCTTATAGCATTTCTGGGTTGTCATTAAAAAAATATCTAACTTAACCTGCGGGTTCTCTTCTGCGCTGAAGGATTTCTGATGGCAATTTAGTGTGCAAAATAGTGTTTTTGATGTGCAAATGAAAATATCCCTTTTAAAATCCCCTATCGGCTTTTGATACTTGCTCGTGTAATTTATATTATCTTTGGATTATATAGTATATTTGTATAAACAACAGAAAAACAAATAGTACGATGTATTTCGACTCCTTCCATGGAGTTGTCATCAGTCGAATACAGTATAAATTAATGACATCTAAAGAATATAATATAATATAAAATTAAAATATGAAACTTCACATTTTCAGCTAATCAACCTACTGGTAAAATCCCACCGGCCCTTATAGAACTACGGCTTGTACAAAACAAAAGAACTATTGAAGATCCGTCTATCACGATTGAAGCTGTACAACTTACATAAAGTTTATAATGAATAATGATGCATGCATAATGTATAAAAGGGATAATAATTAATAAATGAGATAATAAAATAAGACAATATAATATCAAAGATAATTGTGTTAGATTAGATTATATTATCAGAAGTTCTGATTCAGAACAAAAGTATAATAATGATGTTCTGTTGTGTTTTCTTAGATATATTCGTGTATATATTATTATTTATTTTCAGAATAACATTAAGTTTTAGATGTTTAAACGTATGGCTGTAGTTTATACAAAGAAACAACAATATTGTTTTAGACCAATGAACAGTCTTCCATTTTATAATGATACGCTATGCTGTGATATATTAAAATTTAATAATTATAAACAATAAAAATAACAGTTTTTAGTAATTTCGAAATATATTTCGGCTCACTTTGGGGCCGGCATCAGTCGAATCCGAAGTGAGTCGAAATATATTTCGAAATTACTAAAAACTGTTATTTTTATTGTTTATAATTATTAAATTCAATGAAACGCCTTAAAAAGGCCAATATAAATATTTATTTCAGATATATTAAAATATAATTGATCGAAATAAGTGTTACTTTGCGAATATGTATAACATTTTGACGGATATGCAATTCAACAATCAGACTCAGGCAAAATGATACAAGACAAATACAAGATTAATGTGATGCAATCTTGTAAATTTGAAAATCGACCTTATTGGCACATAATGCACCTTTTTAGTTGCGAAAATGTGTTATTATCGTTTATTGAAAACTATGTGATACCCATTTATAGATAAAATAAACATAATTTATTCATGTACTGATAGCAACAGAGATAAGTTACGAGGCCCAGCGCAAACACTTTGATCCTAAGACCCACCGGTGAGCGAAAGATGAGATGAGATTAGTCAATACATACACACATGCACTATTTATTTAATATTTTTTATACCATTAATCACTTACCTGTGGGTCTTTTTTCAGGTTTTTTTTTTTGTTTTAGTTTTTACATTCCTTATTCTTTTTACGTTTTCAAGTTGCTTGATTTGTATAAACTGGATCTTCTCTACATTATTATTTTATCGTTATTGTTAAAATTGTTATTGTTAGATATCTTTATTTTATCTGTTGATGTATACCTACTAGTACATGGCTGTATATTAGTGTAGTCAACACAAATAAATGTTTTAAACAAACAAAACCAGCACTCTTTTAAAATAATACTTATATTCACAAAAATAGAGATACAATCCTTACAAGATGATTTTAAAATGATACATTTTATATAATATAATATATTTTATCTACTCCCATACTGCAACAAGGCAATTGCAACATTAAAGCAGTTTTATAAGTACCTAGATTGTTTATCTGGTGTTATAATTTTACATTTTAAAACCTCTAGAGACCCAATCAACAACAGAGACGAGAAACAAGTCCCGACCTTATTTCTTAAGCCACGCCCTTTTTATAATGAATGCCCTTCAATGCAGCATTACCGGGACGACGCGCTCGAGGTTCAATGTCTTCTCGATTTTCGTGAAATCGTTAGTTGAAAATATATGAGTGGTTGATCAAAAAGGGACCTCAAGGGAAAATAATTGATTTCGAGTAAATCGCGTTTGAAGTTTGAAGTAAAAACTTGTGTGCGCTGTGTGTAGTAAGCTGTAATTTAATTTTCTACAAAACTTTCTCGGCTCACAAAAAAAAAACTACAGCACCTAAAAATATGCTGGTTAGACCAAAACAAAGCTAAAAGACCATAGATTCAAAAATTCAAAAAAAAAAACGTATCCAATCCCTCCAGGTCCCTTTTTGGTCAACCACTCACATATTATAAATAAAGACGATATTTTTGATGTTCGTAGATGAAGTATCGTGTGCAACTGAACATAATTATTTAGACATTGGAACACTCGTGCAATATTATTACGAAACGAATCGTGTCCCAATGTCTCAAATTATGTTACAGTTGCACAAAATACTATTAAATGTATAGATCTAGGCAGATTCTTGAGACAATCTCATAATAAACTGCCTACTTTTATAAATACCTATTGAAGACAGCATAAGTATGAACACTGTGAGATGGAAAATCCAGAATATAGAGTTGTAGTACCGAAACACTACATATGAATCCAATATACACAAGCACGGGGTGAGGTATATAAGACAAAGCATACGCATTATTGAAAACCCAATGTCCCAGGACGTTTTTAGTTGCTGAAACAAGAAAAAAGATTTTACATCGTACGATCTGCAAACGACGGCGGCGTACCTGTACATGCAGTGTTGATTTATTCCGCAACTCCCATAAAAGAAGTGTTTGTTGTTCAGAGGGTGTTAAGGCCCTTAATATCGCCAAATGGGTACTTTCTAAAGCCTACTCCTCTTTTATGGCCAAACCAAAAATATAAAAAAAATGTATTATGGATTATCAACTCTAGGACAACATATGCAACATTTTTCTTTTTCGTACCACCAAAACTTCTATAGGAAAAATTGTTTCAACTGAATGGTGTTTTTTGGCTTGAATTTCCTACTGCTCCTAAGCGGCTTAGGTGATTTAATTCATTTATGCTTTGATAAATAGATAAACTTGATAGCTATAAATATAATATAGAATTATTCAATCGAACAATGACGCCCATGTGAAAAGTATTATTTTCTCCTATTTTGCCCTTTCAAGGACGCAGCGAGCGTCGTAACAGCCACCACGCATTGTGCACTGATTTGAACGTTATTTCAATGTCGTTTCCGTCGATATTCATACAGACAAACATCGAGCTGCTAATTTGGCGACGGTAATCGCCTTAATATACAGAATACTAATGCCAAAAAGGGCAAACCAAATTTCGAAACAAAAAATTGTCCTCATATTCCGTCCAAGCGATGAGGAAAGATGATCATTGTTCCTCCGTTACAATCACAATTGTAGCGCTATGGCCATACTTTAAGAAATAATGAGTTTGAGCAAATTAATATATTTTAAGCTAATTTTTGGAATAAGCATTATGTACCTATATATTAATACCGGCCTGATGGAAGTTGCAAACCAAATCAACCATGTATAAACAAGGTCTATCACATCATAAAAACATAAACTTACTGCAGATGAAGTATTATAAAGTTCGCTATATTCAGTTTCCAGGTGAATGTAGAGCCAAAGTGTCAGAGATAAAATACACTGTCCCAATGATGGTCCACACCATATAGTCCAAGACAGGAATGAGAAGGCACTTCTAAAATAAGTATTTAAGAATCAAATTGACTTTAATGACGGTGGGAAAATTTTGTCCAAGCGCCGTCGCCAAACTCAAGACATATTTTAAATGAAAGGACATAATGTATTCCTCAAGCAAGCAGAACCGCATCAAAATCTATCCGAGAGATTTAGAAATATGACTAATCATGTTTAAAACCTCCCGTACTTATAATTAACACGGGGCCCCAACGAAATTTTTTGCAAATGTAACGAATACATTTTATTTTATTTTTATGTTTAAATTTTGATGATGGTGTTCTGCTTTATTGAGGACTACATTATGTCCTTTTATTTAACATAAGTACATTTTGATCTTGGCGGAGCTTGGACCAACTCCCATACAAGCTTGCCCACTGTCATTTGTTTGTGTGTATTCCATTATTTTACGAATTTGTCGCAAAGCATTTCGATGTCTTTAGGCATTATCAATATTTACTTAGACTACCTGTATATCTAATTTTCTATATTCTTGCATAAGACGGGAATGACGGTGTACGTAAAAACCCTTACAGGTTTCTGATACACCTTATTATTGTAAGATATGTATTTCTTTTTAGTTATCAAATAAATAAAAAAAAATTGTTTTGTAAATTACAAGAAGAGAGAACTGAAGGAAAAATCTCCAAAACCCAATAATTCTACGTAGGTGCCCAAAGGATAGTTCTGCCGTCCAAATAATCAGTCCAGTCAGTCGAAATGTAGTGTTAAAAAAAAATAAGAAATTCTAATTTACATAAACCAATAGAAACTTTGCGATGGAAGCATACACAATACATAGAAAGTTTTGTTGAATAACTATTCAGTGAATATTGAATTTAAGTGTTCTGTTTCGATTAATTAGAAAAAGGCGGTTTTTTCTGAATCCGGCTGCGAAACCGCTCTTAAACAGGCATAGGGGTACAATTTCGTTTTTCGTAGGCATTTTGCAAAAAGGGTCGTTGAGCTTTGGACCTGACCACTTACCGAGTCTCCAGTATGAATTTGGCTGTATCAACGTAAGTCACCATGTATTTCTGTGACTAACCTGACTTCCTTATTAGACTTCAAGAGGCTTTTATACATGTATGCCCAGAACCAATATCGTGTTGCCATGTCCCAGCCTCTCATGGTGTCCCTCATCCGCGGCCCTACAAGGACCTTCTTGTATTCGAAACACTTCAACATTGCGAACGAGTATGTCTGCTCTACTGCCACTTCCGGCCTCATACTGCTGTAAAATTATTATGATCTCTATGAATATCTATAGATAGACGAATACACGACATGAAAAAAAAGTTTGAAAAAAATTACTTTTGTTATTGCCTAAAATTTTGGCAATTTTTTTTCGATTTTTTTTTACCGACATCTAGATCTCGCCGAGCCCTTTTCTTAGAGTATCATGAACATGGGTCTAGCATCAGCCGTTTGGGAGATACGGCCCTGTAAAGTTTTGATACTTTCGGCAGGTAGATGTCGTCAAGACCTTTTCCTAAATACCCATCAACATGGATCTAACTCCAGCCGTTTGGGAGATACAGGCCGTCAAAGTTTTGACATTGAAAAAATACTTTTTTTGGCACCCCATGGTCCAACCCCTAGGGATGTGCCACCTTCCGTTCCAAATATATTTTGCGGGGATATAGATAGATAGATTGTGGATATATAGATAGATAGATACCTCAAAAGGAGCACTTGTGTGGTTGTCTCTTTCCGTCTGTTACAGCCGATTTGCTCTGGCACACATACTTTAAAGAATTTTAATGTCCACTATATTAAATTTCAAAATCGATGCCATTTTCGTAATTAACGTCCCAAAAAAAACATAAAACGACACCCATATTCATATTTACACATTTCAACCCCATCGCACCCCAACAGGGGATGATGGTAATTCACGTCCACTAACATTGGATTTAGAAATCGTTGTTGTTTTCGTAATTAGCGACCCGATAAACCATACAAACGATACCCATGTTGTTTTTCGGACTTTGTTACCCCATTTCCCCCTTTTAGGGGTTGAATTCTGAAAAAATCTGAAACATATGTTTTTTCATTTATGGATTAGGAGTACTCCTGTGAAGTCTCAAATAAAATACTTACGCCTGTTTAATTAAATCGTAATTAACCGTAGGTCCATAGCCCGGCATCGGCATACACTTTGTAGGATATACCCCGAAGCCTGTTTCAGTACAAACCGCTTTACATAACGCCATCATTATTTGGTACTGAAGGTAATACATTATGAGTTGTGGGACATTATAAATGAATCGGTAATCCGCAGCGTAGTCGACGTAGAAAGAATCATTATAGTATACCTGGAAAAGCAAAGCTTTTTTCAGTTTCGTAAAGTCATCGCTTTTAATGCGTAAGACGTATGCGTATTTTATCTAAATTAGACTGAAGGTGACATCCATGGGACAAACCTATACACGAATAATATAGCGAAATGGACTAAGGTGGACGGCACACAGTAAACGATTTATCTCATCCACTTTGTCGGTTTCAACATAAATAAAGCTTGTGTAGGGCTAGTTTCAATGAAAGTTATTTATTTATTATTTTTTATTTACATTTATACTACACAATTTTTACAGGATAACCAGTTAACATTATGAGTAGGTATTTATGAGATGTTAGGTACGTAGAAAGTCGAAACCACTATGAAATGATGGTCACGTGGAAAAAAAATCATTTTCAATTGTTTTGAAAACTATTTTAGATATAGGTGATTTTGATTTGGCAACGATCATTTTAAAAAGCAAAAATAAATTGCCCCCATTGGGCACCCATTCACAATTTATTAATTATTAATTACTAAAATGTACAATGGAAAAACCCACTTACGTCTGACGTATATCTCCTTTTGAGTAACATAAATAACAACGAACAGAAAATGGCTCTTTTCACTTTTTGTTTTGTAATTATTCTACAGTCGCCCAAAACACCGAAAGGTGCGTTGAAATGATCGTCAAACACTTTGTATCTGTAATAGGGTCCTATAAACAAAAAACAAATACACATTACACGCCTCCTTAAAATGTGAAAAGAAAATCAAAGATGAAAGACAGACAGATAGAAAACATGGCACTGTCGGGGCGCGATGATAGTGTTTTGTTGGTGGGTGATTAAATACTATGAAAGTGTATGAGAGACGTCTATTGGTGTAACTAGATTAAGTTTGGGGGGAGAGGGTGGAGAAAATATTAAAAAGAATAAGTAAGTAAAGTAAAATAATTACATAAAATCAAATAACTATATCTTGCCTTAACATTTAATTTGATGACGCACAAATAATGCGCTGGTACCTATGTAATTTTGTAATAGCACCCGCTAAACCAAAATAATTTTGCTAATGAAATAACCAGTTATGATTAAGAATTTCCTTGGTGAAACCCCCCCTCCCCCCACGTTATGGTAGGGCTAAGGAAACTTCCGCATTTCGCTCCAATTATTATACAATTCTAATCAAAGAAAAAGTAGGTCAACAGGTAGGCATTACCTTTATGTAACCCGACAAAGAAAAAAGCATAGCAGAAGATATCCACTGGAGTAGGCTCCACAGTCAAAGGGTCTGCCGTCTTCGAAGACACACCCTTCAACTCAGCAAACTGATGCAGCTCGAACGCCAACCCCATCATCCGTAAAGAAACCAGCTGTAGAAGCCATCTCATATAAACGGTGCAATTTACGTTGTAAAATGAATACAGTAGATATAGAAGCGTGAACATTATACCGATTTGGTGGACAAATCTGAAAAGAAATAGATTTTGGAAATAACTAATGTTTGAACAAAGCGGCTAAGTCTCGTTTTTGTCACACTTAGCAGATTCCATTTTCGCCATATTTCGACATTCGCCATAAAATTTGGTACATATTAATTTTACCAAAAGATTAATATTTTGCTTTGATAAACTTCATTTATTAGTATTAAAATAAAATAAAAAAATATTACTCGATATATTTCGACCCTCGGTAAGGGGCCGTCATCATACATTTTTACCAAAAGATGAAAAAAAAAACTTTTAACAGCGAGTAGGACCTGCGCCCCAAGGTTTCTGTTAGTTCGGTAACGCCCTATCACGGAACACCGATATTAGTTGCCACAAATACAAAATCGATTCTTCCTTGGCCTGTAAGTAGGTATCTTTTTTAATTTTTTTTCGTTTGTTTTTTATTTGTTTTTTGCCTTTTGGCCACTAACTTGAAAGGCGGGACAGAGAGTCTCCTGCCTCGAGGGTAAGCAGGTAATTGTTCCTTTTTTAATTTTTGGATACGGAACCCTAACAATAAATGTTTACATACAATATTATTTATTTTCTCCCTCCAAACAAAATTGTTTTCTACTTGAAATTACGAGTACGTCCCAACGTGATGGGTGGTGACTGTGAGCCCTACATCCATCCATCGATCCATCAGCCCGTATTCGTCCACTGCTGGACATAGGCCTCCCCAATATTACGCCACTCTTGGCGGTCCTCAGTCATCCTCATCCATCCGCCACCCGCAACGTCCTTCAGATCGTCAGTCCAGCGGGCACGACGGCGGCCTACGCTGCGCTTTGCTGTACGTGGTCTCCATTCCAATGCCCCAACAGTTATCACGTCGGCGACAAAACTGGCCAGTCCACTGCCACTTCAACTTACTGATTCGGCTGGCTATGTCGGTCACCTTCGATCTCTGACAGATATCTTCGTTTCGGATTTTATTCATCAAATATATCCCAAGCATAGCCCGCTCCATAGCTCGTTGAGCGACCTTAAATCGGCGGATCAAGCCTTTGGTAAGAGAACACGTCTCAGCGCCTTACGTCATCACTACCCTATACAAATACACGCTTTTTAGGGCATGCAAGTTTCCTTACGATGTTTTTCTTTACCGTTCAGCAAGTGGTAAGTAATAAGTAATAGATACTACGCACATATATTCCGAAAAACTCATTGGTGCTTGCCCAACTGGGTATTGAACCTGATCTCAAGATTGAGAGGCCAGCGGCAGCGTTCTACCTGGTTCTACCCCTGGGCTAACGCTGCTTATGAAGATCATTAATTTGATTAATCCGAGCTAGTCGTTTCAAATACTTTTTCGCAGAGCACCTGTTTGTTTTTAGGGTTCCGTACCTAAAGGGCAAAACTGAGCCGTATTAATGTCACTCTGCTGTCCGTCCGACCGTATGTCACGGGTCTCTAGCTCGCAGATGGAATGAGTTACACACCTGAAATTTGAATAAACATTTTGTGTCAGAATGATAACCCAAAACCGAATTTTAAATTAAATAATATTCAGGGCGAGTCCTATACATGAAAAAGGTGCTATTTGTTATTGTCGATAGGTAGCTTATTGACTACACTCAAGTAAAATACAAACCTATATTTTATCTTCAAAAATAAAAAAAAATAGGAATCCGTCAAAATTGTCAGCTATAGACCAATGTTACCAAATTAATGTTCATTCATAATCTACAGACATTACAAATTTCCAGCTACTTTAGTTTAGGAGACAGCCCGATACTGTATTTAAACAACAAATACTTACAGTTTTGTTTTATACATTTTGAAGATAAATGTAATGTAATTTTATTGAGGTCTTCTATTTTATTAGAATGCTGCGGAACCCTCAGGACGCAAGACTTACTCGCACTTTACCAGTTTTCATTGGCGTTTTAAAGAATTTTCTGACTGACCGATCTATCAACTCCTAGCTAGACTCCACTTGCAGGGGGGCAATTCCCAGTCTGTCGACTTCCTTCTCGAGCGCAAAAACCTGTTTTATCTGTCGAACTCTATGCATTTTTAGCTCGAGTTTTAAGTCTCGCTTCGAATATCTCGAATAGTCTCGGAAATAGCCCCGAATAGAATTATGGAGGACCAACTTAATTTGACACTTAAGATCTATTGAACTCTATGTATCCAAAGGGTGTAATTAAGTTGATTATAATATAACTTCCTAAATAATTAAATATTTGTAATTTTCAGTTTTTTTTTTTTATTATGTGTGCTATAAGACCTATATACCTGTAAACGAAATTTCAAGTTTCTAAGTCAACTGGAAGTGCCCTATATAGGTTTTGATTCATTTGCGAGTTTGTATGAAATTGATTAAGAACTCTTGATGATGGTGTAAAGCCGAAACCGGTTGGGTAAAAATAATTTAATATACCGTGAAACAAGTACAATTCATCATATTGTTATGATAGTGCCGGGTAGCGGAGCCGGACACCACCGGCGGCGTTGTTAGCGTAGATCCGGTTTCTCTCGTTTCTCCCAACCGGTTTCACTTTTACGCCATCATCAAGGGTTCAAGGACTAAGAACTCTTTTAGTCCTTGAACCCTTGATGATAGTGTTAAACCGAAACCGATCGGGTAAAAATAACTCAGGGTTTAAGTACTAAGAACTCTTTTAGTCCTTAAACCTTTGATGATGGTGTAAAACCGAAACCGGTTGGGTAAAAATACCTTAATATACTGTGAAACAAGTACAAGTGTTGTGATTATACATCATGAAGATAATATTAAACCAGACAATTACAGAGCATATAAAACTTACTGTTTTTCACAGCATTTTAGTATGATCATGTTTCCTATGACGACAAAAATTACATGATAAATCCTGTGTCCACAAATCAGAAAGGTTATTAGGAGACCCAAGCCAGACCCGTAGAACTTCTTCATATTTGGGTCTTCCAACTTTTTGTATGAATTGCCGACACCTATACAAAGAACTAATGAAGTAAAAAATATTATATCGTTTATGCCCAATTGCCTCAGTAACATTTTGCTGTTTGGTACAGAAAGTCATTGATAAAAGAGGGAATGTAAAATTTGGAAATTTATCCTGAGTCCCGAGGCAATATGAGTAATTTTGATGTTTTGACAGATACCTATTGCCATGGCACCATGCCTATTGCATAAGAAAAGTTCCAATCTCGTAGATTTATTCCCATAGATTCATGTGCGACCTACTTTTATTTCTAGGAGATCTATTTATACATCTAAAGAGTTTCGATTTGACCAACATATTGTTACGACACGAATCCCCGTTACGTCCCAAACGTAATGAGTGGCGAGTACCATAGACTTAGGATATACTGCCAGTCTCAGAACAATATATTCTGAGCTGCCAGTATATCCTATGTATATGCCCTCAGACCAGTTTATTGGTCTGAGGTCTGAGTATATGCCAGTTATATCTATGGCGAGTATAACAGAGCCTGCCTTCCGAAGCACGCAGACCGAAAACCTCAGAATAAGGAATACAAATTTGTATTCCTTATTCTGAGCCGAAAACACTGCGGAGATTGAATCGACGACTTTAGGTTAGGTTGGCAGGCGAGCATTCTACTACTCGGCCAAAGAGGCGGTTCGACCAATGACCTAATTAATAACCTGGCCTCTCAATCTTGAGATCCAGGTTCGATCCCCGGTCGGGCATGCACAAATGAGTTTTTCGGAATTTCTGTGTAGTATTTATTCTTACTTACTACTTGCTGAATGGTGACGGAAAGAATCGAAAGGAAACCTGCATGCCCTAAAAACCGTATATTTGTGCCCGAAGTATGGCGATAGGGCTCACCAACCACTTTGGGACGTAATAATCGTCAGTGAAACGCGGGTGTACCGAGTAAGCACTTTGACTTGCATTTCACAGTCCACACTCTGAACACTTCTGACACCCCTCGGTGATTCATGTCCTGACGATATATTTTAATATTTATATGTATTGTATTAAAAAAATATATATCACCGGTGTTCCGAGTGTGAACTGTAAGTAACATCCCACGCTTGGTACACCTGCGTTTCACCGATGATTATTACGTCCCAACCTTGGGTCCCAAAGTGATGAGTGGTGAGCCCTATCGAAATTTTTCGGGCACAAATACAAGCTTCTTAGAGCATGCAGGTTTCCTCACGATGTTTTCCTTCGCCGTTCAGCAAGTAGTAAGTATTAGGTAATACAAATACTAGGCATATAAACTCCGAAAGTCATTGGTGCATGCCCGGCTGATGATCGAACCTGGATCTCAAGATTGAGAGGCCAGTTCTACCCCTAAGCTACTGCCGCTTATGTATTGTATCAATAGTAAAAATACTACGACAATTTACGCAAAGATCTTGATCAAGAACTGTTAGGTTAGTTTGTAGAAACATTCTAAAAATAAAACACCATATTGATTAAATAAACAATTTACTACACGTAATGTAGGTTCACAATAAAAATGTTTTCTAACAGAGGTACATAATTTATAAATATTGTCTGATGCAGATCTAGCTATTACCAATAATCAAGTTTTTAAATTCAAACCTAACAATTATCTTAACAGAATTACCTTAATTTTATTTTATGTGCAACGTATTCCTAGATACGCTGGATTGATAAAAGTCTATAAAATGGTACCTGTATTTTCTCGGTTATATAAAATCATTATTTTATAGATTATTAGAAAGGGGTATACAAAGTACAATATTTCTTTCCGGAATGTTAAAATATATTTCCAAGTATAAAATAGACAAGTCTAAACTTCAGTCGCAGTGTGGTATCAGTACTTTGTACTGTTAAGACGACACGACAAAAAATTCAACCAGAAAACTAGTACATAAATCAAAACTTACATACAATAGAAAAAGTTATGAAATAAAAAGCATTTAGTTCCTCATAAATATATAAACTATGCAAGATTTAAAAAGTAATATCACAATATAAAGAATGATTTCATCAGTAATGAACAACTAACCTATAATACTGTTTACACTGTGTTAATGCGCTATTTTATCATATATTTTTTTATTAATTTTATATAGAATTAAACATTTCACAGTAATAAATTCAATTGACTAGCATAGCATCTAAAATCTTTACACATATATTTATAATATAAATGACAGACATATTCAGTTAAATAAATATATCCTAATCCTCGTTATATAACCAAAAGTTGTTTTGTTTGATTAGACTAGAAGGATCGGTTTTGGCCCTGGCCAACACAGGATATTTTTACCCTGGGAAATCAGCCAGATCCCCAGGGACTACATAGAAAACAATATCAAAGTGGTCGAAGCTTCAGGCAAAAATAGTATTGCATGGAATTATAATCGAATTATTATTAGAATACATTACAAACTAGAAATCAATCAGAAACAAATTTAAAAGCACAAATATTTTTGAAAAAAATTTAAAAGCAGAAGGTCGCAAGTTGGAATCCGGGCCCGAACAATTTTTTCAAAAATGTTTGTGCTTTTATATTTGTTTCTGATTGGTTTCTAGTTTGTAATGCATTCTAATTATAATAAGAGTGTTCAAAGCGATGGATTTCGCAATAAAAACATATAATCTTAATTATAATGGAATTAAAAATTAAGAACTTGCCTTTACTACAAATTGAACTCCTATGGCACTTAATTTGTAAAACTCTCTATTTTTATACAAAATAGTTGCTACTTACAATCTAAAACCTATCAGATAGGATAGTTATTGATGTGTAAAAACTTTTCTTCCTGTATTATCCAATAATGAATATTTTCTGTCTGTCAATTTACAGTGTACATAAGGAAAAACAAACATTGGTTTATGAAAGTTCATGAAAATATAATAAAATACCGTTACTAATTTTTTTAAATACAATAAACGTAGTACCTAATATGAACTAAATCTGCACCAGACATAGGCAAGCAATTCAGCAAACGAAGGATTTGAGTGGCAATGTTGTTGACCAATAAATTTAAAATAGCCCGTAAAGCCATTACATATTTCTAATAAAACGCTATTTTAAGCTCTTCATAACCATCGTTCGCTAAAATGCAATTGAAATGAAACAAAACAAAAATTGCATTGCTATAAACACATACTAATGTCGCTCCGCTCCATCCCGATATCATAAAGTCAACACAAATAACGAAAGAATTATAATCACATAAATAATATACATCGAATATTTTAAAATGTTTCTCTAATTGTTGTGGTATTTATATCGCCTTTACTACTATTGTTAATAATCACCACACCTAAATGTTGTTAGAAAAGTATTGCCTCTAAACATACGTAATGACAATTTTTATCATAAAAACCTACATAAATTGGCTTCAATTACTTAACGCAACTGAACAAGGATTCAATTCGGTGGAGATAAACATAATTGATTGGGATATTTTAAGTACACTATGTTATAATAAATAATATTCTAGTAGTTGTTCCATGCATGAAGAGTATCAGCTAAAATTATTGTATTAACTTAGTATGCCTGAGAGAGCCAATAAACAAGACCTATAAGAAAGTATGTTATCTACATATAAATAGGTATATGTATTACATGGTTGTGCGCAATAATGAGGAGGCATAACGAAAGTGCTATATTCTCTATATAACAATATAAGTAGTCGAAGCTTCCATAATTTTATACGCACAATGAGACAATCCAATATTTTTTCAGATTTCAAGATTTTATTTTTTTATTAATAACCGATGCAATCATTACTTAGTTACTTTATATAAGTTGATCTATTGCACAAACACATATAGGAAGTTACTATGCTTATCTACTCGATTTTATAATTTATTATTTTCTTTACATTATCAACTACATAATTAAATTACAACATCCAGAACATTACATTAATATTACAAAATTCAATTGGTGCAAACAATTACAAAAGTTCATTTATTATCCATGATCGAAATTACTGTAGGTAAATGAAATATATTTTTACATTTGATCGGTCCTATCACATTAATTCGTACAACAATAAAATGCGGGTAGCATTTGTTTATTAGTAATTGGCAGTCCTAAGAGTTGCTATCTTCATTACATTACATAGCCCTACAAGGATCAATAGATTGCATAACGCCTCGGCGAGTTACAATTTGGCAGCTACTCTATACTCTAACCGGTGAGCCTTTAAGTAATATTCCACTGGCACCATTACAATATAAAATGTTATTTATCGCCGCTGAGACACCGAGTCCTCTAAATTCCACCGTGCACAGCAACCGAGTCTATCACATGTCACATTCCAACGAGAGAACCAACTACATTCCTAACACGACCACACCACAGAACAAAATGCATAACGGAACGCATACATGTTTTTTTTTCCTCTAGTCACACTGCGGCACATCACTAGTACCGTGGCACATCACTATAGAACGTCTAACGCGCGACGAGTGTCCGAGCCAATCGGAACGCGTTCACTTGATGAGTTGCGCCGCGCTCTTGGAGCGACGGAACATTTTTGCGCCCTTTGGGGGCGCGAGCTCCTGCTAGTTGTTTCCATTGGGCGCCCGCGTGAGGGCCGGGGATTGCACGGGGGGCGGGGGACGCACCAGCCCGAGGGCGTCTTTAGATCCATCCGTGCCGTAGATTTTGCCAGCTTTCTTTGCCATTGTGGCGAGGAGGTCCTGAGAGCTTTTGTGTGCCGAACGAAGCGATAGAGCCCATTCTTTAAGGCCGATTTCATCCTGGAAATTATAAAGTCGCATGAAATATTGGTTATAAAATATCAAACAAGTAAATATTTATTAACATCGCACTGACAATACCGTAGGAGAAACAGTCCATTTTTGCCGTGAAAGGGATAAGCAGTTTCTGGGCAAATTATTGAATTTTGTTAACGAAAAGGAACTTCGAATGTAGATTTCATGACAAAAATTTGATGCTCCTTTTTATGTTGCATATTTATTTGCGAAAAGAATGATAGTGATATTTTCAAAATATAGTGGGGTGTTACTTTAAGTTTTTGAACCTTTTCAAGAAAAGAATTATTTACATCAGGTAGAAATGAAGCCAACTTAACATTTTTGGGACATTAAAAAAGCTTGGCATCTAAATGTTGGTATCTTATACCATCCAAAGACACACCTCAGTTGATAACCGAGCGGAGAAAGGTCTAGTCGAACAAGTCTACTAAGACACAGTAGGCTATCAATGCTGTAAAGGCCAGAATTCACCGAAACTTAACAGAAAATCCTATCAATAGAAATGAAAATCCTTCATGACCCTTTCACGAATAGTTTTCATGCCACAAAGACCACTCCACTAAAACATGCCCAAAGAACAATGTTCCTAACTAATGCAGATAAAATTAGTCCTCTTCCAGCTCACATTTGAATTTGTTGTAAAAGTTTTGGAAGGAGGCAATAGCGAAGTTTCCAATGGGACAGTTTCAGTCACTCGTCGATTACCAAATTCCGTAGATTTAAGCCCCCAGATAGACCACTTAAGGCGGTTCGTCACAGCTTAGTTCCAAAACGCACAACTTATGATTGCTTTTCTTATTTTTGAATAAAAAGTATAAAATAAATGTGACTTATGGTATTTCCCGGCCGTAAATTAATAAAAACCGGCCACGGACGCGGGCGGAAGGTTCCGTACCATTATCTATAAAAAATGCCATAGATTACAAATATTTTATACTTTTTATTAACAAATCAGAAAAACAATCATTAATTGTGCGTTTGGGAACGAAACCGTGACGAACCACCTCAACACCTTGCCTACTTTTACTCTACACTTTTTGAGCCCTACATAAAACATACATTTCGACGTCTTTTTAGTATCTTAGGTACCCTACTACCCCGTGGTAGCGATGACCTAGTAGACAAATTTTTTAATTTAATTTAGTGGTTTATTTTGATATTAAGATAGGTTAATAATATTGGTTCCGCCTCTTTAAATTAAGTAATATATAAGATATAAGATAATATAGAAGAGTAAATAAGTTTAAATTTAAGAAACATTGTGATTTAAAAAAAAAAATATTTTAGTGAAAGTTCTGTTATTATCGAGTAAACTTACCGTATTAGTCAAGACAATTTTGGTATCATTCCTGGTCCGTAGAACGATGCACTGCTCTCCCTTGATCGACACGAGATCCGAGGAGACCTCTTCGACCGAGTCCAACAATATCATCTCCGGTTTGGCCGAGTTCTCCAAGTGCAACTCCAGTCGGTTGGGGTACAACTTCGCGTAGCGAGTCTGCCAGGCGCTCGCGAACGGGCCGCCGAGCTTCTTTATGTAGCCGTGGAGTATGCAGTCAGATTCTGGAAATATTTACGCGTTTGATGAAAGAGGCGGTAGCACAGGGGTAGAACGCTGGCCTCTCAATCTTGAGATCCAGGTTCGATCCCCAGTCGGGTATGCACCAAAGAGTTTTTCGGAATTAATGTGCATAGTATTTGTTCTTACTTACCACTTGCTGAACGGTGAAAGAAAACGTCGTAAGGAAACCTGCATGCTCTAAAAAGCGTGTATTTGTGCCTGAATTATGGCGATAGGGCTCACCACTCATCAAGTTGGGACGTAATAATCGTCGGTGAAACATGGGTGTACCGAGTATGGACTGTGACTTGCAATTCACAGTTCACACTTGGAATGATATATTTGGTCTGAATTGGTCAGTTAGTTGGTTAATACTGTAATGCTGAACAATTTTATATTAAATAAATAAATAAATATTTTATGAAACATAAGTGTATGCACTCCCTCAAGTCTCTATACCTATCTTTAGTTTAATACAAGATCATTGCTATGTATACAAAGTCCAGTCATGTCACGGAACCTGGGGCTCTACCGCGTAATTCTCATTTGTATCAACTTCAAGCAAATGCATGCGAAATTCAACGCGTGCAAAAGAGATGGTATGATAGGCGGGTGTCGTCGCACGCACGACAAATTTCAATCTCAAGTTGATGTTGATGAAAATGAGAATTACGCGGTAGACCCGCCGCATGATGGTTCCTAGAGCGGAACCCGCATCAGAACCTGCCCTACATCTGACGCCCTGATCACGCCTAGCTCTGTCGGTCTGTCGGCTTATCGGTCGCTGAGGCAGCAAACTAAATCCTCGCTGTTGTAAATACATAATACTGTTGTATGTACAGACACAATTGGTAAAAACATAGAGCCCTTATTAGGGAATAAACGATATTAAATGCGGGTCGTCGAGCACTCATCGAATCCAGATGTGTGTTGAATATTCAGCATCATTTCGAATAATTTAAATACAAAGCGCAATGTACAAAATGCAATGTAGTTGCAGCACGGGTAGGTATGATGTGTGAAAATAAAATAAAAAATTAATTGGTTTATTATAGTTTAATCGAAACCGTTGTAACGCGAATTAGGCGCCGCGCGGCGAGGTGGGGGGAGGAAAGGAAATAGCATGTTTTCACATAAGATCGATATTGATGTCGATTCAGTGTAACACGATTTAACTTATTTGAGAGGACTCAACTTAATTTAAGCGTTCTGTCTTTTTCTTTCTGTATCGAAACGACAAAGAAAGGACGCTCAAAATAAAGTCAGGCCTGTCAAATAAGTTAAGTTGTATTGCGTATAGTAAAAGTACATATTTTTACAATCAGCTTTTTAATATCTACAATTTTATACCCATATTGTATTTTTAGGATAATATTTTTTATTTTTCTCACTTTTGTTTTGGAAATATAATGAACAATTTAAAATTTTTACACCGTGATTAGTGGGCAAATTAATGCTATTTTTTTGCCAAATTTCATGTCTTTATCTTTAACGGTGCTAAAGTTATGAGGCTGTGATTTACGGACGGACGGACGGACAACGGAGTCCCAGCATAAAGGTTCCTTTTGTACCTTTTAGGTTAGTACCTAAATACCGTAAAAACGAAGAATCTACCAAAGAATCTAAATGATCTACCAACTCCTAGACTAGAAGACTGGACTGAAATGAAAAACATGAAATTTTCATATTAGATATGGATAAATACTTAGTAAGAGATTTTATGAAATTCCCACGGGATCGAGAGAAATGGGATCCAGTTTGATGATATTCATGCTAAACTATTTAATTCAGTGAACAGCGATGCACGTAAAAAGTTTAAAAAGAAAACTAAACCGCGGCGAAGTTATAAATTAGACGGCCAGCGATCTGACATAACCAGAGGGAGGTGGCATGTAACAACTCAAAATGTCACCTTTCTCATCGGCGTCGAATTTATGTTTCTGCTTAGTCTTCTTCTTATGTTCCATCTTATCAGCTTCCTGGTTTATGGTCTCGAACACCGTCTCCGCCACCTCGGACTGCCAGCGCTCCGATATCACCAGCGGGAAGTCTTTATATTGCATTTGATCGGCTTCCGTTAACTGTGGAATAAAGAAAGAAGCAATGTTTTCTAGATCTGTAACTACTGCAAGTTGAATTCATAATTAATTATTTAAATACGGATAGAGTTACATGGCTTATATTCAAAAGACGAAGTAAATGTTACGAATTTTATTTAAGTCTATAAGTGTATAAGATAACGTAACCATCGCTCAAAGTTAAGTAAAGATTGCATAAAAATGTTGTGCAATAATTAAGTTTCTTTGACTATTGTTCAATTATTTGTATTTAGTATATAAGTATAGTACGCGTTTGTTATAAATTTAGTTTAAGTGCTAGGTAGCCGCTGAAGATCAGCGCCGTGGATCTGTCACGGCATTAAGCTGAGCGGCGACCTTTTTGGTACATCCTGTGTTAATTTTAAGTTTAATTATGTAAAGTGGTTTTATTTTTTGTACCAAATAAACATAATTCTATTCTATTCTAATTATTTCGCGAAACGCGTCATTTTTGAATTCTGACAGATGCTCGCTTGAGAACGAATTAGGAGAGAATTCGAAACATGTCGCGTATCGCGAGATAATTCATGTAAGTTTATCCGTTTTTAAATAATTAATTAGCGTTTTCATTTACTTTAAAAAAATCGTGCAGCAAAGTTTTTAAAAACAAAAAATTCAACATGAAACATTAAATCAGTTTTTCAGAGATTTAATTTTTTTTATTCGTTTTAGTCTTTAACTTAAAAAGAAGCTTGTATTTAATTATATTTTTCCAAGATTTCTCATAATTTTATAATAAAGTCTGTAAAGCGTACACCGTACACAATCATCATTCATTAACATCGATATAATCAAATTTGAAAGTCCCTTAAAATGTAAGATCTCCCTATTTTTCGGCCTACCATCTTACGCTTGTAGTAACATTTCATTTACCTTGATTCCCTTAGTATCCTCCTCGTCAAAGCTGCCAATGTCGAATGCATCAGCGGCGTTCACTTCCCCGCGGGGTGGAATCAGTGGCGGAGTATACTTCTGATGGTACACTTGCTGCCAATCGATGCCCGCGAAGAAAACGTGATCCTTCACTTCGTCAGCTCTGTAAAAAAGAGAAATATGATTTAAGCCTTTGTAACAATGATTAGTTTTCGACATCAAGTTTCTTTCTTAGTTACAAAACGTTTTTATGCTTACTGTCGCGCACGTTGGTCTATGAAGAGGCTTCAGTAAGCTAAATTAGCAGCTCGAAATATGTCAGTACAAATATCGACAATAACGAAATAGAAATAACGTTCATGTCAGAGTGCATTGCAAAGTGGCTGTTACGACTTTTGTATTGCTCGTGTGTGTATATAAGTTTTAACCTTGTCTCTTTTGAATTTAAAAAGTTTAAACTATTTATCAGTTTTTTAAAGCATTTGAAAGGTATTTATTTTCTTATTGTAGGTTAAAGCTTTTAAGTTTTTAAAACATTACAATTACGGGACATAGGTCAATATGTGTAATATTTTTTTTTCAAAGTTTTCTAATATTCATATAGAAAGTTTAAACCAATTTAAAAACGTCTGTAAACGTTTTGCTTCTGAAGGTCAGTCAGTAACTTTAAGCAGGATTCTGAATCCTAGCTATATAATATATAGGATAGCAATAAAACGTTATGAGATTCTCATATATACTACTGCATTTTTTAAATATTTATAACTTACTACGGGATTAATATATATTTTCAAATTGATGAATAAAAATTATATAGTTGTTTATAAAAAAAACATGTGAAAATGGGACGTTTTGAAGCTTACAACACAGATAGGAAGTATTGATTGCGATAGATAAAGTAATTTTCATTTTTATTGATTTCACACATTAGCGTACAAATGATACGACAGCCTTTTTTTATGGCATCAAGAATATTTGTTAAATATCAATTTCACCTATAAACTTATTACACGATTATAACTCCAATTTCATTACTATATCAAATGTAGCTAATTTCCGGGATAGTATTTTGAAGGACAAAAATAAATATAAAATTATCAAAAATATCATTATCATAAATTATCAAAAATTAAATCTTTAGTAAGCAAAAAGTTCTTCCCCTGAATCTGTACCATTTTTCGCTAAATAATCAGTTATTTACGCCCTTTGCAATAAAATGTAAAATGCAACACTTACCCTTTTCCCTTGCATCCTAAACGCTTATTGATGTCCCTCTGAAGTAGGCCGTCCAGCAAACTCTTCAAGCTCGGACTGAAGGTATCCGGCAACTCCACATTCTGTGCCGTCAAATGGAGAAAATTTCAAAATAGATTTAAATAGCTTGCAAAACGTGCCGATTCGCCCAAGACATGCGGATCCCGGGGGGCATAGAGAGGCGCGCGGGAGACGCGACGGACTCGCGGCTCATACATTCTCAACTCCCCCCCGTCGTCGCCCGTAGATCATGGGCGTATCGCGTAAGTACCTAAGACCTGTACTTATTCAGCTATGTGAATTAGTCACTGACAACGTTACGGCTGTACTTAAGACCGATCACCCAATAGACCCGCATTGATATGATATCTATGATAGAAAACCAGTAGTTTAACACCCGTCAAATTAAAATTGACCGAAAAGAGGTAGAGGAAGACCAAGGAAATCCTGGTATGAAAACATAAAGACATGGACCGGAATAAAGGACCCCGCCACACTCAAGAGACTAGCACGGAATATAAATTTATCTGGCAAAAAGATCGCCGACATTCGTTAAGATATGGCACCTGAAGAAGAAGAAGAAAGTTTTTCTACCAAAATGACATGAGGTAGAGATAACTTGTCAGTAGCAAGGCTCTTCAAGTATTAAAATAAGTTTTTAACAAGTTATTAGAAATCAGTGCTAACTGTTACGGTGACTGATAACTTTTAAGGTTGGCTTCAGAGAGCTAACGGAATGAAATTTACTTAAATTTAAATGATACCTTTTTTTTGTTTAATATCAGGTTTTCCTGTCATCCTGGATTTGTTGGAATAATGTACATGTGTATTTATCTTCCCTTGTTTAATTAAGTTATCTGTGTAAAATAAGAATAAAGAAAAATGTTGTAGGTCATTTAAGGGGATAAAACAGCCAGACTTTTGATGGACACGGTCATCCATGAGACAGCCGTAACGTTTTGTCATACACGAGTTAGGTAATTGATTTCTAAGTTAACAAGGAAACTCGACGTTTTCTCACAGTTTTTGTCTATTCATAGTTGCCTGATAACACCATTATTTCTATAAATTGTGGGAGTATCATAACTAGTAATTTTCTTTAACAATGTCAAGTTATATTATAAAGATTGATACTCGTAGCAAAAACTGTGTTATTTATAGCCTATAGAATCGACTTATGAATTCAGCTAAAAAGAAAAACTATAGCTGTGTGCATAGCAACATTTTCTCTAAGGCAATTCTCTGCAGTGCAATACAAGCCTCCAGATATATGGAATAAATGAGATAAACTTAGCTTTACGCTGTGCTACGCAAGCTTCAAGTGTATCGGTCATCCATCAGACAGCCGTAACGTTTTGTCATACACGAGTTAGGTAATTGATTTCTAAGTTAACAAGGAAACTCGACGTTTTCTCACAGTTTTTGTCTATTCATAGTTGCCTGATAACACCATTATTTCTATAAATTGTGGGAGTATCATAACTAGTAATTTTCTTTAACAATTTCAAGTTATATTATAAAGATTGATAGCAAAAACTGTGTTATTTATAGCCTATAGAATAGACTTATGAATTCAGCCAAAAAGAAAAACTATAGCTGTGTGCATAGCAACATTTTCTCTAAGGCTCTGCAGTGCAATACAAGCCTCCAGATATATGGAATAAATTAAATAACCTTAGCTTTAAGCTGTGCTGCGCAAGCTTCAAGTGTATATACTTCTTAAATCTACTTATTAGCAATAGAATAAATAATGAAAGCAATATTAACCTCGCTTACCATAGTAAGCGTCATTTTATCAATTTCATGCTTATCCTTGGTTTTATGTTGACGGAAGGGCGAGTGTCCTTTGAGTAACTTGTAGAGCATGCAACCGAAACTGAACCAGTCGGCTGATGAATCGTAGCCGGTGCCTTTGGACAGCACTTCGGGAGCCATGTACCCGTGAGTGCCGCTGGAAGGGGAAAGTTGTGGTTGTACGTTAATTATTACAATTTGTTCAAGAAACTAAGTTAGTGTCCCTCTAGGCTTGTGCTTTTTATTGAATATGGACAAGTGTTCTATTTTTAAAGTTTTGCATTTCAAATAAATTTTGCCCTATTTGAACCACTCAAAAATAACTTAGAATCATCAATCTGTAAATGTATATATTGCGAATGAAAAAAATATGAAAATTTTTGCAAAAACATGTTACAGTATACAAAAAGACACTATTTCCCACATTAAGTTGCCTTGTGAAATGGAAACAAGGCTCTACCCAGAAACATTAAAGAATGGCCCTGATTGTTTGAAACCTTATAATACAAAAATGGCAATCTTTTAACAATTTTAACAGAAAGAAAGGGGCCGTCTCTATATTACGTCATCGATTTTTGCCGATTTTCAACCCCCCCCATCCCTACAATCATCCTATCGTCATTATCTAACTGACCCCATCCTCTCACAAAAATGATATAATTTCGTTATCTGTGTTACAAAATCTAATTCAAAATCTAATTTAAACAATGTTTTTTTTTTTTTTTGGAAAGACCCGCGTTGTTACCATCTATCCTCATGATATTACCATCATCCGCAGACCAGATCCCCCCCTAATTTGAAATGACATAATATAAGGACGGCCTGAAAGGTGTTATTTTTATTTTAAATCAAGATCAAATCTAATTATCTCATTTGGAGATCGTGAACGTTTTTAAACGAATACATACGTTTAAAAACACCTACTTCCAATTGTTTTTTCTTTTTTAGAATAAAGATTTCAAAAGATGAAAAGAACATTCATGAGTAACGTTTCCAAGAAATATTAGGCATAAATTCGTAGTTTAATAGACTTCTCAGAATCGCTTTGTTCCAGTTTGTTCTAAAAGAAAAATGACTAAACGGTAAAATTCTTTGCTTTGTGATTTATTTATGTTTCATTGACTTATTTTGGGCCAATTCAAAAACGTATCTCTCCTTCACTATCATGGTGATAAGTCGTTATTTTTATACACTCCTATCTCTCATTATACTGTTATCTCCTATCCTATTATCTCTCCTATGTCCATATCATAGGCATTTTGTTTTTGACTGCAAATGATTACATCTCGATTAGCAAGCTACATTTGACAAAAGTTGTGAATCACAATTTCGGATAATGGTTGAATCACCATTTTGGTACGGTAGCGCCGAGCAAACTTTCATTTCGTATGCACATAATGACGTAGTTCGACAATTTCAATACTGAACCTAACAAAGTTTTGCTCCAATATCGGTGGAGTATATTCATCGAATATTTGCTGAAGAGTTTACACAAACGTTCTGTTCAGTTCAGTTAGAAACGTTGTTCTGATTTTGCAGTTATACTCGTAAATTGTGGTTGAAGAGCGAATTATCTGACAAGCACTTTTATCTGGGTTGAATCACCGATAATTTCTACCGAGACACATTGACAAAAAGTTTCCGATATGGTTATCGTGTCGCTGATAGATAGAATATAAATCGTCTAAAAAGTTTGTGTCTGAGTAAGCATTGCTTGGCCCGTCGCCATGCGGGCAAGAAAATGTGGAAACGATTTTGTCACCGAAATTAGTTTCAAAGAGCTCGATGGGTACTTTCTACTTTTTATACAAATCTATTACAATTTTACAATATAAGTAGGTATATTGAGCAAAAATAAAATACATATTTCAGTATTCTTCATATCTAATTATTAATGTATACGTAAAATAACCGCAAAAACTACGATACTATGTACTAACATCTTGTGTGTTTTACGTTTTCGGTAAGATATTTAGTAAAAATAGTTGACTATATATCGCTAGGAAGCGCGGGATTTGATAATATTACTGTTGTCTCTATCGGCTGCGACCAAGACCTGTGTACCTACGTGCGCTCAGTGCGAGACAGCATTAATTTGGTTCGTTTGTAATATTTATATTATAGATGTATTTTACGTGGACGACATTTTTAAAGACTGCTAATGGGTACGTGAGGCTGTGAAAGGCAGCGGAACATCCCACGATTCCTGAAGAAGGTCGCTCAGAAGTTGATCGAATCGTCGTCGGTAATTAAGTTATTACTTACACGCTGGCATGAGGCTTTTTCTTGGAGAAATCGCAAGCGAGCCCGAGGTCCGATATCCTGACGTGGCCGTGCTCGTCCAGCAGAATGTTAGCTGGCTTCAGGTCTCTGTACACTATGTGCCGTTTGTGCATGTGGTCTAAGCCTGGGGATGGACAACATGATATTAGTCAAATGCTTGGAAAAAAGACAAAAGGCGGTTAGAAAAAAAAACTATCAAAATATATTCGTCTGATGACAACCACACTGACGGGGTCGAAACACAGCTTATAATTGTTAATTATTTATTTATATTTTTATTAAAACATATAACTAAAAATAAAAACGTATACAGGTAATAACAAAAACAATTACGTATGTCAGAAGAAAAGCTTTATGGCATTCTATGATTTGGCATAGATTTAGAGTCCATATTGCATGTTTGCTGTAATAGTTTTTTCAAGGCTGGTTGTCCCCACATCCAATCTGATTCAAATTAATATTATTTCAAGTAAAAAGTAAAAAAAATATTTTGTATTAATATCGTATTCTTTTGTTTTTCTATTGATATCTAATACATTAGAAACTGAACGGGTTATTATTGAGAGCAGAAACTCGTGAATTTACTGGAAGTACGTTTTACTAATCGCTAGAATTAACCCAGATTTGACCTTTCGGTACAAACTGGTGACGTAGCAGAACTGACAAAAGATTAAAACGCCTACATGACAGACCCAGGTAAATGACTTCCATAAAGTTAAGATAATTTGTCCTAGAAACCGGAGTACATAGAGGTGTGGGTGGAGTAGAAAGTTAAACCAGATGCAAAAACAAGAAATCGAGGTCCAAAGCTTATTGAAGTAGCAAACAAAAATTGCTTGTTCTCAAATTTATTACTTCCCGATGGCAGTGAGGTCCTAACAAATCATAAAATATGATAAAGTTCATGTAGTAGATATACCTACATCACACACCATACCTAGACTCAACACAACAAGCCATAAGAAATAAGCCAAGAATACAGTAAAAAGGAGAGCCACGCTGACTGTTGACTCTATACAAAAAACAAAACACATATAGCACCTATATGTATAGACCACCTTTTTTGTAAAATTCTCGAATTGACAAAGGTAAAAAATCTGATAAAAGTTTTTTTTTAAACTGTTTATTTAATAACTTGTTTGACACAGTATTCAAATTAGCAAACCTAAAGTAAAGAAAGAAAAAAAAACGGCCGTAAGATTGGTACTGCCTTTGGTTTCATCATCTTTGTATGGCTACGGAGTCTATAAATTTAATAAAACCGGCTGTCTGTTGCTGATGATGACCCAAATAGAAGCTAAATGACGTACCAAAATCATGCTTACCTAATATAACTTCTGCAGCATAAAATTTCATCTCCGCTTCATTAAAGACGCCATGCTGTGACAGGTGGTAATGCAAGTCCCCACCATTCATCAGATCCAGAATAAAGCAAAGTTTGTCTGGCGTGTGAAAGGCATACGTCATACAGACGATGAATGGGCAGTCCACCTGAAAGAGATGATAAGTATCATTAAGATGCGTCACTCCAATTTGCTTCAGCGATGTCAGAGTAGTAAATCTTAGTAAAACCACAAAATTGATACTACCAGAAGGCCGACTCGGCGACGGAGCGAAAACAGACGCACACATGCATAGACGCGTACGTATGATGATCTCGGGAGAATTTCGTATTGGCATTCGACCGAGTTCATCCGAGATGGTCGTACGTACGCGTCTAGGAGTGCGTGCGCCTGTTATCACAATTTAGTTATGCGGAGTAAACCTTCTGTAAGTGGTTATTTTGTGGTATAACGCTCTGATTCAAACTCAACTAGTCTAAGTGAAGTTCGAGGGAGTCTCCATTCCATACAAATTTCGGCGCAACGGCGCGGCGTGTAGAGCACGCATCTCTGTGTGCGTGAGTTCGAATCTGAACGTTTGTACTAAGATTCACTACTCTATAAATATAAATATATATACTCTGGCGATGTTTAGGAGTGTTCTGGGCTAGATTAAGTTTGATCGCTCGCCAACGCCCGCCTAACACTGACAACAGGATAGCATATACAAATTCAGCGCGAGCAAAAGAGATGGAATATTAGGTGAGCGTCGCCCAACGATCAAACTGAAGGAGGCCTGAACGAAGATTACTGGATGAATAATCCTACCGTCGCTCTTTTGGCGTAGTTCAGATAAGTTTTTCGCACTATGATGGCCCCTATTTTTATTTTGCACACCTGCATACTAAATTTCAGATATTGGACCAGTAGCTTTTACAGTTTTGCTAAAAACAACTTCAAATTTAAATTAGTCTCTTCTAGATTGAGATGAATTGAATGGCAGCCAATAATGTAATTCGAACAAATATACTATACCCTGAAATCATACTTTAAAACGTTTTCAACTTTACAATTCAATTCGCTATCATATGTATAAAATATCTCGTTTATTTCCAAGTGACAAATATAAGCAATAAATCTGACTAGGAATAACATACAAGTGTTTTGCGGACGTCTTAGAATTGACGATTTACATTCATACGTACATAATACATTATGATAATACATTATGACGTTCGAAGTTTCCTTCAAAAGCTGAGACATGATAATAATAGTGTATACCTGTGTATACGTACATATACAGGATGTCCCGTTATGAGTGAATCATCATGATATCATTTTCTATCTAAATAACGCAATTCGACCTCTACGAAAATATCACCCATTTTTTGTATTTCTGGAAAATCTCCACCTTTTATTTTTATTTATTTATAATACTTTTTGCAAATTTACACAAATAACTTAAAAGACAAAAGAAACAATTAAACATGGTGTACAAGGGCGGCACTTATTGCTTCCGGGCAACCCTTGGTAGCTAACAGAAAGATGAACAAATTAACATGTGGAGGTGTAAATACTAATCAGAAAATAATAGGGAGATCAAGATTAAAATATAAACCTAAATATCTAAGACATAAGCTTACATATAAAAAAACATGAACATACTTAAATAAATGAATACATACCTATAAAATATACACATACATATATAAATAATAGATGAACATTTATTTTTTATTTATTTTATTATTGCTCCAAAGTACGATGTTTTTTTTTTTTCAATTGAATTCTCTGAAATAGTTACGCTATCTAACATATACTTCGGAAGTAACAAAAAATTAAGGAATTTAAATAAAAAACATTGCAATTTTTTACTGTGCCAAAAGTATTTAAGTCACATTTTGTCTTTTGTGGTACCAAGCTGGGAAAAATTTCCCATTTAATTCAGAATTCTAAATTCTAAATTTACAAAGCAAAAAGTTGGCATTTGAATTATTATCTCAATGTTATTGATTCGAAACCGACATATTTCGAGGTTAACACTGATAATTCTTCGAAAAGGTCAATGAAACAATAATATTGAAAAAGAAAATTCCTAAATCGAAAATAAATTTGTAAGCTGGTATTTTGGATTTCATATCACCAAGTGCAGAAAGAGGACACCAAGTGCAGAAAGAGGACACCAACTAAAACTAAAATTAAAGCCTTCAGAATCGGCTTTAATGACCCGAAATTTAATAAGTGCTAGAATTAAATAATAGTGTTAAAAGTACGTATTAATAAAGCTTTTTTCTGACACACTTACATTTACTACACCAAAATAGTAATATTGACTACCAGAAAAAACACAATATTTTGTTCATAGAGGTCGAATTGCATTATTTAGATAGGAAATGAACCCAGCTATTACCCCTATTACGATGAATCACTCATTACGGGACACCCTGTACTGTACATACCCAAAGGCAGTGCCACGCACGAGGAATGCTAAATAACACTAATAAAACTACTGTGCAAGTATACTTTTCACAAATATTTGTGGAAATTATTAAGGGGGATATTTCTTCTTATTTTTTTATAAAAAATACAAAATAAATGTAATTAACATAGGAAGGGTACAGCGACAAAACATGGAAAATTTGGCAAAACTTATATTTTCCTGCATCTCCACAAATGAGGACTTTCTAATACCATGTGCAAGGAATGTATATCTGATCAAATAAACTAAAATGCTAATTCTGAAAAGTTTTGTTTCGTGACATGCCATGTTTTGCCCCTGTACCCTGCGTTTAATGACAATTAGGTTTTTACGGCAAAATGTTGTTATTTTATGCATTACGTTGTAAACGAACAGGCACACCAACTTAAAAGCGTGTTTAAAGTTCGTGTGCCTATTCATTTACAACGTAATACACGAAATAACTAAATTTAGCCGGAAAATTACGTTCACAAAATGCCATAAAGCCCATTTATTAATTATCATTAATTCAAAAACCTCTCTCTGTCTTAAAGTTGGTAAGTGTTAATACGAGGGGCATGCCAAAAGAAGTTAGATACTCTTTACTCCTTTGATTGACACTGGAAAGTTATATATCATCTTATAGGCTGGTTGTTTGTTGATATATCTGAAAATAGAACGCACTTCATTTTTTTTTTTTTCATTTGGATGAGCATCATTTTTCCGAGAATCTGGCGGGAATTCGCTTGCAGCAATGGAGCTCAGTCGAAGTGATTGTCGCGCTATGATTTATTATGACTATAAAAAAGTTTTAAGCCTCAAGAATGTTTTGAACTTTTGGCTACTACTTTTGGTGAGTCTGGTTGCTCGCGAGCAACAGTATTTAATTGGTTCGCTGAATTTAAAAGAGGACGGGGATGTCTCAAAGATGAAGCGAAGACAGTTCGGCTGCCAACCGCGGTCACAGAAGAAAACGTTCGTGCAGTCGAATACTTATTCGCGAAAACCAACGAATTATGTATGTAGAGCTGGAGCGAGAACAGGGAATTGGATCAGCAGCAATGCAAACCATAATTCACGACCACCTTTCTCTCCGTAAATGTTGTTTGAGATGGGTGCCGCACAAACTTACCGATGAACAGAAAGACCGTCGGTTGGATTGGTGCCTGTTCATGATAGATAAATTCGACGGTGGCGAGAAAAAAAATGTGTATGATATACTGACTTGTGATGAAACATGGCTTTATAACTATGATCCCGAAACAAAGTGACATTCGACTGTATGGTGCTTTGAAGATGAGCCAACTCCAACGAAATGTCGCCGTTCACGAAGCACACAGAAACAAATGGTCGCCTCGTTTTTCAGCAAAACGGATCATATTGCTACTGTAGTGCTAGAGAATCAAAGAACGATGAACTCCGAATGGTATGTGACAGTTTGTGCTCCAACAGTAATATCAGCTTGGTGTGACAAGCGACCGAAGTCAGGAATCCGACGCCTTCTCGGGCACCACGACAATGCGGCGTCGCACACGTCTGCCAAAACACTTGATTTTTTCGACTCAAAAAATGCGTCAATCCTCCCTCACTCACCAAATTCCCCTGACCTAGCACCTTGTGATTTTACCTGTTTCCAAAAATCAAAAAAAAAAATAAAGGGGAAGAAGTTTGAAAGCAAAGAAGATGCACTGGCTGCCTATATTTTCGAGATTTCTGAGGTGTCTAAAGAAGAGTGGTCAGTGGTATTTTCCAATTAGTTCAGACGTATGGAAAAGTGTATACGTGCTCAGGGTGAATACTTCGAAAAGATCGATACTTGTAATAAAGAATAAATTTTATAATTTTCGAGTATCTAATTTCTTTTGGCATGCCCCTCGTATGTCTTTATTTGTAGTACACGTATGTATGATTACTTATTTTTATTATTATACCTAGTGTCCTCTCCCACTAAGGTTTGCTGTAAGAAATCTCTTTTCAGAGATAAGCTCGCCTCTGTACATGTATTTTATTGTAAATAATTCTATGTAATGTATCTGTGTACAATAAAGAAATAAGAAAAAACAATCTTAAGTTGTGCATTTTGTACCGGACACGAAACGTTCCCCTTAATATCGTTTATTTATCATTATCAATCATAAAATACATCGTCATGGCTTGAATGGCCGAGGGGGTGTGCCTGAGTCTTCTTTTAAAATAACATATTGTGAAAATTTTAAATTGCGTTATACAAGTAGACGGACAGATTGAGAGATTCATAGAAAAAATTATCCATGTCTTTACGTAATACCAAAACCTTTCGTACTGGCTCCCCTAGAATCTTGGTCGAAGCCCCTAGATACATTGCCGTTGCTTGTTTAGACTGGGGCAATAGTGAGCACCAAGCGACCATTATATTTAGTATTTTTTTTAATTTCTTGGTTTGTGACTTCTTATTCTTATTCTTCATTGTACACAAGAAAAGGTAAAATAAACTTTGAATATAAATTTCACTACATCGGCGAGCTAATTTCTGTAAGAGATTTTTTTATAGCAAACCGAATGAGTATGGGAGTGCTTAAAAAAATTGATAACCATATGTGTACTTAAACTACAAAACTTAACTAACTAAATAGCTTGAAATGTCTACATATACA
Source organism: Ypsolopha sequella (assembly GCA_934047225.1). Taxonomy (NCBI): domain Eukaryota; kingdom Metazoa; phylum Arthropoda; class Insecta; order Lepidoptera; family Ypsolophidae; genus Ypsolopha; species Ypsolopha sequella. The sequence continues at coordinate 18,104,171 of OW203996.1, forward strand.
ACGTGTAACAGAAAGGTGTAACCATATTTAAAGAGCTTATTTAGTCAATGGTATAGAACAACTTTTACTATGGAACGAAATCTGTAACTCGAAAAAAAAAATTTACTGTTTCGTAGAAAAATGCTCGGCCGAAATGTATGAAAGGGCAGATTTTTTTTTTTGAGATTTCAGTGTTGGCTCCATAGAAAAAGTTATTTGTTAGTTACAGTCGAAACCGATTATAACGACATCGTTTACAACGACCGATCGGTTATTACAGCCAGATTGTAAAGTCCCGCCGGAATCTCTAGTAAACTATTCAGCAAACATACCGCCTATAACAACATCGGATACAGCGACATATCGCTTACAACGACGAAACTTTATCGATATTCATCTACTATAACGACCAACCGCTTCTTGTCCCAGCAAAACAAAACAATACGGAAGATTTTAAATCTTATTGATAAGCATTGAAGGAATAATTAGGCGCGTATTATTACCTACGCACTTTCTCCCACCTCATCCGAACCTCTTCCCGGCCATTTGACCTTGCATATTTTACACCAATTGTTTAGTGCGCTAAATGACTGCTTGATTTATAAGTGTTGGTTTTGATTAGACCGTGTATTTATGCGTTATCATGTCGCAAAAAAAGAGAAAAGTGTTTTCTATTGAAGAAAAATCTCATGTCATGTCATAATATGTATTTTTATTTCTTTCTAACATTTCATTTGGTAACAAGTTCACATACATAACCTATACCTATACTAGATAGATATGTACCTATAATAATATAACTACACAATTAATGTAACTGTATGTATGTATGTATGTGTATTGTTTATAAAAACTATCGGATATAACGTCGGCAACTATACGGTCCCTTCAATGTCGCTATATCAGGTTTTGACTGTATTTACTTTTGGTTATTAGTCTGAAACTATGAAAAATAATATAAAAACCTTCGTAACTCGGAGACCATTCATTTTCGGCACCTAGTTGATAGGTCTTAATTCGTTGGAAATGATCTCTAGTATAACCCCTTTCAAAGAATAGGTCGAATTACCAAGCACCCTGTATATATAAGGATACATAAAAATACAGTAAGTAATAAATAATTATACATTAGTTTAAGGGTTTGCTGAATAGTGCTCTTTCAGTTTCTTTTTGAAAGAGGAGATAGTGCGACATTCTTGAATAGGCATAGATTAAATTATGTTAAGGTGTGTTATTGTGTTATGTGTATTTAGGTTTAATAAGCCGTTTTGGTCTAAAAAACTAATTCATCATGATGATGAATATTTTTACGAAAAGGCTGCAACTTTTATTTGCCCTCGTGTATCGAGTAATGGCTGTTAAGAAATGTGTCCTTTGCAATTAAGATAAATTTATAATAATTTGCTTCAGACTAATTTGACAGCTAGATGACAGATGAGTAGACAGACAGAGACATACCACTTTTTATAAGCAATCACACATCACAATCAGTATAATGTCTAAAATTGTCAAGTGACAAGATCATCGGACAATTCTTTAAAAAATCATAAACAGTATGGTTAATTTATATACCAAAATAATGAAAACTATGTCCTAAAATGACGTGAACTCCCTGAAAAAAAAAAAAAAAAAACTTTTAAAAATTAAGCCATGGGAATTGTGTGCGGAAGAGAATTCCACAGCCCAATGGCTTTAACTGTGAATGAATTTGCGAAAGCTTCTTTGGTGAATCTTAGGTAGAATCAATTATTATTTACTTGCAGGAAAAATATTTTTTAATGTAAAGCCGTTTGTATAGAAACCATACCGACCTCCATTGATGTAAACTCTTTTTTTTATTGTTTCCACAAAGAAACAGTTCAGTCTTACAAATTAAGCCATCATAAATCAAACATTGAAAAAATATCCATAATATGTTAATAAAATATGGCGTAATATTAGTTTAACTCCAAACGGTTTTAAATCAGCATACCTTTGTTTAAGGCGATACGTAAAAGTTTTAGCGTCTCTGTTACTCCATATGCGAAAAAGCCATCAGTGCAATTTTTTCAAAAAGATTTTCAAGGAGACTTTAAAAATACATAATATCCACATTTTGAATGCAATTTCACAAAAGAAATAGGATTTCAGAATAACAGAAAAAAATAAAACAATTTAGAGGTCTTTTCGGAATTAAATTCTATCGAGAAAATTTCATCCAATCGCGTTTTCCTTCAGTGAGAATCTTAATCAAATACTTAATAAACGTTTACCCAAAAATGAAATACGTAGATGACGTTATAGTGGAGTAAATGGATTCGAAAAAACCCAATTTTTTTGGTATCGCCTTAAATTACTCATTGTCAGTTGGCGACATTCTGAAAAAAGGCCAAATCAATTTGACGGAACCCTCAAAATGGCGATCACAAGGCACTAGCTAGACGTTATAAATACACATAAACTTCGTGAACCAGTCAGAATTGCGACAATATCATGGCAGGAAGTGTTTTAATATGGGAAACGAGCGCGTCCCCTTTGTGTCTTGATGCGGGCATGAAATATTAAAACTGAATAATATCAAGGCGAAATCCATAAATTCAAACCACTGGCACAAACAAGAACTGCTGCAATATGCAATGGATATGTAGAAGCTATCTACTTATATAAGTTATATATGTGTCTGAGACCAGTAAAGAGGTTTTCTGAAATTTTCCTATTATTGCAAGAACAAAACCTTTCTATAAGTATCGAAAGTTTTAAGCAAAAAGATAACAAAAGACTGTGCCTTGATTTATTTAATAAAATCCTACAAATTATTATTCATTATGTAGAAGCTATCTACCTATATATGTGTATGAGACCACTAAAAAGCTTTTCTGAAATTTTCCTATTATTTCAAGAAAGAACAAAATCCTTCTATAAGTATAGAAAGTTTTAAGCAAAAAGATAACAAAAGACTGTGCCTTGATTTATTTAATAAAATCCTACAAATTATTATTCATTATGTAGAAGCTATCTACCTATATATGTGTATGAGACCACTAAAAAGGTTTTCTGAAATTTTCCTATTATTGCAAGAAAGAACAAAACCCTTCTCTAAGTATCGAAAGTTTTAAGCAAAAAGATAACAAAAGACTGTGCCTTGATTTATTTAATAAAATCCTACAAATTATTATTCGTTGTATTTCCACAAATATGTAGGTATGCACAACTTGCGGTACTCTTTAATGCAAAAAATAAAGGTTTCTTTTTGGGCCTAAGTATTAATAATTGTGAATTAAAATGGAAACTCAGAACTCAGGTCTAGACCTGCGCTTCCGGCCATCATCAGCGCTGCCAGCAACGCAGTCATTAAAGACCGCGGCAGTCAATGTTGGAATATTATTGCCGGCAATAATGTACTATTACTTCTCTTTTATTAGCTAAAGTGATTACTGATTAAAGAAATTTGTTATGTATGTATGCTGACTAAATTGGCGACATACTTAAGAAGGGCCATGTCAAAAGTACCCGGAATAGAAGAGTTTGTATGACTAGATTGATGGATGTGGAACAGGCGAAAGAGGTGGTTCTGGCTCGTAGCAGATGGAAATCTGTAGTCTCTGCCTACCCCTCCGGGAGACAGGCATGAGTATGTATGTATGTGTGCATGTATGTAATTTGTTATGACTTATGGAGTACACGTGCACTTTTATACAAATTATTTAATATAAATTTCAACTTTGCAACCGGTTGGGTTAAAATATATTAGAAATCTACGCTAATACTTTAGAGTACTTTCATGATAATATATAAAATTGTATTTTTTTCCAATACATTTAATAGGTTACCAATGATATATCACTAAAGCCATGTGGTGACTGGTAGGATAATGATAACCCAATTATCACTGAAATGTAATCGGATACCGTACCATTGTTTCTCTAATACATGTGTGATCTGGGAAATTTCCGCTGATCCAATAAGGGGAAATGTAAAACAGGGAAATTTAGTTGCTGCGATATAACTATTAAAGTATCTGGCCATTTGAATTTATACAAAATGTTCCGTGTCTGAATTTGTCTGACCTTATTATTGTGTTGACTAGCCTATTAATAGCCTACTAACGCTCTGCAAAGCCTGTCCAGCGGGTCTACCGCGTAATTCTTATTTGTATCAACTTCAAGCAAATGCATGCAAATTCAACGCGTGCAAAAGAGATGGCATGTTAGGCGGGCGTCGTCGCTCGCACGTCAAATTTCAATCTCAAGTTGATGTTGATGAAAATCAGAATTACGCGGTAGACCCGCTGCTGCTCTTAAACATTCAATTCGACTAATTGCACTCAGCTGCATTTGGTAACAGCACAATGATTTATGCACCAAATCCTTCCCAAAGGATTCTTTAGCCAACTTTGAAAACTCCATCATAAATCGTCTGGTGGTTCTTAAGTTATGTTCATCCCATTCTAATGTTAGCTTACATCTAGACAGACGGGGCATTTTCAATATAAATATAGAATAGAAGTGCCGAGGCGTAACAGGCAATGATCAGCAAATTTGTTATTTGTTTGACTCCACAGACAAAGCGGCGCCTCCAACGCTAAGCCGCCAACGTGAGACAATGACCCCTTCATAAATACACCAAATAATTTACTACAATAAATAACAAAATACTGAACCGACAAGTTTCGAGAAGCTTTCAAGCGTTTTACGGTTCTGTGCTAGGGTGATAATTGTCAGGCGTTGTTTTTCGGTAGGTCTACCAGCCACTTTGAGGCCATCAAAACAGAAAGGCTCGTTTACACACAGCGTCCCGTTGTCCCGCTATGCTTTGCTGCCGCACTGGTCGGGTGCTGCTGCTAAAGCTCTGGTTTTCTCCAAAAGCGGTGGCGACATTTAACGGACGCAATATGATGGCCGTAAAAGACGGCCAAAGACACGTGGAAAGTTCGAGGCTGACGGCCGTCTTTTTACGGAAAAAACAGACCCCAAAGTACGTGTCAACGGTAGCAAATGGACGACCTTGATTTAGCGTTACTTGTGTATTTGGTCGTTACTTGTGTAGTGAATATATCATGAACCCGCACAAAATCTTCTTCGCTGCTCCAGTTGACATCCATTTTACAATAAATAGTACACCGCTATTGAAAAAAACGTTTGAGATTCTTTAACACCGTAAAGAGCGACCGTCATGCAAATGGCGGCACCACTACAGACGTGACGTTACGGTGTCAAACAACGCTCTCTAGGAAACCACCACCATCTTGTTTTCATAGCCAACGTTTCAGTGACGTCATTCAACGCTATATAGCGACCGCTAAATGTCGCTACCGCTTTTGGAGGAAACCAGAGCTTTAGCGGGAAATGCGCTTCATTTCCACTCGAAGTTTAACACCATGTATTTCGAGCTAGTCGTAAAACGGCACGAGACAGCGGGACGCGCTGCCTGTAAAAGTTCTGTAACCTATATTGGAGGCTTCCGTTTCAATGTGATTAGTGTAAGTTAATGTGGCTTAATATATATTTTTTGAACTGTATAATCTGTATATACTGAAATGTAATAGTTGAATTTGAAAACACTTGCCTATCATGGCACAGGCCCATATTGCATTGATAAATCTTTCGACAATCTGCACATATTGCAGACGCTTTCAGGCAGAGTGTGAGTGCGCCTTAAGGCGAACGGATACGCCAACTGCAATTTGGACCTGTCTTTGAAGGCCTTCTCCTCCCGCACGGGTGGTCCAAAAACTTTCATAAAAATATATGATAGGCATTATAGAGTCAAAAATAAATTTTAAGTTTCATAAACTGTTTTTCTATTGTTAGTTTTGACAAAAATAATCGAAAGTCATCGAAAGTTTCACGTGATTAACACAAGAATTCTCTTACTCCTTCCAAACGCCTAAAGCGATTTTAAATATTATTTCACCAAATTATAGGAAATTTATAGATCTAAAGAATTTAAGTAAAATTTTTTTTTCTGTTCATGGCGTTCATGTGAAAAGTATTATTTTCTCCTATTTTGCGCTAGCCGGAGACGCAGTGGTTGTCGTAACAGCCACTTTTCAAGGCACGCTGAAATGAACATTTCAATGTCGTTTCCGTTGATATTTGTACCGACACACATCGAGTTGCTTATTTTAGCGTGGTCATACACCTTAAAGACCTCCAAACACAAACAATTGTCCACTAAAATACTCAACGAACCGAGACGAATCGAAATTCCATTCTCAGAAACATTACAGCCAAGTAACAAAATATCCGACAACATCGGACCAAACTAACTGACTTTTATCCCGACTTTTTCTGTACGAAATCTAATATTCCTAGTTCTAGAATGTTCTCAAATAAATGTTTTATGGGTCCGGCGACAGGAATACTGATCAGTCGGCACTTTCCCATAATCGGATATCAATAAAACGCGTCCACACACTCAACTATAAAACCGGGTTTGTGTGTAAACATAAAAGCAGGACGTTTATTACCACACATAGCGCAAAGTTTTCAAACAAGGCCGTCGTAAGAGAAAATTCATACCGCACGTCGGTTTATATGGGTACATACATAATACATAGCATGCAGTATGGAAATTTTAATTGGCAAGTCCGGGGTTACCTGATTTATGCGGCTTGTTTGAAATAGGTTACAAAGCGCGAAATTATTTTATATAGGAAGTGCAATCCCAAAAAGAATCCTTTTGGTATGACTTCGTGTGTCCGTCCGTCTCTCTATCTGTCACAACTACTTTTCTCCGAGACAGATAAAGCTATGGACTTGTGTTTTTTGTTTATGATTCGTTTATTGATTAAATACAATATAATTTTACAATTTATAAACTGACACTGCTGACGGAAACAAAAAGAGGTTTATGTGTCGCTGCAAGCGCTCACCAACTATATTATACTTATTTAATTATACCTACATTAATATTAAGATATATATAAAAACGGCTCACCTCAATACGTGTTATGATCGGGAAAGCCGACCAGTTTCAGCAGATTTAGATTGCCTTCATCTGCCGTTTTTATATAAATCATGAATAATCCTCAAGTCTCATTTAATTCTATAATATTAAGATAAAAATAGTTTTTATTTTGTGCGGATTACGACTCAATTGACTTATAATTCAACTTGGTAATTTATTATTTATATTTATACATTTAATATATTTGGGACAGTGAACGAAAAAAACATGGAACTCGCGGTTCAAACAAGTTGACATTTGAAAATGGTACCAAAGAATCAAGATATAAAATAATATCAACCAATAAAATTAAAGCAAATCGCACAGCAGAGCAAATGGCTCATGATTGGTTAATACGTGGCTAATACTGTGTAATTATAATAATGCGGCACTGGGTCAGCCATATAACATATAACAAATACAAAAATATACATATATATAATATACATATTAGTGTATATACATAAATAAATATACAACAATATATTGATGACTCAATGATAGCTCAGGGGACAAAGTAAAAATTACAGGTGTGGTGACTGATTGTGTAGCTGTAGATAGTGTTGATTGACTCCTCTGGGTATGTACAATGAACAACAATGTATAGACATAAAACAGAAAAACTACACCCATAACTCTAACATTAATTTAAGTCCAGGAGGCACGATTTAATTAATCCTCGGTGCACGAGTGGAATTCACATTTTTCTGTAAGTTCAAGAATATACTAAGAAATGTTTTTTTTAATAGCTTAGACATGTTGCTGTGTCACTGTTATTTTTGACCAAGCGAATAATAATTTGTTGAAAACCTATTCTTTTCCAGCTACACGAAAAAGGATTTACGAGTACGAATTAAATATCCAACCAGTATGAACCGTAGCAACCAACCGACATAGGACGTATCTTCCTAAGATGGAATCTAAAAAGTGCCCAGGGCGGCCGAAATTAATCTATTACACGAAATTATTAAGAAATTAAGTGTTAGTTGTTAGTTAGACAAGCTACCGATTGGCAGGGCCGGCCCGTCCATATAGGCGAACTTAGGCACTGTAACTGTGATCGCCACTGTACATTTAGGAAAAAAATTACCACACTTACTAAATTACTATTTTAGTTATAAGTGAACAGTGGCAGTACGAGTACATAAGTAATTATTCGTTTGTGGAAAAAACACACTCAATTTCACTCAGCAATAAATACTTGCCCGGGGCACAGGATTTCGAAATACGTCACTGGAGGAAGCCATGTGTAACGATTTACAAAGTTTGCTTCGGATTCAGTTTGTTAAACTTTCGGAGAGCGGTTTTAGGTCACGCAGAGTAAAGCTCGTGTTGGCAACTTTATTTATTGCTATTTCCTTATTCCTCGTAACAACACCTGACAACTGACTATACATAAGTCTTACAATTATTCTGTCAACTGTAGGCCGTAGTATGTATCGGAAAAAAGTCCGTAGGCGCACTCTTCGCCAATATTGCAATAAGAGCGAAAAATAAGCTTTGTACGGGATCCATCAAAGTAGGGCCAACAATAAAGTTTATTTAACGTGCCTTCATTGATATCATAACTAGTATTAACCATTCCTAATCTTCGAAAATAAGAATAAGAATCGTAATAGGAAATTCATTCGTGCAATCTAAAAATTATAAATCTAAAGGTACCAACCTGATTGAAACAAAGATTTCAAAAGTTTAGATGAGCCCTGGCACCTAAAATCTATTGCATTGTTTTTGAATGTGAAATGTCACACTTTTGGCTTTATTCGTATTTCTTAAAATGTTAGTGCATTTTAAAAATGCACACGACGGCATATTGAGACCCTTTTCTCGGAAAAATTCATTAAATTTATCACTGTGTTCAGATGAACACTGATTCCAAATGTGTGAGCGTCATCCATTTAAAGGTGAAAAAATTTTGGTGCTGTCATACTACGGTAAGGGCTTATCTTTACTTTTGAAATCTTTAGATTGAAATATGCGTTACTTTGCGGAAGTCTTACAGCATGCATTGCATGGTGCATGTTTCATGTGGGAGGGCAGGTGGTACTTAAGTCAGCATTTTGAATAGCATGGTAAAAGTGGTAAGTGGAATATTGCAAATTATGAATACATCTACACTGGTGGACATAAAAATCGACTCAAGCATTGTTGTTCTACATTTAAGGAAATAACCCAATCATACAAACATAAACATATGAAATATATAACATATCATTTTAAAGGTATAGGCTTACACCTTTGATTAAATGCATTTTTGTCTTAAAGTATTTGCTATACAGGCTGTAATTTTTTTTAAAGGGATGAATTAATAAATATTGAAATAATCAAATAGCGAAAAATTTAAAAAAAATACCTTCTTTTACAAAATCATTCATTTATTCATTAATTAAGTTTAACATTAGTACTTCGTGTTCCCCCCTCTAGCCCTTATAACTGCTTGCAGCCGGTTCTTCATTGACCTAATAAGTTTTTAATTAATTAAATGAATTTCACGTCCTGTATAGCGAATACTTTTAAACCAAAATGCATTTATTTAAAGGGGGAGGCCTATACCTTTAAAATGATATATATATTTCATGTTTATGTTTGTATGATTGGGTTATTCCCTTGAATGTAGGACAACAATGCTTGAGTCGATTTTTATGTCCAGCAGTGTATAAATCAATCTAAAGGGTCTTCGATAGAATAAAACAGTTACCTATCGCCGATTCATCAATTAAGCCAATTACGGTTTGCATTTCGTATCGGTAACCCGGAATATGAAATGACATCAACCGTTCGAAATGGAAACGATAAAACGAAATGCATTGGAAGCGAATTGGACAACGACACGACAAATTGAGGGCGAACCAATTCGTTACAGTCCAATTGGTTGGATACCGTTTATGTCCCCGGCGGCGGTGGCGTTTCACATAGAACTGCAACCAATGGGTGGGCAGGGAATATTCTATAGTATGAATCAATCGGGACGCGATTCAATCAAAGGCTTCATAACCTAATATCGGTTGAAAAAATATTTTAAGTGATTGTGATGGAAAAAGCTACAATGCAACATTCGTTAGGAACGACTACTTTATACTGGGTGACTTTTAAATAAAAACAATAAAAACTAGAAGTTAAAAAAAAAATTAAATACGTAACTTGGAATAGTACATTACAGCTGAGAACAAGTAAGTGACCTTGCCAGGGCGAGGACTTTTATTTATTATATTTAATTTATTATATTATTCCTGGGAAAAGTACCAACTATTTTTGAAGATAAATCTTCTTTAGGCGCGTTGAGCGATTGTTGCTAGGGGAAAACCCTGGCCGAGCTGGGCGTGTTCGTAGTACGAGTTTTACGTATGTACGAGAAAACATACGAGTTTTTCGGTTCGCTCGTGAACAAGCACGTATCCAAAAGGGGGGGGATAGTTGGGACGTATCCTCCCCCCGAAATCTATAACATACACAGGACGGGACAAATTCTAATTTGCTGGCATTATTGCGACGAAAATATCGGCGAAGTCACAGTACAGCCAAATAGTGGCATGCAACTTTTTGCTGGAAAAGCAAGCAATTGGTCAAGAACAACAATAAAAAAATATGAAAAAATTTAAATACCACTTTGAAAAAAAAATAATGAATGACGCCAGGGTAGACAATGTCTACCCTAGAGTGAAAATTTTATTTTTAAACTTTGTTTTTTTAAAGTGATATTTTTATTTTTTCATATTTATTTTATTGTTATTCTTGACCAATTGCTTGCTTTTCCAGCATAAAGTTCTGTGCACGCCACTGCAGCCAATGGCTTATAGAGGTAATTTCTCTATTTTGTAGCTATTTGAGAATGGCGTGAATCTTCAAATTGATAATTTGACAATAAAGTTTTCACTTCTGTCGGCAGTCCCCATGACTGTTTTTTTCTCACAACAATTCCTTATTGCAAGTTTTTTTTGTATGTAGGTAGTATTCAGCAATTATGTATGTTAGTATTGCCAGATTCTATAAACAAGGAAGAATAAATATTATTCGAGCGCATTACAAAATAGAAAAGATCAAACTAAAAACGAATTTCTAGTTAACAAATATATGAAGAAAGGAAAGATACATTATGGGGGACTTTAAAATCGTTTAAAAAACCCGATGGGTTTAGTGAATATCGCATTAAAATTCAACGAGCATTTTTGTTAGTGACCTTACAGAGAAACGGACTTTGCATTTAATTGAGTTAGTTATACGTGAGTCGGCATCATATCGGAGCAATCGTGTGTTTAATTCCACCACAACCACGAAAATGGTCTCTATCGCTTTTTATTAAAAGTCAGGGCAAGCCGTCTAAATTATGATTCTATTTCGTGGCTCATCAAAATTTGCGTCGAAGAGTTAGTTACCCAATAATACGTCATAGGACTACGGTTGCCAGATAGGAAAACCAAAATATCTGGCCAAAATTTCAAAAAGTCGGGATTTTGGGATTATGAGCGGGACAAATAAATATTACGAATATTTTTTTTTTATTATTATAACAAAGTAATTACAAAAATAGTACATTATTGCAAAGGCAGCGAAATAGGCAATTGCAGGTCGAGTATGAGTTTAAAGGCCGAGCCGCAGGCGAGGACTTCAATGATACGAGACAGGCAATTGCCATTTCGGCCGAGGCATATATAGTGCTTTTCTTGAAAAAATGCAAGGAAATAAAAAAGGGCCTTTTACATAATAAATTTAATCTTTTTTTTTACAGTTTGTGCCGAAAGGTAAACGCATCTGTGGCTATACAGCCACGAGAACGCAATGTGTAAGATAGATGAAAGAGTTCTAAATTCAAACAGCACACCATTTCATACAACATTGCCGGTGCGCTCTTCGTTCCAAATTCAAAGAATGCGCCGGGAAGTGATTTTGGTTTTTCAGTCTACGTAAATATGATACTTCGCGTGTTCTTTATTCAAAACTAATGATAATATTTCCGCGTATGTTTAAGAAAAATACTTTTTTGGCCGCCGACCGTTGTTATTTGTCGGGACAATTTGTATTTAGTGGACTCTGGACATCATATGAAATCTCGGGAAGAATCCCGACCATCTAGCAACCCTACATAGGACAGATAAGATCAAGCCCCGCGTATTGTTACAAACATTCCAAATGCACAGTACAATACTAGCCATATGATCGCGGCTTCGTCCGCTTTACTGGAGAAACTCAGCCTTCACCAATTTTTAGTGTTCTGTACCCAAAGGGCAAAACGGAGCCTTGAATGTCTCTCTGCTGTCACACGGGTCTCTTTAGTAGTAGACAGAATGAAATAGACCCGAAATATGGATATTTTTACTATTTGAAGCTACAACAATGTCATTAAAAATAGTATTTTGTGCGACTGCAACATAATTTGAGAAATAAATTATGAATATAAATAAAAAAGTATTACTTGTAATCGATATATATTTCGACCCACTTGTGGTCGTCGGCAGTCGACGATTATATTGTTTTATTATTATATTATATTGTTACAATTCGTTTGACGACGACCACAAGTGGGTCGAAATATATATCGATTACAAGTAATACTTTTTTATTTATATTCATAATTTATTTTAAAATAATTAAAAGCTAAAAAGGCTTTAAAATAATATTTATTCAAATAATTTGATAAAGTGAGTTTCGTAATAGTTTTGCACGAGTGTCCCAATGTCGAATTATGTTCAGTTGCACACAATACTTTATCTACGATCATCAAAAATATCGTCTTTATTTATAATATTTTTAACTAACAAATTCACGAAAAATGAGAAGAACACTCGTTCATGAACCTCGGGTGGTCGTACCGATAATGCTGCATTGAAGGCCAATCAGGATAAAGGGGGCGTGGCTTAATAAATAAGGTCGGGACTTAATTGTCTCGTTAATTGGCTGTCTAGCGGTGTTATAATAAATTGGGTCAATCGCAGCGCAGAATCGTGGTGTTATAAGGTAGTATTATAACATGGGATAAAAAATGTAGGTACTTATAAAACTGCTTTTGATGTTGCAATTACCTTATTGCAGTATAGGAGTAGATAAAATTTTTTTGGTTATAGTACACTGTTTGTATAATGTCGCGGGAATATCGTAGAATTGGACGTGTTAGGTTTACATGTAAATTTTGGGGAGTCAGGCGAAGCGGAGCGGAGCGAGGCGACCGACCCCTGTAGTTTTAACAGAATTCATGATAATATGCCTAGGCAGAACATGATAGGCCCAATTCATACGATGAGCCGACGACATATACATATTAGCTGAGAGTTGTTTTTTTGATCGTAATAATTATTTCTTACGATTTCGTCACAAAACCTAAGAATCGAACCATAAACTTCGTTTACTTTTCGCCAAGTATCGATCGAGATATCGACAACAGCATCCTGCAGCTCAGATACACACACGGATATATCCTCCTCGGAAAATTACAATTTTCATCAAACATACATGTAAAGTTCGGTTTACATGGCACGTATAAAGTCACCACAACTTTTAGACACCGTTGCTCCTGAAAATAGTTTTTATTGCTTTGTACTTAAAGAGCCAATAGCCATGTGTTTATCTATTACGCTATCTAGCTTGCCCAATCGGTATTGGTATATGCCGAGACACATTGGCCTCTTCTTTTTTCGCCAATATTTACGATTCGAAAACCGTTTCGAGGAATAGCTCTTAATAACCGTTTTTAAAAGACAGATTTAAAAAAAAGCGTTTATAATGCTTTATTAAATTTAAAAAGGCGATTTCTTTCATTTGACCTTTCGTGACGTCATAATTTCCATAGGCATATTTATTTTTAATAAACGCATCCTGGTTTGACAAGGTTCCCACCATTCAACATAATATGATGATGCCACTTCCTGTGAATACTAAAATACTTGTAAAATTGGTTTAAAAGCACAAAAAAGATATTATTGAAATTAAATTCTTACTATTTATTCCAAAAAGCCGGCCAAGTGCGAGTCGGACTCGCGCACGAAAGGTTCCGTACCATTATCTATAAAAACGGCAAAAAAAACATGTCTGTTGTATGGGAGCCCCCTTAAATATTTATTTTATTCTGTTTTTTAGTATTTGTTGTTATAGCGGCTACAGAAATACATCATCTGTGAAAATTTCAACTGTCTAACTATCACGGTTCATAAGATACATCCTTGTGACAGACGGACAGCGGAGTCTTAGTAATAGTGTCCCGTTAGTTACCCTTTGGTTACGGAACCCTAAAAACAAACCGAATTCGGAATGCTCTTCCTCGAGAGTAAAACTCCATTTGTAGTTTATCATAAGAGCTTTTTATCTATTAAGAGGAGTAAAAGCATTGTATTTGGAGAGTAAGAACAATAAAAATTCTACTTTGTTATTCGTTACCTTTCAGTGAAATGTAAGGAATTTACGTACAAAGTTTCGCTTTGAGGAGAAGCTTAAAAGTTTCATGTACGTACGATCAGAAACCCAATTAGCAATACAAACCCTGACCATATTTCACCGTGATAAAGTTGACATTAGTATTGCTGGGATTCCATTGGGAATGGGCACTATATGCCAAGGCATGCTGATTGAAAAATATTTTCGAGATGATACATGTTCTTGCCATATTTCATTGTATCTGCAGCAAAAAAACTTAACATTTATTTTATTTTTCATTTATAACACTTTTTGCACATTTACACAAATAACTTAAAGACAAAAAAAAAACAATTAAACATGGTGTAGAAGGGCGGCACTTATTGCTAAAAGCAATGTCTTCCAGGCTAACAGAAAGATGAACAAAATAACATGTGGAGGTGTAAATACTAATAAGAAAATAATAGGGAGATCAAGATTAAAATATAAACCTAAATATCTAAGACATAAGCTTACATATAAAAATACATGAACATACTTAAATAAATGAATACATACCTATAAAATATACACATACATATATAAATAATAAATAAACATACAAAAATTAAAATAATATTGGATATTTGAGTTTCAAGACATTATAGATATTTTAGAATTTACTGAATAGAAGAATTTGTCACGTATATAATGTCTCATGTCTATTCCCTCTCTTTGACACATAGATAACACACAACATTAACATCATTGTCAAATGAATTGTTTTTCATACCAATTCAAAGGATATTTGGTTTTTAGATAGACAGATAGATAAAAACTTTATTCAAAGCGTCTTACATAAAAAACACAAACAGTACACTTTTAGAGCTTAACAAATAACAAATACATTATAATCCTTAAAATAATGATAATCTTTGACATAGAGGCTGAAAGGGCGCTGGCTCAGCATACGCCACAGAAAAATCTGTGACACTGATATTCTGCCAGTACCATGCATTAAAAAGATCTATGTCGGTTAAGGGTCATTCCACGCTAATTGAAACCACGAGCGAAAAAAATAAATTCATTAAATACTATTAATTTGAATCACATTGTTGAG
The DNA here is from genome assembly GCA_934047225.1 of Ypsolopha sequella. NCBI lineage: Eukaryota > Metazoa > Arthropoda > Insecta > Lepidoptera > Ypsolophidae > Ypsolopha > Ypsolopha sequella. The sequence goes on from OW203996.1 coordinate 18,119,517, forward strand.
TAAAAACCCCATGTTTAATGAAATAGCAAAAAATTCTAAAAAATCCCATCATTTTCTTCGTTTTTATCGAACTGAAACATTGACTTTCACGTATCTTCAAGTGGTACGATTTTTGCCGATAAATTAGCAATAGTGTTTGCGTCTATTTTGTTTACGACACGGCGTGTTTTGGGAACGAGATTTCACGTAAGGGTTTATGCTTTTACTTGGCGAACAGAAAATTGCAATATGTAGGTAAATTACCAATATATGACGCCTCAAGGTTAGGTATGCCTTATGTCCCGACCGCCACGGAAAAATAGACGTTTAGTTTTCCTAACCTAAAAGTATTAGAACTGTAACGTAAATAACTTGTAGAAGTAAGAAGGGACTGGGCAGCTACCCTTCAGGCATATTTGCCAGCAGCAAGGCGTTAGTTAAAATATTTCGTGGGGAATCAAAGTTTGGTCCCGACCGCCACCAGTATGAGAGGTGAAAAATTTATCGTAAATAATATGTAAATCGTATATATTACGAATTTAATGAGAACATTGACGCTTTTGAGAAAATATAAGTAATATTCATGACATCGTTTTTTAACACCATGAATCTTATAACAAATTTACAGGTTTGGTTCTGTCCATAAAAAGTCTAATTAATACCTTCTTAATGTTGATCTCTTATTATGTTGTGATTGTTATTACTTAATTATGTTGCTTGAGTAATAAAACAATTATTTGATCTTGTAAAATATCATGATTTTGGTACTCGTCCCGACCGCCACGAATCCTTGTCCCAACCGCCGCACTTTTCAAAAATTTATATCTAGACATTCCTTTTACAAATTACTGTATGTTTTATCGAGTTTTTAAGACCAACTATCTAGACATCTATAAAAAAATGTACAAAGCCGTACTACGACCAGAAAGGCTGAGTATAACAGTTGTTTGCACAAATTTGAAAAGGGTGGGCGCGTGCCTGTCCCGTACGCCGCGTTTTTTCAAGGAGGGATTTAATATGATAAAATGCCAAAATGTTAGTATTTTAGTAAATGATGTCCATACACTAATATTTATTTATAATTCTGTATATTTATATTATGTAAAAAGAGTATAATTACAGATCTACAGATATAAGTATGTCGAAAAATGGAGTAAAACTGTCCCGACCGCCACCATGGAATGACCCTTAATCAAATGAAGACAATAAAGCCGATTCTGAAGGCTTTAATTTTAGTTTTAGTGCTGTCAAAACTAAATTTTGTTTATTGTAAAATAGTCCTTAAATGCTAGGAACAGAAGCTAAATTACTTTGGAATAATTCTAGTTTTGACAGCTGAGCACGCGATATGACGGCAGTGCTTTGTATCACCATAGGTTTTAAAAATAGCGGGAAGTGAAGAGAAATAATTACGAAGATGAAAGATCTGACCTTGGGAAGGAGCTGCATGCACCACAAACCACGCTTCGCCTGAGCCACCAAGTCTCTGGTGTTCTCCAAGATGGTTTTCTTCTTCCTCTTCGTGCCTGGTTGCGCTCTTCTCGGCTAATTTTCTTCGTAAAAGTAATAGATGAAAATGAGGCGCACAGCGGGTGCGATCTCAAAATGGCGGGCGGTAGGGTCGAGGTAGGACCTAGTCGAATGACAATCAGCGTATACCTCCGGCGTGAAAGGCTTCTGATTGACGACTGATTGATTTGCGTCCAAAACTAAGCGGGTGGAGATGCAGCGAAAATGACAGTTGCAAATATTAATTCACAACTACCTCGCAGTATGAGAGCCACAAGAAGTGGCGCGAACATTTGCCCCCGGCGTTAAAACCATTGGTTTTAAAATAAGAATAGAAAAGTAAAAATAAGACAGAGAATAACGAAATTTTGAAGCGGGGGCAAAGAAAGGAGTTATTGAGATGGGAGAGGGCAAAGACGCACGACAGGTCGTTTGTAAACACCTGTCGTCGTTTTGACAGAAGCTACCCTAATGACATTATCTTTGCCAGGGTATACAGCTACAATGACACCGAGCGGCCATTGAAGCGGTGGAGTATTGTCGGTAACTACAACGACAACAGATCCAATTTTGATTGGGTTGGTAGGTGTATTCCATTTTCCTCTAGACTGGAGAAGATGGAGATAATCATTCTTCCATCGCCTCGCGAACGATTCTACCATTTGATCAAGCAACGCGTAGCGACGTAATAAATTAACTGGCTCATCAGCCACCTTGCAAGCGGGTAATTCTTTTAAAGGAGTTGACATCAGAAAATGTGCAGGAGTTAACGCGCTAAGTTCAGATGGATCTTCACTCAGCAGCGTAAGCGGACGAGAATTTATGACACATTCTATTTGCGTAACTACAGTTAATAATTCTTCGTAGGTCAACAGTTGAGTACCTACTACTCTATGCAAATGCGTCTTAAATCCTTTGACATATATCTCATAATGTCCCCCAAAATGTGGGCTACGTGGAATATTAAATTTCCATTGTATTCTATGATCGGCAAGTTCATTCGCGAAAGACGTTTTAAATTCTTCGGAATTTGTCAAATTGTAAATTTCTGAGAGGGCATTTCTAGCGCCTACAAAGTTCGTAGCATTATCAGAATATACGAAAGACACTGCTCCACGTCTAGATAAAAAACGTTTGAACGCGGAAAGAAAAGTGTTCGTGCTAAGATCAGTTGCCAATTCAACGTGAACTGCACGAGTCACCAGGCATACAAATATGCAGAGGTAACATTTGACGGGACGGACTCCACGTTTTCGATACGGAGTGATACTGATAGGACCACAATAATCCACAGCGCAGTGGACAAAAGCTTTAGCCTCATTAACGCGGCATGATGGTAAATCTGCCATGAAAGGGAAGGTTTGTCTCGGCTTCGCCTTAAAACAATAATTGCAGCTATGTATTACGCGACGAACAATATTTCGACAGGAAAGTATCCAAAATTTTTGGCGGATTATTGACATTAAAGCCACTGGTCCAGTGTGACAATTTTTGCGATGATAATGAATGATAATCAATTCGACAATATGATTTTTACGAGGTAACAACACAGGGTGTTGTTGATCGAACGTCATGTCTGTGTTGCGAAGTCGACCACCAACGCGTAACAATCCATTTTTATCTAAAAATGGCGATAGTCGATTTAAAGCGGGAGAACAAAGTTTATTTGACTTTAATCTTTTTATTTCATCAAGAAAATAAAATGCTTGAAGAGCTTTAATCAATGCAACTTCAGCGAAATCCATATCGGTAGCGGTAAAAATATTAGAGCGCGGTAAAATACGTAAAAATCGGTATATGTAAATGATTGTGTGTAAAAGCACAAGCCATGACGAAATTCTTTCCGAAAGAGAAAGAAGAGGATGCGGTTCTTCATTACTAAAAGCGGGAAGAGAAATTGTTTTTGATTCCGGCAAGTTTTCTTCAATAGAAGCTGATTCTATTGTTTTGATTGGCCACTCTTTAGCGTCCAGATAAAGCCAAGCAGGTCCAGTGAACCAGAGCGGGTGACTCATCAACTGCATGGGAGTGAGACCACGGGAAAGACAGTCGCTCGGGTTTTGAGAACCAGCTGTATGGTAAAAACATTCAGCGGGAATAGCGGATATTATTTTTGTTATACGCGTCGCGACAAAGGTTTTAAACCTGTGCGGTGAGGAATGTATCCAGTGTAAAGTTACCATAGAATCGGTAAAACAGTAAATACGTTCAATATTGTGACGTATTTTATAAGCGTCAACTACACGACGAGTTAATTTCGACATGAGTAACGAGGCACAAAGCTCAAGGCGGGCGACACTGACGGTCTTGAGCGGACAGACTTTTGACTTTGCGCATACCAGCCGAATGCTAGTGCAAGTGTCTGAGTCATCTTGTACTCTAATATATACGACACATCCGTATCCACGTTCACTTGCGTCTGCAAATGATATTATCGAAATTTTCGAATTTTGGAACACGTCTAAGTGGCGTTTAATACGTAAATCCCGCAAAACAGGTAGCTCCTTCAAATAGTTTTGCCAAATCTGCGCAATATCAGAGGGTAGTGTTTCATCCCAGTCTAATTTTAAAATACAGATTTTCTGCAAGAGTAATTTTGCGTACAAGATCACAGGAGCGGTAAAGCCGAGGACGTCGTACTGACGTGCTATCACGGACAAAACATTGCGTTTAGTACATGGGCGACTATCTAGCGATACAGTAAAAGAGAACTCGTCAGAATCAGGCGACCACTGTAAGCCAAGAACTTTAAGAGTTTGAGTTTGTTCTTCAAAATTCTTACTAGAATTTAAGCGGTGAGTATCAGGCAGTGTATCAAGTAACTGTTGACAGTTACTAGACCACTTGACGAGCTCAAAGCCACCGGCCTTAAGCAATCCTACCAGCTCATCTCTGAGCTGTAAGGAGCCCTGCACGGTGGGCGTGCTATAGCAGATGTCGTCCATGTAACAGTTTCGTGCGGCTGCAGTAGCGGCGAGCGGGTACGCTGAACTCCCATCCTCACAGAGTTTCCTGACTACTCTCATCGCAAGGAAAGGGCTACTACGTAGTCCAAAGCAGACGCGATTGAACTGATAAGCGATAAGCGGTGAACACGTGTCAAAGCGGTATAAAAACTTTTGAAATTTGCGATCATCGGCGTTAACCAAAACTTGTAAGAACATTTGTTTGATATCCGAGGTAAAAGCGATTTCATACAAGCGGAAGTCAAGTAAAATTAAAAACAAATCGTTTTGCAAATTAGCACCTGTGTGCAGCGTGTCATTTAATGAGACACGAGTACCATCAGCGGAGTCAGTCTTAGTACTGGCATTCATACAAATACGCACCTTTGTCGTTGATTTATCAACACGCACTACGGGATGATGCGGAATATAATAACCAAGAGATAATTGGTCATCATTATGAAGCGGGGATATGTAACCTTTAGTTAGGTATTCATTTATTATATTGTTATACTCGGAACGTAAATCTGCGTTAGAAACAAACCTACGCTCAAGAGACATAAAACACTTTTTTGCGTGATGGTACGAGTTTCCTAGTATGTTAGGATTCCGTGCGAACGGTAAAGAAACCGAATAGCGACCAGCGGGGTCACGTGACACATTGTTAATAAATAATTTTTCACATTCATCATTTGCGGGACTAGAAGCAGGTTCACAATGCACCTCTTCTAATTGCCAAAATTTTTGTAAAATAAAATCTATTGGCGGTTCAATCTCCATATAAGAGCATAACGAAATTGAACATGCGGTATTTTGGTAAACAGGCGTATTACCAATTAGCGTAAAACCGAAGATGGTCTGAAATCCCGTCGGCGTACCCGGGGGACCAGAGACGCGGCCTGATAACAAGATATCCGCGAATAAAGATGCACCGATAAGAATATCAATCTCGCCCGGTAAGTAAAAGGTTTCATCAGCAAGTGTGATACCTTTTAAATATGAAAGTGTAGACAAATCGACCTGCACCGATGGTAAGTTGTCGGTAATACGGTCGATTACATAAGTGTCAAGCGAAATTGAAACCGAATCATCAAATCGTGAAAACAATTTAAGGTTTGTCGCACCCTTAATTGGGTTTGATGAAGAGCCGATGCCCTTAACAAAAGCGCGGGGAATTTTCTCATATTTTAAGTTAAGCTTCTCACAACAGGAAACCGTCGAAAAACTGGATTGTGACGCAGGGTCGCAGAGCGCACGTAGACGGACTGACATACCGTTAGAATCTTTCACGATCACTTGAATTGTACCTAAAAGGCATGTTTCATTACGCTGCGAGTTAGGCTGTAAGTTACATAAAGAAATATTATTACTCGCAGTTGGTACGGATTGAGAATCATTAGTCATATGTTCTGTGTTAGTCGCCGATACGGCAGGATCCACCAACCTCGAAGATTGCGTATGTGTGCGTGGAGACACGGTAATATTTTGACCAAGCGCGGTGTGAGTATTCATCACATTTTGTTTGCGGCACAACATCGAATGGTGTTTACAATTACAATGGCGGCAATTATAAGACGATTTACAAGCGGAATTGTTATGCGTAATACTTAAACAATTGGTGCAACCGTTATTAGATTTGATGAACTGAAATCTTTTCTCGATATCTAGTTTCACAAATTCGGGACACTTATATAAATTATAGTGTTTTAATTGTTTACATAGCGGACAACAATTATTATTGGTCGAAGCGGAGACAAAAGCATGGGTTGACTTGGTACTGTACCCGGTTTTGTTGTTATTATTATTAACGGAGCGGTTCGGAGCGGGAGCGGTAATTGCGGGTGCAGTGCGGTTCAGTATCTTAGTTTGTTCCCGTAAAAATGATATTAATTCATCATAATGGGGTAAATCGGAACCACGTTTAAACATTTCAAATGAACGAGCGGTTTCAACATCAAGTTTTTTAAGGGCCAAATACATAAGGATAAAATCCGAAAGATCTTTAATATTCAGTGATTTTAAACACGAAACAGCGGAACAGAACTTGTCTAAAAACAAGTCCAAGTTTTTTGAACTAGCGGTAGTTAAAGGGCGAAATTCAAACATTTGATCCAAATAAGTAGTGGCTAAACTACGCGAGTCTTGAAAAGTAGAAACGAGTGTTTTCCAGATTATGTCGTAGTTAGTTGCGTTCGGTGTGATTCCAGAACAAATCGAAAGTGCCCGGCCAGAAAGTTTACCCATCAGGTATTGTACTCGTTCGTTGTCGGTCAAGTCCGGATTATCGTGAATCGTGGTTTTAAATGTTTCATAGAATGTTGGCCACATAGTAGCTTCACCAGAAAAACCAACGAGTTCCAGTTTTGGAAGCTTGATAGTAGGTTTTTTGGGACATTCCATGTCAAGTGGAGCTTTAACTTTAGAGTCAGCCGATTTCGAAGAATGTGATAACTTCCGGTTGATGTATTTGCAATGGGAGTAAAGATCCTCAAAAGCTGACCAACTTTGATAATTTGGTTCAAAATTAGGATTTATCAATACCTCTGTGTCATTAATTTCATCTATGATTACATGAATTTCTGAGCGTACAGTATCCAAAGTTTCGACATTGGCCATAAACAATTCTGCCGAAGAAACATCCTCTAAAGCGGTTTTAGAAAAGTCATAAACTCTCTGAAGGCGATTAAACAATTCTTGCCTTTTATTTTTAAGCTTCTTTAAACTATACGACATCTTTAATTTTGCAGCTTCTGCGGAATTTGGCATGTTATATAGTACAAAGTTAGGCAAGTACCAGAACTATTGAAAGTTTTATACTGACTACAACATAGAATAATGCTAATGAGTTAAAGATAACACGGGCGGCGGACGAACCTGTGTACGAGTACCTCTCGATAATATTAAGAATTAGCAGGTAGGCAGATAATATTTTCTGTGAAATGATCAAATGGTATAATCGCAGCGGATAAATTAACAGAATGGCGTATTTCACTGTAGATAATTTATAATTTCCAGTATATAGGAAATGGAATCACTAATATTTTGACGAATGCGGGGTTTTAATGCATAGATAATGCAAATAAGAGCGGGAATGCGGGGTAATACTGCGGGCAGAGTGAAAATTAGAGCGGAATTCACGTGTTCTTTAGACAAAGAACATGAAGATAGCGGTTGGAAATACCAAAAAATGGTTATAGATCGCAGATCAAAGGGCCTAAAATGGATCTAGATCCGGCTCGAATGGCCAAAAAAATGAGCACGCGATATGACGGCAGTGCTTTGTATCACCATAGGTTTTAAAAATAGCGGGAAGTGAAGAGAAATAATTACGAAGATGAAAGATCTGACCTTGGGAAGGAGCTGCATGCACCACAAACCACGCTTCGCCTGAGCCACCAAGTCTCTGGTGTTCTCCAAGATGGTTTTCTTCTTCCTCTTCGTGCCTGGTTGCGCTCTTCTCGGCTAATTTTCTTCGTAAAAGTAATAGATGAAAATGAGGCGCACAGCGGGTGCGATCTCAAAATGGCGGGCGGTAGGGTCGAGGTAGGACCTAGTCGAATGACAATCAGCGTATACCTCCGGCGTGAAAGGCTTCTGATTGACGACTGATTGATTTGCGTCCAAAACTAAGCGGGTGGAGATGCAGCGAAAATGACAGTTGCAAATATTAATTCACAACTACCTCGCAGTATGAGAGCCACAAGAAGTGGCGCGAACAACAGCACTAAAACTAAAATTAAAGCCTTCAGAATCGGCTACAATGACCTCATAAAATTGGAATGGTAAATATACTTACATGTAATAAATTTGACAATAACGAAAATAAAATAGACACATATAATGAGAGAAGGGGGAGGGAGAAGATGCTTATTTATCACCATTTTCCATTTTCATGTCTCAAGTCACTTGTTTCGTAACTTTAAAAATGTATAAAAAATTATTGCCTGCAGAAAACTGAAATTTGTTTAAAATTAACATCATTAAAATTAAATGGTCTATACTGTACAAAAAAAAATTAATTAAGTTTAATTTTCCTGGTGAACATGGCGAATTGTAAAAACGCATTGTTATGCAGGGAAACTTTGTGAATGTTAGCTGTCCTTTCGCGATGGTTCACGGTCGGTCACCCACGCATAATCCTATCAAATTTCAATTATTTCACTGACATACTGACATACTGGGTTAAAATGGTCTAGAAATAAGTAATTTGGCTAATGTTTATTTTGCGAAATCCATCGCCATGAATACTCTAAATATTATTAGAGTGCATTACAAACTAGAAAATATCAATCAGAAACAAAATGTCTTTGGATTTGTTTCTGATTGATATTTTCTAGTTTGTAATGCACTCTAATAAGTAATTTGGATGACAAAAATTGGCTTTTACGACAATAGCAGATTGAATTCCAAAACCTTCGTTGAAGAAAATTTCCAATAAATATAAATACAAAACAAATTAGGAAAATACGGTTCTGAAAAATCGTTTACATTCGTGTCACAACGTCGCGTGCGCCCTCATTCAATTACAGTTATTTACGCTATAAAGCTATGTTTAGACGTTTCTTAGAATATGTACGTTGTACGTCCTACGGAACGTACAGTCTACAAAAATGTGCAATTTTGTTAAGAGGCTATGCGAATTTTATTTTTGTCACTGTCACTCCAAGCGAAAAATCGCACAGTGTGAGAGGGGCGGATTCAGGGCAAAAGGGAAAAAAGTTGGTTTTATATTTTTATTAAACAAACTAAAATAGCTAGCAAAATTTCAAATATCAAATCTCTAGATATTGTTGAAACACACCTAATAAAATATGTTTGAGTTCTGTATATGGTTCCTATTCGTCAAACGAGGAGAAAAAGTGTGTTTGAAGAACTCATTTCAACAATTATTTCTATCGAGGAAAATTTATCCAAACATGTTTTCCAATTTCAAAACCCTAGATTATATAGTCAAAATGCATATACCAGAAATTTATTAAAGTTTTCCGTGTATTTCATGAAATACACAGAAAAGAAACACCCGTATTCTTTTCGCAAATCGCCTTAAAACTTTCCACGGATGTCATACGAGCTTTATTTCTCGCAGGAAATCGCGCCAATAAGCACAAGACTATGTATGCCTGACTATAAATTTATTCTTGCAGATGGTTGTCGATTCGTAACTGAACCCTGAAAAGCTCGACTCATAATCCGTACGAGTAATCTGTCAAACAAAGTCCCCGCCACGGATTGTCCCCGCTGAGCGGTCATGTCAGGCGAACACGCTGATATAATCGGAATAAACGTAAAATCTGTAAAGTGTACGCCGTACACAATGTACGGGCTCCGTCAATGTCGTAATCCGCTTTGGATTTACAAAAACATTTCTGTATTTTTCGTGGTCACAGATCAAAATTTGCACGTTATATTTTATTAAGGAGAATGGATACGCCAACTGAAATTTGGACCTATCTTTGAAGGCCTACTCCTCCCACACGGGTGGTCCAAAAACTTTCATAAAAATATATGATAGGCATTATAGAGTCAAAAATCAATTTTAAGTTTCATAAACTGTTTTTCTATTGAAGTTTTGACAAAAAAAATCGAAAGTCATCGAAAGTTTCACATGATTAACACAAGAATTCTCTTACTCCTACCAAACGCCTAAAGCGATTTTAATTATTATTTCACCAAATTATAGGAAATTTTTAGATTTAAAAAATGTAAGTTCAATTTTTTTTTTCCGTTTATGGCGTCCCTGTGACAAGTATTATTTTCTCCTATTTTGCGCTAGCCGGAGACGCAGTGGTTGTCGTAACAGCCACTTTTCAAGGCACGCTGAAATGAACATTATTTCAATGTCGTTTCCGTTGATATATGTACCGAAAAACATCAAGTTGCTTATTTAGCGTGGTTATACGCCTTAAAGTGAAAACTTCTTTAGGCGCGTTGAGCGATTTTTGATGGGGATAATTTTATGGGTCACCGACATGCTATGACGTGTTGCGCTTGGCCAGCAGTGAGAAGTTTTCGCTTCTGTCGGCAGATTCCATGAGTAAATAAGTTCCCATTTTTCTATGTAACCTAACAATATCTGCGATACGATGTAGATACATTATAGACGGAAAACGGTATTGGAAGTCGTAAAATTCCACTGACTTCTAAGAATTCTATCTACAGTGATTCAGATATTAGGATTTTTGTTGACACAAGGAAATGCTTGCCTCTAAAACAAACGATTTACATCCATCTATTGTCATAATAACAAAGACATTCGAGTAAAGTCGTATGTTACGTATCAAACAGACACAAAACTCGACAGAAATACACAAAAGATACGTACCGTTCTGAAGTACCGATATAGAATCTTTAGTACAATTAAAATACGTTTGGCTCTTATGTCGTTGCATTAAAGATGACTTTTCAGACATCGACTAAACAGATTAAAGGACGACAGAGATACCAGAGTGACGTAGCGTCAACAACCGACGCTGACGAAGAAAATGGCCCTTTTAGTTTATTATTACTAACTTAAAAAAAATTATAAGTACATATTTTACAAAACAAATTCAAATTCAAATAGTTTATTTTGCAAAGTAGGTATACAGTGTGTCCCTCGTACAAGTGCACATCCGAAAAGGGGTGAAACTAGACCTTATTTTAACGACAAAACAATGTTTTTTTTTATTTTAGAAAATCTTTGTTTTATAAATTTACGTTTTAAAATTGTTTTTGCCTACCATGGAGACTATGTATAAAATATGTCATAACTTTTGATCTATCCCGAGTAATGCAATGAAATAAAACTGTTATAATTCTTAAGAATAGACGTTGCATACCAAATCAAAAACCAAACATAATGAACTACCATTACCATAAAAATAATATCCTAAAAGATTACTTCTTTAATTTTTCCATCTTTTTTTTCAGTAATAGTCAATTTTTTCAAAATAATGTCCCCGTTTCACTATACTTTTATTCCTATTTATCATTGCCTATTCCATTATCTTTCTAACAAAAAAAAAATACAACGTTCTATCATAAATACAATATTTTCTAGGAGCGGTTAACCAAAGGCACTGCGCTGGCGTCCCATACAATTTTATATATATTAAGGAGTATTTTTTCAGATTAAAAAAAAAAACAAAAAAAATGTTTTCTTTGTTTTTGTCGATATATTTAGATCTAGTTTCACCCACTTTCGGATGTGCACTTGTACGAGGGACACACTGTATATAATACACGTTTCACAAGTCAAAATTTTATTTTATAAAAATATATGTAATAAAATAATAAATGTACATGAACTAGATTAAGGGTTTATTAAATTTATGTAACAATATATGGATATACGATTTAATTGATAGGTAAAATATATATTACACAAGGTGAAATCCAATCAACCCCCCAAACCCATACCGGAGAACCGACCAGGGACCAGGAAGTATCTGAATTTTAATGTATACTAGCCTTTCGTCCGCGATTCCGCCCGCATACACGCTTTTTAGGGCATGCAGGTTTCTTCACGATGTTTACTTTCACTGTTCAGCAGGTGGTAAATTCAAATAATTTTTCTCGAATAATAAAAGAACAAAATTCAAGTTCTTTAAATTAGATTATTTATCAGTGCTTTGGTTTATGACGTGACATTGGCGGAATTAAATGTGTTAGTCACACACATTATCAGAAGCCACAAACAAGAAAATAATAATAGATTATTTATTTTAACACAAAACAGAAGAATAGTCTATTAAAAGACAAAACCAGCTATCATTAGCTTTCTTATCCACAAAATAATAACAAACTTATGGAATTCAAACAGGAAAATTCCTATCTCTCTACAGGCAAGTCTAAAATGTAAATTAGTGTCATGTAAAGGAAGACTGAGTTCGCTACTAGAAAACAGACGATATTGGAAACCATTTTAAGAGTCGATTCGTCGGATTTGTAATGTAACAAAAAGTGAAGAAATAATTGTAACGCTCAAAATACAACTTTTAGCTAAAAACAATAGTTTAATTTTCAATGCAAGTGCTCGTAAAGGCCCACTTTTTATGCATCAAAACCGAACAGAAAGTCGATTATTTTGCCCTAGGGCTTTATTATTTTTTATTTATTTACAATGGTTGGCTAACCTGCAGCCTTTCCTGTATACCATAAATGCTATACTTTTTTTTCCACTGTTTAACGGCTCTGGATACAGTCTTTTTGAGCCAAACATAATTTAAAGTTCACAAGATTATATTTGTTTTATTTCCTCACACTATGCATTGAAAAACGTAGTATGATACACGGGCGTAAGAGCAATAAATTACTTGGTTACGTTTAAAACACTCGCTACGCCCGTGTTTTAAATCGTCCTCGTAATTTATTCCTTTTCGCCCTTGTAGCATAAACTACTATTATAATGATATTATGGTAGCTTCAAAATAATTAATTATTCATAAGCGTGATCATAGATTATTTTAGGAATTTACGGCTAGGATCACGACTATGGAAAAGCCAACTATTTTATAGATATTGTACTATCTTTAAAAATATCTTTATGCATATAGAAAACTAATAGTAAGAAGTAATGGTAATACATTGCTCTGTAGCTAAAAGTTGTATTTTGGCCGTAATAATTATTTCTTAATATTTTGTTACAAATCCGGAGAAACGTCCCTTAAGTTCCGTTGGAAATCACAAATTCAACTTCGATGATACAATATTGAAGTTTTAATTCGATTGAGGCTTGTATCTCTATCACTGTATAGACCAGGAATACAGGCACATCAGACGATTCCTTATTGAAAAGCAATAAAGTTGAATATTCATCGGCTCTAGCATCTAGTCAAGGTGGTTAGCAAATGCTCTTACTGTTATTTCCCATGAGAGTACCTGCGACATCGGCCCGTTACATAAACATAGAAAATGATGGTGTTGCCTGTGACATATTTCGTAGATTTATTATGTTTGTTGTACGACCCGCTGGACTTTTCCTGTCTCACAAGGATTCCGTTAAAAAACGGCATCTACTTCTGAACCGTTTTAATTGTACTGCAGAGAGCATTTATGAAACTCGAACACTGCGATGTACGCTTGAGATATTTTATTAATTGCTTTGCGCGATAGATGACTGATTGGAACCATTGGAATGCACTGGTGTAAAACCACCGATATATTTAAGGGGAACGCAAGGGTCGGTTCTAGTTTTTTAGTGACTTGATTTTTTTTGGGTGTTACTGTTTTGTGATTTTCTTCCGAAAAGCAGTCTTTTTGCTATCCTTAAGCAAGCGCGAGTGAAAACACGATTTCAAAATTGCACCATACTCCTAGATAGAACAGAAAAAGTTAAGATGCCGGCGGAGCAATACTAGTTCATACAAACGTTATTAAGGGGAACGAAAATACAAACAGAAATAAAATGTCAGCTTTCGGATGATTTTGTTGCAATAATTAGGTTACGTATAGCCATAAAAAAAATACATGTTTTTGGTTGAACTTTAAGGTATTCATTTTCCACAAACCACGTTAATCGATTCATATTTGTACTGTCAATGAATTTTTTTGTAACCCTCTATTGCACACTTCTTATCGATTTTGTTTCAGGTATCGCTTTCGCGATTTTGTTGGTTTTTTTTAAATAAAATTAGTGTGAATGATATCTATTCATTTTCCAAATACCACGTTATTCGGGTCAAAAAAAGCACCCCCTTTTCCCAAAAATACGTAAATCCACTGATGCAGTCAGCGGCAGCAAGATATTGTCAGTCTACGCCTAGCGTTGGCGCCCGTAAGACGTGGAACCTGTGCCCTTTTTTGCAAGCTATAAATATCTCCCAAAACTACTTCAAAACACATTGAAATTAATTTTATAAAGTAATATTTCGAGGAGCATCATATTCCTGCCGTTAAAAACTCAACAAAATATGCGTATGAGTGATTTAGCTACATCGTGCCATAGTCATAACAACAAAACTGAATGAATTTGGAATGAATTCATACTTTTATGCGGGAAAATAATATATGTTACTCTAAAAGAATAATTTTGTGATCGTTATTGAAACCCAAATTAATTTAAATTCAAAATTCAAAATTCAAAAAGTTTATTTTGCAAAGTAGGTATATATAATACACGTTTCACAAGTCAAATTTTAATCTTATAAAAATATATGTAATAAAATAATAAATGTACATGAACTACTTAGATTAAATGTTTTTTTTAATTTATGTAGCAATATATATACGATTAAAATTATAGGTAAAATATTATTATACAAGATGAAATCCAATCAACCGCCCGAACCCATACCGGAGACCCGGCCAGGGACCAGGAACAGGTTCAATGATCACCAACCGAGCCCCCAGCACGAATCCAGGCAGCCGACCAAATCCCATCCTATATACTACATAGTAATAGGTTACATATATAAATACATGCCTACCTCCGCCCATTCGATTAGTCTTGCTAAGAAGAACGGGCAAGAAACTTGGCAAGATCATGTCTTTTTTTTTTAACATAAACTTATACTATACATCAAATTACTTATATCTACTTTAACCAAGGGATAAGAAAATACAAGACAGCAGGAATTCAGGTTAATGAAAAAAGAAAAACATATATATCTTTGCCTACCTGTCTCATATAGTCTATTTCCTTTTACAGTCTGTAATTAATTAATGTTAACTCTTAAGAGGAATCAAAAGTTAGGAAATTATATTAATTAATTAAATTATTACCTACTTTCATTAAAATCAGTATCACTATAACACCATGCTTCACCATCATCCAAATATTCATTTATTTTATAATATGCCTTTTTCAGTAGGCCCTGCTTAATATACTGTTTAAACTTATTCTCTGACAAAGTAAGGACCTCCTTTGGAAGTTTATTGTAAAATCTTATACCATGTCCTACGAAAGAGGTACTCACTTTGGCGAGTCTGATTTTTGGAAAAGCCAGTTTATACTTATTTCTGGTTTCCTTACAATGTTGCTCACCAAGCCTTGGGAGAGACTCAACATTTTTTCTGACATATCTAAGGACTTGGTAAATATATTCACAAGGAACAGTTAATATATTAATTTCTTTGAACTTTTCTCTTAATGAATCCCGGTGCTTCATATTATAAATAGCCCGAATTGCTCTCTTCTGCAAAACAAAGACTGCGTCTGTATCCGCGGCTCTACCCCATAACAGCATGCCGTATGACAAAATGCTGTGAAAGTAACTAAAATAGACTAGTCTAGCAGTATCTACATCAGTAATTTGCCTTATGCGTCTAACAGCGTATGCGGCCGAACTAAGTCTACCACATAGGGCTTCTATGTGGGGACCCCACTGAAGACGAGAGTCTACCGTAATGCCCAAAAACTTAGTTTCGTTAACTAACTCCAGCTTGGACCCCTGCAAAAGCAAATTACAATCCACTTGAATTACATTTGGTAACGTGAATTTTATACATTTCGTCTTTTTTGCGTTTAAAACTAAATTATTTACAGTAAACCAATCAAGCACTAGTGATAAAGTTGTATTCGCGTCGTCAAGGATATCTTTACGTCTATTAACTTTAAAAATAAGTGACGTGTCGTCTGCGAATAGTACTATCTTAGTTAAGTCTTTAATTAAATAGGGAAGGTCATTTATGTAAATTAAAAACAGCAAGGGCCCCAATATGGAACCCTGCGGGACACCCATTTTAACTAATGCTCCACATGATTTTACCCCGTTAATGTCTACCTTTTGAATACGATCACTAAGATACGACTTCATTAACGCCAAAGATTTGCCCCTCACTCCGTAGTGATCTAATTTACATAAGAGTGTTTCATGATTAACGCAATCGAAGGCTTTCGAGAGGTCACAAAATACACCAAATGCATCCTGCTTTTCTTCCCAAGCATCAAAAATATGCTTAACTAAAGCAACTCCTGCATCTGTGGTTGACCTCCCTCTAGTGAATCCATACTGTTCACAGTGAAGCAATTTATTTAAATTAAAATGAAATAACAATTGATTAAAAACAATTTTTTCAAAAACCTTACTCAAAACCGGTAAAACTGACACAGGTCTATAGTTTGATGGGTCACCGTTGTCGCCTGATTTAAAAAGGGGGATCAATTTACTAAACTTCATTAAGTCAGGAAAGACACCATCATCTACACATTTATTAAAAATTAATGCCAAATAAGGAGCTATTAAATCAATAACAGAACTTATAACTTTCACAGATAAGCCCCATAAGTCCTCGGTTTTTTTCAAGTTAAGCGATTTAAATGCTTTAATTACAGTTAATGAATTAATATGTTTAAAAGCAAATACAGAAAGACACTGCGGTACGTTATCTATTAAAAGATCCTGCGCAAGCCCAGGGCTTGAATTTAAATCTTTAGTTGTTAAGGAAGGAATTTCAGTAAAGAATTGTTCAAAGGCATTCGCAACCTCTTTATCTCCCGTAACGACTTCATTGTTAATTGTTAACTTATACTTACTGAGATCTGTAACAAAGGTTAATGACCTTTTCGTGAAATTACCCTCTAGTATTGGCTCACCATTTCAGGTCCAATAAGTGAAGTTTTTTGCAAATTATATAGGTACACTTACTTGGGATAAATCGCCAAACATTTAAAATATAGAAATTTATTTTGAAATATTTACAGTGCATGGCAAAATTATTAGATCGTAGATAATCCTGTCGGTACATGTTCAGGTTCTGTTACGCAAAATGAAAACAATGAAACTCTTTTAGGATTAATTTGTTATCCCTATGTTTGTCTGTCTGTCCGTTTGTCTAGACAATTTTTTCTGGGTAAAATTAATAAATACCAATATAAACGGCCCTCTATAGAGCTGTAAAAACATACTTGACGTTTTTATTTATATTACGTTTTAGGTTTTTACGTTTTTTGTTTACGTTTTTCATACAAATTTTCTCACTATGAAAATGTAGGGATGAACACTTGAGATAATATTTTGCATTTAAAAGTCAACACAGAAAGGAATTGTTGAACAAATAATGTAAAAAATATGAAAACCATGTTGTTCTATTCTAAAGGGATTAATTATCTACTGTTCAATGTGGCGATAGCTTTGTTTATTTTTTTCGATGAATTATTTTTTACTAAGGTAACAAATAGTTTAATACAAGGTTTTCCTTAAGAGGTCCCTTTACCCCTGTATTTTTCTTAAAATTCATACAATAGGTATAAACCGAATGTGAAGTCTACAGCTTATTTTCTTCATATCTTTTTTCATGAGTATATTCTAGTGTCATCTAACTACGTCTCTATACAGCCGAAAAAGCAAAATTTGATAGAACACCATCATAATAGCTGTCAGGATATCGTCAATATTGCCTCGTTTTTACACAAAGTTTAACAAGTTTGTATATTTTTATCTATACTGGAAATAAAAAAGAGAGAAATACAGGCGTCGTTCATGTTAAGATGACTAAGTTTACACACTTTGCTAAGTATAAACAATTACCGTTTCATGGAAAACTGTTTTGACCTGAAACCATTTCACAAATTCAATTAACTTATTTTGAATATCTTGTCATCTTGCACTTCTTGATGAGAAATACAATTTCAATAAGTAAAAATACAACTTTTAGTTAAGAAAACTTATAGTTAAAAGTCTGCTGTATGCATTAACATATTTTTAATTATATTACAATAGTAATAAAATAATCGGCTTATCCGTCGTCATGATACCAGCCGTAAATTTCTTAAATAATCTGATATCACGCTTATGGAAAACCCAATTATTTTGAAGATACCATAATATCATTAAAATATGTTTATGCATTTAGCAAACTTTTAACAATAAATTGTCTTAGCCAAAAGTTGTACTTTACCGTTATAATTATTTCTTAATATTTTGTAACAAATTCGGAGAAATAGCCCGTAAGGAAAACCTTGTATGAAAATATTTGTTATCTTTGTAACAAAGAAAAAAAAAAATAAACAAAGCTATCGCCACATTGAACAAACAGTAAATTATTAATCCCTTTAGAATAGAAAGATATGGTTTTATATTTTTTACATTATTTGTTCTACAGTTCCTTTCTGTGCTTTCTTTCAAATGCAAAATATTATGTGAAGTGTTGATCTCTATATTTTCATAAGGAGAAAATTTGTATGAAAAAGTTAAACAAAAGGCCATAAAAACGTTATAATATGTATATTTTACAGGGCTGTAAATATTAGCATTTATTGATTTTACCCAGAAAAAATTGCCTAGACAAACGGACAAACAGACAAACATAGGGACAACAAATTAATCTTAAAAGAGTTTTGTTTTTTCATTTTGCGTAAAGGGACCTGAACATTTCAAACTATGATACAAATAAATTTCTATATTTTAAACACTCGGCGATTTATCCCAAGGGTAAACAGGTGTCCCAAAAGTCAACGCTTTCCCTTGGAAGGCTGGTAGGCCAGCTCATGACTGATCAGAATATCAAATTATGACCTCAGCAAAAAGTAGATAGTCTTCGAGTTGATGGTACTTTTATAAATTCGAATAGATTTTTGAGAGTCAAAGCTAACCAGTTCTAAATTCTAAGAATAAAATTTTTGTTGCGCAACTCTGAATAGTCATGCTATTGATAAAGTCAAAAATAAACCTTGAAATGCTGTTACATCAGGAAGAAAAATAAAAACCCAATTTATTAATTAATTTTTTGTAATTAGGTTAGTTCGATACCACACCCTGAAAAAAAATGTCCTATGTTAGTTTTGCAAATTGTCTTAAATAACGGCTCATCAAATATTGTTTTTCAAATGATCTGGCAATTTCTGTGTATTAGTTTTGAAAAAAAAATTTATTGCTATTTTACTACCAAAGGAGCTGCGTATTTTTTAAAATAATTAGAATTTAGAATGAAAGAGTGGCGGGCAGTAAAAATATTTGACGTTCATTAGAAATGCCATTTAACATGCGTTAGAGTGAGATAAATAGTGACGCTATTTAAAATGAGTTGGAATGAGATAGCAACGCAGTTAAACGTGGTTGAATGAGAGAGGCATAATTGATATAGGCTACAGTGAGATAGATAGTGACGTGGTGCATTCCTTCTGAGAATATTTGTTAGTTTCCACTTTTTGTAATAACAACTTTAGTAAAAAAATTTTGTAAAGAAATTTTTGGTCCAATTTATTTTCCCGCAAGTGTAAAACCAGCTCAACGGGCGAAAAATATTTAAAGAATGGGTAATGGTGACAATTAACCGTCACAATATTATTATGTATCTCTAAAGGAGTGTCTGAAATGTTCCGAGGGTCAACTGATAAATCAAACACTCAAAAAACCACTTTTAGCCGACCATAATATATTTACGTCCCGACGTGATAGCAAGTAGGATCAATGCCGTGTGACGATGATCGAAATACACTAATAAATTAGATAAAATAAAATACGTATTACTTTTGACCCTGCCTCGTCCACTCTATTCGTATTTTTGCTATGGTGACGCGAGCTTAGAGACCGGGACGAATTTCCCCCCGCGCGCTATCGTAAAATAGAATAAGCCACGCCCGGAACTGGTTTTTGTTTTGGCTATGTCATACTCTTAAGGTAGTGTGTATTTATTCCGATTTCATTGCAGAATATCTAGGTTCCCAAATATATATTAGATAAAAACACTAATTTAAACATGAAATATGAGAAAAATAAGCTTTCTATGGAAATTTTAAATTGTGTTTATGTCGTCTTTAAATTAGTGTCCTTTCAAAATACCACGTGTAACAGAAAGGTGTAACCATATTTGAAGAGCTTATTCAGTTAATGGTATAGAACAACTTTTAATATGGAGCCAACACTGAAATCTCAAAAAAAAATCTGCCCTTCCATACGTTTCAGCCGAGCGACATTGCACTTTTCTATGAAAAAGTTAATTTTTTTTTTCGGGATACATGGTTTGTTCCATAGTAAAAGTTGTTCTATACCATTGACTGAATAAGCTCTTCAAATATGGTTACGCCTTTCTGTTACACGTTGTATATGTGTTGGGAAGCTAGATATTCTGTAATCCAATCGGAATAAACACTATCCTAAGAATATTTTTGGTATGTTTGTATGAACTAGGATTGCTCCGCAGGCCTCTATGACAAGATTATTGTTAACAAATTAAATTTTAATTGACTAAACCTAAACTCTGGATTATCCGCTGAGAGAATTGAAACTTCAGAAAATATTGAAGAAATGTTGCCAATGGGCGTTTTTCCTTATGTCAAATTTAGTGTTCAATAAGATTCCTAGATGGCACTGTCATATTCTTTAGCAACAAAATCAAAGACAAAATTTGCACAGATTCTAAACAAACGAAAAACATCTTTGACATTGATTGCTACGAAACCTACTTTATCTATGGTAACATGGACAGCGCCATCTGGAGGGAAGCTAAGAACTAAGAAAAAAAACAACGAGAAAAGCGCTCATTACTACTCGATTAATTGCAAGTAATTTGTGAGTCCAAAACTTTCATAAAACCAGAAAAAGTTTTGGAAAGGTCAATAATGCAAAAAATAAACATACAAAAAAAGAACCATGAAAAATTAAAAAACTTCAACATTATTTTTGCGTTCCTCTAATTATGTCCATGAGTGTAGTTTATGAAATCCAAAATACTAAAATATTTGTACTGCGCTGTACTGATATATTGTTTAGACAAGGGATGGTATTCTGGAGCGAGACTTGCCTATGTCCTGTACCTTGTTTTTCTTAAGGCGCAGTATAAAGCAAAATGCAGTTTTCGCAGACAACTTTATAGGTATTAATTTAGTGACTAAAAATTTAAAAAAATGAATGCAATTTTCGAGGATATGCCTTAGTGTTCTGACGGGCCAAAAACGCAATTACGATAACACACGATAGAAAAAAAATCACAAAAATGGGTCTCGAAACTGAGGAAAAACAGCTTTTTGGTTTGCTTTTTTGAGGATAGCGCCACGAAATTTTTCATAAATATTTTTTTTACAAACCTTTTAATGTGACAGGAAATATTTTTAGTCTTAATGTAGCCGCAAATTTAAAATAACTGTAGTTTTGCGTGCCCAACAGTTTATTTTGATACACAAATCAAAAACAAAAGCGTTGGTGCAGGACGGAAGTTTAGCTTGATACTGGGCCTTAACACGTAGGCGTTCGAAAGCCTTTACAGAGTATGTTAACTCTATTTCAGTACCCAAACGTGGGCACAAGTCATGAATAACACCCTAATTTGGAACTACATGATCACCAAACATATTATTTAGATAAATGATATGTTTGGTAGTTTGTTATTATTTATTACCATCACAGACTGGTGAATATGTTGAATCAAAATATTATTCACTGCGAGTATTTGAATACATCAAAATATGGAGGTAATTTATAAGTTTCAGTTCACTGAGCGAAGCATAAACAATAAGGAATACCTACGTACTCAGTATGAAAAGGAATATATATATATATATTTATTATTACTATTAGTACATGGTGACTTTTTGATCATTGTCCAAATTCATACTGGAGGCTTGATAAGTGATCAGAATCTTGGATCAGTAACAATTTTTGTGAAATTCGTTAAATGAAATTTCGGCTTCCCATATAAATTCACTCCCAGTCCCGAGTGAATCACAATGGGGAGTCGAAATTTCATTTTACGAATTTCACCAAATTTGTTATTGATCCATGATACTGATCACTTACTAAGCCACCAGCATGAATTTGGACGATGATTAAAAAGTCACCTTGTATATATATATATATATAATATATATAATAGTAATAATAATAATAATAAAGTGATCGTCGTTTAAAGTCCAGTGACACCTCTCCAAACTTTAGCCGCTCAACCAAATGTTGCCCCCTTGTCTCTCCGTGCGAGCGACCGTTTGGGGGCCCATTTTATTGAGTTGGCGAGTCTCCGCCTGCCCATTTTTCCGTGTTATTAACATAGGTCGGGCAGGCGCCATAGTTCCTTCCATAGTCACAGTTACCCAGTCCACTAGCACATCAACCCAATAGTCTGGTTTCCTTTGTTTCCATTCTAGTCCTACACTGACCGGGGAATGGTAGCCCTATTGCCTTACAATAACTACAATAATTGTAGTTGTGGTAACAACTTTTTAAAATTATACATAACATATATAGGATATACTTTTTGTTTAAATTTTAGGATGTACATATTTATTGGTAGATAATTTTAACTTGCATTGAGTTACAAAACAAATTACAAAAGTTATGTTTGATTCATAAGTTCATAACAGTATTTTGACTGTGAAATAGAAAAGGTGAAAGAGATTGTTTTGCATGTGACTGCGAAATAGAAAGGGTGAAGGAAATTGTTTTGCATGTGACTGTAACATAGAAAGGGTGAAAGAGATTGTTTTGCATGTGACTGCGAAATAGAATGGGTGAAAGTGCTTGTCCCTGTGCGTGTCTTTACGTAAACTTTCAAGACATTTAAAGCTTAAGGTTAAACGTTAGTCGGTTAGCGCAAATCGTTAGCGTTTCTTGTAAAGACATAATAATTTGGAAAGCATCATGACTAATTGTGTATACAATTTCAAACTCTTGCTTTATAACCCTCAATAATACTGAATTATTGGCGTCAATTGCCACATACAAAAAGGTTTTAAATTTTTTACTTTAAAAAAAAAAAACGAAGTTATTTTATGCACTTTGCACTAAGCGACTGACGGTTAACCTTAAACGGCGATGCACAACTTTTAACGTAGATCAAATTGCATTGAAGCCGACTAAGAGAAGTTTTCCGGAAGAATTATGCGCTTTAACGTATAATAGAAACTTTGCATGAATAGAAAAACTTTTCAGCTATTGCATATTCGTTACAATAATGTCTGTTATGTGCTTAACGTGCACAATATACAGTTTTCGTTAACAACTACATATTTATTTTTATCGAAACTCTATCGTTAAGGCGATATGCGAAAAAAATACGGGTGTTTCTTTTCTGTGTATTTCATGAAATACACGGAAAATTATAATCAGTTTCTGGTATATGCATTTTGACTATATAATCTAGGGTTTTGAAATTGGAAAACATGTTTGGATAAATTTTCCTCGATATTTTATTAGGTGTGTTACCTTCTCTATCGCATTAGGATGCATCCTGTAAAGATAGATGATAGGGGATTGTAAAAAAAAAATGAAAAAAAAAAAAACAATATCTAGAGATTTGATATTTAAAAGTTTGCTAGCTATTTTAGTTTTTTTAATAAAAATATAAAACGAACTTTTTTCCCTTTTGTCCTGAATCCGCCCCTCTCGCTCTGCGCGATTTTTCGCTTAGACCTGGTTTCACCATACTCTGTTAGTTAGTTTTAACGGCCAATTAAATAGATAACGGCCCGTTAGGCCTAGTGACTGTTTCACCATGTACTAACGAATGGTTAATTCTCATAACAAGGCGTTAAACTTAATCACTGCCCCAAAGGTCCGTTAATGCTTGTAACAGACCGTTAATTGGTTGTCACTTGTCTTGTCATTGTCAGTCAGTTGGTCAAATAAAATGGAGGCGGCGTATAATTTAATTTTTGACCACGACAATGATGATATTTTAGAAAACTTAGAACTTTTGGATAATATTGTTCGACGTCCTAAAACGTATAAAGAGCGACGTCACTATTTTGAAGAATATGACGATGTAGATTTTAGGACAAGGTTTCGTTTATCGAAAGAATCTTGTATGGGTGTTTTGCAAATGATTGAAGATAAACTTGAATATCCATCAAATCGGTGAGTACCTTAACATTGTCTTATTATGTGAATTATACTTTTTTGTTATTTTACGTACATCTGCGTAAGTACTTACCTGAATACGTAGGTATGTCATGGATGAAGGTAACCTAAAATTTTGTTTGCTTACAGAAACAACTCGATTTCGCCAATAAACCAACTTCTTCTAACGCTGAGGTATTATGCCACTGGTTCACAACAAATAACTATGGGCGATTACTGTGGAATGAGCAAGTCCACTTCTCACAGAATAATACACAGAGTTACTGCAGCTATAGCGTCACTCGGCCGCCAGTTTATAAAATTTCCTGTATCAGAAGACGAAATAAGAACAGAACAACTAAAATTTTACAACATAGCACGCTTTCCTAAGGCACTGGGTGCTCTGGATTGCACACATATACGCATTCGTTCTCCTGGTGGGGAAAATGGAGAACATTTTAGGAACAGGAAAGGCTACATGTCAATTAATGTGCAAGCCATAGGAAATGCTAACTTGGAAATTATGGATTTGGTGGCGAGATGGCCAGGAAGTAACCAAGACCAAACTATTTGGAACGCATCATATAGAAATACCATATTTGAAAGTGGTCGATATGGAGATGCCTTCCTTTTAGCAGACAGTGGTTACATGAACCGACCATACATTATGATGCCACTGCAGAATCCAATAACCCCGGACGAGAGATTATACAACGAATCTCAAATAAGAAGCAGGAACCCCATTGAACGCCTGTTTGGGGTATGGAAACGTCGTTTCCCAGTACTTGCATTAGGTATACAAGTACAAATAAAAAATTGTCTTCCTATCATTGTTGCTACGGCTGTGTTGCACAACATTTTAATAAAAGCAAAAGAAGATTTGCCATCTGATGATCCTGAAATACAACTGCCTGCTCCTTGGGAAGATTTAATACAACAAGGGCATATCAGAGAGCACAGACATAATAACATAAATAGAGATATAAATCCTGTGCGCAGAAGTCTTATTAATAATTACTTCAAAAGTTTGTATTTACAGTCATTATAAATAAAAGTAATTTTATAGTGTTAACAACTTTTTATTTATTATTTACATACCTATGTATACCTATTTTATTGTTATTTTTTATTTAAACTTTTTGCCAATGACAATTCTAACTCCAAAAGCTCTGTTTTTATTTTTTCTTGTTTAAGTTGCTCTTTGTGCAATAAATTTTTGTTTTCTGCCTCACGTACAGCATTCTTTTTTAAAATTTCTACTAACTCCAACTTGCTACTGAGTAAATTGTCAGCCATTGAAGCCTTTGGTCTTCTCCTGTGAAGCCATGTCGGGGTCCCCTTTTTTTTATTCTCTAGTGCATCTGACAGTTTGGTTTTTAGTGCAGCTGGAGACCAACCATGCCAAGTAGTATCCTTATCCTAAAACAAAAAGTAGGTATATAATATTCTGTAATTCGCCCATGATGTCTCTAGTCTAGGCTATCTTCCATGGTACACCCATAGTACATAATCCACAGTCCAAACTTCATACTCATGTGATAGAATTCACATCAGCAGGCTGTACAACAAAAACAAATGATTTTTAAAATTTCACCTTAATATTGAAATTGTTTCCAACTGTCAATTGTTTGACAATTGGAGTTAAATACCTAAACCGATAAAGTAAAGTGAATATTTGTGATGAGATACCTCAACTTCATGACGATTTGAGTCATCAATTTCCTGCTTATTTAACTCCTCCGCTTCAGCCTGGGAACTATTCAGTCCCAAGGAACCAACTTCGTCAAACTGGAAATTAAATAAATTAAATTTTAAACATAAAAGTTATCTATATTCAAATATACATATATGTATATCATAAAACAAAGTCTGTTTGAGCGAATCTTAATACCTATCTACTTTAATTTGTTATAGTTGTTTTAAACTCATGCATGTAAATGTGCTACCGCAAGATGAAATTAAATAAAATCTGCTATTTTAAGATAGTGACTAACTGGTGTATAGGGAGATTTCATGTACATATTTAGTGTTGAAATACAAAATATTATATATTAATTTAATATGCCATAGTGAACTGTTAATAATTACCGCAGTTGAACAGCCAGGAATTGCATCTAATACTACAAGGGCCGGTAATATAATTTCATCTGTATTTTCCTTTACTTTATTAGGCACGGTAACTAAATCTTCTTGAAATTGGGCATCACTATCAAATTCATTTGGAAGACCATCTAATGTTGGGCCAAGTAATATTTCTACTTGTCCTTGTAAAGGCCCCTGAGTTGGATGATGAATGGGCCTGCCTCCACCTGAAAATAGCAAAGTATAGATTATGAAAGGCACTGAATGAATTTTGGTGAGAGTTTACTAATCAGAATGGTTAGGTATTCGAAATAGAGACCATAATTATTACTGGGCTAGCTTTTTTGTAAATGTAACGTGCTATTAAGTGATAAAATCATCATCGTACCTGTTAAGAAAATCTCCTTCTTTGTCGCAGCTTTGTCTTTCCTTGTTGTTCTTTTAAGGTTATCCCAACATGTTTTAAGCTGGTCGGTATTTCGTACATAGAAACTGCTCAGGGAGTTAAATTCTTCCGTGAGCATCTTCCAACCCTCATTTTTATGAGCAATCGTAACTGCGTCCGTTTTTTTATTTTCAACAATATTTTTATGTTTTGTAACCAGTTCTACCAAAATTTCTTTTTCACTGGCACAGAAATTGGGTCCGCGGCTTTTTTTCGACATTTTAAAACACACAAAATTGTAAAAATGACAATATGTATAGGTATAGGAATTAAAAATCACCATAAGACGACCAAACAAAACAAAATCCGAAAGCGCGAAAACCGAAAAATGTTGACGTTTAACACGACTAATATAAAAACACTCCGTCGCTCTTTCGATTTTAATACAAACTATGACATTTCAAGTCAGTGACATTATATTATTATACGGCTAGTTCCAGTGAGTTATGTTTGGAGAACGTTTTGCTTAGACGCCATGACATTTTATTTTGGTTGCCTATAAACGGAAGTCGGAGCGGTCGTTTTTGTGCACTCGATCACAGATAACATCTTATTGATGTTTGATTTAGCAACGCCTTGTTAAGATCGCTCCATAGAACGGAAACCTTTTTGACGTCTACGTTAATTTTAACGGAAGATTTGTTAATGGCTCATTAAGAATAGTTTGGTGAAATCGGGTCTTAGAGTGACAGTGACAAAAATAAAATTGGCATAGCCTCTTGAACGTAAAAACAAGAACCACACAATTCCCTCAGACCATCGACACCGTCGAGACTTATTTAAAGAACAGGCTCTTTTTATTAGGGTTCCGTACTTAGAAGGGCAAAACGGAGCCCTATTAAAGTCACTATCTGCTGTCCGTCTGCCTGTCCGTTCGTATGTTACAGATCTCTAGCTCATAGACGGAATGAGAGACAGATCTGAAAGTTGAATTTTGATCCGAATATTAAATGAAAATGAATTTTAACTACCTTTTCTTCCTTTACTTATATAAAAAAATTAGTGTTTTTTTTTTACGCTGGTCATGTGAGAGTTTTTGTTACGGGATCTATCTCAAAAACTAGTTAGGAATCTGGAATTTCTGTATATTACCATAGACTAATAAATATTACATACCATATACTGTTTAATTTCATAATGTAGTTTTAGCGTTTCGTACCCGAATACTCAACCAACTTAATATTGCAGTTTTGTTTAATTTCCAATGATATGTTTAAATCATTTATATACATTTATTAACCGATTTGAATCACAAAAAAATGTAACTTGGCCCGCGGAAAGGCGCTTGAGGATATTACTCAGTCTTACCATCTACCATGGCTTCCAATAATAATCAAAATAATCTAATATCTTAATAATCTAAATCATATAATTTGTACTAATTATAAGTGTGTAATTTTGTAACTTGTTATAACGAATAAACATTGTTTTTTTTTTAATGTTACGGAACCCTCAGGGCATGAGTCCACTCGCACTTGAACGGTTTTTTAATGTACATATCCGAACACACCCTTATTAAAATGTAAAAGGTAACAAAACCCGTCTGGAGAGTCCCCAAGAGTCAAGAGTTCACGGTTTGTCGACTTCAAACGGCTCACCGAGGTACCTTTTGTACTGATGCTGACAGAGATACCGCGGTCCTTTCAGTGACGATAACGGTGTTTGGAGTGTTAAGCCGTTTGCTTAAAATATTCAGGAGTTTTGAGGTTTGAATAAAGTCTTACGCCGGGGCCATAGCTTCAGGCTTCTGGCGGCGCTTTGCTGCGCTTCCAGGCGGTTTTTGCAACGGGCTTTGCCCTGCCACGACACCCGTCGGCGCTTTTATGTATAGCGCGCTCACTCGCTCAAAGCGCTCGACACTAGGTTCGTCCTGTGCGCTCGATCACTGTTTCAACCACCCGCCTCCCCGCACACCGCCGTCGAGAGAGCGCAAGACACTCGAAGCCGGACAAGACGCGCGAGCGACGACCCATGGCCGGCTCAATACAACTTTATACATGTGTTCTCTTCGCCGGCGCGGCGCCGTCGCAAGAAGAATCGCTTGGCGCGCCTCTCGAAGCCTAAAGCTATGGCCGAGGGGTTATGCTGTACACTGAAGTTGCGGAGGGGGGGTTAATTGTGTTGGATAAGTTAACGGATGTAGGCAGTGGCGTGCAAAGAACTTTATTCCGGAAAAGCAACCAGAAAGTCAAGTTTGACTATTAAAAACATATGAAAAATTTTAAATAACACTTTGAAAAAAGAAAGTTTGTATGACGCTCGCTGCCCTAGAGTGAACATTTTCATACAATATTTTTTTTTCATAGTGTTATTTAAATTTTTTCATATTTTTTTTTATGTCAACCTTGACCTTTTGGTTGCTTTTCCGGAATAAAGTTCTGTACACGCCACTGGATGTAGGATAAGGTTACGACTTACGATAATGAGCTAAAACCTGAAGATTTTTATGAAAATCCATTGCGTTTAAAAAGCTAAAACAGTAATAAAATTATTTTTTCAATATTTAAAAAAAAAAGTTATTGGAAATCAAAGTGAGCTTAACTGCATGTCTCGCGATGTCATCTGACATGATTTCATAATAAAAGTGATAAATAGCTATAAAAGCTTCGGTGACAATGGGAAATTTTCAAAAATTCAAAAGTTGTTGTGCTTTGCTGTCTCAGCTACTACAAAAAATATACAGATATTTCACTACAGGAGGCGTCGAAAGGTGCCGACTCGGCTATTTTAGTCGGGTTTCGTTCAGCCGAGATGACCGAGTCGTCCATTTTACATCCAGTACTTTCTTTGAAGTGGATACTTTTTTTTCGCATCTCGTTCAGAACTAAAATTTTACGATCTCTGTGGTTTAGTGGTTTGAACGTCTCAAGGTAGCGGATTCAAATCCCGTGCTGGCACACTTGTGTTCGGTCTGTGTTTCCGAAGGCACGTGAAGCAAAGTGGTGCTGCGACGCAATAATTGTCGTTGAAACGTAGCTATACGAGATAAGATAGTGACTTACTAATGTCCAAACGCGGAAATAGCTCTGACAGCCCTTCGGGTATTCATGTCGTGTCGATGTATTTTTTTAAATATTCTCTTGATGACATAGCAACGCTAAGAATTCATAATAAAAGTCTTCCAAACAAAGGGCTAGTTTTGAAATTAACTTAATTAACCTATATTGTTGTATATTAAATTCTATATATAATGAAGGTTAATAAATCAACAAAAAAAAATTTTTTTTTGGGCAATCCGGACGTACCTTCAGGGCACTGAAATAACATAATAGTCCACATTGTACTAAGCATAGCAGACCATAACATCCGCATTTACCCTAAGACACACCCATGAATTCTGAAAGATTCACTTACCCCGGTACATCCGCATTTACCCTTAGACATCTCTTCAGAGCACTAAAATAACACAATAGTCGCAACGTCGCGTCGTCGCCCAGAATAAGGCAGTCTGAATTTGCTGAAACTGGTCGACTATCCCGATTAAAACTAGGTATTGAGTTGAGCCGTTTTGCAATAATCATAATATTCCACATTGTACTAAGCAGAGAAGACCATAACATCCGCATTCACCCTAAGACACACCCATGAATTCTGAAAGATTCACTTACCCCGGTATATCCGCATTTACCCTAAGATATCTCTTCAGAGCACTAAAATAACATAATAGTCCATAATAGTGCGAGGCGCAACGCCGTCGCGTAAGCGTCTTCACTCGCCCATAATAAGGCAGTCTGAATCTGCTGAAACCAGTCGACTATCCCGATTAAAACTAGTTATTGAGGTGAGCCGTTTTGCAATAATCATAATAGTCCACTATGCCGTAAATTGCATAACATCCGCATTTACCCCAAGTGACACAACAATGAATTCTCAAAGATTCACTTACCCCGGTACTGACAAGGGATAACATAATCCTCTCATTGAGCGCGAGGGTCTCTCCCTGCTTCATCTTGATGCGTTTCTTGTCGAGACACTTCATCGCGTACATTTTACCCGTATCGGCTTTCCGGCACCCGTACACCTGTAGAGATAGGGTTCATTTTAGTGTGAGTAATAATAGTCATTAGGACACGCTAAACAAGATGGAAACAAGTCTGTTGAGTAGAAAAGAGATTGTTGTTTTGATTTATGCAATCCCCGGTACCAACTATCCATCGTAAAAACAGTTTGGAAACTTTTTACACGTTTTAGGTAGATATTTCAGAGGTAAAACTTCACAGTTGTTCCCTTTTCGTGTTCTATTCAAACAGCAAACTTTATTTTGAAAGCCATAAATCTTTAACGGTTTCTATTCAACAAAAGTTGCGCTAGCGACTCAAATTTTGAAATCACGCACATGGGATTAGCGTTACCAAGACTGCACTTTCAATATCAACCTTGAGTCGATCACATTAAGGTTCATTTTCGATTGTCATATCGTTGCTAGTTATGTTATCGGCATAGAAAGCCGCTGAAAGCATGTTTATTTCATGGTAAACAACGTTAAATATAGCTCATACCTCGCCAAAACCACCTCGGCTATGCGGTGTGCGCTCAAATAGTTTATTGTTCACTTGTGCTACAGTTTTTTTTTTTTTGTTTTTTATAAGGTAGAATGGGTCAGTCTTTTAGGTTAAACGACAGTCGCTTAGCACAAAGTGCATACCTTAACTTTGTATTTCTTGTTTCGAAGTTAAAAATTTAAAATCATTTTGGTATGTGGCAGTTAACACCAATAGTTCAATATTAATGAGGCTTAAAAAGCACGAGTTTGAAACTTGTTAACAAAGTTAAAACAGCATTTTAAGTAGGTTTGGACTACATCATGACTAATATGCATTAAATTACAAACTCATGCTTTATAAACCTCACTCATACTAAACTATTGGTGTTAACTGCCACATACCAAAATGTTTTTCAATTTTTAACTTCTAAACAAGAAATACAAAGTTAAGTTATGCACTTTTTGCTAAGCGACTGACGTTTAACCTTAAGCTCCAATCAGGAATACAGGTTGGTCTGTAGCAGACGAATAGCTATATAGAAGCTTATTGTCTTGGTGAAAGGTCTCGATAAATGAGGAGCAATATTGAGGATTAGAAAAAGAAATTATGTGAGAATTGATTATTATATACACATCTATGTAGGGGTCGTCCTCTAATCAAAAACTGTTCGAACAGAGGGATGTAGAATAACATCACGATGGGGGAGGGATTGTTGTGACAATCACGATGAGGGAGGGATTGTTGTGACAATCACGTGTATATTTTCGTGCGATCAAGTTAAATCCCGAGCGAGCGAATTTTTGTCTACAAATTAACAAACATTACAATAATATTATATAAATTTTAAAGGTGATAGAACTGAGGCCGGGCTTGACTGTGGAGGGACCACCATCTTACTTGCTGACCCCCTCGAAGTAATTCGGGGGAGAGTAAGAGGACAGCTCACAGGCAAAAAACCAGAAGGCCCACCATGCCTGGGACCGATGGATGGCTGTATATCCATCCCTAATAGCCGGGCCTTATATGGAACAGACTGGTGACGGGCAGCGGCGTCACTGGTGCGAGGGTTCCGACACCGCGCTCACCAACCCGCCTGCCCAGCGTGTGTGAGTATGGGCAATTCTTCCAGAATGACCGCCGGGAGTGGCAAAGTCCTGGAAAGGCTTATGTCCAGTAGTGGAGGAACTAGGCTGATGGATGGATGGATGGAATCATAATAATATTATACATATTATAAATTTTTAGAATCTGATTTTAATGCCATTAGATATTTTTCAATAAAAATACACGTGATGTTTTGTAGCCAAAAACAAGATCTCGTCTAAGACATGTGGCCTAAAAACTAAGAACAATCCTAAAAGAACTCACGTGGTTAAAGGACGACCCCTTAACCTGCTACAATCTGAATGACATTCTTTCACTTTTTCCACAACCATCAATCGAGTCATACAAGCTCTACGATTCCTGGCACAAAATAACCACTTACAGAAAGTTTACTCCGTATAACTAGCGAAAACAGGCGCACGCACACATAGACGCGTACGTATGACGATCTCGGAGGTAGTCGGGTGAATGCCAATACGAAATATTGTTATATGAATATATTTTTATATGAAACTAATTATCCTTATTAACTGAAATTAAAAATATCTTAATAATATGTACTGTCATAAATTTGTAATAAATATTTTAAAACTGCTCTATCAACGGGCGCGCCAGCCGAAAAGTGGTCGTGTCTCTGTCTACGCCGTACATGCGAGAGTGAGAGCGCTTTTTTAATGACAATGCTCTTAATTTTTTATAAAAATATATGCTCACCTCGCCAAAACCTCCTCTCCCGATAATGCGATGGACACTGAAGTCATTCATCGTTAGTTGTATATTCAGCTCCAAATTTTTCCATTGGCAAAACCGTGTGTATTTGTCACTGCAAACAAAGTTCCATATGAAATGAAATGAAATGAAATATGAAATATATTTATTTATGTAATGTAGGTATAACATACACTTATTACAGGTCGGTTTTAATGTAATATAAGTAATTAAATAATCTATGTGTATAGGTAATAGTTTTATGTAATAAATAATAATATGGGGAAATACACAGGGAAATAATAAAGGTTGGGTTTACTTAAATTGAATAAAAAAATACACTTGAATAAAATAAAAATATAGGAATAAGAAATAAATAATATTATAAATATATGCAATACATATAATAAATATATGCCTAACTCCGCTCATTCGATTAGTCTTGCTAAGAAGAAGGGCAAGAAACTTAGCAAGATGAAGCCCTTTTTTTATAATATTAGATACAACTAAATGTTAAAAGTAAGCCTAAACTTTAATTGAATTAAAAAATACAAGACAGGAGAAAATTATGTCATGAAGGCAAAAAGAAATTAATACCCTTGTCTACCTGTCCCATATAGTCCATCTGCTTTTACACTCATTTCATCTATTAATTAACGTTAATTCTAGAGGAATCATAACATAAGTTAGGAAATTATACTAACTACTATTATGACAAAGATCACTATCGTCTAAGTAATCATTTATTTTACAATATGCCTTCTTCATATTAGAGATAGGAAAATGAAAAGTAAAGAGACTTTCGAACAATGCAATATGAAAACATGAAAGACCTACGCTTTTGCATTTGTTTTGTTACTCCATAACAAAAGCTCGAACCAAAAGGAAAAAGGAAACAGATGACAAATGAAAAATGCAGTGATTGCATTTAAATTGTTTCCGTAATTAATTATGCAAAATGTTGATATCTTCGCAACATTGTTTTTGGTGTTTATATTAAATGAAACTTTAGCACCTTTTTTAAGGCAATAAACTTCTGTTATCTAGCTATGAAAAGATTATACGTTTTTTTAATAAGATACAATTGGAATAATAAGTAACAATAGAACAGTTTTCTCGACCAAAAAAATCTGCAGTTATAGAAAATAATCGAATCACTAATTGCAAAAGGGCTCAAGTCCCAAACTTTGACACTGTTGAACTCCATTTGTTTCATTAATTTGAGTATAATTTAGGGGATCAAAATTTCTGACTAGTGCCCCTTTTGTAATTTGTGATTCAATTGCAATAACTATGTTACAGAACCCGTAGCACAGTGTTTAATTTCGCGCGACGCGACTTAGTTGAATCATAAGTGCGAGGAGCGTGACACGATGTTGTTACAATTAAATAGTATGTCACGCTCCTCGCACTTGTGACTCAACTAAGTCGCAACGCGCAAGATTAAACACTGTGCTACGGGTGCAGAACTCATTACTTTAAACCAGGGTTTCTCATACTTATCGTACCCTTATTAAATTTCCAAGCCGACTGCGAACCCCTTTAAAAAAGAAACTCACCATAGAAGGATTTTTACTTAAATACAAAAGATAATACAGTCACAAAGTAATGTTTTTAATTAGTTAAGGTGGGCTTGCTTCTTGTGGCAAATTAGGTCGCTTTTACGTGCAATTTTGCTCAACGAGCTAGAGTCAGCCGCCATAACTTAAATCTTGTCACAATCCCCCAACAAGCAACTGGCGAAGAGTTCGCGGCGTACCCCACTTTGAGAAACCATGCTTTAAACAACCCAGCGTTCTTAGCGACTTTCTTACTACAACATTTAGAGCTCTAGATATTTTTAGATGAATGTCGTCCTGTACTTTATCTTATGGACTTATTTGGGCTATACTTAGATTGCCTAGTAGGATTTATTGTACAACATATTTCCCCACCATTATTTAACAGCTGTGTGAACGTAGACGAGCCCTGATTTATTTAATGATTTTTTATAAATTGTCATCTGATAATGATAAGTTAGTTGATGTAATTAATTGATTCTATAAATGAGGTACGTAATTCTGGTACCCTTTTAAAATAATTGTTTAAACTCGTCATGTGTGTGAAAGCTTACAAAATAGTTTTATTTACCTTTCTAAGAACAATTTAAAGGGCTCTCCTCGTAAATGTTGGAATATTTCTTCAATGTACGGCTGAAACAATAAAAAAAACTTGTATCAAAAGTTTCAATACTTATTGCCACTTCTAAAAACAATACTGCAACAAGAAAATTGAAAAAGAATAACCTTGAACATGACCAAAAAACAGCTTTGTCATTACTTTATTACATACCTCAAATAGATTCGGTGGTACTTCATGTTTCATTAAATATTTTTGTACATGTGCTACACACTCCTTTGAATAATCCTGAAACAAAACACATATAAATTGAAACTCTGATACGTGTAAAGTCCCCTGATTTATGTTAGGTGTTCTACAGGAAGGACATGTCGAACCAACGTGTCCTATATTGAACAAATCGAGTACAACTAGGTCAATCTCCACAAAGATCACGACTGGAGTAGTAAAATAACAACTTCAATCGATTGCGGGGCAGCGCTAGGAACCAGATAGTATTGTTGAAGTTTGTGATTGTAGGCACTTATTACACATTTTTGAAATAAGACACTTGTACTTGTCCATAGGATAATTTTTTATCGCAAATAATTAAATAATGAACTTTATTTTCAGCATTTTTTTGACATTAATAAATTGATTAAACAACAATTTTAGTCCGAAAAGGATCTGTCCGCGCACACTGACAACGTATGTCTTGAGAGAGGGGGACGCCATGAAAATTGACCGACAACTAGAAACACGCAGGAGGATCCCTGACAGACAACCGCGAAAATGAAAACAATACTCACTTCAACCAACTGGTTTCGCTTATAAGCATTCTCAAGGGTTTTTGAGCAAAATAATGATACATAATCCTGTGGAGAAGTACAATAAAATTGTCTTATCTCAATAATGAGAGATAATGTGTGGAGAAGTTCAATAAAATTGTCTTATTTCAATACAGAGAGTTAATGTTGTCTGTTTAGTCTCAAATTACGATTTACAAATTTTGCTTAATATCTGCGTTTTGATTACAATACATGAAATTTAATGGGCTTAACCGAGATGCAGATACTCTATCTCACCAAGTCCGTTTGACTAAGGTTGTAGTAGTGCGTGCACACGTAACGCACTTTTTCTAGTGTGCGTAACCTCGGGAGCGGTACAAAACGCGCAACAACACAAAACGCGCTTATCTGTACACGTCACTACTACAATTATAGCAAAACGGGTTTCATAAGATATATAATATCTGTAGGTACAGAAAAAATATATGTATATTATATATCTTGTTTTGAAAACGCTAGTCGTACTTGGCGGGTGTATTGTACTGAGTTAAATCCAGTCCTGGGGTAATTCTTCTCTTCTTAGTTACGATATCCTTTTAATCCTACTACTAAGCAAACTGAATGTATTTCAGAGTTTTTATCTTGCACTCCATTTTTTTTTCTCTTTCACAGTTACCTGACTGGGATTCTTATGCGTTTCGCTGATGGTCAGCAGGTTTTCATTGCATACTCCAAACAAAATATATATTTTTTGGGTGTGGTACGGTTTAGATTTCTAGATGTCGATGTGCGAGGGCAGGTCCTTTTCGGACTACAATACCTGTAGTTATTTAATTATTTGTGTGTGTGATACGATTTAGATTTTTAGATTTCGATGTGCGAGGGCGGGTACTTTTCGGACTACAATACTTGTAGTTATTTAATTATTTGTGTGTGTGGTACGATTTAGATTTCTAAATATCGATGTGCGAGGGCAGGTCCTTTTTGGACTACAATACTTGTAGTTATTTAATTATTTGTGTGTGGTACGATTTAGATTTATAGATATCAATGTGCGAGGGCGTGTCCTTTTCGGACTACAATACTTGTAGTTATTTAATTATTTGTGTGTGTGGTACGATTAAGATTTATAGATATCGATGTGCGAGGGCGTGTCCTTTTCGGACTACAATACTTGTAGTTATTTAATTATTTGTGTGTGTGTGGTACGGTTAAGATTTATAGATATCGATGTGCGAGGGCGTGTCCTTTTCGGACTACAATACTTGTAGTTATTTAATTATTTGTGGGTGTGGTACGATTAAGATTTATAGATATCGATGTGCGAGGGCGTGTCCTTTTCGGACTACAATACTTGTAGTTATTTAATTATTTGTGGGTGTGGTACGATTAAGATTTATAGATATCGATGTGCGAGGGCGTGTCCTTTTCGGACTACAATACTTGTAGTTATTTAATTATTTGTGGGTGTGGTACGATTAAGATTTATAGATATCGATGTGCGAGGGCGTGTCCTTTTCGGACTACAATACTTGTAGTTATTTAATTATTTGTGGGTGTGGTACGGTTAAGATTCCTAGATGTCAATGTGCGAGGGTGGTTCCTTTTCGGATTACAATACTTGTAGTTATTAAATTATTTGACGGCAGAAAAATGTTTACTTCTACAAATAAAGTTCATTATTTTGTGCAATTATATTTTAATTTTGATGAAAGCTCAACTACCAAATTGAGTTTGCATTAAAAATCTTTCTATTGTTTTTGGAAAAAAAATATTTTTATACAAATTAAATTACATTAATTAGAGATGAAAACATTGTGGTCATACAACTTATTTCTGATATACTTGGTGTATTTATTTAAATGAAGAATCGAACCAGGAACTTTCGTGTTACAAGTACAGTGTACACTTCCGTTTCCGCTTTGCCATTCTGTTTTATCCATAAACCATAGCTAGAGGAGTTGTTTAGCGACAATATTGCCCCTTTTTATTACGATCAAGTCACGCCACTTTTGCCCCAACAAAAGCCATAATCATCAATCTACTTCTACTTGCACTGTTTTACCGATTTAACGAATGTTTATGTACTCGTAACATAATTCCAATATTGGTATTTATATTATCCGTGTTACAGTGTGTAGACTACACATAATATCAGTACTTTTTCTAGGTTTTCGTGCCTCATCGTGGAAAAAACGGAGTCCTCAAAGGATCGCTTTGTTGTCGGTCTGTCTGTCCAAATTTTTAAAACCCTTTTTCTCAGAATAGGCTTGAGGTATCAAGTTGAAAGTAATAGGGAATACTAAGGTCTATAACCTAGTCCTTAGGCGGAGAAGAAATAAAATCATCCAGCTAGGGTTGCCTCACGGATTTGTACCATATAAACAAAGTGTTTGTAACCCCAGTTTCAAAGTTGCATTCCAATCAATTGTATATTTTGTTTACTATATACAGTATTCGATAATATTGCAACGCAAAAAAATACCGGCCATTTTCAGTAGATGCCAGATGCACTGGCTAGATCCATCATGGATATAGTGAGAATTATAAAACGCGGCAAGGATTCTTTTACGCAATATATTCGTATATTTTTCAGCTAGTGTCAACATTAAAAACATATAAAATAAATTATTGTGATGGGCAAAATTAAGTATGTAAAGATAACAAATGATTTATTTCGTATTTTTTTCGTTCTACGAACTTTTCTTACTTAATGCGTAAATCGGACACACCAAACTGCAGTGAGTGAGTGAGACTTCTATCATATTTTAATGGAATGTGTACGAAATGAGGTCCAAAGAAGCCATATATTTTGTAATTCTATTTTTGAATTAGGTGGCTGTAACAGCGCCTTGGCTGCTCCAAATTCAGAGGAAGCTAAGATACTGCTGAAATTAGCAAAGATTTGTATCAAAATAAGATATGACTGTGGTGTCGATTCGGCGCAACACAACTGACAAGACTAACCTTATTTTGAGCGTCCTGTCTTTGTCTTTTCGATACAGAATTAAAAAGACAGAACACTTAAATTAAGTTTAGTCCTGTCAATTAAGTTAAGTTGTGATTATGTTTATTTTGCGAAATCCATCGCTATGAATACTCTAAATATTATTAGAGTGCAATACAAACTAGAAAATATTAATCAGAAACAAATCCAAAGACAAGAATTTGAAAAAATTTCCCGGGCCAGGATTCGAACCTGCGACCTCTTGTTATCAAGTATTTATCAAGTTGTTAGTTTGTATTGCACTCTAATAATATTTAAGTCAAGTTGTGTTGCGTCGAATCGGTGTTTGTATGTAGTTATAACTATCTTTAATTTGTACAATTAGGGTGACATGATCACATCATGACCAAACACTAATAAAAAAAAACTTTTTTTAGCAACAATATACCTATATTTAAATTACAACTGTGAAATAGGCGTACATGAAAAGAATACCACTCTAGAACGTGGAACGTAAGCGTGAGCTGTGGTCCTAATTCTTGGATTAACTTCGTTATCAGGTAGGCTTTGCAGGTTTAGCACTGAGGATTGCAACGGCCGTCAGTACTCGTTACTGTGGGATTGGTTACGGGACCGCTCGACAAATTGTTGTTAGGGTTCCGTATTTATTACTGTGACTTTTGATTAATATACACGTACAGCCAAATTCATACCTTATACTATTCAAATTCAAATTCAAATAGTTTATTTTGCAAAGTAGGTATATATAATACACGTTTCACAAGTCAACATTAATCTTATAAAAATATATGTAATAAAATAATAAATGTACATGAACTAGATTAAAGGTTTATTTAATTTATGTAGCAATATATATACGATTAAAATTATAGGTAAAATATATATTATACAAGGTGAAATCCAATCAACCACCCGAAGCCACAGCGGAGACCCGGTCAGGGACCAGGAACAAGGTTCAATGATCACGAACCGAACCCCCAGCGCGAATCCAGGCGGCCGACCAAATCCCATCCTATATACTACATACTAATAGGTTACATATATAAATACATGCCTACCTACCTGCTATATACTATTTTAAACTTAATCTGCGGAACATATTCATCCATCCATACATCAGCCTGTTTTCATCCACTGCTGGACAAAGGCTTTTCAATATTTCGCAAACTTCTCGCCGCTAATCTGACTGACTTAAATCGCATCAACAACCTTGAGTTGTCCTGTACTTCATATCTTGTATTTATTTTTAAAGTAAATTAAATTAAATTGTGTATTAATATCGCATTATATTAGTTTATGTAGTACTTATTATATACTTTATTAATATTATAGTACATATATACATATGTCGTATTATACTATAATGGTATACATATAGCTATTACTGTTATTATTACTTTTGTTTTTGAATTGCCTATCTTGCTCTAATCAACTGCCGCGCACGCAAAACATAATTAATTTTTCAATGCAAGTGCTCGTAAAGGCCCACTTTTTATGCATCAAAACCGAACAGAAAGTCGATTATTTTGCCCAAGGCCTTTTATTTTTATTTATTTACAATGGTTGGCTAACCTGCAACCTTTCCTGTGTACCATACTTTTTGGACTACAATACTTGTAGTTATTTAATTATTTGTGTGTGGTACGATTTAGATTTATAGATATCAATGTGCGAGGGCGTGTCCTTTTCGGACTACAATACTTGTAGTTATTTAATTATTTGTGTGTGTGGTACGATTAAGATTTATAGATATCGATGTGCGAGGGCGTGTCCTTTTCGGACTACAATACTTGTAGTTATTTAATTATTTGTGTGTGTGTGGTACGGTTAAGATTTATAGATATCGATGTGCGAGGGCGTGTCCTTTTCGGACTACAATACTTGTAGTTATTTAATTATTTGTGGGTGTGGTACGATTAAGATTTATAGATATCGATGTGCGAGGGCGTGTCCTTTTCGGACTACAATACTTGTAGTTATTTAATTATTTGTGGGTGTGGTACGATTAAGATTTATAGATATCGATGTGCGAGGGCGTGTCCTTTTCGGACTACAATACTTGTAGTTATTTAATTATTTGTGGGTGTGGTACGATTAAGATTTATAGATATCGATGTGCGAGGGCGTGTCCTTTTCGGACTACAATACTTGTAGTTATTTAATTATTTGTGGGTGTGGTACGGTTAAGATTCCTAGATGTCAATGTGCGAGGGTGGTTCCTTTTCGGATTACAATACTTGTAGTTATTAAATTATTTGACGGCAGAAAAATGTTTACTTCTACAAATAAAGTTCATTATTTTGTGCAATTATATTTTAATTTTGATGAAAGCTCAACTACCAAATTGAGTTTGCATTAAAAATCTTTCTATTGTTTTTGGAAAAAAAATATTTTTATACAAATTAAATTACATTAATTAGAGATGAAAACATTGTGGTCATACAACTTATTTCTGATATACTTGGTGTATTTATTTAAATGAAGAATCGAACCAGGAACTTTCGTGTTACAAGTACAGTGTACACTTCCGTTTCCGCTTTGCCATTCTGTTTTATCCATAAACCATAGCTAGAGGAGTTGTTTAGCGACAATATTGCCCCTTTTTATTACGATCAAGTCACGCCACTTTTGCCCCAACAAAAGCCATAATCATCAATCTACTTCTACTTGCACTGTTTTACCGATTTAA
Organism: Ypsolopha sequella; assembly: GCA_934047225.1. Lineage (NCBI taxonomy): Eukaryota > Metazoa > Arthropoda > Insecta > Lepidoptera > Ypsolophidae > Ypsolopha > Ypsolopha sequella. The sequence goes on from OW203996.1 coordinate 18,161,003, forward strand.
CGAATGTTTATGTACTCGTAACATAATTCCAATATTGGTATTTATATTATCCGTGTTACAGTGTGTAGACTACACATAATATCAGTACTTTTTCTAGGTTTTCGTGCCTCATCGTGGAAAAAACGGAGTCCTCAAAGGATCGCTTTGTTGTCGGTCTGTCTGTCCAAATTTTTAAAACCCTTTTTCTCAGAATAGGCTTGAGGTATCAAGTTGAAAGTAATAGGGAATACTAAGGTCTATAACCTAGTCCTTAGGCGGAGAAGAAATAAAATCATCCAGCTAGGGTTGCCTCACGGATTTGTACCATATAAACAAAGTGTTTGTAACCCCAGTTTCAAAGTTGCATTCCAATCAATTGTATATTTTGTTTACTATATACAGTATTCGATAATATTGCAACGCAAAAAAATACCGGCCATTTTCAGTAGATGCCAGATGCACTGGCTAGATCCATCATGGATATAGTGAGAATTATAAAACGCGGCAAGGATTCTTTTACGCAATATATTCGTATATTTTTCAGCTAGTGTCAACATTAAAAACATATAAAATAAATTATTGTGATGGGCAAAATTAAGTATGTAAAGATAACAAATGATTTATTTCGTATTTTTTTCGTTCTACGAACTTTTCTTACTTAATGCGTAAATCGGACACACCAAACTGCAGTGAGTGAGTGAGACTTCTATCATATTTTAATGGAATGTGTACGAAATGAGGTCCAAAGAAGCCATATATTTTGTAATTCTATTTTTGAATTAGGTGGCTGTAACAGCGCCTTGGCTGCTCCAAATTCAGAGGAAGCTAAGATACTGCTGAAATTAGCAAAGATTTGTATCAAAATAAGATATGACTGTGGTGTCGATTCGGCGCAACACAACTGACAAGACTAACCTTATTTTGAGCGTCCTGTCTTTGTCTTTTCGATACAGAATTAAAAAGACAGAACACTTAAATTAAGTTTAGTCCTGTCAATTAAGTTAAGTTGTGATTATGTTTATTTTGCGAAATCCATCGCTATGAATACTCTAAATATTATTAGAGTGCAATACAAACTAGAAAATATTAATCAGAAACAAATCCAAAGACAAGAATTTGAAAAAATTTCCCGGGCCAGGATTCGAACCTGCGACCTCTTGTTATCAAGTATTTATCAAGTTGTTAGTTTGTATTGCACTCTAATAATATTTAAGTCAAGTTGTGTTGCGTCGAATCGGTGTTTGTATGTAGTTATAACTATCTTTAATTTGTACAATTAGGGTGACATGATCACATCATGACCAAACACTAATAAAAAAAAACTTTTTTTAGCAACAATATACCTATATTTAAATTACAACTGTGAAATAGGCGTACATGAAAAGAATACCACTCTAGAACGTGGAACGTAAGCGTGAGCTGTGGTCCTAATTCTTGGATTAACTTCGTTATCAGGTAGGCTTTGCAGGTTTAGCACTGAGGATTGCAACGGCCGTCAGTACTCGTTACTGTGGGATTGGTTACGGGACCGCTCGACAAATTGTTGTTAGGGTTCCGTATTTATTACTGTGACTTTTGATTAATATACACGTACAGCCAAATTCATACCTTATACTATTCAAATTCAAATTCAAATAGTTTATTTTGCAAAGTAGGTATATATAATACACGTTTCACAAGTCAACATTAATCTTATAAAAATATATGTAATAAAATAATAAATGTACATGAACTAGATTAAAGGTTTATTTAATTTATGTAGCAATATATATACGATTAAAATTATAGGTAAAATATATATTATACAAGGTGAAATCCAATCAACCACCCGAAGCCACAGCGGAGACCCGGTCAGGGACCAGGAACAAGGTTCAATGATCACGAACCGAACCCCCAGCGCGAATCCAGGCGGCCGACCAAATCCCATCCTATATACTACATACTAATAGGTTACATATATAAATACATGCCTACCTACCTGCTATATACTATTTTAAACTTAATCTGCGGAACATATTCATCCATCCATACATCAGCCTGTTTTCATCCACTGCTGGACAAAGGCTTTTCAATATTTCGCAAACTTCTCGCCGCTAATCTGACTGACTTAAATCGCATCAACAACCTTGAGTTGTCCTGTACTTCATATCTTGTATTTATTTTTAAAGTAAATTAAATTAAATTGTGTATTAATATCGCATTATATTAGTTTATGTAGTACTTATTATATACTTTATTAATATTATAGTACATATATACATATGTCGTATTATACTATAATGGTATACATATAGCTATTACTGTTATTATTACTTTTGTTTTTGAATTGCCTATCTTGCTCTAATCAACTGCCGCGCACGCAAAACATAATTAATTTTTCAATGCAAGTGCTCGTAAAGGCCCACTTTTTATGCATCAAAACCGAACAGAAAGTCGATTATTTTGCCCAAGGCCTTTTATTTTTATTTATTTACAATGGTTGGCTAACCTGCAACCTTTCCTGTGTACCATAAATTTTATACTTCTTTTTCCACTGTTTAACGGCTCTGGATAGTCCTTTTGAGCCAATCGTAATTTAAAGTTCACAAGATTATATTTGTTTTATTTCCCCACACTATGCATTGAAAAACGTAGTATGATACACGGGCGAAAGAGCAATAAATTACTCGCTACGCTCGTGTTTTAAATCGTCCTCGTATTTTATTCTTTTTCGCCCTTGTAGCATAAACTACTATTAGAGCTGTTTGCGATTTTTTTCTATCGAGCGAAAATAATGAAATCACGTTTGCAGATACACAAAATATCTTAAGTATGTTTTCTTTTATAACATAATATATTTTTTGTATTTTAAATATGATAATAAACTGCCAATAGTGTATTAATAAAATGTGCATTTAGCGTTGTAGCGTAGCATAGTGCAGGCAAGTGGTCCTAGGAACTAAACTTTGAAGGTTTCCTTTTTTTTAAGGAATCCTATTAGAACCCGCACGACCGCAAACTACTTAGCCATTGATCGTATTCGCCTAGTCTAGACAGAGCACTTCCATTACGTACTAGTTGTAAACTGGTGAGGAGTCAATACGAAGATTGTGGTTCCTTCTCCGGGTAATATCGTAAATTCAAATAGTTTATTTTGCAAAGCAGGTATAGATATATACACTTTTTACACGTCAAATTTAATCTAATAAAGAAAATATATGTAATAATAGTAGTTTATGCTACAAGGGCGCAAAGGAATAAATTACGAGGACGATTTAAAACACGAGCGTAGCGAGTGTTTTAAACGTAACCGAGTAATTTATTGCTTTTACGCCCGTGTATCATACTACATTTTTCAATGCATAGTGTGAGGAAATGAAAACAAATATAATTTTGTGAACTTTAAATTATAATTGGCTCAAAAGGACTGTATCCAGAGCCGTTAAACAGTGGAAAAAAAAGTATAACGTCTATGGTACACAGGAAAGGCTCCAGGTTAGCCAACCATTGTAAACAAATTAAAAAAAATAATAATAATAAAGCCCTAGGGCAAAATAATCGACTTTCTGTTCGGTTTTGATGCATAAAAAGTGGGCCTTTACGAGCACATGCATTGAAAAATAATAAATGTACATGAACTAAATTAAAGGTTTATTTAATTTATGTAGCAATATATTTACAATTAAAATGATAGGTAAAATATATATTATACAAGGTAAAATCCAATCAGCCGCCCGAACCCATACCGGAGACCCGGCCAGGGACCAGGAACAAGGTTCAATGATCACCAACCGAGCCCCCAGCACGGTAGAGCTTCAGTTACTTGGTAGAATAGAGGTATTTTTTTTTCTTGGCGACGGCTGCTATTTTAAGCGGCACTTTTTGCCAGTGTCAAGTTAGATTCTGACCCTTTCAGACGCCGTTTGTTCATAACGCACGGTACAATTCTTCTTCTTGGGGGTGCCATATCCTAGCGGATGTCGGCGACCACCACAAGGAACTCTTCTCTATTCTGTGCCAGTCTGCAGAGACTGGCAGCATCTTTTAAGTTTTTACGTTATCACTCCATGTCATCCGCCTTCTCCCCCATCCCCGTTTCCCGTCCATATTCCCTTCTATAATAATAATAATAATAATAATATTCATTTATTTCAGATAAATTAATATATATAATGTTCTTCAACATGCTATACTTTTCATGTCGATAAATGTGACCAAAATATGCTGTCTTTCGTTTCTTAATTGTTATTAATACTTCAAGCCTTTTATTAAATCTGTTAAGTACTTCTTCATTTGTTATTTTATCTCTCCATAAAATCTTTAAGAGGCTATGCGAATTTTATTTTTGTCACTGTCACTCCAAGCGAAAAATTGCGCAGTGCGAGAGGGGCGGATTCAGGGCAAAAGGGAAAAAAGTTGGTTTTATATTTTTATTAAAAAAACTAAAATAGCTAGCAAAATTTCAAATATGAAATCTCTAGATATCGTTAAAACACACCTAATAAAATATGTTTGAGTTCTGTATATGGTTCCTATTCGTCAAACGAGGAGAAAAAGTGTGTTTGAAGACCTCATTTCAACAATTATTTCTATCGAGAAAAATTTATCCAAACATGTTTTCCAATTTGAAAACCCTAGATTATATAGTCAAAATGCATATACCAGAAATTTATTATAATTTTCCGTGTATTTCATGAAATACACAGAAAAGAAACACCCGTATTTTTTTCGCATATCGCCTTAACATGCGTCTTTAGAGCCACATTTCAAAAGCATTCAATTAAAAAACAAGGTAAAAAACATAGTTATATTTTAATGCTACTCGATAGGATAAATTTTGCTAGGATACAGAATGGTGACGGGCAGCGGCGTCACTGGTACGAGGGTTCCGGCACCGCGCTCACCAACCCGTCTGCCCAGCGCGTGTGTGCTAGGCTGCTGGATGGATGGAAGGAGATTCACCATCAAAGGTGTGCGAGTTGCATTAGTGAATAGTTTTATGATCCTCATAGCTTTTATTAAAGGCAAGACTTTATAATCTCGTTTTCCTTTTACCATAAAACTTGTAGCTATATATTTTCTAAAAATTTCATAATCCTTATAATTATATCTAACTCTAATGCTATTACATTATTTAATAATATAAATTTGAAAGTATGTTTGTTTGTTTACTTATAACTTTGCAACCAAATGACGAATCTCGATGAAACTTTTACATACATACCAGAGGGGTAGGCAGAGACTACAGATGGAAACATTTACAGTAAATATATTTTTCAATGCAAGTGCTGGTAAAGGCCCACTTTTTATGCATCAAAACCGAACAGAAAGTAAATTATTTTGCCCTAGGGCTTTATTATTATTATTTTTTTATTTGTTTGCAATGGTTGGCTAACCTGCAGCCTTTCCTGTGTACCATAAATGTTATACTTTTTTTTCCACTATTTAACGTCTCTGGATACAGCTTTTTGAGCCAAACATAATTTAAAGTTCACAAGATTATATTTGTTTTATTTCCTCACACTATGCATTGAAAAACGTAGTATGATACACGGGCGTAAGAGCAATAAATTACTCGGTTACGTTTAAAACACTCGCTACGCTCGTGTTTTAAATCGTCCGAGTAATTTATTCCTTTTCGCCCTAGTAGCATAAACTACTAGTGTGACCCGGGCTGGGGCTAACACATAACATAGGTTACAAAAAACAAATCTACACGGGCAAATCGTGGGGGCTATAACTATAAACACAATAAAAATTCTCAGACCGCTTTTATGTTTAAACTATTTAAACGCACACGCTGTTTAATTTTATGCGTTAAAGAAACTGAAATAGTATTTTATCTACTCCCATACTGCAATAAGGTAATTACAACAACAAAAGCGGTTTTATAAGTACCTACCTATATTATTTGACCCATGTTATAATATTACATTATAACACCGCAATTCTGCACTGTGATTGGCCAAATTTACTATAACACAGCTAGAGAACCAATCACAACCAATAACGGTCTGCATCTTGATTTTTTCCATGTTTCCTCAAGTGCCGACAATCGCAAGTATAAATCACAATAACGGTCTGTCTTAATTTCTTAAGCCACGCCCTCTACTCGTTCGCGATATGAAAGAACATAAATTTACTTTTAAATATATTATAAAATGTATACAAAAGCAACTAGAATCATGATTGCACGTGATGAATTGGCGACATAACTCACTTAATAAACGTTTTAATTAAGGCACAACGGAATTCACTTCACCCATTTAGTTTTTCACATCGATTTAACGAGCATTAACTCGGACTGCAGTTTGGCTGCGTTCCAGAACTGTTAAAACTGAATGCGTCAGTTATTTACGAGCCAGGTGAATGTACCGCCCACAGACTGTTATGATGTATTATGTTAAACGAACAGTTTAGTGAACGGCCTTTAGACGGTGATGGATGCTGAATTTAATTGAATTCTAGTCAATTTGATCCATTCCGCATGCGAGACGTAATGGAGATTTTGATAAGTCCTGTGTTAGCACTTGAATTTCTAAATTACAAATGACGCCTCGACCAGAATTTCCTTTTAAAGCTGTCAAAATGACTTTTTTTAATCATACCTAGCCAAAATCATAAATATAGTAACTCGTAGATTTATAAAGCCAAGGAAACACGATGTTACCAAAAACGTGCGTCAATGTGTGTGATACATGCTTATGTGTGTATAAGTCAAAATCATAAATATAGTAACTCGTAGATTTATAAAGCCAAGGAAACACGATGTTACCACAATCGAGTGTCAATGTGTGTGATACATGCGTATGTGTGTGTAAGTCAAAATCATAAACATAGTAACTCGTAGATTTATAAAGCCAAGAAGACACGATGTTACCATAATCGTGTGTCAATGTGTGTGATACATGCTTATGTGTGTAAGTCAAAATCATAAATATAGTAACTCGTAGATTTATAAAGCCAAGGAAACACGATGTTACCAAAAACGAGTTTCAATGTGTGTGATACATGCTTATGTGTGTAAGCCAAAATCATAAATATAGTAACTCGTAGATTTATAAAGCCAAGAAGACACGATGTTACCAAAATCGTGTGTCAATGTGTGTGATACATGCTTATGTGTGTGTAATGAATGAAGTACGAGTACGCCCCTAGTATAAGCCCAACGTACACATTAAAATGCAATGTTTTTGAAAAAAATTGCACATCACTAACAGAATCAATCATAATTTTCAACTAAATACTGTATTTATGCAATTTGTTTAACATAGCCGTGTTTACCTGTAAAATGGATGTTACCCATCAATTTTTAGGTGATTGTTCGCAAAGATTTTAAAAATCTTTGATTGTTCGGACATTTCGGTACAAAACAAGATACTATTTCGATGGAATGCTAGAATGTACCGTTTGTAACTATTTAATTTCAGTATTTTGTAAAATTTTAACATTGTCGCTTTTTGCTCTGAGCCAGGGCCAGGGAAACTTTACAACATTTGACGTTTAGAATTCCATACGGCCAAAGAGCCCTTTATCAGTCTAGTTAAAAAAAAAGTCTATGGTCTATGGTCAAGATACAAAGATTTGCGGCTTGCAGTTGCAAGAGTATAAAATATATTTCACAATACGAAAGATTCTCAGAACCTCTCAAGTATGGGTAAAATAAGTTAAAACGGTACTTTACATGTAAGACCTCATCAGTTTAACGCGTCTTTGAATACGGGCCTCTACATGTCTTTTGAATATCTTTTGCTGTAAACAGATTGATCTGACAGTTTTAACAAAATTTGTATAATACTAAACTCTATACACAGCCCCCTGTCGGACCAAAAAGTTTGCTTGTTCCATTTCTACATGCTACAGATCATGGGTTTTTTGACAGACTAAAACAGATTGTAGACTACCAAATAAGACTTGGCTGTGGCCATAAAACCCGTTTAAAACACGAAGAAGATATTGAAACCAAGACTTGGCTTCGGGCTTACTACTTTGATCGAGGATGAAGACACTTCACCAAGACTTGGCTATGGTCTTATATTTAACTGGACATGAAAAATGAAATAAATTAAGACTTGGCTGTACGGGCTACTGTCCTTTGCCTATTCCAAGACGGAATGAAAAAAAAAAGTTTACAATATTTTTTACTGAATATGAAACCTCTTCAATATCGTTCGGCCGATTTAAATGGCGACGCAAAATTAATATAGCTCTACTCGTACATATTCGACGCACCTTTTTATATGAACTTTTTCAATGAAACAAACGACCCCAAGCTGACCCCGCTTGTTCGGACAAAATGAAAGAAGATTAAAATCTTTACTGCTGTCCCATTGGCAATAAAAGTCGTGTTAGAAGTAATGAGAAAACCCAGATTTCTACGAAATGGTCAATGACTTTCAAAACAATAATAGATTTAGGTTATTGTCTGACTGAAGTTATATTGAGCACAATAAAAGTCTTATCCCAGTATTTAAGTTGGCTTTTATAAAACAAATTGGCAAGTCTACGGTTCTAAATACGAGATTTCAATACAGCCTGCAATAGGTTTTCATGATTTTTTCAAAAACCTTTATGTAAGGGTTTTATATTATACAAACTGAAACTTAAGTGGTATACTTATATAGCTATTAATAATTAACTGACAACTAACGGACTATGATAAAAAAATGTATTATTATTGTGATAACCAAATATTTTTATAATTACAATTGCAGCTGGAGCCTTCTTTTAAGTAGAAATATCCTTATCAGAAGACTCCGTTCCTTCAGTCTGTAGCTTTGGTTTTAAATCTGCGGACTGAAAGAGCGGAGTCATTTAAATAAGTAACCAATATTATTAGGAGCATGTAGGTAGTCAGCCAAAGTTTTCCTCATTTAATTTAAATCGAGAAGCCATGTTTTTGTTATGATTATACAGTGTGTCCCTCGTAAGAGTGCACAACAAAAGGGGGTGAAACTATATCAAAATATATCGACAAAAACAAAGACTTTTTTTCATGTTTCTTGAAAGAATGGTTCACTTGAACGTCCTTGTATGTAACGTCTTTATTTGTATGCGAGCGCCGTGCCTTTTATTAACCGCTCGTAGAAATTATTGTATTTATGATAGAACGTTGCAATTTATTTTGTTAGAAAGGTAATAGAATAGGGAATGTCAAATAGGAATAAAAACATGGTGAAACCCAGATATTATTAAAAAAAATGTACTAGTACTGAAAATAAGAGGTAAAAATTAAAAGAAAAATCTTTTAGGATATTATATTTATGGTAATGGTAGTAGATTATGGTTTGTTTTTGATTTTGTACGCTCTCTGGCAACGTCTGTTCTTAAAGATCATAACAGATTTCATTTCATTGCATTATTCGCGGTAGATCAAAAGTTATGACATATTTTATACATAGTGTTCTTGATGGGCAAAAAGACATTTAAAACGTCCTATATAGATAATAAAGATTTGTTCAAATATTTTTTCTTATTTTTTTTTCTCTGTAACACAGTGGCGTGCACAGAACTTTTTGCTGGAAAAGCAAACACTTGGTCAAGAACAACAATAAAAAAAATATGAAAAAATTTAAATATCACTTTGAAAAAAAAAAGTTTGTATAGGAAATTTTCACTATTTTCAATTTTCATTGTCTTCCCTGGCGTCATACAAATTTTTTTTTTTCAAATTTATATTTAAATTTTTTTATATTTCTTTTATTGTTGTTCTTGACCAATTGTTTGCTTTTCCAGCAAAAAGTTCTGTGCACGCCACTGCTGTAACATACATAGGATCTAGTTCCACCCCCTTCCGGATGTGCACTCTTAGAAGGGATACACTGTAGTAATCATTCCCGTCACAATCGCGTTTGCGTTTGAAAGGATTATGATACGGGTAACTAGATCAGAAATCAGACAGATTTGGTTCAGACGGCCTGGAGAAAGAAAGAGATAGTTAAACCTAAAGTAACCCACAAGACACCAACATAGCCCGTAATTATTCAAGAGCTCTAGCAACGGGCTTCCAAGGGTGGCTTACGCAAAACCCTCCGGTGCTAATGGGGCGAACGTGATTTCAGTTGGGCTACTGTGCGATACGGCTATACGTACGGCGGACGTACCCTACGTAATAGTACCTATGTAACGCCAACATCCGGTAATATTTAGGGGGCAGTTTTGATTTGATTTTCAAAATTCTTTATTAATTTTATAAAATTTCACTGTAACCTTATATACAACTTAATTTAGCTATACATATACGACATAATCATAAATAATCATCAATATGGGTGTCGTTTTTATGGTTTTTCGGGACGTTAATTACGAAAATGACATCGATTTTGAAATTTAATATAGTGGACTTGAAAATTCTTGAATGTATGTGTGCCAGAGCAAATCGGCTATAACAGACGGACAGACAAACATCCATACAAGTAATCCTATTAGGGTTCCATTTTTTCGTTTTGAGGTATCTATCTATCTATACATCCACAATCTATCTATCTATGTATCTGTCTATCTATCTATATAATTATATATATCTATCTATCTATCTATATCAAAGCAAAATGTCAATGGAACGGAAGGTGGTTCATCCTTAGAGGTTGGACCACGGGGTGCCAAAAAAGGTTTTTTCTTTAATGTCAAAACTTTGACGGTCTGTATCTCCCAAACGGCTGGAGTTAGACGCATGTTGATGGGTGTCTAGAAAAGGGTCTCGACGAGATCTACCTGCCGAAAGTGTCAAAACTTTACAGCCCCGTATCTCCCAAACTGCTTATGATAGACCCATGTTCATGGTACTCTAAGAAAAAGGCTCAGCAAGATCTAGATGACGGTAAAAAAAACGAAAAAAAAAGCCAAAATTTTGATCGACCATATCTCCTGAACGGATAATTGTAGGGAGTTCGGGCTTAAACTATAGTGATTGGTCAAGCTGGGGCTACATGACAAAAAAAAAATTGAATTTGACAGGTTTTGAGTGTTTTTTGGCAGGTCCAAAAAAGTATTCCGATTTGCATGAAACTCGGTTTCAAGGGGCATCGGGGTCGCCGATTACGCAGCCGTATTCAAATTTGTCATTTTTGACAACTGGTAGGGATTTTGACACTTTTTAAGAAAAACTTTGATCGGTGAGTCCCCGTGTTTGGCACTCTGGTGAGGAAGTTTCACGAGGCTGAAGGCCGAGTAGTGCGTTTCTAGCGAGGCCGAAAAACGAGCATGTGAGGACGGAGAACGCGCCCAGGAGGCCGAAGGCCGAACAGGGCGTGTTCGTAGTCCGGCAATGCAAGTTTTTCGCCCGAACACTACACCTTGACTCCCAGAGGGAGTGAGAGCACTTATAATGTTTGTTTCTGAATAAAATGTTATTTGTTTCCTGTAGGCCACGCGGGCGAAGCCGCGGGCATAAGCTACTTGCTATATAAAATGTACAAATAAATCATTAGTTCTTATAAATAAAATAACTGAACAAAGAATATAAAATTATAAAAATAATTGAGGATGGGGTTACAATTTTTGTATCGTCACCATCCACAAGATGTCTTTAGGGCGCAGTAAGACCTACCTCCACGAGAAGGTTCCTCTGACACGAGCGCTGGAGCTGCTTAAGAGGATGGCATACCCTAGCAACTTTTTTTATTACCCGTCCAGCACAATAAGTCTAATAGCAAAGACCTTATTTGCTTTTCATAGAGGCGATTATATGTTGGCTCTTTGGGCTGTTTTTCTTGGACGCGTAAATACTAGTGATCACGCAACGAAACAACAAATTGGTGTGTTTTTAGCTAAAACTGAAATATTTTGTAGGGAAAAAAATATTGGATTTAGGTAACATCCCTTCATATTTCTATTGCCTATTTTATAAAAAAAAATCAAGTTGATCTCTTAACCGCGTTTTTGAAACGAACGTTTGAAAAGCAAAAAAAAGAGGGTGGAAAACATTTTTTTTTGACAAAAGTATAAATCTTAATACATTGTTTATAGGTGGAATCCCTAGATAAAATATCGATAAATCAAATATATTTTCTTCAATATGAGGAGAGACCTAGTTTCTTCCAATGAACCCTTGAAAACCTGGTGTTGTTGATGTTCTAGCGTCAGGTGTCCCGTTAACAGGATCCACGACCATATCGACATATTTCACTGTTCCCTGAGTGAGTTCATACGAACAGCGTTACATGTTATTTGTTACGAATTATTGTATATAATATTAATGCTTGTGCCTGTTGTTGTCGTATTATAAAATTGTATCTGCTTTGTTTTCAATGTATTTTTTGTAATATAGTTATTTGTAAGTATACAGAACGCTTCAATTAAGTTTAGTCCTGTCAAATAAGTCAAGATGTGCTTCACCGAATCGGTACCATTGTTGATGATAAATAAATGAATATCTTCTTGCTAGTGCTAACTCTTAGATATTTTCCCGTCGGCCGTGCCTTACTTTTGTACTACTTATTCTCTAGACCAGGGGTCGGCAACCGGCGGCCCGCGGGCCGCATGCGGCCCGTAGACTATCTCGGTGCGGCCCGCAAGCCTGAGGTCCGTAAGAAAAAAATACCGAAGCAAAAGGCCATATAAATTCACTAGAATTTATACGGCCATGCTGCTGGGCCATGAGAGTATTCTTGAAAGCTCGCTCCCACGCGGGGTGATAAAAATAATAAATAAAATAATAAACCTCTATTTCATTTCTTAAGAACTGTTTATCAAGACTGTGATGTTATGTATTGTTTCTACCGAAAATAAATATTTGCTGTACTTATTCAATTCTTGGCAATTTCTTTTGCGTTTATCCGCCGCACGTGCTGCGGCGGGCGGCTCCTTTGAGACAATAGGCGGGGCGGCAGTCTTTGATTAGACGCAGGTGTGCGGCGGCGAAAAAATTCAAAGCGACCGGTTTTAGTTAAAATCACAGCCGCGCGAGGCTCTCGCCACATTCGGTTGTGGAAATTCGCCGGAAACTCACGTCTCATCTGGTTGCTAGCTACGCGTTTCGTTTCACCTTTCTTCCCTTCGCTGATAGCTTCTCACGCACGACGTATGAGGTAAGTTGTATGCACTCGCGAGCATTTTGTTTTATTTTATTTACTGCTTGTTAATGTGAACCTTCAGATTGATGGGTAAATGTTATAAGGACGGGGATAACTGGAACATATAATTTTACAACGAATTTAATTTTTTTCATTATTGTTACAGAATAATTTATAAACATGGCTTCAAGAATTATGGACAGAATTATACTTTTTTATCGAGTTTAAAGGAAAACCGTTATGCTTGATTTGTCAAAAGAGTATTTCTGTAGTAAAGGAATATAACCTGAAGCGACATTACGACACTGAGCACAAAGCTAAATTTGACTGTCTTGAAGGAGAAATACGGAAAAGGAAAATTTCCACTTTGAAATCGTCATTACAAAATCAACAAAACATATTTAAGGTTGTGGCAGACAACAGCGAATCGAATGTTCGGGCCAGTTACAGGGTAGCAGAGATTCTTGCAAAAAGTGGACGTCCGTTTACCGATAGTGAATTAGTAAAAGAGTGTGTCTTAGCTATCGCAGAAGAAATATGCCCAGAGCAGAAAAAAATGTTTGAAAGTCTTAGTCTCTCTGCAAGAACTTGCACCCGACGTACTGAAGACTTGGGTGCTAATTTGTGTGAACAACTCAGGGATAAGGCGCAGTCTTTCGACTGCTTCTCTTTAGCGATGGATGAAAGTACGGACGTGTCGGATACAGCACAGCTACTCATATTTGTACGCGGCATTGACGAAAACTTTACTGTTTACGAAGAGCTTGTGAAACTTTGCAGTTTGAAAGGTACAACTACGGGAGAAGATTTATTTCACCATGTGGAACAAGCTCTGGATTCATTGCAATTAAGCTGGGAAAAGTTAACAAGTGTCACTACCGATGGAGGCAAGAACATGAGCGGTCAAAACAAAGGTGTTGTTGGGAGAATCATCAGCAAAGTGAAAGATTCTGGATCTACTGTGCCATTGATTTTTCACTGTATTGTCCATCAAGAGGCATTGTGCTCCAAAGTTATATCCTGGAAAGAAATAATGGATACTGTAACATCCACTGTTAATTTTATAAGAAGAAATGGGCTCACACACCGTCAGTTCCAAAAGTTTTTGGAAGATCTGGAAGCTGAACATGGTGACGTGGTTTACTACTGTGAAGTGAGGTGGCTCAGTCGAGGTGCCGTTTTGGAACGGTTTTTTGATTTGAGGAAAGAAATTGGCAACTTCATGGAGATGAAAGGAAAGCCAGTAGAAGAGCTTACTAACAAACAGTGGATTATCGATCTTGGTTTTTTGACTGATTTGACTAAGGAACTGAATCAGCTCAACAAACGCTTGCAGGGAAAAAATAAATTGATTTGCGATATGTATACAGATGTAAAGTCATTTGAAATGAAACTGAAACTGTTTATCAAGCATATTGATGAAAAAAAGCTTGACCATTTTCCTAATTGCAAGAAAGCCGTGGAAGAAGCTGGAGATAATTTTGTGTGGCAAAATATTACAATGAGAAACGTGTTAACACAACTACAAACTGAGTTTGTAAATCGATTCACCGACTTTAAAAAGAGCTCCCTTAACATGGAAATATTCCAAAACCCTTTTGCAATTGATATTAGTGAGGTACCAAGCAATTTGCAAATGAACATAGTAGATTTGCAAAGTAATAGCACACTTAAAACGGCATTTAAGGAAAGCACTGACTTGATACAGTTCTACGGAGGTTTGAGTTCTGAAAACTTCAAAGAATTGAAAAAGTTTGCTCAGCAGATAATAACTATGTTTGGTAGTACATATTTGTGTGAGCAGACTTTTTCAATTCTCAACTACCGCAAAAATAAGAATTGTTCGCGGTTAACGGATGAACATTTAGACGCGATACTGCGCGTGTCTACTACTAAAATGAAAGCAGACGTTAAAAAACTTGCAAGTCAAATGCAGCCTCAAAAATCTCACTAGTTCTTACTTTTATGTTAGTATAGAAGTTCAATTAAAAAAGACATAATTGTATGAATATATATGCGTTTTATTTCAAATATTAAAAATACATGCCCGAACATATAAATATAAGTGCGGCCCGCACTGATACTCTGGCAACATATGTGGCCCGGCTATAGCATAAGGTTGCCGACCCCTGCTCTAGACAGCCTAGTTTGACCTATTTTAGGCATTGTTACCAGTGGGAAAGAATTGCTTTTTAAATTGTACGAATTATGTGCAGATATAACCTATGTTGATGTGTCTTTAATTGAAACATCGTGATTGTTTTGTTGTGAAATACAGTTTAATTGTTTTTAAGTGTATGACGCCCGTACTGCGGAATGTGCGGGAAACAAAGGGAACTGTTAGGTCATGGAAATGTAATGATCATTGATAACAATAATACATATTTTAACCAAAGATTTCAAAAGTTTAGATGTGCCCTGGCACCTAAAATCTATTGCATTGTTTTTGAATGCGTGCGTTAAGGCGCTACGGAAAAAAAATCGACACTGTAAGAACTTGCATATTATCTACTTCAGTAAATAATGTATTATTTTGATAAAATTGTATATTATTTTTGGATTCTTTTTTTAGGGATCTGTTAAAACAGAAACGTGATTAGAGAAATTCGGCTCGATAGAGATATTTAATGAATTGAGGTCTTTTTAATTCTCCTGGTTTGACAATTTAGAATGACATATGGACTGCAATTATATTTTATTAGACGGATTTTAACGGTATCTAGGACCTGCGGGCCTATTATGTATCTCTAGTTGCCTTCTGGACTGGGTGTCTATCATCAAAAACATAGATATACTATCGAATTCCGATTGTCTAAGGGCATGTTAGCACTTGAAGTGACGACACAGTTCGTAAATAGTTCAATACCCGCTAAAAGCAATTTTGAAAGTTTAGTTTTTATCTATGTTTTTGACGATAGGGACCCTGTGCAGTTGGCAACTTTAGATACAGAATAGGGGGGCTGGTTAAACGAAATTTTGATAGCAACTTTAGTACATTTTATATTAATAAAAAACCGACTTTTTGCTACTTTTCCACGAATCCGTACCTCTCGCACTGAGGGTTTTTTCGCATATGGAGTACCAGGGACGCTAAAACTTCGCCTTAACATAATGCCGACGCACGCACACTTATGAGTGCGCAATCTGTCTACCTACGGTCAGCGAACTGATCATACTACTAAAGTTGTTAAAATTATTAACTTTAAGTGCACTTAAAGCGTCCAAATATCACTGTGCTCAGATGAGCACTGATTCCAAACGTGTGAGCGTCACCCATTTATAGGTAGATGCATTTTGATGTTGTCATAATACGGTAAGGGCTTATCTTTACTTTTGAAATCTTTGATTTTAACGCGATATATTTAGGCCTACGGTATAGGGCCATCATCAATCGAATTTCACTTATTAACTACTTATTACAATCTCTAAAAAATAAATAAAGCTCGAAAAGAGTAAAACATATCTTTATTCATGGAAATTTACTAAAATCGTAGAAAACATGTAAAATCTCGTCACAACGTTAAAATAAATTTTACTAACATATTTTATAAGTTCATTGAACGGGAGCGGTGTTTAGTGAACCGTCGGGTTAAATTCGATAAGGCTTTTTTTTTGCTCCCATACTGCCTATACTAGGATTTCTATTTGAACTAGTCCAGTGTGAATGGGAGCGGAATTTTTTAAGCTTTTTTTTCATGATTTCGAAAAAAGGTATCATTGAACCTTTTTCCTGGTCCTGATTTCACCTTGCATAATTATAGATTTTACCTATCATTTGAATCGTATATATATTGCTACATAAATTATATAAACCTTCAATTTAGTTCATTTACATTTATCATTTTATTACATATATTTTTATAAAATGCCATTTGCCTCGTAAAAGGTGTATTATGTGTACCTACTTTACCAAATAAACTATTTGAATTTGTTCATCCATCCATCCATCAGCCTGTATTCGGCTACTGCTGGACATAGGCCTCCCCAATATTACGCCACTCTTGGCGGTCCTCAGTCATCCTCATCCAGCCGCCACCCGCAACGTCCTTCAGATCGTCAGTCCAGCGGGCACGAGGGCGGCCTACTAACTACTAACTTTGTTACTAACACTTATGAATAAATATAATTTTAGCTATATTAGCCTTTTATTTATAGTTTTAAGCAATAGATAATAATAATAAAAAAAAAAACTTTATATTTTTCGATATATTTCGACCTCATCAGTGACGGCCTCGTGACGGCATTCGACTGATGCCCCAAAGTGAGCCGAAATATATATCGAAAATAACTCAATTGTGATTTTCCTTGTGTTTACGAGTATTAAATTAAATGAAAAATATAAAGTTATTCTATTTTTTACTTTTATTATTATTATCTAATACTTAACTATAAATTACTAAAACGTATGGATCAATGTTATCTGAAATAAAATGAATATTATTATTACTATTAAAACCAGAGACGCACCCACACGAACCTTGTAAAATAAGTAAAAAGAAACAAAGAAAGTAGGTTTCATACAAAGTTGAACAAACCCGCAGGCGAGACTGCTATTTCTAGCTGAGCGGTAAATAGTCGTTCAACAATAATTACAATGGAGTCGAGGGAGACTTTAATTTTAATAGCACCAAGTTACATAAAATACAGGTCGAGAAAAGTTGCCCAAGCTAGAGTATAACCTACATAAGTTGTCGTATGGATCAAGGCATTTTCTTTTTTATTGCATTGGACAAAGACTAGTGGTACTTCATTCGCATCAAGTTGATTAAAAAAAAAAACCTTTTCAGATGCTAATGTGGTTATCTAGGAGCAAATAAAATTGCAGTCTATTTCCAGTTTGATTAAGAAACCATTCCTATTAAATAGAAATATCCTTCTAAAGTAGGTGTGTATTTTAATTAAATTTTTTAGGGTTCGAGAGCAAACGGGCGTAGATTTGTATACAATTCTCGAAATGAAAACATTTAAATTAATTTAATATATGTAGATATAGATATAGATGTAGTATAGGTATAGAGTAAAAGGTCGGTTATGGAGTTATAAAACGAGACCAAAAAACTTGACAAGGGCAGATCGCTTTTTGTCTCATCTGCCGAGCATAGAATTAAATTTATTTAAATGTTTTCATTTAGGGAATTGTGTATTAAAATACCACAAGTATGATGATAGTATGTAATGCGAAGTGAAGGTTATGAATAGCAGAAATTCGCGTAATTGTTATTACTTTAAATTGCATCCGTAGGTATTCAGAGCAATAATGTGATTAAATACGATAACTTTTCCCACCTATTTCCTTTTGTTAAAGATATACAAAACGAACTTTTGTGTTAGTTCTAAAACATTGCATTTAGACAACAAAATAAAACAGTACAGTGCTCCCAAAGTGATAATGCGCATACAAATCTTCGCCATTGTTCGGCAAAGTTCGTATTTCCTTACACTTTCTATACAATCAATACAGTCACGTGGTACGTCCGGTCGCTCGGCTATAGATTTGTATGCGCATTATTGGGAGTACTGTACGTACATGAGAAATTTAAAATTTATGTATTTGTTTATGTGTTTAGTTTACAACCCTAAAAATCCGATTAACGGAACCCTTATTTTACCTTCCTTTACGTACTTTTTTATATTTGCATAGGCGGATCTTTTAATAAACTCGTCGCATTTTTAAATTAGAGTAGGTAGCGGATGCATATCTAGGTGTAATTCCCTAGAGACTTATCAGTGGCACGCCAAACTTGGCTTATTTGCGGCGAAGCTCTGGAAGGAAACTAAGTTATTCTTAGTCCGTCTAAAGCTAGGCCATTAGGGAGTCCCACGCGGAGTGGGGCGGTTAGGGGCCCTGAAGTGTAATCTAGGAAACACTTGGAAAATATACATACAAATGTAGCTGCAACCCGTTTTTTGTGTTTACTTAGAAAATTAAGACTTATCGTTTTGTTTCTTTGTCAGTCCGTCTGCACAATATACTGGGTGTTAATATGATGTTGCGTAAACTGGTGATAGTACTCGTCCATACGAACAACTTTTAATATGGAGCCAAAATCAAGGCGAAAAAAATCAGCTGTTGCATAGAAACTTGACCAAAATGTACGAAACAACGGTTTTCTTTATCTCGATTTCTCGATTTTTTCACGAAACGTTGTTCGTATGGGCTAGTAATATCCCCAGTTTTCGGCTTCCGCAACTTCATCTTAACACCCTGCACAGGTAACTCATTTGCAAAGAATTTGCTGGAGTTAAGCATACAGATTTTGATAAAATATATATGAAAATACTCAGCTCACGTCATTTTGAAAATGCATGTCGGTGTCACATGAAGCGTATTTTCAACAAAATTCCCATGGCTTAATTTTTAAAAGATTATTATATTTTTTTTCAGAGAATTTACGTAATTTTAGGACATAGTTTTCAGTATTTTGGTATATAATTTAACCATTATTTTTTAATGATTTTTTTAAGAATTCTCCGATGACCTTGTCACTTGAGAATTTTAGACATTACACTGATTGTGATGTGTGATTGCTTATAAAAATTTTATTATTATTTTTTTTTTCAGAAAATAATACGTCATTTTAGGACATAGTTTTCAGTATTTTGGTACATAATTTAATGATTTTTTTAAGAATTGTCCGATGACCTTGTCACTTGAGAATTTTAGACATCTGATTGTGATGTGTGATTGCTTATAAAAAAGTGGTCTGTCTCTATCTGTCTACTCATCTGTCATCTATTTGTCAAATTAGTCTGAAGCAAATTATTATAAATTTATCTTGATAGCAAGGGACACATTTCTAAACACCCATTACACAAGTGACGTCACACGAGGGCAAATAGAAGTTGCAGCCTTTTAGTAAAAATATTCATCATCATGAGGTTTTTTAGACCAAAAATTCGAAAATACGGCTTATTAAACCTAAATCTCGAAATATTTTTCGAATAAACACACCTTAAGCTGTCCACCTTAAGAGTTAGCTGTCCCCTTAACTATTATTTTTAATATGTCTTTAACGGCTGGTAGGTTCCCCTTAATTTGGAAAAGATCTTTTATCACTCCGATCCATAAAAAGGGAAACAGGAGCGACATAACCAACTACCGTGGCGTATCTAAGCTTTGTACTATTGGAAAACTTTTCGAAAAAATTGTGTACGATATTTTATACCCCCTCGTTCGGCCCTTTATCATACCTAATCAATATGGTTTTATTTCCCGACGGTCAGTTGAGACAAATTTAGGTGAACTCACTCACACGGTACTCAAAGCTATGGCAAATGGTTACCAGGTGGACGTCGTGTACACCGATTACTCCAAAGCTTTTGATAAAATCTCCCATTATCACTTAATTAAAAAGTTGGAAGCGATCGGTGTGCATGGCAGTTTGCTTAGATGGCTTGACTCATATTTATTGAACCGTAGCCAAGCTGTGGCAATCGATGGCTTTACTTCTTCCTTCATACCAGTCTCTTCTGGTGTTCCGCAAGGGTCCCACTTGGGTCCTTTGTTATTTAATATTTTTATAAATGATATTTTGCGTTATATAAAAAACTCTTCTACCCTTTTATACGCGGATGATAAAAAGATATATAAAGTAATAGAAACACCTAATGATTGTGCGGACTTACAGACAGACTTGGACAATTTATCAACGTTTTGCAGGGTTAATAAGCTATTTCTAAATATCCCCAAATGTAATGTTATTACTTTCACCCGCAAACAAAAGCCTGTCGTTGTCACATACCACATCGACCAACAAGAGCTTGTTCGCGTTCACGAGATGCGGGATTTGGGCGTTATACTGGACGAAAAGCTATCATTTGAAGCTCATATAAATAAAATTACGAAAAAAGCTTACTGCATGCTAGGTTTCGTCATGCGTACATGTAGGGTTTTTAAGAATGTGGAAACATTCAAGGTCTT
Organism: Ypsolopha sequella; assembly: GCA_934047225.1. Lineage (NCBI taxonomy): Eukaryota > Metazoa > Arthropoda > Insecta > Lepidoptera > Ypsolophidae > Ypsolopha > Ypsolopha sequella. The sequence goes on from OW203996.1 coordinate 18,181,895, forward strand.
ATACTTCGCATATGTCAGGAGCATCCTCGAGTATGCTTCATCCGTATGGAATCCACAATATAACATTTACATTGACATGATAGAACGGATCCAAAATAAGTTCATTAAATATGTGAACTATAGATTACCTCCAGACCAAGGCTTCAGTCTTATTTCTCTTAGGGATAGACGAATCTCTCATGATATTGAACTTTTATATAAAATAATTGTTAATTTAGTTGATACTCCACATTTGCTTGGCCAAATAAATTTCCGTTGTCCGTCAAAGACAACAAGAAGTTTAAGATTGTTTTCTGTGCCATCAACCACAAAAAATTATTTAGTAAATTGTTTTTTATACAGGACCTGTAATTTATATAACAAACAATTTAATGACATTGATTTGTTTAATGTGTCACTTTTGTCGCTTAAAAAACTATTACAGTCAAAATTTTAAATTTTTTTGTAATAATTGTAATATCTATTGATTTTAATTTTATTTTGTTTTTATATTTAATTTCAACTGTCTTGTTTCTTAAAACTGTACTGCTTGTTTTACATTTGTTTATCTATGTGTGGAAACTTTGCTGGTTTGTGTAATTTAGTTGTGTATTGTTTTTATGTAATGTTAAACTGTTTGTTTCCCAAATATAAATATAAATAAATAAATTAAGATAATTGAATCTATGCCTATTACAACTGTATCAACGGAACCTACAAAGAGTATACGATTAAATTTAGAAGTTTTTCAAACGGCATACTTTTATTATGGTATCTTCCACATTATTATTAACGTTTAACATTTTTGCATTTTATTTAGGAATAACAAATCCAAATTATGTAGTTTCTTTGGTTTATGAATGAGACAACATTAAGCTAACAGCAACATAAATTAAATTTTTGAAAAGTGTCAGCTCTAAAATCTTATTACGGATCTTATCATGGAAATGGATGGCACTTAGGACGAACTGTTTTTGAAGATTTAATTTTGGTTATCAAACTGATAATAAAAACAAAATTTAATATGTAGATGTAAAATCTTGAAATCAACTTTCAAACAGAAAACAAATAATGGAAATAGCTATTGAATTACAGGAATTATGAACTCATGAATCTGTAATAAAATTTCGGTATTTTCATATGTAAAGACCTATTATAAGTTTACCATTATCAGTTCCCCACCACCTGATAAGGGGCAAGATTTACAGCCGATTGGATTAATATAAAGATCACCCTGTAAGTAGGCAATCAAAAAGAGATTATATTTATCTGCGCCAAGCAACGCGGTTACATTTTGTGCTGAACTACGTCAGAGATAATAATAATCTTAAAGCTATAAAGCATTAGATATACCTATCTACCTATATACGCTATGGTAACGTTTTTTTTGTTTTTTTTTGTACAGTTACGTTTAGAGATAGTGTACACACCAGTCTAGCTATGTAGTTGGTTAACTAATAAACATCTAATAATGCTCATTTTAGTTTTATTTATGTAAGGTTGTAGAATGAAAGCAGGTGCAGATGCCTAACCAAATAAAAAAAAACCGGCCAAGACAGACTCGCGTACCCAGAGTTCCGTATTGTGGATGATAAAATTAAATTTGTCATTTTGTTTTCGTGAATTTCTCAACCGCTTTATTTTTCCTGTAATCTTTATGGAAACAAATATTACCATGATTTTTTTCATATTTTTTGGTCCACCAGTTTTGGAGATAAGGGGGGGGGGCATACATTTTTTAATGATTTTTCAAGGATTTCTCGAAATAGATGCAATTAAATATAGCCAAACTATATATTTTTACAATCAGCTTTTTAATACCTACAATTTGATACCCATATCGTATGTTTATAAAATATTTTTTTATTTATTTCACTTCTTTTTTTATATTTCTCATTTATGCTCAACTTTTTTTAAATCGCTAGTTTTCCTGCAATCGGCCAGCTATGGCTATATCTATAATCGTCATTTTTTTTGTCTACCAGTTTCGGAGATAAGGAGGGGGGGGGGGGCATACATTCATACCTATTTTTATGGATTTTTAAAGATTTCTCGAAATCACTGCCAGTTAATAAAATAAAAGTATACATTTTTACAATCAGCTTTTTAATATCTACAATTTGATACCCATTTTGTACGGTCTTTATCATTACGGTGCTAAAGTTATGAGGCTGTAACATACGGACAGACGGACAGACGGACGGACGGATAACGGAGTCTCACCATAAAGGTTCCTTTTGTACCTTTTAGGTACTACGGAACCCTAAAAAGGTACGAATTATTCTGTACTCGTTTTAATTAATCCACGGCTTTTCCAGAGAGGTGTCCACAATATATCTTTGCGATAGTACAATATAGTGTGTTCATTCTAATATATTATACACAGTAAAATATTATCGTTTTTAGAAATTGTATATTAACTATTACTAAGTCTTGAAAATGTATAGCAGCCAATTGTTTTTTTGTTTTCTATTTAACCTTGCCCTACTAAAAATGTATAAAGCTGCCAATTGTTTTTTTGTTTTGTTTTGGTTTTTTTGTTTTGGTCATGGTCTTGTTCAAACAATGTTAAAACAGCATTTTAAGTTGGTTTTGAGAAAATCATGACTAATTGCAGTGGCGGCGTTAGGGTAGGGCGTGGTTGGGCGACCGCCCAGGGCGCCAGACATCAAGGGGCGCCAGCGCCCCCTCGTCAGTATGGATCACGGGATGGCGCGGTAAAATTTTGTTAAATTATGTTAAAATAATTGGTCATGATTGAAGATTGAAATAATCTTTCCCATGTTTTTTTTTTCCTTTTTTGCACATGAATAATTTAGGAAACAGATAGGGGGCGCCGTAGAATTCTCGCCCAGGGCGCCGTTAATGCTAAAACCGGCACTGACTAATTGTGTATACAATTTTTAAACCCTTGCTTTATAAATCTCACAAATACTGAACTATTGGTGTCAGTTACCAATACCAAAATTCTTCTAAATTTTTTATTTCTTAAGATGAAAAACAAAATTAAGTTATGCAAAAAGCGACTGACGTTTAACCTTAAATCGCACATCTGGCAGCCCTGTCACTGCTACAATATGCTACGGCGTAGCAGGCGCTACTTCCACTTCGTAGAGCCACTACGCCGCGCCGCAGTCTAAACGTATACACCGGGGGACTAAAACGAATGTGTAAGCCGATCGGATATACAAATTCTATTTTTAAAACTTACGTGCGAGTGCGCTAATAACTCCTTCATGATGAAATTGTCATAGATATCCCGCGCGATCCTCCGCCTCTCCTCGGGGCATTCTTGTTTCTCGTATAACTTTATCTGCAAACAAATCAATACTTTACCACTTGGAAATACTTCAAGAGAAGGACGGTTATGCACACGGGGAAATGGATCTTTCCATCTAAATTTCCACAAGAAAAACTTAAATGAACGAATTTATACTAACAATAAGCGTAGGAAATATGATTTTTCATATGATGTAGAAAATATGTTTTTACATAGGTAGTGACGAACTTTTCTCCCCTTAAATTAATATTTTTGGGCTGACAACGCAAAAAAGGTGGAATAAATGCACTTTTCTGGATTATACTGTATATTTTTAGCAAACTTTATTAGGGTGCAAGTTATTATTTCTTTTTTTTAGGTCTTACCTTATTAAAGAAAACTCTGGCATTCGCGGGGCTAAATGTAATAAAACATACATTTCAAAAATTAAAGTTATTAAACAAACAAAATCACTAAAACATTCTACTATAAGTAGCTATACGTATTTTAACTTCAATAAATTCAGATAGAAGTAACACAATTACATTCCCAACAGTTAATTACCTCTCAGCTAAAGCTACCCAGTTCAGAAACGACCCAGAATGAAATAATTCGATGACATAATTGCTTACCTCTTCATAAAATTTTAATTGTGGCACTGGTTCTTCTGAAGTCTGTTCGCAGAATTCCTTAAATAATAAATAACCTGAAACAAAATAGAAAAAGTTATTTTTTTCCGATTTTAAGCATGTTTTGATTTTTCAGTAACATGCTCGTAAAAAGTACAATGGCGACCAAATTAGCGACATAACGAAGAAGGGCAATACATAAGTACTTGGAATAGAAGAACTTGCATGACTAGATTTATGTATGTGAAAGAGGCGAAAGAGGTGTGTCAGGATCGTAGGAGATGGAAATCTGTAGTATCTGCTTACCCTTTTGGGAGACAGGCGCGAGTATATGCATGTATGTAGGTATATAAAAAAATATTGAGTGACCAAATAGACGATTATGGAGGAAACGAGGGTGGTGTATCAGGATCGTAGCAGTTGGGGAACTGTAGTATCTATCTACCCCTATAGGAGACGCGTGAGATATGTATGTATAATGATGGTAAAAATCGTGGAAGGGTGGTTACTTATTATATTTAGACCTTACAGTATTTTAAATATTCTGATAGCAGTTTATAGGTACTTAATTGAATAAAAGTGCCATAAAAAACAAAAGCGTGGAATAAATTTTAGTGCTAGCGGTACACCCCAAAATTCAGTAAAAAGCAGAATAAAATAATAAAAAAATACTAAATGTAAATATTTTCAAAATTGCTTTCTTGTGGTTGGATATGAGGCTATTACATATTATTTTAGGTATATTTTACAAATAATGAATCAACCGTATCATATCTGGAAGAGCCCGAACTTGGTATGTTTTGAAAATGATTTTTATTTTAATTTAAAACAAGTAAAGAAAATAACCAAACTTTTACACTTTTTCAACGTTTTTCGTTGTTATTTCCATCGTATTGTTCTTAAGAGTCCATGCGAATTTTATGTTTGTCACTGTCACTCCAAGCGAAAAAGTGCGCAGTGCGAGAGGGGCGGATTCAGGGCAAAAGGGAAAAAAGTTGGTTTTATATTTTCATTAAAAAAACTAAAATAGCTAGCAAAATTTCAAATATCAAATCTCTAGATATTGTTAAAACACACCTAATAAATATGTTTGAGTTCTGTACATGGTTCCTATTCGTCAAACGAGGAGAAAAAGTGTGTTTGAAAACCTCATTTCAACAATTATTCCTATCGAGGAAAATTTATCCAAACATGTTTTACAATTTCAAAACCCTAGATTATATAGTCAAAATGCATATACTGAACTGACTATAATTTTCCGTGTATTTCATGAAATACACAGGAAAGAAACACCCGTATTTTTTCCGCATATTGCCTTAAATAAAAAACTATCGTAAATAAACGCTCCAGTCATCTATGAACTTTATTTTAGTAAATGAGTCATAATATCAAATTACTTATTCATATAAGAAAGTAGGGAAATAGAGGAAAAAAATTACTCGAAAAGAGATTACTTTGCGAATTTATTCCATCGAGCCAACTTTATCAAATCGTGTTTCCATCATGTATACTGTCTAGTATTGTATATACAAGGTGTAACAGAAAGGCGTAACCATATTTGAAGACGTTATTTAGTCAATGGTTTTGAACAACTTTTACTATGGAACAAATCCTGTATATCGAAAAAAAGACTTACTCGCTTCATAGAAAAATGCAATGCCGCTCGGCCGAAATGTATGGAAGGGCAGATTTTTTTTCGAGATTTCAGGGACTCCATAGTAAAAGTTGTTCTATGCCATTAACTAAATAAGCTATTCAAATATGGTTACACCTTTCTGTTACACGTTACCCAATAATACCAATATATTTCCCTAGATTTTAATTTAATTGTTTACTACTTCAAACAAGGGTTATAAAAACGTGTTTATGTGTGTAAAAAGCTCGGTGCGCCCTTAATTTTAAATACCTAAAATACAGGAAATATTAGTAAGTGAATTAGAACTGGGTTATTGTGTCTATAGCCATCCTGTTATTCGGTAACCAATAAAACAGGAAATATATGTACATTAATTAAATGTTAATGTTCAATTTCAAATAGGTATTAACACACTATTTCATTATCAACAGTCCAAATCATGTGCTATTAGGCAAATGATAATTTTGCGGTATCGAGTAACAGCTAATTTACATTCATGATCGCTGTTTAGAATGGCATTTACTGTATGGACCATACAAACTTATTTTGCAACGTCTTTTAAACCGTAATAATAAAGTAATAAAGTTGATTTTTCTATAAGGATATGGAAAAAGTTGATGTTGTCTGACCAAACACTCACGAGTCATTTGACGTCAGCAATGAACTTGTAACGAATTCGCTGACCTCGTTGATTAGATTAAGCCTATAGTCTTAATTCTTGGGGATAGTGTCGCTTTTTCATTGGTCGAGGAATCTTATTGCGTAAGTTATCGGTCATTGAAAAGATGTTCTCAGAAAATGGTAAATAACAAAGTAGTCAACTAACTAATGGACATACGATTGCTATTCGTGGCGCGTATGCACGTACACATTATCTAACGATTTGCGTATGCTATTATGAGTATCTAATTGTCCATATTATAGCAAGCGCCCCGGGCGCACGAATGGGACGTGTTGCTGCGTTGCTAATCCTTATGAATTTCTATGCAGCGCGGCGGGCGCTTGATGTATTTCGTTCCATAGAGCGCCATACATTCTGTCTTCACAGCAGCGTCCCGCCCGGGGCGCTTGCCCCGCCCGCTTTGAGTCTGTCAAGCGAGTTATGGCAACGCACTTTTGGTGGGGAAAAATGAAATCGACAGTATTGCACCACTCTGTTCCCCCAAAATTAACAATCTTGATATTTATGTAAGTTGACTTTACCGATATCCAAATTTATACTGGTGGCTTTGTAGAATGTCGGTATAAAGCGAAGAAATCGACTCAATGACCCTTTCTGTGAAAAACAAAGTATAAAAGTCTAAAGTTAAGTCAAAAGTCTCGAATTTGGCTAGATAACGGGTCATTGTTATCTAGCCAAATTCGAGACTTTTGACTTAACTTTAGACTTAATTATACATTATTTATTTTAAATAATGTATACAATAAATAATATATAATTAATAATGTATAATGTTTAAACATTATTTATTTCACTACCATCAAAAGTGAGAACGCCGAACCCTGTTTTTCCAAAGCCCGAGCGCCAACCCTTAAATATTTTTGTATAATTATCTCTGTCTCTCACGTTGCAAAAGATTGAGGGATCATAATATAACTGCCCAAACTCAATCTCAATCAAAAATAGAAAAGCCCTACCTAGATATTTTTAAGGAAACTAAGCATACGAATATTACGATGAGGGAGGCCCTGGTCAGTACGACCTCTAGTTTTTTTTCAAGCTAGTATTATACTTGATACACTTATCCTAATATTACATTTTTATTCTAATACTTTAAATTTTGTAATATTATACTTTGTTATTTAAGAAAACTAGAAATAAATTGGCTAATAAATAAACAAATAAAATCTAACGGCCGCTATACATATCACGGCACCGCTTTCTTAGGAAACCCTAGCTTTACACGAACCGATTCAGGCCACTTTCGACACATAGAGAAGCATGTAGTAAAAAACATGTAAGATGAGTAAGTGAACATCTTACCATACTATTACATCTTACTATTAGGTCTTTAAATATGAAATAGCCGTTTTCTATAGAGAATTTGAAGGAAACTCAATTTTCAGTACACCCATTTTTGCATTTTTTTAAAGACAAATAAGACAACATTAAGCTAACAGCAACATTCATTTAATTTTTGAGAAGTGTCAGCTATACACAATCATTACGAATCTTATCATGGAAATGGATGGCATTTAGGACGAACTGTTTTTGAAGATTTAATTTTTATAATCAAATTGAAAATAAAAACAAAATTTAATACCTTGAAATCGACTTTCAAACAAAAAACTAATGATTGAAATAGCTATTGAATTAAAGGAATTATGAACTCATGAATTTCATATGTAAAGAACTAACTATTTTCACACTATTTAGTTAATTCGACACCCTTCAATCGAATTGGATATAATCTGTCTGTGTCTATATCTGAGATATGGAAAATCGAATTTTCCTATTTTCTAAGTCAGTCTTCATTATCAGTCGGCAGTGGCGTGCACAGAACTTTTGTCCAGAAAAACGATCAAAAGGTCAAGATTGACAATAAAAAAAATATGAAAAAATTTAAATAACACTTTGAAAAAAAAGGGTAGGCACTGCCTACCCTAGAGTGAATATTTTCATACAAACTTTTTTTTTCAAAGTGTTATTTATATTTTTTTATTGTCGTACTTCACCTTCTGATTGCTTTTCCGGAAAAAAGTTCTGTGCACGCCACTGTCAGTCGGTCTATCATGTTACATGAATTGTAGCTTATAAAAGAAGTAAGAGTAAAACTCAAGTAAGCCAACAAAGTCTCTGCAAAATGTAATAGTTAGGTTATACAGATGTTCTATTTCACGAAGTCCGTTTTGCTTATGGTTGTAGTAGTGCGCGCAGACGCACTTTTTAGGGTTCCGTACCCAAAGGGTAACCAACGGGACCCTATTACTAAGACTCCGCTGTCCGTCTGTCACCAGGCTGTATCTCATAAACCGTGATAGTTAAACAGTTGAAATTTTCACAGATGATGTATTTCTGTTGCCGCTATAACAATAAATACTAAAAAACAGAATAAAATAAATATTTAAGGGGGCTCCCATACAACAGACATGATTTTTTGCCGTTTTTATAGATAATGGTACGGAACCCTTCGTGCGCGAGTCCGACTCGCACTTGGCCGGTTTGTTCTTTTGTGCGTACAAAGAGTACGAGAACTGTAGGGCTACAAAACGCGAAGCACACACAAAACGCGCTCATCTATACACCTCACTACTACAACCATAGAAAAAAAGGACTTCGTGATATAGAACATCTTTAGAGGGTTCTTGAACAAAAGTTCCCAACTTACATAAAAATATATATGTCGTGGCCATATCGTAGAATTGACTATTTCATGATCTGGTTGGCCATATCGTATTTCTGTTAAAATTGGGAGGGTCGCCTCGCTCCGCTTCGCTTCACTCGGCTCTCCAAATGTACAGGTCTCGGCAGTAAATAATGCACATCGTATCGTAGCGTCATCTCCGTCGCACGAAGCACAAACAGTCCGGTGACAGAGACGGCGCTTTGCATTATTTGCTGCCGGGTACTGTATTTACATGTAAACCTAAAAGCTTCGCTCGTCGTCGCACTTATTTTTTACTTTTAGCGAAAGATTTTTGATTTCATACCTTACGATCTGCCCAACCAGATCATGAAATGGTCAATTCTACGATATGGTCAATATATATATATATACAATATATATACAAACTTTTATTGTACACGGATACGAATTTACTTTAATATTTCCCGTTTCCCTACTTATTGCAGCTGCAAAGAAACACTTCAGTTTGTCTTGGGAATCTTCCTTAGGTGCCTGTTAATCGAATAAAACTTCTCTTACTTAGAATTAGCGAGATTCTAAAGCACTCGAGGAACTAGTCTCTTTCAAATCTGATAATCGATAATTGGTTTTCAACCGGAAAATGCTGTTGGAGATTTACAACAAAGGTGTCTGAAGAAAAGGTGATGTCCTAGATTACACAAAGGAACAATGGATGTGATGCGTGAAAAATGGCATTGATTTCTCATGGAATACCAAATCTAGTAGATAAAACTTAAATCGTGCGTTTATAACTCTAAAACTACTGAACCGAGTCGCGTAAAATTTCCTGATCGGAAACTTCTTGGAGGTATGCTACTTTTTTCTAATTTGAGAAGGCGTTTTCCAATACTTTTGAAGATAATAATCGAGCCTGGTTAATCCGGCCCATATCAAGACGTCCAAAATCTGACGGCAGGTGAACTCCGGCTTTATGTTATGCACTACCATATGTGCATTGGACACTAATTTTTTTTATATATATACGAGTATCGTCAATAGATATAGAGAGGATAAGTGTGAATATGAAACATTAAACCTTACATTAAATGCATGAGATTTTATTTGGATTGGATAAAATTTAAAATAGCGATAGAAAACTACCAAAAAAATATGAAAAAAATAATAAAAAAGCTATGTTTTATTGAAAGGGGGGTTTTTACAAATAAATACTAGAAAAAAGAAAAACAAAGTTAATTTGCAATAATTTCTTCTTCTTTTTTTTATTGGGTACTTGTAAATCTGAATCTTTTTGACTTAAATATCAAAAAAATATGCAAGCAGAATATTTATTAGATATTTTTTTCCAAAAGCTCTCTAACAATTTTCACGTTTGGATTGGCGTCAATTGCCACATACCCAAAGGTTTTTCAATATTTAACTTCTTAACAAGAACTGTTTGCACTAAGCGACTGACGTTTAACCTTAAACAGCTAAACGTGTAACAACCTACATTATTATTACACTGAGAGTCGAAGTCAGCGGCACATGTACGATAAGTTAGCCGGTCTGTAGGCGTACCATGAGTTTTGCACTCGAGACACGTTAGCGACTACGTAAAATATACATGTGAAATTACACAGCGCCCCTAGCGGTTTACGAGAGGAAACAGAATTTCTCATAAAAATATTTTACGCAGTCGCTAACGTTTATAACTCATGGTAGGCCTACTGCACGTGCTCACGATTCACCCCTGCACCTACCGCACTGCCCCACCTCATTTTGTGTGACTATCATTTCTCTGAATTTTGTTAACCAATGAATAAAAGAAATTTAAAATGATTACAATGAACTCAGTCAGTTATTGTGATCAATCTATCAAATTTTGGGGCTAGGTTAAAAATTAACCTGTATAATTGATCGTTTTTGTGAGGCAAGTCTAAAAAATTCAGTGAAGGGCCGGACTTTTATTCAACGCGTTTAGCAAAGCTAGTACTGAAATACTTAAACCAGAGTAAATATATTTATTGAGTAATGGATCTTAGTATAAACGCTCAGGTTCCAACTCACACACGCAGACGCGTGCTCTACACGCCGCGCCGAGATTTGTATCGATACTCCCCCGAACTTCGCTTAGACGGCGTGTAGAGCACGCATCTGTGTGCGTGAGTTTGAATCAGAGCGTTTTACTAAGATTCACTACTCTATAAATATATTTACTCTGCCCAAACTATGTTAGTAGTACCAGGAGAAAAGGATGCTGCAACGTTCTACAGAGCAGCCGGGGAAGTTTTATTGCGTTTAAAACTCTTCCCGGCGACTCCGTCCCGAATACCACCGACATAGAGAAATCGCGGCATGTCTACGTATTCAGTGGATCGTGCTTCAGATAAACTTTGTTTAGAGTCTTCAACTTTGGCATCAGTGAATGGTTCTATAAATAACAAGTTTTTTACTCGACTTTATCAATCCGACGAAAATGTTTTATTTATGAATTTATATCTACTAGTTATAACTGCAGTTTTCGACTAGGGGGTTATTTTATCAACACCCCTTATTGCCTATACTACAATTTTTTGTCTGTCTTTCTGTATTTATGTGTGTTCGGATGAAATGATAATAAAGAAAACCGCATCCAAATCCGTTGAGTGGTTCTGTAGTTAAAACGGGACATACATAAATAAAGAGAGACAGGACAGACAAAAATTGTAAACAATTTTGTTAGTTATATGTATTAAAGGGCCATTAAAAAATATTTGGAAATATATGTATGTGGGGGCATCCAATGAAGCGTTTATAGAGCATATTATTTTATATTATATATTACGGAACCCGTTTATTGTGTAAGACGTACGCCTGACAGACTTTATATCCAGGAGTTAAGCAGCTTGAATATCTCAGACGACAATAGAATAAGAATAAAAGGAGAGATAAGGACCAACCAATCCTTGGTAAGTAGGTAGCTTGCCATTTGAGGTGAATGCCACGGAATGCATACCGTAAATCACATTTATTTAATACTAAAATATAATTATGTTTATTTTTGCGAAATCCATCGCTATGAATACTCTAAATATTATTAGAGTGCATTACAAACCAGAAAAGATCAATCAGAAACAAACCCAAAGACAAGAATTTGAAAAAATTTCCCCGGGTCAGGATTCGAACCTGCAACCTCTTGTTATCAAGACAAGCGCGCTACCAATTGCGCCACCGAGGTTCCTACCCAGACCGGTGAATTCTTCCATCATACTTGTCCACTGTTATTTTTGCTTCTGCCTTTTTTTCAAATTCTTATCTTTGGGTTTGTTTCTGATTGATCTTTTCTAGTTTGTAATGCACTCTAATAATATTTAGACTAAAATATAATGTTACCATTATATACATTTTTTGTTAAATTATACACATTATTTATTTAATAAATATTATTCAAGAATTTAAAAAAACAATCATAAGTTTTGCGTTCAGGAACGCGATCCTTCAAATCCTTAAGAGGAAATAAAATTAATTATATTATATAAAAAGCGTTATTTTATTTGTGTAAAAAAAATGCTGACTAAATTGGCGACTTACTGAAGAAGGGAAAAGTACCCGGAATAGAAGAGCTTGTATGACTAGATTGATGGATGTGGAAGAGGCGAAAGAGCTGTGTCTGGATCTTAGCAGATAGAAATCTGTAGTCTCCTCTGCCTACCCCTCTGGAAGACAGGCGTGAGTATATGTATGTAAATAATTATGTATGTATTGTGTATGTTGCCATCACAAAGTTTCCATTGATTGTAATTTACAGAAACCAAAGGAAACTTTGCTATGGCAGCATACACAATACATAGGTAATAAGATTTTGTCGAATAATTTTTAATTTAAGTGTTCTGTTTCGATTAATTAGAAAAAGGGGGGGTTTTCAAAATCCGGCTACGAAACCGCTCTTAAACTAAAGTGGTGTGGCAGAAATGTGCCCAAGTACTGCGCTCACCACCCATTACGCTGGATCGTAACAACCATCGGTACAACGTGGGTGTACTGAAATTCACAGTGCATATTCTGGCACCACCTCGGGGATTCATGTCGTGACGATATATTATTTTTATTCCATTCTAAAATGAAAAAACGATCGCTTCGATATAAACTCTCTGCCACAGACGGAGCTGCAGACATGAGAAAGTAGAGTATGAGAACAGCAAAATTAAGGCAATACGTAAAAGTTTTAGCGTCCCTGTTACTCCATATGCGAAAAAACCTTCAGTGCGAGTGGGACGGATTCGTGGAAAAGTAGCAAAAAGTCGGTTTTTTATTAATATAAAATGTATTTATCAAAAAGATATTCAAGGTGACTTTACAAATACATAATATTCACATTTTGAATGCAATTTCACAATGAAATTAGTTAGGATTTCAGAATTACAGGAAAAAATAAAACAATTTAGAGGTCTTTTCGGAATTAAATTCTATCGAGAAAATTTCATCCAATCGCGTTTTACTTCAGTGAGAATCTTAATCAAATACTCAATAAACATTTACCCAAAAATTAAATACGTAGATGACGTTATAATTGAGTAAATGGATTCGAAATAACCTCATTTTTATTTTGGTATCGCCTTAATTCCGATGAGGGTTCCGACGACGGTAATAAATCAAAACCGATTTCAGGGATGGTCCAGCCCCAAAGATCCTGTCGGAAAAATGTGACCGGAACGCGAACTTATCCGGGAAAAACAGTCTTTTAACGCAGACACTTAATTTATTTAAGTTGTCAACTTAGCGTTCGTGTCATGTCATTAAAAAAGACCTGAGCAAGTTAAACGAAAGAATTAATGAGCTCGAAAGAACAAACCTATGTGACACGCATGGGATCCACAGTGAAATTTAAAAATAAAACGGCAGAACTTTCTAGGTGTAACATTGTGTAAATACCTCACATTAGCTGAAACCACATATTTCACTTTTCACGCCTCAGTTTTTCTTAAAATTCTTACAAAAGGTAAAAACTAACTGTGAATAAGTATTATTTAGCGACATCTAACTACGTCTCTATACAGCCCAAAAAGCAAAATTTGACGAAACACCATCATAATAGCTGTCAGGATATCGTGAATATTGCCTCGTTTTCACGCAAAGTTTAGCAAGTTGTATAATTTTTATCTATACTGGAAATAAAAAACCGGCCAAGTGCGAGTCGGACTCGCGCACGAAGGGTTCCATACCATTATCTATAAAAACGGCAAAAAAAAACATGTCTGTTGTATGGGAGCCCTCTTAAATATATATATTTTTAGTATTTGTTGTTATAGCGGCAACAGAAATACATCATCTGTGAAAATTTCAACTGTCTAACTATCACGGTTCATGAGATAAAGCCTGGTGACAGACGAACAGACAGACGGACAGCGGAGTCTTAGTATTAGGGTCCTGTTGGTTACCCTTTGGGTACGGAACCCTACAAAAAAAGAGAAATACAGACGTCGTTCATGTAAAGAAGACTAAGTTTATACGAGTACACTGAAAATGTATCCAAACATGTTTTCCAATTTCAAAACCCTAGATTATTATAGTCAAAATGCATATACCAGCAACTGATTTTAATTTTCCGTGTATTTCATGAAATACACAGAAAAGAAACAACCGTATTTTATTCGCATATCGCCTTAAACACTATGCTACGGGACCTGATGGACTTTAAATTAAAATAAAGCCAGGCGATCAAACCGCGCGGATGTACCATTAACAAACAGGCAATGGGTTCACAAAGCTTTGTATACCGCGGCTTTAAAGAGAAACCTCAAGGGATGTTCGGATATTGAATGAACCGTAAAGTAGGGCATGAAGAGCATACTCCCATTTTCCATTAGGATCGTTTACACGTGGTAGTTTAGGCCGAATTCGCCTTCCCAATGGTTTCGGCTTCCAAAAATTGTTGACTATTAAGGTTAAACGTCAGTAGCTTAGTGCAAAGTGCATAACTTAACGTTGTATTTTTTGTTGTCCAAACAAAGTCAAAACAGCATTTTAAGTTAGTTTTGAGAAGATCATGATTAATTGTGTATACAATATCGAGATCAAGCCTTTGGTAAGAGACCGCGTCTCAGCGCCGTACGTCATCACTGGAAGGACGCACTGGTTATATACTTTAGCCTTTAAGAGGATGGCATACCCTAGCAACTTTTTTTATTACCCGTCCAGCACAATTAAGTCTAATGGCAAAGACCTTATTTGCTTTTCATAGAGGCGATTATATGTTGGCGTGTTGGCCTCTTGTTCTTGGACGCGTAATAATAGTTTTCCCATGCAACAAATGTTCGTTTGCTACCAAGACGAACATAGCAATATCTAATTCAGTACTGTATCTTTTACTATGATCATGTTTTAAATAGCTCAAGCTAACTAGTTGTCAAGTTTTTCATAGGTGTTATAATCTGGTAAAAACATTCAAGTGTTATTTTTGTATACTGTTAGCTAATTTTGTTATTATTAAGTTAACAATGTAAAAAATGTTATTACCTCAATAAAGAATTCTGAAAATCAAAATCAAAATCAATAATAGTGATCACGCAGCGAAACAACTAATTCGTGTGTTTTTAGCTAATACTGAAATATTTTGTAGGGAAAAAAATATTGGATTAAGGTAACATCCCTTCAAATTTCTATTGCCTATTTTATAAAAAAAATCAAGCTAATCTCTTAACCGCGTCTTTGAAACGAACGTTTGAAAACCAAAAAAAAGAGGGTGGAAAACATTTTTTTTTGACAAAAGTATAAATCTTAAAACATTGTTTATAGGTGGAATCCCTAGATAAAAGATCGATAAATCAAGCATATTTTCTTCAATATGAGGAGAGACCTAGTTTCTTCCAGTGAACCCTTGAAAACCTGGTGTTGTTGTTGTTCTAGCGCCAGGTGTCCCGTTAGGCACTGAAGTATTAGCGACGTAAATATGTGACGCAACTTTTGTTATCAACTAAAATGTTAAAGGTGTACATGAAAATAATTCGGGAGCCGAGCGAGGCAACCCCAGCAGTTTTAACAGAATTCATAATAAACAAAAAAATCCTTCTTGTTTTTCAACTTTCGTAGTGGATTTTGCCTGCAAACTCCATTACGGGACTTTTTGAACCAATCAGCGATCGCATTCAAAACTCAGTTGGTGAACTTCGCGTGTATGCATATGCAACCCGGACAAATGATTTGTTGATATGTTAAATGTAAACAATTCCTGATTAAGATGACGCAAATCGATGTCAATGTAAGTTCAATAGAAGGCTTGATTGACCGCTTTGTTAATTTAAACAAGCGTAACACTCATATTACATTTAACCTTTACAGAACAATCTAATAGAAGATTGCGTGTATAGTGCTTCTCTTCTAGTAGCTGCGACTGAGGAGGTTGACTCCAGTTTGAAAGGGTTATTATGGCTAATATTATAACTTTATATAGAGCCCTATTATATCTCTTTGCGCACGTGGCGCCTGCTCACAGACCATGGCACACCAAATGTTTTGTCCCGGGGATGTCCTGCATTTAGGACGACCCTCCTAAAATGATCTTGTCAGTCGTGAATTTGTGGGAAGTTGTCCTTCCAAGAGTTTATTAAGGTTTATTTTTGTGAGCAGGTTGGAAAGTTGTAAGCCGAAAAGTAATACTCTGTAACATACCTACAAACAAAGAAAACCTAACGCTGGCTAGAGATGAATTTACTAGCGTTCACTGCTGGCGAAGGTTGGCCTTCTGGAAGTCCTGACCTAAATAAATCCATTGGTTTACCGATTGTGCAACATCTAGAGAAGAAGGCTTGCTGAAAGCCTTACCGGAATATTGACAGTTTGAGAGCTGAATTAGTGAAAGTAGCGGCCTGAATACCTATTAGGTCAGTGCGTGTAGCGGTAGGACCCGAGTGACCTGAACGTATGAACAAATGTTTGAGGCAAAAGGTGGCCATTTTATTATTTATTTTGATTTTAACTTGTTTTAAAATAAATAACATATTATTTTGTGTGGGACAGAACTAAACTTAAACTATACGTACGCCAATCTCGCAGCTAGGTAGTGACCAGAGATGTCCATCTGCAAGGATCCCTACGATATATTTTACTTCATTTCATCAAACGAGCCATTATAAATAAATAAAATAAATAAATAACATACACGCTCTTCCGTTTAGGCTGGTTTGAACTTGGCATTAAATTTTTTCATCACCCCTCTTGTATCTCTCTCCATTAAGGGTGCATATAAGATCAGATTGAGCATCTCATTTTGCATCAATCAGAAGTGAACTCTATAACGTTTCCTTTTAGTTCAAAATAGCGCGCTCTCAGTCGTGGCTGTTACGATCACCAAGAAACTCGCGCTCACGAAAAATTGCGTTTTTATTTAATAACTCGGCTTCTAGATGAAATTATTAAAATATTCCAAATTGGTCAGACGTTATTGGTCACTCAGTTTTGATACAAATTTTAAGGTTGTACGATTTGAGGAAGGCCCTTCAACACTCAAAAAACATGTAATTTAGAGGTAATCTCGCAATTTTTTTCTATCGAGCGAACTTGAAGCTTTTGCGTTTTTTCTAAATTGGTTACAGCAGCCTTATAGCCTACTATCTATATTATTTTTATTAAACCGATTGACCAAGTGACACAATGTGAAAAGGTCATTTAAAGTTCGGCATCTGACCTTATTCGGACCCTTAAGCCTAAATCACAAAAATATTTCCTTTTCCAAGTCACTAGCATTTTCTAAATAAATCTAGTATTTTCCGCTGTAACATTCAATGTCAAACTAGGTTATTAGATCTCGGGGGATATAAAATAAACACCATATATATAGGTAGATAAATGAACTATCAAGATCGTAGTGCATTTGAGAAAGCAATTTACTGCAAGTTGATCTAATAATAGCCCGGTAAATTATATCGTGAGAAGAAGCGAACACAAAATGGCAAAAGTGGGTCATTTTCATTACCCATGAACCTACGACGTAACCATGCAGATATATACAATATGAGTAAATAATAAATAAATATATAAATATATATTATTATTAAAAGAGCAAAATGTTATTATGTTGTATGTTTTTAGGGTTCTGCGCCCAAAGAAATAAAGAAAAGTTTTATAAAAGGGGACACATTTAAACTTATATTAAAATTAATGGGAATAACAATCAGGAGCTGCGAGACAGACAGAATACACATTCCTGATCAAGGAAAATCTAGCTTAGCATTACTTATGCCACAAATAACCCAAACACAGCACTGCATTTCATATTCAAGTATCGTCTAACTTGAAATTCTGAAATTTGAATTTTGGTGTGAGTGAGATTGAACTAAGTTTAAGGCGATATGAGAAAAAAATACGGGTGTTTCTTTCCTGTGTATTTCATGAAATACACAAAAAAATTCAATAAATTTCAGGTATATGCATTTTGACTATATAATCTAGGGTTTTGAAATTGGAAAACATGTTTGAATAAATTTTCCTCGATAGAAATAATTGTTGAAATGAGGTCTTCAAACACACTTTTTCTCCTCGTTTGACGAATAGGAACCATATACAGAACTCAGACATATTTTATTAGGTGTGTTTAAACAATATCTAGAGATTTGAAATTTGAAATTTTGCTAGCTATTTTAGTTTTTTTATAAAAATTATAAAACTAAAATTTTTCGCTTTCGCCCTGAATCCGCCCCTCTCGCACTGAGCGTGTTTTCGCTTGAAGTGACAGTGACAAAAATAAAATTCGCATAGCCTCTTAAGCTGCAGGATTGCTATATATGAAAGAGAGACACCCGGTACGCGTTCGTTAAAACAAACCTATTAAAAATACAATTTGGCAGAATTGCGCCTCCAGATAACCTTTAAAAGCGGAACTGCTCAAAAGACAGCATTTTTGCAAACTCCTTAACCAATTCTGACAAATAGGCAATAAAATACAACGCAAAAAGGTCCCAACAAAAGCAACCTCTCAAGCACATCGCATAAACCTTCATAATCATACTCTCCGCTGGGTAAGACTCTATCTGTACACAAATAAGGACTATTTTATTAGGTAGGTCAGCTGATCTGTACAGTAGTAGGGGTGCAAACGACATGACCCGGCCTTACATTAAGTTAATCTTGTTTACGGTACAAATGCCCACGAGAAAGTACTGCCGTCGGAAGACAAAAGGTTGTATGCTTAAATAATGCAAGTACTGATATTTCAGGAAAATATTGTTTTTGATGCCCCGCAGCGTTGCTCCCGTGGATACCGTTTATTTAGATCCCGTGGGAATTTCCTCAAACACTTTCTTAGTATATGCCTACGTCATACAAGGAAGCTACGATCCAAATTTCACGTTTCTAGGTCCAGCTGTTTGATCTAGGCGTTGATCAGTCAGTCAGTCGGTCGGTCGGTCGGTCGGTCGGTCGGTCGGTCGGTCGGTCGGTCGATCGGTCGGTCGGTCGGTCGGTCGGTCGGTCGGTCGGTCGGTCATTCGGTCGGTCGGTCGGTCTGTTAGTCAGTCAGTCAGTCAGTCAGTCAGTCAGAGTATTTTTTTATAAAAACCATTTATAGATATTACAAAAGATAACTAGCAATATTTCTTACAGGTCAGCCTAAAACTCATTATATTGGTTTTAAAGATAAAACTTTTTTTTGTATGAAGACATTTACATTATATATATGTTTGAGTAGAAGATCACTTGATTATTAATAATATAGAAGCCAAACCTGCGACACTTTGTAACGATTTTATTGTTCCGTTTCGAATGAGTTTAAAAAATATTCGAATAAACGCATTTAGTGTTCACCGGAGGCCCTATTTTAATGTTTAATATCATTGGTTTACACAGCCTACTAAGTAGCAATTATGTTTTATGCGAAGATTGTTATTATTCGAGGAGATAAGACAATACGAGCATCTCTCAAAAAAATTCTTGCAAATACAACTTTGGTCTATAATTATTTAGCTAGACACATTTATCCAAAATAAATTCAAATTCGGTAATTTATAAGTGACACATAGACTTTAGAACAGTCGCAAAAGTCGATTTAAGACCCGTTTCGCAGCCGGATTGTGAAAAAACAGCATTTTTCTAATTTTTCGAAACAGAATGCTTAAATTCAAAATTTGCCTAATAGTTATACAACAAAACCTATGTATAGGTATTGTGTATGCTGCCGTCGCAAAGTTTTCATTGGTTTCTGCAAATAAGAATTTTAAAATTTTAAACATTAAAACTCAAATTTACAGAAAACAATGGAAACTTTGCGATGAATGTTTACACAAAATGACAAAACATAGGTAATAAGGTTTTGTTGAGGAACTATTGAGTATATTTTGAATATAAGATTAATTAGAAGAAGGCGGGTTTTTCACAATCCGATAAACGGGCGGTAGTTAGAGATGGGTAACGACCCGGGCCATATATGGGCGAGCAGTCTTCCTCTTAAAGAATTTGTTTCTATGGATTTTTCAGTATATAATGTACTGTAATATTTAGAGTTTATCAGGCGAAAAATCGCAAGTTCCAGAACGAAACTGTTAACAGTATGACAAGAGGTTCTATCGTCTAAATTCGTAAACCGAATTTTACCGAATCAAAAACGACTACAACCAATCACATGCCAACGCAATCACAAAAACGACCGACGCGCTCAAAGCGGCAACGAATAGACGCTGAAGCGGGAAATGCGTATTTCTATTGGTCGAGTGAGGAGGTACTTACATCGTTGGAACCTCTTGAATGTTGTCTTACTGTAGTATTTTCTGTGAGTGTGATCGTAACAGATATATACTGTGTCTGTCTGTAGCCTCTGGCAGACATGCGTGAGTATGTGTATAATTATCCGGAATATTTGAGTGATCTGGATTGCGTGCGATTGCAGAAGTTGGTGCGATTTGAATAGCCCTATCTTGCTAGCCGTTATACGGAACCCTAAACAAGGCGCTGCCTACACTTGTGCGCAGTTTCCTTTCGGCGACATCTCAAAGAACAATTCGAGCCATTCTCAGAAGCACTCGAGCGCTCAGAATATCCAGCGAATCTTCGAGTGCTGCTGCGTCGTTCAGAGAATTATTGTGAGGATTTTATTGTGCGATATTTTTGGACAGGGAATTGGAAGTGTTTGGACAGGGAGACGTACTAAAATAATGTTTCGCAAGATGCTTTGGAATGGACGTCGTTACATTCAGTCAAGTAACAATGAAGAGTTGTTTGGGAAATCACAGTATTTCCTGAATGAAGACGCCTGACGATTTGCGACAAATATAATTCAGAGCAAGAACTTCATGACCCTTTTATCGAGATGGTTTATTATCGCTTATAATGATGAAATTATTTACCTGTAATTAATTTTTTTTGTTGTTACAGGCCTGAAATTTAGCGGTTTTTCATTATTATTAATACTTAATGCTGGTTTATCGAAGATAGGGTTTCCGTATTATGACTGTACTCTAACAAATGGTATTTATTTATTAGGGTCCCGTAGTACTTAAAAGGTACAAATGGAACCTTTATGGTGAGACTCCGTTGTCCGTCCGTCCGTCCGTTGTCACAGCATCACAACTTGAGCACCGTTGTAGACTTGAAATTAACATCGTGTAAAAAAAAAGAAAAATTTGAAATTCTTCAAAATATTTCCAATACAAGAGAGAACAAAAAAACAAAAATCATCCTAATAATACAATATGGCTATCAAATTGTAGATATTAAAGAGCTGGTTGTAAAAATATATACCTTAACTATATTTGCTGGCACTGATTTCAAATCTTTGAAAAACCACAAAAAATGTGGGGACATATTATCCCCCTTGTCTCCGAAAATAATGTCCGAAAAATGAGAAAAAAAAATCGATTATAGGTCATAACCGGCCAATTGCAGGAAAACTATAGCGATTTAAAAAAAGTTGAATACAAATGAAAAATATAAGAAAAAAATAAAATAAACGAAAAAATACATTTTATAAAAATACAATATGAATATCAAATTGGAGGTATTAAAGAGCTGATTGTAAAAATATACAGCTTGCCTATATTTATTTGCATATATTTCGAGAAATCTTCGAAAAACCACAAAAAAATGTATGTCCCCCTTATCCTAAAAACTGGTCGACCGAAAAATATGAAAAAAATCATGGTAATATGTGCTTACGTAAAGATTCCAAGAAAAATATAGCGGTTGAGAAATTCACAAAAACAAAATTAGAAAATTTAATTCTCTGTTCCCAAAACTGTCGAATTACAGAACACTAGGTACGTGAGTCTGACTCGCACTTGACCGGTTTTTTTTTCTATTGGTTATTTCCTTAAATGGACGGAAGCCAACATCACAAGCTAGCTATTGGCATAGTTCTTATTGCAGCGATATAACCTTTAAAATCGTTTACAAATATGGAGCCTGTACTGCAGGAAATTATTGCATACCAAACTTAATGGGGGGCATTATCAAACACCGTATAACACAATTAGGCAAGTGGGAAAGATTATTGGCTTTTGATAGAGGCAATTATTGGTTGACTCATTGGCCTAATTGTCTCGGACGAGTGGTCAAGTAATTAATTATGCCGCTATGGCATTTATGGCAGCAGCGCAAGAGTCGTCCGAAGCCCACATATACCTACACGTACAACGGTCGCGGTGAACTACACTGCGGTCGCCGTAATCAGACTTTTAAGAGGCTATGCGAATTTTATTTTTGTCACTGTCGCTCCAAGCGAAAAATCGCACAGTGCGAGAGGGGCGCATTCAGGGCAAAAGGGAAAAAAGTTGGTTTTATATTTTTATTAAAAAAACTAAAATAGCTAGCAAAATTTCAAATATGAAATCTCTAGATATCTTTAAAACACACCTAATAAAATATGTTTGAATTCTGTATATGGTTCCTATTCGTCAAACGAGGAGAAAAAGTGTATTTGAAGACCTCATTTCAACAGTTATTTCTATCGAGGAAAATGTATCCAAACATGTTTTCCAATTTCAAAACCCTAGATTATATAGTCAAAATGCATATACAAGAAACTAATTATAATTTGCCGTGTATTTCATGAAATAAACAGAAAAGAAAGACCCGTATTTTTTCGCATATCGCCTTAAGGCGTATGACCACGCTAAATAAGCAACTCGATGTGTGTCGGTACAAATATCAACGGAAACGACATTGAAATAATGTTTATTTCAGCGTGCCATGAAAAATGGCTGTTACGACAACCACTGCGTCTCCGGCTAGCGCAAAATAGGAGAAAATAATACTTTTCACATGGACGCCATGAACGGAAAAAAAAAATGTTGAACTTGAATTTTTTAGATCCAAAAATGTCCTGTAATTTGGTGAAATAATGATTAAAATCGCTTTAGGCGTTTGGAAGGAGTAAGAGAATTCTTGTGTTAATCATGTGAAACTTTCGATGACTTTCGATTTTTTTTGTCAAAACTTACAATAGAAAAACAGTTTATGAAACTTAAAATTTATTTTTGACTCTATAATGCCTACGAGTATCATATATTTTATGAAAGTTTTTGGACCACCCGTGTGGGAGGAGTAGGCCTTCAAAGACAGGTCCAAATTGCAGTTGGCGTATCCATTCGCCTTAAAACCAAGCTGGGTTTCGCGAGTCATATCCGCGCTCATCGCCGTAGAAGTCCAACAAACCATGAGGTCGCCGTCGTCGGACTACGATGAGGAGAACATCATCATCATCATCATCCCTCTCGGATACGTAAAGCTACCATTACTTAAGTCAGACTGAGTGAGCACCTCATTTTACATCAATCAGATTAATCAAAATCTACATGAAATCAATCAATATATACAATAAAAGAGTAGAATCCGGTGTGTCTGTTTTGATGCGGTTACCACTGTTCGATCCTCGGCAGTGAGGGTTACAAAGAAAGAAAGAAGGGAGATCACTGTTCGCTAGCTTATTATCCAACTTAAAAACTGGGATACTTTTTATTGCGGGATTCCCAAGGGATTACACTGTGGACCGCATTATCTTCTTCTACGTGAACGAAGTCGCGGGCAAATATCTAACTCTGTAATCAGAGTAGCAACTTCCTTCGCTGAATACAGCTTCGCCCGAGTCATAAGCTCATGATTACGGCTTACTTAAGTGAGTACTTAGTTTTAACTTTACTAAGTGACAAGCAACTTAAGTACTAAACAACCCGAGTGCTTCGAAAGAGCATCCAACCCATAACCGAGTCCATTAAGGCGACTGCAACCGCCAATTTCGCTATGATTGATATTGCATTTCACTGTCGGTTTTGGCTTCAAGTACGTACGTACAGTAGACTTCCTAGTGGCTCCACCTTCTCTTAAGGCCCTGCCATTCCAAAATGAGCATTTTGTTTAATTAATATTGTCAGTTCAATATCTCATTCAAATACAAGTTAAATATATCTTACAATAGAGGATAAACTCTAGACACAAGTTGATCTAAAAACGTAATTGAGTTAACTTCACTCGATAGAAAAAAATCACAAAGTAAGCTCGTCAAATTGCGAATAAATGTGTTTATAGCAAAGGTGTTCAACGGAGAGAATTAAAGCTTTTTCTGAATTTTCTTTACAGATAACTAAAGACACTTATAGGCCCATTTTTATTTATTTCTCAATACTTTTTCAGAAATTCCAGAAAAACCTCGCAAATTCACTGATTATGCGTGCTCGCAGCGCATGAAGCGAGCGTTCTAATGTAGACTCTCTGACAATATCATTGAGTTCAAAATTACTTAGGGCCGATTCGACCAAACTAGTATAAGTCTTATTCCTAGAATAAATCGAGTTATACTCAGGAGTAAACCTATATTACGTTCGACCAACCACTAATCTCGGATTACTTCACACTATTCCGGGTATAGCGCTATTCCGCCGATTCTCACGGTATAACGATCTTATTCTTGGATTAAATACGAAAATCAAAATGGCGACCGACACTTCAGTCAGCTGTGTTAGGGTGTGTTTGTAAGTGTGCGCGAGGTTAGTTTCGTGTCATGTTCGTGTGGTAGGAAGAAATTGAGCTTGAATTGAATTAAATTAAAGTAAAGGTTTTTTTCTAAGAAAATGATGTCACGGCGCTTGCGAGATATGATTGACGACTCCGATAGTAACGAGGAAATTTTTAGACCTAAATAGGCGTCTAAGATTGATCAGAGAAAGATGCAATTACTTCAAAAGTTATGACGACTATGATTTTACAGTGGGGTTTCGATTATTCAAGACATCAACGTTGTTTTTGCTGTCCAAAATCGAACATAGTTTGGAGTATATGTATATCTAATCGGTAAGTATCTACTGAACCCATTTAAGTTATTACTCTATTTAGTACCTGCCTACAACAAGCTGAAACTATAACCAAGTAGCATTGTGTGCTGTAAACATTTCAAAGGTGTTTCTTTTTACAGGAACTATCCAATATCACCAGTAAACCAGCTACTAGCTACATTAAGATTTTATGCTACTAATAACACACAAAGAAGTATTGGTGATTACTCTGGCTTGAGTGTTTCCACTTCAAATAAAATCATACACCAAGTTAGTGCAGCAATAGTTCATTGCACAAGGAATATATCAAATTCCCTAAACGCCTGAAGAAATTAGAAGAGAGCAAGATGCATTTTATCGCAAAGCCCGATTTCCACTAGTAGTGCCATGGATTGTACACACATTCGTATTGCATCTCCAGGTATATAAAATAAATGTGTAAAGAGTAGCATAGATTAAAATTAAATCACAAGATAACTAAACAGTTTTTGTTGCAGGTGGCGAAGAAGCAGAACTGTATAAGAATAGAAAGCTTTACTTTTCCATCAACGTGCAAACTATATGCAATGCCAACCTCGAGATAATGGATATAGTAGCAAGATGGCCAGGACAAGCTCATGATAGCACTATTTTCAATAGCTGCTATAGAAAAACAAAGTTTGAAGCTGGTGCTTATGGCATTGCACATTTGGTAGTAGATGCGGGTTATGCGTCCACAATACCATACATATTCGCTCCTTTAGGAAACCCGCAATGCCAGTCGAGCAGCTCTATAATGAGTCTCAAATAAGGACACAGAACCTAGTCGAAAGGTCCTATGGTGTATGGAAGAGACGTTTCCCTGTATTAGGTATGGGAAAGCTTGTGAAATTGGATAAAGCTTTGGTTATTATTGTGGCCACTGCTGTGCTGCATAATATTCTACACCACTGTGGAGAAAATGCACGATGGGAGGAAATTATAAAAAGTGGGCAAATACGAGTAAATAATGTGAATCAAAATTCTGTTCAAATCAGTGGAGGCTCCTGTGAGCAAAAAAACAACATCTGTTTTTTTAATTTGTGAAAATATATTATTTAATTAAATTTAAGCAAGATAACATTTATGAGCTTAACATTAATTTGTCATACTAGATTGAACATATAAATTGATTTAAATACATTTATTTAATAAATATATTATAGTTTCATTAAAAATATTCCAATAAACTTCTTAAATTATCAACCTGTGTATTTCTCTTCACCTTCTATTAACTAGTAGGTAACTAAATTTTATCCATCCCAAATTAAATTACTGTCAAGGGTAGGTATGGTTTGTATCGTATATTATATATTTGCACTACAATAAATAATACAGATACCTATTATGATTATTATTACAAATTATCATTCAAATATCTTCTTTCTCGGGAACATAATTTCTCAAATCCTCCTATTTCATCCACAGAATTGCCGTCTGTTTGTCTTAAATCCATACCTGTAACATAAAAGAAGTCTGTACTTCACTGACTTTCATGTTAAGTAAATTACTTGTACTGTTGGATCTTTTTACGGGCTGATCATTCTAGTCATGTCGCTTATTACTTACTTTCCACTACTATTGTGTCTGTGATATCCTGAGATCCTGAAGCCTCCACATTGTCACTGTGCACTGTCAAAAGGATTACATAGGCTAACAGCAGTAGTTTTAATGAAACTTTGTCATCCTTTAATGCTTTTTGAGGTCCACCACCTGCAATATAATGAATTTGTTAGAATATTAATATTTAAGTCCGTGATAGTAGTCAGTAGGTACTGATTAGTGACTGGTAGAGAGAGAGAGATAACAAAAGCTGAAATTTAACAAGCCTACTTTTTGCTTAGAAGTAAACTAACCTGTTTGAGTCAAACAGCTTTCATTTTCTGCTGCTTCTTTTCTAGCAGCTCCCACTGGGGTTTTGGCTTGTTTGCAGACCTGCAGTTGACAGTGCGAGCGTTGTATTCTTGCATTTTGTTCCATTCGGATAGGTAGCTTCTTTTAGCCAGCAATAAATCAGCGAATCCTATGTCTATCTATGAATAAATGTTTCTCGTAAGGTAGCCAGTTAGGACTACGCTTGTTTCTCGTTTTCATTTACCATTATTTAAAACCGTAGGTACATATCAAATCCCAAACAAAACAATTCATAAACGAACGAAGCAAGAATCACCAAACTCAGCGGACAGAAATGTCAGAAATAAATAATTCAAATTCCTAACCTCATAATTGACGTTTTTGACAGCTTGTAATCCGGCAAAATTAAGTTGACGTAACATTTAGTACTTTGGTTTAAGGAATATTACCACGGTAATTTTGTCGGTTTTTACGATCATCTGGCCATTCGTTCAATTTTGTTATAACTGCTCTGTGGTCCGTTCTTATTCTCTGGAATAGCTATCCGAGTATAAAAATAGTTTGGTAGAATGCAAAAAGTTATACCGAGATTAAAATCGAGGGAGTAAATTTATTCCGAGATTAGTTATTCCTGGTATAAAGCTTGGTTGGTCGAATCCGCCCTTAATACGATTATTGTGTTGGATGCGTAGGGCCTTAAAGTGATCACTGCATGCATACATACATACATACATACAAATATATAAACGTACACGTCAAAACGCATAACACCTCTCATTTTTTTCAGGGGTGCAAATCGCGTCATAGTTCAGGAAGAGAAGATAGACGAGTCATTATTAATTAAAAGTGGTGGTATGCAAGACGATAGACGACAAAATAGACTATATTCAGTGATTTTATAAGTTCAGGAAGAGAAGATAGGCGTGTCATTTCATTATTAATTAAAAGTGGTGGTATGCAAGGACGATAGACGACAAAATAGACTATATTCAGTGATTTTATAAGTTCAGGAAGAGAAGATAGACGTGTCATTTCATTATTAATTAAAAGTGGTGGTATGCAAAGACGACAGACAACAAAATAGATTATATTTAGTGATTTTATAAGTTCAGGAAGAGAAGATAGACGAGTCATTATTAATTAAAAGTGGTGGTATGCAAAAACGATAGACGACAAAATAGACTATATTTTGTGATTTTATAAGTTCAGGAAGAGAAGATAGACGAGTCATTATTAATTAAAAGTGGTGGTATGCAAAAACGATAGACGACAAAATAGACTATATTTTGTGATTTTATAAGTTCAGGAAGGGAAGATAGACGAGTCATTATTAATTAAAAGTGGTGGTATGCAAAAACGATAGACGACAAAATAGACTATATTTTGTGATTTTATAAGTTCAGGAAGGGAAGATAGACGAGTCATCATATACAATTTCAAATCTGGTCAGATTGTTGTACGTAGTCTAAAGTTAAACAAATAATGAAAATTAGGGTTCCGTACTCAGAGGGTGCCGAATTGTCTGTCACGCACAAACATTTTAGTTGCTTTGGCAACAATATGTATTATTGTTATTTACCAAAATGTTTTTAGGGTCCCGTATATTTTGTAATAGAACGGAACCCTTCGTGTACGACTCGGACTTGGCCGGTTTTTCCTACTATAAGGTCCGAAACCCTAAATACCCTTCTAAGCTGGAAGAAAGCTGTTTCTATTAATAACTCAAAGCTTTTATTAAGGCGGTTTCGCAGCCGGATTGTGAAAAATCCGCCTTTTTCTAATTAATAAACAGAACACTTAAATTCAAAATTCACTCAATAGTTATTCAACAAAACCTTATTACCTATGTATTGTGTACACTTCAATTTTTTTTTTAATTTTAGGAATTCAAAATTGTATAGCTCCTTTCAGAAACCATTGGAAACTTTGCGTTGGCACCATACACAATAATAGGTAATAAGGTTTTGTTGAATAACTTTTGAGTAAATTTTGAATTTAAGTGTTCTGTTTATTAATTAGAAAAAGGCGGATTTTTCACAATCCTGCTGCGAAACCGTTCTTAAGTACTTATTAAAAACTTTGCATCTCAAACTTTCAAGTGTCTCCCTCGAGTTTCGCATAGGCAAAAAACACAAGTTGCGTCTCTTCGCTTTTGCCGCCTGCCATTGGTCATCTAAGCGGTATTATAATAAATTGGGCCAATCACAGCACAGAATCGCGGTAGTATTATAACACTATCTTTTGCCCGCGGCTCCGCCCGCATGATATTCAGTTTTATGACTTCCCTTTTCCCACGGGAACAGTGTTTTTATTGTTCGGGATAAAACGTAGCCTATGTGTTATATCAGGGTATAAGCTATCTCCACTACAAATTTTATCCAAATCCGTCCAGCCGTTTCAGAGTGAAGAAGTAACAAATATACTAACTCACACACCAACTTTCGCATCACTACATAGTAAATATGAAACAAAGTCGCTTCCCGCTGTCTGTCCCTAGTATGCTTAGATCTTTAAAACTACGCAACGGATTTTGATGCGGTTTTTTTTAATAGATAGAGTGATCTAAGAGGAACATTTATATGTATAATACATGCCCGTTCGAAGCCGGGGGGGTCACTAGTTTATAATAGTGGGATAAAATCACTGAAGGTGTATTGGCACAATAGTATTATGATATCTATGGATAAAATCTATCATAGAATGGCTATATACTCGTTGTCCTACTGGTAGGACGAGGAACTAGGCGGCCTGTAACAGTAGGTCTCTTGCTATCAAGGGTCTCTCAACTATTTGAAGGTTTACAAGCACAGTCTTTTCAGAAAATACCGGTCAAATGCGAGTGGAACTCACGCTCAGAGGGTTCCGTAGGTGCTATATTTTAAAGATACATATCGATTTATTGTACAAATAGCGCAATCTAACTACGTTAAAGATTATTGACAAGAAATATAATTTTATTATGTTCCGGAATTTATCGAAAAATATTTGTCTGACAATGTTGTCTGTAATTTATTTTGATTGTGTTTTTAGCAAGATTTTTTTTTTCATACTGCTGAATGCATGAATTTCGTATTTTTTCTTTTCTAAAGGTATTTTCTTTTCCATTTACGCAATTATTTCTTTGGGAACCTTATACAATATGATCAGTATAGCATGTGGCATAGATTAAATTATGTTAAGGCGTGTTAATTCGATAACCATTTCGAGATTTTGGTTCAATAAGCCGTATTTTAGAACTTGTGGCCTAAAAAACCTCATGATGAATAATATTATTACGAAAAAGCTGCAACTTCCATTTGCCTTCATGTGACGTCACTTGAGAAATGGCTGTTTAGAAATGTGTCCTTTGCTATCAAGATAAATTTATAATAATTTTCTTCCGACTGATTTGAAAGATGGATGACAGATAACTAAACATACAGAGACAAACCACTTTTTTATCAGCAATCACACATCACAATCAGTACAATGTCTAAAATTCTAAGTGACGTCATATCCGACAATTCTTTAAAAAAATCGTAAAAAAATAATGATTTATTGCTATACCAAAATAGTGAAAACTATGACCTAAACTGGCGTTAATTCTCTCAAAAAAAAAACTTTAAAATAAAAAAAGCTATGGGAATTGCACCCGGTATTACACTTTTCCCACCATGTTATTCAGAATGGAACGAACTGACGTGAAGCCGTAGAAACAAGGAAAGTTCCCTAAGCCCCTGGTTTCGGAAGTTGGATTACCCAGCATGGAATTTTGTTTAAACTACTTAACAAGAGCTCGCGAGGAGCTTCGTTGTCAGTTGTTTAGTCAGGAGACAAGAGCTTTATAACCAACTTTTAAAAAACGTTATAATCTAAACTAAATGCTTTGCGTATGCATTTGCCTTTCTGCAACCACAACTTGAAATATATTTTTCACCTCACTAGCTCAAAAGTGCGCCTCTGTTGCTTAAAACCAGTAAGCAAAAGTCAATTTTGCTACCTCAGTGAAAAAAAGAAATTTCAATTTAGAACGCTGCAAATTGGCATTACTATTTTTTTAATACCGTTTAACGGCTCCGGATACTTGTTCTTTCAAGCCAGACATAATTTTTGTCACACAAAAAGAAGCGGGTTGAGTGACCGTAAATTATCTAAGTAGATACTTCTTATGCCCCCTCTTTCAATCAATGGCGTTCGAAAATATTGTTTCTTACATCTTGTATTTTTTTCGCTAGTGAGGTGAAGAGTTGTATACGTGTCACACGACAGCAAAGTGATTTGTATCTTTCGCTTGCTCGGGATTCAAACTCGGCATTCACTACAAAAATGAACTTTGCTCTTTTGTTGCACAAATAACTATTGTGCAACTGTAACATGGGATATTGGGACTTCGTTGGTTTCGCACGAGTGTCCCAATGTCCAATCATGTTCAGTTGTTTAAATTAATTATGCTAAATATAATTGCACAAAAAAAAATGTTACAATGTCGTTTTTTTTACAGGTTAGTGAATAACTTCATCGAAATGATTTGGTTTGTATACATGTTGCCTCGATTACTTGAGAAAAGAATCAATTAAAATCTTTTAAAAATAGGCAAATGTTATCCTGGAAGAAATGAAACTTATATATTTTATAGTGCTTTATCGTTATTACGTCTTTACAACTGTCACTATTATAATGATGACGTGTTTCACTGACTTTAATGAGTGGCAGGATGAATGGGATTGTTTTAATTATTTTTATTCTCAAATTCAGCCTCGAATTCCATCCCGTCCATGGTTTTATAAATTTCGTAAATTTGTCAAGCGAGTTACGAGTGTCCTTATTAGAATGAGGCTTGGCCACACGTGCTCTCCTGTTTTTAGATTCCGGTTAAGGGACTCGCCCCTGTGCGACTGTGGTACTGAGGAGGGATCTTTGGATCATATATTTTTCAGTTGTCCATTAAACAATAATAATTATATTAACAATAATATATAACAATAATATTAGAAGGATAGATATTGTGCTCCTATCTATCCTTCTCTATCAGATTATAATATATCCCTTCCTGCCAATATATCATATTTATTGTCTATTCCTAATAAAGAAGTAGTTTTTATCCTTTCCAAGTTTATTCAAATTAATAATATTAAAGTATAATAAGTAATAATGTTTATTGTGTTGTCTTGTGACGTTGTACGTACTTATATAAGTATTTGTTTGTCCTGTTTCAGGTACTTTAAAAGTAACATTTTTAGCATTTGCTTATTTTTAATGATACATTATATAATACATACCGTGATGGCTTTACTTCGTCTGACAGAATCTTAAATTGATCTATGGCAAAATGGCACTCTGAAAAGTGACCGTAGCAATTTCAAAAAAAAAAAAAAAAAAAAGGTAACGTTCCAAAACCAACCCCTATCACCGATTAATTCTAGTCGAATGAGCAGTACGTTTTGGAACCAGTCTTAATGGAATAGTCTTAGGACCAGTGGTGCCAGATATTAGGCGAATTATCGCCATTTAGGCTACTTTAGGGGGTCAAATGGCGACCAAAAAATCAGATCGGCTACCAGTAGCCATTTAGGCTACCTAGGAAAAAAGAACAGGTGATTTAGGCTATTTCAGGATTACTCCAAATTTATTAAATAATTCCATAAAATGCTTGTAACAAAACGTAATATAGTACGTCCGCAGTTCTTTCACGCTGCTTGCGTTCCATTGCATCCACTAAATTTGTAGGAGTGAGATAGACAAACGCGTTTATCATAGAGAAAACAATCTTTCTAGCTCATTTTAACTCACATTTTAAGAAAGTGGCGCCCCTATTTGTTTCATGACTTTATAGTTGCACTGTACGTTTCTTCTTTATTTGGGCTAAATTTAGGCTACATAGCTCAAAATTTTAGGCGAATTAGGCTACTTGACAAAAATAAATAATTAGGCGATTTAGGCTACTCGGTAGTCAAAATTAGGCGAATTGTGGTAGCTGATATCTGGCAACCCTGCTTGGGACTAACTTTGGTGAGATTCGGAACGGACGTAGAGTAACATGTCAAAAGAAAAGTTTGGCGGTAAGACGAAAATGCTTAGCTTCCAGACCTTCCAGTGAGTCTTTTCGCTGAAAACAAGAAATTAGCGGAACTAATGTGGCGGAGACACGTTAAAGGAAGCCAGATAAAACTGTTTGAATTGAATTGAGTTTTTATCTACAGGTTTTATAATATAGAGAAAATTTACCGATGATCAAGTTTCAGACTCGTAGGAAATAACAAGAAACAAATTCAAAAGGCGCAGCATGAAAATATCGTTCTAGGCGAGAAAATAGGGATAGTTCTCATCTGTGATTGAGATGTGTTCAAACGTTTAACACTCTTCAGTTCGTGTTTTGTAATTTTTTATTCCATGTAAACCTATGAATAAGAGATTTATTATTCGTAGTTCGTAGATGTAAACGTATAAAAATCATGTCATGTCAAGAATCATGCTTCTGACAGGAGCAATATATTTTCGCAAAATATTGGTTGTGTCAGTAGAAAAAGTTGCTCGGGTTTGATCATTCCAAAACGATCTCATTTGAGGTTATGGGACCAGCATTGAGCTACTTTTATGAGATAGATAGCATTATTTTCTACTTCATCAGACAACATAAGGCGTTTCGGAACGCTACCTAAATGAACATTTCCATTTGTAAACTATAACTATAAGTATTAGCTATTTACCTAAGAAATTTTTGTTTTGTATGGAGAATTTGAAGAAAAATCAACTTTCAGTACAAACATTTTTGCATTTTTTTTTAGGAATGACAAACACAAATATTATAAAATTTTGTGTTTATGAATGAGACAACATTAACCTAACAGCAACTTTAATTTAAATTTTGAACCATAAAGAACCTTGAAAAACTGTGTAAAATATTAGATAAATTATGTATTATTCATATTTAATGTTACATAAAGTGGAAGGGTGTGAGAGGGTGAGGGTGTGTGTGTGTGTAATAAGGACTATTAATGTGTATGTGTTAAGTCAAAAACACAGTAGTAAAAACATCAGGAAAATATATTGATGGTCGGTACAGTCGACATTAAAAGTAATGATGATATAGTAATAACTTCTATTGATATTTGTTCAACTTACCTAAGACTTGATTAAATATTTTGTCAAAATTAACTTCATTCTTCTTCTCCATATATTTATGCATGACACTCCGAACACTGAAACAATTAACAAGTATGTTACAAATAGGTAAATGACTTTTATTAATTAGTTACATATGTACTGTTGTTTCAATATTCCTATTCGGCCAAGAAAACTGAAAAAACACCTGAAAATAGGTTTCATAATAGAATCAGCAGTAAAATCACATAATTATTATATTTTATTGTCTTGTTTACCACTTAGAAGCAACATTATTTCTTGTTTTCTTCACTTGAGGACAGCTTAATATTAACAAATTTACATAAGTCTGTAAAAATTATAATCGAAATAAAGTAAGAGATCCAAAGATTTTTTTTCTGATTAAAAATATATTAGACTATTTCCAAATGTGGCTGTGAGTGACATCATTAAACATTTTGCGTGTTTTCCCGTGATCCCAGAATAACAGCTCCTATACAATTATTCTCCTTCTACTAAATGCCTAATTTCAGCACAGTTGGCCTGGTTGTTCTTGACTTAATACTATGGACAGGCAAGGCACCAAAGTTTCACCAATGTATACAATTTTTGACAGTTCAGATTAATTTAGGATCATAATGTAAAAAAGATTAAGTTGTGCTCTCATAACATTTTTCATATTTTTTCAATAAGTTTTAAAAGATGGGGCTTTATGAGGATTATTGGTACAATTTCTATACATAATGGATCATTTGATTTTGATTTATATTCTTTATTCTTTTTATTTAAAAATTGTTATAAAAGTTGGTAACTTAAAAAACATAACTTAAGGCGATATGTAAAAATTTTAGCATCCCTGTTACTCCATAAGCGAAAAAATCCTCAGTGTGAGAGGGACGGATTCGTGGAAAAGTAGCAAAAAGTCGGTTTTTTAATAATATAAAATGTACTAAAGTTGCTATCAAAATTTCGTTTACCTGGTGTCCTAGATACTGTTAAAACCCACCTAATAAAATATAGTTGCAGTCTATATGTCATTCTAAATTGTCAAACCAGGAGAATTGGTGTCGAAAAGGACCTCATTTCAATAAATATTTCTATCGAGCCGAATTTCTCCGATCACGTTTCTGTTTTAACAGATCCCTAGAAAAAGAATCCAAAAATAATATACTATTTTATCAAAATAATACATTATTTACTGAAGTAGATATGCAAGTCCTTAAAGTGTTGATTTTTTTCCGTAGCGCCTTAACATGAATTAATGCATAAACCTTATAATTATAACTGTTGAAATTTGTAGCGAAGTTAAAATTAATGTATGGTGCATTAAAATGAATACCAATACCCTTTATCAGATAATGACAATGTTCTAATTAGATAACGAAATATAGACATACATGTTATATTAACTAGCTCATTGATAATCCATTTAGACATTTAGACACTAGTTGACATACATTTTCTTATTGAAGGTACCTGGAATACCTGCCAGGCCAGATATTTAGTGCCAGTTTCTCTATTCTAATCATAAGAAAAGGAAGTTGGTAGTGACGTTCTAGAACCACATGAGATGTTCTCTATACATAAGATGTTCTTTGAGTGATTGTATTTTTTTTTCCCTCATTTTAATGTTTGAAAACTTATTATTTTTCAGTAATTTGTCAGCGATCTGTTTACAGCTTTATAGTTGTTTTATTTTTCTGACATTTATAGAGCTTTTGTTGAAAGTATTTTTATGACAATATATTATCTGCACTAATTGGGACCAGGGGTAGTCGTATAATCAAAATGCAGATAATCCATCTTTAGAGTAAAATAAAAGTACAGTCCTCCAAAAGTTTCTTTTGCGATTTTTGCCCTCATGGATCTATTTATGATGCCAGGGCTATAAAATACTGGTCTAGATAACTGGTTGAATAATCAGAGTTCTAATGTACTTTTATTATTTTAACCTAGGTACTACAATGGCCATCATTCATATTAATTATCTAACATTTTATCATTTTATTGTGTTGTTATCATAGTATGTATGAAACAGGATTTCCTAGTTGTGTATGGTTAATGGAACATTTCCTTTGTTTTATTTTTTAAACATCAATAAATGTTTAGAATAATTATTGTGGTGAATGTTTAGAACTTTGATAAGCTATTAAGTTTAAATATTGCTATTTTTTTTTTTTTTTCAGTACAAGAAATGTGGTCAACTACCCACATTATAGACTTGACTAACTTATAGGTAGGTTACTTCCCAGTAACAAAAAATATTGTAAACAAAAGAATAATTTTCCAATTTTCGGTCAGAGCATAATGTAGACAGAGTTTACTAACAAGTCATAACAGCCTATAGCTCATCCTGGCTGTCTTTAAGCTATTTTCCATAACTGCCTCCTTTACCAGTCTCCTCTTACTATATTATTATCCAATTCAAAGAGATAGAAATAGGTAGATCTTTTGGGAGTCCTGCTATGACCTATACATTTTGTAAACAAGACACCAGATGACCTGCAAACATTGTTGTGAGTAAACACAGGATGTTTCTCACGTTACAGCTATGAGAATATCATGGACTACTACCTCGGATCTGGTAATACGATCTTCTTGCTAGCCCTGGCCGCTGGAGTGCATTTAGACTTCTCCATTGCCATCAAGTAACTGACGTCCGCCAGCACAGCTTCGAGGTCCGCCATTTTGAGACCCAATTTATCACCTTCACCAAACAGAAACTCAATAACACTACACACAAACACTATCACCACCTAAACAGATAGCACTTCCACCTAAAATTCATAACCCCCTTCACGAGTGCTCATCGCTTTACCATACAATTTGTTGATGAATGGTGACACATGCTGATAATTCACATTCTCATAATCTTCCGAGAGCATGTAAACAATCCAATGTACACTTTTGGGTAAGCATTGGTATACAGTATATTTTAATTACCGATACATTAATGTAACACTAACGTCGGGAAAATAAATTAGTTTCCATTTCCTGAAAATCTACTATCGCCCGTCAACTCGCGACCGACATTTTTTCATATCGTCGTTCATTTCGTTCAATCAATTGGTCGATCATTTCATTCATTCATTTAAGATGTTGCCATAGCTAAAATAAGAAATTGGCGTTTTCACACTTCAGGCTTGACCCGAACATCCGACCAAACGTTGTCCGACTGAAGGTAAATTTTTGGTCGAAAACAAAGACAACCTTAAAAGAGAAGCTTTTTAAGTTTGGGCGATGCCATAGACATAGAATATACGCCAGAATATACGTGGGCGATGCTGGAGTCGAAGATTGTTCTGAAAGCCGAAGCCAAAGGTGATCTCGTGCCATCGAGCACCTAGCCCCATAGAGCATAAAATTACAAGTAGAAAATAGTAGTATTGTGATCTGACGATCGTACCCAACAATGGTGATTGGCGGTGGTTTGATCCTTCAATGGTCGGTCACGAAGTCCGTATGGTTTATTCTGTTTATTTACATAACCGTCTTAACAACGTGATGAATCTATTTAATCTAATAACCAAGTCTATGTCGGATTGGGAAGAATTGTCCCTATGAAAAAGTAAATTGTCAGTGTCAATAGAATACACAGAGCATAGAACAAACAGAAATTTTCACGATGTCGATCGAATGGAAAAATCGTAATTAGGGAAATTTTATCCTTAATGTATGTATCGCATACGTTGATAGTCGCTAATTGATTTTAAATAATATACTATAAGCGGCGCTTGACTGCTCCTTAGCCGTAAGTACAAAATTATACTAATTTGCAGAAACAAAAACTTCCACGCTATTGAAAGCCGCATACAACGTAAATATTATCATCCATTAGTCCATAGTTATTATCTAATAAGTACCTTAGTCTTTTAAGAATGAATTCCCTCCAATTTAACCCGAATTTATTTGTAACCTCAAATGTTTCAGATGGAGATAAAATACTGTCCTCCAAATGTTACGCTGGGTGAGATTTGGGTGGACCATGGAATATCACAATGTTTCATGGAGACGGTATCCGCTGCGCTCATCGGCGGATTTCTTGTGATATTCGGGATGATTCAGATAGTTATGTATAAGAGGTAAGTTCTTTATTCAGCATTAATTATTTAAATGCTAATACTGTTTTAAATATAATTAATTACCTTCATACTGTCTGTACAATAAGGTTAACCTTGAAATTATTTAATTAATTGTTACTATTGATTAATTGTATTCAAGTAGATAAATTATAGATAAATTGGGATGGATGGAGATAAATTTCATGGATTTATCTAAATTGATGAAAGTTTATCAACCCATCCCTTGTCCCCAACCTCGAGTTTGCAAAACAATGCAATGTACAAAGCTTTTTGCAATTTGGAAATTTGAGTGTTGTTGTGCACCACGCCTGGCGCATGTGACACGTAACAGGTTGAGAAATTAAGTTTATAAGATTTTTAACCTCTCCGGTTGGTTTGTTAAAAATTTTTACGGGGCTCCACAATGCTAAACATCAGTTTTGCATTGGATTTAGTTCCGCGAATGTAGACGATAAAAATTTGAAAAAAATATGGCATGTTTTTTGACTCAAGACAATTATTAATTATACTTTATAAATAAACATACTTACAATCTTCTTTTAATTAGGTATATTACTTTTAAAAAAGCATGAATAACACGAAAAAAGAGCTACAGTTTCCATATTTCAAAACTGATTTAAACAAAACCCACATACGCAGATACTAACTAGAAAAAACATCTTTACTACATAAACAAATTATAGTTAATGTCCTAATGTAGCCGCAATTTCGAAATAACCAAAGTTTTGCGAGCGCAGCATCTGGTTAGAGCAGGATAAACAGTGAAAACACAAAAACGTTGGAGCAGGACTGAATTTCAGCATTGTGCAGCCCCTTAATGTTTATTGGTCAGATTAATCTTAAATTATTACATACCTTATCTGTTTTATTTTCACTATTACAAAATTATAAATACTAATCAAGATATTTTTCCAAATAATTTAGATTAATTTAAGCTATTGTTTTTTTTTTATATACCTACTATCTTTCCAACATGATGAATTAATGGATTACTGTCCAATGATGTTTCACCAAGTGACAACAATCACAAGTATTAATCAAATTATTGTCCTCTTATTACAATACTCTGTTAGCTAAAGGGGTCAAATACCAAGGGAAATTGAATTATTCATAGATGTGGTGTACGTAATTCTTTATTTACCACAAAATGTTCAAATAACTTTGAATGGAGTCTATAGTATTCATCAGCATCACACAAAGAAGTAATTTATCATCCATTTATCATGCCATTTTACTTTTAGTGTTTTGAACTGTTTTGGGTCACGTAGGTACAGTTATGTTATCTTGGGTCCCTCAGTTATCTAGGTGACAGTTCTTCCATTGATGAGAATGAGTGTTGATTTAGACAAAGATCAACAGTTTATTTCAGCAGTATTATTGTCAATGATTGGGGTAGACAGTTAATTTATATACTCGTAAATATAATATGTAATAATAGTAATAATGGATAAGCCTTCTCTCTAGAAGTCTCATCATAAAACCCGTTTGATTTTTTTTTTTAATCTGTCTTGTACTTATTTACCATTAATCTTTGATGTTGCATTTTATTGACTATTTAAGGACAGACACAGATTTCTTTACAAACAAAGGCAAGGCTCTCAAGATTGCAACATTTATTTATCTTTATATTTAAACAACTACCCTGACTAACTGACTGATCTATCAACGCCTAGACCAAACGGCTGGACCAAAAAACATGAAGTTTGGACTGTGGGTTCCTTTTATGTAGTAGACATCCGCTAAGAAGGGATTTTAGGAGATTCCCATGTACTTACATTTTGTATCTCGTTTTATACGTAAAAATAAAATCTGTATTAAATCAAAAGTTCCAATTGAATATCCATAATATCCATTTGAAAGAGCTGTATGGACCAATAATATTTCGGTTAATTTAGTTCCAAGGCGGCAAACATAAATTTTTAGCTTTTACGAACATACTAAAGCCAATTCTGAAGGCTTTAGTTTTAGTTTTAGTGCTGTCAAAACCTAAAATTTTCCAAAGTAATTTAGCTTCTATGCTTAACACATAAGGACTATTTTGCAATGAAGAAAATTTAGTTTTGACAGCACTAAAACTAAAATTAAAGCCTTCAGAATCTGCTTTATTATCTCTCAATCTCTGCATGTAAGGATAGCACAATTATATACAAGCACCGATAATAAAATACTATACAAGGTAAAATTTAATAAACCGCCCGAATTCATACTGGATACTCGGTTAGTGATCAGGAACAAGGTTCAATGATCCTTTTTTTGAACCACAAAAAAAATTTGTTCCCATACGGACTGGGCAGTAAGGGAGATTTTTTTTCGGTTTTCTCCTGTAGGGTGACTAAACATTGTTCCTGACACTATTCGAGTCTCCCGTATGAATTGGGGCGGTTCATAAAATTTCACCTTATATAAGGTCTTTCAATTTAAATGGAAAGAAATTAGGAGGTGATTGAGTATCGTTAAGACATGACATTCCAATGCAAAGCACTTATTTTTGCGCGAAATTGTTTTTCACTTCTCAGTACAAAGTAGTCCGATCAGCTGACTCAGTTTGTGTGGACAAGTGAAGAAAAAGTTCGCGCAAAAAAAAGTTCAAGTGGAATGTGATGTATTAACGATACTGAATCACCTCCTAAATTACTTTCCATTTAAATTGAAAGACCTTATATACTAATTAGGTACAACTCGCGTGAGTTGACATCATGTCAGCCTGGCATACTAAACTATTTTAAACTCACGTATTATTATTGTTGACCAAACAGTTGGCATATAATCAACAATAATATGCGTGAGTGTAAAACCGTCCTTTAATAATAATTTCGTATATGTCTTAAATCGGCAATCCCTTTTTAATTTTATTTCAAAATGGTTGCAAGGTTTTAAGGTCAAGGCATATTGATCCCGCGGTGCGCAATTCAGGCCAATGCTTACATACGAGTAGATAAATATTATGTGTATGTATGTATACTTATTATAAACTTTATCACTGTGTAAAGATGAAGAACGTTGATTAGATCTAGGATGAAAGCGCTACCCTGAAACTACCTATAATGTAGGCGGCGAGGAGGAAACGAGTAAGCACTACTTAGGTGAATGCTTTATATATTCTAGCCTAAGATGGGAAGTATTTGGTAATAATCACATTAAAGAAGAAGACCTCAAGTACCTTGGGCACTCAGACATATTAAGATATATTAAGAGAAGTGGAAGATTTGAGGAGGGAATGCAACTGGGACAATAGGATACCAAAGCTCTAAGCAATGGGAATTGCATGGAATAGCTCCAACTGGAGAGCCGACCATCCGCCTGTGCCCAGCAGGCGTCCCACCTCTAAATCATCATCATCATCACCTATTATGTATTACGTTTTTAGGGTTCCGTACCCAAACGGTTACCAACGGGACCCTATTACTAAGACTCCGCTGTCCGTCCGTGGTAGAGCGCTCGTCTGCTAATCCAGAGGTCGTGAAAGAAAGAAAGAAATTACATTTATTTTGCCACACAATTAACATCTCAATATTAAACAAAATTAACAATTGCTAAATTTATTTCAGTAGATCATTTAAAACGTTTGTCTCAATTCGCGCGATAATCTTTTAGAAAAAAAATAACAAATATTAATTGGGACATAGTAGCCGTCGGTGGAAATGAAAAGCGGGTGTTCCAAATGTGGATTGGGGCTTGCATTTCACAGTTCACACTTGCGAACACCTCTGAAACCCGCTCGGGGATTCTTGTCGTGAATGTTTCATATTTTTTTAACTACAATGTAATATTTTCACAGATATGCTACAGAGGTGATGGACGTACGGCCATCGAGACTGTTCAGCGTTCAAATATTCTTCACTCTATTTGTACCTGTGCTCGCAGTCATAAGGTTTTTGTTACAAGCATTCCTGTTTCGAGGAGGACATATTTATGGGTATATGGTAAGTAATTGGAATTATTCTACCCCCTTTATTTTACACCTCCTTAGATAAAAACAAAAGGAGGAAGATACGGTACCGATTGACTGGACCTGCTTTGATTAGCTTGTCTCGCTCGCGCTACTTTCGAAGCTCGTCGCTCTATCTCTGTCGTTAGGTAGCGCTTGTTACCGTATCTTCTTTTTGTTATATCAATGACACCTATGTAATTTGGAAACGCACGCGCATCTTCTGGGCTACGTAGCGATAAATGAATACAAATTTATTCCACAAAAAACAAGATATATACAAATTGCTAAAAGAAACAGAAGGCAAGGCCGGACTTATTCCTGAAATAAATTTATTTCAATCAACCGTGGGGAAATTTTTATCTTTCAATTGTGTGGGTGCATAAATATTAACAAAAACTCATTCCAATACTACAATCTAAGTAAAAATACATACAAATATAGTACGCGACATGGCAGGAGAGCGAGTACATACACGCCAGTATGAAATCGCCCACACTCCCGGCTGTCGCGTAATATTCATACGAACAAAAAACAGCTTAGTCAGTTAGTATTTTCGAGAGAGAAAAGGTGAAGCACCAGAGTGTGATGTGTTTGTAGATGGGATAGGATGTGTGATTGATGGGTGTGTGGAAGAGAATGCTAGAAGAAAGTATGTTAGTTAGTGCTTAAAATAAAATTATATACATATATAATATTGTAACTATTTGGTCTATTACTGTAATGTTATAATATT
The DNA here is from genome assembly GCA_934047225.1 of Ypsolopha sequella. NCBI lineage: Eukaryota > Metazoa > Arthropoda > Insecta > Lepidoptera > Ypsolophidae > Ypsolopha > Ypsolopha sequella. The sequence goes on from OW203996.1 coordinate 18,224,612, forward strand.
TTGGATAATAAATAAATGTCAAGTCTAAATGTGATAATTTTTCAAGTTATTTTTAAAAGTTTGCGGAAGCGATGCGTGGCTTTAGTAGTTATTGATTCAATTAGAAAAATAAATAAAACAACAACTCCTGAGGATTGCAGAAAAAGGGGAACCAAAAAATATATGGGTGCTTCTTTTCGGTATATTTCATGAAATCACGAAAAAAATTAATAAATTTCTGGTATATGCTACAGTTGACTATATAACCTAGGCTTTTATTATATATTGGAAAACATGTTTGTAACTTTTTCCTCGATAGAAATAATTGTTGAAACGAGGTCTTCAAACACAATTTTTCGCCTCGTTTGACGAATAGGAACCATGTACCTAATGGGTTTTTGGCTGGCTATTTTAGTTTTTTTTATAAAAATATAAGACTAACTTTGGTTGTGATATTCGAAACACGATATCGTGCTGGTACCGTAAAAGTTGTAAAAGGCTGCGTTGAGTTAGATTGTGGGACGACGCCCGTCTAACATTGACAGCAGCAACGCGTGCAAAAGAGACGGCATGTTAGGCGGGCGTCGTCCGACGATCAAACAAAAGTTCGTTTCCTATTGCACAATAATTTGCAATTTTATGGTATTATTTTATAAGTTACACAGAATGATGTCATGCACTGAATCTGTTATAGAGTTAGTATCGTATCATTAATATCTATTAACTAGCTTTTGCCCGCGGCTTCGCCCGCGTTGATTTAGTTTTTGTGTAGTACTTTTTACACAACATATTTAAATCTGGTTTGGAGTGTTTTTGGTGCAATTCTTTGATCTCCAGGTAAAGTCTCTTTGACGGGGCCTATTACCTATTAGTTTTTTTTTATTCATATTTAAAGTACGTTTATAAGAGCTCTCACTCCCACAGGGACTCACCGATCAAAGTTTTTCCGAAAAAGTATCAAACTCCCTATCAGTTGTCAAAAAATGACAAATTTGAATACGGCAGCGTAATCGGCAACCTTGAATGCCCTTCGATACCGAGTTTCGTGTGACCTGTCAAAAACTGTCAAAACCTGTAAAATTATTTTTTTTGTCATGTAGCCCTACCTTGACTGATCACTATAGTTGAAACCAAAACTCCCTACGATTAGCCGTTCGGGAGATATGGCCGATCAAAATTCTGTAAATTTTTCTTCTTTTCGTTTTTTTTTACCGTCGTCTAGATCTCACCGAGCCCTTTTCTTAGAGTACCATGAACATGGGTCTAGCATCAGCCGTTTGGGAGATAAGGGTCTGTAAAGTTTTGATACTTTCGGCAGTTAGACAGCCATCAACATGGGCCTAACTCCAGCCGTTTGGGAGATACAGGCCGTCAAAGTTTTGACATTAAAAAAGAAAAACTTTTTTGGCACACCGTGGTCCAAGTATATCCCAAGTATATCCCTTCCGTTCCAAAGATATTTTGCTGGAATATAGATAGATATAGACAGATAGATAGATAGATAGATAGACACATAGATATTAGATAGATATATAGATTGACCTCAAAAGGAAATAATGGAACCCTAATATGATCACTTGTGTGGCTGTCTGTCTGTCCGTCAACAACAGCCGATTTGCTCTGGCACACATACATTTTCATGTCCACTATATTAAATGTCAAAATCGATGCAATTTTCGTAATTAATGTCCAAGAAAACCATAAAAACGACACCCATATTGATATTTACACATTTCAAAATTTCAACCCCATCGCACCCCAACAGGAAATGATGTTATTTCACGTTCACTACGTTGGATTTAGAAATCGTTGTTGTTTTCGTAATCAGCGACCCGATAAACCATACAAACGATACCCATGTTGATTTTCAGACTTTGTCACCCCATTTCCCCCTTTTAGGGGTTGAATTCTGAAAAAACCTGAAACACGTGTTTACTCATTTATGAATAGGAGTACTCCTGTGAAGTCTCGAATAAAATAGTCTAACTAATCTTGTTTCCCCATACAAACTTTGGACCCCCGTTTCACCCCCTTAGGGGTAGAATTTCGAAAAACCCTTTCTTATTCCTTGTTTACATTACAAAGGAAAGCTTTGTGCAAAATTTCAGCTTTCTAGATCGAAGGGTTTGGGCTGTGCGTTGATGAGTCAGTGAATGAGTCAGTGAATGAATCAGTCAGTCAGGACTTCTCTTTTTATATATATAGATTTTATCTACTGAATAATGAGTAGACGTAAAATTTTAAACTCAATAGGTAAAGTAATGTGAGATATGATCTTACTAGAGAAACGTTTTTATTTGCTTTGTCCATTTGCCTGTTGGTATAAATCAAAAAGTGTATACCGGCGAATGAAAAAAACATAGAACACGCATTTCTAACAAAATGTCATTCGAAAAAGGCACTAGAGACTGAAAAGGGCACAAGGATTGATTCGTACTACGACACTTAGCCAGCCGTGATTGACCGACTCACGACCAGTTGCAGAACCTTTTTTCAATTTTAATGAAACTTTAAAATGAATGCTGTCTCTTTCTTTGTCAAGAACAGTGTTAGGGATGGCATCAACTTTAAAGGTTCATTAAACTTGAAAACCCTTTTTGCAACTGGCTGTCAAAGACACAGTGAATGTTATTGGAGGCTTCGCCATACAAAATTGTGTTCAACACACTTTATCGTCGTATATTTCAACTCTTATCAGACTTCGATATTTTTTTCGTTCACTGGTTTATACGCCATACGTTATCATAATATACTTATCACATATATGTAGGATTCTTGGAAAACCGGGAATAGAATAGAGTAATGATGTCATCTTTTGAATTTAAATGTAGAATATAAAACTGTTTTTCGTAGCGGATTTGAATAACTGCGGGAGATTGCGTTGCGACCAATCGTACTTTTTAGGGTTCCGTACATTATTATGTAAACACGAAACCCTTATAGCATCCGTTTGTTGTCAAGTGAACTATACACTTGAAGGTACGACTAGGTAACAGACGAATACACTAAATAGACAAGTAGGCAGGTATAGTAAAAAAATTAAACCCATACAAAAATCCTCGAAAAAGTACCCTTTTTTCAACGGGTACCCCTCATCTCCGAAATAAGAGTGGGTACTGAAAAATATGAAATAAATATTAGTAATAGGTGATGATCACGTAAAGATTACAGGAAAAGATAGCGGTTAAGATATCGTGTCGTGGTACGGAACCCTTTGTGCCTGAGTACGACTCGCCCTTAGCCATTTTTTTTTTCATTTTCTCGGTAATGTTTCTTTGGGAAAATTATTCAGTAAAACCTTACGTCCATTAACATCAGGTACATATGGTGATGAAAACTTATCTTTCTCCTTTCAGATCCTGGCGTTAATAATAACAGTGGTTATTTTCCCCCTGTCCGCCTACCTAGCGGTGCTAGAGAGGCGTTTCCTCTTGCCCTCCGTGCCGCCGAGAGGTCATGGCTTCGTACTTCTAGTCTTCTGGGCCATGATATTTGTCTCTGAGAACCTTTCGTTCTTGAATATCAATAAGGAAGGATGGTGGTGGCATTTGAAAAAGTAAGTAATTTTCTTTGTTTTAAAAAAACACTTGTACTTATCCACATAATACTTATAACTTTATTATGCCCGGCCGGTTTCGCTGTAAAGCATTTTCTAGGGCCTTTTACACATCCTAACTAACAAAGAAATAATTTACACTACAACCATGTCTAAAATTACGTGCAATAAATGAAACAACAAACAGAAGGGGAATTTCAAATCAAAAATGGTCGGTAAACGATGGAACTTAGATGAGTCAAACGTGATGGAATTCTATACATATATATTGTATAATTTTCTCTTTTCTATTGCTAATGTTCTATTTTGAATAAATCTTAAATTTACTAGGCCGGGTGCGGATACAAGGGGTGCAAAAGTTATGATACAGTTTCGTGTTCGTACACGTTTTGAAACACACATCTCAGTTTATATCTATATCTATATCTAACTATCTCAGTTTTTACTACGCGGCAACTCACACTAAGCGCACACATGTTGTCTCACTTCCCCCGCGTTCCGAAATAGAATTATATCGCTAAAATCGATTACGAAAGTATGAAGTGCATGGCTTATGATCCATTGTAATTCTATTACGGACCGCAGGGTTCATTGTTGATAGCGCTCGGTCTTGAATTTTTTAACGAGTGAGCGAAACGAACGAAGTTCTCCGAGTCTACTTGAACAATCCGGCGTTTGTATGTATGTAGTATGAATGTTTGTCTGACGATAACTCTAGTATCGTTGATCGGAACGTCATGAAATTGGATAGGTGAGTAAATGAGACAAAACTTATTTTTAAGTTCGAACATGAGCCAAGTCGAGATCGAAACGTGAGTTCACAGTTCGGGGTGAACTACGGTGCGAGTGGCCTGACAGGCACCCCCCTGCCAGCGCCCATGGTGACTGAACTAATAAATCGGACCGCATGGACTGTCTGTCTGACGACTGAACGTGTGGGCTGTATAGTTTTTAAAGTATCACCGGAACTGTAATAATATTAAAAAATCTTTTTCTAGTCTACAAGATCGCCTGGAGATGGCTCTGTTCGTGGGTCGCTACGTGTCCTGCATGATCATGTTTGTGCTTGGGATGAAGGCTCCGGGAATTATGCACCAGTTCGAATACTTGGAGAATGACGATGTGCGACGGAATATCCCGCCTAGGGTACGAAAAGTTTCGTTTTTATATGCCCACCACCATCTGAAATAACCCTAGCTCATTTTTAATCTTGTGTTTGGGACTTTTTGTATCATCATTCGTCTTATAGCAAAATACAGGGAGTCCAAATAGGGTAGGAGCTATTAGAAAGCCTTATAAAAGAGAAAAAACATCTATTTAGTTGTTTATTTATTAATTAAAAAACTGGAAAATGATTAAGCCAAGATTACCTTATTAATTTAATATTTTGGTTTTCCACGAAAAGTGCTTTTCCGCGTAAAAGCAGTTTTCTCCATCCTACGACGTCATAAATATACGCCAGTATGATAGGCTACCGTCATAAATTGTCTACAAATAGGGAGCTAGTGGCCTCCATGTATTTATACAACGTGTAACATAAAGGTGTAACCATATTTGAAGAGCTTATTCAGCCAATGGTATAGAACTACTTTACTATGGAGCTAACCCTAAAATCTCAAAAAAGAAATCTGCCCTTCCATACATTTCGGCCGAGCGGCATTGCATTTTTCTATGAACAGTAAAAATTTTTTTCGAGATACATGTTTTGTTCCATAGTAAAATTTGTTCTGTACCATTGACTGAATAAGCTCTTCAAATATGGTTACACCTATCTGTTACAAGTTGTTTTAATAACACTATACTAATAAAAAGTTGTATATGTAACCTATTAGTATGTAGTAAAAAAGTTGTAGTTTTTAGCTATCATTTGAATCGTATCTATATATACATTGCTGCATAGATTAAATATAATCACCTTAATTTTAGTTCGTGTACGTTTATTATTTTATTAAAGATTTTTATAAGATTAAATTTGACTTGTAAAAGGTGTATTATGTATACATACTTTACAAAATTAATTATTTGAATTTGAATTGGCTTGAACTGCGGCGTCTGTATAAAATTTTGAACTATTCGGCGATTCAGTCGAAAATGCAAAGTTACCCAAAGATTCCAGAAAAAACATGGAAAATATGCGTTGGGTGTCAAATAAAGAATGTTTCAAGCATATAATGAGTATTAATTGACAGAACCGCCCATTATGTGCGACCTACGCTTGACGCACTCTTAAGTTAACTATCAGGATGACGAAATTTTACTCTGTCTATTTCTTGTAGCTATAACTTGTACTTGATTCTACAAAGTGGGCCATCCATCATATCATAGCTTGAAATCTTCTCGCAAAGACGCTGTAAGGCGCAAGCCCCACAGAAGTGACGTGGCGGTGGCGCGTGGTGCGGACGGACAATCAAAGCAACGAAAAATGGTGGCGGCGACCGACGTCACCTAGAAGCGCGGACGCACAGTCCTCTTTTTCCAAAAACGACCTTATGCTTTTATTTTTATTTTTCGTTGCTTTGATTGTCCGTCCGCGCCACTTCTGTGGGGCTTGCTCCTAAGAAATAAGTTAAAAATTATTGTAAAAAGAGGTTGATACCGCAAATAAATACCATGAACTTTTTACACAAGATTTCTTCTTTTAACTTTGTTTCTGGTTTAAGCAGTCTTATTTTTTGACATTTTATGTTTACAGAAGTTTTAGGTTAAGTATGACATGTCCATATCAAAATTATAACCATGTGGTTACTACAGAAAAATTAATGGGAACCAAGATTCTTAAGGTTTTCCGCAGTGTCTAATCAAATTCTTTTCAAAATCATTTAGTTTAAGTTAAGATTGTAATGTTTTTACCAACATTGAGATGTCACATCTAATGCTTAGATTTGGTAAGTAAGCAGTCTGAAATTAGTATTTATTCAGTTTATTGTATAAGTAGTTATTTTATTACGTATTTAATTAGTTGTATGGTATTTCAGACTGTTTTCTTACATGCAGACGGCGTCACAGAAAGAAATGGAACTCATTTACTTTTATACCCCTGTGAGACATACATTGGGTATTATTTCATACATTTATGACTTAGATGTAGTGTTAATACATGAACATTAATTTGAATGAATTAAAAAAAAAAACATGAATATTATTAGCTTTAAAAATGTGAAAAGTAAAATTTTTTTTTTTTTTTTAGGATGAAAATAGATCAACCTTCAGAAATGTCTTTAGTAAGCTTCGTACACTTTTGCCATTCTTATGGCCTCGAAAGAGCTTGGTTCTACAAGTTTATGTTCTTATTTGTGTGGTGCTTCTGCTCGCTGGGAGAGTCATCAACCTCTACGTACCGATTTATAATAAGTTGATAGGTGAGTGCAAGTTTTTCGTTCGTTATTACTGTGAACTTTTTATTTTTTCATGTTATTATTTAAATAAGAGGGAGGCTTAGCATTGTCTTAAAGGGTTAGGCTAGATTGATTAACCCTTTCTAAGGCAGAGGGGATATTTTTTCCATAATTTTTTTTTCTACCTTAACTGGTAATATATTTTATATTTATTTTGTTTTTCTTCTTATTTTTTACATACTCGCACTAATTAATTGACATGGTACCAAAATATATAGCATTTTTTTTCTGAAATTTATTTATTACTTAATTTATTTATTTATAACTATTAAATTAAAAAAATATATCGAGTAATAATATTTTTTTATTGTTTTAATACTAATAAATAAACAAAAAAAGTGAATAACGCTTATAAAAACAAAATTATAATATACTTATTAACATTTATTACTTTAAGAATATAATTAAATTATTTATGACTTCAATATTTCATACGAAAACTGAGGGGTGGGTGGACCTCTTTGCATCGTCTCACTAACCCTGCGTTCCGAAATAGAATTATATCGCTAAAATCGATTACGAAAGTATGAAGTGAATGGCTTATGGTCCATTTTAATTCTATTTCGGACCGCAGGGTAAATAGCGTATAGATTCGTTTCTCCTTCAACTGAACATAGAGTTGTTTGGTTCACAGTGGACAGTATATCAATACCACCGCTTACGTACCGCTGGGACCTGGTTCTTATCTACGTGTTCTTCAAGTTCATGCAAGGGGGCGGTACAGGAGGCATGGGCTTCCTGAACAACCTGAGGTCCTTCCTGTGGATCAAAGTTCAGCAGTATACCACCAGGGAGCTACAGGTATTTGTCATTTGACTTTTTAATGTCTGTATGTTTCAAAGATAATAAACCGAGGGTTAGACAAACGATGCATTTATGCGTTTAGAGGAAGACAAATAAATAAGGGGAATAATCCAGGAGTTTATAACTGTCCATAGATGTAGGTGGTTAAGCTGAGCCGGGCTCGACTGTGGAGGTACAGTGGAGACCGCATCAAGTAAGACACATTGGACTTCGTACCTATCTTATATTCTTCCCTGTAGGGGCTAATGTCGTACTGCAAGTGTATAGCTTGATGTGGTCACCACTGTACCACCATCTTACTCGCAAACGTCTCCGAAATTATTCTTCTTCTTCTAAATTATTTATTGCACAAAACACAGTTTAATGTACAACTATGATATAACAAACATATTACAAAATAACATGTGGAGGTGTAAATACCAATCAGAAAATAATAGGGAGGTGAAAATTAAAATATAAATCTCTTTTTCTGAAACTTTTTTCTTTCATGAAACTTTTTTCTCTTCAATCTCGTCGTTGTCTCTATTAATGTTGAAGAGAATTTGAAGGGCATTTTTTTTGGCGTGGCATTGTTGTAGGAAGTAAGGGCTCCAGGATGGTTACGAGCTTCTTGAGGGAATAACAAAAAACAAATTCAAATAAAAATGTCGTTCTAGGCGAGAAAATAGGAATAGTTCTCATCTGTGGATTGACATGTGTTCAAACGTTTAACACTCTTCAGTTCATGTTTTGTAATTACTGATACCATGTAAACGTATAAAAATCATACTTCAAGAATCATGCTTTTGACAGGAGCAATATATTCCCGGTGATTTTCGCAGAGCAAAATATTTGTCGTGTCAGTAGAAAAAGTTGCTCGGGTTTGATCGTTCCAAAACGATCTCATTTGTGGTTTTGGAACCAGCATTGAGCTACTTTTATCTGACAGATAGTAATATCTTCTACTTCATCGGACAACCTAAGGTGTTTCGGAACGCTACCTTAGAGAATTTATCTCTGACATATTATTGAATTATCTCGCTACGATATTGGCGCTAAAGATTTATTTGCCAAATGGTGGTTTCCTACGGCTTGTTTGAGAGTATCCATCGCATCGGTGAGGTATTTGAACGGCATAACATTAATTATAAATCTAATATTTCTATCCTCTTCCAGTTAGAATTATTCCGCCATCTCCACAATCTTCCTCTACGGTGGCATCTGTCACGTAAAACCGGAGAAGTGCTTCGAGTGATGGACCGAGGCACAGATTCCATAGACAATTTACTCTCATACATACTCTTCTCTATCACTCCAACGCTGGTGGATATTGTTGTGGCGGTCGCTTACTTTATTACGGCCTTCAATATCTGGTTTGGGCTGATCGTGTTTTCAACTATGATATTTTATATACGTGAGTATTTTATGCTTTTATGGTTTATATGGTTTTGCTATAACAATGGAATTTTCGATCGTTTTCACCGATGATTTATCGTTATAGTTCGAAATACTGAAAAGTATAACAAACTTTTTGTGCTTTTATAAGATCAACCTAAAAATTTTAGGTTTCATCAAGAAAGAAATATGAGCATCTTTGAATACTGGAGATTTACAAATTCTCTGTCTTTATTTTGGGAGAATAAAATCAAAATTTTGGTTTACATCTTGACAAATTTGGCAAGGTTTCTAATACAATAAAAAAATGCAAAGCCCACGGTTTTTTTTTGTTATCTTCAATTGACCGGTACACCATTAAAGACCGGGTGCTAGCTAATCTAAAACGTTTCCTGGTGCACTACTATATTTTCACTTTACAATTCCAGTGGCTACAATCTTAGTGACCGAATGGCGTACAAAGTTTCAACGAAGAATGAACCAGGCCGACAACGATCAAAAAGCGCGATCGGTAGATTCCCTTCTCAATTATGAAACCGTCAAGTATTACGGCGCTGAGTCGTATGAGGTTATCTCTTATAGAGACGCTATACTCAAATATCAGGTGAGAATTTTATTGGTTTTTGTTATTGAGGCAATAAAGCTTGGATTTGCGTGAAACCAGCGGCGAATGAAAAAAACATGAAAGACTCATTTCTAACAAAGTGTAATTCCAAAATAACACCAGAGACTGAAAACGGCAAAAGGCTCAATACAAATACAATTGTCGCCATACAAAGTCCTAAATTAAACATGTTGTATATTATTATTACTTGCGAATTTAACACTCACGTGTGATTATTGTTGACTATATGCCAACCGTTTCACCGATACAATTTCGGCATTATCAAGGCGAGTGTCGTTCTTAGGACGACGACGCTACGTTTACCGTCGTTGTCAAACGGGCACTGGCAACCGCCGATCGGCGAGCTGCACGCGCGGCTCGTGCGTTGAGTGTTGGCTGCATCGTCGAAGGAGGTGGGATGGTGGATGCACTTGACTCTTAATTGTTCCAATTGTTCGTTATTAGGAGCGGTTATTAATAATAATCACACGTGAGTGTTAAAGCCGTTATGTCAGCTCACGCGAGTTTTAATAATATTAGTGTTTGTATACTAAATATTATTTATTACAGTGCATTACAAACTAGAAACAATCAACTAGAAACAAACTTCAAGTCTACAAATATTTAAAAAATGATTCCTCGAGCCAGGATTTGAACCTCCTGCTTATTACATGACAAGCGCGCTTCCGACTGCGCCACCGAGGTTCTTATCTGAAACGACGAATTTTTCCACCATACCTGTACACCGAATTTTTGTTACTACTTGATATACTAGCCTGTAATGCACATACTGAACGCACACGCGGGCGTTATGTAAAATTCACGTCTTGTTCTAAGAAACAGATGCCGCTGTCGTCGCTGCAATATTTCTAGTTTGTAATGCACTCTAATAATACCGAGGGCATTAAACTGAAAAGGCGTCTACAGATTTTCTGAATTCCGAAAACTCCGACTTTTTTGGGCGAATCTCAATATTTATTAGCTTTATGATGTACTGAAAAAGTAACGGTTGCTCCACTGGCTATAAGTACTATTATGCCTAAGTCTATGACGGGAAAAGGCGTTTTTATAAATTATAGAAAAATATTTATATAAATAACTAGTCGATACTTTTATATTTTTGTAGATAAGTCTTTTTAGCTTGATGCCCTCGATATTTAGAGTATCCTAAGCGATGGATATCAGTATAAAAACATATGTTTTTGTGATAGAAACGTGAGAGTTTAAAGTTACACCTATATCATAGAATAAGTATTACTACGTATAGACCGACAATTCCAATACATCAAGGCGTAGCAACATTTTTACGCGCCCTTTCAACACTAGGTGTCGCCAAGTGTTGCAAATAAGCATGATTTGTTTAATAGGCTGGAAGTAAACATGTGTCTGTAATAGCTTTGCTTAGAAAGACTAGATGGCGCGCACGCCACGCTTATTATTTTTATGTTACGTGACATCGCTGTGTCACTAGCGTCACCAATCGGTCCTTTTTTAGCATCGTGTTCATTAGAGGATTTAGCAACGCCATCTAGATTTTACTTAGTCTATGCCTATATACATAATGTTTGCATACCTTTATTTTGTTCATCATTTTATTCTTTAACATTATAGGACTTACTTTAGAACCCTATTTTATGAATGTCAAAATGTCTTCTCATCCAAACTGAATCAACCAAAATAGTCACTTTTGAAGTGGAAACTTATACTGACTTATTATTACTAACTTATACTTATACATCACTTATACTGAGTGTTAAGATGAAGTTGCGGAGGCCGGAAACTAGCAATAGTACTCGCACAACTTTTACAAAAAAAAAATACAAAAGTCCGTGTTGTTCAAAAAGGTTTACAAAATAATAATGTGGACTCTGAACCCCAAACTAATACAATCGTCTTTTGAGGAACAGTATTTCTGTTTCGAGGATACTAAACAATTTTATATGAAAATAAATATAATAAATACAGAAAAAAATATAATAAATAAAATAAAATAAAAAATATAGTTAAACTACTTACAAATGTTATATAAGTATATCATAGATGAGATAAATATGATTACTTTAGATAAATACGATAATACATAAATAATTCTATAAAGATATCTGATATAAAGGGTATACAAAATAAAATAATTTACTGAAATGTTTTTTGTAAGTAGTTTACGAAGGAGCCCACCCTCGAATTGCGAAAAAAAATCAACTGTTCCATAGAAAATCAGCTGTTCAATAGGCTGACACAACCCGCTGCTCTTTTGTTGATGAGCGTTTTTCCATAAGTCAAATTTAGTGTTAAATAGGATTCCTAGATGGCAGTGTCGTATTCTTTAGCAACAGAATCAAAGACAAAATTTGCACCGATTCCAAACAAACGAAAAACCACTTTGACGTTGATTGCTACAAAACCCATTTTATCTATGGTGACATGGACAGCACCATCTGGAGGAAAGCTAGAACTAAGGAAAAAAAAAACAACGAGAAAACCGCTCATTATTTGCCCTTTTTTTCCAGAAAGAAGAATTCAAATCCCTGATAACATTAAGCATGCTGAACACCATACAGAACGTGATAATCTGTGGCGGCCTACTAGCCGGGTCGCTACTCTGCTTGCGAATGGTCTCCATCGACAAGTCTCTGACCGTCGGAGACTATGTGCTGTTCGCCTCCTACATCATACAGTTATATGTGCCGTTGAACTGGTTCGGCACTTATTACAGGTTTGTTGGAATTTTATGCGATTTATATTTTTGTTTTAAGTCTTGCGTCTTGCTGTGCAAAACATATAGTTTGAATTTTTGAGCTATAAGCGGGACGAGAGCAGAAAGAGAATGTGTGTTAGAAAGGGATATGGACTACATTAACACATCCAATCGCTTTGCCTTGCACTTGACAGGCGATGTCTTTTCCATCATAAACGTAATAATTCACCATTTATTGAGGCTATTAATTTATTTATTTGTTTAAAATAAAAATAAAATAAAACCTTCTTTAGTCATACCCTTTTTTATGTTGTGTAATTAATCTTTATTTCGTCCCAAATCAATGTGTTTGTTGGTGGTCAAATTATAGGAGATTTGCACAAATTGCGTCATCTTAATTAAGGGTCGATTCTCCGGATTTCTAAAAAAATATTAAGTAATGATTTTAACGGACAAAATACTACTTTTAAAATATTAAAAATATATTTATGCATATAGCAAACTATTGTTAAAAGTTGTCTTTTTAATTAAAGGTTGTATTTTGGCCGTTGTAATTGTTTCTTAATATTTTGTTACAAATTTGGAGAAGAAAACCATCAAGTAAAGATATAATATCAATAAAGATATATAGCATCATCATCCTTCATCCTTAAATTTAAAGTATGTAGACAAATATGACCGTTAAGAATTTTCAGATTTTTTTGTACGTTTGCGTACTGAGTGTTAAAGTTGTGAGAAAAAAAAGTAGTAAAACTCAAACAAACCAAATAATAGAGGTCTTTTTTTTAGAGCTGAATTCTGAGTATAACAGATTCTTTTGGTAAATCATATCTTTTTAAACTATGACAGAAATAAATTTCTATGAACACTTGGCGATTTATCCATCGCAAGGAGATATAAATTAACAATCGAATCCCGGTTCAGAGCTCCTCACATCCCGATTTACTTTTCTTTCTGCGTTTCTATACTGCAATTATATAATGTCAATTCATATCTTTTTATCCTTCCTAATCTTTCCATTGATTTGAATTTTTTTCCCACAGAGCAATCCAAAAGAACTTCGTCGATATGGAAAACATGTTCGACCTAATGCGAGTAGACACAGACGTGAGAGATGCTCCAGGTGCTCCTGAATTGCTAGTGAGGCGGGGGGCGGTCGAGTTCAAACACGTCTCCTTCGGATATGGACCAGAGAGGCTAGTCTTGAGGAATGTCAGCTTCAAAGTTGCTCCTGGTACCACTGTCGCCCTGGTACGTCAGTTTTACTCACGTTGTTTCTTTATCCTGCCTGTTTCTTAAGATAAGATAAGATATTTATTCACCATATAACAAAGCACGTTATAAAAGGTTTGTCAATTATTATTACTGATACTACGACCCCGGTCTAAACAAACAACGCTAAATCATTACACAAGTAGTTATCTATGGAAACAAGCACGAAAGGCCTCATAATTAATAAATACTTTTTGACCATTTATCTCTGTCAAATAAAAAAAATCATATACATAATTATTTACAAGACTGATGCCGAACAATAAAGTTCGAAATATATCTCTCTCTCTAAATGTGATTTTGAAATATATAAATAATAATAAAAAATATAACAAATATATATAAATATTATAATCTTATTACTATAAACATCACATTAAATGCAAAATATGTACAATTGCACATACACAGTCGGTATACATTTGAAATCCATTATTAAAAATGTGTGGCTAAAATTAAAAAGCTTAAAGAAGCAAAAATAGCTCTTATTATTAAAGTTAGTGGGACTACATAAGTAAGCGCTGTAAGTTTCTTGCAACGAGCAGCATTTGCTGAGTTTGGCCCTTTTTGCCACTTTCATTTTTTTCCCTGTTTATGTGTGCTTATTTTTTGTGGCAAAGAAATACTTTTCACTACTTTTTACTACATTATAAGCAATTAGCCGCCTCTTAGTACAAGCAGTGTCTAGGAATCGTTTATTTTAGAGGAGTGTTTGAAACACAACCATGTTTGATGAAGTTGTACAATTACAACGAATGTAGTCGAGAAAAATATGAATATCTCGATATATCGCGCGTCACTATTAACAACTTTGCTAGAAAAGCTAAACTAACATTAAAGTATCCAAGATCCAAATCACATAATAATAAAAAAAAAACAATAATGCTTGCTTGTAAATCGTTTATACATTAAATTCTGATTATCGCTACCACTCAACACACTTTCATATCTTAGCGGTGACCAGAATACGGACAAACAGTAAACGCGCCAGAATAAGACCGTGCGCTGCAGTGGCGTGCACAGAGTTTTTAGACAGGGTAGACATAAAAATTTAAAAGCCTAAAAAACTTGGTAAAATCTTACCAAATAATCAAGTTACTGTTTGCGATTTGCCACCTGAAATATCGTTTCGCAATTATTTGTTTTTATCATCAAAACACAGTTTCAAAAATGCACCATTTGTTAACTTTTGTACACACACATCGTACAAACACATTGTACAACATGTTGTCACATTGAATAACTTTCACATTAAACACTGGCACTAGCCATTTTTTTATACTGCTTGTAAAGAACGAACGAAAAACAATAATGGATGGCGCCCGCCAAGCCGCCAAGGCGAAGGTGGCATTTTCAGTGAATGTCGTAAAAAGCCGTCGGCTTTTTGCACAGTCGTCGCGTCGCCTACATTTCGCTCGCAAACAAGCACAAACTTTTGCATTGTGTGCCATGTATTTACAGTAACGCACACAAACATAGACTGTTAGAATATGACCCACACATAGACACCGATAGACACCATTCCGCAATGTCTTTTGGCATCGAGTGAGCGAGCGACTCTGAACTGAGACTCGCAGTTCCCGCTAATGACAATAGATGGCGGTCGGTGTCGCTACATTTTAGCAGAAAATTTATTACGATATGCGTAAAAATGCGTAAATGATGCGTATTTGTCATGGTAGACAGTGTCTTTTTGTCTGTATGGACTGCACGCCACTGCCGTGAACGCACGAGGGCGTCCCGCTGAGGGGGAAACTAATTCCACCACTTCCCCTGCTTCAACACCTCAAATACCTAAAGATCAGTTACTTACAGCGCCTTAATGTAATTTTGATACTCACTATTAATTTTGACTAACAGGTCGGCCCCAGCGGTGCGGGTAAGTCTACAATAATGCGCCTCCTGTTCCGTTTCTACGACGTGAACGAAGGAGCCGTATTGGTCGACGCTCAAGACGTCAGAACTGTCACGCAGACTTCGCTGAGGGCTAATATCGGAGTCGTGCCGCAGGATACTGTGCTGTTTAACAACAGTGTCAGGTATGGTATTGTACTGTAATATTTAACTAGGCATATGTGTAGGACTAGGCAAGGTTAGGTGTTATAGTTAGGTTGATGAACTGTTTGGGTCGATATAATTAGCGCGTCGGTCGTGTTGATATCTTTCGCGTATTCCAAAAATGAATAACAAGTAAAGATTTGTTCTATTAAACAAAACACGAGAGGATTATTCTTGGGTCCATCGCTCAGAATTGTCTTTCCAACCTTTGCTCGGATACCACCGGGATACTGAGCTGAAAGTATAATTCTGTTGATCTTCTTACAGCCAGTTGCAGAAAGGGTTTTTAAGTTTAATGAACCTTTAAAGTTGATGCCATCCCTTACATTGTTCTTAACAAAGAAAGTGACAGCATTCATTTTAAAGTTACATTAAACTTAAAAACACTTTCTGCAACTGGCCGTTAGAGCATCGCGTGTTTTGTTCTCCTGGTATCGTTCCAGGATTTGTGTGTTCCCTGTGTATCTAACCACTTAGCTTGAATAATGTAATCATTGTATTAGGTGTAAAAGCAGGGTTTGAAATTATCAAGATACATATGCCTTTTGATAATTATCGCCATAATTATCATGATCATTAT
This sequence comes from Ypsolopha sequella, assembly GCA_934047225.1. Classification (NCBI taxonomy): domain Eukaryota; kingdom Metazoa; phylum Arthropoda; class Insecta; order Lepidoptera; family Ypsolophidae; genus Ypsolopha; species Ypsolopha sequella. The sequence goes on from OW203996.1 coordinate 18,240,929, forward strand.
CAGACAAAATAGAAAATCGCTTCAAAATCAGTTTAGTGGTTTCGGAGATGTACGCGAAAAAACAAACGAATAGACAGAAAAGAATTCTAAAATTGTTGATTTGTGTTCTATTAATCTTCTTTAGTCACCCCCTTTCTATTTTTATTACTTTTCTTCAATGTACAGAAACACCGGGTTCTACTCTTTTATTATACAGTGGTGGTCACATAATTAGAGACACTTAAAGTATATTAAAATAACTAAGCTATTCCTCTCTATATTTTTTATCAGACTACCATTGGAACTTGCTACACAATTTAAAAATATTAATGTAGGTATTGTTTAGTGTTAAAACGAAATATTATCAACTAAATTTGTCTGTTCCTAATCTTTTATTCGGTTTATCCTAATTGCAAGCAGTATAAACTTAACAAAGATATGGCCATATAATTAAAGACACTCCATTTGCTTAGAAGAAATAAAAAAAAATATTGTTGTTATTGAAATTATCTTTATAACACAAAATTCCCAACAAATTTATAAAACATAACGGTACGTATCAATGTTTGGTCGCATGTCCTTTGGCAGAAATTACAGCACGACATCTCTTGGGCATGGAAGCGATCAATTTTGTACAAGCTCCTACCGGAATTTGCTTCCATGCTTCTGTAAAGGCTGTGTAAAGTTGATCGACGTTCGATGTCCGCTTTGTCGTCACTGTCTTCTTCACCTGGTACCACAAATTTTCTATGGGATTTTAATCCGGGCTGTACAGGGGCCAATCCAAAACTGTCACGGACTGGTTCCTTAAGAAGTCTTTTACTATTTTTGCAGTGTTTTTCGGATCATTATCCTGTTGGAAAGTCCAAATGACCGGTAAATTTTGCTCGGCTTAGGGCAGCATGGCTTGTTCTAAAATATTCTTGTACTGGAATTTATCCATGTTGCCTTCTATTTTCCTGACAGGTCCTACACCAAGTCCTGAAAAGCAGCCCCACACTTTGATATTTCCACCCCCATGTTTGACTACTTTCTTGGTATACTTTGGATCCATTTCTTTGTTTGGGGGGCGTCTAACAAATTGTTTTCCATCAGAATTAATCATATTAATTATTGTTTCATCAGAAAAGAGCACTTGTTTCCACTCTCGTTCAGTCCAGTGTTGATATTTTTTAGCAAACGCTAATCTTGCCTTAACATTTTGCTTTTTCAAAAATGGCACCTTTCGAGACACTCTTCCGTACAAGTTTGCCTCACATAGTCTCCGTCTAATTGTTCTTGCAGACACATCCTTCGACCCTCCTGCACCAAACAACTCCGAACGTATCAGTTCTGATCCCTTGAACGGATCTTTTTTGGCCAACAACACCATCTTAGAGTCTTCCCGCACAGTAGTTTTCCTTGGTCTCGGTTTTCTAGGTACGTTTACGGTCGTGTTAAACTTCTTGGTATGTGTTATAGCATTCATAACCATGTCCTTAGAACAGTTCAAGTGGTTTTCTATTTTTCTGTACGACCAGCCTTTGGTACAAAAGTTCAAAATAATCTTCCTAGTGGTCGAATCGCAACTCTTGGGTTTTCCCATATTAATTGGTATAAAACGTATTAATTTTAATGAAAAAAGTTGAGTTTTTTCAGTAATATCGACGTTTTATGAAAATACGTGGCAAAACAAAGAAAAAAAGAATTAAGTTCTTTTTTTCTTTTTTTAAATTCAGAACACAGCTTTTATTGTCTTTAATTAGCTGGCCAGCTACAAGTAAGTTAAAAAAGTTTGTGTTACTTTCCCAGAGTGCGCAGTGGCTAAACTACTAACGAACACATCTATTTTTTTGTCCCATATTTTGAGAATACAATGTCACGTATGGTTTAATACCAATTACTCTACATTAAATACCTATTTAAGCAAATGCTAGTACCACAACTAAGATTTTTGTGGTCAATTAGGAGGTGTCTTTAATTATGTGACCACCACTGTATGTATTGATGTAATACTTTATTTTTTGAAAATTTACCCATTTTCAGGACTGCTAGACAAGAAAATCCATACTCTTGCAGTGTATTAATAAAATATATAGCGGTTTTATTATAGTATTTTGTGCAACTCCAACATAATGTGAGACATTAGGACACGAGTGCTTTCGTTCGTTTCGTAATAGACTGCACGAGTGTCCCAATGTCTAATTATGTTCAGCTGCACACAATACTTTATCTACGAAAAATGAGAAATGAACAAACGTTCACAAAGTCCAAGTGCGTCTGTCGATAATTACAAACTAAGTTACTCTCCTTTTGTTATAGATACAACATCCAATACGGGAGGTTGGAAGCTCCGACAGCGGACGTGATCTCAGCGGCTAAAAACGCAGATATTCACGACAAAATACTCACATTCCCCGACGCCTATGATACTCAGGTTAGAGGGATAGCACTGCTATTGTCTGGTGTACAGTTCGTTTACGCTAATAGTTTACACGCTTCGTCGTCGTCGACGGCTTCGTCTACTTAAATGACATGGTATCTTACAAATTAAGGTGAAACGCGCGTCAGTCGCTTAGCACAAAGTGCATAATTAAACTTTGTATTTCTTGTTTCGAAGTTAAAAATTAAAAACATTTTGGTATGCGGCAGTTAACACCAATAATTCAGTATTAATGAGGTTTATGAATCGTGAGTTTGAAATTTAATGCACAATTAGTCATGATCTGGTCCAAACAAAGTTAAAACAGTATTTTAAGTTGGTTTGGACCAGATCATGACTAATGCCTTAAATGACAAACACATGCTTTATAAACCTCACTCATACTAAACTATTGGTGTTACTGCCACATACCAAAATGATTTTCAATTTTAAACTTCGAAATGAGAAATACAAAGTTAAGCTATGCACTTTTTGCTAAGCGACTGACGTTTAAGAGGCTATGCGAATTTTATTTTTGTCACTGTCACTCCAAACGAAAAATCGCGCAGTGCGAGAGAGGCGGATTCAGGGCAAAAGGGAAAAAAGTTGGTTTTATATTTTTATTAAAAAAACTAAAATAGCTAGCAAAATTTCAAATATCAAATCTCTAGATATTGTTGAAACACACCTAATAAAATATGTTTGAGTTCTGTATATGGTTCCTATTCGTCAAACGAGGAGAAAAGGTGTGTTTGAATACCTCATTTCAACAATTATTTCTATCTAGGAAAATTTATCCAAACATGTTTTCCAATTTCAAAACCCTAGAGTATATAGTCAAAATGCATATACCAGAAATTTATTAAAATTTTCCGTGTATTTCATGAAAAACACAGAAAATAAACACCCGTATTTTTTTCCCATATCGCCTTAACTTTAAGTTACAACCTTGCTCGTTGAGGGTGTTGATATGTGAGTTATCAACAAAATGGTATGTCTTAGGGACCAAGCTGGTCTGTCATTGTAAAAGAGCCCACGACCAATATTTTTGTCTCAGTATTACGGTCAAAATCGTATAAAATCAATATATTCGATTACCATAAACCCAAAAATACTAATTTCAGAAATGTTTCGCGTATTCCGGTTTAATTTGTTGACATTTTTGAAAATGCACTCAGTTTAGATGCTACGCACGGAATGTCTGAAAATTAACTTTTTCGTAATCATATGACAAAAACTATGGAATTTTTTAATATCAGATGGAATATGATAATACTGATTGCCAATTTTTTTTACATAGCATAAGTGGGTCCCTGTGAAGCTGCTATGTTTCTGACTGTTACTGCTCACCTATTCGGGTTCAGGATCATCTATCATACGGTTTTGGCCTTAAAACCAAAGATTTCAAAAGTTTAGATGAGCCCTGGCACCTAAAATCTATTGCATTGTTTTTGAATGTGTGCGTTAACATAATGCCGACGCGCGCACACTTATGATTGCGCAATCTATCTACCTACGGTCAGCAAACTGATCAGACTACTAAAGTCGTAAAAATTAAAAACTGTAAGTGCACTCAAGGCGTCCAACTATCACTGTGTTCAAATGAGCACTGATTCCAAACGTGTGAGCGTCACCCATTTAAAAGTGGAAACATTTTGGTGCTGTCTTACTAAGGTAAGGGCTTATCTTTACTTTTGAAATCTTTGCTTAAAACGATGAGACATGGTTTTAGTCGTGGGCTCTAGTACTATTAACTTTACATTGCGTTTTTTTATTATTGTCGGTATGTTTTTGAAAGGTTTACAAGCTAGTTTCATTTAGGTATCAATTACGCATTTGCTATATTTATCATTTATCATTTACTAATATATTACTATATACCAGATTCAGGCTTTAATTTTAGTATAGGTGCTGTCAAATTGATTTTTTTCATTGCAAAGAAGTGTTAAAAACAGACGCTAAATTATATAATATAATTTTATATCGTCACTACATGGATCCCTGAGGGGTGTCAGAGGTGTTTGTGAACTGTGATATGCAAGTCACAGTCTACACTCGGTACACCCGCGTTTCACCGACGATTATTAAGCTAAAATACTTTGAAAAAAAATTAGTTTAAACTTAAATTAAATTCTTCCTGCTCTATTGTATAGCTATTATTTCCGTACATATTTACGCCACTAAAAAGATGTATGACACTGTAATTTAAAGATCTTAACTCCTCTATGGTTTCGTGACGTGAAAAATTTGTTTTTATCAACAGGTGGGAGAGAGAGGTCTAAGGTTGAGCGGGGGAGAGAAACAGAGGATAGCTATCGCGCGAACGATTCTCAAAGATCCGGCGATAGTGTTGTTAGACGAAGCCACTTCGGCTCTCGATACCAACACTGAGAGAAATATACAGGTGGGTCTTGAAAGTGAAATTTTTTTTACAAATCTACAGATACATTTGTTGATGGTTAAGAAAAATTGAAATCGTAAACAGTTCACAGATACTGTCAATGCATTCATTGGCTTGCAAATAAAATAAAAAGGCGAATACCGCGTATGCAGTGCATACGCATCTCGGAACTGCTGAACAGGTTCACTGTTATATAGATTGACAGTTTGGAAAAAAAAGACGGACTAATATTTTTTTTACCCTGTCATCGCCCCTATTATGTATTACTATCTAGGCCGATACATCCAAATGCGTGCGCGTAGTGTTGTGCGTGGCAGCTCAAGTTATATAAAGCAGTGGGTGGTAGGTGTGGGTGTCCTATCAACACTTTACGACACTACATATTCAATCATTTGTTCATTAAAATTTGTTATTCTAATTCTAATCAATCTAATAATTGTATTTTCTTATCCCTTGGTTAAAGCAGATATAAGTCATTTGTTGTATAGTATAAGTTTTATGTAAAAAAAAGACATGATCTTGCCAAGTTTCTTGCCCGTTCTTCTTAGCAAGACTAATCGAATGGGCGGAGGTAGGCATGTATTTATATATGTAACCTATTAGTATGTAGTATAAAGGATGGGATTTGGTCGGCCGCCTGGATTCGTGCTGGGGGCTCGGTTTGTGATCATTGAACCTTGTTCCTGGTCCCTGGCCGGGTTTTCAGTGTGGGTTCGGGCGGTTGATTGGATTCCACCTTGTATAATATATATATTTTACCTATAATTTTAATCGTATATATATTGCTACATAAATTAAATAAACGTTTAATCTAGTTCATGTACATTTATTATTTTATTACATATATTTTTTTTATAAGATTAAATTTTGACTTGTGAAACTTGTATTTTATATACCTACTTTGCAAGATAAACTATTTGAATTTTATTTTATTGACATAACTGTGTTATTGACTTTTTTGTAATTGAGATTTATGTACTGTGTAACTTATTAATCTTATTATGTTGAATTGAATTTTTATGGAACCAAGTTCTGAAATAAATGATTTTTTATTTATTTTATCATATTCTATTGCGTGCACTTTGCGTGCACAGTGCGTCAGTCTAATTTCAAACAACAACTGGTGCTGCCGCGCACAATGCGACGCGTACGCATCCGGCGTGTATCGGCCTTTTATATAAATGTTTGATTATTATAATTTTATATTTACTTGACAGGCGGCCCTAGCACGCGTGTGCGCAAACAGAACTACTATAATCATCGCTCACAGATTATCCACCATCATCCACGCGGATGAGATACTTGTGCTCAAAGAAGGAGAGATCATCGAGAGGGGGAGGTGAGTATATTTTATGATATTTTATTTTTATACATATAAATAGATCGAAGGTGACCGACATCAAGCTAATCAGTAAGTTGAAGTGGCAGTGGACTCGCCATATTTGTCGTCGACGTGATGACCTTTGGGGCCGTAAGGCATTGGAATGGAGACCACGAACAGCAAATCATAGCGTAGGCCGCCCTCGTGCCCGCTGGACTGACGATCTGAAGGACGTTGCGGCTGGCGGCTGGATGAGGATGACTGAGGACCGCCAAGAGTGGCGTAATATGGAGGAGGCCTATGTCCAGCAGTGGACGAATACGGGCTGATGGATGGATGGACATATAAAAAAGAATACCTTGAATGACTGATCTATCAACGCCTAGACCAAAAGGCTGGACCTATCACTTATGTGAAATGGACCGCTCAGAAATAATTTTTGAAAATCAACCTTTAAAATGGGTGTTGGGAGTTCGTTATTATATATGAGACTGGCATTTGCCCGCGGCTTCGCCCGCGTTTATTAAGTTTTTATATAGTCGTATCGAAACTGTAAATATTTTTGACGTATCTTTGGCGGTCTTTTAACTGATTTAATCCTCTTGGTATAGTATGTTTCGCGAGGCTGAAGGCCGAGCCTCGTCTCTGAACGATACTATTTCTTGTTCCCATGGGAGCTGATTTATGGGGCAAAAAGTAGCATATATCCTATTCCAGGTCTAGAACTATATTTGTGCAAAGTTTCAGCTCAATCGGTTATGTAGTTACGGCGTGAGGAAGTAACAAATATCCATCCATCCATCCTAACTTTCGCATTTATAATATTACAGTAGAGCCACTGAGTGATGGCGCCTATGACGTTTAAATGCCTACAAAGTATCGTAATTATTTATAAGCAAGTTTGAATTAAAAAATGTCATACTTCATTGTTGATAGTGATGTACTACTTGTTTCGGTTATTATTTTTCGATTTGAATGTTGCTTTATTGTGCAATAGAATTCGTATAGAAACATAGAATTTAAAAAAAAAAGTTTCTCATTTTTTATAGGTCGCCAAGTTACGCAATAATATTTAATTAAAAACAAAACAGTGACGAAGTTAAACTAAACGAAAATAAATGATAGTAAAATACTTTTTTCGATTTAGATATTTAAACATCTCTTGGGGGCCCCGGGGCACTACACCGCGTAGCCCTCCAATAGCGACGCCACTGGTTTTGGCACATTTTCCTTTTGTATCATTATGTTGAATGTTGAATGACGTGTCTAATGTTTAGTAAACTCACACTTGATTTTTATTTTTAACCGAAATTTTAAATGTACCTCATCACTAAATGCAGCTGTCATAAGTGCCATCACTCAGTGGCTCTACTTTAGTCGGATGGGATGGGATATTATAAAGACTAGCTTTTGCCTGCGGCTTCGCTCGCGTGGAAGTGTCTTTTAAATATCGACAGTTTTTGGATTGGCGGTTATTTTATCAATACCTTTATAACCTATATATTCGAGTGTTTCGAAAGACAGAAAAATGTCTTTGAGGGTGTCACTTGTTTTTAGCCCCCGATCTAAAAAAACAGTTAATGCGAGTTTATGTATACTCTGATCTAAATTTAGAGTCCGATCCCAAAGCGGTTTTTATCCTTCGTCAGAGTATCTTCTCTGTAATAAATGATTATAATTACATAAAAAAACTGTTAAATAAAATTATTGTGACTAATGCCGCGCCCGAATCGCCCGAAATACATCTCACAAAAATTTTATTTTATTGTTTTTTTATGTAATTATAATCATTTAAAAGACAAACAGTCAATATTCAATATTTATTTACATAATACTCTGTAATAAATGTGATTTTTTTTACATTTCCAGTCACGAGGCTCTCCTTGCCCAAGGAGGTTTCTACGCTTCGATGTGGCAACAGCAACTAGAAGCTAGAAACGGTAGTGATAATAACGAAGAAGGCGCTAATAACAATAACGAGCAGCAGCAGCCGAGCCAAGCGAATGGAACGGGCGGCTTCGGTCACGGACACGGACATTTATAAGGTGTTATAATAGTCAAATATAGCAGTTAAAGCAGTTTGTGGAGGACGTAAAAAAATGATCCACCGCGTCGCGTCGTAACGTTTTACAAACGGCGTTATTTTTTTTTTTTTATAAAATACCGTTTTGTACGACCAAGTGTAATGTGTGACTGACTAAATACGGTATCACGAGTGCTATTAGGGACTTAAATAGGACATGACTGATGCAAGTAATAAATTAGGATTCAATATATCAATAGGCAATTTTATTATATACTTTCTCTAGTAAATGAATAAAATGCTACGATCTAAGTTGACATTGTGAGGGATGTATCTTTATTGTAACGTTTAGTATTTCTTATATTGTGATGGGAAATTTTAAGTGCAATTTTTGTGTTAATAAAAACGTTGATTTTTAAACCATCGGTTTCTTTTTTTTTTTGCAAATGAAATTCTTCTCAAAATGTTTCGAAAAAAATTTATTGTCTCAAAAAGTAACAAAGCTTTGCAATAAAAAAATATGTCTTCAGTTATTGCCATTCAAAGTGACAGTATCCACCTGAAAATTGATAAAGTGGTTTGGTCAGTCATTCCGTCTACGAGCTGGTGACCCGTGACATAAGGGTGGACGGACAGCAGACTGACATAAATAAGGTTCCGTTTTGCCCTTTTGGTATGGAACCCTAAAAATGGAAATGTCTTAAGATACCACCTTGGTATGGTACGACAAGAAAAGCAAAGGAATGTAACTAACGGTGCCGTATGTATTGTACATATATAATATAGTATGACGTCAAGCCTTTGGCTTACCAAAGGCTTGATCCGCCGATTTAAGGTCGCTCAACGAGCTATGGAGCGGGCTATGCTTGGGATGTCTTTGATGGATAAAATCCATATTTTGGATGGATAAAATGAAGATATCCGTCAGAGATCGAAGGTGACCGACATAGCCGGCCGAATCAGTAAGTTGAAGTGGCAGTGGACTGGCCATATTTGTCGCCGACGTGATAACCGTTGGGGCCGTAAGGCATTGGAATGAAGACCACGTACAGCAAAGCGCAGCGTAGGCCGCCCTCGTGCCAGCTGGACTGACGATCTGAAGGACGTTGCGGGTGGCGGCTGGATAAGTATGACTGAGGACCGCCAAGAGTGGCGTAATATTGGGGAGGCCTATGTCCAGCAGTGGACGAATAAGTACTTATGGAATATGACGTAGACACATTGTAGAATTGGGCAGATCATGTTTTTGTTAAAACTAGGAGGGTCGCCTCGCTCCCTCCACTCCGCTCGGTTCCCATATTTATTTACATGCAAACCTGTTATAATATTATTGAACACCCAGTAAAATCAGTAGAAAAGAAACCAATAAATACATAAAACTGTTAAAATTATATTTTGCAGATGAAAATAAATATAAACAAGGAAAAGTCAATTTTGATACAACAAAACAGAAAAAAATTACAGAAAATCTTGAAAAAATATAAAAACAAAGATAATTACTATTGTCCCAGTAAAGATTATATTCATATAACAAAACTATTTCAACAAAACCTAACACGCTCCTCGTCGGTCGTCACACCTATTTCTGACTTTTGGTGAAAGGTTTTCTATTTCGTACTTTACAATCTGCCCAATTCTACGATTTGCCCACGACATACTGGTATAGACGAACCAGAATCTTACGGCAATTAAAATAATTTGCCAAAAGTGAGTCGAATTCGATAGGGTCGAAAAAGGTTGCACTCTAACAATAAATTTCTCTCCGGATTTGTAACAAAATATTACGAAATAATTATAAACGACCGAAATACAACTTTTAGCTAAGTTAACTTTTAACAATAGTTTGCTATATGCATAACCATAACCATATTTTTTATTATGGTAGCTTCAAAATAATTGGATTTTCCATATTAGATTATTTTAGGAATTTACGGCTATGGAAAAGCCAATTGTTTTATAATTACTGTAGTACCATTAAAAATATGTTTATGCATATATTAAAGCCGATTCTAAAGGCTTTAATTTTAGTTTTAGTGCTGTCAAAACTAAATTTCCTTCATTGCAAAATAGTCATTAAGAGTTAAGAACAGAATCTAAATTACTTTGGAATAATTTTGTGTTTGACAGCACTAAAACTAAAATTAAAGCCTTCAGAATCGGCTACAGTATTAGTCTATGATATAGTTAACTATTGTTAAAAGTTATCTTAGTTAAAGGTTGTCTTTTGGCCGTTATAATTATTTCTTAAGAGCGGTTTCGCAGCCGGATTGTAAAAAACCCGCCTTTTTCCAATTCATCGAAACAGAACACTTAAATTCAAAATTCACTCAATAGTTATTGCCTAGTTTTTACGCAAATCTTAGCAAGTTGTATAACTTTTATCTATACTGGAAACAAAAGAGAGAAATACAGACGGTGCGGTCGCTTGCGGAGAGATGTCTATCTGCAGGAGGCTGTATGCATAACTTGTATTTACAACATAATTAAGAAATAGTAAACTTGTAATACAACCAGTGTAATGAGCGCGACACGCCAACAAACTGTTGTACAGTTTGGCGTAACTGTATTGTGTTAACTGTGTTTTTTAAACGGTAATAAAACAAAAACAAACAAAAAAGACGTCGTTCATGTAAAGAAGACCAAGTTTATACATTTTTCTATAAGTAAACAGTAGTGTTTACCTGAAAGCATATCACAAATTTGGCGCTTTATAAATATCTCACCATCTTGCACCTCTTGATGAGAGATGGGTCGGGTTGCGGTGTGGAGGCAAGGGAAACATACAAAGATGTGTGCAAATTTTCATTGAGATCAAAACCATCAGGACGTCACAAACACCTAAAGCATCTATATGACAGCTGAGCGAGATGGCCGACCTTAACACCCAGTATTCATGATGAGTAAATATCGCGAAAGTTCAAAGTTAAAAGTTTAATTAAGAAGTAGGTAAGTGAAAACCAAACATCATTTACCGTTTTTAATTTCGTTTCAGATTTGGCTGAGTGAATCTGATTATTGTAATTATTATTAAATTACCGGCCAAGTGCCAGTTGGACTCGCTCACTAAGGGTTCCTTACTACCACACAATACGGGTGCGGAACCCTAAAAACACGGTAGGTAAATAATTCCACTTGCAGTTATGAAAGTCCAACTTAACTTGACGCTTACGATCTATTAAATTCTACGTATTTGAAGGATCTTATTAAGTTGGTCCTCATTACTTCCTAAATAATAACATATTTGAATTTTAAGTGTTTTCGGTAAAGGGGAATTAAGTCGTTTATTCTGTTGAAAAAAAAAATACAATGGTTTTTGTTTTCTTGGATGACTATAGTCAATACAGTTATCTTGGAAATGCCTATGTCCAGTAGCGGACGAATGTAGGCTAATTGGTGGATGGATGAAATTTCCCTTAGTGAGGTCTCCAATCAAGAACGAGCTAAAGGCGCTGCTATAAATATTTGTATTATTCGGAGTGTCAGCCTATTGGTTCTACCATTAGTTAAAGATGCCGTTGATATAAATAACTTACCGCTTTAAAATAATTTGATGAATCTGCGCCCAAGTTCAATTGTCCATGCGGTTTATTTTTTCCTTTTTTCTTACCTATAAAAACAAAAGTCTGTTAAGTATATATTTTTATACACTTTTGCTTTTATAAATAAAATTGTATTTAATAATAATAATAGGTAATCGTTTGGCCTTGTATGGTTTTATAGTTTCCTGCGGGAAATCTTTATAATAAGCTACAAATTTAATTTTAAGTTCGACGAGTGGGCCACGGTTTGCACTGGTCATAGACAATACAGCCCAGAAAGACGTCTATTGTTAAATATCTTGCGTACAAATAATTCTGTCAACAAGCCGAGGCATGATAAACGGGATACTACAATCCTATTGGCTCTTCCAAGGTCATTCTATGTTACGTATAGCACCACAAACTTATCTTTCCCGAAGACGAAGACTCTAACGTAATGTAATGAACATAGAAGCCATTTTGGTTTGACCTACCGAAACAGATAGTTTCAAACAGTAGAGTGGCGAATTATATCTGCTCGTTCAGTCAGATGTGTTGACAGAAATCGGTCGCCTGTTATGAGGAGTCTGTAGGCTGTATTCGTCTATGCCACTGGGGCTCCATGGGTCACATTCTGGTGACCGATCAAAGTATTGAATTGTAAGTGATCTAATTTCTTTTAAGGAATGGTTATTCTACCATTTGTACGATATTTTTTTATATATTGCTAGGCAAAGGTATTGTAGCTCTTCAGCTCATACAGCCCGGGCTTCTGCTATAAGCAAAGCTATCTCACAATGTAGCAGAACAAATTCACTATGTTGGGAAAACCGACCTTAAGTATATTTTAAATTGTGATTTTTTTTTATCCCACAAAGTGCAGCTACCAGTATCGTTACAGCTATAAGAAAACTAACCCTAACTTTTGGAGCTTTTTACTTCAGCATACACAGATTTTGAAAAAATTTACACTCAGAGAAAACGGTAATTTTACCTATATTTTATGAATGAAATCAACGCGTAATAATTGCTGAATTAACATTTAGTATGTGGCAGTTAACACCAATAATTCAGTATTAACATGGACGAATTCGTCTATGGTATTAATACTTAATATTCTCTGGTATTAGTGAGGTTTATAAAGTATGAGTGAAATTTAATACATAATTAATGCCAATAGTTCAGTATTAGTGAGGTTTACAAAGCACAAGTTTGAAATTGTATACACTCTTCTCAAAACCAACTCAAAATGCCGTTTTAACTTTGTTTGGACGAGATCATGTTGTGCATTACATTCCAAACTCGTGCTTTATAAACCTCACTAACACTGAACTATTGGCGTCTACTGCCACTTACCAAAAAGTTTTTCAATTTTTAACTTCTAAAAAAGAAATACAAAGTTAAGTTATGCGCTTTGCGCTAAGCGACTGACGTTTAACCTTAAAGCTGTTACCATTTATTTTGGTCGGGCAGACCTCAGCCTGGCAGTTCGTTTTCAGTGACAGTCAAGACAGACTCTGAAACCCCATTGGAGATGTATGTCGTGACGGTATGTTATAAAAATACAGTAGGTACCTACCTTCAAACGTCATATATATACGTCGCCAATACCGCAGTGCTTAAAGGCTAAAGTATATAACCAGTGCGTCCTTCCAGTGATGACGTACGGCGCTGAGACGTTGTCTCTTACCAAAGGCTTGATCCGCCGATTTAAGGTCGCTCAACGAGCTATGGAGCGGGCTATGCTTGGGATATCTTTGATGGATAAAATCCGAAACGAAGATATCCGTCAGAGATCGAAGGTGACCGACATAGCCTGCCGAATCAGTAAGTTGAAGTGGCAGTGGACTGGCCATATTTGTCGCCGACGTGATAACCGTTGGGGCCGTAAGGCATTGGAATGGAGACCACGTTCAGCAAAGCGCAGCGTAGGCCGCCCTCGTGCCCGCTGGACTGACGATCTGAAGGACGTTGGGGGTGGCGGCTGGATGACGATGACTGAGGACCGCCAAGAGTGGCGTAATATTTGTTGAATATGGTATCTCACAATCCTTTTTATGGTATAGCAACACAGGCGGCTTACTGTCAATCGTTTTACCTTTTGTTTTACTTCCGTCTGCCGCCTTGACTTTGACTTCAGAATTAATTATAATAAATTAAATCCTTTTGTATTAGACATCCTAAAGTGCAATCCTGTATATTTATTTTAACAAATAAATCATTGGGATTCTCATCAACCAGCTGTGGGTTTTATTTATGTATCGACACCGAAGAAGATCACGTTGTAGCACGACACGATCCACCTGCCATCCATCAGGTTATTAAGCCCAGCATAGGCTACAAACGTGAAATACAAACGAAGTAAGGTGCGTAAATACAATATCTATTGGCTAACTAACGTCAAATATGACGCCGAGACCGAATGACATAATTGACCCGGCTGGTGGTGGTGAGACTCAACAAAGGGCCGGTAATTGTGTTCCGGCGGCTACGAACGTAGCCATGAACATAGAAAAACTGGAAGGTGCATCTAATTATGTTTCTTGGAAATTTATTATGAAGATGATACTTGTCTTGGAAGGACTGTGGGCCAGTGTTGAGGGCACTGATCCCGACATTTCTCGTAGTCAACGAGCATTAGCACGCATTTGCCTAAGTGTGAGACCTTCATGTTATCAATATGTGCGGTGTGCTGATTCTGCAAAAGATGCATGGCACAACCTAAGCAGAGTATTTGAGGATAAAGGTCTGTACAGAAGAGTGTTACTCCTTAGGCAGTTACATACCACAAATTTCAATCAATTCTCATGTATGATGGAGTACATAGAAACTGTGACAACACTTGTGCAGCAACTCGCTGACATTGGAAAAACCATTGAGGACTCCGAGGTAGCTGAGATTCTTCTTAGTGGACTTCCTTCAGAATATGATGCTTTAGTTTCCAACTTGGAGACAATCTGTGTCACTGGGACATTGTCAAGTGAATTGGTTCGCACAAGGCTTTTACAAGAAGATATTAGAAAGACAAATGGAGATTCAACAAACAAAGCATATGTCATGAAGCAGAAGAACAAGCTCAATGTATCCTGTAGCTACTGTAATAAGACAGGACATGTCAAGTCTAGATGTTTTAAACTGAAAAGAGATAGGAAGAAGAAAGTTACTCCAGACACTGACGCAACATTCATAGCTTCTGCATTCCTTGCTAGGGATGACGGCTGGTTCGTGGACTCCGGATGTACTACCCATATGTGCAACAATCGAGAATGGTTTATGAACTATAAAGAAAATAAGTGCAATAATAGTATTATGACTGCTAATAATGAGAAGTTAAAATGTTTAGGATCTGGTGATATCTACATAAGAACTAATGATAATTCGGTAAGAATGATTCAAAATGTTTTGTATGTTCCTCAACTATCTGCCAACCTTTTATCTGTTTTTAGATTAATAGAAAAGGGTTACACGGTTTATTTTAGTCAAGAAGGTTGTAGCATTTATGAAATTAATAGTTGTAAAGTCTCTGGCAACCCAATTGTATTTGCCCCAAATGATAATGGTATTTATAAATTGAATGGGAAAGTGTGTAGGTCTGGTATGTCTTTGCCATCAGTGCACTCTTTGCTTCTGTGTGAAGAAACATCACATAGACAGAAGTCACTGAGTGCTGCAGTCACTGCTGCGTCTACAGTGTCCATGGATATGTGGCATAAAAGGCTGGGGCATCTCAGTTTGTCAGGTATGTGTACTCTTAGAGGTGGTGGTGCTATCGGTATTCTGTTTCAGGATGGAGATGGAGCGACTCTAAAGGAATGTATTCCTTGTCTTCAAGGGAAGATGTCTGCCCAGCCGTTTCCGGAGCGAGAAGCCAAGCGCACCAGTCAACCTCTCGAGTTAATACACAGCGACGTCTGTGGCCCTATCCAAACGAGCAGCTGGGGGGGAGCAAAGTACTTTGTTACGTTCACAGATGACCATACACGGAAAACATTTGGATATTTGCTTCGAAATAAATCTGAGGTAATTACTAAATTTATTCATTTTAAAAATCTAGTAGAGAAGCAATTGGGTTTACCTGTTAAGATTTTGCGCTCTGATGGCGGAGGCGAGTACTGTAATGTTAAGTTTTCAACATTGTTGAGGAATGAGGGCATTATTCACCAAAACACTGTTCCCTATTGTGCACAGCAAAATGGTGTGTCAGAACGCCTTAATAGAACTCTTATGGAGAAAGCTCGGTGCATGATGTTGGGAGCAGGTCTCTCTGAGAAATTCTGGGGTGAGGCAGTCATGACTGCAATTTACTTAAAGAATAGGAGCCCTACCAAGGCCCTTTCAGGACAGACTCCAGAGAGTATGTGGACTGGGTCAAGGCCAGACCTTAGTCATCTCCATGTGTTTGGTTGTGTTGCATATTCGCTTGTCCCTAGTCAAAAGCGTCGTAAACTAGACGCAAAATGTAAAGAGTACATTTTTGTAGGCTATAGCGAAACCTCAAAGGGATTCAGACTATCTGACCCTTTAAATCCTCAAAATGTTTTAATTTCTAGAAATGTAGCGTTTTTAGAAGAAAAATTTTATAAAAATAACATTACCAGTATTAATAATCATGAATTTATTTCTTATGAATTGACTAATGATCACAATTTTATGAATGAATTAAATTCTAGTGATAATAATATTAATAGTCGTAATTTTGAACTGAGTTCCAATTCTAGTAAAAACACTGTGCTGAATTCAAGCCCTAATAAGGAGCTGAATATCAGTAGTGGTACTGTATTGGATTCTAGTCAGGTAATAGAACCAAATTTAGCTGAAAATGACAGTTCCACTGAGACTAAGAGTAACTCTTCGGTGATTTCAGATAGTACTGAGTTGTACTGCACTGGCAGCGAGAACGAAGACGGTTCCACTTCATCGCCTGTTCGCAGCACGCGCCATGAATATGTAACCTCATCTCCCGAGGTGTCAGCTGGAGGGGAAGAGATTGCTGTGCCGCCTGTTGGCTCTGGCACTCGGTCAGTCCGCAGTACTCGTTCTAAACCTCCTGCCAGGTATGCAGATTACGAAACTGATTTTACTATGATGGCTCAGGGTCTGTCATATGAGGAACCTTCCACATATGAGGAACCTTCCACATATGAGGAAGCTATTTCTTGTCCTAACAGTCAAGAATGGCAAGCCGCAATGCAGAATGAATATGATTCCATTACTGCGAACAAGGTATGGAAACTTGTTGATCGACCACCTCATGAAAATGTAATAAAATGTAAGTGGGTTTTTAAGAGAAAACATGATGCAACTGGTAAATTCGATAAGTGCAAAGCCCGTTTGGTTGCTAGAGGATTTACACAAGTCGAAGGCATTGATTACAATGATACTTTCTCACCTGTTGTACGACATTGTACGATGCGGATTTTGTTCTCTTTGGCTAACGAATTAGACTTAAATATCGACCATGTTGATGTTGCCACTGCTTTTCTTAATGGAGATTTACAAGAAACCATATACATGGAGCAGCCTCCAGGTTTTAGCATTAATAATGATAAAAACAAAGTTTGTTTGTTATTAAAAGGAATATACGGCCTTAAGCAAGCCAGTAGAATTTGGAATGAAAAAGTCCATGTATTACTATCTGACAATGGCTATAGTCAAAGCAAATGTGAGCCTTGTGTTTATGTAAAACGTTTAGGTCATGATATTACAATAATTGCATTATATGTGGATGATTTTTACATATTTTACAGCTCCAAGAAAAATGTATTGCTACCTTTGTTGGAGAATAATTTTAATGTTAAAAACTTAGGTGCTCTCAAGAGCTGCTTAGGTATAAATGTAACTAGAGAAAGACCTAAAGGAATTTTAAAATTGGATCAGTCTGAATACATTAAAAATTTACTGTTACGTTTTGGTATGCAGAACTGTAAAGCCGTCAAAACACCAATGCCTGTAAATTGTAAATTTGCACAGTCAGAAAGTGTTAGCTTATGTGATGATGAAACTTATCAATATAGGCAACTTATGGGATGTCTTATGTACTTGTCAGTTTGCACAAGACCTGATATTTCATATGCCTGCAGTCAACTAAGTCAGTTTAATAATTGTTTTAATAAAACACATTGGCAGGCAGCAAAACGCATACTGCGGTATTTAGCGGGGACAATTAACTACTCTTTATGTTTTATAAAAAGTGGTGAATTTAACTTAACTGCTTATACTGACGCAGACTGGGCCAATGACCCCAATGATAGGAGATCTTATACTGGGTTTGTTATTAAGTTGGGAAGTAACACAGTAAACTGGGAATCACGTAAGCAGCGCTGTGTCGCACTCTCAAGCACAGAGTCAGAATATTTAGCAATTGGTGATGTCTGCAAAGACATTTGTTTCATTAAAAATTTCTTATCAGAGATTATACCTGGGAACATCAATATCATTGTTTATAATGATAATCAAAGTGCACAGAGACTGTTAGAAGTAAAAGAGTACTGTCATAAACGCACGAAACACATAGATATAAGGTATCATTATGTGAAAGATTTAATTAGAAATAATGTGATGTCTATAAGATACTTACCTACAAATGTAATGATTGCAGATGTCCTTACAAAACCTTTGTGTTCTATGAAGCATGCTGAGTTCATTAGCAGTATGAACATTAAATAGATTATGTATATTATATGTAATTGAAATATATTTTATACATGCATGTGCATGTTTAAATATAATGTTATGTACTTAATTGAAATGTATGATGCATGCATGAGAATATGCATGTAAATATAAGTGTAACGTGTTTATGCAATTGTATATAAAATGTTAGAATTTGGAATGTATATTGATTGCCTGTAATATTTAGCACATGGAAATTGTTTCGTTTGAGTATTTTTAACATAACTTTCGGTTTGTGAGAAGGGGAAGTGTTGAATATGGTATCTCACAATCCTTTTTATGGTATAGCAACACAGGCGGCTTACTGTCAATCGTTTTACCTTTTGTTTTACTTCCGTCTGCCGCCTTGACTTTGACTTCAGAATTAATTATAATAAATTAAATCCTTTTGTATTAGACATCCTAAAGTGCAATCCTGTATATTTATTTTAACAAATAAATCATTGGGATTCTCATCAACCAGCTGTGGGTTTTATTTATGTATCGACACCGAAGAAGATCACGTTGTAGCACGACACGATCCACCTGCCATCCATCAATATTGAGGAGGCCTATGTCCAGCAGTGGACGAATACGGGCTGATGGAGGGATGGAAGTACCTTCATTAGGTCCTTTTATAGTATTGAGACTTGCAGTTTTACGCATATCGCGCATTTCACGCATTTTAGCTTCATATTCTCGATTACGCCTTTGGTACTCTTCAACTGTCAACGAAGGTCTAGACTTGGCGAAGTCAATACCTGAAAAGACAAACCAAATAAATAAAAATAACTTTGTCTACTCCTATAAAACATGATAATGTAAGGTATGAACATTAAAAGCGCTTTTATAAGTGTACCTAGGTAAATATTATTAGAGTGCATTACAAACTAGAAAATATCAATCAGAAACAAATCCAAAGACAAGAATTTGAAAAAATTCCCCGGGCCAGGATTCGAACCTGCGACCTCTTGTTATCAAGACAAGCGCGCTGCCAATTGCCAATTTACCTAGGTACTTACATTGTTTGCCCGATGTTATAATATTAATAACACCGCGATTCTGCGCTGTATTTTGCCCATTTTATTATAACATCGCAGAAAAAAGGGTGGGGTCAGGCGGCAATACCGAACAAACGCACCTGAACTTTATGAACGAGTGTCTTTTTTATCATTATTCGTAAAATTGTTAGTTGAAAATATTATAAATAAAGTCACGTAAAGACGATATTTTAAATAAATTATTGTGTTCAAGGACATAATTAAACACTAGGTTGGGGCATTCGTGCAGTAAACAAGCACTCGTATCCCAATGTCTTCCATTATGTCACAGTTGCACAAAATACAATTTGCGGATGCCGAAAACTGGCGATAGTACCCGTGAATACGAACAACTTTCCGTTAAAAAAAAATGAAAAATCGAGAAAAAAAATGTGTATTTTACATGTAAAATACATTTTGGTCGGGTATATGTAACTTTTCTATAGAACAGCTGATTTTTTTTTCGCGGGTTGGCTCCATAGTAAAATTTGGTCGTACGGACGAGTACTATCGCCAGTTTCCAGCTTCCGCAACTTCAACTTAACACCCAATATGGTGAAAGCGATGTCTTCGTTTAGCCATTTGTGAACAAACAGACAGGCTTTCGCTGTACAGGTTTCTGTTTTTTATCAGAATCTTAAGGATGTTAGTATTGCTTAATTTTTTTACGATATGGTAATTTTATTTCGAGTTGTTAACCCGCCGGGGCCTTTGTAGAAAGAACTCTTGAGCGTTTTTCTCATTGTTTTTTTTCTTAGTTCTTAGCTTTCCTCCAGATGTCACTGTCTATGTCAACATAGATAAAATATGTTTCGCAGCAATCAATGTCAAAGTGTTTTTTATTTTGTTTGGAATGTATGCAAATTTTGTCTTTGATTATGTTGCTAAAGTATACGACAGTGCCAGCCATCTAGGAATCTTATTGAACACTAAATTTGACACAAGGAAAAACGCTCAATTCACGCATTTTCGATTGGATTTGATAGATTTAGCGGTAAGTATTTTGTAAAATATGAGTTGACACTCGCACACTATACATATCAGTGGATTCCTTAGGAATCGCTTCAGTTACACCGCAAAAAACGAGCCTACACAATTAAGACGACGCCCCTGTAATATCCTTCTAGACCCGGGGCTCTACCGCGTAATTCTCATTTGTATCAACTTCAAGCAAATGCATGCGAAATTCAACGCGTGCAAAAGAGATGGCATGTTAGGCGGACGTCGTCGCACGCACGTCAAATTTCAATCTCAAGTTGATGTTGATGAAAATGAGAATTACGCGGTAGACCCGCCGGACGATGCCATTACAGCACAAATACTGGAACTCTCTCCCCCTGAGAATGTCCCTGAGGAGTCTGTAGGCTGTATACGTCTATGCACCGAACATACGATAACGCCACACACTCCACGCCGCCGCCGGCTAATACACAACTAAGACTCAGTAACACACTTTTAAGTGTGCTGGCTTTAAACGAACACCTCATTCATCACAGCCCCCTTAGGCTGGAGTCTCTCCCCTGTGGTGCTCAAATGTGCATCAATGAACTAATTTGAGGCAGGGACTATCTGTTCCGCCTCATCCATGGTAAAGTTTTTAAGGCCAAAAAGCCAAAAACACATAAAGAAAAAAAAAAGGAATCGCTTAGTATAAATATAGACGCGGTTCCGAGCGGAATCCATTCCCGTTCTGATCTTCTAACGAGCAACATCAGCAATACTGGCAGACCTCAACTGGCATTCCAAGGAAATATGTCTTTCTCTTCAATCCCTGAAATTATTCGCAGTAACTAGTTGTGGGTCAGCGAAGGGGCCGTCACCTACTATTGATTTATTCTGTGGTCTATTGTCTATACGTACCTACTTGAGGTATATTCGGTGGCTTTTTGTATATTTAGATAAAATACGAACCTCTCAAAGAAATATCATGCTGATGTTGCACTCTATCGATAGTCTTGACATAGTCTGAGGAAATCTTCCTCACAATTTTCTTCCCATGCTGAAGATTCAGTAGTTCCTCGTAATTTACTGGCAGTTCCATTGAATGCCTAAAGTAATTCTTGGTGGAATTCTCGCTCATGGTCACTCGGGAGTAGGTCAACAATTGCATTTGCTCTTCATGTTTCTCAGATAAAGGCCTGTATGTAAGAATTGACACTTTGAAGGCTTGCTGGGTTCCGTGCTTTTTAGTGTCAGTTTACTCTAGCTAATTAAAAATCAGACTATTTAGTGGTTTTCTAAAACAGTGATGATTATACATATCGATGAACAGTTCATCCGAAGTAAAAATGTCTCTTCAAGCTATAATAAATATTAAAAAACTAAAAACCAAGTATCATAATTCATAATAATATATCTAAGCAAGATCTCTTGAAGCAATATTAAATTGATAATTAAAAAATATATTAAAAACTAAACACGAAGTATCATCATAATTCATGATAGTACAAGGTGAATTTGTAAACATCGTCCAAATTCATACTGGAGCCTTGGTAAGTGATCAGCATCATGAACCAATAACGATTTTAGTAAAATTCATAGAATGAAGTTTCGACTCCCGAAGTCGAAATTTCATTATACGAATTTCACAAAAATTGTTATCGATTCATGATGCTGATCAGTTATCAAGCCTCCAGTATGAATTTGGACGATGATCAAAAAGTCACCTTGTATATCTAAGCAAGATCTCTTGAAGCAAAAGCTATTTCTGCTGGGCATAATAAAATGAAGATGCTTACTTGAAATCCTTCAAAGTGGGTACATCCTCACGATCATCAGGCATGGCGTCTTGATACAGTCTCGTCATGACCGAATGCCGCCCCAATTCCTTGTTTCCATCGTCATAGTCGTTGGTTACTGAATCATCACGACAAGTACCCAGGTCATCTGGTTGCGATTCTATTATACGAACTTTTCTGTAAATGATAAGCTCAATTTACGTAACCTCAAATTGCAATGTAAAACTTTTAGGATTTTGAAATTATTTAAGTGTTTTCACGCTTCCTCTGTCGTTTTCGAGGATTCCTATTCTTGAAAGGGGAAGAGGAATTATTCATCATTAACACTAGAATCTAAGCACACTCACCTCTTTCATTCCTCAGTACCCGTAGCACAGTGATTAATCGCGCGCGACGCGGCTTAGTTGAATTACAAGTGCGAGGAGAGTGACATATACAGTTTAGTCGCAAAAACATCGTGTCACACTCCTTTTTATTTATTTTGGTGTACAATAAAGAGTATTTGTTTTGTCTTGTCTTGTCTTGTCTTGTCTCGCACTTGTGATTCAACTTAGTTGCGTCGAGCGCGATTAAAAACTGTGCTAAGGGTGCAGGATGTCTTAAAATAAGGTATCTTCTACAAAATTTCTTGATTCGTCACGTACCTAAACTCCGGCCGTTCATTCGAGAGAATGGTGACGTTTGCAAATGTCAGGGGTTTAAACCTTTTCTTTACTGTTTTGCATTTCAATATTTTATATTTATCATGATGATTTTAGGGTAGATTGTATATCGTTAAAAGGTCCCATTTGTTAATAAAAAGTATTTTTGTCGTATATATTTTCCACTTCCTAGTACAAAACTTAATGAATCAGCTGACTCAATTTCTACGTAAAAGTTAAAAAAAAGCGTAAAAAATATAATTTTTGGCGAAAAGTTGTCTATTAGCGATACTGTCAAGTTATTTCTGTCAAATCAGCAATCATAATGCCTGCAGTATGAATCCTCGAATTTTTGAATCAACATTTCAGAAAAAGGTTTATAATATCTGCGGTGTAAGGCAGTGTTGTCGTATTATAAAACTGATATACCTTACCAAATAATAATATCGTATATATATTCTATTCCAGGGTTTTTATTTGTAAAAAAAGTTTAAATAATCATGATTTGGATTTATTTCGTCCCATTTGTTGTACCGTTGATATTTTTTTAACGTGCCTTTATTTATTTTTGTCGTGAAGAAGGTCTTGTTGACTTGTAGTATTTTTTCGAGATATCGCCACACTCCATCTGTCATCATTCTCTCGAATTAACGGCAGCAGTTTAGTTCAGATTTTTTCAAGGTGACTTTATTTTTTGTAGTCTTTGCTAAACCGGACTACGTTGATGATAAAGACTGAAAAGTAACATCCCACCAAGAACATTTCATGTAAAGAAGGTTGCCAAGACCCATAACCATAACTCATAACCAGGGATAGGATAATCGGATCGATATATACCTAAAGTTGGAAAAATCCTTGAAAAAGTTTGTAGGTGTAGAGTCGGATTCTTAAAATATTTTATATTTTGATAGTGAAAATTATGGAAATTACGGCATTCCTTAAAAGGTTACGATGATGTACCCTAATACTTAATAGATGTTACCGTAAATTTATATTATTTAGAAATTGTATACAATTCCTAGGAAATTTATAAAATGCCAAGCTGATTTATCTATTTGTTTATTTAGTTTTATTTTTGATTGGACTTCTGTTTTGCCTTTTGCTCTTTTCGGCCTAAATAACCATGGCATTTTATAAATTTCTTAGGAATTTTATTAAATTCCTATTTTTAGGGTTCCGTACCTAAAAGGTACAAAAGGAATACTTTATATTCTCTGCTTATGGTGAGACTCCGTTGTCGGTCAGTCCGTATGTCACAGCCTCATAGCTTTAGCACCGTTAAAGATAAATACATGAAATTTGGCACAAAAATAGCATTAATTTGCCCACATATTAGGGTGTAAAAAAAATATGAAAAATTGGAAATTGTTCAAAATATTTCCAAAACAAAAGTGAGAAAAATCAAAAATATTAGCCTAAAAATACAATATGGGTATCAAATTGTAGGTATTAAAAAGTTGATTCTAAAAATATATATTATTTTTATTATATATTTTATTATATTATGTATCTATATTAATGGTCATTTGAAGTTGTGCATTTGACATTATACGGATCCTTAACCGATTTGGCTCATGTTTGAACTAAAAAAATATTTTTATCTCATGTACTCGCCTATGACGTTCCGATCAACGATTCTAGATTCGAGTTATCGTCGGACAAACATACATTCATACATACTGTAGTCTTAATAAATGTTTCGTCGTTATTTTCGTCGCAATAATGCCGCCAAATTAGAATTTGTCCCGTCCCGTGTTTGTTACGTTAGATTTCAGGGGGGGATACATCCCAAATCCAAGGGGGGGTCCCCTTGGATACATGCTTGCTGGAACATGGCGAGTCGCTTGGCGGCATAGTTTTGTCACAAAATAGATACTACCAGAAGGCCGACTCGACGACGACGGAGCGAAAACAGACGCACACATGCATAGACGAGCACGTATGATGATCTCGGCAGAATTTCGTATTGGCATTTGACCGACTTCATCCGAGATCGTCGTACGTACGCGTCTATGTGTGCGTGTGCCTGTTTTCGCTAGTTATGCGGAGTAAACCTTCTGTAAGTGGTTATTTTGTGGTTTCGTCATGAGTGTGGTGACAAGCTACGGCCGAATACCACCAATAAACAGTCAAGTTCCGATGACTTTCTGTTATGACCATCGATACTACAGACGACATCCTAGACAAGACATAGAATGACAATATTCTTTTTACGTTACGTGGCCACACGTCATTAAACTTATCGAGTCTCTATAAATTTGGCGTTGTAATCAAATAACTTTTAACCGAACCCCAATAATTTAAAAGATAATAAAGAAACGTTAGTAGAACACATTTTAAATGTACCTATAAACAATTAAATTTAGAAGTCAAAAATATATTAAAAAAATGTAACTTGGAAATATAAAATGTATGGTTATCCAAGCCATTTATACACGGAACAATAAAAATAACTTTGCAAGATCTAATTGTCTTTTCTCTTCAGGTGGTCATCATTTCTTTGGATTTTACGGAAATCTTTAAGAGCGGTTTAGCAGCCGGATTGTGAAAAACCCGTCTTTTTCCAAATCAACAAAAATTACAAAAAAAAAAAAATATTGGAAATTTTTAAAAATTCTAATTTACAGAAACCAATGGAAACTGCGATGGCAACATAAACAATGCAGGTAAATAAGGTTCTGTTGAATAACTATTGAGTGAATTTTGAAATAAAGGTGACTTCGGCGGAAAAATTAGCAACACGATTCGTGGTGGTTGAAATTTCGAAGAAAAGCATATTAAAAAAAGTTCTTATTAGCTTGCACTGCAACATGGCTGTTACGTTAGTCGCTGCGGCTGACAAGTGCGAAAATAGCGTGTTATTAATTAATTTTATGTGAAATAAAATGAATTTCCAAGAACTGAAAAAACGAAATCATTTTATATTATTTTGTCTAAAAGTTTATACATTTTTATACTGTTTCGATAAAAACTGCAGCAGTTATGTTGTTACAAGTGGACAAAAAATCGAGAAATAATTACTTAGAATTTTTCTTCTATTAAAAAATGCTATAAAAAATGGTTACAAATTTACTCAGTTCAAGGTCATTGCGTTGGGAGAAACCTTAAGTGTTCAGCTGTTTCAGCGATTAATTAGAAAAAGGCGGGTTTTCCCAATCTGGCTGCAAAGTATGAATTTTGTATTCATCCAGTTTTTATTCTTTTAAAAAAGCCTTCCTGTATGCACAGCACTAGCGCGTACACTTTCATGTGTTGTCTTATGGTAATTTTATTTGATTTTGGCTTGAAATAGTTGGGGATAGTAACCTAATAGACGTAAAAATGGATTGGGTCTTCTCGTTATCATCTTTATGTTTTATTAACTCTGTCATTCGTCGCCTCGCTGCATGCAGCCGTTTTTCTTCTGCGGTTACTGGTTCATATACTATTCTGAAATATTACGAGAAACAACAATTATTTATTATTACAATGGCACCTTATTTTTTGACAGAACGTGTCGCGACGTAAATGCTCAAACGTGTTAATTACAGTACCCGGCAGAAAATATTACACACCGGTTATTTTTTGTCTTCGTTCGTAGAGCCACAAAATAGATTCCTACATACAGAAGGCCAGCTTCATACAACCAGCAAAAACAGGCGCACGCACACAGACGCGTACAACGATCTCGGTCGAAGTCGGTGGAATTCCAATACGAAATTCTTCCGAAGTCGTAGTACGTACTCGTACGCGTCTATTCGTATGTGCGTCTGTTTTTGCTGGAATGGTGGCATTCTGTTTCTACTATTTTGTGGTAGAGCGTCGTCTCCGTCACCCCGACTTTTGTATACCTATCAAACCGAGTCTCATTCTAAAGGACGATGTGTAATATTTACTGCTGGGTACCGTATCTTAGAAGTATTTTGTTATACCTAACAATGTCTAAGTAGATGCACTAGACTACGCCGCCCCCCTCGAATAAAATCATGCCGGCATGGGCACTCTAGGAAAAAATTGAAAAATCTTCGGTAACGTGACTGACGTCACATTAACCCTCTTATTTCTCACAATCGTTGAAAAAATAGATCGCAGTCCTGATCGTGGCCCGGATTTGTACTGCATTGAAGAACCTGTAGATTATACCTATATGACGTATGCTTGACAGACTTTTCCCTGTACTAAAACTTAAACCAAAATTAAAAGACTAAACAACGAAAAATTTACTTACTTGGAAGGTCGAACCGTTGCTCTGACATGAAAAGAAATGAAAAACTCATGAAACATGTAATATTCTTTTAACAAAACAGGTAAAAATATACATACATAAGTATACATGTTATCGGAAATAAACGTAATTCAGGAATTTTATAAAATTCCAAGGAAAGTTGTAAAATGACAAGCTAGTTTAAGTAGATTAGGAATGTTTATTTTATGGATCAATATTTGTAATGTCCGAACAGATTGAAATTGAAAAATGCCTCAAATTAGAGGGCAATATGACAATAATGATTAAAGGTATAAAATTTACGGAGCTTTATGAATAAATTTTTTCACTTATTGGACAAAATAATTGATTAAAATAACTATTTTATGTGAAAATCACTAAAACATTAAACTAGGCTGTATTAACGACAGACACGAATCGTCCCCATAGCCTCCCCTCCCTGTATCCACGCCCGTTTAATTCCTAGAACGAGATTAAACATTTTATAAAATTCCTAGGATCTGTATATAATTCCTAGGAATTGTACTTATTAAGGAATCATACTGACCGTAATGTTCTGAGACCTTCATCCGTAATGGTGCGTGATCTGCAATTATATGAATAAAGTGATTATTTTCAATAAATCGTATTTGATTTACAGTTCACCCTTGTCTTATGCCACTTCTTCTTTAGATATTACTAGCTGTTGCCCGCGACTTCGTCCGCGTCGAAGAAGATATTGCGGCCACAGTGTAATCCCTTGGGAATCCCGCAATAATTGGTATCCCAGTTTTTAGGGTTCCGTAGTACTTAAAAGGTACAAAAGGGACCTTTATGGTGAGACTCCGTTGTCCGTCCGTCCGTATGTCACAGCCTCATAACCACAGAACAATAATTTTAATTTCTGTGCTCATAACTTTAGCACCATGAAATTTGACACAAAAATAGCATTAATTTGCCAACATATCACAGTGTAAAAAAAATATGAAAATTTGAAATTGTTCAAAATATTTCCAAAACAAAAGTGAGAAAAAAAATTTATTGAAAAAAATGTCGATTATAGATCATACATAACTGACCAACAGTGGCGTGCACAGAACTTTTTTCCGGAAAAGCAATCAGAAGGTCAAGTACGACAATAAAAAAAATATGAAATTTTTTTAATTACACTTTGAAAAAAAAAAGTTTGTATGACGCCAGGGTAGGCACTGCCTTTCCTAGAGTGAACATTTTCATACAAACTTTTTTTTTTCAAAGTGTTATTTAAATTTTTTCATATTTTTTTTATTGTCGTACTTGACCTTCTGATTGCTTTTCCAGAAAAAAGTTCTGTGCACGCCACTGCTGACCAATTACAGAAAAACTGTAGCTATTTAAAAAAAATTGAGCGCAAATGAGAAATATAAAAAAAGAAGTAAAGAAGATATAGTTTATCCTATATATTTTATATATTTATCATGTAATTATAATATATTATAATATATTTATATGATATTTACATTTATATTTAGATACATTTATCCTATAAATCCTTGATAATCCATTAAAACAATTAGGCCCCCCCCCCCTTATCTCTAAAACTCGTGGACCGAAAAATATGAAAAAAATAATGGTAATGTGTTCACGTAAAGATTAAAGGGCAAATAAAGCGGTTGAGAAATTAACTAAAAAAAAAATGTCAAAATTAAATTTATCATCCACAATACGGAACCCTAGGTACGCGAGTTTGACTCGCACTGGGCCGGTTTTGTTAAATTGAACAGTGATCTCCCTTCCTTCTTTCTTTGTAACCCACGCCTCATTGCTGATGATCGAACAGTGGTAACAGCATCAAAACCCGTTCAGTAGCTTTTGCGTGACGCATGAAATACTATCAACAAAAACATCTATAGGCCTTCAAAGCTAGGAATTAATATTTGCTATGTAACTTCTAACAGTAGAAAAGTTAATTTCCAAAATGTTTAAATGATTATTACTTCTTTTTCTGACCTACGATTTTAATAAAACAAAGCTTATATTTTGCACCAAATTAAATTCTGTACAACTGCGAAAATAACACGAAAATCCGTTCAGTAGTTTCGGAGATGTGCGCGAACAAACAAACAGACAGACAGAAAAGATTTCTAAAAATCGCTGATGTGTTCTATTCCTCTTCTATAACCACCCACTTTCTATTTTATAAATTTTCTTCAAACAGACACACTGGGTTCTACTGTTTTATTATAAATGGATATGTATATTGATGGATTTATAGTAAAGAAAGGTAAAAGAAATAATCTATATTCTTGAAATTTTGGAGGGAAGTGAGTGGAGACTGGGTATAAGGTGTTTCAAGAAGGCGTCACCTGATGAATCGCCCGCGCGGCAAGAGGTAGGTGGGAGCGGAGAAATGTTCAGGTGTTTCGGAGGTGAAGCGCAGGGGCGCGTAGCAGGGAGCTCAAACCACACTCTCAGACACAAAATAACCACTTACAGAAGGTTTACTCCGCATAACTAGCGAAAACAGGCGCACACACACATAGACGCGGCGTACGTACGACGATCTTGGATGAAATCGGTCGAATGCCAATACGAAATTCTGCCAAGATCATCATACGTACGCGTCTATGCATGTGTGCGTCTGTTTTCGTTCCGTCGTCGGGTCGACCTTCTGGTAGTATCTATTTTGTGCTTCAGTTGTGTGGTTCATCTATAGTACTCACTACCCACTACAGCGCATATGGAGATAGGTTCAATAATTTTTAAACTGTGGTGTGTGGGGCGCGCGGGCGCGGGAAAATACTGCGCAGACTGACAAAAGCCAACCTCATCACGCGCCTTCTGTTACTGGCCAGGACTACCTATTAAATCTTATCTTGGTCTTATCCGTTTGAGTGGCCTATGAATGTCATTCGAAATTAGGGGTCAACAAGTCACAGTTGTGGAATCAATTCTTACCTCGTTTTAATATCGTCCAAGATATTTAAATCTACTTTGTTCGCTTTGGCAATATTTCTAACAACCGCACCACAAAAACTCGCAGAATCGGCACGCAATCTGAAAATATATTCTTGTTTAGTATACGTATTGTGAAAACGGTCAATCCATTCAAAAATAGTTATTACTTTATGTATTTCCTCATTTCCTTTTCATCTTCAGAATTCAGAGATTCGTCTGCAAAGCAAATCACAATTTGAATACATACATACGAACGAGTACGTATAAAATATGTGCAGGAAATAATGGTAGTCATTAATTACATTCACGCGGGTGAAACCGTGTGCAAAAGCCTATTAAAATATATGTAAGTACCTACTTAAGGGTGCATATAAAGTCAGATTGAGCACCTCATTTTGTATCAATTAAATCTGAACTATACAACGTGTAACAGAAAGGTGTAACCATATTTGAAGAGCTTATTCAGTCAATAATAAAGAACAACTTTTACTATGGAGCCAATCCTGAAACTTCAAAAAAAATCTGCCCTTCCATACATTTCAGTAAATTAACAGTAAAATTTTTTTAGAGTTACAGGGTTTGTTCCATAGTAAAAGTTGTTCTATACCATTAACTGAATAAACTCTTCAAATATGGTTACACCTTTCTGTTACACGTTGTATATGACGTTTCCATTTAGTTTAAAATAGCGCGCTCTAACCGTGGCTGTAGACTTTTCTTCTGTAGCTGTAGGTACGACCACCATGAAACACGCGCTCACGAAAAACTGAGTCTTCTAAATGAAATTATTAAAATATTATAAGACTCACTCACCGTAACTTGACACTATTTCATAGTCAAAATATTTGCATGTATGATGTTAGCGTTTAACTTTGGCTGTGAAAACTTGCCAAGTTTTGTTTATTTTTTTATGGTATATATATTCAGTGGCAAGGACCCTAACAAACTTTCTTTTAAAACAAGTGAAGATCGTTGTACCTACATATTGCAGTTTTGTTATGAGGTTATGTATGACCATAGATAAATTTATTTATCTATGGTATGACTGAAGGAACCTCCATAAACCTCGGCATCTAATTTGATCTCACTCATTTTTTCGGCGAAGCCGGCAATCCAGAACTACCTTCGTACTGAACTCTGTTTTCACATTTATGTTTTTAGTGGGATCTTTTATACTTACCAGATTCTTCAGGAGAATTGGGTTCCTCGACGAATTTAGCAAGCATTGCTTTGTTAACTTTCACCTGTTGTTTTAGCACGTAAGGCTGAAGGTCGGATTCTAAGCAGTAATCGCCTTTTAGTAACCTATGAAACAAGGTAAACATCGTCTTTGGTATCTACGGGGAGGAAGGGAAAAGCCTGTGCACTTAGATTGCTGACTTCTTGAATGAACTATCAATACGACTGGTCATTAAGGGTTGCTCATCTGATCTTATGGACATCAAAGTCGGAGTTCCTCAGGGGTCAGTTCTCTCCGCAACGCTTTTCCTGCTGCACATAATCGATTACGATCTACTGCAAATCAAATGAGATATTTGTCTAATGCAAAGGACAGAATTCGTTTAAGCAGAGAGGCCATGGTAGAGCAAACCCTCGAAGCTGTAAGTAACCGACTGGGGCGATGCCACCTTGGGCAATTTTGAAACACAGGCGTCTGTGTCAAAATATCTCCGACTTTTCAAATACCGTCACGAGCTGTTAAATGTCCAACCTATATCTTTTAACCTAACTTTGGGAGTTTAATCAAGTAAAAGGCGAAACCTGCTGCTTTTTGCTTATATTAGGATTTAAGGTTATCGTACAAAATCTATTTTTGCCCTTGTACAAAGCTC
The DNA here is from genome assembly GCA_934047225.1 of Ypsolopha sequella. Taxonomy (NCBI): domain Eukaryota; kingdom Metazoa; phylum Arthropoda; class Insecta; order Lepidoptera; family Ypsolophidae; genus Ypsolopha; species Ypsolopha sequella. The sequence continues at coordinate 18,272,594 of OW203996.1, forward strand.
AAGCTCGGTCGTGTATGGATTACTGCCGCCTCATTTGGGACGGCTCTGCTAAGTATCAGCTAGCTGCCCTGGCCCGGTAGCATAGTGTTTAATGGCGTGGCGTGTGACGTGGCTTAGTTGAATCACAAGTGCGAGGAGCGTGACGTACTGTTTAATCGCAAAAACATTGTGTCACGCTCCTCGCACTTGTTATTTAACTAAGTGGCGTCTACGAGTGCTGGATTCAGTTTAGCGCCGCGCAATTAGAATCGTTAGCGATGAATCGGTAATGGATGCTTATTACCAAAACCTCGAACACTGCCGAAATATTGATTTCCTTTCGGTTTTTATTTTAGAGAGTGTGCGCAGGAATTACACGACCTAATATTGTACGAACCACTGGACGGATTTCAATACATCATTTTAAAGGGAACACACAGTGACCATTTTAAAGAATTTATGCTTCACAAGGGCGAAGCCACTGTATGTCATCTTATTTGCGCGTAATAAGTATTTAATCAGGATAATACTAACTTTAACAAATTATATTCTGAACTGACTTCTTTCGGATAAGGGACATCGGTCAATGGAAGATAGTAAGGTATCTCTTTTTTTACTGCAATTTCTGAACTACGGTTAAAAGAAATATGTTCATAATCAAGGTCTCCTCCTTCATAAGAATATGACTCCATGTCAAAACTTTGGCATTCATCTTCTTCGTCATTGACCAAGGTCTTATTATGGTCCACAGCGATGGCTTGACTTAATTCTGTATTTGTCTTCTCTAACGGCTCGTGAATGTCTCCTTTTTTACGCATGAACCTGTATATAAATACATTCTAGTACTTTATGAACGGCAACATAGGGATTAAGAATAACTTTAAGAGATTTGTTTACCTCTTCGTTTCATGGACATTTGACAATAAAAGCGTATTTACTCCACTATTTTTATCACCTTCTTCCAAGATCTTAAATACATTGTTCAAAAGCTCCCCTGCTAAATCCAGCCTTAAGTTAAATCTGTCAGTAACCCGCTGAATGAAACAAGAAGGAACTGTTTAAACTACTGACTCCAGTTAAATAATCATAAATGAAACAATAAATCGAATGACCAGTGGGTCTACCGCGTAATTCTCATTTTCATCAACATCAACTTGAGATTGAAATTTGACGTGCGTGCGACGACGCCCGCCTAACATGCCATCTCTTTTGCACGTGTCGAATTTCGCATCCATTTGCTTGAAATTGATACAAATGAGAATTACGCGGTAGAGCCCCAGAACAGAGAGTTACCTCCCAAATCCATTCACCGAAAGCTACAAGATCTTCAATGTGACTTTGTAGAAATTCGTTGATCCTTCTTTTTGAGCCTATTTCGTGACATTCTAAATTCAAAATGCCAGCTTTAGCGATTCGTATCTGAAACTTTGGGGACTCGTAGTAAGTAGGAACAGCTTCGATTTTTTCGAGAGTCTTTGCGCCGTCTATAAGTTGGCCAAATGCGACGTATCTATTATCCATCCATGGCGATGGTTGGAGTAGAACAAAAAACTGCGTCGAACAGTCTACATGCCTGAAATTTTCCAATCTTTTATTTAAAGCCATCATTGTGGAAGTTTATTTCCAGGCACTATGATTAGTTCAGCATTATTATATTGTACCTTGCACAAATGTGTACCGTAGATACTTTAAATATGATCTGCTATTTAAAATAAATTTAAATGACTACAGGAAGAAGCGATATTTCAGTCAGTAGGACGAGAGAGTTTCAGCATTCAGATCCTATACCTGCCGTTTGAGCCTTGCACCAATGAATTTTTTGCATGGCATTTGCATATTTACCACTTGCTGAGCGGTGAAAACAATTTACGTGAGCCTAACCTATATGCTCTTAAAAACGTATATTTTTGCCCAAAGTAAGGCTTACAAGAAAACTCTTTATTGGTTTCATTTATTTTATTCTTATTATAAATTTGGTATCCCACTTCCACATCACGTAAATAATAATTTATTCGCCACCCAAAGGTTGACTGAAAGAAATAAGTGATAAGTCCGCCCTTGTACAACATCGTGTTTTCGAAACTGTGTATTCTATTTTTTTCAATTGTGTACGAGAAAGTGCGTATTCATTCAAAACCCAAGGAAGGGCTCCAGCACAATATTTTTTTAAAAGCTTCAAGAAGAACTTTTTTGTTCTAACCTGCCAGCATTCGCCATGCACAGCAATCCTCGTCTATCATGAGGGACAATGAAGTTCTCACATTCTAGATCAGTGCTCTTCAGCCCATAACCTCCGCATTGTATCCACCCGTCTTTCACTATGCGATGAATCGGTGTACCACCATAGCCACCTCTTTTCGAATTGCATAGACGTAGAAAGTTCTCGCAAGTCAATGGGGCAATATCTGTATATAACTACAAAGGGCCGTTAGAACGTGCTGTCCTAATTCGAAAGGGACATAATTTGAGCCCTTTATGTTTAATCCGTGGTTGGGGCTCATCCACGGATTAAACATAAAGGGCTCAACCAAGTGATGACAAAGTGGGAGTTGGGTGCTTCTAGTCGTTTTCGAGACAGAATTGACCTTGTCACGTAGATTTCCGCAAGCTACAATTTTTTAAGGACGAAGAAACTCTGCCTAAGGTTAGAGCAAAGTAATAACTTTGTTTTTCTTGTTAAAGTTAAAAATTGGAAACCTTTTTGGTTTGTGGCAATTGACGCCAATAGTTCAATATTACTGAGGTTATAAAGCATGAGTTTGAAGTTTAATTCACAATTAGTCATGATCTTGTATAAACAAAGTTGTTTTGAAAAGATCATGACTAATCGTGCATACAAATTCAAACTCTTAGTTTATAAATCTCACTAATACTGAACTATTGCCACAGACCAAAATGCTTTTCAGTTTTTTATTTCTTAGCAAGAAAAAAAATTTTCGGCCTAGCTCTCATTCGCCAAGCGTCTGCAGTATAACCGTGTAACGTGCGATAAGAAATTTCGTTCCAATAAATTGGTCCAATCGCAGCACAAAATCGCGGTGTTATAATGTAATGTTATAACATCGGACAGATATTGTAATTGATTTTGTTGTTGTAATTACCTTATTGTAGTAAGAGAGTAGATAAAAGTTTATACTTTACCATGAAGATGAATGTACCAACGATTTCATTCTCAAAAGCAATATGCATGTAAGCACAAGGTCTCTGAAAGCAGAATAAATGGTAAAAATACTTATGTTTAAGAAGCATTAACGTTATAATAAATAGCAAAGGGCTCTGTGGAAGACATATTAATAGAAAAGCAAATTATATTAGCAAAACGGAGTGCATCGAATGACATACGGGATCGTTGCTGCCTGAAAGAAGATCTACCCTGCGGTCCGAAATAGAATTACATCGCTAAAATCGATTACGAAAGTATGAAGTGAATGGCTTATGAGCCATTGTAATTCTATTTCGGAACGCAGGGCTAGTGACTAGAATAGGAAAAGGAATGCTTCGGTGGTTGTGACATGTAAAGAGGATGAATGAAAGTAGAGTGAAAAAAGTGTTTTATGGTGTGCAAGTTGAAGGTAGAGAGAGCTCGCCAGGCCGCCCTAGAAGACGTATGCTGACCAAATTGTCAACATATTGAAGAAAGGCAATGTCAAAAATACCTGGAATAGAAGAGCTCTAGATTCATGGATGTGGAAGCGGCGAAAGAGGTGTGTCAGGATAGTAGCAGATGGAAATCTGTAGTCTCTGTCTACCCCTCTGGGAGACAGGCGTTGAGTATAATGTATGTATGTATGTATGAAGCAAGCCTTGGGTAAAATCGGGGTGGGGGCACTGAAAAGACGTTTTGGGTTTCCTGTCGGAAACGGTACCACTAAACAGTATCCCTGGGGTGGGAATCTGTTGGCAGTGGGGGAGGAGGAGAAGTAGGAGGGGATACTCGTAAGTGATGTTAGGGTTCGATAAACCTTTTTGTGGAAATCGTATATATTAGGGTTCCGTAGTACCTAAAAGGTACAAAAGGAACTTTTATGGTGAGACTCTGTTGTCCGTCCGTCCGTATGTCACAGCCTCATAACTTTAGCACCGTTAAGGATAAAGACATGAAATTCAGCACAAAAATTGCATTAGTTCGCCCACATATTACGGTTTAAAAAAATATTAGAAAAATTTGAAATTGTTAAAAATATTTCCAAAACAAAAGTGAGAAAAAAATATATATTAGGTATCCTATACAAGTATTATCTCACATCCCCACTGCCAACAGATACACACCCCAGGGATACGGTTTAGTGGTAAAAACGAAAAAAACAAATAAAAATGAAAAACAAAGTTAACTTGTGCACTTTGTACCAAACGTCTGAACCTTTTCGGTTAAAGTATAAAATATTTTATCTTGAACATTTTTTTTAATAAATCATGAATTTGGAATGAAAATATTTACCCCAGAATTATTAACGTATTTAGCAAACTCATCCACACAAAGTTTTGGGATGTCCAAAATCGGATGATACATAAATCTTTTCTCTACATAATGGAAGAACTCCTTGCTTCCACCAAGGAGTTTGTCATTAAGTAGGACAATAACTGGGTTTTGAATACAATATGCTAGGCTGCCGTGAACTAATTTCAGATCGCTCCATCTTTTTGGCCACTCAACATCGGTAACACCTGAAGATAATTAAAAATGCATTAAATTTAATTAAATATGCACGTATACAGGTGTACAGGTAGGTAGTAGAGCTGACTGTGGAGGTACAAGCAGCTCACTCGCAACCCCCCCCCCCAAGCTATTCGGGGGAGAGTAAGAGAACAGCTCTCAAACAGGCACAACCAGATGGCCCACCATGCCTGGGACCGATTGATGGCGGTACAACAATCTCTAATTTCCCGGCCTTACAAAAAACATACTGGTGACGGGCAGCGGCGTCACTAGAGAGTGTTTCGGCACCGCGTTTACCAACCCGCCTGCCCAGCATGAGTGAGTATGCGGGCATTTCTTCCAGGAGGACCGCCAAAGGCGGCGAAACCTTGGAAAGGCCTCTGTCCAGCAGTGGACGATCCAGGCTGATGGATGGATGGATGATGCACGTATACCATATTGTCAGTTGTCTAGTTGTCTTCAAATCACATTAGATCCGACACGTCGCGACGTGTGTAGATAATAATAGAACAATAATAACATTATGGGTCGTGGGATATCATCACAGAACATATTAATAAGGAATATCATTAGGGCTGCCACCCTTCAAAAAGTATAGACCCGGAGATTTTGGAAAAGTCGCTAATTTATTAAATGAAAGATATACTTTTTAAATACATAGAATTAATTACAATACAATACAAATAAAATAGCGTTACTCGGACTTGCTTGATTTTTAGGGTTCCGTACTTAAAGGGTAACCAACGGGACCCTATTACTAAGACTCCCTGTCCGTCTGTCTGTCCCTCTATCCGTCTGTCACCAGGCTGTATCTCATGAACCGTGATAGTTAGACAGTTGAAATTTTCACAGATGATGTATTTCTACAATCTACATATAGGTAGGTATATTACCAGGGGGGAGTTCCTGGGTGATTGATTACTTGGACCTCCCTAAAGCAGCTTGCGTGTGCAATACGAATAGTACTGTTGATTAGCTAAATCCAAGATAAACACAATAGACTTCTAAATACAAAAAAGTTATGAAAAAATCTACGTCATACAAAAAAATGCGCCTTTTATAGTTTTGTGTATTATAAGCGATACCCTTTTTTGAAAATTATAATTACCTTTTAGGATAGGGGCTGCGTAAAGTTTATTTTTATATTTGTGGAGTACTTTGACCCAGTGTGCACAACGAACATAGGCTTCATGAGTCATGATACCAATGATAGTAAATCTATCTTTTGTAATGCGATTCTTCTTATTTTCTTGTACGTACGGATACGGAGGGTTATTGATAGAATTATGGTAACTTTTAAGATTAGCGATGTATTTTTTTTTTATGTAATTCTGCAGTGGATGGTAAGATTTATTTTTATCTTTATTTAATGCTTGAGGATTAAGCATGCTTGCAAACCTAAGGTGTCGGTAAAATTAAAACAATCACTTGTGGAACTGTGCAAGTTTACTGCGCTTTTGACAGCATCGTTTTTTAGCTTTTTAAAGGTATACAAACTACTTATTATTTTGTAATTTTGCTTTACATTTCGTGCGTCTCTGCCTCAGAATAAGGAATTCCTTATTCTGAGGTCTCTGCAATGCGATTTCTTGCGCACGAATACTTTACCATTTTACCATACGAAAATATGTCACAGAATTAACGTGAACCGAAGGAACAATCCAAATCTGGATCCTAGTCAAATCCTAAAATATTTCAATTTTTGCATTTCAATTTGTTACGTATTTCTTTTTTCAAGTTTTCAGGTTTATCGAACCTGTATGTGTTTCGCATGTATAAATTGTGATTTTTCTACTCTGAATATTTTTCTGGGTCTCTTTTTTTTTTCTTTTTCAGTTTGCATTTCAGTTTGTAACTTTTGAATTTCGGCACAGTTACACGGTAATCGAACCTGTTATGTATTTCGCATGTATAAATTATAATTTTTTCTACTCTGAATATTGTTCTGAGTTTATTTTTCTTTTCTTTTTTACAGGGATCCTTCTGCGTGTTTCTGGTGGTCGGCCAATTTTCCCCTCTCAACAAAATAAACGTTTTAGTGGGAGTGGGACGGTGTGGTTGTCCGGGTTGTGTGGTTGTGTTGTCAATAAATTAAACAACAATTTTTAGCCCGAAAATGATCCAGGATCATTTTCTGGCTAAAATAGTTGTTTAATTTATTGACGCCAGAAAAATGTTTACGTGGTATTCGAAAATAAAGTTCGTTATTTCATTGGGTGGGGTGGGATCACGAGGCAAAATGTTATTTTAAAGAAATTTATTTGTGGCTCGTTGACGTTTCCGGAGACCCAAGAGCTTGGCGCCGCGCATACCGTGCTACAACAAGAATCTTATGGCGCGTGGATTGGTTGTGTTCAAAATCTGAACTAACGCCGCTACCCATGGATGTATACGTAAACTGGATTGAGCACTGAAGGATGTTACGCGTAGAAAAATAGACTCTATTTCATACGGTTAAAAGTTATTTTATTATGACACAACCAACTAGAGAAAACGTGCCGAGCGGGACAACACACAGTCGATGCCTGTGTCCTACTCGCACAGTTGCCATCACAAAAAAAACAAATTGCGATGGTAGGCTTGAGTTTTTCACGATTTAGTTTTTCAACGACTTTATAGTATTTAGCTTTTAGTAAATACTTTTTTTTTAACCGACTTGAAAAAAAGAGGAGGATCTCAATTCAACTGTATTTTTTTTGGGTATGTTATTCCTTATCTCCGTCAATTCTGAACTGAATTGAATGATTCTTTCCTTTCCTTTGAGGTAGGTCCCATTTTAAGATTGACCATGATCTGATGAAAGTTTTCAGAGATAGGCAGTGGAACGCCTCAGAAAGTAACAGCGTACCACTTGATATTAAGGAAATCGCTTTGTACTACGATGTTGATCGCAGAGTATTACTTGGAAATTGTCAATCTTCCACCTGACCTTCGATCCTGGTCTTATTAAGTCATTACCATAGAACTCTTTAACGAATGAGAGCACTTACCTCGAGATTGCGGCAATCACTTTGGTAGGGTGCTGATTGTCGGGCATTTCTTGGAAATTATCAGAATACCCACCTGACCTTCCATCCTGGCTTCACCACCATAGAACTCCTTAACGGACGACAGCATACCACTCAAGATTAAGGCAATCGCTTTGTATTAGGATAGTGATTGCCGAGTACTACTTGTAAATTGTAATTTCTCCACCTGAACTTTGATCTTGGCCTCATTACCATAGAACTCCTCAACGGGTGACAGCACATAACTTGAGATTACGGCAATCAGTTTGTATTAGGGTGCTGATTACAGGGTATTTATTAAATATAACCAATTATTACTTGTCCTTCGTTTTATATCAACAGCGCGTTTACAAGAACTATCCACATTACACAATTTGACCCGTCAACACTAAAAATGTAAAATAATAAACTTTTAACAAAAAATAGTAACCGACTTTAAATGTAACTGCAGCTATTCGCAAAAAAGTTGAAAATAATTATAAAATGACCGATGGTACTGAAATAACACTTTTTCCGACTTCTTTGTTCCTGAAAAATATGTTCTTTAAAAGTGAGCGCGTTCCCTTGGTTATAGCAACACAGAAACCAATATAAGAGCGCCGACTTCTAAAGAACATATTTTTTAGGAAGAAAGAAGGCGGAAAAAGTGTTATTTCGGTACCATCTGTCATTTTATAATTATTTTAAGCTTTTTAGCGAATGGCTGCAGTTACATTTGAAGTCCGTCACTATTTTTTTGTTAGGTTTATTTATGTTTTACATTTAGTTTTATCCGTAAATGTAAGATCAATCATTCCTTAATAAAGTTGGGATTATTCTTATGCTTGCAAACTGGTAACCCTTTTATCTAAAAATGGCGCCACGGCCGTGACATTTGAAAACAAAATTGTTAAATTAATAATTTTTTGCAAAAATGGTTAAAGCATGCAGCGTGAAGGGCTGCAGAAGCCAAATTTTTGGGAATTGTGGGATATCGTTTCATAGGTAAGGCATAATTACAACGTTTTCTCGGAGAAATGATACATGTTTACATTGATACCGCTAGAGTAACCATGATATTGGGTTTTACATTACAGTCTTCCAAAAACTGAAAATATCCGAAGAAAATGGTTAGAAGTTTTAGGAAACGAAGTAAAGTGCAAAAATCCAGTAGTCTGCAGCCGCTATTTTAAAGCAGAAGACTTTAAACCAATAAAATAAATGTTTTGAATACGGTTTTTACTACCTACGTGGTCTCAATCAATTATTTTTAAATATGGTTACCCTACTTAGACAGAGATGAAATTATCTAGTATGACTTCTCGTTCTTCACGTTTTTTGAAACAAGTACTCAGTCCGGTTAGGGTATAGGTTCGTGCCACTACCATACTCATAGACAACTTGTCTATGACCATATGTGACCATACTCCTTGTTTTACAGCTGTGCCCCACTATCACTGTGACCACGCGCCATCAGATCCTTATAGCACTCATGCATGTAGCACTGTACTTTGGGTACCTAACGTCTAAGTTTAGCTTTTCAAAGAGGGAATGCTGCCAGTCTTCTGGAAATCCTGCCACAAGACGGCGGCGATTTGGCGAAGAATCATTTCAGTTCATTTAGGCCAATTTTATATACCTAGTTTAATTTGTTATGTTTTGTAGGTTTTTGTGTTCAAATAAAATTTATTTCATTTCGTGTATAAAATAAACCTTATAATTTGTCAACAGGACTAAACTTAATTTGAGCGTTCTGTTCTTGTCTTTTCTATAAAGAAAGAAAAAGATAGGGCGCTTATAATAATGTTAGTCCTGACAAATAAGTCGTGTTACGCCGAATCGACACAAATATCTAAAAATTTAAAACCGGACTGCCTCTCTGTTGTCTACTCGTCCACTAATCCGGGGGTCGCGAGTTCAAATCCCATTGGGACCCATTTTTGTTCTGCCTGCGTACTTCGGAACATATTTATAGCGTAAAAACTAAGTGCACGTTTTATAGCAGTTTTGGGAAAATCGGTTCAAGTTTTAAACTTGATGAATGAAGTACTTAGGTAACAGGCATAAAATGAAAAAATCTCATGATCCAATGGAGCCGAGCGATGCGGAACCAGGCAACCCTCCTAAAACTCTGATTTTTCATTCCGTAGAATTATGACAGTTCAAGGAAAGGGATGGAACTGTGCAAGTAAGCGAGATGAACTGTATCGATTCTCCTTTACTAGCACAGCGCCATCCCTTTCCCTGAAATGTCAGAATTCTACGGAATAAAAAATCAGAGTTTAGTGTTATATTTCAGCCCGTGCCAATAGCCAAGAAAAAAAAAAACAACGAAAAAACGCTAGTTTCAAACAAAGAGTAAAGGTTTCAAAATACATCATTGGCCAAACGTTGACTTGCCCTGCGTTCCGAAATAGAATTATTTCGCTAAAATCGATTACGAATGAATGAGGTGAATGTCTAATAATCCATGAGTGAAGCAAATGCGTTCATTCATTCGTATGACTTTCGTGGCTCATGCGATGGAGGTGAGGCGATGTGAGCGTTGAACGGAATGTGGAATGTCAAAAATTGTTTTCGCTCCATTATTTCAGCAGTTCACATCAGACAAACCATGGTATATGTTTTATTCGGCCATGAGAGAAACAAATGAAAAGTCGTGTGGAACTCTTCGTCGAAAAGGATTAATTTATATATATATATTTATATTTTTTTTCGTCGCTATCTGAGTCTGAGTCTACAAACTCTTCTTGTTCCATCACGAATCACGGCACTTTGACGAAATAAAATAAAATAATCGTATTGTATTCTGTGGTAAGAGATTATGGTTAAGATGTATCTTTTTTAATGCGGTCCGAATCATAAGCTATCTTTCACATCGTTTGCTAGCTCACAAATTACGGACCAGTCATCGGTCACACTTTAAATCATTCATAGCTTTTATCGATGTAATTCTATTTCGGACCGCACGGTTGTTGCTTCGGGCATTTTCGGCCAATCGGCTGTCATCTGTCATTTGTCATCAAAAATATTTTTGTGATTCTTCTTATTATGAATTTGTTCTGAGTTATGAATATAATAAATCGAAATATTAATTTTAAAAGCTTCTTAGTTGTATTCTGAAGTTAAACGTTATGTAATTCAATTGATTTTACCCATCTTGGTGTGAATTAAGGACAACTGAATTCTTAAAAAATGGAGAATAGCTTAGCCCAACAATTTTCTATAATAAGTGGAGAACTGTGCAATTTACTTTACATAAAGGAATATGAAAAGGCTAAGGTGAACTCTCTTATTGACGAGTTAAACGCTCAACCTTATAAAGCAAAGCTTTTTGTCAGAAAACATGTAAGTAAAATTTGAGGTTATATCTTGCAGCTGTTTTATGATTCTGTGATTTCTCATCCGTTTTACCGTTGTAGGATGCAACAACGCTTGTGACTGCTCTCTGTCTGAATATCAAGCCTTCTGACGAATTTGTGGCAGCGAAAACGTCACATCTGGTAAACAGTATCGTCACTAAGCAGAACCTTCAATTCACAGATGATTTTCTCTCGAAAGTGATTTCCTGGCACATACAATGCCTAAGCAAATGCTCGGATATAATCTTGCCTGATATACTTCATAATGTCCAATATATTTTACAAAACAATCCTCAAGCTGCCAGTAAAGTAAGTTTGTAACTTTGACAGACAGTGGCGGATCCAGAAATGTGTTTTGGGGGGGAAGGGCTGCAGGTGGATTTGGAATATGGTCTGTTGATTAAAGGGTTTAGGGCGGAAAAGGGCGGGTCTCGCCCCACCCCCCTCCCTCTTTAGTCTGGTGTCAAATGGAGAACTTTATGCCAAAAAAATATGGGATTCCAAATCAACAGACCATATCCTCAAACTAAGCCGTAGGCTTATCAAGTGTTTTCAGGATATTACAGTAAATATCAATATGTCTGTCTGTACTATTAAAATATGTGTAGGTAAGTAAAATTAAGACTGTACATATACAAGGTGACTTTTTGATCATCATCCAAATTCATAGTGGAGGCTTGGTAAGTGATCAGCATCATAAATTGATAGCAATTTTTGTGAAATTCGTGTAGTGAAATTTCGGCTTCCCATAGTAATTCACTACCAGTCCTGAGAATCACTATGGAGAGTCGAAATTTAATTTTATGAATTTTACAAAAATCATTATTGGTTCATGATGCTGATCACTTACCAACTCTCAAGTATGAATTTGGACGATGTTCAACCTTGTATATAAGTAGGAAATTGTCATACATAATATAGTAGTGTAAAAGAAGTGTGTGAGTCCTATAACATATATTTTGGAAGGGGGGCTTTAGCCCCTCCTGGATCCGCTACTGTTGGTAGACAATCTGTATCCAAATATTAGCAAAAGAAAAGTATATCCCATCTTCAATCAGTTTACAGATGAACTCATTGGAAACCAAGGTGTCTTGATAAATCTTATTGGTATGGAGAAAAGCAATATTTTGAGTACACAGAATCCGCTACAGATCACACTTCTAAGCCTAAAATGCATGTGTTCAATTACATCCATTCCTGATGATAAGTCTTCTGAACCAGCACTACCTTCAGAAGTCAAGGAGAAAATATCACATGTAGTTGTAAGCTTTTTATTGAAGGGTTGTTCAAAGTCACAGGATGAGTTTTTGTACTATAAAGTGAGTTTTTTGTCTTTTTATTACTAAGTAATAGTCATTTACCAATGGCACCTTCTAAAATTAGACAGGTTATCTTTTGCCTAATTGACATTAGTATGAAATAAATACAATATCTTCTTTTCATAGTTTTAGCCCAAGATCCCACTGTAAAATTCTGCATCTTAAAGTTAACTTGTAAAAGGTACCTGTGCCTAGATTTTGCATGGCAACCCTGTGGTGGTGTATGACCCCGTATGTAATCTTTCATTTAAATCACATTTCAATTAAAAAACAGATAGGTGCAGAATTTTATGGTGGGATCTTGGGCCAAGATTTTGCATGGCAACCCTGTGGTGGTGTATGACCCTGTATGTAATCTTTCATTTAAATCACATTTCAATTAAAAAACAGATAGGTGCAGAATTTTATGGTGGGATCTTGGGCCAAGATTTTGCATGGCAACCCTGTGGTTGCGTATGACCCCATATGTAATCTTTCATTTAAATCACATTTCAATTAAAAAACAGATAGGTGCAGAATTTTATGGTGGGATCTTGGGCTATTATGTCTTGTGAATTTTTCGCAGGTAGTAGTAGCCGCTCTTAGAGTACTATCTCAGTTATACCTCCTCGGACAAAACACAAAGATTCCATTGCCAGAAGTGATGGGGATATGCAAGTACTACATCCTTTTTGGCCTGCTGACACAAGGGAGTAAACCAGAGAGGATAATGCCAGCTCAACAGACTATAGCACCTACCCCTGTTATGCATAATAATAAAGGAGGAAAAGTGAGACATTTTATGATCATACTATTTTCATTCAATTAAATACAATCCTTGGAAAAACTGTTGTAATGTTGCAAAAAACGTAAGAAGAAGAATAAGAATATAATTTATTTCGCAAGAAGAGAGTACAGTACAAGTTACAAGAATTTAAGCTTAAAATCTAAGATACACATAAAGTACTAATAACAAATGTACACTGTTATCCTAGATAGGATTTTACGCCTGTAGAAAGGAATAACAGCCCCGTGAACGTGATATGCTTTTTATTATTAGCATAGACATGTGAGACTATCAATTAATGGGAAATTCATTTGTTTTGATTGAGGTATATTGCGTGCCAAACTTTCTGATGCCTGAGTGAAGTTAGTTCCAGTGAGTGAGAGAGAGGCATTGTTAAATAAAACACAAACTTTTCATTTAAAGCGATATGCAAAAAAAATATGGGTGTTTCTTTTCTGTGTATTTCATGAAATACACGGAAAATTTTGATAAATTTCTGGTATATGCATTTTGACTATATAATCTAGGGTTTTGAAATTGGAAAACATGTTTGGATAAATTTTCCTCGATAGAAATAATTGTTGAAATGAGGTCTTCAAATACACTTTTTCTCCTCGTTTGACGAATAGGAACCATATACAGAACTCAAACATATTAGGTGTGTTTCAACAATATCCAGAGATTTAATATTTGAAATTTTGCTAGCTATTTATATTTATATTATATTAAGTTGAAATTTTGCTAGCTATTTTAGTTTTTTTAATAAAAATATTATACCAACTTTTTTCCCTTTTGCCCTGAATCCGCCCCTCGCATTGCGCGATTTTTCGCTTGGAGTGACAGTGACAAAAATAAAATTCGCATAGCCTCTTAACCATCAATGTTTATTTTATCAGTTTCGGTCTTTTCAAAATGCTTGACAGTTCGCACGCATTTAGGCATAGAATAACAGTGCCTAAGGACAGTGCTACCAACTTATGAATGATTTTTTTATTTTAGGTTGTGTTCCTAAACGCCCGGGTAATTGTCAAATTTAACTGTCACTCGTTCCACAACCACCCGAGTGAAAACGAAGAGTTCCGATCAATTCTGGAAGTCGTTCCTAAACCTTGTCAGACATGTAAAATTCACTTTTGACAGTTAAATTTTACACGCCGTTCATTCAGGGGTAAATTTTTACTTTGACATTTGTCATAACATTACCTGCCAATTTTTGGTTTCTGGGTTATAGAATACTTCGGAATGGCTTGCAAAGCCATTTTATTTCGGTAATAATGATGCATATAGAAAAAAATATCCTTTGCCATGTAAATAAACTGCCTTTACAAAGTGGCCGTTCCAAAATTATTAGTAAATAGATTCTGTCTCAGTCTTACTCCTTTCACTTTTACGAGTAAACCTTACATTTAACCCGGTGTTTAGAAATCTTAATAAAAATCTTTTTAAATTATAAATTTCCGGTACGGTTTCGCCTTTATGGCAATATTAAAGGCATTATTATAAGATCTTAATTATACAATAAATAGTTTCCATCAGTCAATGTTAGTGTCATTGATCGCACTGACTGATGGAAACTATTTATTGTGTAATCAAGATCTTATAATAATTCCTTTCATAATGCCATAAAGGCGAAACCGGTCAGGAAGTTCTAAATAAATTTTTGGGATAGTGCAAGTGATTTTCTGTTAATAATTATTTAGGGCCTGTAGAAGTCAATTTATTGATCACATCACATTTTAGGCTGAGAAATGAGTGCTCTCTAAGGGTATGTGGATGGAAAAGTCGAAAGCAGGGTCTTTGACTTAAGAACTTTGTTTGGACTAGTTAGGAAATAAACATACTAAAAGTCCTTATCCCTCCGAGTCGAGCCCGAGGGGGGGGGGGGGGGCACAAAGAAGATCCCGTTTTTTGGTTTTTTGCTTACATCTCAACAACAGCTGGTTCTATAGACTTGAAATTTTGCATATAGATACCTTATATAGTGAAGGCGTCCACTAAGAAAGGATTTTTCAAAACACACCCCCTAAGGGGGTGAAACGGGTTTCCAAAGTTTGTATGGGGAAACAAGATTAGTTAGACTATTTTATTCGAGACTTCACAGGAGTACTCTTATCTATAAATGTGTTTCAAGTTTTTTCAGAATTCAACCCCTAAAAGGGGGAAATGGGGTAAAAATTTTGAAAATCAACATGGGTATCGTTTGAATGGTTTATCGGGTCGCTGATTACGAAAACAACAACGATTTTAAAATCCAACGTGGTTGACGTGAAAAAGGCTTTGAAATTCGACCATTTTTCGATTGAAAGATTGGAGATAGATAAAAAGTGTGAAAGCTAAAGTTGTAGAAAATTTTATCAGCTTTCATTATGTAGTAAAACAAAATTTCGTACAATGCACGGTTTTCGAGATGTAAGCAAAAAACCAAAAAACGGGATCTTCTTTGTGCCCCCCCTCCTCGGGCTCGACTCGGAGGGGCAAGGACTTTTAGCATGTTTATCTCCTAACTAGTCCAAACAAAGTTCCTAAGTTAAAGATCCTGCTTTCGACTTTTCCATCCACAAATTATTCGTTGCTTAAGCTATTTCGAAAATATTTTGGAGATTTGTGTTGTGGTATCTAATTTAGTGTATTTTCGAACAGATTGCATTGACGTTGTAAAAACACAGTGTATTATAGTACAGTGTAGTGTATATACACTTTATAGTCTTTTTAAAGGTCTCTTTCTTTATAGAAACAGAGGTTAAGAAGACAAAGGAATAATGCTATAGAAGGCCTCAAAAAAGAAATACCCGTATCAGACAACAGCCTCATGAAGGATGTTGGCAACTTTGACAACAACTCAGTCTACAAACCTGCTAGTCAGAGCTACTTAGAAGCTCAGAAAACCAAAATGAGTGCCTGGGCTATGACCAGTGATTCGGACATGTCAGACATGGAAACGGGGAGAGAAGCTAAGTTGATAGCTTTGAAGTCTAGAGTGAGGCAGGGTGCTTCTAATTTATTGTTGGTTCTTGTAAAGGTATGTACTGCAAAAATTGAAAAAGAAACAACAATCAGTGGATAACTTTTTCAAAATCTTAAACTAACATTTCCATCTACTATATTAGAAAAATGTGTTCGAAAAATATTTAGGGTACCCAACCAAAGTGATTTCTCTGCAATACGGATAGTTTTGTTTCTGTGTCAATCTGCGGGTCTGCCGCGTAATTCTCATTTTCATCAACATCAACTTGAGATTGAAATTTGACGTGTGTACGACGACGCCCGCCTAACATGCCATCTCTTTTGCACGCGTTGAATTTCGCATGCATTTGCTTGAAGTTGATACAAATGAGAATTAAGCGGTAGAGCCCCTGTTTAGAACATAAACATAGTTTTGGAATTTGAAATATGTAAGTGCAACAGCCAGCTAAGAGAAAAGTGTGATATCTGGTATTTTATTAACATACATTGTCACGACATATTATCCCCGAAGAGGTGTCAGAGGTGTTTTCGAGTGTGGATTGTCACCGAAACAGTCAAAACTCGTACACCCTCTTTTCACCGACGATTGTTACATCCCAACATGAGCATTAGCGCCAGTTTACCTAACAGTATCTTCCTTTACCCTATTGTTAAGTAAACAAATACTAAAGACATACATTTCGAAAAACTCAAACCGGCAAGTTTTGAAACCGGACCTCAAGATTGAGAGACCGACGTTCTACCGGCTGATGTACCGTCACAATTTTATAAATTTTCTCTATTATACAGGTCACAGAAAAAAGAGACATGTTTGGCTATTGGTGGGCATTACTGCCCGATTCCCCAGATGTTGACAAATGGTCGAACGATGAGGCCTCTAAAAAAACGCTAGCATACTGCGCCGTAAGCGACCCTGTTGCGAGAAGTCGGGCTAGTGTGCTGGGCGTCATTTTAGCGCTCCTGTCGGGCTCTAGGATGTATCTCTCACAAGCTGAAACTAGGTAATAAAATAAGTTTTCTAAACCTTAATTAATTAAGAATACTTTAAATACCCTTGATATGTTAATATTTCGCAGTTCTATTGAAGATTGAAAATCGTATGACAAAAATGAAATAAAAAGGCGCTTGTAGCACGTACTTTGTCACGCGTTTTATTGCGCACAACCGCTTGTTTTGGTTAGATGTGCGCGATAAAACGCGTGACAAAAGAAGACGCAAAGCAAATCGGGAAAATGTTGTATTTTTTGGCATCAGTAACTTGTTCATTAGGACACCTATGACTGAAGTTCCGACCAAAATCAACATCCTGTTTATATAAAAGTGACACTCAAGATGAAATATGCAAAACTACAGGTTCCACAAGCATTGAGTTATGTAGATAGGTTCCATCTGCTTAGAAAGGATCTGTAATACAGGAGTCTTATTGTCTGACTTCAACATCTACCGCTATCGTGATTGGCTAAAAATGTTCTGCAATAAATTTTCTAGCCAACCACGATACATACAATAGCGATAGATGTGAAGTTAGACAATAAGGGGGCAGGTTGTTCAAGTTTGCCTTCAGGTTCATAATGTCTACTTTCCCAGGATGACAATTTCCCAAAATCACTACTTTCCGAAAACGACTACTTCATTTTCCTGAAATGGCTACTTCCCATAATGTCTACTTTCCTAAAATGACAACCCTTGTTGAGTGTAGAACATAGACAATACAGCCCAGAAAGACGTATATTGTTCAACATCTTGCGTACAAATAATTCTGTCAACAATCCGAGGCATGAGAAACGGGATACTGCAATCCTATTGGCTCTTCCAATCTTGCGTATAGCGCCACAAACTCATCTTTCCCGAAGACGAAGACTCTAACGTAATGAATATAGAAGCCATTTTGGTTTACCGCAACATATAATTTTGGAGTGGCAAATTATATCTGCTGGTTCAGTCAGATGTGTTTACAGAAATCGGTCGCCTGTTATGAGGAGTCTGTAGTCTGTATTCGTCTATGGTGTAGGTAGACAGATGTTTTTTGTGACAGACTACATTGTGTACAGTTAGCGCGCGAGTTGAATGCAGACCTGTGGAATTATGTGCTATATACACACACAGCCTATGTCTACGCACACCGAATTATGCTACTATAGTAGAGATCGTCCAAGCCCAAATGACTCGCCCCCCTTCTTAATTAGTTGATTTAGATGTGCAAGTGCGAATATTAATAACGTCACTTCATCTGTGTGGGAGCATCGACTGTTTCGTAAACTATGATCTGTATGCGCACATCTCAGTGGACTAGTCGCTTGATAAATCCGACAACGCTAACTGTATAGAGCAGCGCGTGCGCATTGTATGAAACAAGAATCTGGAGCTGTATTTATGAATCATTCAAATTTCAATTCGCATACGAATCCGCATGATTCGCATACAAAAACTTGAAATCAGTATTTTTGAAAATTCTCCCCGTGAATTCTGCAACAAGTGGTCTGACCCACTCGTTTTCCGATTTCTACTAGTAGAAACTATGCAAGAATGACAAGAAGAAAATGTTGATGTCGATGCATCAATGAGACTGACATGACATTATAACTTTTTAATTTACGTTCCGTTCACCTCCATTCATTACCGGTTTTTAAAATCAATGAGGTATTGCTTTCCGATTTTACTTTTTTCTGCGTGAAACGAAAACCGTTTACATTGATTTCTACTGATTCAAAAATACGTAAAATTCTGACCAATCGAATTGAATTTCGCACGTGAATTTTTTTCGTTCGTGAATATACGATTCACGGCGAGTGATTCAAAAATACAGCTCCTGCTCTCTCGCGCGTTTCGATCAATTATGACTAGTTCGACAACAAATCCGAAAACAACCGCTTCTTAGCAAGTATAGTGTACAAAAAAAACTGATAATTTTTTGAATAATTGAATGACCAATTACAATGGCATTTTTAGTGTATTGCGGCCATATTTAAGATTTGTTGGTGTGCGTAAACGTAGTGTGGCGAGTCATTTGGGCTTAGATGATCTCTATTGCCGTTATCATCGGAGGCGTCGGGCTATAAACGTCGCGTTCGGTAACAATAAGAATGTGCCATGCTAACGACTTGCGAAATATCTATCTATCACTATGGCGCTCCATAGGCCCAATGAGTGCGAGCGAGGCAGACTGATAAAAAAGTTTTATAGCCTAACGCCTCCAATGCTAACGGCCGTACTGTTATGTACCATCGAAGAAATTGCCGCAGACCCACTTTTCGCTCTTATCACCATGCAATACGGGCTAAAAGTGGGCCAGCGTATTTTTCCCTGATAGTACGTAGGCAAGGGCGGGGTGCGGACGACGGGGGGAGGTACTACCGTCCTTCACCTCAACACCCCGACTGCATTCAACTCGCGCGCTCACTGTACAACCTGAATGATTTTTGATTTCAGTAAAAAGGAGACCGCCTCTTTCATCCCATTCTCCGTATCCCTGGGCTACGTCATCACATGCATGCACAAAGTCCTCGTTGACATCCTAGACAACGAAAGGAACCACTCTGTGACCCTATTTGCCCTGAAGTGTTGTGCCGCTTTGGTTCAGGCGACGCCGTATCATAAGATGAAGGGTGGGCTGATTAGCGAGCTTGTCCGTTCTTCCAGAAAATTCTTGGTGCACAGAGGTAATGGATGTTGTTCGTGTAACATGTGGCCTTTTACCTTACAAAAGTATATATATATATAAAATGGTGGAAAAAATTCAAGGGGAATTACCTTAAATCCTTTAGTTAGCTCGTTTTACAAAACTGCACTCAAAGGTTTTCTAAAATTTGCTTGTCTCACCCGGGAACTGAACCAACTAAAAATTAAAAAAATAAACCCTCGCTATTTTATTATATGAGTCGGTAGGATTATTGTTCAGGATAGAATTTGTCTAATAAACATTTAGTCTTACACTCATCTGTTGTACGAGATACACATGAAATTGAATATTTATTACAAGTTTTTTATTAACAATACCTAGTACTAGGCGTATCCTAAAAAATAAAATCTGGCCGGGTATGTATGATTTATTCCTTAAATGTTTTAACATTTAATTTCAGATGTTGCACTTCAAGTCGGTGCCTTAACAACAATGGGATGCGTTTTATCAGTAGATCCTAAAATAGAAGAAATACTTAAGTCAGTAGAAAAAGATTCAGCTACTGCAAAAGCAATGAACATTGATAAAAATAATCACAGTACAGTTGATGATGAATGTGATGATTTCGAAGAAGGATATTCTGATGATGAAATGTTTACAGCAATAGAAGAAAATACCGTCAGTCAAAATGTGGTTGAAAATACATATTACTTTAAAAGTTGGATATTAGATATTTGTTTCAAGAATATGGGTTGGACATTTCGAGGCAATGAAATTGTGGTAAACCTGATTTTATTCTATTATTTTAATAACAAAACATTTTAAAATGTAGATATCGGTTAAAAAAAGTAAAATGCCCTTTTATGGTCAGTTGTTTTAATGAAAGTCACTAGAAGCCGTAGTGGTGGATCAGGATCGTAGATTTGTTAGCTCTGCCTACCCCTCTAGTAGACAGGAGAGAGTATTTGAGTATGTATATGTACATCAAAGGAGGCATCACACTACACTCCGGCCGCTCTAGGAATGCGATCCTGGCAAGTATCCGCTGGACATGACTAGAGGGGCAATAATAGTAGTTTATGCTACAAAGGCGACAAGGAATAAATTAAACGTAACCGAGTAATTTATTGCTCTTACGCCCGTGTATCATACTACGTGTTTCAATGCATAGTGTGAGGAAATAAAACAAATATAATCTTGTGAACTTTAAATTATGATTGGTTTAAAAGGACTGTATCCAGAGCCGTTAAACAGTGGAAAAAAAAAGTATAACATTTATGGTACACAGGAAAGGCTGCAGGTTAGCCAACCATTGTAAATAAATAAAAAAAGTAATAATAATAAAGCCCTAGGGCAAAATAATCGACTTTCTGTTCTTCTTTCTTTCTGTGAATTCAACTTTCAAACAAAACACAAATAATTGAAATAGCTATTGAATTATAGGAATTATGAACTCATGGATCTGTAAGAAAATTTCGGCAATTTCATATGTAAAGACCTATTATTTAAGAATTCTTAAGATAAATAGAAATGCTCTTAAATATTTTGACATCCTATTCAGGCGTAACATAACATGGAGCTCGAACACTATTCACATGTGACAGAATAATTAAAATCTACTGTTTTTTCCATAGAAATGCAAACCGTCAGCCATACCAGTGATACTGGAATCCCTCCGAGTCCTCTCAGCCATAGCCTTCCACCATTTCGTGGAGCTGATCCAGCCACACCTCACCTTGCTGGCCGACATATTGTGTGAGCAACTACAGTATGATTATCAGGATGTGATATGGCAGGCTGCCAGGACCATCAGTATGGTTGGGGATGCTATACAGAAGTTGGGTAATATATTGTGATGTAATAAAGAGGACATTATGTCAACCAAACCTGAGCAATGAGCATATACTCGTAGTAGGCATACCATGAGTTTAGGCCTCTACCTTAGGCTACCTACCTAGGCCTTACAGCGCCCCTAGCGGTTTACGAGAAGAAATCTGCTCAAGTAAATGCGTAGATATAGCAATGATATATTTTTAAATAGCATAGTTTTCATAGACAACGTCTTTGATGAGCTAAAATTTTAACTTTTGCTAAAAACGGCCGTTTTTGGCATAAGTTAAAATTTTAGCTATACATTTTTTTATAGCTAATGTTTTAACTTATTTCTGAAATTTTTGCTGTGTAAAGATAGTTCATTTCTGTATCTAGGCATTTACTTGATTTTCAATAACTATTCTAGTAAACATTTTTTTTTCTAAAGTGACAGTACTTTCGTAGCATATAGTGCATTAAGTATAAAATTCCTTTTTTACAGAACAGTCTGACGAATCTCCACCACTGAACCAATGTGTTTACATGTGGGAGAAGTTACTGACACCTCTATCCATGGTACTACAATGTCCAGACCACCCGCCAGCCAAGGTTGTAGTTTGTGACTGTATCGCGAATATAGGAGAGAAATCTTTCAAGGAACTGCCGGTAATTTGCTTTGCGTGTTTCACAAGCTATTTGAAACTCTGTAAAGTGTACGGGTTACGTCTGTTAAGATGTATTTTAATAACTAAGATTTATAGAAAAATATTAAAATCCTTGTACTTTGTTCCACTAATATATTTTAAGAATACATCATGACGCGACCAATGGGCGTGGTCATATTTCACTCTGTTTCATTTCGCTATAAGGTTCACGCTCCAAGAAAGTTGCGAGGATAATACAATCATGCTGATTTCGTCGCGGGAGCAAAATTGAAAACTTGTTACAGGAGAAACCACATTTTTGCAAGACTGTGGACGTTTTCAAACATGATTTTTGATTGTTGTTTATCTAGATTACGGTTTCGATGTTTGACTCGTATTAATTTTTGATTTTATTTAAAACAATAAAAGCACATTCAGTTACATTTTTGGCAAAAAACCCGTTAAATTTATATATCTCTGGGGTTTGTTGTTAAGATTTCACGATTTTTAGTTCGAATTAAACATAGATCTAGATAATTTTAATAGACTCAGCCTTAACATGGACACCATAATATGTTGACAGCGTTTGTATTAAATCGATGAAACCAGTAGCGTGACCGTTCTTAAAATATATTAGTGGAACAAAGAACAAGGATTTTAATACTTTTCTATAATTGTTAAAATGTTCCATGACAATATTTGAGATAAATTTTAACTATAAATTTATAAACTTATGGACATATGAGTGACGGAATCTAATTCCTACATTGTTTATTTTACACATAATTGTACCAACTAAAAAAAAAAAAAATTAGAACCTAATAAGTCTAGCACATAAAACGTCATAATGCACGCACACTATAGTATCGACATATAGTATCGTACTGCTTGCTTGTGCATGTTTTATGCGGGAGGGCTGGTGGTAAAAGCATGGTAAAAATGTTTAGCAGAAGATTGCAAATTATTAATACATCCATAAGTTCATAATGGACTTCGGTATTTCAATCAATTATATATATTTATAGTTATATTATTTATTTTGGTTTTTTATTTTTGTAGTAATGTTATTTTAGTAAATTTTATTGTTTTTATAATATATTATTATCAAGATATAAAATAAAAATGGCTGTTGACATTTTCAGCGAAGGCTACAAGTATTGTGCTGTGCGTTGCTAGTAGGATCTTGCAGCGATGAAGAGGCTGCAGTGAGGGCTGCCGCCGTCCGGGCGCTGGCTATGACCGTCATGTACCGCACTTTGCGAGAGGTAAACTATCAGTATGCAATGTTTTTAGCGAGGGCTACAAGTGTTGTTCTGTGCGTTGCTAGAAGGAAAACTTGCCAGTCACAAAATTTAACCCTTTTTAACCACCTACACACCTACCACCTACAACGGAGGTAGCTGAAAACCAGCGCCAACCAAAGCATGTTTTGAATGGCACATAGCTGAGCTACATCCTTTTGTCGTGTTGTTATTTTTATCTATAGATTACTCCCTACTTAAGTAAACCTTTTGTTCTGTGTTAGCTATAAGTTCTTTTTATTTTATTTTTTGTAAACGCGCCAATAAATTTATTTTCTTTCTTTCGCAAAAAAATAATAATCGAAGAACAATTTTAGTGTTCCAATTGAAGGGCCCAGCGGCAAAGCACCTAAGACGACTTAGGGGCATTTTCCACTGGGCTCTTCAAATGCTTAAATCCGTCTTGGAAAATAGGGCTTGTGCTGATAGACGGACGCAGAAGTTCGATCATAAGATCATGGTACTGAAGCCCTTTTTTCAAGGACGGATAAGCATTTGAAGGGCCCAGTGAAGTAAGCCCCTAAGTCGACTGTCCATAGTCTACGGATATAATACTATGGGTATATTTTTGGGACCGAAACAGCTTTTTATATTTTTCTATGATAGACCCCTTCAGCGAGCAAGCATAAAATATCCACACCGTTAGCCTGGAAGGGTAGGCATAGATTTAGAGGCTTTAGATTGTTTTATCTTCCTTTGAATAAATATTAGCTTTTCATGTAACTTTATTTGAAATACACATCTTTATTTCAGGACATCTGTTTTGTGAGCGACTGCGGCGAAAATATTCTTCGAGCGTTGGCCGAACCGATGTTGGTTGTGCGGACGAAGGCTGCCTGGGCGCTGGGAAATCTCAGTGATGCGCTCGTTTTGAACATGTCAGTACACTCCCTCACTAAAATATATTAAATAGATGCTAAAATAAACTCTTTTTGACTTATTATTAGTGTATTAGTAACATAAATCAATCAGGAACAAATTTAGTATTGCACTCTCATATTAAAATTAGAGTATTGAAAGTGATGGATTTCGCTATAAAAACATATAATCTTATTGACTTGCTTGCCATAAGATTTAATAAGGGTTTGTTGACTTGCAAGTTACTGAAGAAATGGTTAGTACTTTCGTAGACTAAATACCCATAAGACGGCTATTGTTCAATTTTAAGAGTACAATTATTTCTGTCAGCTAGCCGGGGTATTGCAATCCTATTGGCTATACCAAGGTCATTTCGTCATAAGTAGCAATACTTTATAGGATTAGGGACGGGTCAGGTTTATTTAAGAGACGATATATTTTATCGATATTATTTTTATATACGAAATATTTCAGTTTTATGGATTTTTACCTTTTAATTTCTTAATGTTATTTATTAGGTATCGATAAATTAATTACAGAATCAAAATCCAAACTCGGGATATATCATAGGTTTCTCATAAGATTCTAATAAAATACAAAAGAAAAATAAAGGGGTTTATCCATTTTTAATTGACACAATATGTAAAATGACAACAGAAAGAACGTTTAAATAACAATACTCACCTCTATAATATGTTAATCTTGCTTAAAAGGCTTAGATATATACCTTTAATAATCTACACTACATGAATCAATAAGTATAGATTAATCAGTGCTCTATAAATTTGCACCTCGTATCGTTACATGACTAGACAAAATAAACGAAACAAAAATACTACAGTACACAAGAGAGTACGAGACAGATTGAAAGACATCAACGGCGTGCGCAAGCTTCTATTTAACGATAGACCAGTTTAAGTGAGGATTTTGTAAAAATCGTTGTATACATTTTTTTGTGCATTATTTTTAAAGTTTTTTTTATTTATTCTTCCAAACAATTTAACTGCAAAAGTAATTAATCTAACATACTTATTAAATTTTTTATTTCGGTTCCGAATCAGAGATCTGGTCGCAACTGACATTGGTTTTGAATAAGCGGCTTTATATCAGCTCAATGAGGATAAAAACTGCCTTTTACTCACTTCAGATGTCGCTACTGTTGAGTGTTCCCTATGTTTGACAGTTATCATAGAGATTTTTGTGTAATTATGATGATTTAAATTGTTATTTGCTCAAAATGACTCGTTGTGCAGCGATCGATTGCAACAATGTCGGAATTCATATATTCCCTAAAGATAAAATAAGAAGAAGGCTTAGGGAGAAAGCGGTTCAACGAAAAAATTGGAAAGCTAATGACACAGCAAGGTTATGTGCAGATCATTTTAAACCTGAAGATTATTTCCAAAGAAATTCGTACACTGGTACACATACCATATAACATGTTTAAATAATAATTTGTATTCAAAAATAAGATAAACAACACAAGTTTTGCGTTTTTAACAAGAAGGAACATTAAGATTTATATAATACTTAAATGGACCATGTTCCCAAATATAAATTTATAATAATTTTACACAAAGAAATAGTTTGATATGTAATAAAAGCACAGTCTGTTTTTTTAGGGTTTTATTATAGAGTCATAATTTTTATAAAAATATTTATTAATAACTTCTGGTTCCAAATGGTCTTGGTAAAACGATGTAAGAGAATTCACCATTTCTTGAATAAATTCATCATCTCTTTCAAGATAAATTACCTTCATCTCTACAAACGTAAAGACAAGTAAATTGCAATAGTTTTTGTTGGCACAATATAACTGCCCCTGAATCTGGGTATAATATTGGTGTTTTTTTTTCAACTTCAGTTGACCATTGCTTTCATACAGATATGGCACTGTAATTGGTGATATGAGACTGTACCGAGCAGTATATGGACATTTTACTTCAATTAACGTTTCATTTTGAAGAATTCCATCTGGAGAAGCAGCAAGATAAGGATGTGCTAGTGAAATATACAGACCACACCTTTCTATTTTTGAACTTAGAAAAGAACTATACTTTTCTAATGCGATTGGTTCTTGAACTTTGCCATGTGTAGTAGCACGGGAAGTAAATTTTTTTGGGTATAAAATATTCTGTGCCAATATTTGTCGTGTACCTGCTTTGCTATGACATATTGAATGAAAGTTACTTGCTGTCACACGTACACTCCTCAGCTTGTGCCAGTCCTTAGATGCGGCTTGTAACTTTGTCTTATTTTCTACATCTTCTATCGTCTGTTGGGTAATATTTTTCAATAGTAAGTCTTCAAGCAGGAGATCTTTCGGGCTCTTTGCCATGTAGTCATGGTCCCATTCTAGGGCATATGGATTGGCAGGCTTCACAGTTTGTAAAAAGGGCATTTTGCTGTTACCCAATCCAATTGCCAAATTTCTCACATAATCTGCATAATTTGTCATAATATCCTCCTCATTCAATGGAGAATATAAAACACTGCTCAGTTTTCTTTTCTTTGTAGGTAGCTTGTCAGCCTGCATTGGGGAATCAAAAAACATTTTCTTTGGTTTCTTAAAAGCCATTAGTTGTTCTGTACAAACTTTGTGTTGAATTATTGTTTTAGTGCGTATAATGTCCTCTATTCCATAAAGCACTGTAAAAACATGTTTACAGTGCGCTTCTAAGCCAGAGCCTGCAGCACATTCACAGTGGCTTTCTACTATTGTCCCATGGGTGTCTAATTTCAGAGTAACCACATAATACATTTTTTTCATTTGTGCCTTACATTGAGCCAGGAAATATGTTAAGTTATCTTGATTAACAGCACGTAATGTTATTAGGCATCTGTTTTCATACAGAAGCCGCCCTTTAGGCTGAGTTTGATACCTGCAACAATGAATTAATGAATATATACTTTATCATTCAAATAAAATAAAACAACAGGGTTCCGTATGAATATTGTATATGTCAAAATTAATTTGTATTGAGGTCAGCTTGATACATAGGTGCTGTCATTCTACACAACACAACCTGAACCAGATCCAGCGTCACTAATAGGTATTTAAAATCTTTATTACCTATCAGCAAATTCTTGTATATGGTGTTTAGTCAGTGCTGGAAGTTTCGTACTGGCATTCACATCTCTAAAGTTTTCTATGGCAGGAATGATCGGCATATCGTCTTCTAACTCATCTTCAACTCCAATCAGGTTGTTTCGGTCGTAAGACTCCAGTCTTTAAAAAGAAAAAAAGATTTTTTATAGCAACAACAACATAACCCCTTATTCATATCCGAGGCCGGATAACACTTACCTTTCAACTAGAACCGCTTTTTTACCGGCCACCGAAGCATTTCTTTTTCTCAATTCATCTTTCAGCTGAACTACACTCCATGTTTCATACATTTTTACACAATTCTATTAATTTAAAAATCTCAAAACAACAACAACAGAAATCAATATGGCCGACTGAAGGTACACTCAACAGTGCTGCCACCTAGCCAAAGCTTTCGGTTTTTAACCCCATTAGTCAAATGTGTCGACAGAAATTGGTCGCCTGTTATGAGTCGTCGGGGTATTTTGTCTATGCTGTTGTTAGGATGTTTCTCAATGAAATAGCATCTGTCTGGATGTCCACTCCACTGGCTCTGTAGAAGAAATTCAGCCCTCAATCTTTTTTCTTTTCGCACCAGGATGGTACTTGCTCAGTTGCCCGATTTTCGAGGATATACTTAGGTGACAATAAAAACCGTGTACGAGTTTTGCTAAACCCTTCTAAAACCTTTTTAAGACCTTTGTAAATTGTAGGGAGGAGCCAGACATCGATGAGATTGACGATGACCTACTGCTGCGACTGTTGGAGGTCAGCATTCAATGCGCCATCGATAACGATAAGGTACGCATATGTACTCTTGTACTACTAAATATACTGGCTTTTCTTGCTTTCAAGTTTTGTTTACAGTTTAGTTAATTTCGATGTTTGAGTACATACAGAGTGTTAAGAAGAAGTTGCAAGAGCTGAAAACTGGCGATACGAACAAATTTCCGTGAAAAAGACCGATAAATCGAGAAAAAGAAAACTGTTTCATAAATTTTGGTACCCGACAAAATATGTAATTTTTCTATGGAACAGCAGACTTTTTCTTCTCAACTCGAGAGTTGGCTCCATAGTAAAAGCTGTTCATATGAACGAGTACTATCGCTAGTTTCCGGCTTCCGCAACTTCAAACTTATACTTTTACACCAGTATATAGTAGTTATTTTATTACATAGATATTTCCTGTACACCATCTCCTCTTATCCTCTATTTCACATTATCTTTGTTTCAAAGGTTGTGTGGAAGAAATCGCTTTAAACTCTAAAATATTTAAAAAATATATGTTTAGTTTTAAACCACAGATATCGCTTAAACCAGGGGTCTTCAACCTTTTTTAGCTGTAGGAGCAATAACCTATTCCAGGTCTGTCAAAGGGCCGCACATTGCCGCACGTAATCATACCACCTCAACAATAATTTAAAACCAAACAAGTGAATTAAAAATGTCTTCTAGAATATATGAAAATTTCCTTAGCCTCTGAGGGCCGCAAAAATGTTCCGGCGGGCCGCGGGTTGAAGACCCTTGGCTTAAACTATCAAAATGTGAGTGGTTATGCGAAAAGGGACCTGAAAAACCTGAAAGTACTTGGCAAATTAGAGCTTTCAGGAATAAGTTTTAAAATTCGTTTTTCTCTGGATAATTGTATTCCTTCAGGTCCCTTTTCGCGTGTCCACTCACAAGTAAAGACTGTCTGTTAACTGCATACAAACTTCTATTTGTTGGACTTTACATTCAGCCGAAGATATTAACGTAAATTTGTATATTGTTGCTTGATTTTTGATGATCCATGTCAGTATTATTTCGCTATTTGACAAGCGTTACGAAATTCACAGCAAATCAAACATACTTTCTCATTAATTTCACAACATTATAACGAAGTTTATATTTAGTCTTGATATCAGTATCTCGTGTTTATTACTTAACAAGGAGAATATGATCTTTGCTTCGTGGGTCGGGGTTGTGTTTACAATACTTTCTTACAAGTTTCCACTGAATCATTGTTGGAAACTGATAACGCGTCAAGAAGAGGACTTTAGCCCATTTTTATAAAATCGCAATTCGCCTTTCAACCATTGTTTCACAGTTCGCATCATTAAGTCATTTCACCCAGCACTCATAGATATTCAGCTTCGCACGTGGGAATCTTCATTCATCTGGTCGCTTGGTGCCCACTTTGGACCAGGCCTTAACAAACAACATTAACAAACCTAAAAAAAAAACAAAAAAATTCTGTTTTATATTTATAATGTCATGTCTATTGTCAATGCAACTGATGCCGAGTCCAAAAGGACTCGAAATATATCTTGCTTATATAATAATTAATGTCTATGGTTTGCAAAAAACCACTATATAGGTATATCAATATTCCCTAAATTTTTAGTGATTCTAGAGAAATGTTAGATTAGAAATAGACTTGTCCCATAAATTTCGTTTACCTACCTACACTTGGGAGTCCCTAAATTCTGATTATCATTTTAAGAGTAAGGGACGGTAAGGGTAATCCAAAAACGGCTAGTCTGATTAACAAAAATAGCACGTGGATTTAAACTATGACATTAAAAAAATTTACTTTCCTATGTAGTCTATCATCAAATGAAATTGAAAACGGTTTTGAATAATCGGCATGTTGGGACAATTTTTTCGTCTCCACACAAATAACAAACTCCAATTACTTTAATTTAGTTTGTATATTCGCATCTTGGACTCCCGGTATCCATTCTTAGTTGATTAACAAATGAATATGAAACGTGGCCCTGTAATACATTATTCGCTACTTATGTTCTTATCTAAATGCTAATAGGGATTGCTGCAATGGTATTTGATTCTTGCCAATAGATTAAAGTACATATTTGAATATGTAATCCAGGATTAAATTACAAAGATAAAGGTACTATCGCAATGAGTTCAACTAATTCACTATTCGTATTTACTATTTACACACCAAAGGCAAGAGTCTAACCCCTCAGTTAAACATAGGAAAAACTTAATTATCTTCTCGAGAGATAGTCGAATAACTTACTCAACTAACTAACTTACTTACTTACTTATTTTGACACGAATTTTTCTCCAAATCTGAATCTCGAATTTTTCCTAGATTTATTAGGTTATGGAATTTCAGGAAAATTCTACATTAGGTTAATTTCTTTTTATCAGTCTCTCTTTCTGACAAGTCTAGAAACTCTGGGCATAAAAAAAAACATTACCTTTGCCGTAGTTAAATTATTTCAATATATAGTTTCTGTCGATATTTGTACCGACACAGGTCATTGGCCTGCCCCTTTAGTACACGTACTAGTAAACCTAACACGCTCCTCCTCGCTCTACTCGTCGCACCTATTATTTACTTCTGGTGAAAGGTTTTCGATTTCATACTTTACAAACTGCCCAATTCTACGATCTGCCCACGATATATAAGGTCTTTCAATTTAAATTGAAAGTAATTTAGGAGGTGATTCAGTATCGTTAATACATCACATTCCACTGCAAAGCACTTTTTTTTGCGCAAACTTTTTCTTCATTTGTCCATACAAACGGAGTCAGCTGATCGGACCACTTTGTACTGAGAAGTGAAAAAAAAGTTCGCGCAAAAAAAAGTGCTTTGCAGTGGAATGTGAAGTATTAACGATACTGAATCACCTCCTAAATTAATTTAAATTTAAATTGAAAGACCTTATATAGACCTGCCGGATAAGTCAGTCTTCCCCCGTAAGACTAGAGGCTTATATTGCTTTGAGAGAGTGTGTCAGAGATATACTCTTCTTTCACCAGCCTACGCCCCGGCCCGCTCCCCGCGTAATTCCCTTTGTCTTCAATCCTCGCACCCTTGTAACGACGCGGGTAAAAAATTACTTATTCGGTTTGCCTGTACTACGAGTATCTGTTTCGAGAATGCAGTTACCTCGAGTCCCACTTCCGCGAGCCGCGCTCCGCTTACGCCTGTTTCGTGTGGTTGTGTGTATGTGTGTTTCCCACGGTTACGCCCGCTTTACATGCGGAAGTTGCACTTGAATCAAAATGAATGAATTTGATTCTCAAAACAGACAGGTTGTATACGCGTTGTTTTATAAAGCGACTTTCCAGTCAGAGATGACAAAAAGTCCACCCATACATTCTGTAGGATTTCACTTTCAGGTAAAAATGAGCGCGACCCGCGGCCTGGGCAATCTGCTTCGTCTCATCAAAGATCCCATTCTCCAACGCAAACCCGCACTGAAGCCTCTCTGTGAGACCGCTATACAGAAGCTAATGGATTGCGCCTGCAGGATTACCAATATGAAGGTGCGATGGAACGCCTGCTATGCCATGGGGAACGCTATGAAGAATGACAGTCTGTTTACGTGCTTCAGCGGATGGCAGGTAAATGTTTCAATCTCAGAGGAACAGATCCAAAATATATCGTCACGACATGAATCCCCGAGGGGGTGTCAGAGTTGTTCCCGAGAGTGAGCTGTAAAATGCAAGTCACGGTTCACACTCGGTAAACCCGCGTTTCATTGACAGATTATTACGTCGTGAGGGTTGGTGAGTCCTATCGCCGTTCTTTGGGCACAAATACACGCTTTTTAGGGTATGCAGGTTTCCTCATGATGTTAGCCTTCATCGTTCAGCGAGTGGTAAGTATTAGGTAGGTTAAATACTATAATAAAATACTATGCACATCAATTCCGAAAAACTCATTGTTGCATGCCTGACCGGGATTTGAAGATGGGTCTCAAAATAGAGAGGCCAGCGTTTTACCGGCTGAGTTACCGCCACTTCAATTCAAGTTATACTGACAGAAAGTGTTCGAACAGTCAACCAACTAAATCTGTTATTTTTATGTTACAAGACAGGAGCTGTATTTTTGAATCACTCGCCGTGAATCATATATTCACGCACGAAAAAAAATCACGTGTGAAATTCAATTCTATTGGTCACAATTTTACGTATTTTTGAATCAGTAAAAATCATTGTAAACGGTTTTCGTTTCACGCAGAAAAAATTAAAACCGGAAAGCAATATTTCGTTGATTTTAAAAACCGGTAATGAATGGAGGTGAACGAAACGTAAATTAAAAAGTTATAATGTCATGTCAGTCTCATCGATGCATCGACATCGACATTTTCTTCTTGTCATTCTTGCACAGTTTTTACTTGTAGAAATCGAAAAACGAGTGGGTCAGACCACTCGTTGCAGAATTCTCAGAGAATTTTCAAAAATACTGATTTCAAGTTTTCGTATACGAATCATGCGGATTCATATGCGAATTGAAATTATACTATAACACTTTCAGATATGCTTGTTATACATAAAATACGTGTCCTGTTCCATTCCATCGTGTTACAACTAGAGGTGAATTTTATTTGAATCCATAAAAATTTTAGTTAATACATGTATATTACGCGACAAACGGGAGTGCGTGCGATTTCATACTGACATGTCTCACGTATGTACTCGCCCGCACTCCCGCCATGTCGCGAACTTTAGGTGCAGAACAACTAGCGGACGTCTGTATGTTATGTAAACGGGGATAACCATCAACGTTGGCTGGCACTGCTAAAATAGAATATAATAGATGATTTTATGATTTTATTCATCTAAAAATTACACAATAACAGAATAGGATTACCTTGACGTCTACAAGGGTGTATGTACCGGTGCTATAGGCGCCAAGATCTTCCCTTACAGAGTATTACATTAAAAATTAAAAGTAATATAAAATAAACGAGAATACAAAAAATAAACAACAGAGCATGCAGCTTAACTTATAATAAACACAAAAAATCACGGGCATATGAGAGGGTGGGTCTGTGTGAAGAGTGTGGATGAGAATGAGTGTGTGTGTAGGAAGAGGGTGCATGTTAGTGTATGTGTTTCCCCAGCCCTACGACCAAGGTCTTGGGATCCGTATATTTATTACTAGGGAGGGAGTGTGAGGGTGTGTTTGTTTTAAGTACTTTTCGAGGACGTGCACCTGAATACACAAGGAACTTTCGAGGACGATTTCCAACCGAGGACTTTTTCATGGGTCCCCGGGTAGACTTAATTACAGTACCGTATTCTACACGCGATTATGATCCTTTTGATATATTTAATAAGGAAATCTGAGGAAAACCTCGGTTTGGTCACGATCATTCATGTTCACACACCGACAGTGTGTGACCACCAGGCGGCGCCACTATCGATTTTCACACACTACCTTTAACACTCTAGTCATGTTGCTGGTACTTTATGGGGACTTGTGTGTTAATTTACACTCATGGAGCTCGGATGGGTAGCTTTTCCTGACAAAGTGTATTCAGGTCCTCGTCTGGACGCATTTACAAGACGAAGGTGTGTGATTTTTCCGTCCTCGATTGGTAATCATAGATTTTACACAATGAACATACAAAAAATAATAACAACGTAAAAGTTAGTATGTATGAAAGCAAACTACTTGTTTTAAATTAAACTTATTGCTTAGATTTAGTAATTTATTTTCGCACAGTAAACAAAAAATATTTTAGAAAGTAAGTCTTCTGACATTGTGCAACTTGTTTGATAATCACAAAATATAAAATTGATAATCACTATGTCTCAATGCAATCGCCGAGCTAACACTCGTCTGGAGTGAATAACTTATACACCAGTCCCAGCGCCCGCGGTCATCGAGATCAGTCTAGTGGCGAAGAATTGCCAACTTTTATTCTATTCGATCTCTGTATATTCTTTACAAGAAATCTTACACAGTCATGTAAATTGTCACTATAGTAATTAAGTAGTAATAATAAACTTCGGTCACATCGATAGAAAATCGTGTTGCGCGTTTGATTGTGACGTGAACTAACATTGCAGACCATGGTATATATCTAGTTCTAGGTTCGAACACCTACAAATAATTAATTATTTTCGTGTTTTGATTTGTATTATTTTGTAGACATTTTACAAAGATATTTTACAAGCCACGATCCTGACATACTTTTGTCGCTTTTTCCACATTTGTCATTCATCAAGGAGAATTTGTTTAAAATTTAATAGAATAGCCGGAAAAGTGCAAGTCGGGCTTCGCTCTATTACGGTTCCGTACATGGGATGATTAATTGATTTGGTCACAGCTTACAAACTACATAACAGATCAGTGGTTTAGTATTTGTTGTTTAAAACAGTTTGGTATATGATACATAATATACAGATATTTCAAATTCCTAACAAGCTATTTCAATAACAAAAATGGTCTTAAACTAACCACTTCGAGGGCTCCCTATTTCTTAATTTTTGAAATTGTTTGTACTCTACTTAAGGGTCAGCGCTCCGTGGAAATAAGTCCTGCGAACTCTTTTATTTTGTAACTGCCTACCTTGCTGTAGTCCGCAGGCACGCATGGAAAACTTCAGTTATTTTGAATTTTTTGCAACATTTGCATCATGTGGAAAAACTATAAATCGTGTCTGAAAACTGTATTTTTTATAATGTTTTATTATGATTTTGAAATATGTTTTGTCATCTAAAGTGATGATTCCAATCCCTGTTTTAGCCCAATTTCCGAACTTGGACCCTTAATGAGTTTGAGACATCGCATCGACACCCTAAGCCAGTGTAAGAAAAAATCGGCCATTTTGCCTGAAAAATACAAAAAATCTATTTTTGATTTAATATTCGGTTTAAAAATAAACTTATTTATTAAATTTCAAATATTTTTTTAAATATTTATTTAATTAAGGCAATTTTTTGTGTTATTTATAATTTTGTATCATTTATGTTATTTAAATTTCTTGTTAATAAATAAAAACATATTTAGTTTTGGGTCAACATTCATCGTAAAATGTCCAAATTTCAGCTCTGTAACTCATTCCATCTAAGAGCTAGAGACCCACATAACTTATGAATGGACGGACAGACAGCAAGCAGAGTGAAATTAAAAGGGCTACATTTGGCCCTTTGGGTACGGGACCCCAAAAAACTAAGGATCTTCTTGTGGGGGGAGCGGTACCAGGGGATCCCTAGCTTCCAACCCTCTCCCCCCCTCCCAAACCTTGACACCCCAACTCCTGCCGTTGACTGTTACGGCTGTATTATTTGATTGATTGAACATTAATTTTACAAACCTGATAGAAATAGATCTGCTTTTTAATCATTTTGAAAACTCCATCTCGGATAATTATAGGGATATTTTTTTTTCCTTGGCAGCAGTTTCACTGTCTTGATTGTTTCTGGCACAATAACACAATAGGTCAAAGGCACCAGGCTCTCACAACAAATATACAAATATTGTGAATACAAGACATAGGTACCTATTTTTTCATTTCGTGTTTATTGTCAGGATAGACAAAAACTTGAGAATGCTTAGACCTCAAGAGATAAAATTTCCGTATTGCATACCGGAACTATGGAACACCTGGTAAAATGGCAACACTCGTTCAAATGCTCATATTTAGTAAGTTGCGAAGATGCAGTAAACATTCGGAGCGGCAACGTCGTAGTCGTCAGCTAGCCGCACGATCTGGCAGCGTTACATAGTAATACATACAATAGTAAAAGGTACTCACACATGCATGTTTGCATGTAACGCTGTAGTGCGCAGTGCGCACTATGATACGTTAGAATTTGTGAAATGTCAAAATAAAAAAACCGGCCAAATGCGAGACAGACTCGCATACCTAGGGTTTCGTATTGTAGATGATAAATTTAATTTTGTATTTTTTTTTGGTGAATTTCTCAAACGCTTTATTTTTCATGTTATCTTAACGTAAATACATATTATAAACATGATTTTTTTCAAAAATGTTTTTCCACCAGTTTTGGAGATAAGAGGACATATAAATTTTTTATGGTTTTTCAACGATTTCTTAAAATAGATGCAATTAAACATAGCTTAACTATATATTTTTAAAATTAACTTTTTAATACCTACTATTTGATACCCATATTGTATTTTTATAAAACATTGTTTTTATTTATTTTACTTATTTTTTTTTTTAAGTTTTCGTTTGTGGTCAATTTTTTTTAATTGCTATAATTTTCCTTTAATTGCCCAATTATGATCTATAATTGTAATTTTTTTCATATTTTTCGTTCTACCAGTTTCGGAGATAAGGGGGGGCACATAAATATTTTTGTGTTTTTTTTAATATTTCTCGAAATCAGTGTCAGTAAATATAGTAAAAGTATATATTTTTGCAATCAACTTTTTAATATCTACAGTTTGATATCCATATTGTATTTTTAGGGCAATATTTTTTATTTTTCTCAGTTTTGTTTCAGAAATATTTAGAACAATTTCAGATTTTTAATTTTTTTTTTCACTGTGGTATGTGGGCAAATTATTGCTATTTTTGTGTCGAATTTCATCTCTTTATCTTTAACGGTGCTAAAGTTATGAGGCTGTCACATACGGACGGACGGACAACGGAGTCTCACCATAAAGGTTCCTTTTGTACCTTATAGGTACATTACCCTAAATATGCTATTTAAAGTATTCACTTTCTTTGTGTTTAGCCAATGCTCAGGCAAATACAATTTTAAATAGAAAAGACAAATATTTTTATGAAAAATTTTCTTGGGCCAAGATTCGAACCTGCGACCACTTGCTTACAGGGCAAGTTGTAGAGCTCAGTAAATTAAATGGTAGACCTTGTGAGCAAGAGAACGCAGGTTTAAATCCTGACCCGAGTAAATTTTTCACATAAATATTTGTCTTTTCTATTTAAAATTGTATCTACCTGAGCGTTGGCTAAACGAAAATTAAAAAAAATCTTTTAAATTCCCAAAGGAATTAACAATTTTACTCGATACTACATGTTACTGTAGTGACGGTGACTATCGATCGTATAACGCTCCTGCATTGATCGATTAGTATGTGAATATGTGATTTTTACCAGTGGTCAGGTAAAACGAACACAAACCTATATTACGCGACTGGATTGTAGGCGATTTCATACTGACAAGTAAGTACTCGCCCGCACTCCCGCTGTGTCGCACGCATACTATACCTCTGCGTTTGAGAATTTAAACGACCAAGGTGAGAACCTTGGTCGCGCAGTTGGTAGAGTGCTTACCTTGTAAGCAAGATGTTGCAGGTTTGAACCCTGGCCCAAAGAAATTTTTCAAAAAAATATTGAAAGTAAGTAAGTCAAAAATTATATTTAAGTTATTCGCTACAATAAAACGTGTAACTTAGATTATCGAACTGTGAACTGTGACCTACTGTGAAAAATACGGATTTACTAGAAGGAGGTGAATCACAGATGCAAGAATTACTTAAGTAAAGCACATATTTGATGCTTGGGGAGAAAAGCAGGTTGCGTTCGGTGTCTTTTGTGACCTCTCAAAAGCTTTCGATTGCGTTAATCATGAAACATTTTAAATGCAAAAAGGACAAAATTTATAAAATTTACGTTACCAAACGTTATTCAAAAGGATGTTAATTTGCTTTTGAGGGGTCCAAACTCGAATAAGTTAAGGAAATTAAGTTTTTAGGCATTACAAAAGATTTTCGTCTTCAGTGAGGTCCTCATATAGAAGCCCTTTGTGGTAGGCTTAATTCAGCCGCATACGCTGTTAGACGAATTATTAGGCAAATTACTGATGTAGATACTGCTAGATTAGTCTATTTTAGTTACTTTCACAGTATTATGTCATACGGTTTTCTGTTGTAGGGTAGAGCCAGGGATATAGACACAGTCTTTGTTTTGCAAAAGAGAACAATTTGGGCAATTTATAATATGAAGCACCGGGATTCAATAAGAGAAAAAATCAAAGAAATTCATATGTTAACTGTTTCTTGTGAATTTATTTACCAAATTCTTAGATATGTCAGAAAAAAAATTGATTCTTTCCCGAGAATTGGCGAACAACACTGTAAAGAAACCAGAAATAAACATAAACTGGCTTTTCCAAAAATCAGACTTGTCAAAGTGAGTACCTCTTTTGATGGACCTGGCATAGGATTTTACAATAAACTTCCAAAGGAGATCCTAACTTTGTCATAGAATAAGTTTAAACTGTATATTAAGCAAAGATAACTGAAAAAGGCATATTATAAAATAAGTGAATACTTGGATGATGGTAATCGTAAATTCCTGCTGTCTTGTATTTTCTTATCCCTTAACTTAAAGAAGGTATAAGTAAATAGTCTAGTTGAAGTTTAAGAATGTAGCAGATATGTCAAAAAAAGGAAATATGCAAAAAAAGACATGATCTTGCAAAGTTTCTTGCCCTTCTTCTTAACAAGACTAATCGAATGGGTGGGGGTAGGCATGCATTTATATATGTAACCTATTAGTATGTTGTATATATATTAAAGGTGGGATTTGGTCGGCCTCTTCCTGGTCGCTGGCCGGGTCTCCGGTTTGGGTTCGGGCGGTTGATTTAATTTCACCTTGTATCATTATAAATTTTACCTATTACTTGAATCGTATATATATTTCTGCATGAATTAAATAAACATTTAGTGTAAGTACGTTTATTGTTACTATATAAAATAAATTTTTATTAGATTAAATTTGACTTTTAAAAAGTGTATACTGTTTACCTACTTTACAAAATAAACCATTTGAATTTGATTAAATTTATAGTTAATACATCTGAGGTGACTGTAATTTATGTGACCAAATGCATACTGGAGACCTGATAAGTCATTAGGGCCAAGGTTCAATTACTCTTTTGCATAATACAAAAAAAGTTTTTTGTGCCCCTATACTAATTTAAGAGTAACCCCAACTTAATTTATGTAAGAAGCCCAAATTTTATTTCGTGAATTTCACAGAATGGTTCATTTTACCTTTTATTGATCATTTACAAAGTCTCTAGTATGAATTTGGTCATATAAATCAAAGTCGTCTTGTATGTAAATTTAGCTCAGGAATAGGCCTGAAATTTTGTATAGGAAACGGATCTCCTAAAACAAAATATTACAGTTAGCGATGCTTCATGAGATTTTTCAGTTAATGTCACGAAGAAATCGGCGCGAAAATCAAAAAAGGT
This sequence comes from Ypsolopha sequella, assembly GCA_934047225.1. Lineage (NCBI taxonomy): Eukaryota > Metazoa > Arthropoda > Insecta > Lepidoptera > Ypsolophidae > Ypsolopha > Ypsolopha sequella. The sequence continues at coordinate 18,311,893 of OW203996.1, forward strand.
CTCGGATGGTACTTATTTATTAGAAGTGAATGTGAAGAAAATGTGGTCCTCGTTTAGTACATGTTATACTCGGAAAAACGTCCACGGTCTGTTCTTGGGAAGTCTAACACAAGGTCCTCGTCAGGTACTTGACACTAGAAAAGTGTGTGAAAAAAGGTCCTCTGACTGACATCCCTGAACATGGATTTAAGTCCTCGGTTGGTTCACACATATGTCCTCAGAAGGACGTCTCTGGGACTGTTTGCGCGTGTATCAGAAGTCCTCGGGCTGGTCAAGAAAAGTCAAGCAAACAAAAGATGAGATAGCATTTTGTCACCGCTCTAACTAAACCAGATTTTTTGTTATGGTTCTTTTCATCTAGGAAATAAGGCCGTAAGTTGTCTTTAACATAGTTTTTCAGAGGGTCCTCGAATTGTTAATATACAACCATAGTCCTCGATTAGCCCTCTGTACAAACAAGGGTGTGTTTGTGTGTGTGTGGGTGAGTGTGTCAAAAATTTGATGAAAAATATTAAACAACAAGTAAATTTATTAAAAGGATGAAGGCTGGTGGAAACTGATGTGGGTTTGTACCTTGTCGCAGTAAAAATATTCTTCAGGTACATCAATATGACTGCCTCTGTGGTTATATAGGTATATAACGTCTACTATTCCGGAGAGGTCACCGGTTCTAATCCTGTACGGACACATTTATGTTCCGTCTGCGAGCTTCGGAAGACTCGTTAAGCTTTGAGTTCATATTTGTGCCCGAACTTAAGCGTTAAGGCACACCACGCTGGGACCTATTTTCGGTGAAAGGTAGATGTATTAATATGGATTGCGTTGCATTTCGCAGTACATATTCAGCAAACACCTCTGACACCCCCTCGGGAATTCATGCCGGGATAGGGTTGCCAGATGATATCCAAATGGAGGCTATATCCACCTTTTTCACAAATTGTCCTCCCGTCCTCCCTTACCTACGGAATGTTCTCCTTTTTCAAAATTCGTGCACGACACCGACACACCGCTTAGTTAGACCCATGTTACACGTACTAGACATGCAAATATAAGCTTAAATCCCTTGCGTTTAGGTTAATTTTTAAATGTTCTAACAGTGTGTCGTGCATTATATGGCCAGTTCTGAAAAATGTCCTCCATTTTTATTCCTTTTTCGAACTGCTCTCTTTTTCTATTTTTCTATCTAGCAACCCTATGTCAGGACGGTTTATTATATTTATATTCTAAATATTCTCAAAAATATGTATCGATATTCTAAAACATATTCTTTTTTCTTTTTAGCGTCAAGTCTTCCCCAACCTTTGCACTTTAGCACAAGAATGCAAGAATCTCAAGGTGCGAATTAACGCCTCAGTCGCTTTACGCGCGGCGTCCACTCGTGCGCACTACGGTGACCAATACGCGCTCGTGTGGCGAGGTGTCATGGCGGCCATGGAGAACGCGGCCAATGTTGACGACTTCACCGAATATAAGCACAAGGACAATCTTATTGAACAGGTAAGTAGCCTCTGTGGACTATAACAGAATCTCGCTGCAGGTAGGGTCGTAAATAATGTTTTGCGTAGTGTTATTAAAACTCGCGTGAGCTGACATACTAAATTATTATTACATACGGCTTGAACACTGCACGAGCTGGCATTTCACCCGGCAATCACAGATATTCAGCTTCGCACGTGGGAATCTTCATTCATCTGGTCGCTTGGTGCCCACTTTGGACCAGGCCTTAACAAACAAAATTAAAACACACAAAAAAAAAATATATATATTAAAATAAAAATTGTCTTTTATATTTATAATGTCATATCTATTGTCAATGCAACTGATGCCGAGTCCAAAAGGATTCGAAATATATCTTGCTTATATTTAATTGATGTTGAGTTTTAGTGTTTCATCTTTTAAAAAGTTCTAAATCATCAAGTAGGACTTTTTCAACCGTGAGCGAGCCCGCGGACCGCGGACTGCTCGGACTTTTCCGGATTTCGGGCTTAGTCCATTCAGTCCGTCAATCCGTTGTGCTTAACGAAATGATGAAGTATAGTTTTTTGCAAGTATAGCATGAATAAGTTATTCGACGAATGTGGAATATTAAATTTTAACACTGTATTTATTGCTTGAAGTAATTTAACGGAATTTTTCGGAACAACTCGGGACCGGCTTTCTACCGAAATAAGTCCGTTGGCTCTGCTTGAGTTTAAGATTTACCTTTAAAAGTCCATCGGACCGAGTCCGAGTCCTATTTAAACGGACCAACTTCGGCCTTTTGTTTAGTCCAAATGACAGCTCTGCGCTCTTCACACGTTTTATTGCTGCGCCTGCAGCGAGATACTACGTCAGACGTTCGAACGTCTTTACAACTAATCGGAACGCCGCGGGTTCAAATCACATAGGGACACATACACACATTTGTGTCCAAAGTACGACGATAGAGCTCACGCTATACGTAATAACGTCGGTGAAATGTGGGTTTAGGACTTAGGGATTTTGATTTTCATTTCACAGTCCATATTTGGAAACACCTCTGACACCTGCGGGGTTCATGTCGGGACTGACTATGTATAAGTAAATAAACTTAGGTAATAATAAGATGAAGTATCAAAATGGTTTTCTCAATTTATTTTATACCGTGGTGACATCAATAAGGTTGTCTGCACAAAAATACTCCATGACTAAATAGCTAAAATATTATCTCCAATTTATTCAGAATCATAATCAGAAATCTTTATTTGTATAAACATAGGTAAATGGTTTTTATAACATGAAATTTGGTCCCATACACTTTGCCATATTCGGCACACAAAAATTTAACCAAATATTTATTAGATATTTAGGAAAACTAGTGACTATACAGGTTTGTTAAGATTATAACCTTTTTCCTTAAAACGGGGGTGTTTTACCCATTAATGTAAACAACTTTTACTATGGGACCAACACTAAAATCGCAAAAAATAAATCAGCAGTTCCATACATTTTGATAACGTAGGTTTAACTTTTCTATGGAACAGCTGATTTTTTTTCGGGATGTAGCGTTGGCCCCATAGTAAAAGTTGTTAATATTCATGGGTAGTACAACTTGTTTAAAGGAAAATGGCTAATCGAATGGGCGGAGGTAGGCATGTATTTATATATGTAACTATTACTATGTAGTATATAGGATGGGATTTGGTCGGCCGCCTGGATTCGTGCTGGGGGCTCGCTTGGTGATAATTGAACCTTGTTCCTGGTCCCTGGCCGGGTCTCCGGTATGGGTTCGGGCGGATGATTGGATTTCACCTTGTATAATAATATTTTACCTATAATTTTAATCGTATATATATTGCTACATAAATTAAATAAACATTTAATCTAGTTCATGTACATTTATTACATACAAGGTGAATTTGTGAACATCGTCCAAATTCATACTTGAGCCTTGGTGAGTGATCAGCATCATGAACCAATAACAAGTTTTGTAAAATTCATAAAATAAAATTTCGACTCCCCATAGTGATTCACTCAGGACTGGGAGTGAATTACTATGGGAAGTTGAAATTTCATTATACAAATTTCACAGAAATTGTTATCGATTCATGATGCTGATCATTTACCAAGGCTCCAGTATGAATTTGGACGATGATCAAAAAGTCACCTTGTATATTTTTATAAGATTAAAATTTTACTTGTGAAACGTGTATTATATATACCTACTTTGCAAAATAAACTTTGAATTTTGAATTTGAATTTTGCTATCAAATTAACACCCAGTATAACAAATAATGACGGTACTTTCCATTTTAGCTCTCCGTGACATTGGCCCACGTATGCTGCCTTCTCAAGCAGTCAGACCTTAGCGACATATTGGACCCTCTAGTCTTCCATTATGACTGCGCCAAGGCATTATTCACACAACTCTGCCACAAGATGGCGCCGGAAAACCCGTCCTGTTTGAAGATATTGGAAGCTGCCAAGTATGTGACGATGGATCTGACAGCGGTTACGGATCCACAACAACAGGCCTTAGGAATGTTACAGGAAATATTTATATGGGATATGTAGCATTTAAAAGAATGTATGGATACTAACTTAGTACTTATATGAGAAAAATAATCAATATGAGTGACTTAAAGGTCAGATTTTTTGATTTGCTTTATAAATGTGCAACATGATAAAAATAACAATGTTACATTTATTTAAAGTCTACCTAAATTGATGACTTGACACCGTGCAGGAGCATTTCTTGGTTTTGTCTTAAGGGGATTTTAAGATTTTAAATTGTTAGATTTTAAGCATTTTCAATTTTCATATTTTAATTTGATTTTAGTTCTGTATATTGATTTATCGAAGTGTGCTTTATGCTCCTACAGAGGAATAAATAAATGAATGAATGAATACTGGCGCTTGGCATTTCTATAAACGTCCACAAACTTCCGTTGTCATAAAATATATTTCAGTTTGAGAGATTTCCGATTGATGTTAGGGTTCCGTAATGTCAAATTGTCATTGTTATGTCAGCCTAAGCTGAATTGCTAGTCAAAAATAGCAACTAAATAGGGATCCACAGGCAAAGCTAATCGCAGATGGCGCTAGCATAGGTCCGGCCAATCATATTTATTGTTCTGTGGATCCGGCCATGTCAAACTTTGTTGTTGTGTGTCTTCAGGTTTTTCTACTGTTTTTCTCCAAAATCTCGCTTTTTTAGTTCCTCTTATGACTTGTATTCCAATATGTTATATATATGTTATTGTTATTATTTTATTCACTTTTAATATGGGGTTTCTCGGGAATAAATTAACGTCATTATTAAAGCAACCTGGTACGGCACACAAAGGCATAATTCCAAGAAATTTATTGAAAATCACAAGAAACTACGCAAAAACCATAACTACAATGTACTGAAATGACAGATTTTCATGGCCGGATCGACGATGCGCCATCTACCAGTGGCGTGCATAGAACGTTTTTCCGGAAAAGCAATCAGAAGGTCAACTTTGACAATAAAAAAAATATGAAAAAATTTAAATAACACTTTGAAAAAATAAAAAGTTTATATGAAAATGTTCACTCTAGGGTAGACACTGGCGTCATACAAACTTTTTTTTTTCAAAGTGTTATTTAAATTTTTTCATATTTTTTTTAACTTGACCCTCTGATTGCTTTTTCGGAAAAAAGTTCTATGCACGCCACTGCCATCTACAGGATTAATTTGGCAGTGTGAATCCCCATTGTTTGACCATTTGAAAAGGAGGACTATAGACGGAACAGAAGAATAGTTTTTTATTAAAATCCCTACCGACCCTGTGTTCATCTGTATACGGCTAGAATACTTTCACTACATTATTGCAAAATATGAAGTTATGTTATCCATTAGTAACAGCTTATCAAATGAGCTTTAATATTGTAAGCAAAGTTATGTTTTTGCACGCGATTATGAATATTAATTTTATTTTCTATTTAAAGAAATCTATTTTAAGTTTTATTTATTAATTAAAAATAAAATTTTATACTCAACAAAAAGTTGTTTGATATTTATAGCACTTGAATGTTAGGTTATTATTTATTACTAATACCTAGCTAGACGAACTAACCAAGGTGCTAACACATACAAATATTTTATCGAATAAAGTGATGGTAAAAATAAACACAACTACTGAACCAACTGCATGAAAACTACCGTCGTAAATAAACAGATGCCAAATAAAAGTCACGTAAACCGGAACGACTGAACGAAAACTTCTTCAGGGTTCAGTCTAAAAGTAAACTCATTCTTTGTCTGTGGTCGAGTTTTTTTTTTGCTTACATTAGCATCGATAACTCAAATATCTGGATTACTTTATCCAAAACCACACATGTGCACGTACACACGACGACAAACACACACTCGAATGAGCTGTATATGACTTGTTTTGATTCTCTTGTTGCAAAAGTGCTGGGAAGTATTTAACAATTAAAATTCCTTCTCACGAAATACAATCTGTAAAAAAAACAACCCGGTTTATTCCGGTCAGATTACCTGCTATTGTTGCTATTTACTTCGATTATAATCAGTATAATCGGATCGGTATATACTTGAAGTTGGAAAAATCCTTGAAAAAGTTTGTAGGTGTGGAGTCTGTTCTTAAAATAAGTATTGTTTATTTTGATAGTGAAAATTACGGCATTGCTTAAAACGTTACGATGATGTATATAATACTTGATAGATTTTACCGTAAATTTACATTATTTAGAAATTGTATACAATTCGAATACGAATACGAAATTTATAAAATTTGATCGGCCTTCTGTTTTGCCTTTTGCTCTGCTCGGCCTAAATAAGCTTGGCATTTTATAAATTTCCTAAGTATTTTATTAAATTCCAATTTTTTTTCATTTCATTTATTTATTTATTTAGATTTCCAGTAACATATCTATTAAGTATTAAATTATCGTAACGTTTTAAGTAATTCCGGGTTTTTTAATATCAAAATAATATTATAAGAAGCCGACTCCACACCTACAAACTTTCCAACCTTAGGTATATATCGATCCGAATATCCGATCCCTGATTATAATATATACTGTAATGAAATAGTATCGTAGTCTAGACATGAAATATTTATTTAATAGGGTAAGTACTGTGTAGGTACTTTACAAATAATATATAGGCAAAAACAGCACGTTTGGGTTTTTTGTCCGTCTGTATGTTACCAATAATTAATATGCAATGACATAGAATACCACGGCCCATTGTAGGGTGACTATTTTCGGTGACTCACTTCGTTCATTTCGAAAACAAGCACTCGTGTCCCAATATCTCACATTATGTTACAGTTGCACAATAGTATTGTCTGCAACGAACATAATTAGACATTGGGACACTCGTGCAAAATTATTACGAAACTCTTGTCCAATGTTGCACAATAGTATTTTGAGACATAATTTTAGACATGGGGACACTTTTGCACGAGTGTCACAATGTCTAGTTATGCACACAATACTTTATCTACGACCATCAAAAATATCGTCTTTATTTATAATATCTTCAACTAACAATTTCACGAAAAATGAGAATAAGACATTCGTTCATGAACCTCGGGTGCGTCGTCCCGGTAATGCTGCCTTGAAGACCAATCAGGATAAAGGGGGCGTGGCTTAAGAAATAAAGTCGGGACTTAATTCTCGTCTGTGATGTTGATTGGGTCTCTAGCGGTTTTATAATAACTTGGGCCAATCGCAATGCAGAATCGCGGTGTTATAATGTAATATTATAACATCAGATAAACAATCTAGGTACTTATAAAACTGCTTTTGATGTTGCAGTATGAAAGTAGATAAAATACTATTTGAATTTCCAAAAAACTATATAATATCGGCAGGTACAAAGAGGCCCGTGGTGACCAAGATTGTTACTCCGCCTCTGAGTGCAGTATGTATGATATAAACTTTATATTCAGGCAGTGTTCAGGCGACAAAGTCGCAGGCAAAAGCTAGTTACTGATAAAGCTTCGAACCGTATGATCCCAATTAAGGTGATCCCGGGGCATTGACGCAAAACAGAGATTGATAAAAATGTCTGAATGGAAAGCCATGATAACAGTGACTTTGTTTGTTCTGAAACCATTGTGTATGGGGTCAGGAGTCAGGGCCATGGAAACTTTTATTGTTTTTTTTCTGTTCTCATTTTAGTTAAGCACGCTACTTACACAGAGATACGACATTTAACATATATAAAATCGAAAAGCTAGAAAGGGATAAAATTCATGGGAAAGAGTGAGATGGCGCCTTTGTGTGCGCGTATCACTCACACAAACGCCAAAATTGCAGTAAGCCACAGCCTTCTCTGAGACTAGAGAAGGCTGTGAGTAAGCCAAGAAAAGAAACGCCAGTCTTTTATAATTTTAGCATGTTGGTATATAGGTCTACAACTTCGTGCTGAGGATGCCTGTTGCGTAGACGAAGGCTGCGAGCGCGTCGCTATAACGCACGCTACACACGGAAGTATTTCGTTGAGATATATTTTATGTTTTATTTTGGCAACCACAAATTATTTTGATTTAGTTTTTATACAATTTATTGAAAAGGCGTTACTTTGCGAAAGTCCATCATGAATTTGTGGACATATTAATAAGTTGTACATATACTAAAGACGAGCGATCTTTTTTACGTTCCCTGAAATATGCATATACATTTTACAACATTTTTTTGCCCTACCGCCCAGAGAAAAACGCTCATCGAGCGAGCGACTCCCCTATATTAATTTTTTTCTATGGAGCAACTAATGGCTGGCGACACGCAGCGTGCCCGCGTCCTCCCCGCACACACCGCCCGCAACCCTTTGACACCTGTGACCTTCACCGCCTCGTCCCTGCCTTCGTCTGCGCCCCGTAGGCGTCATCAGCACGAACTTGGAGACCTATAGTTTTTGCATTTCCGAAAAAGATAAGAAATGAGCTTATCGTGTTTTGACTTTGTAACTCTCACAAGATCAACCCCTGACCTTTTGCCAAAATAATTTGTTTTGATAAATATAAATACTTACAGTGGAAAATTTTATAATAGTTCAGAAAGGTGAATTGTTATCATGAATATAAATAACTGTAGCGATTATTATGAAATGAAAAAGCCAAACTAATTAGTGGCGGTAAATAACATGTTTATTTTTAGCATTTGTCAAAATAAACTAGGCATAAACAATTTTGTGTCCTAAAAACTTCCATAATGTGTAGGTTTAAATTCCAGCGTTTATTTTTCTTTTTCAAGTCGTTATTTAGAATGACCACAGACAATTTAAGTCTGTGGGAATGACAGCACGAAATAATACACCTCGGTAATATTCGCATAGTTATCTTCGGAAATATGATTTATATTTGGGATAAATTAACTACTTACAAAAATAGCGGTTCCCACTTTAAAAAGTTTAGCTTTAAAATTTTAATACTTTGCACAATTCTATTAACACTTTCAATATAAATTTACTTTAATAATAATAGTTTCCACTATGAGCTTTTTATAGAAAACCAGCGAAACGATTACAAAGTGTTATTTTTGAAAACGTAATATTTACTCGTATTTATAATAGTATCATTTTTTGTAGTGCTTTACACTTTTTAAATTGTTATTTCCATACTTTTTTCAAGTAAGTTTACCGTAACAAATGGTATAAAATCAATATTTTAAGTTTGTGGGCCCATACATTTACAACGTTTTGCCGGAAAAGCCCAACTGACATTAAACTATGTTCGCAAAATGCCATAAATCACATTTATTTAATATCTGTAATTCAAAAATAAGAAGAACCGTCGTTTGTGCGTTTCGTAGAGTAAACGACTCGTTTCCCCTTAAAATAAAGGACGTATGCAACCCCAACTGATTTGTGCACTGAAGTTTTAAAAGCGGTTTCGCATCCGGATTGTGAAAAACCCGCCTTTTATCAAAACAGAACACTCAAATTCAAAATTCACTCAATAGTTATTCAACAAACCTTATTACCTATGTATTGTGTGAATTATTTAAATTCAATATTTTTGAAATTCTAAATTACAGAAACCAATGGAAACTTTGCGAATGCAGTATATTGCAGAATGTTGAATAACTATTGAGTGAATTTTGAACTTAAGTGTTCTGTTTCGATTTATTAGAAAATGGCGGGTTTTACAGAATCCGGCTGCGAAACCGCTCTTACGTAGAAAAAAAATACGTGCACGAGCCGGCCTAGCTAAAGAAAGTAGAGGTACAAATCGTTCACGAAGATATCTTTTAGATACTTACAGTTTTTAATTTCTAAGTAGATCAGCAATTTTTTACTGTATGTCTGATAAATTTAGCAATTGAAATTGAAACTGATGTGCGAAGAACGCTTGTGATAAAGGACGCATGTACAAAAAACATAAAGATGTCACCAAGAATGGTTGCTTGAAAATTTGAAATAAGTGACAGAACAGGCGTAATAAAAAGTCCGGCACATTAAAAATGCTTGTTTAAAAGACGCAAGTTTGACAAAATATCTGTCTGTGATAGTCAAAGCTACAGATATAAGAAAATATGATGGTAAAAGGGCGTGGCTATTGCGAACGCATGGGGTCAAAAATAGGCAATGTGTTGTACGTGACCACTGACTACAGCTTGCCACTCTCTTTTTGCATGTGCGTGAGAAATATGCCTTTGTGTGCCGCTCTTATAGTTTTAGTGTGTATGTCGGTAAAATAAGGGGGAGGAAACGTGGAGACATCTGGGGACCTAAAAAGGCCAACTTGGGTGAATCATGAAATGATTTGAAAGTAGGATAAAGTCAGAGCTTCTTCATGCGTGCAAAAGAGACGGCATTACAGCAGAATCATAATATGATTCATCCAAAGCGGCCTTTTTAGAGGACCTGACCACGAAGAGTAATAAGGCAAATCATATATGTGTAGTTCCAACTCAAGAATATTGTATAAGAACTTTCAGGTTTTACTCGAACTCAAATGGGGAAATAAGTTTTTTTTTTTCGAATACCTTACGTAGGTATATTTTTCGCACAAACACTCCATAGTGTTCTTTGCACATTAGTTATGCCATCCTAAGACTACCAAACTCCAAACAGAGTTTTATAAAATTTAGTTTACCTAAATGTATTTTTTCTTTCACATGTAGAATCTTTTATCAATCTTCTTGCGATAGATAAATCGCCCATTATTCACTCCACAGAAAAAAAATAATTTTATAATTGTATTACATACTCACACTTCATTTAGTTCATTAATAAGTACTTACATATAAACCACAGATAATATAATATATAATTTGCGTCAATGCTACGGCGTTGCGGTAAAACATAATTCTTGCTACGTTGCCGTAGCACATTCAGTAGTCAATGCATTTCGTAGCAATCTTGAGTTCAAGTAACAGGTTTTCATCCGAATAGCAAATGCAGCAATAGTACATTGTTCACCGAGGGAAGAAAGGGGAAGATTACCAACGAGGGTGTAGTTTGAGGCCCGAGGCGAAGCCTTTTATTTCCTTCTTATTTTTTATTATGTGCAGGAAAAGCAAGTGGCCAGTATCATTTTTCGAGTTTTATGTACGAGTTCGCAAAATAATACTGGCCACTTGGCCACTTGCTCATTCTTTATGTTATTTAAAAAAAAAAAAGCACGTTAACAATGGATTTGCATATACTTTTTCTGTCCGCTCAAGCACGTTAACAATGAATTTTCATACACTTTTGCCGCCCGCATATTTGTATGACAGTAATGACGTATTTTCTGCATCGTTTTCAACAAAGAAAGAAGGTACTTTCCGAGCAGGTGTAGTATAAATTAGTTTATACTACACCTGCTCGGAAAGTACCTTCTTACTTTTCTAAAAATGATGCAGAAAATACGTCATTACTGTCATACAAATATGGGGGCGGAAAAAGTGTATTAAAATCTCAGACCAGTCTGAGATTAAAATCCATTGTTAACGTGCTTGAGCGGGCAGAAGAAGTATATGCAAATCTATCTATTGTCGACGTGCTGTTTTTTTTTAATATAGCATGAGCAAGTGGCCAGTATCATTTTGCGAACTCGGACATTAAAACTTTTTGTCTTTTGGCATAATATGATTAAATTAGGTTACCTACCAAAAAGTTTATAACCAGGCTCTAGTATGTCAATTGTTACCTACAACCCGGTCACATTATCTCGAGACCTCGCTGGAATGCGAACCACCCGCCCGTTCTCCTTTCACCTCCCCGCGCTCGCCACGGCGCGTCTATATCTGAGCGCCGACGCGACGTGACGTCATCGACGCCAGGTCTCGAGATAATGTGACCGGGTTGTACTGATGTTATCAAAAGAAATCAAAACGTTATCACGCGCGAATCGCTTTTTTTGTTTTATCTGAATTTTAAATTTGTAAAATTACAATGAAAGCTGAGAGTAACATTACCTGACAAGGGTATGGAAAGTAGGTACCTATATTATATGTGGATACGTACAAGTGTTTTTAAACATAATTTATCTTTTATTTTCCACGTAGGTGTATAAGCATTATGTATCACTCGGGAGAAAGCGCGATTCCCAACTCGTGTGTATTGAGGCCCTTGGCTTCACCTCGGGCCTCAAACTACACCCTCGTTGGTAATCGTCCCCTTTCTCCCCTCGATGTACAATGTAGGTACTATGAATATGCCTTAACCTGTAGAATTATGGACAATTTTAGCTTTCCCGCTAATTTTTGTTTTTGGCTTTATCTCCGAAGGTAGTTGTCAAAATCTAATGCGGTTTTCTTTTTCTAAAACTAGATAAAATTTCCTATAAGTATATTAAAAAAAATAGAAATTTATTTTTTATTTCTGTACGGGAGAAAGTATATAGAAAGAAAGTTTTGGTTTTACAAGGTGACTTTTTGATCATCGTCCAAATTCATACTAGAGGCTTGGTAAGTGATCAGCATCATGGTTCGATAACAATTTTGTGAAATTCTTATAATAAAATTTCGACTTCCCATAGTAATTCACTCCCAGTCCTTTTATGAATTTTACAAAAATCGTTATTTGTTCATGATGCTGATCACTTACCTAGGCTCAAGTATGAATTTGGACGATGTTCACAAATTCACCTTGTATATATATAAATAAATATATGTCTATTCAGATATTATAAAATTATAGAAAAACATAAACAAAAAAATGTATATAAGTATGTATAGGTATATAGGTATTTATAACCATGGTCGAACATATTTCGTCCATGATATAACTAACCATAAAAAACATAAAAAAACATAACATGGTAGGCGTAAAATTGGAGTAAAAAATACTACCCACAACTTTCCTTTTATTATTATAATTTTTTCATTTTTTATTGTTTGTGTTTCTAGCTTTGCAACGAAACTCATATTTTATATAATACAGGGGTAGGCACCCGAAGTGTTACCAACTTTAAGTTGCTATAGCAACCAAACTGTTTACAATATGGCGCCCATTTTTTCACAGTCGTAATGCATGTCGTAATGTGTTCTATGGTCGTAAGTCTATTGCAGTTCTATGGTCTATTGTATTGTTCCTAAACATACAGAAGCTCATTGTTTTTCGTCGCTGCTAAAAAAAGTTATCCAGATGGAATTCAAACACCACAGTGTCATTACTTTCTATTTGGCTGGAAAATCGCAACCAGCCATTGTTAATGCGCTACGAAATTTACATCTGAATAAAATGTTTGTGTATCGGACCATCACGCGTTACAATGATACGGGTAGCATCAAGAAATTCCATGGAGGTGGATATCCAACAACAGCAACATCATCAGAAATGGTTCGAAAGGTAAAGGCTAGAATTGAACGAAATCCACGACAAAGCGCAGTTAAATTGGCGAAAAGTCTTAATGTATCTGCCCGGAGCATAGGACGCATATTAAAAAATAAACTACTCGTACAACTGAAGTCTTACAAAATAAAAAAGTGCAAGACTTGACACTTGCACAAAAGGCAGTTCGCCTAGAAAGAGCTAAGGAGTTAAAGCACTTGCACGTTGATAGCAAGCTTGAAAATTTGGTATTTTCCGATGAAAAAATTTTTACGGTTCAGCAATATGTGAACAAACAAAATGATCGCGTATGGGTAAAGTGTAAATCAAACGACAATTTAGACCAACGAATTGCTCTGCGAAAGCAAGCACCAGCATCAGTGATGGTTTGGGCCGCGGTAACTGCTACGGGACGTTCACCTCTCGTTTTCATTGAGCAGGGTGCAAAGATAAACCAGCAAGATAAAGCCCGTGAAACCCAAATTTTTTTTGCAAGAAAAAGTTCCGAGCTTAATTTCTTCGCAACAATGGCCACCATATTCGCCGGACTTAAACCCAATGGATTTTTCCATATGGTCAATTCTAGAGGCCAAAGTGTCAGCAAAAAAATACGAGACAGTCGACGCCTTAAAGATTGCTCTTCGCCGAGAACGGAACAAAATATCAGCAGACCACATTCGTGCAGCGTGTGAAGCCTTCTCGGACAGACTCGATGCTGTTATCCGCGCTAAAGGTGGCCACATCGAACAATAACTTTTTCTTTTTAAATTTAAATGTTTTTTTCTATATATTGAAGTTTATAAATAAAAAGAAACAAAATTGTCAAAATTACAGCATTTTGAATTGGTAACACTTCGAAATACAACTCATACTTTGCATTTGCCACGATCTGGCCTTAGGCACTCCGATCGGAGCTGTTTGATTCAGCGCGAGGGAACTTTGGTCTGGGTCATCAACAGAAAAGCGTAGGGTACCGAGTTTAAAAACAACTGGTAAGTGACACGACACGACGATTTAATCTGTTTTATTTCTGTCTTGACCCCGATCATTTGTGGCACGCGTGCAAATAGGATAAAAGATTAGTACTTGTACTTTGTTTATCTATCGCTTTCTTTGCTTGACACTGTGATAGATAAGGACTGTTGCTGCCCGCAATAAAAATGGGGCCGTAATTTTTTTTGTTCCTATTTTTATTCTTTGTTTTGTCTCGCATCGATAATGAATACGATTTTCTAGTGACTCAGTAAGTATATGGGCACATAACTTTCAAACGCTGATAAGATCATGTTATTACATAGTGTTCAAGAAGTCCGGGAGAGGGGGGAGAGGTTTCGCAGATACAAATCATTATTTGACAGATGAACTTGAATTTAGAGGGAGCAAATACAAATACTTACAAATTTCTTTATTAATACACAAGTAGTTAATGCTTAACAGTTAATGCTTAATATTATTTTATCAGTAATTAATAGCATGCACACAGAAAATTAAAAAATACAAATAAGAATTATAGACAATAATAATAATGGATATGTTGATCGTACAGGAATATTTAAACTGTTTTTATAGACCCTCCTCTTCTTTTATAGACCTAAAGAAAGACCGACCCGCAGAGTGAAAGTTTAACAATTTGGACACACAAATTGGAATAGGTATTACACCTTATTTAATAGAATAAATTATTAAATTAATAAAGCCTATTAAAACTCACTTAACTACCTTAATAAGAACTTAAACTAAAGTAGAGCCACTGAGTGATGGCACTTATGACAGCTGCATTTAGTGATGAGGTACATTTCAAATTTCGGTTAAAAATTAAAATCAAGTGTGAGTTTACGCAACATTAGACACGTCATTTAACATTCAACACAATTATACAAAAGGAAAATGTGCCAAAACCAGTGGCGTAGCTATCGGAGGGCTATGCGGTGTAGTGCCCCAGGAGATGTTTAAATATCTAAATCGAAAAAAGTATTTTCTATCATTTATTTTCGTTTAGTTTAACTTCGTCTTTGTTTTGTTTTTAATTAAATAGTATTGCGAAACTTGGCGACCTCAAACACGACCTATAAAAAATGATAACTTTAAAAAAAAAATCTTTGTTTCCATACGAATTCTATTGCACAATAAAGCAACATTCAAATCGAAAAATATTAACCGAAACAAGTAATACATCACTATCAACAATGAAGTATTACATTTTTTAATTCACACTTGCTTATAAATAATTACGATACTTTGTAGGCAATTAAACGTCATAGGCGCCATCACTCAGTGGCTCTACTGTAAATGTATTTTTCTTCTCTATCAAATTATGTATTTGCACTTGAAACAATATGGTTTAGCCATATTTGGGTGAAAGCCTCCTCTATCTTTGCCCAAGCGGCTCTGTCCCAGGCCGGCCGTGCACGACCAGCAGCGGCTGACCACCTTTGCGATGCCATCACTCCAGCGCGGCAGCGCAGTCGTGGGTGGGCGTTGGGTCGTGAGCGTCTGTTGGTGTCGTCGTCGGTACCAGTGTGTCACTCGCTCGAGTCGCTCGTCGCTCCCTCTGTCCTCTGTCGAGCGGACTGGGCTGCGTTCATAAACTAGCGGTTGCGATACTGGTTATAATGCCATCTCTGTCGCACGCGTTTTATGTTGTATACGCTATCCTGCTGTCAGAGTTGGAACCTGTTCCCCAGCCCAGTTCCACTTCAATTTAGCAGCAGTTTCCACAGGGTCTTTGATTTTGTTTATGCCATTACAAAAAAAAAACAATTGTAATACCGGGTGTAAATGTACTAGTATCTTTAAATGAAACCAATTATATATAATACTATACTTAGCAACATTCCCAAAATGTTTTTATTAAGCCGCTCATAAAAAAAATTTACTTGCACATACAAAATTTAAAATAGGTATTATTGAGGCGTAACGTCGCGTCGTCGCGTAAACTTCTTCACCCGCCCAGATGAAGGCAGTCTAAATCTGCTGAAACTGGTCGGCTATCCCGATAATAACACGTATTGAGGTGAGCCGTTTATATAAATCATAGGTATTATTAGTTTAGAGCTGATGGCGGTCTAGACTGTGGAGGTACCACCATGTTACTTACAAACCGCTCCGAATTATTCTGAGAAGAGAACAGCTCTTAAATAGAGACAACCATTTGCATTCCATCCCCTTTATATAAAACTAGCGACCCGCCCCGGCTTCGTATGGGTGCATGCAATGCTGATACTAAATATACTACAGAATGTCTTTAACCTCTAAAATTATCAGTGTTTCTCTACTATATTATGCATGGTTTATACATATAAACCTTCCTCGTGAATCTATCTATTAAAAAAACCGCATTAAAATCCGTTGCGTTGTTTTAAAGATCTAAGCATACATAGGGACAGACAGACAGCGGGCTGCGACTTTGTTTTATACTATGTAGTGATAGACTGGTGATTTATAGTGGTGATGAGCAGCGGTGTCACTGGTGCGAGGGTTTCGGCTCACTAACCCGCCTGCCCAGCGTATGGGCATTTCTTCCAATATTATGGTATTTTCAAAATATTTGGATTTACCATAAGCAAATACTTTATATTCTCTGCCATAAGAGTGATTTTAGAACAATTAAATTAAAAATTCTTATTATTAACCTAAAAGACACGCAATTTTTGGATAGTGAAATTGTAATAAACGGAAAATATTCTTTGCAGATTCATAACCTTTGTCTGTTTGTTCTTCTTTATCTTTACGACTGTAGTTAGTGATCCCGCTGCGCACGAGTCTAAAAGATAACGAGCTTTTTACGTTTAACGTTAATATACTGTGACGTAAATTAGAGCATAAACAATAATTACGTATCATAATAATATATATATATATCACCTACTGAACCTCTCATAGAAATTTTGGCGTTTAAATAAATTTTACCTTAGGTATTAAGGGTATGTAAGGTGGTAGAGCTGATGCCGGGCTCGACTGTGGAGGTACCACCATCTTACTTGGAGACCCCCTCGAAGTAATTCGGGGGAGAGTAAGAGGACAGCTCACTGGCAAAAAACCAGGAGGCCCACCATGCCTGGGACCGATGGATGGCGGTATACTAAAGGTAATATATATGCATATTGTAGACTGTTCGAAGTGGTTCACAAGGAAACGACTAGATTTCGGGAACACGCGCTATATTGTCATAGAAAATCAAAGGATAACAATTTAACCGCGCGGTGCGGCTTGTAGCTCGGTACAGACCTCCTGAAAAAAAAAGAAAATCACATTCCCATGAAAATCCTGCTGTCAAAATCATTGGTGCAGTAAGTTGAAAATTTTGTAACAAGTAAAACTATTTTGAATGAAGAACTTTAAGATCGTTTTACTTGAAACAAAAATTTCGACTTACTGCACTATTTATTTTGACAGCGGAATTAATATATTTCAAAATTCCTGCTCCTCATTACAACTACTTAGTTTACAAAAGGATTACACTAGATGGCGCTGATGTATAAGGAAAATTCATGGAAAATTGTCGCATTTTTTTTACACAGAGTTTAGTTTCTTCTCCTGGTATATGTGTTCTATGGTACAGACTGGCAAGGATGAAAATTATACCCTCTTAAAAGGTTAGCAATGTGTTAGGATGATGAGCGCGTCGCTAATACTCTCCACCCCAGTGCTGACACACCACTAATCAACTAATGAAATAGCAGCGACGCGTGCCGCAGACCCCCGCCAAGTTTCCGACTTGGTCTTCACTTCCACGAGCCGCACACGACCATCCCCGCCATTCCCCGCCCGGGAATACCTGTGAAATAACTCTTTTCGACCACATATTCCTTGGTAAGTTGGGATCTACAACCAGGACCAGGTCTCCAACTTGCAGCGGCTTATGCTCCTCGTTCCATCTCGTTCTCGGTAAGAGATCTGGCAGAATTACTTTTATCCATCTTTGCCAATACATATCAGCTAATTTTTGAGCTGTTCGCCATTGTTTTCTTAAAAAAAGATCACAGTTATTGAAAGCCTCGATAGCTGGTAAGTTAGACGACGTACCGTAACGTAAACTAGGTGTTAAAATGAAGTTGCGGATGCCGGAATCTGGTGATAGTACTCGTCTATACGTACAACTAAACCTTCGAATCGCGAAAAAAAATCAGCTGTTCAATAGAAAAGTTACGTAGCTACCCGACCAAAATGTATGAGAGAACTGTTTATTTTTTCACGAAAAGTAGTTCGTATAGACGAGTTTTATCGCCAGTTTCTGGCTTCTACAACCTCATCTTAAGGGGGCGCCGAGCAAAATAATCTAAAACGACAATCACTGTTAAATTGATTTATTGAATAATATTTCAATGACAAATAAATAAAACATATATTTATTATCACAGAGAATGTATCTACACTTCCGCCGCAGCGAATATTAAAAATAACTCATGGTGTAAGAAACAAATCTATCTAAAGTAGGCCCAAAATCTAAAAAAGGTATTGGGGTTTTAGTCATTTCAATAACTTATCTGTCGAATTTTGTCTCAACCACAATTCAAGACAATCACAAACGTTATAAAATACAATTGGGCCGTTTCACATTTTTAAAATTTTGTCTGGTAAATTAAATATGATTTTTTCTGTTAAATTCAATAAAGACGACCACGATAAAAATCGACCACGAGAGAACAAGCGAGGTGTCTAATCGTTCTACGCTCGGCGCAGCCTTAACGCCCTGTATATGTTTGTATTGTTTAATACCTGACGTAAAATTTATTCAACCGCCTAAATTTTTATGGGAGGTTCAGTAGGTGATAGAGAATACACATGTGAAGTTTCAGGTGGATCAGATCTGGTCACATGACGTCGAGAATCGTATTAATGTGTAAATATAATAATACGTATAAATGAGTAAAATTTCCAGTTGTGTGGGTGGACACCGTGTTTTTCTCGATGTCACGTGACCTGTCGTCGCACCTATTTTCACCTTGTCTGATCCACCTTAAACTTCAGATATTATGTACTATAGAAAATCGGGCGGTATAACTTATAAGGTGAAATTTTATCAACCGCCTGAATTCATACTGGATACTCGGTTAGTGATCAGGAACAAGGTTCAATGATCCTTTTTTCAAAATGCTGTGAATAAAGGGCCGAGGGTTGAAATTTTATTCATCGCAGGCGGAGCCTCGGGCTTTAGCTAGTTTGCATACAACGTGAGGCGCTTGTTATAAATATGTACAATCAATCTAAAACCTGTAACTTGCTAATCAATGTTTATTGAGCTAGTTTAATGTACTTCAGAAGTAATGTCAAGATTTGATGTGCATTTTTATTTTAGACACTTATCAGTTCCTCTCTAACTGGTACTTTTCTTAAAAGCAGATCGTGAAAATTACCTCGCGATAATTTTAAAATAAACATTGAGTTACCTCTGCAAAACAATCATCCATCCATCAGCCTAGTTCGTCCACTGCTGGACATAAGCCTTTCCAGGACTTTGCCACTCCCGCCGGTCATCCTGGAAGAATTGCCCATACTCACACACGCTGGGCAGGCGGGTTGGTGAGCGCGGTTCTGGAACCCTCGCAGCAGTGACGCCGCTGCCCGTCACCAGTCTGTTCCATATAAGGCCCGGCTATTAGGGATGGATATACCGCCATCCATCAGTCCCAGGCATGGTGGGCCTCCTGGTTTTTTGTCTGTGAGCTGTCCTCTTACTCTAATTAATTACTGCGAGGGGGGTCTCCATCCAAGTAAGATGGTCTCCGGCATCAGCTCTACCACCTGATACCAATAAACAATAAATAAACGTAAATTTATGTTAGGTGACTTTTGTTTATGTAGCCAAATACACTGTAGACTCGGTAAGTGGTCAGGACAAAGGTTCAATGAACTTTTTTGAAGAGTAGGAAATGGTTATTATTTGCTATGCCAGGCTGGAAAGTTAATTTTTGGCGCGAGTACCTTGTATTGAAACCTGAGCAAGCGATATAGAATATATATAATCAAATATAGAATCCTGAGCGTAGCGAGGGTTTCAAAGGTACGAGACGCTAAATAACTTTGCTGCCGACTCTGCCGAGCGAAACACACAACTTTTCACCTCACTAATGGCCGATTTTTCAATTGACAGATAAATTTAATTCCTAGGAATAAACTACGAGTATATCGATTTCATAAAACAAAAAGAAATAGAGTGAAACCAACGTAGTTTTTTCATAGGAATAAATTTTATCTGTCCATTGAAAAATCGGCCCTAAAGCGAGGAAAATGTTAGGTGCAAGAATAGCATATTTCGTGACGAGTATAAAATGGCCGATTTTCTTACCCAAGGAATGAAGCTAGTTTTTTTTAGTCGAAAGCTTACATTCCGAGGGTAAGAAAACCCATTTTTACTCGTTGCGAACGATACTTTTTCTACTACCTGATTTATGTATTTAAATATTTAGTTTTTCCTTTCAAATTGAATGTATTTTATGACTTTGCAAAGGCTTTTTTTTCAGGCTTCGGCCGGCGGCTTTTATTTTTGGCCAGTATCATTTTGCGAAAAGATGGTCAGACGCGATATAATCGTATTATGTCGTGAATCGGAACGCAGGGAATTTCGATAGACAAACTAAGGACGTCAAAAAGAACCTAATTTAGCATGAAATGAAGACAAACGTAAAAAAGAACCAAAATTATGCAATAAATGAAATTTCATTTCAAACTGACCTGATAGTCATTCCGCAACGGGGCCCGGAAAGTTCGATTTTCAAAACTAATTTCGAGTATTAAATGGAACTTTTTCATAAAGGTAGTAGAACAAATATATATCGTACGCTTTTATGTATTATTCGCGCAATTTTTCCGGAAGAAAACTCAACTCGGCATTATGTACCGCTTGCACTAATTCTGCAGGTGTTAAATTTATATCTTCGTCGCTGCTAGCCTCGCTCGTATTTAATGATTTCTTTCGATTTTATCAAAAAACAAACCAAAATAATGGAAGGAAATTGAATTGAAGAAAGAGAAGGAAATTTGAAAGTTTTTGTTTTTAATCAAATTTTCTTGCTGGCCAGTGCGATTATTATTAGAGGCTGGCGCATGACATGAAATAAGTATTTGCATTTCAGTGGACTGGCTGCAGAATATATAAATTATTATGAAACCAATGAGGTTCTATATATATGTAATATTATTGTACGAGACTTATATTAAATAAAAATATTCGAATTTTAAAAACACTTTCCACGCCAGCGGATAAAGTGCGCTTTTCCACCCAGATTTCGAAAGATAAACAGAGCCTTTCCGAGCTTGTGAGGTGAAAAAAATATTCTGCCCCTATGCTAATTTACGAACACTCAAGAATCAATTAGTGAACATTTTATTTTGCGTCTTCCACAAAAAGGGTCATTGAACCTTAATCCTGACTACTTACCGAGTCTCCAGTATGAATTTGGCCATATAAAAAAGTCACCTTATAATGAGGTGAAGTTTAATCAACCGCCCGAATTCATGCTGGAGACTTGTTAAGTGACCAGGAACATTGTTTAATGGCACCACAGGTGAAATTCGAAAAATAAAAAGCTTTCTAACTTACTGCCTATACAAGGAATTGTATTTGAACTAGTTCAATTTATAGGAACAAAAATTTTTCTACAATTTTGAAAAAAGGATCATTGAACCTTGTTCCTGATCACTAACCGAGTATCCAGTATGAATTCAGGCGGTTGATAAAATTTCACCTTATAAGTTATACCGCCCGATTTTCTATAGTACATAATATCTGAAGTTTAAGGTGGATCAGATCTGGTCACATGACGTCGAGAATCGTATTAATGTGTAAATATAATAATACGTATAAATGAGTAAAATTTCCAGTTGTGTGGGTGGACACCGTGTTTTTCTCGATGTCACGTGACCTGTCGTCGCACCTATTTTCACCTTGTCTGATCCACCTTAAACTTCAGATATTATGTACTATAGAAAATCGGGCGGTATAACTTATAAGGTGAAATTTTATCAACCGCCTGAATTCATACTGGATACTCGGTTAGTGATCAGGAACAAGGTTCAATGATCCTTTTTTCAAAATTGTAGAAAAATTTTTGTTCCTATAAATTGAACTAGTTCAAATACAATTCCTTGTATAGGCAGTAAGTTAGAAAGCTTTTTATTTTTCGAATTTCACCTGTGGTGCCATTAAACAATGTTCCTGGTCACTTAACAAGTCTCCAGCATGAATTCGGGCGGTTGATTAAACTTCACCTCATTATAAGGTGACTTTTTTATATGGCCAAATTCATACTGGAGACTCGGTAAGTAGTCAGGATTAAGGTTCAATGACCCTTTTTGTGGAAGACGCAAAATAAAATGTTCACTAATTGATTCTTGAGTGTTCGTAAATTAGCATAGGGGCAGAATATTTTTTTCACCTCACAAGCTCGGAAAGGCTCTGTTTATCTTTCGAAATCTGGGTGGAAAAGCGCACTTTATCCGCTGGCGTGGAAAGTGTTTTTAAAATTCGAATATTTTTATTTAATATAAGTCTCGTACAATAATATTACATATATATAGAACCTCATTGGTTTCATAATAATTTATATATTCTGCAGCCAGTCCACTGAAATGCAAATACTTATTTCATGTCATGCGCCAGCCTCTAATAATAATCGCACTGGCCAGCAAGAAAATTTGATTAAAAACAAAAACTTTCAAATTTCCTTCTCTTTCTTCAATTCAATTTCCTTCCATTATTTTGGTTTGTTTTTTGATAAAATCGAAAGAAATCATTAAATACGAGCGAGGCTAGCAGCGACGAAGATATAAATTTAACACCTGCAGAATTAGTGCAAGCGGTACATAATGCCGAGTTGAGTTTTCTTCCGGAAAAATTGCGCGAATAATACATAAAAGCGTACGATATATATTTGTTCTACTACCTTTATGAAAAAGTTCCATTTAATACTCGAAATTAGTTTTGAAAATCGAACTTTCCGGGCCCCGTTGCGGAATGACTATCAGGTCAGTTTGAAATGAAATTTCATTTATTGCATAATTTTGGTTCTTTTTTACGTTTGTCTTCATTTCATGCTAAATTAGGTTCTTTTTGACGTCCTTAGTTTGTCTATCGAAATTCCCTGCGTTCCGATTCACGACATAATACGATTATATCGCGTCTGACCATCTTTTCGCAAAATGATACTGGCCAAAAATAAAAGCCGCCGGCCGAAGCCTGAAAAAAAAGCCTTTGCAAAGTCATAAAATACATTCAATTTGAAAGGAAAAACTAAATATTTAAATACATAAATCAGGTAGTAGAAAAAGTATCGTTCGCAACGAGTAAAAATGGGTTTTCTTACCCTCGGAATGTAAGCTTTCGACTAAAAAAAACTAGCTTCATTCCTTGGGTAAGAAAATCGGCCATTTTATACTCGTCACGAAATATGCTATTCTTGCACCTAACATTTTCCTCGCTTTAGGGCCGATTTTTCAATGGACAGATAAAATTTATTCCTATGAAAAAACTACGTTGGTTTCACTCTATTTCTTTTTGTTTTATGAAATCGATATACTCGTAGTTTATTCCTAGGAATTAAATTTATCTGTCAATTGAAAAATCGGCCATTAGTGAGGTGAAAAGTTGTGTGTTTCGCTCGGCAGAGTCGGCAGCAAAGTTATTTAGCGTCTCGTACCTTTGAAACCCTCGCTACGCTCAGGATTCTATATTTGATTATATATATTCTATATCGCTTGCTCAGGTTTCAATACAAGGTACTCGCGCCAAAAATTAACTTTCCAGCCTGGCATAGCAAATAATAACCATTTCCTACTCTTCAAAAAAGTTCATTGAACCTTTGTCCTGACCACTTACCGAGTCTACAGTGTATTTGGCTACATAAACAAAAGTCACCTAACATAAATTTACGTTTATTTATTGTTTATTGGTATCAGGTGGTAGAGCTGATGCCGGAGACCATCTTACTTGGATGGAGACCCCCCTCGCAGTAATTAATTAGAGTAAGAGGACAGCTCACAGACAAAAAACCAGGAGGCCCACCATGCCTGGGACTGATGGATGGCGGTATATCCATCCCTAATAGCCGGGCCTTATATGGAACAGACTGGTGACGGGCAGCGGCGTCACTGCTGCGAGGGTTCCAGAACCGCGCTCACCAACCCGCCTGCCCAGCGTGTGTGAGTATGGGCAATTCTTCCAGGATGACCGGCGGGAGTGGCAAAGTCCTGGAAAGGCTTATGTCCAGCAGTGGACGAACTAGGCTGATGGATGGATGATTGTTTTGCAGAGGTAACTCAATGTTTATTTTAAAATTATCGCGAGGTAATTTTCACGATCTGCTTTTAAGAAAAGTACCAGTTAGAGAGGAACTGATAAGTGTCTAAAATAAAAATGCACATCAAATCTTGACATTACTTCTGAAGTACATTAAACTAGCTCAATAAACATTGATTAGCAAGTTACAGGTTTTAGATTGATTGTACATATTTATAACAAGCGCCTCACGTTGTATGCAAACTAGCTAAAGCCCGAGGCTCCGCCTGCGATGAATAAAATTTCAACCCTCGGCCCTTTATTCACAGCACAATTATACATAACCCCAATCAAACTCTCTCGGTGAAAACGAAAACCAATATGTGAATTTTTCAACGGTCACTGTTTATCTATTTATAACATTGCAGTATGGGAAAGCACATCGGTAAATTCACGAGTTGTGTTGAGACCTGGATAGCTCAGAGGTTAGAGCAATCGCCTGGCAAGCGAGAGGTCCCGGGTTCGATTCCCGGTTCAGATATAATGTTAATTTATATCTCCTTGTAATGGATAAATCGCCAAGTGTCCAAACATAGAAATTTATTTCTGTTATAGTTTGCACTGTTTATCTGTCGCAGCCAATAGTAAAATTTCGCCGTTTAGTAAACGGCGTTGTCAGTTTCTAAACGCTCGCTATTTTCTATTTGTCGAATCTTCGTCATATAGTAGAATTCGGCATTTATAATTTGCCTCGGCATATAGTAATTCTGTTAGAACAGGTTAGAACTATTGAGGGTCGCCTCGCTCCGCTCCGCTTCGCTCGGCTCCCAATATGTACTTCATGTAAACCTAACACGGTCCTCTTCGCTCCGCTCGTCATCGCACCTATTTTCACTTTTTGGTGAAAGCGTTTAGAAACTGACGACGCCTACGTTTGTAAACGGCGAAATTTTACTATTTGCCTGCCACATATACAAGCGGAAATACGGCACACTGACGCATTCAGGGCCAAAGAAAAAAAAGTGTTTTTTATTTATATTAAAAAAACTAAAATAGCTAGCCTATCCTTCGACCAAAATCTAGATCTAGATAATTTTTCTGTGATAATGTTAAAATCCATCTAATAAAATACGTTTGAGTTATTATTCGTCTAACCAGGAGAATAAATGTGTTGGAAGACTTCATTATTTTCATTAATCATTTCTATCGGGCGTAAGCTTTTCAATCGTATTTCTGTTCAGCAGGAATCTAGAAAAAGGTTACAATACAAATGTTGGCAATGTTGTACTAATTTATCAAAATAGTAGCATCTTCTGGAAAGGACAGGACTTCAAAAATGGCCAATATTTTTACGGTAGCGCCTTCAAATCCGTCTAGTCATTGTCAAATTAAATTACCTTACTACGCCATTTTTACACCTAATGAAGGAATAGTTCAAGAATGAATAACATCTGTAGAAGTAACTATAATTAGAATTTGATTATTTATAGGGATAATAATTCGATAGATAATAGTCGTTTAATATTACTCAGATTCAGAGCGTAATGAGTAAATAATCATCCTACATGCTTATAACAGCCCTAGGAAAACCGCATCAAAATCGATTGACAGACTAACAGAATTTGTAAAATTTTTATATTTGTACAAAGAACAGAAGATTTTTCCATTTTCGCAGTTTGTTGTCACGAAGACTCGTTCTCGTTCCATTAAAAGAGGTTCTAAAAGGCTTTTCATCTCAGTCACGAACCCGGTGTGGTTGTGGTAATACGTATCATGTACAGATGTACACCAAGTATCATTATGATGAGCACACTACTTGAGCTGAAAGTATAATGTTGAAACTGTAAGGAACTTCGCAGTAAAGAGGACACTCGTTCAAGCGTTCCGTGTTCGATAGAAAATTGTAATAATATGAAGATCTGTAGAACATAGATAAAACTCCCATTGCTTCATTTCTAAAATAATTTTTAAATAATTTCAGGGAATTTATGCCATTTTAGGACATAGTTTTCAGTAACCAATTTTTAAAATGATTTTTTGAAGAATTTTCCAATATGACGTCACTTGAGAATTTTAGACATTTTACTGATTGTGATGTGTTATCGCTTGTAAAAAAGTGATCTGTCTCTCTCTGTCTGTCTAAATAAGTCGGAAGAAAATTATTATAAATTTATCTTGATAGCAAAGGACACATTTCTAAACAGCCATTTCTCAAGTGGCGTTACACGAATGCAATTGGAAGTTGCAGCTCTTTCGTAAAAATATTCATCATCATGAGTTTTTTTTAGATCACAAATTCTAAAATACAGCTTATTAAACCTAAATCTTGAAAGGGTTTTCGAATTAACACACCTTTACATAATTTAATCTAAACGAAAGTCAGATATATCGCGGCGATCGCGGAAGGCTTGTATTAGATTATATTATTGAACGCGTGACCGTCTTCTGTCTGCAAAAAACACATTGTACACCACAAATGTATATGTGGCGTGTACGACTTGCAATTTTGTACCTTTATTTACCCAGGTGAACATAGTACTTTACTTATTGTCATCTTGGGTTCTTCATTGGCTTGCTATTTGCAATAGATAATTAAAATAATTATAAACTGAAATCATCTAAAAACTGATCATTAAAAAAATGCGACAACATCCGGGTGATCTTAAGTTCCCAAAAGAATAACCCCAAGCTTCGCTATAGGTATGTGTTTCCATTTTGTGAAGGAATCATAAAGAACAAAAACATTATGATGTTTTGTGGGAAGATATGTGTAATTAAAATGTTTTGATATCTGAGCGCTAGCCAAGATAAATAGAAAAATATATTGCGCCGCACTTGTCATCTTCGTCTTGAATTATGCAATGAAGGTAAGAAGACAGAAATCAAAAATCACTGCCCAATACTTTTCAACTAACAATTTCATAAAAATAAGAAAAAGAAAGCGCAAGCTGATTTTTTATTTTGCTCCTATAAGCATAGGCAAGGTTCTTAGCTAAAAAAAAAACAAATACAAAATATTAGGCAAAAAAGCTTTTCAGTGGTTGGAGTCACCAGTTAAGTAAAGAATTACCTTTACCTGTATTAGGTGACTCCAAACTTATAGTATAATATTATGACTAAGTAGAAAATTAATTAGCTGTTCAGTTTAATTGCAAAAAAAATACCTAATTCACGGGCTAACCATGCATGGCAGAGATACCTTTGCCTAGCCCAAATCAAAAAAGTTTTACCCATTCTTCTAAGGTGTATGCACTTAGGAAGTTTCTTATAACAAAATTTCTTAGAATAAACCAAAAAACCTTAGGCGAGCGAGTATGTCCATACAAACAATTTTTCACGAACATAAATTGAGAAATTATGAAAAACAAAATCAGTTATTTCATATATTTTGGTCGAAGAGACTTTTATATAAGATTTTTTTTAGCAATTTGGGGATTGGTTCCGTAGTAAAAGTATGGACGAGTACTATCGCCGGTTTCCAGGTTCCGCAACATCACAACCAGTATCACAGTTTTTACACTGTGTAATGTAATAATATTATATGTTATGTTTCATTCTTGTCTTGGTTTATCAAATTATTGAGACTTGGGTTTTCATGAAATTAAATGAAGACTTTCCTTGACGGACATTTCCTCATTTTATTTAACTGATTTTTCTACACATATATAAACACACAAACATAATACATAAAGTATAAAAACGTAATTTTTTTTCTCTGTGTGCTTCAAAATACGAAAACCATTGCTGTCTGCCCGTCCGTCTTTGCGCTTTACGTT
Source organism: Ypsolopha sequella (assembly GCA_934047225.1). NCBI lineage: Eukaryota > Metazoa > Arthropoda > Insecta > Lepidoptera > Ypsolophidae > Ypsolopha > Ypsolopha sequella. Next base: position 18,340,103 of record OW203996.1, read on the forward strand.
ATGGCCTGGTCCATGGTGCACAATAATCCAATTGAGTGATTTTGAACTTAATTATAATGTCAGAAAGTCTACATTAGAACGCTCAATTCGCTGTCAGCACGCATAATCAGTAAATTTTCAAGTTTTTTCTAAAAAAGTATTTGATGTAGCTATTTTCTGTCTTGACAATAGAACCATGTTTTTGTGTCATAGCAGAAATTTCAGATATAAAACTCAAATCGCTTAGACAAAAAACGTATTTATAACATGAAAAAGCGTAATTTTCAAAAATAAAATCTTTCGATTTTTCTTGACAACGAAACGATAAAGATGTGAAAAAACATGTCTGCGAGTTTTACATTGATAGGGTCAGTAGTTGACTCAGCATATTTTAACAAAAACCCTTAGACATCGAAATAATTTATTTCCATGCCCTTAGAATACCAAAGGCAAGGTCTTACAAATTAATAACTTTTGTGCTAAATGTAATCTGTAAGATGGATCTGAGCAATATATATTCTTTAAATATTGTTTTAGCGATTATGAGAGTTAAACACTTAATACTGGTTTAATCTCCAATTACGTACAGTATTCGAGGTAGTAGAGCTGATTTAGGGCTCGACTGAGGAGGTAGCACCAACTTATTCGGAGGACAGTAAGAGGACAGTTCTCAAATACCCACACAACCAGGTAGCCAATGTACCACGCCTGGGGCCGATTGATGGCGGTATATCTGTCGTGGCCATATCGTAGAATTGACCATTTCAGAAATGCGTGGCGTGCACAGAACTTTTTGCTGGAAAAGCAAACAATTGGTCAAGAATAACAATAAAAAAAAATATGAAAAAATTTAATTACCACTTTGAAAAAAAAAATTGTATGACGTAGACAATGTCTACCCTAGAGTGAAAATTTCCTATACAATTTTTTTTTTTCAAAGTGATATTTAAATTTTTTCATATTTTTTTTATTGTTATTCTTGACCAATTGCTTGCTTTTCCAGCAAAAAGTTCTGTGCACGCCACGCATTTCATGATCTGGTAGGCCATATCGTATTTCTGTTAAAATTGGGAGGGTCGCCTCGCTCCGCTCCGCTTCGCTCCGCTTCGCTCGGCTCCTTATTTTATCTTACATGGTAAACGTAATACGCGCCTCCTCGCTCGGCTTCGCTTCGCTCGTCGTCGCACCTACTTTTTACTTTTGGTGAAAGATTTTTGATTTCATACTTTACGATCTGTCCAACCAGATCATGAAATGGTCAATTTGACGATATGGTCACGACATATCCATCCCCATTGCCGTACCTACTGGTGACGAGCAGCGTTTCAGTACCGCTCTCACCAACCCTCCTGCCCAGCGTGTGTGAATATAGGCATCTTTTCTATGATATACGCTCCTAATAGAATGGAGATTACGTATAGCAACGCGTAGCGCAGGCCGACCTCGTGCCCACTGAACAGACGACCTGACTGGAGGAAGTTGCGGGTGGCGGCTGCATGAGGACGACGTAGGACCGTCAAGAGTGGCGAAATCTTGATAAGGCCTATGTCCTAAAGGCATTGGACGGACGAACACAGGCTGATGGATGGGTGGATGGAAAGAATTTGTTGCTTGAACCAAATAACTAAATTGATAAAATATAGCCATCCCTAGTTACAATTTAATTAGGTAATTTAATAACAGTGAAAATCGTTATCTTATCCAGTAATAACTAATATCAAATACGAAAATATTCTCTTGAGTTACCAGAAGGTTCTACTGATGAATGACTTGGAATGTTTTGCTACTTTAGCTGGTCAAGTAATATCAACGGTTCTGTTTTATAAACATCACTTCTTGGAGCCCGTTATTGTGTGTCTGTCAGTCTGTAGCCAGAAGTCTTAATATCGTTTGTTTCGTTTGCAGGTGAAACCCGATCCGAATGTAAGACATTTTTTTTATTAATTTCAAGCCGCAAAAAAGTAATTTATAAATATTTTTGTACGATCAAAAGATATAATGATATTGATTGTTACGAACATACGATCATAGTCCAATTCATTATCTCGGTCATTGTTATTCTTTAAAAAGTTACTTCCAAAAATCCCCAAGGGGGATTTATCACGCTTCGCCGACAATTAAGACAGCGTGGTGAGTGGCGAGCCCTATCACCGTACTTCGGGCACAAATATGGACCCATAGATTAAGGCGATTACCATCGCCAAATTAGCAGCTCGATATTTGTCACTACAAATATCAACGGAAACGACATTGAAATAACGTTCATATCAGCGCGCAATGCGTAGTGGCTGTTACGACGCTCGCTGCGTCCTTGATAGAGCGAAATAGGGGAAAATTATACTTTTCACTTGGACGTGATTACTTGATTGAATAATCTTATGTTATGTTTATAGCTATAAAGTTTATCTATTTATCAAAGCATAGATGAATTCAATCGGCCAAGCCACTCAGGAGCAGTAGGGAATTTGAGGTCAAAAAACACCATTCAGTAAAAAAAAAAACATGTAGAAGTTTTGGTGGTATGAAAAAGAAAACTGTTGCATTATGTTGTCTAAGAGTTGATTATTCATAATACATTTTTTCATTATTTTTGGTTTGGCCATAAACGAGGAGTAGGCTTTAGAAAGTACCCATTTGGCAATAGTAAGGCCCTTAAGGGGCTAACGACCTTGAGTCAACTTGTGTCGGAACAAATATTGACAGAAACTATATTGAAATAACGTTCATACGAGTATCAGCGCGCACCGGATAGCGCAAAATAGGAGAAAATTAAACTTTTCACATGGTCGGACGCGATGAACGGAAAAAAAAAACCGTAAATTATTTTTCCAAGCAATATTTTCGTTCTATTTTATTGCAAGAACCATACAAATACCATTAGTGGTTTCAAAGAATTAACCAATTTTACTTAATTTCAGTCCCAAAACAGCTTGACTTTGAACAATATTTTCATGTTGTTTCTCATAAGCGAGCATAATTTCCTTAGATGAAGTTGTTCTTTATAGTTTAACTAACAATATTTTTTATAATTTTTAATGATACCGTTATGAATAGAGTCATTTTTGGATGACGCTGGAAAGAGGCCCCCAAAACGTGCCGTCCGAAGTACGAAGACCTTAGACCATTTTGGTATGTTCTAAGACGGAGATCGGACCCAAATGTGCCCTTACGAAATTTGAACCAGCGAAACCATTAAGTCAATTAGTTACATCTTTAGGGGAATATTAATACAGCTTTTATATTTTTCTTCGTAACATTAAAAGAAAAACAAGTCCGATACGATTAAAACAGTTTGAAGCGTTTTCCAGTGAATTTGTAATATTTTACGACTTTTCGGTATATATTATGAATACGCACAATTTACGTACAATATTGTATCTGTACAAAATATCTTTTCTACATCTTCTACATCTTATTTATATAAATTAAAATACTTTTTAATATTTTTTTTGTTTAGTGTTTATTATTTGGTTCAGGTTTTATTATTTTACATATTTATTTCATAAATTTACATTTTTGGATAGGCTTTTTATGTTAATTTATTTATGTAGTAATATTTTATGTTATTTTGACATATTATTTATAATTTAGTATTACTTATGTTATTTAAGCTTCGTGTAAATAAATTAAACACCGAAAAATAAAAAATAAAAAATAGTTCAAGATATAATTATTCTATAAATTATATTACAAATGGTAAAATTAACTTGAAAATAAATTAAAAATTATATCTGCAGAAAAAATTTTTTTATAATAAAATAATTCGTGTTCATATTGTTAGATAACATTTAAATAAGTAACTACCTTGTGTATTTATCTGGCAGACGAAAATATCTTATCACACTGTGATACGGAAATATACAAATAGGTCTTTACTGATAATTGGATTAATAAATAAACCAACCGCGTTAAATCTGGCTTAGCCTTCAAAAATTTAGGTTTACATAATATACTCATGGACATATCTAGGGAAAAGCAAGAAAAGGGTCACTTCAAGTATTTAGTGACTTAGTTTTTTTTTTATTGTCTTTTCGGTTTGGTATTTCCTGTCGAAAAGCAGTCCTTTTGCTATGGTTATGCAAGATTTGGGTCGAATTAGTGCATCAGGTAAAAAGAAATGCTTGTTGAAACACAGACGCACCGTGAAAACACGATTTCAAAATTGCAACAGAAAGGAAAAAATGTTAATTCCTTAGTGAAAAGTTATGACAAGCATCTGATTAAATATTTTTATTCATTCAACTTAAGCTCTGGATTATCCCATGACAGAAATGAAACTTCAGAAAAGAAAATTGAAGAAATGTTGCCCATTAGGTATTAGTTCTACTCAATTATTTGAGACAAAACCAGGGAGCACTGGTCCAAAACAAAACTTTGATAAAGTTAGAAAAAAATATTACTTTTGGAAAGCTTAATCATCCATCCATCCATCCATGAGCCTAGTTCGTCCACTGCTGGACATAAGCCTTTCCAGGACTTTGCCACACCCAGCGGTCATCCTGGAAGAATTGCCCATACTCACACACGCTGGGCACCTGACAGAACCCTCGCACCAGTGACGCCGCTGCCCGTCACCAGTCTGTTCCATATAAAGCCCGGCTGTTAGGGATGGATATACCGGAAAGCTTAATGCAAACAATTAAATACACAAAAAAAATACATGACAAATTTGAGTTATTTCGCCCTTTTTTGCGTTCCTCTAATTAAGTGTGTGTTTATACTGGGTGGAATTAATTATTTTATTAGTTTTCTTTGAAGGGCCTATTTTAGTCAATTACCAACACAGAAAAATCTATGACTACCGTTTACATGTCAACGAAAAAAAAGGATGACTTTTTGGTTACAAGTTTGGAAGTGTTTTGAAACAAGTTAAACAAAATTATTAAAATAATGGCAAACTTTTGCATTAGGTACCTAATACAGGTTCCAATCATTGGTTAAGGCGCTATATGTTGCGAAAGTGCTGCCACTTAAAAAAAAAACATTATTTACTTATTAGAATAGTTATTGAAAATCTGCTCAAGTAAATGCGTAGATATAGCAATGAACTATTTTTTAATAGTACGTTTTCATCGACAACGTTTTTGGTGAGCTAAAATTTTAACTTATGCCAAAAGCGGCCGTTTTTAGCAAAAGTTAAAATTTTAGCTCATCAAAGACGTTGTCTATGAAAACTATGCTATTTAAAAATAGTTCATTGCTATATCTACGCATTTACATGAGCAGATTATCAATAACTATTCTAGTAAGTAAATAATGTTTTTTTTTCTAAAGTGGCAGCACTTTCACAACATATAGCCCCTTAAGTATTCATTTTACTTTGGCTTAACGAGAATAGGTTGAATTACTAAATACATTATGTATATTGTCGACGAACTAAATGTATGTAGATTGTCTATCTATGTTATACATGCATGTATGGATTCAGGGTAGCGCGTTGAGAATGTTGAGAGGGGCCAGTATGGAAAACTATAGGGAGTATATGGTATAAAGCAATTTGCTCAAAGGACACACGTGATCGATTTTGGAGAAAATAGAAACTGGTACTCAATAATTTTGAAAAATGACTACCTTGATGTTTTTTCAAAAAAAAGACATCATGTATTATTACATCATTCGATAGTGTTGCTAGTAAGAACCAAGTCTTGCAAAGTTACGTTGTGTGTCATATCAATTGAAATGCCTTATTTTTGTACTTTCTTGGAATTCGTACTCGTACTAGTTTTTAATTGTATATTTACTTTCGTACATATATGGCATTACCACGTCAAAGTCTATACTATAGGTTGAGCCTTGAAAATACATAGGTAGTTACGTTACTTACACAAATAAACCGTCCTATTGTAGTTATTGATTTGAACTTTGTACTTGTAGTATATTATCATAATAAAATTGTTACTGAAATGATGACCATGATCCAATATTGATTTTTAGTATGTAAATGTACGTGCGTTTTACAATTTTGTATATTTAGAAGTTTACCTATGTTAGGTAGGTCTTATTGAATAAGAATAAAATTAATAAAAAAAAAAAAATTGATACTTGTCGTTGTTGGTTCTTGATGGAACATTTGAGACATCTTGTCAATAAAACACATTACTTGGTAACTGTTCCACTTTATATTTAAATTACACTAGCGACCGGTTTCGTTATACTAACATCTTCAGGCTATTGTATTAGGCGAAAATGTATTTCGTCTTTTTGTTTACATTTGTGTGATGGATGAAAAAATCATGTTTGTCATCCATCACACAAATGTAAACAAAAAGACGAAATACATTTTCGCCTAATACAATAGCCTGAAGATGTTAGTATAACGAAACCGGTCGCTAGTGTAATTTAAATATAAAGTGGAACAGTTACCAAGTAATGTGTTTTATTGACAAGATAAAATTAATAAGCCTTTGTAGAAGATATTGAAAAGTAACCAATTTTTTTTTCGTTTTCTCTTAAATATTGAATATCCAATTAAAAGCCAATTAGAAGGTAATAATAAAAACTACAAAAACATTCCACGGTACAGACTGACTGAAAAGTGTTTCTCTCACAGAAGAAAATATGTTCAACAACATTCCAAGGTACAGACTAACTGAAAAGTGTTTCTCTCACAGAAGAAAACATGTTCAACAACATTCCAAGGTACAGACTGACTGAAAAGTATTTTTCTCACAGAAGAAAACATGTTCAACAACATTCCAAGGTACAGACTGACTGAAATGTGTTTCTCTCACAGAAGAAAACATGTTCAACAACATTCCAATCTATAAATAAATACACTCATATTACCTATTTAGAGGAATGCAAAAAATTGTAAAGTTACTCAAATTTTTAATTTGTAACAGTTTTCACTCAGGACTTAACTTTTTCTGCCTAGTGTAGGAGTAATTGTGTGTTTCACGAGCATTTATTTTTACCTGATGCACTATTCGATCCAAATCTTGCATAACGATATCAAAAGGACTGAAGTCCGAAACAAAATCACAAAACTGTAATACCCACAAAAGAACTTGAATTAAATATGTCTTATGAGTCAGTGCAACTATAATTAAGGCCTATATACCTCTATACAACGTGTAACAGAGCTTATGCAGTCAATGGTTTAGAACAACTTTTACTTTGGAACAAAACGAATATATACGAGGGGAGGCTGAAAAGTAATCTACCTAACTATGAAAGAAAAGACGTAACTGGATAGTTTATTTTTATTTTTCTATATAGTCCCCTGCTAATAAAATGCACTTATTACATTTTTCAAATATTGAATTTAAGCCATTAAAAAAAAAAAACGGTTTGTCGTCAAAATAGTCAGAAACCGCTGCCTTCATTTCGTCATCGGTCAGTATCGTCATATCGTCACCGTATATAATATCGTCATTATATATGCTTCATCATACTCGTAGGAAAATGCAATGCCGCTCGGCCGAAATGTATGGAAGGGCAGATTTATTTTTTGAGATTTCAGGGTTGACTCCATAGTAAAAATTGTTCTATATCATTGACTGATGAGCTCTTCAAATATGGTTACACCTTTCTGTTACACGTTCTGGAGCACCAGATTTCTATTAGCTTTTCAGTTGAAGCCAAAGACAGAATCATATTTGAAGCATTAATACTAAATTTTGCGTTCTACCCACGCATGCTCTAAATATAGCATCGCACAAAACACGTTTTCATTCTCTTCAATATATTTACTATCCAAAACAAGTTTATTTCGGTTTCCTGAGGCTACAGGAAGTAGGTTATTTTTGGAAACTTGCAGTTGACTTTGCATAATTATAATTTTTAAACTTTTATACTTGGCACAGCGATATATGTATATGTTTTACATATATTTATTATGTATATCGTCGATATTCCTATACATTGGTTGATGTCGTTGACTCAGCATGATATTTTTCACTTTCAAAACATGGCCATTCTGCATATACTATAAATATATCATCACGACATGAATCCCGAAGGAAATGCAAGTCACAGTCCACACTGGGTAAACCTGCGTCATAGTATGCCTGCGTTTCACCGACAATTATTGCGTTCGAACGTGATAGGTGCGGACCGTTCTTCGGTCACAAATAAATACATCCTTTTTAGGGCATGCAGTTTTTCTCACGATGTTTTCCTTCACCGTTTAGCAAGTTGTAAGTTGTTTAATAATACAAATATTATATACACATAAATTCCGTAAAACTTATTGTTGCATGCCCGACCGGGGATCTATCTTAGTTGAATCACAAGTGCGAGAAGCGTAACACGACGTTTTTGTGATTAAACAGTACGTCACCTTCCTTGCACTTGTGATTCAACCAGTGCTATGCTACGGGACCAGGCCAAACTAAAATGCATTGAAGCGTACATTTTTTCACAACCTTGGTTAGGTAAACTGGCCAACCGATTCGCTGGCCATACTCTCGAACCTGTGTGCCTGTGATTTTTCTTCGACAGTGCATTAGTAAAAACCTACGAAAAAAGTGTAATGACGGCCATTTTCCGATCTGAGAAAAAAAAATAGCGACGAGTGTAATATAGAGCTCAACTTGGAATTCTGAAATGTGGAACCGAGGATCTATGGGGGCGTTCATAAATTACGTGACACATATTTGGCTGAGTATTGACCCCCCACTCCTCTCTAGTAACATCTTTGTGATATTCTTCTTAACACCCAACTCCGTAATGTCACGTGACCTTTATCAGGAAGTGAAGGCAAATACATTTATCAACGAATTATTTATTATACAAAATATGTAGAAGGACACAAATCTTAGAACGCAAAAATCAGAAAGAAGATTTACAATTCATACATCCATGAACTACTGCAACTCTCTTGCACCAACGGGAGAAGTTTCATTGCCTATCCCCTCAAACGGATCAACACTAGAAATATAAAAATTGTCACTTGACTTTTCTTCAGACCCCTCCCCTCCCCTCTTCGTGACCCAAAGTGACACTGGACGACTACCCCCCCCTCCCCTAATTAGCGTCACGTAATTTATGGACGCCCCCTATGTACCTATCTCTTGTCAAATTTCCATATTTATTTGAATTTATCGGCCAAATATTTATTTTATTTCTACGGTTTTGTCCGCGAAGGGAGCTAGCAGATTTTACAATATAATATAACATAATATTAATAATAACAAATATATAAAAAAATACTAATAATAAAGTAGTAAAAAAGTCGAGTCTGTCTCTACATTTAATATTTTCGCAAAATTTTATATGGAATGGGTTATTGGTACAGTACTGAGGCCAAATCTACATTTTTGTCTGTCTGTTCCGTTTTAACTCGAGAACCACTCAACGGATTTAGATGCGGTTTTTTTAAACATCATTGTAGTGACCCTAGGCAGCATATAGGCTATTAGAGGTATTGCGGAAGGCTAGTATAAAATAACATAACAGTAACTGTCAGCCCAGATTATTTTTCATATTCATTCATTGATTGGTTGCAGTTCTATATGCAATCTGATATTTTAAGATTTATATTAGTAGGAATGTTAAGCACTTAAAGACTAAGAACCTATAAATTAACATTATATCATTGCAGTATAGAAACGCAGAAAGAAAAGTAAATCTGAATTTGAGGAGCTCTGAACCGGGATGCGAACCCGGGACCTCTCGCTTACCGGGCGATTGCTCTAACCTCTGAGCTATCCAGGTCTCAACACAACTCGTGAATTTACCGATGTGCTTTCCCATACTGCAATGATATTTATAGATACCCACATTTCTTTCTGCGTTTCTATACTGCAATGATATAATGTTAATTTATATCTCCTTGCGATGGACAAATCGCCAAGTTTTCAAACATAGACATTTATTTCTGTCATAGTTTACTAAGAACCTGGTCTCATGCATACGTTGTACCTACGTTGATTTATTTATATTGTGCAATTAGTTACATAACTGTGGTATTTGCATAATTTAATCACCACGGCGCAGCGGCGCGCGGCGATTCCAACGCATTCGATAAGCTCAATACAATTCGATAAACGTACAATGGTCCTTTTAAAGTTTGCCTTACATGCGTGGGACAGGGATTGGTGCTCTTCACGGTTAAATCAATTTTGACTATGCCAAAAAATAGTCCAGAAATAGTTATAAATAATCCACAAGGTAAAAAACGTAGTCTTATCATAATTCCGAAGTTATAGGTATAGGTTGGTGAGGATTATGGGGTAAAGAGCTGATGCCGGGCTCGACTGGAGGTACCACCATCTTACTTGGAGACCCCCTCGAAGAAATTCGGGGGAGAGTAAGAGGACAGCTCACAGGCAAAAAACTAGGAGGCCCTGTTATGGACCTGGGACCGATGGATGGCGGTATATCCATCCCTATTAGCCGGGCCTGTATGGAACAGTCTGGTGACGGACAGCGGCGGCGTCACTGGTGCGAGGGTTCCGGCACCGCGCTCACCAACCCGCCTGCCCAGCGTGTGTGAGTATGGGCAATTCTTCCAGGATGACCGCCGGGAGTGGCAAAGTCCTGGAAAGGCTTATGTCCAGCAGTGGACGAACTAGGCTGATGGATGGATGGATATGGTGTGAAGGTCACAGTATAATCTTCACCTATCATGCGAGCAAATGGCGCGTAGTACCGACCTAGTTTAAATATAAAAAAAAATTGTCCATAAATAGTCATGAGACGCCATGCTGAATCTCGAAAATACTTAGTCCTTCAAGGATTCCAGAGTTATAAAGGTACCTGGGTGAGGATTACACCGTGAAGGCTTCACATTTTCTGATTTCTGCAGAACGCTTACGTTTTTTAAATGGTACCAATTTGACCTGGTTTACTTTGTAGATTTGTAGAAGTATGTTAAAACACCACGTATACTTCTGCATACTAGGGAATGGTTCCGGGAAATCTCGAATTCCCATGGCTTAATTTTTTAAAGATTTTTTAAAATATTTTTCAGATAATTTACGTCATTTTAGGGCAAATAAATATTGGTATATAAATTAACCATTATTTTTTATGACTTTTTAAAGAATTGTCCGATGACCTTGTTACTTGAGAATTTTAGACATTATACTGATTGTGATGTGTGATTGCTTATAAAAAAAAGAAAAGTAGTCTGTCTCTGTCTGTCCACTCATCTGTCATCTAGCTGTCAAATTAGTCTGAAGCAAATTATTATAAATTTATCTTGATAGCAAAGGACACATTTCTAAACAGCCATTTCTCAAGTGACAGCACACGAGGGCAAATGGAAGTTGCAGCGTTTTCGTAAAAATAATAATCATCACGAGGTTTTTTAGACCAAAACTTCGAAAATACGGCTAATTAAACCTAAACCTCGAAATGGTTTTCGAATTGTCTATTGCGAAAAAAAGATCAGCGGTTGCATAGAAAAGTTACATCGCTACCCGATCAAAATGTATGAAACAACTGATATTTTTTCTCGGTCTCGCATTTTTTTTCATGGAAAGTTGTTCTTACGAGTACTATCGACAGTTTCCGGCTTCCGCAACTATAATTGTATATTGGTTATACAAGGTGACTTTTTGATCATCGTCCAAATTCATACTAGAGGCTCGGTAATTGATCAGAATCATGAATCGATAACAATTTTTGTGAAATTTGTATAATGAAATTTCGACTTCCCATAGTAATTCACTCCCAGTCCTGAGTGAATCAATATGGGGAGACGAAACTTAATTTTATGAATTTTACAAAATTTGTTATTGGTTCATGATGCTGATCACTTACAAAGGCTCAAGTATGAATTTGGACGATGTTCACAAATTCACCTTGTATAATGGTTAGACTCTTTGACAAAGGCTATAAGTAGTTTGTTGCCTGTGGACGGGTACCCTAGGGACATAAACATAGGGTCAGACATAAAATAATTTCACAAAAACGAAAAGGCAAAGTCACGTACTATTCGTACTGTAAAATTATTGGCCCGGAAAATATTAAAATATTCGTTAGGACTACCGAAAAACTAAAACAACGCGGGCAAAGCCGCGGGCAAAAGCTAGTGATGTTATAAAAAGCTCTAATCTAAACCCACGTACCAAAAAGCTGTCACGTGCGGCACCAAACACGTGTTTACTTTTCCCTGAACTTTATTCTAGACCAGTCATACTCAAACTTATTTTTATAGGGGCCACAAAGACGTTTTAGTTATATGGTGCCGCGGGCCGCAACATAAATGTATATTGGTTTTAATTAAAAACATAATTTTAATTTAATGGTTTATTTATTTTAACTAAAAAAAAGAAAAGGAAAGGTTTCATGTGGCTGGATCATGGCCGAATAAAACCGGATGATCTTATAAGTTTATCATGCAGCCCAAGCGATGATGACAACATTAAAAAAAGCGTTCACAATCCAAAACTTTAGTTTTAATGAGATTTCTGAAGCTGTGAATACTTTTTTCAAAACAAGATTTTATCTGGCTTATTGCGCATGCTAACCTTATTGCATCAATCATCCAGATTGGAGTCTTTTACCCTGCGGTCCGTAATAGAATTACAATGGATCATAAGCCATTCACTTCATACTTTCGTAATCGATATAATTCTATTTCGGAACGCAGGGTTAGTTTGTTTCTGTACACATTCTTTGCATATGTCATTCGCGAAAACGACGATACACAAACGTATATATCCAAAAAAATATTAATGAAATTTGGATACTTCTTTGTATGGTTTGATATTTTTGTGGGACAATGCTCCGAAATTCCACGTATTCCCCTTTTTCCTTTAAACAGAACTTGCCTTGAATGCCAGGTGGGCCACTTACAAAAGCTCAGCGGGCCGCAGGTTGAGTATCAGTTCTAGGCCAACACCACCAGCCATTGCTACCGTGTGACGTAGCCTGTCTTGATGACGACTCGAGGTCCCGAGTCGTGTTCGATACGCGCATGCGCAACATCGATGTCGTCGCAGTGTTGGTGAACCGTCTGGCTGGCAGCTAACACGCGGTGCCGGCGTGATCCTATACCCGTCTCTCTTACATCTCGTATCAGAGACTAATTCAGAACGTGACACACATTCAGTGAAACAGCCGTCCTTGTCATACAGCTGGCTGTGACTGAGATGGATAATAAGTTCTGGATACATTTAAGGGTCACGGATAGGTGAAGATTGAGGGTTTTAGCCGTCTTCCTGTTGGTAGGTAGCTGGGGAGCGCCTCGACCGAACCGAACCGTGGTTTTAAATATACCGTCGAACGTCCTCACCCTCATTCACTCAGTACAGTTTGTGCAGCCTAGGCGACAGTTACTTTCTTCGCTGACGTTGGCGTGTAAATCGTGAATAATTTTTCCTGTATTTTAGATTTCGTCTGTTTTCATTTGACTGCTGTGCCCCACGCAGTTAATCGTGTTAATTTCTATTTCTTAAAAAGGTAAGTTATTTTTTTATATTAATCGTTATTAAATATTAAAAAGTTAAGAATGATCCATACACTCATGATAGGTAATTTTTTTAAAGTGCAATGCTTGCATTTCTGGAAATATAATTTTCTAGTAAGTTAACGGCATAATCGTCAAGCAAATGGCCGACATTTTTATTTTAACTGCACGCTTTCTCTCCGTCGTCTGTTACTGACTTTATAACATATTGATCACTTTCTATTTGATTATAGACCACAGACAATCAATATGTTTGTAAACACGCGATACTGAAACGATAGAGATAGGCAGTTTTTTCTTTCTAAATACCAAAATAAAACATTTTGAAGATTTATTGGGTTAAGGTGCGGTTATTCTCGATAATTATATGCACTTATTATAATGCAGTATGTATTTAGCAGTGATATCTGACAATGCAAATTAACTTTCTTATACTATTTACATAAACTTAGCTATTTAAAATAAGTACCTAGGTATTGCAGAAATATTCAAATCCATTCCACGTGTATTTGTTGTAGGTACTAATACCCTATAGTTACTTCAATATATTTTCTTATATCACATAACAGAGTCTAATCTTTTACATAAATTACATAAATCATATATTTCGAATATAAAAATCCCGTTGTACAGTGGAGACCGCATCAAGTAAGACACTTTGGACTTTGTACCTATCTTATATTCTTCTCTGTAGGGGCCAATGTCGTACTGCAAGTGTATAGCTTGATGTGGTCTCCACTGTACCTGTTGGCAGTAAATTTTCGATACAAATGTTTACACCCTGTTTCACCACTTCATAGGGTTGAATTTGACGCTAGAACATCAACAACACCAGATTTTCAGGGGTTTATTTTAATAAATTATATCTCTCCTCATACTGAAGAAAATATATTTTATTTATAGATATTTTATCTAGGGATTTCACCTATAAACAATGTTTTAAGATTTATACTTTTGTCAAAAAAAAACATGTTTTCCACCCTCTTTTTTTTTGTTTTCAAACGTTCATTTCAAAGACGCGATTAAGAGATCAAGTTTTTTTTTTTTTATAAAATAGGCAATAGAAATATGAAGGGATGTTACCGAAATCCAATATTTTTTTCCTTACAAAATAGGTATTTCAGTATTAGCTAAAAACACCAATTTGTTGTTTCGCTGCGTGATCACTAGTGTTACGCGTCCAAAAACAAGAGGCCAAAGAGCCAACAGTGAACAAGGTCTTTGCCATTCGACTTATTGTGCTGGACGGGTAATAAAAAAAGTAGCTAGGGAGGGTATGCCATCCTCTTAAGTGACACAATCATAATAATTCCAATTTCCATGTTTCTATCTTCAACGCCTGCGCTTTTGTCTGTCAGTCAGTCAGTAAGTCACGGAACTGTTATATTTTTTAGATAATAAGCTACTCAAATGTGTAGCGGGAATACCGCTAAACCGGTATGACAAATACATAGTTAAAAAGTTGGTTTAAAAATGGTCAAACTCATACTTATTTAAAATTAAGACAATGGAAACTAAAGATTTTAGATTTTTTATGTAAAATCCGTCCCAGGTTGGTGTAAGTATAAAATTCCAAAATATATAAGTAGGTCTTGTAGAAGCAAAAAGGGCACCATGAATGTTCTTTGACATTGTTCGAGTCTTTAACTGCTAACTAGGTACCTGCTCCCTATAAGACGAAGGTTGAAGTAGAATCAGGTTTATTTTTACTTTATAGTCGTTCGGTAAGCTCGGTTCAAGGTAAATTTTCGGTTAAAATAAGTACCATTGAATCCAGCTACTGTTTTTCCTTAGGAAAATTATAGAATTATTGAAGACAATAATCAAACAAATACAAAAAATATTTAAATAAATTGGTGTTAAAATAAAACAATTCCAGTTAATAACTAGTTTTTATATAAAGGTGTTGAAATAAAGCATTAAATTACGTATTTTTTTGTTTAAAGTAAATTTAATAAATTACAAAACTGCAATATTAAGCTAACGACCTCAGCAAAGAAGTTAACACTGTAAAAAAAAAACCACAACAAACGTGTTAAGTTTATAAAGAAAACGTGAAAAATAAGACTCTAAACGCTCAATGCGCTTTAATGAGCGCTCTTATTATTTACCATTTCAATACGTCGTAATTTTCTATTGTTTTTTGTGAATGAACGACGATAGAGGGCCTCAGCTGTACAAACAAGTCGCTTTATCACACTGGAGTTGATGGAATCTTACGTTTATTGTACGTCATACGGATATTGACTTTTCCATGGAAGAGGGACACTGATACCAATTTACTGCATTGGCTTTGAACGCCATTTACTAGCTTCACTACTGAAAAATCTCAAACATTGCATTCAAGTTTAGGCATTTTTTTTTGTAATTGATGTCTAACTATTCAAAATAACAGATCTTTACATATGAAATCGCCGAATTTTTTTACAGATTTATGAGTTCATAATTCCTGTAATTCAATAGCTATTTCAACTATTTGCTTTTTGTTTGAAAGTTGATGTCAAGGCTTTACATCTACGTAGTTAATTTTGTTTTTATTTCCAGTTTGATTATAAAAATTAAATCTTCAAAAACAGTTCGTCCTAAATGCCATCCATTTCCATGCTAATAATTCGTAATAAATTTTACAGCTGGCACTTTTCAAAAATTTAATTAATGTTGCTGTTAGCTTCATGTTGTCTCATTCATACACATAAGAAATAACATAATTTGGATTTGTCAATCCTAAAAACAAGGCAAAAATGAAAATTGAGTTTCCTTCAAATTCTCTATAGAAAACGGCAATTTTATATGTAAAGACCTAATGTTTACTTTCATATTAGTACTTAGTGTCTATAGAGACGAGTAAGTATCAGGACTTAATCTTCATTCCCATTCTAACAGCCAACCAACAAACAACCCTCAAGATGCTCGCCAGCCCCGCCATGGAATTACAGAATGAGGAGACACCAGTCGCCCTGCAGCGTCTCTGGAACCTGACCCGTGCTCGTCTCGCTGGGACCTCTACTGCTGATATCCAGCCTGAACTGGTCGAGACTTTGCCTTCTGCTCAGGTAAGACGTTCTTTGCCTTTACTTTTTCTTTTCAAATGCTTTTGAAGTCCCATAATGGAATTGTAGACCAAAAATTCAGCAGTGTAAATTTTTCTGATGGGATGTCAACGGATAAATTGTAACATGCTAAATAACAACCTCAGCGGAGTTCTACATAAAAACACATTAGGAATAGTAAACCACAACCTCAGCGAAGTTCTACATAAAGAACACATTTAGAATACTCGTAGTAAACCACAACCTCAGCGAGGTTCTATATAAAGAACACATTTGGAATAGTAAACAACAACCTCAGCGGAGTTCTACATAAAGAACACATTTGGAATAGTAAACAACAACCTCAGCTGAGTTCTACATAAAGAACACATTTGGAATAGTTATTTGTCACCAAACTTTCAATTAGGTTAATCAAATATCATTAGGTTATCTTGAAAACAAAAGTACAGGGTCGTTAGAACAGGCATGTACAGACCGAAAAACTGGTTTCTTCGATACAATGAATATTGTAGATAGCAGTCTTTATATTTCATTTAGTTTTTTTTTGTGACTACACCACTAATTCTTTTATTTTTTAGTCGGCCCTTTGCTTCCGTCTAGAAAGGCACACATTATGATGTATTTCTTTGAACAAACACGTGCTCACTTATTTCTGAAAACTTTTCACTTATAGTTTAATACTACATTTATTCTTACAGGAGCTATAGTCGATGTTTTCTTAATTCCAATCTCTTGGAATCAAAAACTTTTAGTTATTGTTACCTGTTCGATTACAGTTAGATTTACGTTTTTTTTATCGAACATTACCTGCCAAAAAGTTTAAAACTCCTAACCTACTTCCTATTATCCTATCCTTTAAATACATATATAAAAATTAAAGTTTGTTACCTAAGATCTCTAAAACCACTTGATGTATCGACATGAAACTTTTACTATTTTAAAGAGTAGGTTCTAGATTACCATATGGCTATATTTTGTGGCGCTGTGACTTAAGGAATCTGAGCAGTAACCATTTTAGTGAAAAAATCAGGTGTCTAATTATTGCGGGAATTGTGTTTCAGCCGTTTACTGTTGCATAACCACGTTCGTGGCATGCTTGCGATTTTGTGAGTGTTGATTCAGTGATTCACAGAATCTGCCACTTATCTATCTTTCAAAAATGTTCAGGTACAAATATACAATATATACAAATAACTTTATTTACCAAAAGAAACAACATTAAATTACATGCACAAATATTCAAAACATAAATCTTAATAAATACTACATAGTGTTAAGTATAAATAACAGCGGACCCCACACTAAGTCAAACTTGTCCGGTGGGACCCAGGAATGATTGCCAGGTATGATCATGATTTTAAACAAACAAGCAATTAAAAATTTTGGGCAAATATGAAAAGTACTTAGCTGGTTTACAAAATAATTAGTTAAAAAATAATATCTAAATAACTTATTGTTCTAAGATTTTATAAAATAAAAGAATTAAAAAAAAACACAAAATATTTATATCACTAACTTAATTTAAATTTAATTTTATTAAGGCTAAACTACGATACAGTTTTCAGCAAGGCTTCTGTTTGGTCATAATCTAGGGTTAGTAACCAATTGTTTAAGATACTTTTTGCTTTTTTGGTAGTCAAAGTTTTAATAGCATTATTATGTTTACATGCAGTGTTATATACAAAAGGAAACGAATAAGAAGAAAAGCGTTTTGCAAATTCTGTCTTAATCACTGGAAGGTCAACTCTAAAGACTCTCCTACTAAGCAGATATGAGTATTGGTCAGAATTAATTACGAATTTGTGATAAAAAAGTGATATTCTTAAGATATAAAGCTGGCGAACTGTTAAGAAATTAGATTCCCTAAATAAATCCGTTGTAGGATACCTAAATGGTCGTTTCAGCATGACTTTCAGGATTGACCTTTGTGCTCTTTCTACAGTGATGATGTATGACTTTGAGGCCGTATACCGTATAGTCGTATACCCAAGACCGAAATTCATATAAACCCTTTTGTAACCGGGTCACGTTATCATCAAACTGAAACACGGGCTCAGTGTAGTGCTGGTATTTTGTTAATTCTTTCCATGGAGATAGGACCCATACTACTACCATAATCCCAGAAAAACAGGCAGTTCCCTACGGACTTAAATACAAATATGTACCACGCATATTTTGGTCATTTAGCATGGAGATCGTGTAAGGATTGTACTGTAAGAACGTCGTTCAGTATAGTACTGTTATTATTTTCTAATTATTTCCAAGGGGTACGTGTAGGCTATATTTTGTACAACATGTACTGTAAAGTTATTGGTCCCAAAAATATTGCTAGATTTAATTTTGATATGACCATGTATGTACACAAAACTAATTCTACGCGAGCGAAGCCGTGGGCAAAAGCTAGTTATAAAATAAAAGTAAGCTAATGACTCAGACACACGTGAAGTCACATATGAACAAATAGCACGAGAAGCACTCGTGCAGACATAAGATTAAATAAAGACCAAATATTTTACATATTTTGATAACGTTATCTTTCTGATAAATGTTGATTAGTTAGTTACTCAGAAAAAAAACCAGAAATGATTACATCTTCCGATTGTGGGCTGATACGAAGATTATTTCTTCTTTTTAACAGGAACTGGAAGTGTCGAAGAGCTTCATTCCCGTTTCAAGTGACTATGAGAGCGATGGAGAAGAAGCGTTCCCTGAACTTGAAATTCCTGTAAGTATTAATATAAATATAATTCTGTATAATATATGCGTTTCTTACAAAATTGGTCTACATAAATCATGAAATAAAGCCGAATAATATATATCGATGATCTGTCGACTGTCTTGTTGGTTATTATTTTTTATTCTCGCAAGTCACAACCTAAGCGATGTCTCTTTAAAAAAAAAAACAAAGTAACAAACTGAAACTGATTAAGACATAGTGCCGCTTCAGAAAGACATCTATACGAACATTTCGTAGCAAAGTATTCAATAATTTCAGGAGAGTGTGCAAATATATTTTTCTTACGAAAACTAAAAGGGATATGTATCACCGGTTGAAATCAAAGTGTTGTATTACCATTCCTTAGAATGCCTTGTTTTCTTCTTTCAGTCAGACATAATTAAATTGTTATCACTTACGTCATTCATTGTGTAATGGGACACCTCCCGTTTTGTTTGTCTTTACGTCGTCGTACGTGGCACACCCCCAACTATCTTTGCGTTCATAGCTTACTATATATATTTAGAAACATTTACCAATATTGTAGGTTGTATAAACCACACCTACTTGCGTCCGCTGTTTGCTAAACAACCAGACATTGATAAATTGTTAACATTATTGAATTAGATCGTTCTGTATCTTGCGTTTAGACTCATTGGCTGGGTAAATCAATATCAACATAATCAATTACACAGTATGTATGAGGGTCTTCAATTTAATTCACAACATATATGGCTTTCTTAATTCAGCCCAGAAACGTGCCACGGTTAATAACATTATTTTCAATTATGTGGTTTCCTTTGTAAGGGTTCTTCTTATACTGTTTAATCAGCCTTCTAGTAACGTCCAGATAGATATGTACATATGTATTGTTTTTTTTATATTGCTTGTAAATATTTAGAAAACGAATCAATGAATTATTTATTGAAGTTACTTCGAGGGGATATTTTTAAAGCTGGCCTTGCTCGAAGGTTAGCAGTTAGCCCATAGCTTAGTTAAATAGATGAATGAACAGCATTTAAATATCCGCTAAAAAAAGTTGGGTTCGCAAACTGACATCATCTAAACAAAAAGATTGTGCAGTCATTACAGAAATAGATCGGAGAAAATGTAAAAATACATTGTGAGCGTGGACTTTAGACCCGCTTGACTATATGTTCCATTGGTAATCAACAAATCAATTTGCACAAATGGAGACGATCATTGTAGAAGTTTCTGCGCAGTATGAGATATCAATTGGACTTATTTGGTGAAAACAAAAATGTCATCCTTTACCTTCAAGATATTTGCCTCACCTACCGTTATTATTATTAGGGCGATAGCTAACTTAAAATTAGATATTCAAGTCGTGCTTACTCGTACTATGGCTATTTGAGTTCCATTTTAAAATCTGCATGCATAAGTTGATTTTTCACAACCATTTTGAATTCCGGAAATGTTACGTATGTATAGAACATAAAGAAAGCTCCTACATCAAATTCCTTGCTCAGTTATGTGAAGTATTTTTGGCAATTAACTAAACAACAAAATGCCAGATTTTACATCATCGTTGCCAACTATTCGTCGCATGCATGGCAGATATTAAATATTAGTTTTATCTAAAGATAGTCTTTTGGTATTATATGTTGTTATGCAGTCTAGCTTTTACTAGTTTTCGGTATTTACCAGGAATATCACAATAAATTAAAAGATGTATATTTTTTTTGTTATTTATTTTTAAGATGTATATTTTTAAGATAATATTTTTTTTTAGGAACCCGTTGATGTTCCAATTAAGGGTTACTGGACCTGGACAAATGATAATGAGGTCCTCTTAGATGCAAGTGCCCTTGGAGATGTACCGGCTGTGTACCGTGTCCCAAAACCAGCCCCTCATGAGCTACCCGTTATTGGGGTTTACATCGACCCACGTGTCAGAACTGGTTTCAGATACAAAGTCAGACCAATGCAGGTGAGACGAGAAATTTTATATCAAGCCTACTCATTAAAAACCATTACTAGGCTTAATGTTTGAGGAATAGATGTTCGGCAAATTTTTAAAACGAAGCTATGATGATTGCTCCATTTTGAATAAATGTCTATGCAATCGTCAACGTTTCGAATCGAATTTTAATGCAAAACAGTATTGGCTTTATGTAACAACTATTCCTCAACAGATGATATTTGTTCAATGTTGTTTCTCCATCGACATCTTGAATATTTTCGCTTGTATCATCAATATTGGTATCATTTTTGGGAAAAACTACGAAGATCCATATAGATAGTCGGGCAAAATTTTATTGAACTGGACTGCAAAAGAAACAGTTGGTAAAATTAAAATGGGTATTGAATTTGGATGTTTGTAGAAATGTAGGTCTCTTCAAACATGATGTTGCGCTTCATCTATATTTTCTTTGTCAACTAATGATACTCAAACATTCGGTATAATTTTATAAATTTAGAGTGAAGTCTACACTTACGATAAAATTGCAATTTTTATTTTGGTTGTGGTTATTTGTAGAACATTTTTGTAAGGTTTTATCCTTTCAGAATCAAAGGATGGTGAGTAATTAGTTTATATCTTACAAAGATGTTAATGAAATTTACGAAAATTCTTGCACCCTCAAATTATATTGATGTAACATTTTTATTTTATTACATCCATTCCATGTTGAAATGATAATTATGAAATGAAGAGAATTTTCATACATTTATATATAACAACTAACCACAGCTCAACATCGTAAAGGATTTAAAAACACTAACATCCGTAGGCATCAAAAACAAAGCGCAATAGGACGTTAAGATTGTCATATCATATAGCAAAGATATTGTGGGAATTATTGTCAATGATTCTGTTGATTTCTTCAGATTTTATTGTGTTTTATAAGACCAGTGTTACATTATTCAAGAATAGGAGGTTAGAAACAAACATTTTGTATAATTATTTAATAGCTTTGTACATCAATATTAATAATTGTAATGGCAACCTTACGTTAAAATGTTTGAAGATGCTGCTGTAAAGATAACCAATTTTTTAAATTGTTACCTATGTATTAAAAATATCCAAATTCAATGTAATGTTAGCGAAGCAGTTTCAGCAGTCCAGCTTTATTCATTTGGTCAGATAGGGTACCCCGGTGTTTAGTTTAAGTGTGTAGCGGTGTTCGTTGCTGACATTTACAGAACGAAAATATCATCAACGTACGGCACTGTTACCACTTGCGTGTTTAGTCGACTCTGGTTTTGCACTGGCCGTTGTAGGCGGTATGTGGATCGTCAAGTTTTTCAGAACCTCGCCTCCGCGGCGTTGAAATCTTCAAGAACCACCAGCGCCTCGACTTGTCGAGAGTGGCATACTGCTGGGAGCATGTATGGTCTCAATAGGTAAACCATAAGTATCATTCATAAGGTTTCTTGTCCAGTTGAAAACATAACTTCTGTGATCTTTGAAGTGGTTATTTTTTCACTTTACCAATGTCACCAAGAATTCAGTAATAAATGTTTGTTATATCATGAATGTTTCATTGTTCATCATCTGGGGAAATAACAATTACCTAAATAGTACTGCATGAATTCTTAAATACCGCAGATTATGTGAGAAATTACTAAACAATATGTACTAATAAAATTCGTTATGTGAGAAAATAATCATGAATTCGATCAAGAAGTGTCAAAAATATAATTTAAATCTGTAAAATGTCCAAAAATTAAAAGTCTTATATGAACGTAATTTTAAAATCGAATAAAAGTTTTTTGAGAATTCCAAAGCCAATAATTTTAATTTAAGATTTTGTTAATTTTTGTAGGGCATGTTTTACATCATACTTTGAAATTTCAGGCATTAGATTCGGTGCCGATGTCTGTCAAGCCCCATTACTTGTTTGGAGGTAAAGCTTTGACTCTTCAGTCCATTGGACGTGGATTTGCTCGTCGCGTGACCTTTGAGCCTGTGGGTTCCACCCTCAATGACAATGCCAATTACTTTTGGACTGATTCAAGGCCTGAAGGATTTGCTTTCGAAATTGAGGCTGTATCCGTTGGAGACAAGTTTACAATCTACGATGCTAACCATGAACCTCAAGGAACTCTTGAAATTGTTCAGCAGCAGGTAAAGAATCAGAAAAATATTTGTTTTGTTTGCTTGTATATAATCAAAATGCAGAACATACCAAACAATATTTTTGTGTTTGCAGAAAAACCAAGTGGAGTTAGACCAGAAAATCTATGAAGACGGTTCAATTGAAAAGAAAGTAAAAATCAGCACACTTTGCAAAGTTGAGTGGTACGAAAATGATGGTGCTATCAAACTAATGCCAGTAACCGGAGT
Source organism: Ypsolopha sequella (assembly GCA_934047225.1). Lineage (NCBI taxonomy): Eukaryota > Metazoa > Arthropoda > Insecta > Lepidoptera > Ypsolophidae > Ypsolopha > Ypsolopha sequella. The sequence goes on from OW203996.1 coordinate 18,363,517, forward strand.
TGCTCTCCTCAAGAAAGGCAGAGGGATCGCGACTGTTGTAAGAGTCTTAAACGTCGCCATTGGCATCAAGCAACTCAAGAAAGGTTATGAACTCAAGGCTGGTATTGAGTCTTCATCCAGGAGGATCTCTGTCAATGGTGGTGAAATTGGTGATATTCCATGCCAATATTGTATTGTTGGACTTGAAAGATACGAACTTCCTGTTATTGGTAAGTTTTACGAATACGTTTACAAATCATGGAATGTGTTAAATTATTTTAGGTAGATTGCATAATATCAGACATAAGAAAATTAAGAAATAGTATTCCAGTTTAAATTTACAGTGTTAAATAAATTCATTTATTTCTCAGGAACTTACGTTGATCCTCGCATTATTGCTGGTTTTCACTACCGTGTACGTCCGGCTGGCAGTCGTCGCCATCTCTTCGAAGGCCGAAGCCTCTTGCTTCAGTCCGTGGGGATGGGTTATGGCAAACGAATCAGCTTCAAGCCGGATTCCCTAAATGCTCCCGAGAACTACTTCTGGTCTGACTCTCACCCAGAAGGTCTTGGCATGGAGCCGCGCGCTGTGGGCACCGGAATGAAATTCTCAATAACTGGAAACGGGGTAAGTATAGTACTAACTATTACTACGAATGAGTATTTCAGTCAAATGTGAATCACGTCGCGAAATTTTGGCAGAAATCCACAATGCATTGATTTGTTTACGCGTCATGAGACGTACCCTGAATAATGCTAAAGTTCAAGAAGATTAATTTTGGCGCAAGGACAATTTATGAATATTTCTCATAGCATTCTTGGTCGTAAGCTGCCAACACGAAAGCACAAATCTTGCTAGCATTAGAAGAATACATTTACTATCTACAGCAATTTTTTTACTTCTTTTACAGGGCCTCTTGGGAGAAGCAACAGTTTTTAGAGCTGATCTCCCGCAGGTAGAGGAGAAGACCGAATATGTTGATGTCCCCGGAAAGCGCGGAATGGCTGTTGAGAAGTTTATCCACGTCGATGTCACCTGCCACGTGAAACTGGCTACGACTGGAGGCAATTCTGTAGACTCAGAGGTACACCTGATGAAGGTGTCGGGCGTGGCGGTAGTACGCAAAGACCCGGGACAATCCACCGCTAAATTGGTCAAGGTTTACAACGTCGGTTTGGACTCGCAATTGAACCTGCTGTTTGCACACTCACAGACCGAGCTGACCTTCCACCCCCTTCCCTAAATTTCCCACGAAGACTGAATGGTGCTGCAGTAGTTGTGCAAACTTTAGTTGCACAGCATGTTACTGTAGTGCCAACAAAACCCCAGGCGTGACAGAGGCTCCGTCGAATGCCAACTGATTTGGTCACGAGTTCGCAACTGAGAGAAGATTCAACACATCAGATGAGGTGTTAGCGTATTGGTTGTGGACTCGTTAGTGCTGCACGGTTGAATGACTATGCGTTAGTCAAGTGAGCAAATTACATCTAAGCTCTAAAGCAGTATTAAAAGAGTATTATTTTGCTTGCCATTTAGGCAAGAGTTATATTCTATCAGACTCTTAATTAAATTGAAGGTAATTTAAGATCTTTTTAACATCTCTGTACCTCGAAAACATACAAGTTTTATAATAAATGAAAACGTAAAATCCCTTTTCTGATTTCTGTTAATTAAATATAATTTGGATCAGTACCATTTTTATGGGACATCATGTATTTTGCTAAATATTATCCACGGAAATCGGGGAGAGAGTAGATAAAAGACTAGTACTTGTAAATAATTGTTAATTTGTTATAATAAATCCAGTAATTTTTTAAATTGTTCAATTTTCATTATTCATTAATTTGTTATACACGTTTAATACAGCTTCTATGAATTTTTTGTTACCTTTTAAAATCTCGAATATTGTATACTAAATATTTAATAAATCTTATTTAAATAATATTTTACTTTTTTTACACCCGAGACGAACAAAATAAGGCACACTTGCACCAAGTAACACAGGTTAGCTATCTTTTTATGCTACTCTAAAGTGTAGGTATGTCCTTTTTAGGTTATTTTATCAATAATAATCAATATATTTATTAATATATCGCTACGCACGACATGAATCCCCGAGGGGGTGTCAGAGATATTCCGGGTGTGAAATGTGAAATGCAAGTCACTGTTCGGTACATCCGCCCGCGTTTCAGCGACGATTATTACGTCCTAACGTGATAGTTGGTGAGCTCTATCGCCTTACTTCAGGCACAAATACGTGCTTTTTAGGGCATGCAGGTTTCCTTACGATGTTTTCCTTTACCGTTTAGCAAGTGGTAAGTAAGAACAAATACTCTGCACATAAATTTCGAAAAACTATTTGGTGCATGCCCAACCGGGGATTGAACCTGGATTACACGATTGAGAAGCCAGCGTTCCACCCCTGAGCTACCGCCACTTCAATTTATCAATAAATTATGATATTATGGACATAGCATAAAATGTTAGTAAACCTGGGTGAAGTTGCTAGGTGCAAGTGAGCCGAAGTACAATCGAGTTTACAATAAAATACTGCCTGATTATTTTGAAAACGTACGTCTAGAAGAATTGTATAATCTTATTCACACACTTTACGCGATTAGGTTTGGGGGAAACTTGAAACAGAATAAAATGCTGTCGCCATGTTATAGATACTCGTATTGAGACGCACGAGCAATAGAACATTGTATTAATAAGTGGATGGAAAATAAATATCTGGACGTAAAATTGTAACATCATAAAGCCAGAATACTATGAAGACATAAACGATAACACGAATCGTAGCTTTACAAAGATGTTTACAAACCATGGTCTAGACTGCGATCTATTGTTTCAGCATAATGAGAATCAATAGGGTCAAGATAAGACGCGTCGTCCAGCAAAATGCTGTGCTAAGCCGTTTTAAAATAAATGTAAATTACAATACTTGTTTCCAATATCTCGATCACCGTGAAGTTCCACAAATCAATTATTTTCTACCTTACTTTAGGATATCTGCTTTCAAAAGAATGACTGATTTCATGCATCTTCATCTCAAATTGACGTTATTTATTTTTGAGCTAACTAATGGTTAAATAACAAACATTTTTTTTCCAAGAAAAAAAATTTTTTTTTTCTTTTGCTGTGAAAAGTATTATTTTCTCCTATTTTTTGCGCCATCCGCGAAGACGCAGCGATCGTAATCGTAGCCACTACTTCGTAAATTTTGCAATGCGCGCTGATAAGAACGTTATTTCAAAGTCGTTTCTGTCGATATTTGTATGTAACACACATCGAGTTGCTAATTTAGGTCATGGAGGCGCCTTAACAAGAATGGAAAATTATTATGCCATCTATTGAATTCATGCACAACTAGAAGGACAGAAACATTAGCAAACGAGATTGAGAAGCGAAATACTAACTGAATACTGTTTTTGACACGAGAGGGCAGAGCAGGCACCGTTTAAGTTCCTTTGCTGCAGAGGGCGCCAGTGGTCAGACTAGTATCGTGGGTTTTATGAGTTCAGTCGCCTCCACTGGCACCACCGTGGCACGTTTTCTACGGGTGAAGTTTATGTAGAGTCAGCACAGCAAGTAGAGAGAGACGTATTCAGCCGGTGAGCGGCATCCGTACTGGGGGTCTTGTGTCTTCGCCGAAGCGCTCCGAACTTACGAAAACCGCGATGTGCCAATTAATTTCAAGAACACAGTGATTTTGTGCCTTATCACGACCTATTTTCACGCCTACAAATTTAGAAAAGTGTTGCAAGCAACATGGCTGAAAATTTTTGGCGCGAATGTTTTTTATTTTTGTTCATTTTAAGTAGTGCAACCAGTTTTAATCTGGAACCGAGGATTCCTGTGATAAAGTTTGGGAGGTCCGGATCTTACTTTGGATTTTCTGTTGCGGAACATCAGACTATAACAGAAAATGAGTCTACAAGTTGGTAAGTTACTTTTTCAAAGTCTTTTTAATCTTGCTATTACGCGGTTCTATGATGTCATGTGTGAAGGTCGCCGTGTTCCTTCGTTCCTTCCATGTGTTATTGTAATATGTAGGTACTAACTTTTCATGTTTTGGTCGAGTACTGTAAGAACTTTGTTGAAAGGTTTATGATAACAGAAATTATGTTTATCAGAAGTTCGTGGTGTTTATCAGAAATTATAGCGTTCGATATCGCTATCATGTGCAGCTCATTCATTTTATACGGTAAACAACATAATAGTAATATTTCAGTATTTATTTGTGGAACCACTCCATATATTCCACTATTTGGATCTTGATCTTCCTTATGATATACCACCCAAATGATGGTCCTGCAAGCCGGATATAATTCTGTTGAGTTCGTAATAATTACTTTATTTCCCAAAACAAAGTTCAGGTGTATCACTACACTAATATCCTCCACTTAAATAAACAAAAGTTCAACACCTGTTTCTTCGTCGACTACAATAAGTGATTGTTTACGGACATCCACTCCGAACAATGTGTCTTCTTCATTTCATCTTATTGTCAGTGAGTGGACAATGGTCTAAGACCTACTTCAAGATAAGCCTAAAAACTTTTAACATTTAAATCTAAAGGTTCGTCTAGAAGTTTTGTTTTTTCAACTTTACCCGCCTTTTTGACTAAACCTAATGGTTGGTTATTTATTACATTACATTACTTGCCTCTTTTCGGTATGGGTATTTAAACTTTTTGATTCATTTGATTTGTATATGATTTCTTTTGTGTATGTTGGCATTTTGGTAAAAAAGTAGATACGTGTCACAGAAACAAATTATCCCTTAATTTTAATAAAAATTCTACTGATAAATTTGAATACATTCTGATATATTCTTTTTGAACTTGTTGCGGTGAGTGGTATACTTATTTAGGGAGATCGGAAGTTTCGATGCGTTTAATCGTAATTAAATCTACAAAATTAAACCCTTGAAGTTGGAAAAGACGTTTCTGGTTTGTTTTTACTCGAACATGTGTAAAAATTGTATAGTAGTTAAAAACGATTATGCTAAAATGAGAAATAGCAGGAATAAATATATGTTCGCACGTAAATTGTTTAAAACAATACATAGTACACACAAAAAGGGCATAAGTTTTGTACAAATAGATCAACAATAAAATAGTGATGCACTTTTAATAATACAAAAAACAGTAAAATTCGAGGATCCCTTGATTATTCCAGCAATTTGAATACGTGTGGTTAATGACGCTGAAAATCCAAACCACATTATTGCTTCACTTCCCCTCGCTCTTTATACGAGCCAGCATACAAAGCTTAGCCAAGACCCATTTGTCGGGATAAAGGCACTACATCATCGACTTCCAGAGCCGGCGCCAGAATAGCTGTGGTCTGACCTACTGAAGGATCGAAGCATACGCTAAGATATCTGCAAATGCATTCAACTCTTGCATTTCTGCATGGCTAGACAATTAGAGAGCTCGCAGCGTCAATAGTGGAGAATGGATGTGCTAATAAATCATATAAACATGCATCTTTGCAAACTCTTCACAACTTCACAAGTTTCTACAAGCTGGCATTACACGGTCCAGAGTGCAATATCGTAACCGGAAGCTGTTAGAAAACTATCTAAGACTAAAATATGTGGGCTAAAGGATGAAAAGCGTTTTGGTTCTAATTTACAAAAATGAAAATTAAACGATGTAAATTAATTCAAAAATTTCATTTGGCGAAAACCAGCTTCATTATCCAAGGCCAGTCTATAGGGGTTCAACAGTCGAAGAAGCAATAAAGATTAGGCCCGCCTCGGTTCCAGTCATCGCTCTTCAACCGGTTTCTAATTACGCAAAATAAAAAACTTCCAATTACATACCTTAGCTGGTTAGGTGCATTTAGAACACAGCACGTGACTTGTATGACTGTATTTTAAAAGTCAATCAGTCGGTCCATGATTTACCTCTGCGGTTAGTCACACGCCATTTCCTAGGATGAAGACAGCTGTAATTCAGCTCCGGAATGAGTCATAGAGTAACAACTTTGTTGGAGATGTTCCAATGAACCTCTGTGGGGGGCACGGGGTGCCCCAGCCCACCACCAATGGTCCAACGAAATCGTTCCCCATAATTATTTCTTGGGATCGACGGCCGCACTTGATGCTAAAGTTAGCACGCCCCTTGCATTTTTTTAACTCCTGGTACTTGCTCCTGTCAATTATTCTCAAAATTACGTTTGGTTGTTTTTCAAGTATTTCTTATGTTGACATGACTGTGATTATGGACTTCGTGTGTTTCTAATGTGTGTTATTAGAACATGTGAACCGATCTCTGGATACGTCATGTTAAGATAGAGAAGACAGATTAATAACTGGTTCGTTGAAAAATTATAGTCATCTACTAAAAGATCTTGATGAGAAGACGAGTAGAAAAGCTGTTTCATGTTATCATATCTCTCGAAGTTGTCAGTAACTACATATCCTTTGATCGTAAAGTGTAAATATTATGTCTGACACAGCCCGACTTAATGTTAATACTAGGTAGAATGTAGAGATAAGGGGTCGATAGGCTTAGATTACGTTGTAATTCTTAGATACTACTAGTAATTTTATACTATAGTAAACGATCAACGATTACGGTGTCTATCACATCAATATGCCTCCTTATATGTCTGTAGATTCAATTAGGTATTTTAAGTAAATGAAGTAGGTGTGTTGAATTTTCATTCTTGAGATAATTCCGCTAAGGGTATAAAGGTTAAGGGCACCGTGTTTGCCAGACCTTCTAGTAAGTGCTGTTCGCTGATAATATCCCTATTTATTAATATTATCAAAATTTTAAATTTTGTATCTTATCTCTTACATTAATCTATGATTCGACCTTTAATATTTACCAAAATAAATACACACAAAAGCGTTTAAATGTCCTGGAGTGTAAATTCCATTATTTACTTTTAAACGCTTGTAAATTTTGTGTGTATTTCATTTTGGTAAATGTTTTAGGTCAAATCATCGATTAATGTACGAGATAAGTCACAAAATTAAAAATTTCAGAAAATCTTAATTAATAGGGATATTATTAGCCAACAGCGTAAAGAGACTAGCAATGGGAGTTCGGGCATGCACAGCTGCACAGTGGTCTATGTTTCAGTTTTGTAACGAAATCGTAAGAAATAATTTGATTACTAGCAAAACAACTCTCGGCAATATACTATATTATAATACTACAATATACTATATATAAATAACTTATATATGGTATCTATACGTGACGATGGCAAGAGGGCCGACGGAATGACACTCGTGGCATGGAATAACGGGCGGTCGCTGGTGTGGGAAGCTACATGCGTAGCGGCAACAGCCGAATCAGCTAAGCGGCGCAAATATACGGCCCTAGGATCTAGCTATATATTTGCGCCGTTTGGGATCGAAACCCTAGGGTCACCCTATTTTTCACGAAATATCGTCACGCGTCAACGGCTCGGGTGATCCAAGGGCTGGTGCGTACCTCGGACAACGCATATAAGCCTAGAGATCCAACGAGGTAACGCTGCCAGTGTCTTGGACGCCCGCCCTCCCATTTGGCAGCGTTTTGGAAAAAGTTTTTTACCCAATTTAATATTTCTGTTTTAGATAGGTTTAGCTTGTAGATTTTTTTTTGTATATTACGTAGTTTAGATTTGAATTTTTATTCTTATTTAAGTTTAATTTATGTACCTGCCAATCAAATATTTTGAAATACTTATTATGATCTTATACAGCTTCAATACTATTGGGTTTTCCAGAGTTCTGAAATTATGATTTACTAGAAATTACAAGCCAAATTCACGACTTCAGAAAATACAACAAATCATTAAAAATGACTTTTGCATACTGTAACTACATTAATGATTTCATACATAGTTTTTAGCTATAAGAGTTGTTTTGTGGGCATTATAAATTTATTTTGATTTAGTTCTAAATCTGAAGAATCGATTCCTTAATCTGATTCCTAAATAAAAATCTAGAGTCTTCTCCTGTAAGTTGGCTGTGATGATTGAAGTTGGATGTTTAGCGATATTATCAATTAAGAGGGTTAAGAAAACTGCTAAAAAGTACGTAAAGCTTAGTAAAATAAGAAGGCAGTGACGATGTTTGTCAACATTTCTGGAAGAAAGTCAATCTCGCACGCACGTGTGACTTTCTCCAAAATCTAGCATGAAAGGGTGCGTGGGTGCAGATGCGGCGTGCCTACACGAAACTATATACTGATTATAGTACACATTTCCCTAGAACAGTCATTATCCCCTTGTGATAAACACGATAATGCCATCATCTGCGGGACTGGTCCATGGCGCCATCTCTACAAGTTAGTGTTACAAAAATAGAGACGTTTCTCACAAGATTTTGTAACAAATGTTTGCTTACGTACATGCACATAAATAACTTTTGAACCGTTTTTGGACAGTTTACTTGTACGAGATCGTAAATTTCTTACATTTATTTTGTTTGGTTACAGTTAGGAGACTACAATGTTGACATGTTCTTGGATTTTCCGAGAGTTATTTCCTGGACTATCCAATTTTATAAGGTTTGACGTAAACAGTTTTAATACATCAGTATTTTCAAGGGGTAAGTTAAATTAATATTTTTAATCGATTTTAAACTCCCCATCCATTCCACGTCACTCAAGTGACTAATTCTTTCTTTCATCATCTCCCATTAGGAACCCACCACATACGACGACTCGTCCCGCTGAGCGTGACGTGTGAACATTTTAATTGGGGAATATCTCATAAGGGTGCCACTACACTTAACGAGTGGGAGAAACGATAGCTTATAAATACGGCTTAGCCGCAACAATGTCTCCGCCTTGGTGGAGACCCTAAAAATGCCACCCTATTTCAGCATAAATAAAAGTATTGTGACTAATATATACTGGCAATATAAGTGGCAATTGAAATAACTTTTTACTATATAAATAGGAGTTGTCGGTCTCTAGTTGTTCTAGAGTTTAATTTACCCATCGAGATTGATTCGATCGTCCAAATGATCTCTATAGTCCGATGCTAGATTTCAATTTTATCTTGACAGTCCGAGGCAAATTGCTCCGGTTAAGGTTTAAAAATAAACTTTCTTACCCAAACGAGTTATCGGTAAATTTAGCTACCGCCATAAAGAGTAATTGGAACATCAGTTTCACTTGTCAGTCCGTCTGCAGCAATGAATTACTGGTGCATCCATTTTGGACGCGTCGGACCATGATTGCGTTGGTTGCCCTTAGATAAATGTTTGTTTAGGCAGGAATTTCCTTTAGGCAGCTTCTGAATAGTCAACTAATGGGTAACAATCAACAGTTTCTGAGGTAGTTTGATTGAATTTTATTAGTTTCGATGGTAGATCTTTAGAAATAAGCAGATGGTATCAAGAATAGAAATTGTAAGTATTATTCATATCTTAGTAATTTTACCAACTTTGTCAACAAAACTATTTAGTTTTAATTCAAGAATTATAGACACAGAAACAGCTTTTACAATAGACACAGCTTTACAGCTGCTTGTAGAATGACAACAATTCAATATGAATTTAATTAAATAGATATTTCCACTATGCTGCAGCCAATGATACTGAGTAGAGCAAAATAGAAATTGCCTAGACACCCACGTTCATACAATCCAGTATTGTTTATGGGCGATCTCTAAAAGATAATATTGAGATTTCATTCATATGATTTGTTGCCTCTTAGCTGCGGCATAATAGCTTGAATAAGAAACGATTTTGCGCGCTAAATGCATCTAGTTTTGCTATTATGTTCTTAGGTATTGTTGTAAATGGTAGTTTATTGTTCCTTAATACCCATTATGTAAAATGGTTCTTCGCAATAACCAGCCCGGTACAAAAGAAAACTAAACTAAATGTATGTCTGTCTGTTACTATTTTTTTATATGCATACTGTGTTGACATCATACATGATCACTAAAACTGATAAACTTATATATTCAACTGTAATTTGAATGTAGTTCTAGTTTTCTATAAATGTGAGTGGTCACGCGAAAAGGGACCTGAAGGGATACAATTTTCCAGAGGAAAAAGAATTTTAAAACTTATTCCTGAAAGCTCTAATTTGCCAAGTACAGGTCCCTTTTCGCATAACCATTAACCACTCACATATGATTCTCTCTGATACTGCTGAAAATTATTAAATTAAAAGAAGCTTGTACTTTTCTACTTTTATTGTTAATTTAAACAAACAAGTTTTATCTTGTTGGATCATCTTCATGGTAACTTACTAAATATAACCTATACCCACTTGGTTGTTTTTTTTTCATGATCGCAGTTACTAGGTACAGACGGCCACGCGTAAGCGTATGTGCGATTATCTCCTGGAAGCGGTTATAGTAACAACTACCATGCTGTACCGTGACTCGTTGGAGACACAAACAATTTTCCCATTAAAATACTACGGATCATTATTATATATATAGCATATTTGAATAAGCATATTTGTCTTAATGATGCGCAGTCCGAAATTCGCTCAGGTCTCTCTACGGAGAATGCTATCTTTTGTCTCAAGCAGACTGTTCAGTACTATACAGCCAGGAAAACCCCTGTGTTTGCATGTTTTTTAGATCTCTCTAAAGCATTTGATCTCGTATCGTATGATGTGTTATGGGACAAACTAAGAAGAGAGACCACTGTACCATATGAGATAATATGTCTGTTTAAACATTGGTATAACAACCAGAGAAACAAAGTTAAATGGGGAGGAGCCTTCTCAGATGAATATGGGTTGGAATGCGGGGTGAGGCAGGGAGGGCTGTCCTCTCCCCGTCTTTTTAACCTGTATATCAATAAGCTGCTCGATGAGCTCAGCGGCACCAGCATCGGCTGTCATGTGGACGGAGTTAGCGTCAATAACATAAGCTACGCTGATGATATGGTGCTGCTGAGTCCATCGGTCAGCGCGCTGAGGAGGCTTCTTTCCATATGTCAGTCGTATGTTGAGGCGCATGGTCTAAAGTATAACGCAAAAAAGAGCGAGTTTTTAATATTTAAGGCAGGGCCTAAAACATATAAAATTGTGCCTGAAGTCAAGCTCTGCGGTTCCTCGTTGTCCAGGGTCACGCACTTCAAATACTTGGGGCACTGGGTTCGAGAGGACCTCAGTGATTGTAATGATATAGAGAGGGAGCGCATGTCGCTGGCTGTCCGATGTAATATGCTTGCCCGCAGATTTGCACGGTGTACGAATCAGGTAAAGGTGACGCTCTTCAAAGCATATTGCCAGTCCTTTTACACGTGTAGTCTGTGGGTGGACTACACGCGTCGGGCATATAGCAACCTGCGGGTCCAGTATAATAATGCTTTCAGGATATTGTTGGGGTTGCCGCGATATTGCAGCGCCTCTTTCATGTTCGCGGAAGCACACACAGATGGTTTCGCTGCAATCATGCGTAAGTACTGTGCGTCGCTGCTCAGTCGAATACGAGCCAGCCCCAATAGTATCCTGAGGGTGTTATCTGATAGGTGGGACTCTCCCCTTTTTAAAAAGTGGATGGAGCTCCACAATTAATAATTTAATTTGATTGAATTTGATTTAATTTAATTCAATTTAATTTAATTTTATTTGATTTAATTTATACTCGCCTGTTCTCTTACTAACACTAGTCCATAAGTTATTTTGTATTACTAACACTTTATGGACCCTGTCTGAAATAAATTATTTTATTATTATTATGTAGGTACACTTTTCAGTCACGGGCCCATAGGGACCCGGTCATTTGAAAGGCATTCATGGGGCCGAAGCCAACATTGAAGAGGCCTTTGGTACCATTTAATCTAAATGTGAGATGGCTGCATCCATGGGGGCCTCTCCCTCAATGTATCATTGTGATACACTAACGGACAGTCCCCCACAGTTGCCAAACTATTGCCAGGAAGGAAGCGACTTGGAGTGGGCTATGAGGATGGGATGCTAAATGGGCCGGATAACAGGGCTATGGAGTGAGATAACGGACATCTGCCTCGAAAATCTCTCACAAATTTAAATATGGCAGATGGTGACTTGCTGCTTAATAACTATCCACCAGGATAGCCGTTGTGGGCCCCCTATCTAGCCACCATGGGGCGGCCAGGGGGCAACACTATGTAAGCAGCTAAGGTTGTCGAGAGGTGAGTCTGCGGGGCGCAAGATCCTTCTAACAGTCAAGTGCCCCCGGCGTTATGACATTTTACACTTCCAACCTGGAGCATAGGTTCCGCTCTTGCATCTCCACTCTGGCCGGCTGGTTAAGGCAAGCGCAGAGGTAGGGGGTGTGTTGCTGTGTGTATGTGTGTGTGTAAGCGCATGTGTGATAGTGTCCCCTGGAGGTAGGGTCCGTGGTGTCACCACTCACCATCGGCTCGCCACAAGCCGCCCTGCGGTGACTGATTGCACTGGACGTACTGGACATACCAGAGGGCGATGGGGTCGTCACATCCCTACGCCTTATTATTATTATTATTATATTATTATTATTACCACCCTTGAAATTACCAACCGCAATTTGATACCCAAATCGACCGGAAACCGTTATGCAGCCAATAGCAACTACGTTAAACCACTCATAGCTGCACACAATGAGATCTAGAAGGACCACATCGAGGTCTGTTCAACCAGTCTCAAGTACAAGATGGAGGCTGCTCCGCCTACAGGTTGATGGTGCGTAGGTGAAAACTGAGCGTGGCCAACCACTACTGCATAGGTTTCCAATCTTTTGAAACTCGATGCAATTTTACAATTTTAGCTCTTAATTTAAGAAGTGTTCCTGAATACCTGCAGTAGCATCTAAATTTTTAAAGGAATTATTAGCATGAAATAAAAGAAGAGCTGGATGCAGCAGTGGGCTGAATGAGGGAATATATAATATTTATTTGGTTACAGTTGCAGTGCAGGGCTATAGGTTGCAACTGCCTTAGTTGTGGTGTCCTCTAATTGTGTTGTGGTGTTTCGTATGGAAACCTCTGGTCTTTTAGTACAATAATAGTATTTCAAGAGGGCAGCTGTAACTCTAACTCTGGACATTTATTCAAATCAACAGCAAACGGCAGCCAGGTTTAAAGGTAATACGAGTAGCTTTATATATTATAGCACAGGTGAATAACGATATTTGACTATAAAAGTTGCAGAAACTACTCCATTTAAATTGAAATATCTTAAAATAAATTAAGGTTGAGTTCAAAGTACCGCAATGTTATGTTTTTATTAATGCCACCAAGATTACCACAATTTGCCACTAAATCGAACCTTTGGGTCTAGTAATGAAATGAGTTGGCGATAGAGAGTGAATAATAATTCAGATTGATTCCACAAAGTAATGACTAAGGTTGTTTAGCATAAACCTCTCACTATGTCATCTATCGTTATCGTATCGATAAAGCTTTGGAGTGATCGGCAATGATTGACAAACTCGACACGTCCGTCACATTTGCTTACCGACTTTGAATATGAATTGAATATAATACTCATGATTCATAAATAAATCTTCAATGATCGTTACTCTGTTTACTTTGCGACTTTAGAAATGCAATTTTATTAATTCTTTTAAGAGCGGTTTCGCAGCTGGATTGTGAAAAACCAGCCTTTTTCTAAATCGAAACAGAACACTTAAATTCAAAATTCGTAATAAATTTTGTTTTTATTGTCAGTTTGATAATTAATATTAAATCTTCAAAAAAAGTTCGTCTTAAATGCCATCCATTTAAATGATAAGATTCGTAATATTTTTTTACAGCTGACACTTTTCAAAAATTAAATTATTGTTGCTGTTAGCTTAATGTTGTCTTTTACGAGCTTTTGATTACTTATTTATTATTATTAAAACAACTAAAAAAATTACAAGTCGATATATTTAGGCCCTCGATATGGGGCCGTCATCAGTCGAATAATTAATGTTGTCTCAAACACAAAAAAATTATAAGATTTGGATTTGCCATTCCTAAAAAAAACGCAAAAATTTTTGTACTTAAAATTGAGTTTTCAGCACAAACATTTTTGAATTTTTTTAAGAAAGAAAACTGTAATTTCATAGTAATGAAATTATTCTGAAAATACTGTAAAGCAAAAAAATCCTACCTACCTTAGCTAATTTTACTGTTACGATGCGATGCCGAAACTCATCGTAAAAATAACTAATTTATATATTTTATTATAATATTTTTGTATTATATGTATGTCGTGGCCATATCGTAAAATTGACCATTTCATGATCTGGTTGGCCATAATATATTTCTGTTAGAATTGGGAGGGTCGCCTCGCTCCGCTCTGCTTCGCTCGGCTCCTTATTTTATCTTACATGTAAACCTAACACGCTCCTCCTCGCTCCGCTTCACTTCGCTCGTCGTCGCACCAATTTTTTTACTTTTGGTGAAAGATTTTTGATTTCATACTTTACGATCTGCCCAACTAGATCATGAAATGGTTAATCCTACGACATGGTCACGACATGTACGCAATGCATAATTTTTTCTCATACCGTGTAAAATCTTAGAACGTCGATTTTATCAGAACCGTGATTGCCGTAATACACTAAAGTATATTCTTTCCTCAGTAATCACAAACTCTTTCAATTTATCAAGCAAAGCAAACACTATCGCAATACAGTACTTACGAAGCGATATCTAGTTCAAATATACAGAGATTCGCGTAGCTCTGTTTGGTTTGTTGGAGCCAATTATTTATCTTATCAACCTAACCCAGTTCGCACCACGCATCTGTGTTCCAATACTTCAAATCACAATATTTGGTCATCTCATCTTTTATATCTAAATTTGGTTGCAGTATTAGTTATTTTTATTTATTTATTTATTCGAAAAACTTACAGCACAAGAATTAGCCAATTACAAGTTTCCACTTTTAGTATTATATATTACGGATTTAGGACTTTCTGGCCAAAGCAGTTTGTCTTTAAAAATTCTTTGCCGTTATTGACTATTGTGTTTATGTCGGTCGTGGGCAGATCGTAGAATTGGGCAGATTGGGAAAATGATCAGCAATAGGCGGACAAGAAGAGCGAAGCGGAGCGAGTAGGAGCGTGTTAGGTTTACAGTTAAATAAATTTTGGGAGCCGAGCGTTGCGGAGCGGAGCGAGACGATCCCTTTAGTTTTAACATAAATTTGATATGTCTAGGCAGATCATGGTGTGCCAACAACATATACATTTTAATCAGGTTCAATGTACACTTTACCAACTTTTTTTTCACAAGTACTGGCTGAATTCATACAGCTTTTTAAAGCCCAATTATTTCCAGTTTCCATGCCATCTTCTTCTTAATTAAACACGATGAGGACCAAAAAACGCATACGCGGTACCGTGCGGCCATACCCTCGCGTTCCAAACATTGGTGCTTCTCTTATTGCTTTATTTTTTGTGGCAGGTCTTTATAAAGGCAAGTTTTATTCTTGTTTTGGACCCTTTTACGGAGAGCAGCCTTCGTTAGCTCGTGCAAGGTCACTGTTTTGTATGGACCATTTGTATAGCTGCTTTGTTATTGGTAAATTGAGTATGAATTGATGTATAGGATTTTTTATAGCGTTCTAAAATTAAACCTTGGAGTTGAGGTTTTTTCACATTAAATTGGTAGGTAAATGGTAGATATGAAATATTATGATGATAGATTATTTACGATACAATTATTGACATCTGAAACTGAAAACTACGACCAACTCGTATTTACACATTGTCATTAAAAATAATAGTAGAAAAGCGTGTTTTAATCAACCGCCCGAATTGATACTGGAGACTCGGTTACAATGTTTAATCAGGATCAGGAACAATGTTTAATAACTCTTCAGGTGAAATTCGAAATTAATATTTTTTTTTGCTCCCGTACAAGCTATACTAGAAATAGTATTTAAGTTTGAACCGGTCCAGTTAGTATCGTAGGAAAAAAATTGTTCGTGAGCCTGTTTCTGATCACTAACCGAGTCTCTAGTATGAATTCGGGCGGTTGATTAAATTTCACCTTGTACCTAAAACTGAATAATAGTAGTGCTTAATAACATAACGCCGGCGTTAATTCGGCCTTATCATTATCACTTGATAAATACTATAGTGAAATCCTCCATGATATCACTCTGTTGCTAAGGGTGGAGTCACATTAAATATAACCCTTAGAAGAAGCTATATCTCGCCCCAAATAATAAAAATACTGCTGTTAGTTTTGAAACAAAATCACTTCCATGAGGCGCGCACTTCCATGAGTCTACTGAATTATGAACTTTTGTATCGCAAAATTCTTCTCCTGTGAATGTGTGTCATAGGTTCAGAATATATTGCTAATTATTGATGATATATTCTGAAGGCTTAGATTTTGGTTTTAGTGCTGTCGAAACTTAAACTTTTCCAAAGTAATTAAGGACTATTTTGCAATGAATAAAATTTACTTTTGACAGTTCGACGCTTGTGGGGACCCGAAGGCTGGCGCATATCTTGGCCAGAGAATCAGTCTGGCCATTCAAAGAGGAAACGCTGTCAGCCTTCTAGGTACCCTTCCACATGACGGTGGCGATCTAGATAGTATTTTTTATTTAGTTTAGTTTATTTTTATAAGTTATAGGTTTTATAAGGGTTTTATTTAGGTTAGTGTTTTGTTTTAGGTAAGTTTTATTTTCAAGTGTTTGACTGTTATATAAGTATTATTTTATTAATGGCAATTAAATACTTTTGACAATACTAATATTCAAATTAAAGCCTTCAGAATCTGCTTTAATAAGCTTGTTGTGGCAACGCCCTTATATCCTAATGTTTGATCAAGCCAAGGTGACGCTCCGAATGACGCAAGCTGACTATACTACATGCACATACGTAATATAACAGAACGAGTGAAAGTAACATGGGATTACTTACTTAATATGACGCCTACATTGACTTTTCTGTGATTATGGTAATTTTAATTATCTCACACTTGATTATTTGGAATAATTTAAGGAATTTCTTTAGTTTTACTTTAAGACTAGATTGATGGATGTGGAAGAAGCGAAAGACGTGTGTCAGGATCGTAGCAGACGGAAACTATGAAAGAATATCTGCTTACCCCTCTGGGAGACTAGCGTGAGTATATGCATGTATGAATAAGTAGATTATTTCCGTTCTCAAACTGACATAATGGTCGTCTAAGAAAAATAAGTGCAGCCTTTTTTAAAAGAAGACTTGCACTAAAACCAGTTCATATTTCTTCATAACTCTTTATGACACTAGGACTCGAGGGTTCCATTTAAAATCGATTTAGCGAGTCCAAAGCATTCAGGCGCGCCATAATATTTTCTCTTCAAATGAGCCAAGTTCCCAAGGCATTGTCGACAAGTTGCCTTTAGAGGAGACACCAAGATACAGGCTGTAGCAGAACTTGTTTGTTATCTTCGGGGATTAAAAATGTAGTTATGACAATCTTGATGTCAGACGAGAATTCACCGGGATGAGCAGTTCGTAAATTAAGTGTGGGAAATGAAAGGTGTTGTGGATTATAATTTGTTGGATATTTTCTGAAATGTCTGACATGTCTGAAATTAAAATATCTAAGACTTGCAAAAAAAGTTAAGCGTATTCAAATTTGTATGAAACAAAGTGTAGAGATTTCTGTTTCATTATTTATACTATGAGAGCTGATTAAAATATAAATGAAGTTAAGTTACCTGCTTTAAATTACACTATTTGTCACCAGCTGTCAATTTGTTACATGAATTTATTATAATACCACAAATAATATCATAATAATTCATACAAAGTATCAGTTAAGAAGAAAGATCCTAAATGTGACCCTTGTTGAACCTACAACTAAGTTCAATAATTTTCCAAACAATTTTTTTACAATTATTATATTAAAAAAACTGGCCAAGTGCGAGTCAGACTCGCGTATCTAGGGTTCCGTATTGTGGATGATAAATTAAATTTTTATAATTTTTTTTAGTGAATTTCTTAACCCTTTTATTTTTTCCTGTAATCTTTACGTAAACACATATTACCATGATTTTTTTTATATTTTTTGTTCAACAATTTCAAATTTTTCATATTTTTTTCTACACCGTGATATGTGGGCAAATTAATGATATTTTTGTGCCACATTTCATGTCGTTATCTTTAACGGTGCTAAAGTTATGAGGCTGTGACATACGGACGGACGGACGGACAACGGAGTCTCACCATAAATGTTCCTTTTGTACCTTTTAGGTACTATGGAACCCTAAAAAACAGCGTTAATTTTACAGCGGTGGCACAGTCGGGAGGGCGCTGTCCTCCGTGTTCGAATCCTGCACGTCGTTTTTCAGAATTTTCTCTTATTTGCTCTAAGGCAATGGTTTTCGTGTTTTTCCGGATAAGTGTCGTATTTTAGTGTATTGTAAATAAAACAAATTCTTGGTATTTTAGTGTGTTTTATTGTAAAAGAAAGAAGATTTTAATTTTGAAAAAATATGTCATATTTCACTGTGTGATTTACATTTTTTTGATTTTGATTATTTGCATTTTACTGCATCCAATAAAATCCCAAAAATAGGCCTAAACTATTTTCTAAATATCATTTCATTTAAGTTGTATTAGGTTGTGAAATGAAAGCGTTAGAGCGGGACAGATTTCTCGGAATGCCCTCGCCTTTAGGCGATTTGTAAAAAAAGTGCGAGTGCTTCTTGTCTGATTTTGGAAATTTTGCTAGTTGTTTGAGTTTTTTTTACAAACATAATAAAACCAACTATTTTCCCTTTAGCCCTAAATCCGCCCCTCTGGCACTGCGCGTTTTTTCGCTTGGAGTGACAGTGACAAAATAAAATTATTTTCGTCGGGCTTTATTTTTTTTAGGCTATACCTCTTTATAAATAAAGTACATTTGCAGATATCGCCCTGTGCATTGGGCGCGCATTCCCTCTAATTGGATGTCTGAGCGGTGCAGCCCAGTATGGTATTGGGCCTCCGTCTGACAGAAATACCACTTTCGCTTCCTTCCCGGTGACTTCGCAATAACTCTGCCTTTTAAATGGAAAGAATTTCGCATTACTTTAGGGAAATAATGATTGACATGGTTCTTTGTGGGTTTTCTTTCCGCCGAGCAGATAAAATTAGATATAATGAGCAAGAGTTTCAAAAACAACTTTCATGATCTTCAATAATTTTGTTTTTATGTAGGAAATATTAATGACACAATAAAAAACGCATTTTTATAAATTATTTAAGCACCTCTATAACTCAAAAACAATCGCAATTTAAAAACCCATGGCAGTAAATTTCAAGACTTTGTAGCCTTATTTTCTCGATAAGGATTCTTTATTAAGGAATACCAGTAATAAACCAGCCCGTAAAAGTTTTTGGACATGCACATGTGGAATTTTAGTGTCAGGAATAAATATTTTATTGAAGTTCCTAAATCAGTTTCTCAAAAACAATTCAGAAGAGTTGGAAAATAAAGGATATGAATAACATAAATAAGTAAAGCCAGTCACGCACGTTCATAAAAAAATAAAACAAAAAAGATTGTAAACCATGCAGTTGGGCATGAATTCGCTATTTACAGTATCTAAAGAAAAACAGTTTAACATATTTGTATATATTTATGACTATACTGATTGTGAGTCACTAACCTGATCTTGTTCTAAACAAAGTTTTAATGGTATTGCAAAAGTAGCAATACATAATACCTATAACTAATCCTATGTAATATATCCTCTTCTATAATATATACTTCTTAAGAGTAACATCAGTCGTTCGGTAAAAAGTGCACAACCTAACTTTGTTTTTCTTGTTAAGAAGTTAAAAGTGAAAAAGATATTGGTCTGTTGCAATTCACGCCAATAGTTCATTATAAGTTAGGTTTATAAATCAACAGTTTTAAGTTAAATGCACAATTAGTCACGATTTTGTCCAAACAAGCTTTAAAATTCTTTCAAGGTTTAAGTTTCTTTTGAAAAAATCATGGCTGATTGTGCATTAAATTTCATGCTGTTGATTTATAAACCTAACTTAATACTGAACTATTGGCGTGAATTGCCTCAGACCAATATCTTTTTCGATTTTATAAACCCTAAAGTTAATTAAAAAATTTGCAAAATAAAATATAAAATTAAAGAGGTATCCAGGAATAACAATGTAGTCTTATCTCTTTTCATTGTATTTGTTTTGTTTTTAATAATGCTATGATCGAATCCTGTTCAGCAAAGTATAATGACGTGAAACAATATAGTGAAACTACAGGTTTCCTCGAAGATGTTTAACATTATTGTTCTCTACCTGGCACGATCTAAGTCGCTACACATATTATACCTAGTTTTACACCTTGTTACCCGCTCTCCTCGCCTTGTTACACTCTGTCCATTGTGTAGAGTCCCTTGTTATGGTAAATAGATGCCCTCAGGCCGAGGTTCGCTTCTCATACGAACTAACGAGCCAGGGTTTGAATACTTAGATTATGGGTTTAAATGCTCTGTGGCATCGTTTTGTGGTTATAAGCCTGATTTAACTTTGGTGAGTGTTTGAATCTAGAAACTTGGTATTCATTTAAGGTGGCTCCGTCGGAATAATTAGCAACTCGATTCGTGGTGGTTGAAATTTCGAACAAAATCATATTAAAATAAAGTCCTTATAAGCTCGCATTGCAATATGGCTGTTACGTCAGTCGTTGCGGCTGACAAGTGCGAAAGTAGTGTGTTTTTAATTTATTTTATCTAAAATAAAATAAATTTCCAAGACCTGAGAAAACCAAATCATTTTATATTATTTTGTCTAGATGTTTATAAATTTTCATACTGTTTCGATAAAAACTGTAGTAGTTATGTTGTTACAAGTGAACAAAAAATCGAAAAATAAGGGTAAACTTAGAATTTTCTTGCTTCACTTCTGTATGTTACAATGAAATTCAGGAAAAACCACATCACTATTTGTATCATGCAGATTACTATGTATTTTTCTTCTGTTGAAAAATGCTATAGTTACCGTATAAAATAGTTACAAAGTTACTTAGTTCAAGGTCGTTGGCGTTGGGAGAAACCTTAAATATTTGAAACCTAGCCGTAACCTCGGCAAAGAATTCTACATTTACAGTTATTCCTAAAGGTAACTATAAAGTTTGACATATAACCCTATAATCCTAAACAAACGTAGAAGGGAAGCTGTAGCTCTAGTAGTTTCTGTTAAATCTACTTTTGCTAGTAGACAGTTTGTCAAACAGTCAGAATATCTATATAATAGTATAAATACAGAAATCAATATCTACCATCTTAATTAAGTATTTCGAATGTAAAAAAACCTAGACCAATTGGCTTAAGACCAAAAGCTACGATGAGACTGAATCTCTTCTAAAATAATTCAATTAAACTTAATTTTATATATATTACCCATGTTTTCTTTTTCTATTGTTAAATAATTGTTATAAAATATGTAAGTATTTCTAGTTTTACCCAAAATTTGATTATAAGCGGCCTTACAATGTAAAATACACACCTTCACACTCTCATGCATTACACACCACACTCACAAACATTTACACATACACATCCTCCTTAGTAGCTTTTCAATACCGATCCCAAGACTTCGGTCGTAGGGCTAGGGAATCTCAGTCACACCTATACACACCACCCCTCACTTATTCACATACATTATTTCCTAATCATATATTGTGTTAATTAAGTTAAATAATTATATGACAATAATTAAAAAAATAATAAACTTTATATTTTTTCGATATATTTCCCGGACCCGGACTCAACAGACAGCACTGACAGACTCGACCAACTGACCCAATCAACAAGTACTCCCCTCCAAACTGTTTCTTTTTTTATTTTACCACCTTTCTTTCATCATTTTTCTTATTTACTTTTTTTTTTATGTAAATAGTTCCTATCATAACCTTTTCAGACTGTACTAACTTGTTTTCATATATATTTTTTTATAATTTTTACCTGTCAACCACTCGACTGATGACGGCCTCACTGATGAGGCCGAAATATATCGAAAAAATATAAAGTTTATTATTTTTTTAATTATTATCATATAATTGCTTAAAACTACAAATAAAAAGCTAATATAGCTAAAATTATATTTATTCATATTAAGTTAAATAAATAAGCTAATCGTAAGTTTGCTGTCCACTATGGAAGAGCGGAGTCTCCTACTACAGGTATTATTTTACTTAAAAGGAGGCTCCAACAACCTGTAAAAACCTATGATTGTGTTAATGAAATAAATAATTTTGTATTTATATTTGTATTTTGCATTTGTATTTGTATTTGTATTGTATTTGTATTTGTATTTGTAACTATTAAATTAAACAAGTCGTACTAATGCTACAAGCTGAATACCACGAGAGTCGTCGATACATTGATAACGATAGCCTTCGAAACTACTTTTAAAATATGCTTTTGCTCTTTGTCTCATTTTAAAGAAAGCTCTCAGCAGCTTTCCTTTACGCAATGAGAATTGTTCGTTATTATTCAAAAAAATCTACAGTAAAAGTAACAAGGTGCAAACGTGACTTCCAAGAATCTCCAATCTTCCAAAAACCTTTACAATGACAAGACGGACAGACGGATGGACGAACGGTGGTGGGTGAACAGTGAGCAGGTAAACATTGGACCCTTTAACAAAGTGTGTGTTGACCAATGAGAGCTCGTTTTTCTCTAGCCTTTCGTCACTCGGGCTCACGGACGTATGTGTAAAAAATATGTATAAAAGTTATGTATTGTGTTTGTCCGCAGACGGGCTTTTTACCAGAATTCCGCTTAATTTAAAATTATATGTTATATAACGTAACGTCATCGGTAGTTAAAATTAAAATCCGTTCAATAGCTTCCATACAAGGTCAGCCAGATTATAAAATGACTTGGAAGTATCTTCGCAACAGTTCCAAAGGTCGAACATAGATGGACAGACAGACAAGAGGTTCCACGTCCAATTATGCATAATGAGCTGCCAAAGGTACAGTTATTGACAGAAGAGCTACTTGACATGGTTTAACGAGGTATTTCTGGTTGGAATACAGAGCAAAACGTTTTGGCTTAGAAATGGCTTACATTTGGTTGAAACGTCAATGCTTTTCCTCTTTTGGAAATGCATAATGAAAAAACTATTTTATTAAATAACACAGACCAAAACATTATTTATCCTTTTTTGCGGTAATGTGAGCTTTGTAATTCAAAATGGTTTCTTTTAAGGGGATATGTAAAAGTTTTAGCGTCCCTGTTACTCCATATGCGAAAAAACCCTCAATGCGAGAGGGACTTATTCGTGGAAAAGTAGCAAAAAGTCGGTTTTTTATTAATATAAAACGTACTAAGTTGCTATCAAAATTTCGTTTAACCAGGTCCTAGATACCATTTAAACCCATCTAATAAAATATAATTACAGTCCATATGTCATTCTAAATCGTCAAACCAGGAGAGTTGGTGTCAAAAAAGACCTCATTTAAATAAATATTTCTATCGAGCCGAATTTTTCCAATCGCGAGAAAAAGATTCCAAAAATAATATACTATTTTATCAAAATACTACATTATTTACTGAAGTAGATATGCAAGTCCTTAAACTGTCGATTTTTTTTCCGTAGCGCATAAACAGTCGCATAAAGTTTCCTTTTATTGCGTTTTGGTTGAGAAACCAGCACAACGATTAGAGGAAGTGGAGTTCCGGTGCAACTACAAGCAAACGTCTGAGATGTTGTTCTGATAGATGATTAGACAAGATACAGGCTCGGAAGCTGGCCTAAGATACAACATAGATATGCATTTGATTATCCTCCTTCTGAGCGAAAAGACTCTACCTATAGAGCTCTATCTATGATGGTCTTTAAAGGTTGATTCTTAAGCAACATCAATGAACAAATCTTCAGTTTTGATCATAGGTATAAGTTGTTTACCTTATGATCTTATGAATGATATCACTGCACTATGATCGTGTGTTATTTATCATTGATCCTTCGTTAGCTCTTGCAAAGGTCATGCTTATCGTATTAATCTTTATGTCAAGGATGAGGCTCTCTGTGATTTAGGTTTATCATATCTCATTTTACTTGTTAAATTGTAATTTACGATTTCATATTGAGATATAATTTGCAAATACATTGAAAAAACAGCATTCGTACTGAGTATTTCTGCTACTCCTAGTAATGCTACACCAATGGGAGTATAGTGACAATATTACTTAATATTATTTGGATAACACAAATATAAATACTGTAAAGTAATCTCAAGATATATTTCGGGTCTGGAGGCTAATTCCGATGGTATGGAAATGTTCTCCATGGTCTAAATATCAGGCGAGAAACTGCTTATCTCCGTCGAAAACAAAAATAATGCTATTAATTCTAACATCTCCATATTTCGACTGGTCTTTAGGTATGGAGATAAGATTTATCTACATGGTCATGATATTTGGCTCGAGCCCGGAATTGAGGTCCTGATCTGGATCCGGCATCAGTTGAGTATCTTCTCGGGTCCAGATCAAACCCTTGAGATTACTTTACAGTATTTATATTTGTATTATCCTATCTATCAGTATATTTATATTTTTAGAACAAAAAACATTAAAAACTTTCGTAGTATATTTAATTTTAAAACATTATTTACATTATTATAAACATTATATTTAATTTTAAAATATTATTGTTTGAATACTTTGAAAAATATTCTTCTTTATCCTACCTTATCCAATCTTCGGTCCGGAAGTTTTGCCAAATGTCAGAACAAAAATGGACAAGAATTATATGGAAGTACAAAAAAAGTAAAAGAGAAATAAATAACCTTCTATCCGGGCACACTTTCCTTATCGTTAGCGTCATCTGGCATTAAGCAAACACTCAAATCAAATATGCGCGCGGCGCTATCAAGGCTTCTTATCTGATAATGATATTTTATTTGTACAGTTTGAACGTGTCTTAGGGACGGATGTTACTCAGCCATCGGAGCTGAATAAATAAAATAAAAATGTTATATGATTGTTTAGAGCTTTTATAAAAGCTCCCGTTATAGACAGAAGTAAGATATATAATTTGTGCTTTGTTTATAGAATATACATAAAATATACTAATAATAAAGTAGTAAAACGGTTGTGTCTGTATAATGAATATATTATCAAAATTTTTAACGAGATATGTGGTTATTAGACTTAAGTATTGTACTGAAGCCAAAATTACCAGTTTTAGAATTTTTATCTGTCTGTCTGTTCCGTTTTAACTCAAGAACCACTCAACGGATTTGGTTGGATGCGGTTTACTTGATTATCATCGTAGTGACCCTAGTCAACATATAGGCTATAAGAGGTGTTGATAAAATAACGCCCAAGCCGAAAACGGGGCAGATGTTGAATTAAGGCGATATGTAAAAGTTTTAGCGTCCCTGTTACTCCATATGCGAAAAAATCCTCAGTGCGAGAGGGAAGTAGCAAAATGTCGGTTTTTTATTAATATAAAATGAACTAAAGTTGCTATCAAAATTTTGTTTAACCAGCGGGCCTATTATGTATCTCTAGTTGCCTTCTGGACTGGGTGTCTATCATCAAAAACATAGATATACTATCGAATTCCGATGTCCTAAGGATATTTTCGCACTTGAAGTGACGACACAGATTGTTAATAGTTCAATACCCACTAAAGGCTATTTTGAAATTTCAGTTTTTATCTATGTTTTTGATGATAGGTACCTCGTTCAGTTGGCAACTAAAGATACAGAATAGGGGGGCTGGTCCTAGATACCGTTAAAACCCATCATATAAAATATAGTTGCAGTCTATATGACATTATAAATTGTCAAACCAGGAGAATTGGTGTCGAAAAGGACCTCACTTCAATAAATATTTCTATCGAGCCGAATTTCTCCAATCGCGTTTCTGTTTTAACAGATCCCTAGAAAAAGAATCCAAAAATAAAATACTGTTTTATCAAAATAATACATTATTACTGAAGTAGATATGCAAGTCCTTAAAGTGTCGATTTTTTTCCGTAAGGCTAGTTATAAACGCATCGAGACTTGAATGTTTACTTTAGCCAATTAATGCGTGTTTATTTGGAGACCTGGATTACAAAATAATTACAGGGCAACATACAAGTAATCAAAGCAAATTCATGCAATCTATTTACTTTTAAATAAGCTACCATTTCAATGACTGCTCTGACTAAGCACAGAGACATTACTTATCCCAACCATAACATAACTTAGGCCAATTATGTATAATTTCAGTAATATATAGCAAGAAACATTAATCGGAAAGCAGCCGATGTCAGTGCGCACCATTTGAACTGCCATTTCATGGTAAAATACGCCGTACAAGCATTACCTACGAGAAGATTCGCTAAGCGGAGTGAACAAGTGAAGTGTATATAAATAAAATAACTGGTTGGCTGCATTTTTCAATACATTTAAGAGTCTAATTTCCCAAAACCCAGGGAATCCTGATGTGGGGATTAGAGTTTTATAAAAGAAACTTGTCAAACAACATCATAGTAATAGTGCATACAATAATTTTTTATTTCTTTTTGGTTGCAAATAAACGTATTTTTACTTTTTTTTTTATTTATTTACGTTTAAAAAGCCGAACATTAGTATCACATATCAGTTCACAAATATACTAAATGTTGTGAATACGGAAAAACAAATTTTTAATACTATTTAAACGTTTGGAAAATAACCATACTTTCGTCTCCGACATAGTAACATAATCGCTGCCCCGAGCCCGTAGCATAGATAGTGTTTAGAAGCGCGTGATGCGACTTAGTGCGAGGAACGTGACACGATGTTTTTGCGATTAAATAGTACGTCACGCTCCTTGCACCTGTGATTCAATTAGTGGCGTCGCGCGCGATTAAACACTATGCTACGGGCCCAGGACGGCGACACGGCGCGTGCACAAAAATTGCGAAAACAGAAAAATCAATAATTTCCGTAGAAAATCCCTTGTAAAATCGATCGAAATCTGCCGTAGCAAACTTTTTCGCACTTGCTAGAATCGCCGGCCTGCTAACAAAATATTGCAGATAAAGTAATTTTATAAATTTTGAATAACTTAATAAACTGTGAATTTTTGAAAAAAAAGCAAATAAATAGGAAAGAACTGATCAAGTGTAAATCGATCATTCAGTTCACTAAATATGATCATAATCAATCACTCTTGCAGAACTTTCTTAACCCTAGGAAAGTAATTAATACACTTTATAGCAGTAGCACTCGTGTCAAACGACAACATACTGCCACTCAGTAAAATGTCTATAAACATAATTAACAACTTGAAGAGCTTATGATCGATCCAAGTGATTTATTTCCTGCCCTATCGGGTTCTAAATCAAATAGACAGTTATGATAAGTGTTAAATCAAGTTCAAATTAGCCAAGTAATGTCTTCTTTTACTGCTTTTCTAATGATTCTCCTGTTTTATTTGCGATTTTACATCCTTTATGTGTATAAGTAAAATGTTTATCCCACTTATTTTCGGACATGGTGTACTTACTCGCAATACCTATATATTCTCTTGTTATGGTATTTTATCATTAAGGACATGTTTTTGTAACGAATTTCGATCGATTTCGTATTTGAGGATTTCAAGTATATCTTGCATCTCCGTGATTGGCTCATTAGTCACGTAAGTAACCTTTTTTGAGATTGTCTCCAATCAGAATCTGCAATCTACAAGTTCAGTCCCACCTAGACCAACACAGATATACCTTCGGAAGTCCCTCTCATAATCTTTCTCTATTTCCCTTTTGAAATCAAATACTGAGAAAACAATCGCGAACTCAGATCCTATAGAATTCCAACGTGACGATGATCAGCCACGTTTCAGTTACCGCATAGATCGGCAGCCTGTGGTCTCTTATTACGGCTTCATCTCGCATCATGTACAGTTACTGGTAACGGTGTCGATCAGTCTCGGACGAGACGAGCTACAACGACGGTGGGACTGCCAGATCTAGGGCTCCGGGTGTTGGATTATCATTGGTTTCGATAAAAATGCGAAAGAAATGACCTCATGTCTATATTCATATCTATATTTCAGCATACCTGATATTAAAAAACAATAGAATATACAAGACGTTGAAGAGTTAGTTGTCTTTTATTTTTATTTCGTGTTATTTTCAAAGCACGTGTCGCGTATTTCAAGCTTATCACGAATGCATTGATATAAAATAAAACCTATATTTTGCGTACTCGACTTGGAATTTATTCATAATTCTGTAGGTAGATTTCTCGGGGTCTTTCAAAACATTTACTTACTTGATGCCCTTACAGGTCAAGGTATAGTGACGCTTATTTCTAATGATTTGGTGAATGGTAGACGAAAGGTCATTGATTACACAATGTACGCATATTATGTTTACGTATTATTGTCTTATTATTTTTTCCATTACAGTACGTATTATTTTTAAACAGGCTGGTTTAATGTGTTTATGTACCATTATTTTGTGAACCACAAAAATTCAGCTAGAAATTCCTGTTGAAATTAAAAATTGTCCTTCTTGTTACCGCTTAATAAATCCAATAATAAACGGCCAATCAAAAGAAAAAGCAGTTGCAAAGGGTTACAATGTAATCGGTGTCGTCCGCCCATTAAAGTGCGCCTAGAATCCCGTCATGTTTTTCACATCCCATTGACTGAGTCTTCTACGCGATCAAGCCGTTAGGTGCGCGCGCGCATGTGTAGAGAAGGTACAGAATCTAACGTGCCCACTTACTGCCCAAGTTGGTATTGTAGTTACCATTACTCTCTTTGTACGCAGTTAAGAAGCAGATACACTTGGGACTTATTTTCATACTTTTGAAGCATAAAGTGATAATGACTGTGTGTTTTATACGTATCTACTCGTACGTAATTGAAGCATACAAATAGCTATTTTGTTGTCTTGAATACAAATAATAAACGCTACTGGAATGTTCTCAGAGGTCTGACAAATTAATTAACAATAAACGAGTAATATTAATTACCCAACTGCTACCTTCTCGAGCCATATGTTATCGACGAAAAGTGAGTGTCTGCCCGTAGTCGGGATACTCTAGCTCCAAACCCCAATGGCATTAGTGACCAGTTTTTCCATTTGTGGAGCGTTATGCGTTTTACGTAACTGTTCGTCTAATGGGCCCGCGTTTTTCCGTTACCCTGCCCTGGACCTGGCTAGCCCTACATCTGTAATTGATTACAGTTAGCTGGACCTAGCTTGTTTATTTGTGTTGGGCTGTTTTGTAGAGCATTTATTTTAACGTCCCGAGGTATCATATAATATGATACCTTGGGTTATGATTTTTTATAGCCGAATCTAAGTGAAGCTCAAGCAAACGGCCCATGTTATCAGATTCTGTACATTTTGGCGCATCAAAAATATTTTTTCTGTCGACACTGAATTTCAAGTCAGCTGATTGTCATCTGTCAAAGTCAGTGAATTTTGATTGTACCACCAAGGATAGACGCAATTTACGTAATTGTATGTTTTTTTCTGTATGTTATAGGATATTTTGATTGAAAAAGAATTGTAAGTGTATTAATAATTACTTTTCAGAAGCAGCCATGGCGTAGATTTTTTTTAATTTGCTGTGTAGCTAGTGGTTTTTGTTGGGGTATTGCGGGTGATACGTTAGGAAATATTTTTTTTTCAAACTTTCACTGAAAGTTTTTTTGTTTTTATAGAAGAATCGCATACCTAAAATTACAAAATTTACAAGATACCATCAAATGTCGAAACAAAGAGTTTCTTACCATCAAGTGGTGAGAAACGATGGTACTGTAACTATTATTCAAAACTAATTGACTGCAAGGTCAAATAAAGAAATAATCCTTGAAATCTGAGTTATTTTGTAGTGGTTGAGTCCTGAGGTATCATACTTGATACCTGTAATATTTTCCGGAGTTTTCCACGGAAGAATATTTTTTCCACAGAAATCATCTATTTGCACCTATATCATAGCCCAATAGAAAATTACACTCTCAGGACTGAAGAGGGGTAAAACATCAGTAGCTTAGCGCAAAGTGCATAACTTAACTTTGTTTTTCTTATTTAGAAATTTAAAATTGAAAAGCATTTTGATCTGTGCCATTCGACGCCAATAGTTCAGTATTAGTGAGGTTTATAAGGCAAGATTTTGAAATTGTATACACAATTAGTCATGATCTTCTAAAAATAAAAACCAACATAAAATGCTGTTTTTACATTGTTTTCACCAGATCATTAATTGTGCATTCAATTTCAAAATTATGCTTTATTAACCTTCCTTCTGCTGAACTATTGGCGTTAAGGCGCTATATGCTGCGAAAGTGCTGCCACTTTAGAAAAAAAAACATTATTTACTTACTGGAATAATGATTGCAAATCTGCTCAAGTTAATACGTAGATATAGCAATAAACTATTTTTAAATAGGATGGTTTTCAAAGAAAACGTCTTTGATGAGCTAAAATTTCAAGTTATACCAAAAGCGGCCGTTTTTAGCAAAAGTTAAAATTTTAGCTCATCAAAGATGTTGTCTATGAAAATCATGCTATTTAAAAATAGTTCGTTGCTGTATCTACGCATTTACTTGAGTAGATTTTCAATAAGTATTCTAGTAAGTAAATAATGTTTTTTTTTCTAAAGTGGCAGCACTTTCGCAGCATAAAGCGCCTTAACTGCCACATACCAAGATATTTTTAAATTTTAACTTCTAAATGAGAAATACAAAGTTAAGTTACGCACTTTGTTTGCAAGTGACTGACGTTTAACCTTAAAATGATTTGTTTAATTGCTCTTATCATAATTAAGTTGTGAGAAAATGTATTTTGTTCAATCGTGAATTGTCTTTTTCATACATGAGGCCGTCATCATTCGACTGATGACGGCCTGTCTGATGGGGCCGAAATGTATCGAAAAATACAAAGTTTAATTTTTTTTATTATTATCTGATATCTAAAACTATAAGAAAAAGGCTAATATAGCTAAAATTATATTTATTCATCTTTTTCATACAAAAATTTCAAAATAGTACATAAAGATATCCTTTGTAATGATGAGTCATTTGACCCGTCATTTGATCCATTGGTGGATAAAAAAAAGATTAAGTCAGAAAAGGAAAGAAATGCAATTGGGGTGTGGATGAGAATTTGGGTCAAACGATTCATCACTAGGGATATCTTTATGTGCTATTTTATAGCTGATTTCAGCACATTACCCTTCCGTTCCATAAACATAATATATGTATATCAGCTCCTAATCTCATATTAGTGAATACAGGGTCGTTGACTCTAACCAATGGCAGGAAATATTATTTATGTACATAAAATGTGTTAGCATAATACATTTCAATTAGGCGGTGAAGCAGCAACGCGCAAACTTCATTTAAATATTGTCACGACAGGATCTGAGGTGACATTAACATGTAACTTGGTGGTAACATCATTTAAAACGCAGATAATATACAACATGGATCAAAAGTCTTTAAATATTTGCCAGTGAATAAAGGTTCCTCAAGACTGTTTTCCAGAAGGATAGGCCATAGAATAAGGACTTCATAATTCTTATTCCTGGTTTTTTGCCTGTGAGCTGTCCTCTTACTCTCCCCCGAATTACTTCGAGGGGGTCTCCAAGTAAAATTCAAAAATTCAAAATTCAAAAGTTCATTTTGCAAAGTAGGTATATATAATACACGTTTCACAAGTCAAATTTTTATCTTATAAAAATATATGTAATAAAATAATAAATGTACATGAAATATTTAGATTAAATGTTTATTTAATTTATGTTGCAATATTCCCGTACACCTGTGTACCACCTACCCCCGCCCCGGCCCGCGGGCGCGATCGCCAGTCGCCGGCGCACCGACGTCACGAGCGCATGCGTAAATACAATAAAAATGCATATTTTCTCTCCCGCCGCGCAACTATTTTCGAGTCGTCACGATGCCGATGTACTCTTCTCGCGAATATTACGAAATGGTGCGAGTGTACTTACATCCTCAGTGGAGAAAATCTTTACCGAGCGAGAACATTGTACGAAGAGGAGAACATTCCTCGGCTTCGTGCTCAAGGACTTGTCAACGCCACGGTTCCACATCGTCAAACGATTTTAGCGGTAAACCAGCGGCTACTGGATTATGGTCAGTTTACCGTGCCAAGCCATGCACAAGGGGCTGGCGCGCCACGTCTGGCTATTGAGGTAGAAGATGCTGTGTTCGACTTCTTTGAGCGGCACCCCCGAGCCAGTACGCGAGACGCAGCTCAGCGGTTTGAAATTAGCCAACCAACAGTGTGGAAATTGTTGCACTATGCTGGACTTCATGCATATCATTTTCAGACAGTGCAGCACCTGCATGAGGCTGACGCGCAAAATCGTCGCACGTTTTGTGAGTGGTTCCTTCAGAACCAAAACAAAAACATTTTACGGACTGACGAGTCAATGTTTACACGTGTGGGTCTGTACAATTGCCACAATGAACACTGGTGGTCGTACAGAAACCCACACATGATTCGCGAACATCACCATCAAGTGCGGTTCAGTGTTAATGTGTGGGCCGGTATTATTGGTGACAAAGTGCTTCAGACCTCACGCCCTGTGTTTTTTTTTTGTGGGGAGAAATCAAACGCCGCGTATACTCGGAGGAGTCTCAAAGCCGCGAAGAACTGAAAGACCGTATTATCAGTGCATTTAACGGTGTAAAAAGTGACTTTGTAGTGCTGAGAAAACTGAGAAGGAATGCAGTGAAACGTGCTAGACTCTGTTTAGAGAAACGGACTGCATTTCGAACAATTGCTGAAGTACAGCTAATGTTAGTTTAGGTATACAACTTCGTTGATTTCAATTACTTGTACATAAGTTGATTTCAATTTTTTAAGTACGCCTGAATACAGAAGTGACTAAGTACTTACCTAACGATTTCGTAATTTAGGTACCTACTTGCTGTTTGTAAATTATAAATCCTATTCAAAGCATTCTTAATTCTTTAGCGCAATCTAAACAACTTCTGTATTTTGACGGTCCTAAGCCCGTAAAAGTATGAAGGGAAAATTGCAACTTATGATCGCTGATTTCTCCTTTCAGAGCGGCATGCAAAACAAAAACGGTGTCCTTTGGTGGCTCGGATAAAGAATACTTACTTGTCGGCTCGCGACAAAGGGTAATTTGCCGACAACGTTTGGAAGCCGGCCGGTCGGCCATGTGGCGAGGCGAGGCGGTGACGCGCGTCACGTGTCTAGCTTGACAGTGATATGACAACGCTATTCGGTTTTTGTAGGAAAACTTTGACAGTCGATATCTTTTGTTTTTAGTATGAAACAAGACAAAAGTAACAAAACATATATTTTCTAATTCGAACATAGAATAGGTTTCTTGAATATAGCTAGAGGGATCATTATCAACCTGTATATACGATTGAAATTATAGGTAAAATATTATTATACAAGGTGAAATCCAATCAACCGCCCGAACCCATACCGGAGACCCGGCCAGGGACCAGGAACAAGGTTCAATGATCACCAAGATGGTGGTACCTTCAGTGTTTAGTCCGGCATTAGCTTTACCACCTGTAAACCACCATGCCTGGGACCGATGGATGGCGGTATATCCATCCCTAATAGCCGGGCCTTACATGGAACAGACTGGTGGGGGGCATCGGCGTCACTGGTGCAAGGGTTCCGGTACCGCGCTCGCCAACCCGCCTGCCCAGCGTGTGTGATATTGGGCAATTCTTCCAGGATGACCGCTGGGAGTGGCAAAGTCCTGGAAAGGCTTATGTCCAGCAATGGACGAACTAGGCTAATGGATGGATGGATGAATTCTTATTCTATGGGGTAGGCGGAGACTGCAAGTCTTCTACGGCTTTCACATCTCATTGGCTCATACATCAATCGATTTACATGATGAAATTGGTGTCACTAATTTGGCCAAAATTCTATTTTAATCGATTAATCTTATTAAATCATGCATGTTTTCCGAAAAGCTAGGAACCTAATAATATGGTTGATATACATTTGTAACTTTAACAATACCTAAACAAATACATACATATCTGGGAACTAAAATAGTCATTTATTTAGATTTAGGTTCAAATAAAGCTTTCAATTTAACTGGCAGATAACAATACTAAGCTTACGGAATGTAACACCCGATAGGCGCTATCTAGACTAGAATTTTGTAAATTATTATAATTAAGTATGTCAGTTGCTTACTTGTTATTATTCTAGAATAGTTTACAATAGTTACGTGAACGTCATGCAATGAGTGAAGTTAATTGTGTCCAGTCGTCATTTTAACCACAGCAAAATAAAAAAAAGTTAGCTGTAATGTTGGATTTTCTATTCTAATCAAAAATTTACCGTATTTTTTCTGGGGTCCTAAAATAATTTTGCAATAGTATGCGGAATAAGTAGCTATCGGAGTATAACCGTTTTTAAGGCGCTACGGAAAAAAAAATTACACTTTAAGAATTTGCATATCTACTTCAGTAAATAATGTATTATTTTGATAAAATAGTACATTATTTTTGGATTCTTTTTCTAGGGACCTGTTAAAACAGAAACGCAATTGGAGAAATTCGGCTCGATAGAAATATTTATTGAAATGAGGTCTTTTTCGACACTAATTCTCCTAGGCTGACAATTTAGAATGACATATGGACTGCAATTACATTTTACTAGATGGGTTTTAACGGTATCTAGGACCTGGTTAAACGAAATTTTGATAGCATCTTTAGTACATTTTAAATGAATAAAAAACCAACTTTTTACTACTTTTTCACGATTCCGTCCCTCTTGCACTGATGGTTTTTTCGCATATGGAGTAACAGGGACGCTAAAACTTTTACATATCGCCTTAACTGGGGATGGAGAGAAGCACCGGAGCTTCACTAAAAGGGCTTCCTTTTGTAACGGTGCTCTTATATCTAGGTCTCATATGATACGCTGACTTTTTTATCCTTCATGACCCGAGAAATTGTTGATAGTATATTTATACTTACCTACTCGTCTGTAGGAACGCTATTACTGTGATAGACAAGGAATGTGTGAAGAATGTTTTTAACAAAAAATGTCTAATGACGTCACATTTAAACAAAACTGTTTTTCTAAAACCTATAATAAAAAAGCGACAATAAAGCTTTTAATAAAAATGTCAAAAAAAGGTGCGACGACGAGTGACGCGAAGCGAAGCGGGGAGAAACATGTCAGGTTTACATGTAAATAAATTTGGGGAGCCGAGCAAAGCGGAGCGGAGCAAGGCGATCACGCCTAGTTTTAAAAATAAGTAATTTTTTAGATTTCGCATATAAGCGCGCTTTTTCGCGAAAAAGCAATTTACGTCATCATACGACGACATACATAATGTACCTATATACAAGACTCACTTATTTTTATTTCTAACTCAGTGGTATTATCGATTGCGTATAATGCACAAGTATGCATATTATTACAGTAGACAAGTAGTTACGGGTATGTCTTGTCATTTACAAGTGCAGTGCGTGCTGGCAGTGCGTCCCACCGCGCGAGTTATGCGCTGCCCTGTGGTAAATAAATTTGGGGAGCCGAGCAAAGCGGAGCGGAGCAAGGCGATCACGCCTAGTTTTAAAAATAAGTAATTTTTTAGATTTCGCATATAAGCGCGCTTTTTCGCGAAAAAGCAATTTACGTCATCATACGACGACATACATAATGTACCTATATACAAGACTCACTTATTTTTATTTCTAACTCAGTGGTATTATCGATTGCGTATAATGCACAAGTATGCATATTATTACAGTAGACAAGTAGTTACGGGTATGTCTTGTCATTTACAAGTGCAGTGCGTGCTGGCAGTGCGTCCCACCGCGCGAGTTATGCGCTGCCCTGTGCGGAATTTGCGTGGGTAGAGCCCGGTTTGCGAGATGTTTTTTTTTGTCAGTCACTTGAACATAAGGCTTACTGTTGTCGGTTCGGTTTTATGAAATTGATGGGATTAATCTTAAAGCTCGAGTAGGAACTATAAAAATCTCGAGCGGATTGAAATGTAAATTTTACACAGGAAACTTTTTAATTTGGTTAATCTTGAAATAGTAGTTTTAAATAATAATTTTCAATGCATGTGCTCGTAAAGGCCCACTTTTTATGCATCAAAACCGAACAGAAAGTCGATTATTTTGCCCTAGGGCTTTATTATTATTATTATTTTTAATTTATTTACAGTGGTTCGCTAACCTGCAGCCTTTCCTGTGTACCATAAATATCATACTTTGTTTCCACCGTTTAACGGCTCTGGATACAGTCCTTTTGAGCCAATTACAATTTAAAGTTCACAAAATTATATTTGTTTTATTTCCTCACACTATGCATTGAAAAACGTAGTATGATACACGGGCGTAAGAGCAATAAATTACTCGGTTACGTTTAAAACACTCGCTACGCTCGTGTTTTAAAACCGTCCTCGTAATTTATTCCTTTGCGCCCTTGTAGCATAAACTACTATTAACGAATCGGTACATAAGGCCTTGTCAGCCACAGACACTCTTCGTCTCGCTAAAAAAAAAATCGTCATCTAGTTTGACATGTCAGAAGAAAATCCCGATTTTTTTTTAAATACAGTAGTTATTTTAGAATTGACTCAAATCCTACAGGAGTTTAAAACATTTTTGGTATTTCGTGCAAAAAATAATGCAAATGATTTTTTTACACAAGAACTCAATATTTATTATTTATATTTTAATCGACATCTACTACTTTTTTTCCTTCAAACCTTTAGTATATTTTGGTGAGTAAATAGTATTTTGTGCAACTGTACTATAATTTGAGATATTGGGATACAATAATTTTGCACGAGTATCCCAATGTCTAATTATGTTCAGTTGCACACAATAATTTATCTACTACCATCAAAAATATCGTGTTTATTTATAATATTTTCTACTAACAATTTCACGAAAAATGAGAAGAAGACATTCGTTCATCAATCTCGGTTGCGTTGTTCTAGTAAAGCTGTCTTGAAGGCCATTTAGGATAAATTATTTCTCGTCTCTGTTGTTGATTGGGTCTCTAGCGGTTTTGGGCCAATCGCAGCGCAGAATCGCGGTGTTATAATGTAATATTAAACAATCTAGGTACCTATAAAACTGCTTTTGAAGTTGCAATTGCCTTATTGCAGTAGAAAAAATGTCTTACAGGATTCCTTTTTTACTATATGATTAATTTAAAAATATAAAAGAAAAACTTGAAAAAATATATTTGTATAAATTGTGCCATATTAAGTTAAACCTATGAGTACTAAGACGAGAGCGAGAATCAGAGATCAGTGGGTGTGGGTGTAATAGGTACAGTTCTAAAGAGATAGCCCTACGCTTTGAAATTAGCAATGCAAAGTATTTAACTAAATTTATCTAACTAAATCTGAGTAGATCTAATAATAGAAGTGTTTGGACAGAAATTGGATGTTATATGGACAAGTCAGCCTGGCCGGAATTGCATAGAATAAACAGCTGGTCAGACCATTTGAATGACCCGCCCCCAGATTACCGATTTATTTCATTTCGTTTGAGTTAGTTCTATATGGTATAGATAGATCGTGGTTCATGCTAATAATGTTACTTTAGTTTTTACTGCTATAATTTAGTATTATTTTAATAATAGAGCAGACTGCTCTGAGCAGTTAGGTAAATACATCTAAATAAAGAGAAATCATAAGCATATATGGTAGTAATAATTTAGTAACAATAATATATATATCCACACAATTTTTAGGGTTCCGTACCCAAAGGGTAACCAACGAGACCCTATTACTAAGACTCCGCTGTCCGTCTGTCTGTCCGTCTGTCACCAGACTGTATCTCATGAACCGTGATAGTTAGACAGTTGAAATTTTCACAGATGATGTATTTCTGTTGCCGCTATAACAACAAATACTAAAAAACAGAATAAAATGAATATTGTGATTATGTTTATTTTGCGAAATCCAACGCTATGAATACTCCAAATATTATTAGAGTGCATTACAAACTAGAAAAGATCAATCAGAAACAAACCCAAAGACAAGAATTTGAAAAAATTCCCTGGGCCAGGATTCGAACCTGCGACCTCTTGTTATCAAGAATAAATATTTAAGGGGGCTCCCATACAACAGACATGTTTTTTTGCCGTTTTTATAGATAATGGTAAGGAACCCTTCGTGCGCGAGTC
This sequence comes from Ypsolopha sequella, assembly GCA_934047225.1. Taxonomy (NCBI): domain Eukaryota; kingdom Metazoa; phylum Arthropoda; class Insecta; order Lepidoptera; family Ypsolophidae; genus Ypsolopha; species Ypsolopha sequella. Next base: position 18,401,521 of record OW203996.1, read on the forward strand.
TAACTTACACTTGGCCGGTTTTTTTTCTTGCTGTTCTTCCCGGTAGCTGAACCGAATTCCAACACGTAACAAAGTAAATGTAAATCCAAATATATCCGAGCAGGAATTTAATTTAATTTTATCTTTTTGTACACATCTTCTCAAAAATAATATTCAAGTTTTTCTCACAACAATTGTCTTAACGCTTTCTGTCCAAGTTTTGGTTTTAATTGATGTGTTTTTGCGGTTATTTCGAAGGAACTCATTAAGACACTTCTGTAAGCTGTCGGTGAGGCGCTGGAGATGCAGTATCGGGTTATTAATCAACTCTTTATAAGGTTTTGACACAGAGTAGGTTAAAGGTAAACTTTGGATGCAACGTGACTTGTGCTAATGATGCATATTACTATACAGATAATTTCCGAAAAACGAATATAGTAGATGCATGCTCGGCCGAAATCGGGTCTCAAAATTGGGATGCGGCGGAACCGACTGAACTACCGCCGCTGTTTTTCAGCCGTTATGTACCTTCTACCTTGTTCCTTCCTTCCTTCTTTTCAATAATAATAATAATAGAGTAGTAAAAAATTTGTGTCTGCACACGTAATATTTTTTCCAAATTTTAAATGGTATATGTCAAAACCACAATTTTTAGAGTTTTTGTCTGTCTGTCTGTATGTTTGTTCCGTTTTAACTCGAGAAATACTCAACGGATTTGGATGCGGTTTTCTTTATTATCATCGTAGTGACCCTGGTCAGCATAATAAAATAACCATCAAGCCAAAAACTATCGACAGTATTCAGAGATTAAAGACACGCCAGCGAAGCTAGTTATTTATAAACATAAATTCGGTTTTATATTTTATGTAATTCTATAATTATAGAAATTGTAATTATAATTCACAAACAATGCCCAATTGTAAACTTACTCGAATAGTAAACACACACACATATAATACTTTACTCTTACAGTACCCAGTGCGAAAAAAATATGGGTGTTTCTTTTCTGTGTATTTCATGAAATACACGGAAAATTATAATCAGTTTATGGTATATGCATCTTAACTATATAATCTAGGGATTTCAAATTGGAAAACATGTTTGGATAAATTTTCCTCGATAGAAATAATTGTTGAAATGAGGTCTTCAAACACACTTTTTCTCCTCGTTTGACGAATAGGAACCATATACAGAACTCAAACATATTTTATTAGGTGCGCTTCAACAATATCTAGAGATTTCATATTTGAAATTTTGCTAGCTCTTTTAGTTTTTTATAAAAATTAAAAAACTAACATTTTTCGCTTTCGCCCTGAATCCGCCCCTCTCGCACTGCGCGATTTTTCGCTTGGTGTGACAGTGACAAAAATAAAATTCGCATAGCCTCTTAACGCATCGAGCTTTAGAAAGAGAGTGACAGAGACTCAGGAGTGACAGAGACGACGTTCTACGATACCTAAACTAGCCGATGTGTTATATTTACTGTCGGGTACTCACTCAGAGTCGTTGTGTTTCCACTATAATGTTTAATACACTGTCATATTTCGGGCGTCGCGTCGATCGCGAATATCACAATGTAAATCTGTAATTTCGTGTAATAAGCCGAAGACGGCGATTTATGGCGATACGTTATTTTTCATGTTCTTTTGAAAGTACGCACAACCTTCGAAATTATAATTGGAAGCTTCTGTAATTACAGAGATAACTTAACTTTAAAATACTTTTGGGTATAAGTCATTTGAGAAGTAGGCAACGGTCTTGTAGGATTCTTGTAATAACACCATACATTTGGCTTTTTTTTTGTTGTTCTAAGTTTGTTAGTAGAATGTACAGTACTCCCAAAGTAATAATGCGCATACAAATCTATATTGATTGTATAAGGAAATACGAACTTTGCCGAACAGTGGCGAACTTTGGGAGCACTGTAGAGCCTATTTATAAATACAATTTAAGTTTTAACGCCCATTACAATGAGTGACAACATTGTGTTAAACCAACGTGGTTAAAAGAAGACCAATAATAGTGTTGATGTTGTTAATGTTGTTTTTGTTAACCTTTAGTCAGTAGTTTAACAACCGGCTCCCGTAACTCGATATCTGGATGATCGGGCCAGTAGCACGATGAATAGAAGTTACAGCTACTTACTTCATACTTTATTTGTACACACAAATAATCTTAAATAAGGTGACTTTTGTTCATATAGCCAAATTCATACGATTGGTCAGGACCAAGTGTCAATGATCCGTTTTTTGAAAAAAGCAAAATAAAATTTACACTATAATATTATTAAAACTCGCGTGAGCTGACATACTAAATTATTATTACATACGGCTTGAACAGTCACGTGTGATTGTTGTTGACTATATGCCAATCGTTTCACCGATACAATTTCGGCATTATCAAGGCGAGTGTCGTCCTAAGAACGACAAATATATATAGGTAGTTACTAACACAGTTTTACTAACAAAGTGGGCCTTTGATGCATTACTAAATAATTATTCTATTCTACGTACGGAACTTTAACAGTAAACATCCACGTCACTTCGCTCCCTAAATATTTTTCGTAAAGTGGTGCAAAAAGTGATCATTCCGACCAGAAATCTATATCAGTGTAAAGAGTGAAGTACCAAGCACAATATCTGCTATTTTGTGTTTTGGATAAGTGTTTAATAAAAGCATTACAAGCCTCGGAAGTGAAATAACGGTTGACAATTTAACCGATCACCTGACGTCATTCTTGGAGGTCAATGCACCGGCCGGCAAGCTATATCGCCGCTCTCTCTCACTTCCTACGAGCGTGACAACATAAACTGCTACGATCAATTCAATAACAAGGAATCTGTTACATCATCATATCAGTGCACCATGTCTATGAAGTGTGATAAATGCAATGTTTACATTGCTGAAGCCGAAGCGGTTGGTTGCTTCATTGCTTGTCATGCAAGTCCCGTTTTCACCATTTCAAATGCCTTAAAATGAAGGTTAGTGACTACAAAAAATTACCCGAAGATAAGCGCTTCGTTACACAGTGTCCTTCATGCAAAGAGAATGAGCTAGTAAATACTAGTACTCCAACTAACCCTCACCTAACACCATCATCATACCAGACCTTGCATTCAGATCTTGAAAATCGATTAAGTGATATGATGAAATCGATGCTTGAGAAATCCAATGACTCTTTGATGGCCAAAATGAAGTCACTCATCAAATCGGAAATTACCTCAGCGCTTGAATCATTCACTTTGGAAATGGAGAGAAAGATCTCCAACCTAGAAACTAAACTGCAAGATTCACAGGAACGTGTTACCGAACTCGAGGATCAATTCAGCGCTCACCAACAATGGCTCCGGATGAACAACCTGGAGATCGCTGGAGTCCCGGAGCACAACAAAGATTCCCCCATGGCAATCCTCACGGACATCGCCCATCTCGCCGGAGTCTCCCTGAAGCCCGATGACGTCGAGTTCATTCATCGAGTGCAAGCTGCCAAGCCCGAGCATGGACGCCCCAGGAATATTGTAGCGAAGCTTAAAAGCCGTCAGCTAAAAGATGCTATTTTATCAGGTGTTCGTAAATGTAAAAACTTTACTTCCTCAGACATCGGCTTAACCGGTGAACCCAAAAAGATCTTCGTGCATGATCATCTAACCCCATTAAATAAAAAGTTATTAAGAGATTGCAAGCTACTTCGCAACTCATTAAACTACGAACACGTTTGGGTTAGAAATTGTAACATTTATGTAAGAAAATCTGATGGTTCCCCACGATTTCAAATAAAAAATATCTTGGATTTTCAAAAACTACAGACTGCAAAACCTACCTTTTAGTTACGCTGTTACAATCCGTTAATCTTTCTTGTTTCACAATTTTTCTTAGGCAGTTGTATGCACACATTGTATTTGTACACATTACCCACACACATACACACATTTTAACACATTTTATTTTGGTGATTATAGTCAATTTTTTTCAAATTTATTTACTATATAATAGTCCACTTTGGATTAACATGAGTTTGCAAAGTTCATTGCTTGGAGGCGCGCCTCATTCTCAGTTCAGTTTTGATCATAAAAGGCCTTGAGTTACGAATATTTTACCAAAATGTGAGAGGACTTCGTACTAAATTACAAATTTTCTATCAAAATATATTAAGTAACTGTTATGACGTAATAATAATCACAGAAAGTTGGCTCTGTGATGGAGTCCTCGACACTGAAATTTGTGACAGCAGATACGACGTTTTTCGTCTTGACCGAGATCGCATATTAAGCGGTAAGTTGGACGGAGGGGGCGTTATGATTTTGGTACTACGTAGCCTCGGCGCACGCGCGCGACCCGAATGGGCACGTGTCGGCTCCGAGTGCCTATGGGTCACTATCCCAGCAAACTCATTGCATGCGCGCTCCGGCGCGAATAAATTTTCTTCTTCTACCCGCGACTTGCATATTTGTTCTGCTTATGCGCCACCCGACTGCAAAAATAGTATAAAAAACAAAAACCATGTCTCGTTATCGCAACATATATCTTGTCTAACTTCAATATTTGATCAAGTATTAAGTTTGAACAACGACAACTTTTTTATTGCTGGTGATTTTAATTTGTCGAATATTCAATGGGACTCTTCTAATAACCCCATACATCTTCACAAAGGTTCTGTAGAATTGCAAGAGGCTGGCTTAGGTTTGACTCAATTACTAACAAAACACAATTTTGACCAATATAATCTGATCCCAAACTCGAAAAATAACATAATCGATCTTGTATTTAGTAATTTTTCTACTGAAGTTAACCATTCGAAGTTTCCGTTAGTAAAGGAAGATGTTTTCCACCCATCACTGGAAATGCTGGTAACAGATATCTTTTCTGTACCCCTCACGGAAAACAAGCTGCCGAAAAGGAGATTTCGGAAGGGAAATTATGACTTAATTAATGAAGCTTTCATGCAAATCGATTGGGCCTACCGTTTCGCTTTGTTATCCTTAGATGATTCTGTTTCCAGTTTGTATGAAATTATTGCAGCACTTATCGTTTTACATATACCACTGGACACACGTAATTGCCGGCAAAATTACCCCATTTGGTTCAATAGCTCACTACTGAAATTAATTAAAGAAAAAGAAAAAGCCCATTCTAAGTGGAAAAAGTACGGCAATCCACTTGACTATGATGAGTTTGCTTTATTGCGCAATCGCCAAAAAAAATTGCAGGATAGCTGTTTTAATAATTACGTAGTTTCTATGCAAGAAAATATAAAAACTAACCCTAAACAACTCTGGTCGTATGTTAAAGCAAGACGAGGTACTTCAGCTTATCCCAAATCTTTCGAGTATAAAGATCAAAAATATGTGCAGGGTCATTCAATTTGTCAGGGTTTCAGTGATTTCTTTGGTTCTGTTTTTAACAAACCCGCTGACTCTTACCCAGAAACCAAGCTTGAGCCGCCATATTGCGATGATGGCAGCTTGATTCAGAATATTCAAACATCTGAAGAGGAGATCTATAAACTTTTGTCTACTCTTGACTTAAATGGTGGTGCTGGAAGTGACGGAGTACCTCCATATTTTATTGTAAAATGTGCAAAGTCTCTATCTATTCCTCTGAAAATTATATTCAACCTTTCACTAAGGCAGGGCTACTTCCCTATAAAATGGAAAGAAGCACATATCTTACCGATACACAAAAAAGGCTCAAAAATTAAAATTCCAAATTATAGGGGTATATCCATTCTTAACACTTTTAGTAAGGTGTTTGAAAAAATCGTCTATAATAATATATATCCTGTTATAATTAAAGGAATACCTCCTCAACAACATGGATTCCTTAAGGGCAAATCTACCACTTCTAACCTGATCGAGTTTACAAATTATGTACTTTGTCGTATGCACAAACTTGAACAAGTTGATGTGGTCTATACCGACTTTGAAAAAGCTTTCGACCGTGTGGACCACATCATTCTTCTAAGGAAACTCCTTCATTTGGGTATCAAGGGTGACGTTTACAGATGGATTTTATCATACGTAAGTAAAAGAAGCCAGGCTGTTGTACTCGGTGGGTTTAGATCCAATTTTATTAGTATTCCATCAGGCGTGCCTCAAGGGTCTCATTTGGGCCCCTTGCTTTATAATGCGTATCTCTATGACATTTATTCAGTATTTCAATATTCAAAATTTCTAATGTATGCTGATGATAAAAAAATATACCTTAATATCAAAGACCATAGTGACTGCCATAAATTACAAGACGATCTCAGTGTATTAACACAATACTATGCCATAAACCGTATTAATGTTAATATATCCAAGTGTGTATTGATATCTTTTTCGCGTAGTTCAAATCCTTTAATGCATCAATACTTCATTGAAAACCATTCCATTAAACGAGTTGACACTGTTCGTGATCTGGGTGTAGTACTCGACAAGAAATTGACCTTCGTGAATCATGTTGATGATATAATTAACCGGGCTCATAGAAACCTTGGCTTTGTACTTCGTACGTGTCAAGTATTTAAAGACATTGATTGCATTAAATCTGTCTACTACGCATATGTCCGCAGTGTGCTCGAGTATGCTTCCAGCGTCTGGTCTCCTCAATATGTCACTCATAAAGAAAGGTTTGAGAAAATTCAGTGGACATTGCTACGACACCTTAACTGGAGATGCAAATTTACTGACCTCAACTATATGTCTTCTTGTAAAAAACACAATTTACTCTGCTTAGAAGATCGTCGCCTACTGTTAGACATGGGGGTTCTTCATGACATTTTGAGTGGACGTCTTGATTCCCCGGCTCTCGTCTCAGAATTGTTTCTTAATACACCTGGCTACCGCACCCGTCATACGTCACGATGTTTGTTTCATGTGCCTGCTGTTCGTACAAACTATGCTCAGAACTCCCCACTTATACGTTTGGTAAAAGAGTACAATTCAAAATTTCACTCTATTGATCCATTTGATTGCAATAGATTCAGATTCAAAAAACGAGTTTTATATAAATTGAATTTTCCTGTTTCTTAGTAGCTCTAGTACACTTTACTCAATTACATTCATAAGTACTTTCACTTACATTCATTTCATTACACACCTCTCACACACGCACACTTTTTAGTATTCATGTAAAAATAATAACAGTGCTAATTATTAGCTAATTTGTCTGTCTTTTTAAATTATATATTTAGTGTCTAGTTAAATAGTTCTATGTACTTTCGTTAATGTACTATTGTGGATATCTGTTATTGGCTTTATTTCTTGTATTTTTTGTTAATGTTGTATTAAGTTTTATGTATTGCTGTTGATGTCCCTAATAAAACTAAATAAATAAATAAATAAATAAATCTTTCTTCAGTAAATTTTAGGGTTCCGTACCCAAAGGGCAAATGTCCGTCTGTCTGGCTAAAATGTTGACTCAAAACCGAAATTTGAATTTAAAATGTAATTAAATTATTTTTCAGGGGGGCCTCAAATTTTTTTTCTCACCTTTGCATGTAGGGTGTCATTGTCTAGAGCTCATTAAGTAGAGTATAAATTTATATATTATTTTTTTCTTAAAAAGTAAAGATACGGGGGGCTATCAAAGTTGCCATTTTCGTACCATTTTTGTAACAGGGTCTGTCTCAAAGGCCAAAGCAGTTAGGAATTTGAAATTTCTGTATATTGTGTACCTATAACAAATACTAAAAAAGCAGATTTATAATAAAGTTTTAGATTTACGTCCCCGAATACTCAACTAACTTAATTTTGCAGTTTTTATGTACGGAACCCTAAAAGAGCTAGGCCCGACTCGCACTTGGCCGGTTTTATTTTATTTTTGCAATATAGTATTTAACAAATTGATGTATAAATTGACCTTTTGAGTTATCGTTATCATTAAAACTTAGAAAAACAATAAATATCATACAAGGCCGTAGTTCAAATTAAAAAAAATCACTCTCTACAATCTATGGTCAATTTATTGCGCTATATCCTCTTTCCCATCTCATCTATGTTATGTTCAAGTCTTTGTAACTGTTGACGTAGGTCAGGTCACTCTATCTTCTCTACAAAATTCTCGAGGAGCTGCCTCATAGCGCCAACTCGAATATAAAAGTTAATTAACTCACTTTAATGCCTATTTCCAGCACTTTTTGTTTGTACCCAGTTATACAGACGTCAAAAAGAATGACTGTGCAGAAATATCTCCGTACTAAACGCAGCTCTATTTATGATTTCGTTTTAAGCTTAACATTTTAAGCTTATCTAGATACCAGTTTGACTTATGAACGAATTTTCTTTTATTCTATGTTTATATTTTATGGTCTTGGTTTTAGAATATTTTAATTGTTTTTTAGAGTTTCGTCAAACTTTGTTGTGTCCAAATCAATTTATAATAATCACATTGATTTATTATGTTTTTCCTTTTGCAAGAAATCGTTAACCGTTTGTATGTATCACCGAAACATGGTTTTACGATTTATTTTTATTGCAACATTCGTCATAATTTTGGCGATGTTAAGGAAAGAATTTTAGCTAACTTCACAACATTTTGGATGGTGTATTCGTTTCGTAATAAAATAACGTTTTATTACTATTTTTATGATGACCTCATATCGATCGTGTAGGGTCGTCTGTATTAGCGTTGTTGACGAAAACAACAAAGTTTATGGGAATTCGTTATGTACGTATAACTTTATTTTTGAATGGGATAAATAAAATGTATAGGCGAGATGTCTTCTCAAAAGTTACAACCAGACCCAAATTTGGTGCGCACTTGAATTTATCTGGACATTTTCTCGAAACATTGGCATTAAATTTTACGGCAAAATATTTAGTAAACGAACATGAAGTTTTGCCAAATATGGCTTCCAGTAAATGAGATATACTTGCTGGGAACAACATTCCCTTGAAGCGTTAAATCACATGTCTTTTTCTTACGTAATGTACACAAATACACAGTAAGATAAGTACACAAATGATGTAGTACAGTGAAGATCACATCAAGCTATATCCACATTGGACTTTGTACCTAATCTTATATCTTAATATAGTACTACAAGTGTATAGCTTGATGTAATCTCCATTGTACGTTACGATAAAGGCCAGATTATATTTGTCGTACGTGTACAATTTTGTTGCGGTTCATTAAAGATCGGTATCAAAACAAAAAGTATTGAAGTAAAGGTGCGTGCGCTTGGAAAACCTGAAGCAGAAAGTCACCAACCTCAAAAACCGTCCCAGATTTTAGGCATTCAGAAAAACTGACCCTTTTTAGTGAGAAATAACGAGATGCACTTGATATACCGAGTGTTGTTTTGTTTTTTCCGGCTGTCTGCCCGCGTTATTTCCGAACGTGTGGTCGCGTTCAAGAATTTCTTTGTAGCCTTTACATAGATATATTTACTTGTCCCTAGAACCTTATTTACTAGCTTTAGGGGACAAATTTCTTTGGCTGAATTGTGACTATATTCGTGTAGTCGGCATGTTCCCTGCATGGTCAGAATGCCTTTCTAATTTACGATTGTTTTAAGCAAGGGCTGGCTTATTTCTGTCCAACATTGCTCTTACAAATTCTGGACGAAAGTATATGACCGTTATAGATCGTTAATTAACGTGAAAGGTTTTTAATAAAGTTATTAAGTAATGGAGGACTTTTATGGGATTCATTTAGATATAAATTATTTATAGGCTGCACGTATTGTCGATAATGCTCATGACTATAAATGCGGCCCTTTATGCTTTAAGAGGCATTTGAGTAGAAAAACATACTTCGCTTGTAATCTTAGATTATTGGAGCTTTATTTATGCATAAAGTGTAGGCTTTCAATTATTGCATATAAGCTGTGATTAATTTTAAGCAGCATTAACGAGGTATTTTAATAGTTACCGCTGTTTTTCTAAATACAAAAATAAATAACGAGAAATATCTCTCAGAAGTCACTGATTAATAACAGAGTAAATACTAAAATAGTAAGTAATTATACTAAAATAATAAATGGATAATATTTCTCAAAAGTTATTTATCGTAAATTGCCGCAGAATAATGTAAGTTACTTTTCTAATTAATTTTCTAATTAAATTCTTTTGTATTGTTTAGAAACTCCCACCATCGTCGGAAAGTGGCGAACAAAAGGAGTTATTAAATCAGACAGAAGGGACAATAAGTCCATAGATAGCTTTCCCCCATGTCTGTCCGTCTGTCTGTAGGAATGACTGGCGTGAAGTGGGATCGGGTACCCGTTATGCCTTTGTAGTTGGCCCTAAATTAATAACTTGATAAATTTATCTTCGAGTTTTATTTATTTATTTATTTTATTGTTATTACAAAAACCACAGCCTTAAACATTTATGATCGTAGCTAATAACATCAAAACTTATGCCAATTACGGTTTTACATTTTCTACAATAATACATTTAAAACGAACTTCATAGACCAAGAGGAAAAAATACATACATTTATATACAGAAAAATAGTAATATTGAAAAGTTAGCGGCGTAGGATGTCAGAGTAAAAGTAAGTGTGTGTGTGTATGGTAGGGTAGGGAACTAGGATAGAGGAATGTAGATAATTATTTGTTACGAATTTAAAAATAAGATAATATTCCTAGAAAATAATAGACATATATAATTTTTCGGGATAAAAAATTAGTTTCACATAATTAGACCTACAAGCTCTTTCTTTTGAAATTTTGGTACAACAGTAATCTAATAAGTTGTCACCATCGATTTAATGGGTTTTAGTTTCTGATGCAGAAATTACAGTGTTATTTACTTATTAATTTGTATCTTTAAATAATGTTACACATCGCAGACATTTTATTTAAGTATCTTGTTAAGTAGAGTCTATCAAATTTTGTGGCCCAACAGGTGAATACACACACAATCACAATTCATACTTAAATGCACAGAAATCGTCTTCCATTGGCAAAGCTGTGCCTCGTATGGCCTTTGTAGTGTTTGGGTCAAAATAGGAAGCCCGTTGGGTTAACATCTTCCTGAAGTGGTGCACAATAGCCCTTGGGGTGGTCATCCGATATAAATAAAATTGTCCATCTAGCGAATGACAGACTGACATTCTCTTCTAATTATTATTTCTTTCTTTTTATTTGACCTCTCTCTGTTTATTTGAAGGGTGGGTAATTTATTTTTGGAGTGGAAATAAAGTAAATAGCACTAGCGCAAATGGATATACTCACTTTAAAATCTGTGTATTTAGGATTGTGCTACATCATCATCTGGACTCGTTGGCATTGTTTAAGAGGCAATGCGAATTTTTATTTTTGTCACTGTTACTCCAAGCAAAAAATCGCGCAGTGCGAGAGGCGTAGATTCAGGGCGAAAGCAAAAAAGTTAGTTTTATAATTTTTATAAAAAAACTAAAATAGCTAGCAAAATTTCAAATATCAAATCTCTAGATATTGTTGAAACACACCTAAGAAAATATGTTTGAGTTCTGTATATGGTTCCTATTCGTCAAACGAGGAGAAAAAGTGTGTTTGTAGACCTCATTTCAACAATTATTTCTATCGAGGAAAATTCATCCAAACATGTTTTCCAATTTCAAATTCCTAGATTATATAAGCAAGATGCATATACCAGAAACTGATTATAATTTTCCGTGTATTTCATGAAATACACAGAAAAGAAACACCCGTACTTTTTTCGCATACACCTTTTCACCTATTTATGATATCAGCTCACCGTTATTTCAAACAGCATTATCCTAATAAACTTTGTACATTTTGTTGCTCGTGTATATATTCATGTACCTGTATTCATGATGTTATTTTGAGCAAAGGCATAGAATTTAAAGTGTCTGCTTAATCTTCATTTAAATTGCAAAGTTTTACTATAATTTATTTCCAATATACTGCACGAATATGTACATAAATTTATTATACGAGTAAGGATTCAGTAAAACAAGTACTACTACCAAGATCAAGGAAAAATATTGTTATAGGATAAAGTTAAGTTGCTGGTAGAGCTGATGCCGGGCTCGACTAAGGAAGTACCACCATCTTACTCGCAAACAACCCTGAAGTAATTCGGGGGAGAGTAAGAGGACAGCTCTCAAACAGGCACAACACCATGCCTGGGACCGATTTATGGCGGTCTAATCCATCCCCAATTTTATCGTTGGCCCTTAATTTATACTGGGTGTTAAGGCGCTCTTATCCCAGAAAAGTCTGTCTTTTTCTTTACGTGTAAAGAGTAAAGAAAATAACCACACTTTTGTACTTTTTCGTTGTTTTTATCGGTTTTTAAATTGTTTAAAAATAAGGGATATGTTTATTAAAACCCACTTACGTGGTCGACCTAGAAAATTTAAAGAGCAATATTACCAAATATGTTTCGTTAATAAAAGAGTGGAATTATGGAAATGGCATGATTTGAAAGGTGTTGAAATTACATGCTGTGTTCGTGAATTATTTCTATCGAGCAAAGTTTGTCTGATCGTGTAACACATGCGTGGAAGACCTAGATAAAGGTTCGAACTATATTGCGTATTTTTTTTGGAAGTTTTAGACGATATTTTAAAGTTCTATTTGACTTTGAAATTACTAATTTTGGGATAAGAGCGCCTTAAGATGAAGTTGTGGAAGCTGGAAACTGGCGATAGTACTCGTCTATACGAACAACTTTTCCTATTTATGGAGCCAAACCCCGAATCGCGAAAAAAAACAGCTGTTCCTTAGAAAAGTTACATAAATAGCTACCTGACCAAACGGAAAAAAATTGTTCGCGAGCCAAACTAATACTTTGTGTATGAAACTAGACATTTCTCACAGAGTGAGATATGTAAGGAGTTGTGTATGTAAAGTGTGTAATAGTGTGTATACTGTCTCTAAATAGTGAATGTACTTTGCAATAATCTCCTATTTTCAGTAGTATTTCGCCAGTTTTCGGCTTCCGCATCTTAACACCCTGTGTCCTAGCCTGTTACCTAAATGCAGGTATCATATTTGAATATTTCTAGTTTAGGCATACTAAATCTGCAACATGGATCCAAGCAAAGATCTATGCGATTGTTTTAGCGATAATGAAAATTAAGAGGGTTAGGTATGACATGAAATGAAGCGCTGTGATTGGCTGATTCGTCGTAGATTGACAAGAAATCCTCATTTAGAAACTGTAAAAAATACGGGTGCTTCTTTTCTTTGTATTTCAAGAAAAACACAGAAAATTGTAATCAATTTCTGGTATATGAATTTTGACTATATATTCACGCCAAAAGTTCAGTGTAACTTAGATTTATGAAACAACAGTTTGAAATGAAATGCACAATTTGTCACGATTTTGTCGAAAATGCTGTTTTAAATTTGTTTCGACCAAATAATGGCTAATTGTGCATTAAATTTCAAGCTGTTATGAACCGAACTTATACTGAACTATTGGTGTGAATTGCCTTAGACCAATATCTTTTCCACATTAAACCTCTTAAGAACCCGGTCCGTGAAGACGACAGTTTTGATGCAAAGAATTTTGTTAAACATTTTTCTGGCCTTTATCGCGATGTTTTTGGAAAAACCAAGGACATACACCACTTCATATTGGCCGTTTAAATGAATGCCTAAAATTATTTGATTGAATTGTTTCTCTTTTCTCTTTTCTCTTTTGCAAATTATTTTGGTACTTACGAGCCCGTTCCGAATAGTTCTTCATAATGTCTAAGTACCAAAATAATTCGCAAAGGAGAAACAATTCAATCTTATAAATTTTAGGACTTCATTTAGACGTCCAATATGAATTGGTGTATGTCCCTGGTTTTTACAAAAACATCGCGGTAAAGATGAGAAAAATATTTAAAAAATACTTCGCATCAAACGGACGAAAAATACGGAGCGGGTTCTTAACAAGAAAAACAAGGGTAAGTTCAGCACTTTGTACCAAGCGACTGATGTTTCAAAGACCACTTTCCTAAAAGGCCACTTCGGGCGTATTGATATATTTATAAGGTATTATAGTCCTTTTTATGATGAATATTTATTAACAATTTTTTCTTTTTACAGGTAAGTTTGACCAGACGTCAATCGCAATGTAACCTTGATGTCTAATATTTGTGGCAAGTACAAAACAAACATTACAATGTTCCCAATTGAGTTATTTATATTCATAGTCTATAATATTATATGAACGGCCTCACATTACGTTGACCTAACGATACTTAGTTGAAATATCTGTAGAGTGATCAGTTTTTTTTTAATTCTATAACGCATGAAATTAGACAATTCAGTTTTAAAATTCACTTTCACATGAATTGTTTAAATCTGATGAGTACGTATGTCAAGTTTAACTGTTATTTATTTATTTATTTATATTTATATTAAGGGACTATAGTTTATTAAAATACAATATGTTCGTCTCCTATATGTAGATATTAATAAAAAACCAATTGATAAAATCAGTAGTAAAATTATTTTTTAAATCAAAATTATTGGCAGCATGTATCTTCCCAAGTAGCTTTTAAGGTTTTAGAAAGGTACTGAAATGGTTCTAACACTTTTGTATGAAAATTTGCTCATAAGTCTTTGTAGTCTCAATTACTTTATATTAACATTATATTAACCTCCTGAGTGCAAAAAGGGCTCAGGTTGTAGAACCTTTCTGAGAGCTACAGCAAAACCTGTAGCTCATATCTATAACCTTTCTATCTATTTACTCAAAACCCAAATATAACCTTCACAACCTTAATTTAACGTTAATATAACCATACAAGACAACTAATAGGTTCTACATTAGTCTTGGATGTAACTCTATGACAACTTAAAACTAAGATTATGTTTATTTTATTAGAGTGCAATACAAACTAGAAAATATCAATCAGAAACAAACCCAAAGACAAGAATATGAAAAAATTCCCCGGGCCAGGATTCGAACCTGCGACCTCTTGATTTTTTCATTTTAGCCCGTTTGACAATTAAAAGCGTATGTATTTTTTGAGCTGTCAAGTGAATCCGCTTTTCTTACACATTTCTACTTGTTCACGTCGATGTGGCACTGGTGATGTTCTCCATCCACATACGTGCATGTTACTGCATGCAACTTTCAGTGAACTTACAGTACGCGGTGGTATATAATGCGCACCGGCTATCTTCGGCTTCGTAAAGCGTCGTCTCTGTCACCGGACTAAGAGCTTCGTGCGACAGAGATGACGCTACGATTCGATGTGCATTATTTATCGCCGAAGGTTCTGCAGTTTTTATTTATTTATTTAATCGTATATCCCAACCGGGTACTGGCTCAGTACTCCCAAAAAGATTCGGTTGATCGTTTATCGTCCTAGCATATGTCCATCTCTGACGCACGCCTAGAGAGTGTGATAGAGATGTATATACGACCGAAATATATTCGATCGAATTTTGTCACTTCAAAGTAGGGGTTTCAGGATAGCGAAACAGGTTCTAAAATAAATTTATTTTTCTTGTCTTATTAACGTAAAAAGTTCTTTACATAAAATTATAAAAAGACTTTATGTATGTTAATTAGCTCCCCAGTGATAGATTTCAATTTTAGAACAGTTCTTATATATATTAGCTTTGAAGTTAATTTTAAAGTCATTCTAAGTACCAGAAAAAGTCCATTGGCAAATTCAACAACCATTAAAAATGGCAAACTATAAAATGGCAAACATAAATAGGGATACTTAAATCATACAAAAAAGTCACAATTTTTACTTTATTGAACGGGAAAATTGAATAACAAACATGTAAAACTAAATAACTGGGCATAATTTTGGAAAAGTATTTTGGCATTTTCTACCGAAAAAAAAAACACAAAATTGCGATTATCTCGGAACTTTTTTTTGTTGGTTATTTAATTTTCCCTTTTAGGTGACGTTTATGGCTTTAATTTCAACTCGATAACTTTACGTGTTCCTGAGGTAAAGGGTCTGAACAGACAGACGGACATACAGACAGACGGGCAGACAGACGGACAACAAAATGATCCTATAAGGGTTCTTTTTTTAGGGTTCCGTACCTAAAAGGTACAAAATGAACCTTTACGGTGAGACTCCGTTGTCCGTCCGTCGGTCCGTCCGACCGTCCGTATGTCACAGCCTCATAACTTTAGCACCGTTCAAGATAAAGACATGAAAAAAAAAATGAAAAATTTGAAATTATTCAAAATATTTCCAAAACAAAAGTGAGAAAAATAAAAAATATTATCTTAAAAATACAATATCCGTATCAAATTGTAGATATTGAAAATAAAAATATATATTTTACTATATTTACTCTCACTTGTTTTGAAAAATCTTTAAAAATCCACAAAATATGTATGTCCCCCCCTTTATCTCCGAAACCGGTGGACCGAAAAATATGAAAAAAATTACAATTATAGATCATAACTGGCCAATTACAGGAAAACTATAGCGGTTAAAAAAATTGAGCAAAAAGGAAAAATATAAAAAAAGAATTATAATAAATAAAACATATTTTATAAAAATACATTATGGGTATCAAATTGTAGGTATTAAAAATCTGATTAATAGTTTGGCTATATTTAATTGCATCTATTCCGAGAAATCCTTGAGAAACCATAAAAAATTGTATGTCCCCCCCCCCCCCCTTATCTCCAAAACTTGAAGACCGAAAAATATGAAAAAAATCATGGTTATATATGTTTACGTAAAAATTACATGAAAATTAAAGCGGTTGAGAAATTCACGAAAAAAAATGACAAAATAAAATTTATCATCCACAATACGGAACCCTAGGTATGCGACTCTGACTCGCACTTGCCGGTTTTTTCCTTTAGAGGTACGGAACCCTAATAATATAAACTAACCGCTGTATTCATTATTCGTAGGAAATTTTCCGCATCTTACGTTTAAAATATCCACTCCGTTTTTTTGAAATCACCCTGTGTTGGTTAAATTTTTCGTGTAATCAACCTGTGTTGGTCAATTGAACCATGGCTAAGAATAATATTAGTAAGATCAGGAGTCAATAATGTACAAAAACTATTATTTCGAAGTCATTTTACTAGTGTTTCTTTAATTCGACCTCAAATCTTTCATATCACACAAGACAGAGATATATTGAAAACAATAAACATGAACTGCGATCGCGTCAGGTGAAATATAAAGGTTAGATGTAGTTTGCTTGTTTTTAGTCTACAAATACTTCTGTGGACTATCTGAGTGTCGGTATGGTTCGGTGAAGTGTTAGTAAGCGCGTGCGCACAACCCAAGCGTTGTTCCTGTTGACTTCTTATTGGCGGGAACACTGACCTTTGTCATGGCTCATGGACTGATAGAGAACAGTAGGGCATCAGTGTATAAAGTGCTGCAGCGGGAAAGATCCTTTAAAATAATATGGCTAAGTGCGAGTCGGACTCGAGCACAAAGGGTTCCGCACCATCACACTATACGGGTACAGAACCCTAAAAACAGGGTAAATTACAACAATATAGATGTCATAGAAACATTAAGGCGACACAAACAAGTCGCTAAAATTGTGGCGCCTGACAAACAATTCGTGGCTGCCGCCGAGTACGGAGCCCTCACATCATAACCGTTATATTTTTCCTGTAATATTTACGTAATCACCTATCGCCATGACTTTTTTAAATATTTTTGGGTCCTCTTTTTTTGTATAAGATAGCATTTAAAAAACGCTACATTTTCGAGATTTCTATATGGGGACCTTCCCTTTGATTTAAATTTAATTATTTGCCATAGTAACACGTACAGTGTGAAAATTTCAACTGGCTACCTATGACGGCTGAATCTGTATACCCCACTGACAGACGGACGGACCGACACAGCGGAGGCTTAGTAATAGGGTCCCGCTGGGCAATTTGCAGCCTTCGGGTACAGAACCCAAAAAACAGTATTTCAATTGTATGTCTACAAATTAGATGCCTTCTACAGGAGACAATGCATCGGTTGAGAGACCAATCTTATATACATACTCACGCCTGTCTCCTCTAGGGGTAGGCAGAGACAACGGCTTGCCTTTTGCTATGATCCTTTCGCTTTTTTCACATATTTATTATATAAATTGATTATGCTTATTGTAAGCTATAATTTATTTTATATATAAATATAATAATTCCCCTATTCTTTGTCTCAGATATGTTTCCGACTTGGACGAATAAACCAGGTTCCGAGAGTGGACTGTCTTTTTACCGACACTTTTTTTTGGTGAGCCTTAAGGCGATATGTAAATGTTTTAGCGTCCTTGTTACTCCATATGCGAAAAAACTCTCAGTGCGAGAGGGATGGATCCGAGGAAAAGTAGCAAAATGTCGGTTTTTTATAAAATGTACCTATCAAAATTTCGTTTAACCAGTCGTAGATACTGTGAAAACCCATCTAATAGAATATAATTGCAGTCCATAGTTATGTCATTCCAAATTGTCAAACCTGGAGAATTGGTGTCGAAAAAGACCTCATTTCAATAAATATTTGTATCGAGCCGAATTTCTATAATTGCGTTTCTGTTTAACAGGTAGTTTGACCCTAGAAAAAGGTTCCAAAAATAATCTACTATTTTATCAAAATAATAAATTATTTACTGAAGTAGATATTATGCAAGTTCTAAAAGTGTCTATTTTTTTCCGTAGCGCCTTAATTATCGCTGTTCTTTTATGCAAATATTATACACATAAATCTTGAAAAATTCATTGGTGCAAGGTTGTCCGGCAGGTTTTGAACTTGGGTCCCAAGATTGAAAGAGCGGCATCCTAGGCTAGCGTAGCTTTATTAGCTTATTTGACCGAGATAATACAAAATGTTGAACACCTGGTTCTAATAAGGTCAGAGGCCGATCATTGCTCTACAGCTTGTATAAGATCAGAATCAGATAATTACCTATAAATGGAAGCGCGCTCGTGGTTTTTCACGAAATATTTGTCTTTTCTACTTGAAATTATGTAATAGAATGTTATTAAGATTGCCAAATCCAAAAATCAACCTATAAAAAATCATTTTTCCTAGAGATTTAAATAGAAGCTCAGACTGTCTCATTTTAGATAATATTGCATATTTGTTTGTTTTGCGTATTGTTTTACTATTCAGTTAGTATGAAAAGTTTGGGATAAAAGTCATGTAGTAAATCATTATTGATTTGTTATCTTATCCATCACCACCTTGCTTTTTTGTGATTTACACTTCGTGGATCTGTCTGATGTAAATACTATTATTTGATGTACCATCGAAGAAACTACCACTGATCCAAAGGTGTTTATTCGTATTTTTAATGTGGGTTCAAAATATGAAAGCGTATGTACAAGTATTTTGGTTAGTAAATCTCTCGCATAGCTAGCATAGTAAAGACAAGCTCAATCTCTTCAATTTTGACAGTTAATTCAAAATGGCAGCCAATCCTTTCGTTCTTTCTACTATTTAGCTAACACTGTACCAGGAAATAAGCCAGTTTTTCTGTTTTGACAGATCGAATGATCTTTTTTTTAAATTTGTTCTACCTTCATTAGCTCTTTTTTTAATTTGTGACGTTTATGCGTTTTATGTAGAAAAGCTGTATCACCGACCCAAGGAGGTGGTGATAGGATTCGATAGAGCTTCAATGGAGAAATTGTTTTGCAAATTTTGGATCTTTGGAAAAACTCGACGAGTATTCTCTTCTCTGTAGAGCCTCGTTTCTTTTCTTCAAAATGTTAAAAATAGTACTGAGTGACATTATGGGGGCAGAAAAAAAATGTTTTTTGTTTTTCACGTGCAGCCTCCGGCCTCTCTATTTATCGGACCTTGAAAATTTTCCAAGCCTTTTTTCCTTGGTGCCAAACCAATATTTTATATAGATAATATAAATAATATAAATTCTCAATTTCATTTGACAAGAAAGGACAATAATGGCTCCGGGTTAGTAATGATATCGTGCTATTTTCAAAACTTTTACATGCCTTTCATAGTACAACGTTGACTCTTTAATTTAAATTAGTCGAATTATCAACAAGGGCGGATCCAGCTTGTGAGCCAGGGGGGGTCACAGGCTCTGAATTAGTCCAAATATATAATAAAATTTTGTGAAATTTTAGGTAAATTTAGCGTGTCTGTATTGAAAAAAAAAGTTGAACTAGGCCCAGGGAGGGTCATGACCCCCCCCCCCCCTCCTCCTGGATCCGCCGTTGATTATAAGAAGAGTTTTCAAAAATCTACGATTTGCTCGATTCTGTTCTGTGAACGCGATACAGTCGATATAAACACTGTATCGGTCTTTATTACAATCATGGTTTACGATAGAGCTTTAGAAAAAGATGACAGTTGATACAATATTTTACTGTGCTAGCTATGCTGGAGAAGGTACCCACAGATATGTCGATAGGAAAATGTTTACCTTAGATACGTGGGTGATAAGCAGAATGGACGGAAGAAACGGATCACATTTCTTTAAGTAACTGTAAATATTGTGATGACGGACCGTTATCTAAGTAAAAACGGGGATTTTTTTTCCAAGCAGGAAAAGTAGCTTGTACGACGACATAGCACGACAGTACAATGAGGTGCTTACGATCAGAAATAAAAACATAAAATATTCGAAATCTTCTATTATATAAAATCGAAAATATAGAAAGGGTCAAAATTCACAGGAAAGAGTGAGATGGCGCTCTACACAACTTTGTGTGCGCGTATCACTCTCATGAACGCCAAAATCGCGAAAAAATGATGCAATTCGATTCCTTGGATTGTGACAATGTTGAACGGTATAAACAATATAGGTTTGGGTACGTGATCGCTTAATAATTAAATAATGAAATTATGAAATCAAAATGTTTCGCGTTTCAGAAACGTCAGATTTGTATGGCATGTCTAAACGGCCGTTCATACACGGAGACAAAATTATTTATATTACTACCAGATCGTTTTGTTTAAAAAAACCTTGTAAACAAAAACATAATTATGTTATATTTACTTGAATTATTGTCTACATTAGATTGTTCAAGTAAACTGAACAATAAATATAGACGTCACATATAGTACAATGTTTTCTGTTTAAATGAGCTATATTCAGGTTAACGGAACCAGAATTTTTTCTCAGTGTACTGTTTTGGGTTTGCAAAAACGTAACATTATAGAACGCAACTTTAAACGCAAATTGAACATCAAATAATTTTTTCAGAGAATAAATTTTATATTAATTAATTAATTCCAGAGATTATCTCCTACATCCAACGTCACTCACAAACATCTCTCTATGATTCATGTGTTTCAAGTTTTTTTTTTTAATAATAATAATTGTATTTTCAACGCGGGCAGAGCCGCGAGGACATCTAGTAATATATAATAATTGTCTATTATTTATATTTATCGGTATACATATCCCTGCTACAAAATTTAAACATATTTTTTTCAACGAAAGAATCATACAAAAAGGTGTGCAAATATCCTATTACAAAACGCGTTAACTCATAACAAATAACTTGGGGCCCTCGAAATATAATACTTCCGATTTAGCAGATCAACAGACAAATAAAAATACAAAAGGCCCCGTATAAAAGGTGCTCAAAGTTTAAGCAATTTAGTGAATAAAGGTGAGTTCTTAAAGTGGTCCTTCAATGCTGTCATTTGTTCGATTTCGCACTAAATCATCTTTGCAATAAAATCTCTTTCGACCGTGAAAAGGCAACTTCAAATTTAGAATTCTGTTTATTATAAGTCTAATAATATATATTTTCAAGACTTATTTGTCTTTCATTTCAGTATAATATATACAGGCTGATTGACAATTAGACCTATTCCTTTAAAGGGGTTATATATATATATTTTTTTAAATATATATATAAATTATATTTTTTTTTCAAGTAAAACGAGTCGAATTTAAAAAATTACAAAATAAAAATGTTTTTTTTTCCACTTAAGAACTTTTAATTCTGAGATTATGGGAATTCAGGGCACGTATTTTTTTTTTATAAATCATCACTTATCTATCATTGATCAGAAATATAATAAATAAGTGCTGAGAGATGAATAGTTATTTTTAAATTATTTATTTATGGTTATTAGTCTGAAAGTTTGAAAAATAACACAAAAACCTTCGTAACTCGGAGACCATTCATTTTCGACACCTAGTTGATAGGCATTATTTGTTGGAAATGATCTTTAGTATAACCCCTTTCAAGGAATAGGTCGAATTACCAATCAACCTGTATGTATATGTATTTATATATTATTATGCATTCAAAAAACAATATACTAAGAATATCCAGATATATTTTTCGAAATGTTTTATAAGTAGAATCTTACGTAGAATCACTATAAAGACTTTTAGTCCATAGACATACTATGCTATTAATCAGTGGCGTGCACAGAACTTTTTGCTGGAAAAGCAAACAATTGGTCAAGAACAACAATAAAAAAAATATGAAAAAATTTAAATATCACTTTGAAAAAAAAAAGTTTGTATAGGAAATTTTCACTCTAGGGTAGACAATAGACATTGTCTACCCTGGCGTCGTACAATTTTTTTTTTCAAATTGATATTTAAATTTTTATTTAAATTAATATTTAAATTATATCGTCGAGGTTGGTCAACGCTTCCGGAGACCCAAGGGCTGAGACCTATTTTGGTCAGCGAATAAGCCTCGCAATACAGCGAGGCAATGCCGCCAGCCTATTGGGTACTCTCCCGGATGATGGCGGTGATCTGGCTCACATATTTTATTTAATCTAGAGCCCGCTATGAGACAGACAGGTTGGTATTTGTTTTTCTTTTTATTTTTTATTTAAATTTAAGTTAGTTTTATAAAAAAAAAAACATCCTTATTTATATGTTATTTAAGTTTATAAATATAATTTTAAATGTAAAATAAAAAATGAGAAACAATTTTTTTATATTTTTTGATTGTTGTTCTTGACCAATTGTTTGCTTTTCCAGCAAAAAGTTCTGTGCACGCCACTGCTATTAATATCCAAGATTAATATAACAGAATAAAGTTATAATAAATCGAATATACTTATATTCGTAACATGTATTATATTATATCACAATCTTATCTTGTTTATTTCCAAGCAAAAACTAAGAAATAAGATCCCTTAGGATTCCGCATTCTCAGCAAAATGACGACGATGAATTTCACAAGAATAGCTAACAAAGCATACCGATTCTGATGACAGAGCTGTAAGAAAAGGTATACAGGAAATCTCGCTGTTTGAACTCTACACTACAATCAACGCTATTAAGGTAAATCATTATATCATATTCGATGTTTATTACATTTTTTTATTTGTTATATATATACAATACATAGTCTTTATTTCGTACAATACAATCTCACGTAACGGTTATAACCTAACAAAATATAGCTTTAGAGGTAACAACTACAATAACATAATAAAACTAAACTTCGTCTAAGTTAAAATAATAACTAACATTTTAATAATTAACACTTGAAATAACAGATTACTTAAAATAATAATAAAAAAATAACAAATAATAATAAATTCTAAATATAAAAAAAAATTGCTAAAATCAATGTCGTCTCGGGGAAGAGTATTATAAATATTAAATTAATAAAATTACATTTTATCTACTCCCATACAGCAATAAGGCAATTGCAACATCAAAAGCAGTTTTTTATGGACCTAGATTGTTTATCCGATGTTATAATATTACATTATAACACCGTGATTCTGCGCGATTGGCCCAATGTATTATAAAACCGCTAGAGACCCATTCAGACGAGAAATAATTCCCAAATAATTCTTAAGCCTTGCCCCCTTTATTCTGATTGGCCTTCAAGGCAGCTGTACCGAAACGTCGCACCCAAGGTTCATGAACTTCTCATTTTTCGTGAAATTGTTGGTTGGAAATAGTAATAAATAAAAACAATATTTTTGATGGTCGTAGATAAAGTATTGTGTGCAACTAAACATAATTAGACTCACTTCGTTCGTTTCGTAAACAAGCACTCGTGTCTCAATGTCTCAAATTATGTTACAGTTGCACAAAATACTATTATATCATTTTCATTGCTATACCTAATTTAAATAAATGACGGTTGTACACGAATTCCGATTTTCTCGGATTATGAATTAAATGACTCCTTTTTAATCTTGTAATCTTTTTATTAAGTATGGGTCTTAAGGCTGTTGTAGCCACTAACGACCTTGAGACGACCTGTGTCGGTACGAATATTGACAGTATTTGACAGAAACTATATTGAAATAACGTTAATTTCAAATATAGCTCAAAATAGGCGCCTAAAAATACTTGAATAATTTATAAAAAAGTTTGTAGCTAAAATACTTCAAATATAATAATTTTTTGTTATAATATCGTCAATTTGACTAAGTTTCAATTTGTTTCTTTGCATACTTAATTCATTAAATTGGACTCTGTTTCGGTATTTATTTTATTAAGTAAAGATAAAATTTTTAAATAATTTTAGAATTATACTAATCTAATTTTTTTATTTTTTTTACTAAATTAACATAATTGTGGCTTTCTCAGCCACCAGGTTTGAACCATCTTAAACCTTTTACCTAATGACTGAAAGTTATTTTTACATAGTAAAAAAACTCAATCAGAGCTGTGTCATTTCTACACGTATTTATCAACTAATAGACATTTCGATCAACTTTCGATTTCTTGATTAGAATAGACCTTCCGATTTACTGCTACATCGTTACGAGTTACGACACAGAGGGTGCCCCAGTTTCCGCTTCAGTGCGTTCCTTGTATGTCTACATCCCATTTATAAGTTAGCAGTTTCATCGACAAGTTCCTTATTACTATCCTGCTTACCTCTATAAGGAAAAACAAAGATAGATGATAAAGGACGACTTGACGTAGGGTTTGGGGGGTTTCATAATAATTGCTTCAAAGGCCACGTGGATTGTTCGCGAGGGCGTGTGTCGACACTTTATGAATTTACAAAATACAAATTTCTTTATTTATCCACAAGTAGTTAATAATTAACAGTTAATGCTTAATTCGAGTGTAAATTCATTAGTTATCGTTAATTAAGGAAGTCGTTATGATAAAGAAATGTTTAATGAGATTTCGTGGGAAAACAATGTTGAGGATCAAGTAAGAAGAAGATCTGTAACTGTGCAAAAAATATACTACGTTTTGAAAAACGACCCAATCTAAAAAATATTTATGAGCTACCTTTTTAACCTCCTGGAGCGTGGCGTCGTATATGTTATAAATATTGTTAAATACACATTAAAAAACACAATTATTGTAGGATAACATAATATAGTCCAAGATATATTTCGGGCCTCACTGGGCCCGGCATCAGTTGAAGTAATAATAATTTATTATAAGGTTGTATATATTTTATGTCATTTACTATTTATAATTCGACTGATGCCGGCCCCAAAGTGGGCCGAAATATATTTCGAAAATAAGTTTTTATACGCTGTTTTAATTATCCCACTAATATTATAAATGCGAAAGTTTGGATGGATGTATGGATGTTTGTTACTCCTTCACGCCGTAACTACTGAACCGATTGGTCTGAAAATTTGCAAAAATGTAGTTCTGGACCTGGAATAGCACATAGGCTACTTTTTATCCCATAAATCAGTTCCCATGGGATGGCAATGGGGTGTCAAATTTCTTTAGAAAAGTGATGTTTTGCTCCTTCACGCCCCGTACCTAACGATTGGGCTGAAACTTGGCACAAATGTAGTTCTAGACCTAAAATAGGACATAGGCTACTTTTTATCCCATATAACAGTTCCCATGGGATGGCAATGGGGTGACAAATTTCTTTAGAAAAGTGAAGTGTTTTACACAAGCTCAAGCACAAGCTCCTTTAAATTTGCACAAGCGCAAAGTACAAAAAAAAGGGTACCAAATAAAAAGAAAAACGGTCAAGTGCGAGTCAGACTCGCAAGTCGTCCGTAATTCGACAGTTTTGCGAATAGAAAATTTAATTTTGACATTTTTGGAACTTTAACGGTGAGATTCCGTTGTCCATCCATCCGTATGTCACAGCCTCATAACTTTAGCACTGTTAAAGACAAAGACTTAGAATTTTGCACAAAAGAGGAAAAAAAATTATTCCTAAAACCACAATATGAGAAATTATTTCGTGAGGAAACGTAGCTCGGCCTTCGGCCTCGTCAAAGCCTGAGAATCAAACAAGAGATCAAGAAATAATTTTAAACTACAAAAAACTAAATCCACGCGGGCGAAGCCGCGGGCAAAAGCTAGTACAAAAATAAAAAATTAAATAAATGTTCTATGTAGCAACATATATATATATTTCAATTACAACAAAAAACAAAACTAAAAATACCCACAATAATATTATCTTATTCATGTTTTTTGGCAATTTTGTGATAAAACTGGTTGAAAAACAAGCTTTCCAAATTTTTATACTTGTCACGCCAGTATAGTTCGCCATTTTGACGCTTCGCATACAGTCAACTAAAATCAATATTTAAATTTACTGGCGGAGCCATGATTGTGGGGGCCCCGGGGCTATAGCGTCGGTTGCCCTCCCCTAAATCCGGCCCTGGTTAGCACCAGATCAGCTGATCGAGGTGGTTACTTCGCGCTAGATGTGGCAGATATAGATAATAAACTTTTATAAGAAAGTAAATAAATTTAGTTTCAATTATCTACTTTATCATGTGTATTAAAAATAGAATTATCGGACCTTAACGGGACACCCGGCGCTATAACACCAACAACGCCAGGTTTTCAAGGGTCCATTGGAAGAAACTAGGTCTGTCCTCATATTGAAGAAAATATATTTCATTTATTGATCTTTTATCTAGGGATTTTACTTATAAACAATGTAACTAGATTCATAGTTTTGTCAAAAAAAAAATGTTTTCCACCCTCTTTTTTTTTGGTTTTCAAACGTTCGTTTCAAAAACGCGGTTAAGAGATCAACTTGATTTTTTTTTTCATAAAATTGGTAATAGAAAGATGAAGGGATTCTACTTAAACCCAATATTTTTTCCCTGCAAAATATTTCAGTATTAACTAAAAACACACCAATTTGTTGCTTCGCTGCGTGATCACTAGTATTACACGTCCAAGAAAAAGAGACCAGTGAGCCAACATATAATCGCCTCTATCAAAAGCAAATAAGGTCTTTGCCATTGGACTTATTGTGCTGGACGGGTAATAAAAAAAGTTGCTAGGGTATGCCATCCTCTATAGTTGCAGTCGGTCGGACGCGAGCCTTTCAATTAAGAAGTCCAGTGGGTCTACCGCGTAATTCTCATTTTCATCAACATCAACTTGAGATTGAAATTTGACGTGCGTGCGACGACGCGCGCCTAACATGCCATCTCTTTTGCACGCGTTGGATTTCGCATGCATTTGCTTGAAGTTGATACAAATGAGAATTACGCGGTAGAGCCCCAGGTCAAATTCAAGATGGATCATGCACATGAGCGTAGCCAGGGGGGAGTTTTGGAGGTTCAAATCCCTCCCGAAAAGTTTAAAATATTACATCCCTTCCCCAGCTTTGACTTTTTCCAGGTCAAGTGCCACTTCTGCTAGTAGCTGCTAGAAGCGTTTTGCGTTTGCAAACAATTTTTCACAAACATAATGAATTAATATTTAATGCACTTTTTGTCGTTTTATTTTCTTGAACACCCTCCGAAACTAAAACTTGGCTACGCCGATGATGGTGCACCATTTAGTTTTTACTTGCATTAAATTCTGTATACCATTTGTTGGATGACAGAGAAAAACACTATCTTTTGAGCGTTTCGTTGACACTTGGAACACCTTAGACACATACATAATATGCTGTGATGATATAATTATTTCAGACAGCTGTTTAGGCACTCGTAAAGCGTTAAATTACTTTGTGAAACGTTTCTTGGGGGAATAAATAGTTAAACTGAAATCAGACAACAATTAATATTTTCCTCGATATTATAATCTCGTAAATGGTTGTAAACGACATGCGTAGGTTTATTTACGAGATACAATTACTTTATTACCTACTGCGGTGATGACTCAGTTAAAATGAATGTGTTGGTGTTAACTTTAATACTAGATTTATGCAAAGCTCTCGAGCACGCAATTATTTTATCGTTAGGGGGCTCAAAGTTGAGGTAAGTATCTAAATTGGTTGTGGGATGTAGAAAATTAAGCAAAATGGAACGTTAGAATAGAGAAGACTTATAGAGAAGCGTAATAAATAACTCTATGCTGGGTTTACCGCAATATTTTGTAGCAACGTTTTTATTATCAAGAAACTTCTCATGAGACTAATAAAACCTAACCTCTTTAGCCTGCTAAGTTTATTAATTGTATTGTTATTAATAGCTTAATTGTTTTAATAACTTATTCTGTTATGTAATATTTTATTTTCATTATTACTGACATAATATTAGATTTATGGTGTAAATATAATATCTACTATAAATTATGTAAATAGAACATCATACTTTTTTTGCACTACCGACAATGCCGACATGGGCGGATATTTAGGTGCCTTTTTGTACTTAACACTTATTATACTCATGTAAGCAATAAAGATCGATGATTTCTCATTTCATCTCAAACAATAGATAGCAGGCAAGACCGTGGCCAGATTCTATTTTACAAGATAAGGTTGGATCTAAGCACCTTTTGGGAATAATTATTATAAAAAAATAGTGACATTAAAAAATCTTAGCTCCATAACTCTTATGAAATAGAAACAAACCATCTTCGCAGTTTTACAAACATCGAAGACTTAGTGAATAAAGTTCTACAAACAAACATTCTATCCATTCATATACATACCTCCGTAATGTTCTCCTTCAAACAAAACTGAATAGAGAAGTAGGTATTTTTGTACACTCTGCCTAGGTCATTGGTCTTTACATACAGGTGGTATATTTCACAAAGATATGCGATACATAAATACTTGCTACTTTTGTTCACTACGACGCGACGTTGACTCTGCAGTACGGTCGTATGGATAAAACAATATCCTTAGCGACTCATTTTTCTTTACGTATCCGTAAAATAAGCAATGAAGTAATTTAATCACATTGAGAATGAAGAAAGAGACAACAAGAAACATCTTTTCATAACGAAGATCTCAAGAAAAGTCCGAAAACG
Source organism: Ypsolopha sequella (assembly GCA_934047225.1). NCBI lineage: Eukaryota > Metazoa > Arthropoda > Insecta > Lepidoptera > Ypsolophidae > Ypsolopha > Ypsolopha sequella. The sequence continues at coordinate 18,430,463 of OW203996.1, forward strand.
GCTTATAAAAGTCTGTAATCTAGAGCATTTTATGGTAGTGAAACGTGGACAATGGATATTAGTGCAAAGAGACAGAGAAAGGCTGGAGGCATTTGAAATGTGGTGCTGGAGGAGGATGGAAAGAATGAACTGGACGGAGAAGAATACTAATGAGAAAGTGCTGAGAATAGAAGAGGAAGAAAGATATTTGTTAAAAACCAATGACAATAGAAGAGGGAAGATGATAGGATACTTGATTCGACGTAGAGTATGAAAAATATCATAAAAGAAAAGGTCGAGGCGAAAGAAGGAAGAGGAAGGCCCAAACGCGCCTACTTTACTCATGTGAAGGAGCAAGTTGATGTTATGTCATATCAAGAGGTCAACCCATTAGCAGAAGATGGAGAAGAATGGCGGTTAGTCCACCGACAAGAGCGTAGCTCTCAAGTTTTAGATAGAGATTCAGAATTTAGTATCAGCATTTACTGAAACGTAAACAATATCCTATAAAAATATAGGTGCAATTTCTATTTTCCCTTACTATATATGTAAGAAGAATGTTTAGATTAAATAACATATTTCTTTTTTGTGAGTTACTATCATAGCAATTAACTTGTATTAACAGATCGCATAGGAAGACTCTAAAAAAAAAAAACGTGTCTTTGGTAAATGGAACAACCATAGGCAAACTTTCGCAACAGAATATTCCAACTCTGCATAATGTTTTTCTTGTTCCATTCTACAAATCTGTTTACTTACTACGCTCGGCGTAAATTGTTTGAGTAGTCGAAGTCAGTTTATGAAGAAAATTGTCGTAAATCGTAAAAGTTGCAGAAAAGCGAAGGGAGGTTGGAGGGGAAAAGTTGTTGTGACAAAGGGATTGTAATGGGAAAGTTAGCACTTTGATTTTGACAATTTTTAAAGGTGTAACAAGGGTCGTATTTTTTCTACTGTACTTAGTTAGATAATAATAGTAGTTATTATATGCTACAAGTTTGGTAAGTTATTGTTTTTAAAGTTTCGAGTAAGTTATTGCTCTTATCCACGTGTATCATACTACGTTTTTCAATGCATAGTGTGATTAAATAAAAGATACATGATTAAAGAAAAAAGTTATTATTAAAAATCTTAAAGTTAAAATTATTAAAGTATTAGTAAGTAAGTACGGAAAACCTCAGATATTTTGATTTTTTCGCAACATTTTTGCGTAGTGTGAAAAAACTGAAAATCAGATCGGAGAACTGTTTGTTTTACAATGTTGTTAGATGTGTTATTATGGTTCTGAAATATATTCTGTAATTGTTATGACACTAATTAAACCACAATAGTGATAATGCAGCAATGCTATTCGAGAGTTTTTCTTGAAACTTTTGATTTTTTTCTGAGGTCGCTATAAAAAATTACAGCAATTGCTTTAATAAAATACCTTACAGACTCACAGAAAAATTAGGTAACTCAAATATATCGTCCTGTTGTATGTAATATTTTCTTTTTGTTTCTGTTTTTCAGGTAAACATGTGCAATATATGTATATTCAGATTTTTGTAATTAACCCGTCAGCTTATATAAGGTACGATCGTACCGCGAGTCTATTGTATTCAATTGTCATCTCAATTCAATAATTCTACGGGTGAAGATATTAGGTGCTACTTATGTTGCATGCTAAATGACGTTACCCTGCGAGGTGTCCACGGAAGACCAGCGTCGTGGTACAGAATGGTGCCGAGACACTTGCTGAGTGGAGGCCTTTTGGGTGTCACTTCTGTTTCGTTTGTTATTGATTATATTGTATTTTAGTTGTGTTACACCAATAAAGTTTTTTTTCTTTATCTATTTTTTCTATAATGATCTAATTCCTCATTGTATAGAGTAGAAAGTCATATACCACCGCAGGTCTTACTATACAAGGTGACTTTTTGATCATCGTCCAAATTCATACTGGTGGCTTGGTAAGTGATCAGTATCATGAATCAATAACAATTTTGGTGAAATTCGTAAAATTAAATTTCGACTCCCCATAGTGATTCACTCGGGACTGGAAGTGAATTTCTATGGGAAGCCGAAATTTCATTTTACGAATTTCACAAAAATTGTTATTGATCCAAGATACTGACCACTTATCAAGCCTCCAGTATGAATTCGGACGATGATCAAAAAGTCACCTTGTATATTACTAAATAAGGGTAATAATACCAATGAAGGTGTCTACCAACTGAAACGTTCTGTTGACCCGCATTTCGCTATTGGTACACTCGCTACAGTAAATGGGCCCGCGTGAATTTCCCCTGTAGTACATAATTTTCACGACCAGCTAGCAAAACGTCACCTAGTATAATTTCACTTAACGACAATCAACTTTGTATCTTGTTATTGTGACCCAGTTCCCCGGGAAAGTGCGGGCCTGCTTTATCTTCGACGTCTTTCACGACAAACGGGTATTCTCGATCTATTTCCGAACAGTTTGCCTCGCAGTCGGTCAACCAGTGATAGGTCGTTTGGATTTGTCGTTTGTTATAAATAGTATTAAAGTAGAATTAAAGTAGTATTAATACTGACATTGAATCCAGTTTTTCAAACTTCATGCTACAAAAGTAAACCACCGAACGCACCTAAAACTTCTAAAATGGAAAAGAAAAACAATTGCTAATAGAAACTGAGTAGTACATTATTTTTGAATGCAAGTGCTCGTAGATGCCCACTTTTTATGTATCAAAACCGAACAGAAAGTCGATTATTTTGCCCCAGGGCTGTATTATTATTTTTTTTTTAATTTGGTTACAATGGTTGGCTAACCTGCAACCTTTCCTGTGTACCATAAATTTTATACTTTTTTTCCCTCTGTTTAACGGCTCTGGATACAGTCCTTTTGAGCCAATCATAATTTAAAGTTCACAAGATTATATTTGTTTTATTTCCTCACACTACGCATTGAAAAACGTAGTATGATACACGGGCGTAAGAGCAATAAATTACTCGCTACGCTCGTGTTTTAAATCGTCCTCGTAATTTATTCATTTTCGCCCTTGTAGCATAAGCTACTATTATAGCGAAGTGAGTTTATCGTTTGTACGAGTAAAAATTAGAAAAGTCGTGTAAAATAATTTATTCAGTTTCAGTAGGATACAGAGCATGGATAAAGTCGAACCTGGATCTCAATATTGAGAGGCCAGCGTTCTACCCCTGAGCTACCGCCACATGAAACAATGACTTTTTCGGAATTTATGTGCTTAGTATTTGTTCTTACCACTTTCTGGACAGTGAAGGATAACATCGTAAGGAAACCTGGATGCTAAATTATTTTTACATACGGCTTGAACACTCACGTGTGATTGTTGTTGACTATATGCCAACCGTTTCACCGATACAATTTCGGCATTATCATATCAAGGCGAGTTAAAGTTATTATCAAGTTTGACAACGACGGTGAACGCCGCGAGTTTTAATAATATTAAACCTGCATGCCCTAAAAAGCGTGTATTTGTGAACGAAGTACGGCGATAGGGCTCACCAAGTCACCACCCATCACGTTAGTAATGTACTCTTTGGTTAGGACGTAATAATAGTCGGTGAATTGCGGGTGTAACTTGTATATGGATGGACTGTGACTTGTATTCCACAGTTCACACTCGGAACACTTCTGACACCCCCTCGGGGATTCATGTCGTGACGATATATTATATTATTATTACTATGGATAAATTTATGTAGAATATAAGTCATATAAGAATATAAGTAACACACGCAGTGTATGAGTACTTACATAGAGATATCCCAAATGGCTGTTTTCATTAAAAAAAACTATAGAAATCGAAACACAAAAAGTATTGGGTATTTCATCTCTATACTAAATTCCATTCCAATACAAACTTCTTATACAAACAATATATTCCAAAGGCAAACTTGGTGCACCCAGCTGTCTGGTTCACGCGTGCTACATCTCCTACGCCACTGATAGCCTTTCTGTGGCAGTATACTGCCCATATTGAGCACTAACATATGCTAGCTGTGACTCAGAAGTGCGTTCATTAAATAACCCTGGGCTGGGTAGGAACACTGGGGTTGTAACGCTGAGTTTTTGAACGGGTTTCATCGTGTAGCGACACTCCAAACGTCAATTGTCATTTTAGCATTATATTTAGTACTAGCTTCTGCCCGCGGCTTCGCTCGCGTGGCCTACAGGAAACAAATAACATTTTTTTCAGAAACAAACATTACAAGTGCTCTCACTCCCTCTGGGAGTCAAGGTGTAGTGCACGGCCGAAAAACTTGCATGTTCGGACTACGAACGTGCCCTGCTCGGCTTTCGGCCACGCGGGCGCGTTCTCCGTCCTCACATGTTCGTTTTTCGGCCTCGCCAGAGTGCCAAAGTTTTTCCGAAAAAGTGTCAAAATCCCTATCAGTTGTCAAAAAATGTCAAATTTAAATACGGAAGCGTAGTCGGCGACCCCGAATGCCCCTTGATACCGAGTTTCATGCAAATCGGAATACTTTTTTGGACCTGTCACGATACTGTCAAAACCTGTCAAATTCAAATTTTATTTTTTGGTCCTGCAGCCCCAGCTTGACCGATCACTATTGTTGAAACCCGAACTCCTTACAATTAGCCGTTCGGGAGATATGGCTGATCAAAATTTTGGCAAATTTTTTTCGACTTTTTTTTTACCGTCATCTAGATCTCGTCGAGCGCTTTTCTTAGAGTACCATGAACATGGGTCTAGCATCAGCCATTTGGGAGATACGGGCCTGTAAAGTTTCGACACTTTCGGCTGGTAGATCTCATCGAGACCTTTTCCTAGGCACCCATCAACATGGGTCTAACTCCAGCCGTTTGGGAGATACAGGCCGTCAAAGTTTTGACATCAGACATTTTTTTTGGCACCCCGTGGTCCGTTCCAAAGATATTTTAATGGGATATAGACAGATATAGATAGATAGATAGATAGATAGACAGATAGATAGATAGATTGTGGATATATAGATAGATTGAAACCTCAAAAAGAAAAAATGGAAACCTAATAGGATTACTTGTGTGGCTCACTGTCTGTCCGTCTGTTACAGCCGATTTGCTCGGGCACACATACTTTTACGAATTTTCATGTCCACTATATTAAATTTCAAAATCGATGCTATTTTCGTAATTAACGTCCCAAAAAACCATAAAAACGACACCCATATTGTGTATTGATATTTACAAATTCAACATTTCAACCCCATCGCACCCCTACAGGGGATGATAGTATTTCACATCCACCACGTTGGATTTAGAAATCGTTGTTGTTTTCGTAATCAGCGACCCAATAAACCATACAAACGATACCCATGTTGATTTTCAGACTTTGTCACCCCATTTCCCCCTTTTAGGGGTTGAATTCTGACAAAACCTGAAACACGTATTTACTCATTTATAGATAGGAGTACTCCTGTGAAGTCTCGATTAAAATAGTCTAACTAATCTTGTTTCCCCATACAAACTTTGGACCCCCGTTTCACCCCCTTAGGGGATGAATTTTGAAAAATCCTTTCTTAGTGGATGCCTACACTATATAAGGTATCTAAATGCAAAATTTCAAATCTCTAGGACCAGCGCTTTAGGCTGTGCGTTGATATATCAGTCAGTCAGTCAGTCAGTCAGTCAGTCAGTCAGTCAGGACTTTGAATTTTATATATACAGATAATAACGGTGAGAGGACCCCCTGTACGAAATTTAACGTAAATTATCAACTATAATGTTGAAAAGACCCCCTCGGTACGAAAATTACCGTCATGTCATTTACGAAAATTAACGTGAATGTCAGGTGATATTTGGAGCTTATACGAACCTTGCGAACCCTGCTCAGAGTTGATGTTGAAAAATTCAACACCAGTGTAGCGACACTGTCATTTTTGAACGGTCGGTGTTGAGACGCGTGTTCATTATTGAACGGGTTAGTGTTGCGACCCGGGTAGGAAACCCAACTCGGTGTGAGTTTATGAACGACTATCAGGAGTATCCTATTGCGATGGCAATTTACGAGGTTTTGTATTGCTTGTGATTAATGCGAGGATGCTGGGAGCTAATGCGTCATATGGGAATTGTTGAACTTGATAATTAGTCTAGTTTATTTGTTGTCAGTAAGTCATGAGCAATTTATTCTGTACAGCATTACCACAGTATCGATGTCTATACTGTGGCATTATTGTGTGCTGAATGGTTTATACTTTATATTATGTTAAGAGGATGGCATGCCCTAGCAACTTTTTTATTACCCGTCCAGCACAATAAGTCTAATGGCAAAGGCCTTATTCGCTTTTCATAGAGGCGATTATAGGTTGGCTCTTTGGCCTCTTGTTCTTGGTCGCGTAATACTAGTGATCACTGATCACGCAGCGAAACAACAAATTGGTGTGATTTTAGCTAATACTGAAATATTTTGTAGGGAAAAAAATATTGGATTTAGGTAACATACCTTCATAAAAAAATCAAGTTGATCTCTTAACCGCGATTTTGAAACGAACGTTTGAAAACCAAAAAAAAAGAGGGTGAAAAACTTTTTTTTTTGACAAAAGTATAAATCTTAATACCTACTTTGTTTGTAGGTGGAATCCCTAGATAAAAGATCGGTAAATCAAATATATTTTCTTCAATATGAGGAGAGACCTAGTTTCTTACAATGAACCCTTGAAAACCTGGTGTTGTTGATGTTCTAGCGTCAGGTGTACCGTTAAATAAACATCATCGTATGGTTTGTAATTTGTATCACGGTAAAAAATCAGTTTGAAAATTATGTTTCGGTGCTGACACACCCGAATCATTTCCATCCACCCATAGAGGAAAACATGGCTATCTCTATGGATCAACCATACAATAGTATTATGATATCTATGCCATCAACTCACAAAACGTTCTTATTCTATGCATGAACTCTAGCGAAAACAAAACTGAACTACGAAAACAAAAGACAGGGAAAAAAACAAAGAGTCATCATAATGTTCCTGTGGTGTTCGAAATTTGAATACAAGCGGTGGGGCGTGAATGCGCCCTAATTGTCCGTTCTTTTCGAATTTTGATTGCATGTCACCTCTTTGTTTTACATCCTTTTGTTTGTCAATCGACGTCGTGTGCAAGCGCAGTGATTTACGGTAAGGAAGGAAATAAATTTAAATGCTTACAATAACACCCGTCGGTTGGATTCGATCAAGTGTAAAAACTTGTGACCAGAAAAGTAATTAATTTCATTTTTATTAGGGAACAAAAATAAAGTTTTGCCCAAAAAGTGGGAAGCGGAATTTAAATTCTCCTTTTAGCAGGTTTATTTGGCCTCTTTTCCGATAATATCGATAAAGTGGAACGGTAACGCTGCGGAAATGGTCTACTGCAATTTTATGATCACGACATCCTGTGAAAATTGTTTTGTATGTCTATAAATAATACCGTTGTATGAATAATTGAATATGCAGTAATATATTTATAGACATGGGTAATGCAACGTGTTGAAAAAAGCCGGTCAAGTGCGAGTCAGACGTGCAACTAGGATACCTTATTTCGTCAGATATGTATGGGGAAAGTCAGAAAATAGACTTATTTAAAAATGTATTGATTGTACCAATTAATTACAAAAGGAAAAATATATCGTTGTTAAATTTTTCAAGGAAAATGACTTATGTACTTCGGGTATATATGGAAAAAACAAAACCCAAGATTATATAGTCAAAATCCATAGGCAGAAACTGATTATAATGTTCCGTGTATTCATGAAATACACAGAAAAGAAACACCCATATTTTTTTACATATCGCCTTAACGATCTTCCATATTTTTAAAGGATCAGGATTTTATTTTGACATGTATTTTTTAGAGCGAGACCGAAGCACGCATACCGCAGACAAATGTTATCCCGCGGGATCGGAACCCACGACCTCCAGATTAGCGGTCGAGACTTTACAACCACTAGACCACAGAGGTGGTCAAAATAAACGGTTATTATTTAATTTAATTACGTCACAATAAATAATGGCCTGAATTTTCCAATTATGGTGACGTTTTTACTGACGAGACAACTCTCACTATAGCACGAGCTGTAATATTGGTTGTGGTGGCTATTATATTACCAAATTAGCTCATGCAATTTGCATGCGCCGGCGCCGCGCGACATCCGACGGACAGACAGACAATTGATTGATATTCGCGATAATCGTTATCGATATTTTTAGTACTACGTGACCGGACGGGTGACCACTGGACAAGTCGGCTAGCTAGTTTTTTAGTCGATTTGCTCATTTGTTTTAGGTAACCTGGGCTAGAATATCAAAGAAAGATGCCTAGTTAATTACACTCGTTCCTATTTATTGGATGATCATTATTGAGGCTAGTTAAATTGATAACAGTTGGTTACAGTTCGGTTATTATTTGAGGTATTGAGGCATCATAATTATGATCACTTTGATTTTGTACACAATTATATCTTGCTTGCCAGATTGGTGAACGTAGGGTGGTCCAAAATTGGCAAAGATGTGAGGTCGTGGTTTTGAGCCCAACTAGTTCAAAATTATGCGAGCTTTTTCTTGATCTAGCTCATATTTATTTATTTTAACCAATGGCAGATCAGCCCCCCTATTCTGTATCTTAAGTTGCCAACTGGACAGGGTGGCTATCGTCAAAAACACAGATAAAAACTAAACTTTCAAAATTGGTTTTAGTGGGTATGAAACTATTTACGAACTGTGTCGTCACTTCAAGTGCTAACATGCCCTTAGACAATCGGAATTCGATAGTATATCTATGTTTTTGATGATAGACACCCAGTCCAGAAGGCAACTAGAGATACATAATAGGCCCGCTGGTCTCATGTCCACCCAATAACTACCTAATTTACTACTTCACGACCACTTGTTACTTGAAATTTATTTCCTAAAAAATAAACTAAACTAAGTCCAGTTTAGAATTAATCATCGCGTGGGGTATGCACTAAGTGTTGCAATGCGCAGTTATTAATTAAGCCGAGCCCTAGTTTTTAGGTCAGACAATAATTATGTGCCGCAAATGTCACTCGCTAACACGGACTAACACTCAGCTAGTTTAGGCCACAATTACACTGAATAATAAGCGAGTATACTATACTATTGTCAGAGCTACATTTGACTACTTTACTATCCCATCATCATATCATATCATATCATATCATTTATTCATCAGACAACATGCGTCCATTATGTTAGTAACAATATACTTATTCAATATTAATAACTAGGAGTGATCTTGTCCGGTCAACCAGTTTAAGCATCAACGGGTTGTCGAATCGATCGGGTATAACTTGTAGGAGGGTGTTGGGGCTGCCGCAGTTCCAGTTCCATCAGTTTTGATCTGATTTATCTACGGCTTTCAGCGCGAAAAACATAAGATTCTGTGTTCTTTTTAGGTAGGTAGACCTAGAAATTTGGCAAAAGTTTAAAAATCCTATTCATGGATTCATGAATGAAAATTGCCGACATTGGCAAATGTGTGAGTTCACCAGAGTTCGTGCAATGTCAATGGTTGTAGGTTGATAAAAACTAAACAGTGATTGGATCTCTACCTTTTATTTGTTTTTGTCTGAAACATACATGCTCATAGGATTATATTAATATATCTATCACTGTACCATATTATATGCACTATCTTACAAGTAAATGATCAGATTTTAATCGCTCGCTGGTAGTGGAATTGTATCATTACCTCAATATGTAAGGATGTTAAGGCGCTACGGAAAAAAATCGACACTTTTAGAACTTCTATATCTACTTCGGTAAACAATGTATAATTTAGATAAAATAGTATATTATTTTTGGAATCTTTCTCTAGGGATCTGTTAAAACAGAAACGCAATTGGAGAATTTCGGCTCGATAGAAATATTTATTGAAATTAGGTCTTTATCGACACCAATTCTCCTGGTTTGACAATTTAGAATGACATATGGACTGCAATTATATATTATTAGATGGGTTTCAACAGTATCTAGGACCTGGTTAAACGAAATTTTGATAGCATTTTTAGTACATTTTATATTAATAAAAAACCGACTTTTTGCTACTTTTCCACGAATCCGTCCCTCTCGCACTGAAGGTTTTTTCGCATATGAAGTAACAGGGACGCTAAAACTTTTGCATATCGCCTTAATCTATGTATCAAGCTATAAAACGTATGCCATTGAAAATGTTTTCCAACTATACTTCTAAGCCTTCTCATTCTCATACATCTGTAATTTTTTAAACGTCCTAACGCCCTATCGCCGTACTTCGGTCACAAATACACGCTTTTTAGGGCATGCAGGTTTCCTTCCGATGTTATCCTTCACTGTCCAGCAAGTGGTAAGAACAAATCCTAAGCACATAAATTTTGTCCGTCCCTGGGAACAAACTATAGTCTATGTCCAAGTAAAGGGTCCAATCAGTACAATAGTGAAAGAATATTCAAAATCGGCAGTAGTTCCATAGATTCCTCCCTGCCCCCTACATACAAACAAACAAACCTTACCGCCTTGTAATTTTATAGACATAAAGATAGCAACTTCTTGTGTTTATGGGATAATATTCGGTATTCAATTAAAGGATGAAGGTATTTTTTATATATACATTTTTAGTGTTCTAAAAATAAATATTTATATTTTGCTATAAGCTTTTGATTTAATTTAATACTTATACACTAAAAGAAATAACAAGATAAATATTTTCCAGATATATTTATATCTTGTTATTTATCTTGTGTGTAGGTATGAGTATTAAATTAAAAAGTATTCTAGAAGTGTCTTTATTGTTCAAGTGCTATTTTATGAACATGAAAGACTTGAATAGTGCTCTTACGAGTAAAACAGGACTTTAACTATACTAAAGGTACTTCTTACATCCAATTCAGTATCTTTTAGAACAAGTAATTTTATAATCAACCGGTAATTCTGTCAATTACCATAAAAACTTAACGTTCTTGTAAGGGCGTATAGCGTGGTATGTAGAAAGCAATTCTACCACTTTACCCGTGTTCTTAATACTTGAAGTCATTCGGACATGAAATTAATATGATTTTTATAGTTTTTTTAAATCTTCTTATAATAGTTAGTAGGTTGAGAGTACCAGATTTTATTTGATTTAATTATAATTCTAGTTCGAAATTATAGTTCGATAAGGTGCAGGTAAATTACGGCAGTTATCGTAAATAAAATAGTAAAATTGATTTAAAGTATTCGAGTGTGAAATTATGTTCGTATTCGTAATAATAAAAAGTTCAACGATTCTCAATAATATAGTCATTTCGAAATATTTAAATATTTTATACTACACATGCTCGGAAAGTACCTTCTTACTTTTTTGAAAACGATGTAGAAAATACGTCATTAATGTCATACAAATATGCGGGCGGAAAAAGTGTATGAAAATTCATTGTTAACGTGCTTGAGCGGGCAGAAAAAGTATATGCAAATCCATTGTTAAAATGCTGTTTTTTTTTTATTAACATAAAGAATGAGCAAGTGGCCAAGTGACCAGTATTATTTTGCAAATCCGTACATAAAACTCGAAAAATGATACTGGCCACTTGCTTTGCTTGTACATAATAAAAAATAAGAAGGAAATAAAAAGTGACAATCGCACGCGAGTCAGTCGGTTTCTTTTATTGTATATATTTATACTATTATCTCATTTGTAGCATTATTCAAGACAGTTTTTTTTTTTGCCAATAAACAGAATATTTATACCTCTGGCTTTATACAAAGTATGTAATATTTTTTCATAGTAATACTTTTTAGACGAGATACTATCGCATGTCACGGTCCGAATTAAAACAGTTTCGCATGTAACATCGCGAGTAAACCACTAAAACCGCTGAAACTACTTTCAGGGCGCGGTCCGAATCGTGCCTGAAAGCCTTTTAAAGGCTTGGTCCGATTTCTGCACGCAACGTATACGAACTACAGAACATGGTCCTTATTTTAAAACATTAAAGACTATTTTAATTGATCAAGTATACATGAAATTTATAGTTTTACGAAGGATATTCAGTGACACAACAGTATTTTTGATTTATTCTTGTTATGATTTACAATCCTATTGTTAGCTTTTGTGGCTGGGGGAAGCTTTCTCTATCTCAAGAACTTTATTTGTTGTTTGAGGTGTTTTTTGAAGCATTGTAATGTAATCGTAACTTTTTATCCGGTAAAATATTGTGGTTTGGAGGGTTCTATTTATTAATAGTTTTATGAGATAAAGAATCGTTTTCGAAGGTAGTCAGGTAACTATGCAACGTCAGTTTGAAGTTCAAATCAATAATTGCGCTTATCGCTTAATCTGATTGTGGTACTTGGTAGTACAGTAGTAACCAAAGATTTAAAACAAAAACTTACACTCGTTAAGTCTTGGGAGTACGGGTTAGCCTTGCTTGAAAAGTGCTCAGTCATTTATTTTCCTGGTCTGCGTTTTGATTTGAGATATAAAACTGCATTTTGCAAATCCTTCACCGGATACAGCCATCAATTTGAGAAGATAGTGGCATGCAATAAACATTTCTGAACATATCGCTGTGACATTGAAATCGCATTACACTTTTAAATCTCCATCTCTGGCAGAATGTTGCCTGATGTACGAGTATGATTAAAAAGACGGTTCGTTCACTGAAAAATCGCAAGCTTACTGTGTACTCGTTCATCGGTCATTATTAATAAGGGCGGGTTGATAGGGATTTTTTGCCACTAGGGATGTGCCTTGACATTTTTAACTATGACACAGTGGTGTGCTTGACACTAGGGATGTACCGTAAAACGAGGTCGCGAGCCCGAAAGATGAACGAGTTCGTTACTACGGGCGAGTTCGTAGTGATGACCTAGGGATGTGCTTTGACATTTATTTCAATGGTACGAACCCATTTGTATTAATCAAAGTACGGAACTCTCAGGGCGCCAGTTCTACTCACACTTGACTGGCTTTTTATACATTTTTGGTATTTGCCTACCCCTCTGGGAGACAGACGCAAGTATAATATACATATGTATACATACACGTATGTATGTATACATATAAGTATGTATGTATACATATAAGTATGTACGAATTTTATTTCCAAGTTCAGATACTTACGCTAAATAAAACGGGCCCATCGAGACTGAGACAATTCAGTAAGCAATACATCATACTTCTATCTCCAACATTTTAATTAGTTACCAACGATCACGCTAACGGATCCGCCATTGTTGATTATGATTAATCGACTTACCAGAGCAAAAATATCCTCATTATTTCTTAGGAAAATGTAACTAGCTGTATGAAAGGTTCATCGGTCTATAAGAATAATACAACCATAATCTGATCGGTTCATAACAATCATACAATTATTTAGTTTTAAATTAAGTAACTTTTTTGTTATTTATGTTTAAAATATCTTTCTTAACTAATAAAAAAATAAACAAGGTGACCAAATTCTTACTAGAGACTTAGTAAGTGTTCAGTATCATGGATCAGTAACAATTTTTGTGATAATCGTAATAAGATATTTCCACTTCCCATAGTGATTGAATCGGGGCTTGGAATCACTATGGAAAGTCAAAATTTCTTTTTACGAAATTTGTACAAATATTGTTATTATTGATCCAGGACACTGATCACTTACCCAGCCTCCAGTAAGAATTTAGACGATGTTCAAAAAGTATCCTTGTTTATTATATTAGCATGGATCTCGTTATGAACATCTGTATATAAACCAACTTGTATTTCTCTTAGAACCTTGAATCTTATGTCAGTAAAAACAAAGCTCATATTAGAACAATTGGAAGGAATAATGCGTACATTGAACTTTACTACACAGTTGTAGGTATTAAAGATGATCCAGCGTAAATAAACATCTGGATTTCATCAGCTCACAAATTGTTTCGCACTGCATAAAATATGCATACTGGAAACAAAGAGATTGCAAAATATCACTCACAATATGATAATAATATCTAGTCGGTGCTCAATCAGCTCATTAGAAGAATTTCCTTGGATTTAACGCGATGTTATTAATTATCTTATTTGTGATGCTGGACTTCTATAACAAGTTTTTTTTTTATTGTTAATGGACTTTATTGACTGAGAGCTGACGACCTCAGAGGTCGGGTAACTTTATCGTCAATGAGTCTAATGAGACACCCTTTTGCCAAAATCGTCTAGCTGGTAGGCCGCACGTGGTGGGTTCAGGAGGACTTATGAGGAGGAGGCAAGACCGTGACTTATTATCCAGACTTTCAAACTTGGGAGCCTGGTTGCGGGGGGTGCGGAGAGTTCTTCCCCAAATTCGGAAGTCTGGATACTGTGTAGCACCGTTTCCCCCCTCTTCCCTCCATAACTCTTGAAACCACTCAGGGGGAGAGAGTGGGGAAAGCTGCGACTTAGTATCTAGATTTCCGAATTTGGGGAAGGGTTGCTGGGGATAGGGAGAGAAGGGGACCTTTGGGCAAAATTCTCTATGCCCTATAGTTTAGTTTAGATTTTCGGAAAATCCTTTTCCCCATACTGATTATTGAACAATCATAACGCGCTACCCTGAAAAAAAAAAACTAGAATTTTATTTATATATACAGAACCCCATCTCTCTAGGAAATAATAAAATTCATTGTCTTTCACTAGACTTTCAAAAAATTATTTCAATGTTCGTCGTATACATAATGAACGGGGTTCCGTAAAAGCTGACGTCGTTCTCGGATCTGAAAAAGTACTTGAGGATGAGCTCGTCTCCTACATGAAGATTTTTATGAAATTCAGTAGCGTTTAAAAAGGTAAAAACAATACTAAAATTATTTTTTCGATACCCCTAAAAATTACGAAGTTATTGGCAATCAAATTGAGTTTAACGGCATGTATCCGACTGGGTAAATGTAAAATTTAAACGGTCAAAGTGTCATTTCTGACAAGGTTTATGTACTGTAACTTTTCACTCGGGTGGTTGTGGAACGGTTGACAGTTAAATTTTACATTTACCCGGGCTTTTATGAACGCAACCTAAAAGTGATAAATATCGCTATCGCCAACTTTGATAATAAAAGGAAATTTTCAAAAATTCAAAAGGTTTTGTGCTTTGCAATAACTAATATACTTATAATAGGTCTTTACATATGAAATAGCCGTTTTCTATTGAGAATTTGAAGGAAACTCAATTTTTAGTACTAACATTTTTTTTTTTTTTTTAGGAATGACAAATCCAAATTATGTAATTTATTTTGTGTATGCACGAGACAACATTAATCTAACAGCAACATTAATTTAATTTTTGAAAAGTGTCAGCTGTAAAAAAATATTATGAATCTTATCATGGAAATGCATGGTATTTAGTATGAACTGTTTTTGAAATTTTTATTTTGGTTACCATACTGACAATAAAAACAGATGTAATACCTTAAAATCATCTTTCAAACAAAAAACAAATAATGGAAATGGCTATTCAATTATAGAAACTACGAACTCATGAATCTGTAAGAAACTTTCGGTAATCTCACATGTAAAGACCTATTATTGCACTACAGGAGAAGTTGACATTCTATTATTTTGACATAACATGACTATGACATTTTAAATTTCATGTTTCAATACTAAATCTAATAATTATTGCAATTGGGTTCACCCGTAATAATTATTATAATAAACAAATAATAAAATAAATAGATTACCACAACAATGAGTTTAAAAATGGAATACTAATAAGCAAAGTAGCCATTCCCACACACGCCCACAATACATTAGATAATTAAATACCTTTGTATCAGCAACTTCATCCGATAAAGGCGTTTCCGATTTATCTATAGTATTCGTTATAACATCGAAATGTTCGATGTAATTCATCGGACTATTCAATTCGAGACCACACCGATGTTTAATGTCTCTTTTAAATCGATTTTATTTGGTTTAATGGTCGATTTATTTTCAAGTAACGCCTTCTTCTGGTTTTATTGAAATACACATAATGTCATTAAAATCTAGGACGCCAAAGACTTCACACACAAAAAAAAAACATAAAATTTGAATCATTGAACGGTTTCACGTTGTTGTGCATGGACACAATTAGAAATATTGGAGTGATTAGAAAGGGTTCTCTGTTTTGAATTAAGTTTTTCATCACCAATCAAGTTGGCTATCTGCCACTAATAAAAGTTTTGAAAGATTGAGGAAATCAAACTGGTTGATATGATTTGGTGCATTTTTTCGTGTTTTCTTGTCTACATTATGGTACACATTTTATTTTATTTATTTGTGTAGCTTTACAGACTAGATCTAATGCACTATACAATTATTAAAAACTACGGAACCCTTAAAGAAGGATAAAAATAGAATATAGAATTCTGTATAGAAAGATAATTATTAAAAAAATAATACATAATATAAATAAAATATCAACCAAAATTTACTTACGTTCTCCGATGTGCCCCTCTGTGGAAATCCGAAAATCTGACGAACAGTTTGGACGAACTAATAAAAGATACATTATCCAAAATTCTAAATTGCACATTGGATGAGCGTACCTGGACCCAGGCCACCCTACCAGTCAGGATGGGAGGCCTGGGTATACGTAAAATTTCTAGTGTTGCACTCCCGGCCTTCCTGTCCTCGGCTCATATAGCACTCGCGACCTCTACGGTACTATAATAAGCCCGTCACTTGGTGATGTTGAGGTCGCAGGCTTGGCTGAGGCCAGGAATGCCTGGATGAATTCCTCACCAAATCTAATTCCCCCAGCTAATCCAAAATTACAAAGGTTATGGGATGAGCCCTTGTGCAAACAAGTTCAAACACAGCTCCTTGAAACTTCTCCCAACATCGCTGACAGGGCTCGTCTCTTAGCCACTAGCACACCAGAGTCGGGTTACTGGCTGAATGCGTTGCCTTCACCAAACATCGGCACTCTGTTGGATAGGACAACTTTAACTTTGGCCGTAAGCCTGCGACTGGGTACAAAAACAAACCAACCTCATCGCTGCCGCTGTGGGGAGAGCGTCGACCCACTTGGTCACCACGGTCTGTCTTGCCAATTCAGCGCCGGCCGCCTCGCGCGTCACGCTAATCTGAACGACATCATCCGCCGGGCCCTTGCCAGCTGTAGCGTCCCAGCTACTACAGAACCGTACGGGCTCTCTCGGGACGACGGGAAGAGGCCCGACGGAATGACATTGATGCCGTGGAAATGTGGCAGGTCTTTGGTGTGGGATGCGACTTGTGTTGATACACTAGCCTCATCCTACTTACCAATGACCTGCTCCAAGGCGGGCGCCGCGGCGGAAGGAGCTGAAAAAAAGAAGCGGCGCAGATATGTAGCCCTGAGTACGGACTATATGTTTGCGCCCTTCGGCGTTGAGACACTCGGACCGTGGGGACCGAGTGCACATTCTTTATATAAAGATTTATCAAAACGCCTGGTCGATGCCTCCGGGGACCCTCGGGCTGGGGCTTACCTCGGCCAGAGAATTAGTCTGGCCATACAACGAGGTAACGCTGCCAGCCTGCTAGGTACTCTCCCGCACGACGGCGGCGACCTTGATATAATTTTTTATTTAGTTTAATTTTAAATATTATTTAGTTTTAATTTTATAATTTTTTATTGTTATGTATTTGATTTGTTGTGTAATAAATAAGTTCAAATATCAACAATAAACATTATGTAAGAACGTTGTCATTGAGATTTCATCTTCACAACTAATCTTGTGACAGAGGGGATTCTATCGTTTTTCAGTCAAAAGTCAATTGTTGAATTTAAAAAAATTTGTTACTGAGCCAGTCACATCATTTCATTTCATAATTAAGATGCCTGAAGAGCAATCCTAGTTCATACAAACGAAATACTAAAACCATTTGTAAATCACAGATATTCTTAGGGTAGTGTGTATTTATTCCGATTTCATTAAAAAATATCTAAGTAGTACCAAATATATATTTTGAAAGGACACTGATTTAAAGACGATATCATAAGAAATTTTAAATTTGTATAGAAAGCTTATTTTTCTCATATTTCATTTTTAAATCAGTCTTCGTTTTTAATATATATTTAGGAACCTAGATACTCTGTAATGAAATCGGTATAAATACACACAACCTTAAGTTTATCTATTATGTAAGTACAAATGGCTTTGGTATTTCGTTTGTATGAGCTAGGATTGCTCCGCCGGCGTCTTAAGTACTCCATAACTTTAAGTACTCAAAATACGATCATGAGTTTGCAAAATTATCAAAGCAACTATAGGAAGAGATCTTCATGTGTAACCCGTTTAGTTATGAATTTTATCTAACAATTGAAGAGTAAAACAGAGCACGGTCGCGCAGTGTAAAATTGGACGGGGTAAATCAGCCAAATACTAAATTCCTACAAAAGAGGCGGTATAATGCTACAAAGCATTACAAGAAAGGGCTGGCTAAAATTGCTCTGCCATTGTTAGAAGGCATCAAATCAACAGGTTATAATGATGGTTCGTATGAATTTGTCGTGTGCACAAACCGGCACGCAGCAATTAGTATAGCAAACGAACTGTGAAATGTGCCTACCAACTGACATAGCAAATTGACTTTTGTGACTTAAAATATAAGGTGTTATTGAAAATATTACATAGCTTAGAGCTAGTTGAATGGTTAAAAGCCACAACAATGATACGGAAGCAACTGTGTAAGCACTTACTGAACTTTAAGCTGGCAAACAAATAATTTGCGAGTTTGCGGTTAACGAAATGATTAGCGAAATAATTAGTTTCCAGTTTTGGCACAAAAATGTAATTTAAAAGGAAACATAAACTTTGGTAGATATAGGCAGCCAGCTTTTGTATTTTTCCTTTAATATCGAAATAAACATTAAACGAAATTTAAAGCTTATTACAGGACTAGATACACAAAGGAGAGCGCTTGTATGAAAATGTAAACATATAAGTTTTCTTTAATTACAAAATATTTCATCGTCTTTATTTGAACAATAAAGTAGGGTAAGTCCGGAATAGTTGCCCCACTTTTAAAATTTCATATATTATATTTCTTTAAATAAAAAGCAATGTGGTTAATGTTAAATAGATAGCTTCTATGATTCTTTTTGTATATTCATTTGGTATTTGTTACAAGAAAACATTTACATTTCTATTTTTATGTGTACTTATTTTTTTTGATAGACGCCTCATGTATGGGAAAGGTGTTAGATTGGATTTAAAAAAATACATCAAGTTTATGATTAAACAATTTTATTTAATGTCTACATAGCGTTTTTGACGAAATACCAAAAGTCCGTAATATTTAATTAATTCCTATCATATTTTTCTCCAATTCTTCTACAGCAACCAGCCCCCCTATTCTGTATCTTAGGTTGCCAACTGGACAGGGTGCCTATCGTCAAAAATATAGATAAAAACTAAACTTTCAAAATTGCTTTTAGTGGGTGTCGAACTATTTACGAACTGTGTCGTCACTTCAAGTGCTAACATACCCTTAGACAATCGGAATTCGATATACTTATCTATGTTTTTGATGATAGACACCCAGTCCAGAAGGCAACTAGAGATACATAATAGGCCCGCAGATCTTCTTCAGTCCAGTCCCCGTAGCACAGTGTTTAATCGCGCGCGACGCGACTTAGTTGAATCATAAGTGCGATGGGCGTGACATACTGTTTAATCGCAAAAATATCGTGTCACGCTCCTCGCACTTGTGATTCAACAAAGGTGTGTCGCGCGCGATCATACACTTTGCTACGGGTGCAGGTAACTATTTGCTATTGAAAAACTGGTTTTCTTTTGTATTTGTGTGGCATGACGACCCTGTAAAATAGTTTGGTGCTTGTAAGAGACAATAATTACAAAAAATAAATCTCCACGGTTTTTTCAATAAAAAAAACTAAAATACAAAATACATAAACACACAAAATCATCAAAAATGTACTAACGATATAAGACTGAACAAATAATAACATTAAAAAAAAATTATAATAAAAGACACAAACAATCGCAAAAAAGACAACTAAAATCGCGCTGTACCAAAATTTATGTATTAAATTGAATTAATTTTATTTTATACAATAAAGAATAAGAAGAAATAACTAAATGCAAAAACACCTAGACAGATTTTGATGCGGTTTTTACCTACAATCGTACCACGTTTTATGGTACGAATATCACTACACTACTGTCTACTGTTATTTTCCTTTATATAAGTAGTATAGCAAAGTTTACCGTCCAGATAAACATCCTATCGTAAAATTTTAAACATCAACATTATGAAGACTATCAGTACGATATAGATCTCACGTTTAGTTCCGTGATCGTATCGTATCGTATCCTAGCTTTGAATACCAATTGTAATACATTATGATACGATTATTCCAGAATGATTGTTTTAGTGAGCATTAAATTATATAATTGTTCATTACGTAAAAAAAATAATAAAATAAAACTAAATAATATTTTAAATTAAACTAAATAAAAAATTATATCAAGGTCGCTGCCGTCGTGCGGGAGAGTCCCTAGCAGGCTGGCAGCGTTACCTCGTTGTATGGCCAGACTGATTCTCTGGCCGAGGTAAGTCCCAGCCCGAGGGTCCCCGGAGGCATTAAATTTGGAATTTTGCATTTTACATAAGCCGAATATGTATAGTATCTAGTCCACACATAATCCTCCAAATTCGTCTAATGCCTAAATGAGGGTTAAAATCGTTTAAATTCGATAGTAAAGTAAACATAAATAATCGTCATGACATGAATCCCCAAGGGAGTGTCTTTCGGTACACCCGCGTATCACCGACGATTATTACGTCCCAACGTGGTGGTGAGCCCTATCGCCGTTCTTCGGGCACAAATACACACTTTTTAGGGCACGCAGGTTTCCTTACGATGTTTGCCTTCATCGTCCACTAAGAACAAATACTATACACATAAATTCCGAAAAACTCATTGGTGCATGCCCGATTTAAGAGGCCAGTGTTCTACTCCTGAGCTACCGCTGCTGTTTTAAAATTGATAACTTCAACATTCACCCATAACCAATGTAAATATTTAAGGTAAAAAAGACACAAATTAATCTAAACTTAATACGATCAGATGACGATCATCATCGACTAATACGATAAGAAGAAACTAGAATAAAATTTAGAATATTTTTAGTTACACAATTTATTATTTCCCTTTTCCTTGTAAGTAAATCCGTGCTTGTAAGCGTTCATGCGAAAAACCATACTTACATAATAGTAGTTTATGCTACTAGGGCGAAAAGGAATAAATTACGAGGACGATTTAAAACACGAGCGTAGCGAGCGAGCGTAGCGTAGCGAATAAAATTCCACGATGCCAATTACATAGAATTTCGTGTAATAGACCCTAAAAATATCTCCTCTGTATTTATACCACAATTAATTTACGAGTATTACCATTTTTTGCATTCAGTTTTCTTATGAAATCTTAATAAATAGGAAGCGTCTATTTAACCTGAGTGAATTAGTGTATAATAGTAGTTTATGCTACAAGGGCGTAAAGGAATAAATTAAGAGGACGATTTAAAACACGAGCGTAGCGAGTGTTTTAAACGTAACCGAGTAATTTATTGCTTTGACGCCCGTATATCATACTACGTTTTTCAATGCATAGTGTGAGGAAATGAAAACAAATATAATCTTGTGAACTTTAAATTATAATTGGCTCAGAAGGACTGTATCCAGAGCCGTTAAACAGTGGAAAAAAAAGTATAACATCTATGTTACACAGGAAAGGCTACAGGTTAGCCAACCATTGTAAATAAATTAAAAAAATAATAATAATAAAGCCCTAGGGCAAAATAATCGACTTTTTGTTCGGTTTTGATGCATAAAAAGTGGGCCTTTACGAGCACATGCATTGAAAATAAATATATAGAGGCGAGTGAATTGGCTTCATCATCCATTTTATTAAGAGACTCGTGTTTTTGGTGTTCGATTTCTGCTGATTCATGATTTAAAATAATCAATCATGAAATAGTAATCGAAACTTGCCAGCATTACGATTGCTGCAAAAATAGATTTAATGATCTATAAGAAATCACTGATCTTAGGTTCATGTTCCTATGCGATTGAAAAATAACACGATAAAAACTCCCGGATATACATATATACGATTACCTAAAGAATATATACTTTTACAAGATACAATCAAGCCTACATACCTATAATATAAATAAATAAATAAAAATAAAAAATACAGACCCTTATAATAAATAATTATACTTAAACGTAATACACAGGATAGGTTGTCGAAGATAGTGCTCTTTTTAGGGTTCCGTAGTACCTAAAAGGTACAAAAGGAACCTTTATGGTGAGACTCCGTTGTCCATTCGTCCGTAAGTCACAGCCTCATAACTTTAGCACCGCTAAAGCTAAAGACATGAAACTTGGCACAAAAATAGCATTAATTTGCCCACATATCATAGTGTAAAAAATATATGAAAAATTTGAAATTGTTCAAATTATTTCCAAAACAGAAGTGAGAAAAATAAAAAATATTATCCTAAAAATACAATATAGATATCAAATTGTGTAAAATATATAGCTTCTTTATTTACTGGGAGTGGTTTTGAGAAATCTTTAAAAAACCATGTCCCACCCCCTTATCTCCAAAACTGATGGACCGAGAAATATGTAAAAATAATCATGGTAATATTGTATATGTTTACGTAAAGATTACAGAAAAAATAAAGCGGTTGAGAAATTCACGAAACAAAACGACAAAATGAAATTTATCATCCACAATACGGAACCCTAGGTACGCGAGTCTGCCTCGCACTTGGTCGGTTTTTTTTTTTTGAATACCGTTAAAGTGATAATACTGTAAATAAACAAATTTAACCCTGAGATTTATGAAAGAATCAACAGCTTAATTTATCTTTAGATTATTAAAATGTAAGGGATAATACAATAAAGCATGAAGGCAATATATCAGATGAGATGAGCAATGAGAATGAGGCCTCAGGATCCGTTCTGACAGGCTCTGAATGAGTTCGTATACTGCGTGGGCGCAGCCAATTTAGATGGATGAAACCATTTCAAGAGAAAATTTTAATAGAGTAGGATTGAAATGTTAACGATACATTAACAAAAAATGAAATAAGGAAAGTCGCAATTCAAGACTCAAAAGCGTATAGACTATAGAGTATGGAAAATACAATGTCAGAAAGAAAACAGAAAAAAACAGGAAAAAAACTTCAAGACAAAGAAAAAGCCACCTTACTTCCTTGTAACATAGTATTTAATTCTTTGAAATCATCATGTTAGAGGAAAGCTACAGTTTGTTTTGACTGCGAATCCACTCGTAAGAATTTTACGGCAGCCATGTTTAGAGGTCGTTGTTCGATGACGTCATCGTCTGAAGGCAAGATTCTCACAGAAAGCTAACTATTTTCAGGTAGATTAACAACATATTATGGAGATTTCATTCATGAAAGTAACCTATTTTGTTCGGATGGAAATGATTGTCTAGAAAGGAATATTTGCTTTAATTTTTTCAACGTTGTAAAACTATGTATTGGCATTTTCAAACACCCGGTACAAGGGTTGAAAAGTTGAAATTTTAAACACATATTATGAGCATTAACTGAAAGATGAAAAAAAAAATACAGTTTGACAGTCTACACATAGAATAATTACCTTTTATTATTCTAAGAGTCTACACTACATAATAATATGTTTGCTCCTTGCTTGTTAGACTAGACGTAATTTCAGAAACTAAACTACTATCTAGGAAAGTAAGGCATTTTCGCGTAAGTGAAACCGCGAAATACACTTCGTTTCAAAACATGTTGAAATATTTAAATTAACAGTGTAACAAACAAACACAAAATACCAGCTGTGTGTAAGCCGATGTTCGGCGGTAGTTAGTAACCTGACCCGACTCCGCTCCTTAATCTAAGCTCAGCTCACAATAAATGCGTCCTTCTTCCGCCTGGCTTAGGAGTCCTATGAACGAGATGGATGCTAATGATGCTACTTAAAAAACGAATACGGGATTCTATTCAGTTCTATAATGAATTGTAGATATTACTGTATTATACTAGTAGTCCGCCCCCATGAATTGTTGCTTCATGTCCGCCCCGAACTGTGAAATCGCGGTCCCCTCTTACAACCCCATATCTTGTCAACCCCTTGACCGATTTAGTTAATGTTTGAATTTAACAATTCTTTGTATCTCATTTACTCGCTTACCAAATTTCATAACATTCCAATCAACGATACGACAAACATTTACACATTACAGGTATAAAAAAAAAATTTAATTGTTCAGAATATTTCCAATATAAAAGAGAGAAAAATTTCAAATAAATATCCTATAAATAAAATATGAGTAGCAAATTGTAGATTTTAAAGAGTTCATTGTTACTTTAACTATATATATTTACGCGCACTGATTT
Organism: Ypsolopha sequella; assembly: GCA_934047225.1. Classification (NCBI taxonomy): domain Eukaryota; kingdom Metazoa; phylum Arthropoda; class Insecta; order Lepidoptera; family Ypsolophidae; genus Ypsolopha; species Ypsolopha sequella. The sequence goes on from OW203996.1 coordinate 18,454,796, forward strand.
CGAGAAATCTTTGAAAAACCACAAACAACCCCTCCCTTATCTCCGAAACTGGTGAACCGAAAAATGTGAAAAATAATGTCGATTATAAGTCATAACTGGCCAATTACAGAAAAACTAATAGCGATTAAAAAAAAACTGAACACAAATTGCCGATTAAATAAAAAAAAGTAAAATAAAAGAAGTTTTTTTTTATAAAAATACAATGTGGATATCAAATTGTAGATATTAAAGAGTTATTTGTAAAAATATATAGTTTAGCTATAGGTATTTACTTGCACCTATTCCGAAAAATCCTCGAAAAACCACGAAAAAATATAGTTATGTCTCCCCTTATGTCCAAAACTGTTGGGTCGAAAAATATGAAAAATTCTGGGTAATGTGTGCTAACGTAAAGATAACAGGAAAAATATAGCGGTTGAGAAATTCACGAAAACAAAATGACAGCATTCCCAAAGCTTTACGGAACCCTAGGTACGCGAGTATGACTCGGACTTGAACAGGTTTTTTTAGGGATGTCAAATTTGAATGCAATCATCAAAGATTCTGAAAATATCTGAATTTTCATGTTGTAAAGTCAGATTTATATACGTTATTACGGGTTTTAAATAGTGAAGTAAAATAAAAATAAAAATTGTTCTAAATCAATTTATTTGAGTACATTAAATAACAATTACTAAAATGTTCTACAAAGAATTTCAGATCTCAATCTAACACAAAGCGCGGCGCCGAAAGGGTCTTTTTATCGGATCAGCTCGAGACCCGTAATAACAACAAACAATTTGTTCTCCAACAATTACTGTTTACATACGACGTAATAGTTTGATATCATCTCGTACCACACAGCCATTATTACATTTAAATCAATTACTATAATCATTTAGAAACTATCGCTTAAAAGTACGCCCATACACTTTCACCTCTACGTTCTTAGCTCTACATATTTTGGATGATAAATACTATATGAAGGAAGCGTTTTGATTTGAAACTTACACAAGCCTTTACCAAGTTTAGTAATACACACACCGGCACAATTAGCGGAACATAAGAAAAAGTATTCACTATCGTAATTTGGGTCATGGCTTTGTAAAGTCGATGTTAAAAGATGTCAATTGGTTTGTTACTTCATGTCTGATTATTATTTTGTTTAATATTCAATTTATTATTTTTTAATGCAAGTGCTCGTAAAGGCCCACTTTTTATGCATCAAAACCGAACAGAAAGTCGATTATTTTGCCCTTGGGCTTTATTCTTATTTTTTTTTTATTTATTTACAATGGTTGGCTAACCAGCAGCCTTTCCTGTGTACCATTAATGTTATACTTTTTTTTCCACTGTTTAACGGCTCTGGATTAGTCTGGATACAGTCCGTTTGAGCCAATTATAATTTAAAGTTCACAAAATTATATTTGTTTTATTTCCTTACACTATGCATTGAAAAACGTAGTATGATACACGGGCGTAAGAGCTTTACGCTCGTGTTTTAAATCGTCGTCGTAATTTATTCCTTTGCGCCCTTGTAGCATAAACTACTATTATACTCATCCTTCTTTTTCTGTTCCACTAATTGTGCCGATGTGTGTATTTTCACCTCTTTATAAATACTGTACTCTCGGTGTGCCGACGGACCGGTCAGGCTTTTTACTGGATACTAGGTTACTGTAACGCTCGCAGGAAACTGAAATACTGGAAGTAGCAAGTCTGAGTAAAGGCATACACTGGAAAAGTCCATTAAGTGTCGTTTTGTCATAATGCACGGTTTCCGATGTATATACAAGGTGACTTTTTGACCATCGTCCAAATTCATACTGGGTACTTGATAAGTGATCAGTATCTTGGATCAGTAACAATTTTTGTGAAATTCGTAAAATGAAATTTCGGCTTCCCATAGAAATTCAGTTCCAGTCCCGAGTGAATCACTATGGGGAGTCGAAATTTCATTTTACGAATTTCACCAAAATTGTTATTGATCCATGATACTGATCACTTACCAAGCCACCAGTATGAATTTGGACGATGATCAAAAAGTCACCTCGTATAGGTAATCGGAAACCGTGTAATCGGATTTCCGATGTAAATTACCCAAAATCCATGGTCCAATCATTCCTGAGTTGCTTGGATTGGCTAAAGTTATAGAGACAGGCTTTGCTATAAGCCATAAGGGTTCACAATGTTTATTGGAACTCTAAAATAGCAAATGCAAAACCTATTAGTTTAAAAAGCTGCTGCGTAGGCGCTTCCCGTAATAATTAATGGTTTTATGATAACTACTAAAACACTTTAGATAAAGTACTAAAGCTCGTTGAATCAAGAGGTCTGTATAAAAGCGAATCAATCATGTGTCGGAGAGTGCTTGCATGAAATATTGGATGCACCCGCCCACTGCTTATAAAGGCAAGCAAGAGACGGTTTTCGTAAAATTTGTGATTCCCCAGTTTATTCTTCAAGCAGTACATGTGCAGTTGGGCAGCTGCCAATTTTGATGTGCTTCAAAATTGAGCTTGAGCATTCTGAACAAAAGAAAATTAGCCGTAATATTATTGATTTGTCTCATATTATCTACCCACCAGTTTTTTTTTTCATTTGTTTTTCAAAACATCATAGGTAGTTAAATAAGAATCTTCGCCAAAATACTTATGACATGTAATTCTGCTGTGCGAACATTTTAATATAATAATAATAGATTTAAGGGGGTATATCGTTAAAATCGTCTTTTTTTTTTAATATTCATCTTGGGACTTCTTTTAACTTGTTAAATAAATTAGTATAACAATTTTGAGACCGTTTTCTTGATTTTGAACTATCAGAAACACGATTGGAGGAATTTCACTTGATAGAAATAATTATTGAAATGAGGTCTAAGTTTATACTTTTTTTGATATTCTGACAAATTGGGATAGCATACAGACTTCAAAAATATTTATATAGATGGGTTTTAACAATACATACATTATTGGTTATGGAAAATTTTCATAGCTATTTTAGTTAATTTTGTATCAATTTTAAACAGACTTTTGGTTAATTTTCCCCGGTTCCGACCCTCTCGCACTGCGGGTCTCTCCACCTGGAACAACGGGGACCTTTGCACGGACGATATATCACCTTGTAACACAGTTCTAAGTTATTTCTATTGTTTTAATATGGTTTTAGCGATAAACAGTGTTAGGACGGTCAATAAACATTATTACGTTTGCGAAATGGTCTCTTATAAGCAAAATGGTCTTTTGCATTGGCGCAGTAGGAAGCTGACATACACGAAGTAATAAGGTTGAAAATGGCGACACATTTGTTTTTATTTAAACGTTTTTTTCGCAGTTTTATTTAAATAAAATGCCTAATATGTATTTTTTTATTTGGACTTCCTATTTTATAGGCTTTGAATTGTACGAGTAATGGTCAAATTGTGTGAGATACACTGCTTTAAAAGGTATGATTGAAGATTTCTTTTTATGTCTCATTGTTTTTTTTTAGTTCTGAAAATGGTCTTAAAAAAATACTAAAAAATATGCCGCTGTCTGATAAATACTGCACAAAAAATACCTTTTTTACCGATTTCAATGCTGGCAGCAGATAATGCAATACAATGCTTATTTTTCTAATTCTAATGATTTCATGACGGGAATGAAATCGAAACTGTAGCAATTATTACAATGAGGTTGAACATTTTAGAACCATTAGGAACTGTAAAGAAAATTAATTAGCTAAAGTGTTTCTGGTTAGTTACCGATAGGTTGTGGAAATATTTACGCAGCTCGTTAGTGATACTAATTTGCTATTTCGAAGGATCTATGTGTAACATTTTCTTTTGCTTCTTTCAGGTAAGTAGCCGATAACTCAGAAATGTATGCTGTTCAAGGTATTTGTATAGCTAAATCAGCTCTTGTGAAGTTAAAAAGAACAAAGAGTCTCTTACTCTAGCTAAGGTAAGCGTCTGGTGTACGGCGAAAGTGGTGGGGGACTAGCGCATGTGTTCATTCGCGATCAAAAGTACTAAGTGCGAAAGAGAAAAAATGAATAGCGCATTCAAGGTCAGCGGCCATAAACCGTTGCGCTACCGTAGCAGAGAATATAAAGTATTACTACGTAAAGAAGCGACACTCACCTCCCCGCGCGAATTTAACGTCCCCCGCGGTCCCCCGCAAGTTAGTGGAAATCTGGAGGCAGGCAGAGCTCGAGTAGCACTCGTTCGCTGCGCGCGTATTTTATTTTGTTTTCTTGATTTTGAACACAAACACTTGTACTATTTGTTTCATAACATAAAACAAATGTTATGAAACAAATAGTACAAGTGTTTGTGTTCAAAATCGAAATGCTTTTTATGTTTCATCAAGTGCCGACAATCGCAAGTATAAATCTTGTTTTGTTTTATTACGATACTGATTTTTAATCAATATCGTTCTTTATTGTGGTATATATGAATGCCTAGAAAACAGAGCAACCAATAAAGAACGGAGATTTTTAAAATTTGCTTCCTTCCGATGAACTAAGCCATTTTCTTTTAAGTTAATTTATTTTTAAAGTTATGAAAAAGCGGCGGTAACTCAGGGGTAGAACGCTGGCCTCTCAATCTTGAGATCCAGGTTCAATCCGCGGTTGGGCATGCACCAATGAGTTTTTCGGAATTTACATGATGCGTTTACATGAACCTTTACATGAACCAGAACTAGGACCTAGGGATTAACCACGCTAAAATTTAGGAAGAGAATCATTTAAGTCGCTGACTATAAATGTTGTCCCTCTCGATCGATGACGCTCACACGCTTGCTGCCAGCCCTAGACTAGCTCACGCACACACACAAGCGTGTGCGGACAAGCCAGATGCGCGCGTGAGAGTGTAGGTAAATAACTTGAGCGTGGACTATGAAGTGTCGGGGGTGTGACCGTAGTGTGTATTTATACCAATTGCATTACAGAATATGTAGGTTCCTAACTATATACATATTAAATAAGAACACTGATTTAAACATGAAATACGAGAAAAGTAAGCTTTCTATGGAAAATTCAAATTGCTTATATGTCGTCTTTAAGGCCCTTAATACCGCCAAATGGGTACTTTCTAAAGCCTACTCCTCTTTAATGGCCAAACCAAAAATATTGAAAAAATTTATTATGGATTATCAACTCTAGGACAACATATGCAACATTTTTCTTTTTCATACCACCAAAACTTCTATATGAAAAATTATTTCAACTGAATGGTGTTTTTTTGGCTTGAATTTCCTACTGCTCCTAAGCAGCTTAGGTGATTAAATTCATTTATGCTTTGATAAATAGATAAACTTGATGGCTATAAATATAACATAGAATTATTCAATCGAACAATGACGCCCATGTGAAAAGTATTATTTTCTCCTATTTTGCCCTTTCAAGGACGCAGCGAGCGTCGTAACAGCCACCACGCATTGTGCACTGATTTGAACGCTATTTCAATGTCGTTTCCGTCGATATTCATACAGACAAACATCGAGCTGCTAATTTGGCGAAGGTAATCGCCTTAAATCAGTGTCCTTTCAAAAATATTATATTTGAAAACCTAGATTTTCTGTAATCCAATCGGAATAAACACACACTATCGTAAGAATATCTGATTCTATTATTTACAAATGGTTTTGGTATTACGTTTATATGAACTAGGGTTTCACCGCCGGCCTCTTAATACTTTTAATACTTTGAATCACTACAGGACTGTGATTTATTGTTTTCAGAATTAACAGGGATAAATTAGCCCGGATCAGCTTTTAGCTTATTCCAATTTTGTCTCTTTTCTGATTCATTTTAGGGCATGAAATTGTGATATTTTGTATCTGAAAAAAAATTGTATCTTAGATACATTCTTTCAGCAGATTTTTCTGCGGTTCAAAACGCGATACGCTTTGCTCGAACGAAAAAAAATACGAATCTTGGTCAATTTTTCATGTCTTTTTCGTTTTATATAAAATATACATTACCAAATCGTAGGAAAAATACAGGAAATTAAGGAAAATGTAATTTAGTACTTTTGTGGATAGTTTTCTGAAAACTTCACCGTAAAAACGTTTTTTGAGCAAAAAACCGGTTTTTTAAGAGCCGCACGATGTTTCGTTTGTCGTAACAGCTACGGCTCTGAGCGCGCTATTTTAAACTGTTATAAAAGATCGTAGAGTTCAGTTCTACTTGTTGCAGCAAAATGAGGTGCTCAATCTCACGGATATTAAAAAGGTCCAGAAGTATTCCACGTAAAATACTCATTATCGTAACCCGTAGATGTAACCTCTTGTATGACGTCCACTTAAAATAAACATAAATCTGGACTGCTTTTCCGAGTATATTAATCTTGATTTTAATAACTACGAATTCAGTTAGATCGGCGCCACAATTCTCGGTGCTGTCGGCTTACACATATATCACAAAGTAATGAGATATGTAGATGAGATGCCTGCTGCGAACAATGTCATATTACCAACATACATATCTTTTGTTGCACTGGTATCTGATGCATCTGCTGACGGTACTGAAAGTTGATATATTGCGCTTGTGATGCGGACAGTACACTTGGGAATCAGATCTATAAGCATGTTTTTTGTAACTTTTTAAGGAAGATTTTAGTATTCCGTAACGAATTTAAAAAAATCGTGGTCCTTATAAGGTCAGATGTATATTGTGTATGGTCAATTTGGTCACTCGGTTTAATTAAAATAGTATTAGATAATAGACTAAAGGGCTGATCTTAAAAAATACGAAGTTATCTCTAAGTTTCATGGTTTTCGAGTGTTAAATGGCCGTTCTTAAACTTCATTAGCGTTCTTATTCCAAAGCCTAGAAATTTTGTATTGAATTTTGTATTAAGTGAGCAATTTGTCTTAAAATATACATCTAGAAGCCGAGTTATTAAATAAAAACTCTGTTTTTCGTGAGTGCATATTTCTTGGTGGTCGTAACAGCCATGGCTCAGAGCGCGCTATTTTAAACTAAAAGGAAACGTCATGGAGTTCAGTTCTGTCTAATGCAAAATAATCTAACTTTATACCCATATGCACCCTTAATAGCATACCTCAAAATTTACTAATTAGGCCGAAATTTAGTACGAGGGTGCAACAATCAAATGGAACCCCTATTTGAGGGTAATATTCTACCTACTCTGCCATAACTAGAGAATACAATCCCGGGATCCCAAATCTCGGGATCCCGGGATCCCGACCGTTTTCTGGCCTCGAAAATCCCGGGACTGTACTTGGCTAATCTCGGGATTTTCGGGATTGCCACAAACAAGTCTAGTTTGTATTCCGTAGTCCGTTGCGTCTTGAAAATAACCTTGCCTAGATTATTTTAATACATTACGACAAAAAGCAACTCGTACAATACGTAGGTACCCACTATTTACTACACAGGTACAGTCCTAATAATATGTTTGTCGTAGAACTTAGAAGGGACTTCCCCACTCGGAATACTTTAATACATACACCCCTACTAATAAACGTGGAATAAAATTTTATGCTGAATATAACTTTGGAATGAGCAAAATGTCAACCAATAAACACGGAATAACTTAAACCTAGCATAACGTCAGCGTAACTGCCCTTTGTTCCGTTATTCCAACCCCTACCCTAGTTTAAGTTCGGTATAACCTATCATCGTGTTGTGGTGGGCGTGATTTTGTGTTTGATTTTTCGGAATTTCATAAAATGGCCAGGGCAGTTGAAGCGGTGGAGGAAGTTGATTACCTGGAGAACCTGTTTAATGACATGCAAAACGCAAGAAAGGTGAAAATATACAAAATACGACAAGACCCGTTTGAACTTTACAGCGATGACGATTTTCGTGTAAAATATCGCTTTTCCAAAAGAGGTGTTCTGTTTTTGGATCAACTGATAGGTGGTTCTTTGGTTATGGACAAACGTGGAAGTGGTTTATCTTCTATTGTTCAGATCTTAATAGCTCTAAGATATTGGGGACGCAATCAAGTAAGTAAACATGCAAAAACTTAAGTTAGGTCTAAACTATTACTACTAGTTACCTTTTAATGCTCCTACCACTATATCAATAATTTCCAAAATTTGGAATCAACTCGACGGTTATGATTTGTACTATTTCAGATACAAGATGATGCGGCAGATATTCATGGCCTTAGTCAGCAATCAGTGACTATAATATGCAGACGAGTGGCAAGGGCAGTGTTGGAGAAACGGTTTCATTATATCAAAATGCCCCTTTCTCTGGATGACCAATTCAAGACCATGCAAAAATTTGAGGCAATAGCTGGGTTTAAAACAGTCGTTGGTGCCATAGACTGTACACACATAAAAATACCCAGAGTAAAGGGGCCTAGTGGACAATTCTACATAAATCGCAAGGGATTTAGCTCCCTGAATGTTCAGGTATGTGCATAATGTATTATAACAATGAGGTTAGGTACCTACCTACTGTAAGAAGGTATACCTATTCATAATTTGTCATGATTTCAGGTTGTTTGTGATGCAACATTGAAAATTAATAACATTGTTGCACATTGGCGAGGCAGCACACACGATTCTCGCATTTTTAATGAAAGTCAGCTGAAAGAATGCTTTGAAGAGGGTCAAACTTTTCATGGGAGATTGCTAGGGGACTCTGGGTATGGCTGCACCCATTACTTGTTTACACCGGTGCTAAATCCCACGACTCCAAAGGAAGAAGCATATAATTACGCTCACATAAGGACACGAAACACTATTGAGAGATGTTTCGGTGTGTGGAAATCTCGGTTCAGGTGTTTACTAAACGGATTCCGAACGTCTCTGGAAAATACTAAAATGTATGTGGTGACCTTGGCAGTGCTTCATAATATGGCTATTGAGCTAAAAGAGGAGGCTTTTCCGGATGAGGAAGATGGTCAGACACCTCAATCTCTACCAGCTTCTGCGCCAATCACAAATCATAATACATTGAGAGGGAATGCAGTTAGAGCCACATTTATACAAGACAATTTCTAAGGTATGAATAAAAAAAAAAGTAATTCACTGTATAGTTTCACATGTTTATTTATGATGATAACATCTTTTTTAAATATTCCTCCTGTAATTTTAGATTTTTCATCATTTGGCTGTGAAGCTCAGTCATGTTCTTCATGCGAAGGTCATGCTCTTTTTCTAATCGGTCATTCTCCAGGACCCGGAAATTGTGCATATCATCAAATGAAGACTCTGCAAATTTGAATGTCTTATCCGCCTGAAATATATGAAAAATTGTATATGAAAAAAAGGAATTTAATAAATCAGAGAGAGAAATCACAATGCATGCCTAATGTGGAAGCACCATTATAATAATTGCAGAATAAATACAAATCCGTAAATATATACCGGCTTTTCCTTTTTCTTTGCAGATCGCTTTGGCGTTGGCACTATGTGAGGAGACTGCATTACTTCTTCCTGAGGATCATCCGATTGCACAATCTAAAATAAAGATTTCTTGGTATAAAGTTGTCATTTTAAGTCAGATTTACTTTTCAAAACTGTATAATGTATATTATAAATAAATGTATAGTATAATATCACCCACCACAGTATTTTTAAAATTATAAGACGTTCCAGTATGGGTCAAGCCAATTTTCTGGATGTCGTTTTTTTGTTGTTGTCCTGAAACAAATAATAAACCTGTAATACAGTATTGCATAGCGTTAAAAAAAGGTTATTAATTTTGAAATGCAGTAATTACTTACCATTACCAGTATTGTAGCTATTTTCATCCTCTGGTAAGTCTTCTTTCTCTGTTAGTATGTCTTGTGTGATATCCTGCAAAATAAACACAAATTAGCTAGATATCTTAAATATCTAAATTTTACTAGGCCTTACAATCATGCAACCTACATTGCATACAATATAGTATAGCCTTAAAAAGCTTTCCCCAGTGCCTGAAGACAAGTCTTCAATCAGTGTGTCTTGCCAGTCGTAGACGAATCTTAAGCATTATAATACTGAAACATAGGACTTTTCCAAAATTCAAAGTAGCTCTGAGAGAGCTATGGAGCGTGCTATGCCATAGAACTGATGACCGGTGGATTGGGAAGGTTCTCAAATGGAGGCTGTGAACTGTAAACTGGGTTGGTCGATGGCACGCTGGACTGATGATTTGAAAAGAATTGCTGGCAGCGGGTGAATGACCATGGCCAAAACAGAAATTTGTGGCTCGCTCTTGGTGAGGCCTATGTTCCGCAGTAGAATAAGATAACTATGGTCTTTTTGAAATGTAGAATACTAACTTTTATTCCATCAATGTCAAATTCATTGGAATCCACAATAAACTCATGTGGTATCATGTCCACAATTTGCATGGTGTCTGGAGAAGGAGATGGTGGTTTTGGTCCACCTCCAGTTTTACAAGTCTCCTTTCTGTATTGCGAATAATCCTTCTTTGAAGCCAGTTTTGTTATCTTCCATTGGTTAATCAATTGTTTTTTGTCCCTGATCCTCGCATTAAGTGTATTAAATCTGAAAGTTGTAATAACAATTTAGTTCGGGCTTTACAAACTCAATTGTGATTCACTAAGTTAACCAAGTAGGTACGTACTTTTCGGTTATTTCGGCCCAAGCACTAATTTTGGCTTTGTTCGTGTTCGTACATAAGTCTTTGTTCTCTATTATCTTTATATAGGGTTTAATTATCTCCCGTAGTAATTGCTGGAAAGAAAAAGATATTCATTAGCACTAGTCTTTTCCTTGCACGTGTAATTTTCTAAAGATTGTGAAAGAAAACTGCACTGCAAGTATAATAAATCGAGCAATGACATATTCACTTACCTTTTCTTCGGTTTCCCAATTAATAGAGCGGTTTCTTTTAGCCATTTTCGTAAAAACAAACTTGCTGAAAAGTAATTAGCACGTAACAGTAGCACACCTGACAGCACGGCACTGACAGATGACAGCAACCATAGAACAAAATATATTTTTTTCTCTCTCTTGTCTATGGATTTTGAACGAATGAATTAGAGAGATTGACATAACGATGGAATAGTTATGTCGAAGTTATTCCTAGTTCCTTAGTAAGAAAATATTCCGTCCCTATTCTAACCTTATACTCAGCATAACTATACTTAGTATAAGTTTGTTATAAGCATGGTACAACATATTTTTATTAGTAAGGGTGTTAAGGTAATTCCCCAACGGACCAACAGGGGAATCACCCGATCATCTCATATCATAATATTGTTGCGGGTATTTCCCGTCGGGGATTCCCTGTACGAAAGTATAAATATGCAAATCAGGTTTTATTTTTTTCATTTATTGTTCTGTCAGTGACGGGTTACGTAGGCTACGCCATTAAAATTTAAAAGTCAATTATCTGAAATTAAGTATTTCAAATGGCGGGAGACTTTGTTAAACATAAAAAAGACAGTGATACGACGTCAGTGTGGAGTTATTATTTAGTTGCGAAGGACGGGAATAGTGCTAAATGTAAGCGATGCCCAGCCATCCTCAAGACTTTGGGTGGATCAACTAAGGGATTACATACACATTTGTTATCAAAACATAATATCAAGGTTATATCAGCTTCAACAAGTCAAGATTCTGAAAATCTGAACACAGCACCGCCGCCAGCCAAGCGAAAGTTAGATGATTATTTTACTAAAAGTGCCGACGATAGCCTGGATGATATCTTGGCAAGAATGATTGCATTAGATGGATTTCCATTCAGTGTATTCATAACCTCAGATGATTTGAGAAAATTGCTCTTAGCAAAATACACGGATTTACCAAAGTCAGCCGTCACTGTTCGAAAACGTGTTATGAATTACAGTGAAAAAATCAGAAAGCAAGTAACTGCAGAATTACAACATTTGAAAAGTGCAGGTGAAAGATTTAGTCTTTCTTTCGACGAGTGGACTTCAACTTCCAATAAACGATACATGGCGGTCAACGTTCATTCATATAAAAAATTTTGGAACTTAGGACTTGTTCCTATTTACGGAAGTATGACAGCTGAAAATTGTCTTCGTATATTGCAAGAGCGTCTAAGTAAATTTGACATTTCCCTAGAAACTGACATCGTGGCTATTGTAACCGATGGACCAAATGTTATGATAAAGGTGGGGCGGCTTGTTTGCACTGAACAACAACTGTGTCTCGCACATGGTATCAATTTGGCGGTCTGTGATGTGCTTTATGAAAAACATAATAATTTGCAAGATAGCCCTACCTCAGATGATAGTATAATTGAACCAGCTGTGAATGTTGATTATATGGACGACAGCGATGATGAACACCATTTAGAAGACTTAGACTGTCCAGAATCAGGTTTAATCGTAATGTCACAAAATGATCTTGCGCCAGAACACGTACCAGAGTTAACACAATATGAAAATATTAATGAGCTGATAAAGAAAATCCGCAAAGTTGTAGTGTATTTCAAAAGATCTCCGTTGAAAAATGAAACAGTACTTCAAAAATATGTGAAAATTGAACATGGAAAAGAGCTGTCACTTCTTTTGGACTGTAAAACCAGGTGGAATAGTCTTTTAACAATGCTGGAGCGATTTTATCTTTTAAAAGCATGCATTCAAAAAGCTCTTATAGATCTCAATCATCCAATTCGTTTAGAAGATGTTGATTTTGAATTGGTAAATAAAATTGTTGATGTGCTGACCCCAATTAAATTGACAGTAGAAGCAATCTGTCGGCGAGATGCTAATTTATGCACAGCTGATGCCGCTCTGAAATTTCTTATAAAACAACTGTCTAGCAAAAACTCAGCACTTGCCAAAAAAATTAAAACATCCTTAGTGGAACGTATAAAGCAACGACGAAGTGATGATTTAACTGGCGTGTTAAATTATTTACAAAATCCACGAATGGATGATGAAAATCAGTTATTATCGGATTTGGAATGGCACGACTTATTTCCAGTTCCGACACAGGCTTTAGTGAGGAAGCAAATAAAGAGTATTGTTAAAAGACTTAATAGTCGAGATAACACGGAAGAAGAAGCAAGGTCAGGATCACAAACAGATGATGAGCTAAGGTCAGAAACCTCCCAACCCCAATTGACATTAAAGGAAAAGTTACAGCTGGAAATTAACAAGAGTATGAAATCCCCAGATCCTGAAGTACAAGTACAAAATGAATTGGGGTTGGCAAATAGTATTAGACGTGAAATGAGCCTGTTCGAAAATGGAGGAGTTCGTGGATATCACTTAGAAACAGCATATAAGTATCTATTGTCTATTCCTCCAACCAGCGTAGAACCTGAACGAGCGTTTTCAGCTGCTGCTTATGTTGGCAATAAACTACGAAGCAGGCTCGGAAGTCAAACATTGGATGCTTTGATATTTCTGCGACTATATTTTCGAAATTCTAAATAGTTATTTTGTGCTGTTTTTTAATTTCTTGCAAAACTATTGTATTTTTTGGTTTGTGTTTTTTCTTTTCTTATTATTGTTCTGATTTGTGTTGTGCAAAGACATTAAAGACATTTTTTTTTATTACTCGTTTTTTTTAAATTTTAGCTCAATTAGAAACCACATAGTCTAATCCCGGGATAGGCCCGGGATCCCGGGAAAAGGCTTCAAAAATCCCGTAAGCCCGGGATTGAAAAACATGCTCGGGATTGTATTCTCTAGCCATAACTCAATTAGCTAGATTGTTTTCGGATTTTGTTGCGATCCGTCATATTTATGGCTAGTCATTGAAGCTTTGCTATTGGGGTTTCCGCTTCTTTATGGAACCCTAAAATCGAGTTTGATTTTGCTCACTTTTATTTGATAAATGATCGAAATAGCCGACTCTTTCAGCAGATTCAGACTGCCTTCATCTGGACGAGAGACGACTTTTACGCGACGCCGACGGCACGTTACGTACGCCTCACACTGCAAGAGGCATTTTGCATCTAACCCCAGATTGCCAGAATCTTTATTTCACCCAGGAAAATTGCACAGAACCACTCTTGTTTCCATAATAGTGATATCGAAAAGTGTATCGATGGTACATGCGTCCGATAGTACCTTCCAAGGCAGACCGAGCACCTTTTAAATTGGCAATTTGAACACAGAGTTTATCTTCCATCGATGTCGCGGACACTGGATCGGTGTGAGAACAAACCTATAAATGTCCGACCACTTCTTTACGACTTCTCGTTATTTTGCACTGGACGGTGTTTGAGTGGATTCAGCCTGACTGCAACATGGATTTGTTTAAAGTGGACCGCTGAGGAAGTATTGGATTACTTATGAGAATCTTAAACGTAAAGTCTGTTCTCATCCGTCTGCTTGAATGAGCGCTTATAAATAACTTCCTTGAGAACCAATGAAAGGATTTTGATGTTGATCTCACATTAGAAGTCTTTGTTGTTCCCTTTTTGGTATTTCCATTTAGTTTTTTTATTTTTGGACAGATTACAATTTTTCTCTGGTAAAAGGCAGCTACAAGTCACGACGACCCCGACGAGCAATAAAATATTTATAGAATTTATTGATTTTTAACAAACTACTTGACTTTAAAAAAACATCTCCTTTCTATTTAATCAAAGAACAAATTCCAAGTTCATTAATATCTATATGAAGAGTTAGATATAGATAGTCTAGTTTATATTCATTCATAATAATACTCTGATGGTTTTAGATCCCTTTCAAGTGGTAACATCAAGTTTACCATACTTAAGACGCCACCAAGATTTTCAGCGTACGATTAAGCTCTTATACAACTAGCAATAAAGATAAAATTCAAACAGCTCAGCGTTCAAAAGGAGTAAAATAATCTATTTGAGGTGTTACAGTAATCTCAAGTGGACGGCACTCGAGTATGGCTACCAAAGTTCAAGAATTTCCGGTCAAGAGCGCAACTATTTCTATGGTATCTTTTATAAACAGAAAGCCATTGAGAGGTATTTAAAAATAGCTTGGTGTTGCTTACTTGTGGCGTGAGTTACCACTTAAAAAGTATAATTCTAGGTATTTTGGTATGATATCATCAACTTTATTAAATAATAAATAAAATAAGGGTCAATTCAGTACAAATAATTCAAAATGCTGTTTTTAACGGAACAAGGCATTATGATCAGATTCTAATAAAAAAAGAACTTTTCTTTTCATATAGATCCTTATTCCGGGCATATAATCAATTACCATTCGAGTTTTTATTTATCGTGCTGCACTGATAAATATTAAAACAAGTCACTAGTTCAAGTGTTTGTTTTTTTATCCTTACTTTAAGGTTATCATCCGACCACCCACTCAGCCCAGCAATGAGCTTCCAGCTAATTCAATGAAACAAACAAACAAACCGCATTGTATACCCTTGTAATTAGAACCAACTGTCTCGTCCAGCGGTTTCAGAGTCGGTGGATTCCGGAGCTATTCGTATCCGTTTGTAAGTCAATGCTCTAATCCGATCAGTAGAAACCACATTATTCTGACAGCAAAGCGGTTACACGGTCGAATCTAAATCGGTATAGATTAAATTGGTTTAAATCTGTGCTTCTATACAACAGTCCACAAAACACGGTTCCTTTAAAAAAATAGAATCCTTAGGTTAAAGCTTTGATTGAGGATAAATAATCAAAGGGTTAAAGCTTCTTTTTGTTTCTGAATATTTGCAGTAAACATTTCACAATCCAAGAACAAGTGCAGATTGTAAACTCGAGCCGCGATAGAAAATATGTTAATGTTAGACTAAGTCACATTTGAAAATTTATGGAGTGCCTACTTTTAGGCAAAAAAGTATTAGAATAAAAATATTTTTGTTAGTTAAAATACAACAATAAAGGTTTATAATCCAGTCATTCCGCGTAAACGTGCGTGTTGTTGTAAAGTAAAATCGGTTTCTCTGTCCATTTTCTCGCTGATGAAAGATAACTAAGTGGCGATCGGTTTTGTAGCAGTATAGTCTACCAGAATACGTCTGAATCTGTCGAGCCGTGTAAATGAAGCCGGTGAACTGATAAACACGATTGGCTATTGCACGAAGTGTGAACTGCAATAGCTATTTTACACTCAGGTTTCCCATTGTCATATTTTTTTAGAACGTATTTTTAGGTATGTCTGGGAACAGTTTTTGCAAATATAATATTTTTGCTGATATCTACAACTACAAGGTGTAACAGAATGGTGTAACCATATTTGAAGAGCTTATTCAGTCAATGATATAGAACAACTTTTACTATGGAGCCAACTCTGATATCTCAAAAAAAAATCTGCCCTTCCTATCTAGCCGGACCGTAGTATTTATTGGCCGGACCTATACTAGCGCCATCTGTGCTTTTAATTATTGACAGGCAATTAGCTTTGCCTGTGGATCCCCATTGGTAGACTAATGAATTATGTTATAAAAAAGACACTAGTCAGTTTTAGTGATTAGTATGCTGAAAACATTTACCTTCAACCAAACAGAAGATCTTCTAAGTCTCCGAATAGATTAAAAACATATAACTTTTTTGTAAACACATACACTTACACACCCTCTCACATATACACACACACCCTTACATACACTCATGTTTATTTTTATTAATTTTGTAAATGTAAATACGCTTTAATAAATTGCATGCTTTTCTTTTTTTCGCTGTGTCTCTACGAGCAGAAGCAACTGACTCTTAAATGACAGTCTTTGCCTTACTTAAGTTTCAGTTGAACACATAATTTTTGTGAATACCTTAGCCTTAACATTGATATTTTTAGGTTAAGATTTTTTGATCCAAATAAATAATTTTGTATTTGTATTTGTATTAGTTCTGTACTTCGTCAGAAACTGTAATCATATATTTTTTAATTCTAATGTTTCCAGTGTAACTATGTGATTTCTTACAAGAACAAAGCTCAAAATTACTTTAACAAATAAGTGAAACTTCTTTCAAACTTCTCAGGATTTCGTAAGCTTGATATATCACACATGGTCCCCCCCTCCTTTAACTTACCGTTTCCTCGCGTCGTGACTCATATGGGGCTAATAATGAGAATGATAGCCCGTTCTCACATACATGACGTGATTCATCCGACAAATAAGAGGAAAGTTTATTTGTTATGATCGTTTTTAATTGAAAGCAAAGATGTTGCGTGTTGTGGAGGCAAATACGTCCATATCTTGTGTAGGAAAAGCAAGTTTAAGAGAATAGGTCGCGCTTGCATCAATGCGGAAAGACCCGCAGTGCGAGAGAGATTCTGGAACAAAATCAAAATGACGACTACCGTCCCTATAGGTACATTAATATTTAAAAAAACTGGCCAAGTGCGAGTCAGACTCGCGTACCTAGGGTTCCGTATTGTGGATGATTTTATTTTGTAATTTTGTTTCGTGAATTTCTCAACCACTTTATATTTCCCGTAATTTTTTTTTTTTTTCATTTTTCGGTTCTCCAGTCTTGGAGATAAGGAAGGGACATACATTTTTTTATATATTTAAAATATTTTTTTACTTATTTAACTTCTTTTTTTTATTTCTCATTTGTGCTTAACTTTTTCTAAATTGCTAATCGACATTTTTTTTTTTCATTTTTCGGCCTACCAGTTTCGGGGACAACGGGTGGGACATACATATTTTTGTGCTTTTTTAAAGATTTCTCGAAACCACTGCCAGTAAATATAGTAGAAGTATATGTTTTTACTATCAACTTTTTAATACCTACAATTTGATACAAATATTGTATTTTTAGGATAATATTTTTATTTTTCTTACTTTTTTCATGAATTAAGTTCATAAATTTTCAACACACATAATATAAGACCAACGTTTATGATACCGGTGGCGTTTATGATACCGGTGGCGTTTATGAGATAATAAAGTTGATTATGAAGGCTTTAATTTTAGTATTAGTGTTATTAAAACTAAATTTTGTTTATTGCAAAATAGTTCATAATTGTTAAGGGCGCACCGAGCGTTTGCCTTTGTCTCTATCATTTTCTTTATGTGTAACCAAAATAACCAAAATTTTGCACCTTTTCCATGTTTTTCGTTGTTATTTTCATCATACTGTTCTTGAATAAAAAACTATCGTGTATAAACGCTCCAGTTATCTATGAACTATATTTTAGTAATTGAATCATCGTATCAAATTACTTATTTATATAAAAATGTAGGGAAAAAGAGGATTTTTTTTTTCGAAAAGAGCCAAAAATCGAGTCAACTTTATCAAATCGTGTTTCCATCGTGTATACAGTCTAGTATATATACTCAATAATACCAATATATTTTCGTAAATTTTAATTTAATTGTTTACTACTTCAAACAAGGGTTATAAAAACTTGTTTGTGTGTGTAAAAAGCTCGGTGCACTCTTAAGAACTTCTTCTTTCTCTAGCCCTCTTCCCAGTTCAGCTGGGGTCGGGCCTCCTCGTATGTCGGTGCCAGGATATTCTATCCCGGGTTGTTATTGTGGGCAGGTTCTGTTCTTTAATTTCCCTCTCGATATTGGACCACCAGGTTAAGAACAAAAGCTAAATTACTTTGGAAAAATTCAAGTTTTGGTAGCACTAAAACTAAAATTAAAGCCTCCAAAACTGGCTTTAATATCCCTATTCTAATGCGCAGCAACTCTTAAATTTAGAGTTGTCAAAACCTAAAGTTATGTTCACCAAATAATGTTATGCATATTAAGGTTATGACAGTCAAAGATTTCAAAAGTTTAGATGAGTGGCACCTAAAATCTATTCCATTGTTTTTGAATACGTGCGTTAACGTAATGCCGCGACGTGCGCAATCTGTCTACCTACGGTCAGCAAACTGATCAGACTGCTAAAGTTGTTAAAATGATTAATTTTAAGTGCACTTAAGGCGTCCAACTATCACGGTGTTCAGATGAGCACTGATTCCAAATGTGTGAGCGTCACCCATTTAAAGGTGGAAACATTTTGGTGCTGTCATAGTACGGTAAGGGCTTATCTTTCCTTTGAAATATTTGATGACAGTTATAACTTTTTATGTGACGTTACGATTATGGTTATTTTGAATATGGAACGCGTCTCGAGGAAGCGAGTCGCTTGTGGGTTTATTGCGGATATAAAAAGTATTCCAAAAGAATTTTATATCATAATCATAAATCATGACATCATTTGTATTATAAAACCTTTGAAAAATGCGATAGTAAATACTAAGTATAGCCTGAAAGGTAAATACTGCGTAGTAAAATATCTTATAGTGTAGCATTTTTCGAAGTTTTCCGGAGCTCTGTGTAATAATTATGCATCTATTTTGTCTTAAGAGGCTATGCGAATTTTATTTTCAGGGCGAAAGGGAAAAAAGTTAGTTTTATATATAAAAAAAAAAACTCAAATAGCTAGCAAAATTTCTAAAACCGAATATCTAGATATTGTTGAAACCCATTTATTAAAATATGTTTGAGTTCTGTATATGGTTCCTATTCATCAAACGAGGAGAAAAAGTGTGTTTGAAAACCTCATGTCAATCTATCGAGGAAAATGTATACAAACATGTTTTCCAAAAACAAAACCTTAGTATATTCAAAAAGCATGAACCAGAAATTTTTTCAATTTTTTTTTTATTTCATGAAATACACAGAAAAGAAGCACCCGTATTTTTTATATATCGCCCAGTACTTTTGAACTGCAGACAAGCTGATGAAGAAACAAAGCTATAATCATTTCAAGCGCAGAACCTTTTTAGTTTAGGGATCAAATATAGCAGTAGGTACCCAGATCATGGACCTCTACGAAAGAGCAAGCGGCATGGAAATAAGCGACTCCACTTACCCTCTGACCCGCGGCTCAGAGTCAAAGAATGACGCCAGATTACGATGTACGTGCATCTGCTGTACAGATGTTTATCGCGATTACCATCTTCTAGCGGTCGCATAATCGTGCTGATAGTGAAGTTCACAATGCCTTATAGGTTGACAAGATTATATGATCGGTAGGTAATGGTATCGATTCGGTTTAACACATCTTAACTTATTTGACAGCACTACACTTAATTTAGGCGTTCTGTCCTTGTCTTTTCGATAACGAAAGAAAAAGACAGGACGCTTAAAATAAGGTTAGTCCTGTCAAATAAGTTAAGTCGTGTTACGCCGAATCGACACAAATATTACTTAAACAAATACAACAATACAAAACGCTAATTCTATAATGGAAAAGCCATAAATAAAAAATATACCAATATCTACGGTGGCGATAGCTCAGGGTTAGAATAGCCTCTCAATCTTGGGATCCAGGTTCAATCACCGGTCGGGCATGCACCAATGAGTTTTTTGGAATTTATGTACATAGTATTTGTTCAATTACCACTTGCTGAAAGGTGAAAGAAAACATCGTAAGGAAACCTTCATGCCCTAGCGTGTATTGGTGCCCGAAGTACGACTATAAGGCTCACCCATCACGTTGGGACGTAAAAATCATCGGTGAAACCCGGGTGTATTGAGTATGGAATGTGACTTGCATTTCACAGTTCACACTCGGAACACTTCTAAAATTCCCTCGGGGATTCATGTCGTTACGATATATTTATTTATTTTATTTTATTTGTTATTTTCGGCAATATTTCGAAATTTTTATATATTATATATTTTAAATATATATATCTCATATTTAAATACGTACAAATATAATATTATATTTTTTCAAATACTTATATATTTTGAAAATCCCTCGTCGAAATTCTCTAAAAAGCTTCAAATAACAATCGTCTAAAGACAGGAGTAAAATTTTTAAACAAACCAGTATTATATTATATTTATTAGGAATTTTACTAAAAATTCCAAAATAAATACAAAGCGACGAAAGGTTGTCGTCAGCGCATTTTAACTGCATAGTTTTACAATTCTAATATTTTTAATAGAATTCTTTCTGTTCGGGAAAATCTGTGGATGTATAAACTTGTTGACACAAAGTTGTTTAAAAATTTAAATATATAGAGCTTTTTAAACTTTATGTGACACCCGAAGAACTCTGTTTTATTGAAATGAATAAATTAATTTGCTTTTATTATGGTTACGTAAATCTTTGATTTGAATTCTTATTGATATAAAATTTTATTTGAAACACCTACACATGAATGTGGCCTAGTAGCAAAGTAATGTTAGACTTAATAGCATCATATTAAAATTTCTTTTTCTACTACCTTTATGAAAAAGTTCCATTTAATACTCGAAATTAGTTTTGAAAATCGAACTTTCCGGGCTCCGTTGCGGAATGACTATCAGGTCAGTTTGAAATATCGTATTGAAATTTAATTTATTGCAAAATTAGGTTCTTTTTGAAGTTTGTCTTCATTTCATGCTAAATTAGGTTCTTTTTGACGTCCTTAGTTTGTCTTTACGATCGAAATTCCCTGCGTTTCGATTCACGACATAATCGATTATATCGCGTTTGACACTCTTTTTTCCTCCGAGTCTGAGCTTTTTTCGCAAAATGACACTGGCCACAAATAAAAGACGCTGGCAGAAGCCTGAAAAAAAAAAGGTAAAAACCGCGCCGCGCTTTGCAAAAGTCATAAAATACATTAAATTTGAAAGGAAAAATGAAATATTTAAATACATAAATCAGGTAGTAGAAAAAGTATCGTTCGCAACGAGTAAAAATGGGTTTTCTTACCCTCGGAATGTAAGCTTTCGACGTTCGCCTTCGGCTCGCGTCGAAACTAGCTTCATTCCTCGGGTAAGAAAATCCGCCATTTTATACTCGTCACGAAATATACTATTTCATACTATTGTTTTATTTTTTGATACATTTCTCTTTATACTCTTGTTTGATTTTGTGATTAATTTCTGTTTCTATTGTTTGATTTTATGACCAATTTCTGCTCATACAATTGTTTGATTTTATGATAAATTTAGAACGTATATAGGTGTTGTAAGAATAGGATGTTTTATTCTTAATTTTTTATTCCATTCCAAATAGCACTGATAAAAAGAAGCAGGGTTTCGAAACCTTTTCGTACCATGCACGTTTTTTTTAAATTTATTTATAACACTTTTTGCACATCTAAAAAACAAATTTAAACATGGTGTACAAAGGCGGCACTTATTGCTCATAGCTAAATCTTCCAGGCAACCTTTGCAAGCAAACAGAAATAATAAGGAGACCAAGATATATAAGAATACATACCTCAATCTAAGACTTACATATAAAATTTATTATTTATCCTATCCCTGATTATATTACAATAATAATAATACGTAGGGATGTGACGACCCCATCGCCCTCTGGTATGTCCTGTACATCCAGTGCAATCAGTCACCGCAGGGCGGCTTGTGGCGAGCCGATGGTGAGTGGCGACACCACGGACCCTACCTCCAGGGGACACTATCACACATGCGCTTACACACACACATACACACAGAAACACACCCCCTACCTCTGCGCTTGCCTTAACCAGCCGGCCAGAGTGGAGATGCAAGAGCGGAACCTATGCTCCAGGTTGGAAGTGTAAAATGTCATAACGCCGGGGGCACTTGACTGTTAGAAGGATCTTGCGCCCCGCAGACTCACCTCTCGACAACCTTAGCTGCTTACATAGTGTTGCCCCCTGGCCGCCCCATGGTGGCTAGATAGGGGGCCCACAACGGCTATCCTGGTGGATAGTTATTAAGCAGCAAGTCACCATCTGCCATATTTAAATTTGTGAGAGATTTTCGAGGCAGATGTCCGTTATCTCACTCCATAGCCCTGTTATCCGGCCCATTTAGCATCCCATCCTCATAGCCCACTCCAAGTCGCTTCCTTCCTGGCAATAGTTTGGCAACTGTGGGGGACTGTCCGTTAGTGTATCACAATGATACATTGAGGGAGAGGCCCCCATGGATGCAGCCATCTCACATCTAGATTAAATGGTACCAAAGGCCTCTTCAATGTTGGCTTCGGCCCCATGAATGCCTTTCAAATGACCGGGTCCCTATGGGCCCGTGACTGAAAAGTGTACCTACATATTAATAATTACTATTAACGAGGGGATAAAAGAAACATCCTTTTTATCTTGGTTTTTATAGGTTTTATTAGGTTATATTATCTTTCTAAAATCAAATTATTTGTAATCCTATCAATGTAGCTAGCACGCGCCAGATATACAGCGTGTCTATCCTACTTGCGCTCACACGTTCACTGCGTTTGTTAATGTGCGAGAGAGCATGTGTAATGGAAAGAAACTGTATCCATGGTGCGTGCTAGACCCTATGAAGTATCGATAACTTTATCGCGTAACAAATTGCTTATTTTATTATTGGGTCACGCAAGTCGATTTTCATTATGCTGATTTATATGAAATAGAACTGCCTGCATGCATACTCTTACAATGTGTGTAAATTGCTAGGCATAGTACAGTTGTCAGCAGTTCAAGCTCCCTATTTGTGAACGATTTTCGCAGCTATAGAGCCGCAATAATGAGCATGCTTGCGTCATTCGTACGTATATGTAGGTAGTTTGTAAAGTTACTATTGGTTACTACTTATTTATTTCCTAAGCCTTTGATGGTAACTGTCACAATAAGAAATATTTTATTTTGTTCCTAAAACTTACAGATTACAGATATTATTTAAACAAATTATTATTATTATATATTAATATAAAATATATATTTTTTACAAGATGACAAAAATAAACTTAAATAACATGAAATTATACCTGAAATTAATATTAATTAAAATAACAGATTAAACTAAGAACCTTATATAGTACTAAAAGAAAAACTAAACTATAAAAATAAAACGCCTAACCAAAAAAAAAGTAAAAATAAAGAAATTAAAGATAAAAACCCGGTCCAGGTCGATATACAACGTGTAACAGAAAGGTGTAACCATATTTGAAGAGCTTATTCAGTCAATGGTATAGAACAACTTTTACTATGGAACAAACCCTGTATTTCGAAAAAAAAACTTTTTCATAGAAAAAGGCAGATTTTTTTTTTGAGATATAAGGGTTGGCTCCATAGTAAAAGTTGTTCCATACCATTGACTGAATAAGCTCTTCAAATATGGTTACACCTTTCTGTAAAACCTTGTATATTACAGTCAATAATTAAATGACAATTAGTTTATGGGAATTTAACAAGCCATTAACTAATTTTCACATTTGGATAAAAAAAATATTTAGGGTAAAGTGTGACTTAAAAATAAAAACAACCCTTAGCTAAAATAAAAAAATTAATATAGTTTTTCATAATCACGTTGGTAGGTTTGTTTTGATTATTGTGACACGTTTACGGGGAAAGCCATATCCTTAAGTCGCTACGGAAAAAAAAATCGACACTTTAAGAACTTGCATATCTACTTCAGTAAATAATGTATTATTTTGCTTAAATAGTATATTATTTTGAGATTCTTTTAGGGACCTGTTAAAACAGAAACGCAATTGTAGAAATTCGGCTCGATAGAAATATTTATTGAAATGAGGTCTTTTTCGACACCAATTCTCCTGGTCTGACAATTTAGAATGACATATGGACTGCAATTATATTTTATTGGATGGGTTTGAACAGTATCTAGGACCTGGTTAAACGAAATTTTGATAGCAATTTTAGTACATTTTATATTAATAAAAAACCGACATTTTGCTACTTTTCCACGAATCCGTCTTTCCTTTTTTGCGAGTACACTAATGTACATTTGAACATCCTTAAGAGTGCACCGAGCTTTTTACACACACTAACACGTTTTTATAACCCTTGTTTGAAGTAGTAAACAATTAAATTAAAATGTAGGGAAATATATTGGTATTATTGGGGATATATACTAGACTGTACAGTGGCGTGCACAGAACTTTTTACTGGAAAAGCAAACAATTGGTCAAGAACAACAATAAAAAAAAAAAGAAAAAATTTAAATATCAATTTAAAAAAAAAATGTATGACGCCAGGGTAGACAATGTTTACCCTAGAGTGAAAATTTCCTGTACAAACTTTTTTTTTCAAAGTTATATTTAAATTTTTTCATTTTTTTTTTATTGTTGTTCTTGACCAATTGTTTGCTTTTCCAGCAAAAAGTTCTGTGCACGCCACTGAGACTGTATACACGATGGAAACACCATTTAATAAAGTTGGCTCGATAGAATAAATTCGCAAAGTTACCTTTTGTCGAGTAATTTTTTCCTCTATTTCCCTACTTTTTTATGTAAATAAGAAATTTGATATTATGATTAATTTACTAAAATAAAGTCAATAGACGACTGGAGCGTTTATACACAATAGTTTTTTATTTATAGAACAATATGATGAAAATAACAACGAAAAACATTAAAAAAGTGCAAAAGTTTGGTTATTTTCTTTACTCTTCATACGTAAAGAAAAAGAAAGAGACAAAAAGCAGACGCTCGGTGTGCCATTAAATTTCATGCTGGAAATTAACAAATTAAAACACGGTCATGTACTTATCTCATTATAGGATAGACCAGTTCAATGTCATTGTCGTCATTTTTCCTCATAAACAGGAAAAATTGGCAGAATTTGTAATCGAATATAATAATGCTGACAAGTTATAAATTCATCAATCAGCCTAGTTCGTCCACTGCTGGACATAAGCCTTTCCAGGACTTTGCCACTCCCGGCGGTCATCCTGGAAGAATTGCCCATACTCACACACGCTGGGCAGGCGGGTTGGTGAGCGTGGTGCCGGAACCCTCGCACCAGTGACGCAGCGCTGCCCGTTACCAGTCTGTTCCAATACAATACAATACAATCATTTATTCTCCATATAACAGTGTCCGTTATACATGGTTATACATGGTTCCATATAAGGCCAGGCTATTAAGGATGGATATACCGCCATCCATCGGTCCCAGGTGGGCCTCCTGGGTTTTTGCCTGTGAGCTGTCTTCTTACTCTCCCCCGAATAACTTCGAGGCGGTCTCCAAGTAAGGTGGTACCTCCACAGTCGAGCCCGGCATCAGCTCTACCAACTGTGAAGGTTATCAATTATAAATTTATAATACACAAAATAAATAAAATCAATTCAACACGTCTCGTGAACCATAAAAACGATAAATATTTCTTCTCTCATCAATTCCAGGAACTAAGTGTTAGTGAAGATGAGCACATGCGTCATTTGCGTTATCATTTGAATCATCTTGCAGGCGCCACACCATGCGCCACGTCATGCGCCATGCGCCATGCCGACCAATCTTGATGATTGGGGTTTATTGCGCTTCTGAAAACTCATTCATTATCATCGCTCGAATTTTATAAATATTGATAGATAGGACAGTATAAATTAAAGCAAGATATATTTCGAGCCCTCTTGAGGTCGGCATAAGTTGCATTGACAATCGGGCATTGACAAAATGGCTCGAAATATATCTTTCTTTAATAGTTAGTTTAATTAGGACTGTTATATATATCAATATGCATAAAGTATTGATCGAGTTTTAGAAGTTATAATTATAAATTAGGTGTAGTTATAAAAATCAACACCTCCGGTATTTAGGTGAATTCTCATAGAGCCGGCTTAAAAAATTTTCATGACAAAAATAGTTATAGCCGACGCATTATAACGTAGATTTATATAATATATTAATTCTTTAAAATAACAAAATTGGGTACAGTGAACGTGGAAATAAGGAAAATGCAAGCAACTAAGACAGGAAATATGCAAGATATAACATTTTATAAAAAAAAACTATAAAGCAACTGCCAAAATGTAAACGATATAAAAACATTATTTAATATATTATTGCTGTTTTTATGTTATATATTTATATTTTTAATTTGCATCAATCTCCTTGTGCACTTGTATGATTACTCGTTTAAATTTTTGTTTTGTTTGTTATTTCCTGTTGGTTTTGCTGGAAGAAATCTCTTCTTAGAGATAAGCACGCCAATGTGCATATTGTTTAAATGTAAATATTATATGTATCCCTGTTTTTGTATATGTGTGAGTACAATAAAGAATAAAGAACTATTTATATGCAAACAGTATTTATGTAGAAATTGCCACTATAAGTAGTACAACAGTACAATTTCCTTGATACAATCAACCACAAGGTTAAAGTTAGGGTTCAAATTCAAACAGAACCCTTACAAGATAACTCCCGTCTGTCACAGAGATTTTTCTCAAAAAATATTAATATGTTACGTAGGAATTAGAAAGGCTAAATGTTAGGTCTTGATGACGCGCGCGTACCCGTTTACCGCCAGAATAAAAAGTTGTCTTTATTACAAAGGAAAAAAAATATTTAAGGCGCTCTTATCTCAGAAGAGTGACTCTCTGTCTTTTTCTTTACGTGTAAGGAGTAAAGAAAATAACCACACTTTTGTACTTTTTCGTTTTTTTATCGGTTTTTAAATTATTTAAAAATAAGGGATATGTTTATTAAAACCAACTTACGTAGTCGACCTAGAAAATGTAAAAAGCAATAATACCAGATATGTTTCGTTAATAAAAGAGTGGAATTATGGAAATGGCATGATTTGAAAGGTCTTATTACATGCTGTGTTCGTGAATTATTTCTATCGAGCAAAGTTTATCTGATCGTGTAACACATGCGTGGAAGACCTAGATAAAAGTTCGAACTATATTGCGTATTTTTTTTGGAAGTTTTAGACGATATTTGAAAGTTCTATTTGACTTTGAAATTACTGATTTTGGGATAAGAGCGCCTTAATTCATGTATTTAGTGAGGTATGAACGAATGAATGAATGAATGAATACACATAAAATAGCCACAAAAGTGGCCTCTTTCTGGTCCGGAAAGGTTTAAAATAATAATAATTTGATGCCATCGACATGCTAAGAAGAAGAAGAATGAATACACACTTTATTGTACACGGTCAAATAAAAAATTGAGTACAGAGTTTTGAACACACAATGTTGAACAAGGGCGGACTTACCACTTAAAGCGATTTCTTCCAGCCAACCTTTGGGTAGTGAAGAAACTATTATTTCACGTAATGTGGAGGATGTGGAGGTATCATTTTTGTTATAATTTTAAGTGCAGACGTCTTAGTGATACAGCCCAAATGCTATAAATGACCGTCCCCTCTAATCTCCTAGGTTTTTAAAGCTAAAATTTAGATTTTAATAGGGTTAGTAGATATTCACTCATAGATTACCTGAAAATTGCTGGCTTTTTCGACAGACAGCTCACTGTTAGTATTGTTAAGGCACTAACTGTGCGAGTTCGACTCGCTCTTGCCCGATTTTTTTATCTGTTTTCTTTTACACATACAGGTGTTATATAGTAGCAGATGGAAATCTATAGTATCTGCCACCCCTTTAGGAAATAGGGGCTAACATAAATATATTTTCAATGCATGTGCTCGTAAAGGCCCAATTTTTATGCAACAAAATCGAACAGAAAGTCGATTAGTTTGCCCTAGGGCTTTATTATTTTTTTTTTTATTTATTTATTTACAACAGTTGGCTAACCTGCAGCCTTTCCTGTGTACCATAAATGTCATACTTTTTTTTCCACTGTTTAACGGCTCTGGATACAGTCCTTTTGAGCCAATTATAATTTAAAGTTCACAAGATTATATTTGTTTTCATTTCCTCACACTATGCATTGAAACATTTAGTATGATACACGGGCGTAAAAGCAATAAATTACTCGGTTACGTTTAAAACACGAGCGTAGCTCCTCGTAATTTATTCCTTTGCGCCCTTGTAGCATAAACTACTATTGTATTATAATCCCCAGAAAACAAATATAAGGAAATCACTTAACGATTCTATATCAAAAGAATGACTCAACAAACACGTCATCGTTAAAGTTAAAAGTGTTTAGATCCAAAAGCAACCCCATGAAGTGTTGACCGATTGTATGCAAATACGCTCCCTGTATGGTGGGACATTATTCTGTACGCATTTTAATAGGTCGTCCATATTGAAACATCACGAAGGTTTCGCATCAATTAGATCTAACAATGTGGGTGACATAAGTTATGTAATTCTCGCATGCAAGGCATTCATATGTATTATGTATAATATTATATTACACATGGGTATAGTGTACGACTAGAGTATTTAATATTTTTCAATGCAAGTGCTCGTAAAGGCCCACTTTTTATGCATCAAAACCGAACAGAAAGTCGATTATTTTGCCCTAGGGCTTTATTATTGTTATTTTTTTTTTTTTTTTTAATGGTTGGCTAACCTGCCTTTCCTGTGTACCATAAATGCTATACTTTTTTTCCACTGTTTAACGGCTCTGGATACAGTCCTTTTGAGCAAATCATAATTTAAAGTGCATAGTAAGATTTTTGTTTTATTTCCTCACACTATGCATTGAAAAACGTAGTATGATTCACGGGCGTAAGAGCAATAAATTACTCGGTTACGTTTAAAACACTCGCTACGCTCGTGTTTTAAATCGTCCTCGTGATCTATTCCTTTTCGCCCTTGTAGCATAAACTAATATTTTGCTCTCTTTACCTGGCTTTGACCTGTGGTGTCTTCACTTCCTACAAAAATAATTCTTCTATTTCCAAGGAATTAAGACACGAGAAAACAATATCTTTATCGTTACATTAGACAGAGATTTTCCCGAGTTCTTATCTGGTCCTATAAAAAGGCCGTTTTGCATGAATCACATTATGATTCTGTTCTAAAGCCGTCTCTTTTGCACGCGTGAAAAAACTATGACTCTATCCTACTTTCAAATCATTTTATGATTCACCCAAGTTGGCCTTTTTAGATCCCCTGATCAAATTTAGTTATAACTGGTTAAACTCGCGTTCGTTGTCTTTTGTACAATTCACTATTAGATAACATCCACTTGCAACCGGACATACAGCAAAAGAGCTCGTAAAGACCTTACTGCAATCAAATAAGCGTGAAAATCCACCATCATGTGGGACGATTTACATGATGCATGTTTAAACTTAGCTGACCATTTCACTAGAAATAATCTTGATTTACTAACTGCTCGGTGCATTTGAAGCTGGTTTCCATGTTTTCGTACAGATTTAGCAAAGCTAATTTCGTTATTCTGCGGAGCAATCCTAGGTCATACAAACGAAATACTAAAACCATTTGTAAATCATAGATATTTTTTAGGTAGTGTGTATTTATTCCGATTGCATTACAGAATAACTAGGGTCCCAAATATATATTAAATAAGAACACCGATTTAAACATGAAATATGAGAAAAATAAGCTTTCAATGGAAATTTTAATTTGCTTATGTGTCCTTTCAAAATATTTGTATTTATTCAATAGGTAATCGTTACTGACAAAAAAGCGGGGGTAGCTCGAGATTAGAACGCTGGCCTCTCAATCTTGGGATCCAGATTTGAACCCGGTCGGGCATGCACCAATGAGTTTTTCGGAATTGATGTGCATAGTATTTGTAGTACTTAATACTTGCCACTTGCTGAACAGTGAAGGAAAACATAGTAAGGAAACCTACATGCCCTAAAAAAGCGTGTATTTGTGGCCGAAGAACGGCGATAGGGCTCACTCATCACGTTGGGACGAAACGCGGGTCTACCAAGTGTGGCCTGTGACTTGCATAGTTCATATTGGGAACACCTCTGACACCCCCTCGGGGATTCATGTAGTGACGATATATTATCATAATCGTTTCTGAAAAGGGATTTGATTGATTTTATAGTATGGATAGTGTGGTGTATCGATTCGGCGTAACACGACTTAACTTATTTGACAGGACTAACCTTATTTTAAGCGTCCTGTCTTTTTCTTTCTTTCTCGAAAAGATAAGGGCAGAACGCTTAAATTAAGTTTAGTCCTGTCAAATAAGTTAAGATGTGCTACACTGAATCGACACCATTGTTTAATTTTAGTGTAAATATAGTTCGAGGGCGAATGCTCTTCTCGAAGCTTCGACTACGAAGGGGAGGAGGAGATATAATAATATACTGAGTAGGTGACAACAGGCTTCATGCGCGTCTTCTGTAAAAGGGGATATTTCTCAGTCTGTCGAATTAGCCTTCTCGACCGTAAAAGCCTGTTTTATTTGTCAATCCATTTTTAGCTCGATTTTTAGAAATCTCGCTTCGACTAATTCTCCGAAATAGCAACCAAAGGCCTGCAATAGCTATCCGACCGAATTCGGTTATTGAGTGATAAAAATCGATTTTAAATTGAAAATCGATCGAGCGAATTCGATACGGTTCCGATTTCAGTTGATAGTTTTAACGGTTGAGACCAGACACACACAATACTTTTTTTTCTATATTTATGTTAGAGACTATAAAAAAAATATTAAAACTAGATTTTAATAAATAAACGACTGAAATAGAGATGGCTAGCTTTATCTAGACAGTATGCCCTGGGCATGGTACTGTAACTGATTGTACTGAAGACATTGCCAAAATGTTTAAAAAGCCCTAGATGACATTGCGAAATGAAAAGATGTTGCTTATTTGGACCTCAAGCACCATTACCAATTTTACGTTTGCAATTTTCAATTTTCGATTGCGATTTAACCCCAAAATACTTAAGGCCCTTACTATTGCCAAATGGGTACTTTCTAAAGCCTACTCCTCGTTTATGGCCAAACCAAAAATAATGAAAAAATGTATTATGAATAATCAACTCTTAGACAACATATGCAACAGTTTTCTTTTTCATACCACCAAAACTTCTACATGATTTATTTTTTTTACTGAATGGTGTTTTTTGACCTCAAATTCCCTACTGCTCCTGAGTGGCTTGGCCGATTGAATTTATCTATGCTTTGATAAATATATAAACTTTATATCTATAAACATAACATAAGATTATTCAATCGAGTAATCAAGTCCAAGTGAAAAGTATAATTTTCCCCTATTTCGCTCTTTCAAGGACGCAGCGAGCGTCGTAACAGCCACTATGCATTGCGCGCTGATATGAACGTTATTTCAATGTCGTTTCCGTTGATATTTGTAGTGACAAATATCGAGCTGCTAATTTGGCGATGGTAATCGCCTTAAGTATCAATCAGATAAGTTGTATGCATCCTCTTTTCTTACGAAACGTAACTGTAAGTTGGCTCCAGGGCTATTGCATAATCATCATAGTATATGGTTTCTTTTTTCATGGTGGTTTGATTGGAACTTGTCCGCCTACGTACGAAATTCGAAGTGATCGAAACTGTCGAGAAATAGAAAGTCATCGATTACAGAAGGGCCGCTTTCTTGGCCCTATCTGGGTCATTGTGATTGTTAGAAAAGAATGGTAAAGGGAATTTTTGCTATGATTTAAATCTGGGTTCCGTTCAAATAAAATTACCTACGTGTCTACGTGTCTTTTTGTTGAGATAACGTTATAAAACTCAGCCCCTCACGTTCGAAAGCGTAACGAAAATTTTGCTTTTAAAGGGCAAGTAGTCGCCAACAACCTTGAGTCGACTTGTGTTGGTACAAATATCGACAGAAACTATATTGAAATAACGTTCATATCAGCGCGCACTGCATTACGAGTCGCTGCCTGGGTCTCCGGATAGGGCAAAATAGAGGAAAATTCACAAAGTTGCGAAGGACGGAAAAAAAAAATTCCATACTAAATTTTTCTAAGCAATATTTTCCTTGTATTTTAGTGCAAGAACCGTACAAATACCATTAGTGGTTTGAAAGAAATAACCAATTTTACTTAATTTTAGTTCAAAAACAGCTTGACTTAAAACAATATTTTCATACTGTTCTTGTTACGCAAAAATAATTATCGGAAATATTTTTTTTTCTTATACTTCAAATAATACTATATATTTTTTTCATAATTTTTAGACATCTCATTTAAGAGAAATATCGTTATCAATAAGAGTAATTTTCGAATGACGAATGCCCATGACTATAACAAAAACAAAAACCACACAAGTTTATTTTCACATGAATAAATGTAAACTAACATATTAGGTAGGTAAAATTATGTGGCCTTATCACTTATAGCGATCTCTTCCATATACAACCGTTAGGTGGAAGAAACGTTTTAAAATGATTACTCTCGAACAATACGCAGTAAATGTACCATTTAATTCATAAAATTAACATTAAATCATAAACGAAGTTAAAAAACTAACCTTCATATTAATACTTATTGCTCTTAACAAATCAAACACTTTTTGTGTCTTCTATTCCCAAGACGTAATATAGTCGTCAAACAAGGTTCTCCTCTACACAGGAGAACCCTAAAACCGATTCGCATCTCGGAAGTAAACAAAGCTAATGAAACCGACGATAGCTGTGCGTGTGCGCGTGGGCAACAAGATCTCCACCAAAAACTGTTTGATGTTTTGATCTATAAGTCTTGCAACATGAATTACAAAACCCTGCTACATACTTACTCATTTTTGACTCTTTGTTGCCAAACTGTCGAGATCTGAAGGTGTTTACCAAAAGATTTATGTTTGTCAAGCGGATTTTGAAATTTTCTCAAGACAAAATATATAAAAACTTTAGTTTGATAGATATCATGTTTAGAATATATCTTTAGTTTATAGTCTTTAGAATAGTTCAAGTACCTATCCTTAACTTCTTCCCACAACTGTTAGAAGACTAATATAATTATGCTTTGAATAGTACTCAAGTATTCCCTAATGACCGCTAAAAGCCAACTCTGAAATGCCTCTTTAACATCCATAAACGAAACAAGCGGCTTTGGATTTACAGTGGCTTCTGCTATGCTGCGCAAGCGCAATAAATTCTGTCCAATTAGCAAGCAGTAGCGGCGTTATCTGGCGACAAAGAGAAGTCGAGCCACTTAACATAGCTAGCGGGCGCGACCTTACATGCCCTACTGAATATGGAAACACAAATTCACGAAAGACACAATTTATAGTCTGCCTTTTTATATTTTCGAAAATTAAAACTTCCTATTTCGGTTTGATTTATTAAAGCAATTCGCGGTTATGGTTTTAAAGCATTTAAATTTTTTTGAGAATAAAGCATTGAAAAAAAAAATTGTAGTATTTTCCATGAGTGTACGCTTTTGAAGCTTCTGATCGCTCAGTGTAAAGAAGTTGACATTTTTTACACCACACTCACAAAATTTGCTTTTTAATTTTTAATTTACTTTTTAAATTAGGTAATAAATATGAAAAATTTAGTATATTCTTAACCTGCGAGTTGATACAAAACTGTAAGAAGGTTTAAGGTTCTTTTATAAATAAATAAAGCTTACAAAAAAAGTTTAAGGACTTGGTCGATGAAAAAATAAGTATACAATGCATAACAGAAGACAGTATTTACGATTACGTCCGTAACCGAACAATAGTTAGACAATAGACGAACACGATACCTCGACCCATCTACTTAATTTCGAGTAGACACCTTTGTAGAGTGTTTTTGTTCCCGGTCATTTCCATAAATTACTGGGGACCGAACACCGTCAGGGTGGTGTCTGCTGAAGCTGGTACCTGCCATTGTTATGTAGAACGTGACTTTCAAACCTCGTGGGGGTTTTGGATAGTGACAAAAAGGCTTTTGATCTATAGCACAATTGTTTGGAGGTAATATCTTCTATATTCGTACACACAAAGCGTTTAGAAAGGTGGCTGGCATTTCTGCTTGCTTACCATAATGTCACTAATACCAGATATTCAATGCTTGCATTTCCATACGCTCATTAGTTGACTGTAGACGGCTGCAACCATCTATTTTATATTCAAAAGGTCCTGTGATTATCTAGGAATAACCATGTTAGGTACCAATTAGACCACGCGACTCACTATAGCGTTAATTCTTAGCCGCCTGTAGCGAGAAGATACTAGTATTGTTAAGTTTAGAGCTTAGGCCAATCATTTGAAATTGTCTGATTATAGCAACACCATAAAAGGATTTAGATTCATATTATTAAAGCCAAGTGAGGGCATGCTTCTGGTACTAATTGGCTCAGACAGAGCTGAACTGCATATTTGGTTTAAGCTTATTGTCGTTATACCTCATGATTAATTGCAAGACCGTTACCTATAGTTTTGGGTTTTGTTATATTTAGTTAAAAGGCCTTTCTCTTTTAGAGCTCTGTCCCACGTAAAAAATATTATTGGCTTAAGGGGGTATATCGTCAAAATCTACACTTTTTAAAGTTTTTTATCTGCTGTTCAAAAGAAGTGCCAAGTTAAATAAACTAGTATAACAATTTTGGGACCTTTTTCTAGATTTTGGACTATCAGAAACGCGATTGGAGTTTAATTATTGAAATTATGTCTAAATTTACACTTTTTATATTATGACAAATTGGAATAGCATGCAGACTTCAAAACTATTTATTTAGCCATCTAATTAGATCTAATTTTAAGAATATTTACCTAAATTACTGGTTATAGAAATTTTCATAGCTATTTTGGTTAATTTTGTTTTAATTTAAAACCAACTTTTTATATATTTTCCCCGATTTCGTCCCTCTCGCATTGCGGGTCTTTCCGCCGGGGGTAACGGGGACGTTTGCACGGTCGATATACTACCTTAACCTCAACTGTTCTAAATAACGTCAGAGCATTCGTTTACACTGATATTTGATCATCAGTTCGCTTTTTTATGCATAGTTTTTTTTTTTTTCAGGTCGTTATTATTGTGTGTAAATAAAGCTGTGAGTTGACGACCTGGGTCCATTGGCATTACTAACCTAGTTCACACGTGTGTCACTTGACCATTCAGCGATGTGGATCCAGTCGCCTTTTGATTGGGTCAATTGATACTTCCCGTGTACGCGACAACGTGGTTGCTCAAGGACAAACTCTGATCCACTTTGTTCTGTTACACAATCATCAACTCTATAACTATGTTGTTACGACTCCTTATCGAATGTGTGATTTTGCAGGTCGGAAGCTTTTCGGTGAGCTATTTTGAGTTCTCTATTTTTGTGAACGCATAGAATGCATCATTCGCTGACCCGAATCGAATGTGTAGTATCTGTCCCTTGAATACGTCTGCTGTTCTAAATTTAAAAGTGATGCAGATTATGAAAGTATTTTGTCCAAGAATTTAAGGGAAACGCGTTGGTGAGATAATGTTACCTTTTATCTAATGTATCATTTATATTTGTGTGATATTCGTCTATCTTTCTCACTCTGAGACGTAGTTGCGTCGACAATACAAAATATCGTCTATCTGAAACAATATGTTGTTTTTTTTACTAGCCGTCATCCCTAAAAATTATTGCACTCATTGCACTTGCACTTCATTGTTCATACAAAAAAAATCTCCGTAGTTTCTGCAAATATGTTGTGTGACTCCTCTTCCACCTCGAATCCACCCTGTGGACGCCGCAATGTCGTGAAATGCTTTTTTTATCTCACACCAACCAGTGGTACTGCAACCAGTGTTATCATACGAAGATTTTTAGATTTGCCAAGTTTTTCAGTCGTTAGTCAGATTTTATACGTCATACATGACATACCTTTCGCTATCTCCGCATAAGCAGCTTAGCGGCTTTACAGATTTTGATGTTGTCAGCAACTATTGATTGAGGCGTATTTGTTTCAGTTCACGGAAATATTTTGATTCTAATTTGACTTATTGACACATACTTATCATTGTGGCGCCTATTTGGCATAAATGGGCATGAGTACTGAGTGCGTGGGAACGAATACCCTAAGTAAATATTGGGGTAAGGCCGCCGTCAATGCATTCCTGGCTCTCCAGAGTGTAAATACCATAATAGAAGTTCAAGAAACTGTTACGTGGATGACCTTACATCACCACTAATGCTTCTTTGAACTTTTATGGAATTGTTTAATAATTTTCCTTTACGGGTGGTTTTAACTTTGAAATATATTTGTATTTCTACAGCGGTACTTAATAGTTCTCGATTGGGTATAAATCCCACTGTACATTTGGTTTGGTAAGGCGATCCCACACAATGCGATGAAGCTCTTTCTCCGAGTAGTGTAGGCTGCGCTTGTGACCACGCCTGGCAGAAGTTGAAAATATATTACCCGTTCTAAACCGAAGTTCTTACTGCGTTATCATAAACTCGAAAATACTACAATCGATGGGATACACTACTTGGTGCGATGTCAAAAATTGTTTACTGCACATTAATACGTATTAAATATTCAGTACGCGACAAGCAAACACGGCATCGAGAGAGTATTGTGCTTAATTGATTGCGCTTTCATACATAGAAACATAAGGTTCTTGTTGGTTTAAACGATTGCATAACTCCGCTCGCATCAAATTACCTCGATTTTGCTTTGCATACACGAAACTACAACCATTTCTGGAATTCTATTTTGACTCCTAAAAGAAGGTTGATGTTTGTTCGGCAAAAAGTTTTCTAGTATATTAAGTGCTATCTTGTGGAGTAATGCGGTTCCGTGCCAGTCCGATTAGCAAGAAACGTTATTTATAGTCGTGGATGTAGCTCGAGCACCACCCACACGTCCAGGGTTGCCAGGCTCGATATCTGACTAATGTCCTGAACTAGCTATTATTTATTTGCCGAAGGGAATGGAACAGGTTCTGATAATCTGCAAGATGCTTCTCTGTTGCATGCGCGGTTGGACACGCAACTTCTTCCGAAAGATTTACAATGTATTTCAAAGACTTTTTTATTTTCCTCCATTATTGTATATCTTTGTCAAATGAAAGGCTTTACACGGAGAAGTCAAAGGGGAGAGTAATGAAGATGCTCCATTGAGTTACAACAGCGAGATGTTGACTTTAGATAAACTTGTTGGCAATCGACGTCGGGAGCTCAGTATGTTATATCAAGTGTTCAGATAGCCTAACACGGCTTACTTACTATTTTTACAGGTTCTGTTATACACGGTGTGTTTAATAAGTTGCTGAGAGATTATTTCGGAAGATGTGTCAATGCGCCTTTGAATGCGCGATGGTATAAATCGTACACAATCTAAATTTTAATCCCATTTCGTGACCCAGCCTGGAAACCGTTCGCTCTTGCTAAGGTTTTGTCAGCGGAACAAAGTAAACCACTGGCTTCTGAGTTTCGATAAAATACTGTGCAACCAACCAGTCACGAAGACGCACGATTCTCGTACCGGTCACTAATGAGCTAAAGAGATCGCGAAACACGATACTTTTATACTGACTGATTAAAAAAATTTGTAGAGAAACTGTATCTCTAATGTTTGCAAAGAAAACTGGTGATATTTCACTGTTTGACTCATCCTGGAAAAATCTTGACTTTTGCCAGAATGAAACACAACGAGGTGTCGTGTGTGTTGAAAATAGCAACTCCACTTAAAAGACTTAAAAGACTCTCCGGACATTACAAAACAAAAGCTTTAATGATCTTCGAAGCTAATATACCGTAATACCGTCGTGTACTAAGGCACTTTCGTACTTTTCTACACGTTTCATCATGGCGGCGCTTTCGTTACTACACCTACTCCATCATTCAGACGCGAGTAATAAATTCTAAATGTCACAGAAGATGATGCATAATGGATTCAATGCTTGAAGGTGTCATCCAGGAATGCTGCAAACGAGATGTTCTCTTAACCATCACGTTGTAAAGTCCACTGTTATATGCTGTGCTAGGTGAATGTTCCTTTTCTTTCCGATTTGCTAATACAAAGTCTTCGGTGACAGTTCCCCTCGCTTCGGTCACGACTTCGATGGTTCGTGAACTCGAAGTTATTATGAGCACGGTTAATTGAGAAGTTTCATGGTCTTCGGCGAAGTGGATGTCAAACAGAACAGGAGAAAGCGTTGTTTTACGATTAGAAAGAGGATTATTAAATACGAGTTTGTTTCAGCAGATTGCAACAAGTCGTGACCGAAAGATATAATAGTAGCTTTCACTAAAGATGCTGCATTGTCAAGATTATGCTATTCATGAGATCTGTTTGCAACAATTTGTAGGTGAAGTTTCCATCGGACAGTGGCAAATTTGCATGCACTTGTTGGCTTATTTCCATACAATTTGCACCACACACGAAGTGGCACGTGCTTTTAGCGTATCTGACCGAAGGGTCGAGTTTAAAACTCTTAAACATTGTATTAGCTTTTTATCGTTTGCTTAGATATATAGATATGATATATTATGATATAGAGATATATGATTAGTGATATTGATTTCAAGTAAATTGATTTACATGGGTTAATTTATAAGGTGACTTTCTTTTCCGTGGACATAAAATCCTGTTCCATTTCTTTTTACATGATGTAGGTGTTTAACTCAGGGGGTCACTATGTTTACAAGAATGTCCAATGTCCATTCTATTTGCCCTCAGCACTCCAAAACTGTGCGGCACGCGCTGCACAAACAATTTAAACTCCAGTAATCGGCGACAAGAGTTCTTTATGACAACAAATGTTCCATCATGGACAACTGACTCTGACCCTGATAGCTCTTATTTTGAAGGTTATAAGAGATACGATTGGAAAGGGATGTCTGATGCGGCTTTAGGCTATGATGACAATAATCGTGGCCATGTTCTGCTGGACAATGGTGGCTGTGGACAGAGCGTGTTTGCGGTGGACCACCGGAGTCGCTACGATTCACATCGTTTTGTACGGTATGGGTGATGTACGGAGCTGTGTTTACAAAAAAACTAGTCAAGTGCCAGTAAGACTCGCGCCCTGAGGGTTCCGTACAATTGAAATAAGTATAGACTTGAAAATATAAACAAAAAATACAAACTTGTGACTACCTACACAATTTATGAAACAAAACTGCATAATTAAGTTCATCTAGTATTCGGGTACGGTACCCTAACGCTACGTTAAGAATCGGAATTTTTGTATATCAATTTTGACAATAATATCCAGAAATTCCAAATGATTGCCAGTTTTTGTGATAGACCCCGTAACAAAATTTATCTAAATCTGTCAACTTTGATGGCCTCCTTATTATATATATCTTTTCAATGCATGTGCTCGTAAAGGCCCACTTTTTATGCATCAAAACCGAACAGAAAGTCGATTATTTTGCCCTAGGGCTTTATTATTATTATTATTATTTAATTTGTTTACTATGGTTGGCTAACCTGCAGCCTTTCCTGTGTACCATAAATGCTATACTTTTTTTCCACTGTTTAACGGCTCTAGATACCGTCCTTTTGAGCCAATCATAATTTAAAGTTCACAAGATTATATTTGTTTTATTTCCTTACACTATGCATTAAAAAACGTAGTATGATACACGGGCGTAAGAGCAATAAATTACTCGGTTACGTTTAAAACACATACACAAAACACAAGTAGCATAAACTACTATTTTATACGAAAGTCTTATTGAAGATTTGTGATGAAAACACTTGCACTTTTTCACAAATTACCTATATTTACGTACTATTTTCTCGGCCCAACTGGTT
This sequence comes from Ypsolopha sequella, assembly GCA_934047225.1. Classification (NCBI taxonomy): domain Eukaryota; kingdom Metazoa; phylum Arthropoda; class Insecta; order Lepidoptera; family Ypsolophidae; genus Ypsolopha; species Ypsolopha sequella. The sequence goes on from OW203996.1 coordinate 18,494,825, forward strand.
TCGCTATATAAGCATTATCAGGGGCTTTAAACAATGTTTACATTGCAAGGTGTACTGTACGTGCATATAATTTGTGGAAAAGTAAAAGTGTTTTCATTACAACAATAAGTTACACCACGTGCCGACACACTCAACAATCAACTTCCTTATTGAAGAATGATCGTGAAATTTATATGTTTTAATTATGCATGCAGAGAAATATGGTATTTTTGTGTGAAATCACTAAGTGTTATAAGATGATAAGAATGCACATAATCAATGCAAAAATGTCATTTAACCGCAATTTGTGACAAAATGAGACAGGGAAACAACTGTATAAGCATATTTGAAAGTCATCAATTACAAAAAACTATTATTCCAGTAATATGTTACTTTCGTTAACCACACAGTATTGCTGAAGTATCGGGTGGTGAGAAACCACACCGACCACATCCGAACGCATTCATAGAGCTTCAGGTATATCAATAATCTTTTTAAAAATATGAAGTACAATGTGGTGACGAAGTCAAGGTATTTTTTGATGTAAGAAGCAATAATTATTTCCTATAGCGTGGTTTGTACCGACATGTGGAAGCACTGTGGTGTATTTTATAACAAACAAAATGTTTTCATGTATAAATTGCCTTGAATTTTTTTCTTAGTGACTCACGACAATTTAAATTATGAATAGTTATGAATTTTTGAAGAACAAAAACAGTTACTACGTCAGCATTTCTATCTCAAAGTAGGATACAATAGTACAGAATACTATAAAAGTAGCTAAAATAGACGAATCATGCTGTAGCTACACCAGTTAATTGTCCAATACTTCTCACAGCAAATGCAGCTTAACCATAGACTAATATTATTAGTCTATGGCTTAACTAAGTCTACTACTCGTACATATTATCTGTGCTACTACATAGTGTTTTTATATATGAACCCCATTGTAGTTTATCATCTACAATAATTCCAAGAATGTTTGTGTTATTTACCAGTTCTAACTTGGTTCCATCAATATACTATATATCCACATCTATATGTTAATTTACAATGTTAATTTAATACATTTTGTCTTAAATTATGAACTGTGACTAGTGCTTCAGAGTAATCATAAAATCATGTCGATGATACATTATTTTTAACCGTAGCTCAGTTTGTGTTCGATATACCAGTAGTTTCTTAATTTATTCCTATATTCGATAAATTGAAGATTTTGTTCCTAATTCCGAGACTTTGCTAATACTTGCCGCATACAAACAACTAGCAATAAGAATATTTTAACATTCCTTAGTACATTTTTCCCTAAGCACCAGAGACTCGAGTGAAGATAGATCACGTACTTCGTGTCGCGTATCATTCATTCCATTCACTCTACTGTCTATATCATCTGCATGCGTAGATTTAGTACTTACGTATATGTACGACAGGCGTACAAACTTCACTGTTCCCTTATTGAGAAACTTAATACATTGTGATAAGATGTGTTTTTCATTAAATGTAGGGATTTGTAGTCTAATGCCGTGCGCTTTGATCTCATCAATTGACTTAATCGAATAATTCTGAGGGGCACACAATTTTATTACTATTAATGGTTTTGAACCACCAATGAAGATATTTAAAATTAAGTGGAACATTGTGGATTCATTCGATTCTGTTAAACTACTGGGAACAAAGGATTTTATTGAGAAAATCTAATATTATATAAAAAGAATCATTTAGGAATTTGTTACGCCGTTGGTAAAGATTATATAACGAAAGAAAACGTCTAAACAATCAATGGAATTCGTTGCATTTTATCACCAAAACAATAAACATAAATTAGGCTGAAAACGTCGGGAAGCCAAACGAAATTCGTTCGTTCGAAGATTGGTGGCCACCCAGAAAATGCATTTTTATTGTTGTCGATATCTAAATGGTTGGGCAATATGGAGGCTCTATCGGTCGATGTCAAGGATAGATAGCTCACTGATGGGAATTTATTAGTTCAGTGGGGTATCCGCACACTTATTGAGGGATATTTTGAGGATACGTAAAAAAATATGGAACTGGTTTTCAAAACCACAGTGACAACGCATGGAATTGCGGGTAGATTTTGGTCTAAACGGGAAATAAAACCCTTTCTAGTGCGAATCTTCAGACGCTAAACATCAGACGTAGAGTTAAGTATGTCGTCAGTTTCAGTTTTCAAAAATTCAGGGCAATGGTATTTAAAATCTGGCCCATAAATATTGACGACTAAAAAAAAGAATTCATTGTACCAAATAACAACAAACTTAATTTACAAAAATGGTCGTTTTCGTGAATTTTTAAAAGCTATATTTTTCCTGTAATTTTTGCGAAGTAATAACTTATTACCGTGACTTTTTCATATTTCGTGGTCCTCCAGTTTTGAAGATATAATGGGAGGGAGAATTTCGATTATTTGTGGTTTATAAAAACTTTCTTGAGATCGGTGCAAAAAATATCGCTCAACTATATATTATTACAATCAGCTCTTTGATATCTATAATTTGGTTTTCAAGCACGTTTTATTAACGCCAATGAAGTCACAGGGAAAGGCTAGGGTAAATAATATTGACAAATTTTAGTGTGCGGGTAGCCCCCCAAGGTGAATATGGGGGTGTGGCAAAGGATGCGATACACGAGAAGCGAACTAGGAGCGGTTTTACGACCCATGGTGTTTGCTCTGTGCCATTTAATGGAAGGATCCTATTTTCGCTTGTATTCCTAAATACGCCTTTGTGGCCGAGCGGTAGAGCACTCGCCTACTAACCGGAGGTCGGGGTTCAATCCCGGCGGTGCACAGTCTACGTGCTTCGGAAGGTATACGTTAAACTATTGGTCTATTTGTGCCCGAAATACGGTGTTAGGACACAACACCCATCACGTTTAGGAGGTAATAAACGTCGATGAAAAGCGGGTTTACCAAGTGTGGACTGTGACTTGCATTTCACAGTTCACACTCGAGAACCCCTCTGACAACCCCTTGGAGATATGTTTTGTTGTTTTTTTTTTCTAAATACTTGAATGTTGTACGTGTGTAAAAAATAAATTTCCTACATTGAAGCTTCGGCGTCGGTATGTCTGTTCGTTCGTTTGTCAATTTAGTAACGACTGGGCTTGGGCCTCTGTTCTAAATCCGTGGCTTAGGCTGAAAAACCGAGTAAGCGCATATATACACTTGGAATCGGAAATAAAATCAAGAAAATCTTCAATAACGTCACATTTAAATTACAATGATAACATGACTAACGACGACCCCAAGTGGGTCGAAATATATATAGAAAGTTTTCTTTTTTATTTAATTTCTACCATAATATTCACAAAAGTCTGTATATACATATATATATAATAAAACAGTAAAAAAAACTTTTATTGAGTAAAAATATTTATTATCATAATTATGAAAAAGCTGCAACTTCCATTTGCCTTCGTGTGACGTCACTTGAGAAATGGCTGTTTAGAAATGTGTCCTAACAATTTGCTTCCAACTGATTTGAGAGATGGATAATAGATGAGTAGACATACAGAGACATACCACTTTTTTATAAGCAATCACACATCATAATCAGTATAATGTCCAAAATTCTCAAGTGACGTCATATCAGACAATTCTTTAAGAAATCATAAAAAATATTGGGTAATTTATATACCAAAATAAAGAAAATTATGTCCTAAAATGTCGTATATTCCCTGAAAAAAAATTAAAATATATTTTAGAAATTAAGCTATGGGAATTACTGATTATATACTAATTAATCGTTGCTGAGGAAATCTCAATTTTCTATGATTTCTAGCTAAGGCCAAGCAAGTATCACCATTAAATTTGATAACTGCAAGAGGCAATCGGTCAAACCCTCATGACCAATTTACAGCACAAAGGGTTCATTACGATGCAGCGGTACCCGCGCCCACATGCACAATCGATCGTGCCCTCATTGGGTGCCCGTAGATGCGACGCGTGCGCCGATGCGCCTACCTACGGCAACAAACGGGTTAACAAGTGGATTATTGGCTCTAATGTACTTTTTGATCATCATGTATTATACAAGGTGACTTTTTGATCATCGTCCAAATTCATACTACAGGCTTGATAAGTGATCAGTATCTTGGATCAATAATAATTTTTATGAAATTCGTAATATGAAATTTCGGCTTCCCATAGAAAATCAGTTCCAGTCCCGAGTGAATCACTATGGGGAATCGAAATTTCATTTTACGAACTTCACCAAAATTATTATTGATCCATGACACTGACCTCTCACCAAGCCACCAGTATGAATTTGGACGATGATCAAAAAGTCACCTTGTATATATATGTACATATATATATGTATATCGCTACGACTTAAATCCCTGAGAAGGTATTATAGGTGTTCAGAGTGTGAACTGTGAAATGCAAGTCACAGTCCACACACGGTACACCCGCGTTTCATCGACGATTATTACTACATTACCAACGTGTTGGGTGGTGAGCTCTATTGCCGTTCTTCGGGCACAAATAAATACTTACGCGCTTTTAGGGCATGCAGGTTTCCTCAGGATGTTTTCCTTCACCGTTCAGCAGGTGGTAAGTATTAGGTTACTATGTACATAAATCCCGAAAAACATATTGGTGCATGCCCGACCGGGGATCGAACCTGGGTCTCAAGATTGAGAGGCTACTGAGCTAAAATTAATGAAAATAATTTGATATTTCCTTTTTTCGAGGCAACATCAAGTGAGGAGAGACTGGTAAACTAATATATTTAATCGCTAATGATTCGCTTGGATGGAATGTTAAATATCAAACTAAAATATAAACAATATTCCTCATTTTTTCATTTTATTGGGGCTACCTAATAAATTTATGTTTATTGTAATACATTATAATTATAATATAATTTATAATTTATAGATAGAGTAAGGATAGTTTCTGTCTTTGTATTGTGCAACTGTGACATAATGAGATACATTGGAACACGAGTAATTGTTTACGAAACAAACCAAGTGAGTTTCGTAATAGACTGTACGAGTATGCCAATGTCTAATTAATTACTTACTTTATCTACGACCATCAAAAACATCGTCTTCGCGTGATATTATTTAAAATATTTCCAACTAACTATTTTACGAAAAATTAGAAAAAGAATTCTCGGTCATAAAGTTCAGGTGCGTCTTTTCGGCATTTCGGCCTGCCTTCTTTCTCGTCGATGCTGCTGATTGGTTATCTTGCGGTGTTATAATAAATTGGGCCAATCACAGAGCAGAATCGCGGTGATCTTTTAATTTAAATATATAACTATAGGTGCCGTCAACATTTTTTTGATTTTTATGTCATCACATGAGGACTCAGGGTCTCAGGAGGTAACATCAGACAAATAATGTAGGTACTTATAAAACAGCTTTTGATGTTGTAATAACCTTATTGTAGAATAGGAGTAGGTTGTGTTCCACGAGTGTGATTATGATATTAAAGTTGGTGACGCATTTATTGAAGTTACACTGAATATTTTACCAGGCCCTACTATTTTCAACCTTTTAGTACCGCGCCGTTCCGTCCGGCGCGCCTTGTGAACTGTGTTTATTTAACTCGAAATTTAGGGCAAGGCATAATGCTTTCTCGGGACTCTGTTTAGATAAGGAAATGTCGCAACAAGGAGAAACAATGAGGTCTTAATTTGTATCCCGCCTTTTTCTTGATACTTTCAGGTTCTTTGACCTTACAAATGCGTGGGTTTTGAAGTATTACATTACACCGCATTAGAATTGTACAGTAATGGCAGATCTTGTGCAATTGTTGCGTGATAAGATGTTAGTAGAAAATAAGAAACAAAGGAATATAAAATTGTAACAATTGATATAACTTCGCAATTAAAGCACAATAGCTAGTTAACAGCTCGATTTATTCTTTTTTCATATAACAAAAAAAAAAAATCTCTATGTATACTTAACATTTTGGAACCAGTTAAAATATCAAGAAAATTTGAAATTGGAACTGGAGTTCGCAGGAAACTGAGTCTTGCGACTGACACTAAATGGGGAGATTCAGAAATTTTCAAGTTTTCAAATGATCTTATTTCCGTGTATGATGCTAGAATCATAAAATAAATATTTTTTCAATGCATGTGCTCGTAAAGGCCCACTTTTTATGCATCAAAACCGAACAAAAAGTCGATTATTTTGCCCTAGGGCTTTATTATTATTATTTTTTTTAATTTATTTACAATGGTTGGCTAACCTGCAGCCTTTCCTGTGTACCATAGATGTTATACTTTTTTTTCCACTGTTTAACGGCTCTGGATACAGTCCTTTTGAGCCAATTATAATTTAAAGTTCACAAGATTATATTTGTTTTCATTTCCTCACACTATGCATTGAAAAACGTAGTATGATACATGGGCGTAAAAGCAATAAATTACTCGGTTACGTTTAAAACACTCGCTACGCTCGTGTTTTAAATCGTCCTCGTAATTTATTCCTTTTCGCCCTAGTAGCATAAACTACTATAGTTTAGTCATGAGAAGTTTCCACGCACGCACTGATTAAAGGCTGTTTCGTTTATTAAACAATTTATATATTTGGGATATTATGAAATTATCTTCACGACACGAATACCCGAGGGGGTGTCAGAGGTGTGAGAGTGTGAACTGTGAAATTTAAGTCACAGTCTCCACTTGGTAGGTATACCCGCGTTTCACCGACAATTATTACGCCCTAACGTGGTGGATGGCAGTGAACCCTATCGCCGTTCTTCGGGCACAAATACACGCATTTTAGGATTTTTAGGGCATGCAAGTTTGTTTCCTCACGATGTCTTCCTTCACCGCACAGCCAGTAGTTAAATATTGGGTAATACAAATATTACCAATAATAATATTGTCAGTAATATTATCAATAATATTTTCAATTTATCAATTTATCGGCGGGCTCGGGCCTACCTCGGACAGCGGTAGCTTCGCAAATTAGCCTCGCGATCCAAGGGGGTAACGCCACCAGCCTGCTGGGGACCTCCCCTGATTTAAATAATATTTTCATTTAATTTAGTCTATTTTTAATTTTATATTCCTTGCAGTTAGTGTTTATTTTAAGTATTATTTATAATTTAGTTTTATTTATGTTATTTAAGTTTCTTCCTTGCCACTAATAAACTTGTGTAAAGTTAAAAAACAAAAAAAAATATCAGTAATAATAATATTATCATAAATTCAAAGTATTATTAACTTAGACAACTTTAGTGTTGTAGAAAAGCACGACCATAAGCTGCAACTATTTATCCGTGACCAATGCTAAATAACATAACGCATAAACCGGCTATTTGCCATCCAATGAATTCAAATGATCGAGTGCAGTGAGATAGTGGTAATCGATTCGTTGCGAGATGATGAATGGAATCGGGGTTTTATTAGTTATATTTATAATATGGATATTAAAAATAATTGATTGTTTTTAGTGGGTAATTAAAAATAGTGAGTGGAAAACTCGAAAAAAAAAATATGTTGTGTTAATTATTAATTAACATTAATATGTTAGTGTCATTGATCGCACTGACTGATGGAAACTATTTATTGTGTAATTAAGATCTTGTAATAATTCCTTTGATAATGCCATAAAGACGAAACCTTCGTCATATTTTGTGGTTATTTTCACTAGTAAACTGATGTTAAAGTTTTTCCACTACGAATTTTAGCTTTCCGTAAGAAACTTTAAATATAGTTATTATGAATAATATTAGTCCAAATCAATCAAAAAATTCCAATAAACAGATTGCCTTCGAACCCATAAAACACGACCATATCCAAACAAAGGCCAGCAACGATGTTAACAAGGCTTATCTATCAGCAACAAAGTTCCCCTGACATTACTGATGCAAATGTCCCGACACTAATAGAGCAGTGGCTGACATTATAGGGGGATCGAACCTATTATAGTTTACGCTAATTAGCTGCAACTGGTGTATACAGGATGGTGTAGAACCATTCATGTTCACTGAAATACATTTTTGTAAATGAATTGCATTTTGCTACAAGGCGGGCAAATAATCCAACTGTTTATTTTATCGATATTTTTCGATTCTTCTTAGAATATGAAAATTTCTAGCTTTGGTTTGTCTAGCCAGAAACTATTCTGATGTAAAGTTCGATCATTATTACATACAATTCAAAATTCGTAATAAATTCTCAATTCCCATAAACTCCACGATATATTTTGTAAGTACAAAAGTAACATTTCGTGAAAAGAAAAATAATTGTTCTATTTCTTTGCTTGGGTCCCTTGAATGAAATCAAAGAACGCCTGTATAAACAATAATGGCAGGGTAGCCATGCGTTGACGCATTATCAAGGTATCTCGTAAAGGGGGTATATCGTCAAAATGGACACTTTTAAAGTTATATTTATCTGCTGTTCAAAAGAAGTCTTAAGTTAAATAAATTAGTTTAACAATTTTGGGACCTTTTTCTAGGTTTTGTTCTATCAGAAACGCGATTGGAGGAATTCCACTGGATAGAAATAATTAATAAAAATGAGGTCTAAATTTACACTTTTTTTGATATTCTGACAAATTGGGATAGCATACCTACAGACTTCAAAAATATTTATTTAGATGGATTTTAACAATACCTAAATTACTGTAATACTAAATTATGTATTAATTTAAAAGCGACTTTTTGACAATTTTCCTCGATTCCGTCCCTCTCGCACTGCGGGTCTTTCCGCCTGGAGTAACGGGGGCCTTTGCACGGACCATATATCTCCTTAAATAATTATCTCCACGGGATGGAACGGGACTATTCTGATGTAAAGTTCAATAATCATTACATATGTAATGATTATTGAACTTTACATCAGAATAGTCCCGTCGAAAAAGTCGCTTTTAAATTAATACATAATTTAGTATTACAGTAATTTAGAATTCTAATAAAACCCACGTTTAACAGTTTCCTAAGTTCATTCGCCAAATTATAGGATCATGATGCTAGTCGAAACTCCACGATACATTTTGTAAGTACAAAAGTAACATTTGGTGAAAAGAAAAATAATTACATTATAATAATATATAATCGGGTCTACCGCGATCAATTTTTACCTTTTTACGAAAAGGGGGACACGAGAAAAATAATCGTTCTATTTCTCTGCTCGGGTCCTTTGAATGAAATCAAAGAACGCCTGTATAAAAAATAATGGTAGGGTAGCCATGCGTTGACGCATTATCAAGCCATCTCGTTAAATAATTACCTCCATGGGATGGAACGGGACATATCAACTCGATTTGATTATCATCATAATGTCCCGTAATGAAAGTCCTGACAAACCCATAATCATGGCCACCTCGTTACTGCTGATTCTTTGTGCGTGTGATATAGGGTAACCAATTTTATGTGGTTATGGTATATATTTTTTGGTGTGAGCATTACATAGTTGTTAGAATAATAGCTTGGCTGGCTGTGAAATATGAATTAGTTATAAGGAAGTTTTTAATTTATCTAATTGTTGCAATAATAGTTAAAATTAGTGATCTCGTTTATGTATGTTAACCAATGACAACTGTTATATCGCTAGGTGTGGATGATGCAAGGCAGTTTTATAAAAAAAATGTGACAACCAATAACGACGATAAAAGTAGTATAGTTTCGTTCTGTTACTTTTTTCTACACGTTCAAATAATTTTATACTCGCAAATAATCAGTTTAAACTTCCATGCATTGGATTACTAAAGTTTTAAATAGCAAAATTAGATTGGAAAACAGTTTGTTTACTTTTATCTAGGGCCCAAATAACTAAACCAGATTAGACAAAAAGACATGTATTTTTGTAATTAACACATTTTTTCTCTACCCTTCCAGGTTGCTGATTGGCGCCCCTTTGGATCAGAACCGGCAACCCAACACGACCAAGTCTGGAGCCCTGTGGAAATGTCCCCTCACGCCAGCAGTCAGGGATTGCGACCAGGTCATCACAGATGGCAAGCGGAGTGAGTATGCTGCTGAATCCAGTCCCCAATAGAGTAAGGTTCTAAGCACGTTCTAAGTGAAAAAAACAAATATTATTGTTATCAGTTATGGTATTAATTTATGATGCATCAAATTTGAAATTTATTGATATGAAAAATTAAAACGAAGGCAGCTTTATGCGTTATTCTTTGCCATCATTTCAATGCTATACCAGACAGAATGTATTTTCATTTGTATTGTATCAAAAGTATGTAACATCAGGTTCCAAATGAAACTTGTAAATGTGTCGTCATCATAAACATAGTCTTCTTGTTTGTCCTCATGATCATGCAGGTTTCATTCTCTATTTCATGATACCTGTCTTCTACAAATGCAGTTGCACAACTTTTGTTTGACGATATTCTACTTATATTTCTCTTGTCTTATAATCTTGTAATTAACCATTTTTTTTAGATTTACACTTAGATTTTAGGATATAACACCTCCAATTACGGAAATTGTATAGACTACGTATTTTGATTCACCGTAAAATTTGGTAAAACTTAGTTGACAATTATAGTTAGAACAGCGGTTTTGTATAAAAACAGCTGCACAACTTAGCAAGCACTTTGTATTACACGAACTTAGAAAAGACTTAAAAAATACACAGATTGTATAGAAAATAAAATAAATGCTGGAACGTGTAGCATCTAAAAGTCGAATTAAATATATACAAGAAAAATTAAATATTTCTAATAAGTTTTAACTAAAACTGTTGTCTGTTGTCGGTGGTGCCCCAAACAGCGAAGTACGGCAAGATAGACACGAGTAAGTGAGCTGTGGTCTCAAAATCATTACTATTTTTTTAATCATTTGCTCTTCGAACTAATCCTAACTAATTTTGCTGTACTTTATCTTAAGATTGTATGGCATTCTTTGACGAAAAGACGAGAAAACGAAAACAATTTGCTGCACCTAATGGTTCCTTTCTGGCGCTGATTTGGGAAGGATGTTTTAGGTTGCTTCATTTGATATTTCTCGTCTCTTTCTAAAATGTTATACAATCTTTTTACTACTTTGACTTATACTAACGTTAAAACATTGACTGCTACTTCAGTTCCAGCTAAACCGTCATCTTTAGCTCTTGTAGCATGCACATCACTAACTAAAGATGGTTTATTTTTTATCACCTTTTTTGCATCAACATATATCCATTCATAAATGTATCTTGTGCTTTTTGTTTTTGGAAATTATTCCAACTAAAATAATTCACCTATTCCTAAAAAAGCAATGACATACATACAGGAGACTCTTTTTTTATTTAAATATCAGCTTCGCAAAGGAATTCCATAAACAAAAAGTATTTGCACTAACAGCCCGACAACACAATCACCTCACTGCCTGAGCTATATGCACCGTAATAGTTGTAGATATATTTTATTTTATTTTGTAGACTTAATTTCACTTGGAGAACCCATATTGATGTCAATTCGGTGTAGCACATCTTAACTTAATTGACAGGACTAAACTTAATTTAAGCGTTCTGTCCTTGTCTTTTTGATAAAGAAAGAAAAAGACAGGACGCATAAAATAAGGTTAGTCTTGTCAAATGAGTTAAGCCGTGTTACGCCGAATCGATACAATTATCAGTAAAGATTATATAGCAGAACTTACGAAAAATATAGTTTTCTGAAAACTGTTATTTGATTCTTGAAAAAATATTAAGTATATGAACAGGATATAGGTTTAGCAACTTAAATAATACAAAGGTGGTTTTAATAACGGTACACAATAAGAAAGCACCATGAAGTTAATATCCAACTCAACTACCTCTAGTCCGTGATCAAACTATAGATCACATGCGATTTTTTTTTAAATAAAAAACATACATTTTACACAACTATATTTATTTTAGTAAAATAATAATAAATGGAATACTTAACGACAACACCAATATATGTCTGGTTAAATTATCTATCGTCTAACAACAAAGATATACATATAAAAATAACGCTGGTCCGATTAATAATTTAGTATAACAATTAGGTATTTCTAATCTCTTAAAAATTATAACCCAAAATTGGTGTCTTACTGGTGAATTAACGACTTATCGGCCATCGAAATAGTATCAGCTCGAAATTAACAACATCGTAGTCTTGGATAACGATCATTAACCTGAGACCACAAGTTTAAAGCCGTTTCTTCACGTGTTGATTAAAACATTTACAGGTTTGAAGAAGATTTTCGACACCACAAACCACACAAGTCACCCTAATATAGCAATCTTTAGGTAGAAGATTTTGCAGATCGTGCATGATATCAATGCTGCCTTTATCGATAGGTACTATGCACGGAGTTTGAACGTCAATATTATGGAAAAAGAACTATCGCAATAATCTATTGTTGTTTTAGATTATATTTTCTCTTGCATCATACACGCCTGAAAATGCTTTGCATTTGCTAAGATAATGTATCACTGATAGTTTGGTTTAAAATTGGGTTTGAAACTATAATAAAAGCAACCATGGAATTGCACTAGTATTTTAAGTGATTGTACAAAAAGTATGAAATAGTTTTTAAGATTTTGAAATTTCTCCTATTAACGACAGTTTTGTGATTAATTCTATAAATGTTTGGGTTGAGATTTTTGATTAACAGTAGCTTCCGAATCACCAACTTGTCAAGCTTTGTCATGTGGAGCAAAATTTAAAAGCTTTCATTAAGCATTTTTATTATAATTTGATAATTACTCATTGGCATTCCAAAAACGTATACTACAACATACGTCACATACTTACTTTTTATTTGCCTCCATCATCATCATTGCCATATCCTGATTTTGAAAAACGACAATTAATCGATTCGTGTAATGCAGGCCTCGATTCAGAACATCTGACAGCACCGCATCCAGATGAAATAAAAAATGGACAGTGGCTAGGAGTGTCAGTTCGGAGTCAAGGTCCTGGGAAAAAAGCTGTCATTTGTGCTCACAGGTGAGGTTTTTTTTAAATCTTTATTTTGAAAAGAACTTGGTACAGAGTCATGACCATGTCGTCCTCATATAACCAACTTAAGGTACAACAGTCAACTTAACATCTAACGCTTAAACCAAGCTGAACTAATTTGTAAAGCATTCTGGCCTCATTAGAACAAGGATGGGCCAAAGTGCTATCACATCCACTGACGTCACAAAAGATATTATTATTACTAAAATTTAGCTGCCTCCTCATAGCCTCATTCCGAACACACTCCACCAAAATATGGTGAACATCCTCAACTACACCTCATTCAGAGCAGTTGGGCGAATCAACCTTACACATTAGAACCGCAAATTTAGGTTTTTATTTTGTTGTTGTTTTTTATCTTGGCGGTGCGTAATACTAGCAGTTTCTTATTGGCATCACTTGATTTTTTTAATGTCTATTTCAGATATATCAGAAAATCTGGCGAGTCCCAGTACGGCCAAGGGCTCTGCTACACACTGAGCAATGAATTACAGCTGGTTGACGTCTGGGAGCCTTGCAGAGGAAGACCAGTGCAACGGTAAATAAAAATACATTAATAGGTTGTTATGGATTTTAGACAAAAAGAGCACAAAACCTTTTAGAAATAGCTGCCTAAAAAGACGTTGTAGAATAAAAACAAATATCAAACTTTTAAAACAATTTTTTCATTCAACGACCATGTCATTTCAACATTTCCAGAGAACACGAAGAATTCGGTGTCTGCCAGGTGGGTACCAGCAGCTCACTCCTGGCTGACGATACTCTACTCCTAGGCAGTCCGGGACCGTTCACCTGGCGAGGTACAATCTTCAGCCAGGACACGAAGGATGACATCATAGAAAGAGACCACGTGGTTTACATGGCACCGGTGGAAGATGGGTTCAGTCCCGTCGAAAAGTACAGTTATTTAGGTAAGGAAATGCTGAGATTTTCTTGTGATTATTTGGAAACATAAGTAGTAGCGACTGCTGTTACGCAAAAACTACTCTGTAAGTTTATATCCGGAGGTATTTTTAAATGGGTGTTATTAAACACGACTTCTATTTAATAGCATTTTTCTCCTCTGAAAAACTACACAGTCCTCTGAATTACTAGGTCAGCCACCATCAATGCGCGTCTAAAAAATACTATCTTAGCCAACATACCTATATAATCTTCGATGTAAGCTACTGTCAATGCGACCTAGAATGGTAGTTATTTTATAGAATCAAAATTTGATATAAGGGTTTTTTTGTGATGATAGGATGATGATAAGATTTTTTTTTATGTATATCATGAATTCTGTTAAAATTAGGGACGTCTCCTCGCTCCGCTCAGCTTCGCTCGGTTTCTTATTTTATCTTAGTTACTAGTAAACCTAACACGCTTCTCCTCGCTTCGCTCATCGTCGCACCTATTTTTTTAATTTGGTGAAAGATTTTCGATTTCATAACTATCTGCCCAATTCTACGAACATATGAAGCTGTAAAACGTAAAATGTTGGTGAGTTGTAAAATTCGTTGGTGACTTAGTAATTTAGATGGTGATAGTTGACGCTTTCTTTGAAATATTTAGTTTGCTTTGAAAAAAGGATGAAGTAGTTTATTAGAAGCTTTCTCATTTTTAGGTTCCACGGTATAAAAAAAATCTGCGGCTTGACTTATAATTTCTCTTTTTAAATTACATTTTATGTTGTTAGAATTAATATCCTATCCGCAGAAGTGCCGGGAAGAAAAATCTGTCCCATCTCCATTGTTAAATCATTATAATAAATATAAATGCAATCGATAGGATTTAGGTAGAGGGTCTAAAATTATAGAGGTACTCATGTTTAAAGGTGACTTCATGTTTTTTTTTTTCAAAATGTCAAGTCTGAGATGACACAAATTAATCTAAAACATGAACACAAAAAAGAAATTGCTCCGATTAAGCTGATGTATAAAACAAACATGACATTTAAAACAGAATTTATGAAATCCTTAGGATGTTTTTGGGCTAAGCGGTGATTCTATAGACTGTTACATAATGGCTGCAGTTTTGGCACTAGTTATTAAAATGTCTAGAAGATAAACATTTCCTTCTTTCAAAACTTCCAGGCATGTCAGTCACCGGGGCCAGCTTCTTCAAAACGGAACCTTCTTATGCGGCAGGAGCCCCTCGCTCCAAAGGCACGGGCCAGGTGGTCATCTTCAGCAAGAGACCGTTTTCCGACTGGAACAGCCCCGACGTGAACATCCTCAACGTCAGTCTGATACTGAATGGGGAGCAGTTCGGCTCAAACTTCGGGTACGAGATGGCAACAGCAGATGTCAACGGAGACGGGTAAGTGTTGTTTTTAGACATCGGGATTGATTGAGCAGAAGTTTTGAAGAAGGATAAAACTGGTGTACTGTAAATAAGGAATATCTTCAAAGACGTCAACTAAACAAAAAGTTAAATAAAATGAAATGTTTAGAAAAATTAGACACATATTTACATAAATTCCCGGAGCTCCCTTTTAGGGTTTCGTACCCAAAGGGTAACCAACGGGATCCTATTACTAAGACTCCGCTGTCCGTCTGTCTGTCTATGATAGTTAGACAGTTGAAATTTTCACAGATGATGTATTTCTGTTACCGCTATAACAGCAAATACTAAAAAACAGAATAAAATAAATATTTAAGGGGGCTCCCATACAACAGACATGTTATTTTTGCCGTTTTTATAGATAAAAACGGAAACCTTCGTGCGCGAGTCCGACTCGTACTTGGCCGATTTTTTTCTTTAACGCATAAATAAGAAATAAGCTACAATAATATGAAAATACCAGTTGCATATAAAGCATCATTGGTAAGGCAAGCCAATATAGTGAAAAGAAAAAAAAATTGGCAAAGAACAATAAATATCGAAAATAATGCGTAAAACATTTTTTGTTTCAGTCTTCCTGATCTTCTAGTGGGCGCCCCTTTCTACTTCGCCCTAAACGCTGGTGGCGCAGTGTACCTGTACCTAAATGATAACCATTATCTCAACCAAAAATACAACTTCAGACTCACCGGCAAGCCTGAATCTCAGTTTGGAATTTCCATTGCCAATGCTGGAGATCTAAACAAGGATGGATGTGAGGATATCGCCATAGGAAGTCCTTATGAAGGCAACGGAGTGGTCTATATCCATTTGGGGGATAGAAAGAAAGGGTTAAAGACGAAACCTGATCAGATTATCAAGGCCGAGTCTTTGCCTAGGCTTATGAAGACGTTTGGATATTCTTTGTCTGGTGGAATGGATTTGGATGCTAATGGTTACCCAGATTTGTTGGTTGGTGCTTATGAAAATGTAAGAAAATATTAATGTTATTTTATTCATTTAATTTGTATTTATATTTAAAGATATACAATTTATAATTAATTAATTAATTAGTATCTTCTTGTGACGGATAAATTACTAAGTGACTAAAAATATAGAAATTTATCTATATCATGGTTCCAGACATTACAAAATTGTTTTTATAAAAATCAAGACGGTTTTTATATGATATCCCATTTTATTTAACTTTCAAAAGCTGCTTGAAGGGCCTGAATTATGTTGTTTGAGTACTGATTAAACTTTGTTCATTTTACAGAGCAGCATAGCTTTAATACGGACGCGACCGATCATCGACATAAAGACTTCAATTCGACCTTCGAACACCATCATCAACGTGGACCCAACGAAGCAAGGCTGCGAGAGAGACCCCTCAGCCAATTACACTTGTTTCCACTTCCAAGCCTGCTGCACCATCGAGTCATTGGTCACATCCACGCAAACGAACACGCACCAAATAAACTACGTCATAGAAGCGGAAACGTTCCCTGGTGGAAGAAAATTTTCTCGAGTCTTCTTTGGATTCAATCCGACAGCAAATAATTCGAATATTGTTGATAAAACAATACAGCTGAGAAAAGATGTTGAAGATTGCAGGGAGCATATCGTATATTTGAAGAACACTACGAGGGATATTCAGACCCCTATCAAAGTAAGTGCTAACAATTGACTGCTACAAATTTAACAGAACAAGCAAGTGAGTGTGTTAACCTCCTTTTTTAATGTTTTAAATATGTTTGCTTCTTATGCTGATCGTTCCATTTTCCCAAGTGTAAGTATCCTCATTTATGTACATTATGTGCCGTCACTTCTTAGAATTTTGATCTTGTTACTATACGTATTTACGTTTCTAACAGGACGATCTTCAGAAATTATCAAATTGTCTTAACATTTGTCATCATGTAATTGTCATTTGTCATTGTCATCTTGTAAATATCATCTGTCATCCTGTCACCATTATTACTCCAACTGATGCCGGGCCCAGTGGGGCCCGAAATATATCTTGGACTCTATTGTGTTATCTTATAATAATTGTGTCTTATTTATGTCTCTTAACATTTGTAATTTCAACAAGTTTTTTCTCATATATAATAAATACTGTAGAACAATTTTTCCAGAGTACCGTACTATTAAGTCAGGTTCCGCGATCCGTCTCTTCGTATACATGTCACATTTAGCTTTACACCTAAGTTTCTACATTATTAAAATTAATTTGTCATATATTTATGAACCCGATCTTGTTTTGTTTTTTGATTAATTTTCCATATCTTTTACAGTTCCAACTCACGTACAAACTTGTCCACGCTGAACCTCGCTACTCAACCATCGGATCTCTTCCCAGTATTGACGAGTACCCAGTATTGAACGCCACAGCTACCACCAGCTTCACTGCTAACTTCCTCAACGACTGCGGCACGGATGGTATCTGCGTCAGTGATCTGAAGGTCGATCCTCAGTTGGTGTTGCCTAAAAGTGAGTAAGATAAAGAAAATCTGGAACGACCAGCTTTTATAATAAAGGATCTAGGAACTACAGATGTTTTATTCTACGAAGTCTACTTACCTATGGTTGTAGTAGTGCATGCACACGCACTTTCTCTGGTGTGCGTAATCTCGGGAGCGCTTACAAAACGTGCAACACACACAAAACACGCGTATCTTTACACGTCACTGCTACAACCATAGCCAAGTAGACTTCGTAGGATATAACATCTGTAGCTATAGAGGTGGTGTTTATGATATGTATTGCACTGTAATTAAAGGAAGCTGATAGATATGTTACCATTTATATTTTATCTATTCCCATACTGCAACAAGGCAATTACAACACCTAAAGTGGTTTTATAAGTACCTACATGGTTTGTCCAATTGTTTGAATTCTGCGCTGTGATTGGTCAAATTTATTAGAGCACCGCTAGAGAACCAATCACAAGCGATAACGGTCTGTCTTAATTTCTTAAGCCACGCCCTTTTTACTCTTCTTGCTTTTGATTGGTCTCAGGAATCTACATACTAATTCAATGGACTCAGGTATTATCATGACGAGTATCACTACAATATCATGACGATTGTTCTTTTTCTCATTTTTCGTGAAATTGTTCTTGATGGTCGTATATAAAGTATTGTGTGCAACTGAACATAATTAGACATTAGGACACACATGTGAGTTTCGTTAACAAAAACTCGTGTCCAAATGTCTCACATTATGTGACTGTTGCACAAACAACCATCAAAAGATATATAGAACGGAGAAATTCTAGTATGGGATTAAATTAAAAGTGTATGTTATTTATGTACTAAGTTAGTTTTGACTTTTTGTTTTTTTTTTTCTTTTATGTTTGAAGTAAATTTAGAACTAACACATAAGGAAATAAATTATGTCTATGTATATGTCTAATATAATAAAATAAAAAGCTGGTTAAAATTAACCTACTAAGTTTCCAATAAAAAAAACTGCGCATTTTTAGGTAAAGCCAAGTTTATACTAAAAAGAACTAGTTCAGAACAAAGAAAATAATGGAAAGTTTTTGATTATTTCAGCTGAAGACGGCACGGCCTACGCACTCACGTTAGGCCAGGAAGAGGAAGTAAAACTAGCTGTATTAGTTGATAACTACGGGGAGTCAGCATATGAGGGCCAACTGATCGTGCAGCACCATGAGAGCCTACATTACATCGCGGCTGATATTAGCGTATGTATTGTTGTTATTTCTCAAACCTCACAAGATGTCTCCATTCAAGGGCGGATCTAGGACTTGGTTGTGGGGGGCTATTCTGACAAGGTTTATCACAATGTGAAAAATGCTACGTAAAAGTTCACCCAAAACAAATCCGAAGGTCGAATCAAATTTATAGTGTTTTGTGGAGCTACATGTCCTGTTTCCGCCAATCTTTACAGTCTTGTTTTCGTCTTGTGCAAGTTAGTTTTAGTTAGTTGCACTTTTTTGTATAAGTGTATTTTTTTTCCAGGATAAGCACGTAATCTGCACCAGTTTTAACAAGACTATCGTTACTTGCATGCTCGAGAATCCCTTTAAAAAGCAACCACATGACGCGAAGCCTATCACCTTGAGATTTGATGCCAGGGCACTCGAAGACAATGAGCCTAGTGTCATCTTTACCGTGTGGGCGAATTCTACTTCCAAGGAACTATATCCTGGCAAGAAACCTGTAAATGTGGAAGCTTTGGTAATAAAGAACGCTGAGCTTTCCATCAAGGGGTAATTTTTATTTTATTTCTTGTAATACCTTTTTTTATTTAATTACATTCAAAAGGCTAATACTCTTTTTGTCTATTTTCAGTGTGGCAAGACCCGAGCAAGTCTTCTATGGTGGCGAAATAAAGGGAGAATCTGCCATGCAATACTTTGATGATATTGGTACCAGAGTTAAACATACTTATCAGGTATCGTTATTCGTTACTTAAGATCATCCCATGCTAGTCTTAGCTCAGAGTACTACATTTATTACTATTATAAACATTCTTAAGAATTCTAATTTTTGGAATCTGATTGTAGGGCCTGTCATTATCTCATTTTATTTATAGGTATTTAACGAAGGTCCATGGCGTGTATCATCAGTCCAGGTGGTAATATCCTGGCCACACCAAGTAGCCGCAGACTCAGCGCAAGGGAAATGGCTTCTTTATCCTGAAAATGTTCCCACTGTCGATGGAGAAGGCGGTAAGATATTGTTATTTTTGTTATCTGGTGATACTATTAATTTTTTTCAATGTAATAACGATTTTTTCTGCTTTTACTTTCTTGCTTTGCTAGGACCTCGAAATATATTTTTCTTATTGCTTCTAAATTTGCCTCCTTAATCTTCATTTCTTGTCTTAAGTGAACAACAATTATTCTATTTCAGATCAAAACAATGGCGAATGCTTCGTTTCCGATAAAGAAATTAACCCTCTTGGTTTTTCATTTAGACCTGGTGCTTCAGAGAATCTCCTAGAAAATCTTGAAATCGATCCCTTCCTTACTGTAGGAAAATCTAGCAGTTCTTTGAAGGAAGAACATAATAAAACTACAACAAAGTATAACAGTGCTGTTGAAAATAAGGTCAGGAGAAAAAGAGAATCTGATTTAATTGTGGCCGAGGCGTATACAGATAAGGATGGGCAGAGAAGACACGTAGTAAATATGGTAAGACTGTTATTGTCTTATTTTGTGATAGCGTTTTTTCTTCTTTTGACACCAACGTGACACCGCAGGAAGGATACAATGACTACTCACAGATACAAGTCAAATATAGACGATATTTTACTAATAATAAATTATTTGAAATACACCATATTAAGACCGCAAGATTTTTACTTGGGTCTCCGTGTAGAATCTTTAAGAACCTTCCATTTATTAGCAACCAGAAATAGTATTATCAGCTACTGCTGCACTAAACTAAAGTTCAAGTTGTTACGATATTCTTTTTCAGAGCTGTCAAAACAAAACAGCTAAGTGCATCAAGTTCCAATGTGTTATTTACCGGCTAGGCCGCATGCAGGCTGCTACAATCACCATCAAGGCGAGACTGTGGAACTCCACCTTAGTTGAGGACTATCCTAGAGTCAGTCATGTGAACATTGCATCTTCAGCGTACATTCTGATTCCGGAGCATTATAACATCAGGCAGAATAAGATACATGATGACGAAACTACGGTAAGAATATACTGTTTTACCGTTCCTGTTACTCCATATGCGAAAAAACCCTCAGTGCGAGAGGGACGGATTCGAGGAAAATAGCAAACAGTCGGTGTTTTATTAATATAAAATGTAATCAAGTTGCTATCAAAATAGATACTGTTAAAACCCATCTAATAAAATGTAATCGCAGTCCATATGTCATTCCAAATTGTCAAACCAGGAGAAATGGTGTCGAAATAGACGTCATTTCAATAAATATTTTATCGAGCTGAATTTCTAGAATCCCTAGAAAAAGATTCCAAAAATAATATACTATTTTATCAAAATAATTCCTTCTTTACTGAAGTAGGTCTAAAAGTGTAGATTTTTTCCGTAGCGCCTTAAGATAAAGTTGCGAAAGCCCGAAACGGGTGATATATTTTTTTAACGATTACTCGATTTTTTTCAAGAATAGTTGTTCTGATGGACGAGTACTATCGCTAGTTTCTGGCTTTCGCAACTTCATTTTAACACCTGTATAATATTCGCGTGAAACCAAAGATATAACGATTAAATTATTATGAAACCTTGATTTCGAATGTATTGGGATTTTTGTAGACTTTAGTATAGTAGGTATTATTTGTATTTTTAAGCATAGAGAAACAATGTCAAAAACAAATCACAGCAAGAAACTCATAAAACCGCTAGCATTCAAAGGAGTCGCCTTTCTTGGTGGTGATTTAAAACCCTGAATACCTTTCTTTTACAGGTGGAAACTGTAGCGTATCCAGACTTGAAGATAAGTGAACCATCGGAAGTCCCGCTCTGGGTGATCATAGTATCAGTGATAGTTGGACTAATAGTTCTAATTCTCCTCATCATAGCTTTGTGGAAGCTTGGCTTCTTCAAGAGAAGTCGACCAGACCCGACCCTGTCTGGTAACTTGGAGAAGAACAATCATGAGGCGAGCCCGTTCATTGTGAGAGATAGGAACAGTTTGCGATAGCTAAAGACTTACAGTTCTTTTGGAACGGACTTGGATTTTTGTGATGTGAAGTGAAACTTTGTTCAACGAAAGAAGAAATGAAGAGGGGTACATACTTAATACGGAAAAGAATGTTTATGGATTGCGAAAGAGTTGGCCGCCATTATCACCAAAATTTAAAAAATCGTTATGACACATGGTAATGCTTTGTTGGTTTTCCGTTCTTCTTTTTAGTTTGAAACCATTTTATATTTAAGGTTGCTTTACTTACTTGGATGCTCTAAATTGGAAGAGAGCATATTCCTTCGTTAGTATCACGAACAAAAAAGCTGATCCAATTTTCACTCTTGTTTCAGTTGTATTAAGATTAATAAGTTGACAAGGAAGTAGTCTTTTTAACTTTACGGCAATATGTTTTGAGCACTGTTGGAGTTTTGACAGTAGAGTAGCGTGATGAAGACTCATACAAATTATCTATGAATTGAGATTTTGACGAGTCAAGTTTTTCGCCGGAGAGAGTTTATGCAGTTGTTAATGAAATTCATTTAAAAACGAAAGAAGCGGTATTTTGTAAGTTATTTTGTAATATCTTTTGTCTGTGATGTCTTCGTAGAGGAACTAACGTGTGAATGTGATGTTCAGAAAAAAATTGATTGTGTTTGAGTTGTTGCAAATGGCGACACTATGTTGTTTTATACGATTGCATTTTATATTGAGATAAAATTGTAAAAAAATTCAAGAACATCAAATATGAGTTATTGTTTATTTGAATGCTATATTTTCTGTAAATACGAACTTGCCTTAATTTATGAAGGATTAGCGTAAGATTAAGGACCTACTTAAATATTTTTAAGAACGGTTTTTGACTAGATTTTTTTACTAGTCACAAATTGTAATAATAAGTAGCTGTTGTAGATTTCAATCGGATCAATAAATACGGATTTTACAAATGTGTATAATGTATAATATTTATTATTCTGTCAAAATAACATTTATGTATGTAAGTAGCCAAATAAAACATGGACTTAACATTTTGTTTTCTAAATTATATTTATGTATAGGTTACAACAACTATAGAGAAAACAGTTAGTAATATTAAATAAACTAAAGACCAAAATTTTCATAAAATGCCACTGAAGTACTTAATAAATGATATGAAATTAAATCTGCTAACATATTTGTAGAAATGTGTAGCTATAAATAATTATTATAAACCAATTGAACATGTAAATACCAAAATCTACGAAAGTATAATATATTCCTGTAAAATCATTGCGTTATCGAAATGTGAAAATTCTTTTTACAAAATCGTAGCTTTTGTACTAAAATCTAAATTATGATATAATTAAAACTCGCTGACTTACTAAATTATCATTATATACGGCTTGAACACTCACGTGTGATTGTTGTTGACGACGCAGCCAACGCTTAGCTGTGGCTAATTTTGTGAAATAGATACTACCAGAAGGCCGACTCGACGACGGAGCGAAAACAGACGCACACATGCATAGACGCGTACGTATGATGATCTTGGCAGAATTTCGTATTCGCATTCACCCGAGGGTCTCCGAGATCGTCGTACATACGCGTCTATGTGTGCGTGAGCCTGTTTTCGCTAGTATGTGGAGTAAACCTTCTGTAAGTGGTTATTTTGTGGCTTAGCGCATGAGCAACGCGTGCGTTCAGCTCGCCGATCGGCGACTGCCAGTGCCCGTTTGACAACGACGGGGAACGCTGCGCCATCGTCCTAAGAACGACACTCTCCTTGATAATGCCAAAATTGTATCGGTGAAACGGTTGGCATATAGTCAACAACAATCACACGTGAGTGTTCAAAGCGTATGTAACAATAATTTAAAATCTAAATTAAATATTCTACACAATAACATAAAATTAAATACAAGCACTGCCAGTTAGTTTTAAAGTTAATATCAAAATGGCTATTATTATACAATCTTTGATATAATATTTAATTGCACACTTAATATACAGGTTGTGAAGGTGTTTATCTAAACTATTTGAAATGTTACAATTCCTACCTACCGATAAAGCTTTTCTACGTTTTATTTTAAATAAATGGTGCCATTCATATTTTTCTGTATTACTTAACCCTGACATTATTATCTTAGGCCCACTTGCAGCATGTTCTTAACTTTACTTTAACTCGGGTTAAGTCAAAAAATAGAGGGTTAAGAAAAAGCTCTCTTGCACCAATCAAAATCTCGGGTTAAACTAGGGTTAAACTAAGAGAAAGTCATCAGAATTTAACCCGATTCTCGCCTCGAGTTTAACTCGGGTTAGCGAAGTAATGTTTCTAGTTTAACATAAATTGTGTTGTTTACAAAGGCCCACTTGCGGCATGATCGAGAAAAAATCGTTAACCCTCGGGTTAACTAACCCAAGGGAAGGGTTAACTAACCCGACATCTCATTAGTCCTATTGCACCATGATAACATCAAAACGAGTTTATAAAGCGATGGTTTGACATTTGACATTTATTTAGAATGTTACCTTAAAGTAATTAGTTGCAACCAATGAGGTATAGTATCTACATATACAACGTGTAACAGAAAGGTGTAACCATATTTGAAGAGCTTATTCAGTCAATGGTATAGAACAACTTTTACTATGGAACAAACCCTGTATCTCGAAAAAAAAAATCTACCCTTCCATACATTTCGGCCGAGCGGCATTGCATTTTGCTATGAAACAGTTAAATTTTTTTCAAGATACAGGGTTTGTTCCATAGTAAAATCTGTTCTATATCATTGACTGAACAAGCTCTTCAAAAATATGGTTACACCTGTTTGTTACATTGGAAACAACACAATTTTAGTCAAACTGGTGACATTACTTCACTAACCTGAGTTAAACCCGAGGTGAGAATCGGGTTCAATTCTAATGACTTTCCTCAGTTTAACCCTAGTTTAACCCAAGATTTTGATTGATGCAAGAGAGCTTTTTTTTAACCCTCTATTTTTGACTTAGCCCGAGTTAAGAACATGCTGCTATTGGGCCTAAGTTAAATCATTATAAAATATTCAATAAGAAAAATACGTTGCAGACAGCGAGGCTGATGATTTCTGTAAAAAAAAAAAAACAAAAATGAGAAAAGTGTCGAAGACGCTGAATTCCATCGATAGGCATTTTCCTGGTCCCTATATAAAACAGACTGGTGCGAGGGTTGCGGCACCGCGCTCACCACTGGTGGTTTTCGTCTTCGCACGCCCGCAGGGCGTGCGCGTAGGTACGGATCTCAATGCGATACATTATTACCCGAGCTTCTTCTCCGCGGGCTATAACCCACGGGTCCGGGGGGGGGCCGCCAGTATGGTGGTTGGCGGTTGCGGAGACTTAGTCTTCAGGGCCGTCGGTGGTAATGTCACCGACAGTCCAGTCCATCTTCATGACTGCCGGTGGTAACGTCACCGACAGCCCAGTCCGTCTTCAGTCTCCTTCCCGCGCTCACCAATCTGCCTGCCCAGCGTGTGTGAGTATGGGCATTACTTCCAAGAGGACCGCCAAGAGTGGTGAAATCTTGGAAAAGCCAAGCCTATGTCCAAAAATGGACGAAAAAAAGGCTGATGGATGGATGATACATGTTATTGTTATGCACTGATTTTAATTGCTAAGATAAAAATGTTTTTATGACTGGAAAAAATTTCTTATAGGAATAAGTCCGCCCTTGCCTACTATCTGTTCTTTGTATCTTATCTTCTTCTTTTTGTGCAATAAAGTGTTCATTCATTCATTCATTCACTGTACCGGCACGGCTTTTCATGAAATGATGCCGGAACATGACAAGTCCCTTGAGGTCGTGATGTCGGGTGACAATCTATGGCCGAAGCCTAACACCAGTTGGAGTGAACCAGATTTGTCACTTTGGTTGATGGTCTTGGTGGTCTTGACAGACAGACGGACAAAGTGATCCTATAAGGGTTCCGTTTTTTCATTTTGAAGTACGGAATCCCAACAACAATAGAACCAAATAGTCTATGTCTCATATAATAAAGACTATAGCTTATAGTTATAAATATAAGTATATCGTTTTATATAATAAATAAATAATCATACGGGGAAATGTACAAAAAAAAGTTGAGGTTGCATACAATAAAACATAAAGGAATAAATAATATAATAAATATAAGCAAATACAATGCAACAAATACAACAAAGTTGATAGATAAAAAATATTACCGATAAATAAATATATGCTTAACTCCGCCATTCGATTAGTCTTGCTAAGAAGAAGAGCGAGAAACTTCGCAAGATCATGTCTTTAATGAGTACTGAGGTTTTATTCTACCTATGGTTGTAGTATAGCATGCACACGTACTTCCTCTGGTGTGCGTAACCTCGGGAGCACTTACAAAACGTGCAACACACACAAAACATGCGTATCTCTACACGTCACTACTAGAACCATAGCCAAGTAGACTTCGTAGGATATAACATCTGTTATATATAACGTCTGTTAACCACGGGGATGGTGTGACACAAATTTTATACTAGCACCGTTGTCGCCACTTTTTGGAATAACGTAGTATTACCTAGTTAGTAAACATACGCGGTGCACACATAGATTCACCAGTCTTCATACAGCCAAAATAACACCTTATTTCTATGAAGCTTAGATGTAAAATACCAAACACGTCATGGCACTATGCCAAGCTATTATACAAATGTGTAAAGAGCCATGACCAGCGGCCGCACTATGACACAGTTAGGTCCGTGTTGATAATGTTTGAAAAAATATACATTGCTGCGTTAATATTCTAACTCAATGTGTGACACTCTTTATAACCTGCAATGGACAAAATATTGTCTAATTCCAACGCTACTCGCTACAATGGTAAATATTTCATGGTAAGGTTGACATTTTATTTACCGCAAGGTTTATTCTGTAAATATCACAGTAAATACGTGTTTAAATTACTTACGAGTGAAATGAAATTCTTTTGGATGTCTTATTTGCGTTATTTGAAGAGTCAGAACAATTTGCCACGTTTTTACAATATGTTTGTTCTAACGCGTTCGGTTGAGAAATTAGAGGCCCGCGGGTTATGTCTTGACGTATTGATCAAATCGGTGCGTCGCAGTCACAGCTTTCATGGCCTTTCTATTCCTTTTAATAGTTATAGTTCTTAAATATATTATATTTTACTTTTATGAGCTTTTGATTAGTATAGTGTTATTAAAACAATTAAAAAAATTATTACTCGATATATTTCGGCCCTCGGTATGGGGCCGTCATCAGTCGAATCGTTATAGTTCTGTGGTAAATACTAACCTCTTTCTTTATAGTCGACCAGCAAAATGTGCATAGTGGTGTGCTTTTACTGTCAGCTTTATTTTTCTGAAGACACGGTTGAGAAATCTCTCCTGAAAATGAAATTAATGCTTTATGTTATGAGTCAGTTTGAGTTCGTTTTCTCATTATTTCAAAAAAGTAATATGTAATTATTATTAGGGTGCATTACCAGCTAGAAATCAATCAGAAACAAATTTAAATGTACAAATATTGTTGAAAAAATGTCTCGGGCCAGGATTTGAACCTGCGACCTTCTGCTTACATGACAGACGCGCTATCGACTGCTACCGGGCTTTTAAATTTGTTTCTGATTGATTTCTAGCTGGTAATGCACTCTAAAAAAAATAGGGCATTCAAAGCGATGGATTTCGCAATAAAACATATAATCTTACGTAATATGTAATCTTCCGTTCATGTGTTATAGGTCATTTCACTTTCATTGAATTTTGCTTTAGACTGATTATTTATTTATTTACTTTAATTAAAACGGACAAACCAATTACAATAATTAAAGATAGTAACACAAACACAAAACGGTACAATAAACTAAAATAAATAAGAATAACACATAAAGTCAGAAACAGTCCCTCTCACAAAAACACAAACACTCTGACAATATTTTCTGCCATCCATCAGCAAACAGATCACAGTCCTGATTGGCGTTCAGAAAAACGTTGAGGGAGAGAAGAGTACGCGGTATGGGTGAGTTAGATCGCGCCTTTGTGCGACACAACGGCACAGCGAAAAACCTGTGCTTACGGCCGCGAAGATAATTATTGGGAGTGAAAAATCGACACAGCTTACCATGCAGATCCGGAGCATCAATATCTCCCCGAAGAATTCTACACATGACCGCAAGCTGGTGCTTTCCAAATTCAAAATTCAAAATTCAAAAAGTTTATTTTGCAAAGTAGGTATATATAATACACGTTTCACAAGTCAAATTTTAATCTTATAAAATATATGTAATAAAATAATAAATGTACATGAACTACTTACATTAAATGTTTATTTAATTTATGTAGCAATATATTATATACAATTAAAATTATAGGTAAAATATTATTATACAAGGTGAAATCCAATCAACCGCCCGAACCCATACCGGAGACCCGGCCAGGGACCAGGAACAAGGTTCAATGATCACCAACCGAGCCCCCAGCACGAATCCAGGCGGCCGACCAAATCCCATCCTATATACTACATAGTAATAGGTTACGTATATAAATACATGCCTACCTCCGCCCATTCGATTAGTCTTGCTAAGAAGAACGGGCAAGAAACTTGGCAAGATCATGTCTTTTTTTTAACATAAACTTAAACTATACATTGAATTACTTATATCTACTTTAACCAAGGGATAAGAAAATACAAGACAGCAGGAATTCAGGTTAATGAAAAAAGAAAAACATATATATCTTTGCCTACCTGTCTCATACAGTCTATTTCCTTTTACAGTCTGTAATTAATTAATGTTAACTCTTAAGAGGAATCAAAAGTTAGGAAATTATATTAATTAATTAAATTATTACCTACTATC
Source organism: Ypsolopha sequella (assembly GCA_934047225.1). NCBI lineage: Eukaryota > Metazoa > Arthropoda > Insecta > Lepidoptera > Ypsolophidae > Ypsolopha > Ypsolopha sequella. The sequence continues at coordinate 18,523,501 of OW203996.1, forward strand.
ATCAAAATCAGTATCACTATAACACCATGCTTCACCATCATCCAAATATGCATTTATTTTATAATATGCCTTTTTCAGTAGGCCCTGCTTAATATACTGTTTAAACTTATTCTCTGACAAAGTAAGGACCTCTTTTGGAAGTTTATTGTAAAATCTTATACCATGTCCTACGAAAGAGGTACTCACTTTGGCGAGTCTGATTTTTGGAAAAGCCAGTTTATACTTATTTCTGGTTTCCTTACAATGTTGCTCACCGAGCCTCGGGAGAGACTCAACATTTTTTCTAACATATCTAAGGACCTGGTAAATATATTCACAAGGAACAGTTAGTATATTGATTTCTTTGAACTTTTCTCTTAATGAATCCCGGTGCTTCATATTATAAATAGCCCGAATTGCTCTCTTCTGCAAAACAAAGACTGCGTCTGTATCCGCGGCTCTACCCCATAACAGCATGCCGTATGACATAATGCTGTGAAAGTAACTAAAATAGACTAGTCTAGCAGTATCTACATCAGTAATTTGCCTTATGCGTCTAACAGCGTATGCGGCCGAACTAAGTCTACCACATAGGTTTTCTATGTGGGGACCCCACTGAAGATGAGAGTCTACCGTAATGCCCAAAAACTTAGTTTCGTTAACTAACTCCAGCTTGGACCCCTGCAAAAGCAAATTACAATCCACTTGAATAACATTTGGTAACGTGAATTTTATACATTTTGTCTTTTTTGCGTTTAAAACTAAATTATTTACAGTAAACCAATCAAGCACCAGCGATAAAGTTGTATTCGCGTCGTCAAGGATATCTTTACGTCTATTAACTTTAAAAATAAGTGACGTGTCGTCTGCGAATAGTACTATCTTAGTTAAGTCTTTAATTAAATAGGGAAGGTCATTTATGTAAATTAAAAACAGCAAGGGCCCCAATATGGAACCCTGCGGGACACCCATTTTAACTAATGCTCCACATGATTTTACCCCATTAATGTCTACCTTTTGAATACGATCACTAAGATACGACTTCATTAACGCCAAAGATTTGCCCCTCACTCCGTAGTGATCTAATTTACATAAGAGTGTTTCATGATTAACGCAGTCGAAGGCTTTCGAGAGGTCACAAAATACACCAAATGCATCCTGCTTTTCTTCCCAAGCATCAAAAATGTGCTTAACTAAAGCAACTCCTGCATCTGTGGTTGACCTCCCTCTAGTGAATCCGTATTGTTCACAGTGAAGCAACTTATTTAAATTAAAATGAAATAACAATTGATTAAAAACTATTTTTTCAAAAACCTTACTCAAAACCGGTAAAACTGACACAGGTCTATAGTTTGATGGGTCACCGTTGTCAACTGATTTAAAAAGGGGGATCAATTTACTAAACTTCATTAAGTCAGGAAAGATACCATCATCTACACATTTATTAAAAATTAATGCCAAATAAGGAGCTATTAAATCAATAACAGAACTTATAACTTTCACAGATAGGCCCCATAAGTCCTCGGTTTTTTTCAAGTTAAGCGATTTAAATGCTTTAATTACAGTTAATGAATTAATATGTTTAAAAGCAAATACAGAAAGACACTGAGGTACGTTATCTATTAAAAGATCCTGCGCAAGCCCAGGGCTTGAATTTAAATATTTAGTTGTTAAGGACGGAATTTCAGTAAAGAATTGTTCAAAGGCATTCGCAACCTCTTTATCTCCCGTAACGACTTCATTGTTAATACTTAACTTAAGCTCGTTATCACGTTTCTTACTTTTGCCAGTTTCAGTATTTATGATGTTCCATACTGTTTTTACTTTGTTATCGGACCTTTTAAGTTTTTTATTTAAGTAGATACTTTTTGCTTTTAAACACACCAATTTAAAGATGCGTGAGTAATTTTTCATGAATTCAGTAAATTTAACATTATTATTGTTCCTCGTCTGATTTCCAATGAATTGTACCCAAGACAACCTAATAAAAATTTCGTGGGATACATGAAGAAATAATATCCTTTAACGCGTTTGTAAAGGTATCTTAAGAAGGGTTTTTGCACCTTCTCAAGCAAAAGGACATAAGTGCTCTCGTGCAGATTCCACACACACATTGCACTTTCTAGTTTGCACCGTACTAAAGCCCCAAAAATTAGCTGTATTACTTACGTATTACGTATTACTAAAGCCCCAAAAATTAGATTAATAATTAATAACACGAATTAACTTATTTGACAGGACTAAACTTAATCTAAGCTTTCTGCCTTTTTCTTTCTGTATTGAAAAGACAAATACAGGACCCTTAAAATAAGGTAAGTCCTGTGAATCGACACCAGTGTGCTAAAATCAGCGAACGAAAAAAGCAGTCTGATAAGCGCTGAAAAATTACCCCATGTAATATGTGCAGGGGAAATATTTAATATGACGACGACTCCACTGGCGTTCACTGTCCTTATAAGTCGGCCAATCAGGACTGGACCAGTGTTACCTCCATGATATACTACCACAGACTTGTCTGTGCGCAGTGTGCAGTACTAACACATGGGCATTTTGCCCTTTTGAGTACACAACGTGTAACAAAAAGGTGTAACCATATTTGAAGAGCTTATTCAGCCAATGGTATAGAACAACTTTTACCATGGAGCCAACACTGAAATCTCAAAAATAAAATCTGCCCTTCCATACATTTCGGTCGAGCGGCATTGCATTTTTCTATGAAACAGTTTTTTTTTTTTTTCGAGATACAGTGTTTGTTCCGTAGAAAAAGTTGTTCTATACCATTGACTGAATAAGCTCTTCAAATATGGTTACACCTTTCTGTTACCCGATTTATAAATAAAATATGCCGTCACGACATGGATCTCTGTAGGGGTGTCAGAAGTGTTCCGAGTGTTAACTGTGAAATGCAAGTCACAGTCCGCACTCGGTACACCCGGTTTTCAATCACGATTATTATCATATATCGTGACGATATATTTATTTTTATTTCTTTAATTGCCTGTGTAAAGCTGGTTATCCAGATGCGTGATGTAGCTACCAGCAAGCCTCAGGATCTCTATTTTGCTCAACTTCCTGTCCGGGGGTTCCGTAGGTATCAGCAATCGCAGCGTGCTAAACGCCATATTCACGCTGCTTGGAGAACGAAGGGTATGTTGAAAATAAATAGACTAAATCAGAATAAAGTGCTCAAGAAAGTTTACTTAAGTTGTTCAATGAAAATATGAAACGGGGCCTCAGGGAATAAGATAATCGACTAGATGAAATAGATGCTTAAATCAAATAAACCGATTGTACTGGATTCTGGATATATAAGGTCTTTCAATTTTAATGGAAAGTAATTTAGGAGGTGATTCAGTAGCGATAATACATCACATTCCACTGCAAAGTACTTTTTTTTGCGCGAACTTTTTCTTCACTTGTCCATACAAACTGAGTCAGCTGATCGGACCACTCTGTATTGAGAACTGAAAAAAAAGTTCGCGCAAAAAAAAGTGCTTTGCAGTGGAATCTGATGTATTAACGATACTTAATCGCCTCCTAAATTACTTTCCATTTAAATTGAAAGACCTTATATAAATAGACAGATAACATAGGGTTGTCATGTCCAAATTTTGAAAACCACGATTTGAAAATGGAAATACCAGGACATTTCGGTTTAAAAACAGGACGCAGTACAAAAGCAGTAGTTAATATAACACTATTAATAACGCAGTGAAAACAGGTCAAACATACCAATTACTTAATATTTTATTAATGTAATTTCAATTAAATTGTATTAGAAATGACCTGTTATACAATTTAGAATTAAACTATTCTTGTTATTAGGTAACTTTATATAGTTAAAGGTAGTCCTTTTTAACATTGTGTTGATGAATCGTGAGGTTGGAGACTGTAGTCACAAAATTATTTTGTGCTCTAGTGATGCGCAAATTTTAAAACACTGAATGTTACCAGAGGGTCTAGCATAGCAGACCATATCGAGCTACAGCCTCTCGAAGCAACATACCTATCCCTCTCGAGGTAGATCAACAGAGTGAGAGAGAGCACCTATATGCTTGGCTATGCTAGACGAGCTAGTCTAGTTTTAAGTGGCATCCTGGGTTCTTAAAGAGTCCTCTCTTTAAGAACCCAGCATGCCACTTAAAACTGGACACCAGGACATGTCCTGGGAAAACAGGACGTTTGGCAACCCTAAGGTATCAAACCGGACATACTCTAGTGATTATATCGAACTATTTTGTAAAGTAAATTAAAAAGAAAAGTTAAAGAAAAACATTACTGCGCAAAACAAATGTTTCACTTGAATTTTAAATACCAAAGGTAGGTACTGTGAATTTTGAATTGACTATTACTTATTGACTATCAAAAATGACCGTCACATTTAGAAACACCTTATCCGTTATACATGTCCTACAATGTCTTGAGATTTTTGAGTTTTGCTCAACAATCAAATATAGTACTTATTTCAAAGCACTAAATGCTAGCTTAAGATACTAACTTTTGCGTTCGGTCCCTTTCCCTAGCGTTGGCTTGACATCTCTGTTTCACCGCTGGAACTACTTCCGCACTATTCTGCAACCCCGAGGCCGTTGCGTACGAAACCTGTTGATCCCAACTTTCACTACCGCACTGATAGTTCAAATAGTTCTCCATTCTGTTTTTTTAAATTGTTGTTGCTAACCAGCACTGTTTTGCGTCGCTCTAATTCGTATTTTGAATTGTCGTTTCTTTTTCTTTTTTTTTGTTGTAAGTTTTTCATCCAGCCAGTATTAGTGACGGGAAGCGTACTAATCCGGGGACGTATGGGTGGCCACTAATAAGTAAGTGGCCAGATCGTATCGCCATGAAGGACTCATTTAGGAAGAACAGCGCGCGCCACACATTGGTGCGGAGTTGGTTCTTACTCGATAATTGTATAAACAGATGGCTTTAAAATGCAGGGGCGCATTCGGGTTTGCTTTGACATCGGTTGCCTTCTGTTCAAATAATAGCAAAATCGTATACTTCATTTAGAACAAAAAAAAACTAATACAATAATCCAAATACCTCGATTCCTTCCTAAAGTAACGACGTCTAAGATTGAACAATAATTAATAAAATATACGAAGAGTTTGTATTGATAGATGTGGAAGAGACGAAAAAAGTGTGTCAGGATCGTGGAAGATATAAGTTTGTAGTCTCTGCCTACCCCTCTGGGAGACAGGCGTGATTATATGTATGTACGTGGAATATATGAATAAAAGATAAATATTCAAATAACGGACTATGTTTCCCAGCGTCATCCAAAAATGACTCTGTTGCTAAAGTTACAAAAAAAAACGTTAGTCAAACTATGTATAATAAATGACTATGTATGTATGTAGTATATAGGATGAGATTTGGTCGGCCGCCTGGATTCGTGCTGGGGGCTCGGTTGGTGATCATTGAACCTTGTTCCTGGTCCGGGTCTCGGGTATGGGTTCGGGCGGCTGATTGGATTTTACCTTGTATAATATATATTTTACCTATCATTTTAATCGTAAATATATTGCTACATAAATTAAATAAACCTTTAATTTAGTTCATGTACATTTATTATATATTTTTTTTATTAGATTAAATTTGACGTGTAAAAAGTGTATATATATCTATAACTGCATTGCAAAATAAACTATTTGAATTTGAATTTGAACTTCATTTAAGAAAATTATTCACATGTATGAGAAACAGCATGAAAATATTGTTCAAAGTCATCCTGTTTTTAGACTAAAATTAAGTAAAATTGGTTATTTCTTTGAAACCACTAATGGTATTTGTATGATTCTTGCACTAAAATACAAAAAAATATAGCTTAAAAAAATTATTTATGGAAATTTTTTTCGTCCATCGCGTCCATGTGAAAAGTATTATTTTCTTGTATTTTGCGCTATCCGGAGACCCAGCGACGACGTCGTAATACAATGCGCCCTGATATGAACTTTATTATTTTAATATAGTTTCTGTCGATATTTGTACCGACACGGGTCAATTCAAGGTCATTGGCGACTAACTGCCCTTTAAGGGTTGCTAGGGGATGGAGAGTGCCTGAAAAAGGATTTTCAGCGATACTGTGTACCTTACTCCTACCCTGTCCTCTCGAACGGCTCATTTGTCATCGAGGATGTAAAACGCGGGTCTTTCCCCCCTCTGGTTTTGTTAGTTTAAGCTAACTACCGCAATAAATAAGTTTAATGATATTGATGACGTTGAGGAGCAAGCGATTTGTTTCAATTTTTGAGTCAATCCTTGCTGCAAGATTTTTTAGGATTCCGTACCTAAAGGGCAAAACGGAGCCCTAGCCAAATGGGTACTTTCTAAAGCCTACTCCTCGTTTATAGCCAAACCAAAAATATTGAATAAATGTATTATGAATTATCAACTATAAGACAACATATTATACATATGCAAAAATTTTCTTTTGAAAAAAAAATTTCAACCGAATGGTGTTTTTTGGCTTGAGTTCCCTATTACTCCTAAGCGGCTTAGTCGATTTATTTCATTTATACTTTGATAAATAGATAAACTTGATAGCTATAAATATAACATAAGATTATTCAATCGAACAATCGCGTCCATGTGAAAAGTATTATTTTCTCCTATTTCGCACTATCAAGGAAGTAGCGAGCGTCGTAACAGCCACTACGCATTGCGCGCTGATATGAACGTTATTTCAATGTCGTTTCAGTCGATATTCGTATCGACAAACATTGAACTGCTTATTTGCCAAATAAGCAATAATAGCCAAATATGTCAATAGCTTGTAGACGGAATGAGATAGAGGCTTAAAATTTGAATATTTTGTGTAAAATGTTGACCTAAAACCGAATATTGAATTGATCACATAAAAAAGGAGTTTTTTTTATCTTACATTATCATTTTATCATTTTATGATCTCGATCATAAATTACACACACACACACCCTTACACTATTACACACCCACATACACCCTTACACACACACACATACACCCTCTTTCAATACCTATCCTATTCCAAATAAATTGTATCAGGGTGAGCTTCAAAATCCTAATTTTAAATTTTCAAACTGTAATTTTATTTTATTTTAATTATTACTTTATTTTTATTTTTATTTTGTAATCCTAATTTTGTATCTTAATAATTTTTTTTTTTATCTTAATTCTGTGATTAATTTATAATTTGATTGACATTTTTAACTTAATTTTTATTTAATTTTAATTCAGTAACATAATTCATATTAGATGTAAATTTATATTTTAATCAATTTATTATAATTTTAAATTTAATGTAATTAATGGTAACTGAGTAATTTATTATAGCTAAGATCTGTGTTTTTGATTTTGTATAATGCAGCATGGAACACCAAATTTATGAGACGAGTAAAGGAAGCTAGTCCCCACCACCCAGGGAATCCTACTGTGGGGACTAGAGAACGCCAATCTTTGTTTTTAAACTGTAAATAAATAAATTTGAATTGAATTTGAATTTGAATTTGAGCTGTCATTGCCCAGCTATTATTTTTATCTTACAAAATAAAGAAATGGGGTCTTCAAAGTTAATTGTCAGTTAGGTCTATCTCAAAAAGTAAACTACTTGGGAATTCGGAATTTCTGTAATTTATGTGCCATATGCTGTGTTTAAACAACAAATACTGAAAACACCGATTTTTTATGTAGATTTAGGGTTACGGTTAGGTACCCCAATACTCGAGCAACTTAATTTTGCATTTTCGTTTTATTAATTTTGTAGGTACTTAAATAAGTTTCTTATTTTTGTTCAAATTATTCAAATCTAGTATTTGGGTGGTACGGAACTCTCAGGACACGACTCCTATTTGCACTTGACCGTTTTTTTTTTTTCTCTTGAAACGGCATCGGCTCTTGACGGTCACAGAATAATAAAATTTATATTTTATTTATATATACCGTCACCGTGTATTTTTGTGGTAGTCGTATTAATTTTTTATAAATTCTCTTTTACATAATTAAATATAACCAGATTGAAACTAAAAAAAATAAAACAAATTTAAATTAACATAAATTTAAATCTACCCGGTGGTTATAAGATTTTTTTCAAAGAATGAAAACTCTTATGTTTCTTAGGGTTGCGTTCCTCAAAATGAAAAAAACGGAACCCTCATAGGATCACTTTGTTGTCTGTCTGTCTGTCTGTCACGACCCTCATGCCGTATGAGATATCAAGCCCCGTATGAGATATCAAGTTGAAACTGATACTTCCTACAGAAATCTACGGTCCCATGTTGTTGTACAAAATTAGGCTTCTAATTTGACGCAAAAAAAAAAATATTGCACTTTACATAATCATTTTCATACAAAAAAATTTGCTCACCATGAAAACCTATAGAGCACTTCCGACTTAGATACTTGTAATTTCGTTAACAGGTCTTATAGCACACACATACGAAAAAAATCTGAAAACTACAAATATTTAATTATTTGGGAAGTTATCAATGTCCATCTTAATTAGACCCTTTAGATTCATACAGTTTAATAGGTCGTAAATGTCAAGTTAAGTCTGTAAATATAACTGCAAGGGTGATATATATTTTTTTTTTAGGTTTCCGTATCCGTATTGTGTGGTGATACGGAACCTATGTACGCAAGCCCGACTCGCAATTGGCCGTTTTTTTTCTCTGCCTAACTGCAGCATAATCCAAGTAGTGTAATATTTTAGATTGCCATTCAAAGTTTTTGTTGGTTATCAATTACTTAACAGCGTTCCGTCATTATTGTTCAATCAACGAATCGGTAAAAACAACAAATATATCCTTTGTCGTGTTGTTATTTAAATGATTGCTTCATTAAATAACATATCTACCGACAATTAAAGTTAAGTGTTTTATAGCACGTGATCTTTTGTTTCTTTTATACACTTCTATCATCATATTTAAATCAAAATATCGGAGACTATTCATGATATAATTATCAGGGTCGATAGAAAATAATCAGTAAATATTTTTATTGTTTGCAAATTAATTAAATAACATATCTTCCGACAGTTAAAGTTAAGTGTTTTATAGCACGTGATCTTTTGTTTCTTTTATACACTTTTATTAAATAAATAAAAATATTGGAGACTATTCACGATATAATTTTCAAGGTTGATAGAAAATAATCAGTTAATATTTTTATTGTTTGTTGGTTAATTAAAATAATCAAGATAGTGTAAGGAATTTTTGACGTACAAAAAATAAAATTTAATGTGTACACAAGTACTTCAAAACAAGTTTTTGACACGTAAATATCAGTGATATTGCAATTTTAATTTTATTAAAATTTTTATATTTTTGACAATATGTAAGTTTCTGATTTTTTTATTATTTTTTATAATTATAATATCGAATGACCTCCATGTTTGTGTGTTTGAGTAAAATAATTTCTACGTGAAATATATTGGACATTTTAAATTTAACAACTGCACTGTACCATATTTGACGCAAATAAAATTATCATATTTTATCTTGAGAATTTTCTTCTAAACTTCTAAACTCCAAGAAATCATCTCTATGCTAGGGCTACATAATGGTTCGATGTAGCACGACGATTCGGTGTAGCACATCTTAACTTATTTGACAGGACTAAACTTAATTTAAGCGTTCTGACCTTGTATAAAGAAAAAGACAGGACGCTTAAAATAAGGTTATGGTCCTGTCAAATAAGTTAGTCTCGTTACGCCGAATCGACACAAATATGCGTCATAGCGCGCTAAAATCTAAATATGCGTCTGAATTAAGAATGTGATCGCACCCGTAAAAAACTGCACTTGACAGTCCTATTCTTAATTAAGACGTAAAGTAGATTTTAAGGCCCTGCCATTCCAAAATGAGTGATTTGTTTCATTCATATTGTCAGTTCTATGTCTCATTCAAATACAAGCAAAATATGTGATACAATAGAGGATGTACTCTAAACAAAAATTGATCTGAAGACGTAATATTCTCTCAAAAAAACGCAAAGTAAGCTCCTCAAACTGCGAATAAAAGTACTTTAAACCTAGAGAATTAAAACTTCCCCTGAATTTTTATTTATTTCTGAATACTTTTTCAGAAATTCCAGAAAACCTCGCAAACTCGCTGATTATGCACGAAGCGAGCGTTCTAATGTAGACTTTCTGACAATGTAATTGAGTTCAAAATCACTTAATAGGATTGCTGTGTTGGGTGGCCAGGGCCTTAACGTGGTAAGTCACAGGTGTAGCCCTAACATGAAAGACTAACCTATACAAGTTTATTTCTGTTTCATTGAGATGAGAACTCGAGGACGTATGCTCCGTGATAAAAATCTGCGCACAGAACCAGTGTAAATTACGGATTAAAATCCATGATGTAAATAACACTACGTGGGTAATCTTGATGACTTCAAGGCACAAAGCAATTAAGCAGAGGAGTTGACGATAGTTCATTTCTCTAGAGAAAATTGTGTGACACGCGGGGTGGAAGGCAGAGGTACGGGAAAGTTGACTCCGCCGTTCTACCAATCACAGAGCACACAGCGAACAGCCACCAATCGCAATTTCTACCTTTTGTGACGTTATGACACCATTGATCGTAACATGGCTCCATTCATACACGAACTCCTCTTCTTAATTGCTCCGTGTTCTTGGGTGACAAAACGCATTCATAGAGTTCCGTGGGAACGGCGAGAGGAGAACCCGACTAATTGTTAGAATTATGACTTCCCAACCTCTGAGCCGCCGCGGGCTCATTCGTATTCATTTATAAAAATTTAATGGGTTCACATGAAAATGTTAATTGAATAGCACTCTTGTGGCCGCACGATGACAATCAATGTTCTTGATCACGTGACATTGTTTGTACTAGCACAACAATGGTATGCTGAACTGACTTTGGATATTTACGTAAAATATTTTTAATTGCAATGATTAGGAATGTGATAAATTGATAATTAAATTAAAAGAAATAAAGTTAATACTTGCGATTGTCGGCTCTTGGTGAAACATTGTCATGGATGAATAAAACACTTGTACTGTTTCACAACCTATAATTTCACTATTTCGCTAGCATCGAAATACATTGCATACAGTATGCAATGGTTAACCAACGATAGATAAAATTATTTAAAAAAAACCGGTCAAATCCGAGTTAGACTCGCGTACCTAGGGTTTTTTCGTGAAGCTCATCCGCTGTATTTTTCCTGCATTTTTTTACGACCATGGTAATACGACAAGGATTTTTTTCATATGTTTTGGTCCACCAGTTTTGGAGATAAAGGGGGGCATACATTTTTTTGTGGTTTTTGAAGGATTTTTCGAAAAAGATGCAAGTAAATATAGGCAAGCTATATATTTTTACAACCAGATCTTTCAGTACCTACAATTTGATACCCATATTGCATATTATTGCATTTTTTTTTTCATTTTTTATTTATGTTACTTTTTTCATACTTGTCATTAGTGTTCAATTTTTTTAAATCGCTATAGTTTTCCAGTAATTAGCCAGTTATGATCTATAATTAACATTTTTTTCATATTTTTCGGTCCACCAGTTTCGGAGTTAATGGGGGGACATACATTTTTGTGGCTTTTCAAATATTTCTCGAAACCAGTGCCACTAAATATAGTAAAAATATACATATTTTCATAACCACCTCTTTAATATCTACAATTTTAAAACTATATTTTATTTTTTGGATAATATTTTTTTATTTTTCGCTCTTTGTTTTGGATATTTTTTTTAAGCCCTGTTTTGTGGGCAAATTAATGCTATTTTTGTGCCAAATTTCAAGTTTTTAACGGTGCTAAAGTTATGAGGCTGTGCTGTGACATAAAGACGGACGGACGGACGGACAACTGAGTCTCACCATAAAGGTTCCTTTTGTACCTTTTTGAGTACTACGGAACCCAAAAAACATTGCCTTGACGAATTCGGTATTGTAAAGAATCACAAGGTATTTTATACAATGTCTGAATTACTTTACGGGTGACATACATATATTGTGAGTACAACGAACCACCCGACTTGTCGTGGAATATAATAGACTGCACATTTAAGATCCGCAGTCAGATTTATAAGATTGTGAACAGGGGCTGATTCCGGAAGAACTCACAAGACTCTGGACTCCTAAATCTCAGTGCCTCGAAAAGACCTTTCCGACTATAAATTTTGATTTTTTAATGTCACCAATTATGTAGTTACTACAAAATACATTAGTATTTTAGGAAAGCGTAGAGGAAGTTTGTGTCTATGTGTAGTTTAAGTCTGTGATTTTTTCATGAAATCAAGAAACAATTAAAAAAAACTATCCAGCCTCAACCTTTTGAGATAAGGAAATCGCTTCTCGGCTAGTTCTTGAAAATTATGTTTCAGGCTGCAGTTTTCCTAAATACTGACTAATACTAATAATATCGACGTAAATGACGTAAATATACAAATACAAGCCTTCAACAAAATTGACTCCAATACCAATTAAATTTGACTTTTTACAAATAGGTTACCAAAGAATCCATCGCAGATAGTATGTGACTAACAACACGGTCACGCAAAGACCGATCAGCTCATACCGCAAACGTGCTGCGATCGCGTGACGTGAGGCAATCGTGGTGATGATGCCCATTCAGCAGACTCTTGCGAGGATCGTGACGTAGCCCGTCCCCTCCACGCGCGGCGCTCGTCCAACCACCGGTGCGAGCGCTCCACGGCCGATACTTTCTCCTCGCGATACCTTCGTCCACCGGAGAAACCTCAGTCGCCGCGAGTCGTACACGCTGACGATACGACTGTCTTTCACAAGGAATAAAGTGAGGTTATTCGACTTCCGCGTTCGAGCGACCGCTTTCGCTCCGTAAACAGTCGCGGATTGTCTTTCCCCATTGTTGTTGCTTGTTCGAGCCTTCGGTGTGCCAGACGAATGGTGACTTGGGATAATGCCTCATCATAATTGAGGTGAGTTGGATTTGCCTTTCTAGTGTGATGCTGGCCAGTTCGGCGTTAGGCGATGACATTCGGTGATAAGGTGGCTGGCTACCCTGGCGGTGAACGCAAGGACACGATCATATGTAACGCTGACACTTTAGCTGCTTAATTTTGCCCAATTAATAAATCGAAATACCATCTCCGATAGAAAATTATATTTGAGGAGGGTTCTAAATTAAGTATCCTCGTAATCTGCCGGATTCGAACCTGATTCTATAATTAATTCTAATGTCAGAGTATCATTATGATTAAATACTTTGACTAGGACCAATTATTAAATTCTGCTTGATGAATAGGACCAACTATTAAATTCTGCTTGAATTGAATTTTATTGATTTGTCAGAACATGAATATTTCCAACAAGTTGAGAGGAATTGTGAAATGAAATGAAATATATTTAGTTTTATAATGTAAGTATACATCAGATACACTTATTTTATTACACGTTGGTTTTAATTTAAAATAAAAAAGTATATTTAAATAAAATATATCTAACAGTTTTATATAATAAATAGTAATTATATAAAACTATAAGATACATATTATTTGTGGGAAAATGATTCTATGGAATATAGACCTTCTAGGTATGCATATACCTACTTATACATTTAAAAAACCATATATTCTACTGAACTTGGTGAACAACTAACCTAAACATTAATACATAATGTATTATATGTATACATGAAAAATGAAAAAATTAAATACATGTTTATGTATTTATGTATGTATAACATTGGGGGTATTTAAAATTTCCAAGAAAGAATGAAGAAGACACATCCGCTTGGACGTTTCCAAGAAAAGATTTTTGGTCTGATCAGTTGAATAGGTGGTTTCATACAATGTTACCTGTCTATTTACCCACATGTTGAACGAGTAAGTGAAGCGAAGCTAGTTCTCCGAGTCTACTTGAACAATAGCCGTTTTATGTATGTATGAATGAGTGTTTGTCCGACGATAACTCGTGTAGTCGTGTATCGTTATGAAATTTGGTAGGCGAGTAAATAAGACAAAAATAATTTTTAAGGAAAAAAATACATACATACATTATACCTAACCTAACCTAACCCGATTTTAGGCCAAACTAGTTTATTATTATTAAAATAACCTGCCTAGATTCATCAATTTATTCCAAAACATAGCGAAAAATAGCACTTTTTATTTTGCTTTATATGTATTTGGCTTTTTGGCCTTAAAAACTTTACCATGGATGAGACGGAACAGATAGTCCCTGCCTCAAATTAGTTCATTGATGCACGTTTGAGCACCACAGGGGAGAGACTCCAGCCTAAGGGGGCTGTGATGAATGAGGTGTTCGTTTAAAGCCAGCACACTTAAAAGTCTGTCACTGAGTCAAAAATAGCATATTGAAGTTTAAAAATCGACTGAATTATTATGTTGCTTCTTTGCTTATGGGTATATCAATATATGTTACCAGCCAAACCCGATTTTAGGATAAACTAGTTTGGCCTAGGCCAAGTTCTGCAGCGCAGAAGAGAGCCCGTAGGTTATGTTAGAAGGTTATATTAGGTCATTACATTTGAAATTGCTGTTTTCTAAAGAGAATTTGAAGGAAACTCAATTTTCAGTAGTAACATTTTTGCATTTTCTTTAGGAATGACAAATCCAAATTATGTAAATTTCTTATGTGTATGAATGAGACAACATTAAGCTAACAGCAACATAAATTAAATTTTTGAAAAGTGTCAGCCGTATAAAATTATTACGAATCTTATCATGGAAATGGATGGCATTTAGGACGAACTGTTATTGAAGATTTAATTTTTATAATCAAACTGAAAATAAAAACAGACAAACAGGTATTTGTTTTTCTTTTTATATTTTATTTAATTTTAAGTTAGTTTTATAAAAAATTATATCATTATTTATATGTTATTTAAGTTTCTTACTTGTTACTTGAAATAAATTAAATAACTAGATGTAAAACCTTGAAATCAACTTTCAAACAAAAAAAAAATAATTGAAATAGCTATTGAATTACAGGAATTATAAACTCATGAATATGTACGAAAATTTTGGCAATTTCATAGGTAAAGACTATTATATGGCGACTACGGCGAGTTGAGCCCCTACCTTCATAACATTCTAACCTAAATTACCAGCTCTCGTCTGCGCTGAAGTGCACTGTCGCGGTTATTTGGTGTGAGATTTAGATACATGATTTATTAAATTGACCTACGAAAAAAACATTTGGCCGTGTTTATAAGTATAGCCATGACCGCCATTTTAAATTCCTAAGCTCATCAACATCAACAAGTGGGTCATATGGTAAAAGTAAACGAAAATGAGAACCAGCAGAGACTATTATAGATACGTAACCAGGCCCAGCGCAAATACTTTGATCCTAATAGTCTAAGAGCTAGCGACCAAATCGGTCATGTGGCTTCAGCTGTATTGAAACTCCGTTAGCTACTTCCCTGAACAACCTTTTCCGATAATCTTCGTGCTGGCAAGCCGCGAGCGGTGGGTGCGGGTGTAGTGTGGTGGGGAAAAAAATTAAAAAAAAATGTGGGCTCAGCGATTTTTTTTTTTCAAACAGTTGCTCTGTACTCCTTGTGCACGCAAAAAAAATTTTTAATCGATCGGGTGGTGGGAAGGGGTTGCCAGCGTTAAGGCGATTACCGTCGCCAAATTAGCAGCTCGATATTTGTCTGTATGAATATCGACGGAAACTACATTGAAATAACGTTCAAATCAGTGCACAATGCGTGGTGGCTGTTACGACGCTCGCTGCGTCCTTGAAAGGGCAAAATAGGAGAAAATAATACTTTTCACATGGGCGTCATTGTTCGATTGAATAATTCTATGTTATATTTATAGCTATCAAGTTTATCTATTTATCAAAGCATAAATGAATTAAATCACCTAAGCCGCTTAGGAGCAGTAGGAAATTCAAGCCAAAAACATCATTCAGTTGAAACAATTTTTCATATAGAAGTTTTGGTGGTACGAAAAAGAAAAATGTTGCATATGTTGTCCTAGAGTTGATAATCCATAATACATTTTTTCAGTATTTTTGGTTTGGGCATAAAAGAGGAGTAGGCTTTAGAAAGTACCCATTTGGCGGTATTAAAGGCCTTAATTAAAAGTACCAAGCCGCCGTGAGCCGTGAGCGCGATGACGCGTTCGCCGGCTGATATCTGAGCCCACATGAAAATGATTATTATTTTGGTACTTTTAATTAACGCTGGCAACCCCTTCCCACCACCCGATCTATTTAAAATTTTTTTTGGCTGCACAGGGAGTACAGAGCAACTGTTTGAAAAAAAAAAAAAAGCCGCTGAGCCCACTTTTTTTTTCATTTTTTCCCCCACCCTACTACACCCGCACCCACCGCCCGCGGCCTGCCAGCACGAAGATTATCGGAAAAGGTTGTTCAGGGAAGTAGCTAACGGAGTTTCAATACAGCTGAAGCCACATGACCGTTTTGGTCGCTAGCTCTCAGTCTATAAGACCCATAGGTGAGTGATTGATGATATAAAAATATACTTGAAAAATAGTGTATGTGTTTTGACCAAGTTTTTAACATCTCATCTGTCGCTCACCTGTGGGTCTTAGGATCAAAGTGATTTCGCTGGGCGTGGTTACTTATCTCTTTTGCTGTCTGTACGTTTGTTAAGACAAAAATATAACCTAATTTCCACTACAAAATAAGGGTACGCAATAAATAACTCTAAAATCATTATGGTATAACAACAATATGCCATATCATAGCAACATTAAGACGTGTTAAACATCAATTATTTTTTTACTTTAAATCACATACTAAACTTGAAACTTGTATGATTACCATCAATAACAACAAATGACAAATACCGTTAAAAATGCTACTTTTTCGAAGTTTTTGTAATTCCCTTGGATTTAATAATTTTTTTTAATTCTAGTAATTTGCCGTGATAGAAGCTAAAGTAATACGTATTCAGTAAAAAATTCAACTGGCTGACTATAACGGCTGAAGCTGTAGACCACTGTGACAGACGGACGGACGGACAGACAGACAGACAGACAGACATACAGCGGAGACTAAGTAATAAGGTCCTGTTTGGCAACCATCGAATACGTCACCCTAAAAACTTAATTTTCAATGCTTGAAGCTAATGTCTTAAAACAATAAATAATTGTCTCGCTGATCTGTCCAAGGGAATCCAAAGTGTGATCCGACGGAAGATAGCGCCGGTACATGAGCACAATAGCCGATTTGCTAATCCGACCTTGTATACCTAAGAATATGGGTCAAATTTACACCGCCTCTTACCTAATGCAATTATACAACATCCATTATCTCATTTGGTAGATTCGAAGATTATCGCGTGTATTTGGAACTGAACGTTACGCTGACGAGAAAGTTACCTACTAAATAGGTTCTACACAAAGACCAGAGCAGAAGCACTTCATGCGTACAATGACATGTCCAATTGTAGCAAAGTGTGTAACTGTCCGATTTTAGTCCGATTTTCTATTTTTCCATTTCAAGTACGTACCTACCTACCTTTGCAAAAGTATTCAAATAACAACTGTCCTCGATATATTTTTAATTATATATACATATACAGTGTATCAGTGTATTTCCTCGCGCCTGGTTGACGCTTCTGGTGATCGGCGGGCTGGGGCCTACCTCGGACAGCGGATTAGCCTCGCAATCCAACGGGGTAACGCCACCAGCCTGCTGGGGACCCTCCCCTGCGGCAGTGATTTAAACAATATTTTTTATTTAATTTAGTCTATTTTTAATTTTGTATTCTTTGTAGTTAGTGTATATTTTTGTGTATCAGTTATATAATATTTCTTTAAAACTGTTTAGTTAAAATGTTTTATTAGTTAACGTTTATAATTATAAAAACGATAAAAGATTTATGGTAAAACTTTAGACAATTTTTTTATAGCTAAATCAAAAAGAAAGGAAATTAGTCTGATGAAAATGTTTTAAAAACCTTTTTCTTTCTTCATTATCATCGCACATCGTAACATAACATTGTTCACTTGTTAGTTTTTTTACTTTTAAGAACAGCCGTTAATACCAAGATTAACGATTTTATGATCTTTTGTGTACGATTTTGGATCCGAAGTACTATACTGGTAGCAAGATCTTGCTGCACGCGGGATCATAAAACGTATTATGCGTAGTGTTGTGCTTGCGTCGAGCAACTATCGATAGTACTAAAATAGTGAGTAACGTATGCGCGTCAAAACAATTGGAAGACGATCAAGACACAACGGTCACTGTTATTATTTATTTGTTAATGAGGGTAATTACGATGACGATGACTATGAATGTTATTTAATAATTAGCAATCATTAATCAATTATTATTATTTGTCTTTGTTTATCATTATAGTTTTAATTTTTCAAGTTAATACAATAAAATAAAATAATTAATTTATAATAAATGCAGCTACAATAAAAATCAAGACTTATTGTTTGATTTTAATGTTGTAAACATTTACCAATAACATATCGATACGCGCGTTGTGCTTTACTACGCGTTGACATAAGACCCATAAGTGAGAGTGAGCGTGCAATATGCTTCACTGTGCTCGCACTTTTTATTGCCCCGCGTGCAGCGAGATATTGCGACTAGTTTAGTGCCAAACGCAAACAATACAGTTAAAATCTTTATATTTTATTGTTTAAGAACTGTTACGTGTAATTGCAGTACAAACATTAAAGAAATAACAATAAAGTAATCGCACATAGTTTATATATCTTGTTGAATAATCTATAACGGTTCAGTTAGTGACCATTTCAAGTTCACGAGTGGAAGGCTGAACAGTGACTATTTATAAGTATTATTGTTTTAAAACGCGGCTTATTTTCGAAACTTCACATAATTCAATGAGAAAGTCATATATTCGAGGTTCACAATAATAATTTAACCACAGAACAAAGTTTTAATAATCTGACGGGCATGATTGATTGGCCTCAATATTGCCTAACTTATATAGAAAATTAATTTTTGTCCGCGGTTCCGCCTGCGTGATATTCATCCTTTTTCCCACGGAAACAGTGCTTTTTTTTTCGGAATAAAATGAAGCCTATGTGTTAATTCAGGGTATTAGCTATCTCCATTACAAATTTCATCCAAATCCGTTCAACTGTTTCAGCGTGAAGAAGTAACCAACATACTAACTCAAACACACACACACACAAACTTTCGCATTTATAAAATTAGTGGTATGGGATGGAATTATGGGGAGCATGGAAATATTACAAATGCGAAAGTTTTTGTGTGTGTGTTTGAGTACGTATGTTTGTTAGACGATGGTCACGCTCCTCGCACTTGTGATTCAACTAAGTCGCATCGCGCGCGATTAAACACTATGCTACGGGCCCTGCAAGACAAAGGGATGATCAAGAACAAAATTATTGAAGCTGATGCAACATCGGTAGTAGGAATGAGTGAATCTGGCAACAGTTTCATTATAGTAGCTAACGTACCATACCAATCTTTATTGCCTACAATTTAATACAAAATTCGACGGTTTTAGAATCATTCCGTAAATGATCTAAGATCAAACCACAACAAGCGTAATTTCATACGTTTTAAAGTTTAAAATGATTCAAATAAAAAGTGTGAGGCTCCTTTACGCCTGGATTTAACTTAAGATTCATACAAAAGGTATAAACTAAATGTGAAGTCAAACAGCTTATTTTCTTCATATTTGTTTTCACAAGTATTATCTAGCGACATCTATCAACGTGTTTCCATCCATCAGCCTAGTTCGTCCACTGCTGGACATAAGCCTTCCCAGGACTTTGCCACACCCGGTGGTCATCCTGGAAGAATTGCCCATACCATCTACGTCTTTATACAGCTCAAAAAGCGAAATTTTCTGAAACAACATCATAATTCATAATTTAGCTGTCAGGATATGGTGAATATTGCCTCGTTTTTACGCAAAGTTTAGCAAGTTGTATAATTTTTATTTATACTGGAAGTAAAAAATTTGAGAAATACAGACGTCATCGTTCATATAAAGAAGACTAAGTTTATACACTTTTCCATAAATAAACAGTTACCGTTTCATGGATAACAGTTTTTACCGGAAACCGTTTGGTAAATTCGGCGCTTCTTGAATATCTCGCCATCTTGCACCTCTTGATGAGAGATGGCTCGGAGTGCGTTGTGGGGGAAAGGGAAACATATATAAAGATGTCTGCAAAGTTTCATTGAGGTCAAAGCCATCAGGACGTCATAAACACCTAAAGCTAAGCGGGATGGCCTACCTTAAGGGCATGTGACTGAAACTTCTGTATCTAATAAATTGGTAAAAAAAACTGAAGCCCCTTTAAATGATTTTACTACTCGTGTACCTTGCCAAGATGCAGCTTCCACTTGTAGTATAAGATAACATTTTCCAACAAAAAGTTTACGATAACTGAACCGATGGGGACTGATATGTAGTGATTTTGTGAGCCCCCATGTAAGTAACTTGAGTTTCGTTATCTTATTGGTGACAATTGATCAATTAGTGACTAGCCCCGTGTCTTTACTTAATAGATGAAGTGCAAAACTAAACAGAGTTAAAAACCAAAACCACACAATCCCAGATTTTAAGCGTCATCTAATAAAACAAACAAATGTAAGTTCCATCAAAAAGCAGAAGAAGCACGTCCTTGCGGCGGCCGCGGGCTGATGCAAGTGCACTATCAGTGTGACGCAACATGGCAGAGTAGGTCAGCGCCATCCGACGAGCATCGATTCTTGCTTTGTACTAATGGTAAATGCCTTTGGTTTTACTTTTCTGTGTGGTTTTAGTTGCAGTGTATGTTTTTGTCAAAACGTTTTAATATTTGGGCAAAGTAATTTTTATTTTTATTCAACACCATAATCATCATAAAGACCAAACGGACCAGAATGGATGAAACTTGTTACGGCCCTAAGCTTCCGGAGATACAGGAGCCTTCGTATCCACTGCGGATTTTAGGTTTTTTTTTATTATTTTGTTCCTAGCTGTTTTGACTAGGACCGGTTTTAGGGGGGGGGGGGAGGGTGCCCTAACACCGGACGGCAAGGCTAGGGAGGGCGGCAAAATCGTTACCTCTTCAGTCAATAAAGATTTAAAAATGAGTTTTCTCAATTTAGTTTGAAAAAGTCGCCCAATTACCCCTTTGCACCCCCCATAAAATATGTAGACCCGGTGCTGGTTTTGACAATGACGTGTGCATGACCATATGCAATTGATCATACTAGGCGTCTACTCAAACATAATTTTAAATTGCTTAAAACTATTCATTTCATTGTTTTATATAAAATTTCAAGTGGAAAATTGGTTTTTGTGGATATATTAATAATTTGCAATATTCCGCTAAACACTCTTACCATGCTATTCAAAATGCAGACTCAAGCACCGCCCGCCGTCCTGCATAAAACATGCACAAGCAAAGCAAGCAGTACGAGCACAAAATAAATCAATCTTAAATAACAAGCAAGAAAACTTATCAACACGTGTTTCGCCTCTAAACGAGGCATCCTCGGGATGTGTAGTCCGCCCGACCGCTCGATAGCAAAAAAATTGGTCTTCAGCAACATTTTACCTATATTATACAATTCAATGTCGGAGGAGTCCTCTCCATTCACTTCTGCACTTCGCCTTTTCTTTAACTTCTGATACGACACGATGTTTATTTTCTCTTTCACCTGATCCAGGGATGTTCTCCATTCCCATGAATGGAGAGTGGAGGCTCTCCTGTATATATTTTACACTTCACTTGAAAAAATAAACCTAAAATGTAGTAATTTATAAAGGTAGGGTTATGTAGGTACAAATACAAAATAAATGCAGGTAGTTTGAACAACGGCTGCTATCGAAATCATCAAGTGAACGTCCGTCAGTCTGTCTGTCATTGAACTGATATTTATGAGTTGACATATTTGCATAGGGCTCGCTCGTGGATCTTACTGCCAAGGATGATTTATTTGTGATTATCTATATTGTTTGAAGTTGATAATGCCTTGTGTGGGTGAAGGGATCGCAATGTCATTTTCATCAACCAACGAGCTAAATAATATACCATAATTTTGTAACATACAGATAACAATTATATAACCCCCATGGTTGTCTATCTACACATATATTACTAGATAAATATTTTTTTCTATAAAGATACAGATATCAGAAGAACCTACAGATAAATAATCCTGGAACGATAGGAAATTAACTTTATTTTTATGATTTCGTACTCAAACGGTAACCTTTTACTAAGCCTCCGCTGTCCTTTTATCACAGGGGTCTAAGTGGCGGATTTCTCATAAGGCTGACTTAGCCCGTGCGTGCATAGGCCGGCCACATATAGGAGGGGAGGGGTCAATTTGCGCCTACGGCCTACCGGGGCGGCGGGAGCGGGACTCCTATCCAGCTGAAAAGTTCGGAAAAAAGAGCGGCTGGTACTGAATGGCCTAGGGCGGCTGGGTCTACACTTTCAGCGGTAATACATAAAAGTTAAAAAAATTGTCAGATTGTAGTGCATCCTACTATATACTTATATAGTAAAACAATTTAAAAAATAGGATTTCGTATTTAGGGGGGGCTGAATTGTTTGTCAGGTGCTACCATTTAGTGCCTTGTTGATGTTGCTATGGCATCTACTATATTGTAATTATTTTCCATTATGTTTTTAGGATTCCGACCCGAAGGGTACTAAACGTCAAATCGCAAGCCATGTACGGAACCCCTTGTGCGAGAGTCCGACTCGCACTAGGTAAGACTACTCTGCTCCAGTAAGCATCGTGCATCGTTTCGTCTAGCAAATTGCCCCGGTCAGCTGCTACCTTCACTTTTATCCTTGACTTTAGGGCAAAAGGGTGATGCTTATATACGACCGGATTATATGACTCAAGTTATTTTAAGGATGGGCAAATCCGGAATACTAAAACGTATGGAAACTGAAATGCTAATTAAAATGCATTTCAGTGTTAAAAGTGTCACGACTTTGTCTTATGTCAATAAGAGAATGTTAAAAACTGTTGTTAAAAACAATTGAAGTTGACGCATAAAGATCAAGTCCACGTTGGACAAAGTTTTGCGATAAGTTTCTTGAACTCTAATGAACTTTCTGGTTCATTGACTTCGCAGGTTGTGCTTGAACGACACTTACAGTCAAACGATTAATTCATTCAACCCGACAAATTGGTGTTAATCCAACAACTTGCTCGAAATGTTACAAAAAATTAACAGCTTTGGTAGAAGAATAGCCTGTTAAGTAAGAAGTCCATAGCCTGTTAAGTAAGTAATGTTATTTTGTATTTCCTTGCAATAGATAAATCGGCAAGTGTTTAAAATATAGAATTTCTATCCGGGTTCGACGGTTCACGCATCAGAACATCTCGTATATATACGAAGTTGGATTTTAGAACCGCTAGTTGTTTTATAAAATATCGCCGTTAACAGCTAAATTTGATTCAGCTGGATTGTTATTGCATTACTTTCGACATTACTGCTACTGTCTGCTACCCACGTTTAGACAAAAAGTCTTTTAACCAAATGTCAAAAATAGGCGCGACGATTAGCGAAGCGAGGAGGAGCGTGTTAGGTTTACATTTAAGATAAAGTAAGGAGCCGAGCGAAGCGAAGCGACTTCTGTAGCTTTTAACAAAATTCACAATCCAACGCTTAATTCGATGCTGTTTTACATCTCATTCGATGATGATCTAAGTGTTCGCAGACAAACTGCAAAGTTTTAAGAAATATATGTACTAGAATAAGTGAATTTACTGTGTTAAATAAATGATAAAAAAAAAAACAAAAGCGCTCAACGTTTACACGCCGCATTGAATAACGCAAAACGTTTATACAATCCTGCGTGTTTAAGCCCAGTAATAATGTAAAACCACTAACCGTCCCAGCGTCGTTCAGCTATTTTACATAACGGAGCTGTTATGTACTACATGTAGCTCTTTTGTAAAACCGCGGATTTTACAATCCATCTGCGACATATATACGAATAGAAAATTCTTACAAAAATTTATCGATTACATATATATTATATAATAGCGGATGCCCACCCCACTGCGTTACTAGCGTAGATCCCGTTTCTCTCGATCCCTTGGGAATTTCCTATAATCCCTGCTTAGTGAATATCTACGTCATACGAAGAACCTACAATCCAAATGTTATATTCCTAGGTCCAAAATTATAGTGAGTCTTAGCTGTAATATTTATTTAATTATTCACTCATCCTAATTTTAGTTGTATTATCTTGTTTCAGATAACAAAACACGAAATGTGTGCGATGGAGCGGCACAGGAGCGTCGTGCGTTGGGCGCTGCTGGCGTTGGCATCGCTGATGATGACCTGTCTTTGTGATTCAGGTATGTTGTCCGAACCATATCTATTCTGTTACGTTTTTTACACTTATACATTCACGTAATGTTGAGTTTGATGTATATGTCGTGGCCATACCGTAGAATTGACCATTTCATGATCTGGTTGGCTATATCGTATTTCTGTTAAAATTAAGAGGGATGCCTCGCTCTCCAAATGTATTTACATGTAAACCTAACACGCTCCTCCTCGCTCGGCTTCACTTCGCTCTTGGTCGCACCAATTTTTTACTTTTGGTGAAACATTTTTGATTTCATACTTTACGATCTGCCCAACCAGATCATGAAATGGTCAATTCTACAATATGTCCACGATATATTTATTGAGACAGATATTTTTTTCATAGTGCATGAGACTCTTGATATTAAAATATTAGATAGGTCCGTAGTCCTTCTTCATAAAAAACTAGCAGACGCCCCTCAGCGTTGCTCGCTTAGATCCGGTTTCTCTCGATCCCGCAAGAATTTCCTAAAATCCCTTCTTTGCAGATGTCTCCGTCATAAAAGGAACCTACAGTAAAATGTAATGTTCTTAGGTCACGCTGTTTGGTTTAGGCGTTGATAGATCTGTGGCCAGGGTATTCATTCATATACAAGGTTTTAAGATAAAGTTGCGGAAGCTGGAAACTGGCGATAGTACTTAGTCCATATGAACAACATTTCGTGAAAAAAAAAAAACGAAAAATCGAAAAAAAATACGTCGTTTCATAAACTTTGTTTACTTTAGTAACTTTTCTATGGAACAGCTGATTTTTATTCTCAATTTGAGGGTTGGCTCCATAGTAAAAGTTATTCGTACGAACGAGTACTAACGCCAGTTTCCTGTTTCCGCAACTTCATCTTAACAGCCAGTATATACAAGGTGACTTTTTGATCATCGTCCAAATTCATACTGGTGGCTTGGTAAGTGATCAGTATCATGGATCAATAACAATTTTGGTGAAATTCGTAAAATGAAATTTCGACTCCCCATAGTGATTCACTCGGGACTGGAACTGCATTTCTATGGGAAGGCGAAATTTCATTTTACGAATTTCACAAAAATTGTTACTGATCCAAGATTGTGTCTTCGTGACTTAGGTGTTTCCAGTCTTCCTGGGTGTAGTCGATCAAGCCAAGCCGACTTCTGTTTTAATACCGGAAGCTTACCCCACCAGGGTACGTGGTCCGTATATCCGGCCTCAATAGGTACAACCGTACGAGATGGCAGGAGGAATTGAAGAAGAAATGGGGAAAAACCCTAAAAAACCCGAAGGGTCGCTGTAAAGAAATAAAACAACAGCGTCAAGATATGCTTATGAAATCTGGGAAAGGAAATTAACGTATTGGAAACGGGACAAAAGGGATTTTCAGAGAATGAAACCAAAATTACACAAAACTTACCAGGAAATGCAGAAAAAAACTGGCTTTCACAATATTTAGAGCAAATGTGCTCTGTTTCAAGAATCCAAACAATTATCAAATCTCAAATTTCATATTTCTGTAGCAAATTTGTCTTTCTTGTACCACGATACTCTTTGATATGAGAAAAATAACAAAAAAAATCTGACAAGATATTCCAAATTTTCGAATTTGAAAATTCAGTAAAGCAATCAACGATAAAGTAAGACTAAAAATATATGAAAAAGGTTGAATACTTGTAGCGAATGCTACACATAATACACATACATGTAATAATGTATGTGTATTAAGTATGATGCTGCTAAATACAACTTCAAATATGTTCTTTCTTGATATGGTAATGGAAACAACTCATCCTTTCCAAACAACCATATCCTAAACCTACGTAAACTTTAAACGGATAGCAACAGTAGGAATAACAACACGGATGTAAGGTAACTCACGTGTACTCACCTACCTAAGTAGACGCGTTACCTAAACAAGGATGTGAGCTGGTCGAGATCTTATTGTGTCTCCTGGAGGTCCGGTCACGATTGTATTAGGTACATATCGTAACTTTGTATATTAAATTATCGTTATGCATCCTTTAGAAATCGTCTGTTGCTATAGGTACAGAAGCTGAGGTACAGAAGGAATTAGATTTGTACTGATGATTTACATTTGTTCACGTTTACTTATTTATAAGTACTTGCAGGGCACGTTTATTTCAATGTACTTACAATATTGTATAGATAAATATATTGTTTATTGTATTATTATTAATAATGTACATAGGCAGTGGCGTGCATAGAACTTTTTTCCGGAAAAGCAACCAGAAGAAGGTCAAGTTTGACAATAAAAAAAAAAGGAATGTTAAGTTACACTTTGTAAAAAAAAAAGTTAATATGAAAATGTTCACTCTAAGGTAGGCAGTGCTTACCCTGGCATCATACAAACTTTCTTTTTCAAAGTGTTATTAAAAAAAAACATATTTTTTTTATTGTCAAACTTGACCTTCTGATTGCTTTTCCGGAAAGTTCTATGCACGCCACAGTACGTAGTACGTAGGTACTTAAAGTGAAAATACAGCTGATTTTAAAAACTTTGAACACAGCTTAAAATGTTATAAAAACATTCCATAGACACCCCACGATTTGGTGACAGCGTTTGTATGGAGGTTTGCGTGTGATGTCACCTCTTAACACCCAGAACATAACCAGTCAACGACTTGAAAAAAAAATATGGGGTCAGTCAGTACCAAAGAAAAAGAAAAGTTTTATTTGATAAATCGTGAAGAGACTACCTCTAAGGATTTTTAAAATAGTTTTTTTATAATTTTTGGTCAGGGGTCTTAATGATAGCCCAAAATTTTATAGAAATTACTGTTTATTGAGTCAAAGATTACCACAAAACTTCAGGTATTAAAAAAAAGTGAAATGGCTCCTGAAAAAGTAAAAATTTAATAAAATGCGTAATTTGGTCTATTTATTGCACATTTTAGTATTGGTACGGAACCCTAATTATGCGAGCCTAACTCGCTCTTAGCCAGTTTTTTACTAATGAAAAATCTAATTAATAGTTCATAATAAATAATAAAACTAGGTTTACAAGTCTATGTTTGAAAGTAATAATATAATTTTCAAGTTTATCTCAGTTATCTTAACGAGAAATTGAACTGGTTTTCATGACGTCACAAAGCTGACATTTAGGTGGCGCTCGCGATCACTCACCTGAAACCTTTCATTGTGACCTTGGAGCAACTTCCGGATCCGGTTTTCAGGTCAAGGCAACGAATTGAACAAAATCTAGCTCTAATCTTTAATTGTAACATAATTATTACAAAAAAATACTATATCTGTCTTATTTATTAAACAGGTATAAGGAATAAGATCTGCTAAAAATTTACATCAATTAATTTTGATTCATATTCATTACTGGTATTATTATTATTACATTATCTCTGCTATTCTTCATAGCAGTTTTTTTTTCATTTCCACTTAAGTTTCGATTGGCTCTATCGTTTTAAGGCGTTATAACATGCGAAAGTACTTTAG
This sequence comes from Ypsolopha sequella, assembly GCA_934047225.1. NCBI lineage: Eukaryota > Metazoa > Arthropoda > Insecta > Lepidoptera > Ypsolophidae > Ypsolopha > Ypsolopha sequella. The sequence goes on from OW203996.1 coordinate 18,551,205, forward strand.
AAAAAAATCCTAGAATAATTATTGAAAATCTACTAAACTAAATGTATAGAAATAGCAATGAACTATTTTTACACAGCAAAGTTTTCAGAAACAACGTCTCTTTATAGCTAGAATTTTAACTTATGCCAAAAGCGGCCGTTTTTAAAGTTAAAATTTGAGCTCATCGAGGACGTTGTCTATGGAAAGTATGCTTTGTAAAAATAGTTCATTGCTATGTTTAGTTGAGCAGATTTTTAATCTTGAATTAAAAACACTTGTACTTATAGTTTCACTTTATTTATGTTAACTCCCAACCGGTTTCGGATTCTACTCCATTTTCAAGGGATTTTTTAAAATTATTCTTAATAATTATCGAGAAAAAGATGGTACGGCCGTTCCGCGTTTTATTTTGCGAGACTCGGTGGGGGCACTACCGTGCCCCCAGACTCTAGCGAGTAAGAATTTTTTTTTTCCCAAGTGGCAGAACTTTTGCATGTTATAACGCCTTAATAGCAAATAAGTATTGAGGTGTCTGTGTCTGTTTTATTCATAGTAAATTACGGTAATTGCTCGGAAGGCCCTTGACATCCTCAGGTTTGAAGTCATATGCGCGTAGATTTCACGCCTCAACGTTCAACAAAATAAAATTCCACGATGGCAATTACATAGAATTTCGTGTAATAGACCCTAAAAATATCTCTTCTGTATTTATACCACAATTAATTTACGAGTATTACCATTTTTTGCATTCAGTTTTCTTATGAAATCTTAATAAATAGGAAGCGTCTATTTTACCTGAGTGAATTAGTGTATAATAGTAGTTTATGCTACTAGGGCGAAAAGGAATAAATTACGAGGACGATTTAAAACACGAGCGTAGCGAGTATTTTAAACGTAACCGAGTAATTTATTGCTTTTACGCCCGTGTATCATACTACGTTTTTCAATGCATAGTGTGAGGAAATGAAAACAAATATAATCTTGTGAACTTTAAATTATAATTGGCTCAAAAGGACTGTATCCAGAGCCGTTAAACAGTGGAAAAAAAGTATGACATTTATGGTACACAGGAAAGGCTGCAGGTTAGCCAACCATTGTAAATAAATAAAAAAATAATAATAATAAAGCCCTAGGGCAAAATAATCGACTTTCTGTTCGGTTTTGATGCATAAAAAGTGGGCCTTTACGAGCACATGCATTGAAATAAAATGTACATGTCAGTGGACCAATGCATCAAGCATGCGTCCAAACGAAACAACTTTCGTAGGTACGCACGCACTATATAAACTTGATATATGTATATCTAAACTAATAATATTGCATAAGTGTCCCTTGGTAACGTTCGAGAGGCGGTCGAGGTCAGAGACATGCTTATACAACAAAAAGTTTTGCTCTTATATGTATACTATCGCGAAAACCACATAGCATCTACTTTTGTAGTCAACTGCTGCGTGACAATAAGAGCAAAGATTCGACAACCGGATTTTTCTACGATGGTACAGAAAAATCAAGTTTTATAAAGTATATGAATAGCTTTTGTTTGTATTTATTTTTAGTAGCTATACAAAATAAAAATTATACTTGTTTGGATTTCATAAAATGCTAGGTGACTTTGGTTGATATAGCCAAATTTTTACTGGAAACTTTGTAAGTGAAAAACGCAAAATCAAATTTAGATTTTTTACGTCTGTAGGGGCACAAATTATGTTTTCAAATTTTGCAAAAAGAGTCATTGAACCTTGGTTCTGGGTACCTAAAAAGGCCGACTTGGGTGAATCATAAAATGATTTGAAGGTAGGATAGAGTCAGAGTTTTTTCACGCGTGCAAAAGAGACGGCATTAGAACAGATTCATAATGTGATTCATGCAAAACGGCCCTTTTAGAGGACCTGACCAGTTACTGAGTCTCCAGTATGAAATTGGCTATATCATGCAAAGTCACCTTATACAGCATGTTGATTTAGTCAGCAACTTCCGTCACAGGGTAGGTTATATTCACGATACTGATGATGAAAAAAAGTATTAAAAAAAAGTTTTTTTTTAAATTTATTTACTATATTTTGGGGACGACAATAAACGTCTAGTGTACGACAGACATGACGAAATTGGCTCGCCGTCAATAAAAGTTCATAATTACCATTATTAATATTACCTACACGTATTTGGGAACATATAACACTTTGATTTGTCCTATTATCTTGTTTTTCATAACAAAACTAAATCCGCTTAACTTTGGGGTATGGGATGAAAAGTACAGTGTCTTAAGTAATATTTTTTTCATCAAGGGTGTTATTTTGAATTCAGAGCGAAGCGAAAACTACCTATGAGGAAAAGCTACGAGTAGCTTGTGTTTTGTGGCAATAATTGTTACACCTCGTTAGCTGCATCATTTAATTATGTTTTCAAGAGTTAATATATTATCACTGTCAATGTATACTCTAACAAATTTTTAATTATTATTTAAAATAACAGCAACGACATATTTCTGAGAAAAAATAAATGAAAAGAAGGATGTCAGTTTTTTTTTTCAGCACGCATTGCCGCCGAATCATAAGCGGCCAATAACTTCTTCATAAATTATACGTTCGGCCTCTTTGGTTAAATGCCTCTAATCTAATCTTCCATGGGAATAAAATTGACTTTGGCTTTCGCTATTATCTAAAGCCAATTTGTTGTTTTTCGAATAACTAGGTTTGATGAAAAATTTTTTTTTCTCAGGCGACGTATTATAATGAATCCCTCGCTCTACGCTCGAAATTATACTCTAGAATCATCTTGCTCTGGATTTAAAATAGCGCCCTTTTCGTAAAAATGTTATTTTACTAAGTTGTAGTACAATCTACTATTTTATCTCATCTATTCGAAAAACGATGATTGGTTGTTCCATTAATGCGAGCAAAGTAGGTATTTTTTTCAAGAGACTTTCATAGAGGGTAATGTGGAGTTGAATTTTGTTCCTTAGTGTTCCGTGACCAAAGAGTGCGAACGAAAATATTGTATAACAAAGTTACTGGCCGGTTATCTGGGCATCGCGCCCGGCTGTATAAAAAAAAGCAAATGAAAACCGCGCGAACTACGTGCTCGGCTTAGGAACGGATATCATTTACATTGTAATTTAAATTGCAAATATAATTTTAAAAATGAATTCGTCACCTGGCGAAAGTATTAAGAAAGTATTAAACGTATCTATTGTATCTAATCCCGATAAAAGGAACGAAATTCTAGAGTTGTATCCAAAAGCGCCTTTATTTCTTTTTCACATAGGTGGGATGCAAAGTAAAATTTCTCACTAGGCTAAAAAAAATATTTTTCCTCCAGCGACGTATAAGACGACGAATCTCGACGAATATATAGACGAATCTCTCGCTGCACTCAGGATCCTACTTTAGAATCCCGAGCCTAACGAGGGTTAACCCTAGTATTCTTCGCTTCGATCTGGATGATTCGCTAAAATAAAAAAAGTTCTTGCAGCCATTATAAAGTATTTTCCAATGCAAGGCTCACTTTTTAAGCATCAAAACCAAACAGAAAGTCGATTATTTTGCCCTAGGGCTTTATTAATATTATTTTTTAATTTATTTGCAATGGTTGGCTAACCTGCAACCTTTCCTGTGTACCATAAATGTAATACTTTTTTTCCATTGTTTAACGGCTCTGGATACACTCCTTTTGAGCCAATCATAATTTAAAGTCCACAAGATTATATTTGTTTTATTTCCTCACACTATGCATTGAAAAACGTAGTATGATACACGGGCGTAAGAGCAATAAATTACTCGGTTACGTTTGAAACACTCGCTACGCTCGTGTTTTAAATCGTCCTCGTAATTTATTCCTTTTCGCCCTTGTAGCATAAACTACTATTATAACAACTTTTGTACGTTTTTTTTAATGTTATTATTGTAATATGACTTGTAACGCTTTAGGACAAGCCTGTAATATTACTTATAACTTGAAATAAATTAAAAAAGTATATAAATAAATCAACATCATAGTAATACCATACATACTCGTACAAACATTAGCCGCTAATGCAATGATTTATCATCACTTCCTTCATTTGTGTGACTTACTCAAGTCATCTCTTATTTCCGTGTATAAAGCTCTAAACATAATGTCAAAAAAACAAAGATGCATGGCCAGAGCGTGGGCGGTAGGAAACTCCTGAGGTCGTCTGCAGAATTGGATCACTTCCGTGTATATTTAAAAACGAATGTAAAAAGCATGTTACATAGGTGTACGCTCAAAACAAAAAAAAGTTTTGGACCTTCGGATTCGATTGTTACAAAGAGTTTTATGGGCAAGTGCAATAGCCTCCTATACAGCTTCTACAGCGCCAAAGGAGTCTGTATACGATTTCTCAAAAGTGGTGTGCTTAAGCTGAAAAATGTGAATGTATGAGCTCCGAGGATTACATGTAATAATGATAAAATTCGTTAAAAAACGTTCGATTTTCTAGTTTAATTTGCAGCTCAGGTGAACTGATTATACACCAAGGCTTCATTAATGGTTCACGTTTTTTGACAGTATTTCACAAAGATAATGTTTTGTTTAGACACTCAATAAGCTCTATTTAGTAATTTGTTTCATGAATTAAATATGCTACCAGTAGAAGAACGTTATTTTTTAAATAAAAGCTTTTTTGGATTTCTGCATTGTAGTGTGCCTAGTTAGAATATCGCCCTATAACAAAACATTGTGGCAAATGTAGCTCTTTACCGGTTAAATACCTATTGACCATAACACATGTACGCATGTTTTACGATACTATCAAATACTTAGCACTTGTTAATGATTACTTAAGACTAAATACTTCCTCATTGTATTTTATTCGTTCTTTACTTGTTCTTTACTGTTTATGCATAAGATTATGTTTATTTTGCGAAATCCATCGCTAGAATTTGAAAAAATTCCCCGGGCCTGGATTCGAACCTGCGACCTCTTGTTATCAAGACAGCGCGCTACCAATTGCGCCACCGAGGTTTCTAACCAGACCAATGAATTCTTCCATCATACTTGTCCACTGTTATTTTTTTTGCATCTGCTTGGTATACTAGCTTGTACTGCACATACAGACGCTCACGAGGGCGTTATGTGATTTCACGCCTTGCTCTTAAGAAACAGATGGCGCTGTCGTCGCTGTTTATGCATAGTTTATAGAAGTTGCTGAGGTACATACAATAATTTGAAGATTTCTTATATGTGAATAGATAACTGAGTCCTAAATTATGCGTTCGGCCTCTTTGGTTAAATGCTGCTAATCTATCAAAAGCACAAACACGGACCAATCAGAAGAGAGAAAGCGCAATCTCCCAAGGGAATAAAATTGACTTTGGCTCCCGCCATCCTTTAAAGCCAATTTTTCGAATAGGTGTGATGAAATTTTTTTTTTTTCAGAATTTAACTGCGTCTAAGACAAAAGTGTTTTTATAATCTATCATTTATTCATGTCAGAGACGAATAGACTAATTAAAAAACCCAATCACGTTACTCACCTGTACTATGTAAGTAAGTCCTACAGAAAACCAATCATTTTTTGCGACTAACTAAAGTTGGTGCTTTGTTGGCACTTCTTGGTTGAGTTACATACATGATTGGATGATGTGCACCGTGATCTCATTGTCATGTAAAAACTTTTAACTTTTATTAGTGCAAAAACTTTGGATACCGGACTTGCGTTTTTGTGTTGAAATTAAACGGAACCAGTGACGTCACGTGTCTTATGATGATCTGCATTAAGACATTGGAGGCTAAGATTGCAATGTCAAACGCATCATTTATATTAAATTTTTTCATATATCAGCAGTAGCTTTTTCGATTAGGTCGTTCTTTCAATCTTTAGACCTGGGTTCGCGAGATTTTCCGAATTTGTGTGCATAGTAATTTTTATTTACTATAACATGGTGAGTTAAACCTGCATGTCCTTAAAAAGTACATATTTGTTCTTGAAGTCCAGCGATGAGGCTGGGACGTAAAAATCGTCGATAAAAAGAGGGCGTCTTGACTGTTTAAGTGCGGCAGTCCATATTCGGACACCTGTTCAGAGATATATTTCGTAGCGATAATTTGTTGTGTGTATATTTCTTTCTTGTACAATATATTATTATTTTAATCCTATAGTTATACGTTACTTTATAAGACACGCTTGTAATATGTAGAAAGTGAATTATTAATGTTGTAAAAACACTTCTTAACTGATCGATATTACACAGACTAGTTCGCCCACACCGTATAAGAGAAATCACTCGTACACATGCTCTTGAAGGTACTAGATCGATATAATTGCCAGGTTTCCATGCCGTCTGTCTGTCTATCTGTCAATGTAACCTACATACAGCCTGTCAACTGCCTCTAACTTGCAACTAGGTAACCAGCAAACGTTATTTATTGTTTTTACGATATAAATGTCAACATGGTAGCTGGTAATTTTATTGGGATGGATGTTAAATGGTTGAGGTGAGCTTTAATTTTGAAATGATAAATAAATCCAACAGAAGTTTTAAACCATAAAATGTTTGTGTCAATGATTCAAGTGTAAGGTAGTTAATTAAAATTTCATGCTTGACTTGATAAAGATATTTTTTATTACAAGACACCACGTCTGATCATGTAACATTACATTGATCAATTGGAAGTTTTTTTTAATTGAAAATGCCTTTTCACCGGCAATTGTTAGTCAATTTTTTAAATTTAGAGCCCCTAATAATAAGTTTTTACAATAGGTATGTGAGAAATCATATTTTTTACTGTCTCCGAAGACTATATTACTAAGTAAACATGTAAGAATTACATTATAATCCAAAGACGTAGTGTAATTTAAAAAAAAAACATAGGCAGCCATTAGGACTGCTGAACCGGGAATGTAAACTTACAACTATGAAATGTTAACATTAGCATGTCAGTGACGGGAACCCATAAGATTTTCCTCTACCAAAACTCGCTCAATCGCTTAAAGAAGTTGTCACTTCAAAAATATTCAAAATATAGCTCGTGTAAAAACACTTACATTGAAAGTTTCGAAACCTGTGCGCGCGCATGCTCAAATGATTTCTTCGAGCTGTCTCACCCACTCGTCGTCAAGCTAGTTAGAAGCACATACTGACAGCTCAAGATGTAGATCTATAAGGCTAATCAATAGCTAGTTGGACTACTTGTCACGTAGATGTCATCTGAACTATTCTTGCGGCAAACATTCTAGTAGCTTAATTAGAGCTTCATTCCTTTGATGCCTACTTACTGATCCGCTTTCCTGTGTACCGTATTACAACTTTATTACTTAGTTATTTTATAATAAGTTCATAATGGGACCGCCTCTGTGGCCGAGTGGTCGACCGCTTGCCTGCTAATCCAGAGGTCGTGCGTTCAATCCTCACGGTACACATTAATCTGGCCTGCGTGCTTTGGAATCTTTTTGTGCCTGAAGTACGAGGTAGGTCTCACCTTTTGGGACATAAAAATCGTCGGTGGAAAGCGGGTATACCAAGTGGCTGTGACTTGCATTGCAAAGTTTACACTTGGGAACACCTCTGACACCCTCTCGGGGATTCATGTCGTAACTATATGTATGTTTATAATAATTAGTTTTTTAACATGGTTTCTTACACACGGACCAATTGGTCTGATATGCTAATGTTATCGAAAATCGATAAGAGTTATTTTTGTGTCTATCTGAGCTCTAATATGGTCCAAGTGGTAACTTAACAAACATACTACACCCACAACCATTCATGTAACAAGTTCCCACACGTGATAAATAAGGCCTATAGATGTAGTTCAACTTTTTAGAGCTTTCAAGATGCAGGTTTACTTCACCGTTCAACAAGTATGTTTAAAATACAAATACTATGCAAATTAATTCCAAAAATATTGTTTGGTGCCCGCCCTCGTAGCTTGTATTGAATCCGGTACTCATATGTTGCTATACAACAGACCCTTTTATTTTATGTTTCTATGGAGTAAGTAACTACTAAGTAGTTAATGCATCAGAAAATAGATAAATCTAGTTCTCCACTATTTACTATGCCATTGTATCTAAATATAAAAAATATTATTCTACCATATTGAAGGTATTGAGTACAAAGATAGTTACCAGTCACTGCAAGTTCACACAAACAATCTTCTACAAAAATCAATTGGTTGAAGTCTATTATAGTGACATAAGTGCAAGTCATTTATTAAATACCCGTAGACGGTGTACATAATACGCCTCTTGTTTCCGTGATTTTATAGAAAGTTAAAGAAAGTACACACAATTTGTATTATGTGTTACGTGTCTTTGAAAAACATGTTTTTATAGCGACATCCACCGCTTTAAATCCCTGACCCAAAACTGATTTTTCATTTTTCTTGCAATTTTTGATTGATCTTTTCTAGCTTCTAATGCTCTCTAATAACAATTTATCTTGTTATAACTTATTCTATTACCTAAATTCAAATAATTTTGAAAAAGTTGTTATTGGTTTAACTAAAATTATTTATGGAAAATCTTTTTAGATACCTAAAGGTATCGATAATAATTCCTTGTTACTACCTATTCTGGATTATGTAGATATCTGATATCCCAAACTTACTGAGGAACTTCTGAATAAGCTTGACCGTCTTCTCAACTAATGCATCCGCTATATACTCGGGCTGCGTAAGTATGATCACATCTCTGAATTCCATGCCGAACTCAATTGGCTTAACATCAGGTATGGGAGAGATTCCCACGTTCTTACTTTCTTATATGGTATTCTCCATAATCCTAATTTCCCATAATATCCCAAAGATCTTCGCTCTCCTGAGCATAATATATGCATGTACACAGATTCTTTCACTGTAAGTGCAGTGTAATACGCTTATAGAGACAAGACGCCATTATTTACGCTTATAATTTGGATTAAAAAAAACATTCTTAGCGCGTGCCTCTGTTCTGACTACCTTCGTTTTCCTAATTAGACAATCAAGAATAGAACTTTAACATGAAATAGATCGTGTATTGATTTCCTTTTTAAAATGCTCAGAATACACGTTTAGCTGCTGGCATGCTTAGTACGAGAACTTAAAACCTAATTTAGATCACTTTTTATACAGCTACGAGTAACATAAGGGTCTGGTTCTATGTGACTTGCATTATGCATCAAATATACTCGTACAAGTATTTGTAATTAAGTGTTGCTTAATAGTCACCAAGTGTCATAGTAATTTCTAAACAATGATATAGGCATTTTGTACTGGTATTTAGTAATAACTTACGACCTAATAAAAGTCTTAGATAAATGGCTTATGAAATAAACATAAACTGAAGAAAAAAAGGATTACTGCAGGTGTGTCTGTGATATCTGTGTCAGTCATAATAAATACTAGTAAATATAGAAATAAATTCCGAATCTGTCCTAACAAATTGTTGAAAATAAATTCAGTAACAGGTGATATGTATGTGCTGCATTTGTGAGTAAATATATGAATAAATATATGAGTAAATGTTGTACCTATACTATAAAGTGATAGGGTTTAAACCTTATCGACGTACTGTAATATAGCTATTAGCTTATGTATAGGACTATGGTTTGGTTTAGTTGTTATAGTTAGGTTGATGGACTATTTGGCTCGGTATAACTTGGCAATCAATACGGCGTATTAAAAATATCAATAACAAGTTATTATAAAACTTGTATCAAACAAAATACGAGTGGATAGTTCTTCTGAGTCTTCTGACCATTGTTCAGATACCGTCGCGATTCTGAGCTGAAGATATAGAGGTACTTTTGCTGATTCTCAAGTTGATCTAGTTTTTAGATCATTGCGTGGTTTGTTCTCTTCGTACCATTCAAAGATTTGTGATGTGAAAAAGTATACATGTGCCAGCTTTAATGTTTAGTGTGTTGGCTTAGGTGTGAAATGAGATATGCAAAAAGTGTCAATAAATATATAAAACTTTGTTTTACTATATTGATTTACTACTCATTGATTAGGGTAGCAAAGGAAGTAAGAAGACCAAATTTTATATATAATAAATAAGCCCTTCTAACAGTACCTACTTCGGACTTATATACACGACTTTTATGGCTTGCATGTTTACCTCGCCGTGTTTTCTTTCACCTTCAACAAGTGGTCACTATGCAAATACTAAGCAAATAAATTCTACCACTGCTTTTCTTGTTTAACGTTGCGATAGATAAAATATTAAAGAAAACTGATTTAATTAGCTAATTTAATTTGTAAGTGATTAAAATTAATACCCAATGATTCGTTTGCGAAATGGGGACAAAAATAGTATATTTCAGACTGAATGAAACTTGAGGATAAAACATAATTATTGCAAGAAGGCTCACCTCAGTAACTATTTTTGATCGGGATAGTCGACCAGTTTCAGCAGATTCAGACTGCCTTCTTCTGGGCGAGTGAAGACGCTTACGCAACGATGTTGCGTCTCTGACAGAAAGAGGCAGTCTGAATCTGCTGAAACTGGTCGGCTATCCCGATCAAAAATGCTTATTGAGGAATCAATATATTTCGGATTACTAAAATTTTGGAATTTGGAAAACTGTTTGGGTGCATAAACTGATATTGTTTATAATGTATACAAAATCAATATGTATTTGAATATAATATATTGAAAATACCTGTTATTAATTTTGCAGAGTTTAAAAGAAAAGTTGCAAAATTTTTTAAAGGCAACGGTTTCTGTTGAAGACCACAGTTTATCGTGTATTCAAAAATCAAACAAACTTGATATAATTCAGTCCGTATATAGAAGAATGGTTTCTATTCCAATCGCATATAACTTAGTATCGTCATAATATCTACCTAAAATGTATGTAATTTTGTCTCCAGTTAGGAAATCTGTGGTCATTTTAGTTAGTCAAGTGTGTGGACGAAGTCACGTAGCACAGTCTACCACAACTTTTATACACATGCCATAACTTTTATTTCTAATGCTGAGGCCACATCTGGGTCTTATCGTGCTAAAATCGACTATACGACTTAATTAAGAATAGAACTGTCAGTGGAGTTATCTACGATCACATTCTTAATTCAGACGTAGTAGATATTTGCGTGCTATATAGCCAGTGCCGGATTAAGGCTACTTGATGCCCTAAGCAATCCACGCCTATGGGCCCCCTATCCAATAGAAAACCAGTATCAGGGCTTTAAAAAAAATAATGTGTTTATTACAAAGAGGTCGACCTTTACGTACTTTTCTCAGAATATGTACGAAAGAGATAAGCGGTGTAGCTATTGTAATAAATATCAAAGCAAATCATTTCTTTTTATATATTAAAACTTTTACGGACAACAATTCGCGAACAATAGTGTCAAAAATCAATTTTCCTAACAAATCTGCCTCTATAGACAATATTGATAAAGCGTCAAGCCTCTCTGACTGACTATTCGGAAGATTTGCAAATCATGGGTCAACGCAACGACATCTTATTACTCTAGTCAATTTAATTACGCGCGGATATTTAATAAGCATTCCCTTTCATGTGCTAGAAAATATATTTTCGTTGCTGTTTATGGTGCCCCCCGAGACGTGATGCCCTAAGCATAAGCAATTGCTTAATTTGTTTATACGGTAATCCGGCACTGGCTATAGCATAAGCGATATACTAAGGCTACACAGACATGCGTTTAACCCGGGGGGCTTATCCCAATTTTGTCTCTTTTCTGATTCATTTTAAACCATGAAATTGTGATTTTTGTATCTGAAAAAAATATAATTATATCTTAGATACATTCTTTCTGCAGATTTTTTTGTCGTTCAAAACGCGATTTTTCATGTTTTTTTCGTTTTATATAAAATTTACATTTACAAATTGTAGGAAAAATACAGCAAATTAAGTAAAATGTAATTTAGTAACCACTTTTTGGGTAGTTTTCTTAAAATTTCACCGCAAAAACGTTTTTTGAGCGAAAAACGAGTTTTTTAAGAGCGCGCGATGTTTTGGTTGTCGTAACAGCCACAGCTCACGGCGCGATTTTAAACTGTAATAAAAGATCATAGAGCTCAGTTCTACTTGATAAAAAAATCGAGGTGCTCAATGTCAGGGATAACGGGCCCTTAAGCGCGCTAAAATCTACTAGTGACCGCACCCGTAGATAACTGTACTAACACTATTCTTAATTGAGACGCATAGTCGATTTTAGCACGATAAGACGCAAATGTAGCCCTAGCATAAGAGATGATTCAGATGATTTGGAAAATCCACACAAGTCATGGTTCATTAATAATAATTATCGTAATTTTCGAAAGAGAAATTCATTAATATTCAACACATGTGTAAAGTTCCTTGGAACGTATTGCAATGAATCATGCGGAAGCAGGCAAGCAACATCAAGATATTTCAATGACAGTTATTTTTCTGCCAAGACCTATTCCGGGGATAAAATATAGTCTACATATTGGTTACATAGCATTATCAAAGCTATTATCAGGGACAAAGGGACACAAACCCCGCCGCATAAGTTGAATCGCATCTACGTGAATAAGATATAAATAACATATATAATACATAACCTACATATTTGTATATATTCACGCCTGTCTCCCATAGGGGTAGGCAAATACCACAGATTTCCATCTCCTACGATCCTGAAACACTTATTTCACATACAAGTTTTTCTCCCGAGGGCGAAGAGAGGAACATCGGACTGTGAGTGCCGATCTGCTACGTGAATGTTTGAGTAATAAATAAACCTCAGACGAATTCATCTGAGAAATAAACCAATAAAATTCGCTTTTAGGCGTCAAATCGTTTAAATACTGCAAAGAGTGGTCCATCGAGTTACCGGATATAGGTGTCCATGCAGGAAGTAAACAAACTTAAATATTTTATGTATCTCGAAACAGGTTTAGGCTCTAATTGTTTTTTTTTATCGGCATTTATTATGTTGTATTATTTTAAAAGTATATTTAGGATAAAAAAAATGCAAATTGCAAGTTTAAACGGAAGATAATTTTGACAGTTATCCTTAAATTCAAACAAGCTAAGCTTGAACTCGATAAGCTGTTGCTGTCAGCGTCTGGCAACAAAATAATTTGAACAGATGCTGTAATTGCATTAAGACATCTTCCTCACGTCTCGTAACATAATTGAGTTATTTTGCGCAAATCACTGAGTCTTATGATCTTGTCCTATAAAGTACGAATTATCTTTAAATTCAAATTCAAATTCAAAATCATTTATTTGTGAGTGACATGTTAGTAGTTAAATAGCAAGTAGGTACATTAGTTTCGTCTCTCCGTGCTCTGCCACATGGTGTACAAATATTCACAGAAAAATTTAAATATACACTATACATTCACATTTTAAATATAAATAATTACTTATAGAATTAAATGAGACTTGAGGATAATTCATGATTTATATACAAACGGCTCATCTCAATACAGTGTGAGGCGTAACGTCGTCGCGTAAACGTCTTTACTCGCCCAGATGAAGGCAGTCTAAATCTGCTGAAACTGGTCGGCTTTCCCGATCATAACACGTATTGAGGTGAGCCGTTTTTATATAAATCATAAATAATTACTACTTAATATAGTCAATTGTAATTACAATTAATTGTAATTAACCTTTGAACTCATTGTGTAACGGATAAATATTCATTAACACCATAAGTTTTGTCCAGTAAGAAGTTTTTTAGATATTTTTTAAACATTTGGATTTTCTCCGCATCTTTTATAATAAGTCTTTACATATGAAATTGCCGAAATTTTCTCAATTCCAGTAATTCAATAGTTATTTCCATTATTAGTTTCTTGTTTGAAAGTTGATTTCAAGGTTCTACGTATCTACGTATTAAATTTTGTTTTTATTGTCAGTTTGATAACCAAACTTAAACTTTCAAAAACAGTTCGTCCTAAATGCCATCCGTTTCCATGATAAGATTCGTAATAATTTTTTACAGCTGACACTTTTCAAAAATTTTATGAATGTTGCTGTTAGCTTAATGTTGTCTCATTCATACATAAAAAAAAAATTTGAATTTGTCATTCCTAAAAAAATACAAAAATTTTAGTACTATAAATTGAGTTTCCTTCAAGTTCTCTATATAAAACGGCAATTTCATAGGTAAAGACCTAATATCTTTACAAGTTTGAAGTTAATGCATATAACAATACGTAATTAAAATACAATGTCACGACAAAAAATCAGGAATTTGGAAGACTACTGAAAAAAGCGTGCAACTCGAGACACCATTGATAACTTTAATCAGTGCTATTACGTCGCCACCGGGCAACTATCTCAGTTTTGATTATTCTCTACCTTTAAGGCGATCCAAAAAAAATGGGGTCCATTTACTCCATTGTAATCCATTTACTCCACTATAACGTCATCTACGTATTTCATTTTTGGGTAAATGTTTATTGAGTATTTGATTAAGATTCCCACTGAAGGAAAACGCGATTGGATGAAATTTTCTCGATATAATTTAATTCCAAAAATACCTCTAAATTGTTTTATATTTTCCTGTAATTCTGAAATCCTAACTAATTTGATTGTGAAATTGCATTCAAAATGTGTATATTATCTATAGGTATTTGTAGAGTCTCCTTGAATTTTTTTTGCCAAAATAGCTTAGTACGTTTTATATAAATAAAAACCCGACATTTTGCTACTTTTCCACGAATCTGTCCCACTCGCACTGATTATTTTTTCGCATATGGAGTAACAGGGACGCTAAAACTTTTACGTATCGCCTTAACTTCAACATTCTGAATAAAATAGAAAACATCTTCTGAATTCTGAAGTTAGGTAGTAGATATTGATCAAAACAACCGAGACAATGAGACGACAGTGCGCGCTCCCACGCTCCTCAACTCATTGCTCGATTAGATATAGTAGCAAGACCCTATGTATCTTATTAAATATATAAGTAACTATTTCCTTACTCCTAGTTCATTTAGGTAAGGTCTATGATTTATTTAAATTTATATTTATTGTATTATTTTATGTTAGTTTAATTTAAGGCTGCATACTTTATAAGTTTATATTATTAAAGCGATATGTAAAAAAATAGAGGTGCTTCTTTTTTGTGTATTTCATGAAATACACAGAAAATATTAACAAATTTCTGGTATATGTATTCTGACTATATAATCTAGGGTTTTGAAATTGGAAAACATGTTTAGATAAATTTTCCTCGAGAAAAATAATTGTTCTACTGAGGTCTACAAACACACTTTTTCTCCTCGTTTGACGAATAGGAACCATATACATAACTCAAACATATCTTATTAGGTGTGTTTCAACAATATCTTGAGATTTGATATTTGAAATTTTGCTAACTATTTTAGTTTTTTTATAAAAATTATAAAACTAACATTTTTCGCTTTGTCCCTGAATCCGCCCCTCTCGCACTGAGCGTGTTTTCGCTTGGAGTGACAGCGAAAAAACTAAAATTCTTATAAAAAATAATATAAAAAATTGCCTCTCAATATGTACATAGCAAGTAAGTGTTCTGGACTGTGTGTAAACTTATTTTGTTCATAAATATATTATTATATGATAAAACTAAAATACTCGGTGTTAGAACTTAATCGAAGATTAGATAATTAATAGATGACTACTTTGACTAACATAGATTTGTTGTTTATTTATTTATATTAGTTTGTTTTGTCATATTCTTATTTATCAGTAAATTGGCAACAATCGTACAAGCAATCGTAAATTTTACAATCGATTTTTTCTTCCAAACTTAAATTTGATAAAATACATATTATATTTGAACGCAGTTTTTCTTTACTTTAAAAATAAACTAAAGGTTCCTTAATGTAAAATTAACTATTTTCAATATTTAGGGTACTGTTTCATCTTGTTTGAGTTTATCAAAATGTAATTATATTGCAGTCAAGTAATAAGAAATAAGCTTTGGATCTTAGTTTAATGAATTACTAGCGACCCACCCCGGCTTCACACGGGTGCAATGCTCATATTAAATATACTACAGTATTTAAGGTACTTAATTGGATAAGGATCAATGCTGTATTGCTTAAAATCGCTTCGTAAATAAGCCATTATTTGTCGCAAAAAGTAAAGGATAGAAAATGGTTATTGTGGGTTATCCCTAAGAGATACACATATACCATCGCGGACTTTCTTGTAGACTTTTTTAAGGTATACAATACAATATTACATTATTTTGATCTATCTTGTAGGGTTCAGCCAGCATTTGCAATGTAAGCGCAAAAAAATGTGTTTATTTACGACATCACATCAGAAACCTCTAAAATTATCAGTGTTTCTCTACTATATTATGCACATGTTCTAATATAAACCTTCCTCTTGAATCACTTTATCTATTAAAAAAAACCGCATCAAAATCCGTTGCGTAGTTTTAAAGATCTAAGCATACATAGGGACAGACAGACAGCGGGAAGCGACTTTGTTTTATACTATGTAGTGATAATGTTTGGGTTAAAATTTTGTGTGATTGTACAAATATTTTAATTTTTAACTAATGAACTAAAGTTAATAACGTTAGGACCAACTATAAAATCTACAAATCCTAGCTGTCCGCTCATCATCAAGGTTGCTAACATCCTGACAGAACGCTATTTGCTAATCACAATCTAATCGTATAGAGTAGAACGAAGGACGCAATTGTTGGATCATACTTTATTAGGTTTTATCACCGATCTCTATGATCAGTGGGTTTTATCACTGATCTCTATGATCAGTGGGTTTTATCCTCAGAATAAGGAATACAAATAGAAGCCTGACTAAAATAAGAACTGGGCGTTAGCCATTGTACTCATCTAACGTAAATTACTCCTGTGTGCGAGTGAATGAAACGACGGACCGCACTTACTTTATATTTTTCCTGGTGTGTCACTAGATTGAACCAAACAAATGTCAGATGGATGTAATTTGGATGTATTTTAAAAATTATAATACCATCAAATTAAATATGTCTCATCATTGTATCGTTGTGTTGTAATATCGTACGTTGCGTGCATCACATCTTAATTTGGTGGCATCGAAATGTCTATTGCATTTTGCGAAAGTTAACAGCTTCACCGAGAGAAATTAAATATTTTGGTGCTCTTCCTCTCAAAATTCGTGAAAGTGTGATTTATTATTGTTTGTGTTGATTGTTTTTTTAACATTGTAATAAAATGTCTTGTGCGATTGAAGGCTGTAAATCGCATACAGGAAGAAAAGAAAACAACAATGAAGCAATATCATTTCATCGGTGAATTTTGATAGTTTTTATGTTAATAAGTTGCAGGATCATACCTAAAACTCAGTAACAATAATAGTAGTTCTTGTAAATCATACTCGTGTTCAATTCTACACCGATATTTGCCTGTTTTATATAGATTTTCTGCCGACTACGAGAGGTTATGTTTTTTCGTATAGTGATGTACTAAAGTCCGTGTGGACGTGTGGCAAACTATCGAACATTGGTTCCCGCGGCAGCCGTGCATAAAGGTTAATAGATTAATGAGAGGTTTTCTTTTTGAGTATTAAAAAAAAAACATAGTTTCCCAGAACTCTGTAGATGGTGTTGAACTGACTACGTTGCTAGGTGCCAAAGCCAAAACGATTGAAAAAAAAACATTGCGTCACGTCACGTCACATACGCTCGTTGGTTGATGACATGTGTGCTGAGCATATTATGTGCGAATGCTTTGTTATGGTCCGTCCAGGTTTAAAATGTACCATGGCTTGTACTCATTGTGCTTTACGACTTTCATCTTTAGGAAAAAGATGTATGCCTCCATACAAATCCACGAGGCACAGACTTCTCTTCTTTTTCTCTTGGGAGATTTTCTTTCTGGCTTAGAAAACTCATAAAAAGACTGCTAATTATTTTTTTCTTTTTCCTTGTTGTTATTATTTATTTATTTTCAAAATGTCATTGTGATGTGATGTGACAATGACATTAATTACTTTTTTATGTACGTTTCGTTTTACGATCTCAAAATTACATCCAAGTGCAATAATCAAAAAATTATATGACGTTCCGTTCCTTGCAGTAACTTACCAAGTTCAGCGCCATCTATCCAGCGACTAGGGAAGAGTAAAAAAAAAAAGAAAAGAAAATCCCTCATTGCAGCGCGAGTTAAAAGAAAAATAATGCCGAATAAATAACGCTATATTTTTTTGTTACAGATTTCCAAAAAGGGAAGAATTAAAAAGTGAATGGCTTAGACGAATAATTTGACCAAATTGGGCAATTAAAAAAGCGGTCATATTTGTTCGAAACACTTTACGTCGGATTCTTTTAGACCAAACGAAAATTTAAAATGGAGACTTTTAAAAGCAGATGCCTTACCAACGTTATATTTACCAGATACAGACACATTGGTAACCTTTAAATAATTATGTATAATTGCATTATCACTCTTGTTTGTAGGTACGTGCTTGTACTATACTATAGTATATTAACTCGATAATTTTTCAATTTTAGGCAACAGAACCAGTACCTATGGATGTCTGTGGTTTAGAAAAGTGCATACTTCTATGTTCGCAAATCGTTCTGAAAGGCCTGTTCATTCACGTTACTGCCGTGATCGACTTGACGAAGAAATTCCGCAGATCAAGACATTTTCGTACTTAGTGGTTGACAATAAAAGTACTTTGACAGGGTAGTTCTATCGTGAAATGAATTTTGGGAATGCTTATTGACTTGAACTGCGCATAATTTGATTTCTTATTACAGGTTATTAGGTATTTTAATCGTTCATTATTTGTTATTAGTTTTTATTCAAGATAAGTTGATGTTTATTTCATAGAAATAAAAAAAAATGAAATTACCTCTGTAGTAATTGCGCTGTCATCGCTCATCATTGACATAATATTATTATTACGAATCCTATAAGTCTATGATTATTATGATTTCTATTGTTGCGATTAATTTCTTCCTCCTTGATTGAACAAAGACGCGACATCAACGAACATCTATTTGATTGAGTTAAGAGACGACTTAAAAAGTATCCACTTAAATAGTTTACGGTTGTATCTCTGATACAAGCTACAGCATTTTTTGTACTAGAAACGAGCACAATTTTGGACTTAACGTATGGACCTACCTGCCTACGATATAGTAATTTGTACTTAATAAAAAATATTATGCTAAACGAAAGATATCCTTTTATTAATTCCTTATTTACACAATATAACATGTGTCCCACTGGGGTAGACAGAGACTACTTTGCTATTAATTCTCTTGGCCTCCTTCCAAAGC
This sequence comes from Ypsolopha sequella, assembly GCA_934047225.1. Classification (NCBI taxonomy): domain Eukaryota; kingdom Metazoa; phylum Arthropoda; class Insecta; order Lepidoptera; family Ypsolophidae; genus Ypsolopha; species Ypsolopha sequella. The sequence goes on from OW203996.1 coordinate 18,570,360, forward strand.
AAGAGGATGTCACCAGAAAGGTCGGTGCCTCCTGCATTCTCTTTTTTTTCACACTTTGAAACGATATAATGTGTGGTAAGGAGATTGGTCGCGGTTCATTTCGATTTGGTTTATTTATCGTAGTCAAAAATCGACATTGTTACATCACTAGCAAAGCAACGAACTAGTGACAACCTACCTAATTAAGAAAAAACTAATACATATTCATCTCTCTCTAACGCACTAGAATGTCGTAAGAAAATCAAGGATAGGTGTCTTTCTCCGCGTATTATTTTAGCCAGGTTTCTATTTGTATTCCTTATTCTGAGGTTTTATCACTGATCTCTATGGGTTTCCTGTAGTGACGTTTGACACAAATTTTTGTCTGTGAAAATATTTCAATGTACCCGAAAAATTTTGCTGAAGTTTACACCAAATTCTGTTAGTAAATCAGTGCAGGCTAAGGCATTTTGGGTATACCTAGGAATAGAAATGTCCACCCGCTCTTTCTGTACTGTCAGCATAGACCGAACGCACACATGACATATTTACGTCACGGTATGGCATTTGAGCGATCGACAATATACTCACTGGTGTCGAATCTGTGTAACACGACTTAACTTATTTGACAGGACTAAACTTAATTTCAGTAAGGTTAGTCCTGTCAAATAAGTTAAGTCGTGCTACACTGAATCGACAACATTGACTGCTATTTTTTAAATGCTGTCAGATCCCGTAGCACAGTGTTTGACGCGACTTAGTTGAATCCCAAGTGCGACATACTGTTTGATCGCAAAAACATCGTGTCACGCTCCTCGCATTTATTCGTGTAACCCATGATTAAACACTGTGCTACGGGTGCAGGTAGCATTAAAACAATAGCAGTAATTTGTGTCGATTCGGCGTAACACAACTTATTTGACAGGACTAACCTTATTTTAAGCGTCCTGTATTTTTCTTTCTTTATCGAAAAGACAAGGATAGAACGCTTAAATTAAGTTTAGTCCTGTCAAATAAGTTAAGATGTGTTACACCAAATCGACACCAATGTGTATATTGTCGATCGCTCAAATTCCTCCATTTCCATGTGCGAATATAGACGGAGATAGTGTGTAAGTGAGAGGTGGATAGAACAGGCACCATTTCTATTCCCAGATCTACTGACTCGACTAATACTCAGAAATTTTATTTTTATTCTTTATTGTACACGTCAATCAACTTTCTTTCTCATTTACTTTCTTCGTAAGGATAATCATTCTAAGGTCTTGCTAAATAAAATATATATAATAAATATAATATATAATAAATATAATGCTAAATAAATTATTGCTAAATACCAGTTTGTTGCGTAATTGAACATGATTCTTGATAAATAATATTACCAAATTTTCATGATTTTCAGCAAATTTAAAACGTCATCCAGGGTACAACCCGGTAATTTCATAGTAATTCGAAGGATGAACTTGTCCCCTGGACAACTAAAATTTAGTCAAAAACTTACATATAATTTATTTCAAAGCATTGCTGCATGATCTAACATAAAGAATCGCGTTTTTTGTAATAATTGTATATTTTGTGACTGAATTATGTTTTAAATACCCAAAACGTGAGGACAAAAAAAAGTTGATTGACCCATATACATTTTAGTACAGCGGCGAGCTGAGAGATTTTAGAGATTTGAAAGATCTAAAGAGATTTTTTACAGCTAACCGAATCAGCACGGGAGTGCTATAGAAATAAACTTGTATTTTAAGCTCTAAAACGTCCCATTTTCGCATAATAGGTCTTTACCTAAGAAATTGCTGAAATTTGCTTACAGATTCAAGAGTTCATAGTTCCTGCAATTCAACAGTTATTTCACTTATTTGTTTTTTGTTTTTAAGTTCATTTCAAGGTTTTGCATCTACGTATTAAAATTTGAATTTATTTTCAGTTTGATTATACAAATGTAATCTTCAAAAACAGTTCATCCTAAATGCCATCCATTTCCATGATAAGATTCTTAATAATTTTTTACAGCTGACACTTTTCCAAAATTAAATATTAATGTTGCTGTTAGCTTAATATTGTCTCATTCATACACAACAGAAATCACATAATTTGGATTTGTCATTCCAAAAAAAATGCAAAAATGTTGGTACTGAAAATTGAGTTTCTTTCAAATTCTCTATAGAAAACAGCGATTTCATATGTAAAGACCTAATATATTTTCTTTTGAATATAAAAACTCATCAACCCCATGGTAGTTCATAAATATTTGAAAAATACAGGAGTTTGGTATGTTGACAAAAAGAATATTAAATATAATAATAAAATATTATTAAAATATTGTTGTGTTTTATTAATTTCATTAAGTTTTGATATATGCATCGGCCCTCGGTATGGGGCCATGATTATTGTTTTTTTTAGATATATATTGATATTTTTATTCATTCTTACAAAATCAAATCTTGTATGTCGTCGTAGTACAATGTACACAGCAGGATCTCGATGTTCATTAGTGATGCATCTCATACTTGGTGTAGAGCGGATCGAAGGCCACGTTGTGAACGTTACTTACACATGTATGTAGAACGAACGGATGCAAAAATGCGTGCCAAATGTCGACGCGCGCGCAATCCGTGCGCGTGGGCGGACTTTGTGGACCGTGTTTGTTTATGGCATAAAGGCTTTTGACTTTTCATTTTACATATCATGTATTTATAGAGATTTTTACAAGAAATAAGAAAAAGAGAGTCGAAAGTCAATGAAAACCCCTTAAATGGGTGGGATTTTATTTTTGGATAAGATTGAAAACAGTTATAGAAATATACCAAAGAAATATTTCCTTATAATATAAAAAAAAAATTTGATTAGGAGGAAATTTTTACAAGTAAAATCAAGAAAAAATAAACATATTGAATTTACTTTAAAAAAAAAATTTTCTTTTTTATTATTAGGTACTTGTAAAGCTGAACCCTTTTTCACATTAATATCAAAAAGCTATAAAAATATATGCAAGCTGAATATTTATAAGTTTTTTTTTCCAAAACCTCTCTTTAATAATTTTCACGCAAAAATGCGAGAAAATACAAAAAAAAATGAAGAAAAATAAATTAATGAATTTTAAATTAACAAATAATCGAAATCTGTAACCAAACAAACATTTTTTCGTACCTGCTATATAAAATACTTTAGTTCAACAAAAGTGTTTAAAAGTTGTGATTTTTTTGTACTCTATGGAAACTGTCTACAATTTAAACATAAACCACTCTAAAGTGAAAACTGTTGCATGGATTGAAACAAAATTTGTCATGAAATTAAAACTTGACATGGAATTTAAATTTAGCATGGAATTAAGTACTGAAGTATTTTTATAGGGCTACTCACAATGGTCAAAAAATTGGACCACTATAAACGGGCCACTCTATATATCAGTTTGATACTTGTGAGCACTAAGTTTAATTCAAAAGAACCTCACTAATCGTTATTTACCTTAAAAAAAAATATTTGTGGTTCAGCAGTCTAGTAGCTCCATAACCAGGTACCTTCTTATCACCTAAATAGTGCATAATGAGTGCTTGTACACATGCCAGCACTAGTAGGTGATCTAGATACGTGATTAGTCTGTTATGTCTACTTGTACTTGAAGTAATACTAAAATAGGTAATATAATTAATTGTAATATTACTGATAATATTAATATGTTTGTTTCCAGAAGTGTACTACGAGAAGCAGCGATACGATGGCTGGTTCAACAACAGAGCATACCCTGACTGGGGGTCAGTTGGTGAGTCCAAGATCATTATAACTATTGCAAACTTATTTAGTATGAATAAAACAAAAAAAAACAGTTATTCTGATATTCTGTTATGAAATACTTACCAATCAATTCCAATATTCGCCGAGTATCTGGAGTTTTTTACATTTGGCGACATGGTGGAGGAGCAGGCTAAAAATAGATAGCTACTCGTAGTTTTACACAAAAAGATACTATGTTCCATAAAAACATTCTCTATAAACATTCTCCATTGTGTACGTAATTTGAATTTGACTTTTAAATTAACCTGGGCCTTATTGTCTAACTTCAACAGTTTTCGCTTCCAAATGTATTGTAACTAGGATTACCACTTCAAAATTTGAAAAATCCTGATAAAAAGCCGAACATTTCAATAAAATTCCGGACATTTTAGTCACAAGATGAAATAATAAATCCTAAGCGCAGCGCAGTTCTTACAGGGATAGCTAAAAAATTACCTATAGGGATTTTCAAATAATTTTATGCCAAAATTAAACAGTCGTTCAATAATTATATTTCATATTAGTAAAAAATCCGGACAAATTAGAAAGCCGGACAAAGTCCGGACAGAAGACCTAAAGTCTGGACATATCCGGACAAATCCGGACGGGTGGTAACCCTAATTGTAACTGGCTAAAAATTATATTTGATGTCATTTCAAGCCAATTACGATACAACATTTGAAAGCGATAGCAATCGGTGTAGAAGTTAGGCAATAAGGGGGCTGATCCTCTGCTGTAGGACGCATACCGTACCCAAGTAATTGCAAAAGCACACCTCATATGATATCAATGATTACGTGAGTATATCCCATTATAATTAAGGCCTCCTTGTCGGTTTATCTCAAAGGTTTTAACGTGCCACGTTTAATGTGCCAAAATAGTGCATTAAAGAGACCTGCCTCTCGCCATCAAAAAACATTAACGACCAAATATGGCCAGAGAGTGATCAGCATGCAAACGACCAAACTTGAAGAAAGCCTTGATGGATTCATGTCAATTATTTACAATGTATTGTTATTAAACTTGGAACAATAACCGTTATTTTGCACCTTGATAAGTAACAGCTATATGTTACCTTATTATGAGCTGGCTGACAACTATAAAGCCTGCAGTTTTTGTCTACTTGAGATAATAGGTCTACAACATATGAAATTGCCGTTTTCTATAGAGAATTTGAAGGAAACTCAATTTTCAGTAATAATATTTTCCTTTTTTTTAGGAATAACAACTCCAAATTATGTAATTTACGTTGTGTATGAATGAGACAACATTAAGCTTACAGCAATATTAATTTAATTTTTGAAAAGTGTCTGCTGTAAAACATTATTACGAATCTTATCATGGAAATGGATGGCACTTAGGACGAACTGTTTTTGAAGATTTAATTTTGGTTATCAAACTGTCAATAAAAACAAATTTTAATACGTAGATGAAATCAATTAACGCGGCTCCTTGACACAAAAGATCAAGAATAATTGCAAACAGCCACAGGATTTTGAGACATCATTTACTAATCGCCATCAAGGATCATATAACTTAGTAAAGCAAATAGAAACAAAAGTCAACGATGGAGATGTTCGAGGGGCTGCTCAGTTGCTCTTCTCCGACGACACAATTGCTTCCGATACACCGGATACTCTTTCGGCTCTTGCTTCCAAGCATCCGCCTCCAGCAGCGACGACCCAGCTGCCGGACCCGCCCGGTTCATCAGAACACACGCCCGAGGCGACAGCGGACGAGACACTGGCTGCTATCATGTCGTTCCGGAACGGCTCGGCTGGTGGCCTCGATGGTCTCACGCCCCAACACTACAAGGACTTGGTCTGCGGGATCGTCGGGCAAGCCGGCCGGGTCCTCCTGGACGCCATCACGCGGTTAGTAAATCTGATGCTGTCGGGTAAAGTTTATAGCTCTTATAGCTCTTAATAAAAAAGATGGTGGTATAAGACCCATCGCGGTTGGAAATACGATCCGTCGTGTGGTGTCCAGGGTTTGTTGCAAACACATTTTGCCAGAATTGAGCTCGAAATTCCAACCAATACAGCTAGGATTTGGAACAAAGGGGGGTTGCGAAGCGGCAGTACACGCGGCTCGCACATTTTTAAACAACCACGCAGGGGAAGTCCTGCTGAAGGTGGATGTGCGGAATGCCTTCAACACGGTGGACAGAGGAGCCCTGTTGACAGAAATTAAGGAACACATCTCACCAGTATACAATTACTTATACCAATGCTATCATAAACCGTCAAAATTAGTTTACAGGAACCATCTTTTTCAGTCAGCTGTCGGATGTCAACAGGGCGATCCGCTTGGACCGGCCATCTTTAGCTTGGCCATTCACCCAGCCATATCGTCATTAATGTCCAAGTTCAATATATGGTACTTGGACGACGGCACCATAGGGGGCGAAGCGATATCAGTTCTTAGTGATTTAAGTATATTAATAGAAAAATTCGAAAAAATTGGCCTATCCCTTAACTTTTCAAAATGCGAGCTTTTTATTTCAGATTCCATATCAACCATGGAGAAAATAAATATTATTTCCAAATTTAATACACTTGCACCCAACATAAAAATTTTAGATAAAAACTCTCTTCGCCTCCTTGGTGCCCCGGTCCTCGAGGAAGCAGTCACTGGGTACGTACACGATCAAGTGGAAAAATTCAATAATTCATCGGAGCGCCTTACAAAAATCAATCCACACATGGCCCTTTTTATTATACGTCATTGCCTGTTCGTACCCAAGTTGACGTACGTACTTCGTTCTTCACCTCTGTGGAGATTCGATGGTTTACTTGAGTTGCTTGACAATGTGCTTCGAGAGACCTTGACCACAATATTGAACTGTGCACTTGACAATAGGAGCTGGAGCCAGGCTACACTCCCAGTCCGTTTCGGCGGCCTGGGAGTAAGAAAGATCTCGAGCATTGCACTCCCTGCGTTTCTGTCTTCCGTTTACAGTACGCGCGTCCTCTATGGTACAATCATAAACCCGTCACTTGGTGACGTAGAGGCGTCGTACTTAGCGGAGGCCAGAAACGCTTGGACGCTTGCCAGTCCAGGCGAGAACCTGCCCATCGCATTGGAATACCAAAAATCATGGGACGAGCCCCTCTGTGAGCAGGTCCACAAGCACCTTCTGGACACGGCTTCTAGCATCACAGACCGCGCACGTCTTCTCGCAACCAGTGAGCGAGAGGCTGGTTACTGGTTGCATGCACTTCCTTCTGCAAACACTGGCACACTCTTAGACAGGACCACTTTTAGCCTTTCCATCTGTCTGCGACTCGGTGTTAAAACCAACGAAACGCATCGCTGCCAGTGTGGCACAAGCGTCGACCAGCTAGGCCATCACGGTCTATCATGTCAACGTAGTGCCGGTCGCTGGTCCCGCCACGCCAGCCTGAATGACGTCATTCGGAGGGCCCTTGCCACCGTCAATGTGCCGGCCATTCTAGAACCAAACGGTATTACACGTGACGATGGCAAGAGGCCTGACGGGATGACACTAATCCCCTGGCAGAACGGTCGCTCGCTCGTGTGGGACGCGACATGCGTCGACACCCTTGCCGCGTCTCACGTGCGATCGACCGCCGTCTCAGCTGGCGCGGCGGCGGCAGCAGCAGAGGGCAACAAGCGGCGCAAATACGCGGCTCTAGGAGAGGGCTGCATGTTTGTGCCGTTTGGCGTAGAGACGTTCGGGCCGTGGGGGCCAGACGCGCGACGGCTCTCTAAGGATATAGCGTCGCGCCTGGTCGAGACTTCGTGTGACCCAAGGGCTGGGGCCTACTTCAGACAAAGAATAAGCCTCGCTATTCAGTGTGGTAATGCCGCCAGCGTCTTGGGTACCCTGCCCCGTGGCAGCGATGACCTAGACAAAATTTTTTATTTAATTTAGTGGTTTATTTCGCTACTAAGATATGTTAATAATGTAGGTGCCGTCTCCTTATATTTTTGTTTTAGATAGGTTTAGCTTATAGATTTTTTTCTTTTGTAGATTATTTAGTTTAAACTTAATTATCATTTAAAGTGAACTGTAAAAATTAATAATTATATTTATATAAAACATAATTTATATACATATTAACTTAATTAACCAATCAATTGCCTTGAAATCAACTTTCAGACAGAAAACAAATAATGGAAATATGAATTACAGGAATTATAAACTCATGAATCTGTAAGAAAAATTCGGCAATTTCATATGTAAAGAAAGATCTATAATTATTTATTCATTTTTACTTAAACGTCAGCTCTTTTATTTTTAATATATGGTTGCTATTTGAACCAAGTAATTTGATCTACCTAAAGTAAGCACTTCTGTTGGTTACCTACCTGGTACCTGTATTATCAGTTATTTCAGAGCCTAGAGATTAACCTAAACATATTTAAAAGTTTCATAAACTGAAAAACTGGTAACTGATGATGAAAGTACTGAAAAGGCAGGGATAGACATGAGGACTATAAAATTATGTTTGATCCATATAAGAACCAGGATATCATGATAGATTTCTTATATACTTAGATACTTATTACCTATATACTGTGTAAACTTTTATTGTAAAATTTCCATTGGTTTCTGTAAATTAGAACTTCAACATTTTTAAAATACAATTTTTTTTAAATTCATATTTACCGCATCCAACGGAAACTTTGCGATGGTAACATATACAATACATAAGTAATAAGGTTTTGTTGAATAACTAATAAGTGAATTTTGAATTTAAGTGTTTTGAATCGATAAATTAGGAAAAGGCGGGTTTTTCACTATCCGGCTGTGAAACCGCTCTTAGAGGTTTAAATTTTTAGCAGTAAACAACATGATTAAAGGTAAATCAGTTTCTGGGCCAATAACCAATACAAGCTACTACGTCTTTATCGAAGTAATTTATCGTTAAGTTGTATAAGAAAGGAGAGAATAAAGATGTATTAAAATTATGTATGACGCAACTTCGCCATTCACAAGTCACGATCATGTACTGAAGCCGTATTTATTAAAAACTGTTTCTTTAATACACATGTATATTTCTCATTAATTTAGCAGAACAAGCTCCATTGGAGGTCCGTTTATTTAATTACATAGTAGGTAAGGGCTTTTAACATTTTTTGTTGGAATTTTAACACAATTTTGAGTATATTTAGCTTGTAGTCTGACTGCTCAATAAAATAAAGTAGGTTGAAAAATCTGATGGTACAGCCAGCAAATTAGATAAGTAACCAGGCCCAGCGCAAACACTTTGATCCTAAGACCCACAGGTGACGAAATGTGAAATACTTGGTCAATACATACACGCATGCACTATTTGTTTTTTTATATCATCAATCACTCACCTGTGAGTCTTAAGATCAAAGTGTTTGCGCTGGGCCTGGTTACTTATCTCCTTTGCTGTCTGTCCTTAAAAGTAAAAAACTTGGTTTTTACTCTGCAAATTAAATTTTTATATTGTGTATGTCCCATCTATGTAAGGTATCGTTCCGCATTCCATTTCATATGCGGAATGCTTTTGCTATTCTTTTAAAACTTTTTTTCTTTTAAATAGCAATTCAACAAGTATTCATTTTTTATATTAAGGTTTGCTGAGTTTCATTTGGCAGAAATATTAGGTCTTTACATATACAATTGGCGTTTTCTATAGAGAATTTGAAGGAAACTCAATTTTTAGTACTAACATTTTTGCATTTTTTTCGGAATGACAAATTCAAATTATGTAATTTCTTTGTGTAAGAATGAGACAACATTAAGCTAACAGCAACATTAATTTAATTTTTGAAAAGTGTCTGCTGTAAAAAATTATTACGAATCTCATCATGGAAATGAATGGTATTTAGGACGAACTGTTTTTGAAGATTTCATTTTTATAGTCAAAATGAAAATAAAAACGAAATTTAATACGTAGATGTAAAACCTTGAAATCAACTTTCAAAGAAAAAACAGGTAACTGAAATAGCTATTGAATTACAGGAATTATGAACTCATGAATTTGTAAGAAAATTTCGGCAATTCAACCCTATTTAGCAATTAAATCAAGATTTTAAAGCTGTATTAGCGAATTGTAAAAACCCACGTTTTTTAGGGTTCCGTACCGTAGGGCTTATTATGAAATAGTTCGGTGTAGTCATTATTAATCCCAGTGGCGTAACTATACCGTTCGCGGCCCGTGGCAAATTCACCCGATGCCCCCCCCCCCCCCCCGCCCCAATTGAAAGGAGCTGAACCAACAATAATAGTATTTTTTATTTTATAATTGAGTAGAGATTTGTGTGACGGTCGCCGGTCTTCAAGGCTTTAGTCAAAGGTAATAATAAATGTTGGGAGTTGGGATTCTCCTCTGAACGGGGAACCCCTTCCGGCTGGTATCCGTGGCATTTTGCCGACTTGCCACTCTGTAGTTATGCCACTGATTAATCCTTTTAGTTATCGATTTTAGATAACAATTGAAGAATAATAATAAAGCAAGATAACGTCTTATAATACGAACAAAAACAACACGTACATAACAAGACATTTGAGGGAGAAAATTAATAAAACTACTATTCAAATATTTTAAAATATGATTTTATAAAATTTGCTTTTTATTTATTTTGGGAATTTTTATTATATTTCTCTTAAACTTTAATTATACTGGTTGTTAATTTGATAACTTTTTTCCTTTAAACAGGTTGATCTACCCATGAATATGTACAACTTTTACTATGGGGCCAACCACGAAATTGCGAAAAAAAATAAACTTTTCCATAGTAAAGTAAAACCAAAATGTATGAAACAGCTGATTTATTTTTTAAGATTTTAGGGTTGCCCCCTTAGTGAAAGTTGTTCATAAAGTTCATATTAATGGGTAGAACACTCCGTTTAAAGGAAAAAGGTTATCATCTTTACACCCTGTATAGGTGTCATAAATAAAACTTGAAAGAGTCATTTTAGTGTAAGTGCATGGTTTCCATCAAAAAATATATAATCTACAAGCAATTTTTTTTTGTCAAAATTCAAGAGTATTCTCAGAGTTCATAGTTACATGATAAATTATAAATTTTGCTGACAAACGAACAGAAAGAAAGAGATGGATAGACAGATACTAAGGCTACCCAAAAAAGAATTTTATTTCAGACGAAAGTATAAAAAAATACATAAAAGTATCTCGGGTTCGTGATCGAGAAAATTATTGTGACACTTGAATCGTACTTTGGTTGAACAGTTAAAAATTAAATGACGTTGAAATACTGTTATTAATGCCTATTAACTCAGACACATTAAGTTACCAATTTCGTATTTACCCGTAAAAATGTATTAATTTATGGACAATCGTTCGTTTTTGAGGAGCCGAACGAAACTTTCACAAATAAACATTTTTCAGGGTTAAGTGTCATTTATGAGGCAATGTTTGTCACGTCAGTTGTCACGTTTATCGCTAAAAATGGCCCTCATCCACTTTTGCACTTCATAACACAGTCATAAAAGCAACAAGTAAATAACTAGAAGTTCACGTGATACTCGTAAATTCGTAAAGATTTTTTGGCGTATGATAATTTGTACAGTATATTTTTACGTTCATTTTGTTAAAAGCTTAGAACAAATGTGTATTTTATAAATATTTCTACCCATTTGGTATGTGACAACATTATCAATAAAAGTTTTTGACACCCGACAAAAATACAGTAACAAATAAGACCAGTTTGTCATTTTTTTCATGTCGTCACCTGTGTATAATATATTGTGTTTTTACGAGTATACAATACAGGCACGAGTAACATGTCAATCTTTTTGTTACAATGACTAATTTTCCTATTCTTGGTTGTACAAAATGTAGCAAAAAATACCATGTCGTATCTTGTCATTGTTAATTTGTAAACTTATGACAATATAATCAATCTAAAATGCTTTAATAAAAAGATTAAAGAAATATATAACATGTCAGATGACTTAAGGCAAAGGTATGCGGAAAAATCTGTCCTGCTCTAACACTTTCATTTTACATTTGTATATTTTAGCAAACTCGTGATTTCGAGGTGTTTAGTTTCCAATGTTTATTTGAACTGTTTTACAAATATTAATTTAAGAAAAAATTATACAACACTAAGGCCTTTAATTCATGATATATTTTTCATTGCGAAACAATATTAAAAATGACAAAAAATAAATGTAACAACAAATGAAACTAGTTATTAACTGAAAATAACTTAATAAGTCACAGCATTAATTCAATGCAGTTAAGTCAAATAAATTATATAACAATTAAATAAAGACATAAAGAAGCACATAATATCATTCTGAGAATATTTTTCTGTATTTTATTAAGAGCAAGTATTTTCGAGTAAAACACGAATACCCTCACTTTATTTCTACTGCGAATATCTATGCTTTGCTCCTAAAATCGTACATCCGTATCTCCGTACCCCTATTATAAATGTGAAAGTGTGTTTGTTGGTTTGTCCTTCTTTCACGTGAAGAACGGATCGACGTAATTTTTTACATAAGCTAATTTTTATCCCGAAAAAATGCAAACTAATACAGCGTGGCCGAAGTCGCGTGCATAAGCTAGTGAAAATAAACTCGTTTTATCTGCTCACTAAAGAGAAAGAACATTACTCAATAAAAAAAATATATATTTAAAAATTGTTGTCTATAAATAATTGGAACCATCAATTTAATACGGGAAAAGAGTTAATCAAATGCTCATTATGTCGGAATCCGATAATCAAATATTGATCTATAAATATTAATCACTCGTTGGTCCTCACAGATCGGATGTTGTAATAACTTTACATTATTAATCATTCGACTTGATAAGTAATCGACCTTGTGACACAATTATATAGTTTGTTTTGTCTGGTAGCTAGGTGGGTAAGACAAGAAAGCTCTTTGTATCTTGGACCATATATGCACTAAGCTTTGTATCTATAAGCTTTATTTTAATACTATTTTTCTTCATAACATGGCGGAAATCAATGGTTATTGCATGCCCTTTAAGTTTTCTGTGAACTGCCAGTTTGGTTTTATATCAAAATACTTGTAAAGTTTTAAAGTAAAAAAAATATCTCTTTATAAACTATGTATATTTTTTATTATTTTCACACATGACGAAAGTATACATTTGAAAAAATATAATATATTTTATTTGTTTATAATTTTTAGGCAAAAAAATAATAAAATTTATAAGATTCTTTCGATGTATTGGGCCTATATATACTATTAATTAATAGGTAAAATTTATTTATTTTTATTTTATTTATTTATTTATTTAAGTAACAAATTATAGGTACTTACATATAAAAGGGAAAAAAAATGACCCTGATGTAGTAGCATGAACACATTTGCTCCGGTTTCCTTGTGATTTTTACATAATAAATAAACATTCACTGATTTGTGACAAAAAAAAATTTGGTTGCAAAAGTGACCAGATGTAAGATGTTTCCCGGTGTCTCCTTAAGTTCTATAGTATCCATCAATGGTATAGCAAATCATTTTAAATATATACTTACATAAATATTAATAATGCAATATATTCTTAATTTAATTCACGAGATAGTTGGTTCCCATCCCCTGTATAGTTTATCACTGGTAATATACAACTGTAACACAAAGGTGTAACCATATTTGAAGAGCTTATTCAGTCAATGGTATAGAACAACTTTTACTATGGAGTCAACCCTGAAATCTCAAAAAAAAATCTGCCCTTCCATACATTGCGGCCGAACGGCATTGCATTTTCCTATGAAGCGAGTATTTTTTTTTCGATATACAGGATTTGTTCCATAGTAAAAGTTGTTCTAAAGCATTGACTGAATAAGCTCTTCAAATATGGTTACACCTTTCTGTTACACCTTGTATAAAAAAATATAAAATCAACAGATGACACAGAAATACACAAAACGATTTACAACCTTCCATAGAAAAGACATCAACGGGAGGAGCAAGCGCGCATTCAAAGCATCTATTTTACAACACAACTAGATTTCCAATACTTCGTAATAGATCTATCCATATTTTTGATAAATCTATCTAATATGCTCTCAACAACAAAAAAACCGGTCAAGTGCGGGTCAGACTCGCGTTCCTAGGGTTGCGTATCATTAATGAAAAATTTAATTTTGTCATTTTGTTTTCATGTATTTCTCAACCGCTATATTTTCCCTGTAATCTTTACGTAAGCACATATTGCCATGATTTTTCGTTATTTTTCGGTCCAATAATTTTGGAGATATATTTTTTTGTGGTTTTTCAAGGATTTGTCGAAATAGATACAAGTAAATATAGCCAAACTATATATTTTTACAATTAGTTCTTTAATAGCTACAATTTGATACCCATACCCGCTTTTAATTTTTTTTTTATTTATTTTACTTTTTTTATATTTTTCATTTTTGTTTAACTTTTTTAGTTTTTCTGCAATTGGCCAATTATGACCTATAATCGTCAATTTTTTCATGTTTAGACTTCCCTTGACTTACATTAAATTTGTTTGTGGTTTTTCAAAGATTTCTCGAAATCAGTGCCAGTAAATATATTAAAGGAATATATTTTTATAATCAACTCTTCAATATCTTTTATGTTTTTTTTTTTTCAATTTGGTATAGGAAATATTTTGGACAATTCAAATTTTTTTTTTTTACGTTTGGTTTTTTGAGAAAATTAATGCTATTTTGGTGCCAAGTTTCAAGTCTTTATCTTAAACAGTGCTAAAGTTATTAGGCTGTGACATACAAACGGACGGGTGACGAAGTCTTACCATAAAGGTTGCTTTTGTACCTTTTAGGTACTAAAGAAGCCTAAAATTCTTGCCTATGTACGTACTTATTTATAATAAAAACATCTGGCTTTATATGTATAATAAATAGATATCTTTACTTCAAAATTTAACTCGCCACTTTTTTTTTATAATAAGCAATTACAAGTAAATACCTGGGTGGTCAAAACATATTGCAGTTTGAAAAGCGTGAGATGTGTATATCATGCAACTGACCTCTTGCAACATACGGCTAAATCGTGATGGGAAGGTCTTATTAATTTGTCATACATACACGCAAAGTGAAGAAATAGCGAATATCTAGATAACTATCGACATATGTCTGTATGTACCATCTACTGTATGATGGAGACTTGACATGTGTAGATCGTTGAAATAGGCGGTCATTGATAAAGATTGATACATTTATCTTTGTGATTGACATTATTGAAAGGTGTGTGATGGATTACTATTTTTAAATATATCTGTTGCGAACTGCGTAGAAAGAGACATATGTTTTTCTACCATTTACTTAAAGTCATATATCTCTAAAATTTATTTGAACTCATCTCGTTAAGATCAATTCTATCAGCAGTTTTTTTTTTATTTCTATAAAAAAGCTATTTTCCTTTAAAAAAGTCAACAGTCTTTTTTTTTTATTTTAATGACCAACACGGAGGTAGATCTTGTAACTCTTATTGTACATACTAATACTCACCTGTCATCTTATAAGGTACGAGCAAAGAATGCAACAATGCTTGTTATCCATTCTTTATACTCTTATAATAATCGATATAAAAACAAAACTTTATTAATTGAACCCAAGCACTTGCAGTGTCAGACCAGCTTTAACGAAGAATCGATGACCACCGAAGGTCCTAATAATTGCTGGATTCTTGTTTTTTTTTTGTTTTGAGTATTTAATTAAGAAAATGTAAAACCGTAATTGGCATAAGTTTTAATGTTATTAGCTACGATTATAAATGTTTAAGGCTGTGGTTTTTGTAATAACAATAAAATAAATAAATAAATAAAAGCGTGTTTTCAGTTTGTATGCCCATTCATTTACAACGTAATACATAAAATAACAAAAATTTACGGATAAGCCTACCTGACATTAAACTGTGTTTAATGTCTAAAAATCGCTGATTTGTGTTCTTTTAATATTCTTTGCTCACCCCCTTTCTATTTTTATTACTTTTCTTCAATGTAGAGACACACCGCGGGTTTTACTGTTTTATTAAATGTGTAGATTTGTATTTTAAAAGGATAAAATTATTAAAATCTATGTAAAGCTATATTTAGCATAAATATTCGAACTAAGTAGCTTCACTAAGGGCCTGTTTCACCACTTCCAGATAAGTGATATCCGGAAGATAAGTTTAAAAATGGAACACATTTTGTATGCGTTATATGTCACATATAACTATCAGGCACTTATCTGGAAGTGGTGAAACAGGCCCTTAATGATTTGAAAACAATACCAGAATAAGTACCTGTAATATATAGGCTTAGAGCATGTACCAATATATAGGTATATAAGTGTATATTCTCAAATAAACACGAAGGTCCCACCAGCAAGCGTAGCATGATAACGCGCGACTTCTTTTATTACCCTTTATAACGCGCAATCTGTCAAAATACGCGATATAACTCCCTACTCAGTCGTTTGTCGCGTCAAGCTGAATACGCTATTTATGCGGATTACATGTCGGCAACTTCAATCTAGACCAGGGGTCGGCAACCGGCGGCCCGCGGGCCGCATGCGGCCCGTGAACCACTTCGGTGCGGCCCTCAAGGTTTCCAATCGCTGCTAACTGTGTTTGGTTGTGCATATTTGTGTGAGCAGACATTTTCTATTTTGAACTAACGAAAAAGCAAGCATTATTCTCAGTTAATGGATGCACATTTTGACCTAATACTGCGCATTTCAACGTCTAAAATGCAAGTCAAATCCAGCCGCAAAAATCGCATTACATTTTAATAATAAATTATATTTTAAAGTACAATAAATATGACACGAAATTGACTAATACGTTATTTATTATATGCGGCCCTCGCTGATCCTCTGGTAACATTTGTGGCCCTCCTATGTCATAAGGTTGCCGACCCCTGATCTAGACAATGGGGTTCGAGCTCAACAACCACGCGCGCAACTTTTTGTCACGAAATTTGACATTTCTTTGTCACATATTTATCAACATCTCACGGACCGTGACTTGCATATTTTTCTTTATAATAGGCTTTTAGTTGACTTATTTTGAGGATATTACTATTCTCGCACTTTATTCTTATAATAATTAAACGTTATTTGTGATTAGGATCTGCTCAAATAGATTCATTTTTGTTCCATCTTTTCTCAGAATTTTAAGGTAAGATTAATTCAATGTTGCCAAGTAGAAAAAAAATATCACAGATTATGTCATGTTGTAAGCATGCGTTCTGTTTTGCATACTAATAGGATCAATGCTAATTAATTATTACCATGCAAAAATGCAAACGTCTCTATTCTTGAAAATTGAGCTAGCTTTATGGTTCACTAAAACGCAAGCCAAGCCATGGTTTACTGTACCATGCGCCATTTAATCGCCCTGGCTCGATCCGTTCTCAGCCTTTTTTACATGAATCAAAAGAATGCGATCCGCTTTTTCTGATTAGATAGTGTGGGCGAACACGGGAGAAGCCAATGTTAACGTGCATTTCTTTGATTTGCCGAGCAAGGCTGGTTAAATGGCGCACGGTGCAGCGAACCTTCAAGAACTGGCACAGCATTATGCGCGACCCCTCGACCGCCCACGGGAACCATTAGTCGAACCACCACTGGACATGACCACAGACACAACCGCGCTTCGCACGCCGCGTGCGCCCGCGCCGCACAAAACCGCCGTTTAAAACTGCACCTTTAAAGGCCTTAATTAGATTATTTTTTTTTACATACACGGAGATGGACTTTGAATTTGAAGACGATAAGAATATGTTCCAAGATAGCAACCGGAATTACAACCAACTTTCTGTTTTTTTTTTCAAATGCACGCATTCTTAAGAAAATAAAACAGCGTCATGTCGCGGCTCCGAGTCTTCCGAGCATAGACTTAGGAGTATATCCTAAGTATATCCTAAGTGTATGCCTCCGAGTAACACATGATCTCAATCGATTCCATAGAAATGTCAACTGACACCAGTGGTGCGCAATAAGAGCATGCTACGGCTGCAGATCGCCTAAGGGCACAATCTGACTCATGCGTCAAAACACGTCTAACATTCACTGCGAAGGGCATTATGTTGCACAACATATAGGTACAATAAAAATTAAAGAGTAAAGACTTATTTGTCGTTATTAAGATTATAATATTTATATATATTTAGGTTTTATATATATTTATTATTATTTACACATTTATATTTATATATATTTAAAAAAACACTTTTAAAGAGATATATTTCGAACTATTGTTCGGCATCAGTCTTGTAAATAATTATCTTATAACATATAGGTACATAATAGTGGCGATTCGGTAACACGACTTAACTTATTTAACAGGACTAACCTTATTTTAAACGTCCTGTCTTTGTTTTTTCGATACAGAAAGAAGAAGACAGCATGCTTAAATTAAGTTTAATCCTGTCAAATAAGTTAAGTCGTGTTACACCGAATCGACACAATTATATACGAGTATATCACGTAACTTGTTGTCGCTAATTAAAATGCAAGTACTTGAAATTGAGCCAAAGCGATCAATGCTATTAGGTAGTTGTTTTGTTTAATGTCTCACATATTTATGCTATCACCTATGATATTCTAATTAAGAGGCCGGTGGAGGAGGCATAGTTCATACAAACGGAATACCAAAATCATTTGTAAATTATATGTGTAATTTTTAAACACTGATTTAAAGACGAATATGAGAAAAATAAGTTTTCTATGGAATTTATAAAGAATTTAAAATTTGCATATAAAACTTATTTTTGACATATTTCATGTTTAAATCAGTGTTCTTATACAGTATGTATATTTGGCTAACTAGATATTCTGTAATCCAATCGGAACAAATACACACTACCTTAAGAATATGTATAATTTACAAATGATTTTGGCTTTCCGTTTGTATGAACTGTGCATCCTCCGCCGCGCTGGCCTATTAAGAAGCCCCTTATTTTCTTCTTTTTTTTCATAAGTATTATCTAGCGACATCTAACTACGTCTCTGTACAGCCTAAAAAGAAAATTTTTATGAAACACCATTATAATAGCTGTCAGGATGCCGTGAATAATTGAATATTGCCTCGTTTTTACGCAAAGTTTTACAAGTTGTATATTTTTTATCTACGCTGAAAATAAAATAGAAAGAAATACAGACGTCGTTCATGTGAATAAGACTAAGTTTATACACTTTTTCTAAAAATAAACAGTTACCGTTTCATGGAAAACAGTTTTTACCTGAAACCATTTCACAAATTCGGCGCTCTTTGAATATCTCGCCACCTCTTGATGAGAGATGGGTCTGAGTGCGGTTTGGGGGGGAAAGGAAACATATTTAAACATAAGCTGTGTCGATTTTTCACTCCCAATAATTATCTTCGCGGCCGTAAGCACAGGTTTTTCGCTGTGCCGTCGTGTCGCACAAAGGCGCGATCTAACTCACCCATACCGCGTACTCTTCTCTCCCTCAACGCTTTTCTGAACGCCAATCAGGACTGTGATCTGTTTGCTGATGGATGGCAGAAAATATTGTCAGAGTGTTTGTGTTTTTGTGAGAAGGCCTGTTTCTGACTTTATGTGTTATTCTTATTTATTTTAGTTGATTGTACCATTTTCTGTTTGTGTTACTATCTTTAATTATTGTAATTGGTTTGTCCGTCTTAATTAAAGTAAATAAAAAAAAATAAAAAAATATATATATACAAGGTGACTTTTTGATCATCGTCCAAATTCATACTGATGGCTTGGTAAGTGATCAGTATCTTGGATCAATAACAATTTTGATGAAATTCGTAAAATGAAATTTCGACTCCCCATAGTGATTCACTCGGGACTGGAACTGAATTTCTATGGGAAGCCGAAATTTAATTTTACCAATTTCACAAAAATTGTTACTAATCCAAGATACTGATCACTTATCAAGCCTCCAGTATGAATTTGGACGATGATCAAAAAGTCACCTTGTATATATATATATATATATAAAGATGTGTGCAAAGTTTCATTGAGATCAGCCATCAAGACGTCACAAACACCTAAAGCATTTATATGGCAACTGAGCTCACCATCGCAAAGACGCTATCTGGCGAAACCTCCAAAGAGGAAGCCTCTACGACTTGCAGCTATTTTCAAATGAGAAACTATTTAGACGAAACGACGATTGCACGTACATTTAAATATGTAGAATGAAATTAAATTATAATATATTTTTAATTTATAGCAATCAAACAATACTGAATTAAATTTAATTAAATGCAAAATAAAAGTGCATAATATAAGTCCATAATAAATGCTTAGATGATAGGTATACAGAAACGTTTGAAATTAAATGAAACACTTGTAATACAACGTGATTACTTTATAAGCTTTATATGCTGAAAAATTATCTTCCAGCACATTTTTTTTTGGACGTGTCATTTCGGTAACTTGTTAACAATAGTAAAATGTGAAAAATGTGTGAAAATTTTAAATACTCCAAAGGAAAAGGCGTTATATTTACCACCAGGTTGGTAAAAAGTAAAAAGGAATAAAATATGCTTTACCAGCGAAGTAGGAAGGTTATAATAGTTCTACTTTTAACCCCTGACAAAAATAGGTCAAATTCCCGCTAACTCTGTATAACCTTAAAAGCCTAGTAATTTAATAAATCAAAATGCAATGTACACATACCGCGCAATTATCGTAATGATAACCTATCGATAAAACTTATCGCCAATCATAGGGCTGTATCAGTGGCCGCTAAGACATAATGGTAATTGAACAATGAGCCCCAATCTCCTCGTTCCTAATTCGTGGCTCGTGAAACCAAGTGCGCCGGTCTGCGCTTGCAACATCGAAGAGGATCGTTTATTACGAATCATATTCCATTGGAATAAGAAATACGGTTTTCTGAGAAACTTATCAGGTGTTTAGTTTATGACTAAACGAATTCCTCAGTACATAATACCTAATAAAATGGTTAATACCTACATACTTACCAAATTTTTATTTGGTTTTTATTTGATCGCTTCTATGATTAGTTTTCAAATAAAATGTCGAGTGATTTGTAAGGCTTTTTTAATAGTTTTTTCCTATTTTAGTTTCCTATTTAAATTTATGTGAAACTGGAGGAGTTGGCAATGATTAAAACACAAGGGAGAGAGCTACAGCGACAAGAGACAAGCTCTTAAATGTACGACGATTTAAAAATAAAATTTTACAGAAAAACCTAGAAAATGGGCTAGAAAATAAAACACGGGTCACTTTCAAAAAGCAGCAGTAAAAGGACGTCCACACACAAACCAGTAATTCAACAACTTGATACATGTTTATTTGAATAATAATAAATTATTTATACCTATATCAGCGGCAGGCTTTCAAAAGTTAATGCAACATTCGTTTTTAGTAGAATTCGCTTGTTTCTTCTATATACAGAGTTATTTACTTATTCGTAAGGAATCTTGGTAAGTTTTCGGTTTCTTCAAAGAAGAAGTAGCTGGTCGGGAGTCGGCTTGCTGATTAACTGACTGATGGATTTATGTGAGAAATGTTGAGTCAAGGATGTTATTCGGAACAATATCGGCATGCGAAGTCGATATCTGGCACCGCCGCACCACACCAATTTTTTCAACTTAAATGATACATTATTAAATAAAAGTGTATGTATTACATGAATTTAACTTAACACATTGCAGGACTAATACCATTGATAGTTCTATTTCGATTGTTTTATTGATTGTCCCGTACAGTGTCAATAAAACCGGCCAAATGCGAGTCGGACTCTAACACGAAGGGTTCCGTACCGTTATCTATAAAAACGGCAAAAAAAACATGTCTGTTGTATAAGAGCCCCCTTAAATATTTATTTATTCTGTTTAGTATTTGTTGTTATAGCGGCAACAGAATTACATCATCTGTGAAAATTTCAACTGTCTAACTATCACGGTTCATGAGATGCAGCCTGGTGACAGACGGACAGATAGACGGACAGACGAACGGACAGACAAACGGACAGCGGAGTCTTAGTAATAGGATCCCGTTTGTTTCCCCTTTGGGTACGGAACCCTAAAAATGTACGGCAACGTAGATGATTACAGGGCATTAGCCCTAAAATCCTCTTCATTATTCGCACTACACACGAATTTAAAACATTACGTTTCCGAAGATTTTCTTCAGCCACAAGGCTCTTAACTGAATCAGCCCAGCAGTTTTTTTTAATTATACCGTGGAGAGACAGAGTTCGAAGCTTCGCTATAAGGGTTTCCATTGTATAACGGAACCTTAAATAAGAAACTAATAGAAACAAGGTGGTAGAGCTGATGCCGGGCTCGACTGTGGAGGTACCACCATCTTACTTGGAGACCCCCTCGAAGTAATTCGAGGGAGAGTAAGAGGACAGCTCACAGGCAAAAACTAGGAGGCCCACCATGCCTGGGACCGATGGATGGCGGTATATCCATCCCTTATTAGCTATTGCCGGGTCTTATATGGAACAGACTGGTGACGGGCAGCGGCGTCACTGGTGCGAGGGTTCCGGCACCGCGCTCACCAACCCGCCTGCCCAGCGTGTGTGAGTATGGGCAATTCTTCAAGGATGACCGCCGGGAGCGGCAAAGACCTGGAAAGGCTTATGTCCAGCAGTGGACGAACTAAGGCATGATGGAAATAAAGATGGATGGAAGTAAGAAACTTACGCTTATTTATCGTGGTAAAAATAATAAATTACATCACGTCTCCTAAAATTGGTTAAGTTATTCGCTCCAATTAGCTACTTTAATTAACGACATTGATACCATAATAATTCTACTTAAGATAATTATGTAACTTTAATTAGTGTAACTCACATAGCTGTGGCTGTGGGTGGTTATATTAAGGCGTTACGAAAAAAAAATCGACACTTTAAGAACGTGCATATCTACTTCAGTAAATAATGTATTATTTAAAAAATATATATATATTATTTTTGGATTATTTTTCTAGGGATCTGTTAAAACAGATACGCGATTTTAGAAATTCGGCTCGATATAAATATTTATTGAAGTGAGGTCTTTTTCGGCACCAACTCTCCTGGTTTGACAATTTAGAATGACATATAGACTGCAATTACATTTTATTAGATGGGTTTTAACGATATCTAGGTTAAACGAAATTTTGATAGCAACTTTAGTAGATTTTATATCAATAAAAACCCGACTTTTTGCTACTTTTCCACGAATCCGTCCCTCTCGCACTGAGGGTTTTTTCGCATATGGAGTAACAGGGACGCTAAAACTTTTACATATCGCCTTAAGTAAATTGATACAAAAACTTTGCTGATTTTGGGTCTGGCTTTAAGATAACTTGTTAAATTTATGATTTTTATTACATTTGAGATAGAAACAATATTATTTTCGCCAGTCTCGTTATGTCGAATAAGGACAAGGATGTGGCATGACATCTGAAGCCGTAACTAGTTTCCATTAAACAAAAATCAGGCCGTTTTAAACTTCTGCGGCACTTTACAAAGATTCTGAACGATAAGGTAGCTCGACAGGTGACAGCAAGTTGATATAAGCTGAGCAACTTTAACAGCATTGGTATATTGGGCATCGAAACAGGAATAACGATACAAATAAAATGATAATAAATTATTATATATATTATATATCTTAAATCAGATATTCGACTGACGACGATCCCAAGTGGGTCGAAATATATATCGAAAATTTTCTTTTTTATTTAATTTCTACTATAATATTCGTAAGAATCTGTATATATATATAATAAAACGATACAAATAAAAGATTTTGGTCTAATTTTAAGCAGACAAAACATCTTAAAGGTTTTATCTTCCGAATCTACAGCTTTCTTCCAATATAATATACAACAATAGTTTTCTGAAACTCCATGTACTTTCTATTTATTGTAATCACGTATTGAACTTTATAATAAACCAATCTGTTGTTTGAATCAGGTTTATCTCCCACAGGTAGGCAGAAACCACATCTGTTATTGACACGTCTGCTTTGCTACTTTGTCATTCTTCAATCATTTAGGTACTCATAAGATGAAAACTTAGATGAACTTTGATTTTGATGTCTATATTTGACTACCTCTGTTTATTCGAGATTAGCTAACTATTGCTGTTTTCAAAAATAAAGTTTACCAACATTATTTAAAATGACAAAATTGTTAAGTACCTAATTTTATTTTGAGTCAATGTCATGAGAGTTGTGGTTTATATCTAGTATAGCTTTATGTAGGTTTACCACGTATTGTATTCACAACTTTTCTTCTTTATGGGTTACCCTACATTTCTACAACGCCCCAGGTTAACTGGAAGAAAATGCTAAATAGCATTAAGTTCGCCTCTGTGCAGACATAACCTGTTATTGTGCAATAATAGTAGTTTATGCTACAAGGGCGCAAAGGAATAAATTACGAGGACGATTTAAAACACGAGCGTAGCGAGTGTTTTAAACGTAACCGAGTAATTTATTGCTTTTAAGCCCGTGTATCATACTACATTTTTCAATGCATAGTGTGAGGAAATGAAAACAAATATAATCTTGTGAACTTTAAATTATAATTGGCTCAAAAGGACTGTATCCATAGCCGTTAAACGGTGTAAAAAAAGTATAACGTCTATGGTACACAGGAAAGGCTACAGGTTAGCCAACCATTGTAAATAAATAAAAAAATATATATATTAAAGCCCTAGGGCAAAATAATCGACTTTCTGTTCGGTTTTGATGCATAAAAAGTGGGCTTTTTACGAGCACATGCATTGAAAAGTATTTTATATATAATTATTATTATTTGTTAATGTGGTCCACTTAGGTGTTGGGTCTCCTGCAGCTTACATTCTAAAGTGAATGCACGCCGAACAGTTTTGTCATAAAATTAAAATGTATGTGTAATTATCGTAATTGCACGTTTTAATAAAAATGTTGTCTCCTTTTTACGGATGGCACAGGAAATTAGTAACCCTACTTTTGGATTTTCAAGTAATCATAGTAAGTATCATCTTTAGATCAAGTTTATATCAATCTAAGACCACAGTTTAAATTACTCTCACTGCTGATGGTGAAGGGCTACGTTCATAAATATAGCTTAATGAGGAGTCTTGGCAATCTAGAAATCTAGACATTTTATCTGTGTATTTAGTATAGTTTCGCTTTGCTAGTTCTGAAGTATTTATACATATATATAACACGAGAAGATATGAATAAAATGCAACATACTTATACAATGTATAACAGAAAGGTGTAACCATATTTGAAGAGCTTATTCAGTCAATGGTATAGAACAACTTTTACTATGGAACAAAACCTGTACCTCGAAAAATAAAAAATCAACTGTTTTTTTTTTTTTTGAGATTTCGGGGTTATATCCATAGTAAAAGTTGTTCTATACCATTGACTGAATAAGCTCTTCAAACATGGTTACACCTTTCTGTTACACGTTGTATATTAAACGCAAAATTCAGGTCTAAACGTAATAGTTCTTTTTTTTAAGCTTTTAGTTTCAGTGTCATGCATTATGGAGTCATTAAAGCCATAATACGACTCAAAAAAGGCAAACAAAAATTATAGCAGCCCATAAATCATGAGGTATAAAATTGCTATAATAACTGGAGCAATTTAACAAAAACAGCTTGTTACGAAGGCAGTCGTGTGAGTGGAGAATGGATACCTTCACTTGATGCTTTTATGGATTTTATTCTGAAAATGGGAGTAAATATATAACTTGTTTTAATCTCGTTTAACAAGGAGATGCGGTTTCAAATTCCTCTCAATGTGGATCATGTCAGTTCTCGTTCTCCAATTCTCCGAAGTCCCTTCTACTGAAAACTGGTGCATAACTTTACACATTTACCTGCAAAGATACGAGTTTATACAAACCTATGAAGATGCAATTTTAATTAGGGACAAAACTGACATTTCAGTCCTCGTGACTGAACAGTCCTCGTGAGGGTGTCGCATGCGCCGGAGCACCTCGCGAAGCCTGATGACGGTCACTCTTAAGAAGATGGCATACCCTAGCAACTTTTTTATTACCCGTCCAGCACAATAAGTCTAATGGCAAATTATTTGCTTTTCATAGAGGCGATTATATGTTGGCTCTTTGGCCTCTTTTTCTTGGACGCGTAATACTAGTGATCACGCAGCGAAACAACAAATTGGTGTGTTTTTAACTAATACTGAAATATTTTGTAGGGAAAAATATATTAAAATTCAGGTGATATGCCTTCATATTTCTATTACCCATTTTATGAAAAAAAAAAACAAGTTGATCTCTTAACCGCGTTCTTGAAGGGAATGTTTGAAAACAAAAAAAAGAGGGTGCAAAAATTTTTTTTTGACAAAAGTTTAAATCATAGAACATTGTTTATACGCAAGATCCCTAGAGAAAAGATTAATAAACCAAATGTATTTTTTTCAATACAAGGAGAGTCCGAATTTCTTCAAACGAATCCTAGATAGCCTGGAGTTGGTCATGCTCTAGGCTCAGGTATAGTACATTTCAAATACCATGGCCCGATTCCACTTAAGACGGTCATTAGGTGTTAACAATAGGATTAGTGATAACAAAAGATACCTGGCCAGACCCTTTTGCGGTGTGGTATTTTACACGCAACCTAATGATCTTGATCGTTTAACCAAGTAATCTTTATGAATGTAAACAATATTTCATGTTAGTTGTCATCTGACTACGTTAGTGATTACACGTATACTGTCAATAACAATGTTTCGACCTTGGGTAACATCCATAAGTGACCCGTCTAGTGGTGAAGTTAGTTCGCAGCAACGTAAGAAAAGATTTTTAAGCAAGGACGCTCAAGATGTGGTGATAAGTGTTTATAAAACTTTGTTAAATCGAATGGGCGAAAAAGGTGTAATTAAAGAAACATCGATATTCACCAATGTTCCGGAAAGGACAGTTAAAAGGATTGTCTCATCACCCTCATCAGGACCAAGATATCTTCCCCGAACACGAATAAAAGCTTCTTTTACAAAAATTGATAATTTTACAGAAGAATTTGTGAAGAGAACTGTGTACGACTTTTATCGAAAAAATGAAGTTCCAACGCTCACAGAGATTCATCAAACATTATTAGCAAGCGATGTGGGCTTTCCATATTCAGAAACGACACTATGGAGACTTTTACGAAAACTTGGTTTTAAATATGGA
This sequence comes from Ypsolopha sequella, assembly GCA_934047225.1. Lineage (NCBI taxonomy): Eukaryota > Metazoa > Arthropoda > Insecta > Lepidoptera > Ypsolophidae > Ypsolopha > Ypsolopha sequella. The sequence continues at coordinate 18,597,191 of OW203996.1, forward strand.
AAGTTAAATGAAAGAAGAATCATAATGGAAACTTCACGGCTTAAAAAATTAAGAGAAAAATTTATTACCAGTATAAGACTAAAGAGGTCTTCAGGAAAAAGTATTGTGTATTTGGACGAGACTTGGTTTGACACCCACGATACATTGAAAAAAGGATACAGGGACAATTCTCAAAATTGTTCGACAAATACTCCATGTTCAAGAGGCAAACGTTTAATTATATTGCACGCAGGCACTGAAAATGGTTGGATTCCAAGGGCTCTTCTTGTCTCGAGCAAACATTTGAAAAACTCAAGTGCAGACTATCACGAAGACATGTGTTCGAAATTGTTCGAAAGATGGTTCATAGAGCAGCTTTTACCCAATATCCCTGCCAACAGCGTTATCGTTATGGATAATGCGTCTTATCATAGCCGGCAAGACGAAAAAATTCCCAACACAAATACAAGAAAAGCGGATATAATAGCTTTTTTAAGAAGGCGTCATGTTACTATACCTGAGAAAATAACTATTAAGAAGTTGTTGGAAATTGTAGAAAATCAAAAGTTTGAAAAGAAATACGTCATCGACAAAATAGCGGCTGAGGCTGGGCATGAAATTTTAAGGCTTCTCCCCTATTATTGTGTGTTAAACCCAATCGAGCTTATGTGGAGTCATGTGAAAAAACAAATTCGTAAGACGAACATTACACCAACAGTGGGTGATACCGTAATTCAAAATTTAAGAACTGTGGTAGACAATACGAACCCCACGCTTTGGAAAAATGCTTGTGAGCATGTCATCAAAGTGGAGAACGACTTTTTAACCCACCCTGTGTATCCATGCATCATAAACACCTGCGAAACCTCAAGTTCGGAAGAAAATATGTCAGAAAGCGAATGAATCTTATATTTTTTATAATTAATGTACCTATATGTTAAACGTAAATCAATTAAGCTAGTCGTAACTTAAGTTATCTGAATGTCTGTACTTGTTAATTATTAGACGTTACATGTAATAAATATAAAGATACCATAGTATTATAATTAAACATTAATGTAAATAACTAATCATACGTATTTTTATTTTCAAGTACCAAAATTTCTTAGTCACGCTTTAGTTACATACAGATTGCACCGACGCGTGCCAATTTGAAGTGCTCCAAATTAGATAACAAAAGGCAAACATTATGAGCCCCATTGTTAAGTTTCAAGTGGAATCGGGCCATGGTATTTGAAATGTACTATACAGTCTTAAGTTGACCGAAACGTCGAGTTTTTCTCGCATAAATAATAGTGAGTCTTAGCTGTGTCAATACTTTATATTCTCTGGCTGTGTTATCTGTTTTGTTATTTTGTTAGGGACAAACCTGCGTCTAAATCCAAACTTAAAACATAGGAACCTATTGAGTTGAGCATTTAATATACTACTTTGGTTTATTTATTAATATTAAAACAATAAATTTACATGATTTATATAAAAACGGGTCACCTCAATACGTGTTATTATCGGGAAAGCTGACCAGTTTCAGCAGATTTAGACTGCCTTCATCTGGGCGAGTAAAGAAAGTAACTGGTCGGCTTTCCGATCATGACACGTATTGAGGTGAGCCGTTTTTATATAAATCATGAATTATCCTCAAGTCTCATTTAATTCTATAAAAGTTACATGAAATAAAAAAGTAAAAGTGACACTATAGCACATCACGGAATTTAAAATAAAACTTACATAACATTAAAAAATAGTCTATACCTATAAATACAAATAAAGTTAATTATAAGCTATATACCTACATGCATAATTTTAAAATAATAAAAATAAATAATAATATTATTAATAAAAATAAATAAATTATTTCCCATATTCTTCTTTTCTTGTGTAAAGCAGTAATTAGATAATATGAGAAGTAATCAGCACTATCTGTAGAGAAACGTATTTATTATGAAAAAAGTTACTAAAATTGTTAACAAGTGTCACTTTTACTTTTTATTCCATATAACTTACTTATTCTATAATATCTTGTTGCATTCGACTGATGACGGTCCCTTACCCTGGGCCGAAATATATCGACTAAAAACGTATCTTTATTATTTTACTATTAAAAAATAAACCAAAGGCTGAAAAAAGCATAATATATATTTATAAATAACTTTTATTTCAAAACCAACAATTTACACTTATAAATAAAAAACTACTTAAATAACATTATTCATCTAAAATTCTAAACAGCTTAAAAATATTAATAACTGAAACTAATATATTTATTAACATTGACATTACTAGAACGACATGATTCAATTTGAAGTAAAGACCATCAAAGTCAGCTAGACCTTAAAAACAAATTGCAACCATCAACGAGATTGTAGCTACATATCAAGTACAGTCAAAATTTAGGAATATTTATACAGGTGTGGCCAAAGTTAAATCATCTCCGTGTGAAGAATATTAAATTTTCTTTAATTAAGATCTTGTCAGCATGTCATTAAGAGGCTTGTCTTCGTGATGGATGGTTAAAATTTCAACTCCATAAAACAACTCGTTGAACTTCTTGTTTTTTCAATGGTCCTCCCATTATGGCTGTTTGGGAGGTAAATCGTTCGCGTAAATATTTTTTTGGTCGTAAATGTTTAAAATACTTCGGCTCATACCTAACTAATTGGGAAAGTACTCGGCGTACTTCTGCAGATTTGTTGTGCGTGAAATAACATACGAGAATAAGGGATCTTTATTCGCTCGTTATATTTTTATATTACTACGTAAATTAACTATAAGAAATAATAATCTTAAAACTTTTTACATTGAAAAAGTTCTGCAGTTCCGTAACACCACAATATGGGTACGGAACCCTAAAGTTATGGTAAATAACATTAATATGTAGACGCCATAGCAACATCGAGGCGAAAAAATACCTGGCGCAAAAATCATAGTGCCTGAGAAACAATTCGGCCCCCTCTGAGTAGAATACAAATTTTTATGATTTGTGGTTTTAGTTAAGGGATAAACTACAATCTGACGAAATTTAAGACTTTTAGATACAAGACTTTAAGAGAACTGCGGAGCAATCCTAGTTCATACAAACGAAACACCAAAACCATTTGTACATCATAAATATTCTTAAGATAGTATGTATTTATTCCGATTGCATTACGGAATATATAGGTTCCCAATTATAAATTAAATGAGAACACTGATTTAAATATGAAATATGAGAAAATAAGCTTTCTATGGAAGTTTTAATTTGCTTATATGTCGTCTTTAAATCAGTGTCCTTTCAAAATATATATTTAGGAACCTAGATATTCTGTAATCCAATCAGAATAAACACACACTATCCTAAGAATATCTATGATTTATAAAAGGTTTTTGTATGTCGTTTGTATAATCTAGGCTTACTCCGCCAGCCTCTTAAGATTTCAAGATCTAGCTGAAATAAACAACGTTAAAAAAACTATTTTTTTGAGGTTTCTTGATTGGGAACGCATCTTAGCTTATTTTTTATTATTTGCCGTGTGCCACTCTGTAAAAATTTCAACTGGCTACCTATTACGACTGTAGACCCCGTGACAGATTGATAGACAGAAGATGCTTAGTAATGTATCGGTCATAATATGAGTTAATAATTGAATAATAGTAGGTATCCCACTTGGCACCCTTTTTGGATAAGGAACCATAAAAGTATTATATTTTGCAAAGTTTTTTTCAGGTATTTTTTTAAATAAGTGAATTACTTTTACATAACGCCAATTTGCTTGTCCACAGGCAGTCGACTCACACGCAAGACGCCAGCAGCATATGCAGATGGAGTCTACATGATGGCTGGAGCTGATAGACCGGGGGCTCGAGCTTTGTCCAAACTCTTCATGAAAGGCCAAGATGGACTGCCTTCACTAGCTAATAGAACAGCTTTGCTGGCTTTCTTTGGTAGGGATCAACTATCATCTATCTATCAACATTTAGGAGTAGTGTCAGAGACAATCAAAATAAAACTTACTTTTGAGTTTAACTGCCTCTTCTGTAATAAGACTTCTTAATTTTTACTCTTTTGTATAATCACATTTATGATGACGACTATACTGCCGTGCAATTTATAAATACAGTATGTCCATTTTTTTCAAATTTTAGTTTATTATATATTAGGTATTCTTGTGATGAGATCTTTCGGAAACAAAGACCCGTTTTTTGCTATGTGCTTTAGAAGGGAGTAAAACAAAAACCATAAATGCAGGAAGTGCACCCTCGACATAGCGAACCCTTCAAATGTGTACAGTAAGTAATCTTGCTGTTGGTAAATAAGAAGATATAATACCTTTTTTTCATAAAACCTTAGCATAAATACAGTAGGTACGGTAAGGGTACTTATGTATAACAATATTCATAGACAATTAGAGCACATGCTTAGTATAAACACAGTGAGACCATTTGCCGCGTTTTTTTGTAAAGTAAATGTTTTGAAATCAAGTCTCGCGCATAACATAAATACAGTAAGTGTTCTGACTGTGTTCATACTAAGGATTTGCTAAGGATTCACTATTTGATATGTACGCTTCCGCATGGTATCTATGAAACGCGAAACCATGTGATATAATTTGGGAGAAGTGAAAACGAGATAGCTAATGTAATGACACTTCGTATAAAGACGATTGCCGTGCCGCCGTTGCATTTCTCGCTCATTTGCGTGCAATTCGTTGACCTCGACCTACATTTTTTCGGTTCATCACAGTTTTGATCGTCATTTAATTGTTCTGTAATTAATAATGAACGAAAATATAGAATCGTTAAGAGCAAGAAGAAAGTTTTTAACTCATCTAAAAAACCGTTTAAAATTTAAAAATCTCAAACGGATTTTGCATAAAAGTGAATCGTTTAATAAAACAGATGATTCGGACGAGATGGATGAAACAGGTGATTTTGCGACAATGCAACCATTAAAAGGTAAGTTTATTCGTATTTAAAAATTTTGTTCGTTTTGAATTATTACGTATTTTTGAATGGCTGGTTTCCCCCGCCCCGGATTCAACTTCACTCCCGGTCTCGATACTAACGGGGCGAGACCGGGGTGAAGAGCGACGACGTGCGGGCGGGTAAAGCACATTCTTTTTAATTGCCGATATATTTTCGACGTGTTATAAGTAATTTATTGTTGTGATTGAGGGCACTAATTTTTCGCTTCCCTACTGCATAAATTGTATTGTATTTGAACTAATCCAGTTTGTAAAGGAACTAACTTTTTTAGGGTTCCGTAGTACATAAAAGATACAAAAGGAAGCTTTATGATGAGACTCCGTTGTCTAAAGACATGAAATTTGGCACAAAAATAGCATTAGTTTGCCTATGTAGATAAAAAATATATAAAAATTTTAAAATTGTTCAAAATATTTCCAAAATAAAATTGAGAAAAATAAAAAATATAATCCTAAAAATACAATATGGGTATCAAATTGTAGTTAATTGTAAAAATATTTACTGGCACAAAACCTTAAAAATATGTATGTAACCCCCTTGTCCCCAAAACTGGTGGACCGAAAAATATAACTTTTACGTAAATATTACAGGAAAATAAAGCAGTTGAGAAATTAATGAAAAAAAATTACAAAATTAAATTTATCATCCACAATACGGAACCCTAGGTACACGAGTCTGACTCGCACTTGGCCGGTTTTTTATGTTTTCGAAAAAGAGGTTAATTGAACCTTGTTCCTGATCACTAACCGTGTCTCCAGTATGAATTCGGGTGGTTAATAAATTTTAACTTGTATATGAAATGAAATGAAATATTAAATATATTTATATTTATATATATATATATCGTCGACACATCGTAGAATTGGGCATATCATGATCTGCCGGCAGATCATATTTCTGTTGAAACTAGGAGGGTCACCTCGCTTCGCTTCGCTCGTCGTCGCACCTATTTTTTACTTTTGGTGAAAGATTTTCAATTTCATACATTACGATCTGCCCACGACATACAGGGTGTAAACAGTCTGCGACCTTTAAATAAATCCACATAGTCTACTGATCATACTGATCAACACTGTCAAGAAAAATACTCGCGCAAAACATCAGAGAAAAAGATATTAAACTGTAACTTAAAGATTTTAGCTCGTAGTATAAGAAGGTCTGTTAAATACTCGAATATTACCTAAACTAATGGTTTGCGCGGGTATGTTTGTTGGGAAAGGTGGTTCAGTATGATCGGTAGAATATGTAGTTTAATTTAAAGGTAGTAGTCTGTTTACACCCGGTATATAATAAATTTATTTTTATTTCAAGATTTATTTAAATATATTTATTTAAATAGAAAGACTTTAAAAATATCATTTTATTCCAGATTTTAAGGACAAAGAAGATCAAGCACTTTCAAAACCTTCACTGAAATCTCATGATAATGACCAAGATTTTTATCTTAAGGACAGAAACTTTAGTTTTATGTTGTGCAATGAGGTTCTGCTACCTTCTGATCATGAAATTCATGCCATTCTCAATTCAACAGATAAAAATATAGTTGATCCATTTGCAGATTCTGACAACAGCAAAGATTCAGATTACGTTCCAGAAAATAATGAAAATGGTAATGATTCCGACACAACCATCTATGAAAAACCTGAAAAAAAAATAGAAATATTAGAAAATCGTTTGATACCTCCGAAGAATACTAATAAACAAACAAAACAAAATTTAAAAATCAACGGAGCTGACAATGAAATAGTACAACATTGCGAATACAGACAATGTCGTGGTGCCGTATTCAGTTCTTGCAGCAAGTGTCTTTGTTTTTTATGTTGGGAGCATTTTGAAGATGAATTTACTTACAACAGTTGTGTGGATCACATATCAGCGGTATCTGAAATTGAAACACAGAATATCGGCAGACATGAGACAAAAAAAGAAAAAGAATTAAAGAAAAATTCTAAAAATAAAAAGGTGAATTCCAATAAAGAATTAAATAAACATGAAAATGCACTCAACGTGGTCAAAGACGATAGAAATATACAGCATTGTGAGCATAGCGATTGCTCCGATAATGTTTTCAGCACATGCAATATTTGTTCCTGTTTTTTGTGCATGGATCACTTTATGTGCCTTACTTCAGAGAACATTTGTGATGATCACAAAGCATATACCACAGGTCTAATAGGAGAGGGACCTGTGCTCACAAAAAGTGGCACACTTCGAAAGAGAAAGCTGTATCATGAAGATTTGGGCAGTAGAGAAAAAAAGAAGGCGTTGTCGTTGCAAAATAAAAAGTTTGATATAAAGCAGCCTTGTGAAAGGTCTTGCAAAAAACAATGCACATATAAATTTGATATCAACATGCGAGAGGATATTCATAAAAAATATCACAATTTAAACTGGGAATCTCAAGGTTTATATATTAAAGGCTTAATTGACATAAAGCCAGTCGAGAGGAGAAAACAAAATACCGAATGTACCGAACCTAAGCGAAATGCAACATATAATTATAATTTTACTACTAAAGACCACGGAAGAACTGAGGTGTGCAAAACCTTCTTTCTTTCTACATTGGGTTATGACCACAAAAATGATACAAGAGTTTTGGCAGCAATAAATAAGCCTATAGACCAACAGAAAAATTTAAAAGGGAGCTACGAGAGAAAACACAAAATAGACCGAGATGTTGTAAAAAAACACATCTTGAAATACGATCCATCTATTTCTCACTACCGGCGTGAACACGCACCCAACAGATTATACCTGCCGAGTGACTTAAACGTTACCTTAATGCACAAAGATTTTTGTAAAACCCACCCTGATATAAAAATATCGTGTGAAATTTACAGAAAAATTGTGAGGCACGATATGAATATTTCGTTCAGTAACTTAGGACATGAAGAGTGCGAAGGATGCGCTTACTTCAAACAGCATGATAAGAACCATATCCAAAATCAGAGTAACGATTGCGAGGTATGTAGCAACTATGCAAAACATAATTTTAAATACACTAACTGTAGAAAAGAATACCAAAACGATGTCCAGAAAGCTACAAAACCTTCAAACATTGAAACAATATTTTATTCCGTTGACCTTCAAAAAGTAATAATGTTGCCAAGAATCGATCAGTACAAGTCTGCAATATTTTGCCCTCGCATTATTGCGTTTAATGAGACTTGTTCCTTTGGGATCTTCTTCAGCCATAAATTTACCATTTGCAGTAGTCTGGCCTGAAACTGTTTCAGGTCGCAATCAAGAAGATATAATATCTGCGTTCAGAGCATTTTTCATACACAAACGTGATAAGAAGCACATTGTTTTATGGATGGACAACTGTTCGGCCCAAAGCAAAAATTGGGCGATGTTCTCCTTCCTGGTTGACATTATTAATAGCGATTTAATTGCAGCCGAAACAATATGTTTCAAATATCTTGAGCCGGGGCACACATTTATGTCTGCAGATAGCTTCCATCACCAGGTGGAACTATCATTGCAACGAAAAAAGAAAGTTTTCGACTTCGATGATTTCGTGGACGCAGTAAAGCAGTCCAATTCAAAAAAAAATTGTGTAAAGGAAATGAGAGTTGGAGACTTTTATGACTATTCAGACTCATCTTCCCAAGTGCGGCTTCGCAAAAGAGAAACTAGGTGCTATTTGAAAAATGTTATGTCGGTTACAGCACAAAGAGGCCACTTCGATTTGAAGATTAAAACAGGTCACGAGGAAGAAAACGAAGAGAGTTTAGACTTTTTGATAACGAAAATCGTTAAAACCAGGAAATTTCCTGAGACAAGCGCAAAAACGTCTCCCCGCGGAATTCCCAAAACTCGAAAAGAACAAATTGTTAAAAAACTGGTGCCTTTAATGCCCGAAAATAGAAGACATTTTTGGAACAATTTACCAATATCTAAAACTGATAATAGTTAGTTTATTAATATTTCAAAAATTATTCATGATTACTTTATCTTTTAATTTGATCTCAGAATGTGCCTTAATGTAGTGATTTTCAGTTATTAACATTAAGCATTAATAAATAAATTATTAACTATGAGGCAGTTTTATTATTAATTGCCAAGAAATTTACTTTAAGATATAAAAAAACCGTTACTAAACTAATTACCTGCTTGTATAATAATTTGTCTAAACCTGCTTGTTTAGACTCTGCCTTGTTATGAATGCAGTATCATACTATACTGGCATCACTTAAATGAGTTTTAGGTTGAATCACAACGCATAAGTACAGTAAGTAACAAAGTTACTGTATTTATGTGTTGTTTACCCCTGCTATCAATGTGACGTGATGTTAAGTATAAAGTCATTTATGATTTTTTAAATATCTAATACTACATTTTAATAAATTTAAATATAAAATTTGAAATCTACGCAGGTTTTTATATCAAAAAAGTGGCTTAAAACAAACTAAAAGGTACTGTAGAATCCATTACACCACAAATTACAATAAAATCTTTGAGCGCCATTTAATCGAAACTATCAATCTGTTACTTACTGTATTCATAAATTGCGCGGCAGTATACCAGCATAGCGAATACTGAAAAAAAAATGGCACTTATTAGAGCCATTGCTATTTCTATAAGCAATTTCTATTTGCAAATATCTTCTTCTAATTTTCATCCCATAAAACTAAGCCTTTTTGCACACCTGCTTCTGTAACTTTCTTGTACTTTCTGTCAGGTTGACTGGGAGAAAATGCTTCTAGCATTAAGTCCACCTGTTGTACATTAAACTGTGTTTTTTGCAATAAAGAATTTAGAAGAAGAAGAAGAAGAACTACACAAAGAACATAGCGTCCTATTTAAAAAGCTTGTTCTATTGCCCTAAACTATACTTGGATCACTTTCAAGATCACCTTATCTCCAGGTCAAGTAGTAACGGGCGAGATTGTGATGGCGTCGGAGTCAGGATGCCCGATCGAGCAGCACAGGATCCCAGTGGACCAGTGTGACCACATGTACGACCCTGACTGCCAGGGAGTCAAACACATGCCCTTCCTGAGGGCAGCCTACGATAGAGCTACTGGACAGAGCCCGAACAGTCCTAGAGAACAGGTGAGAGATACTGAGTATATGTAGATTTAATGTAATAAAAATTAAAGAGTTAAGACTTATTATCTATACTTATTGACTTATTGAGTATATCAACGAGAAGAGCTGTGGACGAGTCCAGGATTTATCTCAGCTTGTGCTGGGGTAGCTGCGGTCACCGAGAACGACAAACTGTAGATCTTTCGTGCTCCGGCTTCCGGCACAGTACAAAGAGATACACCTGGATCCAAAGTTTTGGCCCGATGGCATTGTATTTAGACGGTCCAGGGAGCCGCGACCGAAATCAGTAAATCCCTGAAAATGTACGATTTTTTATGCTGTTGATATGTCTAATATGTTTTCTGATTCTGTGTCTTTTTTCATTTGTATAACGCAATGGATATCTGTAATGTTATACAAATTTTATGGAAATAAATAATAAATAATAAATTATTTGTCGTTATTAAGATTATAATATTTATATATATTTAGGTTTTATATATATTTATTATATTTTTTATTATTATTTATTATTTAAGTACGGCTCGAACACTCACGTGTGATTGTTGTTGATTATATGCCAACCGTTTCACCGATACAATTTCGGCATTATCAAGGCGAGTGTCGTTCTTAGGACGATGACGCGGCGTTCACCGTCGTTGTCAAACGGGCACTGGCAACCGCCGCCGATCGGCGAGCTGCACGCATTCAAGCCGTATGTAATAATAATTTAGTATGTCAGCTCACGCGAGTTTTAATAATATTATTTATAATACACATGAAAAATTCTAAAACTAATGTTTACATAAAGTATTTTAAAAACAAACTTAACTGAATAACTAAAGTATGTTTTTTTCCACGAAAGAGGAAACTGACAGTTCGTGACAGTAGTAAATATGGTGCATGAGCCATTTCATATGTCGCGAACTTTGAATGTTGAAATCGTATTTTATATTATGTAAATCACATTGTTTCTTAAAGTAGTTTAATTAATCTACTATGCCATTTCCTAAAAGGTAATATTTGTTTACCGTGTTAGTGGTAGGTTGCTGTAACTCTCTTCAAAATTAATAATACTGATTTAAACTTAATATAAACTTTCAATAACCAAGAGCAGACACGGAGCTTGCATTCACGATTTAACATTTTAGACATTGTAGTTCACGATACTGCCACAGTTTTGTGTTGTAGGCCTGAATATGTATAGATGTGGCAGGCAAATAGTAAAAATTGCACCGTATCTAATTTTCACTTTTTTCGATTTCGGCTTTTTAGAATATGACGAAGTTCAATTCTCAAACAGGGAGCGTTTAGAAACAGACGACGCCGCGTCGTTTGTTAAACGGCGGAATTTTACTATTTGCCTGTGATATATACTCGTACACCGGGTACAAATTGACAGATAATAATGAAACCATATTCTACTGTAACTACCGATAATACAAAACAACTTTCCCAAAGAGATACGCGCAAATAAAACCCTAATAAATAGCGAACTGACCAACTGCAATGTGATTATAAACGGCATAGACTTCAGAGTGGTTTTGGAGTATGTCATTGTCAATATATTGCCTATATATTTACGAAATGGCATGTTTCACCAAAAAAAAATTTTTTTTTTTTATCAACTCGAACTGTTAGTCACACTCAAGGACGTCTGCTCATTCAATACTAGACATCCAAACAGACTAGTAACTCCCACGTTAAAACCGCGTTGGCTAAAAAAAAATGCTTTTCGATGCAAATACAAATATTTAATAAATTATTAGACAAGTTAAAACTTACACAAATTGTTAAAAAAATATTTATTTAATTGGTTAGTAGATAAGTGCTTTTACACTGCAAAAGAATTTATAGAATTAAAATCTTGTGACATTGTAATTAGTAAGAATTGAATTATGATTGATTTTGTTATTAACACATTAAACATGAATTATTATTAATTGGTTAAATGTGCTGTACATAAATGCTTACTTGATTAGTTTTAAGTAACTAATATTGTAACATCTATAAACCACATACAAATAATTTATTCAATTCTATTCAATTAAACTGGCTATCGTACTACTGTAATAAACGGCAGTGGTATTAAGAATCGATGCCACTATCGATTGCGCCCGCGCACCGCTCTTCACTAATGAGGTTGTATAGCCTGCCGGCATGCCAACGCAAAGCCGTGACATACGGGAGCAAAGAGGTACAAGAAGGTTTTATCTTTTAAATTTATCGTTCGGTGTTCAGTCCCGCTACCCATTTTGTGGGGAAATCAGACTTTCTTCTTAATAAACATATTAATAATAGCAGGAAGCTCTTAACTATGTATTTATCAGCCAAAAAATATATGTATTATTTTTTACAGATAATATAATATTAGATAGTGTTAAAAGGAATATTATTGATTAACGATTAATTAAAGATAATGTGATAATTAATTAATAATATTAAAACACTGCTTTATAGTGAAATATTATATTTAGGTATGTGTTTTATTTAACATACAGTTTTTTGAAATTATATACGCTATAACAGCTTTTTAAGTTTTTTTAAAAGATATAAATATACTGATAAATAGGATATAAATCAATTGATCAACTGATGCCGGGTCCAGGTCGAACCCGAAATATATCTTGAGATTTAATTATATTTGTATATCCTATTTATCAGTATATTTATATCTTTTAAAAAAATTTAACATACAGCTTTTTCTTATCAAAAATAAAGGTAAGCGACGTTTGCAGTTTGATTAATTTGTTTTGTATATTTTATTTTTTGATACCCAGTCAAAATAAATAAATTACACCTCAACTTGAAATTATTGTGTTTACATCCGAGCTCGAGGGTGTAGTGTAATTAATCACTTGCACCCGAATACAATACTCTACTTTTCATCACTAATGCGAGGAAATAAAAAATAACTTTCAAAAAGAACACTTTCCGACAGAGATTTTACTTTCTTTTCAGTCCACCACTTTATAAAATCGTCATAGGTTCTCAAATATCTCTCTTTTGAAATCGGAGGTAACAGGTTTTCTACGACTGCTCTTGCCTGTAGTTTTATCGATTCAGGCGTCAAATCAAAATCACATTATCACTTGAATTCATAAAAATTTTTCGTTAATAATATATTTCCAACAAAGTTTTCAACAAGATTTACGTGGCGCCAATTTTTTTTTTTTTCGTGCGGTTTCCTGTCTGGCCAGTACGAAACCCAATTTATTGTGTCACTTTTAAGCGTCTTGCCGGGGTCTTGCCTCAAATATGAGGTCTTATACCAAAAAACAAAGGAGCCTCGTCTGATTTACAAAATTACTTACCTCCCTAGGGTTGAAAATCGCATTTACCTCCCGCAGATCGAGTTAAATACAACTAGTTTTCAGACTATTAGTGATTGATTAGTGACTATTAGTAATTATAATTATTTAAAGTATCAGATACACAAATCGCGTTAATATCAAAGCTCGTTACAATCATTAAAACCTACTCGCCACACAACTTAAAGTTAAAGTCGCTGACCACACAAGGTTAAGAACTTTAGTGAAACTAACTTCTATTTGCCTTTAAAATAGACAGTGATTTTCTTATCACAACTGTAGAAAGACTAAAATCGGTTGCATGAGTCGATTAGAAGGATAAATATACCGTGGTTTTAGTATAAGCAATTTAAGTTTATGAGACTAACCCACATACGATCGTGCCATAAAATTTAACGCTCTTTAATCGAATGTTTCCATGTATTGAACCACAATGTCTTATATGGTCTTTAAAGGGAATGGCATGCAGTTGATGAATGACGGGAATCCTCTAATTAATTCTTCATCAGATTGCATGTACTTAATGAATAATTAGGACACTTTAATATTTAGTAGGAGTCGTAGCGACCCAGATTTTGTGATCGGTGATTAGTATTTGCGAATCTATTAGTATTTTGTGCAACTGTTACATAATTTGAGACATTGGAACACTAGTGCGATATACGAAACGAAATATTGGTTTTTGAAATTATTTGTTTATTTATAATATATTAGTATTTAGCATCTTTATAGGCCATTATCATATTTATTATTTTAATATAAGTACGCCCAGAATTTAATTTAATTTATTTGTATTCGCGTTTTAAATTAATTTAGATTAATTTTTACATTAATTGTTATCTGCTCCCATACTGCAATAAGCAGTACATACAACAAGCAGTACATCCCATCCCATATATGCATACATGCATCCCATACATGCATGTGCCCGTGTTATTATAAAAGTGAAACTAGCTACGAATAAATCTAACAAAAATTATAGTATAAATTTATTTCATGTACGCGGTTAAGGCCGATTCTGATCGTCTCCTTTATTATAGTTATAACACAGCTAGAGAACCAATCACAAGAGATAACGGTCTGTTTTGTTTTTAAGGTTCCGTAACTAAAAAAGAAAAAACGGAACCCTTATAGGATTAGTTGTCTGTATGTCTGTCACGATCATTTTGCTCGAGCCCCTTATAAGATATTAAGTTGAAACAAACAAACCTATTACAGAAGTCTACGGCTCCATGGTGCTGTTAAAAAATCAGGCTTCTAACATAACAAGAAAAATATTTTATACAAATTTGCTATAGGGCACTTCCAGTTGACTCAGAAACTTGAAATTCCGTTCACAGGTAGGTCTTATAGCACACACATAGGAAAAAATCTGAAAAGCACAAATTTTTGACGCGAAAAAAAGTTATTGCGCTTTAAATAATAATCAATTTCATACAAATATTTTACACTCGCAAAGTAATCAAAACCTTATAGCGCACTACTAGCTGACTTCGAAACTTGAGATTTCGTTTACAGGTAGGTCGTATAGCACGCATATTGTATGTAAAAAATCGTAAAATTACAAATATTTAATTATTTAAGAAATTATCTATTACCAACTTAATTAGACCCTTTAATTACATAGAGTTTAATAGATCGTAAGTGTTAAGTTAAGTTGGTCCTTAATAACTGCAAATTATTTACAATAATGTTTTTAGGGTACCGTATCCGTATTGTGTGGTGGTACGGAACACTTCGTGCTTGAGTCCGACTCACACTTGGCCGGTTTTTTTAAGCCAAACCCTCTAATCGTTCTCGTTTCTGATTAGTCTCAAGCATGTACAGTAATGTATACTAATGTATATTAATAAAAAGTATGTATACTAATTCCATGGTCTCAGCTCAGGTATCATGACGAGTATCATGACAATATCGTTAGAAATAATATTGTAGATAAAGTATTGCGTGCAACTGGACATAATTAAACATTGGGACACTCGTGCAGTCTATTACGAAATTCACTTTGTTTTTCACCGTTGCACAAAATACCTATATTGCATAATTAAATTATTCATACATATATTATGAATTTATTCATTCATATCTTTTTTTTTGACTTGGTTTCAGATCAATCAGATGACGTCCTGGATCGACGGCAGCTTCGTGTACAGTACAAGCGAGGCCTGGGTGAATGCAATGAGGTCATTTCAGGTGCCACCCAGCAGCCAGCCTGCCTCTTTACGTACATTTACATTCATATAATACAACTTAACTGTGGAAATGACAACCTAAATTATCTAAATGATTACATTACCTTACCTTTCTCTGATTACCTAAATGATTACAGTTGTTCGTAATAATGAGCGATACAGGTTTCTTTATCTAAAAGAATACAGTCTTTTTAATTTTCATATACAAACATAGAATGAAAGCATGGTTTCTGGATTTATATAAAAAGGGCTCACCTCGATACGTGTTATGATCGGGAAAGCCGACCAGTTTCAGCAGATTTAGACTGCCTTCATCTGGGCCAGTGAAGACGTTTACGCAACGACGTTACGCCTCACACTGCGGTCTGCGGCCCGCAGGGCTCGGGATGACATCGATGCAGGTGGTATTGGTGGTCGGACCAGTAGGGCGTCCGCACAATTAGCCTGGAAGTAACTAATTATCCTCAAGTCTCATTTAATTCTATAACATGGTTTCTTGGATAGAAATCTAAATACTTGCAGACTAATAGGTAATATTGTCCTTCTTATCGTACGGTTAGTAGCCAACCTGCTCGTTTAGCATAGCAAACCATATCGAGATCGATAGCGCGTGATACAGTGCTCTCTCTCCCTCTGTTGATCTACCTCGAAAGGGATAGACATGTTGTATCGAGCGGTTTAAGCTCGATACGGTCTACTATGCTAGTACCCCTGATGACAAAAGGTGTCTACTTCAAGTGCTTTCCAAGGCACGGAAAAACGTAAAAAGTTTGATTTAGCACCTCGTTTCGCATCAATCAGAACTAAACTCTATGACGTTTCCTTTTAGTTTAAAATAGCGTGCTCTCAGCCGTGGCTGTTATGACCACCAAGAAACACGCACTCACGAAAAACTGCGTTTTTATTTAATAACGGGGTCATTGTTCTCTTATTTTTTATACAAAAATTGAGAATCGGAGGGTTAAGCAAAGCTTTATATTTATTTTTCGGAAAAGCGATTAAATTGTAATTTACCAATGTAATTAAGTGAATTGTTTACAAAATATGCATTAATTTATAACATTTTTCGCTAGATAGATTCTGAAAAAAGATAATCGAACGGCCTGTATTTTACAGAATGGTAGCTTGTCCAGTGAGGGAGGAATGCCTCTCCGGAACACAAAGCGAGTGCCTCTGTTCAACAACCCCGTCCCTCATTACATGAGGATGCTGAGTCCCGAGAGATTGTTTTGTGAGTATAAAAGAGACCTATTTTTAAAAAAATACTGCAATTGTACTGCATTTTAGACGGATTATTTAGATCGTGGATACCAGAAAAACGAAAAAAAAAAAAAACTGTTATACCATCGAATATTTTCATTTACCAATAACTTAAGATAATCCGCTACTAGGGTATAGAACCGGGAAATCCCGTTCCCGAAATCCCTGTTCTTTCGGTACTTTCGGTACTTCTGATAACAAAAAGCTCAGTATTAAAATATGTAACTTGAATATGCGCGATAAGCGCTACGAGTACTGTATACTGTTGGGTGCTCTCAGTAAAAAAGATGTATGCAGACAGCCGGGGAAAGGTGCTGGCTACAGGCTGATCACTGCCTGCACGCACGCACACACACACAAACGTGTGCGGACAGGCTGGTGATCATGTAGTAGTAGTAGGTAATTAAATTTGTTTGCTTGTATCGAGTGCCGAGCGTCTGCCCCCGGTATCGTCTATCATTGAAAATAAACGTCAAATTAGATATCTATTGATCAACTTATTTGCTATCCATATAGTAGACCTGAATTTAAGACCTATTGCCAGCTCATTCGGTCCACTAGTTTTTGAGTTAATTACGGGTTGACAGAATAACGGGGTAGTGTCTTCTCTTATTATGAACGAAACCTATTATCTATCTATTTATAACATTTTCATTGCCTCTTCTTCTTTACCAGTATTGGGAGATCCCCGCACAAATCAAAACCCAGCGATGGTGACTTTCGGCATGCTTTTCTTGAGATGGCACAATGTTGTGGCAGCCAGGGTCCACAGACAGCATCCTGACTGGAGTGATGAACAGCTGTTTCAGAGGGCTAGGCGGATTGTCATTGCTAGTTTACAGGTAATTTGACACTGACCTCTACTGTCAAAGAAAATCCGCTTTATCACCCCTTTATTACAAGCTTCGGATGGCCGGCCTTAACGCCGACTTGTTAAGTCTAAAATGGTTAATACCTTAATTATTTTGTGATAGCGCTAAGACAGTTGGAAATATAGATAGATAACTATATATAAAATTTATTCATGTCCTGTAGTCCTGTAATTCAGTATGTTCACTTGTTCACGTATCTGTAAAATATATTAAACTTTTTCAGAACGTTTTCCTCTACGAATACGTACCTGCGTTCCTTGGAATGCCAATTCCAGCATACGAGGGTTACAAAGTCGAAGTGGCTCCAGGAGTGACCCACGCCTTCGCAGTAGCTGCCTTCAGATTTGGACACACCTTGGTGCCACCAGCGATCCTGCTGCGAGATAGGAACTGTAGATATGGACGAGCTCCCGGTGGACACGATGCTGTGAGGTTATGTCAGACTTGGTGGGATGCTAATGTAAGTTCTATAGGGAACTTCTCAAACCTTTATTCAGGTCATATCCAAAGCGAGTGATACTCATATTGTACTTTGATAAATTCAATAAAATTATATTAATTAATTCCATATAAATTTAATAGTTTCGTAATATATACAGATACCTTAAATTTCGTTTCAGGAAGTGATGTCTATAGTCCCAATAGAAGAAGTTCTGATGGGAATGGCTTCACAGCTCTCCGAGAGAGAAGATGCTCTACTCTGCTCCGATGTTAGAGACAACCTGTTTGGTCCCATGGAATTCTCTAGACGAGACCTTGGGGCTCTGAACATAATGAGGGGACGAGACAATGGCTTACCAGATTATAATACTGCTAGGTATGTAAAGATATCAAATTATTACGGTTTTTACCCATTATAAGTATTATTTTCTTAGGAATCTTATACTTATGTGGCCTAATCTTTTTCAGGCAATACTTTGGTCTAAAGAAAGTGAAAACCTTCAACGAAATCAACCCTGAACTCTTCGAAAATGATCCTGTATCCCTACAAAGACTTATTCAAGCTTATGATGGCCGATTAGATAACATAGATGTGTATATTGGTAAGTTATTTTGTCAATCAATTATAAAACACATTGCATGGTAATGGAAATGCAGGTGGTAATAATTAGGTAAACTATTTTACAGGCGGTATGCTTGAATCTTCTGGTCATCCTGGAGAACTGTTCAGGGCCATTATAATAGACCAGTTCACAAGGATCAGAGATGCAGACAGATTCTGGTTTGAAAACGAGCAGAATGGCGTTTTCAAATCGGAAGAAATAGAAGAGTTACGAAGGATCACCCTATGGGATATCATAGTGAATAGTACAGCTGTAGGGCCTTATGACATTCAGAGGGATGTTTTCCACTGGAACAATGGAGATCCTTGTCCACAGCCTTATCAGCTCAATGCTACTAAACTTGCACCATGCAAGTATCTCAAAGGATATGATTATTTTGAGGTAAGAAGATTTCTTTAAGATGTATGTGAAATACTATATACTGAAAATCAACGCTGTCGGTCTTACTATGCTGTGTTTTAGGCCCTTTTGTCTGCTCCGACACATGACTTCTTTTAAATTGCTGTATAGAAAAGCAGAAAAAAAGTAAGCTTAGCGCGAGGTCCCGGGTTCGAATCCTGGTTCAGAACTCCTCGCATCCAGAATTATTTTTCTTCCTGCGTTTGAGGTTTAGCTTTAAAATGAATACTTTACACCATAATATTAATACTTTTAGTATAAGTTAACTTTAAAAATAATTTCATAGAAAACTAGCACAGAAGAGAGCCGGTAGGGTGTTAGAAGGTGAGTCGCGGAACCTGCATAACCTACATATAACCTGCGTGGTTATTTTTTTATGAACACCCAGAAAACATATAGTGCGAAACATTAATTTTGTAGTCGAAAGTGTTATTTTTGAAGAGTGTAATATTTATTTATCGTTGTATTATTTTTTGTAATGCTTTATACTTTTTTTTTATTGTTATTTCCATTAATTTTAAATGTGTCCCTTATTTTATTTATCTTTGTTTAATGTATCTTTGTTTACATGTGTAAGTTCTTTATTGTGTAATTGTGTTGTGGCAGATAAATAAACGGAAATTCTATTCTATGTAGTAAGTGGCCTTGATTGAAAATGTTGGTCTCAGAATCGATATTGTCTTCCAGGGTAACGAATTCGCTTACATCTACACTTGCCTGGCCTTGGTTTTCGTCCCGATCTTATGCGCCGGCGCTGGTTATGGAGTAGTCAAACTACAGAACTCTCGACGAAGACGTCTGAAGATTCAGCAGGAGGATCTCAAAAACGCTCATAACAAAGGTACTTAATCACTTGTTTTTCAAAATTGATGAGTTTGTATGACTTATAACTGTGCAAAATGTAAAATTTTCAAAAGAAATCCCGTAGGAACAAAAATGATTATTTTTCCCTCTTAAATACATTAAGTACGGAGCAGTAACTTTTGTATATAATATTCACATTTTCTTCTAGAGGAACTCGTTTCCTTGGATATCAGCAATTTGTTTACAGTACTCCCAAAGTAATATTGCGCATACAAATCTATAGCCGAGTGACCGGACGTACCACGTGACCGTATTGATTGTATAGAAAGTGTAAGGAAAAAACGAACTTTGCCGAACTGTGGCGAAGATTTGTATGCGCATAACTTTGGGAGCGTTGTAAATGGATTAAAAGTATATAATGATTTTAATAAATAATTTCAGGATCAGTAGACAAAATGGTTTGCAGAGAATGGGTGCACGCGTCATACAAACGACTAGTGAAGCTAAGGCTGGGCCCGGAGCCTGCTCTTCATGTGACTGATCGTAAAGGAGACAAACTACGCACGCTCCCGTTGGACACTACTGAACAAATCTCTGTTCTAGAGAGCCAGGTCTCTTTACAATGTTATAAAGTAACCTAGTTCAATACTAGTACATCCTTGTGTTAGTTTTATTTATTACACCTGCCCATGAAACCACAATCAACATCAACGCCAATTTAAAATCTTAAACCATCGTTAATACTTCCCAATGTTTCCGTAATTACAACATGCTTCCATTTTTATGGAAACTCTTATCGTCTGATTTACATATTAATTATAATTACATAGTAATTTAACACAGAGTTAATATTTTTAGGAGCACCGCAGCAATAAACGGCCACTGATATGCATCAGAGTGCCGCGTGAACATGATCTTGTTTTGGAAATGGACTCGGTGGCTTCGCGCCGCAAGTTTTTGATCAAACTTGACACTTTCCTCGGGCAGCACAAGAAAGCTCTTAATCTTACTCAGGTTAGTCAATCTCGAGTTTTGAGTTCGAGAATACTTCTGGGCAACCTACTGGTGCAGCGATGCACAGTTAAATTTTAGGTTTTTATGATGGTTTGTTTTTGCTTGTTTTATTTTGTTAGGTTTTATTTTAAATTGAGAATCCTTATATAGATCGATTAACATCAACGATCTACCAAAAATGTGTATTTATACCTTATATCAATACATTTCTAAGGAGTATTATGTCGTACGTATACAAGGTGACTTTTTGATCATCGTCCAAATTCATACTGGAAGCTTGATAAGTGATCGGTATCTTGGATTAGAAACGACTTTTGTGAAATTCATAAAATGAAATTTCGGCTTCCCATATAAATTCAGTTCCAGTCCCGAGTGAATCACTATGGGGAGTCGAAATTTCATGTTACGAATTTTACCAAAATTGTTATTGATGCATGATATCGATCACTTACCAAGCCACCAGTATGAATTTGGACGATGATCAA
The DNA here is from genome assembly GCA_934047225.1 of Ypsolopha sequella. Taxonomy (NCBI): domain Eukaryota; kingdom Metazoa; phylum Arthropoda; class Insecta; order Lepidoptera; family Ypsolophidae; genus Ypsolopha; species Ypsolopha sequella. Next base: position 18,618,567 of record OW203996.1, read on the forward strand.
AAAGTCACCTTGTATAATAATAAAATACAGGTGTAAAGGGTGGGTATGTCAATCTTAGCCTACGATACCAAAGCTCACTCAGCGTTGATGTTAATTAGTAATAAGATTGGTTGTGCTCCAACGATTTTAGGATGGAATTAATCCCCAAGAACGGTTTTTGTATGCAAAGTTTAAAACGGATCGCTCGAAATGCTATGAGGATATACAGATGTTTTTAAACAGAATAAATGTGACTTTTTATTTTTGGAACGAAGTGCATATCGTACGTTACACTCCAGACACTTGGCGAATGAGAGCGATAAAAGTGTAAGACTTCGACCGTCACGACAGTTTTGCTATAGTATGTTACAGCCATGCATGAAGTGCAGTATTATATTCGTTATATGTGTGTTTGTGTGTTTACAAGCGTATGTCTATGTATAAGTATAAACGAATAATATTATAAATGCGAAAGTTTGGATGGATGGATGGTTGGATGTTTGTTACTCGTTCACGCCGAAACTACTGAAACGATTAGGCTAAAACTTTGCACAAATGTAGTTCTAGACCGTGAATAGGACATAAGCTACGTTTTATCCCATTAATCAGTTCCCATTGGAAGGCAATGGGGTGACAAGTTCCTATAGAAAAGTGATGTACTCATCCACACCGTTGAATATTATTAGTGGGATAGGATAGTGAGGATGGGATGTGATGGGATAGTGGCATTAGTGGGATAGGATGGGATGGGATTCGATACGACTATACAAAAACTTAAACAACGCGGGCAAAAACTAGTATAGAATATAGCAAAAGAAACTTCGTTTCAACCTGGTATCCCACGACACTTCTCGTTTTTTTAGCAATCAACTTTTTAAATTGAACTTTATTGCTTTTCTAGGGACACCGCGAACAAATTCTGGCTACAGCAGAAACCAGAGAACGGAGACAAAGAAAACTGGAACATTTCTTCAGAGAGGCTTATGCGATAACCTTTGGACTGGCTCCAGGTGAAAGACGCAGACTGCGGAACGAAGACGCAGATCCTGAGGTGAGTCATAATATAAATTTTCAACCTTATATAAGCTTTTCCTAGAAAAGAGCTCTCTAATTACTAATGATGATATGTGTAACCAAAATTAGTTGTTTTTGACTTTATTTTTTTTTGCAGTCCATTGTGATGAGAACATCACTATCCAAGAGTGAATTTGCAAGTGCTTTGGGAATGAAAGCTGATGCTGTGTTTGTGAAAAAAATGTTCAACATTGTCGATAAGGATCAAGATGGAAGGATTTCATTTCAGGTAAAATAAAAAGCCAAATAGATGAAATAAACGATATTTTAGCAGCTGGATTGCGAAAAGCCCGCCTTTTTCGAACTAATCGAAACAGAACACTTAAATTCAAAATTTGCTAAACAGTTATTGAACAAAACATTATTACTTGTGTATTGTGTAAACTGTCATCGCAAAATTTCCACTAGTTTCTGTAAGAAAGAGTTTTAAAGGTTTTGTTGAATAACTGTTGAGCAAATTTTGTATTTAAGTGTTCTGGTTCGAATAATTAGAAAAAGGTAACTTTTTCGCAATCCGGCTGCTAAACAGCTCTTAAAACAGTGTAAAAATAGTACATACTTATAGCTTCCTTATACCGTTCACCAAGGTTTTGAGAAGTTCACCAAATGATAATATAATAAACTTACTAACGCCATAAAAAATATATTTTTTGTACTGAAGCCATATCGTAGTACTTATTTATTTATGTATGTATGTACATTTTTTTAAGTGGTATACGAGTATGTAGTTTATCATTTAATCTCCTATTAATTACTGTTTATGTTTATGAGCATGTAGTGTAACATAATTTACTAAGTATTTGAATAATATATATATTTAAATCGGTACTTACCCTATAATATTTTGACATCATGGCACTACCCTCAACAACTTCCCCGTTACTAAAGGTTAGCTGGTAGAGAATACTAAATAGTATTAAGCTCGCCTATGAACAACATTTTTATCTTGTGTAATAAAGAATTTTATTATTATTATTATTATTATTACATAGGAAAACAGTTAAATTAAATTTCAGTGAGATATATTTCGGGCCATTCGGGCCCGGCATCAGTCACAATGGCCCGAATGGCCCGAAATATATCTCACTAAAATTTAATTTAACTGTTTTCCTATGTAATTATAATAATTTAAAAGCCTAAGGGTCAATTTTTAATATTATTATTATTATATATAAATATATATATACAACGTGTAACAGAAAGGTGTAACCATATTTGAAGAGCTTATTCAGTCAATGGTATGGAACAACTTTTATTATGGAACAAACCCTGTATCTCGAAAAATTTTTTTTACTGTTTCATAGAAAAATGCAATGCCGCTCGGCTGAAATGTATGGAAGGGCAGATTTTTTTTTTGAGATTTCATTGTTTGCTCCATAGTAAAAGTTGTTCTATACCATTGACGGAATAAGCTCTTCAAATATGGTTACACCTTTCTGTTACACGTTGTATATGTATATGCTACGCCGTAGCAGTTATGTATACAGTAACTGTTCCAGATAATATTATTTTGCAATATTTCAGGAGTTCCTCGATACCGTCGTGCTATTCTCTCGGGGTGCCACAGAAGACAAGCTCCGGATTATATTCGACATGTGTGACAATGACCGGAATGGTGTGATCGATAAAGGGGAACTAAGTGAAATGTTACGTTCTTTGGTTGAGATCGCTCGTACGACATCGTTGAGAGATGAACATGTTACTGAGCTGATTGAAGGCATGTTTTCTGTGAGTAATCAAGTGTTGACAAATAATTGATAGTACCGTATCATCGAATAATTGGCATAGATTAAATTATTTTAAGGTGTGTTAATTCGAAAACCATTTCGAGATTTTTATTTTTTTTATTTATTTATTATTTACATTTATACTACACAATCTTTACAGGCTAACCTAATGCGATTGGTAACAAATTATATTTAAAGCAGTTTTTGTGAACTCCGGTTTTTTAATTTAGGTTTAATAAGCCGTATTTTCGAAGTTTTGGTTAAAAAAACCTCAAGGTGATGAATATTTTTACGAAAAGGCTGCAACTTACATTTGCCCTTGTGTGACGTCACTTGATTAATGGCTGTTTAGAAATGTGTCCTTTGCTATCAAGATAAATTTATAATAATTTGCTTCAGACTAATTTGACAGCTAGATGACAGATGAGTAGACAGACAGAGACAGACCACTTTTTCTATAAGCAATCACACATCACAATCAGTATAATGTCTAAAATTCTCAAGTGACAAGGCCATCGGACAATTCTTTAAAAAATCATAAAAAAATAATGGTCAATATATATAGCAAAATAATGAAAACCATGTCCTAAAATGACGTAAATTCTCCAAAAAAAATTAAAAATAAAATCTTTTAAAAATTAAGCTATGGGAATTGCGACCAGATCAAATCCTATAAAATAATTGTATTAATAATTTTTAGGATGCTGGTCTACAACACAAAGACCACCTCACTTACACAGACTTCAAAGTAATGATGAAAGAATACAAGGGAGAGTTTGTGGCTATTGGATTGGACTGCAAAGGAGCTAAACAAAACTTTTTGGACACATCAACGAACGTTGCAAGAATGACCAGCTTCCATATTGAACCCTCAATGGATTCATCACGGTAAACTTGATTGAAATATGTACGAAGTAGATTTATAAACCTAAATGAAGCGCCAAGAAGGATGAAAGTTCAACGACTATAACATGAACTTTTAATAACGTAAAAACACTTATACTGTTTCATATTTATTATTTTACTATTTCCCAACTAGTTTCGCCTTATTTACATGTCGCACAAACACTGCGTATGGATAGAAGTAATATAATGAAAATATAATTAATATTAGGTCTTTAATTTCTTTAAATTCAATTTTCAGTACTAACATTTCTGTTTTATTTTAGGGATGACAAATCCAAATTATGTAATTTTTTTGTGCATGAATAAGACAACAATAAGCTAACAGCAACATTAATTTAATTCTTGAAAAGTGTCAGCTGCAAAAAATTGTTACGAATCTTATCATGGAAACGGATGGCATTTAGGACAAACTGTTTTTGAAAGTTTAATTTTGGTTATCAAACTGACAAAAAAAAACAAAATTTAACAACGTAAATGAAATTAACTTTTAAACAAAAAAGAAATAATGGAAATAGCTATTGAATTACAGGAATTATCATGAATCTGTAAGAAAATTTCGGCAATTTCATATTTAAAGACCTATTATATATAAAATATAACTCTATATATTACTTCTATCCATACGCAGTGTTTGTGCGACATGTAAATAAACCATACCTTGATTATGCCGGCAAGGCGAAACTCTAGTCGGGAAATAGTGAAATAATAGGTGTGAAACAGTACAAGTGTTTTATTCATCCATGAAGATGTTTCACCCAGAGCCGACAATCGCAAGTATTAACATCCACTTTTAACATCCTAAAGTGACAGTCAATTAAAACATGACGGCCAAAAAAGAGCGAGGGAGAAAACGTGTCAGGGATCGGTCATGTTGCATGTATTACAGACACAAAACAAATGAATTCTTTATTGCATTCAAGTCAAGTGTATAGGTATAGTTAGTCTTTGTTTTTTTCAAAGCTCATCTATACTACCTATTGTTTCAGACATTGGTTACTTCTCAAATGGGACTACTTAGTAACTTTCCTTGAGGAAAACAGACAGAACATCTTCTACCTCTTTGTGTTCTACGTGATCACGATAGGTCTGTTCGTAGAGAGATTTGCCCACTACTCGTTCATGTCAGAACATCTGGATTTGCGGCACATCATGGGTGTGGGTATCGCTATTACGAGAGGCTCGGCTGCCAGTCTGTCGTTCTGCTATAGTTTATTGCTGTTGACGATGTCTAGAAATCTACTTACAAAGTTGAAGGTGAGGAAAGAACAATATGAAGGGTAAGCGGCAAGAAATATCATGTCAGTTTTTTCATAAATTGAGTTAATCATCTACTGAAATGTCTGGAGTATGATGACTAAGTAAAAACAGAAAAATAACAGTCTACAGAATATCGCTTTTAAAAATATATGTACTGGACTTCAAAAAAAAAATTTATCTGATGCATCGTTCGCTGAAAAACGGCTGGAGCAAATGATATACCAAAGGGTAGGCGTTTATATTGAAAGTATCCCTTATGAGTTGAGATAGTTAGGTACTTTCTTGAGTCCGGATGGACGTTTATTTGTATATAGGCGTCTTTAAAATCTATTTTTGTAAATATCTCACTAAATTCATATTACTGCAAAAGTAAAAAAACAAAAATTGTCTATGGACTGTGATTATGGGCTGAGATTAAATTTTGCTTTTCAAGAAAAAAAAAAGACTGTTGTTGCTTACTAAGCATACTTTTTTTAATACTTATTTCAAAACTACCTTCTATTGACTAATCCCTCTTCCTGCTTACCCCTCATGTATAAATCTATACTTATATTTTATACTTTAAATAAGTATAGATTTATACATGTACTCTAGTATCTTGCCCTATCAGCGCTTATAAATGCCACGTGTCCTATTACGACTAAACGTATGTTGCTTCAGGAATTCAGCATTCAGCAGTACATTCCACTTGATTCAAGCATTCAATTCCACAAGATTGTTGCCTGTACGGCTCTCTTCTTTTCTCTTCTCCATACTGCTGGACACATGGTGAACTTCTACCATGTATCGACGCAACCGCTGGAGAATTTGAGATGCCTAACCAAGGAGGTCCATTTCACATCAGATTTTAGGCCTGGAATCACCTATTGGGTATTCCAAACAATAACAGGTAAACCAATTATCTAAATCATTATCTTAATTTTCTTATACCAAAACGAGATTATGACTCCTAAACCTACTTTCATAATGATTTTTTGTTTCAGGTATTACTGGTGTACTACTTTTTATAATAATGTGCATCATATTTGTCTTTGCACATCCTGTTATCAGAAAACGAGCTTATTCTTGGTTCTGGAGAGCCCATTCCCTGCATGTGTTACTTTATCTTCTGTGTTTGATCCACGGCCTCGCCAGGTTAACTGGAGCACCTAGGTTCTGGATCTTTTTCTTAGGACCAGCCATCATTTATACTCTGGATAAGGTACTCTCAAAAACCTTTATTGTTTATGGTAAATATTTTGAGTTATGTAAAGTTTAAACATTTTAAATGTTTATTTTCATTTTTAGGTAGTCTCATTAAGAACAAAAAATCTAGCACTTGACGTTTTGGAAACAGAGATGTTGCCATCAGATGTCATCAAAATTAAGTTCTACAGGCCACCAAATCTCAAATATTTATCTGGTAAGTTTACTCATATTCAAGATACTAATTCTAATGGACCGTAAGGCAGTTATTAAATTTAGAATTAACACAATATTAGAAGTCAAATCGGTGAAACTGAATTTGTGGTAACTATGGGAATTTGCTAGGCACGATACTGGCTTAAACTAATTGTTCCATACAAATATGTTAAATCTTCAACTTCTGTCCTAAGGATCTTTGTTACAACAGAACACTTTTTTCAGGTCAGTGGGTGAGACTAGCTTGCACAGCGTTCAAGAAAGAAGAGTTCCATTCATTCACGCTGACGTCAGCTCCTCATGAAAACTTCCTCTCGTGCCATATCAAAGCCCAAGGTCCATGGACCTGGAAATTGAGGAATTATTTTGACCCTTGCAATTATAATCCCGAAGACCAGCCTAAAATAAGGTAAATAATTTACCTTGCACTCTCAAAATTATTGATTTCGTAAGATTGACGACACCAAGTTTCGTTCAGAGATAAACTCGTTCATGGTTCACCAATATTATTTATCATATTACAAGAGGTACGCTTACCATCGTTCTCATATTGATTCTTTTTACTGCTCTTCTTTAGGATCCAAGGTCCATTCGGAGGTGGTAACCAGGACTGGTACAAATTTGAAGTAGCCGTAATGGTAGGAGGCGGAATCGGAGTCACTCCTTACGCGTCAATCCTGAACGATTTGGTGTTTGGAACCTCCACCAATCGTTATTCAGGAGTCGCTTGTAAAAAGGTATGTACCAATATTATTTGAAAAGATAAGAAGCGCTATTTCCTAGCCCTTTTTTTAGTAAACGAGGTGGCACCCAATCTTCTTTCATAATTTAACCTCAGCATATCTTACCTTAAGCTAATTAAGGAACAAAATTACTGAAGTGGAAAATATTTCTATGAAGCCCAAGCAATTTAACTCTCTTAATTTTTTTTTTGTTATAATTTTTAGGTGTATTTCCTCTGGATCTGTCCGTCACACAAACACTTCGAGTGGTTCATCGACGTGCTCAGAGACGTGGAACGTAAGGATGTCACCAACGTGTTAGAGATACACATCTTCATCACGCAGTTCTTCCATAAGTTCGATCTCAGGACTACTATGTTGGTGAGTAAAATCATAATGACAATTCTTAACTTGAGTTACAATAAGTTATGACATTACATGTCATAAGTAAATAACTCATTACCAAACAAAGCCGGGACCTATACGTTGAGGGAGGATTTAAATCGTAGTTTGTGCTTTAAGTAGATATCATAAATATATGAAAGCAAATTCACAAATAGTAGTGTCTTAAAAACATGATTAGTAACACTATATATATATATATATATATATATATATATATATACGAGGGGTGTGTCTCATTATTTCCACTGAGAATAACCATTGATGGTTATTCTGATACTACATGTATCACTATTTCCATTGCGTTTTTAAAATCGCGACGCCGACTTAACGGTCGCTTATCAGACGCCGCAATTTCCTCTACCAATAGATAGGTACTGGCCACTGAGAATGTTTTTGTTGGATTAATTGTCAATAAGTCGACAGTGATTGTTTGAGAAATCGGGTATCACTATTTCCATTCGATATTTTTCACGTCAATGGCTATTGTGAGACGGATTTGCATAAATCTGGCAGTATCAGAATTTCCATTCCAATGGAAAATGGAAATAATGAGACCCACCCCATACGAGTATGCCAGTAACACTATGTATATACGAGTATGCCAGTAACATTATGTATATACGAGTATGCCAGTAACATTATGTATATACAAGTATGCCAGTAACACTATGTATATACGAGTATGCCAGTAACATTATGTATATACGAGTATGCCAGTAACATTATGTATATACAAATATGCCAGTAACACTATGTATATACGAGTATGCCAGTAACATTATGTATATACGAGTATGCCAGTAACACTACGTATATACGTGTATGCCAGTAACATTATGTATATACGAGTATGCCAGTAACACTATGTATATACGAGTATGCCAGTAACATTATGTATATACGTGTATGCCAGTAACATTATGTATATACGTGTATGCCAGTAACACTATGTATATACGTACGAGTATGCCAGCAAACAGACGCAGAAGTGTTGTTGAAGAGTGTGTTTTTTGACGCATGACCAGGTTTCATCGTCTCCCTCAAGAAAAATGCTATCTTGTAATTAAAATGGATATAATAACAAATTGTTCTGGTTTCCAGTACATCTGCGAGAACCACTTCCAGCGTCTCTCTCGCACGTCCATGTTCACTGGTCTGAAGGCAGTCAACCACTTCGGACGACCTGACATGTCTTCCTTCTTGAAATTCGTACAGAAGAAGCATAGTTATGTGAGTATTTATAAACTTTGTTAGTTTTAAATATATACAATAAATAAAAGAAAATTTAAAACTTGAAATATATTTCAATTGGCACTTGAAGGGTGCTTGTACTTGTCCACAAACTTTTATTATTTGATATAAGAATTTGTGGACGAGTACAAGTACCTTTTAAATCATAATACATAAGAGCATAGAGGTTAATTAAGAAAATATTGTCTTTTTTATTTTTTATTACTATGGTATATTTGTATGACGGCCCACTAAGGGCCGAAATATATTTCATGTTTTAAATTTTCTTTTATTTATTGTATATATTTAAAGTTATATTGTGTAATTCTAAATAAAAAGCTAATAGAGGCATATTATATATTTATTAAACTTTGTTAGAAAGCAAAAGGATAGTAATTAACTAAAAGTATGTATGCAATTATGTGAAGTTGGTGGCAGAGCTGATGCCGCGCTTGAATGTGGAGGTACCACCATCTTACTAAAGTACTTTTCTGGGGAGAGTAAGAGAACTGTTCTCAAATAGGCATACAACCAGGTGGCCCACCAGGCCTGGGACCAATAGATGGCGGTATGTCTGTGGTAGGCTAATAGTACAATTAGTTCGGCATTTTACAAACGGGGTGTCGTCAGTTTCTAAATGCTCGCTGCTTTGCAATTTGCCGTTCGGAAAATTTTAAAATACCCGCTATTTTGTGATTTACCCAAGGCAAATTGTAAAATGATTTCGTACCTTTCTTAAAAGACGAAATCGATAGTTTTCACTAAAAAGTGAAAAATAGGTGCAACGAAGAGTGGACCGAAGCGTAGCGAGGAGGAGCGTGTTAGGTTTACATGTAAATACATATTAGGTGCCGAGCGAAGCGGAGCGGACTGGTGACGGCCAGCGACGTCACTGGCGAGGGTTTCAGCACAGCACACCAACCCGCCATGTATGAGTATGGGAATTACTTCCAAGAGGACAGCCAAGAGTGGCAAGGTCTTGGAAAGGCCTGTGTCCAACAGTGGATGAAGACAGGCTGATGGATGGATGGATGGACGTATTTGATTTTGGTTTGATTTTCTATAGAAATATACCCAAAAACCAATACGCATTATTATTTGTTAGAGATATCGTAAATGATAATTTGAAGTCGCTGCATATAATGCTGCGCCACCCGTAGCACACATTGAAGAAACCGCTACGTATAATGCTACGCCACCCGTAGCACACATTTAAAAGGCGCTACGTATAACGCTACGCCACCCTCACATTGAAATAAATAAAAAAGTTATAGTTTATGTACGTTATCTCGTTGTTTAGTTTCAAATGTAAAATTAGGATACGGAGATCGGGGTGCAAAGTGCTATGTTTATTTAATCTAAAGGACTTTATTAAACCGAGTGTACAAAAACTAAAGGTCGGCTCTGCCAAACATGCTGTCGTGTTTGGACAATTTAGTATATTAAATCAGAATATTTTTAACAAATAAAATGTATGTAATTGGTTAAGAAGTTAAATTACGTCATGTCTTTTTCTATTGTATTATCATCGTGTGGCACTTGTGTCAAATATGAAAAATACATTTAATTGTAAGAGATTTTTTGTAATTAGTTAAGAAGTTAAATTATATCATGTCTTTTTCTATTGTATCATGTATTGTAGCTAGGGAGTTCATTATCAACATGTATAGATTAAATTTTTCACTTCATTTAAACGCTGTATACAAAATTATTACAAACTATGTATTATTTTTATCAAATCCAATCTTTATTTTACAGGTATCAAAGATCGGCGTGTTCTCATGTGGTCCACGGCCGTTGACCAAATCGGTAATGTCTGCGTGCGAGCAAGTGAACAGAACACGGCGACTGCCATACTTCATACATCACTTCGAAAACTTTGGATAAATCTACAATTTCACTGCACTGTCTATTGTCAGGTGATAATGACCCCTTTGTCACTGAGATTCATGCTGAATTTGCGTGGCTGATTTTGTAACCACCACGTACCCTAATTTTAGGCCCTTCACCTTTTCTTTACTACTGGGTTGATTATAAAATAGTACAAAAATATCGAATGTGCATTTCAGTGTACAAATATTCATTGTTCATTAAATTAAATTAAATTATTTATGAATAATACTCAAAATATCTAAGTAAAATTCATTATTTATATAACTTCTTTTAACGGAATCAAACATGAGATGCTATTTTGTAAATAATGTAAAAATCTTGATTTGTAATTAAAATGAATTAGTTTAATATTTTTACGAATTTTCTACGTTTATTTAGTTGTAGTGTAAATAAATATTTAAATTAAATATTGTGTTATTATTGGATATATATTTGTTAAACCCCTTTGTATAATGGTATTAGGTTCAAGATACACCAACATTAAATAAAAGTTTGGCTCATTCAGTTATTGCCGTAGTTATAAGGGTGAGGTTGTATTGTAGAATCAGCTGTTTTACTAAACCGCCAGCTGTTTTACAAAATAGCTCCATTATGAAAAACAACTAAATAAGGTTCAGCTGGATTGTCATTGCGTTACGTACGACAATACTGCTACCCACGTTTAGACGTAATGTAAAAAGTCTTCAACCAAAATTCAAAAATAGGTGCGACGACGAGCGAAGCTTGTTAGGTTTACATTTAAGATAAAATAAGGAGCCGATCGAAGCAGAGCGGAACAAGACGACTCCTGTAGTCTTTAACAAAATTTACAATCCAACGTTTAATTTGACAAAGTTTTACAAAGCCGCAAATGTTCCTATAATCCTGCGTGCTAACGTTTAGCGGTTTTACAACAGAGCTGTTTTGTAAAACATCTAGTTGTTTTGTAAAACCGTGGATTTTACAATCCATCTGCGACATACATATTTAGAATAAAAAATGTTTATCCCAAAAACACAAATTAAATTATATAAAACATTCACTATAAATATGGTACACGACGAGGTATCCGGACACACTTCAAAGACTCAAAGTACCCCGGCATGCTTCAAAGTTCTAAAGTTTAATTTTGTAATTCTGCAATCAATAAACGGATCGTGCTTGATAAAAAAAAGTATGGAAACAAAGGTATTGAACAACCCATATACTCAGTACTGCTAAATATATGTATGTCAGTTGAAAATTAGGCGAGACCATTTTTTTTTAATAATTCAGCATTCAATTTGAGCAGTTCATTCTGAGTACCCACGCTCAGGTGCGTGCCCAGCGGGGTCATGACCCGTCCCCCAAAAATCTTAGCAGGTTCAGAAAAAAATTATCGTTCATAAAAATTAATTAAAATATAACATATTTCCGTATAATTAAAGAAATCTTCCACCGAATCTCCCCCTCCTGTATTGAAAGCTGAGCACGCGCCTGCCTACGCTATTACGAATTCATATATTACAATAAATAGAGGAGGTTACTGATTGGACTGTAAATTGGACTATACCATTACTGTATACATTCAGCTGGGCCCATAGCATAGTCTTTAATCGCGCGTAACGCCACTATATGAATCACAAGTGCAAGGAGCGTGACGAAGTTTAGTCGCAAAAACATCGTGTCACGTTTCTCGCACTTGTGATTCAATTAAGTCGCATCGCACGCGATTAAACACTATGCTACCAGGCCTTGGTATATGCTCTAAGATTTACTTGGAAGATATTGATAATGAAATGCGATTATAATTTGAGATTACGATGCACACTCAAAGTAAAAGGTAAGACAAGACAACAGCCTTGCAGATCCCTCACAAATTATACTACTGCAATTAAGGTCAACACCTGCACCTATTGCCACCTCTGTACTCTTTTGGTACAAAATGTAGCAGATTGTGAAACAATGAGTGTATTTCCGATGGCCTTCATCTACGTAAGAAGTTGGAATTATGTGTCCGCTTTATTATAATAATCAACCGTGAAGCGTATGTCACTTCATACAATGGCGAGATTATGTCAAAACTTGGTCATCTGGCTAAGCTACTCGTTTACCAAAACACAACAGTCCAGTGCTTTTTATTCTTGCAGCTTTTCTTGCAGCAAAACTTTGCTTAGGTACCAAAAGTACGCAGGGTTATGCTTGTATTTGTCTAATTAATTAACGCATAATCGATAAATGTACGCAAGAATAAAATTAGTTGGTGTATTCTCGTGTAGTCCTTAAAGCATCGTAATTTATATCTATCTTAACTTCACTATATACACTTTAACTAACGAAAGTCGTTGCCAATTTTTTTTTTCTTCTATCCGTTACAAAACAAAATGGGCTGATTGAGTTGTTTTGTAGAAGAAAATTATTAAATTATGTAAGTCGGGAAGATACTCCACGGGAAATAAAGTGAACAGGATAGATAGCAGGTGTATAAGAGGCGCAGGTGTGCAGCCCTTAGATCGGACTGCATATATACGCCTTTTGCGGTCGAGACCCTCGGGCCGTGGGGTCCAGATGCTAAGTTCCTTTTTAAAGAGTTATCTACGCGCCTAATCGACGCTTGTGGGGACCCGGAGGCTGGCGCGTATCTTGGCCAGAGAATCAGTCTGGCCATTCAAAGAGGAAACGCTGCCAGCTTTCTACCCTTCTACATGAGACGGTGGCGATCTAGATAGGATTTTTTATTTAGTTTAGTTTATTTTTATTAGACATAGGTTTTATATGGGTTTTGTCAGTGTTTTGTTTTGGGAAAATTTTATTTTATATAGGTTATCCTACCTATAAAAATCTTATTTAAGTATTATTTTGTTCAAATATATATTTTTTAAATCTCGTCGAATAAAATATTACTTCCTTTTATTGATTCGTTTATTTGTAGCATTATTGACAAATAATTGCAACACATTTGTGAGCATATTTTTTTAAAGAGAATGACAACTTTATTCATTATCTTAATTTATTCGTAGTGCCGTTGATAGAAGACCAGCCCCCCTATTCTGTATCTTAAGTTGCCAACTGGACAGGGTGGCTATCGTCAAAAACACAGATAAAAACTAAACTTTCAAAATCGGTTTTAGTGGGTATTGAACTATTTACGAACTGTGTCGTCACTTCAAGTGCTAACATGCCCTTAGAAAATCGGAATTCGATAGTATATCTATGTTTTTGATGATAGACACCCAGTCCAGAAGGCAACAAGAGATACATAATAGGCCCGCTGCTGTATCTTTGGCTGCCGACTAGACTAGACTGGGTGCCTATCAACAAACACATAGATAAAAACTAAACTTTCAAAATTGCCTTTAGTGGGTATTGAACTATTTACGAACTGTGTCGTCAATTCAAGTGCGAACATCCTTAGACAATCGGAATTCGATAGTATATCTATGTTTTTGATGATAGGCACCCAGTTCTGTAGGCAACTAGAAATACATAATAGGCCCGCAGATTATTAACCTCGCGTGACGTGATTTGTGGGACGGTATAAATCACGTGACTTGAATTGGGAGAGGAGGGAGTAGTAGTTGAGTGTCACAAAGGTGACACGAAGGGTGAGCTCCAATAGGTAATGAGTTATGGGGGGTCGAATGTAGCTCGTGATTCGTGTAATGGCTGCATGGCGCGCCGGTCTTTTCTTTTCACACACTGCCATGTGTCCAGATAAAATATTTCTATCATGAATATGCATTTTGTAACATCTGTAAAATGTATTTTGTTTTTTTAATAATGTAAATATACTGATAAATATGATAATTCAAATATAACGTAATCTCAAGATATATTTCGGGTACGACCTGGACCCGGCATCAGTTGAGTTTTAATTAAAATAAATAGACATTGACATAATATATGATAGAAGAGCACATGACATAATGACATATAAAACCTAGACTATTTACAATCTCTCTTAATATTATCTTATATGATGATATACATATACAAGGTGTAACAGAAAGGTGTAACCATATTTGAAGAGCTTATTATGTCAATGGTATAGAACAACTTTTAATATGGAGACAACCCTGAAATCTCAAAAAAAATATCTGCCCTTCCATACATTTCGACCGAGCGGCATTGCATTTTTCTATGAAACGGTAATTTTTTTTTTCGAGATACAGGTTTTGTTCCATAGTAAAAGTTGTTCTATACCATTGACTGAATAAGCTCTTCAAATATGGTTACACCTTTCTGTTACACGTTGTATATATATATATGATTATGGTGATGATGATGATGATGATGATGATGATGATGATGATGATGATGATGATGATAATTTTAGTGTTGCTTGTTTAAGCCGTCGCCTGTAAAATGTATCCCAGCCATGATCTAACTAAACTATACGATCAATCTATTGTGACAATAAGAGAGTTAAGGCAAGTAAAGCAAGGTTTGGATCTTAATCTTAAGCTGTCATTTGTCTGCGGTTGGTTGGTGTTAGTACACTGCACAAACCACAAGTAATACAGTTTCACAAGGGCCACCTCGGCTTCACCTTGACCCTTGCGGGTTTATTGTTTTTATTGTAGTTTAGTCTTCAAATATTTAGAATAATATTAGAATTAAACAACACGTGATTTTTCCCATTGAAGTAAGGATATTCTGATAAGGTATAAGAATATAAAAGTGTATTATCGATTGTAAAACTTAATTGAGGATTCCAAAATTTCTAAAAATTCAAAAAAAATATTTAAAATAAAATTTCTATCCTATTCTCTAGCAAAGAAAATTTTCTACGGATTCCTCACAGTTTAGAAAAGACTAAGCATTCACTAGAATCTAGAAGATAACTGATTTAAATAATAGTTACTAGACTAGATCGAAACTGTTGCGAGCGTTTCGCGTAAATCTTGATTGTAAGGCACTTACCACACAGCCGCGTTCTGCGCTTCGCGATCACTGTAATCTATGCGACCTGCGGGCCTATTATGTATCTCTAGTTGCCAACTGGACTAGGTGTCTATCATCAAAAACACAGATATACTATCGAATTCTGAATGTCAAAGGAAATGTTCGCACTTTAAGTGACAACACAGTTCGTAAATAGTTCAATACCCACTAAAGGCAATTTTAAAATTTCAGTTTTTATCCATGTTTTTGATGATAGGCACCCGGTCCAGTTGGCAACCAAAGATACAGAATAGAGGGGCAGGATCATTATACAAGGAGACCGCGAGAACTCGCGTTCTTTTGTTTGAACCGTAGAACGCCGAACACGCTCTGTGTGGTCGGCACCTAAGTACGAAATTACAAAATTATTTGTATCTTGAATTAAGAGGCTATGCGAATTTTATTTTTATCACTGTCATTCCAAGCGAAAACGAGAGGGGAGAGGGGCGCATTCAGGGCGAAAGGAAAAAAAGTTAGTTTTATATTTTTATAAAAAGAAAACTAAGATAGCTAGCAAAATTTCCAAAAACATATATTTAGATATGGTTGAAACCCATTTATTAAAATATAATTAAGTTCTGTACATGGTTTCTATTTGTCAAACGAGGAGAAAAAGGTTTGAAGATCTCATTTCAACAATTATTTTTATAGAGAAAATGCATACAAACATGTTTTCCAAAAAAAAAATCCTAGATTATATAGTCAAAATGCATATAAAATTTTGCAAATTTTTCGTGTGTTGAATACACAGAAAAGAAGCACCCGTATTTTTTTTACATATCGCCTTTAATATTGTAAGTAGGGTAGCAAGGAAAAAAATGTTAGAAACAGACATTCTACGAGGTTCCCTGGGACGCAAAAACATAAATAAAGTACCCCAGCACAGGTAGCTCGCGCGGTAACGTTGAACTTCGTTTGTCACTAATTTATCGCGCACGTCGACCAATCATATAGCGTATTTTGGTCGATGTGCGCGATAAAACGCGTGACAAACGAAATTGCCCATTATCGTATGCTACGAGCGCAGGAGTAACTCGGGCTTTAAACCATTAAGCCACGTTTAATTAAGGCTATAGTTAGTAGTAGAGTAACTTGTATAACTATCTATTCAAAATTTTATCGCTATTCACTTTTAACCATCTACATACCTGCGTTACAATTTTTAGTAAATACCATCTTGCAATCGTTTACATTTGGCTAATAATAAATAATACTTTTAACCCTCGCACCCAACTTTCTAAGCTATATAAATAATAATAAGTTTATGGTTTTGAATCTGAACTTTAGATGATACTTTTTTTTATTATTATTATCAATATACACAAATAACACACAATATTACATACATTTTAATCAAGATATATTGCGGGACCCACTGGGCCCGGCATCAGTTGAAATAATAATAATGATGACTTATTATTACTAATGACAGTATGGTTGTTTTATCGGTCATGAGTATGACAAGTAATAATGACAGGATGACAATGAGAATAAAAAGAAAACTACCTGTTTTATTAAAATCTAAACTTTTTAACTTAATGGAGAGGATATAAAAAAAAATACTTTTTATGGAAAAATTATGAAAAAAATATTTTTTTCACAGATACTGTCAAGATTCGCTATAGATAAACTCTAAGCCCCATTTGCACCGTACAACATAACCCAAGTTATAGTACTCCAAAGTAATAATGCGCATACAAATCTATAGCCGAGCGACCGCACGTACCACGTGACCGTATTGATTGTATAGAAAGTGTAAGGAAATACGAGCTTTGCCGAACAGTGGCGAAGATTTGTATGCGCATTATCACTTTGGGAGCACTGTAACTAACGTTTTATGCTTTGTCCTTATTTCTATAATTTGATGTGACAAGGACAAAGCATTAAAAGTTTGTTAACCTGGATTAAGTAGCTTGTTGCAAGTGGGCCTAAGTTAAATGATTTCACAAAAATATCGAAACAATATCACGCGCCTGTCAATCTGTATCGTGAATCGATTCATCTATTTATTCATTGGCATAAAATATTCTACTTGATTGAAGCGATAAGACTGTAAAATCTCTAACGCAGTTTCGCAACTAAAGCGAGAATGTTTCCTATATTACAAAAAGATTACAAACCAAAACTACGTAATCAAGTACTTGTGAGAACAATAAAATCAACATTGTAACAATAGATCCCGATCTGGTCGTCTAAGTAACCTCTCACCTTTCATAAGACCTTTAGTTGTGAACAAAAACTCATTGCGAATAGAAATTGAATCTGTCGGTCTGTCAGTTAAGTATAGCAATAGATAGATTATATTTTCGGTGATAGGTCACTCACTACTGGCCAAATAGAGTGTGTTAAACAGTTTCATCAGATAAAGTAGCCGTCAATAGAAATTGTGGACTATGTAAACAAAGCGCCATGTTGTCTTTGTCTATGAATAGGTGAACTATCTAGAGATGGGTAAGTATGTGATTAAAATATGTTAGGTGCATAATTAATTTTCTTTATTTGATTTATCGCTAAAATATTCTGATGAATCGCTAGTCAAATCGATCACACAGCTCTCGATAGAATCACACACACGTTTATGTCAAAGATTATGAAGTAACGCTGTCAAAAAAAAATGACGGAATAAAATAGCATCACGAATAAAATAGATTTATATTCAAATAGATTCGTACATCACCAATTTTCAAAGACAATACAGATTCGATGAGAAAAAAATATGACAGCAATCTCGACGCAGTACAGAATTGACTATTGATTCTATGATTTTCCGTAATTAACTGGTGATTATTGAATATTTCATGATGAAATACAGTGAATGTCTGGTAAGACTTGATGCTTCATGATTTGGAATAATGTTCAGTGAGACTCCGTGACAGAACCTTGAGAAAAATTGAGAAAACGGTTTGTTTACATAGTCCACAATTTCTATTGACGGCGACTTTAGTTCCTCTGCTGTAAGCCTGTAATGTTGGCTCCCCTGCCTGTCAATTGGGTTGATTCGATAAAACAAAATTGTATGTCTATGAATTGGTCATTAGATGAATTGTTACTTACCAACATTATGGCTGAAGGAACTACCTCTATTTGATGAAATGCTTATTGCGTTTACTTTGAAAAGGCATAAAAAACCACACAGAGCGTCAAACTCATTTGTCTCCTGAGGCGAAACAAGGTTCCGCCGATTGTTTTCATCAACCCTCAGCAATTTTCTTTTGGGGACTTTTAGGTTACCTAATTATAACACAATACAACACAAATAACCTTATTTACCATAAAAAATATCACTAAATTACATGCTTTGTTATCTAATTGCATCCATCTTCGACCTACATACTACATGCTTATTGTTAAAAATATGAATAACAACAATGAATTTGAAAATATGTCATAGCAGCGGTAGCTTAGTAGAAACTTTATATTCTCTGGTAGAAGGGTCATTCCCATCGGATCACTGGTCGGTTGCAGCTACAAAATTCATGTATTTTTTTCCCCAAACGACCAGTGAGCCTACGCGTCTATGCATGTGTGCATCTGTTTTCGCTCCGTCGTCGAGTCGGCCTTCTGGTAGTATCTATTTTGTGCGTCGAGCTTGCACCAATAAGTTTTTGTAGTTTATGTACCACATACTGAACGGTAAACATGGGCGATTATGAATGACAGAAATCGATTTACTCGATTATGGCAGTCATTCGAAAGGTTCGATTATTCCTCGTTTTTGAAAGATATGGAGGAAACAAATATTAATTTGACATAAAATTGGTGTCGTATATCGGATGACAACTAAGTCTTTGAAAGCTGTTGGAAAATGTCAATTAAAAGATTTCACAAATAGGCAATTTTCTCTTTTAGCGATTTTCAACACATACGAGTACGTTCTGAAACCGATTGCGATTGTGACGGTTGCATTTCTTTATTCACTTGCATAAAAAGCTTTTCTTTTCCTAGGGTATTACCGCATTAGCATCAAATCAACGCTAATTACGTCTATAAGCAGCAGGGAAATGCTTGCCAAGCGGAAAATGATGACTTTGCTCATCGACTGTGGGTTCTCCCTTTCTTATATTCAATTCTTTTTCCGTATAAAAGTTTAAAGGTATTTTATCTACACAGGTGCGTTCCATAAGTAATGTAACAAACTCATAAAAAACTATTTATTGAACATATTCATGCAATACGTCAAAAATCTTCAAAGTAGTACCTTCTTGCGTCGATATATTTCTGGAAGCGGTGTTTAGAGGGTGGGAAGACATCCTTGAAGGCCGTCTCCGGGATGTTCTTTAGAGCTGAGGTGACATGGGTCTTTTATATTAGATAACACCCCGACTGTCTGACTGACTGATCAATCAACGCCTAGACCAATCGGCTGGACCTAGAAACGTGAAGTTTGGACAAAACATGTTCCTTGTATGATCGCTGTATTGCCCGCTAAGAAGAGATTTTAGGAAATTCCCACGGGATTGAGCCGATCCACGTAAGCTTACCATGTCAAAAAAAAGAAAAACTGGAGAAAATTCCGGACATTTTCTTCAAAAGTTCTATTTTAGCGGCATGTTGATTTCATATCCCGTAATATAATTTTAAAGATGTGACTTGTGTCATAATATCTACAGTACTCTCAAAGTAATAATGCGCATAGAAATCTAGAGCCGAGCGACCGGACGTACCACGTGACCGTATTGATTGTATAGAAAGTGTAAGGAAATACGAACTTTGCCGAACAGTGGCGAAGATTTGTATGCGCATTATCACTTTGGGAGCACTGTACTATTATTCTTATGGAATTGCATGACGTGTGAAATGTTTGATAAAACTATTATAAAAAAAACAGAAGTGCAGCAGGGTACATCTGGGAGTCCTAAATAAAAAAATAATTCTTAAAAGAAAATATGACAAAAATAGTACTATTTTGTACATTTACATTTACATAAATTCATTTCTTTGTTAGTTAATATGATAATATATTAGGTAGGTACAACCGACAGTTGTTGATTGGTTTACGTTGATTAGTTACGCTCGTATGTAAAGGTTAACGAGGTACCTAAGGTGTTTGTCGGTAAAATGTTTGAGTCTCAACCGAATCGACTGTTGTGAGAAAAAATAAAACAGATCAAAATTAATTAAAAACATTTTATTTTATTTATACTTTCATCCTTCATCTGTTTAAAAATTCCGGACATCCTAGAATTCCGCCCGCATTCCGGACAAATAACAAAATTTCCATTTTTTCAAAATTATTATTACATATATTTTTATGAGATTAAATTTGACTTGTAAAAAGTGTATTATACAGGGTGAATTTTTGAGACGGGACAGTAGGGGCAGGTACCTTAACCGTTATAGTTACAGGAAAACGCTTTTAGGAGACTATCCATAAATTTTTAAGATATTCTGAACTGCATTTACAGATTTTGGAAAAAATGTACAGTCAGCAAGAAAATTGTCATTTTAAACAAAAACTTTTTTTATGCCAATCGATCCTGTTTCTTATTAGGATCAAAAGTCTCTACTGGACCGACTGAGGTTTGAGTACTATAAATATCAGAAATCGCAAAAAACTTTTTCCATACATTTGTACGGAAATACAGGGGCATAAGATAATTACAGTTTTTGTCAAGCTGGCCTGGCTTAAGCGTGGCTTACTGTACCTAGAAGCAAAAGCGCCTACCTAAGTAGACAATCATCATAGTTGCATCGATATTTTTCTACAACATTAGAACTAAAACAAATAATAATAAAATAAATCATTTTAATATGTATTTTAGACACAGACAAACATAACTTACATTTAGATGATCTACGAAATAAATTGCTCAAAATGACCGCCGTTTCCACGAATACATAATCCTCGTTTTTGTACTGAGCTAGTAGCAGCCGATAATTTTCTTGGATGGATATCATTTAAAATCCTTTAGGTAGCCCCACAGAAAAAAATCGAGAGGCGTTAGATCTTGTAATGTATGAGAAAAGTTTTTCGCGATTTCTGAGATTTCTAGTACTCAAACCTCAGTCGGTCCAGTAGAGACTTTTGATCCTTATAAGAAACAGGATCGATTGGCATCAAAAAAAGTTTTTGTTTAAAATGACCATTTTCTTGCTGACTGTACATTTTTTCCAAAATCTGTAAATGCAGTTCAGAATATCTTGAAAATTTATGGATAGTCTCCTAAAAGCCTTTTCCTGTAACTATAACGGTTAAGATACCTGCCCTTACTGTCCCGTCTCAAAAATTCAACCTGTATATACCTACTTTGCAAAATAAACTATTTGAATTTCAGTTCCGGATATGTCCGGAAAATTCCGCACATGTGGTAACTCTAGATCCACGCGAGCAATGCTCAGGGTGTCCGCTAGTTTATCATAAAGTACTTCGCAAGCAAGAAAATACTTATACAGATTGTAACAGTAACGTACTACAAAACTATCAAGTAACGTTCGACTGATTATACACAACAGGAATTACTTTTTATGGTTCCGTACCTCGAAATGAAAAAACGGATCCCCTATAAGATCACTTTGTCTGTCAGGACCTTTTCGCTCGAGCCCCGTATGAGATACCAAGTTGAAACTAAGAAATCTACGACTCCATGGTGCTGTAAAAAAATCAGGCTCTTAACTCAACGTCAAAAAAGTTATTGCACTTTACATAATCAATTTCATGCACATTTTTGACACTTGCAAGGGAATCAAAACCTATAGGATAAGGCACTTCTAGTTGATTTAGAAACTTGAAACTTCGTTTACAAGTAGGTTTTATAGCACACATATAGGAAAAATTCTAAAAATTATAAACATATAGTTATTTTGAAAGTTATTGTAGACTAACTTAATTAGACTCTTTAGGTACACAGAGTTTAATAGATCGTAAGTGTCAAGTTAAGTTGGAATATCATAACTGCAAGTTGAATTGTATTTTACCATGTTTTTAGGGTCCCGTACCCGTATCGCATTATGTGCGAGCCCGACTCGCACTTGGCCGGTCTTTTTCTATGACATGAAAAAAATAATTCACCTTTCTTTAGAAATTTTCCAGCAGATGCGTATGTAGGAGGAAATAATTGCCAAAGAAGAAAACAGCATAATGTTGTTTGTGTTTTGTAATACGTCAATGATGAACCTAGCACGTATAAATTACGCAAATATCCAACAAATTGACAAATTGCTAAACCTTTTCATAATACGTTGATATGTTTAATAAAATTGATCGCTAGCGTGGTTTCTCAATTATTACAGAACCCTAATGATCAAGGGGCGGGCGGTATGTTCCGCTTAGATGCGTATGCACATACCAGCTCGTGCCAAGTCTAATTTCGTTTCCTGATTGTAAACACAAAATGATAATTAGGTTGTGCAATCTTGTTGCGGTTGACTTATAGATGCAGGTGTTTATTTTGACTAAATTCTCAATTACTAATTTGCCAGAATTGTGCAACCTTTTCTTATTTCATGTTTCTTTGCATAGTATTTTTAGTGTAGATTTTGTCTTCGCACGTTTTAAATAAATAAATAAAAATAAAAATCATTTATTTCAAAACTGGGTTCCATAAAAAAAACATAACATCATACACAGGAAAATGAGAAAAATAAAAATACAAAAATGTCACAAACAGTTTGAATTAAAACTCATAGAAAACCAGGATAAAGCAAATTTATGAAGCGGTATACAGATACAGTGCTGAAACTAAACAATATTTATACTGCAATAAAGTGCAAGGAAATGACTTGACGTTTGTGCTATTTAAGGCATTATTTCCCTCATATATGGGGTCATATTTTCTTCCGGAAAGAAACTTCAAGCTTTTCACTCTATACATTGCGAAGCAGTTAAGCACAAAACTTAGCTGCCACTTCCTGTCTCTAGTTGACGCCATAGAGACAAGAACAAATTCGAATTTCTCGTCAATATCACATACTCATCATTACTATGCCAATAGAGAACAATAAACACCGTAGAAAGGAGGTTTTTCTACGTAAAACTCAATTATGTAACACAATGTAATTACCAAAACGGTGACGTTGGATGTTGTAACGCACGATACCGGCTGTCTAAGTGCCTATTCCCATTGATTTATCTGAGAAAAAAGTTATTTTATCCATGTTATCTGACGAGGGAATAGAAGAAATGACTGGTTGTCCCTTTCTATCTCGCTTTCGTTCCGCGAGAGGTTTTAGCAGCGCGAGAGTGAAGGCAGCGTCGCTTTTCAGTCAAGCGCGTGGCGGCGACAACGACGCGACTCGAGGCATCGTTGCGCGGCCTCCAAACGATAAAATACAATAATTTTTACGTTGTGCTGTGCTCGGATATTAACGGATGACGAATATGTGTTTGCTAGGATTCAAGAGCACGGATCACGCATAGCGGCAGGTGAATATTATAATCAATTAAACTGTCGGTGAAGTCGGCGGCTCGGCGAAGGCGCCCGCGCACTCGTGTCGCGACCCCGAGCCCGACATCCTTGTCCTCAATTAAAACAATTTACGGCAGCTCATGTTTGAATTATACATTTCTTGACTCGTTATTAACGCGATAAGTATGCTATTTACGCTCATATTTTGCACTTGAGCAGTAATTTGCCGTTTTAATCCATTAGGACTTGATGCGCGCGTTGATGTCTTCTGTAGGGCCTGCTAAATGTACCTCAGTATCGATTAGAACGTAAAGCTTCTGATAGAGACAAATTATATGATCTTAAAGATTTTCAAGGTCTCTTTTATTGTAATTACTTACTTGGGTTGGAGAATGGACAACAAATCATACTAGACTAGGAGGGTACAGTCGGTAACCCTATGTATCGAGTAACAAGATGGGACTAATTTGTAGTTGTGTAGAAAAAAACTACATCTAAATAAATAAAGTTGACTGAGCGCAACCTGGAGCATTTTGTTTTTGTTTACATAATGCTCCAGGTTGTGCCCAGCTAACCCCGTTTATTTTGATGTCTAGTTTTTGTTTCTACACAACTACAAATTGGTAATATCTTGCTAAAAACAAAGCAGATTCGTTTTTTTTTTTTCAAATAAATAGTTCTTCGATAAAATCGGGGATGACTCACGTAAGTACCAGCATAGGACGCGCAAACCTTATTTTAAGCACTTTTTGATACGCTCTATCGAACGTAGCAGGGCCCTATTAACAGACGTGATTTTTTAACAAAAGAAAAGTTTTTTTTGCTGTTTGTACAAAACGCTCCAGGGTGTGCTCAGCCAACCCTTTTGATGTAGTTCTCTTTTCTACACATCTCGATACATAGTGCTACCCACGGTACGCCCGTAGTTTATACAACTATGACTTGAAATTTCAAAAGCAGGGCTTATACTAATCTTATACGGGTATTATTACTACAGAAGATAAATCTATCCTAATCCATTTGGCCATGGTTGTGGTAGTAACGTGTACAGATAAGCGAATTTGTGTGTGTTGCGCGTTTTGTAGCGCTTCCGAGGTTACGCAGATTAGAAAAAAGTGCATGTGTACGTATTCAAGGGCGTACGCAGGGGGGGCAGGTAGGGGAAGCTGCCCCCCCCCCTGGACAAAAATAGCCCCCCCCTGGGCTGAAAACGAACTATTGTCTTAAAAACATACTGTAGGTAAGCTATATACATAGGTAGGACTACTGAAAATCCGCGGAGACAAATTTTTTAAAGATAAATTTGATATAGAAAATACATATTTACGTAGTGTTCAATAATTTGTTTGTCTTTTTCGTTTTAGAACCTATGCCTATATTATTGAGTTTCTGCCCCCCCTCTGAGTGAAATCCTGCGTACGCCCTTGTACGTATTACCATAGATAAATTCCTTTATTTATCTATGGTATTACTACAACTATAAACAAATTGACATGCTAAGATAGAATATCTTTACGTAAAATATAACAGCAACCATAATTTGCATCCGCTGTTCGTAGTTCAATGTTGCAAGAGGCTTAATGATGTGTTGAAACATTTTTTACAGTTTCAAAATATCAGCCCATTCCGTCCCTAATATGAATTACTATAATGAAATGTTGTAATATTATGCTGTTTATCCGTATCAAATCTAATTTACTTTTGTAGGGCGACCATTTTGAGTGTTCAAAATACGTCACAATGGTGTTAATGTTTGAAATAGAAATCTTTAGGTTAAAACCTTTAGAGGTTTTAAAAAATTTAGGGTTTCATGCAGAAAGACAATCAAAGTGCTGATAAGTTTTAGTTTTCTGTTTAGTAACAATAAAAAATTAATTAATTAATTCTTTATTTACCAGACAAAAGTCCAAAATTGCAAAAAAATTATAATTTAAGATTATATGAATTCCATTCAATTAAATAATATAATATAATAATAACTGTATAATGATATATATAATCTCTAACTTTTTGTTGGCACAATTTAAATGATGTCGGATGGTTAAATCAGCCTCCTAATTGGATGGCTAGGTTGTTCATTAAATGGTGGCATCCAATTAAATGCCTAGGCTGCTCGTTCCATAATGAGTTAAGAGCAGTTTCGCAGCCAGATTATGAAAAACCAGCCTTTTTTAATTAATCAAAACAGAACACTTAAATTCAAAAATTCACTCAATAGTTATTCAACAAAACCTTATTACCTATGTATCGTGAATCTTACTATCACATAGTTACCATTGGTTTTCTTAACGGGACACCTGACGCTAGAACATCAACAACACCAGGTTTTCAAGGGTTCATTGGAAGAAAATAGGTCTCTCCTCAGATTGAAGAAAATATATTTGATTTATCGTTCTTTTATTCCACCTATAAACAATGTACTAAGATTTATACTTTTGTCAAAAAAAAAATGTTTTCCACCCTCTTTTTTTGGTTTTCAAACGTTCGTTTCAAAAACGCGGTTAAGAGATCAACTTGATTTTTTTTTATAAAATAGGCAATGGAAATATGAAGGCATTTTATTAGACTTATTGTGCTGGATGGGTAATAAAAAAGTTGCTAGGGTATGCCATCCTCTTAAATTAAAAAAAATTGAAATTCTAATTTAGAGAAACCAATGGAAACTTTGCGATGGCAGCATACACAATACATAGGTAATAAGGTTTTGTTGAATAACTATTGAGTGAATTTTGAATTTAAATGTTCTGTTTCGATTGATTAGAATAAGGTGGGTTTTTCAATCTTAAGATACTCGTACCTCTCCTTTGGCTCCGCTGTTTAAATTTTATTAACGTTTGTTTCGTTTTCTTACAAATAATACTTATCAAAACTATTACTTATATAACAATTTTTTTCTAGCAAGATGATTAATAACAGCTGTTCTGACCGGTACGGTTAACAGGTTGTGAAAAGTCGACGCTGTATATAACGGTTTTGACACAAAATAACCATATATTTTGTGGTTTTAGGTTGTATTGTGTATGCTGCCATCGCAGTTACCAATGTTTTCGATTAGAATTTCAAAATTTAAAATAATAGGTAATACGGTTTTGTTGAATAACTATTGATCAAATTTTAAATTTAAGTGTTCTGTTTCGATTAACTAGAAAAAAGCGTGTTTTTCTCAATCCGGCTGCCTAACGGCTCTTAACCGTTACGCTTAACTATTTAGCGAAGTAAGCATCCTCTAGCCATTCAATTGGTGGCCAGTATTTTATAAACAGCCTAGCCATTCACTTTAACAATAGGGCGAAAACATAATAAATATAGAAGATGGAAAGTTAAGATGCATAAAGGGCAGCAACAAGAAAAGTTTTAGCTGAGGAAAACGTACTTAAGACTTATACGACTAAACCCTAACGGTTGGAATATTTGCATTCATAGATTTACAAAGTTACAATCTCCGAGGAGATTAACAATTTCACAAAAAAAAATACTCCAAATTATAGTGCTCCTAAACTTAAGGTTAGTCCACTAAGTGCGTTTTCTTGTAGCTACATATAACGTTTCTGGTAGCTGCCCTTTATGCCCTATCTTCACTTTACATCCTATACAAGGTGACTTTTTGATCATCGTCCAAATTCATACTGGCGGCTTGATAAGTGATCAGTATCATGGATCAATAACAATGTTTGTAAAATTCGTAAAATGAAATGTCGACTCCCCATAGTGATTCACTTGGTACTGGAAGTGAATTACTAATGGGAAGTCGAAATTTCATTTAACGAATTTCCCAAAAATTGTTATTGATCCAAGATACTGACCACTTATCAAGCCTCCGGTATGAATTTGGAAGATGATCAAAAAGTTACCTTGTATATAAATGCAAATTCATCCATGGTAAGGATAAAATGACAACAAAAAAGGATAAAAGTTCCTTCGTGAGATATGAAAAATCTTATAATTAATGCTAAGTCATTAATAATGACCCAAAAAATCAAAAAAGTAACTAAATATAATACGACCAGCCCCCCTATTCTGTATCTTTGGTTGCCGACTGGACTGGGTGCCTATCATCAAAAACATAGATAAAAACTGAACTTTCAAAATTGCCTTTAGTGAATATTGAACTATTTACGAACTGTGTCGTCACTTCAAGTGCGAACATATCCTTAGGAAATCGGAATTCGATAGTGTATCTATGTTTTTGATGATAGGCACCCAGTCCAGAAGGCAACTAAAGATACATAATAGGCCCGCAGTTGTAAGTTTTCACTGATAGAAGCATATTATTCAAGTATCATCAAGAAAAAAGGTTTTACAGTCTGGTAAGGTTTTACAGATTTGAGCAACAAGTAAACCTTACTACACTGTATTCTACAGTAATGTCTATTGCACATGGGGTGCGGTGGGGATATCCAAGGGGGCAATTAGATTTCCGAGTCTGTCGAATTAGCCTTCTCGACCATAAAAACCTGTTTTATCTGTCAAACTCCATACATTTTCGCTCGAGTTTTGAATTCTCGCTTCGACTGTTTCTCCGGAATAGCCCCCTAGTAACAGCACTCTACATTTTATCTGTTATTTATTATCGAGTCTCGAGATTTATGTCTACCGGGGATCAAACTTTGCCTGAAGCTATCACGTTACAAAGCAATTGATCTAGTTCACTATAGTTGAGAAGGTTGTAAAACATAGTGATAAATCGTACATTTGAATGTAGTCTGCAGCACATATTGTATATATCGTCCTAAGTTTCTTTTTAAGGTTCCGTATCTTAAGAGCGGTTTCGCAGCCGGATTGTGAAAAACCTGCATTTTTCTAATTAATCCAAACAGATTAAAATTCACTTAATAGTTATTTAACAAAACCTTATTGGTATTGGTTTCTGTAAATAAGAATTTCAAAAATGTTTAATGTAAATAATTTTGAAATGCGCTGTTAAGATCACTTGATATCCGTATGTCCATCTGTTTCCCAAAACGATATACGCAGGAATTTAAAATTTGGCACAAGCCCTATTCGCCTTGGCTGATGTTTTACATAATCATATTTCGAATTATTCAACATAACGTGAGAATAACGGCAAGAAAAAGTGGCGGTAGCCCAGAGGTAGAACGCTGGCCTCTCAATCTTGAGATCCAGGTTCAATTCCCGGTCGGGCATGCAAAATGAGTTTTTCGGAATTTATGTGCATAGTATTCATAATTACCACTTGCTGAACGGTGAAGGAAAACATCGTGAGGAAACCTGCATACCTTAAAAAGCGTGTATTTGTGCCCAAAGAACGTTGATAGAGCTCACCTCGCATCACGTTGGGACGTATTAATCGTCGGTGAAACGCGGGTGTAACGAGTGTGGACTGGAGATTCATATCATGACGATGTATTTATATTTGTATTTATTATGAGAATAACGTTAGAAAATCTTTGATCCACTGCGATAACTTACTCAAATATTTCGAAAAAAAACCTTTTACTTTACAGCACGTGTTACTCTGTTTATAGACACGTAACTGTCCCGCTCTGACGGTTGTGTGGAACAGTTTATTTTCTTTTTTTAAGGCGATACCAAAAAAAAAATAGGTTTTATCGAATCCATTTACCCCACTATAACGTCATCTATCTACGTATTTCATTTTTGGGTAAATGTTTATTGAGTATTTGATTAAGATTCTCACTAAAGAAAACGCGATTGGATGAAATTTTCTCGATAGAATTTAATTCCGAAAAGACCTCTATCAAATTGTTTTATTGTTTCCTGTAATTCTGAAATCCTAACTAATTTCATCGTAAAATTGCATTCAAAATTTGTAAAGTCTCCTTGAAAAATCTTTTTGACAAAATAGCTTAGTACATGTTATATTTATAAAAACCGACTTTTTGCTACTTTTCTACGAATCCGTCCCACTCGCACTGAGGGTTTTTTCGCATATGGAGTAAAAGGGACGCTAAAACTTTTACGTATCGCCTTAACAGAGAAATCGTGAACACTCGTCACCGTATGCCAACAAAGTGTAAGTAGGATGTCGTATATTAATGTCTGCCAGTAGTGCGCGAGTCCGACTCGCACTTGGGCGTTTATGTCAACTAATATTATAATAGGTATATTATATTATATAATTTGAAATTGCCGCAATTTTCTTACAGATTCAGTTCATAATTTCTGTAATTCAATAGCTATTTCCATTGTTTGTTTTTTGTTTGAAAGTTGATTTCACGGTTTTACATCTATGTATTAAGAACCCGGTCCGCGACGTCGACAGTTTTGATGCAAAGCATTTTGTTAAACATTTTTCTGGCCTTTATCACGATGTTTTTGTAAAAACCAAGGACATACACCACTTCATATTGGCCGTTTAAATGAATGCTTAACATTATTTGATTGAATTGTTTCTTTTTTGCAAATTATTTTGGTACTTACGAGCCCGTTCCGAATAGTTCTTCATAATGTCTAAGTACCAAAATAATTCGCAAAGGAGAAACAATATGAATTGGTGTATGTCCCTGGTTTTTACAAAAACATCGCGGTAATAATGAGAAAAATATTTAAAAAAATACTTCGCATCAAACGGACGAAAAATACGGAGCGGGTTCTTAAGTTTTGTTTTTATTTTCATAGAGGCGATTATATGTTGGTTCTTTGGCCTCTTGTTCTTGGACGCGTAATACAAAACAGCAAAACAACAAATTGGTGTGTTTTAAGCTAACACTGAAATATTTTGTAAGGATAAAAATATTGGATTTAGGTAACATCTCTTCAAATTTCTATTGCCTATTTTATAAAAAAAAATCAAGTTGATCTCTTAACCGCGTCTTTGAAACGAACGTTTGAAAACCAAAAAAAAGAGGGTGGAAAACATTTTTTTTTTGACAAAAGTATAAATCTTGAAACATTGTTTATAGGTGGAATCCCTAGATAAAAGATCGATAAATCAAATATATTTTCTTCAATATGAGGAGAGACCTAGTTTCTTCCAATGAACCCTTAAAAACCTGGTGTTGTTGATGTTCTAGCGTCAGGTGTCTCGTGAATGCCATCCGTTTCCATGATAAGATTCGTAATAATATTTTTAAAGCACACACTTTACATTTTTTTTTTAATGTTGCTGTTAGTTTAGTGTTGTCTCATTTATACACAAGAGATTAAAAAATTTGGATTTGTGTCAATCCTAAAACAATGCAATAATGTTAGTACTGAAAATTGAGTTTCCTTCAATTTTGCCATAAAAAAACAGCAATTTCATGGGTAATGAGTTAATATTTATTATTTCTAAACGTCTTACCTGTCTGTTTGAACGTTTACACAACTTGAGTACTACTAATTGCATTTTGATGTGGTGTTCAGAGTTAACTTATTGATATTTTGGAGACGTTTTGTAGATACTAAGCGCTGTGACTTTAAAATGATTATTTGTGATTTGTTTAGTAAATACGGCCGAGGGCACAGATTTTCGTTCTGCGATGCCGCAAATTTTTTGTTTAGACACGATTGAGTAAGAATTATCATATGAGGCTATTGTCAAGCAATCGTCAAATATGATGAGGCTTCATCATAACATTCCTTATTACGGAGTTCTTTACAAAACCTGTCCAAACAAATAAACCAATCAATCTTTGACAAATCCGCATTGTTGTCAATTTTAGTGACCTTAAGCTATGGAGTACTTATGTAATGTATACTAAATATATTGTGTAACACCATTACAGCCTATTGTTTTTGAAACCGTAAATACGGTCATAGTTTCTTAACAGATCTGCTTTAGCAGTTGTACAATTTAATCTTAAATTATTAAGGCGACGCCGCGAAGAATTGGCAGTTTTTGGAGTCGCTTTACTACGTTCAGTAAGAAACTAATAGTTTGATAAATTAGTATAACATTTTCGAAACAGAAACGCGATTAAAAATCTTTCACTTGATATATCTTCAAACACACGCTTCCTCATAGTTTGACAAATAATTATCATTTAAAGACCCCAAACATATTTTATTACATGGGTTTTAACAATATCTACATTTCTTACAAAAAAAAAAAAAAAAACATGTATCTATTTAATTAAGTAATTTATAACACCCATGTATTTATTTAGTTTATGACATATCTACACTTACACACTTACACTACACTTAACACACACCTTTTTTATTCTTTCTTTGTGCATGTTCTAGTTTTACTTGTAGTTTTAGTTTTAATGTAACTGTACTATACTTATTAGTTAAAATATGTTTCATATGTTTCATCATCATCACTTAGGTCTGGTAGCTTAAAACAATTGTAAATAAATGTGTTTCTGTGTAATTTTTTATCTGGGAGCCCGCGTAACAGACTTACAGTAATTGTAATTTTGATTTTCTTTTTTGGTAAATAAATTTTTAATACAGTTGCTCAAAAAGTGGCGTATTGCAGGGACGTATAGCGTTCGGGATGTGGGCGATTACATACTCGAGCTTTTTCTTTACCTTTTCCGAACTCGTGCATTCTCTTTCCCAACTGTCAAAATATTGTCTATTAAAAAGAAAAAAACCAACCACGAAGTTTTTACAAAAAAAAATCAAAGAAGTTTTTATGATTCATGCAAATATTTCTAAAAAGAAGCTACTATTTTGTTTCAATATCAGATTTAATGATTTGATTCAATGAGTTAGGTTAGGTTTCATTTCATTTCATCTCATTAAATTTCATTTTCATTTCATATCAATAAAAAAATTCTACTGAAGACTTGGCTCTATGGGCATAGTTCTCTTTGCCTAGCCAGAATGGGTGAAGAAAACAAAAAAAAAATCTCTGCTCATATTCTTTTACGGTTGGCGCCATTTTCCAAAAAATTTATTTGCGGGTTTAGTTGTTTGTTGCACAAAATGAGTAATTTCGACGATATTTTATTTGAATTGACACCACCGGAACTCAGTATAATTGCACAAAATGCTTTGGAGAAGTCAAAAAGTCGCTACATATCTACATACGACGAATTTATTGCGTGGAGTATTAGTTAGTTGAGTTTAGTGTGTTTTTGTTATTTTATTAAATTGCTTCATTTTTTCGCAACTGTATTAAAAATAGTTGTTCAGTACACGTGCGGAACCGTCATTGCAACTTGTTCCGACTGTCAACCCTCACCTTCGGCTGCGCCTCGGCTCGGGTAGACATTTGTCGGAACTCTTTGCAATGACAGGCTTTCCGCACTCGTAATGAAATATACTATTTTATGATTTGTAATTTGATTTGATTTAGTAATTGGAAATTTTTCTACTAATTTTAGTTTTTTTTTTATATTATAAAAATGAGCAATTTTTTATTTTTCTTTCTGAATGGGCCCCTCTCGCACTGAGCATTTTTCCGCTTGGAGTGACACTGCCCGTTGAAAACTCGATGCCTCACCTTAAGTGGATAAAGCAGTTTTACATCACAGGCGCCACGAGACACTAACTTTATCGTCGAGGAGAATACGTAGAGTATTTCACTCTCTGTGAGACAATAAAAAGCAAAACGGCTAGAAACAAAGTATTCAGGAATCAAATCACTTTCGTCACCGATATTTTCTTTTTTATTCGTAATATTTGAAATTTTTGTAATAAGTATTAGCACAGTGTTTTACGGCTTTCGCACCTTTTTTCTTTTTTTTTTGTGATGGCCGCTTAGACCATTACGTCAAAGGGTGGCCAGTTTGATTTTCAAATAAGTTCTTTTTGGTGTTGTTCGTAGGTCTCTATGGCAAGTTTCATCAAATATTGCTCGGGGTGTTCCAAATTTAAGTCACATTAGTGTAGCTTCGGTGTAACACGATTTAACTTATTCGACAGGACTTAACTTAATTTAAGCGTTTTGTCTCTTTCTTTCTGTATCGCAAAGAAGCAGACAAAATAAGGTTAGTCCTGTCAAATAAATTGTATTGCGCCGAATCAACACCAATATTGACCAAATTCGGACCATATGTTTTTCAATTGTCCTCTAAATGTTAACTGTCCTCCTATCTATCCCAGTCTAATTAAATCAAATGCCTTCCTTCTCATTAATATGTCATATTTATTATTTAATCGTACAAAATAATTATGTGAAACTATGATAGAAATAAATTTCTATGTTTTAACACTTTGCGATTTATCCATCGTAAAGAGATATAAATTAACATTTTATAATTGCAGTATAGAAACGCAGAAAGAAAAGAAAACATCACACGTGAAACATCACATGTGAAAAGTCAAAGCAAAATAAATATAGCAAAATGTTTCCTATCATAAAGGATATCAAATATAACTGTCTCTTTTTTACCTTTTTTTAATTGTACCGTACGTAATGAACAAACAGCGTCGGAAAGTCTGAATAACTAACCATGTCAGAATCTAACTTGACACTAGCAAAAATTGGCGCTTAAAATAACAGCCCTCGGCAAGACACAAAGTATTGTCCGGCTAAACCCTAGGGTTTTATTGTATATACTTATTACTTACTTTATGTTAGGTTTAGGTAAGGTAAAGTATAGGTTAGGTTTGCATTGTTGATCAGGTGATAAATAGATAGATAGATAAAACATTTATTACAGGTGGTTGAGAATCGTATACCAATAGTGCATTACGATCCGCTGATTTCGGATCCTTCATGTGATAAAGACTGGTCTGATGGCTGATCAACCGTTATGAACCCTAAGTTTTAACAGATCTAAAATTTGCAACAAAAGCTATAAAATCGGCACGACTAAAATTAGCACGTTGCTTTTTTGTTAGCATTAACGCTACCATTTTTATCGTTAACATCTTTTTCATTCCACCCAAAGGTTGCCTGGAAGATATTGCTGTTAGCAATAAGTGCCGCCTTTGTACACAATGTCTGTCTTTTATGTGAAAATTATGTTTGTAAAGGTACAAAAAGTGTAATAAATAAAATCTGTTGATCACCGACAAACTGATAATTATGTCTTTGTTTTCCGTTATGGTCTGTAGAGCATATAGTTCATTTAATTTTATCTTCGGTATCTGCACATTTTACTGGTAGAGTAGGTAAAGTTTGTATTATTACATTATGATTATACGAGCTGAGCAGTGACCATTTAAATAGAACAAGTTGCAGACAAAAGGGACGGAGATATTCTTAACCCTTAAATGCATGATTTTTTTCTTTTTAAATGAAAGTGGGATATATGATAGAGAAGTGGTCCAGAATTATGGGAAAAATAAAAATAAAATTTTTTTTCGTTTTTAAGGTGGTAAAATGGTATAAAATCAAAAAGAGATTTTTTCTTCAAATTAGTATAAAAAATTGTTTATTTTTTCATTTCTGTTCTTATCAGTTTTTTTTTTTTTTTTTTTTAGTAGTAATAGACGTTTATTTCCTTACGAAAATATTTAGCACATACAAATATTTCTGCCAAACTGTAATGCAGTTTGTAGGCGGAAAAAACTCTCTGTTTAAATAAAAATAAACAATGAAAAAATTAAATTTAATAGTTTCAATTTAACCTAAAAAGCTTACTTAAAAAGAAAAGATAATCGTTTTATCTACACTTAGATATCATATTTCTGCAATATTAATGATTTTAACTTATTTTTGAATACAGCACGGGTTACATTACATTCTTTGAGTTAGTACAGTCATTTGACACTAGTTTAAAAAAAAACCCTATTTAAAAAAACAAAAGCATGAAATTTTTATGATTTTTTTTCGCGACCTCTTATTTTCAGATTGGGACCATTTTTTTTACAACTGCAAAATTATGTTTGTATACATTAAAAAAAAGCAAATAAAACTAAATTTTACATATTTTTATTTTATTCCGTAATTATTTTTCATACAATAGTCTTGCAGGAAGAAAAATATACGTAATAAAAAAACAGTTACACAAGAAAAATTAAAAAAAAAATGATATGTTGCCATTTGGCAACAGGATGCATTTAAGGGTTAAAACTTCAATGCGGGTGGAACCGCGAATAAAAGGCTAGTTGCGTGGATAAAAACGAAGATTGCACGAAAAATATCGACACCTACAACGGATTTGGTAGTCAATTTGATCAAGTTACTTTTGAGAGAAAAAAATTGTGACAGACAAAGGTCAACAAAGGCAGACAAAAAACAATCCAATCGTTCGTCTTGATTTTTTTATACAACGTGTAACAGAAAGGTGTAACCATATTTGAAGAGCTTATTCAGTCAATGGTATAGAACAACTTTAACTATGGAGCCAACCCTGAAATCTCAAAAAAAAATATCTGCCCTTTCATACATTTCGGCCGAGCGGCATTGCATTTTTCTATGAAACAGTAATTTTTTTTTTCGTGATACAGGTTTTGTTCCATAGTAAAAGTTGTTCCATAAAAGTTATATTGACTGAATAAGCTCATCAAATATGGTTACACCATTCTGTTACACGTTGTATAAAATAAAATCTGCAATTACATTTTTTTATCCTCTTTAGTTTTCTAATACTTTTTTACCAACAATTCATATGTTGAAACGAAATATGCAGTAGGGACACTGCCATAATTCGAGAATATATAATATACTGGTAAGTATAATTTGCAAGTATATAAACTTGAATAAATAAAATCAGTAAAACAAAATATTTAAATGTTGAAAGTGCCGTTACTAATGCCACATATAACAATCATTGAAGTCGACAAAGCTGTAGACTCAGAGATCAATAAAGATACTCGAAGTTTGAACCCAATAAGGATCTAATCTCACAATAATCCTAACAAGATCGCTATTATATAAAATATCATAGTTAAGTGCACCAAATTAGAATACCTTGACATTTTATGTATTTAAAATGCTTGCCCGCCTCTTTATTGTTTTGTTTTACAGTCTGCCTACCGAGTAGTGGCACAATCTTTAAAGCTATACTGGACATGCTGAAATGCACAGAAAAACTTTAATTTTCAAAGACCTTTAGGTAACATGTGCCACGATTTGCCGGTCAAGCTAGCCCTAAATTCTAAATTCGTAGCGGGAGCGATGAGTCCTGCACTGATTCTCGGTAATCGTGAATATTGTGCACTTCCCCCCGGTCAGTCAGCCCAGCCAGGACAGCTCCTTAAAGTAGAGCCGAACAGCTTCAGCATTCTGACACATAAACTGGTCCAGTGATGGGAAGTTGGAGCTCGTCGCATTCCCTGCTTTTCGTCTTATGTCTTCGGTTGCGGAGCAGTGGAGTAGCACATGTTCCACTGACTCGTCCTCTAGAAGGCACCCTCTTCATAGAGGGCTATCGGTGCCACCTGTGGTGATAAGGTACTTGTTTAGGTTGCAGTGTCCAGTTATGATACCTATCATGTCACGTAGGTCGGACCGTTTTAGTTTTAATAGCCCTATAAACAAAAGTTTTTGGCACATACTAACTTTCTAATATTTAGGAGAAATCACTGCGATTGAAAATAGCGCCTACCGATTTGCAGACCGATATTTCTAAAAAGAAATACTTCATACTTTGTTTGTCCACACAAAGAACCAAAAGACAGAGACATTTTCCTAAAAAAAAAAAACACGCATGTACTTTGGCGAGCTTATCTCTAGAAAGGGATTTCTTACAGCAAATCATTATTTTACAAGATTAAAAACAAATCACAAGGAGTAATCATACAATCATGTACAAAGAAAATTAAATACTACGCAGTACTTTTACTACACTAATACAATACATATTGTATTATGTCTGCTTTTACTATATTTTAGTATTTATTTCTATTATAATTTCTATGAATTATTTTTATTTACGACGAAAGTAATAACATATTTTACAATTTTATTTTACTGTTTTACCGGTAAAGGAGGAGGGGCAGAAATATATATATATACATATACAAGACCCTAACCTACAACCCAAAAACGATAAACGATATGTCATATGTCAGGTCCTACAACTTTTATTTTGTCGGGAAATCTCAAATTGCTCTGGGAAAAAGATATGGCTAAGTAAAACTGAGCTAATATAAAAAGAAAAAAGTAATTTTTTTTGCCTTTTGGTATATTTTGGTGTATTATATATTAAATAGTGGTTTTTAATTTATGATTAAATAAACACACATAATTTTGTCTACACATTATTATTTTTATTTTATTTATTGAAGGAAAACTTACAGCTATGATATACAGGGTGTCCCATAATAAGCGAATCAAATTGTTATGGGAGGTAGCTTAGTCTAATTCCTATCAAATAAAATAAACATAGGTGAAACAAAAGTTCGATGGTTTTTGAGTTAATTAACTTTTTCAAAAAAATTTGAAAACATCTTCCCGTCCCTGTTTTTTTTGCTGTCATTACTTTATTTTTCAGTTAAGAATTTTTTTATTTTCAGAATATTATTTAAAAATAACTATTTCATGGATTGGTTACCAAACATTTCAGAAAGGTTACACCAAATTTAAATGGCAAGACTTTGTTTTCACTTCTTGTGTAAATTCGAAAAAAATCTTTAAACTTTGGATCTCTGTGATGAAAAAAAAAAGTATGGAGTGGGAATGATAAACTATTTTGAAAACTTGCTCATTTAATGTTATTTCCAAAAATGTATAACATTTGACCACTTTCATAAGGGCGAGACTAGTTATTGGCCTTGACCACCGGCTGGAATGGATTTTTAAAAATATTTACTTTCCATAATTTGAACTAAAATGCTATAAAAGTAAAAATTGTTGAGTTTTAATTAAAACAATGTGAAGAAGTGATTATTTTTTTTATTATAAAAAAGTGTATACCGACAAGAAAAAGTGATACAATTTTTTTTAAGAATATCTCCTTATACGAGGGGCATGCCAAAAGAAGTTAGATACTCAAAAATTATAACATTTATTCTTTATTACAAGTATCGATCTTTTCGAAGTATTCACCCTGAGCACGTATACACTTTTCCATACGTCTGAACTAATTGGAAAATACCATAGACCACTCTTCTTTAGACACCTCAGAAATCTCGAAAATATAGGCAGCCAGTGCATCTTCTTTGCTTTCAAACTTCTTCCCCTTTATTTTTTCTTTGATTTTTGGAAACAGGTAAAATCACAAGGTGCTAGGTCAGGGGAATATGGTGAGTGAGGGAGGATTGACGCATATTTTGAGTCGAAAAAGTCAAGTGTTTTGGCAGACGTGTGCGACGCTGCATTGTCGTGGTGTCTGAGAAGGCGTCGGATTCCTGACTTCGGTCGCTTGTCACACCAAGCTGATATTACTGTTGGGGCACAAACTGTCACATACCATTCGGAGTTCATCGTTCTTTGATTCTCTAGCACTACAGTAGCAATATGATCCGTTTTGCTGAAAAACGAGGCGACCATTTGTTTCTGTGTGATTCGTGCACGGCGACATTTCGTTGGAGTTGGCTCATCTTCAAAGCACCATACAGTCGAATCATAGTTATAAAGCCATGTTTCATCATCAGTCAGTATATCATACACATTTTTTTTCTCGCCACCGTCGAATTTATCTATCATGAATAGGCACCAATCCAACCGACGGTGTTTCTGCTCATCGGTAAGTTTGTGCGGCACCCATCTCAAACAACATTTACGGAGACCACCTTGGTCGTGAATTATGGTTTGCATTGCTGCTGATCCAATTCCCTGTTCTCGCTCCAGCTCTACATACATAATTCGTTGGTTTTCGCGAATAAGTTTTTCGACTGCACGAACGTTTTCTTCTGTGACCGCGGTTGGCAGCCGACCTGTCTTCGCTTCATCTTTGAGACATCCCCGTCCTCTTTTAAATTCAGCAAACCAATTAAATACTGTTGTTTGTGAGCAACCAGACTCACCAAAAGTAGTAGCCAAAAGTTCAAAACATTCTTGAGGCTTAAAACTTTTTTATAGTCATAATAAATCATAGCGCGACAATCACTTCGACTGAACTCCATTGCTGCAAGCGAATTCCCGCCAGATTCTCGGAAAAATGATGCTCATCCAAATAAAAAAAAAAGAAATGATGTGCGTTCTATTTTCAGATATATCAACAAACAACCAGCCTACAAGATGATGTATAACTTGCCAGTGTCAATCAAAGGAGTAAAGAGTATCTAACTTCTTTTGGCATGCCCCTCGTAACAAATGTTCGAACTGAAGCCCGCCTGTGCGAATGCATAAACGACACCTTTTCAAAAAATTTCGTTTTAGTCGGCGCAGGCTGAGTGCCGATATGCTTCTGGCGGCTTGTGTCACTCGTTCGCGTAGTTCTCCCTCATTGTGAATGGGCTTTGCGTACACTCGATCCTTTAAACAGCCCCAGTAGAAGAAGTCGAGTGGATTAAGGTCTGGCGACCTTGGTGGCCACAGAATGGGGCCTAGTCTGCCAATCCAACGGCTAGGGTATGCTTCATTGAGATGAGATCTTACTTGAACAGCATAATGAGCCGGACACCCGTCATTTTGCAGCCACATTTGTGCTTGGGCTTGAAGTGACTCGTCTTCTAACAAAACTGTGGAGATTATGCAAATTGATGTAGCCATCTTTCCTGCAGGCGGACTCATCACTCCACAATACGTGATTAAAAAAATCCGGGTCTTCTTGGTGTTTGCGTAGCATTCGTTGGCAAAATACCACGCGCTTCGCATAATCGCGTGTAAGAAGTGCTTGTACACGCGTAACATGGTAAGGATGATATTGATATCGTTTGAGTACTCTATGCACAGTGGATTTCGGTATTCCCGTAGTTTATTCGATGCGCCGACAAGAAGTTGATGGATCGTCTTCAATTTGTAAGAGAACTTCCTCATCGTCAACCTCTACAGATCTACCCTCACCACCGTGTCTGCCTGGATTTCTTCCTTCTCTGAAGGCTTTGTCAACCCTTAAAAAAACTCCATATTGTGGGTGTTGTCGGTTTGGATAACGATCAGCATAAATCCTTGCAGCTTGTCTAGCAGAAAATGTGACACTTCCACGTATTTCGTCGAAATGTCTGGTTTCTCCATAAATCAAATGCATATCTGCATACTCATGATGGGTAAATGGATGGTCTTGATGATTTGCCATGATGCAACAAATCACAAACACAATGATCCAATTCACAAGCAAAACAAGTCCCGAGAAGCGCCAAGTCGTACACTTCACAAGATACCAAATCAAGAGCACAGCAAAGTCCAAATTAAAGCCAGATTCGTTGGAATATCGCAATACGGAAGCAGTGATAGTACACGAGTGTAGCATAGTAGGTAAAGTGTTGCACTGAGCGACAAGTGAGTGCGCAAACAAACAACAATGGCAAATTAGTGGTGGCATGGCAGCTAGCTTCATGTTAAAACGAGACAGCTATACATCACGCTGTTGATGTCCTTGTTTATTTTTTAACTGTTCTTAGATAAATAGTCAAAAGAACGGTTAGAACGTCGATGCGATAGTGTAAATAAGATTTTTAGTTCAAATTATGGATAATATTTTTTAAATATCCATTCCTGCCGTTGATCAAGGTTAATAAATAGGCTTATTCTTATGAAAATGGTCACATATCTTACATTTCTAAAAAGAACATTAAATGAGCAAGTTTTTAAAATAGTTTATGATTCCCACTCCATACTTTTTTTTCATCACAGAGATCCAAAGTTTAAAGATTTTTTTCGAATTTACACAAGAAGTGAAAACAAAGTCTTGCCATTTAAATTTGGTGTAACTTTTCTAAAATGTTTGGTAGCCAATCCATGAAATAGTTATTTTTAGATAATATGCTGAAAAAAAAAATTCTTAACTGAAAAATAAAGTAATGACAGCAAAAAAAAACAGGGACGGGAAGATGTTTTCAAATTTTTTTGAAAAAGTTAATTAACTCAAAAACCATCGAACTTTTGTTTCACCTATGTTTATTTTATTTGATAGGAATTGGACTAAGCTACCTCCCATAACAATTTGATTCGCTTATTATGGGACACCCGTATATACCTATATAAAACATATGATAATAAATATTTTTACTTAATAAAAGCTTTTTTTACTGTTTTATTATATATATATATATACAGATTTTTATGAATGTTATAGTTGAAATTAAATAAAAAATAAAACTTTCGATATATATTTCGACCCACTTGGGGCCGTCGTCAGTCGAATATAACAATAACATTATTATATTAATTCAACTATAACATTCATAAAAATCTGTATATATATATATATAAAACATACAAACTTACTAACAGAAATGCCAATTACCAATTTTCACGGATGGGCTCAAATTTGGAAACCTAATGTACAAAAAAAATAAAACAGTTACGAGTACAATACAGATAGTCACAGTTTTGCAGTAATAATAGTAGTTTATGCTACAAGGGCGAAAAGGAATAAATTACGAGGACGATTTAAAACACAAGCGTAGCGAGTATCATACTACCTTTTTCAATGCATAGTGTGAGGAAATAAAACAAAAATAATCTTGTGAACTTTAAATTATGATTGGCTCAAAAGGACTGTATCCAGAGCCGTCAAACAGTGTAAAAAATATATAACATTTATGGTACACAGGAAAGGTTGCAGGTTAGCCAACATCTCGTAAATAAATTAAAAAAATAATAATAATAAAGCCCTAGGGCAAAATAATCGTCTTTCTGTTCGGTTTTGATGCATAAAAAGTGGGCCTTTACGAGCACTTGCATTGAAAAGAGATGAAGAAACGGTAACGTGAACAACAATGTAAAAATAAAGTAGAAATTTAACCCAAAAACAAGGCAGCAAGATATATTTGAAATTTGAGACCAATAGAATAGAATCTTATAATCTATTAGACAGAATTACAAGATTTAGTAGTTATATATTTACAAAAACTATTAACACTATTACAAAATAAATCGATGTCGCTGTTGTCTGTACATAAGCTATTAAATGATTTAGCAGCTCTTGAAAGAAAGGCATTTTGTCTGTAAATACTATGAACGCGAGGTATGTGGAGACGAAATGACGAAACCGACGCGAAGGAACTAATACATTTAATTCAGGACAGTCAAAATAACCTTGTGCAATTTTCATTAGCAATGAGATATCAGCTACATAACGTCAAATATAAAGTGGAAGAAGATGTAGTTGACGACAAAGATGCTCATAATCTTGATAAGGAATTTTGAATTTGTATCTTGGATAACGAGTAAATTTTTTTGAATTTTTTCGGTTTTAGATATGTAAACTTCATAACGAGGATTCCACACTTGAGAAGCATATTCAAGGTCACTTCTCAAGAATGCACAATACATAATCTTGATAGATTTGAGCAGTGTTAAAGTTATATCAGATACAATGGAAGAAGTAGGTTCAG
This sequence comes from Ypsolopha sequella, assembly GCA_934047225.1. Taxonomy (NCBI): domain Eukaryota; kingdom Metazoa; phylum Arthropoda; class Insecta; order Lepidoptera; family Ypsolophidae; genus Ypsolopha; species Ypsolopha sequella. The sequence continues at coordinate 18,661,602 of OW203996.1, forward strand.
AAAGGTTGTCAGGTCCTAATGAAGAACCACTTTGGATAAACGAAGAGTGGAAATACTCTCCAAATAGTTCTTATATCTTCAGCAGTACTGGCAGTTATCCCTGTATATGTCATGGAGGAAGGAATAGTACATTGTTCACCGAGGGAAAGATTACCAACGAGGGTGTAGTTTGAGGCCCGAGGCGAAGCCAAGGGCCTCAATACACACGGGTTGGGAATCGCACTTTCTCCCGAGTGATACATAGTGCTTTATACTACACCTGCGAGGAAATAGTATAATTTTACTTTTAATCAAGATACAATAAAAGAAACCGACAGACTCGCGTGCGATCGTCACTTTTTATTTCCTTCTTATTTTTTATTATGTACAGGAAAAGCAAGTGGCCAGTATCATTTTTCGAGTTTTAGGTATGAGTTCGCTAAATAATACTGGCCACTTGGCCAATTGCTCATTCTTTATGTTATTTAAAAAAAAAAACAGCACGTTAACAATGGATTTGCATATACTTTTTCTGCCCGCTCAAGCCCGTTAACAATGGATTTTCATACACTTTTTCCGCCCGCATATTTGTATGACAGTAATGACGTATTTTCTGCATCGTTTTCAAAAACGTAAGAAGGTACTTTCCGAGCAGGTGTAGTATAAAAGAATTACCTTTTCGACTATTTTTAACAAACGACCAGAAGGCAAACGTCCAGGAGGCAGAACATTATTCTAATAGTAAATGTATGGGAATTTTATTTTGTGATTTGGGGAGTTCTCATATCCTGACCTCGGTTGACCTCGTAGAGACTTATGTTCCTTATCAGTAAAAGAATCGATTAAGTTGAATTATTTTTTGTGAAAATTGCGGTTTTTCTCGATGACTGTACATATTTTGCCAAAATCTTTGAATGCAGAAGTAAAATGCTCCAAAATTTTGGGTTAGTCTTCTAAAGTCGTTATCTTGTAACTATAACTTAATTGCACAACATCTAGACTTTTGATTTTGGAAATTATATCTAGCTATTTTATTTCTTTTCATAAAAATATAGAACTAACTTTTTTCCCTTTCGCCCTGAATCCGCCCCTCTCGCACCACGCGTTTTTTCGCTTGGAGTGACAGTGAAAAAAGTAAAATTTGCATAGGCTCTTACATAACAAGCAAGAAAACTTATCCACACGTTCTTCACTTCTTAACAAGACATCCTCGGGATGTGTTGCTCGCAAAATTCTCGTGCTATTGTTAGTTTTTGTCAAGTTTTTCTATTTATTGTCAAGTAGGGAAAACTGGAAACTCATTTTTAAAAATCTATATTATTTTGAGCATTATTGACGTCCGCAAAGTATCGCCTACTTCAAATAACTAAACAAATTAAACTGAGGAAAAAATATCTATTATGTTATACTATATATAAGTTATTCAAAATATTTTCGTTACTTAAATAACTTTTTGTTTTAAAGTTTAGACGTATATTATGTTTATTTTGCGAAATCCATCGCTATGAATACTCTAAATATTATTAGAGTGCAATACAAACTAGAAAATATCAATCAGAAACAAACCCAAAGACAAGAATATGAAAAAATTCCCCGGGCCAGGATTCGAACCTGCGACCTCTTGTTATCAAGACAAGCGCGCTACCAATTGCGCCACCGAGGTTCCTACCTAGACCGGCGAATTCTTCCATCATACTTGTCCACTGTTATTTTTGCTTCTGCCTGATATACTAGCTTGTACAACACATATAGAACGCTCACGAGGGCGTTATGTGATTTCACGCCTTGTTCTTAGAAACAGATGGCGCTGTCGTCGCTACAATATTGTTGCTTCAGACAGTTAAGAAATTCACAGTTCTCATTAACTAAGATTATGTTTATTTTGCGAAATCCATCGCTATGAATACTCTAAATATTATTAGAGTGCAATACAAACTAGAAAATATCAATCAGAAACAAACCCAAAGACAAGAATATGAAAAAATCCATCTGTTTCTAAGAACAAGGCGTGAAATCACATAACGCCCTCGTGAGCGTTCTATATGTGTTGTACAAGCTAGTATATCAGGCAGAAGCAAAAATAACAGTGGACAAGTATGATGGAAGAATTCGCCGGTCTAGGTAGGAACCTCGGTGGCGCAATTGGTAGCGCGCTTGTCTTGATAACAAGAGGTCGCAGGTTCGAATCCTGGCCCGGGGAATTTTTTCATATTCTTGTCTTTGGGTTTGTTTCTGATTGATATTTTCTAGTTTGTATTGCACTCTAATAATATTTAGACGTATAGTTAAATAAAATAATTAAGTTTTTTTTACTCTACCACAGACAGTCCACCTTGGATAGAGTTACAAGAGATATCTTTAGAACTATTAAGGCGATATGCGAAAAAAATACGGGTGTTTCTTTTCTGTGTATTTCATGAAAATATGTATTATGACTATATAATCTAGGGTTTTGAAATTGGAAAACAAGTTTGGATAAATTTTCCTTGATAGAAATAATTGTTGAAATGAGGTCTTCAAACACACTTTTTCTCCTCGTTTGACGAATAGGAACCATATACAGAACTAAAACATTTTTTATTAGGTGTGTTTTAACAATATCTAGAGATTTGATATTTGAAATTTTGCTAGCTTCTTTAGTTTTCTTAATAAAAATATAAAACCAACTTTTTTCCCTTTTGCCCTGAATCCGCCCCTCTCGCACTGCGCGATTTTTCGCTTGGAGTGACAGTGACAAAAATAAAATTCGCATAGCCTCTTAAACACAGATCAACATAATTATATAATGCGCATAGAAATTAACAGGTGACCGATTGGTCGTGCACTATATCGCATAGAAAGCGTAAGGAAATACGACCATTGCCGAAGAGGGGCGAAGATTCCTATGCCCTGCTTGACCCTATAACCATAGACAAAGTATTACAAGTATACTTTGTCTATGCTATAACTATCTTACTAGTATAACTACTATATATACCAGTGACGTATTCTCCATAGGGTCATTCGGGCGATCGCCCGGGACGGCCCTGTCTTAAGGGGCGGCCCTTCAGTTTCGTAATTTAGAATCTTTAGCAATTTTAACAAACTCACATAAAAAAAAATACGTATTTGGCGGCTCAGGTTAAGGGGGGCGGCCCAATCGTATTCGCCCGGGGCGTAGAAAACCAAAATACGTCTCTGATATATACTATATAACTACTATATAGTATAACTACCTAACTATATTATAGTATTCTTGTTATAGCATAGACAAAGTATTACTTTTTAGTAGCCAATAAAATATTAAATTTATGTATCTATAAAAAAAATTTATTATGGCACTAAAACATAAATGTTCAAGTACACAATATACGCGAGTATCTACTCTGGTATCCGTAAAAATACAAAATATTGTCTTTATAATTACATTTTGACATTTAAAAGCCTTTTGATGGTATTGAAAATTTTCGCTGCAATTTTACTTATAGAAAGGCTTCGTTCAGGATTTGAACCCAATATTTAATAGACAGACCGACCCTGACCTGACTGTGTCAATTCGGTTAAATGTTGTAACTACGTATGCAGTAAACATTTATTATTTTCTTTCATACACGTGTCGAGTCGGGTTGTGTGCATTGTGTGCAAGCGCGAATCCAGACTTTTGGGTCGGGGGGGGGGGGGACATTTATTAAAAAAACAATAGGAAATAAATAGGTAAATCATTATTTTGTATAGATACTTGGGTTGTATACTTTATAAGTTTTTCTATTCTCACTGGCAGCCATTGCAACAGGTATACCTATAGTATTAAGATCTGGCGTCATTGCATCAAGTATACCTATACGTAGTAATACTTTATATTCTCTGCCTATACTATTAAGATCTGGCATCATTGCATCAAGTATACCTATAGTATTAAGATCTGGCGTCATTGCATCAAGTATACCTATACGTAGTAATACTTTATATTCTCTACCTATACTATTAAGATCTGGCATCATTGCATCAAGTATACCTATAGTATTAAGATCTGGCATCAAGTATACCTATAGTATTAGATCTGGTGTCATTGCTGCATGCTGGTTTCATTTCTATATTCTTCCACTCACCACAGACTGTACTCCGCCTTCATTAATGTTCCACCAATGTTTTTGTCCCAATCATGCCGCCAAACTTAAATTTATCCGGTCCCGTGTATGTTACCTTAGATTTCGGGGGGGGGGGGGGGATACATCCCAACTATCATCCCCCTTGGATACGTGCTTGGTTGAGTGTGATATTGACGTTTCTGTAGTTTCAAGTAGCTTGTACCCAAAACTAACTAGTTTCAAATAACTCCTTTTTTCAAAAGATAAAAATCATAAAATAATATGCAATCGGATTTTTACTTTATGATATTTACCTTTTATAAAATATTCAGCGTTTACGACAATCAACAAACAATGGATAAATAAAACTTGGGGAAGCCTTCCTTCCAAAATACTCTATACGCCCGGTGCACCCTACACAGTTAGACCAAAATGCAAATAACTGACAAACCCATTCACTTCAACTGGTGGTGGTGCATGGCTTTTTACTAACCTTATGACGAAACCATGACTAGTCGTGTCCCAGCATGACGTCCAGCAGCCTTACCGGAAAAGGGTTGGAGGCAGTTGTAAAGTAGTATTTTTTCCGTTACCGTTACGTCGACTGATTAACCCCTAACAACCTACCCCCTATTTTTGTCACATAACAACCTATCTGCAGTCAAAGAGACCGCTTATCAAATGTCAAAAATATTGGTAACTAGTTAAAACTAATATTATTTTCACACATGTTCGTATTTAAAGATCCATAATCGCGTAATTTAAAAGCAATAAATATAACAATGTTACTTAAATAATAGAGTAACATAAAACACAGAATCAAAATCACTTCTAAAATGTAAGGTAAAAAGACTCATGAGATTTACATAGAGGAAATGCCAACCCGCGACCTTTTTTTTTCCTCATCTGCAGAGGATTTGCGCACGTATACACCTGACGAGTGGATCGACGAAAAGTTACATAGGCGCACAGATATCTATGGCGTACATTGGCCGAATAAATTGAAAAACAAAACCCGTTGCGGTCTCTGAGACCGGTGGTAGGTAATTAAGGGTTTTACTTTTACTCTCCTGATTTCTGGGCAAGTGTTCCATCCTAAGTCTTATCGATGCTTTCCATCAAGCGCGATAATGGCCATAATGATCATAATGATAATGAAGACGCCCATTGTGTATAAAAATAAGTATGCCGGTTTGTTCCTCATCTTTAGCTTCCACTGAATCTCCAAATTCGTTCAATGTAGGGTTACACATGAGGTGGTCTTATGTGTTTCAGACACAATCGATTGTCGATGTGTCTGGAAAAGGTAGGCCACATCTCCTCACAAGTGGTTAAGAGGGCGCCGAGCAAAATAATCTAAAACGACAGTCACTGTTAAATTGATTTATTGATTAATATTTAAATGATAAATAAATAAAATATATATTTATTGTCACAGAGAATGTATCTACACTTCCGCCGCAGCGAATATTAAAAATAACTTATGGTGTAAGAAACAAATATATCTGAAGTAGGCCCAAAATATAAAAAAGGTATTGGGGTTTTGGTCATATCAATAACTTAACTGTCGAATTTTGTCTCAACCACAATTCAAGACAATCACAAACGTTATAAAATACAACTGGGCCGTTTCACATTTTCAAAATTTTGTCCGGTAAATTAAATATGAATTTTTCTGTTAAATTCAATAAATACGAGTACGACCAAGATAAAAAACGACCACGAGAGAACAAGCGAGGTGTCAAATCGTTCTACGCTCGGCGCAGCCTTAAATGATTAGGTAACACATTTTCTCCAAAGTTTAGAATTAAGAGATTCCCTTTTCATGGTTTGGTAGTATCTAAAGGGTACGGAGGGAACCACAATGGTGACACTAGGTACGTTTCTTTTGCACCGTTGAAGATAAAAACTTGAAATTTAGCTCAAAATCATAATATGGCGTAATTTAAAAATATGGTATTAAAGAGTTGATTGCAAACATTGAGGTGCCATTAATATATACAGTATAATTAATAATTTGACTACATAAATCAATTTCACCTTGTATAGTAACAGCTATATTTACTTGCATCGATTTCGAGAAATATTTGAAAATGCACAAAAAAATTATGTCCCCTATTTTTCCTGTAATATTTACGTAATCAATCAGCAATCATCTATCATCGCTTTTTTTTCGGTTCACTTGTTTCGGAGATAAGGGGGGGATATAACAATGTAAAAAAATGTTATTTTTTCGAGTTTTTTTGTATGGGGAACCCCAGGGTTTTTTTCTTTGCCTTGGTAGAATTCATTTCATTTGGCTACCTAAACGGCTAATGCTGTAGACCCCTGTGACAGATGGACGGATGAACGGACGGACGGACGGACGGACGGACAGACAGACAAACAGCGGAGGCTTAATGAAGGTTTAGCGCTGTTCTGGTACGGAACCCTAAAAAGTACTTACACAAATATTACTGAGATAGGAGAGGTAGCAAACCTTCTGAATTCTTTTAATCTGAAAACCTATCTAATTTGTTGAGCTTATTTTAAGATAACTTGCTACATACTCGTACATACAATGTTGTAATCAAAGCGGTTGCTAGTTGCTACGTATGCTCTTGACATTTGTACGCCCAACAACATACAAATGCAGATTGCTTCCATGATGTTTAAGACGTTATATAGATTTTTAAAGATTACATTTTTATCGAATTGAATGAAACTTGGGGATAAAACATGATTATTGCAAAACGGGTAGCCGACCAGTTTCAGCAGATTCAGACTGCCTTTTTCTGGGCGAGTGAAGACGCTTCCCGCGACGACGTTGCGCCTCACATTTTATGTTAATACATTTTATGTATTATTGTTATAGATGTAGCTATCGTCACCAATTACTTTGTTTTCAATTACTTTGTCCTTGCGAGCTGTGCGATAATCTTACTTGTCATATATTTTCTTGATTAGGCAGTAAGAGCAATAGCAATTAGAGAAACCTGACATTTATAAAACATAGCGGACGAAAGCACCAAAAATGGCTGCGTTATAAACTTTTAAAGATGTCCAGTATGTCTACATTTTCTAGTGTATGAGTTATACAACGTGTAACAGGAAGGTGTAACCATATTTGAAGAGCTTATTCAGTCAATGGTATAGCACAACTTTTACTATGGAATAAAACCTGTATCTCGAAAAAAAAATGTTACTGTTTCATAGAAAAATGCAATGCCGCTCGGCCGAAATGTATGGAAGGGCAGATTTTTTTTGTGAGATTTCGGGGTTGGCTCCATAGTAAAAGTTGTTCTATACCATTGACTGAATAAGCTCTTCAAATATGGTTACACCTTTCTGTTACACGTTGTATATATGGCAGGATAACCGGAAAAAACGGATCAACGCGAAAATCCTAGGGTGATTGCAAAGGTCCGGATAACTGAAAACCAGGAAAGAATTTCGTAAGCATCCGAATATGATTTGGTTTCTTTTCAACAAAAAGTCAAAAATAGGTGTGTGACGAGCGAATTTATTTCTAATTAAATTTGTTTACGTCTTTTTCTGATCATACGCATACGCATACGATTTTAGCGATGTTCCGTTTTTTCTAAATATCCTACGACATATACAAACTTGAACTAACGGATCCTAAAGGGGTACAATCCTGAAAACAAAAAGCATAGACATTTCTGAACGACTTGGTAATTCTGTGCCGTGAGGTCTTGGAGGACGGGCACGGCAGCCAACAGTTGTTGCTCGTTTAGCACCACCCGGGGGACACAAGGGTAATTTCGGCGGACGTGAGCAACTTCCTCCCCCTTCATCAAAAAGCATAAATAAAATATGATACAATGTGATAAAAAATACCTGACGAGATGACAATTAAAAAAAATTACATGTTAGACATAATGTAGAATATCTAAGGATTATGAAAAATAAAAGCTGAAGTTAGTGACGATAGCAAAAGTATTACTTTCTTTAACCCATATATTTATTATTCTTGTCTTATACTTAAACTATATTTTTTCCAAGACATAAATGCTCGAAAATACTGTTTGCATGTGCAATGGTGCATCCTAACTTATTCTTTACCTAAGACTGCAAATAGAAGTACATAAGCTTGAACGATTCGAAGAACGTTGAAAATTACATTTGACCAAAAAAATGGTTTAGAACCGAGTTAATGACATGTTACCTCTTAAGTACTTATGTCGAGTACGAATGTAACACGACAATGCACTAATGAATGAACACTCAAATAGGTGTATGTAATTATGCTTCTTGAATAGGTTGTGGGTGTTTCATTTTCCATTCTTAGTGGTTTAGACTTCTGCAATCGTACAATTAATTGGTATCTAAACACCGTGTTGCAAGTTCATTTAGGATCATTAGCAAATTGAGTTGGGTGCAAAAGTAGTGGACACCTGACGCAAAAACATCAACAACACCAGGTTTTCAAGGGTTCATTAGAAGAAACTAGATCTCTCCTCATATTAAAGAAAATATATTTGATTTATCTAGAGATTCCACCTATAAACGATGTATTAAGATTTATACTTTAGCCAAAAAAAAACGTTTTCCACCCTCTTTTTTTGGTTTTCAAACGTTTGTTTCAAAAACGCGGTTAAGAGATCAACTTGATGTTTTTTTATAAAACAGGCAATAATAATATGAAGAGATGTTACCTAAATCCATTTTTTTTTCCCAAAAAATTAATACAGTATTAGCTAAAAACAATTTTTTGTTTCGCTGCGTGATCACTAGTATTACGCGTCCAAGAAAAAGAGGCCAAAGAGCCAACATATAATCGCCTCTATGAAAAGCAAATAAGATCTTTGCCATTAGACTTAATGTGCTGGATGGGTAATAAAAAAAGTTGCTAGGGTATACCTTAATTCATTCAAATTGATTCGTATATTTTTTTTTTTCAGAGTAATTTTTGCCGTATTTCATGCTAATTCACGTAATATTTGCGTGCAATTATAAAGGTACACGCAAATAAAATGGCATTTGATAGATATCCGTACACAACACCAGCATGCCTACATAAAAGACCTTGGGTATTGTGATTGTAAAATTGCTCTTAAGATAGTTAAGGCCAATATTTGATCTTTGTCTGAGCATTTGTTTTATAGTAACAGTAAGTATAATAAATAATACTTACTTGAGAGAATGGACAATAACCTTTTAGAAACATCTTAGATTAGAGCATATCAGACATTCAAAAAAGACCAAGGATTTCATGTAAATGGAAGAAGTTTGATACTTGTATCTCAAAAACGTAATAAGTATAAGGGTCCAAAGGAGCTCGAAGCGATTCATGTTAAGGTGATATATCGTCCGTGCAAAGGTCCCCGTTACTCCAGGCGGAAAGACCCGCCGTGCGAGAGGTACGGAATCCGGGAAAATTTACAAGTAGTTGGTTTTAAATTAATACAAAATTAACTAATATAGCTATGAAAATTTCCACAACCAGTAATTTAGGTATTGTTAAAACCCATCTAAATAAATATTTTTGCAGTGTGTATGCTATCCTAATTTGTCAGAATATCAAAAAAGTGTAAATTTAAACCTCATTTCAATAATTATTTCTGTCAAGTGAAATTCTTCTAATCGCGTTTCTGATAGCCCAAAATTTAGAAAAAGGTCCCAAAATTGTTATATTAATTTATTCAACTTCTTTTGAAAAGCAGATAAATAACTTCAAAATGTGTCTATTTTGACGATATACCCCCTTAGTCTGGTGTACGGCAGCTGATTATACTATAACTTGGCAACGCACTACCGTGCTGTTTCATAAATATTTATTTTTAGGTAGGTTTATGAGGAATGACGTGTATACGATTTTGGATCTAAACTCTCCGAGACAAGCAACCTCTGATTCTTTATTAACACAATGCGTTACAGTTTCACACGTATACAGTTGTCTCTACAAAATAACTACATTGTAGTATCCCACATCTATCTGGTGGGCAAAGCACCTTTACTGTACAAAAAATAAAAGTTATATTGGCTTGGGTTTCCAGAAAATTGTATGTTGGCGTGAGGGTAGTGTTTGCAAGAGTATCTGTCATAATTTACATGCTTACTAGTTAAATTCTATTGTTTTTATTCACCCAAGTGTCTCTGTTGCGCTCAGTGACCTCTTGGGTATTAATTTCATAAGCATTGTTGGTGCTTCATTCACTAACCTAATGAAAATTATGTAGAAATGTCACATGCTCTCGCGCAGTACCTTGTTCTTTAAATCAGAAATATAGATTTTATTTTATTGTTAACCTATATTTTATGCATTTTTTTACATAGTTTCCCAATAGTAATAATAATAATAATCTACATATAGGGATGTGACGACCCCATCGCCCTCTGGTATGTCCAGTACGTCCAGTGCAATCAGTCACCGCAGGGCGGCTTGTGGCGAGCCGATGGTGAGTGGCGACACCACGGACCCTACCTCCAGGGGACACTATCACACATGCGCTTACACACACACATACACACAGCAACACACCCCCTGCCTCTGCGCTTGCCTTAACCAGCCGGCCAAAGTGGAGATGCAAGAGCGGAACCTATGCTCCAGGTTGGAAGTGTAAAATGTCATAACGCCGGGGGCACTTGACTGTATAAGGATCTTGCGCCCCGCAGACTCACCTCGCGACAACCTTAGCTGCTTACATAGTGTTGCCCCCTGGCCGCCCCATGGTGGCTAGATAGGGGGCCCACGACGACTATCCTGTTGGATAGTTATCAAGCAGCAAGTCACCATCTGCCATACTTAAATTTGTGAGAGATTTTCGAGGCAGATGTCCGTTATCTCACTCCATAGCCCTGTTATCCGGCCCATTTAGCATCCCATCCTCATAGTCCACTCCAAGTCGCTTCCTTCCTGGCAATAGTTCGGCAACTGTGGGGGACTGTCCGTTAGTGTATCTCAATGATACATTGAGGGAGAGGCCTCCATGGATGCAGCCATCTCACATTTAGATTAAATGGTAACAAAGGCCTCTTCAATGTTGGCTTCAGCCCCATGAATGCCTTTCAAATGACCGGGTCCCTATGGGCCCGTGACTGAAAAGTGTATCTACATATAGATATTCAAGAAATGCATGACATACACGTACACCATACAGTGTACGGCATACACACAAAGTTTTAAATAGCCAAGGGATCACATGACCAACATATTTACTACTTAAAGACACCTAATACCTTTATTTTCGCAAGCCTACCCTTGATCGGTGTTTACTCGATCAACTCTTGCGCAAATCCTCTCGCCACTTTTGAGATGTATCCTCCGCATTCAAAAAGCTATTTTATTGCTTCACAATAAGCACGAGATTATCCACATCTATGGGATTACTTATTTGGCGCGACGTTTATTTGCATTTTTATACAGACGCTATTTACATACTAGCAAATCCACAATACTTTAATATGTCAACGTCCTTCTTTGAAGAATATGTTAGAGCTTTGGTCGTGTTAGATTAGATGAGATAATCTGGAAAACACGGAAAACATTCACTAAAGTTGGCATTGGTGAAGTTTTTTTTTCTGAAAAATATGTCCATGTAATGCGTTTCTCTATCTCAACCATCTGAAGCAAAATAAAAGTGGTCGCTTTCTACCGAATAAACTATTCCACAACCAATTTCTTTTTTTATCTTGAGCGTACTTTTCATAACTTAAACTTTGGCACTAGTTTCATTGTTATACGATAATAATTGACGAAGTTAGAGAAGTTTAAAGTTCATATCTTTAATGAGCGGGAATAAATGAGGAGGTGGCCACGGCCCTCTGAGAGTGACGTCACACGACTTGTCCCAAGCTTGTGCCTGCGGTTGTGCACAGGGAAACAACTACAGCACCATAATACTTTATATTCTCTGACAGCACCCGGAATGAGCAGTCCGTAAAAATCTTTCTATCTAAGCAGCAGTTTTATAAATATTGTTTTGTTCCAAAATGTCAATCCGCAACGATATTTACACCTAAAAAAATATTTAAAATGGTCGTCGTCTGGTGATAATTTAGTCAATCACTTTTTTAATGTCTTTTCTTGACATTAAAAGTTACGTCATGAAGAGTCGGGTCAAAAAGCCCAACAGTCTCAAAGAAGGCAGATATTTGAGTATCTCAACATTAAATCGAAAATATTGTTTTAAGGGTGCCGTACCTTAAAGGTACAAAAGGAACCTTTACGGTGAGACTCCGCTGTCCATCCGTCCGTATGTCACAGCCTCATTACCTCAGAACATTTAAATATATAAATGTTCTGTGCTCATTACTTTAGTATCGTTAAAGATAAATACATGAAATTTGGCCAAAAAATTGCATTAATTTTCCTACATATCACGGTCTAAAAAAATATGAAAAATTTGAAATTGTTCAAAATATTTCCAATAATGAGAAAAATAAAAAATATTGTCCAAAAAATACAATATGGGTATCAAATTGTAGATATTAAAAAGCTGATTGTAAAAGTATATACTTTTACTATATCTACTGGCACTGGTTTCGAGAAATCTTTAAAAAGCCACAAAAATATGTATGTCCCTCCCCCTTAACTCCGAAACTGGTAGACCGAAAAATATGAAAAAAAAACTATTATAGGCCAATTACAGGAAAACTAGAGATTAAAAAAATTCAGCACTAATGAGAAATATAAAAAAGAAGTACAATAAAAAATAAAAATTTTTATAAAAACACAATTTGGGGTATCATTATGTAGGTATTAAAAAGTTGATTGTAAAAATAATTTACTTTTATTATATTTACCGGCAATGGTTACATTAAAAAAAATTAATTAAATTATTTTTGGTTAAACCAAAAATATGTCATACCCCCCCCCCCTTATCTCCAAAACTAGTGGACTAAATGATATAAAAAAAATAATGGTAATATGTGTTTACGTAAAGATTGCAGAAAAAATAAAGCGGTTAAGAAATTCACGAAAAAAAAAATTACAAAATTAAATTTATCATCCACAATGCGGAACCCTAGGTACGCGAGGTCTAGACTGACTAGTCTAGGTATGACTCGCACTTGGTCAGTTTTTTAGGGTTCCGTAGTCAACAACAAGGAACCTTTATAGTTTCGCCATGTCCGTCTGTCTGTCTGTCTGTCCGCGGCTTGGCTTAGAGACTATTAGTACTAGAAATCTGTAATTTGGCATGGGTATACATATTTATTACGCCGATAAACAGGTACAGTAAAATTTCGAAAAAGATTTTTTTTAGGGTACCTCCCCTACACGTAAAGTGGGATGATTTTTTTTTCTCGTCTATCCCCTTGGGTGAGGTGTAATTGGATAGTTAATTTAAAAATATTGAGGGTACGAAAAAACTATTTTTCGATCCACGCTTCTGTTTGCGAAATATTAAGCTTAAAAGTGTTAATTTTTGTTAGAATCAAGTGTCCCCCCCCCCCTGCCAGCGAAACGGTTGTATTTGCAGACGTGACGAAAATCACGGTAGTGGTATACATAACGAAATTAAAAGGAAAACTATCACAGCTAAGTAGGCTTTACAAGTTAACGAGTACAGATTACGCCAAACTTTTAGTCCCCTCTAAACACGGGGCGATTCGCATCAGCAGGAACAAAATGTATGGGCCTTTCTTGGGAAGAGCAAATTCCGAGCGTACTAGAAATTTGGTGCGATCTGTATTATTATAGATAATTGTACGGAACTCTTAGTGCGCGAGTCCGACCTGCACTTGGCCGGTTTTTATTATTTTTATAAGCAATCACAATCAGTATAATGTCTAAAATTCTCAAGTGACGTCATTTAGGACAATTCTTTAAAAAATTATGGTTAATTATGGTTTAAAATAATGAAAACTTTGTCCAAATGTGCCAACATATTCTCTAAATAAAATATAAATGAAAAAATCTTTTAGAAATTAGGCTATGGGAATTCATTCGAGTGGGTCTTAACATTATCGATCGCTAGATTTAGAAGCTCCTTGCTACGACAAGCTCCATGAACTCCAAAAATCAAAATTATGCAAAGGCACTCTTCTTTCCGCGGGAGATGCACTATCACCCTCCCCCCTAACACCTATCTCAGAGGGGGTCACCTCATGTCAATCGGGCTAGATCAGGTCCTCTAAAAAGGCAGCTTTGAATGAATCATATTATGATTCCGTTCTAATGCCGTCTCTTTTGCACACGTGAAAAAACTCTAACTCCATCCTACTTTTAAATCATTTTATGATTCACCCAAGTCGGCCTTTTTAGATCCCCTGGTCCTCTAAAAAAGCCGTTTTGCATGAATCACATTATGATTCTGTTCTAATGCCATCTCTTTTGCACACGTGGAAAAACTCTGACTCTGTCGTACTTTCAAATCATTTTATTATTCACACAAGTCAGCCTTTTTAGATCCCCAGCTCAGAACAACCCAAGGATCAACTGTGCCAAGCGGCTTCTTCTTACACAAAGTCGCAAGGGGTCCTATATAAGCAAGGGGTAGATTATGTACTAGATTCCCGTTTGTCATCCTTCGGGTACGGAACCATAAAATACTTTTGACAATGTACCTACTAGACCGTAGTCGTTCGTTTGCCACTAAAAAAACTAGATGGCGCTATTTGCATATTACATCGCGATATCGTTTGATCTTCATCAAAATACATACATACAAACATATATATGTTGTACTATACCTACATATTTAGTTACGCTAGATTTTTTGGAAGGAGTTCTCCATTAAGAGGATCCTGGTGTCAGATTCAGAAATGGTTATCAGGTTTCCGTGTATCAAAAAGGTACAAAAGGCAAACCTTTAGGTTATGGTGAGACTCCGTTGTTCGTCCGTCCGTCATAAACTCATAACCACCGTTCATTTGAAATTGTTCAAAATACCTACTTCCAAAACAAAAGTGAGAAAAATAAAAACTATTATCCTAAAAATACAATATGGGTATAAAATTTTAGATGTTAAAAAGCTGATTGTAAAAATATATACTTTTACTAAATTTACTGGCATTTATTTCGAGAAATCTTTAAAAAACCACAAAAATATGTTTGTCCCCCCTTATCGCTGAAATTGGTGGATCGAATAATATGAAAAAAATGACGATTGTAGATCATAACTGATCAATTACAGAAAAACTATTGCGATTTAAAAAAAAAACACAAATTTAAAACATTATTAAAAAGAAGTAAAATAAATTAAAAAATATTATATAAAAATACAATACAAACTGGAGTACCGAAATACAGCAAACATTTTTATTTAGATTTATTTTATTACAGATCATAACTGGCCAATTATCAGGAAAACTACAGCGACAAAAAAAATTGAGCACAAATAAAAAATAATAAAAAAGAACTAACATAAATAAAAAAATATTTTATAAAAATAAAATATGGGTATCATATTGTAGGTATTAAAAAGCTAATTGTAAAAGTATATAGTTTGGCTATATTTAATTGCATTTATTTCGAGAAATCCTTAAAAAAAACAGAAAAAATTGTATGTCCCCCCCTTTTGTCCAAAACTGTTGGACCAAAAAATATGAAAAAATCATGGTAATGTGTGTTTACATAAATATTACAGAAAAAATAAAGCGGTTGAGAAATTCACAAAAAAGCTGACAAAATTTATTTCTCTCTAAGAACTCTAAGTACGCGAGTCTACGCATGTTATTATTGCCAAATTATTAAATTACTTTCTCAAAATGTCCTCTTTGTAAACCCTTTGATTTAAACTCCTAAAAACGAGAAACAAAGCGAAAAATCATACTTATCTATGCTGTAGTAGAGCGTCCGCACACGGTAGAGTCGTGTGACGTCAAATCGGTCAAGTGGGCAACGCGCTCATTTCGCCGGGCGTTTAGCAATACATTAATTTTACTTCAAACTTTGATTGTTAATATATCTGTAAGTACTTGGTATTTTTCGATGATTTAAAAACTTTTATCCATGTAAAAATACTACTAACGCTATTTGCTTACCCACAAACATAGATAAGTTAGAGTGGATTCCGCTTACACAATTTGGACAAGTTTTTAACAGATACGTGTATTTGCCATTTCGCAATTTAGTTATTTTTAGGGTTCCGTAGTGCCTAAAGGTACAAAAGGAACCTCTATGGTGAGAGTCCGTTGTCCGTCCGTCCGTCCGTCCGTCTGTATGTCACAGCCCTATAACTTTGGCACTGTTAAAGATATAGACATGAAATTTGGCACAAAAATAGCAATAATTTGCTCACATATTACGGTGTAAAAAAAATATATGAAAAATTTTAAATTGGTCAAAATATTTCCAAAACAAAAGTGAGAAAAATTAAAAATATTATCCTAAAAATACAATATGGGTATCAAATTGTAGATATTAAAAAGGTTATTGCATAAATACTGTTACTATGTTTACTGGCAGTGGTTTCGAGAAATCTTTCAAAAACCACGAAAATATGTATGTCCTCTTATCTCCGAAACTGAACCGAAAAATATGAAAAAAATGTCGTTTATAGATCATAACTTGCAAATTACAGGAAAACTATAGCGATTTAAAAAAAATGAGCACAAATAAGAAATATAAAAAAATAAGTAAAATAATAGGTATGGACATCAAATTTTAGGTATTAAAAAGCTGATTGTAAAAATATATAGTTTGGTTATATTTAATTGCATCTATTTCGAGAAATCTTTGAAAAACCATAAAAAATGTATGTCCCCCCTTATCTTCAATACTGGTGGACTGAAAAATATGAAATAAATTACGGTAATATGCGTTTACGTAAAGATTACAGGAAAAATAAAGCGGTTGAGAAATTCACGAAAAAAAATGACAAAATTAAAGGGCAATGCTCGAAATAGTATGGAGGTAATTGCTTTTATCAAAATCACTTCAAAATCACTGCGCACGTACAAAACTTGTATATTCTGATAGAGGGCCTTAACACACACAAAACTCATTACAAAAACTCTGCTCCAAAACGTAACCATTCGGAGATATAAGAAAAAACATTTTGTGATTTTTCACAATTTTATTGATTATATCAGGACATTTTTATGAAAATTATTTTATTTTTAGTTAATAAATATTGGTCTTACACGGTAGAAATCACTAAAAATAATGTTTAAATCATTCTCATCAATGTTCGCGCCCCATTTTCAGAAACTTCGTTTGTCTCACAGCGTTCTATTTTTTACTCGAATTGTAAACAGTGGGACAAACTGGGTTCTCTTGACTACAAACCTAGTCACTACTTATACATATACATACTAATATACATACAAGTTATCATCGAAGATTACCTCCAAACCGTAACTGTTCGGATATACAAGCAACTGAAGAATTTTATTTCGCTTCAATACTGTTTCTCTTACATTTTTTGATATATTAATTATATCAAAGCAAAATCTATTTTTCAAAGTACTTAGTTGATTACAGCTTGTTCTATCTGATTTTAAACTGTTACTATAGGGATTGTTAAATGTTAAAACCACAATCATAATCCTTTATCATTTATTTGTCTTAGCACAATGATTCATAAAGAATGAAGATCAGAAAATAAAATAAGATAACATATATAAATCTTAAAGATCAGTCATCATCATCATCGTATGGCCTTTGGGTCCTGGATTGTTTATTCTAAACTATAATTCTAGGTCTAGGTTTGATAGCTATGTTTTCGCGTCAGGTGTTAGTTGGTGTAGCTGCTCCAGCCCACCAGAAAACTTTCTGATGGGGCATTCATCTACGATGTGATGGATAGTCTATTCTGAGGCTCCACAGTCGCAGCGGGTTGAGTGAGTCAGCGATATCCCATTAGTGCAGGTTGTAGTTGCACCTTGCCACGCCAGTACAAGTTCTGTTCAACGTAGTCTACAGCTTACGGTGCTCTCTAAGGCTGGCTGTGTGGCAGAAGGGTCAGATATTATGTTAGCCTGTGAACCTTTTTCTTCTCGCCATTTTGGCCGCCACTCAGTCTGGATGTCGATTTGTTGTTTGATCTTATCGTCAGTCCAGATCGGTTTCCGGGAAGGAAGTCGCTGAAGTGATATCTGGTCGAGAGTTTGTCTTATAGACATTCTGTGCAGAGCCTCGTTGAATGCTTTAGTCCACTCGCTAGCAGTTGCTTGCTCTCTCTTTTGAGCCGAGGTGGAGCTATGATGTGAGATAGCACCGGAAGCCATGGTATCGGAGATGGCTTGAGGGTACCTGATACAATTCTCGTTACTCTGTTCAGTTGGAAATCCAACTGATTATTTGCGCTTTGATACCACACTGGGGCATTTCCCGGGCTTGAGAATGGCTACTACTTATGCTTCAAGAAATATTTTAGGGAGCGTACTTGTTTCAAGGATGTTTTTAAAGAAACGTAGTAACCCTTGTCTACCTTTTTTACCTCGGTAAGTAAGGAATTCCGGGTAGATATCATCAAAACCCGCCGCTTTGCCATACCTTACGTTACTGAGTGCCACTGTCTGCTGTAAACATTTAATAATCATCCGTTGATATTATTGTTTCCTTGACTGTACCTGCGCAAGCTTGCACTCGTAACTCATTCAGAGGCGACTAAAAGATTGGCGCGCACTGTATCAGTTAGAACAAAAGAAGCGCTTATCTGATGACGGCGCGACGCGCGCGCATTGGTTACAATTACTAAAACCTTTATTTTTCGTGCTGTATTCTATGTAAGATTATTGCTTTGACATAAAAAACAAAAATGAGTCATTAAAAATGTCTAATAGTAAGAAAAACCTTGGGGGGGGCTCCGCGGCTGGTTTGAAATCTCAAAACTATTATTGCAGATATCTCCAAATGGTTACGTATTGGTGCAGAGCTTTCATAGCAACTTTTGTTTGTATTGACACCCTCTATCAATTCTGATAAGTTTTGTTTGTGCGCAGTCATTTTTTAAATTTTTAAAAAAAGCACACATAGCGAGCATTGGCATATCATCCACAATACGGAATCCTAGGTACGCAAGTCTGACTCGCACTTGGCTGGTTTTTTAAACTTCAATGTGCAATTTTTGTCTGCTTTTTGGAATAAATAGATCAATTAATTAATAGTAATGTAATTTGAATAGTACATATTTTCGTGCTAAAAGCAGATTTTATAAATATTAGGAACTGACGTAATTACTTTTGGTTGAATGGCCGAATCCTTGTCAGACTTAAAGATGCGTTCAAGAAATTTATTTTTTTTGTATTGAAATGTGTGATGATGACGTCACTGAAGGTCGAATGAAGGACATCACGTTTTTTCAGTCAATAAAGGATATGCATGCTTATTTTAATATCTAACTGTTAAGGAAAGCTATTCCTCACAACGGTTTTCGAATCGTAAATATTGACGAAAAAAAGAAGAAGCCAATTGAAAAGTTACTATTCTGGCACCCGTATCGTATTGCTAAACAGTCGATACATATGGCAATTTCTCTCTAATCTATATTCACGGTGTGTTCATCAAGTGCAAGACACGACTCGCTGCGCCCGCGCCGGCCCATTGTCGCATACTCGGCGACAAGTCGCATGAATAATGATCAAGCATACGGAAGCTTTGTACGTGATGTAATAGGGGTAATGCGTGATAAATATGGTCAAAGTCCATGGTCAAAAAGAAAGCTAAAACATTTTGAGAGATACGAGATTACCTCGTACCAGAATAATATCGATCCTTTGATTGCTCAAATACATATACGTATATGTATATAGGTACGAACATACGAGTGTAGACATTTAGTTATAGATGATGATGATTAGTTAGTGTTTTAGTTATGATGGTAACTAGAACAGTTATCTATGATGGTAACTAAAACAGTTAGCTATGATGGTAACTAAAACAGTTAGTTGGTTATGATGGTAACTAAAACAGTTAGTTATGATGGTAACTAAAACAGTTAGCTATGATGGTAACTAAAACAGTTAGCTATGATGGTAACTAAAACAGTTAGTTATGATGGTAACTAAAAAAGTTAGTTATGATGGTAACTAAAACAGTTAACTATGAGTATAACTAAAACAGTTAGCTATGATGGTAACTAAAACAGTTAGTTGGTTATGATGGTAACTAAAACAGTTAGTTGGTTATGATGGTAACTAAAACAGTTAGTTATGATGGTAACTAAAACAGTTAGCTATGATGGTAACTAAAACAGTTAGCTATGATGGTAACTAAAACAGTTAGTTGGTTATGATGGTAACTAAAACAGTTATTTAGTTATGATGGTAACTAAAACAGTTAGTTATGATGGTAAATAAAACATATAGTTATGATGGTAACTAAAACAGTTAGTTATGATGCTAACTAAAACAGTTATCTATGATGGTATCTAAAACAGTTAGCTATGATGGTAACTAAAACAGTTAGTTAGTTATGATAGCTAAAACAGTTAGTTATGATGGTAACTAAAACAGTTAGTTAGTTATGATAGCTAAAACAGTTAGTTAGTTATGATAGCTAAAGCAGTTAGTTATGATGGTAACTAAAACAGTTATGATGGTAACTAAAACAGTTTATGCATTAGCAATAGCCCAAGCCTAGGGATCCGTGGAGGCATTAACTTAAATTTTTGATAATTGATTTATTATGTATATGTATAAGTCACGTCAAAGGGCACAAACATTTAAGTATTTACACCGCTTCTTTTCCTCAGCTTAAGAAACTAATATGTATCATATGACTTTTTTAGCGTCCCGTACCCGAAAGGTGCCAAATGGGACCCTATTACTAAGCCTCCGCTCTCTGTCTGTCTGTCCATTCGTCACAGGGGTCTACAGCTTCAGCCGTTATAGATAGCCAGTTGAAATTTTCATACGTTTTACTATAGCTTCTATCACGGACACAATAAAATAAAAAAAATAAACCCCAAAAACCCATAATAAAAACTTCGAAAAAGTTGAATTTTTATTTAACGTTGTCATGTCTCCCCACCCCCCCTTATCTCCGAAACGAGAAGACTAAAAAATATGAAAAAAATCATGGTAATAGTTGATTTTGTAAACGTTACAGGAAAATTTAGTAGTTAAGATTAGGGTTCCATAGTCCGTAAACCGCGAACTGTTAGGCAGATGCTACCATTTTAGCGGCTTGTTTTTGTCGCCTCAATCTTGCTATGGCATCTATACATACTGTTGCTATTTACCATGATCTTTTTTAGGGTTCCATACCCGTATTGTGTGGTGATATGGCACTCTTTGTGCGCAAGTCCATTTCGCACTTGCTAAATTTTTACATTATATAAAGCCGTATCTTGACATTACATCGACCTTCGCTTCAGTAACCCGGTTATCTTCAAGTAAAACAACCAGCAAGAATGCTCTGAAATCTTGTTTCTATTCTTGAGACTATCTGAGGATAATCTTAATGTTCCTTTAGTTTTAGTAATCTACTACATTACTAGATGCACTCTATTAGTTTGATAATAGAGTTCAATTTACAGCTACAACACAGTTTCAGGTTGTAGTCTACACGCATACATGGGTGATTTGATGTGTGTGATAGTTCTCACAAAGAACAATGAAATTTTCGCCCCACTCTATACACATAGAAAAATAATTGAAGGGGCTAATAACATACTAGGAGCAATTTCAAAAACAAATTTAACAATCAATGCTCATTAGCTAATGAGAATTATTGAAAAAAGGATTAAGTAATTTACTGATGTTTAATTTTGTGGTAAGGCATTATTATTTCAACCGATGCCGGGCTCAGTAGGGCCCAAAATATTATCTCCATTTCTTATAATTTATATAAAATATAATGTGTCTTATTTGTGTATAGGTATTTTATACAATATATACAAGGTGACTTTTTGATCATCGTCCAAATTCAAACTAGAGGTTTGATAAGTGATCAGCATCATGATTCAATTACAATTTTTGTGGAATTCGTATAATGAAATTTCGAGTTCCCATAGTAATTCACTCCCAGTTCTGAGTGAATCACTATGGGGTGTCGAAATTTCATTTTATTAATTTTACAAAAATCGATATTGATTCATGATACTGATCATGATGCGGCTCAAGTATGAATTGTGACGATATTCACAATTCACCGTGTATATATATTTACATATATAACATAGTCATTGTTCCGTATTCTGCTTGAAAATCAGCTATATTTGACACCCCATACGAATTGTCAAAATGTTCTATGTTTTATTAGGATTTATAGAATCAATCTTATTTTACAAGGAGAAAACGCAGTTTACGGTTGTGAGTTTCTATATTCATTAAGAAGACAGAGGACATAAGTCAGGAAGATTTGAATAAAATATTCATAGTGCACGACACATCTGCCGGTCTTAAGAGCGGTTTCGCAGCCGGATTGTGAAAAACCCGCCTTTTTCTGATTAATCGAAACAGAACACTTAAATTACAAATTCACTTAAGGCGATTACCTTCACCAAATTAGCAGCTCGATGTTTGTCTGTATGAATATCGACGGAAACGACATTGAAATAACGTTCAAATCAGTGCACAATGCGTGGTGGCTGTTACGACGCTCGCTGCGTCCTTGAAAGGGCAAAATAGGAGAAAATAATACTTTTCACATGGGCGTCATTGTTCGATTGAATAATTCTATGTTATATTTATAGCTATCAAGTTTATCTATTTATCAAAGCATAAATGAATTGAATCACCTAAGCCGCTTAGGAACAGTAGGAAATTCAAGCCAAAAAAACACCATTCAGTTGAAACAATTTTTCATATAGAAGTTTTGGTGGTACGAAAAAGAAAAATGTTGCATATGTTGTCCTAGAGTTGACAATCCATAATACATTTTTTCAATATTTTTGGTTTGGCAATAAAAGAGGAGTAGGCTTTAGAAATTACCCATTTGGCGGTATTAAGGGCCTTAATTGTTATTCAACAAAACCTTATTACCTATGTATTGTGTATGTTGCCATCGCAAAGTATCCATTGGTTTCTGTAAATTGGAATTAAAAAAATACTGAATTAAGAAAAATTGGAAAGTCTAATTTACAGAAACTAATGGAAACTGCGATGGCAACATACACAATACATAAGTAATATAATGAGATTTTGTTGAATAACTATTGAGTGAATTTTGAATTTAAGTCTTCTGTTTCGATTAATTAGAAAAAAAAACGGCCAAGTGGGAGTCGGACTCACGCACGAAGGGTTCTGTACCATTGTCTATAATAATACAGATCGCGCCAAAACTTCTAGTCCGCTCGGAAGTTGCTCTTCTCAAGAACGGCCCATACATTTTGTTCCTGCTGATGCGAATCGCCCCGTGTTTAGAGGCGACTAAAAGTTTGGCGTGATCTGTACTCGTTAACTTGTAGAGCCTACTTAGCTGTGATAGTTTTCCTTTTAATTTCGTTATGTATACTACTGCCGTGATTTTTTTCACGTCTCCAAATACAACCGTTTCGCCAGCAGGGGGGGGGGGGGGGACACTTGACTCTAACAAAAATTAACACTTAAGCTTAATATTTTGCAAACAGAACCCTGGATTGAAAAATAGTCTTCTCACACCCCCAATATTTTTAAATTACCTATCCAACGACATCCCACACTAGGGGATAGATGAGAAAAAAAATCATCCCCACTTTACGTGTAGGGGAGGTACCCTAAAAAAAAATCTTTTTCAAAATTTTACTGTACCACTTTATCGACGTAATAAATATGTATACCTATGCCAAATTACAGCTTTCTAGTACTAATAGTCTCTAAGCTAAGCCTCGGACAGACAGACAGACGGACTGTTGACTACGGAACCCTAAAAAGGCGGCTTTTCACAATCCGGCTTCGAATCCGCTCTTAATTCTACGATGTGTCGACGACATATTAATATGATGATAGCACAGACATAATTTATTTATTTGTTTATTTATTTATTTATCAAAAATATTGCACAGCATAACAGACTAATCCAATGAGCGTTTTTCCGTTTTTTCTTATGTCAAATTTAGTGTTAAATAAGATTCCTAGATGGCACTGTCGTATTCTTTAGCAACAGAATCAAAGACAAAATTGCACCGATTCCAAACAAACTTTGACATTGATTGCTACGAAACACATTTTATCTATGGTGACATGGACAGCGCCATCTGGAGGAAACCTAAGAACTAAGAAAAAAAAACAACGAGAAAAACGCTCATTTACTGTACAATTAAAAAGGTACCTCAATTAAAAAGGTAGAGGTATAATATTTAAAAAAGTAAATTAAAAGGGTAAAGGTATAATATACCTCTATGTCTATGGATACTATCTACCAGCATAATGTTCCAAGTTCTGACCCTGGAAAGTAATGTTCTTTCAGAAGTGCACATATAAGATACGAAACTTGCAATGTTTTACGAATTTCCTAATAATCTTCCAGTTCAAAACTTCAACGTTACGAAAATGTATGCATGTCGTAACTGTTCCAATACTGCACACGATCTTCTAGACTAGTTTGATAGATCGTTAGTCTACATGAGTTGGAGCTTTTCTTTGTATCACTAACGCAAGCAAAAATAAGCTCTATTGTTAAGTACTAAGAAGCCTGAAGTTTGGGCTGTACCTAAAAGTTAGTTACCACTCTATTTCCAATAGTCGTTAAGTTTTATGAAACTATAATTTTCTTATAAGCCGTAAGGTTCAATAAGCTAGTATAATTCTTGCACTAATATGAAATTGTTATTTCGTGGATTTTCAAATATGTCAATAATTATAATACCAATCATTTAATTCACACAAAAAGTATTAAATGTACTGACATTGAAAAAATAATAGGCGGAACTAGTCATTATCGGAAGCCAGATAAAATGACAATGGCTTGAATTGAAAAAATAATTATAATATGAATTCCTTTTATTTTACAATGTTTTTTGCTTTAATATAAATAGGTAATGATAAATATGATAATTTTAATATAAATACTGTTATCTCAAGATATATTTCGGGTCCGACCTGGACCCGGCATCAGTTGAATTCTGAGGTTGAGTATCTTAATTAAAATAAATAGACATTGACATATATAATATAAAAGTACATGACATGTCATGTACATGACAGGTCATGACATAAAAACATATAAAACCTAGACTACCTATTTACAATCTATCTTAATTAAGATTTTATTTTTAAAAACATTTTATTTTACAAATAACTCAAATAAATCCAAATCAAAATAACATTTTGATTTCATTATTATTGTACATTAGGAAATCATTTAAAATTACATTCAACTTTGTATGAATGTAATTTTTAATATTTGTAAAAAATTTAATAATGAAATAAAATATGTAATAATATAATAAATGAATTATTCATGCAGAAATACACAGATAATATATAAATTATAAAAAATCACGATAAAATTCTAAACAAATTGGACAATTATTAAGAAATATGTTGTTTTGCTATATTTACTTGTAACTTCTAAGTTAAATGTACAACATGTCACAAGCTACAAATTAATCATAAAATATTTTAATCTAAATGTCAAATTCATTTTGATTCCTTTTCAGGACATGGTAATTAGTATACCTCCCACTTCTTCAGTGAGGCTTTGTCACTTGGTCACATTTGTAAGGCTCTCTTTTTTAAATTGATATTGGAATGAGCAATGAAATCGTTCGCCATGTCGTTGCAAGATATTTATGACGTGAGTAACTGGTAGATCTAAACTTTTGTATGTATATATCTACTTCCTTCTAACCCAATACCTTCCTCTTCTTTGACCGGCTCGGTTTCCACACCAAGCCTCTCATTCGACTTGTGCGTGGAAGGAGTGGGACCGGCTATTTTAGCCAGCCAAGCTCACGCCAGAATCCCAAGAGAGGGCCTAGGTCACCACAGAACTGGCGGAGCTTCCCTTGTACCGCAATGAACCATTATTTTATACTTAAGGCGATATGTAAAAGTTTTAGCGTCCCTGTTACTCCATATGCGAAAAAACTCTCAGTGCGAGAGGGACGGATTCGTAGAAAAGTAGCAAAAAGTCGGTTTATTATTAATATAAAATGTACTAAAGTTGCTATCAAAATTTCGTTTAACCAGGTCCTATATACCGTTAAAACCCATGTAATAAAATATAATTGCAGTCCATATATCATTCTAAATTATCAAACCAGGAGAATTGGTGTCGAAAAAGAACTCATTTCAATAAATATTTCTATCGAAGCGAATTTCTCCAATCGCGTTTCTGTTTTAAAAGATCCCTAGAAAAAGATTCCAAAAATAATATACTATTTTATCTAAATAATACATTATTTACTGAAGTAGATATGCAAGTTCTTGAAGTGTCGATTTTTTTCCGTAGCGCCTTAAATACGAGGTAAAATACTTTTGGTCTAAAGGAACTATTGAGTTTGGGTACTCATAAAACTACAAAAATAAACACATAGATTACGGTAGAAATATAAATTTATTTATTTATGTAATGTAGGTATATCAGATACACAGGTCGGTTTTAATGTAATATTAAATAATTGTTAAATATAACACTGGTATTTTGGCGATGCACGGACTTTATAGAACAAATTCTTAACTATTTATAACTCTTTAATTTTGAGCTATTATAAAAAAAACGTGTATTTTGAAGTTATATGTGGGTGATCCCCCTTTTATCAAAGAAAGTACTTCGAAGAAAATTTCGCTAACTCACATTTTGCTGCATCAAAAAATTTACACTCATGTAGTTTCAAAATGGCTTATTATTTATTATATTGGATAGAAACTATTTATCATTCTGTCAGACGTGCAGTTATTAAAAGTAAAACAATAATGAGATGTACTGAGCTATGTAATCATAAAAATAATGTACCTATATCATAGTTAATTGGTTTCTTTCTAATACCTACAGGCGTAGCCTGAAGTGTAAACGATCATAATATATTGTTACGATCATAAAATATTGTAGCGTACCTATATCACAAAATAGATACTACCAGAAGGCCGACTCGACGACGGAGCGAAAACAGACGCACACATATACGCATAGTACGCATAGAAGCGTACGTATAATGATCTCAGCAGAATTTCTTTTGGCATTCACCCGAATATCCCCGAGATCGTCGTACGTATAGTGCGCGCCAATCTTTTAGTCGCCTCTAATTGAGTTACGAGTGCAAGCTTGCGCAGGTACAGTCAAGGAAACAATAATATGAACGGTTGATTATTAAATGTTTACTATAAGTGGGAAGGTGTACTTGTTGTACCTACCTATTTAATATATATTTATTATTTTAGTGCAATCTTAACTGTTTAAATAAAACAAATTAATATAAACACCATTTTTCTACATTGTCGCCTTAAAACGCTATAACGACCGCGAGGCATAACAACAACAATAAACTTTAACAAACTAAATCAACAAAACAACAATTAAAGGCAACACAAACAGATTCAACGATTAACTTAACGAATCATAGAATTTTTTCTACGAACGTACTTTTCATGCAACGCGCGCGTGTGTAGTCTACGGACGTACCACTAACACTAACGCATAGTGTTGACACCTGCTAAATGGCGAGCGGGGGTGTGTTGCGGCACGCAGGCGGGTGTGCTCCGCGCCCTCGCTCCTGTAACGTCCCCCTGACACCGTAAAACGGCTATTGCGTCGCCTCTTGCGTCTATCTTCAGAGGCGACTAAAAGATTGGCGCGCACTGTACGCGTCTATGTGTACGTGCGCCTGTTTTCGCTTGTTATGCGGAGTCTAAAACTCGACGCGAAAAATGTTATTCCACTTTACATAATAAATTTCATACAAATTTGCTCAGCGTGAAACCTATAGAGCACTTCCAGTTGACTTAAAAACTTGGAATTTTGTTTACAGGTAGGTAGGAAAACCTACACACACACGTGGGAAAAACACAGAAAATTACAAATATTTAATTATTTAGGAAGAAAAGAATGACCAACTCAATTAAACCCTTTAAATACGTAGAGTTTAATAGATCGTAAGTGTCAAGTTAAGTTGGTACTCTATAACTACAAGTGGAATGAATAATGTGTGTGGTGGTACGGAACCCTTTGTGCGCGAGTCCAACTCACACTTGGCCACTCACACTTTTTTCACATTTTTCATTGAAACAAAGTCAGTCTTTATACGATATCTACGCGGTTAAAGCCGTAAGCAAAAGCTAGTATATGTTTTACATGATGTATGTTAAGTATGACAGGCAAAATATATTTAAGGCGATATGTAAAAAAATACAGATGCTTCTTTTCTGTGTATTTCATGAAATAGACGGAAAATTTTTATAAATTTCTGGTATATACATTTCTACAATATAATCTAAGGTTTTGTTTTAGGAAAACATGATTGGATAATTTTCCTTGATAGAAATAATTGTTGAAATGAAGTCTTTTAACACACCTTTTCTCCTCATTTGACGAATAAAAACCATTTACAGAACTCTTAGATGGGTTTCAACAATATCCAGATTTTTGTTTTTGAAAATTTTGCTCCCTATTTTAGTTTTTTTTATAAAAATATATTACTTGCTTTTTCCCCTTTCGCCCTGAATCCGCCCCTCCCGCACTGCGCGTTTTTTCGTCTTGGAGTGACTGTGACAAAAATAAAATTCGCATAGCCTCTTAATCCAAAATGCGTACAGTAAGGTCTGACAGCTTACACTTACAGCTTATTTCCTTTGTTGCAGGTTACAAAACGCACCTATCAAAGAGACATGACACTGCCGAATTCCAAAGATTCTCCGAGGTGATAATTTTAGTTAATGTAATGTCCCATGTACTATGGTGAGTGCTCGTTGTGAAATGTGTAGTGACACGGAGGTGCGGCTGTGACGTCACTAGTGGAGATGAAAAGAGAAAAGTATAAGAACACCTACTCAGATACAGGGTGAGTTAAATATTGTAGTTCAAGTATTTTTCAATGCATGTGCTCGTAAAGGCCCACTTTTTATGCATCAAAACCGAACAGAAAGTCGATTATTTTGCCCTCGGGCTTTATTATTATTTTTTTTTAAATTGTTTGCAATGGTTGGCTGCAACCTGCAGCCTTTCTTGTGTACCATAGATGTTATAATTTTTTTTCCACTGTTTAACGGCTCTGGATACAATCCTTTTGAGCCAATCATAATTTAAAGTTCACAAGATTATATTTGTTTTCATTTCCTCACACTATGCATTGAAAAACGTAGTATGATACACGGGCGTAAAAGCAATAAATTACTCGGTTACGTTTAAAACACTCGCTACGCTCGTGTTTTAAATCGTCCTCGCGATTTATTCCTTTGCGCCCTTGTAGCATAAACTACTATTTTGATCCAATACTTCCTTAGGTAATTCAAAATTATCTAACAGTAATGACAGAGGTGTTTCCAACCATGGACAGTAAAGTAGATGTCACAGTTCACACTCGTGCACCCACATTCCAACGAAGATTATTACGTCTAGCATTATGGCTGCTAAGCTCACTTCCGGAACCATAACATAAAATAACATCATCTCGACATGAATCGAAGGATGTTTTTGACTGCGAACTGCATTTTACAGTGCACACTCGTACACCCACGTTTCATCGACGACGAAATCGAGAGCGTGATGACTAACGGGCTGTTAGTAACAGCTAAACGTGCCTTACGACGCATCTAGTGACCGAGAAGTTCAAACAAATAGGTAGACCACATACTTGATCAACAGTAAGCATGTTTAATTGAATGAATGAATGAATATGATAATTTATTTCAATGATAACTTAATCTAAATACATCCCACAAATCCAAGTATAAAATCACACTTCTTTTTCTATAATTAAGTAGTTATTAAATTATAAGTAGCTAGGTACATTAGTCGTAGTAAATAATAAAATGCTATTTTAATCTGTAATGTTTTCATGTTTTGTAAAAGGTAAGTTTTATATAACTTCGCGAATTTATTATTGTGTAAAATTATTTTTGTATGTAGAAAATAAAGATTTGGCCTATGATGTGGATGAAATTTGATGAAAATTCACTCCAGTTTGAACATATTAAAATTAGTATATAGTGTTTAAACTAACAATATAGTAATATTAGTAAAATTTGTATTAATTATTCTACATTTCAAAAATTAGAGGCCAGTCAGAAATGCCGTGTTTCCCGGAATGTCAGTATAGTACGGACGCCGGCATGACAGGCTATCTATTGACAGTTCTTAGTACGGTATAGGAAGCTTGAACTGCTGGCGAGGTCGCAGGTTCAAATCCTGGCCCGAGAATTTTTTTTAAAAATATTTGTACTTTCAAATTTGTTTCTGATTGATTGCAAGTTTGTAATATAATAATAGATCATTCAAACGGACTACAAGCACCGGCATGACCAAGTTGCTTCTATTTTACATCAACACTTTGCATACAAGAATAAATTTATAGACCAAAAGACCCCATATTATAAATACAAACCTGAAAAAATTATCGACAATAACCTTTTGAAAATATACTGGGACCGCACAATCATAACAGATAAAACAGTACATTTTAACTGACCGGACATCGTCATTCACGACAAACAAAAGAACACAGTTCACTTGATAGATATAGCGATACCCAATACTCACAATCTGCAATCGACACACACAGAAAAAATAAGCAAGTACAAAGATCTGGCTATGGAAATTAAAACACAGTGGCGTGTAAACACTGTTAAAATAGTCCCTTTCGTAATATCAACTACAGGTGTTATTCCTAAAAATCTTGTGACTAGTTTGAATACTTTGGATATCCCGACTCATACAATTTATCTTCTGCAAAAAGCTGTAATTCTGAACACCTGTCGTATCACAAGAAAATTCCTTCAGTCTAACTCATCCCAGAACACATACCTATTCATGTAAACTACTCTGCACTTGGCCTCGGTCCGTGCCACTTTTACCTCTTAGAAAAAGAGAGAAATTAAGAATAAAAACATTATAATAATATAACGTTAATTGCGAGCATCTAGGCCCATATCACAAAATTACAAATAAGCAAACAAACCTCTTTACCAGGTAATGCACTCTAATAATAAATTAGTGTACAACGTGCTTACAAAATGCCACCTTTCGTCAATAGTTATGCGAACAAAGGACCTCAGCTAATAAACCTACACACATACATTTACTAATTACCTTTATTAGGGCAAGTCATTATGACAATTAAGTACCTTTATATTTCTTGGTCATCAGAGTAGTCTCATTATCGAATGGATACGAATTTTTGCATAAAAGTGCATGTTTTCCTAAATTAACTATTATTTTTTAACCGCTCGCTGTCCAGTTATCAAGGATATTTACGTATCGTGAAATATAAAAAGGAATCGTGTCAAAATGTCTGAGAAAACAATATATTTATCTGAAGTTGAATACGAACATAGTCTCGAGAATCCAAAATATGACGAAGAACATTATAGACTGTGTGAAGCAGCAGAAAAAGAAGAATTGAGAAGAGTCCAAGAGATTGAGTATTCTTTGAAAAATTCTCAATGTGATCAAGAACTACACAACTTGTGTGTGGCTATTGAAAACGAGGATAATAGAAGACAACAGAACTTGGATTCTTCAATAAGTAAGTGTCAATTAATATAAATTTGTGTCTGTCCATACTTTGCTATCTTTAAAAGCAGTTAACGGAATTGGTATGGTTTTCAACATTGCCTAGGAGACCTTTTTTAAATCTTTATTAGAGGGTTTGGTCACGATGAGATTATGTCACATTGGCTAGAAATGATGTGTCACTTCATTTATAGCCAATCACGTTACCTTTGAAAGCACAAGCGATAGATGTTAAATTTAGACAATAAGACTCCTGATCACTGGAGAAATGAAAACCCATGGTCTTATTTTTCCTCAGGATGATCTGAATTTAGTGTATGAATTTAGTATTTAATTTAATTTATTGTAACTTAGTTTATTCTCAGTTTCTTTGTTTAAATAAAACCCAATATTATGAGTTTACAGCAGATAAGGCACGTCGTATTCAAAGATAATAAAAAGAATCTCTAACATTCTTTTATATATTTTATTCTAGTCTTAATCAAGAAAGAAATTAAAAGAGAGCTGAATCTAGATGACGGTGACTTTAAAGATGGTAACAATAACAAGAAAATTAGAGGAGGCTCCCAGTGGGACAATTCTCTCTACAATGCAAAGTACAACGAACAACTCTGTAGACTATTAGATATAAAGGTTGAATTGATAAATAAATGCGAAACTTGAATACCAAATAACTACGCTTTTATTGAATCTTTCTGCCTTTAAAAACCAGTCTTGCAGTAGATTTTATCAGGTACGTAATCTTCTAGAAATATTACCACGATCTATGCAAAGATTTGTAATTTCATATCAATTGTTTTGCATCAAACTGGTTGCCAATACATTACAAAAATGCCTGTGCCTCTAACCTTAGCATACCATTTACCCAGCAGCTGATTTCAAGATGACATAATTGTTCCCCACGTTATGACGTAAAGTCTTATGGCCCATAGCTTACGCGACAAACAAAAAAAACCTCAAAAGATTCCCCTCTAAGGTTCAAAGTCAGCGATCAGGTTTTAGCTTGGTGAAAGTGTCAACAGACAACCTCGGAACCCTGACATCGCTACTCACGACTCAATCTCGCACAACAGGTTCCGGTAAGAAAGCGTGCTCGTGCATTGCACGATGCGCGATGCACGTGCCCTTTGAGATCCCATTTAACTTAAAAGCTACTTATAAGTATATGAATCAACCATCAGCTGACCTTTTAATTGACATTTACCTTCAATCCGTGTTAAAGAAAGTTGACTTTCTACTATCGTAATGAGGTGTGAGCAAGGTCATTGTGACTGCTCTTTTGTTCCTCCAGAAATTGGCTCTCGTAGAGACAGTTGCTGTAGATTGTAAATGCTCAGTTTCCTAACCATACTTTTCTTACAAACTGTTTTTAACCTCATAAGTAATACGGGTACTGAATGTGTTAATCATTACAACCTATCTTAAAAGATTGCATCGGTTCCTTTGAAGTTTGCACTGATAGTGCAAACTACTCCATACTAGTTAATACTGGAAAATGTAATTAAATACAAGTAAGCACCTAACATACTTACTTTACAACCTTCCTTGGTGCCTTTCAAAACATAAACAGGCACTTAAGCCGAGCATATGAACCAGCAAGGTTCGACCCGCCCTCAAGCCCCACAGCACCTTGGAAGTGCCTCACCTCGATGTGCAGCCAGGCTTACGCTCACGGAGCTTCATCTCACACAGGAAGCCATTACCACACCACCAACACAGTGAGATAAATCAACTGAGCAACAATCATCTCTACAGCTACAAAATAAGAACCAAGCCATTTGTCGAATAGTCTTGGGCGCCTGATAATCATCTAACCATAATGTACACTTAACAAAAACAGCCCCATCCTTCTTATCGTCTGAGGCAAAAAGCCATCCGGCTCGTAATTACTTTTATTCAAATTATTACAATTTGAGGCTATTGTTATTTATAAGATCGGCGCGTCACCACGTATTTCCCATATGTAGGATAGATGACTGTCACAAATCTAATTTCTTGGGTTCTGGTAAAAGATTCGCGCCTTGAGGGTTCCGTACCGTTTTAATAAGTAACGAGTATGTATACCTTGATAAATTTTAAAAAGATAAATAACTAACTAACTTAGTTATACAAAGGTAGACAAAAAAAACAGTATTATCCCAAAGAATTTAATATTTGAGATTTTCTGATTTTTTCCAATTTTTGTACTTTATGACCTTCCTAGTTGTCTTTTTCTAGGCCAACAACCAACAGTCTTTGTGACTGTAAGTTTATATGAGTAATACGTCTGTATGAAATACGTGATTCGAAGAGCCGGGTCTTCTTAATGCGGAAACCTAAATGATTAATACTTGCAATTGTCGGCACTTGGTACTTGATGAACACTTGTACTTATAATAAATAGTACATTACTGCCGCCGTGTGCAATGACTTCGTTGCTGGCAGTGCTTATGATGGCCGAAAGCGCACCTTGCGCAGCTCCAGGCCTACACATCGCGATCAACATCGCAACCGTTGATAGACAAGCTGGAATAAAGGCCAAGACTGAGACGCGGACAGCAAGGGCTGTAATGATGACCAAGCCCGAAGACCGAGAGCGTAGCTAAGCTGAGCTCGAGGCCATCATAGCGCAGCCAGCAACGTAGTTATGGCGGACCAAGGCTTGTATAGTGCTTTACTCAAAAATGCTTTATGTGGTCATTATTTTCACAACCTTCAAGTTTGTATTTTTCCTTTGACTTCGGTGGTAATAAATTTTAGCTACACGTTTCAAGAGCGGTGATTTTGGAATGTATAGGTACATTATATGCATAGTACTATAACCAATTGCTGAACGCTGAAGGTAAAATTAACCAATTACTGAACAGTGAAGGGAAACCCCATCACGTTGGAATAATTTTACTTATAAAAAGCCCTATTAGTTCTTTTGCTATGCAACACTAGATGGCGCTACTTGTATGTTATATCGCGATATCATTTTATCCTTCTCAAAAATGTTGTAATTATCTGTGGTGCAACAGAATAAATCCCGCCGACCGTCTCTAGTTTGGTGTGAGAGGACCTAATTGCTGGAACGCAACTCGACAATAATGGATTTCTAAATTAAATTGCTGGCACAAAACAACCACTTACAGAAAATTTGCTCCGCACAACTAGCGAAAACAGGCGCACGCACACATAGACGCGTACGTACGACGATCTCGGATGAAGTCGGTCGAATGCCAATACGAAATTCTGCCAAGATCATCATACGTACGCGTCTATGCATGTGTGCGTCTGTTTCCGCTCCAACGTCGAGTCAGCCTTCTGGTTGTATCTATGTTGTGTTGCTGGTAGCTAAAACTCACCAGCAATGAAATTCCATACAACTTTGCTGGCGCCTATTCAAGTAGCGCGTAAAGGTCGACTTTAGTCAAAGAAGATTGTCAAAATAATAACCATATATTTGAGTAAAATAAGTTGATATACTTGTACTGTGAAACAAGTACAAGAGTATTGTGATTATTCATCATGTTGATAAAGCTAGATGCCTGAGTTTTTAGGGTTCCATACCCGAAGGGTGCCAATCGGGACCCTAATACTAAGACTCCGCTGTCTGTCCGTCCGTCACAGAGATCTACCTGCAGCTTCAGCCGTAATACTCGTACATAGCCAGTTTAAATTTTCACAGAATACGTATTACTATGGCACCTCTATTGGCGCAAATAAAAAAAATAACCCTAGCATTTTTATGGCTTGTAATAGGGTTTAGGGTTTGAATTTGTTTAGGGTTATTATTAACATACATACATACATATGTATGTATGTATGTTAATAATAACCCTAAACAAATTCAATTTTGCTGAATATGTTTTATTAAAATGAATCCAGTGGCACCTCAACAGCTTGTATTGTTTACCGGTGCGTTCTGTTTGTGTGCCACAAGATAACATCTCACAATTGAATAGCACAATGCAATACTACAAAGCCCAGTGTAATCTAGAGATCGTGCTTAAGTATTTAGTAATTTCCTTTTTTTTGAGATTTGATGTGTACTCTTCTCACACTACTCTACGTCCCTTTCAATTCCCGTAGCAAATACTTGTAATAAGACTACATATCATTAACATCGTCATACATAACCATCACCATCATCATCATAACCATCACAATCATCATCATAGTCGCTAGCATCATCAACATCATCATCATCATCATCATCACCATCGTCATCATCAACATATAAAACTTTAGCCTAACATACAAAAAAACAATACTAATTTAACGGATATTTTTCATAAAACCTGCTACGGTGCTGGTGTAGCAGGTCAACACAGTGGGAAAATACGGTATACATAACGTTTAGTCAACATTGTATGTCTGTAAGCTGGACACGCGTTTTGGGAACTTATACGTGAATCCAAATGCAAAACTGCTAAATGCGGTATTGAAAAAGAACAAACTATAAACAGTAGTACAACTCTTAGTAGGTATATCTTTTGTTATGAAGTCTCAAACTACACAGAACGACAACTGCTATAAAACGCTCCCGAATATAAAAGTTTAGAGCTACAATACAAAGAGCAACATTGCAGAGATCTTAATAATTTGGCCGGGTGTGCGGCGTGAGAGAAACTCGCGCGGTTGCGCAATTCACGCACATGCCAGGCGCTTCGCACATACGGGTATTGTTTGTTATAGTCTGTCCCAAATTAAATGTGCAAAAAGTAAATAAACATTACAGGTATAGAAGTTTTGAAACGAATGTTATTTACTCGGCCTTTTACAAAATTAAGCTATTGCGGAGTGTGTATCGTAAGTGTGAAATATGAGTAATTCTGGGGAATGTGTAAAATTTCACCAAGAAATCGAGTGGTATATAAACTTATGGTCATATTAACAATTTGCAATATTCCACTAAACACTCTTACCACGCTATTAAAAAAAATACCGTCGTATTGAGAACCTCCTCCTTTTTTGAAGTCACTTAAAAATGCAGACTCAAGCACCGCCCGCCTTCCCGCATAACCCCTCGGCCACAGCTTCAGGCTTCGAAAGGCGCGCCAAGCGGTTCTTTTTGCGACGGCACCGGCGGAGAGAACAAATGTATGAAGTTGTATAGAGCCAGCCAGGGGTTGCCGCTCGCGCGTCTTGTCCGGCTTCGGGTGACTTGTGCTCTCGCGACGGCGGTGTGCGGGGAGGCAGGCGGTTGAAACAGTGATCGAGCGCACAGGACGAACCTAGTGTCGAGCGCGCTATACATAAAGGCGCCGACGCGACGGGTGTCGTGGCAGGGCAAAGCCCGTCGCAAAAACCGCCTGGAAGCGCAGCAAGAAGCGCCGCCAGAAGCCTGAAGCTGTAGCCCTGGCGTAAAACATGCACAAGTGTAGATAGGTTATAGGCGATCCGCGAGTGGCACGTTAAAACGTGGCTAATTTGCCAACCTAAAGTGAGTATCGCGTCGGCGTCAGCGCACGACGGACGTCGCATGGGACGACACACAGCAATGTAACACACAGCCTCGCGATAATTATGACTTCCACGTGTCAATGTGACATTGCAATACTACATAATTAATTGAAGTCATTTATGTTGTATGCCGTTTTAGAAGTTCGATTCTTGTGTAGGTAACCTATCTACACTTTCTTATAATATCGTTGTTTAGGATGCTGATGATACCCGTGCTCGTGTCAGGTAAAATTTCTGTCACGATTCGCTAGACAAACTCTAGTGATGAGGTTGTAATTTTTATTAAAATTATTTAAGTCTAATAGCTTGTTTTAATGCTACGGAACCCCAGTTTCAAATTCTTGTCTTTGGATTTGTTTCTGATTGATCTTTTCTAGTTTGTAATGCACTCTAATAATATTCAAGTTTATATTATTTTTACATAACAATCTCGTTGGTTCTTAGATCTATAAACTCTTTAATAGAATAAAAACATTTTACAGACTTGACTAAACACCTTTTTTTTAAATAAGCGAGTAGGTTAAGGGAATCAGGCAACTTGTTGAAAATTTAGATTTGCATAAAATATGTACTTATTTGACAAAAAACTGTTCTTCATTGTGGTGTAATTAATTTATTAGGGTATCGGGTATTAAAACTTTACTTGTTCGAATTTTTCGAGTACAAGTCTTGGTGGGATTTCGCGAAACATGCTATTTTGTAGATGCAGAGACTCTCAGAGACTCGATAAGGTTAACAGCAAAGTGGGGCCTACATGAATCTGTGGGGGCAATATTGCAGATGACACGGACACATTTTTTTTGTACGACAAATATTCTATCTATATCTCTGGCATTACCCCAAAGAATAATCCCGTAGTGACATTACATGGCCATGATAGGGTACAATTGCTGTTTTTAAATCAGAATTTCTTTGTAAGCCTAGCCAGTTGTATTAGCTTTATTTCCAGTTTTTATCTCGGTAAGTTCTATTATGATTACATCAAAAATACTTAATGCAGTGTTATGCCTTTGTGACAAAAAAACTGTTGTATTTACTCAATAGCGAAGAGTTTTGAGTGAGAATTCGTGTTTCAATGACGTCATCACTCGTGACTAGCCATCGCGCCACTTATTGTCCCGTTTCATAGCTCTTATTTAGTGGTTTTAAAGACTTAAATGCTTAAATATATGAGACAAATTATCTGACGCGTTTTTAGAATATGTGCATATAGGTAAAGACGATGAGTGAATGTAAATGTGGAAACGACTTAGCAATTCTGTTTTATACAACAGTTTTACATGTTTATCCGGTTTGCATTCAAAGACTATTTATTGATCAGATTTAGAATTATCTAAGGCTTAGACAATCGTTTGTCAAACTGTGGGTGTCGGGGGCTCGCAATATGCCAATTTTTGCATTTTTTGTTAATAAAGAATTTTATGTTTAAATAAAGTGTTGCAACAGTGAACTTAAAAATAGCCTATGAACTTAATAACTAACCAAAGAATGAGCTTGATTTTGACTTAAAAAAAAACCGTAAGTGGATCAACGCTAGAAGTTAATAAACGTAAGTAATTTGCGTTTCCATCAAATGAGTTGCGAAGCGATATTTTCGTTATATCATCATTTGTAAAATATTTCTGTAACTTTCTATTCTATTCGCGTAAATGTGTTTTCATGAACTTCAACAAGCGATTAACAATATAATTTTCGGATTCCATATTTTCGTTGATTTACTTTGACGTTAAACAAAATACGTCGAAATTGCGTTTTTCAAGGCGTATGATCCAAATACCGAGATTTTTGATTAATTTGTAACAGCCTTATTCAATTTTATCGCCATGTAAACAAGTCATTCAAATCAGGGAGTTGTAAGGATATTTACCTTATTTTTTGGGATTTAGGGAGCCGCTATAGTAAAAAGATTGAGAAACAATGGTCTAAGCAGACTGTTGCCATTAAAAATCGCAGCCTCCTTTACGCAAAATCGTCCATACAGATAGACTAAGAACTGCTGGTTTTAATTTTGGTTATTAACCACAGGAACGCCCAGATTTTTGTAATTTTTTTCAGCTGAAGTAGAAGCGAAAAATGTCCAATTACTTTACGTGCTATATACGCCGTCCTGGGCCCATAGCATAGTGTTTAATCGCGCGATGCGACTTGGTTGAATCACAAGTGCGAGGAGCATGACACGATGTTCTTGCGATTAAACAGTACGTCACGCTCCTTGCACTTGTGATTGAACTAGTGGCGTCGCGCGTGGTTAAACATTATGCTACGGGACCTGAATTCTACACGCTGAAGGTGATGTTGATTTATGTAGCTAAATTCTTACTGGAGCCTAAACCTTAATTATACTTTTTTGTACCCCATATGTCAAATTTAATCTCGAGACGATTAATTTAAGAAGCCAAAATTTAATTTTGCGAGTTTCGTTGAAAAAGTAAATAATTTACTAAGCCTTCAGTATGAATTTGGCTGTATCAATCTGTTACTTTTTTCTTTATGGCTTAATGTGAGGCTTTTGCTGAGAGATAGGGACAAAAAGCGACGCGCGGTTTTTATCAAACAAATTACGAGTATTTGAAAAAAATCTTTAAACGAAAATAGTACTCTGTTTGGCCTTAAAAAATTGCAGTACTTAAGCAATTAGCATTCTTTGCTCACATTCGGCTTTGGTCAAGGACTCGGCGTGATTTTTAATATTCTCCCAAAGGTACCTTATTTGGTCGGCAGTGGCCGAAGCTAAAGTCAAAGCTTTGGCTTTGCTTAGAAACCAATTGCTATGTAAACTTCAAAAAGTTAGCTTCTGATTTTAGAAAAATAAAACCTTGGACCACATACATTAAGGCGATTATCCCGGACAAAATGTGAAATTCGACATTTTAGAATTTCGAAGACGCTGCATCCTGTCGCTTTAGAAAATTGCAGCTCTGCATAAACATACGTTGATCCTTATTCTAAGACCCCTTGGAATTCGTTTTTACATAATTTATCATTTAAAGCTATAATAAGCTTCACGCGTTACTACAAAGTCATAAAAATAAGAAACTGTTTATCATCAGTTTCTCACCAAATACGGGCTAAAATGCAGAAGACATCACATATTCAGGTATGGTTCAAAGAAGTAAAGATTCCTATGAGATTCTTTTTTTATTCAATTTGTTTTAGAAGGAAAAAGCTTGAAAATATTTAATAGCGCCTGAAAAAAAAAATACCAAAACAAGATCTAACGATTTTGATTATTGCTTTTAAATTTAATCAGGCACTTAGAGTCAAACGACACGCTCCCGTCACGCAAAAATAAAAAAATAAAATGTCTTTATTTCGGGCAATGAAAAACACATAGAAAGTGGAAAGAAAATTTTGGCTAATATCAGGTGTTTTTGTGGTAGTGTAGTGCATTTGACGATTCCGATTTGTTGTGTGTTGTGTATAGTAATGTAAATATTCCCTTTTGTTTTGTTTTTGTGCAATAAGTGTAAGTGTAATGTATAGGTTAGGTTAGTTTGCTGTATCATTTATTAAATAAATTAACATTGTATAAGACAATGATAAATGGTAAATAATGGGTAATAAAAGAATAATAAAGTACTACGGTTCTGGTAAAGCCAAGCGAGTTTACCAAAATAAAGGTCGACGACTCCTCGGTCTCAAGTGAGCACAGAGCATAAAATATAATCTTTACGTCAAAAATAAAATAAATCAAAATAAAAGGCCAATAGAGGCAATATTATATATTTATTAAAGTATTACTCGCACATGTGATTATATTATAAACTTATGAACGAATAACTCTTTTCGAGTGCAACAACAATAAAAAGATTTTATGCAACAAGGATTGAAGAATCACGTCGAGGTGCATAATTGAAAAACTGCAGAGACGCAACCACACGTGCATTTGTCCCAAGAGCTGCAGTTGATTTCATACAGTGCATTGTGTGCGCAAGACATTCGAAGGCAGCCAGAGACTCAAAGGATTTCTCTCCATTCTTCAGAGGGCTATTGACGGTCTCCAATATCAATACGTAACTCGATGAGGACTGCTTGAAGCAGGCATATGGAACAGAACCCACACAATTATTGCTGCTCGTTTGATGGACTCTAATCTTGTGCTATATAGGTTACACTGTGTTCTTCTTACTGCCGTCTCAATTCAGCGTATCCACGTTTCAAAAACATCTTTAATTATTGTTATATGCTCCTTTGTGCATTTTTGACAAATACCAAAATCTTGATCATCTGTTACAGCCTTCTGTCAAAGTCAGTATAATTTTGATGAACATAAATACTCGCAACGTGCCAGTTAATCAAATTATAACCTTCTTACTTAAATTTTAACGTAAATGAAGGAAATCGTAAATAAAATAAAAAATATAACAGCCAAACTTTCCCAATATTATACCCATTTACAATTTTTAGGAAAATGTTTGGAAATTGGTGCAGCACCGAAAGGGCTGTTACCAAAAATTGCCCTCAGTGCAATACCACCAATAATCAGAAGCAAGATGATTATGGTTAACTACATGAACGCCTTACACTCTACACACATGCTCTACATACAATATATACACCTCTGCACAGATCAGAAAAATAAGCTAGATGCACTTTTAAAAGTCAGCCTTATCGCCTTTCCTCATCTGTTTTTAAAAATACAAACGCTCCTCTCAAAAGCTACGAGAAATATCTCTCAGGAGCAAATCAAATCACAAATAAAACTAAAAAAATCTACAAAAATATTACAAACAAAACAACATTAATCTACCATTAAGATACCAACAAATAAATATTCCTGCAGATCTAAACCTAACTCCGATAGACCTCTCTAACCCATTCTCCATTCCTCCGTCTCCTCCGCCGGGATACTATATACATTATGATAAAACGCCCACCACTGACACTATAGTAAATCTATCTTCAGTTCAATTAACTCCTGAAGATAGAGCCATGTTGAACAAAGGGCTATCATTTTGTCCCACAAAAAAACTTGACAAGATTAAATTGTTGAACGATTTCGTGAGATTTGGGCGCAAGCTAAAATGGAAACATTACTGGGAAACTAACCCACGTCATCATAATAACAATACACACGCAGCTCTACAAAAATTCAAACCACCATCACCTAACGAACCACCACCACTACCTCCAAACCATCCTATCGAAACATTTTTAACCAGCCTTTTCGCAAAATTGTCAGATGACAGATATATAAATAGTCTACAAGACAAAACGCAAAACCTTACCTATAAAGAAAAAGAATCCCTAAAAAAACTTCAAAACAACAATGACATCATAATTACCACCGCAGACAAAGGATCAACAACCGTAATAATGAACAAAGAAGACTACATTTCCGAAGGACTTAGGCAACTGACTGACTCGACCTTTTATTCTGTCGCACCAAGTGACCCATGTGAGCAGATTGTTGACTTGGTCTGTGACATGCTCCACACAAGAGGTGAATCTGAAGGCCTATCTGAGACTGACCAACAATCCAGGCCGTCCTATCG
Organism: Ypsolopha sequella; assembly: GCA_934047225.1. NCBI lineage: Eukaryota > Metazoa > Arthropoda > Insecta > Lepidoptera > Ypsolophidae > Ypsolopha > Ypsolopha sequella. Next base: position 18,703,994 of record OW203996.1, read on the forward strand.
TTGCGTCCTATGACGCACCGACAGAAAGAATATCATCATTTGTACATTACCACATACAACCATTAGTCAAAGAATTATCATCCTATGTGAAAGACACCAACCATTTCCTCCAAATTATTAATTCAATACAGTTACCAAACAGTGTTGTTACCAACCACTTCTTTTAGTCACAATAGACGTTATATCCCTCTATACCAATATTCCGCACGCCGATGGCCTTGCAGCACTCCGTTCCCAACTAAATACCCGATCCCTACCACACCATCCATCAACCGACTTCATCACCACCCTCGCAGACATCATATTAAATAACAACTACTTTAATTTTGAAAATACATACTATCACCAATTAAAAGGGACGGCCATGGGTACTCGGATGGCACCAAGTTACGCAAACATATTCATGGGTACAATTGAAACCAGTTTTCTATCTACAGAACCGTTGAAACCTCTTGTGTGGAAAAGATTCATTGACGTCATCTTTATGATCTGGCCACACAGTAGCGACTCCCTCTGTAAATTCCTTGACAGACTGAACAATCATTCATCACTTAGATTCACCCACAACATATCCTTACATAAAATAACTTTCCTTGACGTCGACATCACCATTAATCACAACAACCAAACAAACACTGGCGTACATTTCAAGCCCACAAACAAATTAGAATATCTTGATTACTATAGTTGTCATCCATCACACATAAAAAAATCCATTCCATACTCACTTTCACTCCACGGCCATCAAATCTGCAATACCCAAACCTCACTTAACCACTACCATAACAAAATACACGAAGGTCTCCGCAATAGAAACTACCCCGAAGCATTCCTACAAAAACATATACATGACAGACCAAGATTTCATAACCCACAGAACAAACACAAGAACTCATCAGATCACCCAAGATTAATCACCACATATTTCCACGGTAGCCATAAACTTACACAACTTATCAAAGACTTCATACCTATACTCCGACAACACGATGACACAAAAAACCTACTCCCCTTAAATCCACAAATTTGCTACAGACAAAACCCAAACTTAAAGTCATCACTCACAAAAACAAGACCCACACAATCACTCCAACAATCAAAAACTTCACCTGGAACAACCCCATGTCAACAACCTTGCTGCAAAACCTGTCCCCTGATCAAACCAGACACACAAATTAACACATCACACATCGATTACATACAAAGCACAACCTAACTCCTCATGCAAAACAGCGAACTGTATATACCTGCTAGAATGTCGACTCTGCCCCGCATTCTATGTAGGTGAAACAAGAAACGCTCTCCACATCCACATGAACAATCACCGACACACAACAGACTCAGTACAAAATAACACTCTACCTATCCCGACACACGCCCGATCTCATAATCAAACCTTCAATAACTGCTTCACCGTTCGCGTCATTAAATCATTTCACCCTCCACTAACTGACATTGACCTTAGTACCTGGGAGTCGTCCTACATCTGGTCACTTGGTGCCCACTACAACCATGGACTGAACAGAAAACACTAACTGACAGACAAACTAAACCACCCTCTCATCACTTCCATCACGCTCTTCCACACATACCCTGAATACCCCACCAACCACAGAAAACTCTCTGTCCCTTTCAGGGAACACATATACCAGAATTGGGATGGCATGAGAAAAATTTATGGTGGTGATTGTTGGCACTTGAAGGGCTTGTACTTGTCCACAAAATTTTTAAAATTTTATAATTTTATTATTTGATAAAAAATTTGTGGACCAATACAAACAGGTTAGGTTAGTTAGGAAAAATATTGTCTTTTTTTTTTTAATTTCTTTTCCTGTTTTTATTACTATGGTATATTTTTCTTTTTTAATACTTGACTGATAACGGCCCACTAAGGGCCGAAATATATTTCAAGCTAAAAAAAATATTTTATTTATTAATTATATTTAAAGTAATATATGTATAATTACAAATCAATGATAAAATAGTATATGAATTCTAGGTAAAAGAAATACAAATTGTTAAGTTAATATTTTATATATATATTATTAAAATATTATATCTTTCATAGAAATTTAGGTGTCAGTAATGAATGACCATTCTGACAAAGAAAATATATATGTCCTACTGAGAGGACAAGATAATTTTAAATCAAGAAAGGGTAATGAGGGAGTACCTAAATATCTAGCTGCTGAATCTTCATTCAGTAAAATATAAATCAATGCTTGATAACAGAACTATTGAAACGTTAGAGCCTTTAATGATTATTTAGAATAATTTGTTTGTTTTTTAGCTTTTAAAGAAAATTTAGTGTCAGTAACGACCATCCTGACAAAGAAAACATAAATGTCATACTGAGTGGACAAGATAACGTTGTGCCGTTCAGGGTCAAGGTCATTGTACTGCCAGAAGGACAAGTCAAATTTTCATACAAAATACGTACTGCAAGCAGGACAACATATTGATTTTGTCAGGATGTTTCGCACAAAAAACCCATCCTTCCAGAAGAGCTCCAAATAAATATCCAAATACGCTACAAATAAATTTAAATATCTGCGTAACTTTGCCCGTTCAATTAGTCTTACTAAACAACCAATCAACCCAAATTTTGGATTTATTTACGTATATAACATGTGTTATTATTTTACTCTAATTAATGATTCTTTCGCTAAACTCATAAACTAAACATGAAAATCAGAGGTGCGATTGTGTAAGAAAATAGTCATGAAATCGTATTCATTTGATAGCTTAAAACTAATCATTTCACTTGTCAAACGGCCAATTCGAATTGTCTATGGTATTCATAGATGCTTTACGATTTGCATTGTTATTTTAGACAATGAGTGAATGATTTGTTAAGATTGACAGATAATTCGAATTGTCTAAGATTTTTTTAGTTCATCGCTAATGTCAAATGATTGACGTTGGGTAACCAACGGGACCCTATTACTTAGACTCCGCTGTCCGTCTGTCTGTCCGTCTGTCAACAGGCTGTATCTCATGAACCGTGATAGTAAGACAGTTGAAATTTTCACAGATGATGTATTTCTGTTGCCGCTATAACAACAAATACTAAAAAACAGAATAAAATAAATATTTAAGGGGGCTCCCATACAACAGACATGTTTTTTCGCTGTTTTTATATATAATGGTACGAACCCTTCGTGCGCGAGTCCGACTCGCACTTGGCCGGTTTTTGTATTTTGGTTCGGTTGCTATTTCGTCATACTAATATAATAAAGAAACATACTATAAAATAAAACACCGACCGATTCAAAAATATTTTGCAGTTGCAGTTGACTTGACACTTGAATTGATTCGAAACTGACGCGTTATTATAACTACAAAACTCGGACGAAGACAAATAATACGATAAGATATAGCGCTGTCTCTTTCAGACATCACATCTAGTAAAAATAGTAATCCCGTGTCAAGCTCTTCAACTACATCTACTGTTGAGTAGTAGTAAACTTATGCCACCACCTGGGGTCGAGCAGCTGAAACTCGGTTTTCCTTCAATTGTTGCGTTTGGTTATACGAGTTGCATGGAGATAAGTTTCGATTGAATTCTATGTTTTAAATTATAAAAATTAATTTTTGTGGTGAATTTAAAAAATGTAATCAAAAAGATCTATTATTTTTGTGTTTGACATAATTTTAAAGTAAATAAATTATCAAATTTCATTTTACGTAGGTAGTACACAATAAAACGCAATTTCATTTCGCATTTTTTAAACCATCGGTCATTTCTAAACCTTCGGTTACTTTTCGGTCTTCATTTTATGGACAGTTTTACAAAATTCGAATTTGCCCTACACGATCCTTGACAATGGTATAGATTTATCATCTATGACCAACCTTACACAATCGCACCTCTTTACATTACCAGAATACGGACGCCTCACAGAATAAGGTTGCGGTAAGCGCGCGGGGCGACTCGCTTGCAAGTGCGCCGCGCAGCAGGAATAAGACGGCTATAGTTTTTTCAAATACAGACTGTTCACAGGTATTTTACCTCTGACAGCTGTTCTATGTCCAATACTTAAGAAACATTTTCGATCAGCATAGAGGTAAAATAACTGTGAACGATCTGTACCTATCGCGGCCGCGGCCGCTAACTCAATGATTCCCTTAACACCGATTCGGCGCAACATAATTTGACTTATTTGACAGGACTAAAGTTAATTTAATGTTCTGTCCTTTTCTTTCTGTATCGAAAAGACAATGACGGGACGCTCAAAATAAGGTTAGTCTTGTCTATTGTGTTGCGCCGAATCGACACCATTATGTGTCTATGCCTTAGACTCTAGCCAAAAGGATAGCTCTTCTTTAGTTATTTTGTTATATTTATTTACAACTTACATCTACCATTACAGGATAGCCTAATGCGATAAAATGCGATCTTTCAGCATGAACTTATTCATAAATTATACATTTATACACTATTATAATTATAACACACAGTGTACATAGCTGTGAAATCACTCGGAGCACAAAAGAAAGGATCGATCAAATCCGCGATGAGATTGAAAGTGTGAAAAACAGTAACAAAAATGCAATTTAGAATTTCCTAACTAGCCTTTAACTAGCTTTGTTTATTTTGTTAAGGCCCTGCCATTCCAAAATAAGCATTTTGTTTAATTAATATTGTCAGTTCAATATCTCATTCAAATACAAGTTAAATATATGTTACAATAGAGGATAAATTCTAGACACAAGTTGATCTAAAAACGTAATTGAGTTAACTTCACTCGATAGAAAAAAATCACAAAGTAAGCTCGTCAAATTGCAAATAAATGTGTTTATAGCAAAGGTGTTCAACGGAGAGAATTAAAGCTTTTTCTGAATTTTCTTTACAGATAACTAAAGACACTTATAGACCCATTTTTATTTATTTCTCAATACTTTTTCAGAAATTCCAGAAAAACCTCGCAAATTCACTGATTATGCGTGCTCGCAGCGCATGAAGCGAGCGTTCTAATGTAGACTTTCTGACAATATCATTGAGTTCAAAATTACTTAATACGATTATTGTGTTGGATGCGTAGGGCCTTAACATTAAAATACAACTTTGAAATCTGAGTGTCTTGTTCTGTCTCTGTTGTCACTCCAAAATTGGACCACCAGGGCCCGTAGCACGATGTTTAATCGCGCGCGATGCGAATTCGTTGAATCACAAGTGCGAGGAGCGTGACAGGATGTTTTTGCTTTTAATCAGTATATCACGCTCCTTGCTCTTGTGATTCAACTAGTGGCGTCACGCGCGATTAAACACTATGCTACGAGCCCAGCTCTTGGTATATTAGGATAATTATCATAGGTATATTATATTTACTGAGAAAGAGATAAGGAGAGTAGACCAACGTACACGCATGCTCGTAATACCATCTCTAAATCTAAAAACCAATCAAGTAGTGTTTGTTTACCAACTAAAACAGGTAGTTTCATTTAATTTTTCTACATCGTCATCATCGCCAGCCACAAAATACGTAAAAAAATAAATCATTACGTATTACCACGTAATTATTCGTATGTGTAACAATTTTCAATGTTAACTTGAGTAAGGTACTCGATGTTTCATACCGTACAAGGTCAAGAACGTTGCCGGAATTTATTTAAAAACTATGAAGATTTTTTTACAGAGAAAGTGCCATTCCACCCTATTACGTCACCAGAAACAACTTAAACTTTTTAATGATCAATTCATTCAACTTTTTTTCGGACTTAAAATCGAAAACCTTGCCTACTAAATCTATTCAAAGTAAATAGTACAATTCAAATTATCCAGCTTTAGAAAGAAATAAAAGACCTAGTAGGGGTTTCAATCATTTACTCAAGGTAGAGCTCGGTCGAATCACTCTACAAAGAAGAGCTAATTCAAAATCTTCTAAGATATGGACGAAACAAAAGAGGTATCCCTATTTTACGGCGAAAGTGTTACGAGACTTGGCATACTTTTTAGAGAAATGTTTTTGACGGGATATAATATAATGTAAAGCATACATAAAATTAAACGTATCTCCTCACATTGTTTCTAGAAAGGCAGTAATAGTAGATTATGCACTAAGGGAATAAAGCAGTGTCTTACGTCACGGGCGGCATATTGAACCCTGAGCGTAACGAGGGACTCTAGAGTTAACTCCTGAGTAAAGCGAGGGGTTCAAGCTGCCCAAGACAAAGACAGGCTTTATTCCAGAGGAGCATACTCTACTTTTCACACCTTCTGCGAGACAATAAAAAGTCAGTAATAATTCAATAAAATTCACTGACAATCACAGCACCAAACACCGTCTTTTGTTTCACATTCTTTGTAAACGCTTTTTTTCTTTTTGTTGAATTCTGCTTATGGTGGCTAGTTCGATTTTCGAACAAACCTCTTAACAATCCCATATGGGCATTTGTTTTCCACGAGTTTCCACACGAATTTGACGTTCCCAATTTAAATCACTAAAATCCCTAGGGATTTTCATATAACTTTATATCCCTTGAGATATAATGCGTTACTTTACGTTGAGGTTGCATGATATGTAATTGGACATTGTCGATCAGGTGGTGTGAAATTTTTTTTAACATTGGCTCTCCTCATTGCCCAACACTCCCAACATTGAAAGATTAAAAGGAAACGAGAAGAAAAAAATATTGACACACAATAAATTAATGTGAGTATGAATAAAGAATTCTAAACATCAGGCCGGAAGCATCCGGTTTTCCTGAGCATTGTGCTGAGGTCAGCATGAGGTCGAACAAACCCCAAGGTCCCTCTTAGATACAATTTACATTTAATATTCTATGTCCATTCGTTTGTGAACTCGGATCTAGATGATTCGGAGTATGAAGTATGCGGTATGAATTCCTAATTAGGAATTTGTAGAGGATAATAACGTCACCTTTATAGAAACACCGACAAACTAGTACTTTCGCAGGAAAATATTATTGGGTGCTTACCTATGAAATTGGAGATTTTTTACAGATTTATGAGTTCATAAATCCTGTAATTCAATAGCTATTTCCATTATTTGGTATTTGTTTGAAAGTCGATTTCAAGGTTTTACATCTACGTATTATATTTCGTTTTTATTTTCAGTTTGATAGCTAAAATTAAATCTTCAAAAACATGTCATCCATTTCCATGATAAGATTCGTAATACTTCTTACAGCTGACACTTTTAAAAAATTAAATTAATGTTGCTGTTAGCTTAATGTTGTCTCATTCATACACAAAATAAATTACAAAATTTGGTTTTGTCATTGCTAAAAAAAAATAAGTACTGAAAATTGAGTTTCCTTCAAATTCTCCATACAATATTTGAATTCTTAACTAAACAAATTCTTAGCACGAGCAAGGTACTCAATTACCAATAACCTTATAGACATAGTCATGTGATTTATCGGCACATGGAAAAACCTTCAATATTCGTTATAACTCCTAAAGATTACATTACAACACGGTTACCTCAATGAGATGAAGCGTTTGATTATAAAACTGGAACATCTGTAAATTACCCAGAGTCAAGAATTAAGTTGAAGATGATTTCAGAAGCTTGGCATTCGCAATCACTGCATCACATCATGCATAACAATCAACAAAATGACCTCTTGAACAACACTGTATATTTAAGTAATGTTTGTATAAAAATTAAGTATATTATCATATGCAATAAAATGTTTGGAAGTGAAATATACTATCAATAAACCCGGATAATTACCCACAAAAAAAAATATGTCGATGTCTATAAAGTATTCAAAAGTTTATTTCGTAATACGTAACGATACACGGATTCACGAAGTCGTGCGTTTTAAATCCAGTGTGAATCGTAAGTATCCAAATTACTTATTGGTTCGAAAAGCAAATAGCAAATTGTCTGTGTGGTTACAATACAGTGGCGGATATAGAAAAAACTCAAAGGGGGGCGCTAAAAGACATCTTGAGCTATGGGTGTTGTAACTAATACTAATAAAGTAATAACAAAGTTATCAAGTCACAAGAAAAAGGTTAGGAAATTGTATTAAAACTGTTTAAACACACATTCTATAATAGACAATGCCATCTTATTAATGAGCGTTTTTCTTTGTGTCAAATTTAGTGTTTAATAAGATTCCTAGATGGCACTGTCATATTTTTTAGCAACAGAATCAAAGACAAAATTTGCACCAATTCCAAACAAACGAAAAACCACTTTGACGTTGATTGCTACCTGTCTGAGATTGCTACAAACTCAGAATAAGGAATACAAATAGAAACCTGGCTAAAATAATACGCGGAGAAAGACTACTATCCTTGATTTTCTTACGACATTTTAGTCCGTTAGAGAGAGATGGATATGTATTAGTTTTTTCTTAATTAGGTAGGTTGTCACTAGTTCGTTGCTTTGCTAGTGATGTAACAATGTCGATTTTAGACTACGATAAATAAACCAAATCGAAATGAACCGCGACCAATCTCCTTACCACACATCATATCGTATCAAAGTGTGAAAAAAAAGAGAATGCAGGAGGCACCGACCTTTCTGGTGACATCCTCTTGCTTTGGAAGGAGGCCAAGAGAATTAATAGCAAAGTGGTCTCTGTCTACCCCAGTGGGACACATGTTATATTGTGTAAATAAGGAATTAATAAAAGGATATCTTTCGTTTAGCATATTTTTTATTAAGTACAAATTACTATATCGTAGGCAGGTAGGTACATAAGTTAAGTCCAAAATTGTGCTTGTTTCTAGTACAAAAAATGCTGTAGCTTGTATCAGAGATACAACCGTAAACTATTTAAGTGGATACTTTTTAAGTCGCCTCTTAACTCAATCAAATAGATGTTCGTTGATGTCGCGTCTTTGTTTAATCAAGGAAGAAGGAATTAATCGCAACAATAGAAATCATAATAATCATAGACTTATAGGATTCGTAATAATAATATTATGTCAATGATGAGCGATGACAGCGCAATTACTACAGAGGTAATTTCATATTTTTTTATTTCTATCAAATAAACATCAACTTATCTTGAATAAAAACTAATAACAAATAATGAACGATTAAAATACCTAATAACCTGTAATAAGAAATCAAATTATGCGCAGTTCAAGTCAATAAGCATTCCCAAAATTCATTTCACGATAGAACTACCCTGTCAAAGTACTTTTATTGTCAACCACTAAGTAGGTACGAAAATGTCTTGATCTGCGGAATTTCTTCGTGAAGTCGATCACGGCAGTAACGTCAGAACGATTTGCGAACATAGAAGTATGCACTTTTCTAAACCACAGACATCCATAGGTACTGGTTCTGTTGCCTAAAATTGAAAAATTATCGAGTTAATATACTACAGTGGCGTGCACAGAACTTTTTGCTGGAAAAGCAAGCAATTGGTCAAGAATAACAATAAAAAAAAAATGAAAATATTTAAATATCACTTTGAAAAAAAAAAGTTAGTATAGGAAATTTTCACTCTAGGGTAGACATTGTCTACCCTGGCGTCATACAAAACTTTTTTTTTCACAGTGGTATTTAAATTTTTTTATATTTTTTTTATTGTTGTCCTTGACCAATTGTTTGCTTTTCCAGCAAAAAGTTCTGTGCACGCCACTGATTATACTATAGTATAGTACAAGCACGTACCTACTAACAAGATTGATAATGCAATTATACATAATTATTTAAAGGTTACCAATGTGTCTGTATCTGGTAAATATAACGTTGGTAAGGCATCTGCTTTTAAAAGTCTCCATTTTAAATTTTCGTTTGGTCTAAAAGAATCCGACGTAAAGTGTTTCGAACAAATATGACCGCTTTTTTTAATTGCCCAATTTGGTCAAATTATTCGTCTAAGCCATTCACTTTTTAATTCTTCCCTTTTTGGAAATCTGTAACAAAAAATATAGCGATATTTATTCGGCATTATTTTTCTTTTAACTCGCGCTGCAATGAGGGATTTTCTTTTCTTTTTTTTTTACTATTCCCTAGTCGCTGGATAGATGGCGCTGAACTTGGTAAGTTACTGCAAGGAACGGCACGTCACATAATTTTTTGATTATTGCACTTGGATGTAATTTTGAGATCGTAAAACGAAACGTACATAAAAAAGTAATTAATGTCATTGTCACATCACATCACAATGACATTTTGAAAATAAATAAATAATAACAACAAGGAAAAAGAAAAAAATAATTAGCAGTCTTTTTATGAGTTTTCTTAGCCAGAAAGAAAATGTCCCAAGAGAAAAAGAAGAGAAGTCTGTGCCTTGTGGATTTGTATAAAAATGGAGGCATACATCTTTTTTCTAAAGATGAAAGTCGTAAAGCGCAATGAGTACAAGCCATGGTACATTTTAAACCTGGACGGACCATAACAAAGCATTCGCACATAATATGCTCAGCACACATGTCATCAACCAACGAGCGTATGTGACGTGACGTGACGTGACGCAATGTTTTTTTTTCAATCGTTTTGGCTTTGGCACCTAGCAACGTAGTCAGTTCAACACCATCTACAGAGTTCTGGGAAACTATGTTTTTTTTTTAATACTCAAAAAGAAAACCTCTCATTAATCTATTATCCTTTATGCACGGCTGCCGCGGGAACCAATGTTCGATAGTTTGCCACACGGACTTTAGTACATCACTATACGAAAAAACATAACCTCTCGTAGTCGGCAGAAAATCTATATAAAACAGGCAAATATCGGTGTAGAATTGAACACGAGTATGATTTACAAGAACTACTTTTATTGTTACTGAGTTTTAGGTATGATCCTGCAACTTATTAACATAAAAACTATCAGAACTCACCGATGAAATGATATTGCTTCATTGTTGTTTTCTTTTCTTCCTGTATGCGATTTACAGCCTTCAATCGCACAAGACATTTTATTACAATGTTAAAAAAACAATCAACACAAACAATAATAAATCACACTTTCACGAATTTTGAGAGGAAGAGCACCAAAATATTTAATTTCTCTCGGTGAAGCTGTAAACTTTCGCAAAATGCAATAGACATTTCGATGCCACCAAATTAAGATGTGATGCACGCAACGTACGATATTACAACACAACGATACAATGATGAGACATATTTAATTTGATGGTATTATAATTTTTAAAATACATCCAAATTACATCCATCTGACATTTGTTTGGTTCAATCTAGTGACACACCAGGAAAAAATATAAAGTAAGTGCGGTTCGTCGTTTCATTCACTCGTACACAGGAGTAATTTACGTTAGATGAGTACAATGGCTAATGCCCAGTTCTTATTTTAGTCAGGCTTCTATTTGTATTCCTTATTCTGAGGCTACAAAACACATTTTATCGACGGTGACATGGACAGCGCCATCTGGAGGAAAACTAAGAACTAAGAAAAAATAACAACGAGAAAAACGCTCATTATTTATCGTTTTCTTATAACAAGACGCCCGCACGGGGGAGGCGCGCGCCAACCGTGCCATTATGTATAATATCCACCACTGGTACAATATGAGAATTAAGCTCAGAACATATTAAGGCGATATGCAAAAAAAATACGGGTGTTTCTTTTCTGTGTATTTCATGAAATACGCGGAAAATTTTAATAAGTTTCTGCTGTATGCATTTTGACTATATAATCTAGGGTTTTGAAATTGGAAAACATGTTTGGATAAATTTTCCTCGATAGAAATAATTGTTGAAATGATGTCTTCGAACACACTTTTTCTCCTCGTTTGACGAATAGGAACCATATACAGAACTCAAACATATTTTATTAGGTGTGTTTCAACAATATCTAGAGATTTGATATTTGAAAATTTGCTAGCTATTTTAGTTTTTTTAATAAAAATATAAAATCAACTTTTTTCCATTTTGCCCTGAATACGCCTCTCTCACACTGCGCGATTTTTCGCTTGGAGTGACAGTGACAAAAATAAAATTCGCATAGCCTCTTAATAAGCATTAAGTAATGTTACTTTTGAAAATTTTATTGCCATTACCGTACACCTAATCTATCGATTCAGTTTTTGCACAAACGTTGAGGAGTCCACCAGTTGTTGTACTATATAACTTTTATGTATTTATGATTGATAAAACATTAAAATATAAAAAAATTAAGAGACAGTGTTTCCTTCGAGATTCTCTCCATATTTTCCGGTAATCCACGATAAATATGGCTTAGAGCAGATGTGTTTTAGTTATTGTGGTAGGTCTTCCAGAAGGTCGACTCCTTAATATCCTATAATACCATAATAAAACTGGTCAAGTGTGAGTAGGACTACCATTTAAATAAGTTAATATATAACTACTTTACATTATAAATCGGCGTTTTCAGTATTCATTGTTTAAACAGAGCATAATATATGGTACATAATATATTGTATAAAGAAATTACGAATTCCTAAGTACTTTGGTCTTTGGTATACCCCGTAACAAAAAAGGTCTAAAAAAGACAACTTTGATGGACCCCATTTCTTTTTTTGTGAAGACAATAAAAATATAACAAATAAATAAATAAAAAAAAATTTGGACCCACTTTCATGTGTGAGGCCCTCCTGAAAAATGATTTAATTAAATTCATTATTTGGTTTTGAATCAGCATTCTACAATAACATATCAAAATTTTAGGAGTCTGTCTCATTCCGTCTAAGTCCTAAGATACCTGACATACAGACGGACAAACAGAAAGATGGACAGTAGTTTCAATAGGGCTCCATTTTGCCCTTTAACGGAATCCTAATAACGACAAAATTTTCAAAACCACTTTGCTAGAATTACTTTTCTATCCCACTAATATTATAATTTCGAAAGTTTGGATGGATGTATGGATGGATGTTTGTTACTCCTTCACGCCGTAACTACTGAACCGATTGGGCTGAAACTTTGCAAAAATGTAGTTCGAGACGTGCCCCCTTATTCTGTATCTTAGGTTGCCAACTGGACAGGGTGCCTATCGTCAAAAACATAGATAAAAACTGAACATTCAAAATAGCCTTTAGAGGGTATTGAACTATTTACGAACTGTGACGTCACTTCAAATGCGAACATATCCTTAGACAATCGAAATTCGATAGTATATCTATGGTTTTGATGATAGGCACCTAGTCCAGTTGGCAACTAGAGATACATAATAGGCCCGCTGGAATAGGACATAGGCAACTTTCTATCCCATAAATCAGTTCCTATGGAAATAGTGTCGTTCAGAGACCCGCCTTGGCCTTCAGCCTTGCCAAACATGCTTCTAGGCGATTAAATCAGTTATCAAAGACCGCCAAAGAGACATAAGCAGAGGATTAATTCAGAGAACAAAAAATAGTGTCAATCAGAAAAGCGGGCCAAAGACGCTTTACATGGGGCTGATGAGAATCCAAAACACTCCAATATCTCAAAACCAGAGTCAGGTCAACTACGTACAAAAAAATGAATGAGCTGAAAAATATTTACAGATTCCATACGACATATGTATAAGTTTTAGCGTCCCTGTTACTCCATATGCGAAAAAATCCTCAGTGCGAGAGGGACGAATTCGTGGAAAAGCAGCAAAAAGTCGGTTTTTTATTAATATAAAATGTACTAAAGATGCTATCAAAATTTCGTTTAACCAGAGGGCCTATTATGTATCTCTAGTTGCCAACTGGACTGGGTGCGTATCATAAAAAACATAGATATACTATTGAATTCCGATTATCTAAGGATATGTTCGCACTTGAAGTGAGGACACAGTTCGTAAATAGTTCAATACCCACTAAAGGCAATTTTGAAAATTCAGTTTTTATCTATGTTTTTGATGATAGGCACCCAGTCCAGTTGGCAACTAAAGATATAGAATAGGGGGGCAGGTCCTAGATACTGTTAAAACCGATCTAATAAAATATAGTTGCAATCTATATGTCATTCTAAATTGTCAAACCAGGAGAATTGGTGTCGAAAAGGACCTAATTTCAATAAATATTTCTATCGAGTCAAATTTCTCCAATAGCGTTTCTGTTTTAACAGATCCCTAGAAAAAAAATCCAAAAATAATATACTATTTTATCAAAATAATACATTATTTACTGAAGTGGATATGCAAGTCCTTAAAGTGTCGATTTTTTCCCGTAGCGCCTTAATCAACGCGGGTGAAGCCGCGGGCAAAAGCTAGAATGAAATAAAATTGTCGGAGATGAAAAAAAATTAGAAGACCAACGTGCCAATAAATTCTACATTATTAAATGTGCCATTAAAGGATCTAATACAAAAAAGTTGTTCGCTTTTATATTTTGCAAGTCTTTATTTATATGGCGAAGAGTAGGCAGGCCTTTGCACCTAGGCGGACCTTATTTTGACTGTAGATACGAGGGTATTTCACAAGAGCAGCCTCGTCGTCGTGAAGTAGCCATGACTCAGCGAATGGTTCAAGCTTGAGGCATTTAACTTGATATTTAATTTATATAATGTCGTTTTAAGTTGACGTCATATATTTTGCATAGTTTTGGGAAGGAAAAGAGAAACGAAGCTGACTGACGCCAACACATTCGGTCGATTTTTAAACTTCAATGTATTTTTATATGTTATATTCCACAAATAAATACTTAATGAAATGGTTTTAGGCGCTATATTTCGACCCCACAGTGGGGTCGTCATCAGGCGAATAGAAAAATATTATATTACAGGTATTTGAATGTGCTTCAATAAACTTCAATGTGCTATTTTGTCTGCTTTTTGAAATACTCAATTTAGTTTTACTTTCAGTAATATTTTTTTCATGCTTTTAAACCGATTTTAATACTCGTAAGTATTTTAGTATTTACAGGAAGTGATCTCATCCTATTAAGTTAAATGATCGGCTCCTTGAGACTAGGATGCGTTCAAGGAAAATAAAATTATACCTATGGAAACCTGTGGTGATGACGTCACTGAAATTCAAATAAAAGACATCGCGTTTTTGATATAATAAATGACATACATGCTTATTTTAATTCCTCGAAACAGTTTTCGGATCGTAAATATTGGCGAAAAAAAGAAGAGGTAAGTTTCGCGCTGTTATTTTTATGAATCACGTTTACTGTCACTTGTGTTACTGTCACTTGTGTTACTGTCACTTGTGTACGTATCTCTTCATAGGGTGTAAATAAATATTTTAATGAAACCACATAACTTTACTGATTATACTGAAAATCTTTTCCAATGAAACAAACATGCGCAAATAAAATAAAATGCCTTTACAAAAGTTAAATTGATCATGTTATTTAAATAAATAAAGTTATATAATTAGTATATAATTACATTTTACGGTATTTAAATCTAATTGGAAACATAAAGAACATAATTTTTTCATTTGCGCTGATTTTTTTTTTTTGTATTTTGATTCAATATGATCAATACGGTTTCATTAAAAGATCTATTTACACCCTGTATATGTGTCGTGGGAAGATGTAGAATTGGGCAGAATATAAAGTATGAAAACTAAAATCTTTAACTAGAAGTCAAAAATCGGTGCGATGACGAGCGGAGCGAGGAGCAGCATGTAAATAATTTAGGGAGCCGAGCGAAGCAAAGCGAAGTGAGGCGACCCTCCTTACTTTTGACAGAAATACGATATGCCTAGACAAATCATGATATGCACAATTCTACGATGTGCCGACTACATATACATGTTCAGAGGATTGATTGATTATTTTGTTATAAAGTTTATTACAATTATTTGTTTTAGTATAAATTTTAATAATTTATGGCTATGGAAGAGTGGGGTCTTCTGTCACAAGTATTTTTATACTTACAAAAAGGCCTCAACAATGTTTTTGTAAATATTTTTGTTTTTTTTTTATAACTTTGGGGCCAGAAACTGGTAAATATGTTTTGGGAAAAAGTATGCACAATATTATATTGCCATAAAACTCTATTGGATCAAGTCTATCCGATTCAAATGTTATAGAAATGCGTTGGCATCACAAACCAGCGAAGTATCCATCCGTCAATAAATAGAAGCTAATTCACAAATGTGGTATTTAATTTGGATTCACTTCATAATGTCACCGCTGTCAGCCAGTACAAATGAGAATATGCCTCTAAATAGACATAATCTCCTGCTGAGACCGAATCGGGGACAGCGAATTGATTACATATTTGCCAATGTCTGGCTGGGTCACGCACGTGCCAAACAAATATTGTAGATTATTTATTTAGGGTTCCTTCAAAAAATTTATACCATTATACATTTTTCTTTTACCCTTTGGTAAAACATGAAAAACGACTACTTGTCTGGATTATAATGTTTATAGACGATCCCGGAGTAGCGGCGTGCATAGAACTTTTTTCCGGAAAAGCAATCAGAAGGTCAAGTTTGACAATAAAAAAATATGAAAACATTTAAATAACACTTTAAAAAAAAAAGTTCGTATGAAAATGTTCACTCTAGGGTAGGCAGTGCCTACCCTGGCGTCATACAATCTTTCTATTTTCAAAGTGTTATTTAAATTTTTTGATATTTTTTTTATTGTTGAACTTGACCTTTTGATTGCTTTTCCGGAAAAAGTTCTATGCATGTCACTGTCCCGGAGACATGATAGAACCAGAAACAGAGAATATTTAATTTTGATGACACCACAATTAAAAAAACGTTTTGGAATCCGTACCCTTATCATAAATGCGAAAGTGTGTTTGTTGGTTTTCCTTTTTTCACACATTAACGGAGCGACGCCGACGACTGATCGACGTGACATAGGCTACTTTTTATCCCGGGAAAATGCAAACGAAATGAACGCAGGCGAAGCCACTGGCAAATACGTAGAATCTAGTCTAGAATGACGTAGATGTTTTAATTAATTTCAACGTAGGTACACTGGTATGTTGTTTAATAAACATATTTTTCAATGCAAGTGCTCGTAAAGGCCCACTTTTTATGCATCAAAACCGAACAGAAAGTCGATTATTTTGCCCTAGGGCTCTATTAATATAATTTTTTTTTATTTATTTACAATGGTTGGCTAACCTGCATCTTTTTCTGTGTACCATAAATTTTATACTTTTTTTTTCCACTGTTTAACGGCTCTGGATACAGTCCTTTTGAGCCAATTATAATTTAAAGTTCACAAGATTGTATTTGTTTTATTTCCTCACACTATGCATTGAAAAACGTAGTATGATACACGGGCGTAAGAGCAATAAATTACTCGGTTACGTTTAAAACACTTGCTACGCTCGTGTTTTAAATCGTCCTCATAATTTATTCCTTTTCGCCCTTGTAGCATAAACTACTATTACAGTAAACTTTTTATGCCCACTGTACTACACCTAAAAGTAAGACCACATTTTAATTCCTGACATTACAAGTTTACTTCCGAATAATCAAAAAACGATAATCGGGCAGTAATAATAACTCGAGACTCTACAAGACCTTCAACAAAAGAGGAAGTGTTTACTGATTTTCTCGTTGCGATATCTCATTATACTGATGTTGCCGAATGTAAAGGTCATCCGCCGTACACTTCCGTGGTGCCACATTTTCTGTGGAGATCAATTTATTTATATCAGGTCTTTACATATGAAATTGCCGTTTTCAAAAGACAATTTGAAGGAAACTCAATTTTCAGTACTAACATTTTTGCATTTTTTTAGGAATGACAAATTCAAATTATGTGATTTCTTTTGTGTATGAATGAGACAACATTAAGCTAACAGCAACATAAATTTAATTTTCGAATCGTGCCAGCTGTAAAAAATTATTACGAATCTTATCATATAAATGGAATGGCGAACTGTTTTTGAAATTTTAATTTTGGTTATCAAACTGACAATAAAAACGAAATTTAATATGTAGATGTAAAACCATGAAATCAACTTTCACACAAAAAAAAATAATGGAAATAGCTATTGAATTACAGGAACTATGAACTATGAATCTGTTGGAAAATTTCAGCAATTTCATAGGTAAAGACCTATTACCAGTTTGACTTAATTTTAAGTAAGCTGGTGGGTGGCTGTGAATTGTGATATAAAATGAAAAAATTGCACGGCTGTTCTTATGACAAAAACATGAAAACTATTTTAAAAAATGGCGTTTTGTTTTTTCGGCAATATTTACGTTTCGGAAACCATTTCGAGCTTTCGTTAGCTGTTTTCAGTAGACATATTATTTATACTATTTATATTTATATTTATAATAAGCGTACATGATGAAAAAGCGATGTCTTTCATATGACCTTCCATGACGTCACCACCACACATTTCTATAAAAATATTTCTTGAACGCAGCCTGTAAATACTAAGATACTTAAAAAATCGGTTTAAAAGCACGAAAAAATTTGTTTCTAAAATTACGTAACGTAAATGCGCCCAAGTCCGACCACTCTCGCCCTTTTTTCAAATAAACCGTCCAAAGATAAACGTAAACTGATTTATAAACTATTTATATAGCTTACTTTAAACCTTATTGTTGAGACTTTCATTATAAAGTATAATTATCAATATTTATGTTGTCAGAGTATACAAAAAAAAATATTATTAATATGTTTGCCTGTCCTTCTTAAAAGCTCCAGTTACCGACCGCTTAGTTGAAGTTTTCCTGATACCGTCCAGCAAGTAACCCGTTTCCGACCACCATTCAAAAAATTGCCAAAAATGCCATTATCTCATAAAAATAGGGTCAAAAGTTACTGGAGATATCAAAATGTATAGATGGTTTGTTTCAATTAATAATTTTTTTAATTTAGGCTTTAATTAACTTTTATTAATAGTATATATTTTACATTTTTTCATGTTCGTCGCTATCAATATAAACTTCATATGTTTGGCCAAGTGTATTTTATCTTATTTCAATATGTTAATAAAATATTGTTTGTATAATACCGTTGAACGGCTTTTTTATTATTTGTATGTTTTATTTTACATAGATATAAACACTTCATTAAATAGTTATAGGTGCTATATTTGACCCCTCAGTGGGGTCGTCATCAGGATTTTAAAAACCATGATTTAAAATATACTTTTTTATATTTTTATGTCAATAGATGCCAGCAGTTTTCTAACTTCAAACGCCTATATATGTCGTATGATATTTCTCTTTTCGTCTATAACTATTCAATCAAGTTTTTATGTTATTTTACTTATTTTTTCGATTTTTTCTTTATTTTTAAACTGTGATTAAATATAATGGTGTTTTTTTTTCTTTTTGAGTAATTAATGAATGAAATTCGTAACTTCTAAGAATTCAAAGATAAAGAAAAGGTTAAGAGCTTGTACTTTATTTATAAAATTTACAAATTAAAATAATTACAGTCCTTGCTAATAAAAAGTTTGAAAACATCGTCTTCATTTTCAATAAGTTTAACTTGCTTTACAAATTTTTTTTTTTCAATTTATGTGGCAATTTTTTTCTTAGGTTTAGGTTTATCTATCTTGTTTCTATAATATTACAGAATACATGGAATAAATTGTTTCATTTTTAGGAACTATTCTGCCAACTTTATAATTGTGGTCGAGCTTTAAAAGTACTGAATAATTAATTCCATATTTAACTTGACATTCTTTTCTTTCATTTGGTGAGGTTTTTCTATGTTCCTTTAAACTGAAACTGAAAAGATTCCACAATTGTTTGTATAAACTGCTATTTTCATATCATCATATTTTCATAGCAGTTTGGTTCTTGTTGTGTAATGTGTTGTTTTATTTCAATACCAGTTTCATTTTTTTTTTGTGACACTTGTTCCTGAGGCCATACTAAAATAAATTCATGACAGGTGTTACTTGTTGCTCATTATTTGTATTTTTCTATACAAACACACTCTTTTTGAGCACCGTACATTTTTTGCAAGTACTTTAAAATTTTGTCTTGATACACAAACGGATGACCAGACTCCGGTTTATGGTATATTTATTGTGGTCGGTAACAAGCAAAACTGAATTTATCACCACTCATTACCGTCCAATTACAATAATTATGTGTTTTAATTATTTATCCAATGTGATGAAAAAAAAGAGTGAGCTTTATAGAAATTTAAAGACATATATAGTCATTAAAAATTTTATAATAATATCTCAGATGTCAATTTTTAATATAAAATAACTTTTTAAAACCATTAACGTACATTTAATATCCCAATACATTTGAGAAAGAACGGAATGTTTTAAGTAAATTATGAATCAATCTAAAAGTCTAAACTTAGGACGGAATCAGGATATTAAGCAAATGTATATGTCACAAAAATATGTGTATATTCAAATTATAGTTTTTATCCACAATTTATAATGAAAATTAACAAAAGTCTGAAAGTCTATAAAACACCTGATACCGTCCACTGTACGGTATCTGGAAACAATCGTTTTACCGGATCTCCTGATTCCGACCGAAATAGAAAAGATGATAAGACTATTAATATTTTATCAATCCTAAAAAATCTTGCATTTATATATGAACGGAACCCTATATTACATGAAAAAATATGTCAGTTTTACCAAAATATGCAGAATCAAACAAAAAATTAAAAACAACCTCCACAAACTTTTTACGTTCCGCAAAGCTCGACTTCGAACTAAACCGATGCACAGTGACAACAAAATTAATAACAAAATTGAACGTAGCGGAAATTAGAACCAATCATGATTCATCGGTAATTTAAGAATTGGCCTATAAGAGACGAGCAATTGTTCACTTATTTGACGCGGGATATTGTTACAAATTTCAAAAATACTGGGCGGTCGCATACAGGAGCCTAGTCGGACAACGGTGCCGATACGTTACCTAAATTGATCTATTTATTACAAAAACTGGACAAAAATAGCACACTGAAGTTTAAAAAACGATCGACATCGTTTTTGTTATTAGGTCAGGACGGTGAATCTGGCGCGTGCGCAAAAATTGGGAAAGCAGAAAAATCAATCATTTTCGTAGAAAATCTCTCGTAAAATCACTCGAACTCTCCCGTAGTAAATTTTTTCGCACTTGCCAGAATCGCCGTTCAGGCTTACAATTTTCATGAAAATGTGCAACAAATCATGTGTTTTGTGACGTAATATCTGTGTGAAACGCGTCATCTTTATCACAAGTCATTTAGCATGCGTTTGCGCACAGAAAAGGCGGATGTTTGGAAATAATATTTTGCCTTCCGCATTGACTACTGCATTGCTTCATGTTATCATTCAAAGTCAATCAGGTGTGTTCAAATGTTTTATTTATAAGAATTTTGTGATTTGTATTTTATAAGTTTGAGTATTAGTTAATTTGAAAAATGTTTTTTTTACTCTCATAGTTAAATTAAATATTTATTTGTTCCATTTTTATTACTTGCCTAAAGACGAACTACTTGGTGTTGAAATATATTTCAAGTTTACAAAATACTGTTTTAATTAATATATTAAATCAATTTAAACTTATCCCTATACATAAATATGAACACCCTATATAAAACTTATATCTATAAAAGTTTAGGTATATATTATATATATATATATATATATAAATCATAAATGTATTTATTTAAACAATTTCGACTGATGACGGCCCCATACCGAGGGTCGAAAAATACCGAATAATGTTTTTTTTTATTGTATTAATACTAATAAATAAACAAAAGAAATAAATATAGCTTATAAAAGCAAAATATAATATATTTATTAACATATTTAAAAAATCAAAATTAAAAATAACCCTCCCTACGTCGGAATGCGGGTCATTACAAATAATCGTCATTTTCGTAGTGACGTCATATTGCTCAACGACCCTTGTTACCTTGAAGCTTACCTACATTTGTAAAAATATGGATTTTTAAACTGTGCTACAACGATCCTGCTCAAACTGTCATCTTATCTTATATCGATATAGCCCGCGTTTATTCAATCACTGCCCCGTTTTCGGTTTGGGCGTTATTTCATTTTCACCCCTTATAGCCTTTATATTGACCAGGGTCACTAGGATGATAAAAACAGAAACCGCATTCAATTCCGTTGAGCGGTTCTGGAGTTGAAACAGAACAGACAGCCAAACATTCTAAAAATGTAGTTTTTGGTTTTTAATTTTTCTATACAATACAATGACCCATCTTATTTAAAAAAAAAAAAATTCTAATGTACATATACGAGTTTTTATAGTTAATACTATATAGATTTTTTTTAATAGATATAGATGAAGTCCTTCGTGAAAATAGTCACATATCGCCGGCAATGACCTGTCACCTGTCACGTACCGACCAATCACTTAAAATTTCCAGTACACCTTGAGCCTGTCTCTTCATATCATTTACCGTAGATAGACCAATCATATCCGCTTGCACTTCCGAGATCTTGCTTTTTTGACCCTACAGCTTCGAGTAATTATATCCCTTCGCATCCATTTCCGTAGACCCACATCCTTGTCGAGGCAAGCGAGCTGACCGAGTAGTGACACGACAAAGGCAGCACGAGATAAGCCACTTCTGAAACCATCACATCAGCAACATAAAAACACCCTTCTTCCAAAGTATTAAAGGCTATTATCGGTGGTATTTGTAGCAAAATTAAGTTGGTTGCGTGATACGTGAGCCGGCCGCGGCCGTCGAAACCTTGAAAACCGACCGCGCTCCTTCCCGCGATAAAATAATATTACCGCTCAGTCCGGCGCAAACCTTTACCGATATAGCACGACGTACTGCTCGAACAACCCTCGAAAATTCGACTATCGATACTCACGAACATGTTACAACCCCTAGTGATGACCCGAACCCTTGTGTTTTGAAGCCATAAAGTGAAACAAACACCATATATGGATAGTGTATATTGTGATGTGTTGTGACAAACAGAAGTGCCTTGTTAGGAGATACCTCGTTATTTACTATCACTAAAGGTAGGTACTTGCTACTGCTTCTAGATTTTGTTTGAGTCAGCTCACCGACTGCTGTCTGTCCTTTGTTTAATATTTCAAAAGACCTCGTCATTTGTATGTTTTAAGTGTTTTCGTTTTCTTGGTTTTCAAGTTTTACAAATTACTTAATAATTTGTAATTATTTTATAACAATTTTGCTTACATAATCTTAATCTTAACCGGGTTTAAATCAGCTTTTAATAAGTTAAATAATTAACTTTCTTTGTTCCAAGTTCCAACACAATTCAACGCATATGCCAAAAATGATATCAAAAAAATATGCAAATTGACACAACACTCTCCATTTTTGTTGGCATTACACAACTATGTAACATAATAATACAAACGAAAATTAATTTTTATATCTTTATATATCTCTTTAATTGAAACAGGATGTCTCGTCGTCTTATACATATATGTATATCTCTCTGTTCTCGAGTTCAACCTTTTCAATACAATACATTGATGTACAATGATGAATTGACAATCAGACCATATTGTCTTCTTTGGATTCAAACCAATAAAATCATGATGAAGAAAAATAAATGATAATAACCACCAAGGTTTATTTATCATTGATGATAATTTATTAACATAATCATTTAACCGGAAGTTTCGACGTCACGTCATCTTACAACACTTAATTTCCTGTTGAGATCAAGCCGTCCGTCGGAAAAATTAGCAGCTCGATTCGTGGTGGTTGAAATTTTGAACAAAACCATATTAAAATAAAGTTGTTATCAGCTCGCACTGCAACGTGGCTTTTACGTTAGTCACTGCAGCTGACAAGTGCGAAAATTGTGTGTTTTTAAATAACTTTATGTACATGAATTTCCAAGAACTGAGGAAACCATATCATTTTATAGTATTTTGTCTAGAAGTTTTTAAATGTTTATACTGTTTCGATAAAAATTATATTGTAACAAGTGGACAAAAAATCGAGAAATAAGAGTAAATTAAGACTTTCTTGCGTCACTTCTGCACATTAAAAAAAATCTGGAAAAACCACGTCACTATTTGTATCATGTGGACTACTATGTATTTTTCTTCTATTAAAAAAATGCTATAGTTACCGTGTAAAATGGTTACAAAGTTACTCAGTTCAAGGTCGTTGGCATGGAGAGTTGGAGAGAAGCCTTAAAATAAAAACAAATTAAATGTTCAAACACGAAAAAAATACTTTCAGTACTTTAATAATAAAACTGTTTCAATAATAACAACAACAACAACGAGACGGTAAAATGGTTGACCACTATAAAAAAGCCTTTCTTTTTTTTATAGAAAGCAGTACTGGATGCAAAAAAAAATCATAATGGTTCAATTTGGCAAAAACTGATAATTTAATTTGAATGTGATTCTACTTGCATCCCTAACAAATCCGCACCAAACAATATATTTTTGAGTTCGTCGGTGATTGCGGCAACTACATAGTAGTGAGTGACACACAGTAAAAATATTGATAAGTGCAGTGGTTTGCATCATTTTTGACACTCTACACATACTCACTTTATAATAAGTTTTTGCATATCTTGTTACTTAGTACTCTTGTTTGTCTATTGTTACAGTGTGTTAACATTTTTGTGTGTAATGCTGTGAAAATGAAATAAAGAAGTTAGTTATTTTTAAGGCGATATGCGAAAAAATACGGGTGTTTCTTTTCTGTGTATTTCATGAAATACATGAAAAATTTCAATAAATTTCTGGTATATGTATTTTGACTATATAATCTAGGGTTTTGAAATTAGAAAACATGTTTGGATACATTTTCTTCGATAGAAATAATTGTTGAAATGAGGTCTTTAAACACTCTTTTTCTCCTCGTTTGACGAATAGGAACCATATACAGAACTCAAACATATTTTATGAGGTGTGTTTTAACAATATCTAGAGATTTTATATTTGAAATTTTGCTATCTATTTTAGTTTTTTCATAAAAATTATAAAACTATCATTTTTCGCTTTTGCCCTGAATCCGCCTCTCTCACACTGAGCGTGTTTTCGCTTGGAGTGACAGTGACAAAAATGAAATTCGCATAGCCTCTTAAATCAATATGTTGTACCTAGTTCACACACCCGTACTGATTCCGTATATCCGTATATAATAAGCCAACAGTCATTTTCGGAATTCTCCATATTCGGCTATTTAATTTATTAAAATTGTATTTAACAAATGCTTTATAAATATATTTACTTTCTTAAGCTTCTTTTTTCAATTTTTATGAATATATATTATTTGTATAATATATGATTTGATAAAATCCGTACCCCTACCATAAATGCGCAAGTGAATACATTGGTTTGTCCTTCTTCAACGCAGCAACGGAGCAACGGATCGACGTGATTTTTTGCACAGAGATAGTTTATGGGCCGGAAAGTGACATGGACTACTTTTATCCTGGAAAAATGCAAACGAAATCGGTCCGAAAAGCCGCGGGAAAAAGCTAGTGCATTTATGTTACTAAAAAAACCTCGAGATATATTTCAGATTAAAAACATACGTACAAACGTACTTTTGAAACCCAAAACAGATCGTTTATTAATCCTCGAAATACCGAAGGTTAATTTTTATACTTTAAAATTTATAAACTTAAAAATAAAGTCACCTTTGCCATAAGTCATAGTGACGTGGTGATATTTATTATACCATATCATGGGTTTATTAAATGCTCATCTGTAAAGACCGAAAAATAATTGAATTTTTTCAATCCATTACGACATTATGAGCAATAACAATTTACAGATACTTAATGAAATTTTATTAAATGAAAGTTTTGATGACAATGTAACAATCTGCTTACGGATGCATTATCCAACACTATTTTCCTTTCAGTAAATAAATTCAATGAAAACCATATAAAATATTATGTGTAATTAACTGACCATTTATTGGAATACAAAGTCATACGGCCTTTTTACATGAATATTTTTTAAAAAACTACTTTTTTGACACAATAATATTATTACAATCACAGATTAAGAACTGTTAGGTCTTGTTCTGTGAATAATTACGATTAAGTTTATTTTCAAACTGTCATTTAGAATATACAAGTGGTATTAAATGTATGTTTAAAGCCAACTAACAACCATTTACAGTACTCTCAAAGTAATAATGCGCATACAAATCTTCGCCACTGTTCGGCAAAATTCGTATTTCCTTATACAATCAATAAGGTCACGTGGTACGTCCGCTCGCTTGGCTATGGATTTGTATGCGCATTATTACTTTGAGAGTACCTACTGTAAACATAAATCTGTTAAGTTGTCATTATTGTTTATATCCATTTCATGGCGCAGGTAGGCCTTAAAACTAATGCTTAATTCACGTAATTTATGTTAGTTTTCAACTTGCAAATTCCTCGTGCCAAACGATATTTGCAATAAAGTTATTCAATCAAAAGTTATTGTAAAACTCCTAAACGAACAATAAGCTAACCTATATTTACATAGAATTGGTCTCATTAAATTACTCCAATTGGATAATCGTTTTGAAATTGTAGGATCTATTATCTTGAGATTAGGCTGCGCGAGCGCTGGCCACTCCCAAAGAACGTGGACCGACAAATTGCTTACCTACCAATAGTGTTGCCAACATTATCGATATATCGGTAGTTTATGGGGATATTACCATTTTCAGGGTTCCGTAGTCAACAACAAGGAACCCTTATAGTTTCGCCATGTCCGTCTGTCTGTCTGTCCGCGGCTTAGCTTAGAGACTATTAGTACTAGAAAGCCGTAATGTGGCATGGGTATACATATTTATCACGTCAATAGAATGGTACAGTAAAATGTTGAAAAAGTTTTTTTTTTGCGGTACCTCCCGTACACGTAAATTGCGTTTTTTTTTTGTCGTCTATCCCCTAGTGTCGTTGGATAGGTAATCTAAAAAAATAGGTGTGTGAGAAAAAAATAATTTTTGTAAGAGTGAAGTAGTTTGTATTTTTGATTGTTAGTGTTTTTTGTTGTTTATCTGATTTTTCTACTAACTTTGAACTAAAAATTCAAATTGACTAATATTTTTTATTGTTTTTTTTTATTATTTATATTGCCACTGCCTTATAGAGGGCTTGACTTTTTTAACTTTAAGTTTTAGCCTTTCTTAGCTATATAAAATCTTTTTCTTTCTGTGAATTTGAAACCTGATCAAGCTTATTCAGAAAAAAATTAAAAATATATAAATATATACGATTTTGCGCCTCGCCAACCTGTCCGACCAGCCACGCCAACTGCACCGATGACGTCCCGCGCAGCACGAGCGCTAACCCGCAGTGCGAGGCGCAACATCGTTGCGTAAGCGTCTTCACTCGCCCAGAAGAAGGCAGTCTGAATCTGCAGAAACTGGTCGGCTATCCGGATCAAAAATAGTAACTGAGGTGAGCCGTTTTACAATAATCATGTTTTATCCTCAACTTTCATTAAATTCGATAATATAATTCTTAATCTTAAACCTACATAAAATTAACTGCCTTTTTATAGGTTTTGTGTGGGTGACTGCACATAATTAAGTTAACCTAATAAAATAAAATACGAACATGGGCAATCATTAAGATTTCTGCGATTTTTACTCACTCGTGTATGCGTTGAAGACCTTCCAGAAGTGACATAACATTTTTCCCGAAGATAAGGAAATTAATATAACTATTTATTTAACAATACAATACCTTACAGTACAATACAATATAGCTTTATTGTCACACAACAAAAGAAAAAGAATACAATAAATTAAACTTAAAAATACGAATATAAAGGGCAAGTACAAATAGGCGGTCTTATCGCTTTAGGTGGAAAAAGAAATTACATTAAGATTGCTGAAAAGGCGGTGTACATCTAAAATAAGGTATATAAAGTAGGAGCCAAGTTATATAAATAATAATACATACTAATACATACATTTACCTACATATATAAATAATTATTTCAAACATAATACATATATTTTACAGTTAATACATTAACTTTAGTTATTTGCGAAAAATTATTTTTTTGAAACCTGACAACACTTTTTCTAGTTCGGGTATGTACACTTGCATATCCAAGAGACCTCACAATGGCTAACGAAACGGGGCTAACTGACCACAATGCAATGGAGCTTTGCGAACTCTAACTAGAGATTAAGACCACTGACCCAAAATGGTATCAGTTATTATGTAGTATTGAAAAATTACATTATCTTTGCATTATTGAATGTACTCGTACTTGAAGTAAAAGACACGATTTACAACATGTTTCTTATATCCGTATTATCAATTATTTTTTTATCCACATTTTTTTTATATGACAACATAATGTTATGTACAACACTATTTATTACCTATGTATTTATGTAAATGTAAACCGCATTTGTCTCAACTCTCAACAAAAGCCGGTTTTCCCGGTGTTTACCTGAAGTACGCCACTTAAAATGTGTATCTCAGAACGAAATAACTAACCATTAAAATGTATATTCATGCGTTATTCCTTTGTAAATATTAATTCCAAGCAAAGAGCATAAGCTCACTTCCGGAACAGAGTATAAAACAACAATTTTCATTTAAATCAATTAATTTTAAATGAAAGTACGAAAATTGAAATAAAAATAGATGAAATTATGTTAAGGTGTATTAATTCGAAAACCATTCAGAGATTTTGGTTTAAAAAGTTTGGTTTGCTTCCAACTGATTTGACAGATGGATGACAGATGAGTAGACAGACAGAAACAGACCACTTTTTTTATAAGCAAAAACACATCACATGTAGTATAACGTCTAAAATTCTCAAGTATTCATCAGTAGATTATGTGGATTCATTTAAAGGTACCTGTCTATATCTACCTCGTATAGGACGATCATTTCTGTCATAAGATTCATGAAAATCAATCAAGAACTTGGTAGATGCGTCAGAAGGCTGGGAATATTGCCAGTATTTTAGAAACCCTCCCACAGGTTAGTGATTTAGATGATATATTTTACTTGTTTTTCTTTTTTTAATTAAATTTAGTTATTTAAAAGAAAGAAAGAAAATATTTTTCAATGTCAAAACAAATATACAAAATACAAAAACAAAGAAAGCAATACTAAAAAAAATATAGACCATATAAATATACTTATCTAGCCTTATATATTGTTAAAAATTAAACAAAATATATATTTTACATTCTAACGGCTTTTCGAGTAGACAGACTTAATACATTTGTTTTGACAACAAATCCTGTTGGATATGCCGAGGGTATACTGCGAGAACCAGCTAAGTGCAAGTTTTATAGTTTTCAGAAAATCAGTTTGTAATGTTAACAGTTTCAAAGCTTCATTAGCATTAGGTTTTACCAGAAGAAATAGCACAAAAAACTGAGTACTTATAGATGTTTTATTAACTCATTTTCAGCCATTTTGTCACTTATTCGGTTCTCACTGTACATATATGTATTTCTAGGATGTATAATTTAATACTATAATTTTATATTCTTTGTAGTTAGTGTATATTTTAAGTATTATTTATGTTATTTAAGTTTCTTGTTCATAAAATTATTTATTCCTTGACCTAAAAAAATATATATATATTATAATATAAACCTAAACCTATTTTTATGATAGATTAAATTCCATTTGTTGATATGTTGTTATGTTATATTTTAATTTCAATCAAGAACTTGCGTCCAGAATCGCCTCACCAATTCTGACAACTTTCCCTTATAAAATGTCTGCCTATCAACGGTTAAAAAGTTGATCATTAACGTTAATTGTTCGCAAGTACGTTGCTTTATTACTCGTAGCATTGGTAACTATCACTACACGTTACATTTCATTCCCAACCATTGTTCTAGCCTACTTTAAATTGCGTCAACTTTTCCTATAATAACCGACCCAGTGGCGTCCCTTCGTCTATGTTTATCTACACCTTACGAACTTACGAGATTGCATGGAATTTTAAGCAAAAACGGTGCAATCAACCTCCTTTGTTTTTTGGTCAACCGAAATCGTGATCATTGTCAAGATAAATCTAATGGTTGTAGAGTTTTGTCATCAATTATACAGTCGTTTCTAAAAGTCCATTATAGTATCTTTGGACAGACGGATGCTGTTATGATGATTAAGATAAATCAATCATTCTGTGGGTACTTTATGGGTATCGTTTGAAATACGGATGCTCGTGCTGTCCACTTAACTGAAGGGCTATAGAGATGAATGATTGTAATTTAACATCTTCGTCTGGAAAATTTTAATTAAAATAAGTGAAAATGGTTAAGGCGATATGCGAAAAAAATACGGGTGTTTCTTTTCTGTGTATTTCATGAAATACACGAAAAATTTTAATAAATTTCTGGTATATGCATTTTGACTATATAGGTATAATCTAGGGTTTTGAAATTGGAAAACATGTTTGGATAAATTTTCCCCGATAGAAATAATTGTTGAAATGAGGTCTTCAGACACACTTTTTCTCCTCGTTTGACGAATAGGAACCATATACAGAACTCAAACATATTTTATGTGTTTTAACAATATCTAGAGATTTGATATTTGAAATTTTGCTAGCTATTTTAGTTTTTATAATAAAAATATAAGACCAACTTTTTTCCTTTTGCCCTGAATCCGCCCCTCTCGCACTGCGCGATTTTTCGCTTGGAGCGACAGCGACAAAAATAAAATTCGCATAGCCTCTCAAAGAAATTTGTAGGTAAATGAGTTTTATTATAGTCACTATAATAATTAGTTAGAAGTTTAAAACACTAGTAAATAGTTATAACAAACCCGAGATAGTTTAAATCGGAATAATTTGTACGTATCTTTAAGAACATGAAGAGTTTTGTGGCAAATTGTAATTTTGAACGTTTTAGTCTTAGAGCGTTTAACCAACTGGTTGGTTAAATACTCAAAGGTTTTCGCGCAAGCTTTCACATAACGTGCGCGTTAGTTAATGCTAGTTATTCGTGCAGCAATCAACACTTTCATTCTTTTTATGTAACAACCATCACAATATGTAATAATCGTTTATATACCTATTAAATACCTATCCTTTCGTGCAGACAAAAGTTAGCTATTATCACGATTGAAAGTACAAATAAACATGGTTGGTTTTTAGCATATCAACAAGGAACTCACATCCATGACACATTTACATAATGGCACCTACGATAATTTAATGTTGACTATTCTTTCTAATGTTCTTCCACAGTTTGTATATACAACTTGTACTAGATTTTAGGCTAAACTAATCTAACTCGTTGGGACAAATTAAGGTTTCGTTGTGCTAAAACAATACGGAGACGAGGGAGGCGTCTCCGTAGCCTGTCTTAGAAAATCGTCTACAATAATATCTGGGACAGGCTACAAGGAACGCTTTGCTCTGCTCACATCGTTTTTGCTATGACAATAAAGAATGATATTAAAATAGCCTCAAATCTAGTTTAGTCGTTAATATAATGTATAGGGTGTTAAGATGAAGTTGCGGAAGATGAACACTGGCGATAATACTCGTCCATACCAACAACTTTTCGTGAAAAAAAATCGAGAAGTCAAGAAAAAAAACAGTTGTCAAAAAAACAATTCGTCAGTTTACAAACGGCGTTGTCAGTTTCTAAAAGCTCGCTGTTTTGCAATTTGCGTCGTCGTCGTCATATCGTAGAATTCAGTATTTTTAAATCGTAATTCTGTACGAACTACGGAGGGCCGCCTCGATCCGCTTCGCTTCGCTTGGCGCCGAATATGTATTTACATGACGTTTTGGTGAAAGTCTTTCGATTTCGGCTTTTTTGAAAATGGCAAATTTGCAAATTGCAAAACAGCGAGCGTTTAGAAACTGACGACACTAAAAAAAACGGTTGCTTATTAACTACGACATTTTTATAGTAGCATTAAGTAGCCTGTTTAGTGACGCAAACATAACAAAATTTTGAACTATTGTTGTTTTATCAACCTTGTAGGTACGTGCAAATATTCGCACAATGCATGTTAGTCATCAGTCATCATAATCATCACTTATGTAAACATTGAGCGGTGTCGTATAGAATCTTATTTATCAGGAATAATGACTAAAATTCACAATTTTTCTACATAGCGACTCATTGCGGAAACCTCTAGAAATAAGACGCATTCTTGAAGGTCATATACATTATATTTAAGTACTGGTAAGGAGAAGTGGTAGAGCTGATGCCGGGCGTGACTGTGGAGGTACCACCATCTTACTTGGAGACCCCGTCGAAGTAATTTGGGGGAGAGTAAGAGGACAGCCCACAGGCAAAAAAATCAGGAGGCCCACCATGCCTGGGACCGATGGATGGCGGTATATCCATCCCTAATAGCCGGGCCTTATATGGAACAGACTGGTAACGGGCAGCGGTGTCACTGGTGCGAGGGTTCCGGCACCGCGCTCACCAACCCGCCTGCCCAGCGTGTGTGAGTATGGGCAATTCTTCCAGGATGACCGCCGGGAGTGGCAAAGACCTGGAAAGGCTTATGTCCAGCAGTGGACGAACTAGGCTGATGGATGGATGGACTGGTAATAATTTCATTGCCAACAATTTTCCATGGTTATCATTATCTACTTTTCGTATATAAAAGGATACCCTGAGTGACTGAGTGATCTATCAATGGGTATACCAAACGCCTGGACCTAGGAACATGCCATTTGAACCTTAGCGGTGTTACTACAAAACGGTGTTTAAATCTGTTGTTGTCCTTTTTTTTTCATATTGTAAAAAAATGACAGCAACAGATTTAAACACTGTCTAAAGTTAAACATCGTTTAAACACCCTTTTGTTGTATGACGTAGACATGAAATTAAATGAAACATATTTATGTATGTAATGTAGGTATAACATACACTTATTACGGGACGGTTTTAATGTAATATAAGTAATTAAATAATCTATGTGTATATAGGTAATAGTTTTATGTAATAAATAATAATATTGAGAAATACACAGGGAAATAATAAACGTTTAGTTTACTTGAATTTAATAAAAAAATACACTTGAATAAAATAAAAATATAGGAATAAGTAATAAATAATATTATAAATACATATATGCAATACATATAATAACTATATATAACTAACTCCGCCCATTCGATTAGTCTTACTAAGAAGAAGGGCAATGAACTTAGCAAGATCATTTCTTTTTTTATAATATTAGATACAACTAAATGTAAAAAGTAAGCCTATTATTTTAATAAAGAGATTAAAAATACAAAACAGGAGAAAATTATATCATGAAGGCAAAAATTTATATATAATAACTTAGTCTACCTGTCACATATAGTCCATCTGCTTTTACAGTAATTTCATCTATTAACTAATTAACGTTAATTCTAGAGGAATCATAACATAAGTTAGGAAATTATACTAACTACTATTATGACAAAGATCACTATCATAACCCCATGCTTTATGAAACATTTTATGAAATTTTCACATGATCGAGAAAAACGAGATCTATAGGTAAATAGGCGGGCATGTGGGAGGTCCGTCCTCTTTTAAATATTTGTATTATTTTAAGCTGCGACTTTACTCAAATTGGCTATTTCCTTAATTTTTTAAATTTATGCTTATTGCTCTTATTGCAATTCAAATATTTCTGAGCAAGTGGTGCGCATCATAAATTTCGTCCGTCACTCTGCTTTCATTCACCCTGTCTACATGTTCAATTTATAGTGTTATAAATACAGATGGACGAATAAGTTTTTCTCTAGGCTAGAAGGCTACCGTTATTTGACAGAACTCCAAGAAGGAATCCTGTCATATTATCTATAATATTATCAAGCAGCCCGTACTAAAACACAAAATCTAATTTAATCAGTCTCGTCAGGCACGTACAGAGTGTGGACATCATTACGCGCAACTCGTCTAATGAGATTTCAGGAACTTGCGCAAGCGCACACACGTGCGCTCTACGACTCCGCATCACTATGCGTGTGCACTAATGAGTGGCGCGCGTTTGATGACAGTACTTATTATACACACACGCAGAATGCTTGTCAGAGTGGATGCGATGCGCCTGTAATGGAACTAGGAAAGACGCTTAAGGCGATATGCGAAAAAACCAGGGGTGTTTCTTTTCTGTGTATTTCATGAAATACACGAAAAATTATAATCAGTTTCTGGTATATGCATTTTGACTATATAATCTAGGGTTTTGAAATTGGAAAACATGTTTGGATAAATTTTCCTCGATAGAAATAATTATTGAAATGAGGTCTTCCAACACACTTTTTCTCCTCGTTTGACGAAAAGGAACCATATACAGAACTCAAACATATTTTATTAGGTGTGTTTTAACAATATCTAGAGATTTGATATTTGAAATTTTGCTAGCTATTACAGTTTTTTTAATAAAAATATAAAACCAACTTTTTTCCCTTTTGCCCTGAATCCGCCCCTCTCGCACTGCGCGATTTTTCGCTTGGAGTGACAGTGACAAAAATAAAATTCGCATAGCCTATTAAGAGGATAGTTTCTGCAAAACCATAATTTATTCTTCCTGGTTTGAAGAATCTAGCAATACAAAATAAAAAATATGTATTTCTTTCGGGAATATAATACACAGTCATATCGAAACAGAATTCTCAGAAGTCATTTCAATATTGAGAAATAAAGTGCCAAAGACGGCTCTAAAAAAAGTTTTCATGTCGAGGTTTAAATTTATTAAAGTAAAAACGCGTTCATATTATTTATGGATTAAATTCTGTATAAACTTTATTAAAATCTTAACGGGGCAGACATTTTATAGCAACTTTTTTTTTCAATTATAAAATCAGTGAAAAAAGTTGTCATTTTGACTTTTTTCCAGAATCCGTCCCTCTCGCACTGTGGGTCTTTTCGCACGGAGTAACAGGGTAGTATGTAAGCGGAACCTATCCTCTTAAGGCGATATGTAAAAAGATTTTGCGTCCCTGTTACTCCATATGTGAAAAAACCCTCAGTGCAAGAGGGACGGATTCGTGGAAAAGAAGCAAAAAGTCGTTTTTTTTTATATAAAATGTACTAAAGTTGCTATCAAAATTTCGTTTAACCAGGTTCTAGATACCATTAAAACCCATCTAATGAAATATAATTGTCATTCTAAATTGTCAAACCAGGAGAATTGGTTTCGAAAAAGACCTCATTTCAATAAATATTTCTATCAAGCCAAATTTCTCCAATCACGTTTCTGTTTAACAGATCCCTAGAAAAAGATTCCAAAAGTAATATACTATTTTATCAAAATAATACATTATTTACTGAAGTAGTACGGAGTAGGAGTTGTAGCAGTGGCGTGCACAGAACTTTTTGCTGGAAAAGCAAACAATTGGTCAAGCACAACAATAAAAAAAATATAAAAAAAATTTAATATCAATTTGAAAAAAAAAAAGTTTGTATAGGAAATGTTCACTCTAGGGTAGACATTGTCTACCCTGGCGTCGTACAAAATTTTTTTTTTTCAAAGTGATATTAAAAAATTTTTATATATTTTTTTATTGTTATTCTTGACCAATTGTTTGCTTTTCCAGCAAAAAGTTCTGTGCACGCCGCTGAGTTGTAGTTTGGGTACGGAACCTTAAAAAATAGTAGATCCATTTAAATTTTACATCTTTTACATTGCAAAAGAAATCTTGGAAAAGATTACCTACATTGGTACTGAGTAAAAGCATTGCGAATGTGCAACGAAAATACGCACGCTCAGAGTTAATAATGATGACTTAAATAGTTTCAGGGGTTATTAACATTATTACCTCTAGTTGGTTTAATTTTGTAGTCTGTGGTTGAACATGGACATAGCTTTTACCCGCGACTCCGTTCGTTCTATCAAAAGAGGTGATAAAGAAAGCTTCTATATAGAAAATATATAGAATATATAGAAGCTTTCTTTATCACCTCTTTTGATATATATAGAATATATAGAAGCTTTCTTTATCACCTCTTTTGATAGAAGGAACGGAGTCACGGGTAAAAGCTATGTCCATGTTCAACCACAGACTTCCAAATTAAACCAACTAGACGTAATAATAACCCCTGAAGCTATTTTAGAGTCGCGGACAGATAGACAGACAGACAAACAGATGGACAGACAGACGGACGGACATGGTGAAACTACAAGGGTTCCTGTTGACTACGGAACCCTAAAAATGGTGTTATACAGCTTATATAAAAATAAAAAAATGATTTTCGTCTGATTTCCACACAAGCTGACCACGTTTGCTCAGTCATGAAAAAACAATAAACATAATTAAGAACACTATCCTACCAAGATGACATCAATATCAAACCAACCGTAAGAACAAAGACAAACTCATTCCCAAACCTCGGTGATTCAATGAGAGTAATTAAAAAATAGATGCTATCTTCTGGTATTCTCCTAAACCATAGTAGCCTATCTAAGCCACATATCTGCCTCCAGGACCTTGGCTCGAATACCAAGTGTCTGTTACCACCAGGACGATAAGACACTTGCAACGAACAAAAACAACTTATAAGCGAAGGTAATAAGAGTGTGCTGGCGGTGTACTCGTGTGGTGGTGAATTTTATGCGGGCTGTCATTTGAGAAGGTTGTTTTTACCGGCGTAGTCAATGCAAACTTGTTCCTCAATAGTCACGAGGGCTAATGTCACAGTAGCTCAGTGGCCGCTCTCTAGAACCTGTACTGATCAACTAGGGAAATTGTACAGCACAGAGCGCCGTTCATATTAAGAAAATGTGCTAGTATACAGGGTCTCTTCTCGACGCGGCTATGATGAGGAGGACTCTTCTAACTTCTTGTTAGGGAATCCAGGAAATAAAATAACTCTTCAACTTTGTATAGCAGCTGCCGCCCCGCCACTTCGTTTTATCTGCGCTTTTTCGATCGCTTTTTATTAGAATTTCTACTCAATAAAATTCCCGTATGGTCCTACCCGATGGTTTTTATATATATAAGAATTTACCACATTAGAATGAATCATACGATCATTTTAGTGGTATGAGAGAGATGGAGGTGACAGGTGTACATCTCTATTTCATATTTTGCCCTTATCTCTCGACACTCTTCGTAGACCGTTAGAACTATCTAGAAATCTAGTGCCCTACTCTAACCTGATAAGAAAAATAAAAACAGAAAAGGTCACGAAAATTCTACATAGACTTTCCGCGAACCTGTCGCCTTCTGGTTGATACTAGACTCTATTACATCGACATAAAGGCTAGTCGTTTCTCTCTAGAACTATAACTTTTAGTTATCTTTACTATCTTATTAGAAGGAACTATAAACAAGACTGTTATTTACAGGATATTGTAAATACTTGTAACTACTGAACAATCTATTCCTTATTGTCAGATGGCTGTGTTCTGAGCTAGTAAGCTATCGACCTTTATTCCTAGTTCCTACCTAACAGCCAACTGAATGAAGTAAAAGACAAGAAAGATATTGTTTATCATTCGGACTATTAATCTACCTATTTACAGGGATCTGATGTTCTGTGTGTTATACCGACTTATGCATTTACTGAAATATTTACATGTCACTTATAATATCACAGATAACATAATACTAGTTTGTATCTAGAGTTAAATATTTCACACATATACTCGTATATACTACACGTCTTAAAGTCTCTAAAGTGGTGTCTCCTGCCGGTGTCCTACGAATTTGAATTTATACATACTTAAAATTGCCTTATTGAGCAAGGTCCTATTGATTTTTTTTTAATCTTAATAAACCTGGCCTTTCTTAAAATATAAATTACTATCATAGATATACATGTAGACTATAAAATATAATTTTTTGCATAATCTATCTTCTTCATCACACAAATGATCTTTAAAAAAAACTAGATACAATAGAATACAAACAAAAACTAATAACCTATTCACATCTTCCATAAAGCATTGCTTTTTTCTCTAAAGAAATAAGTTACACATTGCTACATCCACACGATGACAATAATAAGTGCCTTTTGTGTACTCGCAATGTCTAGACGGCACAGCGGTTTCTGTAAATAGTTTTTTGTGGTTAAGTTCTACTCATTTCTGGTATAGACTTAACACAATATACTATTATTGGTTTACTGTATTTTGTATGACATACTTTAAATATTTTTATACAAAGTTTGGTATATTTTTAATTGCATAAATACGATAAAGACCACTGCGCATGTGTGTTACTTTGAATCTAATCGTGAATACATACGTAAGGATAACTTTTCATCTAATAGTTCAATATAAAATGCAATGAAATAACTGCCACTCTGCAAAACTATACTTATGGACTCGCTTTCAACATTCAGCACATGTATTTAGAATAAAGCTTTCTGCATAAGGTCAAAAGCTCTAATGCCCAAAGCCAAAACTGTGTTACCGCTTGTAACGTACAGAGAAATATACTCGTAATCATTTGTAACAGTGGTCTAAATCTGTCAGCTGCTGTGTTTTGAAATTAAACAAAGGTTTAATCCATCAAACTCAAAGTCACTTGTGTAAGAAGTTATAAATTCAATGAAAAACAGTAAGGTATGAAAACAATATACTTAAGGGGGTGCCGAGCAAAATAATCTTAAACGACAGTCACTGTTAAATTGATTTATTGAATAATACTTCAATGATAAATAAATGAAATATATATTTATTATCACAGCGAATATATCTACACTTCCGCCGCAGCGAATATTAAAAATAACTTATGGTATAAGAAACAAATCTATGTAAAGTAGCCCTAAAATCTAAAAAAAGTATTGGGGTTTTGGTCATTTCAATAACTTAACTGTTGAATTTTGTCTCAACCGCAATTCAAGACAATCACAAACGTTATAAAACACAATTGGGCCGTTTCACATTTTTTAAATTTTGTCTGGTAAATTAAATATGATTTTTTCTGTTAAATTCAATCAATTGGACCACGATAAAAATCGACCACGAGAGAACAAGCGAGGTGTCTAATCGTTCTACGCTCGGCGCAGCCTTAAATCAAATCGGTACAGACAGCAAAGGAGATAAGTTACCAGGCCCAGCGCAAACACTTTGATCCTAAGACCCAAAGGTCAATGATTGATGATACAAAAAATTTTAAATAAATAGTGCATGTGTGTATGTATTGACCAAGTATTTCACATCTCATCTATCGCTCACCTGTGGGTCTTGGGATCAAAGTGTTTGAGCTGGGCGCAGTTCCTAGGGATGTCCCCGGTCACTAGGGATGGGAATTTTTTTTTTCTAAAATTTACTACAAAAAAAATTTGATTTGGCCATATCTTCGGAACGGAAGGTGGTACAACCCTAGGGGTCGGACCATAGGGTGACAAAAAAGTTTATTTTTTTTTTCAAATGTCAAAACTTTAACGGCCCGTATCTCCGAGACGGCTTGAGTTAGACCCATGTTGATGGGTGTCTAAGAAAAGGTCTCGCCGAGATCTAGCCCCCCCCGGTGTCAAAACTTTAACGGCCCGTATCTCCCAAACGGCTGGAGCTAGACCCATGTTCATGGTACTCTAAGAAAAGGGCTCGGCGAGATCTTTCTGGAAATAAAATAAAAAAAAAAAAGAGTCGAAAAAAAAGAATTTTTTTACGAACACTTTGGTCGGCCTTTGCTGTCTGTACATTACTTACACATATTACTCATTAAAAATAAAAAAATAGAACTAAATAATCTAAATCTAATAGTTTTTATAATAAATAATAAAACGGGGAAATAACCAAAAAATAGGCTTACTTAAATTTTAATAGAATACACTTCAATAGAATATATATGATTAAATAATGTTATAAATGTAATGCAATAAATAACTTAATAGATAAATACGACAAATAAATATTATTTGCCTAACTCGACCCATTCGACAACCAAACCTTTCGCTTATATTTTTCATCAAGACTTGATTCAAAAATTTAACTTGATTACTTTTTGTACTAGAAAAACGAGGTTGCCATATGAAAAATTGAATTAATGTCTCCAAAGCTGCAGGAAAATGGCTCGATGAAAATACATATTGTAAGAAGCTACTCGTATTTTCTGTAATTTTTGCGCCGAAGAAAAGACTTCAACGGGAGATGCAAGTTTCACCTTTACGCGTACGCTTAAAAAACAACATGTATTTACTGCTAAAACATGGAAAAATGTCTGCATAAAAAATACAACAATTGAATCAATCGTCCGGATCCTTGACTAGCCATCCGAAAAATTTATAATTCTTCCTTCCTGGTGGTAGCGTGGTAACCGTTTATATAATTCAAGTCATACATACTTAAACTCGCACCTGAACATTAATTTGTTAATCTTTCCTTTAGTGGTAAAAATCTTAGGTTTGACTTCCTATCTTAAGATTTGCCTTAGAGGATATGGTCTAAGAGATATGCTGACATTCAAATTGGTCAATTGGTCAATCAAGTAAAGATTTATCAATAAAATTTAAAAATGGGAGGTGTCGTGAATCCCGGTTGGGATGAAGTTTCTTTCGCTATATATTATGTATTAAATTATAATAAATTAAATTATAAAAGACTTTGGGCCCGTGGGGTCCAGAGGCAAGAAAATTATTTAAGGAACTTTCATCGCGCCTGGTCAACGTCTCGGGTGACCAGAGGGCTGGCGCTTACCTCGGCCAGAGAATAAGTCTGGCCATCCAGAGGGGTAATGTAGCCAGCATTCTAGGCACCCTACCGAGGGACAGCGATCTGGATCCAGTTTTTTATTTATAGTTTTTCTTTTAAAACTGTAGGTATTCAAAATTTGGACTTAATTTATTTATTTCTAATATACAATTTTTACTATTTTAGGTCATATTTATGTTTTGAATGTTATTTAAGTGTTTAGTTTCTTGTTTCCAGTTTATTTATGTATTGAATAAACTGAAATAAATTATATTGAGCTTTTCTTTACGTATATTCTTTATTTTGACAACAAAATAACAATATTTTTAATTATAATTAATAATTGTAATGAAAATTAAATGTAATAATAATGAATAATTTTCAAACAAAAAATCAAATTCTCAAGATATATTTTGGCCCACTTTGCTAACAAATGTTGTTCAACGTGATCAGCAAAATATGTTGTTTTAGTAAACAATTGCAATTATTTAACATTAATTATTTGTTATCTTCTCTTCAAAGTGTAAAATAAAAACTTGAGTCAACCAAAAAATAAGCTATAACTACAATATATAACTTACCCATAAATTTCATCGGTAATTTAGAGCTCTCTGTCTAAAAGAGCACTTTCTAACGACGTCAGAGTTGCCGGCAGCCGGGTTAATAGACTATTTGAATATAACTACTTATAATAGTGAGAATTTTGACGTGAAGTATACCGTCTAATACAGGTATTGCATGTCAGAATAGTCGGTGAACTCATATTGTAACATGTGGGCACATCAAGTTTTAAGGATGGACCTGACCATAGAACTTGAACCACGCCTGACTTTCGAGGGTTCTTTGGAAGAAATTAGGTGTCTCCTTAATATATTGAAAAATATAAATTTGGTTTTTTGGTCTTTTATTAAGTGAACTATATAAATATGTATAAAGATTGTATAAAATGTAAACCATAGTAAAAAAAATAAAAAAGACAATATTTTTCATAATTAACCTATATGCTCTTATGTATTTAAAAGGTACTGTCCCTTTCAGGCAACACATATGCCAGAATTGGGATGGCGGGAGAAGAGTTGATGGTGGTGCCTGGTGGGTGATTGTTAGCACTTGAAGGGCGCTTGTACTTGTCCACAAACTTTTATTATTTGATATAAGAATTTGTGGACGAGTACAAGTACCTTTTTTGCTATTACTATGGTATATTTGTCATTTTTTTAATACTTAACTGATGACGGCCCACTAAGGGCCGAAATATATTTCAAGTTTTAAATTTTCTTTTATTTATTATATATATTTAAAGTTATATTGTGTAATTCTAAATAAAAAGCTAATAGAGGCATATTATATATTTATTAAAGTATAAAATGTAAAAAAAAAATTATGTAAATGTATAAAATGTAAAATGTATAAAAAATATGTCAAATGTATAAACTTTTGTCGAAAAAATATGTTTACAACCTATTATTTTTTAAACGTTCCTTAGAAGAACGCGATTAAGAGATCGACTAAATTTGCTAAAAATCAATATGTTTGTGCCTATAAAACACTTCAGTATTAGCTAAAATCCCTCAAATTTGTTGTTTCGCTGCGTGATTATTAGTATTACTCTCCGCTGTCCATCTGTCTGTCTGTCTGTCCGTCTGTCACCAGACTGTACCTCATGTACCGTGATAGTTAGACGGTTAAATTTTTCTCAGATGATGTATTTCTGTTGCCGATATAACAACAAATACTAAAAAACAGAATAAAATAAATATTTAAGGGGGCCCCCATAGAACAGACATGTGTTTTTGCCGTTTTTATAGATAATGGTACGGAACCCTTCATGCGCGAAACCGACTCGCACTTGGCCGGTTTTTTATATATATATTTTTTGTACCATACGTAAAGATAACAATTAAATCCAAACACAAAACTTAAAAAACGTTAAAACATAAATTAAAGCAGCTAAC
Source organism: Ypsolopha sequella (assembly GCA_934047225.1). Classification (NCBI taxonomy): domain Eukaryota; kingdom Metazoa; phylum Arthropoda; class Insecta; order Lepidoptera; family Ypsolophidae; genus Ypsolopha; species Ypsolopha sequella. The sequence goes on from OW203996.1 coordinate 18,746,223, forward strand.
AAAAATATACATACAAGAAAAAATAATCAAACTTATATATGTATATGGAACAGAAGAATCAAAATTAAATAACTTGATATCAGCACCTGATATAGCAAAAAACAATCACGTTATAAAAAAGAACACTAAAACAAAAAAAAAGTTACTCTTGTACCAACTGATGGATTACCATCATAACATTTTGAAAGGATGAGTAATAAAAGTGATTAAGTAATTCATTTAAAGATTCAATTAGGAGTTGCCTTCGTGCAAATTATGTCTGACATCGTTAAACCAAAGAAGAATAACCTCATCTATCACAAGAAAACATGACTTATACAAATCCACTTTTTGTGGCCTGAGCTGACATCATATTTTTAGTTAAACCACAAGTGGAATTTTTAGGACACGGAGTGTAATGAACTCGAAACTCAGATTAATGTTCACGACATGCTTGCGCTTTTTTGATCTATGTTATTTTGGGAATGAATGTATGAACAATCATTTTGGGGAACTTGGAACTTGGGGAGATCGGGCATCACCCATATTATCTAGTCTCATACTGCAATAAGGTAATATACAACGTGTAACAAAAAAGTGTAACCATATTTGAAGAGCTTATTCAGTCAATGATATATAACAACTTTTACTACGGAGACTAACACGAAATCTCAAAAAAAAATCTACCCATACATTTCGGCCGAGCGGCATTGCATTTTTCCATGAAACAGTAAATTTCTTTTTTTCGAGATACAGAATTTGTTCCATAGTAAAAGTTGTTCTATATCATTGATTGAACAAGCTCTTCAAATATGGTTACACCTTTCTGTTACACGTTGTATAGGTTTTATAAGTACCTACCTACATATACCTATACCTATATTATATTATAGGTATATACTATATTATATTATAGATATATACCTATATTATGTTATAATATTACATTATAACACCATGATTCTGCGCTGCGATTGGCCCAATTTATTATAACACCGCTAAGATAACCAATCAGAACTTCCCCTGCTTTGATGTCTTCCGGGTCAAATGCCACTTCTACTAGCAGCTGATAAAAGCTGCAAGATCTGCTAGAAGTTGCGAGAAACTACAGAAATGCAAATTTATTTATTGTTTTATTAATCTGCATAAAATTACCTGTTTAAGGGGGAACGAGTCGTATCCTCTACGAAACGCACAAATTAAGATGGTTCTTCTTATTTTTTAATAACAGATATTAAATAAATATGATTTATGGCATTTCGCGAACAAAGTTTAGTGTCAGTTAGGCATTTCCGGCAAAATTTTGTTATTTTATGCATGAGGTTTAAAATGTATGGGCACACAAACTTAAAACACGCTTTTAATTATGTGCGCCCATACATTTACAGCGTAAAGCATAAAATAACAAAATTTTGCCGGAAATGCCTAACTGACACTAAACTATGTTCGCGAAATGCCATAAATCACGTTTATTTAATATCTGTTATTCAAAAATAAGAAGAACCATCTTAAGTTGTGCGTTTCGTAGAGGATAGGACTCGTTTCCCCTTAATGCTTAAATTTTTATGTTATGATATAAAATCTAATATTCAAAATTACTGCCTACTAACAAAGGTCAATGACTCAAAGACACATTGGACACAAAACATTTTAATAAAAATTTAATAACACCAAAAGCTCAATAAACTGCATAAAATAACACTAACACATTGCCTAAATGTTGCACAAAAACTAATAAATACAATATTTTTAGCGTAATTCTGCGAATAACATCCAACCAAACTAATTTGGCGGTAACATGCACTTATCTGCTTACTTTTTTCTTCCTATGCAATAAAAAGGGATAAAAACAGTTCATATTCCGTTCAATGTTGACGGCTGACGTCACAGCAGGTACATGAATAAGAGATACTGTGTAACTTATATACAACGTGTAACAGAAAGGTGTTACTATACGTATTTGAAGAGCTTATTCAGTCAATAGTATAGAACTACTTTTACTATGGAACAAAATCTGTATCTCGAAAAAATTAATTTACTGTTTCATAGAAAAATGCAATGCCGCTCGGCCGAAATGTATGGAAGGGCAGATTTTTTTTTCGAAATTTCAGGGTTGGCTCCATAGTAAAAGTTCTATACCATTGACTGAATAAGCTCTTCAAATATGGTTACACCTTTCTGTTACACCTTGTATAACTTAAATCTTCTTCACTCGTTCATAATTATGGTTGAGTGAAAGAGATAGATATAAGTTAGAATAAATCCTGTACACGGAATTTTTCTAACCACTTAAGTAATGCACAAACTGAGCCCTCACGAGGGCGTTATGTGAATTCGAACGTCAGCAGGAAGTCACAGGTTCAAATCCTGTCTTGAGGACGTTTTCTAGTTTATAATGCAAAGTAATGGATTTCAATATAAATCATATAATCTTAAAAATGCATGGAGGTATCAGTTTCAACTTGATATCTCATACGGGGGCCGAGTAAAACGGTATTGACAGAAAGACAGATGAACATATGGACGGACTGATAGACAGACAGACGGACAACAAAGTGATCATATAAGAGTTACTTTTCTTCATTTTGAGGTACGGAACCCAAAAATAAGCAAACGAGCAAATAGTGAACAGATTGCAATCGGCACGTATCAAGTAATCGACCACTGCCATCACAATATTATCTAGAGCGGACCAGTTGTGCTACAGTGACGTCACACTGGGCGGGCAAGGTCAAGTTCCGATATTTGAACTCACACTAGCATTATGTAACCGGCCCAACCTCGCGAGGTAATATTATCGAACCGCGGCGCACACACCTTCGCAGGTGCTGTCACACAGTGAGAACGTATTGGGTTTCATGTGTGTTCGGTACATGGTCTAGATCTTTACATAAACGACACAATAGTATAAATATCCACTGAAAGTAAAGGATTTGTCTTTTAGCAAATCGATTTAGCCTTTCAAAATAAATTAAGGTTACATTTTCAATTAATTTATTGACGACTGCACAAAAAAGCAGGCCAATTGCTGATTTAACCCTGTCTGAAAAACGTTAATTTCTCGTAAAAGTTAACATTGCTGCTTTATGGTCATTGAAGTAATACACAGTGCTACAAGGATCTTTTTTTTTTTTTGTAGAGGACTTGGTACACTACGTGACCATGTCCATGTCGCCCTCGTAGGGACAACAAAATACTTATATCCTTAATGCTACCTTAACGAGTTTATACAAAGATTTAGCCTCATCAGAACATGCTTTAGCCAAAATGGTATTAAATCCTCCCACCTCATACAACATTGAGTTGTGGTATATTTGTCGCCTGCAGGCCTCTATGATAGCGCGTGGATGGCAGTGATAGGGGGGCGCAGCTGTGAAACAAGGAGTACGGTAGCGGTGTTAGTTCCGATTTTGGACACAACCAATCCACGCGCCATAAGATATACCGTATAGTGCTACAAGAATCTTAGACCCATAATATAATGCTACAAGGATCTTATGGGGCGTGGACTGTGGAGTGCTACGGATATTATGGCACGTGGATTGGTTGTGTCTAAAGTCGAAACTAACGCCGCTACTATACTCCTTGTTTCACAGCTGCGCCCCCCTGTCACTGTCATCCGTGCCATCAGATCCTTGTAGCACTGTAACTGAATGTCTACGGTGCGTCGACTTGAAAATAAATGAATACTTTTACACAAATTATATGAAAGAAATAGTGTAAGAATCATCGTAACAGACGGGACTTGCGCCTCCCGTTGAACTCTTTTATTCTAATGATACACGCGTAGGATGGAACTTCAATATGTAAAAACATGTTATGTTTTGGACGCCACATGCATTTACTTAGGAATTATAAATTATATATTTTTATTTATGTTACGGCTAATATTAGGTTTGATGATAAACTTAAGATAAGGCAGCTAATTTTAAGATGAATCGCTAAAACAGCTACAACTGTAAAAGCTAACGGAAAGATGATGTCGTACAGTAATAATTTAACTGTGTGTATTTATTTCATTAAACTATGAATTTTACTTAGAAAACCCAAAAATGTATTATATTTTTACCTATTTAAGGCTGACAGGTGGTAGAGCTGATGCCGGGCTCGACTGTGGTGGTACCACCATCTTAGTTGGAGACCCCCTCGAAGTAATTTGTGGGAGAGTAAGAGGACAGCGCACAGGCAAAAAACCAGGAAGCTCGCCATGCCTGGGACCGATGGATGGCGGTATATCCATCCTTAATAGCCGGGTCTTATATGGAACAGACTGGTGACGGGCAGCAGCGTCACTGGTGCGAGGGTTCCGGCACCGCGCTCACCAACCCGCCTGCCCAGCGTGTGTGAATATGGGGAATTCTTCCAGGATGACCGCCGGGTGTGGCAAAGTCCTGGAAAGGCTTATGTCCAGCAGTGGACGAACTAGGCTGATGGATGGAAGGTAAATAGTGATTTCATAAAAATGCAAATTAAACAAATTTTAAAATACCAATTCAAAAAACTCTTTCATAACCGGTCAAACTTGCAGACGTAAGGAGTCTACAAAAATCTAAAATTTGAATATGCAAAAGGTAAATTCGAAAGGCTCAAAACTGGAAAATCAATTAAAAATAAATTGCCCCAAAACATGAAGCTATCAATCATTTTAGATATATAGGTAAAATCGTGGAAGTTACAGTTATCCATTTTCATCTGTTTATACCACGCAATAAAGTTCATAAAGTGGATGAGAGTAATGTTTCATGATAGTAGATGATTATAGGTTAGCACAAAACATTACGTAATGACATGTTTATTTTTGCATGTCCTCAAAATATTTTTATTTTTCGTTTATAATTTGCTAAATTTGTCTTAAGGTTAAACGTCAGCCGCTTGGCAAAAAGTGCATAACTTAACTTTGCTTTTCTTGTCAAGAAATAAAAAATTTATAATCATTTTGGTATGTGGCAATTGACGCCAATAATCCAGTATTAGTGAGGTTTGCAAGCAAGAGTTTGAAATTGTATACACGATTAGTCATGATCTTTTCAAAACCAACTTAAAATGTTGTTTTAACTTTGTTTGGACACGATCATGAACAATTGTACATTAAATTTCAAACTCATGCTTTATAAACTAATACTAAACTAATTGCGTCAATTGCCACATACCAAAAGGTTTTTAAATTTTCAACTTCTACACAAGAAAAACGAAATTTGGTTATGGACTTTGCGCTAAGCGACTGTCGTTTAACCTTAAAACGACAGAATTTGCAGGTAAATCATCTTTTTTAAAGCTTATTACCTCAGACCAAATAATTAAATATATTACAGAAGAGTCAATAGAGTGTTTGGCGATGTGATGCGAATATCACTAATCGAGACTACACCCTGACTCTTTTGTTTAAAGCCGTGTGATTGTATGTTACCGGCCATACCCGATCTTAGGATAAACTAGTTTGGCCTAGGCCAAAGTCTTGATGGTTTGCCTTAGGCCAAACTTGTTTTTTGGAAGTCCTGCAGTGCAGAAGAGAGCCGGTAGTAGGTTAGAAGGTTATATAGCACGTAGTGGGATGACCGCCATAACATTCGTGGTTATTTAGATACATTTACTGTCTAAAATTACAGTACGAGTTCCTACAAATACTCTAACTTCAGCAGAAGTATAGAGTTAAATAAAAATAAGTACTCGTGACATGGACTCCACATAAATACAAAAACGTGACTCGATAAATAACTAACTCCTTACGTGATAACTCGCACGGGTGTATAGTTCGCCGCATTGGAAGCAATACTCACACACATGTAATTACTCTTACATTCTGTATCTATCTCAGTAGTTACTAATTGTATCTAATATAGTCTACGTCTTGGGGTGTGGTCATCAAATTAAACAAAATAAACACACTCAGCTATTGTGGATAAGTCGGTTATGTAAATAAGCAGAATAAACCAAATAAACCAACCACCATAATACATACCATGATGGTTTATAGTAGCCTGAAGTTAGCTGCAAAATTACGATTGACAGCCAATTTTCCCCACCATTCATGACGTTTGTTGAAGGTCATAACCGAATCGTAGGTGTTTAAATAGTAGTTTATTGTGATCTGATGACCAAACCCTTAGCCACAGATAAAGTAGTAAAGATTTTTAGTTTTATCTGTGTAATGGCGAATGTTAAAATTATTCTGAGGTTAAAAATAAGGGTTTTGCAGCTTGGACAAGGGCAAAACTTACGGAGTTGTTGATATTATTTTAGTTAAATTTTAATTTTCAGTTTACATTTAATCTGACAGTTATAAATGTTTATAATGTTATTAATAAGTGTTTATAATATTACATCAATAAATCTTATTTAAAGTAAAAAAGACAAATGTTTTGTGAAAAAGTTCCTTGGGCCTTTTGAACCTGCAACCTCTTGCTCACAAGATACTCTTCCAACTGAGCTACTGAGGTTCTCACCTGGATCGTTGAACATTTCCACCTTATAAATAAATCCATCTCTTTATTCTATTTCATGAATCATTCTAGGCGCTCTCGTTGCGTGCCACTAGTTTGAGAAAAAGTTATTTGAAACTGCGAACTGTTTCTTTTCTTAAGTATAAGTATTAATTTACTTGAACCAAGTTTCCGTTAACCTTTTGTACGTAAAAATATGCTGTGTACCTGACACAATGGTGTGTACATGACAAGCAAGACAAGTATTCAATTAATCGAAGAAATAATTTACGCGTTGGTGTGACACCTACAACAACCACTTCCAATTTGCTTGTCAGAATGAAAATCAAAAAAATATGTATATCATTAAAGATACAAAGATAAAATCTTAACCCAGCATTACCTAAACGGTCAACGTATTGCATGTGTAACAAAATTAAATGCGAAATTTAAGTATTGTACGTGTGATATGTTGTAATGAAATAAACTACGGTGACCCGAGACGTTGATTAGATTCAACAAAAAATTCTTGTCAATTACAAGTTGTAATTTGTAATTCTTTTGACACACCTTTGATAATCCGTCTCGGTGAATCTTTTTGCAATGTTAATTGAGTTTTTGTCAGAAATGTATTTTATTGACCACTTTATTTGTACCACTGTATTTTAGTGATCGCCTGTATGGCCGAGTGGTAGAGCGCTTGTCTGCTAACCCAAAGGTCGTGGGTTCAATATCCACGGTGCCCATCTATTATATAAAACTGAAAACCTAAAAAGGGACAAAATTCTCGGGAAAGAGTGAGATGGCGTTCTACACACCTTTGTGTGCACGTATCACTCACAAATCACGCCAAAATGGCGAAAAAAATATGCAGTTCGATTCCTTGGATTGTGACAATGATGAACGGTATAAACAATATGGGTTTGGATACATGATCGCTTCATAATTGAAGAATGAAATTATGAAATCAAAATGTTCCGCGTTTCTGAAACGTCAAATCTGTATGGCATGTCTAAACGGCCGTTCATACTGTTTTGGGTTTGCAAAAACGTAACATTATACAGCGCAACTTGAGCTTCAAAAATGATGATGATGATTTATGTTATTTGATTTCTATATCCATATCCTGTATCATCCAGTAATTTGTAGTTTTGGAAATTTTGCTGTATCTATTTGTCAGTAAACCATATTAATCGTAACACTTTCTGTTTTCTTCAGATTCCGATTGCATATTTTTATTTGCTTATCTTGACCAAGGTGATTACTGAGTTTCACCACCGTCGTCGGTGGTCTATTCTAAGCCCATGCAACTGGTCACGTATTAATTGTCATATTCGAAAGTCACGTCCCTTAAAACCAAGTGTGCTTCGTAGTTGACGAAGAATAGGGCCAATAATATCCCATTTCTTGATAATCGGTAATTAATCGATAATTTTATCGCTACAAAACGTTTTCCTACAACCAATATTATTTGGTTACATACACAGATACAATATACAAGGTGACTCTTTGACCAACATCCAAATTTATACTAGGCTTGGTAAGTGATCAGCATCATGAAAATGATTATTTCATATAATGACATTTCGACTTCCAACAGTAATTCACACCCAGTCCTGAGTGAATCACTATGGGAGTCGAAATTTCATTTTATAAATTTTATAAAAATCGTTATTGGTTCATGATGCTGATCACTTACCAAGGCTCAAGTATGAATTTGGACGATTTTCACAAATTCATATTATTAAAACACATAAATTCATGTTATAACATAGACAAACGGACAAACAGACATTGGAGCTTTGCCACTATGTACAAGGGTCACAAGGAAATAATGAACTTTATTTTTAAAACTAAGAATACCATGCCGCGTACGTACCAAAAAGGCGGACGGAGTTTTACTAACCAAAAACTGAAGCACCCACAGTAAGTCTACTTGCTTGGACGTATGAGCCCGGTACGCACACATTCACATCATAGTAAGTCTAAGTCCACTAACACACTTTTAAACCGCCCGCCGCCATTGCTATGCTTCAGTAGTTGCTTAGCGGCGACTTTGTTCGCCACAAAAGTATTTATGACGTTGAAAAAACTTTAATAACAGCCCTACTAATAAACGTGGAATAAAATGTTATGCTGAATATAACTTTGGAATGAGCAAAATGTCAACCAATAAACACGGAATAACTTAAACCTAGCATAACGTCAGCGTAACTGCCCTTTGTTCCGTTATTCCAACCCCTACCCTAGTTTAAGTTCGGTATAACCTATCATCGTGTTGTGGTGCGCGTGATTTTGTGTTTGATTTTTCGGAATTTCATAAAATGGCCAGGGCAGTTGAAGCGGTGGAGGAAGTTGATTACCTGGAGAACCTGTTTAATGACATGCAAAATGCAAGAAAGGTTCAATTGAGTGTTGCGCGCTAACTCCGATGTAAAAAAGCGCTAGATTCCGCTAAACATATTTTTTTATAAAAAGCGCTAAAGAAGCGCTAGTTTTATGTTGTATATTGGTGGCCATATTGATAAGCTGATTGTAATTGATTGGCTTTTTAAAAAAATACGTCATTTATAGAGCCGTAAAGAATTTTTAAAAGAAGATAAATCAATTTTATACTAAATTAAATAATTGCATGTAGAATTATCATCACTGAAACAAAACTTATTTCAAAATAGCGCTAGATTTCCCAAAATTATTCCAAAAAAGTGCTAAAATAATGAAACAACACTCATTCCGAAATAGCGCTAGATTTTCCGCTAGGCGCTAAAAACGAATTGTGAGCGCTAAGTTGTGACAGATGACAGCAACCATAGAACAAAATATCTTTTTTTCTCTCTCTTGTCTATGGATTTTGAACGAATGAATTAGAGAGATTGACATAACGATGGAATAGTTATGTCGAAGTTATTCCTAGTTCCTTAGTAAGAAAATATTCCGTCCCTATTCTAACCTTATACTCAGCATAACTATACTTAGTATAAGTTTGTTATAAGCATGGTACAACATATTTTTATTAGTAAGGGTGAAGGGTTTAGAGATGCGCAGTACTCGTTTTATACTTTGTCTGTCTCTGTATGTTCTGCTTTAACTCGAGAACAACTCATGATGATCATGTTTAAACGTGTTTCCACCCCGATACCCGCGCGTAAAACTGAACCGAGCAACTCGGCAGAGTACTCGATTCGGTAAAAATAAAACCGAGTAATACTCGGTTACTCGGTAAAACTTGTACCTACTCGGCGCATCTCTAATCACTTGATATTTAGTTAGATTCGCTCAGCAACAATGAAACAATACAAGTAGGTATTTCGTAATTCTATACCTACCTGCTAAATGATGAGGCACTTAGGTAGCTCAAGTGTAATGAGCAGATGATCTAAACATCATATAAGAAATAATGCAAACAATAATTTGACTGTAAAGGACATTCATAAAATAAATCAATAATCATCAGACTATTGATTTATTTGATGTGTGTCCTTTACAGCATAAGGTTCCTTTACGTTCCTTTACAGACCTGGTGCCTTCTCGACAGCGGAACATTCGTTCTGTGACATAACCTTAGTTTCTTTGTTTGTTGTTATAATGTTGAAAGAAATTAGGCTTCGGAAACACAATGTAGTCCAGATAACATTTTAGTTTTTATATCTAGTCCTCTAAAAAGGCTCTTTGGATGAATCATATTATGATTCTGTTGTAATGCCGTCTCTTTTGCACGCATGCAGAAACTCTATCCTAATTTCAAATCGTCTCATGATTCACCCAAGTTGGCCTTTTTAGGTCCCCTGGACTACATGTGTTTCCGAAGCCTAATGTTCCTTCATTATAATACAATACTTAATTATTTTAATGGGAACGACACACAACACAACACAAAAATATATTATATGTGCAACAAAAACCTTATGTAACATTAGAATTCAACCAAAAATAAAAACTTTAATAAATTATATCTTTTAAAACAAAAAAATAAAACAGTAAATTAAGTACGAAGAAAGAAAAACATGTCTGTTCCACGAGCAGGTATGCTGGCTGCATTCTCTTTTTGATGATCAATATACTTTATGACCACAACTTTATCCATATTTACAAAAATTTTAATAATGTGCGCATGAAATGCCTTCATTTACATTTCTTAACGTTTATTTGCGTATCCATTAACGGAGTTTATAGAAAAACCTTTGTACTTATGTTGACCATGGGAGTACCACAAGGTTGACTACTCTATACTTAATGCTCACAGTTACATTATGTACCTAATTGACCATTTACAACACCACTGAAAGCTTTAGCTTTAGCCATTTATGTCCAAAATATATTTTATTCAGAAGTCTTATAAATTTATTAATATAAGTAATGACTTAAATAACATTATACATCTAAAATTCTAAACAACTTGAAAATTTAAAACTTAAAAAATAAGTGAAACTAAAACTATTATAAGCTTAAAATGCCTAAAAAATAAACCTAATTAAGAAAATTGTACAATAAAAATAATAACAAACTTACCTGACATTTTATTCACAAACTGAAAATTTGGTCTAAATCGCTGCCCTGCGGGAGGGTCCCCAAGATACTGGCGACATTACTTCGTTGTATTGCCAGGCTAGCCTTTGGCCGAGGTACGCGCCAGCCCTAGGGTCCCTTGACGTGTCGATAAGGCGCAGCGAGATTATATTTATTATTATGTTATAACTTGAAGCATATTTATTTATTTATTAAATTTGGTACAAATGCGAAGTTTCGACAGTCTTGTCGGCAAAAAGGTGCTAAAATCTACTACACTTAGAATAGATACGTATACACTTAGTTACTAGGTCCTATCAACGGCGGATCCAGGGGGGGTCATGTTTTGGCCTAGTTTTTTCTATACAGACACGCTAAATTTACCTATGATTGCACAGAATTGTATTATATATTTGGATTAATTCGGAGCCAGTGACCCCCCTGGCTCGCAGGCTGGATCCGCCCTTGGTACTAATCGATCTGGAAGGTATCTGTTCCAAAATGTCGAATAAAATTAAGGTTTCTCCCTACAATGTTCTCATTCTGTAACATACAATCTATCACATTCACAAAAGTATTCAAATTTCCAGTCGTATATATTAGAAAACACAAATACCGAGTTTCCAGTATGAATTCTAGCGGTTGATTAAATTAAATTTGAGTTTTGTATTGTTGTTTGTTCTCGTATTGATGTATCGACTGGAAATTTGAATACTTTTGTGAATGTGATAGATTGATTGATTAAATTTGATTGGCGGTTGATAAAATTTCACGTTGTATACAGTGTGTCCCTCGTAAGAGTGCACATCCGAAAGGGGGCGGAACTCTGCCCTCTGCGTGCAACTCTGTACTTACTTACATTGGGCCCGAGTTCGTCAAATTCGGTCTGTTACATGTCCGAATGTTTTCCTCATCAGCCAAATTGCAACAACCATTATAACATAGAAAGTTATCATGTTTATGCAAAAAGCCGGTCAGTCTTGTCTTTGACCTCAAGCGAGTGGTAAACGTGAGGTTAGCGTATTTTGTCTCTACTCTTACCGACTTCCTACCTCACTTGGCTGTATAGCATCTACTGTATTACGTCTATACAAAGGTAATAAAAACTATACTGCAGCTGGTTTAAAATTTTATTTAGTTTAAGGCGCTACGGAAAAAAAATTTACACTTTAAGAACTTGCATATCTACTTAAGTAAATAATGTATTATTTTGATAAAATTAGTACATTACGATACGAGATAGTTTCGTACAATTTTTTATAGCACAAGTGCGGAAAATGCCGACTTTACGCACGCGCGTGCGTAAAGTGGTCATTTTACGCACGGTGTGCTATAAAGTATATTATTTTTGGAAACTTTTTCTAGGGATCTGTTAAAACAAAAACGCGATTGGAGAAATTCGGCTCGATAGAAATATTTATTGAAATGAGGCCCTTTACAACACCATTTCTCCTGGTTTGACAATATAGAATAACATATGGACTGCAATTATATTTTATTAGATGGGTTTTTACGGTATCTAGGACATGATTAAACGAAATTTTGATAGCAACTTTAGTACATTTTATATTAATAAAAAACCGACTTTTTGCTACTTTTCCACGAATCCGTCCCTCTCGCACCGAGGGTTTTTTCGCATATGGTGTAAACTTTTACATATCGCCTTTACAAGCTTTTTCACACGGCTTCGCTCGCCTGTAACTACCAAAACTCAAAAATGTTCAGGTGTTTTGAGATGGCCACACAGAGTTTAGTTTTTTTTAGTGTGACAAATTTTTGGCCTAAAGATTCTACTATAAATATCCTGTGGGGCCCGAAATATGTCTTGGATTCTATCATGATGTTTTATAATTGTGCCTGATGTATATACAGGATGCTAGGTAATTCGACCTATTCCTTGAAAGGGGTTATACTAGAGATCATTTCCAACGAATTAAGTCCTATCAACTAGGTGTCGAAAATGAATGGTCTCCGAGTTACGAAGGTTTTTATATTATTTTTCAAACTTTCAGACTAATAACCAAAAATAAATAATTTAAAAATAACTATTCCTCTCTCAGCACTTATTCATTATATTTCTGATCAATGATAGATGAGTGATTATTTATAAAAAAGTACGTGCCCAGAATTCCCATAATCTCAGAATTAAAAGGTCTTAAGTGGAAAGAAAACCTTTTTTATTTTGTAATTTTTGAAATATCGACGTGTTTTACTTGAAAAAATATTATCATTTTCGACCCCTAGTTGATAGGCATTATTTGTTGGAAATGATCTCTAGTATAACCCCTTTAAAAGAATAGTTCGAATAACCAAGCACCCTGTATATTTACCTATATAATTATGTACGTAAAGCTTTTTACTCGACGATATTTTTATGTTTATTTTATGTATTTTTTTACTAGTACAAACTCGTAAAACGGCTAAAAGTATTAAAAGATAAATAGTAACTATAGGTATACTGCTGCACTACACTACCTCAATTAATAGTTAATTTATTTCTTTAGACATTCAATAAACTTGCATGTAAAATGTTGTATATAAAATGGCAATGAGCGTGTAGGTTACCGGGTCAATAGGTTGTATGAAGGCTAAACTCGACATTGTTATACATTATTTGAACAATAAATTTACATAATCTTTATAACTTATATTATAAGCCATAAAAGTACTTTGTCAATAGAGATAAATTGAGCGTTTATAGATATTTATGATCTTCTGAAATATTTTTTTATAATTTATTTATAAAATAGCCACAACTCAATTTTGTTGACATAATATTGGGCAACCATTAACAAGGCAAAGTTCTACGGAGTTGTACGGGAGTTGCTCCAAGAACCGCCAACATTAAGATGTATGTCAAAAGGACTTTCGTCAGGACCCCGTGTTAATTACAAGAACTGAAGTATGGGAGGTTTTAAAACATAATTAAACAGTTAAAATATTGATATATTATTATTTAAGTACATTGTAATACTTTACCTATCGATATAAGAACATTATGTACCTAATTACGCAAATAAACTATATTCTATTCTATTGAAACCATAATGTAATCTGGGGGCACGGCAGTGCCCCCGCAAAGTCTCGCAGAAAAAACGCGGAACGGCCGTACCATCCTTTTCTCGAAGCAACTCACGGCACTTTCAACCCCCCTGTATCTTCGTTGTGGGTGAAGCTAGAAGTCTGAAATTTCAGGAACCAAGAGTACTTACTGATCCTACTTCTGACCCCAAATTACAACTTTGTACCTATATTTGATTACGAAATATCTCAAGTCAAAGTTCCCTTATTTTGTCACTGACTGACTGACACATCATCAAAAGTCTAAAGGTGTTCTAGCAGGCCTACAAACTTGAAATTTTGTATGCGGTAAGTGTTAAGTGTACATTGCAACAAAAAAATATAAAAATGTTATTTGCGGTTGGTAATTTAATATTTCCATACAAAGTCTATACAAAATGTATGTTTCCAGCTGCATCTATAAATTTGTATGACACTAGATGACGTTGCTGGTATGCTGCTTTGCATTAAAGACGCTTAAAACGAAAAAGTCTACGTTAAAGTTAAAGTGCGAAAACTAAAAAATAAAACCGGTAAAGTGCGAATCTGACTCATCCATAAAGAGTTCCGTACCCCTACACAATACGGGTATGGAACCCTAAAAGTAAATAACAACAATATAGATGCCATAGCAACATTAAGGCGACAAAAAACAAAGCGATAAAACGGTAGCGCCTGACAAACAATTCGGTACCTTTTTAGTACGGGACCCAAATTTTCATTATTTTACTTTAAAGTATTTACCACAGACTGCCCAAAGTTTAAACTTTTACTTGTATGTTGTATTACCGTTCTAAAGATAGAGCCTTTGTTATAATAATCTGTTCCTTGGGTAAGGCACCCTAAAAAGGGTGGCTTATAATGTTCCACATATTCACAATATTAGTCTATTTAAGAAGAAAATATCAACATTTCGTAATTAAGTCACTAAAAAAACGGTAGTGTGCGAATCCGACTCGCGCATAAAGGGTTCCGTAACCCTACACAATACGGGTATGGAACCCTAAAAGTAAATTGCAACAACATAGATGCCATAGCACCATCAAGGCGACAAAAAACAAAGCGATAAAACGGTAGCGCCTGACAAACAATTCGGTACCTTTTTAGGAAGGAACCCTAATTTTTATTATTTCTTATTTTACTTTAAAGTAGTCTGCCTAAATTTTCAACTTGTAGGTACTTGTATGTATAACCGTTCTAACGATAGAGCCTTTGTTATAATAATTTGTGCTTTGGGTAAGGAACACTAAAACACATTTAGTCTATTTAAGAAGATAAATATCAACATTTCCTAATTAAGTCGCTATTAAACCGGCTAAGTGCAAGTCAGACTCGCTCACGAAGGGTTCCGTACTACCATCACACAATATGGGTACGAAACCCCAAATCATTATGGTAAATACCAACAATAAAGATGACATAGCAACATCAAAGCGACAAAAAACAAGGCGCTAAAATGGTAGCGCCTGACAAACAAATCAGCACCTTTTGAATACGGAACTCTAATATTTATATGCCCAAAATTGTTGTTTTATAAAGATAGAGCTCAAACAAATAACATCGAATAATTGGACCCCCCTTGGATTTCCATTTATTGAACTTTTTATGCTGTGATAGGGGCCATATTATTATTTGCCGTGATAGAGGACAATGTAACATATATTATGTGAAAATATTTACGCGCTACCTATAACGGCTGAAGCTGTAGACCCATGTGGTAGATGGATAGACAGCGGAGGATTAGTAATAGGGTCACGGAACCTAATGATACGGAACCCTAAAAATCAAGGTAAAAGGTTATTTATCAATTAAAGCTTTAAATATACGTGCAAGAAATATTACCCGAGAAGAAAAAAAGGACGACTACCTACAAAAAGAAATGAGATCCCATCAAAAACATAAAATGTACAAAAATGGCAAGTCTCGCAACGCAATCCTTCCACCGTAAAAAGTTGTGAGATCTTATGTAAAGCCAAGTCTGCTATTTTAGTTTTTATGGAAGCACCTTTTCATTTAAGTTAGTATGGGAGCACCTATTTAACAAATTTATCATTAATTGTTTCCTATTTAGTTACCTACCAACATTAAGTGACTGTATTAATATTAGTCATCTTTATTTCCTAATAAAATATGGTGACTTTGCAATCGCAGAGCACAAATAAAGCACTGATGCGTAGAAATATCTTCTCAAATCGTTAATAAATTGGTATTAGGTAGCTGATATGTTGTATATGTTGCTGTGCGATTGCGAAGCCACTATATTTTATTAGAGAAATAAAGATGACTAATATTAATACAGTCACTTAATGTTGGTAGGTAACTAAATAGGAAACAATTAATGATAAATTTGTTAAATAGGTGCTCCCATACTAACTTAAATGAAAAGGTGCTTCCATAAAAACTAAAATAGCAGACTTGGCTTTACATAAGATCTCACAACTTTTTACGGTGGAAGGATTGCGTTGCGAGACTTGCCATTTTTGTACATTTTATGTTTTTGATGGGATTACTCTTGTCCAAAATACGAATCTCACCTAGAGACACGTAAAAGACTTGTTTATTTGCTCATATGTAGGAAGGCGTTGGTGACTGTTTTTACAGTTATATACTATCACAGTTACCAACGATTCATTTAAATGTTATTTAACATGCAATACTCAGGTTAAATTTCAATGTTCGTGTTATCAAAATGTTCAAGTTTAATTACCTATGTATGTTATTTGTATATTGATTTGTCACAATAAACAATTTTATGATTGAATGAATGAATGAATGAATAAACACTTTATTGCACATTAAAATTAAAATAAAACACAAAATACAGAATAATAAAAGGCAAGGGCGGACTTATTCCTTAAAGAAATTTCTTCCAGTCAACCGATGGTGTGGAGAAAGAAAAAAAAAATTACAAGTATCATATTTGTGCAAAAAGAATAATAATCTTCTTCAAGCCTAATATTTTTATATAATCATGATTATGATTATAATTTATGATAATTAGTCATATCTCGAAATTTCTCGGATAGATTTTGATAGGGTTCTGCTTGCTTGAGGATTGCATTATATCCTTTCATTTAAAATATGTCTTGATCTTATGGCAGCGCTTGGACCGAATTTGCCCACTTTTGCGACTTCGTCCACCCTGACCATAGACTCTGTGACTCTGACCATCTCGCCATGTTCACCAGGAAAATTAAATTTATTTTCTTTTATTTTTCGTAAAATATAGACCATTTAGTAATATAAATTTATAGCACACCGTGCGAGAAACTTTTTCTCGACTCGTGTGATTGCAGCACTCGCCTTCGGCTCGTGCCGCAAACTCACACTCGTCAGACAACGTTTCATCGCTCTCGTATCGTAATGTACTATTAAACCAATTTCAGTTTTATAGAGTAAATATATAATTTTTAATATGTTTCAAAAGTTACGAAACAAGTGACGTCACTTGTTTCTTTGAGACATAATAACCATTTGACATTGATTTTTATGTTTATGTCAAAGTATAGAGATAATGTGTGTAATCTATGTATCAAAAAAACATAAGATATTATATACATCACAGATTCCTCTGTTCACTTAATTCTAAAAAATATATATAATGTTAAGTTATTTAAAATATAATTACACTTTTTCTACCTTTACAAACATAATTTACAACACATTTTCATATAAAAGACAGATATTGTGTACAAAGGCGGCGCTTATTGCTAATAGCAATATCTTCCAGGTAACCTTTGGGTGGAATGAAAAAGATGTTAACGATAAAAAGGGTAGCGTTAATGCTAACAAAAAAGCACCGTGCTAATTTTAACCAAAATGTAATATAATAATTTAAGTTGTATTATAATATTTAAGATTTTGTAAAAATTGAAAAATAAATCTGCAATATTATCTCTCCCGGGACTACTAATCTAATAATTTAATATATATTTTATATTTAACATGAAAAAAAGGTATATACATCTACTATTTCTAGGAATTTGTATAAGTTGTTAGTACATAATAATGTCATGTAGAAGTATGTGAGTCAGGTCTTGTATGCCCTGACCAATCAACTCAACATTCCTACCATTCACAATGCTTAATGAGACGTAATAAGGTCGAATTCTAGTGAGCAAGCCCGCGACATATGTGGTACAGTTTAGGAAGCAAGGCTGACTCACATACGGCCCATAGCCTCGATCAAACGGCCATGACAGCAGAGGTCAATGCCCTTACCTTGATGAGACCAAATATACAGCACAATAACATTGTTATTTCCTGGAGGGAAATTAACTTAATTGTATTCATGTTAATAATTAAAAACAATGATATGTAAAATCTTCAATATATTATCGTTTTCATCGATGACTAGACATTATATGTATGGCTAGCACGCGCTATAAAGCGGCTATCTGTCCTACTTTCGCTCTCACGTAAACAACGTTTGTCAATCTGCGAGAGAGCAATGATGAAAAGACACTGTATCGAGGGCGCGTGCTAGGCCCTCTGAAATGATGACCCGGGGCTCTACCGCGTAATTCTCATTTGTATCAACTTCAAGCAAATGCATGCGAAATTCAACGCGTGCAAAAGAGATGGCATGTTAGGCGGGCGTCGTCGCACGCACGCCATATTTCAATCTCAAGTTGATGTTGATGTAAATGAGAATTACGCGGTAGAGCCCCAGTCCTTTGATGGTCCTTTGGTAACTCCGAAAACAAAGTGTTCCTATAGCTTTGCTATAACGCGTCTTTTCAAAGATAGGTTGCATTAATGAGTTTTTCGGAATTTATGTGCATATTTTACCACTTTAATTTACTACTTTTTGATCGGTGAAGGAAAACACTGGGACGTTAACCTGCATGTCCTAAAAACATGCATTTTTGCTCGAAGTACGGCGAAAAGGCACCCTTATAACGTCGGGATGTAAAAACCGTTGTTGGAAAGAGGGTGTACGCGATATTATGTCGTGACGATATTTTTTTATGTCCCTGTATTTATTGTGATACTGAGATGGATCACCTGTGTTAAGAAGTATATAAATAATATATAATATATATATATATATATGTGTATAAATGTAAACCTCTAAATTCAAAATATTTATGCATGCATGCGACAATATATTAAATTTGTGTATATATTAATTATATTATGTTTATACTGTTGATTGTTGGCACTTGGTGAAACTTGGAATACATTATGAACAGAAAATCACTTGTACTATCCCACAAATTTATTCAGAACTTCCTGACCGGTTTCGCCTAGCTATATGGCATTGAGTGAGAGTGTCATTGATCGCACTGAATGATGGAAACTATTTATTGTGTAATTAAGATCTTGTAATAATTCCTTTGATATTGCCATAAAGGCGAAACCGGTCAGGAAGTTCTGAATAAATTAGTGGGATAGTACAAGTGATTTTCTGTTCATAATACTTATATTAGTATATTTGGCTCTACATTTATTAGTAAGGTCCAAACAAAGAAACACAAATAAAAGTGAGCAGCCATCTTTCTCTACAAAATAAACAACCAGTTTCCGAGCAGACCTTGAGACTTGTCCGACCCTGACCTTCAACTCACTTGGAGATGACCGGATAGAGGTCCAATACAAGCAGTAAAGTAACAGCGAACTATCTTATAAGTGCTTGTTGTAGAGCAGGTTTATCTGCTCTCTCTACTCTACTGATCTGTGCAATCCCTATTCCTACTAATTATAGTTTGTCCGTGTATGGTTTGTAGTTCTTTAACCCGCCACTGGTGACGTGTTGACTTACATTGTTGGCGACCCCGGTCTCAGCACCGGGATTTTTGAAAATGAGTTTTTCTATAATTTAGTGTTCATGCTACTCTCCAAACTGGAAATAAAATTAGATATTTTTGTCAATTATTTCATAAATCAAATCTCTTTTATTAACAATATAAAATATCTTTGGAAGCATTAAAATTATAAGGTATTTTAACAATATTTTTTGAACTATTAAAGTCACAACAATCTTAAATATTTAACGATGAAATCAGCCTTAGTCAGTGGAAACATAAAACAATGAAACATAATGGTAATACTTCTACCAAAAAAATATATAATACTAAAATCACTCGTCTTCAACAGCCTAACAACTCGAGCAAGTAGGTACTACGTGCTTCGTTTTTTTACATTCATGGCAAAAGAACGATATGGGGCGTGAATAAGGCAGCTACTCGAAATCGCAATGTAATTCGATGAACGGTGAAATAAATATTGGCTTTTTTCGAACTACCCGGTCTAACAGACATATAATGTCACCAGTGGCGAGTGGTTGCGTCGGGGCACGTTCCCAAACGCACAACTTATTATTGTTTTCCTTATTTTTAAATAAAAAGCATTAAATTTTGATTTATGGCATTACGCGACAATAGTTTTATGTCAATTAGACCTTTTTAACAATGTTGTGTTCTTTAATGCATTACGTTGTAAATGATGCTAATCAACAACTATAAACAAGCTCTAAAACTTCTGTGCAGGATCATTAACAAACTAATGTATGCTCTAAGGCAAAAATTAATTTTAACTGAATGCACTGAACATAAAGCTTGCGAACACGGGATTTTGGCGGCTATTCTGGCAACATTTTTCACACGTTTTATTATGAAATGAAATGAAATATATTTATTTATGTAATGTAGGTACAACAGATACACTTAAACTGACTGATATAAGGGCGAGAACTGGTGTGGTAGATGTGTCATATACGTAATTAAATAATCTTAAATATTTTTCATGACTCTGTTTATCGCGTGATAAATGCCGTGTGATGGTAATTCAACTAACCATAACTCCTAAAAAGACATGTAAAGCATGTTATGAATTTCGAGTTTTTTTTTTTTATTTAAAAGCTTAATATTTGTCTGTACAAAGAGCTTCTAAAATTCACCCAACTTCGGTCTTCAAAAATTGTCGCATGTGTCAGAACTGACGCGTAATACCTATCACCATTACATTTTGATATTTTAGATCTTATCGAATTGTAAAAACTTGAGGATAAACATGATTATTGCATGATTACTGCCTTCTTCTGGGCGAGTGCCAATCTGCTGAAACAGGTCGGCTATCCCGAGCAAAAATGGTTATTGAGATGAGCCGTTTTGCAATAATCATTTTAGATGTTACAAAGTGTGATAAAATTAAGCGATATACATAGCTAGCCGGTGTCTTTGTACGGGGACATCGTGCATTCATTTACTAAGATATTTTTATTTCCAATAAATCATGGTTTCCCTGAGTGCTAACTAACTTGCGATTGTAAAAACACATTTGGTGAAACTTGGAAAGGATTTTGATTAAAATTCACTTGATTTGCTTCAGATATTTATTTTTAGTGTTTCGACAAGATCACTGTTCAGATCGTTTATGGCTCGTAATAATATTTTAACATCCCTGAATCCCTTGAAAATTGTGAAGTAACCGAAACCGGTCGGGAGTTTAGTGTAAAATAAATCTGTGTAACAAGTACAAGTTAATTTTACCACAGATAAAATATTTACATATGAAATTGCCGTTTTCTATAGAGAATTTGAAGGAAACTCAATTTCGTAGGTATGACAAATCCAAATTTGGTGGTTTCTTATGTGTATGAATGAACCAAACTGTTTCCAGTTTGACGACTTTTGGCATAAAACCATAGACTTCTTACAGAATTACCAATTTCATAATATTGTTTTCTTCATATAAGTGTTCGCATGTGCGATTAAGATGTTGATAAGTATATTATATTGAGCTTTTTTAAGCTTTATTTATTTTTGCTCTTTATTTATTAATAGTTAAACAATAAAAATAGGTACTCGATATATTTCGACCCACGGTATGGGGCCATCATCAGTCGAAGTAAGTAAGTAAGTTAGTATATAAATAAAGGTTAAAAAAATTCACAATACAATGAATATAAGGTGACTTCTATTTATATAGCCAAAATCATACTAGAGACATGGTAAGTGGTCAGGACCAAGGTTCAATGACTCCTTTTTGTGAAAACGCAAAATAAAATGTTATATATACTAATTGACTCGGAGTTGTTTGTAAATTAGTATAGGGGTACTATTTTTTTTTCGTATTCTGAAAAACACCTTGATTTTCTGATCACTTACCGAGTCAAAAAAAAATGTAGCAATTAAAATTCGTTCACAGTCACCTAGTCACTGAATTCCGAGGTACTCATTTAAATAAATCTAACGCCTCTCCGCTAGCATAATACACTCGCAATATCGGCATCCTTGTGAGTCTTTGTTTTCTTAACATTCACTTGAAGTTTATTCTTGTGAACTATTTCCGCGACTGAATACAATGCTAAACTGTCACACTTTGCATCTGAAACATGATTTTGTAACATGTGTCAAAAAATATGAGCAATGTTTGAGCAAGGAATTTAGAACAATAAATAATGAACAGAAACCTCTGAACAAATTAGTGAACAGCGAATTTCAAAAAAAAAATTGTCTTGTTAAACCCAAAAATATAGTAACTCATAAATTTTTAAAACCAAGGAAATCGATGTTACCAAAATCTAGTGTCAATGTGGGTGATACATGCTTATGTGTGTGTAATGAATGAAGTAAGGGTACGCCCCTAGTGTAAACCCAACAAATCTTTTCGTACGTAAGAAAATCTTTAAATTCAATGTTTTTGAAAAAAATTGTACTTTGCTAACAGAAACAATCACAATTTTCAACTAAATACCCTATTTATGCCATTTGTTGCAGTTTTAGATAGATAAATATGTACATCAAACTTTGTTTAGCATATCCGTATTTACCTGTAAAACAGGTGTTTCCCATAATTGTGATTGTTCGGACATTTCGGTACAAAACAAAATACCATTTCGATGGAATGCTAGAATGTGCGGTTTTTAACTATTTAGTTTCAATATTTTGTAAAATGTTGATATTGCCGCTTTTTGCTCGGAGCCAGGACGGGAAGCTTTACAACATTTGACGTTTAGAATTCCATACAGCCAAAGAGTCCTTTATCAGTCTAGTTAAGTCTACGGTTAAACCAATATTGCAAATTAATAAATTGTCTATGGAGGGTTTTGGGGCGTATTCCTTATTCTAAGTTTGGGGCCAGCACCAGTTGAATACTTTAGCTTGACAACAAAATACACAAAAAAATTACTCTAGAAGCTTCTTCTGAACTGTACACAACGCAACCTGAATCGCGACTCCTATGACGAAAGTTCGACTTCTAATACGTTAAATTATTTCCTACATATGCATTCTTGAAAGATCAGGTAGATTCTTACAGTTGGACATTACCTAAATAGTTTATTTTACATACACACATACATATACTCAAGTCTATCTCCCAGAGGGGTAGGCAGACACTACAGATTTCCATATGCTACGATCCAGACACACCTCTTTCGCCCCTTCCACATCCATCAATCTAGTCATACAAGCTCTTCTATTCCAGGTACTACTATAGTTTATTTTGTTTAAATTATACATACAGCCAAGTTTATTTATTTGTTTGTTTACTTATTATTGTTAGTATTGTACTTGATTTTATTACACCACATAAACCTTTACTAGGTTGGTTACCGTCCTTGGTCAAGCTAACTGCAAATGCCAGTTAAACAATTTAATATTCAACAGGCCCATCGACAGACAACGTGGACCCATCAGCACTGATTCTATCATCTGTTTGGCTATAAACAATATTTTAAATTCAGAAACAATATATCTTATTCAACCTTTTAGTCGAGCTTGCAGATCAGCACCGCACCTTAATTAACATTTATATAGCTGGTTTTCCTCAATGAAGGTTAATAGCCATTTGTCATAAAACGATAACTTGAGGCTTACCCAGCAACCTCAATGGTATGAACATAATGATTTGTTCTTCCGGTTGTTATTTCTTATTTACCTTTATCTCCTCCAACAAGGGACATTCTGAATATATAAGGTTAAATAATATTAGTTTGCGAAACTCAAAACATAGGTGCTAATAGTCTATATGAACAACTGAGCTAAGCGAAATTCTTAACTTTTTTTCGCTTCCTCCCATTGTATAGATACAAATTACCCCGATCAGCTGACTGGTCCAGTATGGAAAGGCGAAAACAAATTTTAAGAATTTTGCACATTCCTAATAGCAAAAGTTGTTCATATGGACATGTTCTACATATGTTTAAAATTTCGCAAACTAATTGATTAATTAATAAACCTTATAGAGGATTAGAGGGAACTCAACGTAGTCTCGTATTTATATTGGAATATTGGCACTTTTTGGAGTCGTTTTGACTACTTTCAATAAAGCTTGATAAATTAACAAAACATTTTTGGAACCTTTTCCTATATTTCTGTAATACAGAAACGTTATTGAAAACTTTCAGTCGATAGAAATTATAATTGAAATGAGGTCTTCATCGACAAGTTTCTCAAAGTTTGACAAATAGGTGTGACATACAGACCTCAACGATATTTCATTAGATAGTTTTAAATCTTTAATTTTGTAATTGGAACTCTTGCTAGTTATTTTAGTTTTTTTATATAAAAAGAAAAGCTACTTTTGTCTGTTTCGGCTTGAATCCGTCACTCTCTCACTGCGCATTTTTCCGCTTGGAGTGACAGTGACAATTTAAAACCTCATTCCTCGTCTTAACAGTGAGTACTGTTTTATAGCATTCACGTCGTTTTACTTCCGTCATACCCCTCAGCTATCGATGTCAAGAACACTCGTCTGCAGCACTGAGGTCAGCCTTATTATGGATCTATGAACAATGAACATTGCATGAGATGCATGACGTTTCTTTATAGGATCGTTTATGAGCCCTTTAATTATTATGGTCTGCGTTCTTTGATTGATAGGTGACTTGATCCATCCATCCATCCATCAGCCTAGTTCGTCCACTGCTAGGCATAAGCCTTTCCAGGACTTTGCCACTCCGGCGGTCATCCTGGAAGAAGTGCCCATACTCACACACGCTGGGCTGGCAGGTTAGTGAGCGTGGTGCCGGAACCCTCGCACCAGTGACGCCGCTACCCGTCACCAGTCTGTTCCATATAAGGCCCGGCTATTAGGGATGGATATACCGCCATCTATCGATCCCAGGCATGGTGGGCCTCCTGGTTTATTGCCTGTGAGCTGTCCTCTTCCTCTCCCCCGAATTACTTCTATGTCCTATCACAATTAAGGGTCGATTTTTCGGATTTTTATTATATAACTATTGTAATTTCATTAAACTATTGTTAAAAGTTGTCTTAGCTAAAGGTTGTATTTTGGCCGTTGTAATTATTTCTTGATATTTTGTTACAAATCCAGAGAAACGACCCTTAAATGGTTCAATTAAGAAAAGTCATTGTTATGGAAAACTGTGGTTACAATAAACTTAATGATACACGTTTTATATCCTTTTTTCTGTGCATGTGAAACAAACAAGAAAAAAAAACTTTTTTTTTTATTGCTCGTGTTCACTTTAATTTTTTTTACAATTTTGTTCTATGTCCATTTGCTGTGTTACCTTGAGATGATAAACAAAATAAACTATTTCATAACCTCGTTTTAGAAATAAGTCACTTATTTCATTCCACAGTGGCTGAACTATAAAATAATGCTGCAACACCAACATAATCTGTATCCGTTTTCCCGAAGGCGACGACGGTCGAATACCTTGAATGTCAAAACCCTTATTATAGACACAATAAAAGCTATAATTGCTTGCAGTGTCATTGTCATCATACATTTCGAAACTTGCTGCATTCCAGAAGTTAGATACCGGATCCACGAAACCCAATATCGGTTATAATAACGCCTGTATAACAATACCTATATTTTGTTATGTTATGTACATATAGCGTGAGTAGGTGTTAACATTTTGTTGTTGTTGTTAAGCCCTTCTGAAGTTGAAAAGTAGCTCTATAACAAAAGCAGAAAATTACGTGACATCGTGACAGTACGTGAGACATATTTGGTTGAGTTTTGACAGGTTTTGTTATTCTGAGGGTTTTGACCTCAGAATAAGGAATACAAATAGAAGCCTGGCTAAAATAAGAACTGGGCATTAGCCATTGTACTCATCTAACGTAAATTACTCCTGTGTACGAGTGAATGAAACACCGGATCGCACTTACTTTATATTTTTTCCTGGTGTGTCACTAGATTGAACCAAGCAAATGTCAGTTGGATGTAATTTGGATGTATTTTAAAAATTATAATACCATCAAATTAAATACGTCTCATCATTGTATCGTTTTGTTGTAATATCGTTCGTTGCGTGCATCACATCTTAATTTGGTGGCATCGAAATGTCTAATGCATTTTGCAAAAGTTTACAGCTTCACCGAGAGAAATTAAATATTTTGGTGGTCTTCCTCTCAAAATTCGTGAAAGTGTGATTTATTATTGTTTGTGTTGATTGTTTTTTTAACATTGTAATAAAATGTCTTGTGCGATTGAAGGCTGTAAATCGCATACAGGAAGAAAAGAAAACAACAATGAAGCAATATCATTTCACCAGTGAGTTCTAATAGTTTTTATGTTAATAAGTTGCAGGATCATACCTAAAACTCAGTAACAATAATAGTAGTTCTTGTAAATCATACTCGTGTTCAATTCTACACCGATATTTGCCTGTTTTATATAGATTTTCTGCCGACTATGAGAGGTTATGTTTTTTCGCATAGTGATGTACTAAAGTCCGTGTGGCAAACTATCGAACATTGGTTCCTGCGGCAGCCGTGCATAAAGGATAATACCGCAGATTAATTGCAGTGCGAGTTAAAAGAAAAATAATGCCGAATAAATATCGCTATATTTTTTGTTACAGATTTCCAAAAAGGGAAGAATTAAAAAGTGAATGGCTTAGACGAATAATTAGACCAAATTGGGCAATTAAAAAAAGCAGTCATATTTGTTCGAAACACTTTACGCCAGATTCTTTTGGACCAAACGAAAATTTAAAATGGAGACGGTTAAAAGCAGATGCTTTACCGACGTTGTATTTACCAGATACAGACACATGGGTAACCTTTAAATAATTATGTATAATTGCATTATCAATCTTGTTTGTAGGTACGTGCTTGTACTATACTATAGTATATTAACTCGATAATTTTTCAATTTTAGGCAACAGAACCAGTACCTATGGATGTCTGTGGTGTAGAAAAGTGCATACTTCTATGTTCGCAAATCGTTCTGAAAGGCCAGTTCAGAACTTGTACGTTACTTCCATGATCGACTTCACGAAAAAATTCCGCAGATCAAGACATTTTCGTACTTAGTGCGACTTACAAAGTATCCACTTAAATAGTTTACGGTTGTATCTCTGATACAAGCTACAGCATTTTTTGTACCAGAAACAAGCACAATTTTGGACTTAACTTATGTACCTGCCTACGATATAGTAATTTGTACTTAATAAAAAATGTTATGCTAAACGAAAGATATCCTTTTATTAATTCCTTATTTACACAATATAACATGTGTCCCGGTGGGGTAGACAGAGACCACTTTGCTATTAATTCTCTTGGCCTCCTTCTAAAGCAAGAGGATGTCACCAACAAGGTCGGTGCCTCCTGCATTCTCTTTTTTTTCACACTTTGATACGATATAAATGTGTGGTAAGCAGATTGGTCTTGGTTCATTTCGATTTGGTTTATTTATCATAGTCAAAAATCGACATCGTTACATCACTAGCAAAGCAACGAACTAGTGACAACCTACCTAATTAAGAAAAAACTAATACATATCCATCTCTCTCTAACGCACTAGAATGTCGTAAGAAAATCAAGGATAGGTGTCTTTCTCCGCGTATTATTTTAGCCAGGCTTCTATTTGTATTCCTTATTCTGAGGTTTTGACTCCCCACTTCTAATGACATCTTAGCACAGAACAATCATCGTAAGTGACATTCTTCTCAATCCCCCCCCCCCACACCTCCGTAATGTCACGTGACTTTATCATGAGGGAAAGGCCAATAATTTATCAACGAATCTATACAAATGTAGAAGGACACAAATCAACACAAAAATCAGAAGGAAGATTTACAATTTATACATCCATGGACTATTGTAACTCTCTTGCACCGTCATAATAGGTACAACAACGGTAGGAGAAGTCTCATTGCCTATCCCCTCCATTGGATCAACACTAGCAAATTGTCACGTGACATTTCTTCAGACGCCCTCCCCCTCTTCGTGACCCAAAGTGACAATGGACGACCACCCCCTCCTCCCCTAATAATAATAATATCCATTTATTTCAGGCATCTAGGGCCCATAGCAACTGCACCCTCGGCGGGTACCCCAGCTTTTGGCGCACGTACTACGCGATGTTAATTAGAGTCACGTGGTTTATGGACGGCCTCTTAAGACTGTACCTGAGCCTAGAGCATGACCAACTCCAGGCTATCTAGGATTCGTTTGAAGAAATTCGGAATCTCCTTGTATTGAAAAAAATTTATTTGGTTTATTAATCTTTTCTCTAGGGATCTTACGTATAAACAAATGTACTAAGATTTATACTTTTGTCAAAAAAAAATGTTATGTACCCTCTTTTTTTTTGGTTTTCAAACGTTCGTTTCAAGAACGTGGTTAATTGATCAACTTATTTTTTTTTTTCAATAAAATATGTAATAGAAATATGAAGGTATATCACCTAAATTCAATATTTTTTTCCCTACAAAATATTTCAGTATTAGCTAAAAACACACCAATTTGTTGTTTCGCTGCGTGAGTATTACGCGTCCAAGAAAAAGAGGTCAAAGAGCCAACATATAATCGCCTCCATGAAAAGCAAATAAAGTCTTTGCCATTAGACGAAGTCCATAAAATGTGTGTTACACCAAACATAACCGTATATAAATATAAACCTAAATATGACACGTATTCTGTGCTGTATTTAATATATATATTTTTATATCTTAGATAAAATTAACGATGGTGTACTTAAACATTTCTAAATAACGACTTAACGCACTTAGTCGCATTAGTCGTTGAAACCAGCAAAGGTTTTGTCATCATAAGGCCCATTTAGGTCGCTTTCATGTCAGCCACATAAAACGCACCTAATTACCATTTAAGACTCTATAACGTTATTGTTTAAAATAGCACGCTCTGAGCCGTGGCTGTTACGGCAAACGAAAAATCACGTGCTTTCGAAAAACTGCGTCTTTATTAAATAACTCGGACTCTGCGAGTCTACCACGTAATTCTGATTTTCATCAATATCAACTTGAGATTGAAATTTGACGTGCGTGCGACGACGCCCGCCTAACATGCCATCTCTTTTGCACGCACGTCAAATTTCAATCTCAAGTTGATGTTGATGAAAATCAGAATTACGCGGTAGACCCGCTGGTTGAAATAGAAACACGATTTGTTCAAACTATCTCTTAGAGCATTTAAATACTCAAAGAAATAGCTAGATATCATTCAAAGAATTTTTTTAAAGAAACAACCAACTAAATCCTTAAGTCGAGAGAAAATAAATCTAAAGTCTAAAATCAGTAAAATAGAGGTTTCCAAAAGATGTTATTTACAGTAAATTATTAATCAATTGACGTGGTTTGCTCAAAACATACTTTGTAAACGTTAGGAGAAAATAGGTATATTTTTTAATGACCATGGTCTTCCTGTTCCTTGTAGTAAAATCATCTAAAGTCTGTCATTTCATCTTCAAGTAAGAAGGGCACAATAACCCCATTTCATACATTAAGATTTTCATGAAAATCAATTGCGTTTAAAAAGCTAAAACCAGTAGAAAAATTATTTTTTCGATATCTCAAAAAATTACGAAGTTATTGGCAATCAAAGAAACGGCATGTCGCGTGACGTCATCTGACACGATTTCATACTAAAAGTGATAAATATCAATAAATAAAAATCAAAAATTCAACAAGCTTTGTGCTTTAACGATATGCGAAAAAAATACGGGTGTTAATTTCTGGTATATGCATTTTGACTATATAATCTAGGGTTTTGAAATCGGAAAACATGTTTGGATAAATTTTCCTCGATAGAAATAATTGTTGAAATGAGGTCTTCAAACACACTTTTTCTCCTCGTTTGACGAATAGGAACCATATACGTTCTGTATCGTATATGTAATCATATTTTATTAGGTGTGTTTCAACAATATCTAGAGATTTGATATTTGAAATTTTGCTAGCTATTTCAATTTTTTTAGAAAAATTATAAAACTAACATTTTTTGCTTTCGCCCTGAATCCGCCCCTCTCGCACTGAGCGTGTTTTCGCTTGGAGTGACAGTGACAAAAATAAAACTCGCATAGCCTCTTAATCAGTTACTATAAAAAAAAAAAAATAATATTTCACTACAGGATACGCGTCAATTACACCAACCCTCCTCTTAAGTAGGAATACATCTTCTTTGCGGCAGTGGTATTTGTATGGCATTCGCTGTAATTTACCACAGAGAGTTTACGCTAATGCTGAACTATAAAATATAATTATAATGATCTTTAAGTGTGCACCTGTTCGAGTACTTGTGAATAATTATTTTAAATAATTATTTTTATATAAATAATTATTTTGTGCGTAGCTTGAAACTTATTTACATCACAACAAATTCCCAAATTCCAAAATCTTTATGACTTTGCCCTTTGTAAACAGACAGTAAACATTTTAGTCGCCACAAAGGTAAACATTTTTGATCAAGGCCTTTGTAAAATTGACCCATTGTATTGTAACTTACCCTTACCTGTTTGAAGTTTCAAATTGCCCCATTGTATTGTAACTTACCCTTACTGTTTGAAGTTTCAAATTGACCCATTGTATTATAACTTACCCTTACCTGTTTGAAGTTTCAAATTGACCCATTGTATTATAACTTACCCTTACCTGTTTGAAGTTTCAAATTGACTCATTGTATTGTATTTACCCTTACCTGTTTGAAGTTTCAAATTGACCCATTGTATTGTAACTTACCCTTACCTGTTAGAAGTTTCAAATCCAAATGTTAATGTTATGTTAATGTATTCTTCCTTATTCGAAGAATTTAGCAATACCACATATTAAAAAAAAATACTTTTACCAATAAAATAATAAACACTCTTACCGAAACAGAATCATCAGAAATCATTGCTATATTGAGAAATACAATAATGAAGATAGCTCTAAAAAATCTAAAAATATATATATGTCGAGGTATAGCGTTATTCATGCAAAAACCCGTCGATTTTATCTAAGGATTACAATCTGTATAAACTTTATTAAAATCTGAACCGAACCGATATTTGTTAACATCTTTGGTTATTTTTTAAATAATAAAATTGGTGAGAAAGTCATAATTTTGACTTTTTTCCAGAATCCGTCCCTCTCGCACTGCGGGTCTTGCCGCATGGAGTAACAGGGTATAATGCAAGTGCGACCTATTCTCTTAATAATTGCATGCTCAGTCCATTCAATATTTTATTTGGTCTGAGAGCGGCACGGTTACAAAACCATCGATTTATTACATGTATCTAATCACACCCAATTAAGTCTATTATAATTTTAGCTATAATTTATCCCGAGAAACATAATCTCTGCTATTAATTTTACTACAAAATCATTGAATTAGAGTGTTATATAATTATAGTTATTTACTGGCGAATATCTATTTTGCAAATATGCAAGGAGGACGGGGCATTCACTGATTCATGCCTAAAATACGATTTGAAATGCTTTAGGTATATGTATGTACTTAGGTTCCAGAAAAACCTATTTCATACACACAGATAAAAAAAGAACATTTGTATAGGAACATATAGGAACAATATAGGAACATATGCTGAGTCACCGTCCTTTTTAACAGTGCCATACAACTTTACGTTTAAGAACATTGTACTACTTTGTCCATAATGGTGTGTTAAAGAAATGTCTTTTTATTTTATTTATTTATTTACAAACAAAATACGCTCAAACCGAGTTTTTAACTATTTTCCTCGTCCTTTCATCTAAGAAACTTTCTCGGTTGACAACAGGTGACAGTTTAAATAGAAGATATGCAGATTTATAAAGCATGTTAGTAAATAAGCGAAAAATTTGTATGCCTCTCCACAGGCAAAACATAGTGCACTTACTTTAAAAGTTTAAACAATCACCAACTTGTATGTTACAATTACCTATGTTAACAAATAAAGAATGATTTGATTTGATTTGATTTGATTTATGAATATAAAAGAGTATGAATGAAATACCTAAAACTAAGGAAAGATTATTTTTGTTTCCAGGCTGGGTGAGCGATGAAGGGGTGGTTCGACGCGTTCCGCGAGGAAGGCGGGCCGACACTCTATTCGTACCACAACCGTACTGCAGTTGCAGGCGACGTGCCAGCCCTAGCCTTGGTCCTCGCAGCCCTTACCATCTACCTCGCCTTCCTCGCCATCTTCCCGGGAATAAGAAAGGAGGTAATTTATTTAATACGAAACTTAAATCTAATACGCTATACCTACTAAAATAATTTACAAATAACATTTATTTACAAATACAAATAACAAATAATTACACTATACTACTCTTTTTTGCATCTTTCTCACATAACCTCTGACATTCACGAAACACGTTCATCAAACTATCAGGGGATCTAAAAAGGCCGACTTGGGTGAATTATAAAATTATTTGAAAGTAGGATAGAGTAAGAGTTTTTTTACGCGTGCAAAAGAGACGGCATTAGAACAGAATCATAACATGATTCATCCAAAGCGGCCTTTTTAGAGGACCTAGGGACGTAAAAAGGCCAACTTGGGTGAATCATGAAATGATTTGAAAGTAGGATAGAGTCAGGATTTCTTCATGCATGCAAAAGAGACGGCATTACAGCAGAATCATAATATGATTCATCCAATGCGGCCTTTTTAGAGGACCTGATCACACGTTGGATTTGCTGACAGCAGTGTGTTTAGGCCCTCCAGAGCGCGCGGAAGCGGAGAACGACGTCGCGCCAGTGTTCTTCAGTAATACTCGTAGTACATTATAGAAGCTTTGAAATTAATAATTTTCTTTCAGTATAAATGAACTTTAAAAATAATGGTTTCCATTAACGGCTTAAGCTTTACACTATCGGCTTCGCCAGACATGCTTCCGCTTTTGGACAATGTAGCATAATAATACAGAATATTTATCACAAATAAAATTTAAGTATATTATGTATTTTTCAGAATTAACACAAGTATCACAATTATCGAGAAAAAAAAATCTAAAAACATCACTAAAATCACAAAATACGTAATTTGGCGTTGCAACATGAAATAAAAAAAATCTTTGTTGCAAAATGGAAATTGTTTTTTTTATCTTAAAGGGATCAAATCGCCTTATTCATATAATATTTAAATATTTATTTCTTTTCGTTATTTTAGAAGAAATACACAAATATTTACTATTTACGTCGGATTAGTGCGACGTAATATCGCCGATCCCTTTACCGTCGTTATATATAATATCATATAATATATTTCCTTTTCAGAGGTTCTCCACCTTCACAATCGTCACACTCAGTTTATTCGTCGGCACAGTTATACTTGGTAAGTTTTTAATAATAAATAATGCCTCCGTGAGTAATTTAGCTTTATTTTCTTAATTTTCCTCACTACGGCGCGGTGCGTTCCGTCAACGAAGTCTAGATAACAGAGTGATCGTGCGTGACCGATCGGCCTTGCATTAGCGTGCCAGTTTATTGATCGATCATAAAGCCTTTAATGATATAATTGATGTAACTTATGGCGAAAATCTTAATGGAACATCAACGATGATTAACACATAACCTATGTTCATATGTACATAACTGCAAAAACACGGACATAGGGAGTGGGAACTCTTCTGACACGGCAATGGTTCGCGTGACCTCTATATGGTACACACGGGCATACATAAATACAACTCACGATTTTAATTTATAAGTTAATGAACATGTAATGTCTATCAATTTACGTAAGATATCTCTTAACACCTGCTTGCAGACAGCAAAGAGTTAGTTAGTTAATTAAAAAAGTATTTTAAGGAACAATTAACTAATTGAATTGTTTTGACTTAAACTAGTCGTATAATATAAGACGTGCAAAAAGGTCATATTTTTTTCTTATAGATGATGAATATTTTTAAGCAAAGGCCGTATAGCTGATTAATGGAACACATTGTGCCCTTGAAGAACTTGATTTTTTTATTGACTATTACCAATATTCTAAATATTCCAAAGAAAAAAGGTAATAACTAATAGTAGTCTAAAAATCTTTTTTTATTCTCCGAATTATTTTAGTATTACCTATTATAATTATTTTAGTATTACTTTAGTATTATTTTATCATTATTTTAGTATTAACTAGAAACGAAATGAAATGAAATATATTTATTTATGTAATGTAGGTATATCAGATACACATATTACAGGTCAGTTTTAATGTAATATAATAAAATAATGAATGTGTTATAGGTTTATGTAATAAATAATAATATTTGGAAATACACGAAAAGAATAAGGTTAACTTAAATTTAATAAATTAATACATTTGAATAAAATTAAAAATATATGAATAAGGAATAAATTGTATTATAAATATATAATAAATATATGCCTAACTCCGTCCATTCGATTAGCTCATGAAATATGTTCGTTTCAGATTTTTTTACCATATATTTTAATCCATAAATAATATGTAGGGGTTTTTTCAAATAATCTCAATGAAAACTTCATTAGGAGCCATTTTTGGTTTTTTCTTGAACTAAACTTCATGAACTGAATGAACTGAACATGACTTCTGAACATTCTGAAAAGTCTGTTAATTAATTCTTGGAAAAGGAATATCTGTTTTTTTTTAATACATTTAAAAAAAAAACAGATATTCCTTTTCCAAGAATTAATTAACAGACTTTTCAGAATGTTCAGAAAAAAGTATTTTAAGGAACAATTAACTAATTGAATTGTTTTGACTTAAACTAGTCGTATAATATAAGACGTGCAAAAAGGTCATATTTTTTTCTTATAGATGATGAATATTTTTAAGCAAAGGCCGTATAGCTGATTAATGGAACACATTGTGCCCTTGAAGAACTTGATTTTTTTATTGACTATTACCAATATTCTAAATATTCCAAAGAAAAAAGGTAATAACTAATAGTAGTCTAAAAATCTTTTTTTATTCTCCGAATTATTTTAGTATTACCTATTATAATTATTTTAGTATTACTTTAGTATTATTTTATCATTATTTTAGTATTAACTAGAAACGAAATGAAATGAAATATATTTATTTATGTAATGTAGGTATATCAGATACACATATTACAGGTCAGTTTTAATGTAATATAATAAAATAATGAATGTGTTATAGGTTTATGTAATAAATAATAATATTTGGAAATACACGAAAAGAATAAGGTTAACTTAAATTTAATAAATTAATACATTTGAATAAAATTAAAAATATATGAATAAGGAATAAATTGTATTATAAATATATATAATAAATATATGCCTAACTCCGTCCATTCGATTAGCTCATGAAATATGTTCGTTTCAGATTTTTTTACCATATATTTTAATCCATAAATAATATGTAGGGGTTTTTTCAAATAATCTCAATGAAAACTTCATTAGGAGCCATTTTTGGTTTTTTCTTGAACTAAACTTCATGAACTGAATGAACTGAACATGACTTCTGAACATTCTGAAAAGTCTGTTAATTAATTCTTGGAAAAGGAATATCTGTTTTTTTTTTAAATGTAGTTTCTTCAAACAAGGAAGAATAAATTTTTATGATTTTTCGCGGACTATCCTCTTATCTTATTATATTTCTTCATGAAGATGTCGGCATAAACATGGGATCAGACATGAGCTATCAAACTACAGTGCTACAAGGATCTGAATATGGCGCGAGCATGACAGTGTCAGGGGGGCGCAGCTGTGAAACAAGGAGTATGGTAGCGGTGTTAATTCCGATTTTGGACACAACCAATTCACGCGCCATAAGATCCTTGTAGCAATGTAATTTACTCATAGTTTTATAAATAAAGTGAACTCAATGATGCCAAAAAACGGTGACTTAAACTTTAAGGAATAGTTAATTTTTGTTCAGGATCACAAGGTTTATAAGAAAATATACCTTTCAACCAAATTCTAAAATCATGATTATCAGGATGTTATAAAAGTATAAAAACAACCACGCGTCTGCAAACCGCGGGTGCGCGACACCCCTTAAAATTGAAGCAATAGCAATGCCAGGGTGACACAATTCTAAACATTATCAAGTAATTTCTTATGTGAACCTTGTAACAATGTGGTGTCGATTCGGTGTAACACGCTTTAACTTATTACATAATTTAAACTTTCTGTTTTTTTTTTTCTTTATCGAATAGACAAAGACAGGACGCTTAAAACAAGGTTAGTTCTGTCAAATAAGTTAAGTCGTCTTACACAGAATCGACACCAATGTATCGTCGAAGTTTGGCTTATTCATATGAGATTTCCTCTATGGCCTATAGGCCTTACCTTTTTTAACGACTCCGGTTTCCAAGCAATCAAACTCAGTGTTAACACGGCAATTATTGCCATTAAGATGTTTTGTAAAAGCGCAAAATTTTCGTAATGAACACCGACTTTTGTTTTCGGATGACCGCCCAAGTGGAGAAACCAGCTGCCATTGACCGAAATTATACAGTATCAGATTTTGTTTATGGTGGTCGTATTGTTTATTGGTCTTCTTATGTTGCAGTGTGCAAGCATGGGTCGTCGTGGCACGTGGCAGGGGCGAGGGTGTCTCGAGCCGCGTACCGTGCTTACTCGCCTGAACGACTTGACTGCTGGCTCGCCGTGCATGTCGGACTTGGCCATGTTAACGTTACGCTTACCGGTGAGATAGATCATAAACTTTGCTTGGAACAGGCAATAGGTCATAGGTTTTGAACCCATATCATGGAGAAGTCATAAGTTGTAAGAGATTATGAAATGAAATTGACAAGGAATTTTTGAATTTTTGAATTTTTCCCCCGGTTTCTGAAAGGCCAATCAAAGATAACAGTAGATTAAAAAAACTTAAACCGCAAATAACGGTGAAAATAAAGCATATATGAAGTCTGAATAGTGATGAATGAATAATTAACTTAGTTAATTTTTGATTTCAATGTAAAATTCCCACTTTTTCTGGCTTAATCCGCAGATAATTATTTTTTAATCCACTGTTAACATTGATTGGCCTTTCAGAAACCGGGGGTAAAACAAACAAAACAACACAATTACTTGGTTACAACAATGGCTACGAGTATAAAATACGAGTAACCGGATGTAACATAAAGATTTCTTTTTTAGCATTATCATGGGGCAACACATCATCAGCCGATCCCGGAGTGGACTACAATGAAGAGTTCCGATGGGAAGAAGCTGGAGGCATACAGGACTGGTACAGAGCGGGGTTGGAGCGAGGACTCCCGTATCCTGTCCTCTCGGTCGCTGAGCACTTCGCGGTACAGCATGAGGGTTTCGAATGGGGTGCCAAGTACAGAGCTGCTGGATATACGACTTCCACTTTCCTTTGGTAATAAAGACATTTCTCAAGATAGCTTCTACAGTCAACTTTAGAGGAAAGATCCATTTATAGCCGATTGATTAATCGTTGTAGTATTTAAAACACTCAGTTTTTGTATACAAAAAAAGATCCTGTTCTGAACTTCGATGTGTGAAAATAACGGTGATTCGAACTATTTCACATGAAAATTTAGAGAGCTTAAATCTAATTAGACCGTTATGTTACGCTTGTAAGCAACATTCAACATGTTTAACGAACCAAAAACGCTTTTATCATTAGCATCATCCCACAACCTATTTATGCCCTTTTACATTATGTATTCCTAGGATTCATTGTATCATATATCATTGTTTCCAGGGCGGCTCTCGCACTGTGGCTTCTCATGAATCTGCTCCTAGTGGTTGTTCCTCGGTACGGCGCCTATGCCATGGCCACGCTCGGGGTGACGCTCTGTGCGGCGGCGGGAGGCTATTGGGCTTCCCTGCCTCATGTGCCCCTAGTCGTGAGGCTGGATGGAGCCATGCTGTTCTTCTCGCTTGGCTGGTGCTTCTGGCTCGTGCTTATTGCAGGTAACTTCCCCCATCCCAAAATCTAATTTTGCTACCACGCACACCCTATTTGCGATCTCATGATTCCTGTGACGTTTCATTTGGTAACTTATGTTTAGAGGCTAATATCCACCAGAATTTGGGGACCTCTCCATGACTTTTAATGATAAGCAATAGATACTATATTAATAGAGCTTATGCCCTAAATTTCGCGGTGGAATGAAACGTTACAGGAATCAAGATATCGCAAATAGAGTATAAATTGGTATAAATGTTCAGCTATTACCATGTATTTATCTCTAATAAGAGGAGATAAAGATAAGCTTTACCAATCATGATATAATTTTAAATTTCCAGTAACAAGATCTATTAAGCAAAACTTTTATTAATTTAACTTAATTTCATCCGTGTCTCCATTATATCCCGGATCTAATAAGTTTTATTTAATTGGCATAAGCTGATGTCATTGCCGAACAGAGTTATTCCACTTTATTCTTCACAAACCAATGAAAAGTATCTAAAAAGGATAAAATGTTTAAAATTATAAATTGTTAAAAATGTTATTGAATTAGGTTGCATTCCTTTAGCTAAAATTAAAAAGTTCCCTTTTTTTAGTAAACCTTGATTGTTTTTTCCAGGGGGTTCCTGCATAGTAATAGGTCTTGTGATTGCTGCTCTAGACATGGTATGGCCGCATCGGTTCTCTACTGTCCTAGAGGTTGACTACGATACGCCATACGACAGGCATGTCTTGATCGTGGATAGCAGGCAGCAGGCGCGACCGCAGACGCAACCTTCGTTACCCTCTAGGATACTTAGGTAGGTCTAGGTGAATAAATGCATATCTATTACATACATACACATACCAACGCCTGCCGCCCAGAGCGGTAGGCAAAGAATACAAATCTCCATCTGCTACGATCCCGACACACCTCTTTCGTCTCTTCCTCATCCATCAATCTAGTCATACAAGCTCTTCTATTCCGGGTTTTCTATGTCGGCAAACGTCTTTCTAGGCCGGTCTGGTCGAGCTCTACCTTCAACTTGCGCTCCGTAAATTTGTTTCGTCACTCTACTTTAATTCATCCTTTCTGCATGTCCAAACTCCAAACCTATTAAAAGAATATTTTATAGAGAGATCGTAGCGTTCTCCTGAGCAATATTTGTATCTCGTACATTGTATCGCTCTTTAAAGTCCTTCTAATCTACTTTTGCAGAAGACTATCATCAAAAACGCGTGACGATGGCCACGTGTCAATGTCAGTGGTGAACGAGAGTGGAGAGAGAGGACGAGATAACCCCGCCTTCCAGCATGAACAGAGGAAACCTAACTCCCCTTGGAGGTATCCACTGTTTAGAAGACAAATTGACAGGTTAGTAAATTTTAGAATAGTCTTAGCTTATTTTACTTTATTGAAGAATGTTGTTTGCTATTTTTGTGGTTGAAATTATATCCTCTGTCTCTTAATTCTTCCACTTCTTATTTAACGCCTTAAATCCTGATGTTCGTTTGTTACAGAGCGGACTCTGCATCCAGCTTTGGTTCCAGTATCAACGGCACCGCGTCCGGTATCAAAATGTCTCCTTTAGCAGAAAGCATTGGTGTATCACCTCCATCTATCCCTCCTCACCGGTATAAGAATTTATTTTAGAAGTAGTCAGAAATATGCAGTAGTCAGAAATATGTAATTTTGTTTTTGAAATTCTTATTTTCTATTTTTACAGGTTTCGTCCACAAATACCAGCAGCAGAAAGAGTGAAAGACATGTGGTGATTAGTTTAAAGTGTAATCCGATGTGAAACAGGACTATTGTAGAGAAACATAGCCTAATTTCAGTCAGAAGTGAAGTGGAAAATTATTAAACGGATCTCTAGAAGGGACTTTAATGAACAATTGTTGTAAATATGTAAATTAATCCTAGTTAGGTGACATATCTAAATTATAAATGTAACGAATCCATCCAGTGTCATAATTTATAATGCCTAGAAAAGTATTGTTTCTTAAGGAAGATATTTATTTGTATTTCTTTTATAATTACTTACATTCTTACAATATTATTTTCTTTTTGCGTTTAAAGACACACAAGTGAATACTTTGTGCCATTATGTCATCCATAAAACATGTGGTCCATTCATTATATGAAAATTGTTTGTATGGATGTATTTGAGTATGAAATAAATTGATACGGAGTACTTTTTCTACTCTTGCATTTTAGCCGATTAAACCATACACCCAAGCCACAAATGTTTCCATACAATTATATTTGCTGATAAGTCTTTCTGTAATCGAATTCTACTATATTTTCATTCTAGCTTATCAAAGTCATTTAGAATAATGTTAATTTATTTATTGTTAGTAGGTACTGATGTTGTAATTTGACTTGACGAAATACATAGATATCATGTACCTACCTACCTATGTGACATGTGATAGAAAGGCTCGCCTGATGCCAAAATTAGTGTTTTATTTTTCGTAATATTTGGTTTAACTTTTTCACAATCACCATTTGACTAAATCTGTAAGTAAGCATACCTAATTTTGCAAAAGGCACATTTTGCATGATTACAATTTCTTAACGAAACCGCCTAACGAAACGGGAGACCAAACATTGTTCTGGCCCTTTTCAAGGAATTATCTAAAGGATAACAATCCAGCTATAAGTGTCTAAGATTAAATGATAATTGTGAAAGAGTTATTGTATGAGGAATAAACTTATAAAGTAGGAATTTTATCTCACAGATTTCTACTCCATGTTCAATGTTGTAAAGATATATTTCAACAGGAATATCACGTAAATGGTATCGTAACTTTACTTTGGACGAAAAATCTGAGCGAGTGAATATTTGACAGTATTTATTGTGATTAAAAAAAAGTAATAAACAAATTCTAATACGAAAATTAGCTTTTATTCATTATCCATTTATTTTTTTCGCACGCATTAAAATAACTGTTTTAAATTCCTTTTTATTAAAGGATCCAAGATGAAACTGTGAAATCCGAAAAATCTTCTTAAAAAACGAAGGCAAAACAATTCAAAAAACATATTACTGTTAATATTATTTGAAGATATTCATGATTGCTGATCCTTAACAAGATGATCGAGGTTCAGCTGGCAGAGGAAAGCGTTCCAGTTGACGTATCCTTCTTTAATCAGGGTGTCAGAGTCACCCCAAAGTTTGCACTAAAAGAAAAGTGTAGCGTTAGTTTTCAAAACTTTAGAGCCATTACTAAAACATTATTCAAATACTATTCTCCATACAACAGCCACAAAACATAATAATATTCAAATGGTAATGATAAATTTGTCAATACAACACTGTATGTAGTGAATTTTAATCTAAAACCGTTTCCTTACCTCAGTATCCTTAAGTGGAGGCGCGTGCCTCACAACTTTCAGGCATTCTTCCTCGTTAAGATTGAAAACCGGACGGGTTTGAAAGTCCAGGAAATCCATCAAGTCATTGCAGCGTATGTTGCAGTTCTCATCTTTCTCCAACCTTAATAAAATAACCATTTATTTGAAAGTTAGTTCTTCCACTTCAGAAAAATATGTTGTTAAAAGAAGAAGAAATCTGTCATTTCATAAAGAATGCTATGTCACAGCAGTAGCTCCAGGTGCTATTTACAATAACGTATACTCACACATCCAACATGCACCCCATCAGGTCATCGTTGATTGGCAGTCTGTGAGCTCGCAAGAGCTGTCTCATTCTATGCACAGACAGCACGCCCGAACTGGTGTCGTCAGCATGGATGAGACCCTCTCGCAAGCGAACGCGGTCATCCCACAGACCGCGAGTTAGGTCTGAGAAGACCAGAGACCTGCATAGTTTATTTTTAATTATTAATGCCTTTTTTTTTTTTTTTAATCTTATTTATTTTACAAGCCATACATCTTAAGATTAATTCGGCTTAAAAATAATTACAATGTTGGACGATGTGTAAAACAGTTAGAATTACTACTATGAGTGTTTTTATAATATTCAGATCTAAGGTTCAGTGAGTCAATTATGAAATTTACAAATCTATCACTATATTCTACTGTGAACCCTGAACTTAAGATTTGATGGAGAAAGAAGAGAAAATCGCCAGTAGAGCATCGAGTTTCATTTAAGAAATCCAACCTACATTGTTCGTTGATTTTACACTCGAGCACTAAGTGTAGGAGGTCCTCTTCTCTCTCACATCGTGTACAGTTTGGATCGTCTCTTTTTTTCATGATGAAGTTAAACTTGTTAAGTGGGATGTGGAAAGTTCGAGTTTGGAAGCATATAACTAGATATTTTCTGTTGAGGTTTCTTGAGGCGAACCAAGGTACGCGAGGTGGTTCTTCTACAATGGTCCTGTACCAGATGCCCTTGTTTTGAGAGCACTCATTAAAATATGATTTAAATTTTATGTAATTGTCGTTTTTAATTTTTGAAAGATGATCAGTATAGTGCGGTACGGTGTCGAGAGGTATGCCGTTCTGTAGAGCTTTGGATGCAAGTGAGTCTGCTATCTCATTACCCCTGACGCCCACGTGTGAAGGAATCCATTGTAGACGAACTTCAACCCCGTTACGTATCAATCTATGGATACATTTAATAATGAGGTAAGCTTCGTTTCTACCGACACTACCGCCCTTAGCACTTCTTAACAAATGTTGTAGACTACTCTTAGAATCTGTAAAGATTACAATTTTATGGTATGGTGTCGACTCTATGTAGTGTGCTGCTTCATTAATTGCTGTCAGTTCAACTCCCATTATAGGTATACACGGATTTTCAATATGAAATTTGGCCCCAAAATCTGCAGCTTCATCGTAAAACGCGCAACTAGAACCGTCTCTAGTTTTGGACCCGTCAGTGTAAATTTGAATGTAATCTGAGAACTGTATGTCTATCATATCTTCGGTACGTTGCTTAAGATCGAGAATGGGTAGTTGAGCTTTAGGTTTATTAATAGTGTTCACTCTATGAATTATGATTTTATCCCAGGGGAGTGTTTTAATGTCAAAGGAGAGCAGAAATTGGGGCAAAATTTAAAATTTTGACATAGGTAAGTTGGAATAGTTTCTGAAACTCTCAAGCAGAAGTGGAAATTGATTTTTGCGCCAATATCTTGTGCCCGAATTTAATGTGTTGTCTAATATTTCTAATTGTTTTTTCAAATGATCGGATGTTCTGGAAGAAAGTTTCAAAAAGTATTTGTCGCTTAAATATATTCTTCTAAGACTCAAGGGTGGGATACATAGTTCGCTTTCCATTGTAAAAATGGGGGTGTCTCGAATAAAGCTTCCACATAGGCGAAGACATTGGTTTTGAATTACGTCCAACCTCTGTAGGAGCTTAGGGTTGGCGTTACCGTAAATGATACATCCATAGTCGAGTCGAGATCGCACCAGTGATAAATAAAGTCTTCTTAAGTGAGTTGGATGGACACCCCACTTTGAACTACCTATGCAAGTAAGGACATTAACGTATGGAATACATTTTTGGGCAGTTTCTAAGACATGTCGGGTCCAGTTCAGGCGACCGTCCACCCAAACACCTAAAAACTTAGTACAATTAGTGAAATCAATTTCAGTATTATTTATTCGTATACAAATAGGAGGCACTTTATATTTTCTAGTTAGGATGCAGACTTTAGTCTTTGAGAGAGATATTTCTAATCCAATTTCCTGCAACATTCTTACAAAGTTGTTAAGACTTGATTGAATGATACTAGCACAAAAATCAATACTTTGATTAATACAGTACAAAGCGAAGTCATCGGCATATTGTGAGACCTTAACTGTCTTAATGAGTGTGTTGCATAATTTAATTGTGACTATATTGAATAAAATAGGTGACATTGGGTCACCTTGCGCTAAGCCCTGTCTACTTATTCTTGTTATTTCTGTACCGTCCCGTAGCCTATATGTCAAAACTCTTTCTTTTAAAAATTCTCTAATATATCTACATATGTGCAGATCGACATCAAATTCAAATAAAGAGTTTATAAGAGGTTCAATTGCCACATTGTTATAAGCGTTACTTATGTCTCCGTAAGCGCACAAAACGTATTCCTTGTTTATAAAAGCAGTTTCTGTATCTACAATGAACCTACTAAGATTGTCTTGACAAGAAAGTCCACGGCGGAAACCCAAAGTGCTACTATTAAATAGTTTGTTGCTTTCGAAATGATGTTCAAGACGACGAGTTATCATTAAATTAAAAGTCTTGCAAAGGCAGTTAATGAGTGAGATAGGACGATACTTATCAGTATTTCTCTTTGGTATGGCAATAAGTTTGATCCTACGCCACTGCTCTGGTATCTCACCTTTTTTATAAATTGTATTAAATATGTGCAGGAGATATTCTTTCGCGTTATCCGGTAAATGACTAATCATAGAATAAGTAATAGTATCTAAACCAGCCGAAGTATCTACTCTTTTAAGAGTCAAGATAAGTTCTGAAAGTGTAAATAAAACAGGATTGGAACCATTTATATTGTAATCTAAGGGCT
Source organism: Ypsolopha sequella (assembly GCA_934047225.1). Taxonomy (NCBI): domain Eukaryota; kingdom Metazoa; phylum Arthropoda; class Insecta; order Lepidoptera; family Ypsolophidae; genus Ypsolopha; species Ypsolopha sequella. The sequence continues at coordinate 18,790,700 of OW203996.1, forward strand.
GGAAGGAAACACTATCAGGAGTGAGTTCTGTTACAAAGGAGACTGCGGTACTTTCTGGTAAGTAATGTTTAGGGCTTCGGTAACCTTTAAGCCATCTGAGTTTCCTCCAGACCTCACGGCTGGGCGTATTGTAGTTTATGCTGTCACAAAACTGTTGCCAGGAGTTTCTTTTAGCAAGTTTTATTAATTTTCGAGCAATAATTACTTTTTCTTTGTAAATTAAATAGTTTTCGACCGTGCGTAATTTCCTAAAGTTCTTAAGAGATAATCGTCTCTCAGCTACTGCCTTCGATAAATCAGGATTCCACCAAGGTTTTGGCTTGAATTTTTTTGGGTTAAAATCGGTTTTAATATATGGGATGTTTTTGTTAGCACTTTCTTCAATTATTTCTATGAGTTTATCGTAGTTACTTTGTACATTATCTCCGAAATCTAAACCCTCACATGCAGATTCTATGTGTTGAGTGTATTCTACCCAGTTGGCCTTTTTGATGTTCCTTTTTAATTCGGAGCTATATTGAGTACTGTCTAACGTTTTAATAGAAATAATGAGGTGGTCACTGCCAAAAGATTCGTTAGTGACGTTCCAATCGAAGTCGAGTGAGAGATCAGCACTACAAAAAGAGATATCAGGTGATGTGCATACTAAACTATCATTAAGCTTAGCGTAACGGGTGCAGTCTCCATTGTTAAGAAATACGTAATTATGTTTTATGCTAGTGTCCGATAAAAGCCTACCCCGTGTGTCAGTTGTGTATGACCAAGCCGTGTGATGAGCATTGAAGTCTCCGACTATCAGAGTTTTCTCAGAAAAGTGTCTGAAAAGCTCCTGATAGTCCCCCACGCTCACTGTGACATTTGTGGGAGAATAGACCCCTAGGATATGTTGAAGTTTATTGCTATTAAGGACTTCAAGACACAAAACGTCAATATTATTATAATTTCTTGGGAGAATTTTTAGTCTACAATTTATAGATTGGTGGACTAGGATAGCTAAGCCTGCATATCCGTCTGCTCGATCCTTTCTAAAGACAGAGTAACCTGCTAAATTAATTTGATGTTCACATTGGAGCCAAGTTTCAGAAAGAATGCATATATGAACTTTTTCATTATGCAGATATGAATCCAATTCACTTAATTTTGGTATTAGACTTTGACAGTTCCATTGAATAATATTAAGTTTGAAACCTATAGTCAAGTCCATTAAATCACACAAAACAAGAGACAAAAAATAAAAAAAAAATAAAAAAGATAAAAAAAGAAGAAAAAATCAAAAATAGATAATACTTACCTAAAAGTGACCTACTTATCTATATTAGGATTTTTCTTACGAGATAAGAGCTTTAGTTTAACTATGATACGTGAGAGTCTGTTCTTAACACTACGATACGAGATGATCGGTATCAAGTCAGTAAACATTTCAGTTAAGGCACCAATTTCTTCTGTGAATCTGTAAGTAATTTCTGATATGTCCTTAACTCCATATGTTTGAGTGAGATACTCCTTAACTTGTTTTCCAGATATTGGATACGTTCTGCCGGAGACGTTTGTAAAATTATCCAAGTGATCCCAATCAATTGATTCCAGATCGCTATGATGTGTTCTTTTGAGTTTCTTTCCACTCTTGGATTTGTAAACTTCATCTGAGCTGGACTGGGAAGACTTATCATCAAAGTCCTCATCACTGCTTTCGTTGACAGGTATATTGTTTTCTTTTGTTGTTTCAGACTCCATGAAATCAGTAGTAGTGGAAGATTCAGTGGGTGGATGTGGCCGCTTGAAAACTGGTGTCTCCGTGTGTGTAATTTGGTTAACAGCATTCGTGTCATTGGTATTATCCGGGCATTTAGAGGCTACGTGGCCATCTTTTTTGCATATAAAACAAGTCATTGTGTCTGATGACAAATAGATCCAGTAATTCGTTTTTTCAAAATCAATATTTATTTTTTCTGGAAGTCGGATGAAATCTTCAGGAGTTACGTAGATTTGTCTTCGGAAACTTAGAATGTGATTGAAGCCTGTTTCATTGAAACCAGCACGCAGAAAAGAGATGGGTGACTGTGGCGTGATATTCATTTCTAGCAATTTTTTTTCAATTTCGATGTGCGGTATAATTGGACACACGTTGGATATGATGATACGTCTGTTTCTGCTGATCAGCGGTCGGATGGGTAGTTTTTGGTTTTGAATTGTGACATACTTTTGACTGTCAATGATCTCATCAGCGATTACCTTTGAGGAAACGTAGATACAAATTCTATTGTTTGAAATTCTTGACAAAAAACGGATTTGGGATGGGTCGATTATTCTTCCTAAAGCTTGACCATAATCTTTAATTTGGACGTTTTCTAAAGCATCGATGACAATTGCTTGGTCCTTTTTAGGGAACATGGTGTTTTGTGTCACAGTAGCATAACTGGGGTTATTGTCTAACGTTTGGGAGTTCATTTTGTTCCTGTAGTCAGAAACAGTTGGCAAGTTGCAATGTTGTCACTTATTGAAAAACCAAAAGTCCGATTCCATCATTAGGCACTTTACACAGTGAGGGTAAAAAGAAATTTCACTCGTGGAAAAATGATTCACTAGCGCGCGCAGGTAACAACCGGTCTCGGTGACAGAACACAGACGACTCCCAATTATTAATGCCTTCATTATGTTATTTGGATTTACGGATTGAATTTAGAATTCATTTGTTCCTCACCTGACCATCTCACGTCGTGGGCTCTTCTCCTTTCCTGCATCACCACGAAAGTGTCGTATTATTGTCACAAACTCATGCTCCGTCATCTTTTCACACATTACCTCTTTTAATGCTTGTCTGTCAAACGAAAATATAATTATTTAGCTTTCTATTAGACACATTACCGATAATCTACTGAAGGTACTAGGTTTCTTACTTGAAACACCTCACAGACATAAGTTCCTTTTTATCTGGCACCACAGCATTCATGTATTTGGCAACAAAGTCCTTGTAACCATATGCCAAAGTACGCCGAATCTTGTCCATTATAAGCCCCACATTTGCCATGTGATACTGCCATAGGAAAAGACATGGTATAATAAAACATTGTTTTATTCGGCCATGGGAAAAGACGTGTATTTTGAGTTAATTATTTTTACAAGCACAAGCAGATTTAAAAAAACCGGTCAAGTGCGAGTCAGACTCGCGTACCTAGGGTTCCGTAATTTGACAGTTTTGAGAAGAATCAGAAGAAAAGTAATTAAAACCTTGCCCGTCTACCAGTTTCGGAGATAAGGGGGGGGATATAAATATTTTTAAGGTTTTTTAAAGATTTCTCGAAACCAGTGCCAATGGTAAAAGTATATATTTTTACAATCAGCTTTTTAATATCTACAATTTGATACCCATATTGTGTTTTTAGGATAATATTTTTTATTTTTCTCACTTTTGTTTTGGAAATATTTTGAACAATTTAAAATTTTTCATATTTTTTTACACCGTGATATGTGGGCAAATTAATGCCATTTTTCAAATTTCATCTGTGTATCTTTTACGATGCTAAAGCTGTGACATACGGACGGATGGACGAACAACAGAGTGTCACCATAAGGTTCCTTTTTGTACCTTTTAGGTACTTCGGAACCCTAAAAAGTAACAACTTTAGCTACGTACCTCTTCAGGATTTAATTCCATGTATCTTAAGGCGTACTCATCAGCACATATCAAACGAAATCGATGTTTATTGATGACCAGCTCATTGCCGACCCACATGTCTTTAAATGTGTAAGATTGAGGTTCATCTGGGACGTAAAAATCTACATCTGGTAGATACATCTTATCTCGGGCAAAAAATTTACCACCCTGTTAATAAAAAGAAAACAACGCTGTGTATGATAATAGTTATTTAAGATACACGTGCGGAAAGTAAGGTTTTATACGAATAAGTGCCAAGGATAAAAACCTTTTACGCTCAAGTATCTTATAACATTTTTCAATGCATTTTGCGAGGAAATACAACAAAAAAATAAGTATAATAAAGAAAGTAATTTTATTTCACCAAAGCCTATTTACAACAAAATGGCGTGCTTTCTTTGCAGAGCGCGCGTTTCACACAGTTTTTTTCTTTCTTGAGGCAAAGGTACAGTATACATACAGCCAATAATGTGAAAAATATTTTTGTTTGCGGAAACAAAACACGTATTTTAAAATGAGGTAATCAATAATATTATGTATTATGGTGTTTATCATCATTCAATTATTGCTAGAGCGCGCATACTTATAAATAATTGTTTTTTTTTTGGACAGCAAAACCTCCTTGCATCTTTGTAATTTTTTAAATTTTATGACTTGCACCTCAGATAAAGAACCAGTAGCCATCTACTATCAAATAATGACGTTTAGGTAATAGAGCGAGATCCCTTATCGGTTAACAGATGTGAAAGAATGAGATAAGAGATTAGTTTTTGTTTGTCACAATGTCACAACTCGAGTTGTGACAAACAAACAACATTGTTTGCATATTTCTAAGTTTTTTAATGTTTAAGTGCATTTTAAGATTAAATCAACGAAAGTATTATTTTACTTAGTTTCTGCGCTATAGTTGGCTGTAGTATTTTAGGCTGTAAAAGCAGCAGTGAACGAAAAATTTACGGAATAACATTTCACACGTAAGTAGAGAATTTATGTATTGTTGACTTTGTAAAGCCTTGTAATTACCATTCATAGTATTTTGCGTAGTTTCTGAATGCTGTTTGTTAATAAAATTAAGATTTATTGCATAATTTCCTTAAAATAATTTATCGTAACCTTCAACAATGTTGCCAGCGAATGAAAGTTACCCTAATATGTTTTATATCACATTTTAGGTTTCCTTCTAATGCTGAAATACAGAAGAAATGGCTGCACGCTACTGGGCGACAAAATTGGAAAGCAACGAAGTATTCGAGAATTTGTTCAGTTCACTTTGATGATGATCATTTATTCGATATAAAAGAAAAAAAAAGGGTGCAGTTAAGACAATGTCCTGTATTACTACTATGGCGCGCTCTATAGCTCTTTGTGCAACCTGATTCTTTTGTGAGCATCCCGGTTACATGTTTAATAAATAAATATGTTTTATTGTAATAAACATAGATTTTTAAATTGAATATCTTTTTTATTTATACCATAAAACAAAGTAACAAATTTAAAATTAAATAATATTTTAAATTATTATTCAGAATAATTTTTTGGTTGACAGTTTCCGTTACGTGGGTGTCACTGTACGCAATGTGTATTCAAGAAAATATTTTATAAATAAAAACAAATAACTAGAGACCGATGGTTTCCGATATTTTCCATAAAACAATCTCACTGTTGATCGCGCTAAGACTGAATTTACGACGCAACGTGGCGCGGGTATGACAATAAATAGTAAACCTGCATGTTTTTTCCATAGTTTTCATTACAATATCGTGTAATGAAAGCTGCGGACCAAATCAACACAATGTATATTTAAAAACAAGTAGGAACCTCAAAATTACACAAAACAATATATTTTTTGCAATATTCCCCAGTTTTGGGTAAAAATTTCAACATTGGCAACATTCTAAACATCTATCGCTGTCTCATGCACAGCCACGCTGAGGGTCCATCTACTGGTTCTTTATCTGAGACTTGCACCATGCACCACAGAGTCAAAAACTTGAAAAAAATACTTTATTTCACGCGTGAAATAAAGGATTTCAGTACTTTTTTACGAGTATGTCGTGAAATAAAGAGTCGGTTTCCGCATAATTTTGTTACACAAAAAAGAAAACTTTCCGAGCAACTGCATTGAAAAAAAGTTTGTTAACATTTTCAAAAGTTATGAAGTTAGTAGTTAGAGGCCCATACTTTAAAACCAGAATTACGTTCACCAAGCTCAAAAACACCAATTGTATCGTCACAAAGATAATACTTGACAATGAAATAACGCATGGCATCGACTGGATTGTCGTTGATAAGACGTGCAGCAAAGCGAAGACAGTGAGAATCAAATCCAATCCTGAAAGGACATTACTGTATTAGTTCCCAAACGACAATTAAAATTCACGTAACAATCGTCTGAATCTGCTTGTTAAAAGTACCTATCCTTGTGCAAGAATTTCATGAAATCCCGATGTGGTGCCTTCGGTTCCACAGTGCGGCAGTTCTCAGCCGAATCTTCGTAAGAACCATATCCGTTCCATGGAGGAAGCTTACGGTCAGCCACGTTTGTGGTGATGCATTCTTTGCTGTCGTCTTTTGGAGTTTCAAGTGGCTGGAAAACATCTAAACAGAACATGTGAAAAACTAAAGAAGCAAAGTCAAATATATACATACAGTATTCAAAATGTAAGTAGTCATAAATACGAGGTGGTGCCTATTTCGCTGCCGGATGGTTAAATCAGCTTCCTCAATTGGACGGCTAGGTAGATCATTAAACGGCGGCCTCCAACTCAATGGTTAAGCTGCTCGTATCTCAACATACCCCAAAACCTAGCAATTTGGAAATAGCAGACCCAAAAACCACCTCATCATTTAAATGAAATTATTTTTAGGGTTCCGTACCCAAAGGGTAACCAACGGGACCCTATTACTAAGACTCCGCTGTCCGTCTGTTTGTAAGTCTGTCCGTCTGTCACCAGGCTGTATCTCATGAACCGTGATAGTTAGACAGTTGAAATTTTCACAGATGATGTATTTCTGTTGCCGCTATAACAACAAATGCTAAAAAACAGAATAAAATTAATATTTAAGAGGGCTCCCATACAACAGACATATTTTTTTTGCCGTTTTTATAGATAATGGTACGGAACCCTTCGTGCGCGAGTCCGACTCGCACTTGGCCGGTTTTTTGTCACAGCGCTAGCAGTCCTTATAATATAACAAATATGGGGTCAACAGCAGATCATTTTCTTTGTGAATTATTTAAGAGATATATGCAATGAAAAATTGTAGTTACTTATTCATTTCCGTCAATGAAACTAATACGAGGTTCTTAATTTAATTATCTATCGTATAATCTTAGTTTTAAGTAATGATTATAATAATCATAATATTATCTTATACACCGTGTTCTTTTAGTGATATCTATGGTGATGCCCATAGTACTCGTCTATACGAATAACCTGAGCTATGAAAACCAAAATCATGAAAAAAAAAAGATGATTAAAAAAAAATACCTTCTCAACCAAAATTATAGTGTCGGTGCCAATGTCGATGTCGATGATTTCTCACAATATCGGCTCAGCGGGCTTAAATGACGAGATATAAATAAAAATTATATCGTATAAGAGTATGTGCAATTTTTCTCATGTATTTTTACTGTACATATAACCTCTCGTTAAACGTTGCGAACAACTAAGAGTCTAGGTCCTAGACATCCAAATAAGATACTAATTTAACCATAAGCCGGCGACATCTACGAGTATGTATATGTTACGGTGAGAGTAATAAATAATTCTCGGTGGTTATTAATACATACCATCTCAAACAATGAAAGTAATAAATGTATCACATTCACCGGTGGTTATTAATAATATTCATGTATCTGCAGTAAAATTAATGAATTTTGAATTAAAGTAAAGTACGGGCCGACGAAAGATACAGGGTGGGGTTTTCGTTGTTTTTAAATATTAATTATTATCTCGTTGAATAGATGATTTGGTGAAATAATTTACATTGTTGATGTGATGTGTTGTAGGTTTAGCCTGTCATTGTCAAAGCTTTTACCTATTTAAACGTTTATTCATGAATAATTATGTGATTTCGTTGATTTCGTTTTTCACAGTTTATTATTTTGTATATTCAGTTAGGTTTCTTTAATTTTTACGATGTTATTTTAATCAAAAATTGTAAGACCTTTCAGTTTATTCAGTAAGTTAAATTGTTTTGTTTTTTTTTTCTAATCGTTATTGCTTAGTTTTTTACTTTGTGGGTTCAATTTGAATGGTTTTCAGTTGTAAAAAAGTAAAGTTTCGAAACGGGGAACCGTCTCGTAATCCTGTTCCTTACTCGTAAAACTGTGTGAAACTAGTCAGGCGGAATCGTATCGTGAGAAGCCGTTTATAATTAATTATGATTTTCAGTTCGTTTATACGTCAATTTTCATTTTGCCAATATGTTTTAAGAAAGTCTCTTGTTATCTTGATAATTTTATTATAAACCAACATGATAACGATAAATGAAGCTTAATCATATGTATTTTATTACTTTCACCAAAACCGTAAGAAAATTATTAATAATCGCTGAAGTTGAATCTACCTGAATTAATCACATTCACGAAATGATGTGCTAATTACAATATGGATTCACTAGAGGGATGTCAACCACAGATGCAGGAGTTGCTTTAGTTAAGCACATTTTTGATGCTTGGGAAGAAAAGCAAGATGCATTTGGTGTATTTTGTGACCTCTCGAAAGCCTTTGATTGCGTTAATCATGAAACACTCTTATGTAAATTGGATCACTACGGAGTGAGGGGCAAATCTTTGGCGTTATTGAAGTCATATCTTAGTGATCGTATTCAAAAGGTAGACATTAACGGGGTAAAATCAAGTGGAGCATTAGTTAAAATGGGTGTCCCGCAGGGTTCCATATTAGGGCCCTTGCTGTTTTTAATTTACATAAATGACCTTCCATATTTAGTTAAAGACTTAACGAAGATAGTATTATTCGCAGACGACACGTCACTTATTTTTAAAGTTAATAGACGTAAAGATATCCTTGACGGCGCGAATACAACTTTATCACTGGTGCTTGATTGGTTTACTGTAAATAATTTAGTTTTAAACGCAAAAAAGACAAAGTGTATAAAATTTACGTTACCAAATGTAATTCAAGTGGATGGTAATTTGCTTTTGCAGGTGTCCAAGCTGGAGTTAGTTAACGAAACAAAGTTTTTAGGCATTACGGTAGACTCTCGTCTTCAGTGGGGTCCCCACATAGAAGCCCTATGTGGTAGACTTAGTTCGGCCGCATACGCTGTTAGACGCATAAGACAAATTACTGATGTAGATACTGCTAGACTAGTCTATTTTAGTTACTTTCACAGCATTATGTCATACGGCATGCTGTTATGGGGTAGAGCCGCGGATACAGACGCAGTCTTTGTTTTGCAGAAGAGAGCAATTCGGGCTATTTATAATATGAAGCACCGGGATTCATTAAGACAAAAGTTCAAAGAAATTAATATATTAACGGTTCCTTGTGAATATATTTACCAAGTCCTTAGATATGTCAGAAAAAATGTTGAGTCTTTCCCAAGGCTTGGTAAGCAACATTGTAAGGAGACCAGAAATAAGCATAAACTGGCTTTTCCAAAAATCAGACTCGCTAAGGTGAGTACCTCTTTTGTAGGACATGGTATAAGATTTTACAATAAACTTCCAAAGGAGGTCCTTACTTTGTCAGAGAATAAGTTTAAACTGTATATTAAGCAGGGCCTATTGAAAAAGGCATATTATAAAATAAATGAATATTTGGATGATGGTGAAGCATGGTGTTACAGTGATAATGATACTCGTAGTAAGTTATAATTTAATTAAATAGTATAATTTCTTAACTTATGATTCCTCTAAGGTGTAAACATTAATTGATTATAGACTGTAAAAGGAAAAGGACTATATGAGACAGGTAGACAAAGATATATATGTTTTTCTTTTTTTCATTAACCTGAATTCCTACTGTCTTGTATTTTCTTATCCCTTGGTTAAAGTAGATATAAGTCATATATTGTATAGTATAAGTTTTATGTTGAAAAAAAGACATGATCTTGCTAAGTTTCTTGCCCTTCTTCTTAGCAAGACTAATCGAATGGGCGGAGGTAGGCATGTATTTATATATGTAACCTATTAGTATGTAGTATATAGGATGGGATTTGGTCGGCCGCCTGGATTCGTGCTGGGGGCTCGGTTGGTGATCACTGAACCTTGTTCCTAGTCCCTGGCCGGGTCTCCGGTATGGGTTCGGGCGGCTGATTGGATTTTACCTTGTATAATATATATTTTACCTATCATTTTAATCGTAAATATATTGCTACATAAATTAAATAAACCTTTAATTTAGTTCATGTACATTTATTATTCTATTACATATATTTTCTTTATTAGATTAAATTTGACGTGTAAAAAGTGTATATATCTATACCTGCTTTGCAAAATAAACTATTTGAATTTGAATTTGAATACTCACCGATAATTATTAATAATAACCTAATTTATCACTTTCACCGTAACACATATACAAACGAGTTAATAAACACATTACCAAATCCGTAAGTGACACGATAGTATTCCTTAGTGAATGGATCGCAGTCAGTCAAAATTACTTTTCGATTATAAACATTGAGGACAGCACCGATGCTAAGATCCGCTGGAGTATACGATGGTATTGGTGGTCCTCCTGTCATTTCCACCTGGGGCGGTATTTTCTGCAATAATTATTTTTAGTTTAGGTATATGAGATAAACCAAGCAAACAATAGAACCATTTATATAATGCGCATACAAATCTTCGCTACTGTTCATATTCTCGACGAGTAATTTAAAAACTTAGAAATAAGATTCAAAAGAAATTTTAAAAAATTTGCAAAAATGAGACCGTCTTTTACGAGTAGATTTTCATGAAAATCAATTGATATTACGTAGGGCGGCTGACATGTAATCTCCTTGGTCAGAAATATATACAAAAATAATGCTGGCTGGTATGGATTTATATTCGTTTGTTATTCTATTTTCAAAATGTATTACATTCATTTGTTTATTGCATCACGTTTATTTGTCTCCTACAATTGTTTCGAACATGTCGGTAGAAAAAGTGAAAATGGATAAAATCGAGCAGCGTGCGGTGATTAAGTTTTTGATTAAAGAAGGGAATACGCCTTCGGAGATCAGACAGTATGTTAAGTGTGTTTGGCAGTTCGTGTTCTTCCGAATTTGTTATAAAGTTTTGGTCAAGGCAGTTTAAATTAGGTCGTGAGAGCCTCGAAGATGATCCTCGTAGCGGAAGACCAGTTTCGGCCGTCACCGATGAAAATGTAGCCAGGGTGAAAAAAATTATATTAGAGGACCGACGAGTGAAGCAGTGGGAGATAGCTAGAGATGTGGGCGTCAGTAAAGAGCGAGTTAATGAAATAATTCATGAGCATTTGAACATGTCCAAGGTTAGTGCACGTTGGGTCCCTAGAATGTTGACTGCATTTGACATGGAGAGGCGTGTCAAATGTTGCGAAGAGTTTTTGGACATGAGTCGAGGGAAAGAGGAAGAAATAATTTCTAGAATTGTAACATGTGATGAGACTTGGATTCGACAATGGGACCCGGAAAGTAAGCAAGAGTCGTTACAGTGGAAATTTAAGGATGAGAAGCCGCCTCGGAAATTCAAGGTCTGTCCATCGGCCGGTAAACTTATGGCTTCAATCTTTTGGGACACAGAAGGGATTTTGCTCATAGATTATTTACCGAAGAAAACTACAATGAATGCTGATTATTACTCAAACTTATTATATCAACTAAGAGAGACAATAAAAGAAAAACGGCGAGGTAAACTAAGCAAAGGAATTCTGATTTTGCACGATAACGCACCAGTGCATACCGCACGCACAACAAAGCTAGCAATTAAAGACAATGGCTTCGAAACCATTGACCACCCCCCTTATAGTCCAGATCTAGCCCCCTGTGACTATTTTCTGTTTAGACTTCTCAAGAAAGACCTCAGGGGACGAAGGTTTATGACCGATGACGAAATGAAGGCAGCGTTTTCTGACTATTTTGACGACAAACCGTTTTTTTTTTTTTTTTAATGGCTTAAATTCAATATTTGAAAAATTTCATAAGTGCATTTTATTAGCAGGGGACTATATAGAAAAATAAAAATAAACTATCCAGTTACGTCTTTTCTTTCATAGTTAGGTAGATTACTTTTCAGCCTCCCCTCGTATGTCTATTTTCAAAATATTTGTGCTTTTAAATTTGTTGCTGATTGATTTCAAGTTTGCAATGCACTCTATTAATAATTAGAGTATTCGTGGGTAAGTCGGTTATGTAAATACACAGAATCAACCAAATAAACCCACACGGACCTCGTGACCGACTATTGAAATGTCAAACCACCACCAACCACCATAGTACATATCATGGTGGTTTATAGTGACCTGAAATTAGCTGCACAATTACCTTTGACAGTCAATTGTTCCCCACGATTTTTGACATGTGTTGAGGGTCATGATCGAATTGTAGGTGTTTATAGTGAAAAATTGTAATTTGATCTGATGACCGTACCCTTTGGCTGTCTTTAGGCTACCGGAAGTGAACAGATGTCACTAATCGTTCATCGATCGGAATCGGAAATACGGCCTTTGCCGAAGAGTGCCGACAAATGAGTGGCGAATTTCCCTTCGCGTATTCTACTTCTTCGGTTCTACTGTATGTCAGGGGTTTTGTATTGAAGGCTCTCTTACTTACCCGTGGCAAGTGTCCTTTTTTCAGGAACATTGGGCCAGCTTCCATACCTGAATTTGGTGGAACCACCTCCTTGATCTCAATAGTCCCGTCAGACAAGAAGTAGTGAATCTCCAAATAGTGAATTACGCCAAACTCAGAGTCGCGATCATCCCAGTATCCGTAAAACCTAAATTTCAAATAAAAGTTAATTCTTTCAGGAATATCCTTAAGGCGCTCTTATCCCAAAATCAGTAATTTTAAAGTCAAATAGAACTTTCAAATATTGTCTAAAACATCCAAAAAAAAAACGCAATATAGTTCCGAACCTTTATCTAGGTCTTCCACGCATGTGTTACACGATCAGATAAACTTTGCTCGACAGAAATAATTCACGAACACAGCGTGTAATAAGACCTTTCAAATCATGCCATTAACATAAATCCATTATTTTATTAACGAAACATATCTGGTAATATTGCTCTTTAAATTTTCTAGGTCGACCACGTAAGTGGGTTTTAATAAACATGTCCCTTATTTTTAAACAATTTAAAAACCGATAAAAACAACGAAAAAGTACAAAAGTGTGGTTATTTTCTTTACTCCTTACACGTAAAGAAAAAGACAGAGAGTCACTCTTCTGGGATAAGAGCGCTTTAAGACATCCCTCTAGCTAGAGCCATTACCTGAGTACTTGACGATCAAAATCCAAAAACTGCTTAAAAGGAAAATGCTTTGGCTTTTTCTTAGAGGAAGGCGTTCGCTGCTCAAAAACAAAACACATTACTTTAGTCAATTGAACGTGTCTAATGGATAGTAGCTAGTGATTATACCAAAACTCATGCGCACCTCAATAGCATCCGGCCAAGTAAGAGGATCAGGCACGTTGATTCCGAGTCTATTCAAGAAAACTCTGGTGAAGTTGTCACAATTCACAATCTGGATAAAGAAAATAAGGCGCAAACAATAGTAGATTAATTTTGTTAATTCACTAATTTACTAACTCAATAATTTTGTTAATATTTTTTTTGACATTGTATAAATATAATATTTTAATGACATTGTATAAATGTATAATTTTTCCAATGTAATATGAATAATTTAAACAATTAATTTATCTATCGATAAATTACTGCTTTTGTGGTATATAAAATTAGAAAATTTTACGTGTAAATTGTTATTTATTAATAAATGAATATTGAGAGATTACATTGAGCGGAAATGGATATGTTATTTCTTCGACCGTAGTTTGGAAACCCAGCGCCTCAGCGAGATTTATAATAAATCACGTCACGCGAGGTTAATAATCTGGTTTTCTTTCAACTACACTAAGAATAAATAAAGTTAACGTGTTTTGTTGCTAGTCTCAAGTTTCAAATGATGTGTAAAGTTGCATAATTTGACTGTTGATTTACCGTGCGTGTATAACCAGCCAGTATTTTCTTATACTCTTTTAAAATGTATAAAAAAATATGTGAAACTTTTTGCAGTGCTTTTGTCAACGGCTAAAAATACAAATTAAAAAAAGGATATTCAAAGCGGGAATTAATGGATAACTTTATTTCCCGTAAGATAACTTGCCTTGAAAACTTTTCCAAAGAACTCCACTTCTCGTCCGATGTTTAGATCTAGTACATCGTAGAACAAGTCGTAGCTGAATGGCAGTCGAATCCTTTGACGGCTTATCAATACACCTGAAAATTGTATTAGTTTTCTGAAATGCTAACATTGAAGCTCGTTGCTCATAGAGACAGATATCACAACCTAAGAGCGCGTTTTAATGAGACAGAGAGTAATTAAGAGAAAATAAGGGAAAATAAACAACTGTAAAACAAAAAACCGGCCAAGTGCGAGTTAGACTCGCGTATCTAGGGATCCGTATCGTGGATGATAAATTTTAATTTGTAATTATTTTTCATGAATTTCTCAACCGTTTTATTTTTCCGGTATTACCATGATTTTTTTATATTTTTCGGTCTACCAGTTTTTGGAGATAAGGAGGGGACATACATTTTTTTATGGTTTTTCAAGGATTTCTTGAAATAGGTGCAATTAAATATAGCCAAACTATATATGTTTACAATAAACTTTTTATTACCTACAATTTAATACCCATATTGTATATTTATATTTAAAAAAATATTAATTATTTAACTTTTTTTTCATATTTCTCATTTGTGCTCAACTTTTTTTAATTAGCTATAATTTTCCTGTAATTGGCCAGTTATGATCTGTAATCGATATTTTTTTTATATTTTTCGGTCTACCAGTTTCGGAGATAAGGGGGGGGGACATACATATTTTTGTGTTTTTTTAAATATTTCGCGAAACTAGTGCCAGTAAATATAAAAAATATGTATATTTTTACAAATAACTTTTTAATATCTAGAATTTGATACCCATATTGTATTTTTAGGATAATATTTTTTCATTTTTCCCACTTTTGTTTTGGAAATAATTTGAACGATATCAAATTTTTCAAATTTTTTTACACTGTGATATGTGGGCAAATTAATGCTATTTTTGTGCTAAATTTCATGTCTTTATCTTTAACGGTGCTAAAGTTATGAGGCTGTGACATACGGACGGACAACGGAGTCTCACCATAAAAATTCCTTTTGTACCTTTTAGGTACTACGGTACACTAAAAATTAATAAATGCACATTCAGTTTGTTTTGAATAATAATAATATTCATTTATTTCAGATAAATTAATCCATAGTTCTTACAAATTAACATAAATATTATAATATTGATAAGATTGCTAAATTCTAAATTCAATTAAATTATCCAAAAAAACCAGAAAAACACAGTATAGCATTACATTTAAAATTTGTGAGCTTCGAGAGAATCACGAGTGTAATTTTATTAATTTGGTTGATCTGGCCTAAATTTGGACTGTCACCAGGCAAGCCTGCCTGACAGTCAAAAAAAAAAAGGATAAATCAGGATAAAGATACTATATAATTTTTTTGGTTAAACTAAAAATAATAATACTGAAGTAAAAAAAGGTACAAGTATATCACAAGAGTATTACGTCGGAACTTCGAAAATTAACACAAAAAAATACCTAGTCTCTATCTTGTTTTTAGGATTTTGGTAATCTATTGTAGCTTTAACGACGCTATTGGCTTACGATATTATGGATTCGAAATTGAATGTTACAACCAGTTTATAGGATCCCAGAAACTAGTATTACGCGGAAGTATTAGTAACTTCTAGTCGAAAGAAAATATAACTTTAATTCGTGAAGGTATTAAAAGCAATCGTTATCTAGCTTTACATTAAGGAAGAAAATGATTGATTCAGGGTCTATTAAATACCAGGCTACAGATATAAAAACCTGATAGGGGTGTCTTCGTGACGTAGATATTGGAATTCTTCCCCACGGAGTGATCAGTCAATCCGTGACTGACATGCGCCAACCTCAGATGCAACTTGGGAAACGGACTTTACCAGTTTACGTGATCCGTCCCTTCAACCTCCGCTATTACGTAGCACACTCCTCCAGCAAACAAAGAAGCTTACTCCTGATGCGCAACCAAACAGGATAGCCGGGAAAAGGTGGTGCGCGGAAAATGGAAAAAAAAAACCCTTAAAAACCTGAAGAGTCGCTGTAAAGAAATAAAACAACAGCGTCAAGACATGCCTACAAAACCCGGGCAAGGAAATTAACGTATTGGAAACGGGACAAAAAGGATTTTCACAGAATGAAACCAAAAGTACGCAATACTTACCAGGAAAAGAAGAAAAAAAGGCTTCCACTGACTCTAGGGCAAATGTGCTCCGTTTTGTGAATCCATGGGATCTCAAATTTGATTAATTTTCTAATGCAAATTTTGTATTATTTTAACGACGATACTCTTAGATATGAAAAAAATAACAAAAAAAAACATGACAAGAATATCTAAATTTGAAAATTTGAAAATCAGTAAAGGAATCAACGACAAAGAAAAACTAAAATAGATGAAAAAGGTTGAATACCTGAAGCGAATGCTACAACAGGTACAAAAACATACAAAGAATACTTTATATACACGCGACTTGATAAAGTCTCTTGTAAACGGAGCCAGTGGAGTCTCATCTATCAGCCAATGCCCTCAAGATGCTGTTGGTGCTGGTACGCACTCTCTTCGGCAGTGACGCGCACCACTTCTTGACTATTCCTGACAATAATTACAAAGTGTTGATGCTGACGCTATCTGCTCCATTATTGGAACGACGGAATGTGTAGGGCCTGTGAATGTTTTATAAAGGGCCCGTCCGACCTGCTGGCGACACTGAGGAGACTGTTACCGCTGTTCCGTACCCTGCCCGCCATTGCAGTTGCTCGTTAAGGCTTGAATATGCGTGGATTTGGTAAAATTGCGTATATTTAGCTCGATTTGTAGGCCAAACTGGCTACTAGAAAATTCTGGGAAATATATATGTACCTAATCATGTTTTTCTGACGAATTAAGCCTTTATGGATTATCGAAATTTTATATCATTACTCAAAAAAAACTGATTTCATTCTGTACACTCAATTCGCTCGGACACGGAATATGCGTTTGAAATGAATCTTTCACACAATAAAAGATCTCATTATTATCTACAAAAAAGCCTTACTACAAATTATGGTTAATGTCCTAATGGAGCCGCGATTTCTAAATAACTGAACTTTTGCGTGCGGGGCATCTGATTAGAGCAGAATAGAGAGTCAAAAAACAAACGCGTTAGAGCAGGACTGAATTTTAGCATTGTGCAGCCCCTTAATGTGATGTTAAATACGATATACGATACATTAAATACGAATAGAAGAGATGAAAAATTCGCACAACAAAACTCACGCTTTTGAAGACAATACTTGAGACTCTGTAAGTAATCAAATGGAACATAAGGCCCAAGCTTATATCATGCCGATTTACTTGAGTATAGGCAATGGGCCAATGTTCCTGCTGCCAGGAACAACCAATCACCCATCCCCGTTTCCACCATCATCTTGGTATCAAAGTTCATATTAAATAACCCTTATATTCCATATTAAATACGGTTAGTAATTAACACGCTTTCTTTTAAATAGCAGTTATATCTTCTAAATAACTAAGTTGTCCTATGAATTATTTGGTTAGTGATTACCATCTATGGCCGTCTAAAAAATACCGTTTTGCCGGTAAAACTTTTTTGGTCTTTAGATTTTTTTTAAACGACAAGGTGTTTAAGTTGTAAAACAAATAGTTGGAAATTCTGTCGCTAACTTAGTAAATCAGAAGTTCATATATTTATCAAAAGACCTAGTTATGACGCTATCTATACAACATTCCGTTGGTGTTCTAAAGAAGACGAATTTGTTTAATAGAAGCTGTCTTACGTTCCTGTTGCTTACATACAAAATAAGACGTTCCGGTCGACAAATGTAATTTCGGTCGCAAGGTTTATTATTCCCCAATAAATAGCTACCCTGACTGACTGACTGACTACGCGTCGTCGTCGTATTCATGTGACGTCATTCAGGGCCGCGCCTATAGTCCGAGCAGACACTGCAGGCAACACAATCTCACAATAAAAAAAAATTACACTCATTTATTTTAGGGGAAAGCAAAAAAATCCTTTCAAGTTTTTAGTGATAAAGGTTTTTTTTTTTATTTGATGTTACATACCGTTTTGTGATTTCCTTTCGAAAAACAGTCCTTTTGCTATCTTCATGCAAGATTTGGGTGTAATTTGTGCATCAGGTAAAAAAAAAAGCTTGTGAAAGTATTCCATTGTGTATGGTATTTCAAAATTACACCAGAATTATTCCTCGATAGCACAAAAAAAGTTAAGTCCTTAGTAAAAACTTAAGATAAGAACATTGTTTACAAAATTAAAATTTCAATTGACTCAACTAAAACTCTGGATTTTATCAATCTGGATATTGAAACTTCAGAAAATATTGAAGAAATGTTGCCCATTACTACTTGATTAAATGTAACTAATTTATGAGACCAAAACTTTTAAGTTAGAAAAATAATACATTTGAAAATTTATATAATGTAAAAAAAGAAACCATGAAAATTTCTAGTAACTTCACCATTTTTAGCGGTCTTCTAATTTTGTCCAAGACTGTATGTTTTTTGTAAAAAATTCCCATACATTTTGTATGAAATAGAGTCAGAATATTTATTATGAAAAACGTACCAAGTTGCGCTGCGGTCGACCAGCACTCGTAGCGTAGCACGGTAAAATGAGACTTCGTTTGTCGCGCGTTTTATCGCGCACATCGACGTCTATGTGCTCGATAAAAAACGTGACAAACGAAGTCACACGTTACCGTGCTACGAGCGGGTGTTTTTGATGCTACTAAAGGTCGGCTACCCCTACACAAAGTGGATGGGTTCAATTATGTTGTGAGGTAGGGTTGCTTGCCGTGGCCGCCCGGACTACCAATACTACTTTGCAATTCGTTCGCGCGCTTGCCGGTAGATGTCACTGTTTGATTCTTTACGCAATCCTACATTGCGGTGTTGAATTTTTTTTCGTGACAATGACTACCGCGCTCTTGCATTCCCAAAGCATACTTACCTGGCGTAGGAGACACCGTGATCAATAAGGCGGTTCTCCCAGGGCGAGGCCTATCCATTGCACTGCGGATGGGTTGACCCTTGCGAATATCCCTAATGTGGATATCTCGGGCGCGTAATTTTTGATAGTGGGGACTGCGTACGCGCCGTCCCCTCAGAATATATAAAGTATAATTATTTAACGCAGAAGTGGTAATGGTAGTAGTTAATACCTTATCGTTATCGACATAGTAGTTTAACATAATTTTTGCATTGGATTCAGTTTCGTCAATGTAGAAGGTAAAAATTTTAAAAAAGTATGGCGAGTTTTTTGATTCAAGACTATTATTAATTACATTACACTTTATATAGGTATATAAACATACGATAACATATAAAAAAGCGACTCAGTTTTCATATCTCAAAACCGATTGAAACGAAACCAACACACGCAGATACTAACTAGAAAAAATAGGTGATTATGCACTAAGGGAATAAAGCAGTGTCTTACGTCACGGGCGGTATATTGAACCCTGAGCCACAGATTATATAGTAGTTACTTGCCTGAGCGTAACGAGGGGTTCAAGCTGCCCAAGACAAAGACAGGCTTTATTCCAGAGGAGCATACTATACTTTTCACACCTTCTGCGAGACAATAAAAAGCTCGACATTTTTTTCAACATTTTTTTTCAACATTATTAATTCAATAAAATGCACACAGTCTTTTGTTTCACATTCTTTGTA
This sequence comes from Ypsolopha sequella, assembly GCA_934047225.1. Taxonomy (NCBI): domain Eukaryota; kingdom Metazoa; phylum Arthropoda; class Insecta; order Lepidoptera; family Ypsolophidae; genus Ypsolopha; species Ypsolopha sequella. The sequence goes on from OW203996.1 coordinate 18,810,365, forward strand.
AACGCTTTTTTTCTTTTTGTTGAATTCTGCTTATGGTGGCCAGTTCGATTTTCGAACAAACCTCTTTACAATCCCATATGGGCATTTGTTTTCCACGAGTTTCCACACGAATTTGACGTTCCAAATTTAAATCACTTTAATCCCTAGGAATTTTCATATAACTTTATATCCCTTGAGATATAATGCGTTACTTTACGTTGAGGTTGCATGATATGTAATTGGACATTGTCCAATGAAAACATCTTTATTACATAAAGAAATTATAGCTAATGACCTAATGTAGCCGCGATTACAAAATAACTTGTAACAGAAAGGTGTGGCCATATTCAAAGAGCTAATAATTCAGTCAATGGTATAGAACAACTTTTACTAAGGAGCCAACCAAGAATAACTATCAAATAGAAAAATGCAATGCCGCTCGGCCGAAATTGGAAGGACAATTTTTTATTTTTTTTGAAATATCATTGTTAGCTCCATAGTAAAATTTGTTCTATACCATTGACTGAATAAGCTCTTCAAATATGACCACATCTTTTTGTTACACGTTGTATATTCAGTTCAGATTTCAGATATCCATACATACATATAAAATCACGAGTAGACTACTCGGAGTAGGTATTAAATATATTAATATTTATTAAGAACTGAATTTTGCTTTTTGGGCAAGTGGATCCTTTTTCTCAAACTTTTTCAATGGAATGAAACCATACGCTGTATATTTCAGTACAGCATGTGGTTTTATTTTCTGAGCACGTCACGAGTAATACACGTGATAGAGCCGATGCCAGGCTCGACTGTGGAGGTACAGCCACGGGCAAACAACTTGAACAATTAAAACCCTTTTTACTTTTATCCTCTTTTTATAAACAACATTTAAAAATCATTCTATTACATCATAAGTAAGAAATTTAAGGAATTTCATACAATTCACTCTCACACACCCATTTACACTACACACCTTCACACACAACATACAAACTCTCTCTAATACAACACAAAATCGTACTATTAACAATAAGTAAAAATGTCTTTATGTCATACTCATTATAAATAAGTAGGTTTTATATTGTATTATTATCTTAAGGTGATATGCGAAAAAAATACGGGTCTTTCTTTTCTGTTTATTTCATGAAATACACAGACAATTTTAATAAATTTCTGGTATATGCATTTTGACTATATAATCTAGGGTTTTGAAATTGGAAAACATGTTTGGATAAATTTTCCTCGATAGAAATAATTGTTGAAATGAGGTCTTCAAACACACTTTTTCTCCTCGTTTGACGAATAGGAATCATATACAGAACTCAAACATATTTTATTAAGTGTGTTTCAACAATATCTAGAGATTTGATATTTGAAATTTTGCTAGCTATTTTAGTTTTTTTAATAAAAATATAAAACCAACTTTTTTCCCTTTTTCCCTGAATCTGCCCCTCTCGCACTGCGCGATTTTTCGCTTGGAGTGACAGTGACAAAAATAAAATTTGCATAGCCTCTTAATATTATATACATTTAAAGCTAGTTAAGACTTTAAATTAACGTCTAAATTTCTTTATGTTTAAATATATTTTGGTAAGAGCCTAGTGTCCACTACACAAGGAAACGTTCTGTGGGAACTAATGTTTTTATAATTTATGTAACTAATTTTGAAATAAAGAAATTTTCATTTTCATTTTTTCATTTCATTTTTCAATAAAACGGTGTGCGTAAAGATGGCGCACAAATTTCACAGATCTATCAGATCAAACGGCTGGACCCAGAAACATGAAATTTGGACTGTAGGTTTCTTATAGAGCGTATACCATCCGCTAAGAAGGGATTTTAGGAAATTCCCACGGGATCGGGAGAAATGGGATCCACGTGAGCAACGCCGCGGCGTTCGCTACTAATAATAAGATACTTTTGTCTTATGATAGGATCGTATGTTTGAGGGGTTTTGTCCGTACAAGGGAAAAAAATAAAAATGAAAATTTCTTGGCACCGTGTTAGAGGATTAGAACCTGTTTTTTGTCTATTTGTCTGTCTGTATCCTCGGGATTCATGTAAAAACTACTGAACATATTTGGATGATTCAGATTTTTTCACTGTTGTGTAGTCTACTAGTCTAGCTTAATGTCCAGAGAGAAAGATTTTTTTTTTATTGATAATGTTAACATTAGTATCAATGCGTTAATTGGTTTATAGAATAAACCACTATTTATTTCATTATTTCATTTCATATTCTACCAAGTGTATTCATTATTTTTATATAAATATGGGTCCACAAAAATCCGAGTCAAACGGAATGAAGTGTTTTTTTTTTTATTTCGTCAGCGTCATTGAATCTTGGTAGTATACTAACTACCACTTACCAAATATCCAGTATGAGTTTGGCTTTATTTAAAGAGTGTAAAGAGTCGTTTTGTATTATTTAATGTTACTTTCTACTGATCGTACTGAACAACTTCCATAGAAAAACGTTACCGTGAAAATAAAGTGAACGTTAACGTGAAGATAAAAGTTAACATTTGTTTTTTGGCCTTATACCTTAGACAGTGGCGTTATTTCAAGATTTAGCGCCCTAGGCCTGTAAGATTTTCCGCCCCATAAAATAATGAAACAAAACAAAAATATTTCTATTATAAAATATAATAAAATCCAACAGTGTGGGCTAAGAATTACAAAACTCTTCAATGACACTGTCATAATTAACGGATTTTGTCAAGTCAGCTTCTATAGGAATTAAGAATACCAAATGTGCCGCCCCTCGTAGCCTGCCGCCCCGGGCCATGGCCCTTTTGGTCCTAGGGTAAATACGCTACTGACCTTAGAGCAGTAGATTTTAAAGTTTCATTGAATGTTACACCCAGTTTAGATATCTGTGTCTATTAAGGCATTTGCTATCTGTTTTTAAGAAAATGCATAAAAGCCATGGTCCAGAAAACATACCTTGGCTCATTCCACTGTTGTCAGTCCGTGGCTCCATCACCTTGATGGTTCCGTCTTCGAGGTAGAAATATATCTCCACTTTGCGGACAATCCGAGACGCATCGCGCATTTCATGCAGCGATTCCTGGAAGTAGCCGCTGAAATGCAGGATCTGGAATTCGGAATGCTCTAGATATATCTGGGAAGGTGGGTAGAGGCATCTAATAGTTTTTAAATCTAGCTTAAGGGAGAGAGGGCTCAAGATAGACTTGCGTCCGCGCAATGGACTTCTTTCAGTTGAAATTTTTGCGTCCATCCGTGGTGTGGTCTTTACTATGAAAATATGAATAAATATATTTCAATATATGCAATCAGTTGACTTCAAATTATATTTTATATTTTATATCATTATTAAATGAAGTCAGCTGATTGCAGTAGCGGAAAATATTACTTGTCTAATTTAAACAAATTAACCGTCTTTTATTTTTTATTTTTTTATTTCAAAGGGCTCTCCTTTTTTGTGTCCTGATATAAATAAAAATACTTCAGTTTGTGTATGCGTGAAAAATACAAGGTGGTGCAAAATTAATGTCATAATTTGAATTGTCTGCTATTTTTGCAGATGGCAAATGTCACTGTGCTTTTATGATGTAGATATACAACGTGTAACAGAAAGTCAATGGTAAAATCGAAAAAAAAATACTGTTTCATAGCAATGCCGCTCGGCCGAAATGTATGAAAGGGCAGATTTTTTTTTTTTTATTTCGTGGTTGGTTCCATATTAAAGGCTGTTCTATACCATTGACTGAATAAGCTCTTCAAAAATGGTTACACCTTTCTGTTACACATTGTATAGAGAATCAGTTGTCAACAAGCCATGGAGCGATACACAACTCAAGAACGTGGAATTATTGTTACTGCTTATTTGACAAATTTTGATCTCCCGTTTTGGAGATTTGAACTGGCCGTCCAGATTGCCAGATTTAACAGCATCAGACTGCTTCCTTTGGGGCTTTTTAAAATCTCGCGTTGACCACAACAAACCACGAATCTTGCAAGTCATGAAAGATAACATTGAACAAGAAATTGCCAATTTGGAGCCAGATAGCCAGATGTTTTGGAGCAAAATTCAAAATGGCGTAAAACGAGCGCAAATTTGCATCAACTCGGGATGCATCGACTAATTTTTTTAATTTCGGTTCAATTAAGTTTTCTGTAAAATGCATATTTTTCGAGTTATAAGTGAAAAACTAAAAATAGTCCAAAACTTTCATGGTTTTTCGGCCCTTAAAAGTTTAACATAATCTAGAAACCGTCGCACATAACTCTTATTTGGCATGCCTTACGTCAAATGAAATTATTTCCAGCTTGTGCATATTTATTGGAAAGCAAAAGTTAATTTTCCTACACTAGTATATGTTCGTACATTTTTGTCAAACATCACCCAAGCGGGCAAATCCGGAGCTTGCTTGCGACCATAGAGCGACGGAACCCTGTTAACACCTTCCGCTTTGTCGACCAGCATCTGGACACCATCGATAGTCGTGAATAACGGCCGAACGCCGAAATTCTTTCTTCCTATCTGAAACAACAGTTATCATTTAAAGGAAGGGAAAAAACTCAGTATGGTTGTAGAGCAAATGCCTTAAATGCCTATAGGCACGGGTAGACGGGTACAGTAGAAAGCCGAGTTCGAGGGTTACGGCGCTACGTAAAAGTTTTAGCGTCCCTGTTATTATGCGGAAAAACCCTCAGTGCGAGTGGGACGGATTCGTGGAAAAGTGGAAAAAGTCGGTTTTTTATTAATATAAAATGTACTAAGTTATTTTATCAAAAAGATTTTCAAGGAGACTTTACAAATACATAATATCCACATTTTGAATGCAATTTCACAATGAAATTAGTTAGGATTTCAGAATTACAGGAAAAAAGAAAACAATTTAGAGGTCTTTTCGAAATTAAATTCTATCGAAAAAATTTCATCCAATGGCGTTTTCCTTCAGTGAGATAATCAAATACTCAATAAACATTTACCCAAAAATTAAATACGTAGATGACGTTATAGTGGAGTAAATGGATTCGAAAAAACCCCATTTTTTTTGGTATCGCCTTAATGTAAACCTGTATCGAACATTGATAACCTTACAAAGGCAATTTTCGAGCTGCTACAAACACGGCTTTACGGTGACTTTGTATGATGTAGCCAAATTCATACTAGAGACTTGGTAAGTGGCCAGGACCAAGGTTCAATTACCCTTTTTCAATTATGCGTTTTTCATGAAAGGGTCATCTTGGTCCTGACACTTACCGAGTCTCCAGTATGAATTTGTGGCAGCCACAATGTGGCTATGTAAAGCAATATATGCGCATGCAAAATCACCTTATACAACGTGTAACAGAAAAAAGTTGGAAAAGCGAAAGTCTCGGAATCATTATACAATACATGTATGTCTGTTGATTACGGATTTACAACAGAGCGTCAATTCACTAACTAGATTAGATACCTATGAAATAAAATGGGTAAGATCACTGGCTATATCAAACAATAAGGTATTGAAGAGAATACTTATTTGTTCGCATCTGGTATGGGGGGTATGCAGGGACCAGGACCTAGTCCATGGGGACATGTTCAGAACTTGTACCTACGTCACTTCCGGAAAAAAAATTAAAGAAGGATAATTTGATTTAATCTGATAGTAATTAATAGATATATAATAATCGGTATCCGTACCCCTATTATAAATGCAAAGTTGTGTTTGTTGGTTTGTTGGTTTGTCGTTCTTTCACGCAGCAACGGAGCAACGGATCGACGTATTTTTTTGCACAAAGATAGTTTATGAACAACTTTCCGTGAAAAAAATTTGAGAAGTCGAGAAAAAGGAATCTGTTGTTTCATACATTTTGGTCAGGTAACTATGTAACTTTTCTATGGAATAGATGATTTTTTTTTCGCGATTCGAAGGTTGGCTCCATATTAAAAACTGTTCGTATGGACGATTACTATGGCCAGCTTCCGGGTTCCGCAACTTCATCGTATATAACGCAGTGACGATACGGATGGACAGGCACCACAACAGACCAAAGCAGGAACGGATAGACAGACGGACGCGACGTATCCTACTATAACACTAACGATTATGTCTGACTCGTTCTTTAGAAGATGAAACATGAAAAATATATGTATTTTATAAATTAATATTCACCAATGGGTTTGCACCGTATCCAGGCAAAAGCGGCAGCCTTGGATTTCTTAAAGTCATGATTAAATCATACAAAAATTAACAGAATTTAGAAATAGCTTAGAAAACACAAAAATTGGAAAGACTGATTTGCGTTTCCTTGGCAACTTTAAACAGTCTACTTGGCGGTATTGAACGCACAATAAAATGATCTTATTTTTGATACAAGTTGGGGGTGCATAAACTTTGCGGTCCGAAATAGAATTACATCGCTAAAATCAATGAGGGCTTTTCAGACAGCATTAAAAAAAAAGTACAGAGTGCGATCAATAGACGGCGCTGACGTATGCTCTCATGTCAAAAATACACAGTCTACTCTATGGTTCCTGATTCAGTGTTGCCAACTTAGGGAATTTGCACTAAAACTGGTGGTTTAGAAACCAATTTTCGCGGAGAAATTTAATATTGTTTTTAGTGGCTGGTTTTTTTTGTGGATTAGACTTTAGTTGGTGAAAAAAGACACTCTAGCACTAAAACACTTAAGTTTAATTTAAGTTACATTATCCAAAGAATTAGGTAATGAATGCTATTTAATTATTGATTTTTCCACATTCTAACGCTTATGTGGAAAATAGTACTATATAATATTAAATACATTGAAATCTTTATTATAATATATAAGGTTAGGTCTTGTCATAGAGTAGATTTTGTTACGTCATACATTTTTGAAATTAGAGCATACGTCAGCGCCATCTAGTTCATTTTGGTGAAACTTGATTAAGAGCTGTCATGAAAAGCCCTCATTACGAAAGTATGAAGTGAATGGCTTATGATCCATTGTTATTCTATTTCGGACCGCAGGGAAAGTCAGATTGAGCACCTCATTCAGAACAAGAACAGAACTGAAGTTTATGGCGAGACTTTTTTTTTTCGGCTATTACGATCACCTAGAAATACGCGCTAACGAAAAACTGAGTTTTTATTTAATAAAATAACGCGGCTTCTAGAAGAAATTCTCAAAATATTCCAAGACGCACCAACGAAGTCGTTTGTTGACCGGGGTTAAGAAGCATATCTCGTATCTTGGAACAATCGATAAAGGTCTCGATCATTCAACCGATCAACAAGATGTAAATTTGATCGATTGCAATTATCTCAAAATATCTCGTAATCGCGCAATACGTCATTCTGCAGTAATTATCGATATCGACATATCGACGTATATCTTTCCCTATTTTATTTTTCGAATAATGACAACACTGTATCTGTCAAAGCAGATTAAAAACTCTACTCTTTACTGTTTCTGACACTTTGTTTTGGTGAAATTGTAACAAAAATATTAATTTTCAGTAAAACTACGTGTACAATGATATAATAAATGCCTACTAATTATGCGCAATAAATGTGCCTATAAATTAACATACGAAGTTTCATCGTTGTATAAAAAAATCTGCTTGTAAAAGCCAAAATGATTGATGCAAAAGCAAAGATTAACTCCTTCTTCATTTTCAACTCTAATTTAGGGCCTATAGAAGGCGAGGTGAGTTTTGAAATAATGCTTTTGTATGTTTTCTTCTATTTATTATGGTATCTGATAAAACTACTTCGCTCCAGGAACACAAAAAGATCCTTTTCTTCCACCCCGGCCAACTGTGTATGGATGCTCGAAAAATACAAGTTGGATTATGTGAAGCTGTCGTAAAGTTCATGTCGTAAGTTCCTCTATACTATATTTTGTATATTTATCATTATATTATTTTTTAATAATTTTTCAATAACACATTGAAAAAAAAAAAGTTTGTATGACGCCAGGGTAGGCACTGGGTCATTCCATGGTGGCGGTCGGGACAGTTTTACTCCATTTTACGTAATGTAAATATACAGAATTATAGATAAATATTAGTGTATGGACATCATCTAGTAAAATACTAACATTTTGGCATTTTATCACACTAAATCTCTCCTTGAAAAAACGCGGCGTACGGGACAGGCACGCGCCCACCCTTTTCAAATTTGTGCAAACAACTGTTATACTCAGCCTTTCTGGTCGTAGTACAGCTTTGTATTTTTTTTTATAGATGTCTAGATAGTTGGTCTAAATAACTCGATAAAACATACAGTAATTTGTAAAAGGAATGTCTAGATATAAATTTTTGAAAAGTGCGGCGGTTGGGACAAGGATTCGTGGCGGTCGGGACGAGTACCAAAATATGATATTTTACAAGATCAAATAATTGTTTTATTAATCAAGCAACATAATTAAGTAATAACAATCACAACATAATAAGAGATCAACATTAAAAAGGTATTAATTACACTTTTTATGGACAGAACGGAACCTGAAAATTTGTTATAAGTATTCATGGTGTTAAAAAACGATGTCATGAATATTACTTATATTTTCTCAAAAACGTCAATGTTCTCATTAAATTCGTAATATATACGATTTACGTATTATTTACGATTAATTTTTCACCTCTCATACTGGTGGCGGTCGGGACCAAACTTCCCCAAAAAATATTATAACTAACGCCTTGCTGCTGGCAAATATGCCTGAAGGGTAGCTGCCCAGTCCCTTCTTACTTCTACAAGTTATTTACGTTACAGTTCTAATACTTTTAGGTTAGGAAAACTAAACGTCTATTTTTCCGTGGCGGTCGGGACATAAGGCATACCTAACCTTGAGGCGTCATATATTGGTAATTTACTTACATATTGCAATTTTCTGTTCGCCAAGTAAAAGCATAAACCCTTCCGTGAAATCTCGTTCCCAAAACACGCCGTGTCGTAAACAAAATAGATGCAAACAGTATTGCTAATTTATCGGCAAAAATCGTACCACTTGAAGATACGTGAAAGTCAATGTTTCAGTTTGATAAAAACGAAGAAAATGATGGGATTTTTTTTGAATTTTTTGCTATTTCATTAAACATGGGGTTTTTACTCAACAATGTGATTCAAATTAATAGTATCTAATGAATTTATTTTTTTCGCTCGTGGTTTCAATTAGCGTGGAATGACCCCACTGCCTTTCCTAGAGTGAACATTTTCACACAAACTTTTTTTTTTCAAAGTGTTATTTAAATTTTTTCATATTTTTTTTTATTGTCGTACTTGACCTTCTGATTGCTTTTCCGGAAAAAAGTTCTGTGTACGCCACTGCCTCCATTTCTTTAATTTTGAACATAAAAAAGAATTTAAAAACATTTTTCGGCTCCATTTTCATGTATGTGGTCCCACCTGAAAAATAATTTAATTACATTTTAAATTTAATATTCAGTTTTGGGTCAACGTTTCACATCATTTCAGTTCACTATATCATTCTGTTTAAGAGCTAGAGATCCATGACATATGGACAGCCAGACCGACAGACGGACAGCTAGTGAAGTGAGGTGAGGAGTAATAGAGGGCTTCGTTTTTCCCTTTGGTTACAGAACCCTAAAAATGCATTTTTAGAAATGTGTTTGCAGAGACGATGCACTTTATGCGCTAGCTCCTCTTAGCAGGTTGCATTATCAGCGTGACCAGCTGGAGTGTCTTTCACACTTGTGTGCTGGAGTGCATATTGGGAAAGTCTACAGACTGTAGCCATAACTAATAATATTGTAGGAGACAATATAATGCTAGTATATGTGGGATGTTGCATACTAACATATAAAATTAGAAAAAAATACTGTGATAAACTAAATAGATAACAACAGCTAAAACTCACTATTATTTATGCGAGAAAAACTCGATGTTTCGGTCAACATAAGAGTGACCTTCATCAGGCTTCGCGAGGTGCTCCGGCGCGTGCGACACCCTCACGAGGACTGACATATCCCCGCTACACATCACCGCCGCGCCCGCGCCCCCCGCCGCCGCTGCTGCCGCGGCCGCATCCGCTCGTCTCTGAGCCCGCGCCGTCGCCGGCGGAGCCGGCACGAATTGTTCGGGTTGGGTGTGAACTTGAGGTAGAACTATTTGGGCGACTTCTTGTGTATCCTCGGAAACAGTTACAGTGTTTCACACCCAACCCGAATAAATAGTGCCAGCTCCGCCGGCGACGGCGCGGCCGCAGCGGGCTCAGAGACAAGCGGATGCTCCCCTAATACCAAATCCTGGTTCAGATAACTGGAAACGTACCTGCCCTGATCCTGATGCTTACTTAACCTTTAATTTTGTAGTGCATTCTCATCCGAACCCTGCGAAGCTCTACAAACGCAAACAAAAAGACATATCTTCTACCAACCTGAAAAGGACTTTTGGATGGTATTGGTAAGTACAGAAATCCTAAGCAAATTTTAAGAAAATAGGAGCTTTAAAAAGATGTATTTTTAAAGTTTAAAAAAATTATTTGTTTACAGGTTGTTAGAATTCCTTATACAACCAAAGCGCTGTCTGCCATTGGTGAAACAAGAAATGACACTGTAAGTAATAAATCTTGCAAACTATATATAAGCAGGACCGGCCAAGGTTGGGCCAAATAAACTACAGGTGCCAGCAGTAAATATCTAATTGTATTGTAGCATCATCTCTGCTCTGTCTCTGTCGCATGAAGCACTAACCTAACACAGACCAGTGACACAGACGGTGTTTCCAACTCTGTATTTGCAAATAAAGCTAAGTGTTAAAAAAGAGCTAAATTGTAAAAATAAATAAATTCCTGATAAATTCATAATAATATTTGTTGACATATTTTAACACAAAATTAGAAATCATCGTCATTCATCGTCATCGAAAATTTCATTCAGTTAATATACCAACTGCACACCATTTGTGATTGGATTTGTTTCTTTAGTCATTCGTATGTTGCCTTAAGTACTGTACGTAAAGATTCCGCCATACAAAATGAGTTCCTCTGTGATTCTTCTATATTGCCTTATTTTTTTTTCCACCTAAGATGTCTATGTCTATTGTCTAGCTAGATAATGATTAGTAAAGCCACAAAATTTCCAAATATCGTGGAATAAGAACGGAAGTACTAACTTATGGGCGTTCACGGCTAAAACTACAACTTCTCTCTCGCACTAAGGCAGGGTGCGTTGCTCTGAGCGAGCTGGCAACTAATTGCCACGCCCCTTCCAGCTCGGAGTTCATACGTCGATTCGCGGGATCCTTTTTAATGTCCTTTGGCAATTAGTAGTTTTAGTAGCATTTTTTCATTAGTCTAAGTTCCAATCTGATATTCAGATAGTCAAGAAGTCCGTATACAATTATTACACAAAACGACTTCAGATACGACCACAGATGTCAGGAGATTTTCCCTAATACTCCAGGATTCAGATGTCTCCACATTTCTTCCCTCCCACTTATTTAGAGGGTGGCGCATCAACCTGTAAGCACGGACAACACAACACATCATATCTCTATTGACATTAGGTCTGGCATGTGGTCTATTTTTGGCCTCTTGCGTTCGCAAGCGCCACGCCCCCTTACGTGTACGAAGACGAATGAACCGACGGATACTTGTATGAGTTTTATTTACACTACAAAGTAGGTACCAGCTCTTATGATGGGTGGTTTAATTTTTGAGATTACCAAAAATCAAGATGTGAGTTAATCAATTTCTATAATTGTATGTCACAATAAAAAAATGTCTTGCTAGTTTCATTCCTTGTGTTTATATTATTTTACTTTACTGTTTCAGATTGAACCAGCAGTAATGTATGATTTACTGATCTCTGCATACAAAATGTTCAAGCTCTTCATGGGGCCTTTCTCTGACATTCCAACACAAGACTTGTACAGCAAATGTGAACAGTTCTTTACACCAGTAAGTAAAAAGCCTATAACTAGGCAAGTCTACACGGTGAGGTGTTATATTATCATAATAGTAGTTTATGCTACAAGGGCGTAAAGGAATAAATTACGAGGACGATTTAACGAGTAACGTAAGCGAGTAATTTATTGCTCTTATGCCCGTGTATCATACTACGTTTTTCAATGCATAGTGTGAGGAAATAAAACAAATATAATCTTGTGAACTTTAAATTATAAGTGGCTCAAAAGGACTGTATCCAGAGCCGTTAAACAGTGGAAAAAAAAGTATAACATTTACAGTTCACAGGAAAGGCTGCAGGTTAGCCAACCATTGTGAATAAATAAAAAAAATAAAAATAATAAAGCCCTAGGGAAAAATAATCGACTTTCTGTTCGGTTTTGATGAATAAAAAGTGGGCCTTTACGAGCACTTGCATTGAAAACACTATTTATTAAATGTGTAGCCAGAGTTTTTTTTACGGGGAGAAGCCAAGGTTACAAACAGATTCAATAGGAAAAGCAAACCACAAAATATTTCTAAAAAGTTCTGTCATTTTTCAGACCGCCTCTGTGGCTTATTGGTAGAGCCCCCGCTTACTCAAAGTCACGTTCAATCATTCACACTCTTGTCAGGTTCCAACACTGACAGCAGGATGGCATATAAACTTTAAAACGTGTGTAAAAGAAATAGCAATAGAATCTCGGTCGCAACAGCGAGTTTATAAACGCAGCCATAGGCGAATAAATACAAACTTGTATTATTCGTCTATAACGCAGCTCAGACCCCCGTTCATTAATTAACACTTTCGTCAGGTTCCAACACTGACAGCAGGATAGCGTATATAATTTTCAACGCGTGCGACAGAGACGGCAATAGAACCCGTATCGCGACCCCTAATTTATGAAGGCGCCCCAGTGTTCGTGGGCTCAATCGGTATACTCTATGGGTTCAATCCCTGCAGTGTACATTAATTTGTGTTCGCTCTGCATGCTTCAAAAGGCATGATGAGCTGTTAGTCCATTTGTACCCGAAGTACGGCGATAGGGCTCCCCTCGGCGAAAATAATGATAAATTATGGCACTAAAATTTTAACGTGTGCGGCATTGTGCACTTTTGTTCATTGAATTGTCAACTTTAAACATACATTTTAGCGGGGTTGATTTGGACTAAATGTGTTTTGGAACAAATTGTTTATTGTCATAAACAACATTTATAGTTTAATATTGATTCATTTGATTATAACAAGCTCAGACCGGCAAATCAGTCACAAAGCATCTCTTCCAGACTATTCACTGTATCTCGCAGGCAGAATGCCTTGAGTTGCCCCACGTTGGGTGCCTATCACCGGTGTTACTCGCTACATGTTTTTTTTTGTTTAACCGTCATTACGATTCCAAGGGATCAGTATTCACGTTTCCAAAAAAAATATTTATTCCATCTCAGTTCAAACGTAAAAGCGAAATATGTACCACTTATTCATCACGAAATCTTCGATACTATAGAGTCGACAAACTTAAAATTAAGCAGGTATTAATATATCATTACCTATTATAGCATTACATTTAAAATTAGTAAGCTACTTGAGAATCACGAGTGTAATTTTATTAATTTGGTCCATCTGGCCTAAATTTGGACTGCCACCAGGCAAGCCTGGTGACAGCCAAAAAAAAAAGGATAAATCAGGATAAAGATACTATATAATTTTTTGGGTAAGCTAAAAATAACAATACTGATGAAAAAAAGGTACAAAACACAAGTATATCACAAGAGTATTACGTCGGAACTTCGAAAATTAACACAAAAAAATACCTAGTCTCTATCTTGTTTTTAGGATTTTAGTAATCTATTACAGCTTTAACGACGCTATTGGCTTACGATATTATGGATTCGAAATTGAATGTTACAACCAGTTTATAGGCTCCCAGAAACTAGTATTTCGCGGAAGTATTAGTAACTTCTAGTCGAGAGAAAATATAACTTTTTAATTCGTGAAGGTATTAAAAGCAATCGTTATCTAGCTTTACATTAAGGAAGAAAATGATTGATTCAGGGTCTATTAAATACCAGGCTACAGATATAAAAACCTGATAGGGGTGTCTTCGTGACGTAGATGTTGGAATTCTTCCCTACGGAGTGGTCAGTCAATCCGTGACTGTCATGCGCAATTATCAGAAGTAACTTGGGAAACGGACTTTACCAGCATACGTGATCCGTCCCTTCAACCTCCGCTATTACGTAGCACACTCCTCCAGCAAACAAAGAAGCTTGCTCCTGATGCGCAACCAAACAGGATAGCCGGGAAAAGGTGGTGCGCGGAAGATGTAAAAAACCCTTAAAAACCTGAAGGGTCGCAGGAAAAGAAAAAAAAAAGGCTTCCACTGACTCTAGGGCAAATGTGCTCCGTTTTGTGAATCCATGGGATCTCAAATTTGATATATTAATTTTCTAATGCAGATTTTTTGTTAGTTCAACGACGATACTCTTCGATATGAGAATAATAACAAAAACTATGACAAGACTTTCTAAATTTTAAAATTTGAAAATTCAGTAAAGAAATCAACGACAAAGAAAGACTAAAATAAATGAATAAGGTTGAATACCTGTAGTAGCGAATACTACACTATAAAATCGCCGTTTTCCATTGAGAATTTGGAGGAAACTCAATTTTCAGTACCTACTAACATTTTTACATTTTTTTGAAGAATGACAAATCCAAATTTTATAATTTCTTTTGTGTATAAATGGGACAACGTTAAGCTAACAGCAACATTCATTTAATTAATGTAAATTGTGTGCTGTAAAAAAATATTACGAATCTTCTCATGGATACGGATGGCATTTAGGACGATGTGTTTTTGAAAATTAAATTTTAGTTATCAAACTAACAACAAAACAAACAATGGAAATAGCTATTGAATTACAGAAATTATGAACTGAATCTGTAAGAAAATTTCGGCAATTTCATATGTAACTAATGACCTGTTATATATAGATTTCTTATACGACGCAGGCCTTCGCTTAATCTTGTTATTAATCTTTTGGAACTCAAATTCATCACTCATTCAAAAGACTAGTTTACAATACATTTGGAAAAAGAGGCATTTATCTTTATATAAGTAGGGGTTCCAATGAAACTCTGCACCGATACCGCATCCTCTTTTTGAGGTATGACCTTAGAATTCAGTAATTCCTAAAAAGCAACAGCTAAGTAAGTTCATGTGCCATTAAGATCACCATTACTCTCTTTTTTCCAGTACATCACTTCAAGAAGCCTCCACAATGACATATCAGAAGTAATCCAAGGAATCAACTACCTGCCTCTGGACAAGAATTCCTTCTTCAAAGTTATGTGTTTCATAGATCTGGTGGAAGTCAACCATCCCAACTTCAAATGTGTCTCTTTTGTTTACAACGATCAGCTTATATGGTGAGAAGCCATTTTATTTAGGGTGATGATAATTAGACAAAAGACCCCTTACGGTTTGACGCCCTTCTCCGTCCGTCTGTCTGTCTGTCACACCCACTTTTCTTTGAAATGTATGAAAACTTCAAATTTGGAATAGTAATAAGTAACTCCATGTGGGGTTTTATTTGAAAGGGCGTTTCCATACTATTTGAAGTATTTTTATTTCTCGTTTTAAATATAGCATCAACTACTACTTTGATACCCACCAACTACCGATTTACTGGTTGAAAACAATTGCATTGTGTACCTACCCTACAAAAAAAGACAATTTGAAAAACTCACGACGTAACGTTTCAACCTAATAACGAGATCATCTGGCGGACATAGCGTCTTAAAATGTTGATTGTCCTGATTGTCGGCACTCTGTGGAACTTATGAAACATATTTGTTGAAAATTAAACTCTTATACTTGTCCACAGATATTCACTTTATTAAACTAAACCCAACCGGTTTCGCTTATATCTGTGGACAAGCAAAGATATAACGTCTTAATTATGAATCGAAATTTAAATTTAAAAATGCTCCCCTGTATACTTGTAAAAAATAATTTACATAATTGAAATACAACACTGTTACAACCCCTGCTACAGGAATGGCCTGGCATCAGACGACATGCTCACACTATACCAGTATCTAGTCCAAACATTACTACCGGAACAAGTTGAGAAAGAGATCCAAGGGGGGGCAGTGGCAGCTGCCCAGAGACATGGCCGCTTCATTAGCCCACCTGAAGGGATCCGCAGTAAAGAAGACCTGACGAAGTTGAACAAAGTATATCTGATGAGAGAGGATGATCCCGAGACGAAGTTGTACTACTTGGTGGTATATAGGACTTTGAGCGCGACTGTCTGTTTCACTGTTGACGGTGAGTTATTCAGTTTAGTGAGGTAATATTGCGGAAATGTACGGTTAAAACTACCAACCATTAGCGGTTGCCAAAATAAAATGTTGGCTTCTCATACTAATTAATTATTACTAAAACAATCTTCACATCAGACTCAACCAACACAGACATACATCGGACTCCATTACAAACAACACGCTACCCATCCCAACGCACATACGATTTCACAACAAAACATTCAATAACTGCTTCACCGCACGAATCATTAAATCTTTTTCACGACCACTCACAGACATCCAACTCAGAACATGGCAGGAGTCCTATATTTGGTCGCTTGGTGCCCATTAAGGTCCGGGTCTTAACAGACAAAGATAAATAATCATCTACCCATCTCCACAATTCAATTTAAAAACTTAATACATTATATTATACTTTTTTTTGTCTTTCATTTGTCTGTCAATCATCCACTTCATTTTATGACATTTTAATTTTGACATTAATTTTACTTAATTCCACTGATGCCGACTTTACAAGTCGAAATAATTATATCTGGAAATGATTATTATAATAAAGTGTTTTTTATAGAAATATATAGTGTAAACTGAATATTTAATTAGGAGTTGCACTTGGAGAAGTACAGTTGAAAACATACATATTTACTTAACAAAAATACAAATAAGAAAGGGTAATACATTAAGTATACATCATTTTTCTTTTGTGGAATAGTTATTTATAGAGAACTATTGTCATTCACGGAATTGTTTTTGAGACAGTAATTTCTCCCGGAACAATGGACAAAGGAGGTGCACAAAAATCAATAAGAAATATAAAAATGACCATTTCCTCACTAAATGTTTTTTTTAATAATGCCCAGATAATCAATTCGCTTAGATGTTAAGGTGTGTTAATTCGAAAACCATTTCGAGATTTAGGTTTAATAAGCCGTATTTTCGAACTTTTGGTCTACAAAACCTCATGATGATGAATATTTTTACGAAAAAGCTGCAACTTCCATTTGCCTTCGTGTGACGTCACTTGATAAATGGTTGTTTAGAAATGTGTCTTTTACTATCAAGATAAATTTATAAAAACTTGCTGCCGACTGATTTGACAGATGAGTAGATAGACAGAGACAGACCACATTTTTTGTAAGCAATCATTCTCAAGTGACGTCATAACCGACAATTCTTAAAAAAAAAAACATTAAAAAATAATGGTTAATTTATATACCAAAATAATGAAAACTTTGTCCTAAAATGGCGTATATTCTCTGAAAAAAAATAAAAATATCTAAGGTAATTTCTTTCAAAGAGTACCTCTAATATTTTTTTTACAATTTCCCTTTGATTTGGCCGGATCAAACTAAGAAAATTACCTGATGAAGGAAACGATCAATCAAGGTCACGGATGCAGTACGCGCCGGCGGGCAATAGCGCGTCAAATCTATTTTGCGAAATATTAAATAAATGTGTGATATGACTTTCGCAAATACCGAACCACCCATTTATTTTCTTAACGGGGCTGAAATATCAAACAGTTCGGTAAAAAGCCGAACACCTGGCAACTCTGGTTGTTATATACTGTTTTCAGTATGGCCTATACCTTGTACATAATGTTCCAGTGAACACAACTCTGGACCTTGACGTGTTTCGAGCTCTGGACACGTTCATCGGCCCTCAGTTGTCCACCATCGCGTCTTCGATCAGCGAGCAATGCGCGCTGCACGCGCTACAGGCTGCGCAGCTCGCCACCTCCGAGACCAAGTTCATCTACTTCAACAGACTGAACCTCGCGTTCAAGACCTCCGTGAGTTTATATAATATAAAGTTGTCCACCATCGCGGTCTTTGATAAGCGAGCAAAGCGCGCTGCACGCGCTACAGGCTACGGAGCTCGCCACCACCAAAACCAAGTTCATCTACTTTAACAGACTGAACCTCGCGTTCAAGACCTCTGTGAGTTTATATAATATACAGTTGTCCGCCACTGCGTCTTCGTCATGTCGTCGTCGAAGCTTCGAGAATGCGCAATTGCGACGCCATCTGTCATTAACTTCACGCACGCTTTGTTGTGCTGTGCTGGCCTGAACTGTACAGTGGCCTACAGTTACAGTTCCAAATTTGTAAACGATATGTAGTATATATGATGGGATTTGGTCGGCCGCCTGGATTCGTGCTGGAGGCTCGGTTGGTGATCATTGAACATCGTTCCTGGTCCCTGACCGGGTCTCCGGTGTGGGTTTGGACGGTTGATTGGATTTCACCTTGTATAATATATATTTTACCTATAATTTTAATCGTATATATATTGCTACATAAATTAAATAAACGTTTAAGGGTCGGTGTTCCGAGATTCGGGGTTCGGGGTTATGGCATTTTAAGACGGTAAAAATTCAAATTTCTGAACAAAATAAATACCACTTGTTACCTTACAAGATGAAGTGCAGGTTCATTAAAAAAAATCACGGCAATAATGTATAGTAACTTCAGAAAAAAAACAGGAATTTCAAGAAAATCTCTTGAATAGCATTGCAGCGCTACGGGTGTAACCTGAACTTGATATCCTGTTTTTTTTTTCTGAAGTTACTATTCATTAGTGCCAAGATTTTTTTTAATGAACCTGTACTTCATCTTGTAAGGTAACAAGTGGTATTTATTTTGTTCAGAAATTTGAATTTTTACCGTCTTAAAAAGCCATAACCCCGAACCCTGTTTTGCCCAATCTCGGAACTCCGACTCTTAATCTAGTTCATGTACATTTATTATTTTATTACATTATTTTTTATATAAGATTAAATTTTGACTTGTGAAACGTGTATTTTATATACCTACTTTGCAAAATAAACTATTTGAAATTTGTTTATTTTTTATTTTTATGGCTATGACGCCGCAATAAGAACTGACAATCTTGTCCTGTTGGTGTCCGTAGAGAATTTTTAAACACGATTATATATTTTTTGTTTCAGTCTCCTTGCAATAAACTAGTGCCATCTACGACAGTGAAACCGGAAGTGCTCAGTATTATCGCTGGAATACATGCAGATAGGCAAAGGTGGGCAAATAAAAATTCTATCGGGTACCATAGTCCGAGAGAAATGATACTAAAATCATTAATTCCAGAGTAAAGTTTTTTTTTCTTATCCATTCTATCGATTATGTACATGAACGTATAAAGGATTCATGATTATGTATTTTCTTTCTGTATACTTTTCCAACTGATCTTGGTCGAGGACTAGATATATTTGTAAATGATGTGAATTACCTACTTAAAGGGAGGAAAAAAATATGAATCACTCTCCCAAACGTTTATATGTTTGTAACATGGTAATAAAGCATACTTTATGATTTAAAATACAATTTCAACTGTGTTAATAAATATTAAAATATTTTTGCAATAATAAAATACAATCTTTGTATTTTAATTGCGTTTATTTACATTATCGAAATTTTAAGCTATCTTTTGTTTATACATCCAAATTCATATGTACTGGCGACTCGATAAGTGGTCAGGACCAAGGTTCAATGTCAATTTTTGTGAAAAACATGTATGCTTCTTAAAATGTAAATTAGTATAGAGGCACAGAATATTTTGTTCGTATTATTCAATGTAGGTCATTGAAACTTGATCCTGACCACTTACTGAGTCTACAGTATGAATTTGGCTATATAAACAAAAGTTACCTTATACAAACCTTTGCAAAAGTGATTCGTCTTTTTTTCTCTTTGATTTATTCACATCGTTTACAAATACTTAGCCTTCGACCAAGATCTGTTAGAAAACAGTAAAGTCCATTTCAACATGGTTAAGACCATCTATTAAAAATGAAAAAAGCTACTCGTGAATTAAAAGTTTTTGCAAACTCATTTCTATCGCATTACCGTACCTGGAAAGAAAATGCTTGTTGATTGTTTAACTATTTTGTTTCGTTTTACGGCATTTTATTGTTTATGTAAACAATAAACATGGGTTTAATTTATATTTCATTTCAGTTTGGGAAATTATGGTGAAGTCATCATCAAGACACCTGATGAATATTGGATAACCGGGAAGACTTCCAATGAAAGGGAGTTTTATGTCATCATCCAACAAAAGAGTGCCAATTTGAAAGAGATCTCAGGTATGTTGTAAAACTCAAAAGTTCACTATAAAAGGCACTCTCTCGTGTGGAATCAATTACGCGTAAGACAAAACTGCCACAAAATACAAGGTTGATTGTGTTAACTATAATATTATTAAAACTCGCGTGAGCTGATATACTAAATTATTATTACATACGGCTTGACACTCGCCTTGATAGTGCCGAAATTGTATCGGTGAAACGGTTGGCATATAGTCAACAACAATCACACGTGAGTGTTCAAGCAGTATATAATAATAATTTAGTTGATTGTTTTGTTATTGATAGTAAACTTTTTGTTCCAGATGATGTAAAAAAAATATGCGAGGCTCAAATGAAAGGTATTTTCTTTTATCCGACCTGAAAAAAATGTGTAATAATAATATCATTAGGTAATTCTGTCATTTACTGTATAAAAGTTACAAATTTAATATTTTAAATAAAAATCAAATATTATTAATGTAGTCTTTATTATATTTTTAACATAATAAATGAAATTTTATTTACATTCCTTACATAAGCTTAATGATAACTGAATGCTAGTCAAGTGATATTTTCTTTTCATCTTTCTTAAAAACTTTGTTATATGTTTTAATTACAAGTTCTCTATTTTCATACACCCAGGATAGAATAACTAACATGAAACAAATTGCGCCAATAGTTATGTGCATTATTATAGAAGAATTCACTAATTTGTTTTCAGAATATTTGCATATACAGCCAGCAACGAATAATGTCAGAAGGAAGAACTTTCCTACATGCAGACCTTCTAAAGGTTTATAACCCGTATTCTTGTATTTTGAATTAATGAAGTGTATACTATGTACTATTCTGGCAAACATATTAATACAATTAGATACTATAAAACCTACAGGCCCCAAAGCGTAAGTTAAAATATAAGACAAAAACAGAAAACTAATAGAAAATAATACCATCAAATAATTGTAACTGTTAAGCTGGGAGCTTGTCATTGTAGCAAATGTATAACATTCAGTGACCCCATTTATTGCTAACAGAATTATGGCCAAGCAATGACTCCTGAGCAATTGCACGGGCAAACCACTCGCGACAAATGCCTCTCCCCCATAACATAGGAGTAAAGTTTTTGCATAACTTTGACCAAATACTAAAACCACTAAACCTATTGAAGTGACAGTCTTACAAACTTGTGACAACACAGCACAGGACTCCTGGATTTTGTGCTGATCCTGCTTGTGAAGAGGCAAGTCCCTGCTTACCATTTGAGTGAAATAAAAGTAGCTGCTATCTTCAATAGGTCTGAAGATAAAGCGAGCAGCCAAACTGCCCAAATTATTGACCACATCGTAAGTTGCCTGCTCACTAAAACTCAACACTGGGCTAACTGACATCACATACTTCTCTCCTTCTGTAAGTAATTGCTTCACAATTCCTTGTTTTGCAAAACTAACAGTCAATGTACTCAGCTTCTTATTAAATGTAGAGTTTACTGATCCAAGCCATTTAGGAAAGAAATCTTTAAGTGAAGTGAAATGAAAGTCATCCATATTCTCATACAACTTCTGTAACATGCTTTCAGGAATTAATTTACTTTTAAGTGCACCTTTTGCATACAACGGCTTGTTTTTGATGTACCAGTAGAAGAATATATAATAGCTTACAACAATAGATGCAATACTGCCAACTTGTGCTACAGAAAATGCAATTAGAGCTAAATTTCTATTGTAAATAATAATAGTAAGGAAGAGAACTGTTCTAACAAATATATGTAAAGTATCTAGAGCAACTTTGAACTTGACAAAACAGAAGAGTTGTGCAACAAGAACCACATTGGCTGAGCAGAGTTCTAAGATGCAAGAAAAGGCCACGCTCCAACAACCAAAGGCATATTGAAATGCATATTCTGGGTTACCCAGAGGCAAAACATCGAGCCAAATGTATACAAAGATTAATGACAGTACACAGCTAAGAGGGACAGAGAGCCAGATCTGATTCATAATTTGGCTCCAACTGAACTCATCTTTTTGACCGAGACAAGCTCTGCTAAAAGGTTCTCTACTTAAAAACAGGATTGTGCTCTCTAAGAGAAGAAGCCTTACATTCATAATCCCCAACACTTCATGACCTACATTCCTAATCACCCAAGCATTGATTATAAACGTTATACACCTAAAGAATATTTGGAAAATGATGTTGAAAGATGCATTTTCAAGGCTGCTCATTAGCAGGTTGCGCCCCATTTTTGTTATATTTAAAACATTCAAACATTAACTGTGTTCCCTTCAGTTACGTCGGATTTTAGTGAGTTTCTTTTGACTACATATATTTTCTTGTTAGATAAGCATATTGTGAACCAGTGGTCGTCATATGTTATGGAGATTTTCTTGAACTGTTCATTAGTGTTGAACGCTACTGGATCGACTCTGAAAATGAAAATATAATCTTAACTTGTTTAAAGCATCGTCACAAACAAAGCGCTGGGACAAAAGGATTAGTCACCTGTTAGATAAAGTGACGAGATCGGTTATTATAATAGCAACACGTTCGTCGTTTTCAAGCTCCCCGCCAGACTCAAGGACAGCACCGTCCTCTGTCAACACCAAATATCCGACTTGGTCTGGAATTTTTTCCATTATAGCTGTAAGGTTTTTACTAATATTATTACATAAACTTTTTTGTAAACGCAAAAGTAATGGAAAATATTTAGTTTTTTTCTCACCTCCCTCCCTCACATTCGATTCGACCACAACCAGCCCTAGTCAACTGTCCAAGAACTAGAGGCGACAAAGCTATCAACCAATCAGGTGGCGGGGGCAAACCAGAATGTTTCCACTTTTTGTACATTTCACAATTTGATGGTAACACTCAACTAACCTGATAAAAATATTTTAGTTTAGATTATTTTTATTTATTATACTCATTTTAATAATAATATTTTATGCCAATTATAATATAATATATATTATTATTATATATTTTTGTGTCGTTTGGCCCCGAAGGACTGGTTTCCAGCGCTGTTTAAAACAAAAAAAAAAGAAATACCATACGAAAAGAAACGATTAATATCAAAAAGTTTTTCTTTCAATTTGAGTTCTTTAAAGTTTTCAACAATTTAATCAAGATGAAAGAAGAAAAAAGAAAATGTTCAAAGTGCGGGCGTACACTGGCCACCGATCCCGGATTGAAATTGTACCGATTTCCTTGTCCAGGTACAACAAAAACGATTCGGTAAGTTTACTTTCTTATGGAACCTGCGAGAGTTTTTCAAGTATTTTGCAAGCTTCCCAACAACGTGGCCTTTTTCTCTGCACCCTTTTACTTGCACCCTAATACCATAGTGCCCCATTATCTACACCCTAACCCATAACATTCATTCATATATTTACACATATTTTTATATTTCACCTATATTTATTTTCAGTTGTGAATTATGGGCAAAGTATTGCTTTCCTGAAGATGCATGGTCATCGCAAACATTTCAACACACAAAATGTTATGTGATAGACATTTTAAAGAAACAGCATTTAGTTCCATAGCAACAAAAAAGCTGTTTAGATATGCTGTTCCAGAGAAAGAAGTAAGTTAGGTGTAACTGCAAAATAAATAATATTAACATTTTGACACCTAAAATAACATTTAGGTAGCATTCCTAAACGCCTGGATAAAAGTAAAATTTAAACTTTCAAAGTGAATTTTACATTTTTTTTCTTACTAGGTATGTTTTCACTCTGGTGGTTGTGGAATGGTTGACAGTTAAATTTTATATTTATCCAGGCTTTTAGGAACGCAACCTGACATTAACTTTCAGGACTTAACTTTGTAATCTAAGGAACTCCCAAATGAAAAAAAATATGTTTTCAGGACGTTCCTGACAAAGACAATGCAGCAGCAGCGGTTTTGAGTGTATTGAAAAATGATCATCCCTATGCAATGAAAAGACCAGATGACCATTTGACAACTATGGATCCTATATCCGGTCCATCAAGAGCTTTGGATGTTTTCAGACTAAAAGCTCTAAAGTTACTAGGTCACTAATGTTATAACTAATATTATAAAGACAAGATGTTTTGATAACTCCCCTTACTTTCAGGGCTTTTTAAGCGAGGACAGCGCAGTGGCAGTAGTGGACCCAACTCCTGGTCCATCAAGAGCTTTGGATGATTTGAAACAAATAGCGCCAAAGGTATGTATAAGTTTAATACTTACATTATATTATTTTATAGGACATTTTTTAACCGACTTCAAAAAAGAAGAAGGTTCTCGATACGACTGTTTTTTTTTTGCTTTGTTACTCCATAACTCCGTCATTTCTGAAACGATTTCAATAATTCTTTTTTTGTTTGGAAGAGTGTACTTCCAGGTAGGTCCCATTTTAAGTTTGGTCATGATCTGATGAAGGTCTTCAGAGATAGGCAGTGGAACTCCTCAGAAAATGACAGCATACCTCTCAAAATTGAGGTAATCGCTTTGTACATGGATGCTGATTACAAATATGTATATAAACAATATTTATAAACACTATTTACTTTCCAGGAATCGCAAAATGGAGTCATATCAATGACTTTTACGAAGTGGATAACAAAAATCCAAACTTTGTGTTTGCACCGGCTTTGAGAAAAGAGCATCTTAATCCTAACAGCAAGCAGAAGATGAAAGTAAACCTTGCAGCTCAGGTTATGAGCCACACAGTTGCTGCTGGCATGTTTGCCAAAATTTCAAAAGGTATATAAACTAAATATTTATTTCGAATTTTCACTTTTCTCATCACTGTCACAAAAAAAATAACAGATAATGCAATTCGTTATAATAATCTATTATTATTACAGCCTGTTATTAATATCCAATAATAATAATAAGATGTGACGACCCCATCGCCCTCTGGTACGTCCAGTACAGTCCAGTCCATATCTGCTTCAATAACCTGGAGAAGATAAATCTTAGGAATAACATCTCTTATTTAGTTATTATTTATTATTGTCGTCTATTTCCCTACTTTTTTATATAAATGGGTAATTTGATAATATGATTCATTTACTAAAATAAAGTTCATAAATGGCTGGGGCGTTTATACACTTTAGTTTTTTATTTAATAACAATATGATGAAAATAACAAGAAAAATCATTGAAAAAGTGCAAAAGTTTGTTTATTTTCTTCATTCTTTCTTTACACGTAAAGAAAAATACAGAGACAAAGCCAACGCTCGGTGCGCCCTTAAGATTCTGCACTAGAATAATTATTTAAAACCTACTCAATTACGAGTAAATGTCTAGAAATAGCAACTAGAACTTTTTTTACGTAGCATAGTTTTCATAGACAATGTTTACATTATTGCCGGATTCTATTGAAAGGGACTATATACTTAACAATGATTTATTGAAGATGCATAAATACATACGTTACACACGTACATTATTATATTTTCAGGAGAACTACCAACCGAAGCAACTATCACTGCAACTGTAGTGTCAAAGATGGACAAGCTTTTTGACGCGGTTAATGCTGATACACCAGATTTGAAGAGAGGCAAGCCATTTTCCACCAATCTGAGCAATAGGAGTCTACACTTAGAATACTTCACAGAAATGAAAAAGTTTTTCAAAAACTTGGAATTCATTGGCTGCAAGCGTAGACCTCCATCACAAGATGGATGGATACACACTCTCAATGCCATAGAGAGATTGTGGAATAATTTAAGGAAAAAGTATTCGAGTGTTAAAAGTCTCTGCACCCGAAGGTTACAACAGGATCCTTTAGAAAATACTTTTGGTTGCATTAGAGGTAATTGTGGATCTAACACAAACCCTACTGCAACTCAATTCGTGGGTGGGCTTAAGACAGCAATTTTGAGCAATTTGGCACACATCGGTGTTGGTCGCAATTGCGAAAATGATGAAAATCAAGTTTTGCATAATCTGAAAACTTTATTATCACCAAATAATACAACACAAAATGCTCTTCCTGATGACAGACTTTTTGTGGACTTTAATAACATCATTGAAGATACATTTGAAAACAGCACAGCACACGACAGTGGAGAAATTCAAGCTTGCGCATACGTGTGTGGATTCATTAACAAAACACATAACACCAACTGTAAAACGTGTATGTAGATTATTGCTTGTCACCGAAGAGGTCGATGATGTTCACTTATTTACAGAGTTTAAGGAATATAGAGACTTTAAAAAAAAGCTTGAATTACTCCACAATGCAGTTCATACATTGTGTAGAATACTGCGCATCATTTATAAATGAATTTCTAAAGACTAATGCGCATACTTTGTTTTTAAGGCAAGCTATCGCCAACTATTTAAAAGCGAATGAAATTTTTGGATTTCTAAGATTATGTAACGAGCATTGTGACAAAAACATAGATTTTATTATAAACAGTGTGTTTTTTATATGCATCAAAAGGTTTTGCTGCTTGCAAAATAGAAAGTTTGCCGAGCAAGCATCAGCATCGGCATTAAAAAGGAAAATGAACATATTAAAACACGTTTGATGTGGTTATATGATTTATAGCGAATGCCATTGCTTTGAACACCATTAATATTTTTTAGAGTGCATTACTAAAATTACAAAATTTGACAGTCCGTGTAGGTACCTCCGTACCTCTTTAAAGTGAATAGACATAAATATATCCTCTCGGCTCGTTTTATATTATATATACATATACAGGGTGGAATAAATTTAAGGGCCCTGGAGGCCCCTTCAATCCTTATTTGGCATTAATTTTTAATAAATGTGTAGATGATGGTGATGATGATGGTTCCTTGTGAATATATTTACCAAGTCCTTAGATATGTCAGAAAAAATGTTTAGTCTTTCCCAAGGCTTGGTGAGCAACATTTTAAGGAAACCAGAAATAAGCATAAACTGGATTTTCCAAAAATCAGACTCGCCAAAGTGAGTACCTCTTTCGTAGGACATGGTATAAGATTTTACAATAAACTTCCAAAAGAGGTCCTAAGTTTGTCAGAGAATAAGTTTAAACAGTATATTAAGCAGGGCCTACTGAAAAAGGCATATTATAAAATAAATGAATATTTGGATGATGGTGAAGCATGGTGTTACAGTGATAATGATATTTGTCATGATGGTAGGTTATAATTTAATTAATTAGTATAATTACCTAACTTGTGATTCCTCTAAAGAGTTACGAGTAACATTAATTAATTACAGACTGTAAAAGGAAATAGACTATATGAGACATGTAGACAAAGATATATATGTTTTTCTTTTTTTTTTTCACTAACCTGAATTCCTGCTGTCTTGTATTTTCTAATCCCTTGGTTAAAGTAGATATAAATCATTTGTTGTATATAAGTTTTATGTTAAAAAAAAGACATGATATTGCTAAGTTTCTTGCCCGTTCTTCTTAGCAAGACTAATCGAATCGGCGGAGGTAGGCATGTATTTATGTATGTAACCTATTAGTTGGTAGTATATAGGATGGGATTTGGTCGGCCGCCTGGATTCGTGCTGGGGGCTCGGTTGGTGATCATTGAACCTTGTTCCTGGTCCCTGGCCGGGTCTCCGGTATGGGTTCGGGTGGTTTATCGGATTTCACCTTGTTTAATATATATTTTACCTATAATTTTAATCGTATATATATTGCTACATAAATTAAATAAACCTTTAATCTAGTTCATGTACATTTATTATTTTATTACATTTTTTTTGTATAAGATTAAATTTTGACTTGTGAAACGTGTATTTTATAAACCTACTTTGCAAAATAAACAATTTGAATTTGAATTTGAAATAAACATAAACTGGCTTTTCCAAAAATCAGACTTGCCAAGTTGAGTACCTCTTTCATAGGACATGGTATAAGATTTTACAATAAACTTCCGAAGAAGGTCCTTACTTTGTCATCGAATAAGTTTAAACTGTATATCAAGCAGGGCCTACTGAAAAAGGCATATTATAAAATAAATGACTATTTGGATGACTATGACGAAGGTAATTAAGCACCTAGTATAATTTCCTAATTTATGATTCCTTTAAGGAGTTAAAATTAATTAATTGCAGACTGTAAAAGGAAATAGACTATATGAGACAGGTAGACAAAAATATAGGATATGTTTTTCTTTTTTTCATTAACCTGAATTCCTGCTGTCTTGTATTTTCTTATCCCTTAGTTAAAGTAGAGATAAGTAATTTGTATAGTATAAATTTTATGTTAAAATAAGACATATCTTGCTAAGTTTCATGCCCTTCTTCTTAGCAAGACTAATCGAATGGGCGGAGGTAGGCATGTATTTATATATGTAACCTATTAGTATGTAGTACATAGGATGGGATTTGGTCGGCCGCCTGGATTCGTGCTGGGGGCTCAGTTGGTTCGGGCGGTTGATTGGATTTCCATTTACTTTGCAAACTATTTTTTGAATATGAACTAATTTTGAAGCTCAGTTCTTTAGAGCGCTTTACGTGTAAAATAGAGGTTGCAGTAATTTTTGGAAATACTTTTCTTCCTTGGAATTTGTTTCAAATTGATCTTACTGGCATGCTTCTGTGATTCTATTTAAAATTGTATCAGCCTGAGCGTTTGGCTGCTAAACCAAAAATATGTTTAATCCATGATTAATGTCACCAGTTTACCACGGTATTTGTCACAACAACCTGTCTTTACACAATTGAAACATGTAATTTTTAAAAACTGTAAATTTTAACTTAACAATAAACATTGAGTGTAAAATAAAGCTTTTTAATATAAGTTTCTAAGAAACTCGCTTTATTATATTTTATGATCGCTTTTAAAAATGATCTTTGTTAAAGGATATGAAATTTTACCTTTAATAAAAGTTCCGAACGATCATAAAATATAATAAACTAAGTAATTATCCCTGTTCAAACAAGCAATATTTAAAATTCCCGCTCATTCAGTGTGAAGGTTTATGATGGGCATTCCCTAGATGGCGCTACCGGTAAAGAAATATTGTCGCTTTTTTTTTCTACTGAGTTTTCATTCTTCTCCTGGTAAATGTGTTCCGTGACCACAACAGGCAACAGCTGTCAAGTTTGACAATTGAATGACAGTGCCACCATACCAACATTCTGATAAGAAAAAGTCCATACACGAAAAAATTGTCCCAAGTAACAAACAACAGATAATCCACTCCGCGGGTCGAGTGACGAATCGGTTACTATCGGTTTGTTACATCTCTAAACCCTAAGGAAAGTAAAAAATTGTCAATGGTTCAAATTTATCGCGATCTCATAAATCCATTTCGTAAAAATAAATAAAACAATTTCCATATCGTAAGGGAAATTCTTTAAAAAAAGAGAAAATCCGAAACCGTGTGATTGTAATACACATGAATCCTACGTGATTTTGTCCACAAGTATGTATAATTGAATATATAGAGCAAGGGTTATGGGAAAGCTAGAGGCCAACAGCAGCTGACTCACCACTGTTGATAGTAAATAATGTGATTCGAGATGTTTTAATCAATTCTTCTTGCTTCAAAACATCTATAAATTTATAATCTAATGGGTATATCATATATAAATAGGTACTGGTTCCTCGCGCAGGCTGATTTCATTTAATTCATTTCATTTATTCTGTATTACAACATGCACTACATATGGGTAAGAAAGTTTGAAAATATTTTATTCCCAAATTGACCTTTGTAACATCTTCATTGGTCATCAAATTTTATTCGCAAATTGACCTTGGTAACATCTTCCTTGGTCATCAATCGTCACATTCTTCATGTAGTTGCTATAATATTCATTATAGACCTCCCCTGTGGTCTACTGGTTCGAGTACTCTACCACTAAACTGGAGATCAAACCCTGTAATAATCAAACATTTGTTTTTGGTTTGAGTGCTTCAGAAGGCATGCCCATACTTGTGTCCAAAGAATGGTGATTTCATGCTGGGAAGTGATAATCATCTGTGAAGATCTTTATTAAAATTGGTTTATGAAAATACAGTTAAATATAAACAGAAAAATATGAGATAAATAGTTTCTAATCTCACATTCACCTGTTAAAACTTTAATAAACAATGGTACTGATTTGGTGAAACACATCTTAACTTATTTGACAGGGCTAAACTTAATTTAAGCGTTCTGTCCTTGTCTTTTCGATAAAGAAAAAAAAAGACAGAACGCTTAAAACAAGGTTAGTCCTGTCAAATAAGTAAAGACGTGTTATGCCGAATCGATACCAATGTGTTAATTTCTATCTAAAATTCTAAATCTTATACAATTACTAATGAATGCCTGAGACTACTGTTCATTGTAAGAGACTCAAAATACAAATAGATTGAAAAAGAAGTTTTGAAATCGGTTCTGTGGTGCCTTGCTAAACTAACAAGCCAAAAATTTGTCTTTATTATATGATTCAATAGTTTCAATTTAGTGTTACACAATTTTACTTATTGGACAGGACTAAACTTAATTTAAGTGTTCTGTAGAAAAAACAGGACAGGACGCTTAAAATAGATATTTGACATTTTAAGTGTTCTGTAGAAAAAACAGGACAGGACGCTTAAAATAGATATTTGACATTCATCACCAATTTCAAGGTAATATTTAATTTATATGACAAATCATGATTGCAGTGCATCACTTTCGAGTATATTTTGTTTTTAGTACCCACCTCTACATTTATGATGTTTCTCATAATTGTGTCGATTCGGTGTAACACAACTTAACTTGTTTGACAGGACTAACCTTATTTTAAGCGTCCTGTCTTTTTCTTTATTCATCGAAAAGGCAAGGATAGAATGCTTAAATTAAGTTTAGTTCTGCCAAATAAGTTAAGATGTGCTACACCGAATCGACACCAATGTCTATGATCCCAAGTTAGTGTCATCTGTCTTTCAGTAAATGTTTTATTACTTTTTTCTGACCTATCTTAAACAAACTCATTGTGAATAAGTCTCAAGGCATTAGCAACTTGGGATGATAGTACCAAAAGATAAATAAATATCCTGAACCTTGACAGTTGTCTATAAAGACATTGATATTATAATTAAAACCTTATTTACTACTTAATTCTATACTATTGCATTCTAAATTAGGAGCAATGTTTAATTAAATTATGAGAGCAAGTCTGTTTTAGGAGTGGGCATTCTTGCAATGGACAAATTTTTCCAACAAAAGTAGTTGCAAAATGAAACTAGATAGATGACACATCTTCAGTTAAGATGATGCTTTGCAAGCGAGGAAAAGAGGCAAATGCGTGCATTCCAAACTGTTTGTAAAATATTAATTATGGGAATGGTCAAAAAACCATTCAGGTCCCGAAAGTAGCTGCAACTAATTTTGAGACTAGTCTGTATTGCTAGAAAAACAGTCTTGTCTCGATGCGGAAAACACCTGCAACGACCCACCCCTACTGTGAGTTGGTGAGCGAGGAGTGACAGGGTTTTTTTTTTCTTTAATATGTATGTAGAAGTATAGATTATTATTATTTATAGTATGATATGACTATTTTTATGTATATTTTATAAAAGGAATATTTTTGACATCATTATTTGCTAGGGGTTAAATTAAAAAAATAATTGTTGATTTACGATTTACTCCTTCTAGAACTCGAAAAGACAAACACCTGTGGTACAACAAAATAACTTCTTACTAAATCAAAGAAGCTTAACATTTGAATGGTCGATGCGACAAACACAAATCTCGAGTTATCGTTTTTTATATGTAGTCTAGGAGTAGTTCAACCAACATACTTTTACCCTGAGGATTTATGCTATTTTCGTTGCAGTTGGTCAATTTAAACAACTCCCATAGCTTAATTTCTAAAAGATTTTTTTTTTCGCAGGATATACGCCATTTTAATAATTATTTTTTTATGATTTTTTTTGAATTTTCGAATATGATGTCACTTGGAAATTTTAGGCATTATACCGATTGTGATGTGTGATTGCTTATAAAAGAAAGTGGTCTGTCTCTGTCTGTCTACTCATCTGTCTAATCAGTCTGAAGCAAATTATTATAAATTTATCTTGATAGCAAAGGACAAATTTCTAAACAGCGTTTTCTCAAGTAACGTCACACGAAGGCAAATGGAAGTTGCAGCTTTTTCGTAAAAATATTCATCGTCATGAGGTTTTTTAGACCAACCATTAACCCAAAATCTCGAAATGGTTTTCGAATTAACACACCTTAACATAATG
This sequence comes from Ypsolopha sequella, assembly GCA_934047225.1. NCBI lineage: Eukaryota > Metazoa > Arthropoda > Insecta > Lepidoptera > Ypsolophidae > Ypsolopha > Ypsolopha sequella. The sequence continues at coordinate 18,842,742 of OW203996.1, forward strand.
AGCGAATTATAATAAACCATGTTTTCCTGGACAGGTGACGATGTTAAGCTTTCGCCCGAAACTGGGCTCGGAGCGCAACAGCGAGTGGCGATGCTGCTTCTGTCTCCACGTACGAACCGGCACCTTGCTGCTGGGGACATGGCATTTGGTAACTAGTATTTTTATTAGTCCTGAAGTTTGGGTCCATGGTCTTTTATATGCTCAATATACCTGACACAAAATAATCACAATCAAGTATCTTTAATCCGTAATGAATCCGTACCCCTATTATAAATGCGAAAGTGTGTTTATCGGTTGTTGGTTTGTCCTTCTTTCACGCAGCAACGGATCGACGTGATTTTTTGCATAGTGATAGTTTATGGGCCAGAGAGTGACATAGGCTACTTTTTATCCCGGAAAAATGCAAAAATAAGTACAGGCGAAGCCACGAGCAAAAGCTAGTTACTCTAAAACTCAAACTGCCTCAGAATAACAGAGTTCTATATATATCATATGTTGGCAGCACAGATATACGAGTAGATGACAAAAGGGAGAGCAATGCTCTGCCTTCACAGATATTGACTCCTATAACTTTGACTATTGACTTTGACTATCTTACGACTCCTAAAATTCAAACCGCTGTCAACCGTTTTCATTGTAAAATGTGACACACTTGGTTTTAATTGATTTTGATGCACTTGCGTCATCTATTTAGATCAATGTCTGTGGTTGGCAGTATGTGTATTTCAATCCATCATTATTCCTTATAATTCTAAGAGAACAAAAAACCTTTTATTTTTTTATTTGCATTGTTAATTTTATTTAAACAAATGGTACGGTACGAACGTCATGCTATGGATGATGCATATTACCTTTTATTTATGTATGTTAAAATAAACAGAACCTCCTTTCATATTTCTGTAGGTAACTTCAATTTAAAACTCTTCATCCAAAATTCCAAGTAATAAAATAATGCTTGCTGAAAATGGCTCGTATATAAGATAATTTAATACAATACCAATACAATATGTTTGTCTAACAATTAGAGATTCCTCGTAAATATTTTGATATATTGAATACCATGATGTGATTGAATAATGATTCCAGACTTCGCATCTTCACAGACACCTCTATGATTATGAATTAGGTAGATATATATATATTTTTTTCAAAACAAAATATTGTGTAGAACGATAAAAAATTGAGTTTTGAAAAAATCTGCACCCCAGGCATACCTAGCCACTGCGAGCACGTACGCGTCGATTAGATAAAATTTGACAGATAGAATCGATAAATTCTAAACGATAACCCTTATTACAATGAAATAAAAGTTACATTTTCATTTATCGAATTGATGTCGAGTCGATACGAAGTTCATGCTAGTACCCCAGGTCATTTTAGGAGAGGGCCAGCTCAGTCCCCTGATGCGTATATGCGTTCAGACTACAATGCGGAAAAACCTAGAACTTGCTACGTCAATCATGTGGTAGCAAACAGAGGACCCCAGGTCATTTTAGGAGAGGGCCAGCTCAGTCCCCTGATGCGTATATGCGTTCAGACTGCAAAGCGGAAAAACCTAGAACTTGCTACGTCAATCATGTGGTAGCAAACAGAGGACGCGACACCTCTATGATTATGAATTAGGTAGATATATACATATATATTTTTTTCAAAACAAAATATTGTGTAGAACGATAAGTAATGGAGTTTTGAAAAAATCTGCACCCCAGGCATACCTAGCCACTGCGAGCACGTACGCGTCGATTAGATAAAATTTGACAGATAGAATCGATAAATTCTAAACGATAACCCTTATTGCAATTAAATAAAAGTTACATTTTTAATTATTGAATCGATGTCGAGTCGATACGAAGTTCATGCTAGTACCCCAGGTCATTTTAGGAGAGGGCCAGCTCAGTCCCCTGATGCGTATATGCGTTCAGACTACAAAGCGGAAAAACCTAGAACTTGCTACGTCAATCATGTGGTAGCAAACAGAGGACGCGATTGTTCTAGCCCACTTCGTCCGATAGCCGCTAGCTCGGGCACTTTCCCGACTCCTCGACATGAGAAACCCGCCCCTGTCCGTACGTCAACATAACATTCCGTACAGATGCTGCACCTCATCGCCCTCGGCTTCCTGATGGCCATCATCCGCAATCCAGTTCTCCTGGAAGAGCTGGAGCGCGATAACGCCGCATTGCCCGACTGGAGCGACGTGGGGCCCGCTCTCCCCACGCCCCTCTCGAAGATCGAGCCGTCCCCGAGCCCGTTCACCGGTGCGCAGCACACTGCCGCCGCTGCGCCCAGGGACCATAGCCTGGCCTATCGTGAGTGTCTACTAGTTGTATTCTTACTTGTTAGTGCATATTGCTTTTTGTATTGGGATTTATTTTTGCAGTTATATTCATACTCGTAACTAACGCAGACATTTTGCCCATTTCATCTTGCGGATTTCGCAGTGTTTCTTGTTTCTGATCACTTACCAAGTTTCCGGTATGAATTTGGCTGCATAAATCAAAGTCATCTTATAGGTGTCAGCAACAACATTATATAGGTATAATATATTGCCTAAAGCCTTAAGAAGTGTTGAGATTTATCAATAATGCAAATTGCTGGTGTATTTTATTTGATTGTATAACACATCACATTTAATTTGACTAACAAATCGACACTAGGCTACATTTCAAATCTTGAACCCAATCACTTTGCGATTAATGTTAAACTTCAGTAGCCTAACGCAAAATGCATAACTTAACTTTGTATTTCTTGTTTAAAAGTTAAAAATTGAAAAACATTTGATATGTGTCAGTTGACGCCAATAGTTCAGTATTAGTGAGGTTTACTCATGATCTTGTCCAAACAAAGTGAAAACAGCATTTTAAGTTGGTTTGGAGAAGATCATAACTAATTGTGCATTAAATTTCAAACTATTGCTTTATAAACCTCTCTAATACTGAACTATTGGCGTCAATTGCCAGACCAAAATGCTTTACAATTTATAATTGTCTAAACAAGATTAACAAAGTTAAGTAAATAAATTGCAGCAAGGGTCAAAATATTTAATAATTTGCGGGTTTTCGGCACGTTTTCGGTGGACTTTCCGACAAATACGTGAACTTTTGTCTAATATTTTGGGTAGGTACAGATACGTTATTCCTTCAACAACAAAGCGAAGGTATATTTTCCGAGAAACATAGTTTTTTATACAGTAAAATATTCGGTAGAAATATCCCAATAACTAAAGGACTGATCAAAAACAAAAATACCCAGTATAGGAAAACATCTTAAATTATTTGTATAAGAAGAAAGAAAAGTTGATTTTTTTCAAACAAACCTTAAATAAAAATAAAAGAAATTTCAGTCAGTTTGCTGCATTGCGAGAATCTTATTTTTTATAATATTTTTATTTATACGAATCAATAATTAAATAAAATACTTTATAATTATAAAATTACACAGTTTAAGATATATTTCGGGTCCGACCTGGACCCGGCATCAGTTAAATATACTAATCATAGAAATAGGTATTTTTATGATTATAAATACCTAAATAATAAATACCTATTTCTATGATTAGTATATTTAACTGATGCCGGGTCCAGGTCGGACCCGAAATATATCTTAAACTGTGTAATTTTATAATTATAAAGTATTTTATTTAATTATTGATTCGTATAAATAAAAATATATATAAAAAGCTTACCAAAAGTGAATATATTTTATACCATTTTTTATAATAAGGTTTAGTTAGTAATTTTTTCGGATCAGTTGTCAACTTACGATAGTCGCATACTTATCGCGGTAATTTGTCTTTTTGCATGTGTCAAGCAATCCTTAATTCAATAATGCCAATACTATACCGCACAGAATCACTTACAGACTTTAAGCTCATACAATTTTAAATATTCTTTTGATGATTTTTCACAGCGACCACTCTATCGTTATCGAGTTAAAAAAGGATTTAGAATGGAGTACAATATAACAGTAACATGTCTCATTCTCAAATTACTAAAAGAGCACGCGCTTCGAGCACTAACCTACCCAATATCACAGGGAATGTCCTTTAACTACGTGACGCATAAAGAGGTCGACGGAATGTCAGCGTAACGGCTAATCTCATGAACTTATAGTCACTGATAAAGTGGTCGTGCATGTCACGTACAAGCCTATAAGTATTATACCCATGTAATATACAAAAAGTCACGTAAAAGCTGAACCTAAGAACATGAATTTTGGACTATAGGTGCCTTTAATGACGTAGGAGATATTTGCTGAGAGGGAATTTTGGTAAATTGCTATAGTATTGGGAGTAACGGAATCCACGCGCGTCCGCTATTAAGGATGTATAGCGGGGAGGGTTGTGCTAAAAAAGGTACTAAATTTACGTCACAGTTGAAGGACAACCCCACAGTAAAAAAATGGCTTAAAGCTGCATGGGTAATGGCAGTAGCGTAAAGTACGAGTCGAAGCTAATGCGGTCGGTTCTGGCGGTAGATGACGTGGATATGGGCGCGCTGCTTACAGTGTGCACCCTCGCCATCACATTGATGCTGATGTACGGAGCGGCGCGCGGGAAGCCGGCGCATCTGCTGCCCTTCTTCTGTCTGCAGATCTTCGACTTCGCTATCACTGTGTGAGTTCTCTCTCTTTTATTTATGTCTGTAATTCTGAGAAGCTGGAGTTAGAACCTCCTCCCTCAGGTCTCGAATCCAAGTATGTGAAGTTAATTATAGAATGCCTAGTTTACACATGGTTTTGATGGCTTTCTCCAAATCCAAGCCTTTCTCCTTATCGTAGGAGAAAAGTGGGTATTTGACAGTCCGAACTCCTCTGATACCCACACGGGATACATATCGTCAAGAGACATTTTATTCTTTTGTTAGATTTTTATTTTTATGCAGTTTCCAATATTTAATTTATTCTGTGAAGAGTGTGCCAAAATAACATTCCTTTTGTATTATTTATAATTCAAGTTTAGGCTTGTTTTGTTTCGACAACAGCCTGGGCATAAATACGTAACATAAAGGGAGTTGAGTAATTTCCTCAAGACACCATGAATAAAAGAATGAATGAATGCAATGCACTGATCCCAGCGTGGCTTAACCAGACTCGATTAACGAATTAATTCGAGTATTTACACTAGCCCGTGAATCTAGTAAAAACTAGCATTTAGAACCCGTTTTATGGGATTATATAGGAACCATTGCATATCAATAGTAGACCGGGGGGTGCTGTAATGGTAGGGAAGACCGTGCCTTCAGGATGTGGATAGGATAGTAGAGAGTACGAGTACGCCTTGGATTTGTGGAAAGACGGGTAATATTTATCTATGGATGGTCATCTTTTGGCGACGATGAATCAGCGATCTACGATCACTTGGATATCGTGAGGCCGCAAGCCAAGCTCCTATGACGTACATATTTTTTCTACAGCTAGTTGTTTACATTAATAGAAAGACCCCAAAGCCGTAAACTTTTTCGTTGGCATTATCTCGAGTCGATTTTCAGGTAACACTTTCTCACCTTTGGTGATTCGTACTACTAATGCAGAGCACGTAGTGAACCCCATTTCTCTCGCAGGCTGACGGCGACAGGCTACTTGTGTTACCTGCGCTCCATCCACCGACTGGTGGCGGAGACGCGGCGAGTCCCGTGGCGCGCCGAGCTGCTGCGTCTGCCGGCGCCGGCGCTCGCCTTGATCGTGCTCACGAGCTTCATGCTGGCCGTGCTGCTCAAGGTATCTGTACTGTCTATCTGTCCGACTGACGACGAGGCTACCTGTGTTACCTGCGCTCAATCCACCGACTGGTGGCGGAGACACGGCGCGTGCTCACGGGCTTCATGCTGGCCGTGCTTCTCAAAGTATCTCTACTGTATATCTGTCCGACTGACAACGAGGTTACCTGCGCTCTATCCACCGACACACAGAGGTGAAAAATCCAAAAAAGCTGGCCAAAACCTATTTTTTTCAAATTTGTCATAGGTTGGGTGAAAGATTGTTCCTGGTCCAATTATAGGGATAGAGGGATAGTGTGGGCAGAGAAAAATACAAAATATCCTTTTACCTCTGCTAAAATAGGTCAAAAATGAGCTGGGGTGGTTAGCTTTTGGGTAACAATTCATATGGATCTAAAAATATACCTAAGTGTTAAAAAATAACTATCCCCTCCTTTCTCTTACACTAACTCCCTTCCCCCTTAATTTCATACAGATAAATAATATACAAAAATGAAATGCAAGTCTTTCATAATCAAAAAATATATATAATTGTGTTTAGTTTATTATACAGTGTCAATTTCAGGATCCTCTAATAAATTTAACACACTTTGAAACAAAGGTAGAAAAGTTTTCTCAGATCACTTATAAAAGGGTCAGATGACACCATTAGTCTTTGATACGTGTCTACCATACACTGCTTTCGAAAAAAAAAATTGGAAAATTGCTCCCTGTATTTTCTCACATCTTTGTTTCTGCTCTTTTGAGCAATAGCTACTTCCGAAGTTTCAATTATCCTTAAGCCATAGAACAGTATTTTGTGGAACGTCGTAGGCATATTAAACCATGGATAATGGAACACAAAAGTACATGCTGTTTTCAAGCAGAAAATCTTAAATTTGGCAGCATTTATTTTATATCCACTTGCCATGAACTTCAAAATTGAATGAAGCCGATTTAAGAGATTCAGGCTGATACTAGATATTTCAGTTATTTCCTCTGCATGCTGAAACATATTTCAAGCCGTGTTTCCATCTGTAGACACCCCTCCACCCTGCCTTGGTTTGTCTATATTATGTAGACCAAGTTTTTCCCAAAAATCTTTGAGCGATCACTGGTTTCTTCAAACTTCTTGGAAGGTCGGCCACCTCCTTGGTTGCAGGCTGAATGCACAACAGGGAAAGTAACATAGGCATTGAACCAATTTTTGTTTTTGTCGGCGCACCCTGTAAAATTGTCATGTGCTTGTTGGAGTTTGGTGTTGTAATCTGACACTAATCTTGTTAACAACCACTTGGTTTCGTGTGAAAAATCGGTGACACGTAGAGCATTTTTCATCTTTTCTTGCAAGTATGTCCGTTTTTCGTGATGCTATCGAGAAGCATACTCTCTATAATAGCTGATAAGAGTGTATCTGCTAAAACAGGCTTCTTCGTTAGTTGATCCTAAAACAATTAAAAAACAAAAATTTGCAAACATGACTAATAAAATAAAATTTTTGTTAAGGCGACGGTTTCGGACGGGAAAATTTTCAGTGGTTTTAGCAAGACTAATGATTACTTTTTGTAACAATGTTAACATTAAAGCCGGATGTGCCAGGAAATTCAACTTTATCATTTCATGAAAATTACTAAGCAGAAAAAAATAATTTTCACGACGTTTTAGTGGCATTAATGTTTAAAAAAAATTAATTAAGTATCTAAAATAAATAATAAAAAATAGATAATTACCTTCTGGAGTAGAATCCATCGCAAAAACACAAATTTTCTCTAAAACTTCCGAGTAAGAAATTAATAAACGCAAGACTTAAAATTGTCGTAAACACATCCAATTTTGAACAAGTTCAACTTTGGACTGATGTAAAAATGACAACCCGTTTTTCAGGTAGCCCTAATTGCTGTGAACCTTTTCATTGTTTATTCAGGTAGTAATTTAAATTATTTTTTACGTGTTTCGAGAATTTTTACGTTTTTAGGTTTCGACCAGCTTTTATGGATTTTTCACCTTCGTGCGACAGTCACAAGCACAAACCCTTAACATGGTAGCCAGTGAGCAAACGAACAATAAAAGCAACGATCACAAACCTGAACGTAATTGCAGGGCTACTGCATCAGCATCGTCTGGCGCTGCTACAAGTACCTAACGATGCGCACGCACGCACTGCAGAGCCTCACGCCGTTTGTGATCTCGAGCGAGGGTGGCGTCACGCTGCCGACCTCCTCGCAGGAGCAGTACCCCGCGGCGCCCGCGCCTGACTACTCCAGCCTGCTGCCGGATTACGAGGAGGCGGTCAAGCAGACCCCGCCGCCCTCCTACAGAGCCGCGACTATGATGGCGGCCGCCGATCCCGCGATTCTCACTGTAAGTGCTCACCTCACGATATTTTTCTTTATTAGTGATTTATTAGTGATATATGTAGATATCACGATAAGCTAGCGCCATCTAGGGGGTGAACGTGTAACCAGGGACTAATTACTGTTCTAAACAATGTTTAGGGGTGGCTAAACTTTTGCGGTGTAACTACAAAACGGTGTTTAACTTTAGACAGTGTTTAAATCTGTTGCTGTCGCTCTTTTACAATATGAAACAAAAGGTGAAAACGACAGATTTAAACACTGTCTAAAGTTAAACACCGTTTTGTAGTAACACCGTTGAAGTATGCAGTATAGATGAAAATTCAAAATATCCCAGGTGATCAACCGTCATTAAAGATATCAACTGTAACGCAAAAATCTATATTTTTAAATTCAATATAATATCCCTGGTCGTCTACCGTTATTAAAGTTTAAACGATCGTCAACGCAATTATTATTATTATTGTGCTCGAGAGATAAATATGCGCTTTTTTTTCAACTTTTTTTCTTGGCGTGCTACCGCGGTTGACGTCTTTGCTACCCCTGTTATACCTATATTTACTATTACGTTCTACTATTTCCGTCAACTTGGATGTTGGGTGTATATTAATGCAAGGCTGACGTCGCATTAACAATCAAAGCTTTGAGGAGGATGTGGGGATAGTAACCAGGCTGATAGATCTGACACCCGCCTTCTTAGTTAATGTGCATTGTATATTTAGCGATGAGGCTTTGGTGACCGACTGTTGACTACAGCTCGACTAAATTCCCCGGACTGTTGATAGGCAACTGGAAAGACTTTATGTTTTCTTAAGTTTATGTTTTTTTTTTTTATTATTTACTTAAATGGTTAGTATTACAGAAAAACTTAATTAGGCCTATCCTAGGGTTAGTAAAATACAAAAATAGAGAAAAAAAAAGAATTTGGGACTAATAATACCCAAAGCAGGCTTCCGACACATTAACAGATTCTTTCTCAGACTGTAAAACTAACAACTTAGCACATAATAATAATTTGAATATGTGTGCTCCGATACTAGAATTCTCCGTAACACGGAAGCACTATGAAGTTATTTTCGCCAAAGGGCGCCCAGTGCTATAAGTAATATAAACAGTTATTTTATTTTGTAAATTGTATCTAAGTGTACGATTAGTTTATGATATCATATATAAATATACGATTAAGTGTAAATGTGTTACCTAATGGGAAATAATTTTTCTATAAGTGATAAATGAAGTTTTCGCTTATATGTATGTTATATTTATTGTTTACAATATTATGCGATATACGCGCACTTCGCCGTAGGCCGTCTGTCGAGCTCTGTCCCGGGGCGTGTCCCTGGCGCCACCGCGGTTGCCCCCTCGCCCCGCTAATCAGTCAGGCCGCGACAGCAACAGTGACTACACTGAAAAATAAGGTAGCATTCCAATACGCCTGGGGTAAATGTAAAATTTACTGTGAATTTAACATTTCTGACAAAGTTTATGAACGACTTCAAGCTGTTCAGTTTCACTCGGTGGTTGTGGTACGGGTGACAGTTAATTTTTACTTTTACCCGGTGTTTAGGAACGCTACCTAAGCAATGCAGTAAATACCACTCCAGCACTATTACCGTACTTCTCTGACGTGAACGCGAGCCTGGAGTGCGCAGACGAAACTTGGTATACCATTTTTTTTTATTACTAGAAAGTACTCTCTATCTACATGCTAAATTATTAAAAATTAAGGTAACTTCTACTTTTTCTATCACATTTGGCATCTAGGAAGTGCTTTACATGGTAATAATAGTAGTTTATGCTACAAGGGCGAAAAGGAATAAATTACGAGGACTTTAAAACTTAGCCAAGTAATTTATTGCTCTTACGCCCGTGTATCATACTATGTTTTTCAATGCATAGTGTGAGGAAATAAAACAAATATAATCTTGTGAACGTTAAATTATGATTGGCTCAAAAGAACTGTATCCAGAGCCGATAAACAGTGGGAAAAAAAAGTATAACATTTATGGTACACAGGAAAGGCTGCAGGTTAGCCAACCAATGTAAATAAATAAATAAATAATTCTAGGCCAAAATAATCAACTTTCTGTTCGGTTTTGATGCATAAAAAGTGGGCCTTTATGAGCACTTGCATTGAAAATAAATAAATGAAATATTATGTTAAACCAAGTTTCGCCTAGGAAAATTACATCTATGATGTAAACGCCACCGTAATAAACACTTCATAGAATACGGTAATTTAGCTGCAGGTGATTAAGACAAACCCTTCTAATTGGAAGCTTATATCGAGCAGTGAATTTCTGGTTTGACCTAAAATCTGACAAGTGTAAATCGTTTCGCAGCCGGAGACGCCCGAGACCCCGTCCCCCGTGACCTCCGCCTCCCCCGCCGCTAGCAATACGGTCGTGATGCTGCCGCAGCGAGGCGGACACGACACCGTCTGAATCTCGTTACTAACTCCCGGGTATAAGGTCCAAATACCGCTGGCAGCGTTATCTAAATAAGACTTGCGCTACAAAAGAATCTGTCAATATAAAACTTACATATTTCCCGGAATTCCGGTCCGATTTTGAAGCTTTTGCGGCAGTAGTTGTCAACTACAGTACAATAAGGCCGAGCTTTAAGTGCGCATATGACAGTTGATAACACATGGGTATTTGAGATCTATAAATGACTCTTTTCGAAATATAGCATTGTGTGAATATAGCTGAATTCAATCGTACTAAAATTGCTCTTGTGACCTTTATGATAAGGTCCATTGTTACTGTTAGTTATGAGCTCTTTGCGGAAGCAACGCAACACGCGAGTCATAATGAGCCCGTCTCCTAAATTAAGATTTGCGATTAAAAAGCTAAAAACAGCAGTAAAATTATTTTTGTATATCTCAAAAAATTACTAAGTTATTGGCAATCAAAGTGAGCTTAACGGCATGTCTCGTGACGTCATCCGACACGATTTCATACTAAAAGTGATAAATATCGCTAACTTTGGTAATAATGGGAATTATTCAAAAATTCAAAAAGTTTTATGCTTTGCTGTAGCTAATTAATCAGTTACTATAAATTACTATATAAATATATTACTATAAAGGGAACTATAGGTCATTAGTAAACAATACTTCGTGTTATTTAAGTTTTATGTATGACTGTTTGTTCCTTAATAAAATAAATATACTCATGTTTCACTATAGGAGACGTGTCCATTTGACTTAAACTTCACGACAAGTTCTCTAGTTTCAATACCGCTTCAGCTGTCATTTTCGTGTTCCATGTTCTCATGGACCGGCAGCGCTGTTAGCGTTATGTGGATCTTTGCCCGACACTCCATCTATACCGATATTCTACCATAACAAATGTATTAAACTGGCTTATGTATAGACGCGGTCATTTTAAAACAGGGTCTTCAACCTTTTTTAGCTGGAGGGCCAATAATTTATTCCAGCGGGCCTATTATGTATCTCTAGTTGGCAACTGGACTAGGTGCCTATCATCAAAAACATAGATATACTATCGAATTCCGATTGTCCAATGATACATTCGCACTTGAAGTGACGACACAGTTCGTTAATAGTTCAATACCCAATAAAGCCAATTTTGAAATTTCTGTTTTTATCTATGTTTTTGATAATACGCACCCAGTTCAGTTGGCAACCAAAGATACAGAATAGGGGGCAGGTCTGTCAAAGGGCCGCAGATTGCCGCACGTAAACATACCACCTCAACAATAATTTAAAACCAAACAAGTGAATTAAAAATGTCTTATAGAATAGATGAAAATTTCCTTAGCCTCTGAGGGCCGCAAAAAATGTCCCGGCGGGCCGCATGCGGTCCGAGGACCGCTGGTTGAAGACTCTTGTTTTATGAAAACCCTTGTTTTAAAACATGTCACATTGTTCCGTTCACAAAATGTAAAAGTTGTTCACTTTAGTCACATTTGTTATGGTATAAAATGGAAACCAAAAAAATATTGTCAAAATAATTACGATTACTGTTTGTGATTTTGCTCTTTCTCCTTGTATATTGTTATATTACTGTAGATTTAATGTTTGTTTGTATGGGTTCATTTTCTGTGTATTTTGTTTTGGCGGACTTCATTATCTTAACAATTTTACTTTGTTATACAGTTCGATGTGTAACCTTGATTATGCATTGTAAATCAAGTCTCAGTACCAAAAATTATTTTAGCTGATTTGACATTTTAAAATCATTAAGGGCCTGTTTCACCACTTCCAGATAAGTGCCTGATAGTTATATGTGACATATAACGCATACAAAATGTGTTCCATTTTTAAACTTATCTTCTGGATATCACTTATCTGGAAGTGGTGAAACAGGCCCTAAACAAAATAGAAATGTCAAGATGTGTATGCCGTCTTTATGCACTTAATGTACTTTAACTTGTATACCCTAATTCTAAATTATTATTACTTGTAGATATTTGTAAATGTACATGAAATCGAAATTGTGGTGGCACCTTTACAAGAGAGTTTATTTTCAGATATTATTGGACGAATCGAGTAGTTCACCTAGACAGTGCCATTGCGTTACGTTTTTGAATTTTATTTTTGTAACCATTGTTTTTTTGTTCCTTAAATAAATCTAGCCGTAATTTTACCTAAGGTTAATCTCATTAATGATTCGTATGAGCATTTTCAAATAATACATTCCTGATATCATCTATGACATTTCTTCAAACGTTGTTGATTTCAGATATTGTGAAGAAAGCAAGTTAAAAAAAGTATTCGAATTGTCAATTTGATATTTTATGTCGTAGTTAACTACCGTCCATTCTGGTATTCATATAGTTCTATCCAAAAATCATTCAAGTTCCTAAAATAAATATTGAATGCCCTTTAACAACAGCTATATAAATAAAAACAGTCAACGCTATAAAATGGTCAAGTAAATACTATATGTTTATGGTGCCTTACGCCATTATTGATTTTATATATCATCGACGCTATGTAAGAAACATTATGGTGTATTCGATTAAACATAGTATACCTAACATACAAAGCTAATCAGTGTTACCACCCTCGGCTTTTGGTTTTCCCCTAACTCCTTTTAAAAATCCCCTAAATTTTACACTTTTTAGACATTTTTCCCCCAAGCGTATAATTTAAAAGTAAAACACGATTGAAGATTAACTTTTATTGAATTAACTATAAAGTTTATCAATTAAATTACTATTCTTAAATACCAATTTCAGTAACTTTAAATAGTCATGAATAGCATCCATTTTTTAAGAATCAAAGTCAAAATAGAAAAAAGTCTTGCCAAAAATATATATTATTAGTGCTAGCGATAGAGAACTGCATACCACGTTCCGATATATGCATTCTAAACCCAGAATTCGTCCCTAAAACTTCCCCAAAAAAAACCAAAATAATTTTAAACCCCAAAAAATCCCCTAAACAATTTTATATCCCAAAAAATCCTCTAAACATGAAAAATACCCTAAGGTGGGAGCACTGAAGCTAATAACTAGAATAAATCGAATAAATCTTCAAATAAAAAGGTAGAAAGTCTAGCTAAGATGGTGGGTAAGTTAGGGATACACTTGTAGCCTCCTAAACATAATAAGTATTGTAAGTAGTTTCACAATGGCCTAAACCTGTACAAAATATCAAAATTATTAATGTACTTAACATAGTACATTCCTTCATGTTAGAACTAGGTTCAGCTATCCTTTCTTGTCCTTGTATTTTATTATATTACTTGCTATTTCCGTGTTTTCACTAAAAGTTACTGTGAAGCCTAACAAAGTACATGTAGTTATAATAATCGTTTGCACTTTGTTGCTAGATCGGTGTGTAATAAAATAAATAACTTAGCGTGGGTTCTACCTACTAAATTATTGAGCTAATGTAAGATAGGTAATCGAAATCAAAAATAAATCTTATTTGAAAAACCTACAATGGTTTTAATGATATTCCTTCGTGAATCGTTAATTCAACAAGTCTGATATTAGGTCTTTACTTATGAAATTGCCGTTTTCTCATACTAGCTCTGGTTTGAAGTTCGATAGATATGTTGCCTTCGACTTGGAATTCTGATTTTAAATTAATGTCATAATAAAGTTCTAAATTCGTAGCGGGGGCGATGAGTCCTGCACTGATTCTCGGTAATCGTGAATATTGTGCACTTCCCCCCGGTCAGTCAGCCCAGTCAGGACAGCTTCTTAAAGTAGAGCCGAACAGCTTCAGCGTTCTGACACATAAACTGGTCCAGTGAAGGGAAGTTGGAGCTCGTCGCAATCCCTGCTTTTCGTTTCATGTCTTCGGTTGCAGAGCAGTGGAGTAGCACATGTTCCACTGACTCGTCCTCTAGAAGACACCCTCTGCATAGAGGGATAATAAAGTTATGAGTACTTGGATACTTTGGGGACAAATACGTAGGTAATAAAAATGGAGAAAAATTTACAAATCGTCGGAGACAGGAAAAAAAAATCTAAATACTTTTTCCGGTGTAGTTCGAACCAGAGATCTCTTTCCAGGCAGACGCTCTTCCAATTAAGCTACTAACGTGCTTAAATTTCGTCAGAAGGCAATTTAATTTGCTCGTGAAAACTCGCAGACATCTCCACATCACCAAAGGGTAACTGGTAGAGAAAGAGAATGCTCAGTAACATTCAGTTCGCCTCTGTGCATTGTATATTTTTGTGCAATAAAGAATTAACATACATACATACAGAGATGATAGATAAATCGATTTTTCGCACCTGAAATTTTATCCAAATCCTTAGAGCCGTTTTTTAGAACTCGATTACAAATGTTTACAAATATTGCTCGTTTAAGAGGCTATGCGAATTTTATTTTTGTCACTGTCACTCCAAGCGAAAAATTGCGCAGTGCGAGAGAGGTGGATTCAGGGCAAAAGGGAAAAAAGTTGGTTTTATATTTTTATTAAAAAAACTAAAATAGCTAGCAACATTTCAAGTATCAAATCTCTAGATTGTTAAAACGCACCTAATAAAATATGTTTGAGTTCTGTATATGGTTCCTATTCGTCAAACGAGGAGAAAAAGTGTGTTTGAAGACCTCATTTCAACAATTATTTCTATCGAGGAAAATGTATCCAAACATGTTTTCCAATTTCAAAACCCTAGATTATATAGTCAAGATGCATATACCAGAAACTGATTATAATTTTCCGTGTGTTTCATGAAATACACAGAAAAGAAACACCCTTATTTTTTTCGCATATCGCCTTAATAGTGTTGGATGGATATAGCTTTCAAAAATAAGTTATTAGTTTGTTTTCTTACACACTGCACGACAGGAGCTTCGATTGGGAACTCTTCTTCATCCACCTTTCTCGCCAGACTCCGCTCCTGCTGTTTTTAGGGTTCCGTACCCAAAGGGTAACCAACGGGACCCAATTACTAAGACTCGGCTGTCCGTTGGTCACCAGGCTATATCTCATGAACCGTGATAGTTAGACAGTTGAAATTTACACAGATGATGTATTTCTGTTGCCGCTATAACAACAAATACTAAAAAACAGAATAAAATAAATATTTAAGGGGGCTCCAATACAACAGACATGTTTTTTTTCCGTTTTTATAGATAATGGTACGGAACTCTTCGTGCGCGAGTCCGACTCGCACTTGGCCGGTTTATTTTTTGTAATTTTTATAACTTAATAAGGGGTAAATTTCAATTCCGCGGTAAGTAAGGCGGCAAAAAGAATGAATCGATTCCCATCCCAAGAATTTCTAAAGCAAAGGCATCAATAAACTTCCAAATAGAATTGCAAAAAGTGCATCAACAATACTGGGATTATTTTAATTAAATATATTTATTGCAAAAAATTGATTTTTTTTCTACATAAAACGGCAATATCATTTGTAAGGATCGCGAATACATTGTCAAGGACATGACCTTGACCTCACACAACTGTTGTCTTTATTGCATGACGGTCCTTTTCACCGCATGTTACTTAACTGATCATGAAAATTCCTCTGAAATTGTATAAATGCAGACATAAATGCCTGTTTCACCATACAGTAGCTTTACATCTAATTACTTATGTATAACTAGACATGTGTCGTCATTAAAATTATTCAATATGAGCTGCAATAATAGAGACATGACTGCATATTGCGGGACAATGACACGTAGGCAGCGCGAGACATTGCGCTCTCTCTCGACGAACGTGGGCTGATATTTGTCAAATCAAAGGTCAAGACGACCCTAATTTACAAACAATGTGTAGTGGTGTACGCATGCGTGGAGCGACAGAGCGGTCGGCGATCTGCAGTCCGCATCGGGGGTCGCGACGTGCACTCGCTATTTATATCGACGACGCCTCCGCACGCGTCGCGCATGCGCCGCGCAGAACTGACGTGACGAAAGTGAAAATTGCACATGATGGCGCCGCTCGGGGCCGGCCGGGCGTCATGCTAGCCGGCGAGGATGGGCGCAGCGGGCCCGCGGCTCCCGCCTGCCAACCCCTCGTGACCATGGCTTCCACGATGCAGCTTGAGTTCACGCAGGCGATGACCGACTTCAAGACGATGTTCCCGGAGATGGACGACGACGTGATCGAGGCGGTGCTGCGCGCCAACCAGGGCGCCGTGGACGCGACCATCGACCAGCTGCTTGCTATGAGCACCGACAATCAGAACGAACGGCTACGGCTAGAGATGGAGCGAGTAGAGGGCGACACGCCGCGCCGCCCGCCGCGCAAACATGCCGCCGCCGACGATGACACTGCGGCACTCGTGTTAGTATACATTTTGGGATTGCCGATACCTCTGGTCTCGAGTTCGCACAGGCGTAAACGGAGAGCGATTCTCAGAAATGGGACCAGAGGTACCAGCATTCGTATTAACTACTTATATACCTACCTGGCTATCTATCATTCATTCATTAATCATTAACTTTATTCTTCTGTTAGGTATTAATGAGGTATTTTTATTGTCTATGGTCTGTCTTCCTCGTATCCGTTTGTCAGATCGATCGGTTAAACTCTTTGTTTTTTGTGCTTGCTTTCTCTAGGTACAAACTTGCATTTTTACAGGCAAACAAGTCATCGCTAACACTTTGCATAAAACAGGTAGTAAAATGTAGATGTATTTACCCACGTATCCGGCACGCAATCGATACATGCAGATGTTTATTACATATTTTGTTCATCATCTTATCAAAACTAATTAAGTATACGTACATACCATTAACCAAGTACTTAATGGAGCTAGTTAGTAGTTACATGACTGTTGTTAGTTACTGACTGACTCAACAATATATCCATATAACGGTCGCAGATTCAAGCTTTCATCAAGTAAATGGTATATTCTAATTTACTTAAGTAACAGATAGCTTATCCAGTAACCTTCGTACCTTGTAATAAGAGTCATTATCTGTTAATGCAACAGTCTACTAGATATGGTATGCGTGTAACAATTGTAACTGATCTATTCTATAGGAGCAACAGGTTCGCATGACAAGCATAAAAGAAGTTCTTGCTCGAACCATTATCTCTGCGTTACTTTACATTAGAAACAGTCACGCTTATTATTTTTTCATTAAAAGAAAATGTTTTGCGAACTCTACATTTATCGTAGATGTAGAGATGGTACAGTGTTTGTCGATACGAGAGATGCACCATTTAAACATATCTTTTCGCACACATTGACCTTTTCAACGTGAATTTAATTATAGAGTTATTAAAAAATAAAACCGGTAAATAGATTGGCTATTCAGGCTGCTTTATCTGTCTAACTAATGTATTGATTTCCAATTTTTGTACATTATTCTTATTTTATTAGGTAACTGCGAAAAAATTTACGCGAGAGTGTATAATTACCGTTTTTTTTTTTTTCAATTCGCGTTGTGCTGAAGAGCTGATCATTGTCAAAAATGTATCATGTAGATACGTGTTTTACAACAGCCCTCAAAATGCCAAATATGGCCTGTATATGATGTGCGCAATACTTATTGGGCTCCCGTACCATAATAGATAAATTCTATACTTACTGTGTTATTTTGTAATTTTCCTTTTTGTATTTTGTCTTGTTTTTCTAAATTCTTGGTCTTTATTTTCTTTAAACTATATAATACTAGCTTTTGCCTGCGGCTTCGCCCGCGCTGATTTTGTTTGAATTTCCCCGGGATAAAAAGTAGCTTATGTCACTCTACGGCCCATAAACTATTTATATCATAGACTAATAGTCTATGATTTATATGCAGAAAATCACATCGATTCGTTGTTCCGTTGCAGCGTGAAAGAAGCAAAAACCAACAAACACACTTTCGCATTTATAATAGGGGTACGGATACAGGGTGTACATATGTCATAAAATTATCTTGATAAACAGTAAAGGTGGCGCACACTGCTTCCATATCACGAAATCGTGGACTTGGAGTTGAATGTCAAGGAATCGAACTGTTATTTTTGTGGTTAACTGCTGACGCCATTTACAGATAACTGATGTAGTTTTTCTGAAAAATGCATTACTTCTGAGAAAAAAATAAGTATTGAATTATTTTTTTATATAAAGAAAAAAATGTTTTTTTCAATCAGTTACTTGCGTGATTCATATTTATTTAAAATGAAACTTGCTACAAATTATTAATAAAATTACGACCAACATTTTATTTCCTAACACTTCGAAAATCTGCGCATTGGAAACTACAAGCACTTGAAAATATTGAATTGAAAAGTCAAGGAATCGAACTGATTTTTTGTGGTAGTACGTACCTACTCGGTTGCCCCTCCCCGCCAATTCATTTTCATCATGTCTGTCGTACACTAGACGATTTATGTCGCCCCCAAAATATCTTGAAATAAATTTTGGAAACAAAAAAATATTTTGTTCATTGTCAGTACGTATCATGTTGTGAATATAACCAACCCTGTGACGGAAGTTGCTGACCAAATCAACATACGGTATTTTGTTCATCGTCAGTACGTATCGTGTCGTGAATATAACCAACCTTGTGACGGAAGTTGCTGACCAAATCAACATTCTGTATAATGATAAATAAAAGTATAACAAATATATTAATCTAAATTATATACATATCTAATAATTTATTTTTTTAATTTCTATTCCTAAACCGAGTCCTAAGTTTTAAGTACAATATTGTATACACAGATTATCTCTGCGATATTCCAAGTAGATAAGAGATCAAGTGACTAGAGTACGGATCACATTGTTCTCACGCCCCATCCTGTCCTGTCTTCTGCCAATCCTTTTCCATGTTCTTTCCTATACGCTATCAAGTCATCTACCGGTGAAACCGGCCTTATGTTAATTATCATTATTGTGTTAGGTTAGCACTATTAATTTATTCCGTGATCCAGTCCAACCTCATTATCACACAAATCGAAGATATTCTTGCAATCAAAATAAACGTGCATCCAGCTTTCCCAAGACCATTTACTTATTATTCATGGTTTATGTACCATAGCACAAAATAACCACATACCTACAGAATGTTTAATCCGAATAACTAGCGAAAACGGCGCACGCATACATAGACGCGTACGTACGACGACGATCTCGAAGATACTCGGGTGAATGCCAGTACGAAATTCTGCCGAGATCATCATACGTACGCGTCTATGCATGTTTGCGTCTGTTTTCGCTCCGTCGTCGTCGAGTTGGCCTTCTGGTTGTATCTATTTTGTGACCATAGCTCGCATTTCTGCGGTCCGTTAAGAAGGTGCTAATAAATCCGGATAGCATATAGGCACTAAATACGCATACTTAGGCGCAATATAATTGAATTGGCGAACAATTGCTAATGCAGTTGCCAGTTGCATAGATATGGTTTACGAGTGGCCACTCCGGTAGCCTTTCATAATGTACTGCATTAGTAGCTAGCTAGTACTTCTGGTAACTATATCCTAATTGCACTTCTGTATTACCGGAGTTTTATCGCATTTGAGATTGCGATTTAGATATAACTTTGATATACCTACTAGAATTGGAACAGAACTGCCGTTTCGTAACTTCGTTTACTGTAGAATTTTGATAAGGTCATAACAAAGTCATAATAGACTAACTGACATGTTTGTGTCCATTTTCTAATGTGCCGATATATCCTGGATAACAATAGATTTTCTACTGAAGATTTCCAATCCATTTATCTTAAAAGCTATCAATGTTCGTGATTGAATAGACAACACAGTCTCGACAAAACGGCCACGACACCGTTTCCAAGAGGTTGCAAGCAGAGAAACAAATCAACTGCCCACGAAGACAATACATAGTTGGCGAGCCGCACCGCCGAGTCATCATCGCTATGCACGAGACAGACTCCTAATGATATCTAACTATATCTACATACCTAACCAGATTGATAAATTAGACGAGTATTATGCTTGGCTAAGTCCAGGAACCGTTTAATCATAATGAAATTTAAACAACGCTGCAGAAGTTTTCCATTCCACGTTTATTACAGGTATTTCATGCTGGCATAACTATTAAACGAGATCTAAGTATTTATCTATTCACAGGCTAATCAGCGTGCCGAGCCATACTTGGGTATACTTAATCTCCAAACGGAGGCTTATTAAAGGCAAGAGTAAAGTTTAAAACGACCATTGTCTTAAATAGGGGTTATAAGATTTTTAGAGTTTTTTCAAACCCATCAACAATAAGTCGGAGGCTCCGTCTGCCCGCGCGTGGAATGACTTGAAAATGGTTAAGCCAATTGACCTCCGAGTAAGCATGTGGATGATGAATTATACGAGGAACAGTATAAATCAAGAGATAATAATAATATTTCGAAAATAATTAAAAGAGGAAGAGGATAACTCTTACATCCAATTTGTACCATGACATGCGACATGTTTAAATTACTTTCCCAAATTATTTTCAAGTGTGCGAATGTCTTTAGTTAATACCTAGGTAGACAAATTGTATGTAATTTCTATCCGTTTCGTCCTTTAACTATAAATTCAACCCATGCTAAATCTACTATGCGTCGCAATCAAGAATGTGATTGACAGTCATATTCATTTGAGACGCATAGTAGATTTTAGCACGATATAACGCTGGTTGAGCCCTATCATTACATACCTATATTAGATTCATAGCATTACCTATAAATCTAACATTTCGAAGATGTTGTGTAATTTTTATATTTTGAAAGAATTATAATGTATATAGTGCATGACGTAATTGTACAGACATTTGTGATTCTACAGAGACGTGGACGACGATTCGGTCCCCCTGTCCGTCAGAAGAAAATGGGTTCCGAGAATGTTGGGCCCGCTACCACCTATGTTCCTGCGGATACCGCCGGGGACGGACGCCAGGGTCGACCTCAGCCTCGATATGGACGACGAGAAGATCGCCGCCTTCCTGCAGAACGAAGAGTTCATGGCGGAGCTGAGGTGGAACCAGGAGTTCATGGCGGCATTGGACAGTGAGCAAGGGAAGGCTAAGGAACATGATGACGAAGCAGACTTCAGGGACAGACTCAAGAATATGGGCAAATGTAAGTACAACTTAATTTAATATTTACTTAAATGTATATTTAAGTAGTACATTACAACAAATCTGTCTCCCTTGGGGAGGGGCGGAAGCTATAGATCTTTTGCTTCTTCCAAACCCATAAATCGACCTTAAAACTTAATATAGCTTATATTACAAAGTGTTACAAAGTTCTGCCACTACAGAAAAAAAAAATTTTTTTCCTTGCTAGAATAATTATTGAAAATATGCTCAAGTAAATGTCTATAAATAGCAAAGAATTTTTTTTACATAGCAAAGTTTTCAGAAACAACGTCTTTTTGTAACTAGAATTTTAACATATGCCAAAACCGGCCATTTTTAGCAAAAGTTAAAATTTTAGCTCATCATCTCGTTGTCTTTTTTTATTGTTTTTGTTGTCTATGAAAACTATGCTATGTAAAAATAGTTCATTGCTGTTTCTAAACATTTACTAGAGCAGATTTTCAATAATTATTGTAGCAAGCAAAAACTTTTTATTTTTTATTTGACAGCATTTCACATTTTGTAAAGCCTTAAGACTTAGGGCTATATAAGAGAAACTAAGAGGCTGCTATTAAGTTTGTCCTCTATCTATAAGAAGTTGCCAAATGTAAATCATTGAAGTGGTTCTGGCATAATAACAGCGTTGTAGTCTACTGGCTGCAACACATGCTGTGTCAGGGCCTACACTTCACTACCCAGCACTTCATGTTTTATTTTGTACCTAAAATGTGTTTGAATTATTTTGTTGATAGTGCTGAGTATATAAATATTATTTATATATATCTAAAGTCCAATTTTCCGGTTTGGGCCAACTAAGAAGGCGGACGTGAAGTTAAAATAAAAAATAAAAAGTGGCCACAGAATAGCCAGAGTGGGAACTGACCCGTGGGAACTTCACGTCTGCCTTCTTGGTGTAGGAAAATGGAAAACGCTTAATTTTATAGTATCCCTCGTAAAGTTGTTGAACCCTTTTTATTGCTGTCTACCTACACTTTGAAAATGGATCGGCCCCACGTATTATATTTTATTGACTCGTAACATCACGCGATTCGTAAAGAATCACAAGTTCACAACAGGATCATAAGGAAGGTATAACTTCCCTGAGGGCCGTTATACTCTATACTTAAAGTGCGCAGGAGTACAGTTATAAAATGATATTCAAGAATAAGACCAGTAAAGGTGCACTCAAAAAATACAGAAAAAAAGTCAAAATGTCACAGAAACTGATAAAAAAAGAGCTTTATTGTTCAAAAACAGAGAGTTGCAAGGGCCCCTGTACCAGACCTGAAAGACCTGATTTACTGGGTGATTAGATTAGGGGTCGGCTCCGCCAAACATGCTCTCGCGTTTGGACAATTTAACTTATTAACTCAGAATCTTTTAAGAAATAAATTTGTGTAATTAGTTAAGAAGTTAAATTACTTTACGTATTTTTCAGATTTGCCCCAAGTCCGTCAAGAAAAAATTCTGAAAGATCACTAAAATCACGAAAAACGTAATTTGGCGTTGCAAACAATTTTTTTTAATGCAGATTGAATATATTTTTTTAAACTTAGTGAGATCAAAGTGCATTCATATAATTTTTTTTCCTTCCGTATTTTAAAAAGTAATTCACAGACATTCAAACTTTTTTGCATGCTTTTTCTGTACAGGAAAAATGTTGAATGTTTGAGTATTTCTTTTAAAATAACAAAAGGAAATAAAAAATTATAAATATCTGGAAAGGCTACTTTCATTTGCTTACTCTATAAAAAAATATTTTATTTTGTAGTTAGATCAGTAAGTAGACTGATCATACTAGTTCCAACGTCAAATGACGTTTTTCGTGATTTTAGTGATCTTTCCGATTTTTTTCTCGATGATTGTGATACTTGTGTCAAATCTGAAAAATACATAATGTAGTTAAACTTCTTAACTAATTACAATAATTTAATTTGTTAAAAATATTTTGATTTATTATGCCAAATTGTCCAAACGCGAAAGCATGTTTGGCGGAACCGGTCCTTGATAGATAATCTCTGAAGTCTCTGACCCACTAGAATAACAAACGGAACATCAATTTTATTTTTTGACTCTTTTGAGCAGAAATGATATCATACATCACTTTTAGCCAATCACGATACCTTTGAAAGCGATGTACGAGTATATTGAAGTTACATAATAAGGGGACAGATTTTGTTGGTTTTTATTTTCGCCACCATAATCCTAATAATTTGCATTGTGTTCGTAATAAAATAAATAATAAAAACCTTTTTAAAACAAGCTTTTATAAAACGGTTAAAATAAGTTTAGATTAGAACTGATTTATGAACTTATCGCACGAATTGAGGCAAACGTTTTAAATGATTACTAGATTTTGAAGTGTACGGAACCCTCGGAGCGCGAGTCGAATTCCCACTAGCCCGGTATTGTTATTAGTAAAACAGCCTATATTTGTTTTCAGTATCCCGCAAGAAGTTCGCACAACTATCCCGGATGTTCTCCCGCGGCGGGTCGCGGAAGGGTGGAGGCGGGGGCAAGGTGCCGGCCCGCGGCCCGCCCGACTCGCTGTTGTTACAGGAGGAGCACTCGGACGATGATGACCGACCCGCCTGCCAACCCGCCAACTCTAACAAATAACCCGCACATGTGGATCTAGGAAATTTATGATAAACAGGCCTTAATGGTAGACACTGGAATACCGTTATAAATAACGTTAATTTTATGTTTTATAGCGACATCCATCGCTTTGTATACTCTAAATATTATTTAAGTGCATTATAAACTAGAAAAGATCAATTGCAAACAAATTTAAATAAATGAAAATTTTAAAAAGCTTGCGACAGCTTGCGTTCACAAGTGCGCTACCGAAATTTGTTCCCAATTGATTTTTTCTAGTTGGTACCTAATGCACTCTAATAATATTTATAAACAACGTTACCATAACGTTATTCTTGGGCATGTTCGCATGAAAATAACGTTTATATATCGCTACCAATATCAGTAGTAGCTCGTTTTGATACATCATAACGTTATTATTAACGAAACGAATCAATCAAAATACCATAAAAAACTTTAAACTGGTATTTGTATAACGTTATAAAGGTCTGTCCGTAGGGCTTCAGGGTTTTCATGTGTGAGATTAGTATGTCTTTTTTTTTCATAATCTCTTTAATTCTAACAAAACGAGGTGACGAATAATTGATCATCCTTTGTCATGTCATTCAGTAAGAGAAATTGTGATTAATTTTGTTTCGGCATCCATATTTTGCATTTGGAATGTATTCGGAATGAATGTGTGAAACGGAAACTCTGAAGCCTAAAGCCTTCCGTAAAGGAAATGTAACTCGGAGAGGTCTCAGAGACGGCTGTGAGACGGAAAAGGTATATTTATAGAGGTGCCTCTCTTGTTTGTAAAGTATTGTGCTCGATAAGCTAGGGTTTCTAAGAAAGGCTGATATGATAATGTTGTGGTTGAAATGTATAGGATAGTCCACCTTATAGATAGGTAATGTAAATAACAGTAATAGTTGACGGGATAAGTAGATTGCTCTGTTTCAATGTCTATTACGAATTTAGATGCCGTTAGGTTGGTAACAATGTTTAGATATAGTACGCCTGGTGACCGTCGGCCATTACAAACTGTCTACGATCCGAATAAAAATATTCACTCCATAGTTAGTTTCGTAGATGTTATCTTTCTATCACGACGTCTGTTCTGTTGGCATTACTATCGCTTATTTGTAGTTTATCTGTTCTTGATCTCATCCTGGTCTAGTAGTCATTTAGCCAAATTATGTTTAATTGTCCTATATTTTGTTATTTAGATGTATTTATTTACGTTAGAGCAAGAATTGTTATCGCGTTATACTTGGAACTTAAAACAGTTTCCTATTTTTGCAAAGCTACGAAGCATTGTTTAAAATATTGTATGCTGATGTTTCTAAAGCATAATAAAAAGCCATTTCTAGAAATCGTTTATGTCATTACTTTCATTTTTACATTTGTACGAGTTGAAAATGTATACAGTGTGTCCCTCGTACAAGTGCACATCCGAAAGTGGGTGAAACTAGATCTAAATATATCGACAAAAACAAAGAAAAAAAATCTTTTAGAATTTTTTTGAAATATAATGGAATAGGCAATGATAAATAGGAATAAAAGTAAAGTAAAACGGAGACAAAATTTTGAAAAAATTTACTATTACTGAAAAAAAAGACGGAAAAATTAAAGAAATAATCTTTTAGGATATTATTTTTATGGTGATGGTAGTTGATTATGTTTTGTTTTTGATTTGGTATGCAACGTCTATTCTTAAGGATTATAACAGTTTTATTTCATTGCATTACTCGCGATAGATCAAAAGTTATGACATATTTTATACATAGTCTTAATGGTAGGCAAAAAAAAATTAAAAACGTAAATTTATAAAACAAAGATTTTCTAAAAAAACAAAAAACATTTTTTTGTCGATAAAATAAGGTCTAGTTGCACCCCTTTTCGGATGTGCACTTGTATGAGGGACACACTGTATAGGTATGTCCCAGGATAATAGCAAAAGACGCAACTTAGCTAAGATCCCGGAAATTTGGTTAAGTATCGTTTGAATGTGTTTTGACGCTATTGTCGTAGGTTTTTTGGCCAAATTCCAGATCCTCTTCAGTATAATAAAAGTGGATTGTCGCAACCCAGAAATCCTTCAGTGCACATGTGAGCAGAAGCAGAAGGTTAAATATGGTGAGTTGCAGCGGAACGTAGTGAAGCAAACGCTATATACACATTTTATTATGACACCCATAAACCTGGAAGAATCCCATTTTAGAGATAAGCTCGTCTATGTACTCATGATATCTCTAAGTACAATATGCAAATAATATGTTTTTTTTGTGTACAATAAAAAATATGAAAATCCTTCAGTTGTTATCTCAAATGCCGTGCTGGACCTTAGTCAAAGTCCAAGTTTCTAGGGCAAATTACGTTTTTTAGGGTTCCGTACCCAAGGGGCAAGTTGGAGCCCTATTAATGTCACTCCGCTGTCCGTCTGTCTGTCTGTCCGTAAGTCACGGGTATCTAGCTCTTAAACCGAATGAGATAGAAACCTGTAATTGTTATATGCTGTGTAAAATGGTGACCCAAAACCGAATTTTGAATTTAAAATATAATTAAGTTATTTTTCAGGGGGTCTCATACATAAAAATCAAGCCGAAATGGGGGCTATCGAAGTTGCCATTTTTAGACCATTTTTGTTACTGGGTCTATCTCAAAAGCCAAAGCAGTTGGGAATTTGAAATTTCTGTTTATTATGTACCATATACTTTATTTAAAGAACAAATACTAAAAACGCATATAATAATGTGAGTTTAGGGTTACGTCCCTAAATACTCAACCAACTTAATTTTTGATTGCTCTAGCATTAATATTAAATAAATATCTAGTTTGAAATAATTGGTCATATGTACGGAACCCTAAAAGAGCGAGGCCCGACTCGCACTTGGCTGGTTTTTTCCAATTATCCTGCGACATTAACACCTATGCCTCTGTCTGCTAACCCAGAGGTAGGTCGTGGGTTCAGTTCCCGTTGTGCACATTAATCTTTGTTCGGTCTGCGATTTCCGGAAGGCACGTTAAGCTGTTGGTCCATTTGTGCCCGAATTATACGGCGATCACCCATCACGTTTGACACGTAATAATCGTCAGTGAAAAGTGGGTGTACCAAGTGTGGAATGTAACTTGCATTTCATAGTTCACACTTGGGAACACCTCTGACACCCCCTTGGGGTTTCATGTCGTGACGATATGCTTATATTTACTATCATATTCGGTACGCATTTAAAATGCATAGAGTATTATGTAGCCTACACAAAAAGTTCGTAAATACAGGGTGTTACGATGAAGTTGCGGAAGCTGAAAACTGGCGAAAGTACTAGTCCACACGAACAACTTTCCGTGAAAAAAATTGAGAATTAGAGAAAAAAAATCTCTCGTTTCATACATTTTGGTATATATGTAACTTTACTATGAAACAGCTGATTTTTGATTTTTTCGCGATTCGAGGTTGGCTCCATAGTAAAAAATGTCCGTATGGACGAGTACTATCGCCAGTTTCCGGCTTCCGCAACATCATCTTAACACCCAGTATAGTAATCATATGATCGACTTTTTTATCGGGTATGCCTAGTTTACACAGGTAGAGTAGAAAGTCGAGTACGAAGGTTAAAATATACCATTATTACTAGCCAAATGTTAACGATTGCGAGCTGGTACTACAAATTGTAGCTGGGTATGTGGAAGTCGAAAGTCAAAAGCGATAAAAGATTAATAAATAGTTACGCAAGTACTCTACTACTAACTAGGCTTAAAAGGACGCCTAGATTTTTCTTAAGATTCATACAAAAGGTAAAAACTGAATGTGAAGTCAACAGCTTATTTTATTCTTATTTTTTTTTCATAAGTATTATCTAGTGACATCTAATGCAAAATTTGATGAAACATTATCATAATAGCTGTCAGGATATCGTGAATATTGCTTCGTTTTTACGCTAAGTTTAGCAAGTTGTATAATTTTTATCTATGCTGGAAATAAATAAAAGAGAAATACATACTTCGTTCATGTAAAGAAGAGTAAGTTTACACTAGAGATGAAACGGATATCCGGTTACTATCCGGTATCCGGCCTATCCGGCCATATTTTTGGTATCCGGTATCCGACCGGATAGTAGTCAGTATCCGGCCGGATACCGGATACTTAACTCAACATACAAAAAGCCGTTTAAATCACAAAATAGTTGTATCAATGAAAGTGAATAAGAATTGAGCTATGGTAGATAAAGACAAGCTTTACATCAATTGTTGGGAATAAACGTTTATGCTTTTCTTCATACATTACACCAGCTTCTTTTGCTCTCACAATATACCGAATGTAACTCAACATGTATCTTTTAATAAAAACACATGGTCATACTGAAATCATACTAAACAACTTTTCCAAAGAAACATACTTGTGGAAATGAAAAAATATTTTCATGTTTCCATACTCATTTTGAAAACCTACTTTAAATTTTGAAAGGGCACTGGGCGGGCAGGTTGAATTTTGTTTTTTCAATATGTTACTTTGGAAAATTTGTTCAGTATGAACAGTATATTACGCGGTTTCATTTAAAGATACCTGTCCATTTATATACAGTATACACCACTCCAAGGAGACAAAAGATACATATTTACAAATTTCGTTAGGATTGGAAATTGTTTCGCGTTTGCAAACCAGCATTTGTATGATTGTGATACGATCATTTAGAAATGATCATTTAGAAATGATCTTCATTTAAAAAATGCACGAATAATCTCGCCCACTTGCACCCGCACGCACCTTGGTGCGTAATTAGAGATGAAACGGATAGTGATTTGGCCGAATACCGGATACCGGATATCCGGCGAGGCACTAGGCCGGATAGCCGGATATCCGGCGGCCGGATATCCGGCTCAAGATATGCGTTTCGCACTTATTGAGCAAGTCTAAATATTACGCACCAAGGTGCGTGCGGGTGCAAGTGGGCGAGATTATTCGAGCATTTTTTAAATGAAGATCATTTCTAAATGATCGTATCACAATCATACAAATGCTGGTTTGCAAACGCGAAACAATTTCCGATCCTTACGAAATTTGTAAATATGTATCTTTTGTCTCCTTGGAGTGGTGTATACTGTATATAAATGGACAGGTATCTTTAAATGAAACCGCGTAATATACTGTACATACTGAACAAATTTTCCAAAGTAACATATTGAAAAAACAACATTGAACCTGCCCGCCCAGTGCCCTTTCAAAATTTAAAGTAGGTTTTCATAATGAGTATTTTTTTCATTTCCACAAGTATGTTTCTTTGGAAAAGTTGTTTAGTATGATTTCAGTATGACCATGTGTTTTTATTAAAAGATACATGTTGAGTTACATTCGGTATATTGTGAGAGCAAAAGAAGCTGGTGTAATGTATGAAGAAAAGCATAAACGTTTATTCCCAACAATTGATGTAAAGCTTGTCTTTATCTACCATAGCTCAATTCTTATTCACTTTATGTATTAGAATTTAGATTATTCAATCATTGATACAACTATTTCGTGATTTAAACGACTTTTTGTATGTTGAGTTAAGTATCCGATATCCGGCCGGATACTGACTACTATCCGGCCGGATACCGGATACCAAAAATATGGCCGGATAGGCCGGATACCGGATAGTAACCGGATATCCGTTTCATCTCTATGCGTAATATTTAGACTTGCTCAATTAGTGCGAAACGCATACCTTGAGCCGGATATCCGGCCGCCGGATATCCGGCTATCCGGCCTAGTGCCTCGCCGGATATCCAGTATCCGGTATCCGGCTTATCACTATCCGTTTCATCTCTAGTTTACACACTTTTCTATAAATAAACAGTTACCGCTTCATGGAAAACAGTTCACCTGAAATCATTTTACAAATTCTGCGCTAATTGAATATCTCGCCATTTATAATATGGCAGCTAAGCGAGATTGCCTACATCAATGCTAATGTCTTGTTTAAAGAGTAATATGAATTATGAATTAATATTCTATGTCAGTATGAATTGAGACGCGTGGGTGATTGGGGTCACTTATGAGAGTATTGCTCAGTGGGCAGGGACGAGCGCGTATCAAAGAAAACGTCGTCAATGGCTGCGCCCGCGCGGAACGGAAAGTAAGCGAGCATCCGGCGCGGGCGCAGCGCAATACCACACTTACTAGTTATTTACTTAACTGAGCTCGTGTTTCGTCATTAATGGCGGTTATGAGCTGTTATAACGCTCGTTTTGAGGATAAACGAGGTAATAGTCCACTATTAACACGACATTCAGGTTACCTACCTATACTTTAGACTAATTCAGCTATAGTATAGCTACTTCCTTATTCAATAATACGTCGTTATAACATGAATCCCTGCAGGTGGTGTATGGAATACGCGTATGGAATGTGAATTGCAAGTCACAGTCCTCACTCGTACACCCACGTTTCACCGATTATGATTAAATTAACAAACGAAATACGAAACGAAATTAGTCATTCATTACGAGTATTATGTCTTGTAGTTAGTATAGTATAGCAGTGCATTCGTCCCTTTCGTTGTATACTTACTGTTTGTCTTGAAATTCGTTATTGCTTTCGGCACTTCCTAGTAATTTGAACGGTGTTTATAGAGAATGGAGAGTTATAGTTTTCGATATATAAAAACCTGTGAAAATACAATACAATGGCTCAAAATCGCCTCAATGCACTATGTATGATTATATTAGCATTGAAAAAAAACTCATAAATAGCACCTGATTTACTATGAATATAATACACACTCATATCGGAACAGAATCGTCAAACGACATTCCAATATTGAGAAATAAAGTGCCAAAGATGGTTCTAAAAAAAGTTTTCATGTCGAGGTATAAGTTTATTAAAGTTATAATCCGTTCATATTTTTTATGGACTAAATTATGTATAAACTTTATTAAACTCTTAACAGGACAGATATTTCATAGCACCTTTGCTTTTTTTTAATAATAAAATTAGTGAAAAAAGTTGTCATTTTGACTTTTTTCCAGAATCCGTCCCTCTCGCCCTGCGGGTCTTTCCGCATGGAGTAACAGGGTAGTATGCAAGCGGAACCTATCCTCTTAAGTCAGCCAATACCACAAATCCGATGTCCGAAACATCGATTCTTTGTCCCGAGTAGGACAGACAGGTACGATCATTGGGTACAAGGCCTAAATTAAATTACATTTACCACGTTTACAGGCGGCTGTGTCTTACACCGATAACCTAGTTTGTCGACAAGCTTTACGTTCTTATCCGATTACTAATCTAGTCAATCGACTGTTAGAAACCATAGCACATAAATTCCTCAATACCAGTGTTGTAGGTAGGTACCTACAGTTGCTGCTACAAAGGGCCGCCATAGCAATATGAGTGTGCTGACTGGTGACAATGGACGTATAGGTTTCATCAAGTATGCTCTACGACTGCGGTTGATTTTAATGATGGTAGAACTTGTGACCGGACCCGTTTCCCGCATGCGTGGTGAAAAGCTTACGACAAATGTTACCAATAACTTATGGATTGAAAAATAGGTAGGTAACCTATTTCGTGAGTGTAGATAAAGTAGTGTATGAAACTACATATAATTACGTATTATAACACTCGTGTTTACTATTAAAAAACGATCCGTAGGCGAGTTTTTTGAACTTACACTCGTGTTTTAAGGGTCGGCGCTCGAGCATGGGCATAAACAGGGTTTCGCGTTCTCACTTTTGATGGTAGTAAATGTTACACTAAACAAAATAAATAACACTAGCTACTCGATGACATGAAGTACAGGGGTTGATGATAAAATTGCAGTAAAATTTTATAGTTACTCCAGAAAAAAGACACCCCCTCAAACTCGCGGGCGACTGAGGGCCGCGACCGTGAATATAGAAGCGTTTTTCTTGAAATTCCAGACTTTTTCTGAAGTAACTATACAATTTTACTGCAATTTTCTCATCAACCTTCGTACTATATCTTATCGAGTAGCTAGTGTTTTGCTATTTTGTAAATATTTTAGTATGATATATAGAGTAGAATAGAAGTACATAGAATAGCTATATACTATATATGTAGCTACTAATAGAGTAGCTTTTTTGTTTAAAAATTGTAACATTTACTGCCATCAAAAGTGAGATCGCTAAACCCTGTTTTTGCCCACGAGCCCGAGCGCCGACCCTCTAGTTTTCTAAACTACTATTTCTTTACCAGTCTTCAATATTTTTGAAATTAGGAGGCATCAACAAAATTTGCTGGTTAATATACTGGTACATACTTCGGTCTTTCCTTGACTTTGTAACTACTTAGCATAAAAGTTGTCGTTAGTTAAAATGACTTACGATAAAGAAGCCTCTAACTTTTTGTTACTTTTGTTGTATAGTATCCGTACCTCATAAATAACTTTGGTATTGTTACGTAAAACATACACAAACTTTCAAAACCATGTGAATTGTGACAGTTCACCATTCATCTAGCCATCACACCGCCATTCCTCGACTGGTAACCTAGTTTGTTAATAATCCTTAGTTCACATAAACCTAGTATGTAATTAACGAATGTTACGTGGTGTTCTCAGGTGGAAAATAACACGTAAAGTGCTGTAAGTGGAGTGAAACTTTCGTTTGTAGGGTGTCGTGACGTGTAATCCAATGATTATGCTTTAATTCAGTACAAATTTGAGCAAAAGTTAAATCAGGTAAGTGATTAAACTAGGTCGATAGATAGCTGTAATTCCACGTCACAATATGTAATGGCTTTGTCTTCAGATCTTACCTATATTTATGGTTAGTATGCACGTGTAGCATAAGGTGTGAATATGCTTGTTATATCTCGAAATATACGTACTAAAAGGATTTATAGGTGCTGAAAAGCCGACAAGTTTCAGTGCTGTCGAAACTTGAATTTTTCCAAAGTAATTTAGCTCCTGTTCTTTACATTGAAGGACTATTTTGAAATAAACACAATTTAGTTTTGATAGCACGTAAATTAAAACTAAAGCCTTCACAATCTGCTTTTTAATTAATTTTCGCAATCTAAAGCAACAACTTTTTCAATGAAGCCAAACCTGAAATCGCGGGAAAAAAAGTCACTTCCATACATTTTGGTGACAATACAAACTGATGACTTTTTTTAAGCGATTTCAGGTTTGGCTCTATAGTAAAAGTTGATCGAGAGTATGACCAAGATGTAGTTTGTAGAGTTAGGGCTCGTAGAGTTAGCGGCATGAGATCTGATAACTTTTTTACAATGAAAGCGTTATGAGCTTATGAGTGTTGGTTTGCAACCTACTTTACATGAAATGTTTTTGGTGGGATAGAGATGAACGAATACTATCTCTAGTTTTCTGCTTGCCAGCTATTTATCCAGCTTTCAATCCCGGCCCCGTGTAGTATATTGCTTAAAAGTAAACAAACAAACAAACAAATTCGAAACAAGTTTTTATTTATTGAGTATCAAATCAATACAACACATCGCACACCCCTATTAAGTTCGCAGAACCTGTAAGTATTAGGAGTGACCGCTCTTTTCTGAAGATCGAAGCGAATATATATGTATATAATTTTTTTTTTCAAGAATACCTATCTAATGCGTTATTTTATTTATATTCATATATAAGAGTGAAAATAATTCTATGTATATACGTATAAGGTCTTTCAATTTAAATGGAAAGTAATTTAGGAGGTGATTCAATATCGTTAATACATCACATTCCACTGCAAAGTACCTTTTTTTGCGCGAACTTTTTCTTCACTTGTCCATACAAACTGAGTCAGCTGATCGGACCATTTTGTACTGAGAATTGAAGAAAAAGATCGCGCACAAAAAAATGCTTTGCAGTGGAATGTGATATTAACGATACTGAATCACCTCCTAAATTACTTTCAATTTAAATTGAAAGACCTTATACATATGTATATAAATAATTATAATTTTATATTTTACTTACAGTAAAAATTCGATAGATTCTAAATCTACTACAATAATATTATTCATCGGCTTTACTTTGAATTTTATGATAGGTCTCATCAACTTCAAATCTTGAACGCGTCTCTTTCAATAAATATCTTTCATAGGTCTCTTGATGAATTCTACTCCATTGCATAATCCGATCCTAAGTACCTGTTTATATTAAAGGTATACCATAATGCCAGCAGCTCTGCGATGGCTCTGATGCACTATGGGCAGATATTGCGAGCCTCTTACCCTGGGGTTGTGCAGCCTCTATCAGCCCAACAAGACCGAGCAAAACGATTCTCACGTCATCGAGGTAGCCAGTAACTTGCATTTATTGCACTATCACATTGAAATAGTACTTTAAGCACCGTCCAGTGATTTCTAATCGAAATAAACTTGAAATACGAGAGAAATGGCCGTTATTGGACGATGAAAATGGGCATCGTTTAATATGCATTAGTTCCGATGCCTGGAAGTACTGAAGGCCACAAGCATTTTGATTCTGAGACAATAACATAGTGATATCGCCAGGAAAATTTAGAGGTCTTGCTCTATAAAGCGGAAAAAGCTCAATTTTGTAGGCTCTAAAGACATAGATTTAGTAAAATATAATAAGTGAGTTCGGTACAGGTTGTTAATTTAGTTCGTAACTACCGTCAAACACAGGAGCGTTCATATACAAACGCTTATTCCAAAAAAACCGTCCAATAAAATAAAACAAATAATTGGAGATAAAGATAAAAGATCGGCTTTATTTCATTTAACTCAAAATTTTCTTGCAGTATGGCCGCAGCGGGACAAAGTGGCTGAAGCCGCATCGTCCTTACCCGCACGGCCACCACGCACCACCGTTGACTGCAGGCTCTAAGATTGAAGGTGAACTCGTGCGGCATAGCCGAAATCGTGTGACAGTAATCAATTTAAGAAAAATATGATTATTTTTTCGAAAAATTGAGTTATGTAACCTTTTTGGTTTCAGTATCTTATACATGGCCACCCCCTGTGATGGAACTTGCGGAACAACTCAACACCATGTATATACATATAGACATATTGATAGATTTAGTAGTATATATGTCGTGGTCATATCGTAGAATTGACTATTTCATGATCTGGTTGGCCATATCGTATTTCTGTTAAAATTGGGAGGGTCGCTTCGCTCCGCTCCGCTTCGCTCGGCTCTCTAAATGTATTTACATGTAAACCTAACACGCTCCTCCTCTGCTCCGCTTCGCTCGTCGTCGCACCTATTTTTTACTTTTGGTGAAAGATTTTTTATTTCATACTTTATGATCTGCCCAACCATATCATATGGCCACGACATAATAATAAACATTTTAGTACTAATAATTTAGTAATAAATAAAAATTAAATATAAAATACTTATAATAATTACGAATACAGCAAACCAAACAAGTATCTAAATTCAACGCCATCAGCGGAACCAACAAAGCAGCTAGATTCAATACTTCGGTAGATATTGAATCAAGACTTGCGCCCGCGTCTACTGGACACGCCTTCGTATGCAGATCATTTGCATACGGACAGTGGTGGGTCCAACCAACTACTAGTTGACAACCCACAATCTTATTCACCTAGAATACAGTTCATAATAGAATCGCCAAGTTTTCAACTTCTCATAAGACGCATGAATGCACGTAGCTACATGGAACGCATTTCTTATGTTAGTGATGCTTACTTTTATGCATAGCCTACATTCTTCAACGTATTTATTAATTTTACAGTACAAATAACACGTACTTACCCTAATTTTTTATTTTGTGTTATGCACCTTATTCAAGTCGTATAAAATATTAACACTTAAAGGTGCCTATAAAATCGTATTTTGCTTGTTATATTTAAAAATATGTCGAAACAATCAGAAATCAGAAGTCTTTATTTGTATAAACATAGGTAAATGGTTGTTTTGACATAAAATATGGTCCCATATGCTTTGCCATATTGGGCACACAAAAAATTCAACTTAATACTAAACAAAACATAAACTTTTGAATTATATTAATTAATATAATAACAATTATTGTCTGGAATATCATTTCACATATAGAAAATAATTAGGTAAATACATGTTAGAATCTTATAGCTAAAAAAAAAATGTATTAATTGATAACAATACATACTCGTATGATCAATGCAGCATTATTTACATACAAACAAACAAGCTGTAACGAAAAAAAAAAGTCAACGCAAATCTTGTCACCCGCAGCGCGGCGCCTTCGCCGTACAAAAGACATCAACGCGTCTCGCAGCGCTTGCGCGTTTTGCATTATGCAGTTATCTATCCAGTGTCGATGCGTGTGCGCATCGCACGTGCAGCCGTCACGCATCATGGACACCCAGAAATGTTCCCAGTCCGTCCTCGACCAGCGCGCCGGTCACACGTACGGAGCCCGCCGCTCTACAGACATGACAAACCGACCTCGTGATTATCTTCTGTGAAACCAGTGCTTCTTGGACGCTTTCAGTTTCTGTGATTACAACTGTTCTGAAGTATTAATTATCGTGAGTATCATCAGCTATAGTTAAGGGCTTTGACCGGCTTCTCCTGCTCCGGGCTAAATAAGAGACGATGGGAACCTGTTGTTAACCTTGTAGCTCGTTATCGGAGGAGCTTTTTGCGGAGAGGAACTGCATTTTTTTAACTTTTTTTGTGCAAATCTAAATCGGTGCTGTCATGCCGGAGATTTCTGTGTTCAAGGTTAAGGTAATAACCGCATGTTTTCCTGCAGCATGGACATGAACTATCAATATCGACTCACTAACAAAACTTTTACTGTATCTAAGGAACACTTCATTTTAATTATCTAACGCGTAGCAAAAAAAAATGCTCTTTTTTATCTAATTCATATAATCTTCGTGAAAAGTCCGGGGAAATTTTCTCAGTAGAGACAAAAGAGTTATTATCACGGAATCGTGATCTACGCCTGCAGCAGTTATGGTCTTATCTTCAAAATCATAATCTTCGAGTCGAACAACGTCTACAGTTGCCCATTGTACTGGACTAACCACTCATGACTATGTTAATAATATTACCTGTACCTAATTACAGTAGCAGTCTCAGAGAATAGCAGAACTACGTAGTTGATAATCATCTTTATCTCCACGTATTAGGATCAAAAATTTCTGAATTCTATAAGTGCAATCAACATAATACGGCGCCCGGTAGCAACTAGCGGTCGCGAAACAGCTTTACTTTCATTTGCATAATGGACGTATACATGTATATACGCAAAATATCGTTTATCCGCCCTCAAAAGGAAACATAATGGACCATTATATTCTTCATTTATCTTGCCAGCTTTACAGCAAGAAAAAACTTTATAAAATCTGCGTATTTATAGACATGTAAGTCAGGGAGTGTGCAAACAGTATTTATTCTCATGAATGCTGCTGAAAAGTCATTTAAATTAACCTAAAAAAAATATTTAAAATGTATCGCACAAACATGAATTTTATGTTTTATACTTGCGACTGTCGGCACTTGGTAAAACCTGAAATTTTAATCATGAACATACACTTAGACTGTATCTAGAATCACGGTCAAAAATGTAAAGTATTTTTTTTTCTATAAGAGTTCAAATGTCAAACCAAATTTCGTAATATAAAAATTTCAACCGTAGTCTGTTTTTTTTATATTGTATACCCGCCGAATGTTTTATTGAGATACATTATATTTATTCGAATACAAAAACTTACAAAACATAATAATAAGTTTAAACTATCCTATAAATGAAAATTAAATTTCCACAATTAATTATTATTTTTAACTTCTACAGGTATCTTGATACAATGCGCAATATCATGATACCTGTAGAAATTTAAAAATAATCCCGTGTAGGTTTTCACAAGAAAATTATGTAATTATGTAAATTTTGATTGCATTACATTATTAATAATTAATGTAAGTATATAATTTAATAATTTATATGATATATTATATATATATATATATAATTGTTATAATACCTACACATTAATAATGTAAGTACCACCTTAATCTAGGACATTAATTCTCTTGATAAAATAGATTCGTTAAAGAAACCAATTTAAAACTCATTCGAAATAACAGGGTGTTTTAAATGAAAAAGCTTTGAAAGCCCATTATGCAAGGTAACGTCTGAAAGAGAATTAGTCGTGTCGTGTGCACGTGCAAAGCTCATTCCTCATGAAGTCCTGTGTAATGCTAATGCAGCTTGGACGTTCGTCCGGCGAAATGGCTCTACATCCATAAATCAAAGAGTTTACAACCGACTTCACCTTTACAATCCTTCGGGATAGGATTAAGCCTCGCACTGCGGGCCCTATAATAGGAAAAATAACGCCTGACAATAAATCATTGTAATTTAAGACACACTTAAAGTACGGTGGGTGCGTGGATGTGCATAAGGATCGAGTAAAGTTTATTATGAAAGCGAGTAGTACCCCACAACCGCTGGCTCGCCGCTCGCATGCCTTCAGTGCATCACACACACTCCCCACGGCGCATTCTCCCGCCAACTTTATTACTCTCTTTGATCAAGATCATAAATAGAAACATCCTCCGGCGTATAATTCGAACTTTACGACGCGAGACCTTTGCCTGGACAAGATGAAAAAAAAAATCGCCCTTTACAGGTTCTCAAATGTAATTAACGGACCGTCTCATGATCGTTAAAGACCCTGGCGCTTGAGAACAATGTCACTTTATAAAGCGGTATTTTATTATTTAAATATTTTTTTGAGTCTGGCGCATTTTGCTTAAAACTTTACGACCAGCTAATGGGATGATGCTTATCGTGATAAAAATATGTAAATATAGGAATTTAAATTCTGGTTTTATGGGGTTCTTTATTTCAGTCGTTTGTTAGTGCGCAAATATTCAAACAAATATAACAATAATTATTATTAAAGACAACAAATACAGCAGATAAGACCGTGGCTCGAATTTTCTTCGATGTGAAAATATAGCTACTGAAAAAAGGTTTTATTTTATTTATTTATGGCATGTATTTAACGCGGCGACAAATTAATCTGAATTAGGGATTTAAAAAAAATTAAAGCCGGTAGCAAAAATAATAGGTTGGCAGCTACATTGAAGGATAATTTTAAGTAGAAAGTAGCAGCTTTATAATCAGGTTGTAGGCTTTGTTTTAACTTAAACTGGCATTGATTTTTT
Source organism: Ypsolopha sequella (assembly GCA_934047225.1). Classification (NCBI taxonomy): domain Eukaryota; kingdom Metazoa; phylum Arthropoda; class Insecta; order Lepidoptera; family Ypsolophidae; genus Ypsolopha; species Ypsolopha sequella. The sequence continues at coordinate 18,881,937 of OW203996.1, forward strand.
GTTTTGGTAACTGAATTTATTATTAAGCGAACATTTGACGACGGATAAAAAGTAGAAAACAGGCTTTCTTAAATTATACAATAAGGTTGTATATAAAGTTAACTGAGATGTGAAGAAAATATGACCATGGTCATGAAAAACATACTTTGTGCGACATTTTTAGAGCTCTGAATAAAACAAATAGTGACATGCAAAAAAAATAGTTTGTCTATAGTTTTATTTCTTGACTTTTCTTTTTCTTACAATATCGGGAAGGACTCTTATATACGTATATGTACATATGTATATGTTTAGGGGGGGCGATGGGGGGGAGGGGGGTATAAGCCCCCCCCCTAAGGGGGGGTACCGGAAATCAATAGTTTTTTTTTATAATTTTTTTTCAAAATTAAAAGGTTGTTTTATGTTTTATGTAGGATAAAATAACTCGAATATTAAGTATACGTATAGTGGGAGGGGGATCACTGGGGAGAGGGTGTAATGAAACTAGTTTCTTGAAAAAAAAAAAAAAAAAACTGAACATAACCTAACTTTAAAGACCCAATATGACTTCTGCAATTGCTTCGGCGTTGCGGAAAGTGCAGCCCCTTCGCCCTGCTGTAACAAAGCACAGTCACCCATGCTCACCTTCGCAGCTTCGGCTTGTTGGTCGCCTTCGGCGACCAGCCTCAGCCGCTACGGCTCGCACGGGTGCCTATGCTTTGTTACAGCAGGCGAGGGCTGCCCTTCCTCCACGCCTACGGCTTTTTATATACACTCTAGGGGTAGTACCCACAAGACTGTATAGAGTCGGGGTGCTCTGATTCGGTTTTGGAACTTGCTTGCTTGCTATTGGCTAGTGATGCGCTCCACCCCCCGCGCCGCGGCCCGCACTCGGCTTCTATGCAACGAGCGCGCTTGTCGCCGTTTTCATTCAATTATGATTCTACAAACAAAAATACTGAAATCCTAATACTTAATTATAGTACCCGTTTTAATTTTTACAGCTGCTTGCAAATCGCAGCCCGAATGTGTATTTTTATATGCAAGCCTATAGTTGCCTATAATAGAATGTTTGCTATCCCACTGTTAAAATTAGTCGCCATGTCATTATTTATAGTACCTCGCCTATGATTTTATTGGCCCTGTTTAATATGTTTGCTACCTTAAAGTAGCAGCCATTATTTAGTTTTTATAAATCCCCGCATTATAAAGCTCATCTAATATAATTATTGCTAAAATATTTAATTGCTGCCAAGTTATTTTTTAGAAACAAAATAGTTAGTCGCCCTTTAAGTTGTTAGTCGCTTCGAAAATAATTTGCCTTTATTTATTAGATTAATTATTTGAGTATATAAATACTATGATAGAAATAGATTTCTATGTTTGAACACTTGGCAATTTATCCATCGCAAGGAGATATAAATTAACATTATATCATGGCAGTATAGAAACGCAGAAAGAAAAGTAAATCTGCATGGAGAATCCCGGTTCAGAGCTCCTCACATCCAGATTTACTTTTCTTTCTACGTTTCTATACTGCAATGAAATAATGTTAATTTTCAATGCATGTGCTCGTAAAGGCCCACTTTTTAACCGACTTCAAAAAAAGGAGGAGGTTCTCAATTCGGGTGTTTTTTTTTTTGGACGTTGTTACTCCATAACTCTGTCGTTTATAAATCGATTTGAATAATTCTTTTTTTGTTTGGAAGAATGTACTTCCAGGTAGGTCCCATTTTGAGATCGGTCATGATCTGATGAAGGCCTTCAGAGATAGACAGTGGAACTCCTCAGAAAATGACAGCATACCTCTCGAAATTCAGGTAATCGCTTTGTACCTGGGTGCTAATTAAAAGGTACTTCTTAAAAATCGAAATTCTTCCACCTGACCTTCGATCCTGGCTTCATCACCATATTCACCATAGAACTCCTCAACGGACCAGAGCACATAACTCTAGATTGCGGCAATCACTGCGTTAGGGTGCTGATTCAAAGGTATTACTTGGAGATTATCAGAATACCCACCTGACCTTCGATCCTGGCTTCATCACCATAGAACTCCTCAACGGATGACAGCACATAACTTTGGATTGCAGCAACCAGTTTGTGTTAGGGTGCTCATTGCAGGGCATTGCTGAAAATTGCTAGTGTACCCACCTGACCTTCGATCTTGGCTTCATCATTGAGAACTCTTCAACGGATGACAGCACATAACTCGGGATTGCAGTAATCATGTTGTGTTAGGGTGCTGATAGCAGGAAGCTACTCAAACATAGCTACTTATACTCACTTGATCTTCGTTTCATATTAAGGCGATTACCATCGCCAAATTAGCAGCTCGATATTTGTCACTACAAATATCAACGGAAACGACATTGAAATAACGTTTATATCAGCGCGCAATGCATAGTGGCTGTTACGACGCCCGCTGCGTCCTTGATAGGACGAAATAGGAGAAAATTATACTTTTCACTTGGACGTGATTACTCGATTGAATAATCTTATGTTATGTTTATAGCTATAAAGTTTATCTATTTATCAAAGCATAGCTGAATTCAATCGGCCAGGCCACTCAGGAGCAGTAGGGAATTTGAGGTCAAAAAACTCCATTCAGTAAAAAAAAAACATGTAGAAGTTTTGGTGGTATGAAAAAGAAAAATGTTGCATATGTTGTCTAAGAGTGGATTATTCATAATACCTTTTTTCATTATTTTTGGTTAGGCCATAAACGAGGAGTAGGCTTTAGAAAGTACCCATTGGCCCTTAACACCACGTTTGCAAGAACTACCCATACCTCACAATTTAACCCAGCAACACTAAAAAAATGTGAAATAAAATAAACTTTTAACAAAAAAATAGTAACCGACTTCAATAGTAACAGCAGTCATTCACTAAAAAGTTAATAATAATTCTATAAAGACCGATGGTACCGAAGCAACACTTTTGCCGACTTCTTTCTTCCTTAACTTTATGTTATCTAGAAGTCGGCGTATTTCCTACGATATAGCAATATAACCGACTTCTAGATAACATAACGTTTCACGAAGAAAGAAGTCGGCAAAAGTGTTGCTTCAGTACCATCGGTCTTTATAGAATTATTATTAACTTTTTAGTGAATGACTGCTGTTACTATTGAAGTCGGTTACTACTTTTTTGTTAAAAGTTTATTTTATTATGCATCAAAACCGAACAGAAAGTCGATTATTTTGCCCTAGGGCTTTATTATTTATTTATTTTTGTTTATTTACAATGGTGGCTAACTTGCAGCCTTTCCTGTGTACCATAGATGTTAAACTTTTTTTTCCACTGTTTAACGGCTCTGGATACTGTCCTTTTGAGCCAATTATAATTTAAAGTTCACAAGATTATATTTGTTTTCATTTCCTCACACTATGCATTGAAAAACGGGCGTAAAAGCAATAAATTACTCGGTTACGTTTAAAACACTCGCTACGCTCGTGTTTTAAATCGTCCTCGTAATTTATTCCTTTGCGCCCTTGTAGCATAAACTACTATTATATAAATACAATTTGAAGACACTCTCTTTATATGTAGGTGCATAATAAACTATAATTTGTCACGGATCATTTAGAAGTGCATTGAGCAGGCGATCAATTAGCAATGTTACAACAAAACTAGAAAAAAAGGTATCAACGTACAGCTAGCTACATGAACAGCTTGAAAAACTATAACAAACAGAAAAACAATGTAACTTTCCCTGCGATTAATTTAGTGACCGCGTGAGCAGAGTTGTAATTATAACATAAATGATGATGCTACTAACAACTAAGTCATATGCTGCGTATGTTTACATTTTTGTTATGAAACTCCTGCAATCGTTATCTACAAGTACATTTACACATTATGTACTCGTATAATATACATTTAATATAATATACAACGTGTAACAGAAAGGTGTGGTCATATCGACCCTTCGGGGTTCAAATGTAGTAAAAGCCAAAACACGATTTTTCAGGAGAGCCAAAAAACAAAATTTAAAAATTTATTTCCTTACTATCTTTTTTGTTTTTATCGCTACATTTATGTGGTCTATGCCGTTCAGTCATAGTTTTTTGAGTTCTTCTATTGACAGAAACTTAAAATTCAGTAGCTATCTTAGTTTAGAAGTTAGCATGGCTTTTACTACAAAAAAAATGATTTTGACTGGCTTTTAAAACAAAATTCGTCACCTAAGGAGGTGCACGGTTTGTTGTATCGTTGTATGAGTACACATTTTTCGAGCCTTTTTATGTAGTATATGACACGGTTAGTTATGTCACATTGTAGTATATTAAAGTAGAAACGTTGGAAAGCTTATAAAAATCATTTGAAATCAATCGTTACACTGTTCTATTTAAATGAAATCGCAATAAAAATTTATCAAAAATAACAAAAAAATTAACTCACAAACTTTGAAGTAGTTAAAGTAAAATATAATGTCGTTTTATTTAAATCAGTGAGACTCACGCAGCATTGAAGCAAAAAAAAAACATGTTATAATAATAAAATATTTTTAATAGGAATGCAACAGATACAGTCCTATAAGTAACAATTTTTATTATCACTTAAACAAAAATTATTTGCTACATAGGAAAACAGCAGAATTAGTGCGATAACTATAATTTTTATTAATCATCAGTCTTTTCTTAATAAGAAAACAGCAGAACCAGTCTTATAGGACTTATAAGTAACTATTTTAATAATCATTATATCAATCTTTGCTTCATAGGAAAGCAGCAGATCTAGTGCTATAGTTATCAACTTTTACTAATCACTACATCAGTCTTTTCTCAATAGAAAAACAGCAAATTCGGTACTATACTATGGTAACAATTTAAAAAATGACTAAATGCATTTATTTAACAGGAAAACTGCAGATTTATTCCTATAAGTAACATTTTTTGTAGTTACTAAAACAATATTTGCTTCATAGAAAATCGGCAGTTCCATTGCTAAAGCTATCAACTTTTAATAACCACTACGTCAGTGTTTTATTAATATAAAAACAGCAAATCCAGTTCTATATGACTTATGAGTAACAATTTTAATAATCATTACATCAATCTTTGCTCCATAGCCAAGGTAAGACATGTTTGGCTTTTACGACAAATGTTTCTGAATAAATCCTCAATAACTTTTTTGTGTTTGTTTGAAAATGTGGTATCAGCCATGTAGAAAGAAACATGGATTTTACCACATTTAATTATGAATTTCAACGTCTTATACAGCATTTTTTTTACAAAATTAGTATTTAGACTGCATAATTTTTCGAGTAGTAAAAGACATTTTTATTAGATTATCAAAATTCTAAGTATACAGATCGATAGAGCGCAAAAAACTAAGTAAGATGGCATTAAAAGTCGATTTTGGCCAAAATGGCTTTTACGACATTTGAACCCCGAAGGGTCGATATTTGAAGAGCTTATTCAGTCAATGGTATAGAACAACTTTTACTATGGAGCCAAACCCTGAAAACACGAAAAAAAAATTAACTGCTTCATAGAAACATGCAATGCCGCTCGGCCGAAATGTATAAAGGGCGAATTTTTTTCGAGATTTCAGTGTTTGTTCCATATCGTGTCTGTACATTGAATAATTTTGCGAATTTTTTAACGAAATGGGTTACTAGTATTTTACTGAGGCCCTAACGACATTTATTTTTATTGCTTGTCTGTCTGTCCCGTTTTAACTCGGCAACCACTTAACGGATTCGAATGCGGTTTTCTTTATTATCATCGTAGTAACCCTGGTCACCATACAAGCGATAGGGGGTGATAATAAAATAAACGCCAAGCCAAAAACTGTCAATACTACTCAAAGATTGGCAGACACTTCCACGCGAGTGAAGCTGCGGGAAAAAGCTAGTCTTTAATTAATAAAATTACGATTTAGCAAGGCTGTGGCTGGGTTTAAGGTAACTCCAAATCTAAGAAATACATTTCAAACAAAGCGTGAATTATTGACTAATACGCCTGCTCAAAGAATTGAGTACCTATTCTAAAAAGTTTATCCTTAAAAAACGAGAAATTTAGCTGATTCGAAAAAAAGAATGAAAAACTTTCAATTACCTATTAGATTCACCTGTAGACACCTAAAGGGAAATTGGCAAATTAAAAAAAATCGTATTGTTTTTGACAATTCTATCCAAGAGATGAATCGATTGTAGATAGGTGCTTTTTTCCTTCATAATAGTTTTAATGGCTCAGACAGGCTCTAATTATTCAGCGGGTTGTATCAATATTTCATATATTTAACCTAGGCAGAATAAGCAGATTTAATCTTGTCAGAAATGTATTGACTGACTGAGGTTAGAACCACAATGGTTAAACTAATAGATGGTTAAACTTGTCAGAAATGTATTGACTGACTAAAGTAAAAATCGCAGTGGCTAAATGATGGTTTAACTTGTCAGAAATGTATTGACTGACTAAGGTTAGAACCACAATGGCTAACTAGATGGTCAAACTTGTCAGAAATGTATTGACTGACTGAGGTTAGAACCACAATGGCTAAATAGATGGTTAAACTTGTGAGAAATGTATTGACTGACTAAAGTTAGAACCACAATGGCTAACTAGATGGTCAAACTTGTCAGAAATGTATTGACTGACTAAGTGGCTAAATAGATGTCTCATCATGATGATGAAAGCAGATAAAGATAATCTACAGTATAACAAGCTGATGGTGATGATAGTACTTAAACTGAACAAAAATTAATGAGAAGATAATTGTGTTGCAGATCTGCAATAAACCGGTTTAAAAGAAAAATAGGCCTCCACGATGCTTAAGTATAAAATGCCGCGCTCTGATTGGCCTATCTGTGGCTTAAGTATCGCTTAATTTGTAAATGCCTCCTTCAAACTGCGATCTACCGTTTCAGCAATAATGACAATAGTAAAACTATAGTTGGGTGGGACGGGATATATACGCTCATCCATCCCTTAAGGCGAATGGATACGCCAACTGCAATTTGGACCTATGTCTTTGAAGGCCTACTCCTCCCACACGGGTGGTCCAAAAACTTTTATTATATACTTTTATTAATATATGATAGGCATTATAGAGTTTAGAATTTTAAGTTTCATAAACTGTTTTTCTATTGTAACTTTTGACGAAAAAAATCGAAAGTCATCGAAAGTTTCACATGATTAACACAAGAATTCGCTTACTCTTTCCAAACGCCTAAAGCGATTTTAATTATTATTTCACCAAATTATAGAAAATTTTTAGAACTAAAAAATTTAAGTTCAAATTTTTTTTTCCGTTTATAGCGTCCATGTGAAAAGTATTATTTTCTCCTATTTTGCGCTAGCCGGAGACGCAGTGGTTGTCGTAACAGCCACTTTTCAAGGCACGCTGAAATTAACATTATTTCAATGTCGTTTCCGTTGATATTTGTACCGACACACATCGAGTTGCTTATTTAGCGTGGTCATACGCCTTAAGGGTGCATATAAAGTCAGATGGAGCACCTCATTTTGCACAATAAGAACTGAACTCTACGGCGTTTACTTTTAGTTTAAAATAGCGCGATTTTGAGTCGTGGCTGTTACGACCACCAAGAAACACGCGCTCACGAAATACCGAGTTTTTATTTAATAACTCGGCTTCTAGATGAAACTATTAAAATATTCTAAGACTGACCCACTGGATGATTTATTGACTTCTTTTAATACAAATGTCAAGGTTGAAATTTAGAGGTAACTTTGTAATTTTTTTCTATCGAGTAAATTTAAAGCTATTACATTTTTGCTAAGACATGCCCAGCAGAAGTATACTAGATACTAAACCGACTGACCAAGTTACGTGGAAATGGTCATTTGATGTTTAGCATTTGACATTATACGGATCCTTAAGACGAGGTCTTCCTTCGGCGGACAGCGGCTTTGGTATTATAACCCGGAGCGGAGACTGACTTTAATAAAGTGAAAATAGCGTGCGCCAAAATGCACGCGAAATGATTCGGAATGAATCTGATTTCAAGAATGAAATTTTATTTTTTGTTATTGAAGAAAATACCATAAAATGTTTTAATAATTATTTTATAAGTAATTTTTCTTTTTTGAGATTTTGTTTTGTTCTCTTTTATGAAAATTGATGACTGACACTTCAGCAAAGGCATTCGAAGTTATCTTCTCCGGAAATAGAAAACAATGGCTACTTATTGTGCTTTAATTTTCCACCCACAAGGTTTATTGTGAAAAAATAAAAAATATTTTCTATTTGACGTAGGCGCCGGAAGGAGGGTGCAAGGAGGTGACTCCATAACTAACTTATTTCAGAAAAAAACGTGACTTTGACGTGACGTAAGTTCCCAAAGTATTATCTTGTAAGTACCTATACCTATATACTCGTACTATGATATAATGTGTAGATAGATGAACCACCCTGACATAATAAACCCGCCGCGCCCAATTCCCACTGTTATTATACGAGGTTCCGCAGTGATTTTGGAGAACATTAACATTTTTTTCGCATAAAAAATACGGGTGTTTCTTTTCTGTGTATTTCATGAAATACACGGAAATTTTTAATAAATTTCTGGTATATGCATTATGACTATATAATCTATGATTTTGAAATTGAAAAACATGTTTGGATACATTTTCCTCAATAGAAATAATTGTTTAAATGAGCTCTTCAAACACACTTTTTCTCCTCGTTTGACGAATAGAAACCATATACAGAACTCAAACATATTTTATTAGGTGTGTTTTAACAATATCTAGAGATTTAATATTTGAAATTTTGCTAGCTATTTTAGTTTTTTTAATAAAAATATAAAACCAACTTTTTTTCCTTTTGCCCTGTATCCGCCCCTCTCGCACTTAGCGATTTTTCGCTTGGAGTGACAGTGACAAAAATAAAATTCGCATAGCCTCTTAAACATAAGATGCTGACATGAAACGTATGACGCAGTCAGACATATGTTCCTAAACGCCTGGGTCAATGTAAAATTTAAACTGTCAAAGTGAATTAATTTTACATTTCTGACAAGGTTTATGAACTGTTCGTTTTCACTAGGGTGGTTGTGGAACGCCGTTCCAGGAACGGGTGACAGTTAATTTTCACCTTTACCCTACCTTATTGTTCTTACGCAAAGTAATAACAAGTTCTTTGTTTAAAAAATAATGGTTCACGCAGTTACGATGGCTTTCATATCAGAGTTTTAATACGACTTATATGAATGATATCACTTATGTGATATTTGAAATAAATATATATATGTTGCTACATAGAGCATTTATTTTATTTTTATTTTTTGTATAATTAAAACAGTGTATAAAAACTTATTTTCGAAATATATTTCGGCCCACTTTGGGGCCGGCATTGTTAATAAAGAACTTGTAATAAATATTTAATTTCATGGGTATCTCGTACAACAGATGAGTGTAAGACCCAAATGTTTATGAGACAAATTTTATCCTGAACAATAATCCTACCTATTAGTATAATAAAATAGCGAAGGTTTTTTTTTTTTATTTTTAGTTGGTTCGATTCCCGGGTGAGACAAGCGAATTTCAGAATATCTTTAAATGCAGTTTTGTTTCTTTTAAAAAATAAAGGAATGTTTCCTTTCAGTAAAATGAGCTAACTAAAGGATTTAAGGTAGTTCACCTCCAGGGCCCTTAAATTTTTTCCACCCTGTATATACAAGGTGAATTTGTAAACATCGTCCAAATTCATACTTGAGCCTTGGTAAGTGATCAGCATCATGAACCAATAACGATTTTTGTAAAATTCATAAAATTAAATTTCGTCTCCCCATAGGGCCCATAGTGATTCACTCAAGACTGGGAGTGAATTACTATGGGAAGTCGAAATTTCATTATACAAATTTCACAAAAATTGTTATCGATTCATGATGCTGATCACTTACCGAGCCTCTAGTATGAATTTGGACGATGATCAAAAAGTCACCTTGTATATGAAGGGTACGCGGAAAGAAAGATCATTGTCAGTTTTTTCAAAATTCAGTAAATAGTGCCATCTCCTAAAATGTCTCGATAACAATGATTGAGCGAAAACAAAAACTTGAAAAAAATAACACAGTCCGCAGAATATCGCTTTTAAAAATAAACCAGACTCGAGAAGCTTAAAAACCTAACTTGAAAAAAAGGTCATAACTAGTACAAAGAGTAAAAAAATTTTTCGTTTTAACTGTAAATATGGGGGGCTATGGGCTGATAGTAAAGTTTGCTTTTGAGAAAAAAAAATGTTATTACAATAATTAACTGTGATTACAATAAGCCTACTAAGCAGAGTTTTAAAATAATAACCTAAGCAAGTTTTTTCTACTTATTTCAAATTTACCTTCTGTTGATCCTTCTTCCCGCTTACCCTTCATATATATATATAATACTTAATAAAAAAAAATGTATGATGATTATATTTATGATATATATATATATATATCAATCAAGAATACATAATTTATATTATTTTATTTTAAGCCTACCTAAACCACTTTCAAAGACTAGAGGAAATGCAATAACAAAATCACTTCTAACAAAAACTTTATAAATATAAAATAAAATATATCATCACTACATGAATCCCGGAGGGGGTGTCAGAAGTGTTCCGAGTTTTACGTCCCAAAGTGATGAGTGGTGAGCCCTATCGCCGTACTTCGGGCACAAATACACGCTTTTTAGGGCATGCTGGTTTTCTAACGATGTTTTCCTTCACTATTCAGCAAGTGGTAAGTAAGACTAAATAAATACTATGCACATCAATTCCGAAAAACTCATTGGTGCATACCCGACCGGGGATCGAACCAGGATCTCAAGATTGAGAGGCCAGCGTTCTACCCCTGAGCTACCGATGCTATAAAAAATTTATATCAGTGAAAATACCTATATGACTTGGTAAAAAAAAGATATTTAAATGTAGATCGAACATCTAATTCGCTGATAGATTACTCCGCATAATTTCAATATAATTAGTCTAATTACTTTAAAAGCGTCGCTAATAAATTTCCATTTTACATGTTAGTTACAAAGCTTACGCCTTTGTAATCTAGCTTCATTTGTAGAGTTTACATTTGCTAGACGGAAAAATAATATTCTAATAAAATTCATGATCTTCAAGTGGTATCTTTGGTAAATGTAACTTTTAAAACTAGGAAGTATAGTAAACGTCTTGCAGATGAAAATTTATCTCGAAAGTTCCTCACTTGCCAGAAGTTATGCATTATGGCTGTAAATTCTAAGAGAATGAAGGTAAGTATCACTGAATATCACGTAAGAATGCTTCACATGAATGAGGCACCTCCATAGGTAGCTGCCGGTGCGGCGACGCGACGGCCGCGGCTGAGCCCACGCGCCGCACCAATCAGTTCTACCGAGTTTCACCTAGAGTATTTGCGCTGTTACTTTTACAACGCGCGGTCGCACACGAATAACGTTGTTCCCCTAAGTCTCTTTGTCTCACATACAACGATGAGGAACACTTACTTTCCATTCGCCGGTGGCAGTTTTGAGCGCGATGAGCATACTCGGCTGACATGACATGCGCTCTAAAATCACTCAGGCAGTAGACGGAAAAGTTGCACGATCATGTCACCTGATTCCGTAAGCTTTTCACCTCTCTGCTTTTCACGGTACCAATTGCAACATAACACTTCCATGTGAAGTTGATATGATTCGAGTAGGACTATGGTTTTGTATTTGACGAAAACAGTCCAAAAGTGCTGCAAACACATAACTGAACCATTTCCGGTCACTGCCTAAACAGTTATCTTTATCTTGGCTTGCAAATGTGTAGGTACCCATACATGCATATCTAGTGAAACCGCTGCCAATGTTCAAAAGCAAGTCCAAATTCTCCTAGAGGAGAACACACGCCAAAGATTTGGAAGCGATTTAAGATAACATAAAACGATACCGTTGTCGAGAGATCGTTCGCCTGTACAAGTGTACAATGCCGGGTTCGTTCCGACTACAAACCGTTATTTTCTCGCCAAATCAGCCAACAATACGTTCCCTGTACTCTGATTCGGATAATAAGTAGTCACGATCTGCCGTGAAGCCGTCTGCGTAATCTCCCGCCCTGGATTAGGGCTTCCTTGTACGGAACCGATGCATATTTTATGCCGGACATTCCGTTAAGACAAATTGCCTGACTGTTTGCTGATACAATCGGTGTTTGTAGTTTAAAGTTTCTAGGGAGCTGTGGGTGAGGTCTGTTAGGAACAATTTGGCACGAATACCAAAGTAGACACCTTTGCCGAGATCGAGAAGCAAGATTCCGTACTTATATACAATCGTATTTGTACCTATAATATAAAGTAAAGGATACCTACTAAAGGTATATCGTATTTCCTGTGTCCTGGGCACCTAGTGACTGAGCGTTGTGGCGCTTTGGAGACCGTCAGTTAATACGTTCATTGCCCTGTCCGTCCGTCGAGTCGCGTCGTGTCACTAACACCCGCGATATAAGTAACACCTTATTATCGCGTGCAACTGCTCTCTAGCCACTATGGCCGTTTTATGTTATTATCAAACGGCATGCTACATAAAATTAATGGAAAAAAGTTTAAACCATTCTCTAGCTCTGACGATGGTTTCGAATTAAGCAATTCACAGAAATTGCATTCGGTTTTCAAGCTACAAAGGGTAGTTATTTGAAATCAAAAATGTGCTTATGTAAGTTGGAAGATTATATTTATTAAAAAAGTAAAAACCACACATTTTTTCTGCAAAGTTTTCACAAAGATTTTATTTTGCTCTGTTAGTTTCAATTTTTTTGGCAGTTTTTCGAGGTCATTTCTTCTATGGAAATCATTTTTGTAATATTAGGATATTTTTAATCAGCTCTTCCACATCTACAGACAATTTTGTTTTTCATTTCATTTTTGGATTTTCAAATTAAATTTAGTTTTATTAGAAAGTTGCACCCGGATAGGTGGGCGAAAATCGCGACCAAGTGGGTGCCAGATGGCCAGGCAGACCAAAAAGACGATGGCGGGACGATCTCCATTAATTTTTACCGGGGTGGTCGGAAGTAGCACAGGACCGCGATATGTGGTATCAGCAAGGGGAGGCCTTTGCCCAGCGGTGGGATACCTAATAGGCTAAATAAAAAAACAATAGTAAGTTAAATATGTGATGCGATAGACTACTAGACTAGTCTGTCAGCCCCCAGTTAAAATAAAACAAAGAATAAATTGTGAAATCGGCAAAGAAACCGACAAAGGTGTGAGTCAGGCGACGCCTGAACCGGTTTGACCAGAAAGGGCTCTTTGTTTGGTTATCGCAGTGTCGATGTCAGGAGCATGTCGCGAGCCAAACGACTAGAGACATCTCCCCGACCATTCCGCGTGAGTGACACGCACGTTTATCGTTTCAGAGACAACGAGAGCATAGTGCAGATGCGTGAGGCGGGTCGCAGCGGCCGGTGAGCGGCGCGGGCATGGCGTCCGTGGCGGTGCGCGCGCTGCTGGCGGCCTGCGCGTTCGCCTCGCTAGCAGGCGGCGAGGGCGCGCGCTTCGGCGACCGACTGGCGCCGCGCGTACCCGCCGCCTACGCGCCGCGCGCCGCGCACCACCTCGCCGAGCCCGAGTACGAGTACGAAGACAGCGACGAGCCGTTCGAGGAAGACGTGCCGCCCGAGCCCCCCGCGCCGCCACGCCGCCCCGCGCGCACCGAGGCGCACCGCCTCGAGATGAGCACTGAGTACTTCGTGGTGCCGGAGCGCACCTCCTCACCCGCGCCTCCGGCCTCGTCACCCAAGCCCTTCACGCAGCCCCCGCCGACGCGACCCAACGTGACCGCTCTCACGACGCCAGCGGCAGCCCCCCTGAGCGCACTGCGGCCCGAGCCCTGGGCGGTGCCGGTGCTGGCGCTTGCCTGCGTGTGCATGGTGGTGCTCGCCGGGTTCGAAGCGTTCGTGGTGTGGGGCGCGAGCCGGACCGCGCCCTCGCGTCGCCACCTGCTGCTGGGACAGACTCTGCTGTTCGGACTGTTCGCGTGCGCGGCAACCGCGGCTCTGTTCGCGGCCACGCCCACCGCCTTCACTTGCGGCGCTGTGCGCTTCGGGACCGGCGTCTCGTACGTCGTCGTGTTCGCTTCTTTACTCGTTAAGTGTGTGTTCCTCTTGAGTCTAAACGGGGGAGTGTACTTGCCGGCCGCGTACCAAGGACTTCTGTTATTTTTCGCCGTGATGATCCAAGTGGCGATAGGCGCACAGTGGCTGGGTGGGTCACCGCCACGGGTGGCGGCGAACGGGTCACGATGCGGCGCGGCGCTGGCGGATCTGCTGCTGTCACTGTGCTATGCGGCGTTTCTGGTGGCGGTGGTGTGCGGCGTGGCGCTGCGGTCGCGTGGCATCCGCGACAACTACCGCGAGGCGACGCACATCGCGGGCGCAGGTGGCGCCACGGCCGCGGTATGGGTGTGCTGGGTGGCAGCCGCACTAGGCGCCCCCGAACGACACAAGGAGGCCTGCGTAGCGGCCGGCCTACTCGCCACGTGCGCCGTCGTGTTCGCACTAATGTTCGCGCCCAAGGGGCGGCGCCTGGCCGCGCTCGGACGCGAGGGACGCTGGGACGAGGACCGCGACGAAGGTCTGAGCTCGCTAGGGGCGGCCGGCTCGGGCTACTCGCCCTCGTTCTTCCACTTCAAGCCGGTCAAGTACGGCATGGTGTCTGCGGCGGCGCCGGTGCCCGCGCCCCCGCCTCCCCTCGACCGCAAGGAGCCGCCTTCTCAGCCAGCCGGTTAGTTAAGTATCTAAAGTGCGCTACAATAGTAAGGAAACTAGCGCTTACACGCACCACGATTTGATCGCAGATTGGCGTGTTCTGTTCGCAGATCCGTACGGTGCCATGTACCCGGCCTCGGCGCACCTGCACTCACGCCCCTTCTGTCCCCCGCCGCACTACCTCCCGCACCCCCTCATGCACTACCACTACACCCCCTACCAATATCTTCTGCCTCCAGGTAAGTAGCACTACTTCACCCCTTTCTTCAATATACATAACTGTAGCTATGTATATTCTGGTTAGTTACTTTTACTGCATTTGAATGATGGGGACTTTTGTATGAAACCTGGTCTTATCACCAATACAAATTATGTATATGTTACTTCATTGACTCAAAGCTCCAGTTAATAAATATATTATCTCTCAGATCGATGGGGTATGCATAAAAATGGTCCATCAACAATAAAATTAAAAACTAAAAATAACGGTGTATTAAAGTAATAAATTCATTAAATCGAAAACGTGGTCACTAACCGAGCATCAGAAGTCCAAACTCAAAGTTTACCAACGAGCAATGGAGCGCTGCATTCTAGGTGTAAAACGGATTGACCGTATCCAAAACACTGAATTGCGCTCTAAAAATGGAATTGCTGACGTTGGTGTGCAGACATGAAAATGGAACTGGGCTGGCCACGTCAGTCGTATGCACCCAGATAGGTGGGCGAAAATCGCTACCTTGTGGGTTGAACCAACTTACATATTAGGAGGGACATTTTTTTGGTCCTTCGGGCCAGATGACGGCTATCGACGGCCAGGTAGACAAAAAGACGATGGCAGGACGATCTCCATTCATTTTACCGGGGTGGTCCACAGAAATATTGGGTGGTCGGAAGTAGCACAGGACCGCAATATGTGGTAACAGCAAGGGTGAAAGCCTTTGCCTAGCAGTGGAAATAGCCACAAAATACATTAAAAAAAAATGTTCTGTGGTTGGCTCCGACTTAGTATCCAGACTTCTGAATATGGGCAAGTGGGTGCTTGGAGGGACGATATTGGTGAGATCAGGGATCTAATTACACAGCCAGTCGTACGTGTCTCCAGTGCTAGCCAAAACAAAAATTTTTAAAAATACATTAAAAGCTTGCATTTGGTACGCACGACGACGTCTGTATTGTATATAATATACTTGCAAAATAGACCAAAAGTGCCCATCATTCAACAATAAGTTTGTATCTGTATACGTCTTATCACACTCGCACCATTTCCATAAACCTTTTGTAAGAATATTGTGAGGTAAGTCGAGAGATATTTTTCTTTCATTTTACCATTTTTAAAAAATATCAAAAACAAACTCTTCTTAATTTCTACTCCTCAGAAAATTTTACAATATACTTACAATTATAGTATAAACGCGGGAACTACCGACCGGATTATATTGTAATGCAGTTTTAGGGTTCCGTACCAATTGATTGACTTTTTTATATATAAGGTGACTTTTTGATCATCGTCCAAATTCATAGTAGAGGCTAGGTAAGTGATCAGAATCATTAATCAACAACAATTTTTGTGAAATTCGTATAATGAAATTTTGACTTCCTATAGTAATTTAATTTTATGAATTTTACAAAAATGCTGATAACTTACCAAGGCTCAGGTATGAATTTGGACGATGTTCACAAATTCACTTTGTATAATACTTTAGAGCCCTCTTCTATGTATCATTTCAAATTCAGAGCGTATTCTGTCCTTCTTACTCTTCCACACCACGCGGTATGCGCGACTGTTGGCGCAAGCTAGGGGGGTTGTAATCCAGTGGTCTGTAGTCTGCGCTATCTAACAGAAGCATCGCGTGTTGCAGGCGTGATGGTGCGGCCGGAGGAGGGCAACATGTACACGAGCGTGGAGCCCACCTTCAGCAGCAACCCCAACGTGTACTTCCAGCGCACGGAGCCCTTGCATGTCGGCATGATGTACTAGTCAGTGCACGGCTGAGCCGCTGCCAGTCCTCGGTCGCCGGACCGAGACACTCGACAGTGCGACGCGACCACCACCCGACTCACACAGCCTGCCCAAACGAGCCGCGTAACGCGTAGTAGGCACAGCACACTGCAACTTTTGGCAAGACGTTTAGAACTTTGACGTTTGACTATATAAATGGACAGCTAACGTATTTTACAGATAATTCTGTGTATTCTACAGATAATTATGTACAACTTTCTGAAAGAAACATAACTGCGCCAATTAATTACGAATATTAGCGATATTTTAGCGCTCTTTTAATTTTGCACCAGGAAGAATATGAAATAGTCAGAATTGTTAATTTTTGCATGGATTACAGGAAATCCTACGAGGCCTATTAATAAAAATATATAAGGTCTTTCAATTTAAATGGAAAGTAATTTAGGAGGTGATTCAGTATTGTTAATACATCACATTCCACTGCAAAGTACTTTTTTATGCGCGAACTTTTTCTTCACTTGTCCATACAAACGAGTCAGCTGATCGGACCACTTTGTACTAAAAAGTGAAAAAAAAGTTTGCGCAAAAAAAAGTGCTTTGCAGTGGAATGTGATGTAATCGATATCGTTAACGATATCGAATCACCACCTAAATTACTTTCCATTTAAATTGAAAGACCTTATATATAATTTGACAAAGTTCCAGTGTGTTCCAAATGAAACTCTTGTGTGCATAAATCTGTGATGAATGACTTACTGCCAAGACAATACTCGAGCCGACAAGTGCATGATTGCGTGCGTCAGAAGAATCACATTCTATGTAAAATTGTGAAGCTGATTTGAACGTATTGAAAACGAGACTGTAGAATTTAAAGACAGCGATATTAGAAGTAACATGTACCTACCCATTTTGAAAAAAATGTGTCAAAAACCTATAAAAACATTGTTCGCAACCTGAGGACTCGGTGTTACTACAAAACGGTGTTTAACTTTAGACAGTGTTTAAATCTGTTGTTGTCGCCTTTTCTTTCTTATTGTAAAAGAGTGACAGCAACAGATTTAAACACTGTCTAAAGTTAAACATCGTTTTGTAGTTACACCGCAATGTTTATGTAGTGTTTAATTCATTTGTTTAAAGCCCAAGCTGTGATGGTATCAAGTATGTGTACTCGAATAAATTGGCACAGTAATTTATATTATTGCATTCCAGTGTAGGATAAGATTCCTTTTCTAGTCATTTGCTATCTAATGACGTTTGTAAAGTAACAAATAACTTGAGTCACTTGATAATGATTTACTTATTTAAACATACTTTTATAAATTAACGAAACAAAAGTATAATTACCAAATTAAACATACTTCATACAATCATAGCTGATTCTCAACGAACAATTGTTTTAGTAATTGTAAATATGAAGTAGAATTTAAAGAAAATAGTTGTAAAACTAACTATAAGACTGTTGTGATTGCATGTATTTAAACCCACCCCAAATTATCTGACTACATCAATTCTACAACTCCATTTAGACTCTACTAATAATGTAACTTTTACGGACAAAACATTGTAAATAAGAAACAAAATAAATACTATTAAAAAAACTTGTTTTATTATTAATTTAATTAAGGTTGTAAAATTATTCTAACAACAATATGATCTCTTATGTTTTTAAATAAAATGTCGAGTTGGTGCCCTATGCTCCAACTTACTTGAGGAAGCAAAATGAAGCATGGTGCTCCTGTATCACTCACTCACACACCCACATTAGTCCGGGAGTATTTACATTCACTTGGTGCCAGTGGAGAGCAGAGCCAGCAGACCGGAGGCTGTCGTCAGAGAGACGATGTAGTTACTGCACCAGCTTGTCAAGGATAATATTGTTTGTTTATGATGATAATATACAAGAAAATAGGATAGCTTCTATCGGGACAACCTCGTTCATAAACTCACACCGGGTTGAGTTTCGTACCCGGGTTGCAACACTAACCCGTTCAAAAATCAACTCGCGTCTCGACGCCGCACCGACCGATCAAAAATGAGCGGCAGAATGAACAGCAGAGTCGCTACACTGGTGTCGACTTTTTCAACATCAACTCTGAGCAGGGTTTGCAAGGTTTGCATAGGCTCCAAACGTCACTTCACATTTTTACTTTATATTTCGTACAGAGGGGTCCTCTCAACACTATATTAATTTGTACTAAATATAATGCAAAAATGTCAACTGACATTTAGAGTGCGCTACATGACGAAACTCGTTCAATAACTCAGCGTTACAACCCGAGTGTTCCTACCCAGCCTAGGGTTATTTAATGAACGCTCTTCAGGGGATCTAAAACGGCCGACTTGGGTGAATCACGCGAGCAAAAGAGACGGCATTAGAACGGAATCATATGATTTATCCAAAGCGGCCTTTTTAGAGGACCAGAGCTAAAAATCTTAAAGTTACTGTTGTCAAAACATACATATCTACTGCAATATATAGAGACATGGTAGTTCAAGCAAAGTCGTACAAAAAAGGACGTTGCACGGATTTTTATAAGAATTTCGAGCTACGTTCGACTCCCCTTTAACTCAAAATTTATTTGAACTGCCGACTTGAAATTTTGGTTAACTATTAAGTTTCCTGTAACTTCTTAAAATCTCAAATTTTATAAACGTACTCTTACAGTTCCTAGGTTATTGAAGCTCAAATATGGCTATTCTGAAACTTGTGCAGTTAAAGATTTAGTAGTAAGCAAACAATAACTTTTCTTTTTAAGCAGAACTTTGATCTCAATTCAATTGACAAAGAATACAAAGCCACTTTTTTATTGTATTGGACTTGGTTCCTTTTTCGCAATTATGTTTCTGGTGGAATAAACTATAACCCATTCAATCATCGATTTTCGGTAACAATTGGAGAATAATAGATATAGAGTCTATACTCTATTACAAGGCGCGACTATTCGCGCCTTGTAAAAGAAGACGTATTTACCTGCTGAAAACATACATAATTTGCCGCAAAAGTAATACTGCCTTGCATTAAATTTTGATTCAATACCATTGACAATACATTGAATACCTGTGGTTTTGACAGATTTGCAGGTCAAGAATAAATTAGGTACTTGTATTAATTAATCAAGTACCTACTTCAAATAAATAATGTGAAAACCATCATATCACAAATAATTTCAAAATAAACACCAAAGTCTTTAACGTTTTTAAGAACCCCATAAAAAATTAAGACCCTTTATCCTCTGTCTTCATAAAAATACACCAAATTTTGGAAAATGTTGCAGTTCTAATGGCCTAATTGATTTTAAGTATGATACCCGCCAAAAGTAGTGGGACTTCTGTGATCAACCCATGAGATCATTATAATGGGTAAAAAAAGCATTTGATGTGTCTGAATGTTGCTTTGGTTTCACTCTGGGCATCGAAATTCTAATTTGTACAAATTTTAAATTTTTCTTTGTTACATTTCCATTTTTAGCTTGGAGGCCATCCATAAATTACATCACACAAATTTCATGTTTTATGAGCCCCCTCTCGTCTTTGTCACAGGAAGTCACATTTGTGTGACCACTCTCCTGGTGTGACGTCACATATTTTGCAATTTTAATTTTAGAAATTTATAATTAATTTAAAAGAACACTTCTAAAATTATTTATATTCAATCAACAATAAATCAGACATTTGAGAAAGAGAAATTTTATAAAATCTTTGAGAGTTGAAGTTTAGAGTTTTAGATTTATAAATGTAACGTCACAAAGATCATGACACATCCCACCTCAGATGTCACACTTTATTGACCACCCGCCTCCCCCTCAACGTGTGACATTATTTATGGATGGCCCCTCATTAATCTATAAAGTAGTGAATAAGTAGTGTCTATACAATGAATATTTTAGCGAAATTTTTAATAAAATGACGGATTATTTTATTTTTTATTATATTAGTATTGTACTGAGGCCAAAACCACAATATTTAGAATTTTGTTTTTCTGCCCATCTATATTCATTCCGTTTTAACTTGAGAACATCTCAATCAGTGGCGTGCATATAACTTTTTTCCGGAAAAGTAATCAGAAGGTCAAGTTTGACAATAAAAAAAATATGAAAAGATTTAAATAACACTTTGAAAAAAGAAAGTTTGTATGACGTCAGGGTAGGCACTGCCTACCCTAGAAAGAACATTTTCATACAAACTTTTTTGTTTCAAAGTGTTATTTAAATATTTTCATATTTTTTTATTGTCAAACTTGACCTTCTGATTGCTTTTCCGGAAAAAAGTTCTATGCACGCCACTGCTCTCAACTGATTTGGATACAGTTTTCTTTTTTACATTGTAGTGAAAGTGTAATCAAAAAAATCTAGTGTTAATAGTTCCCTTGCCATTTTAATTTGAAATATTTTTTGGGTTTGAAGAGAGGATTTATCAGTAATGTCAACTGTATGTATGGTGATAGGGCTCACCCCCTCTGATGATGGGATGGGTGTTGATTGTTATTTTGATAGTTCACATTCGTAAACACCTCTGACACCTCTTGGGGTTACATGTTGTGGTGATTATGTATGTTACCCAAAATCTACACACTGTTGTTTCTTATAAACTAGTTCATTTATAAAAGGATACACAGTGGGTGTGAACGTACGCAGCAGGTAGAAGCTGGCGAGGATGACAATGGCTAGGAACAGAGCATTATTGTAGAAGATGGAGAATGTGGTTGCTTCATAGTCTGCTACCTCGTTCTTCTTCCACAGGATCCTGAAGTTATAGAGATTGAAGAAGAATTAGCCAATGGTTTTGTTATTATTAGAGGCAACAAAAACGAAAATAACAAAACAATTTGTTTTATGAAGATTACAAATTTAATGCACTTGCAAATTTCGTGAATTTTCAGTTGTATACTTTCAAGTAAAATAATACTATTGAAATTCTATGTTTCATCTTTTTAAAAGGAACTAGATTAATACAAGACTATTACCTCTCATCCTTCTCCTTCCTGCTCATTTTCTTGTCATCGGCAAGTTTTCTGGACATCTCGCGAGCGACTGCATCCTCTCTACGGACAGCTACACGGTGCTTCAACTGGAACTTGGTGTTACGGTAAGCAAGTGCCAGCAGCCAGGTGCTGGCTACTGTCACTAGCGCGAACCAGATCAGCGCTGAGCTCACTTCTAGGGCATGGACTCTCCAGAATAACCCTAGAATCAGATAAGAGAAAGGGCTCTTTAGAAATTAGGTTAAGTACTAATAAGTTTGAATTTTCTAGCCGATTTTGAATGAAACTTCAGATGTTATGTATCGTGGTATATAGAGGAGATATGAAAGAATGCACTTACAGATGGGAATAGCAGAAACGATAAAAGCGTTCCCGTAAAAAAGGGCTGAAGACTTGGTGGAAACATTTCTGCTGAAATCCTGTAACAGCAGCTCCTCTTCCTTTGTAAAAGCCTTGTTCACTTTGGCGGACATTTTAAAAATAAACTTTTGTTCTCTAGATGCACCTCAAATATCACTATATGGTGCAAAACTGGGTAAAAGACAGTAAAAGTATACTTTACTCTTTGGCAAAAGTAATCGCGTTGGTCGTCAACCCGTCACGAAACCGAAACGTCAACCAACGTGTCAAATGTATTACCAACATTGAAAGAATTAACTTCCAACAAGACATGAAAACAACCACACACTTAATGATTGTACCAAAAAAATGTATAGTCGCACAACATCTCACGACTACAGATTCAATTATAAAAGTTGGTACATTCTGCGGCTATAACCGGTTTTTCTTGGGATTGTTCTGAAACTATTTTATTAGAATTTTAAATTCTCCCATCCCACTAATATTCTAAATGCGAAAGTTTGAATGGATGGATGTTTGATTACTTCTTCACGCTGAAACTACTGTAATGATTAGGCTGAAACTTAGCACAAATTTAGTTCTAGACCTAGGCTACTTTTTTCCCCTTTTTTAAATCAGTTCCCATTGGAAGGCAATGGGGTGTCAAGTCCCTATAAAAAAGTGATGTACTGTTACTCCTTCATGCCTTTGAATATTAGTGGGATGGGATGGGATAGTGGCATTAGTGGGATGGGATGGGATGGGATTCGATACGACTATACAAAAACTAAATCAACGCGGGCGAAGCCGCGGGCAAAAGTTAGTAATACATATGTATTTTATAATTATAAAATATGTATTCATAATTAAAAATTATTATAAGTTCAAAATTAATGTTTTTTATTTTGTTTACATGCTTTTTTTCAACATCACTTCTAAAATAAGGTACATTAAATGAAATTGTTTAAAAAGTTAATTTACTTGAAAATCTTTCCGAATAAATCTTTGTACGAACCAACTACCTACAGTCAATTTAAGGGCTGATTCAGTTCAATCGTCAGGCGATATTGACAACAGGATAGCATATAAAAATTCGACGCGTGCGAAAGAGACGGCTTGATAGGCGGGCGTCACCTGATGGTCAAACTGAACGCAGCCCTGGGTCTAAATATTAGTAATTTTGAAAAATGGAACGCTTGTGTTTTTCATAGAAAAACTATTTTCATGTTTGTAGTCATCCTCATCCAGCCGCCACCCGCAACGTCCTTCAGATCGCCAGTCCAGCGGGCACGAGGGCGGCCTACGCTGCGCTTTGCTGTACGTAGTCTCCATTCCAATGCCTTACGGCCCCAACGGTGATAAATATGGCCAGTCCACTGCCACTTAAACTTAGTGATTTGGCAGGCTATGTCGGTCACCTTCGATCTCTGACGGATATCTTTATTTCGGCGCACTTTATTTGGTGATTATTATGACAGTATGTATTTTGAAAATAAAAGACTCTGGTCTTTTCTCATTTTTCATCTCAATTTCAAATTTAGAACCCCTTAATAAACAAAAGGTTTATTAAAAAAGGAAGGATGAAAGGTTGTCGTTGAACTTGTTTAAAATTAAACGCGTATAAATGCCGTTCTCTGAGCAAGATGGGTAATATAATTAATTATGGTTATATATTTTCTGTAACTATCTAGGAATTTATACGTCGTAAGTGTTTTGGTACATGCTCTAAGTAAGTGCTCGTCACTCGGCCATTTGTACAAAGTTGAAACGTTTGACTGACAGGTTTTTCCAGTTTTATTTATTTTCATATTGTTTGCCATTGTTTTAAGTTTCTGATTGTATTGACAAACGGATATTCAAAATAAAATAAACGTTCAAATCAAACGAAAACAAACATTTCGTGCGAAAATTAAAGAAAAATATTTTTCTATAGCTGAATTATTCTAATGTCTACGCCATAAACATGAGCCACTTTGAGTTTGCTATTCCGATTCAAAAAGATGAGCTCTTGGAATCACATGCAGGCCAGTACAATGTCGAAGACGTAGTCCAGCCGCGGGTTCTGCTATCTAAGCTTCAAGGTAAGTCTAAATGGACCTACTTTGCCATCTAATACTTTTACACTTAAATCATCACGACATGAGCCCCCGAGAGCGTGTCAAGGCTGATTCCGAGTGGACTGTGAATAAGTCACAGTGCACACTGGTACACCCATGTTTCGGCGAAGATTATTTATTACGGCCCAGCTTGATGAGTGGTGCGCCCTATCCTCAAACTTTGAGCACATATAAGATTATTTATTACGGCCCAGCTTGATGAGTGGTGCGCCCTATCCTCAAACTTTGAGCACATATATGGGACCACAGCTCAACATGCCTTCTGAGGTAACTTAACATATCTAAAATAACAAAGAACCAATTTCTTACAGATGCTGCTCGCGCTTATAACTCTGATGGAGTGGAGTATATTCTAGAGCATTTTGATACCTATTTCTCAATTATCGTCCATGGAAACAAGCTGGAATGGAATGTCATCAATAGAGGTAATTTTTTAATGAAGCCTCTGACGTACATAGTGAAAATTAAGTTACTCTTGTTTACTGTAGATACTATTACAGCTTGTTTGACTAGATTGATGGATGTGGAAGAGGCGAAAGAGGTGTGTCTGGATCGTAGCAGATGGAAATCTGTAGTATTTGCCTACCCCTCTGGGAGACAGGCGTGAGTATATGTATGTATGTATGTATTACAGACATCTGCAAGCCGACTTTATCAATGAATATTTAAATGGGTCAATATCAATTTTGTGGGCTATTTACCATAAGGAAAAAAAAAATTTTTCCTAGTGATATAAACTTGCACTGGTCTTATTTATTTTGAAAAATTAGTAAAATATAACAAATTTATTTTTTGCACTATACAAATTAAAAAACTTAAAGAATGAAATAACTACAAACCCAAAATGAAAATCCAATAAAAAACAGAACATTACCAAAATATAATGGTAGGTATTAGGTATATTTTGGTGATGCCTGAATGTTATGTTTTTTATTACTAATCCCTATTGTTTATCATTAAAATTTGTTTTTCAGGGTTTGACCACATAGTTAGAGCAGCCAAGCACTTGTGTAGCCACCTTGAGCTGATATTCCAAGATCAGGAGATAGACGTTGAAGTCAGAACTAAAAACTTGAACATAGTCAAAATGGTCATGTACCTGTTTAGAAGCATCATGAAGACTAAAGATACCAAGTTAGCTGCTGATGTAAGTTCAATAAAGATTCAAGTGAGATTCTGTGGTGAACTAATCTGCAATGTCAGATGCAATTGTATAAATACATATGTTGCTTGCTACGTTAATAATTGTAGCTGCACTGCAAAATTGCTTTAAAAAAATATTCCATGTTCAAAATCTTGCATTGCGCCCTTTGGACGGGGTTCATAAACCTCTTTCATAGTCTTGTGCATGTCCAGGAAGACTTGCCCCCGAGTGCCAAATGGCGCATCTACTGGCGAGAATTATGAGAGCGCCAGAGGTTGTTGTTTCCCCGTACCCGTATATTAGGCATTTGGCCAAAATTCATTTGGCCTCTTTGTGCCCAAAAATTTGGCAATGGCCACTTAAATAAATAGATATTAAAGCCGATTCTGAAGGCTTTAATTTTAGTTTTAGTGCTGTCAAAACAAAATTTTTTCTAAAGCAATTTAGCTTCTAGTCCTTACATTAAAGGTCTATTTTGCAATGTAGAAAATTTAGTTTTGACAGCACTAAAACTAAAATTAAAGCCTTCAGAATCGGCTATAATGTTCAAATTAAAATCTATTCACTTCGAATAAATCAACTCATATAATAAAGATTGAACTTTACTTCGAGTAGTTTAGTTGATCATCTATAAATACATCATTTTTATATGCATATTTCAATAACACGGGTCTCCTATATGTACCCAGATTGCTTAGTTTACATCTGCAGTGTAAAGTGCTTTATATTCGAATTTAAAATTGATAACCTTAGAAATTGCTAATATCTTCCAGAACTCAACAAAACTGACTCTTGGCAAAAAAGGCAAGAAAGCAACAGATGACGAGGAGTTCTGTGGTTGGACAGAGTCAGACAAGCAAGCCGCTCTGGTCACCCTGCATCTTGTGCTTCAACAGCCTCTGTCCCGACTCTGGGACCCTCCATTAGCTGAAGATAACTTTGTTGCGTTAGTATCCTACACGTTATTTATAATATACGTTTTGGAATGGTACTTTTTCTATAGGAATGATCTATGTCTATCTGCAACATAAATTATAAGCTATTGAGCCAATTCAGTGACAGAGGCATCATCACATCCAAAACTTAATATAAACGCACACCACGTTATGGGGTGTCTGTGGAATGTTATTTATAATATTTTAGGCTGAGTCCATTAACATTATCTAGATCTATGTTTAAGTCGAACTAAAAATTGTGAAATTTGAGTAATATCTTAACAATAAACCCTGAAATGCGTAAATTTAATGTTTTTTTACCAAAAGTGGGCCGAATGTGCTTTTATTGTTTTAGATAAAATCAAAAAATGAATATGAGTTAAACATTGAAAATGTAGATAATCTAGATTAATAATAACCAAAAATTATGTTTGAAAACGTCCTAAGTTTCCAATTTTGCAACCGCAATGAAATCGGCACTATTGTATTGCATTCATTATTGTATTCATTAGAGCACGCAAAAATTGAAAAATGTGATCATCAATTTATTCTTCATTAATCTTTTTTCTGTAAGTAATACGACAATATTATTTCAGGATGGTAGCAGACCCATGTTACAAAGCCTTAGAAGAGCAGATTATCAAAAACAAAGTAGTCAGAGAGACAGTGTTCCAAGTACTGGGCATGCTAATCAAGAAGTACAACCACGGCACTTCATGCTTGATCAAATTGGTGCAGGTGAGAATGAAACTAATGCCACTCGCCTTAAGGTACTACCTAGAAGGTATAATTCTGCTCAGTGGTATACCGCTCAGCAGGGCTACCTCTTTTAAATACTTGGGCCACTGGGTCACTGATGACATGAGGGACGACATGGATATTGAGCGGGAGCGCAGGGCATTGGCAGTGAGATGTAATATGCTGGCTCGCAGGTTTGCACGCTGTACTAAACAAGTGAAAACAACTTTATTCAGGGCATATTGTCAGAACTATTACACATGCAGCTTGTGGGTTAGCCATACAAAGAAATCCTTCAATGCCCTGCGTGTTCAGTACAATAATGCATTCAGGATACTGATGGGGCTGCCGCGTTACTGTAGTGCATCAGGCATGTTTGCTGAGGCTCGTACCCAAGATTTCTATGCCATAGCACGCAACAGAACTGCCTCACTGATGCACAGGACGGGCGGCAGCGTCAATGGTCTCCTGAACAATATTGCTAACACGACTGATAGTTCAATCCTGAGACACTGGGTCTCAGTACATATGGACAGAGTCCCAAAGTAGTTTACAATAATATAGGTTATTTATACTAACATAGTTAATAAAGCTGATTTTGAAGGTTTTAGTTTTAAGATAAGAAACCTACTAAAAAACTTAATTTTAAATGACAGCACTATTTTTTGCTATTTTGAAGGGCACACTAACTAAAACTATCAAGCTTTTAGGACGCTCCTAAGTTTAATTCACAGATAACAGACCACAGTGTAGGACTAACACCTATGGCCTAGTCCGAAATAAAAATATTTGATTTGATTTGATAATGATTAAAATTAATACTTTGCAGGTCCTCCAAATGGTTGAACACGCCGTGTCCCCTATATGCGCTGGGGTTGTACAGTTAACTAAAGATTTTGGACTCGCGACTTTTGCACCACAAGTGGTAAGAATACTTACAGCCATTCCATCAGTTCTGAACCAACTTTCATATTTCGCACTCGAAATGTCTGTGAATACCTCTAATATTTATTTGATCACTCGTCATGATGAGTAAATACACTTGCACTCGTTTCACAGTTTATAAGCTTATTTAACCCGACCGGTTTCGTGTTTACACCATCATCAAGGGTTTAGTTAGACTACTTGGAAGTTATTCCGTGCAATAATATAGTAAACGGTCAAAAGTTGTTATCCAAGTTTCACCAAGTGCCGACAATCGCAAGTACTAATCATATTATTCACTCATGGTTACTTATTTGAATTCAAGAATTCCGCAGCTTCAGCTATAAAGCTGATATAAATCTGTATTTTTTTAGTATATGTTCCATATATAATGGTGTAATACTGCGTGTTTACCTTCGAAATCTTCGAATGGCGCCGTTTGGTTTTTAAGACGTCATATTTTTCAAGGGTTTTTCAAGTTATTTTTTTCTGAGCCCTGTAGTGTCAATTTCATTTAATGAAAGGGCTTCATTAGCTGATTGTAAAAATAAACTTCATCATTACATTACAGCCACTTATTTTATAAAAATACTTTTTTCCAAAACACATCTAGTTTGGGCACCTACAGGTGGGAAATGGCTGCAGGATTTTTTGTAAAACATAGACGTACCTCAAATTACGCATAATACCCTCATGTCTAACTAAAGTCATGAAAGCAAAATAAAAAGTCTCTTGATACACGTAGAGGTACAAGTACAAATGGTAAATGATTCATACCTTCAAATCATTACCAAGAAACTGTCTAGTAAAAACGAGAACTCATTTAGTTATGTCAAGTGACTCAAGTTATAAGCGTATATTATAAATTTCGACTTAAATTGTCACTGCTCAGCTTCTGTTAGTCAAAGCGTAATGATCTTTACTCAAGAAACCCTGTACAATATAGGTAGACATTGCATTTTATAGAGAAGATTCCAAGAAGAGAATATTTAATTTGGTAGATTAAATACTACATAATCACATAACCCACAAAGTTGCACTAAAACCTTAGAAGAAAACGAATTCATATCTCATCGATATACTACGTTTACCGAGACGATGCAAAGCGGGTCGTTCCCCCCCATAGATTTAGAATGTACAAGATAAACAATGTAGTAGAGAAAATGATACCAAAATATAAATGCACATTACTATTACATTTACTATTTTACTTAATATTTTTGACAATCATGCATATGTATAACTACTAAATACAACAAAGAAAATCAATACGTAATAGTAAAAACTTTTTTTGTTCCGATTAATACGATAAATTGGGCAAAATGTGGTTCAAAACATTCTAATGACAAAATCATATTTACCTGTGAAATGTGTAATTATTTGGGTTATTTCTCCTTCTCACATCACAATTACTCACTGCACAAGAAACCATGTCTAAACCAATCACTGTTTATCAATTTAGTTACGTATTATTTAAATATTATTATAAAATCTGCAATCACACCCAAGCGAGCGGACCGTTATGGCCTCTTACTAGAAAAAATATTGACATAGCGGTTCTTTGTTGTGCATCTCTTTCTCTCTCGCAAGGTGTTCATAAAGGTAGGACATCTCTTTTAAACGCTATGGACCTCTTTTAAGCGCAGCGAATCACACCTTCCGCTGTCGCCGCATCTTTATTATTTATAACAGAAGTCATACCTGTCAAAAGTATCGTTTTCAAATATTAATTGAATGGACCGTTTTGCATAGTTTCACTAGATAGAGTATAGTGACGTGGATATTATAGTATCTCATGATGACAGGTGCGTGAGATAGCGGAAGCACTAGCCAGCTCCGACGAGGGAGAGGGGGGTGGGGGCACGGAGCAGGGGGCAGCGAGGAACTGCGGGGCGTTCCTACTGGAGCTAACTAAAGAACTACCTAAGGAGATGACTGGTGCTATAGCCACGCTGCAGCCGTATCTAGAGAGCGATGAGGTAAACTTACTTACATTATTGTCTAAAACTAGCTTAATATATATTTTCTGTACTTAACAAAGCATTAAACCATTTGTATCTATGTGATATCAATATACAATTTCGCATTAGAAAAGACTGAAGATGGAGAAATGCAGAGCACAGCACACAGGCTTGTCTATCTTTCTCCTTCTAACGCATAAAGTCATCGCCACTACATAATATATCGTCGATAGTCGAGAGATTTTTGATAGAAACGTAGTTAAAATCTTCGGCGCGAAACGAACGGACTAAAACAAAAGAAAAGGTGATCTCTAAATATATTCCCTATTTTTTTTTTTACACACGATGGTCTTTACTTGACCAGTATAACGCCTACTGGAAAGCGTCGATGATATCTATATGGCGATGCGAGCTCGCTCAGAAACAGTGACAGCAGGCGAGGCAATGATCACTCTTTCCATGGACTTCCGCAAAATATTCGGAAGATCATAATATAAATGATAATATATCGATCGTCACGACATGAAGCACCGTTCAGTATGTGGTAAGTAAGAACAAATACTATGCACACCAATTCCGAAAAACTCATTGGTGGGGATCGAACCCGGATCTCAAGATTGAGAGGCCAGCGTTCTACCCCTTGAGATACTGTTGCTTTTTTTAAATACATTTTTAAATAAATTTTTTAATAAAAGAGGCATAATATTTTGATAAATAGGCGACATACTGGAGAAAAGTAAAGTCAAAAGATTGATGGATGTGGAAGAGATATAAATGGTGTGTCAGAATCGTGGCAAATGATCTGTCTGTGACCACTCCCCCCACGACAAAAAGCATTGGTATGCCTATACACGAAATACTTTTTTTCCAGTCGTACACTCTCCGAATCAGCGTGTTGGGAATGATGTGTGAAGTGCTCAGTGTCGAGCTGCAAGGGGAGGGACTGACTGACGAGCAGCGAGCACAGAGAGACGACTTCTTGGACGATCTCTACGAGCACATGCATGATCTGTCAGCTTACGTCAGACATAAGGTATAACTGAATTATCAACCTATAATAACTATTAGTACAGATCGTGCGGTGTAACTTGCCTGACCCAAAGTTAGGCTTTCCGCTCCCTCGAGCGGCTTACAGTGGCGATACAGTTCTTAGGAAGAAAAAAAGAAAGAGGAATCGCAGAGCCTAACTTAAGGCCGGCCAAGTTAGATCGCGCGATCTGTAAGTAGTAGTATATTATTGGGCACGCTGTCCCAGTTTCCAAACACACAGCTCACTTTGCTTCGCTTCGCTCCGCGCCGTTCGCCCGCTCACTCCGTTCGCTTGTGTGTTTGGAAGCTGTGACAGCTGTGCCCAATAATATATTGAAAAAAAAAATTACCTTACGTGATTCTCTCCCGTTCTGCATATTCTGTGTTTATAAATAACATGCACAGAGTGCAGATATAGCACTGTTAACAGTACAACCTTGACGTTTGCACATCAGATTTTTTTCATGATAATGAAATTTGTTAAACAAACACAGTCACTAAATTTTGATAAAATATGTCCTGAATCACAAAAATTGTCTTCTCGCCATGGAAAACTTTTACCAAATACAATAAGATGTATTATTTGTGGACCTTCTAATTGCGGAAAAACTAATGTTGTGATAGGACTCCTTCTACATGAAAACGGTTTGCGTTTTCATAATGTATACGTTTATTCAAAAACTCTATATCAACCAAAATATGTTTTTTTGGAGAAGGTTCTAAAGTCTGTTCCAGAAATAGGTTACTCACAATTTCGTGATAATGAAGAAATGATTAGTCCAAATGAGGCAGCTTCGAATTCAGTTATAATTTTTGATGACGTGGCTTGTGAGAATCAGAATAATATTCGCGACTTCTTTGCTATGGGAAGACATAGAAATATAGACTGTTTTTATCTCAACCAAACTTATAGCAAAATACCGAAACAGCTTATACGGGATAACGCAAATCTAATTGTACTTTTCAAACAAGACGATATCAATTTACGACACATATATGATGAGCATGTAAACACTGACATGACTTGGAACCAATTTAGGGATATGTGTTCACAGGCCTGGAAAGATCATTTTAGCTATCTAGTTATAAATAAAGATTGTCAAAAAAATGATGGTGGCTATAGAATTAAATTTGATACATTTATTTGTTTGGTTACATGAAATATATGACCTATTCTTTAATTTATTTATCATTACTATTTAGACAACCAAGAAGTAAACTTGTTCGTTTGTTGAAAATGAATGACGAGAAATCAATAAAACAACTGATAATTAAGTCTTCGGAAGCCGTTAAGAAGAAGCTTAAAAGCATAAAGAATATCAAAATGGATAATGAAATAGCACTTGAATCTGTTTTAAAACCAATAATAGATCCTCTAAATCAATTAGCTAACAAAAAATACCACCTTGAAAATGATGACGCATTAGAAAATAAGTGTGAAGAAGAAAAGGTTAATGTTGAAGAGAATTGGTTAGAAAATGATAAAAATAATACAAATAAAAGAAATATATCTGAAACCAGCGCTTTGTCACAAAACAATTATCCACTGAAACGGAAATTTAATATTTCTGACGAAATTGTTTCCGAAAATAGTGATCCTGATACAGAAAGTGATAACAGGGATGATGACAGTGACTTATTTTTTGAAACTAACGATTCAAAAAAAAGTCCAAGTAAAGAGACTGGTTCCTCTCGGTCATTTTCATCTGAAGTGTTCAAAGATGTTCCGTTTGGTGTAAGAATGGTAAGCGGAAAGTTAATGATGGGTTCAGCATCAGTATTTGTAACGGATGACAGAATTTCAGTTTCAAGTAAAACATATGTTAAGACCCCTGGACTAACGGAATTGATGTTTAAAAAAGATCCTGATTTCAATAAAATAACTCAAGATGATATGCAAAATTACAAAACGATACTAATAAATACAAACGCTCATCGCCGTGGCTACGATCCCGGTCAGCCAATCAAAAGTAACAGAGGTAATAAATATAACCAAATTATAAAACCCTTATTTAAATTACTCGATGCTGAAAATATAATATCAAAAGGTGAAGGATTGCCGCAGTTTAAAAAGGTTGCAGAAAATGTGAATTACGTGTACTGGGACGATCCAAACGAACTAGTTGAAAGGTTAAAGTTGCTTATTGCTTCTCGCGATGCTGGTAACACTGGGCTGGATAATGAAATAATCTCGATTATTGAAGAATTGCGAGAAAGTGGTATTATAGAATGAATATAAACCATGACTATTTTTATTTGTATCATTTGCATATAAACCATTGACAAAATTCCGTCTATTAAAATGAACGTTGATAAATTTGGTCATCATGTTCATAAAAGACTTCGACTTTCAAATTTGAATGATCTAAACACATTTGAAAAAGTTCCATTAAAAAATATATCTGGTGACTACGACTTAAAACCCAACAGATTAATAGGTTTAAAAATACCGCAGGCATTAGATGAAGCTGTGAATAAAGAGTATGTGGATAGAAATACTCAGTTATTTTGTAAAAAGCATGACCTATTCGTTGAACTGCAGGGTATAAAAAATCAAATACAGTTAGTTCAAAATCAGTTAAATGAGAAGTGTTCAAGAGTAGAAGTGAGTAACATTCTTAAAGATCATTTAGTATCTTTAAGAAATAAAAATCATGAGTAAATATAACGTTGTAGATGAGATTCACAAAGGAGCCAGAAGAAATTTTATGCGTCGTTCTGTTCTATTAAAAGGGATTGACGATCTATGGCAGACAGATCTGATCGATATAAGCAGATATCATAAAGTTAATAAGGGTTTTAAATTTATTATAGTAGTTATTGATGCGTTTTCAAAATATGCTTGGGCAGTTCCATTAAAAACCAAATCAAAAAACGAAGTAGCTATTGCATTTAATAACATTTTGAAGGGTGGACGAGTTCCCCTTAATCTACAATCAGACCTTGGATCTGAATATTACAATGACATCTTCCAAAAGCTAATAAAGACCAATAAAATTAACCATTATTCTACATACTCAACAAAAAAGGCCTCAATAGTGGAAAGATTAATCAGGACTTTAAAAAGTAAATTGTTTAAATACTTCAGCCTTATAGGTAATTACAAATGGATTGGTGAACCATTAGCAGATATCGTTAACACATATAACAATACCACACATCACACTACCAAATATAAACCATCTGAAGTAAAAAAATCTAATCAAACAATCGTTGCTAGTAATATCCGAATAACGCATAATAAATCTGTTCAAAGTATCAATAAATTCAAAGTGGGTGATCAGGTCCGTATTAGCAAGTATAAAGGAACTTTTCAGAAGGGTTACACTCCTAATTGGTCTACTGAATTATTTACCATAAAAAGAATTAATAAAACAATACCACCTACTTATTGCATCACAGATCAACATCAAGTTTTAATAAAAGGTTGTTTTTATGAACAAGAACTTCAAAAAACAAATTATCCTGATATTTATTTGATTGAAAAAATTATTAAGAAAAATGGTAATAAGTATTTTGTAAAGTGGTTAGGTCTAAGTAACAATGAAAATAGTTGGATTGATAGAAGTGCTATCGTTAAAAATAAATAGCATCAACTCACATTCATACTGAACATAGATGATGTATATTATAACATTTCTGCTGGAATGATGTTCATTACTATGTTAGTTATGAAAGGGAGTGGACTTATTAATAATTTGATCAATAATTTACCGATTGAGTTACATTTACCTGGATATAACTATTGTGGACCAGGAACCCGCTTAAAAGAGCGATTACAAAGAGGTGATAGAGGTATTAATGAATTAGATAATGCATGTAAGCATCACGACATAGCATACAGTAACTATACTAATTTAGAAGAACGACATAAAGCTGATATAGAGTTGATGAACATGGCAAAGAGAAGGCTGAAATCAAAAGATTCTAGTAAATGTGAAAAAATTGCCTCTTGGTTGGTAGATAAGGCTATGAGGATTAAATTAAAATCAGGCGCTGGTGTCAAAAAATTTAATAAAGCCGTTTTCAAATTGAAATCTCAACTAAAGAAATTCAAACCAAGAAACAACAATGATGCAATTAAGTTTGCGTACCAGGCTGCTAAAAAAATTTTTCATAAAGACAGCAAAATCAAGCTTCCTAGGATTATTCCTATTCCAAAAACTGGAGGAATACTTCCTTTAATTCCTATTTTTGCTGGACTATCAGCGTTAGGATCTTTGGCAGGCGGTGCCGCTGGAATAGCCAAAGCTGTTAATGATTATAAGACTTCTCAAAAAAATACTTTAGAATCTCAGCGTCACAATAAAGTGATGGAGTCAATGAGTTTAGGGAAAGGTTTATACATTACACCATACAAAAAAGGAAAGGGTTTATGTTTGCGTTCTTCAAAAAACTAGTAGCTAGGCTACCCAAAAGGGCACTAACTAATATTGATATCATAAAATATACTCATGATATACCATATTTTCGGGGTGTTTTTATGAGAGATGGTTTGCCATCTAAAACAAAAAATATTGAATGTGCGATTATGAATTTAGATAGTTCTGAAAACCCAGGAACTCATTGGGTAGCCTATATAAAAATACAAGATTGTTGTGAATATTTTGATAGTTTTGGGGATTTAAAACCACCTATGGAATTAATAAGATACCTGAAAAGTAGCGATATCTTCTATAACTATAAAAATTATCAAAAACCTAATACAGTTAATTGTGGACACTTGTGTATAAAGTTCCTCGATGAATTTTGGAAAAAACATTTAAATTGAATTTAAATTTCTAAAAGCACTCACTTTCAATATGTCGTTCACACTATCAGTAACTGGAAATAAATCCGCTTTGCTAACAAATTATTCGCCTCCGTTACAGCTCGATGGTGAATATGAGTGTGGTCTCATATATTTTTCTACCTTCAATTCTATACCTAATGTAGATAGTAGAAACAACAAGTTTCACTATGGTAAAAATGAAGTGGTTGAAATACCAGAAGGTTCATATGAGCTTGAAGACGTTAGTGACTTTTTAAAACAGAATATTAAAGATTGTTCTTTTAAATTGATCTGTAATAATAATACTCTAAGCACTAAAATTATCTGTTCAAAAGATATTAACTTTGATCACAATAATTCTATAGGCAGTATGTTGGGCTTTGGACATGAAACATTAGAAGCCAATATATTACACGAATCCTGCTTTCCTATAAGCATTTTACCAACAACCATCATCCGAATCGAATGTGATATTGTGAGCGGATCCTTTGTTAACGGAAATCCTAGTCATATTATTTATGAATTTGCACCTAATGTACCACCGGGCTATAGAATAATTGAAATACCAAAAAACTTGATTTACTTACCTGTGACCCGGAACAGCATTAATGAAATAAACATACGATTATTGGATACTAATAACAACCTAATCAATTTGCGAAACGAAGAACTACAGTTGTATTTGCATTTAAAACGAAAATGATAGATTTTAATAAAATATCAGAACCTATTAATAAAGAGCTCAGTTTACGCAGCAAACTCTCCCAGAGACCACCTATAAAAAAACATAAGTTAACCAAACAAAATAAACAATTTTTGAAAATTATTAAGCTTCTAAAATGAGCATTTTAAATATAGCAGACTCATTCGTTCAAGACAATAGCATTGAAAGCTATCAGGTGCATTCTTACAAACCTTACGTAAACAGTTTTAATCAAAATGATGAAATACGTATACCTATTAATCAACAAGATCTTTACGTTTTACCCTCATTGAGCACGTTATATATAGAGGGTTCGGTTACAGTTTACAAAAGTGGTGATCCAAAACAGAAAGTTAATAGCATAGAGTTTATAAACAATTCTATACTCTTTCTCTTTCAAGACATAAAATATGAAATTAACGGCATAGAAATTGATAGAATAAAAAATGCTGGAGTATCAACTACCATAAAATCATTACTATCTATGAATGAAAATGAATCGAAGATGTCGAGGTTTTGGGGTTGGGATACTGATGGAATAAAGAATACTACAGGAGGTAATTTTTCGGTGTGCATACCTCTTAACAAAATTCTTGGATTTGCTGAAGACTATAAAAAAATTATCATGAACGCTAAGCATGAGTTAATTCTTTTGCGTAGTAACACGAACCTAAATGCTATAAAATTAAACACTAACGAAGTATTGCAAGACATTTCTATAAACAAAGTCGTATGGAGGATGCCTCATATAAAAGTATCTGATCGTGAGAGAATTAATTTGTTAAGATATTTAGAAAGGGACAGAGCAATAAATTTAGCATTTAGAAATTGGGATCTATATGAATACTCGCTTTTACCAAGGACAACAAAACACACTTGGTCTGTAAAAACATCATCCCAATTAGAAAAACCTAGATATGTAGTTATAGGGTTACAAACTGATCGAAAAAGTAATGGTACAAAGGACATGTCGCAATTTGATCATTGTCATTTACGAGATGTTAAAGTTTTCTTGAATTCCACTTATTATCCGTATGAAAGTTTAGACATAAAATTTGGCGAAGATAGATATGCTTTATTATACGAAGCGTTTGCAACATTCCAACATTCATATTATGGTCGTCGTTGTGAACCGTCAATAAGTTTTAAAGAGTTTAAAGAAAAAGCGCCTTTGTTTGTAATTGACTGCTGTCGACAAAACGAAACAATAAAAACAGGGCCTATTGATGTGCGAATTGATTTAGAAAGTGATGTTGACTTTCCTGATAAAACATCTGCATACTGTCTTATATTAAATGATTGTATATTTGAATATAAACCACTTACAAGTATCGTAAAAAAAATATCATGAGTACTGAGTATATTTTTTGTGATTTACAAGGTTTTAAGGACTCCAAAAATGGATTTATTCTAAAAGAATTTGCATTGGCCACAACGCTTTTTACACAAACATTTCTTATAAAACCACCTTTCCCTTTTACATCATTATCTTACCAAGAAAAGAAACAAGTTCAATGGGTTGAAAAAAATCTAGGATACATGTGGTCAGAAGGTTATGTTGATTATAGAGAATTTCGAAGAATTATTTATGAATATTTAAATAATAAGAAAATTATTGTCAAGGGAAGCGACAAGATATTGTGGATACATGAATTATGTAAAACCTGTGTTGTAATAGATATTGGAGATAAGGGATGTCCTAACCTACTAAATTTATTAAATACATATTGTGAAAATGACTTATTCTGTTTTAGCAATCATAGAAAATACTGTGCTTTAAGAAACGTAATTTGTATAAAAAAATGGTTTTTTAAGAATTCTATATACTAAATTTTTATTTTCATTTTTATTTTGGGTGTTTCATTTAAGATCATAATGTATTTTATAGTTTAATTAAGCATATTCATAAAAATAAAACACTTTATAAAAATCTCGATTTGTTTTTATTTAAATCAAAAATATAATCAAATAAATCGATTTTAATTTCGTAAACATAAAAATTTACTAATTATACACATAAAGCATTATCATAGTAAATAAATTTCAATGCACTAAAAAATATTAAATATACGATTACTAAATACACATAAAATTATAACATGTTACAAATTACTGTCACCAATTTTTTTAGAGATTCTTTTTATGACGTTCTCTGTTAAATCAAGTATTTCATCGATTGAATCTTCACAAACCCACTGAACACTCACTGCAGCTTTTTCACTGTTTATCTCCTGACACTCGTTAAGATCATAAACTTCAATTTTAATAATTTTATTTCCTCGTCGAAAGTTATTAGTGATCACAAAACTCGATTGCATCAAATCTTTAGTTGGACGTTTTTTCGATGTCCTCATCCTTTTTTTAACGATATTGGCTTGAAATTGTGGTTGTACTAGTTCAACATCACTCTCCAGCCCTTCTAGCATGTTTTGTGCGTAATAATATGGATCATTCGGATCAGTATGTAGTCCCTGGAAACAAATAGAAAATTAGTGAACTGTTAAAATAATAAATCACAAGAAAAGCTGTTTGATTACAAAAACTTACCAAATGAGACATCGTTGTATATTTAGGTAATTGTTGTTATTCTGTGATTTTCTATAAATTAGTGGAGGTGTTGGTTGCTTGATGGTTAACAACAAAATGAATGCTAAACCATGCATCTGAATGCAGCACAATTGTTTTAAATAATGTTACTGAATCTTATTACCTTTGAAATTGTGTACATAGTAGATTGGTGTCATCAGCATTCACACAGCTACAATCCGTCCAAAATATCTTGATACTTGAAACCCCCCTCCCACATGGGTTCTACCTGTCTTTGTGGATAAACTGAGGTACCAAGATGTTTTGGACGGGTTGTACACTTAAGACTTGTCTACTTCACACATTGTTTACTTTTACGTAGTCCGCAAAAGTGATGATATAGGTAAAAATTTATAAATGGTTAACTAACTTTTTGCTCGTGACTTCACTTGCAAATTCCAACATTTATTAAATATATTATACTTCAATAAACACATATCACGGGAAATAAAAATGCCATTTAATTATTTCTATAGTTATATTTTTTTTATCAGAATTAACAGAAAATAACAATAAAAACGATGTTTAAATAATTATCTTTAAATATAACTACATCATAAACTTGAATTTTAAAGTAAGTTTCAACATGCAGTATCGATTAACATCTAGTATATTAGGTTGTAAGAGTTCATGTTGAGGGTAAAATAAATGAACTACCCCAAGGTAGGGTAGAAACTTTGTCTTTTAAAATTAATCGCTTATCGTCGTTGGCTGACAGCGCAATTTTGTTTACGCTCTGTGTGAACACCTCGTGTTTTATGGATTTAAACAACATATTTTTCTTACGAATCATATTTCCACTGAGCAATGTATTTTTATAATCCGCTGTACTAAGTTTACGAACAACTGACATTTTGACCCCTTTAGCTTTTTTGATGCTACTGTCTAAAGTTTTTATACAATAGAGTTTTGAACGTAAGCCTATAAACTCAGATATAATTTTCCCTCCCATTTCATCTTTAAATAAACCTGGGACTTTTTTATTCAGTAAAGGTAAACTAAATTCATTGTCAGGACTATAATCACTGGTATCAAAATAATTAAGAAAGATGTTTTTTACATCTTCATAAAAATTTCGTGTTTTTAGATCCAAAATAAATGAATCTGTGTCTGTGTATAATAATTCGACATTTTTTCCATAATTAGGTTTTATTACAGAGTAATAAAAATCATACATATGACATTTCGAAAGTTCTAAAACGGCAAAGCCTATAGCAATGGGTTTATCAAGAATAACTCGACGAGGTTTCATTTGTACAGCAGCTAAATTCTCTGAGAAAACCGAAACACTATGAAAATTGGGGGTTGCAATCAGTCGTTCAGCACTTGTCATTTTTTTCGTTTTGTTTGTTTTATCAGCCCAGTGCTTTACTAAATGGACATCAACTCTACGTTCAGTGTTTTCCAACGTTT
This sequence comes from Ypsolopha sequella, assembly GCA_934047225.1. Classification (NCBI taxonomy): domain Eukaryota; kingdom Metazoa; phylum Arthropoda; class Insecta; order Lepidoptera; family Ypsolophidae; genus Ypsolopha; species Ypsolopha sequella. The sequence continues at coordinate 18,922,214 of OW203996.1, forward strand.
TCCCAAATATGCTGTTGTTAAGTAGCTTAAAGAAGTCTTGTTCGAATTTAGTTTTAGCTTTTTGACGAAGTTGTGTATTGAGATCTATATATTGCTTCAAAAAACAACTTTGACGAAACGTTATTACTCTATGAATTGTAGTCAGTACTAAACCATTTTCCAAACATTTTTTGAGATGGACATAATGAATGACGTACTTGTATTTATTATAAAGGTTTGGAACGAGTTTAGAATTTTTTCCACCAGGAGGAATGCACTTCTCAGGACAAAAAGGTAAATCATTGTGTTCGTGATGTAAAGTCTCTGGGTACAACAAATCTACTTCTAGTATGTAACCGAAATCAAAATTGTCCGGGATTTTACTAACGTCTAAAGTAGCCATTTCATCTTCGTTTAAAAACCTAAAGTCTGATAATGGTAATGCTTGACACATACTGTACCCATATAAATTATTACAGTCTAAATATACTATAAAGGAATCAGGCTGACTTGAATCATAATTAGGTATGTATTTATGATTTGCCTTGGCATACCGTTTCGAGCACATGCACACCCCACCCCGGATACCACTTTGAATTAATCGATACATTTCTAAATCAGTTATTAATTCTAATCGGACCCCTGTTTTAAGAAGCATCGAATCAAAAGACAAAGACGGGGCAGTCAAATAAAATAAACAGTCGACTTCGTAAAATTTTTTGCATGTGATTCTGAAATTTTCAAATATATCAGTTAACAAAAGCACATCTGTTTTGAGATATAAATCAGTGTATTCCCCTAAGTCGTGGATGCAAAACGTTTTCCAAACTCTCTGGGCATGCTCATAATCACCATCACTAATATCTTCATTAGTAATAGAATTATAAAACTTATCCCTAGATGGTAAATTTTGTTCTGTATAACGATTCCACTGACACATATAATCGTAAGGATAAACCCCTTTTCTCGTAAGCAAGTTAAATTTAATTTCATTAGAAAAATATTTTCTCAAATTTGTGAATTGCTCATTTATCATAGTCTTGGATAATTTTTCCAAGCTCGTATTCAAAAACTTAAACGAGTCTACGAATCGAAGCTGAATGCTAATATCTTCAGAGATAGGGATATACTTCGTGAATGAAATATAATTTTCTTTTGATTTTGGAATGACTTTTATAGGTCCAGGTGTTTCTCCTAATTCTTTAATAAATAAATGACAATCGTATCCTGACAAGTTATGAAAAATTATAGGTATAAACTCAGGCAGCTGAAATTGCAAATTGCAATGTCTGTGTGCAGCGCCACGATAGTTTCCTGACACATGACAATGGTCACGCACTTTATCGCATAAGAGTAAATTATTACAAATGTGACACACACTAGCGTTTTTGAACTCTTTGGATTGTTTTTCTGAAATTTTCATGCTAACAGGTTGAGCTAAAATTCTTTGAATATTTTTTGCATCATCATACAGAGACGCAACAAACTTTTGCACACAATCAGGTCCTCGATAAGAAACAAAACGATTATAACTAGAATCAGACACACACACAATATGATAAGCAAACGCCGCAGGTACGTGACGTTGTAACGTACTTGTACCGCTTAGGCTAGGATCAGTCTCACAGCCTTGATAACGTTCAAGGAGCGTTTCACAATCAGCATATATCACGAAAGGCATCTCTTGTTTACGATTATAATTTTTAAATTGTATGAAGGAACCTTCACGTGGAAGTTCGGTAGCTACACCACAGCATAAATGATTTTCATATTTTATAGTCGAGTTAAAAAACAGTAAACAACATTCACAAAAATACAACTTTTCATGATGTTTTGTCACTTGGCTTCGAACTAGACGTGGTAAATCTTTTATGAGGCAATAATGATTACCCTTATCACTTTCTAAATATAATAAATGTATTGTTTTTTTACTTTTGTCATTTTTCGAATTATATAAAGGGCCCGTAACAGTTTTACCGTTATCTAAACCATAAACCATGATCCTAATATTAGGATTGTTCTTTTCAAACACCGCTATGTCTGAAAAACCAACAGGAAAAGACATACCTTGAATGTTAAATAATCCTTGAAATTTAGGATAAGATGAAACTCGCTCAGGGTGTTTTTTAACTGGGCATAAAAATGCAGTGATACACCACAAAAAACAATAATCATCTTTATTTTGAATATTTAAGCATGCCTTCTTACTTTTGATAAATTTAGGTAAATCAATATATCTTGAACCTCGTAACGGTTGATATTTGTTTATATTGACTTCTAGATGTGAGTTTGTCATAAAAGTCCACCCACTATCCCTTTCTTGGAATTCTTCGACTTTTTTCGTCAAATTATTTGTAATAGAAGAAATTAACTCATCATAATTATGATTCAAATACACTATTATATTTTTTGTATTAAATGATTTTATTTCCTGAGTGTTATCTTTAAACAAAAGAAACAACGCAAATAGTTCAAAGTTAATTTTTAAACAGGTATGGGCCTTTAAATTTTTATCTAAAAGTCCTTTTATTTTATCTTTAATGTTATTGAAGAAGGACTCAATAGAATTTGCATCAGATTCATTAGTAGACGTAATTCGATAAGTAGCAATTCGACTTCGAAAAGCCGATGAAACCGTTTCAATGCCTTCGCCTATAATAATGCAACCTTTATCTTTATGTTCGCGACTTCTCAAATGTCCTGTCCACTTTTTATTAGGAACAGACTCACGGCAAACTGTACAAAAAGGCATGTTGAAACTTACTTTTTATAACAAAAGGAATAAATAAGAAGTTAATTAAAATTTATGATTATCGGTAAGGTACGGGATAACGGAGAAAATTAATTTAAAAACAACGTTTGATACAATACTTAAGTTTAAATTTAATTAAATGATCAATTTAAACATATACTTAAAATTTATACATATATCAACCACTGTAAAATATAGGTTCGGCTTTGCTAAAAACTTCAAAACCTCTTTTTACAAACTTTTGGAGGGCTTCCCACTCTAACGTGCCCTCATTTGTTTGAAGTTTTAAGCCTATTTGTGCCTTCTTCCAACGTTCCTCCGGCTTGGAGGTGACCGCGTCCGCCGTACGATACACCTTTAACTCGATGTAGTAGTCACCGTCGCCTTCGATCGTTCTTCGCACTTTCCCGTTGGCAACTCGGCTGACAATCGAAGACGTGAGACTACCGGTGGGATTTAGGCCCAACTTTGACTCCTCTAGCCCAAACAAGTCGTCTGGTGTTGCCTTTTTCTTGCTCGTCCTATAAATATTAAAATTTAAAGTTAGTTAAAATATAAATAATATTGTTGGTGAGTTTTTGTTCGTGGAGTTTAGATCTTTCCAGTCAAACATGTTATTATCCCAACTCAATTAACAAAATCTGTTACATATAAAAAAATAGGAGTTTAAAAAATATAGTGTTGTTTTGTTCATTTAAGGCTGCGTCGACCGTAGAACTATTAGACACCGCGCTTGTTCACCCGTGGTCATTTTTTATCGTAGTCGTGTTAATTCAAGTACTTTATTTAAAGTAAAATCAGACAGGTCTACAAACAATCATAACTAAAAAGTATATACCAATAAAATAAAAAACTATTAATTAAATGAGACTTGAGGATAAATAAATACTAACCTAGTATCTTCAGCTGTAGCAGGAGCTTTACGCTTGTTCGTTGAAGTCCTTTTTTTGTTGCTTGTCGATGCTTGAGGGACAATGGGGGCTGCCACTACGCTAACACTTTCGTATTCTGAGTCAGACCTGAAAAATAATAATAAATTTGAAAAAAAAAAAAATCATAATAAAAGTGTTTTTATTAACTATATCTTAGGAGTGTATGTTTCAAATTTAATAAAGAAAAACGCTATAATAAAAATAGAGATTAGGTAATTTGTATATTAAAGGGCTTTCGTACACATACTTGGACTAAGAGCATAAAGCTAATAAAAGAGACAAGACAATTTAGAAAATCAAGAATTTTGGAAGTTGTACTTGCATTAAGAAATTAAAATAAAAATACAGATAAGAAAATTTTGAAAATAAGGGTAAAAGGTACTTACATACTTGGATTATGAGCTTCGTGGTCGAGAGAAAAAAACGTTAACAGAGGTGACGACTGGCAGCAACTCGCACTAACTTCACTTGAAAATTAGGGAAAATGTGTGCTCCAAACCGTAAACAATTAGTTTTTGTACAAAAATAATGCATGATAAACAGTTTAAACAGCCTATCTGTTAAAGGTAGTAATGATGTATTCCTGTTAATCGATTATATGTTTTATCACCTTACATATAAAATACAGATCTATACTTCCGTAAGTACTTTTTAATACCTTAGGTAGGTATTCGGTCAAAAATTTTATAATTTTACTGCAATAGTACATTATTGTAGAGCACGGAAAATAAGCAAATACTTAACGAGTATAAATTTTAAGACCGAGTCGAAGGCGAGAACTGTAAATAATACGATTACTGCTACCGTTTTTGATAATGGTAATGGTATCTGTTCCTATATCTCGTTAACGATAACGATACCTATGTATTATAACGTTAATGTACTGATATTTTTTTTTCTGATTCCGATTCAGATATCGATACCACTATTAACTTAATGTGAAAAGAGTGAAAGAGGGGTGTAAGGATCGTAGAATATGATTATCTGTAAAGTTTTTAGATCGCAATGAAGTCTAGACCAGAAATTTTAAATAAATAAAATACCAACATTTCCGAGCAATTTAGTAAAAATACACTTTCTACGGGGTGTAAATTAAATGGTATACTTTCTTAAACACAACATATTCATGAAATGATGGAATATGATATAATTATATAATAGATAGTGATGGAAATCATATTTTTTATATTTTTATTTTACTAGATAAAGGTTAAAAATACAAGTTATTTACACAGAGCGTAAACAAGATATTGCTCTTGGCTAATGATGATTAACGATATACATTTAAACTACTATAATTAATAACAAGTTAACTAAAAGGTCACTTTTGTGGATATAAACAAATTCATGCTGCAGTAATCACTCACCGAATTTTCAGTATAAATTTAGCTCTATCAACAAGTCACTCATATAAAAAACATCCGGTATAATACGATTTCGCAACATGAATGTCAGTAAGTTCTCAAATTTCATACACGCTCTCGACTCTATTAACTGACTCAGCAGCACATGGTGACCGAAAGTAGAACAAGTAGCTCTTGGTCAATGATGATTAGCAATATACATTAAAACGACTATAATTATTATCAAGTTAACTGAAATATGACTTTTGTGGATATAAACAAATTCATACTAGAGTGACCACTCACCGAATCTCCAGTATTAATTTAGCTCTATCAACAAGTCACTTATATAAAAAACATCCGGTATAATATGATTTCGCAACATGAACGTCAATAGGTTCTCAAATTTCATGCACGTCCTCGACTCTATAAACTGACTCAGCAGCACGTGGTGAACGAAAGTAGAACAGGTAGCTCTTGGTCAATGATGATTAGCAATATACATTAAAACTACTATAATTATTTACAAGTTAACTGAAAGATGACTTTTGTGGATATAAACTAATTCATACTGGATGCTTGGTAAGTGATCACTATCACCCATAGTAATTGACTGTCGGAAACAAAAAATAATAACAATAAAATCAATTTTACAAAAAAGGTGATCTCTGATCGGTGAATCTTGAAGTGATCACTTACCGAGTCACCAGTATGAATTTGGTTCTATCAACAAGTCACTTATATAAAATACATCCAGTATAATATGATTTCGCAACATGAACGACAATAAGTTCTCAAATTTCATGCACTTCCGCAACTCTATAAACTGACTCGGCAGCACGTGGTAAACGAAAGTAGGACAGGTACCTAATTTAATAGTTTTAGTTCCAGAAGGAGCGCTAAACATTTTTTAATTTTATAAAATTTTTGATTTGATTGGGTATATATTTTCTGTACAAGACAAATATATGAACCCAATTGACCCTGTTGTTCCTAATTTGTATCTGGATGAAAGCTAATGCTTTCTAATTTAAAAAAATAGTTTTACACTAATTTAATGGATAATTAAATTTATTTAAAAATTAGATGGTACATATAATAGTTGATCACTAAATTAAAGGATAATTAAAGCTATTTTAATAAGAAAACGGCCTTCACCCCACTTTCTTAGATTTGTAGATATTTATTTAGAATTTCTATTATATTATACCTATAATTATACATATTTTATTAGAATATCATAGTTGAGATGAATATTATCGATATGTTATATAAATAGAAGCGTTTGTTCAATTTTTTGTTTCTAAATGATTCATTAATTGAATGAAAAAGTAAGCCGATAGTTTCAAACGTCTGATTCACAATACTTACATACACACATATAAATGTAACATACTATTAGACTAACAGTGAAGATATCATTCAGTGTGCTCGTTGTTTTTATTGCAATCATACTTGAATTTCACGAATCTAATGCAAGGACTGTGCGTCTTTGAGATTCTTTTCAACTTGATGCAAAGACCAAGCGGCTTTGGAGTTGATGTTGCCAGCTAAATTTCAAAAATTTAAACAGGTTTTGAAATCTTATGCGAGAACTAAGCGTTTTCGGGATTTTAGATATAGGTCTTATGCAGAAACTGAGCGTTTTTGGGATCAATCAAGAGCTATACGAGAACTATGTGTTTTTGGGTCTTGATTTTAGTACTAGATCTTACGCAGGAACTGAGCGTTTCTGGGATCAATCAAGAGTTAAACGAGAACTATGTGTTTTCGGATCTTGATTTTAGTATAAGATCTTATGCAGGAACTGAGCGTTTCTGAGATCAATCAAGATTTACACAAGAACTAAGTGTTTTTGGGTCTTGATTTAGTTTTAGATCTTACGCAGAAACTTAACGTTTCTGGGATCAATCAAGATTTAAACGAGAACTACGTGTTTTCGGGTCTTGAAACTATTACATTTCTCAGTTAAATTTAGCTGGCCTCATTTCATAACTGCTAGTCAAAATATATATTTTAAAATTACTAAGTGCGATATCGGTTATATTTTTGAAATATGCAGAATAGAAGAGACCCGTGTAAGTTAACTTTTTCACAGTATATTATTGGGCACAGCTTCCAAACACACGAGTGAATGGAGAGAGCGGGTGAATGGAGCGGAGCAAAACAGAAGACACTAATGTAAGTTAATTTTTTACAATATATTATTGGGCACAGCTGTCACAGCTTCCAAACACACAAGCGAACGGAGTGAGCGGGCGAACGGCGCGGAGCGAAGCGAAGCAAAGTGAGCTGTGTGTTTGGAAACTGGGACAGCGTGCCCAATAATATACTACTTCTGTATTTAGTATTCCCTGTATTGTAATTATTCTGTAACTTTAATAAAGCGACAAACGTATTTATGATGATCTTAAAATGAAATCATTAAACTATTATGTATTGATACTAGGATTAAATTCACTTCTTGGCTGTCAGGAGTGAGCCTATTCATCACGATTTATTCTAGACTCATCTATCAATCACTTAAGGCCCAGTATCAAGCTAACTTCCGTCCTGCACCAACGCTTTTATTTTTGCATTGTCTATGCTACTTTAGTTATCTTAAATTTGGGTCTACATTGCGACATCTAATTAAAAATCCCTCGACAAGTGTCTTGTATAATGTACATAGCAAATTCTAGTTAATTTCCAGAGTTATAGCTTTAAAAAGAAATGTCATATATGCCATTTTAAGTTTTTTTTAGAGGTGACTGCTATTTTTTCTGTCGAGCGAAGTTGATGAAATCATGTTTTCAGATCTGCAAATGTCTCAAGTATGTCCTCTTTTATAATATATATATTTTTCGTATTTTAAATATGATAATAAACTACCAATAGTATATAAATAAAATGTGCATGTAGCTGGAGCCTTAACTCCATTCTCTTCTTTTTGTGTCAACGCTTCACTACAGAAGCTTAAGCCAGTAGTAGGTAGCCACATCCACAACATTTACCGTGGCTTTCCACGTACTATTACATATCTTTGAATCGGTTGCCAACCACCAAAAACAGATAAAAACTGAACTTTCAAAATTGCCTTCAGTTGAACGAACTGTGACGTCACTTCAAGTTGTGTATCTATGTTTTTGATGTTTGCCAAACAGTTGGAAACCGATTCAAAGATGCATAATCTAGGCGCTGGGCACGAGAAAAAATGAGCAACACCCCGTTATAATGTAGTATGTAACATTGTCGCAAGGTGCTACAGTTCTGGTGTCGCCTACAACGCGAGGGCTGCGTGCCGGTGACGCGGCAGCGCACTGTGCTTGAGCGAGCCACCGGACGGCTGCGGGACAAAGCCGCTATCGTGCGGAAAGCTGCGATACAACTACTCAAGGTAGACTTTCATCCTTTTCGATGATCCACGTTTCTATATTGAAAACCAATAGCAAATATAATATAAAATAAATAAATTGTAATAGATATATCGTCACGACATGAATCCCCGCTTGAATGTCAGACGTGTTCCGGGTGCGAACTGTAAAAAGAAAATGCACTGATTTCATATCCTTATTTCACCGGTTTCCCATTTCGAATCATTTCAGAGAATTTGACTTTAGGCGAAAGAAAGATGGTCGTGATAGAATGGTTTAAGGACCGGTTCCGCCAAAAATGCTTTTGCGTTTGTACAATTTAGCATATTAAATCAAAATATTTGTCAGATAAAATTTGTGCAACTAGTTAAGAAGTTTACCTACATTATATATTATTCAGATTTGACACAAATATCACAATCATCGAGAAAAAAATCGGAAAGATCACTAAAATCACGAAAAACGTAATTTGACGTTGGAACTAGTATGATTTGTCTACTTACTGATCTAACTACAAAATAAAATATATTTTATAGAGTAAACAAATTAAAGTAGCCTTTCAAGGTTTTTGTTATTTTTTATTTCCTTTCGGTATCATAAAAGAAATACTCGAAAATTTAACATTTTTCCTGTACAGAAAAATCACGCAACAAGAATTTAACGGTGTAACTACAAAACAGTGTTTAACTTTAGACAGTGTTTAAATCTGTTGCTGTCACTCTTTTACAATGTGAAAGAAAAGGTGACAACAACAGATTTAAACACTGTCTAAAGTTAAACACCGTTTTGTAGTAACACCGTTAATGTTTAGGTATTTTTTTTTTAAATATCGAAAGGAAAAAGATATTAAAATATTGTATGAATACCATATTTACTAGTTCGATCTATTAAAGCTAAAAAAAAAATTGAAAAAATAAAAAATCTCTTTGCAACGCCAAATGACGTTTTTGATATTTTAGTGATTTTTCCGAAATTTTTTCATGATACTTGTGTCAAATCTGAAAAATACATAATGTAATTTAACTTCTTGACTAATTAGTCTAATTACACAAATTTTATTTATTAAAAATATTCTTATTTAATATACTAAATAGTCGAAACGCGAGAGCACGTTTGTCATTGTTTTTCAAGCAAGTAGAGACCCAGATAAATGTCACTAAACGATAAACCAGTACAAGACTGGAAATGCCAATCGTACCATTAGGGTACATCATGTATATAGTAAAGGATAATAATAGGTTGAACATCTAAAAAATACTAGATGAGCATCTAAATTACTAAGTTGGCATTAACTAGGTTAGGTTAGGTATCAACATATTATTTTTGATGCTGATTGTTGTATTTTTTGATGGTCTGTTAATTACAACCTTATTGTAAATATTTGCATTTTTCATGATATGAAATATGTATTTATTAATTAGAGTGTATTTCCGACTACGGTCCATATAACATGAGCCAATTTAATTGTTTCTCAGATATTCCTCGAATGCAATCCCTTCTCCGCACAACTCAAACTAGAAGTCCTCGAAGAGCAATTAGTAACTGAAACAAAAATACTGGAAGATCTACAAAAAAAACTAAACCCAGGTCCCGATCCGAAACTAGTCGAAAAATGGGAACAAATTAAGAAAGACGTAGTTTCAACTATCAAGGAGAAAGTTGACGAACTAACGCAGGATGAGCCAGATCTTTCTCAGGCTTCGTTGGAGAATTTGTATGATTCGATTCGAAAACACATGAAAGAGAAAAACTATTACAAAGCGTATTTGATAGTGAAACACACTGAGAGACAATACCCGGACGCGAGGCTTCTGCGGTGTGAAATGGAGAAAAGTGATCAGGTAAATGTTTTTATCTACTCTCATACTACAATAAGGTAATGACAATATCAAAGCGGTTTTATAACTACCTACATTATTTGTCCAATGTTATAATATTACATTATAATAAAAAATATAATGTTAGCATTCGGCTTTTCTTTATAAATATTGATATATATAGTGGTTTTTTGCAAACCATAGACATTAATTAATATAAGCAAGATATATTTCGAGTCCTTTTGGACTCGGCATCAGTTGCATTGACAATAGACATGACATTATAAATATAAAAGACAATTTTTTATTTTTTATTTGTGTCAATGTTTGTAATAATTAATGTCTATAATATCTATAATGTCTATTAATGTCTATAATATTACACTATAACACCACTAATCTAACCCTTTGATTGGCCTAATTTATTATAACACCGCTTAGATGACCTATCAGCGATTAGGACGGGACGACGAATGAGTCTTCTCCGCATACCCGGGCGTGGACAGGTGCAGGCTTCAATTTTACAACTATTGCCCGGGCTTCCTCTCCGCGGGCATCAACCCGCGGGTCCGAGGGGGGCCGCCAGTACGCAGATTGGTGGCTATAGTGACAGAGACAACGCTTTGGCCGATGATAGCCGATGTGCATTATTTACTGCCGCGACCTGTATATGATAGCGATATAGTGAGATAGACTATCTAAGGCACTCTCTCTAGCACTAGTATCAAAATGCAAGCCGTATTGAAGGTGTTAGCTCGCGAAAGTAATTTTGTGTTCTGTGCGCTTGTAGCTTCATGAATGCAAATGCGGTATTTAAATGCAAGTAGAGATTTTTGTTATCATTTGTTGCGCAGGTGTTTTTGATTTACTTTCACATTAGACAAATTAAAAAATCAGGTGGTAGAGCTGATGCCGGGCTCGAATGTGGAAGTACCACCATCTTATTTGGAGACCCCCTCGAAGTAATTCGGGGGAGAGTAAGAGGACAGCTCACAGGCAAAAAACCAGGAGGCCCACCATGCCTGGGACCGATGGATGGCGGTATATCCATCTCTAATAGCCGGGCCTTATATGGAAAAGACTGGTGACGGGCAGCGGCGTCACTGGTGCGAGCGTTTCGGCACCGCGCTCACCAACCAGGCTGCCCAGCGTGTGTGAGTATGGGCAATTCTTCCAGGATGACCGCCGGGAGCGGCAAAGTCCTGGAAAGGCTTATGTCCAGCAGTGGACGAACTAGGCTGATGGATGGATGGATGGATGGCCAAATTGAACTTTTGTTTTGTAACTGCAATGTAGTAATCATCGAGAGATGGTAGGTTAATTTCGTAATATAATAGTTGTTGCCTGATTTTAAAAGGGAAGCCGATGGGAATCATGTTATATGTACGTTTCGCCACTGCAGGCTACCTATTGGTAGTTCTTATTGCGGCTCCATAGCTGCTGAAATCGTTCAAAATAGGGAGCTTTAACTGCTGGCTATACATTGTGAGTTACACATTTGATAGATTTTCTTACTTTCAGATTGACTACTTCGTGGCGTTACTCCGCAACATATTTATAATCCCGGACCGTAGGGAGCCAATCACCAACACTCAGCAATGCGAGAACGAGATAGCACTGTACAAGCGAGTGGAAGAGAAAGAGAACATTGTCGCATTCCTACAAGAATCGGCACACTTCAGTAGGATGATCTCGGAGGCTGTTCCGTTGATAAATTCGTTGTTGATGTCGAAACAAGCGGGCGATGTCAGCGAGGCTATCGAATTCTTTACGGCGGCGCATCATTTTAAAATTGAGTCCGCAAAAATGGGAGTGGCCAATATGTTGTTGCTTGTTTGGTCGCCAGATCAGGTGAATATTTCTGATATTTTGTATGTTATTTTGATCTACTATTGTATGTAAATTCTTTATTGCACAAAATATACAATGCACCTATGCGAACATTCTCTACCAGTTAACTTTTAATGATGTGGAGATTACAAGGGTAGTGCCAAATAATTTAATGTATTTATTTATTTATAAATAAAATTAAGTAATTATATACAAGTTAAAAATCAACAATCAAACAATCAATATTGAAATATATGCATCAGAATCACTAATAGAACACATGATGGTAAAAAAAAGTATTTTTTTTTATATTTTTTATTGGGAATATTTTCTAAATTTCGAATAAATGGCTAACCTATGCGACGCGAGATTTGACTGACAACGAGACTCCGACCGCCAGCCCATAGAGTATGCTGAATATGCCCCAGCCAACAATGAAAAACATTTCCGACGCCCTTGGCGCTCTCCCCCGCAATCCACCCTCCCGCCTGCGATCGACTTTGACGGTCGATATCTTTATTTTTTATTATGAAACAATACATAAGTGACAAAACATATAATTTTTATTTCGAACACAGAATAGTTTCCTTTGCTATAGCTAGGGGCTTAAATAATACCTGCGGGCCTATTATGTATCTCTAGTTGCCAACTGGACTGGGTGCCTATCATCAAAAACATAGATATACTATCGAATTCCGATTATCTAAGGATATGTTCTCATTTAAAGTGACGTCACAGTTCGTAAATAGTTAAATACCCTCTAAAGGCAATTTTGAAAGTTCAGTTTTTATGTATGTTTTTGACGATAGGCACCCTGTCCAGTTGGCAACCTAAGATACAGAATAGGGGGGCTGTATACATATCTTCTCATAAATACAAAAATATACATATTAGTGCATATACATAAATAAATATATAACAATATATTGTGGGATCTGGTTCAGAGATTTAAGCGCTGGCTGTACTCAAAATTAAATGAAAGGAATGCTTATGTCTCGTATGTCCGTTTATCTGTTTGATACAGCCTCTTTTCTCCAAGACAGATAAAGCTACTCGTATCTTGAAATTTGGAAGTCATAATAAAGCTTACTTGCCCGCACCTAGTTAAGAGCAGACATCATGACGCCACCAATTCCGTTGTGGGCGTGGCCAAATGTCATGCTATTTCATTTCGCTATAATATGCACGCTCCATGAAACTTGCGAAGATAATACAATCGTGCTGATTTTAAGGCAGGCGCAAAACTGAAAACTTGTGTGTAATATGATTTTGCCAGGATTGTGAACGTTTTCAAAAATATTTTTGGTTAATATTAATCTAGATAACATTTTGCGATTTAACTAGCATAATTTTTTTATTTTGTCTAAAACAATAAAAGCACACTTGGTTACACTTTTGGTAAAAAATCGTTAAGTTTATGTATTTTAGGGGTTTGTTGTTAAGATATTACTCAAACTTCACGATCTTTCTAGATTCTAGATAATGTCAATGGACTCTGCGTAAAATATTATAATAAAATAACATTCCATATACACCTTACAATTTTGTGTTGGCATTCGTATGAAGCACAGAACTAAGTATGAAGGGTTGCACGTGATAGCACCTTTTAAGGGGTTTTTGAAAATACATTTTCTGAATTTAAGGGTTGCCGAAGTGTAAGGGAGCAAAAACAATTATTTTGGCTCTGGCATGTAAACCATGCATGTAACCATGCATATAAAAGGGCGTTACTTGAGGATTGTAAAACATAATTGTAAATCATTGATCTATCTGAATTCAAGCACTACCGCCCCATATCGATTCTTCCTTTCCTGTCCAAGGTGCTTGAACGTGTAGTAAATCGTCAGCTCCTTAACTTTCTTCATGCTAACCATCTCCTTAACCCCCTTCAATCGGGATTTCGTCCTGGCCACAGCACTTGCTCTGCTCTCATTAAAATTACTGACGATTTTCGTAAAGCTATGGATGAACAGCAACTCACTCTCTTGACCCTCCTTGATTTCAGCAATGCTTTTAACTGTGTTGACTATGACATCCTCATCACTATCCTCCGGTCTCTAAACTTATCTGATTCTACCATAACTTGGTTCTATTCGTACCTCATTGGGCGCAAACAACGTATACGTCTTAACGACACTTTTTCTGATTGGTGTGACATAACAGCTGGAGTTCCACAAGGTGGCGTACTGTCCCCTCTCCTGTTCTCTATATTTATCAACACCCTTACTACCGTTATTAACTTTAGCTCTTTCCATCTTTACGCAGATGATCTGCAATTATATCTATCCTGTAAACAAGATTTGTTACCTGTGACCATACAAAAGATGTCATCAGATCTTGATTCCATTTGTCTATGGTCAGAACAATTCGGGCTTCTTGTAAATCCAGCAAAAACGCAGGTTATGATCTTGGGCAGCAGAGCGCTAGTGGATAAGCTTGACATCAGCACTCTGCCTCAAGTAAAGTTTCATGGAATCTCACTAACTTACTGCACTGAGGTAAAAAACTTGGGGCTTCACATTCAGAACAATATGAGCTGGGATCGTCATGTTGCTGAAGTAAGTAAAAAGATATTTGCATCTATGCATTCCTTAAAGCGTCTGCAAAAGTTCTTACCATACTCCGCTAAGGTTACGTTGGTTAATTCTCTGTTGCTTCCCATTCTAGACTACGCTGATGTCTGCTTTCCGGATTTAATTGTAGAATTATTAAACAAACTTGACCGTCTTCTCAATCTTTGTATTCGCTATATCTTTGGTCTTCGAAAGTACGATCATATCTCACAATCTCGCTCTGAATTGGGTTGGCTTAATATTAAGTTCCGTAGAAATGCCCACATCGTTGCTTTTCTTTATAGTATTTTGAACAACTCATGTTCTCCTCCCTATCTCAAAGATCGTTTTATCCCCTTTAGTTCCCTTGGACGTCTTCTACGTCCAAGTAAAGCACTGCTTCTCCGTACTCCAGAACATTCTACTCAAATGTATTCGAATTCCTTTACTGTGTCAGCAATTCGACTTTGGAATAATCTTCCACTTCATATACGCGAGGCTACATCGGTGACTACTTTTAAAAACAAGGTATATCAACATTACCTTGATCTACAAAATAAACAAATGGGTCAACTCTAAATACGTGTTTAAGGTTATTATCTTTGTTTAACCTCTCGTAAATACTATTTGTGTTTATATATTTATATGTATCAGTGTATGTATTATTAGGATATAGATGTAGTATATGTATTTGATTATAAGTTACCTTTTTATGTATTTAACGTATATATTAATTTTAGTTAAAATTAATACTAGTCATAATAATTTTTCCTCATCGAAGCACTACCCTTGAGAAGTTCTACATCGCCAAAGGTTAGCTGGAAGAAAATGCTAATTAGCATTAAGCTCGCCTATGTACATGTTTTTATTTGTGCAATAAAGAATTTTTAATAATAATAATAAAATTCCTGATATTAAGAAATATACCAGGCGTAAATGGACAACTATCCTTAAATGAAACCGCATACTCTACTGATAAGTGTGAACAACTTTCAGAGAAAACATACCCTCGCAAATAATAGTCATTTGTGTTACCAGGGGCCCAAGTAATATTTTGTTCGTCGTGGGCGTTATTTTTAATTCAGAGCGAAGCTAATTCTAAACTGAGCGTAGCGAGGAATTCAGTATACGCCACCCGAAAACAAAATATTACCCAGGCCCAAGTGATACACACTATTTTTCATTACTACCTATGAGAAAAAGAAAAGCTACGAGTACCTGGTTTTTTGTTGTAATAATTGTTGCACCACGTTAGCTGCGTCATTCAATATGTTTTCAGGAGTTATTTTATATAATTATCACTCTCACTACATACTCGAACCCATTTTTTATTATTATTTGCAATAACAGCGACGACGCGACAACAAATGTCTGAGAAAAAATTAATGATAAGAGCAATTACAGTTTTTTATTTCGCATTGCGCATTGCTGCCGAAGCCTAACCGGCCAGTAACTTCTTCATAAATTATGCGTTCGACCTCTTTGGTTAAATGACGCTAATCTATCAGAAGCACGAACGCGGACTAATTAGAAGAGAGAAAGCGCAAACTCCCATGGGAATAAATTTACTTTGGCTCCCGCTATTCTCTAAAGGTTAGGTGGTAGAGCAGCTCTACTAGAGCTGATGCCGGGCTCGACTGTGGAGGTACCACCATCTTACTTGAAGACCCCCTCGAAGTAATTCGGGGGAGAGTAAGAAGACAGCTCACAGGCAAAAAACCAGGAGGCCCACCATGCCTGGGACCGATGGATGGCGGTATATCCATCCCTAATAGCCGGGCCTTATATGGAAAAGACTGGTGACGGGCAGCGGCGTCACTGGTGCGAGGGTTTCGGCACTGCGCTCACCAACCAGGCTGCCCAGCGTGTGTGAGTATGGGCAGTTCCTCCAGGATGACCGCCGGGAATAGCAAAGTCCTGGAAAGGCTTATGTCCAGCAGTGGGCGAACTAGGCTTATGGATGATGGATGATCCTCTAAAGCCAATTGTCGTTTTTAGAATAGGTGTGATGAAAAATAAATTGTTCACCTCTCCATAATAACTTCGAATACTTGCCGTAAATATCGTATGGGGAAGTCAATTTATTTTCTTTTACGCGGTTTTCTTTCTTTGGGAAAATTGTTCAGTACGCTGAGTATTTGGTTTTATCTAAACATAGCGGTCGATTTACACCAGTATATTTTTACTTTACACATCCACAGGTGAAAGTCTGAGCACTCACGAACCCTTGTCGTTTGTCGTTTCAGGACAAACGCGAAGCAGTAGAGCGCGCGTACCGAGACATGTACCTAGAGTGCGAGAACAAAGCCGACCGAGCGCGAGCGTTCGCCATCGCTCGCAACCTCGTCTCGCTCATGTCCCACGTGGACCGCGGGAGTGCGCTCGCGTTGGAGAATCTAGTGGACAAGTGGCTGGAGAAGGGAGACATCACACCGGCCATTATACAGGTACGATGAAAAGAAAATATACGGTGTTTAGGTACTCAGCTTTCCACCGAACAAAATCGTTTATTTATTTTGAAACGAAACCCGTATCGATAGTGTTTGCTTTATACTCATAATAAAGCCGATTCTGAAGCCTTTAATTTTAGTTTTAGCGTTGTCAAAACTATTTTTTTTTCATTGCAAAATAGTTCATAATTGTTAAGAACAGAAGCTAAATTACTTTGGAAGAATTTAAGCTTTGACTTTTTAAAGATACAAAAGCCTTGCTTTTGAACAGCAGCTTTGTCTATCACTCGTTATCTCGATATATTTTCTTGTCCTTGTATAATTTAAGTTTCTTTCATCATTATGTAGCTATTCTTGGTGTTTCGGTCATTGGTTTCCTTCTGTGATATATTTTCTGCTAAATTAAATAAGAGATTTGTTCTCCAATTTTTTAACTACAATTTTCGATTGGTTACTCGTATGTTTCTATTTTAGAATCTCATCTTTTTTTCTATTTTATAGTCTATCTCGTTTTCTTAATTTTTGATCAGATGAATAACTAAGAAACTACAAGGCTGACAGAACGCTTGCGACTTTATATTCCTAATTAATTGCCTTGTCATTTTTAATCCTCGCTAGACCTGTTAGTAGACAGTACATTGTGTAAAAAAATTTGGAAACCATATATTTATTATATGTATTGTATTATATTTATCTGTAATTATAATATTATTTATTCCTATAACTTTTATTTTATTCAAGTGTATTATTTTATTAAATTTAATTAAACCTAAGCTCTATTTTTTGTATGTTTCCCTATATTATTATTTATTATATAAAACTCTTAGATATATATGATTTAGTTATATTGTTTTTATTTTACAACAAAACCGACGTGTAATAGCTGTATCTAATGTATACATACATACAATCATAGACTAATAAATTTATTAGTCTATGATACAATACATAAATAAATATAGTTAATTATATTTCATTATTTAATTTAATTTCCATTACTTTTTAATGGGCGCGTCTCCTGTAGTGAAATAACAGTAATTTTTTTATATTAACTGATTAATTAGTTATAGCAAAGCACAAAACTTTTTGAATTCGAATTTTGAATTTGAAATCGAAATAATTTTACAAATGTTTTTATTTTAGCTTTTTAAACGCAATTGACTTTCATAAAAATGTTCATGTAGGAGACGGGCTCATTACCAAAACTCTTACTTCCACAGGTGTTCTGGGAGATGTTCCTCAAGAAGATAGACGGAACCACGGACGACGACAGCTACGCGGCGCTCTCCCTCCTCGCTATGATCGCTAAAGCCAAGCCCTCCGTCACTCAAGCCAACTTAGAAGTCATTCAGGCACACGGGTTGACTTCCGATTACAATTCTAGGAACGTATGTGCCCAGTTGCTACTCGCTTTAGGAAAGAAGAACACGAGATATCCGGCTGACCACGCCATCTTTGTATCTTTGTACGATAGTTTAATGGAAACGTTTTCAAAGCTAGACAAATTTAACGCTTTTGCTGCCAATTCGATCAATTTGATCTACACGATTTGTGACACGCCGGAGACGGTTTGCGTGAAAATTTTGGCTGAAATGTACCAGAGAATGGATGAGTTGAAGGAGAATGAGAATGAAGAGGATGGGAGTTTTCCTGTCGAGTTACTGACGCGGTTCATCTTCACCTTGGGGCAAGTGGCGTTGCAGCAATTCATTTATTTGGATGTCAATGTCTACAGTGAACTCAGAAGACGAAACCAGGTAAGCTTTTTTAATTTAGTATTTTTGATGAATCTTCTAACAGCTCATAACATATTTCTTCCGGCACTAAATATGCATTTACTTTCCCTACGCTAGTTTTTATAAGATTCACGGCTGAGCGCAAATTTACAGCTCTCAATGAATGTTGTATGTTTGTGCCGTTTGGCGTGGAAACGTTCGGGCCATAGGCTCCAGAAGTGCGACGATTATTCGAACAAATTTCGTCGTGCTTGGTTGACGTGTCAGGTGATACAAGAGCTGGAGCTTATTTTGGTCAACGCATTAGCTTGGCCATACAGCGCGGCAACGCGGCTAGCGTCTTGGGCAACCTGCCATGCGACAGCGACTACCTCGACAAGGGTTTTTATTAATTTTAACTTAATAAAAAATAACCTATCTAAATAGGTTATTTTTTTAATAGTATATTCTCATTTATTTAGTTTTTTAGTTTTATTGTATTTTCCTTAATTTAGATTATATATTGTGTTTGGAATGTTCAAATACAGGAAAAAAATAAATGCTAAAAAATAAAAACAAGCTTACCTCGGAAAACGCATTAGTCTTGCTATCCAACGAGGTAATGCTGCCAGTGTCTTGGGCACCCTGCCCAGTGATAGCGATGACTTTAACAAAATATTTTATTTAGTGTAAATTTATTTTTATTTAGTTTAGTTTGTAATATATCTAAAGATTCATCTTAGCATATTTTATTATCGAGTTCAGCACTGAAAATAGCTTTTCATCTTTAAATATATTAATTTTCTTTAGGTCCGCGAAGATCGTAAAGTGGAAGAGAAACGCAAGAAAAAAGCCAACGCATTCGCGACCCCCGGCAAAAAGAAAACTCTCGCGGACGCCCTGAGACGACAGACGTTGATGAACGTGAGCAACGCCAGCGCTTCTTCCAGGACACAGAGGTCTGCCAGCGTCACTTCTAATAAGGGGAGCTCGGTTAGTGAATCGTTTTTCGTGATGTTAGTTGTACAGTTCACGCCAAAGTTTTAGTTGCCCTGCAGTATCACATCGCGCTATACCCTTTATCGTCGACGAGAAAGCGTGTCTTTCTGCCGCAACTGCCACGCCATCTGTGGCGACAAATACTGCATTAGCTTGATTATGTTGTTTAAGAGGCTTCAGTAAGTTAAATTAGCAGTGCAAATATCGACTATAACGAAATAGAAATAACGTTCATGTCAAAGTGGCTGTTACGACGATCGCTGCGTCGCCGGGTAGCGCAAAATAGCGAAAATAATGCTTTTCACATGTGTTAAGTTTGATATTTAAAAGTTTTAAACATCATTGTGTTAGATTTTTGTATTGCTCGTGTGTGTGTATAAGTCTCTTTTGAATTTCAAAAGTTTAAACTGTTTATCAGTTTTTTAAAGCATTTGAAAGGTTATTAAAGGTATTTATGTTCTCGTTGTAGGTTAAAGCTTTTGAGATTTTAAAACATCACAATTACGGGACATGGCTCAATATGTGTGATATATTTTTTTGAAAGTTTTGTAATATTCATATAGAAAGTTTAAACCAATTTAAAAACGTCTGTAAACGCAGTTTTGCTTCTGAAGCCCCTTAATCGAGTTACCTTGATTATGTTGATTAATTGATTAATCGAGTAGCTTGATTATGTTGATTATTCTAGTTACCTTCTCACCTCCTACGAGTCGTACCAACATAGGTTTACACTCCCCCATGACACGTATTCAAAGCTTGTGCAACCAGTACAAAATCTTTCATGCCTCCACCGGTGACCTTAAAAGGTAACTGCACTCGCTAATTTAGTGTTTAACCTAACTTATTACTGTTTAATTTAAAATCTTAAGCTTGTATATTTTATATTTTTGGCCGTAGGTATATAAGCATAGTTTAATTCGTTTATTATGAATGCTGAATCCACTTTTTATGGAGACTGTAGTATGTCATTTTTATATATTTGTTTTATAAGTACATAATGTTATAAGCTCTCCGTCTGTGGATCTTAAATAAATTAAAAAAATATGTTTTACAGGCTTCTTTTACACAAATTCTCTGTAACTATTTCAGGTAAACACAACAATGACAGAAGACGAAGCCGGGCTGGAGGGCGCAGTCGCCGACGACGCGGACGCCGAGTACATCCGCAACGTGTGCGAGCGAGACATCGTGGGGCCTGGCACCGCACTCGCTAGATACCTGCCATTGTTGAGATACCTCCTGAGCAACCCGGCCAAGTGTAACCAGACGCTGCAAGCGGCCGCTGCCTTGACTTTCACTAGGTAATCTATTAAGTAGAACGTGTGCGAGCGAGACATCGAGGGGCGTGGCACCGCCCCCATTGGTCAATAATGTTTTAGTGCGCTAAAAATTGTCAGTTTGCAAATTTTCTTACAGATTCATGAGTTCATAATTCCTGTAATTCAATAGCTATTTCAATTATTTGTTTGAAAGTTGATTTCAAGGTTTTACATCTACGTATTAAATTTCGTTTTTATTATCAGTTTTATTATAAAAATTTTATCTTCAAAAACAGTTCGTCCTAAATGCCATCCATTTCCATGATGAGATTCGTAATAATTTGTTACAGCTGATACTTTTCAAAAAATAAATTATTGTTGCTGTTAGCTTAATTGTCATTCCAAAAAAAAAAAAAGTTAGTACTGAAAATTGAGTTTCCTTCAAATTATGTATGGAAAACGGCAATTTCATATGTAAAGACCTAATATTAGATAAAATATAAGAAAGGATGACTTCTGAAAATCATCTTCTGCATTAGCTCATTTGTAAGTGTGCAAGTCTGAAATAAATAATGTTGTACAGACAGCAAAGGAGATAAGTGACCATTACCCAGCGCAAACACTTTGATCCCAAGACCCACAGGTGAGCGATAGATGAGATGTTAAATATTTGGTCAATACATACACACATGCACTATTTATTTAGTATTTTTTATATGATCAATCACTCACCTGTGGATCTTAGGATCAAAGTATTTGCGCTGGGCAATATCTCTTTTGCTGTCTGTACTTCACAGAAATATCTGAATATTGTGTAAATTTCCCCAGATTCATGCTGGTCTCGAGCTCGGTCTGCGAGGACGGTTTACAGCTGATAGTGACGATACTGAAGCGATCGAAGAACGTCTCTCTACGTACAAACCTGACCATCGCCTTCGCGGACCTCACATTGAGGTTTCCTAACCTGACGCAGCCGTGGACGCATCATATTTATCATATGTGAGTTGCAACTATGTCAAGTTAAACAAGCCGTGCTATGTGAACGTTATTCGATTGTGTCCCGATTACTGTGATTTTTTTTTAAATCTTATTTATTTTAGAAGCCATACATCTTGAGATTAATTCGGCTTAAAAATAATTACAATGTTGCTTACACTTTAGATGTTATGTATGATGATGTGTAAAACAGTTGGGATTACTACTATGAGTATTTTTATAATATTCAGATCTAAGGTTCAGTGAGTCTATTATGAAACTTACAAATCTATCACTATATTCAGCCGTGAACCTTGAACTTAAGATTTGATGGAGAAAGAAGAGAAAATCGCCAGTATTTCATTTAAGAAATCCAACCTACATTATTCGTTGATTTTACACTCGAGGACTAAGTGAAGGAGGTCCTCTTCTCTCTCACATCGTGTACAGTTTGGATCGTCTCTTTTTTTCATGATGAAGTTAAACTTGTTAAGTGGGATGTGGTAAGTTCGAGTTCGGAACCATGTAACTATATCTGTGATTCGCCGTAAAACTAAAGTTGACCTTGGAAGGCGAATCACGCGACTAAAGTGAGGTGGTCAAGATACTTGGGCAAAGTGACGGCAGTAACAAGAGTTGGCAGACTATCACCTAGATAGGTCGATGATATTTACAAGATTGCTCCAAAACTCCAAAAAACGCAATAAAGAGGAGGTTTTAAGGGGCTGCACAAAACTAAAATTCAGTCCTGCTCTAACGCTTTTGTGTTTAACTGTCTATCCTGCTCTAATCAGATGCCGCGTACGCAAAACTTCAGTTAGTTTGAAATCGCGGCTACATTAGGACATTAACTATTATTTCTTTATGTAATAAAGCTGGTTTTTTCTAGTTAGTATCTGTGTGTGTTGGTTTCTTTTCAATCGGGTTTGAAATATGGAAACTGAATCGCTTTTTTCGTGAAATTCATGCTTTTTTAAATGTAATATAATTAACAGAAGATTGAAAGTATGTCTATTTATATAGTGTAATTAAAAATTGTCATGAGTCAAAACATAAGCCATACTTTTTTCAAGTTTTTACCATGTACAACGTGTGACAGAAAGGTGTAACCATATTTGAAGAGCTTATTCAGTCAATGATATAGAACAATTTTTACTATGGCACCAACCCTGTACCTCGAACAAAAAAAACTTTTTCTTAGAAAAATGCAATGCCGCTCGGTTGAAATGTATGGAAGGGCAGATTTTTTTTGAGATTTCATGGTTTGCTCCATAGTTAAAGTTGTTCTATACCATTGACTGAATAGCCTCTTCAAATATAGACCATAAATATAGACCATAATATAGACCATAATAAATCATAGACCTTTCTGTTACACGTTGTATATTGACGGAACTGAATCCAATACAAAACTGATGTTTAGCATTGTGGAGCACCTTGACATAATTTAATCCAAGCGAATCACAACTTATATTTTTTCACATTTCACTTTCTAGCCTAAGCGATGAGGAGCTAGAAGTTCGCCAGTGCGCCGTCAAAATGCTCTCCTTCCTCGTGTTACACGAGATGGTCCGAGTCAAGGGTCAGATAGCTGACATGGCGCTGTGTTGCGCCGACAAGGACCCACGGATTGCCACCATGACGAAGCTATTCTTCAAGCAGTTGTCGCAGAAAGGGAACGCCCTCTATAACGTCATGCCTGATATTATATCGAGGCTCAGTGATCCTGAGTTGAATGTACCGGAAGGGCAGTATAGGGTCATTATGAAGTGAGTATGCTTCTTCCTAGTTTATCTTTTCATTTCGCTTTTTATTGCATTAAGGTTAAACGGTAGTGCCAATTTCCATACAAAATTAATTAACCAAGATCAGCTGAAGTACAAATTTTAGCTTGTATTTATCACTGTATTTTATTACATTTTAATACAAGAATGTCGCGAATTTAAATAAAAGTTATATTTTACAACAATAATTGGGTTATTTTAGCTTTTAAAGTTCAGTTAAATGTCCATCATTTTACGTGTGTAGTTGTGGATGTCATACTATAAAACTGTTAAATGTGTGTGAATATGCTTTACGTGTGTGCGGTTTAACTACATGGCGGTTTCGCATGATTAGATTGCGTACTAAATTGTACTTAAATTTCACGCCAATAAAAAATACTTCAATAGCATAAGTGATATACTGTCTGACTACAAATCATAAGGTTCAGAGTTCGATTCCTGTCACATGTATTTATTTTGTTTTTGTTTTGTCTATTATTATTGATTCCAGAATTGTAAATATAAATAAAAATTATTTATTGGATTTATTCCTTCACTTGTGCCAAAATAAATTCCTTCGTGCCCAGGCGCTGTTCGTGCCTAATTAAAAACCGACAGATGAACAACAAAGTGATTTTACATATAAGGGTTCAGTTTTTCGTGATGAAATAATGAACCTTAAAAAAACGGTCATGTGCAGGTCAGAATCGTGTACCTAGGGTTCCGTATTGAAAATAGTAGGTAGGTAGTTAAAGTTTTGCTAGTAACTGATTATGAAGACAAAAAAAATAATTGATTGCAAGTACATACCTACCAATTATATTTACAAAAGAAAAAAAACCGCGGCTAAGTTTTTAAATAATAATAAAAAATATAGGTAATAAAAGAAAAAATGTTTTTTGTGAATTTCTTTACCGCTACATTTTTCCTGCAATCTTTGCAAAATAATCTATTATTGTGATTTATATTTTATTTTATCACTAGCCTTTTGCCCGTAGCTCCGCCCACGTTTATTCAACTCTTCCCCATTTTCGGCTTTGGCTTTATTTTATGAATAAATAAAATAAAATAAAAAAAACACAAAAAGTGACGTTGTCCTCGGAGATTAGAACTTCCGGCTTCTTGCGTCCTAAACGAACGCTTTTCGTTCCTAGCTGAAAATAACGTTCACTAGATACCTATTCTCTCATCAGGATAAATACTTACTTATCACGCTTTATTTCGCATTTATATCCTAGGTACCTATATCGTAACAGGGAGAAGGGTATTCGCAGATAAACAGGGCGGCAAATCGGTATCCACACGGGTGTTCAAATAGGTAGCGGTGAGCCTGGTTACATGCAGCAGGGACAATCGTCTTTCATTCAAGCCGCCATTATTGAGCAATGTCGGCAAATATCAAAGGGACGGCACGCGCGGTCGGCGACGACTCTGTGTTGCCATAAACATAGATTTATATGTACTTGTAGGGATTTAGGAACATTTACAGAAAACAGATTGGACCAGTTATGTACGGAGAAACGAGTTTGTACGGAGGATTTTTTATTTAGCGCTAAAAGTTTTGGAAGAGATTCGGACGCTTCATAGAGGTAGGGACTTTAATTATCCTTTTTGTACCTAAATGTAGAATTTTCAACATTATTTTCAGTTTTTTTGTTAAAAATAATCGCTAATCTTGATAGATTTCATAGTTATTTACTCGTATAAATATTGTTTCTATGGTACAGAATTTTTAGGTCAGTCAGATTAATAAGTTTTTCGATTAATAAGTTTGTTTTTTACCAATAAATGAGTATGAGTATGGCAACACTAACTTCGTACACTTTCGCTACGTTTGTTCGTTTTTGTTTCCGATTCAAAGGTTTTAGGTACCACATTTTGGCTAGTAAGTAAGTAGGTAGGTAGTTAGTTACTATCTTTCAGCACGGGACGAATTTTTCGAAATTCGTCATACTGATTACTTACTTACCAAGCCTCGAGTATTAATTTATATATTATTTTATATTATAAATAAAGTAACTATGATTTATATGACCAAATTCATATTGGAGACCAGTGATGTAAAGTACCTATCATAAATATTTTTTTTATTCATATCGCTGTTGGAGACACGATAAGTCGTCAAGATCAAGGTTCAATGACCCGTTTTACGAAATACGAAAAATATTTTTTGTTTTCCTATACAAATTCATGGTCTACCCCGAGTCCCGAGTCCCCGACTCAGTATAGAAAGCCTAAATTGTATTTTCTGTATTTCACAGAAAGTAGGGTAAGTAATCGAACCTTGTTACTGATCTGATCACTTATAAAGTCTCCAGTATGCATTTGGTCATATAAAACAAAGTCACCTATTCACCTTATTATACAGGCAAATTCATAATGAAGACCCGGTAACTTCAGCGATTTATCATGCGATTTATACAACAACAACATATCGTCACGACATGAATCCCCGAGGGGGTGTCAGAGGTGTTCCCGAGTATGAACTATGAATTGCAAATCACAGAACACACTCGGTATACCCGCATTTCATCGAACATTATTTTATACTTTTAAGTATATAGATAGACACATAAACTCCAAAACAATTAGATGAACTGGCCAACCAATAATCACCTCTGTAACAAGGCAATAAAGTCTATTCGTCTCATTAGCTTGGGCAGTTTAAAGATATTGCCGTATTTCGGGGACAAAAACACATGTTTGAGGGCATGCCGGTTTACCTCACAGTGTTTTCCTTCACCGTTCAGCAAGTGGTAAGTAAGAACAAATACTATGCACATACATATATGTCGCCCGACCAGGGATTGAATCTACTAACGTCTAAACTAATTAGACGAATGGCGAAGACTTTATTACCTTTTGACAGAGGCGATTATTAGTTGGCCCATTTGTCTAATTGTCTTGGACGGATTATTGATCTGAAGTAAGACTGAGAGGACAGCGTTCTTTCTGCCCCTAGATACCGCCACGAACTTTTTTTTTAAATTTCGCATATGTTATTGATCCGTAATACTGATTACTTACAATCCGGTCTATGTACTTTTACGCATTGTATTATGAAAATTAGAGTGCATTATGTTATGTTTATGTTGTTCAAGAACAACCCCGAGAGTCTCCAGTATGAATTTGGCTACTCAAATATCAATCAGTCACCTTATTTAGCGAGATGGAGTCGTCCCAGTTACGACGAAGTTATGATAGGTTCTAACAGATGGCGCTAGTTTATTTAGCATTTTTTAAAAAATTGCAGCATTCGTTTGTAAAATTTATTAGAGCTTCATTAGAGCTTTTTTATTTTTGTATGATTTTATAATGGATAAAAATGTGATTATACTCTTGTTATGCTTATATCATTGCATATATATCAACAGCATTATTTATGTAAAATAATTTGTTTATTACCTGTAAATATTATGAATAAAAAAAAAAAAGTTTGGTACATCATCTCTCTCAATTCGCGGGTTTCTCAAATAATTCAATGTTTTTTCCAATCTAAAAGTAGTTTGCTTGAAAGGATGTAATTGTAAGTACACCTTACATGATTCTTCAGAAAGTCACATCATCGAATAATTTTCTTGAATTTGATGGAAAATAATCATTTTGATGGATCAAATAAAAAAACAAGTAGGTAATTTTGAAATATTTCACAAAAATGGAAAAAGAAAACATTTGTAGTGATGTGGGATCGATCCTTGCTCGAGCAGATCGAAATTCCACAGGTGTAACCATTAGACCAATCAATCTCTACACGGCGCCTTGAAATTAAGAATTACTTTATATATAATTTCATTGTGTATGTGTGCGTGCATAGCTACGACAAAACAGCAAATTTTAAGATTGTTTGGGCCCGATGTAGAAACATACAACAGAAAATGACACAATTCTGCCTTTATAAAATAATTAACACATTAAAACTGTCGCATCATACAACGGAGCAAAATATTTTGTTTGTTTACTATTTTTAAATACAAAAACCAAATTATAGTAATTATAGTACCGCAGCGCCATCTATTGACAGGAAACTTAGAATCAGGCACTAGTGTTTAACCTTAAGTTCATTGCATCTACTCCCATAAGGTAATGACAACATTAAAAGCGGTTTTATAAGCACCTACATTGTTTATCCAATGTAATGATATTAAATTATAACACCGCAATTCTGCGCTGTGGTTGGCCCAATATATTATAACACCGCTGGAAAACCAATTAAGACCGACGACGAGTAATAAACCCCGCACTTATTTCTTTAGCCCGCCCATATCTCTCGACCTTGCTTCTGATTGTTCTCAGGCATGTATAATTCTATGGTCTCAGTATGGTCTGGCAATACCGTATCATGACGAGTATCTTGACAATATCATGACAAATTCTCATTTTTCGTGAAATTGTCGGTTAAAAATATTATAATAGGGATGATGCCTGGGTTGTCAATAAATTTAAAAACTTGTATGCGTAAGATTGATGTTCAAAAATAGTGCCTATTTATTTCATCATTTTGCATAAAGATCAATTTAAAAATTTTGATACACTTAAACAATTTAGAAGTTATTCATTTGCCTTCTGACAAAATACAAAGTTATGACGTCACTTCTAAGTATTTTCATACAAAATATAGTTTTTGACGTTTCATAAAAGGTTGTTAATTTGACTAGTAGTCATCATCCCTATTATAAATAATTCTCCGCGAAGACGATAATTTTGATGGTCGTAGATAAAGTATTGTGTGCAACTGAACATAATTAGACATTGGGATACTCGTATTACGAAACTCACTTCGTTTCGTAAATAAGCACTCGTGTCTCAATGTCTGACATTATGACACGGTTGAACTAAGTACTATTGTTTGGTACTCTTATATTATAATAAATAAATTTATTTATTTTAATTAAGATGCTTGACTGATGCCGGATCCAGATCGGACCCGAAATATATCTTGAGATTGGTAGAGCAATCGCCCGTTAAGCGAGAGGTCCCGGGTTCGAATCCCGGTTCAGAGCTCCTCACATCCAGATTTACTTTTCTTTCTGCGTTTCTATACTGCAGTGATATAATGTTAATGTATTACTTGAGATTACAGTATTTATATTTGTATTATCCAATCTATCAGTATAATATATAAGGTCTTTCAATTTAAATGGAAAGTATGTGACTCAGTATCGTTAATACATCTCATTCCACTGAAAAGTACTTTTTTTTTGCGTGAACTTTTTCTTCACTTGTCCGTACAAACTGAGTCAGCTGATCGAACCACTTTGTACTGAGAAGTGAAAAAAAAGTTCGCGCAAAAAAAAGTGCTTTGCAGTGGAATGTGATGTATTAATTAACGATACTGAATCACCTCCTAAATTACTTTCCATTTTAA
Source organism: Ypsolopha sequella (assembly GCA_934047225.1). Lineage (NCBI taxonomy): Eukaryota > Metazoa > Arthropoda > Insecta > Lepidoptera > Ypsolophidae > Ypsolopha > Ypsolopha sequella. The sequence continues at coordinate 18,951,298 of OW203996.1, forward strand.
TTGAAAGACCTTATATATAAAAAAAGCAAAAAACATAAAAAGCTTTTGTAGTATATTTAATTTTAAAGCATTATATTATAAATATAATACAATGATTAATGATTATATTTATCGTTACAGATACATAACATCTCTCATCCAAAAAGATCGTCAGATGGAAGCCTTAATAGACAAACTGTGCCAAAGATTCAAATTATCGACCGAAGAGCGACAATGGCGGGATCTAGCTTATTGTCTATCGTTGTTTACCTACAACGAAAGATCTCTCAAGAAACTCATAGAAAATATGGACTGTTATAAAGACAAACTGCACTGTAAGGGTGTGATGGAATGCTTCAATACGTTGATGACCAACACTTCAAAGATGGCAAAGAATGAAATCAAGGTAAAGTAACGGCCAAGTGCGAGTCGGACTCGCGCACTAAGGTTTCCGTACCATTATCTATAAAAACGGCAAAAAAATCACGTTTGTTGTATGGGAGCCCCCTTAAATATTTATTTTATTCTGTTTTTTAGTATTTGTTGAAATACATCATCTGTGAAAATTTTAACTGTCTAACTATCACGGTTCATGAGATACAGCCTGGTAACAGACGGACAGCTGAGTCTTAGTAATAGGGTCCCGTTGGTTACCCTTTGGGTACGGAAATTTTGGCTCGCCCTACAACTTGAGCATGAATATAACAGATGAACAGATTCATTATATAAATTCCTATTAATACTGTAACATATAGCTAGGCAATATGTTAGGTTTGGGTAAGGTTAGGTCTTATAGTTAGGTTAAAGGACTATTTGTTCGTGTTCAGTCGGCAATCGATAACCTTTATGGATCGACATACGTCGTATTGACTGATTTATTTTCGTGTTTTCCAAAAATAAATACAGATCCAGTATAATCTTTCAAACAAAACACGAGCAAGATTCCTTCTGGAGTCCTGTCGAAGTAAAGCTGACTCTCTTTTACTTTCTTGTTTTCTTTAAATACCTCCGGCACGACGATAAATTAAGCGAGTGTTCTACGAAGCTCAGAGCTCCTCTGCCTAAAATCAAAGATTTCAAAAGTAAAGATAAGCCCTTACCGTACTATGTCAGCACCAAAATGTTTCCACTTTGAAATGGGTGACGCTCACACGTTTGGAATCAGTGCTCATCTGAACACAGTGATAGTTGGACGCCTTGAGTGCACTTAAAGTTAATCATTTTAACAATTTTAGTAGTCTGATCAGTTTGCTGACCGTAGGCAGACAGATTACGCACTCATAAGTGTGCGCGCGTCGGCATTATGTTAACGCACGCATTCAAAACAATGCAATAGATTTTAGGTGCCAGGGCTCATCTAAACTACTTTTGAAATCTTTGCCTAAAATTATATCCATGTTAACCAAGGAAAAGGAACTTGATATCGAAGAATAAAACAAAGACCCAAAGTGAAATAAGTCGTATTATTCAACAAGAATCTTGCTAGATCCCGCGACGAGCTGGCTGCTCTTTATAATACATAGTACTTCATGAGGTGTCGTTACTAATCATAACGGAGTCTTGAATTTTTAAAGACCTCGTATTACGTACAAAATGTAACTATGAGCGATGTTTCTGTTCTTAGATTTTGAAATTTCCTTTCTGTTTGAAAAAGAAATCACGTTTATATTTCTTAATTTCGCTGTCATGGGAACAGTATCTAGCAAAAGATATACTTCTAAATAATATACATAAATCAGTCATTTTTAGGCTATTTATTTATTTATTTATTTTATTTGGCGTACGCAACAGGTTACAATCAGAAATATGACAATAGATAATTACAAATGTTAGGAGCTAGACTGTCACCCAAAAGCGCGCACGCACAGCATGCTAACTATTATTAAAAAGAAAATAACTAAATTAAAAGGAAAATACTAATATTATTACTTAGATACTTAAAAACAGTAACTTAAAAACAGTAAAATACTTAAAAACTATTTTATGAAACAATCTGCTTGATTTGCCTTTTATAGGCAACTGCATTCGCATTAAATATATCAAGTTCTTTATGTCTAGCCGACAGCTCATTATACTGTCGACACATTCTTACGACCGGATTATAGTACGAAGTATTGTTCTATCACACATGATTCTTCTAAAAATTGAGGTACAGAGAGAAATGAGAATACGAGAATTTTACATATAAAAACACATTTATCCATAGACTCTAGTACAAGAGTTCGGCGACAAGATCGAGGAATGCTTCGCGGTGAGAGAAGGCGAGAACGACGGCGAAGGGGGTGGGGAGGGAGGGGGCAGGACCGCCGCGCCCCCCACTCCCCGCGCCACGCCCCGCAGGAAACCCGCCGCGAGGAGGAACAGGAGGCGATCGTCTTCTAGTCCGGACGAGGTAATCCTTATCCCTTCTAATATTACGAATGTAAGGTTTTTTTTTGTTTGTTACATATGGATGACGCAACACAAAGGTATTGAAAAAAAAATTGCTTTTTTTTTTGTTTATTTACCATTTACACAAAATTATAACAATAAATAATAATAGCAACTAAAAACCACAAAGGTTTAAACTTGTGCTATCGTGAGTCACGTTACAAGTAGCTACGAGAACAAATAATAATTTGGCACTTTGCTTACAATAAACAGCTAATATTAAAAAAATTATACATAGTAATTTGTTATCTTTTAATGGAGCTAGGTAAGCGAAAAAATTTAAAAAAACGTTGATAATGAAATGAATGAAAATTATTTATTGCACAACAAAGGATTTGAATACATATGTTTAGTGGCCAGGGCCTCCTATTAGATGTTCAAAGGGACATCTGTGTTAGGAAGACCTGCTCTTCCATAGGGCCATCTACATTTAAGTTGCGCTTTTGACATGACATATAAAATTTGTGTGTGCATGAGAGAGGGTGTGTAAGCGTGTGTGTGTGTGTCTGTGATGTATCTTAATATACCTATCTATTACGTTAAATAGATAGTTATGACGAAGTGTTTGAATGAAGATGTTTTTTTTTTTATTTAGACTTAATATTAATAGGAGTTAAACTATTGCAAAGATTGTTTTGTTTTCAATTTAATTCTTTTTTTAAAGATTTGGCGGACCGAAAGGTGGAATTCGTGCGCCAACTTTCCCCCACTACGCCGCTTTATGCTCAAAATGTTTGCCGGTACTTTATAACCCTGGAAAGGCAGTTCCGTAAGAACGTAATACGTTTTGCTAGAATTATCCTACTTCTACTATACTTCTTTGACATTACTGTCACAAACGTTGAGACATTGTTTACACAACGATAATTCATTCATGTAGAAATTAAATTTTGTACTAATAAAAGTTTCGAGGGAGAGTAAGAGAACAGCTCACAGGCAAAAATACCAGGAGGCCCACCATGCCCGGGACCGATGGATGGCGGTATATCTATCCCTAATAGCCGGGCCTTATATGGAACAGACTGGTGACGGGCAGCGGCGTCACTGGTGCGAGGGTTCCGGCACCGCCCTCACCAACCCACCTGCCCAGCGTGTGTGAGTATGGGCAATTCTTCCAGGATGACCGCCGGGAGTGGCAAAGGCATATGTCCAGCAGTGGACGGACTAGGCGGATGGATGAATATTTGCGCACGAAATCCTGCATTTGTAAGTACACCCGACGTCGACTAGGCCAGTGACAAATGTTAGGTAAAGGTACACTTTATTGGGGTTAAATTCAGTTTCTGTAATTGAAAATATACCCGACGGCAACACGGTCACTGACGTCCGTCATGAGCGTTGTGTCAATGTATAAAATACGCGTTTATTGTCTTTTCTCAGAATGACCCTCCAAACGACCCAGAAACACCAGTTAGGAAGTCAAACCGAAAACCTGCAGCCAGAAACAACAGAGTTACAGCAAACGACTCTGACGACTCGGGTAAATATAGTTTTCTTTCAACTACACTATAGTTTTGTCACTATTAGCCTAAATAGTGTGCACAGAGCAAAACAATGCAGTAAAGTATGTATGGAAATCCATTATCACACTGCTTTTATCCTGAAAACTGTTTTTGCACTAAAATTGCACATTCATCTTCTGAAATAGTTTCAGAAGGCTTTTATATCTAATGCAGCATTACGAAAATTCATACTAGGATCCTGGAGCCCTCGTGGGACTATTTGATTTTAACAATTTGCGAATTTTGCGCCCTCTTTTGAATCGCGCCCAGGGCACATGCCCTAATTGCCCCACCCTAGATACGCCACCGCCATGAGCCAACCGCAGCTACGAGCATGGCCTATTCTAGGACGAATTTTAATAAGACGAGGCATTCCTTCGGCGCACATTGGCTGTGCTATTATTGCCCCTAGGCCCTAGACTGACTTATAAAGTTAAAATCGTGTGCGCCAAAATGCGCGCGAAATGATTAAGAATGAGTCTGATTTCAAAATTACAATAAATTATTTAGATTTTTTTTTTCTATAAAGATTTTAATAAACTATGTTTTCTTGCTGAAAGTATTTATTTTAGACATAAATCTCAAGCCGCTTTAGAGATAAATTTAAAAAATCATTCCAAAAAGTATCATTTTCAAATATTTTATTCATCAAGTGAATCTTTTTAAATCCAGGTTGAAGTGCTGGCTTCTTGAACAAGCGTTCTATTCTTTTAAAGACTTTCTTGTTCACAAGAACAACTCTAGAGATATATCTAATTAATTTAATTGTAATTAATTATAAGTTTTTAGTTTGTAGTTAATTTTAAGTATTTATTAATGTGACATATAATGAATATTATGAAATAAATAAATATGGATATGAATATGAAAATTATCCAATTAAGTAAAACTGGCTTTGCATTATCTTTATAGGTTTGAAAAAATATAATATTTAAATTTTACATTGATGAAGTACGTAGTTGACTTCTGTATCTGTGTTTTATGCAAAAACTCTGCAATTTAGGGAGCCTGGTCTTAACCCAGCCAATCAGTGCGTCGAGAACAAGCAGAAGGGTTTAACTTAGTTTTAAAAGCGCTATTTTGAAGTGGATACTTGTTTGCTCGCATCACGTATTAATTTCTTCCGCTATTAATTCCTTCCCATTTGTCAGAGTAAAGAAGAGACATAAGAAGTATCCACTTTAATTATTAAAGGTTGTATCTATGACACAAACCGCTGTATATTTTATTCCGTAAACAGTTTTAAAAGAAAACTAGCTGAAAAAATTGTCTCGGCCTCAATTTTTTTACTATTGTACATTTTAAACCTTGAACCTTAAATTATGAACCTCGCGAAAGTAATTTATAATTGCACTCGTGTTTTTAGAGCCCTCACTAAGCTCAGGTTCCAAACTGATGCAATGCAATTAATTCGATGCAATTAAATTGTGCTCTATGCAATGTACCTACCCTTTAGTTTCTTCTCGACGGTAAAATTTTGTAAATTTTATTAATTATCCCCTTGTTTCAGATGATGACGATTCAAACAAGAAAAAAGACGACGACATTTTCAAAAAACCAACGATAAGGAAAACTACCCGTAAAAGAAAGTAAAGAGACATCTATTGTTTTTCTTTTTTTTGCGTTATTCCGCTAAGTGAAAAGGCAAAGAGAACTTAGCCCATACAGCCATATCTGAGGTTTTAATATCTGTATAATTTTACTGTATGTAAGTATCCTCTACTTCTGAGATGAAGTGTCTTCCTGTCTTAGTCGCTAGCCTGTTAGTTCGCGCTAAAATGACTGACTTTTAGCGCGAACACGCAATGGGTTGGAAAAAACACACGCGAAGCAAAGCCTGCACTTTTGTGTCATTGAAAAACGCACTACACTGATTTTAATACATAATATTATATCACTATTGTTGTTCAAATCACCCAAAATGCTATTATTTAATGAAACAAAAATTTACGGCATTAACTTTTCGCGCCTTTTTCCCAACTCTTCTATTTTTATAAATTTAAACTCTGTGAATGTATGCATACTCTTGTGGATCATCTAGGGTCTGTCCTGTCCGTTTGGTCTCAACGAGTCACACCTAAGACTGCTACGCTGTGATTCGTTGGGACAAAAAATAAGAAAATATTCGATGGGACAATTATGTATTTTTAGTCCCAACGAGCCACATACATAAAGCGAGCATGTGACTCGTTAGGATATTTTCTTATTTTTTGTTCCGACGAGTCACACTGTTACCTAAAGCAAGTGGGTCATAATGATCTAATATGGCACTACTCTCAACAATATCCCCATTGCCAAAGGTTAGCTGGTAGATAAAACTAACTGGTATTAAGCTCGCCTCAGTACAATATTGTATTGTTGCGTACAATAAAGCATTTTATTATTATTACCTATTATTATTATAATCCAAAGAGGAGTAATATTTTCCGATGAAATTTACTGAAAGCGTACAGATTATCGCCGTGTCGGCTTTTCCAAGCGTTAAACAATTTGAGAAAAAAAACTATGCTGAGTTGTTATTTGTGTCGATTCGGTGTAACACGCTTTAACTTATTTGACAGGTCTAAACTTAATTTAAGCATTCTGCATTTTTCTTTTGTATGGAAAAAATAGAGACAGGACGGTTGAAATAAGTTAAGTCGTTTTACACCAAATCGACACCACTGTGACAACACAATAGCTAACGCTTTCGGTAAATTTGATTGGAAAATATTACTCCACCTTGGATGATGATAATAATAATAGGTAATAATAATAAAATGCTTAATTACACGAAATAATACAATATTGTACTGAGTATTAATCATCTACCAGTTAACCTTTGGCAATGGTGTGGTGATATTGTAGCCGATTCTGAAGGCTTTAATTTTAGTTTTAGTGCTGTCAATCATAAAATTATTCCAAAGTAATTTAGATTGTGTTCCTACCTTTTAAGGACTATTTTGCAATGAATGAAATTTAGTTTTGACAGCACTAAAACTAAAATTAAAGCCTTTAGGATCGGCTTCATTGTTGGGATTAGTGCCATATTAGATCGTTAATTTTGTCGATTCAGCGCAACACGACTTAACTTAATTGACAGGACTAAACTTAATAAGAGCGTGCTGACTTTTTCTTACTGTATCGACAAAACAAAGACAGAACGCTCAAAATAAGGTAAGTCCTGTCAAATAAGTTGTGTTGCGCCGAATCGACACCATTACCCACTTGCTTTAGGTAACAGTGTAACTCGTTGGGACAAAAATAAGCAAATATCCCAACGATTCACACTCTACTTTGTGGGTGTGAGAGGTTTAGGTGTGATTCGTTGAGACAAAATGGTCCTGACGATTCACGCTATCATTTGTTCTTTAATTCGTCTAATTTTAGTTAGAATAGTGTATGTATTCTTAGGCAGTGTTTAAGGTTTTACTAAAATATTTTGTACTCTTGAAGGGCCCTAACAATAATGATGAAACTGAAATAAATGAGATGTTAGTTATACGACGACGTTGTTTCATTGAAAACATGTAGGCAATATGTTTTTTTTTAAATGGCAATATTTACAAATTTCACTCGCCCTAATCTTTTTTGACACATTTTTGTTTGCGTTTATCGCACAATCGCACCAGTGTCTCCAACTACGCCGTAATTACGATAGACCTACCGTAATTTGTATAGATCTACCTCCTACCGTAGACATGTTAGTACGGTGCCACTTTCTACCGTAATTTCGATTGTTTGAATAAGGCCTTAACATAATCCTTTAACTATATAATAGAAACACAAAATACCCCATTTGTTCACGCCACCAGCGTGACGTTCGCGCATGTGCATGACTAATTTCGCGGCACAGCGCTGGCGCCACCTGGCGACACAATCGACTCGTGCGCTGGCGCCAACCCGCGCGTTGGCTCACTCTGTTCCGCTCGGGCCATCGTACAAACCACACGTGTGCACACATTCGCGCCGCCAACACGCCGAAATATCGCGTATCCTGTGTTCATACCAGTGCTGTGTTTATTACTCCACGAACCAAGACAATTCTGCACATCCCTGCCCAAGGCGCCGTCTCAACCTGCCCAACAAGAAGGCTCAGCCCGTCAGCGCATTCGTCGGCTCGCCCACAACATTCAGAACAGGTCAGTGCACCCACAATTTTCCAGTGTCAATCCTCAAATCCCTTCAGCTCTGCATTCCTGTAACCTCGCGGTTACATTTTTGGACCTTCGAGCCGTTAGTGAAAAATTTTGGCCCTTCGAACCGTTACTGAACCAGCCCCCGTCGATTTACTACAGTCCATTTTCACCCGGTTACATATTTTGGCGCGTTACATATTTTATATACCGCGCCCGCGCCGCCTAGAACATTCCATTTATCTGTATAGAACCGGCCCCCCCCGCCCCCGGCACAGAATAAACTCACTTTCATCCCGTTTATTATTATTATTCAGCTCAGATAATATAATTATATCCATTCAGCCCAATTGTTTGTTACAGTCCACTATATTTCTTTTGGTGCCAGTATAAATTTGCCTTTGTTTCGTGTATTTACGTATCTACGTTACATATATACAGAAGTTATTACGTTACGTACGATTACGTTTACGTATTATTACGTTACCAAAGCTTGATTTGCATCATTGGATTGTCCACTCATTTAGATCCGATTTCGGCTAGGTAAATACATTCTTTGTTTGTTTACGCACTCAAAGCAGTAGGTAGGTATTTTATTCTATAAATAGAATTTTCGACGACTGATGTTGTTGTTGTAAAGGTACTTTCGTGTAAACAAGAACTGACGTGTATTGTCGGCACATGATTTCAAGGCAAATAACATAAAAGTGAACAGGTTCATCAGCCCTTTTCGATATTTTTATGTTACGGTAATCTTGTGTTACGGTAATAGATTGCCGGACAGTTTTTTCGTGTTATTGCCTGCTTTTTAACCGGGTGCATATAGCAGAAATATAGTAAAAAATTTTTTTTTTTCTCTTCTCATCTCTGATCTTATTGTTAATGGTACACGTATAGGGTGTTCCACGTTGGTGTATCAGCTCATATACAGGATGTTTAAAAAAAAAATATTATTTTTTTTCTCTATCGTGTTTATTTAAGTGTTCCGTGTTCCGTTTGAACATAGTCATTGTTACTTCATCCGCGCAAGTATCTCAGCTCTATTCATCTATCTCATCAATTATTTCAGTTGTACGCTCGCTCTTATAGTTCAGCTCAAACTAGTTGCGTATTTTATCTTAGTAAACAACCACCTAGTTTAACAAGATTAAGATGCCTTCGAAATCACAAGCCGCGATTTTTCGTGAGGCCGTAAAGGCGATAGTTCTGTTAAAGGAGATCGGTGCGGCGGTCGAAGCTGGTGACAGAAAAACATATTCTGTGGCGGACTTCACCGCTCGTTATGCAAACATACAACACGTTAAAACTAAGTTAGAGGACGTGTTTTATGAAATCCTTGACGATGAGGATCTGTCCGACGAAACTGAGGCAACCTACACGGAAAATTTTCAGTCGGCACTTAGCAACTATGATGCTATACTAGTGGCATTCGAAAAATTAAAAGAAAAATCAGCTCTTCCGGACAAGACGCAACCCCTCAGCTCAAGTACACCCGTTGGTGTTCTACCAAAAATACCCATACCGGAGTTTCATTCGAACGTTGAAGAATGGCCCTCATTTATTGCTGTTTTTAGGAGCCTCATCAGTGAGATGGCTACAGTCTCGGATGCTGTCAAACTGCATTATTTGTTAGGCGCCCTAAAGGGTGAGGCACATGAGATGGTGAAACACCTCTACCCTACCAACGAGAATTATCCCATAGCCATGGAAATTCTCACCAAGCGTTACGACAATCGTCGCCTACTCATTGACCGATTTGTGGACATCATCATGAACCTTCCGCACATCCACATGCGTTCGGATATCCGCACATCGTTCTTAATTCCGCTTATCTCAGCGCAAAGCGCTCTCCGCAACCTCGATCTGCCCATGAAAGATTCTAACTATGTTTTCGTGTCCATGGTGGTGCGAAAACTACAAGGCGAGCTCCGCACTCTTTTCGAGCGGAAGTACGGATCTCGTGCAACTCTGCCCACGCTCAAGAACCTCATTGAGTTCTTGGAAGAGCACGCACGCTGCAAGGAGAATGAGTCATCGTCCCTTGCGTCACAGAATGCTCCTTCTTCAGCACGGCTCGGCCCTTCAGAAAGGCTCGCTCAGCTCAATCAGCTGGTTCAGCCCACTCGAGGTTCCCGTCAGCCTTATACGGCTACTCGAGAATTCCGCCCCATAGCTCCTCTTAGGAGCCGGCAAGAATATGGCTCTCCTCAACCTGCTCCCCATAGGCCGTTCTTGGCATTCGGTGACGCCCTAACCTACTCGGCCCAACCGTCCTCATCATCCGCTCGTCAGCCAGTTTACTCGGCCCAATCATCCCCATCACCCACTCGCCAACAGAATTATTCGGCTCAACCTTCTTCCCCTACTGGTGGTATGCCATGCCCATACTGCAGGAATAGGGGACACAAACTCATCGCATGCCCAGGATTTAATAACCAACCGGTTCAAGGTCGGTGGGATTTTGTGAACTCACGCAACCGGTGCCGACGCTGTTTGGGTCCTCATTATGAGAACGAGTGCAGGTCTACACGTGCATGCAAGGAGTGTGGGCGGTCTGACCACCACACTTCACTGCATCGCCATGGGGCCATGTCTCCGACACGCTCATCTGCTCATTTGCTGCCTCCGTCTCTACGTGAGCAGCCCAGACAGCGCTCAGCGCATGAGCCTCAATACCATTCGGCACATGCTACACAGGCATACACGTCCCATCCCAACTCGCCCACTCAATCGCGATCGCCAAGTAGGTCTCGGGTAGGTAGGCAACAATGACTGCCTACAATAACAGAGCACTATGAAGGCGAGGACGACCAGCACTCAGCACACTCAGCACACTCATCACACATTCACTCATCACATACACACTCAGCTCATTTTCACTCAATGACTTCAACTCCAACAGAGAATTCCTGTGACTCCGCACAACGTGTAGTGAACGTCACTAACACACCAATTTTGTTGCCAACCGTCTCACTTAAAATAGCAGACGTACATGGTCAATTTCACTCAGCACGAGCCCTGTTAGACTGTGGAAGTATGCTGACTCTTTGTTCTCAGCGCATGGCCAGAATTTTAAATTTACCATTAAAACATACATCTCTAAAAATCGCAGGAGTTGGAAATCAGCACACACAAAACTCAAAGGCATCAATCACAATTGTATGCCGACCTACACACCGTGACACACCTACGATCACGGCCACAGCTCATATATTGAAGAACGTAACTGGGTACCTACCATTAGAAAAGGTTCCAGATCTCGCTCAGTTAACAGGTCACCCACCGATTCCTCTTGCTGATCGGGAATATCACACACCAGCTCCGGTTGATCTAATACTAGGATCTGACGTTCTTGGTCAAGTGTTAGACGGAACCAAGGTTTCGCTCGGCCCTGGCAAGCCCATAGCCTTCGGCACGATATTTGATTTTACATTGATAGGACCTTTCGAAAGTTTACATACCTCACCCACGAATCACGTCAATTCAGTTCACATTGTCGGCTCTCACACGGACTCAGAGCATTCCACTCATGACATTCACAAAAGTCTTGAGAGGTTTTGGGAATCCGAGGAACCCCAAACCTACAAGCATACCAGCCCATTAGAGGATCAGTGTGAGGACATTTTCCGCACCACAACTACTCGTGAACCATCAGGTCAATATATGGTTACACTGCCCTTTCTGCACAACGCGCCGACATTAGGTTCCACTCATGCTATTGCGCTACGCAGGTTTCTCAATTTAGAGAAGAAGCTGCTAGCGAACCCGCCCTTCCGCTCGAAATACGTAGAATTCATGTCAGATTACATAAAATTGGGACATATGTCGCCGTGTCACCCCAATACCTTTGCTCATAAATCCCATTTCTATATCCCACATCATGGCATATTCAAGCCAGGATCAGAAAAGTTACGCTGCGTGTTTGACGGAAGTTGTAAAAGCTCAAATGGCGTCAATTTAAATGATTGTCTCCATACAGATCCAGCTCTTCAACAAGATATTGTTGACATTATCATGTCCTTCAGGATCCACTCACAAGTTTTCAGCACAGACATCCGAATGATGTTCAGAAATATACTCATTCTGTACTAAAACCTCTTGTAAACCCATTACTACTGCTCATACTGAACTCCGTCGAATCCTCCCAATAACAAAACCACTTACAACCTACATAGCTTAACGCTTGGTGCTTAATAGAAATGATTTTAACAGATATATGGCCAAAGTGTGATCGTCAGATTAGAACCTTACGTCGCGCCTTAAGTAGAACCCAAATTTTTTTAAAAGTGATTCAGAGATAAAGTTAGCTAGACAAACCCTTATTAAAAGTTGTATTCCGTTATAATAATAACTACCTATTATTATCAATCATAAACAAACGTTAACTTGAAGCAATTTAAGAGCTGTGCTCTAGCCAAGAGACTTCACTTTATTGAATGAATAAACATTAACTTGAAATAATATTTAAGAGCTGTGCTCTCATCAGTAGTCCACATTATACTGAAAGATTAATTTAAGAGTTCAAACTTCAAAACTTATGAGCATGAATCCAAATAAAGAGTGTTTATCTGTCTGTCTTTTAAGTACAATATATGATTGCTCTCAGAAACAATTTTAGTCCCTAGCACTATTAACTTTTAGTGTCTTGAGAAGGTTAGATAGCTAAAGAGAGATCTCTAGCTGAGGAATTAAAGTTAAAAGAACTTTGAGGTGACATAACAGCTGTAATTTATGAAAAATATTTGGTTGAATATATTTTAGAATAACTGGTGTTTTATTTAATCTCATTTAGGCATTTCTCAGCAAATATAATGTACAGTAATTAACATTGGCTTTCCAAACTAGAGATGTAAAGTTCATAATATAGTACGAACAAAACCATAGTATCAAAGTTAGACGGTTGTTTGTTTTAAATGAAACTTAGTTCTTTGAATTAAGGTACATGTTTTATAAAATATTATAAAAATAATTTACTAAAAATAAATTAGAAAAGATGTTGAATCCATCAGCACGTGTCTTAATCATACCAAAGACACAATTCATCATATGGACATCTTTTTATACCATTACCAGACTCAATACCAGTTACCTAATTACCGTACCTTCATTCATGTGTACATAGGTTTCATTTAATGAACCCCTTACATGAAAATTAGCCAATATAAATTACCTTATATAAATGAATTTAATAGGCAACTAGCTACTTTATACTAGTAGTTTTATCTTTAAATATTTGTAAATGATGGGTAAGAATTCCTTTCAATCCTTCACAATTCACAGCCATTTATGTAGGTAGTCAATTTTATAACTACTGAATAGAATAATTTCAATATAAGTAAGTACTTTTGATTGAGAAACCTGCTCTAGGTAAAGTAGTAATAATAATACTAATAGAACTTAGTTTTTGTTCCATAGATGTATTTATTTATTTCCAATGACTAAGATACAACTTTTACTACCCCATATTTGGTGTATAGTAATAGTTAAGGCCTTGTTTGCCAGACAATGGAAAACTTTTATGCAAACAAATACATCATTTGTATTTTAAGTTTATTGAATATTGATAAAGATTGAAATTATTCTTATTTCTTGAATAAAATCTCCCAGAGCTATTTCCACAGTAAGTAAAGAATTTAACAGTCAAATGGGTAAGTATTAGAAACTAAGCCATTTTATATTTCACCTAAGAACTTTCTTCTGTATAGTTTGTATTAACAAAACAATGCCGTCATGTCACTACACTCTATTTTTGGACTCCTACAATCAGATTATTTGATTTGATACGTAAAAGGTTCTTATTTATTGATAAATATAGATTCAAATCATTTCAATTTAGTTTTCACTAAGAACTGACCTTAAGAAGGGTTTGGTAGGTACCACAGTTATGACCTTTTGTAGTCCAGAATACTTTTCATCAACATGAATTCAAAATCAAGACTTATGTAAGCTTTCTCTATTATTTAGGCATATTCTTGTGCCAAACTCAAGCTTCGCTATTTCTTAAAAGAATTACCTAAGTAAGTACATCATATTTAGAGATCCTTAAGTGGTGAAACTCAACTGTTTTCTAATACTGAGATCATTTCATATTTATTGCCAATATCAAAGCCTTATGATTTAGTATTAAAAATTAGGGTTCTGTGGGTTTATAAAACCACCTTAAATAAATAAAGAACTAGTCAATAACCAACACTTATTCCTGAACCACTAAAATCTAATTTTCAGGGATCCCTATATACTTGGAACCTTATAACCTAAACCAAATTAAATGTACTGACCTATTTTTCCTAAGCCATGATGAAGGCTACCTGATACCTCTCACTATGTATAATTTCTCAAAAATAGATTATTAATACCCTAACAGTAGACTTTATTTTAGAATTTACCTGCCTAACATTTGGCCCTAAAATCAAGAATTCCTAAGCTTTCAAATGTGTGGATTTCAAGGCTAGAGGTCCGTCACCTCACATTTACAATTAAACGTGTGTGTGGTTGTATATTGTGCTAGCAAACACCATACAACCCCTCAACTAATCGACAGAAAGACGCGGGGCAAGTTGGAACCCCTGTGTGTGCCTAACACCCTAAAACTTTGCCCTACTCAGACAGGAGGTGATACAGTAAAAAGGACTTCACCCCGCTGGCTGGGATAGCCTATATGATCATGTGTATATATAAATATATAGATATGAGACCATGACCAGCTCAGTCAGATGACAAAGGTTAGAACAAATCGCAACCTCTTCACGGCACGGACGCTTTGCCATAAACATCGCCTTTCATGGGGGATGTGTTTCCAGTATGTAAAACTGGCGCAAGGCCATCCCAGACGCTTGCTTCCCTCCAGAGGAGGTTAAAACTAGGCTCTGTCGTTCACACCAATAGGTGACCCGAGCCTTAGTCCAGTGCAACATCCGCTCTGTAAGCTCCCTGCCTGACTCTTCAAGATATCCCAGCGACTAGCCCTATGCCACATTGTCACCCTGGTACATCTTCCCGTTTCCACGTCCGGCAATACTAAGAAGAGACCATACTCCCTGCCCTCCCCATCAACCCCTGAAACGATCTATGCACTACTACATTATTTAAGTACGTACTTTAATTTCGGAACTTGAAAAGACGATTATCGAACCCTTTACATATCGCGGAATCTAGCTCGTTCCTCGTTCACCCTATACGAATTCAAACGCGCCTGTGTCAATCTCCGAGTCGGAAAAGTCAAAACTATTGACCATAACCGAATCTACTTACGATAAAAGGGCATACAGCCACCTAAAAGCTAACGCGAACGCGAAATGACCCCGTGATCAAACGAACAGATAGATTGACACATTCCGTATTTTAATCGCAAGTTCCGAAAACAAAATTACGATTGAAGCAAAGAAAACCCTCCCGTAACAATACTCTGAACTTGGGACTTCACCTTGAGACTTTTTGACAGCACTTCGACGATGGTATAAAAATATCTGATCCCCAAACCGCTTTTCCATGACCTTATATACTCGGTGCTGTTCTCTCCGTACTCTCCATACTCTTCCTTCTCTCCATACTCTCCGTACTCTCTGTACTCCCTGTTCTCACCAATCTCTGCATTCTCTTCGTTCTCACCGTACTCTTTGTTCACACCTTATTGGAGTCAACCTAATGCATATTGTTACAAGATCCATTTTCCTATGAAATCCTCGCAGTCCTTTTGACGCCTATAAGAAATCGACCAAAAGAGACAAAATGATAACAGATATAAGAGCGAGTGAGATGGGTATACAGCAACTGCCAGTGCCGCCGTCTCGTCTACATTGTAATAACTTACAGCTTACTATGGTTCACGCATGAATGGAAACCATCATGTTTGAAATTGAAAGTTTGTTTTTAATCTATTTAATATTGGACCGATTGCTTGGGCCAGGGGTTTAGTTTACTGTATTTATTATTTAAAATCAGTAATTTGACGCGATCGATTTCAATTTGCTTTATTTATTTAAACGTAATTTATTTGATTACATACAACAATCTTCCTGTTCATTATAAGAACATTTATTTGTGAATTGAGACGTGAACAGATGAGGTCCGATCTGTTACAATTCACCCAGAGCAAAGACCTTTTCAACTCATTCTCTGGCGGTCTTCACCCGACCAGCCCCTGCTCACGTATGCCCTTAATACCGTCACATATGGATTAAGGTCCAGCCCATACCATGCCATCCGCACTTTACTCCAATTGGCTGATGACGAAGGTCATCGCTACCCCCACGCTGCTCAGATCCTCCGCAAATCAATATTTGTGGACGACATTCTCTCAGGTGCAGATTCTGTGGAATCTGCTCAGTCGCTCCAAAACGATCTGATCGAGTTACTCGCTCTAGGTGGCTTCCAGCTCAGTAAATGGACCTCCAACTCGCCTCAGCTCCTTGAACGGTTCCCAGATGACCAGTGCGACATGCCCAAGGACTTTGACTTCAGTCCCGACTCTAATTCCATTAAGGTTCTGGGAATACAGTGGATTCCTCAAACTGATGAGTTCACTTATCGCATTTCTCTGCCCACTCATGCTCAAGTCACAAAGCGCTCCATTCTCAGTACAGTAGCATCTCTCTATGACCCCAATGGCTGGGTTACTCCAGTCATCTTCCGCGCAAAGATTCTTCTGCAGAAGCTTTGGCTTCTGAAAATAGGATGGGATGAGCCTATCCCTGAAGAAGTCCACACAGAGTGGCAACACATCTCAGAGGATCTTCCTCAGCTCTCAAACCTCCGTTTACCTCGACACATTTGTAAGTATAAGCCCACGTCTACTTACTCACTTCACGGGTTCGCGGACGCATCAGAGGCTGGCTTTGGTGCCGTTATCTACCTTCATGAGCGCAATACCACTGGACATGTCAATGTACACCTAATCATTGGCAAATCCAAGGTCGCACCCATTAAGACTCGCCTCTCAATCCCGAAATTGGAGTTGTCAGCCGCGACTCTTTTATCTCAGCTCATGACTCGAGTGTCAGCCCAACTGTCAGCTCATATACCCATTCAAACACACACATGCTGGTCAGATAGCACAATAGTTTTGGCATGGCTCAATACCCCACCTCACCGATTACAGACTTTCGAGGCCAATCGAGTGGCTAAGATCACAGCTACTTCAACTAGCAATACGTGGAGGCATGTGCCCACGAACCTCAACCCTGCTGACTGTGCAAGCAGAGGCATGTCTGCCCAGTCTCTCTCACTTCATGACCTTTGGTGGTCACCCAGTTGGCTCAAAGAACCTACCTGCACTTGGCCCAAGTTGCCACCCGCTCTAGACCATCATGCTCTCCCAGGCCTTAAGCCCAAAAAAGTACCAGCACACATAGCAGTCCCAGATATCGATCTGGACTTGCTCACTCGCTACAGCTCACTTGACAAGCTCGTCGGAGTGACGGCTTGTATTCAAAGGTTCATATTCAATTGTCGGCACAGCCCAGATGCACGGCGCTCTGGTCCGTTGACAGCTAATGAACGCAGGGACGCTCTGTTGCACTGGGTCCGCTCTGTTCAGCACAATGAGTTTGCTGAAGACATTAATCGTATCCAGACTGATAAAGTTTGTCCCGTTCGGCTCCAGCGCCTCTCGCCCTTCATAAAGGACGGCCTCTTGAGAGTCGGTGGTCGTCTCTCTCACGCGTCAATTAGGTATGACGCTCAACACCCACTCATTCTACCCAGCTCAAGTCCGCTCGTAGATCTCATTATAGACCACTATCACAAAATACACTGCCACCCTGGAGCTGACACATTACACGCCATATTACGCCAGCAGTACTGGATTCTGTCCGCTCGTCGTATTATTAGACACCGCGTGTTTAAATGTATTAGATGTTTCCGGTGCCGCGCTCAGCCTAAGGCTCCGCTCATGGCTGATCTCCCAGTAGATAGAGGTACTCCTCAGCCAGTTTTTAGTCACGTCACGACGGATTTTGCTGGCCACTTCTTCGTTAAATCCAGCACGTTGCGGAACGCGAAACTCATAAAGGCGTACTTTTGTATTTTCGTTTGCCTCGCAACAAAGGCGGTTCATTTGGAACCAGTCTCTGCACTCACAACGGAAGCGTTCTTTGCGGCATTGCAACGTTTTATCTCACGTCGCGGTACTCCAGTTCTCATTCGCTCAGACTGCGGCACAAACTATGTAGGTGCTAGAAATCAGCTCATTGAAGTTCAGAACTTCCTCAGGTCAAACAATGATGCAATCACTCACAAGCTCGCGAATCAGCACATAACTTGGTTACTGAACCCGCCTAAAGGGCCTTGGTTCGGCGCTCTGCACGAAATAAACGTAAAATCCACCAAACAACTACTTTATCGCGTGATAGGTGAACAGCACCTCACTTTTGAGGAATTTTCTACCCTTTTGGCTCGAATTGAGGCTGTACTCAACTCAAGACCCCTCTGCCCAATTTCATCCGACCCTACGGACTTTGAACCTCTCACGGCCGGACATTTCATTATTGGTCGTCCGCTCACCGCTCTACCTGAGCAGTCTTTTGACGACAGACCCATATCTGCTCTTAAACGGTTTCAACTCATTCAAGCGCTCTCTCAGCGCTTTTGGACTCTCTGGTCCAGATCCTACCTCCATACCCTGCAAACCCGCTCCAATGGAAGTTGGGGAGAATTCTCCGCACGATACCTGGCAAGGATGGAGTGATCCGAGTTGTGGATCTGGACACAGCTCATAGAAATCTGCGACGACCTGTGTTCAAGATAGCCAGGCTGCCGTTGGATTCAGCTCAAGAGGAGCCGCAGCCCCGGCCCCCCCAGGATGTTCACGCCACCAGCGTGACGTTCGCGCATGTGCATGACTAATTTCGCGGCACAGCGCTGGCGCCACCTGGCGACACAATCGACTCGCGCGCTGGCGCCAACCCGCGCGTTGGCTCACTCTGTTCCGCTCGGGCCATCGTACAAACCACACGTGTGCACACATTCGCGCCGCCAACACGCCGAAATATCGCGTATCCTGTGTTCATACCAGTGCTGTGTTTATTACTCCACGAACCAAGACAATTCTGCACATCCCTGCCCAAGGCGCCGTCTCAACCTGCCCAACAAGAAGGCTCAGCCCGTCAGCGCATTCGTCGGCTCACCCACAACATTCAGAACAGGTCAGTGCACCCACAATTTTCCAGTGTCAATCCTCAAATCCCTTCAGCTCTGCATTCCTGTAACCTCGCGGTTACACCATTTAAAAAAGTGTTATCATATAATTTCATTACGGCCACGCTGCAAAGTTCATGGGTGGGGGCCGGGCGGCAAAGCTTATACCTAAATTAAGAAGATCATAAAAGGTAGTTATCAAGATTGGTTATTAAAATGAGTCATATTCCGCGTTTGGTGTTTTTAATCATTTTGTTATTGTTTGTCATCGACATATGTATATTTTGTTGCGGTTTTTCCGTTTTAAAATGAGTGATTTTAGTTATTCAAGTGACGATAGTATTGGAGGTTTATAGTATGATTAGACATTTGTACCTGTACTTAACTTTGGTATTGGCGCTATAAATATTTAAAGAATTATACCATTCTTAAATAATGTCCGATTTTTCTAACTCCACTGGCAACCCTCAAGTACATTTTAGGGGAATTCCCTGTAAATGTATATTTTCTTTCGAGCTGTGTGTAGGTGTAGAGCTGAGTACTGTAGAGTTAGTAGGTAGAGTGCAGTTTATCTCATTATCTGTAGTCGTCAATCAGTTGTGTCGTACGCGTAAAGTGTGAATTAAAAATGAAAAGAAAATATGACCAGGATTATCGTTCTGAGTGGGAGAATAGAATAGAATAATTTCTCTATTTAAGACAGTTGATTACAATAAACATTAATACACAAATTTCCACTGAAAGTTTCCTTGTATTGTGATCAAATGTTCTCATCTTGGTTATAAAGAGCCAAGGATAACAGCAATGCCGCTTTTTGTATAACATGTAATATGATACACGCTTTACAAAATAATATATTCTAAAAGATCATGTAAACTCAGCGAAACACAAAAAAAATATCATTGGATACTCTGGACAGAGAATATAAAGTATTACTACGTAAAGAAGCGACACTCACCTCCCCGCGCGAATTTAACGTCCCCCGCAAGTTAGTGGCAAATCTGGAGGCAGGTAGAGCTCGAGTAGCACTCGTTCGCTGCGCGCGTATTTTGTTTTGTTTTCTTGATTAAGAACACAAACACTTGTACTATTTGTTTTATGTTATGAAACAAATAGTACAAGTGTTTGTGTTCAAAATCGAGATGCTTTTTATGTTTCATCAAGTGCCGACGATCGCAAGTATAAATCTTGTTTTGTTTTATTACGATACTGATTTTTAATCAACATGGTTCGTTATTGTGGTATATGAATGCCTAGAAAACGGAGCAACCAATAAAGAACGGAGATTTTTCAAATTTGCTTCCTTCCGATGAACTAAGCCATTTTCTTTTATATTAATTTATTTTTAAAGTAATAAAAAAGCGGCGGTAACTCGGAGGTAGAACGCTGGCCTCTCGATCTTGAGATCCAGGTTCAATCCGCGGTTGGGCATGCACCAATGGGTTTTTCGGAATTTACATAATGCGCATCGTATTTGCTTATAAGTAAGTACTTCCCACTTTCTGAACGGTAAAGGAAAACATAGTGAGGAAACCCGTATGTCCTAAAAATCGTGTGTTTGTGCCCAAAGTACTTACGGCGATAGGGCTCACCTCCCACCACGTTGAGACGTAATATTTGTAGGTGAAACGCTGGTGTACCGAGTGTGGACGTGACTTGCATTTCAAAGTTCACACTCGGAACACCTCTGACACCCTCTCCCGCATTCAGGTCGTGACGATATATATATTTTTAATACAAATTTATCCATGGGGAACCAGAACTAGGACCTAGGGATTAAACACGCTAAAATTTAGGAAGAAAATCATATAAGTTGCTGACTATAAATGTTGTCCCCCTCGATCGACGACGCTCACACGCTTGCTGCCAGCCCTAGACTAGCTCACGCAGACACGCGCACACACGAGCGTGTGCGGACAAGCCAGATGCCCGCGTAGAGTGTAGGTAAATAACTTGAGCGAGGACTATGAAGTGTCGGGGGTGTCTGGACTTGGACGACAGTGATCTGTAAGTGATTCTACTGTGTCCTGCAAGCACTTCATATTTTTAATAATTATTTTTGCGTATTTTTTTATATATTCGTAAAAATTATAACTTTAATCATTAGCAGAATTTTAGCATTTTCTTACAAAAAAAATAGCAGACTTTGGCGGAATTTAGGCAAGCAGCTGGCATTATGTTCAATTTAAATCTGGTCACACTGCTCGTATGTAGAGGTCATATGGCCAAAAGGACTAGCATCCAGGCCGAACAAACCATTAAAAAAAAAAGTAGAGGTCATCGGCCGTCATCGCTGCCAGTGCTGCCAGATCAGCGCATTTTGCGCCAGATCTAACGCTTTTTTTGACCACTTAGCGCTCAAAATTCGTTTTTAGCGCCTAGCGGAAAATCTAGCGCTATTTCGGAATGAGTTGTGTTTCATTATTTTAGCACTTTTTTGGAATCATTTTGGGAAATCTAGCGCTATTTTGAAATGAGTTTTGTTTTAGTCATGATAATTCTACTTGCATTGATTTAATTAAGTATAAAATTACTTTATCTTCTTTTAAAAATTCTCTACGGCTCTATAAAATGACGTATTTTTTTAAAAAGCCAATCAATGACAATCATCTTATTAATATGGCCACCAATATACAACATAAAAGTAGCGCTTCTTCTAGCGCTTTTTATAAAAAATTATGTTTAGCGGAATCTAGCGCTTTTTTACAGCGGAGTTAGTGCGCAATACTCAATTGGACCTGGCAGCCCTGATCGCTGCAGTTGCATTTGCATCGTGTTTGTTATGTTTGTTAATTAACGCCGCAATAAATCCCCGACGACCGGCTATATACGGTATACATAAGAATGTAATATATTCTTTGGTACAATAAAATATATCACAGAGCAATTAGCAAAAAAAAAAATCCCACATTCCACGATTTAAATGAAGTTAAAAACTTTGTTTTTAATATTCTCAAGTAGCCTTATATCGAAACCGGGTCTTGCAATGGTAAGTTCACATGTAAAGTGCCGCGGCGGGGTTTATCCTCGCTCCAACGTTAAAAGGTTTGAAGTTCCTGATGATAAAGTTAGCTGGTCTTCAAACTTCGAAGACTACAAGCCCCAGAGTTATACCTCGCCAGGAATACGTGGAAAACCGTGGGCTGATCCAGAACTTGGTAACTATATGGTTTTATCCTTATATGAAAATAAAAACCGGCCAAGTGCAAGTCGGACTCGCGCACTAAGAGTTCCTTAGCACGACCTTACCATGAGGGTTCCAAAAACTTGGTAAATAATTCTACTTGCAGTTATGAAGGACCAACTTAACTTGACATGTACGATTTATTAAAGTCCTATGTATCTAAAGTGTCGAATTAAGTTGGAAATTGATAACTTCTAAATAATTAAGTACCTGTAATTTTTAGATTTTTGTATCTATATATACGAAATTTCAAATTTCTAAGTCAACTGAAAGTACCCTATAGGTTTTGATGACCTTGCGAGTATCAAAAATTTGTAATGAAATTGATTATATAAAGTGAAATAACTTTTTTTCATATAGAGTTACAAGTCTCATTTTTTTACCATGGGGCCATAGACTTCTGCAAGAGGTATCAGTTTTAACTTGATATCTCATATGGGGGTCAAGCAAAAGGTTTTTGACTCTTGACAGACAGATGGACAACAAAGTGATTTGATTGCTTTTTGTCACTGATTTCAGCCAATATCAAGTATTAGGCACAAAAAAAAGATAATTTAATCTTCAGTCAACAATAATAAAAATAAATTGAACTTTTCAGATGATCCTACCTTCAAACCTAAATGGAACAGCGTTGATGGCAAAGTCAGCAGGGTCAGTTACACAGGAGACTATCAAGTAGTAGACGGAGTGCCCCTGAATCCTGTAGGAAGGACCGGGATCACAGGTCGGGGAGTCCTAGGAAGATGGGGACCCAACCATGCTGCTGACTCTGTTGTTACTCGCTGGAAAATATTACCAACTGGATTAAAAGAATATAGCAGTGGAAAGTATGTAAAGATAGTAAGAATTACACATTTTGTGAAACACAGACTGCTTAGCCATTAGATGTCGTAAGGAGGGCAAACCTTTTTCGCAAACATACAAATAACATTCCATACTATCCCTTCTATTTTGTTGCTAAGTAACCTCCCCCGCATTACCCTGGCAGTGGCATAGAAATTCTTACGTCCATGGTTGATAAGTGGCCTGTGTTGTATAATAACAAAATTATTTTAATTCATAAGAAAGGAACAGATTATGAATTTTTATTTTTTATAGTTTTATTGGATGAATACAGCTTTTTGTCTGCAATTTCATGTTCATGGAAATTCTAACAGTTCTTACATTTTGATAAATTGAAACGTAGTCAAATTGTAAAATCAGTTAAAGATCAATGCGGGGTGAGTTGTGTGAGAGAGGGAGACGCACGCACCCAAGGTCACCAGCAGTAATTGTTGCCGTAAGGCCAGGGTCCTGCTCCAATGCTTTCAGTTTACACTAGTCAGTAGTCTATCCTGCCCATTTTTTTTTACACCGTGACATGTTGGCAAATTAATGCTATTTTTGTGCCAAATTTCATGTCTTTACCTTTAACAGTGCTAAAGTTGATACGGTCTGCTATGCTAGACCCCCAGGAAAACCCTAAAAACCAGTTACTTAAGCCACGTTGACATGATCATAGTCAGCTTGGACAAGGTAAACTTGGATGAGCCAGCTTATATGTAATTTGATGAATAGTGCCCATGCATCATTCCTAGACAATTTTGATCTACTAGAATTATCATGAATTTACAGAAAATTATCATCCATGTGCACTTTCTCAGGGTGTACGTTGATCGTGTCAACGCGGTTTTAATTGTAGGGTTACATTTAAAACAGACATAATAAATCCTATTGAGCTAGAAAAGAAGATACAACATCGGATGAGGATCATCAAAATCATATTGGTTTAAATATTTTTTATTGATTAGATCAGGGATCTCCAAACTACGGCCCGTGGGCCAAGACCGGCCCGCGGGCACCACCAATCTGGCCCGCGGTCGCTGGCCAGACATGCCCGGTTTCTAGCCCGCTATAGTTTATTTAAAATTCGCAAACTTATAATAATAATAACGTAATGCTATTTACTATTTATGATTTATCAAAACTCACAATCGATACTAATAGAAAGGTTATCATGCGTATTTGTCTAAAAGTAGAGTTATTATATGAATGTTATTTACAAAACTATTTCAAGGTGCACAGAACACGCTTTGGCTAACTCCGTCGCAATGAAATTGCGAACGGAGCGGAGTACTGTCCTGTGCCCTGCACAAAAGATACTCACTGACCGGCTGGTCCCAATACGAATTTATTATATATTAATATTTTGGAATTATCTACGTCTTGGCCCTTAGGTCTTAGTGGGGGATTAGATTTATATAATTTGGTTATTTAAAATTCAATTACCATTGTATGCAATATAGATATCTCAGGCTTCCAAAAAAATGTTTACAAACAGAACAAATAGCTAGCATGTACACATAGCTCAACACTTACAGATGTAGTTGATAAGGATCTTCCTAAGGGAAGGAGATACTTTCACGGGATAAAAAGTAGCCTTGTTACTTCCTGGCCCACATTCCATCTATTTGCAAAGTATCACGCCGCTGGGCTGTTGCTCCGTTACGACGACGATGGGAAACAAGAACAAACAAACACAGCTAATATTCAACATATTTCCACAGAGCTGTCTTACAATTTGTGGCGATAGAACGTCGCGACTCTGGCGAGTGGGCACTGCCAGGTGGCATGGTGGACCCTGGAGAGAAAGTGGCCGCCGCTGCCTTCCGGGAGTTCCAAGAAGAAGCGATTAACTCCTTAAAAATGACTCCAGGTGCATTTATTTCTGTTGCTTTGTTTATTTTGTTGTACGAGTGATATCCGCTGATACCAACAAACGCAATTACACCAGTATAACCCCATTAGATTAAAGTATCCATGATTCACTATCCTGATAATGGTTCCGTACCCAAAGGGTAACCAACGGGACCCTATTACTAAGACTCGGCTGTCCGTCTGTCACCAGGCTGTATCTCATGAACCGTGATAGTTAGACAGTTGAAATTTTCACAGATGATGTATTTCTGTTGCCGCTATAACAACAAATACTAAAAAACAATAAAATAAATATTTAAGGGGGCTCCCATACAACAGACATGTTTCTTTGCCGTTTTTATAGATAATGGTACGGAACCCTTTGTACGCGAGTTCGACTCACACTTGGCCGTTCTTTTTTTTAAATTAAACATTTAATAAAATTGTAAACATAAATATTTAATTTAATAAACATAAAATGAGCTATAATAGTTTAAGGACAACAATTCCCCCAACATCTAGTTTTTTTTTTTTTTTGTTACAGCCGCTAAAGAAGCATGGCAGGCGAAGTTCAACAAATTCTTCAGTGATGGCGACATAGTCTACAGATGCTACGTGGATGATCCTCGCAACACAGACAACGCGTGGATGGAGACGATCGCCTACAACTTTCATGATGAATCTGCTGATACAGTAGGGCGAATCAACCTAATTGCGGGGGACGACGCGAAGGGGGTGAGGTGGTTAGATATCAACTCTGAATTAAAGCTATATGCGAATCATATGGACATAGTGAAGGCAGCGGCTGAGAAGCTTGGTGCTCACTGGTAGTCATGATCTTGGTTCTTTTTGTACAATAATTTGTTGCTTTGATGCTGTTGTTTCTTGCTCTTTGAAAGAAATAATAGCGAGTGATATTATAGTTATAGGATAAAGCAAGGCAATGCCAAATAAAAGTATTTTTTCTATAAAAGCTCTTTTTATTTAAAATACAATAGGTAACTACTTTTACAATGTAACGATATCTTATTAACAAAAGGTAATAATTATTATATTCTATTGATTCTGATCAATTCTCATTCATCATTACATTACACAAGGCAGTCATAAAAATAATACCTATAATGATATTGCACGGTAACCAAAATGAATACCGATAAATGCATTTTGAAATAAAATGAAATTATCAAGGTATTTCCAAATCTATGCTATGAAAGCATGCGTACGTAAAACAAATGCACCAAAGTAAAGCGTAAAGTATTTTAAAAAGCACGTCTCCCATGAACTTAACTTAAAATTTAGGTAAGTACCCTCATGATTTGCGCCATAACAAACTTGTATTGTATGTAAACTACTTTTGATAACACAAACAATTGTCGCGTTTAACGCACACGATGCAACTGCAGCGGTGAACTCTGCAACGGGTTGCGGCGATGGATGTGTGTTAAACGACCATTTTTTACCTGTCAAACAGATAACATACAGAGCCACAAACTTATTTGTTCCGGTGGCGAAGACTGTCATTCACTAAATATAGAACCTATTTTAGTTTGCCCCACCGGAACAGATAAGTTTGTATATACACTTTATCCCTAAATCCAGGTCTCCTGGCACCGTCAGTCATATACAACGTGTAACAGAAAGGTGTGGTAATATTTGAAGAGCTTATTCAATCAATGGTATAGAAAACTTTTAATATGGAACCAAAACTGAAATCACGAAAAAAAAAAAGCCCTTCTATACATTTCGGCCGCTGCTAATATCTGCATATCTATATAGCATAGCTAATATCTGTATATCTGCTATATTGCATTTTTCTTTGAAACAGTATTTTTTTTTATACAGCAGCCAAATTCATACCGGAGGCTTGGTAAGTAAGTAGTCAGTATCACGGACTAATAGCACTTTTTGCATATGTCGCCAAATAAGATGTTGAACTCCCATAGTAATTCAGAGCTGGCGTTTGTAGAGAACACGAAAAATATAATTAACGAATTTCAGGCTCATCGAAACACCCTCGAATTATCTATATAGATGTCACCTTGTATCATCAATCATCATACCCTATTTTATTTTGCATACATATAAACCTGATAAAACACAATCAACTTAATAAATTATACGCAGGTACTTATACAAAATCGTATGAGCGATTATAATAAAAACAAAGGTTACTTGGTTGTTTTAGCTCAATGTTCTTTTTGTTCAATCTAGTTTGTAATGGTATAAACCGTTGGTAAATAAGTTTTAAGTTTTTACCATAAACCCAAGCAAAAATAATCGTTATTTTTCGATTTAGTATCCCCAGAGACATTTTATTAAATACAGCCATGTGTTAAGGGGATTTAATGGAAATAAAATGTCTGTGAGTAACCCATAGATTTTTTTACTCGTACCACAAAATAGATACTACCTTCTGGTAGTATAAGATGGCCGACTCCATACAACGAGCGAAAACAGACGCACACATGCATAGACGCGTACGTTTGATGATCTCGGCAGAATTTCTTATTGGCATTAGACCGAAATCGTCGTACGTACGCGTCCATGTGTGCGTGCGCCTGTTTTCGCTAGTTATGCATGAGTAAACCTTCTGTAAGTGGTTATTTTGTGCTCGTATATTTTCACACAATCCGAAGACAACATAACATTCACTATAATATGCAAACATGATACAAACACTCACAATTAAAAAAGCTTAAATTCCACCCTTGGACCTGTATCACTTACCCCTCATAACAACATAATATAACAAAATAAAATAACGCTATTTATAAAATGGCTCTCAGAGTCCGAAGTTCAGAAACCGTTAAGTTAAAAAAGAGTACGTAATCTTGGAAAAGACTCTTTTACTCTGATAAATCGACAACGTGTTTAACCTGCAACATGCCAAAGTTTTGTCAAAACTGTGGTACCACATTTCTGCAGGTGATCAGGTAATACCACGTGACCCCATAATCCCAAACCCGTAACCCCAGTATCACAAAGCCAACGCCCTTAGCGTCGTAGCGAGCCTCGCGTCGTGCGTCGCGTGCCGTGACGTGCGTTACGTGTTAGCGTCGCCCGGCACGAGAGAGCTGTACGCGCGGTAGCAGTTCACGTCGTTCATCAGCCGCTGAATGTTCTGCGTGAACGTCGGCAGGTCCTGCGAATACGAGTGGCATAGTAAATTAAATGTACTCGTCAACTAAATACGAGTTACATTTCATTGTGAGTAAATATTAAATATTGACTTTTTGTCTTTTTAAATGATTATAATTACATAAAAAACAGTTAAATAAAATTTTTTGTGAGGTATATTTCGTCACATTGGCCCGAAATTTTTTATTTAACTGTTTTTTATGTAATTATAATCATTTCATTGTAAGCAAATATATACTTTATGCCGGCTACTCACTTAGCGTTGCTTATTGTTGTATTTTCCTGAATACAGCCACGTGTGGAGGGGCTATTTATGTATTCATATTCGTTATTTGCTGTATTTGCCAAATACGCGTTTCTGGGCATTTGTCGGTTTTTGATCACGCTTCATGTTTGCGTTGACATGTTTGTGATGCTGACGAATATAGCAAATATTCGTTCGAATACGCGAATGCCGCTACACGAATACGCCAAGTGAGGAGCCACCTATAAATAGCTGTTAATTACATATTATGCATAGAATAACGAAAATATATATATACACTAGCGGTAATAGCTCAGCGGTAGAACGCTGGCCTCTCAATCTTGAGATCCAAGTTCGATCCTCGGTCGGGCAGCGTCTTTCCTTATCCGTGTTCAATAGGAGGCAGCACTGCCTCGAAACTCGCACAGGTACGTTAGGCTGAATCCCTTCACAAACCTGTGTTCAATTCGAGGCATGCGTCCTCCTATCGTGCACGGGTGCGCAACGCGAACTGTTCTTACAAACCCGTGTTCAACTCGAGGCAATGTTCGCAATCACCCATAATTCCTTGAGCGCATAATAGAGGTAGATTATGTGAGATGGTTAGGTATGGCGAGTCGCGGAACGTAGTTATATTTTTCTATTTCTTCGTGATTATTTTTATGACCATCCAAAAATGCTTCATATAAAATTTGAGATTATTTAAAAACTGGGTGAGTTAATTTCTGGGTCATAAAAAAAATAACAACGAAAGTTATGTATGGCGGTCGCGGACGTAACCTATTGACTCTCTTCAGCGCTTAAGGATTTCTAGGCGATTGCGCGTGAACTTCATATGCATTGCCTCGAGTTTAACACGGGTTTGTGAGAACAGTTTACTTTGCAAACCCATACGCGATAAGAAGACGCGTGCCTCGAATTGAACACGGGTATGTGAAGGGCGTTAGCTTAACAAACCCGTGCGGGTTTCGATGCAGTGCTGCCTTCGATTGAACACGGCAAAGGAAATACGCGGTCAGGCATGCACCAATGAGTTTTTCGGAATTTATATGCATAGTATTTGTTCTTACTCACGACTTGAGCTGAACGGTGAAAGAAAGCATCGTAAGGAAACCCGCATGCGATAGAGCTCACGACCCATCACGTTGGGACGTAACAATCGTCAGTGAAATCGACTCGCGGGTGTACCGAGCATGGACTGTTTTCACAGTTCACACTAACTCAAAGATATGTAAATTTCTAAGAGTTCAACGACCCCCAACTGATCAAAATGTTCGTAAAGAGCAAACGCAGTGAAATCCACATCACACATAATACTAACAGAATCAGATCTACACGTAGTAGGTACTTACAGTATCGGGCGGAAACTGGGCCAACAGCTCCAAATGCTCGGGCGCTAATCCCGGCAAGGACCTCAGGAAGTGCGGTAGAAAGGCGTGTCTAAAGGCGGTAAAGTCGACGGCGGCCATGGCGTGCACGGCTGACAATACCTCCTCGCGCAGCAGCGCTCGCCCCCCGCCCCGCTCGCCCACCCCGACTAGAAGCACTGACAGAAACTCTCCAAGGAATTCCGTGCGGAACAGTACCTGTAGATTGATAGAACTACGTATAGGTTTCAATTGTGACAGTACAGTCGAGATCACATCAAGCTATACACTTGCAGTACTAAATTATCTTTTAAAAGGAAGAATATACGAAAGATACAAAGTCTAATGTGTAGATTGATGTGATCTCCGCTGTACAACGAAACGTTGATTAGAAACTTTTTTTACAGGTAATCAAAGTTTCTTGTTGAATAATGAAGAATCAAATATTGACAATTGTATGGATATAAAAGTAATGAATTTCGCAATCAAGGTAGCGTTCCGAAACACCTTAGATTGTCCGATGAAGTAGAAGATATTACTATCTGTCAGATAAAAGTAGCTCTATGCTGGTTCCAAAACCACAAATGAGATCGTTTTGGAACGATCAAACCCGAGCAACTTTTTCTACTGACACGACCAATATTTTGCTCTGCGAAAATCGCCGGGAATATATTACTCCTGTCAAAAGCATGATTCTTGACGTATGATTTTTATACGTTTACATGGTATCAAAAATTACAAAACATGAACAGATGAGAACTATTCCTATTTTCTCGTCTAGAACGACATTTTTATTTGAATTTGTTTTTTGTTATTTCCTACAAGTCTGAAACTTGATTATGAGCTAGCTATCTCTATAATTATAAAACCTGTAGATAAAATCTCAATTCAATTCAAAACCGTTTTATCTGGCTTCTTTAAACGTGTCTCCGAACATTAGTTCCGCCAATAATTGTTTTAAGCGAAAAATAAAAAATATCGTAGATAAAATCTCATCCATCATTTAAACATTTTCGTCTTCCCGCCAAACTTTTGTTTTGACATATTACTCTATGTCCGTTCCAAATCTCACCAAAGTTAGTCCGAAGATTGTTCCATTATGACCGGTTCCAAAACGTATTGCTCATCCAACTAGAATTACTCGATGATAGGGGTTTGGTTTCGGAACGCTACCCAAATAGCATATTGCAATCACAAGTTTTTGAATATACATTTATTTATGGTATGACACCCTATTGGCAATCAAGTAATTGACCAAATGTTGTCTAATACAAATGATCGTTTATTTGACAACAAAAAACCTATAAAAACCTATACCATTACCTATAAAAACGGCAAAAAAAACATGTATGTTGTATGGGAGCCCCTTAAATATTTATTTTATTCTGTTTTTTAGTATTTGCTGTTATAGCGGGAACAGAAATACATCATCTGTGTAAATTTCAACTGTCTAACTATCACGGTTCATGAGATACAGCCTTGTGACAGACGGACAGCGGAGTCTTAGTGATAGGGTCCCGTTGGTTACCCTTTGGGTACGGAACCCTAAAAACGAGCTTGAAACGCATGGTAAGTCAAGGCACGGCATACACTAAGAGTAAAACTAACTTTCTATCAGCAAATTCACCCGTTCATTTATATAAAACTATAATTATGTTTGTTGCCCACGGCTCTGCCCGCAATCTGAATTCTAAAAAATCTTTTCTCAGCGGATGACTGCATAAGGAAGCTTCTTGATTACTTATTACATTATTACATTTGCTTGAAGGCATTTGAAAATATAAACTATCGTGAGGTTTTGTTAGTCACCTCGTAGGTACACATAATACACTTTTTAGTCAAATTTAATCTTATAAAAATATATTTAATAAAATAATAAACGTACATGAACTAAATTAAAGATTTATTTAATTTATGCAGCAATATCATACACGATACAAATGATAAGTAAAATCTATAACTATACAAGGTGAAATCTAATCAACCGCCCGAACCCATACCGGAGAACCAGCCAGCGATGAGGAACAAGGTTCAATTATACCTTTTTACAAATAAAAAAATAATAAAAAAATCTGCTCCCTTTCACACCGGACTAGTTCAAATACAAATCTTAGTATGCATTATTTCACATTATGTTAAAGTACCGTCTTTTAGAATAAATTCCTCTTAAGACGAGGCTTCCTAAACTTCAAGAGTTTTTGCATAAATATGTTGAGTCAGCTACATACCTGCGGGTCTACCGCGTAATTCTGATTTGTATCAGCTTCAAGCAAATGCATGCGAAATTCAGCGCGTGCAAAAGAGATGGCATGTTAGGCGGGTGTCGTCGCACGCACGACAAATTTCAATCTCAAGTTGATGTTGATGAAAATCAGAATTACGCGGTAGACCCGCCGATCAACTTAAATCAGCTTTTTCCAGACCTTTATCTTTGCGTTGCAAAACCAGTTACCTAATTGGACAATTCTCACTTGATAGATTTAATTATTGGAATGATTTTTAAATTTTCCTTTAAAGCAGCTTGAGTTTTATGTCCAAAATAAATACTCACAGCAAGAAAACGTAGTTTATTAAGATTTGCACGGAAAACGTTTTTCTAATATGTTTATTGTAATTTTAATCCTAAAAATTTCTGAATTATTTCGGCTTACGCGATTTTCAACTTAGCTGAGTCAGTCTCCGGGTCATAAAAAGCGAGTAGCCGCTGTGCGCCGAAGGAAGGCCTTCTCTTAAGTATTGCTCACCTTATGGTACAATTTCCACTTAGTATTGAGAGTATCGAGTGTCTCAATGCTCAGTCTGAACACCTCGATATCAGGTTCCAGCAGCGACCTCCCGAGCGCGGTGAGGGCATCGCGCAGTTCCGCCATGCGCCGTGTCTCCTCCGCGCCTCCCTCCGGCTTGTTCGGGAAGAAGTAGCGCCAGCGGTGGATCAGGACACTACGAAAGTTAGACCCACATAAATCAGGAGATATGGTGAGGGGGCGTGGCGCTTGTGAACGAATGAGCCCAAAAATACGAGACCCAATAGAATTGTCCCTGACTAAAGGTTGACGCACCACCATCTGTAATATTAGGCTGAGATTCACAGTTGTGTCGATTCTGTGTATTTCGTTTTAACAGGACTAAACTCAATTTAAGCGTTCTGTCTTTTTCTTTCTGTATCGTAAGGACAAAGATAGGACGCTGAAAATAAGGTTAATCCTGTCAAATAAGTTAAGTCTTGTTACATCGATTCGACACATGTGCCGTCGTTTGAGCACAGCTCAAGCTATCTAATGTTTGAGCTCATACTTTTGTTGTGCTTAGCAGAGTTCATATTTCCATTTTTTTTAATTTAAAATCAATTTTTCATCACTGTACTATTAGAATGGATCCAAAACATCAGTATATATTTGCCTGCTATAATCGAGGGACGTCGAGATTATAGAAAGGATTTAAATTCCTCAATTCATCCATGATGACTCTTATGTCTTCCAATACATTAATTTACCCATTCCTCATAGTGTTCCTATACTTGACCTCAAAATATTCCCAGTGATACTGTAGCGCTGAGTTGAGTGTCCTATATCAAGGACTCAGCCCGTCTCATGCTCAGCTGAACCAGAGTTAGAGTTACGTCTTAAAATTGATTTCGACGCATAATAGTGCCAATTCCGTGTAACACGCCTTAACTTATTTGACAGGACTACCAAACTAAATTTAAGCGTTCTGCCTTTTTCCTTCTTTATAGAGAAGACAAATACAGGACGCTTACAATAAGGTTAGTCCTGTCAAATAAGTTAAGGCATGTAACACCGAATGGACACCAATGACCATTCATGAACGCGAAATGTCCTAAATTACGTTTCAGAATTATCTGATGATCCCATCAAAAACATTTCATGTAAACAATCGCCAAGACACAAGCTCAAAACGCTTTTACTGTTAAAAAGTTATCAGATCTCATGTAGAGCCAAGCCCTTAACTCTACAAGGCCTAACTCTACAAGCCCTAACTCCACAAACCCTACATCTTGATCATAAAGTATGGCGTGGCCGTTTCATGGCACTATTGCATGACAATGGGGTGTCTGTTTGACAGCCGCGAAACGGCCAAGCCATACTTTTTGATCAAGATGTAGGATTTGTAGAGTTAGGCCTTGTAGTGTTAAGGGCTTGGCTCTACATGAGATCTGATAACTTTTTAACAGTAAAAGCGTTTTGAGCTTGTGTCTTGGCGATAGTTTACATGAAATGTTTTTGATGGGATTTCATTTCTTTTTGTAAGATGCTCTACTTCTTTTATTTTTTCAGGCTGCATTTCTTGCACCTGCGCTATAACTTTTTTATATCCCACTACCTATCTTTGCCTCTTTTTCTTGTTGTCTTATTATTTGCAATAAGCGATAGATCAGGGCGGTACTTAGTTTTTAAGCGATTATATTCAACTATGGCTGACTGTTGCAAAGTCAATATTAATAAGATGATTACCCCTATCAAACCAGTCACCCTCGAAAGTGCTACATAAGCATGCCCAGAAGAAAATGTCGATGACCCGATATCAATGAGAGTATTATTTAAACTTAGCCCTTGGCTTTTATGGATAGTGATGGCGATAGTAAATTACTCACGATGTACAAATGCTCTACTAATTATATAAATTTTGTTTTTTCAGGCGCAAGTTCATGTTTAAGACCGTTATTAAAAATAATTATAACTATTATTGCCTTATTTTTATCTTTAGCTCAAGAATAAGACTCTGAATCACGATAGGTTTCTCCGTCCTCAGCACAAGAATACAGTTGCAGTAGTATACTCGTGAATATTTATCTGCGCGCGCAATAACATGAGCAATTCTAGTCTGGCTGGAGTCTTCTGCACAATTGCTGTCAATTCAGGTATAAGTAACCGGACCTTAGTTTTCGACGACGATGGCTAACTAACTAAACTTCACTTTCAATAATTAATAGAACAGAAATCAGTCAGCTACCAGAGAGTACCTATCAAGAGTATAACTAATATTAGTAACGATTTCAACATGTAGGGAAAAGTTCACTTGAGTATTTGACGGGCAACTCGCAAGTGAGTTATATCGTGATGTAAACGACACGTAGTGCCTTCTACATTAGTCTAAGAGAATTAAAAACTTGTCTTTCCCCGCTTGGAGGACCGTCCGGGGCGGCGCGGCTTCATCCGTTATAGATAGCCACTGATAGTTACTGGATTATTTATTTTACAGAATACCTACCTGTTTGTTACTACGGCCTCTAACACGGCAAATAATAAAATGAAAATTTATAGGACTTGGAAGTTGGAAATATATTTTTAATATTACAGAACCGGACCCCCCTTAAGTGGGGTTGGCGGGTGAAAGTTACAGATTTCTTAATTTTGTTGTTGTTAGTGTGCTAATCCTAGCTTGCATACTAAATTTCAGCTTTCTAGGACTCCAGGAAGCTTGAAATTTAAATTTTTATTTAATACAGAACCAGACCCCCTTTAAGAGGGGTTGGAGGGTGAAAGTTAGGGATTTTTTAACTTTCTTGTTGTTTGTGTTCTAGTCCTAGCCTGCATACAAAATTTTAGCTTTTTAGGACTTCAGAAAGTTTGGAATAGAAATTTTCATTTAATACAGAACGAAATTTTCATTTAATATAGCCCCCCCCCCTTAAGAGGGGTTGGAGGTTAATAGTTACAAATTTCGTCATTTTTTCGTCGTTCTTGTGCTAATCCTAGCCTTCATACCAAATTTCAGCTTTCTAGGACTCCAGGAAATTTGGAACTGAAATTTTTATTTAATACAGAACCAGACCCCCCTTTAGAGGTGTTGGAGGGTGAAAGTTAGAGATTTATTAATTTTTTCGTTGTTTGTGTGCTAGTCCTAGCCTGCATACCAAATTTCAGCTTTCTAAGACTTCAGGAAGTACCCTAGATTTTTGATGATCATCAGTGAGTGAGTGAGTGAGTGACAAAGTCGACGTATTTTAGGTATTCATAACATTCAAAGTATAAAAGCTAGACAAATGAAACTTATCGTGTTTAATAAGACTGCTTCCTACATGTTATCTTGAGAATTTGGTATCTCTAGTATCATCTAGACCGAAGCTATGAGGGTTCGAAAATATGACGAAACGCTTCGAGAAAAGGTACGTAGTGCCCGCTTCCTTTGGCTCGTCTTGGCGGGGGGCACTATCGTGCCGTTCGTGCCCCCAGATAAACATAATTTACCAAAATACATGGACCGACACAAATATGACAGGTAACAAAGAAAAAATTTTTTTACCGTAAACAAGACTATCGAAAACGCAAAAACACTGACTTTAAATAACTAGACTTCCACTATCGGATTTTAAAATGAAATTAAAATGTCTTTTTGAATCAAATGCTTTTTATTCTATAAATGAATACATTGGTAAGCAATTGAATAAATGTTCATTCTCTCTTTAATATAATTTTGTCGACAAATCATTTTCAATCATATTTAAAATTCGGATTCTATTGACATAACTCTTAAATTTAGTTTTTATGACTAATTTTAATTTAACATATTTTATGAAACCTATCTTATCATTAAGATACTTGTATACGTATTAAAGGTGGTAGAGCTGATGCCGGGCTCGACTGTTGAGGTACCACCATCTTACTTGGAGACCCCCTCGAAGTAATTCGGGGGAGAGTAAGAGGACAGCTCACAGGCAAAAAACCAGGAGGCCCACCATGCCTGGGACCGATGGATGGCAGTATATCCATCCCTAATAGCCGGGCCTTATATGGAACAGACTGGTGACGGGCAGCGGCGTTACTGGTGCGAGGGTTCCGGCACCACGCTCACCAACCCGCCTGCCCAGCGTGTGTGAGTATGGGCAATTCTTCCAGGATGACCGCCGGGAGTGGCAAAGTCCTGGAAAGGCTTATGTCCAGCAGTGGACGAACTAGGCTGATGGATGAGATGATGATGATACGTATTAAAATGTAATATTTGACATGTCTCATGTTTCTCTGTTATAATTGTCAATAATAAGATACTGACTGGGTGCTACGATGTTCAAGAACTTGACAGTCTTTTTAACATGAACAAAAACTATCACCTCAGAGGTCACTCCCTTAAAATCGTTGGAACAAAGTGTGCAAGCAACCCCCGTCGACACTTTCTGCCAAACCGTGTAGTTAGTGGGTGGAATAGTCTACCAGAAGCTGTAATCAGTGCATCCACAGTGAACTTATTCAAAAATAAACTTGACAATTTCATGAAAACTAAAGTGCAGTGATATACACAAAATCAGCTTTTAGCTGCCTGTGTATCAATAATAATAATAAATGAATGACTGATTACTCGTTAGAACAATCAAGTGTATTTTGTAAAAGCCTGTTCTGTGGTTTCTTTATCGCAATATATGAAAATGATGTACAAAAACCCACAACCTCCGCTACCACATACTGTTTTAATGAAACTAAAGCTTCTAAGGTTTATGTTTATTTACTATATTTCAGTATGTATACGGATCATGCGTATCACAAGTAGAGAATCGACAATAGACTGAATCGCCATCTTGACAATAGCAGATGCTGCGTTCTAAAAGTAACAATCATAGACGAATACAGCCTACAGACTCCTCATAACAGGCGACCGATTTCTGTCAACACATCTGACTGAACCAGCAGATACAATTCGCCACTCCAAAATTATATGTTTCGGTAGGCCAAACCAAAATGGCTTCTATTACATAACATTAGAGTCTTTGTGTTCGGGAAAGATAAGTTTGTGGCGCTATACGTAAGATTGGAAGAGCCAATAGGATTGCAGTATCCCGTTTCGATTGTTGACAGAATTATTTGTACGTAATAGACGTCTTTCTGGGCTGTATTGTCTATGGTAACAATCAATTGCGTTCAATATTAAAACTCATACCTAGCTAACAGCCGATGCGTCGCTCTTGCCAAGTCGGGCGCGTGCGAGTGCGCTCTCGGCAGCGCGTGTTGCGTCAGCAGCGTCAACACCGGCGGCACCTGCACGCCGCCGCACCCGGTCTCCACGCCGAGTCGCACACACTCTACCAGCCGCTCCAGACTCGCGTCGCTACCGCCTCTGCACAAAATATTTAAAATGTGAGACCAGTCTCATAATATTTTATAGTCATAGTAACCGTGAAGAAAAAACCGGCAAAGTGCGAGTCGGACTCGCGCACGAGGGGTTTCGTAGCATTATCTATAAAAACGAAAAAAAAAACCTTTTCTGTTGTAGGGGAGCACCCTTAAATATATATTTTATTCTGTTTTTTAGTATTTGCTGTTATAGCGGCAACAGAAATACATCATCTGTGAAAATTTCAACTGTCTAACTATCACGGTTCATGAGATACAGCCTGGTGACAGACGGACAGCGGAGTCTTAGTAATAGGGTTCCGTTGGTTACCCTTTGGGTACGGAACCCTAAAAATTAGACTAGCCACATGCTGACCGTATAAATCAGACCCAATAGGATTAAACTACCCTCAAAATAAAATACGAGATGTGCCGTGGGACACCCGGTTGGAACGAAGTTATTTTCGCTACTGACGCGCACACCGCACGTGTATACTGCGGTAATATACCTATACATAAATATATGCTTGTAAACACACACACTATAGCAAATGTGTCGTAACGGTCGAAGTCTTACACTTTTTTAGGACTTGCTCTAATTCGCCAAGTGTCTGTTTCGTTCAAAAAATTACAAATAAATGTAACAGTAAAGGAGAAGGTCAGTCCCCCATAAGCAAAATGCCCTAAGAGAGTACACAAATATATTGTGGTATAAAGAACAAATTCAAAATAACACGGTTTGACTATCCATTTAAAACGGACACCATCTTTTAATAACTTTTTATGATAAATCGTTTTTATTTTGAGGTTATTTTCATATGGCATTGCGAAAATAAACTTAAGCGCGTTTGAAACGTTCATAGTTGTAACAATGTTTCACGATGATTCTGGTATATTTAAAAGGTTCATGCTCAAATGTCAGTCATAATAATGTAATCTCTATCAAAATCCAGAAGAAGAGCATGGATCGTGAAATAAAAAGCTAAGACTGCCGATTGCGTCACGCATGACTCTATCAAAGCACGCTGGAAGCGTAGTTTGTGGACTACTTGGTAGATGGCGCGCTTTCGTTTCGTTCGGTGTTCGCTCTCATTTATTATTTTAATATATGTGTCCGTGTTATTATGAAAGTGAAACTAGCTACGAATAAATCTAACAAAAATTATAGTATAAATTTATTTCATGTACGCGGTTAAGGCCGATTCTGACCGTCTCCTTTAGCAGACGTTAGAATTGTTTTAGTTGAAAAAATCTTCCCCTCCCATGACTTCGCCTCGCGGTATAACATACAAATAAAGATTAAATCTTCTCACCTCTGTGCAACCTCCAAGAACACATCAATGGCCGTAT
This sequence comes from Ypsolopha sequella, assembly GCA_934047225.1. Lineage (NCBI taxonomy): Eukaryota > Metazoa > Arthropoda > Insecta > Lepidoptera > Ypsolophidae > Ypsolopha > Ypsolopha sequella. Next base: position 18,990,482 of record OW203996.1, read on the forward strand.
ACGTGAAATGTCCTAGTTGTTGTAGAAGGCTAGTGAACAGAGCCAGGAAGAAGTCAGTTATTTCAGCCTCAGCAGTTCCGTACACTGGCTCACAGAGCATGCGCAAAGCAGATTCGGCCGCGCCTTGGATACCTTCCGCTATTATCTGAAAACAATATTTTGTGCAAGTGAGACACGAATACGTTCGTTCGTTTCGTAATATACTGCACGAGTGTTCCAACGGCTAATCAACCACAAAAAAATCGTCCCCGTGTCACATTATTTATAATATTTTCAACTCACAATTCCCATAGCGTAATTTCCTAAGATCTCTTTTTTTTTTCAGAGAATAAACGCCATTTTACATCACAGTTTTCATTATTGTGGTATTTAATTTGATAATTGTTTTTTCATGTTTCTTTAAAGAATTTTCAGATATGTCGTCACTTGAGGCATTTTAGGTATGATACTGATTGTGGACCTTGCTTATAAAAGAGTGGTCTGTCTCTGGGTGTGGTCATCAGATTGAACAAAATAAACACATTCAGCGGTTATGTAAATAAGCAGAATAAACCAAATAAACCAACCACCACAGTACATGTCATGCCATGGTGGTTTATAGTTGCCTGAAGTTAGCTCAGCAGCTGCACAGTCACGTTTGACAGCTAATTTTTCCCCACGATTTTTGACGTTTGTTGAGGGTCATGACCGAATCGTGGGTATTTATAGTGAGGTTTTTAGACCACAAGTTCTAAAATAATGGTTTTCGAATAAACACAACTTAACATAATTTAATCTAAGCGAAATAAAAATTAGAAAAAGCGCGGTAATTTTTTGCTCGTATAAGCTTAGGCAAGGGCCTTAGCCGTTCAGCTTAATAATTGTCGGTAATTTACGAGCTACCCTTACTGAAGATGTTCTGTGGGAGCATTCGAGGCTGCATGGCAGAGATACCTTTGCCCAGTACAAAGCAAAATAAGTAATATTGGTCGCTCATTGTAGCTGATTCTGAAGGCTTTAATTTTAGTTTTAGTGCTGTCAAAACTAAAATTATTCCAAAGTAATTTAGCTTCTGTTCCTAGCATATAAGGACTTTTTTGCAATAAACGAAATTTTGTTGTGACAGCACTAAAACTAAAATTAAAGCCTTCAGAATCGGCTTAATTGGTTATCTAAGCGGTGTTATAATAAATTGGGCCAATCGCAGCGCAGAATCGTGGTGCCATAATTTTAGATCGTTAAACAATATGGGTACTTTTAAAACAGTTTTTGATGTTGTGATTACTTTATTTGAGTATGGGGGTAGATAAACATTATTAAATTACAGCACCTCAATCACAAATGAACTTTTTGAGGCAAAACTGCCAGACCTTAGTAAAATGTACTTAGTCAACTATCTAGTCGGCTTCAGTGGATAACCCATGTTTAAGAAACGGCCAAACATCGAAGATATTGCGAAACATGAAGAAATTGTGTGTTTTTGATTTTTGCACATTTCTGTTGTTTTATCCCAAACTTAAGATTTCTGTGGTTTATTCGCAATTTACTTTCCTTTCAGAGACTTCTTTTAAGATATAACAAAAAAAAACTTCTTCAAAACTACATACAAAGAACACGTACCTTCTTAGAAATAGTGGGAGCATCAGCAAAAGCATGCAACAGCGCCGTGATAACCGGCAACGTCGCGGCCGGCCCCAATGTATGCAGCGGCGCGGACCAAGCGGCCAATAGCGTGCGAGCAGCTGCCTCGCCCTGTGCGCACGCGCCACCCGCTCCCACCCCCGCGGGGCCGGAGCGGGTAAGCGCTAGAGACAGGAGGGCTTCGCGAACTACGCCCGCAGTCTGCAAGGGAAGTTTTTCATGCAATTATAATTTGTTATGTATGACCTAGCTACGGTTCCCTAGGGAGTTTTTTTTTATCGAGAATGCTTAATTGGTGTCGTTTTCATTATGACATCGTAAATTTTTTGTAGTGTTTTCTTTTTTGAACCTTACCATGTGGATTATGAAACAAAATTAAAGGCTTTTTAACGGATTATAAATAAATATCTACATCATTATATTTTCACCTATATTATACAAATAAAGAAAAAAAAAACATTTACCATAGACGCCAAATTGGAGATCCTCCAGTAAACAAATAGTTGATTGAATTATCGTAAAATACAGGCCAAAGTGGCCTATTCCTTACGGAGTAGGGTTTTTTACATTGAATGATAGAGTGAAAAATAACGACATACGGAATCAGTACAATTTTTTATTTATTTTTTATTAGAATATTTCCATACCTTTGGTTCTAAGTAATGTAGAGATCTTTGCGCCTGGTTGAATAGATCACAGACCATCGAGACGGGATCGCTCGAGAACTTGAGATTCTTCGACAAACTGAGCAGCAGGTGAGCCGCCGCGTGACACAGGATCGGTGGCTCCTGTAACAAAGAGGCGATAGAGTATTCATTTGTAGTGTTAGTGCTTATAAAATGTTACATATCGACCCCTCTGGCCTCAATTGTCGTAAACGCCATAAAGGACTTTTTACAGGGGAAGCAAAAAACAAAAAAAAAAACGAAAAAAAAATTATAATCTTTATTACTTTTTTAGCTATATTGATGATACTTACATAAAAATACTCGTACTGAAATGCTTCAAAAACTCATAAGTATTGCACTGAAGAAGAATGCAGATTTAAGAAGTTAGCATGGAGATACACCCTAAAATAAAACAGTTGAATGGTGTTTACTACCCAAAAATAGTATAATTTTTTTTTGCTGATTAATAATAAAGTAGTAAAAGCATTTTAATAAACAGACAGGCAAGTGATTAAGCAGTAAAAGGCTATTTTAATAAACTAATTTTTATTTTTTTTATTGTGGGCTAAGGTAATTATGTGTTAAGGTAATATTTTATATTCAGATACTTAGCAAAAGCCATTATACCCTATTTCCATTAATGAAATGTTCAATAATATTATTATATATTATTATATTAAGCCAAACTATAGATTTAATTAGAATAACATGTCAGAGTATAAGTTTAACTTAAAAATAACTTATAATTATCACCACACAATAAAAATATTTAATATTATTTCAAAAGTTCATAATAAGATTCATAATAGGATTGTTGGAACAACAAAGCAGCTGGACCAGATGGAATCAGAAGCGAACTAATTAAAATTGCAAAAGAACACCTAATTGGCCCACTAACACAACTTTTTAACGAAATTATTGATACCAAGAAAGTACCCGAAGAGTGGCTGACGTCTATAATTATACTTCTCTTTAAAAAAGGCAGCATATTTAACATCGACGACTATAGGCCAATTACACTTACCAGTAATGTCTACAAGTGCTTTGCCAAAACACTTCTAGGCCGACTCACACCTATCTTAGATGCTCAGCAAAGTGGCGAACAAGCTGGCTTTCGACGAGGATTTAGTACTTGCGACTATCTTCATCTAATGCAACAGCTAATTGAAAAAGTTTCTGAGTACAAACAGCCGGTTTTCATTGCATTTATCGATTTCTCGAAGGCCTTCGATTCTGTGGAACATTGCTATCTATGGCGAGCCTTGCAAAGAGACAGTGTCCCACAAGAATACATCGACATTGTAAAATGTATATATGAAAGTAGTACGGCACGCATTAAACTAGACCAAACTGGGCCTACCTTCAGCATAGGCAAAGGCATGAAACAAGGTGACTGTCTATCCCCAAAATTTTTCAACGCTGTTTTGGAACACATTTTTAAGCAGTTAGTTTGGGAAGACAAGGGTATCATAATAAACGGGAAATATATTTCTAACATCAGATTTGCCGACGATATTGCCATTTTTGGAAAAACCGAAGACCAACTACAAGAAATGCTATTAGACATCAATCAGAAGTGTAATGAAGTTGGTCTTTATATTAACAAGAGGAAAACAAAAGTTATGACAAATATTGATAAACTGTTAAACATCAAACTTGAAGATGAAATCTTGGAAACAGTACACAACTTTATCTACCTAGGAAGAAACCTATCTTTCAAAGATAATCACAAGACTGAGATCGATAGACGTATTACTAATACCTGGAGACGATACTGGCAACTCAGACATATTTTCAAAAACAAGAATATACCAATATCACTGAAGAGTAAAGTCTTCAATACATGCCTGCTTCCAATCTTGACATACGGTTCCCAAACATGGGCACTTACAAAGGAAGATACAAAGAAAATCAAAGTTACACAAAGGAAGATAGAAAGAAGTTTTCTAAATTTAAAGTTATTAGATAGAACAACAAATATACTTCTGAGACAAAAATCTAAATTAACTGATGCCGTGCGCCACGCCAAGCGACTAAAATGGAAATGGTCCGGTCACGTGATGCGGCTCTCAGATGGAAGGTGGACGCGTGAGATGACAGAGTGGTGCCCTCGGCATGCGTCGCGAACCCCTGGCCGGACGCGCGTGCGCTGGAGAGACGAGCTGGAGCAGTTTCACGACCTCGGAGTGCGCTGGACACAGTGCACTGCCGACAAACTAACCTGGAAAAAGATGGGGGAGGCCTTTGCCCGACAATGGGATGAACTATAGTTACCTAAATGAAGTGAATGATAAGTGAAAAGTGAATTAAATAATTATTTTATACAAATGACATTTTCCAACAATCTTATTATGAACTTTTGAAATTTGAATTTGTTCAATAATAGGTGGGCATTAATTAATTTTAGGTAAAGGGTGTATAACTCATCGTTTATTGTGTCGACAAATATATAGCAGGCGGTGAGCTGACCAGTGCAGCGGACGGAGTAGCTTTGGTTGCAGGAATAACAGACGGTGAGCTGATCAGTGCGACGGACGGAGTATCTTTGATTGCAAGAATAACAGACGGTGAGCTAACCAATGCGGCGGGAAGAGTATCTTTGGTTGCAGTAATAGCAGGCGGTGAGCTGACTAGTGCGGCGGACGCAGTATCTTTGGCTGCAGGTATAGTAGGCGGTGAGCTGACCAGTGCGACGGACGGAGTATCTTTGGTTGCAAGAATAACAGACGGTGAGCTGATCAGTGCGACGGACGGAGTATCTTTGGTTGCAAGAATAACAGACGGTGAGCTGATCAGTGCGACGGACGGAGTATCTTTGGTTGCAGGAATAACAGACGGTGAGCTGATCAGTGCGACGGACGGAGTATCTTTGGTTGCAGGAATAACAGACGGTGAGCTGATCAGTGCGACGGACGGAGTATCTTTGGTTGCAGGAATAACAGACGGTGAGCTGATCAGTGCGACGGACGGAGTATCTTTGGTTGCAGGAATAACAGACGGTGAGCTGATCAGTGCGACGGACGGAGTATCTTTGGTTGCAGGAATAACAGACGGTGAGCTGATCAGTGCGACGGACGGAGTATCTTTGGTTGCAGGAATAACAGACGGTGAGCTGATCAGTGCGACGGACGGAGTATCTTTGATTGCAGGAATAACAGACGGTGAGCTAACCAATGCGGCAGGAGGAGTATCTTTGGGTGCAGTAATAGCAGGCGGTGAGCTGACTAGTGCGGCGGACGCAGTATCTTTGGCTGCAGGTATAGCAGGCGGTGAGCTGACCAGTGCGACGGATGGAGTATTTTTGGCTGCAGGAATAGCAGGCGGTGAGCTGACTGGGGCACTGGACGGAGCATCTTTGGCTGCAAAGACACTGGGTGGTAAGGTGACTGGTGGCGCATTGGTCAGATAGTTTTGGGTTGTAGAGGTATTGAGAGACGAAAGCTACTGAAGCGAGCTGGCTGGTGCTGATAGTGGTTTGTTTTCAATTGCAAAAGACATGTCTTGCAACACTGCAGTGGCAGATGACAGCTCGAGACCTAAATCCGAAGAGTGTGATTCAATAGGTGCTTCCAAAACGTTTTGTGTTGGCGGTAAAAATCTAGCTGGTAATGGCAGTTTAAGATTAATGTCAACAACTCTTGTAATTTAGTCGGATAATACTTGTAGGACTTAAAAGACAGATTACGTCTGCTTATAAATAAATATTGTCGTTTACAACCTCCTAGTTACATGATTATTTCATTTGTGTTCAAAGAATATAGTTGTAAAAGACTAACTAGGTCTTATTGTATATTAAAATTGTCACTTACGACCTTGAAGTTACATAATTATTTTATTTTTGTTGAGAGATTATGGTCATAAATTACTTATTTTTAATTTCACAAATCAAATGATCTTTTATGACCTTATAATGAAATCCGTGTTACATTTGTAATAAGTAATAAACGCATTTTATAGACTTTACTTTGAAATTTTACACACATTAAATTGTTTTTCACACCCTTGCAATAAAGATGATTGTGTTCTATTTATCAGTAGCGAAGGATGTTATTATCGCAAAGGTATGCCATACTAATTGTAGTATAGCTGGGCAATATATTGATATTGCCCAACTATGACCTAGTACTTGTTTACAAAATAAATGTGGATTAACATGGTTAGTAATTCTAAAAGGTAAGCCGATAAGAATCGGTATGTAGGTACTGCCACAGCTATTAACGTCAGTACATCGTAGAGCGTATTTTGAAAATTATTTTTTTTTGCTTTTACGACAAATATTATGAAATTGTGATTAAGGTTTGATTGGGTCGTAAACGACGTATTTTGTAATCTTCAGATGAAAATGTCTTTTACGTCTTTTCTTCTACAATCGATTGGTGTTTACGTCATAGGATCAAATATTTTGTTAATGAAATGTCTTTTAAGTCGTATTTTTTCTATTTTCTTAGTTTTAGACAAAAAAATACAGTGGTAGTAAACGACATTTTTTTGGGATTAGCGGAAGTTTAAATACACTGGTCGATAGAGCGAAAAAAAATAAACAAAACTGCATTTTTAACTCATTTTGGCCAAAAGTGGCGTTTACGACCTTTGAGGCCAGAAGGGTCGATATGTTGTGGACTAAATGATAAATGAGGGCATTATTTACAATGTCCGGGCAGTTTAAATAATGACAAGTCAAATCGGGCAATATAATAAATATTAACTATTTAAACTTAATCATTTGTCAGTGTATTTATAGGTGAAGGACATTATTCATAAAGCCCGGTCAATGTATGTAATATTTTCAATAATTAATTATCATCATATAGCCCTCTCGTTTTGGGCATTTTTCATTCTGTCCAAACAATATAAATATGCTCTATTGATTATGAAATGAGCCGTTTGTAATAAAACTCGGTATTTATACTAATAGTGAATCACTCAACACGTTGAGGTACAGTGCGCGCCAATCTTTTAGTCGCCTCTGAATGAGTTACGAGTGCAAGCTTGCGCAGGTACAGTCAAGGAAACAATAATATCAACGGTTGATTATTAAATGTTTACTATAAGTGGGAAGGTGCTTGTTGTACCCACCTAATCTTAACTATATAAATAAAACGTAAATAAACACCATTTTCCTACATTGTCTCCTTAAAACACTATAAGGTCCGTGAGGCATAACAACAACAATAAACTTTAACAAACTAAATCAACAAAACTTTAACAAACTAAATCAACGATACAACAAATAAAGGCAACATAACAATAAACTATAACAAACAGATTCAACGTGTGTGTAGTGTACGGACGTTGCACCTATACTAACGCAGTGTTGACACCTGCTAAATGGCGAGCGGGGGATGTGGTGCGGCATGCAGGCGGGTGTGCTCCGCGCCCTCGCTCCTGTAACGTCCCCCTGACACCGTGAAACGGCTTTAGCTTTGCCTCTTGTGGCTAGCTTCAGAGGCGACTAAAAGATTGGGGCGCACTGTACTAATGAGACCCCTCACCCCTATCCAACCCCACCATTCCGCGAACATTAAAACGCGCCCTCGTACAAAACTAAGTAAAGATTCAACTTATTTGTTAGACATCATGTGACATAACAGACAAATGGGCCAGATTGAACATAAGCTGCAGTTTTACAAAGTAAAAACAACAGCGCTGATTTTTAGTCACATTACGCACTTATAAAAGCAATGTCTCTAGCTAAATACTAACCGGAGGTACGCTTGGTGTTAAGGAGGGCAGCGCGGAAGCGAAGAGCCCTTCCAAACAATGTGGGGGCACGCCACACACGCACGCGTAGCACGACCACGCGCCCATACACGCGAATAACTCCGCTTGACTGAAACAAATATCACAGACGATACACTATCATCCATCACAGACTACGAGCGCACCGTGGGTAACCCTATGTATCGGGTAACGAGATGTGACCAATTCGGAGATGTGTAGAAAAAAAAACTACATTAAAATAAACAGGGTTGGCTAAGCGCAACCTTGAGCATTTTGTACATTCGGCAAAAACAAAATGCTTCAGGTTGCGCACAGCCAACCATATTTATTTTGATGTATATTTCTTTCTACACAACTACAAATTGGTCCCATCTTGTTACTCGATACATAGGGTTACCAACCGTACGCTCCTAGTCTATCAGTCAGTTCTGGTCATCGTTCTCCATCAATGTGTCCCGCGCGACCTGTCTTATTTCGTGCAAGTTGGTTTGCAGTCAAGGATTGAATAACCCATAAATTACGATACCTTCAATCACCGAAATAACGTCATACCAGAAAACAATGTCCACACCAAATTAACCGCTTATAGCGGGTTTTCGTATACCGAAAATTAACAGCTAAAACCGATTGAGAATTTGTATTTTCTTCCAAATGCCGCCCGCGTGATGCACAGCGTACTCTCGTCTTACCCCTCTAATACCCGCCACGCACCAAATCGCCTTTATATCGGTACCGAAACAGGGAAACGGTGAAATAATGGTATGGTAATTTTTTTTTATTCTGGGGATACGTGTGTGGACCGTAACTTGAATTTCACAGTCTACACTCAAAAACATTTCTGTCACCGCTCGGGGATTCATGTCGTGAGTCGCGACGATATTGTAGCCGATTCTGAAGGCTTTAATTTTAGTTTTAGTGCTGTCAAAACTTGAAATTTTCCAGAGTAATTTAGCTTCTGTTCCTAACAATTAAGGACTATTTTGCAATGAAGTAAATTTACTTTTGACAGCACTAAAACTAAAATTAAAGCCTTTAGAATCGGCTATTTGGTCTGCATAATTGTATATGTTTATGTAAATTTTGAGTTTCTTCAGGTTGCGTACTCCACGTCAAGAAATTATCCTATTGAATTGTATTACTATTAGCTAATGTAGATGTAGGTATACTGACACAGCGACATGCGCGTGCGCAATGTGCGCGGGCGCGGTCCGGTGCGGCCTGGCGACCGCCGCCGCCGATAGCGCCGCCGCCGCTCGTTCCACCAACGCCGAGCCCGCCGCCGCCGCTTGAGCTCGGACAGCTGGCTCCTCTTCTGGAGAGTAAGTTTAGAATATATATTATTCATTATTTAATGTATGCCCCCCACCGTGTTAAATTTTGGAGCTGTGTAATCCCCACAAATTGCTAATGCGCTCGGATGTCATTTGTTTTCGGCATCTTAGCAATGTTAGGATCGCTGTCGAGTATATTTTGTTCTTAGTACCTACCTACATATAGTACCTACCTACATATTTATGATTTTTCTCATGATAAAAGTTTAGCTTCAAGTTTTTTTTTTTAATCATCCAAAGTAATTTAGCGTCTGCTCCTAATTCCTGAAAATTTAATGTTGACAGCACTAAAACTAAAATTAAAACCTTCAGAATCGGCTTTAATGTCTATGATTCCAAATTAGTGTCATCTGTCTTTCAGTAAATGTTTTTTTTTCTGACTGTTCTTAAACAAACGACATTGTGAATTATTTAGACAAAGTCCCAACGCATTAGCAACTCGCGATGATAGTACATCGAAGCTTTTCGTTATTTAACGAAACCCTAAAAATATAAACCCGCTTAATCCCGTTAAAACAACAAGTCTTATGTGATTGTGTTGTGAATGTTGTTTTTCTGTAATTGGATGCTCACTGATTTGTAACCGTTAAGTGTGTGTCTGTTGAAAAACCTAAATAAATAAATAAGATGCGTAGCTGTAATCGGGTTACAAGTTATAAAACCACGTGTTTTTTAACTCCGCATAAACAAAAATATTAACAAAGCAATCTATTTTGATCTGTTGCCTCAGCAAAATCGTTGAATATTGTCAGTGTAAACTGTAAACAAAGTATAGGCACATTATAAAAAATGCATTTATTATGCATAGAGATGAGAAGGTAACGCTTACCATTCAACAAAGAAGGCGCCAATCGTCCTAGGACCCTGGTGAGAGTTGCCAAGTCGAGCAGAGCCGCGAGTAGCCTATCGCCTTCGGCTCCGCCCGCCCGGGTCGCCGCTCTCGCGTGCACTCCTGCTAGACACTGCCATCTCTCCAGCTGGGGAATCATAACCTAAATAAGTGTACATCATACCACTTACCGCCATGGATAATGACTCTTATTCCGTTGTGTGTGCTTACTTTACTGCGCGTTAGTTGGTGCTAAAAGTGAATGAGGAATTTCCGCGATTGAATCCCACGTCCTCCAACAATGTTAACCAAAGAGGCGTCGTTACGCGCAAACCTCCATACAAACGCTGTCAACACATTGTGGGGTGTTTATGGAATGTTTTTATAATATTAACGAGTCCATTAACATTATCTAGATCTGTTTAAGTCGAACTAAAATTATGAAATTTGAGTAATATCTTAACAAAAAGCCCCTATAATACACAAATTTAACGGTTTTTTTTATCAAAAGTACAGCCGAATATGCTTTTACTGTTTTTGATAAAATCAAAAAATTAGTACGAGTCAAACATGGAAAATATAATTTAGATAAATAATAACCAAAAATAATGTTTGAAAATGTCCGCAGTCTTGCCAAAAGGAGGTTTCTCCTGTAACAAGTTTTCAATTTTGCACCCGCGACGAAATCGGCACGATTGTATTGTCCTCGCAAGTTTCATGGAGCGTGCACCTTATAGCGAAATGAAACAGCATGACATTTGGCCACGCCCACAACTGAGTTGGTCGCATTATGATGTCTGTTCTTAAATCTTAATCTTATTCTTTTAACGTCAATATTACTTTTTACAACGTTATTTTTAGGGTTCCATATCCAAAGAGAGCCAAACGAGACCCTTTTACTAAGCCTCCGCTGTCTGTCTATCCGTCTGTCACAGGAGCCAAAAATTGCACTTACCACCAATGAAAATACGTCTAGTGGGGCTAAATCAGCCACCCGCGCTATACACTCTATGCAGTGTTTGAGGAACGTCTGCCATTCTGTTTCACCCTGTAAATAATTAAAATAACAGCATAATTATAAGGTCCTTACATATGAAACTGGCGTTTTGTATGGGGAATTAATTGGAAGGAAACTCAATTTTCAGTACTAAAATTTTTGCATTTTTTTTTACGAATGACATACCCATATTTTGTGGTTTCTTTTATGTATAAATGAACATTAACCTAACAGCAACATTAATTTAATTTTTGTAAATTGTGTGCTGTAAAAAAATATTACGAATCTTATCATGGATACGGATGGCATTTAGGACGAACTGTTTTTGAAGATATAATCTTAGTTATCAACTGAAAATAAAAACAAAATTAATACGTAGATGTAAAATCTTGAAATCAACTTTCAAAGAAACAATAATGGAAATAGCTATTGAATTACAGGAATTATGAACTCATGAATCCATGAGAAAAAATTTTACACTTAATATTACAAAGAATCTTTAGTTATGAATTTATGACATGCAACGTATCTCTCTCTCTCTCTGTCTACCAACTATAAAATGTGTATTTTAGAACACATCCGTCAAATGGTCTGTCGACGGTTTGTTTTTTGTGTGTGAATTATATTTCTAGTATTTACTGACACCACCTGTACGAATTAATGTGTACGAAAGAGATGGATTTTTTCAAACAGAGATGTTCTTACATCGTCATCACAAATGTCGTTGTCGAGATGTTGCAGCTGCCCCTTATTGTGCTGGAACTGGATCTTGTTGAGAACCCCATTCACTAGAGCCCGCAATGCTTCCCAATACCTGAAACAAAATCATGTTATTTATTACTTACAGGTGGTAGAGCTGATGCCGGGCTCGACTGTGGAGGTATCTTCCTTGGAGACCCCCTCGAAGTAATTCGGGGGAGAGTAAGAGGACAGCTCACAGGCAAAAAACCAGGAGGCCCACCATGCCTGGGACCGATGGATGGCGATAGATATACATATATCCCTAATAACCGGGCCTTATGGAACAGACTGGTGACGGGCAGCGTCATTGGTGCGAGGGTTCCGGCACCGCGCTCACCAACCCGCCTGCCCAGCGTGTGTGAGTATGGGCAATTCTTCCAGGATGACTGCCACGGGAGTAGCAGAGTCCTGGAAAGGCTCATGTCCAGCAGTGGACGAACTAGGCTGATGGATGGATTTCTTATATACACTGAGAAAGTAGAGACAATGGTTGACACTCCGTAGATACACAAAGACTTACTTGGGTGTATCTTCTGGCTTTAGAATGTCGATAAATTGGATCCATATATCTAAGCAATTCACAAAAATTGCACAAGTAGGCACCTGAAAATAAACAAAATATCTATAAATTTGAAATAAATATTTATATTTGGCTATAATAAGCTTTTAACTTAAAATCACAATTAAAGTATCAGTATTTGACTAATGCCCCCAAAGTGGGCCGAAATATGTATATGTCGAAAATAATTTAATTGTGATTTTTCTTGTGTTTACGAAAATCAAATTGTATGAGATAAATACGATATTAAATTTTCTATTCAACTTCGTCAGAAAAGTAATGCCACATAAGACATTAGTTCTCTGACGAAGTTGAAATACGAAGCATTCTACGTACCTAAGTTTAATATAATCATCTTATTGAAAATATATATACAGGATGTTTGGGGCATCGATGTAAATATTTTCAGGTATGGTAAAGGAAGTGATTTTGAAAATTTTTGACTTAATTTACTGTTATGCAAAGTTTTGTAGTTTCCGAGGTATACACCGTGTAACAGAAAGGTGTAACCATATTTGAAGAGCTTATTCAGTCAATGATATAGAACAACTTTTACTATGGAGACAACCTCGAAATCTCAAAAAAAAATCTACCCTTCCATACATTTCGGCCGAGCGGCATTGCATTTTTCTATGAAACGGTAAACTTTTTTTTCAAGATGCAGGGTTTGTTCCATAGTAAAAGTTGTTCTATATAATTGATTGAATAAGCTCTTCAAATATGGTTACACCTTTCTGTTACACGTTGTAGACATTTTTCCAGTTTTGTCCACTTAAAATTACAATAAAACACTATTTAAAGCTAAAAATCTTATTTTTATTGTAAATTATTTCTTAATATTCTTCTATTGAACAAAAAAACCAGGTAAATGTTTAAAAAAGAAGTGAAAATAAAACATAAAACTAAATACGGTACGAAGAAACAGCCTTTTTAATTAAATTTGAGTCAAAACAGAAATAATTATTTTTAACCATAAAAAGTGTTTTATTATTTTTTAAATGCAGTTACCTAATTTTAAGAAGACAAAACTAAAAAACTTCTGTATCTCAAAAACTAAAAAAACTTTGCATAATAGTAAATTCAGTCAGAAATGTTCAAAATCACTTTCTTTATCATCCCTCAAAATATTTACATCGATGTCCCAAACAACCTGTTTATATCGTCACGACATGAATCCCCGAGGGGATTTCAGAAGTGTTCCGAGTGTGAAGCGGGACATGCAAGTCACATTCCACACTCGGTACACCCGCGTTTCACTGACGATTATTGCGTCCCGGCATGATGAGTGGTGAGCTCTATCGCCGTACTTCGGGCACAAATGCACGCTTTTTTAGGGCATAGTAATGTTTAAGAGATCACATTTTTAAAATATACCTTTACATTAGGTAGGGTTTCAAAAGAAGCTTCTTTTCGTTGAAGATGTTTCTTACCTGGAATGTGTACTGGAATAAATATGACAAGAAGTCGATAGCGTCAAACTCTGGTTCCGCCTCGAGTCTCTTGAAATGTAGTGATACGAATAACTTTAGGAATTCCGCTAATTTGTTGAGATAGCTGAAAAATAATTTATATCATAAATATTTAAACCGCCTCTGTGGTTTAGTCGTTCAAGTATCGATCACTAATCGGTCGCGGTTCAATTAAGGACTCACGGTTCAATCCGTTTTGCCCTGCGGTCCGTAATAGAATTACAATGGATCATAAGCCATTCACTTCATACTTTCGTAATCGATTTTAGCGATATAATTCTATTTCGGAACGCAGGGTTCGTGTCATGCATGGAACCGTTCTACGTATATCCGTTTAGATGCACTGTCGTAAAAACGTTGCAACGAAGCTACAAGGATCTATTGGCGCGTAGATTGGTTGTGTCCAAAATCGGAACTAACGCCGCTACCATACCCCTCTGCGCCCCCCTGTCACTGTCATCTATGTGCCATCAGATCCTTGTAGCACTGTACGTATTTAGTGAGCTCAAAGAGATCAAAGATGCAGCGCTGTCGTGGCCGACAAGGGCGGCGCGTACCGCCAGTACAGCAACTCGTACTCTCCGCTCGCACCAGCGTTGTTCCTGATACGGCAATTGCCGTAATATACGGCATTCAGACATCCTAGGCATCATAAATACGGTATACGGCAGCTCTTTGATTACCGTATTAAAATATACGGCAATTGACTAAAGTAAAAAAAAAAAAACGTATTAATCCGTGACTCGGAACACACTATCAGTAATTCTCTCATTTGTCGTGTTAAACAAACACGCATCGGCGCAGCGATACGTCTGCATCGGGATTTCGAATGACATGACAAGCACCGAACATCGCAAATAATTTCGCCACAAACTTATCTGTTCTGGTGGTGAAAACCGTCACATACTCAATATAGGTAGAAGCCATTTTAGTTTGGCAATGTGGTTTACAACTGGAATAGCTAAGTTTGGCGGGCTGTCATTAGTACACGCATAGTACATACAACACTTGTATTTTTTTTTATTTAAACCTTCCAAATAAACATTTTGTGAAATACGGCATTTTGCTTAGTTTTCCCTAAAAATCCGGCAATTTTAGAATTAGTATACGGCAACCCTAAATTTGTCAGGAACAACACTGGCCCGCACTTGCCGGCCGGCGCTACTTCAGTACAGTAGCTCCTAGTGTATACTCACTCCGGTGATAGCTGCGACATCTGCTGGTGGTTCTGTGTGAGATGTCTCAGTAGTCTGAGCGCACAGTGATGCAGTCGCAGCGCTGTCGTGGCCGACGAGGGCGGCGCGTACCGCCGGTACAGCAACTCGCACACTCCTCCTAGCCCAGCGAGCGCTGCTTCACCGCTCTGAGGGTTGGACAGAATATGAGTGATAGATGAGAACTAACGGCAAAAAGCTTTGCATAATTTAAAAGCTCCCAGGCATTTTTTTTTATATTTACTATACCTCTAAGAAATGATTTAGAGTTCCTTGTGAATGTTAAAAATGCTTCGCAATATTCAAAAGCTATAAAATATAATAATATTTAGAGTATTCAAAGCGATGGATTTCGCAATAAAAACATATAATCAAAATTGAATAAGTAAACACGTTAGGACTACAACAAAATAACAGCAACAAAGTAAAGCAAAAACACACCATGCCAGAGTGTGATTGATAGTGGATACCTCACCTGCGTCTGCGTCGCGATACTTCCCCAATAGAACACGGTCGTGACTAGCGAGGGCGGCACATGCGATGACAATGGCAGCCATGAGAACAGGTGCTGGAGAGTGGTCAGGCATTTCACTACTATTTCCATTTGTAGGGCTCTGTGGAACAATGGGGTCGACGTTAGGGTATGGACTACGGGCGCACCGTGAGTAACTCTGTGTATCGAGTAACAATATGTAAAAAATTCGGAGATGTGTAGAAAAAAGAACTACATCAAAATAAACAGCATTGGCTGGGCGCAACATGCAGCATTTTGTACAGCCAGCAAAATTTATTTATTTTTCTAATAAAAAAATCACGTCTGTAAGTAACAAGTAGGGCCCTTTTACGTTCGATAGAGGTTTGCGCGTCTTATGTTAGTACTAACGTGAGTCGGACTGATTTTATAAAATATCGATTTATTTGAAAAAAATCGATTCAGCATCGTTTTCAGCAAGATGACAAATTCGTAGTTATGTAGAAACAAAATATACATCAAAATATGGGTTGGCTGGCACCGCCTGGAGCATTTTGTTTTTGCACAATTTATTTTGACGAAGTTTTTTTTTTCTATACTACTACAAATTGGTCACATCTTGTTACTCGCTACATAGTGTTACCGACTGTACGCTCCTAGTCAAATACCTTGGAGGCTGTTCATTTATTACGTAAGACATTTTAGGGGGGAAGATGGCCAAACGAAACTTGATTTTTTCTTACATTGGGGCGGGGGAAGGTCTGGATATTTCTTGCGTAAGATTATGTAATCATGACATATTTTCCAGTGGCTGATCCTTTATCTGATTGGCTGTTGAACCGTTGGACTAGTCTAGATTCATGGATGGTAATTTTTTCTCCTCAATTTTAGTCTTGTTTTGTACGCCTACTCGTTAATTAATCAATCAATTTAAGTTTTTATTAAGATTTCCTTTAAAATTTAATCTTATGCAAGATTGATTGAGGGAGGGGGTCCAAAAAAATCTTATTATTTCTTGCAAAGGGCAGGGAAATGGTCAAAAAAGGACTTAAACTGTCTTACGTCGTAGGTTACTAGGTTATTACTAGGTTAAGAATATGAATATATTGTTACACATACATATTATAAAATTACATTAAATACATATTATAAAATTACATTGAACCATAATTATGTACATATAACATCTAAGACTGACATGTAATTTAATGCAATAAATAAATTGTTTGATTGATTGAAATGAACAACCCCTCCAACAAAAACTACATTTATGGATATTATTTTAAACTGCATATTTCACTTGCATACAAATGAACTTTCAATTTTCGAACAAGTTTAGTCAAAGTATCAATCCACAAATACAGTGACGCGCGATGGCCGTACATACTTGTCGGGGCGCGGCACGTCTCTCGCGTCAGCGAGCAGGTCGGGGAGCGCCGACGTCTGCGGGATGCCGCTCGTGGGAGATGGGGGCGGGTTCGATTGACCCTCTTTTTGGGCATCTCCTTCTAGGATAGCTGCAAAACATCGCTAAATTAGATTTAGTCAGGAGTTTATTTGCTCTGAACAGGATTAAGTCATGTATGACATGTTATAAGTCGTTTACTAAACCTTTTCGCCGATAAGGTTTTGTTATATAATCCTTTAGCACCAGGTTGCGCTTCTTAAACGGATCACTAGTCACTTCATTACACTGCCTTGATTTACATGTTATTGTTCTTTCAAGAGTATAATATTTACTTTATGTATAGTAGACTCTTAGAACCTGTTTCACAAAGCATTTACATTGAAACTCCTGATTTAGACAAAGCATGTAATGCAAAATCTTAATTTTAATTTTTTATTAGGTATGTATTATTTTATTAAAAAATCACATCTACAAATTTGCAGTAGTATACACTTGTTGTTAAACATTAGGAGTACTGGATTCGCCGTGTTTGGTTTTTATATTTTCCCGAATTTTCGGCAAATATAACTCTGCCGAAAATTCGGGAAAATATAAAAACCAAATACGGTGAGTTCCATACTCCTAATAATGTTTATAGTGATCGTGTAAATTTAAAATCTATACTTGTTGTTGTAAATAAATATAGCTTTGATTTTGGTTTTACCTTCCCATCCTTTAAATAAATGTCAATGTGACTTTGTATCGTGAAAAGTGATTATAACAGTTACCACTGAGAGCGTGCAACAGCTGCGGCATGCCCTTGAGCATGAGTCGCTCGAGCATGGCACGCCTGGCCGTCGGCAGTAGCACGCCGGTGTCACGCGCTGCGCCCAGCTCCTCGCTCGCCGCCTGCGCCAACACCAGTCCCAGCAGACAGCGACGTCCCGAGCACACGCACAACTGTGCGCGACATGTACAAGGTGACTTTTTGATCATCGTCCAAATCCATACTTGAGCAATCAGAAATCAGCATCATGAATCAATAACAATTTTTGTAAAATTCGTATAATGAAATTTCGACTTCCCATAGTAATTCACTCCCAGTCCTGAGTGAACTATGGAGAGTCGAAATTTCATTTTATGAATTTTACAAAAATCGTTATTGGTTCATGATGCTGATTGCTGATTGCTCAAGTATGCATTTGGACGATGATCAAAAAGTCACCTTGTTAATAGACAGCGACCTTTAAATAAAACTACATACTCTACTAGTCATACTGAAAAACTCTGAAGAAAAATACCCACGCAAACCTTCAGAGAACAAGATATTCAACTGTAACTTAAAGACTTTATCTCGCAGGAGGAAGATCTATTTTAGAATGCTGCGCGTGAACAGCTGTTTCACGGACGACGCTGCCTTAAAAACGCCAGTATCTCGGTGCGATAGGGTTCACGCAGTTTTGAAACTTAAATATTTCCCAAACTAAAACATTACCATACATGGAATCAAACCAAAAATGTTACAATTATACCTATAATACATATATTCTAAACACTCACTAACATACTTTCTTCTAGCATCCTCTTCCACATATTCATCACATCACACATCCTTCCACAAACACATCACACTCTGGTGGCTCTGGTGCTTCAGTAAGCAGGGAGCAGAGCATGTCGAGTGCTCGCGCGACAACGGGCGATGTGATATCGTGTATTATAAATAGTGTTGGTGGCGAAAAACCTAGTGCAAGTTGATGAGTAGTGGTTAACACTACTTGAACACCAACATGACCCCTATAACTCATTCTCTTTGAAAAGGATAAGCAAGGTGTGTAAAGTAGGTTAAACTAAGGATAAATAAAATACCATCAACTGCGGATGCATTGATCCCAATACTCCAGGATTCCATACATTTGACTTGACTTTTCGATTCAAATCGGGTGCAATTTTATACAGCATAGGTATATAAGGTACAGATAGGTTTTAAACAACCGCCTAAGGCTTAAGGCTTCTAAAAACATTATTTTTTTCAATCTTGTCAGAATGGCCTCCCCCAAAATTAAATCATGGATCCGCCCTTGGGCGGACGGACCGACAGACAGACAGGCCGACAGACTTTTTACTACTTTATCAATAGTACAGATAGATAAATGTAAGAAGATTTACCTCAATTATATTGTTAAAGAAATCAGGATACAAGTGTGGCCAATCATATCTAGCAATAGACACCATAAGAGCAGCTAGTTTATTCCTGATAAAGTACAGCATCACTTCATGTTTGGCCATCAGTTCATTCCATAGTGTCAGTCTTATCTCTATTTTTTCATTGTCTGATAAACTTATCCATTGTCTATTGATTATGTTCTGAAAAATATTAATAAAGGGTATTTTATTTTAACTTGCACTGATCATAAATACCTATATAGTTAAGTTATAGTTCTTTCCTTCTTTCAAGTGTAATCAGGTCCTCTAAAAAGGCCGCTTTGGATGAATCATATTATGATTCCGTTCTATTGCAGTCTCTTTTGTACGCGTAAAACAACTCCATCCTACTTTCAAATCATTTTATGATTCACCCAAGTCGGCCTTTTTAGATCCCCTGTTTTAACAAAAAAGTGGACAAGGCTGATCAGAACACATTTCTTTTTTTAATAATTTATTATTTTTTAAAGCAAATATAATGATTTTCTTTATGAATAGGCTCTTAAAGTGATATCTATGCATTTATTAACATTCTTTACGTTTAAAATAAACTCCTTAGATAAAAAGGAAACAAGTTATTACACTTCTAACTTAAAAAGTGTTGTTATACTATAGTATAATACTAATAATGTAATACTGTAATACTATAATACATTTCACGCAACAACCTTATTGAAAACAAATAAATTAAATATTACATCAGTTAGTGGATACTTCTTAGTTCTTAGTTTACATTTCATATAGAGGCCATGGTTGTTCAGAACTTGTATGTATTTTCAGGAAAAAAGTATGTGAACGAAGGTTATATTGATTTCTGAAATTATTTGTTATTATTCATGATAATAATAAGTTATTGCTTACTTGATATGAATAAAAAAAAAATTAAATGTCCTTAATCCGCCATTGATCCCTTCCTTTGAGTAAAGAGGCAGTTAAGAAGTACTTATCAACTTTAACAATTTGCAGTTGTATCTCAACTCGCTGCTTTTTTATGTATATTTTTATGCCGACATGTCAAACGG
This sequence comes from Ypsolopha sequella, assembly GCA_934047225.1. Lineage (NCBI taxonomy): Eukaryota > Metazoa > Arthropoda > Insecta > Lepidoptera > Ypsolophidae > Ypsolopha > Ypsolopha sequella. The sequence goes on from OW203996.1 coordinate 19,010,714, forward strand.
TAAACTTACTTCAAGTGTGGTCAAAGTGAACATGAGCACATATTGGTTTTGTGACTTCTGCAGAAAAAGAAGGCAATGCTTCCATGAGTCTCGCCTGTTAGAGAAGTTCTCCAGCATGCCCTCTATCTCTCTCTTTCTTAGGTTGCTGGTACTTGGAGCAAAGAACTCTGACATTAGCACCTCTAATGAGGCAAGAGCCTCATTTATCTCCATATTAGCCTAAAACATAATCATTCCTTACTTTTTGTTTCATGAATTAATCCCACTGACCAAACAGTAAAAATATCTATAAAAAGAAATAAACATTGTTATATCCATTCTTGTTTCCAAAAATGTTAACAGAGTAAGCGGCAACATAAGACAAAATAATAGTGTTATAAGTAATGTTAGTTGATAATGTTTTATTTATCATTTCCCTGAGAAGTAATGTTAGTTGATAATGTTTTATTTATCATTTCCCTGCGAAGTAACATTATCCATGATAACGTTACAGAGTTACCGTTACCGAAATAATTACTTTTTGTGTGATTTAGTAATGTTACTAAGCCCTACTACAAATCTCCATCTCATATGATCTTGACAAACCTCTTCGCTTCTTCCACATTCATCAATCCAATCATACAAACTTTTGTACTTTGGGTTCTTTGACTAGGCCTTCTTTAGTATGTCACCACCTCTATGTTAAAATACAGCCCAAAATAAATTAAATTAAACCTCAGTCAGGCTCTTCTTTTCACCCTTGAAGGGATATTTTATGCTCTTATAGAGTTTTGGCTGATGAGTGGTCTAATCATTACATGAGATAGAGATTCGTAAGGGTTAGGGTGTAGTTAAGGGGGTAGAGAGGCAAACTCTATTCTGCCCCTTTTTTGACACTCTAACCTGCGTACAAGCTTATGAAGTTCAACGAAGTAGTTTTGTCGAAAGGAATAAGCTGAAACTACTGTCATACTTATAACTTTAGATTAGGGAAACAAGTTAGCCGATTAACTTTACAAAGAAAACAGCAAATCTTACCATTATAACTTTGTAAACTGTACATTAAGTAATATAGGTGGAATGAATTTTTAAGTGTTTTACCATAGCTATGATGCGATCACTGATATTCAATTGAAATAATAAATTAAGCAGTAAATTGTTTTCAAAACGAGGACAAACAACCCTCTTCTTTGCGCGTTTTTGACAGTGGACGGACTGACACTGACACATACGCAGTCGTTCATAAATGAAAAATTTCGTCATGTTTTATACACTGACAGCAGGATCGCGTATACAGTTTTAATCGCGTGCGACAGAGATGGTATTTAAACCCAGGTCGTCACCTCTAGTTTATGAACGCGGCCCAGATATTTTTTTTTATTGACTATCGGCGAGGGATCAAACTGATAGCCGTTCATAAATTAAAAATTTCGTCAGGTTCCAACACTGAAAGCAAAATAGTGTATACAATTTTCAACAACTACGACAGAATGAGCGGTTTTCCAGACTGAACTTGATCAAGCTTTCAGAAGTAAACACAGATGGCGTTACCCTGCTTTCAAGTGTCAAAAAGCAAAGATTATTTTTTAATCTGTGGGCAGCAAGATAAAAATTGTCAATTCAATTGTTAAATCCAACAATGTTGTTTTCTATCTATATTACTTACGTTAATAGCTTGGTATTTCATTCAACTTTCAACATGGTCAGCCCATGCGTTGTAGCTAAAATTGTAAAAATATAGGAACACACAGTTTAACTAATTACGGAAAGAACAATGTATCTTAGCAATAATACATTTGAGGCATGGATTGACCATAAAAAAGAAAGAAGCAAAGAAGAAGTGTCAAAATCAAAAGAATCCAGTGTTGCCAGGAAGACTTTTTTGACACTTTTAGTACAGGCTGCGCCATCTATTGTGTCGTTCGGTACTACTTTTTCTTTTTTAATTTGACTTTGAAAACCCCTCATTGCAACCATCGAAATAATTTTCGATGCATTGCAACTAACCCGCCCCTGAACTCAGAGCAGGCCAGACCAGAGCTGTCATATGGACCAAATAAAAAGTCCGTAAAAGACCGAAAACGTATAAAAAGTCCTAAATCATCAAATAGGACTTTTTCAACCGTGAGCGAGTCCGCGGACCACGGACCGATCGGACTTTTTCGGGCTTCGGGTTAGTCCGTTCAGTCCGTTGGTCCGTTGCTGGTCCGTTGTGTGTAACGAAATGATTATGGATGGTTTTATGCAAGTATAGCATGACAAAATAATGTTATTCGAAGGATGCGATGACGAGTTGACGACTAAGAATCGAAATATATGTTTTGCAGGTATGTATTCATTCATATTTTCTTCATATTGTCCATACTTAATTTTGTTTTGACTATACAAGGTGACTTTTTGATCATCGTCCAAATTCATACTGGTGGCTTGGTAAGTGATCAGTATCATGCATCAGTAACAATTTTGGTGAAATTTGTAAAATGAAATTTCGACTCCCCATAGTGATTCACTCGGGACTGGAGCTGAATTTATATGGGAAGCCGAAATTTCATTATACGAATTTCACAAAAATTGTTACTGATCCAAGATACTGATCACTTATCAAGCCTCTAGTATGAATTTGGACGATGATCAAAAAGTCACCTTGTATATAAAGCTACAAAACGGTAACTCACTGACTGACTGACTGACATGGTTGTTTAGTTTGAAGGAGTCTTTTGACATGGTAGTAATGTATGAAAACAATGTCAGTTCTCTAATACTGAGTGGGGAAAAACCTTGACATATGACATTTTTTGACATTTGACATGGTTTTTTGACATTTTAGTGAGACGTGTCGTTGTATGGGAGTTTTGAAATTTTTTTCGAGTGAGTAGGCGAGCCCGAAGGGCGACCCTACGAACGAGCACGAACGAGCGAGCGAGCGAAGTTCGTAGTGATGTACCTGGGTACTAGGGATGGGAAAGATTGACATTTTTGACAGAACGAGCCCGCGAGCGCGAAGCGTGCGCAGTTCCTAGGGATGTCCTCGATCACTAGGGATGGGAAAAATTGCCTTTTTTTTTTAAGGGATGTACCGAAAAAAAAATTGTTTTGGCCATATCTTCGGAACGGAAGGTGGTACATCCCTAGGGGTCGGACCATAGGGTGCCAAAAAAGTTTTTTTTTTTTTTAATGTTAAAACTTTAACCGCCCGTATCTCCTAGACGGCTTGAGTTAGACCCATGTTGATGGGTGTCTAAGAAAAGGTCTCGCCGAGATCTAGCCCCCCACAGTGTCAAAACTTTAACGGCCCGAATCTCCCAAACGGCTGAAGCTAGACCCATGTTCATGGTACTCTAAGAAAAGACTCGACAAGCTCTAACAGAAAATGAAAAAAAAAAAAGTCGAAAAAAAAAATCAATGTTGCCAAAACTTTGATCGGCTATATCTCCCGAACCGTAAGTCCTAGCGAGGTGCGGTTTCGACTTTAGTGATTGGTTTGCTGAGGGCTTTCCGAACGCATAAAAAAATTTGACATTTGACAGGTTTTGACATTTTTTTGACAGGTCCAAAAAAGTACTCCGATTCGCTTGAAACTCGGTATAAAGGGGCAAATGGGGTCGGTGATTACGAATTAATTGTTAAATTTGACACTTTTTGACAACCGACAAGGATTTTGAAACTTTTTTGAAAAAAATTTGATCGGACATTTCTTCGGATCTAATGGCGAGGCCGAAGGCCGAGCCTTCAAGTGTCTTTCTAGCGAGGCCGAAAAACGAGCATGTGAGGATGGAGAACGCGCCAGCGAGGCCGAGTCCAATCAATTTTTTTTCAAAAAAGTGTCAAAATCCTTGTCGGTTGTCAAAAAGTCATTTTCGAGCTCGTCGAGCCCTTTTCTTAGAGTACCATGAACATGGGTCTAGCTTCAGCCGTTTGGGAGATACGGGCCGTTAAAGTTTTGACACTGGGGGGGGGGGCTAGATCTCGGCGAGACCTTTTCTTAGACAACCATCAACATGGGTCTAACTCAAGCTGTCTAGGAGATACGGGCGGTTAAAGTTTTGACATTAAAAAAAAAAAAACTTTTTTGGCACCCTATGGTCCGACCCCTAGGGATGTACCACCTTCCGTTCCGAAGATATGGCCAAAACAATTTTTTTTCCAACATATAATCGCTTCTATGAAAAGCGAATAAGGTGTTTGCCATTAGACTTATTGTGCTGGACGGAAATTAAAAAAAAGTTGCTAGGGTATGCCATCCTCTTAATCGAAGTTTTCAGGTATTTCAATATTATTCAATAAAATACACGACATTTTTTCGACTATTTATCAAACTGTAGCACAGCATTTATTGCATAACTCTATTGAAGTAATCTAACGGACTGTTTCGGACCAACTCGGACCGGACCGGCTTTTTACCGAAATAGGGCTAGTCCGTTCGGTCCGCTGGAGTTTAGGGCTCACCATAAAAGTCCATCGGACCAGGTCCGAGTCCTATTTGAACGGACCAACTTAGGGCTTATATTTGGTCCATGTGACAGCTCTGGCCCAGACTACGTTCAGTCTGATTGCCCAATGACGCGACGCCCGCCCGCCCTGGCCCTCAAAGAAACCATTGGCCATTGGCCCGTTCAGTTGAATGTTTTTCTTTAGGATTTTGCTGGGAAAAAATATTAGTACTGTCAAATAGACGAAAAAAAAATGGTTGTTTGTTCAAAAACCTCAGAATAAGGAATACGTAATAACCTGCTGTCAATGTTTTCCTGTCTAAGGCTGTTCCGTTTTGATAGAATAGCACCAAGCAACGCATCGTGCGCAGAGGAAGTCAAACAAAAGGTTCCGTTGCTGGGTTTATGGCGTTCAGTTTGATCGTCAGCCGTCGCCGGCCCAATATGCCATTTCTTTTGGAAGCGCTTTGGCATTTTCGTAAGTTTTTGCTTCGTCACGTAATGGAAATGTCAAAAATAAAATGAATATTTTTAACAGAATTTAATGTTAAACATATGGGATATACTATTACGAAAATGAAAATGTTAGGTACCTATTGTTTTCTAGAAAACTATAAATTCGAGACTTGAATTAGTTTTGCTATACAATACCTTATATCACAAAAGTTAAGGGGGTATAAAATAAAAAGGCTTCGGTAGAATTGACTCGAAATCTTTTAATAAACTCAGAAACATCAAACATTCTTTTAAAATAAACGAATTAGTAACAAAAATTGGCATATTTCATTTCAATTTTATACAATTGCTCCATTATCCAAATCCACTTTTGTAAACATATAATCCCATAGTGTAGCCAATTCTGAAGGCTTAAATTTTAGTTTTAGTGCTGTCAAAACTACATTTTCATCATTACAAAATAGTTCATAAGTGTTAGGAACAGAAGCTAAATTACTTTGGAAAAAATTAAGTTTTGACAGCACTAAAACAAAAATTAAAGCCTTCAGGGTCGGCTTCATTGTTTAAATTAGTATACATTTATTAGACAAATTTGTTAACATTAACATAATAAAAGCAGTAAACAGTTTTGAGCTTAATTTTTTTATTTATTATATTCTTTCTTTTTTATTTAAATATCTGGAACAATCAGTCTCAGAAATTATTAGACATTGACGTAATAAGAAGTCTTAGTACATAATTTCTGATAAATTGTGATAAAATTTAAGTATTACAAAATATGCTTTAATCTGAAACAAATCAAACAAGAATTTACCTGGAAAATCTGGGATCATAGTGGGACAAGAAACAGTCGACACAAAAACGACTTGGGTACCGTTACATGTTTTGGACGACGCGACGGACAAATAAAAACCGCTATGACGGCTGTCAAGACGAAAAATAATGATGCCAGAATTCAAAATCAACACTCAGTTTGGTGGATTTTCAGTGAGAAGTGTAAGAAAACAGCTCGTGACGTGTTGTGGAATTCCACTTCAATGACTTTTGAAGATCAAAAAAAATAATGTACTTTATCCTACTATTTACGATATTTTAAGAACTAAGATTGCATTTTAGAACTATTGGACTTATAATGAATAAGTATTATCAATAAAGATAAGTCATGTATATATTTATTTCTATTTAACTTCAAATAGCATTCAACTTTATCAACAAAGGGCAGTTACTTGCTTGAAATTTCATATGAGAAATTAGCTGCCAGAATTAAAACTTAGACGATAATAAAGCATTAGGTAATGATATAATAGTAGTTAGTATAATTTCCCAAATTGTGTTTTGATTCCTCTAGAATTAACGTTAATTAGTTAATAGATGAAATTACTAAAAAAGCAGATAGACTATATGGGACAGGTAAACAAAGAGTTATTATATATTTCTTTGACTTCATGATATTATTTTCTCTTATCTTGTATTTTTATCTGTTTATTCAATTAAAGTATAGGCTTACTTTTTACATTTATTTGTTTGTAATTTATATTATGAAAAAAAAAGAAATGATCTTGCTAAGTTTCTTACCCTTCTTCTTAGCAAGACTAATCGAATGGGTGGAGTTAGACATATATTTATTATATGTTATATTGATTGCCTGGAAGATATTGCTATTAGCAGTAGGTGCCGCCTTTGTACACATTGCCTTTCTTTTATGTGAAAATGTGTTGTAAATTATGTTAGTAAAGATACAAAAAGTGTAATAAATAAAATAAATAAATAAATGTGTTTACATATATTATTTATTCTTTATTCCTATATTTTTTATTTTATACACATGTATATTTTTATTAAATTTAAGTAAACCTAATTTTATTATTTCCTTATGTATTTCCCCATATTATTCTTTATCATATATAACTAATTAACTATTACCTTTACACACAGATTATTTAATTATATTACATTAAAACCTAACTGTAATAAGTGTATCTGGTATACCCTCAGAATAAGGAATACAAATAGAAGCCTGACTAAAATAAGAACTGGGCATTAGCCATTGTACTCATCTAACGTAAATTACTCCTGTGTACGAGTGAATGAAACAGCGGACCGCACTTACTTTATATTTTTTCCTGGTGTGTCACTAGATTGAACCAAACAAATGTCAGATGGATGTAATTTGGATGTATTTTAAATATTATAATACCATCAAATTAAATATGTCTCATCATTGTATCGTTGTGTTGTAATATCGTTCGTTGCGTGCATCACATCTTAATTTGGTGGCATCGAAATGTCTATTGCATTTTGCGAAAGTTTACAGCTTCACCGAGAGAAATTAAATATTTTGGTGCTCTTCCTCTCTAAATTCGTGAAAGTGGGATTTATTATTGTTTGTGTTGATTGTTTTTTTAACATTGTAATAAAATGTCTTGTGCGATTGAAGGCTGTAAATCGCATACAGGAAGAAAAGAAAACAACAATGAAGCAATATCATTTCATCGGTGAGTTCTGATAGTTTTTATGTTAATAAGTTGCAGGATCATACCTAAAACTCAGTAACAATAATAGTAGTTCTTGTAAATCATACTCGTGTTCAATTCTACACCGATATTTGCCTGTTTTATATAGATTTTCTGCCGACTATGAGAGGTTATGTTTTTTCGTATAGTGATGTACTAAAGTCCGTGTGGCAAACTATCGAACATTGGTTCCCGCGACAGCCGTGCATAAAGGATAATAGATTAATGAGAGGTTTTCTTTTTAAGTAATAAAAAAAAAACATAGTTTCCAAGAACTCTGTAGATGGTGTTGAACTGACTACGTTGCTAGGTGCCAAAGCCAAAACGATTGAAAAAAAAACATTGCGTCACGTCACGTCACGTCACATACGCTCGTTGGTTGATGACATGTGTGCTGAGCATATTATGTGCGAATGCTTTTTTATGGTCCGTCCAGGTTTAAAATGTACCATGGCTTGTACTCATTGCGCTTTACGACTTTCATCTTTAGGAAAAAGATGTATGCCTCCATTTTTATACAAATCCACAAGGCACAGACTTCTGTTCTTTTTCTCTTGGGACATTTTCTTTCTGGCGTAGAAAACTCATAAAAAGACTGCTAATTATTTTTTTTCTTTTTCCTTGTTGTTATTATTTATTTATTTTCAAAATATCATTGTGATGTGATGTGATGTGACAATGACATTAATTACTTTTTTATGTACGTTTCGTTTTACGATCTCAAAATTACATCCAAGTGCAATAATCAAAAAATTATGTGACGTTCCGTTCCTTGCAGTAACTTACCAAGTTCAGCGCCATCTATCCAGCGACTAGGGAAGAGTAAAAAAAAAAGAAAAGAAAATCCCTCATTGCAGCGCGAGTTAAAAGAAAAATAATGCCGAATAAATATCGCTATATTTTTTTGTTACAGATTTCCAAAAAGGGAAGAATTAAAAAGTGAATGGCTTAGACGAATAAATTGAACAAATTGGACAATTAAAAAAAGCAGTCATATTTGTTCGAAACACTTTACGTCGGATTCTTTTGGACCAAACGAAAATTTAAAATGGAGACTTTTAAAAGCAGATGCCTTACCAACGTTATATTTACCAGATACAGACACATTGGTAACCTTTAAATAATTATGTATAATTGCATTATCAATCTTGTTTGTAGGTACGTGCTTGTACTTTACTATAGTATATTAACTCGCATTTTTCAATTTTAGGCAACAGAGCCAGTACCTATGGATGTCTGTGGTTTAGTAAAGTGCAAACTTCTATGTTCGCAAATCGTTCTGAAAGGCCTGTTCGTTCACGTTACTGCCGTGATCGACTTCACGAAGAAATTTCGCAGATCAAGACATTTTCGTACTTAGTGGTTGACAATAAAAGTACTTTGACAGGGTAGTTCTATCGTGAAATGAATTTTGGGAATGCTTATTGACTTGAACTGCGCATAATTTGATTTCTTATTACAGGTTATTAGGTATTTTAATCGTTCATCATTTGTTATTAGTTTTTATTCAAGATAAGTTGATGTTTATTCGATAGAAATAAAAAAAAAAATGAAATTACCTCTGTAGTAATTGCGCTGTCATCGCTCATCATTGACATAATATTATTATTACGAATCCTATAAGTCTATGATTATTATGATTTCTATTGTTGCGATTAATTTCTTCCTCCTTGATTGAACAAAGACGCGACATCAACGAACATCTATTTGATTGAGTTAAGAGGCGACTTAAAAAGTGTCCACTTAAATAGTTTACGGTTGTATCTCTGATACAAGCTACAGCATCTTTTGTACTAGAAACAAGCACAATTTTGGACTTAACGTATGGACCTACCTGCCTACGATATAGTAATTTGTACTTAATAAAAAATATTATGCTAAACGAAAGATATCCTTTTATTAATTCCTTATTTACACAATATAACATGTGTCCCACTGGGGTAGACAGAGACCACTTTGCTATTAATTCTCTTGGCCTCCTTCCAAAGCAAGAGGATGTCACCAAAAAGGTCGGTGCCTCCTGCATTCTCTTTTTTTCACACTTTGAAACGATATAATGTGTGGTAAGGAGATTGGTCGCGGTTCATTTCGATTTGGTTTATTTATCGTAGTCAAAAATCGACATTGTTACATCACTAGCAAAGCAACGAACTAGTGACAACCTACCTAATTAAGAAAAAACTAATACATATCCATCTCTCTCTAACGCACTAGAATGTCGTAAGAAAATCAAGGATAGGTGTCTTTCTCCGCGTATTATTTTAGCCAGGTTTCTATTTGTATTCCTTATTCTGAGGGTATACCTACATTACATAAATAAATATATTTCATTTCAGGTGAAGTGGTGTGGCACACGCCATAAACAAACTTTTTGAGCGCAATTTGTCTTTATTTGTGAAATTAAAGTTACCTATCTAGGCTTTTAGACGTTGGTTGAAGATATAATAACCATTTTACCATAAAAGTCGTTCACAAAAAATCACATCACCCTCATTATCTAGCAAGAAATCAATAAACTAGTGGAACATAGTCAATACACCAGAATATATGAATGTTAGATCTCATTTAGTTTTGAATATGTTCAAGTTTTAAAAATAGGGGCTACAAATTCATACTTTTTACCCCATCATCGAAATTTTGATTTTTTTTATTTTCATCGGTAGAAAATTGTTAGATCTAGATATATCCAGAATATGAACGTTAGACCTTTTCTACTTCCTGAGAAAATCGATTTTTAATGAGGCCTACAACTTCTCATTTTGTGACTTTTGATTTTGTTCACCAAATCTTTCTGGTTCGCTGGCAAATCGTTAGATGTCAGATCTTCTACCGTTCCGGAGATAATTAAATTTCATTTTTCAAGGAAAAGCCTTCGAAACCTGCGCAGGCTCTTTACTAAAAAACCTTCGCATGCTTCGAAAGCGGAAGCCTCCAAGAGTACGTTTAGATAGAAGAAAGACTTTGCGCGGGTCACTAAAACTGCCACGAAATATCTAAATAGACACGCGGCAAAAGAGATGACATGTTGGTGCACATCACTTGTCAATGAAACTGAACGCAGCCCAGGGGTTGGCAGCATGGACTCGGATTCGGACTGCACACGCAACGTTTTGTTTATTTTGCCTTCGCTTAACAAATAGATATCAATAATAAAATCATAGACTTAGGATTTCTAATAATAATTATGTCAATGATGAGTGATGACAGCAATCACAAACGACTCAATTTTAATTTTAATTTGTATATTATTGATAGCTGAGAGTAACTTTGTCTGACATAAGTACCTATGGAAAAATATTTTTTTCATCATTTTTCCATAACCGTGTCAGGGTCCGTAATATCATAGTGTTTAATCGGAAGCGATGCGATTCAGGTGAATTACAAGTGCGAGGAGCGTGACACGATGTTCTTGCGATTTAAAGAGTACGTCACGCTCCTTGCACTTGTGATTTAACAAGTGGCCCCGCGCCCTATTAAACACTATGCTACGGGCTGGTCAGCTTTCGCTAGATAGACTCTAATCATGTTTAACTTTTATTTCACGCAACATTGAAAAACCGTCCCTTTTGATTTTTAGTTGGTCTGTCAGTCCAGTCCAGTCTATAAACTTAGGCCTAACATAAAGTTATAGTCAGCCAGAGCACGCCAAGCGCGCTGCGCTGGCAACACTCAGTGCTGCCAGATCAGCGCTATACGCGCCAGATCTAGCGCTTTTTTGACCACTTAGCGCTCAAAATTCGTTATTAGCGCCTAGCGGAAAATCTAGCGCTATTTCGTAATGAGCTTTGTTTCATTATTTTCGGCACTTATTCGGAATAATTTTGGGAAATCTAGCGCTATTTTGGAATAAATTTTGTATCATTATGATTCTTTACTTAATATAAGATTCTTTACGGTTCTATAAATGACGTATTTTTCTGATAAAGCCAATCAAATGGAATCAGCAAATCAATCAAACCACCAATATACAACATATAAATAGCGCTTCTTCTGGCACTTTTTATAAAAAAATGTGTTTAGCGGAATCTGGCGCTGTTTTACACAACACTCGATTGGAGGTGGCAGGCTGGCAGCCCTAGCAAGTGAGTGGCAACACTGCTGTGTGCTGTTGACATTTTTTCGCGCGCTCGCGACCGCTGTGTGCTGCGCTCATTTCGTTTAATGTTTGTAATAAAATAACGACAAACCACATAAATTGTCGCTTAGTTTAGTTAGATATTTCAATTGAATTGGCTATTGAAATATATTTGGCGAAAGGATAACAACAGTAAGTACTAAACATAAGAATCGTTTATGTTGTTCTAACCATAAATGTCGTACAATAACGCTTGTCTCATGCGCATTGACCTAAAGGTAAGGACCAGGCCAACGAAGCGAGTAAATGACCCCAGTGCGTAAGTGCTAAAATGCCAATTTAGCACAAGCGCGACTCAGTGTTCCGCGGGAGATTGTGCAGTGTGTTTGTGTTTGAACTTCTATTAAAAATGCCTTGTTGCACAGTAAAAGACTGCAAAAACTATGAAAAAAATTTTAAAAAGCCAGATGGGATATCGTATCATCAGAAAGTAACCGTACATCATGTTTTTTGCTTGTTTAACAACTAAATAAACCATTTTCGAAGCGATAATTATATTATCGAAGTCCATAATGGCGGCCATGATGTTCGCTACCACCTCACGCGAGTTTGAACAAAAGCAACTTTGTACGGGCGTCATTTTTATAAACCTGTATTTTATTTTTGTCTTAGAAACTTATGTAAAATTTTGCTAAGGGGAACTTAATATACGATACTAGGAAAATATAATAATCATAGGAAACTAAAAATTTGATGAAAAAAATAATGAAATGAAATAATGAACTTTATTTTCAGAAGTAAAATACCACGAAAACATTTTTCTGATGTCAATAAATCTAATAATAACTTCGGCCTGGATAATACTAGAGAGCTATTTTTTTTTAGGATAAGATTTGGTTAGCAGACTAATGGAATAAACTTAGTTTCATTTGTCTAGCTTTTTACCCGACCACGACGAGTAAGTAAGTAAGTTAGTTACATACATATATGAACCCTGAAAATATGTATAACTCTTTTTGGACGGTCGTGTGCCCTGAAATGAACCCTGAAAATAGAAAACTCTTTTTTGGGCAGTCGTGTACATACCTACATACATACATGAAAACATAACGCTTTTTTATGGGAAGTCATGTAAAAAAATAATCGTTATCATTATAATCATATTAATCTAGGTATGAAATTCAGTAGCGGAATCTCAATTCGGCTCGAAACTGGTGCTATAGGGCCTTTATGGATTTTTGTATCAGTCGGATTGAATGCCAATTGTATCTTAAAAAATATGTACACAAATAGCGAAAGTGATTATTGTAAATTGCAAGTAACATAATTAAAATTGTACGTATATATCGGTGTGGAACTGACTTATTACCATAAAAAAGAAATTAAGGATTCATATACGCACGTACAAGGTTACATCGCACACCTACGCAACGCGGCATTCATGTTCGCGCCAAACCCGAGTGAAGTTAGTACCAGCGAGACAGAGAGAAAAATATGAAAGAAATATATGATGTATGAAAGAGAGAGATATACTAACGTCCGAGGCGTCATAAAGTGTGGTGCCGATTGTAGTTTGGGAAAATGTTTAGATGGGCATCTCCTTCCTTCTTGAACTCATTGCTCATGCGCTATTCTATAACAATTGGATTGTCTCGTAAGCAAAAAGCATTTGTTACAGGAACAGATTTGTTTGCAATTATTCATATCATGACCTCTGCAGAAACAGTAGATCTTCAGAAAAACTGGGCAGACGAATTGGAAGAAGATGAAGGTATGTAGCCGGCTTTATAGAACAGTAGCTGCCTAATGACAATAGATAACATCGTTTAGACTCTTTTGTTGTTTTAGCTTCCATTCGGAGGGCTCCCAAAGAAAAGATGAAAAGCCAAGATAGTGCTGACAACTCTAATAGAAGAAAAAGAACTAAACATAATAGCAAAAGTGACAATGATGATCTATCAAGGTAAAAATAGTTTTTGGCAAAAAATAGATGGGGTGTAAACACAGCCCTGTGGGGACTATGGGAAGAAAGGGTCAAGAGTGTAGCAAAGGATGTGTAAGGGATTGGACACTAGCACATTTTTGACCAAAATAATAATTTTCTTATATTTCTTTTTGTAACGTTTTGAGTGCATAAAAATAAAGTTTTTTTGTACTTAAGATGTTTTTCTCTAAGATTCTCAGAACAATAATCTTTGATTTATATTTCTCGGGTTTTACATACAAATGCCCCTTTTTAGTGAAAATCTATTTTCTGTTAAAATTAGGGGCTCACCTCGCCCCTTTTCAGTCTGATCCCCAAATGTATTTACATGTAAACCTAACACTTTGTCATTGCACTTTTTTTTTTTTTGAAAGGCTAGTAAATTTTTTGAAATCCATAAATGCAGAATTTTGTGTATAACTAAAGAATTATAAATCTTAGAGAAAAAAATCATAGTTATAAAAAAGCTATAGAAATTTTCAGAAATCCTTTAGGGAAAAGCAAGCCAGACTCCAATGTTCCGTAACAATGAAAATTCCGTTGAAAATAATACAAAGGTTCGTTTATCGCACTATTAAACAATACAAGGAAGATTCACGAATAGAAGACAAAGAGAGACTCGTACAGTTTGCAATCCAGCGGTAATAATCAAAGCCATCAAGGAGTGAATTCAAAGAAATCCCGTGGGAAAGCAAAAACTGTTAGCTCTTCAGATGGGTTTAAACAGAACCAGTGTGAAAAGGGTGTTGAATTGTTAATGAAGACCTCGGGCTAAAGAACAGCACACCTCTTGAATGCTAGTTTAAAAAAAAATAGGCTTCATCAAACACGCTTTTGTTGTGATTGGCTGTCCTCCAGTCCAGACCGTAATCTCTTGGATCAGGGGTCTCCAAACTACGGCCCGCGGGCTAATACCGGCCCGGGATCGCTGGCGGGACATGCGCGGCTTCTATCCCGCTATAGTTTATTTAAAATTCACAAGCGTATAATATTAACGTGATGCTATTTATAATATGATCAAAGTTCACAACCCGTTATAATGCGTATTTGTCTAAAAGTAGCGTTATCATAGGAATGTTATTATAAACCTATTTCAGGGTCTACGCAAGCACGCGCTGCGGTTAACTCCGTCGCAATGGTTAATCTTGCCCTTGGTTAATCTTACAAACACTCCTGCGCCCTGCGCAATAGATTATTTCACTGACCGGCTAGTCCCAATACGAAAATAAATTTGGAGTTGCTGAAGCTATCCCTCATCAAAGCATTTACCGAAATGGACCTCAATCTCTTTCGTGATTATATTGATGGCTGGCCTCGCAGATTACGGGCTTGTATCGAAAATCAAGGAGGTCATTCCAAATAAACTAGCATACATGTAAAACTGTGTATTTTTACATATCTTCCCATTTATTTATAATACAATTGAAAATCTGTCATTTATTTCTCACTTGACATGTGACAGAACTTATGACCAGATATGATATGAATATATATATAAGAATGAAGATATATTTTAAGCTTATATAATTCATTATATTATTCCTTCCAGGTTATATTTTATGACTATCAGAATCATAAATAATAGCTCTTCAGCACAGAAGATTGTGCCCCCTATCGACAACCAGAGTAAAAATAACTAGCCAGCTACTTTCAAATATAGCCTTAATATAGCTCATGCTTACCTTTTCAGGCCTATAAACAAGAAACCTATTCAATTAGAGACTGATCCAGAAATTTTACAAAGACGCCAAAAACAAATTGATTATGGAAAAAACACAGTTGGTTACAGCAACTACACAAAAGAAGTTCCTATGTAAGTTACTTGTTCATTGCACAACTGTTGCTTGCAGCTTCAGAGTTTTACCCTTAGACATGTTATCAACATCATATAATCTATTAAGTTGGGTTCAAGTGTTAGGTCTACAGTTGATTGTTGTGTACTTAAAGTTGGTTCTTTGAGGATGACACGTTCATGGATTTGTACCGAGTCCTTCCTAATTTATTTATTTATATTAAAAAGACATACATATCGACGATGAAGTGATAAGAACTCCTATCTCCAAAAACATGATTTTACAGGAAACGAAAAAAACCTTTCAATCACTTATGAAATAATCTTACGTGGATTTATAATGATTACAACATGAATGTAGGGAATCAACTTAGCTGTGATTGCTAGTGCATGTAAAATTGCATTTTTAGTTCATCTGGGTAAGAAACTCAATTTGGCCAAAATGTAAGTTAGGAGTTCTTGTCACTTCATCGTTGATATGTAACCTGCAGCATAACATAGTTTCACTCTTAACCACTATACTCATTTCATTACAAACCTGAGTCTGCTATCCTGCTGCTTAATCTTTATTTTGAAGTGAAAGCTTCTTAAGGTTAAACGTTAGTCGCTGAGCACAAAGTGCATAGCTTAACTTTGTATTTCTTGTTTAGAAGTTAAAAAATGAAAAACTGTGGCAGTTAACACCAATAATTTAATATTAGTGAGGTTTATAAAGCACGAGTTTGAAATTGAATGCACAATTAGTCATGATCTGGTCCAAACAAAGTTAAAACAGCATTTTAAGTTGGTTTTGAGAAGATCATGACTAATTATTGTGTATACAATTTCAAAATCTTGCTTTATAAACCTCACTAATACTGAACTATTGGCGTCAAATGGTACAGATCAAAATGCTTTTCAATTTTAAAGTTCTAAACAAGAAAAACAAAGTTCTGTTATGCACTTTTCGCTTAGCTACTGACGTTTAACCTTAAGGCGCGTTGAGCGATTTTTGGTAGGGAATCTTATGGGTTCGCGTCACCGTCACCGACATGCTATTTTGACAGTAAAGTTTTCAGTTCTGTCAGCAGTCCCCTGGCGGCGGGCGTAGTAGTCTTGAATCGCGCGCGACGCGACGCCACTAGTTGAATCACATGTGCAAGGAGTGTGACGTATTGTTTAATCGCAAAAATATCGTGTCACGCTCCTCGCACTTGTGATTCAACTAAGTGGCGTCGCGATTAAACACCGTGAGTGCCTATGTTTATGATACATATAAAAGATTTATTTTTTTTACTTTTTGGCAATTCTGAAAACATGGGGACTGCAGTTGACTTAAATTGTTAAAATGGCATTTATGTGCTCAAGCTCAATATTTATTTGCATAGTTAAAAATACTATATTGTTACAGATCCAAACGCACAAAAGAACATCCTAAAACCCCTGACAAATATCACAAGTATAGCCGTAGGTCCTGGGACCAACTGATCAAGATTTGGAGAAAGAAGTTGCATCATTATGACCCTGATGCAGAGCCAGATAATGATTCTGATATTGACAAGATAGAAGTTGTGTACTGTGATGAGTGATGATGATGTAAATTTTTTTAAAGGCTTTATTTGTTTGTAAACAAAATAATATTAAAGAGTTATACATACTGCAATCATGTATTCTTTAAATTAAATTAAATATAAATTTCACCCACAAAACCTTATCTAACCGCTCATAATAATATCTAGTTCACATTTAATTAATGGGCAGCTCCACTCTGTTGAGTATATCTCGAGCTTGTTTTACAGCGACATTTCCTTTGCCTTCTGTAGCCAGACCTTGGAGTTTTTCCATGTATTCATCTATGTTAGCTTCTGTAGCACCTTTTGGACCACCTAGAAAAATATTAATAATTAACTTTGTCCAATCAATAATAATTTAAGGGGAATTATAAATCTTGCGACCGAAATTTTATTTGTTGACTGGACCTAACGTCTTATTTTGAAATGGAAAATAAGAAAGCTTCTAATAAACTAATTCGTTGTCTTTAGAACACCAACGAAATATTATAAAGGCAGCGTCAACAAAAGAACAGCAATTATTATAACTCTGCCACTTGATAAATATATTAGCTTCTGATTCACTAAGTCAGCGACAGAATTTCCAACTTAGCAACATTATTTGTTTAACATTTCTACACCTGTTCGTCTAATACAATTCTGGTGTTAAATACTTTTCTTGAATTAAAAACACTTGTACCTACTTATAGTTTCACTTTATTTAGACGTTACAAATTCAGATGCTATAAAATAATCATGATGCTGAGTCATATTAAATGTTGCTTGTTTTTGTAATATATGGTCGGCAAAACAGTATTTTTAGACGCTCATTGATAGTCGCTAACCTAGTAATTCACAGGACAACTTAGTTATTTAGAAGACAAAACTGCTATTAAAAAGAAGGTGTGTTAATTAATACCCATAATTTAAGGCTTCGTCACACGGAAAACCGATCGGGATGATAGCGCGTGGCGGGCATTTACTATGGAAGTATATAAGTCCTAGCGGTACTGCAAATTGTGTTAAAAGCATGAAAATGGCCATACAATTATTATATGTATATATTATATATCAAATTGTATATATATATAATATATAGCAATAGCAATGACTTGACAAAAAGTAAACCTAAAATTCAGCTGTTTATTTTATTACAAATCAGTATTTATTATTAAATAACCCTATAACAATGATATTCTTCAAATATCGTTGCCCTGCAACATAACAGCTATAATATGATTCTAGTCTTACCTCATAATTATACAGGATGTTAAGATGATAACCAATTTACTTTAAACAGGGTGTTCTACCCATTAATATGCACAACTTTTACTTCGGGGCCAACCCTGAAATCGCAAAAAATAAATCAGCTGTTTTATATATTTCGGTTGAGTAGGTATTAACTTTTCTATGGAGCAGCTGTTTTTTTTTTCTTTCGCGATTTCTGTGTTGAATTCATAGTAAAAGTTATTCATATTCATGGGTAGAACACCCTGTTTGAAGAAAAAAGGTTATCAAATTAACAGTCAGTATAGTTAACGAGAAAAAATATCTCCTTTTTTTTCCTGATACATACCTAATATGTATTATCATATTATGATACAACTCGAATTTTCTGAACATTGCCAAAAGTATACAAGCTTAAAAATTTCCAGTTACCTGCTAGCCTGCTACGCGGCAAAAAAAGGTGAAAGCCTATTCGCGATTTCTGTGTTGAATTCATAGTAAAAGTTATTCATATTCATGGGTAGAACACCCTGTTTGAAGAAAAAAGGTTATCAAATTAACAGTCAGTATAGTTAACGAGAAAAAATATCTCCTTTTTTTTTCCTGATACATAATATGTATTATCATATTATGATACAACTCGAATTTTCTGAACATTGCCAAAAGTATACAAGCTTAAAAATTTCCAGTTACCTGCTAGCCTGCTACGCGGCAAAAAAAGGTGAAAGCCTACTAGCTGTAATCAAATCAAATCATTTATTGGAAGACCAACTATGGATCACAAATTTTGTTAGTAAACTTAGTCTAGTCCTATGCTAAGTGTTAGTAACATTAAAATTATTAATTTTAGAGAAGACAGGTCTGTCCACTGCCACATGAATACTGCAGCAGTGATTCATGTAACAGCAATCAAGCCTGTCCGCTATCATGGCCAGGATACTGTTGTTGCTGCCGCGCACTCTGCGCACCAGGGACGCGCATCTTTCTCTCAAAGTGGCATGAAAACAATCAACTCGCGCCTCTGCAAACATGCCTGAGGCACTGCAGTGTCGCGGCAACCCCATCAGCATCCTAAACGCATTGTTGTATTGAACACGAAGGGCATTGTAAGCTTTCTGAGTGTACTTAGCCCACAGGCTGCACGCATAAAAAGAAGTGCAAAAGGCCCTAAAAAGGGTAATCTTAACATCACTTGATATGCGCGCAAACCTGCGAGCCACCATGTTTGCTTTTACTGACAATGCCCTTCGCGCCCTCTCAATATCTTCATCATCTTTGAGGTCGGCGGCAATTATATGCCCAAGATACTTGAATTTAAACACCCTCTGTAGTTCCACGCCATGGAGAGTAATGGGTGGCACATACATTGGGCACTTACCTCCGGCTTCAAAAACCACCCTGCAGGTAATAGTTTTCCTTTTAACTTCGTTATAAATACTACTACCGTCGAAACCATGGATCCTGTCTTTGTTTTTTCGATATAGAAAAAAAATGACAGAACGCATAATTAAGTTTAGTCCTGTCAATTATGTTAAGTCGTGTTATAGGTACCGTATCACATGTATACCTATGCCAAATTATAGCTTTCTAGTACCTACTAAGTCTGAGATTAGCCGCGTACAGACAGACGGACATGGCGAAACAATAAGGGTTCCTTGTTGGCTACGGAACCCTGTATTAATTAAACCACACCATTTCCGAAGAGGTGTCCACAATATCTCTGAACGCGATAGTACAACTGAAACGCTGTAGCGACAACGGTTTCACGTCCATTTTGATGTAATATCAAATGAGCAATCCGCCAGCTTGTAAACGGGTTCCCAATGCTTGGCATTGTTGCATGATTAGTGACTGGCCCAGCGTGTGAAATAAAAAGTAGATAGCATAGTTACCTGGTAAGGCAAGTGTATGCAAAGCCTGCGTTAGTGTGGCGACTAGTGCCGCACGATGTTGCAACAGGGCCGCGGTGCGCTCTGCCGCCGCCGCTGTCTCCGCGCGTAGCCTACCCGTCGCAGAACTGACCTCCTCCGCGTGTCTTTGCAGGATGGCGTTCTATATAAGCAAGTGTATGATTGAATGCTATATTCCTTAACCCATTAATTTCTTTAAGGAATAAGTCCGCCCTTGCCTTTTGTTATTCTGTATTTTGTGTTTTATTTTAATTTTTCTGTGCAATAAAGTGTTTATTCATTCATTCATTCGTTCATACTCCTTAACCCAACTTGAATAATTACCTGTTGTTCATAATCAGAGTTCGCTTTCCTCAACTGCCTCAGTTCTGATTCTCGAAGCTTGTTGTGCTGAAGGAACTGCTCGGTAAATATTGGAATATCTGTATCACCTCCAATATCTTCACCCTGAAAATAGTCTTGGATTTAATGGTTCGCTTGTCTAGCCTAATTATTTAATAAAAGTTCCAAAGTTATTTTAGCTTTTGAGTTATGGACTAAGAGCCGAAGCCCTTAAAGATCAGGTAACTGTATCGTCAATGAAACTCAGGTTAACACTTACCTGAGACCCCCTTTTGCCAAAATCGTCAAACTGGCAGGCCACATTCAGGAGCAGTTATGGGAAGGAGGCAAGGCTGTATGTTTATTATCCAGACTTTCAAACTTGGTAGAGTGGTTGCGGGGATTGGGGAGAGTGAGAGAAGTAGAACCAAAGGGTCTGGATACTGTGTCGCAGCGTTTCCCCCCCTCCCCGCCATAACTCTGGAACCACCAGACACGGCAAGCGAGTTGGACGATTTTGGCAAAGGGATGCTTCAGGTAAGTAAGTATTTATCTAATATCCAGAGTTTCATTGACGATAAAATTAAGTAACTTTCGAGGTCGTCAGCTATTGGTACATTAAGCTGCAGCGGAGGGACTGCTTTACTTTTTCTTATCAATTAAAAATAGGAAGGAGTCCTTCGAAAAAAAAAAAAGATGGAACAAACGCCATGCCTCAGCAGATTTAGGTTGCGTTCCTAAACGCCCGGGTACATGTAGAATTTACCTGTCAACCGTTCCACAACCACCCGAGTGAAAACGTACAATACATAAACCTTGTCAGAAATGTAAAATTCACTTTGACAGTTTAAATGTTACATTTACCCAGGCGTTTAGGAACGCTACCTTAAAAGACAAATAATATAATGAATTACAGAAGCAGGTGTGATGCATGGCCGCGGTCTGGGGGGCGTCTGTTGGCGGACAGTAGGTGTCGGTTGTACTGAACTTGTGTTACCATTTGCTGAGGGCACGTTCTGCTCTGAGTTGACTTGTGCAACAGGCGTGACTGAAATGCAAACAATAATTTTTAACCTCCTAAAACTAAAATCTCATGGAATAAATAACCGCCCGTTGCAAAATCGCACAATGTCAAAAAAATATTCATGAAACTATGATCCATACTGTAACTTAATAATCCATATGAGGACAGTGTTCTCTGCCTATCTCTCTGCGCGAGAGACATGAGTATTATGTATGTAAGAAAATTCCTCCAGGGGCAAGCAGGCTAAAGCTAGAGCTGTATTTTGTGTTTCTTTGTCTATATTTAAATATTTTACCAGGATTAGGAGTAGCACTTTCAGCCGCGAGCTGGTTGTGTTTCACCTTCTTAGAAGCTACAGGGGCTGCATCTTTCTGTTCTAGTTGTTGTTTCCGAAATTCCTTGTAGGCATCGGTCTTTTTGTATTCCGCCCACTCTCTGATATACCTGAAGAATATGGATACCTATATAGAACTATTGTTTTAGAAAAACACTTGTACTTATCCACATATCCAGTAATATGTGGATAAGTACAAGTGTTTTTCTAAAACAATGTTTTATAAATTCCACCAAGTGCCAACAATCACTAGCATCTACTATATAGAACTATTATTATTTTATACTACACCTGCTCGGAAAGTACCTTCTTACTTTTTTGAAAACGATGCAGAAAATACGTCATTACTGTCATACAAATATGCGGGCGGAAAAAGTCTTTGAAAATCCATTGCTAACGTGCTGGCAGAAAAAGTATATGCAAATCTATTAACATTATATCATTGCAGTATAGAAACGCAGAAATAAAAGTAAATCTGGATGTGAGGAGCTCTGAACCGGGAATCGAACCCGGGACCTCTCGCTTGCCGGGTGATTGCTCTAACCTCTGAGCTATCCAGGTCTCAACACAACTCGTGAATTTACCAATGTGCTTTCCCGCTTTCTTGTGAAATCTATTGTTGATGTGCTGTTTTTTTTTTAATATAGCATGAGCAAATGGCCAGTATCAGTGTAATGTTGGATTGGTTCCTTAGGAGTGTAGGTCGCCCTTTAAGCTAAAAAAGGGGACACATATTTGCAACATAAATGAAGAATTTTAGATTTTCGTTTTTTTATATACCTTTCCTTGTCTTGATCAGCAGCATTTAAGTACTGTTGTTTTTCATCAGCAGGCAGCTTGCTCCACTCACTGGCTAGCTGTCGAGTCACTTCAGCAAATCCAAGTGCTGGATGGTCAGCTCTTAGCTGATCACGCCGCTCATTCAAGTACCTCACATAACCTGTAATATTGATGTTCCAGTTTGATGATTTATTGTCTTGATGGGTAGGACTTTTTTTTGGAAAATAATCTTTTATTATATCATTGAGTAGGGCATAAAGTGGTTGGGGTGTGGATAAGGGAGCACTATGGGAAAAAAGGCTTAGAAAATTTTTGCTTGGGCCCAGCCTAGTCGTAGTGTCGATAAGGGGGTACTGAGGAAAATGTTCTTTCAATATATCTCGGTAAAAAGTAGTCATATAAAAAAATTTCATAACATAAAGATACAAAAAAAAGCAGCTCAATAGGATGCCCAAATAAACAATTTTTTTAATATTCCTCAGAATTACGTACAATAGCACCCTAAAATGGGACTTGGAAATTTTCACAATAAAAAACACTTTTTATTTGTGCATCTCTTGGAGATGCTCTTTGTCAACAGTTTATGTTATGTGTATCTTTTTCATGAGACTAATGTACACCGAGATAAAATTAATAAAAAAATGTATGAGTTGATGTTGAGGTGGGACGCCCACTGGGCTCAGGCGGATGGTCGGCTCTCTATTTGGAGCTATTTCATCCAAAATGTATGAGTTACATCTCTTTCTAACATATCTCGATAAAGGTAAGTCTTGTGATAAAGACATATGAAATAAAATGATTAAGTTACTTTTTTTTTTTTGTTTTTTCATCCTCTCTTATTTACACTCTAAGGGGAAAGCTGGCGGCGACGGAAAGTGAATAATTTTCCAGTTTGGTATCGTGCCCCCTTATCAACACTCTCTCTGACTAGTTACCAGGGCTTGAAATCGAAAAATTGATGGCAAGTATTAAAAACTCTTTTAGTTTCTGTAAAAAAGTCTAGTCTTTTGCTTAAAATAAAACTGAGTAGATTCTAATTATGTTTTAATAATTGTAATTATACTAGTAGTTAACCCCGAACTGTGAACTCTTGATTCGAACTTTACTGATTTAGCACATGTTCTAACTTAAGTTCTTTTCGTCTCATTTACTTGCCTGTCCATTAGCAACGACTTTAAAAAAACATGCTATTTTGTAGAAACTTCACTGTGAAATTTATCACATGTCAGATGTTTGAAGTTGTATGGTGAGTTGAGTAATTTGCTTTTAAAATAAAATCCAGGCAGAGCCCAGTCTTTAAATCTGGTCTAGACCGGATTTATCCTAACTCTGACCCATAAAGTTTTAAGAAAATCTACTGCCTATAACTTACTGCAATGTTGAATAAAAATAACTAAGAAACAAATGTAATGTTTTAAGTGAGTGTTTTTTAAACACCATCAAAATTTACCAGTAAGAGGCTGTCTTGGAGCAGTCTCATCACGGGGCGTTTTTGGTTTCCTCTTTTTTGGCTTTTTAGGTGACTGCTTCTGAGGCTCCTTGGGCAATACGACAGGAGCACTTGCCTCGTCGATCAACTGACCCTGTGGATGTTTTAGTGATTCCAGGTCCAACTTTGGGGAGTGAGGTGTTTCCTCACTTTGAACTGAATCTACCTTTGGCTGTGCTTGAGATGTATTTCCCTCCATACTTGTACAAAACTGATAGTCGTTCCCAGACAGCTAAGGCGATCAATAAAAGTAAGGTTATGTTTTAGTTGAATTCTCTTTGCAGGCAATTTTATGTATATCGCTGAAGTATGTAATGTAATAATAGCTAGATGCTTATTTCATTACAATTTACGTAATTTAAAACCCCTTAGAAAATATGAATCTTCCTTTATAATTACATTCAACAAGATTGCAAGCAAAGCAAACAACAACAAACATAAAATGTCGCGTTTAACACAGGCGAATTTGCGAATCGAGCAGAGCAGATTCAATAATGCTAGATTGCTAAATATTTCCAAAAATAGTGCAGCAATTGTTATTTTTTTCTTCATTAGAATTTAAAGAAAAAGTTTTTTTTCTTCATTTCGTAGTTGGGCCATTAGCAAAAAGCTTGTATAGGTGTACCCTCAGAATAAGGATTAGCGTTTTTAGGGTGTCACAGCACAGAACATTAAAAAAATTTTAGTTTGGAATTTATGCCTGTTAACAAAGATTTAAATTTTTATTCCTCTTTCTACATTAAATATTTAAAATAATAACCGTTTAATACAAATCTAGGCTTTCAAATCTCCAAGTATTTAGTAATTAACTATAGTAAACTAGCAAATTTTTCCATGTCCCATGCCCACTTTGATAAATTCAAATTAAATTTGCGATTGACTCAATTTTTTTTTGCTGAAAATATTGGTTCATTTCAAAAAGTATATATGTTTCTTGAGATATTTCAAGGTTTATATAATATGTAAGGTTTATATAATTTAAATTAACGAAAAATTTATTAAAATCTAAAAGGACACATTTCACGCAAAGTGGAAAATTCCACTCCGAAACCAAGATATTTCAATTATCATAAGCGAAACATATCACTTTGGAATTATTCTTAGGTACCTGGCTACCTTCTTGTTCAAATCATACCTCTGTCATTGCAAACAACAACGTGCTAGCAAAAAGATTGTTTCCGTGCCACGACCCCTAATTTATGAACACGGCCCTGAAGTGCGTTCATTAAATAACCTAGGGCTGGGTAGGAACACTGGGGTTGTAACGCTGAGTTTTTGAACGGGTTTCGTCGTGTTGCGACACTCCAAACGTCAGTTGTCATTTTTGCATTATATTTAGTATAATAACGTTGAGAGGACCCCCTCTGTACGAAATTTAACGTAAATATATCAACTATAACGTTGAGAAGAGCCCCTCGATACGAAAATTAACGTGGATGTCAGGTGACGTTTAGAGCCTATACGAACCTTGCGAACCCTGCTCAGAGTTGGTGTTGAAAAATTCGACACCAGTGTAGCGACACTGTCATTTTTGAACGGTCGGTGTTGAGACGCGAGTTCATTTTTGAACAGGTTAGTGTTGCGACCCGAGTAGGAAACCCAACTCGGTGTGAGTTTATGAACGACTATCTGTGTCGCACGCTATCAGTAGCCGTTCATAAATTAACACTTTCGTCAGGTTCCAACACTGACAACAGGATAGCGTATACAATTTTCAACGCGTGCAACAGAGATGGCATTAGAACCAGTGTCGCGACCCCTAGTTCATGAACTCGGTCCTGTGGTTTGAGTACTCGACCGCTACTCCCGACCTATGCTCCCGATAGACCCCCGTTCATGAATTAACACTTTCGTCAGGTTCCAACACTGACAGCAGGATAGCGTATACAATTTTCAACGCCTGCAACAAAGATGGCACTAGAACCCGTGTCGCGACCCCTAGTTTATGAACGTGCCCAAGTCGCGGGTTCAAATCCCGTAGGGACATATTTGAGTTCGGTCTGTGCTTCAGAAAGTACGTTAAGCTGTGGGTACATACATATTTGTTCCCGTAGTCACTGAGCAAATAAACGATAGCGCCATCTTACCACCACCCATCACGCTTTGACACAATAATCTAATTTCACAGAATTAACACCTCTGCCACTCCTTCAGGGATTCATGTCGTGACGATGTATACGTATATGTCGTCGGCAATTCGTAAAATTGGGCATATCATATTTCTGTTAAAATAAGGGGGGTCTCATGGCTTCGCTTCGCTCAACTCTCAAATTTATTTACATGTACACTTAACACGCTCTTCCTCGCTCCGATCATTGCACCTATTTTTGACTTTTGGTGAAAGATTTTCGTTTCATACTTTACGATCTGCCCAGTATAGATGCTGGGTTAGGTTGGCTGGGCTGGGCCCACCACCTCTTTACATTACTTTTCTTAGCATTTCTCTGTAGTACCTACAAAGGAAAATATTTAAATGGAAAAATTAAAAATAATATTATTTCCAATTATTTTTAATGTACTGTCCTATTTGATGAAGCCCCTCCTTTCCACTACTTCCATTTAAAAATTCCATTTCGATCATGAATTCATTTTCCTTTTTGAATATTTTAATAAAGGCATGGTTTATCGGTTTACACAATTCTTCTGCTTCTTCTATGACTTTCATGCAAGAATGGCTTGCAGCAGGGACAATAATAACTGAACTTAGCACTTTCGCCTCAGCTTTACTTATTTCTTCATTACTTGTTGTAGCTTGGATATCTTCATCAGGATTGACAATAATTTTGCTATTATTGATTGTAGTAGAACTTCCATTGTCTAGTTTTACTTTCTTAATTCCTGCAGTTTCAATTCTTTTTATTAGTCTTCTTTTTCTTCTTTGGTTGGCCCAAGTGTTCTCTTTTGCAACAATGTCCATTGAAACGCAATTTCCTCTTTTATTAATAATTCTATAAGTAATTTTGAGGTTGTTTAAAATGGACTTTAGTTTTTTTGAAACAAAATCTATGTTATAGGGTATTCCTTCTATAGGTGGTAGTTGATATAAAATTGGGGTGGTTTTTTTGCGAGGCTTGTCTCTAGGTGGAACTGCAAAAGATAAGACCATTTACTTTTAGTGTGTCAATAAAAAGCACATCATATTACAGTAAAACAAAATATTAATTAATAGCACATACCCAACTCATACAAATTGTAATCTTGGAAAGTCCAAGCCAAGCCCCACCGTGTGACTCTTCCTTGACAAAATTCAGTATGTGTGTGAAAGATACCTTCTTCTCTAAGGTCTTGTAGCAACTCTTTTAAATTATATTTATGACCAACCATAGTGGTGAAAATTCTGAAAACAAAAACTCAAGTAAGTATTTAATGCTGATAAATCAAAAATGTCTACTCAATAATTGAAATTTTTTACTTACGTGATTTTGTTTTTATATGCTTTGCTTTCACTAATGAGGCTTCTTATGAACTCCAGTTCGCCACCTTTAGTGATGAGTTCTTGAGGGGAGCCAGTAAAAGCGTTATTGGGTTGAGGCCTTAAAAAAAAAAATGGTTTAATCCAGGGTGGCATTAAAATTTGAACATTGTTATCAAGTGCTGATACTGGCAGCAAGACACACTTGCATGTATGTGAAAGAGAGTGCGTTGGAATGTGTCTAAGAATGTAGTTCTCCATGCCGTTAACTGAAATATATTTATACTGGTTGGAATTTTTAAAGCAGGATCTTTTTTTATAGTTTTAGGGTTCCATGCCAGAAATTGAAAAATGGTTCACTTTGTTGTCCATCTAATAAATAAAATAAAACATAATTTATTTGTCTTTACAATTGTTCTAACATACAAAATACAATAGATATAAGTGAAAAGACAAAATGGTTTAGGCTTGGCATACAGCTAGCTGACACACATGCAGACGGCGCCGATTTTCAGCTCAGCCTTGTAATACTGCATGATGAAACATATTAGATTAAATAAATATTAACTATAAAATAAAATAAAAAAAGAAAAAAACCTACAGTTTTATGCTAAAACAAAAAAAAGGATCTAGAAAATACTAATTTTAAATTTTTAGATGGAACATGTAGAGCCTGAGACTGTTTCAAGAGTAGCCATCTGCTACACTTAGTGCGGAAAGAGCCTAGTGACTTGACATGTAATACTGGTGGTGGCAGCACATTCCAACATTTAGATGCAACTATCTTGAAGCAGTCCCTGGTATTGGCAAGAGTAGTTTTGGGAGTCTTAATTATGTTTCTATAAGATGTAGATAACCATGGTAATTTCTTATATATGAAGGAGTTTTAGTTTTTAATAATCCGTCAAGACACTTTTGCTCGGGCCCAGTGATATCAAGTTAAAATTGATATCTCCTACAGAAGTCTGCGGCCCTATAATTCTGTAAAAAAATAAGGCTTTTAACTCAATGCAAAAAGTTATTGCCCTTTAATTAATAAATTAATAAATTAATTAATGATTTTCATACAAGTTTGCTCACCATGAAAACCTATAGGGCACTTCCAGTTGACTTAGAAACTTGAAATTTTGTTCACATGTATGTAGGTCTTATAGCACACATATAGGGAAAAATCTAAAAGTTACCTATATTTAATTATATAAGAAGTTATGTATTACCAACTTAATTATACCCGTTAGATGCATAGAGTTAAGTAGATTGTAAGTGTCAAGTTAACTTGGTTAATAACAATTGCAAGTGTAATATGTATGTCTTTTACCTCAGGGTCTTACTCCTACTCACACTTGACCAGTTTTTTTTAGGTTGGTAAACTATATTATTATTATATCAGTGTGAGGTGTTACGTTGTCGCGTAAACGTCTTCACTCGCCCAGATGAAGGCAGTCTAAATCTGCTGAAACTGGTCTGCTTTCCCGATCAGAACACGTATTGAGAAGAGCCGTTTTTATATAAATCATACATTATTATATTTACCTGGCCACACTTCTTGACTCACAGAGCTCTTCAACACTGCTATAAAATGGTGGATTGCACATACAGAAGTCATAGACTTTATCATCTTGTACAGATAATAAATGGTTGATTACTGAGCCTGATTCATTGTGTTTTACTGAAAAGAGAGTTTATTTGTTGGATATAAGTTAATTTAACAGAAAAAGTAATGGAACTTATAGTCAGAACTTACAAGTTATGAAGTCCTGTAAGTTATTTTTTTTTACATTTTCCTCGGCTTTACTAATACTTTCTTGATCAGTTTCTGTAGCTACCATGTGCCACTTGTTCTTGACTGCAGCTAATAATGGATAAATTGCACAAGCTCCTGTACCTAAGAAAGAAATATACTTTCAAGAGTGTGCCAGTGTAAACAGAAAGAAGACATATGAAAACTTTTCATACCTATATCAACACCGTAAACATCCTCAGTTCTATGAATAGAGTTTATGAGATCCTCTAACCACAGGATATAATTGAGACGAAGAGGCAAAGTAGGGACGAGCCTGTCTACTGGGATTTCAACTTCTAGGTTAAAATCTGATTTGAGCAGACACTTAGTGAGAACCCTTAGAGATAAAGGGTCCTTAAAATCTATGTTTACTTTACCAGACACATCCTGAAAATTACTTTAGAAAATCAATCGTAAAATAATAAAATACGGAAAACTTTAGAAATTTTTCTGCCGAGGTTACTTACTACTTTAGCAATACTGGAAAACTCCAAATATGTGCTAGCCAGCTTAGCAAAATTTGGAGGATTTCTGTAAATATTGCGTGGGTGCATATATTTATTCATAGCCATTTCTTTTACAATAATATCGCAATTATTTTGAAAATAACCACAAAGTTTGTGATTTTCTCAGGACATGACAGACAGTTTTTTTTAATGGTTTTACGGCTCTGGATGTAAGTCCTTTTAAACCAATCGTTTTTATTATTTACACTTTGTGAGCACTTTATATGCACATCGTTTTATCACTTATACAGTAATATTTACATTCAAATTAATAGTTTATCCACTGTGTTTTTTATTATATTTAAAGAGAGGCATAAAGAATTTTGATTCAGTTAATAAGGCGTGTTGGAACATCACTATTACAATGCATGATTTCATGCTGGGTTCCGTCCGAGTCACGACATAAATCGATTTTCAATGCATGTGCTCGTAAAGGCCCACTTTTTATGCATCAAAACCGAACAGAAAGTCGATTATTTTGCCCTAGGGCTTTATTATTGTTATTTTTTTTAATTTGTTTGCAATGGTTGGCTAACCTGCAGCCTTTCCTGTGTTCCATAGATGTTATACTTTTTTTCCACTGTTTAACGGCTCTGGATACAATCCTTTTGAGCCAATCATAATTTAAAGTTCACAAGATTATATTTGTTTTCATTTCCTCACACTATGCATTGAAAAACGTAGTATGATACACGGGCGTAAAAGCAATAAATTACTCAGTTACGTTTAAAACACGAGCGTAGCGAATTAATTTTGAATTAATTAATCCTCGTAATTTATTCCTTTGCGCCCTTGTAGCATAAACTACTATTATATATCGCGTCTATCGTCATTCCGAGTCACCGTTAAGTTAGCCGATTAAAGATGGGCGATTATGAATGACAGAAATCGATTTACTCGTCATAGCAGTCATTAAGAGTTTCGAAAATATAATCGAATATGTCGAAATTTTAGCCTTTATTACTCAAAAGAATAAGTATCAATTTTGGAATGCGTACGGAATTTTTGACGGCGTTTGAAGCCCAAGCCTATCTTATGTATTGAAACTATAGTATTATGATATTATTATCTATGGCGTGAGTGAGTAGCTCAGAATAAGGAATACAAATAGAAGCCTGGCTAAAATAATCCGCGGAGAAAGACACCTATCCTTGATTTTATTACGATATTATAGTGCGTTAGAGAGAGATGGATATGTATTAGTTTTTTCTTAATTAGGTAGGTTGTCACTAGTTCGTTGCTTTGCTAGTGATGTAACAATGTCAATTTTTGACTACGATAAATAAACCAAATCGAAATGAACCGCGACCAATCTCCTTACCACACATCATATCGTATCAAAGTGTGAAAAAAAAGAGAATGCAGGAGGCACCGACCTTTCTGGTGACATCCTCTTGCTTTGGAAGGAGTCCAAGAGAATTAATAGCAAAGTGGTCTCTGTCTACCCCAGTGGGACACATGTTATATTGTGTAAATAAGGAATTAATAAAAGGATATCTTTCGTTTAGCATAATATTTTTTATTACTATATCGTAGGCAGGTAGGTACATAAGTTAAGTCCAAAATTGTGCTTGTTTCTAGTACAAAAATTGCTGTAGCTTGTATCAGAGATACAACCGTAAACTATTTAAGTGGATACTTTTTAAGTCGCCTCTTAACTCAATCAAATAGATGTTCGTTGATGTCGCGTCTTTGTTCAATCAAGGAAGAAGGAATTAATCGCAACAATAGAAATCATAATAATCATAGACTTATAGGATTCGTAATAATAATATTATGTCAATGATGAGCGATGACAGCGCAATTACTACAGAGGTAATTTCATTTTTTTTTATTTCTATCAAATAAACATCAACTTATCTTGAATAAAAACTAATAACAAATAATGAACGATTAAAATACCTAATAACCTGTAATAAGAAATCAAATTATGCGCAGTTCAAGTCAATAAGCATTCCCAAAATTCATTTCACGATAGAACTACCCTGTCAAAGTACTTTTATTGTCAACCACTAAGTACGAAAATGTCTTGATCTGCGGAATTTCTTCGTGAAGTCGATCACGGCAGTAACGTGAACGAACAGGCCTTTCAGAACGATTTGCGAACATAGAAGTATGCACTTTTCTAAACCACAGACATCCATAGGTACTGGTTCTGTTGCCTAAAATTGAAAAATTATCGAGTTAATATACTATAGTATAGTACAAGCACGTACCTACAAACAAGATTGATAATGCAATTATACATAATTATTTAAAGGTTACCAATGTGTCTGTATCTGGTAAATATAACGTTGGTAAGGCATCTGCTTTTAAAAGTCTCCATTTTAAATTTTCGTTTGGTCTAAAAGAATCCGACGTAAAGTGTTTCGAACAAATATGACCGCTTTTTTTAATTGCCCAATTTGGTCAAATTATTCGTCTAAGCCATTCACTTTTTAATTCTTCCCTTTTTGGAAATCTGTAACAAAAAATATAGCGATATTTATTCGGCATTATTTTTCTTTTAACTCGCGCTGCAATGAGGGATTTTCTTTTCTTTTTTTTTTACTCTTCCCTAGTCGCTGGATAGATGGCGCTGAACTTGGTAAGTTACTGCAAGGAACGGAACGTCACATAATTTTTTGATTATTGCACTTGGATGTAATTTTGAGATCGTACAACGAAACGTACATAAAAAAGTAATTAATGTCATTGTCACATCACATCACAATGACATTTTGAAAATAAATAAATAATAACAACAAGGAAAAAGAAAAAAATAATTAGCAGTCTTTTTATGAGTTTTCTAAGCCAGAAAGAAAATGTCCCAAGAGAAAAAGAAGAGAAGTCTGTGCCTTGTGGATTTGTATTAAAATGGAGGCATACATCTTTTTCCTAAAGATGAAAGTCGTAAAGCGCAATGAGTACAAGCCATGGTACATTTTAAACCTGGACGGACCATAACAAAGCTTTTGCACATAATATGCTCAGCACACATGTCATCAACCAACGAGCGTATGTGACGTGACGTGACGTGACGCAATGTTTTTTTTTCAATCGTTTTGGCTTTGGCACCTAGCAACGTAGTCAGTTCAACACCATCTACAGAGTTCTGGGAAACTATGTTTTTTTTTTAATACTCAAAAAGAAAACCTCTCATTAATCTATTATCCTTTATGCACGGCTGCCGCGGGAACCAATGTTCGATAGTTTGCCACACGGACTTTAGTACATCACTATACGAAAAAACATAACCTCTCGTAGTCGGCAGAAAATCTATATAAAACAGGCAAATATCGGTGTAGAATTGAACACGAGTATGATTTACAAGAACTACGAGTACTATTATTGTTACTGAGTTTTAGGTATGATCCTGCAACTTATTAACATAAAAACTATCAGAACTCACCGATGAAATGATATTGCTTCATTGTTGTTTTCTTTTCTTCCTGTATGTGATTTACAGCCTTCAATCGCACAAGACATTTTATTACAATGTTAAAAAAACAATCAACACAAAAAAT
The DNA here is from genome assembly GCA_934047225.1 of Ypsolopha sequella. Taxonomy (NCBI): domain Eukaryota; kingdom Metazoa; phylum Arthropoda; class Insecta; order Lepidoptera; family Ypsolophidae; genus Ypsolopha; species Ypsolopha sequella. The sequence goes on from OW203996.1 coordinate 19,043,764, forward strand.
CACACTTTCACGAATTTTGAGAGGAAGAGCACCAAAATATTTAATTTCTCTCGGTGAAGCTGTAAACTTTCGCAAAATGCAATAGACATTGCGATGCCACCAAATTAAGATGTGATGCACGCAACGTACGATATTACAACACAACGATACAATGATGAGACATATTTAATTTGATGGTGTTATAATTTTTAAAATACATCCAAATTACATCCATCTGACATTTGTTTGGTTCAATCTAGTGACACACCAGGAAAAAAGATAAAGTAAGTGCGGTTCGTCGTTTCATTCACTCGTACACAGGAGTAATTTACGTTAGATGAGTACAATGGCTAATGCCCAGTTCTGATTTTAGTCAGGCTTCTATTTGTATTCCTTATTCTGAGGTTTTAGCACTATTACAGTCTATTCCAAATAATTCCAATTACGAGGTTACATTTGACACTTCTAAGAACGTAACTGCGCACGTTTCACATAAATTGAAAAAACAAACATTCCTTATTTATGACAGTAAATCAGTTTTTTAAATAACCACAATCAATCCAAAATATTATAACTTACAATTTATTTACAAACACAATCTTTGAAAGACCGTGTATGTACAATGTGTCAAATTTAGTCCCTATTATAGTTCAGATACTCCAATAAACTACAGAGTACCGCAAGGCAGTGTTCTCGGACCTACACTATTTCTTGTTTATATTAACGACTTATGTCAGCAAACTTTGTCGAATTGTAGTATATTTTTCTTATGCTGATGATACCGCATTGATTTTTCATGGCAGGAATTGGCAACAGGTATATATGCATGCCGAGAACGGTCTTCGTATCGTTAATTCCTGGCTAAAGCACAATTTACTGTCACTAAATGTTTCAACTACGAAATGCTTAGCTTTTTCTATTTTGAAAGAATTCAAACCTCCAAATTCCTTCTCATTAAAACTCCATTCCTGTTCCAACTCCAATGAGGGCTTTTCAGACAGCATTAAAAAAAAAATAGTTCAGAGTGCGATCAATAGACGGCGCTGACGCATGCTCTCATGTCAAAAATATACAGTCTTTTCTATGGTTCCTGATTCAGTGTTGCCAACTTAGGGAATTTGCACTAAAACTGGTGGTTTAGAAACCCATTTTAGCGGAGAAATATTGTTTTTAGTGGCTGGTTTTTTTTTGTGGATTAGACTTTAGTTGGTGAAAAAAGACACTCTAGCACCAAAACATTTAAAGTTTAATTTAAGTTACATTATCCAAAGAATTAGGTAATTAATGCTATTTCATTATTGATTTTTCCACATTCTAACGCTTATGTGGAAAATAGTACTATATAATATTAAATATATTGAAATCTTTATTATAATATATAAGGTTAGGTCTTGTCATAGAGTAGATTTTGTTACGTCATACATTTTTGAAATTAGAGCATACGTCAGCGCCATCTAGTTCATTTTGGTGAAACTTGACTAAGAGCTGTCATGAAAAGCCCTCATTGTTGTGCGTGCCCTCATATTGAGAGAGTAAATACCATTAAATACTTAGGCATTATTTTTGACGATCAACTTAACTGGTATTCGCATATTAATTATCTCACTCTAAGAATACGAAAATTAATTTTTATCTTCAAAAAGCTAAGACGTGTCGCTCGACCTACATTGCTAACATCCATTTATTTTTCCTTAGCTAGATCTGTACTTACGTACTGTATCCCTGCGTGGGGAGGTTCATGTAAAACCAAACTTATTGAATTAGAAAGGGCACAGAGATCATTGCTAAAGCTTATGCTCTTTAAGCCATTTAGGTTCCTGACTCATACACTTTACTCCACTTATGCATTGTTAACCGTTCGGCAATTGTACATACAAAGATTAGATCTAATACGACATCGTAACCTACCTTATGATCCCCTGGTTATGAATCGGAGAAGACACGATCGAGTTATCCACCACACAAACTATAAGACAGCATTCGCAGGCAGGCAATTTCAAATACTCGTATTATCATCTCGTTTATACAAAAAGATAAATAAAATATTGAATGTTTATCCTCTTACACTTCAAGAGTGCCAAAATAAAGTAAATTCATGGTTAAAAACCTTAGATTATGAAACGACTGAATCGCTTTTACTTACTCAATCTTGAGTTTTGTGGCAATGACATTAACCAATCCTTATAAAATATTCACATTTACACACCCTCCCTTCGAAGTATGTAATACACATTGATCCCAAGACCTTCGTCGTAGGGCTAAGGAGGATGGCGCACTTCTTAATTACCCGTATTCATAAGACAAACATACTCCCTACTCCTATACTCATATATACACAAACACACCCTCGCATACTCACACTCTCACATAATTCTCTCACACATCCACACAAATACACTCTCACTCACATCACCTCACATACTCTGGAATTGTAATAGTTTTGTTTTGTATTAGTTTCTACACATTTAATTGTAGTTAAGTTATATTAAGTTGTAATAATATTACATAAATATATTCTTGTGTATTTAAGAAAGTTAATGTAACTCCTAGAGAAAGAGCGGGGTTCCTATACTTCAGTTCCGTAACTACCACGGGGCCCTGACGTTAATACTGCTAATGTTAAAATTTTTGTAATGAATAAACGTATTTTTTTCATTTTTTATCGAACGTAATTTTCTTATTTATGGTAACTACTCGAAATAACTCTAACAATAAATCAGTAGCCCTAACTGTCCGATTATAGTAAATAGTCGAACAAGTCGAGTAGTTTTACTCGATTATTTTCAATGTGTCATGTCATGTCATTGCTAATTTCATTTCCGGTAGCCATTTTCTTGTCAGGCGCCATTTTCTTTCATGGTGAAATTCTTTTTGTGCGTCACTCACACACATTTACAGCGTAGCAAATATTATATTCATAAATTGCTCCGCAAGCAGTGTTATTATAAATCACAATGGTTGACCGAATTGACATGGCTTTGGACGATATAATACAGGCTACCAAGAAAGGCCCACGACCAGGTGGTGGAGCTGGACGCAAATTCGAGGGCAACAGACGACCGGGACGTGGCGGAGGCGGTGGATTCAAGAACGGCCGCCCAGGTGGTGGTAGTGGTGGTGGTGGAGGAGTTTTGAGAGGCAGAAATCGAGGCGGCGTATCAAAATCACCTAATTACTCAAGGGTAAAAATATAAATATTCATGATCGTATGGTTGCAAATGGCGGATGCATCTGGCAGTGACGCATCAAGATGAGGAAGTTTGCTTATTGAGAAAGTTGCGGTAGCAATACACAATAGCTACAGAAACATGCCATATGTTTCGTCGCAGTTTATTATCCCATCAAAGTTTTTATATCTACTACTAAACCTAGTATATTTGTTGTCCTTTTTTGGCTGTCTCTGACAACAATATCACCATATTGTCCTAAATTATCTCCAATGTCAGGACACTTTTATCACCTACCTACTTTAGCGCCAAACATGTCCAAGCTGGACAAATACACAGGCACAGCCTTGGTATTGATTTTTTAAATGGAAAAATCCAAGTTATCGAGCAATACTTGCACATTCTAGCCTCGGGGTCTTGCAAACTTATTGCCGTCAAATCATTCATCTATGCCCTATATGCGAGGAACTCGGGCATGCAGTTGTACAGGAGTAGCTCACAATATTTTCATCATCTCAGTGCTGCTGATCATCCTACTGTTGAGATCTTCAGTGTTCAATTGGTAGCCAGCATCCTGAGGGAAAGAAGAAAACATCTCCAGTGGTGTTTCCCAAAAAGTGCATAACCAGAACATTCAATTAAAACCAGTGATGAGTGGTGTAATACAGTGAATTGTGGTCACTCAATGTATTGTTTTTAGAATTTGTATTTGTTTCAATTTGTATTTAAAATTCAAAAATTGTATTATCAGGCTTTTGTATACTTACAAGTATTATGTAGCGACATGCACAACCAGTGTCTACGAAGCATGATGAGTGCAGCCAAACTCAGTCAGGCATCGCGAGGTCGGTTGGCATGCTCTATGAAGGACAACTATTTCAGGGTGATGTTAACAGCACATGGAAACATGACATGTTCAATGACTATGGAGAAGGCAGGAAGATCCAAAGAAGTGGTCCCATTACTACAGGCCCCACTAAATTATTAGTCTCAAATCTTGACTTTGGGGTTTCTGATTCAGATATTCAAGAACTGTTTTCGGAATTTGGCATGCTGAAGAATGCCGCTGTACATTATGACAGATCTGGCAGATCCTTAGGTAAACTATTGGTATAATAAAATTACTTCTGGAGTATTTAATTCTCGAACACTTCTGTGACATGTTTTTTCATTATTTTTAGGGACTGCAGAGGTAGTCTTCGACAGAAGGGCAGATGCTTTGAAAGCTATGAAACAGTACAATGGTGTCCCTTTGGATGGACGTGCAATGAACATACAGCTTGCCACATCAGAGATCAGCAGTCTTCGGGAAGGTGGTGGCCGTCTGGGAGGAGGTGGTGGTGGAGGCCCCATTAGAAGAAATTCAAACAGAGGTGAGTCATTTATATTATAGTATAGAAAAGCCTTATTGCAATGTTGCAAATACCATGTTATACTGTTGTATATTTTTTCCAGCGATAGGAGCAGGCAGGCAAGGTGGTGGTGGTGGTGGTGGACCCCGCGGAGGCGGAGGAGCAAGGCGGGGAGGCCGTGGAGGAGGAGGCGGTGGCACTGGAGGACCCCGCGGCAAGCGTCCCACACCCACTGCTGAACAGTTGGATGCAGAACTTGATGCATATGTTAAAGAAATAAAGTGAAATTCTGTAGTGCGCACTGTGTAAGAGACACTGAATGTGCAATAAGATGATATTAGAATGACTTTGGACACTTGTGATGTGATGCTATTAATTAATGACTACTATGATGGCGGTGACCCTTAATAGGGTTATGTTTGAGAACCGAAATGTTTGACTTTGTAATTACGCGTAATTAATTTCTCTTTAGAGATTAAATTTTCTTTTTATAATAAATAAATAAAACATTTCATGAAAATTATAGAGTTAGAGTAAAGGCTTGTTTTATTATGATAGAATTTCTAAATAGGTATGTGTATGTTTAATTGCTTATTGCAGTCAGATTAAAGAGAATGTATGTTGGAATACCATAATACTTTTATCGGTTTCGTATTCGAAGAGTGCCTAATGGGTCCCACTTTAATTCAATGCCATTTTTTATCTGACTTCTGATAATGTCTTCTGCCAAAGTTGAGTTACTTCTGCAAAGTTTAGTTAAGTAAAAAGATGCAGTGACTTTAAATATAACTACAGTCAATGAAAATTTATCTCATTGATCTTACTGGCGGGTGCAATAAAGTAGCATTCCTAAACATTTCATTCTAAGTTTATGTAAGTACTATATATTTTCAATCTGGTGGTTGTGGAATGGTTGAGGGATGATGACTATTAGCCAAATCAACAACTTTTTATGAAACGTCAAAAAGTTTTTTGTATGAAAATACTTAGAAGTGACGTCATAACTTTGCATTTTAAATTGTTTCAATGTATTGAAATTTTTAAATTGAACTTAATGCAAAATTATGAAATAAGAAGGCATTATTTTTGAATATCAATTTTACGCATACAAGTTTTAAATTTGTTGACAACCAACGCATCATCCCTACGTCTCTTTCATTACCCTGAAAATAGGGTTGTCGAGTTGGGGCTCTTGGCTCTACATGAGATATAGGTAAAAGTAAAAATTTCTTTATTATATAAAGCGTATAACAGACTATCCTTATATAGCTAAAACAACATAAATACAGAGGTAAGTCTTAACCAATAATTATGCTAGTAGGTCATATGACATACAATGTTTTTTCGTTTGGTCCCAACGTGTCGCACACACCTAAACCTGTAACACTGACTCAGTGGGACAAAAAAAAAGAAAATATCCCAGGCAATCACAGTTATTCGATGGGACAACTTTTTATTTTTATATTTTTGTATTTTTAAGAGTGATTAGTTTGTCCCAACGAGTCGCACTGTTATCTAAAGTAAGTAGTTATTAATGATCCAATGTGGCACTACCCTCAACAATATCCCCTTTGCCAAAGTTTAGCTGGTAGATAATACTTACTAATTGGTATTAAGCTCACCTCAGTTTTGAAATCATTGACCTCTGTACAATATTGTATTATTTCGTGCAATAAAGCATTTTTTTATTATCTAAGGTGGAGTAATATTTTCCGATCATAAGCGTAAGTTGTGTTTAGTGAGTCACAATAATATAGTTTGGTTTCTCAAATTGCTTATACGCTTGGAAAAACTGACACAAAGTGGCCGAGGCGGCGTCGGCGACCTCGAAGACATGGTTGTGTACGAACACCAGCATGACAGGCTACCTGTTGGTAAGTAGCAGTTCTGATTCGTATCGTAACAACCTGGAAATTTGCAGTTGTGGTCGCTTACGGATACTGAACATCCTAATTTTTTTTAGCGTAGGTTCATATCCCTTACATGATCCACCTGAAATCACTTATTTGTAGCCTATAATCACCTTCAGCACCCGTGGTATAAGCTTTAATCGCGCGCGACGCAACTTAGTTTAATCACAAGTGCGAGGAGCGTGACATGTTTTTGCGATTAAGGGGAACGAAAATACAAACAAATAAAATGTCAGCTTTCGGATGATTTTGTTGCAATAATTAGGTTACGTATAGCCATAAAAAAAATACATGTTTTTGGTTGAACTTTAAGGTATTCATTTTCCACAAACCACGTTAATCGATTCATATTTGTACTGTCAATGAATTTTTTTGTAACCCTCTATTGCACACTTCTTATCGATTTTGTTTCAGGTATCGCTTTCGCGATTTTGTTGGTTTTTTTTTAATAAAATTAGTGTGAATGATATCTATTCATTTTCCAAATACCACGTTATTCGGGTCAAAAAAAGCACCCCCTTTTTCCAAAAATACGTAAATCCACTGATGCAGTCAGCGGCAGCAAGATATTGTCAGTCTACGCCAGCTACGCCTAGCGTTGGCGCCCGTAAGACGTGGAACCTGTGCCCTTTTTTGCAAGCTATAAGTATCTCCCAAAACTACTTCAAAACACATTGAAATTAATTTTATAAAGTAATATTTCGAGGAGCATCATATTCCTGCCGTTAAAAACTCAACAAAATATGCGTATGAGTGATTTAGCTACATCGTGCCATAGTCATAACAACAAAACTGAATGAATTTGGAATGAATTCATACTTTTATGCGGGAAAATAATATATGTTACTCTAAAAGAATAATTTTGTGATCGTTATTGAAACCCAAATTAATTTACTTATACTTACTGAGATCTGTAACAAAGGTCAATGACCTTTTCGTGAAATTACCCTCTAGTATTGGCTCACCATTTCAGGTCCAATAAGTGAAGTTTTTTGCAAATTATATAGGTACACTTACTTGGGATAAATCGCCAAGCATTTAAAATATAGAAATTTATTTTGAAATATTTACAGTGCATGGCAAAATTATTAGATCGTAGATAATCCTGTCGGTACATGTTCAGGTTCTGTTACGCAAAATGAAAACAATGAAACTCTTTTAGGATTAATTTGTTATCCCTATGTTTGTCTGTCTGTCCGTTTGTCTAGACAATTTTTTCTGGGTAAAATTAATAAATACCAATATAAACGGCCCTCTATAGAGCTGTAAAAACATACTTGTGCGCGCAGCAACCCCGTTGATCGTCGCGCGCGGTTTCACGATTCGCAAAACCGTTCACAGTAGTCCGTGAACCCAAATTGGAATCAAGATCACAAAAAAGATTTAATGTAACTCCAATCCGAATCGAGTTGAGTTGAACCGATTCGACTCGGTCCAAACCGCAGTGTGTGGGTGCTTCGCACTTTTCGAGTAAAATACAGATAGACTCACCCGTAGATACGTTCCAGGAGATGTGAGCCGGTAAAAGTGTGTATATATGTGTATCCCTAGCTAAATTTGTTTATAGATAATAAAAATACATAAACTCAAATAAATTTTATATGTCGTACGGCTCCCAATGAGTAGGTATCCGACTCTCTTCCCGGTGCACTCCCCAAACAAATGGTCCGTCCGAGCGACGACGCCACTATTCTTCCTTTAATATGGCCGGCCCCACAAAGTCAAATATAAGTAGGTACGTAGCCGTTCTTTCGACACCGGAACAGCCAAAACCACACAAAACACTCACGGGAAAACGCAATACGTGGTAGGTACACAAGACTTGTACAGATTGTGATTAGTACACAAGAATTATCCCAATTTCAAAATAATTCTTTCAAAACAAAATATTGAACACCGATCGCGGTCAAGACACCAAAACGTTCTGATCTTACCGTAATACCCGACCGAGACGCCAGCCGTCCACATCTCGTCATCTACCCCCAGGTCAGGTATAATTTCGCACGCAAACATAATCTCGGGGGTCAATAATATTCGAGCTATTTCAAACAATCCCCCGTCCCGAGCCGAAAGATTCGGGTCGCTAATCAATAGGAAGGCGGGACAAAGTCGCGACGGCCCGCTTTATGACTGAATCTCCCACTAAGACCTCGGCTACCCTGGGAACACCATCCGTGCCTGGAAACAGATTAACAATGCGCCCCCGGCGCCAACACAAGGGCGGAAGGTTAGCATCCTTAATCAACACGAGGTCACCTACTTTTGGCGGATTCATTTTGTCCGTCCACTTGACGCGCTGCTGCAGAGTGTGCAAATATTCAAGATGCCAGCGATTCCAGAAACTCTGAGTGAGTTGCTGGAGCAATTGAAAGCGTGACAACCTAGTACCAGAGACTTCCCTCCAAGGGTACTCTGGCAGGGCGGCAAGCGGCTGACCAATCAAAAAATGGCCCGGAGTTAAGGCTTCCAAGTCATTTGGATCCGAAGATAGCGGGCACAACGGTCGGGAATTAAGGGCGGCCTCAACTTTCGCAAAGACGGTCGTGAGTTCTTCAAACGTGAGGATGGTCTCCCCAACAACGCGACGCAAATGAATTTTAGCAGACTTAATAACGGCCTCAAATATCCCCCCCCAATGAGGACAAACCGGTGGATCAAAACGCCAGGTTATCCCACGGTGGGCAAGCGCACGGCCTAAATTCGACTTCTGATCTTCCAAAAACTTATAAACGCTTTTCAAATAATTATCAGTCCCGTGGTAGTTAGTCCCGTTGTCGGATCTAATTAAAGTAGGGAGTCCCCTACGGGACACAAATCGGCTGAGGGCCGCTACAAAAGCTTCTGTGGTAAGCGCAGACACAACCTCCAAATGCGTAGCCTTAGTGGCAAGACAAACAAAAACACACAAATATGCCTTCACAGATCTGGCGTTGCGAAGCTGAGATGCTTTTACCAAAAATGGACCCCCTATATCCGTCGCAACTGTTGCAAAAGGTCTAGACTCCGAGACTCGGTCCGCAGGAAGGTCGCCCATTAAGGGCTGCATGGTTGAGGCCTTAAGTCTATAACAAGACATGCAACGAAAAATGACGCCTCGGACAAGTCTTCTAGCTGAGAGAATCCAAAATTCGCGTTGCAAAATAGACAATAACGCATTACATCCAGAGTGTGAGTTCTTGAGGTGACGATCCAAGGTCAGCAAGCGCACAAAGTGTCCATCCTTAGGCAAAAGGAAAGGATGGCGAACGCCATATGGCAGATGAGCATTCCTAAGCCTACCTCCCACACGCAAAAGACCTTTGCTATCAACAAAGGGGTTCAATCGCACAATAGCGCCCTTCAACTTAGCGCGACCTTCTCTCAGAATCTTTAGTTCTGACTCAAAACTCGAAGCCTGAACTACACGAATCCATCCCAGAAGCGCCTCCTGGCGTTCATCAGGCGAAATGAAAGGTAATGACAATTTATCCTGTGGGTTCTTAACATTATGACTCCAACGCTTAATCCAAGCAGTAACATTCAGAAGTTTGTCAAGTGAACTGTACTTGTTCAGCAAGACATCTGGATCGAAGGCTGGTTCGCTCTCAACTACGGCCAAACTAACAAAACCTATTACAGGTTGATCTAACGAGATCGGAGAACCTGGCCAAGTGGAGGCTGGTCCTTTAATCCATTCCGGTCCCCACCATAACGGATGTTCGATGATCTCGGGAGCTGGGCATCCACGAGAGGCACAATCAGCTGGGTTAATTTCTCCCGGAACATGTCTCCAAATCAATTTGATCTGCGAAGCCTGAATCTGAGAGACCCGATTTGCCACAAAAACTTCCAAAGTGTGAATAGGAGTTCGCAGCCAACATAATACAATTTGACTATCCGTCCATGCAAATACCTCGGTTAATGCTACTGAACGTCCCAGAGTAGCAACAACATGATTTAGAAGACGTGTTAACAGAGTAGCTCCTGACAACTCCAACTTCGGTATGGTCATACGAGACCGAATAGGAGCTACCTTACTCTTCGCTAGAACCGGAGAAATCAATACATTACCCACAGCGTCTTCACAGCGCAGATAGACTACGGCTGCATACCCTCGCTCCGAGGCGTCACAAAAACCATGTAGGCTGGCCTTATAGCCTCCGGATGGAAGAAATCTTCTGGGCAATGAAACTCGATTAATTGCTGAGAGTGATGCCACAAACTCCAGCCAATCCAAAAGTAGCTCTCCATGGAGGGGCTCATCCCAAGACAGCTGGGCAGCCCACAATTTCTGTAAAAAGCATTTAGCCCAAAATATTACAGGACTGATCCAGCCATTTGGATCAAAAGTTCGGGCGACCGTGGACAGCACTGATCGCTTGGACCAACTCTTTGGAGTCTGCAAATCCAAACAATAAGTAAAGATGTCCGGGACTGGTCTATACTGGACTCCAAGGACTGCTAGCATATCCGGATTCTCCGGATTCTGAAAGATATGAGGACTTTGTTGGTGCTCCTCGGGCAAATCAGCAAGGAGACGAGGTGAGTTAGACAGCCATTTTCGTAACTCATAGCCACCAGCCTTCATCAGACCTATCAATTCATCCCTCAGAACGAGTGCCTCCTCTTCAGACGCGGCTCCGCTACAACAATCGTCGACATAGACGTCTTCCTCCAAGATGGCCGATGCACGAGGAAACCTAAGTCGTTCCCTTTTAGCGAGCTCCAAGAGCGATCGAATCGCAATAAATGGACTAGACCTCAAACCATAGGTGTTAACCCTCAATTCGTACACCATCATGGGATCGTCAGGATTTTCTCTCCACAAAATCAACTGATAACGCCTGTCATCACGATGAATCACCGTCTGCCGAAACATCTGTCGTATGTCGGCAACAAACACGATTGCATGTCGACGGAACCCTGTGAGAATATCTCCCATATCCCGATGCAATTTTGGTCCGGTATGGAGACACTGGTTCAAGGACACACCTGAAGTGGTGGGCGCCGATCCGTCAAAAACGACCCTTATCTTTCCACCCGGACTCTTCAAGACAGCGTGATGAGGAAGAAAGTAATGCTCCACTGAGCGATAATCCAAGTTGGACACGGACATGTGACCCAAATCTTCATACTCACACATGAACTCGATATACTTCTTCCGAAGTTCGGGATCCCGTTTCATACGGCGTTCCATGGAGATCAATCTTCGTTCTGCCATTTGCCGAGAATCACCAAGTGGAGGACGATTCGCCAAAAAGGGAAGTCGAGTTACAAATTGACCGGAAGACAAACGACAAGTATTGTTCCGATAGAACCTTTCGCACTCGTCGTCGTCTGGATTCGATCGAGGCGTCGAAGGAACCTCTTCAACTTCCCAAAACTTCTGAACGGCATCTGAAAGCGTAGATCCAATACGCAGTCCATCCTCCTCAATAGATACGGTCGAAACCGGAAGGATAGGACCCAAGAACGATGCACCAAAAATAGTGGGAACCATTACTAGACCACCAGGCTGCAGAACTTTCCAAGAACCAACACAAAGCTGTCCTAAAACATTACTCCCCAATAGAAGGTCAACAGGACCTGGAGTATGGAAAGCAGGGTCAGCCAGAACTAAACCCGTAGTCAAACCCACAATAGATGGAGGAAGGTTTACTCGCGGATGATCACCCAATATATTTTCCAGAACAATGACTGGAACCTCAATTTTACTGGTTCCAGTTGACACATGCGAAATCGCCACACATGTGTGACCAATCCGATTGGTCACCTCAACATTTCCCACTCCATAAACGGGGAAGGGGGGTGGACCAATGCGAAGATTTAATTGGTTCACCAACCAAGCAGAGGCAATACAACCCTGGGCACCCGAGTCCAAACAAGCCCGGACAATGATGGAGTTGCCCGTCGGATCCCATACTCTAACAGAGACCGTGGGTAAAAGGATGGTCTCTGGGGTCTCTGCTGGGTGAACCTCGAATCCCTAGCGGCCATGGCCGTAGGGCGATGAATCTCTCCCTAAATTTGGGAGAGGTGGATACTCATCCGCCCTGTCGTCACCTCTATAATCCTGCACATGTGCTGGTGACGGAGGAGAAGGTCTATGAGGGACACGTCTTGGGGATGAGGGGTTCAAATTGCGACGTGCAGTTGAGTTCCCCGCCACTCTAAAATCGTCACCTCTAGGGGTAAACGACAGTCTACCCCCGCCCGTAAGGGCTCGATTTTGGGATCTAGGCTGAGTTGGCGGGTCCGGAGTTCTGCGGCCATCACTGGCAGGTGACTGCCGCTCATTGTTATGAGCACCGGTACCCTCTTGGTTGCGATTCTGACACAGAATAAAATTATGTGCGCCACCACACTGCCTACAAGGGCGAGATTGAGGGCAATCCCACTGGAAGTGCCGTTCCAGGCAGTAGTAGCATCGCCGCGCGTCCCGCGCTATATGACGGCGCAAGCTCACATTCAGGGCACCAAACTTCGGGCAATTGAGCATTCGATGCCCGGAGCGCTTGCAGTGGTGGCACGGTAAGGGCTCCTCTTGCATGGCTCCATAGCTGGGTCGTGGCTGTCGAGTCACAGGCGGACCCTGTTGCCTGGTCAATGGCCGCTCATGCCGATTAGTAACTTGAGGGTCCTGGGGGGCATATTCTCCAACTGTGTCGACACGGCGACACTCATCCTCCAAAAATGTTTGGAGATCCGAGTACAACGGCAGATAAGTTGAGCTGTCTCCCCCATACTGTCGCTCGAAGCGCAACCTCATGTCCGCGGGCAGCTTTGCCAGCACAATGTGAAGAAGCAGGAACGACCATTGGTCGACCGGCAAATCCAAATGCCGCAAGGCGTTTAAGGACACCAACACCGGGTTTACGATCTCGGTCCGGAGTGCAGACTCCCTAGAAACCCGGGGTAAACTCAAAATTTTTCCAACATGGGCGTCTGCCAAGCGTCGCACGTTGTGGTATCGACGCTTTAACAATTCTTTGGCAGTTTCATAACTGCCACCATCTACAGCCAAATGCTGCACAATCCCCAATGCTTCTCCCCTCAGTGAACCCAGAAGATAGGCCATCTTCTGGGCTGGCAACAAGTCCGGGTGGTTATCTACCAGGCTTTCAAAAAGGCCATAATAACTCAGCCAACAATTCAATTGGCCATCAAAACTTGGGAGATCTAAAGTGGGGAGACGACTCATAACGGTGTGGGCACGAGAACCCGCATTCTCAGCAACGAGAATGGGCGGCTCAGCGACAGCCTCCTTAATAGTATCCGCGAAGTCATATATTTGAGCATAGTCAGCGTCCAATCGCTCTCTCTGCTCCTCCATGGTGTCAGCATCAGAGGAGTTGAGGAATTCTAACCCCGCAACGTAAACCGCGTCTACATTTTTCAAACGACCAGCCATCTCGCTCGCCCGGGCAAACAATGCCTTGGTCCGGTCCGGTCGAGTGCTCAAAGCGACAGCGGAGGAGAACCATCGAAGTTCGGCGGTAAGCGCTGCCGAAAAAGCCGCAAAACTATCACCCTTGGGAGGCATGTCTGCAAACCACAGAACCTAATCTACAAAAATAATTACAAAAATGGAACAAATACAAACAAAATGAGGTAAAACGGCAACGCTTATTTGTTTCTGGGAGAGAAATTCCAAAACCAAGCTACGATCTACGAAACCGCAACATAAGCGTACGCCGATCGTACCTCCGTTCCGTAACTTAAATCTAATTAATAAAGTGGGTTTGATTATTTAATTAAATTAACCACGCTCTGCTACCATAAAATGTGCGCGCAGCAACCCCGTTGATCGTCGCGCGCGGTTTCACGATTCGCAAAACCGTTCACAGTAGTCCGTGAACCCAAATTGGAATCAAGATCACAAAAAAGATTTAATGTAACTCCAATCCGAATCGAGTTGAGTTGAACCGATTCGACTCGGTCCAAACCGCAGTGTGTGGGTGCTTCGCACTTTTCGAGTAAAATACAGATAGACTCACCCGTAGATACGTTCCAGGAGATGTGAGCCGGTAAAAGTGTGTATATATGTGTATCCCTAGCTAAATTTGTTTATAGATAATAAAAATACATAAACTCAAATAAATTTTATATGTCGTACGGCTCCCAATGAGTAGGTATCCGACTCTCTTCCCGGTGCACTCCCCAAACAAATGGTCCCGTCCGAGCGACGACGCCACTATTCTTCCTTTAATATGGCCGGCCCCACAAAGTCAAATATAAGTAGGTACGTAGCCGTTCTTTCGACACCGGAACAGCCAAAACCACACAAAACACTCACGGGAAAACGCAATACGTGGTAGGTACACAAGACTTGTACAGATTGTGATTAGTACACAAGAATTATCCCAATTTCAAAATAATTCTTTCAAAACAAAATATTGAACACCGATCGCGGTCAAGACACCAAAACGTTCTGATCTTACCGTAATACCCGACCGAGACGCCAGCCGTCCACATCTCGTCATCTACCCCCAGGTCAGGTATAATTTCGCACGCAAACATAATCTCGGGGGTCAATAATATTCGAGCTATTTCAAACATACTTTTGACGTTTTTATTTATATTACGTTTCAGGTTTTTACAATTTTTTTTTTTTACGTTTTTCATACAAATTTTCTTACTATGAAAATGTAGGGATGAACACTTGAGATAATATTTTGCATTTAAAAGTCAACACAGAAAGGAATTGTTGAACAAATAATGTAAAAAATATGAAAACCATGTTGTTCTATTCTAAAGGGATTAATTATCTACTGTTCAATGTGGCGATAGCTTTGTTTATTTTTTTCCTTGAATTATTTTTTACTAAGATAACAAATAGTTTAATACAAGGTTTTCCTTAAGAGGTCCCTTTACCCCTGTATTTTTCTTAAAATTCATACAATAGGTATAAACCGAATGTGAAGTCTACAGCTTATTTTCTTCATATCATTTTTCATGAGTATATTCTAGTGACATCTAACTACGTCTCTATACAGCCCAAAAAGCAAAATTTGATAAAACACCATCATAATAGCTGTCAGAATATCGTCAATATTGCCTCGTTTTTACGCAAAGTTTAACAAGTTTGTATATTTTTATCTATACTTTAATAAAAAAGAGAGAAATACAGGCGTCGTTCATGTTAAGATGACTCAAGTTTACACACTTTGCTAAGTATAAACAATTACCGTTTCATGGAAAACTGTTTTGACCTGAAACCATTTCACATATTCAATTAACTTATTTTGAATATCTTGTCATCTTGCACTTCTTGATGAGAAATACAATTTCAGTAAGTAAAAATACAACTTTTGGTTAAGAAAACTTATAGTTAAAAGTCTGCTGTATGCATTAACATATTTTTAATTATATTACAATAGTAATAAAATAATTGGCTTATCCGTCGTCGTGATACCAGCCGTAAATTTCTTAAATAATCTGATATCACGCTTATGGAAAACCCAATTATTTTGAAGATACCATAATATCATTAAAATATGTTTATGCATATAGCAAACTTTTAACAATAAATTGTCTTAGCTAAAAGTTGTACTTTATCGTTATAATTATTTCTTAATATTTTGTTACAAATTCGGAGAAATAGCCCTTAAGGAAAACCTTGTATGAGAATATTTGTTATCTTTGTAACAAAGAAAAAAAATATATAAACAAAGCTATCGCCACATTGAACAAACAGTAAATTATTAATCCCTTTAGAATAGAAAGATATGGTTTTATATTTTTTACATTATTTGTTCTACAGTTCCTTTCTGTGCTTTCTTTCAAATGCAAAATATTATGTCAAGTGTTGATCTCTATATTTTCATAAGGAGAAAATTTGTATGAAAAAGTTAAACAAAAGGCCATAAAAACGTTATAATATGTATATTTTACAGGGCTGTAAATATTAGCATTTATTGATTTTACCCAGAAAAATTGCCTAGACAAACGGAAAAACAGACAAACATAGGGACAACAAATTAATCCTAAAAGAGTTTTGTTTTTTCATTTTGCGTAAAGGGACCTGAACATTTCAAACTATGATACAAATAAATTTCTATATTTTAAACACTTGGCGATTTATCCCAAGGGTAAACAGATGTCCCAAAAGTCAACGCTTTCCCTTGAAAGACTGGTAGGCCAGCTCATGACTGACCAGAATATCAAATTATGACCTCAGCAAAAAGTAGATAGTCTTCGAGTTGATGGTACTTTTATAAATTCTAATAGATTTTTGAGAGTCAAAGCTAACCAGTTCTAAATTCTAAGAATAAAATTTTTGTTGCGCAACTCTGAATAGTCATGCTATTGATAAAGTCAAAAATAAACCTTGAAATGCTGTTACATCAGGAAGAAAAATAAAAACCCAATTTATGAGCAATTTTTTGTAATTAGGTTAGTTCGATACCACACTCTGAAAAAAAATGTCCTATGTTAGTTTTGCAAATTGTCTTAAATAACGGCTCATCAAATATTGTTTTTCAAAATTAAATGATCTGGCAATTTCTGTGTATTACTTTTGAAAAAAAAGTTATTGCTATTTTACTACCAAAGGAGCTGCGTATTTTTTTAAATAATTAGAATTTAGAATGAAAGAGTGGCGGGCAGTAAAAATATTTGACGTTCATTAGAAATGCCATTTAACACGCGTTAGAGTGAGATAAATAGTGACGCTATTTAAAATGAGTTGGAATGAGATAGTAACGCAGTTAAACGTGGTTGGATGAGAGAGGCATAATTGATATAGGCTACAGTGAGATAGATAGTGACGTGGTGCATTCCTTCTGAGAATATTTGTTAGTTTCCACTTTTTGTAATAACAACTTTAGTAAAAATTTTTTGTAAAGAAATTTTTGGTCCAATTTATTTTCCCGCAAGTGTAAAACCAGCTCAACGGGCGAAAAATATTTAAAGAATGGGTAATGGTGACAATTAACCGTCACGATATTATTATGTATCTCTAAAGGAGTGTCTGAAATGTTCCGAGGGTCGACTGATAAATCAAACAGTCAAAAAACCACTTTTAGCCGACCATAATAAATTTACGTCCCGACGTGATAGCAAGTAGGATCAATGCCGTGTGACGATGATCGAAATACACTAATAAATTAGATAAAATAAAATACGTATTACTTTTGACCCTGCCTCGTCCACTCTATTCGTATTTTTGCTATGGTGACGCGAGCTTAGAGACCGGGACGAATTTCCCCCCGCGCGCTATCGTAAAATAGAATAAGCCACGCCCGGAACTGGTTTTTGTTTTGGCTATGTCATGTCATACTCTTAAATTCTTTATTATACACAGAAACACGAACACAAACAGTTACAGTTAAATGTATGCACATATGGGTTAGCTTAAACTCAATAAAATGTCATTTTCGTAAAAAAGTATTTTATCTTTAAAAAATACCATTCCAGAAAGAATTTTGTATCTGAAATATTCAGAAATTATAAAATTGTATTCCAGATACTTTATATAGGGTATCTTGTACATCTCTGTTTAGGTAATAGTGTGACTTGTTGGGACTAAAAAGAAGATAATTTCCCAACGAGTGACATTCTTACTTTGTGGGCGTCTCGTTGGGATTAAAAATAAAATGTTATCCCAACGATTAACAGTGTAATCAAAGAGTACATTATATAGTAATTGTTTGGGACATTTTCTTATTTTTTGTCCTAACGAGTCTCAATGTTGAAAGGTTTAGGGGTGAAATGCAGAATAGATGTACCGTAACGAGATCGTTATTAAACTGAGATTGTAACGAAACTGATAAATTGTTACGAAACTGATAATGAAAGGGTGAGATCACACAAGCATTAAAATAAATGAAATATTATGACATAAATCAACTTTATTAATTAACTTACACCTATAGGCATTTATGTACCAATTACACAGACCTTGTTAAAAATCAATCTTATCTTCAAAGAAACATTAACAAATTTACTTTATTTTTTAAATATATTTTTCCATTTGTTTTTTTACTTATTTTGGTGATGAAATAGCAAACTTATATAAATTAAAATTAGGCAAATTAGGTCTCGTCTCGACTTTTACAATATTTTTAGCTGAAATACACCAGATCTGTATCATGGTATAGCATAAAATATATTTTTTAATTTATAGTATTGATTAAATATTATATCAAAAACTCATGTTGTGGACGAAACCTTAGTGCAACGAAACTGAGAGCTCAGTTTCGTTACGCAACGAAACGTTACAAAACGTTACGAAACTGAAAAAATAAACTGAGAAATCCTAACCTCAAAAATATTTCCTACCAAAATCGCTATTGATTTGACAATAACTTGTATCCCAGCGGTAATTATATCTCTTACGCTAGATAAATCAACAAATAACTTACGAATAATACTCACCGGAAATAGGAAAATCGCGTTAGTAACCCTGATATTGATATTTAACAAAATGCGTGTCTGATACCACCCACGAACTGCGAAGCAAAATACGGCCATCTTACTGTCAATATTTTGACATAGCTTGAGAAAGTGTTGCCATTTTATAAAAATGCAATGTAATGGTAGAATTGTTGTTGAGTTGTGACCAAAATAGCGTTACTATCCCTGAGTTACGAAATTAACAAAAATGGAGACAAACATTAAATATGCTAATCTTATAAACTGGATCGTTTCCTTTTAATTGCAGCCTATTTCAACTTATTAATTAAGATAATAAGTGGTGATTTTAACCAAAATAAGGTTAAATTAAACTTAGAAAAATTTGTAAATTGATACACAAAATTGACAAATAGTGGAGAGACATTTCAAATTTGTATGAAAGTTGTTTAGTATTAAATTAAAAATATATATATAATTCGTGCCTGATTGCATGCATCAAAGAAATAAAAAAAGGTGCTTTTGGACAATAAATACACTACTCAGTATTATAGAAATAATTTTAATGAAGGAAAGAGAAAAGACGGTATCTTGTTCCAAACTTACGGGACAACTTAAATTGTATCTATGTACATCTATTCTGCATTTCACCCTTAGGTCTGACTCATTGGGACCAAACGCGTTTTTTGGTGGGATATGTTATATTAATAAGCAGTATGAGGAGTAAAACGAGCTCATATTGATCACACTTTAGAGGCCGGCGGAGGAGGCATAGTTCATACAAACGGAATACCAAAATCATTTGTAAATTATACATATTTTCAAGGTAATGTGTACTTACTTATTCCAATTGGATTACAGAATATTTAGGTTCCCGAATGTATATTTTTTATGAACACTAATTTTAAGACGAAATATAAAGAAAGAATTTAAAATTTCCATAGAAAACTTTTCTCTCATACTGCATGTTTAAACCAGTGTTCTTATAGAATAGGTATTTGGGAACCTAGATATTCAAATGATTTTGGTATTCCGTTTGTATGAACGATGCATCCTCCGCCAGCATCTTAAAGAGCGGATATATAGGTATATACATGAACGTAAATACGTTCATGGGGGGTGGTGCCTTGGGTTTCCAATTCTTTTGTTCTCTAGAAAATCAAAACTCCATACATTAATTCTTCCAGTTTCCAAGAAAAATTTTATTTATGAAATTGATTTCCTTTTAGTTTCCAAAAATTTTGTTGGTACAGTCGACAGCGGGAGCAAGTGATTACTTATTAATTTATTTAATGTATTACTTATCTAATAAACTACTCACAAACTTTTTTACCTGGACCCTTAGAATATTCTAAGCCTGGACCATAAACAGGCGGCAGCCCCTTTGTTTTAATTTTGTCCCTTTTACAAGGGATAGAGACCGCCTTCTTATTTCTCGGAAACGGGTTGGCAAACTTAACAATAGCTTTACAACGAAAGCCACCTGGAAAATCAACTTGCGATTTCTGTTAACTAAACGGTTCACAACAATAAGTAAGTAGGTCATAGTAGAAAAAAGATTTATTTATGCTATTATAACTTGCTTCTGATGCTGACTGTACCCCATCTTGGTTTTGGGAACAAGAGTAACTGAATTTGTTTATTAAATAAAAATTTGGAAACTCGCGGAATTGCGAAAGGTCGTTTTTTGGAAACCCAAGGCACCACCCTCATGGGTAGGATCTGATTTTGGGAGACTATTTTTCACAAAATAAAAAAAAAAACTGGCCAAATGCTAGTCGTGCACGAAGGGTTCCGTACCATTATCTATAAAAACGGAAAAAAAACATGTCTGTTTATGGGAGCCCCCTTAAATATTTATATTATTCTGTTTTTTAGTAAATGTTATAGCGGCAACAGAAATACATCATCTGTGAAAATTTCAACTGTCTAACTATCACGGTTCATGTGATACAGCCTGGTGACAGACGGACAGTGGAGTCTTAGTAATAGGGTCCCGTTGGTTACCCTTTGGGTACGGAATCCTAGAAAGATTTTTCAATGCAGTTGCTCGTAAAGTTTTCTTTTTTGTGTAAAAAAATTACTTTATTTCACGCGTGAAATAAAACAGTACTCAAATCCTTTATTTCAGGCGTGAAATAAAGTATTTTTTTCAAGTTTTTGACTCTGTGGTGCATGGTGCAAGTCATAAAACTTTAAAAATTACAAAGATGCAAGGAGGTTTTGCTGTCCAAAAAAAACAATTATTTATAAGTATGCGCGCTCTAGCAATAATTGAATGATGATAAACACCATTTTTTATTATACTTATTTTTTTGTTGTATTTCCTCGCAAAATGCATTGAAAAATGTTGTAAGATACTTGAGCGTAAAACCTTGCTTTCCGCACGTGTATCTTAAATAACTATTAGGCGCCTTAGGCAATCTTATCTGTACCTTATATACCTATGCCGCAGATCATTATGCTGTGTAAAACAGCAACAGAATCGAATTGAAAAGTCGAGTCAAATGTATGGAAATCCTGGGTGTTTTGTGTGTCCTGTATCCGGCAAAGCGACACTTGCATACTTACCACTACTAAAATAAAACCACTTTATGAAAATAATAATTCATTGGATAATTTTATTTATAAACTTAAATTACACATTGGTATCGATTCGGCGTAACACAACTTAACTTATTTGATAGGACTAACCTTATTTTAAGCGTCCTGTCTTTGTCATTCTTTATCGAGAAGACAAGGACGATACGCTCAAATTAAGTTTAGTCCTGTCAAATAAGTTAAGATGTGCTACACCGAATCGGTACCATTGTAGGGAAATTACTTTATCTGTTAATATTTTGTTGTATGTATGCTTCCATTTGCGCCCTAGTCACTCCCTCGTGAGGTAGCCCTTCTAACACCGCGCTAGCTGGTTCCCAAGCCCACACCACCCGACCAGTGAAGGCAGAGAGCATATCCAAACGCGCCTCTTCAGGAATATAGTACTCGCTTCGAGGTTTCTTGTCTTTGTCTAGACCAAAGTAGTATTTGTAGCCACTTTTCTTTGACATCCGGGCTTCCCAGGGCTCTGAAAACGAAATACATACGTATTTATCATTTAAAATTGACATGATAATGCACGAGAACAAAGATGTAGATTAACTAAAATAAGATCAAGTATCCCCAAATAAAAAGTATGACTAAAAAGAGGAAAAGTACTTATCACCTCACTAGTTTAAAAAGCGCGCTTTTGTTGCTTAAAATCAGTGAGCAAAAGTCAATTTATTTATTTTATTTATTTATGTTATTATTCACACAGAAATCCACAGCACATTACAAAAAAATAATAACAGAAAAGATTACCCGAACAGAGGCCAATAAAGGATTCTTCTTATACTAACTTAAATTGTAAAAAGCATGCAAACAAGAAATCGAAGGCGTATACAGAAACTTTTGATTAATAAAAAAATAAAAAAAACATAATAATTAGTATAGAAAGGACAAATATTAAACATAGTTAGATTTAAGTTAAAAATTCAGTTGAGAGTTAACATGTGTGTCAGGGTGAGTGTGAGGGTGTATAAACGTGTGTAAGAGGGATGTAGTGTAGGTGTAGTAATTTTTCATTGCTGTGAGTTTGTGTCAAAGAGTGAGAGAGTTAATGCAGTGTATGTATACGCGAGGAGCAAGAAGGGTGAAAACTTATTTTTGCTCCCCGGCGTGTATGTACCATAAACTGCGTATAAACCAAAGAACTTCTACCGGAGAAGGATAGAGTAAAACGCCCGCGTGATGATTGCGTTGATTTGCGTTTTCGATCGGTTTATTAGATTTTCTGATTTTTGACGGCTTTTCGGATTCAATTAACATCCTTTACATTTTTTTTTTCATGTGCAATATTTTTATATGGTGTATTATTTAAAGAAAAAACCATTTAATTCTTATAAGTTCGTTCGAAAATATAGTGTATACATATTGTGTTTCCTCGCTACTAAAGAGTTGAAAAGTTGTATGCGTCACACGAAAGCAAATTTATTTTGTTTCTTATGCCTTTGAATCCCTCAACACGCCCAGAATCCTTACGTAGAATCACTCGCTACGCTCGTGATTCAATTATAGAATCCTTCGCTTGCTCGGAATTCAATTATAGAATCCTTCGCTTGCCCGGGATTCAATTTCGGCACTCGCAATTTCCGTATAAACAGGGAACATAAATGAAAATTATTTTTTTTCCGATTGTTGCAGATTATTGTTAGAGCCAAGCTCATGATGACGTATATTATAAATAAAAACACATCAAAACATTTTTTAAAGTACAAAACTCCCCTTATTGCAAATTGGTCATAAAAGAAAGAACTAACCATGTACATCTCGACATATAAAAGGCGTAAGAGAGTATAAAGGTTATCGCACATTACAACGTATCGGCACCAGCCCACCTCAAAGTAAAGTATTGAAATATGAGCTTTAAATCGCGTTACATACGTAACATTTTTGGACTAGTGGAGGGCAGGCCGTCAGCGCGTAACTCACTTGCAAAATGTCACGTACGCAACACCATTTAAAGCTCACATTTCAAAGCGTACATTGAGGTAGGCCGGTGCCGAGGCGCTATAATTTGCGACGGCCCTAAGTATCGTAAGATATCTATAGCCCAAACAACCCATTGGGAGAAAGGCGCGTGAATCTGTGAGATTATTTATGTGTATTGAAACCTCTATGTGGTTGCAATAAGTCGTCGCACGAGCTTTGGCGCACTTTATAGTACCTTTGATTTCCTTAATAAACAATATCGACCCGACGATATGGAACTTCTGATCGCCATGCACCCTGTTAGGAACAGCGACGGTGACTGCCTTCCGTATCTGCTTCATAGCGCGGCACTCAAGGTTATTCACGGCGGTTGAGAATTGCTCCATGTTGAACAGACGTTTACATCGCATTGGGACCGCGCTCTTGTCGAACGGCTTGTGCAGCGCTTGGCAGAATAACGCGCATTGGTTTAGCCTGGAAATTAAAAAACAAATCTCACGGTCCAATTCACGAAAGACTGTGAGCGGTGAGATGCTTTTTATTTTTAGGGTTTAAAACAGAAACCCTTATAACGAAGCATCAGTGTAATGATAGACAAGTAAATAATAAAAACTATAGTACAAGTGACATTTAAATTGTGAGCCAAATTCGGACTGGAGGCTTGGTAAGTAATCAGTATTACGAATCAATAACATTGTTTGCGAAATTTGAAAAATGAAATGTTTACTCTGGGCTGGGCTTGCGTTTGTAGATAACAGGAAAAAAAGTTATTTTCAAATCTCCAAAAAAGGGTCATCGAACATCGGTCTTCAATTATGAATTGGCTGTATAAATTAATGTCACGCTATATATATAATAAAACCAATAATACCTTTCAGTCAAGGGTAGGTTGGATATATCAATGCCCCCGAGCTTTATTGCGTCAATAACATGAAGCGCTTTACTGTACATTTGTCCTTGGTACTCCTTCACAACCTGAAATAAATAACAATACATGCTTTTATCTATTTTATCACCACATACATTAGCGGTAGCTCATACGGTAGAACACCAGTCTCAATCAGAGGGCTCGAGATTGTTTTTTATGTGCCGGGGCGTGCACCAACGAGTTTTTTATGTAATGTATGTGCAAAGATAGCCGCATGGTGGCGGCCATTGTTTATATTAACAAAAATATAAGCTATTAGAAACAATTTAAAAGCTATAAAAAACAGACATTAAAATAGTTCGGCTGGAGCCTTGAGTACCTGAAGCGTTTTATTTAATATCCTTCATAGAACTAATACGATAAGCACTTTCACGTAGGATGAATTAAAAGACTACGTGGAGGTCAACTCGCATGGTCTTTGTGCCAAGGGCGGCTTAAGAACCCGGTCCGCGACGACGACAGTTTTGATGCAAAGCATTTTGTTAAACATTTTTCTGGTCTTTATCGCGATGTTTTTGGAAAAACCAAGGACATACACCACTTTATATTGGCCGTTTAAATGAATGCCTAAAATTATTTGATTGAATTGTTTCTCTTTTGCAAATTATTTTGGTACTTACGAGCCCGTTCCGAATAGTTCTTCATAATGTCTAAGTACCAAAATAATTCGCAAAGGAGAAACAATTCAATCATATAAATTTAAGGCCTTCATTTAGACGGCCAATATAAATTGGTGTATGTCCCTGGTTTTTACAAAAACATCGCGGTAAAGATGAGAAAAATATTTAAAAAATACTTCGCATCAAACGGACGAAAAATACGGAGCGGGTTCTTAAGGATTTGATTTTGGCGGGGGGCATACTTACAAAGTACATCAAAAAGAAAAAAAAAAAATTATCGACACATCGAGAGACACCCGGTTGGAACAAAGTTTCTTTATATAGATATAGATAATAACACGCAAGCCGCCGCTCGCATCGCTCACCCCACCCCGTCCCGTACCATGAAACGCGGTAAGAAGCGTTAGCGATAAAGAAGTGTATTAAAGCGATACGATGAAAAGGTAACGGTCGAAATGTTATACTTTTTTCGCCCTAGTCCTCATCCGCCAAACGTCTGGGGTATAACGTGCGATAAACAACTTCGTTCCAAACATTATTTTAGGCGCCCTGAGGTTCTTTTGGCAAAACCTATACTGAGTGTTAATATGATGATGCGGAAGCCGGAAGCTGGCGATAGTACTCGTTCATACGAATAACTTTGACTATGGAGCCAACCCGCGAATAAAAAAGAAAAATCAGCGGTTTCATAAGTGTCATTTTTTTTCTCGATTTCTCGTTTTTTTTTTTACAAAATGTTGTTCTTTTGGACTAGTAATATTGCCAGTTTCCGGCTTCCGCAACTTCATACTAACACACTGTGGTATACATACTGGGTGTTACGATGAAATTGCGGAAGCCGGAAACTGGCGATAGTACTCATTCATACGAACAACTTTTACAATGGAACCAACACTTAAATCGCGAGATCAGCTGTTCCATAGAAAAGTTACATAGCTATGTAGCTACCCGACCAAAATGTATGAAACTACTGATCTTTCTCCATTTCTCAATTTTTTTTCACGACAAGTTGTTCGTATGGACGGTTACTGTTGAAAATACTGCTGAATGATAGCGTATTTCGAGAACACCTTCTCGCTCGAACATGGCTTGAAGCCAAGAAGAGAGCAGGTCAAAGAAAGACCAAATACAGCTCCCCGCGCACTGCAATCGTAGTTACTACTTAGTACATAGCAGACTATAATAGTCTTGTTTGTTTTTGCTTTGAGTCGCATCTCGACTATGACTAATGTATTAAAGTTACGACATAAGGGCTTATCCCGTTGAATGTAATAAACCTAAGAAAAATAAGAACAAATCCTGGAAAAATGAACTACTAACTATTCATATAAAATCCATACTTACGATAACCCACGTTAGCTAACTGTTTCAGTTATTTGAGTAAATTAACACACAGGATAAAAATTCTTGATGTTCCTAAACATAATTATATACTTTTTGCATACTTATTTTCATGAAAAATCTGAAATATTTTACGAAAAACGCGAAAATCTTCAAAAACGCGCCTATCCGGTAATGCCGCGCGACCCCATATTAAAAATTATATAGTTCTGAATTCCACCGCTAGAGGCGCACGTGTCGCATCATGTTGTCTCATCATGTTGTCTCTTTTCTTCCTGAATTTTCCCGGATTTGTTCTAGTCAAACATTTTGTATGTTTTTTGCCATTTCTCGGCTTATGTATAGCGCAATTACTCTGTACATCGCTTCACGACCACTAATTATCGTAAACTAAAGATAATAATGTTATTTTATCATGAAATACTTTTCATGCTTAAAGGGGCGCACACAGCGTAACCCGCACTATTTTTCATAGCGCAACAGTATAGCTGTAAAGGGCTGTTGTTTTAACTATTGCCTAGATGGAGAGAATATAGCCTCACCTACCTATTAAGCAATATAACTATGTGTTGATATTGTCGTAGAAGGTCAACATTTTCAGGCGAAAACTCGCATTGTATGATTTTCTCGTTGCTAGCTACAACGCAGTAACATTCCTCATTGTAACACATACACAGGTATGTACATAAGTAGTTCTGTTTAAGTTATATGTAGGATTGTAAGAATACATACCCATGTACATATACGTAACAAATGTTTACCGATATTGTCGAAGAAAGTCGGTATTTTTAAAAGTTATAATCTTGCTTGCTCGTATTTTCTATGTATTTCCATATCATTAGTTTAATTAAATATCTTTGAAATGTAACATTAAACCTATAATTACACGAGCCGAGATTATATACTATCGATTAACTATGTATTGCATTCGCACATAACTCGCCTTCAGCGAGACGATATCATAAATACATAAATAAATATAACTTGGAATGGTTACCGTTTTGACCTCAAAACCTTGTTAAAATGTATTGAAATAACTTTTAGTAATGTTTTCACGTGTTATTAGCACAATTAGAACCTTTCATAAACAAATTAATTGTAAATAACTAGATTTCAATACACATTGTATACAAACTCATTAGATTCAGTCAAACTTTCACAGTAAATGCCTTGTATTTCCTATTCTAATTAGAATATTGTTTAAACTTATGTAATCCTATAAGGAGCTGATAAGAATTATCAATAATAACCAACTTTGTATTACTTTAAGGTACATTTAAGGTGTTTTATTAAATAAACAGACACGGTGGGACGGGTCAAACGGTGGACACTAAGTTGCAAATTTTGTCAAAAATTAACAGCGCGTCTGAGCGGTAATACCGCGGAACAGGGCCTCGCGCCGCGCAAAATCAAAATTATCTCGATTTCGATACGAATATAGTAACTTTTCGGTTTCAGCAATAACCTAGCAAAAGGTGTCCCCCACTTGGCCTGTCGGAGTCTTTGCGCAGAGACAATTTTGGACTTTTATTTTACTGCCCTACAAGTTGCATTTGGACAGTCCTCCGGATATTACAATCGACTGCGGGAAACTACGACGCTGCCATCGACCCCCTACGGAGCCGGAAGTGGATTGGGTTGGCGGTTTCCACAACCACGACGGAGCCAAAGGATTTAGTTGGTGGTTTCCCCAACAGTTTCATGGTCCTTCGAGAGCCGGATTGGACTAAGCCAAGCAGTTAAGCCAAGCAGTCAAGTCAAGCAGTCAAGGCAAGCAGTCAAGGCAAGCAGTTGAGCCAAGCAGCCAAGCCAAGCAGTCAAGGAGAAGCGTACGAGATTCCAGGGCGGGGGCCCGAGAAGAGCTCTTGTCAGAGTCACTTTCTAGTTTCTACGAGTTAATACTCGGCATCACCGATCCACACCTAACGGTGCCAAACGTGTATCGGGGTGTTAACGCATGTACATGCGGTGTGGTCTTTCAGGCGAGCCCACACGTTAGTCAAGTCTCGCTCTTCTCAGAGCAGGGTTGGCGAACGGAAGTTGTCTGTCGTGGAGGTACGATACAGTTGGGTCAGAGGACAAGGCTACCATTCTCGTAGCGTGTCGAAGTGAGGGTTTCCCACCTCATGGTTGCGTCCAGCCCAATTGTATTGCTCTATTTACCTAAGCGATCTCTCATATCCTTACCTGCACGACCATCCATTCCTCCTTCCAACGGTTACCAAGTCCAAGCCTACAACCGTTGACTGAGGCTGATAGGGACCTGTAGGGACCCGTAGGGACTGTTAGGACCGGACGTGGTCAGTTAGGACCGAGAGTGGTCGAGTTGAGGGACCGTTAGGTGTAGGGCCTATAAGTAAGTATACAGCTTAGCTTTCTCTCCCAGACTCGAAATTAGGGACCGTTAGGGACCGATAGGGAGGACTAAGTAGGTGTACATAATTATATTTTTCCACACAGACAAGAAGATGGGACGTTTAACAAGATCTGTAAAGGGAAAAGAAACTAGTGGTGGCAGCCCTAAAGCAAGTATCCATGAACCGGAAGATGGAAGTCATAATGCAACCGTAGTAGAAGCTGCGAATAACAACAGTTCTGCAACGGGTGGGGCACCCACGGCACAGAAAATAGCCGATAAGACAAGAGAAACTGAACCAAGTACAAATTCAACGACGACAACTAGTACAGAAACAACTATAGAACCGACCGGTTTCACGTCGTCATCCTCAGAGAATGTTTCAAAAGAGAGTTCTCAAGAGAAAGCAGTAACAGATAGCAGATCGGGTGATAATCAACGAGCTTCGCAACAGAGGGAGAACCTTGAGCAAGTTCATTTGAATCCTGTCGTAACTGTAACAAAACCTCGACATAAAAAATCTACGGCATCAAAAGCGTCTTCTAGTAAACGGCGGCGCGAGTTGGAAGCACAGATTAAATTAGCAAAGGCAGAGGCGGCACTAGCACGTTCAGAGTACGAGTTAGCGCGTTTAGACTCCGACACGTCACTTAGCGACTGCGAGATTGACGCCGCGCGAATTGAAACGCAAGCACAAATCGAGCGATGGGTGAACGAGTCAGTTGGGGAGCGGCCCGAGCCAATGGTTGAGGAACCAACTAAGGAACGAAGGGTTTCAATGACGTCACAAGCAGCGAAGGAGCGAGAGGGAGATAGAAATTGTGTAAATCTGCCCGTCCCGGCTTCGCAACCAAGCACCGACCTGCAATTATTTACTACAACTTTTGTACAAGCCATTCGCGAAGCGGTAGCTAGTGCTTCACCAATACATTCTCAACAAGCACAACAACAACAACAACAACAACAACAACAACAACAACAACAACTACCGACCCATAGTTTAGCTCCGAAATATATCTCGGAATTATTAAACTTCAGCGGAGAGCCGAGCGAATGGATAGCGTTCAAATCAACGTATCGTGATTCAGAACGTTTCTTCACAGAGACACAAAACGTCGCAAGAATAAGAAAAGCTGTGCAAGGTAAAGCGAGAGAGGCTATTAGATCAATCTTGTATACAAGTACGGATCCAATCCTTATCATGAATTCTTTGGAAAAACGTTATGGACGACCGAGACGCCTAATTAAGAGCGAGATAGCAAACCTCGAAAGAATGGCGCCTCTAGCGGACGATGCACGCAATTTAGCTTCATTTGCGGGCACGGTAGCGAACACCGTCATGACTATTCAACAAATGAATGAACTAGCTTATCTACATTCAACCGACGTATCTGAGAAGGTAATAAACAAGTTGAGCCTCATCATCAAATTCAAGTGGTATGAATACAGAGCTGCACACAGCGACAGCCCAATATTGCTAGCACTTAACCAGTTTCTGAGCGAGCTTTCCGATACGTATGAAACGTATGAAACCGACGTTGTACGAACACAGTCACGGAAGGAAGAGTACCGTGGACGAATGTCAAAGAAGACAGTGCAAGTACACCGCCAGGATGATTCGCAGTCGGATGAATCGGAGAGCGAACGGGAGTATTCTGAGGAGGAATCGAGTGACGATGTCGAAGGATTAAACGACGTCGTAGCGGTCGCCCAGAAGCAAGTCATAGTGGAATGCCCGCTATGCAAGGAGAAACATACGTTAAGCAAGTGTAGAAAGTTCTATGAAATGAAAATAGACGAACGATGGGATGCAGTGAAGAAAATGCAAGCATGCTTCTTATGCTTGAGCATCAAACATCGCGGGTACGGCTGTCGGAAGAGATTATGTGGCCTAGATGGATGTAGAGGTAGACATCATAAGCTCCTACATAGGAAGCGAGAAAAGGAGAACGATAAGGAAAAGTCGGCTTCGAAAGCTCCTGTGCGAGAGGGACAGACGATGTCAGTCAACACCGTGAGTAACACAAAGGCTTATTTGAAAATAACACCCGTAGAGGTGATCGGACCTGAAGGTTCGGCGCAAGTATTAGCTCTACTAGACGAGGGCGCTTCAATTTCCCTGCTAGATAGCAAAGTAGCCAAGGAGATAGGTGCCACAGGCCCCACGGAAAAACTCCTGCTCGATGGCATAGGAGGTCACCGTTTAAAAGAGACTAAGTCACAAGCGCTCAAAATTAAAATACGCGGACTTTACACGCGAGATATAAACACGTGTGACGTATACACGCTGACAGACATGAAATTGCCCAGACAAGACGTCACAGAAAAGGACATAAGCGACTGTCCACATCTCGATGACATAAAAATAAACCTGACCTATGACCTCCAAAAACCAAAATTATTAATAGGTCAAGATAATATTAGACTGATCTATACTCGAGAAATTAGAATGGGATCACCGTCTAAACCAGTCGCCTCAAGAACCAAATTAGGTTGGGTACTACATGGCTGTAACACAAAACGCCAACCCGAACAAGTCACGAGGTCAGTAAACCATCTCTATGTAGCAAAATCGAGAGCCGACGATACTACCAGAGGCGCTCCTGCTACCTTTGATGCAAACCACAGATGGTTTATTGGACCAGCATTCTTACATGAGAACCCTGAACGTTGGCCCAGAGATACGAGTGAAAAATCACCGCCGACCACAGGCGAAGAAAGGCAGCGGCAAGGCGTCATCGCTACGACCACGCTCACCGACAATGAAACAACACTCTCGCTCTCGCTCGATAGTAACAACATCTTGCTATCTCACTCACCTGCATCTACAAGAGTCCAGCCATTTGAGACGTTACCAAAACCTGAACGCTTCTCGAACTTCACAAGAATTACCAGAGTCTACGCTCGAGTGTATCAAGCCGTCGACATATTTAAATCAAAATTAAAAAGTAAAGAAACTTTAAATACAGTTAACAGCATAAAGAAAATTTCGAATAAAAACAAGGACGCGACATGGCGTTCAAATAAAAAACGCGATAAAAAATTGAAAAACCTATCAAAAAACCCGCGCAAAAATATTCCCTCTCAACTGGGGAATAAAAATTATATTCCGTTATCAAATAAATATTTGAACCAAGCTCTAAATACTCTACTAAAGATCATACAGTACGACAGTTTCAAAAACGAGATTTCCAAATTAAAACGAAATCAACCACTCGACAAAAACTCTAAGCTCCAACGATTAACGCTTCAATATCACGACGATTTTATATACTTGTCTACGAGAATAAGCTCTGCTCAATATCTACCAGAGACTTATAAAGAACCGATCGTACTAGACGGTAAACATAGATTAACCCGACTGCTAATAGAACAATATCACAAAGATTTCAATCACGGGAACCATCAGACAATAATGAACGAACTTCGTCAGAAATACTACATTACTTCTCTGAGGACAACAGTAAAGAACATTATCAGAAACTGCTATCGGTGCAAGCTGAACAAAAGTTTACCATTGACGGCACCTTTTGGCGATTTGCCTCCAGAAAGATTATATCGTCACAAAAGACCATTCACATGCCTAGCAGTTGACTATTTTGGCCCAATGACTGTTACAATTGGAAGACGTCATGAGAAACGCTGGGGCGCACTGTTCACCTGTCTTTCTACTAGAGCAGTACACATAGAATTAGCATGTTCTCTGTCCGCCGATTCAATGATCCTGGCGCTACGAAGACTCGCTGCTCGTAGAGGAGCACCCACTGTATGCATAAGCGATAACGCAAGCAACTTTTGTCTCGCTAATAAACAATTAAAAGAAGAGTTAGACAAAATGAATGAAAAATATATGATTGATAAGGCAGCTGAAAAGGGAATAACCTGGAAGTTCATCCCCCCTGGGAACCCTAGCGCCGGCGGAGCCTGGGAACGACTTGTAAGATCCATAAAAGTCGCATTAGCAGCCACATTGAACGAGAGATACCCTAAAGAAGAGGCCTTACATACATTGTTGCTAGAAGCTGAACATATAGTGAATTCAAGACCATTAACAGACGTAAGCCTAGATCCTGAAGACACAGAATCATTGACACCAAATCACTTTTTAATTGGATGTTCAAACGGTGCCCCACTCCTTGGAGATTTCGACGATACGAGCCTAGACAGCCGAACATCATGGCGTGCAGTACAACGTCTGGCCGACCATTTTTGGACCAGATGGACTAAAGAGTACCTACCCACATTGCAACCAAGATACTTGCACGGGAGAGCTTTCATCAATCCAAGCCCCGGAGACATTGTGTTGATCGTGGATGCTTCACTCCCACGAGGCACATGGCCGCGCGGTGAAATAATCAAAGTTCACCCCGGACCAGACGGCAACATCAGAGTGGTAGAGATACGAACAAAGAACGGTGTGCTACGACGACCAACGTCACGACTGGTTATCCTTACATCTACGAACCTAGTTCCTGAAACACCGGCAGTTACACAGTAAAGCTCCATCACTAGTTTAAAATATACGGTGGCTCGCAACGGCACATTGCCGGAAAGTCGGAGGCCTTGAACCGATTACACAAATTCCCTAGAAACTACAAGCCACATCAGTATTTCCATTCAAGACTTGGTGCTCACTATCTTCGCACGGGGGGGAGACTGTTGAAAATACTGCTGAATGATAGCGTATTTCGAGAACACCTTCTCGCTCGAACATGGCTTGAAGCCAAGAAGAGAGCAGGTCAAAGAAAGACCAAATACAGCTCCCCGCGCACTGCAATCGTAGTTACTACTTAGTACATAGCAGACTATAATAGTCTTGTTTGTTTTTGCTTTGAGTCGCATCTCGACTATGACTAATGTATTAAAGTTACGACATAAGGGCTTATCCCGTTGAATGTAATAAACCTAAGAAAAATAAGAACAAATCCTGGAAAAATGAACTACTAACTATTCATATAAAATCCATACTTACGATAACCCACGTTAGCTAACTGTTTCAGTTATTTGAGTAAATTAACACACAGGATAAAAATTCTTGATGTTCCTAAACATAATTATATACTTTTTGCATACTTATTTTCATGAAAAATCTGAAATATTTTACGAAAAACGCGAAAATCTTCAAAAACGCGCCTATCCGGTAATGCCGCGCGACCCCATATTAAAAATTATATAGTTCTGAATTCCACCGCTAGAGGCGCGCGTGTCGCATCATGTTGTCTCATCATGTTGTCTCTTTTCTTCCTGAATTTTCCCGGATTTGTTCTAGTCAAACATTTTGTATGTTTTTTGCCATTTCTCGGCTTATGTATAGCGCAATTACTCTGTACATCGCTTCACGACCACTAATTATCGTAAACTAAAGATAATAATGTTATTTTATCATGAAATACTTTTCATGCTTAAAGGGGCGCACACAGCGTAACCCGCACTATTTTTCATAGCGCAACAGTATAGCTGTAAAGGGCTGTTGTTTTAACTATTGCCTAGATGGAGAGAATATAGCCTCACCTACCTATTAAGCAATATAACTATGTGTTGATATTGTCGTAGAAGGTCAACATTTTCAGGCGAAAACTCGCATTGTATGATTTTCTCGTTGCTAGCTACAACGCAGTAACATTCCTCATTGTAACACATACACAGGTATGTACATAAGTAGTTCTGTTTAAGTTATATGTAGGATTGTAAGAATACATACCCATGTACATATACGTAACAAATGTTTACCGATATTGTCGAAGAAAGTCGGTATTTTTAAAAGTTATAATCTTGCTTGCTCGTATTTTCTATGTATTTCCATATCATTAGTTTAATTAAATATCTTTGAAATGTAACATTAAACCTATAATTACACGAGCCGAGATTATATACTATCGATTAACTATGTATTGCATTCGCACATAACTCGCCTTCAGCGAGACGATATCATAAATACATAAATAAATATAACTTGGAATGGTTACCGTTTTGACCTCAAAACCTTGTTAAAATGTATTGAAATAACTTTTAGTAATGTTTTCACGTGTTATTAGCACAATTAGAACCTTTCATAAACAAATTAATTGTAAATAACTAGATTTCAATACACATTGTATACAAACTCATTAGATTCAGTCAAACTTTCACAGTAAATGCCTTGTATTTCCTATTCTAATTAGAATATTGTTTAAACTTATGTAATCCTATAAGGAGCTGATAAGAATTATCAATAATAACCAACTTTGTATTACTTTAAGGTACATTTAAGGTGTTTTATTAAATAAACAGACACGGTGGGACGGGTCAAACGGTGGACACTAAGTTGCAAATTTTGTCAAAAATTAACAGCGCGTCTGAGCGGTAATACCGCGGAACAGGGCCTCGCGCCGCGCAAAATCAAAATTATCTCGATTTCGATACGAATATAGTAACTTTTCGGTTTCAGCAATAACCTAGCAAAAGGTGTCCCCCACTTGGCCTGTCGGAGTCTTTGCGCAGAGACAATTTTGGACTTTTATTTTACTGCCCTACAAGTTGCATTTGGACAGTCCTCCGGATATTACAATCGACTGCGGGAAACTACGACGCTGCCATCGACCCCCTACGGAGCCGGAAGTGGATTGGGTTGGCGGTTTCCACAACCACGACGGAGCCAAAGGATTTAGTTGGTGGTTTCCCCAACAGTTACTATCACCAGTTTTCTGCTTCCGCAACTTCAATTTAGCACCCTGTATAGTATACCTATGCTGTGTAAAAGTGCACCCGAATCGAACAGAAGAGGGCGCATGGGGGCCCCTGTATCCACCAATGCTTTGTGCAGAAGCTGATAATTCAAATTCAAATAGTTTATTTTGCAAAGTAGGTATATAAAATACACGTTTCACAAGTCAAAATTTAATCTTATAAAAAAATATATGCAATAAAATAATAAATGCACATGAACTAGATTAAAGGTTTATTTAATTTATGTATAATATTAAATATTAATTATATTATAAATATTAAGTATATTTAAATATTAAAATTATAGATAAAATATATATTATACAAGGTGAAATCCAATCAACCGCCCGAACCCGCACCGGAGACCCGGCCAAGGACCAGGAACAAGGTTCAATGATCACCAACCGAGCCCCCAGCACGAATCTAGGCGTCCGACCAAATCCCATCCTATATACTACATACTAATAAGGTTACATATATAAATACATGCCTACCTCCGCCCATTAGATAAGCCCAATCCCTGTCACGTTGGGAGGATTAAAAGTGGATATAAGAGTTAATACCAAGACCTCGAATAGGATACATTTACAGAAAAAAAAGTAAAATGTTACCTCTCCAAAGATCAGTGTTTTAGGTGGCATAGTTATGTGTAAATCCACAACAATATTCCATTTCAAGCCATCTAATTGATACACTTGTTTGCCTCCGCAACCTAAAACATTAAGTGTTCAAGTTAAACATTGACCACTGAGAAAATATTTTCATGTAATAAAGCCATTCACTCACAGTGATACGATCGGTGTACTCCACAATAATTAAGACGGTATACATACAACCAGCTACAATGGATTCCACCTGTTATCATTGTGAGAAAATGGCCTAGGGCAGATCATTTTTAATAGATCCTTCATCAAATATTGTCTATGCATACTGATCCATTATTAAAAGTCGTAAAAAATTCCTTTTCATACAAAATTGACACAAAACATTTGATGTCAAATTTAAAAAGAAAAAACATTGATAATACACACCTATAAAGAATTTCAAACCCTCAGTTTTCTTCCCACCGTTTAAGAACATAAAGTGCCAATCAAAGACACTTTTAAACATATTCAAACCATTATTTGTGGTCAGATATTCTGGATGTTTCCCTAGGGTTTGACTCTTGAAGGTGATGGGGCTACCCGCGTCGGCTGGCCGGGGCCTTATCATATTCAAGATGGCGGCTAACGTGTCGTCCGGATTCAATCGTTCTGGCTGCTTTCTCACTTCGGCTGGAATCTGAAAATAGTTTAAATTTAAATCTGCCATCTGAGTAGATCAACTATCCAACTGAAACAATGTACTACTGATACTACAACCCCAGTTAATTCGCTAACAATTAACATCCAGGGGGTCTAGCAAAGTTGAACATATCAAGCTTTAACAACTCGATTATTACAACATGTCTATCATTCTCTAGGTAGATCAACAGAGTGAGAGAGAGCACTGTATCACGCGCTATCGAGCTCGATATGGTTTGCTATGCTAGACTAGCAGGTACGTTGCAGCGGCATAGTTAGTTACCCGGAATAATAAGTATTAAAATTCATCTTATCCGCTGACGTTACGCGCAAACCTCTATACAATTTCAAAAAAAAAAATTCAAATAGTTTATTCAAATAAATAATACAGTATAAACTTAATCACTATACCGCCAAACTGCAAGGCAGTTTATTGGCAGTTTACGCTCTCACTCTAACAAGAACCGGTTCCTCCAATCACCAAGCAAACGCCAGTACAAGTAGATATGAGCACTGAAATGTATCTACATGTTATACCTATCCGACTGTTTATTTATTGATTGGAACCACCGTTTCGAAGTAAACTTAACCTTTATATAATCATTATATATGTATATATTAGCATTATTATGCTTTTTGTAAGTAGGCAGGTAAAATATACATATAATTAATTAATTTTGACAACTCAATTTTTTACTGAATACATAAGTATCTAATAAGGATTTTAAAACTTTTTTCTTAAATACTGGTTTAGTAAAGGTAATGTTTCTTACATCGTTCGGGAGATCATTTAGAATTTTTGGCACCAAATACTTTCTGGTCCGTGAACCATAATAATTACATATTCTCGGTACAGTTAACTTTTTGTTAATGACATTTCTAGTATTAATGCAATGTGAAATAGGGATTTTAAACTCATTATTATTATACTCTTCTAACGCAATGAATAGTTTCACTTTTTCCTGGACCGGTAGGATTTTACAAATACTATGAAGTTGGTCATAATTATGGCGACATTTTTTCTTTGTCTTTTTGTCGACTAACAATTTTAACAGCCTTTTCTGTATCGAATTGATCTGATCCAAATAAGTTTGGAAAGTGCACCCGTAACTACTCAAACCATATGATATGATCGAGTCTGCGAGTGCATAGTAAACAGAGTACATAGTTGCTCTATTTACTACGCCTCGCAGATGATACAGTTTACAAAGTACTGATCTCAGCTTTGAACATACATTATTTACATGTGATTTCCATGACATGTTTTTATCTATGGTAAGTCCCAGGTACTTGTACTGATTAACAAATTCAATTTCAGAACAGTTACAATTCAAGCGGTCTCGATGTAAACAATAAAAAGAATGCCCAATTATCTGTAGATTATTAATTTTAGGTTTATTATAGGGGGAGCAGATGTGCATACATTTAGTTTTAGATAAGTTAATAATAATACCATTATCATGCGACCATTTGATGATGTTTTCAAGGTCCTTTTGTATTGAGTTTTGGATTATATTTAAGTCATTATGAGCATATAATAGACACGTGTCGTCCGCGTACATAAACATTTTACAGTGTTTAACTACATTACACACACTATTGACGTGCATGATGTACCCAACCGGACCGTACACGGAGCCGGTGGGAACACCATACCTTATATTTGCCTTTGTACCCTTTGTACCATTTACTATAGTCTGCATAGTTCTATTTTTCAAGTAAGCCTGCAGCCAGCTGTTTAAAGGACCTCGTATTCCGCATTCACTCATTGCTTGTAAAAGCTGGTTATGGTCTAAAGTGTCAAACGCTTTTTTGAAATCAATAAAAAGAGCTACTACTTGCTTTCGTTGATCTAATGAATTGTTTATATAATCCGTAAACTGTTTAAGAGCTGTCGCCGTACTGCGGCCACGTCGGAAACCGTGTTGACTATCTGAGACAATATTATGCTTATCTAGGAAATTAGTGATTTGTCTTACAATTAGTTTTTCTGTTATCTTATTGATAATAGACAAAATGGCTATAGGTCTATAGTTTGCGTAGTCCAGGTGGCTACCTTGCTTATATATAGGTCTAATTAGTGCTAGTTTCAGTTCATCTGGATACAGTTCTTTTTGTAAACTCATGTTTATAAAATTAGCGAGAACAGGACTTATTTGTTTCTTAATGTATTTAATATCCTCGACTCGAATACCATCCGAGCCGGGTGACTTTTCGTTACTCATGTTATCTATAACTTTTTCTACTTCAGACGCACAAATTTTTCGAAATCTTAATGATACATCACTCTCTGTTACATACTCTTTTCTATTTAAAAACTTCTTATCGCAGCTATGTTTAATATTATGTATTTCTTCAGTAAATGTTTCAGCAAACTTACTACATACTCTTTCGAGATTATCAGTTTTACCTAAATATTTTAAAATAACATCATCTAAACTAGGTTTCTCCCTGCCCAGCCAACTATTTATTTTACACCATATCTTTTTTGCATCATTATTACATTTTTTTAATTCTTCCTGTCTATTCTTGTTTTTTGCTACATTAATTAATTTATTGACTTTATTTCTATATTTTGTATACTCTAGCCTATTACTCATACAATTTGGCTTGGATTTCCATTTTCGAAACAGCTCATCCCTAACGCTTATCATTGAATTAAGCTTATCATCAATCCATGATGGTCGAGCGCGCTTACTCCTTAATAGTACATTACGATACGAGAGCGATGAAACGTTTTCTGACGAGTGTGAGTTTGCGGCACGAGCCGAAGGCGAGTGCTGCAATCACACGAGTCGAGAAAAAGTTTCTCGCACGTGTTTCGTATAATTTTTTATAGTACAAGTGCGGAAAATGCCGACTTTACGCACGCGCAGCGTGCGTAAAGTGGTCATTTTACGCACGGTGTGCTATAAACGCTATTACTACATTGTGGGGTGTCTATGGAATGTTATTTATATTTTAGGCCGACTTCATTACAATTATCTAGATCTATGTTTAAGTTGAACTAAAAATCGCGAAATTTGAGTAATATCACAACAAACCCTTTAAGTACGTAAATTTAACGGTTTTTTCACTAAAAGTGTAGCCAAATGTGCTTTTATTTATTTAGAAAAAATCAAAAAATTAATACGAGTCAAATATCGAGAATATATCTAGTTTAATAATAACCAAAAATAATGTTTGAAAACGTTCACAGTCTTGCCAAAAGGTGGTTACTCCTGAAACAAGTTTTCAATTTTGCGCCGCGACGGCGGCGACGTAATCGGCACGATTGTATTGTCCTCGCAAGTTTCATGGAGCGTGCACCTTATAACGAAATGAAACATCATCACATTTTTGGCCACGCCCACAACTGTGTTGGTCGCGTCATTATGTCTTTTTAGTGTCTCTTGAAGTGTGCTTGAGTAATTTTTTCAAGAGCGTCCAGCCTTCATAGCAACCCATATTTATCGTTATGTTAAGAAACCATAAAATTATGTCAAATGCAACTTATAAGCGATATATCAACACATATAACTTGTTTACATTGCTTTGAACGATCCGTGAGCTGTTTGTAACCAAATTGTACGAAATATTGAAATATGTTTAATTCATAAAGTAAATCGATAACACATTTTTTTTCCATATACAGACAGCATTCCTTACCTTTCGACTGATACCAAGAAAATCAAGATCTGTGTCGACATTGTGTTTATTGTGACTATTGAAATGAAAAAATGACTTTTATTATTTTGATATTTTACAGCATTTTAATCTGTCCTTACTTGTGA
This sequence comes from Ypsolopha sequella, assembly GCA_934047225.1. Taxonomy (NCBI): domain Eukaryota; kingdom Metazoa; phylum Arthropoda; class Insecta; order Lepidoptera; family Ypsolophidae; genus Ypsolopha; species Ypsolopha sequella. The sequence goes on from OW203996.1 coordinate 19,084,026, forward strand.
ATTTCTACTTATAGTTACACAGTAATCGACTCTGATATTTTTCGCGTGACTTTGATTGATACAGACACGTTCATATGGGAAATATTCGTTACATAAGGTGAAATTAATTCAACCACCCGAATTTCTATGGAAGAAGGTCACGTGACATCGAGAATAGTATTAATGTCTTAGTAAAATTTCGATTCAGTTGTGTGGTTGGACTCCGTGTGTGTATAGCTTTGGATTTATCGTGTAAAGTCCACCCACACAACAGAATCAAACATTTTCTCACACATTAATACGATTCTAGATGTCACGTGACTTGCCATTACTTTGTCTGATCCACCTTAAACTTCACATGTGCAGTCTGACCCCTACTGAACCTCCCATATGAATTCGGGTGGTTGAATAAATTTCATCTTATATTGGTCGAAGGGTCCAATGACTCTTTTTTTGAAGTTCACAAACAGGGTTAAACCTTGATCACTTGCCGAGTCTCCAGTATAAATTTGGCTGTATCAATTAATATAATAATCTGTACTCACTTGCCATAAGTGCAAGCAATGCTCTCTCATATCCGCCTGTGTAGTATCTTTCAAGTTCTTATCTTTGCTGAACTCCGCTATTTTCAGTAGATTCTTGATTTGCTTCTCACCGATAATGCAGTTACTTTTGTACATGTACTCGTAGAAGTCCCTGTCCTGCTGCAATACGCTCAGAGGGACTAGCTCTGTGACGTCATCGCCACGGTCCCGCTCCGTCCACAGTATCGAGTTCACGTGAAACAGATGCTTCTCTGCCGCGTCAGTCCAGGACCTCTTCCATTTGCATACCAAGTAACGTTCAGAGTTCGCCGGCCTTGATGTTACTGGTTTTACAATGCATACTGCAAAAATATAATATGTATTGTTGTAAGAACACTCGGCAAGGAGCGTATTGCATCGAAATCACGCATACATGCACTTAGCTTGATTCCTTTTAATATAATAACCTAGCCAAAATGAACTTTAGCAAAGTGAGCAAGAGATTTGTTTCCTTCGACTCTTGGTAATTCAGTTAAGAAAGACTACGTTATATTGTAAAACTAATAAATAACACCACAATACATGTAATATGTATTTGTATTGCAAATACTACCTTATGGTTTGAAGACTACAAGCTAAAGGTCGTAGCTGTGATTGCGTTGAGTGTAGGTTAGTCGACCCTGTCACAGTTAATTTGAGGGTTGGTAAAAAGACTAAAAAGTTGCGTGAAAGGGAGAATGCCAAAGCTGTGTGATCTTTTGGCTTAGCATTTTTTGGCTGGCATATACTTTTACAATTCGCGTCTACCCTGATGGTGAGTGAGCATGAAGTATCCCGAAGTATCCAGTACGTGCCAATCAAGAAGGCGGGCGCGAAGTCAGTCACAGATGGCGTTCCATTCTCGAAGCTAAGTCGAGGAAGGCCGCTTTCACACTGGACGATAACGACATATCGTCAGCCGTAACAACAGCAATATTTCGGGCCAACATCGTTATATCGCACTGTTGTGGCTTGTCACCCCGCCCGCGATTCTCCTTCACCCTGTACTGTGTCGTCGCCGATATCGGCACGATAACGGTGTCGGTCGCTGTCGGCGACGATATCGTTGACAACGATACAGTGTGAAATAGTTTCGTCGTAAATGTATGAGATTACCAGTCTGACGATATCGTCCAATGTGAAAGCACCCAAAGACGGGGTAAGTTGGGGCATACAGCTTAGGTGAGAACGAACTTCACGCCTGCATTCTTGGTTGGCCCGAACTGTACTCACGGCTGCCTTGTCAGATGTCATGTACACAAAAAAATCATATTTTAGCGGTAAATAAACGATAAAACTTATTAAAAGCTTGATGTAGCCCATTTCTGTCATAGCCCTTTTCCCACAAATTATCTTACCTTGCTCAAAGCAATGATACATGATGTATATCAGACCAACGCTGAAAAGAGTAAAAACGTCGAACAACTTGACAACGAAATGGCCCCCGGTACGCACCAGCATCAATGCAGCCAAGCACTGGCACAGATACAACTGCTTCGAGAGTATCTCTTGAAGGTTTTCTTGACCTTCCACTGAAAATCCCTAGAAAAAAAAAGGTAAAGTATGAGTTAACATGAGTGTATATTGTATATTGTCAATAAAACACATTACTTGGTAACTGCTCCACTTTATATTTAAATTACACTAGCGACCGGTTTCGTTATACTAACATCTTTTTTTTCCTTTTGACTTTTTTGATTTGTAAACATTTACCTATTTTATTTTATTTTCATTTGATTTTTATTCAATTTAATTCATTACTTATTTAATTTCAGTGTACTTTGACTTTATAATACCAAATATTTTTGTTGAACGCTTCCATAAATGCACGAACAAAACGCCTTTAAATCATGTTTGTCATCCATCACATCACAAATGTAAACAAATAGACGAATTATACATTTTCGCCTAATACAATAGCCTGAAGATGTTAGTATAACGAAACCGGTCGCTAGTGTAATTTAAATATAAAGTGGAGCAGTTACCAAGTAATGTGTTTTATTGACAAGATGTTTCAAATGTTCCATCAAGAACCAACAACGACAAGTATCAATTTCTTTATATTGTATATGGTTTAAAGAAATAACTCCCAAGATATAAAAATACTAACACCATCGGCCATGAGAAAATGGACACCTTTATCCTCTGTGTTGAGCAAAACATGGTCTTTCAATGAACTCAGGTTAGCCGGATTGAAGATGTTGCCATCCTTCTCGACACCGTAATAGGGGTTGAAGGTCTCTGGAGTACCAGCATAGAAGTCTGATAGTTTAAAATCATTTGAGCCCTTCAGTGTGAAGCCAAAACCTGAAAAACAGTTTGTCATACTTAATTTTATTATTAGTTGCTTTAACCCGCTGCGGCTCTGAACTAAAATCCCAAATCTACAACCCTTTTTTTCCTATAGGGCAATGATACGTATTTACTACTGGAAAAAAAAGAAACTTCAAAAACACTCAAGAAATTCGCAACAAAAATCCGGTCTCAAATGATAAGTGACGGACTAGTTTTACTAAAATAGTCACTGTTCAGCTCCCTTTAGATATAGCGCAATGGTACATACTCTTAAACCCCAAGAAAAAACTTAATAAGAAATTGTAAAAACCGCATCAAAACCCGTTAAGTAGTTCTTAAATTATAAGCAAAAAAATACGTATCGACAGGTTCATTTTTTGTGCAGATATTTATACCTTTGGCTCTCCATCCTTTGCGATATAGAACATACTCGGAGAAGCCGCCAGGGCCAGCACACACGTCTGCAAAATATAGAATATCTTTCTTTTCTAAAGCGTTTTCACCATTTTCTTTCTTTGGTTTTGTGAACATGAAATCGAATATTGCATCAATATTTGCCATTTTTACAGCTGCTCTGTTAAGAAATATTACAGAGCCAATCGTTTCATAGGGGTTGCTCCTAAATCTTGCATTTCTTAAATCTTCATCATCAAGAGTATCAAATATAGTCTGTAAATGTATAAAATGTTATCAAGATGTACGTACAGAGAAGTTCAATGCAGTCACAATTTGATTATGTTAATTAACCTTAGCATTTAAAACTCCTTTTAAAATTTGTGGGTCAACAAAATCTGTTTCATCATCTATTGTCAATTTCTTGGGCCCTTTCTTCATCCAGTCCTCCAACACATCCCCTGACAAAGACTCCTTGGGTGCTGACGGTATCCATACCTAAAAGTAAAGTATTAACTCAGTAACTAGGCTATACCTGAGATATCTGTAATTTACAGCCTAACAATACAAGAAAACTCTATTCAAATAGGTTCAGCAGTTTAATAACTGCTGCAGTTATTGAGTAATAAAAGTATAAACATTGATTCTGAGATAAAATTTATAGAAGATTAAATAAACATACAACTTCTTCTCTAGCTTCTGGTTTAGCATCATCAGGATTCCATTTGAAGTCTTGTGGTATTTCACCTACAACTGAAGGTTTCAAACCCAAGCCTCTGCGGCCCTTCTGTGCTGATGCTTCAATTGGCTCAGTTCTACCATGTTCAAATTTACCCAAACCTTTCCCAGGCTTGAAACCCATGTTGCTCATCATCTGTTTTGCTTTATCAGAATAACCTCCTTTAATTGCTTCACTTGTTTCAGTATCTTGATCACTGTTGTAATATTGATTGTCCATTGGATTTTGACCAAATTGTGGCTTTTTGGCTTCATCTTCACTATTTGAGTCATGATTATTTTGATTGTTGAAGCCTGGTCGGAAGTCATCGCTGCTTTCACTGCTTCTACTCAGTCTTTCATTGCCTTCTGGAGTTTGTTCCTTGTAGTTAAGTCTTGTATTTCTGAGTTGAACGGAACTGTAGCTGTTATCAGCAGGAGTACCTCCATGTTCATCATCTGTGTCCTGTAAAACTAATACAAAACATTGTCTTTGTCATTGTCAATACTTTCCTCCTTTTATGACTTTGAATTGGTATTGGAATGGTGGTCCACCATATAAGGTTAAAATAAATTAAATAATTAGTGCCATTCAGCACAGATAGCATTCAAGATTATCATATGGGTGATTCCATGGAAAAGGAACAGAAAAATAAAAAATTAATAAAGATTTGTTATAAAAAATACTTTTGTATAGTGGCAACACTATAGTACTCCAAGTTTTCACAGTGGCAGCACAGTTTTGTTTTTATAGGAATACATACAACTTAATTGAGAGCCGGGACGAAGACGGTTGGCGGGGGGAGGAGAATTTATTTTAAGCCCGAGGTCATTTGTGAATGTATACGAAAAAAGAAACATAAATCCCACTAATGTTTATATTTCCGTGTGTGTACAATAAAGAATAATAATAATATTATAAATGCGAAAGTTTGGATGGATGGATGTTTGTTACTCCTTCACGCCGAAACCACTGAAACGATTAGGCTGAAACTTTGCACAAATGTAGTTCTAGACCTGGAAGAGGACATAGGCTACTTTTATCCCATAAATCAGTTTCCATTGGAAGGCAATGGGGTGTCAAGTCCCTATAGAAAAGTGATGTACTGTCACTCCTTCACGCCGCCATTGAATATGGGATGTTATGGGGTTCGATACGACTATACAAAAACTTAATCAACGCGGGCGTACCGCAGGCAAAAGCTAGTGATTATCATATTTCGAATAAGCCGTTAATTTGTCGATAGAATTATGATGTAGGGGTTACGCCCCTGGTGTAAACCCAACAAATCTTTTCGTACGTAAAAAAATCTCTAAAATGCAATATTATGAAAGATTTTGCACTTTACTAACAGAAAAAAATATAATTTACAACTAAATGCCTTATTTAACCAATTTCTTGCAGTTTTAGATGGAAAAATACGTACATCAAACATATTTTTAACTGTGAAACTGATGTTTTCCATCATTTTCAAGTAGTTGTTGGTACATATCAGATCAGAAATAGATTCATTATTGGCAGAACGCTTAAATCTGCAGTTTGATCTATTTTCTTTAAAATTTTCCTAAACTTTTTGAATTGGCCGCTCTTTACTCTGGGCTAGGGCGAAAACCATACATACATACGTATACTCACACCTGTCTCTCAGAGGGGTAGGCAGAGACTACAAATTTCTATCTGCTACGATCCAGACACACCTCTTTCGCCTCTTCCACATCCATCAATCTAGTCATACAAGCTCTTCTATTCCGGGTACTTTTGACATGGCCCTTCTTCAGTATGTCGCCAATATGGTCAGCATACGTCCTTCTAGCTAGGTCGAAAATCTTGACAACATTTGACGTTTAGAATTCCATACGGCCAAAAAGCCCTTTATCAGTCTAATTAAAGAAAAAAAGTATTCTATGTCTGCAGGCAATACAGTCATTTTATGCACAAATAATATAGCTGATAGTGGTGGTGGACTTTAAAACATATTATTTTCACATTAAGTATTTAGAATTATTGTGATGATTTGCTACATACTAGCATAGATAGGTAGGTAACAAGTTACTGATAAATAGTGAGTTATTTGTGTAAAGATAATATTTTTAAGAGATATTAAATTGGAATGACTACAATGTCGAGTTGTAGGGTCAGTCAAAAACTTTATTATCTTTAATGTATCTTTACTAATAATTTTCACTATGTGAAGAATGTGCGAGGAGAGTCAGTTACGGAATACATATTCAGCCAATCAGCCACGGCCTGTATCATAGTGATATGTAATGTTTCATTTGTTTTTGTTCCTTATAGATGACCAAAACAGCATCAGTAAGAAAGCGAAAAGAAAAAGAGAAACCAAAATTCAAAGCATTAATTAAAGATTTAAAAAAACTGTAATTATATTTTGTGGTTGAGCCTCCAATTATCCCTCAGTACTAAAATGTGCACATATAAAGTTGTTAAATAAGTATGTATTTAAATTTATTTATTATATAAAATTATAATGAGACTGACACTACATGCAAAAGGAAGTCGCATTAGAGTGTTTTTAACTTCGAAAATCTTCCTCTGTTCAAGCATTATATGTAATTTTGAATTGTACTTATAACTTATATTAAAAACACCTGAACGCGACTTCCTTTGAACTTTTTTTTTAGTATAGGTAAGTCATATTTACATTTTATAAAATAAATACTTATTCAATAACTTTATACGTGCATATTTTACTCCTGAGGGATAATTGGAGGGTCGACCACAAAACCATGCTAAAATCTAAATTGTAAACGTAGTAATGTTTTCCATTTATTTATTCCACAATAAATTTACATGTATGGCCAATCAATACCAATAAACTTTAATTTTGGAGAAGCTACAACGTTGTTTACTTTAAAGGAGACTGGGTGAAAGTGGTCTATACACCAACAGATATGGAGTAACTTTTTTTAGGAGGTACACATTTAGACAGTATTTTTTTGAGATATTTCAAGTCAAATATATTATTTTACTATAACTAAGTATTTTTATTACATTAATGTTATAATAAAGTAAGTTACTTATACGAACTCCGATTTTGCAATGAGCTACATTTATTAAATTTTTGACTGCAATGACTAAGAACTATAGGTATAATAAGTGGCCTGTTTATACTAGCATTGGTAAACGGTTGGTTCATAGACCACTTTCCATACATAAAAGAGCAGTCTCCTTTAAAATATTTTTGTTATTGAAACCAAAACATATGATTAGAAAGAAGTTATAGGACATTGTCATTACCTGAGCTGACTGATGTAGTAGACGAAGCTCTAAGAGTATCTGCCCTGGGTCTTTTAGCAGGTTTCGAAGATTCATCGCTGCTGAACTCTTCATCTCCTCCATCTAATAAGCAGAGTTTCCATTTATAGGGTGTTAAGATGAAGTTGTGGAAGCTGGAAACTGGCAATAGTAGTGTACTATACAAAGAATAAATAATTTAAAAAAATCGAGAAAAAACAATCAGTTGTACCTATGTAACTTTTCTATGGAACAGCATATTTTTTTTAGCGATTCGAGAATTGGCTCCATAGTAGAAGTTGTTTGTATGGACGAGTGCTATCACCAGTTTTCAGGTTCCCCAACTTAACCTTAACCCCCAGTATAGTCAAAACACTACACATTCAATAAGCTGATAGGTGGCGTATTACAGTAGGTACCCAGCAAAAAATACTGCACATCTGCTATCTTTGGCTTTGTAGTGTCTTCTCTGTGACCAAACTGTTAGTGCGTCGTGCGACAGAAACACGATGTGTATTATTTACTGCCGGGGCTTGTAACTTATGATATCTCACAACCCACACAATGATAATGTTTTCCATTATCATAAAATTTATAGAAATAACTCGGATTTTTTTTCGGCCTGGTTGAGGTATATTGAGAATAGATTGAAATTGATACGAAATATTTAATAAAGAACAAAAATACAAAATAAATATTATAACTCTATCACATACCTGAAAGACTCATAATTCTAGTGGTAGTGGTTGGATTGGATGCTTATCGTTGTAATGATGATGATGACGGACAATGCACACAACACAAGTTAGTTACGTTACGTAGGACACGGGCATAGAACACATATACGACACGGGCTTGCTTTCTATCGTATGCGGGGTAATTCCCCGATTTTAGAACATAAATCTAACCAACGAGCGGCACTCAAACAACGTTTGTTTGGTTTGGTCTGTTCGTAGCTTAGGTTGGTTATATTATATTAAGGTCTCGTTTCAAAACAAGAGTTTTCACTCGGACTTCGGAGTAATGTAAATTTCGCCCTACAGTGTTCAGGAATCGGCAAGAGTGTATCCGAGGGTAAACGAGCTATTACGGGTACGGTCATCAATCATCATATAACAAAAAACTACTATTTTCCACTATAAATACCGTAGACATCTGTCTGCGATAAACACCCACGATTCGGTCATGACCCTCAACAAACGTCAAAAATCATGGGAAAAATTGGCTGTCAAACGTGATTGTGCAGCTAATGAGCTAACTTCAGGTCACTATAAACCATCATGGTATGTACTATGGTGGTTGGTTTATTTGGTTTATTCTGTTTGTTTTGTTTAATCTGATGACCATACCCTACCTGCCAGGCTGACATGACAGTTGCACTGAAGTGTTTTGAAACGCATCCGGAGAATGTAAATATCGCACTGACAAGACAAACTAAGTGCGGTTTCTAACGCTCGCGCTGTTAAAATTCGACAAAATTCAAAACTTTCATTCTTTAGGGATGTAATGTGACATTTTTAGTTTAAAGCGCTTATTTTCGTTTTCTTGCTACTACAAAAAGCATTTTCGGTTTCCCGCGCTTGAATTTCATTTAAGGTTAATTTGACTGACGTTTTTCAAAAATCACTCGCAAGCGTTTCAAAACCAGATTTTTCTTTCTCTTTCAACTATATAGCTATATCTCTATATTTACAGAGAGCATTCTATATTTACATTATACAGAGAACTAGACTGTGCACCTCAGAATAAGGAATACAAATAGAAGCCTGGCTAAAATAATACGCGGAGAAAAACACCTATCCTTGATTTTCTTACGACATTCTAGTGCGTTAGAGAGAGATGGATATGTATTAGTTTTTTCTTAATTAGGTAGGTTGTCACTAGTTCGTTGCTTTGCTAGTGATGTAACAATGTCGATTTTTGACTACGATAAATAAACCAAATCGAAATGAACCACGACCAATCTGCTTACCACACATTATATCGTATCAAAGTGTGAAAAATAAAATAAACTTTTAACAAAAAAATAGCAACCGACTTCAATAGTAACAGCAGTCATTCACTAAAAAGTTAATAATAATTCTATAAAGACCGATGGTACCGAAGCAACACTTTTGCCGACTTCTTTCTTCCTGAAACGTTATGTTATCTAGAAGTCGGCGTTCTTATATTGGTTTCTATGTTGCTATATCGTAGGAAATACGCGGACTTCTAGATAACATAATGTTTCAGGAAGAAAGAAGTCGGCAAAAGTGTTGCTTCGGTACCATCGGTCTTTATAGAATTATTATTAACTTTTTAGTGAATGACTGCTGTTACTATTGAAGTCGGTTGCTATTTTTTTGTTAAAAGTTTATTTTATTTCACATTTTTTAGTGTTGCTGGGTTAAATTGTGAGGTATAGGTAGTTCTTGCAAACGTGGTGTTAATATGAAACGAAGTTCAAGTGAGTATAAGTAGCCATGTTTGAGTAGCTTTCTGCTATCAGCACCACATATCGAGTTACAGCATATCGAGTTATGTGCTGTCATCCGTTGAAGAGTTCTACGGTGATGAAGCCAAGATCGAAATTCAGGTGGGTACACTGGCAATTTTCAGCAATGCCCTGCAAGGAGCACCCTAACACAAACTGGTTGCCGCAATCTAAAGTTATGTGCTGTCATCCGTTGAGGAGTTCTATGGTGATGAAGCCAGGATCGAAGGTCAGGTGGGTATTCTGATAATCTCCAAGTAATACCCTTGAATCAGCACCCTAACGCAGTGATTGCCGCAATCCGAGTTATGCGCTCTGATCCGTTGAAGAGTTCTATGGTGAATATGTTGATGGAGCCAGGATCGAAGGTCAGGTGGAAGAATGTCGATTTTCAAGTAATACCTTGTAATCAGCACCCAAGTACATAGCGATTGCCTCAATTTCGAGAGATATGCTGTCATTTTCTGAGGAGTTCTACTGCCTATCTCTGAAGACCTTCATCAGATCATGACCAAACCTAAAATGGGACCTACCTGGAAGTATACTCTTTCAAACAAAAAAAGAATTGTTCAAATCGGTTGGGAAATGACGGAGTTATGGAGTAACAACACCAAAAAAAATATATAAAAAAAAAAAAAAAAACATACACTCGAATTGAGAACCGCCTCCTTTTTGAAGTCGGTTAAAAAGAGAATGCAGGAGGCACCGACCTTTCTGGTGACATCTTCTTGCTTTGGAAGGAGGCCAAGAGAATTAATAGCAAAGTGGTCTCTGTCTACCCCAGTGGGACACATGTTATATTGTGTAAATAAGGAATTAATAAAAGGATATCTTTCTTTAGCATAATATTTTTTATTAAGAACAAATTACTATATCGTAGGCAAGTAGGTACATAAGTTAAGTCCAAAATTGTGCTTGTTTCTAGTACAAAAAATGATGAGCGATGACAGCGCAATTACTACAGAGGTAATTTTTTTTTTTTATTATTATATCAAATAAACATCAACTAATCTTGAATAATAACTGATAACAAATAATGAACGATTAAAATACCTTATAACCTGTAATAAGAAATCAAATTATGTGCAGTTCAAGTCAATAAGCATTCCCAAAATTCATTTCACGAAAGAACTACCCTGTCTAAGTACTTTTATTGTCAACCACTAAGTACGAAAATGTCTTGATCTGCGGAATTTCTTCGTGAAGTCGATCACGGAAGTAACGTACAAGTTCTGAACAGGCCTTTCAGAACGATTTGCGAACATAGAAGTATGCACTTTTCTACACCACAAACATCCATAGGTACTGGTTCTCTTGCCTAAAATTTAAAAATTATCGAGTTAATATACTATAGTATAGTACAAGCACGTACCTACAAACAAGATTGATAATGCAATTATACATAATTATTTAAAGGTTACCAATGTGTCTGTATCTGGTAAATATAACGTCGCTAAAGCATCTGCTTTTAACCGTCTCCATGTTAAATTTTCGTTTGGTCCAAAAGAATCCGGCGTAAAGAGTTTCGAACAAATATGACTGCTTTTTTTAATTGGCCAATTGGGTCTAATTATTCGTCTAAGCCATCCACTTTTTAATTCTTCCCTTTTTGGAAATCTGTAACAAAAAGATATGGCAATATTTATTCGGCATTATTTTTCTTTTAACTCGCGCTGCAATTAATCTGCGGTTTCATCCTGTATGCATGGCTGCCACGGGAACCAATGTTCGATAGTTTGCGACACGGACTTTAGTACATCACTATGCGAAAAAACATAACCTCTACTAGTCTGCAGAAAATCTATATAAAACAGGCAAATATCGGTGTAGAATTGAACACGAGTATAATTTACAAGAACTACTTTTATTGTTACTGAGTTTTAGGTATGATCCTGCAACTTATTAACATAAAAACTATCAGAACTCACCTATGAAATGATATTGCTTCATTGTTGTTTTCTTTTCTTCCTGTATGCGATTTACAACCTTCAATCGCACAAGACATTTTATTACAATGTTAAAAAAACAATCAACACAAACAATAATAAATCACACTTTCACGAATTTTGAGAGGAAGAGCACAAAAATATTTAATTTCTCTCGGTGAAGCTGTAAACTTAAATGCATTAGACATTTCGATGCCACCAAATTAAGATGTGATGCACGCTACGAACGATATTACAACACAACGATACAATGATGAGACATATTTAATTTGATGGTATTATAATTTTTAAAATACATCCAAATTACATCCATCTGACATTTGTTTGGTTCAATCTAGTGACACACCAGGAAAAAATATAAAGTAAGTGCGGTCCGTCGTTTCATTCACTCGTACACAGGAGTAATTTACGTTAGATGAGTACAATGGCTCATGCCCAGTTCTTATTTTAGCCAGGTTTCTATTTGTATTCCTTATTCTGAGCTGTGCACTACGGCACGAAAAAGGAACCGAGCGGGAAGGGCGCAAGTATGTACTCATTTGTCCCTTTTCTGACCACATTTTTGGCACTTGACTATATAGGTATAGATACGTGGAATACTCAGAAAATTTTACAGTTTTATTATTAAATCTTATCAAAGAACTCTCCACCAGCATCTATACAAAGTTTCATGCGTATAAACCAATCTTTGAAACACTTTTTCCAGTCCGTGTGTATTTTCAAAATAAATTATAATTGGCCAGTGTCTCATACATGAACATTTTTTTTCGCAAAACATATTGCGTGGCCAGGTATATATATACAGGTATGAGGTTTAAACACCTGCTTCCAATTTCAATTAGTTTTTGTTTGTAAATACCTGTCACTTAATTTAACAAGTGTTTTCATTCGAATATCTAAGTATTAAAATATTTTAAAGATGGGCTCCTATTACAGTAGAATAGCAATAATACTTTTTTCTAAAGTAAAACATGGCAATTATTTTACTATTTAAAAAACTGCACTAAATTACCTATTAATTAAAATTACTTGCCACCTAAGCGTAGTACATTTTTTTCACAGTATGAAGAGTCAAATTTAGCAAATTAAAATTTTCAAACTCATAATTCGAACAAAAATGATTTTATTTCTTAAAAATGTGTATGATATTAGTTTAATTTTGAACTGAGATCAATAGCAGGGCTATTCAGGATTCCGAAACAAAAATAAGAATCTTAGAATATGAAATCGTGTAGCTATGGCACTGGAAAGACTCATCTAAGGTGTCGAATTTCACAAAATTCATAAAAGTATCGATAACTTGAAAACTATCGACTTTTTACTGAGGTCATATTTTGATATTGTGGACAGTCATGAGCTGGCCTATCAGCTCTCCAAAGGATAACGTTGACTTTTGGGACATCCTGTATATACAGGCAACTTGCTAAACAAGTACACACGAGGGGCGAGAGTATCTCTAGTTATTTGTATAACGTCTTTGGTGAAATTTCGATCCCAGTTGAGAGCTTGCCTGCAAATATGTTCAGGGGTTTTCGTAAGATGTGGCTTATCCAACTTTGCATATCAACAGGATCTTCTTTACAGTGCTTACACAATTTGACATTAGTTATTGTATTTGGCCACAAGATCTTCAGAATATTGTGAAGGCAGCGGTTTAGGAACACTTGCAGTTTGGCAATGGTACATACCCTTGGTGTACAACTGTACAGATTGTCAAGAAAGTCTTGAAATAAATAGGGGCGCCAATTTCTTTGCCAAAACAGAATTAGTATGGCAATACCTGATATCTTTTGTATGGGGAAATCAGGTGTTACCAGTAAAAACATTTTTAATTCCATTTCATGACTTTCTTGACAAGCATGTCTCACACACACACACAACCGTAGATGGAGATAGAACAATCTATAATCTATACTCTGTCTCTCAGAATATTATTCTGAGCTCTGTCTACGCAGACAACCGTAGAGAAGCATTGATTTTACGTTGCTGTTGAAGATTCTTAGCGTCACTTTGTGGGCTAGCTGATGGGATTCCCACACAGGGCGGAGACAGGCAAAAACACCTTTCGCTTTGGCGATTAGGCATGCGACGACGTCTAGATCGGTTCCTTCGTCATATGATATTGCGCAGCCAAGGTAGATAAAGATAGGTGTCATGATATAATGAAATATAACTCGGTACGTTAAGAACCACTATTTGGCGCTTGTCTGTTTCCATGATATAAAATATGGTAGGGTATATTCCTCGCTGATTTGTGGAAGTTTTGTGTTTCAACTGGGCGGCACGTCGTCGTCACATTACGCTATAGATGGTTCTCAGTCTTTTAAAAATCGGGAATTAGGGAAATTGTAAAGTACTTAGAAATAAATTAGGAAGCCTTTTACAGAACCCTCGGTGTTCGCGTCTAACTCACACTTGAATTTTTCAGATTAATCATACCCTCAGAATAGTATTCTTATTCTGAGATCATAACGCATACTAAAGAACTTTACTTTTACTTTACTTAACTTTTTTATGTCACACGTAATTTTTATTACATGATGATGAATGAATGATACAAGAATCGATGCAAGAATCGAGCAATGGTTGATGCTCAATGATCTTCCAGCCCTGGGCTGGAAGATCATTGTTGATGCTTGTCAAAGTCATATGCGAAATGTTAGCTTTTAATAACTTTTTGCAACCTGTTGCCAAGGAACTTCTACCCTATTCTGTTGCACAGTTCATCGCTGGAATCTTAATGCAACAACGCGTGGCTCACGTGGCTGTTAAATTGCGGTGTCTTTGCCTTCTTTCTTTTCTTCAAAAAAAAAAAAAAAACCGTCAAACAAAAGTAAAATTTGCGCGCCGGGTGGTGCAAAACTGCAAAGACTGCAACTGCAAAGTGCAAGTGCAACCGTTTTCCTTACATACTTTTTGTATAAAAATACTGCTTTTGGGTAAATTAATCGTGATTCCTATTGCAAAATGACTGTGGGAGAGATCAACAAAAACTTGCCGTGGTAAGAATAAACAACTGCGTAAATACTTAAAAAACAAAAGTATCTTTTCTATTTTTATAGTATGTACTTATTTGGAAACATAATATTAAACACTGAATAAAAGTATGTGTATCAAACTGTATAAATCTTTATTTTTATTTGATATAAAAACACAATCTACTATAAATAAAAATATACAAAACTTATAATTTAACCTACTATGGTACCTAAATCTTTTTAGGGTTCCGTAAGCTCAGTTTTGGAACATGGTTTGTTGACTTGGAATCCCAAATATATGGAATCCCAATATTTTTTGCATAAAGGTCTCCATTTACAGATTTAAACGAAATTTCTCATTATGAAATTTGATAGTCTTCCAGATAAAATTTTTTGAATTGAATTTATTTTGACACTTGTTTCCAACATTTTGGCCTATTTCGTTATCTAATGTTCCGTTAGGCAGTTAAGTGTGTAAGCTTGCTCTGTACTTGTTTACACATACTTACAATATAGGCTTGAAAATCTAGGTTAGGTTAGGTTTCAACATTATGAAACAAGTTGGAGACGAGTGATGCGGAGCGGAGCGAGGTGTCTCCTAGTCTAGTACAAAAAGGTGTATAATGTACAGGTTGAAACCATGCCCACCCTTCAACTCATAAATTAATGGACCATATTTCAAAGCCCTTCCATTGCAAAACGGGACCCTATTACTAAGCCTTTGCTTTGAGTTCCATACTCAACTCCAAACTGCCAAATTCTTTCTCAGGTGCTACCATTTTAGCACCTTGTTTTTCTCGCCTTGATGTTGCTATGGCATCTATAATGTTGTTATTTACCATAATGTTTTTAGAGTTCCCGTATTTTGTGGTGGTATGGAATCCTTTGTTTTGAACCAAACTCGGGCCAGACAAAACAACAAGCCTGTTAATTGTTGGAGTATTTGTATTTTCTTATTTCAGGGTAGAAAAATATCGTCCATCAAAACTAGAAGATCTGGTATCACATGATGATATTGTTAAGACAAGTGAGTCCCTATCATTATCCTTTTGCATGCCCATCATCAAGGTTTATTTAAAAGACCAGCATGTATTCATGTCTGTGTCAGTCTTGTCAGTCAAGTATTGTCTTGGACATAAACAATAAGTTAATAATATGTTTTTTATATTCTTGTACGTTTTGTTCCACTAGTTGAGGTGTTATTTATTTTTTAGGGTTCCGTACCTGAGAAGAAAAAACGGAAATACAAGTAAGCCATTTGGTGCACATTTACTTGAGGTCCTAATAATCATTATGGCCTGCAGTTCTTGAAAAAAATCCCTTAATAACCCTCCCCCCGGGTATGACCCCCCCTTAACCTTTTGCT
This sequence comes from Ypsolopha sequella, assembly GCA_934047225.1. Classification (NCBI taxonomy): domain Eukaryota; kingdom Metazoa; phylum Arthropoda; class Insecta; order Lepidoptera; family Ypsolophidae; genus Ypsolopha; species Ypsolopha sequella. Next base: position 19,099,992 of record OW203996.1, read on the forward strand.
GCCAAATTTGTTGTTAGGTGCTACCATTTGTGCGCAAGCGCTATTTTGTGGGCTTATGACTCTCTTCTGGCCAGTTTTTTTATAATGCTGCTCTGCTGCTCTGCTCAACGAAAACTTGAACAAGACATACAAGAATATCAAAAACAACAGAACTTATAATCAAATCAGTAAGTTGTTTAAATTACAACTAAAACACTCTCCAAGAAATTTGTTGGAAGTGAAGTTTGATGCCTACCTCTTCCAGACTTTCCACAAAGCTGAAAAAAAAAGTGTGCAAATTCGGTCCAAGCGCCGCCAAGATCAAGACATATTTTAAATTAAAGGACATAATGTAGTCCTCAAGCAAGTTGAACCCCATCAAAATCTATTCCAGAGATTTTGAGATATCTGATTATGTTTTGCAACCTGTACTTCAGTTCTTGCAATTAACATGGGGCCTTGACGAAAGTTTTTGAAAATGTAAAAGTCTTACCGAATTTTATTTTTATTTTTTTATTTGGATGGGGTTCTGCTATGTCCTTTTATTTAACATACATCCTAATGTTGGCGGCGCTTGGACCAATTGCCATACAAGTTTGCCCACTGTCATTTGCCACTGCCATGCCAGCTGCCACTTTACTCACACCTTCAAAGATAGAAAGCTCATCTACTACTTATTCACCATGATAGCACCAACAACAAATACTGTTATTTATTTCAGTTAACAAGTTCATGGATCAGAATCAGATGCCACACTTGCTATTCTACGGACCTCCCGGGACCGGCAAGACATCTACAATTTTAGCTTGCGCCAGACAAATGTATACTCCACAACAATTCAATTCAATGGTTTGTATTTGTATCTTATAGGATAGAAAATTTAAGATTTACCCCCATACTCAAGATGACCAAGATTTAGTAACCAGCCCTTCTATTATGTATCTTTGGTTGCCAACTGTACTGGGTGTCTATCATCAAAATGTAGATAAAACCGGCCAAGTGCATGTCAGGCCACGCGCAGTGTGGGTTCCGTAGTTGCCCTACACAATATGCGGACTTCTTCTCCAAGTACATTTTATAAGTGTGTCGACTAATACAGATTGCGCCAAACTTCTAGTCCGCTCGGAAGTTGCTCTTCCGAAGAACGGCCCATACATTTTGTACCTGCCGATGCGAAATACACTTAACTTTAACAAAAATTTGCACTTTAAAGCTTAATATTTTGCAAACGGATTCCTGAATCGAAAAATGGTTTAAACACACCCGCAATAGTTTGGAACGACCTATCCAACGATACCCCACGTGGGATAGATGTGAAAAAAATTCATCCCCACTTCGCGTGTAGGGGGGTAACCTAAAAAAATCTTTTTCAATATTTTATTTTACGACTTTGTCGGCGTGATTAATATCTGAAACTAACAAAATTTCCTTCAGTGGACAATGCACTATTTACGAACTGTGTCGTCACTTCAAATGTGAACATATCCTTAGGCAATTGGAATTCGATAGTACTTATATTTATGTTTTTGATGATAGGCACCCTGTCCAGTTGGCAACTAAAGATACATAATAGGCCCGCAGGTGACAAAGCCAACTATTCTATTTCTGATGTAAACCAGGGTAAAGATGTTCTGTCTTACGAAGTACGTTTGGCTATGGTTGTAGTAGTGCGTGCACACGCACTCACTTGTGTGTGTGACATAGGGAGCGCTACAAAACGCGCAACACACACAAAACATGCTTATCTATACACGTAACAAAAATATATGATAATAATAATAATTCAAAAATATATAAGTCAGATTCAGTTCTTCTGAAAGTAACTAATGACATACGGTTAGCAAAGGACAGCAAGCAGCTTAAAATATTAACGCTATTTGATTTTAGCAGCGCTTTTAATTGTGTGGATTTTGATGTTTTCCTTGGTATCCCAGCTCTCTTAACGTATCTCCTTGCTACAGAATGGTTCGATACTTACCTTAGGGGTTGCTTGCAGTGCATACACTTGGACGAGGTTACCTCGGAGTGGTGCCAACTAACTGCAGGTGTACCTCAAGGTTTTGTCCTCTCTCCTCTTCTCTTTTCAATATTTATTATTTCCATCTCTGATGTTCTTTCTTCTAGCTACCATCTTTATGCAGACGATTTGCGAATATATCGCCATTTTTATGTGTCTGAAATTGACTCAGCAATAGTTTCGATGAATGCGGACCTCAACAACATTCACAACTGGGCAACAGTATATGGTCTTTTAGAAAACCCAAAAAAATCACAGGCCATTATTATTGGCACACGATATATGACCAATCTGCTTGACCAAAATACCAGTGGCGGGAGGCGGGATTATTGTGGTGATAAGCCGATCAAAAAAAAAACGCACTCATCGCGTGATGCAAGTGCCAATTCTAAGAATTCTTAATGTTTCTTCAGAAGATAAGGATCCACTTTCACCATACAAAATGTGTTCGAATCAGAAAATAATAAACATGGAAAGAAAAACATTTTGTTCAGTTTGCAACTGCCTGTTATCCACGTATATCTATCGCACAAAGAAGTATGAAAATGTTTAAAAAACCCGTCACGTATTTGGAAGAGCACGGCCTCACTGAATGACATGCTTTTTGTTTCTAAAACTAAGTTTGGAAAATGAAGTAGGCGAGTAATCAGTCGAACAGCACTGAATGGTACCGATTCGGTGAAGCACATTTTAACTTATTTGACAGGACTAAACTAAATTTAAGCGTTCTGTCCTTGTCTTTTCGGTAAAGAAAGAAAAAGACAGGACGCATAAAATAAGGTTAGTCCTGTCAAAATAAGTTAAGACGTGTTATGCCGAATCGATACCAATATGTGCAATTACAGCCATCATGGCAAATAAAACTCACTGCAATGAACATATATGTGAGATGAACACAGTAAAATAAACAAAACCAGTGAAAAACATCAATTACCTCCCTAAATCACAAAACAACTAATCAATTCACGACCACGCACGTAAACAATGAAATGGCGACACTTACTAGTAAACGAATACTTCTAAACTTCGAAAAAAATCAAACAGAACTCACTTATAATTAAAAATTTCTATCTCGCAATGTATTTTCTCATTGCATTCTTATTTTTAATTTAGCTGTCATATCCCCCGAACTTGTCTACTCATCAGAAAGAGAAAAAAAAAACGTTAAAAACGTTTTAATTAGAGAGACAAAGAAAGGTATCCTGATATTTTGTAGCCTAAACTTGAAGGTAACCCTTGCTACTAAAAACTACTTGCATTCTGCTTTGAGACGTTGCAACATTTGGCTCTCTAGATCTTGCACCAACTGGCATAATAGACCGGCCTATTTCCAATTTTGTGCATACATAGCGCCTTGCGCGTTGATGAGTTTAGGTATGTGTACGGAAGATTTGCTATACACAAATTTTTATTTTTACGTGTGTAATTAAATATTTTGTGTACAATAAGAAATAAGATATTCATAAACATCGAAATAATGTTCATAAACCAATCCTTATTATTTGACTAAATTTATTAGTACAATTAGTTTCAATGTTCAGGTTTTGGAGCTGAACGCGTCCGACGACCGCGGTATCGGCATAGTGCGCGGTCAGATCCTCAGCTTCGCTTCCACTAGAACTATTTTCAAGGCCGGCCCGAAGCTGATCATCCTGGACGAAGCTGACGCCATGACCAACGACGCCCAGAACGCACTTAGAAGAAGTATGTACACTCTTCATATTTACCGCCAAGGCTGTAGGCGGGGGAGGGGGGGTTTAGGGGTTCGTTTTTCAAACTCCCCCCAAAGCGCCTTAGCCAACCCACCGTTTACACCTAAGTATGCTAAATTTTCAAAGGTTCTCGAGATTTATTTTATGATCCAGATCTCAATCCTCCAGAAGTGTATTCCTGGCTATGGTCTTGTTACCCGCCTATCTCCGGGTTTCTGATTTGAGAAAATGTTGTTAAGCGATACTTAAGCCACAAAAGAGCCAATCACAGTGCTGCATTTCGTTCTTAAGCATAGTTTGACTTGAAATGCTCAAAATATAAAATCAAATAGAGTATAACCAAATGTCCTTCCGAAGCACGCAGACAGAACACAAATTTGCCCTCCGAGATTAGATCCCCAGAATTTCGGATTAGTGGTCGAGACGTTCAAACGACTAGACCACAGGGGGAGCCTTTATTTATATGTATGACGACTTTCAAGGTACAGAGCATACAATGGTCCCTTGTGTGAAAGTAGATGAAAAACTAATAGACTTGTAATGTGTGTTTTTTTAGAGGATTGGTTTTTAAATTTAAATCAAACACGCAAAAACAATGTAAATGCTGATGCGAATCGCCCCGTGTTTAGAGGTGACTAAAAGTTTGGCGCGATCTGTACTCGTTTACTTGTAAAGCCTACTTAGATGTGATAGTTTTCCTTTTAATTTCGTTATGTATACTACTGCCGTGATTTTTTTCACGTCTCTAAATACAACCGTTTCGCTGGTAGGGGGAGGACACTTGACTCTAACAAAAATTAACACATTTAAGCTTAATATTTCGCAAACGGAGCCCTGGATCGAAAAATGGTCCTCTCACACCCTCAATATTTTTAAATTACCTACCCAACGACACCCCACACTAGGGGATAGACGAGAAAAAAAAATCACCCACATCATACCACTTTATCGGCGTGATAAATATGTATACCCATGCCAAATTACAGCTTTCTAGTAATAATAGTCGTAAAGCTAAGCTAAGCCGTGGACAGAAAGACAGACAGCCAGACGGACATGGCGAAACTATAAGGGTTCCTTGACTACGGCACCCTAAAAAGTAGGAATTGTTTGGGATTATATATACGGAGTGTTAAGATGAAGTTGCGGAAGCCGGAAACTGGCGATAGTACTCGACCATACGAACAACATTTCGTGAAAAAAAATTGGGAAACCGAGAAAAAGAAAATCATTTATTTTCATACATTTTGGTCGGGTTCACTTGTTCAGTTAAAAGAAACAAAACTGCATTCAAAGATATTCTGAAATTCGCTTGTCTCACCCGGGAATCGAACCAACTAAAAATTAAAAAAATAAACCCTCGCTATTTTATTATACAAATCGGTAGGATTATTGTTCAGAATAAAATTTGTCTAATAAACATTTGGTTTTACACTCATCTGTTGTACGAGATACTCATGAAATTAAATATTTATTACAAGTTCTTTGTTAACAATACCTAGTACTGTTCACTTGTAACAAGTAAATGACACGTTATAATTTTCTTATCTCTCTTACATCCAAAGACATCGTATTAAGTACAAGCTTGCTAATGTTATTTATCTTAAGTACCTTGTTGAAGACTTCAATAAGAAAATCGTTAAATGGTAATAATAAATGTATGCAGAGCACAATTACTTCTTGCACTACGCCTACTGACGAAAAGTTTAAAAAAGGAAGGTATTTTTTTTGCAACGCGGAGCAACAAATTTGATGTTCGAACCATAACTTTCAACATTTTTAAAATCGATAAAAGTATTCGTTCGAAATTCAAATTTTGTTTTGTTTTGTTTTCATTCCATGCTGTCATTGTGTAATAATGGCGTATCCTTATTACTTTACAAGTGAACAGTACTAGGTATTGTTAATAAAGAACTTGTAATAAATATTCAATTTCATGGGTATCTCGTACAACAGATGAGTGTAAGACTTTAGTTTAGTAGACAAATTTTATCCTGAACAATAATCCTACCGATTCGTATAATAAAATAGCGAGGGTTTATTTTTTTAATTTTTAGTTGGTTCAGTTCCCGGGTGAGACAAGTGAATTTTAGAAGATCTTTGAATGCAGTTTTGTTTCTTTTAAAAAATAAAGGAATGTTTCCTTTCAGTAAAATGAGCTAACTAAAGGATTTAAGGTAGTTCCCCTCCAGGGCCCTTTCATTTTTTCCACCCTGTATATGTAACTTTTCTATGGAACCGCTGATTTTTTTTTTTTAGCGATTCGGCTGTTGTCTCCATAGTAAAAGTTGTTCGTATGGAAGTGTACTATCGCCAGTTTCCGGCTTCCGCTACTTCATCTTAACACCCAGTATATCGTCATGACATGAATCCCCGAAGAGGTGTCAGATCTGTTCCGAGTGTGAACTGTAAAATGCGAGTCACAGTCCACACTTCATACACCCGCGTTTCACCAACGATTATTACGTCGCAACGTGATGAATGGTGAGCTTTATCGCCGTACTTCAGGTACAAATACACGCTTTTTAGGGCATGCAGGTTTCCTTACAATGTTTCCCTTCTACAGTTCAGCAAGTGGTAAGTAAAAACAAATACTATGCTCATAAATTTCGAAAAACTCATTGGTGCATGCCCGAGCGGGGATCGAACCTGGATGTCAAGAATGAGAAGCCAACGTTCTACCCCTGACCTACGGCCGCATATTCGAGGTTGTTTGGGATTATTTGAGAAAAATACTCTTTTTCGGCCTTATTATAGGCCATAATTTCGGTACAGTACTCTGGATGTCGTGGCTCTTGACCTGACCTGGCCTTGGTTGTGGCCACGAAATGGCCAGCTACGAGTAAGCCGCAATGCGTATATTCATTATGAGAAATTTGCTGACGTCCTTTATCTTTAACGAATACCTTTGCCTATAAAAGGTTCGATCAAGGTAATTTTTGGATATAAAAGTGACGGCACTAACTACTAAGTTTTCGGAAACGGTCTTCATACACAAATTTTAAGACTCATATTAACGCGTTTCCGTATTTCCCAAACGGTTCCGTAGCCATAGTTACCACTTAAGCAAACAAAATAGAAGCTAAGACGTGATGCGGCGTAACACTACCTCGTGTTCTTATACTTATTCTTCAGTGATAAAGTGAATAAAAATAAAAAAAAAACTGATTATTATTTATAAATGATCGCTTCTAAATATCTGTGGTCGTACAAGTTAGATACATATATATATAAAATACTTAATAAAATAACATCTATGATGAGAATACTATGTGAAATATATTTCGGTGTGGCTGATGCCGAGATACATATATATATAAAATACTTAATAAAATAACATCTATGATGAGAATACTATGTGAAATATATTTCGGTGTGGCTGATGCCGTGCCGGGGGCCAGAAATATATCTGTCTGTATATATAAAATTCAAAGTCCTGACTGACTGACTGATTGACTGACTGATATATCAACGCACAGCCAAAACCACTGGTCCTATAAACTTGAAATTTTGCATATATATACCTTAAGTATATAGTGTAGGCATCCACTAAGAAAGGATTTTTCAAAACACACCCCCTAAGGGGGTGAAACGGGTGTCCACAGTTTGTATGGGGAAACAAGATTAGTTAGACTATTTTATTCGAGACTTCACAGGAGTATTCTTATCCATAAATGAGTAAACATGTGTTTCAGATTTTTTCAGAATTCAACCCCTAAAAGGGGGAAATGGGGTGAAAATTCTGAAAATCAACATGGGTATTGTTTGAATGGTTTATCGGGTCGCTGATAACGAAAACAACAACCATCCATTTTAAAATCCAACGTAGTGGATGTGAAAAAGGCTTTTCCAGAATTCAACCCCTAAAAGGGGGCAATGGGGTGACAAAGTCTGAAAACCAACATGGGTATCGTTTGTATGGTTTATCGGGTCGCTGATTAAGAAAACAACAAAGATTTCTGAATCCAATATAGTGGACGTGAAATACCATCATCCCCTATTGGGGTGCGATGGGTTTGAAATGTTGAAATGTGTCAATATCAATATGGGTGTCGTTTTTATGGTTTTTTGGGACGTTAATTAAGAAAATGGCATCGATTATGAAATTTAATATAGTGGACATGAAAATTTTTGAAAGTATGTGTGCCGGAGCAAATCGGCTGTAATAGACGGACAGACAGACAGACAGCCACACACGTGATCCTTTTAGGGTTCCATTTTTTCCTTTTGAGGTATCTATCTATCTATATATCCACAATCTGTCTATCTATCTATCTGTCTATCTATCTATCTATCTATCTATCTATCTATCTATCTAATTATTATTAAAAACAAAGAGCTACGAAGAGGCTGAAAACCTAATTTACCAAATTACTTAGAAAGAAACTAAACTAGTATGTAGATAAATAAATATAGAGCATACAAATAAACATACGCATACACTCTCCCTCACCTTCACACACACACACTCACCCTCACCCTCTCACACACCCTCTCACACACACACATGCACCCTCTCACACACACATGCACCCCCTCATATTTAGCTACCTCCATAATATGGACGCATGCAGGATGTTATCTTTCTTTTATTATATACATATCTCTTTTGTGTTCGTATTACTACTTTAATTGTGTTCTTATTATTACTTTAATTAATTTTTGTAAATTTTAAATTTTAAGCAAATTTTTGAAACTGTTTTGTAAAACCAAAGCTGCGGACTGAAGGAGCGGAGTCTTCTGATACAGGTATTTTTACTTAAAAGAAGGCTCCAGCTGTAATTGTAATTATGTAATTATTTGGTTAACACAATAAACATTTTTGATTTTTTTGATTTTTTGATCTATCTATCTATCTATCTATCTATATCTATCTATATCCCAGCAAAATATCTTTGGAACAGAAGGTGGTACATCCCTAAGGGTTGGACCTTGGAGAGCCAAAAAAATTTTCTTTTTTTAATGTCGAAACTTTGACAGCCTGTATCTCCCAATTGGCTCGAGTTAGATCCATGTTGATGGGTGTCTAGGAAAAGGTCTCGACGAGATCTACCTACTGAAAGTGTCAAAACTGTACAGGCCCGTATCTCCCAAATGGCTGATGCTAGACTCATGTTCATGGTACTCTAAGAAAAGGGCTCGATTAGGATATAAAAAAGTCGAAAAAAAATTGCCAAAATTTTGATCGACCATATCTCCCGAACGGCTAATTGTAGGGAGTTCGGGTTTCAACTATAGTGATCGGTCAAGCTGGGGCTACAGGACCAAAAAAAAATAATAATTAACAGGGTTTGACAGTTTTTTGACAGGTTCAAAAAAGTATGCATTCGATTGTTGGCATTCGATTTGGTTCCATGAGGCCGAAGGACCAAAAAAAAAATTCAATTTGACAGGTTTTGACAGTTTTTTGACAGGTCCAAAAAAGTATTCCGATTTGCATGAAACTCGGTATCAAGGGGCATTCGTGGTCGCCGATTACGCTGCCGTATTCAAATTTGACATTTTTTGACAACTGATAGGGATTTTGACACTTTTTCGGAAAAACTTTGATCGGTGAGTCCCCGTATTTGGCATTCGATTTGGTTCCATGAGGCCGAAAATCGAACATGTGAGGACGGAGAATGCGCCCGCGAGGCCGAAGGCTTGACTCCCCGAGGGAGTGACAGCACTTATAATGTTTGTTTCTGAAAAAAAAATTATTTGTTTCCTGTAGGCCACGCGGGCAGAAGCTAGTTTAACATAATTGTCTCATCATAGATGTTATTTTATTAAGTATTTTATAGATATAAATCAAATAAAAGACCAAGAAGTCATCAAATAATATTTATTTACAAGTTCGATAAATCTAACTTTCTTCAGTTTTCGTTAAATGTTCCAATATATGACGGATAAATTATTGGAATGTCGGACACTGAGGATGATGATGTACAAAACAGAAATGTTAAAATTACCGTTGTTGGAGAACCTTCCACAGGAAAAGTAAGTACAATTTTAATGACTATCTGCTATTACTTATTAATTTACTGCCATTCAGATTCTTTTATTTAGGTGATATTAAAATAACTGACTTTATGCCTGCGTCTTCATCCGCGTGGTATTATATATACGTAGTTTTCTGTCGTTCCTTTTCTATCGATTATCGACAACCCGTAGTAAAAAGTACGCAGGTCTTCAGTATATGCATAAAATTTTCTAGTGCAAAAGTCCATTGCGATTTTTTCATAGATGGTATGAGATAAGGTAACACCTAATACAACCGCATTCTAATTTATAATTACCTCATACTCACACCAAAGTTAGTTTTTAGTCAGCAAGAAAATTGCGTTTCATCAAACATACTTAGGCCCAAGTTAGGTGTTAAGGGGCTCCACCATGCTAAACATCAGTTTTGCATTGGATTCAGTTCCGTCAATGTAGGTGGTAAAAATTTGAAAAAAATATGGCGTTCTTTTGACTCAAGTCAATTCTCAATTACACTTTATAAATAAACACACTTGCAATCTTCTTTTAATTGTAATGCTTTTTGAAAAGCATGAATTTCACGAAAAAACCGATTCAGTTTTCATATTTCAAAACCGATTGAAACGAAACCAAGACACTAGAAAAAAAAACATCTTTATTAGTTTATTACATAAAGAAATTATATTTAATGTCCTTATATAGCCGCGATTTCAAAATAACTGAAGTTTTGCGTGCGCGGCATCTGATTAGAGCAGGATAGACAGTTAAAATACAAAAGCGTTAGAGCAGGACTGAATTGTGCAGCCCCTTAAGGTGATGTTGCGGAAGCCGAAAACTGGCGATAGTACTTGTACATACAAACAACATTCTGAAAAAAAAAAAAAAAGATAAATCTTGAAAAAATAATCAGTTGCATCATACATTTTGATCGAGTAGGTATGAGGTATGAAACTTTTTTTTTTCGTGTTTTGCGGTTTGGTTCCTAGTAAAATTTGTTCGTATGGACGAGCACTATTGCCAGTTTCCGATTTCTGTAACATCATAACAACACCCAGTATATTATCGTATTATCGTAATCCAAAAGCCTCCTATTCTCTATACTCGATTATGTTTAATTCAGTTGGCATAATTTTAGAGCACGCTCTACGCACGGTACTATGGCCGCCGCCCGCCCCGCGCACGGCGGCGCCGAGGTAATCGCGGGCGAGTGCCTTGGGCTGCGCCCGCCGGTCTCGCTCCACCTATGCGACGTGGCCGGCAACACAATAGACAACTATCTCAATGCTTCTGATGTACGAGCCTTAGCTTTTATATATCTTCCAACAGGCGCGGATCCGCAGGATTTCGTTCAGAGAGGGGCAATTTTTGGGTGATTCCATAAAATTTGTTCAACAAAAGGATGAATGTAACTTTAATTTGTTATGTAATAGAAAGATATTTGGACAGATAGACCAGCACCCGTAGCACTTTTTTTAATCGCGCGCGGCGCGACTTTGTGACATAGTATTTAATCGCAAAAACATCGAGTCGCGCTCCTCGTATTGTGATTCAGCTACGTCGCGTCGCGTGCCGCCATATCCTGCAAATCATGTGTATTGAAGTTTTTTCCATCAGGGGTGCAATTGTGTAAGAAAATCATATTCATTTGACAGCATACAACGTACTGTTTCAATTGTCAAACTGATAATAGCCTAAGCAAATTAGCCAGTTTGACAATTAAAATCGTACGTTTTACGTCGTACGTTTCTTACATAATTCTACACCAGGGGTGCAATTGTGTAAGAAAATCGTATTCATTTGACAGCTTAAAACGTACGGCCTCAATTGTCAAAATGCTTTTCGCATAAGCAAATTAGCCCGTTTGACAATTAAAATCGAAAATTTTAGACTGTCAAATGATTACGATTTTCTTACACATTTCCACAACAGATCATTATGACGGCCTAGGGCTGTGACGTAATTTATTTTAATATAAGCTTCCAAAACTTTTTTTCGAAAATATAATTTCATTTTATCACTTTTTCAGATTGTACTTTTCGTTTATGACTTGACTAACCTACAAAGTTTTGATAAACTCGACTCATGGCTTAAGAAAGTAAAAGAAGTTTTCGAGACAAAACAGAAGAAGCCACTAATGGCTCTCTTTGGAAACAAAACTGACCTTGAACATCAGAGAGCTGTAAGGCTGTCGGTCGTACAGAAGTTCGCGTCTGAACATTTGTGAGACAACTTCAAAGGGTCTGCCAGGACTGGAGAAATGGTTAGGCACTTTCTGTATCAAAACTATCATCAAATATGTTGTTGTCTTTTAACATTGAAAGGGCTCTTTCAGGTCAATAACGCAATAACTAGCCTGGTTGCAAGGGTCCTCGGAGTCAAAGTAAGAAGAGCACCGGCTGCCCTCAACGGGAAGTCACCTATTATAAAAATATCAGAACAAAATGGACATCATCCCCTACCGCTGAACCAAACAGAGCCGACGCAGTCTCTTATAATGAACAGGAAAGCGTTGAGGAGGTTACAAAGAAAATCATCTTCTGTTTGTTCTGTGCAATGATAATTATTAATTTTTGTCTGAATATAAATATAATTGTTTACTACGTAAATCTTCATTTCATCTTTTCTGGTTTGCATGATTTTTTTACAAAATGTCAAAGTTCGTTCAAATCGTACAGCTGTTGCCAGAAAAGTAATCGTTCTCTAAACGGATCAGCCTCCATACTTTGTGTCTTATTTATGAGAAGGTATTTGACATCAGGATACTTCATCCTTTCCCACTTGACTGGAGTTAGGTAGCTGACTTTTGGCGTTGGATTCCTTAAAAAATGTATAGAATTAGTTCGAAGTTTTACCTTTTATACATTGATAATTCACAACGTTGGTTAATAACTTTATACAAACCCCGTTTTAATGAAATTTGACCACAATGCCACCAGTCGGTCTCTTGCCAAATCAGAGAAATCGTCATCTGGAATAATATTTTGTAGGTTACTTATTCTCCAGATATAACCATTATCGTCACCATGGCAGGCTCCAGGAGTTGTTATATTTCGTTGAACCTTTAAATTGTATGCCCCATCGACGGCAAACATGTAGTAATAAATATTGGAACTGTAATTCAGATGTCCCTGGAGTCTAATCAAATAGTCGGTAATGTGACCGTACCAAGAGTCCGTACACAGTTTTGTATATTGAAGAAATGTTTCTTGTGATACGTCTTTATCTCCGAAATAAAACTCCTTGATGCGGCTTGCAGTTTGGTTCTTTTCAAAGGTCATATCGTCGATCGGAAATAAATCTGTCGGCACGACCATGTAAAAATTATCGTTAACGAAATCAAGACGATCCATAGATGTTTCTAAACGTATACCTTCATCGGATGTCATACCTATCAACATAGGTAAATGGTTATAGCTATTGTTTTTTATGATCGCTTTAGGATTTTCTGGTACAATCCCGAAATAATCTCTCGATATTGCATATGGGTAGTAGTCCGCATAACCGGTTGGATACATACTTTTAATAGCCGCAGTGATATCCAAGAGTTCTGAAGTGTTTAATTTCTTGAGGTGTAAAATCAAATCTTCATTAGATGAATCGATCATGTTAAGAACTTCTTTCGTTTTGGTTATTGAAGGTTCGTTATCGGAATTATCAAATCTGTAACTCAGAGCAGTCCCGCTATTTATGATAACTTGCTGAAATAGCTCCTGTGCTTGAGGCGAAATAAGTAGTGTATGCGCCATGATTCCTCCTGAACTTAGTCCGCCTACCGTCACCCGATTGAAATCACCTCCGAAATATTCAATATTGTTTTGAATCCACATTAGTGCTTCTATTGTGTCTGCGAGTCCCATATTTCCTGGCGCATCTTCCGAATTTAAATTTAGGAAACCAAGCATGCCCATTCTGAAAACGATAAACTCTTAAGAGGCCGGCGGAGGATGCATAGTTCATATAAACGGAATACCAAAATAATTTGTAACTTATACATATTATGAAGGTAATGTGTATTTATTCCGATTGGATTACAGAATATGTAGGTTTCCAAATGTCGGATGAACACTGATTTGAAGACGAAATATAAAGAATTTTTAATTTCCATAGAGAACTTCTTTATCTCATATTTCATGTTTAAATCAGTGTTCTTATAAACCTAGATAATCTCGCTATTCTTTAATCCGATCACAATAAATACACCCTACCATAAGAATAGGTGTGCATAATATACAAATGAGTTTAGTATTCCGTTTGTTTCACAGATAGTGGTTTGTATGAACTCCGCCTGCTAAATCGGAACCGGAATCAATTAAGGGGCTCCACAATGCTAAACATCAGTTTTGCATTAAGATTCAGTTCCGACAACGTAGATGGAAAAAAAATTGAAAAAATATGGCGTGTTTTTCGACTCAACTTGAATTAAAACACTTGTACTGTAGTTTCGACTCAAGACAATTATTCATTGCACTTTATAAATAAACATACTTTCAATTTTCTTTTAATTATGTTACTTTAAAAAAACTGGCAAAGTGCGAGTCAGACTCGCATACTTAGGGTTCCATATTGTAGATGATAAATTTAATTTGGTCATTCTTTTCGTGAATTTCTCATTCGCTTTATTTTTCCTGTAATCTTTACGTAAACACAAATAACCATGATTTTTTTCATAGTTTCTGATCGACCAGTTTTGGAGATAAGGGGGGGGATATACATTTTTTATGGTTTTATTGTAAAAACAAATCAAATAACAAAACTATTGAGTAAATACAGTGTTGATGTGTTGACATACCTGAACTGCACAGTCACAACAATAAGGTCGTGTTGCATGAGGTAATGTGGACCGTACTGCGCCATTTTGGCAGAGCCAGTTTCGAGCGCCCCTCCGTGGAGCCAGACGAATACCGCTTTACCTTCATCTTGGACATCGCTGGTGTAGATTGTGAGGGTAAGGCAGTCCTCGCTGACGTCATCACTGTTTATTTGTACGCATGCTGGTCCTTCGGCCGTTCCGTCATGGGTGCCCTCCCACGGGTTCACAGGAGAAGGGGTCTGCCATTACATAATATACTCTTTGGGATTTAGAACTTATTTATACATACATATAATATAATATTCGAGGGTTGGCTCTATAGTAAAAGTTGTTCGTATGGCCGAGTACTATCGCCAGTTTTCGGCTTCCGCAAATTCATCTTAGCAGTATATTTGTCAGAATGGTCATGCTACCGGTTTCATCGAGACAATCGACATTATTAGTCATCCAGAAATATCTTATAAAATGCATTTCTTATTTCCAGTTGTTTTCGCCTGATTATATCAATTGTACAGATGAAACCGGTAGCGTGGCCTTCTGACTGATATATTTGTGGAACAAGATACAAGAATCTTTAGTTAAAAGCACTGTACTCTAGTTTCACTTTATTTACGTTTTCTCCCAACCGGTTTCGGATTTGACTCCATTTTCAAGGGAAGATGTTAATTAAAATACATTTCATTGAATCCAGGCTCCAGTTCTGAGCAACGTAAACAATGATAAAGTGAAACTACAGTACAAGTGCTTTTAACTCAAGATGTGTTTCAAGTTTCACCAAGTGCCGACAATCGCAAGTATAAATATTAAAAAAAAGATACAAGAAGTTTTAATATCTTTGTATTATATCATTGTGGTTGAAAAAAGGGGATTGAGGGAGGGAATTTCATTTTAACAAGTCAGAAGAATGTTCCTTCGATGCTCGAGAGCCTGAGGTGAAATTACTTACCTTAAATCTAAACTCATCTATCGGAGGCTTAGCGTATGGGATACTGAAGAAAGCAGTAAAGTTTGAAATGTCACTTTGTATTTTGATACCTTTGACGGATCCTGAGTTTGTCTTTACGATACTTTCATTGTCATTAGTTGTTAGTGAAACCACTAGTATAATAACTATAACTACCGCTATAGCTAATATGGAAAAAATAAAACGGTTTAAGTTAGCCATTGTGCTCACAAAATATATGATTGTTATTGTAAAAATCAAAATTGATAATCTTAAAAATGAAAGCATGATAAGATAAAAAACTTAGTGCTTGTTGATACAGTTGAATTTGCGAGAGTTTATCTGAACCAGAGTAAATATGTATTATTTTATCTATAGAGTTGTGAATCTTAGTAAAACGCTCTGATTCAAACTCACGCACACAGATGCGTGCTCTACACGCCGTCTAAGCGAAGTTCGGGGGAGTATCGATACAAAACTCGGCAAGGCGGCGTGTAGAGCACGCGTCTGCGTGTGTGAGTTCGAATCTGAGCGGTTGTACTAAGATTCACTGCTCTATAAATATATTTACTCACCCTGTCATACAGTGGCGTGCACAGAACTTTTTGCTGGAAAAGCAAGCAATTGGTCCAGAACAACAATAAAAAAAATATGAAAAAATTTAAATATCACTTTAAAAAAAAGTTTGTATAGGAAATTTTCACTCTAGGGTAGACATTGTCTACCCTGGCGTCATACAAATTTTTTTTTCAATGTGATATTTAAATTTTTTCATATTTTTTTTATTGTTGTTCTTGACCAATTACTTGCTTTTCCAGCAAAAAGTTCTGTGCACGCCACTCACAGCTACATTGAAAAAGCAACGAAATGATTGATGTGAAAATGTCTGATTTCTGAAAGGCTTCCTTAGATCGGAGTATGAAAAAGTTTATATGTCTGTACGAAAGCTACCCTAACTCTGAATATTACATACATAACTTTTTTTTGGTTAAAATTTTCCTACTCGTCTGATATACTGCTAATTTTTCTAAGATACAATTTTTGGAAACTTTTGACTTGCATTTCTAAGTTCACACTCTGAACACCTCTGACACCCTTTCGTGGATTCTTGACGTGACGATATATAAGGTGACTTTTATTTATTTATTTATAGTAGGGGTATTTGTATTACCTAACACTTACCACTTGCTGAAAGTTGAAGAAAACATTGTGAGGAAACCTGCATGCCCTAAAATGCGTTTATTTGTGCCCGAAGAACGGCGACAGGGCTCACCACCCATCAGGTTGGGACGTAATAATCGTCTGTTCAGCTCCTGTAGTCTAGTCGTTCGAACTAATAATCGTCTGTTCAGCTCCTGTAGTCTAGTCGTTCGAACTAATAATCGTCGGTTCAGCTCCTGTAGTCTAGTCGTTCGAACTAATAATCGTCGGTTCAGCTCCTGTAGTCTAGTCGTTCGAACTAATAATCGTCGGTTCAGCTCCTGTAGTCTAGTCGTTCGAACTAATAATCGTCGGTTCAGCTCCTGTAGTCTAGTCGTTCGAACTAATAATCGTCGGTTCAGCTCCTGTAGTCTAGTCGTTCGAACTAATAATCGTCGGTTCAGCTCCTGTAGTCTAGTCGTTCGAACTAATAATCGTCGGTTCAGCTCCTGTAGTCTAGTCGTTCGAACTAATAATCGTCGGTTCAGCCCCTGTAGTCTAGTCGTTCGAACTAATAATCGTCGGTTCAGCTCCTGTAGTCTAGTCGTTCGAACTAATAATCGTCGGTTCAGCTCCTGTAGTCTAGTCGTTCGAACTAATAATCGTCGGTTCAGCTCCTGTAGTCTAGTCGTTCGAACTAATAATCGTCGGTTCAGCCCCTGTAGTCTAGTCGTTCGAACTAATAATCGTCGGTTCAGCTCCTGTAGTCTAGTCGTTCGAACTAATAATCGTCGGTTCAGCTCCTGTAGTCTAGTCGTCACAGTATAAACAAAGACAGTAGTGAAATTACTTGGAAGCGCTCTGATTCGAGCTCCCACACACAGACGCATGCTCTACACGGTGCCGTCTAAGCAGAGTTCAAGCGTCAGTCGCTGGGGTCGGGGCGCCGCGCCGTATCGCGCTTGCCAGTACGCGCAGATGTAAGCACCGCTCTAAAGCGGTAGGACGCGACAGGTTATGAACTCTGTGCCGGCCTGGTCACGATGTCGCAGAGATATTGTTGTGTTTTTGGGTGTTTAAATTCATCCCCAAATCAAGAAATTGTTGTTTTTAGACTTCCGACTGATGTCCAAAAGTAAATTACATTACAAATTAAGTGTCGAGTTCTTTTTATGTATGTTGATACTAAAGCCGATTCTAAAGGCTTTAATTTTAGTTTTAGTGCTGTCAAAACTAAATTTTCTTCATTGCGAAATAGTTCTTAAAGTTTAGGAACAGAAGCTAAATTACTTTGGCAAAATTTAAGTTTTGACAGCACTAAAACTAAAATTAAAGCCTTCAGAATCGGCTTTATTGTCTATTACCAGGGCAAAATAAAAGGTACATAGATCTAAGTACGCTTGTCAGAACAAAAAGCAGGTTTCTTTGACTCTTTTGCCGGTGTGCCGCCGCGCCGGTTGGTTTTTCAAACTCCCTCAAAGCGCCTTCGCCAACCCACCGTTTACACTTAAGGGGAACTAAAATGCAAAC
Source organism: Ypsolopha sequella (assembly GCA_934047225.1). Taxonomy (NCBI): domain Eukaryota; kingdom Metazoa; phylum Arthropoda; class Insecta; order Lepidoptera; family Ypsolophidae; genus Ypsolopha; species Ypsolopha sequella. The sequence goes on from OW203996.1 coordinate 19,118,081, forward strand.
AGAAATAAAATGTCAGATTTCGGATGATTTTGTTGCAATAATTAGGTTACGTATAGCCATGAAAGAAATGTATGTTCTTGGTTGAACTTTAAGGAATTCGATTTGCACAAACCACGTTAATCGGTTCATATTTGGACTGTCAATAAAATTTTTTGGAACCCTCTATTTTACACTTCTTATCGATTTTGTCTCAGGTATCGCTTTCACGATTTTGTTGTTTTTTTTTAAATAAAATTAGTGCGAATTATATCTACTCGAATTGCAAATACCGCGTTATTCGTGTCAAGAAAAGCACCCCCTTTTTCCAAAAATACGTAAATTCACTAATGCAGTCGGCGGCAGCAAGTTATTGTCAGTCCACGCCTTGCGTTGGCGCCCTTAAGACGTGGAACCTGTGCCTTTTTGTACAAGCTATAAATATATCCCAAAACTACTCCCAAAGACATGGAAATTAATTTTATAAAGTATTATTTCGAGGAGCATCATATTCCTGCCGTTAAAAACTCAACAAAATATGCGTATGAGTGATTTAGCTACATCGTGCCATAGTCATAACAACAAAACCAAATGAATTTGGAATTAATTCATACTTTAATGCGGGAAAATATGTTACTCTAAAAAATGATTTTTTGATCGTTATTGAAACCCAAATTAATTTATTTATACTTACTGAGATCTGTAACAAACGTCAATGACCTTTTCGTGAAATTGCCCTCTAGTATTGGCTTACCATTTCAGCTCCAATAAGTGAAGTTTTTTGCAAATTATATAGGTACACTTACTTGGGATAAATTTTTGGTCGGGTAGCTATGTATTTTTTTTATGGAACCGCTGATTTTTTTTTCGCGATTCGGGTGTTGTCTTCTTAGTAAAAGTTGTTCGTATGGAAGTGTACTATCGCCAGTTTCCGGCTTCCGCAACTTTATCTTAACAGTGTGAACTGTGAAATGCAACCCACAGTCCCACTATGCACATAAATTCCGAAAAACTCATTGGTGCATGCCCGATCGGTGATTGAACCTGGATGTCAAGATGAAGGCCAGCGTTCTACTCCTGAGCTACGGCCGCTTATTTGAGTAAAAATAATCGTTTTCGGCCTTAATATAGGCTTTAATTTCGGTACAGTACTCTGGATGTCGTGGCTCTTGACCTGACCTGGCCTTGGTTGTGGCCACGAAATGGCCAGCTACGAGTAAGCCGCAATGCGTATACCTATTCATTATGAGAAATTTGCTGACGTCCTTTATCTTTAACAAATACCTTAGCCTATAAAAGGTTCGATCAAGGTAATTTTTCGATATAAAAGTGACGGAACTAATTACTAATTTTACGAAAACGGTCTTCGTACACTAATGTTAAGACTCATATTAACGCGTTTCCGTATTTCGTGAACGGTTCCGTAGCCATAGTTACCCCTTGCGCAAACAAAACAGAAGCTAAGACGTGATGCGGCGTAACACGACCTCGTGTTCTTATACTTATTCTTCAGTGATAAAGTGAATAATAAAAAAAAAAACTAATTATTATTTATAAATGATCGCTTCTAAATATCTGTGGGCGTACAAGTTAGATAAATATATATATATAATACTTAATAAAATAACATCTATGATGAGAAAACTATGTGAAATATATTTCGGTGTGACTATGCCGGGGGCCAGAAATATATTTAACATAATTGTCTCATCATAGATGTTATTTTATTAAGTATTTTATATATATAAATCAAATGAAAGACCAAGAAGTCATCAAATAATATTTATTTACAAGTTCGATAAATCTAACTTTCTTCAGTTTTCGTTGAATGTTCCGATATATGACGGATAAATTATTGGAATGTCGGACACTGAGGATGATGATGTACAAAACAGAAATGTTAAAATTACCGTTGTCGGAGAACCTTCCACAGGAAAAGTAAGTACAATTTTAATGACTATCTGCTATTACTTATTAATTGACTGCCATTCAGATTCTTTTATTTAGGTGATATTAAAATAACTGACTTTATGCCTGCGTCTTCATCCGCGTGGTATTATATATACCTACGTAGTTTTCTGTCGTTCCTTTTCTATCGTTTATCGATAACCCGTAGTAAAAAGTACGCAGGCCTTCAGTATATGCATAAACTTTCCATTGCGATTTTTGTAAAAGTCCATTGCGATTTTTTCATAGATGGCATAAGATAAGGTAACACCTAATACAACCGCATTCTAATTTATAATTACCTCATACTCACACCAAAGTTACTTTTTAGTCAGCAAGAAAATGGCGTTTTATCAAACATAGTTAGACCCAAGTTAGGTGTTAGGATGATGTTGCGGCAGCCGGAAACTGGCGATAGTACTCGTCCAAACAAACAACATTTTTAGGAAAAAAATCGATAAATCTTGAAAAAATTATCAGTTGTTTCATACATTTTGATCGAGTAGGTATGAAACTGTATGTATGAAACTTTTCTATGGAATAGCCGATTTTTTTTTCGCGATTTGCGGTTTGGTTCCATAGTAAAAGTTGTTCGCATGGCCGAGTACTCGCCAGTTTCTGGGTTCCGTAACATTATATTAACATCCAGTATATTATCGTATTATCGTAATCAAAAAAATACTTATGTTTAATTTGCCATAATTTTAGAGCACGCTCTGCGCACGGTACCTGGGTGGCGGCGGCTGCGGGGCGGGCGGCGGCGGCAGCACTCACGGCGCTGAGGTGATCGCGGGCGAGTGTCTCGGGCTACGCCCGCCGGTTTCGCTCCACCTATGCGATGTGGCCGGCAACTCGCTTGCTACTGACATGCTAGACAACTATCTCTACGCTTCTGATGTACGAGCCCTAGCTTTTATATACTAGATCGTTCAATAAGTCCCGAGACTAACATGGAGATGGCGCTTAATATTAAAAACTCTTTTGATTTTTAGAAAGTACTGGCCATCAAATAAGATGTGTCAAAATTTTTTCAAAATCGAACAATAAAATATTGAGTTACAGACATTTAAGTGACGATACTTTTGTAATTTCGAAAACAGTGGAAAAAAAAAGAGTTTCATGCGTTGACAAAACATTGTTTTAAATGAAAAAAACACCGTTTAAGCACAACAGTGGCCTATAAAGGGTTATTCGGAATCTGCTCCGTCTAAACCAACCATTTGTCGGTGGTATGCCGATTTCAAACGCGGTCATATGGACACAAATGATGCTGAATGCTCTGGTCGTCCAAATGAAGCAGTGACTCAACAAAATATCAACCAAGTCCTGAAAATCGTGAAAGAAGATCGGAAGCTGAAAGTACGCGTGATAGCTGAGATAGCAAAGATTTCAACTGGTAGTGTTTTCAGTGTTTTACACAAAAATTTGGTCATGAAAAAGCTTTTTTCCAAATGGGTGCCACGTTTGCTAACAATTGCTCAAAAGCAACAACGTATCAATGATACAGAGCGCTGTTTGGCACTGTTTAACAGAAATAAAAAGGATTTTTTACGCCAGTATGTGACAATGGACAAAACATGGATTCACCATTTCACTCCGGAATCCAATCGGCAGTCAGCAGAGTGGAGAACAGCCAGTGAAAGCCACCCGAGGCGGCCCAAGACACAAAAATCTGCCAGCAAGATAATGGCCTCTATATTCTGGGATGCGCATGGAATACTCTTCATCAACTACCTTGATAAGGGGAAAAATGTAAATAGCGAATATTATATGGGATTATTAGATCGATTAAAGCACGAAATCACAGAAAAACGGCCTCAAGTAAAAAAAACAAAGTGATCTTTCACCAGGACAAGGCGCCGTATCACAAGTCCATGATAATAATGGCCAAACTAAAGGAATTGGGCTACCAATTACTACTTCATCTACCTAATTCTCCAGATTTGGTCCCCAGCGATTAATGGCTGTTTTCAGACCTAAAACAAATGCTCCAGGTTAAAAAAAATTAATCAAATGGTGAAGTAATCGCAGCAACGGAGGCTTATTTTGAAGGCAAAGATAAATCGTTATTCACATATCAAATGGAAAAGTTAAAAAAGCGTTGGAAGGACTGTATCGCAGTTGAAGGAGACTACATTGATGAATAAAAAATAATTTTATCAAAAAAGCTTTGTTTTAGTATTTAGTATCGGTACTTATTGAACTGAGTGTTATCTTCTCACCGGCGCGGATCCGCTAATTTGCTATATATGTAATAGATAGATATTTGAACAGATAGACCAGCACCCGTAGCACAGTGTTTAATCGCGCGCGGCGCGACTTAGTTGAATCACAAGTGCGAGGAGCGTGACATACTGTTTAATCTCAAAAACATCGTGTCACGCTCCTCGCACTTGTGATTCAACTACGTCGCCTCGCGTGCGATTAAACACTGCTATGAGTGCAGGTAGTGACGTATTTATAAAAAAAAATTATTGGTTAAAATTAAGTACTTCAGTCGTGATTCAGACACTAAGTTATCAGTTTTTTCGGCATTCATCCATGGGGGTCTTGTCATACCTGTATCTGCGCCTGCCTTCTCAGTGCTGTTCCGATGTTCAACTAGCAAGATATTTGCATTTCATTTTGAGGTGTCCGTAAAAAACGGATAAATTCTTATCAGTCTATCCGTTGCATAACAATATAAAAAAAGTTCTAGTGAGCTGAAATTTTACTACACTTTTGACCCAAAATGAAGAAAATATTCGATGACGCTACATCCTGCAAATCATGTGTATCGAAGTTTTTTCCATCAGGGGTGCAATTGTGTAAGAAAATCGTATTCATTTGACAGCATAAAACGTACGATTTTAATTGTCAAACTGGGTAATTACCCAGTTTGACAATTAAAATCGTACGTTTTACGTCGTACGTTTCTAAAGGTCGATTTAGACCAAGCGAGCGAATGCTCATTCTACCCCTACTCCTTCAAATTCTCTCCTTTTTGACAGGTAAAAGAGCATTCTTTCGTTGTTCGACGGGAATTGGAAATGCTCGCTCGCTCGTTTGATGTAAACGGCGCAAGAGCATGCGAACAGTTGCTAAGAGCATTCTTACGCGGACGAACGCGCTCGCTCCTTGGGCGATCTTTTCAAAGCGTTCTTGCGTTCTTTCAATTGGAAAATACAAATATCGGCAATGATGGAATGGTCTAATGAAAAATGTCTGCAAATGATAGTGTTCTTCTTTTTTAGTAATTGTGATATAATGATAAATGCAGCACTTGAAATCAAAATATCGGTTTCCCTTTCGGACATAATTCGCTTACAATGTAAAAGCTTAACTTGTACTTCTGTCAAAGGCAGTTTTTCGGTGAATAATAACTTAAATTATTAACTGTTAGTGTCTCACTAGTTCAAAAAATACGGAAAGGAAGAATTTTTGACGAAAATCTATAGTCTATAAATATGATCTGATCGTTTATTGAGGAATGAGCATTCGTTCGCCTTGTTTAAACATCCTTAGAGCATGTTAAAGAATGATCTTATTCTTGCTTTACAGTATTATTTTAGTGTAAACGGTGAAAACGCCATTGCGAATAATTGTCGTTTACACCAAAAGAACGCTTTTGCTCGTGCTCCAGCTCTATGATCTTTTGGTCTAAATCGACCTTTACACAATTCCACAGCAGGGGTGCAATTGTGTTAGAAAATCGGATTCATTTGACAGCTTAAAACGTACGCCTTCAATTGTCAAAATGCTTTTCGCATAAGCAAATTAGCCCGTTTGACAATTAAAATCGAAAATTTTAGACTTTCAAATGATTACGATTTTCTTACACATTTCCACAACAGATCATTATGACGGCCTAGGGCTGTGACGTAATTTATTTTAATATAAGCTTCCAAAATTTTTTTTCGAAAATATAATTTCATTTCATCACTTTTTCAGATTGTACTATTCGTTTATGACTTGACTAACCTACAAAGTTTTGATAAACTCGACTCATGGCTTAAGAAAGTAAAAGAAGTTTTCGAGACAGAACAGAAGAAGCCACTAATGGCTCTCTTTGGAAACAAAACTGACCTTGAACATCAGAGAGCTGTAAGGCTGTCGGTCGTACAGAAGTTCGCGTCTGAACATCTGTTAGACAACTTCAAAGGGTCTGCCAGGACTGGAGAAATGGTTAGGCACTTTCTGTATCAAAACTATCATCAAATATGTTGTTGTCTTTTAACATTGAAAGGGCTCTTTCAGGTCAATAACGCAATAACTAGCCTGGTTGCAAGGGTCCTCGGAGTCAAAGTAAGAAGAGCACCGGCTGCCCTCAACGGGAAGTCACCTATTATAAAAATATCAGAACAAAATGGACATCATCCCCTACCGCTGAACCAAACAGAGCCGACGCAGTCTCTTATAATGAACAGGAAAGCGTTGAGGAGGTTACAAAGAAAATCATCTTCTGTTTGTTCTGTGCAATGATAATTATTAATTTTTGTCTGATTAAAAATATAAATTGTTTACTACGTATATCTTCATTTCATCTTTTCTGGTTTGTATGTTTTTTTTACAAAATGTCAAAGTTCGTTCAAATCGTACAGCTGTTGCCAGAAAAGTAATCGTTCTCTATATGGATCAGCCTCCATACTTTGTGTCTTATTTATGAGAAGGTATTTGACATCAGGATACTTTATCCTTTCCCACTTGACTGGAGTTAGGTAGCTGACTTTTGGCGTTGGATCCCTAAAACATTTATAAAATTAGTTCGAAGTTTTACCTTGATAATTAACAACGTTAGTTAATAACTTTATACAAACCCTGTTTTAATGAAATTTGACCACAATGCCACCAGTCGGTCTCTTGCCAAATCCGAGAAATCGTCATCTGGAATAATATTTTGTAGTTTACTTATTCTCCAGATATAACCATTATCGTCACCATGGCAGGCTCCAGGAGTTGTTATATTTCGTTGAACCTTTAAATTGTATGCCCCATCGACAGCAAACATGTAGTAATAAATATTGGAACTGTAATTCAGACGTCCCTGGAGTCTAATCAAATAGTCGGTAATGTGACCGTACCAAGAGTCCGTGCACAGTTTTGTATATTGAAGAAATGTTTCTTGTGATACGTCTTCGTCTCCGAAATAAAACTCCTTGATGCGGCTTGCAGTTTGGTTCTTTTCAAAGGTCATGTCGTCGATCGGAAATAAATCTGTCGGCACGACCATGTAAAAATTATCGTTAACGAAATCAAGACGATCCATAGATGTTTCTAAACGTATACCTTCATCGGATGTCATACCTATCAACATAGGTAAATGGTTATAGCTATTGTTTTTTATGATTGATTTAGGATTTTCTGGTACAATCCCGAAGTAATCTCTCGATATTGCATATGGGTAGTAGTTCGCATAACCGGTTGGATACATACTTTTAATAGCCGCAGTGATATCCAAGAGTTCTGAAGTGTTTAATTTCTTGAGGTGTAAAATCAAATCTTCATTAGATGAATCGATCATGTTAAGAACTTCTTTCGTTTTGATTATTGAAGGTTCGTTATCGGAATTATCAAATCTGTAACTCAGAGCAGTCCCGCTATTTATGATAACTTGCTGAAATAGCCCCTGTGCTTGAGGCGAAATAAGTAGTGTATGCGCCATGATTCCTCCTGAACTTAGTCCGCCTACCGTCACCCGATTGAAATCACCTCCGAAATATTCAATATTGTTTTGAATCCACATTAGTGCTTCTATTGTGTCTGCAAGGCCCATATTTCCTGGCGCATCTTCCGAATTTAAATTTAGGAAACCAAGCATGCCCATTCTGAAAACGATAAACTCTTAAGAGGCCGGCGGTGGATGCATAGGCCATACAAACGGAATACCAAAATAATTTGTAACTTATACATATTATGAAGGTAATGTGTATTTATTCCGATTGGATTACAGAATATGTAGGTTTCCAAATGCCTGATGAACACTGATTTGAAGACGAAATATAAAGAATTTTTAATTTCCATAGAGAACTTCTTTATCTCATATTTCATGTTTAAATCAGTGTTCTTATAAACCTAGATAACCTAGCCAGATATTCTTTAACACACTACCATAAGAATAGGTGTGTATAATATACAAATGATTTTGGTATTCCGTTTATATGAACTAAGTATGCAATATGCATCCTCTGCCTGCTAAATCAGAACCAGTGGATCCACAATGATAAACATTAGTTTTGCATTAGATTCAATTCCGTCAACGTGGATGGAAAAAATTGAAAAAAATATGGTGTGCTTTTCGACTGAAGACAATTATTAATTACATTTTATAAATAAACATACTTTCAATCTTCCTTTAAGGCAATATGCGAAAAAAATTTGGGGGTTTCTTTTCTGTGTATTTCATGAAATACACGGAAAATTTTAATAAATTTCTGGTATATGCATTTTGACTATATAATCTAGGGTTTTGAAATTGGAAAACATGTTTGGATAAATTTTTCTCAATAGAAATAATTGTTGAAATGAGGTCTTCAAACAAACTTTTTCTCCTCGTTTGACGAATAGGAACTATATACAAAACTCAAACATATTTAATTTGGTGTGTTTTAACAATATCTAGAGATTTGATATTTGAAATTTTGCTAGCTATTTTAGTTTTTTTAATAAAAATATAAAACCAACTTTTTCCCCTTTTGCCTTGAATCCGCCCCTCTCGCACTGCGCGATTTTTCGCTTGGAGTGACAGTGACAAAAATAAAATTCGCATAGCCTCTTAATTATAATACTTTCAAAAATCATGAATTTCACGAAAAAAGCGATTCAGTTTCCATATTTCAAAACCGATTAAAACGAAACCAGCACACGCAGATACAAACCAAAAAAAAACATCTGTATTACATAAAGAAATTATAATATTTCATAATGTAGCCATGAATTCAAAATAACTGACGTTTTGGTTGCGCGCCATCTGATTAGAGCAGGATAGACAGTTAAAAGCGTTAGAGCAGGACTGAATTTTAGCATTGCGCAGCCCTTTAGGGGTGTCACACTGGCGGTTGTCCGGTCGTGCACTATCTGTCGTGGCATCGTATTAGCTGTTATTTATTACACACCTTTTTTGGTTAATTAATTAATAAATTTGTATAAAAACTAGCCACTCTATGTACATACTATGTCTAGATATATTGTACTGCGAGTGAGCGCTCAGAAATATACGACTTTTGCCGAAGTGTGGCAAAGATTCCAGTGTGCATTATTATATTTTTGGTCGTATTGTAAAAACAAATCCATAATATAAGGTTAAATAATATTAGTTGGCGAAACTCAAAACATAGGCAGTACAAGTCTATATGAACAACTGTTTTTATGGGAGCTAAGTGAAATTCGTAACTTTCTTCACTTCCTCCCATACAAATTGCCCCGATCAGCTGACTGGTGCAGGATGGAAAGGTGAAAACAAATTTTAAGAATTTTGCACAATCCTAATAGAAAAAGTTGTTCACATGGACATGTTCTACATATGTTTCAAATTTCGCCTACTAATTTAATTTAACCTTGTGTAATCTAACAAAACTATTGAGTAAATACAGTGTTGATGTGTTGACATACCTGAACTGTACAGTCACAACAATAAGGTCGTGTTGCATGAGGTAATGTGGACCGTACTGCGCCATTTTGGCAGAGCCAGTTTCGAGCGCCCCTCCGTGGAGCCAGACGAATACCGCTTTACCTTCATCTTGGACATCGCTGGTGTAGATTGTGAGGGTAAGGCAGTCCTCGCTGACGTCATCACTGTTTATTTGTACGCATGCTGGTCCTTCGGCCGTTCCGTCATGGGTGCCCTCCCATGGGTTCACAGGAGAAGGTGTCTGCCATTACAAAATATACTCTTTGGGATTTAGAACTTATTTATACATAATAATATTCACATATAATATAATATTCGAGGGTTGGCTCCATAGTAAAAGTTGTTCGTATGGCCGAGTACTATCGCCAGTTTCCGGCTTCCGCTACTTCATCTTAGCAGTATATTTGTCAGAATGGTCATGCTACCGGTTTCATCGAGTCAATCGACATTATTAGTCATTATTAGTCATCCAGAAATATCTTATAAAATGCATTTCTTATTTCCAGTTGTTTTCGCCTGATTATATCAATTATACAGATGAAACCGGTAGCATGGCATTCTGACTGATATATTTGTGGAACAAGATACAAGAATCTTTAGTTAAAAGCACTTGTACTGTAGTTTCACTTTATTTACGTTTTCACCCAACCGGGTTCGGATTTGACTCCATTTTCAAGGGAAGATGTTAATTAAAATAGAATCCAGGCACTAGCTCTGAGCAACGTAAACAATGATAAAATGAAACTACAGTACGTGCTTTTAACTCAAGATGTGTTTCAAGTTTCACCAAGTGCCGACAATCGCAAGTATAAATATTTAAAAAAAGTTACAAGAAGTTTTAATATCTTTGTTTTATATCATTGTGGTTGAAAAAAGGGGATTGAGGGAGGGAATTTTATTTTAACAAGTCTGAAGAATGTACCTTCGATGCTCGAGAGCCTGAGTTGAAATGACTTACCTTAAATCTAAACTCATCTATCGGAGGCTTAGCGTATGGGATACTGAAGAAAGCAGTGAAGTTTGAAATGTCACTTTGTATTTTGATACCTTTGATGGATCCTGAGTTTGTCTTTACGATAATTTCATTGTCATTACTTGTTAGTAAAAGAACTAGTATAATAACTATAACTACCGCTATAGCTAATATGGAAAAAATAATACGGTTTAAGTTAGCCATTGTGCTCAAAAAATATATGACTGTTATTGTAAAAATCAAAATTGATAATCATAAAAATACAGCCATAAGATAAAAAATTTAGTGCTTGTTGTTACAGGTGACTTTGCGAGAGAACACCTGAACCAGAGTAAATATTGTTATGTACCTATATTTTATCTATAGAGTAGTGAATCTTAGTAAAACGCTCTGATTCAAACTCACGCACACAGATGCGTGCTCTACACGCTGTGGAAGTGAAGTTCCATACAAAACTCGGCACGGCGGCGTGTAGAGCACGCGTCGGCGTGTGTGAGTTCGAATCTAAGCGTTTGTACTAATATTCACTACTCTATAAATATATTTACTCAGCCTGTCACAGCCACATTGAAAAAGTCTGAATTCTGAAACGCTTAAATTCCTTAGATCGGAGTATGAAAGAGTTTTTATGGCTGTACGAAAGCTACCCTAACTCTGAATATTACATACATAACTTTTTGGTCAAAATTTTCCTATTCAAAAACGTCTGATCCTGCAAATCGCTTCCTGTAAATCGTCTTGAATTTGGTTTAAGCTGTTCAAATTATACTGCCAATTTTTCCAAGATAGAATTTTTGGAAACTTGTGATTTGCATTCCTAAGTTCTTACTCTGAACACCTCTGACACCCTTTCGTGGATTCTTGACGTGACGATATATAAAGTGACTTATTTATTTATAGTAGGGGTATTTGTATTACCTAACACTTACCACTTGCTGAAAGTTGAAGGAAAACATTGTGAGGAAACCTGCATGCCCTAAAATGCGTGTATTTGTGCCCGAAGAACGGCGACAGGGCTCACCACCCATAACGTTGGGACGTAATAATCGTCTGTTCAGCTCCTGTAGTCTAGTCGTTCGAACTAATAATCGTCGGTTCAGCTCCTGTAGTCTAGTCGTTCGAACTAATAATCGTCGGTTCAGCTCCTGTAGTCTAATCGCTCGAACTAATAATCGTCGGTTCGGCTCCTGTAGTCTAGTCGTTCGAACTAATAATCGTCGGTTCAGCTCCTGTAGTCTAGTCGTTCGAACTAATAATCGTCGGTTCAGCTCCTGTAGTCTAGTCGTTCGAACTAATAATCGTCTGTTCAGCTCCTGTAGTCTAGTCGTTCGAACTAATAATCGTCGCTTCAGCTCCTGTAGTCTAGTCGTTCGAACTAATAATCGTCGGTTCAGCCCCTGTAGTCTAGTCGTTCGAACTAATAATCGTCGGTTCAGCTCCTGTAGTCTAGTCGTTCGAACTAATAATCGTCGGTTCAGCCCCTGTAGTCTAGTCGTTCGAACTAATAATCGTCGGTTCAGCTCCTGTAGTCTAGTCGTTCGAACTAATAATCGTCGGTTCAGCCCCTGTAGTCTAGTCGTTCGAACTAATAATCGTCGGTTCAGCTCCTGTAGTCTAGTCGTTCGAACTAATAATCGTCGGTTCAGCTCCTGTAGTCTAGTCGTTCGAACTAATAATCGTCGCTTCAGCTCCTGTAGTCTAGTCGTTCGAACTAATAATCGTCGGTTCAGCCCCTGTAGTCTAGTCGTTCGAACTAATAATCGTCGCTTCAGCTCCTGTAGTCTAGTCGTTCGAACTAATAATCGTCGGTTCAGCCCCTGTAGTCTAGTCGTTCGAACTAATAATCGTCGGTTCAGCTCCTGTAGTCTAGTCGTTCGAACTAATAATCGTCGGTTCAGCTCCTGTAGTCTAGTAGTTCGAACTAATAATCGTCGGTTCAACTCCTGTAGTCTAATCGCTCGAACTAATAATCGTCGGTTCGGCTCCTGTAGTCTAGTCGTTCGAACTAATAATCGTCGGTTCAGCTCCTGTAGTCTAGTCGTTCGAACTAATAATCGTCTGTTCAGCTCCTGTAGTCTAGTCGTTCGAACTAATAATCGTCTGTTCAGCTCCTGTAGTCTAGTCGTTCGAACTAATAATCGTCGGTTCAGCTCCTGTAGTCTAGTCGTTCGAACTAATAATCGTCTGTTCAGCTCCTGTAGTCTAGTCGTTCGAACTAATAATCGTCGCTTCAGCTCCTGTAGTCTAGTCGTTCGAACTAATAATCGTCGGTTCAGCTCCTGTAGTCTAGTCGTTCGAACTAATAATCGTCTGTTCAGCTCCTGTAGTCTAGTCGTTCGAACTAATAATCGTCGGTTCAGCTCCTGTAGTCTAGTCGTTCGAACCAATAATCCAAAAGTAGTGGGCTTAACTCCTGTAGGGGCCCATTTGTGTTCTACGAGTATCTGCGTGTCCCGTAAAGCTGTGGGCAAAATTATTTATGCCAAAAGCACGGATATAGGGTTTACCACCCGTCGCACTGGAACAGTTTGTTTTCTTTTATCTTCGGTAAACGTTTTTTCGTAGGGAAAGGGACTTGCATCTCGCAGTCCATACTCGAAACCCGAAACGAATGAAAACGGGTATTGTACGTCTATATGCCAAAATGTCCAATTGGGTTCTGTATAATATTATGTATTGCATTATATTTACCTATATTTATAATATTATTTATACCTATATTTTTATTTTATTCAAGTGTGTAATTTATTGCATATTTTTTTATTGTTTTTATTTATTTATTTACAACTTACATCTACCATTAAAGGATAACCTAATGCGATAGAATGCGATCTTTCAGCATGAATTTATTCATAACTTATACATTTATACAATTATACATAAATTATACTTAATAATTTTTTTCATGTATTTCCCTACAAGTATTATTATTTATTATATAAATTTAGACATATATAAAAGCCGATTCTGAAGGCTTTAATTTTAGTTTTAGTGCTGTCAAAACTAAATTTTTTGATTACAAAATAGTCTTTAAATGGTAGGAACAGAAGCTAAATTACTTTGGAAAAATTTAAGTTCTGACAGCACTTAAACTAAAATTGAAGCCTTCAGAATCGGCTACACTATTTAATTATATTACATTAAAACCGACCTGTAATAAGTGTATCTGATATACCTACAATACATAAACAAATATATTTTCACTTCATTTCAAAAATAATTTTATCTCATATATAATTTAATTTCATATTTCATTTCATTACACCCTTGAGATTCATGTCATAACGTGTCGTATGTAAATAATTCCAGTAATAGAGAAGTACACGGAGAACGTCCGGTTCTGCATCATCTGCAACTACTTGGGCAAGATCATCCCGGCGCTGCAGTCCCGCTGCACGAGGTTCCGTTTCGCGCCTCTTAACCAGAACCAGATCGTGCCCAGGTTGCAGGAGATCGCTCAAGCTGAAGGGTGAGATATTGTTTCTCTTTTTATGTTTCCATCGATCAGCCTGGTCAGTCCACTGCTGCCTATGGCCTTCACGCTGGCAGGCGGGTTGGTGAGCGCGGTGCCGAAACCCTCGCAACAGTGATGCCGCTGTCACCAGTCTGTTTTATATGGGGTGGGAATACCACCATCAGTCGGTTCCTGGCATAGTGGGCCACCTAATTGTGGGCCATTATTACTCTTCCCTGAATGACATCGGGAGTGTTTTCGAGTAAGTAAGACCTCTTATATAAAATGAAGAACAATATCTGTAAATGTATAAAAAATAATATCTGTAAACAATTACTGTAAATTTTTATAGTAATTAAAAAAAAATCGGGAACTTCAAGAAAAACTCTCGAATAGCTTTATCGAAACATCACAATTGTGATTTAATTAGAGCATAACATTGACAAAACATATTTCAGAATCATAATAAAACATCAAACAACATTATAAAAGACAACAGTCTTTTCAAGATACGATTTATAGTTTTTCCCACACTACGCAAAAATTTTGCATGAAATGTCAAAATAACTGAAATTTTCAATGCGCGGCTGTTGATTAGAGCGAAATAGACAGTTACAAAATAAAATTGACCTATTTCCACGGAGCGCCAACTCTTAATTCGATTTCTTTTTGTGCCTCCAGACATGTTCTAAGCGTAACCGGGGCACATGTGTAGGTTCGGTTGAGTTTTTGAGATAGCTTTGTTTCTTGGAGATCGCCCAAATATTCGATGGGAAGTGGGAAGGCTTATGAAACAAAACCCAAGTTTATAATAAAACCCAACACCCATAATAGTGTGTTGCTTACATCTCCACGCAGTTCTTACAACTTGGAACTTTCATTAAAATCAAGAACAATCATGTAACTACCCTACTTGTAAACAAGATAAATGCTTGGTACCTTTAACACGAACGCCTCTATTTCAGAGTGAAAATGTCCGAGGACGGCATGAAGGCGCTACTAACGCTCTCAGGCGGCGACATGCGGAAAGTGCTCAACACTCTGCAGAGTACGTGGCTTGCGTACCGTGACGTCACCGAAGATAATGTATACACGTGCGTGGGGCATCCGCTGCGCTCCGATATCACCAGTATATTGAACTGGCTTATGAATGAGAACGACTTCGCCGTTTGTTTTAAACGTATCCTTTTCCAAGCTATTATCTTCTTGCGTAAGGTGGGGGGGCTACATGAGCATACACGCTAAGCAGCATTATTGAAGGTAGAATACAGAACATCTAATCCACACGCATGCATGGGTTCCATCAAAACATAAAAGTGAATCTGCGAACACGTGTGTCATCGTTGCATTTAGGGCAGTAAAAATTTATTTCGATTAAACATCTATCGATGATTTGTAATTATTTTTGGTGACTTATATTTATAATCAAAAGAAATCTTACAATCTCGCGAGTGACCGTCAATATGACTTTCGCTGAAACCCATCCACTTGGAACCTTTTAATGTATGCCATTCAGTACTGTTGCCGTTTCTCTTGGCTTTTAGAAGGCTTTTTACAGGGCCTAGGATGCTAGTCTTCTAAACAAGCTTCCTTTCTATGGGATTCCTTTTAGCCTCTGCAACTAGATAGCTGACTTTCTGAATGAGCGATCGATACAAGTGGTCTTTGATGGCTTCTCATCTGATCTTATGGATATTAATGCCGGATTGCCTCAGGGGCCTTTTCTGTCCATAATCTTTAATGCATTCTAATATATTCCGTTATGCAGAAACATTGTTACGAAATCGTATTTTGCGCAACTGTAACATAATGCGAGTCCCGTTTTGTAATAGTTTTGTACGACCATCAAAAACAATTTCACGAAAAATGAGAAAAAGAACACTCGCCATAATATGCCTGAGCCGATGATATGTAGATGCCTGAGACCAATCAGAAGCGAGAAGAGTAAAGAGGGCGTGGCTTAAGAAATTAAGACAGACTGTTATCGTTGGTTCTCTAGCTCTAGCGGTGTTATAATAATAATATTATAACATCGTTTAAATAATGTGGGTACTTATAAAACCGCGAGTAGAGAGAGATAATAATCTAATATGAACAGTATCCGTTCAAACGGTGAGACCACAGGGATGCCTTTGCTTCACTGTTGAACGAGATCACTTTACGCCAGTTATTGCCCCGCCCTTCACTCCTACAAGTGCAACTAAAATTAAAAACACAGCGTGTTTGTGTTTGTGTACCAATAAAATGGCTCCTTTCGTCGTTAGTCGCTCTCGTAGCGCGGCGTCCCTTTCTAGCGCCAATTGTGATGGGAACATAGTTTCTCCCGAGAATCGTATTTTGTTAATCTTTTGGCTTCTTTATATTTTTTGGTTTGTTATACAATAAAGAAATGTTATTGTATGTGATATCAATAGTGAAGGAAAGTAATAAATTATATTTAAAAACAAACACAATAACATTAACATATCGTCATGACATTGACGAAACAAGACTTTTGAGGGAGCAAGACAGGATATTGCTTGGTCGGTTCGGTTCGTTACAAAGCCGAGAGAAAGCGAGCTGAGCCGAGCGGTGAAGTCTAGTGTTACCGTTTTATTACATGTTGAATATTACCGTCCTTTTCTGCAAATGGCGTAGTGTAAACAAAACAAACAGAAAGTATTTTAAGAAAATTTTCTGGTTTTGGTGTACTTCCGAGTGGAAGATGATGCCATGAAATTTGTTTTTTGTCCTTGAGTGATTTGTATACCCGATAAATGCACACGAAGGCATATCTGCAGGTTTTTTCTGGATTTTATAGCACAGGTAAAGGTGTTTTCAAATACGTGCACACAAACGCCGCTTGGAATACTACTAAACAAAGATAGGCCAGCTGGACCTGTATTTGTGGATCCAACCGCGTTGTGGTTATACCGCATCTTCACTAAATTAATCAAAGTCTGTTCTAAATTCGTGGGTGAGACCATGGTAGAGCCAACGAATTAGGAATGCGCTGGGTATGTCGAGACAGTATTTTCATGCTACCAGGACATAGGCGTGTCTGTTTACTGCAAAAAGGTCTCATTCACCCTGATTCCCACTCTCCAAGATATACCTGTACCGATCATAGACTATCGTGAGCTGTTAGGTATGGACCTTGTACTAAATCCTGTAACACTAATTACTGCTCACACTGAACTCCATCGACCCGAATAACAACCCACTTACAACCTACATAGTTTAACGTTTGGTGCTTAATAGAAATGATTTTAACAGATATATGGCCAGAGTGTGATCGTCAGATTAGAACCTTACGTTGCGCCTTAAGTAGTAACCTAAATTCTTTAGAAGCGATTCAGAGATGAAGATAGCTAACAAACCCTTATTAATAGTCCTGTTCTAAAATATAACTTATCTTTCACGTGCTAAGTAAATTGGACATAAAATAATTAAAACCAAATTCGTAGATTTAGATAGTAAAATCAGAGAATATAAAGTATTGGTAAAATGTTCAGATTAGAAATTTCACTGTTTGTCAGTTAAGCCAATATATGAAAGTCATAGAGATAAATAGCACTTTGTAAACAATTCTAGATGTAAAATTCATTAATGTTTCAAATAATAAAAAGGTGAATAAAATCTCTGTAGCAATTCTGCGCCAGTCAGCCTCTTAAGAGGCTATGTGAATTTACTATGTTAGACTATACCCGTTACTTAAGATGATACATCACATTCATATTTTGTTTGTTTATGTTATGAATAAAATGCATTATTATTTTTTTTTTTTAATAACCACTACCAGTAATTGGGGATGGATGAGGTGAGGTATTTCTGAGTTTGAAATTTAATAATTTATTGATGATCAAAGCTGAATAGTATTCTAACAGCTAACCTTTATGTATGTTGTAGAACTTATTACTCGATAGATACTTCTATACGAAAATTACTTATTTAGCTGGTAATCTTCGAATAAGTCCATAGGACAGTGAGTAAAATTCTCACATCTGTGATTATCTGGTCAATAAAATAGAGACTCAAAGAAAGCCATATTGGCAACTTCTCAGAAGTACCTTCCCTTGGATGTGGAATACCCCCGTGACTTTTTTTAGTGTATACTTTTTTTTTGAATTCTAAATTTAAGATTTATTTATTTATTTTTAATTTTACGCGCCTATGTTGGTTCCCTGACTACACAGCTCTGGTAAAGAACCAACAAGAAATCCAGAGCGTCCCTACCATCATAGTAACCAAAACTACAAATGACACAAATAATCCAACAGAATGATTTCAGATTTCCAACTTATGGCTATCTTGTGTTTCTGTACCAAATATATTTTATTTGTTCTTATGTCATTGGTAAGCTAAACTACCCCATTTCAGTGTATAGTTAGCTCGTGGCTGTATTTTGCCTGACAAAAGAACAAGTAACATCTATACAAATACACCAAATGTTACTAATTATATACTTGAGTAACAAACATTGAAATCACTCGTGTTGCACCATGTCCCACTCAAAGATTCAGTCTCTTTAACAGATCTACTCAAATAGTGACTGACAGTTAAAATTAATTTCTTAGATACTGCTGGTAATACTCAACTTAAAGTTGCTATGTCAATTTGACAAAACTATCTAGTAAAAAACTTAGACTTTCATATTCAGCGTACAGTCATTCTGTTTACTATTCAATAGAGAATTTCTATCAAGTCAAAATTGCAAGTTGTTTCAGTAATAAACTTCTCTAATACAATCGTCTTTGTTGTATTTAATGCAAGTCAGATAAGTACAAATTTCTACCAGGTTGGAATTTTACCCATTTTCTAAAAATCTCCAAGTTTCAGTAAGGTTTTTACATAATAAGTCTCAAATATATTAAAACTTTTGAATACAATAAATTAGGCTTTCAACCCTCATTTCATGTAGGAAAGTTTACTTTAAAAATCATTGATTTTCTAGTAATATGAAACTACTGTGACTTTCATCCTTAACAGTATTGCAGTTATTTATGTAGTCAATTTTATAACTACACTCAGTAGAATAATTTCAATATATTTTGAAAGAGAAATCTGCTCTAGGTAATGTAGTATTAAAAATACTAATAGAACTTTGTTTTTATTCTAAAGATGTATTCATTTAATTCCATTGACGAAGAACAACTTTTACTACCCCATATTTGGTGTATAGTATCAGTTAAGGCTTTTATTTTGCCAGACAAGGGAAAGCATTTATGCAAACAAATACATCATGTTATGTACTTCAAGTTTATTGAACATTTATAAGAATTGAAATTATTCTCTTGAATAAAGATTTCCCGAACTATTTTCACGGTAATTAGTTTATTAGTTACTTACTCAATTGAGTAATAAAAGAAAATCCGAAACATTCTATATTTCATCTAGGTTCTACTCTGTATCAATGCAGTCATTTCGACAAGGGAGTAAGTAAGTAAATACTGACTAAAAGGTTCGTCAGTCTGCTATACTCTATTTTGGATTCTTATATACCAAACTATTTATTAGGCATATTTTGTGCCAAACTCAAGTCTCTTTATTTCTTGAAAGAAATACCTAAGTAAATACAATATTTTAAGAGATAATTAAGTGATGAAACTTATGTTTCCTATCATTTCATATTTATTGCCAATATTAAAGCCCTATGCCCTAGCATTCAAAACTAGTGTTCTGTGGGCATATAAAACCCTCTTAGATAAACAATGAAACTATTTCAGTATCAAAGCCCTATGCCCTTACATTCAAAATTGGACTTATAAAGCCCTCTCAAATAAACAATGAAACTATTTCAATATCAAAGCCCTATGTCCTTACATTCAAAATTGGACTTATAAAGCCCTCTCAGATAAGTAAACAATGAAACTATTTGTCAAACAAACTAGTCAACAACAACCTATTCCTGAACCACTAACTCTAATTTTCAGAGGTCCCTATCTACTTGAAAACTTGTAACCTATCATAATTGAATTTATTGACCTATTTTCCCTGAACAATGAAGAAAGTTACCTGAAACCTCCCACTATGCATAATTTCTAAAAAAACCTATTAATGTCCTAACAATAGACTTGAATTTTTGGAATTTACCTACCTAACATTTGGCCCTAAAATCAAATGTTCCTAGGCTTTTAAATGTGTGAATTTTCAAAGCTAGAGGTCCGTCACCTCACATTTACAATTAAACGTGTGTGTGGTTGTATATTGTGCTAGCAAACACCATACAACCCCTCAACTAATCGACAGAAAGAAGTGAGGCAAGTTGAAACCTCTCTGTGTGCCTAACACCCTAAAACTTTGCCCTACTCAGACAGGGGGTGATACAGTAGGTAAAAAGGACGTCACCCCGCTGGCTGGGATAGCCTATATGATCATGTGTATATATAAATATATAGATATGAGACCATGACCAGCTCAGTCAGATGACAAAGGACAGAACAAATCGCAGCCTCTTCACGGCTCGGACGCTTTGCCATAAACATCGCCTTTCATGGAGGATGTGTTTCCAGTATGTAAAACTGGCGCAAGGCCATCCCAGACGCTTGCTTCCCTCCAGAGGAGGTTAAAACTAGACTCTGTCGTTCACACCAGTAGGTGACCCGAGCCTTAATCCAGTGCGACTTCCGCTCTGTAAGATCCCTGCCTGACTCTTCAAGATTTCCCAGCGACTAGCCCTATGCCACTACCCTGGTACATCTTCCCGTTTCCACGTCCGGCATTACTAAGAAGAGACCATACTCCCTTCCCTCCCCATCAACCCCTGAATCGACCTATGCACTATTACATTATTTAGGTACGTACTTTAATTTCGGAACTTGAAAAGACGATTATCGAACCCTTTACATAACGCGGAATCTAGCTCGTTCGCTCGTTCACCCTACACGAATTCAAACGCGTGTGTCAATCGCCGAGTCGGAAAAGTCAAAAACTATTGACCATAACCGAATCTATTTACGAAAAAAGGGCATTCCGCCACCTAAAAGCTAACGCGACGCGAAATGGTCCCGAGACCTAACGAACAGATAGATTGACACATTCCGTATTTTAATCGCAAATTCCGAAAACAAAATCACTATTAAAACAAACAAAAACTTCCCCAAATAAACTCAAAAATGAACTACACCTTTAAAACTTCTTGCAGCACTTCCACTGACGACGGTGTAAAAATGAATGAGCCCCCACCCTACATTTCCACCCATTTATATACTAAGTGTGATATTAGCGTTATCAGTGCTATCGGCGTCAACGGTGCTAACGGTGTTATGTGCGCTTTCGTGCAGAACGAACAAAAGTGAGACAACCAAACAAGAGTAATAGAGATGGCAACATAACAACAAAACATGGCAACAGCATATACTCGGCGTAAGCAGGACAGGACAAAAATATACAAGTAAGAGTGAAAGAGATAGACACATGGTGACAAGCCTAAGGCGTCATCTAGTCTACGTGGCAACAACTTGGCAGTTGCGTGACAACAACAGCTAATTTAGGGTTCACGCATAATTGGAAACCATAATGTTTGAAATTGAAAGTTTATTCTTAATTCCTTCCATATTGGACCGATTGTTTGGGCCGGTGGTTGAGTTTACTGTATTTATCATTTAAAATCAGTTATTCTACGCGATCGATTTCAATTTGCTTTATTTATTTCAACGTGATTTATTTGATTACATACAACAATCTTCCTGCCCATTATCATAACATTTATTTGTGAATTGAGACGTGAACAGATGAGGTACGATCTGTCACAGCGCTTTCCCCAAAATT
This sequence comes from Ypsolopha sequella, assembly GCA_934047225.1. Classification (NCBI taxonomy): domain Eukaryota; kingdom Metazoa; phylum Arthropoda; class Insecta; order Lepidoptera; family Ypsolophidae; genus Ypsolopha; species Ypsolopha sequella. Next base: position 19,139,786 of record OW203996.1, read on the forward strand.
TACGCAGATTAGCAAGCCTTAAACGAAGGAAATTTTCTCTCCCATCATTCACAAATACACGATAACAATGTTCACTCTGATATTAATTTATTATCACCTTTCTCCCAGACCGTTCATGTGTGGTGTGTGTTTATACCTAGTAGTTAATCAAAACTTAACCGATTGAGACTCCAAACCATTGCTTAATTGTTCACGAATAATCTGTCCGTCAAACAAGGAGATCTGAAATTCCCAGAGAGATCGTTTGTGAGACGACCTTGTCCTAGTGACACCGCAAAGATTTTCTAGACAAATTCTATTTTTTCAATTTAAGTAGACACGCTTTGCGCCTCTTTCATAAACCAAGATCACTTTAATAGCTATCCATCCAGATACCCAAATGAGCAATTGTTCTGCTCGGAATCTCTCCCAGCATTAAATTCTAACCAACTATTCGGAGAATGTATAGTGTTGCCGAAGATAGCATTAGCTGCGTGTAGAGTTAAACCTTTAAGTATCACAGTATATACTGTCCTTTAGTCTTTAAGACTCTAACCTAACACCAATTCAACTTAAAAGTTTATGTGTAGTATAGAGTCTCCAGGATATGATGACAATAAATTTAAGTCCACACCTTCGAACTGTTGTCTTGTTAGGGCCCTTTTTGTTGTCAACGTCATAGTCATATGTCAAAGTCGTTTCATTCCATTCCTTCCACCGACACACTCTGACTTCCTCATCCGCTCTTACAATTTCCCTAACAAGCCACCAGCCCTACAAATATGAACCTATTTAATTTTAATTACCTCCATTTAACATGACTATCTTTTGAATACCACCATTACCTTTTAATACCTCCTTAACCTTTTTAATACCACCTTTACCTTTTTAACAACACCTTTATATACCTTTTAAAACTAACTTAAAATATAACTTATTTTAAATTTACTCAAAGCCCTTTTAAACGCCAAAATGCAAGCATTCGCTGATTGTCAACTACGCTTACACTCATGAGTGCATATCTACACAAAGCTAATTACGCAGAGTGCTAGACACGTAAAGTGTCATATACGCCAATTGTCAACATTGGCAAATATGCCCATTCACAATTACATAAAGAATAAAAAATAAAATATAACTTATTTTAAATGTACGCAAAGTCGTTTTAAACGCCAAAATGCAAGCATTCGCTGATTTTCAACTACGTTTACACTCATGAGTGCATATCTACACAAAGTTAATTACGCAGAGTGCTAGACACGTAAAGTGTCATATACGCCAATTGTCAACATTGGCAAATATGCCCATTCACAATTACATAAACAATAAAAAATAAAATATAACTTATTTTAAATGTACGCAAAGTCCTTTTAAACGCCAAAATGCAAGCATTCGCTGATTTTCAACTACGCTTATATTCATGAGTGCATATCTACACAAAGTTAATTACGCAGAGTGCTAGACACATAAAGTGTCATATACGACAATTGTCAACATTGGCAAATATGCCCATTCACAATTGCATAAAAAATAACCATATCTAAATAAATTCGGTATTTATTATCATGTTCCTCCCAGAATGAATATGTGTGGTGTAATTTTTATACCAAACGGTTAATCAAAAATTAAATCAGTTGAAATTCTAATCTATAGGTTTATTAACTACAGATAAATATCCATCAAACAAGGAGAACTCAATCCTTCAAAGAAGTTAGTTGTGAATTAACTCTACCCTAGTGGTAACACAACAACCTTCTAGCCAAATTCTATTTTTTCAATTTGAACAATAGATGTGCCTTTGTGTCTCTTTCTTGAATCGAGATCACTTTAATAGCTCTCAAGATAAGTACCCAAATAACTAATTCCCCAGTCTAGAATCTCTTCCAATGTTAAATTCTAATCAACCATTCGGAGAATGTATAGTTGCCGAGAAAATATGCATCAGCTGCGTGTGTAGTGAAACTATTTAGAATCGCAGTTTATACTGCTGATTAGTCAAGATGACTCTAACCTAACTCCTTTTCAACTAAATAGTTTGTTGTGTAGTGTAATGTCTCCAGGATAACACGACAATAAACATGAGTCCACATTCCTGAAACTGTTGTCTCGCTAGAGCCCTTTTCTTTGCCAAAGACAAAGTTAATTGTCATGGTTGTATCTTTCTATCTCTTCCACCAACAACATACTTCCTTCCTCATTCTCTCTAACACTTTCTCTAACGAAGCACCAGCTCAACAAATATGGACAAATCTAAATGATTTAAGTACCTCTTATTTAAAATATTATCTTTTAATACCTCTTAAGCTAATACCTTTTGAGCTAACTTATAAACTTACTTATAACATAACTAACTACCACTAATTAAAATAAAACCCAAATTAATTTCTATAATTTAATATATTTTTTTTTTATTTCAATAAGACAACGAGAAATTGGAATAAACTGCTTTTAATAAACTTCCGAATATTTTTACATTTCATTTCTTAATAAATTAATTTATTAAAATACGATCTTGTACTTTTTTATTTTTATTTAATTTACTATCAATTGACAAAGCATTTACACAGTCAACATATTAAAATTTCATAAATTTTTAATTTTCTTCTCTACTTCCCCCCAATCTTAAATTTTCTCTTCTCTACTTTCCCCCAATCTTACTTCCCTTTGTACTTAATAAGTAAGTTCTTCCTCATCTACCTGTAAAATATAAAACTTCATCAGTGGCGTACTGTCTACTTCCTTTTCCATTTGTCCTTAAATATTTCATTAAATAAAACAAGACTTTTTTGTAATTAAATAGATTTTATTTAATTCCTTAAAGTAAAATTCTAACTACCACTGAAAGTCATTAACAGTTTTTTTTTTCCATTTAATTATCAAAAACTGTCTAATTTTTAATGACCGAAGGTATTATTTCCCTGCAAGTAAACAAAAATAGTAAATACTATAATTAATATTGACAACCCTACAAATTATAACCAGAAGATGCTAAATTATTTAAAATATTTTTAAGTTATTCTAGTTTTTACTAACAGTAGCAATGATTGCTTTAAAATATCATTCTAATGAATTCAGTAGGTATCGTCAGGGAACCTGACTTTCATAGACTAAACCTTTAAATTTCGCAACCGATTACTTCAAGCTATATAAACTAAAGTGTAGGTTGTTCAGTTATACTTTGTTCACAAGATATATATAATTTAATTGGGCCCTCAGCTTCATAAAAGCATACTAGCACATAGGCACTAGTTGCATGTACAGCCCAAATCTAGTAAATAAATGCTGACGTCACGCACGCGTCCTATGCGAAATCAAATGTAAAATAAAGTCTATCATACCAAACATAAATATTATATTTTTAATACAACATCTACATAAATAAAACAACCTATACGAATAAGAAGATAGTATAAAAACACAAAAAATGAATTCGGAATACGTTAGCGTCACTAGAGATTCGAACTTCCGGTTTCCTACTTCCTAGGTGACCATTCAACCACTCGGCCACAGAGACATTTGATTATTGGTGTGAAAATAACATACAATATCCACCAGTCAGATTAAAACACTACCTAATTTACTTTTATTTCTTTTTGTTCTCTAAAAATTAAAAGTTAAGCTAGCCAATATTTATAAGACATATTTATCTACTTTCACTTTAAGAAAAACTTCTAGATCAATAGATTTTTGCATTTATCAAAGTACAACAAAGATAATTTATAGTACAACTCAGTTCTCGATCTAACCCTTCAACACATAAGTTGCGATCCTCGTGAGTTCGCCATCCAGATCTTCAATTAATATAAATTGTTCTTCACTGTCTACATATATTAAAGATACTAATTACGCAACCCTGAAATACCCTGAAGTTATCGTCCAAGACTATAACCAAACCAACACGCAATCTATAACCTTTTCTACAGTACTATTAACACGTCGATCCCTTGTCGTACTACTAATTTACTTCTTTCTCTTGTAAGTATGAAAAGTTTACTTCCCCTTAATAAAATAAAGTTTTGACGGTATTATTTATTTTCTATTTGAAACAACGTACTTACATATCTCACCTAACAATAAACTTTTTCCCTCAATTTTTATCAGAAATCATTATTTTGGACCATCAATAAATCAGCAAAACCTCTTAATTTTATATTACTCTTTTTGTACTAAATCCTCACTTCGGTAGGCACCCGATTTTCTACTAATAGCTTATTCCCATTTTAAATTTACACTTACAAATTCTTATTTGATTTATCAACACTGTTACTTTTCATACTGGACCCTCTAATAGAAAGTGAAACTTTACATACAGAACCCTGATTCTATTACCCATTACCAATTCATTCTTCATCCCATATCAATTATTTGTAAAATACAAAGTCCACACATTATAGGTAGGTATTTACTTTGTGTATGATGACAATAGTACATTAATTAAATTTAAATATTTTTTTAACTACTATACTATATTTAACCTTTCCCCATTCTCAACTAACTAAAATAAATACTATTTTCCATAATTGTTTCTTTGGTACTGACATAATATTAATTGTAACTCCTTCTCAAAATTTGGCATGAAAACCTACGCAACTTACACCTGCTCAATCTCTAATATATACAATACACTCATACAGTACATACTACAAATACCGCCTTAGACAACACCCCCATATTTACTTTGAAAATAACCAAAAAGAAAACAATTATTTAAATAAAACAGCTTTAGTTTATTTACCTATGTAACTGTCAACCTTAAGTTTGAAAACCAATCGTCGGAACCCATGCATCTACTTATGTTTTCACAAAGGATCCCCAAAACTGCCTAATGAAGAAGGTGGTCTATGCTTACAAAGCAAGACAATACATCTAAACCTCGCGCACAGATCCCTGCCTATGCGAATCGATAATTAACCATAAAAAATAAAAATACAATAAATAGACATATCACACACTAATATGTTTATTACGTACAATAAATTTCCAATTATTTTTAGATAACCGTCGTCTATATTTTACACGTCTAAATATTTGTAACTCACTCATCAACATTTGTACTAGGTACCTACTGAACGAAATTCCATGTGGTTCTCGCCATGATTTATCCAGAATTCTAAATCAATATAAGATAATATATTTAGTGTAAATAAACAAACTCCAACATTAATAAAATTCTCTTGTTATATTGAAATTCGACATTTGACGGTCACCCCCCTTACTATCTCCCGTCATAACATTTTTCTAAACATTAAATAAAGTAAATATCCTTGAATGTTATGTAATTAATTTCAACACAAATGAAACCATAAATAAAGCCAGTAGTTTAGACTACAAACTGTTTGGCAAGTAGCAAATCTCGAAATGACTTTACTTGCAAAGCTAACATAAATCTGTAGTAATAAGAACAATTAATATAATCATTTGATAAAAGGAATTTGGAACATTTTTAACTCGTCATGAAACATAATGTATTAACGCCATCTATAAATTTATTCCGGTACCAACTACCTAACTTCTTGTTACGCTTGTTCGTCAATAAGTGTCCCAATTTTGACGACCCAAAAAGTTCCTAGTTCATGCACTAGATGGAACTGCTAGTATTTTAATGGAAAATAAACAACTGTAGATACCTAAGTATTTAATAATAACTCAACTCCATACTACAACCATCGACATAAAGAAGAAATATACTACACTTGTCATTCTTATATCGTCAACTGAATATCGAGCTTGTTGCTTGATCAAAACACCGGCGGCGAAAGACAGAGATAAAGCGACGAGTTTCGACGGTAGCGCAAACGAGACAAACGTATAAAGCAGGACGGTTGTATGAACTAGGTTTTGCAGGATCACACACATGAACGGGTAAGTACTATATCTTCTCATTTTGTGTTTCTATCTAAGAACTAGGAATATGACAAACAATTTTACAGAAACCCATGTGACACATCAACACATCGAACAATGTTACAAAGTTTAACCTACACACTGATTCAACTTACTTCGGTAATTTTCTACTTTCCCCATTCCTTTTAAGCATTACGATCCTCTTGTACGCTCACTAGCCACTACTTTAAACGCTATCTGTCTAAACAATCAAACATTCGAAATTAATATAAAGTTGGGGTACACAATCATTAACTCTCTCATAATTTAAATTTAACTGACATAAGTGCAAATTGAATTAATTTATTGATTTGGTTTTGTTATTTATACCATAAACCTTTTAATAAATCCAGCTTTTAAATAATTTCTACCCACGTCCAAACGCAAACCCAGCGTACAATGATCATTGTCTCCAAAACGGAACAGACCCTGTGGTTACATTCATCAATATACTCTATGGTTATATTCTACATTTCGGTTTAGCTCTTTATACAGAAACATAAAAACTAAAATAACATGAAATACAACTAAAATAAAACCTTACAAATTTACTTATAAAACTAAAATGTCTCCTAAAGTAAAATCAAATTATGTAGAAAATGTTTGCTATATATGAACAGCTTTAATATATCTAGCGCTTTAAAAATCTCGCTAACCTGTGACAAACTCTACATACCAAACAAAACAAATTCAAACTGAAGCTGACAGACGCCATTTGCTCAGTGACGGACGCTTTCTTTAATTTAAAATTAAATTCCATGACGGACCTACCGCAAAAGAAGCTTCACTTAGAAGATACCGAAAACAAAATCGAAAATGATCCATGAGCATATCTACTGTAACTCGGACGCAAAATTATTTCACAAGAAAGGTATGTACCGCTTTTACAAACGTAAACATTTCCAGTTGGATTCTACTTCGAAATTATTAGATTTACACTTAATTATTACACGAAAACGAAGCTTTTCATGCGATAGTCGTTGTTTCTAAGAGCCAACAAGCATTAAAATTCTTGAATTATCTTCGTACAAATATAAACTTTCATCACCATAAACAAACATTTCATAAACCTTTTCATTTACTTACAGATGTCGGTCACACTGTCGATAAAAGGGCAAGACACCGGACTTGCCTTACGGAGTTCTCTACAACATACTTAACTTCTGAAGAATTGTACAAAGTTGGAGCACTACCTATAACCTGGATGGACAGAATCTTCCCATAGTTCCGTGTAAAAGTGATATGTTACCATCTACCGTACGTCTAACAGGCTTCACGCATACAAGGTACCTATATACTTCGACTTACTTTCAAAGTTAAATCCAATTCATCAATCATTAGGTTCCCGTTTAATTATACTAAAGTCCCATAGCCCCGCAATACATGTGATAACCTCTGTAGTTCCATACAGTACATACATATACTCATGCCTGTCTCCCAGAGGGGTAGGCCTTTCATACATTAGTTGTTAATTAATGACCATTGTAATTCTCTTCAAGGTCAATAAAACAGTTGGCCGTAGGTCTTACTTGAAAAACCATGTTGCAAAGCACCAAATCGGTAGATATGTAATTTTTACTAACACTACTGTGTTGGCAGAATAACTTTCTCTTTAATTTTATAGCCTCATAGATTATATCACATCTGTTAATGAACCTACTTCACCCCTACTAACTTGTGTCAATCTTTGTATTTGAATACTTGACTCCATAAACTAAGCAAAATACAATACATAACCTTTGTCAAAATATTGTTGGCCCTTAATACTGGTACGTTCATTGAAAGACCCTGAATTAAGAATTTAGCCCGCTGTACTAAGCAAAAGCTAGAGATAAAGTATTATAATAATTGACTCATTTTATTTTCCAGATTTTGGATCCGTTATTGATGTCCCTAAATCTTCAACCAAGACGGAGACTGTACGTCAGTACTGGAGTACTTCCCCTGACACCTAAGACAAGTGACGCAGTCAATGGAACCGTCAGAAGTTAACTTTCCTATCAAAGAAGCTAATGTTTACCTTGATCATTGTTGACAAATTTACATTGTCTTCGTCCACGGGACCAAATTTACAATATACTGTTTACCTCTTATAAATATAAATATTTATCTATCGTAACACTCTAAATCACTTCTCCTATTTACACGAACAGCAAATTGTACCCAAAACTGGGTGACATTTCTGTATCAAACCATTTCTAAAAGCACCAAATTACTTAAAATAAGCCCAAAATACCTATACTGGTCACGGTTACCCATATTGTACTAAATCCTGTAACACTAATTACTGCTCACACTGAACTCCATCGACCCGAATAACAACCCACTTACAACCTACATAGTTTAACGTTTGGTGCTTAATAGAAATGATTTTAACAGATATATGGCCAGAGTGTGATCGTCAGATTAGAACCTTACGTTGCGCCTTAAGTAGTAACCTAAATTCTTTAGAAGCGATTCAGAGATGAAGATAGCTAACAAACCCTTATTAATAGTCCTGTTCTAAAATATAACTTATCTTTCACGTGCTAAGTAAATTGGACATAAAATAATTAAAACCAAATTCGTAGATTTAGATAGTAAAATCAGAGAATATAAAGTATTGGTAAAATGTTCAGATTAGAAATTTCACTGTTTGTCAGTTAAGCCAATATATGAAAGTCATAGAGATAAATAGCACTTTGTAAACAATTCTAGATGTAAAATTCATTAATGTTTCAAATAATAAAAAGGTGAATAAAATCTCTGTAGCAATTCTGCGCCAGTCAGCCTCTTAAGAGGCTATGTGAATTTACTATGTTAGACTATACCCGTTACTTAAGATGATACATCACATTCATATTTTGTTTGTTTATGTTATGAATAAAATGCATTATTATTTTTTTTTTTTAATAACCACTACCAGTAATTGGGGATGGATGAGGTGAGGTATTTCTGAGTTTGAAATTTAATAATTTATTGATGATCAAAGCTGAATAGTATTCTAACAGCTAACCTTTATGTATGTTGTAGAACTTATTACTCGATAGATACTTCTATACGAAAATTACTTATTTAGCTGGTAATCTTCGAATAAGTCCATAGGACAGTGAGTAAAATTCTCACATCTGTGATTATCTGGTCAATAAAATAGAGACTCAAAGAAAGCCATATTGGCAACTTCTCAGAAGTACCTTCCCTTGGATGTGGAATACCCCCGTGACTTTTTTTAGTGTATACTTTTTTTTTTGAATTCTAAATTTAAGATTTATTTATTTATTTTTAATTTTACGCGCCTATGTTGGTTCCCTGACTACACAGCTCTGGTAAAGAACCAACAAGAAATCCAGAGCGTCCCTACCATCATAGTAACCAAAACTACAAATGACACAAATAATCCAACAGAATGATTTCAGATTTCCAACTTATGGCTATCTTGTGTTTCTGTACCAAATATATTTTATTTGTTCTTATGTCATTGGTAAGCTAAACTACCCCATTTCAGTGTATAGTTAGCTCGTGGCTGTATTTTGCCTGACAAAAGAACAAGTAACATCTATACAAATACACCAAATGTTACTAATTATATACTTGAGTAACAAACATTGAAATCACTCGTGTTGCACCATGTCCCACTCAAAGATTCAGTCTCTTTAACAGATCTACTCAAATAGTGACTGACAGTTAAAATTAATTTCTTAGATACTGCTGGTAATACTCAACTTAAAGTTGCTATGTCAATTTGACAAAACTATCTAGTAAAAAACTTAGACTTTCATATTCAGCGTACAGTCATTCTGTTTACTATTCAATAGAGAATTTCTATCAACTCAAAATTGCAAGTTGTTTCAGTAATAAACTTCTCTAATACAATCGTCTTTGTTGTATTTAATGCAAGTCAGATATGTACAAATTTCTACCAGGTTGGAATTTTACCCATTTTCTAAAAATCTCCAAGTTTCAGTAAGGTTTTTACATAATAAGTCTCAAATATATTAAAACTTTTGAATACAATAAATTAGGCTTTCAACCCTCATTTCATGTAGGAAAGTTTACTTTAAAAATCATTGATTTTCTAGTAATATGAAACTACTGTGACTTTCATCCTTAACAGTATTGCAGTTATTTATGTAGTCAATTTTATAACTACACTCAGTAGAATAATTTCAATATATTTTGAAAGAGAAATCTGCTCTAGGTAATGTAGTATTAAAAATACTAATAGAACTTTGTTTTTATTCTAAAGATGTATTCATTTAATTCCATTGACGAAGAACAACTTTTACTACCCCATATTTGGTGTATAGTATCAGTTAAGGCTTTTATTTTGCCAGACAAGGGAAAGCATTTATGCAAACAAATACATCATGTTATGTACTTCAAGTTTATTGAACATTTATAAGAATTGAAATTATTCTCTTGAATAAAGATTTCCCGAACTATTTTCACGGTAATTAGTTTATTAGTTACTTACTCAATTGAGTAATAAAAGAAAATCCGAAACATTCTATATTTCATCTAGGTTCTACTCTGTATCAATGCAGTCATTTCGACAAGGGAGTAAGTAAGTAAATACTGACTAAAAGGTTCGTCAGTCTGCTATACTCTATTTTGGATTCTTATATACCAAACTATTTATTAGGCATATTTTGTGCCAAACTCAAGTCTCTTTATTTCTTGAAAGAAATACCTAAGTAAATACAATATTTTAAGAGATAATTAAGTGATGAAACTTATGTTTCCTATCATTTCATATTTATTGCCAATATTAAAGCCCTATGCCCTAGCATTCAAAACTAGTGTTCTGTGGGCATATAAAACCCTCTTAGATAAACAATGAAACTATTTCAGTATCAAAGCCCTATGCCCTTACATTCAAAATTGGACTTATAAAGCCCTCTCAAATAAACAATGAAACTATTTCAATATCAAAGCCCTATGTCCTTACATTCAAAATTGGACTTATAAAGCCCTCTCAGATAAGTAAACAATGAAACTATTTGTCAAACAAACTAGTCAACAACAACCTATTCCTGAACCACTAACTCTAATTTTCAGAGGTCCCTATCTACTTGAAAACTTGTAACCTATCATAATTGAATTTATTGACCTATTTTCCCTGAACAATGAAGAAAGTTACCTGAAACCTCCCACTATGCATAATTTCTAAAAAAAACCTATTAATGTCCTAACAATAGACTTGAATTTTTGGAATTTACCTACCTAACATTTGGCCCTAAAATCAAATGTTCCTAGGCTTTTAAATGTGTGAATTTTCAAAGCTAGAGGTCCGTCACCTCACATTTACAATTAAACGTGTGTGTGGTTGTATATTGTGCTAGCAAACACCATACAACCCCTCAACTAATCGACAGAAAGAAGTGAGGCAAGTTGAAACCTCTCTGTGTGCCTAACACCCTAAAACTTTGCCCTACTCAGACAGGGGGTGATACAGTAGGTAAAAAGGACGTCACCCCGCTGGCTGGGATAGCCTATATGATCATGTGTATATATAAATATATAGATATGAGACCATGACCAGCTCAGTCAGATGACAAAGGACAGAACAAATCGCAGCCTCTTCACGGCTCGGACGCTTTGCCATAAACATCGCCTTTCATGGAGGATGTGTTTCCAGTATGTAAAACTGGCGCAAGGCCATCCCAGACGCTTGCTTCCCTCCAGAGGAGGTTAAAACTAGACTCTGTCGTTCACACCAGTAGGTGACCCGAGCCTTAATCCAGTGCGACTTCCGCTCTGTAAGATCCCTGCCTGACTCTTCAAGATTTCCCAGCGACTAGCCCTATGCCACTACCCTGGTACATCTTCCCGTTTCCACGTCCGGCATTACTAAGAAGAGACCATACTCCCTTCCCTCCCCATCAACCCCTGAATCGACCTATGCACTATTACATTATTTAGGTACGTACTTTAATTTCGGAACTTGAAAAGACGATTATCGAACCCTTTACATAACGCGGAATCTAGCTCGTTCGCTCGTTCACCCTACACGAATTCAAACGCGTGTGTCAATCGCCGAGTCGGAAAAGTCAAAAACTATTGACCATAACCGAATCTATTTACGAAAAAAGGGCATTCCGCCACCTAAAAGCTAACGCGACGCGAAATGGTCCCGAGACCTAACGAACAGATAGATTGACACATTCCGTATTTTAATCGCAAATTCCGAAAACAAAATCACTATTAAAACAAACAAAAACTTCCCCAAATAAACTCAAAAATGAACTACACCTTTAAAACTTCTTGCAGCACTTCCACTGACGACGGTGTAAAAATGAATGAGCCCCCACCCTACATTTCCACCCATTTATATACTAAGTGTGATATTAGCGTTATCAGTGCTATCGGCGTCAACGGTGCTAACGGTGTTATGTGCGCTTTCGTGCAGAACGAACAAAAGTGAGACAACCAAACAAGAGTAATAGAGATGGCAACATAACAACAAAACATGGCAACAGCATATACTCGGCGTAAGCAGGACAGGACAAAAATATACAAGTAAGAGTGAAAGAGATAGACACATGGTGACAAGCCTAAGGCGTCATCTAGTCTACGTGGCAACAACTTGGCAGTTGCGTGACAACAACAGCTAATTTAGGGTTCACGCATAATTGGAAACCATAATGTTTGAAATTGAAAGTTTATTCTTAATTCCTTCCATATTGGACCGATTGTTTGGGCCGGTGGTTGAGTTTACTGTATTTATCATTTAAAATCAGTTATTCTACGCGATCGATTTCAATTTGCTTTATTTATTTCAACGTGATTTATTTGATTACATACAACCTTAGAATAATAACACCTAGAAACCAAGTCCGCGCACAATAAGTGAAGCGAGTAAAACCAGGCCATATAGGCCTGGTTCGCCGGTCGGCCTGGTCAGTTCTCAAGGTCAGCCTTTGGTACTAACAACTCTCGGAAATTAAATTGAAAATGATGGTTTATGCGGTCAATGGGTGTCACAATACAACGGAAAAACATAATAAACACTATAACATCACATTCCACCTCTAAGTACTACAATTCACATTATAACTTAACGAAAAACATAAAATTAAACAGAAATAATCGTACGTAATCTTGGTAGACGCCATTGTATTAAAATGTTGCCAGTAAAAGAAAAAAAAAATTACCCAAATTAGTACTAATATACAAGGTGACTTTCGGCAAGTGGTCAGGACCAAGGTTCATCATTTCAATAAATAACATTTTTTCGGGTTTTGTATACTAAATATTTTTGTTAAATGTTTGCTTATGTTATCTATTTTACGTTGTTTTAATTTCTAAGTGGCGCGGCTTGTTGTTGAACGGTATTTAAAAATTCGATTCTTTTATGAATCTAATAAAGACAACATTTCGCAAATGGTGTCATCTAAGCGACAATTGTTTAGAAAACAGAGTTCCAAGGCCATTAGGTTGTTGTGGCGAACTACGCGGCAAAGCTCGTTTAATTTTTTCAAATATAAGAGAAACGTAGTTACTCAACATGTTTTTTTATTCACCTCACCTGCCACATTTCAAGTTTATAGAATTGCTCCATAGTTCCGAAGATTCCCGCTCAGTATTAGACACTTGAATTCCATACATACATCACTACCGTATCAGACTACTCCTTCTACCCAAACAACCATGTCAGTGAGTCACTGTTTTGTAATTCTATATAATATATGTTAAATAATGTAAATACCGTTATATATTAATTCGTGCTTATATGGGCATATAATGTATACTGATTTCAACACTATAATAAACTGCGCTGTGTAATGTATATACCAAGAAATAATAATTCCAAGTCGTTAAGTAACAGTTCCAATTTCCCTACTTTAGGGAAAATGCGTACTACTAGCAACATTGTTTATGCGCTTGTGTGCGTGTCAGCAAACGTAGCTACATGATGCTTACGCCCACATGAATCATCTTTTTGCCTCACTTTGGAGAGATCGGTTGAAGGAAACTATCATTCTAGGCGTTATTATTCTATGCATACAACAATCTTCCTGCCCATTATCATAACATTTATTTGTGAATTGAGACGTGAACAGATGAGGTACGATCTGTCACAACCTGTCTTCCAACCTTAACTTCAGTAGTGCAATCGAACCGAGGCTAAAACCGCTGCTAAAAAGCTTGTTTTCTTATTTGGGGTAAGCCATTACTTCGCACCAGAGCAACTTTTTTTTTGTCTGCAGCCACCTTTGGGACGGCACTGTCATGTTACAGCTGGAATTGATTGAATACTGTGCAATTAGACTCGTCTACTATTCGTTCCTAATGAGTACTGAATACCGAAGCCTCGGCTCCTCAGAAAAATAGCTTCTAAAGTTGAGGTTGGCATTTTAGTCCTTATATTATAAGTGTGAAAAAAAAATTCAGCTATTTTTTCTTCGACAGTATCTGTTCGCGCCACTTCTTGTGGCTCTCATACTGCGGGGTAGTTGTGAATTAATATTTTCAACTGTCATTTTCGCTGCATCTCCACCCGCTTAGTTTTGGACGCAAATCAATCAGTCGTCAATCAGAAGCCTTTCACGCCGGAGGTATACGCTGATTGTCATTCGACTAGGTCCTACCTCGACCCTACCGCCCGCCATTTTGAGATCGCACCCGCTGTGCGCCTCATTTTCATCTATTACTATTACGAAGAAGATTAGCCGAGAAGAGCGCAACCAGGCACGAAGAGGAAGAAGAAAACCATCTTGGAGAACACCAGAGACTTGGTGGCTCAGGCGAAGCGTGGTTTGTGGTGCATGCAGCTCCTTCCCAAGGTCAGATCTTTCATCTTCGTAATTATTTCTCTTCACTTCCCGCTATTTTTAAAACCTATGGTGATACAAAGCACTGCCGTCATATCGCGTGCTCATTTTTTGGCCATTCGAGCCGGATCTAGATCCATTTTAGGCCCTTTGATCTGCGATCTATAACCATTTTTTGGTATTTCCAACCGCTATCTTCATGTTCTTTGTCTAAAGAACACGTGAATTCCGCTCTAATTTTCACTCTGCCCGCAGTATTACCCCGCATTCCCGCTCTTATTTGCATTATCTATGCATTAAAACCCCGCATTCGTCAAAATATTAGTGATTCCATTTCCTATATACTGGAAATTGTAAATAATCTACAGTGAAATACGCCATTCTGTTAATTTATCCGCTGCGATTATACCATTTGATCATTTCACAGAAAATATTATCTGCCTACCTGCTAATTCTTAATATTATCGAGAGGTACTCGTACACAGGTTCGTCCGCCGCCCGTGTTATCTCTAACTCATTAGCACTATTCTATGTTGTAGTCAGTATAAAACTTTCGATAGTTCTGGTACTTGCCTAACTTTGTACTATATAACATGCCAAATTCCGCAGAAGCTGCAAAATTAAAGATGTCGTATAGTTTAAAGAAGCTTAAAAATAAAAGGCAAGAATTGTTTAATCGCCTTCAGAGAGTTTATGACTTTTCTAAAACCGCTTTAGAGGATGTTTCTTCGGCAGAATTGTTTATGGCCAATGTCGAAACATTGGATACTGTACGCTCAGAAATTCATGTAATCATAGATGAAATTAATGACACAGAGGTATTGATAAATCCTAATTTTGAACCAAATTATCAAAGTTGGTCAGCTTTTGAGGATCTTTACTCCCATTGCAAATACATCAACCGGAAGTTATCACATTCTTCGAAATCGGCTGACTCTAAAGTTAAAGCTCCACGTGACATGGAATGTCCCAAAAAACCTACTATCAAGCTTCCAAAACTGGAACTCGTTGGTTTTTCTGGTGAAGCTACTATGTGGCCAACATTTTATGAAACATTTAAAACCACGATTCACGATAATCCGGACTTGACCGACAACGAACGAGTACAATACCTGATGGGTAAACTTTCTGGCCGGGCACTTTCGATTTGTTCTGGAATCACACCGAACGCAACTAACTACGACATAATCTGGAAAACACTCGTTTCTACTTTTCAAGACTCGCGTAGTTTAGCCACTACTTATTTGGATCAAATGTTTGAATTTCGCCCTTTAACTACCGCTAGTTCAAAAAACTTGGACTTGTTTTTAGACAAGTTCTGTTCCGCTGTTTCGTGTTTAAAATCGCTGAATATTAAAGATCTTTCGGATTTTATCCTTATGTATTTGGCCCTTAAAAAACTTGATGTTGAAACCGCTCGTTCATTTGAAATGTTTAAACGTGGTTCCGATTTACCCCATTATGATGAATTAATATCATTTTTACGGGAACAAACTAAGATACTGAACCGCACTGCACCCGCAATTACCGCTCCCGCTCCGAACCGCTCCGTTAATAATAATAACAACAAAACCGGGTACAGTACCAAGTCAACCCATGCTTTTGTCTCCGCTTCGACCAATAATAATTGTTGTCCGCTATGTAAACAATTAAAACACTATAATTTATATAAGTGTCCCGAATTTGTGAAACTAGATATCGAGAAAAGATTTCAGTTCATCAAATCTAATAACGGTTGCACCAATTGTTTAAGTATTACGCATAACAATTCCGCTTGTAAATCGTCTTATAATTGCCGCCATTGTAATTGTAAACACCATTCGATGTTGTGCCGCAAACAAAATGTGATGAATACTCACACCGCGCTTGGTCAAAATATTACCGTGTCTCCACGCACACATACGCAATCTTCGAGGTTGGTGGATCCTGCCGTATCGGCGACTAACACAGAACATATGACTAATGATTCTCAATCCGTACCAACTGCGAGTAATAATATTTCTTTATGTAACTTACAGCCTAACTCGCAGCGTAATGAAACATGCCTTTTAGGTACAATTCAAGTGATCGTGAAAGATTCTAACGGTATGTCTGTCCGTCTACGTGCGCTCTGCGACCCTGCGTCACAATCCAGTTTTTCGACGGTTTCCTGTTGTGAGAAGCTTAACTTAAAATATGAAAAAATTCCCCGCGCTTTTGTTAAGGGCATCGGCTCCTCATCAAACCCAATTAAGGGTGCGACAAACCTTAAATTGTTTTCACGATTTGATGATTCGGTTTCAATTTCGCTTGACACTTATGTAATCGACCGTATTACCGACAACTTACCATCGGTGCAGGTGGATTTGTCTACGCTTTCATATTTAAAAGGTATCACACTTGCTGATGAAACCTTTTACTTACCGGGCGAGATTGATATTCTTATCGGTGCATCTTTATTCGCGGATATCTTGTTATCAGGCCGCGTCTCTGGTCCCCCGGGTACGCCGACGGGATTTCAGACCATCTTCGGTTTTACGCTAATTGGTAATACGCCTGTTTACCAAAATACCGCATGTTCAATTTCGTTATGCTCTTATATGGAGATTGAACCGCCAATAGATTTTATTTTACAAAAATTTTGGCAATTAGAAGAGGTGCATTGTGAACCTGCTTCTAGTCCCGCAAATGATGAATGTGAAAAATTATTTATTAACAATGTGTCACGTGACCCCGCTGGTCGCTATTCGGTTTCTTTACCGTTCGCACGGAATCCTAACATACTAGGAAACTCGTACCATCACGCAAAAAAGTGTTTTATGTCTCTTGAGCGTAGGTTTGTTTCTAACGCAGATTTACGTTCCGAGTATAACAATATAATAAATGAATACCTAACTAAAGGTTACATATCCCCGCTTCATAATGATGACCAATTATCTCTTGGTTATTATATTCCGCATCATCCCGTAGTGCGTGTTGATAAATCAACGACAAAGGTGCGTATTTGTATGAATGCCAGTACTAAGACTGACTCCGCTGATGGTACTCGTGTCTCATTAAATGACACGCTGCACACAGTTTTTAATTTTACTTGACTTCCGCTTGTATGAAATCGCTTTTACCTCGGATATCAAACAAATGTTCTTACAAGTTTTGGTTAACGCCGATGATCGCAAATTTCAAAAGTTTTTATACCGCTTTGACACGTGTTCACCGCTTATCGCTTATCAGTTCAATCGCGTCTGCTTTGGACTACGTAGTAGCCCTTTCCTTGCGATGAGAGTAGTCAGGAAACTCTGTGAGGATGGGAGTTCAGCGTACCCGCTCGCCGCTACTGTAGCCGCACGAAACTGTTACATGGACGACATCTGCTATAGCACGCCCACCGTGCAGGGCTCCTTACAGCTCAGAGATGAGCTGGTAGGATTGCTTAAGGCCGGTGGCTTTGAGCTCGTCAAGTGGTCTAGTAACTGTCAACAGTTACTTGATACACTGCCTGATACTCACCGCTTAAATTCTAGTAAGAATTTTGAAGAACAAACTCAAACTCTTAAAGTTCTTGGCTTACAGTGGTCGCCTGATTCTGACGAGTTCTCTTTTACTGTATCGCTAGATAGTCGCCCATGTACTAAACGCAATGTTTTGTCCGTGATAGCACGTCAGTACGACGTCCTCGGCTTTACCGCTCCTGTGATCTTGTACGCAAAATTACTCTTGCAGAAAATCTGTATTTTAAAATTAGACTGGGATGAAACACTACCCTCTGATATTGCGCAGATTTGGCAAAACTATTTGAAGGAGCTACCTGTTTTGCGGGATTTACGTATTAAACGCCACTTAGACGTGTTCCAAAATTCGAAAATTTCGATAATATCATTTGCAGACGCAAGTGAACGTGGATACGGATGTGTCGTATATATTAGAGTACAAGATGACTCAGACACTTGCACTAGCATTCGGCTGGTATGCGCAAAGTCAAAAGTCTGTCCGCTCAAGACCGTCAGTGTCGCCCGCCTTGAGCTTTGTGCCTCGTTACTCATGTCGAAATTAACTCGTCGTGTAGTTGACGCTTATAAAATACGTCACAATATTGAACGTATTTACTGTTTTACCGATTCTATGGTAACTTTACACTGGATACATTCCTCACCGCACAGGTTTAAAACCTTTGTCGCGACGCGTATAACAAAAATAATATCCGCTATTCCCGCTGAATGTTTTTACCATACAGCTGGTTCTCAAAACCCGAGCGACTGTCTTTCCCGTGGTCTCACTCCCACGCAGTTGATGAGTCACCCGCTCTGGTTCACTGGACCTGCTTGGCCATATCTGGACGCTAAAGAGTGGCCAATCAAAACAATAGAATCAGCTTCTATTGAAGAAAACTTGCCGGAATCAAAAACAATTTCTCTTCCCGCTTTTAGTAATGAAGAACCGCATCCACTTCTTTCTCTTTCGGAAAGAATTTCGTCATGGCTTGTGCTTTTACACACAATCATTTACATCTACCGATTTTTACGTATTTTACCGCGCTCTAATATTTTTACCGCTACCGATATGGATTTCGCTGAAGTTGCATTGATTAAAGCTCTTCAAGCATTTTATTTTCTTGATGAAATAAAAAGATTAAAGTCAAATAAACTTTGTTCTCCCGCTTTAAATCGACTATCGCCATTTTTAGATAAAAATGGATTGTTACGCGTTGGTGGTCGACTTCGCAACACAGACATGACGTTCGATCAACAACACCCTGTGTTGTTACCTCGTAAAAATCATATTGTCGAATTGATTATCATTCATTATCATCGCAAAAATTGTCACACTGGACCAGTGGCTTTAATGTCAATAATCCGCCAAAAATTTTGGATACTTTCCTGTCGAAATATTGTTCGTCGCGTAATACATAGCTGCAATTATTGTTTTAAGGCGAAGCCGAGACAAACCTTCCCTTTCATGGCAGATTTACCATCATGCCGCGTTAATGAGGCTAAAGCTTTTGTCCACTGCGCTGTGGATTATTGTGGTCCTATCAGTATCACTCCGTATCGAAAACGTGGAGTCCGTCCCGTCAAATGTTACCTCTGCATATTTGTATGCCTGGTGACTCGTGCAGTTCACGTTGAATTGGCAACTGATCTTAGCACGAACACTTTTCTTTCCGCGTTCAAACGTTTTTTATCTAGACGTGGAGCAGTGTCTTTCGTATATTCAGATAATGCTACGAACTTTGTAGGCGCTAGAAATGCCCTCTCAGAAATTTACAATTTGACAAACTCCGAAGAATTTAAAACGTCTTTCGCGAATGAACTTGCCGATCATAGAATACAATGGAAATTTAATATTCCACGTAGCCCACATTTTGGGGGACATTATGAGATATATGTCAAAGGATTTAAGACGCATTTGCATAGAGTAGTAGGTACTCAACTGTTGACCTACGAAGAATTATTAACTGTAGTTACGCAAATAGAATGTGTCATAAATTCTCGTCCGCTTACGCTGCTGAGTGAAGATCCATCTGAACTTAGCGCGTTAACTCCTGCACATTTTCTGATGTCAACTCCTTTAAAAGAATTACCCGCTTGTAAGGTGGCTGATGAGCCAGTTAATTTATTACGTCGCTACGCGTTGCTTGATCAAATGGTAGAATCGTTCGCAAGGCGATGGAAGAATGATTATCTCCATCTTCTCCAGTCTAGAGGAAAATGGAATACACCTTCCAACCCAATCAAAATTGGATCTGTTGTCGTTGTAGTTACCGATAACACTCCACCGCTTCAATGGCCGCTCGGTGTTATTGTAGCTGTATACCCTGGCAAAGATAATGTCATTAGGGTAGCTTCTGTCAAAACGACGACAGGTGTTTACAAACGACCTGTCGTGCGTCTTTGCCCTCTCCCATCTCAATAACTCCTTTCTTTGCCCCCGCTTCAAAATTTCGTTATTCTCTGTCTTATTTTTACTTTTCTATTCTTATTTTAAAACCAATGGTTTTAACGCCGGGGGCAAATGTTCGCGCCACTTCTTGTGGCTCTCATACTGCGGGGTAGTTGTGAATTAATATTTTCAACTGTCATTTTCGCTGCATCTCCACCCGCTTAGTTTTGGACGCAAATCAATCAGTCGTCAATCAGAAGCCTTTCACGCCGGAGGTATACGCTGATTGTCATTCGACTAGGTCCTACCTCGACCCTACCGCCCGCCATTTTGAGATCGCACCCGCTGTGCGCCTCATTTTCATCTATTACTATTACGAAGAAGATTAGCCGAGAAGAGCGCAACCAGGCACGAAGAGGAAGAAGAAAACCATCTTGGAGAACACCAGAGACTTGGTGGCTCAGGCGAAGCGTGGTTTGTGGTGCATGCAGCTCCTTCCCAAGGTCAGATCTTTCATCTTCGTAATTATTTCTCTTCACTTCCCGCTATTTTTAAAACCTATGGTGATACAAAGCACTGCCGTCATATCGCGTGCTCAGTATCCAAGTGCGCGCTTATCAGCTTTGTCTCTGCTTCTCCATTAATTTAAAGTTTCTGTATATTATGTATACAAAGAAAGTATTTTATGATATGGTGCGTAATAATTTTCTTAGTTGCTTGTACAGAAATTCAAGAACTGAAGTTAACAAAAGGCCTTGCACTCAGTGATATACTTACTGAAGTACACACTATCATTCAAAGACGTAAGTAGAATTTAATTTTATTATTTAGTATTCAGTATTTATTGGCTTTATGCTGTTACATAGATAGTACATGCATTATAAGACTTAGATCCAAGCATAAACCCTGACGGACACCGCAACTTAAACATAATTATATTTACACATACATAACTTAACAATTATTATTATTATTATACAATGAAAGTTAATATTTCTCATCATAGGCAGAGCGAAGCGAAGCGTTCAAAATTTTTTATCATCTATAAATTGTTTAAGCGAATATTGTTTTTTTTCTAAGAAGAGATTTTGATTGTTTTTCGAAATGTTTGTCCTTTTGTAATTTTTTATGTTATCTGGTATTTTATTATAAAGCATAATTTAGTATAATTTTAATTTATATGCTGGATGAGATATTTTGTCTTTAATTTCGCGTTTCTAGCTTATGGTGATCTTTCATTTGTGTGTACAAGTGCATGTATTTCCTAACAAATTTACCATTCGGCTTTTCTTTATAAATATTGATAATATAAAGTTTTTAAAAAAATATATATAAATATACTGATACACAAATACAAGGAAATCTCAAGATATCTTGAGATTTCCTTGTATTTGTTTATCTTATTTATCAGTATATTTATATATATATTTTTAAAAACTTTAAAAGCTGTTATAGTGTATATTTTTAAAAAATTTATTCGCACCTGCGAGATAATATGAAGTGGCATTTTTAAATTATATACATTAATTAATAGAAGCAAGATATATTTCGAGTCCTTATAATTTATGTATATAATTTAAAAATACCACTATATATATATCAATCTTTACTAACAAATTCACATAGTTCTAGAATATAGATAGATGTTAGTGTCAGAATATTATGTTCTTGAAATTGTGATTTACATGAATCGGTTCCTCTGATATTTACAATTATTCTTACACATCTCTTTTGTAATATAAATATCTCTTCGACGTTAGTACTGTTTCCCCCACAGTATAACACAATATCTTAGCCACGAGATTAATTTTGCGTTTGCGTAGTTAATCCAGAATATAAAATTTTCAAAGTAACGGATGACACTATCGATATTTGAGAAGCGTTTCTGATTTGAGAACACGTTGTTAAGTGGTGCTTAAGATACACGTGAGCACCGCTTTTATCAAATGTGAAATCGGGTGTGAATCACCTTAATGAATAAAAGTCGTTGTTTACAGTGAAGCTGGCCCCCGAAGTGCTGATATCTCTGCTGATCAAGATGTCCGACGCGGAAGCGCGGCTTGCGAGCGGCTGCAGTGAGAAGATCGAGCTCGCCGCGCTGATCGCCGCCTTCCAAGTCGCCAGGGACCAGGTCAATGTCGACCAACTTTGATTTTACTTTTGTCTTTACACTTCTTACACTCTCCATTCGTCTAGCTTTAAAGGAGACGGTCAAAATCGGATTTAACCGCGTACATGAAATAAATTTATACCATAATTTTTGTTAGATTTATTCGTAGCTAGTTTCACTTTTATAATAACACGGACACATATATTAAAATAAAATAAGTAATGTCGCAGCCGGTCATGAGAGCGAACACCGAACGAAACGAAAGCGCGCGCCATCTACTAAGTAGTCCACAAACTACGCTTCCAGCGTGCTTTGATAATGGTCATGCGTGACGCAATCGGCAGTCCCAGCTTTATTACGACTGACATTCGAGCATGACCCTTTTAAATATATCAGAATCATCGTGAGACATTGTTACAACTACGAACGTTTCAAACGCGCTTAAGTTTATTTTCGCAATGCCATATGAAAATAACCTCAAAATAAAAACGGTTTATCATAAAAAGTTATTAAAAGATGGTGTCCGTTTTAAATGGATAGTCAAACCGTGTTATTTTGAATTTGTTCTTTATCATTGACCACAATATATTTGTGTACTCTCTTAAGGCATTTTGCTTATGGGGAACTGACCGTCTCCTTTGTATTATACTACTGCGCCAATTTCATTGTTGGTGTGGTTTCGGTGATTCTACTTTTAAGGTTTTGTTGAAATAATTGCGTTGTTTCGTCGAATAAATTTTATAATTAAATTGGATTGTATTGTATTATTGCCATTTATTTTACATCAGTAGTTCAGTTTACAATCGTGTTGTAAAGGAAGGAAAGGGGCGGTTTCGGGAGCGTCTCAAAGCTGCTAAGCTCTTTGCTACGTGAAAGAAAGACAAACCAACAACCAGCAAACACACTTTCGCATTTATAATAAGGGCGTCGGTGCCGCAGTTATGTCAAACTAAAATGCGACCGTCTCACCTTGCGCTCATATTCACGGTCAAAGCTCGAAGTTCATATACATTCAAATAACTAATTAAACAATAGTAAAGTGCAAGGAAGTGTGATCGTGGATGGGACCACTCGAACACTACAGCCCTGGCTCCGCCGCAGCCGTCCACCGCTCAGAAATGCTTTGAAAATCTAAAGTTAAGCAATTGCCGTATCCGTGACCTCCCCCGTTCGAGGAATTGGTAAACTTTTAATCTCAAATTCGTGCCTTAGAGGAGCGGACTGAGGGGGACTGACTCCATACAAATATACGCTGCCGAACTAGCTTATGCCGCAAGCATATTGCATATTGCTATTCTATATTGAATTAAACACAAGTAACCTTTAAGAAATAACATATAGAAATTCTGTATCCGCGCCTGAGAGTACCATTTTAGGTGTGAAATGGATCAAAATTCGAACCCATCCGTAACCCGATCTGCGCTACAAAGCTCGAATTCGCTTAGATTACATTATGTTTAGGTGTGTTAATTCGAAAACCATTTCGAGATTTAGGTTTATTACAATATTATATTGTATATATATTATTGCTGTATATTAGAACTTCTAAAAAACCTCATGATTATGAATATTTTTACGAAAAAGCTGCAACTTCCATTTGCTTTCGTGTGACGTCAATTGAGAAATGACTGTTTAGAAATGTGTCCTTTGCTATAAAGATAAATTTATAATAATTTGCTTCTGACTGATTTGGCAGCTGGATGATAAAATTGATAAATGAGTAGACAGACAGAGACAGACCACTTTTTTCTTATAGGCAATCCCACATCACAATCAGTATAATGTCTAAAATTCTCAAGTGACGTCATATCGGACAATTCTTTAAAAAATAATGGTTAATTAAAATACCAAAATAATGAAAACTATGTCCTAAAATGGCGTGTATTCTCAGAAAAAAAAATTGGAAATTAAGCTATGGGAATTGCTAACGTTGATGTGCAACACCGAATCATGCCTTGCCACGTTGTTGGTCGTATGTACTCGGCAAATTTGCCGAAAATTGCCACTGTGGGGATGTGAAATTCCATATAATTGAAACTCATAAAATATAAGGTTTAAAAAGTATAATTTCCTAAAATAATAAATAAATTCCTTACAATTACCTACATTATTTACAGTGTAAGAACTAAACTTAAAGATAAAAAGAATCTAGGAATAATTTTTCCGTCGGACAGACTAGCGTATTCGTATTCAATATTGTCTAATGTAATCCAATTATTTGTTAAATTAGACAATACATAATTCGATTTATATGTCGCAGGCAAATAGTAAAATTGGGCAGTTTACAAATTGCTTCGTCAGTTTCTAAACGCTCGCTATTTTGCAATCTGCGTCGTCGATTTCATATCGTAGAATTCGGCATTTTATAATTTGCCCGGGCATATCGTAATTATGTTAGAATTATTAATGGTCGCCTCGCTTTGCTTGGCTCCCAATATGTATTTACATGTAAATCTAACACGCTCCACTTCGCTCCGCTCATCGTCGCACCTAATTTTGACTTTTTGGTGACAAGCTTTTGATTTCGTCTTTTTAGAAAATGGCAAAGCATTTTACGATTTCCCTTCGGCAAATCACAAAACAGCGAGCGTTTAGAAACTGACGACGACGTTTGTAAACTCAAGAGTTGTACAATTTGCCTGCCATATATATACGCAGTCACTTACAGTTCATTCAAATTCATGCTTACCATAAAATTAGCATGCTAACTTAATCATTCATTCAACTGTGAGTGACTGATCGTCGATCGAACCGAACGACGACCGAGATCCGATGGCGCGTAGACCGCGCCTCGTACACTTGCAAAATGTCACGTACGCGACACGATTTAAAGCTCACATTTCAATGCATACTTTGAAGTGGTCCGGTGCTGAGGCGCTATAATTTACGATGATATGCAGATTACAGACGTTGAAATTTATAGAGCTGTATGATCTTCTTTTACTAAATTAAAATTTCAGAGTAGTTGGGAAATCCTTAATAAACAAATAAATTGACAAATGTGCAGGTACAATAGATGTTGAGATATATGAAGGTCTTTTTTTTTCTAACTTGGCTGACACAGGAACTTGTGTACTAAATAAAGGAACTAAAACGTCACTCTATCCAAATATGTTAGAGACGATACTATTGAAGGAGTTGGACAAAGAGGTGAAGAGGCCGGGTGCGGGCGCGGGGGCGGGCAGGCGCTGCGGGGCGAGGGGCACCGGCCGGTAGTAGGGGCCACCGTCTATTCTCTGAAAAATATTGCACGTCATATTAGTTAGTTCATTCATTCATTACAGTTTTCAAGCTGTTAGTGTGTGTAAGTTACCAGTTAAATTGGTAGTTAGACCGAACTGAAAGCTGCGAGTAACATCGGTGTTAGTTTTCCGAAATATAAAAAACACAATATGTAAAGTGTGTGTGAGATTTGCTTCAAAATATTTAACGTAAAAATCTGCATCTAATTTTGCTGTAACATAAAAAAAAGAACAAGTTTTTACAATAATTCCACCTATTATTAAAACATTACTAGACTATTAGGTAGGTTAGATATTAATATGAATGTAGTCATTAGTTCAATCTGATTATGATAGACAATAACCTTAACCAGTTATATAAGTTAATAGTGTTAGATTGCTTTTTTTTCGGAAATCGCGCGGAGCGTAGGCAACCCCTGTATTCCTTAACAGAAAGTTAATTTCTAGGAAGAAAATTGAGAGATCTCTTACACTCCCCCACCACACCTGTAATTCTTGCAATTAAATTTCTGTTAAGGCGTTACAACATGCGAAAGTGCTTCTATGTAAGAAAAAAAAACGTGTACTTGCTAGAATTGAAAATCTGCTCAAGTAAATATCTAGAAATAGCAATTTTTATGTTTTATATATTTTTACACAGCAAAGTTTTCAGAAACAACGTCTTTTTATAGCTAGAATTTTAACTTATGCCAAAAGCAGCCGTTTTTAGCAAAAGTTAAAATTTTAGTTCATCGAAGACGTTGTCTATGAAAACTGTGCTATGTAAAAATAGTTCATTGCTATTTCTAAACATTTACTTGAGCAGATTTTAATAATTATTCTAGCAAGTAAAAAAATATTTTTTTCTAATGTGGCAGCACTTTCGCATGTTGTAACGCCTGAAAACAACGGGTCGCCTTGTCCCGCTCCCGTATTCACTCGACGTCGCACCTATGTATTTCGAACCTTATTCGCGCTTTTACTAGCCTCTAACTAATGTAAGTAACTATGATTCAAAATTAATTACTTTTACCACGTGAAATTTATTAATAATAACGATAAATAAATTAAGTTGGTTTATAATTACCGGTAATTATTAATAATTAACAATGTCGTACATACATAATAATAATCAATAAAAAATTGGTGTTGTGGATACATAGGTGAGACAGTCTATTATTAGTTATTAGTTACTATATATTAGTTACTAACAATAGCATAAGTTGTTTTATTACTAACATGTTTTATATGGATCTTTGATGTGAAATAAATAAATTTGACTTGATTATTAGTAAATAAATAGTTAATAAGTAGATAGTTATATTACATTGAGTAATGGATGGATGATTACATTGAGTAAAAAGGTAAAAATAGGCAGACAGAGTCGCAGCTGAGCAATTACTAAAGTATAGCAATGGCGGCGGTTTTGTAAGTGTGTGAGTGGAATTACTATAGAAATTGGCATACTATGATGTAAATGTGTGCGTGCCGGGCTCGTGCGTACGAGCGGATCGGCTTACTATGGGTATTTCAGTTGTTGCTTAGCGGAACTCCGTCCGCCTTTACTTTTTACGTAAATGATATATAAGGTGACTTTGATTTATGTAGCCAAAAATTATACTGGGGACTCGGTAAGTGGTCAGGACCAGGTTGAATGACAATGTTATTATTACAAATAATATATTTCGTATTTTGCAAATAGGATCATTGAACCTTAGTCCTGACCACTTATTGAGTCTCCAGTATAAATTCGTATTGTATAAGGTGAAGTTTATTCACCGTCCGAATTTTTATGGGAGTTGATAGAGACAACACATGTGAAGTTTCAGGGGAATTAGATGTAATTAAAGGTAATGGCAGGTCACGTGACATCGAGAATCGTATTAGTGTGCGAGTAAAATTTCGATTCAGTTGTGTGGGTGAACACCGTGTTGGATTTATCGTATAAAGTACACGCACACAACATAATCAAAATTTTACTCGCATATTAATACGATTCTCGATGTCACGTGACCTGCCATTACCTTGTCTGATGCACCTTAAACTTCAGATATGTATAGTCTCTATCACCTGAACCTCCCATATAAATTCGGGCGGTTGAATAAATGTCTCCTTATACAACGTGTAACAGAAAGGTGTAACCATATTGGAAGAGCTTATTCAGTCAATGGTATAGAACAACTTTTACTATGAAGCTACTATGGATGCCCTTCCATACATTTCGGCCGAGCGGCATTTCATTTTTCTATGAAATAGTTACATTATTTTTCGAGATACAGGTTTTGTTCCATAGTAAAAGTTGTTCATTGACTGAATAAGGTCTTCAAATATGGTTACACCTTTCTGTTACAACTTGTATAGTGAAATGAACCAACCCAAGTGACATTAATATTAATTTAAGGAAGTACTTACATTGGATTCCGTAGACCAGGTTTAGTGGCTTTTAATAATACATCCTTCAACATGCATTATCAAATAATTATAATAATTAAAGATTAGTCTAAACAAAATATTTCATATTACGTTTTCGCTATATCGTACTACAATATTGTTTGTACTCTAAGGCTTAAACACGATATTTAGTTTGTTTCTCTCATGTTGGTTGGTACTTTGCTCTTTGGCTGGCCACAAGATTCCCAATTTATAGCAAAATATGTATTAGATCAACACATCAATACATTCCTAACATATCCATTTAAAGTTCAAGTGCAAACTTAATCACCATTAATCAGTTGAGTTCTCATTAGCGCTAAAACAGTAGATAGCAGGCGAGATCGTGACTCGAATCCATAGGTTTAATTACGCAAAATATACAATAACTTTAAAGACCTATACGCCCAACCCCAGTCTTAACAATAGCTGTCGAAAAAATCTCGAGTAAAAAATAAAAGAAAGCCACTACAGCCAGTTGCGTTGGTGTGAGTAAAGCGTTCTAGTCTTCCGGAAATGTCAGAGTTCCATTGTCTTGTACCGAAACTGCAGTAGTAGTGGTTTGCTTGGTGAGTTTGGTCGGAGTCGGCCGTCGCCCCTTCGGCCGTGGAGGCACGTAACCCTAGGGACCAAGGAAACACGTCACCACCACACCACCCTTAACTAAATACAGTGCTATATTTACATACATTGTTGCTATTATTTGTACGACGTATGTAGTAAACTTTGGTTAGAGAGGCAATTCGTATTTTTTACATTTCTGGTCATGCAGTTGTCATGTGCACAATAAATTATTAAAAGGGTCGGATTAGTATGTATTTTCGAGCATGTATCTATAGACATTATTTATACAAGTATAGGTATATGTACAAAGAAGTTATATTCATTTCAAAGTTGTGCATGTGGAACTCCCTGCCGGCGTCGGTTCATCCGGATATTTGTAACCCAGCGTTTCGCAGCCGGATTGGTGAAAAACCCGCCTTTTTCTAATTAATCCAAACAGAACACTTAAATTCAAAATTCACTCAATAGTTATTCAACAAAACCGTATTACCTATA
The DNA here is from genome assembly GCA_934047225.1 of Ypsolopha sequella. Lineage (NCBI taxonomy): Eukaryota > Metazoa > Arthropoda > Insecta > Lepidoptera > Ypsolophidae > Ypsolopha > Ypsolopha sequella. Next base: position 19,169,077 of record OW203996.1, read on the forward strand.
TATTGTGTAAATTGTATTTGCAAAATATCCATTGATTTCTATATGGAAACTTTGTGATGACAGCATACACAAATTTACACAATACAAAGGTAATAAAATAAGGTTTTGTTGTATAACTATTGAGCCGATTTTGAATTTAAGTGTTCTTTTTCGATTCATAGGAAAAGGGCGGATTTTTCACAATCCGGATGCTAAACGGCTCTTAAAAGAAGAGTAAATAGGTACTTTCTGGGCGAGCGCGCTTATCCAGGTCTCTTCGGAGCTTTCCATCAGACATGGTAGAGGGTAAGCAAAGCCCATTGTGAATAATTAAAATATACTTACTTTGGCTGAATGTAAAGTAACGTTCAGAAGTGTTGGATGACTATCGATTACGATGAAATCAACTTCTTGCGGCAAGTAGCCCTCTGCTGATACCTGTGGGGGAGTCAGCACTTCGTTATTCTTCATATATATTCTTAACCGTGTAAGACTGCGTTAGGCTACTATAAAGTAAATTATGTTTATTGAACTCGGATAACTTACATCGAGTCGGTAAGTGCCGGGCAGCAGGATGCGCCAGAACTCGCCATACTTGGTGGTGTGATAGGCGACGTCGCGTCCCTTGATGCGTACCGCGGCGCGCTCCAGCGGGTTGCCGTTCTCATCCATCACGAAGCCATGAGCGCCTCGATGTGCCTCCGCTAGGTACTTGATCAATGACTGGAAACAGATTCATTTCTTTTTAATCTAGCTAAGTTTTGTAGGCGAGTGGTAGAACGGTACGCTCGCCTGTCAATCCAAAGGTCATGGGATCAATCCCCGCGGTGCACATGTATGATTACTCGTTTAAATTATTATTTTTTTGTTTGTTATTTCCTGTTGGTTTAGCTGGAAGAAATCTCTTCTTAGAAATAAGCATGCCAATGTGCATATTGTTTAAATGTAAATATTATATGTATCCCTGTTTCTGTATATGTGTGTGTACAATAAAAAATAAGTTTGTGTGCGGCCTGCGTGCATCGGAAGGCACGTAAAGCTGTTGGTACATTTGTGCCTGAAGAACGGCGAAAGACCTCACCACCACGTTTGGGACGTAATAATTGTCCGTGAAAAGAGGGTGTCCCAAGTGTGGACTGTGACTTGGATGGTCGTAACTCTTTAAGATAAATGAAATCTGTAGTTTCAATATTTTAAAACTCTTTTCAAATGGTTCATTTTCTGTTATCCTTTGTTGTTTGTTATCTCGTGTGAGAATTCGCTGATAAAAGCAATAGTAGATACATTCGATAACAGATCTAGATGATTGCTTTTCAAGAATATCTCTGGGGCTCAGTCAAGGTCCACTTTCCGGTTAAGCTGGGCATAAGTACTTATTATTTATAATAACGAACTTGATTATAGAAATTAAAATGTGTCGTAGTTGGCTACTTTTCTCAATCTTCATCGCGATTTCTGTGACGAGCATTACTGCACAAAACAGAGTCGCCGTAGCTCATCTTGTTGCTGGAAGCATAAGCGGAACAATAACTTTTGCGGAGGTAGACAATGGCTTGCAAGTGACTGGCACCATCAACGGACTGAGCGCTGGCAGATACGGGTTCCACATTCACGAATCAGGGGACATTGCTACGTGCGATACTTCAGGTGCTCACTTCAACCCAGACGATACTACTCACGGGGCGCCTGATCACGAGGTGCGACATGTAGGTGACCTCGGCAACGTGGAGTTCACGGCTAACGGACAAGCGACTGTAAACATAGTGGACACTGTCATCGCACTTCGTGGTCGGAACAGCATACTCGGTCGTACACTGGTTCTTCACGAAGGTGAAGATGATTTGGGGCAAGGTGGAAATGAGGCATCGTTAGCTACTGGGAATGCAGGAGCTCGAGTCGCTTGTGGTGTCATCGGTATCACTGCACCTTTGGATGCTTGGAACTCTGCCGCATGAGCTGTGCCTGTTATTACCTTACTTGTTTGAGCTATATCTTTTGTCTTATCTAAAGAATATATTCTATAAATAAACTACATTTTCTGATATTTACCTGTTTGTTATCTTGCCAATACTTGAGTAGCTCGTGAGCTGGTGGATACTTGCAGCAAGATATTTCGAGTGTGATTTCCATGCAGCCGTGCCATAAGTAATTGTAGTCCTGCATACCGCCTACAAAGTAAAGTGTTCACTTTATTCGATATTGATTCTGTAAACGTATATTCTTAACTTATACTCGTATTTATATGCTATATACATATACAAGGTGACTTTTTGATCATCGTCCAAATTCATACTGGAGCCTTGGTAAGTGGTCAGCATCATGAATCGATAATAATTTCTGTGAAATTTGTATAATGAAATTTCGGCTTCCCATAGTAATTCACTCCCAGTGAGTGAATCACTATGGGAAGTCGAAATTTAATTTTATGAATTTTACAAAAATTGTTATTGGTTCATGATGCTGATCACTTACTAAGGCTCAAGTATGAATTTGGACGATGTTCACAAATTCCCCGTGCATAGATTATTGATCAGGTCAATAAGGTCAGCGAACTGAGGGCGCCTAAAGATAAATGACAATTCTAAATTTGAATTTCAGAGTACTAAATTAAGTCAAGAATGGTAAAAAAAAGTATGCCTGGATAGGACATTATATAATCCAAGACCCCTTGAGGATAAAACATGATTATTGTAAAACGGCTCACCTCAATAAGTATTATTGATCGGGATAGTCGACCAGTTTCAACAGATTCGGACTGCCTTCTTCTGGGTGAGTGAAGACGATCGTTTGTACGTTCGCCGAAGGATAAAGCCACTGAATACGCCCGGTACCTATTCCATCCCATGTGACTGTGGCAAATGCTACATTGGTGAGATGAGTCGCTTTGCAATAATCATGTAAAATTATAAAATTGCCTCGATAGAAAAAAAATCAAGATGTTACCTCTAACTTTCACTGAGTTTCTATTTGTACTAAATATGGTGCAAATTACAAAGCCAAAAATTAGGTTAATAATATCACGTTTATATATACAATAGCCCAGCGTGATTTCATAAACATAACTACATATATTGTAAGAGTTATTAAATAAAAACTCAGTTTTTCGTGATCGACGATGTATCCGCTGTCGTAACAGCCACGGTTCAGAGCGCGCTATTTTAAACAAAAAAGGAACGTAATACGGTTCAATTCTGATTGATTCAAAATGAGGTGCTCAATCTGTCTTTATGCGCCCTCTAACCGGTCGGCCAAAGCTTCAGGCTTCGAGAGGCGGGCCAAGCGGTTCTTCTTGCGACGGCGCCAGCGGAGAGAACAAATGTATGAAGTTGTATAGTGCCGGCCATGAGTCGCCGCTCGCGCGCCTTGTCCGGCTTCGAGTGACTTGCGCTCTCTCGACGGCGGTGTGCGGGGAGGCGGGGAGACGCGCCAGTGATCGAGGGCGCAGGACAAACCTAGTGACGAGCGCTTTGAGCGAGCGAGCGCGCTATACATCCGATGCGGTGGAAGGCGCCGACGGGTGTCGTGGCAGGGCAAAGCCCGTCGCAGAAACCGCCTGGAAGCGCAACAAGAAGCGCCGCCAGAAGCCTGAAGCTATGGCCGAGGGGTAAAGCTGTGAAGTCGGTTTGTAAGCTTGGTTAAAATAGAGGATAGTTCCGCTTTGACCAGAAGAGAGATATTATACCTGTAAGAGGATACCAAGCAGCGCCATTGGTGATGCCATTTTCGAACCTCGGCGAGCCAGACTTGCAGGAGACGCCACGTGCCATCTTTGCGTGGTTCTTGGAGTAGATCAGGGAGAGGTGACGGAACACGTCGTCGTCCGGCGCGATAGATGGCGAGTGCGCGTAGCTTTGGAATACTGCATTCAAGGGACATGTGGAGCGGAAACAGAATTGTTAACTTATTGCTCTATCTATATATTTATAAAAAACAGAATAAAATAAATATTTAGGGGCGCTCCCATACAACAGACATGTTTTTTTGCTGTTTTGATAGATAATGGTAGGTACGGAACCCTTCGTGCGCGAGTCCGACTCGCACTTGGTCGGTTTTTATTTCTCCTGGCAAGACACCCCTGCATAATTACCATCATCAGCAGACCAGACACCCATAATTTCAAATGATGTAATAATATATGGACGGCCCTCTATACGATACTTAACGTCTTGCATGTCTATATTCAAAATATTGAATCAATTGTACCAATATATAAGTAGTGCGGGTCCTAGACTAGGCATACAAAAGGTTAACCCGCCTAATTTCACAAGGCGGGATCACCCTATTATTTTTATTTATTATCCTAAATCGATAACTAAACGGGTAAAGTGATAAATCAGCCATTCACAGGGCTCTATTACATCAGTGCGGATTCACTGACTTCGGGGATTGGATCATGGCTGGTGGCTTCAAAGGCACGCAGGCGAATTCAAATGTTGATAAACTCATATAATTAAATGAAACTTGAGGATATAATTAAATTAAACTTGAGGATAACTCATGATGTAAACAGCCTACCTCAATAAATACTATGGTCGGGATAGCGTAACGTCGTCGCGTATAAGCGTCCTCCCTCACCCTGAAGAAGGCAGTCTGAATCTGCTGAAACTGTTCGGCTATCCCGACCACAGTATTTATTGAGGCGAGACGTTTGTTACATCGTCGATACAGTTGTTTCAAAAACCGAGCAAATGAAGTTTTCATAGCATTGTCCATTTGTAGTTTTTTTTTGAAAAGTAAAACAGATATAATTATTATACATCACCAGAACAAAGTACAGAAGATCTGCATATTCCTGTTCGTCGCAGCGAGAAAAGAAAAAAATATTACATATGAATTCGGATGACAACTGTCCATAATCCTTGCTTCAAGACTTCAGAGTTCAATAACACAGTAACGCTTATACAACTCACTGGCATTAGGCGTGTTGTCGAAGGGATAGCTTGCGACGAGGGCGCCTCCGTGCAGAGACCCTGACAGCACAAACTGTATCTTGCTGATCCACTCTTTGACAGCTTCGGTCTCAGGTTGAGGCTGCTTCGTGTTTGCCTTGAAGTAGTCAGGGAAGTTGCGGTTCAGGTCGTAGCGACGAGCGTTGGCTCTGCAGAGATAACGGCTTTTATTAAACCCCCATAGAGATTTTGTCAGAAAGTGCGTGTTTCCATCCGAGTCCGAATCTTTTTGGGAGTAAGTCCCGGCCCACTTCAGGGTCAACTCAGCCCGCGGGCTGCGACCCTCCCGGACCACCTTGAGGCATACTTGGCAGTTTTATTTTTTCTGAACCACAGTGGGTTCGTGATTGTGAACTACTCTATACAAGTACCAATTTTGTCGTTTGAACATTATCTAAATTACAAAAGTGGATAGAAAAGACATGATGTCACGTTATGTATTTAGAAACGCTAATGCGTACCCATTTTATGTTGTCAGGGTAACTTTCTACTCTATTGTTCGCAAAACTCGAGTTACGAATGCATTTATGATTCAATTTTTCATAGTAACTTTATTTATTTTACTGCTACTAACTTGATTTACGAAGTTTATTTGAAATTAGAGTCTTCTTGTAAAATAACATACCTGCCATGAATGGTGTCACATTGTCCCTCTTTAGATATGGAGAAACCGTCAGGGTTCATTGAAGGCATCAAATGAATCCTGGTGCTATCAAGCATCCATTTGATGTAGGGATCTGTATCGTATGAGGTAACGAAATGCTGAAATCAAACAAGAAAGAAATAAATAACGTGGTGCTTATGACAGAATAACAACCTTTAATATACAGCATGTTCCTGCCACTTTAAGGATCACGAGTTTTCTCTGATAACGTTACTTACATTGTCAACACGCTCCCTTCCTCTTATGCTTCCATCCATCCTTCAGCCCGTATTCGTCCACTGCTGGACATAGGCCTCCCCAATATTACGCCACTCTTGGCGGTCCTCAGTCATCCTCATCCTTACTTGGAGACCCCCTCGAAGTTATTCGGGGGAGAGTAAGAGGACAGCTCACGGGCAAAAAACCAGGTGGAACATTATGCCTGGGACCGATTGATGGCGGTATATCCATCTCTAATAGCCGGATCTTATATGAAACAGACTGGTGACGGGCAGCGGCGTCACTAGTGCGAGGGATTCGGCACCGCGCTCACCAACCCGCCTGCCCAGCGTGTGTGAGTATGGGCAACCCCCCCCCAAATTAAGTACACTCTTATGCTTAGATGACGAAAATTAAGGGAGGACAAAGGTGTTGCGACTAAACATGAATAAATATGCCAAAGTAATAAGCGCGGTTAAACGATTTGGTGACCAGCCAACGGATAGAGTATTATTGAATAAAAAATTCCGGAACCCCAAGCAGACGTTTAGTAACATACATGTATGAGATGCAACAGGAGCTCGCGTCCGACGGCCTCGTTCCCGTGTATGTTGGCGACGTACTTGACATCTGGCTTGCCGATCATGTGCTCGTACGGGGACGCCGACACCACCATCACCCACAGGTCGCGACCTGCCACCAGGGAAAACAGTTACTTGTCGCATGGTGCCAAACAGTTCGGGCCAGTACAGAAGGCGGATAAGTGACAAACAGTTTGGGCCAGTACAGAAGGCGGATAAGTGCCAAACAAATTTTCACAGATGATGTATTTCTGTTGCCGCTATAACAACAAATACTAAAAAACCGAGTAAAATAAATATTTAAGGGGGCTACCATACAACAGACATGTTTTTTTTGCCGTTTTTATAGAAGACGGAACCCTTCGTGCGCGAATCCGAATCGCACTTGGCCGGTTTTTTCAAATAGGTGTGAAGAAAAATTATAATAAGTTACCTATTGTAGGTTGTTGTGTAGTTATATCGGATTTTATCTAAAGAACGAATCGGTTTTCCCGTTGCATATGAGGTCACCTTCAACACAAACAACAAACATACATTCATAACATAACCGAGGTTCGAGTAGATGATAGTGTCTCCGACACAATCTGCTGCTTTTTAGGGTTTCGTAGTCAACAACAAGGAACCCTTATAGTTTCGCCATGTCCGTCTGTCTGTCTGTTTGTCCGCGGCTTAGCTTAGAGACTATTATTAGTACTAGAAAGCTGTAATTTGGCATGGATATACATATTTATCACGCTAATAAAGTGGTACAGTGAAATTTAGAAAAAATTTTTTTGGGGTACCTCCCCTACACGTAAAGTGGGGATGATTTTTTTTTCTCCCCTAGTGTGGTATATCGTTGGATAGGTAATTTAAAAATATTGGGGGTGTGAGAGGACCATTTTTCGACTTAGGGTTCCGTTTGCAAAATATTAAGCTTAAAAGTGTTAATTTTTGTTAGAGTCAAGTGTCCCCTTCCCCCCCCCCCCCCCCCCACTGCCAGCGAACCGGTTGTATTTGATCACGGCAGTATAATGAAATTAAAAGTAAAACTATCACAGCTAAGTATATAGGCTTTACAAGTTAACGAGTACAGATCGCGCCAACTTTTAGTCCCCTTTAAACACGGGGCGATTCGCATCAGCAGGAACAAAATGTATGGGCCGTTCTTGGGAAGAACAACTTCCGAGCGTACTAGAAGTTTGGCGCGATCTGTATTAGTCGACAAACTTGTAAAATGTACTTGGAGAAGAAGTCCGCATATTGTGCAGGGCAACTACGGAACACTGCGCGTGGCCCGACACGCACTTGGCCGGTTTTTTTCATAATATCTAGCGACATCTAACTACTGCTCTATACAGCCCTAAAAGCAAATGATGAAACACCATCATAATAGCTGTTAGGATATTATCTATGATATCGTGAATATTGTCTCGTTTTTACGCAAAAATTTAGCAAGTTGTAAAATTTTTATCTATACTGGACTTTGAGCATGTACCAAAAGGTACTGGAAATAAAAAAAAACCGGCTTCTAGTACGCTCGGAAGTTGCTCTTCCCAAGAACGGCCCATTTTGATGCTGCTGATGCGAATCGCCCCGTGTTTAGACGGGACTAAAAGTTTGGCGCGATCTGTACTCGTTAACTTGTAAAGCCCACTTAGCTGTGATAGTTTTCCTTTTAATTTTGTTATGTATACTACTGCCGTGTTTTTTTTCACGTCTCCAAATACAAACGTTTCGCTCGCAGGGAGGGGGGGGGGGCAATTGACTCTAACAAAAATTAACACTTTTAAGCTTAATATTTCGCAAACGGAACCCAGGATCGAAAAATGGTCTTCTCACACCCCTAATATTTTTAAATTACTTCTTGTTGACTACGGAACCCTTAAAAGAGGGAAATATAGACGTCGTTCATGTAAAGATTACTAAGTCTATATACTTTTTTCTAAAAATAAACAGTTACCGTTTCATGGAAAACAGTTTTTACTTGAAACCATTTTACAAATTCGGCGTCGTTTGAATGGGTGGGTTATCTCGCCATCTCGCACATCTTGATAAGAGATGGGTCGGAGTGCGGTATGGGGGGAAGGGGAATACATCTAAAGATGTGTGCAAAGTTTAATTGAGATCAAAGCCATCAGGACGTCACAAACACCTACAAAGCATTTAGGTATATGGCAGCTAACGGGCTTAACGGGCCCTATGCATTTTTTTAAACTTATTATGATATATTTAGAAAGTAGATACATACCTTGAACCGATTTCCCGATGGAGTACAGCGCAGTGAGAGCAGGATACCTAGCGGAGATGGCTCGCAGGTACCTGGTCATCTCCTCGTGGTCATGGTACTGGAAGTCCAGCTCGGGCTCACTGCTCTCCCGCGGCTCCAACTCCGCTGTGTTCACATCGCCACCTGACGAGTCAATATGTTGTATACCGGTTGTTGGTACAAACTGGGGCTCTTATTATTGTCCCGAAGGATGAAGAACTTCAAAAGTTTGAACTCAAAACAGGAGTACGATAACTTTATTCGATTACAAATAGGTTGGAACTTTGGCACAGCAAGCGGGGGTGATGATTTTGTACGGTCTGATATGAAATCTGATTTTCGTTAATTTCTAATGGATTGTTATTTTCGGAGCAGCTAAAATATAAAACAGCTACTTTTACTAGGCATATAATGAAATAAAATGGCTTCGTATTAATATTTTGGCACCAAGCCAATTTGGAGGATAAACAAGTGAAATCAAAGTAACAAAAAATTATGTATGCAAATTTGAATTATAGGTTGGCTACTAAAAATAAGGACTGGCATCTAAACTTTGCTATGGCAGCATACACATATGGCAGCATCGAAGTAAATTTTTAACATAAGTGTTCTGTTTCGATTAATTAAAATTAATTTCTAATAATTCGTTCGTTTGGGTTTTTTACAATCCGGCTGCTAAACGGGTCTTAATTTAAACTAGTAATTTAAACTTCTTTAGGGTACGTCTTTGTCTTTTATTTCGAAAAGAACGATTAGGGTTCCGTTAAGGATTGAAATCCACACACAGTGCATTCATTTAATTTGTTTTGTATAAATTTTAGTTTCTTTATGTGTGAGGCTTTACGATGATTTTTGTATTTATTTTTATTTCTTTTGTTTGTAAATTAGTGACAAATGGCCACAATGAAATCCGATTTGCTACAGTGAAAGTCCACGCTCAGAATAATTCTTATATATTTCCTCGAGAATACTGTCGGAACATTGTTGTTTCACTTTGCCTACTTACCTTTGCTTCCCAAACTCCCAGTCTAGTTTATCTCTAGTTTCAGTAGGCACTTACCAGGTATAAATCCATGGTGGTCAGGAGCAGACTGTGTGCAGGAGTTGGTCACCAGTACCGCTAGCAGGAGCACCCGCGTCACACTCCTGGCTGCCATTCTCTGAAATAATACCCCAGTTTAGAGCTCCTCACATCTACCTAAGTATACACTTTTCTTCTGCGTTCGTACGAGTATACATATGTATAAGGTTAACATTAATCAACCGCCCGAATACATACTGGAGACTCGGTTATTGATGGAACAATGTTTAATGACCCATCAGATGAAATTGGAAAAAAAATGTTTTGCTTCCGTACTGCCTCTACTAAGAACTATATTTGAACGAGTCCAGTTCGTATGGTAATAATTTTTTTTTATTGTTTCGAAAAAGTAGGATCATTGAGCCTTGTTCCTGATCACTAACCGAGTCTCCAGTATGAATTCGGGCGGTTGATTAAATTTCACCTTGTATATCGTAATGATAGGGTTGGCAAATCCAGCCACAAGCTTTGAGGGATAGGGAGGAGGGTTACGCCCTAGTATCATCCCCCTACCAAGAGATTCTTTGTTTTTGAGAAATACTAATTTAACTTTTCCTGGAAATAACTTCAAATTATGTTTTTCATTTACAACTTACAATTAGTAGAGTTGGGGGGAAAAGGGCTATGATACTGAAACTCTCCCCCCCCACGAAAATTCTCAACTATTACCAAGTTACACAAATTTATGTAATGTAGGTAGGTAGGTATACATTAGATACTGCACGTATTACAGTTTTAAAAGTTTTTTCAATGCATGTACTCGTAAAGGCCCGCTTTTTATGCATCAAAACCGAACAGAAAGTCGATTATTTTGCCCTAGGGCTTTATTATTATTATTATTTTTAATAACCTGCAGCCTTTCCTGTGTACCATAGATGTTGTACATTTTTTTCCACTGTTTAACGGCTCTGGATACAATCCTTTTGAGCCAATCATAATTTAAACTTCACAAGTTTTTATTTGTTTTCATTTACTCTATGCATTGAAAAACGTAGTATGATACACGGGCGTAAAAGCAATAAATTACTCGGTTACGTTTAAAACACTCGCTGCGCTCGTGTTTTAAATCGTCCTCGTAATTTATTCCTTTTCGCCCTAGTAGCATAAACTACTATTATGTATGAGACACTGGCCAGTTATAATTTATTTTTAAAATAAAGTTATTAAAAAGTAAAAATACGAACGTTCCAACTTCAAAATTTCATTATAGATTATTTTCGAGCTAAATTGAACTATCACGACAATTGATTATATCGCGTCTGACACTCTTTTTTCGCAAAATGATACTGGCCACAAATAAAAGCCACCGGCCGAAGCCTGAAAAAAAAAAGGTAAAAACCGTGCCGCACTTTGCAAAGTCATAGAATACATTAAATTTTAAAGGAAAAATAAATATTTAAATACATAAATCAGGTAGTAGAAAAAGTATCGTTCGCAACGAGTAAAAATGGGTTTTCTTACCCTCGGAATGTAAGCTTTCGACGTTCGCCTTCAGCTCACGTCAAACTAGCTTCATCTCGGGTAAGAAAATCCGCCATTTTATACTCGTCACGAAATATACTATTATTTGCTATCCACAGGTCTCTGTGTTGCTATCACACTTTTCTACCGCTATAACACCAAAAACGAACACAATATTCTGATATGTTAATTAGCATAATTTATTATGTTCATCATCTTGTAAAATCATTAGGTACATATTTAATAACTAATCAAGAAATATAAATAACATAATTTCAAGGTGTTTTATAATTTATTACAATTGAATCACCGCCGGTGCGAAATAAATTTTATCACGAAACTATAAATTTTTACCTACCAATTCGAATCTATGTATAAAAATGTATGACTAATTAAATTAATATATAGACAATAAATTAATCTATGATTGCAATATTAGATCAACACGTGGATGTCATGATATCTAACAAATATTCTGTAACAAAATGTTTGAAAATACTTTACCCCCTACGGTGTAAATGGATTTTCTTAAATTGATTTTTTCCCCTAGGGCAAAAAAGAGCCTCATTCCGTGTTTGTTTTTTAAAAGGAAAGCGAACCATTATCATATTTGAGAAAAAACGTTTATTTTAAGCAGATCTCATCTATGTACAATGAAGTAACCCCCCATTACACATTGAATTCAGCGTGCGCTTTAGTGGACATTTTAATACTTAAATATATATTTATCCTCAATTAAATTTTAATGGCTCGGGATTTCCGATAACATCGTCACAAGCTATGTTGGTTTGTTGTTATCACAGGCTCTTTAAATGACACATAGTTAATGCATTAAGTAGGGTGGATCTAAAATCCACTTTTTTCGAATTTGATATCGGATGGGTGGAATATAATCTCCGCAAGTTGCTAATGCGCTTAAATAGAAAGTGAAAAAAATTCAAAATATTATCCTAAAAATACAATATGGATATTAAATTGTAGATATTAAAAAGTTAATTGTAAAAATATATACTTTTACTATATTTACTGGTACTGGTTTCGAGAAATCTTAAAAAAAACACAAAAATATGTATGTCCCCCCCCTTATCTCCGAAACTGGTAGAACGAAAAATATGAAAAAAAATGTTGATTACAGATCATAACTGGCCAATTACAGTAAAACTATAGCGATTTAAAAAGTTGAGCATAAATGAGAAATATAAAAAAAAGTAAAATGAATAAAACATTTTTTTTATAAAAATACAATATGGGTATCAAATTGTAGGTATTAAAAAGTTGATTGTAAAATTATATAGGTAGTTGGCTTTATTTTATTGCATATATTTCGAGAAATCCTTGATAAACCATAAAAAATGCATGCAAAGGGGGGGGTGGGGGCTTATCTCCAAAACTGGCGGACCAAAAAATATGTGTTTACGTAAAGAATACAGGAAAAATAAAGCGGTTAAGAAATTCACGAAAAAAATTACAAAATTAAATTTATCATCCACAATACGGAACCCTAGGTACGCAAGTCTGACTCGCACTTAGCCGGTTTTTTTTCGTTATTATCGTAGTAATCTTGTGCAACATATAGGCTATAAGGGGTGTTGATAAAATAACCGCCAAGCCGAAAACGGGCAAAGATTGAAAAATCGCGGAGAAATTCTAACCTCTGAAAATCACTGTATCGAAATACCTTACAATTTGACTTTTCACCGTCATTCTAATTCACAAGTTGTGACTGCTGTCGATTAGCATCAGGCTTTCTTTTTACTAAAAGGCGCCCGCGGTCCAGTTGTGCGCCGACGCAACCGGTCGCGCGTCCAAGGTGTTCAAGGTCACTGGGTCAGTAGACCGACCACACCCGCCGACTACCTTACCTACGATACTAAATACGATACGATACCATAAAGGTGAAATTTAATCAACCACCCGAATTCATACTGGAGACTAGTGATCAGGAACAAAAAAAAATTGTTTCCGTGGAATTTAAAGTAGTCTAGTTCTAACAAACTTGCCTTTTATAATTTCGAAAATAACCTTGAATATTGTTGCTGATCACTAACCGAGTCTCCAGTATGAATTTGGGCGGTTGATTAAATTACACCTTGTATAACTGACCGAACTAAAGGTCCACTTTTCAACTTAAAACACTTTTTGAACTTTGTAGCTTCTTTAATAAATTTCTTTTTGGTGCCAAACGGGGGTCCTACGCAGCCTCCACCATAGTTTAAAATTACAGCGGAGGTGTCCATCTGTCACAGGAGTTTACAGCTTGAGTCGTTATAAGTAGCTAGTTGATATTAAATATGCGTTACTACGGCCTCTATCGAGGCAAATAAAGTAATAAAAAAAAAAGTGACCCATGTTACCGCGAAAAAGAAGCATTTCTATAAAATAGTGGACCTCGTACAAGAAGGCTTTTATTAGTGTTAGAATGAAGTTCCATCAAGGAGTCACACCTTACAGTATAAATTTTGTACTTCAAGATGATTGTTGTACACATTTTAACAACAAATAATTAAAAAAAACAAAGGCAGTCATGCATGAGGACTGCCGACGGAAGTGAAAACTGTCAAAATAGCATGTCGGTGACGGTGACGCGAACCCATAAGATTTTCCTCTACCAAACATCGCTCAATTTTCACTTCAGAAATTTGGTTTCCGTACTCAGTTGGTCAGCGAGGGAGAGTCGGACTAAATCCTTCTTCACTTCTCACTTCTCACTTCAGTGAAGGAGAGGCTGAGCTGTTAAGCAGAGCAAAACACAACAAAGACGTGTTTAGAAAATCCCACTATCCCATCCCATCCCATTAATCCCACTATCCTATCCTACTAATATTATAAATGCGAAAGTTTGGATGGATGTTTGTTACTCCTTCACGCCGTAACTACTGAACCGATTGGGCTGAAACTTTGCAAAAATGTAGTTCGCGACCTGGAATAGGACATAGGGTACGTTTTATCCCATAAATCAGTTCCCATAGTAACAATAAATAGTGTCGTTCAGAGACGCGGCTTGGCCTTGAGTCTTGCCAAACATGCTTCTAGGGGATTAAGGGCCTTACTATTGCCAAATGGGTACTTTCTAAAGCCTACTCCTCATTTACAGCCAAACCAAAAATAATGAGAAAATGAATTATGAATAATCAGCTCTTCGACAGCATATGCAACATTTTTCTATTGCATACCACCAAAACTTCTACATGAAAAAATGTATTAACTAAATGGTGTTTTTTGGCCTGAATTTCCTACTGCTCCTAAGTGGCTTGGCCGATTGAATTCATTTATGCTTTGATAAATAGATAAACTTGATAGCTAAAAACATAACAAAGGATTATTCAATCGAACAATCACGTCCAAGTGAAAAGTATAATTTTCTCCTATTTCGCCCTTTCAAGGACGCAGCGAGCGTCGTAACAGCCACTATGCATTGCGCAGAGGATTAATTCAGAGAACAAAAAATAGTGTCGATTAGAAAAGCGGCTTGGCCAAAGACAGTTTACATGGGGATCAAATAAGAGATAATGAGAATCCAAAACATTCCATATCTCAAAACCAGAGTCAGGTCAACTACATACTAAAAAATTAATGAGCTGAAAAATATTTACAGATTCGATACGACTATAGAAAAACTTAATCAACGCCTTCGCCCGCGGGCAAAAGCTAGTGTGAAATATTGAAATCTAGTGTATCTAATTAATTGTAAAATATTCGTGTTGTTTGTGTCATTTAAAAGGCTTTACTTACTTACATTCAGAGGGTACCGAATTATTAGTCAGGCGTTACCATTTAAGCGCCTTTGTTTTTTGTCGCCTCGATGTTTCTTTTTGGCATCTATATTGTTGTTATTTACCATAATGTTTTTAGAGTTTCGAACACGTATTGTGTAGTGCTATGGAACCCTTTGAGCGCGAGTCCGACTCGCATTTGACCAATTTTTTTTAGTTATTTTCAATTGATTCTGAGATTTGTAAGTGTGATATACAGATACGATAAAATGGAGAATTTACTTTCATCAAATGTATACTCTTCTTCCCATGGACGTAGCCAGGGGGGGGTTTCGGGGGTTCAAACCACCCCCCAAAATGTTTAAAATATTACTACCCTACCCCTGCTTTGACGTTCTCCGGGTCAAGTGCCACTTCTGCTAGCAGTTGCTAGTAAAGTTTTGCGTTTCATGCACTTTTTGTCGTTTTATTTTCTTGAACCCCCCTGAAACTAAAACCTGGCTACGCCCATGCTTCTTCCAGCTGGTTGTTGAACGTGACTTGAACTGTAATAAACTTTTGCACTTTATCTACCGGGACGGGACGACACGACACGCGAGTTCACAATAGCATTACGCAGGGTATGCACTTTCACTCGGAGATACCGTTTTTAGGGTTCCGTACCCAAAAGGCAAAACGGAGCCCTATTAATGTCACTCCGCTGTCTGTTTGTCTGTCTGTCTGTCATGTCACGGGTCTCTAGCTCTTAAATTGAATGGGGAAGAAACATGAAATTTTGTTGTTGTGTAAAATGTTGACCCAAAACCGAATATTGAATTATTTTTGGGGTGTATCCATACATGAAAACGAAGCAGAAAAAAAAAATCTAATTCTAGCATCTAGGGTGTCATTGTCTAGAGCTCATTTATTATTTTTTATTTGTCATTTTCTATGAGGGTTATCAAAGTTGTCATTTTTAGAAAATGTTTGTTACGGGGTCTATCTCAAAGACCAAAGTTCTGTATATTATATACCATATGCTGTATTTAAACAACAAATACTGAAATAGCCGAATTATAATAAAGTTTTAAGGTTATGTCCCCGAATACTCAACCAACTTAATTTTGCAGTTTTGTTTTATACAATTTGTAGGTAGTGATAAGTTTGTAATTTCTGTTTAAATTATTTAAGTATATTTACCTATTTGAATGGTACGGAACCCTCGGGGCGCGCATCCTATCTCGCACTTAACCGGGTTTTGAAACCATATGTATGAAAAATACAATGAGACATGGACGTATTTAATTTTACGGACACCGTGCCGCTAACTGATAATTGATTCACAGCAATGGCGGCGGCTCAATGTTTATGTGTGCGTGCTGGGTTGCCAACTGAAACCAATTTCCCCAAAAAATAGGTTAGCTCTATAAATAATACGGCGCTGTAATACGAATCCAAACCAAGTCGTACAAACGACGCTGGATTTGGAGGGAACCCAGTCGTTTTCACCTCTGCTCTCTCTAATTATATTTAACCATGTCCATGTTTCGCCATGTCTGTCTGTCTGTCTGTCTCCATGGGTTTACAAATTTATCACGCCGATAAAGTGGTACAGCATAATATTGAAAAAGTTTTTTTTTTGGTGAAAAAAATCACGGCAGTAGAATACATAACGAAATTAAAAGAATAATTATCACAGCTAAATAGGCTTTACAAGTTAACGAGTACAGATCGCGCCAAACTTTTAGTCCCCTCTAAACACGGAGTGATTCGCATCAGCAGGAATAAAGCAGGAATTCCCGTTCTTGGGAAGAGCAACTTCCGAGCGTACTAGAAGTTTTGGCGCGATCTATGTTAGCCGACAAACTTATAAAATGTACTTGGAGAAGAAGTCCGCATATTATATGTCCGTATTTTTTATCTGAGCGGAAAATCTTTACAAACAGACAGACGTTTCATTTCATATCTATAGAGATGACCAAACTGAAACAACATCTATTGATCGACACACTCTTTTAATCAAAAAAAAGAATCATTCAAATCGGTTAAGAAATGACGGAGTTATGGACCAACTTACTCGAAAAATATGTGTAGAAAAAAAAATAGGTGAGTTGCGAACTTTCTATTTTTTGAAGTCGGTTTAAACGAAGATAAAAAAAATATCAATTCCACTCGAAAATCTATCACCGACATTTTGTGGTGAGTGATTTGCATTTGTATTTAATGGCAACACTGGCCAATTGTCACGAGTATGACAATTGAACTGAAGTCTCACGGATTAAGGCATTTTGAATCATATCACAGAGACAATAAAGTCTTTGACGTAGGACTTCAGTGGTGGCGCGGACTTTAGGTTTTGTGTTCCGAATTGAGCAGATTCATTTCATGTAAAAACATGTTAAAGAAATGGAAATACGTTAAAAATCGAATAACTTACCTATGAAAGGTAATTACCTGGCATTTTTTCATATATCCGTTATTATTTCTGCAAGATTTGACCACGCAGGACGGCATATTCGAAATGTTTTAAGTACGACGTCATCGCGTTTCTCCGGGCAAGGTTCGCTGCAGAATGGCGGTTGATTGGCTTATGTTTTTTGTATGTTTGCGTGCGGTTCGTCCGTACAAGCGAGTAGGCTTATCATGGGGTACCTCAATATTCTGTTAGCGGCGCGGAGTCCGCTACGTCCGTGCAATGAGAAATATTCGTGGAATGCCTAACTTACTACAAAGAGGATCTATGCTACCAAAAAAAAGAATGCTAGGTAAGTTATACAAAAATACAAGATGATTTATTTCTCAACTTAATCTTACAGCTTTTTACAGGTGGTCGGAGTCCCCTTTTAAGTAAAAGAGACACCTGTAGTTACAAGTTACATCTTTTCCTTACCAAAAATGTAGTAGATCTTCTGAATTATTATGAAAATGGGGTGATATAATGGAGGGAACCTGACAGAGAAGATCAAACATTAAACAAGCATTAATATTATTTATATTACTTCTATATTCAATTAATGATAGACAAAGACAATGTATGTGAATATCATAACATCAAGTCGTGGTAAGTAAAGTTGTCAGAAAATTAATGAAAATGGCGCAAGTTGGCAGAAAAATAAACAAGCATTAATATTATTTATATTACTACTAATTAATGATAGACAAAGACAATGTATATGAATATCATAACATCAAGTCGTGGTAAGTAAAGTTGTCAGAAAATTAATGAAAATGGCGCAAGTTGTCATTTTTCTGCAAAGGCGCAGGACCAGTGAAAACCGAAAATACCTAAATAGTCTAAATACCCTCTAACTAATGTATGAATGAGTATATACGTATTCAAATGTGCAGTGTAACAATTTATTGACTATTTAGAGCGTGAAATTCGTAGATAATTTTGATAAATTTTTATTTCTAGTGTTCCTTTATACTGTACTTACATGACTAGAGGATGTAGGTGAATGAGTTCGTCCGCGTGGATTAGCGATGTAAACAGCCTATTGTGCCCAGTAGGAACATATTTTGTACATAAATCTACCCCCGCATGGAATGAATTTCGTAAAATCCTTTCTTGTGCATAGTGGAACATAATGTTCCAAATTTCACGTTTCTATCTTCAGCAGCTTAGAGAGTGGTTATCAGATCACAATAAACCAATATTTTCCACTAAAAGCACTCACCAAATGTCAAAAGTCATTGGGCAAAATTGGCTGTCAAACGTGATTGTGCTGCTAACTTCAGGCCACTACAATCCACTATGGTATGGACTATGGTGGTTGGTGGTGGTTTGACACAACAATGATCGGTCACGAAGTCCGTGTGGGTTTATTTGTTTTATTCGTTTATTTAAATAACCGACTTACCAACGATAGCTGAGCGTGATGAATCTGTTTATTCTGATAACAACTAGTACATTAGCCTGTGTGTCGTCTATCAGTCAGTCAGCCAGTCTTGGAACTGTTTTATACATAAATTATAATAGTATATTATAATGAACAAAAGAGTATTGTCAAAAGAGCAAACGGAAATCTGTTTTTCCGTCCACTCACTACCTAGCATTGAAGAAAGGCGCGAGTTTATACATATTTCCTTTTCGTTTTAGCACGTATGTGGAGAGCTAGTGATGGATGAGTGTGCATGCCGTATGCCTGTACCATGCGTGAGAAACTGCGTCAATGACACGCAAGACAACCCGCTTTGAAGAATGCTGATTTCCTCTGCATAAAGTAGTTTCCTTAATAATAAAATGGTAATTAATGTCTTAAGTTTAATAGAAGTAGCTATTAACTGTTAATGTGACATACCGGGATATCCCTAATCGGTAAACTATTAAATTAAAACTTGGAATTAACAACTTTAATCGTTTTCTGTTGGCATACTGACCTTATTATCTAGTTCTCAGTTTCTCTGAGCTTTCGATTTCAAATTAGGGAAAAGTGAAAATCACAATAATAGCGATTCGTGAGTTTTAATCATACGTCATACTATTCGGAGTAACACGACTTAACTTATTTGACAGGACTAACCTTATTATTGAGCATTCTGTCTTCAAACTCAAATTCAATTCAAATTCAAATAGTTTATTTTGCAAAGTAGGTATATAAAATACACGTTTCACAACTCAAAATTTAATCTTATAAAAAAATATATGTAATAAAATAATAAATGTACATGAACTAGATTAAAGGTTTATTTAATTTATGTAACAATATATATACGATTAAAATTATAGGTAAAATATATATTATACAAGGTGAAATCCAATCAACCGCCCGAACCCATACCGGAGACCCGGCCAGGGACCAAGAACAAGGTTCAATGATCACCAACCGAGCCCCCAGCACGAATCCAGGCGGCCGACCTAATCCCATCCTACATGTTACATACTAATAAGGTTACATATATAAATACATGCCTACCTCCGCCCATTCGATTAGTCTTGCTAAGAATAAGAAGTCTTTTCGATACAGAAAGAAAAATAAAGAACGCTTAAATTAAGTTTAGACCTGTCAGATAAGTTAAAACGTGTTACACCGAATCGACACAATTGGCATAGATTAAATTATCTTAAGGTGTGTTAATTCGAAAACCATTTCGAGATTTAGGTTTAATACGCCGTATTTTCGAAGTTTTGGTCTAATAAACCTCACGATGATGAATATTTTTACGAAAAGGCTGCAACTTCCATTTGCCCTCGTGTGACGTCACTTGAGTAATGGCTGTTTAGAAATGTGTCCTTTGTTATCAAGATAAATTCAATAATAATTTGCTTCAGACTAATTTGACAGCTAGATCACAGATGGGTAGATAGACAGAGACAGACTACTTTTTTTTATAAGCAATCACACATCACAATCAGTATAATGTCTAAAATTCTCAAGTGACTTCTAAAAAGGCCGACTTGGGTGAATCATAAAATGATTTGAAAGTAGGATAGAGTCAGAGTTTTTTCACGCGTGCAAAAGAGACAGCATTAGAACAGAATCATAATGTGATTCATGCAAAACGGCCTTTTTAGAGGACCAGCTGGTCAGCGGAAAATTCTTTAAAAAATCATAAAAAAATAATTGTTAATTTATATACGAAAATAATGAAAACTATGTCCTAAAATGGCGTATACTCTCTGAAAAAAAATTAAAAAAAAATCTTTTAAAAATTAAGCTATGGGAATTATTAGTAGCGTATTATATTATCTGTGGCAAAGACAATATAACCACTTCGATCTGTGGTAGCGTCAAAGTTTCAAACTCATGTAATTCGTTTAAATTTTGAATTGTGATATATACGGAAATTTATATTTTTACTTGTAAAAAATGTATTGATTAGTAAGCCTAAACAATATATTCGTGTATATCCGGTATTTTATCAATAAAAAATAATTAAACTATTGGAATAAAGAGGTATAGTTAGGCACAGTATAATAATGAACAATACTGTGACTTAGGTGTAGGAATGTTTGCTTGCGGTTATCTGTTGGAACTTTTAACATAAACCAATTTAAAACTTTTCTCTTGTTATTTTATAACTTTGCTTTCAAATATTTTTGCTCCTTTATCCCAGGAAGTTACCTAGGGCTTGTTTGAGCTTATTGTTCGTTTATTCCTGTCTTGGATTAATTAGACAACAATATTCTACCGATAAATCGTTTTACCATCACTTAATTTATGTATGAAATATGCGATAAAAATATTTCTCACCTCAAAACAAACAAAAAGGAGTTCCCGTGCGGTACTAAATAACAAGTTTCGGAGTCATTTATAAGTGTCACAGTTCACACGGCACAGTTGGAGATCGCGGGCGATGTCGTGACAAGAGGACCTCCGAGCGGCGAAGTCCTTGCGTGCCGACCGACTCCTACCGACTGAACTCAACCGCCAGCCTGCTGAGGACAGCCATCTGCGTCATCCAGCCCGCCGCACTGGCTGAAAGTGCTTTCTCTCGGCACTGCCAAGTCAAATGCATCGTTAGTACACTACTTTTAAAGTCCAATTTCATTCAAAGCAATCAAAACTGATGGCATTTTCGACAAGTTACCGTAAGCTCCTCGATAGAAGAGGCTTTTTACAGTGACATCGCTCGAAGGTCCCTGCGGTGACGTCATCTCTTTCCTCGTATCATCGTGATATGAGTATTTGGCACTTTTCCCGCTTGTAACTCTCTTTATTGACAATAATGAAAACCCCAGTCACATTCATCAACAGTAAACGGTAAATAGTCAGTAAAACTTAATTTTTAATAAAATGTTGTCCAAATTCAAATTCAAATTCAAATAGTTTATTTTGCAAAGCAGGTATAGATATATACACTTTTTACACGTCAAATTTAATCTAATAAAGAAAATATATGTAATAAAATAATAAATGTACATGAACTAAATTAAAGGTTTATTTAATTTATGTAGCAATATATTTACGATTAAAATGAAAGATAATATATATATTATACAAGGTAAAATCTAATCAGCCGCCCGAACCCATACCGGAGACCCGGCCAGTGACCAGGAACAAGGTTCAATGATCACCAACCGCGCCCCCAGCACGAATCCAGGCGGCCGACCAAATCCCATCCTATATACTACATACTAATAGGTTACATATATAAATACATGCCTACCTCCGCCCATTCGATTAGTCTTGCTAAGAAGAAGGGCAAGAAACTTAGCAAGATCATGTCCGAGTCCTAAAACGAGGAAATAAAGATTTATACTCCAAGACCGTAAATAAGATGTAAAGTAAATCACAGTAGAGCAATTTAAAGCCGTTCTAATTAAAGTGGCCATGGTTGTAACTGGCATCATAATTACTTAAGGTGGGCCATTCAGCTCAGCTGCCATATAAATGCTTTGGGTGTATGTGACGTCCTGATGGCTTTGATCACAATTAAACTTTGCACACATGTTTATATATGTTTCCCTTCCCCTCCACAACACACTCCGACCCATCTCTCATCAAGAGGTGCAAGATGGCGAGATATTCAAAAAGCGAATTTTCTAAAATGGTTTCAGGTAAAAACTGTTTTCATGTAACGATAACTGTTTGTTTATAGAAAAGTGTATAAACTTAGTCTTCTTTACATAAACGATGTCTGTGTCTCTCTCTTTTTCATTTCCAGTATAGATAAAAAGTATACAACTTGCTAAACTTTGCGTAAAAACAAGGCAATATTAACGATCTCCTGACAGGTATTTTGATGGTGTTTCATAA
This sequence comes from Ypsolopha sequella, assembly GCA_934047225.1. Lineage (NCBI taxonomy): Eukaryota > Metazoa > Arthropoda > Insecta > Lepidoptera > Ypsolophidae > Ypsolopha > Ypsolopha sequella. The sequence continues at coordinate 19,191,630 of OW203996.1, forward strand.
AATTTTGCTTTTTGGGCTATAAAGAGACGTAGTTAGGTGTCGCTAGATATTACTAATGAAAAAAAATATGAAGAAAATAGGCTGTTGACCGCGCATTCAGTTTTTACCTTTTGTATGAATCTAGAGAAAAATCCTGGCATAAAAGGGCCTCTTAAGTATTATAATTATCTGTGTTAGTAGTACTGTGCCTTTGTCCTTCTAGTTGTGCTAGTCGGTAGGGCTGCCAGACGATGGATCTCTTCTCTATACAGGCTGTCCCAAAAGTCAACGTTATCCCTTGGAGGGCTGATAGGCCAGCTCATGACTGTCCAGAACAAAGTGTTCCGTGGTCCAGAATATCAAAATATGACCTCAGTAAAAAGTCGATAGTTTTCGAGTTATCGACACTTTTATGAATTTCGTGAAATTCGAAACCTTAGATGTAAATACCGGTCACTTAATTTAACAAGTGTTTTCATTCGAATATCTAAGTGTTAAAATATTTTTAAGATGAGCTCCTATTACAGTAGAATAGCAATATACCTTTTTCTAAAGTAAAGCATGGCGATTGTTTTACTATTTAAGAAACTACACTAAATTATCTAATAATTAAAATTGCTTGTCAGCTAAGCGTAGTACATTTTTTTCACAGTATGAAGATTAAAGAATCAAAGTTAGCAAATAAAAAATTTCAAACTCATAATACGAACAAAAATGTTTTTTTTTTTTGTTACAAATGTTTTGATTTTGGACTGGGATCAATAGGCTTTTCAGGATTGCGAAACAAAAATAAGAACCTTAGAATATGGAATTGTGTAGCTGTGGCACTCGAAAGACTTATCTAAGGTGTCGAATTTCGCGAAATTCATAAAAGTATCAATAACTCGAAAACTATCGACTTTTTACTGAAGTCATATTTTGATATTCTGGACAGTCATGAGCTGGCCTATCAGCCTTCCAAGGGATGACGTTGACTTTTGGGGCATCCTGTAAATGCGACGTCTGTCTGTCCGTTATAATATAACTGAAACTACAAAACAAATGTTGATGCAGTTTTCACTGATAGTCGTTAGGAGGTTTTTCGTTAAAAGTTTTATTTAGGTTAAAGGTTCGAAAAGAAGCTGACAAGTGTCGATTTTTAAGTTAACTTGCCACACTTTGATGTGTTTTTTATTGTTGGTTCCTTCCGCTGTGACTAAAAGGAGGTGCTTGTAACTATTATTGAAAAAATCGGAAAAGAAAAAGCTATTATACCAGAGATTCTATTAAGTGCGGGCAGAGCCGCGGGTAGGGAATGCAATCTCGGTATACCGAGATCTCGAAATACCGAGATCTCGCACATATATTGCAAGATCAATCACGCATCGTTATCAGTGCGAGATCTCGCAAAATTTGCGAGATCAAGCAGCAGCGCATATTACAGATGAAGGGCATTGACGACACATAAATAACTAAAAGAAAAGATAAAACTTTGGATTTGCTGGGTCAAGAAGCCAAATGCATTTTGCAACATAAAATCATTGTTGAAATTGATGACTATAAACATGGAATTAGAAAGAACCTTGTCTGCGGCTGGGCTAGCCTATAGACTATCACACGCTATCTTTAAATAAAATCATATACTGTTCACACTTAACAAATTTTCCAAAGAAATATAATAAAGCAAATGAAAAAAAAAAACACATGCCCATACAACGTTTACAGTTGGTTTTTAAAGTTATTATGTAAAGGAGAATTTATTTTTCCATTTGCGCATGTATTTGCGCATATATTTTTCCATGTTTCTTTGGGAAAGCTCTTTAGTATGATCAGTAGAATAATATAATTAACTTTTATAAGTATGTTTAAATACATCCCTTTAATTGGATTGATATCTTGTTTAAATTTTTATATTAACCAGTAGTTGAAACAATATTTTTTCGAAAGAATTTTTATTAGTGCAAGATCTCGCTAATACCGGGATCTTGCGAGATACATTTTTTTAAATCTTGCAAATACCGAGATTGACATTTAGGTGCAAGATTGCATTCCCTAGCCGCGGGTAGTAGGCTAGTGGTTAAAGATATAATAATTTCGTAGCATTGTTTCGCGCGCGCGCGTTGATGTCTTTTGTATACTACGAGCTTTTACTACGAAAACACGTCCAGCTAGTCCAGCATAGCAAACCATATCGAGCTCGATAGCGCGTGATACAGTGCTCTCTCTCATTCTGTTGGTCTACCTCGAGAGAGATAAACATGTTGTACCGAGCGGTTAAAGATCGATATGGCCCCGTAGCATAATGTTTAATCGCGCGCGACGACAGGATGTTTTTGCGATTAAACAGTATGTCACGCTTCAACCAAGTTACGTCGCGCGCGATTACACATTGTGCTACGGGGCATGGTCTGCTATGCTAGACACCCAGGTCCCGTAGTACAGTATTTAATTGCACACGACGCAACTTAGTTGAATCAAAAGTGCGAGGAGCGTGATACGATGTTTTTGCGATTAAACAGTACGTCACGCTCCACGCACTTGTGATTTAACTAAGTCGCGTCGCGCGTATTAAACACTGTGTTACGGGCAACTCCGAGCTTAATGTAAATTGGGAGGTAATATGCCTACTTTTGACTTATTATAATAGATCTTCTTTTTTTAACTTGCTACCTTCTTAAGTTATTGTAAAGCGGCACTTCTGAATTCAGGAACGTAGTTTTTTTAGTAAGCGCATATCTAAACCCGATTTTTATTGTTTAAATGACACAATTTTGTTAACTTTCGTTGGTCCAAAGTCCAAAGATTCAGTTGATTAAAGTTCATTTAGCACGAACGGTATAGCCCGTTTCGACGTTTTGTGCCAAATGCATACTAATAGTTAGATTCACCTTGACGATGATGATGCTATGGCTCTTGTCTAGTCTGTAGGCACTTAATGTTGAATTTTAACATAGACCTTTGGTTTAGTAAGTAGGTACTTATATTATACTCAATGTATTTCGAATACTGTTCTCTTTTTATGTTACCTCTTCACATATTTATATTATTATAAAATAACATACTTACTTAAGAGTGTCTCATTTAAATCGGTCAGTATGGGAAAGTTTGAAATTATAAGACATACGAAAATCTGTTCTTAGGAACCATGTCATCTGTTTTAATAACAAGAAAAACTGCATTCATACATTTAAAAAAAACCTGTACTCAGCTCGGGAATCGAACCCGGTTGTTTTGAAAAAAATAAACTTAGACTATTTAGATATCGATTGTGTAGGTCTTACGAGTAGGTGAAATACGTGTCGGATATTTAATATGCTACCAATGTAATGCACGGGAGTAATTTCTGTAATTTTTAAAGTAAGCTTCCAATAATTCCAACTGCTCAGTGTTTGTAAAACGCATTTTCCCAACCACACAGCGATACACACCAAAATACTTAAGGCGATTACCATCGCCAAATTAGCAGCTCGATATTTGTCACTACAAATATCAACGGAAACGACATTGAAATAACGTTCATATCAGCGCGCAATGCGTGGTGGCTGTTACGACACTCGCTACGTCCTTGATAGAGCGAAATAGGGGAAAATTATACTTTTCACATGGACGACATGGACGTGATTACTCGATTGAATAATCTTATGTTATGTTTATAGCTATAAAGTTTATCTATTTATCAAAGCATAGATAAATTCAATCGGCCAAGCCACTCAGGAGCATATATGGGTTGCATATGTTGTCTAAGAGTTGATTATTCATAATACATTTTTTCATTATTTTTGGTTTGGCCATAAACGAGGAGTAGGCTTTAGAAAGTACCCATTTGGCAACAGTAAAGGCCTTTTTAAAATTTTAAGCTCCCGCCGAGTCCCGCCAAAACATTGACACTCCAATGTTTTTTTTTCTTTTTTTTATTGCTATTCGGCCAGTCACACCAAGACGTTCCATTTTCAAATGAGGTTTATCACGTTTCTGTATCTACATACTTATTTTAAGTGGGCTTTTCAATTGATTGTTAGTGTTTGATTAATATAAGTAAGCAATTGCAGTAATCAATAGATAATATATCGCAGATGACAAAACTTCCGGAATGGTTTAATGCAATGCCAATGCCATGATATGTAAAGCGGTGTATGTAACAAGTTGCGACACCAGCAAAGAGGTGCAAACAACCATAGAGACAATTTTACATGCCTGAACTTGTTGAATACTGTAACGGTGGTCACTTCGAACACCTACTAAAATAAATTAAAGTATGTGAAAACAATGTATTTTATTCATTTGAGACATCATGTTTCATAGAGCCATTTACTGCTTAAGACCTACACAATCGATATCTAAATAGAAATAGTGTAAGTTTATTTTTTTCAAAACAACCGGGTTCGATTCCCGAGCTGAGTACAGGTTTTTTTTAAAGGTATGAATACAGTTTTTCTTGTTATTAAAATCGATGACATGGTTCCTAAGAACAGATCTTCGTATGTCTTATAGTTTCAGACTTTCCCATATTGACCGATTTAAATGAGACACCCTGTATAAAGCGGTTCAAACGCTCTACCTGTGTAGATCTCCACGGGCAGCAACTGCATTTATCATTCTCTGTCTGACTTCAAGTTTAATGGCCTTGTGAGTTTGTGTGAATATTATGAAAAAAATACATGATCTTGCTAAGGTTCTTGCCCTTCTTCTTAGCAAGACTAATCGAATGGGCGGAGTTAGGCATATATTTATTATATGTATTGCATATATTTATAATATTATTTATTCCTTATTCCTATATCAAGTGTATTTTTTTTTATTAAATTTTAGTAAACCCAACCTTTATTATTCCCCTGCGTATTTCCCCATAATATTATTTATGACATTAAACTATTACCTAGATTATTTAGTTACTTATATTACATGTAATAAGTGTATCTGTTATACCTACATTACATAAGTAAATATATTTCATTTCATTTCATATTTCATTGGTATTTCTTGTTATTTGGTCGTCGTTTCTGATGCTCTCTGAATTTTTGTGTAAGTCCCTCACCACATAAAAAGCAGTCTTTTCGAAAATGTTATGTACGACGTTTACTTCGAACTCGTCCTGCTACAGCTGCTACCCTCGGCGAACGTAAGCGTCAATTTTTTGTGTAAGTCCCTCACCAAATAAAAAGCAGTGTTCTCGAAAATATTATGTACGACGTTTACTTCGAACTCGTCTTGCTACAGCTGCTACCCTCGGCGAACGTAAGCGTCAATAAATTTTCGGTAACTGTAATGTTTTCCACATGCAATTACATTATTTATTCTTAAAACCCTTATCAACACGATCGCTTTGTTTCTGATCCAACTTCGATGAAAGAGGCTGGTCCACGTAGAACAGGTTTTATACTTATTTTGTAGACCAGAGCTCAAGTTTTTGCACGGTCATGCGATTATCCTTGGTTACCTTACTACTTATAATAAAATTTCGTCGAATTAAATTTGTATAGTTTATTATCTGTAAACATTTTGGTGAATTAGATTTAAGTTTATGTTGGATTTTGGCTTTTTAGGAACTAATTAATGAATTTTGTTCGTTTGTTTGCACTATTAACAGTTATCCCTCGAACTCTCTCCAGCAAACGAGTGAGATCAGCATTCTTCCTTCTTCTACTGCTCTCCAACAAAATTCTCACTGCTTTTTCTTTAACAACTATCGATTCACCTTCATCAACACTGCCTTGACAGATGAAACAAACGTTTCCACTCTGCTGAAACAAAAACATAACATTGATCAAATTTGATGTTGGAAAGCTATAGCACATTGAAAATGGGTAAAACACAGTTTTTTTCTAATCTGGAAAAATTTTCTGTTTTTTGGATCCTAATAAAAAATCGAACTACTGGACTAATTTTGCATATTTTTTTCAATCGACGCAAAATTTTGTCTTCTTTAATTTACGTTAACAAGTTTACTTTAACAAACACTGTCCCGCTTTTTACATCGGGGAAACAAAAAACAATATTCACATCAGAATAAACCAACACAGACATACATCGGACTCCATTACAAACAACACACTACCCATCCCAACGCACACACGATTTCACAACAAAACATTCAATAACTGCTTCACCGCACGAATCATTAAATCTTTTTCACCACCACTCACAGACATCCAACTAAGGACATGGGAGGAGTCCTATATTTGGTCGCTTGGTGCCCATTATGGTCCGGGTCTTAACAGACAAAGATAAGTGATCATCTACCCGTTTCCACACTTCAATTTAGAGACCTGCCTACTTAGCACATTATAATGTATACATATATATATATAATTATATATATAATGTATATTATGATGTGTTGAGTGGGTAGGTTTTTGAATTGGAGTGTGGAGATGGGTGGATGATTATTTATCTTTGTTATTGATTGATTATTCATTTTTATATTTATTTATTAATTTATATATATATATACTTTTTATTTTTCATGATTATAATTTTTTTTCTTTTGTCTCTCATTTGTCTGTCAATCATCCACTTCATTTTATGACATTTTAAAATTATATATGTATTGTATCAAATTCCACTGAAGCCGACCATATGTCGAAACATATCTGGAAATTGTTATTTTATTAAGTGTTTTTATATAAATATGTAATATAAACTGAATAAAAAAAACAAATAAGTTATCTTTAATATTAAATTACTTTAACAAGGTTATTTACAAAATATGGACCGTTTCCGAATTATAAGTGATAAACCTTGGACGAATAAGCCAGTGATAAGTCCAAAAATTTCTAGGATTTTCGGCCACCAAAAGTTGTCCCCCCACTTTTGAGGTCGCGGAGTTAGGTTTGGCATATCCAAAAGATACCAAACGATCCTAGAAAATAAAATCTTTTGTTGCAAATAATGTAAGCTGAACCATTTTTTGGATCCTCTATATATTAGACTATTTTGGCCTATTTACTGGCTAGCGACAGCGTAATATGTTTACATTGTACAGCGCCCCCAGCGGTGTATAAGAGGAACCAGAATTTCTTTAAAGTTCAATATCTTGCATTCGACCTAAAAGTCATAAACGAATATTTATGTCATAGGTACATATTAAAGCCATGATATTGATTTTGAACATTGACCTCTTATATAATGGCATACTTATCAAAAGTTAAAAAAATCAGCATCAAAATTACTAAGTTGGCATTAAAAATAATATGTTCAAACCTAACCTAACCTAGTAGATGCCAAATTAGTAATTTAGGTGCTCATTTTGTATTTTTTAGATGGTCAACCTAATCCTTAAAAGAATCAGTTATTAATTTTTTTCCTGCTGTTTGTTTTTTGTAGATATTGAAAGTTAGTTGTAAAAATATATAATTTTTCTATATTTACTGGCACTGGTTTCAAGAAATCTGTAAAAAAACACAAACATATATTATGTAGTCCCCCCTCTTATCTCCGAAACTAGTAAACTCAAAAATATGAAAAAAATTACAACTATAGAACAGGAAAACTATCGCAATTCAAAACCAATAAAAAAATATTCAACTGGCTACCTACTCTTATCACGGCTGAAACTGTAGACCTGTGAGAGACGGACGGACTAACGAACGGTCAGACGGTGCGGCGGAGGCTTAGTAATAGGGTCCCATTTGTTACCCTTCGAGTACAATACCCTAAAAAGTAACATCCACATTTTCGAACGAATTTGAGAAGAAAATCCTTTGTAGTAAATTTCCAACATTTCACTTCAGGTGTATTCAAAATATACCACTTAAATCATTAGATCTTTGATCAGCGCTACAATACGGAAGAAAAGCTGTGATAAACCTTCCAAGTGCTTGTATTACTTCATCAAAGAGGTTCCTGCAAAATGCAAGCCATCAAATGACTTTATGTCGGATCTATAAACTTTATAAGCCGAATTTAGACTAGTAAAACATAAATCTTTATTGCCATGTCGATATGACTATGCATACTGGTCGCAAGATCTCGCTGCACGCGGGGTCATAAAACGTGTTTTGCGTAGTGTTGTGTTTGCGTTGAGCAACTATCGATAGAACTAAAATAGTGAGTAACGTATGCGCTTCTAAATAATTAGAAGACTATCAAGAGATAACGGTCACTTTTATTATTTATTTTTAATGAGGGTAATTACGATGACGATGACTTTTAATGTTATTTAATAATTAGCAATCATTAATCTATTATTATTATTTGTCTTTGTTTATCATTATTGTTTTTATTTTTAAATTAATACAGTAAAATTTAATACAATAAAGGTAAGTTATTAATTTATAATAAATGCACATACAAAAAAATAAGATTGTTGTTTGATTTTAATTTTGTAAACATTTACCAATAGATAATCGATACGCGCGTTGTGCTTCACTACGCGTTGCTATAAGACCCATAAGTGAGAGTGAGCGCGCAATATGCTTCACTGTGCTCGCACTTTTTACTGCCCCGCGTGCAGCGAGATATTGCGACAAGTTTTAGTATGTTTTATTACACCCGCTATAACTCGATTGAGGTGGGTGTTTGTTTTTGTAGTAAAATGAAATATTGGAGTAAATTTTCACAATTTTCTGTAAGATGTGAGTTGCCATTGCTCTACTTGTACCTACTAAACTTACTTGCCATGCAAAGCTTGTACAAATTAGACTAAATACATGTATTAGCACTCAAAAGATTTTATCCCTGTTTAAAAAATGTCAATATAAGTTAATTAATTTAAAATACTTTAACAAAATAACCTCGAAGTTGTTTTTATGTGTGAAATTGTGTTAAATTTCTGTTAATAAATTTTCTAATAAAATCCCAATATCTGTCTGCATTGATGAATAAAATAATTCTAGACCAGTGTTTTTCAAACTGTGGGTCGCGATCCCTACGAGGGTCGCGGAGCCTTACGCGGGGGGTTGTGGGCAATAGAAAAAAGGCAAGTGTTTCCGCCTATACTTACTTTCAGAGCTCTCGCGGCTTCTTTCAAAGTCTTTCAAATAACTAACATATTGTTTGTTCATGGCCTTAAAATTCATTAAGGCGATATGCGAAAAAAATACGGGTGTTTCTTTTCTGAGTATTTCATGAAATACACGGAAAATTTTAATAAATTTTTGGTATATGCATTTTGACTATATAATCTAGGGTTTTGAAATTGGAAAACATGTTTTAGATAAATTTTCCTCGATAGAAATAATTGTTGAAATGAGGTCTTCAAACACACTTTTTCTCCTCGTTTGACGAATAGGAACCATATACAGAACTCAAACATATTTTATTAGGTGTGTTTCAACAATATCTAGAGATTTGATATTTGAAATTTTGCTAGCTATTTTAGTTTTTTTAATAAAAATATAAAACCAACTTTTTTCCCTTTTGCCCTGAATCCGCCCCTCTCGCACTTCGTGATTTTTCGCTTGGAGTGACAGTGACAAAAATAAAATTCGCATAGCGTCTTAACTTCTAAAGCGGTCGCGTATTCAAACAGAATAAAAAACACTGTTCTGGACTATTTCGTTCTCGGTTAATTAAAGTTTAAACCGTTCAGCCAACTGAAAGCATCAATTTCTCAAAGCTTATCGGATCGAACCTTTGAAAATCCGGGGCCTACAGTATTCTATATTTCTTGTAATATCGAATTTAATATTCATATAAATTTATACCAACCATTACTACTTATTGCTAAGCAATATTTAGTTAATCCCCCAGGTGCCAGTGATAGCGAGCTCCATGACCCTTACCAGTTATACTTTCGTATCAAATCGCTCTCCCTTGAGTGAAGTTTACCACAAATTTGTGGTTGACTGGCTGTCTCGGCTTCTTCGATTGACGCTAACGATACGCCTACACGACTGAACTAGCAACAAATATACTTTTTATGCTTCTAATCCGAAGACTTGTACTTTTTACTTACATAGGGGCCGTCCATATATTACGTCACCAATTTGCTCCGATTTTCGACCCCCCCAAAATCATCATATCGTCATTATCTAATGACCCCACTCTCTCACAGAACTGATGTCATTTTCATTATCTGTATATTGTATATCTGTATTACAAAACCAATAGGTATTGTTGTTTAAACAGAGTATTTTTTTCTTTTGGTAAGACTCTCCACCATAGCTGCCATCTATATTTGTATTATCGCATGTATTAATATAATATTTATATATATATTTATTTATGAAACAAAACTAAAACGGATACAACATATTAATTGAAAAAAAATCTTAAATTAAATGGAAAATTTTATTTAGATCGTTGTCGCTGGGGAGAGTACCCAAGAGACTGCCAGCGTTACCTCGTTGAATCGATAGACTAATCCTCTGGCCGAGGTAAGCTCCGGCTCTTGGATCACCAGAGGCGTCGACCAGACGAGACGCGACGACAGTTCTTGAAACAGTCGTCGCGCACTTGGGCCCCATGGTCCCAGAGTTTCAACTCCGAATGGCGCAAATATGTAGCCCTCGCCAAGGGTGTCGTATATTTATATTTATATATTTTATACAAGTTCTGAACAGGTCTCCCTATACGGGATGCAAACTTAGAAGTATCCACTTCAAAAACCCTTATAGCGAAGTTTAGTATATATACTGTCCGTCTGTGGCATAACCAAGAAAGACTCTGCAGATTGAGATTAAACTCAATAGCTAATTTGTACGAATTTACCTATACAGTCGGTATAATAATTAGTAGACCATGTGATTTAGTTTTGTAGCACGTCACTGTTCTGTTACATCCGGTATTCGAATGATATTTCTAAAATTAAATTAATCATAAAACATATAATCATAATTATATATTAATCATATAATCATTTAATATCATTAATCATATGACCTTGATGTGCACCGGTGCAATCAGTGCATCTGAATGCATCAAACAAATGTGATGTGGGGCATGGCATACAATAGAGGGACAATCGAAGGGTGAAGCAGCACGCCTGCGCGGCCCCGCCCCCGGCTGCGGAATTGGCAACTCTCCTTCAATCCGGGTGGCTGGCAGTTCAATAGGAGCTTCTCATTCAGAAACTCTTCACATGTGCTCACTGGTTTCAGAATTATATAAACTGTGATTTGTATTGAGATAGTTAAATTTGTACTGGATAGTTTCTTATTATCATTATCAGTAACAATAACGAGGTGCAATTACTCTTTTCATGATATTCGCAACACTAAATTTTGGCTTCGTATAAGAATCGACCCGCAGTTGAACTTGTGAGCAAAGGCTCATTAAAAATTCTGATCTGGCTGAGTATCAAGTATGAATTTAAGCTTTTAAATCGGTTCGGTAGCCTGTCATTACGTTAATATTTACTAATAGTTAAAAAGAACGTTTGTTTCTTTAAAACAAATACTGTAAGGGTATTTCCTACTGTCCTACGACCAAACTTAAAAATAGTTTGTAAAACCGCTTCTCCCCCGTACCGCGGTTTCAAGGGTAGCATGTTTTTCGAGCGCACGCGCCCCGATATTGATCGCAGGCGCGAGTTTCCCTGCGCGCGCAGCTACATCGCAGTTTTCCCGCGCGGGCAGGGGCTAGCGGGGTATGTGCGGGGCGCGGGGGTCGCACCTCCGAGGAAGGACCTAGCTCCAACCGGGACTCTCACATTACGTAACGCAACACGCACAGGACGGCGCACAAACAATGTGATTTTATTATTTTTCCTCAAATATTTTCTACCATTTTTAACTTTACAATTTAGGATTAGCATCGTGATATTTATTATGCCGCGCGGGTTATAATTTTGCTATCGTTTTAGATGTGTAGTATAGCTTAGTATGAAAATCAGAGCTGCAGTGATATTTTATGTGTCAACAGTCGAGTGAAATTAAGTTGCGCAACTTGTAACTCACAATTAACATTGTAAACTTTTCTTTACACCTGTAAAATGTGAAAGTGTATTATTTTTTGGAAATCGCTTTGTAGTTAAAAATCGATCGAATATTCATGTACTTAATTTTAATAAACTGACATTTATATAATAAAAAAAAAATGAAACTTCTAAATCAAAAAAATACTCAACTGAAAATTTTATAAAAATTTTCCTTGTCTTCTTTAGTTATTAGTTAAATAGACTAACGCCAGATACAAACTTGTACCTAGGACAAGAATATTTAATAAGTACCTACATCACTGCCAACAAAATGACGACCGGTGAGTATTACTACTTTACTATGATCTGGGCCCGTAGCATACTGTTTCATCGCGCGCAACGCCGCTACTTGAATCATCGCAAAAACATCGTGTCACGTTCCTCGCACTTGTGATTCAACTAAGTCGCATCGCGCGCGATTAAACACAATGTTACGGGCCCTGGTATGTACTATAATATGTAAGAATATGTGTAAGCGTATGTCCCAAAGACTTCATTACCCTTGTCGGAGGCGAACCTTAGCGAAACAAAAAATATATACATAATACATAATGTGTACTTAATTACGTAATTATTTATGATTATATATTTTTACAACATCGTGCAAGAGCACTCAGAGAACGGACGACTAGCCGTGCTCGATTTAAACTTGGTTTGAGAAAAGTCAGAAGAATGTTGTGATAATAAAAAAAAAATATTGTAGCAAATAATTGAAAAATTTAGGTTTATATCGTGGTTAAATTTAGCAAGGACTTAACCCTATAATCGAAATTTGACATAGTTTTCGGTCCACGGTATTATTCAAAGATTTCTCTAAATCTGTACAAGTAATAATTATTGTATAATTATATATTTTAACAATCTGATTTTTAGTACCTACCTACAGTTTATTACAGAAGATTTATTTTTATTTCCTTTGTGTTGTGAACATTTTGAACAATTGAAATTTTTTGTGGACAAATTAATGCAATTTTTGTGCCAAAATATAATTTTACAATATGATTTTTAGTACCTACCTACAGTTTAATACAGGAGATTTATTTTTCTTTCCTTTGTGTTGGCAATATTTTGAACAATATTTTTTTTTATGGGCAAAATGTGCCAAATTGATATGAAGCTGTGATACTCGGGCGTACCCACCTAGGTTATAGTATCGGGAGGGTGGGTCAAGAAAATAAAATGACAAGAAAAGTGCAAGAAATAAAATTAATTATTCATTAATAACATAATTGTGAATAAAACCAGAACGTTGATTTGATTCGCTATTATTTTCTAGCAGCTTCTAGCAGAAGTTTTAATATTTTGAACTTTTCAGGTGGGCTATTGAACCCCCAAAACCTCCCCCAATACTTTATATTCTCTGCCCTGGCTATGCTCGTGTTGTAAGCCTGTAACAAATATGGACGAACAACGGAGTCTCACCTAACCATTATGATTCCTTTTTTACCCTTTAGCTATGAAACCCTAATTTAAAATAGCTGTAAATACATACGTATATCCGTTGATGATATGTACTAAAAGTCTGCTTTGCTAATTTCACCGTCAACTATTAACGAGCTGATTTAATTAACATTTTTTTTATACATGTTCTTGTTTATTTTAACAAAGTTGCTTTTGGCAACGAATACTGCATGCTGCATGGTAGTATTTTGAGCACAAAAGTTATAAATTTTCACGCAGACATTTTCTGAGTCTTGGTAGGTACATCTTCTCTACAGTAGGTATGTTATTAAAACAATAACCATGTGTCGTGCTTCACGCAGGATGCAGATCAATATTACATTATGTTTATTTATGTAATACGATCGATAAACATTTCGACATAAATCTCAAGATTTAAGTATATAAATCAGAGACTTCATTCATCAGCTTAGTTCGTCCACTGCTGGACATAAGCCTTTCCAGGACTGCCAGTCCCGGCGGTCATCCTGGAAGAATTTCCCATACTCACAAACGCTGGGCAAGCGGGTTGGTGAGCGCGGTGCCGGAACCCTCGCACCTGTGACGCCGCTACCCGTCACCAGTCTGTTCCATATAAGGCCCGGCTATTAAGGATGGATATACCGCCATCCATCGGGCCCAGGCATGGTGGGCCTCCTGGTTTTTTGCCTGTGAGCTGTCCTCTTACTCTCCCCCGATTACTTCGAGGGGGTCTCCAAGTCCTCCACAGTCGAGGCCGGCATCAGCTCTGCCACCAGAGACTTATTGAAAAGAAAATAGTCTTTCTTAAAGGTAACCTGAATTCCTGCTGTCTTGTATTTTCTTATCCCTTGGTTAAAGTATTAAGTTAGTTAAAGTTTAAGTAATTTGATGTATAGTTTATGTTGAAAAAAAAGACATGATCTTGCCAAGTTTCTTGCCCGTTCTTCTTAGCAAGACTACTCGAATGGGCGGAGGTAGGCATGTGTTTATATATGTAACCTATTACTATGTAGTATATAGGATGGGATTTGGTCGGCCGCCTGGATTCATGCTGGGGGCTCGGTTGGTGATCATTGAACCTTGTTCCTGGTCCCTGGCCGGGTCTCCGGTATGGGTTCGGGCGGTTGATTTTATTTCACCTTGTATAATAATATTTTACCTATAATTTTAATCGTGTATATATTGCTACATAAATTAAATAAACATTTAATCTAGTTCATGTACATTTATTATTTTATTACATATATTTTTATAAGATTAAAATTTGACTCGTGAAACGTGTATTATATATATTGCAAAATAAACTTTTTGAATTTTGAATTTTGAATGTCGGTAGGAAGACTAGGAAGGTAACTAACTCTCCGTGGAGATAAAACCGTCTGTGGGCGTAGATTTTCCAACATACAAAATATTTATTATTTTATACTCCGTGTTGTGCTACGGGTTGGAGCTCTGGGGGGATGCTGCCGAGTGTGAACGTCCTTTCATACTGCAAAAAAGGGCTATCAGAATACTTTCTCATGTACCTCTGGACGAACACGCTAAATCTTTATTCATAAAGCTGAAAATTTTAACCATCACTTCACAATACATCTACAACGTTTCAATGTTTGTAAGAGAAAACCCAGATACATTTCCAACAAAAGCAACTTTCCAATCCTACATAACCCGCCATTCTAATAAACTCCATATACCAAAACATAAATTATCTAAATCCACCAAGTCACTTCCTAATGAAATCAAATCTTGTAAAGAAAACACAACATTCCTAACTAAACTAAGAGCATGGCTACTTAAAAAAGCGTTCTATTATGGTATTAAGGAATATTACACTTCAACAAATACATAATAAACTAAAAAATTTAATACTTAAATATAAGAAAATAATGTAATTCATAAAAATATTTTAATTTGAAGTAAAATGTTTTAATGTAATATTGACGTGTAAATAATTTTATTTATCAATAAATTGAGTTTGAGTTTGAGTTTCTATAAAAGAATACTGACTGACTGATCTATCAACACCCACACAAAACGGTTGGACCTTGGCCAGGAACATGAAATTTGGACTGTAGGTTCCTTAAATGTTTTATAGCTTTGGATCCTCTAAATATCATTAGATAATATATCTTACTTAAGGCGCTACATGCTGCGAAAGTGCTGTCACTTGAAAAAAAAAATCTTACTAGAATAATTATTAAAAATCTGCTCAAGTAAATGCTTAGATATAGCAATGAACTATTTTTAAATAGCATAGTTTTCATAGACAACCACTTTGATGAGCTAACATTTTAACTTCAGCTAAAAACGGCCGCTTTTGGCATAAGTTAATAAACTATAAAAAGACGTTGTTTCTGAAAACTTTGCAATGTAAAAATAGTTCATTGGCATATATTTGAGCAGATTTTCAATAATCATTATAATAAGACATTTTTTTTTCTGAAGTAAAAGCACTTTCGCCTGTGTATTTCTTAACTGGCAAAGGAACACGTGCTGTAACGACGATAGCGCAATTTGTTCCTAGGCGTGAAATTCACATAACGCCCTCGTTAGCGTGTAATATGTGCATTACTAGCAAGTGTATCAAGTAGTTACAAAAATTCGTTGTACAGGTATGGTGGGAAAATTCAACGGTCTTGGAAGAGTACCTCGGTAGCGCACTTATCGTAAAACCAAAAGGTCGCAGGTTTAAATCCTGGCCCAAGAATTTTTTTTTAAATATTTGTTTACTTGAAATTTGTTTCTAAATAATATTTTATAGTTTATAATGCACTTTAATAATACGAAGTTTCCGTGTACGAGGTAGACATCCACTAAGAAGGAATTTTGGGATATTCCCACCTGACCGGGAGAAAAGGGGTCCATCTAGGGGACGTCCACCAGTATCTTTTAAGGTTATAAGTTCAGTAATTCTTCAGTTTTTTCTAAGTCAGAAAAATTCTCTTCAAAATTTTGCATAACTGATTATGATGTATTTATTTATTTATATAGTTTCACAGACTAAATCTAATACACTGTACATTTAAAAAAAAAAAACGGCCATGTGCGAGTCAGACTCGCGTACCTAGGGTTCCGTATTGTGGATGATGAATCTAATTTTGTCATTTTTTTTGTGAATTTCTCAACTGATTTAATTTTCCTGTAATCTTTACGTAAACACATATTACCATGATTTTTTTCATATTTTCTGGTCCACCAGTTTTGGAGATAAGGGCCCCAAATTTTTTATGGTTTTTCAAGGTGTACTCGAAATTATATGCAATTAAATATAGACAAACTACAACAAACTACTCGTTTTTACAATAAGTCGATGAACGGACGGACTACGGAGTCTCACCATAAAGATTCCTTTTGTACCTTTTAGGTACGGTACCCTAAAAAGATAACAAATTAACAATAGAACATTGAAGTCAATACAAAAAGATAACTATAATACAAAAAGAAATAGGTTATAATAACAATTTAAATTTAAAAAAAAACCGGTCAATTGCGAGTCAGACTCGCGTACCTAGGGTTCCGTAATGCGACAGTTTTGGGAATGTTGCCATTTTGTTTTCGTGAATTTTGCAACCGTTATATTTTTCCTGTAATCTTTACGTAAACACATATTACCATGATTTTTTCGATATATTTCGGTCCACCAGTTTTGGAGATAAGGGGAGGGGACAAAGATTTTTTTGTGGCTTTTCGAGGATTTCTCGGAATAGATGCAACTAAATATAGTTAAACTATATATTTTTACAATCAGCTCTTTAATACCTACAATTAAATACCCATATTGTATTTTTATAAAATATTTATTTTACTTCTTTACTTATTTATATTTTTCATTTGTGCTCACCTTTTTTTAAATCGCTATAGTTTTGCTGTAATTGGCTAGTTATGATCTATAATTGACATTTTTTTTCATATTTTTCGGTCCACCAGTTTCGGAGATAAGGGGGGGGGACATACATATTTTTGTGGTTTTTTAAAGATTTCTCGAAACCAGTGCCAGTAAATTTAGTAAAATTATATATGTTTACAAGAAGCTTTTTAATATCTACAATTTGATACCCATATTGTATTTTTAGAATAATATTTTTTATTTTTGTTACTTTTGTTTTGGAAATATTTCTAATTTTTCATATTTTTTTTTAGACCGTGATATGTGAGCAAATTAATGCTATTTTTTGACAAATTTCATGTTTTTATCTTTAACGGTGCTAAAGTTATGAAGCTGTGACATACGGACGGACGGACAACGGGGTCTCACCATAAAGGTTCCTTTTGTACCGTTTAGGTATTACGGAACCCTAAAAACATTAACAATAAACATTGTGTAAGAACATTGTCATTGAGGTTTCATCCTCACAAAACTTTAAACATCCTCGTTCTACATCCGTCAGTCTATCAGAAAAAATATCACAACCTGGTGCCGATACCGAGAGTGCATTGAGCATGGTGACTGCACGAACCAGCTGAGACTCATTACGTGCCACGGAAGTGCCAGCAGAAAATGTAGCCAACAGTCGATGCGAGCGAGCACGGAGATACTTGTTGGGCACAAAAAATCGACAAATTTCCGCGACAAGTTTAGGGCAGTCCGAGTCACCACGTAGTATTCGGCATGCGGTCACCAACAACTCGCCTCACCTCTAGTCTAGAGCATAGTCTAGAGCGTTGAATCTGAGCATGCCTAGCAGGTAATTTGTAGGGTACATAAAGGGGTATAAGCCAAACTTTTTTTTGCACAAAAACAGCATATTTTCATTTCATGCGGACTCCACACGATGGCGCTAGCTTCAATCCTACTGCTGACCAACGCAGTAATTGGATTACACTGGTGTTACGGAGGTCCCTAGCGTTACGTATAACAAAGCCAAGTTTTCGATAACAGTCTACAGCAATAGTCCTGATGTGCTCGTCTTATATGTGTAGTAATGGTGACTTTGGTTAATATAGCCAAATTAATACTGGACACTCGGTAAGCGGTCAGGACCAAGAATCATTTACGTTTTTTGCAAAATACGATAATATTATTTGAACCCCCTAGACGTGTTTAAGAACAACCCCGAGTCCATTATATTATTATAGTCGAATGTATTTTGCAATGTTTTGTTTGTTTTCGTGAATTTATTATTTGCTTTATTTTTCCTTTAATTTTCAAGTATTAAAAAACCTATAATATATCACTATCACTACATAGAAAACGAAGTCGCTTCCCGCTGTCTGTCTGTCCCTATGTATGCTTAGATCTTTAAAACTACGCAACGGATTTTGATGCGTTTTTTTTAATAGATAGAGTGATTCAAGAGGAAGGTTTATATGTATAATACATGCCCGTGCAAAGCCGGGGTGGGTCGCTAGTATACATATATTATTGATTTGGTCCACAACTTGCGTCACATGAATATAGGTGCTTATTTAAATAAAACAGAATAAAAATTATTAATACCACTTGAAGGAGTTATACCCTTTTTTATATATTCTAAAATTATTTTGATACACGGTAACTGCGGCGGCGTGGAGCGCTAGTAGCATAGACAAATACAGCCTACAGACTCCTCATAACAGGCGACCGATTTCTGTCAACACATCTGACTGAACCAGCAGATACGATTTGCCCCTCCAAAATTATATGTTTCGGTAGGCCAAACCAAGATGGCTTCTATATTCATTAAGTTAGAGTCTTCGTCTTCGGGAAAGATAAGTTTGTGGCGCTATACGTAAGATTGGAAGAGTTGCATTATCCCCGTTTCGATTGTTGACAGAATTATTTGTATAGTACATTTCAAATACCATGGCCCGATTCCACTTGAAACTTAACAATGGGGCTCATAATGTTTGCCTTTTGTTATCTAATTTGGAGCACTTCAAATTGGCACGCGTCGGTGCAATCTGTATGTAACTAAAGCGTGACTAAGAAATTTTGGTACTTGAAAATAAAAATACGTATGATTAGTTATTTACATTAATGTTTAATTATAATACTATGGTATCTTTATATTTATTACATGTAACGTCTAATAATTAACAAGTACAGACATTCAGATAACTTAAGTTACGACTAGCTTAATTGATTTACGTTTAACATATAGGTACATTAATTATAAAAAATATAAGATTCATTCGCTTTCTGACATATTTTCTTCCGAACTTGAGGTTTCGCAGGTGTTTATGATGAATGGATACACAGGGTGGGTTAAAAGTCGTTCTCCACTTTGATGACATGCTCACAAGCATTTTTCCAAAGCGTGGGGTTCGTATTGTCTACCACAGTTCTTAAATTTTGAATTACGGTATCACCCACTGTTGGTGTAATGTTCGTCTTACGAATTTGTTTTTTCACATGACTCCAC
This sequence comes from Ypsolopha sequella, assembly GCA_934047225.1. Taxonomy (NCBI): domain Eukaryota; kingdom Metazoa; phylum Arthropoda; class Insecta; order Lepidoptera; family Ypsolophidae; genus Ypsolopha; species Ypsolopha sequella. The sequence continues at coordinate 19,211,208 of OW203996.1, forward strand.
ATAAGCTCTTGAACATGGAGTATTTGTCGAACAATTTTGAGAATTGTCCCTGTATCCTTTTTTCAATGTATCGTGGGTGTCAAACCAAGTCTCGTCCAAATATACAATACTTTTTCCTGACCATAGTGTCGTTTCTGAATATGGAAAGCCCACATCGCTTGATAATAATGTTTGATGAATCTCTGTGAGCGTTGGAACTTCATTTTTAACCGACTTCAAAAAGGAGGCGGTTCTCAATTCGACTGTATGTTTTTTTTATTTTTTTATTTTTTTTGGCGTTGTTACTCCATAACTCCGTCATTTCTGAACCGATTTGAACAATTATTTTTTTGTTTGAAAGAGTGTACTTCCAGGTAGGTCCCATTTTGGGTTTGGTCATGATCTGATGAAGGTCTTCAGAGATAGGCAATGGAACTCCTCAGAAAATGACAGCATACCTCTCGAAATTGAGGTAATCGCTTTGTACCTGGGTGCTGATTACAAGGTATTACTTGAAAATCATCATTTTTCCACCTGACCTTCGATCCTGGCTTCATCACCATATTCACCATAGAACTCCTCAACGGATCAGAGCACATAACTCGAGATTGCGGCAATCACTGCGTTAGGGTGCTAATTCAAGGGTATTACTTGGAGATTACCAGAATACCCATCTGACCTTCGATCCTGGCTTCATCACCATAGAACTCCTCAACGGATGACAGCACATAACTTTGGATTGCGGCAATCAGTTTGTGTTATGGTGCTCATTGCAGGGCATTGCTTGAAAATTGCCAGTGTACCCACCTGACCTTCGATCTTGGCTTCATCACCGTAGAACTCTTTAACGAATGACAGCACATAACTCGAGATTGATAGCAGGAAGCTACTCAAACATAGCTACTTATACTCACTTGAACTTCGTTTCATATTAAAACCACGTTTGCAAGAACTACCCATATTTCACAATTTAACCCAGCAACACTAAAAAATGTGAAATAAAATAAACTTTTAACAAAAAAATAGCAACCGACTTCAATAGTAACAGCAGTCATTCACTAAAAAGTTAATAATAATTCTATAAAGACCGATGGTACCGAAGCAACACTTTTGCCGACTTCTTTCTTCCTGAAACATTATGTTATCTAGAAGTCGGCGTATTTCCTACGATATAGCAACATAAAAACCAATATAAGAACGCCGACTTCTAGATAACATAACGTTTCAGGAAGAAAGAAGTCGGCAAAAGTGTTGCTTCGGTACCATCGGTCTTTATAGAATTATTATTAACTTTTTAGTGAATGACTGCTGTTACTATTGAAGTCGGTTGCTATTTTTTTGTTAAAAGTTTATTTTTTTCGATAAAAGTCGTACACAGTTCTCTTCACAAATTCTTCTGTAAAATTATCAATTTTTGTAAAAGAAGCTTTTATTCGTGTTCGGGGAAGATATCTTGGTCCTGATGAGGGTGATGAGACAATCCTTTTAACTGTCCTTTCCGGAATTTTGGTGAATATCGATGTTTCTTTAATTACACCTTTTTCGCCCATTCGATTTAACAAAGTTTTATAAACACTTATCACCACATCTTGAGCGTCCTTGCTTAAAAATCTTTTCTTACGTTGCTGCGAACTAACTTCACCACTAGACGGGTCACTTATGGATGTTACCCAAGGTCGAAACATTGTTATTGACAGTATACGTGTAATCACTAACGTAGTCAGATGATAACTAACATGAAATATTGTTTACATTCATAAAGATTACTTGGTTAAACGATCAAGATCATTAGGTTGCGTGTAAAATACCACACCGCCAAAGGGTCTGGCCAGGTATCTTTTGTTATCACTAATCCTATTGTTAACACCTAATGACCGTCTTAAGTGGAATCGGGCCATGGTATTTGAAATGTACTATACGCAAGATGTTGAACAATAGACGTCTTTCTGAGCTGTATTGTCTATGGCTAGTAGTTACCTACTCGGGTGACCCTCCCCACCCCGCCGCCGCTCCGCCACCAGTGCTGTGACAGTGTCCAAGCTGTCGTACAATATGCTTTTTTGTCGCTTCCCAAAATTTGGAAAATAAAATTAAAAAAAAGTTTATTATTAAAAAAAATTCATAATCAGTATCGTGAATATAACCCACCTTTGATGGAAGTTGCTGACCAAATCAACATTCTGTATATGAATATATTTTTTTTCATGTTTTTCTAGTTCCCCGTATTATGTGGGCAAATTAATGCAATTTTTGTGCGTAATTTCCAGTCTGTGAGGTCATTTCGAAATTTGCATTATTCTGATCGAATAAGCATTAACTTATCTATCATGCATGATCATGGAACGATGAAAAAAACGAATAATCTCTCATCAAAAATAAAATTATCCTCCGTTAAAAAAATGGACCAAACAAATTTTGCAAGTTGTGGTAATAAATAAAGATTAATAAGTTAGGCGATTAGTGTCGCCAAATTAGCAGCTCGATGTTTGTCGGTACGAATATCGACGGAAACGACATTAAAATAACGTTCATATCAGCGCGCAATGCATAGTGGCTGTTACGACGCTCGCTGCATCCTTGATAGGGTGAAATAGGAGAAAATAATACTTTTCACATGGACGTGATTGTTTGATTGAATAATCCTATGTTATGTTTATAGTTATCAAGTTTATCTATTACTCAAAGCAAAAATGAATTGAATCGACCAAGCCGCTTAGGAACAGTAGGGAATTCAAGCTAAAAAAACACCATTCGGTTGATTTTTTTATTTCATATGGAAGTTTTGGTGGTATGAAAAAGAAAAATGTTGCATATGTTGTCTTAGAGTCGATACACCTTTATACACATTTTTTTCAATATAATAGGTCTTTACATATGAAATTGCCGACATTTTCTTACAGATTCATGAGTTCATAATTCCTGTAATTCAATAGCTATTTCCATTATTTGTTTTTTATTTGAAAGTTGATTTCAAGGTTTTCAATTCTTCAAAAACAGTTCGTCCTAAATGCCATTCATTTCCATGATAAGATTCGTAATAGTTTTTTACAGCTGAGACTTTTCAGAAATTAAATTGATGTTGCTGTTAGCTTAATGTTGTCTCATTCATACACAAAAGAAATGACATAATTTGGATTTGTCATTCCTAAACAAAATGCAAACATGTTAGTACTGAAAATTGAGTTCCCTTAAAATTCTCTATAGAAAACGGCAATTTCATAGGTAAAGACCTAATATTTGGTTTAGCCATAAACGAGGATATAATAAATAGGCTTTAGCAAGTACCCATTTGGCGATATTATGGCACCTTAAGGCGTATGACCACGCTAAATAAGCAACTCGATGTGTGTCGGTACAAATATCAACGGAAATGACATTGAAATAATGTTCATTTCAGCGTGCCTTGAAAAGTGGCTATTACGACAACCACTGCGTCTCCGGCTAGCGCAAAATAGGAGAAAATAATACTTTTCACATGGACGCCATGAACGGAAAAAAAAATTTAACTTATATAAGTCTAGATCTAAAAATTTCCTATATTTTGGTTGGTGAAAAACAGTTTATGAAACTTTAAATTTATTTTTGACTCTATAATGCCTATCATATATTTTTATGAAAGTTTTTGGACTACCCATGTGGGAGGAGTAGGCCTTCAAAGACAGGTCCAAATTGCAGTTGGCGTATTCAGAGCTTACGCAACGGGCCTATTGTGCCTACTCGTATTATTTTGGTGCACAGAAGCGCTGAACTGAGCACCTCTACACCTCTATTAATAGCTCCTTAAATACCAAAGATAAGATAACGTTGAGATTGAGCCTATGTTGAGTGGAATTAAATGAAAGATATTAAGATAATGTATTTTATTTTTATTTATTTTATTTTATTATTTGGGAAACAAACAGTTTTCTTAACACATAATACAAATAACAATAAATCAATCTTAAAACCCAAAAAGTTTCCACATAAATCTTGCAAGTAAATAAATGTATGTGCACGGCATTATAACAACGCAACATGTAATTATATATAATGTAATTGTAAAATTGTTGAATTACGAATGCTCTCCTAAAACACAAATATATTAAAATTTAATAAAGGTGACGCAACGTGAGTGTGACGACCAATAAAATAAACAAGAACTCCTCGCTATCAAATGCGCACGCGACCACAGTGTTCAGTCGCGCGTTGTGCCGGAAAAGCGCGCAGTCGGCTGCTTGCTCGATCTTTACCGTGCTACGCTTAGTTCTCTATACCGCTAACATCCATCCTTCGTAACCAACCTTTCAATAGACAGTTCGTGCGTGAAGCAGCTGCAGTTTCCCGCGTTTTTTCTCATCTTATTCCATAACTCGCACATAACAATCACACTTATGAAGCAATAATACAGCCACTGCCTGTATTGATCGGTGGCTACAAGAGTGGAATGATCGAATCTAAGTAAAGTTTGGAGAAACTGATTTAATTAATGATGGAGAAAAACTCGATTTCTAATAACAACAAAAATGTTGATTACAATGCCATAGAAAAAAGACATTTTCCCAAAGTTATCCATATTCGTAAGTAAAAATATTTTGGTGAAGTTTTCAGCCGCTTAGAATATTTGACTTTCATGTATTTGCATATTTTTACCGCAACCAAGAGCGAGGACAGCTGCATCTTCCAGTGAACTACTTTCGCCAGCTATTTTCATCAAGTAGACTAGTTCCATACATTTTCTTAGTACTTTTCACTTGGTTAAATTTTCAATTCCAAGTTCGTCTACTGAAAAGTTTACAGACTTTTCTCGAAGCATTGTTTTTGGTGTCTTTGAGAAACACAAGAGAACAATGGCATTTCTTTCATATTGATCGTCAACAATCACAGTGAAATTTTTACCCGCAAAAAATACTCAATTGTGTCTTTTGTCTATTGAGATCGTGGGATGGATGGAGCCCACTTCTATATTAGATCACTCTGTCTGTACCTACCTCATCTCTGTCACACGACACCTCTTATTTTTGCTAGCCTTACAACTTGTACCAGGGGGTGTAAATAGATATATATCTAACATAATTTACACCCGATTTACACGGATCATACCTACCTACTAGATACAATTTCCCAAAAACAACGATATTTGGAATATCGTTGCACAAATAACGGATTGTTCCCATCAGCTCAGTAGTCCGATGCAACTTGCAACGGTACACCCTAAATTGTTTCCATCGGCTCATTGGTGTGATGCAACTACAAAATGTATGTATTTTTTCCCAACGGACCACTTGAGCCGTTTGTAAATGAAAAATTGTTCTAACGGTAAAACGTGAGCTTTTAATTATTTATTTAATAGTAAAATAATGAAAACAGGTTTTTACTCGATATATTTCGGCCCACGGTATGGGGCCGTCATCAGTCAAATAATGTATTTATTAGCTTTTAATTATAAAATATATCCTATGATATTTGTAGTTGCATTCGAACAGTGAGCCGTTGGGAACCATTTAGTGCGAAAGAAAAAAGAAGCACTTTATTTTAAGATTTAAAAATAACATATACTATAACAAAACTTAGGGTGTTTGTGCTTGACTATCCCAAATAATGTGACCGTAAAATGCAAGTCGCGACGAGCAGCTATTTTTTATTGATTGCTATCATTCAGGTGATGTGATTACGAGGAGGGATGCAGCCCCCAAATACTACATCTCCATAATTCAATTTAGACAAAACCAAACTTTCACACATTTTAATTCTAACTTCGACACTAAAAGTTGCATCGAGTTGCATCGGATCACTGGGCTGATAGGAACAACCCCAAAAATACACCGGCGCGCGAACAGCTGTGTCGCGGTGTTTGTTTTGTTTTCTGCGATAATGTTTCTACATAGAGCAGGCAGCATATTAAGTATTATAATATAAAATTACCTTTTATGACAAAAGAGTCTTCTCTAGTTGTGTTTTGGCTTGTTTCAGGAATATAGATATGCAAGTCTGGCAGGTGAACGCTATATATCTATTATAGCCACTAGAAAACGGCTATAAGAGACTAGGACTACTTTTGGAGCATTTTACTTGCATTCACAGATTTCGGAAAAATGTACTGTCGTCGAGAAAAACGGCAGTTTTCACAAAGAACTGCTCCACCCTAACGCAACGATGTTCATCTGTATTTGTCATATATATATATATGTCACATATATATATGACAAATGCCTAAAACAAGCCAAAACGCAACTTTTGTAATGAAATGACATGAGATATATGCTGCCTGCACCATTACAAAATTTATTCATAGTAAATGTTATAAAGCTATATTAACACCCGGTACGGTATGCAAGCAATAACTTTTGTCTAGGAGCGTCGGTTGACCTCAGGTCGCCAGCTAGATTATCATAAGTGGTAAATTGCACTAGCACAGTGGTCGGGCGATGGGCACGTCGCGTTGGCCGGGGCTTCCGCTAGTTGTCCTCGTTCGGCAGGTGCGTGTGCGCACGCGCCGAGTGACAGCGCGTCCCGAGGGGCTGTAGGGAACCTGTCACGTTGCGCCTCGCTGCCCCTCGCTGCAATGCCCTGCTTCCTTCAAACTAGTTAGTCGTTATGCTCCCTGCAGGCAAATACCTATGACAGGTGTATTGTTCCGGAAACTGCTCATGTCACTTTTCGCGCTCATTTCCGCATTTCATTGGCGGCGGAACGAGTAAATACTAAGGGAGGCTTTTTTAATATTATTTTACTAATATATTAGGAGCTAATATTTTTTTACGTTATCTGTTATTTTCTAATATTTTTTTGGGGGGCCTGAAGCTATCCTAGGGAGGCTTTAGTCCCAAAGCCCACCCTTTCGCCGCCAAAGTGTAGGTTCTAAAACGGTTAAACGTAGATTACACTCCTTCTGCTTTTGGTAAAATGTACTTGAACAAAACAAACCTAATATATCAAAGATTTTGACTAAAGAGTTCTTCCATGACATTTTGGTACATGCTCTAAGATGACATTCATGTGTGGAATATTCATGTCATGCAGTATATGTTTTTATAAATTGTCTAATGCATTATGGATACGTATCATAATACTATACATATTTTAATACACACATATATTTATCAGTGTCATGCATGCATGAAATCTACAAGGTGTCTTGCAGATATAAGGATGTCGGGATGTCTTTGCCTATATTGACATTTGAATACCTATATATTCTTCTTTGTATCTCAGACTTTGTCAATCCGCAAAATGGTTAAAAAATATACCACGAAAAAGAATTTTCATATCATATGAAAAAAATACAAATTCTTTATATGAACTCGTGGTAGATATGTTAAGTTTGCTTGGGTTTTCGGTATGTTAATAATAATTTAACATATGAAACCATATGAAACATATACAATGTTTATTTTCACATGGGCATATTAATTTGCGATGGTATATTTATTTCTTTTGGAAACATCGCCACTATATTTATGCTCAGGAAGTGCTAACCCTATATTTATACCCTGTATATACCTAATTAATTTACGAGAGATTAATTCCGGTATCAACAAGTACCAGTTTCTTAGAAATCGTAGATACCGGAATCATCAACCTTTCAATCAGCTCAATGGGAAAGCAAGTTCTGCCACCGAAGCGCATCGCCGTACACAAATTGCGATGAAAGCAGTCAAGCAGTCAGGAGTCGGAGTAGGTGAACCTAATCTGACAGGAAATACGCGGTATCTGTCTACCTGTTCGTATTAGTTACGCTGCGTACATTCATAATCAAAACAATACATTTGCATACTTGTTGGGTATGGAATTTGTTATCTCACTGATAGGCCTTGATTGCTGTCGTGAAAGCTGACGGAGAATCAGTTATGAGATTCAGGTTTTCTAAAATCGAGGACTAGAAATCGATCTGTGACCCGATACACATACGAGTACTTACCCGTTATTCATCCTACTATTTATTAATTAAAATTGTTTTTTGGAAGGCCTTAGCCTTCAGTATATTGCAAGAAAAACGCCTTGAAAAGCGCGCGAAATGATTCGTAATGAATCTAAATTTAAGAATATTAAAAAAAATTAACCAACTTCAAATGTAGCAGAAGTCATTCACTGCTTTAAAAGTTTAAAATAATTGTATAATATAAGGACCGATGGTAACGAAACAACACTTTTGCCAACTTCTTCCTTCCTGAAATATAATTTGTTCTCTAGAAGTCGGCGCCTCAAATTGGTTTGTTGATGTTGCTATACGTAGGGAAGACGCCGACTTTAAGATATATGTTTCAGGTAAGTATAAACAAGTGGGACGACGAGCGAAGCGAGGAGGAGCGTGTTAGGTTTACATGTAAATAAATTTGGGGTGCCGAGCGAATATATTCCCAGGCAGATCATGATATGCCCAATTCTACGATGAGCGTATGTGATAGATTTAGTATTACCATTCAAAAACTCTTGGAAAGGGAAGGCCTCCTCTCGTAACTTCTCCTGTCTTAGTAACCGCAAAAAGTATTTTGCTTTCGTATTTCTCCTAAAAATATTTGCGTTTTTTTGCGTTAGAACGTGAGCGAGGGGAGCGTGACTACATCGGGTTCGCGACACTACCGGAGCAAGTGCACCGCAAGTCTGTCAAGAGAGGTTTCGACTTCACCCTGATGGTGGTGGGTGAGTCGGGCCTCGGCAAGTCCACGCTGCTCAACAGTCTGTTCCTCGGAGATCTCTACAAGAACCGCAAGCTACCTGAAGTACAAGGTTGGTTGGTACAATTGCACCAAAAGTTGGCCAATTTTGACGCTGTGTTGTTAACTTGTCGTCGATGCAGAATATAATTATTTTGTACAAGGCTAAAATCTGAAAATATATTTTCAAAATGTTACGTTCTCTTATCATTAGTATTTTGTTCCAAAACTTCCATTTAGATCTACTATTATCCTCAACTCGATGGGCTAAATAGTATATTCTGAATTGCAGATAGGATAGAGAAGACAACAACGATTGAAAAGAAAACAATGGAGATCGAGGAGCGAGGCGTCAAACTGAGGCTCACAATCGTGGACACGCCAGGGTTCGGCGACGCCATCAACTGCGACGACTCCTGGCGCGTCTGCTCCGCGTACGTCGACGAGCAGTTCAGACAATACTTCACGGACGAGAGCGGCCTCAACAGAAGACACATGCAGGACAACAGAGTCCATTGTTGTCTCTACTTCGTACCTCCCTGGGCTCACAGGTTTATATCTGTTTTATTACTTCCCGTTCTATATCTCAAGTACTTTCTCTTGAGGTTATTTTATTTTTCTGATTTTTGGAAGTCATTTCCTCCAAGTTAAATGTATGTAATAGCACGTACCAATACTATTAAACGCCTGTAGGTACGAAAATTACAAAAAGCACCTACAAAGGCAGTTAATGATGCGAGAAACGATTCCTAATTTCTCTGAGTGTAATGGGGTGTGTAATTGTAAACTTTTCCTCTCGAAACAATCTTGCTTTGAAAATAAGAACTTTCACTGCCAATCTTAGTAAATATATTTTATCCAGTTGGGCATCAAATAAATATTCAAATGGAAATATCCTGTCTGTTTCTCTTCGTGTTTAAAAATTCGTTGGTGACCCGTATGATCTATTTAAAGATAGACCCATAAGTGAAGTTTGACACAATTCTCTGTGCCCTAGTTTAGTTAGCTTCTCGCAGACACGCATACCTATCGCCTTTAGAGTCTTAGTAAGGTCATACTTTATATTCTTTGGTAAGGCGAACGAAGGAACGTGCTCTCAGCGGAATATAGGTCGAGCCGGTCAAGGCTAGAAGATAGCGTGTCGTTGCGAAAGTATTTGTATGTTTTAAAACCTCAACATACATTGAGATGATAACATCTATTGAAATTAATGTTGTCAACAATAATGCTAGCAAGCAGGTAGCACAATGGAAGGGCCTTTATCAACCATTGTTAAGAATAATTTAACAATAACTTTTGTTGTGATGATGACACTAGTTACATATAAACTGAACGATTGATATTCTAATTAAAATATCATTGTACGACTGTCTTAATATTACACTTTAATGGGTCTATTGTAATGCATATTCCAAACTAAATATTTCTAGTGTACACCAGTGAAAAATATGTACGCAAACCCAGCTTTGATTCTAAGACTCACAGGTGAGTCATTGATGTAATAAAAAATATATAATAAATAGTGCATAGTGTGTATTGACCAAGTATTTCACTTCTCATCTATCGCTCACTTGTGGGTCTTAGGATCAAAGTGTTTGCGCTTGGGCCTGGTTACTTATCTCTTTTGCTGTCTATACTAACATCTGTGAAATTCTAAATTAAAATGTCAGCGTCTTACATGAAAATTGCCTTTACAATAAAAATCTTACAAAGATCCCAAGCCGCCACCCAATGAAGACGCAGTAGATAAAATAAGTAGTTACATTTCGTACATTTTAAAATATGATGATTAAATTGTCTCTTGTCTACAGTCTCCGGCAGATGGACCTGGAGATGATGAAGCGGCTGCATCGCAAGGTGAACATCGTGGTAGTGATCGCGAAGGCGGACTCGCTCACCGCGGCAGAGGTCAAGCAGCTGAAATTGAGGATACTGAGCGACTTGGATGAACATCAGATACAGGTAACTGAGTACATATCGAGGGCATCAAACTAAAAAGGCGTATCTACAGATTTTCGGGATTCCGAAAATTTCGACTTTTTTGGCGCGAATCTCCATATTTATTAGCTCTTTGATGTTCTGAAAAAGTAACGGTTGCTCCACTGGTATATATATGTAGTATTATGTCTAACTCTACGACGTGAAAAGGCGTTTTTATAATTAAAGAAAATATTTATAAACAACTAGTCGGTACTTTAGATTTTTGTAGATACGCCCTTTCAGCTTAATGCTCTTTTATACAGTCTCCGGTAGATGGTGAAGCAGCTGCTTATCGAAATGTGTTTATTCGACATGCACATTGTTTTTAAATAAAATTGTCATACCTAGGTACAAGTAACTTGTGCTACTTATTGCTTGAATAAAAGGTAGTATGCTAAATAAAGGCTGACGAGCTAAATACTTGTTCTTAGAATGGTTATTGATCGGGAACTTTATCGAGTAACGTGTGGAGACTAATCGGAAATGAAAACCTCCCGTGACCTCACGCAATGCATGTTGAACAAGCTATAGGGTACACCATCACCACAAAGGTCGTGCATATACTTGAAATGCTAACGAACCGTTTCGTTTACTTACCCATACTTAATAATGTGGACGTAGTAAGAACTTCAATATACTATAATACTACTTCAATATGTTTTCATATTGAACGGGTTCTTACTACGAACGATATTTTCTAGGTTTAGACGCGTTTATAGCGACTACAATTTTGCCGAAATATCGATAGGGCACAATGAAAACATATATATATAGCAATTAATGTTTAATAATTTATTTTATTTTATTTACTCTCCTTTGGACAATTTAGCTTATTAAAACAAAATATTTTTTACCAATAAAATTTGTGTAAGTAGTTTAGAAGTTGGACTACATTATAATTTTTCAGATTTGACACAAGTATCATCATCGAGGAAAAAAATCGGAAAGATCAGTAAAATTACGGAAAACGTACGAAAAAACGAGCTTTTTACTTTACATTACTGTACTAGTGCTTTTTAATTTACACTTTTTTTATCCCAGCAAAGAGTTTTTATGTCTAAGAAATGTCTAATTTTTAAAAGATTTGTTCTTTAATTTATTTCAGAAATATTTCATTTTTTAGGACATAGTTTTCATTATTTTGGTATATAAATTAACCATTATTTTTTATGATTTTTTAAGGAATTGTCTGATGACCTTGTCACTTGAGAATTTTAGACAATATACTGATTGTGAAGTGTGATTGCTTATAAAAAAAGTAGTCTGTCTCTGTCTGTCTACTCATCTGTCATCTAGCTGTCAAATTAGTCTGAAGCAAATTATTATAAATTTATCTTGATAGCAAAGGACACATTTCTAAACAGCCATTACTCAAGTGACGTCACACAAGGGCAAATGGAAGTTGCAGCCTTTTCGTAAAAATAATAATCATCATAAGGTTTTTTAGACCAAAACTTCGAAAATACGGCTTATTAAACCTAAATCTCGAAATGGTTTTTGAATTAACACACCTTAACATAATTTAATCGATGCTAATTCAACGTTTTATTTAATTAAGTTATTTATGTTTGTCAACCAAATAACCATTGGTCAATTAATCTAATACATAAATATTCAGTTTATTAAATTTTTTACAATTAGGATGTTCGACGGTTTTGGCACAGAACGGTTTTGGTGCCTTTTCTTACAACTGCACTGGCAGGCAACACGCATGGCGCGGTGAGAGTAAAAAGAAAAATTCGGCCGCCATTTTCCACAAATATTTTATTTGCCTAAACATAGTTGTGCTGAGTTAGAAAAAGGGCCCGAGTTGGTGATGGCGTCGTTTTTTGGTTTAAAAACAAATTGCATTTTGGGTGTTTTGATCAACAATAGTAATAGAATATTGTGTATTATAATCGCCGTAACAAGTGCGGTGCGTTGTTCAATAAAACAAAAGTGCGGGCTGTGCCTTTTCGTGTGTTTTTTTTTAATGTATTTGCGTTATAAGGCTATCATTAAAGCAGAAACGACAGTGACTTACCCCCGGTTTCTGAAAGGCCAATCAATGTTAACAGTAGATTAAAAAATAATTATCTGCGGATTAAGCCCGAAAAAGTGGGAATTTTACATTGAAATCAAAAATTAACTAAGTTAATTATTGATTCATCACTATCCAGACTTCATATATGCTTTATTTTCACCGTTATTTGCGGTTAAAGTTTTTTTAATCTACTGTTAACTTTGATTGGCCTTTCAGAAACCGGGGGGTTAGACAGGCTCAGAATATCCTTATTCTGAGTAGACAGGACAGAACTTTCAGATGATCCTCAATAGAAGAGGATAGTGGCTAACAGATAATAACTTTTAACTCGGACATGGCTGTATGGACTAAGATCCCTTTGCCTTTCCACTTAGTGGAAAAAAAATTAACCAAAAAAAACATAGTTGTGCTCATGTCATGTGCCTTGTTTGTGGTTCTTTTCAAAATGTCGACTTCTAGTTATTTTAAAGAGCCATATTCGACGCCGCCGGAAATCACGGAAATATTGAGGCACGAAATTAAAGTAGCCTGTTGCTATCAAAATCAAAGGAAAAATACATGCTAGCTTTCGAAAGCACGGTTAAGACCAAAAATATTATTGACATCAAAACTTATTCCAACCTACAACTGCGTTTCTAAAGAGACGCTCAGATTGCATTATTTCGATGCTCAGATTGTTATACATTAGTCGGAAATCCAAGGTATTTTCACCAAATGACGTTGAAAAGTATTTGAAAGAAGCTCCGTATAGCTACTGTACATGGCAATAAAGGTCAGTTCTCTATAAGTAGTATATTTTTATGATATTTTAAATTTTACTTATTTTTTTCCTCGCAAGTGTGTTGAAAAACGTCGTAATTCGTATGAAACGCGTGAGCATTGGTCATTTCATTTCATTACACGCAAAGCTCGAATGCAACCTGAGCCCGAAGGGACTACCTTAGCTCACTTATATCATAATGTACTTTTTAAATGTGTTTTCAAAGAGTTCTCGTAATCTAAAGATTACCCATATTGCATAAATGCCTAATTTCAAGTATCTATTTTTAACGGTTCAAAAGTTACGATCCCTTGGCTCACACGGACGGACTACGGAATCTCACCATAATGGATACTATTTTTTTACACCCTAAATAGTTTTATATTAAAACTAAGTACTTCTGTACATATGTACTTAAGTAGTTCTGGGACGTAATTAATCTATAAATGTATTTATGATTTGGGCTTACATAGAGGCCATTTTATATTCCGGGAAGTCGTTCAGTCCAAAAACTAAGAAAATTTTTCGAAACCGCTAAAAAAGCGCGTTTTTAATATTTAGTCAGTTGTGCTAAATTAAGTAACAGACCCGGGGTTTTTATATCAAAACGAGAGCATGGACATACCTATAACTTACAAAAATAAAGTATGCCATAGCCAGCCTAGTTTCTTTGTTTGTATAAGTAACACCTTATTAGAAAGTGCAAAGACATATTATTTACGTTGTGTGCGATTACATTTTCTCTTCTTCTACCTCTATAGACACACGTATAATCTTCGTATAATGTATAATGCAAGATTATCTTTCTATTCCTCTATTGTTATGGTTCAGTAATCGCTTGATAAAAACCTGCGAAGAATGTAATGATAGGCTGAATAAAGTCAGTAACGCCATTCCACGTTTCCCACAAGAAATACGGCTGTGTTGACGTAAGTAAGTATTAAAAAAAGCTATTCTTCAAGGAATCTTCACATCACTCATAGTATGTAACTCGTTGTTATCGAGTAATTGTAGTTTTTGAAGAGAAAACTTTTTTAGGCGCGTTGAGCGATTTTTGGTAGGGGAAGATCTTAAAGATCTTTAATGTCAAAGAGTATAAACTATTACTTCGTAAAGAAGCGACACTCTCCTCCCTCACAAGTTTGACGTTGCCCGCAAATCAGGTACGCGATCGTGTGTATGCAGTACTCAGTAAGCACAGAGTAGGATGTATCCTCTAAGCTAAGGCCATCACCAACAACTTTTTTTAACAGAGATTAAATGTATCCTCTAAGTCAGTAAGGCTTAGTATCGCCAATCGCTTGTTCGCTGCGCGTGCGTGTGTACACAAACAAGCGTGTATGGACAATACGCGCGTGAGAGTTGTAGGTAATTAAATTGGCGGGAATGTACGGAGTGACAGGGATGTGCTAATCCAGAGTAAATATGTTTTTAGAGTAGTGAATCAGATTCGATCTCACACACGCAGACCCGTGCTCTACACGCCACCGCGCCGAGAGTTGTCTGGAGACTCCCCCGATCTTTGCTTAGACGGTGTGTAGAGCACGCATCTGTTGCGTGAGATTGAATCAGAGCGTTTTACTCAGATTCACTACTTTATCAACATATTTACTCTGGCAAAGTTTTCAGTTCTGTCGGCAGTTCCCGTGTTTTTTTTGTTTTGGTACTTTCGCTACAGGTACTTTTAAATGTTGCAAACAATACTCGCTGCAGTCAATTCAATCAACAGTCACGCTGCTTTGCTGTTGATGACCTAATGTTATTATTATTAGAAAAACTACTTTGATTGCGTTCCGTACCGTACACAATAGGTATGACCCTCTCGTTACAATTTTGCTTGGTTAGTTGTTTTCTAGTATATTGCTCCTTACCTAAAAATAATGAAACCCTATTCACAAGTATAAAATTACATTATAAAATTAATTATACTATTAAATTATAACCATATATGTATGTGCACTTTGTACCGAGCGACTGACGTTTGGGCGTGTAGCATAGAAAGTTTTAGCGTCCCTTTTACTCCATATGCGAAAATATCCTCAGTGCGAGTGGGACGGATTCGTGGAAAAGTAGCAAAAAGTCGGTTTTTTATGTACTAAGCTATTTTGTCAAAAAGATTTCCAAGGAGACCTTACAAATACATAATATCCACATTTTGAATGCAATTTCACAATGAAATTAGTTGGGATTTCAGAATAACAGGAAAAAAAAGAACAATTTAGAGGTCTTTTCGGAATTAAATTCTATCGAGAAAATTTTATCCAATCGCGTTCTCCGTCAGTGAGAATCTTAATCAATACTCAATAAACATTTACCCAAAAATGAAATACGTAGATGACGTTATAGAGTAAATGGATTCGAAAAAACCCCCTTTTTTTGGTATCGCCTTTATCGCGCGCGACGCCACTAGTTGAATCACAAGTGCAAGGAGCGTGACGTACTGTTTAATCGCAAAAACACCCGCTGCTGCACCCGTAGTATAATGTTTAATCGCGCGCGATGCAATTTAGTTGAATCACAAGTGCGAGGAGCGGAACATGATGATTTTGCGATTAAACAGTACTTCACGCTCCTTGCACTTGTGATTCAACTAGTGGCGTTGCGCGCGATAAAGGCGACACCAAAAAAACTTTATGCAACGGGCCATAGTCAGTATATAAGATGATTTTTTGTTTATATAGCCTAATTCATACTGGAGACTCGGTAAGTGGTCAGGACCAACATTACAAAAACGCAAAATTGTGACTCGGAGTTGTTCGTAAATTAGCAAAGGGGCACAAAGTTTTTTTTTAATATTCTGCATAAAATGTCATTGAACCTTTATCCTGACCACTTACCGAGTCTACAGTATCAATTTGGCTGCATAAATAAGTCACCTTATATGTAATCGGCCGTTCTCCAGCCTTTCGCGTAATTTATGTAATGTAGGTATGCCGTGGAAATAAGTCCTACTCGAACGCTTTTGTTTCGTATCTGGCTATCTCGCTCAAGTGAAAAGCCGCGCATGGAAAACCTCAGTTATTTTGACATTTTTCGCAACATGTTTACGTAGTGTAGGAAAACTATAAATCGTATCTAAGAAATGTTTTTTTTAATAATGTTGTGTGATGTTTTATTATGATTCTGAAATATGTTTTGTCATTGTTGTCTCTAATTTAATCACAATAGTGATGATACGACAATAGTATGTGATGATTCGCTTCTTGAAATTCCTGATCTTTTTTCTGAAGTTACTATAAAAATTTACTGCAATTGTAATTTTAATATTTACTATCATCTAAAGTGATTGATAATGCCAAACCCTGTTTTTGCCCGATTTCCGAACTGCGACGCCGCGAAAAATTGGCATTTTTTGGATTCGTTTTGCTACGTTTGATAAATTAGTATAACATTTTCGGAACCTTTTTCTAGAATTCTGGAATACAGAAACGCGATTAAAAATCTTTCACTCGATAGAAATAATTATTAAAATTAGGTCTTCAAACATACGCTTTCTCATAGTTTGACAAATAATTATCGTGTAAAGACCCCAAATATATTTTATTACATGGACTTTAACAATATCTACATTTTGGTAATTGGAATTTTTCTTGTCATTTTAGTTTTTTTTTACATAAATAAAAAAAGCAATATTTTTATCTTTCTCCCTGAATTGGTCCCTCTCGCACTGCACGTTTTTCCGTTTTGGAGTGACACTGCCCGTGGAAACTCGATGCCTCACCTTAATACTTACTGTGATGGTTCTGATAATTATTAAATTGCTCTAGGTGTACCAATTCCCCGAATGCGACAGTGATGAAGACGAAGATTTCAAGCAACAAGACAGAGAGTTGAAAGCAGCAGCGCCCTTCGCCGTCGTGGCCGCAAACACGACGTTAGAAATAGGCGGGAAGAGGGTGCGGGGCAGGCAGTACCCGTGGGGCATTGTGGACGGTAAGTTCGTGATTAGGAACTGCCTGACGAATTTCAGTCCAAGTGATATCTGCTATTAAGGCCTCATACGTATATACTGGGTGCTAATATAATGTTGAGGAAGCCTCGTCCATACGAACAACTTTTACTATGGAGCCAATTTAACCCTCGAATCGTGAAAAAAACAGCTGTTCCATAGAAAAGTGACATAGCTATTCGACCAAAATGTATGAAACAACTGTTTTTTTTTCTCGATTTCTCGATTTTTTTTACGAGAAGTTGTTCGCGTTGACTAGTACTTTTTACTTGGTAATTTTTTATATTTTAATTTTACTTAGTATACAATGTTAACATATTTACTTAATTAATTTATCTTGGCACGTATTTGTTAAAACAAAACACCGGTCAAGTGCGAGTAGATTTCGTGCTCTGAGGGTTCTGCACCGTTCTAATAAATTAGTAGACTCAATATGTACTTGACCAACTTAGTTTTGTAGGTAAATGTAAGAGACAAAAATTTTGTTTGCTAATTTTTGTTACAATTTTATTGAGTCTACTAATTTATTGGAACGGTGCAGAACCCTCAGAGCGCGAGATCTACTCGCACTTGACCGGCTCTTTTGTTTTAACAAATACGTGCCAAGATAAATTAATTAAGTAAATATGAATTATTCCTTCACTTGTGCCCTTTGAGTAAATTCCTGGAAGACCTTCTTGTGAAGGGAATTTCAAGTTTCTAGGTCAACTGGAAGTGCCCTATAGGTTCCTTCACTTGTCCCCTTTGAGTAAATTCCCGGAAGACCTTCTTGTGAACGGAATTTCAAGTTTCTAAGTCAACTGGAAGTGCCCTATAGGTTTTCATGGTGAGCTAATTTGTATAAAATTGATTGCGTAAAGGGCAATAACTTCTTTTTAAAAGCACCTTGGGGTTGGGGCCCTATACTTCTGTAATACCTCCGTATTAGTTTCAACTTATTATCTTTCTCGGGCCCCGAAAATAAGGGTCTTGACAGACGGACAACAAAGTGATCCAATAAGGGTTCTGTTTTTTAACCCTAAATATACTAATTATTTTCAGTGGAAAACCCCCGACATTCGGATTTCACAAAGCTCCGCACCATGATAATCTCCACGCATATGCAGGACCTGAAAGATGTAACTCAAGATGTCCACTACGAGAACTTTAGAGCGCAGTGCATCTCGCAGATATCACAACACGCCATGCGGGAGCGTGGGTAAGTGTCGCCTGAACGTTTACAACTACCCACACAACATGGAGTAACACAACATGTCTACGTCGAGTACGAGAACTTTAGAGCGCAGTGCATCTTGCAGATATCGCAACACGCCATGCGGGAGTGTGGGTAAGTGCAACGTTTACAACTACCCACACAACAAGGAGTAACACAACGTGTCCACCACGAGAACTTTAAATCGCAGTGCATCTCGCAGATATCGCAACACGCCATGCGGGAGCATGGGTAAGTGTCACCTGAATATTAACAGCTACCCACACAATAAGACGTCACATAACATGTCCACTACGAGAACTTCAGAGCGCAGTGCTTCTCGCAGATATCGCAACACGCCATGCGGGAGCGTGGATAAGTGTGACCTGAATATTTACAACAACCCACATAACATGACGTCACACTATATGTCCACCACGAAAACTTTAGGTGCATCTCGCAACAGATACATCACGCCATGCGGGAGCGTGGGTAAGGTGACATGTCCACTAAGGGAGAAATATAGACATCTCGATGTCAGCAGGTATCGTTTTGAATATATCTTCTATGCTGACGTTGCAATAGGACCTGTTAGTTATATAATGAATAAATGTTTGTCACAGGAAACTAAAGCGAGACTCGATGGGTAACAACAGCGACCTCCCCTTTTCAGACACCGACCGACTACTGCTGCAAAAAGATGAAGAGGTTACATTTTTTTTTTCTTATATAAGGTTAAATTAATGGGTTATTCCACAAATCCCCATTGTCAATCCCCGACAATGGGGATTTGTGAACTTTTCTTCCACTAATCCCCATTGACGGCTCATATAGCCCATGATGGGGATTTGTAGACAAAAAAGTCACAAATCCCCTTAAGCTTAAAAATATAAACATTGAAATTAAAAATCACAGTCTTTATTTCTTATGGAGGTAAATAAAATCTTAGTGTTACACTCACCACTAAAATCACAGATTATAAATGTCATATTATATAAATAAAATCACAGATTTACCATTATTAATAAAATCACATATTTTTACAATTCCTTAGTATCTAAACAAAATCACATTTTCACCATCATTAATCAAATCACATATTTGTAAAATTTCTGATTGTCTTAATAAAATCACATTTTACAATCATTAATAAAATCACAGATTTACAATCATTAATAAAATCACAGATTTACAATTATTAATAAAATCACATATTCTTACAATTCCTTAGTATCTAAATAAAATCACAGTTTTACAATCATTAATAAAATCACATATTCTTACAATTCCTTAGTATCTAAATAAAATCACAGTTTTACAATCATTAATAAAATCACATTCAATTCTTACAATTCCTTAGTATCTAAATAAGATCAATGGCAGGTGTTTCTGGATCAGATATAATTTTTTTTAGGTTGTCCAATCTCATAAGAATTTCGTTTCCGGCAAAATCAGGTTCACAGACATTGTGTCGTTTTTCTTTTACGATTTGGTCGTCCTGAAAGTTTTTATTAAAATTGTAAATATATGTGATTTTATTCATGATTGTAAAGCTGTGATTTTATTTAAATAATAAGAAATTGTAAAAATCTGTGATTTTGTTAAATAATACGAAATTTAATCATCTATAATTTTAGTAGTGAGTGTAAAACTAAGATTTTATTAATTTACCTCCATAAGAAGTAAAGACTCCGTGATTATTAATTTCCATGTTTTTATTGATTTTAGGCTATATGAGCCGTCAATGGGGATTAGTGGAAGAAAAGTTCACAAATCCCCATTGATGGGGATTATCAATGGGGATTTGTGGAATAACCCAAATTAATCTAGTTGGCGAAATTCGAAACATATAGAACATGTCCATATGAACAACTTTTTCTATTAGAACTGTGCAAAATTTTTGAATTTTTTTTCAACTTTCCATACTGGACCAGTCAGCTGATCGGGACAATTTGTATGGGAGGAAGTGAAAAAAAGTTACGAATTTCGCTTAGCTTCTATACAAACAGTTGTTCATATAGACTAATGTTTTGAGTTTCGCCAACTAATATTATTTAACCTTATATACTCAGTATTCTTCGTTGTTATGAAAAATTTGACAAAACAAAACGTTTATTTTTCCAGATTCGGCGTATGCAAGACATGTTAACGCAAATGCAAGAAAAATTAAAAGCTTCAGACAAAAAACACGACAGTATTATCGACGTTTAGAACTAGGAATAGACTGCATTATAGCCGACTCACTAATGTTAAGTAGTTACATGAAACCTCTTTAGAAAAGTGGGATGAATTTAAAACTTTGTATGCATATTGCATCTCTAATATTCATTTGTAAATTCTAACATCAGCAAAAATTGTACACTTTTTTTTTAAATTTGTAAGGTGACACTTTACTACACAACCGAATAACATAGAATTTTATAGATCATTTTTATTGTTGTAGAATGAATTTTCGTAGTAAATTTTAATAAATAGGTAAGCATTTTCTCAATGAATAGATATAGCAAGGCAAACTATAAGCATTTATTCAACTGTCTTCTTTACTCAATGTCTTTCATCTGCTACATTGGCTGCCTGTATTATCGTTATTTCTTAGAGATATAATTTGCGTAAGGTACCTAAGAAACTTATTCGTAAAAGAATTATGTTTACACACCAGTTTTTGTAACATACTGAATAAAGTCCCGATTTTATTTTATTAACATACAGCTAATTCCCAAAGAAGGCTTTCTGGTTTGACTAAATACACGAAAAATATATTTACTGTTGCTACCTACAGCACAGTGTGGATACTTGTGTAATTTTCTGACCAATAACTCATGTGCAATAATAACTCTCTGATTTTATATAATAACGATGTGGTTTACCAATAAAATTCATACTTTATTAACACTATTGCTATTTTATTTTTCTAGTAGCTTTTTGCACACGCATGATAAGTGTAACTACCAAAACTTATTTTGAAATGTCCCTCCACACCAGTGTTGCCAGATGACCGACTCGCATTCTCCCAAAATCTTACCCAGAATCCCCACAAAATTCAGGATTTAAAGAAAAAAAAAAACCCACAAAAGGCAAATATACAATTTGTATATGAAATACAAGTCTATATATGTTATTTCACCAATAGTTTTCATTACTGAAAACTATTTGGACTTCATTTAAAATTAACACATCCAATAGGCGCGGTAGTGTCGTTCATTTGGCAACGACACTACTGGTAGTGCGGCTGGTAGTGTCGCTGCCAGAAAATGCTTCTGAAAATGTATACCATTCTCAAACGTTTTCCTCCTAAAGACTAAAAATACCCCGAATTTGCAAGGATTCCCCCATCTGGCATCACTGCTCCACACTCGAAGTTAATCTTGTGTGTATGTATATGTATACCATAGAGGAAAAAAAATATGTAACTATACTGAGCTGAGCACAGATATTTGAATGGCTGAAAGGTCCGTGACAAAGGAGTATCGAACTAAAATTTTATGGAAACATAAACTCGCTTAAAAATTGTCGCCACCATTTATGTGCCCAGGTGGGCAAGGCTTATATTTATGTGTATTACGTTGATCAGTTTTGCGCTGCGCAATGCGCCGTCCACACTAGTGAGAACAACAAAATAATAACAAAATGCCGGGTTGCACCGTAAAATGGTGCATAAGCAACTCGAGTATATTGCATAAATTTAAAACCAAAAAGTCTAAAAACGAAATAACCTTATAATCGTATGACACATTACCACGTACTCAGATAAATCTGAGACCACGTACAGTGCTTATTACATTTTCGTCTCTAATACAATAACAAAGACTACGACAGAGTCTACAATGTGGTGATTGTCATCGTCCACATCAATGACAGTCACGGACCGAAAATAAAGGACCTAAATATATTTAGGTTGCATATATGCAAACCAATGAGGTTTAATAACTGAAGAGAAGATAAGCATTCTGTTTTTTTTTAATTTGTAGGACCAAATTGGTTTTTAAAATGTTTTATATATGAATTCGATTCCAAAAAGTTTTTTTTACATGCAGTTTATAGGTTTTCTAAGGATTTCTGTCAATTGCCAAAGTTGGATCAAAATATTTATTTGTTCTACCCTTAGAATAAGTTCTGAGGTTCTATTTGACATATGGTTTTACTTTTAGTTTTCCTGTTGATCCAACTCGTCGTGATTGACATGATTATAATGATTATGATTAATATTACGATTATTGACAATAAAATAAACTTTTAATAGAAAAATAGTAACCGACTTCAAATGTAACTGCAGTCATCATTCACTATAAAGATAAAAAAAATTATATACTAACCGATGGTACCGAAATAACACTTCTGATTACTTCTTTGAGAACCGCGATGTCCTACCTCTCTAAGGGACAGGTGTGAGTATAATAAAATATGTATATATATATATATATATATACATTATATACTTAACATTAGTAAGCTTGTACTTCATACGATGTCTTTGAATGTAAGAGAGATAAGAAAATTATAACGTGTCATTTACTTGTTACAAATGAACAGTACTAGGTATTGTTACTAAAAAACTTGTAATAAATATTTAATTTCATGGATATCTCGTAAAACAGATGAGTGTAACACTAAATGTAGATTCGTATAACAAAATTGCGAGGGTTTATTATTTTAATTTTTAGTTGGTTCGATTCCCGAGTGAGACAAGCGAATTTTAGAATATCTTTGAATGCAGTTTTGTTTCTTTTAAAAAATAAAGGAATGTTTCCTTTCAGTAAAATGAGCTAACTAAAGGATTTAAGGTGGTTCCCCTCCAGGGCCCTTAAATTTTTTCCACCCTATATATATAATATATGTATGTGCAATTCCATGTTTGCTGCAAATGGTGGAGTTCTTTTTTGGACTCCAACCAACCAGATCCAGAGCGAATTTGTTAGACCAAATGGCAATAAAGTTACCTTTTTTGACAAAATTTGTCAGGTATTATATAGAAAACGTAATTCATTCATTTCATTATAAATATTCAGGATAAATATCGTTGCGTATCGATAAGCGTCCTATCCTTTTCTTTCTTTATCGAAAAGACAAGGACAAAATGCTTAAGTTAAGTTTAGCTCTGTCAAATAAGTTAAGATGTGCTACACCAAATCTACATCATTAAAACCTCAGACGTGGCTGTATGGATTTAGTTTCCTTTTGCCTTGTCACCCATAAAGAAAAAAAAAATACTAATTTTTGTTTTGTTTGTTTTGTTTTTCACTTGGTCTAAGGAATACAAATATTCTAAGGTTTTTCAACATGGTTAATCCGTGTGTTGTGTTTTCTTGTCAAAATATAGCCACACACCGTTTTCCGAAGGATGAATTACGTAGAGAACAATGGATACAAGCAATTAAATATGTTAGGCCTGGATTATCAATAACAAAGAACTCTCATATATGCTCAGCTCACTTTCTTCCAACTGATATCGCTGTAACGCCAGCATATTGGAAAAATTTAGGTAAGTTACTTACTTAATCTCCTATTGGGTCTTTCAAAATTGCCTACGTCTGACTTAGAGTTAACCTCAAAGAAATTCCTTATTATGGAGTCAACGCTCAGGAGTTTTTCTAAATAAAATAAACGTAACAAGAAAATAGTAACCGACTTCAAATGTAACAGAATGACCTTGGTAGGGCCAATAGGATTGCAGTACCCCACTTCCTCATGCCCCAGATATTGAACAATAATGACTTTTTTTGGGCTGTATTGTCTATGCCTACGATATATAGCAACATAAAAACTGTGAATGACTGCTGTTCAAAATGAAAACTTTGTTTTTGCAATAAAGATTTTTTTTTTTTTAGTAGCTCCTTATTTTCGTTTTCGCAAGTGCTGTAGCATGATGTTCAAATTGATGTTCAAATGACGTGCCTAGGTCTAAGGAAGCGGAATTGTATGTCGCAATTCACTCTGTAGCTGCCCTAGTCTGTCGTCCGTATTACCGTCTAGCCGGATGTTCCATCTCCTCCACTTAGTCTCGGGACTCGTTTACCGACATCTTCGACTGCAGTTCGTTGTCGAATTTCGAGGTTCGGTACACGATCCACAAGAGACTCCATAGCCCGCTTGCCGCGCGACTTTTAGGCATAAGTAAGGATAGGCATTCGACATTGGTTGAATGTCTTGGTCTACCCCTCTACTATATTTTAATTTATCGTAGCTTTAAATTACAGTTTTAGTACTTTTTAATTCATTATTTAATAAATACGAATAGATTTACGTGAATTATCTCGCTATATGTGACATGTTTCAAATTTTTTCCGAATTCATTTTCAAGCGAGCGAGTGTCTGTCGTCAACGGACGCAGTCACTGCACTGATGCGATAATACAAATATAGATGGCAGCAATGGTGGAGAGTCTTACCAAAAGAAAAAAAAAACTCTGTTTAAACAACAATATTACTTTTGTAAAACAGATAATGAAAATGACATCAGGGGCTCTACCGCGTAATTCTGATTTGTATCAACTTCAAGCAAATGCATGCGAATATCAACGCGTGCAAAAGAGATGGCATGTTTGGCGGGCGTCATCGCACGCACGGCAAATTTCAATCTCAAGTTGATGTTGATGAAAATCAGAATTACGCGGTAGACCCGCGGATCTTTGCTTTGCTTATAAATAATCAAAGGCACCGATGTAAGTCTATCCGTATTTAAATAATTAATTATGAATTCAACTTGCAGATTTTTTTAAGTTCTCTCTTTTTATAGGTCGTGCTCGAAAAATAATAAAGAAGACTGCGATCCCTTCTGTGTTCCCATGGGCCCCAGCTTCGCAGAAACAACCATCGCAAGATTCAATCAATTTTGATCCAACAAGAGTACACGCAACTTACTCTAAAAGTGTGTGGCTATACAATTACTATGTAAGGTACATTGGGGTAAGGTCGGATAGGTTTTCATCAACTAGGGGTTGTTTTGTCCTTTAATCACGTAGGGTTTAGGCCACTTTTTAACCCCCCTTAGTGATACGTCGTGAGGTTTAAGGCTAAAACAAAAGGTTAAAACAGTAACGGGATGTATAGGTATACCCCGTAGTCCATGTTAGTCATATTTAAGCAGTACGGTCATCGCAGCATTTAGTGCAATCGACATGAATGTCGTTAAGGTTTTCCCTGGCTAAATTGTATGAGATACTGCCATTTGGAGCGGTACAGCCAAGGCGTACTCCACTACCTCAAATGTGTTTGTATCTGAAGGCCGCGCACGAATAATAAAAAAGAATTGACAGTACGGCCACAGTATAAGTATTCATCTTTGTCTCTCTCTCTTTGTTTTACCAGGTACGATAGCTCTTGGTTTATGCCATCTTGATAAACACCATCAACGGGGACGATGGCACTGCGATGGCAATTAATCTGTGCCAACGTCCCCGTTAGAACTAACACCGGGGATGATGGCACTTTATTTGTGCCAACGTCCCCGTTGCGGATCTCACCGGGGACTATGACACTTTTTTTCCCATCCTCCCCGGTACCGGGGATGACCCACCGGGGAAGATGGTACCAAGCTCAAATTTCGTATGTGAAGTTTTGTTTCCCTCCGTGGTTTTCGAAAATCGGCAACCGCGCCGGAATGTGTTAAAATATTTTCAGAATCTGTAACATACATTATATTATATGTACCAGAGGGGTAGGGGTAGGCAGAGACTTTCATCTGCTACGATCCAGACATTCCACATCCATCAATCTAGTCATACAAGCTGTTTACGCCAATTCCTTGAAAATTAAAATACGCGCTATACTCAGTCGTTCAACTCCTGGTATACCCTTTCCTTTCCCACTCACGCATCAACTACTACGCACCGAGTGAGAGAGAAGATCACGCCGTTATGTTGGCGACGTTGCAAAAGTCTACTGTGTGACAACATAAAGAAAAATTCTCTTCCGCAAATGAACCTTCGACGCATGATTGCGTCTCCGCAATAAGAAATATAAAAAATACACAAAATAATAATTTCCGCGTCTCAAAAAGACTAACAAACAATAAAGTGCTCCATCAGTGTTCAGTTTTCATAAGGGTATAGCCGGCCGGCAGTGTTAGTGAAGACTTCGGACCTTCAGAGGAGTGAAAACCAACGGACCCTTTGTGCTGGTTACCAAAGGTGCAGGTGAGTCCTTTTCACTTCTGTTCTGCTATCTTCTTTCAAATCCAAAAGCAGGACAGTTTCCTCTCACCCCTGATCGACTGAGTAAGCACATTATTTTATTTAGATACATAAACCGCGATTTTAGCTACCGCTTATACAGTCCACTTAATAAAAATAAAAGACCGCTAACCGCCTAAACATTTTTTGGACCATTCGAGCAGGATAACTATTACCGTAGTGATAACATACCGCATTTAAAACCATAATACTTTATACTTTCCGTACTTATTACGCAAATAAAAATATTCTATCTTTCGTATATACCTACCTACTTACTCTTACATATTTATCCGGGTACCTAGACTTGCTAAACCTACCGTGGTATACATAATAAGCTGCATTAGTGAGTTATACATAATAGTTTCGTGTATACCTACCTAGGTACTTATTTATTATAACCGCATACTATTTGCCTACCGAACCTATTTTCATTAGAATCGGTATTTAGCACGTTCCATTCGTCATTTCTTCACCATGGCCGCTAAAATAAAATTATTGCAGGCTAAAAACAATGCTATATTCTCTCGATTGACTAATCTACATGATGTAGCTCAAATATTATCAAAAACAAGCCTAGATCTTCGTTCCGCGGAAACATTCATGGCGGATACCGAAACATTAGAGGTCATACGTAAAGAATTCATTTCAAACCTAGACACTATTAATGAGCTAGGCTTTGAGGAGAACCCAACTTTTGTGCCTAATTATCAGGTTCTCAATTCATTCGAAGATATTTATACTAGGATACAAAGAATGCGTCATCGCGTAAGCGAGAATTCGTCGCAACAAAAATCACACATTTGCGATAATAAAAGTGCGCATCAACTGGTCAAACTACCCCCAATTAACATTGCTTCGTTCGATGGAAAGATTGATAACTGGCCCATATTTTATGAATCGTTTAAAGCGAATATACACTTGAATATATCATTAACTGATGCTCAAAGAATTCAGTATTTAGTCGGAAAATTGACTGGTCCCGCATTGAATATAATCGCTGGCATCATTCCATCAGGCGAAAATTATCTTTCTATTTGGGAAAGCTTGGTTAAAAAGTACCAAGATAAAAGAGCTTTAGGGTGTCATTACATGTCCATTCTTTTTAATATCAAACCCGCGATAAATACTCACGCTTCTTTAAATTCTTTTGTTGAAACATTTGACGCCGCCATTTCTGCTTTAGAAATGTTAAAATTTGACGACTTGAAAGATTTCATTTTATTAAATATGGCAACGCGTAAAATTGACGCAGCTACCGCACATGCCTTTGAAACATTTATCAGAGATAAAGAAATTCCTTCCTATAAGGATTTCATCGGGTTCATTAAAAGCCAAGTAAAAATATTAGAGAGGACTGTTCCGTCGTCATCTCAATCAAACCGCGCTCCCGCGTCAGTGGAATCACACCTTTATAATAACGCAAAACCTACTCGTTCGCGCAATGCCTACCAATCGCAAACGTTTCTAACAAGCGATGGCAAAGTCAAAGGTGTTGAACATTGTTTAATGTGTAACAAGTCTGATCATCAGCAGTTATATAAATGTCTCGCGTTCAAATCGCTTCCCGCCAAAGGTCGTTTCGATTTCATTAAATCAAAACGAGGATGTGTTAATTGCCTTAGTTTGTCGCATACCGTTTCGCAATGTAATTCTACGTACACTTGCAAATTCTGTAAAAAGGCTCATCATACTTTGTTGCATTTGGATAATAATAATAACAGGGTTCCTGCGCAACAACACACACCGCTCGCTCCCGCGCTCACCGTGAACACGCAGTCGTCACCCGCTACCGCTGCCGCCGCCGCCGTCGGGCCCACTGTGGTGTCGTCGTCTCGCTCGCACTCACAGGCGTCAGATGGAGAAACATACACTCCGTCAAATGTGTCACTATGCGCTCACGCTCGCTCCGTAGAAACTCAGTTTCACAATATAGATTCGCCTCGTACTACGATATTACTTTCGACCGCTCAAGTAAACGTTCTAAATAATGATAAACAAAATGTTTCTGTGAGATGTTTAATTGACAATGCTAGTCAAAATAACCTAATTACGTCCGCATGTTGTAAACAGCTTAATTTAAAACTTATTTCTCTCTCGAATTCGTTTATTAAGGGCGTCGGGTCCGCTTCACAAACGGTTCGTGGATACGTTCAATTGCTTGTGTCCGCTAAAGATAAAAAATATTCTTATAATATTACCGCTTTGGTTGTTGATACCATAACGGACCGCATGCCTTCCGAATATGTTGACACGACTGTAGTGCAGCATTTGGTTGACTTACCGCTCGCGGATCCACTTTGGCACATTCCGGGTGAGGTCGAGTTGATACTCGGCGCTCAGCTGTTTCCGCACTTGTTACTAAGTGGTAGGGTTGTCGCTCCACCCTCACCGTCTGCTATTGAAACGGTATTTGGTTATGTATTAATGGGTGACGCTCCCATCACCGCTTCCAATATTAATAAAAATGACACCGCTTCCGAATTTCAAAACATAAATACCGCTACCTTCTTTACGTGTTCTGGTTACACAGGGATGGGTGACCGCTTCAATGACCTTCACCTTGATAAAACTTTGACTAAGTTTTGGGAAATGGAGGAAATGCCTTCCAAAGGGTTCATTAGCCCCGAGGAAAGTCAATGTGAGGAAATTTATAATTCTACTGTATCACGTGATTCTACTGGTCGATACTGCACCGCGTTACCTTTTTGCCGCGATCCGTCAGAATTAGGAGATTCTCGCTCCGTAGCTGTCCGCAGACTGCTTTCGTTGGAGCGCAAACTTCAAGACCCGGAGCTGAGAGCCAGCTATAATGAGGTTGTACAGGACTATATAGATAATGATTATCTTTCCGAGGTACCACCTGACAGCAAGGATTATGCACAAGGCTATTTCATTCCGCATCATCCCGTCGTTCGACATGATAAAAAGACTACAAAGATTCGCATGGTAATGGACGCCAGTGCTAAATGTCATAATGGTGTCTCATTAAACTCCGTTCTTCACACAGGGCCGAATCTACAGGCGGATATTTTTATCCTCCTACTTAATTTCCGCTTATTCGAAATAGCCATAGCTGCCGATATAAAACAGATGTATCTCAGAATTCTTCTAAAGCCTGAGCACCGCAAATATCAAAAGATTTTATTCCGCTTTGACCCCTTGCAACCTATACGAGAATTCCAGTTTAATCGAGTCGCGTTCGGTTTAAAATGCAGCCCTTTTTTAGCTATGCGCACTGTGCGACAGCTAGCGGCTGACGAACGCGATCATTTCCCGCGTGCTGCGGATGTGGCATCTCATGAATTATATATGGACGATTTGACAACTTCTGTCCCGACGGTTGATGAGGGAAAATCTCTTTCACGTGAACTCATTGACCTATTCAATGCTGGTGGTTTTCATTTAACTAAATGGGCTAGTAACTCGCCTGAGTTATTGAACTCTGTACCGCCGTCAAATCGCGCTGCAATAGAATTTTCAGATAATGAAAACATGAAAATTTTAGGCCTTAAATGGCTACCCGCTCAAGATATTTTTACCTTTTCTGCTTCTCCGATAAAGGAAACCTTCACAAAGCGAACAATTCTTTCAAGTATCGCCCGTTTGTGGGACGTACTCGGGTTTGCGGCTCCAGTCATTCTATTCGCAAAGCTCTTAATGAAAGAGCTATGGCTATTTAAAGTCGGGTGGGACGATCCCTTGCCTGCCAATGTACTTTCTTTATTTCAAAAATTTAATGGGCAGTTGCCTCTACTTTCCACCTGTGAAATCCCGCGTCACTTGGGTGTATACAAACATTGTTGCACCAATATTGTTGCGTTCGCGGATGCTAGCCTAAAAGCATATGGTTGCGTTGTGTATCTTCACGTCACTGACAGCGAGGGAAACGTGCGTGTAAATTTAATATGCGCCAAATCTAAAGTGGCTCCTGTCAAAGTAGTTAGCCTAGCAAGGCTTGAATTGTGCGCCGCAGTTCTCATGTCAAGACTTGTTCGCCTAATTAATAATACTTACAGCGTTCGTACTAAAATCGATAATATATTCGCATTTTCGGATTCGAAAATAGCGCTATCCTGGATTAATTCTCTACCGCATCGATGGGATATTTATGTGAGTAACCGAGTCGCAAAATGCCAAGAAAACCTCGATCCGCGTCATTTCTATCATGTCAGTGGCATAGAGAATCCTAGTGACTGTCTCTCGCGAGGTCTCTTACCTGAACAGTTATTGTCGCATCCGCTATGGTGGCATGGCCCTCATTGGCTTTGCGCTCCAGTGTCAAGTTGGCCGATCACACCGTTCATTCCAGAGGCCTGTGAAACTTTACCGGAATACAAAAGCAAAACGCTCGTTTGTTCCGGTTCTAATACCGCAGCTGCTGGTTTACTTTATGAACTCGCTCAGAAACATTCTTCCTGGAATAAAATTCTCCGCATTATAACATACATTCTAAAATTTGCTAAAATTTTACCTCGTAATCAGTTATCTGCTTCTCATCTCAACATAGCAGAAAGATATTTAATCCGCGACGTTCAGAGCTTTCATTTTGCTCAATTAACTCATAACTTAAAGACTAATAAAGTTATTTCCGCACCGCTCAGAAAACTCGATCTATTTATTGATGAACACGAAATTATTAGAATAGGAGGCAGACTTTCTAATAGTAACTTACCGTATGAAGCTAAACATCCCGCGTTGCTACCAAAACATGATCATATTACTCACCTTTTAATTGATTATTTTCACCGCCTACATTGTCACACTGGTGCCAATGTCTTGAGCTCTTTGATTCGCCAAAAATATTGGATTTTAGCCTCACGGAATGTGATCAGACAGCGTGTTCACGCTTGTAACGCTTGTTTTAAAAATTCACCGTCTCACCTTAATACAAAAATGGCAGACTTACCGTCTTACCGCGTACAAGAAACCAAAGCATTTGTTCATACGGGTGTTGATTACTCCGGAATGATAAATGTGACTCTGTGTAGACGTCGTGGTCAAAGAAGCCAGAAGGCTTACATCTGTTTGTTTATCTGCTTAGTGACTAAAGCTGTTCACATCGAACTAGCTACAGATCTTTCCTCTGAAACTTTCATATCTGCATTTAAACGCTTTATTTCTAGGCGTGGTCCTGTTTCGCATATGTATTCCGATAATGGAACAAATTTTGTGGGAGCTAAGTCTCAGATAAACGAACTTCTTACTGGTCACCGCATCGAGTGGCATATGCTACCCCCTCGGGCCCCACATTGGGGGGGGGTCTGGGAGTCTAATATCAAAAGTATTAAACTTCATCTTTACCGCGTTATTGGTTCTCAATTACTTACATATGAGGAACTTTTAACAGTCTTGACTCAAATTGAAACTATTTTAAATTCTCGACCGCTTTGCATTTTATCTGAGGACCCCTACCCGGAGCCTCTTACTCCTGCTCATTTTATTATGGCCTCTCCTTTGACTTACCTACCTGCCGCGCCTGTTTCCGAGGAAACGAAGACTCTGCGTCATCGCAAAGAGTTGCTCGACCAAATGGTTCATAGCTATTGGAAGAGATGGCGTTTGGAATATCTCAATTCTTTACAAGCTAGGCAGAAATGGCTTACTAATACTGATAACGTAAAACCGAATACTATCGTGTTAATACATCAAGATGATGTTCTCCCGCTTCGCTGGCCTTTGGGTGTTATACAAGAGGTTTACCCGGGTAAAGATGGTAGAGTTCGCGTTGCTTTAGTTAAAACTGCAGCGGGCACGTTCAAACGACCTATCGTCAAACTTTGTCCATTACCTTAACAATAATTAAACAATTACATTAATCTTAGTACTGTATAGTTAGGCAAGATAAATATTTCATAACTTACTATATTATTAAATTCTTTTAGTTTTAGCCGCTTTCTTTGATAATACCATGTATTATCAAGGCCGGGAGGATGTTTACGCCAATTCCTTGAAAATTAAAATACGCGCTATACTCAGTCGTTCAACTCCTGGTATACCCTTTCCTTTCCCACTCACGCATCAACTACTACGCACCGAGTGAGAGAGAAGATCACGCCGTTATGTTGGCGACGTTGCAAAAGTCTACTGTGTGACAACATAAAGAAAAATTCTCTTCCGCAAATGAACCTTCGACGCATGATTGCGTCTCCGCAATAAGAAATATAAAAAATACACAAAATAATAATTTCCGCGTCTCAAAAAGACTAACAAACAATAAAGTGCTCCATCAGTGTTCAGTTTTCATAAGGGTATAGCCGGCCGGCAGTGTTAGTGAAGACTTCGGACCTTCAGAGGAGTGAAAACCAACGGACCCTTTGTGCTGGTTACCAAAGGTGCAGGTGAGTCCTTTTCACTTCTGTTCTGCTATCTTCTTTCAAATCCAAAAGCAGGACAGTTTCCTCTCACCCCTGATCGACTGAGTAAGCACATTCTTTTATTTAGATACATAAACCGCGATTTTAGCTACCGCTTATACAGTCCACTTAATAAAAATAAAAGACCGCTAACCGCCTAAACACAAGCTCTTCTATTCCGGGTACTTTTGCCCGAAAGAAGATATAGTGACTAGAATAGAAAAGGTAGGGCTTGGGCATAATATATCGCCGAATTTAGTGGCATTTCAATTATGCGACCTTACCCTAACGCACCTTAACAGCTGATTGATATGGAAATGCTTTATCTTTATTATATGGGATGGATGATTGATGATATTGAACCAATTGTTTAACACCCTTGCATTTGTTACGATGTTGAATGTTTTTCTTTTCTAGTTCTCACCCAACATTTTTTGTCTGCAGCTCCTCCAATAGCATTTGTAGAAGAAATACCTTTTTTGGAAGTTGACACTAGTGATACGATGGTTAAAAATCCATTAGAATTCTAACTGTCAAAAATCAGTATCACATCGAGATTACATACCCCTGATGATGACAACATTATAGAAATTGAATTGCATAGAGCTAACAACGATGCAAAACACCTTTTTCAAAAGAAACAGCCAAGTGAACCGCTAGAAGACAAATCAGTAAAAACAAACTGATCTGAGGATGTACTATCCTAAGATAACAGCATATTATGTGATTTTAGTACTTATCTTATCACCACAAAGACAATGACAAATCATAGAATAATATTTCTGTCAGAAACGCACACTGTTCCGCAAGACGGAATAGAAGAGCTTCTGAATTCTATGCTGATCGGAAAAAACAGTGCAATGCATTCAAAATGGTAACAAACAAAACCACCTCTCCTCTCTACGGGTGCTGCTGCGCTTTAGCTGCGGGTATAAGCTAGTTTTAGATAAGTACCTCTACGAGTAAGTAAGTATTTGTAGTACTGTCCATTTTAAATTTTTATTTACAATTTTATTGTACAAAGTTACTAAATCAAACATTTTGGTTTAGTTATAGGTATTAAAGTTGTTTTCTAAAAATGTTGTAAGAATATTTTCACTAGTTCATTATTTCTCGTGGATGTCGTACGTAAAAGGTGAGACTTTTATAAGCAGGGGATAAGATAATCGGATCGATATATACCTAAAGTTGGAAAAATCCTTGAAAAAGTTTGTAGGTGTGGAGTCGGATTCTTAAAATATTATTTATTTTGGTAGTGAAAATTACGGAAATTACGGCATTGCTTAAAACTTTACGATAATACTTAATAGATGTTACCATAAATTTATATTATTTAGAAATTGTATACAATTCCTAGCAAATTTATTAAGGTGATACATCGTCCGTGCAAAGGTCCCCGTTACTCCAGGCGGACAGACCCATTGTGCGAGAGGGACGGAATCGGGAAAAATTGTCAAAAAGTCTGTTTTAAATGAATACAAAATTAACTAAAATAGCTATGAAAATTTCCATAACCAGTAATTTAGGCATTGTTAAAATCCATCTAAATTAATATTTTTGAGGTCTGTATGCTATCCCAATTTGTCAGAATATCAAAAAAAGTGTAAATTTAGACCTCATGTCAATAATTATTTCTATCGAGTGAAATTTCTTCAATCACGATTCTGATGGTCCAAAATCTAGAAAAAGATCCCAAAATTGTAATACTAATTTATTTAACTTGGGACTTTTTTTGAACAGCAGATAAATAACTTCAAAAAGTGTCGATTTTGACGCTATACCCCATTAAATGCCAAGCCCTGTACGGGTTTTCAGAGGGGCGGCTTAATTTGTTAAGATTATCGCTAAATATCTTAGAGCATGATAAATATAGATACTATTGTAACACTAATAAATAAGTAAAAAAAAAAATGTAGCCGTTTTCTCTACGCATACAGCAGCATGAAATTGCAGGTGTTAGAGGGAAGTGTGCAGGCGGT
Source organism: Ypsolopha sequella (assembly GCA_934047225.1). Lineage (NCBI taxonomy): Eukaryota > Metazoa > Arthropoda > Insecta > Lepidoptera > Ypsolophidae > Ypsolopha > Ypsolopha sequella. The sequence continues at coordinate 19,246,226 of OW203996.1, forward strand.
GGCGAGGAACGTGCTCCCGCGTTTCTTCTTTGGCGGGCTCGGTTTCCGCACCTAGTCTTGTCACGTGGGTCGGCGTTTCTTCGGCCTCCTATGTCTGTTGAGGTTACTGTGTCCCGTAATTAGCCCCACCATCATGCGAAAGTTGGGATACATTGAGACGTAGCAGTTTCTTTGTCAGGCGACGACGGTCCACGGTGGGTGAAACCGCTTTCGTCTGTCTGCAGGTTGTCATGGTTACCCATCGCTCAGCATGGTGAGAGCTAGTTCTCTCACGCAGCCATGTTCGTATCTGGTTAAAGGACAAAGGAACTAGTGGTTCAGCACCTACCGGTTTTATTTTTGCGCCTTTTTTAGCCAGTTCGTCTGCCGCGTCGTTGCCCAGCGATCTGCTTTGTCCTTATATTCACTGGAGGGTGACTATTGTGTCGACTTACCTCTTCCAGTTGATTTAGGCACAGTAGTTAGAGCCTAGAGTTTACCACAGTCTTGCTTAGGGCTCGTGGTACCGCCGTACTATCAGAAAGTATATATGAATGTTGATGTCCTTAGCTTCCCTTCTGAGCACCGCGCTTGTGGCCAGGATAACTCCGACCGACGCTTTCCACTTGGAAAATCGTGTTGTGTTTAGTTGAACGCTCCGGCCCCAGTACCCACGTTTGTTTTCGATCCATCTGTATATCCTTACCTCGTGGATATTAGTGTGGTCTGTTGGTTCCTCAAATTGTTGTACGTAGTACTGTCTGTTAAAGACATGCTTTTTAGGGATTCTGTCCCACGGCGCTGTGTAGAAAAAAAAAGCTACATCAAAATAAATAGGGTTGGCTGTGCGCGACCTGGAGCATATTGTTTTTTCTGACTGTACAGAATGCTCCAGCCAACCTTGTTTATTTTGAAGTATATTTTTTTCTTTTTCGTTACAAACGCGATGGTGCGCCCGACCGTCGTCGGATTAGATCACGGATATAGATCGTCTGCCACGATCTTCCAGAGCAGTGGTGATAGGACGCCTTCTTTGGCGACCACGGCTGTGCTGGTAGTGCCATTCACACTTAGTTATACAGCGCTCAAGTTCAGCATGTTGGTTCGACATCATAATTGAGAAGAGCATGGTTGATATTTTGTGAATCTAGTTTTGTTAAAGGCGCCCTCCATGTCTATAAAGGCACCTAGGGATGACTCTTTTGTATTTAGAGCGCTACGCTATGTCATGCTATGTAGAGCCGACTCTGTTGATTTACCCGAACTGTAAGCGTGTTGTAGTGGTTTCTTTAGAGCTCCATCATAAATGACAATAAGGTATAAATTCGCCTTCAGGACCATTAAGTTGAACTCCCGTTATGTTGAATTTTCTGAATGTTGAATTCTCTGAAAGTTGGATACCATGATCGCTTGACACCTTAGAAACTGTTTTTGATCATATGCACGTCATTCCTAGGGTGTCAAGCGAAACTTTCGGATTTCCGCAAAAAAATGCCACTGATAGGAAAAAAAATATCGTCAATTTTCAATTCAGGAACAAAAAAAAATTTATTCACCCTCATAGGACACTGCTTGTGCTAAAAGAGTCGAAACATAATTATCTAATTATCAGAGGATATATTTTATTATTATAAGCTCACATTTTATTAGGGTGAGTCGTTGGGGAAAAAAATGCATAAATTTTGTAGTTGCATCGGGAGTCAGGACACTGAGCCGATGGGAATACGAGTAATTTAGGGTGATCCGTTGCCAGTTGCTTCGGGACACTGAGTAGATGGGAATAACTCGATTTGAAGTCTGGTTGTTTTTTGTTTTAAACCATTATCTTTGCAGATAAACGTCCTGTGGTAGTACTATAAATATATTATGTGTTGTAGTTGAATATTGTTATTGAACTGCAGCTTAGACATAGACATGTTCGCCGACTGCTCATTATAGCTGTAGTAATTTGCCTGTATACAAAAAACGCAGGCACAAGTATCGGACGCGTGGTGTGACGTCACTCCATCTTGCGCGGCGCAGCGGGAGGCGCGGCCTGTGGGGCATCGTTTCATCCCGCGCATTTAAGAGCGGTTAGAATTTCAAAAATGTTTATATCGAAAATTTTGACTATCTAATTACAGAAACCAATGGAAACTTTGCGATGGCAACATGCACAATGCATAGGTAATACTTAAGGTTTTGTTTAATAACTTAAGTGAATTTCTATTAATTAGAAAAAGACGGGTTTTTCACAAGCCGAAACCGCTCTTAACGGTCGAATCTCCGTATTTGTAACAAAATATAAAGAACTAGTTATAACGGCTAAAATGAAACTTTTAGCTAAGAGCAACGTAGGTATACAAAAAGTTCACTGTATGCATAAACGTATTCTGAATAAATTATGGTTGCTTCAAAATGATTGGATTTCCATAAGCGTGATAATAGATTATTTTAGGAATTTACGGCTGTTATCACGACTATGGAAAAGCCAATTATTTTATAGCTATTGTAATATCATTAAAAATATGTTTATGCATATAGCAATCTATTGGTAATACATTGCTCTCAGCTAAAAGTTATGTTTCGGTTATTATAACTTAATATTTTGTTACATGTGCGGAGAACTGCTAGAACTTCATCAATGAAACCTAAGCTGAAGTTTAAGTTATGAAAATTTCTTTCGATATAAAAAATCAAAAGTTAAAGATGGTAAGACAAATTTTTATTCCAAAATATAGGTAGCTATTTGAAACCATGGAAAAAGTTAAAATATCTGAATATTTATCCAAACAAGTGTTTTCTCGGGAATTAACCTGGGTAAAATCCCATCTCTAGATAGGTCAGACTTTAAGAACCTAGACCTCAGACTAGGCTGTATGGGCTAAGTTCTCTTTGCCTTCCCACGTGGACAACCAAATTAAAAAAAGAGTGACAGATAGGGATGAACACAGATTGTTAAAAACATCGATAGTTAAAAACAATGTATTGATGTTTTTCCGTTGTTTTGGTACTTTTATCACACAACTTAAAGTGTAGTCAGAGAAATAGCAAAAAAAGAACTTGGAACTAGGTATTAATATATTTACTAAACCATCAAACTAAAAAACTTTATTTAAAAAACAAAAACAAGCATAAATAGCGCATGAACCCCCTAGGGAAGCTAGAGGCCTCAATATTAGGATACTTTCTGACAGCACGGCGGTACTACGAGCCCTTAGCAAGACCACGGTAAACTCTGGGCTAATACTACAATGTCTTAATCAACTGGAAGAGGTAAGTCGTCATAATAATGTAACCCTCCAGTGGATAAAAGGACACAGTGGATCGCTGGGCAACGACGCAGCAGATGAACTGGCGAAAAAAGGCGCAAGGTTAAAACCAGTAGGTGCTGAACCCCTGGTTCCCTTGCCCTTTAACCAGATACGAACATGGCTGCGTGAAAGAACCAGCTCTCAACATGCTGAGCAATGGGCAAGCATGACAGCCTGCAGACAGACGAAAGCGGTTTTCCCTACCGTGGACCGTCGTCTGACAAAGAAACTACTACGTCTTAATAGATCCAACCTTCGCATGATGGTAGGGCTAATCACAGGACACAATAACCTTAACAGACACTTCTATATTATAGGTCTAACGGACAGCCCTCTATGTAGAGCTTGTATGGAGGTCGAAGAAACGCCGACCCACGTGACAGTAGATTGCGTAGGAGTCAGCACACAACGGGCTAAGATCCTCGGAGAACCGAGGACGCTCCGCCAGTCCTGTGGCGACATAGGGTCGCCTCTTGGGATTTTGGCGTGAGCTGGGCTGGCTAGAATAGACGGCCCCACACTTTTCCACGCACAAAGGTCCAAAAAAGAGACTAGGTGCGGAAACCGAGCCCACCAAGAAGAAGAAGAGCGCATGAACCCCGTCGTCGGCAAGCATGCATGGGAGGCAACTTGCTTGTCATTGGCAAGAAAGGATCTTACTTAGTGACTGAAGACAAAATATTAAAAAGTTATAATTACTTACAAATATTACTTTACTTATCTACCACTCCAAAAACACACATGAGCGAAGTCGATTTTTGTAACGTTTGCCGTCGATGTATCGCTCACCAAAACATATTGCATCGATGATCGATGTATCGTTTACATCCCTAGTGACATATGATGGTACCTATCGGTTGGAGGTTTTCATTCTCTAATTTTAAGATTTTGTAAAAAATATAGGGTTTAACATAATAAATTGGGTTTCTATGTTCTTAATTTAATTCTTCTGTATTATTACTAGACAATGGCAGATAGGGATCTTACCATGGGTCCTCGTGAAGGGGTTACTTACCCACTAAGAGTTCAGTACTGCGGCAACTGTTCAATGCCGATAGAATACTGTGAATACTATCCAGAATACGATAAATGCAAACAATGGCTAGAAAAGAATTTGCCTACTGAGTTCGAGAAAGTAAAAGTTGGTCAGTATTTGGTTTTAAACATTATTTTTTCTCTTACTAATGTGAGGTTATGAAAATGGTGTACCTACAAATATTATCCTCGTCCTAAACATCTTCATTTCAAAATTTTTAATGGAATTTTGCTGGTCATTTTTACAGATGAGGAGGAGAATGCGGGAGGGGAAGAGGAAAAAAAAACGCCAGAAGCGGGGAGGCAAGGGCATGCTGAAGTCAAAGAAGAAAGAAGATGTTCCAAAACTTGTGCAGGTCTCACGAGCGCCGCGCGGCAAGAAGAAGTCGGTCACTGTCGTATCTGGACTTAGCACTTTTGGTATGTAGCTAATCATTTGTTGATAATATTAGGAAGCTAGTGATGCTTTTGTTTTTGGGTTAAATCTAGTGTTCACTTGCTGATAGAGGTGCCAACAAGGGCGTAGCAATGATTTTTTTCTGGGGGGGGGGGGCAGATTTAATTATTAACCCAGCCAACCGACCACTGACAGATAGATGTTAAAGACAATGAATACAAAACTTTCCGTTTTTATTTATGCATGTTAGACATGTTAGTTGATGTTAGTATAAACATAGAAAGGTGGTGTAGGTATTATTAAAAACATCAACATTGTTTTACGTATATTGCTGATGTATTTTGGTTTTATTTAATATTTTACTTTTATTCTGGGGTGGGCCGGACTGTGTATGTACCTCAGCAGAGTACACTTTTACAGTACAGAGTACAGTTTTAGAGGTGCTGAAGTGATTTTTTTGGTTTGTCCGTACAAAATTGTGTGTGCAGATCCCCACTACGTTGTTGCTCATGCCTCTAAAACCGTGCCAGGGAGTGTATTTGTTGTGAGATACTTGAACCAGTGTTTCCTCCCCCTCTGCTGATTTATTCTATGTAGCTACCAGGATATAAGGAGCTATCAAATCAAATCATTCTTTAGAATTTTATTTATTTTTATTGTCAGTATTACAGGTAAATGTGTTATCATATTAGTGTATCCAAACCACGACTACCGAAAGTCTATGTAAATAAATTTTTAAGGAGGATCAGTAATTCTACTGGTTAAGAGACTAACATTTATTTATTAAAAAGCTAGGTTGAACCTATTTACATTATAACCATTTCCTTTTTACAGATATTGACCTGAAAGTAGCAGCAAAGTTCTTTGGCACCAAGTTTGCTTGTGGCTCATCAGTCACTGGTGATGATGAAATTGTTATACAAGGAGATGTGAAAGATGATCTTTTTGATATTATCCCAGAAAAGTGGCCAGAGGTAGGTATTTTTGTAGGAACAAATAGCATATTACGATACGAGAGCGATGAAACGTTTTCTGACGAGTGTGAGTTTGCGGCACGAGCCGAAGGCGAGTGCTGCAATCACACGAGTCGAGAAAAAGTTTCTCGCACGAGTTTCGTATAATTCTTTATAACACAAGTGCGGAAAATGCCGACTTTACGCACGCGCAGCGTGCGTAAAGCGGTCATTTTACGCACAGTGTGCTATAAAATATTTATACTCAATTTATGGTGGTCTTTTTGAAAAAGATTTTTTTTTTGGGGTACCTCCCCTACACGTAAAGTGGGGATGATTTTTTTTTTTCTCGTATATCCCCTAGTGTGGGCCGTTCTTGGGAAAAGCAACATCCGAGCGTACTTGAAGTTTGGTGCGATCTGTATTATTATAGATAATGGTACGGAACCCTTCGTGCAAGAGTCAGACTCGCACTTGGCCGGTTTTTTTTTAATCCCTATAGTTTTCCTGTAATTGGTTTGTTATGATCTATAATCGACATATTTTTCGGTCTACCAGTTTCGGAGATAAATACATAAATGCAGGACATACATATTATTGTGGTTTTTTTAAGAATTTCTCAAAACCAGTGCCAGTAAATATAGTAAATGTATATATTTTCACAATCAGCTTTTTAATATCTACAATTTGATACACATTTTGTATTTTGATGATAATACTTTTTTATTTTTCTCACTTTAGTTTTGGAAACATTTTGAACAATTTAAAATTTTTCATATTTTTTTGCACCATGATATGTGGGCAAATTAATGCTATTTTTGTGCCAAATGTCATGTCTTTGTCTTTAACGGTGCTAAAGTTATGGGGCTGTGACGTACCGACGGACAACGGAGTCTCACCATAAAAGTTCCTTTTGTACCTTTTAGGTACCATGGAACCCTAAAAAGGGTAAGTGAGGTAGATGTACGAAATGCCTTGTTTACGATAAAATACCGTTTTATGGGAAAGTAAATACAAAACATATTAGTAACTTACCAAAATAAATATGAAATGACTATTACCTACAGTCCACTTTTTATATTTGCACCGTTATTTCTTTTAAATGAGAACAAAACGTCGTACACTTTGTCGACTGCAGTGTTGTTGGTTTCTTATTATTAGCAACCACTTCTCTCGCTTGCTTCTAAGGGACTAGATCAGTTTCTAGTAGTAGAATACATATATACGTAGTTCGGTGGTTTTAAGCTGTCAAACGAATACGATTTTCTAAAATTTGGCTAGCTATCCCACGGAATAGATGTAATTATATTTAAAAATATAAAGATGAAGTTTTTTTTTTTTAAATCTGACATGAAATATCCTGAAAATATAATACCAAATTCACCTGATGAATTTAAGCTAACTAAAGAGACGGGCCATAAATTTCAACCAAAATACTTACAAAACAACCACAATATTGTGATGCAAAGCTTGCTTGGTAACACGAGAGTTTTTGTTTGGAACCTAGCAATATATGTATACATATATACAAGGTGACTTTTTAATCATCGTCCAAATTCCTACTAGAGGCTTGGTAAGTGATCAACATAACGAATCGATAACAATTTTTGTGAAATTTCATTTTATGAATTTTACAAAAATCATAATTGGTTCATGATGCTGATCACTTATCAAGGCTCAAGTATGAGTTTGGAATGTTCACAAATTCACCTTGTATATACTTACTGACATTATAATTGACTAACTCATAGAAGTCATCTCGAAAATTTAAAACTTGCCCTTTAGAAATAAATACAATCCATCTTTGCTTATCACAAAAATATTTCAGTGTTGTGGGAACAAAACAAGCAGATTATTTATTTTTCGAAAAAAACTGATGATGAGTGGGAAACTAAATTTGTTAATCTAATTATTTTTTCATTTTCAGATTGATGAAGATAGCATTGAAGATCTTGGTGACCAGAAGAGATAGACAACTTTGAAGGTGTGTAAATCAAAAAACATCATTGAAATCTGCTGTGATGAGGAATCTAGAGAGTTAATATTTAAAGTATTTTTGTTTTGCTATGTCAATGTTGGTGTTACTAAAAGTTGTAGTCTATACAACCGGCAGTAACTGATTTATATCATGTCGTGCAAACAAGAAGTATTATCTACAATTTCTTATTGTTTATGTATTTAATAAAGTCACTAAATACTGCACTTATTTTTATTGACTCAAGTATTCGAGATTTTACCAAAGATTCTAGCTACTGAAAGATTAATGTTCAAATGTACAGTGGAGACCGCATCAAGTAAGACACATTGGACTTTGTACCTATCTTATATTCGTCTCTGTAGGGGCTAATGTCGTACTGCAAGTGTATAGCTTGATGTGGTCTCCACTGTACATCACCAAAGGATTATTTAAATTGTCATACTTAATTAATTATATAAATAATTTAAATTATAAATTATTCATTTATTAATATGCATAATAAAGCCGATTCTGAAGGCTTTAATTTTAGTTATAGTGCTGTCATAACTTGAAAATTATCCAAAGTAATTTAACTTCTGTTTCTTAAAACTAAGGACTATTTTGCGATGAAGAAAATTTAGTTTTGACACTACTAAAACTAAAATTAAAGCCTTCAGAATCGGCTTTATTGTAACCGATTCTGAAGGCTTTAATTTAAGTTAAAAGTTAAAGTTGGTGCTGTCAAAACATGAAATTTTCCAAAGTAATTTAGCTTCTGTTCCTAACATTTAAAGACTATTTCGTAATCAAGAAAATCAAGTTTTGACAGCACTAAAACTAAAATTAAAGCCTTCAGAATCTGCTTTAATATGAAGAACTTCCCCTTGGAAACTGAACTAGTTAAAATATTAAGATTATGAGGTTTAGGTGCCGGCAATAACTATCGTGCACTAATATAAAAAACCAGTACCTAATAGAAGGCTGTACCTCAGCTGCCGGAGCCAGCAATCACGTATTAATGGGACAGGTGTCGGATGTGATCGTTAATTTAAAAGCGAGGGATTTTTGCGTATATTATGAATTCTGTTAATATTCAGGGGTCGCCTCGCTTCGCTCCGCTCCCTTAATTTATAGTATACATCTAAATGAATTTTTCACTTTTTGTTAAAATGTTCCGATGAAAAAAAGAAAAATTTTTGTGCTTTACGCTTTATCAATACATAAAAACCCTGATGTGACGAATCAAACCAACATAAATAACTTAATTACGTAACTTCCGGTGCAGCTGTCCCAAATGCCGGCTCCGGCACCCATCTTAAGTGCCGGATCTGGCAGCTAGGGCACATGCTTTACTAAACAAAGATTTCAAAAGTTTAGATGAGCCCTGGCACCTAAAATCTATCTATTGCAATGTTTTTGAATGTGTGCGTTAACATAAAGCCGACGCACGCACACTTATGAGTGCGCAAACTGTCTACCTACGGTCAGCAAACTGATCAGACTACTAAAGTTGTTAAAATTATTAATTGTAAACTGTAACTGCTTAAAGAGTAGCATGGGGACATGAAAATAAAAACCTTATTTACAAAGAGTCTTCGACATGAAATAACTGCATTTTACATTTATGTAAAAAAAACAATTTAACTAAACACGGGGAACAGCAATCAAAATAATTTTGCCTTCCTTAAACTTAATAACTGATGCCGAGCAAAAGAGAGCTCGGTCTATGTCCTGATTTAATTCATTTATGTGTATATTTTAATAATTACTGCTATATTTATAAAGAAAAGCAAAATGGTTACATTTTTTTAAAAATAAAAACACATATATGTAGATTTATAACAAGGTAGTAAAAAGTTCAATAAAATGCATTCAATCGCTCGATTTGAACTTTTTTTTACATTTTATAATGGTTTCAATAATACCTTGATTCACATCGATAACATGACCTATTGCAACTGCTGACGCTACCGAGTTATTACCGATGGTTTTTTACCATCGCTAGATAATCCCTTGTAAACTTCGTCCTTACTACACCCACGTTTCTAAATTCAATAGTCACTAGAACTCCACAGCGCATGTACTGGGAAAATAGTGTCATCTCTTTTTCTCTCAAACACTACTTTTTCTTTCGTGCAAACGCCATTTTGACTTGAATATTGTTGATAATGAAAGGAAATAAATTAGTTATTTAATGAAATTATAATACTTGCGCGTGAAATGTCACACTTTTGGCTTTATTCGTATTTCTTGAAATGTTAGTGCACTTTAAAAATGCACACGATGGCATATTGAGACCATTTTCTTGTAAAAATTCAAAGGCGTCCAACTATCACTATTATCAGATGAGCACCGATTCCAAACGTGTGAGCGTCACCCATTTAAAGGTGGAAACATTTTGGTGCTGTCATAGTATGGTAAGGGCTTATCTTTACTTTTGAAATCTTTATTACTAAATACCACATACCAGAGCATGCTGAATACCTACAATGCTGCCAACTTGACGGATTTTCCATCAAATCTAGCGAATATTGCGATGAGGGTAAAACGGGAGAAATTATACCTATGCTAACCTAACGGGTGACGAATTTTTAATACCTAGATGGTTTATTTTCAACCAGAATGATGAAAACTATGGTCAATGCAGTTTTGAACATACGAACAGGAATAAAACGATGTAGGTGCCATAAGTGTTTTCGTATACAATTTGCCAGATAAAGTAGGTAATCAAAACGGTGGGAACAATACATACTTATTGTCAAGCTTTGACCTTACATCTGCAATGATTACACTACTGGTAGACATTGACGACGATTTAGAAATGTTTGACTTTATTCGAAGTAAGTATAGATAGAGACTTCATAAATAGTAAAGCATTTTATTGTTGTGATAGATTTTATAAGCGAGTAAAAATAAAAAGTATTTTTAACGGAATGAGTCGTTTTCCAGACGGAGGACCTTGATCAAGCTTTCAGAGGTAAACATAGATGGCGTTACCCTACTTTCAAGTATCAAAAAGTCAAGATTAATTTAATCTGTAAGCAGCGATTTTCTGTGGGCTAAAAAATTTCAAGTCACGTTAACCTTTTATTATATTTTGTTGTGTTTATTTTCTATTGTTTTTTTATCTTCATTACTTAAATTTCAATAAGTTAGCAATAGCTTGGTATTTCATTCAACTATCAACATGGTCAGTCCATGCGTTGTAGACTTGTGGTTAATTCTAAAAATATAGGAACACAACGTTTCCCTAGGGATTAATTACTGAAAGAACAATGGTTTTTAAGCAGGGGTCACACATATAGCTGTTCATAACTTAACAATTTCGTCAGGTTCTCACATACTAACATAAATACATACTTTCACCGACACAAAACCGGTGACGCTGTCTCTTTCTCTATTGTATTAATATACTCTATGGTTTTACTCGCTCTACGGTTGACACTTCCTTTATTATAGGCTGCGCCATCTATTGAGTCGGTCGGTACTACTTTATTTTTCTCTGAAAACCCCTCAATTTTTATTCAGTATTGGCAACACTGAAAGTTTAATCAAAATTAAGCTGAAAGGACTTGCTTCCAAAGCCGTAAAACAAATGAAAAAAATTCTTATATGGCAACACCGTACACTTTATTTTTTTTTTACTTTGGCAACTTTCCAATGGATATATATTTTTTATTATGGTAACTCTGTCATCTGCTTTCGCAAAATCAACACAAAATAAAATCACTTCTAAACATTTTGCATTCATTCATTGTGTGTTATGTTTTTGTACAGTAATGATGATTCGCTCGTGTTAGTGAAGTAAAAGACTTTCGTGTTATTAATGGAACCAGGAAGTGATTAAAAGCACATCGGACAATATGACAAGAATGTAGCGTTTAGTCAAGTTCCACACATCGAGTATTGAAATCCAAATTGTAGTATTGATCTTTTGTACATTTTCCAAGACTGTAAATAAATACAAACTGTGAGATGTCTGTGGTCAAAGGGAAACTAGTGAAAATGGAAGTTATCCATGTCGGTGACTACGAGTTTACCAAGCAGGACATCATTGGACATGGAGCGTTTGCGATGGTTTACAAAGGCAGGAAGAGAAAGGTTTGTTACTTGTACTTAATATTATTGATTTTCGCTGCAAACTAGAATGATTTGGTGTAAAATACCATGGATAATCTTAATGTTTTCAGTACCAGTGAATTCTCTAGTAAGGCATAAAATTTTATTGATTTTTTTCGGGTGTGGGTGGAGGTGGCGGTATACGTCATACGTTTGGCTGCAGCCGAAGTGACGATGGCGTAGTGTGGGATTTAATGTTGTTTACAATAACAATGGGTTAGTCCCAAAGGAATTATTGTAATTGCAACTACAATTCATGTCTACAGCTCTGATTTATCTCTTTTTGCCTACCCACAGTCACAGTACCCACCTTGTGTTTGACCCTGATTGGCAATATACCAAAAACATTCTGCTAACAACAGATTAATAACACTTACATATTATGTAGATTAGGTAGATGTTCTGTATTTTTTTTTCAAACTTTATTTTGATCATGACCAGTAACCTAGCATGTTGTGTAACCTCCAATTTCATATCAATAAAATAATAAAGCTATCCTTGATTTACCTATCTCAAACAGTTAATTGTAATGTTGCACCATAAGTCATCAGCAACAACTATTTATAATATGGCTATTGACCACTTGATTGTACCAATTCCCAATCACCTGATGGATGTTGATGATGGTGATGAGATTTGATGGAATAAGAGTTTTGCTTATCTGAATTTTCTAACTGGCACACAGAAATCATTTGGTTCTTCCAAAATATCTTCCACCCAAAGGTTGTCTGGAAGAAATCACTATAAGTGATAAGACCACCCATTATGGCCTAAATTTTCTTAACTTTATATTGTCCTTTTTTATTGATTAAATTTTGGTGCACAATAAAGTGTATTTATGTTATTTATACCAAATACCAAATATTACGAAAATTGAAAATTGTGGTGGGGCTTAATATGATATTGTGGAAGCCGGAAACTGTTGTTTGTCCATACAAACAACTTTTACTATAGAACCATCCCTCAATTGGCAAAAAAAACAGCTGTTCCGTAGAAAAGTTAAACTATTCAAACAAAATGTATGAAGCAACTGTCCTTTGACAATTTCTCGATTTTTTTTCATGAAATGTTGTTCTGCGTCATAGTCATCAATATATTTGAAGATTTTAGTATATTTACCATAGAATCGTTCATTACATTTGGTCAATACATTAAGCCTTTATTCATTCTCATTATCACTAAAACTTTATTAAAAACAATAGATTTTGCTTAAATCCATCTTACAGATTAACAATATGATATGGGCACTGCCAGTTAAAAATAGGTGAAAAATGTAATTAATTAATAAGACATTTGGCTATACATAGGCTGGGGTCATAGACCACTAAACCATTAGATGTCGTAAAGATCGCAAACCTTTTTGCCAACACAGCAGTGCAATTGCACTAACATACAGAAAGTTGTCATTCCATACTATCCCAATTCAATTTCTTTGCCGAGTACCCTCCCTGCATTACTTTAGTTTGAAAATTTGTATCACACTAATGTAAATTCGGAAAACTGTAGGTTAATTTAATTGTTAAGATAACTCACTGTATTATGTTTCTGTGTGACTGTTTATTTTCGCAATAAAATACCCTGCAACACCCCGGCGCAATGGTGGAAAAAATTCTCAATTGTCCATGGTTGACAAGATGTCTTATAGCTAAAATTGGTCTGTGGCTTAGATTAAGTAAATTAATAGTCAGGGTTAACATTTAATAGAGATATTTTTGTCCCAACTCCACTCTAGGTCTAAAAAAAACATACAGTCGAATTGAGAACCGCCTCCTTTTTGAAGTCGGTTAAAAATGATAAGGTTCAGCAGAGAACAATATTGATTGTCAAAATCTCAACATGATTTTTTTGTGTATTTCATTTAAGTATTAACCTGACTATTTATATTTAACCATAAGGTTGAGTAATGAACTGAAGTAATAAATAATACAATTCTAAATCAACTTTCTTATAAAATAAGGAAGCTGAAGATTTCTCAAACACATTTTATACTTGTCATCATACTATTATTTGGATTATCTGATAGCACAAAAGAAGTTTAATGAACCTTAATGTCAATGAATTGTGGTTGTGCACATGCGGAAAAAACAGATTAAACAAACACATTCCTTAGTTAATGCTTTGATAAACAAAGTACACAACTTTGTTAATGCTTTGATAAACAAAGCACACAACTTTGTTAATGCTTTGATAAACAAAGCACACAACTTTGTCATAGTAACTTTTTTGATCAACCTACTATAGTTTCAAAGAGAGACATTACATTATCAGAGTATTAGGCTCTCAGTATAACTCTTCCTTCACCTACATCCAATAATGTTCGTGTTTTATGCTGCAGAAAGACAGATGCAGAGATTTTTTTAAAAGCTTATCTTTGGTAGTATGCTAAAAAGTAATATTTTCTTAAGTTAGCATTACATACATGAAGTTGTGGACAAAAAGCTATCGATAATTATTTAACTAAAGAGTTATTTATCCAATCTTGTTTTTGAAACTATTTTTACAATAAATTTCCATAAAGATTTATCTATAGCCACAACTGTGATAACCAGACAACAGAAGTTTTGGTACAATTTATACAGTAAAGTGGGATGTGACTCCTTTATGAACCTTTATTCTGATACTAATAAAAGTCTTGTACAAGTTCTACTATGTTGATTAACTTTATTGTGACTACTTTCATCTATTTATGAATGTCATGTGACTAATTAGTGGTAGGAATTTTCATTGTCAGTCAGTAAATTGGGAAAAATTGTATTTATCAGGAATTTTTAATAGAACATAATTAAATGCTTAAAATTAAAATATTTATTGTGTCACATTGGTTTCTTTTTTACAGAACCTGTTGAAAAGGGCACTGCTACCGCATATAAATAAAAATTAAAATAAAAAATTACAGGAGCTTATCATAGGGATTTTGTCATAAGTTCACATTACTATAGTTTGTAAAATATAGCTTGAGCCCTATGACAGCAGGACAGCGCTATACAATTTGTATTTCTAACTCTCTTTCTTATACTCAAATACGTATAGCGCTGACAGCCGTCACAGGGCTCGAGCTATATTTTACGGACTATAGATCTGGTAACTCTAGCTACGACAACCACTTCATTTGACATGACATAATTGTAAAGTATAATATACTGACACAACCTCATGTTTAGTGCATCAGCCCAGCTGCTGCTCTATTCCGGTTTGTGTATGCAGCTGGCATAAACTGAGTTATTCAAGACAATTCTTAATTACCTGGTGCCAGCAATTGTTGCCTAGAATACATCTGTTGCCAATTGGCGTAAAAAAAGACACCATGTCTGTAGTGGCCCACGCATAATGTTCGTCACGTAATGTATATTTATTTACGGTGTAGATAAGAATTTCCTACGACAAGGCGGTGTCGGGAAAATTGTGCGTCAATGTATGTAAATGTCATTAATGTTTTCTTTACCGGAATCCTTATCAAATTCTGAAACTACGAATCAAATATTATTACATTCGGTTACCAGCTTTTTAGTTAACCATTGATAGATAGAAAATGGAACTTTGCTTAAAATAAGCGATCGCGTTTTTTTAAACCCTCAAAACTCTACCGCCTTCTTCATCACGTATAGCCTTAAATGGTTCAGTGCCAGTGGCGTGCACAGAACTTTTTGCTGGAAAAGCAAGCAATTGGTCAAGAATAACAATAAAAAAAATATGAAAAAATTTCAATATCACTTTGAAAAAAAAAGTTTGTATATAGGAAATTTTCACTCTAGGGTAGACATTGTCTACCCTGGCGTCATACATTTCTTTTTTCAAAGTGATATTTAAATTTTTTCATATTTTTTTTATTGTTGTTCTTGACCAATTGCTTGCTTTTCCAGCAAAAAGTTCTGTGCACGCCACTGAGTTCAGTCAGTTTTAGAGTGTGTCTCATTTAATATAATACCTACACAGACAAGATGATATCACTTGTAAGTAATAAACTTTGTTGACTTGAAAACCCCAAGAACGAGACTTAACTACGTATCTGTTTAACTCATTAATTAACAAATTAATGAGAGATAAATGGTAGTAAGTAATTAACTTAATGCACTTATATTTACCATTTCTCTAACTAGACTATTTAGTCTAACGATACATTGAGTAAATTAAGAGCTGTTTCGCAGCCAGATTGTGAAAAACCCGCCATTTTCTAAATAATTGAAGCAGAACACTTAAATTAAAAATTCACTCAATAGTTATTCAACAAAACCTTATTACCTATGTATTGTGCATGTTGCCATCGCAAAGTATTAATTGGTTTCGGGAAATTAGAATTTCAAAATTTACAGAAACCAACGGAAATTTTGCTATGGCAGTATACACAATACATAGGTAATAAGGTTTTGTTGAATAACTATTAAGTGAATATTGAATTTAAGTGTTCTGTTTCGAGTAATTAGAAAAAGGCGGGTTTTTCACAATTCGGCTGCGAAATCGCTCTTAAATAAATCTAAGCAGCCGTAGTTCGTTCGGTAGAACGCCGGATTCTCGATCTTGAGCTCTGGGTTGGACTCCTGCCTGCTGCTCTAGCACGCGCCGATTCTGAAGGAAAATACTGAGGTACACCGATAAGGCCCTATCACGTTGGGACGTAAAAATCGTCGTTAAAAAAAGGTTTAATGAGTGTTGACTGTTCTGTTAACAGTCTACACCGCACTCGCATGATTTTAGTACAAACCGAAGAAAAAAAAAAATCGCGAATAAAGTATTATATTTTAAAAGAGAGGCGTTTATATCATATCAACAAACATGCGTGAGCAAACTATTGCCAACAATTTCGTTGTAGCCGGAAGCATTCCTTGATTTTATGTATCTAATTTTAGTCTCCTGTCACAAATTTACATTTCGATAGGTGAAGGTATTTCGCCATGGCAACCTTTAAAAAAACTGTTAATTGCGTGGGGAACTCACTGAGGGTTCCGTTCATACTTAAAATATATAATAATATGCCGTCGTCATTTGGTAGAATCCGCCAATTGTAAAGTATGAAATCGAATCAAAACACCAAAAACTAAAAAAATTGTGCGGTGACGAGCGGAGCGAGGAGGAGCATGTTAGATTTACATGAGTACATATGTCGTGGCCATATGGTAGAATTGACCATTTCATGATTTGGTTGGCCAGATCGTAAAGTATGAAATCAAAAATCTTTACCAAAGGGAAAAAAATAGGTGCGACGACGAGCGACGCGAGGAGGAGCGTGTTAGGTTTACATGTAAGATAAAATAAAGAGCCGAGCGAAGCGGAGCGGAGCGAGGCGACCCTCCCAATTTTAACAGAAACAAGATATGGCCAACCAGATCATGAAACGGTCAATTCTACGATATGGTCACTACACATACATATCGTGGGCAGATCGTAAAGTATGAAATCTTAAATCTTTCACCAAAAGTCAAAAATAGGTGCGCCGACGAGCGGAGCGTGTTACGTTTATATACATGTAAATAAATTTGAGAAGCCGAGCGAAGCGAAGCGCAGGCAGATCATGATATGCCCTATTCTACGATGTGCCGATGACATAAATACATTTTCGGAGCCGAGTGATGCGGAGCGGAGTGAAGTGACACTCAGTAGTTGTAATCTAACAGAATAACGATATGCCTAGAGAGCAAATTGTACAATGAACAATTGAAAATAAAAAATAGAAATGCCCAATTGCCCATACAAAAATCACAACAACTTCAATTTTGAGCAATTTAGATATACTCCAAACTTTACTACTCATGTCTAAAGTTTCTACTGTGTGTGAAATACTTCAGATGGACAACGAAGTGTCACCATACATAGTATCCTCTAAGGTCACCATATTTTTTCCTTTTTTGCTCTTTTTGTGCGGAAACCTAAAAATCGTAGAGGACAAAAGAAATATGATCAGAAAAGCAGGCTTGTATTTGTGCGGGTGACTTGCAAGTTTAATAAGAGAACCATTATCTGGTCAACAGCATCTGGCTCAACAATAGAGCGATGTGCCGAAATCGTTCTCTCACTGATGAGATCAGAACAGTTGACCGCAGGTAACCTTTCAACTGCGTGCGCTGGATTAGTCAGGCATAGAAAATATAAAATAAATCGTAACGAGCAAAAAGTGTAGGCAATTTGAGTAATAACTTTGTGCTGAATAAACAAATTACCTGAGAAATGAAAGAGCAGGCACAAAAAGTACTGTCCGGACTGGTTCGCTGGAAGTGGGACTCGCATGGCGGTTTCTCTCTATTGAGTGTGGTCAGTGGTCATGCCGCGGCGGGTAGCTTGGGTTTCGTCGCATTGTAATATGTCTGTGGGACCATTGTGGTATACAACAATACGACAAGCAGGGTGCTCACCAAGGGCATCGTACAACACGTGTAAATAGTATACCTGATGTCCGCACTTAAAACAACTGGCTGAAATGAATTATTGCCGCTATGAAAATTGTTCAGCTCCCTCGCCTATGCTTCAATTAAATGAATTGGCAACTGTTTCAGTGGCGACAAACGGCTGTGACCATGGCCGTACTTTAGTTACAGTTTCAACTAGGTAACTACCAGTTTATTATTTATTTTATGTAACAAAAAACCCCTCGAATTCAAAAACCGATCTACCTGTAAGAAATAATCCCGCTCCAGCAGCGGGTAAGGGGGGCTGATAAAATGAGGTCAAGCGGTGATCGCTGCACGAGCCTACGGTATGTAGGGCGGTCTAATGTTAGCCCGGAGACGGCGCAACACCGGCCTCGTCTGGATTGTACTTGGGCTACTGCTCGTGACTGGAGAAATCATTAACTACCTACATGGAACTTACAGATATCCAGCGGCTCATGTAGGGAAACTGAATATTTTCACGCGCAACGTTTATCGGATCAGAGATAGCCCAAAACGGGTCATAAAAACATTCGTAACTGAAAACAACTCTAGAAGTATGAAGCCGGAAAATAATTTAACTAAACGCGAGGTATTTAGTTAGTGCCATATCAAATTACAGTTGTACTTAAGAGGATGGCATAAGCATCTTTTTTTATTACCCGTCCAGCACAATAAGTCTAATGGCAAAGACCTTATTTGCTTTTCATAGAGGCGATTATATGTTGGCTCTTTGGCCTCTTGTTCTTAGACGCGTAATACTAGTGATCACGCAGCGAAACAACAAATTGGTGTGTTTTTAGCTAATACTGAAATATTTTGTAGGGAAAAAAATATTGAATTTAGATGATATACCTTCATATTTCTATTACCTATTTTATGAAAAAAAAATCATGTTGATCTCTTAACCGCGTTCTTGAAGCGAATGTCTGAAAACCAAAAAAAAAAGAGGGTGCAAAATATTTTTTTTGACAAAAGTATAAATCTTAGTACATTTTTATACGTAAGATCCCTAGAGAAAAGATGAATAAACCAAATATATTTTTTTCAATGCAAGGAGAGTCCGAATTTCTTCAAACGAATCCTAGATAGCCTGGGGTTGGTCATGCTCTAGGCTCAGGTACAGTCTTAAGCGCGAAGTGAGCATGTATTTATTTACATTATGAGCGTGACAATAATCTCTGAGGATGCGATCGCTGGCTGCGACGAGTACGCACGGACCTTGACGGCTCGTGTCGGACCCGGCCACCCGCAACGGCCTTATGAATATATCCCTATCAATTTACAAAGCCTACTTGTGCCTAATTAATAATAATATTTCTTGTAATACATTTTACGTAAACATTACGTCAATGTCGCGTGGTAACTCGCATGTTTTCTTTATAATATCCATAAAATGTATGCAGTTTGGATACAATTCATTTACTTACCTCATATGCAATTTGTGAGTAATAAATAACCCTACATTTAAACTATTTGATTAATTATTTTGAATTATTTTGTATTCCCATATGTCGAATTTTATGTGTAAACTGTATGTTTGTGAATAATTTTATTTGTACTTGTAAAAACTTAATTGTAAAGTGCAATGGATGTCTGTAACTGTAATGCTGTATAAATAATAATTATAAAAATAAATAAATAACATTTATATTAATAAGTAATAATACTATTATTATATTTATAATAAAATAAATATAATAAATTATGTTTATTTTAATTATTATTATTATTATTAAAATAAATAACAGTTGTTATTGTTTGTAGTCTCTATAGTAAACAGATATCAATGGCAAGTATAGCAAGCAATACTAGAGAACTAATTATTATTAAATGTCGTATTTACCCTATTGCCGATGGTGTATTTACCTTAGGGCCAAAAGGGCCATGGCCCGGGGTGGCAGGCTGCAAGGGGTGGCACAAGCAATTAAGAATTAGGTATTCTTAATACCTATAGAAGCCGACTTTCCAAATCCGTTAATTATGGCAGTGTCATTGAAGAATTTTGTAACTAATTTGGCCATCAGAAAAAATATAAATATTGAATAAATGGTGTTTGCATGGCCTTATTAGTTTTTTCATTCATTATCACCATTCTTAGCCACATCAACACGCTGTAGGATTTCATTATATTTTATAATTGAAATATTTTTGCTTTTTTTCTCGTTATTTTATGGAGCGGCAAACTTTACAGGCCCAGGGCGCTAAATCTTAAAGTACCCCACTGCCTGTTGCGAAATGTCTCCAAATACTTCACAGAACATTGGTCCACACCACGCTTTGGCTCGACATTGTTCGTAAGTTAGGTAAATTATCACCTCAGACTATTCATTTCACATGCATTGTTGTGATTGTGCAACAGCGGACATTATTAACTAATGAATAAACTATGTTATCAATGTCGCCTTTGCCATTCCTTCGCGCTAAGTGCCACTTAATATGTAATACATACTAAGTATATAGTTGATAAGAAACGTTAGTTATATTGATTGACCAAACTTTTTGTGCCCCGACGTGAATACCTAAACATTTAGATCAGAGAAGTCTCTTATACAGGCTGCTTGGTAATTCGACCTATTCCTTGAAAGGGGTTATACTAGAGATCATTTCCAACGAATTTCCACCTATCAATTAGGTGTCGAAAATGAATGGCCTCAGTTACGAAGGTCTTTGTATTATTTTTCAAACTTTCAGACTAATAACCAAAAATAAATAATTTTAAAATAACTTTTCCCCTCTCAGCACTTCCTTATTATATTTCTGATCAATGATAGATAAGTGATCATTTATAAAAAAAAATACGTACCCTGAATTCCCATAATCTCAGAATTAAAAGGTCTTAGTAAAAAGAAAATCTTTTCCATTTTGTAATTTTTGAAATATCGACCCCTAGTTGTTAGACATTATTTGTTGGAAATGATCCCTTTAAAGGAATAGGTCGAATTACCAAGCATCCTGTATACGAGTACCGGCACGAGATCCCTAGGGCTTCTCTACCTTCAGCGGGCTTATTAGATCTATGGATTATGCAATATCTTTTTATCACTATTGCAATTTCTCATTCTTTTTAGAGTAAGTCAAAACACGATGCCCTTCTCGGTGTTTAAAGTGCTGCAAGGATCTGATGGCGCGTGGATGACAGTGACAGGGGGGCGCAGCTGTGAAACAAGGAGTATGGTAGCGGCATTAGTTCTGATTTTGGACACAACCAATCCACGCGCCATAAGATTTTTTTTTTTAGTAATAGACGTTTATTTCCATACGAAAATATTAAGCACATACAAATATTTCTGCCAAACTGTAATGCAGTTTGTAGGCGGAAAAAACTCTCTGTTTAAATAAAAATAAACAATGAAAAAATTAAATTTAACAGTTTCAATTTAACCTAAAAAACTTACTTAAAAAGAAAAGATAATCGTTTTATCTACACTTAGATATCATATTTCTGCAATATTAATGATTTTAACTTATTTTTGAATACAGCACGGGTTACATTACATTCTGAGAAGACAACTGTAGCACTGTATCTGTCATTACGTCATGTCAGCTACATAACCCGACAACAGCAGGACGCATAGAGCCGAAATTTAATATGTAGATGCAGAATTAAATTAAGAATCCAGGAAAAGTGCCGACAAAATTGTCTAAATACAGAAAAAGGGCTATGCCAAAAGTACCTGGAATAGAAGAGCTCGTATGTCTAGATTGATGAATGTGGAAGAGGCGAAAGAGGTGTGTCTGGATTGTATCAGATAGAAATCTGTAGTCTCTGCCTACCCGTTTAGGAGACAGGCGTGAGTATATGTATGTATGTATTCCAGGGAAAAATACGAAACCCGTACCTTTCATCCGTGTTAAATTGCGATTGTTTCTCCACAGAGCGCATCACAGTCAGTCGCCATCAAAGTGGTGACGAAGAAGGGTATCCAGAAGGCGTCGGAGATCCTCGTGAAAGAGATCAAGATCCTGAGAGAGCTGACCGCGCTCCACCACACGAACCTCGTCGCCATGCACGACTGTATGGACAGTCCGGGCTACGTCTACGTTGTTATGGAGGTACGTTATTTTATCTTCACCGCTCGGCTACCAACCAACCTAGACGCCTGACTCCTTTCGAACCTCAGAATTAGTCGATTTGCCAAAACTATTACCATCAAATCAACTCAGTACAGTTAGTGGATAAAATGCCCCTTCCGCCACCAACAACGTTGCCTCAAACTTATAACATTTTCGCTCATCGTCAGATTAAATTTTTGATTATATATTTAGGTTCAGCAGTCAAGTCTCCCGTACATTCATGATGAGTATGTTGACAGTTATTTATTATTAGCTTATTCAGCTACTTTTACTAGGCATATTATAAAATAAAATGGCTGCCTATTAATTTTTTGGCACCAATAAATTTAGATAAGCCTTGGAAATTCGCTACCATAATATTCAAAAAATGGCAGCGATATCAAAATAACAAAAAAATTATGCAAGCAAATTTAAATTATACGTTGGCTATTAAAAATAATGACTTGGCATCTAATATTGTAGACCGAGTGACTTTAAATGTTTTTTATTGACTATTCGTTTCCATCTAAGAAAACCATTTTGGATATTGTAATTGTAAGTAGCATTAATTATGAAAGCGGGTAACTTTAATAAGGATTGGATACATATATTTTTTTTTAATTTGATGATTTTTTATGAAAAGGGCTTACAACGCTAACGCACGCAGACAGCTAATGAGGGATTTTTTGACAGCTCATTAAAAAAAACCTTGGTTCCAATTTACTCAACAGATGGCGTTAACGAGACGTGGTCTGACTGAGTGTTGCCAATGAGCGCTTTTATAATTTTGCTCGGTAACGGCACGGCACGATATTTTTTACAGTCACCTTTTTAACAGGGATTGATGTCATGACGATATGTTTTATGTTTATGTAAATTTTAAGATAAAAATTTATTTATTAGTACGATCTCCATAAAATATTCAACATAAAATATTTTTTTGCTTATAATTCATAATGGTTCCGATCACAAATAAATTAGTTTTTATTTTTTTATTAGAAAGAAATTCGTTCACATCAAACTTGTTTTTGAGTTGGCAACTCTCGCCATGTCTCGTCATCGCCATCTATTGAGATATTCCAAACTATTTTTAATTAGCTGTCAGAAAATCCCTCATTAGATGTGATGGTGAGCGAAGCGCAATAGTAGGTCAAATATGTTCCAAAACCGAAACAGTGCACCCCGGCTCCACACAGTCTCGTGGGTACTATAACTAAAGTGTTATAAAAAGCCGAAGGCGCGGAGGAGGGCAGCCCTCGCTCGCTGTAACAAAGCACAGGTACCCCATGCGAGCTGCGGAAATAAGCATGGGTGCCTGTGCTTTGTCACACAAAGGCAAAGGGGCTGCACTTTTCGAAGCGCTGGAGTGGTTGCAGAAGCCATGCGAAGCTCTACGGGAAACATATTTCCCTATGCACTTATATTCGAGAGGAAATGTTGTCCTTAAATAAAGTCTACCCAAATACAAAGAGTACAAGTTGAGCATTTTTTATGGATCCTTTTTTTACCTTTAAAAAAGAGCTCATGTGAAGTTGCTTTAGACACAAATTTTAAATGCATATTTCATATTATTTTCTGCCGAAATATTTTAAAAGAACTTCAATTTGGAATTGATAGGTGGCTTCTTTTTAATAAAATGAACTCCCGTATATAAATTCAGTTGCCAAAATAAACGCGCCTATAGTTAAAATATACCTGCAACGGCATTAAAATGCAACTGAAATTGTGATATAATGGGGCTCTGAAGTCTGAATTAGATGCCAACGTATTAATTTTGGTATCCATTTCTATTATTTTAAACAAACAGAATATGGTTACTTAGCTGCCTGGTTTATTACATGTCTTTATTATTATTATACATCAGGCTTAAAATACTTATTTTCGTCCGATCTGTAGGTAAAGCACATGTGGCATTCCCATTAGTATCTTGCAAACACGTGTTTAACACTAACGTCGTAGAATAATCAACAGTCCCAATATTGCGGGAAAGTTTCCGCGATATTAGTCAAATATTAGTAAACCGGTGAGCAGCGGTCTGACAATAAACGGAAGAGCTGTAGCCTCTGTTTAGCAATGTTTAGTAAACAAAAGCCACGTGAAACCGAACAAAGCGCCGCGGAAATAGCTCCGGGTAAATAAGCCACGCGGCTTGCGAGATGCATGAGGGCTGTACGTGGTTACATTTTCGATAAGACAAAACCAAAGCTTGCAATTTTGCATAGAGTACTTTTCCTCAAGGATAAGATTGTAGAGAATTTCAATATCGAGCTTTTGAAATATTCGAAAAAGCCACTATAAATAAGTCTCGGCCTACGGCTCTGGGAGATAAGCGTGAGTATATG
Organism: Ypsolopha sequella; assembly: GCA_934047225.1. Classification (NCBI taxonomy): domain Eukaryota; kingdom Metazoa; phylum Arthropoda; class Insecta; order Lepidoptera; family Ypsolophidae; genus Ypsolopha; species Ypsolopha sequella. The sequence continues at coordinate 19,270,716 of OW203996.1, forward strand.
ACTGTTTATCTAAATAAAACTTTCATCTTAAAACTAATTATCTTCTAAAACGTCAAATTTATGTTGACTATATATTTATCCAGACATTTCTACGCTTTTTGTTCCATTTCCTGTCTGCAATCCGAATGGAATGATTCATTTTGTTGGATTACCGAGAAAACCCGATCTATATTTAGAGTAACTTGGGGACGATATATCTAAATCCTCGTAAAGCCCTCTAAGTATTAGGATGGTAATAAAATAATTCCTGCTTAATTCTCCAAGGTATTGTCAGCTCAATAGTCTTGTTTATTGTGAATGATAATTCAACTGATGCCGGGCCCAGTGATGCCCGAAATATATCTTGGATTCAATAATGATCTTTTATATTATAATTATATAAAAGAAATAAGTCGATAAAGGCAATATCGGGCAATATTTAAACAACTATTACAAAACTGCGGACAAAAGCTAGTTTGTAACTAACTAAAAACCCTGAGCAAGCTGTTACCAGGAACGCTCTCTATGGATAACTTTCTAAATAAATATTCCTGATCGCGATCAAAGTTACGCTATGCCTTAGTTAATGTAGCAATTGCATAGCTTTTTAACGAATACCCACATTGCGTAGGTAAAACGCGGACACGGCGATCTAACTACATATTACCTACTGCCAATAAATTACCTAGCGCGTTTCATGCGTGAACGCATATTGTAATAACCATTTCAGCAATGATTTCGATTTTCATAACCCCCGCAACATTATTCCGAAGATAGATGGTTATAGCAGTAAATTCCGTCCGGTTGTGGGTTATCTGAATAATAAACGAAGACCGGGACGAGCAAGGGTTGTGCCCTTTCGATGTGCTCCAGAAACCACATCGTGAATCAGGATCCGTTCTACATCAGGCTGCCCTCTTATCACGATGAATCGCGCAAATAAATATAAGTAAATAATAACAAACTTGCCCTACTTTGTCCTTACTATTGTATGTAGCATGCTTGCTTATAGTTTGTAAATCTTCCACAAGGAAGTATTTACTAAAATAGGTTGTATTCGAAATTCTAGTCCTGTTTAAGAGGTCGCTAAATACTACTTAAAATTAGAGTCCCAAACGTGCTAATCCTGAACCCGGATATGACAATTATCACACAATAATAGGAAAGCGGTGTCGTTTAGATTAAGTCTTCCCTGTGCCGATGCAACAATTACCAGGAAATTGTAATGAAGCTCGTGTTAATAGCGACCCTGACCCATCGGCTTTGCCCTTAATTCACACGCTGATTAACCTCGCAAGTGTCGCGTTAACGACTTTGTGTAAATGTGCAGTACTAGATATCTTCCACGTGGCGGATGTCTAGATCCAGTCTATTTCAAGTGTATGCGATTGCGCATCATTACTTTCCTTGCACGCTTTGACTTGCACGCTGCAGTGTGCGGTGGATTTCCTCGTTATCCAGATTTATCTTTTGATTAGGCCTGCGGCCTGTCATCATCACGGACTAAACTAACAGTGGCCCGCCTTCCGCGTTAGCTCCTCGCGTGCCTATTCGAGCAAGGTCAACTGAGTAGGCGCAGTATATAGTAACACGCGGACTAAGCGTGCGCGCGCTGGAGTTGTCGGTAACTCGGCAAGTTGTGCCAATGATTTGAGCATTTTCACACTTACTGTATCCCGATAAGAACGTTAGCAGAGGACGAATAGCATACTGTGTGATTAAATTGTCTGGTCGTCTCGCTGATATTTCGTGTCGCGATGATAAAGTTGCGATTACCGCAAAAACGTGCGGAGATATCCACTGCGTAGTTGATTTAAATTCTGTAATAGGTCAAGGGAACGACGACCGCGTTGATCGCGAGACTCATTTTTATTACCTAATCAAATGGACCGTGCAAAAATGATAATCTATACAAAATAATATGAAAGGTTATTCACTATTTGTGCGTCTACTTTTATTTTGTTTGTATGTGATAAGATTAATTTAATTATCTCTAGCAATATTACAGATGACAAAATATAAAAATTTATTATAAAACTTTACCAAACCATAAAGCACGCATAGTTTTCGTTAGTTAGTGTTTTTTATTAACCCTTTACATTTTGTACTTACAATAAAGCAGATTGTGAACGCTTAAATTTTTGTTTTAGTGCTGTCAAAACTTAAATTTTTTCAAAGTAATTTAGCTTCTTGACTATTTTGCAGGGTGGAAATTTTGGTTTTGACAGCAATAAAACTAAAATTAAAGCCTTCAAAATCGGCTACATTACCAGTATAAACTCTTGTAACCGGTTTATTCTATACAAAACTGATATTGATCGCCACCAAAATACAACGACTGATTTTCTTGAGCTGCAATCTTGAATTCGGTGTTTTTAAAGAAGCTAAATACGTTTATTGTAAAATATACAATTACAAATGTATTATATTTTTAAGTTTATTCTAAATATAATGTGTAGGTACTGGCTAAGAATAGGCACCTAGCAAAAACATGTTCTTTGTCAAACAATCAGGTTAGCTGCAGAAAAGTTACGTAGTCGCTGTAATTGCGTTTTAATCTACGTTTGTTTTGTTTTATATATTAAATTGTTAACTTGGCTACCGGCAATTTACATACAGACTATGTCATAATGAGCTTAGAATATAAAGACCACGTCGCGATGGGACGCCGCGGAGTCTACCGAGCATGCACGTGTCGGCTTACATTACTCATTGCGACCAGCATTGCAAGAGAACTGGGATTTCCAATACTCGCCTTTACTGTCTGGTAATAAGACGATAACCAGGTTTATAGTTATCCTGGTTAACGCTATATGTTAATATCATAATATTCTGCGAGTGTTGATATCAAGCGGCTTCTGCGCAGGAGTGGATCGTCATATTTTTTAATATATTTTTCAATGCATGTGCTCGTAAAGGCCCACTTTTTATGCATCAAAACCGAACAGAAAGTCGATTATTTTGCCCTAGGGCTTTATTATTATTATTTTTTTTTATTTATTTACAATGGTTGGCTAACCTGCAGCCTTTCTTGTGTACCATTTATGTCATACTTTTTTTTCCACTGTTTAATGGCTCTGGATACAGTCCTTTTGAGCCAATTACAATTTAAAGTTCACAAAATTATATTTGTTTTATTTCCTCACACTATGCATTGAAAAATGTAGTATTATACACGGGCGTAAGAGCAATAAATTACTCGGTTACGTTTAAAACACGAGCACGCTCGTGTTTTAAATAGTCCTCGTAATTTATTCCTTTGCGCCCTTGTAGCATAAACTACTATTACGATTTCATATTCGTTGTAGATCAGTACAGAAAGTCCGGGGTGATGTTTATTAATCACAGCAGACCCGCTATCGCTAGGCAAGTATTTGTGAAACTGTTAGCATCTAAATGACAGTGGGCAAACTAGTATGGGAGTTGGTCCAAGCGCCGCCAAGATTAAGATGTATCTTAAATAAAAGGACATAATGTGGTCCTCAAGCAAGCAGATACCCATCAAAATAAAAATAAAATGAAATGTATTCGTTCAGATTTTTACATTTGTAAAAACTTTCGTCGGGGCCCCGTTTTAATTATAAGAACAGAAGTACGGGTGTTTGTAAAACATAATTAGTCATATTTTGAAATCTCTCGTATGCTTGCTTTAGGACTGCATTATGTCCTTTCATTTAAAATATGTCTTGATCTTGGCGACGCTTGGACCGAATTTGCCCACTGTCATTTTACAAATCCTGATTCACGTGTCTTTTACTAGCTTTTCGTCCGCGTGGTGCTTTTTTTAATCTACCGTAAACAGCTTTATTTTTTTAAGGTTCCGTACGTTACGTAGGCACCGTAAGGTTGCTAAACGGTAAACGGGGCCCTTTTGTAAGCCTCCGCTTTCGCCCGTTGTGGGCAAGGGGCAGTAAATAAACAAACATGTCCGGAAAACTCCGGTAAAATTACGCAGGATCGAAATTCCCTCATGCATTAAAATCGGGGGAAAGTGGATAAAAAAAAAATCCCTCTTGCAAGTATCGATACGAAGTGATCGCACAAATAGCCAACGTTTCTGAAATAGACAACGCACAACATACGGATGTCTATTTATTACGCAACAGTCGAGATAATCTGAATTCTGAATAAGTCCGGCTGACGTGCGAAAGTGGCTCTACGAGATCACTGTAATTTCGCTTCATTGGATATTATTTTATGTATGGGTTATCTTTAAATATACACATATGTATGTATACATGTATAATTGTATCTATTTATGAGCTTTTGATTATTTATTAGTATTAAAACAATAAAAAAAAATTATACCTCGATATTTTCGGCCCTTGGTAGTCATCAGTCGAATTAAAAAAAAATATCTATTTATTCTGTACACCGCCTCTACACATTTTTTTTCTTTCTTTTAAGAGTTTCTCCATCCAAAGGTTGTCTGGAAGAGATCGTTTTTAGTGATAAGACCGCCCATTGTACCCAACTTTTACTTTTTGAAATTATCTATTTACTTTGTTTTTGGTGGGCAGTAAAGAATATTGTATTGAATTCTGTTATAATTTAGCTTATTTGTAAGGTAAATAATAAGAACACGTTGAGTAAATCAAACCGTGCTCTAATGAAGCGTGCAAATTATCGTCTCTCACTCGTGTTGTAATATAAGATGACATGCCATGTTCTACCCATTAGCTATTGCATCATCATCGTTGGCAGCTTGTTTCCTCCACCCACGTATAAATGAATACGTCTACAAAATAAGACTTAGTTTTTCTGGTCCTACGCTGATCTCAGCCAGGTTTTTACCAGAGTTCTTTTGGAGATATAGTCGACTTATTATTTCTTTCATATTTTCCCTCTTAAACTGCCGTTAATACTCTTCTTTTTTAAGGTTTCGTATCCAAAGGGTAACCAACGGGACCCTGTTACTAAGACTCCGCTGTCCATCTGTCCGTCAGTCACCAGGCTGTATCTCATGAACCATGATAGTTAAGACAGTTGAAATTTTCACAGATGATGTATTTCTGTTGCCACTATAACAACACATACTAAAAACAGAATAAAATAAATATTTAAGGGGGCTCATATACAATAGACATGTTTTTTTGCCGTTTTTTAGGTAATGGTACGGAACCCTTCTTGCGCGAGCCCAACTCGCACTTGGCCGGTTTTTTTTTAAATTATGAAACAAACTGTCACTAAATTTAAGTTCAAAAATAAACCGACAAATAACAAATTAATACATAGTCAATACCTATCTGGTATATTTTGATTGTTACAATTTTAAATTTATGATGAGATTTCTTTTCGAACATTATTTCTATAAGAAGTTAAGGATAAACTAAAAATATCAATATTATCAAGCCTTTTATTGTAAAGTCTACACGCACGTCTAATAAAAGTATTTGCATAAGAAGTGTTGCATTTAGGAAAACAAATTTTTTTTCGCAGTACGTTCACGTCTTCGAGGAATTATTTATTTAATGTGTCATGAAGAAATCACATTAAAATTACTATTACACACTCTTATTAAAAAAAACGCAAGACAAATCCAATGTTTTATAAGCTTGCCATTTGCACAATTGGTTTTATTACTTTGAAGTAAAACTCTGCAATTATACTTCACAATCTCACTAAGGGCTAAAAGTGCTCATATTTAACTCACTAGGTGTGTCTTGTGTTCTGCAATTTTTTAGGTTGGTTGACCCGTGATAAAAGTATTCTCTTCGTTGAACGTTTCATAATGTATCATGTAAACAAGAGTGTAAAATAACAAAAGGTAACTTTCCATAAGGATAAAACCCCAGGTGATTCAGCTTTCGCGACTCGGCGACCCTGACCGGTACACAGGCGCGCTTAAAATTATCTGATATCGTAACACACACTATCAAACCTGAACAATAAACAATGAGTTTTATTATAATTTACCTATACAACAACAAACTGCTTGGACTTTCTATGACGATGTCGCTCTCAATGGATTATCTTATTTGCTAAGGCAGTAAATGCGTAGCAGTGTCGTCGTCATCAATAACAAATAACAAATCTGCAAACGCAATAGCGATGACTTATATAAAAACGGCTCACCTCAATACGTGTTATGATCGGGAAAGCCGACCAATTTCAGCAGATTTAGACTGCCTTCATCTGGGAGAAAGTCTAAATCTGCTGAAACTGGTCGGCTTTCCCGATCATAACACGTATTGAGGTGAGCCGTTTTTATATAAATCATGAATTATCCTCAAGTTTCATTTAACGCAATAGCGATGTTCACAAAGCTTCACTATCCATGTGGCTGTCGATTGCCGAATCTAATTTGGTCACATTAAATCCTAAAACCTCTAAGAATGTCAAAACCATGATTTTCTTCATTTATTAATAGCGATCCACTTGAAGGGCAAACAAAGCGAAGTAGCTCACTGACGTACTGACCGTAGAGAACAGAATTACCTCTTTGTTGCGTAAAAAAACTGAAGCGTCACATCAGTGCCGAGTTCGGAGCTCGGCTTGAGCCAAGCGAAGTTCATTGGCACTCTCTGCCAGGAACGTGGACTGCCGTCGCCATAGCTGCTGCGAACCATGACTTTGAATACAACAAAACAATTCACTTCCGTTATTTTTGACTGTACAAATTTCCGCCGCTAAAATGAAAACGTCCCATTTTGCTACGAAAATTGAAATTCGTGCAAATCCTTCATCATTATTTCTCCTGGACGAATAAACCAGGTATTTCTAGAATCGGTTAAAGACTCTTATCAATTATCAGTTTTAAAGACGTTCGTTACGTGGAGAGAACAAACTATTCTTTAATAAATGAAATGTATTAAATATAAATTATGTAACACATTGATACCACTATAATCAAGGGTTATCGCACTGTTGCTAGTAGCAAGATAGAGACGTAATTTAAGACTTGTAAAAAACCAGGAAGGATTAAGTTTAGTTAGTTAGTTAGTGTGGCTCGCTCACTTTTTGCCATACTTACTGTTCATTTTACTAAAATGAGAATGATTTAATTTTTCTGTTCCTAATGCTTATTTTTATTACAAGACATTAGAGTTGAATGGTCTCTTGAGATCAGACAGTGCATGTTCTGAGAGTTGGACTGATTTTCTTCCATTGAATTTTTCAATATGTGTTAATTGTCGCGAATGATGGATGCTTTTAACTTAATGGATATAGTCTACAATGTACATAGGTAGAAGGCGGTGACAGATGATGCAAGACCGCGCCTGTCTGTATCACCGCCCTGCAGCACGTGTTCTTTTGGTATACATAGACATTAAACACCCAGACGTCTTCAACTTTGACATTTTGCCAGTTTGGTCCTTCGGCGTGCGGCCGGCTCCGTGCCATACCACGTACTCCATCCACTATTGCGTTCAATCACGCCTGTTGTGAAAGGCAAATTTCATAGGTCGGCAGTCTCACCGCAAATTCGCAATACTAAAGTCCTTTATCATGCAGGTCGAATAGGTTACACTATAATTTTAACCACTTCGTTTGATTGAGACATAAACTTATAAAGCTAATAGCTACTAGTTTTGGTTACTATCTGGTTTTACTGGTAAGTTTTATATTTGGATTTATCTTTATAATGCAAAGCGACTGACCCACTATCACGTCCATGTTTTCGCTTTTCAAGCGATTGGCATTAACTTTGTTGCTCATTGAATTAAACGAACGAGACAAGTCATTATAAAGATCAGATAGTTTCTTCTGCAGACTGATTTAAAGTTTGCCAAATGGGTAACGTAAAGTAAGTTCTTATCTTGTAGTCTATTACCTAGTTGGTCAAAAAGTTCTGTTACTGAATTTCATCATCGATTTCTGGACATTAAAACAAATGAAATGTAAAAAATAAGAATGACAAATTATTGACAGTTTTATAAGCTGTTATGTCATAGAGTGCGTTTCATAAAATAATACCTATGCCGTAATGTTGGCACCAACGACTTCTAAACGAGATGATTGGATAAAACAAAATTGTATGTCTATGGATTGGATGAAATTGCTGCTACCAACATAACAGCATGGTACTATTCTATGAAACGCACTCTACTAAGTGGTTATATTGTCTTTGCACTCTACCACACTTATACCTACCATATTCTGTTTAATTCACCATGGAATGGGGGTTGAAGGAGAGTCGTGTCGCTGTAATTGTACTGCACAAATGTGGGCACCCACCGAATATGGTTTACAAGTTTCTACAAAAGTTGAAAATCAACAAGCAATTTATTTATCGCACTATCCATAGGACAGTAGTACCTTGACCGTCGATGACCGAAAGAGATCCGGAAGACCACGTACCGTTCGGACACCAGTTGTGATTAAGGCAGTGAAAGCGAGAATCGCGAGAAATCCCGTCCGGAAGCAAAAGTTGTTGGCAATATAGATGACTGTGAACAGAAATTCCCTTCAAAAAATGATCAATTATGACCTTGGGCTTCACGCTTACCGTAGATGAAAGAGACATCTGCTAAACGCACGAAGAAAATTTTAACCGTCGAAATGATAGAGTATACGCTAAGAACAGTCAAGAAGCCAGCATTATTGCTCCGAGGGTCCAACGAGGATACCAACCCTCATCAGTGATGATTTGGATGGGGTTTCCTATTTAAGGCTAACTAAGGTTAATTTCTGTGAAAAAGGCGCGAAAACTGGCGCTAGAGTTTATCAAGATACCATTGTGGAACCTGTGGTCAAACCCTTATTTCATCTTATTTCAAGCCAAATCTTACTTAAAAACCAGCCATGAGTCTATCAGCAGGACTCAGCCCCGGGGCACAAAGCAAAATCTACGCAAGCGTGGTTTCGGGCTAACAAAATTGGTTTTACCGCGCAGGAAGAATGACCATCTTCCAGCCCAGACCTAAACCCTCTGGATTATTCCATATGGCAAGTTATTGAGGAGAAAGCCTGTGCTAAACCCCACATGAAACTCTTGGTCAAGACACTTGCGGAATTAGTAGTAGTGCGTGCTGCCATCGATGACTGGCCTCGTCGTCTAAATGCATGATGCCAGGGGCGGTCATTTCGAATAATTGTAATACAAGAAAATCTTGAATATTTGCGATCTCATTTGGTACATAATTCATTGTAGTATTATTTGCATATTTCGTACTATTAATGTTTTTCATAGTTACAGAACTTAGTAACCAACTAGGTATATACCTACATGACATGACAAAAAAAGAAACACGCTTTGCATTGATTCACAGTGCAGCTAAGTACCCGGTTTCGCAAGTAGTTCGCTGCAGTATTGCAACAATGGCTACTCTATTCCCACCTTGCATGCGGAATTAAATGCTATTTAGATAAGGTCAGTTGCAAACGTGTGCATCGCATGCTCATCTACATTGAACATCTAGCAAAATCTACCTGCCACCGACCCAACATGACTTGTTTCATTTATTCAGAATACGTTTCTAATCGATCTAACGTGCACTTTTCCAATACTTATCTATCATCAGGACTATATTGATGCAGTAAATGTCTTCGACCGTTGCATGTGATCTATGACGTCTTGTGATTAATTGCATAATGGAGATTGATATTACCTTCAACGAATGGCTTCTCCATCGTTACTAAACACGATACCGTCTAGGTACTCCATTTATGATATCGGATTAGTTTTGCATCAATTCTGCACTTTTAGAGTTGATGGTCAAATCTAGTCAGCAACTTGTAAAAATACAGTTCTTATGTTTCAGAATGTACGTAAGTTATTGGATAATAATGCAGCAACATTATTCATTTTTATATAATAATATGAATACATAATACATAATGTTTAATTTAAATTTGGACGAACTCATAAAAATGCTGTTCGAAATTGTAATTCTACATAATCAGAAATTATGCGTGTCTACAAAAGCTGCTTGAAAGTGCAGTGAGTTGTATGGAGAAACGTTCTAGATATCGCATGAATATCTATGAAGGAATCTGAAGATGCGCATAAAAAGTGGCTGACACAAACGAGAGCTGCACAACTGCACATACATAATAGAGTTTGTGGAGCTCTCGCAAAGTGCGCAGGCGCAACGCAACTTTCTAAACAAGGGTGTGTAGCAACAGTTAATTCATTTTGCATAGAACAAGTGCAGTCTGCAAGAATCGATAACGGTCCTTCTCAGATATAGTCACCATGCCGCAGTAAGTTTAGAGACATTTTACCTCATAGCAGTGGCGTGCACAGAACTTTTTGCTGGAAAAGCAAGCAATTGGTCAAGAACAAAAATAAAAAAAATATGAAAAAATTTAAATATCACTTTGGAAAAAAAAAGTTTGTATAGGAAATTTTCACTCTAGGGTAGACATTGTCATAGTCATACAAATATTTTTTTTCAAAGTGATATTTAAATTTTTTCATATCTTTTTTATTGTTGTTCTTGACCAATTGCTTGCTTTTCCAGCAAAACGTTCTATGCACGCCACTGCCTCATAGCTAGGGTGTCCCGTATTTTACAGGATTTACTGTTTTTCAGTCATGAATTGTGCCGTGTCCCCAAAACGGGACGGAATTTTTATCATTGGGTTTTAGCTTTTTAAGAATTTGTAGTTCAGCAAAAATATATTATTTGTAGTATAATGAAAAATACTTATCGTAAGTGAGAAATTCGGTTTTATTTGTTGTAACAGTTTTTTTTATGTATAGGTATATTAACTAAGAATGTCAGGGTTTGTTTTGTATAGTAAAGTTATGTAGATTTTCTATATAAAAAAATGCTTGTCCTTTATTCCAACCGTGAATCCCGTATTTTTAATGCTGTCGCTAACGACCTTGACTCGACTTGGTACAAATATCGACAGAAACTATATTGAAATAACGCTCATAACAGCGCCCACAGCGGTCTCCGGATAGCTCTAAATAGGGGAAAATGATAATTTTCACGTGGACGCTATGGACGAAAAAAAAATTCCATAGTTTTATCTAAGCAATATTTTCCTTTCATTTTAGTGCAAGAACCATACAAATACCATTCAAATAATTTATTTTGTAAAGTAGCACATAATACACTTTTTACAAGTCAAATTTAATCTTATAAAAATATATTTGATTTGGTCGTCGCGGAAGCATCTTCACTCGCCCAGAAGAAGGCAGTCTGAAACTGCTGAAACTAGTCGGCTATCGCGATCAAAAATAGTAACTGAGGTGAGCCGTTTTGCAGTAATCAATATAATAAACGTGAACTGGATTTTCCATAAGAGTGAAATTTGAACTTTTTAATTAAATTTTTCCAACTTCACTCTTATTGAAAATCCAATTATTTTGAAGCTACCATAATATAATTTTCAATGCATGTGCTCGTAAAGGCCCACTTTTTATGCATCAAAACCGAACAGAAAGTCGATTATTTTGCCCTAGGGCTTTATTATTATTATTTTTTTTAATTTGTTTACAATGGTTGGCTAACCTGCAGCCTTTCCTGTGTACCATAGACGTTATACTTTTTTTTCCACTGTTTAACGGCTCTGGATACAGTCCTTTTGAGCCAATTATAATTTAAAGTTCACAAGATTATATTAGTTTTCATTTCCTCACACTATGCATTGAAAAACGTAGTATGATACACGGGCGTAAAAGCAATAAATTACTCGGTTACGTTTAAAACACTCGCTACGCTCGTGTTTTAAATCGTCCTCGTAATTTATTCCTTTTGGCCCTTGTAGCATAAACTACTATTAAATTACGTATAATCATATAGTAAACTATTGTTATACATTGCTCTTATCTAAAAGTAATATTTTGGACGTTGTAATTATTTTTCAATATTTTATAACAAATACGGAGAATCGATCCTTATCACTCTAAATTAATTCTCGTCACTGATTGATTTACATGCACTAAGATATTAGCTTCTATCAAGAATGTACATAATAATTGATTATTTTTACAGTATATTATTTTTCATACTGCTAATGAATTCTTATTTTTAAAAAATGTGTACTTAACTAATATACCATTACTTATTGAAGTAATATACGTTACATATATTATACCATAGTATTATACTTTCGTTTCTTTTCATTGATTTTTGGTACAAAATGAAACTGCCTTTAATTTAATGTGTGTATCAGTATGGTTACCCTACCAGTAGCGGTTTTTAATTAGATGCTAATGCCTCTACTAAACTCTGCTTATGCTCAAAGAATATACCTCTCAGGTTTTCAAGCTGATTATGTACAATGTAATAACCCAACATATATATACATCTAAGGTTTTCAAGCTGAGTATGTATTATGTAAATAACACAACATCTAACAACCCAACCTCTAAGGTTTTCAAGCTGAATATAGGTAAATAACTCAACATATTAAATATTAATAAATTCGGTATCATTACCATGCTCAAATAAAATAAACTTAATAATATTGATTAAATATTAAATAAACATATACACATCTATATCTAAAAAAAAACCGTTCAAGTCAAGTGTACTCGCGTACGTAGAGTTCCGTAATTCGATAGTTTTGGGAACAGAAATTTTAATTTTGTTAATTTGTTTTCGTGAATTTCTCAACTGTTGTATTTTTCCTGTATCTTTACGTAATGACATATTACGAAGATTTTTTTCTGATTTTTCGATCCAGACGGTTTTGAGATAAGGAAAGGGACATATATTTTTTGTGGTTTTTCGAGGATTTCTTGGAATAGATGCAAGTAAATATAGCCAAGCTATATATTTTTATTATCATCTCTTTAATACCTACAATTTGATGCCCATATTGTATTTTTATAAAATATATTTTTATTTATTTTACCAACTTTTTTTTATATTTCTCATTTGTGTTCAACTTTTTTTCGCTATAGTTTTCCTGTAATTGGCCAGCTATGACCTATAATCGTAATTTTTTTCATATTTTTCAGTCCACCAGCTTCGGAGATAAGAGGGGATATACATTGTTTGTGGTTTTTCAAATATTTCTCGAAATCAGTGTCAGTAAATATAGTTTTGTACAATCAGCTCTTTAATATCTACAATTTGATACCCATATTGTATTTTTAGGAAAAAGTTTTTTTTTCTCTTTTGCATTAGAAAAATTATAAACATTTTCAAATTTTTCAAATTTAATTTTTACACCTTGTTATGTGGGCATATTAATACTATTTTGTGCTAAATTTCAAGTCTTTATCTTTAACAGTGCTAAAGTTATGAGGCTGTGACATACGGACGGACGGACAACGGAGTCTCACCATAAAGGTTCCTTTTGTTCCTTTTAGGTACTACGGAACCCTAAAAACTGTCAAGTTCGAGTAGGACTCGCGCCCTGAGGGTTTCGTACCGTAATCTCAAATAGATTTGTGAACAAACAATTCAAACTTATCATCTGCAAAATTAAGTTTATCAAGTATTATTCCACATAGATTTGGAAATGAATGATTTTCTGATATATTCCTTCACTTGTACATATTATCTGTGCTTGTGCCAAAAGATCTGCCTTCCTATGATATTCCTACCGGAATTTTGATGCGAATAAAATTTAAATAAATTTATATTGCCTTTATCGGCTTATTTCTTTTATTTTTTTATATATAATTATATAGGTAAATATATATACATCAGGCACAATTATAAAAAATGATCGAATCCAAGATATATTTCGGGCCCCACTCCAACTGATGCCGGGCCCAGTGGGGCCCGAAATATATCCAATATAGGTTTTGATAATTTAATGGTGATTTATTTATATATTATGATATATCAATGATATCAAATTATAATTGATCAGTCAGCAAAAGGATTTTGAGTATATCTATTTAATGCGTTAAACTAGATATTGAAAAAATTTACTGCAATATTTGGTATTAATTTCAACTTGATACCTAAACCGCACTTGGTAAGAAAGGCCTTTACACACGGACAAACAGACAGACGGACAACAAAGCGATCCTATAAAGGTTCTGTTTTTCCTTGATGAGGTACGGAATCCTAAAAATGAAAATTCGAATGACCGCAGCATACTCGTAGATACAAGGACATGTTCGAAGTGACTGGTAGATAAATTCAGTAATCATGCGTATGACATGTACCTGTCTGGATCGACAAATTGCCACGCACGATTGCGTCAGGCGACGATGGCAGTCCAGTTTCTCCGAGCTCAGTCCGGTGGGGCGTTTGTAGCAAGAAAGTGACGCCGGAAACCGCAGCTTTCTATCCGATTCGACTAATGCTCTTGCAATACACTTTGAAATTACGCTGCATTTATGCTCACCGCAATGCATCCCTCACTCTCGTTCGTCTTCTGAGATTAAACTGTCACTTGGTAATTTGAATTCGCTTTCATTGAACTTGTCATATCCCAAGATTTACGTTTGTTTTGTTAGAACATGGATCTCTAAGCAATATCACCATATTCTCATTATATTCTACAACTTATAAAGAAGCCATTGCAACCTCTCCTATGCTTCAATAATTAAGGAGCACACTATGCATATCTTTGTCTTCAATATAAAATATAAGCTCGATGTTTTTTTCCAGAACAAAAACATCGCAATTTTATGTTTCCATAAACGTCGCAGTAATAAAATCATTGTTATTAGGAGACCTCGATGTTATAATAAAGTAGAGAATTGGTTGGACATGTCTTTGTATGGAACAGACATCCCGTCGATGGTTTATCGAGCGCGTGTTAAGGTCACGTGTCTATTCAAATTGATCATCTCCGGGACATGCTCTGCACATGAGAGGCCCGGTTTTAAATTATTTGTAAACTAGTTCTCTAAAATTAACTTTAGTATTTCCTTTAAAATTGTTTTTGTGACGTCAGTCCTCCCAAGTCTTTGTCAATGTAATGTCATGGACCTCCGGGTATACTTATTGAGATAATCTATCATGTCGTTGACATAAAGAAAATATCTTAGAAGACAGAGCGGGGCAGGTTCATAAATAAAGGCATTGCATCGCCTTATATCGTGAAGTTCTCAAGCGAACCGCTCAATGTATACAGTGCCGGCGTTTTCTTTGTTCCTCATAGCGGAAAAACTAAGGACATACGTCATCTGGCGGTCAGATTATAACGGAATTTATCCTGCTTTTATTAAACGTGTATAAAGTAACTAAACTCTTGAAAGGATCGTGGAAAATTGTGAGACCTAATATAAGTATGTGAACGTAGAACGGTGTCGCAACGATACGTACAGTTACTTTCAACGTACGCCTGTAGGGCAGCACTTGTATCGGAGCGCTAGCTATGAGTTTATTGTGTGGATTAGAAACGGCTTCCTTGAACCGCTGCCAGCTTTGCAACAAACTGCACGAGCTTTTGCTAAACTGCCATTAATCAGAAATTGCAGAGTGTCGTGTCGCTGTTCGCGCTACAACATTTCAAAAGGGCATCGGGTAAAGTTTCCAAGAAATTACACTGCATGAGTTTAAAACTGCTGAGAAAACAAATTGGGTCACCTCCATTGTTTAAAATAATACAATATCAAAAGACAGTACCTGTACTAGGTAGTCTAGGTACTGCTATTTTTCCGTAGACCAAATAAGCACAGCTGCTTTGTTTTAGCGTGAAGGAAAGTGGCAGAATTAATCAGCCGTCAAGGTGGAAAAATGAGTCTTTTTTGTTTAAAACGATGTCCTACTTTGTTTACCCTCAATTTATCATGTCTATTCAAATATTCTTCTGAAATATGATTTGATCAAAGTCGCCAACTTTAAAATGTATGTCGCAAAATCTCTTTCCAAGAATTGCTCGTTTCCTCCGCGATTCTCTCTATATTTAAATGAGGTTGTTGGATTTCGTGAAGTAAATCTGGAAATTAAATGTGCAACGGGGGCAGTGCACTTTGTATGAATACATCTCAACACGTGGCGTTGATCAAGAGGCGCATATTGCCGGTCACAGAAATGTGCCGGTGTTTGTGTCCGTCTGCCAGAGCGTAGACCTGACGAGGAGTCATCGACCCACGAAGCGCACGCCTCTGATTAATTTACACGCCGCACACATTCTGATAACAGAGGCGAGTACAGTGGATGTTTTGGGAAGGTTCTGGTGGACGATACGCTCTCGGGGTCCATTACCGTCGTGTACATGACTGGTGTTATCGCGGAGGCTAACGGAACGCAGCGGTTATTGTGGGTCAGGCAGTCAGGCGCACATCCGCCTGTCGGTCGCCTGCTGCAGTGCCGTGACCTGCTCTCTGCCGTGCCGCACCGCAAGCCTCTTGTCTCTCACACGAACTTTCATCTCTATTGTGTCGTCTCTATTGTCCCCGTCAGCTTTTATGTAATCGCTAATGAATCTTTTCTTTTTCTAAACCTATTCAATCTTAAAGCTAATATTTTGCTAGAATAACAATTTAGTATCGTCACACCTTTGATTTGTTATTTGTTTTGCACTGCGATTCAGTGCGTAACTGAAATCTGCGTTCTAAAATTTGTAAACAATAACATAGTATTATAAGTAGCGACGATATAAATGTAGTCGTAGAGCAGCACACACGTGTCGCAGCCGTTGATGACACCACATGGCTTCTGCTACAGGTCTATAAAAATAGTCTTATTGTGTATCAATGGATATTTGTATCCATAGAGGTTGTTTTCCTCTATGTTTGTGTCCAATCAATTTTAATACATTGCTCACCAATATAAACACCTTTTTGAAGAAACGCTACATGATTTAATTAAAACACCGGATTAATATAAAAGTAAGTTTTAATCAATGAACATTATTTACAATGTTGACCATGGTTTAGTACAAAAATATGTTCATAATTTGTGTACGTATACGCGGAATTATTTACAATTTGGCGAGCAAATGCACGACCTTATCAAAACTTAAATACTAAATCGACAGACACATTGCGAAATTTTAATAAATAAACTTTCTACGACATTCAGATCGAAACTAATGAAAGCGATTTCTACATCATATTATATGACACATGTGTAGCAAAAACAACTGTTCTTAAACTGGCGATTTGTCCTTGTCCTGGAGTGGTACTTCCTCGGGTATCGTGCCATTTGTGTTTGGTCCAGAGGCTGGCCTTGGTGTTGAACTGAACCGTTTTCTAAGAGAACTCCAGTTCTTCTTGATTGTGATACCAGCCACCACCAAAATCATACCTGCTACTACCATTCCAATGACGCTTTTATCTATACCTCCTGTCTTTGTTTCCGAGGTAGTTGCACCCACCTTAACGTCAGTTTCAGTAGGAGTGTCAACGACTGGTACTTGAGGCATGTCCACGATAGCATTTGACATCGCAATGCCACTTTGAGCTACAGTATCCTCCCTGCTAACCGCAGTCCGTAAAGAGAAATCGCCCGCAGGTGGCAGAGTTTCATCGCTTACTGTGTTTGTTACACCCGCATCACTTGATGAGTCCACGTTGGGTGACTCGGATGGTTCTGTTGCCTTTGTTTCTGGTGCTAGAGATGTACTTTCTCCCAGCGCATCTACTGTTGTTTCAGGGTTTAGAGCAGGATCAATGTTATCAACAACTATGTTGCTTAATGCTATGGTGCCTGGTAATTTGGCAGCCAAAAACCCATCTTCGACGTTTTGGGGCTCATTTGGGCAATCATAAGCATGCTCGTTGCAAGAGCCGATGCACACAGTTTCTAAAGTACCTATGAAAGCTTCGCAGAGCAGATCTGTGACGTCTTGGCCTGACGTGGGTAGCGAAAGCTTGCGTAATGCTTTGAAATTTGAGAAGTTTTCTACAACCAGCGTCTGAAAAGTTCAAAATGAACATCTTGAAGTGATCGTTACAGATAAAAATGTCAAACAAAAGTTAGTAACGAAATGAACACTTACAGCTCTAATATCGTTTCCACTAATATCGATGTCTTCTAACTGCGTCAGTAAGAAGCCGTTCTTTAATTCTTGAGGATATTCCAGCAAACGGTTGTTAGCCAGTTTCAAAATCTTCAACTCTGGTAGCTCACTCACCGACTGAAACGTCATGAAAATTACAAGTTTTAACATGATATCTAAGGATCTAAATATAAATTAAATGCGTCGTTTAGATAACCTTGACACGAGGGATCTCTACACATGTCATGTATGTAACGTCCTGCCCCCCTATTCTGTATCTTTAGTTGCCAACTGCACGAGGTGCCTATCATCAAAAACATAGCTAAAAACTGAAATTTCAAAATTGCCTTTAGTGGGTATTGAACTATTAACAATCTGTGTCGTCACTTCAAGTGCGAAAATATCCTTAGGACATCGGAATTCGATAGTATATCTATGTTTTTGATGATAGACACCTCGTCCAGAAGGCAACTAGAGATACACAATAGGCCCGCTGTACGTGTCGTTTTAATAATTGTATGTTTTATTTGTTTTATCTCGTTATATTCATAAGTTATTTAAACTTACACCAGGTGCCAAATCTGTAATAGAATTCCCATTAACATTGAGTTCCTTGAGGCTCTTCAACGCTGATATAGACTTGGGAATCTCAGTTAATCCGTTGTTTTGTAGGTTGAGTACAGTTGTTTTGGTGTCAATGTCGGACGGCAGTTCTGTCAAGCTCTTGTCTGCGCAGTTGACCACAAACCCATCGCTTTCCACACTGCACGTGCATACATCCGGACATAGCGGCTGATCACTTGGCGCTAACGTAGATTCTACCGCTGGTTCAATATCTTCTAGTTCCGGTAAACTGGCTGCTTCAGTAACAGCATCAAGTGGTTGTTCTAAAACTCCTGCTCCACTGCCTTCTATAGTTTCACCATCTGGCGGGTTGTCTACGGGAAAAAGATTATCCTTTTCCTCCGGTTGGGGTAGCTCATCCTCAATCTGTGCTCTACACCTGAAATTTAGAGATTCTTATTTTAACATTGCACGTGACATTATCGGATCGACTTTTATTTATCACAAGGACTTGCGCAAAATATGAGTGTGTAGTGATAAAATTTGCGATAAATAAGCAGCTAATACCATCTTTAATGAGTGAAATATTATTAAAACTGTAACCCCAAAGATTGGCAGCAAACTCATCAAGCACAGTGATGGACTCATTCATCCATAATGTGTGCTAAGATAATCTAAACTCCCATTCATTGATGGTCACCTTCAATTTTTGTTTCCTTTAGAACGCTTACCCACCACAAACATACTTTTGTAAAGTAGATTAACATATGAATGTGCCTCAGCACATAGTATTACGAGGCGAGTCTAACAATAGGTTTTCATGGATACACCTTGATGTCGTAATAGTTTGGGTGCATATAATGTTGTGTTAAATAAACGGTCTGGTACTTACGCAACGAGCAGCAGCAGCGCCGGGACTAGATGTATCGACTTCATGATCACTCGGTAATGCGAATACACTCTGGGATGTGCCAATTGGCCGCAGAAGTGGTTACCTGTCGTGGCACAAGTACCAGCAAGGCTCAGGGCACATTGCTCACTAACACTTATATCCAGTTATCACTCTCTGATAAGATAGCCGGCGGCAGGGCGCACTCTTATCTGAAATCAAACTGGATAACGTCACGCTGCGTAAACGAGCAAAATATTAAACATCTCTCGCACACTTACTCGTTCACATACCTGAATTGCAAATTTCGAACAACAAACACGTTAGGTTATAGCTACATCACACATTTTATGCTTCACAGTGTGGATCGTGTCTGTTCGCAAATGTGTACGTTTGTAAACGATGCGAATAGGATAGTCTATTTTGAAAAGCCTTAAATCTTGCTATCAAACAACGTTTCCGCACTAACTTCGTTGCGGTAGTTTTCTACTACATGAAACATTTTTTGTGAATATTTACGATTTGTTTGTAAAAGTGTGTTATCTGCTAATACTAACGCGATACACACAGGACCTTGCAGAGACGATAAAAACTCACTTACCTATTCACATAAATTGAACTATGCTTCAAACCGAAACACGAACAAGATTTTTTTGTGTACACATACATGACGTGTGTATAATAAAAATATGATAGATGTTTCAGTAAAATTTAGGATACGTATTGCACAATCACTCTTTTAAGCCCATGACTAATTTAGATAAAATTAATATGAATAACGAATATTCCTGAAAATATCACTTTTCGCTATCGATATTTTGGAGAAAACTTGATATTGATAAATTTGATAATGTTTATATGACTTATTCTAGGTTAAAGTGATACAGCCGCTTTTTTTATTACTAGATTTATTACATGAGAGCAGTAACTTCTTGGTGAAGATATGAGTTCTGTAGTGTAGGTCAATACAAAACAGCCACCCAATCATCCCTGAGTGAAACTTACGTAACTGATAGACCATTGTTATTGTCAACAGTATTGCAACGGTGGAGACCTCGCCGACTACCTGCAAGCGAACCGGCTGCTCAGCGAAGGCACCATCAGACTGTTCCTCCGACAGCTAGCAGAGGCTATGAGAGCGATCCATGCGAAGGGAATCGTGCACCGGGACCTGAAACCTCAGAACATTCTGCTCACACACAACGTCGCCCCACCCCGCACGCCTCACCCCGCTGAAATCACTCTCAAAATCGGTAAGAAGAAACACAACAGTACATGACACAAAGACCCATACTCACTCATCAAGCTACCAATTCCATGGCTGTATTGCCCAATCTCCTTTCTCTGCGATAGATTCCTCTAAACAAGTTTAGAAATTTTCTTAAAAACGTACCGTGCTGCCTAACCCTCATTAGCATTTCCACGATTCTTTTGATAGGCATACATTTATAATATTATTTATTCCTAATTCCTTTATTTTTTATTTTATTCAAGTGTTTTTTTTTTTATTAAATTTAAATAAACTCAACCTTTATTATTTCCCCATATTATTATTTATTATATAAAACTATTACCTATAGACATAGACATAGATTATTTAATTAGAGGTATATTACATTAAAACCTGTAATTAGTGTATCTGATATACATACCTACATTACATAAATAATAGTTATTTAAGATACACGTGCGGAAAGTAAGGTTCGGATAAAAACCTTTTACGCTCAAGTATCTTACAACATTTTTCAATGCATTTTGCGAGGAAATACAACAAAAAAATAAGTATAATAAAGAATGGTGTTTATCATCATTCAATTATTGCTAGAGCGCGCATACTTATAAATAATTGTTTTTTTTGGACAGCAAAACCTCCTTGCATCTTTGTAATTTTTTAAATTTTATGACTTGCACCATGCACCACAGAGTCAAAAACTTGAAAAAATTACTTTATTTCACGCGTGAAATAAAGGATTTCAGTAGTTTTATTTCACGCGTGAAATAAAGAGTCGGTTTCCGCATACTTTTGTTACACAAAAAAGAAAACTTTACGAGCAACTGCATTGAAAATATATTTAATTTCATAGGATATCCTTTTGCTGTTGGTATCTGTTTAATAAATAAATACAAAAATGAAAAAACTATTATTCCAGGTTATAAAGTTTCATCTTTGTTCAAAATGAAAATTTTTATTTCTAAAGGATATGACTTCTGTAACCGAAGCTCGAAATGTATCGTACATGCGGAATATAAAACCCTTAAAATAACTTGTATCCGCTGCGCAAGGTTTTTGATCTTTTGGGTTGCATTTAAACGAATGCCGTTTACTTTTTGTAATGTTTTCATAAACCGGTTTCTTTCCTCGCCTGTTACAGGATCTTGATGTAAACGGTTATTCTAATTAAAGTCACCTTTTGTCAATACTTGCTTGTAGTTAAGGTAGCCAGACGACAGAAATTTTCCTGACATGTCAGGAATTATAGCTCCCTGTCAGGAAATCAGGAAATTGTTTTTCCAATAATCATCAGGAATTAAACAATGCTCAAAACAAATATATTTATTTAGTTACATTCGTTTTGTAACAAGAACATGATAATCACGATGGCTTCTGTATATGCATAAAAAATTACAGGAATTTTATCGAATTATCAGAGATTTTCTCAGAAATTCCCATTACTGGTAAAAATATATTAATAGCTTTTTAATACCTTTAAAAATGGTTTAATTTACCCTGTGTATCGAAATCAAATGGATTTAGGAATAATACCAAGTATTCTGAGGGTTAGGTAGGGACTGGCTGGATATGATAGATACCTGCTTCTTGCATCATATAAACCCTTCGGTTCCGGGTGCTTTTGCCTGGCCCTATCAGCTCAGTATGTCGCAATTTTGGTCCTTTATACCAATAATAAATATCATAATGTAGCTTGTATAACTAATTGTACACAGCTGAAAACTTCAGTAATTTCTCGGTACTATAACTAACGCAATTAGTGTTACCAGACGACAGCAATTTTCCTGACATGTCAGGAATTTTAGCCTCCTATCAGGAAATCGGCAAAAAGTAGCATTTTTTAATTTTAAAAGAGAACGAATCAGTCCTTAAAATTATCTACTTATTAAATTACATGGTTTTTGTTACAAAATAATGCCTCCGCATTACAAAAATTTCAGGAAATTAAATTAATTATCTGGGATTTTGACTAACTTAAACTGTATCTGGTAACACTAAACGCAAAAGAGTCGAAAAATGAATCAACGTACCTAGTGTTCCCTATAGTAAATACTTCGCTTGACTGTATCTCGATATTATAAAGATAGCAACAGCTGTGGGAGTGTGTGGGAAGTGATGCCATTAGCGGTAATACGCGAGATGTACCGCTCCGACATGCGATCCATGCACAAACACAAGTAACGAAGGTGCAATTATCTACTAAACATTAACTCGAAACTATACTCACCAAGGTTTTAATATCGGTAAAGTTACTTGTGGCGTTGTGTTACAAATGAATCGATATTGTATTTAGATTAACAAAAAATATATTAGAGACTCGCTCTTGTTGGTATCCAATAATCCTATCTATCAATATCCATCCTTTACATCTTCACATTATCCTTTTAACATTTAACATTGAATGATAAAGTGAAAACATCGACATACGGGATCGTTGCGGCCTGAAAGATGTAGTGACTTGAATAGAAAGAGGAATGCTTCGGTGGTTTGGTCATGTGGAGAGGATGAATGAAGGTAAAGTGACGAAAGAAATTTATGGTGTGCAAGTTGATGGTAGAGCTCGACCAGGCTGCCCTAGAAGGACGTATGCTGACCAAATTGGCGATATATTGATGAAGGGCAATGTCAAAAATACCCGGAGTAGAAGAGCTTGTATGACTAGATTGATGGATGTGAAAAAGGCGAAAGAGGTGTGTCCCCTCTGGGAGATAGGCGTGAGTATAGTATTAACTTTTAGCGATGCTAAATAACTGCGTTGCTATTTAGGTTATTTATTTATTTAACCGTTTTATAAAGAGCCTGCAGTTCTTGCAAGTGTCTCCTGCAGGACTACAGACTGGCGTAGACAAGGCGGCGGACGATTCATCGCACAAATAACCTATAAGGAATTTAGGAATAATATTAGTGTGTGTTGAATATTTTTATTGTTTAACACAAATGCATAGAATGCGAGCGGTTAACGAACCAGTTAGTAATCAATCATATATTTTCTTTCCGTACAGCTGACTTCGGGTTTGCGAGGTTCCTAGAAGAAGGAAACATGGCCGTCACGCTCTGCGGATCTCCGATGTACATGGTAATGATCTGTTATTATTTATCGCTTGATAATTAAACATTTTGTAAGAATTATCTAAAGGAAATTACTAACCATTGCTATCCACACTGCATTTTGGATTGGCTTTATCTGTAGATAGTAGACTATAGCGATCGTATCGATAGCGATATTCTACGTACAGGGACTATTTTGCAATGTATTTACTGAAAAAGAGTAATTACAGTTTTTTACGGAATTAGGAATTGGCTAGCATACTGATTTATTGTGCAGACTCAAGGAATACTTCTGTAAATCCCAAAAATTTAGCAACAAATATTTGAAAGGATCCCTAGCATACGAGCTAGACCGTGTACGATATGTATTGCAGGTGCCAGTACCCCAACCCCCAGAGCTAAAGAAATGCAATGCAGTGATCAAGATATTGCTGCTTAGACACAAATCTAAGTATAGTCCACTCCAAACCTAAATAAGACAATGTTTTAAGAGGCTTCAGTAAGTTAAATTAGCAGCTCGAAATATGTCTGTACAAATATCGACAAGAACGAAATAGAAATAACGTTCATGTCAGAGTGCATTGCAAAGTGGCTGTTACGACGATCGCTGTGTCGCCGGGTAGCGCAAAATAGAGAAAATAATACTTTTCACATGTGTTAAGTTTTTAGAAGTTTTAAACATCATTGTGTTAGATTTTTGTATTGCTCGTGTGTGTGTATAAGTTTTTAACTTTGTCTCTTTTAAATTTAAAAAATTAAAACTATTTATCAGTTTTTTGAAGCATATGAAAGGTTATTAAAGGTATTTATTTTCTCGTTTTAGGCTAAAGCTTTTAAGACATCACAATTACGGGACATCGGTCAATATGTGTGATATATTTTTTTCAAAGTTTTGTAATATTCATTATAAAAAGTTTAAACTAATTTAAAAACGTCTGTAAACGCAGTTTTGCTTCTAAAGCCCCTTAAGACAGTAAGGACTGCTTTCGTTGTTGACACCACAATTAGATATAAAAGTGCACCCTGACACGTTTTGTTTGCTTGTTCAGGCCCCGGAAGTGATAATGTCTCTGAAGTATGACGCGAAGGCAGACCTCTGGAGTCTGGGTACCATCGTATACCAGTGTCTGACCGGCAAGGCACCCTTCCAGGCGACCACGCCGCACGAACTCAAAGCCTTCTACGAGAACAGCATAGACCTGCAACCCAAGTGAGTACTTCTCTTAGCTAAAGCGGGTTGTGTCAGAGATACAACCGTGAATTATTTAAGTGAATACATCTTATGCCGCCTCTTTAAGCTCCTGCATGTGTCCCGGCACGACAGACATTCGGATCTGTCAACAAACTTCTTGATGGCATAAATATCATAATAATATATCAGATGGCATTTATTATCTCAGACCAAGAAATTCAATTTATTATTCCGATCAAATAAGCATTAACTTATCTATCATGAATAATTATTAATAACAAATAGTTAACGATTAAAAAACGTAAATCTATTATCAGAAATCAAATTATTCTTAGTTAAAAAAGTCGTACCGGTTCTGAACGCCCCCTTATACGAGGTGTGAACAAAGAAGTATCCACTTCAAAAACATAGTTTATTGTGCCAACCAATATACAAACATACAAATAATGGTGAAAATCAATCACTTTAGATTACAAAACCACGTTGTAAATCAAACAAAAGAATGAATTGTGAATTGAAATAAAATAAAATGAATGAATAAACACTGTGCTGTGATTGTACCTATACTTTATTGTACACGAAATGAAACAGAATACAAAATTATGAATACACTAAATTTGTGTACAAAGGCGGGTTTATCATTAACCCAGTGAGGATGTGGTGCAGAATCGCACGTCATTATGACCCTATATTTAATTTTCAATTGTTACATGTATTTTTTTATTTTTCAGTGTCCGTTTATGCTTGAACATTTTAGTAATATATTATTTCAGGGCTTACCATAAAAAAAAACATATTTTAGGGTACAGATCTTAAAGTTTTATTTGTTTTACTAAATGCCTACAACATGATCAACTTTGGCAGAACTCAACGTTTTAAACTAAATCATGTATAATATGGGGTCATATTTACCTTTTTCTGCGTCTGCACGCATGTAGCTCTTTTCTCAGTCGCCGGCCATCTGAAATACGGTGTGCGGCAGGCAGGGGGCGTCATTAGCGACAGCTATCGAGACAGCAAATAACATACGACCACGTGACAAAAAACTGCAAACTTTTGAAAATGATCAGGGTAATATTGACCCCTCCTCATCCTCGCCGGGTTAAGAGTTAGGTCATACAAACGGAATACCAAAATCATTTGTAAATTATACATATTTTTAAGGTAATGTGTACTTACTCCGATTGGATTACAAAATATTTATGTTCTTTAATATATTTATTTTACATGAACT
The DNA here is from genome assembly GCA_934047225.1 of Ypsolopha sequella. Taxonomy (NCBI): domain Eukaryota; kingdom Metazoa; phylum Arthropoda; class Insecta; order Lepidoptera; family Ypsolophidae; genus Ypsolopha; species Ypsolopha sequella. The sequence goes on from OW203996.1 coordinate 19,296,610, forward strand.
CTAATTTAGTATGTCAGCTCACGCGAGTTTTAATAATATTATTCCATAGAAAACTTATTTTTCCCATATTTCATGTTTAAATCAGTGTTCTTATACAAAAGATATTTGGGAACCTAAATAAATAAGTAAATAATGATTTTGGTATTCCTTTTGTATGAACTATGCATCCTCCGCCGGCCTCTTAAAGGCAACTTCTAGCCAACCTTCGTGTATTATACTTGAAGATTATTAATTAAAAATGCACACCTTGTGTCAAATAATCGTTTTCAAAGAAGAATTAGGAGTCAGCCTTCTAACAGTGTGAACGGGGGCAGGTTTTTTATTGATTTTGAAAAAACGGGTCGTTGAACCTTGTTCCTGGTCGCTGGCCGGTCTCCGGTATGGGTTCGGGCGGTTGATTTCACCTTGTATAATCATTGATTTTATCTATCATTTGAATCGTATATATATTGCTGCATAAATTAAATAAACCTTTAATTTAGTTCATGTACGTTTATTATTTTAATAAATATATTTTTATAAGATTAAATTTGACTAGTAAAAAGTTAGTTCATGCCAAAGGAAACTATAAGTGTTTTAGTAAATGCTACACACGTACCCCGAAGCTTCGCTTATGGGGTTCCATATTTTATAGGAACCCTACAAACGGATCCTCTAATTCGCTTAGATTAAATTATGTTAAGGTGTGTTAATTCGAAAACCATTTCGAGATTTTTAAAAAGCCGTATCTTAGAACTTGTGATCTAAAAAAAACTCAAGATGATGGATATTTTTACAAAAAAGCTGCAACTTTCATTTGCCTTCGTGTGACGTCACTTGAGAAATGGCTGTTTAGAAATGTGTCCTTTGCTATCAAGATAAATTTATAAATGTTTGCTGCCAACTGATTTGACAGATGAACGACAGAGATGGTAGACAGACAGAGACAGATTACTTTTTTTTATAAGCAATTACACATCACAATCAGTGTTATGTCTAAAATTCTCATGTGACGTCATATCAGACAATTTAATTTTAAAAATCATAAAAAAATTATAGTTAATTTATACACCAAAATAATGAAAACTTTGTCCTAAAATGACGTGAACTGTCTAAAAAAAAAACTTGAAAATTTAGCTATGGGTATTCGAGGCAGATATGTTGAAGACTGTGGCGTTCTTGATGCATTCTTGACAAAACTGCGCGTAGATTTTTAATACATTGTTGTTAATTTCCCATTTGTATGAGTAATAGCTTCTTATCAATGATATAACCATAGTTCTGTGGATATAACACTGAGAGTATTGCGTTTGTACGTAATACGAACGTTCACATTATTATTATTGTATTTTGTCTGCGATTGTTTATTCGGTAACAACACTACGTGAATATTAAATACGATTTTTTTAAACACGCAAAGGTTTCCTGCCTCATAAATAGTATGTGATGAATTGCAATGAAAATACTTAAATATAAATTGCGTTAGCAAAAAGTTTGATTGACGAGTTGCTTATATGAAACTGTTTTTTTTTCCTACTTTTTTGTCATCTGTAGATGAACTATACCCGTGTAGTGCCTATTCTTTGTACGCACAGTCACTGTCCATATAACACGTTCAAGGCCTACACAAATGGGCAGATCATTTGTTTCCTTCTATTTGTTTCATTGCTATAATTTGTTGTTGCTATGTGTTTCATGTGATCAATTTGTAACGATTTCCTTTTGGCGGGTGATTTTATTACTCTGATTTATAATGTCAATGTGACTATAAACAGAAAGTATATCTTTTTACTGGTTTTTTTTTTTGTCGAAGTCGTTTTCACGGTATTAAAATATAGTACTTTCGCAGAATCGTTAACACATCGTGCGCGAGATTATATCTGCGTCTATTTATGCTTCGTGATTTGAACACCAATTTGTCGTACTCGTACGTACGATACTGACACGATACGGTTTTGCCTAGTTTTATTCAATATTCGTTTTTCAGTTTTACCGCGGTACTAGAGTCGGGTTATTCCACTTAACTCCAAAGCCATTGTTCTTAAAACTTTACCGTCCATACATTGTTTCCACTACAAAATGATTTTAAGCATTTAATTTCCATTTAGACATATTTATATACTTCAATTCCACTCGACTCCAAAACCGTTTTGGTAGAGTCAACAGCAAAATTGCATAATGTATTCTATAATGGAGTTTTTAAATAAAAATACGTATTAGGGTCTTATATCAAGCAAAACACAACCCTTTCTATTGGCCGGCGGGGCGTTGCGTTTGTAAGTGCAAAACGTTTTACACATTTTGCACCTATAATCCTTTTGTGTCGCGCTGCTGTGGAGTGGCGTGCATAGAACTTTTTTCCGGAAAAGCAATCAGAGGGTCAAGTTTGACAGTAAAAAATTTAAATAAATAAATTAAATAACACTTTGAAAAAAACACTGTAGACAGTGTTTTTTTCAATGTAGGGTAGACCCTAGAGTGAACATTTTCATATGAACTTCTTTTTCAAAGTGTTAGTTAATTTTTTTCATATTTTTTTAACTGTCAAACTTGACCTTCTGATTGCTTTTCTGGAAAAAAGTTCTATGCACGCCACTATAGCCGCAATGGTCATATAATCCATTAAAATCATTTCAAAGCAAAACACGACTTGTGAAACGAGTTCGATACAAAATAATATTTATTGTTTGGTTAGTTCACTGAATACTCAAACCTACGACGACGACACCGACGGCGAGAACACGATGATGGCGAGATATTTTCACTTGCTGACTCTACTTCTTAAAAGTTCTTTGGGTTAAAGTGGAATGATTTTTGGAGTTAAGTGGAATAACCCCTAGAGTCTAATAATGAAATCTGAATATAACTCAAACCATATTTCCCCCAGGATGCCAGCCGGAACGAGTCCTGAACTATGCAATCTGTTGATTGGTCTTCTGCGTCGTAACCCGAGGGAAAGAATGCCCTTCGAGGTGTTCTTCAACCATCCCTTCTTACAGCGGCCGAGGACCACGTCAATCAACAGTGAGTTTACTAATAACCTTATTGTCAAACGTTTGCCATCTTTACTCTGCCCTTGTCACTACTACTTACACTGAGAAAAAATTCTGGTTCCGTTAACCTGAATATAGTTCATTTAAACAGAAAACATTGTACTATATGTGGCGTCTATATTTATTGTTCAGTTTACTTGAACAATCTAATGTAGACAATAATTCAAGTAAATATAACATAATTTTGTTTTTGTTTACAAGGTTTTTTTTACAAAACGATCTGGTTGTATTGTTAAAATATTTTTTCTCCGTGTATGAGGAACTATCCTTTTATTGTACAAACATAACGCTAACCAAGTGATTACGGATGCGATAAAGATAACCTATAACTACTCAACACATCCTATCTTAGTAATTGTAAAAATTTGTCATCACGAACATTACTCAGAACCTTACATAACGTTACAAGAGTCTTCTTGAAGAAAACGCACTTGTACGCTATTTTACGTTTTATTTACTATTTTACTTACACCCAACCGGTTTCGAATATATCAATTCATAACCCTTGAAAATGTATTGATATATTATTCGAAACCGGTTGGGTGTAATTAAAATACGAGTAGTAAATAAAGTGTGAAATAGTGTAAAAGTGCGTTTTCTTCAAGATGCTTTCCAAGTTTCACCAAGTGCCGACAATCGCAAGTATAAATTATGTTACACGAAGTGTCATCATCAGGTTTGTTGGATAGAATATGTACTTGTGTGGTCATAGACAAATTTGTCTATGTGTGTGTTAAACGAATAATACACAGTACAAATAGAGCTTCCCGTGTCCACAACAGATTGCTGTAACAATCGTGCACTTTCAAGACAACAGAGCTTCTCAAGTACCTCGCCGTAGTATGCAAAGCGAGCCTAACATTGTGTCTGTAATCTTTAGCGTTTAACAGCGGCTGAATACATGAAACACTAATGTGGCCGAGTGACTAATCACTGCTATAGACTTACACGCTTCACTTTGCATTTTAGACAAGCCAGAATTAGTTCTATTGTCTTGATCCTAAAGCTTTGTGCAATGGCAAAGTTGCGCTTGTAGGATTCTAATACATGCCCATTGTGTATAACCTTTCGTAATTACGCCTTAACATTTTATTGGTTACTATTTTTTAATATTCAACAGGAACTAGTGACAAAAATAATTTCGAACAATTTACTTAAACCTGTATTTGACTCATATTATATTCAAGTAAATTTTAATTGCAGAAATCACCTTTTAGTCCAAGAATTTTTGAACTCGCCGTTACATAACATACACAAAGATACAAACAATATGTTATAGAAGTTTAATATTGTCTAGGTTTGGACTCGGACCTGCCAGACATTTTGGAGAGTGAATTGGAGAACGCTGTCCATACTAACGGTTACTTAGAGGAGTCATGGACCAGTCAGGGTATATGACCATATTCCATTTTAATCTGTATAGTTTGCCACGGAGAAATATCTCTTGAACCAGGGACGTAAGATACATTATCCATTGGCAAACTATACCTTTCACTTTGCTTTTATGGATGATGCATGGGGTGCAGGTGTGGTGCAAAGTAACACTCAAATAAATTGTGTATCAGCTTTTGCTTCGCATTCATGTTATCGTCCATTGTTTGTATGTGGCGTTTATGGCGAGCCTTGAAAATATATAAAATGAAAGGAGCGCTTGGTTCAAAAATTCTAGGACTCAACAAATTGCGTCTTTAATGTTATCACGTAAGCTTGCAGCATGATAAAGACAAGATATCTGCCTAAAATGCACACATTTAATTCGTATATGAAGTCACCAAAATTCATCGTCCATGCTAAATTGACCTTCATTCGTTCGATTCAAATAAGGTCATTGTTATTTCAGGGACATTGTGGGTCTTTCAAAGAAATTGACCCCTGACTGAACACCCAAATTTTAATTAAATATAACCTAATCAATGTCCTAGCATTTGAGTGTTCTAGGACAGCAGTGTTAGTGTATGTAAATATTAGTGTGCACGTGGCTCATTCCGCATCTCTCTCTAATCCATCTCGTGTATCTGTAGTGGGCGGCTCCCCCGCGGCCGCGCGAGTGACGCAGCGCGCTCCGCCAGCGCCTGCGCAGCAGCCGCACCCCCCCGCGCCTGCTCCCGCGCCGCAGCCCACTCTCGCGGCGCCGAGGAAGCCAGCGCCTACTTCATCTGGTAAGACGAAGTGTTTCTGAACAGATCTCCAGGTTAACTACGTCACTCTCCTTCAGACTTGTATAAGTGATATTAGTACAAAGTCATTTGTGCAATGAGATTGTACTGTAAAGTCCCTTTCAATAGAATCCGGCAATAATGTAAACAAACCAATTTAAACACGATTACTTCGTAATTACTTACATTTGAATAACAATCCTTACAATTATTTCGACACCAAATAACTCTTTTATGATAGTTATTTTAATTAAAAATACTCGGACGACGATAATTTCAATAGTTTGTAAAACTGTCATATTAATTTTTTAATCATCGAAGTCTTTTACCCCTCACAACCACCGCTTTTGTACCAACAAAATGAAAATTTGTAATGGCCGCAAACATCTGATTTAGTGAAATATGGGTTTGGCAATTATTTAATTTCCTTAGATTTTTTATTCATTGGTGGGTATTGTTCCGAGTTCTGTGCGTTTTTCTGTTTCCTCTAATTATCGACGACTTTGCTTTTTGGACATTTTCTTTGCGATTTGGTTGGACTTATTCTTGGAACGACGACTTCTGCGTGAAATCACGGACTTTGTTTTTGCTTACGATTGGATCTCTTTCTCAAGAAACAAGGAGGTAACAATGTTTATAAACTATCAATTCTTTAAAATGTAATAAAGATAAACACAGAATCACTTAGATATGCTAAGAATAAATCCAAGAATAATAATAAAGTGAAAAATTATTACGTGGTATTTTTAGGTTATAATGAGTGAGCCGCAACTCAGTACATCAGACCCCTCCGCCTGCCAAAAAATGAAAAATTCATCTGACCACAAGGGATAAAAAATTCTAGTGAATATTTATAATTATTTAGAAAAATCCTTTCCTACATGGAGTTATATAAAATTACTTCAGAAATTATGGAGGTGTCTCAGCATGTTGTAAGAAATACAATGAACCATTATTATGAACCAAGAAATACCACACCAAAATACCACTTTGACATCAGTATAGGTACAACCAAATCTTTGGGTACAACACTATAATCATAGACAACTGTCAAATAATTATCTTGTTTACATTATTGCCGGATTCTATTAAAAGGGACTTTACATGTACAGTCAGGGTCAGTGAAAATATTAAAGAAGATACACGACACACTTTACATTCATGTATCAATATTTATGTAATATTGAACAAAATGGTCCTAGGTCAAATTATTTTCTAGCTACTGTACCACATACATTGTCATAGCTATAGAATTGAACTAAAAGCTTGAATCCCGTGAAAATCTATCCAATTCCATATCTTATATGTTTATTTCTCATGAGAAAATTAAGTTTTATAATCCGCAACATTTCAGATTATTAACCCACTAATTTTAATAGCTAAAATGAAAGTAGGTTTTTTTTTTCGAAACTATGAAAAATACTTGCTAAAACACATAATTTTCGGTAAATCGATATTAGGCAACTATCCAAAGTATAACCACATTCAAAACATGTTATAAGCAACCTTAATGTCATGTGGTTTATCATTTAATGATCAAATTGAATAATAATCTATTTAGTATAAATATATTTTTATTTAGTTTAATTTGTAATATATTTATTTTTAGGAGTTTAGTTTAAGTTTTTAATATTTTATAGGTATATTTAGTTTTAAATTTAAGCAACTTTTTTGTTATTAAAGTTTTAATAATCTATTAAATAACATTAAAAAGGAACTTAAATTGTAAGTTAAAATTACCTAATTAATAGATATTAAAAATTTTTGCGCATTTAACTTCCTTTATTTTATAAAAAAAAAAAACACTAGCGACGCCCCGGCGCGTCACCTGAAAAGATAGGACGGTGACACAGTACCTACTCGGAGAATTTTGTATGAAAAGGAAACTGCTACTTGAGATAAACATAGCTTGTCAACAAAGAAAGCAGACTATGAACCACAAGGAAAGATAACATTATCAAAGTTAATTTTAACGACTCGAACAAATAAACACAGAGTAAACTTGCAAATGTCATTTTGTGCTCATAAAGTAAATGCACAATCTGCACGATGCACGCACAGCTGAAGATAACCAGCAACTAAAGTTACCATCCGTCCTGCCCCTGTATTCTGTATCTTTAATTGCCAACTGGACTAGGTGCCTATCATCAAAAACAGGGGTCGGCAACCTTATGACATAGGAGGGCCACAAATGTTACCAGAGGTTCAGCGAGGGCCACATATAATAAATAACGCATTAGTCAATTTCGTATCATATTTATTGTACTTTAAAACACAATTTATTAATAAAATCTAATGCAATTTTTGTGGCTGCATTTGACTTGCATTTTAGACGTGGAAATGTGCAGTATTAGGTCTAAATGTGCATCCGTTAACTGAGAACAATGCTTGTTTTTTCGTTAGTTCAGATTATAAATGTCTGCTCACACAAATATGTACAACCAACATAGTTATCATGCAGCGATTGGGAACCTTGAGGGCAGCACCGAAGTGGTTCACGGGCCGCATGCGGCCCGCGGGCCGCCGGTTGCCGACCCCTGATCAAAAACATAGCTAATAACGGAACTTTCAAAATTGTCTTTAGTGGGTATTGAACTATTTACGAACTGTGTCGTCACTTCAAGTGCGAACATATCCTTAGACAATCGGAATTCGATAGTATATCTATGTTTTTGATGATAGACACCAAGTCCAGATGGCAACTAAAGATACATAATAGGCCCTCTGATTTGTCCGGACTCTTGGCCTTTCGTCCGGCTTGTTAGTTTGTCCGGATTTTTGACGACTAGCTCAAACCAAAAAGCAATTATTATTTTTTAGGAATAAAAAAGTTTTACATTATATAATTTATCTTTACCGCGAGCTTTCTTAATTTATTATTCTATTAATCAATTACTTTATTTTCAACCTCCCTCGCGCGCATTATTCCTGTTAAGCGACCGCTGCGCTGCGCGTGTGATTTATTACTTCGTTTTGTGACAAAAATGCCCGGACTTTAGTTGAAATGTCCAGCTTTTTGTCAGGATTTTTCAAATTTCGAAATGGTTACCCGATGGCGAGACGATATCGTCAGGGCTGTTGGTGGGCATTGGATGAGGCTGGCGAGAGACCAACGAAAATGGCGTGGAGAAGAGGGCTATGCCCAACAGTGGGTGGATGTGGGCTGAATGATGATGATGATCATGAACCCTAACCCCACCAAGCCACCCTTGAGGAATTATTTATTACCATACTTATTTTCATTTTTAGAAGCGTTTGCCCAAGTAAGGAGGGTTTTGTTTAGGATATCTGGAGCAAATGCATAAAATTGATATGTTTTATCAAAGGCAATAATGATGTGCAGTTATTCCAATGTCAATAAATCAACAAAATCCATTACTGCTCTGTTAAAACAAAATAATAATTCATTAAATTTAAAAGATAATATTAATGGTTGTATATTCATAACAACGCCCAAAGATTATTTGCGTTATTTTCTGCTAAAATAAACAAACAAATCTTTTAAATAAGGTTACAAATCACATAAGTAGTTAGATCGGCTAGAATACTTGGCACCCAACACAATGCTTGGCTGCACGCTCAATGTATTTAGTTTGACCTTCAGTACTGCACGTTTACAAAATAATGAAAAAAAGTAATTTTGTCTGCAATTTTCTTGTTAGTTCTTCTGTATGTCTTTTAAATTGATCTTAAATAGCTCTATTCAGATAATGCTTATAAAGATTTATCTTGGAATGAATGCACGCCCTGAACTGCGGGTCAACATTGTAATTGGGGACAGTAGGGCGCGATACACTAGTTAACAGATTGCAAGTTCGATCGTCTATTGTTTAATTAGCTTCTGGAACACCTCTACGGCCGAGTGGTGTGTCACTCGACCTACTTTCTGAACCTTGTTGTTCACAACCACCTACTACGTCATAAGCTGCGCCAGTATTTCCAGTCAAAGTAATCAAACCGAATGCACTTTAATGGCCGATAATATCGACTAAATGGAACTTTCTCGACGCTTCGAATTAAAATTAATTGTGCGCATTTTTGGTAATCTGTGACATTTAACTTTTGCATGACTCATGAAATGTTTTTACATAAACGTTAATATGTACCATTGTATGTGCTGCTGCACAAGTCGTGACCTAACCTTTGCTTATTTACGTTTTCTTTTATACATTCACAATACTTTCCAAAAAAAAAAAAAAACTGTATTTATATAAAAGTCACAAGTTCGTTCACCCGGGTGTAGGTATAAATATACTCGTATACTGGGTGTTAAGATTAAATTGCGGAAGCCGAAAACCGGCGATAGTACTCGTCCATACGAACAACTTGTACTATGGAGCAAACCCTCGAATCGCGAAAAAAAATCAACTGTTCCATACAAAAGTTCCATAGCTAAAAAAGCAAGAAACAATTGTGTCGATTCGGCGTAACACGACTTAACTTATTTGACAGGAGTAACCTTATTTTAAGCTTCCTGTCTTTTTCTTTCTTTATCGAAAAGACAAGAACGCTTGAATTAAGTTTAGTTATGTCAAATAAGTTAACATTTGCTAAACCGAATCGACACCATTAGCTTTTTCTTGTCTCGATTTCTCAATTTTTTTTCACGGTATGTTGTTCGTATTGGCGGGTACTATCGCCAGTTTTCGACTTTCGCAACTTCATCTTAACACCCTGTACAAGAGTGTTATTGATGGGATGAGTGTTTGTTTGTTGTGTAGCCGAGTCATCGGACACGACCTGGGCGGGTGAGGACGACTTCGTGCTAGTAGAGGCGGCGGAGAGCGGCGCGGGCGAGTGCTCGGGCGCGGACAGCTCCGGATCGGAGGCGGCGCCGCGCCCGCGCACCCTGCAGCTGCTGCCCTCACCGCCCGGCACGGCGCAGCACGCACACCAACCCGCTTCGCCAAACCAACTGCAGCTGAGGGTGAATACACTTATTGTATTATGTTAACATTGCCCCATTTTCAGCTTGGCCGTTGTTTTATCAACACCCCTTATAGTCTATATGTTGTCGATGATAATCAAAGAAATAGCATCCAAATCCGTAGAGTGGTTTTCGAGTTAAAACGGAACATACAGAGAGACATACAGACGAAAATTCTAAAAATTTTAGTTTTGGCCTCAGTTTTACAATGTTAATAATAACCCATTTCATTTAAAATTTCGCAAACATTTTCAATGTGCAGACTTTGTGTGTTGTTGTTATTTTGTTTCGCTTTCGCACAATATTTTAACCCTTACAAAAGTTTGTACGTATGTATAAGCAGACCTTGAAATAGTTTATTATGACGTCCGATACATCACAGCGTTATTATTACCGAATCGAATTAATCTAAACGCTATAAAACACTTTACACAGTCGTTTTTATGACTTTATATAGGTCTATGTAATACACGCCTAATACACAGTGTGTATATCTTTGATGATAGGAGTGTCATTTCAAAAGGGCTTATAAATATTTCAAATATTTGAAAATTGCCTTTTTTATGCCAGTGGATTGCTTACAAATATCAGTTTTTTTTAATGATATGCCCTAACAAGACGGCTTAATTAAAAATAAAATACAACAAGTGTACCTTCCGCAACAAAGCGGCTTATTTCCAGTGGAAAAATGTCCATTGTGAATGTTTCACTGTCAGTCATTACGCTTTCCTGAAAAATTTATAAAGTGGAAATAATACTAAATTATTATTACATACGGCTTGAACACTCACGTGTGATTATTGTTAACTATATGCCAACCGTTTCACCGATACAATTTCGGCATTATCAAGGCGAGTGTCGTTTTAGGACGACGACGCGGCGTTCACCGTCGTTGTCAAACGGGCACTGGCAGCCGCCGATCGGCGAGCTGAAATAATACTTTTTGAAATGACACCCTTATGAGAAGGGCATTGATTGATATGATGTGTTTCAATTTAGTAATTTTAAATCACGATAATTGGTACCACAAGCTTAAGGTTAAACGTCAGTCGCTTAGCACAAAGTGCATAACTTAACTTTGTATTTCTTGTTTAGAAGTTAAAATTGAAAAACATTTTGGTATAGTGACAGTTAACACCAATAGTTCAGTATTAGTGAGGTTTTTGAGTTTGAAATTTAATACACAATTCTGGTCCAAACAAAGTTAAAACAGCATTTTAAGTTGGTTTTGAGAAGATCATGACTGATTGTGTATAGAATTTCAAACTCTTGCTTTATAAACCTCACTAATACTGAAATATTGGAGTCAAATGGCACAGATCAAAAAGCTTTTCAATTTTAAATTTCTAAACAAGAATAACAAAGTTAAGTTATGCACTTTGTGCTAAGCTACTGACGTTTGGCCTTAAATAAAAAATGCCACTAATGTATGTTTAGTAAAAAGGTGGAAATTGTCACATCAATCGATATCAGCATTGTATTTTTATAAACTGCAATTCTTGTTCAAATCATTCTGCAAAAAAAACATTCTAGCACCCAAACGTTCTTTTTGGCTGTTATTGAGCTTTGTTTTTTAAGCATAAATATGGAATCAGATCTCAACCTTCTATCGTAAATTGTGCAGGCAAATTATAATTCATTTGTAAATGTGAGTAAACTTATATATTGCAGAACCCCGTCGCCGCTCCGTCTAACACGCACATCCCCCGCTCGCAGCCGATCCACATGCGTCGCTCGAACCAGAGCCGCAACTCCACCAACATCGGCTCTCTATCGCCGCCAACGGTAACACATACACTATGTTTTTTTAGATATATTTAAAACATGTTCACATTTTTGCCGCCTCTTGATTTTACGGGTAGGCTACCCGCAGGCATGTACCAGCACTCATAGCACCGTGTTTAATCGCGCGCGATGCCACTTAGTTGAATCACAAGTGCGAGGAGAGTGACACGATGTTTTTTGCGATTAAACAGTATGTCATGCTCCTCGCACCTGTGATTCAACTAAGTGGCATCGCGCGAGATTAAATACTGTGCTACGAGGCCAGGGGTACGAGAAACGCTATTTATGTCGTCCTCTATAATTTATCTCATAAACACATAGGGATGAGTCGTCACAATGTACCTAAAAATGTTTTCAAACTTAAGTGTGTGGGCGGCCATCGCAGCGAGCGCTCGTCCCACCCCCCTTGCTTTGATCGATAACGTTCTCTCTCATGCGGCAGGAAGGTTGGCAGTTGACCAATAGCAAAGGAAAATCCAAGTCCCAGTCAAAATGGCATATGAAGTGCTCAGTACCCAAGTCGACTTAGGGACTTTTTTCACTGGGTCCTTCAAATGAAAATGACAGACGGGCGAACGAGTCAGACAGATCATAAGATCATGTTACTAAAACCCCTTTCTACCAAGACGGTAAAGCATGTTAAGGGCCCAGAGAAAAACTAAGTGACTTAGGGGCTTTTTCTAGTGGGCCCTTCATGTGAATGATATGAAGGACGTTCAGTGTTCGTTTCAGGTCCCGTTCACGATGGGCACGCCTCCGTCGACGCGACGTCGCAGCGCGTCGGGCAGCTCGCCGCCGCCCAGTCTGTGGCAGGTGTCGCCCACTAACGCCAGTCCGCTCCGGCGATCCGGTAAACATTGCACTTTGTTCAACCTCTCTCAATGCACTTGTGTAGGCGCATTATGGGAATGTCATAGGATTTAGTCTAGCTTTTTTTATAGTAATAGTATACCCAAACTTTTTATTTATAACTTGTCAACTACCCACACAGGGTTATGAACAAAACAGTAAATTTACAATAGAAGACAAACCCAACGAGGATGCTGAAGTTCACTTTCACACGAATAAGAAGAAGTAATTGGAATGTATCAAATACCTTTTAGTCCATTTACATTTTTTGTTTCTGATTTACAATGTTTTTGTGTTCTGATTTAATTAACCTGTTATAATTATAACACAATAGATAAGCCGTCACATTCATAAGTGCAGTTTTTTTTTAAACGTTTCTACTTAAGATTTAGTCTAGTTATATCCGCCAGTGCCATCTAGTTTTTCGTGTTTATGGTCTAGTGGTACTAACGTCAGGGTTCCGGCACCACGCTCACCAACCCGCCTGCCCAGCGTGTGTGAGTATGGGCAATTCTTCCAGGATGGACCGCTGTGAGTGGCAAAGTCCTGGAAAGGCTTATGTCCAGCAGTGGACGAACTAGGCTGATGGATGGTACTAACGTCTCTATTATTAATATAGAGGTTGCGGGTTAAAATCTCGTAGGCCAGGGGTTCTTAAACTTTTAATAGTCACGGACCCCTAGTACAATTTCAAAATCTGATGGACGCCTTTCAAACCTAATTACAGAAAAAGCAATTAAGTACTACTTTTTAATAAATAAAAAAATAAATTACATAAGTATTAATGTTTTAAACTGTTGAATCGAGCACGAACAATCACGAAAAGCAATATTTACTTCCACTTGTACCCAAAAAGTAACAAAGGTTTGTTTGTAAAGTTTTTTTATGGTGTATATAGCCTAATGTTTTGTTCATATTGATGGTATCAAAACATATTTTCATTTTTACTTGCGCGGTAAAGACACAATAGCGCTGTGCGGCGTACGGTATCAGACATCATGCCACGGACCCCCAGCACTCACGGTCCAAGAAACCCTGCCGTAGGCACATTTGTTTTCGTTGTGCGTGGGTCCATATTTGTGCCCTAAGTACGGCGATAAGGGTGGTGACACATTACGCTGGGACGTAATAATTGTCAATGAAACGTAGGTGTACCAATGTGGACTGTGACTTGCAATTCACGATTTTGTGACTATATTTGTCACTATACCGTCAACAGTCGATCACCGTAGCCTCATCCGATAGTCAACTGAGTGCACCACGAGCAAACTTGAGAGGCGTCGTTACGCGCAAACCTCGATACAAACGCTGTCACCACATTGCGGGGTGTCCATGGAAAGATATTATAATATTTTAGGCTGAGTCCAGTAACATTATGTAGATATATGTTTAGGTCGAAAAAACCGTGAAATTTGAGTAATATCTTAACAACAAACCCCTAAAATACGTAAACTTAACGGTTTTTTACCAAAAGTGTAGCTGAATGTGCTTTTATTGTTTTAGATAAAATCAATAAATTAATATGAGTCAAACATTGAAAATGTTATCTAGATTAATAATAACCAAAAATAATGTTTGAAAACGTCCAGTCTTGCCAAAATGTGGTTTCTCCTGAAGTGTTTAATATAGCGCCCGCGACAAAGTCGGCACGATTGTATTGTCCTTGCAAGTTTCATGGAGCGTGCACCTTATTGCGAAATGAAACAGCATGACATTTGACCACGCCCACAACTGAGTTGGTTGCGTTATGACGACCGTCTTTAAAACAAGACACGGCATCATAAAGCTAAGGTGAATTTTTTTTCCAGGTTCATCTCCTCCAGTGTCCCTCTGCCTGAAGGCGTCAGGCGAGGCGGCATCCCCCAAGCGTGCGGCCACACTGCCTGACGCGCTACTCCGAGGACTGAAGTTAACGAGCGACCCGCCCGTCTACATACCCAACCTGCAGGAGGAAACTATTCTAGCGGTAAGCTGTTATTTATTTATTACTTATTTTGGAAAACTAGCGACTATTTTAATAACAAGCTAGAGTTAATTTTAGTAAGCTAACTTAAATTAACTCTAGCTAGTCATTTAAAGTTTCCGCAGATAGTGGTACCGATTCGGTGAAGCACATCTTAACTTATTTGACAGGACTAAACTTAATTTAAGCGTTCTGCCCTTGTCTTTTCGATAAAGAAAGAAAACGACAGGACGCTCAAAATAAGGTTAGTCCTGTCAAATAAGTTAAGACGTGTTATGCCGAATCGATACCATAGTTAGACTAAATAATACTTAATCAAACCATGACAAGTTATAAACAGATTAAAAGGAGGTTAGTTACACAAAA
Source organism: Ypsolopha sequella (assembly GCA_934047225.1). Classification (NCBI taxonomy): domain Eukaryota; kingdom Metazoa; phylum Arthropoda; class Insecta; order Lepidoptera; family Ypsolophidae; genus Ypsolopha; species Ypsolopha sequella. The sequence continues at coordinate 19,311,688 of OW203996.1, forward strand.
AAAAGCTCTAGAAGAGGTTTTTCTTATAGAAGAGAACAGTCATAATATAGGTATAGCAGGGATTGAAACCAGTATAAATTAACGGTGATGAATAGGGGTAGCCCTTATGGCACCTTTTTTAATTCTGTACAATTATTTCACAGTTTAGTGCGTGGCAGGTATTAGAGGAGTGAGAAGAGAGTATGCTACACGTCCCGCGGGCGGCATTTGAAAGAAAACACAAATTCTCAATCGGTTTTAAGCGGTTAATTTTCTGTAGCCCACATTCCAACCAGTTTTATGCGGTTAATTTTCTGTGGCCATTTTTTTTTGGAATTACATCATTTCAGTGATTAAAGGTATCGTAATTTATGGGTTATTAAATCCTTGAGATACAGAGAATTCTAAGTATCCAGATACCACGCAGAACTATCAGCTAATTACATAGCTTAAGGTGGATGATCCAAGGCAATCTCCATACAGACTTGTGGGTACCAATAACGACGACAGAAGTATTATAATTTCATTCTGTTACCTTTTTCCACACGTTCCATCAACCTTACACCCGCGAATGATCAGTTTTTTTACAAACAACTATTTTAAAATCTAATTTTGCTATTTAAAACTTTAGTAGTCCAATGTATGGAAGTTTCAATTTGCAAAATTAGACTGTTAAAATATTTTGTTTTAAAATAAAACTGATTATTTCCGAGTATACAATTATTTTAACATGTAGGAAAAAGTAACAGAATGAAACTATACTACTTTTGTCGTCGTTATTGGTAAATTAATTTATAAAAACTTATATTAATTATATTCATATTCTTAAAGGTACTGTGTATCTTTCCAGGAGGAGCACAGCAAAGTATTCTCTCAACTGAACTTTGTGCTGATGCTAGCAGAGCTGCTGTCAGACCTCGCGGTGTCTTGTGGAGCCCCCATCGCCGCTCTAATGGACAATTCTGATGGTTAGTTTATTGACCACATGATTTTAGTCTTTTTGAATGTGCAGAAAGAATAGCGAAAAAGATGTTTTGTCGATTCAGTGTAACATGTTTTAACTTATTTGACAGGGCTAAACTTAATCTAAGTTTTCTGTCTTTTTCTTTCTTTATCAAAGAGACAAAAACAGGACGCTTAAAATAAGGTTAGTACTGTCAAATAAGTTAAAACAAATCGGCATCAGTATTATATTAATCCCTGCTTGTAATTTAAGACAAAACAGCAGTTACTCCTTTATTTGCCACGTTACAACTTTTTTTTTTGTGATAAAGACAGTTCCTTTAATGTTATTGATGCCGCACATTGGCATAGTAAATAGTTTGATAAAATCCACTTAAAACAATGTTTCTGTAACAAAACAGTGCCTATTCCTTCATTTGGCACATCGCATTGATAAAATCCGCCTAACCGGTCGGCCACAGCTTCAAGCTTCGAGAGGCGCTCCAAGCGGTTCTTCTTGCAACGGCGCCGCCGGAGAGAACAAATGTATGAAATTGTATAGAGCCGGCCATGGGTCACCGCTCGCGCGTCTTGTCCGGCTTCGATTGACTTGCGCTCTCGGGACGGCTGTGTGCGGGAAGGCGGGCGGCTGAAGCAGTGATCGAGCGCACAGGACGAACGTAGTGTCGAGCGCCTTGAGCGAGCGAGCGCGCTATACATCCGATGCGGTGGAAGGCGCCGACGGGTGTCGTGGCAGGGCAAAGCCCGTCGCAAAAACCGCCTGGAAGCGCAGCAAGAAGCGCCGCCAGAAGCCTGAAGCTGTGGCCCTGGCGTAAGGCAATGTTTATGTAAACAAAACAGTGCCAACACCCTCTCCCATTGGATATTAGTAATATGATAAAATCCACCTAACGCAATGTTTTGTGACAAAACGGTGCATATTCACTTATTTGACGCGTCACGTTGGATGATAAATAGTTTGATAAATGCCGCCTAACACAAGTTGTTATGCGTGCGGTTCGAAAATGATAATATATTTTCGCCTCTACCTGTTTTAGACAGTAAATGAAATGATCGCATGTGTTATCCCCAGAGCGTAGCCACGAGAGCGTGCGGCTCGGGTTGCTGGTACAAGCGATGCAGGCGCTGGCAGCAGGACTCAGGCTCGCCGCCGCGCGGTACCGCGACCGCAGTCTGCAGCCCACGCCGCAAGTCAGGAGCGGTAAGCAACTATACACTCTATCCTCTACGCATAAGAGCGACCCTCTCGCTCACCTAATCTTATCATCTCAATATTTTGTTTCAGTACAAAGCGTGTTGATCGATTTGTACTGATAGTCACAGAGTTGATATATCTTTGACGTAGCTTAACTTCATTATTTACGTCATATGTTTTGATTATACACATAGCTCAGAATGCGTGTTGATAGGCGCCAAATCTGTAGCTTTTTATACAATCTGACGGATAGGCGTAGAAAATTCTTTTACAATTAAATACACCGTTGTACATTGGCCTTTGCGCAAGAAAGAATCTAGAAAAGCAGAAATATTTAGGCAAACTTAAGTTTATAAGTTTACTCATAACGACAATCTGTCTTTTCGTACTCCTACACACGTATAAACGATGATGCCTCGTTCCAGTGGTGTCGCTGATGAACGGAAAGTACAAGTGGATCCTGCAGGAGTCGCGGCGCCTGCACGAGGCCGGCGTCGCGCCCGCCGTCTGTGACAAGATCCTTTACGAGCATGCCATCGAGCTGGTGAGATCTCCTCCCTTATCTGTGATGCCCTGTTGACCATTTCTCTTTCATTTCTTTTGACTTGCATTTCACAGTTCTCACTCGGAACACCTCTGACACACCCCTCGGGGATTCGTGTCGTATTTTTATTTTATTTTTAGTATCTTGATTTTGAACATAAACACTTGTACTAGTTGTTTCATAACATAACATATTTATTGCACACTTCCCAACCGGTTTCGGAAATCAATCCATCTTCAGGGTATACAGAATATATATTATTTTAATATACGAGCCATAAAACGACAAACGTATGTCAACAATGATTGTGAGGAAAAACAAATTATTTTTAGTATTGTACAGAAGCGAAAACTAACATTTTTAGAATTTCGTCTGTTAATATAGCCGATTCTGAAGGCTTTAATTTTAGTTTTAGTGGTGTCAAAACAAAATTTTCTTGGATACAAAATAGTCCTTAAGAGTAAGGATTAGAAGCTAAATTTCTTTGGAAAATTTTAAGTTTTGACAGCACTAAAAATAAAATTAAAGCCTTCAGAATTGGCTTTAATATGTGTATATGTTCCGTTTTAACTCGAGATCCACTCAACAGATTTGGATGCGGTTTTATTTATTATCACAGACTTTATGGTCAGCATATAGGCTAGTGTTAATAAAATAACGCCCGAGCCGAAAACGGGGCAGATTGAATAAACACGGGCGGAGCCTGTAAAACTTGTTATGTCCCAGTTAACAATACCACTAAACTGTCACCGATGTACCTCCAATGTAGCGTCTTATTTCCAGTGTCAGATGGCAGCTCTGGAGGAGCTGTTCGGCGACATGAAGGAGTGCGAGCGTCGCTACATGTCGGCGCAAGTGTTGCTACACTCGCTCGTGCAGCGACACCCGCTGCATCCGCACCACCGGACCACGCTCTCCAAGTGTTAGTATCTCGCTGACATACCAACCAGTCACTTGAGTATTTCAAGCCGATAACGAAGCGCTGTGATTTGCTCATTCGTCGCTTAAGAACAGACATCATCACGCGACCAACTCAGTTGCGGGCGTGACCAAATATCATGCCGTTTCATTTCGCCATTAGGTGCACGCTCCAATTAGCTTGAGAGGACAATACAATCGTACCGAATTCGTCGCGGGCGCAAAATTTAAAACTTGTTTCAGGAGAAAGCAGATTTTGGCAAGTCTGGACGTTTTCGAACATTATTTTTGGTTATTATTAATCTGATGATATTTTCGATGTTCGACTCGAAATCATTTTTTGATTTTATCTAAAACAATAGAACCACATTCGGCTACACTTTTGGTAAAAGAAACGTTAAATTTACGTATTTTAGGGGTTTGTTGTTAAGATATTACTAAAATTTCACGATTTTTAGTTCGATACAAACAAAGATCTAGATAATGTTAAGAGACTCAGCCTAAAATATTATAATAACATTCCATAGACACCCCACAATTTGGTGACAGCGTTTGTATTAAGGTTTGCGTGTGATGACGCCTCTTAATCTTCCTAATTCTAGATCGTGGCTCTGTCTATCGTACTGTAACATATAGCTAGGCAATATGTTAGGTAAGGTAATGTCTTATAGGTAGGCTAAAGGACTATTTGTTCGTGTTTAGTTGGCAATCGATAACCTTTATGGACCGACATACGTCGTATTGACTAGATTTATTTCGTGTTTTCCAAAAATAAATACAGATCCAGTATAAAAGATCTTTCAAACAAAACACGAGCAAGATTCCTTAGAGAGTCCCATCGATGTGAAGCTTACAACGACTACGTACGCCCGAATACAAAAAGCGTTTTTTATCGTTAAATCTTTGTCATTTATTTTGAGCTATTTCACTCATATTTCATTATTACAATATTCTTATACAATCCACAACACATTGCATTATTATATATACACACTTATATTTATATACTTTTAAAATCAGTCACAGCAATTTTAGATAACACTCATATAGTGGGGGCTTGATTGTATTGGAAAGTATAGCGAAGGGTGTGATATCTTTTTTATTCTAAAAGATTGAGATTCAATAACCAAAAACATGGGTTCTGCAATACCTTTGTCTCGCTGTAATCACAAGCTTGAAAGCTCATTTTTTTTTTCTCGTTTCCAGACCGGGACGCAGTGCAAAGGCGGCTCAATTGCCTCAAGGGGCCGCGGAAGATAATGGACGTAAAACTCGAGGCTGGGATCTCATAATGCAATAATTAAAGCGAACCCCCTAGTATTAAGCGCACGTGATGAGATAATGAGAAGTGATTTTATTTTGTTCTCGAACAACTGCAGTGAGAAAATAAATATTATAAAAGAAATAAAAAAGGAATAAGTGTGAATGACATCTATTATTATTATTATTATTATATTTTAATTTTGTTTTAGCAATGAAGATTACCAGAGATTGCAATAGCGAGTTATATTTTTTTATGCGCAATGGATTGAATATCCATTTTGTAAATCTTTAGGATGGTAGAGTTGCCTAGTACGAGTACATCTTAGTAGTGTGATTACGATTCTGCTTGACTATAAATATAAAGTAGTTATTTAGAACGTGTGCGTTGCATCCCTCTTGAAGAAATAAATGGTTGTATATTGTAAATTTAGTACAACTAAGATTTTTCTGGTTCAAAGTCGTATTGTCATTTTAAAATTCTATAAACATCGTAATCATTAAAGAAAAAAAAAATATTTTTTCAATCATTAACGTGGTAGTGTGAAAATGAAAAAATATTACAAAAAAATAGAATAGAAAACGTAGTATTGTTTCCAAAAAAAACATCTCTTATACCTATTAACATTTTATTATTACAACTTGTAGTGTATTAAATGGAAATTATGAAGTAATAATAAATATCTCGGAATAGACATAAAGCTATAGAGATCTCATTATTGACCAATAACAATACGGCATTTTTAGGTTAAGCTACAAATTACGTTTACTTTTTTCTCGAAAACAAACAGGAGAAATTTCGTGTAATATATCTCACCATAGCAACAAGTTATTATTTTGCCAAATTGTGATCATAATTAATGTATTTCCTCACAAGTAATGTTCAATGCTTTACTGACATAAGAATAAAGACTGTTGTATTATAAAATTAATTTGTTTTGTTTTTAATAAATTCTTATTTTTAACAACATGAACTGGCGTTATTTCAAGACCATTCAGAAGACTGTTGAAAAAACCTGAAAAATAATAATACTAGCACATTAATGTTGAACGAACACCCCAGTGCCTTGTTTCAAGAATTTGTACGGTTTCATTCTGTTGCGCCCGCGCACAGGAGTGAACATGACCTTATCCGGTGGGAACTCTGAAGAGCCCGTGGTCTCCAGCAGGATATCTAAACAAGTCAACAGCTTGGACATTTGAGCCGACAAAGTTCGACGTTTGTCCACCTCGGAGTCCCAGTTTGTATTCACGACTCTCTCAATGTCTCGAATGTCATCATCGGTGCCTGCGTGATGAGTACCGTTCCAGTGTAGCGTCAATGAGAATATCGGCGTCTTCTTAGGATAGTCACTGCCGAGAGCAACGAGCGCTACAAGCTTTGCGGATTGCCGAGTTATTATGGCTCTGTAAAGCAGATTTCCTTCGCTCACCAAGCCTTCAGACACCAAAAATGCAGTCGACGGTGCTTGGCTATATTCTGGCCATCCAACAGACTGCCACTGAACTAAGGTACCAGACTGTCTTATGGTGTGTAGCGAACTTCCTTTTGCGGGCAATATTTTACCAGATTCTAGATCTTGTAACTCCTTCATCAATTCAACTCTAGACTTGAGCCTCTTCTTTAAGGTAAGAATAAAGTTTTCAACAGAGGCAACACTGAGGTTCGGGCATGGTTGCATTTTTTGGCTCTTTTGATCTCCAATCACTGCTGTCATGAAGTCTAACCCGCACATTCTTTGTGCCCAGATGTAAGGTCTGCCAACTTCAGGAATAAAATGTTGAAAGTCATCAGAGATCCCAGCAGCTTTCAGAATATATGCAGTAGCTGGATGTGGTGACTCATTGCCTGTGTCTCCAGTATAAAGCTCATTCAAAATACAGTGGCCATTGAGGACATCAGCAGCCGACACGCCAGTCACTGGTTTGGGCAAAGATACAGTGAACTTTACACCAATGATCTTTAGACGCAAAAGATACGAAAATATTAAATTCAATGCTGTCCCATCTGGAATCTTTACCGAGACCTGAACATGCAGAGGATGTTTCTTAAGAACTTCCTTTTTCTTTGCCTCTGCCTTTTCCTCTTTAGATATTTTTGTTCTGTGATGGCGCTTCTTCTTCTCTTTACGCTCCTCATCATTATTGTCTTGATCCGAATCTGAGTCATTTGAGATTTCTACATCATTGTCTGCATCTTTCACTTGTTCCAATCTTCTAGCTTCATCTACATCTCCAGAAAGTACTGAAAAACAAAAATAACAATTATAAAGAGGTTCAAAATGTATCACCATTAATATAAATCTATTGTTGTTAAAATTTACTTACCAACAGACACAGTTTTAGCTCCCATAGCATCAGAATAAGCAGATGCATTGGCATACAGCAAGAGTAACGGAGAAGGGAGCAAAGCAGCTGCTTTCTGTTCATCCCTTTTCTCGTCCAGGCGAAGAGCTAAAGCTTCTTGTAATGGTTTAGTGGACTTGAGGACATCGCGCAAATGCGGCGCAAGTGCATCAAGACGAGAGCGCGCGGCAGCGATAGCAGCCGCTACTCGCTCCTTGGAGGACACTTGCTCACTGCAGGCACCAGCCAGCTCGCGACGTTGTCGGAGCTCCCACTCAAGACGAGCTAGTTGCAACTGATGCTCATCTGTTTCTGTAACTTCCTGGATGGAAAGTTTTTATCACAATTTTGTAGTAGTTATCAACACTAAATGGCTAAATAAAGACTTTTAATTTTTATATATACAATAACAATTCGAAATTGTGGGTGGAGCTCACAAAAACTTCTATTAGCCGAATAGTTTATTATCATTAATAAATCATCTGTTTTCTTATTTCACTTCAATAACTTACTGGTCGAGATACTTCAGCAGGAGCCTCTTTGTAGAAATCCTCAAGTGGGACTAATTCAATTTCTTCATCCTTGGACTTGAACTGTAGGCATTTTGTCACTTCCTTGTTCAGATGATCGGCTTCATAGAGCAAGTTCTGTAGCAGGAGATGTGTTGAGTCCACCCTTTGCTTCTCCTTGTGAAGTGCATCCCGGCCAGCTCTAGTGCGGACCTTTTCTAAACGGTTCAGCTTTTTCAGAGCAACTAATAACAATGAAGCTTCAACTCTCTTTGCATTGATTTGTTCTTTAGCCTAAAATATAAGAAATATTATATATTTATTAAAGCATCTGCTATATAGACATGTAACTTTATTTTAGGTGGATATTTTACCTCATCAGTGTCTGCATATTTAAGTTCTGCAATATCGGAAAAGAGATTTCGTACATCTTGACAAATCTTCTTAAACAAGTTCGCATCTTTCTCAGCAGGTCTAAGTTGAGCTTCTGACTCTTCAAACTCAACAACTCGCTGTAAAACAAAATTCGCAAATGATGTTGGTAATGTTGTCTTAAATAATAAAAAGGAACGAGTCTGGCTTGGCTTACACAATTCATATCAATACTACAATGAGCCTTAACTTTTCATTTATATAAAATTATTTTTTGTTCATATTACACTTTCGAAAATACCTGCATTTTTTGTTAATCTATGACTCAATATCGACAGCTGGAAAGCAAATTGACTAAACAGGCATTTTTGCAATTTTTTTGTGTTTAAAGAGCCGTTAGACATTTGAAAACTATCCTAGGGCCATAAGCACTGTAATATAACTATGCAATAGATTTAGGTCATAGTTAGACATAGTTAGGTTGAAGAACTATTTGGGCTCATTATTAGTTAGCAATCGAAAATCTTGATACATTGTCGTTGTATTGATTGATATTGACTTTGAGCTGTTCATTTTCACTTGGGTGGTTGTGGAATGAGTGACAGTTAATTTGTTTACCTTTACCCCAGCCTTAAGGAACGCTACGTAATGTTCTTCCATATCAATTAAAACTTTGTTTCTTTGGACCAAACAGATTTTAATGTACATAATTCCAACGTTACATGGTTTTTGAGGATCATCACTGTGAAAGACGGAAGGACGGCCACGGGCGAGTTATCTTTTTAAAAGCCTTGTTAATTATTTGATCGACGTGAAGATTGAAATTAGCGATGCATCCGATACCGATACCGGGGTTCCGTTTTTCCTTTTTTTCTACATAGTTAGTTTCCAACACTGTTTCCTAACATATATGATCAGCGGTTTAACTAAATAAAGCATGATTAAACGCTACTAAAGATAATATAATAAATATGCATAAAAATATTGTTTAACAGGTAACCTAAAACTAACCTTATAAACATCAACTGGTACAGGTTTGGCAGTCTCGGTGGTTGCACTGGAGGCTAGTTTTCTGCGTTTTTTCACAGCAACTTCATCTTTTCCCATGATTACAGTAGAAAATAAATTACGAAATAAATATTATGATTTACTAAGTCGGATTTGTTTAGCTTTCTTTATTTCTTTAACTCAATCAATCAAGCAAAACAAAAAATTATTGACACTTTCGTTTTTTTCCCACCCCACCAAGGAAGAAGGCAAAGGGAATTTAGCGCATACAGCCTACTCTGAGGTTTTAATGTTTATTATCTACATATTCATCAACACAGCGGGCGTAGCATAGTGTTTAATCGCGCGCGATGCCACTTAGTTGAATCACAGGTGCGAGGAGCGCGACGCGATGTTTTTGCGATGAAACGGTACAGATACGCGAGGCCAGACAGACCCTTCAGATGATCCTCAAGCAAGACTAACTATAGGTACAGTCGTTGACCCATACTTGGGACAATTCGCAACTTTCGAACTTCAAAATCTATATTAAATTTAAAAAGTCGAGAAAACCAATTATGTAGATAAATTGGTCTGTACTACATAATTAATGTAGCAAAAATTCAATAATATAGGAGTAATATAGATATTTTTTAAAATTTTAAAACGTCAATGTCCCAAGTTAGATGCACTATCCACATACTTGGGACTGTATTTGTTTTGCCTTATGTCTCATGATAGAAAAGCGGATAATGTACTTGGGACGGTAAAAAGGGTTTAAAAATGTATGTTCAACGTTATAAATTTTATAAATAAAAAAAAAACACTGGGAAATAAGATAAAAACAACATTTATTGCTGAGGCCAAAAAGTAATGAAGAAACCTCCTCTTTTCTATTAAGAAAAGCCTTGTATCTGCTTGTAAATTATATATTAGTATTCTCTTGCACTCACTTACTAATTGCAATGAACATCGTTTTATAAAAATGATTTAAAACCATTTTGAAATGTCCCAAGTTCAAATACTGTTTCTTACCAATAGACAAAAGGCAAAAAGTAAACTGTCCCAAGTATATGGGCTTTCTACCAGAAAAATGAAATAAATAATAAGAGGGTTCAGTAAAAAATTTTTTTTATTATATTAACGTACATAACATAAAGTTTAGTAACATAGAGTTCCTTAACACTAAATTTATCATCATAGTAGGTAACATAAATCAGCTTACATGTTAAAAGTAAATCTACCGCGGCATTCCTTAAGTAGTTTCAATTTCTTTTTAATGATATGGCCTCTTTTTTTTAACATCTTCATCCATCTTTCTTTCTGGTATCTGGAAATAAAATATCTATATTATTTACTTCATATCATAAAAGATAGTGAACCCTAAAAATGTCCCAAAAACTCTAACTTGGGACGGTGTCCTAACTTAGGACGGTGTCCTAAGTAACCGACCCTAGGGTGCTTTATCAGAAAAAAAATCATAATAAAAGCACGAAGAATGATAATGATACACTTGCAACTTAATTATGTAGCTGAAAGACTAACAATATTGTAAAAAATACCACCATGGACAGAAAAGTAAAAAGAAATGGTCGGCAATCAAAGTTATACGGGTTAAACTTCTTTCCCGGTTTTTGTCTCAACTTTGAATGTCGATATTTTTCGTTTTCTCAACGTAATACAAGTTAAAACTAATAAAATATCTTAGCTTACCTTATCGTGACTCGAAAAGCGGCAACTACCATAGACAATTTGTCAGCTGTAGAGTGTTGCCAGAAGTTTAAAAAAAAAAGAAGATTGTCCCAAGTAAACTTACCGTCCTAAGTATGGGTCCATGACTGTACTTATACATAATGACTTTTCCACAAAACAATAATAAATTAATAACCATCATCCCTCATAAAATTTAAGTTCAAACTCTTCTGGTGTTGACTATTGAATGCATTTATGTATTAAGCTTACATTAGGAAATATTCAGTTGAGCTAATGCAAGCAAGGCTCATTTGAGGCCGTCAGCGCAAAAGTGGCCTAACCCACATTATTTCATATTCGTACTTATCTATTGCAATTTATTTAAAACATAATATTTTTTTATGCAAAACCGGCCTACCCCTAGTTTCAGTCATGGATAAAATTCTCATTGGCTGAAACATTCTGTTATCCATATATAATTTACATAAATGACCTTCCTTATTTAGTTAAAGACTTAACGAAGATAGTATTATTCGCAGACGAAACGTCACTTATTTTTAAAGTTAATAGTCGTAAAGATATCCTTGACGGCGCGAATACAACTTTATCACTGGTGCTTGATTGGTTTACTGTAAATAATTTAGTTTTAAACGCAAAAAAGACAAAGTGTATAAAATTTACGTTATAAAATGTAATTCAGATGGATGGTAATTTGCTTTTGCAGGGGTCCAAGCTGGAGTTAGTTAACGAAACTAAGTTTTAGGCATTAAGGTAGACTCTCGTCTTCAGTGGGGTCCCCACATAGAAGCCCTATGTGGTAGACTTAGTTCGGCCGCATACGCTGTTAGACGCATAAGACAAATTACTGATGTAGATACTGCTAGACTAGTCTATTTTAGTTACTTTCACAGCATTATGTCATACGGCATGCTGTTATGGGGTAGAGCCGCGGATACAGACGCAGTCTTTGTTTTGCAGAAGAGAGCAATTCGGGCTATTTATAATATGAAGCACCGGGATTCATTAAGAGAAAAGTTCAAAGAAATTAATATATTAACGGTTTCTTGTGAATATATTTACCAAGTCCTTAGATATGTCAGAAAAAATGTTGAGTCTTTCCCAAGGCTTGGTAAGCAACATTGTAAGGAAACCAGAAATAAGCATAAACTGGCTTTTCCAAAAATCAGACTCGCTAAGTTGAGTACCTCTTTTGTAGGACATGGTATAAGATGATGGTGAAGCATGGTGTTACAGTGATAATGATAGTTAGTTATAATTTAATTAAATAGTATAATTTCTTAACTTAAACTGTAAAAGGAAAAGGACTATATGAGACAGGTAGACAAAGATATATATGTTTTTCTTTTTTTCATTAACCTGAATCCCTGCTGTCTTGTATTTTCTTATCCATTGGTTAAAGTAGATATAAGTCATAAATTGTATAGAATAAGTTTTATGTTGAAAAAAGACATGATCTTGCTAAGTTTCTTGTCCTTCTTCTTAGCAAGACTAATCGAATGGGCGGAGGTAGGCATGTATTTATATATTTTATTACATATATTTTCTTTATTAGATTAAATTTGACGTGTAAAAAGTGTATATATCTATACCTGCTTTGCAAAATAAACTATTTGAATTTGAATTTGAATTATCCATGATTGAAACTAGGGATAGGCCGGTTTTGCATAAAAAATTATTATGTTTTAAATAAATTGCAATAGATAAGTACGAATATGAAAAAAAAAAAATCCAAAACCGGCCTATCCCTAGTTTCAGCCATGGATAACAGAATCTGTTTTGCATAAAAATGTATTATGTTTTAAAAAAATTGCAATAAATAAGTACGAATATGAAATATTGTAGGCCACTTTTGCGCTGACGGCCTCATTTTGGATTGATACATTGAAACAAACCACATATAAGTTGCATATAAGTTACTCTATGCTCATGATGATTAATGATATTAGGTACCTATTTGTCACGTAACAAACAAACATGCCGTTTTTTATGAACATAAAATACGTGGAATGGTAAATTTCTATTTTTACTTCTAAATGAAGTTCATTATCATGCATTTTTATGTATTTTTTTTCTTTTTAGATGCTAGAGATTTTGAGAAAAACTAAATAAAATAGGCTCTTTATAAAGATATTTAGAAAGTAGTAAAATTAAATTATTTTTTTTATAATTGAAAACTCTTTGTTGGTTGCATGACGAATAAAAATGTAGAATGATATTTAGTTTACTAAAAAACAAATTAAAAATTAATAGGTACTTATACAAAACTAAACACTTTCCTCTCCTAGGCGGGTATCATACTTTTTTTCGCGAGGTGGTCAACTACACCATAATTTTTAGACCAGCTTAACCATGCTTGTACCCATCTTGACAAAATTTGTAGAGAAAATACAAAAATCATTTTGCGACACTAAGAACCAAAATATTTTGTCATTAAGATTTTAATAAAATCAACATTCTTTTGGGTATAATTGGGACAAACCGTCATGTAACTACTAGGTTTGAGATGTAGCCCAATTAGGTACAAGCAAACACAGCTTGTTAGCATGGACGAATAAATTTTGCCCATGTTGTTAGTATACAAGGATACTCCTTTGTGGAGTACAATAAATGTTTGAATTTGTTCGACGAAACAGTAAAAATATCAATTCTTGTTGAACGAAACGAATTATTGTGTTCGCGACTTAACCTGGGCATCAAACTGTGGTGTCACAAATTAGTTCTAAATCTTATAACATGAAATGGTTTTCTAGGAACTACTAAACCTATCTGAGCCAACAAGGTAGGGCAATTCATATGGCCTCGAAGAATCTTGTGAAGGAGAATTTGATCTGATATCCAACGGCGATTCTCGAGTGATACGAAGTCAGCGAGGAGAGCTTCTTGCCATGAACAATAAGGAACACAAGGAAACGTTTATGGTATAACACAAACTATACAAGGTGAATTTTTGATCATCGTCCAAATTCATAGTGGTGGCTTGGTAAGTGATCAGTATCATGGATCAATAACAATTTTAGTGAAATTCGTAAAATGAAATTTCGACTCCTCATAGTGATTCACTCGGGACTGAAAGTGAATTTCTATGGGAAGCCGAAATTTCATTTTACGACTTTCACAAAAATTGTTACTGGTCCAAGATACTGATCGCTTATCAAGCCTCCAGTATGAATATGGACGATGATCAAAAAGTCACCTTGTAAATATATAATACCTATGTATTATCAAAATATATTCCTCTGACATTATCAAACCTTTGTTATTATTAGTATTAACTATATTGAATATTTATATATAATATTCACAAATTGCATAGGTACTCATCATAGGTGCATTATGTTTTTTACCCTATTCTGTCCTACAAGGAAACGGGGTTGTTATTCCTTACTATAAAACCCTATCGTCGTTTTTCACCCATTCACGTGTCATAGCCACCATAGCTCGTTCATATCCCCCTCGGGGCACACGAATAAATAAATAAAAACAATAGACTCACAAACTTTTAAATAGACCCTTAAAATAGACTTTTAAAGGACTTTTAAACAAAATGAAAATAATAAACTTTTATAGAGGTTGGGTACTCTCTGTCCCCCTCTTCACGGTAAAGCTGAAAAGGCCAGAAGGCCGACAGCAAAATGGATCAATACAAAAAAAAAATGGGACACTCGTGCAAGACAATATGGTCACTCACTTCGTTCGTTTCGTGAACAAGCACTCGTATCACAATGTCTCACATTATGTTACAGTTGCACAAAATACTATTGAGTCTCTTAGCAGGTAACTAGTATTTTGTCTGTGGCAGGAACACACATAACTTCTGTTCTGGAACACACCCAAAATCCTAACGACACGACCTAAAATCGATGTGGCGCGAGATTCAAAACTTTCTGATGTAGGCATTAAAGCCGATTCTGAAGGCTTTAATTTTAAATTTAGTGGTGTCAAAACCAAATTTTCTTCATTGCAAAATAGTCCTTAGGTTTTAGGAACAGAAGTTAAATAATTTAGGAAAATTTCAAGTTTTGACAGCACTATAACTAAAATTAAAGCCTTCAGAATCGGCTTTAGTGTCGTACTAATGTCAATGGATGTAGGCGAATGTAAGGCGATGTGAAATAAATAGAATGTTGAAAATACATTCTCCTGGCTTTGGGCTCAGATTCCTATTTAACAGCCATATGAAACCATTAAATGAGAAAGTTCAATTATCAATCACATTTATCACGCAGCTACAACGTGATACTGACGTCATCGACAACAACGAGTTACCTCGGAAAACCGGATAGTTCATGACCGGCGCGTGCAAATGTTTATCGTGTTGTCCAAGTGCGTTGATAAACAGATCTTTGGTTGTTTCATTAATTTTATCAGTAAACAAAACGGACTTTCTATCCACTCATTAGCGTGCCCTATGTAGCATCGAACACAACTCTACATATATTGTATTTGATATCAAAATAAAAGTTCCATTAAAAATGTCCAAAGAAAAGAGTGTGCTTCGTATAGTTACCCACATGTGTCCGACGCACCCCGTGCAGCTGTATGAGCTTATTCTGGAGCTGCTGGAGGATGCACTCGATTGCTTTACGACGCTGCAGTATGAGAGCCGGTCGCCCGGGCCCTTCCCGGGACGCCCCGACCCATTCCGCACCGATCAAATCGATTTAGGTACGTAATTTTCAAGTACCCTCATCCTGCAGTATGCAAACCTATGAATTTGCTGACATTTTCTTAGAGATTCATGATTTCATAATTCCTGTAATTCAATAGCTATTTCCATTATTTATTTTTTGTTTGAAAGTAGTTTTCATCTACGTCTTCTATCAACAATACAACAATGTTGATCGAAAATATATTTGTCAGTTTGATAACTAAAATAAAATGTTCAAAAACACTTCGACCTAATATGCCACCCATTTCCATGGTAAAATTCGTAATATTATTTAGAGCTGACACTTTTCTAAAATTAAATAGGTTCTAATTAACTGTTGTAATCAGCAGCAAATTTACTAAGTTAGCATCAAAAATAATATGTTGTAACCTAACCTAGTTGATGCCAACTTAGTAATTAGATGCTAATATAGTATTTTTAGATGGTCAACCTAATAAAGCCAATTCTGTAGGCTTTAATTTTAGTTTTAGTGCTGTCAAAGCTTAAAATTTTCCAAAGAAATTTAGCTTCTAATCCTAACTCTTAAAGACTATTTTGTATTGAAGAAAATTAAGTTTTGCAGCACTAAAACTAAAATTAAAGCCTTCAGAATCGGCTTTATTATCATCCAAATTAAATTAATGTTCTCAAAATAGATGAGAGTAAATACAACCAAACTATAAATATTTTCAGTCAGCTCTTTAATACAACTATAGATTATAGGTATCTATAATTTGATACCCATACATATTGTATTCTTATAACATATTTTTTTCATTTATTTTAGGTACTCCTTTTTTTATTTCTCATTTGTGTTCATTTTTTTTTTAAATTGCTATTGGTAGTTTTCCTGTGATTGGCATTTCGGAGACATACCTACATTTTTTTGTGGTTTTTCAAAGATTTCTCGAAATCAGTTTAATATAGTTAAGGTATATATTTTTACAGTCCACTCTTTAATATCTAGAATTTGATACCCATGTTGCATTTTTATGACTTCATTTTTCTTTTCTCTTTTGTACATATTGGAACAATTTTTTAAATTTTCAATTTTTTTTTTCGATCTTTAACGGGGCTATGACATACGGACGGACCGATAACGGAGTCTCACCATATAGGTACCTTTTGCACCTCTAGCTTACTACGGAACCCTAAAAACAGTAGAACTCTTTGTGTCTGTACATTGAAGAAAAGTAATAAAAATAGAAAAGGGGGTGGTCAGAGTGTCGATAAAGAGGCACAATCTTCTGCACTTAAGGATTTCTGGGTTGTCATAAAAAGATAATCACGAAGGTTATGTAACCACGCCTACGTTCCGCGACTAGCCATACCTGACCTTCTAACTAACCTAACCATGACCTAACCTACCGGCTCTCTTATAAGAAGAGTAAGAACACAAATCAGCTTTTCTGTCTGTTTGTTTGTTCGTGCACATCTCCGAAACCACTGAACGGATTTGGATGTGGTTTTCTTTGTTTTTGTGGACAACATATAGGCTATAAGGGGTGTTGATAAAATAACGCCCAAGTCGAAAACGGGGCAGAGTTGAATAAACGCGGGCAGACCCGCGGGCAAAAGCCGAAAACGGGGCAGAGTTGATAAACGCGGTGGACACGCGGGCAAAAGGCTAGTAGGTTAATGTGCCGTGGACGTCTGGACGGTATATACAGACGACCACGTTTAGCATCAGGGTTGTCATTGTTTACAAAACCCTAAAAATGTGACTAAGGCTTGAAGGGTAACTCTTTTCGGGCGTGTACAATATATTATAAAATTATAATTTATAACGGATATTTTCAAAACAAACCGTTTTAAGATGAAAAGATGATTTTTAGGGTTCAGCTTCTCACTAATATTTTTATGGGTTCTGGCCTTCTGGCACGGCTACGAGAAAATGTATATTTGGATACCTAATATAAATTGGATAATATCTGGATAAATAGCCACACCAATAAATTCACAAATTCAAGGCTGGTTGCTGCTGGCTTCAAATTACGAAATCCAGAGTTGATAGAGATTATATCTAAACTTGCTAGAGATTTTAACAAATTAATGATATGTTGGTCTCAGTTGAGCTTTGGTGGGCTCAGATAAGTAAAGATCGTAACCCACTTTGTTGTACCCTTACTAAATAGAAAACTTTAGTACCTATTCCTTGAATAAGTTTTAAAAATTCATGAATGGATTTTATTTTCACAGCATTTATGACGGCAGAAGCTTACATGAAACTACGCGACACAAAAAACACATTTATTGAATTACTGCCAGTAACGCCGGTGTTTGCTCACCAAATGAATGTAGAGAACAAACCGGGCTACTTCTCTGACGTAATCATTCACGCTGATAAAAAGTAAGTTAAATTAACCTTCAGATAATCAATAACAGCTGCGAGCTTGCTTCCTTGCGACACAACACACGCTCAACGAAAGCGGGACCGATATTAATGAAAATGTTTATTTTTAGAAACCCAAGACAGAAACACACATATCTCAAGAGATTTCAAATCTTGCAATGTTACTAACAGAAATTATTTGCACGTGTTGCTCCAAATACTATGTTAGTGATTAAGCTGAAGCTAAATAGGTACATGAGTACTCAATAGTTAGCTAGACAGAATAAATACCTACCTACATTACGTTTATATTTATAGGCAGTAAAATAATTCTAATAATAATATATTTTCGGCCTCGCTGTTACCTAAATGTATATAGATAATATTAATGTTATCAGTCATGTCATGTCATTGGCTCATGATAACAATGAGTGCCTTCTGTTATTGTGATATGATCGGTTTCGCGGATAGCAAGTTTTATTAGACAAAACCTGTTCAACAAATTTGAATATTAAATTACAGAGCTCACAACGTGAATACACTGCTGGATCTCCGCGGATGCAACTTTGCATACAGCAATGAAGAATCTCTGAGTGGAAGCAAATTGGTACTTAAAACATTAAGGGAAAAGGGCGAAAATGCGTCTTTCTTCGGATCATTACTAAGTAAGTTTGTAAACAATTCTAACTTAGTCATATACTTGTTTTAGGTAAATAACAATATAATTAATAATGGTGCATTATTTATTCTTTCTTGCAGGGTCTGGCTCACACCTGGCATCTGCTCAGATGGTGCTGTCTAAGCAAGCTGACTGGGCAGCTGTTGACTCTACCACCCTCCTCTACTCTAAGAAGTTTATGCAAGATGGAGGCAAAGATATCATCCTTCTGGAGACCTTAGGGCGTCTTCCACCCTATCCTATTGTTGTGAATTCAAAGTTGCCTGGTAAGTCAAAAATACAATCTCTGTAGTTCTTTACACATGTCATTTTGTTACTCGTGAACAAAATTGGGCTCTGTTAGTTGGGATTTATTAGTAAACAGCAGCATGCAACAGATTTTTTATTGCTAACGTAATATGTTCCAGAAAAAATCAAAGCAGCCATAGTGAAGGCCTTGCTCAATCTGCCACAAAAACCGGAGTGGAAAAAACAGTTTGCCAAGTTTGGTGTGATCAAGTTTGAAGAGAACAGTGATGGCGCCTACGATGGGCCGTCTGCACAGGTGCGGGCCATCCCAAGTGAAAAACTCAACATTCGGTTTTATTAGACTGTTACTGGCTGCATCTCTTATCTACATAGTGTATATCCTCTATGTTGATTATATGCCAAAACAAACATAATATAACTAGATAAGTTCAAATCCTAATTTTAAGTTAAAATAAGTATATTTTTCAAAACAAGTAAAATGAAACATTGGAAACTGACAGATTTAGTTTTTCTTTTCATTTTTACCATTTCCTTTTCCAATAATAATGTTCAAATGAATAGCTCGTTCATCCTTCTTATCAGACTCAACAATAACAGCACAGGGTAGTTTCACAGCAGACTTGTGTTTTTTGGAATTTGGAGATTCATTTTCCTGAAAGATGTGGGTTTTATTAGGCTCCTATAGAAAAGGATAAAACAATGTTTGTTTTTCAAGGGAAGTTTTAATTCAAATGTCTTAAAGTAAAACTATAATTTAGCGGTGAAACTACATGCATCATCATTATTTTTTGTTAATTTATAAACCACATCTTTAATCAATTAATAAGTGATCTACATAATCAAATACTATAAGGGAAATATTTAACTTTAATAAATAGGTATTCTATTTATATACTAATGGTAAATAACTAAACGATTCCGCCGCCGTTAATGTGGTCGATCTCTTCCTGGCTCAAGGGTCGTCGCCGGTATCGGAGAGGCAAGTCTACGTCGGAGATTGTGCTCATCGTCGCTACAGGCTGAGCTTGTTGCGCCTACACCAAACAACAATACATCATAAATTCACCTCATACTAATATTATCAAGGAAGCATTCGTGACATAACAGGCTACCGTACCGCGGAGTGTTGTGGCTTAGCGCCGGCTGCGGCCTGTCCTCCCGTCTGCTGACTGGCAGGGCTCGTGCGGAACTTTATCGTCGGGATTCGAGCTAGTAATGGTGTTATTCGGACCATGGCAACAATTAAGATGAAACAACTTTTAGATAACTAACAAAATAAACTTCGAACGAATTTGCGTAGAATTTACCTTCTTTTCTTTTTTTACAGCCAGCTGTCAGTCAGTCAGCTGTTTTCGGTGTTACTAGTTTTAATAATTAAGCGCATCCACATTCTCGGCATTAATACGCGATACTTGCTAAATAAAACTGTAGACAGAGTTCTCACTTCTCGCTTTGAGGACTAACCTTATTTGACAGGCTAACTTATTCAGTATACTCTATGAGGCGAACCTCATTTTAAGCGTCCTGTCTTTGTCTTTACGATACACAAAGAAAAAGACAGAAAACTTAAATTATATTTATTTTATTGAGGTACAGTGGAGACCGCATCAAGTAAGACACATTGGACTTTGTACCTATCTTATATTCTTATCTGTAGGAGCTAATGTCGTACTGCAAGTGTATAGCTTGATGAGGTCTCCACTGTACCTATTACGTATATAGAGTTCAATGGTATACACAATATTCTATCACTATTGTTGATCAAAACACCCGTTTAGCCGATTGTTACTAACATCATAATGAGCCATTACAAAACTGCAGTTTTTTGTTACTGAAATCCTGAAATGAGCAAACATTCCACTGGTATAACGCGCATCTCATTGAGATAATGAGGCATTCTCGAAAAACTGGAAAGTTTTGTCAAAGAAGTTCCTTTCATGAGAGATGAAATTCTAACACTTTAATTTTGATTTTTCCCTTGCTGCCCCATCCACACGCCAAAACAGTAGTAGTTACCCATTAATGTGCCTAGGATGATGATGACCTTGATGGATGAGGATAAAATATGATCTTATTATGCACTTTGTCATACCGGTGCTTGAGTAGTAGGAGCAGCCGACCTCTGTGCTACAGCAGGAGTCCCTGAGGATACAGCTCTACCTCCTTTGCGAAACTTTATCTTGGGGACGTGACCCAATATTGCTGATATTCGTACCATGACGGCACACGATTCCAAATTACGTCATTAATAACAACTTTATTTTGACAAATATGTTGACATTAGTTTTTGTTTTATTTGCACCTCAGAACAATAAGTTATTCTTCTGAGATTTGCGCTATAGATTTATAATACAGCCAAATAGATAGTATTTTGTGCAACTGTAACATAATATGAGACGTTGGGACACGAGTGCTGTGAGTTTCGTAATAAGTTTGCACGAGTGTCCCAATTATGTTCGGTTGTACACAATACTTTATCTACGACCATCAAAAATATCGTATTTATTATTTATATAAAAATGGCTCACCTCAATACGTGTTATGATCGGGAAAGCCGACCAGTTTCAGTAGATTTAGACTGCCTTGATCTCGTCGTCGCTTAAACGTCTTCACTCGCCCAGATGAAGGCAGTCTAAATATGCTGAAACTGGTCGGCTTTCCCTATCATAACGCGTATTGAGGTGAGCCGTTTTTATATAAATCATGAGTTATCCTCAAGTCTCATTTAATTCTATAATCGTCTTTATTTATAATATTTTCGAAAAATAAGAAGAACATTCGTTTATGAACATCGGGTGCGTCGTCTCGACAATGCGGTTTGAAGGCCAATCAGGATAAAGGGGTGTGGAGTAAAAAATAAGGTCGGGACTTTTTTCTCGCCTCTATTGTCGATTGGGTCTTTTGCGGTTTTATAATAAATTGGGCTAATCGCAGCGTAGAATCGCGGTATTATAATGTAATATTAAAACCGATTCTGAAGGCTTTAGTTTTAGTGCTGTCAAAAGTAAAATCTGTTCATTGCAACATAGTTCATTAGTGTTGAAAACAGAAGCTAAATTACTTTGGAAATATTTTAAGTTTTGACAGCACTAAAAATAAAGCCTTCAGAATCGGCTTTAATACCCATGTAACATAGGATAAACAATCTATAGGTACTTGTAAAATTGCTTTTGATGTTGCAATTGCCTTATTGCAGTATGGGAGTAGATAAAAACAAATTGTGTTCTCTAAATATTCAACTGTTTAATAGGTATCCTCAGATTGATATCTATGATTACTCATTCGTACTCAATACGTAATTGATTATTATAGGTTTTCCTTACATTTAGGTCTTAGCTTTTCAATAAATTAAATAAATCCAAACATTCAATACATTGATGTTTACATCAAACCAGAAAAGGTAATATACCAATGGTGTTATTTGGTACATTCCTACTCAATGCAAATCTAATAACATCTACACAATTTAAATTAAAAGCATAATAACAAGATACATAGATATTAAAATCTCTTGTGTGGTTCACCAGGAAACCATTGTTTAATGTTCTCATTGAAAAGGCTGCCAACTTAGACGGGTCTGCGGAAGTTCTTGCCGGCGTACTTGGCGGAGGCGCCAAGTTCCTCCTCGATGCGAAGGATCTGGTTGTACTTGGCGAGACGCTCCGACCGACAGGGGGCGCCGGTCTTGATCTGCCCGGTCGACAGACCGACCACCAGGTCCGCGATGAATGTGTCTTCGGTCTCACCAGACCTGTTGAAAAAATATTGCTTTAGCGTCTCATATTAGATAATTCCAGGAAGAGGCTTCATCTACTTATGATTTTAATGTACTATCAAACCGGATTTTTAATATGTACAGAACAACATGGTCAACACAACACAAACGTGTTTCAATCTAATACATATTACAATATTATTCGTAATAATACGAACCATCCCGAGCGCCAGAGATAACTCTAAAACGCAAGGGAAGTTACAAAATCCTGTTACGTATTTTTTAAATCTTTGTTCACGTAAGGATAATGATCTGGTTTTCATTCAACAACACAAATAATAACTAAAGTTGGTGTCTTGTCGCTGATCTGATATCAAGTTGTAAGTATGTAATGTATACAGTTGTCTAACTTGACTATCGATTTAGCGTCTTTACCGTGGCAGTTGTTATGAAATCACTATAAACCCCTATTTTCCACCAAAAACACCCACGATTCGTTTAGAAATCGTTGGGAAAAATTGGCTGTCAAACGTGGTTATCGGCCAAAATCATGCCACTACGAACCACCATGGGTATGGACTATAGTGGTGGTTTGACACTTCAATGGTCGGTCAAGAGGTCTGTATTTATTTGTTCGGTTTGTTTACGTTACCGACTTACCAACGATAGCTAAGCGTAGTGAATCTGATTGTTTTGATAACCAAGCCCTTTTTATGCGTAGGTTATGTAGGTAACCAGCCAGTATTTTGACGTATTTCGAAACGAATACTTCTTTGTTCACACCTCGTATGTTCAAAACTTGTACGTCATTTCCGGAATTACGTTTTTAAATCATTCAATGTAGCCGATTCTGAAGTCTTTAATTTTAGTTTTAGTGCTGTCAAAACTA
The DNA here is from genome assembly GCA_934047225.1 of Ypsolopha sequella. NCBI lineage: Eukaryota > Metazoa > Arthropoda > Insecta > Lepidoptera > Ypsolophidae > Ypsolopha > Ypsolopha sequella. The sequence continues at coordinate 19,334,986 of OW203996.1, forward strand.
GAATTATTCCAAAGTAATTAAGCTTCTGTTCCTAGCATTTAAGGACTATTTTACGATAAACAAAATTTAGTTTTGACAGCACTAAAACTAAAATTAAAGCCTTTAGAATCGGCTTTATTATTAAGTTATTACCCATGATAAGCTTGTCTATGAAAAAATCTGTTGTTTTAATTACCTCGAAGCAAAGGCGCCACCGCCATGTTAATATTATGATTTATATGGCCGCCATTGATTACTTCCTCTGTGATTGAGTAAAGAGGCGGCATAACATGTATCCACTTAAATAATTTAAGGTTTTATATCTGACACAAACCTTAGGAAAGTGTTTGCAACATTTGCAATTCTTTGTTGGTTAACATCCCTATATAAAATTGGAAACCACATTCGAATCCATTCAGTAATTTGCAAGGTTAAAGCGGATCAAATAACAAACCTGTGCGAGACCATGGTGCCCCAGCCGTTCTTCTTGGCCAGCAGATGCGCCTCGATGGACTCTGTGACGGTGCCGATCTGGTTCACCTTCAGCAGGAGACAGTTGCACGCCTTCTTCTCGATGGCGGTCGCGATGCGCTTCGGGTTCGTCACCTACAAATTGTATATTGCTTTTAACCTGAAGATGCTGGGGTGGCGAACGAGTTCTACAAATATTCATATTGGTACAGACAAGCGCAGGCGCGAATCAAAGAGAAGACGACGAAAGAAACAATCTTCCAACTTGTGAAAAACTTTGCGATGGCACACACAATACATAGGTAATAAGGTTTTGTTGAATAACTATTGAGTGAACTTTTAAGTGTTCTGTTTCGATTAATTAGAAAACGGCGAGTTTTTCACAATCCGGCAGCGAAACCGCTCTTAATTAATTATCAAACTCTGTTTCATTGTTATGAGAGTTTATAGAAGAAGAATAGCCTTAATCGTTTCTCAAAAGTTTTTACAGAAGAACAACGAGGAAACACGCGACAATATGAGTAAGGAATAGTACATTGTTCACCGAGGGAAGAAAGGGGACGATTACCAACGAGGGTGTAGTTTGAGGCCCGAGGCGAAGCCAAGGGCCTCAATACACACGGGTTGGGAATCGCACTTTCTCCCGAGTGATACATAGTGCTTTATACTACACCTACGAGGAAAATAAAAGACAAATTATGTTTGAAAACACTTGTACGTATCCACGTATAATATGGTACCTACTTTCCATACCCGTGTCAGGTAAAGTTACTCTCAGCATTCATTAGACAGAAGCTAGCTAGTAATTTTACAAATTTAAAATTCAGATAAAACAAAAAAAGCGATTTGCGCGTGATTTTAACGTTTTGATTTCTTTTGATAACATCAATAGGTAACAATTGACATACTAGAGCCTGGTTATAAACTTCTAAGTAGGTAACCCAATTTAATCATATTATGCCAAAAGATAAAAACGATACTGGCCACTTGCTCATGCTATATTAAAAAAAAAACATCACGTTAACAATAGATTTGCATATACTTTTTCTGCCCGCTCAAGCACTAAGATACTTTCCGAGCAGGTGTAGTATAAATGTATAATGATGCGTGCACTGTAAAAAAATCAACTAGATGGCGGTAGCTGAAGAGTAGAACGCTGGCCTCTCAATCTTGAGATCCAGGTTCGATTCTCGGTTGGGCATGCCCCAATGAGTTTTTCGGAATTTATGTGCATAGTATTTGTCTTAATACCACTTGCTGAACGGTGAAGGAAAACATCGTAAGGAAACTTGCATGCCCTAAAAAACGTGTATTTGTGCCCGAAGTACGGCGCGCGGCAACAGGGTTCACCACCCATCACGTTGGAACGTAATAATCGACGGTGAAACGCGGGTGTATCCAGTGCGGACTGTGACTTCATTTCACAGTTCACACTTAGAACAACTCTGACACCCACTCAGGTATTCGTGTCATGACGATATATATATATATATATATATTATATTATTTATATGTATATATTAGATGGAGTCGTACAAAAGCTAGGGGCCAAATAAAACAATTTTCTATTCTATAGCCACCAGTGGCGTGCATAGAACTTTTTTCCGGAAAAGCAATCAGAAAGTCAAGTTTGACAATAAAAAAAATATGAAAAAATTTAAACAACTTTGAAAAAATACTTTGTACGCCAGGGTAGGCACTGTCTACCCTAGAGTGAACATTTTTATATCAACTTTTTTTTTTCTAAGTGTTATTTAAATTTTTTCATATTTTTTTTATTGTCAAACTTGACCTTCTGGTTGCTTTTCCGGAAAAAAGTTCTATGCACGCCACTGATAGCCACAATAGTTCAGTATCACTAACATGAGCTTAATAGATACATATTGATAAAGCGGCTTGCCATACTACTTGCTCTTTACACATTAACAAACGTTTATGCGTGAAAGCCCAAGTAGGAGAGAAAGACACTTCTATCTATGGCGTGCTAGGCTTGCAAGACCAACAAAATTTAAGTCGACATCAGTTATCTTTATCTAAATAAGGTAAATTTGTGATTCTTTCATTTCTTGGTAAAGAATTTTCTATTTGCGATTGGAAATTTAAATAGGTAGTTGTGATATATGTAGGTATGTTCACTTTCTCCGTCTGTCAAGCAGTCGAAATTATACCGTTAACAAGCTCCTGTGTTTCCTTCAGTATCCCGTATATAGACTAGAAGTAATACGGTAAAAAAGGGATAAAACTGTATAGAAAGGAAATCAAGCAATACTTACAGTCAAGTCATCACCGACGATCTGTATGGGAGTCTTGCTGGTGAGGCTGGTCCAGGCCGCCCAGTCGTCCTGGTCGAAGGGATCCTCGATGGAAACCATTGGGAACTCCTTGCAGAACTCCAGGTAGCGTTCTTCGAGCTTGTCCGAGGGGAGGTAGTCCGCGGGGTTGGACGCGGGGTTCTTGAAGTCAAGGTCATACGCGTTGTTCTTGAAGAACTCTGATGCGGCGATATCCATGCCGATGTCGATCTGGAATAGAAATGGTTCATTTATTTTAGACTTATAAGAAATAGTAGTACTGTATACAAACATAAGACACACACTTCAAAGATCCTTTAAAAAGCAACTCTCGCCACGTGTTAATAAAGTGGAATTCAGCTTGTACGGTCAACAAGAGATAAGTAACCAGACCCAGCGTAAAGACTTTCATCCTAAGACCTACTGACGAGTAAAAGATGAATACTTAACCAATAGTGCGTAGATAAGATAAGATAAAAATATTAACATTTATTTAATAAAATACGATTATCTGAATGTCATCAAACTAAGACGAGCTTGATTCGTGAGGAACTTTATTACTGTCACACATGTTAAGGTGATATATCGTCCGTGCAAAGATCCCCGTTACTCCAGGCGGAAAGACGCAGTGCGAGAGGAATGGAATCGGGGAAAATTGACAAAATATTGATTTGAAATTAATACAAAATTAACCAAAATAACCAGTAATTTAGGTATTGTTAAAACCCACCTAAATAAATATTTTTGAAGTCTGTATGCCAAGCCGATTTGTCAGAATATCAAAAAAAGTGTAAATTTAGACCTCATTTCATTAATTATTTCTATCGAGTGAAAGTCCTCCAATCGCGTTTCTGATAGTTCAAAATCTAGAAAAAGGTTCCAATATTGTTATACTAATTTATTTAACTTGGGACTACTTTTAAACAGCAGATAACTTCAAAAAGTGTCAATATTGACGATATACCCCCTTAACTAGTATATGGAGTTACGTCGACAAAAACTGTTTAACTTTGTGAGTTTTTGCGCAGTGTACAATATTTTTAAACATAAAAATTACAATCGAGGCATACAAAAATGTTATGGGAGGATTAAATAAATAATGAAATTGACAACATCATCAGGTGGTTTACGTTATGATTAATTTAAGATAAATATATTTTAATACAAATATAATACAAAAAAATTATAATAAAATCAACACTATTTACATAAAAGGGTACTTACAATTATTAATATATTTAATTATATTACATAAATAAAACTTTTTGATAAATATATATTTGTCTCTTTTTTATAAGATTTTTAATGTAGTTTTAGTGTATTAAAAGTTAATAATAAAAAGGTAAAAATGAGAATTTTACTCAAGATATATTTCGGGCCCCAGTGGTCAAATTGAGTTAAAATAATAAAACGCATCTTTTCCGAAATCGTTAACTGGTTCTGCACCTGAATTTCAACTTTCAACACAAGATTTCTCAATATTCAAGTTCAAGGTTACCTTGCCAGTGTATCCAGCCTGCGCGATAGCATCCTGGATGAGTTGCAGGGCTTCCTTGCTGTTCTGAATGAGGGGCGCGAAGCCACCCTCGTCGCCGACCGCAGTCGAGTCCAAACCGAACTTCTTCTTGATGATGTTCTTCAAGTGGTGGTACACCTCGCTACCCATGCGCATCGCTTCGCTGAATGTAGTTGCACCTGTATCAAGTCAAGAATTGTTGCCTTGCAATATAACCATATAACAATAAAAGAAGAAACCATATAACAACAAAAAAAAAAACTCTTTTATTTAAAAAAAATATTTTTTATTTTTTTTATTTTATTGACATTATAACTGTGTAATTGACTTTTTTGTGATTGAACTTTTTTTTTGTAATCTCATTATGTTGATTTGAAATTTATAGAACCAAGTTCTGAAATAAATGATTTTTATTTATTATCACCACTTTATATTTTTTTCATATAGAATAATAAAAGCAACATTTACCAGTGGGAAAGATCATAAACTCCTGCATGGCAAGTTTGTTTCCGGCGTGTGAGCCACCATTGATAACATTGAAGGCAGGCACTGGAAGGACAATCTCATTGTTTCCTGCTAAATCAGCTAAGTGCTTGTAGAGTGGAACTCCCTTTTTGGCAGCACCAGCCTTAGCCACAGCAAGTGAAACACCGAGGATGGCGTTTGCTCCAAATTTAGACTTGTTTTCTGTGCCATCCAATGTGAGCATAAGTTGATCAATCTAAAACAAACAGGTTATATTTAACAGAATAATGTAAAAATTTCATAAGATCAGACTGTCGATGAGGGAATCTTCTACGCTGAAGGATTTTTGGGTTGTCATAAAAGAATAACGGCAGTTGCTCCCCTAAATTACATAACTAACCATATTCACCATGTACAGATTTTATCATTTAGCCTTTAAGTAATCCCACTGCAGGATATACAGTTAAGCAGTGGCGTGCACAGAACTTTTTGCTGGAAAAGCAAGCAATTGGTCAATAATAACAATAAAAAAAAAATGAAAAAATTTAAATATCACTTTGAAAAAAAAAGTTTGGATTGGAAATTTTCACTCTGTCTACCCTGGTGTCATACAATTTTTTTTTTTCAAAGTTGTGTTTAAATTTTTTCATAATTTTTTTATTGTTATTCTTATTGCTTGCTTTTCCAGCAAAAATTTTTATGCACGCCACTACAGTTAAGGCCAGAACAGGAAGCAGTAACCACCCGCTGTGCAGTATCTGTATCTACCTGTGCAGTATCCTCCCCCATGTACAGTATCATACCCACCTGCCTCATTAATTATTGAGATTAAATTCATCATTGCAAAACCACCTGTAACTAACTTCAAGCCTTTCTGTACTTTCACAAACTGTAAGTTCCCTCTTCCCAAGACCACAAATCATGGTCTCCTGCTGTTTCCAGATTAACCAGTAGAATTATAATTTTTGATAACAATTGATTTACAAAGTTCCACTGAAATTGTGGCTGAAGAAATTCTACAGGTTAACATAAAAAATTACCTGTTTTTGCTCTGTAACTTCAATGTTTGCTTTTAGGAGTTCAGGTGCAATAGTGTCATTGATGTTCTTGACAGCGGTGAGGACTCCTTTGCCATGGTACTCAGCTTTAACATTATCACGTAGCTCAAGAGCTTCATGCACACCAGTGGAGGCACCCGAGGGAACGGCAGCACGGAATAGACCCAGCTCAGTTACCTGTAATTTATGAAACAAAATAAGTTACAAAAAAGAAACAACTTTTATTGCAAAATATCCATAATAATTTAAATAGGAAGTTAAACTTACCAAGTCAACCTCTACTGTGGGGTTACCACGAGAGTCGAAAATCTGGCGGGCTTTGATAGACTTGATTGGCATTTTGGATAAATGGGTCTGTAACAAGAAAAGTAATGTAAAAATGTCTATCTCTACCAACTGGATAAATGGGTCTGTAACAAGAAAAGTAATGTAAAAATGTCTATCTCTACCAACTGGATAAATGGGTCTGTAACAAGAAAAGTAATGTAAAAATGTGTTTTCTTTTTAAATTGCCCCACCTTGGTGACTATTTTCTGGCAAGGTCAAGTATAGGTTGAAATAAATTAACGTATTTTTTAAAGTGAAAGGTAGAAATACACAGATAATTAAAATCGTTTTTTTCTGTCCATTAGTAACAGGAAGGTGCCAGCAGGTATTCGAAATGTTACATAAAATAAATCGCTAGCTGATCAATAGTTTCCAACATAAAGTTTCTAAATGTATTTTTGATCTACAGTTAATAAAGGACATCGTAATTATTGTTTACCTGATATAACGGTGAAAATAAGTAAAAATGCTAGAATTTATCGTGAAACACTTCCACTAAAATTACACCTTGCACACTTGCCGGTCGGACAATTTTTTTTTTTGACCACTTTGACCTTTCAAGGTGACTCTAGCTAGTGATGTGAAAATCCGGTACAATGCGATTATAACAGTAATATTGCCAATCTGTTCTTCTAGGTCACTAGTGGTCGAAAAGAAATAAAACCTTGGCTGTGGCTCAGCTGCCGGAGCCGGCAATCACAAATTAATGGGACAGGTGCGTTGGCATTTAAAATTATTTCTGTCTTGGGGGTCGGTTGCCTCGCTTCGCTCCACTTAGCTTAGCTCCCTTAATTTATTTACGTGTAAACATGTCGCAGCAACCATTTTTTAAATTAAATTTTTGTTGAAATTTTGTTTAAGTCTAAAATAAATAAAAAAAGAAATAAATCTGACTTACTTAGCATGGAACCCGGATACCTGGTTATCAAAACATAGTGCTTCTCCACTCCAGCAACGACTTAATATAATGCGGGTGCCAGACATGTGGCAAAGATTTGTGCACATTTTTTCAAAAACTTTTGGAACCAAAGAAGTCAGCCCTGTCAGCTTTGCTTTTTAAATATTTGTATTACATTTATTGCAAAGATGACTAGACTGATAGAATGGACATAAACTTCGTGAAGCATGGCTCCACTTGCAACAGCTCAATAATTTTCAATACAGTTTCGTTGCTCCAGTCCATTTTCTTTTATTTCTTCGAGTTGAAATTCAACTACTCTCTGGCAGCGAAGACGCGTTACCGTTTCGTTCGAAAAACAAACACTATCCAGTCAGTGGTACGGTACGTAAGCATCTAAACTTTGAGCAAGTGTGGCAGGTCACGCAAATATTTGAACTTTGTCCGCTTTTATGCGCGCTAAAAAACCGCAAAGTGCAAAGGTTTGTTCAAATAATTGCAAATATACTCGAAACCAACCTCCACAGCTAGTTATCCCAAATGCTGGCTCCGGCACCCATCCTAAGTGCCGGATCCGGCAACTGAGCTTCTTAATATGAATCAAAATGGCTTAACCTGTGAGACTTCATTTGTGGATTTGGGCCATGTCTAAATACACCTAATATTAAAAAAAATGGCCACTTTTTTTAATTTTCCTTTTTCAATAGTGTTGCCCTTACATTTTTTCCCGACATTGTAAGGAATAAATAAAGTCATTGCTTGTAACATTGACAGCAAATGTAAAATTATACAAACGTTTCTTATAAGATTGACGAACTATTTAGTAGAAATTATAATGTATTTGCACTATTCCACCGGATTTCATGTTCGTAAACATAAATTTTTATATTTTCTATAGGTAAGAACAAAATTCAGTGGAATTTTCGACGAAAATATTACAATAGAGTTGGCATAAATTTCAATGTAATCTGTTGGTTTATTTTAAAACGTTGCTTTAGCAGTATTAAGCCAGCTGTTGGCTTAACGTTGGATAAATAATGGTTTAGGTAGATGCCCGTGTAGAAAGAAAGTTGAAAACTATTTCGTTTTCTGTTTAGACTTTCTTCTTCGAATGTCTACGACCAAAAAAAAACGATGATTTCATGTGTATTTTTGCAATTCATCAAATTAATATGATGATTTGGTCATTTTCCATGTGTTAATCAATCAGCAGCAGTCCATCTAACCATCAGCCTGTCTTTTTACACTGCTGAACATAGGCCTTTCCAAGATTTCGCCTCTCTTGGAAGTGATGCCCATCATACTCACGCACGCTGGGCAGGCGGGTTGGTGAGCATGGTGCCAAAACCCTCGCATCAGTGACGCCACTGCCCGTCACCAGTCTGTTTGGTTTAACGCCCGGCTATAACAGTCTTAAACAGCTGGTTGTGCCTGTTTGAGAGCTGTCCCCTTACTCTCCCTGAATAACTTAACTCTGGTAGGTTTGCCGGTAAGATAGTGGTAAAGTCGAGCCGCAGCAGTAAATAATATAAAAGGGAAAGTTTTTATATTAATATTAGAATTTCATGTTACAAAATAATATATTTTATTTCTTATTCTTGTTCTTTATTGTACATACACAGAAAAAGATAAAAAACAAGCATTGCAATTTAAAGTTGAACACAGCGGCAAGCTTATCTCTAAGATTGCTTGGAATGAATCAGTAATCTTATCTCATAACTATTATATGTAAAGATAGCACTAAAAAAATTATACGAAAAATATTCTACATAAATAGAAATTATTTATTCTTACAAATTATACTTAAATTAAACTGTAGCCTTCCGCCCATTGACTTGGCTTATGTCCCTTATGCAAGCACAGGCAGGGACGGGGCAATTTCCACGGGCTCTATGAAGGGTGCTTGGTCTAGATTTGGGTTAGGAATAGGCGACCAAGGGACCTCAGGTAGAGTAGGTAGAATAAGAGTGGGCTGGTCAGGCCAGGCATAGAGACTCCACCATCCTTTGGCATCTCTGAAAAAATGTAATAATATTACTTAACACAAGTATTACAGAAAGAAAAACAAATAATTTTACTACACCATGAAGTAATGGGATGTTGAAGGCTTTTGAACAAGTGTCATCCATCATGTAAACCACATGTACCAGTGTTTTGGTCCCAGGTCATGTGTCCCAGCAGTAGATGGGATAACTGAACTTTATGTTATTCGGACATAACTTTGAAAGATAGGCCTAATCGATAGCTGCTACAATATATTTTAACTTTGCCAGTGAAGTCTTGACTAGAGAACCCGTTAATTGCTGCCTGACCAGTTATTTCTATTACATATCTTCCGCTCTTGCTCTGTAATGTCTTCCTGGCCTCTCCCCTTTTCTGGCATGTAAATGTTACATATTGTTTGCGAAAAATTAAGCTAATTTACTTACGTTTCGCTCGTCACCAACACAACAGCAACATGAAGCCGCTCCTCCCTTTTGTACATTCTGTTGTTTTGTTAATTTAAACATCATCAGTTTTTTCATGGAAAATTGGTGAGGAAAAATCAATCAAAGCCATCGATCGGTCGGCGCTTACACACAAAATATTTTGTAGGTTATCCAAAAATGCATAGACAATATAGACAAACGTCATGAGGTGTACATAGCAATAACAATCGCGGCCAGCTGTTTTTGACATGAGCCAGCTGTTTTTGACATGAGGTGAGCGGACCGCCATTTTGAAAAAAAAAAAAAGTCATTAGGGCTACGTTTCAGAACGTGTGATCTTCGTGCGAAATTTCACTCGTTTTTAAGAAAGAGACAGAGCTATATACTAGATAGAGAAAGAAAGATCTGGTTTTGAAACGCTTGCGAGTGATTCCCGTGAGAAAAGCGTTTTGAAACGGTCTGGAGTGACACACGTCAAGTAAATACATAACCTCAAATCAAAATAAATAAATTAAGTAAAGTACCTAAAATACCTATTGCTTTTAATATGGATGGCATTGCAATCTTTGCATTTGCAAGCCATAATCCTGTCGAAGCAGTTTCGAAACATTTTCCCGTATTCGTACGGAAATGTTGAATTCTATTTTCAAAAATTGTCCGAATCCCGCGAAAACTCCGAAATGACAACTGTCAGGCGAATTTTAACGGTACCCAAACAGAGTTAGAAATCGCACTTGTCAGAGCGATATTCACATTTCCCTAAAGCGTTTCTAAACACTTAGCGCAACTGTCAGGTAACAGTTCGTTTACCCTCGGTTTCACTCGGGTCGATTTTTGAACGATGCAGGGTAAAATTCGCATCGCTCCGAGTGATAATCACACGTTACGAAACGTACCCTAGGTGTATTTAGCCAGTGCGGTGGATTTGTGGTGCGTACTCTAGTCTGTGACGAATGAACTGTCATTTTTGTTTTGTGTTGGAATGAATTGTTCAGTTTCTTCTCATAATCGTAGTAAAAATTCTACAAAACTCAGTAACAATGAGCGAAAAGAAGGAATCCAGGAAAGAAAGAGAAGAAAAAGTACCCATTGTCATAAAAAATGCAACTGATCTGCAACGTCTCAAACTAGAAAAGCTGATGAAAAACCCTGTAAGTTGAAGTGTCCCATCAATGTTTCTTTAGTTTCAAACATTTGTTCCACGTTCATTCTCATAATATATTACTTTACCGGGACAGAAAAATCCACTAGCTACGTAACTACCGAATTAAGGTTATGGTGGCCCGCCGATAGTATACCGACCCTAGGTTATAAAAGAAAATCCTCTGTAACTTGAACACAAACTTTAACTCTTAACTACCTGACGTCGGTCTCAGAGACTCCAGCGGCTTTTGTTTTCCAATTTATTCAGTCAACGTTAGCCATAGGAATCTGTGCGTCTATGTACCTTTTCATTGATGCCTTGCAATAATTTGCAAGCACTTGTCAGGTTTATACTTGCGCGAAACCTATATAGGTGATTTAAAATTTAGTAAGTTTAAGGGTTGAAATAGTTAGGGGGGCTCTCCCGTAGCTGACAACACCAAAAATAGTCTTGCCGCATTAGGAAGTTATGGCACCAAATATGAATTTTATTCTTTTTCACAAATGTTAGATAATGAGTAAATTACGAATGAAATAACCAAAAATATACTTACAAGTGAAATGTAATCTCTTAAACCATCTTTTTGTAAACTTGATGTGTTAAGACTTTTTCTTGCACCCATACACAGCACAAAAATGCAAAGATGTTTGGGAATCATATGACAAAAATGGCGGCTGAACTAGTTTTATAGATAGAGATAGAATTTCATACCTTTGGCAGAGGAGAATGCCTGTGTAAGGCATCTCCTTTGGTATATGCTCTAAGCTTATAGTAGTAAATTAGAGTTACCCAATGAAACATCACCGATATTGTGATATCCTGCATAGACTTTAATTTTATTGTTATTTACAGTGCTACAAGGCTGTTTTGGCATGTGGTATGGTTGTGTTCAAAATCAGAACTAACACTGCTATCATACCCCTTGTTTCACAGCTACAAAATATGCATGTCACTGCAATGGTGGATACAGAGTGGTGGTGCATGGCCCCCAAAACAGCCAAAAATGCCATACATTTGATTGACTTTTTTTTCCATTCGGGTGCACTATGTTAGCTTATGTTTGTTTTACTTTCTGATGAACCTTGTCAGAATGCCGCCCCCCAAATCAAATCCTGTGTCAATGCTTAAAGATCCTTATAGCCCTGTAATCACCTTGCCCCTTACAAGAACACGCATATGTGGATATAGAAATAGAATGTAGTTCCAGCAGGTGTCTCCAACCCATGAGTTAGACTTCTTTATCATTTGAGTGAATAAAGAAAATTTTGTTACTCGTTTTTATACCACCCGGAGATCACGTGTCGTGTCTCAAGGGTATGACCGACAGACCTAGTGATGCCAACCTCTAAACAGGACAGTTTTAATAATTATGTTTTTATGTTGCAGGATAAGCAAGTGCTGCTGCCAGAGCCTCCAAAGCAGAAGAGCTTGGCTCCGCCTCCCGACTTCGTCCGGAATGTGATGGGCTCGAGTGCGGGTGCCGGCTCTGGAGAGTTTCATGTTTATCGTCATCTTCGACGCAAGGAGTACGCTCGGCAAAAGTTTATACAAGAAAAAAGTGAAAAGGTATGCAAATACACTATTCCCTGAAGATGGCATAGTGTGAACTCCTGTATAAAAATTTCGCTGGTTACGATTCTATGAACCATAGTGTGGATTTATTATGGCATTGCACAAAAGTCTGCAGAAAGCAAAGAAATTTCTTGTTTAGTTATCTACGAGTATAATGTAAAGAATGTGTAACTTTTACTTGTAGCAGAGGAAACACAGCATAAAAAATAACTTCTTTATAATAGTGGTGAGGGTTTTAACAGTAAAAACTTGTTTTGATTTTCAGGAAAAACTAGATGATGAGTACCACAGTAAAATTGAAGAAAACAAGAAAGCAGCTGAAGAAAGAACTGCTAAAAAGAGAGCTAAAAGGTTGAAAAAAAAGAAAAATGCAAAAATAAAAGCAAAACAGCCTAAGACTGATACAAAACAGAATGCATCATCACAATCCGATGATGACAGTAGTGAAGAAGATGCTGAGAAACCAAAATCGAATAAAGAAGTTGAACAAACAGATGATGCATGAAGGCCTAACATGAGTTTAGGCCTCGATACTCGCTAGTGACTACGTAAAATTGGCGGTACGTGAGTTTCGTAATAGACTGCGCAAGTGTTTTGTTGAATAACTATTGAGTGAATTTTGAATACAAGAGTTCTGTTTCGATTAATTAGAAAAAGGCGGGTTTTTCACAATCCCGCTGCGAAACTGCTCTTAAGTGTTAGCAACGCTGATGGAAGTGCGCGAGTGTGTCTATACTTAGTGCATTTGTACGTTCTATCCTAATAGCATTTCGAAGGGATTGTTAACTATGTAAATAAATGATGATTTTGTTCAGTTCATTTTTTATTATAAAAAAATACAGATGTTTTAATGAAACAGTGTCATGCACTACATTACCTAATTTATGATATACTAAACCAGTAAAGTAATCATAGAAAACTATAATTTAAATAGAAGCAGAGTAGCTATCGTAAGCATACATTTGTTTGTCGATAAAGAAATAAGGTGGCATTGGAGGTACAGACGTAGTTAAACTGTCTGCTAGTTGAGACGCATCAAGCCCATTCTGTTTATCATCTTGCCTGTGAGACACCATCTTCCTCCAGCAGCGGGGGATTAGCACAAACCTAGAATAAAGTATCAGTTAAGGCGCTATATGCTGCGAAAGCATTAGTAATACTATTATTAATAGCTTATTAAAACTATAAGTAAAGTAAACAATGTATGTCCTCTCCTCATTGTCATTGTTATTGCTGTGCCACTACGGGGTATCACATGATCTCAAAAAAAACCTATCATCTTTATTATGTATGTGATATGATACTGATAACGCAAATAAATAATTTGAATTTGAAGTGCTGCCACTTTAGAAAAAGAAAAACATTATTTAGTTAGTTGTACTCCCTATGAATAGATTAACACTGCACAAAATATCTTGATACTTACCTACATCTGTTTCAATGTATGTTGTGTAATATCTATACGCAGCGCTATTTAGCTACAAAATAATTAACTATAAAGGTTTTTTTGTTTTAGTTTGTCCATTTATTATATACCTTAAGGTGCTATATGCTGCAAAAGTGCAGCCACTTTAGAAAAAGAAAAGCATTATTTAGTTAATTGTACTCCCCATGAACAGATTAACACAGTGCACAAAATATCTTGATACATCTGTATCAATGTACTTTGTGTAATATCTATACGCAGCGCTATTTAGCTATAAAATAATAAACTATAAAGGTTTTTTGTTTTAGTTCCATTTATTATATACCTTAAGGTGCTATATGCTGCAAAAGTGCTGCCACTTTAGAAAAAGAAAAGCATTATTTAGTTAGTTGTACTCCCCATGAACAGATTAACACAGTGCACAAAATATCTTGATACATCTGTATCAATGTACTTTGTGTAATATCTATACGCAGCGCTATTTAGCTATAAAATAATAAACTATAAAGGTTTTTTTGTTTTAGTTCCATTTATTATATACCTTAAGGTGCTATATGCTGCAAAAGTGCTGCCACTTTAGAATAAAAAACATTATTTACTTACTAGAATAATGATTGAAAATCTGCTCAAGTAAATGTGTAGATATAACAATATATTTTTAAATAGCATAATTTTCATAGACGACGTTTTGATGAGCTAAAATTTTAACTTATGCCAAAGGCGGCCGTTTTAAGCAACAGTTAAAATTTTAGCTCATCAAAGACGTTGTCTATGAAAACCGTGCTATTATAACTATATAAAAATAGTTCATTGCTATATCTACGCATTTACTTGAGCAGATTTTCAATAATTATTCTAGTAAGTAAATAATGTTTTTTATTCTAAAGTGGCAGCACTTTTGCAGCATAAAGTGCCTTAAGTAATTCGCTGAACTGACAGCTTTACTTTCGTGCATACGTATCGATGAACAAAATATATAGAAAGACTGCTGCGGATCTTCCATATAAAACAGATGTTGCACAATAGAAAAAACCGGCCAAGAGCGAGTCGGGTTCTCACATTTAGGGTTCAGTACCAATTACAGTGAGCAGTCTTTTCTGTCATAAAAGCCTGCAGTTTTCCGGTAATACATAATGTCTCAACACCCTTTTAAAATGTAAATTTCAGCTTTAGAATCCTAGGAAGTCAGGGGGTCGTTTCTAGCATATTCTGAGCTCACTAGACCAAAAATTACGAAGAAATATTTTTACTACCTCATGTCACTAATTAAAACATTTTTTCTCTGGGCCAAACTGACTAAATTACCTATTTTATCTAAAATCGGAGCGGTATATTAGGCATGTGCGCGTCGCACGTCATCAAGACCTTTATTTAACATAGTTTTCGAGAAAAACCTAACAGACGGACGGACGGACATGAGTGATCTTATGAGGGTTTTTTATTTCCTTGTATTGTATGGTAGTATGTTACGGAACCCTAATAAAATTCAAGGTACTATCATCAGATTTATTATCTGTTTAAATCAGTGATGACGATGAGGCACAGAACATATCCAAGACAATCACTGATGCAAGCACCCGTCTTTGTTTGCTTACCCAAGGATCAACACCACAACACACACGACAATTAGTATGAGAGCTTGCCAAAATTGTAACAACATTTTTGCAGTTTTGGCAATTTATAAGGAGTAGTATTGAGTGTAAAATAATATCGAGATACAAGTATACAATAAATCAGAACTTTCAACGTTTTTATCTTGTTACCCTCTACACAGGTAATTTTTCGATTTAGTTGCATAAATCACAAATACCTACTTACATTCTGCGTCAATCCCTTTGATCATCGATATACCTACTATTCTAAGCCGTCGATTATATTTGCGAAAATGACGAGTTTTCCCCCCTATAAGCGCGCGAGGTAACGGCATTCTCGAAACCCTTTGGTCCCAACGAGTTACACCGAAACCAGTTACAGTGTAACTCGGTGGGGCAAATAATAATGAAATGTCCCAACCGGCCATGGTCCCAACCAGTTACACTGGAACAGACTAGTAGAAAGATTTTCCACACCACTTTCCCAAATTATTACATTATAAATATATATTTTATTTTTTATTATTGTAAAATTTTCTTACTAATACTGTTTTACTAACAAAACAAAGTGAGCCTTTGATGCTTTAATAAATAATTATTCTAATAATATATTTAATACCCCGAAAACGCCCTATTTTACGGGAGTAAGAATAATGCTGAATGGCATGTTCAGGGGATAATAATTTTTATTTTCGACGTTGTGTCGATAAGGGGGCACCACTGAAGTAGGTAGGTAATTTTGGGTTGCGAAAATTTCACGTCTTTTTTCTGTAGTGCCTCCTTATCAACACTGCAAAGGGTAGGTATCTAATAATTAATAAAACAGTTGGAAAATTCTTTTAATTGGATAATAAAAATCAGTCTTAGAAAATACGAGGACAAAGAAATTACAATCACACTGAAAATAAACTACCCTTTTTTTTACTTTCCGGTTTCATTGATGTTTGGTTCCTTGATTTCCTTGCGCACCGGACCAGTCTGGGCGATGGGCACAGTTCTCTCGCCTTTGATAGCTTCAGGCACCTTACGTGGAGCCACGATAGTGAGGACTCCGTCCGATGAAAGCCGGGATTCCACGGTCTCTGGCCGACAGCCTTCTGGCAACTCGTACCGTCTCGAAAACTGCCGCGCAACGTACCCGTGCTCGTCCTTCTTATCCTCATGTTTACCCTCGACGATGATTAACCCGTCTACCGTTCTCACGGAGATCTCATCCGGCGAGAAATGGTGGACGTCTAGGTTGACTTGGAACTTGTTTTTGTCTGCCTTAATGATTGAGCCGACGTCACGCCGTGTGGCCGCCATGTGGCGCCAGGGTCTGTAGTAGTCTCTGGAGGCTGGAGGTGGCAACGCGGAAATCGTGAGGAAGTCATCAGGAGTCAGCCCCAAACCGTAATGTTGGTCCATGAGCCGACGCGGTCCTTCGATATCGAAATCGAACGGGAATGGTAGAAGAGACATTTCTGTAGATTTTGTTTTGTCCGATTTCAGCAGAAGAATATAAACAAACAGCGGTAGGCACTAGAATAGCGATGAGTCTGTATATAAACCACAAGTTCTTCTCTTGAGCACTTTTGAAAAATTTCTGGTCGTTCCCTGTCCCGTCTCCTGTATTTATATAAAAATGTAAGCGCCATCTAGTGGCAAGAAGATGACAGTCGATGGTAGCGCTACCTATTGCTCAATAGGAATAAACCAAAGCACAATCAGGGCTCCTAAACAGTTTCAAGATTATACTAGCTTTTGCCCCCGATTTCGTCCACGCTCTAGTGACTGCATTGTGATGATTTTTTTCGTGGATCAACAAGGCCAGATTTAGGGGAAGAAAACTTGGGCTAAAGTTCAGTGGCTTGGAGTACATAAAAATTTAATATTTTACATGAACGGTCAAAATGCAAAACACATTTTATTCTAGAATTCGTTTTTTAGCTTTGGATATTATGGTAGCTTTCAGTATTTTTTTTTTATTTCTCTTTTTCGTCAATCATTTTTTTAACAACAAAATAATTGCCTATATGTATATGGATGGAGGCATGGAGCGTGCTACATACAAGGTGAAATTGAATCAACCGCCGAATTCATACTGAGGACTCTGTTAGTGGGGAATAAGTTTTAATGATCCTTTCGTTTGAAATCATAAAAAAAATGTTTTTGAAACTATACTGTTTGAAGCGGTCTAGTTCAAAAAGTTCAAATACAATACCTAGTATAGCCAGTACCGCTCCGTTACTTATGAATATTTTTTTTAGGTTGTAATAGTTTATTATCTCACATATGCATGAAAAGCTCAAAATGACTTGGCCCAGTCTCTTGCTATAGGTACTTATAAAATGTATGATTACTTGCAAAATGATCCATTTTTATTTTTACCTTTTCGTTCCTTGAAGCTTCCTTTAAAATTACAAAACGAGTAGAAGTATTATATGTACTTTATTTTATTTTGATTAGAAACATGATAATATGATAATATTTTACTTCGTTCTCTTAAGGGTCGGTGTTCCGAGATTCGAGGTTCGGGGTTATGGCTTTTTAAGACGGTAAAAATTTGAATTTCTGAACAAAATAAATACCACATGTTACCT
This sequence comes from Ypsolopha sequella, assembly GCA_934047225.1. Lineage (NCBI taxonomy): Eukaryota > Metazoa > Arthropoda > Insecta > Lepidoptera > Ypsolophidae > Ypsolopha > Ypsolopha sequella. The sequence goes on from OW203996.1 coordinate 19,352,736, forward strand.
TACAAGATGAAGTGCAGGTTCATTAAAAAAAATCACGGCAATAATGTATAGTAACTTCAGAAAAAAAAAGGGAATTTCAAGAAAATCTCTTGAATAGCATTGCAGCGCTACGGGTGTAACCTGAACTTGACATACTGTTTTTATTTTTCTGAAATTACTATACATTAGTGCCAAGATTTTTTTTAATGAACCTGTACTTCATCTTGTAAGGTAACAAGTGGTATTTATTTTGTTCAGAAATTAATATTTTACTATCTTAAAAAGCCATAACCCCGAACCCTGTTTTGCCCAATCTTTCAAAGGCCCCTTTATTACGTGTGGATTTACTGAATGTGAAGTCTACGGACGTTACGTTCGTGACTCGTACTACTTACTTGATTATACGTCAGCAAAGATATATTATTTTGGATGAATAAAACACTTTTAATAGGGCTGCCACCCCTCCAGGTTTGACCCAGAGTCTCCGGCGGGTCTACCGTGTAATTTTGATTTTCATCCACATCAACTTGAGATTGAAATTTGTCGTGCGTGCGACGACGCCCGCCTAACATGCCATCTCTTTGCACGCGTTGAATTTCGCATGCATTTGCTTGAAGTTGATACAAATCAGAATTACGCGGTAAACCCGCGGGTTTGATTGGTGCATGTCCGGGCTACGAGTTAACGCCCGAGAAAAAATTCAAGATTGCTAAAAATTTAAAATATGATTTCAAAAATCCAGATCCGAGTAGCGCAGTTAATTTTGTATCGTAAAATTATATTGGGTTAGTGTTAGTTTTAAAATGTTTAATTGTATGTATTCTTAGGTAAAGGTATTTAATTGAAAGTATTTATAATATGGACCTTGTAGTAGTCTGAAATAAAGAAATGATTATTATTCAATATTATTGTTTATTTTTTAAATATACCTATTATTTTTAAAAAATAACAACTTTTCTATAATCTCCGGGCCTACATTTTTTTACTTGTACAGCTTGTACTTACTGTGTCATTCATCCATGATGATGTTTCAACAAGAGCCAATAATCGCAACTATTAAATAACTATATTTATACCCATATTATTTTTGTTGATATTAAAATTACCAAATGGAAGTATCAGGAATTAGGTTAAAGAAAAATAACTAATCTATTTCTAATGAATGATCATGTGAAAACACGCCAACAATAAGTATAGGATATAAATTGTAAATAATATCACTATTAATTACACAAAATGTTTGTGAGCACTAAATAAACGGCTAGAGAGCTCCCGAAAGTTCCATAGAGGTCAGCAGTGGACAGGTTTTCGAGAGCATTCTCGAAACTTTGGATTATTATCGAAATGTGGCATTTGATAATATTAATTACTTACCTACTTTTTGTACGTAGTTTTTTTTAATAAATATAAAGTGTAGGTATTTATTTAACTAACAATAAATTTCAACTTTCCTTTTCTTTTCGTGTGTACATTTCTTGTGCAGTGCCGGACAAAGGATTTTTTCAATAATTTTCCCCATGAACGTAAAACGAAAAAAAGTTTATGGATTTACCCAATATTATGATTTACTCAATGATTTTATAAATACAATAACCATCGATTTTAACCTCATTGGGTTTACCTATACATATCGATATGGAACTAAAATTTTTGTTTATTCCAATCATGAACGTAAGAAGGATATTCCAATTTTGTTTGTAGTAAAATGTAAGTAGGTAAGTATACATTTTACAACAAAATTTTGTTTTACTGCATATTTAATAATACTTACCAAGTACCTACTCATGGACGGATAAGTCCTTACATGAAGTAGGTAAGTACCTACCTACCTACTAACATTGAATTTTTATTAAATATATGTTCGCAACTAGGCTTAGGCCAAACTAGTTTTGGGTTGTCATAAAAAAATAACCATTTATTTATGGCGGTCGTGCCACCCTTCCAACATAACCTGCCGGCTCTTTTCTGCACTGCAGGACTTCCGAAAATCTAGTTCGGTCTAGGCCAAACTAGTTTGTCCTAAACTCGGGTTAGGCCGGCAACATAATGTATATCGTAGTTATGTTATGAAGTTACGTATAAGCACCTATAACCGTAGGTTGTATTAAGTTTGTTGTAGTTTTATATGTTGGTAAAATTGTAAAACAGCAGATGGTAAAAGACCACGCCGGCATAGCTCTACCTGTTAGAAATAGCGCTAGGGAAAAACCCGCCGACTATTCCCATACCCCGGCCGCGTATTTACACTCCCTTATACAGCACAACAGCCGCTCATAGTCTGTGGTTCAATACTTTGTGTAAATGCGAAACTCTGTATGAGCCTTACAATCTCAAAGCGGTCACAGCGCAATAGCACTGCTCTGTATATTGTTACACGATTTGTAAATCGCTAAACTAAGGTAGCGCTTCATTAGCATATCTAATCCCATATACAGTACAGACAGAAATACTTACTCTGTCGTTTATTAACTACTACCTATTGCCCGCCGCTTCGCTCGCGTGGAAGTGTCTTTCAACTATCGACACTTTTCGGCTTGGCGGTTATCTTATCAACATTCCTTATAGCTTAAACTGCGATGATAATAAAGAAAACCGCATTCAAATTTGTTGAGTGGTTCTGGAGTTAAAACTGAACAGACAGACAAATAGAAATACAGACAAACATTGTAAAAATTTAAGTTTTAGGCTCAGTATAATAACCCATTTCATTTAAAATTTTGCAAAAATATTCAATGTATAGACACTTTCTTACATTTTATTATAGATGATTATAATATGTCGTTGCTGTTTAGTTCCTCTAGCAACATATAAGGTATTTGAATAGCAGATCAGAGTTTGATAAATAAAACAAATAATTTAATTCTAAAACATAGGTACATGTAATATGTAATAAATTTCAATCATATATATTAATCTAATGATTATTTGCATTTGGCTGGTTCAAATATATGTTTTTTATTAGACTGTGCGTTCTCTGTGCAGGTCGTCCACTTTCAATGCGTTTGCTTCCTTTGGAAAGGGCAGTTTGTTTTCGTCAAAGACGTGGTTTTCGTCGAGACACTGACGTTGGTTGCACTTTTATAATTTTCGATCTTGAAAACTTAGCTTTTTGTATAAAAAGTGATTGTGCTAGCAATGTTGTCTGTATTTTTTTTAGAGCTTGAGTAATTTTTTCAATAGCCATTATATTATTTGGTGTACATTCAGTACTGCAGTTTTTTGCCACTTGCCTTAACTCAGCAAGCATTTCTGTGATAGACTTATCGAGATGCCATTCGTACTCTTCATTACTATCTGATATGATAACTCCGGCTGTAGACTCAACATTGGTGATGGCGTTTTCATTTGACTGAATTTTTGGGCATGTCATTTCAGTTTGTACATATATATATTTTTTTAATTGGAATAGAAATCCTCAGGTACCTACATTCATTGCAATTGTTCAATCACAACATTTTGCTCTGTAAAACATTAAACTTTGTAAAGCCTCTTTTGATGAAGTAAATTTACAATCTCTGTAATACCACAGACAAAGTGCTCTGTGTTGTATATGACTTAGTAAAGATAGATGCACTATCACTCCCTTACAAAGTTTATGTGAACACAGAGCAATTGTTGTCTGTAGTGTATATGGGAGTTTAAATACGCACCCCAGCCGCACGCATCGCTAAACAATAGCGCGCCAGCTGCCACAATTTCTATGACCGTGCCCACAGCACCCTTAGTTAACGACCAATAGGAAGAAGCCCGCTATATGTGCGTTCTTGAGTAAACCGTTTCTTTCTAAACTTTTGTTTAGCTATGCGGCCGGGTTGTGAGAATTGCTGGCAGGTTTTTCTTTAAAGCTATTTCTAACAGATCGGCGGCGTGGTCTTTTACCATATACCATCCGCTGTTCTTGCATTGTGTGCATTAATGTCTAATATATTTAAGTATATTATTTAGGTTAGTAAATTAAATGTATATACATATAAGTAAGTTAAGATAGCCCTAAGTAATATAATAATGTAACGCACAAAAATACTACATTATGTACTTTCTGAAATAAATTCATTCATTCATTCATTCATTCATTCATTGTTCTAAAATCACGACGACAACACGTTAAGGAAGGTATATAAGAATACATAACTTCATAACCACAACAAAACCACGTGCTCAGAGAATTTAACAAAACGCTCTACTGATTATACTGAACCACTTCCGTAGAAAAACTTTTGAAACAAGGCCAAAAAAGATATCGCGTCCCCCTAGAAAATGACGAATACTTACGTACTTATTAAAAACTTCTATGGGGAAGTGAATTTTTTTTCAGGTTATATCATTTGATTTTACTTTGAAGTGGTTCAGTAAGTATAATCTGTGGAGCATGTGGTTTAATTTTCTAAACACGTCATAAATTGCACTCTGTAAGTAGACATAACTATGATTCTATTAGTCGCGCGCGAACATATATTTAATAAATAAGAAACGTAAGTACTTACGTACTTCATATCTATTTTGCAATGTAAGTACTTGTACGTATTTTTGTATAAAATGGCGTTTTCTTGAATAAATGTACGCGCGTGCGGAAACCTCCTTACAAACGCTGTCCCCACATTGTGGGGTGTCTATGGAATGTTATTATAATATTTTAGGCTGAGTCTATTGAAGTATGTTTAAGTTGAACTAAAACCCGTAAAATTTGAGTAATATCCCTAAAATACGAAAATTTTACGGTTTTTATCAAAAGTGTAGCCGAATGTACTTTTATTGTTTTAGATAAAATCAAAAACTTAATAGGTACGGGAGTTAGTAACGATACCTATCCCAAGCAACAAGTAGCCACCCCATAAAAGTAAGGGAACCATTTAAATCGACCATTTAGATTTTGGGACATGGTTATCACTCAGATGTGCATATTTTGGTATGAGGCGTCCCCTCTTATTAGACGACGTTACTCTATACCTACAACACTTTCACTCTCACTCTGTTTATCTTCAACCAAAGGTACATCGCGCGGCTAATATGTATGCGTGCTAGTACGCACGAACTACAGTACGCACACAACAGCAATATCTCGGTATGCAAGGCCGGTGCTAGTCGGGGTCACGCCGCGGTCGCGCTCAGTCAAGTCTTTCGAATAAGCGCGGCACCGATCACTTCAAATATGTCGACAGCACGCTGTCGTACATATTGTTCTGTCTTCGGATGCCTCAATAATAATTCCTCAAATCCAGAATTATCGTTCTTCTCAATACCAACTCAACAAGAAAGGTGAGTACACAATTTATGGTACATATAAACAATAATGAGAGATGTAAACCGTACTTTCTTTGTTCACATTTAACATAGGTACCTATGATCATAACTGTGCTATGATTGTCAGTTAGTCAAAGTGTTTTTAAATGTAGAGCTGATATGGTTGAAATCGCAAAGATTTTTTAATTATAGACTAGGAGCCAATGTTCGATTAGATACTTAAATTTTATTATGTACTTAAATGAATTGAACTGATTAATTTAGTCAACAATCACAAAGATTTTTAAGCAAAAGCGTTGCCAGGGGGGCAAGATGACATGAATTGTAGGTAAAATAAATAAATGTAAAGTTTTTTTTACAAGAAACAAAATAATTGTCTTATAAACATAATGTTCTTGGGTTTCTCGCGAATTTTTCGGTTACTTTATTATAAAAATCTCAAAGTTTTTCAAATCTCTAGGGGGGGACAGCTGCCCCCTTCCCCCTTTTGACGATGCCCATGTTTTTAAGGTAAAGTTCAGGAGCTTATCTTTAATTTTATAATTGATTATTTTCAAGTTTTCTTACTTTATTTAATATAAGCAAGTAAGATTTCTTTATGAGTTATAAGGTCTATACGTTTATTATGTATGATATGAATGTATGTATGTTTGAATGTTTCACTACGTCGTCGATTGATAGCTCATTTGTCATAATCTGCTTCAAAATGTCAGTTGATTTGTCATAATTTTTATTTTGTTGTTTTCAGGCGCTTACAATGGCTACAATTAATATCACGTGAGGATTTGACAGATAATGTTTCAAAATATCGTGTATGTGAAGTACATTTCAATGCACAAGACGTCCAAGTGAAAACAACTCGCAAAATATTAAAAAAAAATTCTTTGCCATTTTTGCATTTACCTACCCTAATTAAAGAAGATAAACAGACACAAATTGAAACAATAACTGTTAATATTTCAAGCCAAACAGAGATCAATAATATTTTGGAAAATAGAACTCAAATTGATTTAACGACAGCCAGTTCTTCGAGCCAAACAGACATGAGGAATACATCGGATAACACTACTCAAACTGCCGCTTCGCTTACTGCAAATACTCCACGCAAAAGAAAACTTAAATCTGAATTGTTAGATTGCAAGAAGCGGTTGAGACTACATGAAACAGAACAGACTGCGGCGAAATCGCAACAAGCAATGTTTTATAAGTTATGTGATCGCTTTTTATCTAAGGACCTAGCGGAACTAGTAAAAGCTCAAACTTATTCTCTGACAAAGTAAGGACCTCCTTAACTTCCTAAAGTTTATTGTAAAATCTTATACCATGTCCTACGAAAGAGGCACTTACCTTGGCAAGTCTGATTTTTGGAAAGGCCAGTTTATGTTTATTTCTGGTTTCTCTACAGTGTTGATTGCCAATCCTTGGGAAAGACTCAATATTTTTTCTGACATATCTAAGAACTTGGTAAATAAATTCACAAGGAACAGTTAGTATATGAATTTCTTTAAATTTTTCTCTTAACGAATTCCGGTGCTTCATATTATAAATTGTAAGCATTTTAAATTAAAGAAGTCGTATTTAAATAAATGTGCTTTTTATTAATATCTACCTCATATAAGGTTAAAATACGGTACTGAGCTCCCGGTCTACATAAAGGTCAATTCGGGTCTCTACGGCGCGGCGGCGTCTTTGTAGATCAAACGTGCCACCAAAGGGGGCCGCCTTGAGAACAGTTCAGCACCACAAACTTATCTATTCCGGCGACTCGCGGCAACGAAGACTGTTACTAATGAATATAGAAGTCATTTTAGTTTGGCCTACGGCAACAGATAAGTTGGTAACACGTGCATTTAACGTATCGCTATTCGTACCGGCTGTCGCTGCTGCTGCCATCGAGTTGAAGGCCCAATGTAAATGAATTTAATATTTACAAACATAATACATACCTACGTAGTATATGTATAATATATGTATTTAAATATTGATTTGTATTAGCTAGGTACGAAAATAAAAGAAGGAACAACCCTGACACAGTAGGTATTGAAGTCTCGTACGGGGCGTGAGTTAATCTACTGTTCTGGTTTTACTATACCTTGACGGACCCCTAAAGGTAAGGCAGACTATAGAAAATGCGAGTAAAAAATATATTTTAGGAGTTCTTGTTGTTTTTATCAATGTAACGCAACATCTGGCAGCTCCACAACCGGGAATCGACTATTATTTTAAACATTTCTCACAAAATTCGATTATTTTCTGTTCCGAGTTCTCTGTAACGGTTTGCACCCCATCCCAAAAGCAATACGCCATCGGCATCGCCATGGCCGAAGCCGGCGAGCGAGGCTGTATTCATTACAGTCTTAATTTGAAACAGAGTAATAATGATCCATGTATGTTGCGCAGTGTATAACGGGCAGGGGTCCCGGGTTTGATTCCTGGTCGGGGCAGACATTTGAATTATGAGTTAAATATCTGTTAGTGAGTCTGGGTGTCTTTGTGCTATGTTTTTGTGGACACACAACATCCGATAGGGAATCCTTGTAGAATTGAGTGTATTAAATTAAATGTCAGCAACTTGTTTTTTAGGAGGCCGACGCAGTAATCCTACTTCATACAAACGTAATACCAAAACCATTTGTAAATCATACATATTCTGAGGATAGTGTGTGCTTATTCCGAATGGATTACAGAATATCTACGTTCCCAAATATATATTTTGAATGGACACTGATTTAAAGACGATATTTAAAAGCAATTGAAAATTTCCAAAGAAAGTTTATTTCTCTCATATTTCATGTTTAAATCAGTGTTCTTATTAATATACTATATTTGACAACCTAGATATTTAGTAATGCAATCGGAATAAACACACACTAAGTACCTTAAGAATATATATGATTTACAAATGATTTTGGTATTTCATTTGTATGAACTAGGATTACTGAGCCGGTCTCTTAAGACGATGGCATACCCTAGCAACTTTTTTTATTACCCGTCCAGCACAATAAGTCTAATGGCAAAGACCTTATTTGCTTTTCATAGAGGCGATTATATGTTGGCTTTTTGGCCTCGTTTTCTTGGACGCGTAGTACTAGTGATCACGCAGCAAAACAACAAATTGGTGTGTTTTTAGCTAATACTGAAATATTTTGTAGGGAAAAAAATATTGGATTTAGGTAACATCCCTTCATATTTCTATTGCCTATTTTATAAAAAAAAAATCAAGTTGATCTTTTAACTGCGTTTTTGAAACGAACGTTTGAAAACCAAAAAAAGAGGGTGGAAAACATTTTTTTTTTGACAAAAGTATAAATCTTAAAACATTGTTTATAGGTGGAAACCCTAGATAAAAGATCGGTAAATCAAATATATTTTATTCAATATGAGGAGAGACCTAGTTTCTTCCAAAGAACCCTTGAAAACCTCGTGTTGTTGATGTTCTAGCGTCAGGTGTCCCGTTAAGGAGTTATTTGTAGTTTTACTAAGGTGGCTCCGTCGGAATAATTAGCAACCATTTTAAAATAAAGTCCTTATCAGCTCGCACTGCAACTTGGCTGTTACGTCAGTCGCTGCGGCTGACAAGTGCGAAAATAGTGTGTTTTTAATTTATTTTATCTAAAATAGAATAAATTTCCAAGAACCGAGAAAAACAAATCATTTTATATTATTTCGTCTAGTTCATAAATTTTCATACTGTTTCTATAAAAACTGCAGCAGTTATGTTGTGACAAGTGAACAAAAAATCGAGAAATAAGGGAATTGGAATTTTCTTGATTCACTTCTGTAAGTATATTATGATGAAATTCAGGAAAAACCACAGCACTATTTATATCATGCAGATTACTAAGTATGTATTTTTCTTCTGTTCTGAAAAATGCTATAGTTAACGTATAAAGTGGTTACAAAGTTACCTACTTAGTTCAACGTCGTCGGCATTCACGATATCCTGACAGCTATTACTTATGATGGTGTTTCATCAAATTTTGCTTATTGGGCTGTAGTGTATAGAGACGTAGTTAGATGTCGCTAGATAATACTTGTGAAAAAAAAAATGAAGAAAATTGGCTGTTGACTTTACATACGCCAAGTGAGGAGCCATCTCTAGGATTTCGATAACATTTACGGGTTTCCCGAAGCGAAAAATCAATTTAGTTAGTTCTCATCGCTGTAAAAAGTCGTTTTTTGTATTTTAATTTAATTTTTACGAATAGCGAGCGACACCTATTGACGGGTAGCACAGGTTCTTTTATTTAATAATATTCCCTTTGATTTTTCATAGATGGCACTGATGCTAATCGTAATGGGAAAGAAAATCAAAAGCCGTAAAACGGTAGAGGGCGCTGAGTGTATTTGTAAAAGACGCTGATAGATGTTATTTTTGTATTCCACATTTCTAAAGACATTTGTGCCTTTTTTGTTGGTGTATTCTACCGCTGGCGTATCGCTCAGTTGAAGGAGGAGCTAAAGAAAATAGGTTTTTCGCTGCGTGGAAAGAAAGGAGACCTTGCCGTTCAAGTTCCCTTTCCTCCAAAAGCCACACAAACACTCATTGCTTTAACTTATCAATGAAAACAAGAAATTATTCAATTATCTATATGTGAACTGACAAGCTAACAGACACAAACACACAGTGCCCTCTATGCGGAACTAATTTGACGGTAAGCATTTGAATAAGGAATAAGCATCCCCATTCGAACATGTTTTTTTTTATTTCAGTTCTAATAGCGAACGCAACCTTTTATATAGCCAAAGAGTACTATGAATATCGGAAATATAATAGCGACTAGAGATGAAACGGATATCCGGTTACTATCCGGTATCCGGCCTATCCGGCCATATTTTTGGTATCCGGTATCCGGCCGGATAGTAGCCAGTATCCGGCCGGATACCGGATACTTAACTCAGCACAAAAAAGTCGTTCAAATCACAAAATAAATTGATTGTATCAATGATTGAATAATCCAAATTCACCTAAAGTGAATAAGAGTTGAGATAAAGATAAAGACAAGCTTTACAGCAATTGTTGGAAATAAACGTTTGTGCTTTTCTTCATACATAACACCAGCTTCTTTTGCTCTCACAATATACCGAATGTAACTCAACAAGTCATAAAAACACATGATCTAAGAATTATACTGAACAAGTTTTCCAAAGAAACATACTTGAGGAAATGAAAAAATATTTTCATGTTTCTTTATTCATTTTGAAAACCTATTGTGAATTTTGAAAGGGCACTGGGCGGGCAGGTTCCATTTTTTTTCAATATGTTACTTTGGGATGCCTATCCATTTATATACAGTATACACCGCTGCAAGGAGACAAAATATACAAATTTACGAATTTCGTTAAGATCGGAAAATGGTTTCGCGTTTGCAGACCAGCATTTGTATGATTGTGGTACGAAATTTACATTTAAAAATGATCGTCATTTAGAAAATGCACAAATAATCTCGCCCAGTTGCACCCGCACGCACCTTGGTGCGTAATGTTTAGACTTGCTCAATTAGTGCGAAACTCATATCTTGAGCCGGATATTCGGCCGCCGGATATCCGGCTATCCGGCCAAGTGCCTCGCCGGATATCCGGTATCCGGCCAAATCACTATCCGTTTCATCTCTAATAGCGACACCTTTGGTCGCTCTTGCAAAGTCTGTTTGTAAAAAATGGTGACCAGGGTCTGATAATGGGACTGGAAAGTGGATTTGGGAACTCTTCAACGGACAACCGCAGATCTGGCAAGTTTGGGTTTGTGTGGTCGGTCCTTGGGTTTATAAAACATGGTGACCAGGGTCTGATAATGGGACTGCAAAGTGGATTTGTCAACTCCTCAACGGACAACCGCAGATCTGGCAAGTTTGGGTTTGTGTAGTCGGTCCTTGGGTTTATAAAACATGGTGACCAGGGTCTGTTGATAGGACTTGAAGTTACGCGAATTCCTCAATGGCTAACAGCAAACCCTTCCAAGCTTCGGCTGATGATATAGTCATAATGGCAGAATCTCAACGGGATAACCTACAATTAGGTACTACGCCTCTATAGACACGTGGACCTTGGCATGAACAAGGTAAAAGTTATGTTCAACAATTATATTGCGTAGAGGCTGATTTACGTTAATCGTTGAGGAGTTCCCGTATCCAACTTCCAGACCCTAATCACCATGTTTTACAAAAGAACTCATCAAGATCGAGGAACGCGAGAACATGGAAATCAGGGAATTAATCAGGAAAGTGGAAGTCAATTCGCAAAAAACTTGCTCAAGTTGGGAAACGGCTCATTTCCAACTTGGGATTTAATCTCTCTAGGTTTCTAAAGCAATCTTATGGCATAACAAAGAAAGTAGTGTACACGGAAGCGCTGAACATATAGGTACTGATAATAAAGCCGATTTTGACGGCTTTACGTTTAGTTTTAAATGAAACTATTTGTTTCATTGCAAAATAGTCCTTAACTGTTATAAATAGAAGCTAAATTAGGTACTTTGGAATAATTCAAGCTTTGACATCACTAAATCTAAAATTAAAGGCTTCAGATCGGCTTTATTGTGATAACGAAAACAATTTATTGTCGCTCGGAAAGTCATGTTCATTTGGTCGCCTTATTTTCAAGACAATTTCTTCAACGCGGGCGGAGCCACAAGCAAAAGCTAGTTTTTCTATAAAATAATTCCTGGTTGGTAAGTAGTACTTACTTCTATTAGGTATGTTATGGTGCCTATATTGCTGTTCAACAAAAACGATAAGTCTTTGCTGACGTAAAATAAACAAAATGTGTCTTTGAATAATACCATACATACAAGTTCATATTGGAGTCTGTGTAAGTTATGAGAACCACAAATAGGAAAGTCAACCAAGTTTATTTATGAATTTCTTGTAAGTCTAAATTAGAACGTTTCCAGATGTTTTTTGTTGTAGTATTTTCAATATTTTTTGTAATAAATAAATTACAATAATATTCAAAACTACAAAAAAGTGGTAAACTTTAGAGCGCAGGGCCCTTTAATCGCAAAGTTGTTTCATAAAATGGATATTTTCACAAGAAAATCCCGCTACATTATTTTGTGCAGATTATTCAAAAAGTATCTACATCTTTCAAGCTAGTCAAAAAGGTTATGTTATCTGGGTACAATATTTCTAAAAACTGTGCTCAACGGGTACAACGCGTGACGAGTTACACGTCGCTAGATATCGCAGTGCCTACGATGAGTTTGCATGTATAAGAAGAGAGACTGCAAAAAACGCATATAAGACGAACTTTTATTATAAAATCAGCAAATATTAATTAATTATACAATTAGGAGCACTAATAATAATAATACAAGTAAGATTAGTGGACAGTCGCCATCACGCTATCTTCGTTCTTCTTGAGTATGACGAAGCCCTCCATGACGGGCGAGAGTGGTATGTACTCGTCTGTGGCGAGCTCGGCGCGCTCCCCGAACGATAGCAGCACGGGAGTGGTGTGTGTGTGCGACCCAGCGATCGTCTTCGGCGTTCCAGCTTTACCTATCACGTCTACGGCCTGGAAAACCACGGATAAGTTTAAATACAGGCCTAAACTGCAGGAAAAACAGCAAAAGACATAATGTATATGTCATAGGGGGGGGCGTGGCTCAAGAAATAAGGACGGGAATTATTTCTTTTCACTGTTGTTGATTGGCTCTATAGCGGTGTTATAATAAATTGGGCTAATCACAGCGCAGAATCGTGGTGTTATAATGTATATAGCATCGGATAAACAATGTGGGTACTAATAGAACCGCATTTGATGTTGTAATTACCTTATTGCAATATGGGAGGGGATAATTGTATTTTGTGCAACTGTTATATAATTTGATACATTGTTACACGAGTGCTTGTATATTCGTTCGTTTCGTAATAATTTGGCACGAGTGTCCCAATGTCTAATTATGTTCGGTTGTACACAATACTTTGTTGTTTATCTACAACCATAAAAATATCATCTTTATTTATAATATTTTTAACTAACAATTTCACGAAAAACAAGAAGAACATTCGTTCATGAACTTCGGGTGCGTCGTCTCAGTAATGCGGCTTGAAGGCCAATCAGGGTAAAGGGGACGTTGCTTAAGAAATAAGGTCGGGACTTGTTTCTCGTCTCTGTTGTTGATTGGTTCTCTAGCGGTTTTATAATAATTGGGCCAAGCGCGATGTTATAAAGTAACATCGGATAAACTATCTAGGTACTTAAAAACTGCTTTTGATATTGTAATTGCCTTTATGCAATATGGGAGTAGATAAAATTAATTTTATGCAATTAAATTATTTTATCCTACTTAAGGTTAAACATCGGTCGCTCGGTACAAAGTGCACAACTTAACTTTGTTTTTCTTGTTAAGAAGTTAAAAAAGAAGAACATATTGCTCTATGGCAATTCACGCCAATAGTTCGGTATAAATTAGGTTTATGAATCAACAGCTTGAAATTTAATGCACAATTAGCCATGATTTTGTCGAAACAAACTTAAAACAGCATTTCAAGCTTGTGTGGACAAAATCGTGACGAATTATACATTTTATTTCCAACTGTTGATTGATAAACGACCTGGTCTCTTCGCAGGCCAACTACAGGCTGCTAAGGATATACGCTCACGCGTGGCACCGCAAGCGAAGACAGTGGGAATGCGGCTAAGGTTTGGTCGATGGATTTATTTAATAATATTTATATATATAAGAGAGCAGATGTACAGCAGCAGAAGCTAAATGTTGGACCACAATACATAGGATGCGGTACATGTATATTGTAATTTGTTTAGCCCAGAACGGGCGGCAGCGTCTGAAACGCCCGCTCCCACTCCTTCAGAGTGGGAGAGACGGGTTAGGGACATTTTTTGAAAGTAAAAAAAGAACTTGTAGGAGGGTTCAAGCAATGCAGAGAGCAGGGTAACCAGAATGGTATTAAATCCCGAAGAGCCGTGCATACCCCCCGCGTTTGGGCATTATAACCATAGAGTTGGTATGGCCATGGGAAGGTTGGTGGGTAATGTTGATTGATAAACCTAACTTATACTAAACTATTGGCGTGAATTGCCACAGACCAATATCTTTTTCACAAGGTCGCTTAGCAAAAAGTGCATAACTTAACTTTGTTTTTCTTGTTAAGAAGTTTAAAGTGAAAAAGATATTGGTCTGTGGCAATTCACGCCAATAGTTCAATACAAGTTATTACCAATCAACAGTTTAAAATAAAATGTACTTTGTCCACACAAGCTTGAAATGCTGTTTTAAGTTTGTTTCGACAAAATCATGGCTAATTGTGCATTAAATTTCAAACTCATACTTTATAAACCTTACTAATACTTAATTATTGGTGTTAACTGCCACATACTAAATTTTTTTCAGTTTTTAAATTCAAGAAAAACAAAGTTAAGTTATGCACTTTGTACCGACCGACTGATGTTTAATCTTAAGTCCAGATCTAATTTAAAACCCTTGAGCCTCAATACAATACACCCATAATCACTTATAAATGCGTGTGGTATTGGTGAGTGCTTTATTATCCTGACCTTCGAAGCAAGCAAATGATAAAAAAATAACATTATACCATTGCAGTATAGAAACGCAGAAAGAAATTCCCGGTTCAGAGCTCCTCACATCCAGATTTACTTTTCTTTCTGCGTTTCTATACTGCAATGGTTAATTTATATCTCCTTGCGATGGATAAATCGCCAAGTGTTCAAACATGGAAATTTATTTCTGTCATAGTTTTGATAAAAAAATGTTAACCTGTCCAACGCGCACACTGACGTTCAGGGGTTGCAGATTCTCATCAAGTGTCACCAGCCAACGGGGTTGCATCGCTGTCGCCAAAACGTACAGCAAATAGTGCGATTTGCCCAGGATTACTGTGAACAAAATATATGTGTCTTTACTTCTATACTTATAATAAATATCAAACAAATAGTGCGACTTGCCCAGGATTACTGTGAACAAAATATATGTGTCTTTACTTCTATACTTATAATAAATATCAAACAAATAGTGCGACTTGCCCAGGATTACTGTGAACAAAATATATGTGTCTTTACTTCTATACTTATAATAAATATCTAACAAATAGTGCGACTTGCCCAGGATTACTGTGAACAAAATATATGTGTCTTTACTTCTATACTTATAATAAATATCAAACAAATAGTGCGACTTGCCCAGGATTACTGTGAACAAAATGTATGTGTCTTTACTTCTATACTTATAATAAATATCTAACAAATTTTCCCTATCCTTCGATTGGTATAAAGAAACTTTGAATACGCGAATATTGACGCTTTTGAGAAAATATAATATTCATCATCGTTTTTTAAGACCATGAATACTAAAACAAATTTACAGGTTCCGTTCTGTCCATAAAAAAGTCTAATTAATACCTTTTTAATGTTGATATCTTATAATGTTGTGATTGTTATTACTTAATTATGTAGCTTGAGTTGTCCCGACCGCCACGCCACCATGGAATGACCCTATACTAACTTAAATTGTAAAAAGCATGCAAACAAGAAATCAAAGGTATACCGAAAATTTGATTAATTAAAAAAAATGTATAAAAAAGGTAATTAGTATAAAATTCTGTTGTATTTTTTTTTGTCGACAATTACGGTAATAAAACCGTTACTTTTGTTTGTCATACTATAGAAGATTACAAAATTCCTCACATGTTTCCACATGTCGATTTTGCAATTTTACTTATATTAACTTAGGGGTGTGCCTACACTCACCGGGACCCTATGTCTTATGAGGATTTAGTTTCAGATTAGGGGGTGTCCATTAAGGCGATATGTAAATGTTTGAGCGCCCCTGTTACTCCTGCGAAAAAACCCTTAGTGCGATAGCAAAAAATATAATCGCAGTCCATATGTCATTCCAAACTGTCAAATTTTAGTAAATATTTTTATCGAGCCGAATTTCTCCAATCGCGTTTTCTGTTTAACAGATCCCTCGAAAATGATGAAAAAAAATATATACTATTTTATCAATATAATACCTTTTTTACTGATAAAGTTAAGTTTGCAAGTCAGTAATTTTTTATATTAAAAAATATATTAAAACCAACTTATGTTTTTATTTTACCTTCATTTAAATTTACTAAGCGTATCGGTATCGGAATCGCCGATATTTTTATAAGAGTATTGGTATCGTATCGGCAAAAAGGCGTATCGATGCATCCCTAATTTTAGGGATTAATTTAATTTTATACATATTTTTTGAGAATTTAAATTTCCCGGGAACTCCCGGGATCATCGAATCGGGCCCTGGAAACGAAAAACCGGGAATCTAGAAACCCTAGTTAGACAGACACTTTCCAAGCGCCCGAAGACGATCAATATTAGCATCAATTTTTACACCTAATGAAGGAATAGTTCAAGAATGAATAACATCTGTAGCAGTAACTATAATTAGAATTTGATTATTTATAGGGTTTAAATTGTATATATCTATAAAAACACATTATCACAATAATTACTTCCAGATATATTTCGACTTTTGATGTCGGCCTCAGTGGAATTAGGTAAAATAAATATAATTATTTTATAAATAAATTATTTATTTTACCTAATTCCACTGAGGCCGACATCAAAAGTCGAAATATATCTGGAAGTAATTATTGTGATAATGTGTTTTTATAGATATATATAATTTAAACCCACGGCCTCAGTGGAATTAGGTAAAATAAATATAATATGTTACAAATGTCATAAAATCATATTTTCATCATAAATCATCATATTTTATGACATTTGTAACATATTATATTTATTTTACCTAATTCCACTGACGCCGACATCAAAAGTCGAAATATATCTGGAAGTAATTATTGTGATAATGTGTTCTTATAGATATATATAATTTAAACTAAATAAAAAACAAATAAGTTTTCTTTAATATTTAATTATTTATAGGGATAATAATTCGCGTAGCTTAATTAAAAAAAGTATTTTTTTTTAATTTTTTTTTAGAGAATTTACGCGCTTTTAGATCAAAGTTTTCAATATTATGGTATTTAAATTAGTCATTATTTATTTATGATTTTTTAAAGAATTTCCGGATGTTACGTCACATGACTCATTTTAGGCCTGATACTGAATGCGGACTTTTGCCTTGCTTGTAAAAAAAAAATCTGTCATCCACAGAGTACTATATTGCTACATCTGGCAATAAAAAATCAAACAACAACAACAACGAAACTATGTTGAGTGTTACCAACGCCTGCAAAAAAAACCCTAAACTGTACTTTGTCAGTCACAAGAGGTGCCTATTAATCACGTGACGTATATTTGGCTGAAATTTAACGCCCTACCATCTCGGTTATTAAATTTTAAAAGGCAAATAAACTAGTCGTTCGCCACGAACTATGAACTCGCGATTCGATCTTGACCGATTTGGCTCGAACTTAAAAATTCAAATTTCATGTCGTTCCGATCAACGATACTCGAGTTATGGTCGGACAAACACACAACAATTCATACATACATACATACATACATAATTATATTTGGTATCTCTCATGTATGATTGTCAATATTAATCCATCACAGAAATTGTTGTCATCAAAAATTATATTTATTTTAATAATGCGTTACTTCATAACAAATAAAATTAACCGATCAATCTGGGATTTCGTAACAAGACAGCAACACTTACTGCGTTCAGTTATATTTATACTGTGACCCAGACATGGACTTCATGTTCTGTTCTGTGACTCTGACAGTAATATTTTTTAACTTGATGGCAAGCGACACATTTCTATGCAGCCTTCAGTCAAGTGACGTCACACGAAGGTCAAATGAAAGTTGCAAGCTTTTTCGTAAAAATATTCATCATCATAAGGTTTTTCAGAACAAAAGTTCTAAAATACGGCTTATTAAACCTAAATCTCAAAATGGTTTTCGAATTAACACACCTTAACATATTTTAATCTATGCGAATTCGATTATCTACATCTAATAAGCGAAAATTATTTATTTTTATTTCATTAAAGGGGATTATGTAAGAATCAAATTGAATATCATTAAAATCAGAATATTCATAACTTCAATATCATTGATGACCGATTGATTTTAAGGTAGCAAAAGCTAGTGTAATATAATAATAGTATCAGTTTTTACACAAATAATACCTACTTTCATTTCAAAATCCAACGACTGTGTAAATAGCCATAATTGTCGAAATATCGGATACAATGGTGTTGATTCGGTGTAGCAAATCTTAATTTATTTGACAGTAACACCGATTCGGTATAGCACATTTTAACTTAATTGACAGGACGAAACTTAATTTAAGCGTTCTGTCTTTTTCTTTCTGTATCGAAAAGACAAAGACAGGACGCTCAAAATAAGGTTAGTCCTGTCAAATAAGTTAAGTCGTGTTACACCGAATCGACACCATTGTCGAAAATTCCACATTCGTCTCGTATGACGAGGTGGCCGAGTGGTTAAGGCGTTGGACTGCTAATCCAATGTGCTCTGCACGCGTGGGTTCGAATCCCATCCTCGTCGTTCTTTTTTTTTATAATTTTACCAACTAGGAATCAAAGAGAAACTTAACTTGCGGACCTTAGGTTGGATACTTTTTGGATTCATAAATTCAACAAATTAAACTCTGGACTCAGGGTCGGCCATAAAGGTGTACATGAAATTGATTTGCACGATAATTCTTGAGATTTATTTGTAACTAATCGCAAATATTTTTAAAAATACGAATTATATTCTAAACATTATTCGAGTGCATTACAAACTGGAAAAGATCAATCAGAAACAAGTTTCAAGTACCTAAACAAATATTTGAAAAAACTCCCGAACCTGCGACCCTTTGCTTACATGACAAGTACATGAAAAGTAACGCCTTCTTGACCGTCCAATATGTGCATCACTAGCAAGTTACAAAAATTCAGTTGACAGGTATGGTGGAAGGATTCGACGGTCCAGGATGAGTACCTCGGTGGCGCACTTGTCATGTAAGCAAGAGGTCACAGGTTCGAATTACTGGCCCGATGTATTTTTCAAATATTTGTTTATTTGAAATTTGTATCTGATTGAACTGTTCTAGTTTGTGTATGTTTATACAGTTGATTGTTGGCACTTGGTGGAACTTGCAATACATTATGAACAGAAAATCACGTGTACAGTGGAGACCACATCAAGCTATACACTTGCGGTACGACATTAGCCCCTACAGAGAAGAATATAAGATAAGTACAAAGTCCAATGTGTCTTACTTGATGCTGTCTCCACTGTACTATCCCACAAATTTATTTAGTACTTCCTGACCGGTGGGTCAACCGCGTAATTCTCATTTTCATCAACATCAACTTGAGATTGAAATTCGACGTGCGTGCGACGACGCCCGCCTAACATGCCATCTCTTTTGCACGTGTTGAATTTCGCATGCATTTGCTTGAAGTTGATACAAATGAGAATTACGCGGTAGAGCCGCGGTTTCGCCTTTATGGCATTATCAAAGAAATTAATATAAGATCTTAATTACACAATAAATAGTTTACATAAATTTTCTAGTTTGTAATGCACTCTAATAATGTTTAGAGTATACAAAGCGACAGATGTCGCTATGAAAACGTAAAATACTGACTGTTTTTGCAATCTAAGAAAGCGGTCAACACGACGAGCAGCCCAGCGAGCGCGGGCTGGTTCAGTAGCCGCTTGTCCGCATGCGCGGGGCTCAGTGTGAGCGTGCCCTTGCCCGCGTGGCAGAGCCCTTGTGCGAGCCGCACCATGAACAAGTGCACCGGCGACTTGCCGTGGTAGAGGGCCAGCGCGCGCAGCATCGTCGCCAACCTGAGGAAATCGGAATATCATGAAAGTTTTATACATTTGTATAAAGACTGCGACTTTTACATAAAACCACATACTCTAATGCTCATACTGAACAAATATCTGGAGAAAAATACACGCGCAAAACATCAGAGAAGAAGATATTTAACTGTAACTTAAAGACTTTAACTCGCAGGAGGAAGGTCTATTTTAGAACGCTGCGCGTGAACGGCTGTTTCACGGACGAAGCTGCCTCAAAAACCGTTCGTATTTCGTTGCGTTAGGGTTTACGCAATTTTGTTTGAAACTCAAATATTTCCTAAAATAATGGTTTTCGCTGGTATGTTTCTTGGGAAAAGTGGTTCAGTACGATCGGTAGAATGTATAGTTTCATTTAAAGGTAGCAGTTTGTTTACACCAGGTATATTTTACCGGCCAAACCCGATTTCAGGACAAACTAAGTCCAGGCCAAAGTGGTTCTGGGTTGTAATAAAAAAATAACCACTTCTATCTGCACTGAAGGATTTCCGAAAAACTAGTTTGGCCTAGGCCTGGGTTTGTCCCAAAAATAGGTTTGGCCGATAACATATACATTCTTCCAAAGAGTATGTACAATACATGCGCAACTTGATACAAGCAATATAACCTTTTAGTATTTTATTTATTCTCGCTGTAGTTGAAAGAAAAGAGGGTTGTTATCCTCGCGTGAAGTAATTTATTATTTTTATCGCGTTTATTGAGGCTCAAACTATCGCTTGGCGAAACAATCCATAAAGGAATTTCCATTGGTTTAAAGTTTGAAGGATAAACAGGATGTACAGTAACCGGCAGTAAATAACGCACATCGGCTACCTTCGGCATCGTAGAGCGCAGTCTCTTTCACCGCACTGTCAGTGCTTCGTGCGACAGAGATGACGCTATGATACGATGCGCATTATTCGCTGCCGGGACTTGTAGTGTCAGTGTAATAAATACCTGGCGTTATTAGTTCCGGCGCCGACGAGCCCCATGGCGAAGATGGCGTTATATGCGACGTCATTGTCCGAGTCGTGCGAGTACTTGTTCAGTACGTCTATGACTGACAGCTGCGGGTTGCTGATCGAGCAGAGGGCTATCGCGAGCGGTACCGCGCGGCGCACCGCCGGCTCGCCATACCGACCCTGGGGGAACAAGGCACTTAGCACAAAATAACCACATACAGAAGGTTCACTCCGCATAACTAGCGAAAACAAGCGCACGCACACATAGACGCGTACGTACGACGATCTTGGTCGAAGTCGGTTGAATGCCAATACGAAATTCTGCCGAGATAATCATACGTACGCGTCTATGCATGTGTGCGTCTTTTTTAGCTCCTTGGATGGAGTCTGCCTTCTGGTTGTATCTATTTTGTGCTCTTAACTTCTTTCCCATAATGCTAAGCTCAAAGAATTGCAGAAGCAAGGGGCCCATCACTTTCTTGTAAGTTTTTTTAAATTCTTATAATAATAATCATAATAAATTTATTTATTTCAAGCCCATATAAACACCTTAACTAGAACATAAAAAAAACCTTGAAAACTAGCCAGATAATGGTATCGATTCGGTGAAGCACATCTTAACTTATTTGACAGGACTAAACTTAATTTGAGCATTTTGTCCTTGTCCTTTCGATGAAGAAAGAAAAAGACAGGACGCTTAAAATAAGGTTAGTCCTGTCAAATAAGTTAAGACGTGTTATGCCGAATCGATACCAATATATAATAATTGCCAGATCATTGCAGGACCAGTCACAATCATTATTTATATACAATAACCTTGAGCTTGTGACTATTGTTAATATCGAAAACCGGAACGAAAATGAAATAAAGCAATAATCTGTAAGAGATTCCAGAAGTACTTATTCCAGCTGTGGTTCTACATCTGCAGCTGAATAATGATGTGAAGATATCCTTTAGTAACGTTTTTCGCTGTTACATAATGATGTAGTCTCACCAGTTGTCCAAAGATCCTGGTGCACATCTCTGCGCCGGTCTCCTCAGCGAGCGCGATGACGGCTACGCCCAGCGTCGCTACCGCTTGGACTGAAGATAGCTCCTTGTTAGCTTCTTTTTCCTTTTCCTTCTCCTTGCTTTTGGCGTCCTTACTCGACTTACCTGGAAATGAGAGACATATACACTTCTATATATCTTTTTTACATGTAGGTATTATGCAGATTTTTAGTCACTGAGAATATGAAAACTATAGATAGCACTCGTCATTACAAAGAATTTTGACCAAGGAGCCAAACCAGAAATTGCGAAATAAATATTGCTTATTAATTTAATATAAAGTAATAAAGTAATTGAATAATTCCTCGATTACGTACTCCGTCAATGCTGCTTTCATGTAAAAATGTAAATAGTCGAAAATTTACGTATTCCTCAGTAGCTTTTGAGCTTTTTTCTGTTTTACTTCTCCGCACGGAAAATAAAATGTATTGAACCGTATTTTTTCAGCAAGTAGACGAACACGGAAAACCGGCCGTTGGGGCCGTAAGGCATTGGAATGGAGACCACGTATAGCAAAGCGCAGCGTAGGCCGCCCTCGTGCCCGCTGGACTAACGATCTGAAGTACGTTGCGGGTGGCGGCTGTATGAGGATGACTGAGGACCGTCAAGAGTGGCGTAATATTGGGGAGGCCTATGTCCAGCAGTGGACGAATACGGGCTGATGGATGGTTGGATGGGTATAAATAGACAGTGCTATAACGATCTTTTGGCGAGTGGGTGAGTGACAGGGGGGCGTAGCTGTCAAACAAGGGGCGGCATGGCGTTAGTTCCGATTTTAGACACAACAAATCCACGCGCCAAAAGGGCCTTGTAGCATGCTTGTAGCACTGTACGTACGTCGAGTCAATCATGAAGGCGGGCAAAATCATCTTTGACTAACTTCACGTGTACCTTCTTGGTTTGCCCGGCCTATACTGACCAAACTGAAAAACTTTCCCTTTCATTTACGCTACAGTATTTTTTTTTAATTTTCAAAAGACCGCCTCTGTTGTCCAGTAGTTCAAACGTCTCTGCTACTAATCCGGAGGTCACATCACGTTGGGATGTTCAAATGACCGGTAAAAAGAGGGTACTTTCAGCGACAGTTGAAACTCGAAAACACCCTTAACTATCCTCGTAAATGTTTGAGATAGAACGAAGCAACTGCCGGCTGTCAAAACTATTGATACCGCAGTCGAATGGTAAGGTAACAAGACACTTATTAAAACTAAAATGGTCCGACCTACGTGACATGTTAGTTATCATAACTGGACACAGCAACCTAAACAAGCAACTATTCACCACAGGTGGCACCGATAGCCCTCTATGCAGAGGGTGCCTTCTAGAGGACGTGTCAGTGGAGCATGTGCTCTGCAAATGAAGACATGAGACGAAAAGCAGGGATTGCGACGAGCTCCAACTTCCCTTCACTGGACCAGTTTATGTGTTAGAATGCTGAACCTGTTCGGCTCTACTTTAAGGAGCTGTCCTGGCTGGGCCGACTGATCGGGGGGAAGTGCACAATTTTCACGATTGCCGAAAATCAGTGCAGACTCATCGCCCCCTCTACGAATTTAGAATTTACTCTCGTAAACAATGGCGTATTTTAAGATTTGCGTCCCCATAAATGAACGAGAAAAAAGCAAAAATATTTCAATAATTAAATTAAATTAAACCCAGCAGTGTGTTGATTTGGGCTGAGAATGATGATAATGAAAGACTCAAAAGGCCATACAAATATATACACACCATTTTTTCAAATAAAAGTATAAAGTCTAAAAGCCATATCAATGAGGAAGAGTCACGATTTTTGTTAAGTATGTAGATCGATGACAGTAAAAAAAACATGACTTATGGTGAAAAAAATATCCAAATCGGACAAGAAATGTCGAAAGTACAGCAATTTTACTGTAGCAGTCAATGAGTTCAAGAAGGAAGGAGATGCCCATCTAAACATTTTCCCAAACTACAATCGGCACCACACTTTATGACGCCTCGGACGTTAGTATATCTCTCTCTTTCATACATCATATATTTCTTTCATATTTTTCTCTCTGTCTCGCTGGTACTAACTTCACTCGGGTTTGGCGCGAACATGAATGCCGCGTTGCGTAGGTGTGCGATGTAACCTTGTACGTGCGTATATGAATCCTTAATTTCTTTTTTATGGTAATAAGTCAGTTCCACACCGATATATACGTACAATTTTAATTATGTTACTTGCAATTTACAATAATCACTTTCGCTATTTGTGTACATATTTTTTAAGATACAATTGGCATTCAATCCGACTGATACAAAAATCCATAAAGGCCCTATAGCACCAGTTTCGAGCCGAATTGAGATTCCGCTACTGAATTTCATACCTAGATTAATATGATTATAATGATAACGATTATTTTTTTACATGACTTCCCATAAAAAAGCGTTATGTTTTCATGTATGTATGTAGGTATGTACACGACTGCCCAAAAAAGAGTTTTCTATTTTCAGGGTTCATTTCAGGGCACACGACCGTCCAAAAAGAGTTATACATATTTTCAGGGTTCATATATGTATGTAACTAACTTACTTACTTACTCGTCGTGGTCGGGTAAAAAGCTAGACAAATGAAACTAAGTTTATTCCATTAGTCTGCTAACCAAATCTTATCCTAAAAAAAAATAGCTCTCTAGTATTATCCAGGCCGAAGTTATTATTAGATTTATTGACATCAGAAAAATGTTTTCGTGGTATTTTACTTCTGAAAATAAAGTTCATTATTTCATTTCATTATTTTTTTCATCAAATTTTTAGTTTCCTATGATTATTATATTTTCCTAGTATCGTATATTAAGTTCCCCTTAGCAAAATTTTACATAAGTTTCTAAGACAAAAATAAAATACAGGTTTATAAAAATGACGCCCGTACAAAGTTGCTTTTGTTCAAACTCGCGTGAGGTGGTAGCGAACATCATGGCCGCCATTATGGACTTCGATAATATAATTATCGCTTCGAAAATGGTTTATTTAGTTGTTAAACAAGCAAAAAACATGATGTACGGTTACTTTCTGATGATACGATATCCCATCTGGCTTTTTAAAATTTTTTTCATAGTTTTTGCAGTCTTTTACTGTGCAACAAGGCATTTTTAATAGAAGTTCAAACACAAACACACTGCACAATCTCCCGCGGAACACTGAGTCGCGCTTGTGCTAAATTGGCATTTTAGCACTTACGCACTGGGGTCATTTACTCGCTTCGTTGGCCTGGTCCTTACCTTTAGGTCAATGGTAGCAGTTCAAATAACGCCCGCCAGTACCAGCCGCGAGCGCGTGACGTCATCCCACACATACCCGGGGCGCGACCCCGCACGCGCTCTTCAGTTCTGTAGGTGTACTCTGTTT
The DNA here is from genome assembly GCA_934047225.1 of Ypsolopha sequella. Taxonomy (NCBI): domain Eukaryota; kingdom Metazoa; phylum Arthropoda; class Insecta; order Lepidoptera; family Ypsolophidae; genus Ypsolopha; species Ypsolopha sequella. The sequence goes on from OW203996.1 coordinate 19,378,130, forward strand.
CCCGCGCAGTTCTTGAGCTGTGCTTGTCACGGTCGCTTTGTTATAGATTTATTGTTGTGTATCAATATCCTTAAAAATGTCTTACAAATATTGTGTCGTGCCAAAGTGCAAGAGTACAAGTAGTAGTACGCCCGACAAACTATTTTTTCATGTTCCAACAGACAAAAAAGCTAGAAAAAAGTGGTGTAGTGTTATGAAGAGAGATCCTTTATCAAGCAAAAGTACTCATTACTGTTGCGAAGATCATTTCGACGTAAGTACCTTTCCTACGTTATACCTTATACTTGACGTATACCTATTTCCTCGTATTATTGAGTAAATGTCACCTATTTTATCGATCAATGGAATCAAAAACCTTAAAACTTAATCCTTTTATGTCATATTGTCTCAACCTTAACACAATCGTATGAGGTAATAACAATAAACAATAATCAACGTAGGTATGATATTTGTAGTCCGGGAGACTACCGCATTTTTATCTACGATAATGAATACCTATCAACAATAGGTAATGATTCCAATTTTAATTTCTTTGCTGTAGGACCTATTTTTTGGATCTGCTTTTCTCAGTAAGTAAAGTATTATTTAAAAATAAAATAAAGAATCTTTAATCTGTTTTTACTTTTTACAGGTCGAAAATGACATGGAAAATTATATAAGGTACCGATTGATGGGTGGTCAACTAAGACTAAAAAAAGGAGTTCTGCCGCATAAATTTGACTGCCAAAGAAAGGATAACGCCGTTGTAGAACGGACTGGATATAAAAAAAGACAGCAGATTGAGTACTTTGAAAGAGTGCTTAATCCGGAAGTTGGTCATGAAAACCTAATAACACAAGAAGAGTTCGTGGCGTGTGAAACGATTGATTTTAATTCAAATGATACAGAGGCTATAAACCCGCTTGAAGAAGATAATGCGGCAAATCTACACAATGATCCTAAATATAAATCACTCGCAGTGCAAGTTAATATAAAGCCAAAAGTTCGAAGCAAGGGCATTAATACTGACGCCGGTTTTGACCGGGTTGAAGAGTTTGCTCTTAAAATAAAAACGGTGAAACCAAAAGAACATCGTCGGGATCATCATCGGGAACCAATGCATGATAGCTTCACATCTTACTCTAATACCTCATCAGTTTCTGCGAGCCTAAGTGGATTCAGTGTAAATACTGACGCCTGTGAAATGAAACGACAAGTAGATACTGAGTTATTTAAGGAACACATGCAAAAAGGAACTTTAATGTCTATATCTAGAGAACCTAAGCTTTTTCTCGGATTACCATCGCAAGTGTATTTCTGTTTAGAATATTTGAGTGAATCTACTGAGAGACCTCTGATGGATGTATTATTGAGCTTGAAAAAACTGAGATGGCGTGAACCGAATTCCGTGCTTGCTGTTCAATTTGGAGTTTCGGAATCTACAGTCGCCAGACATTTCAAAGAAACAATACCTAAGGTTGCTCAATGCATGGAGAAACTGATTTTTATTCCTCCTCGCGACGATATTCGCTCAAATCTTCCGATACCTTTTAGGAGGCGTTATTCAACAGTCGTCAGCATCATAGATTGTTTAGAAATTCAAATCGAGAAACCTAGCTCAGCAGTACATCAGGCGCTGACGTGGTCACAATATAAAAATGCGAATACTATAAAATATCTAATATCGATAACACCTAATGGACTTATAAACTTCATATCCGAAGGTTATGGAGGAAGGACATCGGACGCCCTTATCTTTGAAGACTGCGGTTTTCTTCAGATGTTATCCCCCGGTGACGTAGTGATGGCTGATAGGGGATTTAAGAATATAGCTCATTTACTTGAACGTCAAGGTTGCAAACTTTTAAGGCCTCCTAGCGTTGATTCGGGATCAAAACTAAGTAAAGAAGAAGTTTTAGAAACTAAAAGAATAGCGGCCCTTCGAGTACACGTCGAGAGAAGTATAGGGCGTTTAAGGGAGTTTGAAATGATTGCACCTCATGCATGTGTTGACATTGATTATGTTAGAATATTAGACTATGTTGTGACATCTGCTTGTGGAGTAGTTAATCTTCAAGAATGCTTATTTAGAAACCAAGTTTAAAATAAAACAATATTTATATCTTAAGCCATCTGTTTATTTTTATACCTTAACCTAAGTTTTGACCAATTTAGGAAAGACTGAGTGTTTCCAAAAACTTGTTGACTTTTCCAAAAGATCTTTGCAGTAAATTTCATCAAAATCTTCTTCAAAGATTTCTACTTCTTTGTTAGCTTCAAAATTCTTATCAGCAACACAAAAAAGCCCTTTAGTTTTGTTGCAAAAAAACATTTGCAGCTGGATTTGACCTTTTGATTTGTTTGTGAGACGATTATTTTTAATAAAGCTTTCTTTGCCTTGTGTGGTCATGGGACATTTTATTTCTATGACATATTCTTGTGTTAAGCCATCAGGAGATGCACCTAAAATAGGCCAATCACTTTTCAAAAACAGCCCACCATTTTCGATTACAAATTTTCTCAATTTTGCTACTTTTGCCCTAACATCAGGTTCCAGTACTTTGCCTCTTCGCATTGCAGGAGTTTCTGGTATGGTTGCACCGAATATTTGCTCAACTAATGAACCATCAGGGGTTTTGCAATGGGCGGCGTCGTGTATTTTTGACGCGGTTATTCTGCAATATCGCATCTCATGCCATAAAGGAGACTGAGCTTGAGATAGAGTTTCTTGTTCTATTTTTGAACACTTTTCTGGTGTTTGTTTTGTTGTACAATAATCGATGAAGCCTTGTGCACTGTTCGTGTCGTTACCTTCTTTTTTATAATCATTTATCAAGTTATGCAATGATAATTTCGTAAGTTCATTCTGTGTAACGTAACTTGTTAACTGAATCCTAATAGAATTTAACTGTATATTGTGCACCAGTTTGTTAAAAAATTGTTCACTTCTTACATTAGCGTTATCGTCAATATCTCCAGCGCTGGAACCGATATCTTTGGCTTTTATAAATTTCAAGGTTGTGCCCACTGTGGCCAGTTTTGGTTTGGCCCAATAACATTTTTTTTCAGTTGGAGAAGGCTCTTCACTGCGTCTGTGTATCCACATAAGAAATGCTACACTATGTTTGCAACCTCCTTTTTGTGCAGCACAATCATGACAAGTAACATCAATAATAGTTTTATCATTTTCTTCACATTTGAGAGTGCAGCTATAACCTTTAGTTTTTACTTTATGCTCCGGTGTTATTCTTGCCTTTACTGTGCACACATTTCCATTTCTTTGGACTTGGACATACCCTACGGCATCGTCGCCATATGACTCTCGTACAGACCTGTAATAATCATACAGCATTAAATACCTACATCACATTACCTGATGCGGTTGCACCATTTAAGTGCATCGAAACAAAAAACATGGTAGGTATCCGCTAATGTTAGTTAATCTACGGCGCGCTCCCGGTCTATAATGTTTAGGTGAACTTGAAACCGGCACTTACTAAATCGCAATGAATCATGCCTGCAGTTGCCTGCTTACAAAAACATCAACTCGAACTCCGTAGGAAGAAATAATGTAGGTACTTGACTTGACTAACGTTTTTATGATGGAGTGTGTTATGCTGTCCATGTACCTTTTTACCCAGGTTATTTTATTATTTTCACATTACCTACCGCAACAGCCATGGGAAAAAGTACCTAGGCCTAAACTCACTAACTAACACATTAAATTTGGTAGGTACTTACCGTTGAAGCTTCCAACCTCGGATTTCAGCGCTGGTATACTTCACATGATTGTTTAAGTATTCAAAAACCATGAAAGAATCCACTTTAGGTAGATTATCTGACTGTCCTTTTTCGAATCCATCTTCCAATTTGTTGCTCATTATTACAGAACACCGAAACAATAAACCGATAATGCATAAAACTCGAAAAAAAACCGAGTGTTCGCTACTAATCACGAATGTGCGTACTGGACGACTGCGATCGCGCGGGGTCTGTGTGTGATGACGACATCGGTATCCACGGGCGGGAGGCGCGCGTTTTAAAATCAAGCCCGATAAAATATTAAATAACTTTGCCATTTATGGACGGATTTCAAAAAATCAAAAAGTAGTGTACTCAGAAAATCATAACACATGCAATGTAATAGTCAAAATTGGATTCTCCCGTTATGTGACTTATCCTCATTGAATGATAGTTAACAATTGATTATGGAAAGCGCCTAAAGTTGAGCGCAAAGTGCGAATTGCGACGCCCCTCGCAGCCTGCCGCCCCGGGCCATGGCCCTTTTGGCTCTAGGGTAAATACGCCACTGCTCGTAAATATATGTCGTGGTGAAATGTTGCTTTTTTTAATTAAAAGTCGTTTTACTTTTGTTTTTGTCATCTTTGGAGGTGGTGGAGCTACTAGTAGCGGCCGAGCTGGAGCTCTCTTTAGCCTCTTTCTTGTCCGTCTTCTTGAACGCCGTGTCTTCTGTTGATGATTGTTCGTTCTGAAATAAGAACTGCTATTTAGTATTCTAATATTTCTACGGCCAATGTAGAACGTAAAACCTATTTACTGAATACTGTAAGAGTGCATTACAAGATAAAAAATCAAATATAACAGTTTTTTCGAAAATTAACCAGTCCATTGTTCCCACGGCTACACCTATAGCGGGTAACGAGTTATATTATCTTTCAATCAGCAGGTTTTATTAACAGGCAACGTTACAGTCACTTTCGCTATTTTCTTGTTCGTACGATATTATTATAATAAAAATTTTCTTGTGACGAAATTAATTCCAAATCCCACCCATCCATCCATCAGCCTAGTTCGTCCACTGCAGGACATAAGCCTTTCCAGGACTTTGCCACACCCGGCGGTCATCCTGGAAGAATTGCCCATACTCACACACGCTGGGCAGGCGGGTTGGTGAGCGCGGTGCCGGAACCCTCGCACCAGTGACGCCGCTGCCCGTAACCAGTCTGTTCCATATAAGGCCCGGCTATTAGGGATGGATATACCGCCATCCATCGGTCCCGGGCATGGTGGGCCTCCTGGTTTTTTGCTCTTACTCCAGGACTTTGGAACTTGGAATTCCAAATGTCAAAAATATATCTCGAATAAACTTTATTTCTATAACGATTTCGCTGACAGAGTTTTTAAGTTTTGCTATCTAAAGAGAAGTCTGATTTTTTCCTGACTAGCAGGCGATCTCAGAAATAATCTCACTGCACCTAATTAACTTTTACAAGAAAATTTATTCTGTAGCATTTGTGCGAATATGTTGTATGACTTCCCCTTCAACCGCGAATTCACCCTGTGGACATCCAAATTTCGAACTCACAATAAAAAGATTGTCACAACATATTTTATTTTGGGGGCATAGCGTCTAATCTAATGCTTTCGTTTTTTGCACATGTTCTAAAATTACTTTGCCTCTTATTTTCTCTATAATAAGTTTGCAATTTATGATTCGGCTCGTTTTCGTGAACACGAACAGTGCCGAATATTTGTATGCGCAGTATAGAATGGCTGTTAAGATGAAATTGTGGAAGCGGGAAACTGGTTCATACGAACAACTTCCCGTGAAAAAAGAATTGAGGAATCGAGAAAAAAATATATTTTATTTCATACATTTTGGTCGGGTAGCTATGTAACTTTTCTATGGAAGAGCTGATTTTGTTTCTGGCTCCCGCAACTTCATCTTAACACCCAGTATATTTATCTGATCTGTAAGTACTGACGTCAGTCTCGTAATGTTTGGAGCAGATGTGCAACATTTGCTGCACGACGAGCACGTCGCCGGTGCCTGCGTACGCGCACATCGACAGCGTGGTCTGACACAGCGACTGTTGTGGCTCCGGCAGCACTTCCAGGGCTGCCATTGTCGCTTCTGTTTTCTCTTTGCATCCTGCAACAGAGTTTCATCATAACATAACATAAACATAAAATATCTTTAGTGACCATAAAACATCATAAAATACAATGAGTATCTGACTCCTAAAAAAAAAAGGGTTATCTGTAAGCCAGGAGTCAGCACATTCCCATAATTTCAGTTTGTTATAATCAATAGCCAAAAGGTACATACAAAATTATGAAACAATTTTTAATTATTTTTAACTTAACTTAATGTTAGTATTTTAACAAAAAATGAACAAATTAATAACTGTAGATTTTTTAAATAAAATTATCGACTGCTCTTTCTTTAACTACCAGAAAATATTAATGGTGCAATTAATAATAAAAGAGGCATTACGGTTAACAATCAGATTAAAAAATTAAGGTTTAACATTTGGTCAGTTTTTTTTTTCATCTCATTCATTGTTCTCAGATCTTGAAATACATGACGTTATTTTGGATAAGTACACATGAAATAACGTTTATAATATAGTCGGTAATATCGGTAGTACATCGTTTTGATAAGTCATAACATTATTATTAGGGGCCATCCATAAGTTATGCCACACGAACGAATTTCATGATTTTTAGACCCATCCGTCCTTGTCACAGGTGGTCACATTTGTGTGACCCCCCTCCTCTAGTGTGACGTCACATATTTTGCAATTGATTATTAAGAAATTATAAAATTAAAACAGCACTCCTAAATGATTTGTATATTTCTATTTAAAATCTTTTTTCATAAAATCAACAATAAATCAAACATTTTAGAAAATCGTACTCCAATAAGGCAATTGCAACACCAAAAGCAGTTTTATAAGTACCTAGACTAGATTGTTTATCCGATGTTATAATATTACATTACAACACCGCCATTCTGCGCTGCGATTGCCCCAATTTATTATAAAACCGCTAGAAACCCAATCAGCAACCGAGACGAGACATAAGACCCGATCTTATTTCTTAAGCCACGCCCCCTTTATCCTGATTGGCCTTCAAGTCGCATTACCGAAACGACGCACCCGAGTTCATGAACGAATGTTCTTCTTATTTTTCGTGAAATTATTTGTTGAAAATATTATAAATAAAGACGATCTTCTTGATGGTCCTAGATAAAGTATTGTGTGCAACTGAACATAATTAGACATTGGGACACTCGTGGAAAATGATTACGAAACTCACTTCGTTCGTGTCCCAGGGTGTTACTACAAAACGGTGTTTAACTTTAGACAGTGTTTAAATCTGTTGCTGTCGCCTTTTCTTTCATATTGTAAAAGAGTGACAGCAACAGATTTAAACACTGTCTAAAGTTAAACACCGTTTTGTAGTTACACCGCTAATGTCTCAAATTATGTTACAGTGGCACAAAATACTAATTACTGGTATTTTTAATAACGTTAGATCCAATTATTCTCTACACAGATAAAACTAGCCCTTTGCGCGGGGATTCATCCACGCTGAAAGAAAAGTCTGCTCGTCGTCTTTTTTTTAGGGTTCCGTACCCAAAGGGTAACCAACGGGACACTATTACTAAGACTCCGCTGTCCGTCTGTCACCAGGCTGTATCTCATGAACCGTGATAGTTAGGACAGTTGAAATGTTCACAGATGGTGTATTTCTGTTCCCGCTATAACAACAAATACTAAAAAACAGAATAAAATAAATATTTAAGGGGGATCCCATACAACAGACATGTTTTTTTTGCCGCTTTTACAGATAATGGTACGGAACCCTTCGTGCGCGAGTCCGACTCGCACTTGGCCGGGTTTTTATTATATACCTATATAATACCTACACGTAGTAAAAATTGTTTAACTAAATTATTCTTGAGAAAAGTGGCGTTTTACGGGAAATAAGTCTAACAAAATGCACGAAGGCGTAGTTAAGGTTGGTTCTATGTCATTTATAGTTCAAGAAAAAGAACGCAATAATTGAGTTAGTAGAACGGTAGGTATAGAAAACTTACCCAAGAAGCAAAGACCGAGACCTAAGTGCAGGAATCTGACGTAAGTTGATGAATGTAACTCCTTGTTGTCATCGATCAGACGCTGGATAATGGCGCATGATACCTGGAACAAAAAAATTTGTTTAGCAATACCTACCGGATTCTTCTACTGGCTTTGATTGACGCAGCCAAATTTATACTGGAGACTAGATGCATGATCAGTAACCAGGTGACTTTCCGGGAATTTCAAAAAAAGAGATTGATTTTCTTGGTGCGCAAGTTGAAGGTACAGCTCGACCAGCCCTAGAAGGACGTATGCTGACCAAATTGGCGACATACTGAAGAAGGGCAATATCAAAAGTACCCGGAATAGAAGAGCTTGTATGAATAGATTGATGGATGTGGAAGAGGCGAAAGAGGTGTCGGGAACGTAGCAGATGTAAATATGTAGCCCCTGCCTACCCCTTAGGGAGACAGGCGTGAAAATATATGTACGTTTGTATAGGAAAAGCAGAGGCAGTGTGCCACAGACCTCTCCATTGCAGGAGCCGACAGCGATCAGCCCGCAGGATATGGCGGCTAGAGCGCAGATCTCAGCGGGCGCCGCCGTGTCGCTCAGCACCGGCAGCAGGTGAGCGAGCACGTCCTCGCGCTGAGTGCCCGCGTACGCGATGCCGAGACCTGCCCAATAGATGCTTTATTGTCTCATTATGGTCTAACAATACATAACAACCACAGAAATAAAGACAAAGGATCAAAAATGAGACTACAAAAATATTTTTTTTATAGAGAATAGTTTTCTATGAAGAATTTGAAGGAAACTCAATTTTCAGTACTAACATTTTTGCATTTTTTTTTAGGAATGATACATCCAAATTATGTCATTTCTTATGTGTATGAATCAGACAACATTAAGCTAACAGCAACATTAACTGAATTTTTGAAAAGTGTCAGCTGTAAAAAAATCATTACGAATCTTATCATGAAAATGGATGGCATTTAGGACGAACTACCTATATTTTTGAAGGTTTAATTTTTATAATCAAACTGAAAATAAAAACAAAATTTAATATGTAGACGTAAAACCTTGAAATCAACTTTCAAAACAAATAATTGAATTAGCTATTGAATTACAGGAAATATGAACTCATGAATATGTAACTTGTTCATGTAAATATATTGTAATGCAATGGAAGAGCAGGGTCTCCTAATACAGTTAATTCCTAACTTAAATGGAATCCCTAAACACTGTAAAAATCTTTTGTATGATTAAGTTGTGAAAATAAATTATTTTTCATCAACGTCATAATATCGACGCATCTAAAACATCAACTGTCAGAAATCGTTCGACTTTTTATCTCTACTCGCAACTCAGGCTTCGCCATCGGTATGAAATAATGGTAGCACTTTGTTTTAAAGGTACCGAAAGCGTTTGGGATTACCACCACCGAAATATAACGATACTGAATACACAAGCGTGAACGGCGTAACAAAGAAAACATTCATGTTGTTGCTTTAGGTAAACTTATAACGGTAACTTTATTTTTCGGTAGCAAAAAGTTCATGTATCGTAATAAATAGCAGATTGTACAACAAGGGCATAAAACAATCCATTTTATCCGAGACGGCGAGGGCATATATTGAGTCGAGGGTAAAATGGGATTTATGCCAGAGTTATACAATCTGCTTTTCACTTCCATTGCGAGGAAATGAAACAGTGATATTGCTAGCAAATGACATATTTAACATTCAGTAGATAATATTTAATGTAAATTTAAATAAACAAATTAATATATGTACCTATTGAGGAAAAACAACAGCTCTTTCACCCACCAAAGTATTTTTTTATTTTTATTTCTTCCACCATTATTGAGTTTTAAAAAGTTTGTGTATGTTGTTGTACTGACTGTATCTACGTTCTTATAAGAAGTGAACACTTTTATGCACTAGAGCATAAAACGTAGTTTTAGTCCGCTTATAGCAAGAATAAACAAGAACTTTACGAGCATGAGAAGTGAAAAAGGTATTTTTATTAAAATCAGATACATTTTTGTTAAAACAAGCTGCTTACCCAAAACACTCCCGATCCTCAAGTTGGAGCTGGAATGTAGCACGTAGTCGGATAACAGAGCTAGCGCGGGGTCGCACTCGTTCCTGACGCCGCAGTTGACGAGCCCTAGAGCCAATAACGCGCCGGCCTTGATGTGCTCGTCGGCGGTGTACAGGTACTTGTCGATAGGTGTCAGACCCCCGTCCACGTCCCACAGGTGGATCATGCCGAGGGACGCGGCAGCTGACAGCATTCCTGTGGGATTCACGTTATGGTGAAGAGTGGCTGGAGTACATGTCATGCTTTTAAATGGAACTTTTAACTAATTACAAGTGTGATGCTCGCCAGATATCTTTGAAAGTGTGAAATCGCCTGTCCTCTAGTGGTTGAAACGTCTCGATTAATTAACCGGAGGTGGCGGGTTCAAATTTCATGCTTCGGGGTTACTACTCTTTATAAAATGGCAATATAGCCGCCACCAACATTTTTATGACACATTGTAAAAAGTTTATTTTATATATTTATATAAAAACACTTATTAAAATAATAATTTCCAGATATATTTCGACATACAGTCGGCTTCAGTGGAATTTGATACAATTTATATATTATTTTAAAATGTCATAAAATGAAGTGGATGATTGACAGACAATGAGAGACAAAAGAAAAAAATTATAATCATGAAAAATAAAAAAGTATATTTATATATATATAAATAAATAAATATAAAAATGAATAATCAATCAATAACAAAGATAAATAATCATCCACCCATCTCCACACTCCAATTCAAAAACCTACCCACTCAACACATCGTAATATACATTATATATATATATATATATATATATATATGTATACATTATAATGTGCTAAGTAGGCAGGTCTCTAAATTGAAGTGTGGAGACGGGTAGATGATCACTTATCTTTGTCTGTTAAGACCCGGACCGTAATGGGCACCAAGCGACCAAATATAGGACTCCTCCCATGTCCTGAGTTGGATGTCTGTGAGTGGTGGTGAAAAAGATTTAATGATTCGTGCGGTGAAGCAGTTATTGAATGTTTTGTTGTGAAATCGTATGTGCGTTGGGATGGGTAGCGTGTTGTTTGTAATGGAGTCCGATGTATGTCTGTGTTGGTTGAGTCTGATGTGAAGATTGTTTTTTGTTTCCCCAATGTAAAAAGAAAGCAATAAAAAAATTATTTGTCAATTTGCAGTTTTGGTCTAAAATTAAAGGAGAAAAAGGGATAGTCAACAAATAAAAACAAATTTAATATTTAAAAATAAAACATGGTTATTTTCTCTGTCTTATGAAGGGGTTTTTATTTGTTCCCGAAGTACGGCGATAGAACTCACCATGCATAACGCTGGGACGTAATATCGTCGGTGAAACGTGGATGTATGAGTGTTGAATATGACTTGCAGTTCTAACACCTTCGGGGACTCACGTCGCGGCGAGGTTTCAACAAAAAAAATTTTGCTCGTCCAATGAAGTTGTTAGTACAGGAAATAATATTAATTATATTTGAAATTAACTGAAACGGGGTCAGTTAATCTTGGTAGGAGAGCAAGGGCTGTCTTAATACGTCATACTCAGGGAATGTTTCACTATATTAGTGACAAAACATCAAAATTAAAAATCGCACACTTAGGTAGCGTTCCAATACGCCTGGGTAAATGTTAAGTTTACTTCGTAGACGTGAAAGAGATACGACTGAGACGGATTCGTTTTGGAACGGCCACTTTGTAAAAGCAGTTTATTTACGGCAAACGATATTTTTTTGTTTAATGTATCCTTATTACCGTAATAAAACGGCTTTAGAAGCCAATCCGAAGAATTCTATAACCCAGAAAACAAAAATGGCGCGTAACGTGATGTCAATATCTCAAAGTGACAATTAACCCCTGAATTTACGGGTCCTAGAATTTAACTGTCATAAGTGAATTTTAAATTTCTGACAGTTTTAGTACTTCGGAGCAGTTCGTTTTCACTCTTGTGGTTGTCGAACGGGTAACAGTTAAATTTTATCTTTACCCGGGCGTTTAGGAACGCAATCTTAATCAAGCAAGACCTGTAACTGACCGTGGTCTTTATTCTTATACATCCACTTATTCCCGTCCTCGGTAGTGACGAGCTTGTCTCTCCCGAAGCCAGCGTTCACGAACGCGTTGACAAATGTAGCGGAGAGGTTCTGGCGAGCGGAGTCGACCGGGTGCTCGGCCAGCAGCGACGGTCGGAGAGCGGACCCTGCTGATTCCAGCCAGGTCTTGTATACCTCCTCAGGGGTTTTGGGCTCCATTATGTCGAGCTAGAAAACAATAAATAGTGTTACGTAGGTCGCAAGGACTAGTGGCGGAAACTGGCCAATCGGTTCCAGAAGGTTCTACAACTTACTCGATGGACTTGTGAGTACATTTCACCGTTTTTTAGAAGGATAGTGTCGTATTGGAACATTGGAATGTTCTCGAATTGCATCGAAGTTTCTGGAAGTCTTGGCTTGGCAAATACGAGGGGAGTTCAAAGTATTTTCGGTATCGGAACTTTTTCGTTAGTAATGAGGGTAGTTTTTGTATGTGGTTCTCTTATGACATTCTTATCCAAGATGACAATTAGAAAATTTCTTAAAAAAACCGTTAAATTTATGTATTTTAGGGGTTTGCTGATAAGATATTACTCAAATTTCACGATTTTTAATTCCACTCAAACAAAGATCTAGATAAATTCAGCCTGAAATATTATAATAGACATCCCACAATTTTGTGACAGAGCGTTTGTATAGAGGTTTGCGTGTGTTGACGCCTCTTAAGATTAGCCGTTTCAGAAGTGGTTACCTCTCTGCCGAGGCTCAGGAAGTGATCGTTAATATGCGCGTTGAGTAGAATCGTGCGCAGATCCTCGTCGTCTACGTCGATCGGGACGTACTGGCGCGCCAACATGTAGCAGAGCTGCTTCTTGATCAACCTACAACAAAGGATTAGTTAAGAATACCTTATTCACCTCGAGCTTTCAGAAAAAACTCATTTCTATGCACAGTTCTTTTATCATTTTCCGTATCTGTACCAACATCTCACTGGTCTTATGCATCTGTCTTATGATGAATGATCCCACTATTCCCACTATCCCACTATTCCCACTATCCCACTAATCCCATCCCACGAATCCCATCCTATCCCACTAATGTTATAAATGCGAAAGTTTGGATTGATGGATGGATGTTTGTTACTGAAACGATTAGGTTGAAACTCTGCACAGATGTAGTTCTAGACCTGGAATAGGACATAGGCTACTTTTTATCCCATAAATCAATTCCTATTGGAAGTGGAAGGCAATAGGGTATCAAGTCCCTATAGAAAAGTGATGTACTGTTACTCCTTCACGCCGTTGAATATTAGTGGAATGGGATAGTGGCATTTGTGGGATGGGACGGGATGGGATTCGCTACGACTATACAAAAACTTAATCAACGCGGGCGAAGCCGCGGGCAAAAGCTAGTAGTGTTATATAACTCACGAGTCAGTACACGCGTTGAAGACCTCCTCGCACTTGGTCTTGTCGTGCAGCTGCATGGCGACGAGAAGCGCGCGCGGGTACTCGTTGAACCGCAGGTAGGTGTCCAGCACTCCCTGCAGGATCTGTGTCGACTCAGGCTCCACGACGTAGCTCGCACACCTGGATAAAGTGATTGTTTATTTATTTATTTATCAAAAATATTGCACAGCATTACAGACTAATCCAATTCACTGTACAATTAAAAAGGTAATAATAATTTACATAAAATATTTACAGAAACATAAAATCAACAAAATTAACCAAGATAAAAATACATATTTTGGTCTAAAGCTTAGAAGGAATCTAAGGAGATCGTCATTGAGGCTTCACTCTTACAGAATTTCACTCTCTCTTACTATTGAAACTTGCGTGAGCTGGCATACAAAAATATTTTGAAAACGGATATACACTTGTTGACTACCATCTGTTTCAAGACATTTTCAGGGTGTGTGCCGTTATTAGAACGAACGACCGACGCGGCGTTCACTGTCGTTGTCAAACGGCCACTGGCTGTCATGTAGTCAACGTTTTCAAAATTATTTTAGTTACTATACCATCGCATCATAGTATGGTACACAGCTGCAGAAAATGAAGGTGTGTAGATCGAATTGCATTCGGTTCTCTAGGAACATATCCAGTCTACAGCAGTCACAGCAATAGCAATAACGCCGAGTTTTGGGGGCTGTAGAGGTCCATCAAAACTTAAATAAGTCATCTTATAGTCAGTTTTATGTTAGGAAATCACTTAAATAGGTAATCAAAAGAACGGAGTTTCATTATGTTATTGTTTACTGAAATTACAGAATAATTAGACTTTTTGTATACAATAAGTATTCCTTTTTACTCACAATAAAACTTACTGCTCTGTGCACAAATTTTAAATTTCATAAATACTAATCTAGTCATATAAGCTCTTCTATTCCGGGTACTTTTGTCGCCGCCAATTTGGTGAGCATACGTCCTTCTAGGGCGACTTGGTCGAGCTGTACCACCATGAATATCTTTCGTCACTCTAATTTCATTCATCCTCTTAACATGTCCAGACCACTGAAGCGTTCCTTTTTCAATTTATATTTCATCTGTGTAAAAATCAGTTTGTGCATAAAATAAACAAAGAAATCTTGAAATGAAATATGAAATATATTTATTTATGTAATGTAGGTATAACAGATACACTTATTACAGGTCAGTTTCAATGTAATATAAGCTTATAAGTAATTAAATAATCTTACCTAATCAAATAGAGACAGACAGTCAGACATGAGGGTAGTTGCTGGCGTCCGTATGCTGTGCGAGGAGGTCTAGAAGGTCAATCTTACCCAATCAAACAGAGACAGACACGAGGGTAGTTGCTGGCGTCCATGTGCTGTGTGAGGAGGTCTAGACGGTCAATCTTAACTCAATCACATAGAGACAGACACGAGGGTAGTTGCTGGCCTCCATATGCTGTGTGAGGAGGTCTAGACGGTCAATCTTACCCAATCAAATACAGACAGACACGAGGGTAGTTGCTGGCGTCCATGTGCTGTGTGAGGAGGTCTAGACGGTCAATCTTAACTCAATCAAATAGAGACAGACACGAGGGTAGTTGCTGGCCTCCATATGCTGTGTGAGGAGGTCTAGACAGTCAATCTTACCCAATCAAATACAGACAGACACGAGGGTAGTTGCTGGCGTCCATGTGCTGTGTGAGGAGGTCTAGACGGTCAATCTCCATCAGCAGGTCACAAGCCTGGATCTCGGCCGAGTGCTGCATGTCGAAGGTGACCACATCTCTCACTAGCGGCAGAAGGGTATCCATGTTTTCTACCTTCCATTCCTCGGCTATTTCACCTTCTAGTTGTCTGGGAGATTAAGAAAAACAGGGTTAGAAATTCGTGGTTTGAAGTCAATAAGTATGTTTAATCAACATCCATGTCCATTAATCAATCAATGTTTAAAAATAACTTTATTCTTTTCTTTATAAGCTGACTGGTGAATATATATTATATTTTAACCAAAAATTGTGGACTATATGACAAAAATGCACATGATTCGACATATTTTTATTTTCAGCACTTTCAAACCACCATATCAAACTATCACACAATATGGGTACAATATTAGTAAATATTAAGCTTAAACAAAATTTTGTTAGAGTCAAGTGTGTCCTCCAGTTAAACGGTTGTTTTTGGATATGTGAAAAAACCCACAGTAGTAGTATGTATAACGAAGTTAAAAGGAAAACTGTCACAACTAAGCAGGCTTTACAAGTTAACGAGTATAGATCATGCCAAAATTTTAGTCCACTTTAAACATGGGACAATGCGCATCGGCAGGAACAAAATGTATGGGCCATTCTTCGGAAGAGCAACTTCCGAACGGGCTAGAAGATTAGTGCGATCTGCATTGGATGCCAAACTATAAAATGTACTTGGAGAAGAAGTCCGCATAATGTGTAAGGCAACTACAGAACCCTACATTGCGCATGGCCTAACACGCACTTGGCTGGTTTTTTTTTTTCAGACCTCGCTTGTTGATTAGAATTTGTCATCTCTGATAAATTGATATTTAAAATCGTATGCATTGTAACCATTGTATCCATATTAAGATCAACATTTAGTTCCAAATTATAAAATCACACTACCCACTTCCAATCTCTGCTAATCAATGATTCAATTTGAATTTGTTGTTTTCAACTAATTACCTGACATATTCATGGCCCCAATCTCCAACATTGGACATGGTCCCAAGAAGGCAGTACTTGAGGCACTCCTTCTTCTCTGCAGCATCCTGTTAAAATAATTGTTTTATGAACTTAATACAAGTAATAATTATAAAACGGCTACTAACAATTATGTTTTTTTTTTTCAGTTATTGTGAATATAACATATCACAGCATTCAATTCAAATTGAGATCTGTCTAGAGAACACAAAATTACATTCCATTATTTTTGTTATGGAATCCAAATTATGATGGTATCTAGATCAATACAGGGTGTTGATTTGGTCTACAACTTGCGTAACATGAATATTAGTATATATACATGATGCTTATCCAAAAACACAGAATTAAAAAAATCTATACCACTTTAAGGCGTGCTACCCTTTTGTAAGTCCTAAAATTGTCATGATAAACAGTAACTAAAGCGTGGAGTACTAGTACTTGTCTACTCAAGTGCCCCTCTCTACCCCACCTTGCTCTGCGTGTCCTGAGTCAATTTCGTCATGTCTGTCGCACAATAGACATTTTTAGCCTTGCCCAAAATATAGTAAATAAATTTTCGAAAAAAAAGTATTCTTTTTCATCATCAGTATTAAGAATATAGCCTACCCTGTGACGGAAGTTGCTGACCAAATCAACACCCTGTTTATCTTATAGTCACATTCTACCTAATTTCTTTGATTTGAAAACACCTTTGATACTGAGTTTGGTAATATTTTGATGGATGACCAATTTTATTGATGGAAGTATGGAATAAGAGTAAACATTAGTACACTTACTGGGGCGCCACTGACTCCCATCGCCAACACTGATACAACATCAGCACAGAACTTCTTTGTCTTAGCATCAGATATTTTCTCATAGACCTCTTTGAGAGCAGGATAATGCTCTCTCAAAAACTTCAATGGCTTGGGTACTGAGGTCATAGACGTCGTTGATGTCCTAATGAGGTTGCTCAACATTTGCAGAGCAGGGAAGTATAGATCTACATCATCACCCTATAAAAAACAAAATATCATTGTCAGAGAAATCATTATAACCTAAATTTAATAATAAATCTGATTAATGTTGAACAATCACTTACCACAAGCTTTTCCACGAGCATATTAAGCTCTTCTTGAAGGCGTTTATCTTCTTCAGACTAGAAAAGTACAAAATGATTTGATAATTATGTATTGAGCTAAACGGAGTGTTATGTTCACAAACAATAGGTATTTTTACAGTACTAAAGAAATTTCTTACCAAATCATCGGTAGTAGGTGCCGGTTCGGTCTTTTTAGTTTCTTCTGGTTTATTTTTCACCGTCATTTTGGGTTTAGAATAATTTTAAAATATTAACAAATCCACACAAATGAGATGACTTTCGGAAATTTGACAAGTCACACACTCACGTCTGACGGAGTCGTTCCGATTTGCGCTTCATTATACATCTGTGTGTTGACGCGATTTGATCGTTCCGTTTTGTCAAACTGCACAAGTTTTATATGTTTACAACCTTATGAAATCAAATCATTTATTTTATAAATAAAGGTATTTTTTAATGAGTGGCGCAAAAGTAATGTCATAATTTGAATTGGCTGCCATTTTGTTATAAATGAAAAAATAACAGCTCTATTTTCATAAAAAGTTTTATTTGAAAGTGTAAAATTGATGATATTTCTTGGAAAAAATTATATCGCTCAAATGGCCACCTCCCGAGCTGATGCATAATTGCGCTCGTTATACAGCATTTTAAATTGTTGCTCGCAAAACATCTGGCTATCTGGCAGCAAATTGGCGATTTCTTCTTCAACGTTATCTTTCAAGACCTGCAAAGTTTTAAACGCGAGATTTTAAAAAGCCTCAAATGAAGAAGTCTGGTGCTATTATATCTGGCGATCTGGACGGCCAGTATAAATCTCCAAAACGAGAGATCAAAATTTGTCAAATAAGCAAAGTACACCTAATCAACACAAATGTCGTTGAATTTGCTATTTATGAATAAAGCAAACCTTCTCGATTGAAACTTCAAAATTATACCAAGTCTACTATGCGAGCACGTACGCGTCGCGTCGGTTTGATAAATTTGACAGATAGAATCGATACATTCTAAACGATAACCCTTATTGCAATGAAAAAAGAGTTACATTTTTATTTATAAAGTTCATGCTAGTTCATGCTTTAAATGGCTATCTGGGTAGCTACAAGATATCTATATATATATATATATATATCTTGTAGCTATAACGGTTCTGGTCATATATATATATTTATGAAAACGTACAAGAAAACGTATTTAGGAGACTAACTCCAGCTTTTTGAGCGGTTTCGCTTTGTGAAAAACCCGCATTTTTCTAAAGTTATTCAACAGAACCGTATTACCAATGTATTGTGTATGCTGCGATCGCAAAATTTCCATTGATTTTTTAATTAAAAACTCCATTGGAAATTTTGCGATGGCAGCATACACAATACATAAGTAATAAGGTTTTCTTGAATAAATATTGAGTGAATTTGGAATTTAAGTGTTCTGTTAACCAGATTAATTAGAGAAAGGCGGGTATTTCACTATCCGGCTGCAATACCGCTCTTAGTTAAAACAGAACACTTATATTCAAAATTTACTCAATAGTTCCTCAATAAAACCTTCTACCTATGTTTTGTGTAAACTTTCATTGCAAAGTTTCCATAGGTCTATGTAAATTTGAATTTAAAACATTAAAGTTCAAATTTACAGAAACCAATGGAAACTTTGCTATGGAAGCATAAGAGCATACACAATAACATAGGTAAAAAGGTATTATTGTGGAACTATTGAGTAAATTTTGAATAAAAGTGTTCTGTTTCGATTATTTAGAAAAAGGCGGGTTTTTCATGTGTTTTCTTATTCTTCAAGCCCTGCCGATAAACGCGAATTTGGCGCGTTTTATACGATTTTTTCTGGAACTAAGAACAATCAGACTAAAGTTGAAACTTGACAGTAGACTGTAACCCTAATCGTCTTTCTTGGAGAGACCCTAAAGGCAGAGAATATAAAGTATTACTACGTACTAAAGGTATGATATGCCTGATATTTTTACATTGTTCTATTGTTTTAAAACCCAATACAATTATTTAATGATTGATATTATTTCAAAGTAATTCTTAATTAATATTTAAGTAAACGTTTTAATATTATTGTGGTGATTCAATTTAGATGACAAATCTACTATTTTAGGAACAAATAGGTCATTGAAAAAGCATTTATTAGGTAATTGATAAAATCACACCCATAATTTAATAAGTAATCATATTGTGACACGATGGTTGATAAGGACGCAACTGGGCACTCGCCTAGACAGCGGGTGCCCTAGAAAGAGGGTACGGGAGTGTTGTAGAAAGAAGCAAGTGTTTTCAAAATATTCTGGAAGGGTTGCGACGCCTGTGAACTTAGCATTCATGTCGTAGGTACGCTATGAAGTCTAACTTAGTGGTTATAAACCCATTGGAATAACTGAAATATTGATTCGCTACAAACTCAGCACTCTATTTCTCTCTCCGCAGTCCCTATACTCCTCCGCGGAATCTGGGGCACACACTAGGCTCTTCTGTCCATGGCCAGCGAGGTGAGCTCTGATCATGTCATCTTTTTCTCTTCGGTCTCTTTCAAAACGGACCTCTTCCACGCCTGAGTGGAATCTCCAAACGGCTTCTAATTCAAGGCCACTTTAGGTATACGGTCTGCAGGTCTTCGTAGAATCATCGCCATTTTAAATTCGCTCCTTGATTTCTTGGGCACCGGGTTTCTGGTTTGTCACCGTCCACAACTCAACATTGATGATGGTCTTGGGCCAAATGTCTCTTCAGGATGACCCTCAAAGATCAACCTTTCAATATACGAGTACTAAGTGCGTACGCTTTTAATACATAATAAGCTTTCAGAAAAAAACAAAGCGCTAAAATGGTAGAGCCTGACCTTAGAGCAACGCGGACCTACCGTGACAAACAATTCGCGGCTGCTGCTGAGTACGGAACCCTAATATCTTAACCCTAAAAAGTAGTGTCTGTACATTGAATATTTTTGCGAAATTTAGAATGAAACAATTGGTCTTGCACTGAGGCCAAAACTGCAATTTTTAGAATTTTGTCTGTCTGTATGTTACGTTTTAACTCGAGAACAACTCAACGGATTTGGATCCGGTTTTCTTTATTATCATCGTAGTTACGCTAGTTTTTCCAGTGAATCGTGGCACAACTTTACCTGATACGAGTTGGGTACCGAAAAATGAAATATTTCCATACTCGTGTTAGATAATGTTGCGCCACGATTCGCGGAGGTACGTGTTGTAAAATAACTGCCAAACCGAAAACTGTCGATACTACTCAAGGATTGAAAGACACTTCCACGCGAGCGAAGCTGCGGGCGAAACCTAGTAACTGCATAAATTGGGAAAAATAATAGGGATGCCTGAAATGGAAATTTGGTATCTTGATCGATGATAGCCCAGACCAGCATTTAGGCACATTACGGTGCATACAGTGATGTTCTAATTTAAGAGATGGCCAGGAAGTAATCTTAAACAAAAACCGGCCAAGTGCGAGTCCGGCCTCACCCTTTTAGGGTTCCGTACATATGACCAATTATTTCAAACTACATATTTATTTAATTTTAGGGAATGCTCTAATTCTGTCAGACATAAAACTGCAAAATTAAGTTGGTTGAGTATTCGGAGACGTAACCCTAAAACTACATTATAAATAGGCGTTTTTAGTATTTGTTGTCTAAATACAGCATATGGTACCTACATAATATACAGAAATTTAAAATTAATAACTGCTTTGGCCTTAGACGCCGCGCCGTAACAAAAATGGTCTAAAATGGGAACTTTGATAGGGGCTATCAAAGTTGCCATTTTTAGACCATTTGGGGAGCCATTTTTTATTTTTAAAGATAAAAAAAATTAACAATATAAACTCTACTTAATGAGCTCTAGACACGCCACATGTTAGGGTAAGAAAAAAAAATTAAGTACATTTTAAATTCAAAATTCGGTTTTGGGTCAACATTTTACACAACATATAAAAATTTCAGGTTTCTATCTTATTCCGTCTAAGAGCTAGAGACCCGTGACATACAGACAGACAGACAGACGGACAGCGGATAGTGTCATTAATAGGACTTCGTTTTGCCCTTTGGGTAGGGAACCCTAAAAATATGGTTTTAGATTAGTATACTTACATTACCTGATCACAGTCATTTATCGCAAACGGTGACCGGATTTTCAGCTAGCCTACTTCAAATTGAATCTGCACCCATGGACATCTAACTAGGGTTGCCAGATCCGAAAATAAGTTTTCCTGAAAGAATCCTTGACTCAGCAATAAATTTCCTGACATTTTGGCAAAAAAGTATCTTATTTTAACCCATATGTACTCAACTCAATGTTTTTTCGTAAAAAAAAAATATTTTTTCGTTTTATTCTAAGTCCAATTATCGTAAAAATGAGAAGGTAAAATCCGTCAGCTGTGAAAGACTGGAAGAACTGAACAAAATTTGCTTTTTTGTGTTTGCAATTCAAGCACAAAATGCTAACGTCGAACGAGTGTTTTCATTAATGGATGCGCAGTGGACAAAGGAGAGAAATAGACTGTCTGACACAGTTCAATCTGAAGAACACATCATGTGAAGACTTTCATAAAATTGTTATGAAAGACCAGCAGTTCCTGAAAGCTATATCTAGTAATAAAAAGTACGAGGATCAGATGAATAATTAATTAATCACATTGGTTGTTAATTATTGGATTTCATTCTTTGATTTAATTTAATTACTTATATTTTTCTCTTTTCTTAAAATTCCTGACGATTTCCAATTTTGTCTGTTTCCCTGACAGGCATCTAAAATTCCGGACATGTCACGAAAATTCCTGTCATCTGGTAATCCTACATCTAACGCCATCTTAGCCCCAAAATTCATCCAGTAATTTGGGCGTTATTAAACAGTATTTGATTGGCTAGTAAGTAACATGAAATCCATATCGTTACTTTGGCATCGGATATTTTTCCCTGTTAGAATATATTCCTAACTAAAGGTGGGCAGATCAACACTACATAATTCATTTGAATCATTTATCATAATTCACTCTATCTTTTATTTCAGTTCATAAATAAATATGTTCTATAAAATAATACAAGGACTGTTGAATTGTTGATGCTCTAAAGCTAAAGATACATATCGCTATAAGATAAACTAATATATTCGAGTATCAGCAAAACTATACCATATGTCTACTTGTCGCTTTTATGTATGAGTGTTAGAGCATAATACTCAAAGTATGAGAGATTTGTTCTCCTGTGCATCGAAACTAAATGGTTTCAAGTTCAAGGATCCGTGAATTCCGTGATTTGCTTTAGTAACTACCAGGCACCCGAGTAGGCGGGTCGGGTTGCATTTCTTCGAAATCTGTGAATACTAAATTAACAAGCATACGTCACTGAAAAAAATATTTGTACCACACTACTATTTTTTTATAAGAGTAATAACACCTTCTGTTAATAAAAACAATTTAACTCAAACTAATAGAGATAATAAGAATCATTTTCGCCCATATTTTAAGGACAATGTACCGCACTAGGAATTTTCCTAAATTAGTATTCAAACCTCAACAGAATGTTAAGAATGCAACAGCTATAAAATGCGAAAGAAATGTAATTACTATAAAAGAGTTACCCCGTGCGAGATCATTGCCCTTTATTGGAACTAAGCTAGACCTTTTTTCTGCCGGAGGAGGATCGAAGTAAGTGTCCAGTTTTAGTTTACAATAAAGCCGATTCTGAAGGCTTTAATTTTAGTTTTAGTGCTGTCAAAACTAAATTTTCTCTGATACAAAATAGCCCTTCAGAGTTAGGATTAGAAGCTAGATTTCTTTGTAAAATTTTAAGCTTTGGCAGCACTAAAACTATAATTAAAGTCTTCAGAAGCATCTTGAAGAAAACACTCTTGAACACAGTTTCACTTATTGTTTATTTCTCCACACACGCCTTTTCACTTATTGTTTATTTCTCCACACAATACCCTGTGTTTTGTGTGGGGAGATAAACAATAATAGTGAAACTGTGTAGGTACAAGGATGTTTTCTTCAAGATGCTTTCCAAGTTTCACCAAGTGCAGACTATCGCAAGTATATAATACCTGATTGATTACCATTTTAAAGGGTTCCGCGTAGTACCTAAAAGGTACAAAAGGAACATTTATGGTGAGACTCCGTTGTCCGTCCGTCCGTATGTCACAGCCTCATAACTTTAGCACCGTTAAAGATAAAGAAAAATTGCATTAATTTTCCCACGTAACGAGGTGTAAAAAAATATGAATAATTTGAAATTGTTCAAGATATTTCCAAAACAAAAGTGTTAACGTAAAGATTACAGGAAAAATAAAGCGGTTGAGAAATTCACCAAAAAAATTACAAAATAAAATTTATCATTCACTATACGGAACCCTAGGTACGCGATTCTGACTCGCACTTGGCCGGTTTTTTTCTCTGCTATTTTGAAATAAGTTAACATTTACTACCTACGTCTTCTTTTGAACTTCACCTATAAAATTTTAAATTTGTGGATATATTAATAATTTGCAATATTCCGCTAAACACTCTTACCATGCTATTCAAAATGCAGACTCAAGCACCGCCTGCCGTCCCGCATAAAACATGCACAAGTAAAGCAAGCGGTACGAGCACAAAATAAAGCAATCTTAAATAACAAGCAAGAAAACTTATCAAATACATTTTTCAATCAATTTTATAAAATTTTAAACGAATGTTTTGGGCAATTAATACTAATTTTGGGCTATTTCGTCAATGTGTCAATAAACAATAATAATTTGGCCAAGTGCGAGTCGGAGTAATGCACAAAAGGTTCCCTACCCCCACATAATACGGGTACGGAATCCTGGTAAATAACTACAATATAAATGCCAAAGCAACATTAAAGCGACAAAAAACAAGGCGCTAAAATGTTAGCGCCTGACAAACAATTCGGCACCCTCTCAGAATGGAACCCTTATTTTTATGTATGTATATTTATGTATGTTAACAATCTGATCAAATTTAAAACTTATATGTATTACAGCTTTTAAGATAGAGCTGAAACAAATAACGTAGAAAAAATGCAAATGGGTTTGCCGTGATAGAGGCCACGTTTTTCTTTGAAAATTTCAACTAGCTACAACTATAACGGCTGAAGCTGTAGGTAAACCCCAAAGACAGAGGGTAGATAGCGGAGGCTGAGTAACAGTTTGGCAACCTTCCAGTACGGAACCCCAACAAGCTGATTTTTAGGAATCAGTTATTATAAATCATATTTTAGGGATCAATTATGTATGGCACGATCAAGGGTGGATCTTAGGAGGCAGGCAGGGATCATGGCGACATCAAACACACGCGTGCAAATTCCTATTTCGACTAAGTTGTTCCAAAACAGAAGATAAATTTCAAAGATAACTGCACGAAAGAATCAGTAGGTACTCGACAATAAGTACTTTTTGACAGGAGAGTTGTGTCGTGAAAAGAACTTTAGGATAAGCTGACTTGATCTGCGCATTTGTTGACATAGATATTTGATTTTTAGGGTTCCGTACCCAAAGGGTAACCAACGGGACCGTATTATTAAGACTCCGCTGTCCGTCTGTCACCAGGCTGTATCTCATGGACCGTGATAGTTAAATAGTTGAAATTTTCACAGATGATGTATTTCTGTTGCCGCTAACAACAAATACTAAAAAACAGAATAAAATAAATATTTAAGGGAGCTCCCATACAACAGACATGTTTTTGGAACATGGTACGGAACCCTTCGTGCGCGAGTCCGACTTGCACTTGGCCGGTTTTTATTTATAACGTTTTTAATCGTTGATTTTTTGTTACTACTTATTAAGATAAGTTTATTTTATTAGTATTGCCAAATTTTGTCTGTCTGTATGTAATATGTATCTATGTTCCGTTTTAAGAGCGGTTTCGCAGCCGGATTGTGAAAACCCCGCCTTTTTCTAATTAATCGAAACAGAACACTTAAATTCAAAATTCACTCAATAGTTATTCAACAAAACCTTATTACCTATGTATTGTGTATGCTGCCATTGCAAAGTTTCCATTGGTTTCTGTAAATTAGAATTTCAAAATATTTTAAATTCCGAATTTTTGAAGGTTAAGGAAGATAAGATTTTGTTGAATAACTATTCTGTTTCGATTAATTAGAAAAAGGCGGGTTTTTCACAATCCGGCTGCGAAACCGCTCTTAACTCGAGAACCACTCAACGGAGTTGAATGCGGTTTTCTTTATTACCATCATCGCAGTGACCCTGGTCAACATACAGGGTGACTTTTAATGTAACCCCGATATTTAATAGATTGTTGAAGAATAAAACCTGGTTTCATAGTAACCATCCAAAATTCATTTCATTAATAAAAAAAAAAGTTTTAGCCATGAAATCAAGATCACCAGACAATTATATCGCGCGAAGTTATTTTTATTATTGATTCCGCTATTTTGAACTTGTTGCTTAAGGGAATGGCCAGCATAACCATCAATTATGCAATCCAGACACATTTTTTAATAAAAAAAAATATACTTCTAATTTTAATTGCTTTTAAATTTAGCATGTCTACTACTAACGTTTCTAATTAATCTTTAAAATTATTGGGGTTTGGTTAAAAGTCAGTTAAAAGTCAACCAGTATAGGCTATAAGGGGTGTTGATAAAATAACGCCCAATCCGAAAACGGGGCAGACATTGAATAAATGCGGGCGGAGCCGCGGGTGAAAGGCTAGTACTTCTATAAAAGCGTAACGTAAGTGATTAACTCATTAAATTTGAAACTCTGATGATAAATGCGTTAATTTTAAATTGACAGTGTTTTTATTATTTTGAAATGCCAGCAAATCTTGATCCTTATTTAGTACGGGGATCTTATTATACCTACTGACATACCTAGTTTGTAAATATATCTGGGAAGAAACTCGTAAACCCACGTTTCACAAACGCTATTTTACATCCCAACGTTACAGGGGATGTACACGAACTATCGTCATATTTATTTATTTATTAATTTATTTATTTATTTATTTATTTATTTATTTATTTATTTATTTACAACTTACTTAATATTCTGGAAAAATGTAAGCTTTTAAGGCGATATGCGAAAAAATACGGGTGTTTCTTTTCTGTGTATTTCAGGAAATACACGGAAAATTATAATCAGTTTCTGGTATTTGCATTTTGACTATATAATCTAGGGTTTTGAAATTGGAAAACATGTTTGGATAAATTTTCCTCGATAGAAATAATTGTTGAAATAAGGTCTTCAAACACACTTTTTCTCCTCGTTTGACGAATAGGAACCATATACAGAACTCAAACATATTTTATTAGGTGTGTTTCAACAATATCCAGAGATTTGATATTTGAAATTTTACTAGTTATTTTAGTTTTTTTAATAAAAATATAAAACCAACTTTTTTCCCTTTTGCCCTGAATCCGCCCCTCTCGCACTGCGCGATTTTTCGCTTGGAGTGACAGTGACAAAAATAAAATTCGCATAACCTCTTAAGAGCGTCGCTTTTATTGCAGTGTTGTCAGTAAGCGTAAGCAAGTGTTTACTATCCAAATAAAAAAGTCGCTAAAATAATATATACCTACTCATATCAATCTCAATATAACTTAACAAAGAACCTTTCTTCCTAAGTAAAATACCTATTAACCTTATCTGCTCGTAAATAAATATTGTATTGATTGATTGTTGATTGATGTTGATTGATATTTTGTTTACCGTCTCTCTAGATTGCATGAATATATCGACATGCGCCATAAGCAACTGGGCGCTATTTTCTGTGAAAAGTTAAATGGCGCTGAGATAGTGTTTGTAAGTGACCCACAACTAATGAAGACACTCTTTTTGAAACTTGAAGGAAAATTTCCAAGGCATATTTTGCCAGAACCTTGGAAGTTGTACGAAAAAATTTATGGATCGAAAAGAGGTCTTTTCTTTATGGACGGAGAAGAATGGTTAGTTAATAGAAGAATAGTAAATAAACACTTGCTTCGAGAAGGGTGTGAAAGTTGGCTCGAAGGGCCCTTGAAAGCAACGATAACTAAGTTCATTAACAAATTAAAGGCCAGTATCGAAAATGGAGACACAAAACCTGATTTGGAAACCGATCTTTATAAACTCACAACTGATGGTAAGTTATGGTTACCTATCCTAAGATTAAGGCGCTCTTGTCCCAAAATCAGTAATTCGAAAGTCAAACAGAACTTTCAAATATCGTCTAAAACTTCTAAAAAAAATACGCAATATAGTTCAAACCTTTATCTAGGTCTTCCACGCATGTTACACGATCAGATAAACTTTGCTCGATAGAAATAATTCACGAACACAGCATGTAATAAGACCTTTCAAATCATGCCATTTCCATAAATTCACTCTTTTATGAACGAAACATATCTGGTAATATTGCTCTTTAAATTTTCTAGGTCGACCACGTAAGTGGGTTTTAATAAACATATCCCTTATTTTTAAACAATTTAAAAACCGATAAAAACAACGAAAAAGTACAAAAGTGTGGTAATTTTCTTTACTCCTTACACGTAAAGAAAAAGACAGAGAGTCACTCTTCTGGGATAAGAGCGCCTTAAAACATTATGCGTTACTTAGCGGACACGCCACAGCGTTGCTCGGCGTGGATCTTGTTTTTCACGGTTACGTAGGAATTTCCTAACATCCCTTCTAAGCGGACATCTACGCCATACAAGGAACCTACAGCAGAAATTTCATGTTCCTATAGATCCAGATGTTTGGTCTGATAGACAGACAGACTACATACAGACAGGGTATTCATTTATAAAAATAATTAAATTTAAAAATTATATCGTCTAATAATAAGTATATCGTCTCGGTACACCCGCGTTTTACCGACGATTATTACGTCCCAACGCGATGAATACGGTCAGCTCTATCGCCGTACTTCGGACACAAGCTTTTTAGGGCATGTAGGTTCCCTTACGATATTTTCCTTCACCATTCAGCAAGTGGTAAGAACAATTACTATGCACATAAATTCCGAAAAACTAATTGGTGCATGCCCGACCGGGGATCGAACCTGGATCTCAAGATTGAGATGCTAGCGTACTGTTAAGTATAATTAGCATAAGAGATGAACATGATTGTAACAGCATGTAGGATGAACACGTGAAAGTGCTGCCCCTAGCGAATAAAATGTGTAACTCTCTCTCTGCCTGCTTGTGGGACCGAATGGAGTCCAGTCATGTAATTATTTACAATAAATGAATATCCAAAGAATATGTGCACTCATTCCAATAAACATTAACAGGTTATGGGCCCAGGACTTCCAGGATTAAGCCAGATGGCAAAGATTAACAGTAGCAAGTGAAACAGTGTGAAAAACAAAAATCAAAGAAATTTTTACAAGGAACCATAATGGCGTCGGCGTCGTCAAACATTGCGAATTACGGAACTTTACCTGTATTTAATGGAGAAAACTTTTCAAGCTGGTTATTCAGAATAAAAAGTTACATGGAATTTAAAGAATGCATTGAAGCATTGTCACCGAAAGTTGAATTCAAGACAAATGAAGAAAAAGAATCCTATAAGAAAATGGACGCCAAGGCGCGAAACATTATTGTGCAATCTTTATCTGACAGCCAACTGGAATACGTAAAAGACGAAGGAACAGCAAGTAACATGATGAAAAAACTATGCGAAGTTTATGAAAGAAAAAGCACGTTAACGAATATATATCTACGCAAAACACTTATTGGGATGAAGTGCAAAGAAAACGAAAATTTAAAGGACTATTTTTACGAATTTGACAAAATAATAAGGAAAATAGAAGATATTTCAAAGATGGAAGAAACTGACAAAGTTATGTATCTTCTTATGTCATTGCCACAATGTTATCAGCCCATCATCACAGCCATGGAGACATCTACAGAAATATTAACAATGGAGTATGTAAAAAGTAAATTATTAGATGCTGAATTAAAAATCAAGAACAGAGAGCAAAATCACACAACATCATACAGTTACACAGCGCTGCAAAATAAAGAATGTTTTAACTGTGGACGACCAGGACATATTGCAAGAGAATGTCGCAACATATTTAGAGGAAGACAAGCTAGTGGAGGACGAGTTCAGTCACAAGGTATATTTCAAGGACAAGGACAATTTCGAGGTCAAGGACAAGGGCATAGACAATTTCAAGGACGAGGACAATTTCATGCACAAGGAGGACAGTTTGGACATGGACGAGGACAATTTGGTAATCGAGGCAGAGGACAATATCAAGGTAGAGGACGAGGACAAAGACAAGGCTTTTGGAATCAAGCGCAAGCAGCAGTCGAGGAAGAAGATGAGGAAAGATATAGCTTTTTAACAGGTATTGAAGAGAATTGTAATATTGTAGGCATTAATATAATAGAATGGGTTATTGATTCAGGGTGCACCGAGCATTTAATACAGCAAAGTTTTGAACCATACATGAGTAATATTCACAAATTAGATAGGGAAATGAGAATTTATTTGGCCAATGGGGAATTTATAACGGCTACTAAAAAGGGTACTATAGAATTGAGATGTAATGGTAGTGAAGTGTCAATAGAGGCAATAATTGTGGAAAATTTGCAATTTAATCTGTTATCTGTCAAAAAGGTTATAGAAAGCAACTGCAACGTTAAGTTCAGTAAGAATTTGGTGGAAATTTTTAATAATGGAACCATGGGAAAGTTAATCGGTAAAAGTACAGGAAAACTATTTACTATGGAGATGGAAATTTGTTCTGAAAATGTATTATTACACGAATGTCATTCAGACTTATGGCACAGACGTCTAGGTCACCTGAACGCGAACTACTTAAGAATGATGAATCTACCAACGGGTGAAGGAACATGCAGTCCCTGTAAAATGGGTAAGTCTACTCGTTTACCATTTAACCCAGTACCAAAGCCGAGGTCATACCAGATAGGAGAACTTTTGCACACGGATGTAGCAGGACCGATGTCAACACCTGGAATTAACGGTGAGTTTTACTACCAGTTAATTATTGATGATTATTCACACTTCTGTGTTGTATACTTATTGAAACAGAAAAGCGAGGCTACAAGTAATTTACTTGACTATATAAGACAGTTGGAAACAGAGAAGGAAATTAGAGTAAAGAAGATAAGATGCGACAATGGTGGAGAATTCAAGAATCATAAAATAGAAAACTTTTGCAAAAACAGAGGTATTGTAATCCAGTATACTCAGCCATACTCACCTCAATCTAACGGAGTTGCTGAAAGAATGAATCGAACGTTGTATAACAGAGCCAGGACTTTATTGATTGAGACAAAACTTCCAAAGCATTTATGGGGAGAAGCAATAGCATGTGCTACATACCAGCTCAACAGATGCCCGTCTGCAGCTATAAATTTTCAAACACCGGAAGAAGTTATGTACGGAAAAGTAAATTTATCAAGATTAAGAGTATTCGGAAGTAAGGCATGGAAAATAATCTTACCAAGAGGAAATAAATTTGAAAAGAGAGCAATTGAAACACGAATGTTGGGATATTCATCGGCAGGATATAGATTATGGGATCCAAAAGACAATAAAGTGATATCTTCTAGAGATGTAAGATTTGATGAGAATGACTATGTATTTGAAGAAGAAAAGACAATAAAGGTAAACAATAGTTATCAATACTTTGAAGAAGAAGAGGAAGAAATTAAAAATGCAAATGAAAATACAAGAAGCCCAAGTGAAGCAGAAGGACAAATAGGTCAGAATAATGAAAAGGAAATGAACAAACAAGTGCAGCAAGAAACAGAAAATATAAAAGAGAATGAAACAGAAAAAGCCAATGAAGATGAAATAATAACAGAAAGAGAAAACAATATTCATCAATCAACTACAACAAGAACGGGAAGGTTAGTAAATGCGCCAAAAAAGCTAGACGATTATGAAGTTTATACAGCATATTGTTTACTCACTGGAGATCCAAAAGATTACAATGAAGCAATGAAAAGAAAAGAAGAATGGGAAGAACCAATAAAAAAGGAAATCAAATCACATGAAGAATTAGGAACGTGGGAAGTAGCAGATTTACCAAAGAATAAGAAAGCAATTGATACAAAATGGGTATTCAAGACAAAACAAAATGATGTTAAAAAGGCAAGACTAGTAGCGAAAGGCTTTCAAGAAGAAAATACATACAATTGCTATTCACCGGTAGCGAGACTTTCAACAGTTAGATTACTGTTAAGCCATGCAGTACAAGAAGATTTACATGTTAACCAATTAGACGTGCCTACAGCTTTTTTGAACGGAAACTTGGATGTAGAAGTCTACATAAAATGTCCACAAGGAATAGAAATACCTAAAGGAAAAGTACTTAAATTGAGAAAAGCTTTATATGGACTACGAGAAGCGCCGAAATGCTGGAATCAACGTTTTCATGATTTTATAATAAAACAAGGATTCACACAGTCAAAACATGATTGTTGTTTGTACACGAAAGATAAAATATGGCTACTCTTATTTGTAGATGATATTCTGACAACAGGCAAAGATCAAGGAATCATATCATTATTGAAGAAAGAATTTAATACAAACTATCTTGGAGAAGTCAGAGAATATCTTGGAATGGAAATTAAAAGGAAGACAAATTCTATTGAAATTAAACAAACAGAGATGATTAAAAAAGTTTTAATAAAATTTAATATGCAAGATTGTAGACCAATCGATACACCAATGGAAGCAAACTTCAGTGGAAGCTATACAGAACAAGAAATAATTAATGTACCTTTCAGAGAACTCATAGGATCACTTTTATACATTTCTCTCATCAGCAGACCAGACATCACATTTGCAGTAACATTCCTGAGCAGATATTTAGACAAACCAACAAGTCAACTATGGAAGGCAGGTAAGCGGATCTTACGATATCTCAAGAGCACCATTGATAAAGGTTTAGTATACACAAAGTCTAATGCACCAAAGAACATAGCAGCTTATTCAGACGCGGATTGGGCAGGTGATACCAATGACAGGAAAAGCACAAGTGGTTGTGCAATTTTTTACTGTAGTAACTTGGTTTCATGGTTTACTAAAAAACAGTCCACCGTAGCATTATCAACTGCAGAAGCAGAATACGTAGCAGGAGCTTTATCTGTAACAGAATTAATTTACATAAAAGGCATAGCAAGAGATTTTAACAATGTTAACATAGAGTCATACCTATTCATAGACAACCAGAGTACAATAAATATGATACAAAATAATGAAAATAGCAAACGAACCAAACATATAGATATAAAATATCATTATATTAAGGATGCTGTGAAAAATAACTTGATTAAATTGTCATATGTACCAACGAACAACAATATTGCTGACATTTTAACAAAATCACTATGTCAGAACAAACATACATATTTTTGTAACAAGCTAAATGTTGTTTAACTGCCAACTAATATAAAATAAAATTTAAATAAACATACTTAAATAAAGAAATCCATGTATACTTAAGATAATAAGATGGATAGTTCTATGTATAAGTACCTAATATATTTTGGTAATAATAATAATATACTTACTTAGATCTAAAAGAAACTTATGTAAAAGAAATTTGATTAAACTTTAAATGGGCAACATTAAATTTATGATAAATTAATGTTGAGGGGGAGAGAACTCAGAGAACCCTATTATTTTCAAAATATGTAACTAAAATATAGTTAAGTTTAGCTTATATTTTCTTATAACTGTTTCATGTACAAGTATGTATACAATTACAAGATAATGTTTTTTTAGTTAATGATTCAACTGGATGTTAATTTTATAACACTAATAGAACAAAACATGATCTTTGTAATTGAGGGGGAGTGTTAAGTATAATTAGCATAAGAGATGAACATGATTGTAACAGCATGTAGGATGAACACGTGAAAGTGCTGCCCCTAGCGAATAAAATGTGTAACTCTCTCTCTGCCTGCTTGTGGGACCGAATGGAGTCCAGTCATGTAATTATTTACAATAAATGAATATCCAAAGAATATGTGCACTCATTCCAATAAACATTAACACGTACTACCCTGAGCTACCGCCGCATCGCTTATAAACGGTGTGGTGTTTCAGTTTTATTAATTTCATCACTGATAAATTTCACCAGCTTTTAGCATCATTATTATAATCATCTGTTTTGAAGTGGATACTTCTTTGTTCGCATCTCGTATAGAGGAGCCTGTTCTCTTATAGAGGACTTGTACGTCACTTCCGGTAGATTATTGCGTTTTTTAATCGTTTATTATTTTTGATTTTATTAGTTATTATTATTATTATTCATGATAAGTTGATAAGCTAATGCTTATGATCAGAAGAGCAAAAAAAAACTGACTGAATGACATATTATTATGGTATGTTATAGCCGCCGCCATCGATTTCTGCGATTGAGTAAAGAGGCGACTTAAATTAAAACTCGATGCTTTTTTACAGGTGTTATATCAATATTATTGGGCACCGATTCATCACTTGAGGAAAGTCAATATTTTGATGATTTGCTAAGCGAATTTTCTGGAACGGTAAAAAATATATTCAAAACCACTACAGAGTTATACGGCTTACCAGTATCTTTATGTCAACAGTTCAATTTAAGAGCCTGGAGAAACTTTAAAGAAAGTGTTGATGGATCGATATTTTTAGGTAAGTACCTATATGAAATTAAAGTATGAAATTCAATCGAAAAATACAATTTGGGGACTAGAGATGTACCACCAACTATGAACTTGGCTAAAGGTACAGCTTGGCAAAAAAAAAAGTCTGACGCGGTGACAGGTGCAACCAATTATTTTGATTGACGTGACGGCAACACCCACGTAACTGTCGACTACTGTCAAGATAGTCTGTGCTTGTGTGTCATTCGTTCGATGCGACTAAGAGATATTGATCCGCAAAAAGTTTGCTTTTAGTGTTATGTAATTTTATTGATTTATTGATATATTAATTTATATGAATTACCTAGTTTGGTTGTCACTGATTTTCAGTAAATCAATTTTGAACGGATTTAACACTCGTTTTATTTGATTTTTACAAAAAGCCAACGTTTCAAAATGGAGTGGTGAACGGAGTGTGAAATCCGTTCAAAATTGTTTCATGTATAGTGCTCATAAAAACTTAAGAAAATATTATGAATTCTCCAAAGTCAATATTGCTATCGTTTGATTCAAAATCCTGAGTGAAACAAGATTAGGAAACGCCGACGTTGTTAACGAACGTACATGCTGCATACATGACTTTGAAAGTGTCTGCCTTGTCTGATGAAATAAAGTATCAAAATCATTAATTTTCACTACGGGGTGGTCATAATTATGTAAGGTAGGCGCGCCCTCATTTATTGCACACTCTATTTTGCCAAGCTGTAAACTTACAGATGGCCGATTAGTCCGTCACTGATTAATAAAAGAGGCCGAATAGCTCTCTAGAGTCCGGCCGGATAAATTAGTTTTCGACCGCCCTCCCTTGCAGTGCGTTCATAAAAGAACCCTTGGCGGGGTAGGAACACTCGTGTTGCAACGCTATGTACCTACCGGTATATGTTTCGTCGTGTAGTGGCACCTCGGCACTCACATTTATACTGTAAGTGGAACTCCAAACGTCATTTGACATTTTTAACTTAGATTAGTTTGAAGGAGGTTTGAAGCCTATACGAACCTTGCGAACCCGGGTTGGTGTCGCTAAACTGGTGTCAACTTTTACAACATCACGTCTGAGCCATAGAATTAGGATTTACTTTAAGTCTATGGTCTGGGTTCGCAAAGTTCGCAGAGGCTCCAAACGTCACGCCCTTGACATTTTTATGTAAAACTTCGTATCAACGCTATACAAGGTGACTTTTTGATCATCGTCCAAATTCATACTGGTGGCTTGGTAAGTGATCAGTATCTTGGATCAATAACAATTTTAGTGAAATTCGTAAAATGAAATTTCGACTCCCCATAGTGATTCACTCGGAACTGGAACTGAATTTATATGGGAAGCCGAAATTTCATTTTACGAATTTCACAAAAATTTCACAAAAAACCCCTAGTTTACGAGGGGAGGCTGAAAAGTAATCTACCTAACTATGAAAGAAAAGACGTAACTGGATAGTTTATATTTATTTTTCTATATAGTCCCCTGCTAATAAAATGCACTTATTACATTTTTCAAATATTGAATTTAAGCCATTAAAAAAAAATGTTTTCGGTTTGTCTTCAAAATAGTCAGAAACCGCTGCCTTCATTTCGTCATCGGTCATAAACCTTCGTCCCCTGAGGTCTTTCTTGAGAAGTCTAAACAGAAAATAGTCACAGGGGGCTAGATCTGGACTATAAGGGGGGTGGTCAATGGTTTCGAAGCCATTGTCTTTAATTGCTAGCTTTGTTGTGCGTGCGGTATGCACTGGTGCGTTATCGTGCAAAATCAGAATTCCGTTGCTTAGTTTACCTCGCCGTTTTTCTTTTATTGTCTCTCTTAGTTGATATAATAAGTTTGAGTAATAATCAGCATTTATTGTAGTTTTCTTCGGTAAATAATCTATGAGCAAAATCCCTTCTGTGTCCCAAAAGATTGTAGCCATAAGTTTACCGGCCGATGGACAGACCTTGAATTTCCGAGGCGGCTTCTCATCCTTAAATTTCCACTGTAACGACTCTTGCTTACTTTCCGGGTCCCATTGTCGAATCCAAGTCTCATCACATGTTACAATTCTAGAAATTATTTCTTCCTCTTTCCCTCGACTCATGTCCAAAAACTCTTCGCAACATTTGACACGCCTCTCCATGTCAAATGCAGTCAACATTCTAGGGACCCAACGTGCACTAACCTTGGACATGTTCAAATGCTCATGAATTATTTCATTGACTCGCTCTTTACTGACGCCCACATCTCTAGCTATCTCCCACTGCTTCACTCGTCGGTCCTCTAATATAATTTTTTTCACCCTGGCTACATTTTCATCGGTAACGGCCGAAACTGGTCTTCCGCTACGAGGATCATCTTCGAGGCTCTCACGACCTAATTTAAACTGCCTTGACCAAAACTTTATTACAAATTCGGAAGAACACGAACTGCCAAACACACGTAACATACGCTGTCTGATCCCCGAAGGCGTATTCCCTTCTTTAGTCAAAAACTTAATCACCGCACGCTGCTCGATTTTATCCATTTTCACTTTTTCTACCGACATGTTTGAAACAATTGTAGGAGACAAATAAACGTCATGCAATAAACAAATGAATGTAATACATTTTGAAAATAGAATAACAAACGAATATAAATCCATACCAGCCAGCATTATTTTTGTATATATTTCTGACCAAGGAGATTACATGTCAGCCGCCCTACGTATGAACGCGCCCCTGTAACGTCGCTGTCGTCGCGGGCGAAGATTGAGTTACTCTAGGCCGACTAAAAATGTTTTTTATTTACCTATTCATTTTCAGCTCAAGAACTAGTAAAAGAAATGTTGAAGAATCAAAATAAAAGTAACGGATTAATAAATAAATTGTGCGAAGACCAAGTTCCTGACGAAACTATAATGCGAATTGTTGCTGACTTCGTCATAGCAGCGGGAGATACGGTAGTAAAAAGTGTTATTTATAGCTCAGCCCCCAGGCCACCATCAAGGTGACTTTAAGTAAGTCCGAAAACAGATATTTAATTGGATAAGTAAAAGGTGCCACAAAACTCCATTGGTTTTTTCCCTATCATATGCATACACAACACAGGGGGAAAACGATGATAACGATTGTTATGCGACAGCCTGGGGCTCTACTGCGTAATTCTCATTTGTATCAACTTCAAGCAAATGCATGCGAAATTCAACGCGTGCAAAAGAGATGGCATGTTAGGCGGGCGTTGTCGCACGCACGTCAAATTTCAATCTCAAGTTGATGTTGATGAAAATGAGAATTACGCGGTAGACCCACTGTTTTGTATTATTTACTTTTTTATTTGATTTTAGACTTCCTTCACTACGCTGTGGACCTTATTTCTACTCTCAAAAAACAGAGGAGCTATTATCGAATTACGTCACGGAGCGAATGTAAAATATGTGATAAAGGAATCAATGAGGCTGTATCCTGTTGCTCCATTTCTAACCCGAATTTTGCCAAAAAACAATTTACTTGGACTTTATACACTAAACGAAGGGGTGAGTATTTTGGGTTCATACTTGAGGACCCCAGTCCTCGAGACACCCGTCCTTTAGGACCCCGGTCCTTGAGAACCCCGATAAATTTGATTATCTTTTTTTTGTTTAATTTTGCTATTATCATGCTGGTGTACCATCGATACAAAAAGTGCTTTAAAGTACATTAATTAAATAATGTGTTAGTTTGGTTAATGCAACCTAGTTTAGAGTTAAGCTGATATAATTTTATGTTATTCCATATTTTAGATCCCTAGAAATACTGATGAAGACAATTAAAAATTCTACCTGGCCACTAACTAGTTATAATGAAACAATAGAGCCGGCGCTGCCAGATGATATGCCAATAAATTTGCATTATGGACCTAAAGGCGCTGAAATAAGAGCCACTTTATTAGCAACTGCTGATTATTCATTTTGTTAGTTTAACACTTTTGTTGGCGATTATACTTTAAGCGACATTGGCATTTTTTCAAATTTATCGGGGTTCTCAAGGATCGGGGTCCTAAACACAGAACATTTAAATGAAATAGAAAGGCTAAGTGGGCGTGTCACGCGCGCCACAACTACTGTTGAACATCAATACTTAAACCGAAACACGCGATCGCTGCCCATAGTCGCACGCGAACCGTGACTCTGTGAACAGCTCTGCCTAATCTAAAGAGAAATGCCGTCTTGTGCAATAATTACTTGCAGAATCACGAATAAGAAAGCAAACCGGAAAAATTGAGATATTTCCTTTCACCTGTAATTATAAAAACTTTGTATAATATGAGAATTTTAGATAAATAACTAATTTACTCATGGTGACAACAAAAATATACATTACCGGCAATGTACGCTCACAATTTTGGCTAAGATGTAGTAAACAAGTAATGTATGCTCTCCCTACTTGTCAAACTTGCTCGCTAGTGTTGTGCCGTATCGTGGTGTCACACAATCGATAGACGTTTTTTATTCCTTGAGCGATATTCTTAAATTAAGATTTAAGATAAAACTTTTATAACATTCGAGAAACCGTTGTCAGTTACCCCAAAATCGACCGGATAACTGTATAAGCAAGGAAATTTTTTTTTATATAAAATGTATGAGAAAATATTTAAAAGTGAATAAGTGTGCGTTTATTTCCTCTACGGTGTAATTCATGGCTATGCATAAATACATATTTTTCAAAATACATGAGATATTTGTACAGTCGAGAACAAAAGTATTCGTGTGAAATGTATGAAAAAAAAAAAAAGTGTTAAAGCGTGTTTTAATTACTCTACAATGTAATTCTAAGCTACGTATATGTATGTCTGAAAACATTTATCAAAATATATAGGGTAAAATGTACAAACGAGGTCAAAAGCTTTGGGATAAAATATTTAAAAATGTATGAGTGTGTGATTATTTAATCTATAGGGTAATTCTAAGCTATGCACATGTCCAATTGATTATTTATCAAGATATAGGGAATCTGTATAGTCGAGGAATAAAGATTTTGCTAAAATATTTAAAAGTATATAAATGTGTGTTTAATTATCCAACAGGGTAATTCTAAGCTATGCATGCATATCTTGAATATATATTTACAGTAGTTACAGTATCAGAGTTGGTATAATATACTAAAGGTTTTTACAAAATATATAGAAGAAAAGAGCTTGGAATTACACTGAAGAGTAAATAAACCCACACTTCCAAGGAAGACAGTCAAGACTGTGCAGATGCCTCTTATATGTTGATAAATAAGTATTATATGCATAGCTTAGAATTACCATAT
The DNA here is from genome assembly GCA_934047225.1 of Ypsolopha sequella. Classification (NCBI taxonomy): domain Eukaryota; kingdom Metazoa; phylum Arthropoda; class Insecta; order Lepidoptera; family Ypsolophidae; genus Ypsolopha; species Ypsolopha sequella. The sequence goes on from OW203996.1 coordinate 19,417,196, forward strand.
AGAGTAAATAAACAGACACTTATACACTTTTTAGACATACATATGCATAGCTTAGAATTACGTTGTAGAGTAAATAAAATACACTTTTACACTTTCAAATGTTTTTTCATACATTTCACCCGAAAAGTTTTGTTCTCGACTGTACAAATATATGATAGGTATTGAAAAATAAGTATTTATACTTATGCATAGCTTAGAATTACACCGTAGAGTAAATAAACACACACTTGTACGGTTTTAAATATTTTCTCATACATTTTATATGAAAACTTTTCTCCTTGATTGTACAGTTACCCGATCGATTTTGGAGTAACTGTTAACGGTTTCTCGAATGTTATTATAACACCTATTTATGTCACCTAACACAAGTGTATTGGTGGTATGGACCAAAACGCCCATTCTCCTTTGAAATGGGATTTTCCATAAGAGTGTTTATGAAAAATCCAATTATTTTGAAGCTACCATAATATAATTTAAAATACGTTAAATCTTAATATATTCGTCGGTGAAACGCGGTTGTACCGAGTGTGGACTGTAACTTGCATTTCACAGTTCACACTCGGAATACCTCTGATACCCCCTCGGGGATTCATGTCGTGACCATATATTATCATTATTACTGATCACTTACAAAGTTTTAAGTATGAATTTGGCTATATCAATGAAATCACCTTATATACACCTAATACACGTTAAAACAATTTTTCTAAAATGTGTAACACAAGATAATAAAAATAGAAAAAAAAACAACACACAAATTGTCTCAGAGCAAATTGGTTTCTCGATTGATTATAAAAAAAGTTAGTCGAAGTTTTACGTTAAGAAAATACATCTGTTCCCATCCCTAGCAATAAATCATCACGTCATATAATCAGACTGTGTTTAATATTAAGTTCGCAATACCGCTCCGGTCAAGTTATCAACCACCTAAAGCCGGTAGGTTTATAATGGTCATATGGTATCAAAACTAAAACGTCGTAAATGAAATCGTTTGTTTGAAAAATACACCGTTTTACACAGAGATACGGTAGTTTTTTCATTTGATAAGTTTTCGATATAAGTCATTTGTTGTGCGTAGAAAGAACAACCACTTGGATTAAAGTTTTGATAGTATTTCAATTACGACAAGGTGTGTGCCTGTGGGTGTGAGGCGACAAAGGTTCTGGTACGCATATAGCTCCAAGGCCTTTCTAACTATTTAAATGTTCTGAGGTCCTAAAGGACGGGGGCCTAAAGGATCGGGGTCCTCGAGGAAAAACCCAGTATTTATAATGTTGAGATGGGGTTACACGGGAACACTTGGCGAACAGGTTTGTAAAGTTAGTTAACTCACTAAACCCTTGCGGATTTCGAGGCAATAGTGAACTCCTATTAAACACGTTATTATAAATGGAAATACGTTTGAAAGTGAATTCTACAGATGACGAAACTCCTGGCTGACATGTGAAAATCTCAAGACAAAACTTACAAAACGATTGGTTAAAAAATCCGCCAAAAATTCTCTCTTTATATACCTACCTACATTCACTGTGCCCGGAACTTTATTATGGAAAAGTTGCATAGACGGAACTGAATCGGAATTTAGAATTTCGGAGCCCCTTAAGGCTCCAGTCCCCTAAAAATCAGTATTCTTGCAGAATTATCAGAAAAGAAAGATTTTATTTTAGTTAGTAAGAAAGCAATAAATAAAATACATTTTACGTTAATTTATAGTGTGGAATTTAAAGATTTCAAAACACATTTTTTCATTTACTTTAATGCTACTTTTAATAGGTTTTTTAGGCTTTAAACATACCTTTATTTATGTTCTACGCGTTGAGAGTCTCATTCATGCACACGTCACGTAAAAATTATGACAAAAACAAGAAATTTATTCAGGTAACATTTATTCCCATATCTTCAACAATAATCTTACCTGGTTACTTTTTTGGATAATACTTTAGTTTTCTTATTTCGAGTGCTTTAACTAGTTGTGATTTTATTAATTCAACCACTGATAAAAAAAAAAATTTCTACTAGAAAACTATAGTTTAGCTTAGTCAAGTTTAAAACACGTAGAATAGAACTATTAATAAGTGAAATAACAAAAAACGGTATTTAAAAAATTATTTTAAAAACATTTATCAAATCGGAACTTATCGAGAGTTTAAAACACAAAACGCGTCGATATTTCCCTCAGTTTCGCTGGGACATCGCAGCGTTCAGACGTGTGTTGTGTAGCTCGACGTCATTTTACCTCCCGCTCGCACGGTTGCTCCCTTTCCCTCGCGTAGATTCTTATGGAGAGGCGAACTGTATCATGAAAGTTGCTCTACTTGAATATTGCACTTATCATTTAATAAGTAAACAACTATAGATAAAATATTTTAAGAAATCCCTGTTTCGATAAAATAAAGTCTAATCTACGTCCGTCCGTATTTCACAGCATCATAACTTTAGCACCGTAAAGATAAAGACATGAAATTTGGCACAAAAATAGCATTAATTTGCCTACACATAACAGTAAAAAAAATATGAAAAATTTGAAAATGTTTAAAATATTTTCAAAACAAAAGTGAGAAAAATAAAAAATATCCTAAAAATACAATATGGGTATCAAACTGTAGACACTAAAAAGGTGATTGTACTACTATTATATACTATATACTTTTACTATATTTACTGGCACTGGTTTTGTAAAATCTTTAAAAAAACCACAATAATGTCCGAAACTGGTAGACCGAAAAATATGAAAAAAATGTACATAATAGATCATAACTGACCAATAACCGGGAAAACTATAGTGATTTAAAAATATAAAAAAAAGTAAAATAAATTTAAAAAAAAATTATAAAAATACAATATGGGTATCACATTGTAGGTATTAAAAAGCTTATTGTAATAATACATAGTTTGGCTATATTTAATTGCATCTATTTCGAGAAATCCTTGAAAATCTATAAAAAATGTATGTCCCCCCTCTTATCTCCAAAACTGGTGACATAAGAATTACAGAACAAATAAAGCGGTTGAGAAATTCACGAAAAAAAATGATAAAACAAATTTATCATCCACAATACGGAACCCTAGGTTCTGACTAGAGTCTGACCCGCACTTGGCCGGTTTTTTTTCAAGATGTTTGCGGTAGGCCGTTTTTTTGGGTGGTTTTAATTTAGTTTTCGGAGCTTTTATTACTACCCTTAATTTTTACCATAAGTATCCGGTTGTCCAGATAATACATTATCCGTTATCCGGATAGTAAAAATCTGCGAATAATTGCATGCCCTAATTCGCTTAGATTAAGTTATTTTAATGTGTGTTAATACGAAAAACCCGTAAAGCCGTATTTTAGAAGTTGTGGTCTAAAAAACCCACGGGGATGGCGTGACACAAATTTTATACCAGCACCGCTGTCGCCACTTTTTGGAATAACTAAAGCCGAAGCTACATCCTTTTTATTACTTTACTTACTTTTATTTAAAATATCTTAAAAAGCTATCGAAGTCACTAAAACCGACAGTCGAGATAACAACGTGCTTGACAATAATGCGTCAAAACAAAAGAACGTACGCAGCTGCGGTTCTTATCATTAAAACATCACATTTTTACCTTTTTTATTGCACCTTAGTCATAATCATGGACACACAAACTGACAGACACTTAATTACCGTAAGAGTTTCTATTTTTGATATTATATTACTTAAAGAACTGATTGTAATATGTGTGTGACTATTAGGAATACATCATTTTAAATGTTTTCATTGTTACTATTTGATTATTAATTTTCTACATTTCCAAATTTTATAAAGGTATTTTTTATGTCAGGCATTGGCATTGGCAAATCTTGATGAATAAAGACATTTTCGGGCACAACTACATGCTTTATAGGGCATGCAGGTTTCCTTAGAGCGATAGGGCTCATCACGTTGAGACGTAATAATCGTCAGAGAAACGCGGGTGTACTTATAGGTACACGTATGGGTGGACTTCTGACTTGCATATCACAGTTCACACTCGGAACACCTCTTGATACCCCTTCGGTAAAAATCTGCAAATAATTGCATGACCTATAAAATGTATTGTGTCTAAATACTAATCACTCTTACTGCTACCAATAAGCCATCTATTCCAGATAGATTTAATTTTGTTTATTTTGTTTGTTCCGATAAACAAACCAAACTTTGTAAATTACCGTTACTTGAATAATTAAAAATCTTCACATGTAAAATTTTAAGTAATCGTACACTCATTTAACGAAGTAGAGCAACATTCAGGTGCGATCTCTAACATCTTAATGCAGCGGGGGGAGCGCCACTTCTAAAGCCTCAGGTAAGATGAAAGCGAAATGTTGCAAAGAGAGTCTGGGGCCCTGTCATTTTGACGTGTCTACTAACCTTGCTCAAGTTAATGTTGAAAAGCTCGATACTGGTGTAACCTCAGAATAAGGGTGTAACCTTCCTTATTTTAAGAGTGTAACGACCGTGCCATTTTTTTACGGTTGGTGTTGCGACTTGAAAACATTTTGGACAGGTTAGTGTTGCAACCCGGTTATGAATAACAACACCCCGCGATGCGATTTCAAATATGGCAACATAGAAAGATACACTTTGAAACACGTTTCTAGCTTTGATGTTCTACAAGATATCGGGTATGTCAAATGGTGCAACTTTATACAAGGTTTCACCACACGCATCAAGCGGAGTATGTCAGTTTAGCAGACTGATTTTCATAAATTTGTTTTCTCAAAAATATCTTGTGTTGTATTATTAGTTTATGTTCAACCGGTGCAACTCAAACCGGCTGTAATAAAAAACTTCAACATCCAGCCCGTCTCTTACATGATTTTTATGAAAATTAATTGCGTTTAGAGTAGTAAATTTTTTTTTTCGATATCTCAAAAAATGACCAAGTTATTGATAATCAGCGTGAGTAGAACGTACAACGTCTCGTGACGTCATCTGACACGATTTCATACTAAAAGTGATAAATATCGCAATCGCTAACTTCGGTAACAATAGGAATTTTTCAAAAATTTAAAATTTTTTGTGCTTTATTATAACGAATTAACCAGTTACTATAAAAAATATACTGATATTTCACTACAGGCATAGATAAATAAAGGAAGGATAGATTGCTCACTCCATATATTAGAACAAAGCCCGCGTAAAACTTATTATTTTCGCCGGTACCTAGTAGTTCGACTTATTATTTGTGATGTCGCTACCATACTAGATAAATTGTGACATACCTAGTGTCATCTACCGAACAGTTGATGAAACTAAATTCGATGTGTGTGTGTGTGTGTAGCAACTATACTGCACTCACAAAAACAAAAATTTGCTAGAATACGACAATACGCGACACATGGCATACGATAAATCTGAGGATATCGCTCAACCGTGCATGACAATTGAGTCAAAGAGTAAAGTTATATACCGGTATGTATGAGTAGTGTGTGTTAGGTAAATAAAGTGTATTTTAATGCACATATTTTGTTTAATTGATCGTTGTGCGCCATCTACCGGAATCCAGAATAACCATCTGCACGCTTAGTTAGATTGCCAGCTTACCACCGAGTTTAATGAAAAAAATTTTAAAAACACATGATTAAGAATTCACTATTTTCTGATGCGATGTTATGAAAATTTTGTGTTTTTATTCATAAAATAAATAAATATGATGAACCAGAACAGCAAAATGCTATATTTCGTCGATTTCAGACAAATTTCATTTCCAGCGAGACAAGTAACGCCATCTAGCAACGTTATTCTTAGTATTGCGAACAGTACAAGGAGATAGCAATCTATCCTTCCTTTATTTATCTATGCTACAGGAGACGTATGCATTCAAAGGCCCCCACCCCGTGCCTTAAGGGGTTCCACAATGCTAAACATCAGTTTTGCATTGGATTCAGTTCCGTCAATGCATACGGTATAAAAAAATATGGCATGTTGTTTGACTCATTATTAATTACACTTTATAAAAAACATACATTCAATCTTATTTTAATTATATTATTTTCAAAAAAGCATGAATTTTACGAAAAAACCGATTCAGTTTCCATATTTCAAAACCGATTGAAACGAAACCAACACAAGCAGATACTAACTAGAAAAAACATCTAGCTATATTACATAAAGAAATTATAATTAATGTCCTAATGTAGCCGTGATTTCAAATTAACTAAAGTTTTGCGTGCGCGGCATCTGATTAGAGCAGGATAGACAGTTAAAAAACAAAAGCGTTAGAGCAGGACTGAATTTTAGCATTGTGCAGACCCTTAAGATTGCGCGCGTAAGAGGAGTCTCCGACTGCTTATAAAAATTATATAAAATATTATGTTTTGAACATCTACCATCTGACAGCTCGGCTGGTGGCGGTCGGTTTAGAGGTTATGTTTTGCTAAGAATAAGAATATTTTATAAATAGTTAGAAATGCTGAAATCCTATAAAATTATCACCAAAATAAAGAGAAAACCATTTATTTACCAAAGCAGAGCGTTTAGTCCTTTGTGTGATGTCAAAAAACAAGAAAGATATACTATAAACAATGGTCAGCAACATGCACTTTTGGACAAGAGTATTTTGCCTACAGTTTCTAGTCAAAGAAGTTTATCGATGGACGGGTTTGTTGCATGGCAAGCACAAACCTACTCTAGTATTTCAAACAGTTATCTCGTCAGTATAATGCAAGATGGACTGTTATATTTCCATGACACTACAGGTCTACCTTGGTGGGCTACCATTGTCACCTCTACCGTACTTATAAGAGCTTCTATAACATTGCCTCTTACAATTTACCAGAACTACATACTAGCTAAAGTGGAGAACATCGGATTAGAACTAAAAGACTTGGTTGAAGAATTGAAAAGAGAAACAGTAATTGCTAAAAGGGCTCTAAATTTAACAGAAAAACAAGCAATAAATCTTTACAAGCATTCATTGAACAAACAATGGAAAAACCTCATAGTTCGAGATAACTGCCATCCATTTAAGGCTAGTCTTGTCATCTGGCTACAGATTCCTATTTGGGTATGCATGTCATTTGCACTTCGGAATCTAGTCTATATGCAGCCGATAGCTGATGCTGGAGCATTACTCACCTTCACAAAGTTGACTCTCGGTGGCTTCAGCTGGATCCCCAATTTAACTGAGCCAGACCGTTCATTAATCATTCCCATAGCATTTGGGTTGACAAACTTAGCTGTAATAGAAATTCAGAGGATGTCTAAACTAAGGCAACCTTCAAAACTTTACAATGCTTTTACAAACTTCTTTAGAGTATTTTCTATTGTGATGATACCTGTAGCGGCCAATGTTCCATCTTGTATGTGCTTGTATTGGATGACGTCAAGCGGATTCGGTCTCATACAGAACGTTGTGATGCTCTCACCAAAACTAAGAAGAAAACTGGGCATACCAGAAGCCCCGAGTGAACTTGAAGATCCCTACAGACATATTAAGGATGAATTAGGTCAAAAAATACAAAGGATACTGCCTAAGAAATCATAGCTGTAGGTTGAATCCTCATTATTTATGTATTTAAATAGATTAGGAATGTTAAAATGAAATCATAGAATTGTACTATAAATAAAATGTTAAAGCATAGTTATGCATGCACTTTCCTTTTATCCTTAAGCCAAAGAATTATTGACTTTAAGTCACAATTGATTTACAATAGACTTCTAGCACAATCATGATTCAGATCCTCTTTATGAGTTGAAGTTTTTACACATGTTGACCCTATTTATTCCATTAAATATTTTTCCTATAAACAAATTGTTGTGTATTCTTCCAGACACCAGTAGTTGCATCAATATACACTTCAGGCAGAGAAGAGCAGTTCTTTAGTCAAGCTGACAAGTTCCTACCACACCGCTGGGACAGGAATGATGACAGAAGGAAGGAGCTGGTCAACCATGAGCCCTCAGCCTCACTGCCTTTCGCGATGGGCGCCAGGTCTTGTGTAGGACGGAAGATAGCTATGATACAGCTTAGTGAGATTACAAAACAGGTAATCGTGATCTTATTTCAAAGATGTCATTATAATTTAATTTGCAGCTAACTTACAAACTCGTTTATTACTTTTCAGATAGTGGATAATTTTGACTTTCAAATATCTGCAGAGACAGAAATCAAAGCACTAACTTCTGGAGTGTTGGTGCCTGACAAACCCCTTGATTTAGTGTTTTCTTTGAGAAAGTGAAGTACCATATAATTTAAATAATTTGTTTATTGACATTGGTAGATATTAATGATAAAACAATTTGTGTTTATATTTACAATAAGTATTGTATAAAATGTTAAAACAAATCAAAGGGAATGGTACAATTAAATGCAAATACCAATAAGTAAATAATAACAAACCCTTCAAATACTTGAATACTTCATAAATTCGTAACTAAAATAAATATTCACATCAAATAATAACAGAAATTCATTTCACCAGCTGTCTGAGTATCATACTTTTTATGTCATCTAACCATTGCTCCTTGTATTCCATATTTAAAATAGTTCTAAACGACTGCGTGCGATCTGCATCACACATCTTCCCCGTGAGCAGATATGCAACTGACTCCACACACAAGAACCCCATACCTTCACTGAGAGACCACACGTAGATCTTGTCAGCGGTTTCTGGAGTCAACTGGAACTGTAATATGGCGCTGCACAACAAATCCTTGAGTTTATCAAACAGAAATCTATCTGCTAATAACAGCACCTCTAAATTAGTCTCTAACATCTCAGCCATAGGGAAGATTTGCACGTCACACTTGGGATTGTTGAGGCCGAAATGTAGTAACGTTAGCAGATACTCTAGTCCCGGTTTCGTAACATTTTTTAGCCGAACACACTTTTCGACGGATTCTTTGAAGCATCCCATCAGCATAGCACTGAACACTTCAGAGTTCTGACACAAAAATACTTTGTTAGCTTTGACCGTCGATAGGTCATCGAGCTCGAACGTGACAATCTCGTCGGCCGTAAGATTGTCCAGTACGGGATCGTAACTGACATAGATTTGTTCTCTGAAACGGTTTTCTAGCGACTTGGGATCCTTGATGTGAACATTAGTGGCAAGTTTAGATAAAGCTACAACACAGTCTTGCATCTCCTCTTTAGATTCCGATATTATGGAGAAGAGTATATGCAATGCGTTACAATCTATCAGGTATTTCTTTAGTGGTTTCTCTGTCCTTACGATATATGGCAGTGTAAGACAGAGAGTTTGTTTTATTGCTGGGGCTCCTTTTAGAAGCTGGTAACTGATCTCCCCAATCCCGTAACTGGATTCGGCTAATATTGTTAATTGGGCCAGTAGCTTAGCACTCAGCTTTACAATCTGTAATAAAATAGACTCATTAGTAATTCCGTTTTCGAGTAGGTCCCAAAAGATGGGGGGGGTCTGGTAGGGTGGGTGTAGAATGTGCAAACCGTTGCCCCAATAACTGGTAATAATTGATAGTACTGATAATTACGGAAAACTTGGTCTCCAGCCCCGGATCTACATATTTTTACAGGAGGTGCAAAAGACCAATTCGGCACGCTTGAGTGAGCATTCTACACCAAACGTTAAAGTAAAAATTTCAAGGGTAGTATAAATGCTCCGAAAACTAAATTAAAAATGAGGATTTTCAATTTATGAATGTTACTGCTTTAAATACTAATCTACTGAAAACTTCTGTGCTAATAAATATACGAAAACTACCGAATGAAATACTGAAAATTTCAAAAACTACTGTCAGCTATTATTATCGTAGATCTCCGAATAAAAATTATTTTTAAACTAGAGACCTCGCCTCGCTCCCGCTTCGCTCGGCTCCTTATTTTATATTACATGTAAACTTAGTTTCGCTCGTCATCGCACCTATTTTTGACTTTTGGTTTATAGTTTTGTTTTTGATTATGTTTTTTCGGTAAACAAGTGCTTTCGGAAGTTCAGTAATTTATTCGGAGGTTAAATTAGTATATTTTTCGATAACTAACTTAGCCGCTGCTTAGATAGTATAACAGTGTGCAGCAGTTCGCTGGGATTTAATTTGTTTTTCGGAGGCTGTATTATTATCCAAATTTTAATAATCTAAATAATTATTTTCATAAACTTTTTTCCGCAAAATCATCTATTCGAAACTGTAAACTTGTAAGTGTTTTACTATAAAGTTTTGATACTCGTCGTTTTGAAGTCGACGAGCACGATACTCGCTCCTATCCTATTGCATGCATACAGATGGCAAATTTATGAGGGCGTAGAGGGCCTCTAGAGACCCGTAAGGTCACGATTGTCACGATGGGGGCCTTGCCGCCCGGCCGCCCTAGATCCGGGCTCGACAGTAGACGAACTTTTATTACGAACAGAACTTTATTACAGATCAACTAACATAACACTAACATGGTGGCCTTTTGACACATGTCATTTTATAACACCTTTTGACACATCAAAACACCAAATTCTATGTATTTAATATCAAATTCGCTTAGATTAAATTATCTTAAGGTGTTCTAATTCGAAAACCATTTCGAGATTTAGGTTTAATAAGCCGTATTTTAGAACTTGTGGTCTAAAAAACCTCATGATGATGAATATTTTTACGAAAAAGCTGCAACTTCCTTTCGCCTTCGTGTGATGTCACTTGAGAAATGGCTGTTTAGAAATGTGTCCTTTGCTGATTTATATAAACGGCTCACCTCAATTCGTGTTATGATCGGGATAGCCGACCAGTTTCAGCAGATTAGATTTAGAGGCGTAACGTCGTCGCGTAAACGTATTCACTCGCCCAGATGAAGGCAGTCTAAATCTGCTGAAACTGATCGGCTATCTCGATCATAACACGTATTGAGGTGAGCCGTTTGTATAAATCATGAATTATCCTCAAGTCTCATTTAATTCTATAAGTGTCCTTTTATAATAATTTGCTTCAGACTGATTTGACAGATAGATGACCGATGAGTAGACAGACAGAGACAGACCACTTTTTTATAAGCAATCACCCATCACAATCAGTATAATGTCTAAAATTCTCAAGTGACGTCACATCGGGCAATTCTTAAAAATATCATAAAAAAATTATGGTTAATTTATATACCAAAATAATGAAAACAAAGTCCTAAAATGGCGTATATTCTATAAAAAAAATTGATTTACAAATTAAGCTATGGGAATTGGGCTGTCAAAAGGTGTTAGAGACCGGCCATGTTAGAGTAGCTGATCGGATGATCGGTTTCCTACATATTTCGTAGATATGTTTTTCTACAAAAAAGTAGAAAATAGTGTTGTATATTTTGCAGCAAAGGTTATAAAATGTATCGGGAAAACATTAATATAATTAATACTTTGTATATTCATATGCTCACCTGTTTACATTGCTGGCATTTCATAGGCGGGTGTCTCGAGCTAACGGACATGCTGTGTAATCTAAGCGCTAATCTATGCTTCAATATACTCATTAGGCAGAGAGCATTGCTGTAAATAAAGAAAAACTCACATTAATATACTGTAACTGAAGGCAAAAGTATGTCAAAACGTAGCACTGTTCGAGCATGAAAGTAAATATAAGGTAACACTGGGTGACAAGGCCGACATTTTTATAAATTGAAATAAAGCCTTTATTTTACCACCTTAAAGAAAAAAAGAGTTTGCAGTAAAATCTATGATTATTTCAAAATCCAAATAAATGTAGTTTTTAAAGCTATAACGACAATAAGTTAGTATTTTAAACAATTTTAAAACCCTCTATTCCTAAACATGGTGTGTATAATAAGGCCCGTGCCGTTTTTAAGTCGTTTGGCGGATAAGTAAGCATTAACGACCTCAAAAATGTACCTATATAAATATGAACATTGTAATCATTCATGAACTTGATAACAGCAAGCGGAAACTAAAATCGGGTAAAAATACCTACACTTTTCCACTGTGTAAGAAAACAGCCCAGCTATTGAATTTTTAGGTGTTTAGTGTACAAATATTAGTATTTTATTTAAAAAATTGTTATTTATGCTAGAATTATATTATTATATATTGTATCGTAACATAAGATTTTTTAATGTAGCAAGAACGCAATTTCAATTTGTGAGATTCAGATTTAAAGAGGCCTATGGCCCATAAATAGATCTTCCGCGAGCGTCGCCTAGCTAAGAGAAAGTATAAAATAACAAATATAAAGAAAGATAAAAGGGAACCACCACCACACAAAAGACCAAAAGACAAGCCCACAAACACAAAGAAAATTGTACCATAATATGTTATCGGAGAAAGTTCCGCCGACCCTCCAACCGCTCGCAACAGAGCGGAAAGCTGCCCCGCGCAGGTCTCCCAGATCGTACCTACTTATCGGCTTATATATGGAAATAATGTTACCTTAAAACTCTGGCAAGAATACGGGCGGCCCTTCCCAAAGGTCTCTTACACCTTTCCACATAATCTAAGAGCGCGTTCAAACAGTCCCGTCCAGTCAGCAACTCGAGGGTATGATTCGGTACGGGGTCTTCTCGAATAGCCCCGTACGAGTGACAAGCCCCGTGCGACACTCGGAACAGCAGCACTAAAACGCACGCTATTCGCGATGTCTTTGAACTGGTGTCTATCTTGTTGGCATCTTCTGCAATTAAATAAAATCACATCATTCGCAGAATAGTATTTTGTGAAACTGTAACACAATTTGAGACATTGGGACACGAGTGCTTGTTTACGAAACGAACGAATTGAGTTTCGTAATAGTTTTGCACGAGTGTCCCAATGTCTAATTATGTTCAGTTGCATACAATGCTTTATCTACGGCCATCGAAAATATAGTCTTTATTTTTAATATTTTCAACTATTTCACGAACAATGAGAAGAAGAACATTCGTTCATGAACCTCGGGTGCGTCATCGTACGGTAAAGCTGCCTTGAAGGCCAATCAGGATAAAGGGAGCGTGCTTACGAAATAAGGTCTGGACTTATTTTTCGTTGTTGATTGGCTCTCTAGCGGTGTTATAATAAATTGGGTCAATCGCAGCGCGGAATCGTGGTGTTACAATGTAATATAACATTGGATAAACAATGTAGGTACTTATAAAACTGCTTTTGATGTTGCAATTATTTTATTGCTGTATAGGAGTAGATAAAGGTAATTTTTAAATAGAAGGTCGTGGATTCGAAACTGACCTGTATACATTTTAATTAACAAAACAGATCGGCTACAGATTGCGCATAGAAATCTTCGCCAGTTTTCGTATTCTCGAAAATAGCCGAATCATAAATTGCAAGAGCTTTAAACTTTGTTAGCATTTGGAATCGGAAGCGTATTAGAGGGAAAATAGGAGTAAAAGTAATTTTTGAACATAATTATGCAAACAAGGGGAATCTTTTGTTTGTCTATAGCCGACCGGACGTGCTCTGACTGTCGAAGAATGCCGAAGATTCATATGCGCATCATTTATATCGTAATACTCTACGCATTGTTTTGTACGACATGAATCCCCGGGGGGGGGGGTGTCAGAGGTGTACCGAGTGTGAACTGAGAAATGCAAGTCACAGACCGCACTCGGTACGCCCGCATTTCACCGACGATTATTAAGTCCCAACGGTGGTGAATCCTATCGCCGTTCTTCGGGCACAAATACACGCTTTTTAGGACATGTAAGTTTCCTCACGATGTTTTCCTTCACCGTTCAGCAAGCGACAGGTAAGAACCTTCGACCAAAATAAAATGAATGGACGGGCCTTGTCTTTACAATTTGCTCACTCATAACGAGTCTAAACAATTGGATATATACTTCAATACCTAATTTTTATTTTTATGTTTATTTTGCTTTTTGCACTTTGTAAATGCACAAGAAGGTATTTTTTCGTCAGTTATTTGGATGGCATGTAATAATAAGCGTACGTGTCACTCTCCTAACAGACACAGACAGAGATGAAGTGAGAGCCGGCGCTCACTTTACAGACTTCAAAAATCTGTACGCTATGGCCCGTCCATTTATTTTATTTTGGTCGAAGGTAAGAACACATACTATGCACATTAAATTCCGAAAAACTCTTTGGTGCATGCCCGACCGGGATCGAACCTGGATCTCAAGATTGAGAGGCCAGGGTTCTACCGCCGCTTTAGATTATCAAATACGTGCAGTTGGCTCGGTTAGTAATAATTCAGAAACTAATTTTGTTTCTAAAATCTATAAAGAAGTCGAAATGCACTTAGGCAGAGCGACTAAAACTAAATAATATCCTAAAATGACCTTCCAAAATGCGTCTTCTCATCATCATAAGTGAATAGATCATCCAAATCATGCGCAGCTTCTAGTTCCGATATAGCATTGCTCTTGCCACCAAGTCTACTGCTAGCGCTAAGGCAAAGCGACAAGAACTAAAGAATAAACTGACCTTCCAAAGGTGTCTCCTCGTCGACACTCTCATCATCATCCATGATCAGGTCATCCAAGTCATGCGCCACCTGCGCCGCATCGAGCTCCGACGCAGCATGGCTGCCTGTCACCAAGTCCACTGCGACTCCGATGGCAGCCTCGTCGCCTTCAGGCTCGGAGCAGACCGGCGAGTACCGGCCCGACATCTCTGAGTCAGAACTTTCTGGAAAGGAAATTTGTCAGTCGACAAAAGAGAAAATACCAGAGGTGCCGTGGGACACCCGGTTGGAACGAAGATCCTTTCCCTACTGACTCCTCGTGTATACTGCAGTGATATACCTATACACAGAGACTCTTGTAAACACATATACTATAGCAAGTGTCCTGGCGGTCGACGTCTTACACTTTTTTCGGCCTAGCTCTCATTCGCCAAGTGTCCGGAGTGTAACGTGCTATAAGGAGCTTCGTTTCAAAAAGTAACTACAGGCATAGATAAATAAAGGAAGGATAGATTGCTAACTCCTTGTACTGTTCGCAATACTAAAGATAACGTTGCTAGATGGCGTTACTTGTCTCGCTGGAAATAAAATTTGTCTTAAATCGACGAAATATAGCATTTTACTGTTCTGATTCATCATATTTATTTATTTTATGAATACAAACACAAAATTTTCATAACATCGCATCAGAAAATAGTGAATTCTTATTCAGGTGTTTTTAACATTTTTTTCATTAAACTTTCGGTGGTAAGCTGGCAATCTAACTAAGCGTGCAGATGGTTATTCTGGATTCCGGTAGATGGCGCACAACGATCAATTAAACAAAATATGTACATTAAAATGCGCTTTATTTACCTTAACACACACTACTCATACATACCGGTATATAACTTTACTCTTTGACTCAACTGTCATGCACGGTTGAGCGATTTATCCTCAGATTTATCGTATGCCATGTTTTGCGTATTGTCGTATTCTAGCAAATTTTTGTTTTTGTGGGCGCAGTATAGTTGCTACACAACACACACATCGAATTTCGTTTCAACTGTTCGGTAGATGGCACTAGGTATGTCACAATTTATCTAGTATAGTAGCGACATCAAAAATAATAAGTCGAACTACTAGGTACCGGCGAAAATAATAAGTTTTACGCGGGCTTTGTTCTAATGTATGGAGTGAGCAATCTATGCTTCCTTTATTTATCTATGCTACAGGTTCCTGAGTCCTGAGGTTGCTGCGCGGTGCGAGAGGGGTGACATCGTGTATCTCCCTCTATCTCAGTCTCGCGCCAATTGACGTCACGTCACCACACCCCTCCCGCACCGCGCAGCTTCCTCAGGAACTTAGTGTTGGCTAAACATTGATAGTTTGACTTTCCGATGGTATCGATAGTTTACAAAAACGCAATCGATATATCGATGGTTAATCGATAGTTTTTTAGATACTTATCTCAAATTAAATGTGTTTTTTTTTTCGTAGTTCAACCTATTTTTGTAATTACTAATAACTAAATAAGTAAATAAATCATAATAACTGCGAAATGTCCGAAATTCAATATAAATTCATATACGGTGCGTTTCAACGGTACCGAAAAGAGTACGTGATTTTAATCTGTGTATAATTTATTTATGACTTAGGAACCACCGAACCGATTTCGATGCGGTTTTCACTGTCAGCTTTTTAAACTTTTTTTAAGGGTTTATTGATAGTTTCAAAATACGTATTATTGCGCTATGCTTTAAGGAAGCTAAGCGTTAACCATTTTAACTCTATATTAAAGTAGTGGGTTCTTTAATATGCATTAATGTATCTTCTATATACATACAAGGTGACTTTTTGATCATCGTCCAAATTCATACTGGTGGCTTGGTAAGTGATCAGTATCATGGATCAATAACAATTTTGGTGAAATTCGCAAAATGATATTTCGACTCCCCATAGTGATTCACTCGGAACTGGAAGTGAATTTCTATGGGAGGCCGAAATTTCATTTTACAAGTTTCACAAAAATTGTTACTGATCCAAGATACTGATCACTTATCAAGCCTCCAGTATGAATTTGGACGATGATCAAAAAGTCACCTTGTATATCATTAACCATAGACTAAGTATTACTACGTATAGACCGACAACTCCCATACATTAAGGCGTAGCAAATTTTTTACGCGCCTTACAACACTAGGTGTCGCCAAGTGTTACAAATAAGCATAATTTGTTTAATTGGCTACAAGTAAACCCTCAAGGTTACCAAGTAAACATGTGGCTGTAATAGCATTGCTTAGAAAAACTAGATGGCACTAAGTTGGCAATACTAACAGTGAATATTTCAGCGCCATCTATTATCGAGTGGGAATTATTTTTATGTTACGTGACATCGCTGTGCCACTAGTGTCACCAATCGGTCTTTTTTAGCATCGTGTTCGTTAGAGGATTTAACAACGCCATCTAGACTTCGTTAGAATTTTACACCTTTTTTGTGGCTATAAACTGATGTATGGGAACTGCTAGTCTATACGTAGTAATACTTAGTCAATGCATTAACAGACATGGTAATAGAAAGTGCAATTTTTTTGTTAAACTAATTTAAACTTCCACTGGAAGTTGAAAATTCTATGACATTTACGACATCTTTTTCAAATTGACGAAAAATAGTAAAATTTTGTATTTGTTTTTGTTTACTTTACATTTATAAAAAATTTTCAACCTTCTCCATATCGAAATACAGTGCAACTTAGCTTAACAAAAATATTGCTCTACCTATTCTCATCCTGATAATTATTCCCTTACCATCATTCCCACTAAACGGCGAATGCGGACTGCCGGAGCTACTTGGACTCCACTGATACTCCGTCCAATATGGCGAAGCGGAACTACCTTCCCCAGTGCTGATCCCAGACTCTGAGCTCCAGTCCCACCGCGCCTTTTTATTACCAGACAGCCCTCTGTACTCCGGACTGAATCCCGAGTTGTTTCCTTCGGAATATGGAGACATAGGACTCAGGTCTTGCCGGTCTGGACTCATGGCGGGTTTGGAGCCTGATTGTTGGGGGTTTGGGGGCCATTCAGGACTTTTCGGCTCCCAGTAGACGCCAGCCGACCAGTCTTTGCTGGCCATTTTAATTAGCTGCGATTTCTGTAATAAAATTGTTGCTTACTTTATTATTCTTATTTTGCCTGTTATTGAGTGACGATAATATTTCAAACTTCTGCGCCGATTAGTCAGTGCCGTGCAGGTAGAGATCTAGGTAAAATTCGGAAACTAGTCAATGACGCCACATTTTACAACGTATATACATATACTCACGCCTGTCTCCCAGAGGGGTAGGCAGCGACTACAGATTTCCATCTGCTATGATTCAGACACACCTCTTTCAAATCTTCCACATCCATCAATATAGTTACAAGCTCTTCTATTTTTTAATTGATTATTTTTTTTAATTTAATAAATTTAATATTCTTTTTTTAATAACTCGAAATGGCTTAACAATAAAATGAGGACTTGCTAGACTTTCACATTTTTTTCGACACTTACTTTTCACCTAAATTTTGTCTGAAAGAAATCTCTTTAGGCGATACGGCCACCAATTGTAACCTTTTTTTATGTTTGTTTAGTTTTTTGATTTATCTTGTCTTTTACATACCTTCTTAACAGCTTTAGGGCTGCCAGACCTGGCTCGTTTGAGTCCTTTTCGTCTCGTTGGCGGGTTCTCCTCGTCGCTCTGGCTGTCATCGGAGGCGTCACTGTCCACGGCGTCCACAAACCCGACTATCATGTTGTCTCTTTCTATCACTACCCTCAATTCATCTTCGTGTTTCGAAGCCGAGTAGCTCTGTCTCCTTCTCATGAACAGGTTTGATTTGTTGCTTCCGCCATCATCAACAGTTTGCAATGAAGTATCGGTCGCGGCAGTGGCGGCAGGTAAAATTTCGGGTTTAGTGGTCGTTTTCTGCGAATCAGAGGTTTCTGCGAGCGTATGCGTGTTTTCTAGATGGTTGTGCTCAAACTCCATCGTCGTCAGGTATTTTGCTAATTCTTCAGTCAGTAAGCTGATTAACCCTTCATTGACTAGTATTTGGAATGCTGTAATGAGTTAAAGACACATGTCAGCCATGTGAGTTGCGAAAATGTATGTCCCTTATTTTAGAGTCTTAGAATGGCTAGACTGGAATTCAGGCCATTAATGTAGCAAAAATACTAGAATACTCTTATGTAGTAAATTGGTCGAGATTTTGCTCTAAAATTCAGGCCATTAATGTAGCAAAATACTAGAATACTCTTATGTAGTAAATTGGTCGAGATTTTGCTCTAAAATTCAGGCCATTAATGTAGCAAAAATACTAGAATACTCTTATGAAGTAAATTGGTCGAGATTTTGCTCTAAAATTCAGGCCATTAATGTAGCAAAAATACTAGAATACTCTTATGTAGTAAATTGGTCGAGATTTTGCTCTAAAATTCAGGCCATTAATGTAGCAAAAATACTAGAATACTCTTATGTAGTAAATTGGTCAAGACTTTTCTCTAAAATTATCAATGTCTTAAATTAGGGATCGGCAACCGGCGCGGCGGCCCGTGAACAACTTTGGTGCGGCCCTCTAGGTTCCCAATCGCTGCATGATAACTGTGTTTGATTGTACATATTTGTGTGACCAGACATTTTCCATTCTGAACTAACGAAAAAGCAAGCATTGTTCTGAGTTAACGGATGCACATTTAAACCTAATACTGCGGATTTCCACGTCTAAAATGCAAGTCAAATGCAGCCGCAAAAATTGCATTAGATTTTAATAATAAATTATGTTCTAAACCACAATAAATACGAGGGTGAATCCAAAAGTTCTAAGCCCGACCTACAAAGAGGTATCAAATCTTTGTAAATCTACCGTCATTTGTTAGAATGTTTTTTCGTGATTGATTGTGTGAAGTTGAAGTTCGATACTGCAAGCTATTATTTTTTTGTGATATTTTGTTTAACGCAGTCTGACGGGATTTTTTACAATGGAGAAAATTGAACACCGTGCTGTGATTAAGTACCTCAATAAAAAAGGTCTTTCACCTAAAGAGATTCATGAAGATATGGAAACAACATTAGGGGAATCTGCTCCATCGTATTCCACTGTCAAAAAGTGGGTATCTGAATTTAAACGCGGTCGGGAGACCATTGAAGATGACCCAAGGAGAGGAAGGCCTTCAACGTCTACCACTAAAGAAAACACTGACAAAATTTGTGATCTCATCCTAGGAGACCGACGATTGACCATTAGTAGGATAGCTGAGATCACAGGCATCAGTTATGGCCGAGTGCAAAACATTATAATTGTAGAATTGGGGTTCCGTAAGGTTTCTGCTCGCTGGGTCCCAAGATTGCTTTCAGCTGACCAAAAACGAGTTCGATTCACAATTTCGCGTGACTGTTTGGCACTTTTTGAGGCAGATGCTGAGGATTTTATGTCTCGTTTTGTTACCATAGATAAAAGCTGGGTTCATCACCATACTCCTGAAACAAAACAGCAATCCAAACAGTGGAAAAGATCTGGCTCACCCACGCTGAAGAAGGCCAAGTGCGTTTTGTCAGCCAACAAAGTCATGGCATTTGTTTTTTGGGATTCGAAGGGAGTTATTTTATTGGATTATTTACCTAAAGGTGAAACTATAAATTCACGCTATTATTGTAACCTATTACGAAAACTTCGCGAAGAAATAAAAGAAAAACGGCCGGGGATGTTGCGTAAGAGAGTTTTGTTTCATCAAGACAATGCACGAGTTCACACTTCGGTTGAAACGATGGCTGTGATCCATGAATGTGGTTACGAGTTGCTGCACCACCCACCTTATTCGCCGGATTTAGCCCCCTCTGACTATCATCTCTTTCCAAATTTAAAAAACACTTGGGGGGATCTAAATATTCGACTAGAGAAGAAGTGATAGTCGCATTTAATGACTATTTTGACGACCTTCCGGAATCATTTTTTTTCGAGGGTATAAATAAGTTGCAGGTCAGGTGGAAGAAGTGTGTTGATCTAGATGGAGACTATGTCGAAAAATAAAAATAATTTTGAACCCACTTTTCTTTCATTTTCACGGTCGGGCTTAGAACTTTTGGATTCACCCTCGTATGATACGCAATTGACTAATGCGTTATTTATTATATGCGGCCCTCGCTGATCCTCTGGTAACATTTGTGGCCCTCCTGTCATAAGGTTGTCCTTGTCCCCTGTCCTAAATGATAAAATGTGGCTCAGCCGAGCATGAGACTGAGGCCAAACCTTTCCATTCATAACATCGATATAATAATCCGATTCCATACAAACAAAATATATGAAAAGTCTTGTCTCAAGTTTGCTACTCACAACCAGCCAGCTGTTAAAAGAAAGCAGTGAGTATTCTTTCGTATCAAAGGAAACGGTCAGAATCGGCCTTAACCGCGTACATGAAATAAATTTATACTATAATTTTTGTTAGATTTTTTCGTAGCTAGTTTCACTTTTATAATAACACGGACACATATATTAAAATAAATAAGTACTTAATGTTGCAGCCGGTCATGAGAGCGAACACCGAACGAAACGAAAGAGCGCGCCATCTACCAAGTAGTCCACAAACTACGCTTCCAGCGTGCGTGATTGATAAGAGTCATGCGTGACGCAATCGGCAGTCCCAGCTTTTTATTTCACGATTCATGCTTTTCTTCTGGATTTTGACAGAGATTACATTACAACTGACATTCGAGCATACTCTTTTAAATATATCAGAATTATCGTGAAACATTGTTACAACTATGAACGTTTCAAACGCGCTTAAGTTTATTTTCGCAATGCCATATGAAAATAACCTCAAAATAAAAACGATTTATCATGAAAAGTTATTAAAAGATGGTGTCCGTTATAAATGGATAGTCTATAAGTGTTATTTTGAATTTGTTCTTTATCATTGACCACAATATATTTGTGTACACTCTTAAGGCATTTTGCTTATAGAGAACTGGCCGTCTCCTTTAACTTTATCACAATTAGTTAAGATCGAAAACCGATATTCGCGAATGCGTGCTCAGAATGTATTCAAGGATGGTCGTCTTGACGTGACCAACTCAGTTGTGGGCGTGGCCAAATATCATGCTGTTTCATTTCGCTATAAGGTGCACGCTCCATGAAACTTGCGAGGACAATACAATCGTGCCGATTTCATCGCCGGAACAAAATTGAAAACTTGTTTCAGGAGAAACCACATTTTGGCAAGACTGTGGACGTTTTCAAACATAATTTTTGGTTATTATTAACCTAGATAACATTTTAGATGTTTGACCCGATGATAATTTTTTCTGGGGGCACGGCAGTGCCCCCGCAAAGTCTCGCAGAAAAAACGCGGAACGGCCGTACCATCCTTTTCTCGAAGCAACTCACGGCACTTTCAACCCCCCTGTATCTTCGTTGTGGGTGAAGCTAGAAGTCTGAAATTTCAGTAATCAAGAGTACTTACTGATCCTATATCTGACCCCAAATTACAACTTTGTACCTATATTCGATTACGAAATATCTCAAGTCAAAGTTCCCTTATTTTGTCACTGACTGACTGACACATCATCAAAAGTCTAAAGGTGTTCTAGCAGGCCTACAAACTTGAAATTTTGCATGCGGTTAGTGTTAAGTGTACATTGCAACAAAAAAATATAAAAATGTTATTTGCGGTTGGTAATTTAATATTTCCATACAAAGTCTATACAAAATGTATGTTTCCAGCTGCATCTGTAAATTTGTATGACACTAGATGACGTTGGTGGTATGCTGCTTTGCATTAAAGACGCCTAAAACGAAAAATTCTACGTTAAAGTTAAAGTGCGAAAACTAAAAAATAAAACCGGTAAAGTGCGAATCTGACTCGTGCGTAAAGAGTTCCGTACCCCTACACAATACGGGTACGGAACCCTAAAAGTAAATAACAACAATAAAGATGCCATAGCAACATTAAAGCGACAAAAAACAAAGCGATAAAACGGTAGCGCCTGACAAACAATTCGGTACCTTTTTAGTACGAAACCCAAATTTTCATTATTTTACTTTAAAGTATTTACTACAGACTGCCCAAAGTTTAAACTTTTACTTGTATGTTGTATTACCGTTCTAAAGATAGAGCCTTTGTTATAATAATCTGTTCCTTGGGTAAGGCACCCTAAAAAGGGTGGTTTATAATGTTTCACACATTCACAATATTAGTCTATTTAAGAAGAAAATATCAACATTTCGTAATTAAGTCACTAAAAAAACGGTAGTTTGCGAATCCGACTCGCGCATAAAGGGTTCCGTACCCTTACACAATACGGGTATGGAACCCTAAAAGTAAATTGCAACAACATAGATGCCATAGCACCATCAAGGCGACAAAAAAACAAAGCGATAAAACGGTAGCGCCTGACAAACAATTCGGTACCTTTTTAGGAAGGAACCCTAATTTTTATTATTTCTTATTTTACTTTAAAGTAGTCTGCCTAAATTTTCAACTTGTAGGTATAACCGTTCTAACGATAGAGCCTTTGTTATAATAATTTGTGCTTTGGGTAAGGAACCCTAAAACACATTTAGTCTATTTAAGAAGATAAATATCAACATTTCGTAATTAAGTCGCTATTAAACCGGCTAAGTGCAATTCAGACTCGCTCACGAAGAATTCCATACTACCATCACACAATATGGGTACGAAACCCCAAATCATTATGGTAAATACCAACAATAAAGATGACATAGCAACATGAAGGCGACAAAAAACAAGGCGCTAAAATGGTAGCGCCTGACAAACAAATCAGCACCTTTTGAATACGGAATTCTAATATTTATATGCCCAAAATTGTTGTTTTATAGAGATAGAGCTGAAACAAATAACATCGAATAATTGGACCCCCCTTGGATTTCCATTTATTGAACTTTTTATGCTGTGATAGGGGCCATATTATTATTTGCCGTGATAGAGGACAATGTAACATATATTATGTGAAAATATTTACGCGCTACCTATAACGGCTGAAGCTGTAGACCCATGTGATAGATGGATAGACAGCGGAGGATTAGTAATAGGGTCACGGAACCTAATGATACGGAACCCTAAAAATCAAGGTAAAAGGTTATTTATCAAGTAAAGCTTTAAATATATTAAAGGAAAAATAAAGCGGCTAATGTTGTTTTATTTGTATATGCATCCTCTATGATGTAGGTATATTGAAATGTCTATGTACTCGTGTGTCATTCAAAAAAGACCAGGTTTAGCTCATTATTTTGAGAGGTTTAGACATAATAATGTACTCTGTGGTTTAGACTGACAAGCCTGCCTTTCACTTCATGGTCAAAAGAAATTTTAACCTGCCTGTTGCATCTATTTGTGGATAATAGTAATAATAACTTACAGTAAAAATTAATATTGCAATGGAACCTGAAATATTGTACATAAATGAAAATCCTTGTCCCCACCTAGTTGTCCCTATACCTGGAGATGGTTCATGTTTGTTCCATTCTTTGTCATTCTCTATGTATGGGAACATTGAGTCGTCATATGACATTAGGTGTGCGGTAGTCGAGTATGTGGTAGCGCATTGGGATGAAATGCAACTTTATACGTGTGACGAGCGTGGAGACACATGTACTCGACAGCAATGATGAAAACTACCACCTACGGTTCCGTATCCGAACTTATGGCAGCCACCGCTTTGTATCCATTTACGTTCGAGGTTTACGAAAATGGCCGTTTCAGAGGATCATTCGGTGGCGATCCTGGGATGCCAGTGAAACGTTTACGATTCTCTGGTAGTTTCTTAGGTGGTCATTATGAAATGCTCCTTCCCGATACTAGTTTCTCAGGAGTATGACCTAATGATCAGTTAAAGGGAGTGGGTTTTAAGAAAATCCGCAGCTGACGTGCAAGAAATATTACCCGAGAAGAAAAAAAGGAGGACTACCTACAAAAAGAAATGAGATCCCAACAAAAACATAAAATGTACAAAAATGGCAAGTCTCGCAACGCAATCCTTCCACCGTAAAAAGTTGTGAGATCTTATGTAAAGCCAAGTCTGCTATTTTAGTTTTTATGGAAGCACCTTTTCATTTAAGTTAGTATGGGAGCACCTATTTAACAAATTTATCATTAATTGTTTCCTATTTAGTTACCTACCAACATTAAGTGACTGTATTAATATTAGTCATCTTTATTTCCTAATAAAATATGGTGACTTTGCAATCGCAGAGCACAAATAAAGCACTGATGCGTAGAAATATCTTCTCAAATCGCTACTAAATTGGTATTAGGTAGCTGATATGGTGTATATGTTGCTGTGCGATTGCGAAGTCACTATATTTTATTAGGAAATAAAGATGACTAATATTAATACATTCACTTAATGTTGGTAGGCAACTAAATAGGAAACAATTAATGATAAATTTGTTAAATAGGTGCTCCCATACTAACTTAAATGAAAAGGTGCTTCCATAAAAACTAAAATAGCAGACTTGGCTTTACATAAGATCTCACAACTTTTTACGGTGGAAGGATTGCGTTGCGAGACTTGCCATTTTTGTACATTTTATGTTTTTGTTGGGATTGATTTTATCTAAAACAATAAAAGCACCAAGCAAGTGAAAAACCGTTTAGTTCACGTATTTTAGGGGTTTGTTGTTAAGATATTACTCAAATTTAACGATTTTTAATTCCACTTAAACATAGATCTAGATGATGTTAATGGACTCAGCTTAGAATATTATAATAACATTCCATAGACTCCCCACAATGTGGTAATAGCGTTTGAATGGAGGTTTGCGCGTAACGACGCCTCTTAAGAATTCACAATGGGCCGCCTTTGAGCCGCCGACGGTGAATCCAGGTATTATTTTTTCATTTAGAAAATGTGAACACTTACAGCCATCATCGAAAACGTACTGAAGCAGGGCGTGCATTGCGTGAGGATTGGTTCTGGCTGCGGCCAGGAGTAGAGGCAGTCCCTGTGCGTGTCGCAGTCGCGAGCGGTTGACGGACTCGCCGCTCAGTTGTGCCAGCGCACGCGCTGCGCCTTCCGGCCACCAGGGAACTTCTGTGAAGCGTTCATCAACTTTATTATTATTATGGAAACATTTGTTTTTTTGGATTGACTATGCAGCATGCTGAAAAGATAACAATCCTATAGCAAGGCCTTGCGCTTATGTTTGCACAGCGGTCACATGGCTGAGCACGGACTTTAAAGTAGGTGGGTTTCAAAATTGGGACACTGGAATTGTATTTATGAATGAGTCACTCATACACCGCACCCGTTCGATTGTACTAAGGTTCTGAGTGCGTGATCAAGGGGCTCTGTCTGATATTTTTTATATGTCTCATATCAACGCAGGTGAAGCATAAGTGTGCGTTACTGTAAATACATGGCACACAATGCAAAAGTTGCGCTTATGTCCTTGGATGACATCACCCACCACTCATTCACTACTTTAAGTAAATAATTGTATCAATTGAGGGAACCCATATATTGTGGAGCATGGCATGACACTCGACAGACTTTTATTTCAATTTTATATCAACAGATTCCTTACCTGAAATCTTCTTCAGTATGCCAACAAGACACTCTACAAGTCCAGCTGTCCCCAGTATGGGTCGACAAGAAGAGAGGTAGCAAAGGTTCATCAAACATTTGAGTGCAAGTGACTCGTAGCTTTTGGTGAGTGCCACCAGACATTGGTAGCCTCTGCCATCACCCTGTATCTGTAAAAAATATATTTTTATTACATTAGTGTATTATTTTATCTGTGGACTTTCTCATTATCGCTATAACAATAGTTAAATAATAGATAGCAGGCAAGACCTCAGAAACCATTATATGGGTTAAATTAAAGATATTTTGAATGCAATGTGCTTTGCTATCTTTTATGTAAATAAATATTAAATATTAAAGCCGATTCTGAAGGCTTTAATTTTAGTTTTAGTGCTGTCAAAACTAAATTTTCATCATTGCAAAATAATTCATAAGTGTGAAGAACAGAGGCTAAATTACTTTGGAAAAATGAAAGTCTCGACAGCACTAAAACTAAAGTTAAAGCCTTCAGAATCGGCTTTAGCGACTTTTTTTGTCTTTTTAAATGATTAGAATTAGATAAAAGAAGGTTAAATAAAATTTTAGTGAGATTATATTTAGGGCTATTCAGGCATCAGGCACAATATGTATTATTATTACCTAATTACTTCACTTGCTATCTTTTAGGTATATTAGATTTTTTTGTGTGAAAAATTACCTTGCAAATAATAGTCTTGCTGGTGTAAAAATTAGTTACTTTTTCAACTTGTTTGATTAATATTATTTATCAGTCCCGAGTCCCAATAGACTTGAATAGACACAGCTACATAATAACTTTAATCCAGGGCCCGTAGCATAGTGTTTAATCGCGCGCGATGCGACTTAGTTGAATCACAAGTGCGAGGAGCGTGACACGATGTTTTTGCGATTAAACAGTACGTCACGCTCCTTGCACTTGTGATTCAACTAGTGGCGTCGCACGCTATTAAACACTATGCTACGGGCCCAGAAATCCTTTGAGTAAATTCTGTTAAATTAACCAATGTGGCTAGCATTTCATATTATTTATTGCACATATGTAAGTGATTAATACAAGCAGTCTTAAATTGAATGTGCTATAGGCGAGCTTATCTCTGAAAGAGATTTCTATCAGCAAAAGGTAGGTGCAAAGGGTGCCTGTTTGGAGAGCACAGTGCAGCAAAAAGCGGGAAATATGCATCTTCTATACATTACTAGCATAGGATTAATTTAATTTGTCTTGTCTTAAATATAAACTAAACCGTGGGTCAGCAAAAATCACATTATAATATAGGTCTGTCAAGTGGTTCTCGAGTTTGGGATAGCCAAATTATAGAAAATTCAAAATTTTCTATAATAATCGAAAAAAAAATTAAAGGTATAGAAAAATAGTAAATTATTGTTTTCCTTGTTTTAAATAACTACCAATTTAACATGCTCAATGCCAAGGAAATTTTTTAAAAGCCCTGATCGCCGGCCTCAATTGAAGAAGTGTTATTTCATCATAATATTAGTCAGGCATCCGATTTTAAAACCAAAATTATGTGAAAAATCTGCTGGGCCAGAGCTTTCTTTGCCCTCAAAATGTAAGAAAACATGTGTAAAGTGGAGACCGCATCAAGACACATTGGACTTTGTACCTTTCTTATATTCTTCTCTGTAGGGGCTAATTTCGTACTGCAAGTGTATAGCTTGATGTGGTCTCCTCTGTACAAATATAATTCACAGAGAAGAGTACAAAATAGTGTTTATCATTTCTGATACACAGTGTGTTTGGTGTTGAGTATAAAAAATTATACACATGGCACTAATAAGTGTTACTTCACTTAATAAGTCTTACTTGTTCTGCACACTGAGCAGTAGCATGTGTTGTGAAGTATCCCAAACTTTTCAAGATTCCGGTTATAAGTTCTTCTTGACTCTTTCTGAAGCCATCACATTCCTTCGCGGAATTAGCCGATTTGATGATCCCTGCAGACTCACACTCTGTAGTCAACAGAATAGCAACACATCGCACTGTGTTCACACTTAACATCTCTTCTCTTTTCTCTGTTACCATCCATAATTGTCTGTGAAATATATATATTTTTAAACATGTATGTACATAGTTTACTGTTTAACTGCTCAAGTCAACTGCAATTCCTAGATTTTCAAAATTGCTAAAAAGCAAAAATATAAAGTAAAATATAATTATAACAAATCAAAAAAAATTTATAGATATCTATTTAGAGCCATTTCATTAAATCTAGATCTAGCCTAGACAGGAATCCGCACAGGTTCCAAACAACTAAGGATTTAATGTATTTTGATTAAAATACACTCATACTTGTCCAACTTTGGACTCATACCGTGTTACTACAAAACGGTGTTTAACTTTAGACAGTGTTTAAATCTGTTGTTGTCGCCTTTTCTTTCATATTGTAAAAGAGTGACAGAAACAGATTTAAACACTGTCTAAAGTTATACACCGTTTTGTAGTTACAGTGTTTAAATCTGTTGTTGTCGCCTTTTCTTTCATATTGTAAAAGAGTGACAGCAACAGATTTAAACACTGTCTAAAGTTAAACACCGTTTTGTAGTTACACCGATAGACTTTTAAAACCTTTCATAAACTTTAAAAATTGGAATTACTATTAAATGAGGTCGGGTACTCTCTGTCCCCCTCTTATTAAGGCAAAGTTATAAAGGCCAACAATAATGTAGTCATAAAAAAAGTCTAGTTTTATTAATTTTATTTACACTTATGTATCATAAGTTCCACCAAGTGCCAACAATCACAAGCACCAACTTCAAGGAGTTAATGTTTAATCATTGCTAAGAAAATAAAAAGAGTCTAACTAGACAAAACAATGTTTTGACCTGGGGTCCAGCATAGCAGACCATTTCAAACTTTAACTGGTTGATATAACATGTCTATCCCTCTCGAGGTAGACCAACAGTTAGAGAGAGCACTATATCATGCATTATCGAGCTCAATATGGTTTGCTATGCTAGACTAGCTGCCAGTGGCGTGCATAGAATTTTTTTCCGGAAAAGCAACCAGGTCAAATTTGACAATTAAAAAAGATATGAAAAACTTAAATAACACTTTGAAAAAAGAAAGTTTGTATGACGCCAGGGTAGGCACTGCCTACCATAGAGTGAACATTTTCATAAGTACTTACTTTTTTTTTTCAAAGTGTTATTTAAATTTTTTCATATTTTTTTAATGTCAAACTTGACCTACTGATTGATTTTCTGGAAAAAAGTTCTATGCACGCCACTGCTAGCTGCAGTACTAAGTATACATATATTCATGGTTTAATATTTTACCTGATAGCTCTGACAGCCATAGTCAGAGTGGGATAAGAAGTATTTCTATCCCTCTTCTCAATAAGGGCAATAAGTGCACCAACAGCTCCATGGCTGTGCAGACCTTCAGCATTGCTGGTCCTTTGTGCCAAGTTGCCAATCAGGCGACAAGCTCGACCTACTATGCTGTCTCTGCACACGGTATTTAATATGGTCACTAGGGGGCCAAAACTGTTCAGTTTTCCAACCTTAAAAAAAAGATAATATTTTTACGGCAAACAAAAAGAGTTTAGATATGAATTTATCGAAGCTACGGTTTCTGTAAGAAGTCTGCACTTTTCTTGATGCTTACGGCGAAGCTGCTTTCCTCTTCAAGACAACAGTTCCCTAATATGCTAAGAGTTATATCCAGGATTCTTTCGTTGGGTTTACGCAGATGTGGCAGTAAACAATCTAATCCACCGCAATCACGGAAATGCTTGATTCCATCGTCGTTAACCGTGATCTTGCTCCGTATTTTCAGGAGAGACTCCTGCACTCGTGTCGATGATGAAGATTTAAGTCCATCAATAATAGATTTAATATAACTTTTGTCCATTTTCAACGGATATTTCTAGTTATTTTTATGAAATGAATCCAGCCAGCCATGATATTTTGAGAATTTTTGATTTGACATTGACAATTGACAACGACAAGCAGCTGTTTTATTTGCATCGTGTTTCAATTAGCGCTAACAGTACTAAAACTACCTTCACGCCCATCAAGTCGTTCCGAATGGAAAATTGCGGAACTCTTTTGAAAGTTATTAATAATTCTTATTAAAAAGGTCATTCGCATACTTGCAAAATTCATTGATATTAACGGTACTAAAATATGAATTAACGGTATTAAAACGACGGATGAGCTGCAAGAGATGGTAACAATTTTATAATGGATGATGCCTTTAAAAGGAAAGGAATGAAAATTAACGTAGAAAAAACAAAGGTTATGGTGCTAGAAAGGGATGAAGCGGTGACTGAATGCAAGCTTAAGATTGGAGACGAAAAAATAGAACAGGTTGACGAGTTTGTCTATCTACAGCTTGAAGGACGTATGCTGAACAAATTGGTGACATATTGAAGAAGGGCCATATCAAAAGTACCCTGAATAGAAGAGCTCGTATGACTAGATTGATGGATGTGGAAGAGGTGAAAGAGGTGTGTCTGGATCGTATCAATGGAAAGAGCCAAGTATCAAATTCATGGAGAACTCTATTTGATGCTAAAGGAAACTCATTTCCTTCTATATAAGCCAACTCTTGTAGAGCACGCACAGCCAAATTTGGAGCCGTCAAAATGCCAAAAGTAACTCTCAAAATTCGCAAATGTAGAAATTCGGCCCTTGGATCTTCACGCCACAAAATGCGTTGAAAATCCTTGTCACCTGTAGTCTCTACTTTCCCCTCTGGGAGACATTCGTGAGTATTGTATGTATGGTATTAAAACATATATTTTTTTGTTTCTGTTATGTATAAGTTCCGCTTCAGTTTTATTTACACGAATTTTTCGCGTCCTGTGTCACGACAGATCGCGAAACTTGCAAATGTGTACATTAGCAACATTGAACAAAGAAGGTTATCTAACTTGTCTATGGTAAAAATTTTGATTCATATGTCCTTCCGCTTGAGGCGGTATCCCTCTATAATTTGTGCGGTAATTTCAAAATGGCTGACTACAGAAGAAATGTAAGAAAAGCATTGCAATCCAGGATTTCATTCTAAAGCTAAGTAGTAGACCTGAATACCAATTTATAACTCTCAGTAGTTGTTTGGTTAAAAACCCTTAAGTAAGTTTAGTTTGGAGAAGTCCAGCAGGTAATGATCCCATATGTGTATCCGTTGGTAGGACGGAAGAGTTAGAGATATCCGTTGGTAGGACGGAAGAGTTAGAAATATCCGTTGGTAGGACGGAAGAGTTAGAGATATCCGTTGGTAGGACGGAAGAGTTAGAAATATCCGTTGGTAGGACGGAAGAGTTAGAGATATCCGTTGGTAGGACGGAAGAGTTAGAGATATCCGTTGGTAGGACGAAAGAGTTAGAGATATCCGTTGGTAGGACGGAAGAGTAAGAGATATCCGTTGGTAGGACGGAAGAATTAAGAGACAGAAAGAGACATGTGTGCACCTGTTAGTAGATTATTAAAGAAATTAAGTTAATTGGATCTAATAAGAGACTAACTTAGCATATCAGCAATATATAAAGTTCTTATACACTGAGTTAAAGATATCTATTTCAGTTTCAGGCTGTCACACGGTGTTTGACTCTAAAGAACAAAGAGTCACCATGCACAAGCGCGCCGCATTCTTTGTGCGCAGAGTTCGGGCCAGTTCCAATGTTATTCTGAAAATGATTAGAGACAGAATAGACTGCCCTTTTCTCCAGCACTGCTGTGACAGACATACCGCATTAGCCGTGCCGGTGAGAAGGTATTAGCTAAATTATATCCACTTCATTTTGAGAGTGGGATTTGCTTACTTGACCTTGGTAAAAATTGGTGGCAAAAAGCAAACCGCTGCTCAAGGAAAAAGTAAACTCTTGAACGTGACGTGACAGAATTTGTAGAAATTTGTTTACGTTACGTGAAAACAAAGGGTATTATTTTGCTAGGTCCAAGAAGTTATTTCTACTTATTACAATCTTTGTATCATGGTTTAATAATAAACTCTTATGCTCTGATTATACTATTTTTGAAATTGCCACCGGCTGGATGTCACTTTTCATAGATCGCTCACAGTGCAAACTCTCTGAAGCATGGACGATGATAGCACAACATGGCATCGTAGCGCTCGTAGTCGTAGTTATCAGGCTCGCAGTGACTCGGAATGACGATAGACGCGATATAATCGATTGTTTTGTGACTCGGAACGCACTATATGTACAATCGATGTTGTGACTCGTAACACGGTGTGAAGTCAGACATACGATCATCAATCGCAAGTTTGTAGAGTTCCTAAAAAAAACGAATGTCTTTTCTGCTTGGTCGGTGGTCGTATCATAGACAAGAAATATTTATAATGAAGGTTCGCTGCGATGACATTTTGTTGTGATATTTTTTACGATAAAATTATTTTGGAATAGTTTTCGGTGGCTAGCGTAACATAAAATTGTCATGAAATCGTTTTGTGAGAGATGAGCGTCTTCGGGGATTTTCAACGTGTTTGGGTTCAACGTTTTCCTGAAAGTGCTTTGCCAGCCGCTTGGGAGGAAGATGTCAGGGCTAATTTGTCTAAACACAAACAGAAAGTGGCTATCCTGCGAGAGGAACTGGAGAAGGAGGAGTTCTACGTGGAGTACCTGGAGACGCTGTTGTCGGACGTAGAGAAACACAAGGCGAGCGCCCAGGGCAAGGAGACGGCGCCGCCCCACACAGCTGACGTGAGCGACTCCGACGATAAGGAGTCCGATAGCAAACAGGTGACTAACGATCATTATTGCCTAAATCTCAGGTCTATCCGCGTCTAAACTTCACAATACCAGCCAAACTTAGTATCATACTTTTAGTGTGTGAAGATGAAAACTTTCAGCCAATCAGGTTATTGAGACATCCCCAAAATTTATATAATTCATTAATTATTCTAATTTTGCAACCAAAACATAGCTAACAAAATAGTTGTCTTGTTTGTATCCACATAAGTAAGACAAGTTTAAATTACCTAACATTGTGTTTCTAGGTAAGCATTCATACAATTGTAAAGAATCATTTCTCAGAATCATAACAAAGTTATATCAGTATTTCTATGCAGAGGAAGTATGAACTCATGAAACTATCTTACAATTCAAATCTTCTTCACAACTGAATGGTAATCTGATTAATATTAATAATTAACTGTTACATTGCTTTGTGAAGTGTGAAAGTTGCCTCAGTAATTAGCAAATTCACATATTAATTGATAACTGTACTTTATAGAGAATACTGTTATAATTATACCAACAAAAGAATAATCCAACAAATGCATGTATTTTGCTGATAAAGTAAATAAAAGTGAAGCTATGTTATGTGAAAAATGTATAAATTTACTTTTAATTGGTGAAATTTTGGACTAATTGCTTGCAATTTGTCCCCACACAAAAACTTTAATATAAAGCCTGTGCGTGTGTAATTATTAATTAGTTAATTGTATATTTGTCAACACTCTTAATGTTTCAAAAGCAACACTAGGTAGCACTGTCATTTAATAATGGAATATATAGTTTTTGCGTTAATGAATTATTCATAATGTTGTATATACATATTTAGCAAATCTTTGAGCAAACTAGAATCTTATTTGATTTTTCTAAATTGCTTTTTTAGCCTAAAACATGGATTAGGTGTGTACTTGGCAGTGGGCGAAAATGATCTACCAATGACGATGATGAAGAAATTCCTTTCATCTAAATTCCTATTTCCATTGTGTAAAATATAACAATGGTATTGATTTGGTGTAATACAACTAAATGTATTTGACAGGACTAACCTTATGTTATTGTCTTTTTGATAAAGAAAGAAAAAAAAAGCAGAATGCTTAAATTAAGTTTAGTCCTGTCAAACAAGTAAAAGCATGTTACAACAAATTTACACAAATCTTTAATTTTGGTCTTTTAATAATATACAATTAAATCTTAAAGAACAATGTATAACTAAACTAAATAATTCAAACTTAAAATTAATTATATACCTCAAGTAAAAATATTATAAAAATGTGGAACAATCTTAAGATTTTTCCCATAATATCACATCCAGTGATATATAAATAAGGAAACAATAACCATTTCATTTGAATACACTGAGTCATACTCATGTGTGTATGTGAGTAATAGACCTCTATCAAATGCTGGACTTGTATGGAATACACAAACATTGACTATGTGCTTAACTGCACAATGCTTTAGGAACTTTTTTCATTGTTGTTATTTTTCTTATAATTGTGTAGACCCAATAGATATAGTCTAATCTAAGTACAGATGAATATTATTAATCAGCACATTAATTTTTAAAGCAAATGTTTGCTTATGTTCTGCTTTGTCTTGTATGGCATAGCCCTTTCATACTTGGGTCGCTAATAATATACCTTCTGATTGAAAAATTAAGTTTCTTTCTCTGCTACTTACTTGTTACCTCATGTAAAAAGTGCGAAAGTATACTAGAAATATAACATCTTAATCAAGGACCAAATAATTGTTTATTTCATCAACAACTTACTTAATTTATAAGTTGGTTTATTAATACACAAACTATGATTTACAATATTAAAAAAACTCAAATGTTTCTTTCTCAATTAACACAAACTGGTAAATTCTGCATTTAACTTATTACATAAAAAAAATACAAAAATATTTATTCAGAAACACAAGTCTTAAGTAGTACATGTTGGTTTCATCCTGTTAAGTTTACATATATAATATATACTCATACCTGTCTGAGGGGTAGGCAGAGATTACAGATTTCCCTCTGCTACAATGTGGCTATGATCCTGACACAACTTGTTATATAAACTTTAATATCATTAAAGTATCTTCTACAGTGACGTATTCTCCATAGGGTCATTCGGGCGATCGCCCGGGGCGGCCCTGTCCCAAGGGGCGGCCCTTCAATTTCGTAATTTAGAATCTTTAGCAATTTTAACAAACTCACATTAAAAAATACGTATTTGGCGGCTCACCCGTACGCACTCCCTTTTTTTCCCTCGCCAGTTGGTTAAGGGGGGCGGCCCAACCGTATTCGCCCGGGGCGTAGAAAACCAAAATACGTCTCTGATCTTCTAATAACATTACCTCAGGGCTCAAACACAAACTCCCTAACAAAGAAGAGCGAGGATGACAGCATTGGCAACAGCAGCAAGAGTGATGAGTCAGCGACAGAGACAGCAGATTGTGAAGAGGTACAACTTAGAAACAAACCAGTCTGCGTGGGAGAGAGAAGTTCGGTCAACCAGTGCATCAATGAGATATCCTCAATTCTGTCAGATGCTGCGAGGAGGAGGTGCAATAGTGAAGTTGTGCTGAGGACTGATGTGGATAAGGAGACAAATGGTAAGTGTTTGTGTTTTTATTTTTGCCTGTTCGTGATTCTTGCCCAAACCTTGATTTTAGTTTTAGTTAATTTATATCTGTCACTATTCCAATTGCTAGCAGTTGTCTCCAACATGATATATTCTTTTTGTATCTCAACCTATAATATTAATAGTATATGCTTTTGTTGCGAAATCCATCACTTTGAATACTCTCATTATTATTAGAATGCATTACAAACTAGAAATCAATCAGAAACAAATTAAAAAGATCACAACATGTAAGCAGGAGGTTGCAGGTTCAAATCCTGGCCTGAGGATTTTTTTCAAAAATAATTGTGCTTTTAAATTTGTTTAGCTGATTGATTTGTAGTTTGTCATGTATTCTAATAATAATTAGAGTATTCAAAGCGATGGATTTCGCAGTAAAAACATATAATCTTAGTTAATGAGAACTGAATTTCTTAACTGTCTCATGCAACAGGCATTGTAGCGACGACAGCGCCTTCTGTTCAGAATGAACGCCCTCGTGAGCGTTCAATATGTGCATTACAAGATGGTATATCAAGTAGTTACAAAAAAAAAATCGAGGTCAGATATGATGGAAAAATTCGTCGTTCCAGATACAAACCTCGGTAGCGTGCCTGACATGTAAGCAGGAGGTCGCAGGTTCAAATTTGTTTCTGATTGATTTCTAGATTGTCATGCACTCTAATAATAATTAGAGTATCCTATTAATATAGTAAATATAAAAGGTATAGATCCCGATTAATCTTTCGCAATGGGTTAGATTGTGACTCAGACCAACATATAGACAATTAAAGATACACAAGATTCAAGATGTACTTAGATGAAGCTGCAGATAACAGCTAGTGTAAATATATCTATTGATAAGTATTGTATTGATAACTATGTTATTAAATATCTTCACGTAATATAATTGCTTGTGTGTGAAAATAAAATGTTTTGCTTAACAAGCATGGCTGT
The DNA here is from genome assembly GCA_934047225.1 of Ypsolopha sequella. Classification (NCBI taxonomy): domain Eukaryota; kingdom Metazoa; phylum Arthropoda; class Insecta; order Lepidoptera; family Ypsolophidae; genus Ypsolopha; species Ypsolopha sequella. The sequence continues at coordinate 19,453,375 of OW203996.1, forward strand.
TGATCATAAAACATTGTTAAGGAGTATGGGACTCATCTTTTAAGTTTTCCCGAATTTTCGGCAGTTACACTGCAATGGGCACTGCGTGACATCACGCAAATATAAAAAACCAGCCAAGTGCAAGTGGGATTTGCGCATAAAGGTTTCCGTACCACAACAAAACATAGGCATGAATTCCTAAAATATTTTGGTGAATAACCACAATATAGATGTCGCTTGCAAGACGACAAAAATAAAGCGTTAAAATGGTACAGTAAGTGCACATAAAAACAAAAAACTGTTTAAATAACTAAATACTATTTAGTCTGCATAAATTAACTGTAATACATATCAAATAAAATAAATAAATACCTATATAAACATTTATATACTTACATACTTTTTGGATGAATAAATAATTTATGGTTGTATCTCTGACACAACCCGCTGCTTTTTATTATGAATGAATGGACACTATTGTATGCAAAAGACATATAAAAAGAAAGCAGAGTTCTGAAAACATAATTCTATACAAAGGCGGACTTATCACTTGAAGCGATTTCTTCCAGCCAACCTTTGGGTGGTGAAGAAATTATAATCACAAGAAAATTAAAAGAAGGATAGACAAAATAATCACATTAAAGTTCTGTAAATTTAGTGAAAATCGATAAAGTGTAAATATACCTGAATCTAAAATCTTATATATTGTACATACAACCTACCAAATTAAAGTTACATTTTAATAAATAACATAGACTTAAATAAATAATTAAAAAGCATATATTTAATAAATACTTAAATTTTATAAATTACTAGCTTCTGCCCGCGGCTTCGCCCGCGTGGCCTACAGGAAACAAATGACACATGTTTTTTCAGAAACAAACATTATAAGCACTCTCACTCCCTGTCAATTGAATATACAAATTGACAATATCCCAAACAAAGCTAGCGAGGCCGAAAAACTCGGTCTCGCGGGCGTGTTCTTCGTCCTCGCATGCTCGTTTTTCGGCCTCGCTAGATACTCCCGGTTTCTGCGACGCTGCGAAAAGCTTTATAAACTAAACTTGCGCAATTACTCACTGAACGAATATATTCAGATGTCAGTGTGTAAAGTATTATAGTGGGTATGTGCCGTGCCCGCGACCCTACCCGCGTTTATTCAATTCTGCCCCGTTTTCGGCTTGGGCGTTATTTTATTAACATCCCTTAAAGCCATATGTTCAAAAGGGTAACTACGATGATAATTAAAAAAGCCGCATCCAAATCCGTTCAGTGGTTTCGAAGATGTGCTTGAACAAACAGACAGACAGAAAAGTTCTAAAAATCGCTAATTTGTGTTCTATTACTCTTTTTTAGTCGGCCCCTTTCTATTTTTATTACTTTTCTTCAATGTACAGACAGACACACGGGGTTCTACTCTTTTATTATATTTGTTGATGATATTTATTTATTTATATATTTGATATATTTCGACCCTCGGTATGGGGGCGCCAGTCGACTGATGACGGCCTCCAACTGCATACTCCGATTATAAACATCTACTTATTGAGTATACATTAGTCCTGCAGAGTTATTCAAATTATAGGAGCACACAGCCCTCGCATAATGTTACAATGTTAACAAACAAAAAAAAACTTAAATATAAACATGCAAAATGTTATAACATATATCAATAGAGTAATAAGTGAGGAGACTACCAACCTAAAGAATCTTCATAGTTGGATTTGATATTATCACCAATATAACTAAAGTGGGTGTTGTACACGCATTTTTCATAAAGTTAAATTAACTTAAAACATGTCAACTGAATGGTCCAGTAGTTTTTTTAGGGTTCTTTACCCAAAGGTAAGGGTCGGGACCCTATTACTAAGACTCCGATGTCCGTCCGTCTGTCACCAGGCTGTATCTCTTGAACCGTGATAGTTAGACAGTTGAAATTTTCACAGATGATGTAACAACAAATACTAAAAAACAGAATAACATAAATATTTAAGGGGGCTCCCATACAGCAGACATGATTTTTTTGCCGTTTTTATAGATAACGGTTCGGAACCCTCCGTGCGCGAGTCCGACTCGCACTTGGCTGGTTTTTATTAAGTTACCTCCACAGTGAGGCCGACCTGCTAATCGCTCCGGGATTTCATGCGATGAGTAGCTTTGTATTGCCTACAATACTCAGACTTAAGGCGATTACCATCGCCAAATTAGCAGCTCGATATTTGTCACTACAAATATCAACGGAAACGACATTGAAATAACGTTCATATCAGCGCGCAATGCATAGTGGCTGTTACGACGCTCGCTGCGTCCTTGAGAGGGCGAAATAGGAGAAAATTATACTTTTCACTTGGACGTGATTACTCGATTGAATAATCTTATGTTATATTTATAGCTATAAAGTTTATCTATTTATCAAAGCATAGATGAATTCAATCGGCCAAGCCACTCAGGAGCAGTAGGGAATTTGAGGTCAAAAAACACCATTCAGTATAAAAAAAAAATCATGTCGAAGTTTTGGTGGTATGAAAAAGAAAAATGTTGCATATGTTGTCTAAGAGTTGATTATTCATAATACATTTTTTCATTATTTTTGGTTTGGCCATAAACGAGGAGTAGGCTTTAGAAAGTACCCAATTGGCAATAGTAAGGCCCTTAACGCGCTTTGCGACCCAGTGCGAGGTACGGTGTACGCAATGTGATCAAGTAAAACATATCCTCATTCGCTATAGTCTATGCGGGATATCATGAAATCGGTAACATTTCATTCCGCCGCGACTTTGGGGTTAATTCCGCCGCGATATTTGGGGCATGAGCTCTACTAAAATAGGCGTCTATTGCTGGTCATTAAAAGTCATGGTGAGGTCCCTGGTGGCGATTCGTGGCTTATCAAAATTAGCTTCCAATGGTAGTAAATAAGTGTTACCCAATGAAACGTCACCGATATCATGATAACCCGCATAGACTATAATAACATCGCAACGATTTCATTAATTCGCGAATATAACCTTTCCCACAGGCATCGAACAAAGTAACGTCACCCAACCGAAAAACCGTCCAGCGTCCCAAGCGGGTGATTTCGTCACAGTTATCGAAGTGAATGGTTTGAAAGGTGCTGAAAATGCGGCCAAGAAGACGGAAGACTCGCCGCAGTCTCCCGAGAGTAGCCCCGTGGACTCCACAGGAGCTGCGAAGAAGAAAGTACCACCTAAGTAAGTAAAATCAAGTACATAATATTATTTGTAAAGTAGTTATTTAAATTTTATTATTTAACAGCAACTTGAATTCCCATGGCTTAATTTCTAAAAGATTCCTTTTGTATATTTTTTCAGAGAATGTACGCCTTTTTAGGACATAGTTTTCATTATTTTGGTATATAAATTAACCATTATTTTTTTAATGATTTTTCAAAGAATTGTCCGAAATGACGTCACTTGAGAATTTTAGACATTATACTGATTGTGATGTGTGATTGCATATAAAAAAAAGTGGTCTGTCTCTGACTGTCTACTCATCTGTCATCCATCTGTCAAGTCAATGGGAAGCAAATTATTATAAATTTGTCTTGATAGCTGTTTAGGGCACATTTCTAAACAGCCATTTTTCAAGTGACGTCACACGAAGGCAAATGGAAGTTGCAGCTTTTTCTTAAAAACATTCTTCATCATGAGGTTTTTTAGACCACAAGTTCTAAAATACGGCTTATTAAACCTAAATCTCGAAATAGTTTTTGAATTAACACACCTTAACATAATTCAATCTTAGCGAATTATACATTTTGGCTCATTTATATGTTACGAAATAGTCGCAGTAAAACTTTTGCAGTGGATTAGTATAATCCACGCGACTGAATACTAAATGAACTGTAACTAAACTAATAAATTAATAGTCTGGTACCTAAATGTTTTATAGTTTTACCATAGACTGAGTATTAAAGGTACTTAGTCTCTGGTTTTACTAAGTCACTATTATGTTAAATAATGATTTGTAAATTCATAAATTGATGAAGGCCGCTCTACATTCTCGCTAAGACTCTCGCCTGAAGGGGACAATGCTATACGGGTAAGGTAAAACGCAATAGTCTATATCCTTTAGAAAGAAAGAAAGAAAACGGAATTAATTGTCAAACAATTAATAAAATAATAAATTATAATTTAAATTCTAACTGTTTGACCACGAAGAAAATCAAGTAACAGAATTAATAAATAAAAAACTCAGTGTACACAAAAGGTGGCACGCTCAGCATTTGCTGTCGAAGATTTAATAAAAAATCCCTATGGCCTGATTTTCGGCGACCCCTTTGTTGATACTAATAGTTAATTTTGTTCCGAAAATGTTGCAGCCGGCGCTCTAAATTGGCTTAATTAATTACGTAATTATGATGCATTATTTACTACACAGAGCTGACTTTCAATATTTTGATTGTATATGCAAGGTTTGTAAAGTTTAGCACATTATCTTTGGATGTAAATAAAAAATAATATAAAAATATTATAATAGAAAAGATAAATAGAGCACATGAAATATTGTTAAAATAATGTTGTAAAATAAATACTCATATAGCTTTGTCCTTTTCATGGCGAGAATCTCGGCGAGAACGTAGAGCACGTTTAACTTGAAATCGAAAGCGATTCGTTTCCTATATCGATCATTAAATCATCATTAGCTACTTTGTATTACATACATATAGTATATTATACTCACGCCTGTTTTCATCTACTACGATCCTGACACGCATCTTTTGCTTCTTCCACATCCATCAATCTTGTCGTACAAGCTCTTCTATTCCGGGTACTTTTGACATTGACCTTCTTCTTCAGTATGTCGCCAATTTCTTCTCAGTAGATCCATTGACTAATTTAATCTAATAAAAAAAATATATGTAATAAAATAATAAATGTACATGAACGAAATTAAAGGTTTATTTAATTTATGTAGCAATATATATACGATTAAAATGATAGGTAAAATATATATTATACAAGGTAAAATCCAATCAACCGCCCGAACCCATACCGGAGACCCGGCCAGGGACCAGGAACAATTAAGGTTCAATGATCACCAACCGAGCCCCCAGCACGAATCCAGGCGGCCGACCAAATCCCATCCTATATACTACATAGTAATTAGGTTACATATATAAATACATGCCTACCTCCGCCCATTCGATTAGTCTTGCTAAGAAGAAGAGCAAGAAACTTAGCAAGATCATGTCTTTTTTTTTATTTTATTCGAGCTGTACCTTCCATTTAAGCACCATAATTTATTTCGTCAAATTAATTTCATTCATCCTCTTTCATTCGTACACAATTCTTTGTATTGTGTAATTAATTAAGTAACTCTATAAAATGTAACTTTTAGACGGAACCAGCTTATCTTAGTAATGCGGATTTCACGGATTTATCAACAGGAAAAGTGCATTCATTCAATATTTAGAGCGACCTTGACTATACGTGGATATACGCTATAGCGCATCTAACAGGATGCTACATTGCGTGCGGAACTTGTACTATTTTAATTACAAGGTTAATTTACTTTATATTACAAACCACATAGGACATGCGTGAAATTATAGTGCAGGTCATTTCCAGCTTAATTTAATTACAAAATACGGCTCCACCTAGTTTTGTTTGTTGATTGTAATAGTTGGGAATACGTCTAGGGAAAATTACTAATTCGAATGGCGGCGATCACAAATTTAGTTAATATAAGAGGGAAAGAAAAAGATAGCTCTTAATACATACATACATATAGTCAAGCCTGTTCCCCAGAGGGGTAATCAGAGACTACAGATTTCCATCTGCTACGATCCTGGCACACCTCTTTCGCCTCTTCCACATCAATCAATCTAGTCATACAAGCTCTTCTATTTCGGGGACTTTTGTCAGCATATGTCCTTCTAGGGCGGCCAGGCCCCGTAGCATAATGATAAATCGCGCGCGACGCGAGTCAGTTGAGTCACAGGTGCGAGGAGCATGGCATACAGTTTAATCGCAAAAACATCGTGTCACGCTACTCGCATTTGTGATTCAACTAAGTTGCGTCGCGCGTGATTAAACATTATACTACGGGGCCTAGTTAAGCGTTACCTTTCCACTTGCGCAACATTTTCTTTTGTCTCTCTACTTTTATTCATTTATATAGAGACATGTCCAAACCACCGAAGCATTATTTTTTCTATTCTAGTCACCACATCTTCTTTCAGGCCGCGCCAATCCCGTATGTCGATATTTTTCAGTCTATCATTCAATGTTAAACGACATATACTCCGTAAGGAATGTATAAATGCATTCCTTACGGAGCAAGATAAACATCAAAGTAGAGTTATCTTGCTGTATCCAACATTCACTACCATACGTCATAAGTGTAGGAGCCAACACTCCATTATGAACCGCCAATCGTGCCTTTGGAGTCACATTTTGGCTGCCCATAAAGGAGTGGAGGGCTCCGTTCAATTTTATTTCCCGCATTCACTAATCCACGTCACATCACGTCATCCACACTTTCCATCGCGCGTAAATAGACAACCTACATCTCTACTATGTAATGTAAAAAGGTAAATTAAGGGGTTCCACAATGCTAAAATTCAGTCCTGCTCTAATTGTTTTTTTACTTTCTATCCTGCTCTAATCAGATGTCGCGCACGCAAAACTTTAGTTAAGGCGATATGCGAAAAAAATACGGGTGTTTCTTTTCTATGTATTTCATGAAATACACGGAAATTATAATCAGTTTCTGGTATATGCATCTTGATTATATAATCTAGGGATTTGAAATTGGAAAACATGTTTGGATAAATTTTCCTTGATAGAAATAATTGTTGAAATGAGGTCTTCAAACACACTTTTTCTCCTCGTTTGACGAATAGGAACCATATACAGAACTCAAACATTTTTATTAGGAGTGTTTCAACAATATCTACAGATTTGATATTTGAAATTTTCCTATCTATTTTAGTTTTTTTATAAAAATTATAAAACTAACATTTTTCGCTTTCGCCCTGAATCCGTCCCTCTCGCACTGCGCGATTTTTCGCTTGGAGTGACAGTGACAAAAATCAAATTTGCATAGCCTCTTAATTTGACTTCGCGGCTACATTATTTCATTAACTTTAATTTATTTATGTAATAAAGATGGCTTTTTCTAGTTAGTATCTGCGTGTGTTGGTTTCGTTTCAATCAGTTTTGAAATATGGAAACTGAATCGCTTTTTTCCTGAAATTCATGCTTATTTTAAAAGTAATATATATTACCGAATTTAATGAAACTTGAGGATGAAACATGATTATTGCAAAACGGCTCACCTCAATAACTATTTTTGATCGGGATAGTCGACCAGTTTCGGCAGATTCAGACTGCCTTCTTCTAGGCGAGTGATGACGTTGCGCCTAGCCAGTGCGAGCCGTTTTGCAATAAACATAATATAATTTAAAGAAGATTGAAAGTATGTTTATTAATAATTAATAATTGTATTGAGTCAAAAAACATTGACGGAACTGAATCCAATGCAAAACTGATGTTTAGCATTGTGAAGCCCCTTAATGTTAATTTCTTGTAGGCCACCACCAAAAGTGTTCAGTAAACGAGGGGCGTCGCTCCCAGAGACGGGGCTCGCCGAAGACAGCCCTCCGTCCTCGCTGGGGCGGAGAATCCGAGGCGCCGAGTCACGGGAGTCCATTGCGAGTCGGGCTTCCACGCCCTCTATTAGTGAAAGGGTAAGTGAAAATGTGCACATTTTACAAGTCAAAAAGTTATGCAAAGTTGTCACTTTATCGTAATATTTGTTATCACGCCACATATTTGAAGTAGAATGTATGAAAAGTGAAATTGCTCCAAAAATGCGTATGATTTCACGAACCAACACTACCTATCATCACGAACATTTCATTAGCATTGTCGTGCGATACATGATACCTACATTATTACCTTGATTTGTCCGCTCACAAACTAAAAACTGTTCTATCCTTTAATTGACACATTCATTAAATCATTGTGTTCTGTATCCGAGATTGGCCGAGTGTCATCATACAACTCGGGTGCCGTCGGCCTATTGCACTACTTTAGACTTCATTACGTTTACTATGATAGAAATATATTACACCTATTCAAAAAACGCTAATTGCTTTAGAGGATAGCGGGAGCCAAAGTCAATTTTATTCCCACTGGAGTTTGCGCTTTCTCTGTTCTGATTGGTCCGCGTTCGTGCTTCTGATAGATTAGCGTCACTTATGGCCTGTTTCACCACTTCCAGATAAGTGCCTGATAGTTATATGTGACATATAACGCATACAAAATGTGTTCCATTTTTAAACTTATCTTCTAGATATCACTTATCTGGAAGTGGTGAAACAGGCCCTTAAACAAAGAGATCGACCGCATAATTTACGAAGAAGTTACTGGCCGGTACATTGTCGGTAATGTCGGTTAGCCGGTTAGGCATTGGTGGCAATGCGAACTGAAAACAAAAACATTCTTTTTTAATTTCTTTTTTCCCAGAAATTTTCACGCTAGTCTTCGCTAAGTTATTGCAAATAATTATTAAAAATGAGTTTGAGTAGTGATAATGATTCTACGATATTAACTCGTGAAAACATAGTAAATGATGCAGCTAATGTGGTGCAACAATTATTACCACAAAATACCAGGTACTCCTAGCTTTTTCTTTTTTGAAATATGGTGTATGACTCGAGCCCAAGTAATATTTTGTTCTCGGGCGGCGTATATTGAATTCCTCGCTACGCTCAGGATTCTACTAGAATCCTTCGCTTCGCTTTAAATTCAAAATTCGACGTACAAAATACTACTTGGGCCCCTTGTGACACAAATAACTATTGACACTTGGCAATTCTTCCATCGCAAGGGGATATGCCTCACGCTTTTTCCAAGTTCATTCATTGGAGTCTTAAAAACATGCAAATTTTCGATGTCTGGAGCCATGGAGTGCCGCAACTTTCCATGTCTAATTATAGTTTTTTCGTTTAAACCCAGGTGAAAAGCTACGAGTCCATCAACTCCCTCTCGTCGGAACGCAAGCGGTCGGGCGGCGCGGCGACACCACGCTCCATCGACGAAGAGGTCACCTCCACTACACCGGACTTGCCGGACGGTGACAAGTCTGATCTGCAGGATGGCGACAAGTCCGCGCCCGCCTCCCTGGAGAGCATCCCCGCCTGTGTGCCGAGGGCTGAAGACGAACCTTATTATGATCAAGTACCGGCGGAGTTATCCAATGATGGGGAGTACGTTTATATTCAAGCGGGTGAGTTCGTCCTTGATATTACTATGAGGTATGCATAGGGTTACCAACCGTACTTTAAAATAAAGTATCTTACGTTATTTTGGGTCCCTGTACTTTATACTTTTGAATACCAATAAAGTACGTGAAAATACTTTATTTCAATCTTTACAACACCAACAAGCGAAAACACAGCCATAAAGAAATCCGAGAGAAAATGTATGACTTGTGCGCGTTGGTGTTTGTGCAAAGAGCACAAAAAATACAGTTTCACAAAAGGATTTGAAGATGTTAGTATGGAGCCTGACCTTCCTAGTTCCTGCCGTCCGCTGCCTTGATATTTAAAAAAAAAAATCTTTGAACTCCCTTGAATAAAGGATGCCTTTTTTTAAAGGACCGTACTTTTTATTTACCTTCCCTGAAATCAGATGTACTTTATTTCTTCTAAAAAAAGTTGGCAACCCTAGGTATGCATAACTCGGAGTAGAAGAAACTGTATGACTCGATTTATGTGTGTAGAAGAAACGAAAAAGGTCGTAGAAGTTGGAGATTGGTATTCACCGCCTACCCTTCTGGGAGACAGGCGTGAGTATACATTTATATGTATGTATAATTTATCTAAAGAAAGATTTATTATTCAAAGCCTGTAGAAACTGTCATTGGATTATTCCAAAACAAAACTAATCGGAAAAAAAATTGCTGACGCTAGAAAGCAAAGACGAACACTAAATAATAAAGCCCAATATAAAATTGTTCGTCCATGGTCCTAGTCCTAGATCCACTATTTACAATGTCTATGTCATTTTAGATTCATAATTTCTCTTGGTCTTGCCAATAAAGGGCCTTTGTCACGTGAAGGGCAGTAATTGCGAATTATTTATCGATGATCAGCATAATATTTAATGTGCTTCCCCGGTCCTAGTCTTAGGTCCATTATTTACAATGCTAATGTCATTTAACATTTAAAATTACTCTTGGTCTTGTCAATAAAGGGGCTTGGATGGTTCCTTTGTCACGTGAAGGGTATTAAGTGCGATTCTTTATCGATGATCGGCATATATTTAATGTGCTTCTCCGGTCCTAGTCTTAGGTCCATTATTTACAATGCTAATATAGCCGATTCTGAAGGCTTTAACTTTAGTTTTAGTGCTGTCAAGACTTGAATTTTTCCAAAGTAATTTAGCTCCTGTTCTTCACACTTATGAAGTATTTTGCAACGATGAAAATTTAGTTTTGACAGCACTAAAACTAAAATTAAAGCCTTCAGAATCGGCTGCAATGTCATTTTACATTTAAAATATACTCTTGGTCTTGTCAATAAAGGGGCTTGGTTGGTTCCATTGTCACGTGAAGGGCAGTAAGTGTGAATTCTCATTCTATGATCAGCATATAATCGTATTTAAGGGTGCACCGAGCGTTTGCCTTTGTCTCTGTCTTTTTCTTTACGTGTAAATATTAAAGAAAATAACCAAACTTTTGCACTTTTTCAAGGTTTTTCGTTGTCATTTTCATCATATTGTTTTTTATTTATTTATAACACTTTTTGCACATTTACACAAATAACTTAAAAGACAAAAGAAACAATTAAACATGGTGTACAAGGGCGGCACCTATTGCTAATAGCAATATCTTCCAGGCAACCCTTGGTAGCTAACAGAAAGATGAACAAAATAACATTGTTCTTAAATAAAAAAACTATCGTGTATAAACACTCCAGTCGTCTATGAACTTTATTTTAGTAAATGAATCATAATATCAAATTATTTATTTATATAAAAAAGTAGGGAAATAGAGAAAAATTACTCGACAAGAGGTAACTTTGCGAATTTATTCTATGGAGCCAACTTTATCAAATCGCGTTTCCATCGTGAATAAAGTCTAGAATATATACCAAATAATACCAATATATTTTCCTAGATTTTAATTTAATTGTTTACTACTTCAAACAAGGGTTATAAAAACGTGTTTGTGTGTGTAAAAAGCTTGGTGCGCTCTTAATGTTCATCCCGATTACATACGTTATTTTAGCAGAAATTTGATAGCAGATTGAAAATAAAAATGCGTATTTGTCAGGGAAGGCAGTGCCATTTTGCCTCTATGGAATAAATGCCACTGCATCCTGAAAATGAGCGTACACAATGTGAAATCGGTAAATGTACAAACTAGTATAAGCTATATTATTTACAAAGTGTAGCATTACATTTAAAATTAGTAAGCTACTTGAGAATCACGAGTGTAATTTTATTAATTTGGTTGATCTGGCCTAAAGCCTGGTGACAGCCAAAAAAAAAGAATAAATCAGGATAAAGATACTATATAATTTTTTGTGTAAACTAAAAATAACAATACTGATGTAAAAAAAAGGTACAAAAACACAAGTATATCACAAGAGTATTACGTCGGAACTTCGAAAATTAACACAAAAAAAAAATATAATGAACAGAAAATCACTTGTACTATCCCACAAATTTATTTAATACTTCTAAGGTACTAAGGTGTTAGTGTCATTGATCGCACTGGCTGATGTAAACTATTTATTGTGTAATTAAGATCTTATATTAATTCCTTTGATAATGCCATAAAGGCGAAACCGGTCAGGAAGTATTAAATAAATTTGTGGGATAGTACAAGTGATTTTCTGTTCATTATGTATTCCAAGTTCCACCAAGTGCCAACAATCAACAGTGTAAACATTCAAAAAAAAATACCTAGTCTCTATCTTGTTTTTAGGATTTTGGTAATCTATTTTATAGCTTTAACGACGCTATTGGCTTACGATATTATGGATTCGAAATTGAATGTTACAACCAGTTTATAGGATCCCAGAAACTAGTATTTCGCGGAAGTATTAGTAACTTCTAGTCGAGAGAAAATATAACTTTAATTCGTGAAGGTATTAAAAGCAATCGTTATCTAGCTTTACATTAAGGGAGAAAATGATTGATTCAGGGTCTATTAAATGCCAGGCTACAGATATAAAAACCTGATAGAGGTGTCTTCGTGACGTAGATGTTGGAATTCTTCCCCACGGTCAATCCGTGGATGTCATGCGCCAACTTCAGAAGCAACTTGGGAAACGGACTTTACCAGCTTACGTGATCCGTCCCTTCATCCTCCGCTATTACGTAGCACACTCCTCCAGCAAACAAAGAAGCTTACTCCTGATGCGCAACTAAAACCCTTAAAAACCTGAAGGGCTGTAAAGAAATAAAACAACAGAGTCAAGACATGCCTACGAAACCCGGGCAAGGAAATTAAACGGGACAAAAGGGATTTTCAGAGAATGAAACCAAAAGTACGCAAAACTTACCAGGAAAAGAAGAAAAAAAGGCTTCCACTGACTCTAGGGCAAATGTGCTCCGTTTTTTGAATCCATGGGATCTCAAATTTGATATATTAATTTTCTAATGCAGATTTTTTCATTAGTTCCATGACGATATTCTTCGATATCGGAAAAAAAAATAGCTATGACAAGACTTTTTAAATTTGAAAATTTGAAAATTCAGTAAAGAAATCAACGACAAAGAAAGACTAAAATAGATGAAAAAGGTTGAATACCTGTAGCGAATGCTACAAAAGGTACTAAATATGTTTTGTTTGCAGGTGGTACAGGATCATCGAGTACAGACGACGCGTCAAGTGGCACCAGCACTCTGCCGCTCTCGTCGCTCCCGCCGAGCGCTCCCCGCGCGCCCCCGTCACCCACTTGCACCATTGCGCCCAACTACGTCAATATTCACTACTTTATACAGTGAGTTTTATACCAGTTGTAAATGGACAGATATCATTAGATGTGTTTTTTTAAACCACACATAATCTAATCCTGGAAAACCCAAAGAAATATAAAAATAGTGAATTTTCTTTTGCGCGGATTTGTTTTTGTGGAAAATGTGTTTCTAACAGAGCTTCGATTACATAGTATTTTAACATTATATCATTGCAGTATAGAAACGCAGAAAGAAAAGTAAATCTGGATATGAGGAGCTCTGAACCGGGATTCGACCCCGGGACCTCTCGCTTACCGGGCGATTGCACTAACCACTGAGCTATCCAAGTCACAACACAACTCGTGAATTTACCGATGTGCTTTCCCATACTGCAATTATATATATAGATACCCACTTTACAGTGAGCCACTTGGCGCCTAGAGGACGCTAGTATTTTATCTACTCTCAATCTACTTTTTGCAAAAGTGCAAATTTTGTTAGAGTCAAGTGTCCGACCTCCTATCAGCTAAACGGTTATTTTTAGATATGTGAAAAAATTCACAGCAGTGGTATATATAACGAATTTAAAAAGAAAACTGTCACAGCTAAGTAGGCATTACAAGCTAAGGAGCAATAGTCGACCATAGTAAAATGAAAATTTCGTACAAATTCCATTGAGAATTATTTAGATGAAGTTGTTAGTTGTGTAAAACAGCTAGTAAAAATAAGTTTATGAACCTTTTAAGTCCGCAAGATGCGCGGGGCCCGACACGAAATTGATTCTTAAAAAAAAAAAAGTGTTGTTCGATTTAGTAAAAAAAGCTTAATTGTGACTAGAGGCAATGAGGTTTTTACAAGATCATTAATTAGAGGTATTATATTTAGAGTTACCAGCTAAAACATATTCCTTCACATTCATATTATTTATTGTACACAAAAAAAACATAGTGTTTGCAGATTGTACTTAGAGATATCATGTACATAGGCGAGCTTATCTCTAAAAAGAGATTTCTTCCAGTAAACCCAGATTGATAAATTGGAATCAAATTAAAAGTAGACATACATACGTGTACACTAAAATATGTACATCCTATGATTATAAATAACTACAATATACCTACATAAATAATAATTAAGTAACTACTTAAACAATAAACATATTTACTTATATACATAACATTTACATTAAATATGATAAAAATACATAAAAATCGTTAAAATAAATATTGTGCTATCTATAGGTACTCATGAAATTGAAAGAATCTTTCGCTTTGTTTTTAAAAATATATATCACTTCTGTCTATAGCCAGACTTTATAATATTATGTATGTTCAAGCACGTATACAGACTTTTGGTTCGGGACGGGATATTTATCTAAAAATAATGTGTAAGGAATATTTGTAATAATTACTATTATTATATATAGTAAAAATTAAATAAAAAATAAAACTTTCGATATATATTTCGACCCACTTGGGATCGTCGTCAGTCTTAATACTTGGGTTCTTACGTATACTTTTAAAGTTTTTCTAATGCCGATGGCAGCTATTGCATCAAGTATAGTGTACAGTATCAGGATCTGGCGTCAATGCTCCATACAGGTTTCTTTTTATATTCTTCCACTCACCACATACTACTGCGCCCTTCATTAATGTTTCGCCAATGTTTTTGTCCTAATCATGCCGCTTTTAACCCTTAAATGCATAGCGTATCAAAAATTATACAAGGGTTTGTAAATTTATAAAAAAAAAAAAGTGAAAAATTATAATTATTTGTTTATATGAGCTAAAAGTATGTTTGGCAACAGCTCATAATATTTTTAAAATTTAAAATTAATTAATTTATTTTTCTTTGTCTTCTTTGTATTTTCTGGCATTTTGGCGGAAAAATTTATAAAGAGAGCTTCGGAAAAAAAATCTAATAAATATTCTGCTTACGTATATTTTTATAGTATTTTGATATTAAAGTTAAAAAGGGTTCAGCTATACAAGTACCTTTTTTCTTGTTTTTATCTGTAAAAACCCCTTTCCAATAAAAATAAAAAATACATTTTTTTCATATTTTTTTAGTGTTTTAGCACTGTTTTCAATTTCATACAAAAATAAAGTCTCATGCGCTAAATGGTTAAATTTGAGCGGTCCCGTGTATGTTACCCTAGATTTCGGGGGGTATACACATCCCAACTTTCCCCCCACTCTTGGATAAGTGCTTGTGTATGTTATATAAGTAACATTGTGTTTATCTCGAAGGCAAGCAGCGGAGGGTCCCGAGCCGTCGGAAGCGGGGTCAGAACTCGCCGACTCCAACGACACGCCCTTGTTCCTGCGGACGATATCTTCGGACACAGAGGCGAGCGCCACGCCGCCCGCCCTCAGAAAACTACACCACCAGGTGAGCTAGTTACGAGCAGACTTTTATTACGATATACTAATAATAAAGTTGAAAAAAACGTCGTGTCTATACATTCTTATTCTTTATTGTACACGAAACACATTAAACAATTTTTCAATGCATGTGCTCGTAAAGGCCCACTTTTTATGCATCAAAACCGAACAGAAAGTCGATTATTTTGCCCTAGGGTTTTATTATTATTATTATTTTTTATTTATTCACCGGAAGTTGGCTAACCTGTAACCTTTCCTGTGTACCATAAATGTTATACTTTTTTTTTTCCACTGTGTAACAGCTCTGGATACAGTCCTTTTGAGCCAATCATAATTTAAAGTTCACAAGATTATATTTGTCTTATTTCCTCATACTATGCATTGAAAAACGTAGTATGATACACGGGTGTAAGAGCTATAAATTACTCAGTTACGTTTAAAACACTCGCTACGCTCGTGTTTTAAATCGTCCTCGTAATTTATTCCTTTTCGCCCTTGTAGCATAAACTACTATTATTGTACACGAAACACATTGAACAATTTTATACTAGGGTAAAAACATGTATAGCGGCAAACTTATCTCTCGGCTTCCCCTAAGTCCCTGCGCCCGTGTGCACCGCACACCCTGCACCATAGGTAAAGCCGGCCCTGACTATCACTTACTGAACATCCCATATAGCTAGGTTTGTCTTGCCTTGGGGGTCGCCGTTTGGTATCGGATGAATTCACTTAGCAGATATGTATAATGGCTCAATCTTAGCAGATTTAGCCCGGTAGCCGTCCACCCCCCCATTGTGGGTGGGGGGGATATGCACTCAAAGTCTTACGTCGCCGCGCTTCAGACAAAAATTCATATCGTCTTCAATTTACCTACTATCTCGAGTGTGGTATCATTTTCGGCTAAACATAAAACGAGGAATTCATTTTTAAAACATTTTGTGTACAGTTTCATACAAAAATCATAAGATATTGTCGAAAGTATGTTAGTTGGTCTGCTATTTTTTTTATTCAAAATTCTGTATCCTTAAAAATAACAAGTTTTTTTAATAAAAAAAAATACTTTCTTAAAGAATATTTAATCAGCTTTAAATATATATATACATTTTATGTACTTACTATAGAACATCTACTTGAAAAAAAATCAAACATGGTTTGCGACGGCTGCGAAATATTTTTTCGATCCACCTGTTCCACGCAAGCTAAGTTGTATGTATATTTTTATCAATGTTAATGGTTAATGCCATTATGCTTTAGACAGCATTATTTAATTTAAATATAAAAAATAATTTTAGCTGTGAATATTTTGGTTTAAAAGTGAGTTTCAAAGATAAGTTGGTTTTTCATACAGAATATATAGAATACAAATTTAACTTTAACATTGGCCTTTGTTTATGGTCTGAAGACCAAGGGTGCTATTGTATAAGAAAATCATATTCATTTGACAGCTGAAAACGTACGGTTTCAATTGACGAACTGCTATTACCAAATTACTGCTATCAAGCAAATTAGCCGTTTCGTACGTTTTATACGTAAAATAGTACGTTTCTTACACAGAATTCGAGGGCAGATCTCAGGACAACCAGGTAGCAAGTCCCCGCATAAAGTTCAAAGCCTAAAGTATGCATGTGTATAGCACTGCGAGGTTGTCTTCCGTATGGATTTTTTATGTCAATGTATATTTATTATAGTTTTTCATACTCGTTGCTAGAACCACAATTTCCACCACAGTGGCATAATTCGGTGCATTTTTTTTTATAATTGTATCTAGCACCACACCGTGATTGGCACTTGCACCGAATTAATTCTAGACAAGCGGTATCAGCTACGGGTGCCGTGGTACACGTTGGTATTCAGTCGTCATTGAAGTCTGTTTCCCATCCCCAATCCGCTGGACAAGGAAGATTTTGAATTGGCACACGGATTGGCCCCATACGCGCACACCCTGGTAAACAGCTCTTAGGAGATGCTGTCGAAAACTGGCTTCGGTTGGTGGAATATTCTCTAGCTGTCGGTCTTTTTTAGAGAATAGTTATCTTCTACATTCTTTCAACGCTGTGCACTGACAGGATCTGAAATGTAAATTAGGTAAGCAACTGTGGAGTTAAAAAAAATGTTTTCTAGACAGAATAATTTCTAACCACGCAAGTTTCGTTTAATTTATACTTACTTATCATACATCGTTACGGTAAATTTTTGAATAATTGTATTCGCGTTTACAACGTCTTCATCAGCTAGCATATTGAACCCGCTAGTTGTTGATGGAAAAGCATTCCATGCTTCTTACGCAGTTTTTTTTCTTCCACTAAACGCCGAAACTGTGTCACATCCAGTTAACGCATGGAATACCCTCAACGCTCTTGCTTTTTTAGGGCCTAAAATAAAATAAGATCAAGCTTTTTAAGTTGGTTAATTAAATGAACGTAAGAAGAAACATTCATGTAATTTAAATTAAAACCTAAAGAGGCTGCAATCTTGTCACATGATAAAAACTGGTGGTTTTTTCCTGTGCCGATATGGATCCACAATTCAAGGCTGTTGTTGCTGTGGTAGAGCTTTGAAACACATGATACTGCCAGGACTACTACGTCTGTGTCAACTGTACGGATCATGATCCGACTAAATCCGTGAGCTACAGCGTCAGACACATGCACCATTATCCTCGTGTCCGCCTCTTCATGGTTGCATGGGTCTATGTTATCCTTACAACGATCGCTGCTGCTAAGGACATTCATACCATCTTTACATAAAGTTATTTTTCAGCCGGTACCTCCTTAGTGTGACAGGCTATAAGGACAGCATACGGGACAGTTCTTTTTTGTTCTCATTATCGCAAATAAAATTGGCCTATCCTTTTGGTATTTTTGTGTTTGGGCGTACTCGTATGCGTAAGCCAATACCTCGCTTATAGGAAAAAACCACCAGTTTTTATCATGTGGCAAGATTGCAGCCGCTTTAGGTTTTAATCTAAATTACCTTAATGTTTCTTCTTACGTTCATTTAATTAACTAACTTAAAAAGCTTGATGTTATTTTATTTAAGGCCCTGAAAAAGAAAAAGCGCTGCCGGTACTTAATGCGTTAACTGGATGTGACACAGTTTCAGCGTTTAGTGGAAAAAGAAAAAAACTGCGTACAAAGCATGGAATGCTTTTCCATCAGCAACTAGCGGGTTCATCATGCTAGCTGATGAAGAAGTTGAAAACACGAATACAATTATTCAAAAATTTATCATAGCGATGTATGATAAGTAAGTTTAAATTAAACGAGACCTGCATGGTTAGAAATAATTCTGTCTAGAAAACTTATTTTTTTAACTCCACAGTTGCTTACCTAATTTACATTTCAGATCCTGCCAGTGCACATCGTTAAACGAATGTAGAAGAGAACTAATCTCTAAAAAAGACCGACAGCTAGAGAATATTCCACCAACGGAAGCCAGTTTTCGACAGCATCTCCTAAGAGCTGTTTACCAGGGTGTGCACGTATGGGGCCAATCCATGGTGCCAATTCAAAATCTTCCTAGTCCAGTGGATTGGGGATGGGAAACAGACTTCAATGACGACTGGATATCAACGTGGACCACGGCAACCGTAGCTGCTACCGCTTGTCTAGAACTAATTCGGTGCAAGTGCAAATCACGGTGTGGTGCTAGATGCAACTGTAATTTTTTAAAATTAAAATGCACCGAATTATGTCACTGTGGTGGATATTGTAGTTCTAGCAAACGAGTATGAAAAACTATAATAAATATACATTGACATAAAAATCCATACGGAAGACAACCTCGCAGTGCTATACACATGCATACTTTAGGCTTTGCTTAGACTTGCTACCTGGTTGTCCTGAGATCTGCCCTGGAATTCTGTGTAAGAAACGTACGATTTTTATTGTCAAACTGGCTAATTTGCTTAATATTTTTGGTTAGCATCTTATTTACAAGATCAACAAAATTAAAATAAATATTTATTTAAAGCCATTTTACATGTTTTGAAAAATAAATTTTCTCTGTACTGAAATCTGTAGTCTCTGCCTGCCCCTCTGGGAGACAGGCGTGAGTATGTGTATGTATGTATGTTTGTTGAAAAAGAAAGGGTCTTATAATTACATTTTCTTGTAGTGAATTTTCTTATTTTTGTAAATTATAAATTAGTAAATTTCTTACGTCACACAGAGACAATCTTCGTTTTATCATAAAATTTTGTTACATCGTATGTGTCGCAACTCGCGGCCTCTGACGGAAGATCAGCGTCACAGTTCTGCTGTGGCATTTTGCTGAGTCAGAGACCTTTTTGTTGGCTGCATCTTATAAACTACCTAGTTATATGTATAAGCCTTAAACTGTTTGTAATAGTGTAGCTCTCAAAATAAACGTATTTTTTTTGTTTCTTTCTTTCTTTCTAATAGCAGCAATTTGATAATAGCAGTTCGTCAATTGAAACCGTACGTTTTCAGCTGTCAAATGAATACGATATTCTTACACAATTGCACTCATGGTCTTTAGACCATACACAAAAGCCAATGATAACGTTAAATTAGTATTCTATATATTTTGTATTAAAAACCAACCTATCTTTGAAACTCACTTTTCAACCAAAATATTCACAGTTTAAATTCTTTTTTATATTTAAATTAAATAATGCTGTCTAAAGCATAATGGCATTAACCATTAACATTGATAAAAATATACATACAACTTAGCTTGCGTGGAACAGGTGGATCGAAAAAATATTTCGCAGCCGTCGCAAACCATGTTCGATTTTTTTTCAAGTAGATGTTCTATAGTAAGTACATAAAATGTATATATATATTTAAAGCTGATTAAATATACTTTAAGAAAGTATTTTTTTTTATTAAAAAAACTTGTTATTATTAAGGATACGGAATTTTGAATAAAAAAAATAGCAGACCAACTAACATACTTTCGACAATATCTTATGATTTTTGTATGAAACTGTACACAAAATGTTTTAAAAAGGAATTCCTCGTTTTATGTTTAGCCGAAAATGATACCACACTCGAGATAGTAGATAAATTGAAGACGATATGAATTTTTGTCTGAAGCGCGGCGACGTAAGACTTTGAGTGCATATCCCCCCCACCCACAATGGGGGGGTGGATGGCTACCGGGCTAAATCAGCTGAGATTAACCCAATATACATCTGTGCCAAGTGAATCCATCCGATACCGAACGGCGACCACTCCATACATTGGTTGGCAAGACAAACCTAGCTAATAGGAATTCGGGCGGTTGATTCAACTTCACCTTATGTAACGTTTGGTTCATGCTACCAAAAATAACGTCAGTGTGTGTTTCGTGCTGTAACGACTGAAGTTTCTTCATTCATACAGAAATATATAAATTACTTTGTACTGCTTTTATTCGTTATTTTATACCAGTAACTCCATCTATGATGTAGAACTTCAGCAGTTTGGAATTGGGACCAACCCATTCTAAATAAGTAGGCGTAGCCAAATATTAATAATTTAATTAATTATTCGTTCGTATGCCATCGTGTTTTAAGTTCAATTTTAAACAAAATTGAATGTACTTATAGCTTTATGGAAGGAAATGTCATGTTGATTTCAGAAACAAATTAATAACAGCCTAAGATAAGGTAAAGGATTTAAGACGTATTAGCGACCTTATTTCACAGCATCACAAGGGTCAAGCTTCAGGGCATGGAAACGCTTTCATCTATATTTTACTTAGCAATTGGCGCCAGTATGATTTTTTTTAGAGTTCCCATGCAATAAAACAAACATAAGTTTTGTCCTAGAGAGTGTGTCAAGTTTTATAATGTTGAAACCATGTTCGTATTTTTTGTGAAACTTGTAAAATCTTGGAAGAAGCCACAGATCTACAAATGTCGGAGAGGTGGTGTGTTTTTATTGATAAAATTTGTTTAAAAACTTGAATTATAAAAAGTGTGTCATTTCATGTTCGGAGGCTAGGTCTGATGTAGTGATAATAGTTAAATGACTTAGAACACAAACATATAAAATAAAAAGTGTTCTACATCATTTTCTTTCATTTAATCGATTTCATGAAATTCAAAAAGGCCCAAAATAATTTGCATCATGGATAAGATTAATATAGCAGTAATTGGACTAGTAAATTATTCAGCATTCTATATTTAAATGTTTATTTCCTTATTTTCTATAGATTTGAATGGCACATCTAAAATTATTGTAGATCTATGTTTCACGAGTTGAAAAAGAGATTAGTTTTAATGTGTTTCAAGCTCTTGACTGTTTTTGTTGAGTTTTAGCTAAACAGGCCTCAAGTAGTGTTTGACAACTAATTAATTTACGAAATAATGTGTCTGGAAGAAGGGCGGAGCTTAAAACTATGCAAAATTTGGGAAAAACCATAGGTGGGGACGAGGAGAAAGAGTGGACAGTTGGGTGACGAGACGCTCGGAAACAGGTCGATCTAGGAAACACGTCGCGTACAGTTTGTTTTCTTAGATTAAAATAAAAGCCTCTAGGTCATAGATAGCCGAAGGACACCCAGGTTACGCGTGGACCCGCGAGGTCACCTGAAGTCTGCGTCTTTCGCGCGTACGGGCGGAAAGGAGCGTTTATAAGAAAACGTTTCGAAGTATTGTGATTTACGTTGTGTTTTAGTGTCGGTTCTGAAATAATTTATATTAGCGACGTGCGCGGTTGCAATTCAGAGCTCTGAAATTAAATTCTCGCGATCGAAATGAATGTAGTGTCGCCACAGGTTTATAAAGTACGCGAGTGTTTTGGCTCGTGCCAAATATATTTGTGTCTATATATTTACTTTTAATACACACACAAATCTCCACTATACATAATGTACTTTCTACAAGAACATATATTTATCGTTTTATCTATTTATTTCCCCCTTTTTGTCCTTAGAATCGTCTACGTTTTCTCCGGAACTGCTTACTTTAGATTGTAGGGGAGTCCAATGGGTTTTCAGATGCTGGAAGGAACGACAGAGTGGCTTCAATCGACTTTCATTATATTTTTATTTCCTATATAGCTATTTTCCCTTTAACAGATTTCTACGTAGCGGAGCTGATTAACGAAAGGACTCCCCGAAAACATTTCTTAGACGATAGGGTTCATATTTTAGCTTTTGTTTGTGAGTGCTGTGATTTGAAAATGTGTCTTTATCTTAGGAACCACAGAGGTTTAGGGGTTGGTTTTTGGAGACTGTGTCTTGCCAGATTTCCGGTTCCTGATACCAGTCAGCCTAGATGCGATCCCTTGCTATGTTGCTTGCGTGTGACTCTAGAGCCGTTCAGGGTTTAACGACTTGCGAGCTGGAGGATTCACCTTCGAAGACCAATCCAAAACGTCGAGCGTAGAAAACCGTAGAACTGACTGGATATCTAGTCGTAGGAAAGATGAATGCTTAAGTGATGTTTTGCGAGGGTTTCGTATGACCGAGTAAATTTCTAGGGCCTTTTAGGTGTACTAGGATGGCTAGCTTGGCGCAGGATTCTGCTGGAAACGTTATCGTTCTGTGCGATAGCGTGGGGACGTCTATAAAGGTGTGTTGGGAGGGCGTCTTCTAAATCTGTAGGACCCCCACTTCATTCTGGACTCATCTGGGTCTAGAATACCCTCAAATACCAAAAGTCTAGCTAAATCAACGTACAGCGTGCAGCCACCGTGCCTCGAGTATCTACGGTTCATCAACCCCTTTTTCTAACCCGAACAACTGCAATATTATATTTTACACACACCCACACACACATTTTACTATTATATCCGATAATTACATAATAATTTATCTAATTAAAAATATGATGTCGCGCGCAACTTACGATTATGAAAGTGTTATTCTTTAAACGGAGTGTCGAATCAAAAGTGGTTTTACATAGTGATTTAGTCATTAATGTGTTTCGTTTTCCCTTGGATTTTCAATGGCAATAATAGCCTTGAAATATAGCTGAGTTCCAGAATACAGCTAAGTCGTATCATTTAACAAATAACTAGTACATTAGTTTTTCTTGATTACTTTATTTTTCGTAGTTGATTTATGATATATACATTGTTTTGAGCATAACCGTTTTGTAACATAACGTAGTGTCCAAATCTACTAGACGATCACACAAATAAATCACGGCCAATGATTTAATTTGTAATTAATAAATCGATGTACTCCTCAAGTATGTCATAATAACGTAGGAGACGTAGAGAGGTCTATTATATTACAATAACCTCCATTCTACGGATGGTGCCGCTTGCAGTGGTCATCTTTTAATTATTAAATAAATACATACTAAGTACTGTAAGTACATATGACTGTACATAACACATATGTATATACATCTATAGGCAGGGTATATTTATTTCTCTTGCAGTGCAAATAGTCCCAGAACTATCTGTTTACAGATAGTACTCGTGACCAGGATCACAATTGTTCTATTACAGGAGTACCTACTTTACTTACTTCAACCAGAACTCCTTAGCTACAGTGCGGATTCTATTGTAGTGGAGTTCCTTTGTGCGTCTACTTCATCGAAGGCACAGTGAAATTAAATTTACAATCGTTGGTCCTGAGAAAACTGTGGAAAATATTCACGACAAGATATTTTGAAGCGTGTCAAGATCTCTTGATGAAACAAATAACCTTACAATAAAATTTATCTTTGCGTATGTGAATATAGTTGCTGTTGAGCATTTTCGGCATTTCAAACATAACCGCCAAGTTATTTGGCAAGTATTTTACGTCCATAGAGCAACTACCCTAAACATTCAATGCGCTTTTACGCGCTCTGATTGGCTAAGCCATGCAGTGATAGAGAAAGAAAGAGAATCCCCGGTAAGTGGGAGTGAGATGCATATAGTCAAGTCTAATGCAAAAACACTGATTAGTTGTCGAAATCGGACAGTACGGCATTACTTAATATGCTCTGTAGGCATTACCCATCTCGGGGCTAACTGTTCGATGTTTACGTTTGACGAACTTTTTCAAATGGCGCTTATCAAAAGACGTCCCTAATCTACAATGTACATCAGCTAAGATAGCGGGTGTGATGTTAGCTAGCCTCGTCGACGCTCCGAAATGCGCAACCGCGACCCCATATATTCAAGCCTGCCTTCTACGTAAAACCGTACGTTATAAGCAGTTAATTGAATACGATCACGATGTTCATGTGATACCATAAAGGAAAGGCTATAAATAAAAGACCTTTAATCGTAAAATACATATTTAGGAAAATATATTCATTTATTTACATAATATTCATACAGTATTACAGATAAGCCATTGCACTATACAAATTCGTTAGGTATATGTAATTAATAATGTCTTAACAGTATCAAAATACAATTTGACACATACAAAGTTTAAAACAACATGCAACATGATAAGTAGCACATTCTGGACAAGTCTATTGACTAATTAAAACAATGGTCGCAGTATCCTTATCTCCGAGTTATTTAGTCAGATAAGCTGAGGAAATGGGATGAGGCAGTTTCTTGTATTTTACTTTGTAGCCCTCGGACTGTTGAATGCGTTTATGTTATTATCTTCTGTATTATCGCTTGGAATAACCTCACGATGTTCGCTTTTCTGAAGGATTTTTTCAATTACAGGCAAAACGTGTTGATCAATATCGAATTGATATGTTCCAAAAGTTTTATTTACTGTACAACTCGTTGCTCCTTTTACAAGGTGGTACTTGCAGTATTGCATGATACATCTCTCGTATTTACATCGAGTGTAGTAACACACGCCATCGAGGCAGAATGCTTCTATGTTGAGGTTCGTTATCAGACGGTTGGCGAGGACTGTGGCGTAATGCTCGAACATTGTGTAAAGGTAGTTTGATAATATACCGTCGATTTCAGCTAGCAAACTATTCTGGGTTCCAGTGACTTCTGTTGACGTTAAACCTGTAAAATATAAAAACAAATGTGAATTCGTGTCGCAATAATTATATCTGGAATAGGTGATGACAAATCTGATTAAATAATGACCTTATTAGGGGAGATCGAAGCAGGTTTACCCCGTTTTATATTATCATTCTCTTGTGCAACTTTTTTGTTTTCTTCTGGAACTGTAGACGAAAGTACAGCCTCTAACTCTAACGGGTTCTCTTCAACATTTTGATTTTCATCTTTTTCATTTGTTTCTGAAGTAGACACGACTTCAGGCGCCTTTGTTGTTTCCTTCACTTCTTGAGTGATCGGTTTAACTGGTGTAGTGGGAATTGGAACATCAGGGTTTGTGATAGTGTTGTAAATCCTGCACTCTCCGTTCAAGTCTGTATCGTAGATGTTACAAGTGACGTTATTGCAACCGTCTGCGGCGCACTTCATGGTGGTACACGTATGATCGTTGCACCAGACTGTGACGTTTCGATTTCCTATTTCTACGTCTTCGTAAGGTCCGCGGGTCGCAGATCCAGTGAGTGGGGAGGTGGTGGGTGATTCCTCTTGCTCGGAGCTCCACCAAGAGAAGGGGTACGTCATCCACCCCCAAAGAGTGCTTCCAATCCCGCGGCCCTGTGTTTCGGCACCTGCAAGCGTGTCTACATGTTAGTCACGGAATATTATTTATCATAAATGGAAAACGTTACGCCTAAATTATAAATTTCTGATGTCTTTATACATTCGTTGTTTGTGCTGCTAGAAAAACGACCGACAAAGATACCCTTAAATCGATACTTACTTTCTGTCGGTTTACACAAGACTTGGTTCGCCAGGCACAGAAACAAAAACACTACAACTCCCTTAGACAGGAACATGATGACAGGTGTGATGCTGGCAACTTCTCTCAAGATAATAAATGTTTGTATAGTCCCGCAGAGCTTTATATAAGGCGGTCGGTACCTGTCCAAGGTATGTCCCTATCAGTCAGATAACGAGCACTCGGGAATGTTTACTTAATGAACTACAAACGAAAAACTTTTAACTTTCCTGGATCTTTAACTGATAAAAATCATTAGCTGGTAATTTGTGTAACTTGGTATTAAGGTTCCGTATAATGTCAAATGCACAACTACAAATGACAATTTCACATTGCGTAACTTAGTCAATTGATTTAATAAATATAATATTTCTGATGGGCATGTCTTAGAAAAAACGCATTGTTTTTAAGTTTACTCGATGGAAAAAAAAATACGATGTTACCTCAAAATTTTACGTTTTTCAGGTGTCTTCCTTGAATCATAGTCTTAGAATATAGAAGCCGAGTTATTAAATGATACTCAGTTTTTCGTGAGCGCGTGTTTCTTGGTGGTCGTAACAGCCACGGCTCAGAGCGCGCTATTTTAAACTAAAAGGACACGTCATAGAGTTCACTTCCGATTAATGCAAAATGAGGTGCTCAATGTGACTTTATGTGCACCCTTAATACTGTTTCTTACTGTGGTTAAAATAAGTTTCATATTATTTTAAAGTAGGGAGTGTATTTTATTGAATTCTGCCAATTATAGTTACAACTCTTTGTACAATAACTTTTGGTTCAATAACTTTTGATTCAATAACTGTTGGTTCAACAACTATTGGTTCAATAACTTTTGGTTCAACAACTATTGGTTCAATAACTTTTGGTTCAGTAAATTTTGGTTCAATTACTTTTTGATCTTCATATTTATTCTGATCATGATCTGATTTCTCTATCTGATCTGCTTCTCTGTCTTTATCTGATCTAGTCATGATATTTCTATTTTCATTGCCTTTCCTTTCTAATAGTTCCTTGCCAGCATCAAACAAATTATCAGTTTTTATTTCTTCGCACTTCATTCCTGTCCGTCCTAAACTCTGCTTGTATTCGCACAAGAAGCAATGACGATAGATGTTGGGACAAGATAAGAACCTACACAAGTCGAGAGAGTCGTTACAATACGTCAGCATTTTGTTGAACTTATCCTGTGCGGCTGGACCATCATTTTTCGTATCGTGTAGTTCATCTTTCACGTTGGTCAGTTGCATTTTTTCATTTTTTGGTTCATTTTGTGTAGTGCTCGTTTCGTAGAGAGTAACATTTTTTTCAGTCGTTGGTTTGGTTGTCGGTTCATATGATGGATGGTAGGTATTATATTTGACGGTCTGTAGTTCTTGAAGTTGGTCGTTTGGATTTTGTACTTGATAAATTGAATGAACTTGATTAATATCAACAAACTTCCTCATGTTCAGAGGTTTAAGTTCCACATAGCCACCTTTGTCAAAAGTAATAATTTGAGTATTTGGATTGAATCTTTTCCACGGATTTAGATAAAATTCAGGACTTCTATGTCTATTTCTATTGAACGCGCTCTGAAATAACAAAGAAATTAATTGGTAATTCTTCTTTTTTATGACCATAAATTTTCCATTTAATATATATTTGAATTATTTTTATATTATGAAAAATTACAACATTCGCGAAATTTCTTTCTGAAATCATAACTTTTATTTATACCTTGAAATTTTTGTTCCTGATATGTTTTGTTATTTATATTTATACTTTGCAAAAGCCGTGACGCAGGAGCAGCTAAACAGAATTTTGTATTGTTCTTAGTGTTTGCAAATAAATGAAGGTAATTAGTGTTTTTTAAATGTTCTTGTTCCTGGCTTAAATGTCACTAACTAAGGATTAGATGTTGCGCGAATGTACACCACGTTAATTAAGAATCGTGAGGCAGGTGCAAAAAGGCAACGCTTTTCCGATTATACAGGAAACAGAAACGAAAATTAATTTTATTCTGTTTGTTGCAGATTATTGCTGATTATCTCGTGTAACTGTACCATTATCTAGCTATCATTCAAGCCAAGCTCATGATAATTATACATATATTATAAATAAAACACATCAGAACCTTTTTTAAAGTACAAAACACCCCTTATTTCAAATTGGTCATTAATAAAAAGAACAACCCTAATATGCACAAAAAGCAAGTAAAGTTTAAAAAGTATATTAATTAACTGGTTGATTTTTTTTTTCAAGATTCAAGATTCTTTATTTGTTGAACTAAAGGTAATGAAAGTATGAATTACAATATTATTAAGTCTCCTCTAGTTCTGCCCTGCAGGGCGTACAAAAATTTTAAAACGTTTAAAAAAAAAGAAAATTGAAAACTATTATTTAAAAAGAATGAAATAATCGCAATTGGTGGCGCAATTGGTAGCGCGCTTGTCTTGATAACAAGAGGTCGCAGGTTCGAATCCTGGCCCGGGGAATTTTTTCAAATTCTTGTCTTTGGATTTGTTTCTGATTGCTATTTTCTAGTTTGTAATGCTCTCTTATAATATTTAATTAAATAATCGATCAATTATTGCCATAATAGTTTTACAAGTATCACTAAGAGTAGCCAACTTACCGTCAGAATTATTAAAGAAAAATGAAAAATTCCAATATACATTGCTTTAAAATAACAAGAAACAATAAAAACTAAAAGAAATCACAGGATTCAATGTTTCTTTGACTGCTTTCGAAATGAAATAATGAACTTTAGAGCGGCTAATGTTAGATTGTTGTGAACCTACACAGTTCACGTACACGTGACACAATTTGTAAACATTGATTTTACTGCTTAATTTTTTGTGTTCACATCATATGTTTTGTAAACAATAGTTTCCACAATATTGTCCTTATCTGGAGCTGAATTTTTCATTACTTTTAAAGTACGTTTTTTTTTTACTTTTATGTTCGGCATTTTGATAACATAGACGATGACGTGATAGATGAGACATACATGATTCCGGCCTACTATCACATAATACAATATTACGTACAGAAGAATAACATTGCAAAGACATTTAAATAAATAGGTACTCTCGCTGAGCAGGAATGTTGCATGCGGGCCACCGAGAATTACTACGCGCAAGAGCTTCTGTTACTCTGACCGTCTCAAGCTCTGATATTTACTCAGATCGAGTGCCCGCGCGGGGGCACACCGCCGCGTGGGTCACGTGATGTGTAAGACCGGCCTGCTGCTATCGCCCCGCGCAACCTCCCTTGTATGTAACACGCAACGTTTCACACCCGTCAGCTTGGTTGATTCGATATGTAAAATGCAACGTCAGTCTGCACTCTTAATACTGTTTATCACTGCGGTTAAAATAAAATGCATATTATTTTAAAGTAGGGAGTGTATTATAGAATTCTGCCATTGACAGTTACTCTTTGTACAATAACTTTTGGTTCAATTCTCGTAACTTTTGGTTCAATACTCGTAACTTTTGGTTCAACACTCGTAACTTTTGGTTCAACACTCGTAACTTTTGGTTCAACAACTGTTTCATCTTTATATTTATTCTGATCATGATCTGATTTCTCTATCTGATCTGCTTCTCTGTCTTTATTTGATCTAGTCATGATATTTTTATTTTCATTGCCGTTCCAGTCTAATAGTTCCTTGCCAGCATCAAACAAATTATCCGTTTTTATTTCTTCGCACTTCATTCCTGTCCGTCCTAAACTCTGCTTGTATTCGCACAAGAAGCAATGACGATAGATGTTGGGACAAGATAAGAACCTACACAAGTCGAGAGAGTCGTTACAATACGTCAGCATTTTGTTGAACTTATCCTGTGCGGCTGGACCATCATTTTTCATATCGTTTAGTTCATCTTTCACGTTGGTCAGTTGCATTTTTACATTTTTTGGTTCATTTTGTGTAGTGCTCGTTTCGTAGAGCGTAACACTTTTTTCAGTCGTTGGTTTTGTTGTTTGTGTTGTCGGTTCATATGATGGACGGTAGGTATTATGTTTGACGGTCTGTAGTTCTTGAAGTTGATCGTTTGGATTTTGTACTTGATAAATTGAATGAACTTGATTAATATCAACAAACTTCCTCATGTTCAGAGGTTTAAGTTCCACATATCCACCTTTGTCAAAAGTAATAATTTGAGTATTTGGATTAAATCTTTTCCACGGATTTAGATAAAATTCAGGACTTCTATGTCTATTTCTATTGAACGCGCTCTGAAATAACAAATTAATTATTATGCACAAAAAACCAGTTAAGATTAAAATTATTAAATTGATTGAATATTTTTTTTATTTTCAATGTTCCATATTTGTTGAACTAAGGGTATTGAAGGTGTGAATTACAATATTATTAAGTCTCCTCTCAGCTCTACCCTGCGGGGCGTACAAATATTCCAAAAAGAAAAAAAAAAATTTTTTATAGCAATTATTAAAAAAAAAAACAATTATCGTTTAATTCTTGCGTTAATAGTATTACAAGTATTATTAAAAGTAGCCAACTTACCGTCAGGATTACTAAAGAAAAATGAAAAATTCCAATATACATTGCTTTAAAATAACAAGAAACAATAAAAACTGAAAAAAATCACAGGATACAATGTTTCTTTGACTGCTTTCGAAATGAAATAATGAACTTTAGAGCGGCTAATGTTAGATTGTTGTGAACCTACACAGTTCACGTACACGTGACACAATTTGTAAACATTGATTTTACTGCTTAATTTTTTGTGTTCACATCATATGTTTTGTAAACAATAGTTTCCACAATATTGTCCTTATCAGGAGCTGAATTTTTCATTACTTTTAAAGTACGTTTTTTTATTTTTATGTTCGGCATTCCGATGAAATAGATGATGACGTGATAGATGAGACATGGCCTACTATCACATAATACAATATTACGTACAGAAGAATAACATTGCAAAGACATTTAAATAAATAGCTACTCTCGCTGAGCAGGAATATTGCATGCGGGCAAGCGAGAATTACTACGCGCAAGAGCTTCTGTTACTCTGACCGTCTCAAGGTCAAAAGTCTTGGCTCGACTGATATTTACTCAGATCGATTGCCCGTGCGGAGGCACATCGCCGCGTGGGTCACGTGATAAGTGAGACCAGCGGGTCTACCGCGTAATTCTCATTTTCATCAACATCAACTTGAGATTGAAATTCGACGTGCGTGAGACGACGCCCGCCTAACATGCCATCTCTTTTGCACGCGTTGAATTTCGCATGCATTTGCTTGAAGTTGATACAAATGAGAATTACGCGGTAGAGCCCTGGCCTGCTGCTATCGCCCCGCGCAACCTCCCTTGTATGTAACACGCAACGTTTCACACCCGTCAGCTTGGTTGATTCGATATGTAAAATGCAACATCAGTCTTTAGTTTGATCGCCTATAACAAGAGAATCACAAAACTATAGACTGGCTAAATATGTCAGTTTTCTGACGCGACGACTCTACAAGGGTATAGGAGTGGGCTCATGTTGCATTGAGAGAGAGAGTGAGAGATATTATCTTTGTCGTCATCCACAGCCTTCTCGAGACTAGAGAAGGCTGTGCGTCATCTCCTGCGTCCCTTTCACATAATGAGTGTGGCCTGCAGGGCTTCTTGAGAAAGGTTCATTACTCTATGACAGTAAAAATAACAAAATACGTAAGAGAATAAGCGGCCGCAGGATTGTAAAAACTCGTCTTTTTGTAATTAATCAAAAAGGCTCTTAAGTAAAAGCAAAAGGCTGGTAGATGAGAAAACAAAAAATACATATTTTATTTAACTTAAAAATCTAATATTTGTACAGAATTAGACTTTTTTTACATTAGGACAGTGGCCAGAATTCAAATCTTTCGTGAAACACTTCGTCTTCATGAAAGTCTTTTTGGCTACAGCTATAGTGACGCATTTTGAGTTTATGCAAAGTGTAAGTTTTCCGAATAACTTCCCTAACATTTTTTCACGTATAATATCTACAACCGTAAACGCAATGTTTGATGGTAAATCCATGATGGACTCCAACGAAACGGCACTTTCTGAAATTGAAAAGAAAACATGAATTACGTAATGGTATTTAATATTCAATAAAAAGATTTTAAAAGGCGTTCACAAGAACACTTTTGACAGAGTCTAACAACTTACCGGTACCGTTATTCCCAATGCAATGTCCATTATTTATTCGGTCTTTAGCTATACAAATTCTATGTACGCAGACCTTGTTGGCGCAGTTCATAGAATGACAAATTGTTTCGGAGCACATAGTCATAATTCCTCTTATGTATTTGCCGACAAAAGACATGAAAATAGGTGCTATAGTATCAACGTCATCCCAATCAATATCACCGAAAACTGCCTTTTCTAAAGCTTTTGTATGATTCTGACGTATGACTTCAACCGATATGTTTACTTTGGATTTCTGGTGCTCTCGTTCCAATATTAAAGAAGTTATATTCCTTTTAGCACCTCCTAGGGCTGTTAGTTTCTTGTCATGACTTGGCCAATATAACAATTGAGCGTCGAGAAATAGGTTCTTTTCTTGTTTTGACACTGCTTTATTTTTGTTAATGGCCCTTTTCATGATAGGAGGTCTCTTAGTTTGTGTTTTACTACTTGCTTCAGGTTTTGCACGTTTTTGTGTGCTTCGTACATTATGTTCCGTAAATTTGTCATCCATACCGATATTAAGTTTTGATCCTTTGTTATTGTGTGCTTGTGCAATTTTTTGATTAGGTGTTTTAGAATGTGGGGACGATTTTTTGCGTTGAGATGTCGTCTTAAGATGACTGGATTTTTTATTACCTTCTCCTTTTTTCTTTGAGGCTTCTTTGATATCATGAGATTTTGCCAATCTACGTGTTTTGGTTTTTTTGTCAATATTTCCTGACTTTCTAATACCATTCCTAAGACCATCCCTTTTGATATTTGTCCCAGATTTTTTGTTGGGTATTTTGCTAACGTGTCCTTGTTTATTGTCCTTAGTAACGTGTCCTTGTTTGATTGAATTCGCATATTTTGTACTTTTATTGTTTTGGAAATTAGAGCTTTTAAATTTTCCATTTTTTGTATTATTTTCATTATTATGTAATCGTGAGTTTTTTTTAATATTATGACCGTTTTTAATTTGATGGTTTTTATTACTTTTTGTTAGTTTGACATCAGGTTCCAAATTTTTTGCATGTTGTGAAACTTCCCTTTTCCTTCGAGGTAAGTTTTCTGACATATCACTTGAATTTGACTTATTCCTCTCAAGTCTTAAATCGTCTAATCCAGAATCGATATTGTTTTCAATACGGCTGCTGTTTTCGGTTACATTTTCATTCATAACCATTAATTTTACATTTAAATTAATATTTTCTTCTGTCTGTGTCTCGTTTACGAGATTTGGGACATTAGAGATTGCTGTGATATTATTTGTCAAATTCGAAGAAATCATGGTTTGATCTTTTTTTTTCGTAACGTTTGTTAGTTTTCCCTCTGAAACAATGGTTTCATTACTTTTGATAGTCCGATCATTAGTGATGTTTATGCTCTCTTCAAAAATCGGAATAATTTTTGGACGTAATTCTGGCTTTACATTGTGGAAAGATATAATTTTTTTTCTGTGTTTCTTGTTATTCGGGCCAGTTTTAGATTTCTTCTTTTTGTGGAACAGTAACTTATGGGATTGGGGACTTTCCAATTTGCTGTTTTTTGATCCCTTATTTAGTCCAAATATTTGCATTGGTACCGGAAAATTTAAATATTGCAATGGCAAGTGAACGGAGTTCGAAACGATCTCTTTAGAGTTGTCAAGTCGCACCGAGGGGCGCCGAGTTTTGTGTTTCGAAGCTGTGAAATCCTGCGATTTGGGTAACTGGATATCGACTTTTATTCGTACATTAAATGAGTCATCAGAAGAGTCGTGTACATTTTCATTATTAAAGATTTCGGAAGATTCTTTATCTCCATGATACTTGTTTCTGTTCTCAATTTGGTTTCTGGCTATCATATCTGGAGGCACAATACACTGTGCACAGTCGCATTCGCAAGGAATCACGTTGGTCTTACAGTAACAGGAAGACATATTTGGTTCTTTTGGTGGGGCATAGTGGTGTGAGGGAGATGCGTCTATTCTTTGTGGTAAAACTTTTTGGAACGTGTACATATCGTCATATTTAGAATCAAATTTGGTCTGGAGTGTTTGAGGTGCATCAATGAAGAATCTATTTCTTGAATCTAAAGGAATGAGCACTTCGATTGGATTATAAAAAGATTGGGGATATTTAGCTTCGTTGGGACTGTAGACATTGTTAGCAAAATATAAACTTTCAAAATTTGTGGCCAGTGGTACCTTTTTCTTGATATAAGGATCATGTCGCAGTGTAGGGACTTTATTTTTCAATTGTTTTGTCTTATCAAAATACTGTTTTCTCTGTTTTCTTGCTTTATCTAAATAGTGTTGATATTCTGATAGTAAATCTTCTATATTCTCATCACTTTGACTTTCAACACTGTTTATAAAGGCCTCTATAAGTGAATTCTGAAAGAGACATTGTTTTACATTAGAAAAAATATCGCCAATTATATTTTTATATGTTATTTGTGTACTTACCCCATTAGCATTGGGATTGTCTAATTCGTTTATGATGTCAGCAATATCGTTGAAGACAATTGCATCATAAATCGGAGATATAACGGCATTTTCCCCGCGATTAACTTCACCGCCTACGAAACATACATAAAACTGTAAATCTAATTCAAAAGAGCTATGATTACCCATTAAGGCGATCAGTGTCGCCAAATAAGCAGCTCGATTTTTATCGGTACGAATATTGACGGAAATGACATTGAAATAACGTTCATATCAGCGCACAATGCATAGTGGCTGTTACGACGCTCGCTGGATCTTTGATAGGGCAAAATAGGAGAAAATTAATACTTTTCACATGGACGTGACAAAAATTAGCCGCTTATGAGCAGTAGGGAATTCAAGCCAAAAAACACCATTCGGTTGAATTATTTTTTCATATAGAAGTTTTGTTGGTATGAAAAAGAAAAATGTTGCGAATGTTGTCTTAGATTTGATAATACATGTGCATTTTTTTCAATATGTTTGGTTTGGCCATAAACGAGAAGTAAGCTTTAGAAAATACCCATTTGGCGATTCCAAGCCCCTTAACTAAAAATTACTTACTGTCTGTTCCATAGCATTGGACAAAATTAATATACAGGATTGCAGCAGTAAAACAAATTAACCGAATCATGTCTTCACTGTACGAAGGCAGACTGAAATTCAGTAACCCAATGCAGAGGGTTACAAGATTTTAGAAACAAAATGTTTACAGTTTTATACCGATTAGCGTCCATGTTTTGAACTCTAAACAAAGGCTTTTTACTTGTTTATTGTTACGAGTCACGTTATACAATGTACCATTTGATTTTACAACTGTACGTGTAAACATTAAATAGATTTTTTTTTGAAAATTTTAATCTATTATAATTTAATTTAATAATTATAAACAACAAAAATAACAGTTTTGAGTATTTTCGAAATATACCGGCCCACTTGGGGCCGTCATCAGTCGAATGGTGAAAGATTTGATACAGAATGACATGAAATAAAAAAAATATATATATGGTTATAATATATAGTATATAATAATCTAGTAATTATTGTAATTGGGTTCAGCCGTAATAATTATAATAAATAAATAAATAAAATATATATATTTTTTTTTATTTCATATCATTCTGTATTCAAATCTTACACCAGTCGTCCTATATTTTGAAAATATTTAAAACTGTTGTTTTTGTTATTTACAATTATTAAATTGAATGAAAAGCCTTGAAAAGCAAATACAAATATTTATTTCAAATTTATTATAATGTTACTTTATTTAATGTTTTGTTTACAGGAATCCAACAACAGTAATGCAGAAGCCGAGAGACTTACGATGCATCGCTGCATCGTCACAAGTATTATTGAAAGTGAAACAGTTTACGTCGAATGCCTTTACGTTATGGAAAAAGTAATAATTATTAATATGCTAATAATCTTATAGTTATAATATTAGTAAAACTCGCGTGAGCTGACATACTAAATTATTATTTCATACGGCTTGAACACTCACGTGTGATTGTTGTTGACTATATGCCAACCGTTTCACCGATACAATTTCGGCATTATCAAGGCGAGTGTCGTTCTTAGGACGACGACGTGGCGTTCTCCGTCGTTGTCAAACGGGCACTGGCAGCCGCCGATCGGCGAGCTGCACGCATTGCTCGTGCGCTGAGCGTTGGCTGCGTCGTCAAGTGCATCCACCATCCCACCTCCCTCGACGACGCAGCCAACGCTCAGCGCACGAGCAATGCGTGCAGCTCGCCGATCGGCGGCTGCCAGTGCCTGTTTGACAACGACGGTGACGCCGCGTCGTCGTCCTAAGAACGACACTCGCCTTGATAATGCCAAAATTGTATCGGTGAAACGGTAGGCATATAGTCAACAACAATCACACGTGAGTGTTCAAGCCGAATGTAATAATAATTTAATCTTATAGTTATTTATAACAATGATGGGGTAGACAGAAACCCTTACTATGGTTTTTCAATGTCCCCAAAGGAAGTTTCTTTTGCGTGTAACGTTTTTTTATGATTTAATTTGATTCGCTTATGTATTCCATTAAATATAAGCATTAAATTTAAGGCGATATGCGAAAAAAATACGGGTATTTCTTATCTGTGTATTTCACGAAATACACGGAAAATTATAGTCAGTTTCTGGTATATGACTATATAATCTGGGGTTTTGAAACTGGAAAGCATGTATGGATAAATTTTCTAAGGTAGAAATAGTTGTTGAAATGAGGTCTTCAAACACACTTTTTTTTCTCTTTTTCTCCTCGTTTGACGAATAGGAACCATATACAGAACTCAAACATATTTTATTAGGTGTGTTTTAACAATATCTAGAGATTTGGTATTTGAAATTTTATAGTTTAGTAGTAGTATCGTTTAGCTTTATCTTGATTGAACTGATATAACATTGCTGCCGCGGTCTGCAATAGGTCTCGGGTTTTATAGCGCGGTTAGCAAGGGCTGCAATGATGACCAAGCTTGAAGACCGAGAGCGTAGCTAAGCTGAGCTCGAGGCCATCATAGCGTAGCCAGCAACGTAGTCATGGCGGACCAAGGCTTGTATAGAGCTTTACTCAAAAATGCTTTGTGTTCATTATTTTCACAACCTTCAAGTTTGTATTTTTCCTTTGACTTCGTTGGCAATAAATTTTAGTTACATGTTTCAAGAGCGGTGGTTTTGGAATGTATGAATAGTGTTTCTATACCTACCCCGCGTTCCGAAATAGAATTATTTCGCTAAAATCGATTACGAATGAATGAGGTGAATGGCTAATAATCCATGAGTGAAGCAAATGCGTTCATTCATTCGTATGACTTTCATGGCTCATGCGACGGAGGTGAGGCGATGTGAGCGTTGAACGGAATGGAATGTCAAAAATTGTTTTCGCTCCATTATTTCAGCAGTTCAGATCAGACAAACCATAGTATATGTTTTATTCGGCCATGAGAGAAACAAATAAAAAGTCGTGTGGAACTTTTCGTCGAAAAGGAAGAATTTATATGTATATATATTTTTTCGTCGCTATCTGAGTCTACGTTAAAGAACAGTGCTACAAACTCTTCTTGTTCCATCACGAATCACGGCACTTTGACGAAATAAAATCAAATAATCGTATTGTATTCTGTGATAAGAGGTTATGGTTAAGATGTATATTTTTAATGCGGTCCGAATCATAAGCTATCTTTCACATCGTTTGCTAGCTCACAAATTACGGACCAGTCATCGCTCACACTTTAATTCATTCATAGCTTTTATCTATGTAATTCTATTACGGACCGCAGGGCTACTAACCAATTGCTGAACGGTGAAGGTAAACCCTATCACGTTGAAACAGTTTTATTTTGAAGAAGTACTATTCGTTCTTTTGCAATGCAGCACTAGATTACTTCAAATTAGTGCTATGGCTAATATGATTAATCCTTGCGATTGTCGGCACTTGGTGAAACATCATCATAATCTTGATAAAAACACTTGTACTGTTTCACAGTTCAGTTTAGTGCTATGGCCCTTCGGGGCTACTTCCTGGCCCCCCCAAAACGCCCAGGAATTCCATTATTTGACTATTTTACTCGACTTCTTGATTCGATTTGGGTGCACTTTCACAAAGTATAGTTTTAAAATGTATCTACAGTAGACTCTTCCATCCATCAGCCCGTATTCGTCCACTGCTGGACATAGGCCTCCCCAATATTATGCCACTCTTGGCGGTCCTCAGTCATCCTCATCCAGCCACCACCCGCAACGTCCTTCAGATCGTCAGTCCCGCGGGCACGAGGGTGGCCTACGCTGCGCTTTGCTCTCCATTCCAATGCCTTACGGCCCCAATGGTTATCACGTTGGCGACAGATATGGCCAGTCCAGTAGACTCTTAATCCTTCTTCTTCTTGGGGGTGCCATATCCTAGCGGATGTCGGCGACCACCACACGAAACTCTTCTCTATTCTGTGCCAGTCTGCAGAGACTGGCAGCGTCTTTTATGTTAGTCCAAGTTTTTACGTTATCACTCCATGTCATCCGCCTTCTCCCCCTTCCCCGTTTTCCGTCCATTTTCCCTTCTAAAATGTTCTTCAACATGTTGTACTTTTCATGTCGATAAATGTGACCAAAATATGCTGTTTTTCGTCTCTTAATTGTTTTTAATACTTCAAGCCTTTTATTAAATCTGTTAAGCACTTCTTCATTTGTTATTCTATCTCTCCATGAAATCTTTAACATGCGTCTATAGAGCCACATTTCAAAAGCATTCAATTTTGATTCAATGTTTTTATTTAAAGTCCATCCCTCTTAATCCGGCACTATTAAAAACCAGGGGATGCTGGATTATTGGAGCATTCAGATTACTGAATTGTATAGTGAAATTCAAGATAAATAAAGCCCTACGTATGAAAGTATTAATTCTAGTGACGGACTACTGGACGTGCTGATGTACTGAAGTGCCGGATAAGTGAGACTCTACTATGTATGCGCAGGTTTGCCAAGAGCACCCTAAGGCTTAAGGCGCCAAAAAACTTCCCTTCTTTTTACTTTGTGATGAACCTTGTCAGAATGGTCCCTGTATCCGCCCTTGGTAATATTGTTAGTGTAACGCATAAATAAAATCTAAATCTGTGTGCCATCCGCATTAAAATGAATCCATAACTGAGTATTGTATCCCCAGTACATGAACGCGATCAAGGCGACGCTGTCTACGTCACAGCCCGTGATCACTGAGGAGGAGTTCAACACGATATTCTACAAGATCTCGGAACTGCATCAGCTGCACAAGAGCTTCCTCGAGGGGCTGAGAGCGGCCGTCGCCAGTTGGGAGGAGCCCCTCTCCGTCGGCATACATTTTAAGAAAATGGTAACGTTTTTTAATTCCCCGCGATGCGTTTGATCTGATGCCCTATTGTCTAACTTCAACATTAATAGCTATTGCTTTCAAAAGTACGCGTGATTGGCTAGAAGTGATGAGTCACGTCGTGTCTAGCCAATCACGTTGCCTTTAAAGCAATAGCGATAGACGATTTCATGACTATTTCCTTACACAATCGCACCTCTGGTCCTCTAACAAGGCCGTTTTGCATGATTCACATTATGATTCTGTTCTAATGCCGTCTCTTTTGCACGCGTGAAAAAACTCTGACTCCATCCTACTTTCAAATCTTTTTAGATCCCCTGTCCCCTGTTTATTAAAACCTACAAGTGTTATTAAAAGTGTTTCCTTTTAATAATGTGTATTTGCTTCTTTCAGTAAATAACTGCATTGTTAAAAGCGCGCGTTTGTTGAAACTACACTTGTAAACTACTAACAACAAGTATTTAATTTATTTTACAGCTTTCATTGTAATGTTATTAGTTAATATAAAATTCTATGAATTTTCCATGCATAATACTTTGTCTTTTAAGGGGGAACGATTCGTGTCCGCTTGGAAACGTACAAATTAAAATAGTTCTTATTTTTGAATTAAAGATATTGAATAATTGTGATTTATGGCATTTCGCTATGTTCGCGAAAAATTAGCTGTCAAAGCAAAAAAAACATTGCAAACTTTTCACTTTTTTACGATTTATTCAAAAAATTACTATAAAATAATTAAAATAAATACTTGCAATGAATTCGACATCTTCAAGTATACCAATTGGTACCAAACTTGCCATAGCAGCCAGCTAGAAACGTAAAGTTTTTTTTAAAAGAAAGTGCGTGGCGTGCTCCTTTGTACCCCCTCACCACCGGCAACAACATTTTTTTTTAATGTGGCCGGACTAGAAATTCTTAGAATTGAGGAATAAATGCTGTGAAGCTCATAAAGAAATATATTAATTTTTTAGATCTTACACTATTTTATGCATAATGTTGTAAATGAATGGGCATAGAAACTTAAAAGTGTGTTTTGTGAAAAGCCTAACTAACATTAAACTATATTCGCGAAATGCCATAAATCACAATTATTTAATATATATTCACTTTTGAAAAGCTTTTTATATACCTACAATCTACATATATTTATACGAGTAAATAATTAAATAAAATACTGTATATTATAAAATTGAACAGTTTAAGATATACTTCGGGTCCGATGTGGACCCGGCATCAGTTAAATATACTAATCTTATACTATACTTTATATATTTTATTCAAAAATAAGAAGAACCATCTTAAGAGCGGTTTAGCAGCCGGATTGTGAAAAACCCGCCTATCTATAATTAATCGAAACAGAACACGTATATTCAGAATTTACTCAAAAGTTCCTCGACAAAACCTTATTACCTATGTTTTGTGTAAACTGTTATCACAAAGTTTCCATTGACTTCTGTAAATTAGAATTTTTAAGCTTTAAATTTTAAAATTCTAATTTACAGAAACATAGGTAATAAGGTTTCGTTGGGGAACTATTGAGTAGATTTTAAAAATAAGTGTTCTGTTTCGATTGATTAGACAGTGGCGGGTTTTTCACAATCCGGCTGCTAAACGGGTCTAATGTGTGCATTTTGTAAGTACTATTTATAAACGTGATTCCAAGAACTTGTTTAGTTTCTTATACGCTTGTGAACATGTATCTTAATTGTACTTTTTGGTAAACTGGGCATTTGTGCTGAACCTTCGTCTAAACAAAGTACAGATCTGCTAAAGATATAATGCGCGTAGGAATATCTGTCAGTGTCCGTATTCTGGAGAACGAGCTGAATATAAATTGTAAAAGCGCTATACTAGCATTTGGAAACTTATAGATGTCGTCGCCACATCGTAGAATTGGGCATATCATGATCTGCCTGGGCAAATCATATTTCTGTTAAAATTAGAGGAGGTCGCCTCGCTCCGCTCCGTCTCCCCAAGTTTATTTACATGTACACCTAACAGGCTCCTCGCTCCTTGCAAAAAAATTGGAACCAGATGCAATTAAGGTTGTCATTTGTCTGTAGAAGACCGAACGTGCACTATCTGTCATAGATTGTATAGAAAGCCTCCGGAAATACGACCTTCACTGCAGAGTGGCGAAGATTCATTATCGCATTATTAAAATATACATACTTGTACAATTTTTCTTTCATCTCAGCTTCACATACACTAACGCCATCTATAATTCCAGGCCGAAAACATAAACGTATACGGTGCATTTCTGCACAACTACGGTCGCGCGACGGATGCGGTGCGGCGGCGGTGCGCTAGCTCGCAGCGGTTCGCAGACTTGACCAAACAGATCGCGTGCCGCGGGCAGCCGATGTCGCTGGACGACTTACTTCATAAACCTGTCGCCAGAGTGCAGAAGAACGCTCTGGTTTTACATGTGAGTTTTACAACCGCCGCTGCCTCGTGTCGTACACTGAGAGGTCAGGTAACGATATCGAAAATTATTGAATCTGTGTACAGTGAGCAATCCTCTTATGTCAGATATCTCGGTCTGGCGGCATTTTAGCGAAGTTTAGCAACCATTTATGGTTGCTTTATAATCGCTATGTCTTCTTTTAATTGCTATGTGGTTGCATAAACGTAGCCGGGATTTTTTTTTCCACTCTTAAAAAAAACTCCTTACAAAGAAAACATATTTTTAGGGTACCCGAAGGATGCCAAACGAGACCCTACAGTTAGTAGCCAGTTGAAAATTTCACAGATCACATGTTACTATGGCATCTTTCACGGCAAATAACGAAAGTAAACAAAAAAAATCCCAAAAGGGGTCTCCATACAAAAATAATATTATTGTCGAAATGATTATTCATAATTTTTAACAGGAATGTTTGGTCCCGACAAGTTCGCCTATCTACAAGTGAGCACACACATGGAGTATTTAAATTAAACTTCGAGTCACCATTCTGTCTTAAACTCTTATATTTCATAAATTTTCTTTGAATTCTTTCTATTAGATCAATGTTTATCTTACAAATGGGATTCTAAACAACTTCAGTTATGTCACAGTTGCACAAAATACCATTATGTGTATCGTAACTACTTAGTCCATAACTAATAATGGAGTCAGCAAGTGTATAATAACCTTAATATTTCATACGGCACTTTATAATAGGTCTTTACCGATTTTTTTTTACAGATACATTAATTCCTGTAATGAAATAGCTATTTCAATTATTTGTTTTTTGTTTGAAAGTTGATTTCAAGGTTTTAAATTTACGTATTAAATTTTCTTTTTATTTTCAGTTTGATTATAAAAATTAAATGTTCAAAAACTCTTCGTCCTAAATGTCATCCATTTCCATGAGAAGATTCGTAATAATTTTTTACACATGACACTTTTCAAAAATTTAATTAATGTTGCGGTTAGCTTAATGTTGTCTCATTCATACACGTAAGAAATGACATAATTTGGATTTGTCATTAATGCAATGTTAGTACTGAAAATTGAGTTTCCTAATATTTGAGAATTATGAGAGCTTGCATAGGATAGCTCTAAGTTTTTCACTTACGTAGTCAATGTGCGGACGCCAGTTATATCAATGACTAAACCAACACTGTGTGTTCTTTGACAAATTCTATTTCCATACATACATCTGCATTGAAACATATTTTGATGAAGGCAGTGTTGATCATGTGCGACAATAGTGGGCTGGTGAGGTGTTTTGTTATATGAGGATATGATACGCTTTGTTTTTTTTACTCGCAAATTCAAATAGTTTATTTTGCAAAGTAGGTATATACAATGTGTAACAGAAAGGTGTAACCATATTTGAATAGCTTATTCAGTCAATGGTATAGAACAACTTTTACTATGGAGCCAATCCTGAAATCTCAAAAAAAAAATCTGCCCTTTCAGCCGAGCGGCATTTCATTTTTCTATGAAACAGTCGATTTTTTTTTTTCGAGATACAGGGTTTTGTTCCATAGTAAAAGTTGTTCTATACCATTGACTGAATAAGCTCTTCAAATATGGTTACACCTTTCTGTTACACGTTGTATAATACACTTTTTACATGTCAAATTTATTCTATTAAAAAGACATGTAATAAAATAATAAATGTACATAGACTAGTCATCGGCAAACTGATGTACTATACGATTAAAATTCTCGGATATCATCGCCTAAATCCCGAGACGGAAATGACACGAAATACATTACCGCGATTTCTTTTAGGTAGCATTCAATCTGAAGTACGAGTATCATAAACGCAATGTATAGCACCTGCCAAGATGATAAGAAATTTATTATGCAGAAGCGACATGAATTTGAACATTCATTATTTACTGAAGCTATACTTGTATGCAATATATAAAAAATACATATATTAAATGTTTTTTTTATGATATTTACTTTCTTCTTTTTTTTTAAATAGATTAGCTTCTTTTCTAAAATAGTTATATACATTATTTACAATTTCACGAGATTGAGCAACAATTTTTTTACCACGCTTTAAATTTGTTGAAGCCATGATGTAATTATTGTAAGTTAATTTTGATAAAATTTGATAGAATCGAATATTTTCACGAATGAAATTAGCGTTCATAAACATAAATGTATCATATACGTCAAACTGTTTTTATTGACACTAAGAAG
Organism: Ypsolopha sequella; assembly: GCA_934047225.1. Lineage (NCBI taxonomy): Eukaryota > Metazoa > Arthropoda > Insecta > Lepidoptera > Ypsolophidae > Ypsolopha > Ypsolopha sequella. The sequence goes on from OW203996.1 coordinate 19,497,450, forward strand.
GCAGACTGTCAAAATAGTTAATTATTTTTCTTATTTCAATATAAAGATTGTGTTAGTTTTGAGCTACAAAGGAGGTTTTGTTGCTCATATCGTTCTTGTATTGTATTCAATAAGACAACGAGTAATATAATTAAAAGTCATATCTGTAAATTGATAACTCTGTGTGAGAGATGAGGGATTCACGACAATTACCGAGGTTGGCCGAATCGTTAACTGATTTTAATCGTATTGTACAGACCCTCACCTATAGTGTTGCACATAATAATATCTTTAACATAAATGAGATGTTCTGTTGTATCCATAATTGAGCCCTGGGCGGTGCCCTTTGCAGTTTTGACTGTATCAAAAAAATTTAAACCATTTTAGGAGAGGACCTGTATATTATTCTGTGATAACTTATACCTGTAATGTTTTATAATCAAGGGTATCGAACTGTTGTATCCTGAGTTTGTAAGGGTTAACGCTGAAACAACCCATTTTTGCTATATCAGCACTTTTCCCATCAAAAGCTCATTGTCATTCGCCCGATAGTTTGTTAGACTCCAATCTTAGACTCCGCCGTGACTGCCAGAACTAGCAAACCTTGTACTATTTCACTATATAAACATTATATAGTGAAATAGTATATACATAGATCAATAACTATCCAATATCTGGAAGCGTAGCATAGTGTTTAATCGCGCGCGATGCCACTAGTTGAATCACAAATGCAAGGAGCGTGACGTACTGTTTAATCGCAAAAACATCGTGTCACGCTCCTCGCACTTGTGATCCAACTAAGCCGCATGCTGGTCTAACAGAACGTCTTGCTAAAATCGATTAAAACAACAAGTACTTGTTTTCTGCCGAAGCCTTTACCAAAATCTACTGTCAGAGAAGGTGTTGCCTTTACCCTGTAGCCGGGAAGTCCCATACTCTTGCAATATGATGTTAATTTAATACATTGAATTTACCAGGATCTCATAAAGTACACGCCGGCGTCGCACCCCGACCACGCCATGTTGACTGACGCACTCAACATGACTCAGCACTTCCTCGACGAGTTCAACATTATACAGACCAAGTCCATGTTCCCGGTAAGTTGGAATCAGCTTACTACCACGTGCCGTCGATACTGCCTCTATCTATCTATCTATACTATACACATAAAGTACACGCTGCCATCGCACCCCGACCACGCCATGTTGACTGTCGCACTCAACATGACTCAGCACTTCCTCGACGAGTTCAACATTATACAGACCAAGTCCATGTTCCCGGTAAGTTGGAATCAGCTTACTACCACGTGCCGTCGATACTGCCTCTATCTATCTATCTATACTATACACATAAAGTACACGCTGCCATCGCACCCCGACCACGCCATGTTGACTGTCACACTCAACATGACTCAGCACTTCCTCGACGAGTTCAACATTACACAGACCAAGTCCATGTTCCCGGTAATTTGGAATCAGCTTCCTACCACGCGCCGTCGATACTGCCTCTATCTATCTATATTATACACATAAGGTACACGCCAGCGTCGCGCCTCGACCACGGCCTGTTGACTGAATCACTCAACATGACTCGGCACTTTTTTGAGTTCCGGATTAGTTGGAACCAGCGTCCCTACCACGCGCCGTCGATACTGCGTCTATCTATCTATACTATACACAAAAAGTACATGTTGATTGACGCACTCAACATGACACAATACTTCCTTGACGAGTACAACATTATACAAATTAAGTCCATGTTCCCGGTAAATTGGAACCAGCTTCCTTGGCACGCGCCGTTGACACTGCTTCTATCTATCTATACTATACACATAAAGTACACGCCGGCGTCGCACTCCAACTGACTCCAACCACGCCATGTTGACTGACGCACTCAACATGATTCAGCACTTCCTCTCCGAGTTCAACATTATGCAGACTAAATCCATGTTCCCGGTACATTGATAACCAGCATCCTACTACGCGCCGTCGATATTGCGTCTATCTATCTATACTACTTGTGCGGTCATTCAGACCGCGTTTGTCAATGTACGAGAGGCGTGTATGATGGAACGACGCTGTTTTGAAGTGGATACTTCTTTGTTCGCATCTCGTATAGGGGGCCTGTTCAGAACTTGTGCGTACCTTGCGGTACGATTTTTACGGGACACCTGACGCTAAAAAATCAACAACACCAGGTTTTCAACGGTTCAATGGAAGAAACCAGGTTTCTCCTCATATTGAAGAAAATATATTTGATTTATCGATCTTTTATCTAGGGGAGCAACTTTTTTTATTACCCGTCCAGCAATAAGTTTAATGGCAAAGACCTTATTTGCTTTTCATAGCGGCGATTATATGTTGGCTCTTTGGCCTCTTGTTCTTGGACGCGTAATACTAGTGATCACGCAGCGAAACAACAAATTGGTGTGTTTTTAGCTAATACTGAAATATTTTGTAGGGAAAAAAATATTAGATTTAGGTAACATCCCTTCATATTTCTATTGCCTATTTTATAAAAAAAAAACTAGTTGATCTCTTAACGGCGTCATTGAAACGAACGTTTGACAACAAAAAAAAAGAGGGTGGAAAACATTTTTCTTTTGATAAATGTATAAATCTTAAAACATTGTTATATAGGTGGAATCCCTAGATAAAAGATCGATAAATCAAATATATTTTCTTCAATATGAGGAGAGACCTAGTTTCTTTCAATGAACCCTTGAAAACCTGGTGTTGTTGATGTTCTAGCGTCAGGTGTCCCGTTAATAAATTTACGGTTGTATCTCTGACACAAACCGCTGCCTTTTTTTTCCAGAAACTAAGTTCTTAGTTTTGGTTCTTTGCCCGCTTTGGGTTTAGCAAAGCTTTTTAGCATGAAAGTGCAGTTTTACATAAACATCCCGTAAAATATTAAAACATTTTTAAAGCAGATAAAAAAAATATAAAATATAAAAATATTTATTTCGGTAAAAAATATAAAAATATTTATTTCGGTAAAAAAAACACATTTTAACAAAAACATTGTTGAGGCCTTCTTGTAAGTATAAAATACTTGTAACAGAAGACCCCACTCTTCCATAGCCATAAATTATTAAAATTTATACCAAAACAAATAATTGTAATAAACTTTATAACAAAAATTAAAATATTTTTACATGACAATTAAAGTTAAATGCACGGTCTTATTCATGAGTGTGTGTAAATGTGTGCATATGTGTGAAATCTGAGAATATAAGGGTGTGTGTGAGTGTGTAGTGTGTGAGGGTGCGTGTGTAAGTAAGTAAAGGGTAGGTGAGTGAATGTGAATAGTTATTTTGTGCGTATTGTAGGTATATATATATATATATTTTTTTTTATTGTTTCGGTAAAAATATGATATTACCATGGTATACATATAATACTTAACACTATTGACATCTTTTGTTAAATTTATACTATAGGATGAAGAAGTTTCTCTGTTTCTTCGTACCTTAGAGTCTTGAGCCAAGCAGTCAGTGTTACTTTACATTCATAATATGTTTTAGAGTAGATGGATAAGATTTTGTTTAGCGTATTATAAAGATATTTAGTCTGTGCGAAATATTGATGACTTGCAAAGGATGTTTTGACAACATCTGTAGGTAGAACATGCTTCCTCCTTTTAAATTGTTTGTTAGGGTCAAAAACCAAAGTTTTATGCATTTTTAAGATGGAATTTAAAATATACAGCTTTCTGACTGTTAATAAGTCACATTGTTTGTATAGCTCATGTGTGGAGAATTTATATTTTTAAAGTACATAGTCTTCAACAGGGCGCGTTGAGACCTTTCCACTTCTAAAAACTTTATTTTAGAGGCACCACCCCAAATAGGAATGCAATAGACTACAATAGATTGAACCAAAGCAATATAAATCTGTTTCAGTAAGAGATCCGAAGCTACATGTCTCAAACGTTTAAAAATCCAGATTAGTTTTCTGATGCGGTTACTTACTAGTTCAATATGATCATGCCAACAGATAACATTTTATTAGATTTATTATCGGAAAAAATTACCGTTCAATGTTTGGTTGTTCTTGTTACCAAATTGTTGATTTTGTTTCAGAATGCAGACCGCGCACAAAGAAGGCTAGTGAAGAATTCATTTATAGTAGAACTGTCGGATGGACATCGGAAGTTAAGGCACTTGTTCCTGTTCAATGACGTCATCGCTTGCGCTAAATATAAGGTAATAATTTATAAAAATTTTTGCTTTTTATTTTAAAAATCTATTTTTATTTAATAAAAACGCATTACTAACAAAAAAAAGATTTTATAATGATTACATTTCAATAATGATAATAATAATGAATTTGAAATTAATGCACAATTAGTTATGAACTTGTCCAAACATAATTAAAACAGCATTTTAAATTGGTTTTGGCAAGATCATTACTAATTGTGTATATAACTTTTACTTTATAAACCTCTCTAATATTGATCTATTGGCGTCAATTGCCACAAACCAAAATTTTTTTAAATTTTTAACTTCTAAGCCCGAAAATCTAAGTTAAGTTATGCACTTTGCGCTAAGCGACTGACGTTTAACCTTAAGGGTGCATATAAAGCCAGTTTGAGCACTTCATTTTGCATCAAACACATTTTAACTCTATTACGTTTGCTTTTAGTTTAAAATAGCGCGCTCTGACATTCTTAAACATTAAATTTAGATGTTAATTCGTAATTTTTTCTATCGAGTGCTAAGACGTTCATCAGAAGTATACGCAATAGGAAATGTGATTTGAAGTTGATAATAGTCCATACAGTCATGCATGACTGGGGTTTTAATATTTTATAAAAAAGAGGTTTCATATGAAATTACTTATACGTGCAAAACAATACCCACACGACTAAGGAGGTTATGAGGTTAGGTTGTAAGGAGGTTAAATAAAATTTATTTTCGGCCATTTATTATCTATGGCGAGGTGTGGACTATTAACTGCTTATTGTATTTTGGTTGGTTGGTGCGTTGGCGCCATGGTATATAAAGATACAGTACTCCCAAAGTAATAATGTGCATACAAATCTATAGCCGAGCGACCGGACATACCACGTGACCTTATTGATTGTATAGAAAGTGTAAGGAAATACGAACTTTGCCGAACAGTGGCGAAGATTTGTATGCGCATTATTACTTTGGAAGCACTATACATTGTTTTTGTGGGTCAAAAGTTTTATTTTGCACTAAAATGGCTTACAGCAGTGAGTGATAACGATGATAAATTTGACTCCACCTGACATTGTGGAAACACCGACGAAAAGGACGAACGATCTTTTACCAGAAACAGCCTGATGGTATCAATATTTTTTGGACTGTAAATAGATAGGTATAACCAGAAATACAATATCTCCGTCTACATTCACTAATGTAAATACAGATAGCATTAAAAACAATAGTAGTCACTGTGTCTATTGTCAATCGCTCAAATCCCATACTGTGACGTAAATATGTCAGGTGTGTGTTTAGTCTATGTATGTGTATAGTACATTATAGGTGTGTGTATAATACAGCCGAAGCAGGCAGACATTTTGAATCCCAAGGTCTTTTGACTCAGGTTATAACAACCTATTGCATGAGTGTAGATAAAGTAGTGTATAAAACTACACATAACTTGGTATTAAAACACTTGTGTATAATATTAACACACTCGTGTTTTAATAACCTCTTGTGTGCCAGTTTCATAAACTACTTTAATATAATTCCCAGCCAGTTTCGCCTAGTTACTTAGTAACATTTTACTCTCGTTTCGCCTTATCGGTATTCTCAAGGGTTACTCAAGGGTATTTAGTTGAAATTATTTTAATATAAATTTCTAAAATTAATTTAAATTTACAGGCATCCGGGCGCGATAAATTTACATTCGAACTCAAATGGTTCATCGCCCTCCCAGACATCGTGGTGGTAGAAGAGGACACGGCTGGATCTAACACACTCGACGCCAGGGAGGCATCGCCCGCTAACATTGTAGCGCTGAAGTCCCAAGCTTCTACCGTCAGGGACCAGATATTGGCCGAAGAACGTGCAGCGCACGATGATAAAGTAAGAGATATCGGCTCGTTTTAGGGACGTTAGAAATCTGAAAGATTTTTTGTTTGTTATCTTATAATGAACTTGAAACTACAGTAGCGCTATCGAATGATGGCACCTGTGGCACGTTTAAATGCCTACCAAGTTTCGCAATCAATTATGAGTAAATGTCAATAAAACAATGTTATACTTCATTTTTGATAGTTTCGGTTTTTATTTTTCGATTTTTATGTTCTTTTGCAATAGACTTGTTATAGAAAAGCAAAAGCTACCCATTTTTTTTAAACTCAAGAGTTCAACAATTTAAGGCAACTCAACGGGGAGTGTTAGGTGGCTGAATCGTAAACATAAAATAAAGGGTTCTCCTCCCCTTAATCCTACGGCTCCATCCCTTTCCAAACTAAATAATTGTGAACCATTTACTTTGTTGATTTTGTGGCTACTTTGTAAGGAGATTTGGCACATTTGCCTTTTGTATTATTATGTTGAATGTTGTATGACTTGTCTAATGTTGAGTAAACTCACACTTGATTTTTATTTTTAACAGAATTTTTAAATATAGCCCATCACTAAACGCATCTGTCATAGGTGCCATTACTCGATGGCGCTACTTTAATTAACGAATAGCAAATGAACTTTTACACCGGGTAACATGTGGCGACGCCGAACAAATAGGCTTTTTTCTGGTTACTACAGAAAAACTAGTTACACGCATGCGGAGCTGTAGACGAATAGCAATTTTATGAAGTTTGGGCCTCATAAATTAAGAAAATCTTCTAGTAGAGAACCGTTACACTATACAATAAGTTTTAATTTCTGATACTTAACTATAAGTACCTAGGCGACCGAGCTCCGCTCAGCGCTATCTATGAAAAAGCAGAGCAACAATTTATTAAAAGAACAAGTGCCGTTCATAAGCAACTTTATTAGCGATAACCGTAAAAGGCAAACTTGTAAAAAAATATATACAATAACGACCGACGTTTCACGGAGATGAGACCCAGCTAAATCGATTTTTCGCCCCGAAAAACTCCTACACTGTAAATTTTATCGAAATTCCTAGAGCCGTTTTCTACCCCAATAAAAATATACACATATTGGTCGTTTAAAAGTATTTATACTACACCTGCTCGGAAAGTACCTTCTTACTTTTTTGAAAACGATGCAGAAAATACGTCATTACTGTCATACAAATATGCGGGCGGAAAAAGTGTATGAAAATTCATTGTTAACGTGCTTGAGCGGGCAGAAAAAGTATATGCAAATCCATTGTTAACGTGCTGTTTTTTTTTTAAATAACATAAAGAATGAGCAAGTGGCCAAGTGGCCAGTATTATTTTGCGAACTCGTACATAAAACTCGAAAAATGATACTCATTTGCTTTTCCTGTACATAATAAAAAATAATAAGGAAATAAAAAGTGACAATCGCACGCAAGTCAGTCGGTTTCTTTTATTGTATCTTGATTAAAAGTAAACTTATATTATTTCCTCGCAGATGTAGTATAAAGCACTATGTATCATTCGGGAGAAAGTGCGATTCCCAACCCGTGTGTATTGAGGCCCGAGGCTCGTTAGTAATCTTCCCCTTCCCTCGGTGAACAATGTACTATAGTTGGATACCGATATTGGACACAAAACTTGCACCTAACTTTTGGGAGAATTTTGCGATCTTCGATCGACTAGCAACCTGTTTCCACCTTTCAGAAAATTCGCCTCGGCGGTCGTGGCAACGCGGAGAAGCAACGCAAGAAGCTCGCCGAGCTGGAAGGGCAACTGGTCCTCGCGTCCCCCAACCTGGTGTTCCGCGTGGGAGCGCGCGTGCCGGGCTCCTCAACCGCGCTGCTCAGGCAACACATCTTCTTTCTCAGCTCCGAGTATGAGCGGACGCAGTGGCTGGACTCTATACACGCGCTGCAGGTCACTACTGATGCCTTAGCACAGATTTCACAGAAATATAATGTGTTTAGAAATCTATAGCCAAGCGGACACTATCTGTGATTAATTGTATAGGAATTGTAAGGAAATACGACCTTAGCCGAACAGTGGCGAAGATTTCTATGCTCATTATTTATAACCCTTAGAATAACTGGCCTTTTTTTTGTTTTCCCGCTAATTTTGGCGCGGTTTCAGTATTTTCACTATATCTTTGCAAATAGTTATCAGAATCTAATGCGGTTTTCTTTTTCTAAAACTAGATTAAAGTTTCTGTTTAAAAAAAAACAAAAAAATATTTTTTTCTTTATTGCACGAGCCAAAGTGCGCAGAGATATATGCAACGTGTAACAGAAAGGTGTAACCATATTTGAAGAGCTTATTCAGTCAATGGTATAGGACAACTTTTACTATGGAGCCAATCCAGAAATCTCAAAAAAAAATCTGCCCTTCCATACATTTCGGCTGAGCGGTATTGCATTTTTCTATGAAACAGTAAATTTTTTTTTTCGGTATACATGTTTTGTTCCATAGTAAAAGTCGCTCTATACCATTGATTGAATAAGCTCTTCAAATATGGTTACACCTTTCTGTTACACGTTGTATATATGTATATTATTATATATGTGTATACCATATATGTATATATGTCTGTACAAATATAATATCATTTTAAAAATAAATAATGTGATAGTATAAATAAATATAACTATAACAATAAAAAGTGAATAAATATTTTAGCGTAGGCGTAAATATAGGGTCAAGAAATACTACCCTATAATTTCTTTTTAATTATTGTTTTATTTTTAATTTATTTAAATATTTTAGTATTGTAGCTTTCCAACGTCACCCATGTTGTATATATTATTATGATATATTCATACTTTGCATTTGCCACGATCTTGTCTTCGAAAGTCCAATTTGTACTGTAGATTCCTTATATGATCTAAACATCAGCTAAGAAGGGATTTCAGGAAATTGTCACGGGATCGAGAGGAACAAGATCCACGTGGGCAACGCCCCCGGGCATCAGCCAATAAGACATAAATTACACAAAACAACGAAGAGCGATTAGCATTAGTATTTATTTCCAGTGGGACCAGTTAACATGTGTGTTGTTGACAGGCATCATCAGCGCCCCCTGCCGGCTCCAACGCCATCTCAATGCTGGAGCTGCAAGCCTGGGTGACCGCCTGCAGGAGCTATCTGCAGACGGACATGGGGTCCTACCTCCTCCGGAGTGGGCGGGACGACTCCTTGTTGCTGGGAGACTTGCAGCTGCATATCGGAGGAATGACCGGCCCTCTCGACACTGCTGCTGGTAACTGATTCTGATCTTTATTGCTGTCCGCGTAAGAGCTACGAGCTAGTAAACCTGTTTAAATTTTTTGCGTAGGTTAATAAATTCGTTTCTGTTTGTAATAAATTATAAGTTTGTTTAATTAAGTTGGGTACATTTGTTCTAAGAGTTAACGACCGAAAATAAATCCTGATATTTGACCACAAATTTCTCATGCGGCCGCAAGTGACCGCAAACGTTATAAATACGACACTTTACAACAATTTGAGAAAAAAAATTGTTTTTCTCCATACAAAAAAAAAGATTTCTTTTATCTCGAAAACAATCACTTTTACCGAAATTTACCAATCAGTATTTGTCACTTGAAATATCCAAAAAATCATCAGGTCGATATTTTGTCTTGAGGCCCTATGTCCATAAAATTTCAACTGTGCAGGATTTTTCGGGATTTCTATATATATATATACATTCTATTAAAGTAAATGTTGACTTACGGAAAATAAATAAAAAAACGACCGAAAATAAATCCTGATATTTGACCACAAATTTCTCATGCGGCGGCAAGTGACCGCAAACTTTATAAATATTTTTAAGTAGGGGATCACTTGATTATTCATAATATGGAATATATCAGTATCAGTATTTGTCACTTGAAATATAAATATCTATCATATAAAAAATCATCAGGTCGATATTCTGTTTTGAGGCCCTGTGTCCATAAAATTTCAAATTGGGACCACTGTGCGACGTGGCGTTTACCGTCGTTGTCAAACGGGCACTGGCAACCGCCGATCGGGCGAGCGGGATGTTTCAATGTATATTTTTTTCATTAGATATAGAGATATTTTGAAATAGTATCAAAATACAAGGATATGGGCTGAAGAGCTACAACACCTTTGCCTAGCAATAAATAAAAAAAACTAGCTGCCAATGTTAAGTGTCACTGACAAAGCACTGACATTTTATTTATTTTGAAACAAAATCAAAATACAAGGATATGGGCTGAAGAGCTACAATACCTTTGCCTAGCAATAAATAAAAAAACTAGCTGCCAATGTCAAGTGTCACTGACATTTGATATATCATGCTCTATGGTCATGTCATTTTGTTTTTTAATCCAACAAAATTGTTAAAAGTACGAAAGACATTATAGCCGATTCTAAAGGCTTTAATTTTAGTTTTAGTCCTGTCAAAACTAAATTTCATTCATTACAAAATAGTCCTTAAAAGTTAGGAACAGAATCTAAATTACTTGGGAATAATTTTATGTTTGACAGCACTAAAACTAAAATTAAAGCCTTCAGAATCGGCTACATTATGCCCACAAGGCTTTTATTTAAAAATCCAAGATTAAATAATTTATTTTGTACGTAAATTTCCAAATATTGGGGAAATGTAAAATATTGAAATTAGCAGGTTAATAAATTGAAATGTTATAGATTGCGCCTCTGTTCCAGATTACTACATAATCGTGGAGGTGGACTCGTATGGGCACTATTTCCGCAAGGCCAAATCAAAGCTGGTCTGTCGCTGCGTGCAACCGCGCTGGAACGAAAGCTTCACGCTCGACTTGGAGGGCTCGCAGAACTTGCGGCTGCTGCTGTACGAGGATGCGGCGCGGCCTGTGCTGCGCGGGAAGTGCACGCTCAAGGTACATTGAATTAACAGTTTTATAAACATCACCTGTCTCAAAGGCCACAAATCTCCATCTGCTATGATTTTGATAAGCGTCTTCCACGTTAATCGACATTATATTCCAACGGCTAAGCGAATACCATGTGCGAACACCCACTCATTAAGGATGGTCGTCATGACGCGACTAACTCAGTTGTGGGCGTGGCTAAATGTCATGCTGTTTCATTTCTTGCGAAACTTGCGAGAACAATACAATCGTGCCGATTTCGTCGCTGGCGCAAATTTGAAAACTGGTTTTTGACATGACTGTAGATGTTTTCAAAGATTATTTTTGGTTATTATTAATCTAGATAACATTTTCGATGTCTGACCCGTATTCATTTTTTAATTTTATCTAAAACAATAAAAGCACTTTCGGCTACACTTAAGGTAAAAAACCATTAAATTTACGTATTTTACGGGTTTGTTGTTAAGATATTACTCAACTTTCATAGTTTAGTTTCACTTAAACATAGATATATATAATGTTAATGGACTCAACCTAAAATATTATAATAACTTTCCGTAGACACCCCACTATGCGGTGACAGCGTTTATATGGAGGTTTGCGCATAACGACGCCTCTTAACTGAAATTAATATCATTATTAGAATTTATAACTGTCCTGGTTTTGTTTTAATGTTGAAGTTATTGTTAAATTAAATAATAAACTAAGGATAACTTGATAGTACAGTTACTGCAATTAACTTTACTACTCCCTTGCTGCAATAAGTACTAGTATTATGTTATCTGTGGCAATAAGTTAATATAGCGTTAAAACGAAAAAGAAGTAAACAAGGCAAATTAAATAAAAATAACTTAGATTAAATTATTATATTTATAACGGTTTTATTTATTTTATTGATACATTTATATATTTAGTATAAAGGTTCAAAGCAGTTATTTGTCTAAGTAATGGGTGGCGCAAAAGTAATGTCATAATTTGAATTGGCTGCCATTTTGTTATAAATGAAAAAATAAGAGCTCTGTTTTCATAAAAAAATATTTGAAAGTGTAAAATTGATAATATTACTCGTACTTGGAAAAAATTATTTCGCTCAAATGGCCAACTCCCGAGTTGATGCATTATTGCGCTCGTTTTACGTCATTTTGAATTGTTGCTCGCAAAACATCTGGCTATCTGGCACCAAATTGGCGATTTCTTCTTCAACGTTATCTTTCAAGACCTGGAAAGTTCGTGGTTTGTTGTGGTAAACGCGAGATTTTAAAAAGCCTCAAATGAAGAAGTCTGGTGCTGTTAGATCTGGCGATCTGGATGGCCAGTTCAAATCTCCAAAACGAGAGATCAAAATTTGTCAAATAAGCAGTAATAATAATTCTACGTTCTTGAGATGTGTATCGCTCCATGGCTTGTTGGCAGCTAATTCTCTATGTATCTACATTATAATTGTCTTTATAAATGATAAGAATAACAATAAACAACTTAAAATACAATTTTAGTGAGATATATTTCGAGCCATTCGGGCCCGGCATCAGTCACAATGAAGTAAGAAAAAAATATCTGGGGGCACGATAGTGCCCCCCGCCAAGACGAGCCAAAGGAAGCGGGGCACTACGTACCTTTTCTCGAAGCGTTTCGTCATATTTTCGAACCCTCATAGCTTCGGTCTAGATAATACTAGAGATACCAAATTCTCAAGGTAACATGTAGGAAGCAGTCTTATTAAACACGATAAGTTTCATTTGTCTAGCTTTTATACTTTGAATGCTATTGTAAAGTAGCACGACCGGCGGGTACCCGGTCTTTTCCACCAGTCGTGCCTCTTAACAAATAAAGTTAAAAAGTGACCTAATTGTAACCTAATAGTTGGAAAAAGGTTCTGAAGAAAACTTCGAGGTACTTTACAATTAAGTGTATTTAACTTTATCAAAATATGTATAATTTCACAAGTCTGAAGATGTAACTGTCAATATTACATTGTTACAAAATTTTGGCCAAGACATTATTAAAACTTTTAGAACCTCCAATAGTTGTGTTAATTACCGCCTTAACATCAGGGAGCAATATTACCTTCGGAATAAATTCTGCCAAGACATTACTAAAACTTTTAGAACATCAAATAGTTGCGACAGGTACCGCCTTAACATCAGGTAGCAATATTACATTCGGAATAAATTCTGCCAAGACATTACTAAAACTTTTAGTACATCAAATAGTTGCGACAGGTACTGCCTTAACAACAGGTAACAATTTTACATTCAGAATCTTGTGAATCTACATAAAAAAAACTTCAAGAGAAAGAAACTTGAAGAACAAACAAGGAAAATAATTTCCACACAAAATCTTGCTCAGTGGAGCCGTGAATCCATCTAAATAATATTTGTCGAACATTCTCTTTTGACTAAATCGTCTGGTACACCATTCAGTTCTACCAGGAAAAATTACGGAACTATTAAATTTTACATTTTAGGTTATACAGTGAAACAGGAAGAAGAATTTACACTTGGTTTAAAAAAGTCATAACTCTAAGTGTCCTGGAACATCCCGTCCAAGCCACCTTTTATAATGTGAGGATAAAAATAAAATCTACGTCACATACTTGGAATTCGCCATCATTTTCTAACCAGAACGGCCACGCAGACCGCTGTCCAACTTAAAGGTGAATGAACTCCAACCTCGCTAACAAAGGAACAGCTTGACCGTGAAACACCACGCTGCGGTCATCTCTCAGCCAACTGGACAAAATTCACGAAAGAAGCAAAACACCCTGGAATTAGAAGAAAAATAAAAACATTATTAAAACCCTTACTACACGGAACGATAAAAACAGAATTCCGGTGACTCAAAATACAAAGAAAACAATACGTACCATGATCTGACAATAGATCAGATCTCCCACCAACCCGGCCAAAAATTCCTTTTGAACTTTACAATCACCTCCAAAAATCCTTCTGAAATAGAAAACAATATTACGGAAACCATTCCACGCCAAATAAACACACCAAAAAAACTCTAAACCAACCTTCTTTTAACTTTAAATCACTCCTGTTGGCAAATCCGCCATTTTCCAAACAAGGAACCAAAAAGAAAGGTAAAAAAAACCGACACTACTTGTCTGCCAAAACACTGACCGAGCAATGCCTCGGAAAACGATCTCGGACTCGCCCCAGACAAGCGAACGAACTTCACGTCCATCCACTTAACCAGCAACACTTACCAACCAGCGAACAGGGGGTAAAATCGAAATTTACCGACAAGCAAACAACGACGCGAAAACTCTGAGACAACCGCACCTTACAAAATTTGCTATGCTACACTATTAATACCTAAAATACGTCGATTTTGTCACTCACTCAGTCACTCACTCACTCACTGATGATCATCAAAAGTCTAGGGTACTTCCTGAAGTCCTAGAAAGCTGAAATTTGGTATGCAGGCTAGGACTAGCACACAAACAACAAGAAAATTAAGAAATTTGTAACTTTCACCCTCCAACCCCTCTTAAGGGGGGTCTGGTTCTGTATTAATTAAAAATTTAAATTCCAAACTTCTTGAAGTCCTAGAAAGCTGAAATTTGGTATGCAGGCTAGGATTAGCACACAAAAAACAAGAAAATTAAGAAATCTCTAACTTTCACCCTCCAACCCCTCTTAAAGGGGGTCTGGTTCTGCATTGAATAAAAATTTCAATTCCAAATTTCCTGAAGTCCTAAAAAGCTGAAATTTTGTATGCAGGCTAGGACTAGCACACAAACAACAATAAAATTAATAAATCTCTAACTTACACCCTCCAACCCCTATAAAGAGGGGTCTGGTTCTGTATTAAATAAAAATTTCTGTTCCAAACTTCCTGGAGTCCTAGAAAGCTGAAATTTGGTATGTAGGCTAGGATTAGCACACAAACGACGAAAAAATTAAGAAATCTGTAACTTTTAACCTGCAACCCCTCTTAGGGGGGGGGGTCGTTCTGTATTAAATGAAAATTTTAATTCCAAACTTCCTTAAGTCCTAGAAAGCTGAAATTTTGTATGCAAGCTTTGTGTGCTAACACAAACAACAAGAAAGTTAAGAAATCTCTAATTTTCACCCTCCAACTCCTCTTAAGGGGGGTCTGGTTCTGTATTAAATAAAAATTTCAATTTCAAGCTTCCTGGAGTCCTATAAAGCTGAAATTTGGTATGCAGGCTAGGATTAGCACACAAATAACAAAAAAATTAAGAAATCTGTTACGTTCACCCGCCAACCCCACTTAAGGGGAGTCCGGTTCTGTAATATTAAAAATATATACCCAAATTCCAAGTCCTAGAAATTTTAATTTTATTATTTGCCGTGTTAGAGGCCATAGTAACAAACAGGTAGGTAGGTAAGCGCGGAAAGACAAGTTTTTAATTCTTTCAGACTAATGTAGAAGGCACTACGTGCCGTTTACAGCACTATATAACTTTTCCCTACATGTTGAAATCGTTACTAATATTAGTTATACTCTTGATAGGTACTCTCTGGTAGCTGACTGATTTCTGTTCTATTATTGAAAGTAAAGTTTAGTTAGTTAGACATCGTCGTCGAAAACTAAGGTCCGGTTACTTGTACGTGAATTGACAGCTAGAATTGCTCATGTTATGGCGCGCGCAGATAAATATTAACGAGTATACTACTGCAACTGTATTCTTGTGCTGAGGACGGAGAAACCTATCATGATTCTGAGTCTTATTCCTGAGCTAAAGATAAAAATAAGGCAATAAGAGTTATCATTATTTTTAATAACGCTCTTAAACATGCACTTGCGCCTGAAAAAACAAAATTTGAAATAATTAATAGAGCATTCGTACACCGTGAGCAGTTTACGATCTGTATCGCGTATGCCATCACTATCCATAAAAGCTAAGGGCTAAGTTTAAATAATACCCTCATTGATATCGGGTCATCGACGTTTTCTTCTGGGCATACTTATGTAGCACTTTCGAGGGTGGCTGGTTTGATAGGGGTTCACCTTATTAATATTGACTTTGTAACAGTCAGCCATAAATGAATATAATCTCTTAATAACTAAGTTAAGTACCACCCTCATCTATCGCTTATTGCAAATAATAAAACAACAAGAAAAAGAAGCAAAGATAGGGAGTGGGATATAAAAAAGTTATAGCACAGGCGCAAGAAATACAGCCTGTAAAAATAAAAGAAGTAGAGCATCTTACAAAAAGAAATGAAATCCCATCAAAAACATTTCATGTAAACTATCGCCAAGACACAAGCTCGAAACGCTTTAACTGTTAAAAAGTTATCAGATCTCATGTAGAGCCAAGCCCTTAACTCTACAAGGCCTAACTCTACAAGCCCTAACTCTACAAATCCTACATCTTGATCAAAAAGTTTGGCTTGGCCGTTTTGCGGTCGTCAAACAGACACTCCCATTTGTGTCATGCAATAGTGCCATGAAACGGCCAAGCCATACTTTATGATCAAGATGTAGGGTTTGTAGAGTTAGGGCTTGTAGAGTTAGGCCTTGTAGAGTTAAGGGCTTGGCTCTACATGAGATCTGATAACTTTTTAACAGTAAAAGCGTTTTGAGCTTGTGTCTTGGCGATAGTTTACATGAAATGTTTTTGATGGGATTTATTCTTCTTGAAAGTTGATGAAGTTTTTTGTATATGTATATATATATATATATATATATCGCTTTATCGCGTATTATGTAAATAAATATTATAAATAAATAAATATAAGTAAATAAATAAATAAATAAAGTCAGTATTTAATATTTATTTACATAATACGCGATAAAGCGATATATATATATATACATATACAAAAAACTTCATTAATTTTCAAGAAGAATAAATATTTTTTTCTTACTTCATTGTGATTGATGCCGGGCCCGAATGGCCCGAAATATATCTCACTAAAATTTTATTTTAAGTTGTTTATTGTTATTCTGATCATTTATAAAGACAAAAAAGTCAGTATTTAATATTTATTTACATTATAATTGTCAAAGCACAGTGACATTTGGCGCCATCTGCAAAAATGGCAGCCAATTCAAATTATGACATTACTTTTGCGCCACCTTGTAGAAGCCCTTTTTTTGTTGTTGTGTAAGAATAATAATAATTTTTATATAAGTTTTGTTATAATATTAATATAAGTTATTATTTAAGTTAGTATAGGCGGTGACAGAATAACAGCGTCCACTTTGCTCTTGGCTGTAGGGACAAAAGTTGAGTCACCGACCTTTAACGGATTCATGCTAAGTTTCCTCTAACTTCGTTTTAAATAACAACTTGTTCGTACTACAATTATGTGTGATCTGTTGAATAAAAATCTTTTTTTTATTTTATTCAGTTTATATTACATATTTATATAAAAACACTTATTAAAATAACATTTTCCATTTTTTATTTGTTTTTATTGTAGTTGTCCCGCGACTGGGTGACTGAGTCGGCGGGCGGTGGCAGCGGCGTGTCACGCACCGTGGCGCTCGGCGGCGGATCCTTGACACTGCGCCTGCGACTGTTGCCGCCGGAGATGACGGCGAGAAGGGTTCCCGCCGCCAAGCCTGGCGCGCTCTTCGGGGCTAAAATACATCATGTAGCCAAGTACGTCCACGTTGTATTACTACCTTGACTTATCTTGAGAAAATCATGAACTTGAGACTCTTAACGTATAAAATGCATTCTCGGATTGTGACCGATCATATCTTGGTAGATTTAAATTTTGGTTTCTCTGTTATCTTGTCTCCAAGTACTTTCGGGGATATATATGTATATAAATAGATAATAAGCAGCGGTAGTTCAGGGGTAAATTTTGTCTAAAAGTGACGGTATTATGTTAAGAATGTTATTTATAACTCTATTTCAAGGCTTGCGCACAGCAACCAAATACCAACCAAAATTGCGAACGGAGCGGAGCGTCCTGCACAAAATATATCTCACTGACCGGCTAGTACCAATACGAACATTTTCGCGTCAAAATTAAAGTATGCTGGTATGATGAACTATCTAGTTTTGGCCCTCGGGACTAAGTGGACGAATCAGTGTGGCCCATAGGCTAAATAGTTTGGAGACCCCTGGTCTAAGCAATGTCAGACAGTCAGGGTATTGACCTAATGGGGTTGCGTGGCCACTGTAGTGCCTCTGAAATTTTTGCTGAGGCGGATGTGAACGTTCACGTTCGTGGACACAGGATCGCCTTATTTAAGTGCAGGGTTGATACATGTAACATCATTCGTCTGTTGGCGGAAAGACTTTAACAGCTTAAACTTACATAAAATGGTCGAAAATAGCTTCCTGTATTTATGGCATTATGTTTTATTTCACGTTAACAGTAAAGCCGATTACGAAGGCTTTAGTTTTATTTTAGTTCTGTCAAAACTAAACTTTGTTCATTGCAACATAGTTCATAAGTGTTGAAAACAGAAGTTAAATTACTTTGGAAAAATTCAAGTTCTGACAGCACTAAAACTTAAATTAATGTCTTCAGAATGGGCTTTCGTATTTGTACAAGTTTATTTTAATTTTGGTCTGAAATCAATATAGTATTATAATATAGTATTATTACATCATCAACCATTATCCATCCATCAGCCTAGTTCGTCCACTGCTGGACATAAGCCTTTCCAGGACTTGCCACTTCCGGCAGTCATCCTGGAAGAGTTGCCCATACTCACACACACTGGGCAGGCGGGTTGGTGAGCGCAGTGCCGGAACCCTCGCACCAGTGACGCCGCGGCCCGTCACCAGTCTGTTCCATATAAGGCTCGGCTATTAGGGACGGATATACCGCCATCCATCGGTCCCAGGCATGGTGGGCCTCCTGTTTTTTTTGCCTGTGAGCTGTCCTCTTACTCTCCTCCGAATTACTTCGAGGGGGTCTCCAAGTAAGATAGTGGTACCTCAACAGTGGAGCCCGGCATCAGCTCTACCACCTGTATTATTACATAATATAAAAATTCCAATGTTCGTGTAATTTATTTCCAGACGCGAGAAGCGCAACATCCCGTTCGTAATAAGTGCGTGCGTGCGCGAGGTGGAGCGGCGCGGCATCCACGAGGTGGGCGTGTACCGCGTGTCTGGCAGCGCGTCCGACCTCAACCGGCTCAAGAAGAGCTTCGAGACCAGTCAGTATACGAGATCTACATGCCTATCATACAGGGTCTTGATTTGGTCTGTCACTATAAGATTGTAGCATAGACTAAGTATTACTACGTATAGACTAGCAGTTCCCATACATCAGTTTGTAGCCACAAAAAAGGTGTAAAATTCTAACGAAATCTAGATGGCGTTGCTAAATCCTCTAACGAATACGATGCTAAAAAGACCGATTAGTGACGCTAATGGCACAGCGATGTCACGTAACATAAAAATAATTCCCATATAGATTATTTAGATATATTGTTTTTTATTTTACATTAAAAACCGGCGTGTAATAAGTGTATCTGATGTATATTACATTACATAAAAAAATATGTTTCATTTCATTTTTAGACAACGCATAATATGCAATATATAACGCTATATCTTTTAATTTTCAAACTGTATGTGAAATAAGCCAAGTACATACTTAACACCCCTGTGACGGACCGAATGAACACCTTGCAGCCCAAGATCCGGCAGCTGAGTTCTGCAGTGATCTGTTTTTTTTTTATTAAATTGAGCTTTCTTTAAATGAATGATTAATGATTGGTTTCGAATACAAACTAGGCGAGCAATAGAATTACTTATGTTCTAATTTCGTACATATTTGAACTAATGACGTTTGTAATTCAGCAGTGCCGCAAGGTCTTAACGGGTTGATTTGCTTCGTAATTAGTACCGTAGCCGACGGTAATTGCATCATTAATCATTAATTTAAATAAAGTTTAATATTTTTATTAATAATAGATCCTCCCGATCCCTTGGTAATTTATTAAAATGACTCCTTAGCGTTCATTTCTGCGTCACACCAGAAACCTACAGTCCAAATTTAATGTTCCTTAGTCCAGCCGTTTGGTCTAAGCAATGTTAGTCAGTGAGGGGATTGACCTAATGGGGTTGCGTGGCCTCTGTAGTGCCTTAGGTAGTGCAGATACCTGCAGAAATGAGCTGCGGGATCGTGTGCTACTTTACTTTATAATTGGTAAGCCAAAGAAAAATTTTAGCTTCCCACTGCGAGAATAAATTTTAACTTGTACCAAAAGAAATAAAAATGGACTTCGAAAAATATATATATTCAGTCTTATCCAATATATAATACACCTTGTGTACCTAAAAGGTCAAAATGATCAGTATGTACTTTTTCTGAGATTTCTTCTTTGTGATTTAATAACTTGAAAGTTATAAAACCATAACCTATCTAGTAAAAATAAAATGAAGTGTCCGCATGTTATACAAATAATAATTACTTTATTTTCCACACCTTAACTCCCGAAAAAATGGATAAAAAGCATCTAAAAATATACAAAATTACAGGATGATTGGTTAACTTATCTTATTTGTAGTTTTAAGCATTAGATGATAATAATAATAAAATAAACTTTATATTTTTCGATACATTTCATTTCGACCTCATCAGTGAGGCTATCATCATATCGAAAAATATAACGTTTATTTTATTATTATTATCATCATCGTATAATGCTTAAAACTACAAATAAAAGGCTAATCCATCCATCAGCTTAGTTCGTCCACTGCAGGACATAAGCCTTTACAGGACTTTGCCACCCCCGGCGGTCATCCTGGAAGAATTGCCCATACTCACACACGCTGGGCAGGCGGGTTGGTGAGCGCGGTGCCGGAACTCTCGCACCAGTGACGCCGCTGCCCGTCACCAGTTGTTCCATATGAGGCCCATGAAACTATAAGGGATGGATATACCGCCATCGGTCCCAGGCTAATACAGCTAAAATTATAGTCATTCATAATTTAACTTATCTTAAAAACATGTTATATAGACGCATACGAAGCGGAGCAGCTGCTGAAGGAGGTGGACATCCACTCAGTGACGGGCGTGCTCAAGTTGTACCTGCGCGAGCTGCCCGAGGCGCTGTTCACGGACGCGCTCTACCCGGAGTTGCTGCGTGCGTGGGGAGCTACGCAGGTCACTATAACATATTTTTCAATGCATGTGCTCGTAAAGGCCCACTTTTTATGCATCAAAACCGAACAGAAAGTCGATTATTTTGCCCTAGGGCTTTAATATTATTTTTTTTTAAATTTATTTACAATGGTTGGCTAACCTGCAGCCTTTCCTGTGTACCATAGACGTTATACTTTTTTTACACCGTTTAACGGCTATGGATACAGTCCTTTTGAGCCAATTATAATTTAAAGTTCACAAGATTATATTTGTTTTCATTTCCTCACACTATGCATTGAAAAATGTAGTATGATACACGGGCGTAAAAGCAATAAATTACTCGGTTACGTTTAAAACACTCGCTAC
Organism: Ypsolopha sequella; assembly: GCA_934047225.1. NCBI lineage: Eukaryota > Metazoa > Arthropoda > Insecta > Lepidoptera > Ypsolophidae > Ypsolopha > Ypsolopha sequella. The sequence continues at coordinate 19,518,760 of OW203996.1, forward strand.
GCTCGTGTTTTAAATCGTCCTCGTAATTTATTCCTTTTCGCCCTAGTAGCATAAACTACTATTTCGGCTGTTGTAATAAATAAATAAATAAAATAGCTTTATTGTTCAAAAACAGAGCATTTACACAAGTTGCAAGGGCCCCTGTACTAGACCTGAAAGACCTGATTTATTGGGTGCCCCGCTCTACCACCAAGACAATTAATATTTGAACTTAAATAAAAGTAGGTACGGGTCTACCGCGTAATTCTCATTTTCATCAACATCAACTTGAGATTGAAATTTGACGTGCGTGCGACGACGCCCGCCTAACATGCCATCTCTTGTGCACGCGTTGAATTTCGCATGCATTTGCTTGAAATTGATACAAATGAGAATTACGCGGCAGAGCCCCAGCTTTGTTAATAATAATAATTGATAAATCTTACTCTAACTATGTTTTTATTAATGTTTGGTTCCTTTAATTGTTGAGAGCCCGAAACCATAATGTATAACTCGAGGAGTGTTTGATGAAGTACTGGACATATCGCAGGGTGCGGGCACGTCGGTCGACTCGGGGCCTGCGCACACGCGGCGCCACGCGCTGCTCAAGTGCTACGCCAACCTGCCGGACCTTAACAAGAACTGCATCGACTTCCTACTGAACCACTTCGTCAAGTATGTACACTGTTCACCTATTTCATCTATTGTATTTATTGACTAAATTCATATGTGGGTGGGAGGTAAGTCGATACGCACATGTTACATCGATGACATGATTGTAGCGGCGAGGCATCTATGATTTTGAGAAAGATGGACGAGCGGATCAAATATTGCGCTGCACACTCCCACAAGAATACTATGATTTTTTCATCTTTGATGGTGACCTATTTGAAGGCGATAATGCGTGTTGATCAACACTATTCAACACTCCATTGGTTTATTGCTTAATGTTTTTGATTAAAAAGCGCCATCACGCGCAAACCTCCATACAAACGCTATCACAAAATTTCGAGGAGTCTATAGTATTTATAACATTTTAGGCTGAGTCCATTTACATTATCTAGATCTATGTTTAAGTGGAACTAAAAATCGTGAAATTTGTGTAACATCATAACAAAAACTCCCTAAAATACGTATATTTAACGGTTTTTTACCAAAAGTGTAGCCGAATGAGCTTTTAGTGTTTTAGATAAAATCAAAAAATTAATACGAGTCAAATATCGAAAATGTTATTTAAATTAATAATAGCCAAACGTCATAATAACAAACGTTTAAAAACGTCCACAATCTTGTCAAAATTATGTTTCTCCTGAAACAAGTTTTTAGTTTTGCGCCTGCGATAATATCGGCAGGATTGTTTTGTCCTCTCAAGTTTCATGGAGCGTTCATATTATAACGAAATGAAACAGCATGACATTTGGCCGCGCCCACAACTGAGCAGGTCGCGTCATGATGTCTGCTCTTTTTTTTAAATCTTATTTATTTCATAAGCCTAAAAATAATTACAATGTTGCTTAAACTTTAGATGTTATGATGATGTGTAAAACAGTTGTGATTACTACTATGAGTATTTTTATAATATTCAGATCTAAGGTTCAGTGAGTCTATTATAAAACTTAAAAATTTATTTTTTACCATGATGATGGTTGAATATTGTGACTGACATTATGTGCTGGTCAGCTATCTTATTGGTCTTCATCGACCATTTTTGAAGCCTAGCTAAACGTAACAAGTAGCTGTTTTCGGAAATCTATAAAATTCTAATTTTCTCTCCACAGAGTGAACCAGCACGAGAGTGACAACAAGATGTCTCTCCACAACTTAGCTACCGTCTTCGGACCAACTTTACTTCGTCCCTCCAGCGCCGGTTCAGGAAACAAACAGCGTACAGATCTTCTGGCGGCCGGCACTGTCGACGCTATGGCCCAAGCGGGGATTCTTTACTGCCTGTTACAGCACAGGCAGCTGGCAGCTCAACTGTCGTCCCATCATCGTGGACCCACTTTACTTGACTAGTCTTCTAACTTATATTGCAGTTGAAAGTGATGGTTTTGTCCAAATGCGAAAATAAGATTATTCATTTTGTATATAAGGAAACTTCAGCTATTTTGATCCCACATCTAATATCATGTCAAAAACGATATCTTTGTTGTAGCTGATTCTTGCTTTCGTTTTTTGGTTGTTTGTCGTTGAGTTTAATGCTGCAAGTCTGCGCTATATTGCCTAAAACTAAATTATTAGGATGGCCAATAGTTTTTATAACGCCTACACTGCTCTTTTGAATGTTTGCACTAAACTTGGAATATTTACTAGTTTTTGGAAAAGAAGTCGGAGTAGATTTAAGAAAATTCTACTTGCATTTGTTAAACTTTTAAATTTACAATGCATTGCCAAAATCTACAAGTACGAATCAATTAATAATGCATTCCATAAAACGACAGACTGATAGATAAATAGAATAATCAATGTACTAAATATCGTTTATATAAAATTATTATTATCATTTACACAGTTTTTATCCAAACATAAAAAGACAAAAAAAAAACATCATGTGGCTTAACACTTATGTACAATTTTTTGAGACCCAACTAGTATTAAAAGGGACCGAAGTTTAAGATTTCTTAGCGTAATTTGAAGCTGACTGATATTGTCTGATAGTAAAATATGGTTGGTAGCCTTTTTATGTAATATCACTTTATAATATAAATAAATAAATTGTTACGTCATGCATTCATTATGTGAAATTGCTTTACAATGTCCAAGATTTCTATTGATGTAGTGATGAGTATCCTGTGTATGTGTTACCTGTAAAGGATTCCGAGATTAGAAGTTATTTGAAAGGATTTGGTTGTTATGGACATGCAGGTTTAGACCTATGGTAGCATTTTAAATGCTATAGTCTTACATGTATTTTAATGTGGGTTTAAGTCTCGCTAGTGCACTTTGGTCAATATATACATAGATGTATTCTGGCAATGGTAGTGACGTCAGCACATCACCAGCAATTGGCTTCTAAATATAGTCATTCTTTATTATTATTTTTTACACAAATAGTTAAGATGAATGGTGTTATTAGTACTTAAAATTATTTTTACCAAAAATGAAAAAATAATAGAACAAAGTTTCTTGTGTATGAGTTTTTGTTAAAAAACACATTTAATTTACTCACAATTATTATTTTGTTGAATAATATATTGAATTATGATAAGGGAAACATTACATGTCGAGATGTGTTACTTTTATAAATTTCGTTTTTTTTTTTATCTTCTTTTCACCAAAGACCTTTATTTACAATATCTGTGTGATGGATGAAATATTGATAACTCTTTATCATTGAAGTAGTAGTGCGTTCCAAACACTACAGTATTAAGAAACAAATATTTGTTATTTTGATAATACATTATGTATAACATTTTAGACTAACACAATTAGAAATAAGCATAACAGCAATTTACTCATAGGTTTTCCAAATATGGGCATCACAAATGACTTTCACCTGCACTAAGCACATATTTCGAGTCATTATCATTGTTGAATTTCATTTCTCATATTGTAGGTTATACTTCAAGTCAGACTGACTATGTATACTACTATACTACCGCTTTGCTGCCAAATTGACTATTGCCAACTCTTCAATGTTATAATTCTAGAATATAAAGTCATCATGTGTTACCTTAACCTCTACAAAGTACTACTTCTATGTGAAGTTAAGGACCCCTATTTAATTACATGAATGTCCTTTACATTAAGTTTTGTTGGTATTTACCTTCTGTATTATAAATTAGTATTTACAAGATTTGTTTATTACTAACATTATGTACTGTACCCCAACATTGTATTTAATTTTTGTATATACGACACTGAATGTAGGTAGTTATGTAACTTTTGCAATAAAAGTATTTTTAATACACCTTTCCAGGATTCTATTTTTACTCATTTTACCTTTCTATTAACTAGCCTTTATTTAAGCCACAAATCAATAAGTCATTAGACATCTTATCCTCCACGGACAAGTTGGAATTTTTTCCTCCACTGATTGGGTGCTGCGGGGTAATGCAGGAAGGTTACTGAGCAAGGAAGTAGAGTTGGGGTAGTATTGAATGACATTTTTAAAGCAGTGCAATTTCACCGATGTGTTGGTGAAAGAAGTTTGCCCTCCTTATGAAGTCTTAACTGCTTAGTGGTCTGCTTTAAGCCCACGTGATCAAGCAAGTTAATTTAATTTTATACATCGTCATGACATGAATCACTGAGTGAGTGTCAGAAGTGTTCGGTATGTGAACTGTAAAATGCAAGTCACAGTCCACACACGTTACACCCGCGTTTCACGATTATCACATCCCAACGTGATGAGTGGTGAGTGAATCGTATGTTCTTTGGGCACAAACACACTCTTTTTATTTTCCTTCACCATTAAGCAAGTGATAAGTAGGAACAAATACCATGACTTAAATTCCGAAAAACTCATTGGTGCATTGCATGCCCGACTGAGGACCTGGATATCAAGATTGAGAGGCCAGCATTTTACCCTTCAGCTACTGTTGCTTGTTGAATTTTAATTAAATTTTTTTGGCTGCAACAGTGTTAAAATGATATTAAATAACTATAAAAGAAAAGACTATTAACTTATAATTTAGCTGGTTCAGGATAAAGATGACCATATACAGTAGCCTCTTGCTAATCCGCCACCAAAAAATCCGGATTACCGAAAACGGCGGACATCAAATTGAGGAAAACAACAAAAAGACATAGTAATTTTGTATTAGTACTTATGAAGGTAAATACATAAGTACATTTGTATTAAAATTTAAAAATGAACTGACACATTAACTGATTACTCAGGTTTTGGAAAATACTGCTCTAATTTGGCTTGTTTTTGACCAGAATAAATCTTCGTAATGACATGATTACAGAGAGACATCGACTTGCAAAAAATGGGCGGATTTATGGTAGTTGTCGGATTATCAAGCGGCGGACTAGCGAGAGAGTACTGTATTTAGAAATTCAATAAAAATGTGATTAGTATGTAATTAATTTATTATGTTTTGTTCCATATTATATATCTCATTGAATTTAGCTACTGCAGATGCAACGATGCATTTAAATAAATTGTAAAATGCAAAACTATTACAGGAATGTAATGTGAATAATAAAAATAAATATTAGAAATTGCAAAAATATGCTAAAAATTAGGTAATTAAAGTTATACTTAAAAACACAATTGGTAACTAGTTACTATAAAACACAACATATAATATATATTCTTCTATCTAAAATAATTATTAATTAATACATCTAATGTACCAATCCTATTTGATCTCTCTGAAAAATAAATAAATAATGCAATCACTAACACTGTGAATGAAGCTAATAATTTAGAACTTTTTAGTATAAAAATTATAATAATTAGTAATCCAAAGTACAAGGCAGCTCGTTTCAGTGCATTAATTAGTAGTTCATCTTTGACTTTGTCCTCCAAACACCTCCCACTCCAAAGTGTATGAGTCGGTTTACAAGAACTACAGTTGGACGGGCCTCCTCCTAAGCAGGTTCTACATGATTTATCACAAATCTTGCAGGCATGAGACCCTTGCTTGTTAACACAAAACTGGTCAGTCCTGCAAGATGCATAGTTAACACACTCATCAATATCTACACAAACTCCTTCCTCTAGCTTCCATCCTGTTTTACAAGATTTACAGTTGTCGGCACCATCAAAAGTACAGCCATCACATGCTTCATGACAAGGTTCACATTTCCCAGAATTTGCATTATAAAAGTTTTTGGCACAGTCTTCACAATTTTTCCCAGCATACCCTCTGATACACAAGCATCCCCCTTTGCCTTGGCGTGTGCCTTCTCCATCACATTGTCCTTTACCACCGCATACATTATTATTATAATCTAATGGGCAGGGTTCACATGATGCACCAAAATGATTTTTTGGACAGCAATAGTGAAGTGTATCAATGCAGAGCCACGTGTATAAGTCAGCTGAGCTCGGATCTTCCTGCATCCACCACTTCTCAAGTGGATGCTCCGCTTCTTCAGCAAGAGAATAGCAGTGATCCTGATTTTTCTTGAGTTCTGAACACAAGCCTTCCTGTATTTCCACTAACCGTATTTCGCTGCGTGCGTATGATTTAAGTTTGGCTTCTTCCCAGGCTGCATCTCCGCCTTCATATTTTCCCCGAGATGTCTTTTCTAGCCAGGTATTAAAAGAATCTGTCAATACTTTACAACGTTTGCAGTCGTCAAATTTTTCGGATCCAATTTTATCAAGATTTGGAACTTTTAAACTGATTATTGGGGATATAGCGCATGGCAAGAGTATTAAAATATATTTGTAAATAGTTGTTATTCCCATAATAGTTACTTTTCTGTAATAATTTTCCGTTTAAAAATATTTATGTCTAATTACTTCATAATAATAACCTCAAAAGAAACAGACAGAAGATACGTGTTTTTAGAGATGGATACAGACAACCCGTATTAAATAGTAATTTTTGATCAAACTATGCAACTTTAGCCATTGTTTTCGGCTAATGGATTGTATTGTACTCACTGTGTTGGATCTGAAGTTTGGCTTGAAATAAATAAATCTATAAACAAACAAGGATATTTTATACTCCTATATAGCAATACCTCATTGTAAATAAAGGTATCCCATCCAGCAGTAATCCAGAAATTTTGGCATTATTTGGATTACTTACCTTACACTTTACACTTACCTTACACAGGCAAAACATTCATATTTTCCAGAGCTTTTCCTTGCATATTTAATTAATTTATTTCTTTGATATCATATCTATTTTACTGATTTGTGGTTTCCCAGAGGTCACGGGTTCAAATCCCGCTGAAAGTATGATGATAGTGCTCACCACTCATCATGCTAGGACTCTAGGAGGGTGGTTTAATTTTGCACTTTGCACACATCCTTGGGGATTTATATCGTGACGATGTACACACACTGGATTTTTAGTCGAGCGGCGCGGCGGTAGCTCAGGGGTAGAATGCTGGCCTCTCGATCTTGAGATCCAGGTTCGATCCCCGGTCGGGTATGCACCAATGAGTTTTTCGGAATTTATGTGCATAGTATTTGTTCTTACTTATTACTTGCTAAACGTTGAAGGAAAACATCGTAAGGAACCTGCATGCCCTAAAAAGCGTGTATTTGTGCCCGAAGTACGGCGATAGAGCTCATCACCCATCACGTTAGGATGTAATAAACATCGGTGAAACGTGGGTAAACCGAGTATGGACTGTGACTTGCATTTCACAGTTCACTCTCGGTACACCTCTGACACCCTCTCGGGGATTCATGTCGCAATATATAGGTATATATTTTATATTTATTTATTAAAATCCGAAAGTACCCGTCTATACGAACACGAACATTCTGGGATATGTTTTATTTTCTATGATACATTGTATGTTAACTAAGTATCATATGAGTGGCATCTCCGAGAGCTGGCTAAAGATCGTGATGGATCCTCAACGGAGATTAATGATTATGCATTTCCCATTTAGGCAAAAACGAAACAAGTTACATATTAGTATTTTAAATTATTTATTAATTATTTTTATTTACAAAGAAGTATAAAAAAAATCTAAGTAATCTTAAAAATACATTTCTATATGTTTTGAGTAAAAGTCATCGTCTTGTACTTCAGCATTAGAGCGCATTACAAAATAGAAATCAAACAGGAAACGAATTTCAAAAATTATATATAATGGTTTGGTGACATTCGAACACATACTTCCACGTTCTCTACCAACCGGGTACCATCATGTTGAGGATTTGGTTACTGATGACATATCTTTGCTGATGACGTTACATTTACGTTACGTTTTTTTTTTTTTATAATGGCAAGTACGGACTCCTTTTTGGCCATGCATTTTTCCTTTTTTCAATGTTTGTCATCGACGATTACCATAGAGAAAGAAAAATGGCTATCTCCTCTATGACGAATACCCTCTTCTGAGCGAATACCTAACTAAATAGACTTAGGATATACGTATATCCTAACTCTATGCCTAATTACTAACAGATCTTTTTACCACCAAGAATAGTAGCAACTCTCATGATTTTCACTTTTCTTCTACCACGGGCAGGTTTTGGTGTGAAGGGGGAGCTGAAGCTTGAGCTTTTAAAACAACAATTTTATAAAACTAAACATTTGTTCCATTTAGTTATGTCACTAGCCCCCCTCTGGGCCCACGCAAGTTGCCAATCACGTTCGTTATCATGCATTCTAGTTATTAGTCTTGGAGACGAGCTCAAAGTTCCTCTCGAGATGATGCGCTCTCTTCGTGCGGTACTCCATCAGCTCTATCGTCGTGTACCCTGAAAATCCCACCAATAGGAGGCCTAGTAGTGTGTACAACCTGCAACAGAGCGAGATATTATTATAACTATCCTACGAATCATCGTGAAATGTTATTCACATTCTCTTTTCGGTTTTATTACCAATCAGTAAAGTACAAAATTCCTTAGGTGCTATAAACTGAATAGTGTTCAATAAGTGAGCTCACCTTGTTCTCACACACAGATAGGGAGCTGTAGCGTAGGCGATCACACTCCCAGTCGCCTCCCACAGTCTGAAGTTCGAGTAGGCTGCTTCTTCGTTACCGGGGAACAGAATACCGGATAATGCTACAACAAACATAGGCCATTACAAATAAAATTCATGTTTACAGATGCTCTTGTAGTGTGTAGGTAAACACATTTTATTAATTGTAAGTATATACAGGAGCGGAAGTCGAAAACTGGCGATAGTACCCGCAGATACGAACAACATTTCGTGAAAAAAATTGAGAAATCGAGAAAAAAGTCTGTTGTTTCATACATTTTGTTCGGGTAGCTATGTAACTTTTTTATGGAACAACTGCTTTTTTTTCGCGATTCGGGGGTTGGCTTCTTAGCAAAAGTTGTTCGTATGGGCAAGTACTATCGCCAGGTTCAGGCTTCCGCAACTTCATCTTGACACCCAATAGTTATAATGTAATTAATACAGTTTTGTCATGTTGTGAGATTTTCCTCTAAACCGAAAGGACGGCAAGCTAGGTATGATAAGTGAGTCAAGATCATTAAACTTAAAATATTTTCATCTTTTTACGTTAGAATTTTTTTTGAAAGGATTCAACAAACGAAAAAAAATCTTCAGGTTTTAGTGTATTATAATAATCTGTGGTAAAAGCTGCGGACGCCAGCTGAATCGGTTCGGCCGTTTTTGAGCAATGCCGAAGACAGAAGACATACACATCAAGACTAAAAAGAATGCCGTTCTAAGAACCCCGAAGTATAAAAAATATAATTTGGTGTTTAGTATTATTTATTACCATTAACCTGGACCAGCCAGACAGCATCAGCTGTGCCCCACACCGCAGCAAGCAAGTAGAACACCAGCCATTGTTCAGGGTTTGGTCTCCAGGTCAACAGGGCTGATATGAGTATTATATTGAGGAGCTGAAAAGAAATATGTTTTATTCACATCTCACTTATGAAACCTATTTCTGCGTCTTCTTTCTCTTTACTCTCTAGCAACCGCAGGGTTGCCAACCGTCCTGTTTTCCCAAGACATGTCCTGGTATTTGGGGGTCCTGGATAGATTTTAAGTAGAGTCTTAGGTTTCTAAAGCGTCCTAGTAATGTTCTCAAATTCACGCGCCTCTAGTTTTAATGTTATTTAAGTTATAATTTGTTTAAATAAAAAAAATACATACATATCTACTTTAAAAATATGTATATAAATTCCGAAAAAAATTAAAATGACCTTTGTGCGCCGAAGCAGATCATACGTAATGAATTGAAATACTCACCAGAGTGACGAGCATGACGGGGTATCTATCTGCCGATGAGCTTCACCACGCTCCGCCAATTTGCGCGGCGACCGCGTTCAAGACGCCGCCGAAGCAGATCATACGTAACGAATGGAAACATTAACCAGAGCGACGAGAATGACAGGGATCTGCCGGTGAGCTTCACCACGCTGTCGCCGATGGGTGCCGACCGCGTTCTGGACGCCGAAGCAGATCATACGTAATGAATGGAAACACTCACCAGAGCGACGAGTATGACAGGTTACTTGCCGGTGAGCTTCACCACGCTGTCGCCGATGGGCGCGGCGACCACATTCAGCACGCCGAAGCAGATCATACGTAACTTACCAGAGCGACGAGCATGACGGGGTATCTGCCGGTGATCTTCACCACACTGCCGCCGATAGGCGCGGCGACCGCGTTTAGGACGCCGAAGCAGATCATCACGAAGCCGATGTTCTGGATGCCATATGCACAACCGACGAACGCCTGACGTGAATAACGAATTTCAAGTTACCTTTCACGGTTTCAAAGAGACTATTCTTTATACATCACATGAATTCACTTCAGCGAAATTTTTGGACTTTTTCTTTCCTTTCTCCTGTATTCTTCATGACACTACAAACAATCTTTGCTATAAGGGTTCCATTATTATATTAAACTCACGATTTCGAGGTTTATTAATAACTAGCTATTGCCCGCGGCTTTGCTCGCGTGGAAGTGTTGTAAATAGTTTTCAGCATGGCGGTTATTTTATCAACACCCCTTATTGGGTGTTGATTTGGTCAGCAACTTCCAACGTTACAAAAATACAGACATAATATATCTTATTATTAGTATAGATAATTATTTTTTAAAGTGTTATTTCTGTATTACTTTATTAATTAAATAATCCAAAAATTACTGAAGATATAAATGTTTGTAATTAATTAACAGTGTATGTTAATTGCTGTAGGTTCCGTTGCTCTCTAGACTGTGAAGGTTACCTACTTCTGAAATCCTACACATCACGACCCGACCATATCCAACAGATTCACAGCATCCTGCGCGTGACTGGCAAAAACGAATCAAACTGAAAGACATTTCCTTCTCTACTATTGTTACATGTGATATGCATGTTTTTCGGAGGGAGCCGGTAGGTACTCTAACTCCCTCGACACGACAAAAAAGGTATGACCTGTGTGAAATCAGCCGCCATGAAGGCCTGCTCAGCTCCAATGTACCCGATCACAGGCAGCAACAGCAGCTGGTACTTGTGTCGCAGTTGACGCAGCGTCACCGCCAGCAGACGGACGCCTGACAGACCTTCGCCGGTCGACTTGCGGTTTTGAGAGTATCTGAGGGAAAAACATACTTCTTGAGGTTATTTCCTTGAGAATTTCCAACTTCGTTAAGGAAAACAAATAACACGTGCAAACAAGAACCAGATTAACTAGAAGGCACAGTATAAAGTCAGAAGAAGTTATATTTAACTTCTATATAACGTTAAATAACGTTCTATAAACGGTCATTGGCTGACTTCTACTCAACTGCTAAACGACATTAACGTCGTGTAATTGGGGCTAAAATCGCATTTTATTAACGTTTTTATATATACGTTTATGCGACCAATCTTTTAAGATCGGCTGAAAATGTAAAACGTTTATTTGATCATTATACAACAATAATTTGTTAGTTGGGTAGCTAAACAGTTCGGCAACCCTCGGTTTGTTGTTTTAATTTAGAGCATGCATGCCCAACAATCTGACCCAATTTAAAACTTGTGTATCTTTAAGACAATGCTACTTTTCCGGTTTTTTTATGGAGACGCCCTTGTGTTTAAATTTTTTCATTGTTTGTAATAATAGAGGCTATATGCCTATATGTATAGTAACACATAGGTCTATAAAAAAATCAACTGGCTACTTATAAAGGCTGATGCTGCAGACCCCTGTGACAGACAGACAGACAGCGGAGGCTTGATAATGGAGTCCCGTTTGGCACCCTTCGGGTACGGAACCCTAAAAATACAGAAACATTTTTAGCGAAGCTTCGCTGGCTGTCTGTCTTGATAACCCAAGAACGGCTTGGCCGAATGAGCGACCCTGGAATATAGAAATTCTTGGATGACCTCACAATTCGATAATGTTTTGGATTTAGTGCGTCTCTGAAGCATGTTTTCAGATATTATGCGATAGGCGGGGATGCGGGCAGGGCAATTTCATACACACATGTATGAAATCACCCGCACTCCCGCCATGTCATGTACTTTAGAGAGCTTTTAGCTTCTCAATAAGGTCTATAATATACCGTTTATTATACACAGCGTGATTAGTAAACGTAAGGGTGTAGTTAGCAGACCTTGTCAATGAATTAACACCAAAGGCGACGAGTAGGACGGCTGCCGCCATACAAGCGAGGTAGATACCGGCAATCAACTGAATCTTCATCGGAGAAGGTGGCGCTAGGTTTGAGTTTCCCTGGAAAACCATCAATTATGCAGCTAATATGGAAGCCTGAACTTTGCCACCTCAATGAAAAATATTGAGATGAGAATGGCGCATTTTTTGTCGATCCGTCGTCGCCCAACAAACATTTCAGTCGTATATATAAAAATTACGCGACTGAAAGTGCTATAAACATCGTATTGAAGTAATTATAGCGTGTAATACGACTTAGTGCCTCATATCTTAATACAACTTGTAGTCGTATATAAACATCGTATAAACTTCTATACGACTGTTTTATATGACTGTTACACAACTTTCAGTAGTATAACAGTGCTGTCGTCTTAGAAATCTCTATACAACTTTTTCACCGACATTAATCGTGTTAGAGTCGCGAGAACTACTTTTACGTGACGAACGTGTAAGAGTGATAAATTGCACGCTTATACGATTTTAAGTCAATTTGAACACTTTTATACTACTATTCAATTTGTTATATCGAATATTTCTACACGACAAGTCAACTGTAATCAAACTGGAGTTAGTTCCGCACAAAACTTAATTTTGAACTAAAGAGAATTGAGTTTGGTGCAGAGTGAGTCTAATCAATATGATAAATACGCGTAAATATGGCATTATTATGTCTCGAACATTGAGAGAGAGATTTTGAAATCTTGAAAATGTACATATATATATTTAAATACGCACTTATTATGTCACATATCATTTTATAGATAAAATAAATAAATCACTTCTTTAATTATGTATTTAAAATGTTTTTTTTTTCACATGCGATTTACTTTAAATGAACCCTAATTGCGTTAATGGCTGATGATATACAGACAAAAAATAAGTGCACGGAATGAAAAGTCGTTTAGATGTTGTATTACGGTTGTGTCTTAAACCATAAGTCGTATAAAGGTAACAGTTAACACGTTCGTTAAAATATAGGTAAAAATATTGCTTAATTTAAAGGATATATAAGGCGCGTTTATTATATTGACAAAACTAGCGCATATTACTCGATAACATTAATTTCCCAACAGATGAATGTACTTGGACATGAGTTTCGAAGATGTAATAATGAATAAAGAATATGGCTATTCTAAATCAGTATCAATACTGTTCGGTTTTAAAGTTTTCTATTCACTATAACATTTATCTGATCACTTTACATCAAAATCCCATATAGAAGTCGTGATCAACCTGGTTATTTGATATAATGCCGTAAAGCAGCGGTAATAAACATCATAACTTGACGAAAATTGGATCTCACGATATCTATACGACAACTGCACGACCATATGGTGATTTAAACGACTGCTACGTGTCTCTAATACGGCACTGATTCGTATAAAATGGGCCTATTCTCGGTCGTGTCAACGTAATAGCGACGTATTAGCGACGACCCCCGTATGGAACCTAAAGTTAGAATCGGCACGTTGTAGTGACCTATCAAATGTTTGTTGGGCGGTACCATAATAGCCCGAGCGGCGGGTTAATGCAAGGTATCTCACAACATACCAGAACCAATTTACTTTGTAGGGAAAGCCAACCTTTAGTTCTTTCAGAACCACTTGGTCGGCCAGGGCACAAATTAGCACGTTTTGCGTATAAGAAAAAAAGTGCACGCTTTTGACCTCCTAAAATATCTCATCGGATACCAACGAAACTAGGCTGTTGTGCTAGAAACCGTTTAGTAAAGCTTAAAAAAATTGGTCGGCTGAATACTATCTTGGCAGGTTCCTGTTCCCGACCGATATTTTGGTACCTACCAAATTATCTCATCGAATACCAGAACGAAACCAACTGATATTAATAGCAGCCTGGCAGTTTTCCTAGTCCGACTACTTTTAGGTACCTTCAGAAAAAGCTGGGTAATCAAGGGCAGCTACCAGTATCGTTACAGCTGTATGACAACGCACTAAGAAGACTAACCCTCCCTTTTGGAGTAATTTACTTCTGCATTCACAAATTTTGAATAAAAGTATGATAATAGAGAAGAGGGCAATTTTCTACACAGAAAGTATTGGGATATTTCATCGAAAAAATAGGCTGCTACCAGTATGGTTACAGCTATAAGAAAAGACTTACCCTATCTTTTAGAGTATTTTATTTCTGCATTCACAGATGTTGAGGAAAAAGTACAGTCAGAGAAAAACGGAAATCTTCTTTAAACTTTATATTAAAAAAAATAGCAGAATTAAACCAAGGCGTAATAATTATAGTTGGTAACAGATATTTTGGTCGGCCAGACCTCAGCCTGGCAGTTTTCCTAGTCTGACCACTTTTAGGTACCTTCGTCGGAAAACGCTGGGTCGCACCAAGGACGGGATAATTTATGAGATCATTTGGTACCACCGAGTGGTTTTGAAGCAACTAAAGGTCGGCTTTCCCTACAAAGTAAATGGTTCTGGTAAGATATCAATATCAATATAATTATTCAAAAATAAGAAAAACAATTAAGTTAGCAAAATGAATTTTTGACAAAATGCGTTGGAACGTTTCAATTCGTATTAATATCAGTAGTTGATTTAATTTAAAACATAGAATAAGAATAATAAACTTGTTATGTATTTGATTATTATGTTATGTATTTGATTATTATTAAACTTGTTATGTATTTGAATAATAAACTTGTTATGTATTTGATTTGTTGTGTAATAATATAAGAATAAGAAAAATATTATTATATCATAATATATGATTTCGCTGGATAATTAACAAGTCAACTTATTAGAGGTGGAGTGAACTTACATGACCTGCAGCACCATTGCAAAAATTGACTCCACAAGTGGCTCCATAGTCAAGTATTTCTGGAACCGTCACATTTCCGAGCAACGCGGCGGCTGTCGGGGCTGGTGAGTCCGCCAGAGTCTCGTTGATCCACGTGGCTTCTCCAAGAGATGATGATAAAACTGATCAACAAATATTATGGGTAAGTATAATTCGCATGAATCAAAGTGGCCTAACATTTTTAGCGTTACGTACCCGAAGGGTGACAGTGGGACCCTATTACTAATCCTTCGCTGTCTGTCTGTCTCTGTCTGTCCGTCTGTCACAGGGGTCTACAGCTTCAGCCGTTATAGGTATCGAGTTGAAATTTTCACAGAATACGTTTCTTTGGTTTTACTATGGCATCTATCAAGGCAAAAAAAAAACAAAGGGAGGCATTTCCCATTAAAAAAAAATCGAAAATGTATAATTTTTTAATGATACCACCTCCCCCCCTTTCCTTATCTCCGAAACAAGTGGACCGAAAAATATAAAAAAGTTGTGGTGATTACGTAAAAATTACAGGAAAAGATATTAGGGTTTAGTACTCAGGGAATACCTATAATAAGATTTTTTTTTTTTTTGAGAATATACGCCAATTTCGGACATAGTTTTCATTATTTTGGTAAATAAATTAACCATAATTTTTTCATGATATTTTAAACAATTGTCAGTTATGACGTTACTTGAGAATTTTAGATATTATACTCATTGTGATGTGTGATTGCTTATAAAAAAGTAGTCTGTCTCTGTCTGTCTACTCATCTGTCATCCATCTGTCAAATCAGTTGGCAGGAAGTTTTTATTAATTTATCTTGATACAAAGGACACATTTCTAAACAGCCATTTCTCAAGTGACGTCACACGAAGGCAAATGGAAGTTGCAGCTAAGCCGAAAATACGGCTTATTAAGGCGCTCTTATCCCAGAAGAGTGACTCTATGTCTTTTTCTTTACGTGCAAGGAGTAAAGAAAATAACCACACTTTTGTACTTTTTCGTTGTTTTTATCGGTTTTTAAATTGTTTAAAAATAAGGGATATGTTTATTAAAACCCACTTACGTGGTCGACCTAGAAAATTTAATGAGCAATACTACCAGATATGTTTCGTTAATAAAAGAGTGGAATTATGGAAATGGCATGATTTGAAAGGTCTTATTACATGCTGTGTTCGTGAATTATTTCTATCGAGCAAAGTTTATCTAATCGTGTAACACATGCGTGGAAGACCTAGATAAAGGTTCGAACTATATTGCGTATATTTTTTTTGGAAGTTTTAGACGATATTTGAAAGTTCTATTTGACTTTGAAATAACCGATTTTGGGATAAGAGCGCCATAAACCTAAATCTAGTTGGTTATCGAATTAACACGCCTTAACATAATTTAATCTAAGCGAACACTACCATTTTAACGGTTTGTTTTTGTCGCATCAATGTTGTTATGGCATAACAGTGCCGGATTGATGCCCTAAGCAATCCACGCCTATGCTATGGGCCCCTTATCCACCAGTAAACCAGTATCGGTCTTTCAAAAATGTTACCTATTTATTACATGTAGACCAATCATAACGAAAAAAGATTATAATAATAGGACATTAACTATGAAATTGCCGAAATTTTCATACAGATTCACGAGTTCATAATTTCCATTATTTGTTTTTCGTTTCAAAGTTCCTTTCCAGGTTTTATATATACGTTTTGTTATTATTTTCACTTTGATTACAAAAATTAAATCTTTAATGACAGTTCGTCCTAAATCTCATCCATTTCCATGATAAGATTCGTAATACTCATGGTATTGGTAATAATCTTTTCAATGCAAGTGCTCGTAAAGCCCCACTTTTTATGCATCAAAACCGAACAGAAAGTCGATTATTTTGCCCTAGGGCTTTATTATTATTATTTTTTTTAATTTATTTACAATGGTTGGCTAACCTGCAGCCTTTCCTGTGTACCATAAATTTTATACTTTTTTTTCCACTGTTTAACGGCTCTGGATACAGTCCTTTTGAGCCAATCATAATTTAAAGTTCACAAGATTATATTTGTTTTATTTCCTCACACTATGCATTGAAAAACGTAGTATGATACACGGGCATAAGAGCAATAAACTACGCGGTTACGTTTAAAACACGAGCGTAGCGTCCTCGTAATTTATTCCTTTTCGCCCTTGTAGCATAAACTACTATTAATAGCTGACACTTTGGAAAAAATTAAAGTCTCTGTTAGCTTAACTGTTAACTATGTTGTCTCATTCATACACAATTTTTTTATAATATTTGGATTTGTCATTCCTAAAGATATGCAAAATAGCCTGTACTGAAAATTGAGTTTTCTTCAAATTCTCAATAGAAAATGTCAATTTCATAGTCTTCCTAATACTTTTATACTTTTCTTAGAATATAGGTAAGTGTGTAAACCAAAGCATACAATTTTTTCATTATTTATTGAAATGCGACTTGCGAGTTTTAAGGACAGCAAATTCCCGAAAGATAGTTAGTGGTTTCAAAGAAGTAACCGATTTTACTTAATTTTAGTCTAAAAACGACTTGACTTTGAACATACTGTTCTTTAATTCACAGATTTTTTTTTTCCTTATATTTTAAATAACACTATATATTTTTTTCATAATTTAAAAGAAATATCGTTATCAGTAATTAAAGAGTAATTTTCGCATGACGTGACGCCTTAATGTTTATGTAAGGATCAGGCGCATTAATGTTCTTATGGCACAATGCACATTGAACAAAAATTTTTATTGTTATTTAGCATAACATTTTTAGGGTTTCATACCCCCATTGTCCGACTTGCTCTCGCCCAAATTATTTGAAAGCGATTCTGCCAAGTTATTATTCTTGTGCAATAGACTACGTATATGTCGTCGGCATATCACAAAATTGGGCATATCATATTTTTGTACAAATTATAAGGGTCGCCTCTCTCCGCGCTGTGCTTTATATTTACATGTAAACGTAACACGCTCCTCCTCGCTTCGCTCGCCGTCGCACCTATTTTTTGACTTTTGGTGAAAGATTTTTGATTTCTGCCCAACGACATATCCTCATAAGTCTTGTATCTTTACAGTTTACTTATTGTTACACAAGTAAATAAGTATTTAAATGCGGACACAAATAACCTCAAGACCGGTCACGAATCACAAATAGTCATTAACAAGCAACATGATACGAATAAATATAGATTATACGATTAAATATATATTATATTTAATAGTTAATGTACACACGTCTAATAGTTTTTGGGTAGTGAAAATATAAAACGAAAAATCAAACGTACATTCAATAAATCCTGACAAATTGAAAAGCCGGACAAAGTTCAGACGAAAGTCCGAAATCCCAAACATATCCGGACAAATCCAGACAGATGGTAACCCTACATTCACGTCAACAAAGAAGGTGTTAATATAGTAGCCTTCGAGGTTAAAGAGTGGCCTCACGCGAATAATGAACGACCTCTATGTATCGTACTGCCTATTATTTATGAATCAATTAATGTATATATATGCTTGGATAAAAACAAAAGGAGGAAGATACGGTACCCGATTCCCGCGGTAATCCTACAAAATAAAGTCCAAAGGACCTGTCTTGATTAGCTTATCTCGTTACTCGTTCGCGCTACTTTCGATATATCATTCGGTATATGTAACGCTTGTTCATACAGCAGGCCCATTTTTTAGTTGATGATACCGTATATAACGCAATATAACGTACCGTATCTTTCTCCTTTTGTGATATAAATGTGTATGTAACGTTCTATCCAACAATTTATTTTCATCCATTGGTTGTCTGGAAGAAATCGCTATAAACGAAAAGGCTGCCTATTGCACAGGCTTTCATAAAAGTCTGTGGCCAATTGCAACTTTCTTTTATATGTTTGTTTTCTCATTTTATGTACCTAGGTGGTCGATTCGGTCTAACACGACTTAACTTATTTGACAGGTCTAACCTTATTTTGAGCGTCCTGTCTTTGTCTTTTCGATACAGAAAGAATAAGACAGAACGCCTGTCAAATAAGTTAAAACGTGTTACACCGAATCGACACAATTATTACCTCAGAAATCTCAATATATTGTCTGGCGTACATGACGTAGACCTCCCGCACTTCAATACAATAAATTACAATTACAATATAATTACAATAAATTACCAAAGACCGTCAAAGCATCAACATCAATTAATGTTCTCAAAAAGCGGTTTAAAATGTATGTACTAAAACATGTCACTTTAAGTGGATGAAATACTACTACTTAGTTTGTAAGCAACCTGTTTACAAACACAATTAAATATTTAAATTAGGGGGGCCTTTGTCACCGTCGGCGTGCCAGATATCCTAGAGCCGAAAAGCCTTCACGCAGCGATGGCAAGAGGCCCGACGGTATGACAATCATTCCCTGGAAATACGGCAAGTCACTGGTGTGGGACGCAACATGCGTTGACACTCTTGCTGCGTCCCACATCCAACTCACGGCTGCCAGGGCTGGCGCAGCAGCGGCAGCGGCCGAGGGATCCAAGAAGCGCAGATATGCAGAGCTCAGTTCTGAGTACATGTTTGCGCCTTTTGGAGTCGAAACCCTTGGGCCGTGGGGTCAAGAGGCTAAATGTCTTTTTAAAGAAATTTCCTCGCGGCTGGTTGACGTTTCGGGGGACCCAAGAGCTGGCGCATACTTTGGACAACGCCTAAGTTTGGCAATCCAAAGAGGAAATGCTGCCAGCATTCTGGGAACCCTGCCACAAGACGGCGGCGATCTGGCAAACATTTTCTACTTAGTTTAATTTTACTTTAGGAGACATTTTAGTTTTATAGGTAAATTTGTAAGGTTTAATTTTAGTTTTATTTTGTTAAGAATGGTATTAATACAAGATTATAATATTTAAATAAAATTAAGGTATCAATGGATTAGCCATGTATACATAATTAGATAAGCTTCTCTTTATAAGTGAACATTGTTACACTTCAAGAGATCTATATGTATATTTGAGTCTACTTGTATCACTTACTGGATGAAGAGATGAGGTTGCCCCAGATCTGCGCCATTTGGTAGAACATAAAGAAGAGGCCGAAGAACCGCACCACCAGCACATCTGCCTTCACTCCTGACAGCTTCTCGTACGGCTCCGAAACCTGCGGAATCCTGTTTCTTTTTTCAAATTTGCAAAAAGTTCTTATTTAAAAGTTACTTTTGGACAAGTTCTAGAAAACATGCTTTGTGGAACAAGTAAAAAAACTAGCCAGTGCGAGTTGAGCTTCGCTCTATTAGGGTTCCGTAATTTCGCAAAGAAGAAAAGAAAAAGATTTTACTCATAGTTTACAAACAATTATGAATTTTCAACAAAACTGTTATTTCAACAACATTACAAACAACATTTTCAATTTGTTGTTTTAATACAGTACTTAGTAACTAGTTCAGTTTTTGAGATATACCCCGTAACAAATCTAATCATTACAGTATTTTAAAAGATGAAAAAAATAAAAAGATATATTTGTACCCTACCCAATGAGCTCTAGACAATGACACCCCACATAATGCTAATTTAATTGAATTTGTAAGTCACTATCTATTCGGTTTCGAGTCACAAATATATCCAAATTTCAAGTCTGTAACTCATTCCATCAGACAGCAGAGGTCCGGCGGAGAATGCATAGTTCATACAAACAGAACACCAAAATAATTTGTAAATTATACATATTCTTCAGGTAGTGTGTATTTATTCCGATTGAATTACAGCATATCTAGGTTCCCAAATATATATTTTATAAGAACACTGATTTAAACATGAAATACTTATAAAAAAAAAAGTTTTCTATGGAAATTATAAATTATTTTGTTCATATAAAATAGACATTTCGGAACGTAAATATTCTGTAATCCAATCGGAATAAATACACATTATCTACAGGATATGTTAAATTTACAAATGATTTTGGTATTCCGTTTGTATGAACTAGGTTAAAAAAAAAGTTACTACCAGTCCAACGCAATAAGGCCAAAATTTTGGCGATTATTGGTTAGCTCTTTGGCCTATTTGTCTTGGACTAATAATCACGCAGCGAAACAACAGATTGGAGGGTTTTTAGCTAATATTGAAATATTTTATATAATAAATAAAATTGGAGTAGATTCACTTCATATTTGTATTACGTATTTAGTAAAAACAAATTAAACGTAAGGAACATTTTAAAACGAAAAAAAATAGGGTTGAAATTGTATATATTTTTTAGACAAAGTACATTTTTATAGGTACCAAATTGTATATATTTTTTAGACAAAGTACATTTTTAAAGGTACCAAATTGAATATATTTTTTAGACAAAGTACATTTTTATAGACCAAATTGAATATATTTTTTAGACAAAGTACATTTTTATAGGTACCAAATTGAATATATTTTTTAGACAAAGTACATTTTTATAGGTACCAAATTGAATATATTTTTTAGACAAAGTACATTTTTATAGGTACCAAATTGAATATATTTTTTAGACAAAGTACATTTTTATAGGTACCAAATTGAATATATTTTTTAGACAAAGTACATTTTTATAGGTACCAAATTGAATATATTTTTTAGACAAAGTACATTTTTATAGGTACCAAATTGAATATATTTTTTCCAATATAACGGTAGTCCGAATTTCTTCAAACGAATCCTCGAAAATCTTACGTTGTTCATGTTCTATGCTCAGTACCAGCCTTAATAGTAGTAGGTTTTCCTTTTGGGTAAGGAATCCTAAAAACTGCGTCAGGATTCTTTTGTTAAACAGGGTAACGTAAATGCGCCCAAGTCCGACCACTCTCGCCCTTATTTCAAATAAACCGTCCAAAGATAAACGTAAACTGATTTATAAACTATATATATAGCTTACTTTAAACCTTATTGTTGAGACTTTCATTATAAAGTATAATTATCAATATTTATGTTGTCAGAGTATACAAAAAAAAATATTATTAAATGTTTGCCTGTCCTTCTTAAAAGCTCCAGTTACCGACCGCTTAGTTGAAGTTTTCCTGATACCGTCCAGCAAGTAACCCGTTTCCGACCACCATTCAAAAAATTGCCAAAAATGCCATTATCTCATAAAAATAGGGTCAAAAGTTACTGGAGATATCAAAATGTATAGATGGTTTGTTTCAATTAATAGTTTTTTTTAATTTAGGCTTTAATTAACTTTTATTAATAGTATATATTTTACATTTTTTCATGTTCGTCGCTATCAATATAAACTTCATATGTTTGGACAAATGTATTTTATCTTATTTCAATATGTTAATAAAATATTGTTTGTATAATACCGTTTAACGGCTTTTTTATTATTTGTATGTTGTATTTTACATAGATATAAACACTTCGTTAAATAGTTATAGGCGCTATATTTGACCCCTCAGTGGGGTCGTCATCAGGATTTTAAAAACCATGATTTAAAATATACTTTTTTATATTTTTATGTCAATAGATGCCAGCAGTTTTCTAACTTCAAACGCCTATATATGTCGTATGATATTTCTCTTTTCGTCTATAACTATTCAATCAAGTTTTTATGTTATTTTACTTATTTTTTCTTTATTTTTAAACTGTGATTAAATATAATGGTGATTTTTTTTCTTTTTGAGTAATTAATGAATGAAATTCGTAACTTCTAAGAATTCAAAGATAAAAAAAAGGTTAAGAGCTTGTACTTTATTTATAAAATTTACAAATTAAAATAATTACAGTCCTTGCTAATAAAAAGTTTGAAAACATCGTCTTCATTTTCAATAAGTTTAACTTGCTTTACAAATTTTTTTTTTTCAATTTATGTGGCAATTTTTTTCTTAGGTTTAGGTTTATCTATCTTGTTTCTATAATATTACAGAATACATGGAATAAATTGTTTCATTTTTAGGAACTATTCGGCCAACTTTATAATTGTGGTCGAGCTTTAAAAGTACTGAATAATTAATTCCATAATTAACTTGAAAATCTTTTCTTTCATTTGGTGAGGTTTTTCTATGTTCCTTTAAACTGAAACTGAAAAGATTCCACATTGTTTGTATAAACTGCTATTTTCATATCATCATATTTTCATAGCAGTTTGGTTCTTGTTGTGTAATGTGTTGTTTTATTTCAATTCCAGTTTCATTTTTTTTTGTGACACTTGTTCCTGAGGCCATACTAAAATAAATTCATGACAGGTGTTACTTGTTGCTCATTATTTGTATTTTTCTATACAAACACACTCTTTTTGAGCACCGTACATTTTTTGCAAGTACTTTAAAATTTTGTCTTGATACACAAACGGATGACCAGACTCCGGTTTATGGTATATTTATTGTGGTCGGTAACAAGCAAAACTGAATTTATCACCACTCATTACCGTCCAATTACAATAATTATGTGTTTTAATTATCTATCCAATGTGATGAAAAAAAAGAGTGAGCTTTATAGAAATTTAAAGACATATATAGTCATTAAAAATTTTATAATAATATCTCAGATGTCAATTTTTAATATAAAATAACTTTTTAAAACCATTAACGTACATTTAATATCCCAATAAATTTGAGAAAGAACGGAATGTTTTAAGTAAATTATGAATCAATCTAAAAGTCTAAACTTAGGACGGAATCAGGATATTAAGCAAATGTATATGTCACAAAAATATGTGTATATTCAAATTATAGTTTTTATCCACAATTTATAATGAAAATTAACAAAAGTCTGAAAGTCTATAAAACACCTGATACCGTCCACTGTACGGTATCTGGAAACAATCGTTTTACCGGATCTCCTGATTCCGACCGAAATAGAAAAGATGATAAGACTATTAATATTTTATCAATCCTGAAAAATCTTGCATTTATATATGAACGGAACCCTAAATTACATAAAAAAATATGTCATTTTTAACAAAATATGTAGAATCGAACAAAAAATGAAAAACAACCTCCACAAACTTTTTACGTTCCGCAAAGCTCGACTTCGAACTAAACCGATGCACAGTGGCAACAAAATTAATTACAAAATTGAACGTAGCGGAAATTAGAACCAATCATGATTCATCGGTAATTTAAGAATTGGCCTATAAGAGACAAGCAATTGTTCACTTATTTGACGCGGGATATTGTTACAAATTTCAAAAATACTGGGCGGTCGCATACAGGAGCCTAGTCGGACAACGGTGCCGATACGTTACGTAAGTTTTTACGTTCTATAAATTTTGATTACTTAGTGGTTTCGTTGGTGAAAAGTGGAGTGGTGGAAACAATGGCATTAGCAGTATACCAGCTAAAGTAAAGTTTGTCTTGTTAAGTTTTTCACATAAAGTCTTATTTGATAGTCATGACTGTGATCTCAAATCTTACCACAGAGAGGTAAGTGCACTTGGCGCACCACAGCGGTCCTCCTCCGAAACCGACTATCATTCCCGCTGGAACCAGAACGTAGAGACGCGGGTAGAACTGAGCGATGATAAATGGCATATATGCTATGAAGGATACAGCAATCGCCCATTTGCAGCCCAGCCATCTGTGGAGGGTGACAGCCTGTCATCAAACCATTCATTAAAAAAGAAACAGCCAAGGGCGAGTCGGACTCGCGCACAAAGGGTTTCGTACCAGATCGCGATTTTGTTCATTACTTTTTTAGTGACAATTTCTTCACCACCCCAAGGTTGGCTGGAAGAAATCGCTTTAAGTGATAAGTCCGCCTTTGTACAAAATTATATTTTCAATACTCTGTTTTCTTTTATATGTCTTTTGTGTACAATAAAGTGTCAATTCATTCATTCATTCAGAGTTTTATAGCTAGGACGCACGTGGTCACGTCACTGTGACTCCAGTTGCAACTGCACGCTTCGAGGGCTAATCTTGAATGCGTGAAAATAATATAAAATTAAATACACACTGGGTGTTAGGCAAAGTTACGGAAGCCGGAAACTGGCGATAGTACTCGTCCATACGAACTACTTTTACTATGGAGTCAACCCTCGAATCGCGAAAAAGGATTCACCTGTTCCATAGAAAAGTTACATTTACACCCGACCAAAATGTATGAAACAACAGATTTTTTTTCTCGATTTCTCTATTTTTTTTCACGGAAAGTTGTTTGTATGGACGAGGACTATCGCCAGTTTTTGGTTTCCGCAATTGAATATTCTAATAACCTTGGAAAAAACAACGCTTACTTAATGACAATCGAAGGCAGGAATATATTAGAGAGGATCAAGGAGAAGTAAATAGCAGCCAGAGTGAAGGTACCAGCCGCGGCGTCTGTGTTCACTGAGCTCTGAAGGTTGGCGGTGCCGTGGAAGGCGGTGAACTGGACCATGAACGCAAACCCCAGGATCAGTATGTTCCGGTTGATACGCCATTTCTCGTTGGTGCCGAATACTACGGTCTCGGAGGGCATCTGGAATGAGCTGGATGGTAAATGGATGCACTCATAGATTTTGTATACAAGGTCTTTCAATTTAAATGGAAAGTAATTTAGGAGGTGATTCAGTATCGTTAAGACATCACATTCCACTGCAAAGCACTCACTTGCGCGAACTTGTTTTTCACTTCTCAGTACAAAGTAGTCCGATCAGCTGACTCAGTTTGTACGGACAAGTGAAGAAAAAGTTCGCGCAAAAAAAAGTACTTTGCAGTGGCATGTGATGTATTAACGATACTGAATCACCTCTTAAATTAATTTCCATTTAAATTGAAAGACCTTATATAAGGTTAAATAATATTAGTTGGCGAAACTCAAAACATAGGTAGTACTAGTCTATATGAACAATTGTTTGTATGGGAGCTAAGCGAAATTCTTAAAATTTGTTTTCACCTTTCCATACTGGACCAGCGGGTCTACCGCGTAATTCTGATTTTCATCAACATCAACTTGAGATTGAAATTTGACGTGCGTGCAAAAGAGATGGCATGTTAGGCGGGCGTCGTCGCACGCACGTCTTTCAATCTCAAGTTGATGTTGCTGAAAATCAGAATTACGCGGTAGACCGGGGTAATTTGTATGGGAGGAAGAGAAAAAAAGTTGCTAATTTCGCAGTTGTAAACAAACAGTTGTTTATATAGACTAGTACTACCTATGTTTTGAGGTTCGCCAACTAATACGAGTATTATTTAACCTTACATATATATTATGTTACAGTAAATACTTTTTTCAGTTAAAACCCGTTTATACTAAACGCATATCAGTAAATATACAATTTTTAAATAAAAATGTCAAGTATGTAAAACAAATCCTTTATTATTGATATCATACGTGTAATTTTAAAATAAGACAGTTGCTTCATTTGAACATGAATAAGGCGTATATTTAGTTTCTAGTTATATACAGCGGGCCTATTATGTATCTCTAGTTGCCTTCTGGACTGGGTGTCTATCATCAAAAACATAGATATATCATCAAATTCCGATGTCCTAAGGATATTTTCGCACTTGAAGTGACGACACAGATTGTTAATAGTTCAATACACACTAAAGGCAATTTTGAAATTTCAGTTTTTATCTATGTTTTTGATGATAGGCACCTCGTTCAGTTGGCAACTAAAGATACAGAATAGGGGGGCAGAGCTACTTACATTAGCTACCATTACAGAAATCACTATTGAGACAGTTGCTATACAAAGATAAAATAAAAAAAAATAAAAAAGGGAATACTTAGTTAGAATACTTGGTTAGTGACATAGACGAATACAGCCTACAGACTCCTTCTCATAATAGGCGTACCGATTTCTATCAACACATCTGACTGAACCAGCAGATACAATTCGCCACTCCAAAATTGTATGTTTCGGTAGGCCAAACCAAAACGTTAGAGTCTTCGTCTTCGGCAAAGATAACTTTGTGTAAGATTGGAAGAGCCAATAGGATTGCGAAACCCGTTTCGATTGTTGACAAAATTATTTGTACGCAAGATATTGAACAATAGACGTCTTTCTGGGCTGTATTGTCTATGGTTAGTAATAAGTACGAGTATGACGGTAAACTTTGGTATGATATGAACCAATTAAATATGAACCAGTTACAATAGCTTCGTCAAATTCTAATTCAAATAGTTTATTTTGCACTTTTTACACGTCAAATTTAATCTAATAAAAATATATTATGTAATAAAATAATAAATGTACATGAACTAAATTAAAGGTTTATTTAATATATGTACCTATATACGATTAAAATGATAGGTAAAATATATATATTATATAAGGTGAAATCCAATCAACCGCCGTACGAACTGGACTAGTTCAAATATAGTACAGGCAGCTCAGGAGCAACAAATATTGTTTTTTTTTATTTCATTTGTATGGTCATTAAACATTATTCCTGAACACTAACCGAGTCTCCAGTATGAATTTGGGTGGTTGATTAAATGTTACCTTATACATGTATGAAAACGTTTCCTACTTCCATAAAAAAGATCTATCATCAACATCATCTATAAGACCTATTCTTCTATATCCTAATAAAATCCATCTATCTAATAAACTTTTTGTTTTATGAGTCAGACAGAAGTCCGATATACGACTTTGGAACCCTAATAATAATTTGCAAATATTCGAAATGTCAAGCCTTGACAATGAGTTTTGTCAAGTCAGTCAGTACGTACGTATAGCGCAAGTCCCCTTCTCCACTATTCACTCAAGGAGAACCAGTGAACAAAACAGTCAATAAAAATAGAATAGAAATTAACAAGTTATTTGCATTAATTTAGGCAGTTCCGATAGATTTGAATGTAAAATACTACTACAAATGTTTCTAAAATAGTTGCCCGCTTTTCAGTAAGTACCTAGAAATTATCTGTGCTGCAAGACACCGCAACAAATATTACAATGGTGTCGATTCGGTGTAACACGACTTAACTTATTTGACAGGACTAACCCTTAAGTTCTTTGTCATTTCGATACAGAAAGAAAGGACAGAACGCTTAAATTATGTTTAGTCCTATCAAATCAGTTAAAACGTGTTACAACGAATCGACACTAATATCAATATAATAGACAACATAAATGTTGAAAGGAGTTGAAGAGAATTTACCTTATACAGAGTGTTGTTTGCAACTTCCGTCGCAAGGATGTTTGTTGGTTCCAAAAAACAGCCTAACGAATTTACCTTGGAATAAATATCAATGAATAAAACAAATGAATTGGAGACAAAGATATGCCTTCTTGCATTTATGCTGCATAAATTAACGTATAGAGTATTATGCTATATATATAGCTAAATGCTATTAGCAACAGTAATGCGAAGCTATTATAGTAGTTAATAACTGTGAAAGCGCATCGTCCTCACATGGGAAAACCAAAATATCTGGGCAAAATTTAAAAAAGTCGGGATTTTGGGACAAATAAATATTACGAATCAAAAAATTATTTTTATTATTAAAATTTACAACCAAATACTTTTTAGCCCGCCAACCGTTGTTCTTTGTTATTTGTCAGGACAATTTGTATTTTGTCGGGACTCTGGACATCGTATGAAATTTCGGGACAATCCCGACGAATCCCGACCATCTGGCAACCCTAATCCGCACCCTCGCGCACCTGTTGGTGAGTGACTGTGCTATGGTCAAAATCGCAAGATAATAAGAAACAAAAAACCGGTCAAGTGTGAGTCAGACGCCTAGAGTTCCGTAATTCGACAGTTTTGGGGACGGAAATATTTAATTTTGTCATTTTCTTTTCGTGAGCTATATTTTATCCGTAACTTTTACGTAAGCACGTATTACCATGATTTTTTTCATATTTTTCGGTCCACCAGTTTTGGAGATAAGGATGATAAGGAGATAAGGATAAATAAAAATTTTTGTGGTTTTTCAAAGATTTCTCTAAATCAGTGCGAGTAAATTAGCTAAGGTATATATTTTTACAATCAGCTCTTTAATATCTACAATTTGATACACATATTGTATTTTTGGGATATTTTATATTTATTTATTTCTTTAGTATGGAAACATTTTAAACAATTTCAGTTTTTTTTTATTCTTTTTCCATCGGGTTATGTGAGCAAATTAATGCTATATTTGTGCTAAATTTCGAGCCTTTATCTTTAGCGGTGCTAAAGTTATGAGGCTTTGACATACGGACATACGGACGACGCAGTTTCAGCATAAAGGTTCCTTTTGTACCTTTTAGGTACTACGGAACCCTAAAAAAACATAGGCAGTTCAGGATTGCTGACAAAAGTGAAAACTTTACAGTCAAAATAGCATGTCGATGACGGTGACACGAACCCAAAAGATTTTCCCCTACCAAAAAACACTCAACGCGCTTAAAGAAGTTTTCATCATATTTATGCTTACCGTCTTCTTATTTCTTTTATTTTATTGGGGTGTGTATAACGCCCTGTGACAAAAGTTGCAGGTCAAATCAACACTCTGTATTTATGTTGATAAATATCATTGCTAGAAACATAATACCGAGAGAATAAATAAACCTAATTCCAGTCAATAAGTCAATAAGTTTATTATAGAACATCAATAACATCATCTACAGCCCCGGATTTCCCCTATAGGTCTACAAGGCCCGGGCCCAGCCAGCCTAGGGGCCCCAACCTTAACCAGCATTCGTAGCATAGTGTTTAATCGCGCGCGACGCCACTAGTTGAATCATAATTGCGAGGAGCGTGACACAGTACGTCACGCTCCTTGCACTTGTGATTCAGCTAGTGGCGTCGCGCGCAGTTAAACACTATGCTACGGGACCTG
Source organism: Ypsolopha sequella (assembly GCA_934047225.1). Classification (NCBI taxonomy): domain Eukaryota; kingdom Metazoa; phylum Arthropoda; class Insecta; order Lepidoptera; family Ypsolophidae; genus Ypsolopha; species Ypsolopha sequella. The sequence continues at coordinate 19,548,463 of OW203996.1, forward strand.
GTAGATAAAATTATGCCCACAAGAAAAAATGTAAAAAAAAATTATTACGGTATATATTATACGCCACGTATGACGACCGTTGACGTAACTATAGTATATAACATAGACTATATTATTTCTGATATCCATTTATAGTAATAAAAGTCGGTTAAAAATTATATTTGTCAATAGAACCATTGAGTGCATTTTATTTACTAAATTTCCAAAATGGCTTCGGGATGAGGGGGCCCAAATGTCAAGTGTCTAGGGGCCCTGGGTCTCTAAGTCCGGGCCTGATCATCTATAAATTGTTGTAACTCGAAATGATAAATAAAACCCACAGATCTACGTAAGATCACTTGACTCATCAGCGGCAGCGGCGGTAATCCCACCCAACCACTTCGGTGACAATTTATGCATATCTATTTCAACTTAATGTACCTACCACGGACGTTAAAATATCCCGGACAGAGTTTCGCTAACAAACAACTGAAGCAACCCCAGTAAGCCGACCCGCTTGTACGCACGAGCCAGGGAGCGCACACATTCACATCATAGTAAGCCAATTTCCATAGTAAGTCCACTCACACACTTACAAACCGCAGCCATTGCTATGCTTCAGTAGTTACTTATCTGCGACTCCGTCTGCCTTTGTTTTAAAATAAAATAAATAAAAATATGTTTATTTGCAACCAAAAAGATAATATGTGTACAAAAATATTTTATGCACTATTTCTATATTATTTGACAAGTGTGTCTTTTGTAAACTCTAATCCCCACATTAGGATTCCCTGGGTTGTGGGAAATTAGACCCTTCCTGGTGAGTCTGACGATAATAAATTTATAAAATATTTAAAAGTAACATAACATTAAAACATTAAAAAAGTAACAGAAGAGACAAAATAAAACTAGTTGAGTAATGTATGACGTGTGAGTGATGATTGTATGTGGAATGTTATTAGAGTGTGTGTGATAGGGTGAGTAAAATAGAGTGTGTTATATGAAAGTGTATGCCTGAGTTTTGAAGTACTTGATACTCACAGACCGGTACAAGTGTGTTAGGATTTATGTGTCAATTTTAAGGATATCCTCGGTTTGTTCGTAATCTAAGGGGGAGAGCCAATCGTGTAGAATTTTTTTGCATGGTTTACGTTCGTGCTATATATGAAGACGTAAGAACAGTGAAGTTGTAATTTTTAGAAACATTAGCCGATTTAGTTTTAGTGCTGTCAAACATAAAATTATTCCAAAGTAATTCATTTCGGTATAAAATAAGGACTTCATTTCGGTATAAAATAATGAACGAAATATATTGCCCTAATGAATAACCGTAATTATAATGATAATTATGATTTTGCTAAACACTCTCTCCTTTTTACATTCCCCTCACTTACACAAACACATACTCTCTCATACATACTCATCTTACATTAACTCCACACAACACAAACATCTTGTCGAACAAATGAGCAAATTAAACTATAAGATTACGCTAATGTTTAAATATACGAGTAGTCTAAATTCGGACTAACGAATTATTATTTTTTACAGTTGGGGAAATTTATTATTGGCCTTAGTTTAAGTTTTGAAATATTGTTTAGAGTACATATATTGCTGTTAATTTCCTGAATAAACTAAATAAATAAATAAATTTAGATTCTGTTCCTAACTTTTAAGGACTATTTTGAAATGAATGAAATTTAGTTTTGGCAGCACTGAAACTAAAATTAAAGCCTTTAGAATCGGCTATACTGAATGGATAAAATACCTAAACAGGTTTCTAACGTAAGTTATCAGCTATGGTTGATAAAACCAAATTCGCACTGGAGACTTTTTAAGTGATCACTGAATCACTCATAAGAAATCAACCAAAGTAATTTTTGTATTTAAAATTGTCTCATCTAAAGTATTATTATTTAATTAATTAAAACAATTACTAAATAATTAAGTTATTTAAGTAATTAAGTTACATAAGTAATTCAGTTAGGTATTTAAGTTACTATTCCTAAGCAAATTCACCATATCGTAATGTAACAGATCGGACCTCATCTGTTCACGTCTCAATTCACAAATAAATGTTCTTATAATGAACAGGAAGATTGTTGTATGTAATCAAATAAATTACGTTTAAATAAATAAAGCAAATTAAAATCGATCGCGTCAAATTACTGATTTTAAATAATAAATACAGTAAACTAAACCTCTGGCCCAAGCAATCGGTCCAATATTAAATAGATTAAAAACAAACTTTAAATTTCAAACATGATGGTTTCCATTCATGCGTGAACCCTAGTAAGCTGTAAGTTATTACAATGTAGACGAGACGGCGGCACTGGCAGTTGCTGTATACCCATCTCACTCGCTCTTATATCTGTTATCATTTTGTCTCTTTTGGTCGATTTCTTATTGGCGTCAAAAGGACTGCGAGGATTTCATAGGAAAATGGATCTTGTAACAATATGCATTAGGTTGACTCCAATAAGGTGTGAACAAAGAGTACGGTGAGAACGAAGAGAATGCAGAGATTGGTGAGAACAGGGAGTACAGAGAGTACGGAGAGTATGGAGAGAAGGAAGAGTATGGAAAGTACGGAGAGAACAGCACCGAGTATATAAGGTCATGGAAAAGCGGTTTGGGGATCAGATATTTTTATACCATCGTCGAAGTGCTGTCAAGAAGTCTCAAGGTGAAGTCCCAAGTTCAGAGTATTGTTACGGGGTGGGTTTTCTTTGCTTCAATAGTAATTTTGTTTTCGGAACTTGCGATTAAAATACGGAATGTGTCAATCTATCTGTTCGTTTGACCACGGGGTCATTTCGCGTTCGCGTTAGCTTTTAGGTGGCGGTATGCCCTTTTATCGTAAATAGATTCGGTTATGGTCAATAGTTTTTGACTTTTCCGACTCGGAGATTGACACAGACGCGGTTGAATTCGTATAGGGTGAACGAGGAACGAGCTAGATTCCGCGATATGTAAGGGTTCGATAATCGTCTTTTCAAGTTCCGAAATTAAAGTACGTACTCAAATAATGTAGTAGTGCATAGGTCGATTCAGGGGTTGATGGGGAGGGCAGGGAGTATGGTCTCTTCTTAGTAATGCCGGACGTGGAAACGGGAAGATGTACCAGGGTGACAATGTGGCATAGGGCTAGTCGCTGGGAAATCTTGAAGAGTCAGGCAGGGATCTTACAGAGCGGAAGTCGCACTGGGCTAAATTCGGGTCACCTATTGGTGTGAACGACAGAATTTAGTTTTAACCTCCTCTGGAGGAAGCAAGCGTCTGGGATGGCCTTGCGCCAGTTTTACATACTGGAAACACATCCTCCATGAAAGGCGATGTTTATGGCAAAGCGTCCGTGCCGTGAAGAGGTTGCGATTTGTTCTAACCTTTGTCATCTGACTGAGCTGGTCATGGTCTCATATCTATATATTTATATATACACATGAACATATAGGCTATCCCAGCCAGCGGGGTGACGTCCTTTTTACCTACTGTATCACCCCCTGTCTGAGTAGGGCAAAGTTTTAGGGTGTTAGGCACACACAGGGGTTCCAACTTGCCCCGCGTCTTTCTGTCGATTAGTTGAGGGGTTGTATGGTGTTTGCTAGCACAATATACAACCACACACACGTTTAATTGTAAATGTGAGGTGACGGACCTCTAGCCTTGAAATCCACACATTTGAAAGCTTAGGAATACTTGATTTTAGGGCCAAATGTTAGGCAGGTAAATTCTATAATAAAGTCTACTGTTAGGGTATTAATAATCTATTTTTGAGAAATTATACATAGTGAGAGGTATCAGGTAACCTTCATCATTGTTTAGGAAAAATAGGTCAGTACAGTTTAGGTTATAAGGTTCCAAGCACATAGGGATCTCTGAAAATTAGATTTTAGTGGTTCAGGAATAAGTGTTGTTGGTTGACTAGGTTCATTATTTATTAAAGATGGTTTTATAAACCTACAGAACCCTAATTTTTAATACTAAAGCATAAGGCTTTGATATTGGCCATAAATATGGAATGATATCAGTATTAGAAAACATTTGAGTTTCACCACTTAAGGATCTCTAAATATGATGTACTTACTTAGGTATTTCTTTTAAGAAATAAGGAGGCTTGAGTTTGGCACAAGAATATGCCTAAATAATAGAGAAAGCATACATAAGTCTTGATTTTGAATTCATGTTGATGAAATGTATTCTGGACTACAAAAGGTCATAACTTCTTAGTGAAAACTAAATTGAAATGATTTGAATCTATATTTATCAATAAATAAGAACCTTTTACATATCAAATCAAATAATCTGATTGTAAGAGTCCAAAAATAGAGTGCAGTGACTTGACAGCATTGTTTGGTTAGTACTTACTATCCAGAAGAAAGTTCTTAGGTGAAATAAGAAATGGCTTTGATTTTAATACCCATTTGACTGTTAAATTATTTACTTACTGTGGAAATAGCTCTGGGAGATTTTATTCAAGAAATAAGAATAATTTCAATCTTTATCAATATTCAATAAACTTAAAATACAAATGATGTATTTGTTTGCATAAAAGTTTTCCATTGTCTGGCAAACAAGGCCTTAACTATTACTATACACCAAATATGGGGTAGTAAAAGTTGTATCTTCGTCATTGGAAATAAATAAATACATCTATGGAACAAAAACTAAGTTCTATTAGTATTATTATTACTACTTTACCTAGAGCAGGTTTCTCAATCAAAAGTACTTACTTATATTGAAATTATTCTATTCAGTACTTATAAAATGGACTACATAAATGGCTGTGATTTGTGAAGGATTGAAAGGAATTCTTACCCATCATTTACAATTATATAAAGATAAAACTACTAGTATAAAGTAGCTAGTTGCCTATTAAATTCATTTATATAAGGTAATTTATATTGGCTAATTTTCATGTAAGGGTTTCATTAAATGAAACCTATGTACACATGAATGAAGGTACGGTAATTAGGTAACTGGTATTGAGTCTGGTAATGGTATAAAAAGATGTCCATATGATGAATTGTGTCTTTGGTATGATTAAGACACGTGCTGATGGATTCAACATCTTTTCTAATTTATTTTTAGCAAATTATGTTTATAATATTTTATAAAACATGTATCTTAATTCAAAGAACTAAGTTTCATTTAAAACAAACAACAGTCTAACTTTGATACTATGGTTTTGTTCGTACTATATTATGAACTTTACATCTCTAGTTTGGAAAGCCAATATTAATTACTGTACATTATATTTGCTGAGAAATGCCTAAATGAGATTAAATAAAACACCAGTTATTCTAAAATATATTCAACCAAATATTTTTCATAAATTACAGCTGTTATGTCACCTCAAAGTTATTTTAACTTTAATTCCTCAGCTAGAGATCACTCTTTAGCTATCTAACTTTCTCAAGACACTAAAAGTTAATAGTGCTAGGGACTAAAATTGTTTCTGAGAGCAATCATATATTGTATTTAAAAGACAGACAGATAAACACTCTTTATTTGGATTCATGTTCATAAGTTTTGAAGTTTGAACTCTTAAATTAACTACTGATGAGAGCACAGCTCTTAAATATTATTTCAAGTTAATGTTTATTCATTCAATAAAGTGAAGTCTCCAGGCTAGAGCACTGCTCTTAAATTGCTTCGAGTTAACGTTTGTTTATGACTGATAATAGGTATAGTTATTATTATAATGGAATACAACTTTTAATAAGGGTTTGTCTAACTAACTTTATCTCTGAATCACTTTTAAAAAACTTGGGTTCTACTTAAGGCGCGACGTAAGGTTCTAAACTGACGATCACACTTTGGCCATATATCTGTTAAAATCATTTCTATTAAGCACCAAACGTTAAGCTATGTAGGTTGTAAGTGGTTTGTTATTGGAATTTCGTTCAGTATGAGCAGTAATGGTTTTACAGGAGGTTTTAGTACAATATGGTTAATCCGTGACCAGGATAGGTATTTGGGCTTATTTCAAGTGATTTGGTGCTTATAGAAATGGTTTGATACAGTAATATCACCCAGTTTTGGGTACAATTTGTTGCTCGTGTAAATAGGAGAAGTGATTTAGAGATTTACTACTTTTTTAGGTAAATATGTTTAGTTATAGGTAGTACATAGTGTATTGTAAATTTAGTGCTATGGGGAAAGACAAAATAAACTTTAAACATTCACTTCTTTGGTAGAATAAAGTTGACTCTCGAGGATTGAATTGATTGCATCATTTGTCTTGAACTTAGGGGGAAGTGCTGCCATGCAGTTTCCTTCTTGTTGGAGTTTAGTTTAGAAATAGCCTTGCACTCATCTCTGTGAGCCGTTGTGTGGTGTTATGGCATTTACAGTAGATGGTAACAGATCACTTTTACATGAGAGTGTGGGGAGATTTTGTCCATCCATGTCCATTCAGAATATAGGTAGTGCTCCAACTTTGTACAATTCTTCAGAAATTATGTTGTAGATAACTCCATAAGGCAAGTCCGGTGTCTTGCCCTTTTATCGACAGTGTGACTGATATCTGTAAGTAAATGAAAAGGTTTATGAAATGTTTGTTTATGGTGATGAAAGTTTGTATTTGTACGAACATAATTCAAGAATTTTAATGCTTATTGGCTCTTAGAAACAACGACTATCGCATGAAAAGCTTCGTTTTCGTGTAATAATTAAGTGTAAATCTAATAATTTCAAAGTAGAATCCAACTGGAAATGTTTACGTTTGAAAAAGCGTACATACCTTTCTTGTGAGATAATTTTGCGTCCGAGTTACAGTAGATATGCTCATGGATCATTTTTGGTGTCTTATAAGTGTAGGTAGCTTCTTTAGCGGTACATAGGTCCGTCATGGAATTTTATTTTATTTTTAAGCGTCCGTCACTGAGCAAATGGCGTTTTGTCAGCTTCAGTTTGAATTTGTTTTGTTTGGTATGTAGAGTTTGTCACAGGTTAGCGACTTAGCAAGCCCTTTAAAGCGCTAGATATAGGAAAGCTGTTCATATCTAGCAAACATTTTCTACATAATTTTATTTTACTTTAGGAGACATTTTAGTTTTATAAGTACATTTGTAAGGATTTATTTTTGTTGTATTTCATGTTATTTATAATATTATATAAAATTTATAATGTTATTTATAATATTTATGTTTCTGTATAAAGAGCTAAACCGAAATATAGAATGTAACCATAGAGTGTATTGATGAATGTAACCACAGGGTTCGTTCCGTTTTGGTGACAATGATCATTGTACGCTGGGTTTGCGTTTGGACGTGGGTAGAAATTATTTAAAAGCTGGATTTATTAAAAGGTTTATTGTATTAACAAAAACAAATAAATAAATTAATTCAATTTGCACTTATGTCAGTTAAATTTAAATTATGAGAGAGTTAATGATTGTGTACCCTTTATATTAATTTCAAATGTTTGATTGTTTAGACAGATAGCGTTTAAAGTAGTGGCTAGTGAGCGTACTAGAAGATCGTAATGCTTAAAAGGAATGGGGGAAGTAAGAAAATTACGGGAGTAAAGTTTAATCAGTGTGTAGGAACACCTTTTGTAACATTGTACACTGTGTTGATGTGTCACATATGGTTTTGTAAAATTATTTGTCATTTTCCTAGTTCTTAGATAGAGAAACAAAATAAGAAGATACAGTACCTACCCGTTTCATGTGTGTGATGCTGCAAAACCTAGTACATACAATAAAACCGACCTGTTTTATGCACTTGTTTCGTTTGCGCTACTGTTGAAACTAGCCGCTTTATCTCTGTCTTTCGGTGGTGTTTTGATCAAGCAACAAGGTCGATTTTCAGTTGACGATTTATGAATGTGTAGCATCTTTTCTCTTTATGTCGATAGTAGTAGTAATACTTTATATTCTCTGGTCGTAGTATGGAGCTGAGTTTTTAATTAATAATTAGTTAGGTATCTACAGTTGTTTATTCACGTTTATTTTTCGTTGAATACCAGCAGTACCATCTGGTGCATAAACTATCGGGTCGTTAGAAATTGGATTACTTATTGACGAACAGACATAGCGAGGAGATAGTTGGTACTGAATTAGATTGATAGATGGCGTTAGTTCGGTCTGGTAATAATGCGGTCGTACAATAAGTTTCATGACGAGGTTAAAATGTTTAAAATTCTTTTTAGCAAATTATTGTATTAATTTGTTCTTATTACTACAGATTTATGTTAGCTCTGCAAGTAAAGTTATGTCGGAATTTGATACTTGCCACTTGCCAAACAGTTAAGTTTAAACAAACTATCGACTTTATTTATGGTTTCATTTGCGTTGAAATAAATTACATAATATTCAACTATATATTTACTTCGTTTTAATATTTATTTTAATTTTGACGGGAGATAGTAGGGGGGGGGGGGGGTGACTGTCAAATGTCGGATTTCAATATAACAAGAGAATTTTATTTATGATGAAGCCTATTTATTTACACTAGATATCTTATCTTATCTGTTGATTTAGAATTCTGGATAAACCATGGTGAGAACCACATGGAATTTAGTTCAGTAGGTATCTAGTGCAAATGTTGATGTGTGAGTTACAAATAGACACCGTGTAAAATATAGACGACGTTATCTATAAATGATTGGAAATTAATTGTACGTAATATACATATATGTGTGTGGTATGTATATTTATTGTATTTATATGGTTTATGGTTAATTTATCGATCCGCATTCGATAGGGTTCCGTGCGCGAGTTTTAGATGAATTGTCTTGCTTTGTAAGCATAGACCACCTCCTTCTTTAGGCAGGTTTGGGGATCCTTTGTGAAAACATAAGTAGATGCATGGGTTCCGACGATTGGCTCTCAAACTTAAAGTTGACAGTTACATGGGTAAATAAACTAAAGCTGGTTTATTTAAATTATAGTTTTCTTTGTGGTTATTCTCAAAGTAAATATAAAGGTGTTGTCTGTACAGACAGGTATTTGGCATTTTGTACAGCATGAGTGTATTGTATATATTTGAGATTGGGCAGGAGTAAGTTGAGTAGGTTTTCATATCATGTTTTGAAAAGGAGTTAAAATTAATATTATGTCAGTACCAAAGAAACAATGAATGGAAAATAGTATTTATTTTATTTAGTTGAGAATGGGGGAAGGTTAAATATAGTTTAGTAGTTAAAAAAATATTTGAATTTAATTAATGTACTATTGATGTGATCATACACAAAGTAAATACCTACCTATAATGTTTGGACTTTGCATTTTACAAATAATAGATACGGGATGAAGAATGAATTGGTAATGGGTAATAGAATCAGGTTTCTGTATGTAAAGTCTCATTTTCAATTAGAGGGTCCAATATGAAAAGTAATAAGTGATTATAAATCAAATAAGAATCTAAAGTGTAAATTCAGAATGGGAATATGCTACTCGTATTAGTAGAAAATTGGGCGTCAACCGATTAAGAGGTTTTTCTGATTTATTGATGGTCCAAAATAATGATATAATGTTAGGTGAGATATGTAAGTACGTTGTTTCAAATAGAAAATAAATAATACTGTCAAAACATTATTTTATTAAGGGGAAGTAATCTTTCAAATGTAAAAGAGAGAGGAGTAAATTAGTAGTATGACAAGGGATGTGTTAGTAGTAGTATAGAAAAGGTTATAGATTGCGTGTTGGTGTATTTATAGTTTTGGACTTGAATTTCAGGGTTGTGTATTCAATTGCATTGTGTCAGAGTGGTTGAATGTTCACATAGGAAGTCGGAAGCCGGGAGTTCGAGAATCTGATGACGTTTACGTATTCCGAATTAATCTTTTGTGTTTTATACTGTCTTCTTGTTCGTAAAGGTTGTTTTATTTATGTCAATGTTATTTTGGTAATAAGTTATTCCTTATTAATGTTTGGTATGATAGCTTTTATTTTACATTTAATTTCACAAGCGGATAAATGCATGACGTCAATATTTATTTACTAAGTTTGAGCTGTACATGCAACCAGTGTCTATGTACTATTAAACTTTTATAAGGCTGAGGGTCCAATTAAATTATATCTATCTTGTAAACGAAATATAACTGAACAACCTACATTTTAGATTAAGTACATAGCTAGAACTAAGCGGTTGCAAAATTTAAAGGTTTAGTCAATGAAAGTAGGGTTTCCTGATGATATCTACTGAAATCATTAGATTGCTATTTTAAAACAATTATTACTGCTGTTAGTAAAGACTAGAATAACTTAAAAATATTCTAAATTATTTAGCAATTGTCTGGTTATAATTAGTAGGGGTGTCAATATTAATTCTAGTATTATACTATTTTTGTTTACTTACAGGGAAAGAATACCTTCGGTTATTGATATCAGACAGAATTTGATAATTAAATGAAAAAAAAAACTGTTAATGACTTTCATTGGTAGTTGGATTTTTACTTTAAGGAATGAAATAAAATCTATTTAATTAGAAAAATCTTGTTTTATTTCATGAAATATTTAATGACAAATGGAGAAGGAAGTAGACCGTACGCCACTGATGAAATTTTATATTTTACAGGTAGATGAGGAAGACCTTACTTATTAAGTACAAAGGAAAGTAAGATTGGGGGGAAGTAGAGAAGAGAATTCAAAATTTATGAAATTTCAATATGTTGACTGTGTAAATGCTTTATTAATTGATATTAAAATAAAAACAAAAAAGTACAAGGTCGTATTTTACTAAATGAATTTATTAAGAAGAAATGAAATGTGAAAATATTTGGAAGTTTAATAAAAGCAGATTATTCCAATTTTTCGTTGTCTTATTAAAATAAAAAAAATAAATAAAAAAATTAGAAATTAATTTGGGTTTTATTTTAGTTAGTGGTAGTTAGTTATTTTATGAGTTAGTTTATAAATTAGCTTAAAAGGTATTAGCTTAAGAGGTATTAAAAGATAATAATATTAAATAAGAGGTACTTAAATCATTCAGATTTGTCCATATTTGTTGAGCTGGTGGTTCGTTAGAGAAAGTGTTCGAGAGAATGAGGAAGGAAGTATGTTGTCGGTGGGTAAGATAGAAAGATATGACCATGACAATTAACTTTGTCTTTGGCAAAGAAAAGGGCTCTAGCGAGACAACAGTTTCAGGAATGTGGACTCATGTTTGTTGTCGTGTTATCCTGGAGACATTACACTACACAACAAACTATTTAGTTGAAAAGGAGTTAGGTTAGAGTCATCTTGACTAATTAGCAGTATAAACTGCGATTCTAAATAGTTTCACTACACACGCAGCTAATGCATATTTTCTCGGCAACTACACATTCTCCGGATGGTTAATTAGAATTTAACATTGGAAGATATTCTGGACTAGGTAATTAGTTATTTGGGTACTTATCTTGAGAGCTATTAAAGTGATCTCGATTCAAGAAAGAGACACAAAGGCACATCTATTGTTCAAATTGAAAAAATAGAATTTGGCTAGAAGGTCATTGTGTTACCACTAGGGTAGAGTTAATTCACAACTAACTTCTTTGAAGGGTTGAGTTCTCCTTGTTTGATGGATATTTATTTGTAATTAATAAACCTATAGATTAGAATTTCAACTGATTTAATTTTCGATTAACCGTTTGGTATAAAAATTACACCACACATATTCATTCTGGGAGGAACATGATAATAAATACCGAATTTATTTAGATATGGTTATTCTTTATGCAATTGTGAATGGGCATATTTGCCAATGTTGACAATTGGCGTATATGACACTTTATGTGTCTAGCACTCTGCGTAATTAACTTTGTGTAGATATGCACTCATGAATATAAGCGTAGTTGAAAATCAGCGAATACTTGCATTTTGGCGTTTAAAAGGGCTTTGCGTAAATTTAAAATAAGTTATATTTTAAGTTAGTTTTAAAAGGTAAAGGTGGTATTAAAAAGGTTAAGGAGGTATTAAAAGGTAAAGGTGGTATTAAAAAGGTTAAGGAGGTATTAAAAGGTAATGGTGGTATTTAAAAGATGTTATGTTAATAGTCATGTTAAATAGAAGTAATTACAATTAAATAGGTTCATATTTGTAGGGCTGGTGGCTTGTTAGGGAAATTGTAAGAGCGGATGAGGAAGTCAGAGTGTGTCGGTGGAAGGAATGGAATGAAACGACTCTGACATATGACTATGACGTTGACAACAAAAAGGGCCCTAACAAGACAACAGTTCGAAGGTGTGGACTTAAATTTATTGTCATCATATCCTGGAGACTATATACTTCACATAAACTTTTAAGTTGAATTGGTGTTAGGTTAGAGTCATAAAGACTAAAAGACAGTATATACTGTGATACTTAAAGGTTTAACTCTACACGCAGCTAATGCTATCTTCGGCAACACTATACATTCTCCGAATAGTTGGTTAGAATTTAATGCTGGGAGAGATTCCGAGCTGAACTATTGCTCATTTGGGTATCTGGATGGATAGCTATTAAAGTGATCTTGGTTTATGAAAGAGGCGCAAAGCGTGTCTACTTAAATTGAAAAAATAGAATTTGTCTAGAAAATCTTTGCGGTGTCACTAGGACAAGGTCGTCTCACAAACGATCTCTCTGGGAATCTCAGATCTCCTTGTTTGACGGACAGATTATTCGTGAACAATTAGGCCATGGTTTGGAGTCTCGATCGGTTAAATTTTGAATAACTACTTGGTATAAACACACACCACATGTGAACGGTCTGGGAGAAAGGTGATAATAAATTAATATCAGAGTGAACATTGTTTTCGTGTATTTGTGAATGATGGGAGAGAAAATTTCCTTCGTTTAAGGCCTGCTAATCTGCGTAAATTTTAGGGGAAGAGCTGTAACAGATCGGACCTCATCTGTTCACGTCTCAATTCACAAATAAATGTTCTTATAATGAACAGGAAGATTGTTGTATGTAATCAAATAAATTACGTTTAAATAAATAAAGCAAATTAAAATCGATCGCGTCAAATTACTGATTTTAAATAATAAATACAGTAAACTAAACCTCTGGCCCAAGCAATCGGTCCAATATTAAATAGATTAAAAACAAACTTTCAATTTCAAACATGATGGTTTCCATTCATGCGTGAACCCTAGTAAGCTGTAAGTTATTACAATGTAGACGAGACGGCGGCACTGGCAGTTGCTGTATACCCATCTCACTCGCTCTTATATCTGTTATCATTTTGTCTCTTTTGGTCGATTTCTTATTGGCGTCAAAAGGACTGCGAGGATTTCATAGGAAAATGGATCTTGTAACAATATGCATTAGGTTGACTCCAATAAGGTGTGAACAAAGAGTACGGTGAGAACGAAGAGAATGCAGAGATTGGTGAGAACAGGGAGTACAGAGAGTACGGAGAGTATGGAGAGAAGGAAGAGTATGGAAAGTACGGAGAGAACAGCACCGAGTATATAAGGTCATGGAAAAGCGGTTTGGGGATCAGATATTTTTATACCATCGTCGAAGTGCTGTCAAGAAGTCTCAAGGTGAAGTCCCAAGTTCAGAGTATTGTTACGGGGTGGGTTTTCTTTGCTTCAATAGTAATTTTGTTTTCGGAACTTGCGATTAAAATACGGAATGTGTCAATCTATCTGTTCGTTTGACCACGGGGTCATTTCGCGTTCGCGTTAGCTTTTAGGTGGCGGTATGCCCTTTTATCGTAAATAGATTCGGTTATGGTCAATAGTTTTTGACTTTTCCGACTCGGAGATTGACACAGACGCGGTTGAATTCGTATAGGGTGAACGAGGAACGAGCTAGATTCCGCGATATGTAAGGGTTCGATAATCGTCTTTTCAAGTTCCGAAATTAAAGTACGTACTCAAATAATGTAGTAGTGCATAGGTCGATTCAGGGGTTGATGGGGAGGGCAGGGAGTATGGTCTCTTCTTAGTAATGCCGGACGTGGAAACGGGAAGATGTACCAGGGTGACAATGTGGCATAGGGCTAGTCGCTGGGAAATCTTGAAGAGTCAGGCAGGGATCTTACAGAGCGGAAGTCGCACTGGGCTAAATTCGGGTCACCTATTGGTGTGAACGACAGAATTTAGTTTTAACCTCCTCTGGAGGAAGCAAGCGTCTGGGATGGCCTTGCGCCAGTTTTACATACTGGAAACACATCCTCCATGAAAGGCGATGTTTATGGCAAAGCGTCCGTGCCGTGAAGAGGTTGCGATTTGTTCTAACCTTTGTCATCTGACTGAGCTGGTCATGGTCTCATATCTATATATTTATATATACACATGAACATATAGGCTATCCCAGCCAGCGGGGTGACGTCCTTTTTACCTACTGTATCACCCCCTGTCTGAGTAGGGCAAAGTTTTAGGGTGTTAGGCACACACAGGGGTTCCAACTTGCCCCGCGTCTTTCTGTCGATTAGTTGAGGGGTTGTATGGTGTTTGCTAGCACAATATACAACCACACACACGTTTAATTGTAAATGTGAGGTGACGGACCTCTAGCCTTGAAATCCACACATTTGAAAGCTTAGGAATACTTGATTTTAGGGCCAAATGTTAGGCAGGTAAATTCTATAATAAAGTCTACTGTTAGGGTATTAATAATCTATTTTTGAGAAATTATACATAGTGAGAGGTATCAGGTAACCTTCATCATTGTTTAGGAAAAATAGGTCAGTACAGTTTAGGTTATAAGGTTCCAAGCACATAGGGATCTCTGAAAATTAGATTTTAGTGGTTCAGGAATAAGTGTTGTTGGTTGACTAGGTTCATTATTTATTAAAGATGGTTTTATAAACCTACAGAACCCTAATTTTTAATACTAAAGCATAAGGCTTTGATATTGGCCATAAATATGGAATGATATCAGTATTAGAAAACATTTGAGTTTCACCACTTAAGGATCTCTAAATATGATGTACTTACTTAGGTATTTCTTTTAAGAAATAAGGAGGCTTGAGTTTGGCACAAGAATATGCCTAAATAATAGAGAAAGCATACATAAGTCTTGATTTTGAATTCATGTTGATGAAATGTATTCTGGACTACAAAAGGTCATAACTTCTTAGTGAAAACTAAATTGAAATGATTTGAATCTATATTTATCAATAAATAAGAACCTTTTACATATCAAATCAAATAATCTGATTGTAAGAGTCCAAAAATAGAGTGCAGTGACTTGACAGCATTGTTTGGTTAGTACTTACTATCCAGAAGAAAGTTCTTAGGTGAAATAAGAAATGGCTTTGATTTTAATACCCATTTGACCGTTAAATTATTTACTTACTGTGGAAATAGCTCTGGGAGATTTTATTCAAGAAATAAGAATAATTTCAATCTTTATCAATATTCAATAAACTTAAAATACAAATGATGTATTTGTTTGCATAAAAGTTTTCCATTGTCTGGCAAACAAGGCCTTAACTATTACTATACACCAAATATGGGGTAGTAAAAGTTGTATCTTCGTCATTGGAGATAAATAAATACATCTATGGAACAAAAACTAAGTTCTATTAGTATTATTATTACTACTTTACCTAGAGCAGGTTTCTCAATCAAAAGTACTTACTTATATTGAAATTATTCTATTCAGTACTTATAAAATGGACTACATAAATGGCTGTGATTTGTGAAGGATTGAAAGGAATTCTTACCCATCATTTACAATTATATAAAGATAAAACTACTAGTATAAAGTAGCTAGTTGCCTATTAAATTCATTTATATAAGGTAATTTATATTGGCTAATTTTCATGTAAGGGTTTCATTAAATGAAACCTATGTACACATGAATGAAGGTACGGTAATTAGGTAACTGGTATTGAGTCTGGTAATGGTATAAAAAGATGTCCATATGATGAATTGTGTCTTTGGTATGATTAAGACACGTGCTGATGGATTCAACATCTTTTCTAATTTATTTTTAGCAAATTATGTTTATAATATTTTATAAAACATGTACCTTAATTCAAAGAACTAAGTTTCATTTAAAACAAACAACCGTCTAACTTTGATACTATGGTTTTGTTCGTACTATATTATGAACTTTACATCTCTAGTTTGGAAAGCCAATATTAATTACTGTACATTATATTTGCTGAGAAATGCCTAAATGAGATTAAATAAAACACCAGTTATTCTAAAATATATTCAACCAAATATTTTTCATAAATTACAGCTGTTATGTCACCTCAAAGTTATTTTAACTTTAATTCCTCAGCTAGAGATCACTCTTTAGCTATCTAACTTTCTCAAGACACTAAAAGTTAATAGTGCTAGGGACTAAAATTGTTTCTGAGAGCAATCATATATTGTATTTAAAAGACAGACAGATAAACACTCTTTATTTGGATTCATGTTCATAAGTTTTGAAGTTTGAACTCTTAAATTAACTACTGATGAGAGCACAGCTCTTAAATATTATTTCAAGTTAATGTTTATTCATTCAATAAAGTGAAGTCTCCAGGCTAGAGCACTGCTCTTAAATTGCTTCGAGTTAACGTTTGTTTATGACTGATAATAGGTATAGTTATTATTATAATGGAATACAACTTTTAATAAGGGTTTGTCTAACTAACTTTATCTCTGAATCACTTTTAAAAAACTTGGGTTCTACTTAAGGCGCGACGTAAGGTTCTAAACTGACGATCACACTTTGGCCATATATCTGTTAAAATCATTTCTATTAAGCACCAAACGTTAAGCTGTGTAGGTTGTAAGTGGTTTGTTATTGGAATTTCGTTCAGTATGAGCAGTAATGGTTTTACAGGTGGTTTTAGTACAGTAAGAACAAATAGGTCCGTAATTTTTTGTCCGAAAAAACATTTTCTTCTGCATTCAGCTACTTTCAAAAATATCGTCGATGAAAAGGATGATTTAGTTAAGGAGCCCCCTTAAATATTTATTTTATTCTGTTTTTTAGTATTTGTTGTTATAGCGACAACAGAAATACATCATCTTGAAAATTTCAACTGTCTATCTATCACGGTTCATATCACGGCCTTGTCACCAGGCTGTATCTCATAAGCCGTGATAGTTGAAATTTTCAAGATGATGTATTTCTGTACAGACGGACAGACAGACGGACAGCGGGGTCTTAATAATAGGGTCCCGTTGGTTAGCCTTTGCGTACGGAACCCTAAAAAATTGTAAATTGGTCTGATTTTAACTTAATTATAGATTAACTTAACATTATATCATTGCAGTATAGAAACGCAGAAAGAAAAGTAAATCTGGATGTGAGGAGCTCTGAACCGGGGTTCGAACCCGGGACCTCTCGCTCTGAATTATAGATTTGGTACTAATTATAAAACACGTCGTCGTTAACGATACTAAACGATCCGAGTGTTCATTATATTGTAGTTCTTTCGCAAATTAAACTTTCTCTTCCCTTCTAGTGTACTTGCCTAAGTTTTGGTAATATGAGAATGTAGAATTGTACATATAGTATCTTGGGGTACAACTTGATAGCCATTTAGACCTCATTTTGAAAAAATGGTATCAAAAGCTTATAAAATGATTGGTTTTGTGCTTAGTACCATAATTATGCTATTCAATTCATTTGTAAGATCGGTTTTAGAGTATGGATCAGTAATCTGGAACCCGCAAGCTGCCTGTTATATTAGTATGATTGAGAAAATACTAAATAAATTTAATAAACTACGAGACTTACAACCCGGTCACAATAAAGCCGATTCTGAAGGCTTTAATTTTGGTTTTAGTGCTGTCAAAACTTTATTTTTTCCAAAGCAATTTAGCTTCTAGTCCTTACATTAAAGGACTGTTTTGCAATGAAGAAAATTTAGTTTTGACAGCACTAAAACTAAAATTAAAGCCTTCAGAATCGGCTATATTATCTCGAGACCTGGCGTCGATGACGTCTCGTCGCGTCGGCGCTCAGATACAGAGCGCGGGGAGGTGAAAGGAGAACGGGGCGGGGTGGTTCGCATTCCAGCGAGGTCTCGAGATAATGTGACCGGGTTGTAATTTCAAAATAACAAAATATTATCTGATTCTAAAATCACTTTCCCTGGAAAAGCGACGTAAAGGATCAGTTATTTATTTTTCAAAATTTTACACAATATGGTGGTTTCTAGTTATCTTGTCAGTCAAATAGTATTAAGATGTCCTAGTTTTGCTTCTCGTAGAATTCATACATTTCATGTTCCTTTTGTTTTTTTTTTGCTCGCACGAATTATTCCAAGAAAAGATTTTTAGTTAGAGTAGTTCGTAGTTGTAATACTGATTATAATCATGCAGATATATTTTGTTTAACATTTAAAAAATTTAAATCAAAGTTATAAACCTCTCTATACTTCATATGTGTTCATTCAGACATATGTCCTTAAATTTAATTAATTGCACTTAAAACAATGCTCTTCATTATGTAGATTACATAACATTTACATATTATTATATTACATACGAGTAACATGTTGATTTCATTACACTGTAGATTACTTTGCATTTAATTTTATTTGTTCATCTTATTTTGCTGTGAGTTCAAATTGTCTTGTTGGGAATGACCCGTATGACAACATTTGATTGCATTGACAAAACCGAGACGAACTCTTTTAGTCCAATGTAAACTAAATTTTTATTTTAGATATAAAAATATGTAACAGGTTATTTTGTGGTTTTGTTGTCATACGGTCATACATAACAATAACCTTTATCTAGATAAGTTTTGTTTTTTTTATTGTTCTTTCACGTATTTTTGTTGATTCTTTGTAAGAATTTACGTTTATTTTATTTAACTCCGCAGCTATAACTAGTTTAAACACAAAAGTTTTCGATACTGATAAATACTGGATTAAGTACCTACGTAGATAGATTGTTTTGAGCTTTTGAGCTTACATTTAAAAGTGAAGGACGCGCATAAAGCCGAGATTAACTCTTTTGCAAGTAAATTATAAACGTTATCCCTAATCCCTAAAGAAGTCTCAAGATTCATTTTTTTGTCAAAAATCTGAAATCCTGATAAGAAAGAAAAGTATCAGTGTCCGCACAACTGTCTGCGGCAAAACTCAGGCATAACCCAGTTGGGTCAGGTCAGTTGATCTGTTTTACAAGGATCTGTATGTAGGGAGTCCAAGAAATTTGTTTACGTTACAATTTACCAACGTACAGTGGCCTGCAGGTCAAGCTCCCTGTATGTAAACGATTTTAATTTTTAATGTGCTTATGTGATGCCGTAATAAGAACTGCAAATTGCCCTAAAACCTGTCAAGCCGTCCGTACCATATTTAACATTTTTGAACATTCTGTAAAAAGTACCATAGACGTCGAAATACGTAGATGTACAAAAGTGGAGACCGCATCAAGTAAGACACATTGCACTTTGTACCTATCTTATCTTCTTCTCTGTAGAGGCTAATGTCGTACTGCAAGTGTATAGCTTGATGTGGTCTCCACTGTACATATCGAAATCGGTAAATTGTGCCATAATTTTTTCTACATAATATATATTATTTAAAACCCACCTTTGTTTGTCGTGTTTAAAATAACAAAAAATCCACCTTTGTTTCATTTACCACCACACACTTCACCTTTTTATCACCAAATATTATTTAATATTATGTCTTTAAATTATATTTCTTTGACCTCGGCCATGACTGCGTGCGTTGACCAAACGGCGTTATAATGTAAACCTGAATGATAGAATGGCACAGATCTGATCAGGATACTGGCTGCCCCGACTAGACGGTTGGTGGTTCCATTCACTATATTTACTGGGTTCCGTAGTTCGGTTCCGACAAACTCTTTAGAGCGCAAAACTTTACCTTACTTCCGAAATTTTTATCGCTACGACGTTGCATACTATTATGTATATGACAAAATATTCATAATTAAGGGGGTGTACCGTGTGTAAAATCGACATTTTTTGAAGTTATTAAGCTGTTCAAAAGAAGTCCCCCAAGTTAAATAAATTTGTATAACAATTTTGGGACCTTTTTCTAGATTTTGGACTATCAGAAACGCGATTGGAGAAATTTCACTCGATAGAAATAATTATCGAAATGAGATCTAAATTTACACATTTTTTGATATTCTGACAAATTGGGATAGCATACAGACTTCAAAAATATTTATTTAAGTAGATGGGTTTTAACAATGCGTAAACTACTGGTAATGGAAAATTTCATAGCTATTATAGTTAATTTTGTATTAATATAAAATCTATTTTTTTGTAAATTTTTCCCGATGCCGTCCCTCTCGCACTGCGGGTCTTTCCGCCTGGAGTAAGGGGGACCTTTGTACGGACGATATATCAACTTAATAAAAATATATGTAAACACTAGTTTATGCTACAAGAGTGGTAAAGAGGCAATAACTCACAACGACGATTTGACACACGAGCGTAGCTGTAAATGAGTAAATGAGTAAATGAGTAAATGAGGCGCGCTGCGAAAGATTGGCCTAACACACAAATTCACAAATCGAGATTTTTATTATTATAAGAACCATAGCATAAGAAATCTCGGTTTGTGAATTTGTGTGGGTCAGGCCTCTGCCTCAAGGTACCTCAAATATACTCACACCTGTCTCCCAGAGGGATAGGCAGCAGAGGCCATATATCCCGACTTATACCCAACACTGCTGTGGTCAACATCGGTGCTTCCGGCAGCATCTAACTAAGCATTTTGAAGAGGACTACAGTTGCAACAGCAACACTTCTCTATAGCTGTTGTCGACTAACCTGCTCTATACAGTGGCGTATTTTAAGATTTTTCGCCCTGGGCCTGTAAGGTTTGTCGCCCCATAAATTAAAAAGTACAAGCAAAAAGTATTAGAAATTATAAAATAAAATCCAGCAGTGTGTTGATGTGGGCTGTGGTGATAATGAATGAAAAAACTAAACATACCTTACAAAGAAATAAACACCATTAATACAATATTTTTCAATGAACAATTTTTTTTAATGACAGCATAAGTCAAGTTATATAAATTAAAAGATAGGTAGATTAACCTTGGACGAATAAATCAGCAGGCTTGCGCCGCCCCTCGCAGCCTGCCGCCCGGGGCTATGTCCCTTTTGGCCCTAGGGTAAATACGCCACTGAATCCATAGGTATAGACAGATCTGTTTGGTATTACAATTAGCACTCAATACAAACTACCTACACGTCAGGTATTTTCAATCAATAATTGCTAACTTAAACGCAAATTCATTTGAATTTTAATTACCCATATGTAATCTTGATGCTCTATTCTGCCTTCTACATATACAAGGCGACATTGATTTATACAGCCCAATTCATACTGGAGGCTTGGTAGGATCAGTATCGCGGATCAATATTTATTAACCGACTTCAAAAAGGAGGCGGTTCTCAATTCGACTGTATGTTTTTTTTTTTGTTTTTTTGAAATTCGAAAAATTTAATTTTGTCTTTTCGTAGTAATCGTCAAATCAATTTTCGAATTTCATCGAACCTTGGTATCCTACCTACTGAGTCTTCAGTAAAAATAAATGTCACATTATGTAGTAAATAGCATGACTTATGAAAAGCTGATTAAAGAAACAGATAATTAAAAAGAGGATTAGTCTATCGATTCAACGAGGTAACGCTGGCAGTCTATTGGTACTCTCCCCAGCGACAACGATCTAAATAAAATTTTTCATTTAATTTAAGATATTTTTAATTAGTATACAAGGTGACTTTTTGATCATCGTCCAAATTCATACTGGTAAGTGATCAGTATCATGGATCAATAACAATTTTGGTGAAATTCGTAAAATGAAATTTCGACTCCCCATAGTGATTCTCCTGGGACTGGAACTGAATTTCTATGGGAAGCCGAAATTTCATATTACAAATTTCACAAAAATTGTTACTGATCCAAGATACTGATCACTTATCAAGCCTCCAGTATGAATTTGGACGATGATCAAAAAGTCACCTTGTATAATTTTTCTTTTTTAGTCTCAGGTATTTAGTATATTATAAAGAAGATTATGGTATGTATATTTATGAAGTGTAATTAAGAAACAGATAATTATGCTATATTTTTAAAAGATTTTAAGATATCTTCGAAAAACTAACCAAGAGATATCTCTGAAATTAATTCACCGATCATTTGTGTCGATTCGGTGTAACACGTTTCAACTTATTGGACAGGACTAAACTTAATTTAGGCGTTCTGTCTTTTTCTCTCTGCATCGAAAAGACAAGGACAGGACGCTTAAAATAAGGTTAGTCCTCTCAAATAAGTTAAGTCGTGTCACATCGAATCGACACCAACTATGCCAATTAAAAAAATAAAGTGGAAAAAGCCATTCCGAAATATTGGGCAAAAACATACATAAATACAATTATGTATAATAATAATATTATCGACAAATGACATGAATCCAAGGGGTTGTCAGAAGTGTTTCCGGTATGAACTGTGAAGAGAAAGTCATAATAAAGTTAAAAAAAAAAATCCACACCCGTATTATTACATTTATTACATCCCAGCATGAAAGCCTTATCTTCCGGAACAAATATGAACTCACAACTTTACGTGCCTTTCAAAATAGGTGAAACGAACATAAATGTGATACGGGATTTGAACCTGCAACCTTCAGATTAGTCGTCGAGACTTCCCCACCAACAGACGAAAGGCGGTAAAAAAATATATATCGTCACGACATTAATCCCCGAGGGGATTCGAGGTGTTCCGTTTGTGAACTGTGAAATGTAAGTCACAGTGCACACTCACGGTACACCCACGTTTCATCGACGATTATTACGTCCCAAGTTGTATATTAATGGTTGGTGAGCCCTATCGCCGTACTTCGGGCACGTATGTCACAGCCTCATAACTTTAACACCATTAAATATTGAAATTTGGCACAAAAATAGCACTAACCTACCCACATAACAGGACGTAAAAAAAAATTTTAATTGTTTAACATATTTCCAATACAAAATAAAGGAAAAAATATACATATAATATATATATATATTTTTTAATATCCTAAAAATACAATATGGGTATGAAATTATACATATTAAAGTTTTGATTGTAAAAATATATACATACTTTAAAATTACTAGCATTGATTTCGAGAAATCTTTTAAAAACCACCAAAAAATGTATGTCCCCCCTTACATCCGAAACGGGTGGACCAAAAAATATGAAAAAAATCATGGTAATATGTGTTTACGTAAATATTACAGAAAAAATAAAGCGGTTGAGAAATTCATGAAAAAAAAATTACTTCATTAAATTTATCATCCACAATACATACATTTTCTTGTGGGTTTTCAGGGATATCTCGAAATAGACACGATAAAATATAGCCAAACTATATATTTTTACAATCAACTTTTTCATACTAACTACAATTTGATACCCAATTTGTATTTTTATGATTTCTTATTTTATATTTCTCATTTGTGGTCAACTTTTTTTAAATCGCTATAGTTTTCCTGTAATTGGCCAGTTGTGATTGGCATTTTTTTCATATTTTTCGGTTTACCAGTTTTGGAGATAAAGGGGGGGGGGGGATACATATTTTTGTGGTTTTTCAACATTTTTTGAAACCAGTGCCAGTAAATACAGTAAAAGTATATATTTTTAAAATCAACTTTTTAGTATCTTCAATTTGATATCCATATTGTATTTTTAGAATAATATTTTTTATTTTTCTCACGTTTGTTTTGGAAATATTTTGAACAATTTAATTTTTTTTTTTACATTTTTATATGTGGACAAATTAATGCTATTTTTGTGGGTGCTAAAGTCTTGAGGCTGAGACTTGAGTGGTTCTGACTTAGCCTCTCTCCACAGTATCACAATATAACCACGATTTTTTGGGTTATTCCCATCGGCTCAATGGTCGGTTGCAACTACAAGTTTAATGTATTTTTTCCCAACCGACCATTGAGCCTACTGAGTACTACTTTATTCAATGGAAAATTTTCACAACGGACCAGGGTCAAATACGTAATACGTAAGTTCACATTTGACCCTGGTCCGTTGTGAAAATTTTCCATTGAATACGTAATACGTAAGTTCACATTTGACCCTGGTCCGTTGTGAAAATTTTCCATTGAATAAAGTAGTACTCAAGTAGGCTCACTGGTCAGTTGGGAATAACCCCGATTTTGTGACAGGATTCTCTGCAAAACTATATTTCGGACTTTACAAGAATGCAGCGGAACATTTTAACAATAATCTGAATCTTGGTATAATATTGAGTACATCATTATTAGATGTTTCGACCTTCAAATAAAATTATATTTAATGATACACGCACCGGTTGAAATCTTTGCACTTCCATTTTCGGTAAAAATATGGATAGGTGTTAAGGTGATGTTGAGGAAGCCGGAAACTGTAATGTGAAGCAAAATATATGTATATTTGTAAAGTACGTACTCGTCCATACGAACAACTTTTTCCAACTCAACCAAAATGTATGAAACAACAGATTTTTTTTCACGATTTCTCGTTTTTTTTATTTTTTTACAAAAAGTTATCTTTTTCACGAGTATCTACTATCGCCAGTTTCCGGCTTCCGCTACATCATCTCAACAGCCTGTCTATTTTTTTAATTGTGGAAGCCAGAAACTGGCGATAATACTCGTCCACACGTACAATTTATTTACTATGGAATCAAACCTTAAATCGCAAAATTTACATACCTACTCGACCAAAATGTATGAAACAACTGATTTTTTTTCACGAAATGTACTTTATCTACTCCCACACTGCAATTAGGTAATTACAACATCAAAAGCGGTTTTATAAGTACCTACATTATTTGACCGATATTCTAATATTACATTATAACACCGCAATTCTGAGCTGTGATTGGCCAAATTTATTATAATTATAACACTGCTAGAGGACGGTCTGTCTTTCTAAAGCCACGCCCTTTCTCGTTCTCGCTTCTGATTGGATTCAGGCATCTGCATACTAATCCACCGTGGGCTAAGGTATCATGACATATCATGAGGAGTGTTCGTTTACTCATTTTTCGGAAATTGTTTTTGGTGGTCGTAGATAAAGTATTGTGCGCAACTGAACATAACTTCATTCACTTGGTTTGTTTCGTAAACAAGCACTCGTGTCGTTATAGTTGCACAAAATACTATTGTATGGACGAGTACTATCGCCAGTTTCCAGCTTCTGCAACATCACCTTATCATCCTGCACATACGGTACGGTATAGTACGGGACCCTCAGCGCATGAGTTCCACTCGCACTTTAACGTTTTTTTTAGAATGACCCTAATGTAGTACTAGATAGAAATATACTCACTATTAAATACAATGTCAATTGAAATACATATTTAAATTCTAAATTCTAAATTCGTAGCGGGGGCGATGAGTCCTGCACTGATTCTCGGTAATCGTGAATATTGTGCACTTCCCCCCGGTCAGTCAGCCCAGCCAGGCGAACAGGTTCAGCATTCTGACACATCAACTGGTCCAGTGAAGGGAAGTTGGAGCTCGTCGCAATCCCTGCTTTTCGTCTCATGTCTTCGGTTGCAGAGCAGTGGAGTAGCACATGTTCCACTGACTCGTCCTCTAGAAGACACCCTCTGCATAAATACATATACATACATACATATTTTCACGCCTGTCTCCCAGAGGGGAACGCAGAGACTACAGACTTTCATCTGCTACGATACGGATCTTTCACCTCTTCCACATCCATCAATCTAGTCATACAAGCTCTTTTATTCCGGGTACTTTTGACATGGCCCTTCTTCAGTATGTCGTCAATTTGGTCAGTATACGTCCTTCTAGGTCGGCCTGGTCGAGCTGTACCTTCCACTTGCGGACCATAAATTTCTTTCGTCACTCTACTTTCATTTATCATCTCTATATGTCACTACATCTTCTTTCAGGCCGCAACGATCCCGTGTGTCAATATTTTTCACTATCATTCAATGATAAACCCTTAGAATAACCTATTCTAAGATTAAACCACACCACTAGTGCTCTATGGCCTTAAGTCATAGAGATATTCTTCTAACACGTCACTTTGACTTTGATTTGGAAAATAAACAAAAATAAAAGGTGTTTTGTGTTTTAACCGTTCCCACCCTGGAAGAACCGCATTCTCAACATCAATCACAGGTATCAAATATATTTGCAATAAATAAAACACCTTTTAACATTCTTAACATTAACAATTAACATTCTTTAGCATTTCCAAATTAAAGTCAAAGTGACGTGTTAGAAGAATGTCTCCAAATGTCTCTATGGCTTAAGGCCTTAGAGTACTACACTACGTAAGGAACGCATTTCCACTATCCCTCTATAATTTGTGCACTGCATTCACTCTACTTTGATGTTTATCTTGCCCTTATCTTGCCATACCCTACGATAAGTGTAGGAGCCATTGAGTTGAGAGATTGTGAATTAGGAGATTATGAATAGGAGACTATGAATAGAATTGAACAGGAGATTATGATTATGAATTGAATAGGAGATTATGAACCGCCAATCGTGCCTTTGCAGTCACATTTTGGCTGCCCATAAAAGAGTGTAGGGCTCCATTCACTTTACTTCCCGCATTCACTCTTCTTTCAATGTCATCGTCACATTTTCCAAGTGAAATACATATCTGATCTGCAAAGCTCCTTCTAAGTTAGGTTAGTTCAATGTCGAGAAGTCGTGACTGTGCTTCTGACATTGAACAAACTGCAGCTTAGCAACAATAAGTAATTTATTATTAATTGTCGTCTACTACCCAAGGTACTAATAGCAATTCATTTAACTACCTACCAAGTTTTGTATCAATTACTTACAACCAGATAAGGTTTTAAAATTAATTTAAGGTCACAATTGACTACCTATTTCGTTTCTTATCTTAACAGATATGTAGTTCAATTGACATTTTATTTGATAGTATATTGATGTCTAGTACTACTTTTGCGGCATTCTAAGAAATATACCTATAGAAGAAAATTCTTGTGGTAGACTTAGTTCAGCCACATACGCTGTTAGACGTATAAGGCAAATTACTGATTTAGATGCTGCTAGATTAGTCTATTTTAGTTACTTTCACAGCATTATGTCATACGGTATGGTGTTGCGGGGTAGAGCCGGGAGTGTAGACGCAGTCTTTGTTTTGTAAAAGAGAGCAATCGGGCAATTTATAATTTGAAGCACCGGGATTCATTAAAAGAAAAATTCAAATAAATTCATATATTAACTGTTCCTTGTAAATTTATTTACCAAGTTAAATAAACATATATATGCCAGAAAAAATACTGAGTGTTTCCCGAGGATTGGCGAGCAACACTGTAAAAAAACCAGAAATAAACATAAACTGGCTTTTCTAAAAATCAGACTTTGCCTCTTTCGTAGAACATGGCATAAGGGAGATCCTTACTTTGTCAGAGAATAAGTTTAAGCAGGGTCTACTGAAAAAGGCACATTATATAGGTAAAATAAATTAATATTTGGATGATTGTGAAGCATAGTGTTACAGTAATAGACTAATAGTGATATTTGTACTATCATGACATAGTTTATAAATTTAAGTAAGTAGTATAATCTCCTAACTTATGATTACTCTAAGGAGTTAACACTAATTAATTAAGGACTGTAAAAGGAAATAGGCTATATTATAACAAAGATATATTTTTATTTATCTTTTTCATTACCGTAAATTCCTGCTGTCTTGTATTTTCTTATCCCTTAAATGAAGTAGATATAAGTAATTTGTATAAGTTTTAGTATGTAACATATATATTTTAAAAAAACCGGCCAAGTGCGAGTCGGACTCGCGCACGAAGGGTTCCGTACAATTATCTATAACAATACAGATCGCGCCAAGCTTCTAGTCCGCTCGGAAGTTGTAAGTTGGTCGATGATAACTTCCTAAAGAATTAAATAGGTATTTGTAATTTTCAGATTTTTTCCTATTTGTGTGCTATAAGACCTACCTATAAACGAAATTTAAAGTTTCTGGGTCAACTGGAAGGCATGCCCTATTAGGTTTTCACGTTTCATGGTTAGTAAATTTGTATGAAATTGATTATGTATAGTGCAATAACTTTTTTTCGCGTAGAGTTAGAAGCCCGATTTTTTTACAGCACCATAAGGCCGTATACTTCTGTAGGAGGTACTTATCAACTTGATATCTCATACGTAGCCCGAGCAAAAGGGTTGACCCATTACGATCTATTAAACTCTATGTATCTAAAGGGTATAATTAAGTTGGTAATGAAAACGAAAAAAAAAAATGTTGTTTTCAGATTTCTGTAAACGAAATTTCAAGTTTCTAAGACAACTGGAAGTGCCCTATAGGTTTCTATGGTGAGCAAATTTGTATGAAAGTGATTATGTAAAAAGCAATAACTTTTTTCGAATCTCAATAGAGCTGTGAGTCTTTGTTTTGCTATCTAGCCTAGACTTTTGTAGACCTACAGGTTTATGGATACACACTTACTGATTTTTATAATCTTTTTCTGAACCACTGAATAGGTTTTAATGCTGATTTCGCTATTTATTAGAGAACTCCTCGAAATATCGAAACTATTTTAATGCAAAAAGAAGACGGGTTCCTCTTTTCCAAAGATTTTCCAGTCAAAATTTAAATATTGATTTTTCCCTATGATTTTTTAGTGATTTTCAATCCATCCCTCTTTTATTAAGTTTGTTCGTAATAATATATTTGTTAAAGCCTGACCAGGAAAATAAAAAACCTGCTCATTTGCTTTTATGATTTTTATTTTATGATTGCAACACTCTGGCAGCACACACGAAAAAAGAACACCACACTTTGACAGCAATCGACATAATGACGTTTTAAAGTTGAGGTTGCCAGTAGAAAAAATTAGTAAAAAAATAAATAAGCCTGATTTTTTTACAGCACTACAGGGGCCGTAGACTTATGTAGGAGGTAGGTATTAGTTTCAACTTGATATCGCATACGGGGCCCGAGCAAAAGGGTCGTTATATATAGACACGTGGAACCCTAAAAATAAGACAGCTTAATCCGGTTTATACTACTCTTATTTTGTATTATGTCATTAAATTTACGTTCAAGGGCACTTTTTTAAGTGAGAAAAAACATCCTGGTTAGGTTACTAATGCTTTATTTATCTGTTTACTGATTTTATTTAAATCTATTCCGAACTAGATATTTTAGATATAATAATAATAATATCTATATTGAAACAAACATTTACATATTTTTACATGATCTGTAGTCCCTACACTAGGATTCCCTTTATGCTGTAGGTAACTAGCCTCTAACGCTCAGTACATTTTCTAATAAGTTTAGTTCAATAAAATAGGATTTAGATAATTGAGATACATTTTAGAAATTGATTTTTCAATAAAAATAAAAACAATAAAATAAACTTTTAACAAAAAAATAGCAACCGACTTCAATAGTAACAGCAGTCATTCACTAAAAAGTTAATAATAATTCTATAAAGACCGATGGTACCGAAGCAACACTTTTGCCGACTTCTTTCTTCCTGAAACGTTATGTTATCTAGAAGTCGGCGTTCTTATATTGGTTTTTATGTTGCTATATCGTAGGAAATACGCCGACTTCTAGATAACATAATGTTTCAGGAAGAAAGAAGTCGGCAAAAGTGTTGCTTCGGTACCATCGGTCTTTATAGAATTATTATTAACTTTTTAGTGAATGACTGCTGTTACTATTGAAGTCGGTTGCTATTTTTTTGTTAAAAGTTTATTTTATTTCACATTTTTTAGTGTTGCTGGGTTAAATTGTGAAATATGGGTAGTTCTTGCAAACGTGGTTTTAATATGAAACGAAGTTCAAGTAAGTATAAGTAGCTATGTTTGAGTAGCTTCCTGCTATCAATCTCGAGTTATGTGCTGTCATTCGTTAAAGAGTTCCACGGTGATGAAGCCAAGATCGAAGGTCAGGTGGGTACACTGGCAATTTTCAAGCAATGCACTGCAATGAGCACCATAACACAAACTGATTGCCGCAATCCAAAGTTATGTGCTGTCATCCGTTGAGGAGTTCTATAGTGATGAAGCCAGGATCGAAGGTCAGGTGGGTATTCTGGTAATCTCCAAGTAATACCCTTGAATTAGCACCCTAACGCAGTGATTGCCGCAATCTCGAGTTATGTGCTCTGATCCGTTGAGGAGTTCTATGGTGAATATGGTGATGAAGCCAGGATCGAAGGTCAGGTGGAAGAATGATGATTTTCAAGTAATACCTTGTAATCAGCATCCAGGTACAAAGCGATTACCTCAATTTCGAGAGGTATGCTGTCATTTTCTGAGGAGTTTCACTGCCTATCTCTGAAGACCTTCATCAGATCATGACCAAACCCAAAATGGGACCTACCTGGAAGTACACTCTTTCAAACAAAAAAAGAATTGTTCAAATCGGTTCAGAAATGACGGAGTTATAAAGTAACAACGCCAAAAAAAAAAAAAAAAAAAACATACAGTCGAATTGAGAACCGCCTCCTTTTTGAAGTCGGTTAAAAACAAGACACTTATGTACACTTTCAAACTTATCTAAGAAACAACTTATTGTATTATATAATTGTGGTGTATGTGTGTGTGGTGGGTGTGTGAGGGTGCAGTGTGATTATGTGTGATTGTCTGTAAGGTGTACGAAAGAGGATGTGCAGGTATGCGAGGGTTTGGATGTGATATAGAGTTTAATAGATCATAAGTGCCAAGTTAAGTTGGTCCTCATAACTGCAAGTGAATTATTTACCATAGTATTTTCAAGGCCCCGTGCCGGTATTATGTGGTACCAGAAATAAGCATAAACTGGCTTTCCCAAAAATCAGACTCGCCAAGTTGGGTACCTCTTTCATGACATGCTCGTATAAGATTTTACAACAAACTTCCAAAGGAGGTCTTTGCCAGAGAATAAGTTTAAACTAATAAAATAAGTATAATAAGCAGGGCCTATTGAAGAAGGCATATTATAAAATAAATGATTACTTAGATGATACTCAAGCATTCGGTTATGATAGTGATCTTTGTCATAGTAGTAGTTAGTATAATTTCCTAACTTATGTTATGATTTCTCTAGAATTTATGTTAATTAGTTAATATATGAAATGACTGTAAAAGCAGATGGACTATATGGGACAGGTAGACAAAGGTATCTCGTAACCATATTTGAAAAGCTTATTCAGTCAATGGTTTAGAACAACTTTTACTATGGAACAAATCCTGTATATCGAAAAAAAAAATTACTCGCTTCATAGGAAAATGCACCCTCGGAACGTATGGAAGGGCAGATTTTTTTTTGAGATTTCAGGGTTGACCCCATATTAAAAGTTGTTCTATTCCATTGACTGAATAAGCTCTTCAAATATGGTTACACCTTTCTGTTACACGTTGTATATATTGTTTTGCCTTCATAACATAATTTTCTCCTGTCTTGTATTTTTATCTCTTTATTCAATTAAACTATAGGCTTACTTTTTACAATTACTTGTACCTAATTAATATTATGAAAAAAAAGACATGATCTTGTTAAGTTTCTTGCCCTTCTTTTTAGCACGACTAATCGAATGGGCGGAGTTAGGCATATATTTATTATATGTATTGCATACATTTATATTATTATTTTATTCAAGTATATTTTTGTTATTAAATTTAAGTAAACCCAACTTTTATTATTTCCCCATATTATTATTTATGACATAAAACTATTACCTAATTACTTATATTGCATTAAAACTGACCTGTAATAAGTATGTTATACCTACATTACATAAATAAATATATTTCATTTCATTACAGAACCCTTTGTGCGTGAGTCCGACTCGCACTTGGGCGGTGTTTTGTTTTAGATTTGTCTTATTGTTGAAATCTACTTTTTATTCCCTTGTTTAAGTGTTTCTCATGGTTAAATAAGCGACATAATGTTGGTTTGCACACTTCTGTTTATTTATGCTAACTATGAATATGGAAAATCACAGAATACTTATTCATGAATAATAGTAGATTATGCATAAAGCAGTGTCTTACATCACGGGCGACATATTGAACCCTGAGCGTAACGAGGGACTCTAGAGTTAACTCCTGAGCGTAGCGAGGGAGTTATATAGAGTCCTGAGTAAAACGAGGGGATCAAGCTGCCCAAGACAAAGACAGGCTTTATTCCAGAGGAGCATACTCTACTTTTCACACCTTCTGCGAGACAATAAAAAGCTCGACATTTTTTATCAACATTAATAATTCAATAAAATTCACTGACAATCACAGCACCAAACACGGTCTTTTGTTTCACATTCTTTGTAAACGCTTTTTTTCTTTTTGTTGAATTCCGCTGGTGGCCAGTTTGATTTTCGAAAAACCTCTTTACAATCCCATATGGGCATTTGTTTTCCACGAGTTTCCACACGAATTTGACGTTCCAATATTTGACTTTCATTAGAAATGCCGTTTAACACGCGTTAGAGTGAGATAAATAGTGACGCTATTTAAAATGAGTTGGAATGAGATAGTAACGCAGTTAAACGTGGTTGAATGAGAGAGGCATAATTGATATAGGCTACAGTGAGATAGATAGTGACGTGGTGCATTCCTTCTGAGAATATTTGTTAGTTTCCACTTTTTGTAATAACAACTTTGGTAAAAAATTTTTGTAAAGAAATTTTTGGTCCAATTTATTTTCCCGCAAGTGTAAAACCAGCTCAACGGGCGAAAAATATTTAAAGAATGGGTAATGGTGGCAATTAACCGTCACAATATTATTATGTATCTCTAAAGGAGTGTCTGAAATGTTCCGTGGGTCAACTGATAAATCAAACACTCAAAAAAACACTTTTAGCCGACCATAATAAATTTACGTCCCGACGTGATAGCAAGTAGGATCAATGCCGTGTGACGATGATCGAAATACACTAATAAATTAGATAAAATAAAATACGTATTACTTTTGACCCTGCCTCGTCCACTCTATTCGTATTTTTGCTATGGTGACGCGAGCTTAGAGACCGGGACGAATTTCCCCCCGCGCGCTATCGTAAAATAGAATAAGCCACGCCCGGAACTGGTTTTTGTTTTGGCTATGTCATACTCTTAAATCACTGTAATCCCTAGAGATTTTCATATAACTTTATATCCCTTGAGATATAATGCGTTACTTTACGTTGAGGTTGCATGATATGTAATTGGACATTGTCGAGCAGCGGGCCTATTGTGTATCTCTAGTTGCCTTCTGGACTGGGTGTCTATCATCAAAAACATAGATATACTATCGAATTCCGATGTCCTAAAGATATTTTTGCACTTGAAGTGACGACACAGATTGTTAATAGTTCAATACCCACTAAAGGCAATTTTGAAATTTCAGTTTTTAGCTATGTTTTTGATGATAGGCACCTCGTGCAGTTGGCAACTAAAGATACAGAATAGGGGGGCAGGTGGTGTGAAAAATACATTTTATAGTCAGACAGACAGAATTCGTGGAATCCCAAGCGATAAGCAAATTGCTCAGAAACATTATTTAAGGGGCTGCACAATGCTAAAATTCAGTCCTGCTCTAACGGTTTTGTTTTTTAACTGTCTATCCTACTCTAATCAGATGCCGCGCACGCAAAACTTCAGTTATTTCGAAATCGCGGCTACATTAAGACCTTAACTATAATTTTTGTATGTAATAAAGATGGCTTTTTCTAGTAAGTATCTGCGTGTCTTGGTTTCGTTTCAATCGGTTTTGTATTATGGAAACTGAATCGGTGTTTTCGTGAAATTCATGCTTTACTAAAAGTATTCTAATTAAAAGAAGATCGCAAGTATGTTTATTTATAAAGTGTACTTAATAATTGTCTTGAGTTAAAAAACGCCATATTTTTTCAAAATTTTTACCATCTGCATTGACGGAACTGAATCCAATGCAAAACTGATGTTTAGTATGGTGGAGCCCCTTAATCATAAAAGTACAACTAAATAACTTTACACTTTTAGTAAATTATACACAAAATACTTGTACTTTTATTCCACAAATATTTGTGTATAATTTATTGAAGATGATATTCCACCAAGAACCATCAATCGAATCTATCGAATATTATACTTTTAGATTTAAGAGCCAATAAAAAATCCTTTACACTACTAAAATAAAACCAGTCAGGTGCGATTCGGACTGGCGTACCTAGGGTTCCGTAATTCGACAGTTTTGTTAACAGAAAATTTAATTATGTCATTTTGGTTCCGAAAATTTCTCAACTGCTGTAATCTTTACGTAAGCACATATTACCATGATTTTTTTCATATTTTTCGGTCCAACAGTTTTGGAGATAAGGGGGATTATACAGTTTTTGTGGTTTTTCGAAGATTTCTCGAAATATATGCAAGTAAATATCAAGTAAATAAAAGAGTCGGACTCGCGCAAAACAAAACGACAAAGGGTTCCGTAACACCGCACAATACGAGTAAGGAACCCTAAAAACATTATTCTAGGTAAATAACAACAATATAGAGTAACAGCAACATTACGGCTGCAAAAAACAAGGCGGTAAAATGGTAGCGCAAGAAAAAACAATTCGACACCCTCCGAGTACAATAGTAGTAAGTGTACGGGCAAGCCGCACATTCTGCTGCGTTGGCTGTTTACTTAGCCGTCGTCGATCATCGCCCTAATTTCATCAGTTCACAACCGGTCACCGTTCATACCGCGTGTACTCATCAATCACTCATCAATATCAATTATACTTACGTGTGTTTGTCCAATAAATTCATAAAACTATCAAAACTTATCATTTATCAACCCCGCGATCGGTGATCGTACATGGTCCTTCGAACCGATTTTGAATCAGGACCTCGCGTCGCGAATTTAAAAATCAGTCCTGTCAAAAATCAAAATACTTATCAAGTATCTATATCATACTATCAAGTGAACTCTTATCATATCAAGTGAATTATCATACTATCAAGTGAACTCTTATCATATCAAGTGAACTATCATACTATCAAGTGAACTCTTATCATATCAAGTGAACTATCATACTATCCAGTGAACTATTATTATATCAAGTGAACTATTATTATATCAATTGAATTATCAATCAAATACTATCAAGTGAACTATCATTATAGCAAGTGAATTATCAATTAAGTGGATCATACTATCAACTAGCAGCATATCAAGCGTATCAAATCATCCGTCGAGGGCTTGAATGACCTCAATCAATCAGCGCATCAGCATCAATCAGCATCAAGACTATCAGCATCAGGGTCACTCAGAATCAGCATCAATCAATATCAGCGTCAGCAGAGCAGCACCGAGTGCAGTAAAAAGCTCAAAACAACAAATCAAGTAAGATCTTTCCATTTATTCATTGACTAACTTATAATTATCAACATGGAGGGACAAGATCTTTTAGATAATCAAAAACTTATCAAGCAAGAGTTGGAAAAACTCCTATCAAACTTTAAGAAGGATCCGAAGGAGCGGAAATCTTCTGAAGACTACTTTAAAAGGAAGCTCAGTACCCTCGAAAGATACTGGGACGACTTTCAAGCCAATCACAGTAAGTTATATCAGTTTGAAGTGCGAGATGAACCTTACTTCACGAATAAGGAGTACAGCAAGGTTCAACAAACTTATCAGGCCACAAAGAATATCATCAGTTGTGAATATGAAGAGTATATGCAAAATCAAGATAGGTTCCGTGGCGATACCTCCGAAGGAGCTAAGGAGCAGAAGCAGACTCCACGTCCACTGCTGGTAAATCGAGGACAAGATAGCAAGACCGAAGAGTTGCTGCGCAAGCAATCCAGCAATTTTAAAGCTTTTATTAGGACTATTTCAAACATCGAGGTGTCCTCAATCAAGGAAAAGTGGGAGTTCGAGGACGCATTGAAATCTCTGGAAACGCGTTGGGGAGCAGTAGATTCACTCCATTGGGAGATTGACAGCATTTTGGACGGTCATAATCAAGAATATGAAGAAACATTCTCCCAAAATGAACAAAAATACCAAAATATCAAAAAAGCTATTAATCAAAAGTTATGGGCCGTCGCTAACATGGAAAAGGCGACGCCGAGAATGACCATCCCGGATTTCCATGGGAATTATCATAAGTGGGTTTCCTTTAAGGACCTATTCGTGGAAGCAATCCACAACAATGCATCAATGTCCAACGCTCAGAAAATGCAGTTCCTTAAATCAAAATTAAGAGGAGAAGCGGAGGCTATCATACAGCACTTGAAAATAAGCTCTGACAATTATGAAGGTTGTTGGAAAATATTAAATGATAGATTTGACAACACGAAGCTTATAGTAAATTCGCATCTAGACCTTCTTTTTAATTTACCCATCATGAAGCAACAATCAGCTGAGCAAATAAAGAGACTTCACGACACCACTAATGAATGTCTTTTTGCGATAAAAAACCTGGGTGCAAACATCTCCACCTGGGATCCGTTGATAATTTATATTTTACAACAAAAACTGGATTCAGTCACCAACGATGACTACGTCAGATCACTGCGGAACCCAAAAGCTTTGCCTAGCATATCAGATTTCATGAACTTTCTGAAAACGAAGTTTACATCGTTAGAATCATCTCGTTATAAGCAGGACAAGAATCGGCAAAGCCCATCAGCGTCGTCACCAAGTAGTAGCAAGTATGAATATCAATCAAAATCAAATTTCCGTCAGAATGATGAAAATCACTCAAGAAAATTCTATAATAATTCTACACAAAAATCATACAACACGGGAAAAGGGTCCGGCAATCGAAAAAGATGCGCATATTGCAATAACACCGATCACGCCATATTCTTTTGCAACAAGTTTATGGAACTATCAGCGGAAATGAAAAGGAGGTCAATAAACAATTTAAATTTATGCAAAAACTGTCTCTATAATCATAATGGAAAAAATTGTTTCTCCGAAAAAAGGTGTAGAAAATGCAACGGTAATCATAATACGCTGTTGCATGAGGCTTTCGAGTGCATGTCGAAACCGGAAAAAGTGACCCGAAACAGTCACGTTTCACAGGAAAACATTTCAGAAATTTTATTGGCGACTGCAATCGTCAAAGTCCAGGCAAAGGACGGAATTTATCATAATTTGCGCTGTTTAATTGATGGTGGATCTCAAATTTCGGCAATTAGCGAAAATGCAGCGCAACTGTTGCAATTACCGCGCCAAAAATGCAAAGGCGTTATTTATGGCGTTGGATCCAAGGAAAATAGTTGCAAAGGCCTTATCAATATCAATTGTTCGTCAGTAGCAACACATTACACGTTTAACACCGATGTTTATATCATGCGTAAATTGATAAACAATTTACCAAATCAATCTTTTCCGGAACCTTCATGGTCCTATTTGAAAAATATCAAGTTAGCTGATCCAAAGTTTTACAAAAGTCGCCCTATTGACATGCTATTAGGGGCCGATGTTTATTCATCAATTATCATGGGAGGTATTATCAAGAAAAATGATATACTGCCGATTGCACAACAAACGCAGTTAGGATGGATATTATCAGGAAATGTAAAATCACTACAATGCAACGTCATTACCAACAATGTAGAGGACCTTCAGAGGTTTTGGACAGTCGAAGACATCGGAGAAAAATCAGAATTATCAACCGAAGATCAAGAATGCGTGCAGTTTTATCAACAAACAACGAGAAGGCTAGACGACGGACACTATCAAGTCCGAATACCTTTAAAATCACACGGCCTAGAAAAATTAGGTGAATCAAGACAAAAAGCTGTAGCGCAGTTTAAACAAATCGAAAATAGGTTTAAACGGCGGAACCAATTGGCGGAACAGTATAAATTATTTATCAAAGAATATCAAGATCTCGGTCATATGAAAGCAGTGACACATAATAGCCAAAGCGGTTGCTACTTGCCACACCACGCTGTAGAACGAGCAGAGTCATCAACAACTAAATTTCGTGTCGTGTTCAATGCCTCGGCGTTAACTTCAAGCAATATTAGTCTTAATTTTATAATGAAACAAGGTCCAAATTTGCAGAAAGACTTATTTGAACTAATTTTAAATTGGAGACAGTACGAAATAGCATTTACGGCGGACATCGAAAAAATGTTTAGGCAGATATATTTACATGAAGATGATCAAAATTTACACAAAATCATATGGAGGGAATCAGCCTATCAAGCAATACAAGAATATCAGCTAACGACCGTTACCTACGGAACAAAAGCAGCGCCTTTTCTCGCGATGATGACGCTTAAACAGTTAGCTCGCGACGAGGGTCACAAATATCAGTCAGCAGCAAAAGAAGTACTAGAAAATAACTTTTATATGGACGATTTAGTCAGCGGAAGTTACGATATCAAGTCAGCAAAGCAGCTAATATCAGATTTAAACAAGCTTTTGAAGTCAGGAGGCTTTAATTTGCGGAAATGGGCATCAAACAAACCTGAAATTTTCGGAAATAGCCAAGACGAGCAACGGACATTTGAATTTAAACAAGCAGAATCCAACAAAACTTTAGGGTTGCGCTGGAACCCTAAATCAGACGAATTTATATTTCAAATCAACATCAACGACCTATCAGAAAAGACTACAAAGCGAGCACTCTTATCAAACATATCAAGGCTTTTTGATCCTTTGGGCTGGCTGGCGCCAGTTACGACAAAGCTCAAGATTTTGTTCAAAAAGGTGTGGCTAACTGGTATTCAATGGGATGAAGAAGTACCAGTAGACATCAAATCAGAATGGATAAATATCCGAAACGATCTTCAAAATATTAATCACATAAAAATCCCAAGATGGCTGGAAATCAGAAAAAACGGCATCATTGAGCTTCATGGTTTCAGTGATTCATCAACAAAGGCCTTTGCGTGTATAATATTCTGCAAGGTCATCGAAGAATCATCATCAAAAGTTACTATTGTGCCATTAGCTGGTCCTTCGAACCGGATTAGCAGCTAAGACAAGAATATTGTCAGATAGTAAGAACCTTTCTGTGCCCAGGGGTGAGCTCTGTGGGGCTCATTTATTATCAAAACTTATGACGAAAGTGTTGAGCTGCTTATCAGATCATAAAATCAAGGTTTATGGCTGGAGCGATTCAACGGCAGTTCTTGGGTGGATTCAAGGTGAACCAAGTCGGTGGAAGCCCTTCGTATCAAACAGAGTCCAGCAAATAACAAACGTCATGCCACCTGAGTGCTGGAGATATGTGAACTCCACTGACAACCCGGCTGACTGTGCCAGTCGCGGTTTATCAGCAGATCAATTGAAAAATCATACGCTTTGGTGGCAGGGACCGACGTGGTTGTCTTCCTTTAACGATCAAAACGAAAAAGAACGGACTTTATACACCACCGAAGAAGAGCAAAAAGTACCAAAACAAACATGCAATGCTATCAACTTACACGAACGTGAACCTCATATCATCAATGAGATATTAAACAGACATAGCAGCTTCACTCGGGCGACTAGAGTGGTCGCCTGGATACTACGCTTCATATCACGTGATCACCAAAAACAACCTTTCCTAACAATTCAGGAAATCAGACAAGCAAGGATCCAGATTATTAAGGTCATACAACAATCAGAGTTCTCAGATGTAATAGAATCTCTATCAGAGCATAACCAAGTAGATAAAAAGAGCCAAATATCAAATTTAAATCCATTTTTAGATGAAAATCAGCTTTTGCGAGTCGGTGGTCGTATCAAGCATGCAAATCTCAGCGAAAATATGAAACATCCTATCATTATCCCACATAATGGTCACTTAACAGAGTTATTAATTGATCATGCACACAAGATGACGTTTCACGGCGGAGCACGACTCACGCTATCATGGCTTCGTCAGCAGTATTGGCTGATCGGTGGAAACGGAGCTGTAAAGAAAAGATTAAGAGGGTGTGTTATTTGCAGAAAACACGACCCAATAAAGCAATATCAAATAATGGGAAACTTACCTGAAGCCAGGATAAATCCTACCAGACCGTTCTATCATACAGGAGTTGACTACACTGGGTATGTCGAAATTAAATCAAATAAGGGCCGAGGAATTAAGACAACAAAAGGATATATAGCCGTGTTTGTATGTATGGTAACAAAGGCTGTTCACTTGGAGTTAGTCTCGGACCTCACATCATCAGCATTTCTAGCAGCACTGAAAAGAATGGCTGCTAGGAGAGGAGCGCCCCAAAATATGTACTCTGATAACGGGACAAATTTTGTAGGAGCCAACAGAGCATTACAACGTGAATTTATCAATCTCAAGCAAACCTTGGACGAAGAGTTCTTCTCATCAATATCAGAAATGGAGATACAGTGGCACTTCAATTGCCCAACTCACGCAAGTGCCGGCGGCTTGTGGGAGGGAGCAGTGAAAAGCCTTAAGTATCACCTTGTCAGAGTCATTGGAACTCAAAAGCTCACCTTCGAAGAATACTCTACCCTATTAGCACAGCTGGAAGCGGGCTTAAATTCTAGACCATTGTGTGCAATCAGTGAAGACCCCGAAGATATCAACTTTCTGACTCCATCTCATTTTCTATCAAGTGGACCACTTCTCACTATCATAGAGACAGAACAAGATAACAGAACAAGATGGAGATTTACCCAGAAAATATTTGAAGATATATGGAAACGGTGGAAAGCTGAATATTTATGTAAATTATCAATCAGAAGCAAGTGGCAGCATCCAAGGGAAAATATCAAATTAAATGACGTAGTGTTAATTCACGACGATAACATCTTAGCGGGTAAATGGCCTATAGGTCGAGTTGTTGAATTGCACCCCGGAAAAGACGGCTATGTGAGAGTCGTCACATTAAAAACAAAAAACGGACTCATGAAACGTCCAATCATCAAATTATCAGTTTTACCAACAAGTCGGGAAAATTATCATTATCCAAAATTATCAAGGGAGCAAGAAAAACAGCAAAGTGAAACAAACATAAATCATCAGGTAGAAAGAAAAATCGATAAGAGAATCAGAAAACCGAGTCCTTTCTCACTTATATCATTTATAATGTGCATTATTATGATAACCGGCGCACAATGTACATATAACATAACAAAGTTACGCGACCAACAACGAATTCTTTTCGATAAAATATCAAATATAGAGTTATTAAGTGACGAATGGAAATTGGTAGTTTATTACGATTTAAATCCATATTGGCAAGGTACAACAGCATTTGAAAGATATACAAAACATTTACAACAGACTTGCCAAAACATAAAGGATCAATCACATTGTGACGTCATATTACTACAACTCCAACAAGGCTTCTCGGAACTGGAATACTACAATCACCTGTTACTGAGTCAGCATTCCAGTACGCAGACGGGGCATCGAAGCCGGCGCGGGCTTATCAACGGCGTCGGTTACATAGCTAACAAGCTGTTCGGTGTCTTAGATGAGTCATTCGCCGAGCAATATCAAAAGGACATCGAACTCATCAGAGATAATCAAAATCATTTAGCTTCGCTATGGAAAAATCAGACGTCGGTCATTGAATCCGAATATAATCTCCTGAAAAGAATGGAAGATAGCATGAATAAGCAACAAAAAATCATAAATCAACATTTTTTTAAAGTAGACAAAGTTATCAATAAATTGAGCAACGAATTGCAAATTTTATCAAATATCAATGACTTCACCCTAGGGGCACTAACAGCAAGCTCAATGCTCCAGTGTTTGAAGACTATTCAGAGCATGTTACTAGATACGGTAACAGATATTTATCAAGGACGATTTAATTTTCATATCTTAACCCCAGAACAACTTCGACATGAGCTAAGCACGATCTCAAGTCACATATCAAAAGAATCATCCCTTCCAATCAAGAACATTCAAACAGACCTCAAAAATATTTACAAAATTCTTAAAGTCAAAGCAAGAATGACAAACGAGTACCTTCTCCTGGAAATAAAGCTTCCCTTGGTTAGCAGAGATGCATACGAAATTTTTAAAGCAACTGCAATACCCGAGAAAAAAGGTAGAGATATGATTAGTGTGATCCCTGCCGCAGAGTACTTAGCAATCAATTTGAAAAAGGATGCCTACGTAGAAATGTCCCGAGACGAGATCAAAGAATGCTATCAAGCCGACGAATCATTTTTCTGTCATACGCAGAAACCAATCTATCATATGAAACAGGACGAGAGCTTTTGTGTGAAAGATAGAAGATCAGATAATTGTAAGACTGTGACATCTCTTTGTAGCAACATATGGCAAGAGATGCATGCACAGAACCAATATTTGTATTTCTGCTGCGACAAGTGTCAACTAAGGATAATCTGTGAAGATCAACTTTCTGCAGCACAGTTGGCTGAAGCCGGTATAATCTCTATTAGCCATGGTTGCATAATCAAAACCGATGAGTTCACAATTTACTCTCGGAAGCTAGATCAAAGCATAAGTAAAACAAAGTTCGATGTTATATTGCCAGATATTTCGCCAATTAATCATATTATCAACATTACGATACATCCGCCCACAAATGAATCAGACATTAGTAAAGAGATCGGTGCTCAAAAGCAGACTTTGCAAAAAATACATCAGCAAATAGAGCAAATTAAACAAAAAGGGACTTTAGCAAAAGAAATATCATATCACGATGTGCATCACTATACGGCTATATATGGTATGGCATTTGCGATCATTGGAGCAGCAGTATCAATCTGGGTTTGGCGGAGACTACGGAGGCGTCGTAAGCAGGCGGCGGACCCAAGGTCCGCGCCTGCGCTCGCAGCATCGGCGGCGGCCGGGGCTGTCACCACGGAGCAGCCCGCCGCCGCCCACTCAAGCAGCAGTGATAGTGACAAAAAGTGCGCGAATGTTCAATACATCAGACGCAAATGGGCGAGTGCAAGTGTGCGTAAATTTGATGCGAGCACGTCACCTGTTTTTAAAGCAAGGTTCCCTAGTGCAGAAAATTGTGTTTAGTGTATATTGTCATTTTATAATAAATCCGAACAATGGACACTATTTTAGAGACACTAGCATTACATATAAAAAGAAAATGTTTTATCACTTTGTAAAGTACCTCACCTCTCATTTTATCATATCATTAT
This sequence comes from Ypsolopha sequella, assembly GCA_934047225.1. Classification (NCBI taxonomy): domain Eukaryota; kingdom Metazoa; phylum Arthropoda; class Insecta; order Lepidoptera; family Ypsolophidae; genus Ypsolopha; species Ypsolopha sequella. Next base: position 19,591,324 of record OW203996.1, read on the forward strand.
CATCATATCAATAATATAATTTTATTTTGTTTTCTTTTCCCCCGGGAGCATGTACGGGCAAGCCGCACATTCTGCTGCGTTGGCTGTTTACTTAGCCGTCGTCGATCATCGCCCTAATTTCATCAGTTCACAATCGGTCACCGTCCATACCGCGTGTACTCATCAATCACTCATCAATATCAATTATACTTACGTGTGTTTGTCCAATAAATTCATAAAACTATCAAAACTTATCATTTATCAACCCCGCGATCGGTGATCGTACAGTAAGTACTCCGAGTAGTAAGTACAATAATCTGAACAAATTTGAAACTCTTTTTTAGCTGAAACAAATAACGTCAAAATGATGGTACATTTTCGAGGTTTTTAGGGTTCCGTACCCAAAGGGATCAACGGGACCCTATTACTAAGACTCCGCTGTCCGTCTGCCACCAGGCTGTATCTCATGAACCGTGATAGTTAGATAAGACAGTTGAAAATTTCACAGATGATTTATTTCTGTTGCCTCTATAGCAACAAATACTAAAAAACAGAATTAAATAAATATTACTCCTCCGAGTAATAGGCTCCGATACAACAGACATGTTTTTTTGCCGTTTTTATAGATAATGGTACGGAACCCTTCGTGCGCGAGTCCGACCCGCACTTAGTCGGTTTTCATTTAATATTTATTGTATGCCGTCATAGTAAGTAACACGTACTTTGTGTACTCCAGTGACAGACAGACAGAGAGACAAACAGCGGAGTTTTAGTAATAGGTTTAAGAGATATGGGCCGTTAAAGTTTTGAAATTTCCAGCGGGTTGATCTCGGCAAGACGTTTTCGTTTATTTTTTTACTTCTTTTTTTATATTTCTCATTTGTGCCCAATTTTTTTAATCGCTATAGTTTTCCTGTAATTGGCCATGTTTTTCATATTTTTAGGTCTAGGTACCAGTTTTGGAGATAAGGGGGGGGGGACATACATTTTTTTTTAAGATTTCTCGAAACTAGTGCCAGTAAATATAATAAAAGTATATATTTTTACAATCAACTTTTTAATACCCTAAAAATAAACATATGGTATGTAATGGATTGTCATACGAATTTCCTGGACATTGAGAGAGAGAGAGACAGATTGAATTTGATTGAGACACTTCCTAGAAACTTGAAATAACTCTCCACGATGAAGTACTTACCAATATATTTTTGAGAAAAATTATTTTCAACAAGTTAACACGTAAGATAACCAACCTAACCTATTCCTGAATTTTGTAAGATGCCATCTACATTATTGCATTTGAAATTTCTTAAAATTTCATAAGTTGATGCTTTTCAAACGAAATCAAAAAAATATCGACCTTTTTGTCATTTATTTCATATACTTACTCTACTTTACAACAAAACATATAACATAATGATAAAATTTATAACACAAAACTCTTGTATTATTGAATATAAACTATAAAAGTTAAATTACTCTGCATTCTGAAACGCAACATTATCACAGCCCTTTATAGTTCCTATTCCTATACACGTAACGATCTCCGTATTGTCTCTTCTCTTTCTCGCTCGGAGCTCCCGGTATTCCACTGAGAAGTAACCGACGGTGCCCACAATCATCAGTATGAGGAGGATGTACGTTTTGACGCTGGTCCTGAGATTGGGAGAGATGATGTAGGCGATGATGAAGCCAACAGACTCCCAAAGCCGGAAGTTAGAGAACGCAGCCTCCTCTCTGCCGGGGAATAGTGCGCCGTAGTAAGCTGAAACGATTATATTGTACTTGACTAGTTTGTTTTTGTTTATCTGTTTAAAATACACAAGAAATACCTAATAGTGCAGTGGAGAGCACATCAAGCTAAGCTATACACTTGCAGTACTATATTACCCCTAAAGTGAACCATATAAGATAGGTAGAAACAAACATTATTAGGAGTACGGGACTCACCGTGTTTGGTTATATTTTCCCGAATTTTCGGCAGAGTTTCATCTGCCATGGTCGCGGGATGACTCGTGACCATGGCAGATGAAACTCTGCCTTTGATTAAACTCTGCCAAAAATTCGGGAAAATATAAAAACCAAACACGGTGAGTCCCGTACTCCTAATAATGTTTATAATGACAGTGTAAATTTAAAGTCTTCAGGTAGATACAAGTCAGAAATAGGAGATTGTTAACCGATGTTTGCAAACTAAACAATTCACCCGTGCGCCTCAATTATTTCATTAGAGCTACTTCAAAGTGAAAAAGTTCGATCGATTATATGGTTCGGTAAGATATCCTCCATCTCTATTTCACTCTCAAGTCTCAATGCGTGTGTCAGAGATGGACGTATGCTCCGATAATCGATGAACCGGATCTTTTTGGGGATACCGAGCCTTCTTTTAATAACACACGAGTTATTAAAAGCCTTCTTTTAATAACATTATCCTTTGCAATAACATTAATCCTCAACAAATTTGGGCGTTGGTAACATCAGTATTTCCAAGAGAAAGATACGATAATTTAATTAATTTGTTGAAGAAAAAAAAACATCTTTCTTGATAAGCATTGATCTAGCTATACGAGTTCAATGTTTCTTAGAGCCGGAATAACTTTTTTTTGAGAACAAAAACACATAAATCGAAAAGCATAGAATCGATTTAGTCTGATTTCTACTGTTAAGGGTCGGCCTGGTAATAAAAAGCCAGGTATTTAAAATTTTCTGTTTTTGCGAACTTGTCTTTCGCCAGATACTGTACAAAATTTAACACGGCTCTTTCAAAACATAACTTCTTACCATTCATCTGCACCATCCATATGGAGTCCGAAAGGCCCCAGACGACAGCAATGATGTAAATTACGTATTCCTCTGAAGCATGCGGGCGCCACACCAGCAGTGTTATGAACATCGCTCCGTGACTCACGAACGCGATGCAAATGATGGGTACACGTCCTATTACCTACAACACATTATCATACTTATGCAGTGGCGGCGTTAGGGTAGGGCGTGGTTGGGCGACCGCCCAGGGCGCCAGACATCAAGGGGCGTCAGCGCCCCCTCGTCAGTATGGATCACGGGATGGCGCGGTAAAATTTTGTTAAATTATGTTAAAATAATTGGTCATGATTGAAGATTGAAATAATCTTTCCCATGTTTTTTTTTTTCCTTTTTTGCACATGAATAATTTAGGAAACAGATAAGGGGCGCCGTAGAATTCTCGCCCAGGGCGCCGTTAATGCTAAAACCGGCACTGTACTTATGTAGTCTAGTTATTTATTATTGAAGTATGTACTATTTTTATGATTACGACTTTTTAATACTATGGCACTACTCTCAACAATTTCCTCATTGCCAAAGGTTAGTTGGTAGAAAATACTAATTAGTATTAAGCTCGCCTTTGTACGATGATTTTATCCTTTGCAATAAAGAATTTTATTATTATTATGTAGGTACACTTTTCAGTCACGGGCCCACAGGGACCCGGTCATTTGAAAGGCATTCATGGGGCCGAAGCCAACATTGAAGAGGCCTTTGGTACCATTTAATCTAAATGTGAGATGGCTGTTATTATTATACTTCTATCATCTAATAAGTAGCGGTAGCTCCATCGGCAGGACGCTGGACTCTCAATGTTGACATCCGGGCTCGAATCCCGCCCGGTCGAAAATACAACAATGAGTTTTCGATACATATCTTAATTACCTAATTACCACTTGGTAAACCTGCATGCCGCTAAAATACGTGTATTTGTGCCCGAATTACGGGACGGCCCGGTGATGAGCCCCCTGTTACGTTGGGACGTGTAAATCGTTGGTAAAAGAGGGTGTATGAGTACTGATTGTTGTTGCTGATTGACAGATGAATATTCTCAGATGAAAAATTTGTAAATGGATAGATAACTTTAAATAAAACTACACAATATTGATATATTGAACATATTGAACTTTGGGCAAAGAAACAAACGTCCAAATGAAAAATAAAACCGGTCAAGTGCGAGTAGGACCGCGCCCTGAGGGTTCCGTAGCATTTAATAAGTTAATATATTTAAATAATTTAAACAGATTTTGGTGTCGATTCGGTGTAACACGTTTTAACTTATTTGACAGGACTGCCACGTGGCGCGGAGGCGCATGGCGGTGTGAAGTGGTCAGTACCATTCAAGTAATATTTCGTACTGACCTGAGAGTCATTTCGCAACAGGGGGTCCAGAAAGTTAATACATTTTAATGAAACTTTTTCTTAAAGGTATTAATAAAAGGTATTTATTTTAGTTACCTTAGCAACATAACCAGTCACAAGGCAGCCAATGACGTCAGCAATCCCGTACGTCGTCATCACGAAGCCAACGGATCCCGTACCAATGGCACACGATACAAACGACTGGAACAAAGATAATAAGCACATAGGAGCTAAATATGTCATGCAAGATTTTTTGTGTAAGTCTTATTTACAAGATTAAGATAGTCCACATGATGATAGTCCAGTAAATTAAATATTTGAGGTCAAATTAAAAATACACCAATAAAATGACTTCGAAATAATAGTATTTTAATATTGTTGACACTCCGCCCCCCACAAAAGAACATTTTTTTTTAATTCAGCAAAATAATTAGATCATACTAAGGTTCTTCTTGTATAGTCTAATTATAGTGGATATTCTTTAAAAAAAATCAGATATTCTTTTGAATTTTAATTTTTAATTAATTTACTGATATATTCCCAAATTTTCACGCAGTATACATTTAATTCAGCCTTCTCCATACAAGCATTCTTAGATTGACTGGACTTGCATGCAGTGGCGTAGCTTGATAGGCAAAGGCCCCGGTGCATAGAGAAAAAATCGGGCCCTCACCCCCTCTTTCACGGTAGCTTCAACTTATATTGGCCTTCAAAATTATAGATAGGAATAAGAATAGGATACAGGTACAGGATACAGTGAGTTGAACTTATCATTAGTAGGCTTAATACATACGTCATCTCTATGAGGGGTACAATCTCTGTGTTTATATAAAAGAAAATGGGAATAAATAAGCAACGACGCATTATAAAATATTTATTATACAGATGAGATCAATAGATGAGAAAGAAAACGATTTTTAACAGAGTTCCCTGTCCAATTCACAACCTCTTGCGCGCTTTAATTTTTGCGAATTCGTCTATATCTTCACTTGAAAATTCTTGTGAGCAGGGTCGAGGTTTTCTAGCTTCAGGAGCTGGCGAATTGGCTGACCCGCTCTATTCAAAGCTTAGGTTGGAGGGCCCCCTGAGCTCCGGGGCCCTGGTGCACTGCACCAGCTGGCCCTATGATAGCTACGCCACTGCTTGCATGCACTTAGATGGGATTGCCCTTCCCCCTGAATCATGACCGAAGTACTACCTACATTTTGACCAATTCAAAAATTTGACAGCCTAGTTCGTCCACTGCTGGACATAAGCCTTTACAGGACTTTGCCACTCCCGGCGGTCATCCTGGAAGAATTGCCCATACTCACACACGCTGGGCAGGCGGGTTGGTGAGCGTGGTGCCGGAACCCTCGCATCAGTGACGCCGCTGCCCGTCACCAGTCTGTTCCATATAAGGCCCGGCTATTAGGGATGGATATACCGCCATCATCGGTCCCAGGCATGGTGGGCTTCCTGGTTTTTGTCTGTGAGCTGTCCTCTTACTCTCCCCCGAATTACTTCGAGGGGGTCTCCAAGTAAGATGATGGTACCTCCACAGTCAAGCCCGGCATCAGCTCTACCACCTATAGACTATCATCTAACACCTGTATAGTTAATGGAATTTCTGGCTGTTAATTAATGGCCAGAGTTCAAGTTACTATGTCACTATGTATTTTTAAATCAATAAAGATTTTTCATCTTTATTTTTTATACCTACGTTAAATTGCACAAAGATTGCTCCCCTGTGCGAAGAAATCCTGGATCCGCGCTTGTGTTCGAGTTGCGTCACTCACCGCAGTGAAGTCAACGCCGAAGAACGCTTGCTGCATCCCTATGAAGATGCAAACAATGACCAGCAGCAGCTGAGTGGGCTCCACCATCAGTTTCGTTGTGACCGAAAGGAGCGCGGTACCGGACAGGGCGGGGGTCGTGCCGGGTCGCTGCTTCTCCAATCTGGAACACAAAACAATAGAAAATTGAAATATAAACAATATTGCTGTCATTATTTACTTCCATCCAATGTTTGTGTTATATACAGGATGTTGATTTGGTCCACAACTTGCGTGTCATGAATATTAGTATACATGATGCTTATTTCAAAAAACAGAATAAAAAAGTTAATATCACTTGAAGAAGAGCGTGGAGCGCTAGTACTTACCTACTTGGGTGCCCCTCAAAAATAACCCTGTATACATATATTATTAAAATGTTGATGGTCTTGATTGTCGGCACTTGGTGGACCTTATGAAACATCTTTGTTGAAAATTAAACTCTTCTACTTGTCCACAGATATTCACTTTATTAAACTAAACCCAATCGGTTTCGCTTATAAGCATTCTCAGGGGTTTTGAGCTATTACAAAATATTAACAATTAAAGATTGTTTAAATGTTTTACCGAAATCTTAATGTGTCAAACAGTAGATTTCGGTAAAACATGTAAACAATCTTTAGTTGTTAATATTTTGTAATAGCTCAAAACCCCTGAGAATGCTTATAAGAGAAACCGGTTGGGTTTAGTTTAATAAAGTGAATATCTGTGGAAAAGAAATAAATCGAAAAAAAAATTTTTTTATAATATTTTTTTCTTCATCAGTATCGCTAATATAACCTACCCTGTGACGAAAGTTGCTGACCAAAGCAACACCCTATATGTGAACAAACCATCTAATCCCTTGAGAATGCCGATAAGGCGAAACTATTTTGGGTAATAGCGTAATAGTACAAGTGTTTTATTCATTCAAAACAATTGACATTACTGCGTTTCCATAACGTAGGATTATACGTAGGCACAGAACTATTAATAAGGAATAGAATTAATGCCCTGAAAGCCGTAACTGCGACGCACCGATTTGATCAATACGTCAAGACATAACACGCGGGCCTCTCATTTCTAAACCGAACGCGTTAGAACAAACATATTGTAAAAATGGTGTATTGCATCGTGGCAAATTGTTTTAACTCTTCAAATAACGCACATAAGACATACAAAGGAATTTCATTTCACTTGTAAATAATTTAAACATGTATTTACTGTGATATTTACAGAATTAACCTTGCGGTAAATAAAATTTCAACCTTACCATGAAATATTTGTAGCGTAGCTTAGAGTAGCGTTTAAATTAGGATATTTTGTCCATTGCAGGTTATAAAGAGTGTCACACATTTAGTTAGAATATTAACGCCGCAATGTATATTTTTTCAAACATTACCAACCCGGACCTAACTGTGTCATAGTACGGCCGCTGGTCATGGCTTTTTACACACATTGGCACAGTGCCATGACGTGTTTGGTATTTTACATCGAAGTTTCATAAAAATACGGTGTTATTTTGGCTGTATGAAGACGGGTGAATCTATATGTGCGCCGCGTATGTTTACTAACTAGGTAATACTACATTATTCCAAAAAGTGGCGACAGCGGTGCTCGCATAAAATTTGTGTCACGCTATCCCCGTGTACGTAGGTCTGATGACGCTGTTATTATCCTTCATATATTTCCAAAAGTATTTCTGCAATAGAAAGACTTCAGACTTTCTATGTGTTTGCGGTAAACTTACTTCTTTATTGAGTCGACACCAACGGCAACTAAAACACTGGCTGCAGCCATACACGCTAGGTAAATACCTGGAAAAGAATGTTTTCATTATTATATGATTTATTGTGAAAACATAAAATATAAATATATCGTCACGAAATGAATCCCCGAGGGGATGTCAGGTGTTTCAAGTGTGAACTGTGAAATACAAGTCACAGTCCGCACTCGGTACAACCGCGTTTCACCGACGATTATTACGTCCCAACGTGATGAATGGTGAGCTCTATCGCCGTATTTCGGATACATATACACGCTTTTTTACAGCAAGCAGGTTTCCTTACGATATTTTCCTTCACCGTTCAGCAAGTGGTAAGAACAAATACTATGCACATCAATTCCGAAAAATACATTGGTGCATGTCCGACCGGAGATCGAACCTAGATCTCAAGATTGAGAGGCCAGCGTTCTACCCCTGAGCAACCGGCACCGCCGTTTTTAATTTATTGTGCAATCAATCGCTTAGGATACTCTAAATATTAACAGAGTGCATTCATTAGAAATAGGTAGAAAAGATCAACTAGAAACAAATTCGAAGAACACAAATACTTGAAAAAATTCCTCGGTCTAGGATTCAAACCTGCGATCCCCTGCTTACAAGACAGGCGCGTTACTGACTGCGCCACCGAGGTTCTTATCTGGACCATAGATAAATAAAGGAAGGATAGATTGCTCACTCCATACATTAGAACAAAGCCCGCGTAAAACTTATTATTTTCGCCGGTACCTAGTAGTTCGACTTATTATTTTTGATGTCGCTACTATACTAGATAAATTGTGACATACCTAGTGCCATCTATCGAACTGTTGATGAAACGAAATTCGATGTGTGCGTGTGTAGCAACTATACTGCACCCACAAAAACAAAAATTTGCTAGAATACGACAATACGCGACACATGGCATACGATAAATCTGAGGATAAATCGCTCAACCGTGCATGACAGTTGAGTCAAAGAGTAAAGTTATAAAGCGTATTTTAATGCACATATTTATTTATCTATGACCATACCTATACACCGAATTTAATTTATCGTTTCTAGTTTGTAATGCACTCTAATAACATGATGAATAAATACACTTGCACTCGTTTCACAGTTTAAAAGCTAATTTAACCCGACCGGTTTCGGTTTTACATCATCATCAAGGGTTTAGTTAAATGCAATAAATACAATAAATGCATAATTTATTGCACGGAATAACTTCCAAGTAGTTTAACTAAACCCTTGATGATGATGGTGTAAAACCGAAACCGGTCGGGTTAAAATAGCTTTTAAACTGTGAAACGAGTGCAAGTGTATTTATTCATCATGTTATTATCCAAGTTTCACCAAATCACTCTAATAATATTTAGGTATTGTTTTTCTCTATATATTTCAGCAGAACTCTTACACGCAGGGCGCAGATAATACAGCGATTTCAATGCACTTCACAGTAGGCCACAGAGTAAAGTACCTGTCATAGTTTGTATCTTCTCAGCGGGTTGTTCCAGAAAGGCGGCCGCAGCGTCCGCACTCGGAAGGAAGTTGGCGCCGCATATCTGTGGTATCATCGACGCGTTCACTGCAGTGACGGCCGCCGCGTTCTCACCGGACGTCAACACTGTAATGTATTATCGTGCTTATTTCTGATATGGACTTTATTACATTTAACCCGTAAGCTCATAACTGTGCAGGCAAGTCAAGGTCACGGCAAACGTTCAGTATGAGTACTATTTATACAATATGGGTATCGTTGGAAAGCTAGAAAGACAAACAACAATAAAAAAATTGAATAATAAAAAATTGTGGGTTGTTGTTTTTGACCTTAATTTTACGCCCCCCTTAATTTTTTTTATTTATGGTTATAGCTATATTTTTTTTAATATTTTTCTTTTTCTTTAATTTTTTTGTAATATTATAATATTTTAATAGAAACTATGATAGAAATAAATTTCTATGTTTGAACACTTTTGAGATACTCTGTATAATTATCATACCTAATGAAGATATGATATTGCCCCAGACTTGGTTGAGTTGGAAGACCATAAAGAAGATGCCGAGGAACCGCACCAGCAGCACCTCGGCGGACGATTTGCTCACTTTACTTTGACAATCTGAAACCTAACACAAAAATTTACATTAACCATTTGTTTAAAAGAACTATGGTCAAGCTGGATCCGGAGCTCGGTAATTATGAAAATCGATTAAAGTTTACACAATACATAGGTATTTTAATAAGTTGAATTCAAATGTTCTGATTCGATTAATTAGAAAAAGGCGGGTTTTTACAATCCGACTTCTAAACGGCTCTTAATAGTTTTTGTGTCCAAAGAACTGCAATCAGTCGACCTATATAATGGACAAGAATATGTTGAAGATGGCCGGAAAAACTGTCAAAATTCAAGCAATGTTTCTCTGGGAATGCTGTTCAGTATGATCTGCTAGTTTAGCATAGCAAACCATATCGAGCTCAATAGTGCGTGATACTATGCTCTCTCTCCCTCTGTTGATCTACCTCGAGAGGGATAGACATGTTGTATCGAGCGGTTAAAGCTCGATATGGTCTGCTATGCTAGACCCACTGTACAGTTTTTGGTATAAATTTAAAATAGCAGTCTATTTACACGCGGTATATTATTATATTATTTATTAGATCTTTACATATGAAACTGCCGTTTTGTATAGAGAATTTGAAGGAAACTCAATTTTCAGTACTAACATTTTTGCATTTTTTTAGGAATAACAAATCCAAATGATGTAATTTCTTTTGTGTATGAATGAGACAACATTAAGCTAACAGCAACATTAATTTAATTTTTGAAAAGTATCAGCTGTAAAAATTATTACAAATCTTGTGATGGAAATGGATGGCATTTAGGACGAATGTTTTTGAAGATTTAATTTTTATAATCAAACTGAAAATAAAAACAAAATTTAATACGTTAAGACCTTGAAATCAACTTTCAAACAAAAAACAAATCATTGAAATAGCTATTGAATTACAGGAATTACGAACTCATGAATCTGTAAGAAAATTTCAGCAATTTCATAGGTAAAGACCTATTATAATATCAAATGAACTATATTATTATTATATTATAGATAAATTTAATCTGATAACCTTTTCCCTTCAGACAGGGCGTTCTACCCATTTATATCAGAGAGCAAGCTTTTACTAAGGAGAAAACTCAAATCGCAAAAAAATCTGCTTTTAACTGCTTTCTTTTTCTACTTTACCTACTTGTTTTTTTTTCGATTTCATGTTTGGCCCCATAGTAAAAGTTGTACACCTCGCTTTAAGGAAAAATTTTATCATCTTGACATCCTGTTTACACCACTGTTATGTAGTTTCTACAGGAGTTCATGTTTAGATTTATTACCATCTCGTAATATAGAAACTTATACATACATTCTAACCAACATTTTAGAATTTGTGGATACCTATGTATCTATGTATAGATTCTTAGAAGTAGGTAAACAAGTAGTTTGACTGTTTAATTGATCCTCGCAGCGTCTCTCGGGGATAGATACATGAGAAATAAACTTACCATAGACAAATAAGTGCACTTCGCACACCACAACGGGCCTCCTCCGAAGCCCACCAGTAAGCCGGTGGGGATGAGCGTCCAAAACCTGAAAATACATTTTCGTTTTTCATCAGAATCTATCGCATCAATGCCGCGTGTGATGGAAGAAAATAACATACATTCTAAATAAATGAAAAAATAAAATTCTTTTTCTAGGTAGTTAAAACTCCGATATAGCTGGGGCCAGATTCTGGGGCCTAGTCTAATACATAAATAATCGAAAATTCACCATCTAACGAACATTGACAGCCAACATTTTAAACAGTGCTAAAACCGTCGACGCACTGTGTGTTATGGAGAGTATTTTCCGAACATGCCGATTTTATTACAAAAACAGATAGATTGAAACATTTACAACGATAGAGTGGCAAATATGTTTAGCTTAAACGTCAGTTTTTCTTGTTCAAAAGTTAAAAATTGAAAAACCTTTTGAGATGTGGCAATTGACGTCAATAGTTTAGTATTAATGAGGTTTAAGATGGACGAGTTTGAAATTTTCCAAACAATGTTAAAACAGCATTTTAAGTTTGTTTTGAAAAGATCATGACTAATCGTGTATATAATTACAAACTCTTGTTCTATAAATCTTACTAATACTGAACTATTGGCGTCAATTGCCACAGACCAAAATGCTTTGAATTTTTTCATTTCTTTACAAGAAAAACAAAGTTAAATTATGCGCTAAGCGACTAATGTCCTTAAGGCGATTACCATCGCCAAATTAGCAGCTCGATATTTGTCACTACAAATATCAACGGAAACGACATTGAAATAACGTTCATATCAGCGCGCAATGCATAGTGGCTGTTACGACGCTCGCTGCGTCCTTGAAAGGGCGAAATAGGAGAAAATTATACTTTTCACTTGGACGTGATTGTTCGATTGAATAATCCTATGTTATGTTTATAGCTATCAAGTTTATCTATTTATCAAAGCATAAATGAATTCAATCGGCCAAGCCACTTAGGAGCAGTAGGAAATTCAGGCCGAAAAACACCATTTAGTTAATAATTTTTCATGTAGAAGTTTTGGTGGTATGCAATAGAAAAATGTTGCATATGTTGTCTAAGAGCTGATTATTCATAATACATTTTTTCATTATTTTTGGTTTGGCTGTAAACGAGGAGTAGGCTTTAGAAAGTACCCATTTGGCGATAGTAAGGCCCTTAAGGGTCGGCGCTCGTTGGAAATAAGTCCTGCTCCAACGCTTTAGTTTTTTAACTGTCTGTCTCGCTCTTATCAATTGCAACGCACGGGAATCCTCAGATATTTTGACTTTTTTTGCTAAATTTTTGCGTAGCGTGGAAAAACTATATATAAAAAAACCGTTTTTTTTTTCTAACGTTGTTTTATGTATAATTATGGTTCTGAAATATATTATGTCATTGTTATGTCACTAATTGATATACTGATAATGCAGCAACGCTACTCGAGAGTTTTTCTTGAAATTCCTGAATTTTGCGTGGCTTCTAGAAGTTTAGGTCAATTATTTGTTGTTACAGTGCCGGTCGTTGTCGGGCAGTGGACATGGTGGTATAAGCTGACGATACCTGGGATGAAGCTGCGCCGCAATGTACGGCATATAGGTGATGAAGGACGCGGCGATCGCCCACTTGCACCCGATCCATCTGGAACGTTTACAAACACCATACTTTATAATGGGGAATATTTCAATGATTACATACTAAATTATTATTACATACGGCTTGAACACTCACGTGTAATTGTTGTTTACTATATGCCAACCGTTTTACCGATACAATTTCGGCATTATCAAGGCGAGTCTCGTTCTTAGGACGCTCACTTGTATCGGTGAAACAGTTGGCATATAGTCAACAATCATCACTCACTCCAAGCCGTATGTAATAATAATTTAGTATGTCAGCTCACGCGAGTTTTAATGAGGTTACATCCTGGTTTAATTCAAATTCAAATTCAAATAGTTTATTTTGCAAAGCAGGTATATATAATACGCTTTTTACACGTCAAAAGCTTAGCTTTTGCAGATTTTAGTTTTTGTTATCATGGGCGCTATCGGTAAAAACCGTGCTCTCACTCTCGCATGTATGGCGTAGACAGAGACAAGACGACTTTTATGCTCGCGCGCCCGTTGATAGAACAGTTTGAAAATATTTATTACAAAATAGCTTTTGCCCGCGGCTTCGCCCGCGCTGATTTCTTTTGCATTTTACAAAATAAAGTTTTGCAAAATACAGGACAGTAGGCCAGCTTCTTCACCATAAATATTGCAGCTAGCAACCTCGCTATGTAAAAGGACGAACTTTCCCATGTTCGATGAGCAAGCTTCTGTTAGATTTTCCTAAGCAAGCAAGTTTGCAAAGTTTGACTTTCAGAGACCTTTTGGTATTCATTCAACTCATCAAACTACATAAGGTGTACGAGTAACCAGCGGGCCTATTATGTATCTTTAGTTGCTAACTAGACTGGGTGCCTATCATCAAAAACATAGATATACTATCGAATTCCGATTGTGTAAGGACATGTTCGCACTTGAAGTGACGACACAGTTCGTGAATAGTTCGGCAATTTTGAAAGTTCAGTTTTTAGCTTTGTTTTTGATGATAGGCACCCAGTCCAGTTGGCAACCAAAGATACATCATACAGGGGCTGCTCGTTATGTGTTACTAAACAAATAATATCTATCTATATATTATGTTACTTACTCCGATTTTGTTGAAAATATGCTATGTTATTTTTACCTTTGTTTTATGAAGTTGCGATTAACATCACGAAAGACGCCTATTGAAAATGCGTTCAATGCTAATTTTAAGATAAAATAATACCATAATTCTTTATATCTTTGTCCCCTTCATGATGAGAGCCTCGCGAGAGTCTAAATGAGGCATCTTTGCATGACAAGTCAAGGTTACAAAGAGTCAATATTTATAGAGTAGTGAATCTTAGTAAAACGCTCTGATTCACACTCACGCACACAGATGCGTGCTCTACACGCCGCCGTCTAAGTGAAGTTCGGGGGAGTCTCCATTCCATACAAATCTCGGCGCGGCGGCGTGTAGAGCACGCGTCTGCGTGTGTGAGTTCGAATCCGAGCGTTTGTACTAAGATTCACTACTCTATAAATATATTTACTCTGGTTACATAGTTACCTACTTACTTGATGACAATAGCTGGTAGAAACACATTAGAAGTGATGAGCCCGGCATAAATGGCGGCTAGCGAGGCCGTGCCAAGACCATCTTCCGCATTAATAGAACTTTGGAGGTTCGCTGCTCCCTGAAAAAACGGAGGTAAAGAACTTAAAGAAGTTCCATTTTAAACGTTGTCCAAGTAGGTACGATTTAAATTTCCCTCGCACCCTTTCTTACTTGTCGAATCTGTGATTTTATTACCTACTAGCCTTTTGCCCGCGGCTCCGCCTGCTTTTATTCAATCTTTGCCCCGCTTTCGACTTGGTGGTTATTTTATCAATACCCCTTGTAAGCCTATATGTTGACCTACTACTATTATAATAAAGAAAACTGCATCCAAATCCGTTTAATGGTTCTCGAGTTAAAACGGAACATACATACATACAGATAGACACACAGACAAAAGTTCCAATAATTGTAGTTTTGGCCTCAGTACAAAACGAATCACCTTGGATTTAAAACGCGAAAATAATCATTGTACAGAAACGAATTTTTGCTACTTTATATTAGTTATAGAAAGGTTATATACAACGTGTAACAGAAAGGTGTAATCATATTTGAAGAGCTTATTCAGTCAATGGTATAGAACAACTTTTACTATGGCGTCAACCCTGAAATCTCAAAACAAAAATCTGCCCTTCCATCCATTTCGGCATAGCATTTTCCTATGAAGCGAGTATTTTTTTTTCGATATACAGGATTTGTTCCATAATAAAAGTTGTTCTATACCATTGACTGAATAAGCTCTTCAAATATGGTTACACCTTGTATTTTTACACATTCACATCAAAACGAACTTACGCTAAAAGCGGTGAACTGCAGCATGAAGGCGAGACTGATAACCAACACGTTCTTGAATGTCCTCCACCTCGAGGCGCTGACCTCGACAGCCTTCTCCGAAACATCGCTCTTCATTGTGTCTCCTCACCTGAAACATACCGGCAATAATCGCATTGGGACATCTGTAAAGATGTTTACCACAACGAAACAAACATCTGTAAAGACGTTTACTACAATTAAAGAATATTAAAAAGATTACAAAGCCCAGACAAAATCTGAAATATATTTATGCAGCAAAATAATCCATCATCGAGTGATATGTAAGAAATTTTATTACTAAAGTATATTTTTTGAATTTCCTTTTATTTTATGGTTCTGTAAAGTATTTTTGACGATCGATCGTGTTGAAGGCTTCGACCAAAATAAAATGAAGTTGAAGGTATTTCTTTGAGAATGAGAATATTTAATTCGTTTTGCACTTCTATACTTCATATACCTATACACTTGATATATACTTATATTTCTGATACTCCGCGGGCTCCGCCCTATGCAGAGTTCAGCCTCCTGCCTCGTACTTGGTAGGTGCTTGGTCCCCATTCTGCTTTTGATGTTATCTATAGTTATATACTGAAGCTGGAAACTGGCGATAGTACTCATGCATACGAAAAAGTTTTACTATAGAACCAATAATAATAATAATAATAAAATTCTTTATTGCACAAGATAAAAATTTCGTACATAGGCGAGCTTAATACTATTTAGTATTCTCTACCAGCTAACCTTTGGTAATTGGGAAGTTGTTGCGGGTAGTGCCATGATGTCAAAATATTATAGGGTACCGATTTAAATATATATGTTACTCAAACACTTAGTAAATTATATTATACTACATGCTAATAAACATATACAGTAATTAATAGGAGATAACAATATTAAATGATAAACTACATATACCACTACATAAATAAATAAGTATAATGGATATATACTGAAGAGAATTTGTCTAAAAACTTAAAACAGATAAAATATTTAATTATTGTGGATCATTCTGTAAATCAAGAAAGTGTTGTTTTATCTTATTCTTGAAGACTGATACAGACGGAGCCTCACGAATGTGTAGCGGCAAACTGTTCCACAAGCGTATTGCACTCACAGTAAAAGAATTTGTATACATGCATGAACTATGCTCAGGTGTACGGAGAAGCCAAGTTTTGCTGGGTCGTTCAATGCGATCGAGGGACGAAAGAGGCACAAAACGTTCCTTAAGATATGACGGGGAACTTGGGTTATGGAGAATACCATAAAGAAAGGTCAAAATATGGGAATCTCTGCGGAACCTGATATTAAGCCAATTGAGTTCAGTGCGGAATTTAGAAATGTGATCATACTTACGCAGTCCGAATATATAACGGATGCATAAGTTGAGAAGTCGGTCAAGCTTATTAAGAAGTTCCTCAGTGAGGTCGGGATAGCATACATCCGCGTAATCTAAGATGGGGAGCAATAACGAATTAACAAGAGTGACTTTGGCAGAGTATGGTAGAAACTTTTGCATGCGTTTAAGGGCATGCATAGACGCAAATATTTTCTTGCTGCTTTCAGACACATGTAAATCCCATGACATGTTATTTCTGATGTGCAAACCCAGACTTTTTACCTCAGTACAGTATGGTAGTGGTATATTATTGAAACAAGCTTGGGGTAAGGTATGTAAGTCAGTTTTGTCCACCAGAGCCTTACTTCCTAAAATTATTACTTGCGTCTTAGCAGGATTGACTAAAAGTCCATACTGCTCGGTCCAAAGACTGATAGAATCAAGATCACAATTTAACTTCTGAACAGCATGAGACAATGAGTCCTGCTTGCAAGATAAATACAGCTGCAAGTCGTCGGCATACAGGTGATAAGAGCTGAAGTTCACAACAGAGACAAGAGTATTAATGAAAACAGAGAATAGCAAAGGAGATAGAACCCCTCCTTGTGGAACTCCAGCTGTCACATCACACCAATTGGAGAATCTATCGTTGACACGAATGCGCTGATGGCGCCCATTTAGATAGGAATCAAACCATGACGCAGCAGAGTCAGAAATGTTAAGAGAACGGAGAATAGCCAAGAGGATGTCGTAGTCAACGCAGTTAAAGGCACTGCTGAAATCAAGTAATGTAAGGAGCGTAAGTTGCCTATCGTCCATAGCTTGGCGGATATCATCGGTAACTTTAATAAGAGCAGAGCAGGTACTATGGGATGGACGAAATCCCGATTGAAAGGGGTTAAGGAGGTTATTCTTGTGGAGAAAGTTTAAAAGTTGGCGATTGACCACTCGTTCAAGCACTTTAGAAAGAAAGGGTAAGATAGATATAGGTCGATAATCCTTGAATGTGGTGGGATTCGTAGTCTTTGGAATTGGGACCATATATGCCATTTTCCATAGGGAAGGAAAACTGCTTGAAGAAAGCGAAAAGTTAATTATGTGTGTCAGAGAAGGAAGAATGGTTTTGAGGATAGGCAAAAGAAGGTCACGGCCCAAGCCATCATGACCCACTGCTTTACTAGGAATCGACAAGATAATTTTTTCGATACTGAAATCCGAAACTGGCTCGAAGGAGAAACTGTTGTCATATAAAGGGGGCGAAGCAAGAAGACGCCTTATCGTTGAGTGTTTCAAGAGTGAGTCAATACTGTGAGGGGGGGATGAGAAGTGTCGATTTAGACCATCAATGTCAATAGAAGAAATGGGCTCCTCCTTATCTTTACCGAATCCTAAGGTCCGCAAAAATCGCCAGAGATTTTGAGGGGAACATTTTTCTACATTGGTGTGAATGTGGCGCCGTTTAGCGTTCCTTATCACCTGGTTGCAACGATTTCTTGCGGCTTTAAACTTGATCCAGTTCTCCTCAGTCGGATCTTTTTTGTGTTTGTATTTAAGTCTATCTCTAGAGGACATCAGTTTGCGAATATTGTCGGTAAGCCAAGGGGTTGGAGCGTGTTTCATTCGTACTGGACGAACTGGAGCATGAATATCGTAGAGGTCTGTGATCAATTTATTAAGTGTGTTGACCTTGTCATCAATGTTGTTTAAACTGTCTAACTGAGACCAATCTACCTTGTTTGCATCAGCCAAAAGTTTGTTCCTGTCCATATCTGCAAAATTACGCTGAAGAATTACTTTAGGCTTGACTTTAGGGATTTTTAGCTTATAGGAAGCATAGATGAGATCATGGTGAGAGTAACCAGCTGCTGTAAACTGGCCATGTGAAGCGATACGATCAGGGCAGGGGGTCATAATAAGATCCAGAAGTGTATGTGAATCACCAGTGTGATGAGTGGCATCAAGTTCTAGAATGGAAACATTAACAGAAGAGGTCAGGGCCTGAAGTTTTTGTGAGCGGTGAAAAATCTGTGAATCAGATGAAGGCAGTAAGTTGGTATTGAAATCACCCATAATTAGAGCATGCTCATAATTAGGCAAGTGAGTAACAAAGAGATCTTCAAGGCTGTCAAAATAGTCAACTTTGGGAGGGGGATATACAACACAGAGCAAGAATTTAACAGTACCAAAGTCAAGTTCAACGAACAAATGTTCCATGGATTGAGTATACTGTGAAGGAGACTGAGAGATGACTCTGTACTTAATATCAGAGCGCAAGAATATGGCGACTCCACCGCAGCCCGCTCCAGTTCGGTCATTTCTGACAAGAACATAGCCAGGGATCGCGACAGAAGTCGAGGGGATAGTGGGCTTTAAGAAGGATTCCGAAACTAAACAAGCATGGATGAGATCGTGATTGCTAGAGAAAGTAGCAAGAAATTCGGAATGATGTGCAGAGATGCTTTGAGCATTGACGTGGCAGATGTTCAAATTCTTTTTAAATGGGGAGAAAGAGTTGTGAAGCAGATCACTAAGAGGAACAGTAGATAATGCAGAATCATCCAAAGCGTCGACATATGAGTCATCAGAATCAAAAGATTGAAACAGTTCAGGATTATGTGAAAGATCCATTATAAATATAATAATATAAATAAAATAAATAGATACTTAAGTATATTTAAAATAATATGAGCTTAAGGCTACGTACAACAATTTCCACATCACCGCCAATTTACTGAGATAAGAAAATGCACAAAGAGAAAAAAAAAATACAAAATAAACAAAAGTAAGTACTTACATTAACCAAATAATTATTTTGAAACAACAAAAGTTATGGTTAGTTGCAGAAGACAGGTAACATTAAGCATAAAATATAAGTTAACGATTTATGTTTAAAGTTGCATGACAACAGAATGAATGTTTTGTTCAAAGTTACAGAATATGATAGGTACTATAAATTAAAATGAAAAATTAAATCTCCGTGAAACACGAAATGATGCGACGTCACTGTCGTCTGTCATGTAGTCAATAAATAAATAAAATTTTACAAAACGAAGGTAAATTACGAATATCTTCTGAAATTTTGTTAGAGCTGAAAGTCTGAAAATCAGTAACTATCACATTATCATTGAAAAGAAACATTTAATTACCAGTGCCAGCTGTGCACACGAAAATATCACTAAGCTGAGAAGAAATCATATTTTGTTTTTTGTACTCGCTGATCTATCCCTCCTGGTCCTGGTATTGAGCTTTCCAGTCCCGGATGTGGACTCAGCAGCAGGAGGATACTTCGCAGAGATATCCAGCAGCTGGTTAATGGACCTCAATCGTTGCTTCACACCATCCTGTAGCTTGAGATAAATGTGGCCGTCTTGTGACCAACATCGGTGAACTCCATACAGCCTACGAGCTTCCTGGAAGACCTGTCTCCTTTGGGCAGTGAGAAACTCACCAATGGAGATATCACTGCCTTTCAGACCAGTCTTGTTGCTCCACACTGAAGATCGAATATCCAGTTTAGCAAACTTTACCAGTATGGGACGTGAACGGCTGTCACTCTGGGGAGGCTTTCCAAGGCGAAAGGAGGACCTGATACTCTCCTTTGTGAAGTCTGCTAGCTTCAGCTTATCCGTCACTATGTGAGACACCACTGTTGGCAAATCTTCATCCACTGACTCCGGAACCCCTCGAAACAACAAAAATTTGCGCCTTCCAAGATTGTCCATGTCATCAACAATCTGATTGAGTGAGGAGAATTGCTCACGCAAGAGAGCTATAGCATCCTTCATGCAAACCTTGAATAAATTGAACTCGCTTGCCAGACTTTCCACAGTGAGGGGTGATTTTGTGAAAGTTGTTGACTGAATCCGGGCCTCGAAGGCAGCCATACCATCCGTGAATTTCTGTTCAAGGTTGGTAATTGCTGTTAGTGGGTCGAGAGCAGCAGTTTTAAAATCCTTTTTCTGGTTTTTGGACATTTTTATATGTTTGTACAATTGTGCATGTGCAGTGATGTGAGGTTATGTTATTTGCAGTGATGCTTTTGACTGTCTTAGTGCATAATAATACTTCTGTTCCTTTCTTCTGTCAACACCTTACTAGTTTTGGATTTAAAGGTATTTATATATGGTTTAAGTAAATAATAAATAATTAGCCAAAAAATTATGCTTGTCACTTAGCACCTACCCACGAGAAAAAACCAACCTTCGAATCGCGAAAAAAAATGGGTAGTATTTAAACGAGTGAATATAAATTCAAATTTAAGGTGTTAAAAATACTGAATACAGCGTACTAAAATACCAATTAGGCGAAAGACTGCGGGTGAATAAAAATTTTGAATACACAAATTTGAGTTGAGTTGAACAGGCGAACAATTTTCTATTTTAGTGACAATTTAATCTAAGGACGTCTCCTCGCTCCGCTCCGCTACGCTCGGCTCCTTATTTTATCTTACATATAAAGCCAAAACGCTCCTCCTCGCACCTATTTTTGACTTTTGGTGAAATATTTTATATTTAATACTTTAAATTCGCCCACTCAGTATTTTTAGTTGCACGCTTTGGTATTTATTCCGGACACTTGAAGTCGCTAATTCACCCGATTAATAATTTCCCAAAAAATAGAAGCTGTTCTACAGAAAACTTATATAGCTACCTACCAGAACAAAATATATGGAACAACTGTTTTTTTTTTTTTTTTTCGATTTCTCGATTTTTTTTTCACGAAATGTTCGTTTATGTAAGTACTATCGCCAGTTTTCGGCTTCCGCAACTTCATTTTAACATCCTGCCCCCCTATTCTGTATCTCTAGTTGCCAACTGCACGAGGTGCCTATCATCAAAAACATAGCTAAAAACTGAAATTTCAAAATTGCCTTTAGTGGGTATTGAACTATTAACAATCTGTGTCGTCACTTCAAGTGCGAAAATAACCTTAGGACATCAGAATTCGATAGTATATTTATGTTTTTGATGATAGACACCCAGTCCAGAAGGCAACTAGAGATACACAATAGGCCCGCTGTATAGTTATGGGACCTTATACTGGATCTTACCTTATCGATGCTTAGCTTAGAATATTAAGGCCGCGGCCTCCCAAATAACGGGGTGGTACTTGGTACGTACGTTTATATTAGGATGTAAGGATCGAAAAATAGAGGAAATAAAAATTTGTAACTCGCTTTATAAAATATAAAGCTTAAAAATTAGCGGAAACAAAGACGTGGAAAAGAACATCTCAATATGTTCTTGTTACCTGAATCTTGCAGATAAAGTCTGATCAATCAATTCCTAGAAAGATTAGATAAACTGATGCGGCACAAACATCGACCTATGTAATATTAATGTAAATTTATCTGATAGTGGCAAATGCTTCAGGGAATTCATTACTTTACTTAAGAGGCAGGTAGTCGCCAACGACCTAGACTCGACCAGTGTCGGTACAAATATCGACAGAAACTATATTGAAATGTGGTGTGCACAGAACTTTTTGCTGGAAAATCAATTAGAAGGTCAAGTATAACAAAAAAAAAGGAAAAATTTACATATCACTTAGAAAAAAATATATTTTTATGACGCTAAGGTAGACAATGAAGATGTTAGAAAATAGAGTGAAAATGTTCATAGTTGACGGTGAATAATGTTGCTTCTTGATGGAACGACATCTTGCAATTAAATAAAACTCCTTGGTACTCGGTTCCACAAATATAATTACGTTTAAATTACCTTTTAAGGGTTTGCTACCGGTTTCGTCGTTTTACGACATCATCAGGCACTGTATAAATGTACATTTTGTAAAACCACGAATTTTATGTGTTTACATAAACTAAACTAAATCAAACCAAATCCTGTTTATGTAAACACTTAAAATGGTTTTACAAAATGTATTATTAACATCTTACTTATCATTTGAATCGTATACAATATTGCTGCATAAATTAAATAAACCTTTAATTTAGTTCATGTACGTTTTTATTTTATTAAATATATTTTTATAAGATTAAATTTGACTCCTAAAAAGTGTATTATGTGTACCTACTTTACAAAATAAACTATTTGAATTTGAATTTGTTACGACGCTCGCTGCGTCTTTGATTGAGAAAATAATACTTTTCACATGAACATGCTTGTTCGATTGAATAATCATATGCTATGTTTATAGCTATCAAGTTTATCTATTACTGAAAGTATAAATGAATTAAATCGACTAAGCCGCATAGGAGCAGCAGGGAATTCAAGCCAAAAAACAACATTCGTAGAATATTTTTTTCATATAGAAGTTTAGCTGGTATGAAAAAGGAATATACTGCATACGTTGTGTAAGAGTTGATAATTCATATACATTTTTTTTTCAATATTTTTTGTTTGGCCATAAACGAGGAGCAGGCTTTAGTAAGTACCCTTGGCGATACCAAGCCCCTTAAGTAATTTAAATTATATTTTCACACCACCTGCTCGAAAATGTCCAATTACATATCATGCAACCTCAACGTAAAGTAACGCATTATATCTCAAGGGATATAAAGTTATATGAAAATCCCTAGGGATTAAAGTGATTTAAATTTGGAACGTCAAATTAGTGTGGAAACTCGTGGAAAACAAATGCCCATATAGGATTGTAAAGAGGTTTGTTCGAAAATCGAACTGGCCACCATAAGCAGAATTCAACGAAAAGAAAAAAAGCGTTTACAAAGAATGTGAAACAAAAGACGGTGTTTGGTGCTGTGCACAAATTATAGAGGGATAGTGCTGTGATTGTCAGTGAATTTTATTGAATTATTAATGTTGATAAAAAATTTCGAGCTTTTTATTGTCTCGCAGAAGGTGTGAAAAGTAAAGTATGCTCCTCTGGAATAAAGCCTGTCTTTGTCTTGGGCAGCTTGAACCCCTCGCTTCTCTCACTCCCTCGCAGTCCCTCGTTACGCTCAGGGTTCAATATGCCGCCCGCCCGTGACGTAAGACACTGCTTTATTCCCTTAGTGCATAATCTACTATTAAAACGAGATTGATAAATAGCACATTGCATCAGTAAATATAATTTAACCACCTGACTTTACCTTTGAACTATTTATTAATTAATGAGGATAAAATAGCTACACATTACAGTTTTTGAATAAACTAAGTCCATTTTCCTTTCCGCCGAGTATTTAACGTAGTCTTAGTCTTAAAATATAATCTCAAATGAGTTTGCTATTTCTATTGCTTTGTAAATAGGATTAGTGTTCCGCTATTAGGAAAGCAAGTAGGAAAACCTATTGCAAAATTTTCCTTATAGGATGTAATAAAGATATTGCAAATAGACGTTGTCAATGAAACATAGTACCTAGATATAGTCTATACTATAAGATCACGACAGATATACAAGGTGAATTTTTGATCATCGTCCAAATTCATACCGGTGGCTTGGTAAGTGATCAGTATCATGGATCAGTAACAATTTTGGTGAAATTCGTAAAATGAAATTTCGACTCCCCATAGTGATTCACTCGGGAGTGGAACTGAATTTCTCTGGGAAGCCGAAATTTCAATTTACGAATTTCACAAAAATTGTTACTGATCCAAGATACTGATCACTTATTAAGCCTCCAGTATAAATTTGGACGATGATCAAAAAGTCACCTTGTATAATATGGTCAAGCTATATTAACTTTGAGCCGACTTTCCCCTTTTAATGACTTTTCTGAAATATCATAAAAGTACTTATGTATATTGATTACCTTTAAGCCGACTTTTTAAATTTGGTTAATTTTTGTGTTTTTAAACCTTTAGGGGCATATATATATGATAATTAATTAATTTACACACACAACAATAATACACAAAAGATAACAAATAACGAGAAAATACAAAAAAAAAGAAAAAAACAGTGTTGACAATAACACAAGAAAACAGATTATGACTGACACATATGTACATAGTTGAGAGAAGAAACTACGGGCAACTTTACAATGGTCCCAGCACATAGCAAGCTTGCTTGTCCTGCCGGACCGTGTTAGATTTAACAAAAATACATTTCCTCGGTAAAACATACAAAAAAAAAATTGAGAAATTCGTGTTTAGATTTTTACAAAAAAGTATAAGTAATTTTGTTTCCATTCATTAAAATTTAAAATGTTTAAGGAATATAAATGAGAAATTACACTAAAATGAGAAACATGCAATATGAAAATACCTACATAATAAATGAAATATACACAATAAATCAATAAATGAAATTTATATTATGGTTACTCGGGATTAATAGTCATTAAGTCCTCGGTATCATATGTATTGTATATGTATATGTCCAATTGTCAGAAAGTCTGGGTTCCATAATAGACTTGTATACTAGGAGAGGTCTGGTCTACGGATGACGGCAATATCATGAGCATAGATGGCAATAATGCTCTTGCCATTAAAAGTACTTTTTTTAATACAGAAAACCAACATTACATCAGTTTTGTAAGAGGGTGGGGTCATTGGATAATGACGATATAAAATGATCGTAGGGGGGGGGGGGGGGTAATATATGGACAGGCCCTAGACAAAAATTCTAAAAATTGTAGATAGTTTTGGCCTCAGTAAAATACTAATAACAAATAACCCATTTCATTTAAAATGTCGCAAAAATTACTTCTTTATAATTAGTATACATAACAAAAATATAATGTGCGCCTTTTACACTTGTCTAATTAGCATGGCTAACAGTAACTCAGTCAGAGAATATAAGAAAGAAAGAAAGAAAATGAAATTTATTCGTCACCAATAAAATACAGAAATACATAAAAATAACATAAAAACTAAACTTACAAGAAAACAATTATATAATATACTACAAAATGTGACGAAAAGGGGCAGACTCAGCATCTGCTGTGAGCTATCGAGCAGCAACACAGCGCTGGTTTTCGGCCTGTCCCTGTACACGCACTAAACTCAGTATTATAAAGTAACTCAGTATTAACTCCTTGTCGTAATTAGTTCCGATATTTTGTGTTTTCTTATTTAGGTTTTTAACTTGGCTCTAATGCTTTCAAAACTTCCAAGATAACCCGCTGCCCCTAGTTCCGACAGTCTTTATTTATGTAGATTTTTTGTTTTTTAAGTTTTTATCCCAAAAATCATATCTTTGTAGAAATCGAAAACTTTTGCAGCCAAGGACGTACCCAAGGGGACCCAGGGGTCCAGCCAGACACCCCCTGAATATTATAAAAAAATAAATATGCCTTTTATATTTTTGTAATTCGACTGACGATGACCACAAGTTGGTCGAAATATATCTCGAACATAATTAATAAGTACTTTTTTATTTATATTTATCATATGTTTAAAATGTTTCACAAATCATATTTACTTTTGGCTCGGGGTCCAAAAACAACCCTATATCAGAGGCGTGCACAGAATTTTTTTCGGAAAAGCAATCAGAAGGTCAAGATTGACAAAAAAAAAAATATGAAAAAATTTACATAACACTTTGAAAAAAAGAAGTTTGTATGACGCCAGGGTAGGCACTGCCTGCCCTAGAGTGAACATTTGCATACAAACTTTTTTTTTCCAGTGCTATTTTTTTTATTTTTTTATTGTCAATCTTGACCTTCTGATTGCTTTTCCGAAAAAAAGTTCTGTGCACGCCACTGATGTATAAATGTTATATTATCAATACATATAATAAAAGAGTAGAACCCAGTGTGTCTGTACATTGAAGAAAAGTAATAAAAAATAGAAAGGGGGTGACTAAAGATGAGAGAACACAAATCAGCGATTTTTAGAATTATTTTCTGTCTGTTTGTTCACGCATATCTCCGAAACCACCGAACGGATTTGGATGCGCTTCTTTTTATTATTATGGGTGTGACCATTTTCAACATATTAGCTATAAGGGGTGTTAATAAAATAACGCCCAAGCCGAAAACGGGGCCGAGTGGAATAAAGGGGTGTAGGGTCGCGGGCTAGGCACATACCTACTATAATACTTTACACACTAACATCTGAATCTATTCGTTCAGTGAGTAATTGTGCGACATTAGTTTATAAATTTAATCGCAGCGTCGCGGAAGCCGGGAGTATCTAGCGAGGCCGAAAAACGAGCATGTGAGGACGAAGAAAGCGCCGATCGTTGTCCTAACATGCGAGTTTTTCGGCCGCGCTAGCTTTGTTTGGGATATTGTCTGTTTTTACATTAAATTGAGAGGGAATGCGAGCGCTTATGTCGTTTGTTTTCTGTAGGACACTCGGGCGAAGCCACAGGCAGAAGCCAGTATAATAAATAAATAAGTTGTAAAGTAGCCGTCAATAGAAATTGTGGACTATGTAAACAAAGCGCCATGTTGTCTTTGTCTATGAATAGGTGAACTATCTAGAGATGGGTAAGTATGTGATTAAAATATGTTAGGTGCCTAATTAATTTTCTTTATTTGATTTATCGCTAAAATATTCTGATGAATCGCTGGTCAAATCGATCACAAAGCTCTCGATAGAATCACACACACGTTTATGTCAAAGATTATGAAGTAACGCTGTCAAAAAAAAATGACGGAATAAAATAGCATCACGAATAAAATAGATTTATATTCAAATATATTCGTACATCACTAATTTTCAATGACAATACAGATTCGATGAGAAAAAAATATGACAGCAATCTCGACGCAGTACAGAATTGACTATCGATTCTATGATTTTCCGTAATTAACTGGTGATTATTGAATATTTCATGATGAAATACAGTGAATGTCTGGTAAGACTTGATGCTTCGTGATTTGGAATAATGTTCAGTGAGACTCCGTGACAGAACCTTGAGAAAAATTGAGAAAACGGTTTGTTTACATAGTCCACAATTTCTATTGACGGCGACTTTACCCGTGACCTGCTACAAAAGTCTAAACACATGCTTGTACACTTTAACATTTATTGAGTATAAACTAGTTAGTTCAGTCAAATGTCAATGTCAACAAAAGTCAAAGAGTTGTAATTTTTTTTCTAAAATTTATAAATTAGTAAAACCACGCAAAACCAAATAATTTTTTGCGGAATATATCTTAGAAACATTTAAATTCATCGATAGCATATATGGAAGCCATTAGTTGACGTGAGGAAGGTGGAAGAAACATACCAAAAACAGAGCGAATGTTGAACTGCATCAACCTCTGGACCGTTTTTCAAGAGTTTATAAAGAAGTCAGTTTCAAACTATCGCCGGTGAAATTCATGTTATGTCGTGATCAAGAAAGATATATTGAAGGCTTTTTGGTGTGCAAAAATCTTTACGAAAGAGATCTATACGCAACTCTTTTATACGGACACATTTTATCGTTTTGTTCAGTTACTTTCTTTTCTCCTGTTTTATTGAATGCCCGTGTTGTTTTTATAATATTTTAGAGGTAAATCTTTTGATAGGCTTAGAATTTCATAGGTAAGTTTATTTGTACGTCAGTTATAATTATCTTTATCCTCTTTTACCTTTTCTTTTTATAATTTGATTATGCGCCTACCTCGACGTGTATCCTTCTAGATTTAATTTACCGTATTTTATAGTTTTATTTATAAGTTATTTGGATTATGTCCCAGTCGCAGACCGCCGTCGCATCCACGAGTGCCGACCAACTTAGCCCGGGAACGTCGCCTGGAGATCACATACAGTGTCCACATTGCCCACACACCAATCTGTTTAAGAGTACAAGAGGTCTTAAAATCCACATTGGCAGGAAACCCAAGCCAAACACGAGCAATGACAATAGCAGTACCGCCCTCATTCCATCCTCAGATTCTTCAGCAAGTATATCTACACAACCTTTTTGGAAAGTATTAAGTTCTTATAAGAAAAACCTACCGCTAGTAAAGCGTATTCCTCGAGGTGCGCGCAACACAGTCGCTGCGTCTCTTTCCACCTGCATCCGTAATACAATAAACAATAACGACAAGTCCAGCTGGGAAAATCTTCTATCACCCTTATCAGACACTGCATGTGACAAAAGACATAGACAGCGGCTCATTGACATATAAAATCAAGCAGAATTGTACAAATCGTTGCAAGCCAGATATACCTGTTAAAGAAAAAAAGGCTCATCATAACTCCCCAGAAATATATGCAAGAAAGTGGAAACGAAAGTTGGGGAGGGTGATATCAGAGGAGCCGCTCAGCTCTTATTCTCCACCGACGTAATAGCCACCGAAACACCGGAAACCCTCTCGGCCCTTCAGTCAAAACATTCATCTCCAGCATCAACAACACGGCTCCCTGATCCACCCCATCCTTCTGATCCTACACCTCAGCCTTTTACTATGCCTCAGCCAACTGTTGATGACACACTGGCTGCGATCATGTCTTTTAAGAAAGGCTCGGCCGGTGGCCTCGACGGTCTATCGCCGCAACACTTAAAAGACCTTGTCTGTGCCACCATAGGCGATACCGGTCGAGCTCTTTTGGCAGACCTGACGGAACTTGTAAATTTAATGTTAGGAAAGGTTTGTGAAACTATATAATAATCTCTGCGCACTAAGAAAGAAGGATGGGGGAATCAGGCCCATAGCCGTTGGCAACACCATCCGCCGTATTGCTTCGAAAATCTGCTGCCGGCACTTATTACCTATATTTACAAATACATTTCAGCTGAAGCTTTTTGTGAGGCATGGGCAAACATTCAGAGTATTATATTCCTTGTTCCTGTCGAAACATGCCAGAAACTGATAATGTCTATGCCACATCGGTGTCAAGCGGTAATTACTAACAAAGGTTTTGCTACTGGGTACTGATTTTTTACACGTATTAAAATGGAGCTGTTAAAGATATTATAATATTGCAGATTATTAGTTTTGTTTAACTCTATTTTTCATTATAGTTTACTTGTCCTTAATTAAATGTCCAGCTACCTTAAAATTGAATACATGTTCAACCTTTGATATTAAATACTTTTTTCTATTTATTTATTCTTTTATTTACAGCCATTTATAGCATAATAATCGGACCAAATTATGCAAATAATAGGTGCTGAGAAATCAATAGGGTTTTATATTTATATGTACATACCCGTTTATTGCTCTTCACTATCTTGAAAGTCCCTAATTAGTTGACCACGACTGTATATAATTATAAATTATCAGATAAATATATTTATAAAAATGTCACATTTGTATATACGAATAATATTTTACTTTTACCTACGAATAATAATTCTCTATTCGTAGACTTTTACATAGAAATTAGCAATAACAATTACGCAATAAGTAAATATTCAAGTTTTATAGGGGAATAATATTCTCTCCACAAAATGTTAAAAGAAATACAAAGGCAATACCAAAAATTTGCCACATCCCTTCCAAACGCAACGACCCATGACCTTTATAGGTTTTCCTTAACAATTATAGGCACGATGTTGGTAATACGACTTATAATTAGCGGATAAAAATGAAATTTATGTATAAACCCGGAACTTTTGAATAGAACATCTAGCATTAAGTATGTTATTGTTACTTTACACAAAGCCAAAACGACCAAGGCTGTTGGTTTAGAAAATTTCCTAATGAATATCTTTAACTTATATTTAACAAAACCTTTTTCATTCGAAAATTCAAGTAAGTTCTATGGTTCGGTTGGTGATCATTGAACCTGGGGCTCTACCGCGTAATTCTCATTTGTATCAACTTCAAGCAAATGCATGCGAAATTCAACGCGTGCAAAAGAGATGGCATGTTAGGCGGGCGTCGTCGCACGCACGTCAAATTTCAATCTCAAGTTGATGTTGATGAAAATGAGAATTACGCGGTAGACCCGCTTGTTCCTGGTCCCTGGCCGGGTCTTCGGTATGGGTTCGGGCGGCTGATTGGATTTTACCTTGTATAATATATATTTTACCTATCATTTTAATCGTAAATATATTGCTACATAAATTAAATAAACCTTTAATTTAGTTCATGTACATTTATTATTTTATTACATATATTTTCTTTATTAGATTAAATTTGACGTGTAAAAAGTGTCTATATCTATACCTGCTTTGCAAAATAAACTATTTGAATTTGAATTTGTTCAGCGTGTTACTACCATAGACTAAGGAATCTTAGGATCTCAGAATAAGGAATACAAATAGAAACCTGGCTAAAATAATACGTGGAGAATGACACCTATCCTTGATTTTCTTACGACATTCTAGTGCGTTAGAGAGAGATGGATATGTATTAGTTTTTTCTTAATTAGGTAGGTTGTCACTAGTTCGTTGCTTTGCTAGTGATGTAACAATGTCGATTTTTGACTACGATAAATAAACCTTTCTGGTGACAACCTCTTGCTTTGGAAGGAGGCCAAGAGAATTAATAGCAAAGTGGTCACTGTCTACTCCAGTGGGACACATGTTATATTGTGTAAATAAGGAATTAATAAAAGGATATCTTTCGTTTAGCATAATATTTTTTATTAAGTACATTACTATATCGTAGGCAGGTAGGTAGATAAATTAAGTCCAAAATTGTGCTTGTTTCTAGTACAAAAAATGCTGTAGCTTGTATCAGAAATACAACCGTAAACTATTTAAGTGGATAATTTTTAAGTCGCCTCTTAACTCAATCAAATAGATGTTCGTTGATGTCGCGTCTTTGTTCAATCAAGGAGGAAGGAATTAATCGCAACAATAGAAATCATAATAATCATAGACTTATAGGATTCGTAATAATAATATTATGTCAATGATGAGCGATGACAGCGCGATTACTACAGAGGTAATTTCTATTTTTTTATTTCTATCAAATAAACATCAACTTATCTTGAATAATAACTAATAACAAATAATGAACGATTAAAATACCTAATAACCTGTAATAAGAAATCAAATTATGCGCAGTTCAAGTCAATAAGCAATCCCAAAATTCATTTCACGATAGAACTACCCTGTCAAAGTACTTTTATTGTCAACCACTAAGTACGAAAATGTCTTGATCTGCGGAATTTCTTCGTGAAATCGATCACGGCAGTAACGTGAACGAACAGGCCTTTCAGAACGATTTGCGAACATAAAAGTATGCACTTTTCTACACCACAGACATCCATAGGTACTGGTTCTGTTGCCTACAATTGAAAAATTATCGAGTTAATATACTATAGTATAGTACAAGCACGTACCTACAAACAAGATTGATAATGCAATTATACATAATTATTTAAAGGTTACCAATGTGTCTGTATCTGGTAAATATAACGTCGGTAAGGCCTGATTTTAAACGTCTCCATTTTAAATTTTCGTTTGGTCCAAAAGAATCCGACGTAAAGTGTTTCGAACAAATATGACTGCTTTTTTTAATCGCCCAATTTGGTCAAATTATTCGTCTAAGCCATTCACTTTTTAATTCTTTCCTTTTTGGAAATCTGTAACAAAAAAATATAGCGATATTTATTCGGCATTATTTTTCTTTTAACTCGCGCTTATCCTTTATGCACGGCTGCCGCGGGAACCAATGTTCGATAGTTCGCCACACGGACTTTAGTACATCACTATGCGACAAAACATAACCTCTCATAGTCGGCAGAAAATCTATATAAAACAGGCAAATATCGGTGTAGAATTGAACACGAGTATGATTTACAAGAACTACTATTATTGTTACTGAGTTTTAGGTATGATCCTGCAACTTATTAACATAAAAACTATCAGAACTCACCGATGAAATGATACCTATTGCTTCATTGTTGTTTTCTTTTCTTCCTGTATGCGATTTACAGCCTTCAATCGCACAAGACATTTTATTACAATGTTAAAAAAACAATCAACACAAACAATAATAAATCACACTTTCACGAATTTTGAGAGGAAGAGCACCAAAATATTTAATTTCTCTCGGTGAAGCTGTAAACTTTCGCAAAATGCAATAGACATTTCGATGCCACCAAATTAAGATGTGATGCACGCAACGAACGATGTTACAACAAAACGATACAATGATGAGATGTATTTAATTTGATGGTATTATAATTTTTAAAATACATCCAACTGACATTTGCTTGGTTCAATCTAGTGACACAATAGGAAAAAACATAAAGTAAGTGCGGTCCGGTGTTTCATTCACTCGTACACAGGAGTAATTTACGTTAGATGAGTACAATGGCTAATGCCCAGTTCTTATTTTAGCCAGGCTTCTATTTGTATTCCTTATTCTGAGCTTAGGATATACGATATACTAAGTCTATGGTTACTACATGTATGCACCATTGACTTAGGATATCCCTTAGAATAAGGAATTATTCTAAGGGATATACTAAGTCTATGGTATGTACAGTAGGTATCAAGAGTATAAATCATAGACTTAAGATATACTGTAAATTCTAAGTCTATGGTATAAATAAACAGCCATAGATAAAGACCTCTTTCATTTTATGCGTACAAAAGGTTTTTAAAAACCATAATCCCGACCAGATAACACTAACACCGGATACAATACAGCTCGTTTATATATAACATGCATATAAAGTGTGTGAAAGGTGTACCGACGTTAATCTACATCATTTATTAACGAAAATTGCGTATTGTTCTTTATTTGTTATCGAAAATTAATAACTAAGCAGGTTAATAAATAATTTAAAAGTGTTTGGTATTGCAATGCTACTATATATTTTACAATAATAACTGTAATTATAAAAAATAAGCAAAATAAATTTTCAAAAATTGATGTTTTCATATTAGATTAATGAAAATTGTCAATAATAATTAATTTATACAAATACTGCCAGGGTTCCAAATTGTTATTGAATTTTAAACACTAATTTTGAGATTAACAGATCAACTTTACTATGATCTGTGGATTATGACTTTATGGTTGTGTATTCAAACATTCTGATAACACAGTCTCATCCTCAAGGCCACGTCCTCAAGGTAGAACCGAATTTTCCGGTCCTCTTAGCCAGGGTTTCTCAAACTTATAGCCCCAAGTACCCCTATAAAATTTCCCAGTCGACTGCGAACCCCTTTCAAACAAATTTGCCATAAAAGGATTTTTATTTAAATATAAAAGATAATACACAAAGTAATGTTGTTAATTAGTTAATGTGAAAGGTGAGATTATTTCTTGTCCCAAATTGAGTCGATTTCCGGAGCGATTTAGCTCAATTTTCGCGTTGCATGCGCGAGCTAGCCAGTCAGCCGCCATAACGTAAATTTTGTCAAGATACAAAATACAAAATGATTTATTTCTCAACTTAATCTTACAGTTTTTACAGGTGGTTGTAGTCCCCTTTTAAGTAAAAGAGATACCTGTAGCAGGAGACTCCGCTCTTCCATGGTGGACAGTAATTATTTTGATTAAGTTCAAACAAACAAATATGTGGCTTATAAAAATAAAATACTTAAAAAAAAAAAGTAAACAAACAGAAATATATATTATGTTGAATGTACGTGTAAGGGTGATGTGTGGAGTGTAGTGAATGTGAGTATTGTTCCCTAGCCCTTCGATGGAGGCCTTGGATCAGTATTTGAGAAAAACTACTAGGGAGGGTGTGTATGTGTATTTTGTCACTTGTATTTTGCATGTGTCACGAACCCCTGCGATCAATTGGCGAACCCCTGGGGGTTCACGTACCCCACTTTGAGAAACCCTGCTCTAAGACGTTGATCAAAATTTTTTTCTTCATGCCCCATCGTCCACAGTGAGAACAGGCAAATTGACCTTCAAGGATAAGGTCAAAATAACACAAGACAGGTTTTGTTATCTGAGCACAAGCCCCTCGCCAAAATTTTATATCATTTACGTGAACTTATTTTTTGAATGTATTTTTTAATTTAATATTTAATTTTTTTTAAATTTTTAATTATAATATTTTGCAATTGTTTACTAAAATTTTAATTTATTGTTTTTTTTATTATTTTTCAATGCATGTGCTCGTAAAGGCCCACTTTTTATGCATCAAAACCGAACAGAAAGTCGATTATTTTGCCCTAGGGCTTAATTATTATTATTTTTTTTTATTCATTTGCAATGGTTGGCTAACCTGCAGCCTTTTCTGTGTACCATAGACGTTATACTTTTTTTAAACCGTTTAACGGCTATGGATACAGTCCTTTTGAGCCAATTATAATTTAAAGTTCACAAGATTATATTTGTTTTCATTTCCTCCAACGTTGATTTCCTCACACTATGCATTGAAAAACGTAGTATGATACACGGGCGTAAAAGCAATAAATTACTCAGTTACGTTTAAAACACTCGCTACGCTCGTGTTTTAAATCGTCCTCGTAATTTATTCCTTTGCGCCCTTGTAGCATAAACTACTATTATGTATGTACGTGTAGATCTATGGTCTCTTATAGATAGTAGGGAGTACTAGGGAGTATATGTATGGATTTGTGTATTCCTTTAGGAATTTATTCATAATTCTATGATTAAGTCCCAAACTTGTCTATATTATCATATATATGTAGCATATGTGCGGGATTGTTTTTTTTAATGTATTTTCTTTAGCAGGTGGTAGAGCTGATGCCGGGCTCGACTGTGGAGGTACCACCATCTTACTTGGAGACCCCTCGAAGTAATTCGGGGGAGTGTAAGAGGACAGCTCACAGGCAAAAAACCAGGAGGCCCACCTTGCCTGGGACCGATGGATGGCGGTATATCCATCCCTAATAGCCGGGCCTTATATGGAACAGACTGGTGACGGGCAGCTGCGTCACTGGTGCGAGAGTTCCGGCACCACGCTTACCAACCCGCCTGCCTAGCGTGTGTGAGTATGGGCAATTCTTCCAGGATGATCGCCGGGAGTGGCAATGTTCTGGAAAGGCTTATGTCCAGCAGTGGACGAACTAGGCTGATGGATGGATGGATGTATTTTCTTTTGGTTTTCTTTCCCCGGTACATTATTATTGATTTTTCAAATTATCTGTCATCATTATATTATACTTAATTATCCATTATTTGTTTGTTTGTTATTATTAATTACTTGTTGCGCGGGTGAGTTAACTATGGGTAAGTACCTACTATTGAAATTCCTGTAAACTTATTCGTTGCCTTTCAGGTTGCGCAGTAAAGTGGCAGGAGGCATTCCTTTTGTAAATCAATTGTTATAGATAATTGATAATTCTACTGGTTAACCATCAGTTGTTGTTTCATACATTTTGGTCGAGTAGATAAGTAATTTACTATGAAACAATTAATTTTATTTTCGCTATTTAGTGGTTGGTTCCATAGTAAAAGTTGTTTGTATGGACGAGTTCTATCACCAGTTTCCGGCTTCCGCAACTTCATCTTAACACCCAGGATATACATATAAATCTAAGAATGACCAGGAAAATAGAAAACCTCGCCATGTTGCGGAAAACGAATAGAACTAATTTCTTAGCAACACTAACTTTAATATATAATATATATCGTCACGACATGAATCCCCGAGGGGGTGTCAGAGGTGTTCCAAGTATGAACTGTGAAATACAAGTCACAGTCCACACTCGGTACACCTGCGCCTCGTTTCACCGACGATTATTACGTCCCAACGTGATGAGTGATGAGCCGTACTTCGGGCACAAATACACGCTTTTTTTACGGCAAACAGGTTTTCTTATGATGTTTTCCTTCACCGTTCAGCAAGTGGATAGTAAGAACAAATACCATGAACATAAATTCCGAAAAACTCATTGGTGCATGCCCGACGGGGGATCGAACCTGGGTCTCAAGATTGAAAGGCCAGCGATCTACCCCTAAACAACCTCCGCTTTTTTCTACCCCTGAGCTACCGCCGCTTTTTACTAACTTTAAAATCATAAATAATAATAATAAATTTCCTTTTTTCGGATAACGAAGATCCATATTTGTTTACATGCCATTTGTTTCAAATTATAATAAATAAATTTCAAATTACAATAATAACTAAAGTCAAACACAAATCATAATAATGGGAAAAAAGTCATTATGTCGATTGCTTTAAAAGTGTGGTGTTGTTTTTTTTGTATGTGTGTTTGAATTTGAGTGTTGCAATCATAAAAGTAAATTATTATTAATTTAAACTAGCAAATTATTAATTCCTGGTCAGGCTTTTCACTCACTACCTCATTAATCATAGAGACTGTAAATTTGTAACTGTAAATTTGGAAGGTATGACACAACGCAGGCACCCCCTAAGATTTTTGTTATACAGTGCGCGCCAATCTTTTAGTCGCCTCTGAATGAGTTAAGAGTGCAAGCTTGCGCAGGTACAGTCAAGGAAACAATAATATGAACGGTTGATTATTAAATGTTTACTATAAGTGGGAAGGTGTACTTGTTGTACCTACCTATTTAATTATTTATTAATTATTTTAGTGCAATCTTAACTACATAAATAAAACGATTAATATAAACACAATTTTCCTACATTGTCGCCTTAAACGCTATAACGTCCGCGAGGCATAACAACAACAATAAACGTTAACAAACTAAATCAACAAAATTTTAACAAACTAAATCAACAAAACAACAAATAAAGGCAACAAAAACAATAAACTATAACAAACAGATTCAACGATAAACTTAACGAACCATGGAATTTTTTCCTCGAAGGTACTTTTCATGCAACGCGCGCGTGTGTAGAGTACGGACGTAGCACTAACACTAACGCATAGTGTTGACACCTGCTCCCTCGCTCCTGTAACATCTCCCTGACACTGTAAAACGGCTATTGCGTCGCCTCTTGCGGCTATCTTCAGAGGCGACTAAAAGATTGGCGCGCACTGTCCAATACAGATAGCCGTTCATAAATTAACAATTTCGTCGGGTTCCAACACTGACAATATTGAAGTACTTATTATTTATGGTAAGTATTGTATTGTTATTTTGTTTTATGTACACCGCCTTCATGATTTCTCTTCTGACATCATAGGCGGTGAGCCCGTCACATATCTACATGAAGATTTTTATGAAAATCAATTGGCATAGATTAAATTATGTTGAGGTGTGTTAATTCGAACACCATTTCGAGATTTAGGTTTAATAAGCCGTATTTTAGAAGTTTTGGTCTAAAAAACTTCATGATGATGAATATTTCTATGAAAAGGCTGCAACTTCCATTTGCTCTCGTGTGATGTCACTTGAGTAGCGGCTTTTTAGAAATGTGTCCTTTGCTATCAAGATAAACTTATAATAATTTGCTTAAGACTAATTTGACAGCTAGATGACAGATGAGTAGACAGACAGAGACAGACCACTTTTTTATAAGCAATCACGCATCACAATCAGTATAATGTCTAAAATTCTCAAGTAACAAGGTCATCGGAAAATTCTTTAAAAATCATAAAAAAATAATGGTTAATTTATATACCAAAATAATGAAAACTATGTCCTAAAATGGGGTATATTCTCTGAAAAAAAAAATCTTTTAAAAATTAATCCATGGGAATTGCGTTTAAAAATCTAAAAACAGTTGTAAAATTATTTTTTCGATATCTCAAAACATTTAAGGTCTTGTGACGTCATCTGACACGACTTCATACTAAAAGTGAAAAGTATCGCTGTCGCTAACTTCGGTAGTAATAGGAATTTTTCAAAAATTCAAAATGTATTTTGCTTTGCTATAACACATTAATCAGTTAATATAAAAATATAGTGATATTTGCTTACAGGAGACATGTACATTGTTTGTTACCTACTTTATAACTCTTTTCTCCTGTATGTTTTTCTTTTAAATGGTGCACAATAAAGAGTAATAATTTGTCTTGTCTGACAGCAGGATGGCGTATACAATTATCAACGCGTGCGACGGAGATGACATTAGGACCGTGGGAACAGGCCCGCAAACAGGATTAGTTTGCAGGGGGTGGTAATTTCATGCATTTTTTTATTTAAGTTGAGAACAGGTGGTTTACGTATCAACAAAATACTTTTTACCTTATCTGAAACACAGTCAAACTATTTTCGATTTTTTGAAAACAAAAGATTCCGGGGGGGGGTCACGACACCCAAATCCCACCTGTAAACGGGCCTGCGTAAAATAAAGGCTAGTAACAAATAAGTTTTAACTAATGCAATGTTTAAAATCACATACCGTTCGGCCAGTATTTCATCCAAATAAAATATCACAGAAACCGTTCTTATCCAAGGTCGACACTTAAAAAAACCAAGACCGAGTTACAGTATATTTTACGAGTTTGGTGATTACAAATTTTAAATTGTCACATAATAGTTATTTGCAATTATATATTACTAAGTAGAAATTCAAGCGGAACCGTCTTGCCCACGGCAGGCTCACCGAGAAATGATTACACGACACGGCACTCGCAGAGATATGAGCGTAAATGGAATAATGAGCGATCATCTTCACTTGTTAAGACGCTGTCTAGAACACGTGTAGTCTGCGAAACGTGCTTATTTACTGTTAAGAGATTACTGACCCCGGCTGAAGGATAAAAACTAATAAAAAGCATAAAAGATACTATATAATTCCAATTGACTTTAAAAGTCTGGTCAATCAGACGCAACAATACTACTGAGTGATTTTGAACTTAATTGCATTGTCAGAAAGTCTACATTATACAGGGTGCTTGGAAATTCGACCTATTCCTTGAAAGGAGTTATACTAGAGAATCTAGAGATCATTTCCAACAAATAATGCCTATCAACTAGGGGTCGAAAATGATATTTTTTTTCAAGTAAAACACATGGATATTGCGAAAATTACAAAGTAAACAAGGTCTTCTTAACAATAAGACCTTTTATTTCTGAGATTATGGGAATTCAGGGCATGTATTTTTTTTTATAAATGATCACTCATTTATCATTAATCAGAAAAATTACAAATAAGTGCCGAGAGGAGTAGTTATTTTTAAATTATTTGTTTTTGGTTACCAGTCTGAAAGTTTGAAAAATATCTTAAAAACCTAATTTAACAACGTATCCGAACAACGTAATTCGGAGACCATTCATTTTCGACCCCTAGTTGATACGGCTCAATTTATTGGAAATGATCTCTAGTATAACTCCTTTCAAGGAATAGGCCGAATTTCCAAGCACTATGTATATAACGCTCACTGTAGGCATGCATATCAGTGAATATTCGAGGTTTTGGCACATGGTGGAACTTGAAATAGATTATGAACAGAAAATCACTTGTACTATCATACTGAATGGCTTCGCCTTTATGGCATTATCAAAGGATTTATACTTAGATCTTAAAACAATGTTGTTTTCATAAGTGCGATCAATGACACTACACTTTTCGTAGTGAGGGTAATCGTTTATTTATCCGTTTTTGTAAATACCAGCCGAAAACTTTTTTCCTAAAAAGTGGGGAATTTGTATCTCGTGTCATCTAAATAAAATAAAATAAAATAGAAAATATAATTAAATTAGAATTGGTTACGACAAAATAATAACAAATAATTATAATAAAGTCATTAATTTCAAATTATGTTAAAATGTGTGCATGCATGCATATAGCAGTTATCTCAGACATAAAACACAAGCCGCTTAGATAAAAAAGTATTTATCACTTTAAAAGGTATAATTTTCAAAAACAAAACCTATCGTGTGAATGTGCTCAATAAAAATGTGAGTAAAATAAAATAACTGTTTTTTTTATATATCTTTCTTTTCAACTGAAGGATAAAGAATAATAATAAAGCCTCCGAAAAACAAATTAAATCCCAGCGAACTGCACACTGTTATATTATACTGTCTGAGCAGCGGCTAAATTAGTTATCGAAAAATATATTAATTTAACTGTGTAACATCTACCGACAAAATAAATTAAACATAGCAAACTTTAATCTCTCACGACCACCTGGTTTAAATAATGAATCTACGAATAAAAAACAGTCAAAAACAAAACTATGAACCAAAAGTCAAAAATAGAGGTGCGATGACGAGTAAGATAAAATAAGGAGCCGAGCGAAGCGGAGCAGAGCCATATAGTTTTAACAGAATTCATGACATACAAAAAAATGAATTTTTATTCGGAGATCTACGATAAAAATAGCTAACAGTAGTTTTCGGAATTTTCAATATTACA
The DNA here is from genome assembly GCA_934047225.1 of Ypsolopha sequella. Lineage (NCBI taxonomy): Eukaryota > Metazoa > Arthropoda > Insecta > Lepidoptera > Ypsolophidae > Ypsolopha > Ypsolopha sequella. Next base: position 19,631,852 of record OW203996.1, read on the forward strand.
TTCGGTAGTTCTCGTATATTTATTAGCACAGCAGTTTTCGGTAGATTAGTAATTAAAGCAGTAACATTCATAAATTAAACATCCTCATTTTTAATTTATTTTTCGGAGCCTTTATTACTACCCAAAAAAAACATGTCTGCGAGTTTTATATTAGTGTCGATTCGGTGTAGCACTCTTTAAGTTATTTGACACAACTCAACTTAGTTTAAGCGTTTTATTTTAATTAAAACTTAATTTTATCGAAAAGACGAAGACAGGATGCTTAAAATAAGGTTAGTCCTGTCAAGTAAGTTACGTCGTGTTACACCGAATCGACACCATTGACGCAGCATATTTAAGAAAAAAAAAACCCTTGAAATACCAAAGGCAAGCCCTCTTTGAGTAGGATTACTTTTGCCAGACTGAACTAACCAGAATTTCTTCATATTTTCTCATTGTCAATTGATTAATTGAATTGAATGGAAATTGTTTAATTGTTTTGGAACCGCTACATAAACAAAACACACAATTATTGCTTATAAACTCAATTGATAGTTCATAAAATTAAAACACGAACAGGTATTGCCGTGTTTGATAATGAATGCATAAATAACATAAAAACCTATCAATCGAGGTCAGGGCTACCTCCTTGCCATGACAAAGAATGGAACATTCAAGACAATGTTTTATGTTTTTAGATCGGGAGCCAAGGAGAAAAATACTGTCCAATAATTTTGATTGGACATTTGATACCCCCGTCGTTTTATGCAAGCGAACGTTTTGGCACTCCGGGGCCTTATTGTCTTACTTCAACATCTAACGCTATCGCTTTAAAAGGTAACGTGATTCGCTAGAAATGACGTGACACATCATTCCTAGCCAATCACGCGCAACATTGAAAGCAATAGCGATAGATGGTGAAGTTAGACAATAAGCGCCTGGTCTTTCTAGTATCATACTACATGGGGCCGTACCTAAAGTTACGATAATTAAATAAAACCTTAGTGATCGCTGTAATCCGGACGGGCGCGTGAAGCAGCCCGGCGCGGCGGCGGGAGAGTTTGGAGGCAGGAGACCGATACGGGCTGAACATAACGAATTTGATAGCCACGAAGTTGTTTCTCCTTCGACTTGAGGCCGTGCTTTTAAAATGAAGGAAACTTGTAAGCAGAAGAGTATTACAGACCTTTTCAAGAAAATATAAACAAAAGGTGCGTTTTTGAACGCCCGCGCCTGCACTTTAGCCACAGTATGTCTATATACTTCATATTCTCCGTCTGTACTGTCACAAAATAACCACTTACAGAATGTTTACTCCGAATAACTAGCGAAAACAGGCGCACACACACATAGACGCGTACGTACGACGATCTCGAAGATACTCGGGTGAATGCCAATACGAAATTCTGTTTTCGTGTGCGTCTGTTTTCGCTCCGTCGTCGAGTCGACCTTCTGGTTGTATCTATTTTGTGATACTGTGCCTCAGCTGTGTGAGGTTGCTTGTGATGATAAATTTGGGAGCCAAGCCGAGTGAAGCGGATCGGAGCGACGCGACCCCTGTTAACTTTCTAAACATTCGAAAAATTATCGTTTTTCGGTGTATCGTTATCAAGTTAATTTTACATTACTCACCGTAGAATTTTCGCAGTCTTGAAGTTTACTCTTCATCTTTTTCCCGCTTTGACGAACTGCTTTGAGATGAAAAATTCCTAATTCTTCCGACGACGGTGTAAATAGACCTGTAATGAAAATATTATTCTTGGTAGGTATGTGAAAGATGGCAATTTTTTTATTGTATGTATACTTTACATTTTTTTCAATCATTTACGAGCACATAAAGTAAAGTTACTTTAATTATAAATACCCGAAATGTATCTTGGATTCGATCATGATGTTTTATAATTTTAACATTTTTTAAATCAAGATTTTTTTATTCGCTAAGTATTTTTTTTTTATGCAAAAGTTATTTAAAATTGCAAAAGTTAAAAGTATTTATTTAGTTATTTAGGTGATTCTCGCAAACGTAGGTACCTACAAAAAAGAACCAACAAAATGGATGGTTACCGCAAATACATTACAACGAACCACAAAACCAAATCATTAAACAGGTAAATATGAATAAAAAACAATATATCGTGGTTTCTCATAATTTTATTATATTATGATGCTTAATAGAACGTTCTGAGAGCTAACTTGTAGATATTGTATAACCATCTCCGAGGCAGTAACGTTGTCCGATCAACTTTCAATTGCAATTCAACATTACACCTTGCCCTCTACCAATGTATTTGGTACATATATTACAGAAAGGAATTCCTTTGCTATATTAGTAAATAAATATAAAGTAGCCCATGCATAATTTTAAATTATTAGAACGAATTTATTAAAACAACATTAACTAACTACGAAGACAAGTTTCTGATGACATGAACGATTACCAACATTTAATCAAATCTATTAATTTCAGGGCAGTTTTTCAATCATAACATAAACTGAAAGATGGTAGTATACTTATCGAAGACTCTATCAATCTGTATCAATAAAAAACGTGTGTCACTTCCATTGATATCACTTATGGGAGGTTAGATCAACCGCCCTTAGTGCGTTATAGTTATAATTACAATAGTCATTTCATTATTAATATAAAAGCCTAATTTGCTTCATTAAAAACCATATGTTTATTAATCCTAAGCTAAGCATATCGTTACATAAACATTCAATTATCTATTTAGAATGATGCCTTTGAGTCACAATCCTTTATCTTATCCAGAGCGATACAAAAATAAAAATACAACTCTGCCGTAAACCGTCAGTCTAATTCTCATCATAGAGTGGAGTGGCATCGCCAAGTGACATGGACCTCGGAGAGGTGTTGGTGTGAGGGGTGGACCTCACGGAGGGCGCTCGAGACGATCTGCCCGAGGAGTGTCCGTGCCCGTGAGGCGTGGAACGCGCGTCGTGTCGCGGGGTCGACCTCATGTCGTGACGTGGCGTTGACCGGGAATCCATTCTGGGAGTCCGGTTCGATTGTCGCGGCGTCGACATTCCCTCGCTACTCCTAGGCGTCGATGGCGTATCTCTGACCGTTCTATGCCTGACCCAGTCTTCGGCCGCCTTCTGCCAGTCCGATGGCTCCGTGTACACCGGCGGCATTTGAACCGGAGGCTGTGACCGAGAGTGGCTTTGATGATGTGTGGTGTGTCTCGGCATTGCCGGCGTGAGGAAGTCCGTTTGCCGCGGAGTGGTCGCGAACGGCGTCATGTACGGCGTCTGTGCCGACGGGGTGTATGGAGTGTTGATGTACGCGGGCCCGGGTGTGTGGGCGGGGGTGTGGAAGGCTGGCGTGTGCGCCGCCGGCGTGTGGTACATACTCGACATGCCGCCGTGCGGTGTACGCGCCGCGGGCGTTCTCTGAGCGGGAGTCCCGCTAGGCGGCGGCTCTCTGAAATGCTCCTTGAACCATTTCAGTAACCCGCTCAAAGAGTCGAACATTCGCTGCCGGAACTTGTACCCCTCCGGCGATACTGACACGTACTCGTGCCTACATCTCGAACTGGGTAAATAGGACAGTAAAAACCTTCCTGGGTAGTTTTTAGCAGCGGAAATAATGTAGTGGATTTTGTTAGGGTTTTTAGCCTTGTCTTCCTTGAGGATTTCTTCGGCTTTGTCTCGGATTCCTCCTAGAGGTCTGTAGTATTTGAAGGAGATGAGGTCACGGGCGTGGCCTGCCATCGGGGTCACGTGACGCGCGATGATCTCGTCTAGATCTTCGAACTCTGACCCTTGGATCCAGAGACTTCGACCTGGAACAAATAATACTCATAAACACTAGTTTTCGACTTTTAGATATTCGACCTTTCCGCGGCATTAAGTACAAGTAAAGTATACCTAAAGAAAAAGCGTTTTCTTTGCCTTCTTCTCGCACGTCAATGTGCTGGTAGATGCCGTCTGCAACCTTCCAAGTGACGGTCAGGTGGTCAGCTCCCTGGAGACAAAGAAATACATCTTAAAAGACATTTAAGTCATGCTTTATAATCGTTTAAAAAATCCATCATGTCTCACGGCCAGACAAACACGTTTCAAGGACGGTTTTACAATTGTTTTTCACAGTATGCATGGAGTAAATTTAAACATATTATTTTCTTAAGAGCTGTTTAGCATCCGGATTGTGTAAAACCCGCCTTTTTCTAATGAATCGAAACAGAACACTTATATTCAAAATTTGCTCAATAGTCCCTCAACAAAACCTTATTTATAATCTATGTTTGTGTTACAGACCACTTACCCATTAGAAGTCTTAATGAGGGCAAACCTTTTCGCCAACAAATCAGTGCAATTTCACTACTATACCAATGTCATTTCCGCATTACCACGCAACATCCCGGCAATGGCGAAAAAAATTCTCACTTGTCCGTGGTTGATAAGGGTAATTGGTCTGTGTATTGTGTTAACTATCATCGTAAAGTTTCCATTTTGCGATGACAGTATAAACAATAAATAGGTTTTGTAGAGGAACTATTGAACAAATTTTAAATTCATGTATTCAGTTTTGATGTATTCATGTATTCTTCCAGGATGACCGCCGGGAGTGGCAAAGTCCTGGAAAGGCTTATGTCCAGCAGTGAACGAACTAGGCTGATGGATGGATGGATGCAATTTTGATTAATTACAAAATGGCGGGTTATTTAAAATCCGGCTGCTATACGGCTCTTAAAGTATAAAATAATTAAAGTAGTAATGTGCTTATTGTAATTTTCTTGTGGTAATTTTCATAATTACACAAATTTTACATAAGAATATGAATACTAGCTAACTTGCGGCAAAGAAACAAAACCAAGGTTAACAAACTAATAAGATAATGTCCATTATTTCTATGGTTTTATTTCACAACAACAAAAAATTAATAGACATTTGGTTTCAAAAGAAAAGACTTGCTTATGAAGAACGGTTGTTATTATTTTCATGACTTATAAATACAGATTAGAATTAAGATAAATGCAGAGCGAAGGCGGACTTATTTCTGAAAGAAATTTCTTCCAGTCAACCATAAATGACACAGACGAAGAAACATTATACATTGGCTTATTGAAATTTAAAATAAGTGCATAGTGATATAAATATGTATGTAACTATAATAAATATAATAGTCAACATACACTACTAACTTAAAAGTATACCTAACAACCTATAACGGTCTAAAAACTAAACAAAGAGTAGGTACTAAAATAATATATATATATATTATATGTATTTAAATATGATATACTACATAAATACGTACGATACATACATACTAGTAGCTAGCGCTGCTGAGAGGACAAAAAGTGCTTCTTCAGGAGGTTTGCGCGTGATGACGCCTCTTAACTTATAGAGGAATAAACAGTCAGATTTTTATGGTTATCATAGAGACCTAAGGATTACTAGACGGAAACACAAGATTGAGGCGACATACCTTACTGCTAGGCCGCACTATGACCTCTCCTTGCGCCATGTTCTCCATCAATTTCTCCGCTTCCGCAAACGATATATTGTGGAAGGCCGGGTGCACTATCACTCGCTTCACGTACTGCATTCGTTCTTTGTTTTGCTTGTGTTCTTTGTCCTTCCGTAGGTCTTTGTCCTCGGCTTCTTGGTCGTAGTATGGGTCCTTCGCTGGCCTGTATAGGTAAATAAAGAGATCGGCGAATGAAAAAAACACGGAAGACACATTCTAACGAAGTGTAATTTATACTTTTATTTAAGATAAATAAGCTAAAATTTAACAGGAGCGATAACTTTATGGATATGGAAGAGCGTGTCCTTTTAATACAGGTGTACTTCATTTTGAAAGTGTCATTCGAAAATGGCACCAGAGACTGAAAAGGGCAAAAGGCTCATGATTGGTTCGTACTGTTGTCATGTGACACTAAGCCAGCCGTGATTGGCCGACTCAAAGACACAGTGAATGCTATTGGAGCCGCCGCCGCCATACAAAATTGTGTTCCAACACATCATCGTGGGGTCATTTTTCGGCTTTAATCAGACATCTATGTTTTTTTCGTTCACTGGACGAAATAGTATAAACAGAATAGCTAAAAGACATTTGCATGCGACAAAGTTGACGCATTTGTTAAACTAAAAATAAATGTCTGCATACAATTTTTGCATGCTTATCTGATCTTGCTGGTTTAGTGTAAGAAGTTTACATTCGTAACTTTCGATTTCCAATAAATTAAGTATATTATAGAAATTTTTTGTTATTATAATAAACTTTTCTTACGTTGAATAAACATTTGAGTCTAGAGTCTCAATATTTAGATATTTATATTTATTTATACATCCCGTTTAATACAATTAGGCCACTGAGACAATCAATAATCGCCTCTCATCAAAAGCTAATAAAGTCTTTGCCATTTACCTAATTATGTTGCACGAGTTGTATATCTGCACAATGTCGATCATAGCAATCATAGCAAGAGACAGGTATACATAAATTTGATTTATAAGTAGCGCTATCTCACTCGAGACGTACACCCGAATGTTTGATATTTGTTTCTTGGTGCTATATATGTCCTAGCATTGAAATTGTAACAATAAGCTTCTTATGACTGACAGTACCGGGAAAAATTCCAATCACACATACAGGTCGCGGCAAGATTTTTGACCGCTCGGCGAAAGTGGTGGGGGACTAGCGCATGTGTTTATTCGCGCACAAAATTACTAAGTGCGATAGAGAAAATTGACTAGCGCAGTCAAGGTCAGACGTCAAAAACCGTGCCGCTACCTGTAATATGCAAGTAGAAGAGATAGTGAGGAATTCTACTTTTTGTATATGTATGTAATATATACATATACTAATGCCTGTCTCCCAAAGAGGTAGGCAAAGACTACAGATTTCCATCTGCTACTATCCTGACACACCTCTTTCGCCTCTTCTACATCCATCAATCTAGTCATACAAGCTCTTCTATTCCGGGTACTTTTGACATTGCCCTTCTGCAATAAGTCGCCAATTTAATATCTGGCCTGAACAGACCCGGGCTACGAAGGCTAGTTGATAATTTACCCTTCTACTTTCCAATATTATGTTTTGACGCTCACCTCCACTCGTGGTTCTTATCCAATAAGTCCGAGGACTTGGACGAACAGTCCACTGAGAACCTCTCGACATCTATCTTCAGTATCCGACAGTGTACGGTCTGCCCGACACGGACGCGCTCCGTCGGATCCGACACGTGCTTGTCCGACAGATTCTTGATGTGTATGTAACCGGAGAGTCCGTTGTCGAGCCGGATGCGCACGCCGGTAGCCTGTCCAGGACATGCGCCCGCGTCGAAATGTTGCCATACCTGGGAATTAAATTGCCCACATTGAAAAAGACTACGTGACACAAAGTAGAACTATTTTATGATTATTAAAAAGTAACACTTTTGAAAAAAAATCTTAATATTTATTACTCACCTCCGATAGCTCAGGAAAATCATTCTTATGACAGAAAGGACATTCCCACAAGCCAGTCTCGTCATTTCTTACTGGATTCGCTTGGTCCAACATTTCCCTTTGCGGCTTCCTATGCGAAATCCCGATTACCGAAGCCAAAACCATTTTACCGACGAAGAACGTATCCGGCGACTCTTTAGTGAGAATGTCGAACATCTCTTCCTGCGTCGGCGAGCGATATGGCACTCTGAGGTCCTTATACCTAGAGTTCAATTCCGCCCGGATATCGTAGAGAGTTATGCTCTTATTACCAAATCCTTGCCTCTCTAATTCTTCGGCAAACGCATCCAGATCCAAGTCTTTCAATCTTTCGGGAGCCTCTAAGATCTCTTCTAAAGCGCCGGCTGGGTTGGCATCTTCGTCTTCGTATTCCAAAGCATCAACAGCCATCTTTCGGGCCCATTCGTACGTTTCCGGATGCACTCGGGAGCCGTCCAGAACTTCGATGTACGCTTCAGTACTATCACCCAAGCTGTTCGTATCGATTTTAATGAAACCCGAGCAGTTGATAAAGACCTTCGGTCCCATGTGGCACACTGTGACCAGCTGTGTCCTGTTTTCTAGCTTCTGGTTGGTTTGCTTGAATAATTTCATTAGAGCTTGGGCCTTCCTCGGTCCTAGACCACAGACAAACTGTAACAGCTCCGTCCCTCGACCTGTCAAGACCGCTTCGTTAACGTCAACTCCCACTTCGTTGACTCGATTGACGAACTCAAGTTCGATGCCCTCGAGTAAGTCTTCCTTAGCGATCTGGTCTTGTAGAGGGTGGTACCGGAGACACAATATCTCCTCGTCGGGACCACAGAGTTGGGATATTTCCATGAGAGGGTCCTGTAGGAAGCGGCCTTGGCAAATTGCTTGACGAAGTATATCTGGGTACTCTCTGAAGTCGATCTGTGGACAAAGTCGTCATGTAGGTAAATGTTATATTCATGATGATTTTAACGGGGCTTACCACAAGTTACGAAAAAAATATTATTATTATAACTCTTCCAGGGTTTTTCAAAATGAGTGTAGTTCAGGAAATGTAATTTGCACTGATGAATGGGACGGCTTATCTACTGTGTCATTAAAACAGTACACCTATTTTCACAAAAAATCTAAATGTCTTGATACATTAACACACTTGAATCCACCAGTGAATGTTTTAAAATTTAATATCCTTTTACTATTACGTACCCTGTGTGGGTAGTTGTAAATAAAAATGTTGGGTATACAAGTAACCCTTTTACTTATAATTCTTTGAGTTACTTCTAAGATAATTAGATGTATTAACATTAAGCTCTTCATAGTTCATAGATAGCTGTGACCGTGAGTCGTGACTTACAGGCACGTGCCAAGTTAATTAGAACTTGTGCAAATTATATTTCCTGAACTATACATCGGTAAGCCATATAAATAAATTCCTTATGTTTAGATGAAACGGCTAGATCTAAGAACATGAAATTTGGACTATAGGTTTCTTGTATAACGTAGAAATCCGCTAAGAAGGGTTTTTAGGGTTCCGTACACAAAGGGTAACCAACGGGACCCTATTACTAAGACTCCGCTGTCTGTCTATCCGTCTGTAACCAGGCTGTATCTCATGAACCGTGATAGTTAGACAGTTGAAATTTTCACAGATGATGTATATCTGTTGCCGCTATAACAACAAATATTAAAAAACAGAATAAAATAAATATTTAAGGGGGCTCCCATACAACAGACATGTTATTTTTTGCCGTTTTTATAGATAATGGTACGGAACTCTTCATGCGCGAGTCCGCCTCGCACTTGGCCGGTTTTTTAGAGAAACGGTATCCACGCGACCAACTCTGCGGTTCGTCCGCTAGCTACATGTAACAATGATGCACCAGTACTGACCCGTCCCCTGTTACTGTTGCTGTATATCTTGCTGATGTGGTTGTCCGCGATGTCGATGGGTATCCGCGGGAACTGCTCGTCCTCTATAAGCTGGGAGACGCACTCGGACACGTCCGCCTTGATGTTGAGAGCCTCGCGCGACTCGCCGCCGATCACGATCACGTGCGGCTTCTTGCGTAGAATGAACCTGACGGGTGTAGAATACATTGTAACAACCATATACGTAAAAAAAAGTTCATTTATTTGAACAAACTACATTACGCCTTATAAACTACAAAATAATAAATTATGGAGGCAGTTACACCAATTGTATGTTAAGGTTAGTAATAGGGAACGGCTATTAGTAATGTGCCCTGGTTTACTCATTAGTAAAAACTGTACAGAGTCCACCAGTCTCTTCGTATTTAAAAAGTAGATGGAGCTAAATAAAATTATTCACAAATCAGTATTAATCTATCCTACACCTGGATATGGATACATTAAATATAAATCAGTGTTGCATAATTCAAAACAAATAAATAAGTAACTAAGTAGGGTAATAGCATTACAAATATTACTTAGAATACAAATCAAATATTAATGTAAATATATATGTGTGGGATATTATATATGTGTGGGATATTATACATGTCGCAGACCCAACTAACCTCATTTATCGAGCCTAGTCGGAAACGCCAAGTAGTTTACTTGGGTGAGGTCGATACAGCGATGATAGTTTTTGGTAGTCTGACGTTTTGGTTTGTCGGTGAAGTCTGTCTGCCATGACAGGATTCTGTTGGAGAACGCCGGGACGAACGGTCATTGCTTTGAGGGTGCGTCGCTGTATCGAACTTACCGCGTATCTCGACCAAGTAATCCGAATCTATCCGTCTGATCGTTATCGCCATGTCTGACACACCTGACAACGAACCCTCCTTCCCGTCCCCGTCATACATATATATTTTAATTATTATTTTTTGTAATGCGGTGTATGTAGTATAAAATAAAAGATCGGTTATGGAGTAAAGAAGGCGAGACCAAAAAACTTGACAAGGGCAGGTCGCTTTTTGTAGTCATCTGCAGAGCGTGGAAGCAAACTTAAGTAAATTTTGGCAGTTAGGGAATTGTGTATTAAATGACCACAAGTATGATGATAATATGTAAGGGAAGGTTATGAATAGCAGAAATTCGCGTATTTGTTATCACTTTAAATTGAATCCGTAGGTATTCAAAGCAATAATGTGATTAAATGCGATAATTTTTCCCACCTATTTATATACACAACTGTTACGTGTTAGTTATAAAAAGGTAAGGTGAGTACCTCTTTCGTAGGACATGGTATAAGATTTTACAATAAACTTCCAAAGGAGGTCCTTACTTTGTCAGAGAATAAGTTTAAACTGTATATTAAGCAGGGCCTACTGAAAAAGGCATATTATAAAATAAATGAATATTTGGATGATGGTGAAGCATGGTGTTACAGTGATAATGATAGTACGTTATAATTTAATTAAATAGTATAATTTCTTAACTTATGATTCCTCTAAGGTGTAAACATTAATTGATTACAGACTGTAAAAGGAAAAAGACTATATGAGACAGGTAGACAAAGATATATATGTTTTTCTTTTTTTCATTTACCTGAATTCCTGCTGTCTTGTATTTTCTTATCCCTTGGTTAAAGTAGATATAAGTCATATATTGTATAGTATAAGTTTTATGTTGAAAAAAAAAGACATGATCTTGCTAAGTTTCTTGCCCTTCTTCTTAGCAAGACTAATCGAATGGGCGGAGGTAGGCATGTATTTATATATGTAACCTATTAGTATGTAGTATATAGGATGGGATTTGGTCGGCCGCCTGGATTCGTGCTGGGGGCTCGGTTGGTGATCATTGAACCTTGTTCCTGGTCCCTGGCCGGGTCTCCGGTATGGGTTCGGGCGGCTGATTGGATTTTACCTTGTATAATATATATTTTACCTATCATTTTAATCGTAAATATATTGCTACATAAATTAAATAAACCTTTAATTTAGTTCATGTACATTTATTATTTTATTACATATATTTTCTTTATTAGATTAAATTTGACGTGTAAAAAGTGTATATATCTATACCTGCTTTGCAAAATAAACTATTTGAATTTTGACATTGCACATAAACAACAGAATATTTCAACAATAATGTGAAATTTACAATTTCGTGTTTTTTTTTCTTAAATTTTTTACGCGCCCTTACGCCACTAGGTGTCACCAAGTGTTACAAATAAGCATATACAGCATACAGCAACATAGCAGTACCTCCTAAGAGCGACCATGTCAGCCTCCTTGTTCTTCCTCTCGAGCGCGTCCCAGGCGTTATTCCGGTACAAGAGATGCGGCAGTCGCAAGTGGTCGACCACTTCCCCGGCGGCTGCCACTACGCACGCAAACGCAGAGTGCTGGCGGTCTGGGACGTACGCTATTGAGAGCACGCGGAGACCTGAACGTAATAATTTTTATTTTATTATTTATTTACAAAACTGTATTTATAATAAAATTGATATATCGATACATAGATCTAGATACATATAGTAGATAAATTTATTGAAATAGGCGTTACTTTGCCGAAGTCTATCGTGAACTTTTGAAAGTGAAATCAATTTATTTGCCACAAAACATAAAAAAGAAGAAACAGTACAACATAATACAAAATGGCAAAAAGGAGGAAACTCAGCAAATGCTACAGGTTCCAGCAACTTGCATCGCTGATTTTCAGTTTACCCCATTGTAAATACATAAATATAGAACATAAATATAGAACAAAACACAGTGGCAGGTAGGGGTAAAAAAAATATAATAAATAATTCAGAATTTTACCCACGTTATACTATTGACTAAGAAAATAATTAATAAAATAATTAAAATAGAACAAAAAAATTTAATTCGATTCAATTCAAAATCCTTTATTGCACACAAGAATAAAACGTATTACAAGTATCAGTAATCTTACAATTTTAGCAAATTATAATTTTACCAGCAAACCCTTGCTGATAGAATCGATTAAATAAAAAGTGAGTATTTCATAAGTGCATACAAAGACAAAAACTGTTTTTCCCTCGCCTTTTTTCTTTAATACTTATCTTCAAATTACGCATAGTGGTTGCTGCTTTTTTTGGTATATTCAATAAGCAAAATCCCTTTCGAGTCCCAGAATACTGTGGCCATGAGCTTTCCGACCGATTGCGTGCCTTTGAACTTTCTCAGCGGTGCCGCACCCTTTTTGAGCCACCGCATTGACTCGTGTTTGCTCTCAGGGTCGTAGTGACGAACCCAGATTTCGTCTCCAGTAACAATGCGATCGAAAACACTGGTAGGATTTTCACCACAAAGCTCCAAAAACTCTTTACAATCAGTAAAATAGTCCATCCATCAGCCCGTATTCGTCCACTGCTGGACATAGGCCTCACCCATATTACGCCACTCTAGGCGGTCCTCAGTCATCCTCATCCAGCAGCCACCCCCAACGTCCTTCAGGAGCCTTATTTTTGAATCGTTCGTTTTCAATTCACCTGCGAAAGTATATACCCATCTCACTTAGCACATCAGAACTTGTCATTTGCAAGATGAGACAGGTATATATTTTCGCACTTGAATTGAATACGAACGATTCAAAAATACGGCTCCAGATCGTCAGTCCAGCGGGCAGTAAAATAGTATAAAAAGTAATTTACCGTTAGAGGAATCCCATTCTTCATCATCATCGATTCTGGACTCGTAGGGCGCCACCTTCAGCCAGTCGTACAGGCGACGACGACAGCATCTATCGTACGTGAGAGAAAAATGAAATGTATATACAGTCCACGCACACATGGAAATACTGATAGCATTAAAAACAATAGTAGTCACTGTGTCTATTGTCGATCGCTCAAATTCCATAGTGTGACGTAAATATGTCAGGTGTGTGTTTGGTTTATGCTGACAGTACAGCCGAAGCGGGCAGACATTTTGAATCTCAAGGTCTTTTAACTCAGGTTATATCGCTTCCTATACACTGTCTACAATCGAGTCGTGACAAGGGTATACCGTATATGCAACTAGCGACCCGCCCCGGCTTCGCACGGGTGCAATGCTGATACTAAATATAAAACAGTATTTAAGGTACTTAATTGGATAATGATTAATGCTGTATTGCTTAAAATCGCTTCGTAAATAAGCCATTATTTCTCGTAAAAAGTAAAGAATACAAAATGGTTATTGTAGGTTATCCCTAAGAGATACACATATACCATCGCGGACTTTTTTTGTAGACCTTTTTAAGGTGTACAGTACTGTAGTACATTATTTTGATCTATCTCGTAGGGTTCAGTCAGCGTTTGCAATGTAAGCGCAAAAAATGTGTTTATTTACGACATCACATTAGAAACCTCTAAAATTATCAGTGTTTCTCTACTATATTGTGCATGTATTATACATATAAACCTTCCTCTTGAATCACTCTATCTATTTAAAAAAAATTGCATCAAAATCCGTTACGTAGTTTTAGAGATCTAAGCATACATAGGGACAGACGGACAGCGGGAAGCGACTTTGTTTTTTACTATGTAGTGATGTACAGACGGCGATACCAAGCTACCCGCGAGGTTTCGGCATGCGCAGGCGTCGCTCAGCGGAGCAGCACTTTATTAAAGGTAGCCCTTTATTTATTCCTCATTTATATGGATTAAAAGCTAAAAAGAAAGGATCATGCACTTTTGAAAGTATTTGGTATAAACAAAATCGACCATTAAAAACAAATTTACACTGAAATTGTTGTTTATGCTCCAATAAAACAATATCTAGTACAGATACAGTCTTGAAAGGAAACACGAACTTTACTGTTGCATGTTCTTAGTAGACCAAGTGACTATTGATCAGAGTTCACCGTCTGTGGTACCATGCTTTCTCATACATACTGGAACCATAAACTATTTTATCTGAAAAAAATACACGTAGCGCAGAATAAAATAGTAAAGGTTCTGTTTAATTACGACTTCTTTACTCCCACCGAGAAAATATATAAAGAAACGGAATTTATGCACATAAAACAAATTTACAGTTTTAAAACTGGTTATATTTACATAAAAATTATAAACAAAAGTACCAACTCGAAAATAATAATCATAAAAACAACATAAATACAATACAACAAGTGGCAATAACTTAACAACAATATCACCACTAACCAATTATGGGAAGAATAATTTGATGTTTGTGGAGTTCAACTTTACAATAAATTACCAAAGACCGTTAAAGAATCGAAATCAATCAATATTTTCAAAAAGTATGAACTAAAACATGTCACTATTACTGTATAAAATGTTTAACATATTAATACTATTTACTACTAACTTTTACAGTACTCCCAAAGTAAGGAATAATGCGCATACAAATCTTCGCCACTGTTCGGCAAAGTTTGTATTTCCTTACACTTTCTATACAATCAATAAGGTCACGTGGTGCGTCTGGTCGCTCGGCTATAGATTTGTATGCGCATTATTACTTTGGGAGCACTGTAGTTTGTACGCAAGTTGGTTACTGACACAATTAAAAGTTTAAACAAAATTTAGGTATTAATGGATTAGACATATATAAATAATTAGATACTCGTCTTATTATAAGTAAACATTGTATTTCTTCTTTATCAATACATATAATAAAACAGTAGAACTCGGTGTGTCTGTACATTGAAGAAAAGTAATAAAAATAGAAAGGGGGTGACTAAAGACGAGTAATAGAATACAAATCAGCGATTTTTAGACTTCTTTGCTGTCTGTCTGTTTGTTTGTTCACGCAGATCTCCGAAACCACTGAATGGATTTGGATACAATTTTTTTTATTATAAGTAACGCTGTTCGACATAGGGGGCTACAAGGAGTGTTAATAAAATACCGCCCAAGCCTCAAAACGGGGCAGAGTTGAATAAACGCGGGTGCAGTCGCGGGCAAGGCACATACCTACTATAATACTTTACACACAAAGAGTAATTGTGCGACTTTAGTTTATAAAGTTCTTCGCAGCGTCGCGGAAGCGAGGAGTACCTAGCGAGGCCGAAAAACGAGCATGCGAGGACAGAGAACGCGCCCGCGAGGCCGAAACACGAGCATGCGAGGACAGAGAACGCGCCCGCGAGGCCGAAAACGAGCATGCGAGGACAGAGAACGCGCCCTCGAGGCCGAAAAACGAGCATGCGAGGACGAAGAACGCGCCCGCGAGGCCGAAGGCCGCTAGCTTTGTTTGGGATATTGTCAGTTTGTATATGAAATTAAGAAGGAGTGAGAGCGATTATTAAAATTGTTTTAAAAATATATGTCACGTGTTTCACGGGCGAAGCTGCGGGCAGAAGCTAGTGAGAAATAAAACTGAAAAATTATGTAAGCTTCTTAAATACTCCATAAGCAACTCAACCTGCGTAATTTATGCGTAATTCCGCAGAACGTTTTTTTTTAGTATATTTTGTGGTGTCAATACATACTTGAGTACATATTCCTTTGACTC
Source organism: Ypsolopha sequella (assembly GCA_934047225.1). Lineage (NCBI taxonomy): Eukaryota > Metazoa > Arthropoda > Insecta > Lepidoptera > Ypsolophidae > Ypsolopha > Ypsolopha sequella. Next base: position 19,647,667 of record OW203996.1, read on the forward strand.
TTGCAGCAGTACAGCATTGAGTTCTCTCCTTAGTTCAGGCATCACGATCTTTGTGAGTGCTATAGTGACCGCTTCCGTTCGTAGCTCGTTCCATGCTTGCACCGTTGCCGCAAACTCGTCCTAAAAATTAAATATAGTATTGACGTGGTCTTTTACCAAAGGCTTGATCCGCCGATTTGAGGTCGCTCAACGAGCTATGGAGCGGGCTATGCTTGGGATATTTCTGATGGATAAAATCCGTAACGAAGATATGTGACCGACATAGCCTGCCGAATCAGTAAGTTGAAGTGGCGGTGGACTAGCCATATTTGTCACCGACGTGATGACCGTTGGGGCCGTGAGACATTGGAATGGATACCACGTACAGCAAAGCGTAGCGTAGGCCGCCCTCGTGCCCGCTGGACTGACGATCTGAAGGGCGTTGCAGGTGGCGGCTGGATGACTGAGAACCACCAAAAGTGGCGTAATATTGAGGAGGCCTATGTCCAGCAGTCGACGAATACGGACTGATGGATGGATGGAGTATTGAATAATGGACACGTCTCCTGTAGTGAAATATCGGCATATTTTTATAGTAACTGATTTTTAGTTATAGCAAAGCACAACATTTTTTGAATTTTTGAAAAGTTCCTATTACTACTATTTTACGATATTTATCACTTATAGTATGGAATCATGACAGATGACGTCCCGAGACGAGACATGCAGTTAAGCTCACTTTGATTGCCAATAACTTCGTCATTTTTTGAGATATCGATAAAATAATTTTACTACTTTTTAAACGAAATTGATTTTCATAAAAATCTTTATATAATTTGCTTTTCTGACAATTACTGTGAAGATAAATAAAGAACAATAAAAATTGCGAGTAATTGCATAAAGTTGCGTAAACAAACTTTGAATTTGCCGCACATGCATGTTTCATGTTCTAAATAATAGAGATGTCATGGTAAATAGTAGTTGCAAATAAACCTTCTGGTACAACTGCTTCAACTCCTCCAGATAGCTGGCGGAGGTGTTGCCCTCGATCTGCTCACTGATGGACACATCGAGCAGCTTGTCCTCGGCCGCCATCGACAGCTTGAGGAACTGCTCGCCGGTCAGGTCGCGGACTGGCTTCTTCTTCATATACTTCATACTGGAAATATGGAGCTCATTAACTATTGTAAGAAATTATTGTATACAAGTTGACTTTGTGAGGCGTAACGTCGTCGGGTAAACGTCTTCACTCGCCCAGATGAAGGCAGTCTAAATCTGCTGAAACTGGTCGGCTTTCCCGGTCATAACACGTATTGAGGTGAGCCGTTTTTATATAAATCATGAATTATCCTCAAGTCTTATTTTATTCTATAAGGTGACTTTGGTTCATATAGCCAGATTCATACTGGAGACTTTGTAAGTGATGAGTAACAAGGTTTAATGGCCCTTTTTGTGAAAATAGCTAAATAAAATTTAGGCTTCCAGCAGTAGTTCACCCGGAGTTTTTCTTTAACAGGTATAGGGGCAAAACTAATGAATGAATTAATTAATATGTTTATTTATTTCAAAGATTACTCGATCTAAATACATCCCACAAAACCAAGTAGAAATTTGGTTTGTCTGTGATTTTCTCCGTTTGTTCGGAATTTCTCCGGATTTTTAACAAAATATTAAGAAATAATTATAACAGCCAAAATACAACTTTTAGCTAAGAAAAATTATTGTTAACAGTTTGCTGTATGCATTAACATATTTTTAATAATATTACAAAAGTTATAAGGCTTTTCTATAGTCGTGATACCAGCCGTAAATCCCTAAAATAATTGTACCACGCTTATGGAAAATCCAATTATTTTGAAGATACGGAGAATCAACCCTTAAAAGCGTGCATTTGTGCTCGAAATACGGCGATAGGGCTTACCAGCCATCATGCTGTTTAAAGGAGAAAAAAAATACCCGCGCTTTCGTCTTCGCATTTTTATAACTAATTTCACAAGACGATATTTTTGATGGTCATAGTATTGAGTGACTCAATTTGAGTCCAACTGGACATAATTAGCCATTGGGACACTCGTGCAGCCTATAACGAAACTAGCTTGTGGTCACTAAAATATCAAAGAACCGCACAAACATACCCACGTACAGTACCCGGCAGTAAATAATGCATATCGGCTATCTTCGGCTTCTTAGAGCGCCGTCTCTGTCATCGGACTGTTAGTGCTTCGTGCAACAGCGATGAAGCTACACTACGATGTGCATTATTCACTGCCGGGACCTGTAACTGTTTGTACGCATCATCAAAAATCGCACAAAACTATCCACAGTTCTGATAATCCTATTTCAATCTACGTGTGGCACTGACCCGTAACACGGATGGTTCTCATCAATATCCTTCAAGCCGCGCGACGTCGGCTTCACGTTGATGGTAGCGCGCTCGCGCAACGCGTCGCGCAACGTGTTGCGTAGCAGCGGCTCGCGGGCGAGTTGCACGGCACACATGTACACTGCGCGACGAAGAATCTCCTGTGCTGATCCTTGTTCGCCAGCCTGTTGATGAACAATCGCATGTTAAATATGAGCATTTATAAGTGTAATCGGACTTCTCGAAGGTCCATTTAAGCAATTCAAGACTTAGGGCAATGGCTTCTGTTACACGGTGTTGGCTTCTGTTACACGGTGTTTCCTTTTACAGAAGCTAGGGCTACAAACGTTATGATAAGATGATTGTAACAATAATAGTAGTTTATGCTACAAGGGCGCAAAGGAATAAATTACGAGGACGATTTTTCGCTACGCTCGTGTTTTAAACGTAACCGAGTAATTTATTGCTTTTACGCCCGTGTATCATACTACGTTTTTCAATGCATAGTGTGAGGAAATGAAAACAAATATAATCTTGTGAACTTTAAATTATGATTGGCTCAAAAGGATTGTATCCAGAGCCGTTAAACAGTGGAAAAAAAATTATAACATCTATGGTACACAGGAAAGGCTGCAGGTTACCCAACCATTGCAAACAAATTAAAAAAAAAAATAATAATAATAAAGCCCTAGGGCAAAATAATCGACTTTCTGTTCGGTTTTGATGCATAAAAAGTGGGCCTTTACGAGCACATGCATTGAAAAGATATTTTTATTTTTATTTTAATAACGCTTAGCGTTGAGTAGCGGAACTGTTGACCTAAACGTTGTGTTGGTTAAAAATCTGTGGCGTGTGCGACGGGCCAATGTACCTTTGTGCTGTTCAAAATCTGGTTATTCGTAATGAATATCATAATCAATCATTTATACAGGGTGTTAATTTGGTCAGCAATTTCCGTCACATGGTAGGTTATATTCACGATACAAACAATGAACAAAAATGAAAAAAAACATTATTTTTTTTCGAAAATTTATTTACGATGTTTTGGGGGCGACAAAAAACGTCTAGTGTACGAGAGACATGATGAAATTGATCTCGAGTTAAAAGCACTTGTACAGTAATGATGTTATAGTTGTTTGCGTTGCTCAGAGCTAGTGCCTAGAGTCTAGTGTTTCAAGTTTCACCAAGTGCCGACAATCTCAGGTATACATTTTGATGAAATTGACTCAGCACTGGCGGAGCGGCGGCGGGGTGGGGAGGGGCACCCGAGTAGGTAAGCGCTCCACGCCGCAGTTACCGTTTATCAAGATAATTTTAGGACATATAAAAAATGGTACAACTCCTTCAAGTGGTATACATTTTTTTATTCTGTTTTTTGGAATTTGAAATTTTCATGTGACGCAAGTTGTGAACCAAATCTACACTCTGTATATAATAATATATGTATACAGGGTTATTTTTTGGAGGGGCATCCAAGTAGGTAAGTATAACTAGCGCTCCACGTCCTTCTTCAAGTGGTATTAATTTTTTTTATTCTGTTTTGTGGACCAAATCGACACCCTGTGTATATTTATAAACGGACCCTGATTGGCTGAGTGATCTATCAACGGCTGGACGTAGAAACATGAAAGTTGGGCTGTACGTTCCTTGCATGACATAGACATCCGCTTATGGATTTTAGGAAATTTCCACGGGATCAGGAGAAATGGAATCCACGCGAGCAACGCTGCGGGGCGTTCGCTAGTGTACTATGTATATATATATATATATATGCAGGATGCTCTGAAATTCGACCTATTCCTTGAAATGGGTTATACTAGAGATCATTTCCAACAAATAATGCCTATCAACTAGGGGTCGAAAATGATATTTTTTTTTTTAAGTTTTCTTTCCAAACTATGACAGAAATAAATTTCTACGTTTGAACACTTGGCGATTTATCCATTGCAAGGAGATATAAATTAACATTATATCATTGCAGTATAGAAACGCAGAAAGAAAAGTAAATCTGGATGTGAGAAGCTCTGATCCCGGTTCAGAGCTCCTCACATCCAGATTTACTTTTCTTTCTGCCTTTCCATACTGCAATGATATAATGTTAATTAAGTTGGTTTTCTTTCCACTTAAGACCTTTTACTTCTGAGATTATGGGAATTCTGGGCATGTGTATTTTTTATAAATGATCACTCATTTATGATTAATCAGAAAAATAACAAATAAGTGCCGAGAGAGGAGGAATCATTATTTTTGAATCATTTGTTTTTCGTTACCAGTATGAAAGTTTGAAAAATATCTTAAAAAGCCTTCGTAACTCGGAGACCATTTATTTTCGACCCCTAGTTGATAGGGCTTAATTTGTTTTAAATGATCTAGAGATCCGAGTGCTAGAGTGCCGAGAGAGGAGGAATCATTATTTTTGAATCATTTGTTTTTCGTTACCAGTATGAAAGTTTGAAAAATATCTTAAAAACCTTCGTAACTCGGAGACCATTTATTTTCGACCCCTAGTTGATAGGGCTTAATCTGTTTTAAATGATCTCTAGTATAACACCTTTCAAGGAATAGCTCGAATTTCAGAGCACCCTGCAAATCTCGACAATGTCAGTGTTTGCTGTTCTGCGCAGAAATAACGATGTAATACTGACAAAAGGCTGCGCGGCTTCGAGCGGCGGTATGGCTTCCTGTTCGACCTCGTGTCTCTGGTAGTTGTCGCGCACATTCTCCGCGAACTGCTCCGGGGTCAGACCGAACTTCTTCACTAGAGGCTCTGTAACAACGTATAACGAGTTATTGCACAATATTTTGGCTCAGTGCGAATCGTACTCGTGCACAAAGAGTTCCGCGATTGACAATGACAAATTTGTTTTTAATATTCATACCACAAATATAGTATGCGGCGAACGAATCCGATTTATTGATGGTGCAAATTATTTCCAAGCAAAGAAAGATATGCCAATACTGCTTCACATTATTGTTTATATCTTTTCCTAGGTCTTCCGCTCGTTGAGCTCCAACTTCCCTTCACTGGACCAGTTTAAGCTGTTCGGCTCTACTTTAAGGAGCTGTCCTGGCTGGGCTGACTGACCGGGGGGAAGTGCACAATATTCACGGTTGCCGAGAATCAGTGCAGGACTCATCGCCCCCGCCACGATTTTGATTTTTTTAGGTCTTCCGTGTCCTCTAATCCCTTTTATTAAATGTGTGATAAGGACATACCGACAAAATAAAGATTTTATTGGCAAAACGTTAGCAAAATGAGAGGAGAGTGAGAGCAGGGACCGGCGCAAGCCGAGAAATATAGAGAAATAACTCGAGCTGCTCGATTATTTAACTCGAGCAGCTGGAGCTTCTGATTGTTGTTTACTCGAGAGTTAGATGTCAGGCGGTTAGATAATGGTATCGATTCGGTGTAGCACGATTTAACTTATTTGACAGGTTTAAACTTAACTTAAGCGTTCCATCTTTTTCTTTCTGTATCGAAAAGACAAAGACAGGCCGCTCAAAATAAGGTTACGCCGAATCGACACTACTTACTCAAATTAGGATATTACTTATCACAAAAACACTAATTTTTAAGCGAACAGGTAAATGGTTTCTGATCATAAAATCAAACAACTTTTACTATACAACATCACCGAAAAACCTAAAATGTTCCTCTCACTCAATTCAGCAAACTACTCGAGCGATTCGCTCAACCAAATCGTTCGATTATTCAAACCACTCGAGATGTTAGTACTCGATAAAAAAATACTCTGTTATTGACATCACTAGTTGTAAGATAAACTGACCGATGCCACTCTTGCGACACAGCTCGTACGGCCCGGAACGCACGGCGTACTTGACGTCACTGGGCTCCTCGTCCTCCGGCTCGGCCGCCTCCACCGCCGCTGCCGCCTCTTCCATGTCCTCGCCGTTCTTCTCTGCTTCCTCGCGCGCTGCGTTCCTGGTAGTTGAGAGGAACTTGTGTTATATACCGCCTCTCAGTTGCAACGGCATAACCGATTATTTGATGGAATGAGCTCATTTTAAAACTTTATTTTAGTACTTCCATTATGTATTCAGGCTGTAAACTTAATTATGTACAAGCTATTCCTTCCTTCCTACGAAAAAAAAAAAAAAAACATTTTTTTTGGCATGAAAAATAAATTGTATATTTTTATTGTGTTCCCCTCAAGCCAATGAATGACCCCCTTGAAGGGAGAACGTAATTAATTTTACACTCAGTATAGACTAACGCGTGGTCACTATTGCACCTGATGGGAAACATCTATGAGAGCTAGGATGACGCGCTGGCCCAGAAACTGGGAGAGTGAAAATCTAGGGCAAAATCTACGGAAGTGTGTAACCGACCACTCTTCCGGTGCGGCTTCTCGGAACACGATGAGCCACTTGCCAGCGATTTCATCATGTGGGTGGCGACAACCCACGGCCGAAACGTTTTTTTGTTTTTTGTAAAGTTGTCTCCTTGGAGTCATTTTGATCTCTCGAAAGCGTCGTAAAAAGGTAAATAAGTAGAAATGCTTACTTTTTCTCTTCGATGAGTTTCTTCCTCTCCTTGGTTCGCTGCAACTTCTGCATCTCGGGCAGATCATGCGAGTAGTACAGCAGGTAATGGGTGTGCACATCACGCAGTTCCTCCGGGGTTTGAACGTGCTTCAACCTGTTAATTGTTTATTGTACAACATACACATTACAAGATACAGGTGAAATTGCCTATAACAGGCTTTAATTTAATTTAATAATTATGAACACAACAAAAATAACAGTTTTAAGTGAAACACGAAACGAACACATCCGCATTAATCATCACAGACACACGTCAACCATCCATAATAACAATAGATGAATTTTCTATACAGACAGAATGTTTTTTGATATTTTTTATTATTTTTGTTCAAGAGTAGGTTACGCTAATTTAATTAGTCATAAGGTTATATATAATATTTTTTATTTCATGTCATTCTGTATTCAAATCTTTCACTTTTTCGACTGATGTCGGCCCCAAAGTGGGCCGAAATATATCTCGAAAATATTTAAAACTGTTATTTTTGTTGTGTTCATAATTATTAAGATACAGATGAAAAACACCAACCGATTGTTAGGGTCCCGTCAAAAAACTAATAGCCTTGTATCAAGCTTATTCTGATTGAGCTTAATTCGGTATGTTAGTGGAAAATAATTCGTAATCCTGGGAAAAAATATGGAATATCTTCAATGTCTAATGAAGCGTAGGTATATTCTATTTTTATTTTTCTGTATTCAGGAAAACAAACAGTCTACATATATATCACTTACTTAAATTATTATTAAAACTATTTGACCTAGAGTTCCTTAAATGCTTACTTATATTTATAGATTAACAAAAACGAAACGGTACGGCATGGTGCTTACAACAAAGATATATAATAATGATATGATAAATAAAACTGTAAATTCTTAAAAAATATTTCTTGGAAATTAGACCCCTGTTACTTTAACAAAATTTTACGAATTGTTTTCTTGTATGTCGAAAGAGAAAGTGCAAAAATATCAACATAAATTAATTGTTTGTTATAACAGTTTGAAGAACGCCTAAAGAAAGTGTTTTAGCATAATTTGTTCTGCTCAGGCTTACAGAAAATGTGTTTCTTAAACGTTTCTAACAGTTTACATCTCGTTCACGAAACACGCCCATTGTGTAGTACCATCGAGGAAATGGCTGCATACCCACTTTCCGCTCTTATCGCCATGACGCGGCCTAAAAATGGGCCAGCGTATTTTTCCTGATAGTACCTTTAACAGACTTTACAAAGTAACTAGCGGTGTTCCGGTGATTATTTTAGGATTACTATTTACCTTCACCTTCACTTTGCAACTATGTGGATGTCTCCATGTAATAGTGAAGCGGCCGTCATGTATCATTTCCAAAAGGATAGACAAGACAAGACAAACTCTTTATTGTGCACAATATATAGATTGAATTTTTGTTTAGCTAGTAGTATGAAGTAATGGACATCAGCCTACTTACCTATCAATGTCTTCATCCCTGATGAGCCTCAAATTGTCAGGGATGGGCGCGTCAGGGTTCTCCATGACTTTATCAAGTTGATACTCGCGCATATTCACTAGCAACTTCATAAGGTTTTCTTTACGTTGCTTCAGTTGGCACCACTGTTGACAGCATAACAAACATTAAAATAACTAAAACGCCAGTCACTATTAAATTGATTTTTTGAAGTACTAGACTTTCGCCCGCGTTTATTGCATCTTTGCTCCGTATTCGGCTTGGCCGTTATTTTATCAACAGCCTCTACAGCCTACATATTGACCAGCACCCGTAACACAGTGTTTAATCGCGCGCGACGCGACTTAGTTGAATCACAAGTGCGAGAAGCGTGACACGATGTTTTTGCCATTAATCAGTTGGTAACGCTCCTCGCACCCGGGTCACTACGATGATGATAAAGAAAATCGCATCTAAATCAGTTGAGTGGTTCTCGAGTAAAAACGGAACATACATACATACAGACAGCCGGAAGGACAAAAATTCTAAAAATCGTCATTTTGGCCTCAGTACAATGCCAATTACCCATTTCATTTAAAATTTCGCGAAAATATTCAATGTACAGACACGACTTTTTCACTACTTTATTTTTAGTATAGATTTAAATGATAAATATTAAAAACTATATATATTTAGTATCACAGAGAATGTATCTACAATTTACCGTAGCAAATATTAAAAATAATTTATAGTATAAGTCAGCCCAAAATCTAAAAAAGGGGTTTTTGTCATTCAATAAAAACTTGATCACTGTAAAGTAGCCGTCAATAGAAATTGTGGACTATGTAAACAAAGCGCCATGTTGTCTTTGTCTATGAATAGGTGAACTATCTAGAGATGGGTAAGTATGTGATTAAAATATGTTAGGTGCTTAATTAATTTTCTTTATTTGATTTATCGCTAAAATATTCTGATGAATCGCTGGCCAAATCGATCACACAGCTCTCGATAGAATCACACACACGTTTATGTCAAAGATTATGAAGTAACGCTGTCAAATAAGAGAAATTTGTTTGTTTGTTGCCCAACATAAATATTATTTTGACAAAAACGCAGATGTATTCAAAAAACAAACAAGAAATAAAGATCGTTTATATTTTCCCAACTGTAAGTTAAATATTTTCAAAGAAAACGTGTTCATTATGTGTATTAAAATTTATAATAAGCTGCCAGAAGAATTCAAGAACATGCCTTTGAAAATAATGCAAAGGAAACTAAATGTCTGGCTACTAAACAAATGTTTTTATGACATTAGAGAGTATTTAGATCCTACGACCTGATGACATGAAATATTAATAATAAGATGACATACCTAATCATTTGAATCAATATAATAAATAACAATTTAGAATATTTTAGTTTCATAATATAATAATGTACATAGATAACGTAAATTAACTTTCTTGCATGTATATTTTAATATTTGTATACTGTATAGTACAGTAAAATATGAAGAGGCCAAACTGTAGATATATTTTTAAGATCTGTATCGGTACCCATATTTATACAAATAAACTTTTCATTTCATTTCAAAAAAAAATGACGGAATAAAATAGCATCACGAATAAAATAGATTTATATTCAAATAGATTCGTACATCACCAATTTTCAAAGACAATACAGATTCGATGAGAAAAAAATATGACAGCAATCTCGATGCAGTACAGAATTGACTATTGATTCTATGATTTTCCGTAATTAACTGGTGATTATTGAATATTTCATGATGAAATACAGTGAATGTCTGGTAAGACTTGATGCTTCGTGATTTGGAATAATGTTCAGTGAGACTCCGTGACAGAACCTTGAGAAAAATTGAGAAAACGGTTTGTTTACATAGTCCACAATTTCTATTGACGGCGACTTTAGGATTTTATCTCAACCTTAGTTCAAAACAATCACAAACGTATAAACTACGTCGCATTTTGAAAATTTTGTGTGGTAATTTAAATGTATTTTTTTCAAAACGTACCTCAAATCCGCCAAACATTTTTACCATGGCATTAACCCTAAATAGATAACTAAACCTTCATAAGCCTAACGACGCACTGCCCCACCAAAGATGAGTTAAATTACTTCCCTGGACTCCGTACCTGTGATTTTTTTTTCTGCCTTCCCGATTTGTCTCAACATGGCAGTGCGTGACGCACTTGGCTGATTAGGTAGGTCTTCCAAGGGTAGGTCGTTCGCTCAAGGAAAGTTTAGTAACTATTTTTTTTTTTTTTTTTGCAGAGGTATATAGACAACTTATTTTGTTTTGTTTATTTATGAATGGAATAATATGATGCTAGAAGCTCCTGCTCATTTCGAGTCGAATGTGCGCAAAATCTGCAACCTATATGCATCTAAAGCTCGAAGAATGACTAAACATCCAATGCAAAAATGCTATTTGTGGCTCCCATAACGTTGATATCTGTAATAACAGTCCGGTATGTTTTGATAGATATTTTATCCTTAATTTGTTCCTATATAATTAAACTTTAGTACCGCGTTTTCAGCTCCTATGCAAAGTTAATCAATTTAAAGATAAATACACTTTTTATTGCGTAGTCCGCTCGACGAATGTTAAGTTATCATACTAACTCTGAATACAGTTTAAGGGCGCACCGAGCGTTTTCGTTTGTCTCTGTCTTTTTCTTTATGTGTAAAGAGTAAAGAAAGTAACCAAACTTATGCACTTTTTCAATGCTTTTCGTTGTTATTTTCATCATATTGTTCTCAAATAAAAAACTGTCGTGTATAAACGCTCCAGTCATCTATGAACTTTATATAAAAAGTAGGGAAATAGAGGAAAAAATTACTCGAAAAGAGGTAACTTTGCGAATTTATTCTATCGAGCCAACTTTATCAAATTTTGTTTCCATCGTATATACTGTTTAGTGTACATCCCCATTACAACCAATATATTTCCCCAGATTTCAATTCAATTGTTTACTACTTCAAACAAGGATTATAACAACGTGTTACAAAAAGCTCGGTGCACTCTTAATTATCTAGGGTTAAAAAAATCCGATCGCGAACGTACAAGCGAGGTATCAAAACGTCGTACGTTAGGCGTAGAAAACAAAAAAAGAATATAAAGCGTTCAACAAACCTTTGCATCATATTTATAAACCTTCCAGAGATCGTTGATGCTGAGCTCTGGTTGCACATACTCCTTCCTGTAGAATGCTATGAAGGGAACTTCCAGTGTCTGGTTCCTCATGAAGTCTAGCGCTTGACGAATCTTGGTCACTGTGCTTGAACCTCTGTAAAGGAACAAAATATAAATTGCACATTTTTAACAAATTTCTTGGTATGGCCGATAATCAGATCATGAATAAAAAAAAACAAATAGTTTATTTTGCAACGTAGTTGTTTTTACAAGTCAAATAATGTAATAAAATAATAAATGTAGGTACATGAACTAAATTAAAGGTTTATTTAATTTATGTAGCAAAATATTTACGATTAAAATGATAGGAAAAATATATATTATACAAGGTGAAATCCAATCAACCGCCCGAACCCATACCGGAAACCCGGCTAGGGACCAGGAAGAAGGCTCAATGATCACCAACCGAGCCCCCAGCACGAATCCAGGCGGCCGACCAAAACCCATCCTATGTACTACATACTTATATGTTAAATAAATAAATACATGAAACGGTCAAGTCTACCTACGATATGTCGTAGGTAGACTTGACCGTTTCATGTATTTATTTATTTAACATATAACATAGCCACGACACATATTAATTGTAACAGCTGTTGCTAATGTCTAAGAGGAGCAAAACTTACGTAGGTACATATAATATTATTAACAAAAAATAATGGAAATAAAAAATTTAGTTTAGATTGTTATAAAAAATTTGCCGATGCTACCTAAAGTATTCATCATTCAAGCAAGTCTGATGTGGCATTTGTTGAAATTCAGGGAAGCTAAGTACTCAGTGCATGTGCTGCTTCCAATAAAATTACACGTTACAGGGCACAAACCTCTTATTTCGCTCCCTGGCCTCCTGCGAGTCAGGTTTGGAGACAGGCGGCTTGAGGAATGCCTGCTTGTATATCCACTCGGCTTCGTCCTCCAGCTCGTTGCTACCTTCAGCCACCGGCGTGATCGGCACCTCACGGATCTGCATGCGCTCCGGGACATCTGTTTTACGTATCTGGGAAGAAGATGAAAATACAGTGGAAATCGGATACAACGAATCTTGCTGCGGTTGTGCCACATGTAACTGAACTAGATGGACATACTCGTAAAATAAACAAACCTCATAAAGTTTTGACATATTCTAAATCAAAACATTTAGGTGCATTGTATAAAAAATTTTTTTGAAATCATTATTCATTTGATGAGTTAACGAAACAAGAAAATGTACCTCATTATCCAGATCAGTGAAATGGCTCCTCTTCAATTCACTTGGCTCATAGATCTCAAAGATGGACTTCTTGCTGGGTCGTTTACGTTTGTCCTTCTTGGTGCGCCGCCTCGGTTCTCCTTCTTCCTCTTCACTGAGGTACTCATCCAGGTCTTCCTCGTCTTCGTCCTCATACTCTTCATCACCGTATTTTTCAAATTCTTCATAGTCGAAATCTACACCGAAGATGTCTTGACCTTCTTGTAGAGAACTGTTTGGAGAAGATACATTTCAGTAACTCTGATTTGTTATAATAATCCTAATAATGTAAGTATTATAATTTTGTGTGATTCTACATTGTGGAATTGAAGTTTCTAGCAAAGGTTACTGAAAAAAATAACCAAGAACTTTATTACAGTCTTGTTGGAAAAAGTTCAAGTATGAAAAAATGCACCTAAATAATATCTCCTGAGCTATACTAGGGTTCACTAATTGGCTTTTAATGAAAGGACTTCATGTTTTCAATTTTAACTTTACAGTACTTTTAATAAAAATGAGACTCATTTACTCTCTCTTTTTAATATCTTGTAAATACATTAAACATAATTTTTTTTTTGTCGATCTGTTATATTTTCTTTTTTACTTCATTGTGACTGATGCCGGGCTTGAATGGCCGAAAAATATATCTCACTAAAATTTTATTTAACTGTGTTTTATATAACTCTAATCATTTAATAAAAAAAGTCACATACGCATCAGTAAAAATAGGCTTGCGTTTTTTCTTCCTCTCAGCTATAGGCCTGCCATCATCATCGACAATGAAGTCATCTGCGTCTGACTCCAGCTCATCCTGGTCATCATCATACTGGACCTCTCTTTGTGGAGCCACCTCAGATTGGTGGTCATCTTCCTGTTAACAAAATTTTCTTATCATAAATGGGAAACAAACAAAATGCATGTGAAAGTGTAGCAACGTACCTGGGTAGCATTCTTAAACGCCTGGGTAAATGTAAAATTTACACAAAGTAAATTTTACATATCTGACAAGTGTCGCGTTTAACAAGGGCGATGCGTCTGCAGCAATGAAGTGTGCAACGGGTTGCAACGAGTTATAAAGTACCATTTCGCATGACTTTGACAAGCATCGAGCATCGCAAATAATATCCTATACTCTCTGCATCGTATTCGTATACAAGCCACAAACATATCTGTTCCAGTGGCGAAGACTGTCATACAGTGAATATAGAAACCATTTTTGTTTGGCCCAACGGAACAGATAAATTTGTGGCTCTGTCATTTTAACAGGTAAAAAATGGTTGTTTATCACACATCCATCGCCGCAGCCCATTGCAGAGTTTATCACTGCAGTTGCATTGTGTGCGTTAAATACGACAAAGGTTTATAAACTGTTTATTTTCACTCGGGTGGTTGTGGAATGGCTGTTTAGGAATGCTATAGTGTAGTAAATGAAACATTCATTCTCCCCACTTTTGACTGCACCTGTTTAGGTCTCAACATGATTGAGATCTATTGTTGCTCTTAACTCACAAATAATTACATTTCATAGTTTTGACTTCAGCAAAAATAATACTTTGGAAGTTAGTTACCTCATCTGATCCTCCAACAAACAGTTTTTCAGCAATGACCTCTCTCTCCAAGTCAGGGTCATCATTGCCTTCATTGTCGCTGTCATCATCCTCCAGACGTCTGAGACGCTTGAACTTATTCTGTTGACAAATTGGAGGACTAAAATTCTAAATTCGTAGCGGGGCGATGAGTCCTGTACTGATTCTCCGCAATCGTGAATATTGTGCACTTCCCCCCACTTATTGTGCACTTCGGTCTAGGTTGAAGGACTAGTTGCATGTTGCTTAACATATTTATGGGTAGTATTTAAAGGAGCGAATATAAATTCAAATTTAAGGTGTCAAAAATACTGAATATAGCTTACTAAAATACTAAGTGGGTGAAAGACTGTGGTTGAATAAAAATGTTGAAAATGGTGCCTTGAAAATACAAATTGGAGTTGAGTTGAACATATAATTTTAAGTAATAAAACTAGGGACCCCTTATTTTATCTTACATGTAAACCTAACAGGCTCTTCTTTGCTTGTCGTCGCATCTATTTTTTAACTTTTGGTGAAATATTTTCGATTTCATACCTTAAATTCACCCATTCAGTATTTTTAGTTGCATGCATTATTTTAGTATATTTATTCCGGACACTTGAAGTTGCTAATTATATTTTTATTCACCAGATTAAAAATTTACCAATATTTATTTAAATAAACAAATTGTAAATAAACAAATCTCAGACAATCTTAACACTTTCCCAGCAGGGCTAGTTTATTATATGTAATCAGTGGCGTGCACAGAACTTTTTTCCGGAAAAGCAATCAGAAGGTCAAGTACAACAATAAAAATAATATGAAAAAAAATTTATGACACTTTGAAAAAAAAAAGTTTGACGCCAGGGTAGGCACTGCCTTTCCTAGAGTGAACATTTTCATACAAACTTTTTTTTTTCAAAGTGTTATTTAAATTTTTTCATATTTTTTTTATTGTCGTACTTGACCTTCTGATTGCTTTTCCGGAAAAAAGTTACATGCCACTGTATGTAATCTGCATTTAAATTTGATATGCAGATCTCATACACAGAATGTAATGTGCTTTCAGTACTATTTAAAATTTTACAAATTTTATTAAAAATCATGCAGTGAAGTAAAAAATTGTACATTAATATTGCTAGATAGGGGATTATAGTGTTAGGCACATTGACCTAAAGGTAAGGACCAGGCCAACGAAGCGAGTAAATGACCCCAGTGCGTAAGTGCTAAAATGCCAATTTAGCACAAGCGCGACTCAGTGTTCCGCGGGAGATTGTGCAGTGTGTTTGTGTTTGAACTTCTATTAAAAATGCCTTGTTGCACAGTAAAAGACTGCAAAAACTATGAAAAAAATTTTAAAAAGCCAGATGGGATATCGTATCATCAGAAAGTAACCGTACATCATGTTTTTTGCTTGTTTAACAACTAAATAAACCATTTTCGAAGCGATAATTATATTATCGAAGTCCATAATGGCGGCCATGATGTTCGCTACCACCTCACGCGAGTTTGAACAAAAGCAACTTTGTACGGGCGTCATTTTTATAAACCTGTATTTTATTTTTGTCTTAGAAACTTATGTAAAATTTTGCTAAGGGGAACTTAATATACGATACTAGGAAAATATAATAATCATAGGAAACTAAAAATTAGATGAAAAAAAGAATGAAATGAAATAATGAACTTTATTTTCAGAAGTAAAATACCACGAAAACATTTTTCTGATGTCAATAAATCTAATAATAACTTCGGCCTGGATAATACTAGAGAGCTATTTTTTTTTAGGATAAGATTTGGTTAGCAGACTTAAGACTAATGGAATAAACTTAGTTTCATTTGTCTAGCTTTTTACCCGACCACGACGAGTAAGTAAGTAAGTTAGTTACATACATATATGAACCCTGAAAATATGTATAACTCTTTTTGGACGGGCGTGTGCCCTGAAATGAACCCTGAAAATAGAAAACTCTTTTTTGGGCAGTCGTGTACATACCTACATACATACATGAAAACATAACGCTTTTTTATGGGAAGTCATGTAAAAAATAATCGTTATCATTATAATCATATTAATCTAGGTATGAAATTCAGTAGCGGAATCTCAATTCGGCTCGAAACTGGTGCTATAGGGCCTTTATGGATTTTTGTATCAGTCGGATTGAATGCCAATTGTATCTTAAAAAATATGTACACAAATAGCGAAAGTGATTATTGTAAATTGCAAGTAACATAATTAAAATTGTATGTGTATATCGGTGTGGAACTGACTTACGAGTATTACCATAAAAAAGAAATTAAGGATTCATATACGCACGTACAAGGTTACATCGCACACCTACGCAACGCGGCATTCATGTTCGCGCCAAACCCGAGTGAAGTTAGTACCAGCGAGACAGAGAGAAAAATATGAAAGAAATATATGATGTATGAAAGAGAGAGATATACTAACGTCCGAGGCGTCATAAAGTGTGGTGCCAATTGTAGTTTGGGAAAATGTTTAGATGGGCATCTCCTTCCTTCTTGAACTCATTGGTTAGGCATATTATAAAATTACCCTTTTGCCTGCTATGTCACCTGCCTATAAAAGCATGTATGACAGCACCCCCCTCTTTTATTATTTGACACTGGGAATGGAAGGATCGGAATGTAATCTACGTGACTGTTGGCAAGTCACCATTGTTGTTCAAGCAGATTTGTTATTAACCTTTGGTGATAAAGTTTGATAGTAAATAGACAGATATTCATTCCATTGCTTTCTTTGGTTTCCTTTATAAACACACTATGATTACTTATAATAGTGATATCGGTTGGGGTGTAGATATGGAAAAAAACACTTCGTGCCCCCTTATCGACACTCTGACCGTGATATCAGTTGAAATTTGGCTTTAACCCTACAAAGGAGTATTATGCATAAAAATGTGCAACATACTCTTGCAACTTTAACTCCAAGATTCTCCTCAATGAGATCATAATCCTCATCCTCCAGGCGGTCATCAAGTTCATCATCACTTTTCTTTCGTTTCTTGGGTCCTGCACTGGCATCAGAGTCCTCCCCATCACTGCCAGACTCCTCTATGGGAGCATCATCTATCAAGTCTTTCAACTCTTCCCGAAGGCGGTCTTCATCGTCTGGAAGTTCAAATTAAATTCACAACTAAATCTGACAATATGGTAAAAAGTATGTCAAGTTTTAGAGGTTATGATTAATGGAAAATTTCGTTTAAAATATTATAACAACCGTTTATTACGATAAAATCAGATTAATAAATAATAATAAGAGCTCAAAAACAACGGATCCATTAACGAAAGCAATAATAACGGTAAATTACAGTGAAAAAACACATATCGAACCTTCATCGTCCTCATCTTCGTCATCGCTCTGTACCGCTGCTTTGCGCTTTGTCTTCTTGCGTTCAATCGGCTGGTTTTCTTCTTCAGAGTCCACCTACTCGAGTAAAGAGCACAATTAGTGATTGTGAACACATAACTAAGTAATTACGACACATGAATCTTAGCGTTTCTCCAGACGAATATTTGAAGCCACTTACCCCACTCTCTTCTGCCTCAGAATCCATAAAATCAGCCATGTTTATTTACACTAGTTTTAAAAGTAAAACCTATCTAAATTTCTATTTTACACATAAATTACAGCATGAATACCACGAAAATCGTCACGAAAAGAAAAGAAAGCGTAAATATCTGTCTGACGTTTTTAATTTTTATTTCATATGGTAATGCATGTGGTAATGTTGGTATTACCCAATGTTGCCATTTCACAACAAACAAATCAATACTTGATTTGTTTTTAGTGGCTGTGGCTGCGGTCAGAAATACATGCACTGACATAGACTAAGTATTATTACGTATAGACTGTCAACTCCTAATACTCCTATAAGTCCCATACATCAATGCCACAGGGATGCCTTTGCTTCACTGTGTTAACGTCACTTTCTGCAGAGGCCGTTTTGTATGTCCATTTTTGTATGGGGGGCCGTTATTGTTGACCAACGTATGGCATGAAAAACGGAACAGGCAGTTTTTCGAATCCAGTTTTGCCGTCCCGTATTGTACGGCCTGTTATGCACGACCCCGTTATTCGAAGCCATCTTGGCTTTCAAAAACGGCTCGTACGGGCCGTTTTCCGTGTACATGTACAAGGATAACAGGGTCGTACAAAATGAGACGAACATAATGTGCTGTACAAAACGTGGACGGGCCGGCCGACAGGACTTGGACAGGACAGGCAAAACGACTCCCCCGTCTTGAAAATACTACTATAATTTGTGGAAAATGACCAGTCAAGTACCAGTTGTTAAAAATGTTATTCATGCAGGCAAAAAATACATCCCAATTGCTAATGAGAGCAAGGTAAATATATAGTTTTGTTTGTAGATGTACTCTATGAAAATACGCTACGTTTTGACTGCACATGTATGTGAATTTTCAATCCATTGTATTGCTATGGTTTCAGCTAAATCAGCCTAGCTGATTTCGGATTACCTACCTATATCTATGCGATTTATACAATGCGACAACAAATCTTCACTGTAAAGGAAAAGCAAATCCATAAATATTGGTTTAGATAAGGCGGCACTATAGGAAAAAAGATTTAGAAAAGTTTTAGATTGTGCCCCATAACAACACTAATGAACATTGTTTTCTGTATTCAAGGTACATTTTCATTTCCAAACTTACAAACTCGGCAAGGAAAAGATTCTCCTTGATGACAGCAAAAAAATTGGCAAGAAAGAACCCATGGTCCTTATTATTGGACACAAGTTCAAACTGGAAGTATGGGAGACTATTGTGAAAATGATGGCGGTTGGGGAAGTAGCTAGCTTCCAAGTGAAGAAAGAGGTAAGGACACCACATACACATACAACTATACCCTATACTATACCCTTGCATTGCACAAATTAATATCCAGAAATCTTTCTTTTTTAACCCATATTAAAATAGATTAAATGTATTGTGGTCAAAGTAATAAATTAAGTTATGAAATGCAATGAAATATATTTATTTATGTAAAGTAGGTATAACAGTTACACTCATTACAGGTCGATTTTAATATAAGTAATTAAATTAATCTATGTGCATAGGTAATAGTTTCATGTCATAAATAATAATATGGGGAAATATGCTAGGGAATAAAGGTTGGGTGTACTTAATATTAATAATAATTTATTATTATTAATAATTATTGGTGAGTATTAATAATAAGCAAATCATTTGGTGAATGTGATAAATCCTGGTAGATTAATCACTTTCACCGGCAATTATTATTAATTTTCTTATGGTGTTGGTGAAAGTAATAAAACAAATACTTAAGTGCTTTATAATCATGTGATTAGCTTCATTTAATCATAAAACTAGATGTCTCCATAAATGAAACATACAAAATGAACTGTGAAAAGTTGTGAATAAATTTTCACAGACATAAAGAAACAAAAAACAAAGTAAAATCATTAATCAAGAACACAAAAGCTTTGTAAATCACAGACTAATCCAAACAACATGGTTATTAAAAAAATAAAAAAACCACCCCATACTCCTCTTTGACCTATAACAGTACTTTGATTTTTATTCATTACTTTTACCATAGGTACATAAAAGTTATTAATAACAACTGGTGAATTAATAACAGTGGTGAATGTGATAAATTTATTACTTTCACCATTTGATTTCTTATGTATCTATGTATTAATAACTACCGAAAATTATGAATAATTTTCAATTACTTACTCTCACCTTAACATATACACTATAAATTTTTATTAGGTTATATTCCAATATAGGCAACAGGCATCTTATTAATGATTTTACACTGTTTTATAACTTGGACATGATGTTACTATAAAGCTAAGATTATTTTTGATGTCACTTTCCAGCTGGTATTTAGCTACCCATTTGTGTCCAAAACTCTGCGAGACCTCGGAAAAGAGCCACACAAAGTGAAGCACTCCTGCACTATGACTATGCATACTGAAGGAATCGGCTATCCTGACTTGGATGACCTGATGAGGAGCCCATGTGATTTGGAATTTGTTATTGGTAGGTAATAATTATTCTGCTAGGCTTTATATATCGAGGGCATCAAGCTGAGAGGTTGTGTCTACAGATTTTTCAAAATCCGATATCTCCAACTTTTTTGAGCTAATCTCCATATTTATTTGCTCTACAGTGTACTAAAAAAGTTATGGTTGCTCCACCGGTTACAGGTACTATACGCCTAAGTCTAGGATGTGAAAGGGTTTATATTTATTTGAAAAAAATATACGAGTCAATACTTTCGTATTGTTGTAGGTACGGCCTTTCAGTTTGATTATTATAGAATAGACTTTATTTCGCAAGAAGAGAGTATGGTACAAGTTACAAGAATTTATGAGCTTAAAATCTAAGATACACATAAAGTACTGTGATGTGCACACCGTGTACTCGGGATCTCGTAGAGATTTTGTTGTAATTATATCACTTTGTTATTATTTCGACTTTTTATATTACTTCTTTTTTCATTTCATACAGCCTAATTATCATGTATACATTAAGGGAGGGGAGCTCTAAATCTAGTAGAGCACTCGCTTGTTGTATTTCTTCAACAATTCTAGAAGGAATATTTATAGATGGAGAACCACGTTCACACTAATCGGGCTCTCTAAGGAATCTTGCTCGTGTTTTGTCTGAAAGATCTTTTATACTCAATCTGTATTTATTTTTGGAAAACACGAATTAAATCAGTCAATGCGACATATGTCGATCCATAAAGGTTATCGATTGCCAACTAAACACGAACAAATAGTCCTTTAACCTACCTATAAAACCTAGCCTTACCTAAACCTAACATATTGTCTAGCTATATGTTACAGTACTAATAACAAATGTACGCTGTTATCTTAGATAGGATAACAGCGTACATTTGTTATTAGTACATTATGTGTATCTTAAATGATTATTATGATTTGATTTGATTTGATTTGATTTGATTTGATTTGATTTGATTTGATTGTTATGTTGCTGTGCCACAAGAAGACAATTTTTTTTTCTATCTAGATTATACAGGTGACTTGTTTATATAGCTAAATTTTTACTGTAGACTTGGTAAGTGCTCAGGACCAAGGTTCAATGAACTTTTTTGTGGAATAAGAAAAAAATAATTATGCCCCTCTATTAATTTAGGGCAACTCTGAGTATAGGAAGCCTAAATTTAATTTTGCGTTTAAAAATGTATTTATTATTAAATTTATTTATTAGGCTAACACTCAGAACAATATTTTACACCAATGGGCTAACATTAAAAACATGAATTTTTTGAGCAACTGACTACCAAAGTAGTCTACACTGTGTTCCAGAAACCAGACCTTGGTCCTGACCACTTACCGAGTTTCCAGTATGAATTTGGCTATATTAACAAAAGTCACCCTATACAGAGTGTTTGGGACATCAATGTAAATATTTTGAGGTTTCAGTTTTGTCTACTTAAAATTAGATGACTGCAATTAAAAAACAATAAAACAATGTTTATGGCTAAAAATAATTATTTCAGTTTTTACTAAAATTTACCAAAAAAAAAAAACTGTTTCTCTGTGCTGGATTTAGCTTTGTTTATTTTCACTTCTTTTTGGACACATTTATCTAGTTTTTTTGTTTAATTGAGGTGTGTTAAGATATTAAGATAATTTAAATAAAAATATAATTTTTAGCCATAAATAGTTTTTTCTTCTAATTTTAAGTAGACAAAACTGAAAAATGTATATTTCTCGGAAACTGCAAAACTTTGCATAATAGTAAATTAAGTCAAAAATGTTCAAAATCACTTCCTTTATCATACCTAAAAATATTTACATAGATGTCCCAAATAGCCTCAATAATTTATACTTATTTATACTTTTTTGCAGAACTCCTTAAAGTAGAGAGAGGAGACGAATATGAGAAAGATGTTTGGCAACTAAATGAAAAACAGAGGTTGGACCTGATTCCCGCACTAAGAGAGAAGGGGAACATGCTTTATGGTCAGAAATTATACGAAGAGGCAGAAGAAGCATACAGTAAAGCTCTTGGTATCTGTGAACAGCTAATGATAAGGTACCTTTAGAAACAGGGGATCTGGGGAAGGCATAAGTGAATGAAACCTTTTTCCGATTTCTACCTGCAGGCAGTTGATTAAGATAGTAACGATAGCAAAAGTGTAAAAAATGTTTAGCATTTTCATGACGCAATAATGGAACTCTGATTTTTTTGTTATAATTGAAGGATAATTCACTACTGCAAAAAAAAACCCAGTTAACTCTGTATTTTTTTAGAAATGGCCACTTTTTATGGATTCACTGAGGTGTGGTCATTCACTTGAGACCTTGCCCTATTTGTGTCCCATAATAAATAAATGAAAAAAATGAAGAAAAAAAAACATACTTTTTTGTCTTTTATAATTATAATGTCACATTCTCTATTGTCAATCAATGCAACTGAGTCCAAGAGGACTCGAAATATATGTTGCTTCTATTAATTAATGTATATAATTAAAAAAAAAACACTATATATATTTATAATAAATAGCAGAAAGTTTAGTTATTTGTCATTTTCAGAGAGAGGAAAAATGATGAGGAATGGGTGCAATTAAATAATACAAAAGTGCCAATTCTCCTCAATTACGCACAATGTAAGCTTATGAAAAATGATTATTATGCTGTCATTGAACACTGCACTACTGTTTTAGAATATGATAAAGGTATATTTTGCTGTATTATAGACTATAATTTATAGTTAACATAATAATATTGTGGATAATATAATTATCCAAATGTTCATTATATTTTTAACATATTTCCAGATAATGAAAAAGCCCTTTACAGAAGAGCTAAAGCACATGTAGGTGCATGGAATCCAGATGCTGCAGAAGATGACTTCAAAAAATTGAAAAATATAAACCCTTCTATGTCTGTAACAGTTGATAAGGAACTAGCTAATATAAAGTTACTGAGAAAGTCTAAAGAAGAGCAAGACAAAGGAGCCATGAAGAATTTGTTTACAACAAATGGTGAAAAAACATAATAATAGCTTTAGATTTGGATTTACCAGGTTGGGCTAAAAAACGCGTTTTCTATATCTTTTAAATACAATATTATTGTGTTACATCATTTCTGATTTTTAAACTAGGTAACAGAGACGGCTAAGCCCATGTAGCGCCCGTATGCAATCAATACAATGGCGCCCTCTAATAGGCGCGCGGACAAAAATTCGAGGGAGGTACGTATCTTGGATATCTCTATCACTCGCTGTTTGTTATTTTCATAGACTTGGGATTTCGCTAGTTATTTTTCATGAGCTCTGACCCCGGTGAAAGTCGCAATAATTTATATAAATGTAATCAAAATAAAAGCCGATTTACCTCATATTTATATGTTAAATAAAACATAGTATTTAATCCATTGCGTCAAGGCTTATTTTGCAAAACTACGGTGTAGCTGTAAAGCACAAATTGCGGCACGCGTACACGCGCCTTTGAAAATGCCGCGCGCGTCCCTGGCAATTTGAATTTTAACTTTTATATTATTCTAATACAGCCAAATTCGCAATGATTGTCGGCGTGCTTTCGAACTAATCAAAACAGATGCCAGCACGCGCCTTTGGTAGCGATGTGACATTACGCCAAAATAATATTTAATTGTCTGTTTTAAGGCTGATTTCACGTTGAAACAAAAGTTATTGTGTAAAGTAAAGGAGCCGCTCGTGGCGCGCCTTGCTTTGCTACCGCCCCCGGCGTCAGCTATGACGGAGGCGCGGGGTTTTTGAGAGCGCTGGGGCGCTGCGAGTGGCGCTCGGCGCCCCCTAAGACCCTGCGCCCGTGTGCACTGCACATCCTGCACCACAAGCCGGCTCTGCTACTTAACGAGGTATTAGCGATTTAAATAACTATGTTATACAATAATTGGTCAGTATAATTTGATATTTCAATGTATTATGAAATTAAACTTGCCGAACATGTTAAGCAAAACACAAAAATAAATATCTCAAGTAAAACTATACTTTACCTAAGTATAAATTGTAACAAATATGCTTTAAACCAAAGTTCAAATATGTATAGGAAATGTTTTTTTTTAACGACGTGTTTTTACGCCGGCCTGTTTACAAACAAAAATATTTTTTTATACTTAATATATACTATTAAAACAGCAATACATAAAATTTGCCTTTTGCTATCAAAGTACTTTTCTACGAAAAAATTAATGAAATGAAACTTCGTTATATAAATATACTACTGTTTAGTATTCTTTGTTGTTTGAATGTCGTGTGTACCTATCGTACATTTATGTAAGTACGTAATTTATGTTGAATAAAATGGGTCGATGTTATCGAATTATTACAAATCATAATGTTCTTATAATTTAACATAATGTCTGGAACAAATCCCTTAAGGTTAAACATCAGTCGCTCGGTACAAAGTGCATAGCTTAACTTTGTTTTTTTTTGTTAAGAAGGTAAAAGTGGAAAATTCACGCCAATAGTTCAGTATGAGTTAGGTATATGAATCAACAGCTTGAAATTTAATAAACAATTTGCCATTATTTGGTTGAAACAAACTTAAAATAGCATTTTAAGCTTGTTTCGACAAAATCGTCACTAATTGTTCATTTCATTTCAAACTATTGATTTATAAATCTTACTTATACTGAACTATTGGCGTTTTGCCACAGACCAATATCTTCCACACTTTTAAATTCCTAAAAAGAAATACAAATTTAAGTTGTGCTCTTTGTACCGAACAACTGACGTTTAACCTTAAACGATAAGACCGCCCATTTTCTATTAAAATATCTTATAACTTATTTTATTTTGGTGCACAATAAAGAGTATTTATTTATGTTATGTTATGTTCTTTTATTTGAATGAAACATATATATTCTCGGAGTACCTAGTAGATCTGATTATAAGATAGATAAGACACGAATAAGGTACTACTCAGTCAGTTTAAGGATATAACATGCGGGTCTACCGCGTAATTCCGATTTTCATCAACATCGACTTGAAATTTGACGTGCGTGCAAAAGAGATGGCATGTTAGGCGGGCGTCGTCGCACGCACGTCAAATTTCAATCTCAAGTTGATGTTGATGAAAATCAGAATTACGTGGTAGACCCGATGGTCCCCACCCCATGAATAATGATAAATTAGCTTAAATAGCAGAGATTTATTGCAAGCTTTTTTTTTTACTTCAAATCTTGTAACTGAATTTAAACCAGTTCCCATCAACCGATTAAGCTGAAATTTTGCGCACTTTTTGTTTTGATGCCAATGTATGATAAGCTATATAAGTGACGCCATTCTAAACCCAATATGGTGGACGCCCCATTGGTACTTATTCTATGACGCCCTAAGATTGCGATTTATTATTTCCATACCACCCCCTTAACATGGGTATAAAAAAAGATTTGACGAGGAGAATAATATGATAACAGTAATTGCGTACGCAACGCAAACAACTCATACGCTGCACTTTTGGTTAGCGGTCTGAACTTTGTACGTTGTATCTAGGGTCCGTAAGAAAAAAAATGTCCGATGTGATCGATGTTTTTTTATTTTCAAAATGACCGCCAATTTTCGAGAACAGTGTCCGAATTAGGTTTTCCGGATAATGGCGAGGCGAATAAAACCATCCACAACTCGATCTGACCCATACTTTGACCAAAGGACCAATTTTTTTTTATATAAAAAAAAGAAATAGGTCGATGAAATTTGAAAAAAAATACCGATCACATCGGACAATTCCCATAGCTTAATTTCCAAAAGATTTTTTTCAGATATTATTCGTCATTTTAGGACATAGTTTTCATTATTTTGGTATATTAATTAACCACAATTGTATTATGATTTTTTAAAGAACTTTTCTAGTCACTACATCTTTCACCCTATTATTCAATGTTAAACCACACATACTCCTTAAGGAACGCATTTCCACTACATTCACTCTACTTTGATGTTTATCTTGCTTGCTATACCCGACATTCTCTTAAGTACAAAGTGTAGGAGCTAAAACTCCATTATAAACCGCCAATCGTGCCTTTGCAGTCACATTTTGGCTGCCCATAAAGGAATGTAGGCGTTGACAATATGAATAACAAATAACTAAAACTCTAATAGAACGATTAAAAAACCTAATCATCTATAATCATAAAACGAAAAAATGATTAGGAAGTGACGTAAAAGTTCTCAACATAGGAGATACGAAAAAGTATCCACTTCAAAAGTCACCTAGTTTTCCGCCATGGCCACAGAGTACATTTATTATGACCCAAAACAAGGCTCAGAGCAAAGGGCGGCCATAATACTTGCAAATTGCAAATCTAAGCGTTTTAACAATATGGTATCTAGTTCTGTACCTAATCTGCCTCAACAACCAAACACATGAATAACTAGTGAGTTAAATAAATTCATGTAGGTTAATTTTGAATTCAACTTTGTTATTTGAGTGAATTTTGAATTTAAGTGTTCATCCATCCATCCATCCATCAGCCTAGTTCGTCCACTGCTGGACATAAGCCTTTCCAGGACTTTGCCACCCCCGGCGGTCATCCTGGAAGAATTGCCCATACTCACACACGCTGCGCAGGTGGGTTGGTGAGCGCGGTGCCGGAACTCTCGCACCAGTGACGCCGCTGCCCGTCACCAGTCTGTTCCATATAAGGCCCGGCTATTAGGGATGGATATACCGCCATCCATCGGTGCCAGGCATGGTAGGCCTCCTGGTTTTTTGCCTGTGAGCTGTCCTCTTACTCTCCCCCGAACACTTAACCCCTCTTACTTCGAGGGGTTAAGTGTTCTGTTTCGATTAATTGTCACGGGTTTCTAGCTCTTAGACGGAATGAGATAGAAACCTGAAATTTTTGTACCGAATTTTGAATTTAATATGTAATTAAATAATTTTTCAGGGGGGCTCAGACATGATAATGGAGCCGAAACATTTTTTTTTCTTGCCCCATCATGTGGTGTGTCATTGTCTAGAACTCATTAAGTAGAGTATAAATATTTATTTTATATCGTAAAAAATAAAGAAATGGGGGGCTATCAATTATGCTACAATACTAAAAACTAAAAACAACAAATACTAAAAACGCCGATTTATAATGTAGTTTTAGGGTTACGTCCCCGAATACTCAACCAACTTAATTTTGCAGTTTTTATGTCTGACATTAGAGCATTACCTAAAATAAAATAAATATCTAGTTTGAAAGTACGGAACCCTAAAGAGCGAGACTCGCAATTGGCCGGTTTTTTTTGAAATAAATATCCCCGGAAATACGATAATTTCAATTTTACCTTGTTTCTTTATAACTCATGCATGACTCCTCACAGGGAACAAGTCCCTCTTCCTCCTATAGGATTTGTAAATAAAACTCATGCATGACTCCCCGCAGGGAACAAGTCCCTCTTCCTCCTATAGGATTTGTAAATAAAACTCATGCATGACTCCCCGCAGGGAACAAGTCCCTCTGACTCCTCCCATAGGATTTGTAAATAAAAGTGAAACTTTTAAGTTTTCTTAATCACAGATTAATTTATTTGCTATAAATATGGTTTTCCACTATCGAATAAAACTACACTCATACACTTAATCTAATAAAATAACGTGAATTTGGTAAGTGTAGGAGCACGTTTCTCTTTAGAAGTTACTTATCATTTTATAAATGACTACAAACATTTTATTGTATTTTTCACGCTTACAGATTCTTTATGCATTTGGAGTAAGGGATACAGTAGGTAAAGTACGATACATAGCTTTGCGTGTTATAAATTTTGAATACAAACAAACGCAATCTTAACTAACAGCCGTTTGGATAGGTAACTTATTAGATTTTATTTCTTCTCATTGTTATTTTCTGTGCATTTCCTAGGTTCCACAAGTAACCGTACTGTAACTTTTGGAACGGATATTCCTTCCCAGTCACCCTGAAAAACGAAAGCGGTTTAAATTTCTCATCATAAAATGAAATAAATATTATGTTATTGTATATTATATTATATTATATATGTTAAAACACATTTAAAGGATATTGCAGAGAATATTTCGTCTATCAGGACGGACGGTCAGCATCAGACAAAATATAAATCATTAAGGTGGTTCTTACAGCTGATGAACAAGCAAGCTACAATTAAGGTCGGGTTTTACTTAGAATATAAGTTATACTACAGAATATCGGGAATGATGTGCATTGATTAGAATTTTTATTTTTTATCTATAATTTAACAAAATAAATACCAAAACAATGTCCAATTTAATACTAAGGTCCGATTTAGATAATTACATATGCAAAGAAACAAATTGACGATATCATAACAACAAATGAGTTCCTCTGATTATTTTTGAAGAACTTTAGCTAGAACTTATTTTTATAAATTTTAAATATTTGTAAGCATCTATTTTACGCTATCCGGAGATCAAGCGACGTAATGCAGTGCGCGCTGACATGAACGTTATTTCAATGTAGTTACTGTCGATATTTGTAACGACACAGGTAGGCTTAAGGTCGTTGGCGGCCACAACAGCCTTAAGTACTTATTTAATTCATTGCTTCGAAGAACGTGGTATTGTATAGAATTACTAGGTAATAATGATAATATGACTGAATTGTATGCTTTGCCGGTAACATACACATTTTAACTCGACATATTATTAAATTTCACAGTAGCAGCGGACGCCCTCAGCGGTACTCGCGTGGCATTCCTAGAAATCAATATACGTAATAGAAATGGAAAGAATTCTTAAAAATTCGCAGTAGCTCCATCATGGAACTTGGCAATGGAACCAATGCGAAACATGGAAGCAACTGCGAATGATCGTATCCCGTGGTACTTTCTTAAAATAAATTCTTGGCGGATGTAGACATTTACGGTGTTACTACAAAACGGTGTTTAACTTTAGACAGTGTTTAAATCTGTTGCTGTCACTTTTTTACGATATGAAAGAAAAGGGGACAACAACAGATTTAAACACTGTCTAAAGTTAAACACCGTTTTGTAGTAACACAGTTACAGTCCAAATTGTATGTTAATATTACGTCGGGCCTTTTGGTTTTAGATATTGAGTCAGCCACGGTATTATTTATATGTTCAAGGACATTTATTTTATCTCTGGAGGCTGACGGTCCAACTGAACTTCCAAACACTCCTGTACAGTCGTCTGCAGTTCAAGCACCCTATTTGTAAACGATTTTAACGACTCTGACGTCGCAATATGCAAGTAGGTAGCCTGTTAGGTGGGCGTCTGTATCCTCATTGTTCATTGGCTATTAGAAATCTATTTAATATTCAGTTTTTTAATAAAACACCCTCATTACCTGAAACCTGTTTCCATCAGATTTGTTGCACTGCATAGATATAGGAGATTCAGTGTATAGTTTGTGAAGAGTCTGGATCCTTAGAGGAGTCCATGGATGAATATTCAAATAGTTGTCACGGGGAGACGCCTTGTATGAAATCGACATGTTATCCCATCTGTAATAAAAATACAGGACAAGTGAGGAATCCAGCTGTAGCAGCGTGTGGTTTTGCGACCAGTAACGATCCGCGGCTAAGCAACGCTTGGCATTGTATGTCGTTGACGGGTGACCATAAGTGCCAATTACTTCTGGTTTCCTCTGAAAAACGTGTAAAAATGTTTATCCTGGCTGTCCTCTGGTCTGGTCGTTAAGTCATGTTAGAGGCCTTGCATGGAAGCCTGAACGACTTTGTTATCATGTTGGCCACTTGACAATAATAACAATAAAGAGCGTTTGTTCACGGACCGCGGAATCGGACAACAAAAGTCATCTGTCCACCAAATAGTTCAATAATAACAATAAAAAGCGTTTGTTCACGGACGCCGGAATCGGACAACAAAAGTCATCTGTCCACCAAATAGTTCAATAATAACAATAAAAAGCGTTTGTTCACGGACGCCGGAATCGGACAACAAAAGCCATCTGTCCACCAAATAGTTCGTTTCTGATATCTGATCGAGAAAAAATAATTTTACTAACAGTGTAAACGCGGATGGTCACTCAGACTTGTATCTTTGTAATGCGAGCATAGCACCGGCAATGGTACGATTTCGTCACGCCGGACGTCGCGTCGTGTGGACAGAAAGTATGTCGTCGGCACATCGTAGAGTTGAGCATATCATAGTCTGTCTGAGCATATCATGTCGACTAGCTTCGCTCGGCTCCCCAAATTTATTTACATATAAACCTAATATGCTTTGCTCGTCGTCGCACCCTTTTTAGGGTTCCGTACCCAAAGGGTAACCAACGGGACCTTATGACTAAGACTCCGCTGTCCGTCTGTCTGTCCGTCTGTCACCAGGCTGTATCTCATGAACCGTGATAGTTAGACAGTTGAAATTTTCACAGATGATGTATTTCTGTTGCCGCTATAACAACAAATACTAAAAAACATAATAAAATTAATATTTAAGGGTGCTCCCATACAACAGACATGTTTTTTTTGCCGTTTTTATAGATAATGAACCCTTCGTACGCGAGTCCGACTCGCACTTGGCCGGTTTTTTTAACTTTTGGTGAAAGATTTTCGATTTCATACTTTACGATCTGCCCACGACGGGCTACTTCTTCGGTCCGTCATGATACCGGATGCCTTGCCGGACAGTGGACAAATGCTGTAATACTTGTAATGTATTAGGAATATACCTAGAAGTATTAAGAAATACGCAAAAGCTTACCGTTTTTCAAACTTGAAATAGTTTTCAAGCGCAACATTTGAGATCGCACTCTTACAGACCTCTAATTCGGTCGCAGGATAGTAGTGCAAATAGTTGACACACATTTCATCAGTTATGGCATGCCCGCCTATTGTAGCCTTGGCTTTATCCAATGTGCGATATAAACACGTAGTTTCCAGGTGATCACCCTGAAGTTATAAATAATTAAATATCAATTTTATTCATCGAATTAAACAGTAAAACGTAGTAGGTAAATACTGTTTATAAAATGACAGTGGGCAAATTCGGTCCAAGCGCCGCCAAGGTCAAGACATCATCCATCCATCCATCAGCCTAGTTCGTCCACTGCTGGACATAAGCCTTTCCAGGACATTGCCACTCCTTTATCCTGGAAGAATTGCCCATACGCACACACGCTAGGCAGGCGGGTTGGTAAGCGCGGTGCCGGAACTCTCGCACCAGTGACGCAGCTGCCCGTCACCAGTCTGTTCCATATAAGGCCCAGCTATTAGGGATGGATATACCGCCATCCATCGGTCCCAGGCATGGTGGGCCTCCTGGTTTTTTGCCTGTGAGCTGTCCTCTTACTCTCCCCCGAATTACTTCAAGGTCTCCAAGTAAGATGGTGGTACCTCCACAGTCGAGTCAAGACATATTTTAAATGAAAGGAAACAATGTAGTCTTCAAGCAAGCAGAACCCCATGAAAATCTATCCGAGAGATTTCGAGATATGACTAATTATGTTCTACAACCTCCCGTACTTCAGTTATTGCAATTAACACGGGGCGCCGACGAAAGTTATTACAAATGTAAAAATCTTAATGAATACATTTTATTTTATTTTTATTTTGATGGGGTTCTGCTTGCTTGAGGACTACATTATGCCCTTTTATTTAACATACATCTTAATTTTGGCGGCGTTGGGACCAACTCCAATACAAGTTTGCTCACTGTCATTTATAAATGTATACATTTTTACCGGCAGCACCCTAACAGGTCGATGCAAAATTCTTATTTCTTGGAAATGCGTGGAGTAGTGCAAGTCTCGGTTGAGCATAGGAAGTTCAACCCCTTGTCTTGAATGCCGAGTCCACACGGCTACTCCAGTTAAATGAGTGTGGAGCTGGCTTCCAAATACTACGATTCCTTGCGCTGGTAAACCCTGAAATACATTTTGGGGTATGTAAAGCCTGACCAAAATAAAAAACCGCCATATTGCCGAAAATCAATAGAACTTATTTCTTCTACTGGCAACCTCAAGATTAATTATGTTGATGCTGTCAAAGTGTGGCGTCGGTTTTGCAAAGACGGCTGTGGTTGCAACCATAAAAGCAAATGTGGCGCTCCTAGAGCAGGTTTTTAGGGTTCCGTACCCAAAGGGAAAATCGGAGCCCTATTAATGTCACTCCGCTGTCCGTCTGTCTGTCTATCCGTATGTCATGGGTCTCTAGCTCTGAATCTGAATCTAACGGGTCTAAACCTGAGATTTTTATACGTTGTGTAAAATGTTGACCCAAAACCGAATTTTTAATTAAAAATTTTGTAATTAAATTATTTTTCAGAGGGGGCCTCATACATGAAAACGGAGTCGAAAAAAATCGTTTTTTACCCTATCATGTCTTTGTCTAGCTAGAACTCATTAATTATAAATACATTTTTCATTTTTTTGTCTTTAAAAATAAAGAAATGGGGGGCTATCAATTATATGAGGGTATTTAAACAACAAATACTAAAAACGGCGATTTTAGTTTTAGGGTTACGTCCCCGAACTTAATTTTGCAGTTTTTATGTCTGACATAATTAGAGCACTAACTAAAATAAAAATATTATGTACGGAACTCTAAAAGAGCGAGGCCCGACTTGAACTTGGCCGGTTTTTTTATTTTCCTGGTTAGGCTTTTGAGTCCCAGAGGTTCCATAGTTTAAGTTCCATGTGGAACTTTTAGGACAATCACAACGGACCATGAAAGTTCCCAAAAGTTCCTTATGGAAGTATATACCACTATGGCTACGGTTTCGTTTTTTAAATGAAGGAAGTGTTTACGTTGCCGCTAGCGGTGTTCTAGTAGGATGGGATGCGGTGCCGCGAGAGGAACTTAACTGTCACGTGAATAACTTGAATGTAGGTGTCAGAAACCAGGTTCCTGGTTCGAATCCTTATCAGAAGTTTCTTACGCATTCGTTGTCTTGTGGTGTTCTCCTTAACAACCCCAGATTTTACTAACCTGATTTCAACCAATATTTTATCATGTAATTAATTTCTCTTGGCAAATCCTAAAAAGTACCTACCTATCCTAGAAGTTCTAAATAAGGTTAAATAATATTAGTTAAAGAAACTCAAAACATAGGTAGTACTAGACTATATGAACAACTGTTTGTATGGGAGCTAAGCGAAATTCTTAAAATTTGTTTTCACCTTTCCATACTGGACCAATCAGCTGATCGGGGTAATTTGTATGGGAGGAAGCAACGACATTTTGGAAGGAAGAGAAAAAAAAATGCGAATTTCGCTTAGCTCCCATACAAACAGTTGTTCATATACCTATGTTTTGAGTTTCGCCAACTATTTAATATTATTTAACCTTATATACAAGGTGACTTTTTGATCATCGTCCAAATTCATACTAGTGGCTTGGTAAGTGATCAGTATCATGGATCAATAACAATTTTTGTGAAATTCGTAAAATGAAATTTCGACTCCCCATAGTGATTCACTCGGGACTGGAAGTGAATTTCTAAATAACCACTGTATATTTAATTCAGACAAATTTCAATTTTTCTTTCGGTATAGAACGGTGAACGAAGAAAGCATAGTCGCTGGTGTGGAACAAAAAACTATGAAACTTTTGGGACGTGGCCACATTTTGAAATTCCTCTTTAGAAACAAAGTTTACAAAGCACACAATGGTCGGGTTCTGTTGATAAAAATTACATTGGTATAAAAAGTTCTAACGTTTGTTCATTCGTCTACAACGACTTGAAAAATATAAAGCCTATAGAAACATGTTATTTCCCATACACGTCCAGTTTGTGCTCAATCTGTCAATTGTTTTAGACTTGCGCTGCGGACAGATGTACAAGGAGAGACAGACCGAGTGTTCTCTATAAGGGTTTCGATTATATTAATGAACGTTAAACACAATCTGTGAAGATTGAATAGTTACCACACCAGTACATTGAGGGATACAATGTCCTGTCAAAGGAAAGGCGTATTGCAGTCCAGGGATCGCCATTTTGTCCGTGTACTCTAGCCCAAGCTCCATGATCGCGGCATCGAAGTGTCTCAGATTCGCTGTGATATGAAGCACTATGCCTGAACTATCCACCCAATCTGTAAAAATACCATCCTTTATGAGTATCAGGTTGACCACAAATACACGGCGCGTCGTGTAGCTTCGCGTGCTCAATAATACCCTAAACCCAGCACGTATCTAGATTTTTGGTTCGGGGGGGGATATTTATTTAATAAACATTACATTAAATATCTGCAATAATTACTGTACCACATTATTTTGTATAGTAGATAATTGGGTCGTATATACTTAATAAGTTTTTCTGTTCCCGCTGGCAGCAATTGCATCAAGAATAGTATCTGGCCTCAATGCTGCATACTGGTTTCTCTTCTGTGTTCTTCCACTCATCACAGATTGTACTCCGCCTTCATTAATGTTTCGCCAATGTTTTGTCCCCATAGATATCATATATTTTAGGTGTTAGAGCTGATGCCGGGCTTGACTGTGGAGGTATCACCATCTTACTTGGAGACCCTCTCGAAGTTATTCGGGGGAGAGTAAGAAGACAGGTCACAGGCAAAAAACCAGGAGGCCCACCATGCCCAGGACCGATGGATGGCGGTATATCCATCCCTAATAGCCGGGCCTTATATGGAACAGACTGGTGAAGGGCAGCGGCGTCACTGGTGCGATGGTTCCGGCACCGCGCTCACCAACCCGCCTGCCCAGCGTGTGTGAGTATGGGCAATTCTTCCAGGATGACCGCCGGAAGTGGCAAAGTCCTGGAAAGGCTGTCCAGCAGTGGACGAACTAGGCTGATGGATGGATGGAGATATCATATTATATTATTGTTTGTCCCAATCATGTTGCCTTTAAATTTCCGGTCCCGTGTATGTTACCCTAGATTTCGGGGGGAATTAAGTTCCAACTATCCCCCCCTTGAATACGTGATTGCCCTTAACCAAATATTTAACCTTAGACATAATGTTTACAAGTTGCAAAATTGATTGCCAGCAAATGTCGTATTGCCGCTTTCTATACAATTCACGACAGAATGTTCACTTCCGGTCATCTATAGACAGCCAAAATAACACCCATAATAGCTTTCGGTTCCGATGTTTCGCATATGTTGTAAAATGAATTTGACTCTTATTCTCTCTTACGATGAGCATTATTTACTGCCGGGACCTGTACGAAAGGCCGGATCCAGGGTTTGATTGGGGAGGGGGGCAATCTGACAAGCCTTTGGCAAACCTATCTATTCGAAAAGTTGAGTCAAATGTATGGAATTCCTGTTCCTTTTTGGGGGGAGGGGGGGGGGGGCATGGTTCCCTGTATCCGCCAATGCCTGGACGTACCTTTCCTCATCTCCGGATTATTGTAGTGTACTTCCAACATGATGTACTTGTTAGCAGCAGGGCCGCCGATCGGTAATCCCGCTTCCTTCGGATACGTAAACGGTAGCGCTCCCATTGCCCATGCAGCTTTCACCTAAAAGTAGAGATCATTTTACAGGGGCATGCAATATGTATTCTGTAAACATCGGGCCCGAAATATATCTTGAGATATATAATAATGTGTATTATACCTACAAGTACAGTACCCGGCAGTAAATAATACACATCGGCTACCTTCGGCTTCGTAGAGCGCCATCTCTGTCACCGGACTGTTAGTGCATCGTGCGACAGAGATGACGCTACGAAACGATGTGCATTATTTACTGCCGGGACCTGGACAAGGGTGTTTTACTGATAATATATACCATAAGTGCCGAACATAGAACAATTTTATTGGTAATGTGCATTACAAGTCAAGTTTAAATTTTTTTACATTCTTCACTTAGAAGTAAATTATAACAATAAATTAGTACAATAGTACACTGTAATAATTAAAATTGCATAAAAATTAATTTATAAATGAAAGTCTTAACTATTTATAAATTGTCATAGTCAAAAATTACAATCAGACACAAACTATTCTGTGCAGAATTCCGACGCAAGCATCAACTACACTATTTTATTTATCAAAGTATCTGCAAAAATGGAAACAAAAAACTAAGTATTATAAAGTTACTATATTTTACAATAATTACGCCGGGTGTAAATGTACTTTTAATGAATACACATGTCATAATTAACCGATCATACTGAACAAATTTATTACCCAATACAAAGAAAAATAGCCAAAACATACATGTTCGTTATCATATGTCAGTGATTTTATTTAAATATAGCAGTATATATTTACATTCCATATATTATTCATTACATATACGTGTGTATGTAAAATATGTTATTACATATACATTGACGGCGGAAGGGGGGAGGGGGGCTTTAAGAGTCAAGCCCAAGCTTAGCTTCAAGCCCCCCCCCCCCCCCCCCCCAGTTTGCCGCCCCATAAAATAACGAGAAAAAAGCAAAAATATTTTAATTATAAAATTAAATTAAATCCAACAGTGTGTTGATGTGTGGTGATAACAAAAACGGTGATAATAGATGAAAAAAACTAAAAAGGTCATGCAAACACCATTTATTCAATATTTACATTTTTTGTGATGGTCAAATTAGTTACAAAATTCTTCAATGACACCGTCATAATTAACGGATTTTGTCAAGTCAGCTTCTATAGGTATTACGACTAGCTAATTCCACAGCCCGCCGCCCCGGGCCGTGGCCCTTTTGGCTCTAGGGTAATACGGCCACTGTCCCCAATAATATTAAAAAATAAAAGATGACGTAAAAAAATATCTATAAGGAAATATACAAAAGACACAAACCTTTGTACAAGTTTTCGTGATTTCAGGCCGGTCGGGTGCAAAACAGTTGCCTTCGTAAAGAGGGATGTCTTTGTTTGGTCCAGCGTCACAATAAAATACTTCCATGTGATGCACGAGACCTTCATTTCCACGCGTGATTGTTGACTCAAACTAAAAATATAATAACTATGACAGAAATAAATGTCTATGTTTGAACACTTGGCGATTTATCAATCGCAAGGAGATATAAATTGACATTATATCATTGCAGTATAGAAACGCAGAAAGAAAAGTAAATCTGGATGTGAGGAGCTCTGAACCGGGATTCGAACCTGGGACCTCTCGCTTACCGGGCGATTGCTCTAAAACATAATGGTCAAATTAAATATTCATCAAATATAGGTATATACCGACAATACAAAAAATTTGGGCAAGTGCGAGTCGGACTCGCCCACAAAGGGTTCCGTACCACCACACAATACAGGTACAGAACCCTAAAAGGGGTAGGCACAGACTACAGATTTCCATCTGCTACGATCCTGACACACCTCTTTTACATACATCAATCTAGTCATACAAGCTCTGCTATTCCGGGTACTTTTGACGTTGCCCTTCTTCAGTATGTCACCAATTTGGTAAGTATACGACCTTCTAGGTCGGCCTGGTCGAGCTGTACCTTCCACTTGCGCACCATAAATTTCTTTCGTCACTCTACTTTCAATATTTCTGGGCATAGAATTTCTAATTTTCTAGGCTTACCACTCGCTGACAATGAAGGAAAACACTGCGGTAAACCTGCCGGCCTTAAAAAGTGTGTAATTCCCATGGCTTAATTTTGAAAAGATTTATTTTTTTTTTCAGAGAATTTACGTCATTTTAGGACTTAGTTTTCATTATTTTGGTATATAAATTAACCATTATTTTCTTATGATTTTTTAAAGAATTGTCCGATGACCTTGTCACTTGAGAATTTTAGACATTATACTGATTGTGATGTGTAATTGCTTATAAAAAAAAGTGGTCTGTCTCTGTCTGTCTACTCATCTGTCATCTAGCTGTGAAATTAGTCTGAAGCAAATTATTATAAATTTATTTTGATAGCAAAGGACATATTTCTAAACAGCCATTACTCAAGTGACGTCACACGAAGGCAAATGAAAGATGCAGCCTTTTCGTAAAATTATTCATCATCATGATGTTTTTTAGACCAAAGCTTCGAAAATACGGCTTATTAAACCTAAATCTCTCGGAGGAACCAACCCGGGAGATTTGAACAAATCGGTGGGCAATTAAATGAAAGTCGGTAATATTTGGTATTTTTAATTTGCTTTGTTTTGTAGAAGCATCATTCATATTTGATATGAAAAATCAAAATTTATTTCTTCATTAAATTATTTATTTCGCGTGATTTATCTATTTTGTTAATGACAAATATTTTATTTTAGAAATTCCGG
This sequence comes from Ypsolopha sequella, assembly GCA_934047225.1. NCBI lineage: Eukaryota > Metazoa > Arthropoda > Insecta > Lepidoptera > Ypsolophidae > Ypsolopha > Ypsolopha sequella. Next base: position 19,686,148 of record OW203996.1, read on the forward strand.
AGAATTTATTGCCTTCCGGGAGCTCGGGAGGTTGAACAATATCCTCGGAGTCTCCCGGGCATTCCGGGAGAGTTGGGAACCCTACCTGCTACGTTGGGACGTTTTTCATAGTCGGTGAAAAGACAGTTCTAGTGACAGTCAGAAGCATCTCTGACACCCCCTCGAGGATGTATGTCGTGACGATACCCATGTGTTTTTTATATTAAGTCATTACACATGAAATTGGCGTTTTGTATGAAGAATTTGAAGGAAACTTAATTTTCAGTACAAACATTTTTGCATTTTTTTAGGATTACCATTTCCAAATTTTGTAATTTCTTTTGTGTATGAATGAGACAACATTAAGCTAACAGCAACATTAATTTAATTTTTGAAAAGTGTCAGCTGTAAAAAAAATATTACCAAATAAAAACGAAATTCAATACGTTATCTACGTCTAGATAACATTGAAATCAACATTCAAACAAAAAACAAATATTGGAAATAGCTTTAGAAATTATGGACTCATGAATCTGTAAGAAAATTTCGCCAATTTCATAGGTAAGCACTCAGTACCTGCTTATACGAGGGTGAATCCAAAAGTTCTAAGCCCGACCTACAAAGAGGTATCAAATCTTTGTAAATCTACCGTCATTTGTTAGTATGTTTTTTCGTGATTGATTGTGTGAAGTTGAAGTTCGATACTGTAAGCTATTATTTTTTTGTGATATTTTGTTTAACGCAGTCTGACGGGATTTTTCACAATGGAGAAAATTTAACACCGTGCTGTGATTAAGTACCTCAATAAAAAAGGTCTTTCACCTAAAGAGATTCATGAAGATATGGAAACAACATTAGGGGAATCTGCTCCATCGTATTCCACTGTCAAAAAGTGGGTAGCTGAATTTAAACGCGGTCAGGAGACCATTGAAGATGACCCAAGGAGCGGAAGGCCTTCAACGTCTACCACTAAAGAAAACATTGACAAAATTTGTGATCTCATCCTAGGACACCGACGATTGACCATTAGTAGGATACCTGAGATCACAGGCATCAGTTATGGCCGAGTGCAAAACATTATAACTGTAGAATTGGGGTTCCGTAAGTTTTCTGCTCGCTGGGTCCCAAGATTGCTTTTAGCTGACCAAAAACGAGTTCGATTCACAATTTCGCGTGACTGTTTGGAACTTTTTGAGGCAGATGCTGAGGATTTTATGTCTCGTTTTGTTACCATGGATGAAAGCTGGGTTCATCACCATACTCCTGAAACAAAACAGCAATCCAAACGGAAAAGATCTGGCTCACCCACGCCGAAAAAGGCCAAGTGCGTTTTGTCAGCCAACAAAGTCATGGCATCTGTTTTTTGGGATTCGAAGGGAGTTATTTTATTGGATTATTTACCTAAAGGTGAAACTATAAATTCACGCTATTATTGTAACCTATTACGAAAACTTCGCGAAGAAATAAAAGAAAAACGGCCGGGGATGTTGCGTAAGAGAGTTTTGTTTCTTCAAGACAATGCACGAGTTCACACTTCGGTTGAAACGATGGCTGTGATCCATGAATGTGGTTACGAGTTGCTGCCTCACCCACCTTATTGGCCGGATTTAGCCCCCTCTGACTATCATCTCTTTCCAAATTTAAAAAAACACTTGGTGGGATCAAAATATTCGACTAGAGAAGAAGTGATAGTCGCAGTTAATGACTATTTTGACGACCTTCCGGAATTTTTTTTTTTCGAGGGTATAAACTGGTTGCAGGTCAGGTGGAAGAAGTGTGTTGATCTAGATGGAGACTATGTCGAAAAATAAAAATAATTTTGAACCCACTTTTCTTTCATTTTCACGGTCGGGCTTAGAACTTTTGGATTCACCCTCGTATAATATTACTTATTGCTTTCTGACCTGGACAATATGATGAACTTTGTGAATCAAGAAACTGGGTAACTTCTGTACTTTACACCAATAGGTAGTATCACCTCCAGGAACCTTCAAATTCTTGTTAGTTATACGAAGCTCCTGTGCGTTCGGTTTTGGCAAAGCTGGTGGTGTAAGCAGACGAACTCTGATGTATCCGTGATCTTGAGCAGAAGTACAAGTCAGACATAAGCCTTTTGACGAAAATAGTTTATCTATTCCTCGTGCCCATATTACGTGAGTGGTACCATCCTGTGTACAAATAAAAAGAACTAAGTGAAGTACATACTAAAGATGACCTAAAATAAAAAATGTAACAAAGTAAAACTAAAATAATCATAATATATAGAAAATGCTGGCCAGATCGCTGCCGTCGTTAGGAAGGGTGCCCAAAAGGCTGGCGGCGTTGCCACGTTGAATGGCCAAACTAATTCTTTGGCCAAAGTAGCTTCCAGCCCTTCGGTCACCTGAAGCGTCGACCAAGCGCGACGAAATTTCTTTAAAGTCGCCGCGCTTCCGAACCCCACGGCCCAAGAGTTTCTACAGCAAAAGGCACAAATATGAAGCCCTCGCCAAGGGCTCTATATATACGCCTTTTTAACACTTCAGCTTTGTTGGCTCCCGCGCCCGCCCTTATTGCGGCCCTGCACGTTGCGTCCCATATCAGTGTCAATCAGTGACCGCCCGTTTTTCCAAGGAATAAACGCCATTCCGTCGGGCCGCCTGCCGTCGTCATCGCGCGCTATGCCCTTTGGCTCTAATATAGCCGGCACACTGGCACTGGCAAGGGCCCGACGAATGAAGTCATTCAAGGTAGCGCGGTGCAACAGACGCCCAGCACTATGCTGACAAGATAGGCCGTGGTGGCCCAACTGATCGACATTGTATCCACAAACGGCAGCGATGTGGCTCATTTAGTACTTAGATATTTATATTATAAAACCAACTACATGTCCCGGCAGTAAATAATACACATCGTATCGTAGCGTCATCTCTGTCGCACGACGCACTGACAGTCCGGTGACAGAGAAGCCGCTCTACAAAGCCGAAGATGGCCGATGTTAAATATTTTTTGCCGGTACTGTAGGTTATTTGTATGTTACTAACTTCGATTTTATAGTCTTCATCATCACACGTATCGAAGTTTCGCTCAAAACTGATACTTCGGCTTTCAGTATCAACAACAAAGTTTTCACAGTTTTGTTTAGCATCCCGGTATAATTTTCCGTTATCGTCTGCATTCATATCCTGAAATTAAATTATAAATAATTGAAATTATTTAAATAAGCAAATAAGAGAGTACAAAGACCGGTCATTTTAAATAAAGATGAGATAGCAAAAGAAAATTACGGCGTTTTAAAAATGAAATGATGAAAACTGTGATAGGATATTCACTAATAAGTTATTTTTGAACCGACATAAAGATATTTTGGAAGTTGGAAAACGGAACATCAGAGACATCTAGTGCAGTGTGTGACTTGATTTGAAATAAATATGTTTTGAATGACGATGACAGAAAAGTATTGAAGCTCTGGAAAGACTATTTTGAAAATGTGTTTGAATGTAAGAAATCGATACACTCGCAAAATAGACAAAGTGGCAGAGTATGACAAGTTATAATAAAAAAAAAAAGTTATGATGGAAATTGTACAGGACGGCAGTGCGAAAAAATTTGCAATGACAGATTTCGAGTGATTTTACCAGGGATTTTCTACGGAAATGATTGATTTTTCTGCTTCTGCAATTTTTGCGCACGCGCCAGAATCGCCGTCCAGTAAATGAAAGTTATACTGATAAAGTGATCCAATTAACAAGTTCTACTTGCTTCATCGACGGATGAGACAAACATAAAATGTACGTTAAATTAGATTTACTTACCTCGAAATGATCGTGCCCCTTGTAATCTGTCCATAATACACATACGTCGGAATTATTTAAATCTCCTCGATCAGAAAACCCAAGCGCAAACCAGTTGAACAGGGGTGCCTTGTCCGATATTACTAATCGAAATCGGATACGTTGACTAGAATAATCTACAAGCCATTTTAGACGTAAATTGCCGTGCGGGTCCAGCACTGATTCACTTTCAGCAATATTCGCTGTAATTTGAACGAAAACGAAGAAGAATGAATGAATGAATCTCAAATGAATAGACATTTTAATTATTATTACACTTACCTGTCTTTTCAGGGATGGAAAATGAATAATAAGAAGTAATTAATGAAATAAAAACAGCTATGATTCCTCCGACTTGCATGTTAAACAATTAAAAGTGCTTCCACATTTCTAAACTTTCACAAAACACCCGCAAGTAGGACCGCGCGGAAATTCAAGTGTTTTCTTCCGAGGCAAAGGCAGTAATGATTGAAGTCTCGCTACTAGGGGTGCTAGGTGTCTAGCCTCATTTCACGAAATAAGGTGCCACCCTACCCTTGCCCGAGGTGATATTAGAATGTTAGAATGCGAGGCATCCGACGGCGTATTATCCGGATCGGTCGTATGAAAGACATCATTTCAATAATAAAGCGGGCAAACCAGGCGGCCCCTACAAGCAACCCTATCTAACAATAAAACAGGACCACCGACGGCCGACCTTTAGTAGCTTCAAAAACACATGGTCGACCGCGGCGCAACTTGGCACGTTTTGCGTAATAATAATTCAAACTTTTTTTTTATTTTGCGGTTTCTGGGAGTTGAATCTTGAGCTCGGTTGACCCATAGAGACTTATGTTCCTTATCAGCAAGAGGATCGTTTTAAGATACCTAACGAAAAAAAACGTGAAAATTCCCATACAAAATACATACATACAAACAACGTAGAATCCTGATCATATTTGAAGAGCTTATTCAGTCAATAACTTTTGAACAACTTTTACTATGGACACAACACCGAAAAAAATTTACTGTTTCATAGATGCTACAGTTGGGGGCACAATGTATAGGAGCGGATTTTTTTAAACTTAATTACATTATTATATTTTATATATTTAATAATTGCTTCATAAATGAGTGATGCCGACCATTAAAGTTGAAATATATTTCAAAACTATAAAGTAAATGTTTTTAATACTTGTATATATATATAAATATTAAAAGAAGAATATTATATTTATTTATTTTATTGCGAATTATATATTAATAGAATATTATATCTTTATAATATTAAAGACAAATAAGTCTTATCCTTAATTTTTTTTCGGGATTTCAGCGTTTGTTCCATAGTAAAAGTTGCTCCATACCATTAACTGAATAACCTCTTCAAATATGACCACATATTTCTGTTACAAGTTGTATATTCATATATTTTTGTTCTGTTTAAACATTTATTACTTGTAGTAGAAAGTTTCAGGCTTTTTGACGCATTTTAAATATTTTAATTTGCTTTTTTTAGTTAAATTTAAGGACCACAAAATAAATGTAATAATATATGGTAGATTAATAATTATCCTGTAAATAACTCGACTCCGAGTTATATTCTGGAACAGAAGTACCTTCTCTACCACAAGAACTTCGCACATGGAATTGCATTTTTCAGCGTCTTGTATAATGATCTTCCACCCTGCTTTATTAAATTCCTGAGCGGATTCCCTTCCCTCCCCCCTCCTCAGTCAGCAGTAGGAGGGGGAACTAGATAGACTACCTTGCGGGCTTGTGGTAGTTACGGCTAATTCGATTTAATTGTGGTTAAGGCTGTGATATTATACAATGTGTCCCAAAAGGATCTGTCAATACTATACGGGATGAAACTACGCCTTTTCAAAGACATACATGGTATATTAATAAAATTATTAGTTAAACCACATACTAGTAGTCCAGTAAATGAAACATTTGAGGTCGTATTAAAGATACACTAGTAAAATGACTTCGAAATATTTTGAATTTTCATATTAATACTCCCCCCTCCCGGAAGAAGATATTTTTTTTATATTTCACTAAAATAATTAGACTCCTTAATCTTTATCTTACTAATATTGTTCATAGCCAAGGTCTTATTAACGTGGTCCATATTTAAAAAATATTTATCAGGGATTCCATTGAATTTTATTTTTTCAGTTAGTTTAATTATTCTCAATTTTCACTCAGTGTACATTTAATTCAACCTGCTCCATACAAAGATTTTTAGATTTCTTAAATTGACTGGACTAAAGTTATACTGAAAAACTTTTGAAACGTGAAAAAAAATTCACTTCTCCATATAGATGTTTGTACCTACTCGTCATTCTGTCGAAATGGTTCAGTACAATCAGTAGAATATGTGGGTTAATTTACTGAGCACGTCATCAATAGTATCTGGTATAATTACACGTCAATTTGCAAAATCCGATAAATAAAATGCTCGCATAAACTAAATTGTCCGTAAATATAACCTAGTATCAAACGCGAACCTCCATACAAAGGCAAACACAAAATTGTGAGGTGTCTATGGAAAGTTTTTATAATATTTTAGGCTGAGTCCATCCATTGATATTATCTAGATCTATGACAAATTAGAACTAAAAATCGGGAAATTTGAAACATGAAGAAACATGTCTGAACAACAAACCCTAAAAAATGGAAATTTCATGGTTTTTAACAGAAATGAAGACGGATTTGTTTTTATTGTTTTAGATAAACGCGAAAATGTAATCTAGATTAATTTTAACCAAGAGCAGAGAATATAAAGTACTAGCTTTTGCCCGCGGCTTCGCCCGCGTGAATTTAGTTTTTTGTAGTTTAAAATTATTTCTTGATCTATTGTTTGATTCTCAGGCTTTGACGAGGCCGAAGGCCGAGCTACGTTTCCTCACGAAATAATTTCTCGATCACTTATTTGATTCCCAGGTAAAATTTGTAAATTCATAATTGAAAATTTAGGTAAATTCTGAACGAAATTATAATTGTTTTCTCTGAATTAAACTTCGGTTAGTGTGTTAACACTTTGAAACACAATATTTTTTTCTTTTAATATATTAAATCCTTAAACCGAACCCTAGTAACAGAAGCAAAATTTCAGCTCTATAACTTCAAAGCAACTGTACTTCGAAAAATATTCTTGTCCTTATGGAATGATTTTCCGAATACCCTGAAAAATGTCATCATAATTTGTAAAGTATCTTTGGTGGTCTTTGGCGAGGCCGAAGTCCGAGCCGCTTTTCCAAACGAAACTATTTTTTGTTCTTTGAAATGTCCTTTGCTAAAGTGGTTTTGTTCAGACCGTAGGCCGAGCCGCGTTTCCGAACGAAATTATTTTTTACTTTTATTTGATTCGATTTTATTCATTAGAGATATCCCACGCAAAGCTCGCTCCATAGCTCCTTAAGCGACCTTAAGTCGGTGGATCAAGCCCTTGGTAAGAGATAACTTATCAGTTAAATACTTTTGCCTTTAAGCACTGCGGAAAGTCATCGACATAATCTGCCGAATCAGTAAGTTGAAGTGGCAGGCAGTGGGTAGGCCCATATTTGTCGCCGACGTGATTGCCGTTGGAGCCAAAAGGCCTAGAATGGACACCACGTGCAGCAAAGCGTAGCCTAGACCGACCTCGTGCCTGCTGGCCCGGCGGACTTAGCGGGTAGCGGCTGGATGAGCATGACGGAGGAGCGCCAAGAATGGCAAAATTTTAGAAAGGCCTATTTCCAGCAGTAAACGAACACAGGCTGATGGATGGCTAGATATTTTATCCCCGGATAAAGTGTCTTTGGCGAGGTCGAAGGCGTATCAGCGTTTCTGAACGGAAAAAGCACGATTGCTTATAAAATTTGTTGTCGCACGTTTACTAATTCAAAAATGATTTTCAATAAGTTCCGCATTGAGTCCGCGTAGTAGATTGTAACCGTAAGTACGCTAATTATTCCTGTTATATTTGACGAAAAACCGGTCAAGTGCGAATCAGACTCGCGTACCTAGGTTTCGTAATTCGACAGTTTTGGGAACAGAAAATTTTATTTGGTCTTTTTTTTCGTGAATTTCTCAATTTTTTTTTCTGTAATCTTTACGTAAGCACTTATTGCCGAGGTTTTTTTTTTTTACATTTTTCGGTTCACCAGTTTTGGAGATAAGGGAAGGGACATACATTTTTTGTGGTTTTCTGAGGATTTATCGAAATAGATGCAAGTAAATTATCAAAACTATATATTTTTACAATCGACTTTTTAATACCTATATTGTATTAAAAAAATATGTATAAATTTATTTAACTTTATTTTTATTTTTCATTTGTATTAAAAAAAAAACGCTATAATTATCCTGTAATTGGCCAGTTATGACCAATAATCGGGGTGGGTACATACATTTTTTTTGTGGTATTTCGACGATTTCTTGAAAAAGGTGCAAGTTAATATAGCCAAATTATATAATTTTATAATCAGCTCCTTAATACTTATAATTTGATACCCATATTGTGGTTTTAGGAATATTTTTTTTTTCCTCTTTTGTGCAAAATTCTAAGTCTTTGTCTTTAACAGTGCTAAAGTTATGAGGCTGTGACATACGGATGGATAGACAACGGAATCTCACCGTTCAATCTCATCCCATGGGAACTGATATATGGGATAAAAAGTAGCCTATGTCCTATTTCAGGTCTAGAACTACATTTGTGCCAAGTTTCAGCCCAATCGGTAGGTACGGGGCGTGAAGGAGCAAAACATCACTTTTCTAAAGAAATTTGACACCCCATTGCCATCCCATGGGAACTGATTTATGGGATAAAAAGTAGCCTATGTGCTATTCCAGGTCCAGAACTACATTTGTGCAAATTTTCAGACCAATCGGTTTTGTAGTTACGGCGTGAAGGAGTAACAAACATCCATCCAAACTTTCGCATTTATAATATTAGTGGGATTACTACCAATAGTATGTTTGAAAACCTTCACATTGGCATCGATTCGCTGGCGGTTTCGCAGCCGGATTGTAAAAATCCCGCCATTTTCGGGATTCACTTTTGAAATTCTACTTTACAGAAACCAATGGAAACTTTGCGATGGCAACATACCCAATACATAGGTAATAAGGTTTTGTTGAATAACTATTGAGTGAATTTTGAATTTAAGTGTTCTGTTTCGATTAATTAGAAAAAAGTGGTATTTCACAATCCGGCTGCAAAACCGCTCCTAACTTATTTGATAAGACTAACCTTATTTTAAGCGTCCTGTCGTGGTCTTTTAGACACAGAAAGAAAAAGCCTAGTATTGACAAAATTTATAATTTTGTGTGTGCAACGAAATTGGTGCGATTGTATTGTCTTCGCAAGTTTTATCGAGCGTGTACGTAATAGCGAAATCTCGGTGACAGACATACAAACCGACTCGAGAGTTATCTTATAAGGGTTCCGTTTTTCATTTTAAGGTACGGAACCCTAAAACTGTGCTGAGCAAAATTAATGATACTTTCATTGCTAGGTTATTTTAAATGATCGTTATAAGTACCAGGAGTTAGCAGACCGTATCGAGCTTTAACCGCTCGATACAATTTGTCTATCCTCTCGAGTTAGATCAACAGAGTGAGAGAGAGCACTGTATCACGCGCTATCGAGCTCGATATGGTTTGCTGTGGTAGACTAACAGGCATATCATCCATTCTTCATATATAAATATTTTTTTTTAAAGTGAAAACTAGGCGCTATTTTGACAGTTAACTCTTGTCTTTTGTCGGCAAATGATGACTGCCTATGTTTTATTTTTATCTGTTCGCTAGCGCAGCGGGCACAAGGTTGATCGATGCTATTTTCAATTAACTTCAGGCCATACACACCTGGATACATAAATGATGACGTCACCTTTTAAGCGAGAATTAATTTCCTTATTAAGTTCAAAGGAAAAATTATGTATTTCACAGTATTTGCTGAAATTGCTTAAAAAAGGTTCTATCAACATTTTGTATAAAAATACAGAAAAGTAATTTTGTGTGCGAATGCATGGTTTACTGGAATAAAACGGCTGGTAGCTGCAGAAAATAAAAACTGAGAATAATTCTTTATCAAAATATTTTAATTACACTTGCATTCGTAGCACAGTGTTTAATCGCGCGCGACGCAACTTAGTTAAATCACAAGTTCGAGGAGCGTGATACGATATTTTTGCGATTAAACAGTACGTCACTCTCCTTGCACTTGTGATTCAACTAGTGGCGTCGCGCGCGATTAAACACAGTGCTACGGGCCCTGGTAATAATAACGCTCGATACTAAAATATAACATTGCAATAAATCATGATTCTCGACTAACATCTACTTTATCTTCAGTGATATCCTCAGTTACGTCTGGTTGTTGTCTCACATCCGTTTCCGCAGGCGCAGTGTCCTCCTGAATTGCAGATTCATTCTGAAACAAAAGTAAAAGTTTTAATATGTATCTTCTCTAATCGAAAATCTATACACATACATATATAAGGTCCTTCAATTAAAATGGGAAGTAATTTAGAAGGTGATTCAGTATCGTTAATACATCACATTCCACTGCAAAGTACATTTTTTTGCGCGAACTTTTTCTTCACTTGTCCATACAAACTGAGTCAGCTGATCGGACCACTTTGTACTGAGAAGTGAAAAAAAGTTCGCGCAAAAAAAGTGCTTTGCAGTGGAATGTGATGTATTAACGATACTGAATCACGTCCTAAATTACTTTCCATTTAAATTGAAAGACTTTATATGTATCTTTTCTAATCGCAAATCCATACTTACATACAGAAAACGTGAAGATAACATGGTGATACGTGGTGAGGTTTTAGACTACCCCTCCCCCCTTACCCAAAATTACATGTATTTTTTTGGTACAAAGTATAATAAAAAAATCTGAATATTATCTTTAAATATATCTTTAATTGCTTAGCAACGGCGAGTCAAGGTCACGCACCGTTTTTCGGTTTAAAAATTGCGCGTTCAAAGAAAAAATAAATACACTTGATATCTCACTACACCTCCCCTCTCCCCTAGTGATATTTGGTGATTTTTTCCGAACCCCCTCCCCCCCTTTCGAGCCTCACGTGATTAATGGATGACCCCCAATTTCTTTTGATGTGTCTCCGGAGTATATTCTTTCTAAATTTCTTTTAGATATTCGGCTAAGTGCTGGTTAGTTGAGCTGGTAAAATGTTCAATAGTGTCAAATCGCTACTTTTAGATATATTCAAATTCAAATAGTTTATTTTGTAAATTATGTACACATGCACTTTTTTCGAGTCAAATTTCATCATATAAAAATATATTTAATAATAGTAGTTTATGCTACAAGGGCGCAAAGGGATAAATTACGAAGACGATTTAAAACACGAGCGTAGCGAGTGTTTTAAACGTAACCGAGTAATTTATTGCTTTTACGCCCGTGTATCATACTACGTTTTTCAATGCATAATAAAGCCGATTTGAAAGGCTTTAATTTTAGTTTTAGTGCTGTCAAAACTAAATTTTATTCATTGCAAAATAGTCCCTAAGAGTTAAGAACAGAATCTAAATTACTTTGGAATAATTTTATGTTTGACAGCACTAAAACTAAAATTAAAGCCTTCAGAATCGGCTACAGTGTGAGGAAATAAAAACAAATATAATCTTGGGGGCTTTAAATTATGATTGGCTCAAAAGGATTGTATCCAGAGCCGTTAAACAGTGGGAAAAAAAAGCATAACATCTATGGTACACAGGAAAGGCTGCAGGTTAGCCAACCATTGCAAACAAATAAAAAAATAATAATAATAATAAAGCCCTAGGGCAAAATAATCGACTTTCTGTTCGGTTTTGATGCATAAAAAGTGGGCCTTTACGAGCACATGCATTGAAAAATAATAAACATGTATAAAGGATTTTTAATATGCGGCAATCTATATACGATTCAAATGATAAGTAAAATCTATAAATACAAGGTGAAATCTAATCAACCGCCTGAGCCCATACCGGAGACCTGGCCAGCGACCAGGAACAAGGTTCAACGAAAAAATTAAAAATTCTGGTCTCATTCATACTGGACTAGTTCAAATACAAATCCTAGTATAAGCAGTAAAAGGAGCAAAAAAAAAAACCTTTCTAATTTCACCTGACGGGTCACTAAACACCGGTCCCGATCACCAACCGAGCCCCTAACACGAATCCAGGCGGCCGGCCGATAAACCTGCCCTAAGAAAGTTTTACACCAAAAGCAAGCCTGGAACAAGGATAAATCAAAACAAGAACCTCACCTGTTTCTCCCTTTCAAACAGGATAGCCAGCTCGACATGCTTGGTGTTAGGGAACATATCGACCGGCACCGCTCGCACGGGGACAAAGGGGGCCCCTCTCAACGTCTTCGACGAGGGCCGCGCCAGGTCCACGAAGTTCTTCATGGCGGAGGCGGGACTGCACGAGATGTACACCAGCCGCTGCACCTTCTTGCTGTTGCGCAGTTGGGTTACTGCTCGCATGTCTGTGGGGACAGGTCAAGTTTCAAACCGATTATTGAATTTATATTTGAAACTGATTCAATATTTTATGCTAAATTATTTATTTCCACAAAGCTTGTCGCGCTAATTGTGAAGAAAATACATACTTCGCTAACTAACCATAATTTTTGCCTCGGCTATGAGTTAACTGTCTAAGATTAAATTATCTAATTCAAAAAGCATCTCCAAACCATTTCATTTCCTTTCCCAGTCAATACCTCATTAATTGGGATTTATTCATTCACTCACTGATCCTTACTCGACATGTTTGAAACCTCGCTATAACAATCTAAATTATATATATAAATAATAACAACTAACTAGCATTAGCATGTAGTGAACTGTGCCCATGTCGCCCCAGTCGTTCTCGCCAGATTTATGGTATAAAAGACACAACTCACGTAGTCCAGCTCTGGGCGGGTCGACAATGGCCACTATGTCGTCCACGGTCACCCCCGCCAACTTTGTGGTATAAAAGACACAACTCACGTAGTCCAGCTCTGGGCGGGTCGACAATGGCCACTTTGTCGTCCCGGTCACCCCCGCCAACTTTGTGGTATAAAAGACACAACTCACGTAGTCCAGCTATGGGCGGGTCGACAATGGCCACTATGTCGTCCCGGTCACCCCCGCCAACTTTGTGGTATAAAAGACACAACTCACGTAGTCCAGCTATGGGCGGGTCGACAATGGCCACTATGTCGTCCAGGGTCACCCCCGCCAACTTTGTGGTATAGAAGACACAACTCACGTAGGCCAGCCATGGGCGGGCCGACAATGGCCACTTTGTCGTCCCGTTCACCCCCGCCAACTTTGTGGTATAAAAGACACAACTCACGTAGTCCAGCTATGGGCGGGTCGACAATGGCCACTATGTCGTCCAGGGTCACCCCCGCAAACTTTGTGGTATAGAAGACACAACTCACGTAGGCCAGCCATGGGCGGGCCGACAATGGCCACTTTGTCGTCCCGGTCACCCCCGCCAACTTTGTGGTATAAAAGACACAACTCACGTAGTCCAGCTCTGGGCGGGTCGACAATGGCCACTATGTCATCCCCGGTCGCTCTTGCCAGTACAGACGGCAGGATATCCTCAGCTTTGCCGGTGAAAAAGTCGCAGTTCTCTATGTTGTTTAACTCGGCGTTGGCTTTCGCATCGTTCACCGCTTCAGGAATCAACTCTAAGCCAAGGACTTTGCCGCAGTACTGTAAGTAATAAATATATATAGATTTTAAAGTCCCACCAATAAAACGTAAGTCACGTGGGCAATATTTTATACTTAGATCGTGTTCGAAACACTATTTTGACAGATAAATATCAGGGATTCGTACTCGCAGAAAAAACAAAATTGTTGGGGCTACCCCAATATTTATTTATGTGATATACGTATTGATACGATATATAGGAGATTACTCGTTAGAGTGATAAAAGAAACTGCCTGGGTTGAGAATAGCTGAAAAACTGATTTTATTGTAAAACTCAATAATTAAAATGTGTAACCTACATATGGTCGTACGCACGGTGGGGCTCTTCCTCCACCCTCTACCCAGGCCAAGTTTGTAAAAATGTAAGTAACAACAGTAAGAAAATTATTGAAAATTATTTATTATAGGTAGCGTTCCAATACGCAATGTAAAGTTTGCTTCGTAAAGTGATATCTCTTTCACTTTTGACTGAGACGGAATCAATTTACTAATCGTTTTGGAACGGCCTCTTGGTAAAGGCAGTTTATTTACGTGGTATTTTTTGTTTATGAATCATTATTACCGTAATAAAATAGCTTTACCAAGTCATTCCGAAGAATTCTAACTATAACCACAGAAGAATAAGTAGCCAGAAACCAAAAAATGGCGCGTAATGTGATCACAAATGTTAAAGTTAAAATTTACCCTTGAATTTACGGGGCCTAAAATGTAACCGTCGAAAGTGAATTTTACATTTCTGACAAGGTTTATGAACGTATTATTATTGTGAGTTATGAACGACTTCCATAATTGTTCGGAGCTGTTCGGAGCTCTTCATTTTCACTCGGGGGGTTGTGGAATTGGTGACAGTTAAGAGTATGACATAGCCAAAACAAAAACCAGTTCCGGGCGTGGCTTATTCTATTTTACGATAGCGCGCGGGGGGAAATTCGTCCCGGTCTCTAAGCTCGCGTCACCATAGCAAAAATACGAATAGAGTGGACGAGGCAGGGTCAAAAGTAATAGGTATTTTATTTTATCTAATTTATTAGTGTATTTCGACCATCGTCACACGGCATTGATCCTACTTGCTATCACGTCGGGACGTAAATTTATTATATGGTCGGCTAAAAGTGGTATTTTGAGTGTTTGATTTATCAATTGACCCTCGGAACATTTCAGACACTCCTTTAGAGATACATAATAATATTGTGACGGTTAATTGTCACCATTACCCATTCTTTAAATATTTTTCGCCCGTTGAGCTGGTTTTACACTTGCGGAAAAATAAATTGGACCAAAAATTTCTTTACAAAAAATTTTTACTAAAGTTGTTATTACAAAAAGTGGAAACTAACAAATATTCTCAGAAGGAACGCACCACGTCACTATCTATCTCACTGTAGCCTATATCAATTATGCCTCTCTCATTCAACCACGTTTAACTGCGTTACTATCTCATTCCAACTCATTTTAAATAGCGTCACTATTTATCTCACTCTAACGCGTGTTAAATGGAATTTCTAATGAACGTCAAATATTTTTACTGCCCGCCACTCTTTCATTCTAAATTCTAATTATTTTAAAAAATACGCAGCTGCTTTGGTAGTAAAATAGCAATAACTTTTTTTTCAAAAGTAATACACAGAAATTGCCAGATCATTTGAAAAACAATATTTGATGAGCCGTTATTTAAGACAATTTGCAAAACTAACATAAGACATATTTTTTCATGGTGTGGTATCGAACTAACCTAATTACAAAAAATTGCTCATAAATTGGGTTTTTATTTTTCTTCCTGATGTAACAGCATTTCAAGGTTTATTTTTGACTTTATCAATAGCATGACTATTCAGAGTTGCGCAACAAAAATTTTATTCTTAGAATTTAGAACTGGTTAGCTTTGACTCTCAAAAATCTATTCGAATTTATAAAAGTACCATCAACTCGAAGACTATCTACTTTTTGCTGAGGTCATAATTTGATATTCTGGTCAGTCATGAGCTGGCCTACCAGCCTTCCAAGGGAAAGCGTTGACTTTTGGGACACCTGTTTACCCTTGGGATAAATCGCCAAGTGTTTAAAATATAGAAATTTATTTGTATCATAGTTTGAAATGTTCAGGTCCCTTTACGCAAAATGAAAAAACAAAACTCTTTTAGGATTAATTTGTTGTCCCTATGTTTGTCTGTTTGTCCGTTTGTCTAGGCAATTTTTCTGGGTAAAATCAATAAATGCTAATGTTTACAGCCCTGTAAAATATACATATTATAACGTTTTTATGGCTTTTTGTTTAACTTTTTCATACAAATTTTCTCCTTATGAAAATATAGAGATCAACACTTGACATAATATTTTGCATTTGAAAGAAAGCACAGAAAGGAACTGTAGAACAAATAATGTAAAAAATATAAAACCATATCTTTCTATTCTAAATGGATTAATAATTTACTGTTTGTTCAATGTGGCGATAGCTTTGTTTATTTTTTTTCTTTGTTACAAAGATAACAAATATTTTCATACAAGGTTTTCCTTAAGGGCTATTTCTCCGAATTTGTAACAAAATATTAAGAAATAATTATAACGGTAAAGTACAACTTTTAGCTAAGACAATTTATAGTTAAAAGTTTGCTATATGCATAAACATATTTTAATGGTATTATGGTATCTTCAAAATAATTGGGTTTTCCATAAGCGTGATATCAGATTATTTTAGAAATTTACGGCTGGTATCACGACGACGGATAAGCCAATTATTTTATTACTATTGTAATATAATTAAAAATATGTTAATGCATACAACAGACTTTTAACTATAAGTATTCTTAACTAAAAGTTGTATTTTTACTTATTGAAATTGTATTTCTCATCAAGAAGTGCAAGATGACAAGATATTCAAAATAAGTTAATTGAATTTGTGAAATGGTTTCAGGTCAAAACAGTTTTCCATGAAACGGTAATTGTTTATACTTAGCAAAGTGTGTAAACTTAGTCATCTTAACATGAACGACGCCTGTATTTCTCTCTTTTTTATTTCCAGTATAGATAAAAATATACAAACTTGTTAAACTTTGTGTAAAAACGAGGCAATATTGACGATATCCTGACAGCTATTATGATGGTGTTTTATCAAATTTTGCTTTTTGGGCTGTATAGAGACGTAGTTAGATGTCACTAGAATATACTCATGAAAAAAGATATGAAGAAAATAAGCTGTAGACTTCACATTCGGTTTATACCTATTGTATGAATTTTAAGAAAAATACAGGGATAAAGGGACCTCTTAAGGAAAACCTTGTATTAAACTATTTGTTATCTTAGTAAAAAATAATTCAAGGAAAAAAATAAACAAAGCTATCGCCACATTGAACAGTAGATAATTAATCCCTTTAGAATAGAACAACATGATTTTCATATTTTTTACATTATTTGTTCAACAATTCCTTTCTGTGTTGACTTTTAAATGCAAAATATTATCTCAAGTTTTCATCCCTACATTTTCATAGTAAGAAAATTTGTATGAAAAACGTAAAAAAAAAAACGTAAAAACCTAAAACGTAATATAAATAAAAACGTCAAAAGTATGTTTTTACAGCTCTATAGAGGGCCGTTTATATTGGTATTTATTAATTTTACCCAGAAAAAATTGTCTAGACAAACGGACAGACAGACAAACATAGGAATAACAAATTAATCCTAAAAGAGTTTCATTGTTTTCATTTTGCGTAACAGAACCTGAACATGTACCGACATGATTATCTACGATCTAATAATTTTGCCATGCACTGTAAATATTTCAAAATAAATTTCTATATTTTAAATGCTTGGCGATTTATCCCAAGTAAGTGTACCTATATAATTTGCAAAAAACTTCACTTATTAGACCTGAAATGGTGAGCCAATACTAGAGGGTAATTTCACGAAAAGGTCATTGACCTTTGTTACAGATCTCAGTAAGTATAAGTAAATTAATTTGGGTTTCAATAACGATCACAAAATTATTCTTTTAGAGTAACATATATTATTTTCCCGCATAAAAGTATGAATTCATTCCAAATTAATTCAGTTTTGTTGTTATGACTACGGCACGATGTAGCTAAACTGCTAAATCACTCATACGCATATTTTGTTGAGTTTTTAACGGCAGGAATATGATGCTCCTCGAAATATTACTTTATAAAATTAATTTCAATGTGTTTTGAAGTAGTTTTGGGAGATATTTATAGCTTGCAAAAAAGGGCACAGGTTCCACGTCTTACGGGCGCCAACGCTAGGCGTAGACTGACAATATCTTGCTGCCGCTGACTGCATCAGTGGATTTACGTATTTTTGGAAAAAGGGGGTGCTTTTTTTGACCCGAATAACGTGGTATTTGGAAAATGAATAGATATCATTCACACTAATTTTATAAAAAAAAAACCAACAAAATCGCGAAAGCGATACCTGAAACAAAATCGATAAGAAGTGTGCAATAGAGGGTTACAAAAAAATTCATTGACAGTATAAATATGAATCGATTAACGTGGTTTGTGGAAAATGAATACCTTAAAGTTCAACCAAAAACATGTATTTTTTTTATGGCTATACGTAACCTAATTATTGCAACAAAATCATCCGAAAGCTGACATTTTATTTTTGTTTGTATTTTCGTTCCCCTTAATTTTTACTTCTACCCCGGCGTTTAGGAACGCCACCTAAAATTCAAAATTATAATCCCCGCAAATTGCTAATGCGCTCGGATGTCATTTGTTTTCGGCTGCTTAGTGCTGTTAGCATCGCTGTCGAGTATGTTTTGTTCTTAGTACCTACCTCTATATTTATGATTTTTCTCATATTGTCTATGATCCCGAGTTGGTGTCAACTGTATTTCAATAAATGTTATTATTACTTTTTTCTGACCGTTCTTAAAGAAACGTCATTGTGAATTATTTGCGATGATAGTTCAATTCAATGCCATTTTATCTGGCTTCCGATAATGTGGACTCCGCACATTAGTTCCGCCAATGTCAAGTTTTTTTTTTTTTTAAGTAATAAGACGCACAGTGATTAAATAACAATAAGGTACCTACAACTAAACGAAAATTATAATCTCATCGATCTTCCGCAAGTACAATAAAATAACGATAAAAAATAAATAAAATTAAAAGGCAAACAGAAAAAAAAAACAGGAAAGAACTAGAATTAGGTACCTACAGTAAATATTGCTAATAGGACTATCCCTATTATAATTTAATATTATTTAATTTAATAAATCTACATAATAAATATACAAATGGACTATAAACAAGGGACAATAAAAAGCTGAAGTTGACGGGGCGGGGGATTTCAGAAGGGAGAACATCATACAGAGAGAAACGAAGTTTTTGGCAATCGAAAAATATGTGGTCAACTGTACCCTCGTCTAAGCCACACTCACATAGGGAATGATCCCTTACCCTGATTTTTGCCAAGAACACAGGGGTACAAGCGTGTCCAAGTCGGAGGCCACAAACTACAGATGTATACAATTTATCAATGTCACGATATTTAAAGAACCACGGCCGATTTGGGATAACAGGTTGTATAGAGGCGTAATGTTTGGCCTTAGATCTCCGAGATTCATTCCAATCTTTCAGCGCGAAACAATGCGGTTTGTCTAATCATGTTCTACGTCATAAATATGTCGCATGTTCCTAAACCCTGATTTTTCATTCCGTAGAATTCTGACAGTTCAAGGAAAGGGATGGAACTGTGCAAGTAAGCGAGATGAACTGTATCGTTTCTCCTTTACTAGCACAGCGCCATCCCTTTTCCTGAAATGTCAGAATTCTACGGAATGAAAAATCAGAGGACTTATTGCCCGTACAAATATAAATTTTATATATCTATATCGGAGAGGTATTGAAAGACGATCTTAATGTGTAAAAGGTAATATAGAACATGAATAAGGGAGACCTTCGAGAAGCAGAGTCCGATAGTGCCAGTGCCGCAGCAGATGTCGACGACGATGGACCCTGGCGTCGTGCCGCTCATCTCTATCGCCTTCTTGTACAGAATGTCTGCTGCCCCCGTGTTGATCTGTACAGTTGTACATGTTACAGTTTATCTTGTCACTCTATTAGATATTATTTATTGTACACAGATAAAATTACAGTTTGGGCGTCATAAATATGGTGCACAGTGGCGAGCTTATCTCACAACTGAGATTTCTTCCAGCAAACCAAGCCTGAAAGCGAATATTTCATTTAAAAATTTGTTATTTTAAATAGGTTAGTAAATAAAACTAGGTTCGAGATATATTTCGACCATACACATTTTTTAAAATATGGATACATACTTACATATGTGCACAAAAAAATAAAAGAAAAAAATTGAAAATGAAACATATGGCCACTAATAATTTACATACTTACCGATGTGTACTCATTTTACATTACATTAATATACGTGACGCAAGGTATACATATGTATATTAACAAACGTGGATGGATGATGGGCCTTTTCACTTATAGGTTTATAACTTTAGAACCACTGAACGGTTTTTGATGCGGTTTTCACTATTAATGTAGGGGTTTCTCAAGAAATATTTTCAGGTACATATCACTGAGCTAAAATTAGAGGGAAAAGTGATCATTTCAGTGAAACAAGTTGAAAAAAGGGGGTTGAGATCACTTTCTCTTTCAACGCGGGCGGATCAACAAGCAAAAGACTCTTATAACTTGTTTTGGAAAGGCCTATGTAGCCAAGAGATTATATAATTTTTTTAAGTCCTTAGACAGCGCCATCTATGAAAATTTAATGGAAGCTGGCCTCGAAAACGGCTCATTGAAAAGTATATTGACTGAAGAAATAAAAGTATATTGACTGAAGAAATAAAAGTATATTGACTGAAGAAATAAAAGTATATTGACTGAAGAAATAAAAGTATATTGACTGAAGAAATAAAATACCTGGAAGAAAGCTTCTGGCGATATCCTGAAGTTGAGACCGAGGATGGAATCGATGATGTGGGTGGCGCCTGACAGATGTACAGGCTTCGACGCGTCTTCTCCCGCTTTCCTGTATTATTATTTATTAATATCTACGGCAGGAGACATACAGTAAAACAGTTTTAAAAAATAAAATAAAAATGTATTACCTATCTAAATTACCCTAGATATTGCATTAAATATTAAACTTGTTTTGTTCCTATTCATCTATCTGAATGCCTGTATAAGTAAGTGATAAGAAGTGAGGTAACAACTATATTATATATGTATGGTTATTAGTGCTGTGTATTTCTTTCAATGTTTTGTAAGTTTAGAAGCTGTAACTTATGCGTGTAAACAGGGGCTATTCTGCCTACAAACCGTAAGGTTTGGCAGATGTTTATTTCATGTTTTTTGCTTTTTGTTACGTGTAAATAAATGTGTTTCATTCAAAAAATGTGTTTCATTCAATACGTCGTATCAATCACGCGTAGGGTAACCACTTCAAAATTTGAAAAATCCTGATAAAGAGCCAAACATTTCAATAAAAGTCCGGATATTTTAGTCACAAAATAAAATAATAAATCCTAAGCGCAGTGCACATCTTACAGGGATAGCTAAAAAATTACCTACAGAGATTTTCAAATATTTTTATGCTAAAATTAAACAGTAATTCAATATATTTCAAACTAAGTAAAAAATCCGGACAAATTAGAAAGCCGGACGAAAGGCCTAAAGCCTGGACATATCCGGACAACTCCGGACGGATGGTAACCCTAACCACGGGCTACAAATATGTTTGTTTAATAATATCTGAAGTTATATAAAAAGCATCTTGATTTTGAATATAAACACTTGTACAAGTTGTTTCATAACACAATTATATTTGTTGCACACTTCCCCTTGCACACTTCCCAACCGGTTTCGGAAATTAATCCATCTTCAGGGGATACAGAATCCTGTATCCCCTGAAGATGGATTAATTTCCGAAACCGGTTGGGAAGTGTGCAAGGGGAAGTGTGCAACAAATATAATTGTGTTATGAAACAACTTGTACAAGTGTTTATATTCAAAATCAAGATGCTTTCTATGTTTCATCAAGTGCCGACAATCGCAAGTATAAATCATGTGAAATCAGCAAGTACAGCTGAATTGATTGTCCTATACAAAAGGCTCAAATTCAAATACGCCAAAACCAATGAACATCTCTGGTTTAATACGTACTGTAAACGACATTACCTGATACCAAACTACATAAACAATAGTTTTTGGTATAATAACAACAACATAGACAATGGTTATGTAGAATCATTAGTAGATAACATGAAGCGAAAGTGGTTATGTAAAGAAATTAATCACCACTACTCCAAAAGAGATAATCTAAGTTGCCATCTCAAGGTTTGTCATTTCGAGTTAACACAAAGATTACATTATATTGAGTTTCATACATTTCAAACAGATTTGTATGAGAAAGTCAAAGAGTTTACTGCAAAACATCATTTTAAACACCAGAAGAAATTAGAACAGTTAAAATTTAAATTTAGTTACCAGTTTACCAAAACAAAATCTCCCCAAAATATTAAGTTTTATGAAAGGCTACACAATAAAACTAATATAGATTTTACCTTGGAAGAAAAGACGGTTCTAGAAAAAGGACTTAAGTACTGTCCGCAGATTCCAAACAATAAAGCAGACATAGACAACCTCGTTACCGATTTGGAAATTACTATACCAGATACGACTACTAAACATATTTGTACCAAGTTAATAAAAGAAGAATACCATTCACAAATCCAGAATTCAGCCAATATTAAAGAGAATAAAGAGTCAAGACTTATCAATAAAATCAAACAGAAAATTAAGGAACACAATTTAATAGTTACAAAGGCAGATAAAGGAAACACCGTTGTTGTAGCAACAAAACAAGAGTATGATGCCAAAATACTAGATTTTTTAAAACAACCAGCATTCCAAGAACTAAAAAAGGATCCAACACAACAGTACTCCATAATCGTTAAGGAAACTATAAGTTCAGCAAACAGTTTATTTACCGACAAGGACACATATAGACTGAAAAACATGAACCCTCAAATCCCAAAACTACACGGCTACTTCAAATTGCACAAAGAAGACCATCCCATTCGCCCTGTCGTAGCTTATACTGGAGCTCCTTCATATCAACTAGCTACCAGAATAAGCACAGAATTTAAAAATTTGACAAAATTTGAACCACAGCATACCGTCAAAAATACCATAGACCTAGTTACCAAGATAAAAAATGTATCTGTACCTGATAAGGCTATACTTGTCTCATTCGATGTTCAAAACCTGTTCCCTAGCATTTCTATTAGAGATGAAACGGATATCCGGTTACTATCCGGTATCCGGCCTATCCGGCCATATTTTTGGTATTCGGTATCCGGCCGGATAGTAGTCAGTATCCGGCCGGATACCGGATACTTAACTCAACATACAAAAAGTCGTTTAAATCACAAAATAGTTGTATCAATGATTGAATAATCTAAATTCTAATACATAAAGTGAATAAGAATTGAGCTATGGTAGATAAAGACAAGCTTTACATCAATTGTTGGGAATAAACGTTTATGCTTTTCTTCATACATTACACCAGCTTCTTTTGCTCTCACAATATACCGAATGAACTCAACATGTATCTTTTAATAAAAACACATGGTCATACTGAAATCATACTAAACAACTTTTCCAAAGAAACATATTTGTGGAAATGAAAAAATATTTTCATGTTTCCATACTCATTTTGAAAACCTACTTTAAATTTTGAAAGGGCACTGGGCGGGCAGGTTCAATTTTGTTTTTTCAATATGTTACTTTGGAAAATTTGTTCAGTATGAACAGTATATTACGCGGTTTCATTTAAAGATACCTGTCCATTTATATACAGTATACACCACTCCAAGGAGATAAAAGATACAAATTTCGTTAGGATCGGAAATTGTTTCGCGTTTGCAAACCAGCATTTGTATGATTGTGATACGATCATTTAGAAATGATCTTCATTTAAAAAATGCACGAATAATCTCGCCCACTTGCACCCGCTATTGCGGAACTTGCACCTTGGTGCGTAATATTTAGACTTGCTCAATTAGTGCGAAACGCATATCTTGTGCCGGATATCCGGCCGCCGGATATCCGGCTATCCGGCCTAGTGCCTCGCCGGATATCCGGTATCCGGTATCCGGCCAAATCACTATCCGTTTCATCTCTAATTTCTATACAAGACTGTAAACGAGCTATAAACGAAATTTTAGTCGAATCCGTGGTAGAACTCCAACAAATTATTGATCTAGAACATTGTATATCTGTATGCCTCGAACAGAATTACTTTTCTTACAATGGTAAAGTTATCAAGCAGTCTAAAGGTTTAGCGATGGGCAGCCCTCTGTCTCCTTTGTGTGCGGACGTGTTCATGGACAATTTTGGAAAGACAGTCCTAAAATCTAAACAATTCAGTAAATTCATAGGTTACTGGTACCGCTATGTTGATGATATTTTATGTTTGTGGACAGGGACAGAGACTGACTTAAATAATTTTTTGACATTTCTCAATTCAATTGACAATAATATTCAGTTTACTTTAGAGATAGGACATCAAATCATTAATTTTTTAGACCTGACAATTGAAATTAGTTCAGGAAAACACACATTCAAAATATATCGAAAACCGACTTTCACTGACACCATAATCCACGCAAATTCGAAGCACCCGAATACACATAAACTAGCATTCTTTCATACCATGATCCACAGAGCCTTGTCTATCCCAATGAGTGATAAAGATTTTAGAGAAGAGCTAAATACAATAAAAACCATTGCTATCAACAATGGGTACGACACAATAACAGTAGATAAAATACTCAAGAAAAAGCAAAGAAAAACTGCGAATTCACTATTATATCAACAGAGTAGCGCAATTAATATTGATGAAAAAGACTCAAAGAAGTGGGTTAAACTACCATTTATAGGAACTGTGTCATATAAATGTGCCAATATCCTAAAAACCCATCGACCGGCCTTTTATACCAATAATTCCATAAAACACTTAATTTGCAATAACAAAGATCGTACCGACATCATTAAGAAAAGTGGAATTTATGAGCTCTCGTGCAATGACTGCCACAAAAAATATATAGGGCAAACAGGTAGGTCCTTTGACACAAGAATTAAAGAGCATTCAAGAAGCTGGCGCCTCAAAAAGACCGACTCTCAATTCGCAGAACATCTTATTGAAGAAAATCACTCGTTTGATAAAACCCAAAATTTTAAAGCCCTTCATATATGCAACAAAGGCAGAAAAATGACAGCATTGGAAGCACTGGAGATAAACAAACAAACTTCGAAAGACCAACATAAAATACTCAATCAACAATTAGATCTCAATAACTCACCTTTTATACTTTTATACTTTAATTAAGTTTAATATGACATTTAAAATCAGCTTTTGACAATTATTTCGTGATAAGTCTTTGAATTGTAATTTATTTAACAATCATCACCATTTTCTTTTTCAAAAATCTGACATTACAATTATTTATTTTTATTTTTATTTTATTATTTTTTGATTATTTGACATGACTTCCATTTTACATATTTCATTAAAAAATACCTAACCTTTAGGGAAAATTTTTTTCGAATGGCATCTCTAACAATCTGTTATTCTACCCACTTTTGTATATGTTTTTCCTCACAATCATTGTTGACATACGTTTGTCGTTTTATGGCTCGTATATTAAAATAATAAATATTCTGTATCCCCTGAAGATGGATTAATTTCCGAAACCGGTTGGGAAGTGTGCAAGGGGAAGTGTGCAACAAATATAATTGTGTTATGAAACAACTTGTACAAGTGTTTATATTCAAAATCAAGATGCTTTCTATGTTTCATCAAGTGCCGACAATCGCAAGTATAAATCATGTTATATAAAAAGAATTAAGTAAAGTTTCTAAAGTTGTTATGACTAGAGCTTGTCCAGTATTTATAAGAGAAAGTCAAAGATTTCAAAAGTTTAGATGACCTCTGGCACCTAAAATCTATTGGATTGTTTTTGAATGCGTGCGTTAACATAATGCCGACGCGCGTACACTTATGAGTGCGCAATCAGTCTACCTACGGTCAGCAAACTGATCAGACTACTAAAGTTGTTAAAATGATTAACTTTAAGTGCACTTAAGGCGTCCAACTATCACTGTGTTCAGATGAGCAAGCACTGATTCCAAACGTGTGAGCGTCACCCATTTAAAGGTGGAAACATTTTGGTGCTGTCATAGTACGGTAAGGGCTTATCTTTACTTTTGAAATCTTTGGAGAAAGTAGTGTAATTTTCAGCTGATACGGTAATTTTAGAGCCAAGTATAAATATATACCTTTTAGTGCAAAGCTGGAAATATAATGACTTGATTCCTGAAGCGACAGCTTCTTCTGATGCGAAATGGTCTACTAGATCCTTCTTAATTGTATCTAGTTCTTCAGTTGTCTTTTGCTGGAATAAAAAAGACCGTCAAGCATAATTTTGTTGTTCAAAATTACTGGTTATGTAAACACATGTATTCTTTTTGTCAATGATTTTTGTCTGTAAAATACAGATTACTTTCAGCTCAATCGGCCTAGCCATTCTTAAGATGGCGGATGGAGAAAAAACAACCAAAACTTAATTAATGAGAACACCCATTTTTTAGTTACAAAAAACGGAACAGTTACTAGATTACTTTGTCGTCCGTCTATCTGTCCGTCTATCAAGACCCTTTTTCTCGGACCCCATATCAAGTAGAAACTGATACCACCTACAGGTGCCCCATAATGCTATTACTTAAGAAGGCTTCAGACTCAACGCAAAAAAAAATTGCCCTTTACGTAACCAATTTCATACAAATTGGTTCACCATGAAAACCATCCAGTTGATTTAGAAACTTGAAATTCCGTTCACAAGTAGTTCTTAATGGAAAAATTCTGAAAATTATTTTTATTTTATAATGACGATGAGCATGATATTGTCGGTGCTCCTGGAATGGTCAGGTACCGCCAGGGCTGCCACCTCCAATCGAGTGTTGCGCGCTAACTCCAAAAAAGCGCTAGATTCCGCTAAACATAAATTTTTATAAGAAGCGCTATTTATATGTTGTATATTGGTGGCCTGATTGATAAGCTGATTGCATTTGATTGGCTTTTTCAGAAAAATACGTCATTTATAGAACCGTAAATAATTATTAAAAGAAGATAATGACATTTTATACCAAATTAAATCAAGCAAGTAGAATTATCATCACTGAAACAAAATTCATTCCAAGATAGCGCTAGATTTCCCAAAATTATTCCAAAAAGAGCCAAAAATAATGAAAGAAAGCTTATTTCGAAATAGCGTTGGATTTTCCGCTAGGCACTAAAAACGAATTTTGAGCGCAAAGTGGTCAAAAGAAAGCGCTAGATCTGGCGCGAAATGCGCTGATCTGGCAGCACTGGGTACCGCCAGTAGCCGGAGTAGTATATTTAGTGTTTACCTGAGGGTGCATGGCGACGATAAGCATGATATCGCCGGTGCTCCTGGAATGTCTGACAGTCAGGTACCGCCAGTAGCCAGAGTAGTCTGCTGGGGAAAACGGCGCCAGTTCCGATTTGCGGATGAAGTCTTGGAATATCTAAAGTAAATATTTAGGCATTTACAAGGAGTCAGTAAGCATGCAAAAGCAATCAAAGAAATTGACAGAGGAATCAAAAATTTAGTTTTAGAAGGAAACCATCTGCGGGTCGACCGCGTAATTCTCATTTTCATCGTCATCAACTTGATGTTGATGAAAATAGCAAAAGCCTCAACTTGATTACGGCAAATTGTGTAAATATTTTCATCAACATCAGCTTCGTGAATGAACTAAAATCCGCGTTTTGTTTATTCAATGTAGTGATCCGTTGAGATTTTTTGAAGTAAGCTAAATAAGAGGCAAAACATAGAAACAAGTATTTATTAAATGAGTGTGACACTTTTTGTATTCAAATTATACTGTTTTATTTTCAAAATCTTAACGTAACATGATAAATGAGAGATGAAAAATGAATAACAAAACGCATATGACAAAGTTGTTAAGGCTGTATGGTTAAAAAGCCTCTTTGCCTTTCCTAAAGTAGGAAAATTAAAAAGCGTGACGTCTTGTCGCAAGTCGTTTCGTTGCAAAACAAACAAGAAAATAAAAGTAAGTATGGTTTTCTTCTATTTAATCTCATAAAACAAGATATTGGCGAACCTAATGTGTGCAGTCACTTTAAAGGAAGCCAGATGAAACGGCTTTTATTGATTGACTGATTGAAATCTGTGGGAAAATCAAAAATTTTCAACATAATGCAGTGCATCAAGATTCAAATGATACCTATGTTTCAGAATGCCAGCGCACAAGCAAACTTCCCACTAGCAGCTGTAGATGCTGGTGGGATTTATGGAGGACCACTGAGACTTGGCTGTTGGGAAGTTAACTAACAG
Source organism: Ypsolopha sequella (assembly GCA_934047225.1). Classification (NCBI taxonomy): domain Eukaryota; kingdom Metazoa; phylum Arthropoda; class Insecta; order Lepidoptera; family Ypsolophidae; genus Ypsolopha; species Ypsolopha sequella. The sequence goes on from OW203996.1 coordinate 19,714,062, forward strand.
TGGGCCACATGCGAAGCACCCAGCCAAGTCTCAGTGGGAAACGTTGGCGGCACGACTGAATGCTGTGGGGGTTGGTACCACAAAAACAAGCGCGAAATGGAAAGATGTGAGTAATTGGAAAAGGCAGTATTTTAATATTTTGTCAAAATGTTGATGGTTGTGTTGTGATTGTCTTTGTTGTATTTACTTGATCACTAAAGTAATATTTTATCGTTTAACTGCATGTGGGATGCTCAACACCACCACCGCTCGAGCTGCCAGAGTTCCTGGGGGAACCTGTGAGCCCGCCTCTGCCAGAACCTGTGGAGGCTTCGCCAACCCCATAAGCAGTGCCGCCACCTCCTAGAGCCCCTAGTCTCCAATGGGAGTGTGAGTTTTAATCCATTTGCTTATATTCTGATAAAGTGAAGTCAGCCAGTCCAAGATGTAACATGTGGCCTCACATAAAACGTACATGTAGATATGTATCAATAACATTGTTTTTATTTACAGTTTAACCGAGCACAGCAACAGTGTCGCCAACTAAAGCCCCTGCTCCTGGCTCAACCACTGAGAGGTCAAGGAGTGAGTTATTATCCATTTGCTTAGTTTTTGTTAACATTCAGATAAAGTGAAGTCGGTCAGTCCAAAGATGTAACATGTAGGTATGTATCGATGACATTGTTTTTTTTTTGCAGTTGAACCCATGGCACCCCGGTGGGCCCTGCAAATTGAGGAGCGCAGGGTGACTGCAGAGGAGCAGGCTGCTGCAGCGTTGAGCAGTATTTCTGCTGCTGTATTCAGAAAACACTAGAACATTGGCTCAAATAGCACAGTTGCTTGAGAGAATATATGATGTTTCCTCAACCAACCAGTGGATTCACTGATCTTGAACACATTATATATTTTTACTGCAACATGCTATTTCAGTCATTGTTCTAGTGTTTTCTTTTATACCTTGTTTACCTTATTTTAATATATTTTGTTTTGTGTGTATATTAGCTTTTTATTTACTACTCAAAAAATGAGAAAAACAAAATTACAATGGTCTTAGGATATATTTCAGTCTATTTGATGCCCTCATCAGTCGATTGAAACTTATGGTTAGGTAGGTACATCATAAACAAACCTGTTTTAGCCTGTTAATGGGAAAATAATAGATATTCAAATATACATATATATAATAATAATAGATAGACATCAATTCCAGAAATTGTAGTTTTGGCATAGTGGAATACGAAAAATTTCGGAAAAATATTCAATGTACAGACGTGACCTTTTTACTAGGTGCTTTATTATTAGTACATAGTACTTGTAGATTTCAATGAACCAAATTAGGAAGTTGTTGGGATAAAAATGGTAAGAAAAACAACATACCCCACTGGGAGACAGGCGTGAGTAGTAATGGAATGTATGTAAGAAAAACACAAGGTTACAGCCAAAACAAAGATCATTTATTCAGACTGTAAAAAAAAACATTACGCCAGGTTCAATTACCGTGTAACTGTACCGAAAACACAAGGAACAGATTTATGAAAATATTTTAAAACTAGAATGTCTAGACTAGATGCTAGGATGCAGATTTGGATTAGCATTTAATTATAATTATCGCTCAATCACATTCCGAGTACTGGTATGCCGGCTGGTGTAGTATTCTTCTGGAGAGTTGGCAGTCGCATTCAGGATTGGTACCATCATCCATGGACGCTGTGCATACCCAGAATCACCCAAAAACCAAACTGTCTGCCCTTCATCATGCAGACTCCATGTGTACTTGCACATCACTGGAGTTCCAGATATGGCAATCATGACTGACCGCCAAAAGATGCATCAACGTGCAGTATCTGCATCACATATCACCATTGCATTAAGGGAGTGGTTAATGGTAACCACCACTGGCATACATTTGCAGGGCTGCCAGAATATTGCAATGATTATTAAAATTTTGTTGATTTGTTTTAATTTGTAACCTTGATTTCTGGATGCACTGCAGTCTTTCTTTGAGAAGTTCCCAAAAGTGGCATCAAGTCCTCGTAAAGCGTCGTGAAATTGGCCTTGGAAAAGCGAAAGTTTTGTGTAAACGATATCTCCGGTAGAAGCATGGGCCTGCATTAATCTCTTTGCATCCTTCGTTCGATTCTTTCCCGATTTTTTAAGCGTTCCTCCGCTGCTGCAGCCAAAAATATGCTCTCGCCTTTCCGTGTCCGATACCTGAAAAACACGAAACCAAGGAACGAAAGGGAATACCTAGGTACGCAGAAAGAGTTACCAAACCCTGTAATTATTGAGAAAATAACAGAAAGTCAGAAATAGTGATTATTATGATACTTTCTCGCTGATGTTGAGAGCTCTTTTGCCCCCACGTTCATTTGACAGTTAAGTATTTACATCAACTTGGTTTTTTTTTTTTTAATTCATATCCAATACCAATTTATTTGCTTAAAACGTCAAATCAGTAGGGAAATCATTCACTCAATAGTTTGATATTGGCTTGAAGCTGATAGGCATTAAAATTGAATCACGCGTTACGCCGGAAAGAAATATTGGTTTCAAACGTCAAAATGAAGCGGATGTTGATGTAAATGAGAGTTACGCGGTCGACCCGCTGTTCCTTAGAACAAGGCGTTAAATTCACATAAAGCCCTTGTGAGCATCTAATTTGTGCATTACTAGCAAGTGTGTCAAGTAATTCGGTGGACAGGTATGGTAAAAAAGTTCGACGGTCCAGGATGAGTACCTCGGTAGTGCACTTGTCATGAAAGCAAAAGGTCAAAGGTTTGAATCCTGGCCTTAGGAATTGTTTCAAATATTTGTTGTTTACTTGAAATTTGCATCCAACTGATCTTTGCTAGTTTGTAATGCACTCTATTAATATTTAAAGCCTAACAATGTTATAAGTGGCTGCTAAGATATTTGATGTAAACCTGCAAACACTAAAAGCATGTGTATTGTATATGTGCTAGAAATACTGTATACTGATGTTTGAGCACCGCTCCCTCATGTAAACATGTAGTAACAATGTCTTTCTGTAATAATTAATTAGGAACATACCAAAACAGCTTTCTTTGTGTCCTCAGAAATATGATTCATAGCTTGCACAGGTGCCACCCCAACTGTCCCAGTGACGTAGCTGCCCAGTCTGAACCCAACAGTGGGTACTTTGGTCTCCTCATCCACTCCAACTGTAAACTCGCACTTATTTCTATAACCTTCAGTTATAGGAGACTTCTCTATAGGAAGGAGTTCGAAACTCAAACCATTATTTATTTGGCGTTGCTTTTCAATGTGGCTTCTCATTTCTGAGCTAATTTTCCATAGTTCATTGTCTAGCTTCATCAAAAGCTGTTTTATTTCCTTCTCTTTTAGTTCCAGCTAGAAAGAGAAAAGCACTGGTTTAGGAATGCTCTATGCAATTTTTACCACATTCAAGATGGGGCTGATTTTACAGGTCATTACTAACAACCACCTACCATTCTGTCATGAAGCCTCCAGGACAGGATATATTTGTATGTATGGATGCCAGCATGACAGACTACCTATTGGAAGTTCTTACTGAGGCAAAATAGCTATTGAAATTGTATTAAGCTTGGACTGCAAGCGACTGTGCATTTATTACTTACAATACCATAAACCTGCTACTGCACAACAACATTCGCATCTTGAATATATTTAAGTGTTGAGTTTTGTTTGTTTTTCCATTGTAAAAGTTTAATACTCAACCCTGTCTCTGGAGAGATAGATAAAGACTATATACAGATCTCTATTTACCAACATCCTGACACAACCCTTGCTTCTTTCAAATTTTTTTATTTCTTTTGTATTATATATTTTTTTGTAAATATATTTATGCATTTATCATACATAACTAAAATCTTTATAGCCCTTAAGAAAGGAATTGAAAACAGCAGTGTGTACTTGTGTCTGTATTGAACTGTGATAGAGTCAGCATAAAAATTTGTTGCTCTTGTATTGTTTTGTATGGAGTAAGCTTGAACGACAAATCCAGACTATGTCTTTGCATGCAGTACACTTGCAACCACCATTTCTTTGTTAGAATCTAACAAGAAATTCTATTGATCACCTCAGATTTCTAAAACATTGGAAAAAAAGGCCACTGCTGTAGTAAAATGATGTTTTCAAGTTACGTAGAACAATCAAGTGTGCAATATGATTGTTATACCTAGAAGTTTTTTATTCTGTCCCAATCTATATTCATACCTGTTTTTCATAAGGTATCTTCCAGTAAGGAGTTGTAGCATCTTTCAATCTTTCTTCCTGGCTTTTACCATCATCTTCCTTTTTGCGCTTATCATTTATTGTGCCATCTTCTTCCTGCTTCCTCTTTCTAACAAAGGGGTCAGGTGCGGGCTTAGCTGCTTCAGCAATCAAAGTCTTACCCTTCCACGAGAAGCCATTTAGAGCAGCTATGGCTTTAGTTCGCTCCTCGTCATTTTGGAAGCAAGCATACAGCCAGTGACTGCCATTCTTCGGACGCTTTATCTTGCTTGTGTTGAGACCCAACTTGTGGTTCATCAACTTCTTCAATTCCTGAATTAATAAAGTGTAATGTTATTATTATTTTCTTGTTTATGGCTTCTGATAATGTGTGTAACTAACACATTTAATTCCGCCAATGTCACGTCATAAACCAAAGCACTGTATTAGTGAAAAGTAATTTCGAGGAATTTGGTATCCTGTAAGTCCTTGTAATGATTGCTATTATCTACAACAAAATACAGAAGGTGATCAGAATGTATTTTAACCTTTTTTTAAATAAAACACATGGCCTACTTTTTTATACGTTCATGAGAAAACGTTGAGATTTTAATGCGTCAAATATTTGGAAAAAACTAATGAATAGTAGAATATATAACTCACAGCAATGCCATAATATTTTGGAAGACCGCGCAGTTCAATTTTGAATTTCTCAGAAGAAAAGCCTCCTCGGTCTAAATATGCATATTCTTCATTGTTTTTAACTTCTGCTTCGCCTTCCTTCTCCAATTTAACCCCATTCGTTTCATCAGTCATTTTTACATACACAAAATCATAGAACACCACAAAATAAACAAACGTTGATTTTTTTTAGGTTAGGTTTGTTGTCTTTCTTTTTTTTTTCCTCAATTTGTCCCATTTTTGGACAGGCAAAGGTATCTAAGAGACCATGATAGCCTTTTCTTTGGTGTTTTATTCTCTTCCATATTGTTATGATATTAGGCAAAAGCCTTGTCTGATACGATATTTTATTAAATTCAAATTCAAATTCAAATTGTTTATTTTGCAAAGCAGGTATAGATATATACACTTTTTACACGTCAAATTTAATCTAATAAAGAAAATATATGTAATAGAATAATAAATGTACATGAACTAAATTAAAGGTTTATTTAATTTATGTAGCAATATATTTACGATTAAAATGATAGGTAAAATATATATTATACAAGGTAAAATCCAATCAGCCGCCCGAACCCATACCGGAGACCCGGCCAGGGACCAGGAACAAGGTTCAGTGATCACCAACCGAGCCCCCAGCAATTAATAATTCAAGTCCTATGTTGAGGTCTCATCCAGTAGGTAGGCTTAAAGCCTCATTGTCGTATCCAGTATTTTGTCGTATCCAGTATTAAATCAATCACACACAATGTGTGTCACATATTTATCAGATGTATTTGTTCTTCTTTAGATATCCGTCATAGTAGCGCAAATGAATTCAAAAATAGGGAAATATGTTGCAGAATTGTCATTTTTTTTTTAATAGTTTTACGTTTACGGCTCAGATAGTCGTTCATAAACTCACACCAAGTTGGGTTTCCTACCCGGGTCGCAACATTAACCCGTTCAAAAATCAACTCGCGTCTAAACCCCGACCGTTCATAAATGACAGTGTCGCTACACTGGTGTCGAATTTTTCAACTTCAACTCTGAGTAGGGCTCGCAAGGTTCGTAAAGGCTCCAAACGTCACCTGACATTCATGTTAATTTTCGTAAATGACATGACGTTAATTTTCTTACCGAGGGGGTCTTCTCAACGTTATCGTTGATATATTTACGTTAAATTTCCTACAGAGGGGGTCCTCTCAACGTTATTACACTAAATATAATGCAAAAATGACAACTGACTTTGAAGTGTCGCTACACGACGAAACCCGTTCAAAAACCCAGCGTTACAACCCCAGTGTTCCTACCCAGCCCAAGGTAATTTTAATGAACGCACTTCTGTGTGCACGTCCTTTTGAGCCATTTGTTTTTATTATTTTCACCTTTTTTGTGAGCATTTTATATTCACATCGTTTTATCACTTTTACAATAATATTTTCATTCAATTTACAATTTACCAACTGTGTTTTTAAATTTAAAGAGAGGCATAAAGAATTTTTGATTCATAACTCAGAAATTTAGATCTTGACATCACAGAATATATGAGTAGAGTCATAGAGTAACTTATTAATTGTGGCTTCGTACCGAATTGCGCGTATATAATGCATCAGTTTGTTGATGCGATTTGACAGATTTCCTCATAGTGCAACGACCGCGTTTCATGCATAGAAAAATCGGAACCAGTGTTGCCAGATCCTAGAAGCCTGGATTCCGTGTTTTAGTTGCCAAAATCCGTATAAAATTCGTATTGTTGCCATGTAGACTTTAGTATCTAAAAGGAAGTGAGTGAATGAAACTACGGAAGATTGAATCAATAAACCTTCTCTCTCATCTCGCATAAATAAGAACTAGACAAACTGCTCCTACTTATACCTGTTTCACGATTATGGTAAGGGATTCCCCACAGGCCAATTTGCAAAACAGGGTGATCATCGGGGGAATATTTCTATAATTATATGGAAATATGTCATAAATTCTTATGAAAGTATTTTTTTTTCAGAACCTTTTCGAGGTGTTTATTCTGACTTATATGCAGTTTTTTTTTTGTAGGAAGTGACGCGTCTGTCATCCCAACGAGCAATATAAGACGCACACACAGAGCCGTGCGCACAATGAGTTGAAAAATGACCCATTGTATGTTGTACTGCCATGAAATAAAATATCTTTCCCATAATTTAAAAATAAGACTGAACGAAAAAATATATCCAGGTGTACCTTGTATCTGCTACTTAATAAGAGTCTGTTTAAGGTTGAGGAGCCTGTCTACATCGAAAATCTGTATTCATAGTTTATCCGTATCGGACTCCCAAAATCCGTACAAATACGGACAAATCCAATATATGGCAACGCTAATCGGAACTATTTTGACGCGAACTCGGGTTGTAATGAGCCGTTTTTCAGGCTAGGCTAGCTAGATATTTGTAAGAACAATTTGTTGCATTTAAGGGCCACGCATCGCTACATCGTATTCGTATATGTTATCTGTCATTTTGACAGGAAAAAATGGTCGTTTATCGCTTATCACATATCAATCGCCACAAAATAGTAAAAAATAAGTTGCTTAATAGACTATTCATTGAAATGCTACATAGCAAAACGATGGTCCAATTTTCTCTGTAAAGGAATATGTATGTACCAGATCTAGTGTCAACTTTATGCTATCCAAAAAAAAAGTTGAGTTAATTTAACAGTTAAATGTATGATTTTAAAGTGCTTTAGATGAAATCGATTGTTTTTTAGACCTAGGTACTGAAAATTGTGTAAATTAAGATTCTTTTAAAGCTTAAGATAGTTTTTTTTGGGAGCTTTTATAACAATGGATTTTGGGTATTTTAGGGGTATTTTGGTTTTGGTAAGGGGGAAAAATTTTTAGGAGTTGGCAACCCTAGAATGAAATGCCGACTTGTTTTCGTTCTTCTAATAGTTATCGAATCGGAGAAAAGAAATTAAATAAAAATAATTTTGCGAGTGCTACAAACAGTTTATTTAAAATTTCATCATGTCTAACAATGATTACGGATTTAACAGTGATGATTCACCAAACAAAACCAACGCACATCTTCAGCTACCGAGCCCGATCATTACCAGGCGGAACCGTACCGCTTCTACGTAAGATTTTTGTGATTTCTTTTCAATGTTTCGTGTTGCATAGCGTAATCACTTGCTGCAATTGTTCATTATTATTTCAGGTCCGAACGAGCGCTAGGAAATCCAGTGGAACATGGCAAAATTAAATCTTTCTGCCGTGAAAGAGGTCATGGGTTTGTGACCCCTGACAAAGGTGGCCCGGATCTATTCGCACATATTTCTGAGTTAGTACCTACCGACTATTAAAAGTATATTTGCGTTTGTTCTTTCATACAGACAAATGGTATTGTGGTTATCCAAGTCATGGATGAATCTTAAATTCTTAACCTCATTTAGGTTGTTTGTTTATTTGTATGGTAGTGCAGACCGAAGCAAGCAACTTTAACAAAAGTGACGTAGTGGGGGTAGTTTGGCCATTTGGTCTGCTAAATGCATTTCGGAAAGAATTTACATAAGCTGGTAAAGAGTTAAGAACTGTAGTTGGGGGGGACGTAGGGGGGTGTTGAGGACGCTTCGCCAATCCTGTGGCGACCTAGGTCGCCTCTTGGGATTCTGGCGAGAGCTGGGCTGGCTGGAATAGCCGGCTCCACACTTTCCACGCACAAAGGTCAAAGTAAGAGACTAGGTGCGGAAACCGAGCCCACCAAGAAGAAGGGGGGTGTTGCGTAAACTCTTCCCTTCTCTTGAGATATGTAATTTCCTTTTTTTTGAGATTAACCTCTACATAAAACACCTTTTTTGTATGCGACTTCGGGGAAAGTATCGCTCTGCTCTACTTCGCTCGGCTCTGAATAGTTTCATAATGTCGAATACTAACCTAACCTAGTTTTTTAGTAATACATTTCAACCTATATTAGACAACTTATTTGTATCAAACTTCAGGGAAAGCCTTGCTCCGCTCTGCTTTGCTCGGCTCTGAATTGTTTCATAATGTTAAAACCTAACGACGTAGCGAATTAATACATGAGCCTGTCTTACCTTTTGTTTTGTCAAATCCCACTATACTGCTTTTATGTTCAAGTTTGGCTTCCTGCAAAATCAAAATGTGTAGGCTTAAAAAAAAAACGAATTCACCAATGAAAATTACATTCAGGTATCAAAAAGGATTTTGTAAGAAAATTGTAAGGTTTTAAATGCAGGATCAGTCAAGCGCAGGTGCAGTCTAGTCCAGTGCCAAATCTTTTGAAATTTCTATACCTTGACAGTATACTTATATTAGGGATGCATCGATACGCCTTTTTGCCAATACGATACCGATACTCTTTTAAAAAAATATCAGCGATTCCGGTACCGATACTGATACGCTTAGTGAATTGAAATGAAGGTTAAATAAAAACACAAGTTGGGTTTAATATATATTTTTTAATTAATATTAGAAATTACAGACTTACAATGAAAGTATTATTATTATTTTTTATTATTTATTTATTTATTAATACACATGAATACATTACAGACACAATTCCAATGCGTATACATGGAAAACAATGTTGTAAACCCAAAGTATCGCCGATATATCGGTATCAGATGCATCCCTAACTAACATATTGCCATAAATTTGCTAAACCAATATTTTACATAGGGGTAGTGCTAATAATGCTTATTCTAAAAGCCATTTGCAAAAATGGCAAAGGTGACCAGGTAGTAACGTGTCACTTCGTTTGTCACGCGTTTTATCATGCATATTGATAAATCGTATCGCTTATTTTGGTTGATATGACAAACAAAGTAGCAAGTTATCATACTACCTATACAATCGCAGGTCAGGGAAGAAAACATTGGCTGCACAAGCACTAAATAGACAACTGTGTCGATTCGACGTAACACAACTTAACTTATTTGACAGGACTATCCCCATTTTAAGCGTCCTGTCTTTTTCTTTCTTTATCGAAAAGATAAGGACAGAACGCACAAATCAAGTTTAAGTCCTGTCAAATAAGTTAAAATGTGCTACACCAAATCGACACCTTATCTCACTATGATTATTGTTTCACGCTGCTATTAACTTGAAGATCTTCTAATTTTCTATCTCTTTTACAGTGTTGAAGGAGAATTTGTGCCATTGCCGGGAGATGAAGTAACATACCGACTGTGTCCAATCCCTCCTAAATTTGAGAAGCACCAAGCGGTTCACGTTAGAATCATCCATTTAACTCTTGAGAAGCATGTCAAGTGGGACGAACCTCCTCTTGAAACCAAATCATAATCAAACTAAGTATATGTCCTTCAAGTTTTTAATATTTTGCAGGCCTCCTTATCAATTGCCATGATGTTACTTTCTAATATTTGTTTACCACTTATTTATCTGAATTGCTACGGCCTTTTTCTTATTTATGTTTAACAAAACAAGGTTTAAAAAGGTATTTAGTTAATCTCTCTGAAGAAGCCAATGTTATTTAATTGTCAAAAATATTAAAAGGCCAGTGTGCTACACAGTGGCTCATGGGGACCATGGGATATCAAATTGTATGTTAGTTGGGGCATTAAGCATAAAAAATCTGTCACTCATTTAAAGTTTTTAAATTGTCATATTTCTGTGTATGTTGTCTTGTTTTAGGTACTCTTGGGTCATTTTTTCCTTAGCGCTTAAATCAATGTATCTATCTACTCATTTTTAAATTATAGGGCCCTATCGAAGATATTGTGATCCGAAAGTGAGGCTGAAACTAAGAAAGTTCACGCATTGCTTTAGAAGAACTTCGGGACTGTAGTGATTGTAAGCTCAAATAGATAAAACGTTTATTTACTATTACAATATGTACACACTTCACAAATCAACATTTACACAACAAATGAATTTCAAGTTGAATAAAAAATTTATTTAAATTTTTCAAGCTTATTCAACTCATATGAAATTGAGTTTTAATTTATTTAGTTCAAAATGTGAATAACTTGGTAGAGAAAGATTCAGACTCCCATTTATTGAAAATGAATAAAACTTTTGTAATCTCACTTTTAAATATTCACTAATATTTAATAACAAGTGATAACCTTTATTTAAATAAAAAACAACCCTTAATTTATAAAAAATGCGTTTCTATATTTTAAGCCTTTTATTTTGATTTGATTTGACATATTTAGTTTTTTTTTTATATTTTAGACCTATATCTAATTAAAAGTTCAATGAATAATGAATAAATTCATAACTACAAAAAATATACTGGAGTTTCCTGACAAATACAGATGCCATTCATTTTTGCTCCGTTTATTATTGACCATGTACCGACTTTCTGACGTAATAACAAAAATTGACTAAAAGGCAGATTAAATTGTTAAAAATTCGTCCAAACAAAGTTTTCGGTTTAAAACTGGGATGAAAACCGCAATTCGGTTGTCCAATGGGCTATTCTGGAGAAATAGTCAAAGCGAGATTTCTAAAACTCGAATTAGCCTTCTCGACTGTAAAAACCCGTTTTCTGTTAAACTCCATATATTTTTAACTTGAGTTTTAGAAACCACGCTACCACGGCTTCTCCGGCTGGTTTTGGTCGGAAAGTAGATTATTTTTTTTTAACTGGCTCACTGTTTAGTAAATAATTTTGTTAATTTTAATATTTCAGGCACAATTCAGAGAGATTAATGGATAAGGAGTTTCGATAGATTATTTCTACTGTCCCTTTCATATATTTCTATTTTACTGTACCCTTACAACTGTAAAACCCTTATTTGTTTTTATAATTCTTGCACATTAGTTTCTTTAATCAACTTCATAATTTTATTTCAAAGGTAATAACTCAAACAAAGGTAATAAATATGTATGCCACAAAAAATGTATTCTTTAATAATGATTACTTATAAAGAAGTTATATGTTTTGTGAATTGGCATAAAAATCTATTTAATGTTAAAATAAAGTGAGAAGCCAACAAGTGGTGCTAATTTTTGAAGGATTTTCCATCTTCTTTGTGTAAGTTTTTGATAACAATTTGTAGTTGGTATGTATGGGTATGGCTTCTTGCATGAAATCAAACAAACGTTTGCTCCAATTTTGTATGGTTATTCAATGATTTATGAGGCGAAAGACAATAGCCGTTCATATAAATTTGCACAATTGTGGTGTGATTATTTAGTAGTTTAAAGTTATAAACACTTTAGAACGAAATAATATTCTAAGAATAAATACTATTTAGTCATTTACATTATTATTAAAAACCTAAACGCTCCAGGCAGTGGTGTTATTGACCACAAGTAATATTTATAATCCAATTGTGTTAACATTCCATTGTAGCATTTTGTGTAATTACCTCTTCACATGGACCTACAAAAAAGGACGTCCATGCCTATCCAAAGATAATTCACACAACAGATTTAAAGGGCCTATAGGAATGACGAACAAAATAATTCTGAATTAGATATATCTGATAAAAATAAGTCCTTAACGGAGAATGTAATTGTAATTTTATTAATTATTAAGTCAATAAAATAAAATGTGGCCATGCTTTGTACGTGTTAATTTACTACATTTGTAGCAGTATTATCAATACAGCAGGAAATAAATGTTTAAGCATAAACAGTCGTTTTAATAGAACTAACAACGATGACCTTGGTAAAACATTTGCACAGAGGAAGTACTAAAATGTAATGGCCTCCGCCAACGTCGTCAGCCCGCGGAACAGTCGCGAATGATGTCGTCCTCAATCTATAGCGATTGCACAAAATAAAGAGATTGCTGCTGAAATAAAACCTCATGAAGAACATGCGGCTTATTGCATGGATTTGCTTAATAAACAACTGCGCATTATTAAACAACCTCCTACTAACTTCTGTTACCCTAGTACTTTCAAATTAATTACTAGCTACGTACTATAATTTAATGGAATCCAAAGTTCCAGTCGAGATTTTACTTTCTCTTTAGATCCATTTTTTGGATGGATGGATCTAAAGAGAAAGTAAAATCTTGTTGGATCCATTATGGATCTATAGGGAAGAAACGATAATATGCGAAAAGTAAGTGACAAGATCGTAAATGATAAAATTGATAAAACATGCCATGTCCAGACAGGGATAATATGAATGTTAACGATAATAAAAATCAGATTTAAGTTAATACACATTTTTTATTAAATATAAATATTATTACTATTTATTACAAAGTAAAAATTACTACACATTGATATAGTTTTTACTATCTCGGTAGTTGATTAGATATCTTCTTGATTTAAAAGTAGAGAAAGTAATTTACCAAAGAATAATAACAACGATATTATATAAATATAACCTTATTAGATAATTATATTTTTAAGATACACAATACTCGTGTAGTTAGAAAAAATTAGTTAAATTTGCATGCTTAACGTAACGTTTATAAAATATACTTTCTATCTTAATCTATATTTTATAACTAAAAAAAACAATACATCAATGGTAAACAACATAAAATATCTATATGTCGTTAGCACATAGTAGAATTGAGCAATCATATTTCTGTAAAAATCATTACGATCGCCTCGCTCCCCAAATGTAATCCCTACACGCTCCTCTATTTTTTTAATTTTGGTGAATGATTTTCGATTTCATACCTTATCTGCTCACGACATATACATAAAAGTATGCAGCACAAGCAAGGTATGGGTATGGCGCACGAAGGTGAAAAATCCATAAAAGCTGGTCGAAACCTAAAAACGTAAAAATTCTCGAAACACGTCAAAAATAATTTTAATTACTACCTGAATAAATAATGAAAAGGTTCACAGCAATTAGGGCTACCTGAAAAACGGGTTGTCATTTTTACATCAGTCCAAAGTTGAACTTGTTGCGTTTATTAATTTATTACTCGGAAGTTTTAGTGAAAGTTTGTGTTTTTGCGATGGATTCTACTCCAGAAGGTAATTAACTATTTTTTATTATTTATTTTAGATACTCAATGACTTTTTTTAAACATTAATGCCACTAAAACGACGTGAAAATGTTTTTTTTCTGCTTAGTAATTTTCATGCAATGATAAAGTTGAATTTCCTGGCACATCCGGCTTTAATGTTAACATTGTTACAAAAAGTAATCATTAGTCTTGCTAAAACCACTGAAAATTTTCCCGTCCGAAACCGTCGCCTTAACAAAAATTTTATTTTATTAGTCATGTTTGCTAATTTTTGTTTTTCAATTGTTTTAGGATCAACTAACGAAGAAGCCTGTTTTAGCAGATACACTCTTGTCAGCTATTATAGGGAGTATGCTTCTCGATAGCATCACGAAAAACGGACATACTTGCAAGAAAAGATGAAAAAAGTCTCTACGTGTTACCGATTTTTCACACGAAACCAAGTGGTTGTTAACAAGATTAGTGTCGGATTACAACACCAAACTCCAACAAGCACATGACAATTTTACAGGGTGCGCCAACAAAAACAAAAATTGGTTCAATGCCTATGTTACTTTCCCTGTTGTGCATTCAGCCCACAACCAAGGAGGTGGCCGACCTTCCAAGAAGTTTGAAGAAACCAGTGATCGCTCAAAGATTTTTGGGAAAAACTTGGTCTACATAATATAGACAAATCAAGGCAGGGCGGAGGGGTGTCTACAGATGGAAACACGGCTTGAAATATGTTTCAGCATGCAGAGGAAGTAACTGAAATATCTAGTATCAGCCTGAATCTCTTAAATCGACTTCATTCAATTTTGAAGTTCATGGCAAGTGGATATAAAATAAATGCTGCCAAATTTAAGATTTTCTGCTTGAAAACAGCTTGTACTTTTGTGTTCCATTATCCATGGTTTAATATGCCTACGACGTTCCACAAAATACTGTTCTATGGCTTAAGCATAATTGAAACTTCGGAAGTAGCTATTGCTCAAGAGAGCAGAAACAAAGATGATGAGAAAATACAGGGAGCAATTTTCCAAATTTTTTTTTCGAAAGCAGTGTATGGTAAACACGTATCAAAGACTAATAGTGTCATCTGACCCTTTTATAAGTGATCTAAGAAAACTTTTCTACCTTTGTTTCAAAGTGTGTTAAATTTATTAGAGGATCCTGAAATTGACACTGTATAATAAACTAAACATAATTATAGATATTTTTTGATTATGAAAGACTTGCATTTCATTTTTGTATATTATTTATCTGTATGAAATTAAGGGGGAAGGGCGTTAGTGTCAGAGAAAGGAGGGGATAGTTATTTTTTAACACTATTAGGTATATTTTAGATCCATATGAATTGTTACCCAAAAGCTAACCACTCCAGCTCATTTTTGACCCATTTTAGCAGAGGTAGAAGGATATTTGGTATTTTCCTCTGCCCACACTATCCCTCTATCCCTATAATTGGACCAGGAACAATCTTTCACCCAACCTATGACAAATTTGAAAAAAATAGGTTTTGGCCAGCTTTTTTGGATTTTTCATCTCTGTGTGGCGTAACAAATGAGATAAAATTGATTGCACAGAATTGTTTGCTAAAGATTAACCTGGCTTAGCTCTGTGTTGATCATATACATTATAATACGATCTTAACAAACCAAACATTTATGAAACATTTAATCCTAACTTCAACACAGATTATGATTTGGATAAACATTTTATACAGGATAATGAGATGGGTAAAGAGAAAATTGCTCAAAGGTCTCGTCATCCATTTTGGAGAAAACAAAAACTACAAATCCATTTAGAAAAATGACTGAACCTGGGCCCGGAACCGAACCAGCTCGTTCTGTAAAAAAAAAATACATTCTGTATTATGATGGCATATACTAGGTAATTTTTTTGCAAATTGATTCGTTTCCCGGCTAAGGTAAGCCATTCTTCAAACTACTTTGAATGTAGTTTTTATTTTCATCAAAATAAATGACGAGTTCCATAAGCAAATTTTTTCCCATCCTGCTCCATCTCAACGCGCTATCTGTATATAACTTTTGTCCATTGCTCCGTCCGCCCTGAAGAGGTAAATATGAAAAATCCGCTCTGCAAATTTACCTATCTAAAATTTTTAGACTACACTTCGGAGACTTCGTAAGTGTTATTTCGGTTTCTTAAATGTAGATTAAGTTCCAGTGAACTGGAACGGTTGATAAAGTGGGTGCCCGTCGGAATGAGCGTTTTTCCTTGTGTCAAGTTTAGTGTTAAATAAGATTCCTAGATGGCACTGTCGTATACTTTAACAGAATCAAAGACAAAATTTGCGCAGATTCCAAACAAACTAAAAACTACTTTGACCTCAGATTGAGACTTTGACATTGATTGCTACGAAACATTTTATTTATGGTGACATGGACAGAGACATCTGGAGGAAAGCTAAGAACTAAAAAAAAAACAACGAGAAAAACGCTCATTGCTGTGGAATGAACCAGCCTAGTGACACACTCATTTGTCAACACATACCTTGTTCGTTCTACCCTAAATATTTACTTAAAGCTTAACATGCCATGACGTCATTCAGTGCTACATTTACTTACTGATCTCGTGGGAACAAATACAGTTTAGAGGCGTGTCTAGCCTGAACCATTACAAACTAATAGCATTGTCTACCTAGAGCTAACATGCGAATTTCTCTTCACTCTTGTGAAATCACGATACCGATGCATTGACAACGCTACTCAGGCACATGCTTTCATAAGATTCAACAGTTAGATATAATAACAATTAATATATTGGTGAAGTTAACTCGATTGAATTAATATAAAAATGTATAAGTAACTTTATAAAATATGATGACTACAGATTTACATAATTTACGACTGCTACAATGAGTCTTCTTTCACTAAAGGAAGACTTGATCAAATTCTCTCACATTTTTCTCACAAAACAAGTTTTCAGTAAAATTATATTATCTGTGGTAAAATGATAGCTTTTACAAATAAAGGCGTTCGATGTAAAAATAAGTTATGCAAGAATTGCAATATTAAATGTGTAAAAATGCAAATTTGTTGATACATTGGAATAATTATAAAAAGCATTAGTAGAAAAGAAATGTTTAGAATTATGTTTCGCATTATTGTAACTCTATGTCACAGCTGCCACTTCAATGTTATAGCAGTCGCTTATTGGCCATTCGTGACGCCATTCTGAAAATTAAAAAAGATTAATTAATTAGATGGTTAATTGTTATTAACCAAGTCAAGTGTCTAATATAAAATACAAAATTATAATTAAAAAATATATCTTCACGACATGAATCCCCGTGGGGATGTCAGAGGTATTTCCGAGCACGGATTATGAAATGCATGAGTTATATGGACCTTTCAAAACATGCAGACCGAACACAAATGTGCACCCCCAGGAATTGAACCCGAACCGACCTTGTGGACGAGATGTTCGAGTTGCGGAAGCTGGAAACTGGCGATAGTACTCGTCCATACGACCTACTACTAGCGAAAAAAAATTATTGAGAAATCGAGAAAAAAAAAACATTTGTGTCATACAGACATGGTACAGACTCTCCATGGTCTAGTCTGGGAGCCACTGAATGCAGCTTCAATTGTAAAACTGTTTATGTGAAATTAAAATATTTTTAATTTTTCATACATTTTGGTCGGGTAGCTATGTAACTTTTCTATGGAACAGCTGATTTTTTTTCGCGATTCGAGCGATAGCTTCATAAGCCCATAGTAAACGTTGTTCGTATGGACGAGTACTATCACCAGTTTTTGGCTTCCGCAACTTCCTCTTAGCTTGACAAAATCCGTTAATTATGGCAGTGTCATTGTAGAATTTTGTAACTAATTTGGCCATCAGTTTTTTTTTTTTTTAATAAATGTTGTTGGCATAGTCTTTTTAGTTTTTTTAAATTCATTATCACCACTCTTAGCTCACATCAACACACTGTTGGATTTCATTTTATTTTATAATTGATTTATTTTTTAATTTTATTTTATAATTGATTTATTTTTGCTTTTTTCTCGTTATTTTATGGGGCGGCAAACCTTACAGGCCAATGAATGATCCGCTTTGCATCCTCTCGCTAAACATAGTATAGACGAGCCACAGAAGCGGTCAGTGTAATCCGTACCCTTATTATAAATGAGAAAGTGTGTTTGTTGGTTTGTTATTTTATTTACGCAGCAACGGATCGACGTGACTTTTTGCATAGAGATAGTTTATGGGCCGGAGAGTTACATAAGCTACTTTATAACCCGGAAAAATTAAAACTGGCTAAAGCTAATATAAAATAAGGGTAACAATAACGGACGGTACCTCCTCCTCCTGCTGCAGCTGGTAGTGACGCTTGCGCAGCGCGGCGAGGCGCGCGCGCTCCGCCTCGAGCGATGTCTCCAGCTCTAGGGACCGCACCTTGCACTCCATCTCCAGGATACGGGTCGCCGTCAGCGTCAGCGCTGTCGTGTCCAGCGCTTCTGTTTACGGAACGATGGAACCGTCGTTTAATTCAGCTCTAAACGTGAAGGTGTTTTACTAAACGTATGTTTTTCTGGGACCTTTATCTAAAGATTTCAAAAGTAAAGATAAGCCATTACCGTACTATGACAGCACCAAAATGTTTCCACCTTTAAATGGGTGACGCTCACACGTTTGGAATCAGTGCTCATCTGAATACAGCGATAATTAGACGCCTTAAGTACACTTAAATTTAATCATTTTAACAACTTTAGTAGTCTGATCACTTTGCTGACGGTAGGTAGACAAATTGCGCACTCATATTGTGCGCGCGTCGGCATTATGTTAACGCACACATTTAAAAACAATGCAATAGATTTTAGGTGCCAGGGCTCATCTAAACTTTTGAAATCTTTGCCTTTACCTCGATTAACCTCGTAGAGACTACCGACATTCGGGACGAGATTACAATATTTTTGAAAAAACTATGGAAGTTGTGCTAAAACTATTATTTGATATGAAGAAAAATGTTGTAGTAAGTGTAGATTTTAACGTAGATCTAGCAAAAGTCGGTTATGACCACTAAATTAATACATTTATTCAAATAATTTAATTTGTCTTGTGTTCTAAGAACCAACTAGAATTACACAAAAGCGACATGCCTCGACAATATATTCTGTGATTGTGAATATTCAGACAATAAAGTTAATAACCGCTTGCAGTCTGATCACAGTGGCCAAACTATTACTTTCATTCAAAGCGTGAATCAAATGCCCAAAAAATTCGTTTGTACGAATTATACGACATAAAATCCTACAATAATAATACTGAGTTTACTGAGTTCTTGAAAAAATACTCACATATTTTCAAATTGGTGTGTTTAAGCAAAAAGCTTATATCTGAATAAAAAACTTAGAATGGCCGATAATAAAGTGAAAGCAGAATGGAATGGAATATCATAAATACTGAAACTGGGAAGAGTAAGAAACGGAATAATGAATCTATGGCCAGGAAAAGGCATCAATGGTATCGATTCGGCATAACACGTCTTAACTTATTTGTCAGGATTAACCTTATTTTAAACGTCCTGTCTTTTTCTTTCTTTATCGAAAAGACAAGGACAGAACGTTTTAATTTAGTTTAGTTCTGTCAAATAAGTTAAGATGTGCTTCACCGAATCGGTACCAATTACAATTATTTTATTAACATATAAGAAAAACAATCATAAGTTGTGAGTTTGGGAACGCGATCGTGATGAACCACCTTAATAGACACCTCCCTCGGACCCCGTTAACTAATAAAGTAGTGAATGTGTTCACCTTGCTCGTTAACTAACGCCGAGCCAGCTCTCACGGCAGCCACGACAGCACCTGTCGCAGCAGCAACCGATCTGGAGGCTTGCGTCAACCTGAGATAAAATATGAAATTATGTTAGTTAATTATGAAGTTGCATATAATGGGCAAGTATTGTCAACATTTTTAATACCTTGGTCACAAAATAGATACTACCAGAAGGCCGACTCGACGACGGAGCGAAAACAGACGCACGTTTTCGCTAGTTACGTAGAGTAAACTTTCTGTAAGTGGTTATTTTGTGCCTTGGTGTTGTATGATCAATTGATGGTTTACTTATTTTTTTTAATAACCATATCCAATTAAGAGGTAATGGATAAAGTTCATTTTCTCGGTAAATAATATTCATATCTATGTTGCAGAAAAAGATTTAAGAGGAGACTGTTATTTTTTGTAAGGAAAGTGGTCTATGAACCAACAGATATAATATTGTGGTTTTTACATTAGGTAACCCCAACTACACCTCTGTGCGAAAGGGCATCAAAATCTGACCCGACAGTTTTTTCGGTACTTTTCGGACAGAAAGAGGTGGCGTCAGCATCTTCAAAGACACGGCGTGTAGTTTACCAACGCTAGTATAACAGGCCACTTATTTATAGTTCTTAGTTCGGCGTCATTGCAGTAAAAAATGTAATAAATGTAGCTCATTGCAAAATCGGAGTTCTTATAAGTTCCTTACTTTATTATAACATTATTGTAATAAAAATATTAAATTAAAGTAAAATAATACTAACATATTTGACTTGAAATATCTCAAAACTGTCGGGTCAGATTTTGATGACGTCATAACAAAAAATAAAGTCTAAAAGTGTACTTCCTAAAAAAAATCACTCCATTTCTGTTGGTCTATAGACCACTTTCGCCCAGTCTCCTTTGTAGACTAATGTTATTATCGCGCATGAAATTCAAACCCAAATAACTTAAGTTAACTAATTTTTGTATTTGAACCGGGGTTCAAAGCTCACACCCAGATTTACTTTTCTGCGTTTCTATACCGCAACGATATAATTTATACTTGTAATTGTCGGCACTTGGTAAAACTTGGAAAGCATCATGAAGAAAAACTGTTGTACACAGTTTCACTATAATTTTTAATTTCCGAAACCGGTTGAGTGTAATGTGAGGAATAGTGAAACTGTGTACAAGAGTTCTTCTTCAAGATGCAACAATATGATGTTTAATATCGTGCGATGGATAAATCGCCAAGTGTTTAATTTATTTATTTCTATCATAGTTCCCAAGTCCTTTTCCCTATCGACGATGAAGTGACAAGAACTACTATCTCCAAAAACATGATTTTACAGGAAACGAACAAAAACCTTTCATTTCCTTATGTAATTACTTATGAAAAAAAAATCTTACCTGGATTTATAATGATTACAACATGAATGTAGGGAACCAACTTAGCTGTGATTGCTAGTGCACGTAAAATTGCATTTTCAGTTCATCTACATAAGAAACCTAAATTTGACCAAAATGTAAGTTGGGAGTTCTTGTCACTTCATCGTCGCTATGATTTAATGTGACAAGGAAACATAATTAAAAAGTTAGTTAACCTGGGTTGTGTTGCTTTATGCAAGTCGGTATTAGAACAATAACGCACCTCGCTAGGCCAGGAGAGGAGGGTGGCGCACGCGCGCGGCTCGCGGCCACCAGTTGCGCCGTGCTGCCCGCCACCTCGTGCGCCGCCGCTGACACTCCCTCCACGCGACCCGATGCGCCGACCGCCTCGTCCGCTGACGACCTGGTACCATACACAACGTTGGCAATATGTTCTTAAGCTTTCAGTTACCAATGTTGGCTCCTTCCATACGAATAAATAAATAAATAATAAATTCTTTATTGCCACAGATTATTACAAATAAAATTAACAAAAATATTAGAGATCAGCCTAATTACACAAGATAACTAGTTGCTCTTGACACCCAGTATCTTGAGATTTAGGTGTCAGCGCCCTCCCTATGGTTGACCTTAGCTTATGAACAACAATGTAGACTTTACAAGATAAAGTGCTCAACATTAAATTTTATACAAGAATAGATAATATTATCAAATGAATTAAATTAATAAGGTGCATTGTTACATTAAATTATCAAAATACAAAAACATGGTTAATTATATTGAATAACGTGCAGTGTTAGTATTTGTTGTGATAGATGTGTGCATGTGAGAGGGTGTGTCATAAGGTATGAGGGTGTGTGTGTGTATATGCGTATGTGAAATGAATTAAAGAAGTACTGAAGAGGGGAAAACAAAGTTGTGTTATAGCTGAGTATGGGTTGCACTACATTGTCAGATAGACAATATGTCACCGTTTTCAGTACGATCAACCTCTTATTGGATCTCAGACCATAAAATACGGGACTAGGCAAGTGCATGCATTCCCCTCTGCCGAAGTACATGAACAATTTGTTCATTTTAGTTTGGTTGTGTGCTCGTTTTGTGTTTGTGTTGCAGCTTTTGATTTAGTTGACATATACATTTTTCGGTAGAGTGTGCGTGACTCACGTAAGTGAGTAAATGTGTGCTGTGCGTGTTTACCTCCCCACCCGTGGAAAGTGGCAGAATAAATACAGTACTAAGAGTGACGCTTTGCCACGTCCCATATTAATGATAAGACTAGAGATGGGCTCGGGAAAATTCCCATCGGGAAAATTTCCGGGTTAATTCCCGTTTGGGAAAATTCTCGGTGTTTATCGGGAAAAATTCCCAATCGGTGGGTTTTTTCATTTTTCTTCATAAATACTATAAAACTTACTGCAGGTGATAGAGGAAGTCACAGCCAACATTTTATTTCCTTTAACTGCGAAAATATGCGCTTTGGAAACTACAGGCACTTGAAAATATTTAATTAAAAAGTTAAGTAACCGAACTATATTTTTTTTTGTGATAGACTGCTGACGCTATTACAAACACCTTTTACTGAAAGTTTTTCTGAAATATGCATTACTTTCTGAGAATATTTTTTTTATTATTTTTTGTATGGAGAAAACAATGATACTGTAAATTAAAGAAGAACTTTCTGTCATTTAGCTACAATACGGGAAATTAATGCACCACGTGACTGTACTGATTTTTTTCCCAAACGGGTGTTTTCACGGAAACTTTCCGTGAATTTTCCCGCAATCGGTAATTTTCCCGGGTGGAAACCCTACTCTAGATAAGACACATCGAGGCCAATTTGTGCCGCACTCGACAAACAGAGTAGACTTATCGTGAGTTGATTGGTTAGTGGTCAAATTTAACTAATCAACACCAACCATAACATTATCGATTCGCAACGATATCGAGTAGTATACTGGCACCGCTGTTCTTTTGCTTATTGTATTTTGTGCAACTGTGACATAATTTGAGACATTGAGACACGAGTGCTTGTTTGCGAAACGAACGAAGTGAGTTTCGTAATAGATTTGCACGAGTGTCCCAATGTCTTAATATGTCCAGTTGCACACAATACTTTATCTACGACCATCAAAAACAGTTTCAAAAAGAACACTCGTCATGATACTGTCGTGATACTCGTCATGATGGAATTAGTATGCTTGAGACGGGGCGTGGCTTAAGAAATTAAGACAGACCGCTATTGCTTGTGATTGGTTCTCTAACGGTATTATAATAAATTTGGCCAATCTCAGCGCAGAATTGCGGTGTTATAATGTAATATTATAACATCGGACGAACAATGTAGGTACTTATAAAACCGCTTTTGATGTTGTAATTACCTAATTGCAGTGTGTGAGTAGATAAAATAGTTTACAGTAGATTTTAGATGTTCTTATTTTATTTTTTATTGTTTTTTTCTCTCTAAATTATTTTTATATTGTTAATGTTGTGTGTGGCTGTTGCAGCAATAAATGTTATTCTTTCTTTCGATTTTATTTAAGAAATAAAAATTGGTAACTTTTGGACCTCCTACACGAAGTATAGGCACGCACTCTTCCCACTCATATATATTTTGTGTTATAGTATAAGTCCGAAGGGTGTTAATTTAATTTAATTTTAGATTAGTTTTAAGTGACATTAAAGCCGATTCTGAAGACTTTAATTTTAAGTTTAGTGCCGTCAAGACCAAAAATTTTCCAAAGTAATTTAGCTTCTATACTTGACACATAAGGACTATTTGCAATGAAGAAAATTTAGTTTTGACAGCACTAAAACTAAAATTAAAGCCTTCAGAATCAGCTTTAATATTGTATTAGGTTAGCCTGTAAGGATATTGTAACTGTTTATATAATAAATAAATGAATAAATAAAATGAAAAAAAAAACAGATAAAGAAGAAACTAGTAACAAATAAAAATAAGGAAACAGCAAGTAACTCACACAAGTAACTTGGCAGCAAAGACAACCGCTTTAGCCGCCGAGATCAACCCCTCGGACCACTGAGGGTTCCGTCTGTACATCTTCTGTCTAGTCTTCGGGTCTCCGAGCTCATTCTGGAGTTTTCTCGCGTCTTGTACCAAGATCTTGACGGCCCCCATGAGTGTGGTGCAGGCGTCCAGAATCTTGCCGTTCACTTCGAGTTTGACACCCGAATCGCCCTTTCGACTGGCCGCTAGTATTGACTGTTGGGAATTCAATTCATTTATTTATGCAGGTTGTAGACCAATATAATATTAACAAATTACAAATTACGAACTAGATGTTAGTCAACAAGGGTTATATTGAAATGATCTGTGATGGGTTTATTATAGTAACAATTTGGACAAGGGTAAGTCGGGCTCGCGCAGAAAGGGCTCCGTACCACCACACAATACGGGTACGGAACCCTAAAAACATAGTAAATTACTTCAATATAGATGTCATAACAAAATTAAGGCGACACTAACAAAACGCTAAAATGGGAGCACCCTTATATCTTAACCGCAACATTTTCCCTGCAATCTTTACCTAATTACCTATTACCATGACATTTTTTATTATGTATTGTATTCTGCGAAAATTTCAACTGGCTACCTGTGACGGTTGAAGCTCTAGCTAGACCCTGTGACCATAGACTTAGGATTCGCTGCGCTTAATAGACGTACATAGCGTGTAAAAGAGATGTCCTACCTTTATGAACACCTTGCAAGAGAGAAAGAGATGCACAACAAAGAACAGCTGTGTCAATGTTTTTTCGAGTAAGTGCCCATAGCTACCCGCTTGCTTGGGTGTGATTGCGGATTTTATAATAATATTAAAATAATAAATTGATAAATAGTGATTGGTTTATCTTGTGCAGTGAGTAATTGTTATGTGACAAGGAGAAATAACCCAAATAATTACAGATTTCACAGGTAAATATGATTTTGTCATTAAAATGTTTTGAACCACACTTTGCCCAATTTCTCGTATTAATCGGCTAACAAAAAAGTTTTTACAGTGACGTATTGATTTTCTTTATTGTGTTTAGTTAGTTATATGCAGGATTGTCCAAAATATTAAGTAAAATAGTAAATGTAATAGTAATGTCATAGTAATTTTTTAGTATATTTTTCTCTACTACATTGTTTATCTTGTACATTCTAAATCTATGCCTGTGACAGACAGACAGACAGCGGAGGATCGAATAGGACTTTTTTTTGGTTGGTATAGCGTTTTCGCGAATGAATTTTTTTTTCAAAATCCGCGAATGCAAAAGTAAAATACTCCAAAAGTTGGGGTTAGTCACTTAATAAGTCTTCTTGTAACCATAAAGTTTCCGGTAGCTGTCCTTTATACCCGATCCTGTATTTTATTACTGTATTCTGTTAAAATAGCGAAGGGGCCCATTGGCATTTAATAACTTCATACATTGTTATCTATTTATCAATGCTAAAAACAATAATAGTAGTTTATTATATGCTACAAGGGCCAAAAGGAATAAATTATGAGGACGATTTAAAACACGAGCGAAGCGAGTGTTTTAAACGTAACCGAGTAATTTATTGCTTTTACGCCCGTGTATCATACTACGTTTTTCAATGCATAGTGTGAGGAAATGAAAACAAATATAATCTTGTGAACTTTAAATTATGATAGGCTCAAAAGGATTGTGTCCAGAGCCGTTAAACAGTGGAAAAAAAGTATAACATCTATGGTACACAGGAAAAGCTGCAGGTTAGCCAACCATTGCAAACAAATTAAAAAAAAAAAATAATTATAAAGCCCTAGGGCAAAATAATCGACTTTCTGTTCGGTTTTGATGCATAAAAAGTGGGCCTTTACGAGCACATGCATTAAAAAATATATTGTTACCGTTCGGCTTTCTTTTATAAATATATAACAGTTTTTATTAAAATATACACATAAATAGAATATTGAATTCCTGTCCAAGATCGTACCTCCATTTGTGTAGCAGCCTCCTCTATAGCCCTGTCCATGTCGGCCAGCTCGTCATCAACGCTTCTGGGACCAGAGTTCACAGTGTCTGCAGTAGAGGTCGCTTCTAATAAACTTAGCACGCGACGGCTCGCTTCGAGGGACGCGGGGACCTGCACTGAGCCGTTCTTGACCGATTCCAAGCACTGCTTTGTTATATTTAGCATCATGCGACATTCGTTTGTAAGTCCTGAAAATTAGGATTATCACTCGTCGGAATATAGAACCAAATATACATGTGGCAGACAAATAGTAAAATTCTGCCGTTTACAGCCAGCGTCGTCAGTTTCTAAACGCTCACTGTTTTGCAGCTTGCCGTTCGGCAAGTTGAAAGATGCCCACCGTTTGTAAAATGATTTTGTCATTTTCTAAAAAGCCAAAGTCAAAAAGTGAAAAATAGGTGCGAAGAGGAGCGGAGCGAGAAGGAGCGTGTTAGGTTTACATGTAATATATTGGGAGCTGAGCGGAGCGAGGCGACCCTCAATACTTCTAACAGAATTACTATATGCCGATGCCGAGGCAAATTAGAAAATGCCGAATTCTACTATTTATCAAATAGCAAACTAGCGAGCGTTTAGAAACTGACGACGCCGTTTGTAAACGGCGGAACTTTAGTATTTGCTTGCGATATTACGTCGCTTTGGTCATTCATTTGACTGTATCTCTGGTGTATGACTTGAAAACGTATATGTTGAATGAGTTGCTTGGTACATTATGGATACAATAATAGTACCTGGTGATCTCTAGACAAATACATTAAGCGTCCGAAGACATTGCATCATATATTTTCCACCTCACTAGCTCGAAAAGCGTCCCCTTGTTGCTTAAAAACAGTGAGCAAAATCGACTTTTGCTCACTGGTTTTAAGCAGTAGAAAAGTGTTTCAAATTAAGAACACTGCGAATTGTTCAAAAACTTCATATCGTTTGCTCAAGAAAAAGAGACAGCAAACTTCAGCAAGGAGGCTACCTCTTTCACTCTATATTGATTCCATACACTTTGGGTGGCTATACACAACCCCACAGCTTGTCGGATACCATAGACAAGATAAACTTCTCGAAATCCTGTGTATGGCCTCACAATGTGTATGGAATCCGGAAACGGATACAGAGAGTAAAACTCCCGCGAGATAGTTACGTTTTGCGTTTTCGATCGGTTTATAAAAGATTTTCCGATTTTTCGCGGCTTTTGGGATTCAATTAACACTCCTTACATTTTATTTTATGTGCAAAAATTTTATATGGTATATTGTTTAAAGAAAAAAGCCATTGTATTCTTATTGTAAATTCGTTCGAAAAGATGGTGTCTTTACATCTGCGTTTTCTCGCTAGTGAGGTGAAAAGTTGTATGTGTCACACGAGAGCAAATTTATTCTGTTTCTTGTGCCTTTGAATCCCTCACCACGCTCAGGATTCTAACATAGAATCACTCGCTACGCTTGTGATTCAATAGAATCTTGAGCGTGGTGAGGGATTCAAAGGCACAAAAAAAAATTTTGCTCTCTTGTTGCACAAATAAGTATTGTTAAAGTCTATTCAAGGAGAACAAATGCACGACTTACTATCAGAGAGCTCGATGTCACTGGTAATATTGGTGACTTCAGTGACGTATGTAGACAGTGTAGCAGTGTTGTGGGCGGCAAGGATCGCGGACCGCGCGATCTCCTCCACATTTTCTGATCCCTGGGGAAACGTTAAACATTTTTCAGTAAGCGGCTTACATTCTTCTCATTATACATTCATCTTACAATCTCTAAATTATAAAATACGAAAACAATTGTCGCGTTTAACGCACACGCATTGCCGCAGCGATGAACTGTGCAACGGGTTGCGGCGATGGATATGTGATATGATGACCATTTTTACCTGTCAAAATGACAGGTATTATATTACAGAACCAAAACCTTAGAACCAAACTAAAATGGCTTCTATATTCACTGTGTGAGTCTTCGCCACCGGAACAGATAAGTTTATGACTCTGTATACGAATACGATGCAGAGAGCATCGGAAAATATTTGCGATGCTCGATGCTTGTCAAAGTCATGCAAAATTGTCGTTTATAAACCTCTTTGCAACCCTGACTCTTTGCAACCCGTTGCACACTTCATCGCTGCGGTGATGCATGTGCGTTAAATGCGACAAATGATTGCAGTTCAGATCGTGCCTCAGAGCCATCTTAAACTTTGTTGTACACCGTATAAAAATTGAGTACGGAGTTTCGTACACACAATGTTGTAGAAGTGCGGATTTATGACATAAAGAGTTTTCCTCCAGTCAATCTGAAATTATTATTTCAGAAAATGCTACAATTTTAATGTTAGTTTTTTGCAGTTTTTGGTGATCACAAATTCGTGAGCCGAGCGAAGCTGATTGGAGCGAGGAGACACCTGTAGTTCTTAACAGAAATATAATTTCTAGTAATACAATTGAGAGGGGGATCCTTCACACTCCCCCTCCCCAATTAACGTTCTATTGTACCATAGAGGTTGTACACATACTTTTTTGGGTTTGGGACTCGACGGATAGCTATATATATTGCCCCAGCTAACATATTAAGTTCAGAAAGTCATTTATTGCTAATTCTTGAAAAAAAATGCTTACAATATTTATTTATCAATTTACATGCACTTTTTGGGTTCTAGTTATTTTCAAACATAATATGCATAATAAGGTAATTGTGCATAATTTAAAGATACTTTGTAAGCACAATTTGGTGAACATTCAATCTTTTGGCGTATGAGTAACACGTGGAATTTTTCGGAAAAACTTAAGGTGGAGTATAAAGCAAAATTCATTTTTCACAGACCACTTTAAAGGTTTTAATTTGGTACCTAAAAATTTCCAAAAAATACGTCATTATCAAGGATATGCTTTAGTGTTCTGACGGGCAAAAAACGCAATTACGAGAACTTTCCTCCATAGAAAAAACTCGCAAAAATTGGTCTCTATACTAAGGAAAAGTAGCTTTTTGGTCTGCTTTTTTAAGGATAGCGCCACGAAATTTTTCATAAATATTTGTTTTACAATCCTTTAATGTTGTGACAGGAAATATTTTTAATTACAAGTCCTAATGTAGCCGCAAATTCAAAATAACTGTAGTTTTGCGTGCGCAGCAGTTTATTAGAGCAGGATAGACAAATTAAAAACAAAAGCGTTGGTGCAGGACGGAAGTTTAACTTGATACTGCGCCTTAAGGTATAATTTTGCTAATCGTTTGAATACATTGACATACAAACTATGGACCTCAGGTCTAGTACAAGATTTTCAAAAGAGGTGTCCTTAGTGAAGTGTCAAAATATTAAGAAACAAAACATTTTAATTTGAATCGTATGTCATTGCTGCATGGCTCAATTTTAATTGACGTGCGATTGACACGCTTTTTTAGTTTTCAATGGTTTTGACACTCTTTTGGTTCGGACACTTTTGTGCGCAGATCCGATGTCTACTTGTCAGTACATCAATGGTAGAATACGAGCCATTAAATGTCTTCTTACCTCTTTAGCTGCAAGCTCCTCAAAAGCCCTGGCAGCGAGATCGGTGGCGGCACGATTACTATCCCGAGAGTTGCCGCGTTCTAGAGAACTCAGCGCTAAGTTCGTTACTTCTAGTGCCGCGTCGCCGACGCATTGGACAATCGTTTGCCGTTCTGTCGAATAAAAATCACAATCATTTTGTAATTTTATCTCACTGGCAAAAGGTTTTCGGCTCCATTTTGGTGGCTAAGGGAAAGAGATAACACCATACTGCAGGGCTTTTTGCCCCTACTACAAATTTTAGGGTTCTGTACCTCAAAATGAAAAAACGGAACCCTAATAGGATCACTGTGTTGTCCGTCTATCACAATTCACGCTAATAGTTCACTATAAGTTAAGTTAAGTTAGGTTTATGAATCAACAACTTGAAACTTAATACACAATTACCATAGCTTAATGTCAAAGAATGTTTTTTTTATATGCGATTTTAAGACATGTTTTCATTATTTTGGTTCATAAATTAACCATTGTTTTCTTATGTTATAACGTCACTTGGGATATTAAGACATTATACTGATTGTGATGTGATGTGTAATTGCTTATAAAGTGATCTGTCTACTCATCTGTCATCCATCTGTCAAATCAGTCGGCAGATTTTTTTTATAAATTAATCATGCTGGCAAATGCAACATTTCTAAACAGCCATTTCTCAAGTGACGTCACACGAAGGCAAATGGAAGTTGCTGCTTTTTTGTAAAAATAAATGAGGTAAAATCATGAGGTTTTTTCGTCAAAAAAGCGGCTTATTAAACCTTAATCTCGAAAGTGTTTGCGAATTAATACACCAACAACGAATTAACATAATTTAATCTAAGCGAATTAGCCATGATTTTCTCGAAACAAACTTAAAACAGCATTTTAAGCTTGTTTGGACAATTGAACGTTTGGACGTTCGTGACGAATTGTGCATTTTGTTTCAAACTGTAGATTTATAAACCTAACTTATACTGAACTATTGGCGTGAATGGCTACATATGTACCAATATCTGCTTTACCATTAACTTCTTAACAAAAAAACAAAGTTAAGTTGTGCACTTTGTATCTAACGACTGACGTTTAACCTTAAGTTCGTTTATTTTCAGAATTTAATTTGTTTTACTTACGATCAGCAATTTTTTTCTGCGCGTCCTCAAGCTGCTGTTTTAAAGTCCCCACAATTTCTTCCAACGCCGTGTTATTTTGCAACAAGTCCTGCAATTCACACTCGGCGGTCAACTTCTCTGTCTCTACGTGCTGTAGTCTTCTAACCACCATCTTTACAGTGCCCAAAGCCATGCCAAAAGTTTACTTATCGCAAGCAGCGCAAGGTCCGAAGTGGATTGTCACGTGTAGTCCAAGGGTCGAGATGCGAAGCCAAGCCGAAGTGGAGGTTCAAAGGCAAAGGGAAAAGAAAACACATGCAAATTAAAAGAAATAGGCACTAATCCTACGAAAAAGAAAGAAAAAATTTTATCGTAACAAAGTTAAACAGATTTTTCTTTATTTCGCCTAAAAGTTGTAGTACCTTATTTGATTGTCCATAAAATCCGAAGATTTGCTATTGCAGAAAAGAAGAAAATGAAGACACTAATACAACTGACGACGTCACTAACATTAAAACACCCATCACCACAGAACAATTATTTGACTCACAAAAAATCAATCACAATTCACAATGGACAAAACAAATATAACGAAATCACTGTCACGTTTCACAAAAATGCTGACCTGCACTTCTTGATTCTTTGCAGAAATAATGTTATCAAACTCTTTCTTTTCTGTAGCCTTTATTGTGTTGACTTCATCAAGTTGTGCTTTAAGTTCATCTACGTTTGTTTTTAAATGCTGAATTGATAAATCTTTTTCTTTTATCGCACCTACATATCTCTCTTCTCCTTCCTCTATTTTGATGTTGAGATTTTGAATTTCATAATCTTTGGTGAACTTAATTTTCTCATATTTAGTCAGCAGTATTTGTATTTCCTCGTTGAGTTTGTTTTCCGTATCCGCTTTTTGGGTCGTAATCCTTTTGTGCTCAGTTTTGATATGTTCTAATTCCTCTTCGATTAATTTAATTTTACTTTCATATACCTATTAAACAAATACAGGGTGTTAAGATGATACCCTTTTTCCTTAAAACGGGGTGTTCTACCCATTAATATGAACTCCTTTTACTACGGTATTAACCCTGAAATCGCCAAAAATAAATCAGCTGTTTCATAAATTTTGGTCGAGTAGGTATTTAACTTTTCTATGGAACAGCAGATTTATTATTTTGGCCATTTCAGGGTTAACCTGTTAGTGAAAGTTGTTCATATAGGTAGAACACCCTGTTTGAAGGAAAAAGGTTATTAAATTAACATCCAGTATATTTATAACATTAATGGTTTGTAACTACACAATGGACAGCACGAACAGGGAATTTGAATGAATTTTGATAAATCGAACCTGTTTTTGTTCCATCAGATCATTGCCTATTGCTTCTTTTTCACCTGAAAGCTTTATGTTATCTTGCGACAGTTTAGTGATTGAATAGCTTTTACTCCTCAACTCTTCGTTTTTCATTGCAAGATTTTCCTCATTTTTTAATATAATTGATTCAAGTTCTTTCTTTAAATGTTCAAGTTCATTATAAGCTATCTCTAGCTCTGCATTTCTTTCATTCAAGTCCTCTTCAAGTACTGCTACTTCATTGGCGATAGTCTTAGTTTCAACACTTAGTGCTATAATTCTTTCATCTTTTTCAGAAAGGGATTTCTTTAAATCTGAAATAAGATCGTCTTTAATTTCCAAAGCGTGTTGTAATTTATATTTTAGGTCAGCAATCTCTTTTTCATACTGATTAATTTGTGTTTCAGATTCACTTCTACGTCGATCTGTTATCTTGCCTGTTTCATCGAGTTTGTTAGTTAACTCTTCAATTAGCAAGTATTTGGCTTCAACGGAAGATTTTAAATCAGTTACGGTATGAAATAAGGATTCAGATTGTGTTGTTAGGTTTTTGTTAATGTCATTTATTTCAGTTATTTTGTTTTGAAGATCACCAATTTCGAGTTCTTTGGCAACAATTAAATCACTCAGTTCTGTAATTTTTGGTTCTAATTCTACATCTATTTTCTTTTGTTTTTCGTTACTTTCTTGTGACAGCTCAGTTACTTTTTGTTTTAGATTATTAATGTGATTATCTTTGTTTAAAAACTCATTCTGTAACTTTTTTTCATTATCAGATTTATAGTTTTCAAATTCCTTTTCTAAATCATGCAGTTTTAAAAGAGCTACTTTGATATCGGAATCTTTTTTAAGCAATATATCCTCAAATTGTTTATTCTGTTCCGCTATTTCTGTGAGCTGTTTCTCATGCTCATCCTTGAAACGTGATTCTACATCATTTAATTTCAATTGTAAAGTTTTGAGATCGGTTTGTAAATTCAGCATATGTTTGTCATGTTCCTAATGAAAATTAAACGTAACAAGATTATGTTAGACACAAGTGTTATTAATAAAATAAACATAAAAATACTGTACTGTACAAAAATTATACATATTTACAAATTGCTGCACATACATTAAATCCTAGTTAATCTAAAACTAAATGAAAGCCTTCATGCATGAAGCCAGATGTATAATCATGCTGTTTTAAAGTTATTAAAATTCAAAACCATGTGCGTGAACAAAACATACAGTAAGATAACAAAATGTAATTTGTCTCTGTATTTTAATGACGGTCATGGAAGATGCCTTAACAAATTCAGATTCATTTAATTTTTAGGTTATCTTTTGCATATACGTATAAATACTTGCAATACAAAACACTTGTCCAAGACAGCGATTTAAAAATAAAGAAAATTTTAATTTCTCATTATCTAAAATTAAATGCCATTGAATTTCCACATGTTCCCTAAACCCGGAGCATCTGCCAGTATCAAAGCTATTCTGAATACTTTAAAAATCTCAGAGCAACTTTAAACTCGGGCCTATTTGATTGTAATTTCATGTTGTGTTTATTAAGCAAACACTGTTTATTAATAAACAGAAACAAACAGCTACTGACCTGTTTATCTAGTTGATTTTGTTCAATTAAAGTTTCTATTTGTTTTAAAGCAGCCTCCTTTTCTTGTACAGCCTTCGTATACTCGTCTCCACTTTTTTCTCTTAATCCTACCAATTCCTCTTTGACTCTTTTTAATTCCATATCCCTTTCTTCTTTCTCTTTTTTTAAATTCTCTAAATTTTCCTTAACATCTTTCAATTCGTTAGTGACTATATTCAATTTTTCTTCGGATTCTGTAGTGGCAGTCTTGTGTTCTATCTCTAGAGCCTCCATGGACGCGCGTAACGTTTCCAGTTGAACATCCTTCTGTCTGGAATGTTCTATTTCACTGCGCAAGTTCGCTATCTCACTCTTGTAAGCTTCTATTTCTTCGCTTGACGAAGTGCTTTGTTGAAGCAATTCTACATCCCTAAGGAAACAATGAAATTTATCATTTTATTATAATGTATGCTATGGACAAAAATATGTGTTTAGATAATTGAAAAAGCCCTTAAAATATGAAGGTGTAATATGTACTTCATTTTGTCGTTGAGTTGTTGATGTAGCGCGGTTTTAGCGCTCTCGTGTTCGGCAGCAGCAGCTCGCAAACTCGCCGACATTTTATCCACCTCTGCTTTCTGTAAAAATTCAAAAGTTAGTTACACTGGAAATTTTCTTCATGAAGTTTTTTTTTTTTTTTTTAATTTATTTATCTAATTATCATGTTTTGTACATATTTTTGTCTTATAAAAAAGAAAATCACGTAAACCCTTAGTGGGTTTAAATGTGATTTCTGAGCCACTTCTTAGTGGTACAGTACATAACAAAAAATACAAGTAAATAATAAAAACATTTAACTGACATAATTAATTAGTTCAAGACAATAGATGTCTCTTCATGATTTTTCTTACTTTTTTAGGTTTGACATCTATGTCTTGCAACACTTTACCTGGTATACTATTTAAGATTTCAGGTAGCATGTAGTTCCAAGTGCGCTTTCCATAAATATTGTTGCATTTGGGCAGAACATAAGGAGGTAGATAAGAAAGGTTACGAAAATGTTGCGGCCGCGTTCTCTTTTGAAGACAGTTGACATTATTATATTCTTCACACACAACAGCTAGTTTAATCTTATTGAATAAATCAATTACTCTGCAATATTTAAATAATCCTTTCTCATCTTCTCTGAAACGGTTTCTTATATTGATAGGTACAATGTTTTTTAAGATACTTCGTTGAAGTTTATAATTTTTTTTCAATATAGGTTTTATAAGTACGGCCGTAACTACTTATTCGTAAATTACGTAACGGTCACCGACCTGTCTAATTAACTTGATGTGTTCTTCTCTAAGAAGCGTGTACGCCCCTTTTAGCTTTTGGAACTTTTCGTCTGTTAGTTTGGCTTTCTCCTCTGTTTCTGTCAGCTTTTCTGTAATTATATTTATAAACTTATTATTACACTAAAATACAAGATTATAAAATCTATATAAAGTGACATTAATTTGTGCGAAATTCATACTGGAGGCTTGGTAAGTGATCAGGGGGTTATTCCCAGTCTGTCGAATTAGCCTTCTCGGCCGTAAAAATCCGTTTCATCTGACGAACTCCATACATTTTAAGTTCGTTATAGTCCCCCAGTACGGACAGCCCTCTATGCAGAGCTTGTATGGAGGTCGAAGAAACGCCGACCCACGTGACAGTGGATTGCGTAGGAGTCAGCACACAACGGGCTAAGATCCTCGGTGAACCGAGGACGCTCCGCCAGTCCTGTGGCGATCTAGGTCGCCTCTTGGGATTTTGGCGTGAGCTGGGCTGGCTAGAATAGACGACTCCACACTTTTCCACGCACAAAGGTCCAAAAAAGAGACTAGGTGCGGAAACCGAGCCCACCAAGAAGAAGAAGTCCCCCAGTATCACGTATCGATAAAACTTTTTGCTAATTTCGCGAAATAAAATGTTGACCTCCCATAGTAATTGTATAGGGGGGTGGGGGGGCTTGCGTTTGTAGGAGACACGAAAAAAATCATTTACGAATTTAACAAAAAGGTTCATCGAACTGAGCACTTAAAGCGATATAAATTAAAGTCATCTCGTATAAGTCTTAGTAATGGATGAGTTATGTACTTACGTTTTATTTCTGGAGTTTGTAAGTACAGTAATTCAGCTTTCTGTCTCTCACCATCTAAGTCAGTCTGCAATCATAAAATAATATAAACATTTATCAGCTTGGTTTGTTTTTAATGGAACCGGTGGCTTTGTAATATTTACTAATCACATGGTGTTTAGT
Source organism: Ypsolopha sequella (assembly GCA_934047225.1). Taxonomy (NCBI): domain Eukaryota; kingdom Metazoa; phylum Arthropoda; class Insecta; order Lepidoptera; family Ypsolophidae; genus Ypsolopha; species Ypsolopha sequella. Next base: position 19,749,791 of record OW203996.1, read on the forward strand.
TAAGTGACCTTAAGGCCCTACGCATCCAACACAATAATCATATTAAGTAATTTTGAACTCAATGATATTGTCAGAAAGTCTACATTAGAACGCTCGCTTCGTGCGCTGCGAGCACGCATAATCGGTGAATTTGCGAGGTTTTTCTGGAATTTCTGAAAAAGTATTGAGAAATTAATAAAAATGGGTCAATATGTGTCTTAAGTTGTCTGTAAAGAAAATTCAGGAAAAGTTTTAATTCTCTCCGTTGAACACCTTTGCTATAAACACATTTATTCGCAATTTGACGAGCTTACTTTGTGATTTTTTTCTATCTAGTGAAGTTTACTCAATTACGTTTTTAGATCAACTTGTGTTTAGGGTATATCCTCTATTGTAACATATATTTAACTTGTATTTGAATGAGATATTGAACTGACAATATTAGTTAAACAATATGCTCATTTTGGAATGGCAGGGCCTTAAGGGGCTGCACTATGCTAAAATTCAGTCCTGCTCTAACGCGTTTGTTTTTAACTTTCTATCCTGCTCCAATCAGATGCCGCGCACGCAAAACTTCAGTTATTTTGAAATCGTGGCTACATTATGACATTAATCATAATTTCTTTATGTAATAAATATGGTTTTTACTCGTTAGTATCTGCGTGTGTTGGTTTCGTTTCAATCGGTTTTGAAACATGGAAACTGAATCGCTTTTTTTGTGAAATTCATGCTTATTTAAAAGTTATATAATTAATTGAAGATTGAAAGTATGTTTATTTATAAAGTGTAATTAGTAATTGCCTTGAGTCACAACACACGCCATATTTTTTTCAAAATTTTACCATCTACATTGACGGAACTGAATCCAATACAAAACTGATGTTAAGCATTGTGGAGCCCTTTAAGAACTAAAATTTAGTTGAAAAGACAACAAGATACCTTAGTTGTGTGTAGTTGCGATTCCAGCCTCGAGCAGTGTTCCCGCATTGACCCTACCATAGTGGTGCGCTCTTGAACCATCTGTGTCACCTCCGACCTGCACATACAAACAACGAGTATGATTACAACTATAAATACCAAAGTATAATATAAAAATAATAATATTTCTCTAACAAAACAATGAATGAAATTGTGAAATATCGCATATAGAATCAAGAACATAGTACAGTGGTGGACTTAGCCCTCATTTCAAGATTTGCGGATAAGATAAATGCTTGTTTATGCATTTATGTTTGCCTTATGTTTGTTAGCAGCGGACAAAGCAGAATAAGTTCATTTATTATTATTTGATATAATCATTTGACTCTGTTAAATATCTTGATTAATAATTTTGAAATGCCGTGATAATATTGTACCTACTTTTTTGTGTGGATAAATTTATTGATATAAACAATTTTTTTATTTTGTCCCCAGCGATAATTTTGCTTTTGGCCTACTTTAGGCTACAGTAGCTGAAATTCGGCTACATTAGGCTACTTAAGCTGTAAAAAATGACGACATCAGGCCCTGCATTGTTGGCAACACCGGTCGGGGGGGTCACGTCTCTCCGGGTTGACGCGTTTATAAATATGGTGAATAAGACTTGTGCTATACTTATACGAGACTGCGAGTCGTCGTCTAGAAATAACAAGGACGCGTACGTACGACGATCTCGGAGATATTCGGGTGAATGCCAATACGAAATTCTGCCGAGATCATCATACGTACGCGTGTATACATGTGTGCGTTTGTTTTCGCTCCGTCGTCCAGTCGGCCTTCTGGTAGTATCTATTTTGTGGTCTAGACGCTGTCGGCATTTTTGCAGACATGAAAGGCGTTGGATCACTGTATGATTTTTACACTATGGTAATGTTTTTGTGTTTATATTATGTTCATTCTTGTAACTATTTATTACTTACCTAAAATGTAAAACAATAGTTTTATAAGACTGTGCTATAAATATAACCGACCTCATCCTTTTTAGCTCGTTCTGAAGATGGTCTATCAGTTTGTCTCGCTCTACTACGGGGTCTGGTTGAGGCGACGGCGTTATCCGAGTGTCATATGTAGAGTCCACTTGGTCCGAAGTCGTCTGATTTAAAAAAAATAATAGCTATAGTAACAGGCCAGCACAGAAGGAGATGGGCGTTATGTTAGTAGCAAATGGCGTCATAATTCGGTCGTTTTATTAAGAACCCGCTCCGTATTTTTCGTCCTTTTGATGCGAAGTATTTTTTTTTAATATTTTTCTCATCTTTACCGCGAAGTTTTTGTAAAAACCAGGGACATACACCAATTCATATTGGCCGTCTAAATGAAGTCCTAAAATTCATTTGATTGAATTGTTTCTTTGCGAATTATTTTGGTACTTAGACATTATGAAGAACTATTCGGAACGGGCTCGTAAGTACCAAAATAATTTGCAAAAGAGAAACAATTCAATCAAATAATTTTAGGCATTCATTTAAACGGCCAATATGAAGTGGTGTATGTCCTTGGTTTTTCCAAAAACATCGCGATAAAGGCCAGAAAAATGTTTAATAAAATGCTTTGCATCAAAACTGTCGTCGCGAACCGGGTTCTTAACAACAATGTCTGCTTTTTGGAATAAATAGATCAATTACGGAAATGATAAATAAATCAGAAATCGATCAACTTTTATTGTTTGTCTCGAGGTGTTAATGTGCCTATATAAAGTAAAATAACAAAAGATAAGAAAGAAGGACAGCATGAGCGTACCCAGATTTTGGCCTAGGGGGGGGAGGGGCAAATCAGGATTTTTTTGGCTTAGGCGAGGGGGGCAAATTGGTCATTTTTCCTGTTGGTAAATAAATCAACGTAAATAGAAACGTAATTTATTATATTTATTTTCAAAGTGGTCTTATTGGCTTTTCCGCAAAGCGGCTTAAAACAGTTTCTATGAAAGAATCGCCCAAATTGTGAGGTGAGTGAGAGACTAGCTACAGGGGGGCAGTCGCCCCTCTGCACCCCCCTGGGTACGCCCATGATTAGGATAGACAGATTAGTGTTGTAAGACGTAGATACCTGACTAAGAGAGTCTGACGTGTCGACGAGAGACCCGACGGTCTCTAGATCCTCAGGCGAGGGCTCCGGGATTGTGACCACTGGCGTCACGTACGTGCCGAAATCACTCTGAAACAATTACAACATTTATATAAAATTACCTAAATGTTTTTATTGCGAAATCATCTGTTCAGAGTGAGCAGGGCGTGAAATCCCATAACGCCCTCGTGAGCGTTTAGTATGTGCGTTACAAGCTGGTATATATACCAAGAAGATATTTAAAAAAAAAAAGTTTACAGGTATGGTGGAAAAATTCGTCGTTCCAGATACGAACCACGGTAGCGCAGTCGGTAGTGCGCCTGCCATGTAAACAGGAGGAAGCAGGTTCAAATCTTGGCGCGATGAATTTTTTCAAAATAGTTGTGTTTTTAAATTTGTTTCTGATTGATTTGAATGCACTCTAATAATAATTATAACATTTTACATAGTCTACTCGAAAGTAAAAACCCTTATAGAGATGTTCCATTGTTTTTCTATTCGTTTGCTAGACCGCAGCCTCACTCAAAATTATAGAGGTAAATTTTGTATTGGCGATTACTAGAGACCGTAATATATGCAACATAAAAAGCTCGAAATATGCATGAAAAATGCTTAAAATATGCATAAAAAGTGTCAAAATATGCAAAATTTTTAGTTATTTCATTTCAAAAACAACATAAAATCAGTCGTTTTTTGAATAACATATTTTTAATAATTTTACATTTTGCTACTATTTGTAAACAGAAACGATCAGGTACTGTTACAAAATGTTTGATGGTAAGATTGTCTTCGATCGATCTAAACGAAAAAACTTTAGTACATCTACTGAGGTAGTTACTTCAGTAATTGAATTTTGGTATTTATTTAAATTTTTTGAATTTGAATTTTGAATTTGTATTTATTTGAATTTGAATTTTTGGCACCTATTGTTTCTGGTAAAATATAATCAAATAGCGCGAAAATTTGCATCATCAATAGTTTTTTTAATTAAAACATGCAATAACCGGTCAAAACGGGCTAAATATGCAAATGCATATAATTCGGTCTCTAGCGATTACACTTTGCGGGTGTGGGTAAAGCATAATGGCGTCGCAATTGGGTTGGAAGTTTATGCAAAGGCATGCTGATTGAAAAACCGTTTCGAGATAATAGTTGATTGAAAAACCGTTTCGAGATAATAGTTGATTGAAAAACCGTTTCGCGATAATACATTTTTTTTCTCATTTCATTGTTTCTGCAGCAAAATAACTCAAGATTATATTGTCAAGCCCCTTCCAGCGCGGAGTTCATCCGTCGATTCGTAGGACTCTTTTGAGGATGATAACAAATTTAATTTCATTGCATTATTCGCGGTAGATCAAAAGTATATTACATATTTTATACATAGGGTCCTAGATAGACAACAAAAATTTTAAAACGTCGTAAAAAAATATAATAAAGCTTTTTAATAAAATAGGGTCTATTTTCCCCCTCTTTCGGATGTGCACTCTTAGAAGGGACACACTGTATAAGCATCGATCCAATAAATTTGACAGATAAAATCGATAAATTCTAAACGACAGCCCTTATTGCAAATAAATAAGAGTTACATTTTTGTTTATCGAACAGAAGTCCATACTTGGCTGGCCCGTATTGTACAGTATATAATGCGCATACAAATCTTCGTCATTGTTCGGCAAACTTCGTAATTCCTAGCACTTTCTACACAATCAATACCGTCACGTGGTACGTCCGGTCGCTCGGCTATAGATTTGTATGCGCATTATTACTTTGGGAGTACTGTATGTCGTTGTTGTTTGTTTTCTCGGAATTTGAAATGTTCACTTCGTTGTGGCACAAAATAACTACTTACAGAATGTTTACTCCGCATAACTAGCGAAAACAGGCGCACGCACATAGACGCGTACGTACGACGATCTTGGAGATATTCGAGCAAATGCCAATACGAAATTCTGCCGAGATCATCATACGTACGCGTCTATGCATGTGTGCGTCTGTTTTCGCTCCGTTGTCGAGTCGGCCTTCTGGTAGTATCTATTTTGTGATTGTGGCCTCTCGCCTTCTCGTCCGACCGTTTAACCGATCCACCTGACTGACAACTACAACCATGAGTATTGAATACAGGTCATACAGGTCATAAGTACATAAATAAAATGAATGTGCGGTCACCTGTTGAAGGAAGTTGGGCGGGTTGGAGGGTAAGACTGGCAACGTGAGGAGGTTTCTGTAGTACTGCAGACTGCTCGCGTGCTTGTAGAACTGACTCAACTTCTTGAACTGGTGCCAAAATCTACAAAATAGCAATTAAATCTTGATTGTAGAGATAAATAGTTGGTTCCCTTAACTACTTTATCACTTTTTACTCAATATACAGGTTGTTAAGATGATGTTGCGGAAGCCGGAGTGTTTTTTCCATAGTAAAAGCTGCTCGTTTGGTTGAGTACTATCATCAGTTTCCGGCTTCCGCAACATTATATTGCCTCCCGGTATTACAAAATATCAACATTTTACACCAAAAGTAATAATAGATCGACAATATTTTGAAGCAATTAAATATCGATCCCTAACCGCCGACTTATTGTAAGCGACACATAAAATTTGTATCCTTTATCCTTTGTATTTGATATGAGTTGTAATAACATTCGTTACAAATTTAAAATGGCGTTAAATATTATAGTTTGTACATCGTAAAATCGTTTCAAAATTTAAATAAACAATACAAATTCATTTACAAAATATTATTCTCTCTAAAAATTTAAATAAAATTTAATTTAAAGTTCTTTTCGCTAAAGAAGTCCCGCCGAATATTATTATTATTTTATAAAATATATAAACATAATTTAAAAATAATAATAATATTCTTATTTATGTATTAAAAATATAATTTAAATGGATCTAATTCTCAAAATATAAGTTAAATGATATTTAAAATTTTATAAATATATATTATAGCATTGCCGTATTTATTCATTGACAATGGTGTCGATTCGGTGTAACACGTATTAACTTACTTGATAGGACTAACCTTATTTTAAACGTCCTGTCTTTGTCTTTTCGATAAAGAAAGAAAAGGACAGAACGTTTAAATTAAGTTTAGTACACCGAATAGACACTAATGAGTACTGTACTTTGATAGGGGACTTTGATTTGTGAAAAGTACTTTATGTCGCTTACGATTAGGCGACTCGAGGGCTCAGTTGAATGATAAATCCTGAAAAATCGGTAGTATTTTCAGCAACGAATTGAAGGTTACAAATTACATGTCAGGTAGCAACAAAAGAAATGGCGCAAGCAAATAAAACAACACAGCAACGTAAAATATGGTTGCCAATCTAGTAGCAATTATATACTGATCCCAAGACTTCGATTGCAGGGTTAGGGAGATGTAGTTTATAATAATTACAAACACACACACACTCATAATTACAACCACATTCATAACTAAACTCATATATTACTTATATACCCAACACGTACACCTTCAACACACACTCACACTCTTATATAATAACTAAGTTTAAAATGATTTATTAAGTTTATTTTGTAAAACCATAACCATAGTTATAAAGGAGCGGGGCATCCTGGCACAGGTACTTTTTATACTTAAAAGGATGTCCCAACACCTAATGTAATATGATAAGATGTTGTTGCAAGTAAGTTGCAAATAAACTATTTCTATTTCTATAGAATAGAATAGAATCGAATAGCTTTATATGGTATTTTCACATTTTTACTTAAAACAAACAACTAGAGACTAATAATAATACCAAATAGGTCTCCACTCAGCTAGCGCCATGGCGCTGATTTTCAGTGGATGCCTATATATGAGGTCTTTCAATTTAAATGGAAAGTAATTAAGGAGGTGATTCATTATCGTTAATACATCACATTCCACTGCAAAGCACTTTTTTTTCACTTCTCAGTACAAAGTGGTCCGATCAGCTGACTCAGTTTGTATGGACAAGTGAAGAAAAACTTCGCGAAAAAAAAAGTACTTTGCAGTGGAATGTGATGTATTAACGATACTGAATCACCTCGTATATTACTTTCCATTTAAATTGAAAGACCTTATATATGTCATAAGTATAGGGACCTATATTTAAAATAAAATAATAAGTAACAGTATTGTTTGTAATAATTGTAATATCTATTGATTTTAATTTTATTTTGTTTTCATATTTAATTTCAACTGTCTTGTTTCTTAGAACTGTACTGCTTGTTTTACATTTGTTTATCTATGTGTGGAAACTTTGCTGGTTTGTGTAATTTAGTTGTGTATTGTTTTTATCTAATGTTAAACTGTTTGTTTCCCAAATATAAATAAAAATAAATAAATAAATAAAACATTTCTAATCTATCAAACCAAACAGACGTTATCCTAACAACATAAAGTATAGTTCACCTTTCCCTGTGTCCCGCCAGGGTGTCAGGTGGCAAAGAAGCGTGCAATCGGAAGAGCAGTCGAACGTTACAGTCATATATCTGCGAGGAGTCCTGGGCGCACGGGATGAGCGCCGCCAGCCGACACTGACCTGAAGCTGTCATCGAGTTAGCTCGGGCGTTGCCGAGACTGTCGAAAACTGAGAAACATAATTCAGAGTCAATTTTCGTACTATCTATGTTTATGACAAGAAGTAAAATTTTTCCATATAGTTATTTAGCAAGCATCATAAGCTATTAAATTATTATTACATGCGGCTTCAAGCCGTGTGATTGTTGTTGACTATAATATATGCCAACGGCATATTGCCAACGGAAAAAGGCAATTTTATATGTAAAGACCTAATATGCAATGTACAGACACTACTTCTTTACCACTTTATTATTAATATAGGTATTACTGCTAATGTATTTAATAAGCTATATAAACAACTTTATAGCTATAATCAGAGACTATTTGCTGATCAATCTTTTTGCTGACCACAAGTAGTCACAACTATTACTTGCCGACAGAAAACAATTCAGAGCTGACCAAAACCTCAATACATAGCTAACCGTTTAAATCAGCGTTTCTTAAACTTTTTTGTCCACCGACCCCTTAGGAAATCAAGCACAATTTTAAGGACCCCTTAGTAAAAAAGCAGCAATCAATTTTTGACAATTTATTTTAGTTATACAAATTACAAAAAAATATACTTTTTCATATAAAATACGTTAAAGAGAAGGTTGGTGCTGCTTTTTTGCAACTAAATTATGATTGGTTATAACATTTTTATGATTGTTAAATGGTCCATAGAATAGGCTGCGGACCCCCATACAAATGCTCGGGGACCGCGGACCACAGGTTAAGAAACGCTGGTTTAAATGATAACCATGTTTAACTAATATAATTTATAGAAATGGAAATCTGTTAAGCAAAACAAAGCGTAAAAAAACTGTGTCGATTTGGCTGTGGCAAGTGTAGATCTGCGTATACTGAACCCTAACTAACGTTTTAAAAGCGGTTTCGCAGGCGGATTGTGAAAAACCCGCCTTTTTCCAATTAATCGAAACAGAACACTTAAATTCAAAATTCACTCAATAGTTATTCAACAAATCCTTATTACCTTATTATCCTTATGCCTCCATTGGTAAAACAGCATTTCAAAAATTTAGAATTTATACAGTTTCAAATTTTAATTAGTCTTTATACATGATAAGAATAACACAAAACAAAGTAAAATAAAATTTTAGTGAGATATATTTCGGGCCATTCAGTCACAATGAATGGCCCGAATGGCCCGAAATATATCTCACTAAAATTTTATTTTACTTTGTTTTATGTTATTCTTATCACTTATAAAGGCAAGAAATTCTAATTAAATGTTCGGCTACGAAACCGCTCTTAATTCGCCCGCCATCAGTGCTACCGACTATAAATGTACGTAGAACGGAACATTCTGCACCTTGCGTGCATTAAGGCGCTCTTATCCCAAAATCAGAAGTTTCAAAGTCAAATAGAACTTTCAAATATCGTCTAAAACTTCCAAAAAAAAAAATACGCAATATAGTTCGAACCTTTATCTAGGTCTTCCACGCATGTGTTACACGATCAGATAAACTTAGCTCGATAGAAATAATTCACGAACACAGCATGTAATAAGACCTTTCAAATCATGCCATTTCCATAATTCCACTCTTTTATTAACGAAACATATCTGGTAATATTGCTCTTTAAAGTTTCTAGGTCGACCATGTAAGTGGGTTTTAATAAATATATCCCTTATTTTTAAACAATTTAAAAACCGATAAAAACAACGAAAAAGTACAAAAGTGTGGTTATTTTCTTTACTCCTTACACCTAAAGAAAAAGACAGAGAGTCACTCTTCTGGGATAAGAGCGCCTTAAACCACCAAGATTATGTTCTGATTTAATCACGTGTGATTTGCATAAAAAGTGCGATATGCTCTGAATTTAACGGACTATTAAGTAAACATCATATAAACACATATATGTGAGAGTATAATTTATACTACAGTTTTTTAACAGACTGTTTAACTAACTTCTTGAATTTTAGATGTTAATCATTGTAAATGTACCGAAATTTGCATACCTTCTAAATGCGATATATCGTTACCAAAGAGTACTATGCTTTCTGTACCAAAGTGGTAATGAGAAAACGTATGCATTTTTGTTTAATTGTAGAATTTTGCGAAGATAATGAATAGTACTGATATAGACTAACCTGCTGCTTGTAAGGTCAGGATATCATCCATATAGTCGAATAACTCCACACATAATTGAAAACTGTAACAAGAAAATAATTAGGTATTAATGCATCAAATAAAACAGTTTGGTAAATACTCAGCACTTGCCTATGGTCAGCTATTTCACTTTGACATGCGATGGTTTTGAAAAAAAAACCTTTCCCCGCATCTGGGCGGCCAATAGTCGCTCACACACATTACTCACTATTAGTTATTGACATCGTTCTCTGCGATAGCGTCGAGCTCGTCCGCAGTGAGGTGCATGTTCGTAGGTAAGCGCGGGTTGCGAGCGTGGAAGAGCAACTTGCAGACCAGCAGCGTGCAGTACAGGTGCACTATCTTGTACTATGTAACCTTAACATAGATGATGTAATACTCACTAGTTATTGACATCGTTCTCGGCGATAGCGTCGAGCTCGTCTGCAGTGAGGTGCATGTTCGGAGGGAAGCGCGGGTTGCGAGCGTGGAAGCGCAGCTTGCAGACCAGCAGCGCGCAGTACAGGTGCACTAGCTTGCCGTAGCCTTCACGTAAATGTACCTGGGAGATAAACGAGTACTATTTTTATTTCAAGTTTCAAATACCAGTAAGAATTTGCGTGAGCCCTTTTTATACATGAAGTAATTTGTACCTAACATTTGTATCGTTGTCGGAAATATATAAAACACTGGAACTGAAATGCATCACGTGGTTTATGGCCAACCCCTTAAAACGGGACGTGCCGTTACGATTTTAATCTGGGGACACGGTAATGCCCCCGCCAAGACGAGCCAAAGCAAGCACATCTTTTCTCGAAGCGTTTCGTCGTATTTTGGAACCCTTATACCTTCGGCCTGGATGAAACTAGAGAGCCCAATTTCTCAGGATAAGATGTATAGGTAGTTAGCAGACTAATGAAATACGCTCGAAATACGAAAATAGTTCCATTTGCGTAGCTTTTATTCTTGGGATTATATTAATTCCTAAAATACGTCGATTTCTTCACTCACTAACTCACTCATGTCATGATAAACAATGAAGTCCTAGAAAGCTGAAATTTGGTATGCAGGCTGGGATTAGCACACAAACAACAAAAAATTCACGCTTCAACCCCTCATAAAGAGGGTTCCGGTTGTGTATTAAATAAGAATTTATATTCCAAATTTCCAAGTCCAAGAAAGCTGAAATTTGGTATGCAGTCTAGGATTTGCACACAAAGTAAAAACTTAAAAAGAAAAACATAGACAGTCATGTGGTCTGCCGACAGAAGTAACGCGAACCCATAAGATTTTCCCCAACCAAAAATCGCTCAACGCCCTTAAAGAAGATTTCACTTCAAAAATCTATAACTTTCACTCTTCATACATAAAATTTCCTTACAAAAAGAAATGACATCCCACCAAAAACATTTCATGTAAAATAGGTTACCAAGACTCATAAGCTCATAACGATTTCACTGTTAAAAACTCGACTGATGACGGCCTCACTGATGAGGTCGAAATATTTCGAAAAATATAAAGTGTATTTTTTATTACTATCTAAGCTACTATTATCTCACTGCTAAAAAGTTATCACATGTCATGTAGAGCCAACCCCTAACTCTACAAGGCCCAACTCAGTAAGCTGTAACTCTACAAGGCCTAACAATACAAAATTTTTGTCAAAAAGTCCGACATGACCGTTTCATGGAACTATTGCATGACACAACATTAAAGATCAGTGACCTAATTTCTTACCATAAGTCCATTGGAGTGTCTGTGCGACGGTCGCGAAACGGCCAAGCCACACTTCTTTACCAAGATGTAGGGTTTGTAGAGTTAGGGTTTGTACAAGCCTCTACATGAGATCTGATAACTTTTTAACAATGAACGCGTTATGAGCTTATGAGTCTTGACAACCTACTGTACATGAAATGTCTTTGGTGGGATATTTATTTTGCTGGTCAGAAAAATAGAGTATAGGTAGTACGTACCCAAAGTTTGCCGAGGTTCTCTATCATGGGTATGTGTCGCTGCGAGTCGTCGAGACAAGCCGGGTGCCCCTCGCGTAGCAGTTTGTGTGTCACGTGACAGAACTTCCACGCCACGATACGGTTGTCTTGTAGGGGGAGACGGACCGCCACCATCTGGGATATAGGAATACGATGTATCAGTTGTGGTGGTGTCAATTTCAGTTCCAGACACACTGTAATTACAGTAGATCTACTGTAATAGCAAAATTACAGTGTATGGAGAACACCGTAATTTTTCTAACGCCAAAAATCAAATAAGTTTCTAAGATTGGACAAACTTCTATGGTGGAACAGCAAAAACTGGATCCCTAATGCCGAAAATTGCCCAAATTAAAAAGGGACTTTACAACAACACGACCTGATAAATTTTTGTACAATGTCAGTCAGTTTATAATTGATACTTGTTAATATTTACGTACACATTTTAGTTTTTTTAAATAAATGTTGCTTTTCAGGTAAAACTGTTGGAAGAGTTCTGTTTGATTGGACAATACATGCTAAACATCTTGGCTCTTCCGAGTTCTAATGCTGAATTTAAAATGATGTTTTGTCAGATTACTGAGGATTCCACGCATAATGACACATTTTTGTAACGCAAAATTACACATCCGCGAAATGACACATACGCGAAATGACAAATACGTGAAATGACACATACGCGAAATGACACATACTTGAAATGTCATATACGTGAAATGACACATAAATGAACATAACATGATATTAAAATTCCCCACTTTTAGGCAAACATTTTTCGGCTGGTATCTACTAGAACGGATAAATAAACGATTACCCTCACTTCAAAAATGTTTTAGTGTCATTGATCGCACTGGCTGATGTAAACTATTTAATAAAACCAATTCTGAAGGCTTTAATTTTAATTTTAGTGCTGTCAAAGGTTAAAATTTCCCAAAGAAATTTAACTTCTAATCCTAACTCTTAAGGTGGCTCCGTCGGAATAATTAGCAACTCGATTCGTTGTGGTTGAAATTTCGAACAAAATCATATTAAAATAAAGTCCTTATCAGCTCGCACTGCAACATGGCTGTTACGTCAGTCGCTGCGGCTGACAAGTGCGAAAATAGTGTGTTTTTAATTTATTTTATCCAAAATAAAATTAATTTCCAAGAACTGAGAAAACCAAATCATTTTACATTATTTTGTCTAGAAGTTTATAAATTTTCATACTGTTTCGATAAAAACTGCAGCAGTTATGTTGTTACAAGTGAACAAAAAATCGAGAAATAAGGGTTTACTTAGAATTTTCTTGTTTCACTTCTGTATGTTTTAATGAAATTCAGGAAAAACCACATCACTATTTGTATCATGCAGATTACTATGTATTTTTCTTCTGTTGAAAAATGATATAGTTACCGTATAAAATGGTTACAAAATTACTTAGTTCAAGGTCGTTGGCGTTGGTAGAAACCTTAAGAACTATTTTGTATCGAAGCAAATTTAGTTTTGGCAGCACTAAAACTAAAATTAAAGCCTTCAGAATCGGTTTTATTGTGTAATTAAGATCTTATATTAATTCTTTTGATAATTCCATAAAGGCGAAACCGGTCAGGAAGTATTAAATACATTTGTGGGATAGTAAAAGTGATTTTCTGTGGACCACTAAACTTTTAGTGGTCAAACATAATAACATATTTGTTTAAATACGACATTATGTTACTTAGGGTATTATAATTTCCGCATGTACAATATGTGTATGTTTTTATGCATCAAACCAGGCAGTGCTTGAGATTGCATTTTGATATCATGAACATACACTATTAGCAAAATATAGCAATTAAATTAATTAATTGAAAGGTAAATTAAATAATGGTTGTTTGTAGAAGACACCGACAATACAGTAACATTTACCCAGTAGGTGATGGCGCTCTGTTCCTGGAAGGTGCCGATGATGGTGCTGCGGACATGCTTCTCCTTGACCGGGGTCTCCACTGAGTTAATCGCCTTCTGGATGGCGAGCGTCTGCCGGAGAACATTCATTCACTAATTAATATTTATATTTGTGATAGTTGTAACATGGAAATAGAATAGTTTCGAAAATATAGGTTAAGGCGATATGTTAAAGTTTTAGCGTCCCTGTTACTCCATATGCGAAAAAACCCTCAGTGCGAGAGGGACGGATTCGTGGAAAAGTAGCAAAAAGTCGGTTTTTTATTAATATAAAATGTACTAAAGTTGCTATCAAAATTTCGTTTAACCAGGTCCTAGATATCGTTAAAACCCATATTATAAAATATAATTGCAGTCCATATGTCATTCTAAATTGTCAAACCAGGAGAATTAGTGTCGAAAAAGACCTAGTTTCAATAAGTATTTCTATCGAGCCGAATTTCTCCAATTGCGTTTCTGTTTTAACAGATTTCTAGCAAAAGATACCAAAAATAATATACTATTTTATCCAAATAATATATTATTTACCGAAGTCGATATGCAAGTTCTTAAAGTGTCGATTTTTTTGCCGTAGCGCCTTAACTTATAATGAAATTCTACTATACTGTTTCCACCTTGTTATATTATCGATGACAGATCGTTTAGTGATGCTGAAATAGCTTAAACATTTAGGTACATCATATTATGAACCATTATAGGCACATATATACAGAACTGGGGCTCTACCGCGTAATTCTCATTTGTATCAACTTCAAGCAAATGCATGCGAAATTCAACGCGTGCAAAAGAGATGGCATGTTAGGCGGGCGTCGTCGCACGCACGTCAAATTTCAATCTCAAGTTGATGTTGATGAAAATGAGAATTACGCGGTAGACGCACTGATCATATTCGATTACCAAGTTTTGCAAGGCGGAGGCGCCGCTGACGCGCGCGTTTACCATTCTCAATTCTATCGCGGAACGCATAGACCTTTTTAATTGTGCTCTAAGTGAATTCACTAAAATAGCGTTATATACACTGTGTTATAAACATAAGTAGAGGTTAAGATAAGTAGGTTTAGTAAGTTTGATGGAATATGTAGTTAATAGTGTTATTTTGTAGATTTGTAAGGTAAAATAAGTCAAACACATCCTATCGCATTAGGTTGCATTCCTGTAATGGTAGGTGTAAGTTGGGAAATAAATAAATAAAAAAATAAAATAAAAAACTTGAGAACTGATATAGAAAAAATAACAAAATGGGAAAAATACAAAATAGACATTTTTCGCATATGTACACAGTAAAAATGTATTTGCTGTATATTTTAATTAACTTTATTTAACAAAGATACCTATATTTAAATGGACATCCTACTAAACAATGAGTCTTATCAGTTTCCGGAAAACAATCTGCTCAATGGAATACTAGTCTAACGTAAAACTGTCGGCGGTAAAGTAGTGGTGAGGGTGACAAGACAAGAGGGTGTGTGTGTGTGTGTGTGTTACGTCATGAAGTGACGCAAGCTAGATGAGCACTGAAAATATTATCGTGGGAAGTTACCAAATTATTCCTAGAAAAACTGCCATAGACTAGTGCGTAACAAATTCTTTGGAAAATGGTTACATACCCACTGATACCTACGCACGTTTTTATATTACATGAGAAGATTCTTATCTACTTTTATGATTTTCAATTGATTAGTCAGTCAATTGTAAATAATTTAAACCCGGCTTAAAGTAGTATGCTTTTATCATTAAGTGCAGTTTTTTTCGGTATACGTCAGTGTACCGCGGCTACTATAGTGTGCGTTGCTTAAAATATATCCAACGTGAATCGAGTTTAAGCCGGAATTAAGTTGTTAGTGAATATTTCCACAAAATATCTAAATGTTCAGACAAAAGGTATAAATAAAACGGCGCGGTTCATTTCTTAGGAAGGAATACGGAACTTCACATAAGGATTCTTAGCATACTACCACACGATGACTCATACAAAATGAGCTGGTCATTCAAAGTAAACAATAACGTTTATCAAGACCAACCAGCAATTATGTATTACTCGAGTCTAACTATGTAGTAAATCATAAAAGGGAAATCCCTCAGGTAGTCGTAAGATATGTCTCCCAGAAGGGTAGGCAGAGACTACAGATTTACATCTGCTACGATTCTGTTACACCTCTTCCATCAATTTAGTCACGAAAGCTCTTCTATTTCGAGTACTTTTGACATTGCCCTTCTTCAATACATCGTCAATTTACGACGTATTTGTCAGCATACGCTAGATATAACAAAATTCTTTGTCTGAATTATCGACAGCATATCGGAAAATCAATGAAGTGAAACAAAGCAGTATGACTTTAAACTCTCGCGTTTTGTACACATTATAATATATATAATCGGGTCTACCGCGATCAATTTTTACCTTTTTACGAAAAGGGGGACGCCCGACGTTTCGAGACAGTTGCATGTCTCGTGGTCTACGTGGTTTCCCGTCATGCAACTGTCTCGAAACGTCGGGCGTCCCCCTTTTCGTAAAAAGGTAAAAACTGATCGCGGTAGACCCGATTATATATATTATAAAGCAGTATGATATATCAATACGTAATATAAGTGTAACAGAAAGGTGTAACTATATTTTAGGAGGCTATGCGAATTTTATTTTTGTCACTGTCACTCCAAGCGAAAACACGCTCAGTGCGAGAGGGGCGGTTTCAGGGCGAAAGCGAAAAATGTTAGTTTTATAATTTTTATAAAAAAACTAAAATAGCTAGCAAAATTCCAAATATCAAATCTCTAGATATTATTGAAACACACCTAATAAAATATGTTTGTGTTCTGTATATGGTTCCTATTCGTCAAACGAGAAAAAGTGTGTTTGAAGACCCCATTTCAACAATTATTTCTATCGAGGAAAATTTATCCAAACATGTTTTTCAATTTCAAATCCCTAGATTATATAGTCAAGATGCATATACCAGAAACTGATTATAATTTAGAAAAGAAACACCCGTATTTTTTTCGCATATCACCTTAAGAGCTTATTCAGTCAATGGTTTAGAACAACTTTTACTATGGAACAAATCCTGTACCTATATCGAAAAAAAAAAAATTACTTGCTTCATAGGAAAATGCAATGCCGCTCGGCCGAAATGTATGGAAGGCAGATTTTTTTTTTGAGATTTCAGGTTTGACTCCATAGTAAAAGTTGATCTATACCATTGACTGAATAAGCTCTTTAAATATGGTTACACCTTTCCGTTACACCTTGTATATATAATATGATCAAGTGTGTTTTTATAGTTTCTCTATGTTATCAATGTTATGTTCTCAAAACCGCCCCCGTTGTTTCCCACATTATTTTTGTAAACTATATTTTAAGGAACTGTAAGTCTGTTTGTGTGTCTTGTATATTGTTATCTGTTATGTTTGTGACTGTGTGTTTTCTGAATATATAAATAAATAAATACATATAATAGGTAAAAACATTTTTGGAGCCCGAGGGCTATTCGATATAACTTTTTACCAATCAGTCAGCCTCACTCAGGAACGTCGACCTAATAGTATGACAGCTAGTGATCATTTTTGGTCAAAGCCTATTAGTATGACAGCTAGTTGTGTCGATTCGGCTAACTTATTTGACAGAACTAAACTTAATTTGAACAGAACGCTTAAAACCGAATCGACACCATTGATCATCAAAATAGAGTAACTTTAGGCGAGCTCAGCTTTCCAACAGTTGTAATCGTTAGTTATCTGAACAAGAAAAGCGGGACCTTTAGCTTCTAGGGAACCCCGAAGAAGCATTTTTCAAGCCTTAAATTAATGATATTTTATATTTGTATGAAATTGAAAACAGTGATAAAAAATACCAAAAAATATGAAAAAAATAATTATTTTTTTTATTTTTATTTAAAAAGCGTTTTTATAAATAAAATCAACAAAAAAAAACAAATTTAATTTCCTGTAAAAATGTAATTTTTGTTTTTATTTTTTTGTTTAAAGTACAAAAGCTAGACTCTTTTGTAAAGCTGAACTCTTTTTGACAACATCGAAAAACTATGAAAATATATCTTTATCAATTTTCCCGCCAAAATAATAATAAAAAAAAATATATATATGAATGAACTTAATGTTTTATTTTAAATTGGTTACTTTTGCTAAACATATTTTTAACTCATACAATCAATAATTATAATTTTTAACATAGAATTGTGTAAATAATAAATAAAAAACCTTTGCACCGTTTTCGACCCAAGATGCATTTAAGGGTTAAAGAAAATAAATGCTACTTTGGTCCACCTTTAGGGAGCCATCCATAAATTACGTCACACGTTAAGGAGGAGGGAGGGGGTCAACAAAGTGTGATATCGTGTGAAAATTACAAGAGGGAACGATGAGTCGTAATCTTTAAAACTGTAAACTTAAACTCTAACGATTTTCTAAAATTTTTCTTGATTTATTGTTGACTTTATGAAAATAAAAATTAATAGAAATATAGGTATATAAATAATTCTTGGAGTGCTGTTTCAATTTAATAATTTTCTAAATTAAAAATTACAAAATATGCAAAATATGTGACGTCACACCAGGGAGGGGTGCCACACAAATGTCCTGTGACAAAAACGGGGGAGACTCCAAAATCATGAAATTTGTGTGACGTAATTTATGGATGGCCCCATTGGCAGCCAAAAGACCCGACCAATTGGGAACTTAATATAGTTTAAACCTTCTGAATAACTCACCGAAATACGAGCGAAACACATGGAATTCTTTTCCGTGTATCTAAATGTGGACGTGGAAGATTTTATTCTCATCCCAAAATACTGTCGGAGTTGCGACATATGAAAAGCGGAAGTCGTAGAAAATCACCAAAGTTGTGTCTACCCACTGCTAGTTAAATGCATAGACTGATAAATTAACCCTTTTCACACGGGTCATCTTCAGTCATAAAAACAAAGCTCATTGAATACCTACTGCTTCAAGAATCTCAACAAGCTACCGCGTAAATAAACAGATATCAAATGACTAAGCGAAAGAAAATTAGATGAGATAAAGGATAATATTATACACAATAATAATGAATGCTATTTGTGTTGGGGGCATTGTTACGTATCGCGGTATTCATTATGTCTGATTTTACTTCAATTGTGACTTCGATGGGTTAAGTGAGTTGAGTCACGTTTCGATTCAGTTCCATCTTTTGAAAGAAGCTGTTAGATTATAGAAATTTATTATTTATTTATTTCTTCACACACACGATATACATTACAGACCTAATATGTCCAATGCGTATAACACGGTAAACAGTTACAATAAAAATAAACATTTACTTATAAAAATATACATATTATTAGAGTGCATTACAAACTAGAAAATATCAATCAGAAACAAATCCAAAGATAAGGATATTTTAGGACATAGTTTTCATTATTTTTGTATATAAATTAACCATTATTTTTTATGATTTTTTAAAGAATTGTCGATTATGACGTCACTTGAGAATTTTAGACGTTATACTGATTGTCATGTGCGATAGTTTATACAAAAAAGTGGTCTGTCCCTGTCTGTCTACTCATCTGTCATCTATCTGTCAAGTCAGTCGGCAACAATTTTTTATAAATTTATCTTCATAGCAAAGGACACATTTCTAAACAGCCATTTCTCAAGTGACGTCACACGAAGGCAAATGGAAGTTGCAGCTTTTTCGTAAAAAATATTCATCATCATGAGGTTTTTTAGACCAAAAGTACGAAAATACGTTTATTAAACCTAAATCCCGAAATGGTTTTCGAATTAACACACCTTAACATAATTTAATCTAAGTGAATTGCCAAGAATATGGACTTTATGTTAGTACATAATATGAGTTCAGTGATGTTTTATAATCACGTGCAAAAGCATCAATGCAAGGATTATGATAATGTGGATCTCAACTCGCAACACACTTCTAGCGCTTTATCAAGCGCTCAATGTTTGACATCTAGGAAACTAACAAGCGAATTCGCTTAGATTAAATTATGTTAAGGTGTATTCATTCGAAAACCATTTCGAGATTTCGGTTTAATAAGCCGTATTTTAGAACTTGTGGTCTAAAAAACCTCATGGTGATGAATATTTTTACGAAAAAACTGCAACTTCTATTTGCCTTCGTGTGACGTCACTTGAGAAATGGCTGTTTAGAAATGTGTTCTTTGCTATCAAGATAAATTTATAATAATTTGCTTCCGACTGATTTGACAGATGGATGATAGATGAGTAGACAGACAGAGACATACTACTTTTTTTTTACAAGCAATCACACATCGCAATCAGTATGTCTAAAATTCTCAAGTGACATCATAGCCGACAATTCTTTAAAAAATCATTAAAAAAGTAACGGTTAATTTATATACCAAAATAATGAAAACTATGTCCAAAAACGGAATAAAATCTCGAAAAAAAAATTGGAAATTAAGCTATGGGAATTGAGAGCAGCACTGAAAGCCGCAGTGGTGTTGAACACAAGGAATGTGCTCGTAGAAGGTCGCATAGTTGCATAAAAACTGAATGGCTCGATCAATGTGTAAGATTGTGCAACAATGACGATGCGCACGCGTAAGAAAACTTTAAATAAATATAACGTTAAGACAAATCGTTATTTACAAACTACAAATAAAGACAAAAAAAAAACTTATAATATGACCTTGGCTTAGCCCAGCCAACAGGTAAATAGAAGAAGAATAAGAATAAGAAGGCATTTATTATCTGCAATAACAAGTAAAAAATAAAATATAGTAGATTAGAAAATTAACAAACACAACACTAACACAATGATCGGTAACACAATAACAATAAAAACAAGAGATGTTGTGTTGAGGCTCTCGATTTGCATAATAGTAGTTTATGCTACAAGGGCGCAAAGGAATAAATTACGAGGACGATTTAAAACACGAGCGTAGCGAGTGTTTTAAACGTAACAGAGTAATTTATTGCTTTTACGCCCGTGTATCATACTACGTTTGTCAATGCATAGTGTGAGGAAATGAAAACAAATATAATTTTGTGAACTTTAAATTATGATTGGCTCAAAAGGATTGTATCCAGAGCCGTTAAACAGTGGAAAAAAAGTATAACATCTATGGTACACAAGAAAGGCTGCAGGTTAGCCAACCATTGCAAACAAATAAAAAAAAAAATAATAATAAAGCCCTAGGGCAAAATAATCGACTTTTTGTTCGGTTTTGATGCATAAAAAGCGGGCCTTTACGAGCACTTGCATTGAAAAAATAATTTGAAAATATCTACATTTTATAATCATCAAGTCCTCGCCATTATTCTCTATATACTGTTTGGTTTGCGGTTTAGAGTTCACTAACACAGATATTTTCTAAGTTGAGACATTCTATTCATATAAAGCCTTTTTTTCACTGTCCCGACCGCACTAGGTATAAGAGTATCGCAATTGAACAACATGTGTGTGCATCACATATCACACCTTTATAATTTTAATTTCGAAAAATCCCTGCTTAGCAATGTCTATACAAGGTGTAACAGAAAGGTGTTACCATATTTGAAGAGCTTATTCAGTCAATGGTTCAGAACAACTTTTACTATGGAACAAACCCTGTATATCGAAAAAAAATTACTCGCTTCATAGGAAAATGCAATGTCGCTCGGCCGAAATGTACAGAAGGGCAGATAGTTTTTTTTGACATTTCAAGATTGACCCCATAGTAAAAATTGTTCTATTCCATTGACTGAGTAAGCTCTTCAAATATGGTTACACCTTTCTGTTACACCTTGTATAGTGAAGCAAAGGGCTATTTAAACTAGGACCAACGAGAGATGGCACCTATGACAGCTGCGTTTAGTGATATAGTAAAGCCGATTCTGAAGGCTTTAATTTTTGTTTTAGTGCTTTCAAAAATAAATTTTATTTATTGCAAAATAGTCTTTAAAAAGTGTTAAGAACAAATACTAAATAACTTTTTTAATTTTAGACATTTTGAGAATTAATTTAAATTTTGACAGCACTACAATTAAAGCCTTCAGAATCGGCTTTAGTGTTTAGGTAAATTTCCAATTTCGGTAAAAATCAACTATGAGTTGAGTAAATAAATTATCGATTCATACAACATGCGACACAATAATACAAAAGGCAAAGTTACAAACACTGCATACTTCTTCTTCTTCGTGTACTATGTCCTAACGGTCCGTTAGTAACGGGCGTCGGCTACCACCTTTCTAAACTTTTTCCGATCTTTAGTCAGTCTGCAATCTCCGTCGCTTCCTTAATATTAGTCCAGGTCTTTAGGTTGTCAATCCGTTTTGTTTAAATACACAACAAATACAATTTAATAAAACCATTATAGAAGGGAAAATAGAGGGGAAACGAGGAAGAGACAGAAGAAGGACAAAGTGGATTGACAACATTGCTTACAAAGTAGCCATAAAATTTAAAAAGTGACTGGTTTACAATTTTTAGCTATATGTAATTTAAAAACAAAAAAAAAATTGTTTAGGAAAAGATGGAGCCGTACTATTAAGAGTAGAAAACCCTTTATTTATTGGTTACGGTTCTGCCTTTATCACTCTACGAATTATCTTAAATTGTCAATTCCTGAAATTTTTAAAAAATGAGAAACTATTGCTATTAAGTCTTTATATACCTAAAATAACAATATTGCAAAATGACTGCAACATGAAAGCCAAAAAATAATAACAGAAACTAGTACATCACTTTTCGTCGCAGCAACAATGAAGAAATAAATTTTGCTCATAAATAATTAGGTAACTTGGTAGGCGATCGTCATAGGTGCCATCCCTCGTTGGCCCTAGTATAGTGAACCAACTTACCAGCTGATGAAAGCGTTTCTCGTCTCGGGTCGCCATGGTAACGGGTTAGTGGTGGGAAGTAGAAGAATCAGCTGCATGCATTAGTGAAATCCCGTGCAAAGTGCCGAAAGATGGCGCTGGAATGAGACAGTGAAGCCGCACACCTTTAGTATGTTAGTTACAGGTGAACAGGTAAATAAGAAATTAGTTAAATATTAAAAGGTGCAATAAATAATAAATATAAATCTATGAAATTGCCGTTGTCTATAAAGAATTTAAAGGATACTCAACTTTCAATACTAACATTTTTGCATTTTTTTTAAGAATGACATACCCAAATTTTGTAATTCCTTTTGTGTATGATTGAGACAACATTAAGCTGACAGCAACATTAATTTAATTTTTTCAAGTGTGTGTTGTAAAAAATTATTACGAATCTTATCATGGAAACGGATGGCATTTAGGACGAACTGTTTTTAAAAATTAAATTTTAGTTATCAAACTGACAATAAAAACCAAATTTATTACGTAGATGTAAAACCTTGAAATCAACTTTCAAACAAAAAACAAACAATGGAAATAGCTATTGAATTACAGGAATTATGAACTCGTGAATCTGGCACTCTGGAAAATTTCGGCAATTTCATAGGCAATAATGAATGACATTTATGAAATGAAAAAACAGTTTTTGGTGTAAACAGTTTTTTAAGTTTTTTTGCTAATAGTGAGATTACTTATTTTTCAATGCATATGCTCGTAAAGGCCCACTTTTTCTGCATCAAAACCGAACAGAAAGTCGATTATTTTGCCCTGGGGCTTTATTATTTTTTTATTTTATTTGTTTGCAATGGTTGGCTAACCTGCAGCCATTCCTGTGTACCATAGATGTTATACTTTGTTTCCACTGTTTAACGGCTCTGGATACAATCCTTTTGAGCCAATCATAATTTAAAGTTCACAAGATTATATTTGTTTTCATTTCCTCACACTATGCATTGAAAAACGTAGTATGATACACGGGCGTAAAAGCAATAAATTACTCGGTTACGTTTAAAACACTTGCTACGCTCGTGTTTTAAATCGTCCTCGTGATTTATTCCTTTTCGCCCTTGTAGCATAAGCTACTATTAAGGGTCTCGTACCTTTCAGACCGTTAAATAAAGTGTATGAAAATCGCTTTAAATACAAAGCGCATGCATTAGGTTCTTCAAGATGTTGAAGCAGTTCTTCAATATCATATTTACCTGTAACAAACAAATTAAAATTAGATTGCAAAGAAAATAGATATGACAAGGAATCTTTGAAATTTTAAGAAACTAAGACCATGCCATGAATTCGTAATTTTATTTTTATATCCTACTAGGCAGTGACAACTTAGCATTGACCTTAATACGGCTTCAGTAAGCTCTGAATTCAGGTTCGTTTCGTTTTAAGCTTCTTAAAAAGGATTTAACATCGTGAGGCAGTGCTACAATAATCAGGTCAAAACGGAAATATAAATAAAAACAAATCATGTTTACATTATAAATGCGAAAGTGAGTTTGTTTACTACTCTTTCAAGCTGGAACTACTAAACCGATTTCGCTGAAATTGAGCATGGAGCTAAAGTAAAGGGCGGAGGACAGCATACGATACTTCTTATTCCGGAAAAATGCATAGTTCCCGATGAACTACATCGCTTTGAAATATTTCACTTTTGGTATCTGTCATTTTTGACATCTGTCACCTATAACATTTTTGTCGCCTCTTTCGACCATTATTTTGGTCGAAGGTCGCCTCAAGGGAATCCGGTTTAAGTTGGCATCCCATTCAAATGAATCCTGGAAGTGATCTAATTGAGATCCCACTTAACTGACGCTCTGGTGCACCCGAATTCGGGCCAAGTTAAAATTCATAATTAAATGAATTTCAACATGTTGGTCACTTTTGATATCTGTCATTTTTGCAACATGTAACTTTTGACATCTGTCACTTTTGACATTTGTCGCTTTTGATTTTTGATATCTGACATACACACACATTTGTCATAGTCATAGTCAGTCATAAAAACGATTTCCACGCGGACGAAGCCGCGAACAAAAGCTCGTAGAACATAAAGTAAGGTTTTTTTTTTATTTTATGATTCCGCGCATGCATGATGCAACCATAAACAAAAGCATATTTAATTTTAATTTTTAAGTACAAGAACAACAACATGTCTCTTGTTAAAGTTTTATTATTAAACTCCATCCCACGCACCTGGTGGATGTATTAAAATTAAAGAGCTACTTCGTAACCATAAATTTAGACCGCAAACCCACGCGGAGCCCTCATGCAATGTTTCTAAATAAGCCCTAGCTATATTTGGAAACTGCAGTTTGCAAAGACTCAGGAAGATCTTTAACGACAAATAATAATTACCTTATTTTCTAAACCTCATACGAATCTTCCTTTTATTAGTTAATCCCCGTAACAAGTGTGCAGACAGCGATCAAAGACGTTTACAGAGAACTAGACTGTGCACTGCGACACAAAAAACGAACCGAGCGCGAAGGGCGCAAGCACTCCTTTGTCCATTTTAGGGTTCCGTACCCAAAGGGTAACCAACGGGACCCTATTACAAAGACTCCGCTGTCCGTCTGTCACCAGGCTATATCTCATGAACCGTGATAGTTAGACAGTTGAAATTTTCACAGATGATGTATTTCTGTCGCCGCTATGACAACAAGCACTAAAAAATAGAATAAAATAAATATTTAAGGAGGCTCCCATACAACAAACGTGATTTTTTTGCCGTTTTTATAGATAATGGTACGGAAACCTTCGTGCGCGAGTCCGACTCGCACTTGGCCGGTTTTATTTACTAATATGACCACATGTTCGGCACTTGATTATTACATATGGCGAGTGCTTCTCTCGCTCGGCTCGTTTTTTGCTTGAATATGCTATCATAACATTAACAAACTTATTTAAGAATAATTTAATTGAACAGACATTGGACAGTGCACAGTCTTTGACAGGAATTTGATCATATTATATTATTACAAAATCTTGCTTGTAATATGACCAGTGCCGGATTAAGACTACTTGATGCCCTAAGCAATCCACGCCAATAGGCCCCCTCTCCACTAGTAAACCAGTATCGGTCGTTCACAAATGTTACATATTTATTACAAAGAGATCGATTACGAACAAAGAATATAATACTTTTATACTTTTTAGAATATGTGAGTACGGAAGAGATAAGTGGATTTATAATAAAAACCAAAGCATACCATTTTTTACCATTATTCAAAGAAATGCGACTTGCAACTTTTACCTCAATACACACGGGTTGGGAATCGCACTTTCTCCCGAGTGATACATAGTGCTTTATACTACACCTGCGAGGAAATAGTATAATTTTACTTTTAATCAAGATACAATAAAAGAAGCCGACTGACTCACGTGCGATTGTCACTTTTTATTTCCTTCTTATTTTTTATTATGTACAGGAAAAGCAAGTGGCCAGTATCATTTTTCGAGTTTTATGTACGAGTTCGCAAAATAATACTGGCCAGTTGGCCACTTGCTCATTTAAAAAAAACAGCACGTTAACAATGGATTTGCATATACTTTTTCTGCCCGCTCAAGCACGTTAACAATGAATTTTCATGCACTTTTTCCGCCCGCATATTTGTATGACAGTAATGACGTATTTTCTGCATCGTTTTCAAAAAAGTAAGAAGGTACTTTTCGAGCAGGTGTAGTATAAATATTTTTTCGGTGCTGTTTTTGGTGCCCCCGAGACGTGATGCCCTAAGCAATTGCTTAATTTGCTTATAGGCTAATCCGGCACTGCATATGACCAACGAGTACAAAAAAAACAGTCTTGGTATTAAGGGCATCAAGTTGCAGTTCTGTGAACATAAAGATGGATAGGTTACGAGATCTTTGAAATATTTGTATGTTCATCTACATCATTGCTGCTCTCTGTAATAGAAATAAACCTACGACAAAAAATTTAGCGATATTTCACTTTTTGGTTCGAGAAAATGTTTCATGTCCAAAATATATTATTTTAGATATCCTTTATCATCTTGATTTCAATACAGATATGAAAGCATGAAAACCGTTAATATCATTAACAAACTCTTGTTCACCCACTCTACTACCTATTATGGAAAAATAGTAGGCAGTGTCTCTGTTACCTACTATAAACAGCCTAATACCAAAGAACATCAGTATTAAAGTCCCTGACACTAGCTAGTTTATACCACACCGTGTGGGCAAATGTACAATAGTCAAGATTTCCTATCTAACAAGCTATTGTGCAAGTACATTGTTTTGGTGGACAATTGCAACTAAAGGACCGAATTCTTCCCATATTTCTTCATACATAAATTATACCTTTAACAATACCTATAGTCATTTGTAGGCATTTTGTCGCTGTGCTGTCGGATAGCTGTCCTTTTCGCTAAATGAATTTTATTGTTAGATATTTGTTATAGTTAAAAAAACCGGCCAAGTGCGAGTCGGACTCGCGCACGAAGGGTTCCGTACCATTATCTATAAAAACGGCAAACAAAACATGTCTGCTGTATGGGAGCACCCTTAAATATTTATTTTATAATGTTTTTAGTATTTGTTGTTATAGCGGCAACAGAAATACATCAGCTGTGAAAATTTCAACTAACTATCACGGTTCATGAGATACAGCCTGGTGAAAGACGGACAGACAAACGGACAGCGGAGTCTTAGTAATAGGGTCCCGTTGGTTACCCTTTGGGTACGGAACCCTAAAAAACTATTGTAATGGAACAGTTACCAAGAATTAATTTTATTTACAATATGTTGCAAATGTTCCATCAAGAACCAACAACGACAAGTATCAATTTATTGTAATTCAGTCCGAAACATGATATTATCAGTTTATCAGACATGACACACTCCTTCTTTCATAGTACTCGTAATATGCAAGTGAGATCGTGAGTACGTTTTTTACTTAGGAAGACAAAGGAACTGGTTAAGTTATGAAAAGTTGGTACCAAGATTACATTTTTTCTATAAACTCATTAATTAACCGACTTCATTCGATAAAAGAAGTTTGTCCTGGTAATATGTACACTCAACTGAAATTATTTTCAGATTTCAGCGCAATGATGTCACTTTGGCTTTGTTACCAACTATTCTAACAGGCTTTAACAAAAACAATACGAAACTGATGGACGGTATTGACATGATTATCTGCGTGGCCTTTGTTATATTGTACGAAGGTGTACATGAAGAGAAAAATTAGCCAGTAGATGATATTGTGATACACAATTCATTTGCCTCCGTGACAATCTTATTAGCAGTTGTTGCGAAGTATGCAAACTGCGATTCATATACATCAGTGGTGGCCAAACCGTAGCTCGCGGGCACCTACCTGGTAGGCCGCGGCCTGTTTACTAGGCGAACAAAATATGGTATGAGTCGTTAGTAGGTACGCATGGAATGAATATGGGTATAGGTAGACGAGAATACGAGCGAGAGGCTGCAGAAGTATGATAACTAACGAACACATCAAAAATATTTTGGGTTGCACAGAAGATTACTAACCAGACTTAACTACTAACCAGGCGATATGCGAAAAAAATACGGGCGTTTCTTTTTTCATGAAATACATGGAAAATTATAATCAGTTTCTGGTATATGCATTTTGACTATATAATCTAGGGTTTTGAAATTGGAAAACATGTTTGGATAAATTTTCCTCGATAGAAATAATTGTTAAAATGAGGTCTTCAAACACACTTTTTCTCCTCGTTTGACGAATAGGAACCATATACAGAACTTAAACATATTTTATTAGGTGCGTTTCAAAAATATCTAGAGTTTTGATTTGAAATTTTGCTGGCTATTTTAGTTTTTTATAAAAATTATAAAACTAAAATTTTTCGCTTTTACCCTGAATCCGCCCCTCTCGCACTGCGCGATTTTTCGCTTGGAGTGACAGTGACAAAAATAAAATTCGCATAGCCTCTTAAGAAGCTTAGCTCTCTTTTGCTGTTCCGGTCTATTCTGTTTGAAGTGTAGTAAGTGTGTCATATTAACATAATAAATAAAAAGTGGTGTAATTGTATAATGTAGTTTCCTTCACTTATGTTTTTTTATTAACTCGGCGGTGCCCGCATGGCGTATCGGGATATTCAAAATAGCCCTTGGAGCAATACCAGTTGGGCACCACTGATATACATACACCCACACATGGTTGGTATGACGTGTGCAGAGTGAACAAAACACTTATACCGATAGCAATATAATCCAAATACTAACCCTAAAGCCAGGTTAAGGCGATACCAAAAAAAGGGGTTTTTTCGAATCCATTTACTCCACTATAACGTCATCTACGTTTCATTTTTGGGTAAATGTTTATTGAGTATTTGATTACGATTCTCACTGAAGGAAAACGCGATTGTATAAAAAATTTCTCGATATAATTTAATTCCGAAAAGAACTCTGAATTGTTTTATTTCTTCCTGTAATTCTGAAATCCTAACTAATTTCATTGTGAAATTACATTCAAAATGTGGATATTATGTATTCATAAAGTCTCCTTGAAAATATTTTGACAAAATAGCTTAGTTCATTTTATATTAATAAAAAAACGACTTTTTGCTACTTTTCCACGAATCCGTCCCACTCGCACTGAGGGTTTTTTCGCATATGGAGTAACAGGGACGCTAAAACTTTTGCGTATCGCCTTAAGGATAGTTAGTAGTAGAGTAACTTCCGTAAATATTTATTCAACCAGTCTTTTTTTATCGCTTTTGACTTCAAGGCGCCTTTTCCCAGCGTCATCCGAAAATGACAATTGATAAAGTTATTTATCTTAAACGGAATGTTTAAAAATTATGAAAAAGAAATATATTGTTAGTTACACTTGGGAAAACCTCATTTTAGGAAATTATTCTCGCGTATAAGAAACAGCATGAAAATATTTTTCAAAATCAAGCTGTTTTTAGACTTAAATCAAGTAAAATTGGTTATTTCTTTAAAACTAATAACGGTATTTATATGGTTCTTGCACTAAAATACAAGAAAAATATTGCTTAGAAAAATAATTAATAATTTTTTTTTTCCGTCCGTCGCGTCCATATGAAAAGTATTATTTTCTCCTATTATGCGCTATCTGGAGACCCAGGGACGTCGTAATAAAGTGCGCGCTGATATGAACGCTATTTCAATATAGTTTCTGTCGATATTTGTACTGACACAAGTCAACCCAAGGTCGTTGGCGGGTACTTGCCTCTAAACCATCTACATACCCAGCTACAATTTTAGTACCATCTTGCAATCGTAACATTTGGCTTACTGTACACGTATATTGTATAACTATAAGCATACCCGCTGGCACGAAATAAAACTTTTACATTGGAAATAATATCGAAATTAAATCAATTTACAGGTACGAAGAGATAATGTACAAATCACCAAGTGTTGTAAAACTGCACTTTTTTAATCCCTATTCATTTACATTGAAAACACATGAGCATGTCTTGATGATATTTCTCCATGCCCTGAATTTAGTCCACACGTTTATTATGACACTACTTTCAATTCACACCCTCTTGTTATAATGTTAAAGAACATTTTAGCATGTTCAGCTTATAAAATGCATTTTGTATGCGTTACGTCACAGTCAGGCGACCAGTAGCGTGAAGTAATGCAGTAAATTAGGCGGAACCTTCGACCTGATAAGAGTCCGATATTGCAATACTGAGGAAATTTACATTATAGATAGAACATGTAAATTATATATAGTGGAGCGCCTGGAGCGTCAAAATCATAGAAACCTCAGACTTACGTTACAGTGGATGAAAAAAAAAAAAAAAATTGGAATGTTTAGCTAATAACATAAATAAAAAAGTTTACCTATTGAAAATTTGTGCTTTTGATTTTAAAATAAAAAAAATGGATAATTATAATAATTCAAATAGTATGAGGCATATTATTCTGTAATATGATGTTGTATATGAAAATTAAGTTGAGGTATATTTTTATATATGCATAATAAGTGGGTAAATGTAGTAATTCAAGGAAAATCGAAAAAAAAGGTAACATTTAAAATAACATTTTTGTTTATTAAGGCATTTTACATTATTGATCTATATCAAATATTCTCTTCCACTTCAGTCATTTTAATGGTAGGTAAAGTATTAAGGCAGCTATTTCCATTACACTGTAAACATGCTACACTACAATATAAACCACTCTTCCGACATCCACAAGCAGCTCCACACCCCTTTTTGCAATTGCAAAATAACATTTGCAGTAGATTATCCGGTGCTGGTAATTGGTTCATGGTTATTGGGATGAACATGTTATTGAGATACTTCCACCCCCAATCTCCAATATTTATGGCGTTTCCTAACCATATCTGGGTTTGCAGGTACACTCTTTTCAGGTGTTCAATTGCGGCATCAGTTGTAGGTGGTAATGATGACAGAATAACACTTGTATTTTTGGTTGTAGCTTTAATGAAAAAATTGTATCTCAATGTATTCAAGTCTTTGATTTTTGCCGGAGCTCCATATAAAGCCAAAATACATGCTACACCTGCTTGAAATATATTATTGAAGTCATAATTTATGTTTTTAAATATTTAATATGCAAAGGTGATAGAAATGATCTTGGTCGTACAGCAGATATTATAGCATGCGCGATAGATTTACATTTTTTTTCATAAGCAGGAATTGTGTCTACCTTATTTTTTTTATTTTTTATAATTATTTCTGACAATAAAAACTTTAAAGATTGCGGAATTGTCTCATCAATATCTTCAAGCATTTTGTCACTTGCTGTGTAATTTTCATTATCGTAAACTTGAGCTCTTATGTCCCTTCTAATAATTTCGCTGGCCGCTTTTAATGTGTCAAATTCCTCTTCTTTTTTATTATTGTGTTTTTGATTGTACCAATTTTCTGTTAATATATCGTGGTTAATATTTTTAAAACATATGATGGTATTGGATCCAAATTTAGGCGAAATGACAATGTCATCGTGATAGCGGTCTACAAGTCGTTTTTTAATAGTCTTTTCATCCGGGATATGCTCTGTAGTTATAACATTTTTTAACTCTTGCATGTTGAATTGGCAGTCGTCATTCTCTTCTATGTTTTTATATATTTGCTCCATTGCAGTATCGATCATCACAATTCTCGGACTAATTTTCTTTTCAACGTTAATCAGGTGCATAGAATTTTTAATCGAATTATAACAATCTACATGATATTTTGCTTCGAGTGCCTGTAAATCTGTTATGGATTTTATGGATTTCGCGATAATAGTCATTTTTCTGTACGGTTATAAAATTTAGAATGGAGTCACTCAAAGTTGCAGTATTGATGTGTGAAATTTGTCTTCGCCGATGTTTATTCAATTTTGCTTCTTTTGCTTTATCAGCTTCTTGGCCACAAAAGATACAATTTGTTTCCCAATCAAAGATCAATACATCAGTGCTACTTCGAAGCTTTTTTTTCGGAGGTGAACATGAAGTTTCATTTTGCTCCTTCTTCTTATAAATTTCAATATATTTTTTATTAATATATTTTTGACGACAACTTGTATGAGCATAAACGAATTCAGTTTGCAGGTGAGGTAACAATCCATCCTGTCGTTCGCTCGATGCAGCTCTCAAAGTGGTTATTCCTCTGCTTATTTTTATAATTTCACCTAAATCTGAGTTCATTTCGGATAATGAACCTAATTTTTCACATAGTATGCAACTATGCTCATCAGCCATGATACTGGTACATGGTTCATCCATTTTTTTAAACTGTAATAAAAAAAAAGTAACAAAATTGATTGCGTTTTATTCATTTTTATAATTTTTTATTTAACTTTAATTTACATTCAATCATTTGCTAATTATTCAATTCTTTATCTACTAATTCATTGCAGTTTTTAAATCAAATTACCTTTTTACACGAAAA
Source organism: Ypsolopha sequella (assembly GCA_934047225.1). Classification (NCBI taxonomy): domain Eukaryota; kingdom Metazoa; phylum Arthropoda; class Insecta; order Lepidoptera; family Ypsolophidae; genus Ypsolopha; species Ypsolopha sequella. The sequence continues at coordinate 19,782,123 of OW203996.1, forward strand.
AATGAAAAGTCTTGAGCAGAAGTTCAACAGCAAAAAATAGTCTCCAATAAAACTGCCGTTATTAACATATAGGAAATTTTCAAATCACACAATTTTCACTTTTAAATACACAACATATACAGGACACGTGTCATTTATAACTAAATAAACTATCCATAAAACTTCCGTTTAGTTGTACGTTACAGCTGCAGCTGCTGTCCCTTCAACCTTCCCTCTCTTCTTCTCGTTCACGTTTTACTACCTGTCCAAGGTCTCTACGACCCTTCATAAACATAGTTATCTCTAAAAGATGATATTCTATACCTTTTCGAGACAAATTCTACGTGAACATAAAAAAAAATGCTATCTGGAATTAAATTATATGCTGGAATATTCATTTTTTATCTTTTTTCAATTAAAAAGTGAAAAAATTGAAAGCACAAAAAAATTTTTGGTAAACTTTGCAAGGTATAGTATAAGAAAGAAAATGCCACCTCAACCAAAAAAATTCATTCACTGTAGCAATTTTCCGAGGTCAAAACCCCCAGGCGCTCCACTAATAGACAGTCTCCAATGAAATATCTCAGAATTGTCTCTCAACAACTCTCAATAAAAGATTTTTATTCCTGCTACATGGGAATAGTCTTTAGATATAAATTAACATTATATCATTGCAGTATAGAAACGCAGAAAGAAAAGTAAATCTGGATGTAACGAGCTCTGAACCGGGATTCGAGCCCGGGACCTCTCGCTTACCGGGAGATTGCCGGTTCAGAGCTCCTCACATCCAGTACTTTTCTTTCTGCGTTTCTATACTGCAATGATATAATGTTAATTTATATCTCCTTGCGATGGATAAATCACCAAGAGTTCAAACATAGAAATTTATTTCTGTCATAGTCTTTAGATAATTTTGATTTTTCTAGGGTATGCTATCTAGACGTTTTTCGGACATTACATGCATGCATATTTTGTTATGTACCATTACATATTACTCGCAAATCCCCCGAAGTTATTCGGGATAGAGTAAGTGGACAGTTCTCAATCAGGCACAACTAGGTGGTCAACCATGCCTGGGAACGATTGATACCGGCCTTCATATGAAACAGACTGGTGACGAGCAGCGAGCGGTGATACTGGTGCGAGGGTTTGGGCACCGCGCTCACCAACCGTCAGCAACATGAGACGAAAAGCAGGGATCACGACGAGCTCCAACTTCCCTTCACTGGACCAGTTTATGTGTCTGAAGCTGTTCGGCTCTACTTTAAGGAGCTGTCCTGGCTGGGCTAACTGACCGGGGGGAAGTGCACAATATTCACGATTGCGGAGAATCAGTGCAGGACTCATCGACCCCGCTACGAATTTAGAATTTAGAACCGCCAGCGTGTGTGAGAATGGGCATTTTTTTCCAGGACCGCCAAAGGTAGCTAAATCTTGGGAAGGCCTATGTCCAGCAGCGGACGAACCAGCCTGATGGCTGGATTTTGTGACGAAGAAATTTCTTTGTTCCAGCTTATGTTTATGTATTCTCCTGTACGTACAATCTATAGTTACAGATGTTCTGGCTAGTCTCTCTCTCTCTCTCTCTCTCTTGCAGTTGAATGTATCGGTGAGATAGATGCTTTGAATCAAGTTCACTTCAAAGTTATAAATATACAGACTTACACAAACACCGACGAACATCGTGGTATTTGATAGTTACTCGTAAGATGGGTTTAAGATAACCTAGATCAGATTCAAGATACGCTAGATAAGATTCAAGATACTCTAGATAAGATAGGTAACTTTAAAGCGTAAGTTAATTTCATAATTTGTAAAGAATCAAGAAGTAACGAAGTGACATTGTTATAAAACCGAAAGTAAGTTGTCAATAAATCATGCAATCGATTACTCAATCACACAATCACACCTTCCGTGTACGGAGGAGGAGTCATTACTTAATGAATATTAATTATGTAACAATAGACATACTCACTTTGTACACAAGCTCACATGATAAATATAGCAGCACTAACACCAGCGTTCAGTGTAACGCAGGAAAATTAGTTTAATAAATAATAAAAAATAATAATAATGTACAATAAAGAATAATAAATAATAAAAGTTAAGAGTAAAAGTTAAGTCTAGTAGCTAAGAATACCTTCGATCAAGTCAAATTTCAAACGATAAAAACTAAATCAAAATCGGTTCTTTCGTTTGGGAGCTAGCTACATATTATGATCAAAATCGGTCGTTTCGTGGCATGGTGCGTAATAAATAAATAAAATAAAAATATTTATAAATTAAATTATTTGGCACTACCCTTGTAATCTCCACATCACCAAAGGTTAACTAGTAGAGAATGCTAATTAGCATTAAGTCCGCCTTTGTGCATTGTATATTTTTGTGCAATAAAGAATTTACGTACTTTGAGATAATTTATACACGAGGAGAATAACCTTGCATCCGCCCATTCCCAGATTGCCCAGTACCCCGTCCCGAAGTCAGGTGACTTTCATTTATGCAGCTAAATTCATACTGAAGACTCGGTAAGTAGTCGGTATCAAGGTTCGATGACTTTTTACTGGAAATTCGTTTTTTTTTTTCTTGTTCCCTACAAACACAAGCCCAGCCCCGAGTCGACTACTATTTAAGGTCAACATTTTATTTAGCGAAATTTGCAAAAACTGTTATTGATCCGTGATACTAATCACTTACCAAGCCTCCAGTATGAATTTTGCTGTATAAGTAAATCTTGCAGAAAACGCTCTTGCACCAGTTTCAGTATAATTTTTTATTTCCCCACACTACACCCAACCGGTTTCGAATATTATTTCATTTTCACGGGCTTTTTAGGTCTTAAAAACGCAAACTATGTACTAAAAAAATAATGTTGTTTACGCAGTAAATAAATGCATTAATAAATACTAGATGCGCCCGCGCTCCGCCCGCGTGTAAATATAATAATTATTAAAAAAAAACGAAACACTTGAATAATAGAGAGATGGTTGTGAATGACGTTGGATGTAGGAGATAATTTCGGGAATTAATTAATTTGTATAAAATTTATTCTCTGAAAAAATAATTTGTGGTTCAATTTGCGTTTAAAGTTGCGTTGCATGATGTTACGTTTTTGCAAACCCAAAACAGTATGAACGGCTGTTTAGACATGCCATACAGATCTGACGTTTCTGAAACGCGGAACATTTTGATTTTAAAATTTCATTCTTTACTTATTAACCGATCACTTATCCCTCAGATCAATTGGTTTATTGGTCTGAGACTTATCCAAACCTCAGAATAAGGAATACAAACCCATATTGTTTATGCCGTTTATCATTGTCACAATTCAAGGAATCGAATTGCGTCATTTTTTTCGCGATTTTGGCATTCGTGGGAGTGATACGCGCACACAAAGTTGTGTAGAGCGCCATCTCACTCTTTCATGTGAATTTTGTCCCTCTCTAGCTTTTCGATTTTATATAATAGATACTGTGGTCCTGTCCAGCAGGGCAAATAAATAATTAGCACTAATAATTTTTTTTTTCCATTTTTGCTTGTAGTGGCCAATCGCTCACAAAACTGTTTTCAACTTGAGGGTGTAAATAACTATAGTTTGATATAATAATAAATAATCAGTTGGAACAATAGTATTATGATATCTATGTTAATAACAAAATAATCATACACTACAACTGTATAGTAACTGAGTGAGCACGGGATGCAGGGCGGAAGAGGATGTAGCATGGTGATTGCCCCCGACGATGATGCGCTCGCGCAGACGGCCGCGATGCGATCCGTGCCATCTGATTTGCGTATGTTTTTCATATTTTTTGGTCCTCTTGTTTTGGAGATAAGGGGGGGGGGGGGGCATAATATTTTTAAATATGCTACTTTTTCGTTTTTTTTTGTTTTGGGGGCTTCCATTGGGCTAAAATTTTTTCGAGTTTTATTATTTGCCGCAATAGGGGCCGTACTATGGTAAATTAACAACCAGCTACCTATGACTGCTGAAGCTGTAGACCCTTGTGACAGACGGACCGACAGACAGAGGTGGAGGCTTAGTAATAGAGTTCCGTTTAGCACCTTTCGGGTACGGAACCTTACAAAATGTGTAATGGAAAAATTCAATCAAAGGTACCCGGAATAGAAGAGCTTGCGTGACTAGTGATGTATGTGGAAGAGGCGAAAGATATGTGTCGGGATCGTAGCAAATGGAAATCTGTGGTCTCTGCCTATCCACCAGGGAGACAGGCGTGAGTATATGTAGGTACGTTCAGTGGAAAAATGTAAACGGAATTAGTCAAGTGTGCATCCACCATCAACCACCGCGGTAATTTAAAATTGTAACAATTTTTTACAGTTACAATAATGATCGCCATCACATAATAATCAAGCGAAGAGTATAATGAACTTACGTACGATACCATAGAGTTGATAGCTTCATATTAATGGACACGCACGATGCTTCATAAAAACACATAGGCAGTTTAAAAATAACTGGAAACATACATTTCCACTTGCAATGGAAAGTAAAGTAAAAGGTGGGACTTGAAACGATGGTAAGTGCAAGTAGAAAGCTGATTTTCTGCAGAAAACCCGAGCGGCATGATGGAAAAGTGCTCAGATAAGAGATAAAGAGTATAGCCTACCCTAGCAACTTTTTTATTACCCGTCCAGCACAAAAAGTCCAATGGCAGATACTATAAAGTTTTTCAATATTTAACTTCTAAACAAGAAAAAGAAGTTAAGTTATACACTTTGTGCTAAACGACTGACGTTTAACCTTAACGGGACACCTGACGCTAGAACATCAACAACACCAGGTTGTCAAGGGTTCATTGGAAAAAAATAGGTCTCTCCTCATATTGAAGTAAATATATTTGATTAATCGGTATTTTATCTAGGGAATCCATCTATAAACAATGTATTAAGATTTATACTTTTGTCAAAAAAAAATGTTTTCCATCCTCTTTTTTTTTGTTTTCAATCGTTGGTTTCAAAAACGCGGTTAAGAGATCAACTTGATTATTTTTTATAAAATAGGCAATAAAAATATGAACGGATGTTACCTAAATCCAATATTTTTTTCCCTACAAAATATTTCAGTATTAGCTAAAAACGCACCAATTTGTTGTTTCGCTGCGTGATCACTAGTATTACGTATCCAAGAAAAAGAGGCCAAAGAGCCAACGTATAATCGCCTCTATGAAAAGCAAAAAAGGTCATTGCCATTAATACTAGTGATCACGCAGCGAAACAACAAATTGGTGTGTTTTTAGACAATACTGAAATATTTTGTAGGAAAAAAATATTGGATTTAGGTAACATCCCTTCATATCCTTCATATTTCTATTGCCTATTTTATAAAAAAAAATCAAATTGATCTCTTAAGCGCGTCTTTGAAACGAACGTTTGAAAACCAAAAAAAAAAAGGGTGGAAAACATTTTATTTTTGAGAAAAGTATAAATCTTAAAACATTGTTTATAGGTGGAATCCCTAGATAAACGATCGATAAATCAAATATATTTTCTTCAATATGAGGAGAGACCTAGTTTCTTCCAATGAACCCTTGAAAACCTGGTGTTGTTGATGTTCTAGCGTCAGGTGTCCCGTTAATATATATGTCAACAAAGAATATTAAAAGTCGCAACAATGTCGTAACAAACATGAATGGTCATCAGTATAACAATCGATGAATAATAACAAGAGACCTAAAAAATCTATGAATTACTACAAAAAACGCGAGATATGTAGACATCTTAAATACTTCTGAACCTACTGAATTACAAATAATCAAATACTCAAATAACTATGAAATTGCTGAAATTTTCATACAGATTCATGAGTTCATAATTCCTGTAATTCAATAGCTATTTCAATGATTTGTTTTTTGTTTTGAAAGCTGATTGCAAGGTTTTATATTTACGTAGAAAATTTTGTTTTTATTTTCAGTTTGATTTGATTACTTTCAAAAATTAAATTAATGTTGCTGTTAGCTTAATATTGTCTCATTCACACACAAAAGATATGACATAATTTGGATTTGTCATTCCTAAAAAAAATGCAAAAATGTTAGTACTGAAAATTGAGTTTCCTTCAAATTCTCTTTAGAAAACGGCAATTTCATGTGTAAAGGTTCATTCTACTATGAAAGAAAAGGATAGTTTTCTTGCAAGGAAAATTGCAATTACCTGTTTCCGCGACTTGTCAGGTAAACAATGAGCCTAGTTTACTGGGTCATTATTGGAATGTACTGAGCCGCATTGCAAAACCAGTTCATTCACCTTCTTTCTATTCCAATCCATCGCTTATAAAGGTCAAACTATACTGTACCAGCTTTTGCTCGCAGCTTCTCCCGTTCTATCGAATCTTTTAATATTTTTTGGACCAATAGTTTTATAGTAGATACAGTACCAGGCCATTTGAAGGTCGCATCGTGCTTTCAGAAGAGATACTCGGGTAGCTTCGGCTACTTTCGGCTTTGTAGAGCGTCATCTCTGTCACACGAAACACACGACTGACAAGTCAGCGACTAAACGACCGGGTTGACAAGTGTGACAGAGATGACGCTCTACAAAGCCGAAGGTAGCCGAGTATCTCTTTTTAAAGCACGATGCGACCTTCAAATGGCCTGGTACTGTACGTGACTTTGACATTTGATTTTCATGAAAATTAGTGTATATGTCTGACCCTATGTCTCTGTTCCTAGGGAACTGCGCGTCCACAGGGAACAAACTATTACCTAACTCTTCCCAAGAGACATGTAGGAGGTAATCTTTAGAACAACACATCCAATTCAGAAAATTCTTACACTTATAAGAAGCTACATTATCCCTGAGTGCTTTAGGCTATAGTTTGTTCCCTGGGGTCGGTCAGTTCGCAGAAACTAAACAAACGCGGGCGAAGCCGCGGACTAAAGCTAGTAGCTAAGAATACCTTCGATCAAGTCAAATTTCAAACGATGAAAACTAAATCAAAATCGGTTCTTTCGTTTGGGAGCTAGCTACATATTAGGATCAAAATCGGTCGTTTCGTGGCATGGTGCGTAATAAATAAATAAAATAAAAATACGTTTTAGAAAACTTTTTGAAGAAACCAGTTGATTTTCTGCCATTTCTTAATAAACATAAGGTTACATTTTACATGTATAATCTGGCATATAATCTGGTTCGAAATATTGTAGGTAAGTTTGCCACAGTATATCTCAACACAGCAAACAGTATTGAAATCGCGTTTTTGTTATATTTTTCTCAATATTTTTAAGTCTACAGATATATATTAGTACCGATCTTAAAATATAAATGGATTATTTTATGTACTCGAAAAGAATAAAGGTTGATTTGAATATAAAGAGTGTTCTACACTACAGCTGCATTTAAAGAAATAGCATTATGATTACGTTTCATTATCATTTTAAATTCTCCTGATCTTTGTGTTTCGTGATTTTATTACATACATTATTTTTAAAAGTGCTACAGAACTGATAATTAATACACACGTCGAACTTATAACACCTCTCTATTGATTCGAGGGTAAAAATACTCAATTCAATTCAAAATCCTTTATTGCACACAAGAATAAAACGTATTACAAGTATCAGTAATTTTACAGTTTAAGCAACAGGCGAGCTTATCTCTGAAAGAGATTTCTACCAACAAACCCTTGGTGATAGAATCGATTAAACAAAAAGTGAGTATTTCATAAATGCACATAAAGACAAAAATACAGTTGGTATAGTTTTTCTTTTTCAATTAGTCTCAAAAGAGTTATTTATGATAAATAATAAATCATTGATTGAGATAGAATCAACATTGTAAAATTTAATTTTTATCAAAACAACAGTTTTTTATTTTATAATATTTCAAAATATTAGAAATAAGCTAATATTTTGGACAACAATAAAATATAAACAAACGGCTCACCTGAACAAAATATAAGTCAAATTCAGTGGAACATAATGAAATGAGACTTCATCAAAGAAGCTTTTCATATTATTACTGATCTAAAAAGAAACAACCTTGTTAAGGGGCTATACCGTGAAAATTGACACTTTTTGAAGTTATTTATCTGCTCTTTTAATGAAGTTCCAAGTAAAATAAATTAGTATAACAATTTTGGGACCTTTTACTTGATTTTGGTCTATCAGAAACGCGATAGGAGGAATTTCATTCGATAGAAATAATTATTGAAATCAGGTCTAAATTTACACTTTTTTTGATATTCTGACAAATTAGGATAACATAGAGACTTGAAAAATATTTATTTAGATGGGTTTTAATTACACCTAAATTACTGGTTATGGAATTTTTTGTAGCTATTTTAGTTAATTTTAAATTAATTTAAAACCGAATTTTTGAATTTTTTTCCCGATTCCGTCCCTTTCGCACTGCGGGTCTTTCTGCCTGGAGTAACGGGGACCTTTGCTAGCACGGTATATCACCTTAAAAGGAAACCGACTTCAACAAGGTGAGAAGTCAATCAAAAGGTCGACCTCACACGTACAACAACGCAATATATCAAATATTGTACAGAAAAATATTCCTAATCGATTTCAAAGTAAAGCCTATTGGTTAGATACCCCTTTTTGGTTTTCAATTTTATTTTTAAACACTTATAAACTCACAAATAAAGGTCTGAGCATATAAATAACAAAAAACATATACATATGGTATATAAATACGATACATTTTGACTCCTTCAGTCGAATAAGTAGGTATTTAAATTATCTAGTTTTATAGTCTTTGTTTATTTAACTGTTATCCGAATGAAGATGTTTGTACATGTACATACCTCATACTATGTACCTATGTCTGTCTATGCTAAGACATGACTCAAACGAAAGAACCAGTCGAATTTACGTTATCTGACATTGAATGCAAATTATGTGCAACAATCAGTCAAAAATACGTATAATACATTCCATTCGTCAGTAACCAATCAGCTACGTGACCAGTAGCGAATCCAGGGTGTGGGCTAGGGAGGTGAAGCCACCCCAAAAACCAAAATATCTGGGCAAAATTTCAAAGTCGGGATTTTGGGATTATTGTCGGGACATATAAATATTACGAATCGAAAAATTATTTTTTATTATTAAATTTAAAGTAATTAATTACAACAAAATACTTATTGCCCGCCGCGCCGTCTCTTGTTATTTGTCGGGACAATTTGTGTTTTGTCGGGACTCTGGACATCATATGAAATGTCGGGACAATCCCAACGAATCCCGCCCATCTGGCAACCCTAGTTATATAACATACACATTTCTTTTATACTGATGTAGCATTGTTTTTACTTACCACTTGCTCAACGGTAAAGGAAAACATCGTAAGGAAACTTGCATGCCCGAAGGCGTGTATTTGTGCCCGAAGTACGGCGATAGAGTTCACCCCACCCATCACGTTTGGACGTAATAATCGTCGGTGAAACGCGGGTGTACCGAGTGTGGACGGTGACTTGCATTTCACAGTTCACACTCGGAACACCTCTGACACCGCCTCGTGTCGTGACGATATATTTATTTTTATATTTATACTATATTATGACAGTGACCTACTAATGCTCTACTACAGTCTCAAATTACTTACCATTAATACGCATTTTACTAGTACTGGATATGGTATTTACTAGATGAGACCCCCAAATATGTTTCTGGATCCGCCACTGAGTAACAACTGAGTTAAGGCGATATGCGAAAAAAATACGGGTGTTTCTTTTCTGTGTATTTCATGAAATACACGAAAAATATAAATAAATTTCTGGTATATGTATTTTGACTATATAATCTAGGGTTTTGAAATTGGAAAACATGTTTGGATAAATTTTCCTCGATAGAAATAATTGTTGAATTGAGGTCTTCAAACACAGATTTTCTCTTCGTTTGACGAATAGGAACCATATACAGAACTCAAACATATTTTATTAGGTGTGTTTCAATAATATCTAAAGATTTGATATTTGAAATTTTGCTAGCTATTTTAGCTTTTTTTTAATATAAATATAATATCAACTTTTTCCCTTTTGCCCTGAATCCGCCCCTGTCGCACAGCACGATTTTTGGCTTGGAGTGACAGTGACAAAAATAAAATTCGCATAGCCTCTTAAAGTCATAATAGTGCACCGCCAATATCGACCCGAGGTCACAAAAGGAGGTGAGGAGGTCGTCAGTAAGCAGTTTGATGATTCCGAAGACAATACACCTACCATCCTGTCGTTTAAGCCACGCTTCAAGGCAATAAGGGTGGATCCAGGATTTGATTTGGCAAAAAACACTTGTGCATCCCATGAAACGGAGGATTCTGGTATGGGAGCACGCATATTATATTCAATAACGTGTACTAAGTTAGTTGTGCAAAATTTACTTGTTTGTTGTTTTTTTTTTTTTAAGTTAACATTAGATTAGTTTTCTGTACATACTAACATATCAGAATAAATAAATTTGTATTTTATTTGTATTTGATTTGGGGGGGGCATTCTGACAAGATTTATCACAAAGAAAAAAAAGCAATTTTTTAGGCGCCTTATACTTTGAGGTACTGGCAGCCCATATACCTTATACAATGTGTAACAGAAAGGTGTAACCATATTTGAAGAGCTTATTCAGTAAATGGTATAGAATAATTTTTACTATGGAACCAACACTGAAATCTCAAAAAAAAAATCTGCCCTTCCATACATTTTGGCCCAGCGGCATTGCATTTTTTTCAAGATACAGGGTTTGTTCCATAGTAAAAGTTGTTCTATACCATTGACTGAATAAGCTCTTCAAATATAGTTGCACCTTTCTGTTACACGTTGTATAATGTATACCTATGCCACAAAATAGATACTACCAGAAGGCCGACACTACGACGGAGCGAAAACAAACGCACACATGCATAGACTCGTACGTATGATGATTTTTGTATTGTATTGGCATTGAATTTGTATTGGCATTCGACCGACTTCATCCGAGATCGTCGTACGTACGCGTCTATGTGTGCGTGCGTCTGTTTTCGCTAGTTATGCGGAGTAAACCTTCTGTAAGTGTTTATTTTGTGCGTATGCTGTGCAGTGAAAGAGGGTAGCAAACCCCAGAATTGAAAAAAAATCATGATGAAGAGCAAATTTAATTTTAACTAATAACTGTAATAAATATTAAGTACCTCCATCGCTTTTTGCTGTCTCTGTCATCTATCTATGATCGTTGGTGGCGGTATTTTAAAAACTAGCCCACTCGAAAAAAATCATTGCTACGCCCTCGATGCTGTGTAAAGTGCACCCGAAACGAATCGAAAAATGTAACAAATGTATAGTGATTTGGAAGATTTCCCTGTATCCGCCAAGCATGTCAAACAGGTCATTGGCCAAATTGTAAGTCCGCACACTACCCAATAAAATGTTTGTTTAACATTGGTAAACACACCGGTACCCTTGTTAAATTGGCCCTTTGGAACTAGGTCGTCAGTTAAACACACGACACGTTTTATAGCGGTCAATGTAAGTTCAAGTACGTTTGCCCTGTGGTCGTAACACGGGTGTAGGGTTTTAGCAGAGAATATAAAGTTGTAGTATCGAAAGGGTTAAGAAAGTAAACTACAAAAAAGTGCATGAAATTAAATATAATACTCATTATGATTGTGAAAAAAAAAACAGAAGGTTGATTTGATTCTCTATCATTCTCTAGCAGCTGCTAGCAGGGGAGGGTTGTAATATTCTTAGGGGGGTTCGAACAAACCTCAAACCTAGTTACGCCCGCCCGTGGGTCGTGAGATCGCTGACTTCGCTCAGCCCTTGAAGTGCGAACATCAGGGATAATCAGCATAAAAAGATCAGCTTCTTCAGCAGTTACTATCATAAAAAGAGCCGTGCGGCCAAGAGACTTTGCAGCGTAAGATCAGGGTAGAGGGTTGAAAGTTGGATGATGTACGATCAGGATGATGGACACGGCGAGCGTGGGCGGAAACAAACAATCACGATCCGTTTACTGACCATCTCGTGGCTTTCAATTCAATGAAGAAAGGAATCAAACCAACTGCTTTTTATTTTAACCAGACAGCTGCGTGTTTAGGACGTCTGTTTATTTGTACGTGCAGACAAAACTCAAAAATAATACATCGGTTTTATGAAGATGATAGACAGACGGTTCTATTTCTTGGAAAACAAAGCCAAAGGAACGACAAGAGAAGTTTGCATACGAAGTTTCTCTTGGAGGTTCATTATACGATGCTACTATTATACGATATAAATATAAATATAGTATATTTATATACGATGGTCGTGTTAACAGCTGAGGGCAGAACTTCTAATGTAGTATATGAAGAGGTACTTTAAGTATGAATTTAAAAAAAACTAATAGGTAATAGGCCCCGCCAAAGAGACTTTACCTGGAGATCAAATAATTGCACCAAAAACACTCCAAACCAGATTTAAATACGTTCTATAAAAAGTACTACACAAAAACTAATTCAACGCGGGCGAAGCCGCGGGCAAAAGCTAGTAGTATAATAGTAGCATCGTATGATTCGTATTGTGAACTTTGTTTTCTTTGTTTAGCTAGTTTTTTTGTTATTGTTGTAGTTGTAGCGACATGAACAAATTTATCATCAAATCTGTTCATCGACATTTCTGATTATTATGTCTAACAATGATTTTATAAACTGTATAACGTATCAACACTTACCCAATTAGGGTGATCTCCAAATACTTCAGGCTTCTGATTTTTGTAACAATTGATATCGTAACTTTTAATAATTCTCAGAAAGAGTGTGACAATATTTTGAGGTCTGCCGACTATCTGCAGTGATGGCGAAACTCGTTTGGTTGAAATTGATAAGTTATCGAATGTGTGCGTCACCTGGCTCTTCACGACAATCGCTTTGCTATGATAATGATAACTATTGATAAAACAATAGTGAATAAGTGGCTGCCTAAGTATAGACCTTTTTTTATTCATGAAGCAAGCAGACTATGGCCGCAGAAGATGGGGTTGGCTGGAGTAAAGTTGGTAGACTATGGTCGGACCATGATTAGAGTAAACTTAAGGTGGTTTCTGTAGAATAACATCGAACTGGAATATGTGATACGGTACGACTTTATGCAGTTGGCAGTATATTATCCCAAGAACTGGTTTCTTGTAATCTGCAAGGCAATGTATCACCATCATGTTTCCGCAGTGAAAAAATCTCCACGGTTATATTACTAGCACATAATATACTTACTTACAAAGAGCGAGCATTAGGGCCTTGCCTTTGCTATTCCAAGGATTTTTGCTTAAATAATGCTGAGTCAACTACTGACCTTATCAATGTAAAACTCGCAGACATGTTTTTTCAGACCTTTATCTTTCTGTTGTCAAGTTTCGTGTGCCCGTGTTCCTTATTCTACACATTTCACTAGTATAGATAGATATTATTTTTGAAAATTACGCCTTTTTAAGTTACGTTTTTTTAATACGTTTTTTGTCTAAGCGGCTCGAGTTTTATGTCAGATACGAAAACATGATTTATTTCCCGTTGACAGAAAATACCTACCTACATTAAATACTTTTTCAGAATAACCAGAAAAACCTTGAAGATTCACTGATTATGCGTGCCCTCAGCGCACGAAGCGAGCGTTCTATCTGTTCTATTGTATACTTTCTGAAAATATAATTAAGTTCAAAATCACTCAATCGGATTGTTGTGTACCATGGACCAGGTCTTGATGCGAGTGCACTACCACGTGAAGATCAAAGGACCGAGCAGACATGACACGTCAAAGACGTCTAAAAACAGACTTTCTGTTCTGCTACAAAAACCTCTGCTTCAAAGGATGTTTATGTACTTAGCTGTAGCCCACAGCAGCGTACTATGAGTGACGTAATACGACACACTTGCTTCCATAGCCGTACATAACAACCTTAGGTGGTGAAGAGGACCTTATATACATCTCCTTAGGAGCTACATTACTTAGTGACTACGCAAAAATAAGTTTGCCCTGAAGATTAGTGTAACCGCGTGTCTGTCTATCCCTCTGCATATGGAATAACGAGGCGTTTCCCTCCAAACGGGACGTAAGAGCATTTATATTTAGGTATAAACGCCCTATGAGACGAATTTTTCTTTCATTTCCATGCTCACCAATCATCACCAACGTTTTAAAATTAAAAGTATATTTAGAAAGGTTGCTTCTAACAATGCAATTGTATGCGGTCATGGGACCTACAAAAGTACCTGATTATGTGATTATCTTAGTGCCACAAATTTTTAGAGAAAATGAAGCGGTACGCTAATTGGCTAAATAGGTACTTCAATCAAATATTGTATTATACGGTAATCTTAATTATTACACCAAAGTTAAAATTTAGAATTTATCTGTCTTAGTATAAATCTTCAAGTAATGGAAAATTACTTCGAACGTTACAGGAAAAACTTTATATACGATAAAAAAAGTTTCCAATGTTGCAATTTTATATGGGTGTTAAAATGACGTTGCGGTAGCTGGAAACTAGCTGTAGTACCCGTCTAGACATTCAACTATTGGTAAAAAAAAAATCAAGAGGTCGAGGAAAAAAACAGTTTTTGATACATTTTATTCGGGTGACTATGTAACAGCTGATTTTTTTTCGCAATTCGGGGAGTGTTTGCATAGTAAAAGTTGTTTTAAAACCATCTAAAAAAACCAACTAAAAAACCATCGACAGTTTGCAGCTTTCGCAACTTCATCTTAGCACCCAGTATATTACAATTCTAACCAAATTAAATAATGCCGACTTTCCCAATTCAACTTTACCAATTCAACTTTACCTTTAGATTTTGTGGAGATACCTCCAGAGACAACGATTTCTTAAATTGTTCAGCAGACTTCTGCATCTGGCTCCTCTGTGATGGCAACCCTATGATGATGTTTCATCTTTCTTCATTCTTATAGAGGACAGCCAAAAGTGTATTTGAATTTGAATTTGGAATAATGTGGTGAACAAAAGTAATATCAATAAACCACTTAAAGTACTTTTGGAATCTTTGACTTCAGTTGGACTTCATACATCTCAACCATATTTCCTCTATGCATATTCATTATCTGTTGCAATTAATTGCATTACATTCTGCTCAAGAGTGCAGATTGTTTTGGGTTGAGACGAGAATATCTCTTCCGTCTGTATGACCATTACAAGAATCTAGTTGACATTACAAGAATCTAGTTGACATTACAACAATCAAATCGTTTTCCTTGTCTAAATGTAAGTTGAAGAAGTGGCTTATTCTGCAGGCATTTTACTCAGTTGACTACTTTTTTAAGTAAAGAAGTAAATAGGTCATTTATTGCGTTAATAATTTTAGATTTCAAACACTTGGGATGACAGATTTGACTTAGAGAAATGATTGTTTGATTATTTAATTTGACTTGAGTATTTTTTTAAGTGGATACTTCTATGTTCTAAAGTTCAGAACTGGTACGTCACTTCCCTGATCGACTTCACGAAATAATTCCCGTTAATGCCGCAGATATACGTAAAGGCATTTTCGTATTTAGTACTTGACAATAAAAAGTACTTTGACAGGGAAGTTCTTTTGTGAAAAGAACTTGAAAATCTTTTTGATTTGATTTCTTATTAGATATTATTACGCTTTTTGATCGTTGATTATTTGTTATTAGTTATCATTGATAAAATAATGTTTATTTGATCGGAATAATAAAAAAATTAAACGACCCGTAAGCTAAATGAGCGCTACCAATCTAGAAGTCTATTATTTATGTTTTTCACTGTGATTGACATCTAATGCAATAACATGCAGTGTCGGATTACCAAAAATAGTACAAAGAATACCAAGAAAATTTCTCCAAGCAAGCCTTTCTATTCCAAGTAAATTCTAATTGGATTCTAAGTAAATCCCCACCTGCAATTGACAATGATTACATCCCAAGCTCTCACAACAAAATTTCTAAATGTGATATGTGGTAAGCCTTATCGCCGTACTTCGACCAACAGCTTGGCGTGCCTTCCGAAGCACGCATGTACGCGGGGATTGGAACCTCTGGGTTAGGCAGTCAACTCGGACGGACTATCCCAAAATAATTTTTAGATCGTTAAGGCGTGTTTGTAGCGTATTTTTAGGTAGTGTTCCTAAACGCCGGGGTAAAGGTAAAAATTAACTGTCACCTGTTCCACAATTACCCGAATAAAAACGAACAGCTCGAAGTCATTCATAAACCTTGTAAGAAATTTAAAATTCACTTTGACAGTTAAATTTTACATTTAACCAGGCGTATACCTAAATTAACCTCAAACTCTAGCTAGATAAAAACTTCAAGAAAACTTTGAACTCCAGTTATAAATCAGTACATCCCAAAGATGCCTGCAAACAAACAATCACTATTATGTATGTGGCGATCATTCTGACAGAGATCATGCAAGTGCATATCCGAGACTAAAAATGAATGCCGTCCCAAAGCTGAACATGATGGCAAATGGTACCACATGGCAAGATGTATCCACTTAAATAATTAACGGTTGTATCTCGACAAAATCTGCTACTTTTTGTTGTTGGCTTATAACAAGGTGATGTAACTGACCGTTTTAAATAAAGATCTTTAAGTGTATGACATCTATAACTCCAGAACCACTTAACAGCTTTTGATGCCATTTTTACAGTTTTAAATAGATTATTTCCTGAAGAAGGTTTTTGGCTGTATCATCATGCTAAAAGATAACTAACGGGAGCTGCGCTGTGTTTTTGTAATGTAATTTCTGTAAATGAGTTTGCCTATTTAAGTTACTGAACCAATATTGATATGGTTTTCACTATAAACAACTAAGTAAAAAATTGGCAGAGATCAGTTGCACAATCAACATGGGGAGAGCCACAGACAAAAGGCTAGTTTCTATAAGTCAATCTCCAAAGACAAACCACGTTCAAGTTCCTACACTTGAAGTTATTTGTTCGATATTATTGTAACCTTAAGAAATCGTTATATGAACTATTGGCCACTGGTGATTTGCCACTAAATGGAAAATTGCAGTCCTAAGTATTACGTTTTAAATCATGTTATTATAGACTATACACACCATTTAGGTATTTTACAAACTTGCCTAAATGTATAATTAAGAAAAATAAGAAAAAACAAAGATTAAAAAAATATGTAATATATATATTTTTTCCTTTTCTAATACACAACAAAGCGTCCATTTAATCGTGAAATGAATTCCTTTATTTTTGCAATAAGTAAATAAACATCATTCTAATGTTGTCTTCAAATATTTGGAAACGTCCTGCTTTACATTTTTTATCGCACCAAAGTATGCTATTAATTAAGATTAGGTAGAATAGGTAGGTATATATGTTTTTAGTGCTAAATCTGCTTTGAATATTCTAATTATTATTAACCAACATTCAGAAACAAATTTAAAAGCACAAATATAATGAAATGTATTTCTTATTGATTTCAAATTTGTAATTAACTCTAATAATAATATGCTATTAATTTTGAGAACATTAACTGGTTTGGAGTTGTCTCAGACAATTTTGTTAAGCGTCAGCTTGGTGTTTGTTCGTGAAACACTTCACCTTGGGCAAACAGTCCCCTGATAAGTGCTATTTTAAATAATAACATTTTAAATTTATCTATTAGGTATGTTACTATGTGGAGCATGTACATTTAAAATAGATGGCTTTTGAAGTGATCTATTATGTTGCAAATAAAGACAGTCCCCTGGGACAGGGGATATAATAAGCACAAATGAAATCATTGCCTGAGACCCAGCTCATTTGATGCAGAAAAAAACTGTACATCTCTGCACTATGAATAAAATTATGCTTATTTCCTTCCCTTCAAAGGTCAAACCACCACCACCACCACCACCACCACCACCACCACCACCACCACCACCACCACCACCAACTCCCAGCACCAACTCATGAAGCCATCAACAAGTATCTGTTCTCGATTGTGTGATCATAATTATTAATAATAATAGAGATAACTTTCCATCCAATGAGATCATATACAAACCAAACCAATAAACAAAACAAATAATGCCTTTAAATTAGATAAAGCAACTTTTTACATCAAGGACACCTGTATTTCTTGAGGGGCCAGATGATAATTTGAGGGAGTGTGCCCCCTTGGCCCCTACCTAGTCCTATATTCTAATTCGAGAAGGTTGTATGTACTATTAGGTAGATAGACTAGTAAACAACATAAGAGGTCCATCATATACACTGAGCACTCAATTCTATAGAAGCAGGTTAGGGTGTAGATAAGAGGGCACTGAGGAATAACAGGTGTGAGTTCGGGACGCCAAGCTGTTAGGTTGCTTATAAACTTCTTTTCCTCTTTTTGACAAGAAGTGTTTACAAGCACCCTAGCAGCTTGGCATCCCCAAGCTGCCTCACACCTGCTATTCCTCGGTGTCTTCTTATCTACACCCTTACCGAAATATGACCTGAATTAACTTAAAATTGAATTTTTTTTCCTAGAAAATATTTCAGTATTAGCTAAAAACACTGCAATTTGTTTGTTTTGTTTGTTTGTTTTGTTTATTAGTTTTGTTTATTAGTATTACCCGTCCAAGAAAAAGAGGCCAATGAGCCAACATACCTACAATGTACCTATAATCGCCTTATCAAAAGCAAATAAAGTCTTTGCCATTGAATTTATTGTGCTGGATGGGAAATAAAAAAAGTTGGTTGCTAGGGTATGCCTTAAACTAAGATAATCGGATTGAGCACTTTTTTAAGCCCTAATTTTAGGGACAGTAGTTTTAAAGTAAAACAGTTTTTTTTTAATAGGCAGGGATAGGTTAAGTTCCACGTACCTGAAACTTCTCAAAATGCTCCCGTTCAGCATCCAGACTGTTCTTCTTCAGCTGAAGAACGCGAGGCAAGGATAAGGACGCCATAAGGTAAGTAAACAAGGTAAACACATGTACAAAAATGAGAAGAAAACTATGTTAGACACGATTTGTTTATAAAAAGGGGCGAACTGATATATTCACAAACTCCTCTGAAATTAATAGTCCTGATTTTGCTTCCACACAATTTCATTCAGAATTAGAAAAAACTGTAAACATTAAATTTTATTCATCAAGGTTTGTAGTCTATACAGAAAGACACAAACACACGTCAACCAACCACCGACCGAAAACATGGGTGAACGAATGTGAATGATGATCATCAACATTCAATCAATGATTGAATGAATATGAATAGTTACCCTGCGTTCCGAAATAGAATAATATCGCTAAAATCGATTACGAAAGTATGAAGTGAATGGCTTATGATCCATTGTAATTCTATTACGGACCGCAGGGTTAGCAGTATTTTGAATCAATGTTGCCATTTATTAATACTTTATATTCTCTGTCTTAAGGCACGGCAGTGCCCCAGCCAAGACAAGCAAAAGGAAGCAGAGCACTATACCTACCTTTTCTCGAAGCTTTGGTCATATTTTTGAACCCTCATAGCTTCGATCTGGATAATACTAGAAAACCCAAATACTCAGGATAAAATGTAGTTAACAGACCAATGAATACGCACTAAGTTTAATTTGTCTATCTTTATAATTTAGATTTTAATCTGTATATATAAAATTCAAAGTCCTGACTGACTGACTGACTGACTGACTGACTGATATATCAACGCACAGCCTAAACCGCTGGTCCTAGGGACTTGAAATTTTGCATATAGATACCTTATATAGTGTAGGCATCCACTAAGAAAGGATTTTTCCAAATTCACCCCCTAAGGGGGTGAAACGGGGGTCCAAAGTTTGTATGGGGAAACAAGATTAGAGACTATTTCATTCAAGACTTCACAAGAGTACTCCTTCCTATCTTTAAATGAGTAAACATGTGTTTCAGGTTTTTTCAGAATCCCACCCCTAAAAGGGGGAAATGGGGTGACAAAGTCTGAAAATCAACATGGGTATCGTTTGTATGGTTTATCAGGTCGCTGATTACGAAAACAACAACGATTTTAAAATCCAACGTAGTGGACGTAAAAAAGGCGTTTCCAGAATTCAACCCCTAAAAAGGGGAAATGGGGTGACAAAGTCTGAAAACCAACATGGGTATCGTTTGTATGGTTTATCGGGTCGCTGATTACGAAAACAACAACGATTTCTAAATCCAACGTAGTGAACGTGAAATACCATCATCCCCTGTTGGGGTGCGATGGGGTTGATATGTTGAAATGTGTAAATATCAATATGGGTGTCGTTTTTATGGTTTTTTGGGACGTTAATTATGAAAATGGCATCGATTTTGAAATTTAATATAGTGGACATGAAAATTCTTGAAAGTATGTGTGCCAGAGCAAATCGGCTGTAACAGACGAACAGACAGACTGCCTATTAGGGTTCCATTTTTTCCTTTTGAGGTATCTATCTATCTATATATCCACAATCTATCTATCTATCTATCTATCTATCTATCTATCTATCTATATCTTTCAATATCTCAGCAAAATATCTTTGGAATGGAAGGTTGAAGGGGTTGGACCACGGGGTACCAAAAAAAGTTTTTTTTTTATGTGAAAACTTTGACGGCCTGTTTCTCCCAAACGCCTAGACTTAGACCCATGTTGATGGGTGTCTAGGAAAAGGTTTCGACGAGATCTACCCGCCGAAAGTGTCAAAACTTTACAGGCCCGTATCTCCCAAACAGCTAATGCTAGACCCATGTTCATGGTACTCTAAGAAAAGGGCTTGGCAAGATCTAGATGACGTTAAAAAAAAAGTCGAAAAAAAAATTGCCAAATATTTGATCGGCCATATCTCCCCAACGGCTAATTGTAGGGAGTTCGGGTTTCAACTTTTGTGATTGGTCAAGCTGGGGCTACATGACCAAAAAAAATTAAATTTGACAGGTTTTGACAGTTTTTTGACAGGTCCAAAAAAGTATTCCGATTTGCATAAAACTCAAGGGGCATTCGGGGTCGCCAATTACGCTGCTGTATTCAAATTTGACATTTTTTGACAACTGATAGGGATTTTGACACTCTTTCGGAAAAACTTTGATCGGTGAGTCCCCGTGTTTGGCATTCTGGTGAGGCCGAAAAACGAGCATGTGAGGACGGAGAACGCGCCCGCGAGGCCGAAGGCCGAGCAGGGCGCGTTCGTAGTCTGAGCATGCAAGTTTTTCGGCCGAGCACTACACCTTGACTCCCAGTGGGAGTGAGAGCACTTATAATATTTGTTTCTGAAAAAAATGTAATTTGTTTCCTGTAGGCCACGCGGGCGAAGCCGCGGGCAGAAGCTAGTTATATTTAAAATACGTCGATTTTGTCACTGACTCACTCATTCATGATTATCAAAACCTTTTTGGAAATTCCTGAGAACTGTTAAATGTTACTTATTTGAATATACATGCTGACTTTTTGACCGTTTTTGACCCGAATGGTAGATGATCTACACGAGGAGTACAGACGATACCAATGGTTAAATTGAGAAAAAAAAAACATTTTTTAAAAAAAATTATTTCATTAATATGAAGTCGCATCTAGAGTAGAGTAACTCGTGAGTGAAAGACATAAATGAGTTGTCTTCGAACAGATGAGTTTTATAGCACTTGATTTTACGTGTGTGACGTGTGTCTTTATATCTTTTAAAATACGGTTGAATTTATATTAACGGAACGTTAGCTCAGAGGTGAATAAGGCATAGATATAGAATATATAATTTTCTCTATGGATGTAGAGACCAGAAATATTTCGCGCGGTACGGGTCAGTGGTTCGGCCTGGTGTATAATATTATAAATTAATACGAAAGTTTTGTGAACTAAAAATGTTTTTAGACAATTCGCAGTCCAGTGTTGTATGTCCAGTGTTACTAAACTATTTCAAGACTAATAAACCATCACGGCTCTATCTGTATCTATTTTAACATTTCACTTCTGAGCTACCTTTAAAATTAATTAGGTATATCGTTTGATTAGTCGTCAGCGTCCCTGACTGATATATCCTGAGTTACAGACGCACAAGAGAGACAACATATATGTCACTGAGCCGAAGTGAGTTATGTCTCTCTTTTCTTTTTAGTGACACATTTTGCGCAACTCTAGTCGCTCCAGCCCACGAGCAGAAGTAGTTAGTGCAGTTTGATGTGGTGTTTTCATTAGTAATGTTGGTAATAAGTAAATCGCTTTGATACAGTTGGTGCGCGAATTGGACGTGCAAAGAGGAACGGAATGCAGGAAGTGGTTATGAGATCACAATAAACCACTATTTTCCGCCAAAAACATCCATGATTCGGTCACTACCCTAAACAAACGTTGAAAAAATTGGCTGTCAAACGTGGTTGTGCTGCTAACTTCAGGCCACTACTATGGTGATTTGACTGACAAAGCAATGGTTGGTCACGAAGTCTGTATGGGTTTATTCGATTTGTTCACGTAACCCTCTAAACAACACATGTCGGTTGCCATATTGATAACACATGCGTTAACAATATTAGTTATTCAGATGATATGGTTCTGCTGAGTCCATGAGTCTCTGGTACACGAAAGCTCATTAAAATTTATGAAGAATATGCTGTTGATAATGGGCTCAAATATAATACCACCAAAAGTGAGTTTATGGTTTTTAAATCTGGAACCAGGTGCCCTTCTTATGGTCCTTCCCAGGTAACCCTTTACGGTACTTCCCTTAATAGAGTTAAAAGTTTTTGATGTTCTATTTTGTAAGTTTATTAAGTTGTTATTATTTTTACTTTATTGTAATGTCTTATTGTTAACCTTTTATTATTATTATTATTATTATCAACAACGATAGCAAAGCGTGGTGCATCTGTTTATTTTGATAATCGTCTCGCAATGAATGAACGGATTAAGCATAGACTTAAGGATATACCTCAGAATAAGGAATACAAATAGAAACCTGGCTAAAATAAGAACTGGGCATGAGCCATTGTACTCATCTAACGTAAATTACTCCTGTGTACGAGTGAATGAAACGACGGACCGCACTTACTTTATATTTTTTCCTGGTGTGTCACTAGATTGAACCAAACAAATGTCAGATGGATGTAATTTGGATGTATTTTAAAAATTATAATACCATCAAATTAAATATGTCTCATCATTGTATCGTTGTGTTGTAATATCGTTCGTAGCGTGCATCACATCTTAATTTGGTGGCATCGAAATGTCTAATGCATTTTGCGAAAGTTTACAGCTTCACCGAGAGAAATTAAATATTTTTGTGCTCTTCCTCTCAAAATTCGTGAAAGTGTGATTTATTATTGTTTGTGTTGATTGTTTTTTTAACATTGTAATAAAATGTCTTGTGCGATTGAAGGCTGTAAATCGCATACAGGAAGAAAAGAAAACAACAATGAAGCAATATCATTTCATCGGTGAGTTCTGATAGTTTTTATGTTAATAAGTTGCAGGATCATACCTAAAACTCAGTAACAATAATAGTAGTTCTTGTAAATTATACTCGTGTTCAATTCTACACCGATATTTGCCTGTTTTATATAGATTTTCTGCAGACTAGTAGAGGTTATGTTTTTTCGCATAGTGATGTACTAAAGTCCGTGTCGCAAACTATCGAACATTGGTTCACGTGGCAGCCGTGCATAAAGGATGAAGCCGCAGATTAATTGCAGCGCGAGTTAAAAGAAAAATAATGCCGAATAAATATTGCCATATCTTTTTGTTACAGATTTCCAAAAAGGGAAGAATTAAAAAGTGGATGGCTTAGACGAACAATTAGACCCAATTGGCCAATTAAAAAAAGCAGTCATATTTGTTCGAAACACTTTACGCCGGATTCTTTTGGACCAAACGAAAATTTAACATGGAGACGGTTAAAAGCAGATGCTTTAGCGACGTTATATTTACCAGATACAGACACATTGGTAACCTTTAAATAATCATGTATAATTGCATTATCAATCTTGTTTGTAGGTACGTGCTTGTACTATACTATAGTATATTAACTCGATAATTTTTCAATTTTAGGCAAGAGAACCAGTACCTATGGATGTTTGTGGTGTAGAAAAGTGCATACTTCTATGTTCGCAAATCGTTCTGAAAGGCCTGTTTAGAACTTGTACGTTACTTCCGTGATCGACTTCACGAAGAAATTCCGCAGATCAAGACATTTTCGTACTTAGTGGTTGACAATAAAAGTATTTTGATAGGGTGGTTCTTTCGTGAAATGAATTTTGGGAATGCTTATTGACTTGAACTGCACATAATTTGATTTCTTATTACAGGTTATAAGGTATTTTAATCGTTCATTATTTGTTATCAGTTATTATTCAAGATTAGTTGATGTTTATTTGATATAATAATAAAAAAAATTAAATTACCTCTGTAGTAATTGCGCTGTCATCGCTCATCATTTTTTGTACTAGAAACAAGCACAATTTTGGACTTAACTTATGTACTTGCCTATGATATAGTAATTTGTTCTTAATAAATAATATTATGCTAAAGAAAGATATCCTTTTATTAATTCCTTATTTACACAATATAACATGTGTCCCACTGGGGTAGACAGAGACCACTTTGCTATTAATTCTCTTGGCCTCCTTCCAAAGCAAGAGGATGTCACCAGAAAGGTCGGTGCCTCCTGCATTCTCTTTTTTTTCACACTTTGATACGATATAATGTGTGGTAAGCAGATTGGTCGTGGTTCATTTCGATTTGGTTTATTTATCGTAGTCAAAAATCGACATTGTTACATCACTAGCAAAGCAACGAACTAGTGACAACCTACCTAATTAAGAAAAAACTAATACATATCCATCTCTCTCTAACGCACTAGAATGTCGTAAGAAAATCAAGGATAGGTGTTTTTCTCCGCGTATTATTTTAGCCAGGCTTCTATTTGCTCAGAATAAGGAATACAAATAGAAACCTGGCTAAAATAATACGCGGAGAAAGACACCTATCCTTGATTTTCTTACGACATTTTAGTGCGTTAGAGAGAGATGGATATGTATTAGTTTTTTCTTAATTAGGTAGGTTGTCACTAGTTCGTTGCTTTGCTAGTGATGTAACAATGTCGATTTTTGACTACGATAAATAAACCAAATCGAAATGAACCGCGACCAATCTCCTTACCACACATCATATCGTATCAAAGTGTGAAAAAAAAGAGAATGCAGGAGGCACCGACCTTTCTGGTGACATCCTCTTGCTTTGGAAGGAGGCCAAGAGAATTAATAGCAAAGTGGACTCTGTCTACCCCAGTGGGACACATGTTATATTGTGTAAATAAGGAATTAATAAAAGGATATCTTTCGTTTAGCATAATATTTTTAATAAGTACAAATTACTATATCGTAGGCAGGTAGGTACATAAGTTAAGTCCAAAATTGTGCTTGTTTCTAGTACAAAAAATGCTGTAGCTTGTATCAGAGATACAACCGTAAACTATTTAAGTGGATACTTTTTAAGTCGCCTCTTAACTCAATCAAATAGATGTTCGTTGATGTCGCGTCTTTGTTCAATCAAGGAAGAAGGAATTAATCGCAACAATAGAAATCATAATAATCATAGACTTATAGGATTCGTAATAATAATATTATGTCAATGATGAGCGATGACAGCGCAATTACTACAGAGGTAATTTCATTTTGTTTTATTTCTATTAAATAAACATCAACTTATCTTGAATAAAAACTAATAACAAATAATGAACGATTAAAATACCTAATAACCTGTAATAAGAAATCAAATTATGCGCAGTTCAAGTCAATAAGCATTCCCAAAATTCATTTCACGATAGAACTACCCTGTCAAAGTACTTTTATTGTCAACCACTAAGTACGAAAATGTCTTGATCTGCGGAATTTCTTCGTGAAGTCGATCACGGCAGTAACGTGAACGAACAGGCCTTTCAGAACGATTTGCGAACATAGAAGTATGCACTTTTCTAAACCACAGACATCCATAGGTACTGGTTCTGTTGCCTAAAATAGAAAAATTATCGAGTTAATATACTATAGTATAGTACAAGCACGTACCTACAAACAAGATTGATAATGCAATTATACATAATTATTTAAAGGTTACCAATGTGTCTGTATCTGGTAAATATAACGTTGGTAAGGCATCTGCTTTTAAAAGTCTCCATTTTAAATTTTCGTTTGGTCTAAAAGAATCCGACGTAAAGTGTTTCGAACAAATATGACCGCTTTTTTTAATTGCCCAATTTGGTCAAATTATTCGTCTAAGCCATTCACTTTTTAATTCTTCCCTTTTTGGAAATCTGTAACAAAAAATATAGCGATATTTATTCGGCATTATTTTTCTTTTAACTCGCGCTGCAATGAGGGATTTTCTTTTCTTTTTTTTTTTACTCTTCCCTAGTCGCTGGATAGATGGCGCTGAACTTGGTAAGTTACTGCAAGGAACGGAACGTCACATAATTTTTTGATTATTGCACTTGGATGTAATTTTGAGATCGTAAAACGAAACGTACATAAAAAAGTAATTAATGTCATTGTCACATCACATCACAATGACATTTTGAAAATAAATAAATAATAACAACAAGGAAAAAGAAAAAAATAATTAGCAGTCTTTTTATGAGTTTTCTAAGCCAGAAAGAAAATGTACCAAGAGAAAAAGAAGAGAAGTCTGTGCCTTGTGGATTTGTATAAAAATAGAGGCATACATCTTTTTCCTAAAGATGAAAGTCGTAAAGCGCAATGAGTACAAGCCATGGTACATTTTAAACCTGGACGGACCATAACAAAGCATTCGCACATAATATGCTCAGCACACATGTCATCAACCAACGAGCGTATGTGACGTGACGTGACGTGACGCAATGTTTTTTTTTTCAATCGTTTTGGCTTTGGCACCTAGCAACGTAGTCAGTTCAACACCATCTACAGAGTTCTGGGAAACTATGTTTTTTTTTTAATACTCAAAAAGAAAACCTCTCATTAATCTATTATCCTTTATGCACGGCTGCCGCGGGAACCAATGTTCGATAGTGTGCCACACGGACTTTAGTACATCACTATACGAAAAAACATAACCTCTCGTAGTCGGCAGAAAATCTATATAAAACAGGCAAATATCGGTGTAGAATTGAACACGAGTATGATTTACAAGAACTACTATTATTATTACTGAGTTTTAGGTATGATCCTGCAACTTATTAACATAAAAACTATCAGAACTCACCGATGAAATGATATTGCTTCATTGTTGTTTTCTTTTCTTCCTGTATGCGATTTACAGCCTTCAATCGCACAAGACATTTTATTACAATGTTAAAAAAACAATCAACACAAACAATAATAAATCACACTTTCACGAATTTTGAGAGGAAGAGCACCAAAATATTTAATTTCTCTCGGTGAAGCTGTAAACTTTCGCAAAATGCAATAGACATTTCGATGCCACCAAATTAAGATGTGATGCACGCAACGTACGATATTACAACACAACGATACAATGATGAGACATATTTAATTTGATGGTATTATAATTTTTAAAATACATCCAAATTACATCCATCTGACATGTGTTTGGTTCAATCTAGTGACACACCAGGAAAAAATATAAAGTAAGTGTGGTTCGTCGTTTCATTCACTCGTACACAGGAGTAATTTACGTTAGATGAGTACAATGGCTAATGCCCAGTTCTTATTTTAGTCAGGCTTCTATTTGTATTCCTTATTCTGAGTCTATTTGTATTCCTTATTCTGAGGGATATACATTAACCCTGCGTTCCGAAATAGAATTATATCGCTAAAATCGATTACGAAAGTATGAAGTGAATGGCTTATGATCCATTGTAATTCTATTACGGACCGCAGGGTAAATCCGTACGTCTTTGATTCGTAGTGTGTGCTCTGTGGTACGTAGTACGTATAGTATATGTACTCTGTGTATAGTAATTTGAAGTTTGGTTTGTGCATGGGTGAAATGTGTTCTATCCACGAACGAACCTATGTTCTATCTATGTATGTGAGAGTGCGGTAAATTTTGCGATTTCGTTTTCGGTCGGATTATTGAAAGCGTGTGTGCTTTAGACTTTAATGTTTGTTAAGACTTATAAAAACCATCATTATCGCTTTTTTTTTACCAGAAACTAATAGAACACAATGGAGTTTCTAGAGTACAACGATGTAACGGCCGAAATCAAAGGCACTATGGTTAGTATCCAGAGATATTTAAAATTATTGATACAAACAATTCCCAACCAAAATTTTTTATTTTCTCTATATTTTCTGTAAAACAGGTTCCCGGTAGACTGAAGATGACAGACCAGAATATAATCTTCAAAAATAGCAAGACCGGCAAAGTAGAACAAATATCTTCCAACGATATTGACTTGGTAAACTTTCAAAAGTTCATCGGATCCTGGGGTCTGAGAATATTTATGAAAAACGGCACCCTTCACCGCTACGGAGGCTTTAAAGAAGGGGTAAGTAATTGTATAATATTTATTAGCACTTTTTTTGGTTGGGGTGTATCTACATTATTATCTAAATTAATTATGTCTATATTATCTAATGGGGGTATGGGAAAAAAGACGAAAGTTTCCCTCCTATGGTCACTCTTGACCCTTTTTTAGGGTTCCGTAACCAACGGGACCCTATTACTAAGACTCCGCTGTCCGTCTGTCTGTCACCAGGCTGTATCTCATGAACCGTGATAGACAGTTGAAACTTTCACAGATGATTTAGTTCTGTTGCTGCTATAACTACAAATAGAATATAATAAATATTTAAGGGGGCTCCCATACAACAGACATGTTTTTTTTGCTGCTTTTATAGATAATGGTACGGAACCCTTCATGCGCGAGTCCGACTCGCACTTGGCCGGTTTTTTTAAATAATTAATACAAGATTAAATCAATATCAAGATCTGTAATGCTTATTAAAACCTTGTCTGAAAAGTGGTAGAAAGAATTACAGCTACCTATACATTGTGTTCAATTACATCTTTCCCCTGCATTACATTTGCACGATCTTACTTGGCTGAGCTGAAAGGCTGGCGAGTGGCTGGACATATATAGCTTTTAGGAAGAGTGAGAACCTAAACGTAGCTTTACATTCTCGGCGAGACTCGCCATGAAGGGGACCATGAAGAATTTTTTCAAAAATATTTGTGCTTTTAAATTTGTTTCTGATTGATTGCAAGTTTGTAATGCACTCTTATAATAATTAGAGTATTCCAAGAGATGGATTTTGCAATAAAAACATATAATCAACATATATCTGCGGAAATAACTAGCTAGAGTTAATTTAAGTTTTTTACTATTGTTATTAAAATAGTCACTAGTTTTCCAAAATAAGTAATAAATAAATAAATAAAAATAAATCAACGAACTATTATTTTCTTTCCATTATTTATTTCAGGAGCAAGATAAAGTGGCAAAATTCTTCAAAACAAACTACAGTAAGGATATGTTGGAGAAGGAACTATCTCTGAAGGGTTGGAACTGGGGCACGGCTAAGTTTAATGGAGCTGTGCTCAGCTACAATGTTGGCTCCAATACAGCCTTCGAGATCCCATTGCACTATGTCTCTCAGTGTAACACTGGCAAAAATGAGGTCACGCTGGAGTTTCATCAGGTACATTTAAGGTTT
Source organism: Ypsolopha sequella (assembly GCA_934047225.1). Taxonomy (NCBI): domain Eukaryota; kingdom Metazoa; phylum Arthropoda; class Insecta; order Lepidoptera; family Ypsolophidae; genus Ypsolopha; species Ypsolopha sequella. The sequence goes on from OW203996.1 coordinate 19,811,606, forward strand.
TCTATGCAAGTAGACTACAGACTATTTGACATCCAATATTGATTTTTGTATAATTTTGTGTTAGATAGGGCCACAGATCACTTAGCAATTAGACGTCTTATCATCCACAGCCACAGACAAGAGAGAATTTTTTCTGTTACTGGTTGTTGCGGGGTAGTGCAGGGAGAGTACTAAGCAAGGAAATAGTGATGGGATAATATGTTTGTATTATGTTGGCGAAAAAGGTTTGCCCTCCTTACAATGTCTAACGTCTTTGTGGTCTGTTGATAGGGCTCAAATATTAGCTGGTACACAGAACTAACTTGTATTAACTTGTATTTTTTTGTCTAAATTTATTTAATATTTATTGCACACCCTACTAAAACTTTTAAGAACTCTATGAAAGCTGCAAGATTTCGTTGGCAATAGTTAAAAACTTGTTTCAGAAGAAACATGATTTTAGCAAGATTGTGGATGTTTTTCAAACATATTTTTGGTTATTATTAATCTAGATAACATTTTCGATGTTTATAGAAGCACATTCAGCTACACTATTGGTAAAGTTTAACATATTTGAGGTGTTAAATTTAAATTTACGTATTTTACGGGATTTTTCACGATTTTCAGTTCCACTTAAACATAGATCTATAAATTGCAATGGAGTCAGGTTAAAATATTATAATGATAATGTTCCATAGACACCTCACAATTTTGTGACAGCGTTTGTATGGAGGTTGGCGCGTGGTAACGCCTCTTGACTCTTCCACTTATTGACTCTTACATTGGTAAATAAATTGTAAAACTTTCAACCAATAGTGGAAGTTTACTATTGTATCACTTAGGGTTAACAGACCTTTATTTAGAACCATCTATGCATCGCACATATTGCATGGCTAAAAAATACTTGTATCGACGCCCATACTGCAATAAAGTAACTACAACATCAAAAGTGATTGTATAAGTAACTATATTGTTTGACCGATATTATAATATTACATTATAACACCGCAATTCTGTGCCGTGATTGGCCAAATTTTATAACACCCTAGAGAACCAATCACAATTGATAATTGTCTGTCTTAATTTCTTAAGTCAAACCCTCTTTACTCTCTCACTTCTGATTGTTTTCAGGCATCTAAATATGTCCTATTGGCTCAGGGTATCATGATGAGTATCTCTACTCATGAGTGTTCTTTTTCTCATTTTTCGTGAAATTGTTTTTGATGGTCGTAGATAAAGTATTGTCTGCAACTGGACATAATTAGACATTGGGACACTCGTGCAAGTCTACTACGAAACTCACTTCGTTCGTTTCGTAATCAAGCACTCAGGTTCCAATGTCTCACATTATGTCACAGTTGCACAAAACTCATTTATACTTTTTCCTCAGAATGATGACACGCCAGTCTCCCTCATGGAGATGCGGTTCCACATCCCAACAAGTGAGCTTGCAGGTGACATGGATGCAGTGGAGGCATTCCACCAGCAGGTCATGAACAAAGCCAGTGTCATCTCTGTGTCCGGGGATGCTATCGCCATCTTCAGGGAGTTGCAGTGTCTTACACCTCGGTTATTACTCGTTGCAATTGATATTGTTATTATGTACATAAACTGCCATTGCCCAATCCTCTAAAGGTGAAAAATGGTCATGAGTTTGGCTTCATACCGTTTGTGACATCCTCTCATGAAGGCCCTGTGGTTTTGCTTTGCTGGTATTCCAGTTAGAACAATTTCATTACACATGGTATCAGTTAAAATATCAAGAAATCTAAAATGAAAGCATTATCTATTCTTGTTAGGTATATTAGATGTAATTAGCATATACAGGGTGGAAAAAATTAAAGGGCCCTGGAGGAGAACTACCTTAAATCCTTTAGTTAGCTAATTTTACTGAAAGGAAACATTCCTTTATTTTTTAAAAGAAACAAAACTGCATTCAAAGATCTTCTAAAATTTGCTTGTCTCACCCGGGAACTGAACCAACTAAAAATTTAAAAAATAAACCCTCACTATTTTATTATACGAATCGGTCGGATTATTGTTCAGGATAAAATTTGTCTACTAAACTAAAGTCTCACACTCATCGAGATACCCATGAAATTTAATATTTATTACAAGTTCTTTATTAACAATACCTAGTACTGTTCACTTGTAAAGTAATAATTATACGCCATTATAACACAATGACAGCACGGAATGAAAGCAGAACAAAACAAATTTTGAATTTCGAACGAATACTTTTATCGATTTTAAAAATGTTGAAAGTTTTGGTTCGAACTTCAAATTTGTTACTCCGCGTTGCAAAAAAAATACGTTCCTTTTTTAAACTTTTCGTCAGTATGCCTAATGCAAGAAGTAATTGTGCTCTGCATACATTTATTATTACCATTTAACGATTTTCTTATTGAAGTCTTCAACAAGGTACTTAAGATAAATAACATTAGCAAGCTTGTACTTCATACGATGTCTTTGGATGTAAGAGAGATAAGAAAATTATAACGTGTCATTTACTTGTTACAAGTGAACAGTACTAGGTATTGTTAACAAAGAACTTGTAATAAATATTTAATTTCATGAGTATCTCGTACAACAGATGAGTGTAAGACCAAATGTTTATTAGACAAATTTTATTCTGAACAATAATCCTACCGATTCGTATCATAAAATAGCGAGGGTTTATTTTTTTAATTTTTAGTTGGTTCGATTCCCGGGTGAGACAAGCGAATTTCAGAATATCTTTGAATGCAGTTTTGTTTCTTTTAAAAAATAAAGGAATGTTTTCTTTCAGTAAAATTAGCTAACTAAAGGATTTAAGGTAGTTCCCCTCCAGGGCCCTTAATTTTTTTCCACCCTGTATAAAACTTAAATTGTCAAATCCAACAGAATAAACAGATATCCAACACGAATCATATTACAGGAATATATACCAATATGTTATCCATCTATTTCCAGTGGTCGCTACGACATCAAGGTGTTCCAGACATTCTTCCAGCTTCACGGAAAAACGTTTGATTACAAGATCCCCATGTCAACTGTTCTAAGACTGTTTCTGCTGCCACACAAGGTATACACACATTTAATTTAATTGGTACCCACGAAACAAGTTAGCTTAGTCTGGGTCCATAGGTAAACTGTTTAATGTAAAAAATTAAAAATTACTTATTTAGGCAAATTGCACATTTCTTCTAATGATATTATGCAGGTAATTTTTGGAAAATAAATAGATTTGATTTGATTTGATTTAATATATTATTTAAGTATTTAAACTTCGTAGCAAACCGTCGGTGTCTCGGATCTGTACCTTTTTGATCGACCATAGGATGGTATAACTGACTGAACCAATGAAATGTGACAATTGTCTAAACAAATTGATACTTGTCGTTGTTGGTTCTTGATGGAACATTTGCAACATATTGTAAATAAAACTAATTCTTGGTAACTGTTCCACTGTTTGTTTATTAGTCTAGGGACTGGTTTCATTAAAATAACATCTTCTTAACATCAACATCACAAATGTAAACAAAGACGAAATATTCCATCTTATGATTCGTACCATAGCCTCCAAGGAGGCTATATTCGTACCTATATCATAAAAGCCTGAAGATGTTATTTTAACGAAACCAGTTACTAGTCCAATAAACAAACAGTGGAACAGTTACCAAGAATTAGTTCTAAACAGCCGTTATATCCGCCCACTGTTGCCATAGGCTTCTTTCTTCTCACGCCAACTACCGTCATTTTCTAGTTGCATCCACTGCTCTATGGTTGTCTTTGCAATGCGCATCTGGTGGTCCACTGACCTTCTCAAATCTTCTATTGGAATTGGAATTAATTCAAATAAAAGATAAATTTACTAGTAAATTCAATCCAAAACAATATGAAACATTTAACTGGTTAACGGGTTGTAAACATACTCTCCTTGGTACTCGGTTCCACAAATATAATTATGTTTAATTACCTTTTAAGGGTTTGCTACCGGTTCCGTCGTTTAACGACATCATTAGGCACTGTATTTGAGGTGTTAACAATACACTTTGTAAAACCACGAATTTTATGTGTTTACATAAACAGGATTTAGTTTGATAATACGATCAAAAGAAGAACCTGAAATGTACCCGAATGCACCCCCCAAGGTTATGACTTACTTCTTTTGATCGTATTATCAAACTAAATCCTGTTTTTGTACACGTGGGATACAAAGGGTTAATAACATCAGAATATGATGACAAGCACATTAAAGTAGGATTTTCCTGATCATGACCAGCGGGTCTATCACGTAATTCTGATTTTCATCGACATCAACTTGAGATTGAAATTTGACGTGCGTGCGACGACGCCCGCCTAACATGCCATCTCTTTTGCACGCGTTGTATTTCGCATGCATTTGCTTGAAGTTGATACAAATCAAAATTACGTGGTAGACCCGCAGATGCTTTTTTAAATATTGTCAAATATTTAAATAAATCATGTTGGTTGCAGGACACGAGACAGATGTTCTTCGTGGTGTCGCTGGACCCGCCCATCAAGCAGGGTCAGACCCGGTACCACTATCTGGTACTGCTGTTCGGGGTCGAGGAGGAGACCAGCCTCGAGCTGCCCTTTACTGAGTAAGTGCTTACGTACCCGGCAGTAAAAGATGCACTACTTGACTACTTTTATAGCGATAATAAGCATAAAAAAGGATAAATACTCGTATCGTCATGACATCAACTATTCCTAAGCACCATTGCATTGTGCACCAATCCCATATGAAATCGGATATACAGTAACTGGCACTAAATAATGCACATCGGCTATCTTCGGCTTCGTAGAGCGTCGTCTCTGTCACCGGACTGTTAGTACTTCGTGCGACAGAGATGACACTACGATACGATGTGCGTTATTTACTGCCGGGACCAGCGGGTCTACCGCGTAATTCTGATTTTCATCAACATCAACTTGAGATTGAAATTTGAAGTGCGTGCGACGACGCCCGCCTAACATGCCATCTCTTTTGCACGCACGTCAAATTTCAATCTCAAGTTGATGTTGACGAAAATCAGAATTACGCGATAGACCCGCTGTACCTTTATCAGTGGCTCGGTTACAAGTTACGGCTTTTGAGAGATCAGACCACTTCAAGGGTGGATCCAGGGGAGGTCATTTGGTCACGATGATCATCTTATCAGTATATACTTTAATCTGTACGTATAAAAATATGTATGTTGCCCGCACAATGAAAAAAGAATCAGAAGCGTATTCCTTCACGGGACCCTGTAAAATTATTTAAAATGTATATCCGACATTTGTTTTAACGTATTTAGATGGGGTTTAAACTGTTTGACAGCTTTGTACACTAGATAGCGCCAGGTGTTTTGAATAAATAAATTAGATGGCTCTGTACACTGCGTCACGTGTCAGCGCAGACGAAGTTGCCTAAAATTTCAATTCGTTTGTAGCCTGTGTAACCTCCACGAAGGCCCAGAAAACCCTCTTATATTACTTCAGAAGGTTTAAGCGAAGAATGCCCAAATCGCAAAATGACTACCAGTCTAGAAATACCCAATCTAACGATGTACCTCCTCGCTCGACCAATGGAAATAAACGCATTTCCCGCCTTAGCGTCTATTCGTTGCCGCTTCGAGCGCGTCAGTTGTTTTTGTGAAATAATAAATTATAATTTGTGTATTATTTGAATTAAAAACTAAATTACTGTTATTATTCCAGAGAAGAACTGAAAGAGAAATACGAAGGAAAGATCTCAAAAGAACTTTCAGGTCCCACATACGAAGTCTTGGCCAAAATCATGAAAGTTATCATCAACAGAAGAGTTACAGGACCAGGCGACTTTTTGGGGCAAGTATTTAAAACCTTAGAATGACTTCTTCTTACGATTCAAGAACATTTCTTTGTTCGTACTGATTCGTGCTATATGTTTAATTCCATCCATCCATCCATCAGCCCGTATTCGTCCACTGCTGGACATAGGCCTCCCCAATATTACGCCACTCTTGGCGGTCCTCGGTTATCTTCATCCAGCCGCCACGCGCAACGTCCTTCAGATCGTCAGTCCAGCGGGCACGAGGGTGGCCTACGCTGCGCTTTGCTGTACGTGGTCTCCATTCCAAAGCCTTACGGCCCCAACGGCTATCACGTCGGTGACAAATATGGCCAGTCCACTGCCACTTCAACTTACTGATTCGGCAGGCTATGTCGGTCACCTTCGATCTCTGACGGATTTCTTCGTTTCGGATTTTATCCATCAAAGATATCCCAAGCATAGCCCGCTCCATAGCTCGTTGATCGACCTTCAATCGGCGGATCAAGCCTTTGGTAAGAGACCACGTCTCAGCGCCGTACGTCATCACTGGAAGGACGCACTGGTTATAAACTTTAGCCTTTAAGCACTGCGGTATTGGCGGTATATGATTAATTGGTACAGATTTGCTGCTTACACAGGTAGACAATGCGCGGATGAGGTGGGTGCTATGTCGAGTCACTTGTTCCTATCGCGGTGAAACGTGATGCTAGCAAGTGCTGTCGTTGGTTGACGTTCGTCATTAACTTCAGCGGCGCTATACGCTGCCTTAAGGTTAAACGCCAGTAGCTTAGCGCAAAGTGCATAACTGAACTTTGCTGGTCTTGTTTAGGAATTTAAAATTGAAAATCGATTTTGGGGGGTAACTTCGATTTTGGGGGGTCATCTTGGCTTTTTTTAATTATTTTAATTAAATATTTTGAGATTTTGCTACTTTTCGACTACTTTTGATTTTATTGCTTAGACTTTAGCAGTTAATAAAATCAAGATTTTGGACCTAGCGTGGATGATTTTTGGGGGTTCACGACCCCTGTGAGCCTCCCCTTCGGCCCGCCACTGCTGCAGTCGAGTTCGAAATAGCACCTTCAGTGAAGTTATTTACGGGTGCGATCACATTCTTAATTCAGACGCATAATAGATTTAGCATAAGTATAACGCGAGCCTCGTATGCCCCCAGGCACCACAAGACCCCGGCCATCGCGTGCTCGTACAAAGCGGCGGCCGGCTACCTGTACCCACTTGAGAAGGGGTTCATCTACGTGCACAAGCCGCCCGTCCACATCCGCTTCGAGGAGATCGCCTCCGTGAACTTCGCCAGGGGAGGCGCTTCCAGCACCAAGTGAGATGATTAATATTTAATATTTTTTCAATGCATGTGCTCGTAAAGGCCCACTTTTTATGCATCAAAACCGAACAGAAAGTCGATTATTTTGCCCTAGGGCTTTATTTTTTTTTTTCAATGGTTGGCTAACCTGCAGCCTTTCTTGTGTACCATAAATGTCATACTTTTTTTTTCCCACTGTTTAACGGTTCTGGATACAGTCCTTTTGAGCCAATTACAATTTAAAGTTCACAAAATTATATTTGTTTTATTTCCTCAAACTATGCATTGAAAAACGTAGTATGATACACGGGCGTCAAAGCAATAAATTACTCGGTTACGTTTAAAACACTCGCTACGCTCATGTTTTAAATCGTCCTCGTAATTTATCCCTTTGCGCCCTTGTAGCATAAACTACTATTATGTACACCTACACTACGCACATACGCACCCTTACACAGACTACACACTCAAACACAGACATATATCCTCCCATTTCACACTTACGCACACATTTACTCACACTCACGAATAAGACCGTGCAATCAACACAATTACTTTTATTTGTCTTCTGTAAATATTTTTATTTTTGTTATAAAGTTTTAGTAACTAGCAATTATTTGTTTTGGTAAAAATTTTAATAATTTATGGCTATGTAAGAGTGGGGTCTTCTGTCACAAGTATTTTACAAGAAGGCCTCAACAATGTTTTGTTATAATATGTTTTTTACCGAAATAAATATTTTTGTATTTTGTATCATCTATCAATGATGCCCTACTGAACTTAAACCATATTTTCTACTGGTCACACTGAAAAAGATTTGATATTTATATCGTTATTCATTATAACTTGATTCGCATGACAGGTATCATTAGTTCATAGACATTTACGCTTTTTCATCCAACATTGTGGTTTTAAGTTCTAGTGAACGAACGACGGTAGCTTATAGCGTATATAAGCGGCGGTAGTTCAGGGGTAGAACGCTGACCTCTCAATCTTGCACCAATGAGTTTTTCGGAATTTATATGCATAAAGTAGAGCCACTGAGTGATGGCGCCTATGACGTTTAAATGCCTGCAAAGTATTGTAATTATTTATAAGCAAGTGTGAATTAAAAAATGTAATACTTCATTGTTGATAGTGATGTACTACTTGTTTCGGTTATTATTTTTAGATTTGGATGTTGCTTTATTGTGCAATAGAATTCGTATAGGAACAAAGAATTTTTATAAAAAATGTTTTTCATTTTTTATAGGTCGTGTTTGAGGTCGCCAAGTAACGAAATATTATTTAATTAAAAACAAAACAATGAAGAAGTTAAAAAGAACGAAAATAAATTATAGTAAAATACTATTTTTGATTTAGATATTTAAACATCTCGTGGGGGCCCCGGGACACTACACCGCATAGCCCTCCGATAGCTACGCCACTGATTTTAGCACATTTTCCTTTTGTATCATTATATTGAATGTTGAATGACGTGTCTAATGTTGAGTAAACTCACACTTGATTTTTATTTTTAACCGAAATTTGAAATGTACCTTATCACTAAATGCAGCTGTCATAGGCGCCATCACTCAATGGCTCTACTGTAGTATTAGTTCTTACTTACCACTTGCTGAACGGTGAAGGAAAACATCGTAAGGAAACCAGCATGCCCTAAAAAGCGTTTATTTCTGCCCGAAGTGCGGCGATAGGGCTCACCACCCATCACGATGGGACGTAATAATCGTTGGTGACTTTCATTTCACCGTTCATACTCGGAACACCTCTGACACTCGCTCGATCCAGACAATATCTGTCTTGCGAATCAAGCTGTAATGAATAACGAATATACAAGGTGAATTTTTGATCATCGTCCAAATTCATACTAGTGGCTTGGTAAGTGAACAGTATCATGGATCAATAACAATTTTGGTGAAATTCGTAAAATGAAATTTCGACTCTCCATAGTGATTCACTCGGGAGTGGAACTGAATTTCTATGGGAAGCCGAAATTTCACTTTACGACTTTCACAAAAATTGTTACTGATTCAAGATACTGATCACTTATTAAGCCTCCAGTATGAATTTGGACGATGATCAAAAAGTCACCTTGTATATAGGTACAAATTAATAGGTTGGAGTTGATATTTACTGTTTCACCGTAACATGCCCTACAGGCGTACAATTTAATATTTTCTTAACAAAGTTTGTTCGACGGCTTTTGAAATTGCGCGAAACAATATTTTCTGTATTATTTAAAAGATTGATGACCTATATGATATGTTAGCAACGAAATTAACTCTGTGGGTTTGTTAGTAAAAAATATCCAAATAGTCTTTAGTTTGATCAATCAATCAATCAATCAATCATAAGTTTATTTGTCCGAAAGCATGTTACAAAAGTTTTTACGTTAAATGTTACATGTACATGTTAGTTCCAATGCTATCTGCCAGGCCAGCATACAAATATTTTAAAGTAATCAATTATTTACAATGAATGTATCACTTAAAAGTTAACCTACCAAAACAAATAAAATCAAATATTTTACATGTCCAATTTACTTAATTTTATAATGTGAAAAAAAAAAAAAACAATGTCAATTTATTCCTAATATAATAAAATAAAACAAAATAGCACAATTCAAATACCAATGTCATTGTCTTCTAAAAAATATTTAACGCTGTAATACGATTTCTTTTTTAGGATCTTGAAGACTGTCGCTTTAAATTGTCTTTGTGGTAACTCTTTTATTTTATCTGGTAGTTTATTGTAAAGCGTTATTGCCATACTGTAGATGCTATTGCTATGAAGTTTAGAGTTAGAATTCACAGAATCTATCTAATTTTGATCTATTTCCTTTGTTAATGTACTCGTAAAATAGCACTCGGTACATCATCGTGATCACCGTGTTACATGAAATTAACCTATCTGCAAAATTCAAAGTTGTATATTTCGGTGCCATCAATTGTAATTGATAAGTTTAAGAGAGTTTTCGCAGCCGGATTGTGAATAACCGGCCATTTTCTAATTAATCGAAACAACACTTAAATTCAAAATTCACTCAATAGTTATTCAACAAAACCTTATTACCTATGTATCATTGGTTTCTGTAAATTAGAATTTAAAAAATTTCCATTGATTTCTGTGAATTATTATTATTATTATTTTTTAATTGTAGTTTACAGAAACCAATGGAAACTTTGCGATGGCAGCATACACAATACACAGGCAATAAGTTTTTATTGAATAAATATTGAGTGAATTTTGAAATAAGTGTCTCTTTCGATTAATTAGAAAAAGGCGGGTTTTTCACAATCCGGCTGCGAAACCTTATAAATTACGATTGATGGCACCGAAATATACAGAAAATAGTGGGTCAAAATTTTGATACAAAAGCTAACCTTATAAATAATTATCTCTATAAACAAATCGCATGTGGCACTGGGCAAGTTTTACATAGAAGGTGACGAAAAGTCTGAAAATTATTTTTTGTGATGTTGCTTGGTTATTCGGCAGATAAGATGCATGTGTTAGCCATTGTTTATATTAACAAATTATTTTTATTTTTATTTATTTATTTATCCACAAACATCTATCCTTACAGGCTAGCCTAATTCGATAGATATGTATATTTACATCCACAAATCTTACTTTCTACAACCTTTATAAGTATACAATTTCAATAATAATTTTACAAAAACACTTTCTTGTAGCACAGCACAAACAACGCTGTTCTCGTAAACTCATTCCGAGCAACATGGAATATATCCTCTATTTCCGAAATATAATTTAAGGCGCGGAGCGCTCGCGTCAACGGCGCTTGTGCCAGTAAGTTAGTTCGTGCGCGGGGCACCAGCAGCAGCGGCGGCCGGCGGCGGCGCTCCACGTACCCATCCGGCACGCACACACTCAGCGTGCTCAGTAACACTGGATTTACAATCCTACCGACTAGTACTTTGTGCACATAAGATACCAGAGCGAGGTCCCTCCTTACTCTGAATACCTATATATATAGATGATATAAGATCAGCTAAGGAAAAATTTGTGACGTAGAAATTATAATAGTTCATGTGGAGCCTTGAGAACCTGACGCCTTTTTTTTCATATCCATTCTTCTATCATCAGAAGTGGGATATTAAATAAAACGCGTCAGGTACTCAAGGCTCCACATGAACTATTATAATGTTTACGTCACAAATTGTTTCTTAGCTCATATTATATCATCTATATCTATAGGTATATTTTTGTTAATATAAACATTGGCTAACAAATTAATGCTTTCAGTGAAGTCGTATCGAAATTTGAGTGACTATTTATTCTAGCGACATCAACTGGCGTTTATTCTAATATCCCCTAGACTCTAATAAGAAAACTTATTCGAATGAACATCCCAGATCGTTCGACTTCGAGATCGAGCTGAAACAAGGCAGCGTGCACACGTTCAGCAGTATAGAGAAGGGCGAGTACGACAAGCTGTTCAACTACATCACCACCAAGAAGCTACACGTCAAGAACACCGGCAAGAACGTGAGTTACTGTACCCTCCTTATACTATTCTATAGTCCGTAAAATATAGCTTGAGCCCTGTGACGGCTGTCAGCGCTATACGTATTTGAGTATGAGAAAGAGAGTTAGAAATACAAATTGTATAGCGCTGTCCTGCTGTCATAGGGCTCAAGCTACGAGTATATTTTACAAACTATAGCACTGGTTACTTGTGACCATTGACGTACTAACAAGTAGACATCGGATCTGCGCTCAAAAGTGTCCGAACTAAATTAGTGTCAAAACCATTGAAAACTAAAAAAGCGTGTCAATTGCACGCAAAATTGAGCCATGCAGCAATGACATGCGATTCAAATTAAAATGTTTTCTTTCTTAATATTTTGACACTTCACTAAGGACACTTTTTTCGTAAATCTTGTACTAGACCTGAGGTCCATGGTTTGTATGTCAATGCTATCCTACCAGCACCAGTGCATCATAAACCATTTTGCTTGCGTCTCATCGAACAAGATTCTTGATTTTTTTCTAATTGTGAATTTGTGTCTTCTTTTTCCACTGTATCATTTTTGACGTGTGCAAAAATAAGAAAAGGTGTTTATTTTTCATTCCGAACGGCATTTCTAGGGACATTTTGGGCAACATGTTTTTTAGGGTAATTAGACATTAGGCAGAACAATCAAAATGGCGGAAAAAATGTATCATTTTTATTTTTGACCCCAGGAATGCTAAAGATTCGTAGATTTCAAAATAGACTTCACAATGTCATATTTATATTAGAAGTACTTTTAAATAATAAATAATAAAAAAAAAATATCTTTATTGTTACAATCATCTTATCTTAACTTTTGTAGCCCTAGCTTCTGTAAAAGGAAACACCGTGTAACAGAAGCCAGTTCCTTCCTATGTGTACATTCAGTGATGATAAAACAATGAAGAGTTATTACAAAACAAAAAGGTAGGTATAAAAAAAAAAGAGAATAATTATAATAAAAACAACCAAAAACAGCATAACTGCCACTGCGTGTTTGGATACCTGTTATAGGGTGCGAGAGGGTGTGTGTGTGTGTGAGGGTATGTGTGAGAGAGGGTATTTGTGTGAGGTGTGTGTGTGTTTGTGAGAGGTGAGAGTGATGGTGTGGGAAGGTGTATGTATGTGAATATGTTTGTGAGTAATATGCATAAGATGTAAAGTGATTAATAATTATTGATAAGATTTTCGATATCTTCATAATCAATATTTTCTAGCCAACCTATTATTTTACTTTTTATTTGTTGATTGCTGAAAGTTTTGGTTATGCACACCTTATTAAATTTATTATATAAGAACGAAGCTAGATAGTAGTATTGTCTTCTGGCAAATGCACTATTAGCTCTAGGGACTACGTATCTGTCTACCTTAATTCTTCTGTCAGGTCTTTGCACTTCAAGTTGCTTAATTGCAGAGCATTTATGGAATCGCCTGATGCACTGGTATATGAACAACTTTCTAACACTAAGCACCTGTGCCTTTTCATAAACCAATGTAGTGGGGTGTGTGTAAGGCAAGGAAAGCAATACCTTAAGAACGACTCGTTGTGCTCGCTCCGCCTCTATAAGAAAAGATTTCCCTGCACCGCCCCAAGAGCAGATCCCATATGTGATGACAGATTGGCAAAGTGCATTGAATATTTTTAGCATTAAATTCGATTCAGCTACCTGACGTAATGATTTAAAAAGGTATATCAGTCTTCTGACTCTTTTTGCGATTGTACTGATATGTGGTGACCACTTTAAATTGTCATCGACTGTGATACCGAGGTATTTTACTGTTTTATATAATAACATGGTTCACCAAATAATGATGATTTTCAGTTAACATTTGCCTTATTGACGTAGGGCTGACATATGTCATTCAATTATGGAGTTTTGGGAGTCAAAGGTTTTCTGCAAAGCCATTAGGCTTCAACCTTGACAGCTAAAGTTAGTAAAATCAACGCGTCTGTGTGCATTTTTCTCAGGAATACAAAATTATTTTAAGATAAGATGAGATTCATTTATTCATGAATGTAGGTAGTTAGTAAGACATTTGATCTTAAAGATAATTTATGTGCTCTACACTCTGCTGAAAGGCGTATGAATATAAAATTAATCAACATAAAGAGATTAAAATCAATTTAAATGAATCCTAAACATTTTTATTATTTATTTAAGCAATTATCTTTACATTAACACAAAGTTGTGCACACTTCTTCGCATAACCTTGTCAAGTACCGGGTTTTGCACCCGCAACATAAAATGCCCTTGCAAGACTCTAGGATGGCTGATAGATTTGTCAATATAGGAAAAAGCGTACCGTTTTCTTCTTTCCAACCAGAGTTGGTTTGACAGTATGAGCATTTTGCCAAACTACGTTTGGTAATTTGGGCCCTTGAAATTTGCAGTCTTGCTGCGAGTGTAATTGGCACTGACAGTTCAGGCCGAGACACTTGTCCGGAATGACTGACGAACCGCGTCACACCTCCTCGTCAGTCTTGTATAAAATGAATGAATGTCTTGTATGAGTGAAATTAATTTAAATGGCCAATCACTACTGATGACTATTGGCGAACCTGCCACTGCCCAAATATTTGAAGACCTAACAGACGCAGTCATAAATCGAATAGAGCAAATGAGTAAAGGATACGGAACATAGTTCTCGAACGGTAAGTTTTTAAAAAAAAATCTATTAAGGGCCTTAGTATCGCCAAATGGGTACTTTCTAAAGCCTACTCCTCGTTTATGGCCAAACCAAAAATATTGAAAAAATGTATTATGAAATATCAACTTTAAGACAACATATGGAACATTTTTATTTTTCATACCACCAAAACTTCTATATGAAAAAAAATTTCTACCGAATGATGTATTTTTGGCTTAAATTCCCTACTGCTCCTAAGCGGCTTGGTCGATTTAATTAATTTATACTTTGAGCAATAGATAAACTTGATAGCTATAAACATAACATAGAATCATTCAATCGAACAATCACGTCCATGTGAAAAGTATTATTTTCTCCTATTTCGCCCTCTCAAGGACGCAGCGAGCGTCGTAACAGCCACTATGCATTGCGCGCTGATATGAATTTTATTTCTTTGTCAATTCCGTCGATATTCGTACCGACAATTATCGAGCTGCTAATTTGGCGACGGTAATCGCCTTAAGGGGCTGCACTATGCTTAAATTCAGTCCTGCTCTAACGCGTTTGTGTTTTAATTCTCTATCCTGCTCTTATCAGATGCCGCGCACGCAAAACTTCAGTTATTTTGAAATCGTGGCTACATTATGACATTAACCATAATTTCTTTATGTAATAAAGATGGTTTTTACTCGTTAGTATCTGCGTGTGTTGGTTTCGTTTCAATCGGTTTTGAAACACGGAAACTGAATCGCTTTTTTCGAGAAATTCATGCTTTTTTAAATGTGATATAAGTAAAAGAAGATTGAAAGTAAGTTTATTTATAAAGTTTAAGTAATAATTGTCTTGAAAACGCCATATTTTTTTCAAAATTTTAACTTCTACATTGACGGAACTGAATCTAATACAAAACTGATGTTTAGCATTATGGAGCCCCTTAACGAGAAATCAGCGTATTCAAAGAGATAGATTTCGCTATAAAAAGACGTAATCTAAGTATCTTGGGCCCGACACTATTCCTCATCTACATAATTTATTTATTTATTACTTATTTCGGAAAACTAGCGACTATTTTAATAACAATAGTAAAAAACTTAAATTAACTCTAGCTAGTCATTTAAAGTTTCCGCAGATAGCCTTAGACTAAATAATGCTTAATCAAACCATGACAAGTTATAAACAGATTAAAGGTTAATTACACAAAAAATAGCTCTTATTCAAAGAATGGGTTAGTAAGAAGACGTCTCACCGAAGTGATACTGCTATGGAATAAGTCCATAACATTAACATTTTGAGATAAACAATTAAAAACTTTACAGGTTCGCCAAATATAAGAATTTTGTTTATAGTTAGTTCTTACTGTAGGCAAGAAGAAAGTTTTACAATGCCAATTTCGATTTGGGGCCAGAAATGACTTTGTTACAATTTTGCCGCCTTTTTCAAAAGCAGAAATCATCTGCTCCGCCAACATTATAGCTATTATTTTTAATGGCACGTCCTGGGAATCTGTTTTTATTCAAACAACGACTGGCTTCTCTAAAATCACAAAATGGTTATAAGATAACCTCCTAACCTTAAATACAGCTAAAACTAAGTACTTCTGTTTTCATAAAACTGCTGCCTCAGAACCAAAGTTCAATGAGCCAGTTAAAATCCATATCTGTGGCCGTTTAACGAACACCTGCTCCTGTGAGCACTGACCAGGTAAAATGCCTCGGAATTACATTCGACGATTAACTTACATTTAACAAACGTATCTTGTCTGAATTATTATTACATACGGCTTGAACACTCACGTGTGATTGTTGTTGACTATATGCCAACGGTTTCACCGATACAATTTCGGCATTATCAAGGCGAGTGTCGTTCTTAGGACGACGACGACGCGGCGTTCACCGTCGTTTGAGTGCCCGTTTGTCAACGACGGTGAACGCCGCGTCGTCGTCCTAAGAACGACACTCGCCTTGATAATGCCGAAATTGTATCGGTGAAACGGTTGGCATATAGTCAACAACAATCACACGTGAGTGTTCAAGCCGTGTAATAATAATTTAGTTTGTCAGCTCACGCGAGTTTTAATAATATTAACCCCGCGTTCCGAAATAGAATTATTTCGCTAAAATCGATTACGAAAGTATGAAGTGAATGGCTTATGATCCATTGTAATTCTATTTCGGACCGCAGGGTATATGTATCTTGTCTGTTTCAACACGAGCAAGAAAGTGAATAAATATCATGCGGCTACTCGCATACAGTACCATGTTCATCAAGGGAAGAAAGGGGACGATTACCAACGAGGCTGTAGTTTGAGGCCCGAGGCGAAAATTTATTTCTGTCATAGTTTCGGTAAGGGTAATGTGTATTCTTCACTACCCGATGCTGTAACAGGTGACGGTACGGCATGATGGTCTTTGACTAGCTTTGAATACACTAGCGTCCTCTAGGCGCCAAGGGGCGCACTGTAAAGTGGGTATCTATAAATATCATTGCAGTATGGGAAAGCACATCGGTAAATTCACGAGTTGTGTTGAGACCTAGATAGCTCAGTTGGTAGAGCGATCGCCCGGTAAGCGAGAGGTTCCGGGTTCGAATCCCGGTTCAGAGCTCCTCACATCCAGATTTACTTTTCTTACTGCGTTTCTATACTGCAATGATATAATGTTAATTTATATCTCCTTGCGATGGATAAATCGCCAAGTGTTCAGACATAGAAATTTATTTCTGTCATAGTTCTCATGATGATGGATATTTTTACGAAAATGCTGCAACTTCCATTTGCCTTCGTGTGACGTCACTTGAGAAATGGCTGTTTCGAAATATGTCTTTTGCAATCAAGATAAATTTATAATAATTTGCTTTCGACTAATTTGACAGCTGGAAGACAGATGAGTAGACAGACAGACCACTTTTTTTTTATAAGCAATCACACATCACAATCAGTGTAATGTCTAAAATTCTCAAGTGACGTCATATCAGACAATTCTTTAAAAATCATAAAAAAATAAAAGTTTTCATTATTTTGGTATACAAATTAACCATGTCCTAAAATGACGCAAAATCTCCGAAAAAAAATGAAAAAAAATCTTTTAATAACTAAGCCATGCACGTTTCAGGACAAGGCGCTGTACGACGACGACTTCGGCGACTCCGACACGGAGAAGGAGCCGGACGCGTACTTGGCGCGAGTGAAGGCGGAGGCGAAGGAGCGCGAGTCTGACGACTCGGACGGCTCCGACGAGAGCACCGACGAGGACTTCAACCCGGACAAGCAGAACGAGAGCGATGTCGCCGAGGAGTTAGTTGAGCTTTTTATTATTTTTCTAAGTTGGCACTCTTCTTTATTGGCACGGGTCATTCATAGCATTATTTAACTTATTTAACCGGACCAAACTTAATTTAAGCGTTCTGTCATTGTCATTTCGATACACAAAGAAGAAGACAGAAAGCTTAAATTAACATACATACATATACTCACGCCGGTCTCCCAGAGGGGTAGGCAGAGACTACAGATTTCCATCTGCTACGATCCTGACACACCTCTTTCGCCTCTTCCACATCCATCAATCTAGTCATACAAGCTTAAATTAAGTTTAGTCCTCGGTAAGGCCTCGATACGACTGCGGTTTCCGAGAGGATACAGAATTTAAACGTATATCGGGACACAACTCATGGTACCTGGCCTACTGCTGGCTGTGACTGTACATTTATGCACTAGACCCAATAAAATTAGATTTTGTAACGAATTCGTAAGTTCAATTCAATTCAATATAATTCAAATAGTTTATTTTGCAAAGTAGGTATATAAAATACACGTTTCACAAGTCAAAATTTAATCTTGTATAAAAAAAATATATGTAATAAAATAATAAATGTACATGAACTAGATTAAACGTTTATTTAATTTATGTAGCTATATATATACAATTAAAATTATAGGTAAAATATATATTATACAAGGTGAAATCCAATCAACCGCCCGAACCCATACCGGAGACCCGGCCAGGGACCAGGAACAAGGTTCAATGATCACCAACCAAGCCCCTAGCACGAATCCAGGCGGCCGACCAAATCCCATACTATATACTACATACTAATAGGTTACATATATAAATACATGCCTACCTCCGCCCATTCGATTAGTCTTGCTAAGAAGAACGGGCAAGAAACTTAGCAAGATCATGTCTTTTTTTTTTACATAAAACTTATACTATACAACAAATGCCTTATATCTAATTTAACCAAGGGATAAGAAAATACAAGACAACAGGAATTCAGGTTAATGAAAAAAAAGAAAAACAAATATTTCTTTGCCTACCTGTCTCATATAGTCTATTTCCTTTTACAGTCTGTAATTAATTAATGTTAACTCTTTAGAGGAATCACAAGTTAGGTAATTATACTAATTAATTAAATTATAACCTACCATCATGACAAATATCATTATAACATATAACATATTATAAGTAATAATTATAACGCACAAAAACAACTCTGAAAGAAACAATGTATGAAAATAATTTTAGCATAATTACAAAAAGAAAAACGTAATAATATTTAAGTAGCCAAAAAAAGTTGACATACACATATTTTATATCTTCACTAAATATACAATAAACCTTCGACGTACTGAAAAGTCAAAAGCACCCGGAATTGAGTTTGTAATGGGTGGATGTGAAAGAGATGTGACGGGAACGTAACAGATGGAAATGTACCCCTCTGGGAAACAGGCTTGTGTGAGTGTATGTAAAGTAACAACAACAATATGATTCAATTGATTCATCCATCCATCAGCCTAGTTATTCCACTGCTGGACATAAGCCTTTCCAGGACTTTGCCACTCCCGGCGGTCATCCTGGAAGAATTGCCCATACTCACACACGCTGGGCAGGCGGGTTGGTGAGCGCGGTGCCGGAACCCTCTCACCAGTGACGCTGCTGCCCGTCACCAGTCTGTTCTTTTGCTAGAACTCGTCAGCGGCGCCACTGTCCTTGTATTTTTGCATCGCTTTGTTGTATTTTTCTTTCGCTTTGGCTGCTTTTTCTTCCCATTCCTGTGAATTTTATATTTTTTTATGTGAGTCAAAGGGATGAACGGTTCATTGTGATTTTAGAAAAAAGAAATTAAAATATATTTATTTATGTAATGTAGGTATATCAGATACATTATTACAGGTCGGTTTTAATATAATCATCCATCCATCCATCAGCCTAGTTCGTCCATTGCTGGACTTTGCCATTCCCGGCGGTCATCCTGGAAGAATTGCCCATACTCACACGCTGGGCAGGCGGGTTGGTGAGCGCGATGCCGGAACTCTCGCACCAGTGACGCCGCTGCCCGTCACCAGTCTGTTCCATATAAGGCCCGGCTACTAGGGATGGATATACCGCCATCCATCGGTCCCAGGCATGGTGGGCCTCCTAGTTTTTTTGCCTGTGAGCTGTCGTCTTACTCTCCTCCGAATTACTTCGAGGGGTCTCCAAGTAAGATGTTGGTACCACCACAGTCGAGCCCGGCATCAGCTCTACCACCTGTTACAATATGATTAATACGAGGGTGAATCCAAAAGTTCTAAGCCCGACCGTGAAAATGAAAGAAAAGTGGGTTCAAAATTATTTTTAATTTTCGACATAGTCTCCATCTAGATCAACACACTTCTTCCACCTGACCTGCAACTTATTTATACCCTCGAAAAAAAATGATTCCGGAAGGTCGTCAAAATAGTCATTAACTGCGACTATCACTTCTTCTCTAGTCGAATATTTAGATCCCCCCAAGTGTTTTTTAAATTTGGACAGAGATGATAGTCAGAGGGGGCTAAATCCGGCGAATAAGGTGGGTGGGGCAGCAACTCGTAAGCACATTCATGGATCACAGCCATCGTTTCAACCGAAGTGTGAACTCGTGCATTGTCTTGAAGAAACAAAACTCTCTTACGCAACATCCCCGGCCGTTTTTCTTTTATTTCTTCGCGAAGTTTTCGTAATAGGTTACAATAATAGCGTAAATTTATAGTTTCACCTTTAGGTAAATAATCCAATAAAATAACTCCCTTCGAATCCCAAAAAACAGATGCCATGACTTTGTTGGCTGACAAAACGCACTTGGCCTTCTTCAGCGTGGGTGAGCCAGATCTTTTCCACTGTTTGGATTGCTGTTTTGTTTCAGGAGTATGGTGATGAACCCAGCTTTCATCCATGGTAACAAAACGAGACATAAAATCCCCAGCATCTGCCTCAAAAAGTTCCAAACAGTCACGCGAAATTGTGAATCGAACTCGTTTTTGGTCAGCTGAAAGCAATCTTGGGACCCAGCGAGCAGAAACCTTACGGAACCCCAATTCTACAGTTATAATGTTTTGCACTCGGCCATAACTGATGCCTGTCATCTCAGGTATCCTACTAATGGTCAATCGTCGGTCTCCTAGGATGAGATCACAAATTTTGTCAGTGTTTTCTTTAGTGGTAGACGTTGAAGGCCTTCCGCTCCTTGGGTCATCTTCAATGGTCTCCCGACCGCGTTTAAATTCAGCTACCCACTTTTTGACAGTGGAATACGATGGAGCAGATTCCCCTAATGTTGTTTCCATATCTTAATGAATCTCTTTAGGTGAAAGACCTTTTTTATTGAGGTACTTAATCACAGCACGGTGTTAAATTTTCTCCATTGTGAAAAATCCCGTCAGACTGCGTTAAACAAAATATCACAAAAAAATAATAGCTTGCAGTATCGAACTTCAACTTCACACAATCAATCACGAAAAAACATACTAACAAATGACGGTAGATTTACAAAGATTTGATACCTCTTTGTAGGTCGGGCTTAGAACTTTTGGATTCACCCTCGTACTTGCGATTGTCGGCACTTGGTGAAACATGATCAACATCATCTTGACAAAAACAAATGTTTCACTATATCACTATATTATGTATAACTCCAACCGGTTTCGCCTCACGGCATCATTTAGGAACAAAAAACTGAAAACTTAAATAATAGGTCTTTACATACGAAATCGCTGAAATTTTCTTACATATTTATGAGTTCATAGTTCTTGTAATTCAATAGCTATTTCCATTATTTGTTTTTTGTTTGAAAGTTGATTTCAAGGTTTTATATATACGTATTAAATTTTGTTTTTATTGTCAGTTTGATAATCAAAATTAAAATGTCAAAAACAGTTCGTCCTAAATGCCATTCATTTCCATGATAAGATTCGTAATAATTTTTTAAAGCTGACACTTTTCTGAAATTAAATTAAAGTTGCTGTTAGCTTAAATGTTGTCTCATTCATACACAAAAGAAACTACATAATTTGGATTTGTCATTCCTAAAAAAAATGCAAAAATGTGAGTACTGAAAATTGAGTTTCCTTCAAATTCTCCATAGAAAACGGCAATTTCATAATGTAAAACCTAATATATGGAATTAATACATTACAATGCAGATGGTAAATGATAACAAAAACAATATATGTCAGGTCAGGCCTGTTTCACTCCGCCAAGGCTAAAAATATTGGCGGCCCGCTCTATTTCAAACCATCCAGTGGGTGAAGAAAGGATAATAGTTACGCGATAGAAAGAGGCGCCTTGAAGGGTAGCCACGCAGCTCTGTGCGAGCTGAATTGCACTTTATTGCTACGGTACGAGAGTACCATTTTATTTTAAGTTTCTGTGCACAGTGTATCTTTTGTACGTAGTATTAAGAGATAAGTGTGTAAATATCATAAATTAGGTGTATGCTATTATATTGTAATTAACTTTTAATACTTTATTAATGCATGTTAGATATATAAGATGAAAGTTTCCTTTAGTAAGTCTCCTTTTTGTAACTGCTTTCTGTCCTACGGAATATGAATGATGTTTCTACCTATAATTGGGATGCATATAAGAACATATGTTTGTAAATGAATAACAAATGTCATGAACTGTATGTAATTCTGTTGGTGGAACTATTAAATAAATAAATAGTACAAATAATTCTTCTGTGGTCAGGTACGACACCAACCCTTCCTCGTCGGAAGATTCGGACGCGTCCGGCGGCTCCGGAGACAGCAAGAAGGAGAAAAAACCCAAGGAGAAGAAACCTAAGAAGGCCAAAACTATTGTAAGCATTACTTGTTTTATAGTCATTCGCCTTAAGAACCCGGTGCAGGACGACGCCAACTCTGATGCGAAGCGAGACGTATCGCGACAATAAAGCGCATATTTGGCTGGCTGATCTAAACAAGCGCCTCACGCTTTGCCCTCACGCTTTGCCGTTCGAACTGTGCTGAGCGAGTCTCGCCCTTGGCGTTGGAAATAATAATTATTTCAAAATACATACCTTAATTGTGCCTCGATTACTTGTTATTTTTTATTCTGTTTTAATTAATTAGAATATTGATGATTGCTTTTTAAATGTTCATAAGTCACTTAACGAAGCCTTGTACTCGATTTTAGGGCGAAAACCCATTATTTTAAATATTTTTCTGGTCTTTAACGCGATGTTTGTGAAAAAATCAGGGACATACACCACTTCATATTGACCGTCTAAATGAAAGCCTAAAATTTATTTGATTGAATTGTTCCTCTTTCGCAAGTTGTTATGGTTTTTAGATATGTATGAAGTACAATTCGGAGCGGGTTCTTAACAAAACAAAATATTGTTTTATTTTAATTTGACTGGAATGTTTCATTTCTCACATATGAATAACACCATGGAAAATATACCAATAAAATTTCGATCCCTCTATAATTATACAATTTCAAGTATATTCAAAGGGGCAGCCATGTTTTTGGCTTTATATATGGGTATGTATTCGCATTGGACTACAGAATACTAGCAAAGTAGGTACTTCATATGAATTTCAAAACACAAAAACTTGTAGCTACGAAATACATGGCAGTAAACATTGTTGAATTTCAAAACAAGGTTTCATAATAATTCCAAACTTCGACAAATTTCACAAAAAAGAATACCAATTCACCATTGAGTTGGGAGTTTGTACAAAAATAAACCTCCTACAAACGACGACCCTCCGCAAATCTCAAGTTTCAAAATTCTGAACTTTAACAAAGAAAAGGCGAGGTAAAACTTTTGTTTCATCACAATAAATTGTTTATTATATACTTTTAACTAGTATTGTTTTCATAGCTGTTTCAAAATAATTCATACAATTTAAAAATTAGATATGAGAATAACACAAAGAGAAATGAAGATCGTCCTATTTGATTAAATATTAATAAATAAAATTACATTTATCGTCATAATGACACTCATTATCTAATGGGTGTCAAAGGTCTTAAAAATGTTACCAATCAAACACTCGCATATCCACTTCTCATCGTCGATTATCCCCTTATAACGAGATTGGTTGGGCTTATAGCCATACGTCATGTTCAAACGCATGCTTTTTGTATCTCGCATTTATTTTTCACTTTCAACAAGGAATCAGACAAAGTAACCTGAATCATCTAATTCTTACAGGTCCCGGCAATAAATAATGCGCATCGTATGCAAATCCATTGTTAACGTGCCTTTTTTTTTTTAAATAACATAAAGAATGAGCAACTGGCCAAGTGGCCAGTATTATTTTGCGAACTCGTACATAAAACTCGAAAAATGATACTGGCCACTTGCTTTTCCTGTACATAATAAAAAATAAGAAGGAAATAAAAAGTGACAATCGCACGCGAGTCAGTCGGTTTCTTTTATTGTATCTTGATTAAAAGTAAAATTATACTATTTCCTCGCAGGTGTAGTATAAAGCACTATGTATTACTCGGGAGAAAGTGCGATTCCCAACCCGTGTGTATTGAGGCCCTTGGCTTCGCCTCGGGCCTCAAACTACACCCTCGTTGGTAATCTTCCCCTTTCTTCCCTCGGTGAACAATGTACTATTCCCGTTACAGTCAGAAACGCCCCGCAAACGCAAGGACAAGTCAAAGAAGCGCGAGAAAGACGTGAACGCACCAAAACGCGCCGCCACAGCGTTCATGTTGTGGCTCAACGAGAGCAGAAAGAGTATCATCGAAGAGAACCCCGGGATCAAGGTCACAGAGATCGCCAAGAAGGGGGGAGAGTTGTGGCGCGACCTCAAGGACAAGTCTGTAAGGATCATTATTTTATTTTATTTATTTATTATTTGTATAGCAGCGGTAGCTCAGGGGTAGAACGCTGGCCTCTCAATTCGAGATCCAGGTTCGATCCCCGGTCGGGCATTCTAAATTCGTAGCAGGGGCGATGAGTGCACTGATTCTCGGTAATCGTGAATATTGTGCACTTCCCCCCGGTCAGTCAGCCCAGCCAGGACAGCTCCTTAAAGTAGAGCCGAACAGGTTCAGCATTCTGACACATCAACTGGTCCAGTGAAGGGAAGTTGGAGCTCGTCGGGCATGCACTAATGAGTTTTTGGGAATTTATGTGCATATTGTTCTTTTGTGTCCAATGTACGACGATAGGGCTCACCACTCATCACGTTGAGACGTAATAATCGTCAGTGAAACGCGGGTGTACCGAGTATGGACTGTGACTTGCATTTCACAGTTCATACTAGGAACACCTCTGACTCGCCCTTGGGGATTCATGTCGTGACGATATACATTGTATAGGTATAGCATTACAAACCACAGATACAATGCACTGCACAATTAAAAAAACGATACATTAAAATATAGAAATCAATACAGAAAACGAAAAGATAAAGACAAAAGGAATAAGTAAAACTAACAAATAAAAAATATATTAACATTAAAAATTTCTTTTTAATGTTAATATATTTTTGAATTCTGAATTTTGCTTTCTGAATTATACTTTCACGAATCACAGCGCTGCATTTCATAGTTGATGACAGCCATCACGCGCAAACACAAAATTGTGAGGTGTCTATGGAATGTTCTGTTTTAAGCGCCACTTTTTGCCAGTGTCAAGTTAGATTCTGACATGGTTAGTTCTTCAGACTTTCAGACGCCGATTGTTTATCACGCACGGTACAATTAAAAAAAGGTAAAAAAAAACATAGTTATATTTTAATGTTATTCTTATAAGATTTTAGGCTGAGTCCATTGACATTATCTAGGTCTATGCCAAATTAGAACCAAAAATTGGGCACTTTGAATGAGCGTTTTTCTATGTGTCAAATTTAGTGGTTAATAAGATTCATAGATGGCACTGTCGTACACAGCTCACCAACCCGCCTGCCCAGCGTGTGGGTATGGGCAATTCTTCCAGGATGACCGCCGGGAATGGCAAAGTCCTGGATAGGCTTATGTCCAGCAGTGGACGAACTAGGCTGATGGATGATTATATTAAAACCGACCTGTAATAAATGTGTCTGATATACCTACATTACATAAATAAATATATTTCAATATTAATTTCTTTTTTCTAAAATCACAATGAACCGTTCGTCCCTTTGACTCACATAAAAAAATATAAAATTCACAGGAATGGGAAGAAAAAGCAGCCAAAGCGAAAGAAGAATACAACAAAGCGATGCAAAAGTACAAGGACAGTGGCGCCGCTGACGAGTTCAAGCAAAAGAAAAAGGCAGCCGAAAAAGAACGGAAACAATCTGAGAAGAAGACGAAAGCTCCCGCGAAGAAAGCGACTCCGTCCAAGAACACGAGCGGCACCAGCGCCGGCGCCGGTGCCGGTGCCAAGTTCACCAGCAAAGAGTACATCGAGGATGATGACTCTTCTTCGGATTCTGACAAGGAGAAGAAGGATAAGAAGGACTCGAAAAAAGAGGTGATTTGATCCGTCGAAGAACGGAATCCCAAGGTGTCGGTCAGAGTGCGGCATTACGCGTATCTGGCTGTATTTTTAGGGATTGTTATTAACTGACCATAAAAAAATACAAAAATCAGCATCAAAATTATTATGTTGGCATTAAAAATAGTGTATTGAAACTTAACCTAACCTAGTTGACGCCAACTTAGCGATTTAGATGCTTATTTGGTATTTTAACCTTTATTCTCCTATTTTTAGTAACTGAAACGCTTAAAACTAGGATAGTCTATCTATAGAAACAACTTTTACTATGCGAGTAAAGCCTGAAACTGCTAAAAATACGGTCGAATTTTTTGTGAGATATTGGTATCGATTTGGCATAACACGTCTTAACTTATTTGACAGAACTAACCTAATGTTCTGTCTTTTTCTTTCTGTATCGAAAAGACAAAGACAGAACACTTAAATTAAGTTTAGTCCTGTCAAATAAGTAAAGATGTGCTTCACCGAATCGGTACCATACCCCACATTTTCATATGTCGTTACTTAATTAATCAGAATATACACATAAATAAATACAGCAAGATAAATTTCGATCCCTCTTGGGCTCGGCGTCATTTGCATTCAACAGGGTTCGAAATATATCATGCTCTAATTTATTTGTGTGTATATTTTAATAAATACTGCTATATATGAGGTTAAATAATATTAATTGGCGAAACTCAAAACATAGGTAGTACTAGTCTATATGAACAACTGTTTGTATGGGAGCTAAGCGAAATTCGCAATTTTATACAAATTGCCCCGATCAGCTGACTGGTCCAGTATGGAAAGGTGAAAACAAATTTTAAGAATTTCGCTTAGCTCCCATACAAACAAATGTTCATTTAGACTAGTACTACCTATGTTTTGAGTTTCGCCAACTAATATTATTAACCTTATACAACGTGTAACAGAAAGGTGTAACCATATTTGAAGAGCTTATTCAGTCAATGGTATAGAACAACTTTTAATATGGAACAAAACCCGTGTCTGGAAAAAAGAAATACCGTTTCATAGGAAAATGCAATGCTCGGCCGAAATGTATTGAAGGGCAGATTTTTTTTTTTTAGATTTCGGGTTTGGCTCTATAGTAAAAGTTGTTCTATAACATTGACTGAATAAGCTCTTCAAAAATGGTTACACCTTTCTGTTACACGTTGTATATCAATATTTATAAAGAAAAGTCGAATGGTAACATATACAAGCTGACTTTTTGATCATCGTCCAAATTCATACTGGTGGTTAGGTAAGTGATCAGCATCATGAATCGATAACAATTTTTGTGAAACTCCTATAATGTAATTTCGACTTCCCATAGTAATTCACTCCCAGTCCTGAGTGAATCACTATGGGGGGTCGAAATTTCATATTTTGAATTTAACAAAAATCGTTATTGGTTAATGATGCTGATCACTTACCAAGGCTCAGGTATGAATTTGGACGATGTTCACAAATTCACCTTGTATATTTTATTACTTAATTAATATGAAATATTATTTTACTTATTCAGGTATGGTCAACATACCGTACCTCTTCTATGGGAAAGCAGTTTTTTTTAAAGCTGGATGGCTTGATGATATTGATATTTTTAATTACATTTATAACTCGTCAGTTTCCCTCCGTTGGTATATTTTAAGGTATCACGGGCGAAGCCGAGTGAAAATACTAGCTTACACTAAAAATATCCTACATGGATTTTTTTACTGTGATCAAAGTTAATTTCAATAACCATGCATAAGTTACGGTTTTGTCATTAATTTTATCTGACAATTTGCTATATGAAATCTTCATATTGTTTGAACATTTATCGAGTTAGTTATTGTATCAAAATTTATTCAGCTACACTTGGTAAATAAGCTTTTAAGGGGCTCCACAATGCTAAACATCAGTTTTGCATTGGATTCAGTTCTGTCAATGTAGCCGGTAAAAATTTGAAAAAAATATGGTGTGTTTTTTGACTCAAGACAATTATTAATTACACTCTGAATTACAATCATGAATTATCCTCAAGTTTCATTTAATTCTATAACTCTATAAATAAACTTACTTTATCTTAATCTTATACTTAATCTTCTTTTAATTGTATTACTTTTAAAAAACATGAAATTCACGAAAAAAGCGATTCAGTTTCCATATTTCAAAACCGATTGAAACGAAACCAACACACGCAGAAAAAACATTAATTACATAAATAAATTATAATTATTGTCCTAATTTAGCCGTGATTTCAAAATAACTGAAGTTTAGCCTGCGCGGCATCGGATTAGAGCAGGATAGACAGTTAAAAAACAAAAGCGTTAGTGCAGGACTGAATTTTATCATTGTGCAGCCCCTTAAAGATCTTTTTTTCTGCAGGAGTTGATAGGCCCTCAATACGCCTTATCTCGTTACGTATTGCCGTTTGAATACTCGTCGTACCAACATTGAGAAAAAATAACGCCGTTTACTTTTTTCAGAGCAAAGAGTCAAAGAAGAAGGCCAAAAGCTCATCATCAGAAGCATCAGAAGAGGAAGCCTCTGCCAGTGGGAGCGGCAGTGGTAGTGATTAGAATATCATGTTGTTTGTACCTACAGTACTCTGCAGTAAATAATGCACATCGGCTATCTTCGGCTTCCCAGAGCGCCGTCTTTGTCACCAAACTGTTAATGCTCGTGCGACAGAGAAGACGCTACAATACGATGTGCATTATTTACTGCCGGGACCTGTATTAGTTATTTTTGTTCGACGAACTGAAGTGACAGTTCGTAATGGACGGAGTTGTATTAGTAATCAAGACGCAGTTCAACTCGCTTACTTGCATAGCTTCGTCCCTTTTCCAAACTGTACTGTGTCGAACTAAAAATTAGGATAAGTATGTATAGGTTATAAGGAAATGTATTTTAAGATTGCGTTCTTAAACGCCCGGGTAAATATAAAATGTAATTATCAATCGTTCCACAACCACCGGAGTGAAAATGTACAGTAAAATTCACTTTGACAGTTTAAATTTTCCATTTACCCAGGCGTTTCGGAACGCTACCCAACTTTAAAGTATTTTCTGTATTGGAAAGGATAATCTCTTGATAATGCGTCTGTTCGGTTGGTATTGGTGTCGATTCGGCGCAACACAAGTTAACTTATTTGACAGGATTAACCTTATTTTGAGCGATCTGTCATTTCGATAAAGAAAGAAAAAGACAGAACGCTCAAATTAAGTTTAGACCTGTCAAATAAGTTAAGTCGTGTTGCGCAGAATCGACACAATTGTTGAGATATTGTCATCTACAGTAGCCGTCAATAGAAATTGTCAACTATGTAAACAAAGCGCCATGTTGTCTTTGTCTATGAATAGGTGAACTATCTAGAGATGGGTAAGTATGTGATTAAAATATGTTAGGTGCTTAATTAGTTTTCTTTATTTGATTCATCGCTAAAATATTCTGATGAATCGCTAGTCAAATCGCCCACGTTAATTACAAATGGTTCCGTCACAGCGTTGTTGGCCGTATCTATTATCTCATCCAGTTATTTCGTTTTTTCTTCTACTTTTAGGACATGAGGTACACATTTTAGAGCATCGCTGGAAGATCACACAGCTCTCGATAGAATTACACACACGTTTATGTCAAAGATTATGAAGTAACGCTGTTAAAAAAAAATGACGGAATAAAATAACATTACGAATAATATAGGTTTATATTCAAATAGATTCGTACATCACCAATTTTCAAAGACAATACAGATTCGATGAGAAAAAAATATGACAGCAATCTCGACGCAGTACAGAATTGACTATTGATTCTATGATTTTCCGTAATTAACTGGTGATTATTGAATATTTCATGATGAAATACAGTGAATGACTGGTAAGACTTGATGCTTCATGATTTGGAATAATGTTCAATGAGACTCCGTGACAGAACCTTGAGAAAAATTGAGAAAACGGTTTGTTTACATAGTCCACAATTTCTATTGACGGCGACTTTACGAAGAATCACCAAGTGTTATTTATTATTATTATGTTACTGTTTGCTTAGTACAACATACCAACGGAATAAACTAAAAAATGTTAACTAATAAGGATTTTATTAGAGGGGTTTCTCCCATGGATTGAGTTTTAACGAAGAAAACACAGATCAGTTCTATTCATGGGTTTCACAAATCTGAACTAATCTAGGGCTTCTAAACTACGATAATTAATTTTACGTGGGATAAGAATAGCGCGCGTGCGTGCCTACAATCTCAGTCGCACGCGTTTAAAATTGTATACGCTATCCTGCTGTCAGTGTTGGAACCTGACTTGACTAAAGTGTTAATTTATGAACGGGGGTCAGACTGACTAACCGGCGTGTGAGCAACACTAGCGACACGGCGGTAAGGCGCACGCGTGCGCTTTTAATCGGTAAAGTGCACAAGTGCAAAGTTTTGAAATATTATGGAGGATTATCTTAGTACAAAAATACAAAAAATTATTAGGATTAAAATGTATCACTGTTAATTTAACAAGTCTAGTAATGTGTTAAAGTATGTGTTTGTAAAGTACCGTTATAGTTACCACAGATAATAGCTACAGTTACTGAATGTTCCATGTGGTAATTTTTTCAAAACTCGTACTTACAATAATCTCATTACAATGTACAATAGTTTTTTTTTTACAACATAGCTGCAATGGGAAAGAAAACCAAAAGCTTTTACGGTAGAGGGCGCTGAGTGTTTGTGTCTTATCACGCTCTTGTAAAAGACGCTGATAGATGTTATTTTTGCATTCCACATATCATAAAGACTTGTGCCTTTTTTTGTTGGTGTATTCTTCCTGGCGTATCGCTCAGTTGAAGGAGGAGCTAAAGAAAAGAGGTTTTCCCTCCGAGGAAAAAAGTAGACCTTGTCGTTCAAGTTTCCTTTCCTTTACATTCAAAAGCCAAACAAACCCCCATTGCTTTAACATTTCAATGAAAATAAGAAATTATTCAATTATTTGTATGTGAACTTAAAAGCTAACAGACACAAACACACTACACAGTGCCCTGCCCTCTAAGCGGTACTAATTTGACAGTAAGCATTCCCATTGGTTTCTGAGCGAGAAATAATTTTGAGTTTACAATTTTATTAATGGCATCATGTATAAATACATTTATTGTCTGTAGATCTGATTTACCTTCTTAGAAGATTTGTAACTTCCAAGTATGTAACTGTTACTATTTGGTAAATTTGTTAATTACGGACTCTCTCTGTACATACATGGTTAGAATGAATGAAATAATCCTTACATGCTTAAATATTTGTCAGTGATATTTGTAAGTAAGTATTTTATTATAGGACCACCTTTTTATATGGTATTTTTATTCCATAATAAGTCACGAGCCCCAATAGTAAATAACACGCTCAACGCCAAGGGAATTTTTAAAAATGTCGATTTCGAGCCCCAATAGTAACAGTGTTAAATACATCATAAATAATTAGACAGTCGTCTGATTTTCAAACCAAAAATACCAGAAAAATCTGCAGGCCAGAGCTTTTTTGACCACATAAACTGTTAGCGTACAAATTGGTGTGAGGGTGTATACGCCAACTGCAATTTGGACCTGTCTTTGAAGGCCTACTCCTCCCACACAGGTGGTCCAAAAACTTTGATAAAAATAAATGATAGGCATTATAGAGTCAAAAATAAATTTTAAGTTTCATAAACTATTTTTCTATTGTAAGTTTTGACAAAAAAAAACAAGTTTCACAAGATTAACACAATTAAGAATTCTTTTAAGTACTCCTTCCAAACGCCTAAAGCGATTTTTATAATTATTTCACCAAATTATAGGAAATTTTTAGATCTAAAAAATTTAAGTTCAAAAATTTTTTTTCGTTCATGGCGTCCATGTGAAAAGTATTATTTTCTCCTATTTTGCGCTAGCCGGAGACGCAGTGGTTGTCGTAACGACCACTTTTCAAGGCACGCTGAAATGAACATTATTTCAATGTCGTTTCCGTTGATATTTGTACCGACAAACATCGAGTTGCTTATTTAGCATGGTCATACGCCTTAAAAACAAAACTCTTTTGTACAGTTAATTTTTTATCTCTATTCCGCTCCATAGAAATATTTGGCGCCAAATAGGATAAAAGGTAACAACGGTACCGAAGCCACGCTTTCGAGTTTCGAACGTTCCCTTATTTTTTGTGACCCGAAACGCAGCGCAGGCACCGAAGGGCTATTGTATTGTACACAAAATTATAAACGTAGGGTGAGAAAGTAAGTTTATGATAGGTTAGGGATAGAGTACGGTTTCTATGAAGGGTACATAAATACAACGATTAATATCGCTCAAGTTAGAATATTCTAAGGTTCAAGATAAATAAAATAGGGAAGTAATCTTGAATTCAACACCCTCTTACTAGCAGCTTCCCGTGAGATTTCACTTGTAGATGAATAAAAATTTTAGATTAAAAAAACACTTCGTGGAGCAACTAATACCGGTTCTGTTACATGATGCAACACAAACCACCGTAGGATGAACTCTTGACTTTTTTCATAGAATATACGATTATTTTGGATATATAAATTAACCATTATTTTTTAAAGAATTGTCGGTTATGACGTCACTTGAGAATTTTGGACATTATACTGATATTTTACTTCTTTTTTTATATTTCTCATTTGTGCTCAATTTTTTTTAATCGCTATAGTTTTCCTGTAATTGGCCAGTTAAAATTTTTTTCATATTTTTCGGTTTACCAGTTTCGGAGATATATTTTTGGGGTTTTTTAAAGATTTCTCGAAACCAGTGCCAGTACCTAAATATAGTAAAAGTATATATTTTTGCAATCAGCTTTTTATTTTTCTTACTTTTGTTTTGGAAATATTTTTGACAGTTTAAATTTTTTTTTTACACCGTGATATGCTATTTTTGTGCCAAATTTCATGTATTTATCTTTAACGGTGCTAAAGTTATGAGGCTGTGACATACAGACGGACGGACGGACAACGGAGTCTCACCATAAAGGTTCCTCTTCTTAGGTACGGAACCCTAAAAAACTGGTCTGTCTCTGTCTGTTTACTCGTCTCTCATCCATCTGTCCAATCAGTCGGCAGCAAATTATTATAAATTTATCTTGATATCAAAGGACACATTTCTAAACAGCCATTTCTCAAGTGACGTCATACGAAGGCAAATGGAAGTTGCAGCATTTTCGTAAAAATATTCATCATCATGAGGTTTTTTAGACCAAAAGTTCGAAAATACGACTTATTAAACCGAACTCTTGAAATGGTTTTCGAATTTTAACACACCTTAACATAAATTGTAAGCGAATTGTTAGGAAAGTCCATCGGTTTGCAAAAATACTCGTAATTCTTATTCTAATCTTAGATTGATTTCACAATACGGGTGAAATATGAAACGCCGGACGACAAGAATTATTGCAAGATGACTAATTTACCACCGACCGAACCTTTTAAACTAAGCAAAAAATGTTTTCAAGATCTGGCGTTTTTTTTTTACTTGAAATACGTTTACGATACCGTACTCGTTCGCACACAAGAGCGCGGGCGGATCCAGGATTTATTTCTTGGGTTGGGGGCACAAGTGCCGGACAGGTAAGGAATATCCGTATTGCACTAAAGGTTATCTATCTTTGGAATTAACTCTTAATAACATACAATATTAACGAAAAAATAAAGGTTTAATAATGAAAAACTACGTGTTTGATATTTTGCGATATGCAACTTTGCGATAGTCTAAGAAGACTCTAAATAGGTACTTATGCATGCAAAAAGAAACTAATATTATTAAGGCGATATGCGAAAAAATCACGGGTGTTTCTTTTCTATGTATTTCATGAAATACACGGAAAATTTTAATAAATTTCTGGTTTATGCATTTTGACTATATAATCTAGGGTTTTGAAATTGGAAAACGTGTTTGGATAAATTTTCTTCGATAGAAATAATTGTTGAAACGAGGTCTTCAAACACACTTTTTCTCCTCGTTTGACAAGTAGGAACCATATACAGAAATCGAACGTATTTTATAAGGTGTGTTTCAACAATATCTAGAGATTTGATATTTGAAATTTTGCTAGCTATTTTAGTTTTCTTGCCCTGAATCCGCCCCTCTCGCACTGCGCGATTTTTCGCTTGGAGTGACAGTGACAAAAATAAAATTCGCATAGCCTCTTAAAGCGGTATCGTATTAATCTCCCAGCTCCTTTGTACCGACTGGAGGGGGGGGGGAGGGAGCAAGTACCCGAAAAGAAAGTAAATATTTTTATTACTTTTCCCGAATTGCACCGTCATTAATTTGATGTGTGTAAATAATCACAGAAAGGAGAAAGGTTCTCGAGTGGAGACCACGAACCGGCAGACGCAGTTTAGGACGCCCGCCAGCTCGCTGACTGACGATCTAAAAAAGATTGCCGGTAGTGGCTGGATGAGGATGGCCGAGGATAGAAAAATGTGGCGTACCCTTGGAGAGGCCTATGTCCAGCAATGGACCGATATTGGCTGATGGCTGGCTGATGGATTGAAATAATCAAAGGCACCGTTGTCTTGTCCACGCTCCGGAGAATGGCAAAAAATGACAATCTTTTACGTCAGTAGGTATACTTTTCTGAAAATTTTAAAGATAAATTTTAATTTTTATCATCACCACCAGTCATGTGATAACATCGAATTTATAATTATTTCTATGTGTGATAATCAAGGCTTAAAAAATTTAGACATGGGCCGAATGTGGTTTGAACCGAATCCGAACTTCGGCCGAACATTCAGTTAAAATGAAAAGTTCGGCCGAACTTCGGTTAAATTTCGCGCGCTTTCTCGAGAGCGACACGTCGTGACTTGTTTACGCATTTACTTCAATTATTGCTAGATGAACCCCGCCCGCACACCGCGCTCTCACCGCGTGGCCCGGAGCCGGCCGGTCATTTAGCAAATAGAAATACGTCATCGGCGTGTCGCGTGCGATTGTTTACATTCAACAAAAATAATTGTTTTAAGTGGATTGACGAGGTTTTAGGTGATACATTAATTGTATCAGCACATTCAAACTCCTTACTTTATGCTGACGACACAAAATTGTTTAAAATTATACGTAACCCTATTGACTGTAAGGATTTACAACATGACCTACTTAAATTTGAAAGCTTTTGTATTGAAAATAATTTATTTTTAAATCCAGACAAATGCAGTATAATTACTTTTAGCAGGAAGAAGAAACCTATTTTTTACGATTACAAATTATGTAACACTAATCTTAAACGGGTCACACAAATTCGTGATCTCGGTGTTATAATGGACTCTGGACTCACTTATGTACCACACATTGATACAATACTCAGCAAATCTTATAAACAATTAGGTTTTATTTTAAGAGCCGGAAAGCTGTTTCAAAATCCGTTAACTTATAAAATTTTGTACAACAGTTTTGTTCGCAGTAGATTGGAGTTTGCCTGTTCAGTCTGGCACCCATTTAGTAAGATTCATATTGATAGACTTGAGAAACTGCAAAAAAAGTTTGTGAAAGCCCTCGACTATAGAACAGGTTATGCTTATCTTGACTATAATAGTTCGGCTGATAGACACAAAGTACAACTTCTATCCCATAGGCGTGACTACATTGACGCTTGTATGCTTTATAAAATAATTTATAATATCATAGATACCCCCGATTTGTTACATAAAATCAACTTTAGAATACCTCGCGGATGTGAACGTGCATGCCGTAAAAAGAATTTGTTTGCTATAGCTCCCTGTAAAACGTGCTATGCACAAAACAGTTTTGTTAGGCGTGTTTGCCGATTTTACAATGACAATTTAACAAATGTCGACATGTTTTGTGTATCTTTTTCCACATTTAAAATATCTGTTACCAAAAAAATTTTTAGTTCTTTATTAGATAGCAATTCTTAAACTCAAATTCAGTTGAGCCATTATTTGTAAAAATTATTTACATAAGTTTTTGATTTATTTCGCTTAGCGGAAATATACGTAATATTTTAAATTAAGGAGACTTTAGGCCTAAATTAATTAAGTCCATTTGTAATGTTAATTTTTATGTGGCTGTTTGTTTCTTAAATAAATAAATAAAAAATAAAAAAATAAATACATTTTGTTACTGGCTTATTGCAAAAATTAGTGCACGGAAAAAATCAAATGTTTGGACTATCCGCAGCTAAAACGTTTTCAGTTACAAGCTACATGTAGACGTGCATCAATAATATGCAGTGTTTTTTAAGTTTTACTGTTCACCGGCTTGACAACATTTTTTTACTGCAACATGGGGTGCTGCAAATAAAATCGTTTTCAGAGCAGCATACAGCGCATAATATCCAGTGTGCCCTAGAAGAAATAGCCGAGTCATAGAACATCTCAAACAAAATAAATGTTATCATCACAA
Organism: Ypsolopha sequella; assembly: GCA_934047225.1. Classification (NCBI taxonomy): domain Eukaryota; kingdom Metazoa; phylum Arthropoda; class Insecta; order Lepidoptera; family Ypsolophidae; genus Ypsolopha; species Ypsolopha sequella. The sequence goes on from OW203996.1 coordinate 19,847,963, forward strand.
ATAACGGCCGTGACATTGTGAAAGCCGTAAATAAAAGTCGTTTTGAAGGAAAAACGTACTTCGTCAATACTTTGCAACGAGCAATTCACGGTGCTATGGAAGCTCAGGAAAGTGTTAATGAATCAATAGCGGCAGGGCGTCGTATTCAATCACTCCAAACCGGCTCAATAAAAATTGCAGCTGATACAGACTGAGCTCAATGCACCCAAGCACAAACTTATTCAAGACGTCAGCACTCGCTGGAATAGCACTTTTAATATGGCTGAAAGGTTACTGGAGCAAAAGAGAGCGATTTCGTTATACATTTTATCTGACAACAGCAAAACAATGAATCTTCAAAATTTGACAGAGAGAATGGGATCTTCTTAAAGAATGTCTTGCCTACTTCAACTTTTTATTTATTTATATTTTATTTATAACACTTTTTGCACATTTACACAAATAACTTAAAAGAAAAAAGAAACAATAGGCTATTTGACAACATTGAAAATACATTACAAATTGTGGTCATCCTATCAGATAATAGCCTAAAAAAGACATATTTCATGTTATTTAAACTAAATTACGCATATTTATTGCAAATTACGCGAAATAAAATATAATATTTTAAAATATCTTATCTGTGTGAACGCTCTGTGATTGGTGGCAACTCATGGTGACGTCACATGCAAGTAAACATGGATTTCTAGACTGATTGTTGTTTGCATTTTATGTTTTCTGAGTGTTAAATTCGATCTGTGAAGCACTTTTCGGTCAATTTTGGATAAATTTTGTAATGAGAATTCACTTAGGTGCACTGTTTTGTTGAGGTTATGTGAACTTGTTTACTAGCGTGTGACGTCACGCGTGTCACGTGACCAGCGCCATTACAGAAACATCGTTTTCAGAGCGATTTTTTAAACGTAAACTTAAATATTTATTTTATTAATAAAACAGTAAAATTTCTCGTAAATATCAAAGAAGTGTGCTTATTATGTTATAAATAATCATTTAAAATTACGTCCGAAATTAGTCAAATAGCCTATTAAACATGTTGTACAAGGGTGGCACTTATTGCTAATAGCAATATCTTCCAGGCAAACCTTTTGAAGAAATCACAAAAAAGATGAGCTCTTCCTACTCCTGCATATCAGAGGTCATTCCCAACTTTACGATTCTTTCGAGGTATTTGACCAAAGTAGAAGTTCAATTGGCTTGTTCTAATGTGAACAAAATGCGTTTGTCACTAAAAGAAGGACTGGATTGATGTTTTCGGGGGATTGAAGATGACAAGTGCTAGTCTAGCAACATTGATAGATCCGCGCTACAAAATGTTTTTTTTACACCAGGTAACATACCAATGACCAGATGAACTTTCCTGGCAGAATTTGTAAGAAGGAGCGAGGATATTGGTTCAAGCAGTGATGAAGAAGTTGTTCAGGTAGCACAGAGATCCACATCATCATCCAATAACGAAAAAATACACAGAACGTTCTGGAGATGCTATGAGGAACTAGCAGCAGTAAAGTTACCACTAGATGTAGAAGAGACCAAAAGTTCGATTACGTCAAAGCTAGACAGATATTCCAATGAAGTTCTGCTACTCAAAGACCTATGTCCATATGGCTGGTGGACTAAGAATAAAGACAAGTTTCCTAACATGAGTTATTTGGCTCGAATATATCTATCGTATCTTGAAAGCTCTGTATATTCTGAGCGACTTTTTTCGGACGCAGAAAACGTATACGAAAAAAAATTTTACAAACTTCTGCCAGATAAGGGCAGATTCTTTGGTGTTTTTGCACCATAACCTGCCTCTAGTAAATTTTAAATATGAGTGAGTAGATAGATGAGAAAAGTTTGTTTAATTTGGTTGTTGAAAAAAATACCCTTTAACTGTAATAAAAATACTTGATGTTAGTGAATGTTTAGTTTGTGAACCAAAAACGTGATTGTTTATTCAATTTACGAATTGTAATCCAGATGTTTGTTAGAAGAATACTAAGTTTATTTCATTTTTGTAATAGTATGTCTAATTTTTATGTCTAATTAATTAGGCAGAGATTTTCAAGACTAATGAGAAGAACTGATTAATTTAAGGTTTACATTGACAATGTTCCCAACAAAAATAAATGACCATGAGTGAGTAAAAGACAATTTTATTTTACAGTAATGCTATTCTAATTATATTCAATTTCAGTCAAAATAATGCAAGTAGGTATAATTTTTCTTGTGCCGAATGTTCGGCATCAAATTTGGTTGAACCGAATGTGAACCGAATTTCGGCCCATCCCTAGAAATTATTGTGATTCCTGTATAATATGTTAGTCTAATATCTGTGAATTGTTCAGTTACTTGGATGTAACCCTGTCTGTTATGCTGTACAATGTTACATGAAATAAATAAATATTATTTATGTACATGTACATATACAGTTTATTTAATAATTTATCAATATGTTTTAAATTGTGTAATTTAATCTGTGCACCACCGCCTATATAGGTACATTTCTTTTTTAGGAGTTTTTCCATCCAAAGGTTGTCTGAATGAGATCGCTTTTAGTGATAAGACAGGCTAATAAATTGTGCCCCACTATACTTATTACAAAATTGTTTCCTAATTTATGTTTTCTTGGTGTGCAATAAAGAATATTGTATTGTAATATTCCTTGTAGAGACACGGTCCCGTTTCAGTTTTGTTATGTTAAATATAGGTTAACTAAGTACCTACTTATGTATCTATGTATTTTTACCTGACCCTTGCCCAGTTAGAGTTTTCATGAAACTTTAGTCCAAACTGTAAGTAACTTTTGTTACTGATAAGTTATCGTGATGATTTAAAGCCCAATTAAGTCACTCCTGAGATACAATAAAGCCATAAACAGTGAAAACCCCGTCAAAATCCGTTCAGTAGTTTTGACGTGATGCGTGTTCATCAAAGACTACAAATCCGTGGTGTTCATACATACATAGTAGGTATACATACAAAAATACCAAAACCTTGTTTTGACCTCTATAGCGTTGGTGAATTACACAGCAATTACTCTTTTAAAAAAATATACTGAACACGTATTTTCATCTATTTTTGTGATCTATAATGGCGCCGGTTGACCTATGAATTTCACAGAGTTTTAATTTTATGTTTGAGGATTAAGCAAATAAATATTCGTCTCGTCTTATACTTTACTCCCCATACTCCTTCCTCAATCCTCATTCCATCCATAGCGTCCCGATGAGACCCTGGACTGCCCTGAAGCAAAATATATATGGATGGCAGCCCTACCTAACCAAGAAGAGGAACCAATCTTTCTTAGATCCTTATAATACATCCCTATTTCATAGCAAGTAGAAACTATTTCTCAAATCCTCAAGAGCATTAGAATGTAAACAAATACCGCCATCATCCATCCATTCATTCATTCAAGCAAAGCAATGTTGTTTTATTGGCATCCCTTTTCCACAAACGTGTAGTCACTTTGCCGCGCTTTTGATGTTTAGAAAATAACGTTGGCGGCATTCAAAATACGGCGCGAGTTGTAATTTTGGTACAACGCAAGGCGAGAGGAACCTCCGTGTACTATGCTTTTTTGACATACTTATAAAACTCTTATATGGGGAATGACCTTAAAAATTAATTATAGGGTCAGTGATGGATGTATCTTCCTAATTTCAAGATTTTCTAGTACTTATTTCCTTGAAAAAATACGAAAATTAGAATCTTTATCAAATGTATGGAAATGTATATCGTAATAGATTATAGTTCTTATCGTTAAAGTAATAGGATTCAATATAATTTACAGATGCATCGCGGATATAGGTAATACACGTCTTCCATTTCTGTCTTTGATGTTGGCTAACCTGGTAACGTTGGCCAATCAGCGTTGAGATAGATGGCGCTGTAGTGACGACGCGACGACCCAAGCAAGCTTGCTCTTGGGAACATTTGCTTCGAGCCCCATACATTTTCTTCTGGTTCTCTACTGACTACAGTTTGGTTGTGTACCAATTCAAAAAAACTTTCAAAATTTTCGCCATCAGGTAAGTCCAATCATTTTTCTAATCAAAGATATGTGTTCCATGAACTGTGTTCGTAGTTATTAGAAAGAGATTCGTAAAATTATTCTCCATTCCACGTTGGAATTCTCGTTTCTAACATGGCCATAGGCGTCCACCGTACTGGGTAGCGTGGGTATAGGAAAGGGGACGCTATTTCAACAATTTATTTCTCGAATCTTTTCCATTATAGGTCTGAAACAGTTCTTCTACAACTTATAGATTCATACCTAAGGTATTATTTTCAAATAGCGTCACATTTAGTTATTGCGTATTTTCTTCATAAGACACGAAAACAAAATGGCTCGTACGGCCCAAGCTCGGCCAGTGAACTCGTTATATGGGGCGATAGTATTATTTGATTGATTTTTGTGTTTTAAACGATGGTAATGAGCGTTTTTAATGTAAAATGTGTAGTAAATGAATTTTTATCTTTTTATTTGTACAGTTTTGGTCTAGAAATGTGTTTCCCGCCAAAACGCCGCCCTTGCGTTGCCTTGTAGGCGTCGTGTTGTAATGATAGAGTGCACACAGTATGGAATCGTATGAAATGTGACCCGCGTAACCTATTTTTAGCGGTATTTATCGTTCTTTCTTACAATGTGTTATTTTCTCTTTTTAGGAAAAAAAATAAGATGTCGGACAAGCCGAAGCGTCCTATGTCAGCATACATGCTATGGCTGAACAGCGCCCGAGAACAGATAAAGGCTGACAATCCTGGACTCAGAGTCACCGAAATAGCTAAAAAGGGAGGAGAAATCTGGAGAGGGATGAAAGACAAGAGCGTAAGTATCGTTGTAAGTTTCGTTTAAGTACCTAAAATTATTTAGATTATCAATTTGAAAAATCATTGACCTTTTTATTTATATTTTTTATTTTACTACAGGTATGGGAAGAGAAAGCTGCTAAAGCCAAGGAACAGTACACGAAAGACTTGGAATCCTACAACGCTAATGGAGGAGGTGGTGAAGAACCCAAAAAGGCAACAAAGAGAGGAAAGAAGGCAGTCAAAAAGGCACCAGCACCTGTAAGTTTCAAACCCTCACTTCATAAACAAATAAAGCTCATTGGTTAACTTTTTGCTCTAATACTTTGTTGGTTTCAGAAGTCCAAGAAGAAGAAGGAAGAGTCCGATGCAGAGGATGATGACGAGGAGGAAGAAGAAAGCGAATGATCTCTCAGCTCCTAACAAATTACTGTTCATATTGAATAATTTACTTGGACTTAATTTATTACAAAGTAAAACGGGAACGACTTTCCAAAATCTGTGTGATACATTTGGTTTTCTAAACACTAACAATTTCTTATTATGAACTTTAACTTTATTTCAAATTACTGTAGCCATGTTGAGGAACAATCTGGTACCTATGTTACTTGACTGGTTGCAATGGATTTGTACCAATGTTCACAATTTTGGTTGCTGTTGCTGATGATTTTGGCTCTCCAGACATAATTTTATTTTGTGAACTGGGCAGCAAGTGTCAGTTAGCTTTTATATTTTTTTTGTTTTTTTACTCGGGATACTTGTTTACTACTCTAAATTTTTGTAGTAATAGGTTTATAGGGACTACAGAGTTTGGAAAGTCTTACCAATTGGCTAGGGTAGTCTCTAAGCCTCACAAAAAAATAATAATGTTAAGTGTTAGCATGTATTACATACACTGGGGAATTGTACAGTTAGCCCTCCCTTGTTAAGTTCGCTGTGACAACTGGATGCTCCGACATAAAAGTTAATCTCAAGTGGTTTTATCAAAACTTGTGTCTTGCAAATTTTATATTCCAAAATTTTTGTATTTGTTTTGAAGCCATGCTTTGTAATCAAATATGCCATAGTATAAATGATACTGACTAAAATTGTTTCTAATTTCCTAGGACATGGGAGTTTTGGTTGAACCATCTATCTACTGTACCAATATGTAAAATAAGAGACTTCTTGAATGGACATGTGACGGCTTATTGTTAATTAAATAAACCTACCTCTTCTCATTGTAAATTTCAATGCTGATAATGGTACCAAACATTTAAGCTAAGCAGTGTGGGTAATACCCATGCTGGGCAATTAAAATAGTTTAGGAAATTGATGTGTATGTTGTATTTTTAGTTAAGGTAGGTTTTCGATGTGATTTGTCTCTCAAATTTTACATTTGTGTTATTATGTAAATGAGAATTAGCATTCCTCGTGTCAATACGGATTTTACATGTTCAATAAAGTAATTTCATATAAAGTATTCCATTTTTTTTCCATCAAATAACTGCTTTTTTATTTTTTCCCTGAGGTTTCAAGATTTCTCATGCATAATCTAACTATCTACACTACCTATCCTATTAGGTATAATGAAAAAAAGCCTCCAAATCCCCTTTAATATAGATAATGTTCTTAATTCCCAGATAATAAAGTTTGTCCCCTCCGTAGATATACGATAGTGGTCCCTCAAAGAAAAATAGTGCTACAAGGATCTCTTTGCGCGTGGATTGGTTATGTCTAAGCCGCTACCTACCTCAGAATATTATTCTGAGGCCGCTACCATACTCGTTCTGCACCCGCCCCCTGTCACTGTCATCCACGGGCCATCTTATGGCGCGTGGATTGGTTATGTCACGGGCGCGTTCATTTACTAGGGGTAGCGACACGGGTTTTATTGCCATCTCTGGCGCACGCGTTGAAAATTGTATACGCTATCCTGCTGGCAGTGTTGGAACCTGACGAGTGTTAATTAATGAACGGGGTTCAGAAAAGTCATCTTTTACTGTTAATGACTTTAAATGGTGTAAGATTCCTGTATTCAATAATACTCTATGGTGTAAGACATAAATGCGAGATCGTGAAATGTTAAAAAAAAATGGGCATTGCCACCATAGAATAAGAACTTTTTTTCTTTACATTTCACGATCTCGGATTTATGTCTTACCACATTTAAAGTCATTAACAGTAAAAGGTGACTTTTCTGAACCGCGTTCATTGGCAATACAATCCCATAATAAATACTTGATGATACATGAATGTATTTATTGTACAGTGCTTTAAGGATCTTATGGCGGGTGGATTGGTTGTGTCCACAATCGGAACTAACTATCACTGTCACTGTTATAGCACTGATGGTGCGTGGATGACAGTGACAGGTATGGTACGGCGTTAGTTCCGATTTTGGACACAAACAATCCACGCGCCATTATATCCTTTTAGCACTGTAGTTGTACCTATATATATTGGAAAAAAACAGTAAGCTGTTAAGTATTGTATTCTGTGGCTGAGCGAAAGTGGGAGGGGATGTGTTTGAACTCAGAATTATTCTGAGTGTTTGAACATGCATGGGTAATAGGCGCCCGAGAAAGAGCCTCGTTCAGAGTCGTTCATAAACTATGGGTTGCAACACCGGATCTAATACAATCTCTGTCACACGCGTTGAAAATTGCTGTCAGCATTGGAACCTAAATAAATTTTCAATTTATGAACGGCTAACTGAAAGGGACAATCTTTGAGGGGGTATCTGGTCATGTGATGTATGCCCCCCTTTGGAAACTTGCAGGGTTATCTGGGAATAAAGGGTTCCTATCAGTTTTAATGAGCCAACCAATAATGGCCTTCATAAAATCAATAAAAGTCTTTGCCATTGGTGGTCAAGTAAAACGTAAAAATCATAAGCATAAGGTTATTATGGTATAACCCGGAGCATTAAATAAAGGAATCTAAAATGGTGGCATATACCTGTGATTGTATTGCTCAGTGATACAGACAGCATAAAATGTTGTTTCTTTAATATTTTTTTTGTAATATTTTTGGTCTATTTAAATATACAAGGTGAAATTTAATCAACCGCCAGAATTCGTACTGCAGACTCGGTTAGTGATCAGGAACAATTTGTACTGACACCACCGGCGAAATTTGAAAAAAAAAAAATTTTGCTCCTATAGGTACTGCCTAGACTAGAAATTGTATTTGAACTAGTTCACATATAAAGAAAAAAAAATTTTTTAGGATTTCGCAAAAACTGGTCATCTTGTTCCTGATTACAAACCGAGTCTCCAGTATGAATTGTGGCGGTTGATTAAATTTCACTTTATATTTGAAGTTAAGTGTCAAGTGTTAACGAGTGAAATTTAACAAGAAACAAATAACAATGTGTTGGGAAACTAGACGCTTGGTGTAAGCTTGAGCGGCAAATCCAGACTATTTTGTTTGCATGCAGTACGCAGGTGTGCGACTGAAGACAGATATACTGTGCGAGTGAGAGGGGATGATGATGGGTGCCATCTAAGATTCCTTTCTTTATTGCTCCGGGTTATACTAAAAAATTGGGCATATGGCGATACCATATTGCATTGGTAAAATTGTGTACCTATAGAGTCTGCTGGGTAAATAAAATTGCCTATGTAGTAGGGACACATTGTTGTATCAGCATTATTCGTCGTTCCCCCCCGATATGTAGCGCTAGGTTGAGTAGCGTTATATGTACTTATAATAATATACGACGTAACTATTCGTAAATATGTGTCTTATTGGCTACTGCCTGCAACCTTCTAAATAGAGTATTATTAACATTGAAATAACCGTTAATTGTTGACTCCAACGTGGTCCAATAGCAGAATTCATAGCATACACAAAAAATATCCCTTTGCCAAAGCACCAATAAATAGTCAAGCCATACAGGAAGCGCTACTAAAAAGTGCGCACCACCATATATATCATAATACTATTCTTCGGGGCACTGAGATATAGACACTTCTTTTGATATATATCCTTAGCAGATATGTCATGCACTATGGTCACACCATTTCGTTTTGTTTTTTGATACAAAAAATTAATGTGGCCAAAAGCTGCAAGAAAGAGATCGCACATAGCGTGAGAGTGAGAGGAAATGTATACGTCGTGTGTCATGGGATTTTTAGGGTTCCTTAACCAACGGGACCCTATAACTAAGACTCCACTGTCCGTCTGTCTGTCTGTCTGTCCGTCTGTCACCAGGCTGTATCTCATAAACCGTGACAGTTAGATAGTTGAAATTTTTACAGATGATGTATTTCTGTTGCCGCTATAACAACAAATACTAAATATCAGAATAAAATAAATATCTAAGAGGGCTCCCATACAGCAGACATGTTTTTTTGTCGTTTTTATAGATAATGGTACGAGACCCTTCGTGCGCGAGTCCAACTCGCACTTGGCCAGTTTTTTTGTATAGCTTCTCTTGATTCGTCGCTTCAGATGGTGCAGTTGGCACTACATATTGTTGAATTGGCAGGCAAGCCTGCTTAGAGCACTCAACCTTTGAATACTCATCAACGTTTTACGTCACTGGCAGAATAGTCGACATCGGTTGCATTTGCCAAAATAAAAATTTAATTGAATTGAACGGTCTACGTAATGTTTGACTGCCGGACTTTTTTTGACAAATGTGAGCAAATGATGAGTTCTAGCATAGACTAAATATTACTACGTATACTTAGACTATGGTATACCTATCATTTTAATCTTATTTATATATATCATAAATTAAATAAACCTTAAATTTAGTTCATGTACATTTATTATTTTATTTATTATTAAATTTGACGTGTAAAAAGTGTATTATGTATACCTATTTTGCAAAATAAACTATTTGAATTTGAATTTGAAGGTTTAATGTTTACCTTATACCTTGCGAAGGGCTTCTACTTCTAAGCCCAACACATTTAAGAAACCAGCACCGCTGAGGTTTTAGAGTTCAAATCCTCGTTTAATTTTTTTGACTTTTTGATTATCGGCATTAGGAAATTTACCAAAATCTCTCAACAAAAGTCAAAAATAGGTCCGACAACGAGCGAAGCGAGGAGGAGCGTGTTAGCTTTACATTTAAGATAAAATATGGAGCCGAGCGAATCGGAGCGGAGCGAGGCGACGTCTCTAGTTTTAACAGATATATACAAAAAAACCTTATCATCATCTTATCATCACAAAAAAATACTTATATCATTCCCTCTCACAAATTTCCATATGTTGTCTTTTTCTATCAGCTTTATGCTGCTTTATATTCCTGTCTGAGACCAGGCATGGAACATTTCACATAAAAATCATATTAAATGCGTTTTCATATGTAAAAATCACAGAGCAAGCAAGCGAGTATGGAAGAATCGTACGGAACATAGAAATCTGGATAAATATTTACAATCATGACATTTAAGTTGGTTCCCAATATTGCAAAATATACTGCGCTTATTCTCTCAAATATCCGAAGTGTAATAAACTGCACGCAGTAATGTATTGTAAAACTCATAGAAATACGATTCGCTGCGCTTAAAAGACGTCCATAACATGTAAAAGAGATGTCCTACCTTTATGAACACCTTGTAAGAGAGAAAGAGATACACAACAAAGAACTGCTGTGTCAATGTTTTTTCGAGTAAGTGCCCATAGCTACCCGCTTGCTTCGGTGTGATTGTGGATTTTATAATAATATTTAAATAACACGTAACTAAGTTGATAAATAGTGATTGGTTTATCTGGTGCAGTGAGTAATTGTGATGTGACAAGGAGAAATAAACCAAATAATTACACATTTCACAGGTAAATATGATTTTGTCATTAGAATGTTTTGAACCACATTTGCCCAATTTGTCGTATTAATCAGCCCAACAAAAAGATTTTATAGTAACGTATTGATTTTCTGCGTTATATTTAGTATGTATTATGCAGCATTGTCCAAAATATTGAGTAAAATAGTAATGTCATAGTAATTTTTTGGTATCATTTTCTCTACTACATTGTACTTACCTTGTACTTATCTATTAAATTCTAAATCTATGGTAAAACTAACGATTTGTCCAGCATCATGGTACAGCCGCAGTGGCAGTCGGTTGCGTGTGACTCACGTCTTACGGAAGGAAGAGCAATTGATAGCGTTTTAAGAGATTTCTATGGTACAGAATGAATCTACAGCGGGCGTGTTAGAAAGAGCAAAAAATATTTTGCTGATTCGTCGTTACACGAAAAAACATGTATGACGGATTGGTGAACTTTGTTCTTTAAAGAATAAACCTTAAACGCAGATACTTACATAAAGTGTACATTTTCTTGGGCACTTATTTAAAGAGGCATTTATATATAGTAGTTGTGGTAAGTTAAAAAAACTGGTCAAGTGTGAGTCGGACTCGTGCACGAAGGGTTCCGTACCATTATCTATAAAAACGGCAAAAAAAAATACATACCTATTTATTTTATTCTGATTTTTAGTATTTGTTGTTATAGCGGTGCTAGAGTCTGCATTTTGAATAGCATGATAAGAGAGTTTAGCGGAATATTGCAAATTATTAATGTATCCACAATTTCGTGATGGACTTCCGCATAGTAACGCCTTATGCGATAAATTTCATTTAATAAATACTGAGCAGTGAAATAACTAAATGGGCAGTTACGAGTGGGCAGTTGAAAAATCGGAATTAGTCGGTAAGAAATCTTATTCTAAACAATTCTATAAACAATGAGGTGGTAAAATGTATTCCTCGTATATTCAGCGTGTAACGTAAAAAATGCGCCAAGTGCGAGTTGGAGTCGCACACGGAGGGTTCCGGAATTGAATGCATATAGCCGCAAATATAATTTTGTTTTACATAGTGCTTCTATAAAAAAGTATGAAAACCAAAGTTAACTTAAAAGGCAATCAAAATTAAAATGAAAAAATTGTATATATCACATATCTCAAAAACTACCTGACGGATCTTGTTCAAACTAATTTTTGTTTAAAGTACTCTTTAGGATCTACAAACTGGTTTTTATTACGGCGACCAGCCGTAACGCAGAAAAGAGCACGACTTACCATAAAACGTGCAGGAGAGCTGATATTTCTAAAAATCAATGAAGCATTTTATAGTACATAGGTAAATAAAACAAGAAACAAAAAGAAAAAAGTAAATAATTTATTTAGTGCATAAAATATTGCACTTATTAAAAAAAATAAAAACGCCAAAATTGATTTATTTTTACACTGCAACCCGAAACCTGATTAAGTATGATTAATCAAAAATATATAGCACATTTAAGTAGCTCCTAAATCTGGCCTCTTTTCCGATTCTTATCAAAATTTACACTTTATTTTTAGTAGCAAACGGTAACAACTGTAGCAAGTGTGACATTAGGCTATTACACATGAGAAATCATTGTCTGTGAAATTTCACATTTGAAATCACTGTGAAAAATAATAATAATTTCATCAAATGAAAATTAAATGTAGCAACCATTTCCAGGGTGTCCCATAATAAGCGAATCAAATTGTTATGGGAGGTAGCTTAGTCCAATTCCTATCAAATAAAATAAACATAGGTGAAACAAAAGTTCGATGGTTTTTGAGTTAATTAACTTTTTCAAAAAAATTTGAAAACATCTTCCCGTCCCTGTTTTTTTTTGCTGTCATTACTTTATTTTTCAGTTAAGAATTTTTTTATTTTCAGAATATTATTTAAAAATAACTATTTTATGAATTGGCTACCAAACATTTTAGAAAAGTTACACCAAATTCAAATGGCAAGACTTTGTTTTCACTTCTTGTGTAAATTCGAAAAAAATCTTTAAACTTTGGATTTCTGTGATGAAAAAAAAAGTATGGAGTGGGAATGATAAACTATTTTAAAAACTTGCTCATTTAATGTTCTTTTTAGAAATGTAAGATATGTGACCATTTTCATAAGAATAAGCCTATTTATTAACCTTGATCAACGGCAGGAATGGATATTTAAAAAATATTATCCATAATTTGAACTAAAAATCTTATTTACACTATCACATCGACGTTCTAACCGTTCTTTTGACTATTTATCTAAGAACAGTTAAAAAATAAACAAGGACATCAACAGCGTGATGTATAGCTGTCTCGTTTTAACATGAAGCTAGCTGCCATGCCACCACTAATTTGCCATTGTTGTTTTTTTGCGCACTCACTTGTCGCTCAGTGCAACACTTTACCTACTGTGCTACACTCGTGTACTATCACTGCTTCCGTATTGCGATATTCCAACGAACCTGGCTTTAATTTGGACTTTGCTGTGCTCTTGATTTGGTATCTTGTGAAGTGTACGACTTGGCGCTTCTCGGGACTTGTTTTGCTTGTGAATTGGATCATTGTGTTTGTGATTTGTTGCATCATGGCAAATCATCAAGACCATCCATTTACCCATCATGAGTATGCAGATATGCATTTGATTTATGGAGAAACCAGACATTTCGACGAAATACGTGGAAGTATCACATACTCTGCTAGACAAGCTGCAAGGATTTATGCTGATCGTTATCCAAACCGACAACACCCACAATATGAGATTTTTAAGGGTTGACAAAGCCTTCAGAGAAGGAAGAAATCCAGGCAGACACGGTGGTGAGGGTAGACCTGTAGAGGTTGACGATGAGGAAGTTCTCTTACAAATTGAAGACGATCCATCAACTTCTTGTCGGCGCATCGAACAAACTACGGGAATACCGAAATCCACTGTGCATAGAGTACTCAAACGATATCAATATCATCCTTACCATGTTACGCGTGTACAAGCACTTCTGACACGCGATTATGCGAAGCGCGTGGTATTTTGCCAACGAATGCTACGCAAACACCAAGAAGACCCGGATTTTTTTAATCACGTATTGTGGAGTGATGAGTCCGCCTGCAGGAAAGATGGCTACATCAATTTGCATAATCTCCACAGTTGGCAGATGGTCAATCCGCATGAAAAGAAGGAAGACCATTCACAGTACCAATTTAAAATAAACATGTGGGCCGGAATTTACAACTGTCGAATCGTGGGCCCAGTAGAACTGCCCTCATTTCTGAATGGACAAAATTACTTGGAATTTCTGCAAAATACTTTGCCAGTTTTGTTAGAAGACGAGTCACTTCAAGCCCGAGCACAAATGTGGCTGCAAAATGACGGGTGTCCGGCTCATTATGCTGTTCAAGTAAGATCTCATCTCAACGAAGCATACCCCAGCCGTTGGATTGGCAGACTAGGCCCCATTCTGTGGCCACCAAGGTCGCCAGACCTTAATCCACTCGACTTCTTCTACTGGGGCTGTTTAAAGGATCGAGTGTACGCAAAGCCCATTCACAATGAGGGAGAACTACGCGAACGGGTGACACAAGCCGCCAGAAGCATATCGGCACTCAGCCTGCGCCGACTAAAACGAAATTTTTTGAAAAGGTGTCGTTTATGCATTCGCACAGGCGGGCGTCAGTTCAAACATTTGTTATAAGGAGATATTCTTAAAAAAAATTGTATCACTTTTTCTTGTCGGTATACACTTTTTTATAATAAAAAAAATAATCACTTCTTCACATTGTTTTAATTAAAACTCAACAATTTTTACTTTTATAGCATTTTAGTTCAAATTATGGAAAGTAAATATTTTTAAAAATCCATTCCAGCCGGTGGTCAAGGCCAATAACTAGTCTCGCCCTTATGAAAGTGGTCAAATGTTATACATTTTTGGAAATAACATTAAATGAGCAAGTTTTCAAAATAGTTTATCATTCCCAATCCATACTTTTTTTTTCATCACAGAGATCCAAAGTTTAAAGATTTTTTTCGAATTTACACAAGAAGTGAAAACGAAGTCTTGCCATTTAAATTTAGTGTAACTTTTCTAAAATGTTTGGTAGCCAATTCATGAAATAGTTATTTTTAAATAATATTCTGAAAATAAAAAAATTCTTAACTGAAAAATAAAGTAATGACAGCAAAAAAAACAGGGACGGGAAGATGTTTTCAAATTTTTTTGAAAAAGTTAATTAACTCAAAAACCATCGAACTTTTGTTTCACCTATGTTTATTTTATTTGATAGGAATTAGACTAAGCTACCTCCCATAACAATTTGATTCGCTTATTATGGGACACCCTGTATATCATTTATTGGAATGAGGGGTTTTCAAAGTCAAATTAAAAAAGAAAAAGTAGTACCGAACGACTCGATAGATGGTGCAGCTTGTACTAAAAGTGTCAATAAATGTGTTTCTGGCAACACTAGATTCTTTTGATATAATCCATGTCTCACATGTATTATTGTTAAGATCCATTGTTCTTTCCGTAATGAATTCTTAGGGAAACTGTGTGTTCCTATATTTTTACAATTAGCCACAACGCATGGGCTAACCATGTTGAAAGTTGAACGAAACACCAAGTAGAAAACAACACCATATAAACACAACAAAATAAGAGAACGGTGTTGTTGGGTTTGACACTTGACTTGAAAATTTTCAGCCTACAAAATATTGCTGCCCACAGATTAAAAAATAATCTTTGTTTTTTGACACTTGAAAGCAGGGTAACGCCATCTATGTTTAACTCTGAAAGCTTGACCATGGTCAATCTGGAAAACCGCTCATTACGAAATTTAAACAAAATTCAAAAGAAGGTGCGACAACGATTGAAGCGTAGTAGAGTGAGGATGAGCATGTCAGGTTTATATTTAAATAAATCAAGGAACCTAGCGGACCGGAGAGAAGCGGTGTGACCCCCTTAGTATTTTTTGTACATTGTGTCCTTCGTAAGAGTGCACATCCAAATGACCCTATTTTATCGACAAAAAAATGGAAAAACAGAAACTGTCAGACTTTACAACCTGTCGCGGCATATCGGCTTGGAGCGGTGCTTGCGTCACGTTAGCGCCACAGAACACTTTGTCAGCGCGTACTGGCCGGCGCGCGTTGCGACGCAGCGCCCCGACGCGATCCCAGCTACTAACGACTGAACTCTACTTTACTTAGACGGCGGCGTATAGAGCACGCGTCTCTGTTGTGTGCTCGAATCGGAGCGTTTATAGGTACATTCCCTATTGTTCTTGTTTATACCGAGTACGGTCATCAGATTACAATAAGGGTACGTTTCGAAACGTGTGATTATCACTCGGAGCGATGTGAATTTTACCCTGCAGCGTTCAAAAATCGACCCGAGTGAAACAGAGGGTAAACGTCTGTTACCTGACAGTTCCGCTTAGTGTTTTGAAACGCTTTCGAGAAATGTAAATATCGCACTGATAAGTGCGATTTCTAACTCTGTCTGGGTACCGATAAAATTCACCTGACAGATGTCATTTCGGAGTTTTCTCGGGATGCGGATAAAATTTGAAAATAGAATTCAACATTTCCGTACGAATTTGGTGAACATTTTTCGAAACTGCTTCGACAGGATTATGGCTTGCAAATGCAAAGGTTGCAATGCTATCCATATCAATAGCATTAGGTATCGGTTCAATTCCTTTTTTATTAGGTTTTTTACTTTATTTATTTATTTTAATTTAAGTTTATGTACATATTTACTTGACGTGTGTTACTCCAGACCGTTCCAAAACGCTTTTCTCACGGGAATCACTCGCAAGCGTTTCAAAACCAGTTTTTTTTTTCTATTTCTAGTATATAGCTCTGTCTCTTTCTAAAAAACGAGTGAAATTTCACACGTAGATTACACGTTTTGAAACGTAGCCTAAACTACTGTTTTCCACAACAAACACCCTCGATTCGGTCACGACTCTATCACCTGCAGTAAGTTTAATTTTAAGTTTCATAGGATTTGTGAAGAAAAATGAAAAAACCAACCGATTGGGAATTTTCCCCGAAAAACACCGGGAATTTTCCCAAATGGGAATTAACCCGTGAATTTTTCCGATGGGAATTTTCCCACACCCATTTCTAGTCACGACCCTCAACAAACATCAAAAAACGTCAAAAATGTTTGACGTTTCTTGGTATCTTTGATTCACCGAAACTTGTGTTTTTTTGGTGGTAAATTGTGGTTTATATTGATTTCATAACCTCTCCCTATAAATCTGTATACTTATACCTTATACAGTGTACATCACAGAGTACTATATATTATATAGGACAGTCCTCAGAATAAGGAATACAAAAAGAAGCCTGACTAAAATAAGAACTGGGCATTAGCCATTGTACTCATCTAACGTAAATTACTCCTGTGTACGAGTGAATGAAACGACGAACCGCACTTACTTTATCTTTTTTCCTAGTGTGTCACTAGCCCTGCGGTCCGTAATAGAATTACAATGGATCATAAGCCATTCACTTCATACTTTCGTAATCGATTTTAGCGATATTATTCTATTTCGGAACGCAGGATATATATTGAACCAAACAAATGTCAGATGGATGTAATTTGGATGTATTTTAAAAATTATAACACCATCAAATTAAATATGTCTCATCATTGTATCGTTGTGTTGTATTATCGTACGTTGCGTGCATCACATCTTAATTTGGTGGCATCGCAATGTCTATTGCATTTTGCGAAAGTTTACAGCTTCAGCGAGAGAAATTAAATATTTTGGTGCTCTTCCTCTCAAAATTCGTGAAAGTGTGATTTATTATTGTTTGTGTTGATTGTTTTTTTAACATTGTAATAAAATGTCTTGTGCGATTGAAGGCTGTAAATCGCATACAGGAAGAAAAGAAAACAACAATGAAGCAATATCATTTCATCGGTGAGTTCTGATAGTTTTTATGTTAATAAGTTGCAGGATCATACCTAAAACTCAGTAACAATAATAGTAGTTCTTGTAAATCATACTCGTGTTCAATTCTACACCGATATTTGCCTGTTTTGTATACATTTCTGTCGACTACGAGAGGTTATGTTTTTTCGTATAGTGATGTACTAAAGTCCGTGTGGCAAACTATCGAACATTGGTTCCCGCGGCAGCCGTGCATAAAGGATAATAGATTAATGAGAGGTTTTCTTTTTGAGTATTAAAAAAAAACATAGTTTCCCAGAACTCTGTAGATGGTGTTGAACTGACTACGTTGCTAGGTGCCAAAGCCAAAACGATTGAAAAAAAAACATTGCGTCACGTCACGTCACGTCACATACGCTCGTTGGTTGATGACATGTGTGCTGAGCATATTATGTGCAAATGCTTTGTTATGGTCCGTCCAGGTTTAAAATGTACCATGGCTTGTACTCATTGCGCTTTACGACTTTCATCTTTAGGAAAAAGATGTATGCCTCCATTTTTATACAAATCCACAAGGCACAGACTTCTCTTCTTTTTCTCTTGGGACATTTTCTTTCTGGCTTAGAAAACTCATAAAAAGACTGCTAATTATTTTTTTCTTTTTCCTTGTTGTTATTATTTATTTATTTTCAAAATGTCATTGTGATGTGATGTGACAATGACATTAATTACTTTTTTATGTACGTTTCGTTTTACGATCTCAAAATTACATCCAAGTGCAATAATCAAAAAATTATGTGACGTTCCGTTCCTTGCAGTAACTTACCAAGTTCAGCGCCATCTATCCAGCGACTAGGGAAGAGTAAAAAAAAAAAAGAAAAGAAAATCCCTCATTGCAGCGCGAGTTAAAAGAAAAATAATGCCGAATAAATATCGCTATATTTTTTGTTACAGATTTCCAAAAAGGGAAGAATTAAAAAGTGAATGGCTTAGACGAATAATTTGACCAAATTGGGCAATTAAAAAAAGCGGTCATATTTGTTCGAAACACTTTACGTCGGATTCTTTTAGACCAAACGAAAATTTAAAATGGAGACTTTTAAAAGCAGATGCCTTACCAACGTTATATTTACCAGATACAGACACATTGGTAACCTTTAAATAATTATGTATAATTGCATTATCAATCTTGTTTGTAGGTACGTGCTTGTACTATACTATAGTATATTAACTCGATAATTTTTCAATTTTAGGCAACAGAACCAGTACCTATGGATGTCTGTGGTTTAGAAAAGTGCATACTTCTATGTTCGCAAATCGTTCTGAAAGGCCTGTTCGTTCACGTTACTGCCGTGATCGACTTCACGAAGAAATTCCGCAGATCAAGACATTTTCGTACTTAGTGGTTGACAATAAAAGTACTTTGACAGGGTAGTTCTATCGTGAAATGAATTTTGGGAATGCTTATTGACTTGAACTGCGCATAATTTGATTTCTTATTACAGGTTATTAGGTATTTTAATCGTTCATTATTTGTTATTAGTTTTTATTCAAGATAAGTTGATAGAAATAAAAAAAAATGAAATTACCTCTGTAGTAATTGCGCTGTCATCGCTCATCATTGACATAATATTATTATTACGAATCCTATAAGTCTATGATTATTATGATTTCTATTGTTGCGATTAATTCCTTCTTCCTTGATTGAACAAAGACGCGACATCAACGAACATCTATTTGATTGAGTTAAGAGGCGACTTAAAAAGTATCCACTTAAATAGTTTACGGTTGTATCTCTGATACAAGCTACAGCATTTTTTGTACTAGAAACAAGCACAATTTTGGACTTAACTTATGTACCTACCTGCCTACGATATAGTAATTTGTACTTAATAAAAAATATTATGCTAAACGAAAGATATCCTTTTATTAATTCCTTATTTACACAATATAACATGTGTCCCACTGGGGTAGACAGAGACCACTTTGCTATTAATTCTCTTGGCCTCCTTCCAAAGCAAGAGGATGTCACCAGAAAGGTCGGTGCCTCCTGCATTCTCTTTTTTTTCACACTTTGATACGATATGATGTGTGGTAAGGAGATTGGTCGCGGTTCATTTCGATTTGGTTTATTTATCGTAGTCAAAAATTTACATTGTTACATCACTAGCAAAGCAACGAACTAGTGACAACCTACCTAATTAAGAACAAACTAATACATATCCATCTCTCTCTAACGCACTAAAATGTCGTAAGAAAATCAAGGATAGGTGTCTTTCTCCGCGTATTATTTTAGCCAGGTTTCTATTTGTATTCCTTATTCTGAGTGCCACACAGTGTGTCCACTCGAGTGTTCAAATAAGTGTACACATGTCTGGCGCCGGCTTGAGGGACAGTCTCAGACCAATATTTTGGTCTGTTATTTATTGGTCTGAGAAGGTCTGAGACTCAGACAAATAAACCAATAGACAAAGTCTTGGTGCCGTCAAAACGTACTACCCAAAACTTCATTTAGACTCCTAATGACTCCTGTCCAAGTCACCAAATTATAATGTACTGTTACTTTTCTTACGTGGCAACATTGGCAATCCTTTGTAATTTGTTCGCGTTATAGCTTGTGTTTACGTTAGGAAGTAAGTCGGCAGATTTTTAAACAAAATTTTATTTAAGTTGTGTTTTGCTGCGAATTATCGTATGGAAAAGGGTTGAAGATACAAGGACAATGTCCTGCTACGTGCGTGGTTGCAGATCCCATTCGGGGAATAAAGAAAACTCGAACAGCAATATCAGTTTTCACAAGTAAGTAAAAAGTGATGTTTTCCGAGTAAATGAACCATAAAATGGAATTCCATCAAGAAAGACAACATTTTACGACGTGTCGTTTTCATATAGTAACGTAAATATAGCTTTTAGAATAAAAGTAAATCCTAAAATCATTAAAATAATTAAATCCGTTTTGAGGTTATTAGTGAAGTGAAAACAGTTGTCGGTAATTTTACTGATTTTGTGCTAATATGAAGTATTGATTCAGCTTATTTTACTTAAGGTTCCCCAAAAATGAAGACATTCGTAAACGATGGTTTGTTGCTATTAGCCGGAGTTGGAAACAGCACAAAACTAATTGGAAAGTGTGCTCAAGGCACTTCAATCCAGAGTGCTTTCTGAAAAGAACTATTGCGACCATGCTTAAAAGTTCAAACTCGGCACTCGCAACAAAAATAAACTTTGCTCTCTTGTTGCACAAATTTTAATGCTTATTTTACTACTATCTGTTTAAAAATGACCAATAAGTGATGTGTTTAATTCTAGGATTTGAGGACTGCAATGGAACCATCAAAAGCTGGCTTTGTAGTGCGTAAATTGAAAAAGTTCTTGCATTGAAAAAAAATTCTCCAAGCCCTGGAAGGACCTGCTAACAGCATGCCTCTAATGAGTGTAAAAGACAGAGGAGGGCTGACTAAGCCATCAAAAAGCATTAAAAAACTCTGCCAAACAGCAGAGAAAATCCTGAGAGAGTTTGAGGCTGTAGTTACAAAAAAAAGTGTAGGAAAACCACAGTACTTCACATTTATGATAAACACATGACCATTCGTTGGATAACTCCGTGTTCGACACGTATTTGAAACTTAGAATACATCACATGACGAAGGAAATTACTGCACCCATCGAAAATATACGCTCATTTCTGACGAAAACAATAATTTTCAAAGGTCAATAAATACGTTTATTTTTGGCTGCTTTGTAAATCTTAATGACATGTGAAAATCAATCGTACTCACTGGAGAAAATTGAGAAATTGAACAACCATTAAGTTTGAAAAAAATTAAGCTTCTCATTAAAACGATTCAATTATGCATTTTGTATGCGAAGGTCAATATGTTTTTTTTATTTTTGATGTTTTTATATAATAATATGTAAAACAGTAATTCTGGAGTTTGCAACAAATTGTTTCTTTTATCCTCTGATTATTTTTCTGAGTTTTATTATTATTATCATTATTTCACGATTGTTTGAGAGGGATCCTTTTGAGTGTTAAGGAGGCTAGTTTTCATGGCGGCGCCTTCCTCTCAAAATATGTATTTTTAGTGGGAGTGGGACCATGTGTGTGTGGATGTATGTATGTAAACGTGGTATTCTTAGTTTCGAAAATAAAGTTGATTATTTCATTCCATAAATATTTGGCAGGTTTCTCAATTTCATATATTATTTTAGCTACTCCCATAATACAATAAGGTAATTGCATCATCAAAATCAGTTTTATAAGTACCTACACTGTTTATCTGATAATATTACATTATAACACCGTGATTCCGCGCTGCTATTGACCCAATTTAGTGCAACACCGCTAGAGAGCCAATCAACAACAGCGACGAGAAATAAGTCCCGACCTTATTTCTCAAGCCACGCCTATCCTAGTTGCTTCTAATTGGTACTCAAGGCAGCATTACCGGTCGATGAACTCGGGATTCATGAACAAGTGTTCTTCTCATTTTCCGTGAAATTGTTAGTTGAAAATATGATTAAAATACGATATTTTTGATGCTCATAGATTAAGTATTGTGTCCAACTGAACATAAATAGACATTTCGACACTTGTGCAAAACTATTACGAAACTCACTTAGTTCGTTTCGTTAACAAGCACTCGTGTCCCAATGACTTAAATTATGTTACAGTTGCACAAAATACTATGATAATCTAGTTCTTTAACTGTACAACAAGTATTTATTAGGCTTTTTTTATCCAAATCGATATCGATAAAGTCTGTAAACCGGTAGTCTGGTACATGCCTAGTTGCAAGCGTTTGAAAGATAGGGCTGTAGCCGGCTTGAAATCAACGTACTGAGAAAAATACTGCCATCTTGTTTTTTCATACGGAGAGTTGTATATGTGAAAGTAGCATAGCTTTACCATTCTAGGTTTCTGCTTAATTAGATCTTGTCTATTGGTTTATTGGTCTGAGGTCTGAGAGGACAGTTCAGTCACAGAATAAACAATACTGTGGTTCAGTTACTATCCCTGCGGTCCGAAATAGAATTTCAATGGATTAAAAATCAAAAATCAAAAAAAAATATCAAAAGCCATTCCTTCAACCTCAGAATAAGGAATACAAATAGAAGCCTGGCTAAAATAAGAACTGGGCATTAGCCATTGTACTCATCTAACGTAAATTACTCCTGTGTACGAGTGAATGAAACACCGGACCGCACTTACTTTATATTTTTTCCTGGTGTGTCACTAGATTGAACCAAGCAAATGTCAGTTGGATGTAATTTGGATGTATTTTAAAAATTATAATACCATCAAATTAAATACGTCTCATCATTGTATCGTTTTGTTGTAACATCGTTCGTTGCGTGCATCACATCTTAATTTGGTGGCATCGAAATTTCTATTGCATTTTGCGAAAGTTTACAGCTTCACCGAGAGAAATTAAATATTTTGGTGCTCTTCCTCTCAAAATTCGTGAAAGTGTGATTTATTATTGTTTGTGTTGATTGTTTTTTTAACATTGTAATAAAATG
Source organism: Ypsolopha sequella (assembly GCA_934047225.1). Lineage (NCBI taxonomy): Eukaryota > Metazoa > Arthropoda > Insecta > Lepidoptera > Ypsolophidae > Ypsolopha > Ypsolopha sequella. The sequence goes on from OW203996.1 coordinate 19,870,935, forward strand.
TCTTGTGCGATTGAAGGCTGTAAATCGCATACAGGAAGAAAAGAAAACAACAATGAAGCAATATCATTTCATCGGTGAGTTCTGATAGTTTTTATGTTAATAAGTTGCAGGATCATACCTAAAACTCAGTAACAATAATAGTAGTTCTTGTAAATCATACTCGTGTTCAATTCTACACCGATATTTGCCTGTTTTATATAGATTTTCTGCCGACTATGAGAGGTTATGTTTTGTCGCATAGTGATGTACTAAAGTCCGTGTGGCGAACTATCGAACATTGGTTCCCGCGGCAGCCGTGCATAAAGGATAAGCGCGAGTTAAAAGAAAAATAATGCCGAATAAATATCGCTATATTTTTTTGTTACAGATTTCCAAAAAGGAAAGAATTAAAAAGTGAATGGCTTAGACGAATAATTTGACCAAATTGGGCGATTAAAAAAAGCAGTCATATTTGTTCGAAACACTTTACGTCGGATTCTTTTGGACCAAACGAAAATTTAAAATGGAGACGTTTAAAATCAGATGCCTTACCGACGTTATATTTACCAGATACAGACACATTGGTAACCTTTGAATAATTATGTATAATTGCATTATCAATCTTGTTTGTAGGTACGCGCTTGTACTATACTATAGTATATTAACTCGATAATTTTTCAACTGTAGGCAACAGAACCAGTACCTATGGATGTCTGTGGTGTAGAAAAGTGCATACTTTTATGTTCGCAAATCGTTCTGAAAGGCCTGTTCGTTCACGTTACTGCCGTGATCGATTTCACGAAGAAATCCCGCAGATCAAGACATTTTCGTACTTAGTGGTTGACAATAAAAGTACTTTGACAGGGTAGTTCTATCGTGAAATGAATTTTGGGAATGCTTATTGACTTGAACTGCGCATAATTTGATTTCTTAATACAGGTTATTAGGTATTTTAATCGTTCATTATTTGTTATTAGTTATTATTCAAGATAAGTTGATGTTTATTTGATAGAAATAAAAAAATTGAAATTACCTCTGTAGTAATCGCGCTGTCATCGCTCATCATTGACATAATATTATTATTACGAATCCTATAAGTCTATGATTATTATGATTTCTATTGTTGCGATTAATTCCTTCCTCCTTGATTGAACAAAGACGCGACATCAACGAACATCTATTTGATTGAGTTAAGAGGCGACTTAAAAAGTATCCACTTAAATAGTTTACGGTTGTATTTCTGATACAAGCTACAGCATTTTTTGTACTAGAAACAAGCACAATTTTGGACTTAACTTATCTACCTACCTGCCTACGATATAGTAATGTACTTAATAAAAAATATTATGCTAAACGAAAGATATCCTTTTATTAATTCCTTATTTACACAATATAACATGTGTCCCACTGGAGTAGACAGTGACCACTTTGCTATTAATTCTCTTGGCCTCCTTCCAAAGCAAGAGGTTGTCACCAGAAAGGTTTATTTATCGTAGTCAAAAATCGACATTGTTACATCACTAGCAAAGCAACGAACTAGTGACAACCTACCTAATTAAGAAAAAACTAATACATATCCATCTCTCTCTAACGCACTAGAATGTCGTAAGAAAATCAAGGATAGGTGTCTTTCTCCACGTATTATTTTAGCCAGGTTTCTATTTGTATTCCTTATTCTGAGCCTTCAACTTTCGTAATCGATTCTATTTTAGACATGTTATTCTATTTCGGACCGCAGGGTATAGTACGGAGAGAATACTTTCCCTTGCTATCTAATAACACATGCTCTGTGTCAGTGTTGGGAAATGTACAATAATTATTGTATTCTTACAATAATTTAAACATAGCTTTCTCATTATTGTACGCATTTGTACAATATTTTGAGATTTTTTACAATAAAGGTACAATATATTGACAAGTAACTTTAAAATTTTCAAAATGAACGAACCCATCGCTAAATCTTTGACAAAACCCTTTTTGGCTCAACTATATATTTATTATTATTATTATTTATTACTATGTATTTATTCCGTGTCTCTACACAGTACCATTGTACCGGTAATAGGCTGATTGGGCTGCGTTTCCTTTGCTTATACTGGAATGAATTTTAAAACAAAAGTGGAGAATTTGCCTGAGAGAATTTGTGTTCGTCTATAGTATCGGTTTATGTCTATTTCTTTGTAATTTTTTGCCGAGTGTGATATAAACCCATTTTGAAGTGGTAGCTTGATCTGAAGGTGAGCTTCTATTCCGTATGTAACTTCTACCCACACATATTCTTCATTCCAATAGAGGAAATGATGTTTGTAAACTCAGATAAAAACAACTTTCTAACGAAAAAGTAATAATATTACATAGGTACCTATATGTTCAACTGCAGTTTTTTGCTGTGTAATTAATCACATTACTGTTTGTTTAAATTAATTTTCTATACCTGATTAAACAATTGAGAAATTGTAGCTTTTTCTTTTATTTTCAAGTTGTTTCCTCTTGCAAGTAGCACTTGCATTTTTTCAGAGGGGTAATCTGTATCAAAAACTAAGTCAATCCATTAAAGAACTATGCCGAAAAAATACAATAATTCTCCCAAAGGTACAATATATATTTTACAATAAAAGTACAATATATTTTTGCTTGGAAACACCATAATATTGCACCAACTATTTCCCAACACTGCTCTGAGTCCATTAATACATAGACAAGACATACCTACTCTGTGATCAAAACAACAATCCTATTACTATTGTTTTTCTAATTTGTATGTTGTAAATATTACAGATATTACTCAACTCTTTCTCCTGTAACTTGGTCTGTAAAAATAAAAAGTGTATGTAACTCTTATTTGTGGTAAAGTTGGTAAATATTTATTTTCAAAGTTAAAAATATATTTCGAGGTTAAGCATAACATTACAGAATACAACCGCAGATAGGTACTGTGCCGTGCTGTGAGATTGCCATTATTTCAGTGGGTTCCGCGATGGCTGGCGACGGGGCTGGCGGAGGCTCCGGGGGGCAAGTGGCACTCGTTACAGGAGGCTACGATCACACTATCAAGCTCTGGCAGGCTCACAGTGGTGTCTGCTTGCGGACCATGCAGCACCCAGACTCTGTAACTACCATTTTGTATCTATGACCATCTGTTCTTAGGGCACCTCTCCCTGACCAAGAAATGGTACCTCAGCATGCTGTCAGATCTTGTGCTTATCGTTAGGCCTTATACTATGCATCTTGAGTTAAAAGCACTTGTACAGTATTTTCACTATGTTTTCTCCATACCGGTTTCAGATTTTACACCATTAAAATACATTTCATTGACTCCAGGCACTTTTAATGGTATAAAAGGCAGGCAGGCTTTAATGGTGTAAAGTCCGAAACCGGTTGGGAGAAAACATAAATCATAAAGTGCAACTACTGTACAAGTGCTTTTAACTCAAGATGTGTTTCAAGTTTCACCAAGTGCCGACAATCGCAAGTTTAAATTTACGTATACTATGCCATCAACTAAATTTACCTGCTCTGCGTCAGTTCTTCTTCTCTTTGGCTGCTGTATTTTTATTTTTGTAATTCGACATGTATGTTATGACAGTCGTATCAAGTAGTTAAAGGAAAGGCAGATTGCAGAAGTAAATGGAGAGGACTTCACCAACAAAAGCTGTCTATTTTGTTAACTTGAACTGTCGTGAAAGTCCTGGATTGTGCCACTTTATCAACACTAACCAAAAATGACAGTAGAATAAATAATATTTTATAGCACACCGTGCGTAAAATGTCCGCTTTACGCACGCTGCGCGTGCGTAAAGTCGGCATTTTCCGCACTTGTGCTATAAAAAATTATACGAAACTCGTGCGAGAAACTTTTTCTCGACTTGTGTGATTGCAGCAAACTCCTTCGGCTCGTGCCGCAAACTCACACTCGTCAGAAAACGTTTCATCACTCTCGTATCGTAATGTACTATATAGAAACAGATTTTATAATAGAAGTAGGTTCTGGCACATGCATAAAGATAGCAAAGACAGTTAGATGTTGAGTAGGAAATGCTATCCTGCATTCATAGGATCCTGCACTATTTTTGCGGGATCAGTAATGAGGAATCTGCGGCACTGAAAAAATTAAATTGTTGACCTAATTATGAATAATTTGACTAGTTGTAAATAATTTTATTAATTATGAATCAAAAAGTATAAATTTGACTTATAATTTGTCTTTTATTTCATATAAACAACTTATAATTTCATGAACATAACTACTTATAACAAAAAGTTAGATCTTTTTTACAGTCTCGCGGGTACGTGATTGATGACCTTACAAGAATATTTAGGAATATTTCATACATTTTATAGTCATCAATATCTGGCTTTAGTTGCTCAACCTTGCAAGTTTTATTATGGGACAAACAAAATTGAAGACTGTTATTGAGAGTATACAATAACTACAAAAATGCTACCTACGTAAAAATTATGGAACACATTTGTTCGTTGTATTGCTTAGTGCCCCGGGAGCAAAGTGCAAGCCACACGGTGAGCTAAGCTAAGGTGTGGCTTGCACTTTACATTAGGGCACTACAATTTTCAAATGATAACTACAACAATGCCTCTTGCCAATTGTAATTGCCTAAAATTTCAATAAACATTTGTTTATGAACTGAATAAATAATAAAAAAAGGATTTTTTTTTGGTTTCACTCTTATTATTTCATTTTCGAACAGTAATTTGTCCCGTTACAATGTAAAAGATATTTCATTGCTATTGCAGCAAGTGAATGCCCTGGACATAACACCGGATGGTCAGATGGTGGCAGCCTGTGGGTACCAGCACATCAGGATGTATGACCTGGCTAGTGCCAATCCCGACCCCGTTCTCAACTTTGACAGCCAAGACGGAGTAGCCAAGAATGTCTCTAGAGTTGGATTCCAAGTATGTTTTTTGAATAACAAAGTTAAAATCAACCTGTAACTTTTTGTCTTCTTAGTAATAAATATCAAAAAAGATATAAAAATGGAGTACCTACTTACTCATTATTGTAATGTGAATGTGATGGTCCATTACCTGATCAATAACATCACATAAAAAAAGCTACTTTCTGAAATTTTTATAGACCAATCCCCGGTTTCTGAAAGGCCAATCAATGTTAACAGTAGATTAAAAAATAATTATCTGAGGATTAAGCCAGAAAAAGTGGGAATTTTACATTGAAGTAAAAAATTAACTAAGTTAATTATTGATTCATCACTATTCAGACTTCATATATGCTTTATTTTCACCGTTATTTGTGGTTAAAGTTTTTTTAATCTACTGTTAACTTTGATTGGCCTTTCAGAAACCGGGGGATAATTTGGTATAAAATATTTACTATGTTTGGACAGGAACAAGGTAATTGGATGTACACAGGAGGAGAGGACTGCTCAGCTAGAATATGGGATTTGAGGTAACATTTTATATACTCTGTCTCAGTTTAAAATAAAAATCACAAAGTAATAATAATAATGTATCTTTTTATTTCCAGATCTCATCAACTTCAATGCCAAAGAATATTCCAAGTTCCTGCACCAGTGAATGCTGTGTGCCTTCATCCAGACCAGACACAAATCATGGTTGGAGATCAAAGTGGCATCATTCACTTGTGGGACCTGAGGACTGACCAGAATGAACAGCTAGTTAGTATTCAAATACTTATTGAACACTAGCTTCTGCCCGCGGCTTCGCCCTCGTGGCCTACAGGACACAAATGACGTATTTTTTATTCAAAAACGAACATAAGTACTCTCAAACCCTCTCAATTAAATATACAAACTGACAATATCCCAAACAAAGCTAGCGAGGTCAAAAACGAGCATGTGAGGACGGAGAACTCGCCCGCGAGGCCGAAGGCTTGCTAGGTACTTCCGGCTTCCGCGACGCTGCGAATAACTTTATAAACTAAAAAGTATTATAGTAGGTATGTGCTCAATAAGTTTTTACTTTTAAAGTTCATAGATGATAAAGTTAGTGTAAGTATTTAATATGATCGCGCTGATGTAATCGCGTATTTACCTTCCAGTCACATCAGACCCTGGTCTTTTACCTAATCAATTTTACAAATCAAATAAGCCCAAACTCCAAGGGTCTGCTGTTGTCCATTGAGGAGATCCTGTATTTACCTTCTAGTCCAATCATCAGATCCTGGTCACCATATTTTACAAACACACTCATCAAGACCGACCAAGCCCAAACTCGAGAGGTCTGATGTTGTCCATTTAGGAGTTACCGTATCCACCTTCCAATCCCATGATCTGGCTCTGGTCACTATGTTTTACCAAAGTACTAATAAAGACCAATTAAATAAGCCCAAACTCGAAGGGTCTGCTGTTGTCCGTTAAGGAGATCTCTTATTCACCTTCAGGTCTCATCATCAGACCTTGGTCATCATATTTTACAATAAGCATCAGAATGGACGAACAGGACAGATAAATGTTACATATAGCCTTTTGCCTGCGGCCCACCCGTAACTGCCCCGTTTTCGGTTTGGACGTTATTTTATCAACACCCAGTATAGCCTTTATGTTGAACAGGGTCACTACGATGATAATAAAAAAAAAAACGCATCTAAATCCGTTCAGTGGTTTCTGAGATGTGCGTGAACAAACAGACAGACAGAAAAGAATTCTAAAAATTGCTGATTTGTGTTCTATTACTCTTCTTTATTGACCCCCTTTCTAATTTTATTTAGTTATCTTCAATGTACAGACACACCGGGTTCTACTTTTTTATTATATGTATTGATTTTTATTTAAGTATATGGCTCCCACTACCGCAGTCAAATGGTAAGGTAACAAGATACTATATAACTTTAAACTCTCGCGTTTCGTACACATTATAATATATATAATCGGGTCTACCGCGATCAATTTTTATGAGTGAGTGTTATGTGTGCCGTGCGTGAATTAGATAACAATTAATTTTAAAGACTAAAGTGTTTATGCGGGTAAAAGAAAAATACTTTGGTCGTCACCTGCATCTCATCACTGCGCCTCGCCATACTTGCCAGTTTCCCGTAGACCACGAGACATGCAACTGTCTCGAAACGTCGGGTGTCCCCTTTTCGTAAAAAAGATAAAAATTTATCGCGGTAGACCCGATTATATATATTATAATGTGTAACAAGATACTTATTAAAATTAAAACGTCCCGACCCACGTGACATGGTAGGTATCATTACTGGACATTGCAACCTAAACAAGATAGGCAGAGATAGCCCTCTATATAGAGGGTGCCTTTTACACGATGAGACAGTGGAACATGTGCTACTCTACTGCTCTGCAACCGAAGACATGAGACGAAAAGCAGGGATCGCGACGAGCTCCATGTTCCCTTCACTGGACCAGTTTATGTGTCAGAATGCTGAAGCTGTTCGGCTCTACTTTAAGGAGCTGTCCTGGCTGGGCTGACTGACCGGAGGGAAGTGCACACAGTGCTGCCAGATCAGCGCTTTTTTTGACCACTTAGCGCTCAAAATTCGTTATTAGCGCCTAGCGGGAAATCTAGCGCTATTTCGTAATGAGCTTTGTTTCATTACTTTTTGTCACCTTTTCGGAATAATTTTGGGAAATCTAGCGCTATTTTGGAATAAATTTTGTTTCAGCGATGATAATTCTACTTGCTTGATTTCATTTCGTATACAATTTCATTATCTTCTTTTAATAATTCTTACGGTTCTATAAATTACGTATTTTTCAGAAAAAGCTAATCAAATGCAATCAGCTAATCAATCAAACCACCAATATACAACATATAAATAGCGCTTCTTCTGGCACTTTATATAAAAATTAAGTTTAGCGGAATCTGGCGCTTTTTTACATCGGGGCTAGCAAGCAACACTCGATTGGAGGTGGCAGCCCTAAGTGCACAACATTCAAGATTGCGGAGAATCAGTGCAGGACTCATCGCCCCCACTACGAATTTAGAATGGCTCCCACTATCGTCTAATTTTAGTTTGGTGTAATTGAGAAAAAATACAAGCCATTTGTTTCATCAGAAAAGTTGTTAGTGCTTTTTGACCTGGGATTGGACTCACCGCTATCACATCGGGATATAAAAGTCGGTAGATTAGTGTTAAATTGATATTGGCAACACCTGATCTGATACCCCTTAGGATAAAATGATGTGGAAATTCTTAGATTCCAGAAGCGGAAGCGTCGATCCAGGACATCAGCATCGACCCCGCCGGCAAGCTAATGGCGGCCGTCAACAACAAGGGCAACTGCTACGTTTGGGTGCTGGGCGGGGACCTCACGCTGCCAGTCGCCAAGAAACACATTCACGCGCACAAGAAATACGCCCTCCGATGCAAGTTCAGTCCCGACTCCACGTGAGTCAATACACTGCTTTGTTAGTGTTCCGTAGTACCTAAAAGGTACAAAAGGAACCTTATGGTGAGACTCCGTCCGTCCGTATGTCACAGCCTCATAACTTAACCACCGTTAAGCACCATTAAAGATAAAGACTTGAAATTTGGCACAAACGTAGCATTAATGTGCCCACATATAAAGGTTAAAAAAAATTGAAATTGTTAAAAATATTTCCAAAACAAAAGAGAGAAAAATATAATCCTAAAAATACAATATGGGCATCAAATTGTAGATATTAAAGAGTTGATTGTAAAAATATATATCGTTACTATATTTACTTGCACTGGTTACGAGAAATGTTTGAAAAACCACAAAAAAATGCATGTCCCCCTTTATCTCCAAAACTGGTGGACCGAAAAATATGAAAAAATGCATTGTGTTTACGTAAAGATTTCAGGAAAAACATAGCGATTGAGAAATTCACGAAAAAAAAAAGACAAAATTAAATTTTTCATCCACGATACGGAACCCTAGGTACGCGAGTCTGACTCGCACTTGACCGGTTTTTTATAGTAAATGATTAGCCTAGATCGTGCGCACAAAAGGCCAGTCAAGATTATTGGTGTATAACTTCTATAGATTTTAATACGACGATGTCTTCTACGACGGTGCCTCACTGCCTCCTCGGATGTTATGGGTGGAGGAGTGTGCTCTAGGAAAACGGAGATATCATCTACCGGCCCGCGGATGTTATGGGTGGAGGAGTGTGCTCTGGGAAAACGGAGATATTATCTACTTTCCCGCGGATGTTATGGGTGGAGGAGTGTGCTCTGGGAAAACGGAGATATTATCTACTTTCCCGCGGATGTTATGGGTGGAGGAGTGTGCTCTGGGAAAACGGAGATATTATCTACTTTCCCGCGGATGTTATGGGTGGAGGAGTGTGCTCTGGGAAAACGGAGATATTATTTACTTTCCCGCGGATGTTATGGGTGGAGGAGTGTGCTCTGGGAAAACGGAGATATTATCTACTTTCCCGCGGATGTTATGGGTGGAGGAGTGTGCTCTGGGAAAACGGAGATATCATCTATTGGCCCGCGGATGACTACGTATAAATGATATTTGCGCCACCTCCAATTTCCCCGCCTATGAAAATTGATTTTCGAAAAGTGTTGGATCTTGATCAGTAATCCCCCTTCCATGGGCTCCTTGGAATCTATATAACATTACATAACTTATCTGTTCCAGCATGCTAGTAACGACTAGCGGCGACTGCTCAGCGAAGATCTGGCGCACGAGCGACTGGTCGCTGCTGCGGGAGCTACGGCACGATACGCAGCGCTGGGTGTGGGACGCAGCCTTCAGTGCTGACTGCAGATATGTGTTCACTGGTACGTGAACTCCTCTTCTAAATTACACTCCTTTATGCATAACTAGCTTTTGCCCGCGGCTTCGCCCGCGTTGATTAAGTTTTTGTATAGTCGTATTGAATCTGTATATATTTTTCAGCTCATTATAATAATGAACAGAAAATCACTTCTACTATCCCACAAATTTAAATTACACAGATACAGATTAATGTGAGAATTGACATTGTTTACTTTTCACCAGATTGTCGATATTTGCTTCTATTTTTGTGCTTTGTGCAATCCGCAGACTACCTTCCAGATGTCCATCCGTAATCCTTGTCCTGGTTTTGGATTTTACATTTTTCATCCTTGAAAATAACTGCTCGCATACATTTGATTTTAGAAGTGTTGCTCGTGAATTCATATAAAATAGATGAAAAATTTCCTTAGCCTCTGAGGGCCGCAAAAAATGTCCCGTCGGGCCGCATGCGGCCCGAGGGCCGCTAGTTGAAGACTCTTGCCCTAAAGGGATTCTTGGCTTTGAATTTATAGCCTGTATTAAAATAATAATTTGCAATATTCCGGTAAGCTCTTTTGTCATGTCATGTTATTCAAAATGCAGACTTGAGCACCGCCCGCCGTCCCGCATAAAACATGCATATGCTAGCAGTACGAATATAATCTTAAGGTTAAACGTTAGTAGCTTAGCAAAAAGTGCATAACTTAATTTCGATTTTCTTGTTTATAAATTTAAAATTTAAAAGCATTTTGGTCTGTGGCATTTGACGCCAATAGTTCAGTATTAGTGAGGTTTATAAAACAAGAGTTTAGAATTGTGTACACAATTAGTCATGATCTTCTCAAAACCAACTTAAAATGTTGTTTTAACTTTGTTTGGACAAAATCATGGCTAATAGTGCATTAAATTTCAAACTCATGCTTTATAAAACTCATTAATACTGGCATCAACTGCCACAATACCGAAATGTTTTTCGATTTTTAACTTCTAAACAAGAAAGACAAAGTTAAGTTACTAAGCGACTGACGTTTACCTTAAAAATAAATTTATTGACACATGTTTCGCCTCTAAACGAGGCATCCTCATGCAGTGTTGGGCAAAATGTAATCTATCTAGTAAGTAAATAGATTTTGTAGTGAGTAATCAAGATTACTGATTACATAAAGTCTAGGCAATCATAACAAGTGGGTAGTTAAAATTTCTATTACCAACTTTCAAATATTGTTGAAATTACGATTACGTGATTATTTTTTCAACTACTTAGATTAGCGAACGATCCAATTGGCACGGCCGAGCTTCGAACAACTGATAACTCCCACATGATTTATCGGAACATGTTTTCTGGGTCCCAGCCCAGTGTTTATTGTCAGACAAACACCGAGGCTCGCTTTACAATATGTATAAAAGTTTTAACAGTAAGATGTGGTTGTGTCAGGTTCGTCGGACAGCTACGCGCGGCTGTGGGACGTGGACACTGGCACCCTCGAGCGCGAGTACTGCGGACATCAGAAACCAATCACGGCGCTCGCCTTCCGGGACCAAGTTGTATAATTTGGTATACTAGTTACTAAGAGAAATAGCTTGTCAACTGCGCGGTACAGTACTCCCAAAGTAATAATGCGCATACAAATCTATAGCCGAGCGACCGGACGTACCACGTGACCGTATTGATTGTATAGAAACTGTAAGGAAATACGAACTTTGCCGAATAGTGGCGAAGATTTGTATGTGTATTATTACTTTGGGAGTACAGTACAGGGGTTGGGGGACGGTGTCAGAGAGGACGTCGGCGGTGCGGCGGGAGGGGGCGCGGTCCCCCAACCTCTGTACCGCGTGGGTGCGGTAAACATGAAGTTGAAAAGCTATGTGCTGCAGCTACGAACTCCTATGAAGAGGGGATATTATGTAAAAAACTTTTTTTTAATTTTTTAGTTTTGTCACCGTCATTAACATGGCAGATTTGTACTTGCTCTGTAGTGGCCGCAGTTTCCAAAAACATAGATGGTAAACGCACGCTAAGCTCCAAATCTCCTTTTAAAGTAGCTATAATCAGCCAAGTGCGAGTCAAACTTGCGCACAGAGGGTTCCGTACTACCACACAATAAAAATATTGTATGAGGACTGCCCTTGGATTAAGACATTTAGCATCCTTCATCCCTAAACCATGGTAAATAACAACAACAACAACCATAGCAACAACAAGGCAACTAAAAACAAAGCACTCTAAAATGGTAGCGCCTGACAAACAATTCGGTATCCTCGGAGTACGGAACCCTAATTTTTATTATTTGTTGTTTTACTGTAGAGTATGTACTACAATCTGACCAAAGAAACTTGTATGGTATTCGGTTATTAAGATAGCTGTATCAATAAAATTTATATTATACCATTACACCACAGGGACGCGTTCATAAATTAGGGGTCACGACGGTTCTAAGGCCATCTCTGTCGCACGCGTTAAAAACTGTATACGCTATCCTGTTGTCAGTGTTGGAACCTGACGAGTGTTAATGAATGGCTATCGGGTCACATGTTCATCTAAACTGTAATTTTATTTTTTCTAAATTTGTAACGTTACTTTATAGTACGTTATATTTTTGTATTGCCTTATCGCAAAAAATTAAAACGAGTTTTTTATTATTTCCTCTATTGTGTACCATGCGACAAGGTATTCAAGACCAAATCCGGTCTAGCGAGTCATCTTAGGGCTCTCGATTGAAAAAAAAAATAGTTTCCTATGTGGGCGTACATTTAATGCAAAAATAGTCACTTGAGAGCACATCAGAGAGCTGGTCCTCTAAAAAGGCCGTTTTGCATGAATCACATTATGATTCTGTTCTAATGCAGTCTCTTTTGCACGCGTGAAAAAACTCTGACTCCATCCTACTTTCAAATCATTTTATGATTCACCCAAATCGGCCTTTTTAGATCCCCTGGAAAGCTTAGCTTTGCTTTTTTAGGTGGAAAAAATGAAAGGGCCCTGAAGGGGAACTACCTTAAATCCTTTAGTTAGCTCATTTTACTGAAGGGAAACATTCCTTTATTTTTTAAAAGAAACAAAACTGCATTCAAAGATCTTCTAAAATTTGCTTGTCTCACCCGGGAACTGAACCAACTAAAAATTTAAAAAATAAACCCTCGCTATTTTATTATACGAATCGGCAGGATTATTGTTCAGGATACAAGTTGTCTACTAAACTAAAGTCTTACACTCATCTGTTGTACGAGATACCCATGAAATTGAATATTTATTACAAGTTCTTTATTAACAATACCTAGTACTGTTCACTTGTAAAGTAATAATTATACGCCATTATTACACAATGACAGCACGGAATGAAAGCAAAACAAAACAAAATTTGAATTTCGAACGAAATTTATGGTTCGAACTTCAAATTTGTTGCTCCGCGTTGCAAAAAAAATACGTTCCTTTTTTAAACTTTTCGTCAGTACGCCTAGTGCAAGAAGTAATTGTGCTCTGCATACATTTATTATTACCATATAACGATTTTCTTATTGAAGTCTTCAACAAGGTACTTAATATAAATAACATTAGCAAGCTTGTACTTCATACGATGTCTTTGGATGTAAGAGAGATAAGAAAATTATAACGTGTCATTTACTTGTTACAAGTGAACAGTACTAGGTATTGTTAACAAAGAACTTGTAATAAATATTTAATTTCATGAGTATCTCGTACAACAGATGAGTGTAAGACCAAATGTTTATTCGACAAATTTTATTCTGAACAATAATCCTACCGATTCGTATGATAAAATAGCGAGGGTTTATTTTTTTAATTTTTAGTTGGTTCATTTCCCGGGTGAGACAAGCGAATTTCAGAATATCTTTGAATGCAGTTTTGTTTCTTTTAAAAAATAAAGGAATGTTTCCTTTCAGTAAAATGAGCTAACTAAAGGATTTAAGGTAGTTCCCCTCCAGGGCCCTTAAATTTTTTCCACCCTGTATATATATAGTTTCCTTTGATATAGCTAGAGAGTTCATTTTCAACCTGTATTTATATATTATTTTTCAACTTTTTTTTATTTATGACAGTCAGAGACTATATGGATGAGAATTAATACAGTTAAATATAAAACCCGATTCTGAAGGCTTTAATTTTAGTTTTAGTACTGTCAAAACTAAATTTTTTCTATTGCAAAATATTCCTAAGTGTAAGACTGTAAGGTGCAGAAGCTAAATTACTTTGGTAAAATTTAAGTTTTGACAGTATCAAAACAAAATTTAAAGCCTTCAAAATCGGCTTTACTGAGGCACTACGAAATATTAAATCATAATTTTGCACTCATTGTGCTTTAGCCCTTACATTTCCGTTTCGTTACTATTTCCATAAGTACAGTTTAGATGAACATGACCCTATCAGGCTGTGCATTTAATCATAATTGTCATTTTTATAAATCTGTAAATAGTTTTGTGAATATTTATGTATAAGTGTAAATAAATTTATATTTACTTTTCTAGTCTTGTTTTTATATTTTTATTATATATATTAAATTATAAATTTACACAACTTGAAATTGAACTGATGCCGGACCGAAATATATCTTGATTTATTACTAAGTTTATTTATATGACTGTTATTTGAGTAAATTTATAGTAATAATAAAAATATAAAAACAAGACTTTATGTATAAGTGAATATACGAGTAGCATATTATGCAATTAAGGTGTTTTTAATTTGAAATAATAACCTCAATTTGTTTTCAATTTTAATTTTACGTAATAATCACATATTGGCATAAATTATACAGATCTCTTTTAATTGTACATAAAATTACGTATAATATAAATAACACGTCTTTACACTATATTAAGTCATTAATGATGACGACTGGTGACGGCCCCATACCGAGGGCCGTAATATATCGAGTAATCATTTTTTTATTGTTTTAATACTAATAAATAAACAAAATAAATTAAGTCATGAAATATAAGTCTTCAATCGTTTGATATTGCACTTGTTATTAAACATTGCATACAAATAAATAAACACAAGCAATTATTAGTTTTACTAAATGCGTGACAAATACTGAATTATATATTTTGTGGTGTTTTAAAGCCTTACAATATCTATTTGTTATTTTTAAAGTAAATAAAATATGTATTTGTAGAATTTTAAAAGTAAGTACAAAGCTAAATAAATAATTTTTACATTTATAATTGGTAGTAATTTTGGAATGTTTTAAATGAGAAACTGCTTACGCAACGAATAAGTTTTGTGAATATATAAAAACTTTGTAACGTAAATAAGACTAGAATACATAAATTTATATCCCTCAAAAATAAATGCTTATTTAGCCGTCGATTAGTTAATGGAAAACATTTACAATACATACCGGGCGATAAGGGCCTTATTATCTGACTTCAAAATCTATCGCTATCGCCCCCAAAGGCATAGTGATTGGCTAAGAATAACATCACACGTCATTTTTAAGCAATGGGGATCTACACCGCCAAAGTATCCCGGCAGATGGCGCTAAATCTGTCATTTCAGGCATTATTGTGGTTTTTGCGTAGTTTTTTGTGATTTTTGATTAATTTCTTGGAGTTTTGCTTTTGTGTGCCTTAAAAATGGTGTTAATTTATTCTCGAAAAACTCCATATTAAAAATTAATAACTTAATAACAATAACATACAGGTGATAAGAGGAAGTTAAATAAATGCGAGATGTTGCAGAAAAACAGTAGGAAAACCGGAATACACACAACAACAAAGTTTGACATAGCCGGACCGTAGTATTTATTGGCCGGAGCTATGCTAGCGCCATCTGTAATTAGCTTTGCCTGTGGATCCCCATTACGACACTCTTAAAAGCCATAGCGATAGATATCGAAGTTGGACAATAAGACGGCAGGTATCTTAAAATGAAACCACGTAATCTGCTGATCATACTGACCAACTTTGCAAAGGAAACACCAGGTCACGAGCAATTAAAGGCAGTTTCTTTTGCGAGAGTCGAGACAGCGGAATTTACTTTAACGCGGCGGCAGGTGTCAGTCAGGGAATGACCCGCTTTGCATCGTCTCGATAAACATAAGTAAAATAGTCATAACACTTTTCTGTACACGTCACTACTACAACCAGCCTTCATGACATATAATTGTTGTCGTGACCGGACAAGCTTCTGGCGATATACACATGTGGCACCGCACTCGGCCAAATTACTGAATAAGAAGCCCGTGTGTGTTGTTACAATTTTCGGTCGCTCGCCGCCACACACTATCGCCCGTACTTGAGTAGTAAGGTAACCTACCCTGTCAATATTGGATCTGCCCATACAAATTCAGAGTACGTTTTCAGTCCATTCCAAGGCCTTTATATATAGGCCTTTCCAAGATTTCGCCTCTGTTGGCGGCCCTCTTGCAAGAAATGCCCATACTGACACACGCGCTTGGTTGGTGAGCGCGGTGCCGAAACCCTCGCACCAGTGACGCCGCTACCCGTCACCAGTCTGTTTTATAAAAAGGCCGGCAATTGGGGATGGATATACCGCCATCAATCGGTCCCAGGCATGGTGGGCCACGTGGTTGTGCATGAGAGCTGTCATGGTGGTACCTCCACAGTCGAGCTCGGCATCAGCTCTACCACGTTTTCAGTTTAGTAAGGAAACGTGATTTTATTATATTTCTGCCGGTATGTTTTTTTTTGTGCAAAATGATCAGTAGATTATGTGGTTTCATTTCACGATACCTATCCATTTATAGGTACATCTGGTATGTATTTATCATAGTTATATCAGGGTCAATGGCATAGCAAAGTAAAATCAATGTACGAAAACAATTACTACGACGGCGCGCTGCGCATAAAATAAGGTAAGTACCTATATCGACTGTACGACCCGACAGTCGGTAACCCTATGTATCGAGTAGCAAGAGTGTCGAAAAAAACTACATCAAAATAGACAGGGTTGGCTCGGCGTAACCTGGAGCATTTCATACAATCAGCAAAAAAAATCACAACTCTTTGATAAAAAATCACGTCAGTAGGACTTTACTATGTTCGATAGAGCATATCAAAAGGTGCTTAAAAATAAGGTGTGCGCGTCATGTTGGTACTAACGTGAGTCAGCCTGTTTTTTTATCGAAGATCGATTTATTTAAAAAAGTCTATTCCAAACCAATTCGTAGTTGTGTAGAAAAAAAAACTAAATCAAAATTAAATTGATACTTGTCGTTGTTGGTTCTTGATGGAACATTTGCAACATATTGTAAATAAAACAAAATCCTTGGTAAAAAAAACAGTGGAACAGTTACCGAGGATTTTGTTTTATTTACAATACATCAAAATGGTTGACGCAATCTGGAGCATTTTGTACCGTCAGCAAAAATGATTCAGGTTGCGCTTAGCCAACCGTGTTTATTTTGATGTAGTTTTTTTTCCTACACAACTACAAATTGGTCCCATCTTGTTACTCGATACATAAGGTAACTGACGGTACGCTCGTAGTCTGCTATACATGTATATAATATTCTTACTACGTTGCTAGGTACCATTTTTTTTAAGCTTTATCTATACGAATAATTGAATAAGTCACTAGTAATAGACTAGATCAGAGTCGGGAGCGGTAGTTCCTTGACCTCCCC
Source organism: Ypsolopha sequella (assembly GCA_934047225.1). Classification (NCBI taxonomy): domain Eukaryota; kingdom Metazoa; phylum Arthropoda; class Insecta; order Lepidoptera; family Ypsolophidae; genus Ypsolopha; species Ypsolopha sequella. Next base: position 19,888,210 of record OW203996.1, read on the forward strand.
TATCTCGGAGTAGGTCTCGTCTTCGCAGGTATAGGTGATGACGAACTTGAGGCTGACGGCAGTTCGCGGCGAGGGTCTCGCCACCAGCATCACCTGGGTGAGGGCGGGCGGCGGCAGGAACGGGTTGCAGGCGGGCAGGGACGTGCCCGACGCCGTCAGGAGACGCACCTTACACCCCTGGCGGACAAATTAACCAGACACAATGAAGCTATGTTTGCATTAGAGCTTTTTTCATTAAGAATAGAATAGAAAAAGTTTATTTGTCTAAAAAAAACACATAAAAGTAACACGACATAATTAAACACAAAAATACATTAAACAAAAAGGAGACAGCGCAGCATATGCTGTGAGCATGGTAAAACATGTCTACACAGCGCTGATTTTCAGCTGATCCTGTATCATCTACAATTAAACATAAATTTCGGTAGGTGATGCAATAGGTAAAAATATATATATATATATATATATATAAAATACACACTAATTACAATTTTGCAGAAACAAAAATAAATTTAAATTAAAACCACTTTTGAAAAATAATATTAGGTAGGTACTAACATAAACAAATTGAGCAGAAAAAAATTTAGAGCAGACATCATGTTGCGACCAACTCAGTTGTGGTCGCGGCTAAATGTAATGCTGTTTTATTTCGCTTTAATATGCACACTCCATGAAAAATCCCACAGTAAACATTAAAGTACTCACCTTTGGTACAACAGCTTGAAACCTATAATCTTCGATGACTGAAGATTTTTTACTAGTAGTCGATACGACTATAACGTTGACGTCGGGCCGCGGCTTGTCTTTGCAGAAATGTAGAACTACGGTCACGCCTTCTTCCTCTTCGAACGCAGTCAAAGGAGCCACTTTACTAGGCTTTATACTATCTAGCGTTACATGTATATCAGTTAGAGGTTTCACTTCATTAGATTTACCATTACCATCTCTCTTTTCTGCGTTATTAAGCTTATTATCTAACGGTGTGTCTAAATTATCACTTCTAACGCTTTCTGTAGGTACAGAAAAGTCTAGAATACTGTCCATTGGACTGTTATTTGTTGGGCTAACGTTGTTATTGGTGACTTTATTTATGTCATCATTATTTGTACTATCGGTACTTATGTCCACCATGATATCGTCAGGTGTGAGGGAGCTTGTGGGTGGACCTTGTGGTGTTCTAGTTTGTTCTTCAGGCTTTTTTGTGAAGAAGTCGAGGTCTAGAATGGCGTCGTGGTTTGAAGCTTGTTCGTGTTTCGGTGAGATCTTTTCTATAGCGTTCATTGGTATTTTCTTTGTTGATTTGCTGAAAAATAATACTGCATTCAGTATGGTTGTCAATATTCATGCAAAAATACGTGAAAAATCGAACACTTGAATACCCACATTTCACTGTACATCCCAATGTTGCAGATAAGGATTACCGCCATTTTTCAGGCATGCAGCTTTTCTTTAGTGTATTTCTTAAGGGAAGAGCGTCAGATTTTGGTGCCATACAATAATATATGTGGTTTAATTTGTACGCTAATGCATACAATCGAAAAAAAATTGAAATAACTTTACCTTTTGCCCAAGCTATATATACATCCTATCTATCTTTAGGTAGTCATCGACATGTTTAAAACACAACTAAAATCTTGTATTTTAAGCTCCAAAACGTCTTTTTTTTACGTAGATAACAAATTCTTTTTCTCAAATTGGAAACATATTAACCCCGTGGTAGATCGTAAATATTAAAAAACTGCAGTAGTTTAGTATGTGGGTTAAATAGGATAGCAATAAAACGTTAAAAGCTAGGATTCTAAATCACAGTAAAAAGTTACAAATGTAGTACAAATCCCGAAAAAAAAATAATTATATCCTTAAGGCGATATATAAATATATGTATTAGCATCCCTGTTACTGCATATACGAGAAAAACCCACAATGCGAGAGGGGCAGATTCGAGGGAAGGTAGCTAAGTCGGTTTTTTTATTAATATGAAATGTACTTAAGTTGCTATCAAAATTTCGTTTCACCAGGTCCTAGATACTGTTAAAAACCCTTTAATAAAATATAATGCAGTCCATATGTCATTCTAAATTGTCGAACCAGGAGAAATGGTACCGACAAAGACCTCATTACAATATATATTTTTATCGAGCCGAATTTCTCCAATCGCGTTTAACAGATCCCAAGAAAAAGATTCCAAAAATAATATACTATTTTATCAAAATAATACCATCTTTACTGAAGTAGATATGCAAGTTCTAAAAGAGTCGATTATTTTTCTGTAGCGCCTTAAAAAAGCCGTGTGTAATATATCTGTACCTGCTAAATCCATCCAACCGTCGTGCTGTGTCAGGAAGAGATTGCTTCATTAGTTGCTCTCCGAGAGAATCTAGCTCGTTCCAACCTTCAGCTCTCTCTACTTGCTGTCCTAATAAGTCGATATCTTCTAGAAAAAACAGTAAAGTAAAGTAAAGTAAAGTAAAGTAGCGTTTATTCATGAACATGTGTCAAACAATATAAATTGGTCTTAAAATTTGTTAACAGTACACTTCATGTTCTACCCATATGGGCATATGAATATTAATTAGCAGACACCCAATTATAATTAAGTATTATCAAAAAAAAATGGAACAAAGTCTTGGAGAATTAAATACAATACCTTTGTCAAAATTATTTAATTATTATTTGTCAATATTATGAATAAATTAAATTGTTTTATTGTCTAAAAAGTCCACTTTCAACACATCTACTTATTATTTTATATTTTAGCAGATTGAGCTGAATATTATAATTTATATATTATTATTATTATTTATTTATTATTATATTATATATATATATTTTTTTTTTCGTAATGTTAAATATCAAAATATTTTCTTAGGGGAAAGTACGTTATTTCAATTGTCAATGGCGTTTTAATATATGGGTTTCATATTTAGTTTAGTTAAGTTTAGTAAATAAGGCAAACCACTATTTGTCATTTGTGAGAAAATATTTCCTGTTAGCCAGATATAAATAGAATCTTCTAAACAAATCATTCTTGCGCTATATTTGTTTGCATTACGCATTTTACGAATCCATGCGTATACTCACTAAAAACAAAAATCCTGACCAAATTAACCAGTGATGGACTAAATAAATGACTAATAATAGCAAAATACTGACCTTTCGGAATTAAGCTGACAGGTCTCAGAGGTTCTACAGTCGGAGTAGCTCCTTCAGAACAAAATATATCTCCAAGCTCATCTATAGCATTCTTCCTGCTACCTTCAGTTTTAACACCTTCTCCATTCACATTACTAACATTTATACCGGCGAAATTAAGTAAAGTGTCACCATTTTCTGTATCATCTTCAACTTTGGGGGCTTGTGCTTTTTCTTTCCTTTCAATCTCAGATTTGAATGATTCATACTTTTCAAATACTTCATCTAACACGTCACTTGCATGTAGAATGTCATCTGTAAAACGAGAGACCAAGAAGAATTAGATTATTTTACTTGTCATAGTTTAATTTAAGCACTTATTGCAAGACAAAGTTAAAGCTTAATCGGCCCATCCGTTTTTGTGTGTGGAGCCCACCCGTGCCTTGTCACCACCCTAATGACGTGTTCCGGCATGTGAAGCCGTACTGGAAGTGGTTACAGCCAGTGTGTAGTATCCATTCATAGCCGACCTCCATAGATTTTGCGGAAGTCCCTGGACAGACTGAGTAACGCCTTGCCTGCTTTCACTCTCCCTCTTTCTGGGCGATCGCCTTTCATCCTTCATGGACGCGTTAGGCCACTTTCCATGTACAAAAAAAATAGTTACGCCGCAGATCAAGACTGTGGCCTGAACCACTCTTACCCAAGCTATCAGTTTGTGCGTCGTTAGCGGCCAGCTGCGACAGCGCCAGCTTGAGCCGGTGGCACCGTGCGCCGAGCTCGTGTATGAGCTGGTGCTCGTCCGGTGTAGCGTCGCCGGCGTGCTGCAGCATGTCACGCAGCAGCCCACCACTGTCCAGTGCAGAGCTCACTTCCTGCGCGCGCCGACTGCTCGCTTCGTTGCGCCGCTCCTCCTGGTGACAGTCATGCAAGAACATATCTGTTGTGAGTGCTACCGGAGTGAACTAGTCTAATAATAGACAAAACCATTTTTTGTTGCCTGTGTATAAGAAATAATGAAAACATATTTTTTTCTGTGTAGCTTTTCTTGTGAAGCAATTTACAACATTCAAAATAAGTAGGTACTTATTACAATTTTTTAATTGAAATATATCAATTTGTTTTTTTTTCAAATTATGTCATTAAATGTGTGATATATTATTAGATAGGTCTTGCTATTTATGAAAACTATTGTAGCAGCCAAACTTACAAAAATCTAGCTTTTTGCCACTTCTAGATATTGTTGATCCAAGTGACTCAAAATTTGCTATTATTTTTTTGCAGTCTGATCATAAAGCCCTTTCATTTCATACCTTTTATTTGTAAAACCCAATAGTTTTCAGTCAAAGGAGGGATGTCCAATTTTTTTTCATTTATTATATTGTTGTGTTTGGTAGCATTTCCGGATCATAATCAATTCGTCTAGGTAACGTACACTAAAAAGATATAAGTTAAGAGATATATATAAAAAAATGTCCTCTCTCGTACAACTCCTTTATCAACTTAATTATTTCGAAATTTACTTAAGGCGCTTTTATCCCAAAATCAGTAATTTCAAAGTCAAATAGAACTTTCAAATATCGTCTAAAACTTTAAAAAAAAAATAAGCAATATAGTTCGAACCTTTATCTAGGTCTAGCATGTGTTACACAATCAGACAAACTTTGCTCGATAGAAATAATTCACGAACACAGCATGTTCACGCTAAACAGCGTGACGTCAGCGCATGCGCAGAAAGGGTGACTCGCGACGGAATCGAGTCCCGCGCTGACCGCCGCTCGCTCGGTCTGTTCGGATCGACGAGCCTCTCAAGGCGCACGCGCGCGCGCCCGCGCAGCCGACAGCTCTAAACAATAGACATTCGCGTCAGCACAAACAATATCGCGTACCTAAAGTGTAGTGTTAATACAAGTGCTGTGTACATCACTCAAACCAGGACATTCAATACATCCCTGCACAGACGCCAGCTCAACTAGCCAACAAGAAGGCTCAGCACGTCACTGCATCTCCCGTCGGCCCGTCCACAGACATTCCAACAAAGGTCAGTTTACCCACAATCTTTTTCTTATCCTGTCTGCTTTCCCACTCAAATCCCATCAGCTCTGCATTCCTGTAGCCAACGGCTACATTTTGGTCCTTCGAGCCGGATCGAATTCTGGTCCTTACAGTCCATTTTCACAATTATCAGCCCTTATAAACCCCATACGTAAAATTAATTAAACTCAAAGTCAGCATTTTGCTCAACATTTTTTACATGTAATTCCCGACCCAATCTTTTCAAATGTTCTCGAAGTGATTCAACTTTGCTCGTAAATACATAGTTCACATTTTAGTTTCATATCGTGTTACAACGTTTTGAGTACCTACACTTCACTTTGTTTTCTATCGCGCGAAGAGGTGCAAATCTACCCACTGTCAAAGATAGTTCTCGTATCTTGCGAGATATTTTTTGTGAGAGTATAAATTCGCTTTATTTCGTGCATATACATACGTATTACGTATATTACTAAAGCGTGATTTCATCATTAGTTTGTCCGCTCATTTAGATCCGATTTCGGCTAGGTATTTTATTATATAAATAGAATAGCATTTAGCTTCGTGTAAGCGGGAAGTAGCATAATAACATAAGAGTGAACAAGCCTTGTCGATTGTAATCTTGTAATCACGGTAATCTTGTGTTGCAGTAATATATTGCCGAACAGTTTTATCCTGATATTGTCTGCTTTTTATAGTAAATTTTTTTTTGTTTTTTCATCTCATCTCTGCTTTTATTGTTTATGGTACACATATAGGGTGTTCCACGTTGGTTTGTCAGCTCATATACAGGTTGTTTTTAAAAAAAAAAAATTTTTTTTTTTTTTTTTTTTTTCTTTCTCTTCTCTCTGTCGGGTTTATTTTCCGTGTTCCGTTTGAACATAGCCTTTGTTATTTCGGCCCGCGCAAGTTACAAGCTATCCGCACGTTGGAGTTGGTAGCGCTCAAGTTTTTAATAACTCATTTTCACATAGATATAGTCACACTCATCACACATTCAATCAGCACATACACACTCAACTCATTTTCACTCACACATTCAATCAGCACATACACACTCAGCTCATTTTCACTCACACATTCAATCAGCACATACACACTCAGCTCATTTTCACTCACACATTCAATCAGCACATATAGACACACTCAGCTCATTTTCACTCACACATTCACTCATCAGATACACATTCAGCTCATTTTCACTCTATGAAACCAGCACTCAGTCATCACACACACACTCATCACATACACACTCAGTTCATTTTCACTCAATGACTCCAGCTCCAACAGAGAATTCTTGTAACTCCGCACAACGTGTAGTGAACGTCACTAACACACCAATAATAGCAGACGTACATGGTCAATTTCACTCAGCACGAGCCCTGTTAGGTTTTATCTCACGTCGCGGTACTCTAGTTCTCATTCGCTCAGAGTCGGCACAAGCTGTGTAGGTGCTAGGGATCAACTCATTGAAGTTCAGAACTTCTTCGGGTCAAACAATGATGCAATCACTCACCAGCTCGCGAATCAGCACATAACTTGGTTCGGCGCTCTGCACGAAATAATACTCAACTCAAGACCCCTCTGCCCGATTTTATCCGATCCTACGGACTTTGACCCTCTCACGGCCGGACATTTCATTATTGGTCGTCCGCTCACCGCTCTACCTGAGCAGTCTTTTTACGACAGACCCATATCTGTTCTTAAACGCTTTCAGCTCATTCAAGCGCTCTCTCAGCGCTTTTGGATTCTCTGGTCCAGATCCTACCTCCATACCCTGCAAACCCGCTCCAATCAGCTCTCCCCTTCCTCCCCTCCTCAAGTGGGTGAACTGGTCCTCATCAAAGAGGATGACCTGCCTCCGCTCCAATGGAAGTTGGGGAGAATTCTCCGCACAATGCCTGGCAAGGATGGAGTGATCCAAGTTGTGGATCTGGACACAGCCCATGGAGCCGCAGCCCCGGCCCCCCCAGGATGTTCACGCTAAACAGCGTGACGTCAGCGCATGCGCAGAAAGGGTGACTCGCGACGGAATCGAGTCCCGCGCTGACCGCCGCTCGCTCGGTCTGTTCGGATCGACGAGCCTCTCAAGGCGCACGCGCGCGCGCCCGCGCAGCCGACAGCTCTAAACAATAGACATTCGCGTCAGCACAAACAATATCGCGTACCTAAAGTGTAGTGTTAATACAAGTGCTGTGTACATCACTCAAACCAGGACATTCAATACATCCCTGCACAGACGCCAGCTCAACTAGCCAACAAGAAGGCTTAGCACGTCACTGCATCTCCCGTCGGCCCGTCCACAGACATTCCAACAAAGGTCAGTTTACCCACAATCTTTTTCTTATCCTGTCTGCTTTCCCACTCAAATCCCATCAGCTCTGCATTCCTGTAGCCAACGGCTACACAGCATGTAATAAGACCTTTCAAATCATGCCATTTCCATAATTCCACTCTTTTATTAACGAAACATATCTGGTAATATTGCTGTTTAAATTTTCTAGGTCGACCACGTAAGTGGGTTTTAATAAATATATCCCTTATTTTTAAACAATTTAAAAACCGATAAAAACAACGAAAAAGTACAAAAGTGTGGTTATTTTCTTTACTCCATACACTTAAAGAAAAAGACAGAGAGTCACTCTTCTGGGATAAGAGCGCCTTAATAGAATCTTATCTAAGTTTGTTTTAGTAATATCTATTTATTAAACTTGTTTGTCATACTGTGGCATATGACGAATTATTTGGTGTACATTTTACAATAATTTTTTCAACTGTTTTAATAATTTTTAAAAGCAATGAATTTAGCTCAAAATATATTATCTTCATGTATTTTCACTTCTAACATACACTTCTTTTTTTTTAATTCTTTTCACTTCTTCCACTTTACAAATTTTGATGTAGTTTTGTATTTATGAATGTTAGAAGTTTGTAAATGTGGGAGATCTAAGATAAAGGTTAGAGGCTATTGCGCTTTAATAACAATGGAGAGCTGAGTAGCGAACAATTAAGTTAAACATGTTTTGACTAAAAGTGGATAAGAATAGAATTTCTCGATTATTGCTGACAGCTACCTACTGAGAAAAGGCTAGTGGTTAATTCCATTCCATTTTTTATTCAATTCCATTTTTTTTTATTTAAAAATATATACAGGATGACTTTTTGATCATCATCCAAATTCATACAGGTGGCTTGGTAAGTGATCAGTATCATGGATCAATAACAATTTTGGTGAAATTCGTACAATTAAATTTCGACTTCCCATAGTGATTCGCTCGGGACTGGAACTGAATTTCTATGGGAAGCCGAAATTTAAATTCGCGAATTTCACAAAAATTGTTCCTGATCCAAGATACTGATCACTTATCAAGCCTCCAGTATGAATTTGGATGATGATCAAAAAGTCACCTTGTATAAATGTATTTTTAATAATCTGAATGTGATAATTGATAAACAAAAATATAAGATATACCACTGACCACATAGTTCCCTGCAGAAACAGATAAAATCTTAATTAGTGCAGTTATTAACAACGCAATATTATTTAATTTAATAACTGTTCTTACCGCTCACTCTTAACTCGATGCTCATTAAATTGACCTACATGGGTAAAGACTATGTTTCAATCCATGACTCGCCATACCTAACCTACTGGCTCACTAGCTCCACCCAGAAAAAGAACTAGAATAATTAGCAATATTTGTGAGATCAGGGGTCTAATAATTTCGGTATAATGTAAAAAAAGTAACGCACTTCTGGCTAGAGGAAGTAGCACCGAAAGGTCTCCCTTACCTCCCTAAATTGGGAAGTCTGGATACTAAGTCAGAGCCATAATGTGTTTTAAGAAATTATTAGGTAGGAAAGAATAGCACTAACTTCTTTGACCATAGTCTTGATCAATCTGTTAGCATGTTGCAAATCTTCAGGTTTCTTACTCTGCAGCAACTTTTGCAGGAGTTTTGACTTCTCTTCATCTTCAAAAATGGCATTCTTAGCCCTCACCCGAGCGGCAGGGACATCTTCTGGAGGGAGTGGTGGAGGGGTTTCTTTGACAACACCTTGGTTCTTCAGCATGTCATAAGCAACTTTAAACTTAGATTCTTTTGGATGTTCTATTGACCAGGCATGGAATAATTGAAGAACCTAAAATGAAAATAAATATCTGGTTAAATAAGTACAAACTTAGTGAGCTTCAATTACTAAGACTTTTGTAACATCAAAAAAATAGTTTAGTTCAGGGGTGCAATCGTGTAAGAAAATCATATTCATGGACAAACTGCTATTCGGCTAAGCAAATTAGCCAGTTTGACAATTAAATCATATGTTTAGCATCATAAATATGTTTCTTACACAATTCCACAACTGATTCAGGTAGGTATGAAAGATATATGTACTAGGTTTAATCCACTAAATATCCAATCTCACCCGGGTCCTCACTTCAGGTGCTGTTCGATCAGCAAAATATTTGGGAGACACGAGCTTGATCATTTCATTTAGGAAGCGAAATTTGCCGACTTCAGCTTGAAAATTGACATCGCCTCGCCGCATACATCGGTCTAGCATCGCCAAGGCGAGCATAGCTTCACGGGCGTTTTGGGTGTGAATCCTGGCGGCCAGGGCTTGAGCGCCCAGCTGTGGGCCCTCCGGAGAATCCCGCATGATAGCGCAGAAGGCCTCCAGTGCCGCAGGGTCCGGGCATGGTAGCGATTCATTCGTAGCTTTTACTGAAGCGAAAAAGCTTTGTTATTACGAGGTAGCCAAGTGAAAAAGTATAATTATGTGCTGAAAATACTTACAAATTAAAGCCTCCAAGCTTGTTAGAGTGATGTTCATTTCTACAAATAAATTAAATCGCTACATAAATGCAAATTATTAATTTTCATTCTTCGCTATAAACATTGACAACCTTGGAGACTGGTCAGAGCTGAAAACACAGACAGAACACACAGACTAGGGCTACGTTTCAAAACGTGTGATCTTCGTGCGAAATTTCACTCGTTTTTAAGAAAGAGACAAAGCTATATACTAGAAAGGGAATGAAAGATCTGGTTTTGAAACGCTTGCGAGTGATTCCCGTGAGAAAAGCGTTTTGAAACGGTCTGGAGTGACACACGTCAAGTAAATACATAACCTCAAATCAAAATAAATAAATTAAGTAAAGTACCTAAATACCTATTGCTTTTAATATGGATGGCATTGCAACCTTTGCATTTGCAAGCCATAATCCTGTCGAAGCAGTTTCGAAACATTTTCCCGTATTCGTACGGAAATGTTGAATTCTATTTTCAAAAATTGTCCGAATCCCGAGAAAACTCCGAAATGACAACTGTCAGGCGAATTTTAACGGTACCCAAACAGAGTTAGAAATCGCACTTGTCAGTGCGATATTCACATTCCCCGAAAGCGTTTCTAAACACTTAGCGCAACTGTCAGGTAACAGTTCGTTTACCCTCGGTTTCACTCGGGTCGATTTTTGAACGATGCAGGGTAAAATTCGCATCGCTCCGAGTGATAATCACACGTTACGAAACGTATCCTAACTTTCATAAATATTTTTTCGTTGACATTTATGAGTTTTTAGGTTGCGTTCCTAAGCGCTTGGGTAAATGTAAAAATTAACTGCCACCTGTTCCACAACCACGCGAGTGAAAACGAACAGCTCCGAACAATTCTCGAAGTCGTTCCTAAACTTTCTCAGAAATGTATTTTTGCATTTGTTTATTTATGGAAAATTTTACAAAAGCATTAGTGTTTAGGAAGGAGCACTCGTTACATATCTGACCGACACACCCAGGGAGGAATGTATGGACTATGATAGCCCTAATGAGCCATAGGCCTGTGTGATAGCCCTAATGAGCCAAAGGCCTTTTTCTTTTGACAGTTAAATTTTACACCCCGTAAAATCAGGGTTAAATGTTCACTTTGACTTTTGTCATCACATTACGCGCCATTTTTTGATTTTTGTGTTATAGAATTCATCAGAATGACTTGTAAAGCTATTAATTTTATTTCGGTATGTACATAATAATGATAAATTAGCAAATCATATGCCACGTACATAAACTGCCTTTGCAAAGGGGCCGTTCTATAATGATTAGTAAATAGATTCCATCTCAATCTTATCTATTTCACTTTTACGAAGTAAACTTTACATTTACCCCGGCGGCGCTTGGGAACGCAACCTTAATTTCGATGTTTTCGTAAGGTTCCGTTTCAAAACATGTGATTGTCGTGTGAAACTTGTATAAGAAAGAGGGTACGGTCGTCAGATCACAATAAACTACTATTTTCCACTATAAACACCGACAAGTCGGTTATGATCCTCAACAAACGTCAAAAATCAGAGCTACTTTTATCTGACAGATAGTAATATCTTCACTTCATCGGACAACCTAGGCTACGTTTCAAAACGTGTGATCTTCGTGCGAAATTTCACTCGTTTTTAAGAAAGAGACAAAGCTATATACCAGAAAGAGAAAGAAAGATCTGGTTTTGAAACGCTTGCGAGTGATTCCCGTGAGAAAAGCGTTTTGAAACGGTCTGGAGTGACACACGTCAAGTAAATACATAACCTCAAATCAAAATAAATAAATTAAGTAAAGTAGCTAAATACCTATTGCTTTTAATATGGATGGCATTGCAACCTTTGCATTTGCAAGCCATAATCCTGTCGAAGCAGTTTCGAAACATTTTCCCGTATTCGTACGGAAATGTTGAATTCTATTTTCAAAAATTGTCCGAATCCCGCGAAAAATCCGAAATGACAACTGTCAGGCGAATTTTAACGGTACCCAAACAGAGTTAGAAATCGCACTTGTCAGTGCGATATTCACATTCCCCGAAAGCGTTTCTAAACACTTAGCGCAACTGTCAGGTAACAGTTCGTTTACCCTCGGTTTCACTCGGGTCGATTTTTGAACGATGCAGGGTAAAATTCGCATCGCTCCGAGTGATAATCACACGTTACGAAACGTACCCCTAATGTGTTTCGGAACGCTACCTTGACTGTCAGTGCCACTGTCACTCAAAACAGCTGATCTGATGACTGCACTGCAGTGAAACACGAGAAAATTCTAAAAATACTTCATCAAGACACAAATTTTCTCATTTTAAACATACTATAAACGCAAAATGACGCTCTTACGACTCTCTAGGCTTGTCGCGCAGACCAAGAACTTGTCGAAATCCGAACCAATTGTACAAAGAAGGTCGGCAACAACTACGCCAACTGGGGCCATTCTGCCCGAGCCAGAGAAACAGCCCTTTGGTCTTCTTGGCATAATCTGCGCCGTGATCCCAGGCTTGCTGATTGGTGCAGCAATCAGTAAAAACATCGCCAACTTCCTAGAAGAAAACGAACTGTTCGTGCCATCTGATGATGATGATGATGACGACTGATGATCCAACAATAATGGTATGTCAGAATAAAGATATTTCATCGTCTGGAGAGTCCCTTAGCCACGATAGTGGAAGATAAAAAAAAATATGATAGATAAAATACTAATAGTAGTTTATGAAACTGGCATATTATAGGTTATATATATAGGTTATAGGCGAGTTTTTTAATAGTATACCTAACAATAATAAAGCCTTTTATTCTGAAATTTACAGTTTTCTAATAACAATGTATTTTCTTAACAGTGTCCCTAATTTAAGTGTGCTTAATGGCATAGGCCTCCTCCAACGATTTCCACTGTTGTTTATCTTGGGTAACGCTCCTCAAGGTTGGACCTGCTTTCAATTTGAGCTCATCCTCCCATCTAGTGTGCTGTCTTTCTCAGCTTCGTTTTCCATCTTGTGGATACCAATTGGTTACTTTGTGCCTGTTATACTTCTCTCCATTGTTGTTTGGCATTTTGCAAGCTTTTCTCCCAGTTGATTAGTGAGTGCCCATATTTCACACCTATAGATAATACATGGAAGTATGCACGTATTGTATGCCTTTAGTTTTATTGACATGCCCAGGTCCTTGGATTTCATTATTTCTTTAAGAGACCAGTATTTTTTCTACCCTTTTGCTGTTCTCATGTTAATTTCTTTTATGGTTTGGTATTTTGGAGAAATAAGTTGGCTCAAGTACATACATATATTCTTTGACTTATTCTAGCGGTTCCTCATGTATTTTGATGTCTATTTTTATGCAGTTGGTCATCACCTTGGTCTTTCTGGCATTTTTTATTCCGACCTTTATGCTTTCCTTATATAGGCTTTGAATCATATTTTCTAAGTTTTTAGAGTTCTCTTCAAATAGTACAGATCATCGAGAAATCTGAGGTGGTTTAATTTCAAGCTTCAATATTCAATCCAAAATCGTCCCAGTTCAGAATATCTTTTCTAAAACAGCAGAGAAAAGTTTTGGGGATAAAGGGTCTCCTTGTCTTTCTTTCTATGTTGAATTTGCTTCCTAGAGTTTCTAATTTGATTCTAGCTTTGCTGTTGCCATAGATGATTTTTTTTATATTTTTCTGATATTCCTTGCGGTTTTAGCGTTTCCCATATATAAGGTCTTTCAACTTAAATGGAAAGTAATTTAGGAGGTGATTCAGTATCGTTAATACATCACATTCCACTGAAATGTGCTTTTTTTTGCGCAAACTTTTTCTTCACTTGTCCATACAAACTGAATGAGCTGATCGGACCACTTTGTACTGAGAAGTGAAAAAAAGTGCTTTGCAGTGGAATGTGATGTATGTATTAACGATACTGAATCACCTCCTAAATTACTTTCCATTTAAATTGTAAGACCTTATATATTTGTGGCTCAAATTATCGAAGCCCTTAGCATAGTCTATGAAGGCAATATATAGTTTTTTATTATATTTTTATGTATGTATATGGTCGATAGCTAAAAATCCTTTTCTGAAGGCTGCTTGTTCCACCGGTTGCTACTAGTCTAGTTTAGAGCTAATTCTGTCTAGAATTAACTTCCTAAAAACTTTGTAATATACATTAGACATCAGACTTATTGGTCTATAGTTTTCAATGTCACCCTTATCTCCTTTTTATTTTGATCTGCAATTAGTTCCTTCCTTTTTCTATGAGTTAGTTTTCTCACTCGGTTGATACTTGTTTTCGGAATTCTGTTTGTATTACGGGAATTTTACAGATTTTCATATTTTTCTTTTTAATTTTTGTCTTTTAGAGTGTTGATTTTGTCTTTGACTGAGCATTCTTGATTGGTCTTGTCTGCGGCTCTTTACATGTTTTTAATAGTATACACTAGTGTTTTAATATCCATTTATGTGTAGTTTCATACACTACTATATCTACACTAGGTTGTTACCTACCTGTTTCCAGTACAAAAATTATTGATAACATTAAGGTGTTTTTGATTTATCTGGCGAATATGGTTCATCCTTTTCGTAGCTGTTTCCAGAATGTCAGCTAGATAATAGTAAAATTTTAGACCAAATGAAACTTTTGAACCACAAAAATAAAGTAAAATTTCTCTGTAACCATGGACTAAAATGCATGCAATAGTCAATTCCATAGACTTAGGATATAGTATATCATAAGTCTATGGTCAACCCGTCTTACCATAGACAATAAATGGCCGAAAATAAATTGAAATGTGACCTCATTACAACCTAACCTTGTCCTAACTCTTAACCTCCTTAATCCGGCAGGTATTGTTTTGTAGGTAATTTCATATACTTAAAACATTTTTGGTATAAGATATTAATACCTCAGTGATGCATGACGGTATGGAATAAGTTCTCTTTGCGTTCCTTCTTAATGTAATTTACTTTTATAGCCGGAAAAAAGCATTATTTTGTTAAGAAAATTGTTTTTTTTTTCTGTATAAGTTAATATTACACAAAATGTGCCAAGTTACGCCGCAGCTGATTTTGAAGCTGCTAAAGATCAGCTGTCCCCACAATGTAGATTGGTGCTGCTATATTGTGAGATAGGGTTGCTTGTAGCCGCCGCCCAGGCTATATGGAATTCTTGGGTGTTTGGTGGGGGGGAGCCTATATCGGTCAGTGGTAATGGTAAGCCTGTTGATGACAAGTTAAGTTCTTACCCATTCTTGGACAGCTTGTAGCCAAAGTTTTTTTTCCATACCTACAGCAAACCCTTACAGTTGGTGTAGCTCTTATTTTTGAAATTTCCCTAAGAGTTACTTTTATAAGCATTACTTTTATCAAAATTGTGAATTTTATTTCTCCCACTAATTGTAGTCACTTGTGTAGATAGTAAGGCCTTTGTGAGGGCATCCTATATTTTTGCCCACAGTCATGTTAAGTGTCAGTTATAAACCGTTTTCGGCTTGGCTTATAACCTATGATGATAATAAAGAAAATATTGTAGTTCTGGCCGACTTGGGCCAGATTTATGATAATAAAGGCCGACTTGGGTGAATCATAAAATGATTTGAAAGTAGGATAGCGTCAGGGTTTTTTCACGCGTGCAAAAGAGACGGCATTAGAACAGAATCATAATGTGATTCATGGAAAATGGCCTTTTTAGAGGACCTGGTCTCAGCACAGTACTAATAAATAAGTAATAAATAACCCATTTAATTTAGGCTGTGGATACTGTGCCGCTAGCGGTGTTTAATTTCAATGGGTTAAAATGCCACAAGGGTTTGTTGCATTTTAGTTAGCGCATCCTCTAAGACTACCGCTAAGTGTAAACAAATGTGTTTGCGGCAAAATAGTACGACTGACCAAACTGCCGTAAACGATAGTTTCAAAAGTTTTTTTTTTGTATATCACTAATTCTGTTGATCGCCTCGCTCCCTTCGCTCGGCTCCCCAAATGTATTTACATTTAAACCTAACATGCTCTACCTCGCACCTAATTTTGACTTTTCGGTAATTTTGCCAACTTTCAATAAAGATTGGAAAACCTGGTTTCTTAAATGTAGTGCTCTTACCCACTGCACCAATTATTCGATATCTGAAGTGACGAAACAAGCAAAGGTATACAAGAAATAGTGGCAGTCTGAAGAGGATGCGCCAAAATGCCACAAGCCTTGTGGCATTACCCATTGTAATAAAACACCGCTAGCGGCACAGTATAAACTGCATTGAATTTAAAATTTTGCAAAAATATTCAATGTACGGTCAACAAAAGAGATAAGAAACCAGACCCAGCGCAAACACTTGATCCTAAGACCCACCGATGATCTTAAGACCCAATAGTGCATCGAAGTGTTTGCGCTGTGCCTGGTTTCCCCTATGTCTTTTAGGAATAGGAATTTTTTACTACTTTATTATTTCAACTTTCTGGCTGTCTTTTTTTGTGTTTTTACTAATTCATAATTCTTGTTTGTTACAGATGACATTACAAACTGTGGTTATTAGAATAAGATCCAAATACATGTAGATTTATTTATTGTAAGAATGTTACAAAACCTCAAAATATTTTAAAATGGTTTGTGCTTAGCATTAATTTAAATCATTGCACAATTTACAAATTTACAATTTCAAATGTATTTGAATATATTGATTTAATTTACAAATGTTATGCACATTTTGAAATGATATACGTCGCAGGTAAATTGTCAAAGCAGTGAAATCATAATTTTACTAGTGAAATTATAATTTAACTGTAGTTTTTATTAGGTTTTTTATAAACTAAGCTAACCTAACCCAGTGTAATTATAATTTCACCGCTTTGACAATTAACCTGCAATATATATAATGTATGTATACATTATTTACATAATTACAAAGTCATTCATAGAATATGTCAAGTTTTAATATGTCGAGTTCTTTTCTCTGTTGTTCTGTACAATTATGTCTAAAATGCCACAAATGCACATCATACATACGCATTATAGCATGCGTAAATCACATAACCATAAAAATGCAGGAGACACTATGCTAGTCAAAAAATCATCTCATAGTAATAATAAATAATACTATCTCATCACTTGTGCTTATTTTATTTTTAATGTTGATGAGAAAAGACAAATAAACGATTGAAAAAAATGGCGGACTCAGTCTTTTATTTGCATTTTTTTTTGTTTACTTTCTCTCTGGAAGCCCATTCAGTTTTGGTAGGCACATACTTTTCGGATCATAGTTGGCAGTATTCCATATGACAACACTGCACAGAAAGTAACACGATAACAGTTTAGGAAACCTGTGTCAAGTTATTCTTTACATAATGTAAGTGTTCTAATGCATCCTAAACACACCTGTACAACCCGTCGGAAATATCTCTGCACCTCAGTTCACCCGCAAACGTAGGTAGAGACCTTGCGGGTGGGGGGTTTCGGGTGCAGAGATATATCCGACGGGTTGTAAATACAGTGTGTCCCTCGTACAAGTGCACATCCGAAAGTGGGTGAAACTAGATCTAAATATATCGACAAAAACAAAGAAAAAAATTTTTTTTGAATTGTTTTTTTAGTCTTGAAAAAATACTCCACTCGGGCATCTTTGTATGGGACGCGAGCGCAGTACCTTTGGTTAACCGCTCGTAGAAAATATTGTATTTATGATAGAACGTTGTATTTTTTTTTGTTAGAAAGATAATGGAATAGGCAATGATAAATAGGAATAAAAAAATAGTAAAACGGGGACATTATTTTGAAAAAATTTACTATTACTGAAAAAAAAGACGGAAAAATTAAAGAAATAATCTTTTAGAATATTATTTTTATGGTAATGGTAGTTGATTATGTTTTGTTTTTGATTTGGTATGCAACGTCTATTCTTAAGGATTATAACAGTTTTATTTCATTGCGTTACTCGCGATAGATCAAAAGTTATGACATATTTTATACATAGTCTCTATGGTAAGCAAAAAAAAATTTAAAACGTAAATTTATAAAACAAACATTTTCTAAAAAAAAAAAACAAACATTTTTTTGTCGATAAAATAAGGTCTAGTTCCACCCCGTTTCGGATGTGCACTTGTACGAGGGACACACTGTATAAACACATGCCAGTTCCTTTTACCTTAAAACAATAAGTATGTTTTCTAATGGACAGATCGATTGCCTTTAATAGCTAAAAAAATGCCATTCACAGGAAACGGTAAAATGGTGCTTTAGTGAAAGAACAGTACCATTTAGTCGTCCCTGAGCATAGCATTTTCAAAATATTGTTTACTCTGGAGGCGTCTTGTGCTCTCCCCATCCGTGGAAGCACTTGGTGAATCTCCGCGACTCTTTGTTCTTGAGCGTGAGGAACAGCTTCCTCGGTCGGTCGGGTTGCATTGTCTTCATGTGTTGTATATAAACCTGGTAAATTAAATATTTATATTGTGGTAGACTGGGCCCGAGACAGAAAGGTGGCCAATAGACGTTCATTGGGCAGCAGTCCTATAATATTAGGTCTTCACATATGAAATTGCCGTTTTCTATAGACAATTTGAAGGAAACTCAATTTTCAGTACTAACATTTTTGCATTTTTTTTAGGAATGACAAATCCAAATTATGTAATTTCTTTTGTGTATAAATGAGACAACATTAAGCTAACAGCAACATTAATTTAATTTTTGAAAACTGTCAGCTGTAAAAAATTATTACGAATCTTATCATGGAAATGGATAGCATTTAGGACGAACTGTTTTTGAAGATTTAATTTTTATAATTAAACTGAAAATAAAAACAAAATTTAATACGTAGATGTAAAACCTTGAAATAAACATTTCAAACAAAAAACAAATAATTGAATTAGTTATTGAATTACAGGAATTATGAACTCATGAATCTGTAAGAAAATTTCAGCAATTTCGTATATGAAGATATTATCAAGAGGATAGTGTTGAAAAGATGATAGTGGATAGAGATCACATTAATAAAGAGGTAGCACATTTTTTTCAAGCCGCATTCTGTCTATTTGTGTTTCTATGATAAACTGGAACAGTGAAAACCCTATTCAGTTTCTAAATGGGGCAAGTAAGCACTATGATAAACTGGAACAGTGAAAACCCTATTCAGTTTCTAAATGGGGCAAGTAAGCACTATGATAAACTGGAACAGTGAAAACCCTATTCAGTTTCTAAATGGGGCAAGTAAGCACTATGATAAACTGGAACAGTGAAAACCCTATTCAGTTTCTAAATGGGGCAAGTAAGCACTATGATAAACTGGAACAGTGAAAACCCTATTCAGTTTCTAAATGGGGCAAGTAAGCACTATGATAAACTGGAACAGTGAAAACCCTATTCCAACCCGTTAAGCAGTATCATGTAGAGAGGATGAATTAAAGTAGAGTGACAAAAAAAATATGGTGCGCAAGTGGAAGGTACAGCTCGACCTGCGGACCTATTATGTATCTCTAGTTGCCTTCTGGGGATCTAAAAAGGCCGACTTGTGTGAATCATAAAATGATTTGAAAGTAGGATGGAGTCAGAGTTTTTTCACCCGTGCAAAAGAGACGGCACTAGAACAGAATCATAATGTGATTCATGCAAAACGGCCTTTTTAGAGGACCTGGACTGGGTGTCTATCATCAAAAACATATATATACTATCGAATTCCGATGTCCTAAGGATATTTTCGCACTTGAAGTGACGACACAGATTGTTAATAGTTCAATACACACTAAAGGCAATTTTGAAATTTCAGTTTTTATCTATGTTTTTGATGATAGGCACCTCGTTCAGTTGGCAACTAAAGATACAGAATAGGGGGGCTGAGGGCCTATTATGTATCCTTAGTTGCCATCTGCACTGGGTGCTTATTTATCATCAAAAACAAAGATATAATATCAAATCCCGATTGTCAAAGGATCTATTCGCACTTGAAGTGACGACATAGTTCGTAAATAGTTCAATACCCACTAAAGGCAATTTTGAATGTTCAGTTTTCATCTATGTTTTTGATGATAGGCACCCAGTCCAGTTGGCAACTAAAGATACATAATAGAGGGGCTGGCCGCCTTTGAAAGACGAATGCTGACCACACTGAAGAAGGCCAATGTCAAGAGTACCCGGAATAAAAGAGCTTGTATGACTAGATTGATGGATGTGAAAGAGGTGTGTCTGGATGGTAGCAGATGGAAATCTGTAGTCTCTGTCTACCCCTATGGGAGATAGGCGTGAGTATATGTATGTATAATCAGTATCAACGTATACAGATATTATACGAGTATAAGGTGACTTTTTTATTATAGCCAAATTCATACTGTAGACTTAATAAGTCGTCAGGACCAGGGTTAAATGACGTATGCAGAATACGAAAAAAAAAATTTGGTCTAGCCCATTTTTTTTCAATTGGCACGGGTATGTTTGTCCTGTATTGTTTTGTATGGGAAAGTTTTCCAGTCAGTAGATTATGTGGTTTAATTTAAAAGATACTTGTATGGGCGATTCATTTGTAGTTTTAGTCCCCTCTAAACACGGGACGATTCGCATCAGCAGGAACAAAATGTATGGGCCGTTCTAGAAGTTTGGCGCGATCTGTATTAGTCGATAAACTTATAAAATGTACTTGGAGAAGAAGTCCGCATATTGTGCAGGGAAAATACGGAACCCTACACTGCGCGTGGCCCGACACACACTTGGCCGGTTTATTATATACATTCCTAACATCTTACAATCGTTTAATAACCCTCCATCACAATTATTCCTTATACACAAATTCCCCCATCACTTACACATACTGAACATACAACTACACTCACTCATGCAAAGGCAAAGCTTACTAAGTTTAAAACATATTTAATTTTATGTGATCAACTATTTTTTTTTCTTCTCTTAATATCTTTAATAATAACTTTTAGCTTATTAATGTACACACTAGTAAATATTTGTAACTTGACTGGGTTGAGCCTAGCTCTCACACAACAATGCAAATTAGGGTGGGAGCTAGTGCACTATTGTATTGAACGTTACTTTTGTGATGAATCACCGTTACATTTATAGCCTGTAGATATGGATGTGAGTTACCTGCGCAGACTTGTAAGCGAGCTTGATCTCAACCTCTGAGCACTTGGCACCTAGCCACAGGAACACTTGCTCGCCGTTGTCTAAGATCATGATGTCGTCATCCGCCAGGTCGTCCTGGGAATAACAACGCGTTTTAGTTTGCGATATAATAATAAATGTAATTTATTTATTTATTATTTATACAGCATTACAGATATCCATTGCACTGTATAATTCAGTTTTTACAAATACAAATAAAAACATTCACAAAAATATAGTTTACACATAACATTAAAATAACATTAAAATTCGACATATGGCAATACAAAATAATTAATCTAACAGTTTAAATGTAGGGACATAGTCAGAGAAGCCTCTTTCTCACAGAACCTTAAGCACTCTGCTATAAAATTATCTTGAACTAGCTTTTGCCCGCGGCTTCGCCCGCGCTGATTTCGTTTTCATTATCCCGGGATAAAAAGTAGCCTATGTCACTCTCCGGCCCATAAACTATCCTAGATAGATAGATCCTAGATATCTAGTTTAGTAAGTAAAAACAGTCTTGCATCTTTTTCTTAGTATTGTTTTTTATAAATTGAATAACATGTTAATTGTAAAATTATGTATATTTATTGTTTAGCATAGTAAAATTCGTTACTGGCACTATTAGCTGATGTAATATTTAGTTAATGTTTACTGTATTTGCTGTGGATTTTTGTTAATAATAGTAGTTTATGCTACAAGGGCGAAAAGGAATAAATTACGAGGACGATTTAAAACACGAGCGTAGCGAGTGTTTTAAACGTAACCGAGTAATTTATTGCTCTTACGCCCGTGTATCATACTACATTTTTCAATGCATAGTGTGAGGAAATAAAACAAATGTAATCTTGTGAACTTTAAATTATGATTGGCTCAAAAGGACTGTATCCAGAGCCGTTAAACAGTGGAAAAAAAGTATAATAAGAATAGGAAAGGTTGCAGGTTAGCCAACCATTGTAACTAAATAAAAAAAATAAAAAATAATAAAGCCCTAGGGCAAAATAATCGACTTTCTGTTCGGTTTTGATGCATAAAAAGTGGGTTTTTACGAGCACTTGCATTGAAAATAAATAAATACCTGGCAGAAGTCAGTGCACTTCTCGGAGACGGTGAAGTATCCCTTCTCATTGGAGCAGCGGAAGAGCCGAGTGTAGTTGAGGAAGTCTGCGTCCAAGTCGTACGGCCTGCGGCCGCCGAGACCCACCCAGAAGAAGTTGTCTGGCTCGCTGCCTTCACTCAGCACCTGGGACGAAAAATTGTCTAATATTTATTTATGGATAATAATAGGTTGATCATCTAAAAAATACTAAATGGGCATCTAAATTACTAAGTTGGCATCAACTGGGTTAGGTTAGGTTTCATTTCAACACATTATTTTTAATGTCAACTTAGTAATTTTGATGCTGATGTTTTTATTTTTTGATGGTCAAAATAAAGAGTTCATACGAACAGCAGACTGAGCTATGGGAAAATTGAACTTCTCCTCGGCAATTTGCTCTATCAGTCGCGCAGAGTCTGCGTCAGCCTTGCTGCCGATCCACGCGTACACTATCGCTGACGACTCTTCTGTGGAAGAAAGCAATACGAACCTGTAGACTGAGCCAGGGACTGTTGAACTTCTCCTCGGCAATTTGCTCTATCAGTCGCGCAGAGTCTGCGTCAGCCTTGCTGCCGATCCACGCGTATACTATCGCTGACGACTCTTCGGTGGAAGAAAGCTATACGAACCTGCAGACTGAGCCAGGGACTGTTGAACTTCTCCTCGGCAATTTGCTCTATCAGTCGCGCAGAGTCTGCGTCCGCCTTGTTGCCGATCCACGCGTACACTATTGCTGACGACTCTTCTGTGGATTCGCTTTCTAGGGGCACGTACAGGATGTAGCTGGGGAGCAACGTGATACATATATATACCTATATGCAATCACAGGGTAGGTTATATTCACGATACTGATGAAAAATATATACATAAAAAACAAAAATATGAAATATGTTGAAATCGACTCAGCAATGGCGGAGTGGGGAGGGGCACCCGAGTAGGTAAGTACTAGCGCTCCACGCTGCAGTTACCGTTTATCAAGATAATTTTAAGACATACAAAAAAGGGCATAACTCCTTCTTCAGGTGGAATTTACATTAACATACATACATTAACAAAATTAAATTGTTTTTCACTGAAAAAGGTTATTATATTACTATGTTGAGGAATATTAAAATGATAAAGTTACATTATTCAATATATTATTATTAACTTTTTTTTATCCTGTGCTATAGAGGCCGGCTGAGCAATTCTAGCTCATACAAACGAAATACCAAAACCATTTGTAAATCGTAGGAATTCTTAAGGTAGAGTATATTTATTCTGATTGCATTACAGAATATCTATGTCCCCAAATATATATTAAATCAGAACACCGATTTAAACATGAAATATGACAAAAATAAGCTTTCTATTGATATTTTAAATTGCTTATATTACATGTCGTCTTTAAATCAGTGTCCTTTCAAAATATATATATATATATATTTGGGAACCTAGATATTCTGTAATCCAATCGGAATAAACACACTATCCTAGGAATATCTATGATTTACAAATGGTTTTGGTATTTCGTTTGTATGAACTAGGATTGCTCCGCCGGCCGTTTAATTATTTTTATTTGTATTTCATTGCATTGCTACTGATACAATTGATATTAGATATAAGTGTAAATAAATTATGTAAATAGATAATAATGTCATGGATGTCCAAATTTTGCAATACTGGCAAGGTCGAGTATGTATGTGCCTTCAAATTATTAACACCATTTATACCTACCCATTTTATGTAATAAAGATTTATGGTATATGGACTCCGTGTTAAATGATACTAACCAGAAGGCGCTGTTCAGTTGCGACGAGTCAGCCCTCACTTGCACGAGCCGGGTGCAGAGCGCAGAGCCGTTGCTCCGTAACTCGAACAGCTCTACCGGCGGTCTGCCCTCCTGTACAAATACATAATATTATGTAAAGTTTCTCTGATGCAGCGGGTGCGCGCCAGCGTCAATTGTCTCCTGGTCACTGTTGCTGAAAGGATGGATGGTCCTATCATCAGGCATTACACCGCCACGCATGTGCTGCCCTACAACAGGGCAGCTAAATAAAAATGTTGTTAATATATTGTTTGTAAATACATAGTTTGTTTTTTGTACACTAACATAGGTATAAGTAAATTGTTACTAACACTGTATGGATGTATGTCCGAATTAAATGATTTATTATTATTATTATTATTATTAAAGCAGCGGTAGCTCAGTCGGTTGGAAGCCAATCTTGAGAGCCAGGTTCGAATCCTGCCGTTGCGTACACCAATGAGCTTTTAGGAATTTAGGTGCATAATAATTGTATATTTACCACTTCTTTTACAGTGCAATGAAAACACTGTGAGCCAAACCTGCATGGTAAATGTACAGCGTGTAATTTTACCTCAAGTACGGTGATAGGCCCAGGCAAGGTATCACTTCATCGTTTAGTAAGCAAGCAGAAATACTAGGTATACAATGTGTAACAGAAAAGTGTAACCATATTTGAAGAGCTTATTCAGTCAATGGTATAGAACAACTTTTACTATGGAGCCAACCCTGAAATCTCAAAAAAATATATTTGCCCTTCCATACATTTCGGGCGAGCGGCATTGCATTTTTCTATGAAACAGTAATTTTTTTTTTCGAGATACAGGTTTTGTTCCATAGTAAAAGTTGTTCTATACCATTGACTGAATAAGCTCTTCAAATATGGTTACACCTTTCTGTTACACGTTGTATACAATACAAATAAGTTCTCGGTGAAGCCGGAGCCGAATCATTCCTGTAAGTGATAGAAAAAGGGGCCCCATAATGAAGGCTAAACTAGGTTTAGCGAGACGATGCAAAGTGGGTCTTTTCCCCGACTGACATCTACCGCTGCCGGATATAAATAGCGTATACAACATACCAGCACAGCGTTCCGCTTGCCGTCCCTAATGATGAACCTCTGCCGGAAGTGCGCCATGAACTTGAGTCCCTCCTGCTGCTGGTACGTGCGCACCACGTCCAGACTGACGAACAGCTGCCGGAACTTGCGCTCCAGGCCGAACGTGAACGTCAGCCATCCCATGTTGGGCGCCTTGCGACCTGTCACACATCCATATGACTTTTGTTTATATAGCCAAATTCATCCTGAGTCTCGGTAAGTGATCAAGACCAAAACACAATGACGCTTTTTAAATTTAAAAATATTATTTGTGCGAAGAGTAGTATAGAAAGGTTACATTATATGCGTACAGGAAGGGATATAGAAACCTTTTTGCTGATCACTGACAGTTTCCAGTATAAAAACAACCAGACATATTATATACCAACCAACCTTGCCATGTCCATGCCGTCGTCATTTTGTATTCTTAAGTATGATATCGAGAATCTTTTACCAAAAAGTCAAAAATAGTTACGACGACGAGCCGAGCGAAAAGCGTGGTTGGTTTATATGTAAAAAAAATTTGGGAGCCGAGCGAAGCGGAGCGGAGCGAGGCGACCTTCAGTAGTTCTAACAGAATTACGACGATATGCCCAAACAAATTGTAATATGCAGAATTCTACGATATGACGACGACATTTATACAAACTTTATGTTTCAAGCCCTCCCGCTTAACCGCCATAGAAAAAGCCTTACGTGCTTGATAGATTTGAACTTTGAAAATATTGAAAATTTTAAAATTTAAATGTATGTGCAAACTTAATGAAACTTTGCACATACATTTAAATAGGAAATATATATGTTCCTATACGCCGGGCTCAAAAACCTTTCGGCCAAAATGTGTTACATATGTCAACAATTACGATTATTAAAATGTGATTTTTAAGATGCATTTTAGGAAAATAAACGATGGTTTTAATATAATTTGGTTTTATAACATATCATAGACAGATTTAAGGCGCTACGGAAAAAAATCGTCACTTTTAGAACTTCTATATCTACTCCGGTAAATAATGTATAATTTTGATAAAATATAATATTATTTTTGGAATCTTTCTCTAGGGATCTGTTAAAACAGAAACGCGATTGGAGAATTTTGGCTCGATAGAAATATTTATTAAAATGAGGTCTTTATCGACACCAATTCTCCTGGTTTGACAATTTAGAATGACATAATGGACTGCAATTATATTTTATTAGATGGGTTTTAACGGTATCTAGGACCTGGTTAAACGAAATTTTGACAGCATTTTTAGTACATTTTATATTAATAAAAAACCGACTATTTGCTACTTTTCCACGAATCCGTCCCTCTCGCACTGAGGGTTATTTCGCATATGGAGTAACAGGGACGCTAAAACTTTTACATATCGCCTTAACACTTTTACATAGATATAAAATAAATACCTTGCCAGAAGTACACCACCCAATTGTCACTTTCTTCTTCGTCTTCGGGCTGAAAAAAAAATGTTCCTCTTATTAACACGTAGAGACTTCTATAAACACATTTTTATCGCCGTACTTAGATCCTTTATTTTAGATTATTAGAATATAAAAGGGAGACAGGGAGACGTTATTTCATCAAAACTGTTAACTGCCACGCTGGAGGACTTCTTTAAAACACTAGACTGGAATGGACGAGGCATACACCTGAAGGGAGAGTACATTTCACATCTTTGCTTTGCCGATGACATCGTGATAATGACGGAATCGCTGCAAGAACTGCAGGAAATGCTGCGCAGCCTAAGCGATTCTTCCAGAGGAGTGGGCCTGCGGATGAATGTGGACAAGACTAAGATTGTCATCCAATGGCCAGTAACAGTCGACAATGTCAGCATCGAAGTTGTTAAAAAATATGTTTACTTGGGTCAAAACTGTGTAAAAACAACTTCGACGCGAGGCTGACAGAAGAAAATGCTTGGGATGGGCAGCGTTCGGGATGTTGCGTCACATATTTACGTCACCAATACCGCAGGTACTTAAAGGCTAAAGTATATAACCAGTGCGTCCTTCCAGTGATGACGTACGGCGCTGAAACGTGATCTCTTACCAAGGGCTTGATCCACCGATCTAAGGTCGCTCAACGAGTCGTATTTTTTGTTTCATTTGTAAATGAAAAGGATTAACATTTTGAAAAATAAAGGCATATTTCACTCTTTAATCTTAATATTTCGGCCTTTCGATACACGATTATGCATTTTCCTGCATCCTATATAACAAATTATTATTAAATGCGGCTTTAACAATCACGTGTGATTATTGTTGACTACCTATATATGCCAACTGCATCCAATATAATCGCAAAGATAGGCCTAAACTATTTTCTAAATATCATTTCATTCGAGTTAAATATTAAAGATAACTTATTTGTTTTTTTATTCAGTTTATATTATATATTTATGCACTTCATTTTATGACATTTTAACATAATATATAAATTGTATCTAATTCCACTGACGCCGACTGTATGTCGAAATATATCTGGAAATTATTATTTTAATGAGTGTTTTCATTCGAGTTAAGTATATTAGGGTTTGGACAGTAAAACTCATCAAAATAAATGTTAAAAGAAACTTCGTACTCTTTTTTGTTTCATCTGTAAATAACAAGGATTAAACTTTTGAATTAAAGGCATATTTCACTCTTTGATCTTTGTACTTCGACCCTTTGATACAAGATTACTTGCATTTTCCTGCATCCAATATAATCGCAAAAATAGGGCTAAACTATGTTAATTTAATCTAAACTATGATTTAAATATCATTTAATTTGAGTTATATTATTTTTTGCACCATAAATCTCAGGACATCAAAATAAACATTGTAAAAATGTGATATAAAACGGCCGTCATATTAAAAACCCGTCCCCCTAATTCCAAAATAATAAATAAAAAAAAAAACGCCTCGACATCACGGGTTTGCTGAGCGGCCCCCTGCCACTGAGCGGGATAGAAAAGTGTAAAATGAAAGCAGGACAGATTTCTCTGAATACCCTCGCGCTGTCAGCTGCACAGTAATGCCCGCGCACCCTCACGCGTTACCCCTCCCTCGTCACTCCTGCGATGCCATCTATGACTATTTTCAGACCCGCAAACACTGTAATGGTTTATTTAAGACTTATTTTAAAATCATAATGGTTTTTAAACGTACATCGACATCAGGAGTGACATATTTGCAGAGGAACACGTAACAGTCGTGGCTGTAGAAGACGCCGATCTCCTTCTCGGGCAGTTTGACGAAGTTCCGTCCTTCGAGCACGAACGCGTCCATCGGGCGGTCGAGCTCTTCGTTCCACTCGTCGGCGAGCGCGCTGGCCTCCGCCGCTGGCACCGGCGGCTGGCGGGGCGTAAACAGGGCCGACAGGTCCGCCCTGGGGACCAAGAAAAGCAGCCATGTCAAACTCAAAGTCATTGGTGAGCCTAATGCATAAAGACCGTAGAATTAGTATGTCGCAAAACGCTACCATAAAGAAAAAAACGCGGCCAAGTGCGAGTCAGACTCGCGTACTTTGGGTTCCGTAATGTGGATGATAAATTTAATATTGTCATTTTTTTCGTGAATTTCTCAACCGCTTTATTTTTCCTGTAATCTTTACGTAAACACATATTACCATGATTTTTCTCTTATTTTTCGGTCCACCAGTTTTGGAGATAAGGGGGGGGGGGACTACATTATACACATACATTTTTTAAAAGTAAAATTTTATAAAATATATAACAATCTTTCTCAGAAATTTGTCTTCTATTTAAGGGACAACTCTATCAGCGGACACACAGACAGCCGCATCTGAAGGCTACAGTCAAATATTTAGGGGGCCACATAGCATGTTTACATGCTTGAAGAAACGGATAACAGTAAACTAAAGACATCATAAAACATGGGGTCGAAAGCAAAGACATATTCTAATGTTATTTTAGTTTTCTAAAAGGACCTCAAAGAATTTTTTACAACATAGTTATTAAAGTTTGAAATAAATTTTACCCCAGTACGGGTAAAACCACACATTTTCCTAGTTTGATAATTCTGCTCACATCAGTGTCATTGTACATGTCAAGTTAAAGATTTAAGTTATCGTATTACGTGATTTTTAAACCGTACGTGATAAGTACGTAAACTATGTAAGGTTCTTATAATCTTGTTAATATGTATTAATAAAGTATTAATCAATACATCTTCAAATCGAACACATCTTTTCTTCCGCAACGCAAGAAATTATTGTGGAAAAATACTACGTGGTCCGATTACACAGATACTACAAGATCAAGGGGATCTTGTTCATTAGTCCTTCAAGCCGGACTTAGTGCAGTATCAAATCAACGAACCATGCAAGCTCAGCAGCGCAGTATCATATCAGCGGCCCAGGCAGGACCATCAGTGCAATATCATACTAGTGCAGCGGGCCAGACAAGCTCAGCAGCGCAGTCTCATATCAGCGGCCCAGACGGTTTTCAGTAATGAAGTATCATATCAG
Organism: Ypsolopha sequella; assembly: GCA_934047225.1. Classification (NCBI taxonomy): domain Eukaryota; kingdom Metazoa; phylum Arthropoda; class Insecta; order Lepidoptera; family Ypsolophidae; genus Ypsolopha; species Ypsolopha sequella. Next base: position 19,917,706 of record OW203996.1, read on the forward strand.
TGGGCCAGACAGCCTCAGCAGGCAGTATCATATCAGCGGGTCAAGAGGGCTTAGCAGTGCAGTATCATATCAGCGGGCCAAGCAGGCTCAGCAGTGCAGTATCATGTCAGCGGGCCAAGCAGGCTCGGCAGTGCAGTATCATATCGGCGGGTCAGGCAGTCTCAGCAGTGCAGTATCATATCAGCGGGTCAAGCAGGCTCAGCAGTGCAGTATCATATCAACGGACCAAGCAGGCTCAGCAGTGCAGTATCATATCAACGGGCCAAGCAGGCTCAGCAGGGCAGTATCATATCGGCGGGTCAGTTTTACCTAAGCAGCAGCATCGGCAGGAACAGCAGACAAGTAAAAATTTTCTATTCTATTCATATCATGTAGTCACCGCAATTTTAAAATTCTTTTTTGTGTATAATTTTATTACTAGAAGAAAATGGAGGCAATATTGATAAGGCAGTTTTAGGGGCGGTATAAAATAATTAGTTACTACCAGTTTGATGGTTATGTATGTGATATTTATTGACGAAAGATGAATCCTTAATTATACGTGATTATTCATATCTAAAAGGAATGCGGCAAACGTGTAGACGTGCCGCCATAATATACAATAAAATGAAATAAAACATAATAATAAAAATTTGCCTAAACAATAAAAAATTAACAATAGATATCAAATACAAATTTTGCAATAGAACATGCTGAAATGATATTAATAGTACAAATATTGCGTTTGTAAGTTATAACAACATAGTATACATTTTTGTAAGCACTGGTCACAAATCGCTTCTTTACAGCGTTTATAAAATTATTTCTATAGAAGTTGACGTCATGACACCCAAAAATATTTTACTCCTTTTTAATTCTTCACAGGCTTTGATTTCATTGTTCTCATGTCTTCTCAATGCTTGGTCTCGTTTTCTGATACCAAGATTCGATGAGGAAGTAGTCACAGCGCGAGGTTGCTTGCATTTGCCAGGTTGCTCCAGTCTTCGTTAAGTTGAGACGAGCGGTGTTGCTGAAGATGAGTGTCTTCTGTGCATTTAGTTTGCTCTAATCCACAGTGAGTCGGGATGAGCGGTGCTGCTGAAGACGAGTGCAGTTAGTCCACGGTGAGTCGGGACGAGTGATAAGGGTGAGCTGCAGGACCAAGAAGCTATGAAGGCTGCATTTGGTTTGGTTAAGCTCGAAAAGTGCTGGCTGCTGCGCGAGTGTTGAAGAACTTGTTTTGTTTGTACTGCGAAGATTTGGCTGCTGGAGTTTTTGTTTGCCCGTACAAAAACTTATACCACTTTTTCAGTCGGTAGTGTTAATTGTTAGATGGCTATTTTCACACAGTGTGTTTAGTTTTCTTCATTATATTGCCATAGAATTTTGTTGATGTTTCTTGGCCTTGATCATGACGAATAACGCTGATGAATGCATTCCGCTGAGTGCTGCGTCGATAGTTACCATGACCGTGCTGCTGTATTTTTGTTGAATTGCATTTTTGCGAGTTGTTCTGAAATGCTAGCGATGCCATTTGTGGTGTCGTTACCCTTGTTGTTGTGACTATCGAATGCTGATATTTGTGTGAATCTTGAGCTCTCGAATATTTTATCCGATTTCGTCTGTTTTATCCAAGGGTAACTCGGTGACAGCCAATACCGTGGTAACTGAAGAGGGTAGTTGCCTCAACCACAGAAGACGTATTGTGTCTTCATTTATTTTTTCTCTGGCCAAATCTCGCATTTTCCGAAGTAATTGAGAAGGTTTTTAATCCCCTAGGTCCACCTGCGTGAGTAATTTTTGGAATTGATGCTGTTCTGATTATTCGTAGCACCCAATCAAGCGATTTTTGATTGCTTTGTATTTATCGGTTTCTGGTGGGGCCGCGAGTATGTCGCTTACTTGTTGTATTTCCTCTTTTGATAACTTTGCGATAACCATGTTGTACTTATAGTCATCGCCTTGCTTTTGAGGGACGATGATGGCTTCAAACTGCGTAAACCATAGTCGGGGCTGATCCCTCCAGAACCCCGGAATCCGGGATATGATGGAGGTTGTCGCGATTTCCAATGTGTCCATGTTGGAGTTTGTTGTTGCAGCTGTCTTGTTTCGTCGGGTTGCTTAGTATAGCGCCGTGCGCCCGGGGTGAGGTGGTGGCGGGTTCTCGGTGATTACGTCCAGTTCAAGTTGGGTGTCGCCATGCGCCCGGGGACCACGCCGGGTCCCCGGCGATAATTTTCCAGTCGGGTTTCCTGGTGTTCACGTCGGGTTGCTTAGTTCACACTCGGGGTCACCAATTTAGGGGCGGTATAAAATAATTAGTTACTACCAGTTTGATGGTCATGTATGTAATATTTATTGACGAAAGATGAATCCTTATTTATACTTAATTATACTCGTGCTTCGTCCTCGAGATTAGATATAAGTACACATGTAGTATCACACATCGTGTGGCCATTCCTGCACTATAGTTGAAAGAAAAAAAAAACAATCTACCTACATTTTTTTTTTTTGTCTGTAGGTAGTTACTGTCCCGACCGCCGATCATCATTTTCACATTTTAGTGCTCGGCTGTTCCGCACGTTTTTTAAGTCCCGGGTATTTGAAACCGTAAAGATTGTGAAATGCCTAAAAGAAAGCATTCTGATCATAGTGGGTAAGAATATATTTCACATAAACTGAAGAAATTGGAGAGAAAAATTAAGAAAGGTCGTCGCAAACACCGAACAGAAGAATCCACTTTGCCTTCACCCGTAGGTTCACGGAATTGTACGCCTTCGCGGATACACCTATCAGGTGAACATTTTTTGAGTGTAAAAGTAGTGAACCTTTACAGTTTTATCAACAAAATAATTAAAACAACAGATACTCGGACAGTACTTTGGTCTGTACCATCTCTGTTATCAATCAATAGACAAGTCTATACAGGTTTGCGTGTTTTTTCTTTGGAATTGCACTACCTGGAAATAGTATTGCGAACAGTACTTTGGGCTGTTTCTTTACTATCGGTGTGGGCACTAGCCTACCGACTAGTCTTTTTTCGCTGAAGAAAAATCGTTTCCAGTTTTATCAACAACATAATTAATACAACAGATACTCGGACAGTACTTTGGTCTGTACCATCTCTGTTATCAATCAATAGACAAGTCTATACAGGTTTGCGTGTTTTTTCTTTGGAATTGCACTACCTGGAAATAGTATTGCAAACAGTACTTTGGGCTGTTTCTTTACTATCGGTGTGGGCACTAGCCTACCGACTAGTCTTTTTTCGCTGAAGAAAAATCGTTTATTTTTCGACTACTGGCAGCGAAAATTTACAATCACGAGAATCTTGTGATGGAGGATCAAGCGGACGAGTTTATCGTAGTACAAGATGGAAATGGTTCTGCCGTCAATGTTGCTACCGCATCAGTGGCACAAAATAGTGACGTCACGCGACGACGGGGTGGCGGCGCATCACCTACGCACGGAGATGCGAATATCGGCTCAAACGATGAAACCGTCGCTGCGGTCGAGACACCTGTTCTTGATACTAAACTATTAGAAATAACAGGCGAGGATCTGTCTTTGCGGATCCGATCCGGGCCCGATATACAAAACGATATTGCGGTACGTTTTGATTATATATCTTCGAATGGGATAAAGAAAGAAATCCGAAAAGAGTTACTTAGTAAGTATCTAGTACCAGGCAACTGCTCTCTTATTGATGCTCCAAAGTTGAATCCGGAGATGGCGGCCGCTTTTACAGAACTAAACTCTAACAGAGACAGAAGCAAATAGCTAGTGCGATTGCCTGCTTAGGAGAAGTAATCACCCTAGTGCTTTCTATGGAAGAAAGAAATACCGCCCTTTTGCAGTTACTGATGGATGTCGGTCGGATTTTGTGACGGACAACACACGGATTCAATAAACAGACGCAGTTTTGTCCTTTCTACTTTAAAGAAGGATTTGAAAGATCAAGTCCAAAAGACTAGCATTGGCAATCTCCATACCTTGAAAACTGCAAAGGCAATAAATAAATCCGGAGCTGATTTAACCGCCACTTCGTAAAATTACGTTGCGAAGCCTCCACCATCAAAGATGAAGCCCTTTCAACCTGACAGGTCTTTAAACTGGAAACCGCCTCCCCGAGTCGCAGGCAGGCAGTCGAGCATAGTACTATGACGCGACCATCTATGACGCAAGCTTGCACCGCCGCCCCACCCCCCGCCGCCACCGCCCCCGCGGCCGACCCAGTTCTCGAGGAGCCAGCCGCAGCGCGCGGGCACATCGAGGCCCTCGCAGCCGACCTACCCTCGAGCCGTCGCTAAACATGGTAAAGTACGCCGGCAGATTGTTTAAATTTTATGATCAATGGTCAAAAATCACAGATGACTCAACTATCCTTTCATGGAAAAAATGATATGAGATCGTTTTTACACAGGCCGTGGTACGGTACCAGACGCCTTTAGAGCCATCTTATTCTAAAGCTGAAAAAATAAACTATGACAAAAGTACCTTAAAGCCAAGTACTAATCATAAGTTCTTAGGCTTCATTATACATTCCGAAAATTTTCAAGTGACGTTGTCTCTCGAAAAAATTTGTAAGGTACGTAAACAGATACAAAAATTCCGCAAGCTAAAAAGATGTAAAGTTTGCGAATTTGCAAAATTGTTGGGTCTGCTTACATCGGTTTGCCCAGCTATCGAATACAGCTGGCTTTACACAAAAGATTTTGAGAGATGTAAATTTTTTGAATTTAAGAAACGATGAAAGTTATGACAAATTTATGAATCTTCCTGAATATCTTTCTAGTGATTTTAATTGGTGGTCTGCAGCTGTCAATAGACCATTCTACTCCTTGGAAATTTTTTAGCGATGCCTCAACTAAGGGGGGATGGAGGGCCGCGTGCGATGGAGAGATTGCTAGTGGATTGTGGAGTGCGGAAGAGTAATTGAAACATATTAATGAATTAGAGATCTTGGCAGTTTATTTTGGGTTAAATGTTTTCGCCATAACTGTCACAATTGTCAGATTATATTACTTATCGATAGTACAACCGCGATTGCATACGTTAATCGTATAGGCGGTGTACAGTTTCCCCACCCGACGCAGGCGTCGAGACTTATGCCAGTGGTGTGAAGCTCGACAGATAAATGTATATGCATCGTATATAAGTTCGGCTGATAATGCTGTTGCGGATGCTGAGTCGAGACTTATACATCCAGATATCGAGTGGGAATTCTCCGATAGAGCCTTAGAAGGATACCATCTAAATTTGGATATCCCGAAATAGGTACCTTCGATAGTCGATTAAAAAAAAAAAAATGCGAGAAATATATATCGTGGCACAAAGATCCAGATGTTTTTTCTATTCGCTTTCACAGTGCCATGGTCGCATTTTTTTACTTTTATGTATTTCCACCATTTTCTCATTTTCTTAAAATAAAAAAATAAAAATTTGCAAACGACAAAGCTAAAGGTATTCTTGTTATCCCATATAGGCCGACGCAGCCATGGTACCCATATTTAATCAACTTGAAATTTCTGAACTCTACGTTCACCGACAGCTTACCTTGGTTGCCGGAGTATTGTCAGGAGCTCGATGTTTGGAAAAGGGTTCTCACAAGAGTCAACACATGTAAAGTTAGCCTCTCTTTAACTCAATAACTCTTGACTTTGATAACTCAATAAAACAGTACGATGTTTGCTTGAAGAAGTGGTTCACATTTTGTATTGAACAAAATTTAGTTTTTTATGAGGCGTCAATACCAAATAATATATATCATTAAATTTTTTGACTTATCTTTTTCAAGAAGGTGCTCAGTATACTTTGAATAGTTGCAGATCTGCACTATCCCTTATTTCTTGAAAAAGTTTTTGGAAGAGATAAAAACTTAAAACATTTTTTCAAGGGCATATTTCGGCTACGTGCAACAAAGCCCAAGTACAATGTAATGTGGTACAAATCTCAGGTCTTACTTTTCTTAGCTGGATGATACCTTAACGAAATTCTAGGCTTAGAAAGGCTTACTAAAAAACTAGTCACATTTTTGGCACTGGTTACTGCTCATCGAGCACAAACAATTACACAAATAAACATTAAAAACATATTAGCATACTTAGAAATTACTGAAGGTGTCATTCCGAAAATTTGTTTATCAGTTTCTGGAAACCTAACAATACGGTAACTGTACATACCATCAGTCGATGGATTAAGCGGACATTAGAGGAGAGTGATATTGACGTCTCGATCTTTACGGCGCCCAGCACAAGGCATGCGGCCACCTCAGAAGCTAACAAGGCGTAAATATTGAAACAATTCGTAAAACTGCGGGATGAAGCAGGAGCTCCACCGCATTTTCCAAATTTTATAATAGAGATATTCATAGCAATATTTCAACAGACGCATTTGCCAGAAGTATTATTAATGATTCCTTCAATTAATAAATAATAAGTCAGTATGACTTGTTTATTTTGAATTTAAATTTTTTTTACCGTATTGCAAATGCTTCTCACCAAATGTTTGTAATAAGGAATAAACATGAATGTAATCTAACATTTTTTAGTTAATTACACCTATTAATTACATATATTTGTGTTATGGAATTAAGAACTTAAAGTAAATATTTTGTTTAAATAATAAATGAGACATGGGATTATGAGGGAGTCACCCTTAAAGTAGCTGCTTCTTTTTTCACGACTACAAATCTCTAAATATCTACATGTGTACTTATATCTAATCTCGAGGACGAAGCACGAGTATAATTAATGATTAAACGAACTTACCTGTACGTGAAGTTCAATCATAATTATACGAAGTGCTTCGTCCGAAGAGATTAGATCCCTCCCCCCCTAAATTTTCAATTAATCCCAAAAGGCGTCGTGAAAATAACATGATATGGTAGCTCTAAACTAAATGATGATCGGCGGTCGGGACAGTAACTACCTACAGACAAAAAAAAAAAAAATGTAGGTAGATTGTTTTTTTTTCTTTCAACTATAGTGCAGGAATGGCCACACGATGTGTGATACTACATGTGTACTTATATCTAATCTCTTCGGACGAAGCACTTCGTATAATTATGATTGAACTTCACGTACAGGTAAGTTCGTTTAATCATTAATTATACGTGATTATTCATATCTAAAAAGGAATGCGGCAAACGTGTAGACGTGCCGCCATAGCAGTCTGTTTATATTCATCTACTAAGATTCAGAGAACAGTTCTTTCGGGATTCTAACGGGATTACACCGTCTCGCACACCCTTTTTATGATCTCTATATACCGAAACGATTCATAACAATGTCATATCTGGGCCAAACTAAAAACTTGCCGCCAGCAAAACCTTAACTTACAGCTATAACCCAACAATAGCTGTAAAGTGCTGGCTGCTGCGCGAGTGTTGAAGAACTTGTTTTGTTTGTACTGCGAAGATTTGGCTGCTGGAGTTTTTGTTTGCCCGTACAAAAATTTATATACCACTTTTTCAGTCGATAGTGTTAATTGTTAGACGGCTATTTTCACACAGTGTGTTTAGTTTTCTTCATTATATTGCCATAGAATTTTGTTGATGTTTCATGGCTTTGATCACGACGAATAATGCTGATGAATGCATTCCGCTGAGTGCTGCGTCGACAGTTACCGTGACCGTGCTGCTGCATTTTTGTTGAATTGCATTTTTACTGGGCCGTGATGCAGGCGATGCAGTCTGTAATTTCGTAACCATTGTTGTTGTTGTTTATTTTTCTTTCAAATCTTGATTGAAGGCTTCATCACCGAGGTCTTCTGATAATACTTTTGATCATCCTTGGAATTGACGCTGTTTCGATCCTTCAATGTGAAAAAGTGTTCAACTGGTTGTGCCCGGAGATCGGCCGTGGGTCCCCGGCGACTACATTCCGAAATCTGATTACCAATTTGGTTTGCGCCGTGCGCCCGGGGTGAGGTGGTGGCGGGTTCCCGGTGATTACGTCCAGTTTTCAGTTTTTCAGTTCAAGTTGGGTGTCGCCGTGCGCCCGGGGACCACGCCGGGTCCTCGGCGATAATGTTCCAGTCGGGTTTTCCTGGTGTTCACGTCGGGTTGCTTAGTTCAGACTCGGGGTCACTAATTTGGGTACCTTATATATTATTAATTGATTAAATGTAGTCTGATTAATACTCTTGTGGGTACTGAATATTTATTTAAATTATCAATCCCTATTTATACTTAAGAGGCTATGCGAATTTTATTTTTGTCACTGTCACTCCAAGCGAAAACACGCTCGGTGCGAGAGGGGCGGATTCAGGGCGAAAGCGAAAAATGTTAGTTTTATAATTTTTGTAAAAAAACTAAAATAGCTAGCAAAATTTCAGATATCAAATCTCTAGATATTGTTGAAACACACAATAAAATATGTTTGAGTTCTGTATATGGTTCCTATTCGTCAAACGAGGAGAAAAAGTGTGTTTAAAGACCTCATTTCAACAATTATTTCTATCGAGGAAAACTTATCCAAACATGTTTTCCAATTTCAAAACCCTAGATTATATAGTCAAAATACATATACCAGAAATTTATTAAAATTTTCTGTGTATTTCATGAAATATACAGAAAAGAAACACCCGTATTTTTTTCGCATATCGCCTTAAAACTACCTTACGACAATGTCAGACTACCTGTCTTATCTATATCTACTATACGTGCATTTACATCTGATATACTTGAGATAAAATATATATAGGTAGATAAGGGAAATATGTGGCAGGCGTGATCGCCACAACAAATTAACAATAGCTATCAAATACAAAATTTGCAATAGAACATGCTGAGATGATATTAATATTACAATTGCGATTATAAATTATACAAAAGATTAACAATTTTTGTAAACACTGTTCACGAATAGCTTATGTGCAGCAGCGTTGGGAAGATTATTCTTTTTTAATTCCTCACAGTCTTCATTATTTGCCTTAGTTCATGTATTCTCAGTCCTTGGTTTCGTTTTCTTATACCAAGATTCGATGAGGAAGCAGTCATAGCGTGTGGTTGCTTGCATTTGCCAGGTTGCTCCTGTCTTCGTTAAGTCGAGACGAGCGATGCTGCATAAGACGAGTGTCAGTGCAGTTAGTTTGCTCTAATCCACGGTGAGTCGGGACGAGTGATAAGGGTGAGCTACAGAACCAAGAAGCTATGAAGGCTGCGTTTGGTCTGGTTAGGCTCGAAAAGTGCTGGCTTTCTGCGCGAGTGTTGATCAACTTGTTTTGCTTGTACTGCGAAGATACTGCTGGAGTTTTTGTTTGCCCGTATTCACAAAAAACTTATACCACTTTTTCAGTCGGTAGTGTTAACTGATTGACGGTTAATTTGCACACAGTGTGTTTAATTTTCTCCTTTATATTGCCAATAATTATTGCCATCTGTGATGACTAGCTGGCGTGTCTCGCGGATCTCGGCGAGCAGAAGATCTTTAATTTGGTCCATTTCCTGCTGCTCCAGGGCGTTGTTAGTATTATATGTGATTTGATCCTTCGAACTTTGGTTGCCCATCTTGAAATAGCGGTGGTCTGAATGGTTTGATGTTAAGATGGTATGTAGATTTGAGAGGCCTATGTTGTTATATATATATATATTGCAATAATCGGTGCGTCAGCAATCTTTAAAGCGTACCGGTGGCTTGACGACTCTGCCTGATCTCGTGATAAACGTGCTGACATCTGCTGATTCACCTTTATTTTCCGTAGTCGCGTAGTTTTTCAAAATGCAGGTTTTAATCTGTCTATTGATACGAGTGTTTGGTTTTGACCGCGCTGAATTAAAAATGTTTTTTCGTTTCTTTCTATTACTGGTAAAGGGCGTCGTAAGGTGGAACCAAACTTTTTCGTAACTGATCGCATCGTATGAAAACATGTGAAGTTTGGAAGTTTGGGAAGTTTTGATATAAAATCATTATTTGTTTCTTGTTCCATTTGTTCTCCAAAAAAACGCCTGGTAGTTTTAATGGTGTGTCTCTGTTGCACTAAATCCAGTGTCGTCACATATACAGCTTCTCAGACCCAGTAGAGCGGTTGGCAGCTCACTGACCCAGTTATAAGCGTTTCTTGACATAAGGGATGCTTTTGAAGTTCTGTGGAATCTTTCGACTTTTCCATTGGCCTGAGGATGGTAGGAAGTTGTCCTTATTTTATGTGCTCCTAGGAATTTCGATAAGGACTCAAACGTCTTTGATTCAAACTGTTTTCCCTGGTCAGATGTGATTCGTCCTGGAGATTCAACTGGAAAAGCTTCGGGCCATGACGTGCAGCGGTCGACGATTGTTATTAAATATCGCTTTCCTTGCGAAATTGGAAGTGGTCCGACGATGTCGATATGGATGTGTTCGAAATGTTTTGAAGACATAAACTGTCCAATCGGCGAAACTGTATGTTGCCATATTTTTGATTTTTGGCATTCAACACATGATTCGCACCAACTGTTGATATCTTTGTTCATGTTGAAGCGTTATTAATTTTCTTGTCCTAGGAATTTCGATAAGGACTCAAACGTCTTTGATTCAAACTGTTTTCCATGGTCAGATGTGATTCGTCCTGGAGCTTCAACTGGAAAAGCTTCGGGCCATGACGTGCAGCGGTCGACGATTGTTATTAAATATCGCTTTCCTTGCGAAATTGGAAGTGGTCCGACGATGTCGATATGGATGTGTTCGAAATGTTTTGAAGACATAAACTGTCCAATCGGCGAAACTGTATGTTGCCATATTTTTGATTTTTGGCATTCAACACATGATTCGCACCAACTGTTGATATCTTTGTTCATGTTGAAGCGTTATTAATTTTCTTGTAGAGCGCTTGCCTGGATGACTTAAACCGTGTATAGTGTTGAATACTGTTCTTCGAAATTCTTTAGGTAAATACGGTCCATGATTCTGGGCAGTTAGATTGCTCTAATCCACAGTGAGTCGGGATGAGCGGTGCTGCTGAAGACGAGTGTCTTCTGTGCAGTTAGTCCACGGTGAGCCGGGACGAGTGAAAAGGATGAGCTGCAGGACCAAGAAGCTATGAAGGCTGCGTTTGGTCTGGTTAAGCCCGAAAAGTGCTGGCTGCTGCGCGAGTGTTGATGAACTTGTTTTGTTTGTACTGCGAAGATATGGCTGCTGGAGTTTTTGTTTGCCCGTATCCACAAAAAACTTATACCACTTTTTCAGTCGGTAGTGTTAATTGTTAGACGGCTATTTGCACACAGTATGTTTAGTTTTCTTCATTATATTGCCATAGAATTTTATTGATGTTTCTTGGCCTTGATCATGACGAATGACGCTGATGAATGCATTTCGCTGAGTGCTTCGTCGATAGTTACCGTGACCGTGCTGCTGTATTTTTGTTGAATTGCATTTTTGCTGTGCCGTGATGCAGGCGATGCAGTCTGTAATTTCGTAACCATTGTTGTTGTTGTTTATTTTTTTTTTAAATCTTGATTGAAGGCTTCATCACCGAGGTCTTCTGATAATACTTTTGATCATCCTTGGAATTGACGCTGTTTCGATTCTTCAATGTGAAAAAGTGTTCAAATGGTTGTGCCCGGGGATCGGCGGTTGGTCCCCGGCGACTACATTCCGAAGTCAATTTTGATTGCGCCGTGCGCCCGGGGTGAGGTGGTGGCGGGTTACAGACGATGCAGGCAGTCAATTAGTATAGCGCCGTGCGCCCGGGGTGAGGTGGTGGCGGGTTACCGGCGATTACGTTTAGTTAAACGTCCAGTTCAAGTTGGGTGTCGCCATGCGCCCGGGGACCACGCCGGGTCCCCGGCGATAATGTTCCAGTCGGGTTTTCCTGGTGTTCACGTCGTGTTGCTTAGTTCAGACTCGGGGCCACCAATTTGGGGGCGGTATAAAATAAAATAAAATTGTTACTACCCAGTAAATGATTAATGAATTTATTTCAGAAAGAAAGTACATAGTTAGGTGGTTAAGTATGTAATGCATATGACGAAAGATCAATCCTTATTTATACTTAATTATACGTGATTATTCATATCTAAAAGGAATGCGGCAAACGTGTAGACGTGCCGCCATAGGTAGTATTAACTGTTAGATGGTTAATTTGCACACAGAGAGTTTAATTTTCTCCGTTATATTGCCACAAAATTTTGTTGAGGTTTCTTGATCATAACGGACGCGGACATTGCATTTCGCTTAGTGCTGCGTCGATAATTTGCGTGACCGTGCTGCAGTGTATTTTTGTTGAATAGCATTTTTGTCAGCTGTGTCAATGCGTTCGATGCAGATTATCATTTTATTATAACCATGTTGGTTTGCATATGTGAAGTTTAAATTTTTGATATTCTATCGGGTAGGTTTCTGATTACTGAGGTCTTAAACTGAACTTCACCATATTATATTTGTTGTCGTCGGCTTGCTTCACCAGAATTCAGGTTGTTCTATGAGTCCTCGTTGGAGTTTGTTACTGCAGCTGATGTTGCAGGTTGCTTTTATGTGAAGCGATAACGTTCCAAAGTTGAGGTTCTAAAGACCACCAATTCGGTTGACGCCGAGCGCCCGGGGATTGGCGGTGGCGGGTTCACGGCGATTACGTTTAGACGTCTAGACCAAGTTGGGTTTCGCCTTGCGCTCGGGGACCACGCCGCCGGGTCCCCGGCGATAATGTTCCGGTCGGGTTTTCTCATTATTTCCGAATCTTCCGTTATATCCTCCATATTCTAATATTTACTGATGTCCTCAGTGAACTTTTTCGATATATTTAGGGGTATTTTATATGAAATACTCTTTTTTTATTTCGGTAGTTACAGTTAGCGGCACGGTTTTTGACGGCCGGCCTTGACTGCACTAGTCGTTATTTCTCTATCGCACTTAGAAATTTTCTGCGCGAATGAACACATGCGCTAGTTCCCTACCACTTTCGCCATGCAGACAAAAATCGTTCCGCGACCTGTACAAGCACGTAATGTGTTTATTAGACAGTTCCTACAATTATTTACATTCCTAATTACATGGTTTATCTTTTTTATCGAAAAGTTGTAGGACGTTTTAACTTTTGATTTATTATTGAGATCTACATACGGTATTGGATTGTGGCAGGAACGTGCTGTCCAATAAATTTCTTTCATAACCAAACAAACCTCGTACCTTCCGTCTGCTAGGCGTTGGGTTGAGTCTTCACAAGACTTCTTTGCTTTGGTTAATAATTCCGAGTCTTCTGCTACATCCTCCATCTCCTAATATTCACTGATCTCCTCAACGTTGTTAATGACAATATGATAATGAAATGTTTTAAATTATGATGAGTATGGCATATTTTAATTATGCTCTGTGGTTTATTGCACTCTTTGCATGTTTAAATACATTTTTAAACATATTTAGTTCAGAAATTGTTTTCATTTTTTCGTCTGCTAACATTTATATTAAAATCTGATATTGATATGAAGCGTGTTGATAATTACACAACATTTGAATGTATGAAAGTTGGTTTGTAAGAATGTCGTCATCGGTACACTGGTTTGATTTCTGAATAACTAAATGTTGGTTTTGGTATAGGAAATATTGTTGCTACTTTTCCTTGTATTGGTTTTAAAGGTGCAAACTTATTCCACAAAAATTCAATTCACTTTTCAAACCCTCAGGCCCGCAAGGAGCTTTCCTTGCTTCAATATTTTCGCTATATGGTTATGTGATTATATAAATCGTGAATTTTTATGCCTTAGTTTTGAATGGCGTAGGTTCCACTCCGAAGTTAGGTCTTATACTCTTTTGAGTTCTAGCGAAGTTTCTGTACCGCCGGCTGATACAAAAATAACTTAATCTGCTTAGCAAACATCAGAAGAATTCAGGATACTCTGTTAGAAACAGTTACAAATATATCTACCAATGACTACATACAATAGCGTAAAACAACAAAGTAAACAATTATCGGGAGCCCCAAATATTTTGACTTAACAGTAAAATACCATAATGTATATTATATATGTATAGTAAAAGTCTAATTTGCTTATTGCGGTGACTATTTATATGATAAAAAGGAGAATTAACGTCAACAAGCAAGCTGCAGAAAGTCTACATGCATCACATTAGGCGTCCAGGAATGTCAACGAAACCATCACATTCGAGCAAAGAAATCATCTTGTAAGTGACTAGGAACGGTAACGCTATTCCAAATAGTTATATAGTGAAGTCTATAAGGAATATATATGAGTGAGGCGTGAAATCACATAACGCCCTCTTGAGTGTTAAGTATGTGCATTACAAGCTGGTATATCGAGTAGTTACAAAAAATTCGATGTATAGGTATGGTGGAAAAATTCGTCGTTCCAGATACGAACCTCGGTAGCGCGCCTGTCATGTAAGCAGGAGGTCGCAGGTTCAAATCCTGGCCCGAGGAATTTTTTCATATTATTTGTGCTTTTTAATTTGTTTCTGATTGATTGCAAGTTTGTAATGCACTCTAATAATAGTTAGAGTATTCAAAGCGATGGATTTTACAACAAAAACATACAATCTAAGTCTATTAAGATTATATTACTATAGTGCAGTCGATAATGATTATCATTTATACTTGCGATTGTCGGCACTTGGTGAAACTTGAAACACATCTTGAGTTAAAAGCACTTGTACAGTAGTTTCACTTTATTTATGTTTTGTTGATATTATCATTATTTACGTTGCTCAGAGCTAGTGCCTGGAGTCAATGAAATGTATTTTTTTAATTAACATCTTCCCTTGAAAATGTTAAAGATGTTAGAAGAAGGGAAGATGTTAATTAAAATACATTTCATTGACTCCAGGCACTAGCTCTGAGCAACGTAAACAATGATAATATCAACAAAACATAAATAAAGTGAAACTATTGTACAAGTGCTTTTAACTCAAGAAATGATTATCATGTTCGCATAGGCTATACTTATTTACAAGGATGTTTTTCTTCTCTGTGTACATGTGCATGATTACTTTATGTAACTTTTTACTATTAAGATGGTTTTGCTGTAAAAATCTCTGATTAGAAATAAGCACGCCAATGTGTACCTGTTTTCCCTGTAATTTCGTTTGTGTTTATGTTACCGTGTACGAAATAATAAAGGAAGAATAGTCTGCCAAAACTGGTCAGTTCTTACATATCACCAATAAAAATACTAACGTGAGCTGTGTGTTTGAATCATAATTATCCTCAGGTTAAATTTAATTAAATGAGTTTGGGTATTATGCCCCTAACTTTGACCTAGTGTTATTCTAATATATTATAATTTTGGTTATTATGCCACTAACTTTGACCTATTGTTATTCTAATATATAATTTCTTGATAATAACAACGGGAGGTGTCATGGGGCAACCGGTTGGAATGAAATTCTAAGGCACTATAGCAAAAGTGTCGTGACGGTCGAAGTTTTACACTTTTTTCTGCCTAGATCTCGTTAGCTAAGTGTCTGGAGCATAGACATCTTATCAACTACGGATAAGTAAGATTTTTTTCCGTCGGGGTGTTGTGGGGTAATGCGGGGAGGGTTATAAGTAAGGAAATAGAGATGGGGTGTGGTATGGAATGACATTTGTATATCAGTGAAATTGCACTGATGTGTTGGCGAAAAAGATTTGCCCTCCTTACGACGTCCAATGGCTAAGTGGTCTGTAACGTGCGATAAGTAACTTTTATAAACATGTATGTGGTTGGTCAGCTTCTCCTAAGTGTGACTGTGGTGTTGAGAAGCAAACGGTTTATCACATCCTCCGCGAGTGCCCATTGAGGTCCTACCCCGGAAACGATGAAGACTTGATTTCATTTATTGACGATGCCGTCAAATGGCTAAAACAACTCGACATCCAACTATAATTATTTTTTTGTGACATGTTAATTTGTATATTATTATAATTTTTTAAATTTAAATTTTTATTTATTATAAAAGTAACTTGGTTCCAAAAAAAAGTAAAGTATCTCACTTGGTCTCCTGTTGTTTCGCCCAGCTGGCCAGGTCCGCGCCGGTCCTGGCGACGGACTCTGCGGTCCGCGTGAAGTCCACCGCGATCACTTCTTCCCACCCAAGGAAGTATGTCTTGAACACCTGACATTACAACTCGGATCAAAATACAATACAAAACAAATCGACTTACAATGGATAATAAAGGATACTTAAACCATTCAGCTTATCCTAGAGGTCGTCCTTTAACTACGTGAGGTTTTTAAGCCAGTTTTCTACTCCCCCTCCTCCTTGATATGCCGTGACGTTTTAGGCTTTTCTTATTGAAAATTATCTTATAAATAAAAAAATACCATAAAATCATGATAATCTGTTATATAAAATTAGGCTACCCCAAAACATTACGTGTATTTTCTTATTGAAAAATATCTCATAAAAAAATATCATAATAAAATCATGATAATCTATTATATAAAATGTCGGAAGTATGCGTGACAAAACAATGGTTCTACTGGCTGCAACACATGCTGAGTCAGGGCCTTTTTACCCAGCACTTCATTTTGTTTTATACCTAAAATGTGTTTGAATTTAATTTGTTGATAGTGCTGAGTAAATAAAGATCTATCTATATCTATCTACCTATCTAAAATCGAAAAGCTAGAAAGAGACAAAATTCACGGGAAAGAGTGAGATGGCGCTCTACACACCTTTGTGTGCGCGTATCACTCACACGAGAGACAAAATCGCGAAAAATTATGCAATTCGATTCCTTGGATTGTGATAATGATGAACCGTATAAACAATATGGGTTTGGATACGTGATCTAATAATTAAAGTATGAAATTATGAAATCACAATGTTCAGAAACGTCAGATCTGTATGGCATTCTAAACGGCCGTTCATACTGTTTAGGGTTTGCAAAAACGTAAAACATCATACAAGGCTACTTTAATCGCAAATTGAACATCAAATTATTTTTCCAGAGAATTAGTTTTATATTAATTTATTCCAGAGATTATCTCCTACATCCAACGTCACTCACAAACATCGCCTTTCTATGATTCAAATGTTTCAAGGTTTTTCTTTTTTTAATAATAATAATTATATTTTCAACGCGGGCAAAGCCGCGAGCAAATCTAGTTTTAAATAAGAATGAAAGTAGAATGACGAAAGAATTTATGGTGCGCAAATCGAAGGTACATCTCGACCAGGGGATCTAAAACGGCCGACTTGGGTGAATCATAAAATGATTTGAAAGTAGGATGGAGTCAGAGTTTTTTCACGCTTGCAAAAGAGACGGCATTAGAACGGAATCATAATATGATTCATCCAAAGCGGCCTTTTTAGAGGACCTGGCCGCCCTAGAAGGACGTATGCTATTATAATATCGATAGGAGCAGCACTGGCTGAAAAGTGGCAACATTGTGCTTTTGTATCATTATGTTGAATGTTGAATGACGTGTCTAATGTTGAGTAAACTCACACTTGATTTTTATTTTTAGCCGAAATTTGAAATGTACCTCATCACTAAATGCAGTTGTCATAAGTGCCATCACTCAGTGGCCCTACTTTAGTGATAAGTATAAAGTGCTAGTAAATAACCTGAGTTTCAGTTCCCTCCTGCAGCCGGGTGACAAGCGCGTACGGTGGTCGCGGGATCATGTTGAACAACTCTTGCGCCAGCTTCACAGCGGCCGCGCGCACCAGTCGAGACGACTTCTTGCCGAACCTGACGGAAAATATTGTGTTTAATCGAAACTATGACATAAATAGATTTCTATGTTTGAACACTTGGCGATTTATCAATCGCAAGGAGATATAAATTAGCATTATATCACTGAATTATATACTTTTCTTTCTGCGTTTCTATACTGCAATGATATAATGTTAATTGTGTTTAATCTTTGGTTATGAGAGGCACCGCACGTCACATGACATTGTCACTCAGCTACGGCAGCCTGAGGTAGATACACAGTAAACAGACAAACACGTCATTGTGCGTCCCCGTAATGTACATATGTGTGAGGCAAGGACGTCACGTGACATGGGCGTGGCACTCATGGTAAAGGCATAACATACCATAACATAAATACCCTTTATTGTGCACCGAAATAAAAGAAGCTATAAAATATTTTTTCAATGCAAGTTTCGCAAAGACTTATTTTATATGCATCAAAACTGTTCGTAAAATCAATTTTACCTTACGTGTTTAATTTTCATTTTTTTTTTTATTTATTTACAGTAAGTTGGCTAACCTGCAACCTTTCCTTGTGTACCCTTTTTTTTCACTGTTGAACGGCTCTGGATAGTCAGTCATTTTGAGCCAGTAATAATTTTAAGTTCACAACACTTTAAATTATTAATAACACCGATTCGGCGCAACAAAACTTGACTTAATTGACAGGACTAAACTTAATTTAAGTGTTCTGTCTTTTTCTTTCTGTATCAAAAAGACAAAGACAGGACGCTCAAAATAAGGTTAGTCTTGTCAGTTGTGTTGCGCCGAATCGACACAATTGACTTTTAAAGGGAACAAATTGTAGTTTCGATGTATTAATAAACTTAAAATAATATTTCGGGTCACTTCAAAGATCGTGTAAGCGGCGAAAGTCATTATTATTATCACATTCATTGCTCGGAGGTTATAATATAGTTTTTGTTTCGCACACAAACAAATTTCGGAATGCATCCGCACGCATGTCGCGCGAGTCACCATTCTATGACAAGTTTTGGATCGAACCGCTTTTTTTGCGTGGACAGAAAGAAAAACAAAGCCCGCCTAAAGTTTATATCTGAGATTTGGAGTATTTTTTCTTAGTTTGTTTCCTTAGAAAAATCTGGAATTTAATTGATAAATCATAGGACTTAACCCCGCCATATATACTTGCGGAAGCTATAATTGCAATTGATAGGCTCTTGCCTACGAATAGCTAAGAAAATTTTCATCATTGAAAAAAAAATAAAAATGCCGCATCGTTTTCGGAAATCTTTCTCTTGGCATACTTCAGTGAACTGATAATAAGATATAAACCATCTTCATTGTGGTCTTTAGGTACATTTAATGTTGAAGACCACCGTCAAGTAAAAAATTATTATAATTTTAATTTTAATAATATATAATATTTAATAATATATCTTTTATTTACTCACACTATGCATTGAAAAACGTAGTATGATACACGTGGGTAAGGGCAATTACTTACTCGAAAAGTATGAAACATGAGCTGAGTTATTACCTCCTTACCGCACTTGTAGCATAAACTACTATAATAGAGAGGGTACAATGGGCTACCTTTTCGCTTAAGCGATTTCTTCCAGGCAACCTTTGGGTGGAAGATAATGTAAAATAGAGGATAAGGCGTAGGTGGTGTAAAGAAAATATATACGTAATAAATAAACTAATTTCTTGTGTTAACTAAATATTAAATTATCTCCATGTCAATACATACAAATACATAATATACAATATTATATATATATACTAATATATATTCATATATACCAATATCGGAGAGATGAATATAACTACATGATATATACATTAATTAATGGGAGGAAAAATATTCTTTTATTCTTCTGAAAATAGCCAAGGAAGGTACAGATTTTACAAAAAAAGGGTAAAGCATTCCACAAACTCACAGCTTCAACTGTAAATAGTCGAGCAGTGTGGTGTCTTTAACTGAAGGTTTTCAGATGACTGCAACATTCGTTCACGAAATTGGTAACGAAACTTCAATGGGTAAAGACACCCAACGAAGAAAAGTATTATATGGAAATAAAATTTTAGTACAAAAATAAATAATATTATATATCACATACACACAGATCACTTAGTCATTAGCAGGGATAAGATAATCGGATCGATATATACCTTAAGTTGGAAAAATCCTTGAAAAAGTTTGTAGGTGTGCAGTCGGATTTTTAAAATATTATTTATTTTGATAGTGAAAATAACGGAAATTACGGCATTGCTTAAAACGTTACGATGATGTACCTAATACCTAATAGATGTTACCGTAAATTTATATTATTTAGAAATTGTATGCAATTCCTAGGAATTTATAAAATTCCAAGCTTATTTATCTATTTATTTATTTTATTTTTGATCGGCCTTCTGTTTTGCCTTTTGCTCTGTTCGGCCTAAATAAGCTTGGCATTTTATAAATTTCATAGGAATTGTATTAAATTCTTATTTTTTTCATTTTATTTAATTATTTATTTAGATTGCCGGTAAAATGTCTATTATGTATTACATTATCGGAACGTTTTATGTAATTCCGGGATTTTTACTATCAAAATAATATTATAATACCTAAGCCGATTCCACACCTACAAACTTTCTCAGTTTCTCCAACTTTAGGTATATACCGATCCGATTATCCTATTCCTGGTCATTAGACATCTTATCAACCAAGTGACAAGAAAGAAATTTTCTCGCCACTGCACCGGGGTGCGCAAGAGAACCGCCAAGAGTGGCGTAATATTGAGGAGGCCTATGTCCAGCAGTGGACGAATACAGGCTGACGGATGGATGCATGGCGCCAGGGTGTTGCGGGGAGGTTTTTGTTTTATTGCACTACTTGAATGCACTTACCAGACAAACACGTCGTTGTGCGCGTCTACAATGTACACGTTGCGTGAGGCGAGCACGTCACGTGACATGGGCGTGGCGCACGGCTGAGGCAGCTCGAGGTAACCCATACCTAGTTCTACCCGGTAGAGACGAGGTGGGAGCCACGTGAAGTCTTCTGGGACGTGTTCCTAGTCAAAATTATTAGTACACTGAGTAAAAGTGAAATTGTAGAGAATGACAAGTTCACAAGCTGATTTAGGCTGAAAAAAGGCGATTTCAAGTGATTATTCTTATATATGTGGATAAGTACAAGCGTTTTTTAAACATAATGTGTAGTAAATTCCACCAAATGCCAACAATCGTAAGCATCAACTATGATTTCAAGTGAAAAAACTGAGCAAATGCGAATTCCAACCGCATACAAAGGTTCCGCACTTCAAGATTTTTTGTATAAACTATATTGATGTTGTTGAACATCGCTATAGTTTTAATGTTTTATTCATATCACCCTCTTTCAGTACTGTACAATATTTTCAGATTTTTCACTAGCATCCTTTCATAAATAATGAGGGGAGATCAAAATTTTTTCGTACAGTTTGTCAAAATACTCGAAAAAGAAGCAAAAATGTTTTCTTAATTAAATTGGTTTTTGGAATTCTTAACCAACGTACTTTCAAATCATACTCCACTTTTTGGGAATGAAAAAACTACGAATAATTCATTATTCATTAACAAAACTAACTTTGGGCACAAAAGGCGTGTCTCCGTCATAATCGAGCTCCTTCCAGAACTTCCTCGGTTCCTTTCCGTGCGGCTCCGCCACTAGATCTGCTTTGTTCTTCCTCTCTTCTTTGTTTATCTTCTCCGCGAAGAGACGGGCTTTGGATTTCAATGTATTCTTCGCTTTCTTGCCGTTCCTGAGTAACAAGTTACTAGTTAGTTGACGGTATTCAAAAATTCATTACAAAAATTATCGATTTTGAAACCGAAAATTTACGTCATGTTTTCGGTTAGAAATAGTATACAAGTGAAACTGTAGATAGACAGAAAAATAACAGTTTTTCAATGGAATCTTATAAATAAAACTCGGCAGAAAGGGCGTATAAAAGAGAGTCTTGGCCATCGATTCGTGGCACAATATATTCATTTAATACAATGGATCGCACAATTTTTTCACATTAGTATTTGAAGTAAAGTTGTGCCACTGTACAGATATTGGTGTCGATTCGTTTTAGCACATCTTAACTTATTTGACAGAACCAAACTTTTTAAGCGTTCTGTCCTTGTCTTTTCGATAAGGAAAGAAAAAGACAGGACGCTTAAAATAAGGATAGTCCTGTCAAATAAGTTAAGTAGTGGTACCTATGCCGAATCGACACAAATATATCTCACGACGACGTCCGTTTGGCTATGCACAGGGGGGGGGGGGGGGGGGCTACAACGGAATTAAAAAATTCAATCGATTATTGTTTGGTCGTATATCTATCTCTATTACACTTTTAATACGTGTTTCAGAGATAGAGTATGTTCGAACGATAAACGATCAACCGAAACTTTTTGGGAGTACACTACACACTAGAAAAAACTACTTCAACCAAGTCAAACGGACTTCGTGAGATGGAATACCTATTAACAAGGATTGAATAACCCATAAGTTACAATACCTTTAATCACCGAAATGACGTCATACCGAAAAATAATGTCCACATAAAATTAACCGCTTAAAACCGATTGGGAATTTTTATTTTCTTTCAAATGCCGACAGCGTGACGCACAGCGTACTCTCGTCTCACCCCCTCGCTTACCCCTCTAATACCCGCCACGCACTGAATCGTCTTTATATCGGTACCGAAACAGGAAAACTGTGAAATAATGGTACAGAATTCAAAAAGGTTCCATAATGGGTACCGCTTTTAATTCCTGCCTGTAACTATGAATAGCCAAAGGAAATAGTAGATGTATCAGAAGAGTGTACTGACCACAAATAAATAATGAGTCCAGTGTCCAGTACGAACACGTATCTGGGGTCCAGTGAGTCGGCGTCGACTGCGACCGGCTCTAGATGGATGCTGTTGCCGGCCGCGTGCACTCGGTACAGACGCGTCACGTAGTGCTGTCGAGTGTACAGAATAATGCTCAATACTATCCGAAGCGGCGGTAGAAATCTGACCTCTCAATCCTGAGACACAGGTTCGATCCCCGCTCGAGCATGTACCAATAAGCTTTTCGGAATTTATGTGCATAGTATTTGTATAACCTAATACTTGCTGAACGGTGAAAGAAAACATCGTGAGGAAACCTGCATGCCCTAAAAACCGTGTATTTGTGCTCGAAGAACGGCGACAGGGCTCACCACCCAACACGTTAGGACGTAATAATCGTCGGTGAAACGCATGTGTCACAGTTCATACTCAGGAATACCTCTGCAACCCCATCGGGGATTCATGTCGTGACGATACTATAAAATAAATGAATGAATGAATGAATAAACACTTTCTTGCACACAAATAAGAAGACAAGATACACACAAAAATATATATATGTTACCCATATTAAATACATACATATACTCACGCCTGTCTTCCAGAGGGGTGGACAAGACTACATATTTCCATCTGTTACGATCCTAACATACGTATAATACGTCTTTCACTTCTTCCACATCCATCAATCTAGTCATACAAGCTCTTTTATTCCGGGTACTTTGCCCTTTTCCTTCCACCATGTATTTCTTTACACTCGACTTTAATTCATCCTCTCTCTATTCTTTTTTGTATTAAATACACGAAATACAGTCAAAAACACCTGGAATAGATTGATGGACGTGGAAGAGGCTTTGTATAAAATACAGTTTTCGTTAACGTCAAAATACTAAAAATAAATAATAAATAAAATAATTAGTGACAACGAAACTCTTTCTTTAAAACGGCATACAATTAATGTATCCGTGCTGATACTTATCTAATGCTCACAAAAAACAGTTTTATTTGAATAACTTTGCAATTTTAAAAGCAGACTAAAATAATACGAGAGTTGTCATTGGACACACAGTTGGAACGAAGTTCCTTTCGCTAATGACGCGCCGCCGGCGCCGCACATCCATACTGCAGTTGTATATGAAGCATAGACATATGCTTGGAGATACACAAACACATAGGCACTATAGCAAAACTGTCGTGACGGTCGAAGTCTTACACTTCCGAAAAGTCACGCACATAATAGGTCCGAGAGTTATTTAAAAATAGATTAAAGCGCTGGCTTATTGAGCAAACTTTATATGACTTTGAGGACTTTACACCAGTAACCTGAGGTTATCCTAGTTATTGAAAAAATCTTTCAGAAATGTTGTCATAGACTAAATTATTATTAATATTTTATGAATATTTCTAATACTAATGAATTATACAGGGTGGAAAAAATTTAAGGGCCCTGGAGGGGAGCTACCTTAAATCGTTTAGTTAGCTCATTTTACTGAAAGGAAACATTCCTTTATTTTTTAAAAGAAACAAAACTGCATTCAAAGATATTCTGAAACTCGCTTGTCTCACCCGGGAATCGAACCAACTAAAAATAAAAAAAATAAACCCTCGCTATTTTATCATACGAATCGGTAGGATTATTGTTCAGAATAAAATGTGTCTAATAAACATTTGGTCTTACACTCATCTGTTGTACGAGATACTCATGAAATTAAATATTTATTACAAGTTCTTTGTTAACAATACCTAGTACTGTTCACTTGTAACAAGTAAATGAAACGTTCTAATTTTCTTATCTCTCTTACATCCAAAGACATCGTATGAAGTACAAGCTTGCTAATGTTATTTATCTTAAGTAGCTTGTTGAAGACTTTAATAAGAAAATCGTTAAATGGTAATAATAAATGTATGCAGAGCACAATTACTTCTTGCACTAGGCATACTGACGAAAAGTTTAAAAAAGGAACGTATTTTTTTTGCAACGCGGAGCAACAAATTTGAAGTTCGAACCATAAATTTCGTTCGAAATTAAAATTTTGTTTTGTATTGCTTTCATTCCGTGCTGTCATTGTGTAATAATGGCGTATAATTATTACTTTACAAGTGAACAGTACTAGGTATTGTTTATAAAGAACTTGTAATAAATATTCAATTTCATGGGTATCTCGTACAACAGATGAGTGTAAGACTTTAGTTTAGTAGACAAATTTTATCCTGAACAATAATCCTACCGATTCGTATAATAAAATAGCGAGGGTTTATTTTTTAAATTTTTAGTTGGTTTAGTTCCCGGGTGAGACAAGCAAATTTCAGAAGATCTTTGAATGCAGTTTTGTTTCTTTTAAAAAATAAAGGAATGTTTCCTTTCAGTAAAATGAGCTAACTAAAGGATTTAAGGTAGTTCCTCTCCAGGGCCCTTTCATTTTTTCCACCCTGTATAACGTGAATACATAATAGTGTGAATATAACACTAGGACAAGAAACGCTGCGATGCGCTAGTGGCGGGAACTGGCCGAATATTCCAGAATGTTCTACAACTTACTCGACGGAACGACTTGCGAGAACATTCCACAGTTTTCTAGAAGGATAGTGTCGAATTGGAACATTCCAAGTCGTTCCCGACAATGTTAGAATGTTTTCGAAATTGCCTCGAAGCTTCTGGAAATTTTGGCTCGGGCCTCATGCGCTGTGGATCAGTTGTGTTCTGATAGTGACACCGCGAGGATCACTTTATTTTGCGTTACGATTATAAAGTAAAGATTATTAAGTAGCAAAGTACTAGTTGAGGACGTTTAAGTGAAGCGATTACTGTTATTTGTGCATATCTGTTACTGTCTAATTAAAGTGTCAGTATTTTGGTCTAAATTGGTATAAATTTATAACAATATTTACCAACAAAATGTCTTATATCTTGATATACGAGATGATAAGAAACCTCGTTCCAAAAATTTAAGCAGCAATATATCTTTAACGCAGTTAGAGAAACAGGTATTATATTCAATTTACGTTTATAAATATATAACATTTTACTTTTATGAGTTTTTGATTATTTATTAGTATTAAAACAATTAAAAAAATTATAACTCGATATATTTCGGCCCTCGGTATGGGGCCGTCATCAGTCAATCAATCAGTCATTCGACTGTTGACGGCCCCATACTGAGGGCCGAAATATATCGAGTTATAATTTTTTTGAATTGTTTTAATACTAATAAATATTAAATTTACCGGATCCTCAATAGTGAAGAACCCAGAGGGAGTGTGGCTGCCCTGTATGTAGACGGGCGGCGTCGGGAACAGAGCCAGGAACTCCTCGCTCTCGTCTCCTTGCTCGTGGCGCTGTGTCCGCTTAGCTCCGAGCAAGTTGCGCAGGTTCACTGCGTGCATCGCTGCGCACGCGCCCTTGTCCAGCTACGGGATAATGCGAATTGGTTTTAATTTCCCTGACATATTTATCTACTTCCATACTGCAGGTATATATATATAAGGTAATAACAACATCAAAAGCGGTTGTATAAGTACCTACATATTTAGGTTAGTGTTTTGTTTTAGGTAAGTTTTATTTTTAAGTGTTTGACTGTTATTTAAGTATTATTTTATTATAGAAAAGAAATAAAGTACCTACATTATTTGACCGATGTTTTAATATTACATTATAACACCGCGTTTCTGCGCTGTGTTTGGCCAAATTTATTGTATAACACCACTAGATAATCAACCACAAGCGATAACTGTCTGTCTTAATTTTTCAAGCCACGCCCTCTACTCGTTCTCGCTTCTGATTGGTCTCAGGCACCTTCATACTAATTCCTTAGGCTTAGGTATCCTTAGGCTTTTACTCATTTTTCGTGACATTGTTTTTGCTGGTCGTAGATAAAGTGTGCAACTGAACATAAATATACATCGAGACACTCGTGCAACAAGCACTCGTGAAAATAAAACGTTACCGTAGCCTTAGAGCCGATCCAGAAGTGTATATCCCAAGACAGCTGTCCCTGCTCCTCGATGGACGTCTTCAGTATGATATAGCAGTCACCTTCGAAGAACTTGCCGTGGGCCACCTGGTTGTAAATATACATAATATACAAGGTGACTTTTTGATCATCGTCCAAATTTATACTGGAGGCTTGATAAGTTATCAGTATCTTGGATCAGTAACAATTTTTGTGAAATTCGTTTACTGAAATTTCGGCTTCCCATATAAATTCAGTTCCAGTCCCGAGTGAATCACTATGGGGAGTCGAAATTTCATTTTACGAATTTCAACAAAATTGTTATTGATGCATGATACTGATCACTTACTAAGCCACCAGTATGAATTTGGACGATGGTCAAAAAGTCACCTTGTATCTTTATTTATTTTATTTTATTTATTTTTATTCAGGTAACACACAATCACAAACATAACGGATAACAATATACAACGTGTAACAGAAAAGTGTAACCATATTTGAAGAGCTTATTCAGTCAATGGTATAGAACAACTAATTTAATGCATAATTAGTTACGATCTGGTCCAAACCAACTTAAAATGCTGTTTTAACTTTGTTTGGACCAGATCATGACTAATGGTGCATTAAATTTCAAACTCATGCTTTTTAAACCTTATAAATACTGAATTATTGGTGTTAGCTGCCACACGACAAAACGTTTTTCAATTTTTAACTTCAAACGCGAAATACAAAGTTAAGTTATGCACTTTGTGCTAAGCGACTGACGTTTAATGTAGAACTCACTATCTGCAGATAAACCTTCGTGGTTTACATTAGATAGTTCTGTTTGTTGTAAATGTATTTTTGTATAATTTGTTCAATAAATTTAAATAGAATAAATATAGTACAGCGCACCTCATCGATAGGAGCCGGTATGAAGTTCTCGATCTCCCACACCTGCAGGCCTGGAGTCTGTCCCGTGTCCTCGTCAAAGAACTCAGAGTAATCTAGTGGGGGCTTCTCTAAGCTCTCGTCCCAGCGTTTGGGCCTGAAAGAGTAATAGCGTCAAACACAATATCCCCCGTTGCTCGCGTACCTAAGTCGAACTTTCAAGTTACAAACTCACTTCAACTCGCTAGTTCTGTAGTCGGGCCGGTCGTCGTCGCCCTGCGTGTTGGCTTGCTCCTGCATGCCCTTCAGTATGACCGCCGAGTCCTTGCTCTGTTCCGCGTCGGCGCGCCCGCGGCGCAGGCGCAGTTTGCGCGCTATCGGGTCCGACTTCACGCCTGCTCGGGAAATATCCGTATTCGTAAAATTGGTAGTTAAATCTTCACAAAAATACGGAACTTGAACTGCAGGCGACTGTACAATCATAATCACTAAAATTGGGTTGAGTGTCGTCCATCCATCCATCAGCCCGTATTCGTCCACTGCTGGTCATAGGCCTCCGCCATATTACGCCACTCTTGGCGGTCCTCAATCATCCTCATCCAGCCGCCACCCGCAACGTCCTTCAGATCGTCAGTCCAGTGGGCACGAGGGCGGCCTACGCTATGCTTTGCTGTACAAGGTCTCCATTACAATGCCTTACGGCCCCAACGGTCATCACGTCGGCGACAAATATGGCCAGTTCACTGCCACTTCAACTTACTGATTCGGCAGGCAATGTCGGGCTAGGTTGAGTGTCCATCATAAGGAAATAGATATTACAGCAGACTCAATTTGATTTTTGCGAGAAAATCTCGACGTTTCGGTGAACTTAAGAGTGAACTTCGATCCTCCTCACTCCGGCGCGTGCGACACCTCGCGAGAACTGAGCATCCCCGCACAGCGGCAGCGCGCACCGGGGCACCCCACGGGGCCTGATGAAGGTCACTCTTAAGTTGATTAATAGTCTTAATTTTCGCAATATATTTCGCTTAATAATCGCAAAAATGAAAGTGAGTCTTAACTGTAATATCTACTATTTTCTTTGACTGTACAATCGTTTGCAGTTCAGGTTTTGTACAAATGTATCCCAGAGCATAGCCCATAAGGGGCTGACATAAATAACAATAAAGCTAGCGAGCAACAACAAATATAGAATAAAAGATATTTAGCAGATTTAGGTATCGATTCGGCACAACACATCTTAACTTATTTGACAGGACTAATCTTATTTTAAGCGTCCTGTCCTTTTCTTTCTTTATCGAAAAGACAGGGACAGAACGCGTAAATTAAGTTTAGTCCTGTCGAATAAGTTAAGATGTGCTCCACCGTATCGGTACCATTATAAAGCGAACATATGACTTACTACTAGGCGTGGTCGGTTCATTGGTGGCCGCTCCCGCCAGTTGCAGTTGTGTTTGCAGCGAGAAGTCGATATTGTAGAAGGCGAGTCCGTCGCCCCGCGGCCGCTCGACCGGCTTCGGCGGCATCACCAGCGAGGGGTTGTCGTGGAGCTGCAGGCTCTCGAGGTCGCTCAGCAGGTGGATGGCGTCCGGGAGGGTGATCAGTTTGTTGCTGCTCAGGTTCAGTTTCTTTAGGGAGCCACATCTGTGGGGGTAGGTCATTATTACATATACATGTAGGTACCAAGTGTAAATAGACATATAACATTAAGGTTAAACGTCAGCAGCTTAGCGTAAAGTGCATAACTATTTCTTGTAAAGAAATAAAAAAGTGAAAAGTTTCGGTCTGTGGCAATTGCTTTTCACTTTTTTATTTCTTTACAAGAAAAATAAAGTTAAGTTATGCACTTTACGCTAAGCTACTGACGTTGAACCTTAAATGTAACGTCCACTGCTCGTTTTAGACTACTTGCCTAAAGGATTATAGGAAGGCAAAAGAACATTTCAAAGGGTATGTGGTTTTATCTGATGTTACTCAGGCGCGTGCCCAGCTTTCAGAATAGGGGGGGTCGTCGGGGGAATATTTCTTTAATTATGTGGAATTAAGTTATATTTTAATAAATTTATGTTTTTTTCCGAAACATGCTATGCCTATGCTATGCATGGCCCCTCGGACTCCCTCCCTGGGCACGTGCCTGATGTTACTAATTTACTGGTATGTTTACAGATCTTCATAGTATACGATGTACTGTAAGTAGTGCTCCATTCTATAGTTAGCGCTCCATCTATTTCTTTCATCACTCTTCTTTTATCTATTCCTTTCCCTCTACCTATATAGTTGATCCATGGTGTTAATTTCGAAACGTTAAATGATCAGTCTTCATCGTCAAATTCTTCTCGGCCGTTTTCGATCACAGCGACTGTCACTGCTGAGAGCGGCGCTGGTAAGCCCTCCCGTGGCTGACGTAGCCGATTTTTGCAGTGAACGTGCGACCACATTCATTGCACGTCAGCACCCCTCCAACTATATTATAATTAATGGCCACTGGTGGTCGGGCCTTAAGCTGGTCTCGTTTTGTGTCGAGCTCAGCGCGTCTAATTGATTCGAAAGCATACACCTTAGTGTTCACAGCCTGCCTCTAATGTGGTCTGTCTGCTACCAGTGTTTCCCACTGTGCTGGGTGTATTGCACATTTCTTCATGTGGCGGTTAAGCACATCTTTATACCGCAGAAATTGGCCGCCCTGTTTCCGTTTCCCTTCCTGCAGTTCGGAGTAGAAAATGCGCTTAGCCAACCTGGCATTAGACATTAGGGAAACATGGCCACACCAGAGAATATAAGCCACACCATCTCAGCTGACGCCTCATTAGACGGCGTCAGGCGTCAATGATCAGTATGATCACACTGCAGATAGTGAGAATTCAGTTTTTCCACAGATACTTGTACGAAAACGAACCGAATCATAAATTTTACTATCCGGTTTTTTTTTTAAGAGAAAACAAGAGCCAAAGTATATACGGAAAATCGGAATCGAAAACAATCATAAGAAACATTTTGGCTGCCTATAGGCAACCAGAAGTGAACGTCTGTCATGGATCATATAGAAAGCGGAAATAAAAATACGGAAATACGACCTATACCGAAGAGGGGCGAAGATTCCTATGCGTGTATAATTTAAATAAATGGTTTTGTAAAATTTCCGGTTTCTATCTTTTTATTTATACTATTAATAATAGTAGTTTATGCTACTAGGGCGAAAAGGAATAAATTACGAGGACGATTTAAAACACGAGCGTAGCGAGTGTTTTAAACGTAACCGAATAATTTATTGCTCTTACGCCCATGTATCATACTACGTTTTTCAATGCATAGTGTGAGGAAATAAAACAAATATAATCTTGTGAACTTTAAATTATGATTGGCTCAAAAGGACTGTATCCAGAGCCGTTAAACAGTGGAAAAAAAAAGTATAAAATTTATAGTACACAGGAAAAGTTGCAGGTTAGCCAACCATTGTAATTAATTAAAAAAATAAATAATAATATAGCCCTAGGGCAAAATACGAGTAATCGACTTTCTGTTCGGTTTTGTGCATAAAAAGTGGGCCTTTACGAGCACTTGCATTGAAAAGTATTAAAAACGTTATGTCTACAATTTGATACTTCTTTGAAATTTTAAATGAAGTTATTTTAGTAGCGTTGTACTGTACTTATTGAAATTGTACTGAGACCAAATACTATGTTTACAATTTTTGTCCGTTTGTCCGTATTTTTCGTTTTAACTCGAGAACCACTCGACAGATTTGGATGCCGTTGGTGTTGATAAAATAACCACCATGCCGAAAACTGACGATAACCGAAAGAGACTACGCAAACGAAGCCTCCGGGAAAAGCTAATATTTTATATAGCACATTCCTTACTCTCCAAAGTGAGAACAAAAGCCAAGAAAAAGTACATATAGATAGGTGGTACTGGCTATGTCATAGGTTGAATTTTTTTCTCTTACACATTTTACTTCTACTAATCTCTTTCATGATACACAATAAATCATAACGTCACGACATATAATACCCAAAGAGGTATCAGAGGTATTTTCAAAGTGTTGACTTGACAGTTAACAGTCGTAACACCCTATTTTCACCGACGATTTTAACGCCCCAACAAGAAGGGGCTTGACCTTTATCGCCGTACTTCTGCCACAAATACATACAGTTTTATAATAAATAATAATACAATATAAGGCGTGTGAGGCATAACGTCGTCGCGTAAACGTCTTCACTCGCCCAGATGAAGGCATTCTAAATCTGCTGAAACTGGTCGGCTTTCCCGATCATAACACGTATTGAGGTGAGCCGTTTTTATATAAATCATGAATTATCCTCAAGTTTCATTTAATTCTATAATACAATATAATTTAATAATAATAAATTAATATATTCAATATAAATATGGAGTCATACATTTAGAAAACTGTACACGCATGCTAGACCGGCAGTCTTTGATCCTAGGTCGCAAAACTGAGAGTTCGGTGCCTTACCAACAGAGCTATTGCTGCTCTATCTTTTATTATAGAGTTGTTGGATAAATCTACGCATTTTTAGCAATCTTTCGCGCGTGGCGAGATCGGGCAATTTAAAATTATAAGCATGCTTCACTACGTACGATGAAATGGAAAGTTACTTACGGCTAACAGTCACTCAACTTTGCATTTGTAATGAAATCAAAGAAAAGAGAATATTTAAATTAATATTTTCTCTGTATATGTTTAAAGCAGTGTCTTGACACGGGTGTAATTTTTTTTTCTATAAATATGAGGTAATAAACAATTTTTTCTGGTTTCCGCATATGCCTACATGACATAAATGTTTACGGCCATGAATAAACATAAACCTCATAAAATGAATTAATGAATAAATACTTTATTGCACAGAAAATCGAAATAAAATTTACACCATTTTTTTTTCCTTTATGGAAAATAGACAACAGATTTAAAAATAAAATAATGTTGATTATTAAGGTTTTGGGTTGCCATCAAAAAACGGAAGCACTTACGGCGAGGCTTCAGTGTCCGTTCGTCCGTCCGTCAGTCAGTCTGTCTGCGCTCCCTGACGTCTAGTAGAATTAAGGGTGATGAAGTTATCGAAACTTCGGTTAAGTTATAGAATACGATAGATTAATTAGATTATGATCTCATAATATTTTGAGCATTCATGAGGATCGTCACATGCATGAAGTAACTTGGCCAACACTATCAGTATTTTGTTTGTACAAAAAACAATTGATTTAAAAACAATGAATTTTGTACACGCGAGTTTTAAATTTAAAGTAACAACCATCCAAGTCGGCAGTAATCATCCATTTTATAATCAAGATAATTTATAGAAAATCCAAAATCCTCACCTGCATAATCCTTGGAAAGGATTAGGAACTTATAGACGCTGGCAGGCGTCCATTATAGAACTCTATATGTACACTATGTAACAGTATAAGGCGCTGACCTGCACAGTCCTTCAGGTATCATCTCGAGCGAGTTATTCGCCGCCGAGAACACTTCGAGGCTGCTCAGTTTGCCAACGCCGGAGGGGATGCCCTCGAAGTCCAGCTCGTTGTCGTCAACGTGCAGACGCCGCAGGTTCTGCAACTTGCAGAGCGACGCGGGCAATGACGTCAGCTTGTTGCGGGACAGGTTCAGACTTTCTAGCTTCTGCCACGCGTCTATCACTGGAAGACGAGTGGGTTTTTAAGTGGCTACACTACTGTATGCTGGAATTAGTCCTGCTTTAACGCTTTTGTTTTTAATTGTCTATCCTGCTCTAATCAACTGCCGGGCACGAAAATCTTCAGTTATTTTGACATTAGGACATTAATAAAAATTGTTTCATATAATAAATATAGTTTTAAAAACTGTTTCGACGTCATGAAAGCTGTGGCGCGGATACACCAGACATAGGACTCGTATGCAGCAAAAAGTGCTAATTATTATTACTGGTGTTATATATTTATTCTATTTTATTTATTTGCATAACATTTATACAGCATTACAGGAGACCATTGCACTGTATAAATTAGGTAGGTAAGTATACATTTTTTTTCTTTACTTAGGATCTAGTATATATCTAAGAAAACAAACAGTTCAACATAAATCTACATACTACGATACATATACGAAACTTAAATTAACAGTTCATACTTTTGCCTCTGCAAAAACTCAAATACTCACAGAATGATATAAATGTCATACTATATCTACATACCTTTACTCTAGTATGTGTTTTTATGTATTGTCTTTATAAGTATAATTATATTGTACAGCAAGGCAAATTGTTTTCATTTTTAGTAATACTTCAAGTACCTTGAAATATGTAAGGATCGGGGAAAATATAAGTAAATAAAATAAAAATATATAGTTTCGAAAGTATGTGTGTGTTTTAAATATGGTAGTCAAATCGGTTTTTTCATGGAATTTATACCTTTTACACAAGTAATTTAACAGTAAAAAAAAAAATTTTGGTAAAAAAATCACACATGACGATGACAGCAAATTTTCAGTTGCACTCCTTTTTTACGGAACTATAATACAAATATTTAAGGCAATATGCGAAAAAAATACGGGTTTTTCTTTTCTGTGTATTTTATGAAATACAAGGAAAATTTTAATAAATTTCTAGTATATGCATTTTGACTATATAATCTAGGGTTTTGAAATTGGAAAACGTGTTTGGACAAATTTTCCTCGATAGAAATAATTGATGAAATGAGGTCTTCAAACACACTTTTTCTCCTTGTTTGACGAATAGGAACCATATACAGAACTCATACATATTTTATTAGGTGTGTTTTAACAATATCTAGAGATTTGATATTTGAAATTTTGCTAGCTATTTTAGTTTTTTTATAAAAATTATAAAACTAACATTTTTCGCTTTCGCCCTGAATCCGCCCCTCTCGCACTGAGCGTGTTTTCGCTTGGAGTGACAGTGACAAAAATAAAATTCGCATAGCCTCTTAACCCTCAAAATACAGATTGGTCCCTGAAGAAAACTAAAACTAGTGAAAGTTTTACAAAACAAATGTCCTGGTTAATTTTAACATATTTTCAAACCTTACGAGTACAAAGTTTAAGTATTTAATTTTCTTACCTGAAGAGATCTCGGTGATCTCATTGTCGCTGAGATTCAGCCGCTTCAGGCTCTGCAGCGAGTAGAGCGCATCAGGCACTTTGGTCAGCGCATTCTTGGACAAGTCCACGTCAGACAAGTTGGAGAGCGTGTCAAGGGAGGTCGGCAGGTTGGCGACGGTGCGCTGCGTGTTGCGCATGTGAAGAGTTTCTAGACTCTGTAGCGATGGGAGTTGCCTGGAGACAAGGGGGCATTGCATGATTTCTGTATTACCTGCAACGTGAGCGAATAACAGTAGCCAAGGGAATTTGAAACAATTGCATTTTTTCTTCGATTTGCCTTTTTGTTTGTCTGCGGTAAAGACAGGTTGTGCCCAAATGCCCTATTTGGCCATCGTCTATTATTTAACTATTGTTCTTTTTTTTACAGTTTCGAAAGGGTTCAATTGAAACCTACTCAGTTCCTTTTAGTCACAGCACAAAAGTACAATTAAAACCCATAAATTGCCAGTGGTTCTCAAGCGTACATCCTGATAGAACTTTCAATTTATGTGTTGGAGATAGCTGAAGTTTACTGAGATTTAAATATTTAATGTAAACCCGAATCCCTTATGTATTTCAATCAAGTAGACGTAAATAAACTACTATACTAATCTCCAATTGTTGTATGTTTGATATCTTCTATGCATCTTTAGAGACTGACAAGATAATCCGCTTCTTGTTAAAGAAAGCAGAACTAAAAATATCGTGCTGGTAAAGGCGAAAATATAGAAAGTTTATTCTGCAGCATTCAATAGTAATAAGTGCTAGTAATTATTGATAATATGTTCTGTGATAGACGACGAAATCAGAACAGATATCCATATCATATCATATCAAGATATCCCCGGAACTAAAGAGACAACACACTTGAAATTTGTCAGGCAGATTATATTTCTGTAAAAATTATAAGGGTCGCCTCGCTCCGCTCCGCTCGGCTCCCCAAATGTAAACCTAATACGGGGAGTGTTCGCTTCGCTCCGCTCGTCGTCCACCTATTTTTTGACTTTTGGTGAAAGATTTTCGATTTCATACTTTCCGATCTGCCCACGACAGATATACGGCTCAAAAAGGATTTTTCGAAATTCAAATTATAGAGGTGAAAGGTGTGATAAAGGATGTCTGAATGAAACAAGTTTGTTGTTGTTGTTGAAGTTCAAGCGTAGCCGTGTGTAGAAAGCTAGTGACATTTGTTTCAATGAATAATTCTAGCAATATTGCATGTAAGCTGTGCATGAGATGTCAATCTTGATGATGTATGGTATGTTGATAAATAACACTTTTATTTACTGTTTCACTAATAAAACTTTTCTGCCTAATTCCCACAGTTTTGCCTTCCAGCATTATCAAGGAAACAATACCATTACATACAAGGATGAAGGATAAATAATAAGAAATAATCACTGGCCGACCCCCTCCCCCCCCGAAGTTATTAGGGGAGAGTAATAGGACAGTTCTCAAACAGGCACAAACCAGGTGGCTCACCATGCCTGATTGATGGCGGTATATCCATCCCCAATTGCCGGCCTTTACATAAAACAGACTGGTGACGGGCAGCGGTGTCACTGGTGCGAGGGTTTCGGCACCGCGCTCACCAACTGCCCAGCGTGTGTGAGTATGGCCATTTCTTCCAAGAGGACCGCCAAGAGAGGCTAAAATTGGAAAGGCCTATGTCCAGCAGTGGACAAGGACAGGATCGATGGATCCTCCAAAAAATTCTGTTTCTTTTCTACACAATATTTGCTGTCAGAAATCTCTGTTTAGAGATAAGCTCGCCAATGTGCATCTTTTTACTGTAATTTTGTTTATGTGTATAATTCCATGTGTGTACAATAAAGAATAAAGAAAGAATAAAGAAATATTAAGGCGATATGCGAAAAAAATACGGGTGTTTCTTTTTTGTGTATTTCATGAAATACACGAAAAAAATTTAATAAATTTCTGGTATATGCATTTTGACTATATAATCTAGGGTTTTGAAATTGGAAAACATGTTTGGATAAAATTTCCTCGACAGAAATAATTGTTGAAATGAGGTCTTTAAACACACTTTTTCTCCTCGTTTGACGAATAGGAACCATATACAGAACTCAAACATATTTTATTAGGTGTGTTTTAACAATATCTAGAGATTTGATATTTGAAATTTTGCTAGCTATTTTAGTCTTTTTTTATTAAAAATATAAAACCAACTTTTTTCCCTTTTGCCCTGAATCCGCCCCTCTCGCACTGCGCGATTTTTCGCTTGGAGTGACAGTGACAAAAATAGCCTCTTAAAACAAACAAGCAGCGGTTTGTGTCAGACTACAACCGTAAATTATTTAAGTGGAAACTTATTATGCCGCCTCTTTACTCAATCACACAGAAAGGAATTAATGGCTGCCATAGACGTCATAATAATATGTCAGTCATGAGGTGACGGAGTATTAGGCTTACGAGTTCATTTAATTTTTAGGGTTCCGTACCTAAAATGTACAAAAGTAACATATATGGTGAGACTCCGTTGTCCGTCCGTCCGTAAGTCACAGCCTCATAACTTTAGCACCGTTAAAGATAAAGACATGAAATTTGGCACAAAAATAGCATTAAATTGCCCACATATCACAGTGTAAAAAAAATATGAAACAAAATATTGCCAAAACAAAAGTGAGAAAAATAAAAAATATTATCCTAAAAATACAATATGAATATCAAATTGTAGCTATTAAAAAGTTGATTGTAAAAATATATACTTTTAGTATATTAACTGGCACTAGTTTGTAAAAAATTTTTTTTTTTTTTTTTTGTAAAATACAATATGGGTATTAAATCGTAAGTATTAAAAAGCTGATTGTAAAAATATATATAGTTTGAATATATTTAATTGCATCTAATTCGAGAAATCCTTGAAAAACTATAAAAAAATGTATCTCCTTCCTTATCTCCAAAGCTGGTAGACCAAAAAACATGAAAAAAATCATGGTAGTATGTGTTTACGTAAAGATTACAGGAAAAACAAAGCGGTTGAGAAATTCACGAAAAAAGATGACAAAATTAAATTTATCATCCACAATACGGAACCCTAGGGTATGATAGTCTGACTCGCACTTAGCCGGTTTTTTTATTATTCAGATCAGATAAGCATTAACTTACGAGAGTAATAAAAAATAATGAACAATCAAAAACCGTAATGAGCTATAATCAGAAATCAAATTATCTTCATTAAGGGTCGATTCTGGATTTGTAACAAAATATAAAAAAAATATTATAACAGCGCAATAGTTTTTTACATGCAAAAATGTATTTTTAATTATATTATGCTAGCTTCAAATTAATTGGATTTTCCACAAGAGAGAAGTTCCAGTTGCGTAGTATCCATCATACATCTGTTACCGACTTCTGAAGATTTGACTGATTATCGCCTCACCTGCTTTGAATCTCCTGCTTTCCACGCAAGCGCCTTTCAAGTTTAGTCTTATTGACACTTTTCATCACACATGGTAATGACCAAGCGTAAATCTAGTGTATATAAAAAAATATATACAAATCCAAGTGTTTTTGAATCATGACCATACAAAAATATTCTTACCGTAATTGAAACAACCCCAACGGGTTGTCATTGAGTATGAGAGTCTGCAGGTTCACTAGTCTCCTAGTCTGAGGAGGCAACGTCTCCAGTAAGTTGTCAGAGAGGTCCAGGAACAATAGATCTGTCAGTTGCACAAACAGTGTTGGTGGTATGCTTTCAATTCTGTAAAGAGAAGAACTCTGTGAATGGTTTGAATTGGTAGCAGTATCAAAGTCTTGTTCAAAGTTACATTATAATCTTTCAGGTTTACTTGGATCTTAAAAATGGTACAAAAGTGAATCTTATTATTCGAACAAGTAACCTGTAACATGCAACTGTCTCGAAACGTCGGGTGTCCCCTTTTCGTAAAAAAGTAAAAATTGATCGCGGTAGACCCGATTATATATTATTATAACCTGTAAAGATGACTCGTCACAAACATGTATACTACAAGTATGCATTGTTATCTCTACAGTTTAAAGCTTAGATTAATTATATTAAACAACAAATACTGCAATTTGATTATGGAAAGAGTTATTAATGAGCAAGTCAATTTTGCGGTTTTGTTTCATACGTTTTTAAGGATATATGAAACAAAACTCTCAAAATGTTTAAGAGTGCTCCAGACTCCCTTAGTACACGAGACCTACTCGTACTTGACCGGTGGTATTACGCTTCCTGCCTTAACCCTTTAAAGTGCAATTTATTTTTTGTATTATCTATAAAATTTTGTTATTTCTGTGTTCTCCATAGTCAATATTCTAGGAAAAAATGTGATTTCTCTTTACATATATTCCAGTTTTTTTTTTATTTCCATGGTCAACCATATGACCGCTGCCCGTTCCCAACATGAGTCATGTGGTCTCTATGGTGCTCTTTGCTCATTCAGTATATTTACATCTTAGATACAAGTAAATGAAAAAGTCCAAAAGAATGTGAAAATGTATCATTTATTTGGCAAATGAGTACAGCACATGGGCGCTGGGAAAAAAATATCTAAGGGGTGCACCTTAAGTTATTCATAATTAGTGCAATGCCACAGAAAAAACAATTCGCTTCGATTAAATTATGTTAAGGTGTGTTAATTGGAAAAACCATTTCGAGATTTAGGTTTAATAAGCCGTATTTGCAAACTTGTGGTCTAAAAAAACCTCATGATGATCAATATTTTTATGAAAGAGCTGCAACTTCCATTTGCCTTCGTGTGACGTCACTTGAGAAATGGCTATTTAGAAATGTGTCCTTTGCTATCAAGATAAATTTATAAAAATTTACTTCTGACTGATTTGACAGATGAGTAGACAGACAGAGACAGACCACTTTTTTATAACCAATTACACATCACAATCGGTATGTCTAAAATTCTCAAGTGATGTCATATCGGACAATTCTTTAAAAAATCATAAAAAAATAATGGTTAATTTATATACAAAAATAATGCAAACTATGTACTAAAATGGCGTACATGCCCTGAAAAAAACCTTTTTGAAATTAACTTATGGGAATTCTAACTACTAGCCAGTTGCTTGAATCACTTTAAGTATGACACAACTCAGGCTCAGTGATTAAGTTTACATAAAATTTAATTATAGGTGTATACCTAGGTATAAACGGGTGTCAAGATGAAGTTGCAGAAACCAAAAACTGGGAATAGTACTCATACATACTAACAACTAT
Source organism: Ypsolopha sequella (assembly GCA_934047225.1). NCBI lineage: Eukaryota > Metazoa > Arthropoda > Insecta > Lepidoptera > Ypsolophidae > Ypsolopha > Ypsolopha sequella. Next base: position 19,957,261 of record OW203996.1, read on the forward strand.
ACATGAAAAAAAATTAAGAAATAGAGAAAAAAAAAACAGTTGTTTCATACATTTTGGTCAGGTAGCTATGTAACGTTCCATACAGCTGATTTTTCTTTTCGCGATCCGAGGGTTGGCTATGTAGTAAAAGCTGTACGTATAGACGTGTACTATTGCCTGTTTCCGGATTTCCGCAACTTCATCTTAACACCTAGTATAATCATGTTGAACCCAGGATTCCCAAGTGGTGCAAGTGCACCACTTGACACCCCCCACCGGCACCCATGATAGAGTATAGTACATAATATACAGAAATTGCAAATTTCAAATTAGTTCTGTTTTGAAATAGAACTTAAACAAAACTGGTCTAAAATTGTAAATTTTGATGGCCTCCATTTCTTTATAATTTGAAGATAAAAATAATATAAAAACATATTTGTACTCTACTCAATGAGCTCTGGACAATGGCATGGCAGAATATTTTAAAAAATTGTTTTTAAAAATCAATAACTGAATGGGTTAATGTGTAAACTTACTTATTATGGCTAAGATTTAATACAAGAAGTGATTTAGCTCTATCCAGTCCCTCAGGTACTTCCTTGAGGCGGTTGTGGGACAGGTCAAGAGTGGTCAGTTCGTCCAAGTGGAACAGTTCAGCTGGAATCCCTGAACTCTTCACTCGGTTGTGTCTCACATTCAAAGAACGAAGGCATTTCAGTTCAGTCAGCTCTCCAAATAACTTTTCCAAGTTATTCTTCTTAATAGATAGGTTCTCCTGTAAATAAATATTATGACTTATGAGATTTGTAAACTGAACAAGAATGATGACAGGTAATACATATTTTTTATTTATTTACTACATTACACTATTTTAACAGCTAAGCCAATGCAATAGTGCAATAAATATCAACAATATAATATTATACACATAAATTACAGTACAATGAAAAATATAAGTATGAAGTATTAACAAATACTACCTGTCGGAAATATCTCAGCACCAGTGGCGAGACTAGAACTTTTCGCTGGGAAAGCAATGACAATGTTAGGTTTGCCTAGTAAAAAAATATGAAAATAATATAGAACAATATAGAAAAAATAAAATGTGTGGCACCAAGGCATTCGAGCATGCCCTAAATCAGACATTTTCCTTTAAAATTTTTCTTTTTCAAAGTAGTTTTCTATTATTTTTATATTTTTTTACTAGTCATACTTGACAGGATTCTGATACTTTGACTTGATTCTGAAGGCTTTAATTTTAGTTTTAGTGCTGTCAAAACTTAAAATTTTCCAAAGTAATTTAACTTCTAACCCTAACAGTTAAGGACTATTTTGCAATGAAGAAAATTTAGTTTTGACAGCACTAAAACTAAAATTAAAGCCTTCAGAATCGGCTATATTGTCTTTGCTTTTTCAGTAAAAAGTTCCAGGCACTCCACTGCCCAGCACGACAGTTAACCTGCAGAAGTAGGTAGAGCCCTATTGGAAGGGGGGCTTTCAGGTGCCTAATATTTCTGAGGCGTTATAGCTATACTTATAGATTTCACATTTCATAATAGGGGAACTTTTCTATTGTCTACCAACAGCACAATGAAAACTAATCAAATCCTCAGATTTACCCACATTCAATTTTGTTAACCTAATCAGTTGTTATCCTGTAGATAAAATAATTTCCTTTGTCATTGAAGTAGTTATTGCATGATAGAAGTAAGTTTTAAAGAAAAAAGTTGAATTACTCACCAACTTCATAAGTTTCCCTAGCTCCTCTGGAATTTCTGATAAACTAGTTTTGTCCAGCCTTAGCCATTGGAGCCCCGTCATGTACCGAATAGCATCTGGGAATTTGTCTTCCTGTAATGCAAGTGCAAGAATAATTTAGGCCACAACAATAAAAATAGGATGAACAGGTTAAAGACTTCAATGATCTCGTCTGAAGTTTAACATGATAGTACTTACGCTAAAATCATTACAACTAAAATCCACACCACGTACAAATGGCAAAAGGCCCGTATTGGCCATGTTTACAATTATTTTAATTTTAGAGTAAAAAACATTAGCAACAGTTCCTTCTACTCGTCGTCGTGAAATGAAAATCTTTCTTAGCCGTTCATAAATTGAAAATTTCGTCAGGTTCCAACATTGACAGCAGGTTAGTGTATACAATTTAAAACGCGTGCGACAGAAATGGCATTAGAAACCGTGTCGCGACCCGTAGTTTATGAACGCAGCCCTGAAATGTCAAAATTAGTGATGGAAATCTACATTATGCGGTTACTATTATGTCGGTATACAATGAAGTAACAATTATGTACAATTAATTGTGTGACTTGTTAATTAATTTAAAAGTATTATTAATGCCCTATCGATGGCTACGCTCTACGCAATATCTCACAAATTATAAAGGGCTATCTCGTCTCCTCCATCATGGTCTCCTATATAACCACTTCGTTCTAACCACTTAAGTAGACATCATAGAATACTAATTATTATATATATACATGGAATGGAATCATGGGCAGACTGGGGCGCTGAAACTACGAGCACTACCTCTTTCGTTCGATAGCGCTCGTCTAAAAAAAAAGTCCTTTTTGGAGTTGACGATATAAGAAAGTACCTACTGCATCTTTCTCTTTATTTATATCAATGGTCTAAACAAGACTATGCAGTGCATCGAAATAATATTATTATTTCGATGATGCAATGGCATAAAAAAGGTACACCACCGCCCACGAAGTTTAAGGTGTCGCAGTCGGCCGGAAAACTCATGGTGACTGTTTTCTGGGATAGGTGAAGGAATCCTGCTGATCAAATAAGGACAACCAGGGCGTTAATATCAGGCGCGTGCACAGCATATTTAACCTAGGTAGGCAGAATTATTTTGACAAATGAAAATAAAAATAACTTATCAAATATTTGAGTAAGCTTGTTCATATCATGACAGCAAAAGAAGTAAAGTTCTGACCACCTCAAGTAGGTTTGTAACTTACACGGACTATCTAACTATCTAAAATATACGGAAAACGATACAGGGCATGGTGTGTACACAACCCGACAACCATTTATATGACTCGTAATAGTTTGTATTTAATTGGCGAGTTACCGTTCCTTTCTGTTGACACAACTGTGTAGTTCTGGTATACACTTTCCTTGAATTATGACCTTTCGTTTCTCCTCAAAAGATAATTTTCCGAACAAGGCCGTCAAGTTTCACAGGTAAATTTTTCCATTTCAACACAACAAACCTTAGAGAATATACCAATCTTGTCTAAGCAACAAACCAACCATCAAAATCACCGAACCAATACTACCTATTTATATATGCACTAAGAAACCGAACTCTGCTCTGAATAACGTAAATAAATAAACATTCCACGCGCGATAACACCAGAAAGAAAACTGTATAGGACACTTACTATACTCTTTGAAGAAAACTAATAAAAACAAACAAAATGCTTTCTTCGCAATGAGACAACTGATGCAACACGGATAAATTAAAAAGGTGAGACATTCCTTTTACTCCTTTGGCGACTGCATACTACGTAATGTAATCGTAGCGTACTAACGAGGCACAGCTTTTATTTGCAGAATTGACTTTTACGGCGGAAGATAAGGGTGATAATAGCAAAATACAGATGAATAATTTATTGTGGTTTTGTAATCGAGCTCAAAGCGAGCCATGGATGTGTGCGTGCTGTACTTGCGTGAACGAGAATTTCAAAGTGTGCGTGATTAGACTGCCTTTAGTAGCTTCTTCGGTCATACAATAAAGTACGCGTGTTCTTAATGGAAGTTTGAATTTCCGCGCTCTACCGCGCGTAACCGCGCGTTGTTATTGGTCAAGAGACTGTGTTTAACTGTAAAGCGCTGAACTTATTGCAAGGTAGGCAGTGCCTTTATGGACGGCACGCCTCTGGTTAATATAACCGGAGAATACTACGCATCAATTCTGGAGCGTTTGAGGGAAGCAATCAAAGAGAAAGGACGAGGAAAACTGACGAAAGGCGTCTTGCTCTTGCACGTGTAATCGCGTGTTGCACTGGCTGCCCTATACAATTCAGGCTTCGAAATAATAAACTACCTACCATATAGTCCAGACCTGGCTTCCTGCATTTATTATCATGAAAAAAGAGCTTCGTGGCAAGACATTTTCAAGTGATGAAGAAATGAAGGATTTTGAGGAAAAAATCATCTTTTTTTTCGATGGTACCCAGACATTACTTACCTCCCATTCCGCGAACTTACAAACGCTACCTCATAATAAGGTAATCTGTGGGCGACTGACTGACCATTACATTTTTACATTCCCGGTCAATGAGTTCAAGAAGGAAGGAGATGCCCATCTAAACATTTTCCCAAACTACAACCGGCACCACACTTTATGACGCCTCGGACGTCAGTATATCTCTCTCTTTCATACATCATATATTTCTTTCATATTTTTCTCTTTGTCTCGCTGGTACTAACTTCACTCGGGTTTGGCGCGAACATGAATCCCGCGTTGCGTAGGTGTGCGATGTAACCTTGTACGTGCGTATATGAATCCTTAATTTCTTTTTTATGGTAATAAGTCAGTTCCACACCGATATACACATACAATTTTAATTATGTTACTTGCAATTTACAATAATCACTTTCGCTATTTGTGTACATATTTTTTAAGATACAATTAGCATTCAATCCGACTGCTACAAAAATCCATAAAGGCCCTATAGCACCAGTTTCGAGCCGAATTGAGATTCCGCTACTGAATTGCATATCTAGATTAATATGATTATAATGATAACGATTATTTTTTTACATGACTTCCCATAAAAAAGCGTTATGTTTTCATGTATATATGTAGGTATGTACACGACTGCCCAAAAAAGAGTTTTCTATTTTCAGGGTTCATTTCAGGGCACACGACCGTCCAAAAAGAGTTATACATATTTTCAGGGTTCATATATGTATGTAACTAACTTACTTACTTACTCGCCGTAGTCGGGTAAAAAGCTAGACAAATGAAACTAAGTTTATTCCATTAGTCTGCTAACCAAATCTTATCCTAAAAAAAATAGCTCTCTAGTATTATCCAGGCCGAAGTTATTATTAGATTTATTGACATCAGAAAAATGTTTTCGTGGTATTTTACTTCTGAAAATAAAGTTCATTATTTCATTTCATTATTTTTTTCATCTAATTTTTAGTTTCCTATTATTATTATATTTTCCTAGTATCGTATATTAAGTTCCCCTTAGCAAAATTTTAAATTTCCCACATAAGTTTCTAAGACAAAAATAAAATACAGGTTTATAAAAATGACGCCCGTACAAAGTTGCTTTTGTTCAAACTCGCGTGAGGTGGTAGCGAACATCATGGCCGCCATTATGGACTTCGATAATATAATTATCGCTTCGAAAATGGTTTATTTAGTTGTTAAACAAGCAAAAAATATGATGTACGGTTACTTTCTGATGATACGATATCCCATCTGGATTTTTAAATTTTTTTTCATAGTTTTTGCAGCCTTTTACTGTGCAACAAGGCATTTTTAATAGAAGTTCAAACACAAACACACTGCACAATCTCCCGCGGAACACTGAGTCGCGTTTGTGCTAAATTGGCATTTTAGCACTTACGCACTGGGGTCATTTACTCGCTTCGTTGGCCTGGTCCTTACCTTTAGGTCAATGTTCCCGGTACATTGTACCTCAGAATAAGGAATTTATTCTGAACATTATACTATGACTGACTGACTAAAGAGTAAAGACAACCTTAGAATCCTTATTCTAAGAATACAACCTCAGATAAATATCTGAGAATACAACCGGCGATTGACCAAATAATATAAAGGCCGCTCTACATAAGTGACAAAAGGCTATACGAGTAAGGCGAAACGCAATAGACTCTATCTCCTTTACTCATATAGCTTTGTCTCATTCGTGGCGAGTCTTGCCGAGAATGTGAAGCGGCCTCTTTTCTACTGAGACTGAGTGAAATCAGTTGTCAAAATCAAAGGTGGGGTGAGCCTCTCAACCTTGAGACACAGGTTCGATTCCCGGTCGGGCATGCACTACCGAGTTTCTCTGAATTGATTTTGTTAGTATTACCTAGCACTTGCTGGACGGGGAAGGAAAACATCGAGAGGAAATCTGCATGCCCTAAAAAGCGTGTATTCATAGCAGTGGCACACCCCCGTCACTTCATAGTCAAGGCTCAAGTTATTTACCTACACTCTCACGCGCGCATCTGGCTTGTCCGCACACGCTTGTGTGTGTGCGTGAGCTAGTCTAGGGCTGGCAGCAATCGTGTGAGCGTCGTCGCCCGAGAGGGACACAATATAAGTCAGCAACTTATGTGATTCTCTTCCTAAATTTTAGCGTAGTCCAATTTCTGGTTCCCCGTGGATTAATCAGTATTAAAAAAATATATGTATATATATATATATATATATATATATATATATATACAAGGTTAAATTCAATTAGTTGGCGAAATTTTAAACATATGTAGAACATGTCCATATGAATAACTTTTTTTAATAGGATAGTGAAAAATTCTTAAAATTCGTTTTCACCTTTCCATACTGGACGAGTCAGCTGATCGGAGCAATTTGTATAGGAGGAAGTGAAAAAAAGTTAAGAATTTCGCTTAGCTCCCATACAAACAGTTGTCCATATAGACTAGTACTACCTTTGTTTTGAGTTTCGCCAAATAATGTTATTTAACCTTAGTTAAATAACCTTAGCTCAAGTTATTTATTTAAATAATGTTATTTAACCTTAGCTCAAGTTATTTACCTACACTCTCACGCGCGCATCTGGCTTGTCCGCACACGCTTGTGTGTGTGCGTGAGCTAGTCTAGGGCTGGCAGCAATCGTGTGAGCGTCGTCGCCCGAGAGGGACACAATATAAGTCAGCAACTTATGTGATTCTCTTCCTAAATTTTAGCGTAGTCCAATTTCTGGTTCCCCGTGGATTAATCAGTATTAAAAAAATATATGTATATATATATATATATATATATATATATACAAGGTTAAATTCAATTAGTTGGCGAAATTTTAAACATATGTAGAACATGTCCATATGAATAACTTTTTTTAATAGGATAGTGAAAAATTCTTAAAATTCGTTTTCACCTTTCCATACTGGACGAGTCAGCTGATCGGAGCAATTTGTATAGGAGGAAGTGAAAAAAAGTTAAGAATTTCGCTTAGCTCCCATACAAACAGTTGTCCATATAGACTAGTACTACCTTTGTTTTGAGTTTCGCCAAATAATGTTATTTAACCTTATATATGTATATAAATCGTTACGACCTGAATGCCCCGGGGGGTGTCGGATGTGTTCCGAGTGTGAACTTTGAAATGCAAGTCACAGTCCACCCACACTCGGTAAACCCGCGTTTCACCTGCAAATATTACGTCCCAACGTGATGGGTGGTGAGCCTTAATCGAACCTTAATCTCAAGATTAAGAGGCCAGCGTTCTACCCCTGAGTTACCGCTGCTTTTTCGTTACTTTAAAAGTAAATATATATATATATATAGTATGCCTAAGCTTAGTAAGTACCTATATACTCGTAGTTTCGTATGCATAAATGATCATCATATAATTAACAACTACTCAAACATAAATTTTGGAAAAAAAATGAAAACTTGTCACAACATGGAAAGTTATAAATACTGATTTTATTGTTCCAAATGCGTTACTGAACGAAATTGTAAGGTTTGATCACGCAATTCTAATTTTTGAAAAAAAGTTTTCCAGGCATCCATAAACACTGCAATAACGCACCATACTGATTAAAAATCAGCATCGTGATAAAACTTTGTAACAAAACACGCGCGCAGCAAACGAGTGGTAATCGAGCTCTGCCTGACTCCAGATTTCCACTAACTTGCGGGGGACCGCGGGGGACGTTAAATTCGCGCGGGGAGGTGAGTGTCGCTTCTTTACGTAGTAATACTTTATATTCTCTGGCAGTGGTAGGGTAGCTCAGGGGAGGAATGCTGGCCTCTCAATCTTGAGATTCAGGTTCGATCCCGGTTGGGCGTGCACCAATGAGTTTTTTGCAATTTATACGCTTAGTATATTTTGTTCCTACTTACCTACCACTAGAAAGAAAGAAAGAAAGAAAGAAAGAAAATAAATTTATTGGCGCGTTTACAAAACTATAAAAAGAACTTATAGCTAACACAGTAGATAAGTTTATTTAAGTAGGAGTAATCTATAGATAAAAATAACACGACAAAAGGATGTAGCTCAGCTATGTGCCATCCAAAACATGCTTTGGTTGGCGCTGGTTTTCAGCTACCTCCGTTATAATTGCCTGATAAGGTATTAACGAGTTGTTAACAATTTTATTTACTAAATTGAAAAATCAATAAAAATTGGCAGAAATGGCTTATAACTAAATTAAAGAAAATAAAAACAAAAACCAAAAATGCGTAACAAGACAAAAAACAATAAAAAAAAAAGGTAATTAGTATATACAGATATAGACTTATTAGTAGGGTGTATAGTCTTAAGCATTGTAGGCTTTCCAAGGATGCACTAGTTGCTAAACGGTGAAGGAAAACATCGTAAGGAAACCTGCTTCCCTTAAAAAGCGTGTATTTGTACCCGGCGATAGGGCTCATCACCCATCACGTAGGAACGTAATAATCGTCGGTAAAACGCGGGTGTACCGCGTGTGAATTGTGACTTGCATTTCACACTCGGAACACCACTGATAACCCCTCGGGGATTCATGTCGTGAGGATATATTTTTTATAATTTTGTGCGCGAAGACCGGCGATAGGGCTCACCAGTCATCACGTTGTTACGTAAAAATCGTCGGTGAAACGCGAGTGTACCAAGTGTGGACTGTGACTTTCATTTCACAGTTCACACTCGGGAACACCTCTGACACCCCCTCAGGGATTCATGTCGTGACGATATCGATATATATTTACTGTGTATTTTGAATTCCCATGGCTTAATTCTAAAATTATTTTTATTTCATTTTTTTTTTCAGAGAATATACCTACGCTATTTTTAGACATGGTTTTCATTATTTTAGTTTAAAAATGAATAATTTTTCATGATTTTGTATAGAATTTTGCTGTCCGATATGTATGACGTCACTTGATAATTTTACACATTATACTGATTGTGATGTATGATTCATTATATTCAAAAAAAGTAGTCTGTCTACTCATCTGTTATCCAGCTGTTTAATCAGTCTGAAGCAAATTATCTAAACAGCTATTTCTCAAGTGACGTCACACGAAGGCAAATGGAAGTTGCAGTTTTTTTGTAAAAATATTCATCATCATGAGGTTTTTAGACAACAAGTTCATCTTGAAATGGTTTTCGAATTAACACACCTTAACATAATTTAATTTATGCGAATTGAGCAGGTCAACATTTTTTCATGTCCGTGGGTTTCTTTCTTTAAAAAGGTTGTTCAGCATGATCACTAGAATATGCGGTTTAGAATAAATATCACTTCTCTATTTACACCTGGTACAGTGGAGACCGCATCAAGTAAGACTTTGTACCTATCCTATATTCTTCTCTGTAGGGCCTATGTCGTACTGCAAGTGTATAGCTTGATGTGGTCTCCACTGTACAATGTAACTTAAGGCTGCGTTCCTAATCGCCGGAGTAAATGTTAAATTTAACTGTCAACCATTTCACAACTACCCGAATGAAAACGAAGAGTTCCGAAAAATTCTCGAAGTCATTCCTAAACCTTATCCGAAATGTAAAATTCACTTTTGGCAGTTAAATTTTACACGCCGTAAATTCAGGGGGAAATTTGTCATAACATTATTAAGTATACAGGTGGAAAAAATTTAAGGGCCCTGGAGGGGAACTACCTTAAATGCTTTAGTTAGCTCATTTTACTGAAAGGAAACATTCCTTTATTTTTTAAAAGAGACAAAACTGCATTCAAAGATATTCTGAAATTCGCTTGTCTCACCCGGGAATCGAACCAACTAAAAATATAAAAAAAAACCCTCGCTATTTTATCATACAAATCGGTAGGATTATTGTTCAGAATAAAATGTGTCTGCCTCCAGGGCCCTTTCATTTTTTCCACTCTGTATAGATTCCGTCTCAGTCTTATCTCTTTCACTTTTACGAAGTAAACCTTACGCGGCATTTAGGAACGCAGCCTTAATAATTAGATAAAATAAAAAACAAAGTTGGCAAATCAACTTTACTAGGTATCCCTCTATAATTTGTGTTTACTAGCTTAAAAACTTTACTAATAAGTGGTATGATGTATTTAATAATTTTTTTTATATTCGCAAAGCAGTGTTCACCAAGATTTGTTCTTTTTTTTTCGTTAAATATAGACCTTTTTCATCTATCCATAGACCATAATGATCTTAGCTTAAATCAATTTCAGTTTTATGCAGTCAAAAATTGTTGTATATTTTCTTTGCTTGGACGTCATTGCTTTCCTTATGCATAATAACCATTATTTGTCAATGATAAATTAACAAATATTATTCCGAGTACCTTACAATGTATAAAATATTCTTTACATTTACTAGATAAAATGAATTGAAACAAAATTCATAAACTTTGAACATAACTTTCATTTCTATTAAGTTTTAGGTTGTTAACAAAACATATCTACAAAATTATTATACTAATTAATTCATTTACACCATCAATCATCACAAAACCATGAATATTATGTGCTTTACTGTTAAGTTTTGCTTGATCTGCTATGAAACAAATAGGAACAAAAAGTAGGGCAAATGCAAATTTATTCAGCAATTACAACAGCAGTATTTTATAACTTGAGTATCTTGAAAATAAACTTTGATATCAAATGCTATTTTAATGCTTTGGAAGTACGAAACGTGACCTTTATAATATAAGGATGAGACTAGAGGGAGAAGTACTTGAAACAAAATATTCACATGAACAGTACCTTACTATTAAACTAAGACTCTAATGATTAAAGCATTATACATGTCAATTAATTGAATACATGTTGCGGTTCTTCAGGTGTATAATGTATACTATAAGATATTTATCGTGGCATCGGAGGCATGTTCGGCATCGGACCTGATAAAGCTGCATTAGTACCCAACAAAACCTGAAAGGAAAATGTAAAATAAATTTAAGACTTTTTTAAGAAGAGAAATGCACAATACTATGTGTAAAAAAAAAAGAACAACAAGTTTAAATTAATACTATATGAATATTACAATAAGTTTGAGATGGACATCACGTTACAAGAAAAAATAAGAAAATATTTATGGGTTTAATCTCATAAGTGTGCTCAACTCATAAGTCAGTATTCCGTCTGACAGTGTAGTAGTGAAATCTCGCAAATTGTAGTCTGGTGATTGTTGGTGGAAAAAATTAACAAAAAACATGTCTTGTAGCCAAGCCTGACCGGCTGAACCTTTATGAAGAAAATAGTAAGTACTTACCAAAAAGATTATTAGTATCTTAATTCAATAACTGATTATTTAAGGTTGACAAAGGTGTCGACTCGGTGTAACACAATTTAACTTATTTGACAGGACTTACCTTATTTTAAGCATCCTGTCTTTGTCTTTTTGATAAAGAAAGAAAAAGACAGAACGCTTAAAATAAGTTAAGTTCTGTCAAATAAGTTGAATACATTGATCAACACTATTGAATTTTTATATAAATTTTAACCAGGTTTCCAAACAGGGCTTCATACCTGTTTTTGTTGACTCTTCTGCATTTCTTCAACCTGGGCTCGCTCCACCTCAAATATGACAGGAGCAAACAGGATGACTGAGGAACTGGCCACCACCCACACAACTGAGCGAGATACTCCATACAAAGATTTTACGCCAGACCTGAAATAATTACATTGTTAACTTCACATCAGTGGCGTGCACAGAACTTTTTTCCGGAAAAACAATCAGATGGTCAAGTACGACAATAAAAAAATAAAAAATTTAAATAACACTTTGAAAAAAAAAGTTTGTATGAAAATGTTCACTCTATGGTAGGTAGTGCCTACCCTGGCGTCATACAAACTTTTTTTTTAGTGTTATTTAAATTTTTTCATATTTTTTTTATTGTCAATCTTGACCTTTTGATTGCTTTTCCGGAAAAAAGTTCTGTGCACGCCACTGCTTCACATGGCCACCGATTAGTGTGCTCATACTAAACGACCTAGTACCAGCAAAGAAAACCCAGTAAAATTATTATTGATATAACCAGGAACTGCACCCAGGATTGTTAAGGAGAGGCAAACATAATATTCTGTGCATGAGACCATTAATTTGAAAACATATGCATATAAAGATTTTAAGTAAAAGAAGGCAAGATACTTGGAAATTAGAAAAAAAAGAGTTATAACTCAGAAATCATGAATACAAACCATGTCTTGGTGGTGAGTGTGTAGGATCCGTTACGGACACATTCAGGAAACATTTCCGTTAGTCCCCATAGTCTCTCTGAGAATGTCTCATCTGGTTCCTGCAAGATAAACAAAATTATTCCCATCTAGATAGATCACACTATCAGTATAACCTCATTTAGTGACATAACCAACTGGCTTGTGCGGGACAAATATGACTGAGACTTGAATATTAAGTGTTGAAAACCATGTCTTATGCATTTATAACACGGAATTTTATAATATACTCACATCATCATATTCTTTGAGGGAGCCAGAAATTGCTACTGTGCCCGAGTCGGGCGAAGATCCCAACTGCAATAAAAGAGAGCTTTTAGACCACTAGAATTGTAATGTACATAGTGTATGATCAAGGCACTACATACCGCGGGGGAAATAAAAGAATCTTCAGGTCTACGTTCAGGAGTATCATCCTTACTCGCCGTCAGAGATTCCATTCCACTATCACTCTGTTCTAGTTCATCGACCAAATCCATATGGAATTATGCCTTTTAGGCACTTCCGAATGTGATGATCTAATAGATTTTAAATGCCACTTCGTGATACCAAGTTTTGTTTGGCGGAAAAGAAGGAAAAGAAATCATAAAAATTCACTCCATCCATGCACACTTTTCGACCACAGATTCACAAAAAAGGAGGGGACAAATGATTACGCCACAGAGCATGTAAAAATATTAAATACTAGGATTACGCCTAGTCAACCATAGACAAGGTACCGAAATCAATCCCCCTCACCACCGAGCCACAGTATAGATGTACTGTGACCGAGCCCACCTTGTGGTGGACAAAAAACTTTTACCAACTACCTAATACAAACGGAAATTATGAGGGTTCGAAAATACGACGAAATGCTTAGCTTAGAAAGGGTTTCAACCACAGACAATACAGCCCAGAAAGACGTCTATTGTCCAACATCTTGCGTACAAATTATTCTGTCAACAAATGAAACGGGATACTGCAATCCTATTTGCTTTTCCAATCTTACGTATAGCGCCACAAACTTATCTTTCCCGAAGACGAAGCCATTTTGGTTTGGCCTACCGAAAGTGGCGAATTATATCTGCTGGTTCAGTCAGATGTGTTGACAGAAATCGGTCGCCTGTCTATGGCTGTATTCGTTTATGGTTTCAACGAATAGTACCTATATCGTTTTAGTGTCCCGCTTCCTTTGGCTCGTCTTGGGGGGAGCACTGCAGTTTATTAAAACCAACATAAAGGCTGGGTCTTAGCTGCCAGAGCCGTCAATCATGACCTAATGGGACGGGTGCCGGAGGAGGGTGTCACTTTGAAAAACAAGATTTTTGCGTATATCATGAATTCTGTTATAACTAAGGGGATCACCTTGCTTCGCTCAGCACCTGAATTTATTTACAAAACAATGCTTCGCACGCACCTCCTCACTTCACTTGATATCAGAAGTGGCGAATCAAACGAACGTATAGAATTAAACACGTAATGTCCGGCAGCTGTCCTAAACCGGAGGTACTTTTGAACAATAATGTACCGAAAGAGATTAAAATAATTTCACCATCAACCCAGCCCACTTTTCACGTTACCACGCGTCTGGACTCGCCTTTTGTTATCGGAAACAAAGCTTTTGTTATTATATTCCAACCTCAGAACAATAACTGTTCTGGGTTCTAAAAAGGGCCAACTTGGGTGAATCATAAAATTATTTAAAAGTAGGATGTAGTTAGAGTTTTTTCACGCGTGCAAAAGAAACGGTATTAAAACAGAATCATAATATGATTCATCCAAAGCGGCCTTTTTAGAGGACCTGAGATTCCAACTGGACCGTTTAGTCTGTATCACAGACCACTAAAGTCTTTGACAATTGTCTTTGTGGTCTATCCTCTGTCTGACCTAGAGAGTTTCTGTTTAAGTAGTTTTACCTAGTAAAAACAAAGCACTTTTCATTTACCTGCCATTCTTTTGGTGTTATTGTTGTACTAGGATCTTCCGTTGGCATTTTCTTAGGATTCAATACATTAAATAATTACGTGGCCTATCTAAAACACGAATTCATGATTTTTCAAAGTAAATGTCAATTTTTATCTGACGTTTAGTTAGATATTTTTATTTTTAAACTTTTTATCGATTGATTAAGATCCTCTATGATATATCTCAAAAAGGTAGGCAGGCCATTTATCTATGCAACATTGCTGCGGATTGTTAACGTGAATAACGAAACTCCGTGAGAACAGAGCATTGATACTTTAAATATCGCATTGTTCGGTATTATTTATTTGAAATAAATATTTATATTTGCCTTTTTAAGGCTTTTCATTTAAAATTATAAATATAAACAACAAAAATAACTGTTTTGAGTATTTTCAAAATATATTTCAATCCACTTTGGGGCCGGATCAGTCGAATGGTGAAAGATTTGAATACATAATGTCATGAAATAACAAAATAAATATGTATAACCTTATTACTGATTAATTAAGCGTAATAACGTAATTAACAGGTAAAGTATATACTTACTTATTTATCTGACATTTATATAAATAATTTATAGTGTAAGTTTAAAACTAAATAATCCTATAAAATACAAAAACAAACTAACCTACTTTTGAACAAAAATAATAAAAATAAAAAATATCAAAGAATATTCTGTCTGCATAGAAAATTTATCTATGCACTCTGGCCTTCATATAAACATATATGTATGTATTCGTGACTGTCCTGTCTGTCTGATGGTCAAGCTAGTGTTGTTTATTTAGTCCTTAGTCCTGGTCCGTAGTGCGCACCAAGTGATCATATGTAGAAGCATTCCCAAATCCTCAATTTTATATAATTTAAATGATTTTTCACCTCATTAGCACGAAAAGCGCGCCTTTGTTGCTTAAAACCAGGGAGCAAAATCGAATTTATAAAATTGACTTTTGCTTATGTACTGGTGTTAAGCAGTGAGGAAAAGTGTTTCAAATTAAGAACACTGCGAATTGTTCAAAAACTCCATATCCTTTGCTCAAGAGAAAGAGAAACAGCAAAAATCAGCATGGCGGCTATCTCTTTCACTCTTTATGGATTCCATCACTTTAGGAGGCTATACATAGCCCCACAGCTTGTCGGATACCATAGACAAGGTAAATTTCTTGAAATCCTGATGGCCTCCCAATGTGTATGGAATCCTCAGAATAATCCTTATTCTGAGATGGAATCCATAGGTACCATAGATTATAGACTCCGAATAAACAACTGACCTCTACAGTAATACAAATAGCCAGTCTGGCTATTGATGACCAGATAATTATGAAATTTGATAATTATTATTGACATTTTGGTGCTGATCGCTGCAGTGAGTTACGTGAACGTACTCGCAACTATTGAGAAAATGACATTATTTATCTACTATAACAAGTGTAAATTTTAGTTACCAGCACGTTCGCTTCGAATCAATACAAAAAAGAACAGTAATTATGTACTGCAAAACATGTCCATGTATTGTATTGCTAAACTTCATCGGTGGTATAAACAAATGAACTTCTACCGGTAATGGATAGATGGAGTAAATCTCAGAATAAGGAATATTCTGAGGAGCAAAACTCCCGCATGATGGTTATGTTTTGCATTTTCAATCGGTTTAATTTTCCGATTTTTCACGGCTTTTGGTATTCAATCAACACACTTTCCATTTTATTTTATGTGCAATATATTTATATATTGCAAAATCACCATTGAATTCTTATAAGTTCGTTCGAAAAGATGGTGTTTTCACATCTATGTTTTCTCGCTAAATTTATTCTGTTTCTTGTGCCTTTGAATCCCTCACCACGCTCAGGATTCTAACTTAGAATCACTCGCTACACTCGTGATTCAATTATAGAATCCTTCGCTTGCTCGGGATTCAAACTCAACACCCGCAACAAAAAAAAATCTTTGCTCTCTTGTTTCACAAATAACTATTATGACTCTGACGATGAAACAGTTATTGAAAGTTTGGTTACGGGAGCGGACATAGATGGGGATAGGGAGATTATTATTATGGATAGTTGATGTGTGTCTGAGATGACTAATGCGGATGTGTAATTCGTTTCGTGTTTCACCTATATAGAATGCCGGGCAGTGTCGACATTCTAGTAAAGTGAGCCGAAATGTATTTCGAAAATACTCAAAACTGTTATTTTTGTTGTTTAAAATTATTGAATTTATGAATTTTATGTCTTTCTGGAACCTTATATAAAAAAGAAACTGAGAATAAAGCCTAACTTTTCCGTAATGAAAAGTTTGACCACATTAGGTACAACCAGAACTGAGATACGTACATACATACATATACTCACGCCTGCCTCCCAGAGAGGTAGGCAGATACTATATTTCCATCTACTACGTGTTAAAGTTAGAAAGAGGATGTATATTATTGAATAATCAACGGCTTGGAATCGTATTATATTTTTATATTATTCTAATGACAATACAGTTTTTCTCGTCTTGTGTCACACATGCTGTGTCACTTGACAAGCAGTCTAAAGACAACAATCATAGACTTAACACTACGATCCTAACACACCTCTTTCGCATCTTCCTCATCTGTCAATTTAGTCATACAAGCGTACAGACATTGCTCTTCTTCAATATGTCGCCAATTCCCATGGCTTAATTTTTAAAAGATTTTTTTTTAATTTATTTTTCAGAGAATTTACGTTTATTTTTTAAAGAATTGTCCGATGACCTTATTGTGATCTGATGACCATGCTATGTAATGTGTCATCAGTCATCCATTTGTCAAATCAGTCGGAAGCAAATTATTATAAATTTATCTTGATAACAAAAGACAGATCTAAACAGATTTTTCTCAAGTGACGTCACACGAAGGCAAATGGAAGTTGCAGCTTTTTCGTAAAAATGTCATCATCATGAGGATTTTTAGACCACAAATACGGCTTGTTAAACCAAAATCACGAAATACTCAACATAATTTAATCTAAGCGAAAAAAAAATTAAAAACATCCGCGTTCAATGTTAAGTGCAAACACTGTGCCCACTTTTATTTTTTTTTGAACGCGGCCGGTTATTTTGTTTGATTTTGTATTACAACGTTGAGGAAAGAAGCTCCGGTTTTATCCCCAACAATAGTCAAATGGTGAATTAGGTAATTAACTCTTCTTTACTTTTTTTTGACATTTGGCCATTTCGTTTCGTCATTAGTCATTACAATCTTCTTCCTTTCCTTCTTTTTTCAATTTACGGGCTGATTTATTGTCAAATTCATTATTAATTAATTGCCCAGAGGATTACTATCCTCTACGTGTTAGTTTGATTACCACTACGTAAATATTTATTGCGTTATTGTTTGTTTTTGTTTTCCTGTGATATAAAACTGTGAGTTGTGGGTGTGAAAGAAAGCTGGTCCTGCCTGCCTACTAGCCTTCTACTTTTTGAAAGTTGACTAAATCAAGGTAAGTCTTTTTGGCATTGCTAAATCATTGACTTAATGTTCTTAATTATCGTACCCCTTTATTGACACTGACCAAATTGTATAAAAGGGAGATAAAGAAAAGTTTGTAGCACCCTAATAGCTGCTGGCTTCGCGCTTATTCTTCCCCAGTGCACCCTTGCAGCGCCCCCACTCACTGTCGGCGACCAGCCATAGCCAAGTCCGTCTTCGTTAGTCCGTCTGCTCCTCAGCGCATTCTAGCATTGCTCCCTCAACGTCTCTAAATTTTTCTCTATGGGTAGTTTGGAGGGCTGGCTTCGCTAGCCTGATCACCGCTACATTACCGTGTCGGAATTCTACACTCACACTGAAACCGAATGCGCAAAGGAACTCTGATGTACAAAATGGCTGCTTTTATCTAAAATTTCAGTTAAATATTTTACAAATTATTATTTTATGTAGGCTGTTATGCTTTTAATTGATGTTTGACTAAGATAAAAAGAATGTTATGGCATTTTGACATTTAGCAGCATTTTGATAATGCAGTGTAAGCAAAAATGCAATAAATTTATAGATTTTCTAAAATTCATACCTATGTCAAAAACTTTTCTGGTTTCAGCAAATTGAAATTGTTATATATATATATATATATATATATATTATGAAATTATACAAGTTTATCAGGGATGTTTGCTTCTGGTCGCTGGGAAGACTCAGGAATTTCCTTCCAACAACTACCTAAATTGCACTTGCTAGGTACATCCCTCCTCTTATCCACCTCCAAAATTTTGCTATTAGGTTTATTTTCAGTCTTTGCAAATTCAATCAGATATCTGAATTTTTAGTTCATAGTTGAAGTGGCTGCTAATTCGTCTTCATCAGGATGCCCACATTCTTTCTCTTCTTTATAGTGTACTGTTCAATCCTTCGACTCCAAAATATCTTAATTATTCTTTCAAATTCCGCCTCACCACTCACAATCATACCCTAAATTCCTTTGAATATTTGCTATTAGCAACTCCAGGTCCCTCTTTTAATTTTTATGGTTTGCTGTTAAGTCCTTGAATGATCTGCCCATAGCCATCAGGCGTGCTCCCTCGTTACCTTTCTTAACTTGGCATTCTGCTTTCCTTGTCCTAGCTGCGATCGCTCATACTACAGGATATATTTATCTTTCGCTCCCCAGGTACCAAGTTAAGGTGATATGAACATATATTACATGGGAGCAAACCTTGGAGCTGGCTTTGAACCCTACATCATTCTCTTCCTGAACTTTTATTACGAGGGAGCACGCCATGGAGCTGGCTTTGATCCCTACATCATTCTCTTCCTGAACTTATATTACAAGGGAGCACGGCTTGAAGCTGGCTCTGATCCCTACATCACTTTCTTCCTTAACTTATGTTAAACAAAAAACATTTTTAATATAATATTATTTAAAATGTGGGTTGATAGTTACTTGGATGCCATTGGCTTATAATTTTATACAATTTAATTAATAATATAATTATCAGAAGTTAGCCTTTTTAAAACGTTTCAACCTTTAAATAATCCTTCAAGTTCAAGCAAAAATATAATGTTACATATCAAACAAAATATGAAAACTTATATTATATAATATTATATTAAACAAAAATCTCAATGTTTTTTTAAAATTAACTTAAGGCCCCAGACTCTCTTTGCAACATTTCGCTTTCATCTTATCTGATGCTTTAGAAGTGGCGCTCCCCCTGCTGCATTAAGATGTTAGAGACCGCACCTGAATGTTGCTCTACTTCGTTAAATGAGTGTACGATTACTTATGACATGTGAATATTTTTAATTATTCAAGTAACGGTAATTTACAAAGTTTGGTTTGTTTATCGGAACAAACAAAATGAATTTGCAAAAGCAAAATAAACAAATGTAAATCTACCTGGAATAGATGGCTTATTGGTAGCAGTAAGAGTGATTAGTATTTAGACACAATACATTTTATAGGTCATGCAATAATTTGCAGATTTTTACCGAAGGGGTGTCAAGAGGTGTTCCGAGTGTGAACTGTGAGATGCAAGTCATAAGTCCACCCATACGTGTACCTATAAGTACACCCGCGTTTCTCTGACGATTATTACGTCTCAACGTGATGAGCCCTATCACTCTAAGGAAACCTGCATGCCCTAAAAAGCGTGTAGTTATGCCCGAAAATTTCTTACTTCATCAAGATTTTCATTTAACTAATGCCTGAAATAAAAAATACCTTTATAAAATTTGGAAATGTAGAAAATTAATAATCAAATCGTAACAATGAAAACATTTAAAATTATGTATTCCTAATACTCACACACATATTACGATCAGTTCTTTAAGTAATATAATATCAAAAATAGAAACTCTTACCGTAATTAAGTGTCTGTCAGTTTGTGTCTCCATGATTGTGACTAAGGTGCAATAAAAAAGGTAAAAAATTTAGTTTTAGAAATGTGATGTTTTAATGATAAGAACCGCAGCTGCGTACGTTCTTTTGTTTTGATGCATTATTGTCTAGCACGTTGTTATCTCGACTGTCGGTTTTAGTGACTTCGATAGCTTTTTAAGATATTTTAAATAAAAGTAAGTAAAGTAATAAAAAGGATGTAGCTTCGGCTTTAGTTATTCCAAAAAGTGGCGACAGCAGTGTTGGTATAAAATTTGTGTCACGCCATCCCCGTGG
The DNA here is from genome assembly GCA_934047225.1 of Ypsolopha sequella. Classification (NCBI taxonomy): domain Eukaryota; kingdom Metazoa; phylum Arthropoda; class Insecta; order Lepidoptera; family Ypsolophidae; genus Ypsolopha; species Ypsolopha sequella. Next base: position 19,977,708 of record OW203996.1, read on the forward strand.
GTTTTTTAGACCACAACTTCTAAAATACGGCTTTACGGGTATTCGAATTAACACACATTAACATAACTTAATCTAAGCGAATTAGGGCATGCAATTATTTGCAGATTTTTACTATCCGGATAACGGATAATGTATTATCCGGATAAACGGATACTTATGGTAAAAATTAAGGGTAGTAATAAAAGCTCAGAAAACTAAATTAAAACCACCCAAAAAAACGGCCTACCGCAAACATCTTGAAAAAAAACCGGCCAAGTGCGAGTCAGATTCTAGTCAGAACTTAGGGTTCCGTATTGTGGATGATAAATTTAGTTTTATCATTTTTTTTCATGAATTTCTCGACCACTTTATTTTTCTGTAATTCTTACGTAAACGCATATTACCATGATTTTTTTCATATTTTTCGGTCCACCAGTTTTGGAGATAAGAGGGGGGGACATACATTTTTTTATAGATTTTCAAGGATATCTCGAAATAGATGCAATTAAATATAGCCAAACTATATATTATTACAATAAGCTTTTTAATACCTACAATGTGATACCCATATTGTATTTTTATAAACATATTTTTTTTATTTATTTAACTTTTTTTATATTTTTAAATCACTATAGTTTTCCCGGTTATTGGTCAGTTATGATCTATAATGGACATTTTTTTCGGTCTACCAGTTTCGGACATACACATTATTGTAGTTTTTTTAAAGATTTCACAAAACCAGTGCCAGTAAATATAGTAAAAGTATATATTTTTACAATCACCTTTTTAGTGTCGACAGTTTGATACCCATATTGTATTTTTAGGATATTTTTTTATTTTTCTCACTTTTGTTTTGAAAATATTTTAAACAATTTCAAATTTTTCATATTTTTTTACAATTTAATATGTAGGCAAATTAATGCTATTTTTGTGCCAAATTTCATGTCTTTATCTTTACGGTGCTAAAGTTATGATGCTGTGAAATACGGACGGACGTAGATTAGACTTTATTTTATCAAAACAGGGATTTCTTAAAATAATCAAAAAATATTTTATCCATAGTTGTTTACTTATTAAATGATAAGTGCAATATTCAAGTAGAGCAACTTTCATGATACAGTTCGCCTCTCCATAAGAATCTACGCGATGGAAAGGGAGCAACCGTGCGAGCGGGAGGTAAAATGACGTCGAGCTACACAACACACGTCTGAACGCTGCGATGTCCCAGCGAAACTGAGGGAAATTTTGACGCGTTTTGTGTTTTTAACTCTTGATAAGTTTCGATTTGATAAATGTTCTTAAAATAATTTTTTAAATACCGTTTTTTGTTATTTCACTTATTAATAGTTCTTTTCTACGTGTTTTAAATTTGACTACGCTAAACGATAGTTTTCTAGTAGAAAAAAAATATTTTATCAGTGGTTGAATTCATAAAATCACAACTACTTAAAGCACTCGAAATAAGAAAACTAAAGTATTATCCAAAAAAGTAACCAGGTAAGATTATTGTTGAAGATATGGGAATAAATGTTACCTGAATAGATTTCTTGTTTTTGTCATGATTTTTACGTGACGTGTGCATGAATGAGACTCTCAACGCGTAGAACATTAATAAAGGTATGTTTAAAGCCTAAAAAACCTATTAAAAGTAGCATTAAAGTAAATGAAAAAAAAAGTTTTGAAATCTTCAAATTCCACACTATAAATTAACGTAAAATGTATTTTATTTATTGCTTTCTTACTAACTAAAATAAAATCTTTCTTTTCTGATAATTCTGCAAGAATACTGATTTTTAGGGGACTGGAGCCTTAAGAGGAACAATCTTAATCACTAAAGGTAAAGAATATTTTGATAAGTTGATCCCGTAAATGGATAAAGTGGGTCAAATGCAGATAACTTCATTAAATTAAAATTGATTTGTGAAATGTAATAAATATTATTTTAAAGCCATTGTTTACTTTTTATTATTTGAAGTAGATAAATAAAAACATATTGATTACTAATCAATCAATGATTAGGTTCGAAATATAAGGTGAAATTTAATGAATCGCCTGAATTCATACTGGGAACTCGGTTAGTAGTCAGGAACAATGAGGAAATTTGAAAAACTATCTTTTTTTGCTCTCGTGCTGCCTATGCTGGGAATTGTGTTTAAACAATTCCAATTCTTAAATTTTTATCCTAAATTTTTTTTTGTGATTTCCAACAAAAGAATAATTGAACCTTATTCCTGATCACCATGTATATTTCAACCTACTTGTAGTCATTGTCAGTCGAATAAGTCACTAATAGTCGAATAAGACTGGTGACGACCACAAGTTGGTTGAAATATGCAAGGTGAAATTTATTGAAATTTATTATCTTGATAGGTATGACATAACATTAACTTCCTCCTTCACTTGAGTTAAGTAGGGTGCCTTTTCTTCTAAGTTCAATAATCTTAAGTCATCTTAAGGTGGATGGTCCAAGGCAATTTTCATAAAAACTTGCGAGAACCAATAACGACGACAGAAGTATAATAATTTCGTTCTGTTACTTTTTTATACTTACATGTTCAATTAATTTTATACTCGCGAATACATAATAAATTTTTAAAAAATTCAATGTTTTTTCAGTCTAATTTTGGTATTTAAAACTTTCTTGTAGGTAGTTTATTTGTTTGTAAAAAAAACGATTATTCGCCGGTGTAAAAAAAATGGAACTTGTAGAACACAGTAACAGAACGAAATTACGTACGTATAATACTGCTGTCGCGGTTATTGGTTCCCACACGTTTGTACAAGGTGGTGCAAAAGTAATGTCATACTTTGAATTGGCTGCCATTTTGTTATAAATGAAAAAAAGAGCTCTATTCTCATAAAAAGTTCATTTGAAAGTGTAAAATTTATGACATTAATTGGAAAAAACTATATCACTCAAATGGCCACCTCCCGATGGCGCTCATATTACGGCAATTTGAATTGTTGCTCGCAAAACATCTGGCTATCTGGCTCCAAATTGGCGATTTCTCCTTCAATGTTATCTTTCAAGACTTGCAAGGTTCGTGGTTTGTTCTGGTAAACGCGAGATTTTAAAAAGCCCCAAAGGAAAAAGTCTGGTGCTGTTAGATCTGGCGATCTGGACGGCCAGCTCAGCTCTTAAACGAGAGATCAAAATTTGTCAAATAAGCATAACAATAATTCCACGTTCTTGAGGTGTGTATCGCTCCAAGGCTTGTTGACAACTTATTCTCTATACTATATCTACATCATAAATGTCAAAGCACAGTGACATTTGGCGCCATCTGCAAAAATCGGAGCCAATTCAAATGATAACATTACTTTTGCGCCACCCTCTATAAGAATTACCTTGGACCATCCACCTTAAACAGTAATGGGAAAGAATTTAAATGGCATTTTCCTGACTTTTCCCAAAACTGACGAAATACGGAACCCTATCTGCGCGGGTCTGAACCGTTTTTTTTTATCGCAGTGTGTAGTGAGTAGGGCTGCCATATTTTGCTAGTGTCTCATCGGGACGCTCTGGAATGGGTAGTAAATTAATACGCGATTTTAAGACACGACATTTATTCGCTTATTCGCTATATTTATTAGATATATAGGGTGTTAAGATGAAGATGCGGAAGCCTGAGACTGGCGATAGTACTCGTACATACGAACAACTTTTCATGAAAAGAAATTGAGAAATCGAGAAAAAAAAATCAAGTGCTTCATACATTTTGATTGGGTAACAATGTCACTTTTCTATGAAACAGCTGCTTTTTTTTCGTGATTCGAGGGTTGTCTCCGGTTTCCGGCTTCCGCAACTTCATCTTAATACCCCAGTATACACATTTACGTATTTGTAGCGAATGTATTACGAGTATTATACTTTTCTGAGTACGTAATTTTTTTCATTAATATAGAAATAAAAATACAAATAAAACTATGCAAGTCATAGTTATTCCTATTATAGTTCATCAGACACTGGTATCGATTCGGCATAACACGTCTTAACTTATTTGACAGGACTAACCTTATTTTAAGCGTCCTGTCTTTTTCTTTCTTTATCGAAAAGACAAGGACAGAACGCGAAAATTAAATTTAGTCCTGTGAAATAAGTTAAGATGTGCTTCACCGAATCGGTACCAATGTCGACTATAACGACTCCACAGTTTGTAGTAACACAGAATTTCTTTCATTCCACTGGGCGCAGATATCGGGACATTTTACTGTTTGTCGGGACGTCGTCGGGACATAGGACTCAATAACGGTGACAGTACCGATATATCGGGACGGATGGCAACCCTAGTAGTGAGTAATGTCTAGGTTACGCATGAGCCATACAGATACAGCGTATCGTCCATAACGTTACGTAAATCCCAGGAGTTGCTTCCTATTTGAGTTAACGTTGCTGGTGATATGCCACTCTTTTGATAATATCCTATTGTTTATCAAATATTATATCATCGAAAACACCATAGATTTCCATGTTATATATTGGGTTTGCTTTCAACTTATGAACAATTGTACAGTGGTGATCACATCATCCTATGCACATTGGACTTTGTACCTATTTTATATCCTTCATAGAGGCTAATTTAGTACTGTAAGTGTATAGCTTGATGTAATCTCCACTGTACACAATTGATTTAGAACTCAATGTGCATTACTGCACAGTAAATACATACAATTTCATGTTATTGGTATATATTTATAAATTTTTTATTGCTATGCTTAGCAACCTCTTGCAAGACAGAAAGCTTTGCTTTTTTAATATGCATATATACTTTTGCAGTATTTGTAAAAATAAAATGGACGTAATCTGAAAATGAGAGCTTGCGAAAAAAAATAATGAAACTTTCATGCTTTTGTTTTTTTTTTTATATAGTTTTTAGTAAACTAGTGCCAAATAACCGTTCTAAATGGTGAAGAAAACAAAAACGAAAAGAAAAAAATACAAAGTATTTTTTATTAAAATTTGAATAAATAACTTTTTTTTTATTTCACCCCCTTAGCAACGAAAAAGATTATTCTAATTATTTTGCCCATATATTTTGATCACTTTTCTACAATATATCACACTTTTATTAAAAAACAAGTCATGCAAAGGGTTAAATCCTTAAGGGTCCGTATAATGTCAAATGCACAACTTCAAATGACCATTTCACATTGTGTAACTCGGTCAATCGGTTTAGTAAAAATAATATAGATAGTAGACAATAGGGCTGATCTAAACGTTCGCTCGATAGAAAAAAATTACGAAGTTTCCTCTAAATTTAGTGTTTTTCGAGTTAATAATAATAATAAATCATTTATTTCGGACATATCCATAAAGTGTTAGTAACAATTTACTTATACCTATGTTGGTGTAAAAACAAACTATTTACAATATTTACATTTTTTTTTTTTAAGGGGCCTTCCTTAAATGATACAGCCCTGAAATTTGTATTGAAAATAAGTGAACAATAACCCCGTCTAAACATTTTGGAATATTTTATAATTTCATTTAGAAGCCGAGCTATTAAATAAAATCGTAAATGAAATTTTTCGTGAACTTGTGTGTCTTGGTGGTCATAACAGCCACGGTTGAGAGCGCGCTATTTTGAACTAAAAGGAAACGTCATAGAGTTCCGTTCTGATTGATGCGAAATGAGGTGCTCAATCTGATCTTATATTAACCCTTAAGTGTTAGGAACAGAATCTAAATTATTTTGGAAAAATTAAAGTTTTGACAGCACTAAAACTAAAATTGAAGCCTTCAGAATCTTTACATCAATTGACAGCCAGCGTGAAAACAGTCATTATAGTACCATATTATTCGATTGATAACGGCCGCCCCATACCGTGGACCGAAATGTGTCGAGTATAAATATGTTTATTGCTTTTTATAATCATTACCAATCCCTTATATATAAATACATAATACCAAATTTTCAAAACAAATCTTTAAAAATCTTTAAGCCCATTTACTAGATATTTGTTTTTACGGGTTTTGCCTTTCCTTGTTGTGACGGCAGCATAGTTTCAATCAATGTCTTCTGGCAAAAAATATATATTTTTCTATCTAGCCGGGGGAAAGCTAACCTGTAAGAATTTAAAATAAAAGGATTCGTGCTCCTTGTCATTGACATGTCTCTTTCATTAAAGTTTTTTTAAATCTACATAAATAATAACAACCAACCAACCTTTTTCATCGTTTACCTACTTTTATTAAATTTTCAAATTTTTGAATCGAACTTATATCAAAACTAATACCTACTTGTATTACTACAAATGTTTTCGACGCGTGATCTGCTCTAAGCGTGATCTAGACAATTTTACGCAGTGGAGCGTAATCGGATTACTTTGACCAGGGTTTCTCAAACTTATAGCCCCACGTACCCCTATAATGTTTCCTATTATTATACCTATAGACAGGTATTATTAAATAGATATTATATTATTATATAATAGAAGGGTTTTTATTTAAAGATAATACAGTCATGAAATTATGTTTTGATGATAATGAGTCGATTTTCGGGGCAATTTTGCTTAATTTTCGTGTTATCCGCGCGAGCCAGCCAGTCAGTCGCCATAACGCAAATCTTGTCACGAAACCTCTACGATCAACTGGCGAACCCCTGAGAGTTCGCGTACCCCATTTTGAGAAACTCTGACTTGGAGTAACTGAACTACGTACGACGTTAACGTGACCTATCACCGAGCTCCGGCGTGATAGGACATCGACTTGCGGAAGGTTGCATAACAGGTTCAATTCAATCTGCTACCACGGTTTGGGCTCATTTGACACGATTCTTCCACCCATATTCAGATTCGAGCGTTATAATTATTACGTACTAGCTTCAGCCCGCGGTTTCGCTAGCGTGAAAGTGACTTTCAACAAAGAAAACCGCTTCTGAATTTGTTGAGTTCTCGAGTTAAAACGAAATATACAGACAGACAGACAAAAATTCTAAAAATCGTTGTTTTGGCCTCAGTACATTTTATTTTAATGGACAGTCTGTATATATTATGTACTAGCTTCTACCCGCGGCTGCGCTCGCTGGAAGTGTCTTTCCTTCCAATGTATCTTTTATTTGCACGTAAGATAAATGAAATGCTTGGGATATCTTTGATGGATAAAATCCGAAACGAAGATATCCGTCAGAGATCGAAGGTGACTGACATAGCCTGCCGAATCAGTACGTTGAAGTGGCAGTGGACTGGCCATATTTGTCGCCGAGGTGATAACCGTTGGGGCCGTAATGCATTGGAATGGAGACCACGGACAGCAAAGTGCAGCGTAGGCCGCACTCGTGCCCGCTGGACTGACGATCTGAAGGACGTTGCAGGTGGCGGCTGGATGACTGAGGACCGCCAAGAGTGGCGTAATATTGGAAAGGCCTATGTCCAGCAGTGGACGAATACGGGCTGATGGATGGATCGAAGATAAATGTAGGTCGAATCTTTGAGTAGTATCGAAAGTTTTAGGCTTGACCCTAATATCTTAAGGCGACGCCGCGAAGAATTAGCACTCTTTGGAGTCATTTTACTACGTTCAGTAAGAAGTTACTAGTTTGATAAATTAGTATAACATTTTCGGAACCTTTTTCTAGATTTCTGGAATACATAAACGCGATTAAAAATCTTTCACTCGATAGAAATCATTATTAAAATGAGGTCTTCAAACACACGCTTTGTCATAGTTTGACAAATAAACATTATGTAAAGACCCCAAACATATTTTATTACAGGGGTCTTAACAATACCTACATTTTGGTAATAGTAAATTTTTCTAGACAGTTTAGTTTTTAACATATAAATAAAAAAGCAATTTATTTGTCTTTCTCCCTGAATCGGTTCCTCTCGCACTGCGTGTTTTTTCCGCTTGGAGGGACACTGCCCGTTGAAAACTCGATGCCTCGCCTTAACCGCTATATTTTTCCTGTAATTTTTACGTAGTAACCTATTACCCTGATATTTTTCCTATTTTTCAGTCTTCTTGTTTCGGAGAACATGATAACGTTAACAAACGCAACTTTTTCGAGTTGGGGATTCCCCTTGATTTTTTTAAAATTTTATTGTTTGCCGTGATAAAATTGTATTATTTGCCATAGTACAACGAATTCTGTGAGAATTTCAACTGGCTGCCTATAACGGCTGAAGCTTTGTGACAGACGAGGACAGACAGACAGACAGACAGACTGACAGCCAGCCAGCCAGCCAGACGGACGGACGGACCGACAGCGGAGGCTTAGTAACAGGGTCCCGTTTGTGACCCTTCGCTTGTACGGAACCAAAAAAAAAAGCACAAGATTTCGACCGTATTATAGAGCGGTATCAGTTGTTTTATGTTTTATGTCAAATGTTTTACATATCCGTGAACTCAAATTATATCAAGGTTTCATACAAAATGCATTTTAGATCTGGTTCAAACGCAGGTCGAGGACGCAACAAACCTCCGCATGACAGCCAACCGTGTTATCTGACGTCAGATAATTGACTCATCTGCTGCATAGTGGCATCGGACAGGGTAAGCTGGTGCAATCTGGTTGGGGTTGATCCGTGTCATCTGGTTCCCGGAGATAACCTCTTCTTTGAGACGTGGAGAATTTAATTTTCCATCTAGTCTGCTTGCGTGATCTATCAGATGATGGAAGTTTGTTTAATGTTTTCTATGGAACTTCTCCATTTCGCCAGTTTTTCTTTAATTTTCCATCTAGACTGCTGGCGTGACCTTCTATCAGATGATGGAAGTTTGTGTAATAAATTTGTGGATATATTAATAATTTGCAATATTCCGCTAAACACTCTTACCATGCTATTCAAAATACAGACTCAAGCACCGCCCGCCCTCCCGCATAAAACATGCACAAGCAAAGCAAGCAGTACGAGCACAAAATAAAGCAATCTTAAATAACAAGCAAGAAAACTTATCGACACGTGTTTCGCCTCTAAACGAGGCATCATCGGGATGTGTAGTCCGCCCGACCGCTCGACAGCAAAATAAAATAAAAATTTACTTCCGCAAAGTAACGCCTTTTTCAATAAATTTTAGTTTGTGTAATGTTCTCTATGGAACTTTTCGCCAGTTTTTCTTTAATTTTCCATCTAGTCTGCTTGCGTGACCTTCTATCAGATGATGGAAGTTTGTGTAATGTTTTCTATGGAACTTTTCGCCAGTTTTTCTTTAATTTTCCATCTAGTCTGCTTGGGTGACCTTCTATCAGATGATGGAAGTTTGCTTAATGTTTTCTATGGAACTTCTTCATTTCGCCAGTTTTTCTGTGCTCAGTGCTGTAAAGATGTTACCTAATTTTTAGTTATCAGTAAAAATCACTTCGTTGTAATTGCTGCCTGCATGTTATGCCACTTCGTTCATCTTTGACAATCTTTGTGCAGTGGTCACTTAACCTCAAGGCGCAGTATAAAGCAAAATGCAGTTTTCGCAGGCAACTTTATAAGTATTAATTTAGTACCAAAAATGTACAAAAAAATTAATTATGTTTTTATTTTAAGGATATGCTTTAGGGTTCTGTCTGACGCCAAAAACGCAATGACTTTTTTTTTTTTTTGAGTTGATCTTTTTTGCTGTCGGCCTTTTGGCCTTTTCAGCTTTACCTTGAAGAGGGGGACAGAGAGTACCCAACCTCTGTAAAAGTTTATATATTTATTTTTGTTTTTAAAGGTCCTTTAAAAGTCTATTTAAAGAGTCTGAAAGAGTCTTATTTAAAAGTCTATGAGTCTATTGTTTTTATTTGTTTATTCGTGTGCCCCGAGGGGGGGTGTGGACGAACTAAGGTGGCTGTGACACGTATAGTTATTGTTGAAACCCATCTAATAAAATATTGTTGAATTCTGTACATGGCTGCTACTCGTTAAACGAGGAGAAAAAGTGTCTTAGAAGACCTCATTTCAACAATTATTTCTATCGAGGAAAGTTTATCCACACATGTTTTCCAAAATCAAATCCCTAGATTATATATTCAAAATGCATATACCAGAAACTGATTATAATTTCCCGTGTATTTCATGAAATACACAGAAAAGTAACACCCGTAGTTTTTTCGCATATCGCCTTAAGGACGCACGCGGAGAGTGTGACACGCCCCACCCGATTCCCGCGCATTTATATAGGCAGCCCTAATGCGTGCGTCTACCGAGCCTTGTTTTAAGGACACTGCCCAGACGTTATACTGTTACTTTTCTCTACTGTGGTACAATATAGTACAAGTCTCTGTCTCTGGTTCTGAGAATTTATAAACCTAAATGCGGGCTTCAAGTATTGATCGAACATAATGTTTCATAACTTAGATGTATGTATATGTATAGAGCTAAAGGTTAAGTACTAGACTAGTCTTTCGCCCGCGACTCCGCCCGCGTTTTTTAAAATCTTTGCCCCGTTTTCGGCTTTTCGGTTATTTTACCAATACCCCTTAAATATAACCTATATGTAGATCAGGGTCACTACGACGATAATAAATAAAACTGCATCCAGATCCGTTGAGTGTTAAAACGGTACATAGATACAAACATATAGACAGACAAAAACTCTAAAAATCGTAGTTTTGGCCTCAGTACACTACTAGTAACCCATTTCATTTAAAATGTCGCAAAAACATTTATTGTACAGATTCGTCTTTTTAGGGTTCCGTACCCTAAGGGTAACCAACGGGACCCTATTACTAAGACTCCGCTGGCCGTCTGTCTGTCCGTCTGTCACCAGGCTGTATCTCATGAACCGTGATAGTTAGACAGTTGAAATTTTCACAGATGATGTATTTCTGTTACCGCTATAACAACAAATACTAAAAAACAGAATAAAATAAATATTTAAGAGGGCTCCCATAGACATGTTTTTTTTTCCTTTTTCATAGATAATGGTAACGAATCCTTCGTGCGGGAGTCCGATTCGCACTTGGCCGGTTTTTTACTACTTTATTATAATAAAATTAACATAAATATATCGTCATGACATGAATCCCCGAGGGAGTGACAGAGGTGTCCCGAGTGTGAACTGTGAAATGCAAGTCATAGTCCACACTCGGTACAACCGCGTTTCATCGACGATTATTACGTCCCAACGTGATGGGTGGTGAGACCTATTCCCGTACTTCGGTCACAAATACACGCTTTTTAGGGCATGCAGATGCAGGTTTCCTTACGATGTTATTATTATAGAAATAAATTTCTGTGTTTGAATTCTTGGCGATTCATCGTAAGGAGATTATATGATATAAACCTTGTCAGAAATGTAAAATTAACTTTGCCAGTTAAATTTTCCATTTACCCGGGCGTTTAGGAACGCAACCTTAGTATAGATTTACTTGCGTGATTCAGTGACTCATGCTTTGTTTTCGGCGGAATGTTGACCTTGCCCAAGGACTTGACGCCTTCGTGTACCTAATGCTAATCACCTGATCGCGTTTCTTTAACTCCTGCCAATTAATCTATGGAATGAATAAGGTAAAAAGTCTGGCTGATTTTCTACTAGTGTATCCCTGGAATGAGCGTTTTTCCTTATGTCAAATTTAGTGTTAAATAAGATTCCTAGATGGCACTGTCATATTCTTTAGCAACAGAATCAAAGACAAAATATTTACAAATTCCAAACAAACGAAAAACCACTTTGACATCGATCGCTACAAAACACATTTTATCTATGGTGACATGGACAGCGCCATCTGGAGGAAAACTAAGAACTAAGAAAAAAATACAACGAGAAAAACGCTCATTACGCCCAGAAGGAGCCACGGAAAAGTGAGATATTTTTCCGCCACTGCCGTGTTGTTGCGGGGTAATGCAGGGAATGTACTAAGGAAATAGAGATGGGATAGTATGGAATGACATTTGTATATCAATGAAATTGCACTGATATGTTGGCGAAAACGGTTTGCATTTACGACGTCTAATAGCTAAGTGGTCTGTGGACCCCATAGTAGACTACAGAATGCCTTTGAAAATTTCATAGCGGAGGTATATTGAAATATATTTATTTATGTAATGTAGGTATACACATACACTTGTTACGGGTCGGTTTTCATGTAATATAATTAAATAATCCATGTCCATAGGTAATAGTTTTATGTAATAAATAATGATATGGGGAAAGGAAATAATAAGGTTAGGTTTTACCGTTTTATTAAATAAAAAATATAGGAATAAGGAATAAATAATGTTATAAATATATGCAATACATATAATAAATATTCGTCCATTCGATTAGTCTTGCTAAGAAGAAGAGCAAGAAACTTAGCAAGATCATGTGTTTTTTTTTCATAATATTGGTTACAAACAATTAATTGTAAAAAGTAAACCTATACTTTAATTGAATAAAGAGATAAAAAATACAAGACATGAGAAAATTATTTCATGAAGGCAAAAAAATATATATAATACCTTTGTCTACCTGTCCCATATAGTCGCGCTTAAAACCTACCAAGTCAATGCAACGGCAAGAAGATCAATAATAATGTTTCGTTTAGTCCGCAAATTTAGATCTTGTGATTTATAATTTCCTGTTACGTATTTAAATTATGTAGACGACTTCTCAAAACAATCAAACTAGTTTAACCGCACAAACTAAACATTTGCAATAACATCCCATTGCCAATTAACCCGGATGTGCTTGATAAAATAACCGAGATTATCGATTAGGTATACATACAGGGGTGCTAAGATGATGTTGCAGAAGCCGGAAACGGGCGATAGTACTCGTCCATTCGAACAACTTTTACTATAGAACCAACGCTCAAACGAAAAAATAAAGTCAGCTGTTTCATAGAAAAGTTACATAGCTACTCGACCAAAATGAATGAAACAACTGATTTCTTTTCCTCGATTTTTATTCGCGAAATTGTTCGTATGGGCGTGTACTAACGCCAGTTTCCGGCTTCCACAACTCATCTTAACACCTTTTATATAATTGATTACTATCGAACGCCCCGCGGCGTTGCTCGCGCAGATCCTGTTTCTTCGATGTGTATGTCTACGTCATACCATAGACGTCTATGGTCATACTTACAGCTTAATTTCAAGTTCCTATGTCCAGTCGTTTGGTATGGGCGTTGATAAATCAGTCAGTCAGTTAGGGTCTTAGAGTACACATTAGACTATTCGTTTATATATATATATATATAAAACTATGTATATACAAGGTGACTTTTTGATCATCGTCCAAATTCATACTGGAGGCTTGGTAAGTGATCAGCATCATGAATCGATAACAATTTTTGTGAAATTCGCTTAATGAAATTTCGACTTCTCATAGTGATTCACTCCCAGTCCAGAGTGAATCACTATGGGGAGTCGAAATTTCATTTTATGAATTTTACAAAAATCGTTATTGGTTCATGATGCTGATCACTTACCAAGCCTCTAGTATGAATTTGGACGATGTTAACAATTTCACCTTGTATATGTCGTGACCATATCGTAGAATTGACCATTTCATGATCTGGTTGGGCAGATCGTAAAGTATGAAATCAAAAATCTTTCACCAAAAGTAAAATATAGGTGCGACGACGAGCGAAGCGAAGCGGAGCGAGAAGGAGCGTGTTAGGTTTACATGTAAGATAAAATAAGGAGCCGAGCAAAGCGGAGCGGAGCGAGGCGACCCTCCCAATTTTAACAGAAATACGATATGGTCAACCAGATCATGAAATGGTCAATTCTACGATATTTCTACGACATATATAGGGTCTAGATTTGGTCCACAACTTGTGTCACATGAATAATTAGTATACATGATGCTGACACTTGAAGGAGTTATGCTCTTTTTTATATTATTATTATATCCTAAAATTATCATGATAAACGGTAACTGCGGCGTGGAGCGCTAGTACTTACCTACTCGTGTGCCCCTCCCCATTCCGCCGCCGCGCCGCTCCGCCAGTGCCGAGTCAATTCCCATGGCCTAATTTTTAAAAGTTTTTTTTTTCTTTTTTTTTTTAGAGAATTTACGTCTTTTTAGGACATTGTTTTCATTATTTTGGTATTTAAATTAAACATTATTTTTTCATGATTTTAAAGAACTGTCCGATATGATGTCACTTGAGAATTTTGAGAATTTAATTATATGTGACGTGTGATTGCTTTTAAAAAAATGTGGTCTGTCTCTGTCTGTCTACTCAGCTGTCTTCCAGCTGTCAAATCAGTCGGAAGCAAATTATTATGAATTTACCTTGATAGCAAAGGACACATTTCTAAACAGCCATTTCTCAAGTGACGTCACGCAAAGGCAACTTCCAGCTTTTTTGTAAAAATATTCATCATCATGAGGTTTTTTAGACCTCAAGTTCTAAAATACGGCTTATTAAAACTAAATCTCGAAATGGTTTTCGAATTAACACACCTTAACATAATTTAATCTAAGCGAATTTAGCCATGTCTGTCTGTCATACACTGGACGATTTTTGTGGCCCCCAAATAATAAAAAATCAATTTTTGAAAAAAAAAAGTATTTTGTTATATTTTTTCAATATTGTGTATAACATACCCTGTGACGGAAGTTGCTGACCAAATCAACATGCTGTATAGATTTTAATTAAATAACTTTTAACTGGAATTATCTTTGATCATTCAGAAAATTATCGTTCCCTGAATAGTTATTAAACCATTTTGCCCTCGTCTTACAGCTTAATTTACCTCGAGTTGATGTTAAAGTGTAAATATGGGAAAACCAGTCGTGAACAAAATACTTCGAGGAAGATGAGATAATAAGAAAACGCACATATATATAAGTATATACATATATCCGTAGGTAGTATGTCGTATATGATTCGATTGATGCCGGCCCCAAAGTGGGCCGAAATATATCTCGAAAATATTTTAATTGTTATTTTTGTTGTGTTAAAGGTTAATAATTATTAAACTAAATGAAAAGCTTATTATAGCAAAATATAAATATTTATTTCAAGTACATATATATCCAAATTTTATATCCCATAACTATGCAAAATTAATATTTTATTCTATTGCAATAATATTTTATTATTTGTCTGTTTTATTATTTTTACTACGAGTATTATGCTGATTTTATTCAAAATGTTTAGGTAAGTAAATAGTAAATTAATTAAGTTTATTGTTCTTTTTTAATGGTGGTGGCAGAATAACAGCGTTCCTAATACCTTTGGTATAGGAACATAATGCTGAGTCACCGACCTTTTTAACAGGGCCATACAATTTTACGTTTAAGAACATTGATACTACTTAGTCTATAATGGTGTGTTAAATTTTTTTTTTTGTTTTTACTTTCTTAGTTTGTTTATCTTTTAACTAGGTTAAGGGCGTAGCCAGGATTTTCTTCATGTGGAGGGGGGGGGAAGCTGTAATAATGCCCATGCTACAAACGCATGAATCAACTTTTGAATGAATGTTTAAGAGTATGGCCTTTTATAAACCGTCCCGCACAGTAAGTCCAATGATAAAACACTTAAGGATGGACCTGACCTTAGAACATTAACAACGAGGCTAATGAGCCAACATATGATTGCCTCTATCAAAAGCAAATAAAGTCTTTCGCTGTCCAGCTCTAGCGTCTCTGTCCTCCAACGTGTTAATCTGTAAGATAGATTCGAGCCACGACTGGCCTAGATTGTTTTACTATTGTTTGAGCGAAAATTACGGTTTATTATCCTTTATTGCACACAGTAACATAACAAAATTTGAAAAAATATGCACAAAGGCGAGCTAACCTCTAGAAGAGGTTTCTTTCGGCCAACCTATATTCTGGTGAAAGATAATACTTAACAGGTTGGTGGCAAGATGGTTTACGCATTTGTGTGCTGCGTAGAATTCTGGAAGAGTCTTTTACCCAAAAATTTATTAAAACGTAAGAAATCACGAAAGTGTGGCGATAGCAAGTCAATATTTGTTTGTTCTCTATACGTTCCGTGGCCTTACGATGTTTGCACAGGAGTAACTTACATAATGGTGTCGATTCGGTGTAGCACATCTTTTGACAAGACTTTCTTTCCTTGTCTTTTCGATAAAAAAAAATTTAATAATTAAATTAAAATAAATTTAGTCCTGTCAAATAAGTTACGTCGTGTTACGCCGAATCGACACAAATATTGAATAGGCGAACAGCGGACTCCATAGTGCCGGTTTGCAACTACTTAGCAGTGGCGTGCACAGAACTTTTTGCTGGAAAAGCAAGCAATTGGTCAAGAATAACAATAAAAAAAATATGAAAAATTTTAAATATCACTTTGAAAAAAAAAGTTTGTAGGAAATTTTCACTCTAGGGTAGACATTGTCTGCCTGGCGTCATACAAATTTTTTTTTTTCAAATTGATATTTAAAATTTTTCATATTTTTTTTATTGTTGTTCTTGACCAATTGTTTGAGTTCTGTGCACGCCACTGCTACTTAGGTACCTACCTCAAAATGCGAAAAAGGAACAGATAAAAAAAAAACGGGGCGGGTACGCTATTTTCTCTTCACCCTCTCAGAAAAGTGACGGCGTTGTTGACCTGCTGCCTAGAGGGTGTCTCAAAGATATTGCATATTGGTGATTTTCATTAAAATACATATAACTCTAAAAGACTTACCCCCGGTTTCTGAAAGGCCAATCAAAGTTAACAGTAGATTAAAAAAACTTTAACCGCAAATAACGGTGAAAATAAAGCATATATGAAGTCTGAATAGTGATGAATCAATAATTAACCTAGTTAATTTTTGATTTCAATGTAAAATTCCCAGTTTTTCTGGCTTAATCCGCATATAATTATTTTTTAATCTACTGTTAACATTGATTGGCCTTTCAGAAACCGGGCGGTAGTCATTTGTACATTCATAAAACCAATCTTATAGCCGTTATAAAGCTTTTATGTAAAATACACGACCGTGTTGAAAATAATATATAAATGTTCAAACAAGTTAACCCATCGAATTTGTAAAATAAAGTTTACTGCTAATTATTAAGAGGCTATGCGAATTTTATTTTTGTCACTGTCACTCCAAGCGAAAACACGCTCAGTGTGAGAAGGGAGGATTCAGGGCGAAAGCGAAAAATGTTAGTTTTATAATTTTTATAAAAAAACTAAAATAGCTAGCAAAATTTCAAATATCAAATCTTTAGATATTGTTGAAACACACCTTATAAAATATGTTTGAGTTCTGTATATGGTTCCTATTCGTCAAACGAGGAGAAAAAGTGTGTTTGAAGACCTCATTTCAACAATTAATTCTATCGAGGAAAATTTATCCAAACATGTTTTCCAATTTCAAAACCCTAGATTATATAGTCAAAATGCCTATACCAGAAATGTATTAAAGTTTTCCGTGTATTTCATGAAATACACAAAAAGAAGCACTTCTATTTATTTACATATCGTCTTAACATTATATCATTGCAGTATAGAAACGCAGAAAGAAAAGTAAATCTGGATGTGAGGAGCTCTGAACCGGGATTCGAACCCGGGACCTCTCGCTAATTATTATTAATATTATTATTATATGCTAATTATTATTTACCAAGATTTTTTAGGGCGTGATAAGGATGGCCTTCGCTTCGAGTAGGTCGATGTACTTACAATACAATACACCTTTATTTACCAAAAAAGCTTATACTATACATTACATGCTTAAAAAATTTACGAACTAAAAGTTAGGTTAACATGCATACTGACTGCATAGTGATGTAAAATAACTGTGGACCCCACACTAAGTCTGACTTGTCCGGTGGGACCCAGGACTGATTTAACAAAATGAATTCATCCGAAGTGTAACTTAAACAAGATGTGTACATACCATACCACAGACCAAAGTTGCTATCCATCCATCAGCCTGTGTTCGTCCACTGTTGGACGTAGGCCTTTCCAAGATTTCACCACTCTTTGCGGTCCTCCGCTCACCTCATCCAGCCGCCACCCGCAATGTCCTTCAGGTCGTTAGTACAGCGGGCACGAGTTCTGCCTACGCTACGCTTTGGTGTACAATGTACATGGTCTCCTACGCTTTGCCATCCATAAACAATATAATTTATTCCTCATTTGTCGGCGACAAGCTGACTGGGCTAGCTTCAGCAGACAGTCTCTGACGTAATGTATGACTCCGTGTTTACTATTCGAACATGGCTGACAAGTTGAGCCTTATTACGCGAAGGGTGCGTGCTGAGCTTTCATAGCAATAGCAATAGCAATGGAAGGGAGGGAGAAGGTCAAGTTTTTTGGTGCTAGTATCATTATACTTACCATTTACATACACTAGGGAACTAATGTAAAGTGAGGCCTTCGTTTAGTTATGTTGTAATTGTATGTGTGTACAACGATGTAATGTCAAGTGTGTAACCGTGTTACACTAGCTATAATATGCACAGTTAGGGCTGCCATCCTTCCGGGTTTCCCCGGATTAGTCCTAGTTTGGAGGGCGTCCGGGGGAGGATTTAGACAAGGATCCGGGTAAAACCCGGACACTAAATGTTTCAGGTGTAAACACGATTAATTGAAGGATATAATCAATAAATAAAAACAAATCTAAGCAAAAAATGTATTCGTTCGTAAACCACATCGAAGCCAACTCCAGCGCTGCAATATAATATATTTATTGTTTAATGGATAGTTAATAAAAACTATGACATAAATAAATTTCTATGTTTGATCACTGGGCGATTTATCCATCGCAAGGAGATATAAATTAACATTGTATCATTGCAGTATAGAAACGCAGAAAGAAAAGTAAATCTGGATGTGAAGAGCTCTGAACCGGGATTCGAATAATATAATGTTAATGAATAATTATGTTAAATGAAAAATGTTTAATGAATAAAATGTTAAATGAAAACCTTTTTTTTTGTAAGAATATTTATTTGTGATGTCCGGGGAAAAACCTTAATTTCACCTAAATGGCAGCCCTATGCACAGTATTATCTTTTCAGTAACCATTTTTTGTGCCTTATTGTCGCACAAAAAATGTCGCCTTATCTTTGTTATTGAACTAACCTTTATAAAAAGCAGACAATCAGATTGTGAGTCACAGCTAGGAGAATGGAAATTGTTAGCGTGGCCCTTCCCAAAACATAACAACAGGGTTGGAAAATGCAATCAAGAGAGCCCTTTGAGTTAAAGCAATGAAGCTTGAAATAATTTTGGTGCCTTCCTTGTTGTAAGTGCCCTTGTCTCGCATGATGATCTCCTCAAATGACCTGGTTCATTGGTAGTAGATGAGCCGTCTCAACTCATTGATCGCAATCAGAAATGATTGGTTGTCACAGGAGCTGCACCGGTAAGTTGAATGTTGTAAACACGGACCTGATCCGTGGTTGTGAAGCGTGACTTACGACACGGTTACAGATCTATGACTCACAATGCAATATCTTAAGGGCCTTACTATTGCCAAATGGGTACTTTCTAAAGCCTACTCCTCGTTTACGGCCAAAACAAAAATAATAATAAAATGTATAATGAATAATCAGCTCTTAAACAACATATGCAACATTTTTCTTTTTCATACCATCAAAACTTCTACATGAAAAAAAATATTAACTAAATGGTGTTTTTTGGCTTGAATTTCCTACTGCTCCTAAGTGGCTTAGCCCATTGAATTCATTTATGCTTTGGTAAATAGATAAACTTGATAGCTATAAACATAACATAGGATTATTTAATCGAACAATCACGTCCATGTGAAAAGTATTATTTTCTCCTATTTCGACTTATCAAGGACACAGCGAGCGTCGTAACAGCCACTATGCATTGCGCGCTGATATGAACGTTATTTCAATGTCGTTTCTGTTGATATTCGTACTGACAAATATCGAGCTGCTAATTTGGTGATGGTAATCGCCTTAAGAGGCCCCTTTACGCCTGGATTTTTCTTAAGATTCATACAAAATTTAAAAACCGATTGAAGTCAACAACTTATTTTCTTCATATTTTTTTTTAATTTTTCATGAAAAAATACATTTTTTATGTCTTTAGGCAGCCCAAAAAGCGAAATTTGATGAAACACCATCGTATTAGATATCATGAATATTGCCATGGACGAATAAATACTAGATATTGCCTTGTTTTTACGCAA
This sequence comes from Ypsolopha sequella, assembly GCA_934047225.1. Classification (NCBI taxonomy): domain Eukaryota; kingdom Metazoa; phylum Arthropoda; class Insecta; order Lepidoptera; family Ypsolophidae; genus Ypsolopha; species Ypsolopha sequella. The sequence goes on from OW203996.1 coordinate 19,997,670, forward strand.
AGTTTAGCAATTTAAATAAACAGTTACCGTTTTATGGAAAACTGTTTTTAACTGAAACCATTTCACGAATTCGGCGCCGCCGTTTGGATATCTCGCCATCTCGCACCTCTTGATGAGAGATGGGTCAAAAATCGGTTGGTGGGGAAAGGAAATATATCTTAAGATTTAAATTTTCATTAACATCAAAGCCGTCAGGATGTCACCGAAACACCGAAAGTATTTATATTGCAGCTGAGCGGGAATGGGCCACTTAAATTTGTTTTTTATACAGATGTCAGAAGTGACAGTTGAATTATTTTTAAACGGATTTTGTGACAAATTTTAATGTCATAAATGATAGCCGTTTTGATTTTTTATATAGATTTTGTGACAGACGATACAGTGTCCTTCCATCATACTTGCTGTATCGCACATTGACAAACGCGCGATGCGTAAGAGCGTAAGTAGGATAGATGGACGCTGTATCACTGGCGCATGCTAGCCACACGGATCTGCACATGCAGCGATCGTGTCTATTATCATATCACTTCCATGTATTGTATATGTGTACAATTCGATCGTTATTGTTAATACGTTACGTAGTCCCTAGACATGTAATCATTGCTGCGTGCGTATAAATTGTTCTTTGTTGTTGAGGAAAATCATCGTCCCGTCCTTGCATCGAATCTTTATTTATTTTTCAATGCAAGTGCTCGTAAAAGCCCACTTTTTATGCATCAAAACCGAACAGAAAGTCGATTATTTTGCCCTAGGGCTTTATTATTATTTTTTTTTTTTATTTATTCACAATGGTTGGCTAACCTCTGTGAACCATAAATGTTATACTTTTTTTCCACTGTTTAACGGCTCTGGATACAGTCCTTTTGAGCCAATTATAATTTAAAGTTCACAAGATTATATTTCACACTATGCATTGAAAAACGTAGTATGATACGCGGGCGCCCTTGTAGCATAAACTACTATTAGCATCTAGATTCTAGTGTTTATATGTAAATATTTATTTAACATACTTTTTGTCCGCGGCTTCTCGCTCGCGAAATAGTTAATTTTTGTAACCATTTTGATTTGAGATATGATGTGGTTATTGTTTATGGGTTGATTTTCCAAAACATAAATAACTTATAATAAAATATAATAATAGCAATAGTACATTTATTATTACATTCGGCTTTAACGCTCACGTGTGATTGTTGTTGATGTTGGAATGTACAAAAACAAATCAATATCATTTCAACACTATATTCTGTCTCTTTCTTACTTGTTAAGGCGATTACCGTCGCCAAATTAGCAGCTCGACGTTTGTCTGTATGAATATCGACGGAAACGACATTGAAATAACGTTCAAATCAGTGCACAATGCGTGGTGTCTGTTACGACGCTCGCTGCGTCCTTGGAAGGGCAAAATAGGAGAAAATAATACTTTTTACATAGGCGTCATTGTTCGATTGAATAATTCTATGTTATATTTATAGCTATCAAGTTTATCTATTTATCAAAGCATAAATGAATTAAATCACCTAAGCCGCTTAGGAGCAGTAGGAAATTAAAGCCAAAAACACCATTTAGTTGAAACAATTTTTCATATAGAAGTTTTGGTGGTACGAAAAAGAAAAATGTTGCATATGTTGTCCTAGAGTTGATAATCCATAATACAATTTTTCTATATTTTTGGTTTGGCCATAAAAGAGGAGTAGGCTTTAGAAAGTACCCATTTGGCGGTATTAAGGGCCTTAATATTTGTTTTTATGAACAAGCCACTTCAAACACTTGACTAAAAGTCCCTTGGATAGTTTCTCTTTACTGCCTGCGCCTTCAGCGAGCTATACGTGACACACCTCTCCTGACAAAATAACGATGATTAAATAGTATATTATTTGGATCGTTAAACTCTGCCTTTTACTGGAATACCTATATCCTAACAGTTGACTATATGCCAACTGTCTCACCGAAACAATTTTGGCATTAGAATGTCGTTCTTAGAGCGACGACGACGCGACGCGGCGTTCACAGTCGTCAAAATATGAAAAAATGAATAAAAGTTTTTTTTTTTAATTTTGGTCGTTGTCAGTATCCTGAACATAATCTACCCTGTGACGGGAGTTCTTGACCAAATCAACACTGTATATATCTAACACGGCTGACGCGCGGTTTTTTTTTTTTTCGAACACGTCCTTGGACGCGCTGCCGCGTGTCTAGATAGGTATTGGTATCAGTCGTATAAATCTTTCAATCATTCATGAAAATTATACCTAACAATGATTAAAGAAGATAGCTAATTCTAAAATTTCCTACATTACAAAAACATTTGATACTCGTATCATATCAAAAAATCAGATCAGTTCTGTATTTTTAAATTTATCTTGTTTCGATCGGTTGCGCAATCGGCTATTTCCACATCAACCGTTTTATGAAGGTACCAGTACCACTAATAGACTGAGAGCTAGCGACCAAATAGGTCATGTGGCTTCAGCTGTATTGAAACTCCGTTAGCTACTTCCCTGAACAACCTTTTCCGATAATCTTCGTGCTGGTAGGCCGCGGACGGTGGGTGCGGGTGTAGTAGGGTGGGGAACAAAATGAAAAAAAACGTGGGCTCAGCGACTTTAATTTTTTTATCAAACAGTTGCTCTGTACTCCCTGTGCACCCAAAAAAAAATTTAAATCGATCGGGTGTTGGGAAGGGGTTGCCAGCGTTAATTAAAAGTACCAAAATAATAATAATTTTCCTGTGGGCTCAGATATCAGCCGGCGAACGCGTCATCGCGCTCACGGCTCACGGCGGCTTGGTGCTTTTAATTAACGCTGGCAACCCCTTCCCACCACCCGATCGATTAAAAATTTTTTTTGGGTGCACAGGAAGTACAGAGCAACTGTTTAAAAAAAATATCAAAGTCGCTGAACCCAAATTTTTTTCCCCACCACACTACACCCGCACCCACCGCTCGCGGCCCGCCAGCACGAAGATTATCGGAAAAGGTTGTTCAGGGACGTAGCTAACGGAGTTTCAATACAGCTGAAGCCACATGACCGATTTGGTCGCTAGACTATAAGACCTGGGTGCCACAAAAAATACCGGACTGTACGTTGACAGGTTCCGTCCGACCATTCTTAAACTGTTGAGTGGCATCGAGCCAAGATCTTGATTAAAACGAAATAATTACTAAATGATTATGCAATAAAAATCCTCTTAATAAATTATTTTACATTTATATGTTGTTGGAAACTTAGGGAAATAACCTACAATTATGCTTGAAAAATAAAAATAAAAATGTACTATACAAAAAGTAAAAAAATAAATAAAAGTATAATGCTTCGAACCGAGTTTTGCCCTTACCTTCAGTCAGTGTTGTTATTTTTATTATTATTACTATTACTTTTATTTAGTTTATTTAAATACCTACATACGTATAGGTATTTATATAAACATATGTAAGTACCATCAAAGAAATTGCCGCTGACCCACTTATCGCACTTATAACTATTGCAATACGGGTGATGAGTAGGCCTGCGGATTTTTCTTCGATAGTACAATATCTAACATTTTTGCATAGATATAAAATAAGAAGCCAAATATGGGCTTGTGCGCGATTTAGGTTTTCTTGATTATTTATTTTTATTTGGAAAGACAATTTCATCTACATTCAGAAAATATATAATTTCATTAGAATCTAATAACTATTTTCATAGATATCCTCAGGTTTCTGAAACTAGTTTTCAGGAACCTAAAAGGATGAAAGTCGTGTTACGAAATTTTCATGTTATTTTACCGATTCCATCACATTTGTACACTCAAATAAATAATAATTTTAGTTTTAATAAATTTAATTATGTAATACATCTTATATCATCGAATTGTATGAAACTTGAGGATAAAACATGATTATTGCAAAATTATATTCATTCGCCCAGAAGAAGGCAGTCTGAATTAAGAAGTAAATTGAGAATTCCAAGTTATATTTTGTTTTTCATTTAGTTTATATTATTTATGTTTATAAATTCCTATAAAACACTTTATTATAATTCATTCCAGATTTATTTCGACTTCTTGTCGGCATCAGCGGAACTTAAAAATAAAATGTATATTATATACTAAAATAGTTAAACGTCATAAAATGGCGGACGTTTATGACGAATAAAATATAAATGAAATGAAAAACAAATGAGTTTGTTTTTAATATTAATTTATTAAGTTGTATTTTGCACATTTATGAAAAAATTTGTCAAATCTATAAGAAAGTAATTATTTTATTTTTCACTTTTTTATTCTATAGTAGCGTTCATTGACAGAATTATATAATGAGACCTTTTGGATAGTTCTTCATTAGAAGGGCGTCCAGACTTAAACCGATTTCCCCCTTTTATACCTCTTTGAACTCTTCTTAGTTGTATGGAGTGCAGTAAATTTCGTAACGCCCTGAGTTTTAGAGTAAATTATCTGCACTACAATTCCCTGTTAGCGACAAACACACGCCCGGCCGGCGGAGTCACTCTGGCTTTTTTAGTTGGAGTAAAATGATCAATATACTCTAATCGCCTGTTAGAATGTTCGCCCAAACACTTTGGGGATTAAAGTGAGCGTATCTACTTTAAAAGCCTGAGTGCTTGGGCCAAGTACCTGTCCGAAATGAACAGACTTTTGTAATCACGCGAGGGCGACCTCTCTTACATTACAACACGCATTGTATATGCGTTTACACACAAGTTACGCTATCTAGAATCGCCCTAGTTGGCTTGTCGCCATGCTCTGAACATATAACTTTTCAGGTTAAACCAGAATTGGCATCTAACCTGCTTTGTTGAAGCCGTTCCAGGAGTTACCGAGAGCGTCTAACATTCTTGTTTTCTGCCAAAATTGTTTGACGTCGGTTTTTTCTTATTATAGCTTTGAGCTTAGATGCGGATCTCCTAACGTTTAGATAAAGAATATCAGTGGCGCGGTCGGTTGGGCGCCTGTCACGATGTAGTTCAAATTATTTCAAAATATTTGTTTACTTGAAATTTGTTTCTGATTGATTTCTAGTTTGTAATGCACTCTAATAAGCGTATCCAAAGCGGTGTATTTCGCTATAAAACATACATATAATCTTAGCTACCGTTTATGAAGATGTAATTAAAACCGCTAGCGTCCTGTTAATCAATTTTAAGGGGCTATACCGTGAAAATTGACACTTTTTGAAGTTATTTATCTGCTCTTTTAATGAAGTTCCAAGTAAAATAAATTAGTATAACATTTTTGGGACCTTTTACTAGATTTTGGTCTATCAGAAACGCGATAGGAGGAATTTCATTCGATAGAAATTATTATTGAAATCAGGTCTAAATTTACACTTTTTTTGATATTCTGACAAATTAGGATAGCATACAGACTTGAAAAATATTTATTTAGATGGGTTTTAACTACACCTAAATTACTGGTTATGGAATTTTTTGTAGCTATTTTAGTTAATTTTGAATTAATTTAAAACCGACTTTTTGACAATTTTCCCCGATTCCGTCCCTTTCGCACTGCGGGTCTTTCTGCCTGGAGTAACGGGGACCTTTGCTAGCACGGCTGCAATTTGGACCTGTCTTTGAAGGCCTACTCCTCCCACACGGGTGGTCCAAAAACTTTCATAAAAATATATGATAGGCATTATAGAGTCAAAAATAAATTTTAAGGGCGGCTTGCACCAAAGTTCCACTTAAGTCAGTTTAACTAAATCGAATTTAACACTAAACTGATTTAAATTTAAATCTGTCTTGCACCATGTTTTTTACTCAACGATTTAACTAAACCGAGCTTAGGCAATCATTCAATATTTCGTTCGGTCTATACGATTCGTTACACACAATTTGACTTTCAACTTGTCAGTTTGACAATTATGTCAAAATGTTTTGAGTGAAATGAAATGGCATTTTCTTTTGCCTGCCTGTCAGAGCTGCATTCCTAAACCGATGTTGCACTCAGATTCTAATGCTATCTCTATTCCACGCGTTATATAAATATATATGCCATCTTGCTATCAGTGTTGAAACCTGACAATAGTATAAATTATTGAACGCGACTCTCATCTGTCTGAGTCATGGTATTTCGGTTATGATTTGACTGATGTTTTGCTGTGCTTTGCTTCCCTACAGCGAAAACTCGAGAAAGTGTGTATTTTGTGATTAATTTTAAACGAATTATTGGACAACATGGAGGGTAAAAAACGCCAGCGAGCACCGAATTTCACTTCTGACGAAAGTTTGCTTCTGTTAAACCTTGTTGAGAATTATAAATACATAATTGAAAACAAAAAGACTGATGGAGTAACAGTAGCAGAAAAACAGAAGGTCTGGAAAATTTTGGCTGACGAGTACAATGCCAATACCACATATGTGGCAAGAACGCCAGAAAATTTATTAGCTGGCTATAAAAACTTGAAGTCCAAGACAAAGAAACTGCACTCAAGCGAAAAAATGCTGATCTCAAGTAAGTTCTTTAATTTGGTCACACTATGGCGCTGTAAACGTAGCCTCCCAAAATAGTAACCTGACTCTAGTGTTTTATGTTTCTAGATAATGACACCAAAGTGCTGAGAGAGACTGTTGTTCAGTCGGTAGCGGAGAATGGAGAGGACTGGGAAATGGTCTCAGCCGACTTGAACATGCCCGCTGTGGAGTGCCAGTCTATGTTTTCCGGCATAGCAAAAGAGGCAAAAAAATCAGAGGCACAATATAAAAAGAAAATCAGTGGCACTGGTATGTAGCAATATCTGGTTGGTGTGTCGATAAGGGGCGTTTGGCCTGTACCTATTATGTCATTGTTTAACACAATGAGTATTATACAATATTAATGAATGACTATGTTTTTTTTGTTTGCAGGTGGAGGGCCACCTCCATCTCCTGATTATGACCCACTTCTGGATAAAGTGAAGAGCTTGATTGGGCCTTCCTTAGAGGGTATGTTCACTGTTTATGACAGTGATGCTGAATTCATGAAGCAACAGCAAGAAATGTTACCTTGCACCAAGCGGATAGATCCAATTGATGCATGGTGTAATAAAGATGTCCCAATTACTCCCAGTCCAAAACCGCGCAAAAGGCTAAGCATTATTAAAAAAAGACTTGATTCTGCATTGGAACCCTCGGATACAGGTTGGTTTTATTAAGAATTTTAGTTCCTTTGATCTTAGTTATGTTTTAAAATACCTTCAAAATATTGCACACCTTATTTACTTTACATTAACTTGCCCAATTTTTTCATTTTTTAGCTACTTTTCCTGATGATGCAGGAACAAATAACATGAAAACTGCAAATAGGCCAAAGAAAAAAAATGTGACCGATTCATTTTTAAAGTTGTCTGAGGCAAAAATGGAATTGGTGGAACTACAATTGCAATGCACAAGAGAACAACTCTCTCACCAAAGACAAATTCATGAAATGGAAGTGAAATTTTTAAAAGAAAAGTGGGAGTTAGAATTAAGTTTATTAAGAAACAAACAAACCAATTAAGTAGTGGGTGAACATTTCTGTTTTGAATGCGAAACAGTTAGGAACTAAAAGTATAGTGAACTAGTGAAGCGATACTGTTCAGTGTTTTGATTAGTGTATTTGTGTGACTGTTTAAATAAAGTGTCAGTGTTTTTGGTGTGAATTGGTGATTAAGTGATAAGAAAGCACGGGTCTCTTAAGAACTGTGGATAATTCGTTTTTTACACTATTAGTGCCAGATGACTTATTTTATTTTTTACACAGATGTAAAAAGTGACACAATCATTTTTTATATATTTAGTGACAAATGCCTTGTTTTTAATGCAGATACCTATGAAAAGTGACAGATAATATTAATTAAGTAATCAATGACCATTGACATAAATCGTGTCTATGAATCCATAGATACCTACCTGTTTTGTAGTGGATATTTATGCGTAATTAACAGTTACTTTGGATATCTGTCCCCTAACAACCGCTGTTTTGCAACTATAGTCATGACTGCCTTAATTTACTATAAATAAGGTGTTAGCTTTAATTGGGCAGGGAGGTTTTCTTCTTTTCCTCATTAAGTGATTTTTCCTCCCCTTGTAGGCTAGCTTTTGCCCTCTGTAATTAATGAGGTTCCAAGTCTGGTTCCATAGAGCCAGTTTGGTGCAAATAATCAAAGAGTTTCTAGTAAATATTGACAATAAATAATCAACAGATTAACTAGGTATTTTTCACAGTAAATTTTGACATAGATAAACAACTCACGAGATCTAAAGCATTTTACTATGCAAACTTTCGCGTTATAACTATCAAATAGTATAACCTTTCACAGTAAATAAAAATATTTAAATAACTGACAAACTAAAAGTATTTTAATAAACAAACTTATCGCATTATAAACTATAAAATAACATAAAAAAATTTCATACAAAAATAATAACAATTAGGTAACCAACAAGTTGAAGTATTTTCATAAGCAGACTTACTGCACTTTATACTATGAAATACTATGTTTTCACAGTAAAACAAAATAATAAGAAATAACCAACGAGTTGAAGTATTTTCATAAGCAGACTTACTGCACTTTATACTATGTTTTCACAGTAAAACAAAATAATAAGAAACAATTCACGAGATTCAAAGCATTTCAATAAATTTTTTGCTTTAAACTCTATATTTATGTTTTTTTTCACTACCTTTTCCCTTTCAATTATGTACCTACTTAGTAACAACATTATGACTTTTAATTCACAACAACCTATATATATGGCATAGGGCCCCTGCTGGGGGCATATGTTATTGGGTTTAGGAGGTCAGTAAAATGCAGAGTTAACGATTCAAATAATATTAAATTTATTAATCGTTTTCTAACAGGACAGGTGTGTGTTCTATACAAGAACATTCCAGGATTGATACGACGATAATCAACTGAAATGCTGAAGCAAACTTTGTACCCTTCTAACTTTCATTAGGTACTTAACTGGCGTGATTTAATAAATCGAATTTTCTTTAAAATCAAAAATAATTATTTACAATAAAAATATCACACACCTTCCTTTGTCTGGGGTACATTTATTATGGTCCAACATTTGTTGCACAAGGATTAGGGAAACCCAGAAAAACCTAATCAGACCAAATCATCTAAGGTAATAAATTTATCTTATATCAAATTTATATTTTCATTCTTATTTACAAACAAAACTACATTAATCCTAGTTTTTCTCTCATCTCAGAAAAACATACGGTCAGTAATGATTTTGTAATAATATCAGCCAGCTGGTTACCTGTGGAAACATAAATAATTTTAATCACATCTTTCTCAACCTGTTCTCTAGAAAAATAGTAGTACTTTTAATAGCCACTTCATCACTCTACCCCAGTCAGAATCCACAAAACCAGTCTGGGTATAAGTCAATTGAATTCCAACATATGTAGTCTGAAAACTGCCCCAACCCAGAATTTCTGATGCCAACGCTGCTGACAAAATTACAACCTTGCAAAGTAGTTATTTATTAGCAAAGTTCTTGCATTGTTTCCAGATTGTGAGCCACGAGGAGATTGGTCTAGGGGGTCAATGTCTTGTTGAGAGAGGGGTGTATCACCGTCCTCTGGAGGCATGCAATCATTCTGCATAATAGCAATGTTGTGTAATACTGCTGTCGCCACAATAATTCCGGGCACCCTTTGTAATTTTACATTTATCCCTTTGGATAAAATAGGGAACCGTCTTTTCCACACCCCAAAAGCTCTTTCTATAACATTTCTTGTCTTAATTTGAGCTTCTTGATATAATGTTTCCGCTCTTGTGTTAACATTGTTTTCAGAAAGTGGTGTCATCATATAGCTTGTTTGTGCATAGCCACTATCCCCTAAAAGCCATTTGTTACTGTAGATGCCCTGCAGGAAGTTCCTTTTTTGAGCACAGTTATCCCATATGTTTGCATCATGAGCACTCCCGTGCCATCGGGCAACTATATCCTGAAATAAAAGGTTGGCAGAGCAAATAGCTTGTGTATTAATAGAGAAGAATGTTTTTCTATTCCTATAAATCTCTGCATTGTCACCACCAGGTGATATAATTTTTATGTGAGTGCAATCTATTGCCCCTATTACTCGAGGAAACCTTGCTATATTATAAAATCCAGAAACAACTTTATTCTGGTCAATTGCTGTTGTTGGCATTTGTATATAGTCTGGACGTAGAGAAGCAATCGCATGAGTGATGCGGTGGATAATGCGACATGCAGTCGATTCATGTACTCCTATCACATCACCGCAGGTCGTCAACTGGCTCCCAGTGGCATAGTACCTAAGGGCACATAATAATTGATTCATTGGAGTTACAGCACGATTCCTGAAATAAAATATCTTCATTTATTAGTGGTCCAACCCTTAAAATATCTACATAGGTACCTAGAAACAAAGTATTAGCTATGGTATTAAGTAGTGACTAACCTGTCTGTCTCAAATTTGAGCTGGTGTTCTATTTTGTACAACAACATCGTTGTGGTGTCCTTAGTAAGACGAAACCTTTTAATAAATTCGTCATCTCTATAAGTACTAAACAAATCTGTCCTTTCTGTAACTCTTCTTGAGAAATGCGGAGTATTCAAATATTCAACAATTTCTTCATCATCGTCGGAGAAATACATGTTTCAATTTGCAAACCAACCAAAGAAATAAAAACTAACCTAAAAGAGAGTTAAATCGAGATTTAAGTTCCTTAAATCGCCATTTTGCCGGTTTAGTTTTGACGTTTCACTAAATCGAGATTTAGCACTAAATCGATGTGGTGCAAGACGTTAAACTCGGTTTAAGCTTAAATCGGGTTTAAATCGTACTAAATCTAGTTTTAAGAGATTGGTGCAAGCCGCCCTAAGTTTCATAAACTGTTTTTCTATTGTAACTTTTGACAAAAAAAATCGAAAGTCATCGAAAGTTTCACATGATTTACACAAGAATTCTCTTACTCACTTCCAAACGCCTAAAGCGATTTTAATTATTATTTCACCAAATTATAGGAAATTTTTAGATCTAAAAAATTTAAGTTCAAATTTTTTTTCCGTTAATGGCGTCCATGTGAAAAGTATTATTTTCTCCTATTTTGCGCTAGCCGGAGACGCAGTGGTTGTCGTAACAGCCACTTTTCAAGGCACGCTAAAATGAACATTATTTCAATGTCGTTTCTGTTGATATTTGTACCGACACACATCGAGTTGCTTATTTAGCGTGGTCATACGCCTTACCCTGATAGTGCATGCTTACTCTATTCGAGAGTAAACAGCCATTTCGGTACAATATTTATACAACAATGAACAGTATGTCACATTTAATATTGTCTGTATCGACCCAATCAACACAAGCTCGAGTAACAACAAATGCCGTTCATTTGTTATTCAATTTATCGCACGTGTAATGTACTGATAAGGTAGAACATGGTAGCTTTGTTCCCCTATCACATTGCGTTACACGAATGCCGCGTAATTTCATGCGTGTATCGTCATCTATCTCAGAAATATGCTTCATCGAAATAGAACTTGATAATATTAACCTCTGTGGCGCCCACTGCGTCATCAGTAAAATATGAAATAACTGCGACACGAGTTTCTGAAATCGAATAATATGCACTATTTCCGGCGGTATCGTTTATATTATAATTGCGTACTAGCGTTCGCTATTGCTATTTATTACATTTCTTTGGATGCTGTCCAAGTGTCGTTCGATACTTAAGCAGCTTCGACACATGCCAAAAGAAAGTCAGAGTTCGATGGCATGCCTCGCGAATGAAGTGCACTAAATTTGATTCATGAACTTGACTATTCGAGGTGATTATTATTATGGTAATAAATTTACGTCACCGCATTTTTTTTCCGCAGTGCTTAAGGCGCTACGGAAAAAAAATCGTCACTTTAAGAACTTGCATATCTACTTCAGTAAATTATGTATTATTTTGATAAAATAATATATTATTTTTGGAATCTTTTTCTAAGGATCTGTTAAAACAGAAACGCGATTGGAGAAATTCGGCCCAATAGAAATATTGATTGAAATGAGGTCTTTTTCGAAACCAAATCTCCTGGTTTGACAATTTAGAATGACATATGGACTGCAATTATATTTTATTAGATGGGTTTTAACAGTATCTAAGACTTGGTTAAACGAAATTTTGTTAGCCACTCTAGTACCATTTTATAATAATAAAAAACCGACTTTTTGCTACTTTTCCACGAATCCGTCCCTCTCGCACTGAGGGTTTTTTCGCATATGGAGTAACAGGGACACTAAAACTTTTACATATCGCCTTAAAGGCTAAACTATTTAACCTGTGCGTCCATCCAGTGATGTCGTGCGGCGCTGAAACGTGATCTCTTACCAAGGGCTTCATCCGCCGGTTTAAGGTCGCTCAACGAGCTATGGAGCGGGTTATGCTTGGGATATCTCTGATGGATAAAATCCGTCAGAGATCGAAAATGACCGACATAGCCTGCCGAATTAGTAAGTTGAAGTGGCGGTGGGCTGGCCATATTTGTCGCCGACACGATGGCCGTTGGGGCCGAAAGGCGTTGGAATGGAGAACACGAACATCAAAGTGTAGCGTAGGCCGACCTTGTGCCCGCTGGACTTACGACCTGAAGGAGCACCTGTCTGCTACCTGTGGGTAGCAGCGGCAGCGTGGCGAAATATTGGAGAGGGCTATGTCCAGTAGTGAAAGAGCACAGGCTGATGGATGGATGGATGAATATTATAATAATAGTTTGTTATGTTGAGTATAACATCAAGTTCAAAATCATTTCGGAGGATGGTTGGCACAATATCAATTGCTCTATCTTCACCCGTTTTTTTAACATCCGTCACTATTGCTATTTCGTGTGATTTCAAACTGAAATTTCATAATTTTACACTGCATTTGCGTAACTCAGGTATATATACAGGGTGTAATCGTTAAGTGTGACCAGGCGATTATTCTGTAACTATTCAAGATATAAAAAAAAAATTAACTGATATCGAAAGTACGTTACCTAAGCAGTAAAATGACAACAATAACTTTTTGAAAATCAAACGAGAAGTATCCAAAATTTTGACATTAAACATTCCCATACATTGTATCGCAAAACAAGGACGTCACTTCAAACATCTGCTTTGAATACAAAATTTTGTACTTACTAAGAAATTAATATTATTCAATTAAAAGATCGTTTTATTACTTTGTTAGGTTAATAATCACTTTCCTTTAATATCAGTACTAAGCTAAAATAACCTCTTAAAACAAGGAAACTAAAACCTTTCTACTAATCTCATACTAAATGTATGGGAAAATTTTGGATACTTCTCGTTTGATTTTCAAAAAGTTATTGATGTCATTTTGCTGATTAGGTAACGTACTTTCGACATCAATTACATTTTTTTTGGTATCTGTAGTAGTTACGGAATAATCGCCTGGTCACACTTAACGATTACACCCTGTATATGTATATAGGTAGTATGTCATAATTATGTGCCCACTTACTTTCAGTGTAACATCCATAAATCACAAATTTCCAAAAATATTCATGCTTCGTCATGATTTATATTTGCGATTCCGGTCACATGAATTTTGAATAAAGACGTAGTATTGATAACTAACATGCTCGTGTTCGTATTTTTCTGATATTATATTATCTATCTTTCTATTTATCAGGCCCCTTCACGCCTGGACTTTTCTTAAGATTCATATAAAAGGTAAAACTGATTGTGAAGTCAACTGCTTATTTTCTTCATGTTTTTTTCGTAACTATTATCTAGCGACATCTACCACGTCTATGAATAGGGTTATTTTATTTATAGGATAGTTTTAACTTGTTACTATGTTTTGTAAGTTTTTGTATTCGAATAACTACGTCTCTATACAGTCCAAAAAGCAAAATCTTATGAAACACAATCAGGGGCTCTACCGCGTAATTCTCATTTGTATCAACTTCAAGCAAATGCATGCGAAATTCAATGCGTGCAAAAGAGATGGCATCAAATTTCAATCTCAATAAGCTGTAAGGCTTAATACAATAAGCTGTAAGGATATCGTGAATATTGCCTCATTTTTACGCAAAGTTTGGCAAGTTGTATAATTTTTATCTATACTGGAAATAAATAAAAGAGATAAATAAATGCAGACATCGTCGTTCATATAAAGATGACTAAGTTTATACACTTTTCTATTAATAAACAGGTACTGTTTCATGGAAAACAGTTTTTACCTGAAACCTTTTCCCAAATTCGGCGTCGTTTAAATATCTCGCCATCTCGCACCTCTTGATGAGAGATGGGTCGGAATGCGGTGTGTGGGAGAAGAGAAGGGTGTGCACAGTTTCATTGAGATGAAAGCCACCAGGACGTCACAAAGACCTGAAGCATTTTTATGGCAGCTGATCGAGAAGGGGCCACTTAAATTGGCTCCAGAAGCTCGTAGGAGCCTCCTACCACAGTGTAACAACTTCTAAACTGTGCTCCTAATCTAAATATTATTCTAAACTTCAATGTTCAGTACGAAGACTAAACAAATTATTCGCAGAATATCAGATTAATAAAGACCAATCGACAGTGGATTGTAAGTTTCCTAAATAAAACAGTAATCATTTTTGCCTTCGTTTGTTTACGTATACCTAGTTAAAAATAAACCTTTGCAGAAAATAAATCGCGAAACGACGCAAATCTCTGTACGGCGCTCGAAAGGTTAAACATTATGAAAAAAACGAATGAATTAATAAATATCTTGAATTAAAACACTTGTACTAGTAGTTTCACTTTATTTGTGTTAACTCCCGACCGGTTTCGGATTTTATTCCATTTTCAAGGGAAGATCTTAATTAAAATATTTTACATGACTCCAGGCACTAGCTCTGAGCAACGTAAACCTGTGCCGACAATCGCAAGTATAAATTTTAATTAATAAATAAGCATTTGTACAATGTGAAGTCAGAGTTAAGGCGATATGCGAAAAAAATACGGGTGTTTCTTTTCTGTGTATTTCATGAAATACACGGAATATTTTAATAAACTTCTGGTATATGCATTTTGACTATATAATCTAGGGTTTTGAAATTGGAAAACATGTTTGGATAAATTTTCCTCGATAGAAATAATTGTTGAAATGAGGTCTTCAAACACACTTTTTCTCCTCGTTTGACGTATAGGAACCATATACAGAACTCAAACATATTTTATTAGGCGTGTTTCAACAATATCTAGAAATTTGATATTTGGAATTTTGCTAGCTATTTTAGTTTTTTTAATAAAAATATAAAACCAACTTTTTTCCCTTTTGCCCTGAATCCGCCCCTCTCGCACTGCGCGATTTTTCGCTTGGAGTGACAGTGACAAAAATAAAATTCGCATAGCCTCTTAAGAGGCTCAATTCAATTTAACTTAAGAGCTGTGTTCTTGTCAGTGGAGTCCTCTACATTCACTTCTGCACTCCGACTTTTCTTTTAACTTCTTGATACGACACGACATTTACTTACTCTTTCACCTGATATACCGGTTGTCCCAAAAGAAAGTGTATATTTGTTTAGCTTACTGCGTAAATGGGAAAAATCTGAGGGGTGCGGGGGGTATGTCAATCGATAGCCTGGCTTCTAGGAATTTAGGCACTATGGAGGTTTTCTCGGGGGTGGACCGCGCGTTCTGTGTGCTAGCATTTTTCAAGTACCCTAAAAACGGTGATTCAGCGAAAAAGAAAAAGCTGAAAAATTAAAATTCAAAAGAATCCCTGATAAATATTATTTTAAAAATCACCACATTAATTAGACCATGGCTAAGAACAATATTAGCAAGATAAGGAGTCTAATTCTTTTGGTTAATAAAAATAGTAGTTTATGCTACAAGGGCGAAAAGGAATGTTTTAAACGTTACCGAGTAATTTATTGCTCCTACGCCCGTGTATCATACTACGTTTTTCAATGCATAGTGTGAGGAAATAAAACAAATATAATCTTGTGAACTTTAAATTATGATTGGCTCAAAAGGACTGTATCCAGAGCCGTTAAACAGTGGAAAAAAAAGTATAACATTTATGGTACACAGGAAAGGTTGCAGGTTAGCCTAGCCAACTCCTCGTAAATAAATTAAAAAAAATAAAGCCCTTGGGCAAAATAATCGACTTTCGGTTCGGTTTTGATGCATAAAAAGTGGGCCTTTACGAGCACTTGCATTGAAAATAAATAAATGTTCTTCCGGTAGGGGGGGGAGCGTCAATAATATGAAAATACTAATACAATTTCGAAGTCATTTTACTAGTGTATCTTTAATTCGACCTCAAATCTTTTTGCATGGATATCTAGATAGCTATCTATACGCAGTGTTTGTGCGATATGTAAATAAACAATCCCGTGATAATGCCCCGATAAGGCGAAACAGTACCAGTGTTTTATTCATCCATAATGATGTTTCACCAAGAGCCGACAATCGCAAGTATTAACCTAAAAATTTTTAATTTACTGGTCTATACGAGTATGTAAAACTTGGAATGTTTTCATAGTCAATTATTTGCATTTTATATATCTACTATGATGTAACAGGCCGTTGAAATTATTGCTGTGAAAACTTGCCAAGTTCCAACATATTCAGTAGCAAGGAACCTAACAAACTCCCTAGAACTTGGCACCCATATAGATTACAATTTTTTTTTTCGGCGACGCCGAAAATCCTGCTCTTCCTTTACTTTGTACCGAACTCGGCCACTTTTTCACATTTATGGTATTGGTTCGCCGGCCTTTTCTCTTCCGAAATCGGCTGGACAGATCTTTTTTGATCCTGTTAGGGACAGATGCTCAATTCCCCGGGACAAATGAAAAACATGTATTTTACGTTCTTATTTTTATGTGTATTATTGCTAGTTAGATCGGTCGACTTGTCGACATCGGCTTAAATCGGACACTTCCTCCACTCATTCATGCACTCGTGCGGAACTGCAGAGTCGTGCGCGGCGCTAGCTAGCCGTCGACGCACAGTGATTCGTTCCATACACGCTAGACGATGAAAATTATTTTATTTAACATTATTGCTTTGAATAACGTGTCTAATCATAATGTAATGACGTTACCGTCGTACCAAGCTTGATGCCCATAAAATATATTATAAGGAATTGAAACACATTGTTATAGTAGCTTTGAAGAATGAGAAGTGTGCGTTTTTTGAACAACACTAAATTGCAATCTTAATATTTCAAGTGCTTTATGGAAAAATCTTAAACACTTGGTCCCACCTGATTCCAGAAAGCAAGATCTACTTGCACATTTTGATGATCCTAACAGAATAAACATACACTTTTTAGATGTACTGGTAAAAACGAAGTCACACTTTCAACCCTGTCATATTTTGAGTTGCATAGACATAGTTATGATGGCTTGAATTTTAAACTTGAGACCGTTAATGAAAATTATGTAGGCAAAATCATTATGAAATTGAAATCGAGGGCGGTTGGTACAGATTTCATTGGGCTGGATATGATTGCGGCTACTCTTCCTGGCACGATTGGTATATTAACTACCATAATAAACAAATGTATTGTTTCGAACATCTTTCCTGACCTTTGGAAAAAAGCCAAGGTCATTCCTCCACCTAAAAATAATGATCCTGTTGATGTCGCTGACCTTAGACCAATAAGTGTTTTGCTCACTGCGTCTAAAATTCTTGAAAAAATAGTTTCCAACCAGCTTACTGAATATTTGGAGAAAAATTCAACTGTGCCTATTGTCCAGCCTGGATTCCGTAAGTGCCGTGGAACTGCTACAGCGCTACTCGATGTTGTGGATAATATCATTACAGCGCAGGACAATTGAATGGGATCTGTTATAGTGTTGCTTGATTTTTTTCGGGCATTTGACTCGATCAATATTCCTCTGCTGCTTGCTAAGCTGACGTATTACGGTTTTGATCACAATACGGTAAAATGGTTCGATAGTTACTTAACCAATCGTAGCCAGCTTGTCGAAATTTCAAAACAGGAGGCTTTAAAGCTTTTCTCTTCTGTTTCCGACTTAAAGAGAGGAGCGCCTCAAGGTTCCATTCTTGGGCCGCTTTTGTTCATCTTATATAGTTGCGACATTGTCTTGGGCGTTAGAAACTGCAAATACCACATTTACGCGAATGATCTTCAGTTGTACATGTCCATACATGTATCATGTTGATACTGTGTCTGTGATAGGTTTGCTTCGTGCAGACTTGGACAGGGTGGCTGAATGGTCTGAGCAGAATTGTTTGCTTTTAAAACCCGCTAAAACCAAATATTATGATTATGGGTAGCAGGGCTCAGATCAAAACCCTATTATAACTATTAAGGGACAGTTAGTGAACCGTGTATTTCAAGCTCGCTATCTGGGTTTTCAAATGGACTGCGAGTTACATTTCGAGAATCATGTGGTTGAGACCGTACGAAACTGTTTCTATCGCTTTAAAGTGCTTTACAGGATCCTTCATCTAATTTCTGAAGATCAGCGTGTACGATTGTGCAAGGCGCTGGTACTCTCGTGGTTTATAACACTTATCTTCTTGCCAGATCTAAATCACTCATCCAGCGTGTCCAGAATGCCTGTGCGCGTTTTTGTTTTCAGGTTAACTACTTATAATGACCCAACTTGCGGAAAGAACAATTGTGAATGCAATGGATTACAATTCTCTATTTCTTAATATACCCTCTTTCGGTCGTTAGTAAATATTAATGTGACTACCTGTGGCATTGTGTGCTCAATTTTTTACATCATTAGTTAATCCTTAATGAGTAGAAAATAGCTATATACCTCAAATTGGATGTGACTTATCAGCTTCTAGCTTCTATGGAACGAAACACTGTGCGGCGTCTGTCGGGTGGAGTCATGCTCATGTTTAAATACGGGACAGGGTCTGTCCCGGTGGGACGTTTAAAACTATGCATGAAATACGGGACGTCCCGGGAATTAGAGAAGTCTGGCAACCCCACTATCGGTCGTATGTCTATACACGATAAAGCACAAGCTACCTTTCAAGTAATTAAATTACGGGTTACATTACAAGAAAAGACACGTGTATTAGAGCATTTAATGGCGACTTCTACCTCAGCAAACGTATGAAAGAGCCATGTAACTGAGCGATCGTTTTTAGGGTCATCGATCAAAAGTTAGAGCTATTTTATTGGGAGTGCAAACCGTTTTAATTTTTCATTGAAGAAAGGTGCAATCATTTTTATAGTTCCGTAGTACGTAAAAGGTACAAAAGGAACCTTTATGGTGAGACTCCGTTGTCCGTCCGTATGTTACAGCCTCGTAACTTTACCATAAAGACATGAAATTTGATACAAAAATAGAATTGATTTTTTCACATATCGCGGTGTAAAAAAAACTTATGAAATATTTGAAATTGTTCAAAATATTTCCAAAACAAAAGTGAGAAAATATTATCCTAAAATTACAATATGGTTATCAAATTGAAAATATTAAAAAGCTGGTTGTAAGAATATATACGTTTACTATATTTATTGGTACTGGTTTCGAGAAATCTTAAAAAAAAACAAAAAAAAATGATACAAACTCCTTAGTTTTTATATTCCTTTTTGGTTATATTTTCTATTTGATTGATGTATGTCTTTTTAAAATTATTATAGTTTTTTGTCATTCCACGAGAACCAGCGATTTTATTTAATTAATAACAAAGTCCTTAAAAATATGAAAAAAAATTTAGTTATAGATGATAGCTGGCCAATTAAAGGAAAACATAGCAATTGAAAAAAAGTTGAGTACAAATGAGAAATATAAAAAAATAAGTAAAATAAATAAAAAATAGTAGTTTATGCTACAAGGGCGCAAAGGAATAAATTACGAGGACGATTTAAAACACGAGCGTAGCGAGTGTTTGAAACGTAACCGAGTAATTTATTGCGTTTACGCCCGTGTATCATACTACGTTTTTCAATGCATAGTGTGAGGAAATGAAAACAAAAATAATCTTGTGAACTTTAAATTATGATTGGCTCAAAAGGATTGTATCCAGAGCCGTTAAACATTGTAAAAAAAAGTATAACGTCTATGGTACACAGGAAAGGCTGCAGGTTAGCCAACCATTGCAAACAAATAAAAAAAAATAATAATAATAAAGCCCTAGGGCAAAATAATCGACTTTCTGTTCGGTTTTGATGCATAAAAAGTGGGCCTTTACGAGCACATGCATTGAAAAATATTTTAAAGGTACTAAATTGTACGTATTAAAGAGCTGATCGTAAAAATATACAGTTTGGCTATATTTAGTTGTATCTATTTCGAGAAATCCTCGAAAAACCACAAAAAAATGTATGTCCCCCCCTTATCTCCAAAACCGGTGAATCGAAAAATATGAAAAAGTAATGGTAATATGAGTTTACGTAAAGATTACAAGAAAATTATTGTTGAGAAATTCACGAAAAAAAAATTACAAAATTAAATTCATCATCCACGATACGGAGCCCTAGGTACGCGAGTCTGACTCGTACTTGGCCGGTTTTTTTAATAAAAGTGAACCCCCAGTTTCATTATTTGAGAGACAAATATGTGTTGTGATGTAAATTAAATAATTATAAAGAGATTAGACATTTAACAAATAGCATTATAAAACACTTAGTGGTCTAAGATTAAATATGTTATTGGGATTATGTAATTATTCAAGTTTTTATTTACTTAGTAACGTTGTCAATCGATACATTTATCTATTCATACTTATATGTTTTTATTTTAGATAATATCATCCTTATACATCTAGCGAAAAAGCAAAAAGATATCCAGCTTCTAAAAATACATATGATTCATTCTATCATGCATACCCATTACCCAACATATTCTGTTATACACACAATTTTACACACAAAATTATTGATTGGTCCGCTACTTAGGTCACAGGGATGGTCATTGGTCATAAACCCAATGCTTATTCCAAAAACTGCCTAAAAAATCAAACAAATGATTGGGTATAGAGATTATGCCTTGGTTCGTTTGTCCTAAAATTGTCTTGAAGTATGGCCGCCCACGAAGTTTGTGACTGTGAATGTTAGGGCTGCCATCTCCCGGAGGAACCACCCGGGAGATTTGAACAAATCGGTAGGGATTTTAATGAGAGTCGGTAATAAGTATTTGTTTTTAAGGGTTCCGCACATAAGGGGTAACCAACGGGACCCTATTACTAAGACTCCGTCTGTCTGTCCGTCTGTCACCAGGCTGTATCTGATGAACCGTGATAGTTAGACAGTTGACATTTTCACAAATGGTGTATTTCTGTTGCCGCTATAACAACAAATACTAAAAACAGAATAAAATAAATATTTAAGGGGATTCCCATACAACAAACGTGATTTTTTTGCTCGTTTTTATAGATAATGGTAAGGAACCCGTCGTGCGCGAGTCCGATTCGCACTTGGCCGGTTTTTATATTATTTATATTTACGTTGCCTTCGAGAAGCATCTAATATTTTGTCTGTTGTAAATCAACTCGATTCTCTTCATTGAGATGATGTTCATAAAAGAACGCGGCGACTATATTTTTCATCGATAAAATACATAAATACCTAACAATTTTGTGTTTCTCTCTACTACGAGACGAGATTCAGTAATCAATTCAAAAATACAGGCGCTTGCTAATTCTTTCGGAATATAGAGCCTTGAACGGCGGCGCCTCGTTAGAAGCTTGTAGGGAGATAAGACGTCCAAGGTCACATTGGGGCGATGGGGTCCTATCGCCTCGAGGGAAGGGCGCAGGGTGGCTGCCATTGAGCGCTCGTGACGTCACACCGCCGCGTGCGTGACGCCATGCGCCAACCCTCTACGCAGCTAGCAGGGCCAAGGCGAAGGAAACTCGCCATCAAGGCTGTTTTTAAGTTCAATCGTTAAAAGTATATTGAAACAACGCCACATTACAAAAACAAAAAGAATTGCCATTGACGCAGAACAAACTAGCCATTTAATAAAATCATCAATATTGCAGCCGATTCTGAAGGCTTTAATTTTAGTTTTATTGCTGTCAAACATAAAATTATTCCAAAGTAATTTAGATTATGTTCTTAACTCTTAAGGACTATTTTGCAATGAATAAAATTTAGTTTTGACAGCACTAAAACTAAAATTAAAGCCTTTAGAATCGGCTTTATTATCTCCGTCTGAGCGCAAACGTGTTTAAAAGCCGTTTAGCAGCCGGATTATGAAAAACCCGCCATTTTCTAATTGATCGAAACACGACACTTAAATTCAAAATTTGCTCAATAGTTATTCAACAAAACCTTATAACCCATGTATTGTGTAAACTGTCATCGTAAAATTTCTATTGGTTCTGTAAATTACCTATAGAATTATAACTATTGAGAAAATTTTCTATTTAAGTGTCCTGTTTCGATTAATTAGAAACGACGAGTTTTTCACAAATTCAAATTTACAGAAACCAATGGAAACTTTCCGAATGCTGTATACACAATACATAGGTAATAAGATTTTGTTGAACAACTATTGTGTGAATTCTGAATTTAATTGTTCTGTTTCGATTAATTAGAAAAAGACAGGTTTTTCACAATTCCTGCGAAACCGCTCTTAATCCGTTTCTACTAGGGAGCGTCGCAAGCCGCAACTCCTTGTATGACGTAACAAAACTCCTGACCTTGATCCTTGATCAGATTTATTGCGAGAGGAAGGGGAGGGGGCTATGCGGCATTCCGGGAAACTGCCATTAGTCTCCCCGAAATTGGACCCCATCGCAGGAACTTTCCCGACTTCAAGTGGATGTTCGAAAACATTCAAATCCTCAAATAAGTTTGGAACCATGAATCAACCTACTAGACAGTTGACTCCTCCCTGCCAATTTTACTGAAAGCATTCGGGGTGTCTTTGCTGGGTGTGAATTTTATAATATAATGTAGGTAGTATAGGTATGAACGGGGGTGGTCGTGGGTCGCGTAGGCGGCGTGTAGGCGGATCTCGACGCTGCTGCGTCAAGGTCTGATAAACGTTTTTCTTATGTTTTTTATATATCTATGTTTCAACCTTTTTGTTGAAATCTTGTCGTGTGTGTAAATTGATTTTGTTGGAAAGCTACATATGTTAGGTGTTATTCTACTGTGTTCTACGTTTTATGTACTGCGAGATTATCGCAGAGCATTTGGCGTGGGTGATTCTTTTGTAAAAACTAACATATTCACTTTTTATTATGAGCTATGACTTTGATATCAGTGTTGTACTCACATGTATTTTCATTTACGAAGAACTAAATACAAATACAAATAGAAAATACTTTATCCCACCAAAAAACACAGAAAAAATTTCTTGTACACGCAACTTTTTCAAAGATAAAAAAGCTTCTCTCATTACAATTTTTATAATTAAATTAAGGGTAACCATGAGGTTTTAATAATTTCATTGATATCTAGCTTCACAAAAATAAAGATAACTTTAGAAAACATTCCGGTGGAAAAGGAATACAGCACAGCGTGTGACTTCGAGAAGTCGCTGAATTTAAGCTCATCCCTTGTCAAAAATTGAGAATAAACAAAAGCAAATAATTATTGAATACCGTTGTGTTATAGAAACAAAACAAAAACCTATACTAAAGTGAATGAATTGACACTTTATTGTACACAAAAGACATATAAAAGAAAACAGAGTATTGAAAACATAATTTTGTACAAAGGCGGACTTATCACTTAAAGCGATTTAAAGTAATTTTAGAGTCAGGTAAAAATGCCTTAGTTAAACAAGGATGTTGATTTACCTTGTCTCATCGACCTCTCTGACGATTCTGATGATAGAGCTCAAGAGAACAAATTTTCACCTACTTTATATTCTCTGCCTACAGGTTGGGAACCGCTGCTTTAGAGAATCTGTTCATCCTTCGGAGTTGGTTCAGATAGGTGGGACAATAGTTATTTGTGCAAACATTTTTTTATTCTAAGTTATAACCCTGAGCGTGGTGAAGGATTCAAATGCACAAGAAACAGAATAAACTTGCTCACTAGCGAGAAAACAGATGTAAAGACACCATCTTTTCGAACAAACTTATAAGAATTCAATGGGTTTTTTTTTAAGCAATACGCCATATAAAAATATTGCACATAACATAAAATGTAAGGAGTGTTGATTGAATCCAAAAAGCCGCGAAAAATCGGAAAATCTTTGATAAAGCGATCGAAAACGCAAAACATAACCATTACGCGGGAGTTTTACTTTATCCGTTTCCGGATTCCATACACATTGGGAGGCCATACACAGGATTTCGAGAAGTTTACCTTGTCTATGGTATCAGACAAGCTGTGGGGCTGTGTATAGCCTCCTAAAGTGTATGGAATACATATAGAGTGAAAGAGATAGCTGCCATGCTGAAGTCTGTCTCTCTTTCCCTTGAGCAAAGGATATGGAGTTTTTTTTAACAATTCGCGGTGTTCTTAATTTGAAACACTTTTCTTCACTGTTTAAAACGAGTGAGCAAAAATCGATTTTGCTTACTGTTTTTAAGCAACAAAGGCTTTTCGAGCTAGTGAGGTGAAAACGCATTTTACGTTTTCCTCGATACGTTCTTCAACTATGAGGATTTCGGCCGCAGCCATGGTGATGGACACTATTGTTGGCTGCCAGCCATCTTCAGACTTTCCCCCCTCCATAACCTCGTGTTCGTCGAATCTGGATCTGGCAGATTCCCGTTGTTATCATCCGGCCCCAGTGGATCCCCTCCTGGGTTTCGACTTGTTAGGATGGATTCTATTCGGCGCCCAGAAAGCTCTTGGCCCCTCTTCATTAGTGGCGGTTTCCAAAATATTTGGGTTTTCTATAATGGGACCTGTCTTTGAGGACTATGCTCCGGATGAGTCGAAGGTCATAGCATCGGCGTCTCTTGCCAAGATAGATAAAGAGAAATGGTTGTTTTTCACATGTATTTATTTCAACACGAGGGCTGTTTTTTTAAATATTGAATTGACGGTCGCCAGTCACAAGAGGCTATATAAACAATTTGGTTTTGGACTGATTCCGTTATTTGTTTACTTTTATATTATACTAGCCTTTCGCCCGCGGCTCCGCCCGCGTTTATTCGATCTTTACTAAGTTTTCGGCTTGGCGGTTATTTTATCAACATCCCTTATGTTGACCAGGATCACTGCGATAATAATAATAAAAAAACGGCCAAGTGCGAGTCGGACTCGCGCACGAAGGGTTCCGTACCATTATCTATAAAAACGGCAAAAAAATCACGTTTGTTGTATGGGTGCCCCCTTAAATAATTATTTTATTCCGTTTTTTTTAGTATTTGTTGTTATAGCGGCAACAGAAATACATCATCTGTGAAAATTTCAACTATCTAACTGTCACGGTTCATGAGATACAGCCTGGTGACCGACGGACAGCGGAGTCTTAGTAATAGGGTCCCGTTGATTACCCTTCGGGTGCGAAACCCTAAAAATGTATCTAAAAAGAAATCTAAATGCGAGTTTCTACAACACTGAATAAAGAACATAAGTCACATATTTTTTTGCATTTACCCAAATATTTTTTATATACCGAAAGCAATGTTCGGCCTTTTTTCAACAGACTAGTCGGTCAATCGGCTAGTCGGCCAAAGTCAAAGTCATTGTCTATAAATAACCCATTTCATTCAGCAAAAATAGCAAAAATATTCAATGTACAGACATGACTTTTTATATATAGGTTTGGGCTCTGTCTATTCAGATTTTATTTATTTAGCTTTGTAAAGAGCAAACGTGTTAAAGTCGAGTTTGATATTTTTGGCTCGGTCAAAGATCTTGCAAAATTAAACCACTTTTTCATCAACCAGACATTGAAATGGCCCTTAAGGCGCCTTTTCCCAAAATGACTCCTATTGATTATGTTATTTCTCTTAAACGGAATGTTTAAAATTTATGAAAAACATATATTGTGTTATTTAAACTACAGTAGAGTCTTGATAATCCGAACTAGCAAAAACTAAACCCTGTTCGGACTCACTGGAATGGACGCGCAACGTGGCAGTCGTAACTGCAGACTAATTAATAAACAACATAGCAGCGAGGCGAAGGCGAGGAAGTGGGGTGGGGTATGCAGTTCGGATTATAGCGACGTTCGGATTAGCCTGAGTACGGATTATCGAGGCTCTACTGTATAAATAATAACTTTATTGTTGGAAATTATTCTCGCGTATAAGAAACAGCCTGAAAATATTGAAGCCGATTCTGAAGGCTTTAATTTTAGATTAAGTGATGTTAAAACTTTAAATTTTCCAAAGTAATTTAGCTTCTATACATTACACTTAAGGACTATTTTGCAATGAAAAAAAAGAGCTTTGGCAGCACTAAAACTAAAATCGGCTTTATTGTCTAAAGCCAAGCTATTTTTAGACTAAATTTGTTTTTTTTAAACCGCTATTTGTATTTGTATGGTTCTTGCACTAGAATACAAGAAAAGCATTGCTTATTAAAATTATTGTTTAAAGTATTATTTTCTCCTATTTCGCGCTATCCGGAGACCCAGCGACGACATCGTAATGCAATGCGCGGTGATATGAACGCTATTTCAATATAGTTTCTGTCGATATTTGTACCGACACAGGCCGACCCAAGGTCGTTGGCGGCTACCTGCCTCTTAAATGGCGCCAAGCATAATGTGTCTTCTTTTTAGTCTTGAACGAATAATATAAATCTTTAGGTCGTGACGTCAGCTCTCGCTAACACAGTTTTTGCCAAAAGTATTTAGCCATCCTTTAATTTTTGCAAAGTAATTTTTATTTATCGAATTGAATGAAACTCAAGGATATTTATTTGTTAGATTTAGGTAAAATAAACAGATGTTTAAACATTAATTATCTCCATCCATCCATCCAATTAATTATCTACACGAATATTATACAGAGGTAAAATTTGCATGCATATTGTTGTATGCAGGGGGTAATGTTAGGTCTACGTATGAAATTGCCGTTTTCTATAGAAAATTTGAAGGAAACTCAACTTTCAGTACTAACATCTGCATTTTTTTTTTGGAATGACAAATACAAATTATGTATTTTTTTTTGTGTATGAATAAGACAATATTGATCTAACAGCAACATTTATTTAATTTTTGAAGAGTATCAGCTGTATAAAATTATTATGAATCTTATTATGGAAATGGACGGCATTCAGGACGAACTGTTTTTGAACATTTAATATTGGTTATCAAACTGACAATAAAAACAAAATTTAATACGTATAATATACCATATTATGTAAAACCTTGAAATCAGCTTTCAAACAAAAAACAAATAATGGAAATAGCAATTCAATTACAAGAATTACGAACTCATGAATCTGTAAGAAAATTTCGGCAATTTCATATGTAAAGACCTGTTATATAGAACTACGGAAACGATTTTCAAAATTCTTTCACTGTTGTAATAGTTAGTTAGACTCTTCACATGGACAAAGGCTATATTTATTCCCTGAGGAAGTTCCTTAAGGAGTGTCTCTTATTTACATTGGCGCGGGTGAAACCGTGTCCCAAATGCCCTCATTATGTCATAGTTGCACAAAATACTACTGATAAAATAACTGATAAACTGATAAACCAATCTAAACTAAAAAAATGTACATATTTTCTGCCAGTTCCACAGTTAATAAAAAAAACGGTCAAGTGCGAGTACTTTTCTGTTTCGCATTCGCGTGCACAGAAAGAAAAAGAAAGTAGAGTAGCTCCTAAAATTTATATCTGAGATTTGGAGTTTTGTTTGTTTGTTTGTTTCCTTAGAAAATCTGGAATTGATAAACCATGGACTCAACCCCGCCAGATATACTTGCAGAAGCTATAATTGCAAATGATAGGCTCTTGCCGCAAAAATCAAGAGACAAAAAACTGATTTTCGGAAAACTTTCTCTTGGCATACTTCATTGAACTGGCAAAGAAATATAAACTATCTTCATTGTGGTCTATTGGCACATTCAATGTTGAAGAGCACCATCAAATATATAAATTATTAATTAACATTATATATCTCCTTGCGATGGATAAATCGCCAAGTGTTCAAACATAGAAATTTATTTCTGTCATAGTATAAAAATTATATTAATAAGATACATTTTAACTTTAATAACAATTACTTTTCTCTTTAATTATGTATCTTTTATTTACTCACATTATGCATTGAAAAACGTAGTATGATACATGTGGGTAAGGGCAATAACTTACTCGAAAAGTTTCGTCCTCGTAAGTTATTGCCTACTTGTAGCATAAACTACCACTACGTTTTTTTTTCACATCCTACCATTGGTAACTGTCATTTCATACACACATGCGTAAAGTTGAAGTTTGTGCTCCACTCCTGTTTCAATAATGGAACAATAACTATGAACGAAATTTCATATTTCCAATAAGAGTAGGTTTTCATTGTATTATGTAAAGGGCAATTTTTTTTTCACGTTGATTTAGAAGCCTGATTTTTTTACAGCTCCATAGAGCTGTAGACTTTTCTAGACAGAGCAAAAGGGTTTTGATAGACAGACGGACAACAAAGTGATCCTACAAGGGTTCCGTTTCTTCATTTTGAGGTACAAAACCCTAAAAATTCATAAGCGGCTAATACTTTTGGCCGAGCATATAAATAAAAGGACTACGTAACTCACAAACTGTATCAAGTTCCTTCATCTTAAAAAAAAAACTTAAGGTGAACGAACAGTTATTTGTGATCTATAATAAACCGTCAACGTTCCGCTTTTACTTTTATTTATATGCTTTTATTTATATGTTGCAATCATTGCTTGGAATTTCTTATTCACACTTTGGAAGTGAGATGCTCATTATTGGCTTTTCTTTTCCCATCTGACGTCAAACCAAAAAGGGCCTGTAGTATAGAAGGGAAGCAATGTCATGGAATTTGTGGTCGTGGGTTAAGGCTTAAGGCGCTACGAAAAAAAATCGACACTTTAAGAACTTGCATATCTACTTCAGTAAATAATGTATTATTTTGATAAAATAGTACATGATTTCTGGATTCTTTTTCTAGGGACCTGTTAAAACAGAAACGCAATTTAAGAAATTCGGCTCGATAGAAATATTTATTGAAATGAGGGCCTTTTCGACATCAACTCTCCTGGTCTGACAATTTAGAATGACATATAGACTGCAATTATATTTTATTAGACGGGTTTTAACGGTTTCTAGGACCTGGTTAAACGAAATTTTGATAGGAATTTTGGTACATTTTATATTAATAAAAAACCGACTTTCCACGAATCCGTCCCTCTCGCACTGAGGGTTTTTTCGCATATGGAGTAACAGGGACGCTAAAACTTTTACATATCGCCTTAAATGGTAACCTCTGCACGAGCTAAGAATGAGACGTGTGGACACTTTAATTAGCGTTTCGGGGGGTTTTGGCTCGTGGCCAAAAGCGGCTGCAGGAATTCTCGCGCCAGCTGATCTTTATTCAGAACCGAGGCTGTTAGAATTGTTTGCGTTCATTTGCAAAGTTTATTTCATACACGTTATCGTATACTTGTCTTTTGGAATAATTTACTGACATTGTTTGTACGGACTATCTTGGATTTAGGCCCATCATCTCACTTTCATTCACATTTGGATGTTAAAACAATGCACTTTTAATAGTTCACGTGGTGACTTGAAATAACCACAAAATATTAAACTTTATGTTATATTTCCATTGTTGTGCTAATACTTAACACTTAGCTATGTCTCTTGACATTTTCATTGCCTGGTGGCATGTTTTTCTGACATTCAAAGTTGTTGCTAAAGTTTCCTGAAACATGCTAACAGTAAGGAGTTGAGGCTTCTGATGTCATATAGATGTCAGGTACACGTAACTAACCACAGGCTGGCACGCGATTATCTAAATATTTATTTTTATTTGTTGGATAATGTGCATTGTTTATTTTGTCTGTTTGTCGATTGTTTCTGATAGAATATCAGCAAGATAATCCTGTACTCTTTTATTAGACTCTTTTATGTAAACGATCCTTACGTTTAAGGTAAACTGAGTCTGAAGATTTGTTTAGCTTGGTAGCCAAGCCAGTGATTTACAATGGAAATTTTCGCAATGCTCTTAATCCGTATGTTTTATGGCGCTATCATAATACTGTTATCACGTACGAGTTGAAACTGTTGACACAGCTAACAATGACTCCATGATTTATTTACATGTAGTCATCATAGTTTATATAACTCACTAACACTGGTAGCTTTCTTATAAAAAGCTTTGCAGCCCTCCGGAGTTGTTTGATAGCTCAGTAGGTAATATTATAATATACAGGGTGCTTGGTAATTCGACCTATTCCTTGAAAGGGGTTATACTAGAGATCATTTCCAACGAATTAAGTCCTATCAACTAGGTGTCGAAAATGAATGGTCTCCGAGTTACGAAGGTTTTTGTATTATTTTTCAAACTTTCAGACTAATAATCAAAAATAAATAATTTAAAAATAACTATTAATCTCTCAGCAGTTATTTATTATATTCCTGATCAATGATAAATGGGTGATCATTTATAAAAAAAATACGTGCCCTGAATTCCCATAATCTCAGAATTAAAAGGTCTTAAGTGAAAAGAAAACCTTTTTTATTTTGTAATTTTTGAAATATAATAATAATAATAATAAAATAATTTATTTCAGACAGGGTCCATAAAGTGTTAGTAATACAAAATAACTTATGGACTAGTGTTACGAGGGGCATGCCAAAAGAAATTAGATACTCGAAAATTATAAAATTTATTCTTTATTACAAGTATCGATCTTTTCGAAGTATTCACCCTGAGCACGTATACACTTTTCCATACGTCTGAACTAATTGGAAAATACCACTGACCACTCTTCTTTAGACACCTCAGAAATCTCGAAAATATAGGCAGCCAGTGCATCTTCTTTGCTTTCAAACTTCTTCCCCTTTATTTTTTTTTTTGATTTTTGGAAACAGGTAAAATCACAAGGTGCTAGGTCAGGGGAATTTGGTGAGTGAGGGAGGATTGACGCATTTTTTGAGTCGAAAAAATCAAGTGTTTTGGCAGACGTGTGCGACGCCGCATTGTCGTGGTGCCCGAGAAGGCGTCGGATTCCTGACTTCGGTCGCTTGTCACACCAAGCTGATATTACTGTTGGAGCACAAACTGTCACATACCATTCGGAGTTCATCGTTCTTTGATTCTCTAGCACTACAGTAGCAATATGATCCGTTTTGCTGAAAAACGAGGCGACCATTTGTTTCTGTGTGCTTCGTGAACGGCGACATTTCGTTGGAGTTGGCTCATCTTCAAAGCACCATACAGTCGAATGTCACTTTGTTTCGGGATCATAGTTATAAAGCCATGTTTCATCACAAGTCAGTATATCATACACATTTTTTTTCTCGCCACCATCGAATTTATCTATCATGAACAGGCACCAATCCAACCGACGGTCTTTCTGTTCATCGGTAAGTTTGTGCGGCACCCATCTCAAACAACATTTACGGAGAGAAAGGTGGTCGTGAATTATGGTTTGCATTGCTGCTGATCCAATTCCCTGTTCTCGCTCCAGCTCTACATACATAATTCGTTGGTTTTCGCGAATAAGTATTCGACTGCACGAACGTTTTCTTCTGTGACCGCGGTTGGCAGCCGAACTGTCTTCGCTTCATCTTTGAGACATCCCCGTCCTCTTTTAAATTCAGCGAACCAATTAAATACTGTTGCTCGCGAGCAACCAGACTCACCAAAAGTAGTAGCCAAAAGTTCAAAACATTCTTGAGGCTTAAAACTTTTTTATAGTCATAATAAATCATAGCGCGACAATCACTTCGACTGAGCTCCATTGCTGCAAGCGAATTCCCGCCAGATTCTCGGAAAAATGATGCTCATCCAAATAAAAAAAAAAGAAATGAAGTGCGTTCTATTTTCAGATATATCAACAAACAACCAGCCTATAAGATGATATATAACTTTCCAGTGTCAATCAAAGGAGTAAAGAGTATCTAACTTCTTTTGGCATGCCCCTCGTAGTAAGAGAACAGGCGAGTATAAATTAAATCAAATAAAATTAAATAAAATTTAATTAAATTAAATCAAATCCAATCAAATTAAATTATTAATTGTGGAGCTCCATCCACTTTTTAAAAAGGGGAGAGTCCCACCTATCAGATAACACCCTCAGGATACTATTGGGGCTGGCTCGTATTCGACTGAGCAGCGACGCACAGTACTTACGCATGATTGCAGCGAAACCATCTGTGTGTGCTTCCGCGAACATGAAAGAGGCGCTGCAATATCGCGGCAACCCCAACAATATCCTGAAAGCATTATTATACTGGACCCGCAGGTCGCTATATGCCCGACGCGTGTAGTCCACCCACAGACTACACGTGTAAAAGGACTGGCAATATGCTTTGAAGAGCGTCACCTTTACCTGATTCGTACACCGTGCAAATCTGCGGGCAAGCATATTACATCGGACAGCCAGCGACCTGCGCTCCCTCTCTATATCATTACAATCACTGAGGTCCTCTCGAACCCAGTGCCCCAAGTATTTGAAGTGCGTGACCCTGGACAACGAGGAACCGCAGAGCTTGACTTCAGGCACAATTTTATATGTTTTAGGCCCTGCCTTAAATATTAAAAACTCGCTCTTTTTTGCGTTATACTTTAGACCATGCGCCTCAACATACGACTGACATATGGAAAGAAGCCTCCTCAGCGCGCTGACCGATGGACTCAGCAGCACCATATCATCAGCGTAGCTTATGTTATTGACGCTCACTCCGTCCACATGACAGCCGATGCTGGTGCCGCTGAGCTCATCGAGCAGCTTATTGATATACAGGTTAAAAAGACGGGGAGAGGACAGCCCTCCCTGCCTCACCCCGCATTCCAACCAAATATAGACGTGTTTTACTCTTTTACTTGAAAAAAAATTATCATTGCGACCCCTAGTTGATAGGCATTATTTGTTGGAAATGATCCCTAGTATAACCCCTTTAAAGGAATATGTCGAATTACCAAACATCCTGTATATAACTGCTAATCGCTGCCTAAAGTGCAGTTTTATTTATTGTACGATACTTTCGTGCAACTGCCCTAGAAAAATTGTAAACATTGTTATTGTTCTGAGACATTGTACTGTATACTGTTGACAATCTTGATATATTTTGATTGATGTATTTGCTGACGTCATAGTTAATCGATTTCAATCAAAATAATGAAATCATTATAATGGATTTGTAATGTTCCATTGCCTTTATTTACATAACAATACAAAGAGACGATGTTACAGGCTGATATTGTTGTTACAGAAAGAGAAACAATTTTCAACTAGACACCTGTGAATCTTCGATGAATTTGCTTTACTATGGCTTTTGTGTTTTCTCCTTATTAATGTTTTGATATCCCACTATCCCACTATCCCACTAATATTATAAATGCGAATTTTTGGATGGATGGATGGATGTTTGTTACTCCTTCACGCCGAAACTACTGAAACGATTAGGCTGAAACTTTGCACAAATGTAGTTCTAGACCTTGAATAGTACATAGGCTACTTTTTATCCCATAAATCAGTTCCCATTGGAAGCCAATGGGGTGTCATGTTCCTATAGAAAAGTGATGTACTGTTACTCCTTCACGCCGTTGAATATTAGTGAGAATATTAGAATGGGATGGGATAACGGCATTAGTGGGATAGGATGGGATGGGATTCGATACGACTGTACAAACACTTAATTAACGCGGGCGAAGCCACGGGCAAATTCTATTCGGTACTGAAAATTGGAATTGAGCTATATCATCTTTGGGACTCAGCTTAGTTAATAAAACACTGTCTTACATGTACAGGATCCGTTCAATGAGCGTTTTTCTCGTTTTTTTTTCTTAGTTCGTAGTTTTCCTCCAGATGGCGCTGTCCATGTCACCATAGATAAAATGTGTTTTGTAGCAATCAATGTCAAAGTGGTTTTTTGAATTTTGTCTTTGATTCTGTTGCTAAAGAATATGACAGTGCCATCTAGGAATCTTATTAAACACTAAATTTGACATAAGGAAAAACGCTCATTATTTCAATCTCTTTATCATTATCAGTCCGACCCTGTACTGTACATGTATGTACTGTACACACAATTTAATCTTATCGGTAAGCAGCGCTTACCTGAAGTTGTGCGATCATTGACTAATTATACCGTTTTGTTCATAGGTTCAGACCAGTCGTATTTGCAGCTGCACCAGTGGACAGACTGCGTCCCAACGGCTTCTCTACACGCCAGATATCTCGACGAGGTAATATACATTTCATAAAACAGTTATCAGCGAAAAATTTTACTAAGAGGTCAAAAATAACCCTTAAAAATGTACGTATACCTATATCTGTATGATCTCTATTTAAGAAAAAACAGATAAAAGGGTAAGATGGGATTTCTACTCTTTTGTGGTATAACAATAGGGAGTTAGATAGGGATAATTAATTTGGGAAGTAAAAATTAATTACACACCCGTACAGTCACATAATTTACCACTAGATGACGCTACGTGTACATCACGACTATGTTTCCGATGTGCATCAATTCGTACAATAAATCATAGTATAATCTGTCAAATAAATCTGTCTTGTATTTTTATTCCTTAATTGAAGTTAAAAAAAAAGGAGAAATATATTTAAAAAATACAGACATGATCTTGCTAAGTTTCGTGCTCTTCTTCTTAGTTAAGACTAATCGAATGGTCGGAATTAGGCATATATTTATTTATTAAACATGTGTGTATTTAAAATAATAACAATTTATTGCTAAACTCTGTTAAACATATTTTTTAATTAATTTATATAAAATTATTATGATTTTTCATTTGAAAATTTGAGGAAAAGGGACTGTTTTTAGGGTTCCGTAGTCAACAACAAGGAACCCTTATAGTTTCGCCATGTCCGTATGTCTGCCCGCG
Organism: Ypsolopha sequella; assembly: GCA_934047225.1. Taxonomy (NCBI): domain Eukaryota; kingdom Metazoa; phylum Arthropoda; class Insecta; order Lepidoptera; family Ypsolophidae; genus Ypsolopha; species Ypsolopha sequella. The sequence goes on from OW203996.1 coordinate 20,032,483, forward strand.
GCTTAGCTTAGAGACTATTAGTACTAGAAAGCTGTAATTTGGCATGGGTATGGGTATACATATTTATCACGCCGATAAAGTGGTACAGTAAAATTTTGAAAAAGATTTTTTATTGTACACCTCCCCTACACGTAAAGTGTGTAAGTTTCTCGTCTATCCCTTAGTGTGGACCATTTTTCGATCCAGGGTTCCGTTTGCGAAATATTAAGCTTAAAAGTGTTAATTTTTGTTAGAGTCAAGTGTCCCCCCCCTGCCAGCGAAACGGTTGTATTTGGAGTCGTGAAAAAAATCACGGCTGTAGTATACATAACGAAATTAAAAGGAAAACTATCACAGCTAAGTAGGCTTTACAAGTTAACGAGTACAGATCACGCCAAACTTTTAGATCCCTCTAAACACGGGGCGATTCGCATCAGCAGGAACAAAATGTATGGGCCCTTCTTGGGAAAAGCAACTTCCGAGCGTACTAGAAGTTTGCCGCGATCTGTATTAGTCGACAAAATTATAAAATGTACTTGGAGAAGAAGTCCGCATATTAAGCAGGGCAACTACGGAACCCTACACTGCGCGTGGCCCGACACGCACTTGAACGTTTTTTTTTTTCTATTAGGCCCCTCGTTTCAGGTTCGACCTAGTTTTGGATACCACTGTCAATCATGCTCTGAATTTTAACTATTTTCTTGTATATTTCTGTATTCTACTTTATTTATGTATATCAACTTTGTTGTATTTATTTATTTATTCCTATATTCTTTATTTATAATATTAATAATTATCTAATGTTCTTTATTAAGTATTTTATTAAATTTAAGTAACCCAAACATTAATGTTATTTATTGTATTATGTATATTTAGTTCAATTGTTTTTTTTTTTTTCATTTTTCTTTGGTGATACACACTATAATTAATTGTAGGTCATCTAGTCTAGTCGGTGGCAGCGCAAAAGAAGTTGGGGTTAAAAGTTTATATTATAAGGCGAATTAATTTTATTTAAATCATTATTTCAATATCTTGAAATAATGTCTTGAAAAGTGATCTTTCAAGATCCTCTTAATTATTGTCTAAACACAGTAACGCAGCATAACAAAAATATCGAGACAATGATGTCGAATTTGTCTCGTTTTAATAATATTATCATGCGCAGTGTCATTGTTTGCTCTTTATTATTTTGTAATAAAGCGCTCTGTCTTGTCCGATATCGATATATAACACTCATCAGGTGTTTCCGCCTTGAGTCACTGTAATCTAATTAATGATTTACATTATATCATTACGGTACTGAAACGCAAAATAGTAAATCCGGATGTGAGGAGCTCTGAACCGCGATTAATACTTTATATTCTCTGCCGCGATTCGAATCTGGTACCTCTCGCTTACTGGACGATTGCTTTACAACTGAGCTATCAGAACTCGCGAATTTACCGATGTGCTTTTCCATTACGCAATGATATTATATGTATATCTAAGCACTTGGCGCCTAGAGAACGCTCTGTATCGAAACAATAGCAACATTCAAGTTTCATTACAAACGGTATCTTATAGACCAACCACGCATGCTTAGTGGCAAATCGTAAAAATGGTGATAAATAAGCATCTTCTCCCTCCAAGGTCATTGTCTTAATTTGATCAACCGACATAGATCTTTTTAAGGCCCTTAATACCGCCAAATGGGTACTTTCTAAAGCCTACTCCTCTTTTATGGCCAAACCAAAAATATTGAAAAAAAATATTATGGATTATCAACTCTAGGACAACATATGCAACATTTTTCGTTTTCGTATTACCAAAACTTCTATATGAAAAATTGTTTCAACTGAATGGTGTTTTTTGGCTTGAATTGCCTACTGCTCCTAAGCGGCTTAGGTGATTTAATCAATTTATGCTTTGATAAATAGATAAACTTGATAGCTATAAATATAACATAGAATTATTCAATCGAACAATGACGCCTATGTGAAAAGTATTATCATAGTAAAACCAGAACAGTAGATTAACTCACGCCCCGTACGAGACTTCAATACCTACTGTGTCAGGGTTGTTCCTTCTTTTATTTTCGTACCTAGCTAATACAAATCAATATTTAAATACATATATTATACATATACTACGTAGGTATGTATTATGTTTGTAAATATTAAATTCATTTACATTGGGCCTTCAACTCGATGGCAGCAGCAGCGACAGCCGGTACGAATAGCGATACGTTAAATGAACGTGTTACCAACTTATCTGTTGCCGTAGGCCAAACTAAAATGACTTCTATATTCATTAGTAACAGTCTTCGTTGCCGCGAGTCGCCGAAATAGATAAGTTTGTGGTGCGGAACTGTTCTCAAGGCGGCCCCCTTTGGTGGCACGTTTGATCTACAAAGACGCCGCCGCGCCGCTGCGCCGCGCCGTAGAGTCCCGAATTGACCTTTATGTAGACCGGGAGCTCAGTACCGTATTTTAACCTTATATGAGGTAGACATTAATAAAAAGCACATTTATTTAAATAAGACTTCTTTAATTTAAAATGCTTACAATTTATAATATGAAGCACGATATTTTGAAACATTATCTGTCAAATCCTCACGTGATATTAATTGTAGCCATTGTAAGCGCCTGAAAACAACAAAATAAAAATTATGACAAATCAACTGACATTTTGAAGCCGATTATGACAAATGAGCTATCAATCGACGACGTAGTGAAACATTCAAACATACATACATTCATATCATACATAATAAACGTATAGACTTTATAACTCATAAAGAAATCTTACTTGCTTATATTAAATAAAGTAAGAAAACTTGAAAATAATCAATTATAACATTAAAGATAAGCTCCTGAATTTACCTTAAAAACATGGGCATCGTCAAAAGGGGGAAGGGGGCAGCTGTCCCCCCCTAGAGATTTGAAAAACTTTGAGATTTTTATAATAAAGTAACCGAAAAATTCGCGAGAAACCCAAGAACATTATGTTTATAAGACAATTATTTTGTTTCTTGTAATGAACAATTAAAAACTTTACATTTGTTTATTTTACCTACAATTCATGTCATCTTGCCCCCCTGGCAACGCTTTTGCTTAAAAATCTTTGTGATTGTTGACTAAATTAATCAGGTCAATTCATTTAAGTACATAATAAAATTTAAGTATCTAATCGAACATTGGCTCCTAGTCTATAATTAAAAAATCTTTGCGATTTCAACCATATCAGCTCTACATTTAAAAACACTTTGACTAACTGACAAACATAGCACAGTTATGATCATAGGTACCTATGTTAAATGTGAACAAAGAAAGTACGGTTTACATCTCTCATTATTATTTATATGTACCATAAATTGTGTACTCACCTTTCTTGTTGAGTTGGTATTGAGAAGAACGATAATTCTGGATTTGAGGAATTATTATTGACGCATCCGAAGACAGAACAATATGTACGACAGCGTGCTGTCGACATATTTGAAGTGATCGGTGCCGCGCTGGCGCGCTTGTTCGAAAGACTTGACTGAGCGCGACCGCGGCGTAACCCCGACTAGCACCGGCCTTGCATACCGAGATATTGCTGTTGTGTGCGTACTGTAGTTCGTGCGTACTAGCACGCACACATATTAGCCGCGCGATGTACCTTTGGTTGAAGATAAACTACTTTTCTGGTTTTACTATGGTATTATTTTCTCCTATTTTGCCCTTTCAAGGACGTAGCGAGCGTCGTAACAGCCACCACGCATTGTGCACTGATTTGAACGTTATTTCAATGTCGTTTTCGTCGATATTCATACAGACAAACGTCGAGCTGCTAATTTGGCGACGGTAATCGCCTTAATGCATGGTACTGGCAGAATATCAGTGTCACAGATTATTCTGTGGCGTGTGCTGAGCCAGCGCCTTTTCAGCCTCTATGTCAAAGATTGTGATTAAGGTCTAAAAGTGTACTTTTTGTGTTTTTTTGTAAAGTTTTTATCTATCTATCTATCCTTGCAATGGGTAAATCTCCAAGTGTTTAAAATATATTAAAATAAATATAAAATGAATAAAATGTATTGAAAAATTCTATCATAGTGCCAATTAATGATATTCTATTAAAAAAAAAAACAATTAATAATTTCTTACCCATACTCAGACATAACGATAATTCTAGAAATTAATAGAAACCCTTTAACCCAAAAACATGCAGATATGCTACCAACAAAATCCAACAAAAAGGTGTAGTCCTATATTTTTATATTTAAGCTTTTTATAGGTCGCTCCAAAGTAATTACATTATTACAATATAAAATCCGAAAAAGTAGAATTACGGGAAACCCTAAAGAATACATATACCATTTCATCGTTGGACAACTGCATAAGATTACAAAGTAAATAACTCAAGGCCTGCATCGATGCAGTGAGTGGGATGGGGCGCCACGTGTCTCACATTCTTGTAATATACTTTTTTATCGTCCGAGTGTATAAATAGGTTAGATGTAAATATCTATGTTTTTACCTATCTATATATCGTCACGACATGAATCACCGGGGGGGTATCAGAGGTGTTCCCGAGATTTCCTCTATCTATTATTTATTTTTTCACTTCATTGTGAATGGTGCCGTGCCTGAAAAGCCTGAAATATATCTCACATATTTTTCATGTATATTTTATACAAAATCATAATTTTATTAAATCGTGATTCGTACACGTTTTTTTATTTCTGTTGATGTATCTAGAATTTTCTAGAGTCAAAAGAGATATATCTGGCTATAACCCCATACACCTTCGACTATTTTGGTCGAAGCCATATACCCGTCTTTGCAATACGATCTTGTGCTGGACTTTCATACGCCTTGTCTAGAATGTTGTGTTCAAATGCAGGTCCTACAATAATATTTTGCCACTATCATCTGATACGTCATATTTGGGGATTTTACCATTTGTGTAAACATTTTGGTACGTCATATTTGTATGTATTTAACCGTCGTCGATGTATAGATAATTCAGCTACACTTGTACATGCTTCATTCCATCGTCACCAAAATACCGATTGCCAGAATTCAATTAAGGTTACAATAAATCTGAAGTTTTTGTTGTTGCCCGCCTCTGATCGGGGTCAGCATAAAGGAAGTTGTTTAAAATTTACCGTATACTTGAGTGGTACAGTAACACTCGGTATTTTATATTTTTAGGTTTTGATGTACTGGCGCAGCTGCGTTTGCTTGTCATGTGGCTTTGTAAATCTGGTTCCAACTGGCTTTTTGCAATTTTATCATCAGAACAGCACAATACTGAACTTTGACTGGTTTAACTTTGTCTGATGCTATTATTGAATTTAGTGTTTTCTCCTCGAAATTTATTGATTTAAGCAGAATCTTGGCTTTCATGACGAAAAATTCAACAGTTTTATGAATAAAACAAAAGTTCTAGTTAAAGTGTTGGTACTGTTTGATGAATAACAACTAGCTACCTTTGTTGCGTTACGTGCTACCCGTGGTGGCTAAAGCAAACAATGACTTTTGTGTGCATTTATGACTGTGCGGTGGGTTATTTATACGTCTCATATAGGTTGAGATTTGTAAACTGATGCGTTTTCTTGTATGATGTCGCAGTTGCGTTCAACGCGAGCACAATAAAGGTCAAGAAGAGTTCATTCACTCAAGAGTGGTGGAACAGGTATCAGGTCCGAGGATATCCTTTTGAAATCTGGACTCCCGTCGCGCGAGACAATGTGAGGCAGGTTCGCCTCCCTCACCGTGGGATTCATTTATCTGTGCCTGTGTGTGTCAGCGATGTTCACGGACACGCCAGGGCGAGCACACAAAGGCCCGGCCCGGCCGCGCAACATTGATTTACTCGCGGTCCGTGCGGTGCGGTGCGGCCGCCTCAGTCACTAGTGCGCAACGCCAAGAGAAGCAAGTGTTCAGTGTCATACAGATAATTTTACTTTTGCGTTAGTTTTTTTTCGTGCTGTTGAGTGCTTTAACAAAGAAAACCTGTTTGAAACTGCCAGTGCATCATTCTCTTGAGACTTCTTTGATAAAACGCTGTTATTTATAGTGATTTCTGTTGCTTGGCGCTCTACCTAAATTGGTTCCTGTTGGTTGAGTAACATTCTGTGTCAGTGTGGTGTACATATTCGTTAAAGAATCAGAAGATTTCATTGTGAACGTGTTCCAATTAAGGATTTCATCACGAGCGGGCTAAAGGAAATTTATAGTCAAGTGAGTTGTAAATGGGAAAAACTTTATCATCACTAAAATGGCAAGATTCTTATGATACGGTAAATAAATATTATATGATTCCGTTTGATGTGTTCGACATTTGAGAGTAACTTTCCATACAAATATATTCACATTGACTTGCTAATTCTGCACCAATTTCTTGCTCAACTTATTATTTTAACGTTGCACGTATCTAATGGCGACCTTTTATCTTCTCTTGCACGGTTCAGTATCTCTTTTACCGTTATTTTCTCAAGTTGCATGTTTTTCTCCTCCCTGGCACAGCTGTCTTCTAATATTAGTTTTTTATGTTGTTCATTCTTTAACGCTATTCCGAGTTTACTTATACTAATAGCCAAAAAATTGCCTCTTGTTTCATAATCCCTCACATCCATCTGAAAAATTTTAGTAAATTGCTATGCTTTATCTCAAACGGCTGCATTACCATCGCTGACGCTTAATTCTGCATTTGTAGAGACATTCCATTCATCGACACATCGTACGATTTTCTGACGTTTCTTTATTAGCTTTCAGCTGATAGCAGCTTATATAATTTCAATGTAGTTTTTGTTTACTGAATGTTAATAATAAAACGATAAAAATAAAAACTAAATCACTGATTTCTCAACTGATGTCGGGCCCAGTGGGGCCCGAAATGTATCTTGACCAAATTTTCATTTTAACCTTTTTATTATTAACATTCAGTAAACTAAAACTACATTAAACATCTTATAAGAGACTTGTATAATTTCAAAATTTTTTAATAAAGAACTGAATTTAGAAAGATTTCGTTTACGGATCAAGAATTAACTCCTAACATTAATCTCATGTGTCTGATACCTACTCTTATAGATTGATTGTGTTCTGAGGTTATGTGGTATTAAAAACTTGGTTTTTATTACAAATGGATGTGTTGTTCATTTGCTGATTTGCAAATGCGTGTTTCTTGTTATGCTTTGAACTTTATAGGTGGTGAGTTCAATTATATCTTCAACATGATTTATGCTAGTTAGCTAGTCATGCTATCCATGGTCAATAAAATCGTACCTACCGTACAGTTTATACAATGTTTGTTATACTATTTTCAATGTGGGTTATTATATAATATAGTATTTGCAATGTTTGTTATACTATTTGCACCAGGACGCGCTTGTCCCTGAGCTATTAGATAGAATACGTCTCCCATCTCTATCTTGATTCTGTACTTCAAGTTTTATCATAAGAAAGGATCTCTGAAATCTGTAAGAGTAAAAAAAGTATTGAGTCAGTCACAAGTTTCCTGCGCAGACTCTAATGACTTCATATATTAATGAATATTCAATTGTGGTTTTGTCTTTCCTGTCATTTAAATGCATGGATCATACATACTGCATTTACCCTGATGTCGTATCCGCCTATTGCAAAGCAATGCGCCGCCGAATATTCATTCAGTTTGATTATAAGGTCGTGGTAGAGCGGTGCTGCTGTCCATTATTATAGGCTGTACAAGAACGCATGCGCAGTGAAAGTGTTGTCGAGGCTCGCATTGGACCTGCAGCGCCGAGGCAATTCCGTGCCTGTCCGTATGTCGTAAGTCTGTTCGTGAGTCTCTAGAAAGCTCGACATGGAATTTTCCGTTCCGAGACTGCCCGCCTGTCTTTCAAACGTTTTGTTCGTTCGTGTCCTGATTAAAAAGCATAATATTATTTGTTAGTCAGTAAGATGCATCTGAGCCACGATCTAGACTGCTATCTATTGGTTCTTTATTGGTTTAGTCTATTATGACAATTAAGATAGTTATATCGATAATGCAGTTCCGATTAATCATATCGCAAAAGTATTGTTTTATAACATGGTCATTATAGCCGGCAATGGCAGATGATATCCGACTGCTGGTTTCGACTGTGAATGTGACGGTGATCCTGCCTTTGACAACTTCAATGTTACCTGACTCAATATATAATCGTCTTCCTAATATAATATGAAGAAATTGTAAGTCGTGTCATACCAAGAATTGAAGGAGTTGGCAATGAACAAAACTCAATGGAGAGAGCTACAAGACAAGAGCCAAGCTCTGAAATATACGATGATGACGACGACGAATTCTGATAGATAAAATTATGTTATGGTGTGTTAATCCGAAAACCATTTCGAGATTTTGGTTTAAAAAGCCGTATTTTAGAACTTGTGATGATGAATATTTTTACGAAAAAGCTGCAACTTCGATTTGCCTTCGTGTGACGTCACTTAAGAAATGGCTGTTTAGAATGTGTCCTTTGCTATCAAGATAAATTTATAATAATTTGCTTCTGACTGATTTGTCAGATCGATGACAGATGAGTAGATAGACAGAGACAGACCACTTCAAATCAGCCTTATTTTATTAGATTTTAATACAGTGTTATAGCTGGTGATTACATTAAATGATTGCCAATAAGCGAATAGTTGCAGCTGTGTCGGGCTGACTGCAAGAAGGTAATAAAATCTCTCTAAGCAGTTTATTAAATAACGACATACCACCTGTCTCGAATTATGTCATATTCTCTTCCGTTAATACTGTTTGAATTCTTTCATTTGTAACGAGTCGACGCCTACGACACATGTTGTTGTTAGGTCAAGCTCAAGGTTAAGTGTAAAGTACTCGCCTTCTTGATTACTAATTATTATATCCAAACTGGTTCCGCTTGTTCATTAATGTTAATCGAATAGTATTTCTCCGAATTTACCAATAACCTCACCTGCTTTTGTTTCGGTTTAGAAGACGATTTTTGGAATTTTCAGATTTTAATGGCCTTGATGTTCTGAAGGGGCTGTCCAAAAATTACGTCATTTAAAATTAGGGAGTGGGGGGAATCTTGCCAAAAAGAGTAAACCATTGTTTTAACAGCAATATGGATAATATTCTTATATAGATGGATCATGAAAATTACATCAGGTTTGTAAGAGGGTCATTAGATAATGATAATAGCATGATTGTAGGGGGGTATCAAAAATCGACAACAATCGTTGACGTAATATACGGGGCCGAGATTGGTGACTCAGTGAAATTGCTTGGCACTTGTCCTTTCATTCACGAAGAAACCACATACAACCCCAACAAGTGTGTAGAATTATTAAATCAATCCTTGTCATGGTCGGTATTATCTCATGTCATGACTTTATATTTCTTAGCTACGAGTATGATAAAAATGTCTCTTTCGATACAAAATCTGCCACTGTTGCTATACGAAATTACACGAATACTTGTAAATAAATGACCGTTTAATTGTACTGTACTGTTCGCATTTAATGTTTCGCATTCTGTTTATTTTTATCGATAGACGGACTCCTCTACGTGAAATGAGTCACGAAAGTCCACACTCAATACTGTTGTCGATAGTTTTATGTTTTTCTTCTATAATACTTTACTGGAATGGATCATCGCGTGCTTCCTACATTTGTAGCCAGTCTTGCAAGACGCCAGAATAGTCATCTAGTGCGCCACGCCAGGTCGCTGGAGTGTGCATCCGACCTAGTGACCCAAATATGATACACATACTGAAGTTTGCTCCCTCTACCTCTTTCTAGGCAACCGAAAATTCTTTCGATAACTCTATCGTAATCGTTATTCGTGACTACGACAATGACTTGTGAACTCTGCTGGTGATAACTGCTGAATCATTAACGCGTTTATCATTGGCCGAGATCTTGAAAAATATCCGTGTCAATGTGTTCAATGTGACGAAACAACATGAAGACAAGAAAAAGGATTAGTGAATTGACAAAACCACAAACGTTGAGGAAAACAAATTGTTAAAGGCTTTATATAAACGTTGTCGGCATGCAAGGAGAGCGCGCTGAAATTCTCATAAATTACCTGCTGAATGTCATGTCATGTATTCCCGGGACAAAAGGTCGACTGTCGGTTTCGTCTGGTACTTCTTCCGTTATCATAGTAAAAATTACATGTGTTTTCGTAATTAAACTTATGATAGAGGAAAATTGAAAAGGTATGGTTTCGGTTACTAGCATGCATCTGTTTTGTAATAAATATGATGTCAGTAACCTTGCTGTTATCGTTAACTAAGATAAGTTACCTTATTTTTAGTTTACATCATTCAGATGATGTAAGTAAAACTTCTATAGAAACCCACTGAAGAAAATAGAAACCTCACGTCACAAATCTAAAATCGTTTACGTATAATTAAAACAGATGTTTAGGATAATTAACATTTTTGAATGAGGTCGTGTCAACACGTATGCCATCCAATGTTCTGTAAAACCTGGCAAGATTTAAAATTACCTTCTCGTTTGTATATTTGATTTGTTTGTAACCCTTTCTATACGTAGTTACTACAAAGTAGTAAGTTTAGTTCAATTTATAGATATTTAAAAATACCTCTGCAAATATTTAGATGTTTAACCTGTTGTCTCATCGTTGCATTTACAAGGACAGGTAGTGAAGTGAGCCAAGGTTTAATTTGTGCGAATAATACCAATTAAATTTTTAACTATCATCAACTTTCTCGGGAATCTCGAGGGTCATGCATGGCCTCAAGGAAAATTATTGAATTAAATGTTAACATTGACAGAGTCCCCCTATTTCCTGACAGCATGCTTCCTCTTCCTTATTTGTTTGAGGTAAATGTCTAACTTGCTTTGTTATAATATAGCATTGTTTGTTACTGCAGAGTAGTTGATGATATACGCTTACGAGTTGCGGTAGGTATATGTCCATTTTTGTAGCTTGCGTAACCATCAATAATGCATTCGTTCCATTTGCCTCTGGCTGTGGCTGATGATAAAACGTGATGTCACACAATACTACCTTCTTGTAACCGGTTTTGCCATGTTCTCAACATGACCTTAATATCAACTCCAAACTGCTAATTTGCTTGGCCTCTCTATTTTTCTAGTTCTTATCGGAGTTGACTTTAGTTAAACGCATAAACGTTGCGTCGTGGAACAAATATTAAACAGCTAGTGTTTGTTCAGTATCATAAACTACCTCTAAACTTTAAACTGCTGTCTGGATGCAGGAAGATTGCCAGAACTGATATGGGTTACCGTCACAATTTGCCTGCGTCTATTTGTGTAGTTCAATCCAGCGCAGTGGTTAACCAACCGTAATGCGGCTGAGTGGTTGATACACAAAATATCAAAATTAAATCCGAACTCGATGAGCTCTATTCTCAGTATCTGGCTATCGTTTGTAATGTGGATCGTGGCAGTTACATTGATATTTGGCATCATAGATATCATAATACTATTGTTCCAATTTGGCATTGAGTTATTACATTTTAGAGACTGATTTGATTTAGGGCTGGGCCAGCGCGTCATTCAATCCCAGCGGATATTTGTGTATTCGCGTCTAATTTGGTGACGATGCTGTGCTCCACAGCGTAACGTCGTTGTTGGATTTCGACGCAACTATCTCATCCACGCCATTAGGCTTGCGTCACTCAAGCAAGAGGCTCGACGCCGATGAAAAACAGAAATTATACACACGTGCATTGTTGGCAATGAACACAAGAACAACATGTTATGGCACGGACATGGTGGGCGCTGTGATATTTGTATAGTTTTGTCTAGTACTAATAGCTCCTGTTCATTGTCCAGAAATACTATGAATAGATTCCTATTCCAATCTTAGCTTAATTTTAAACTTTCATCATCAAATTTCAATAGCTCGTCCTCGTCGTCGACAAATATACTAATAATAAGAGTATTGGTAACAATACATTGCCTAACACTTATTACAACCGTTTGTCAGAAACTTATTTATATCTTAAATTCATATTATAAAATTGGAAAATGTTTCGTCCTGATTCTTTTAGAGGGAATTGAACTCAGGGATCAAATAATCCTCGGGGGTATTGAATTCTGGGTTGTTCATTGCCCTTGCTCTGGGATACGTGATAGCCTCAAGCAAAACATAAAGTGGTCTGTTCGGTTACCGACCGAGTCGGTCGGGGGGCAGACCACGGTTTCATACGAGCGGTTTACAATCACAAGGTCCGGTTCCATGACCTGACTTCACTTTGTAACTAGTTTGATCTCGATTTTGTAGCCCAGTCTCCTTACTGAATGTGTTGTGTCTGGCTACGAGACCTTGACTCTCAAATCTTTTAAATTGAAGTGCAGGGAATCTTGTCCTATCTAGACTTTACAGGCGTATATCAAACTGTATCGTCGTGTCATCGTTTTGTTTAATTTGGTTGGCTCAATTGCAACTTCTCGGTACTCTTGCATCAGTAAAGTCTTTTCAGGCTAAAGTGAAGGTTCAGTTCTATTTATTGCTAGCTTAGTCACCATCTACACTAACAAAACAAGGCTTTATTGTATTTATTTATTTATAATATGTCGCTTTGTGGTCAGACGTAAATTAGGGGTTAGCGCTTTGAGCAGCTCCTTCCACTTAGATGTTGTTAGAGTAGTTTTAGCAGTGTTCTGTTCCAAAGATTGTGGCATATAATTAGAATCCGTGTGTAAACTACTATTGTTTGAGTATGTTGTGAGTTTACGTAGTGTTTGCTCGTTCTATTTCTGCTTTGTGGAACTTTACTCAATCTATATATCTTGTTCTAAATTTACTTCCAAAGGGTATCAGTCTGTTGGACTTCGTAATGCCGCTGTGATTGTTAGCATTGGTTTTTATTCTGATTGCCTTATGTAGGATTTATTTACTTTAGAGTTTCTTCTTGAGTTGTACGTGTAGTTTCTTCTTGAGTTGTACGTGTAGTTTCTTCTTGAGTTGTAGGTTTTCTAGATTACGTTGATGTGGTTTTCTTTCTTTGCTAAACTTACTTCATCATGTAATCAGTCCTTGATTTATGTGTATATATTTATTACTCGAACAACATTGAAAAAATATACGACCGTCACAAACGGGGTCAAATACCTTCTTAGTACCTTAAGAAAAAGGCTATTTTTATATATCCAGATTTTGCCAGAAATGCTCAAGCGGAAATAAAAATAACAAAGTTAGGAAAGAGTTGTTTATTTTTATAAGGTTTCTGCTCCTTGAAGTCCCTAGTGTTTTGACCTTTTGAGCTTTTTAGGAGACTTAATAAAATTAAACTTAACAACTTAAATGTTTCCTCTTAAGTTGATTTCTGTTTTTTAGAGTCTAATGCACTCTTCTTACCCAATTCTAAAAAGACCGGATGCGTTCATCTAATCAAGGTTTGTTGTCTACTAGCCAATTCCTTAATTGTAATTATTTATTTTTCAGGTGGACAGCGGCGGCGGTGGCTCAGCTGAAGTGATGGTTTACTCCCTCGGCTGGGGCATGGGCGAGCCGGAGCGGCGCAAGCGCACGCAGCCCGCCGCTAACCACTCGACGTTGTCGCCTATCTCGCCCACTGACGAAGGGCATGAGGTTGACGTGTTGCCGCTTCACAATCAGGTTAGCACTCTTCATTTGTAACATATTTTAAAGCTTGTAGAAATTCTTGTTGCTCCTGAATCGGTCAATCATCTTAAAAAGGTTCGAATAAGTTTCTTGACTCGACTGATCTTGATAATTACTCTGAAATACACAAGTAATAAAGAAGTGTGCCGTTTGATGTTCGTTACCCGTGAACATTCAGTTACTAAGGCAACAGCCAAGAGGAGGGGTGAATGGAACGAACTTTGTTTCTCTTCGAAGGAGTTCGTAGACATCTGACTCTAAAAACGGTTGCATTGTTCTCAAACTGTTATTGTTTTCTTCATAAGAGTTATTACGGTTCACTCCAAGAATGACGATTTTGATCGTCACGTGAAGATTCCTCAATGGAAACTTTTGCTGCATGGCTTCTAGCCAAAGTTGTTCCAGAATTGCTTTAGTATTAGTCACGCGTCGCGTGCTATCCCTTCTCATATGAATGCAGTGTGGCGATTCTCTGTTTAAATATGTAAGCTTATGGCGGGACGTTAATTAGAATATGCGCTACTTTGTAATTCTGTTGGTTGAACGATGTGCCTCAGTCCTCCAGCTTTTCGTACAAGAAAGATACTGTAATAATGTAAGTACTGATACTGTTTTTGTCAGCTAGTTCTGCGGTTCTCATAGTACTTTTGTTATAGATTATATTTAATATATAATGGTACAGAGCTGCTTTGCAAAATTTTTGAAACAACAACAATATTCATTTATTCGGAAAGATAATGTTAGTTCTACACCACAAATGACTACAGTCTACACAATGGATAGGCACGTACAAGTAGGTATAAGCAGCGCACTGAGATTCACATGCCTTTGTACAAAATGTAGGTGAGGTCAGTAGTCGGCTCTATATTCTCACAATCTCTGAAATTTCTACTGATTTGGTTGCGTGGCTTAGCATGTGGCGCCAAGTATATTTTTCTATTTCTTCGCTCACACTTGGCTGCCATCCAGATTCGAAACTATTGGTATGAGCGATTGTCATGATAACTTCATCACACTTATGTATTGTATATACATTATTTACTGGATTGCTGTCAGATTGTTTGTCGAGTACTGAGACGGAATTACAAAGCATGGTCAATATCAAGTTTAAATAGACATGCGATAGATGCGAAATGTTGATTGAAAATGTTAACTGATAACTAATTCTTTGCAAATAATAATATGGTTAATGGTTAACCTTGAAGAGCGTCTGAATTTACAGCACAACTGACGTTTTTTCAATTGCCAGGAAAATTGTTTTGCTTTCAACGTTACATCTGTCTGTAGTAAAACCTATTGTTCGTAGATCATATAGCAACTGTCTGAGAAAACGCCCCCCTTTCTAAGCCGCTGCTCATATCGGGCACATATAGATTCACAAAGTGACTCGTATGTCCCCAAGAGACACGTAAGGTCGTCGATCTGGCCTGCACTAGACTACAAGGTGCTATAGCAGCGACACGGGTCATTGAGCCTAGTAACCCGTTGCTTTTATATTACTTTTATCGATTCGAACCTAATTAGATTTGAGGTTGCAGCGACGCAACTACTAAAACTAGACTTTAAACTTTCGCGATTTTCATACATTATGAGTATAAGATTCGTGTGTTAATCGCGTAAATATACAACATACCTTAACGGTTATGTGCTTGACGTTTTGACGCCTCTGTAGGCTGTCGTGGTCACAAGCGAACTAAAGCAACCAGTTGATTCTAAACACTAAACGAAGTAAAAATCTGCCGCCGCCGTGCCGGCAGAAAAAAATATCCAAGGGGTTCAGCCTTAAGTTTTTCATGTAGATTAGTGCCACGCCACATAATTAAAAATTTTAACTAATAACTATCTGGCGCGAATTACAAAAAGTTATATTTAGATCCGTTTAGCGTTTAGGATTGTGAAAAACCCACCTTTTCCTAATTAATCGAAAGAGAACACTTATATTCAAAATTTTCTCAATAGTTATTCAACAAAACCTTATTACCTATGTATTGTGTATAGCCTGCTATCGCAAGGTTTCCATTGGAGTCTGTAAATTAAAATTTAAAAAGCTTGAAAATTCTGATTTACAGAAACCAATGGAAACATTACGATGGCAGCATACACAATACATTGATATTAAGGTTCTGTCGAAAAACTATTCAGCAAATTTTGAATTTATATTTTTATAAGGCGGGTTTTTCACAATCCAGCTGCTAAACGGCTTTTAACAACTCCAGACTCGGAGGATCCATCGGTAAATTTACTTGAAATTCATTATAGGTATTATGTTGATCCTAGGGGTGTAAGTGCACCACCTGGCACCCCCCTGTCGGCACCTATCTATGGTAATATTTGGTAATTGCAGATAAAGCTGTCGTGAAATAGAATTACTTAAAGTAATAGAAACAATGCTTAATGCAACATACGGTCTACCTATGGTCTACATCAGGGGTCGGCAACCTTATGCTAAAGCCGGGCCACATATGTTGCCAGAGTATCAGTGCGGGCCGCACTTATATTTATATGTTCGGGCATGTATTTTTAATATTTGAAATAAAACGCATATATATTCATACAATTATGTCTTTTTTAATTGAACTACTATACTAACATAAAAGTAAGAACTAGTGAGATTTTTGAGGCTGCATTTGACTTGCAAGTTTTTTAACGTCTGCTTTCATTTTAGTAGTATACACGCGCAGTATCGCGTCTAAATGTTCATCCGTTAACCGCGAACAATTCTTATTTTTGCGGTAGTTGAGAATTGAAAAAGTCTGCTCACACAAATATGTACTACCAAACATAGTTATTATCTGCTGAGCAAACTTTTTCAATTCTTTGAAGTTTTCAGAACTCAAACCTCCGTAGAACTGTATCAAGTCAGTGCTTTCCTTAAATGCCGTTTTAAGTGTGCTATTACTTTGCAAATCTACTATGTTCATTTGCAAATTGCTTGGTACCTCACTAATATCAATTGCAAAAGGGTTTTGGAATATTTCCATGTTAAGGGAGCTCTTTTTAAAGTCGGTGAATCGATTTACAAACTCAATTTGTAGTTGTGTTAACACGTTTCTCATTGTAATATTTTGCCACACAAAATTATCTCCAGCTTCTTCCACGGCTTTCTTGCAATTAGGAAAATGGTCAAGCTTTTTTTCATCAATATGCTTGATAAACAGTTTCAGTTTCATTTCAAATGACTTTACATCTGTATACATATCGCAAATCAATTTATTTTTTCCCTGCAAGCGTTTGTTGAGCTGATTCAGTTCCTTAGTCAAATCAGTCAAAAAACCAAGATCGATAATCCACTGTTTGTTAGTAAGCTCTTCTACTGGCTTTCCTTTCATCTCCATGAAGTTGCCAATTTCTTTCCTCAAATCAAAAAACCGTTCCAAAACGGCACCTCGACTGAGCCACCTCACTTCACAGTAGTAAACCACGTCACCATGTTCAGCTTCCAGATCTTCCAAAAACTTTTGGAACTGACGGTGTGTGAGCCCATTTCTTCTTATAAAATTAACAGTGGATGTTACAGTATCCATTATTTCTTTCCAGGATATAACTTTGGAGCACAATGCCTCTTGATGGACAATACAGTGAAAAATCAATGGCACAGTAGATCCAGAATCTTTCACTTTGCTGATGATTCTCCCAACAACACCTTTGTTTTGACCGCTCATGTTCTTGCCTCCATCGGTAGTGACACTTGTTAACTTTTCCCAGCTTAATTGCAATGAATCCAGAGCTTGTTCCACATGCTGAAATAAATCTTCTCCCGTAGTTGTACCTTTCAAACTGCAAATTTTCACAAGCTCTTCGTAAACAGTAAAGTTTTCGTCAATGCCGCGTACAAATATGAGTAGCTGTGCTGTATCCGACACGTCCGTACTTTCATCCATCGCTAAAGAGAAGCAGTCGAAAGACTGCGCCTTATCCCTGAGTTGTTCACACAAATTAGCACCCAAGTCTTCAGTACGTCGGGTGCAAGTTGTTGCAGAGAGACTAAGACTTTCAAACATTTTTTTCTGCTCTGGGCATATTTCTTCTGCGATAGCTAAGACACACTCTTTTACTAATTCACTATCGGTAAACGGACGTCCACTTTTTGCAAGAATCTCTGCTACCCTGTAACTGGCCCGAACATTCGATTCGCTGTTGTCTGCCACAACCTTAAATATGTTTTGTTGATTTTGTAATGACGATTTCAAAGTGGAAATTTTCCTTTTCCGTATTTCTCCTTCAAGACAGTCAAATTTAGTTTTGTGCTCAGTGTCGTAATGTCGCTTCAGGTTATATTCCTTTACTACAGAAATACTCTTTTGACAAATCAAGCATAACGGTTTTCCTTTAAACTCGATAAAAAAGTATAATTCTGTCCATAATTCGTTAAAAACTCTTTTTTCTTCTTCTATCTTCCTTTTTCTTGAAGCCATGTTTATATAATTATTCTGTAACAATAATGAAAAAAATTAAATTCGTTGTAAAATTATATGTTCCAGTTAGCACCTACAAATTCAACTCCACATTCAAATAATAATTAAAACATGACACACTCGTAACTAACTTCATGTCATGTAACTACTATCCCCGTCCTTATAACATTTACCCATCAATCTGAAGGTTCACATTAACAAGCAGTAAATAAAATAAAACAAAATGCTCGCGAGTGCATACAACTTACCTCATACGTCGTGCGTGAGAAGCTATCAGCGAAGGGAAGAAAGGTGAAACGAAACGCATAGCTAGCAACCAGATGAGACGTGAGTTTCCGGCGAATTTCCACAACCGAATGTGGCGAGAGCCTCGCGCGGCTGTGATTTTAACTAAAACCGGTCGCTTTGAATTTTTTCGCCGCCGCACACCTGCGTCTAATCAAAGACTGCCGCCCCGCCTATTGTCTCAAAGGAGCCGCCCGCCGCAGCACGTGCGGCGGATAAACGCAAAAGAAATTGCCAAGAATTGAATAAGTACAGCAAATATTTATTTTCGGTAGAAACAATACATAACATCACAGTCTTGATAAACAGTTCTTAAGAAATGAAATAGAGGTACATTTTTATCACCCCGCGTGGGAGCGAGCTTTCAAGAATACTCTCATGGCCCAGCAGCATGGCCGTATAAATTCTAGTGAATTTATATGGCCTTTTGCTTCGGTATTTTTTTCTTACGGACCTCAGGCTTGCGGGCCGCACCGAGATAGTCTACGGGCCGCATGCGGCCCGCGGGCCGCCGGTTGCCGACCCCTGGTCTACATAATCCAACCAACTCTTATATTACTCGTAAGTCGTAGATTTTGTTTGCCATAAAAACGTTGTCCAATAATGTCAAACCGACAATGATATTATGATGGTTTATTTACCGATGGATGTTTTTTTTTTGAAATTTATATTTTCGTTTCTGCAAACAAATGTCATGTTTTCGCAAACCGGTAAAATGTTAATCTTTTAGGCAATAAAACTGTCAAGAGCATTATGTTCTGTTGTTTTTGGACAAAGCTGTTGACGGTTTCTTAATATTTTTAAAACATAAATTGGCTAAAGTCAAGTAAACAAAATGAATGTGTAAATAAATTATACAAAATACTTTAGCTAATGATGCCCCATTAACTGGAGGGATTTTGGTTTGGTTGTGTCGCTTTAAGCTGCGTTCCTAAACGCTGGGGTAAAGGTAAAATTTAACAGTCCGTTCCACAACCACCCGAGTGAAAACGAACAGCTCGCAGTCGTTCATAAACCTTGTCAGATATGCAAAATTCACTTTTGACAGTTACATTTTAGGATCCGTAAATTCAGGGGTAAATTTTCACTTTGACATTTGTCATTATTACGCGCCATGATTTGTTTTCTGGGTTATATATTTCTTTGGAATGACTTGTAAAGCCATTTAATTACGGTAATAACGACACATAAACAAAGAAATATCCTTTGCCACGTAAATAAACTGCCTTTACAAAGTAGCCGATCCAAAACGATTAGTAAATAGATGCCGTCTCAGTCTTATCTCTTTCACTTTCACGAAACTTTACATTTACCCAGGCGTATTGGAACGCTAGCTTAGTGTTGAGAATAACGCTTTGATTTGCGTACGTACTTATAAGTACTTATATAGCTACCTACATTACCTTAAAATTATCCTACAATAATTTTGATTTGCTACAATAATTCCAATCTGTCTTTCTTTTAGTTGTTGTAGTAGGTCTTTGCCTTGTTTTCGGCTCATTGCACTCTTATCATATCAGATAAAAATTTTATTACGAGGGACACAAGTTTGGCAACATTCGATTTCGTCATAGTCGTATGTTGACACTACATATCTATAGAAGGTTAAACAAGCTACCTCATACATTTGTTAACAGAATAACAAAGACACAATTATTGTTTATTGATTTTGTATTAATAAATATTGTAATTTATTATAATAATAATATTTTGGAGTTATTAATTGTACGCGTACAGACGCCTCCTGTTAAGGGGCTGCACAATGCTAAAATGCAGTCCTCCTCTAACGCTTTTGTTTTTTAATTGTCTATCCTGTTCTGAACAGATACCGCGCACGCAAAAATTCAGTTATTTTGAAATCGCGGCTACATTAGGGCATTAACTACAACTTTTTTATGTAATAAATATGTTTTTTTCTGGTTAGTATCTGTTTGTGTTGGTTTCGTCTCAATCGGTTTTGAAATATGGAAACTGAATCGCTTTTTTTGTGAAATTAAATGTTTAAATGTAATATAATCAATAGAAGATTGAAAGTCTTAAGCCAAAAAACACGCGATATTTTTTTCAACATTTTACCATCTACATTGACGGAACTGAATCCAATACAAAACTGATGTTTAGCATGGTGGACCCCTTAAACCTGTCTATTTGTACACGATTTTAATGTCCATAACGTGACGCCGCAAATATTACTGCCAATAGGTTACAACGTTCACTAAAGCTTTGAAAACTGAAAAGTAGCAAGACTTTTTTTTTAATCTTCACTTTTATGCTGGTTTACTCTATACTTGGCCTACATATTACGTTTTCCAATGACCCTTATTTGTTATATCGAAGCTGTTTAGAAGACTGCATTGTATACATTATGCTAATGGTGTTGATAAGTTAAATATCCGATTATAACCGGTTCTTAATGTTTCTGCGTATTTCAAACACGTTTTCGGATAGAAGTACCTATATTTAGAGTAAACTCGTTTCAATGTTCGTTATTATCTATACCCGCTATAAATTATCCGCTAGGAACTTTGTCTTTTTGCTTCCTTTCAGCTTATCGGTGAACCGGAATCTGATGGTATTAAATAAAATTAAATTAAATTTGACATGGCCTCGACTCCAATGACTACTTGCTTGTTGCATTTTCATTGTGTTAAATACCATGGTGCCAGACTTTTAACATTAATTTAGGTAAATTAATAATACAATACAATATTCTTTATTGCACACCAAAAAACAGAAATAAGAACAGTTTTATAATAGTAGTAGGGTACAATTGCCGGTCTTATCACTAAAAGCGATCTTTTCCAGACAACCTTTATAATATTTATTTATCTTATTTATTATTATTTATTTAGGTTAATCTATAAGATTGACCTGAGTCTCGGCTGCGATTTATTGTTTTAGCGATTAATAGTTTTAATCATACATAACTAAAGGTAGTAATCTAAATACAGGTCGCGGCAGTAAATAATGCACATCGTATCGTAGTGTCTTCTCTGTTGCACGAAGCACTAACAGTCCGGTGACAGAGACGACGCTCTACAAAGCCGAAGATAGCCGATGTGTATTATTTTCTGCCGGGTACTGTGCATATTATTAAAATGCATTACAAACTAGCAAAGATCAATTATTGCACAGTCGGTAGCGCACTTGTCGCAAGAGGTCGCAGGTTCGAATCCTGGCACGACGAATTTACTCAAAATATTTTTTTACTTGAAATTTGTTACTAATTGATATTTTCAAGTATCCAAAGCGATCGATGTAGCTATAAAACATAATAATCAAATAATATTTTTCAAGTATCTAAAAAGTACGTTTTAATATAACAATTATCGAAAATGTTTTACCTTATGTACCGTCAGATTCTGTAATCTTGTAATTTTATTTTGGGATAGTAATATTTTTTTATATTGCACCCATACCAAACCAGGGGCTCTACCGCGTAATTCTCATTTGTATCAACTTCAAGCAAATGCATGCGAAATTCAACGCGTGCAAAAGAGATGGCATGTTAGGCGGGCGTCGTCGCACGCACGTCTAATTTCAATCTCAAGTTGATGTTGATGAAAATGAGAATTACGCGGTAGACCCACAGGACCAAGACAAACCAAACATGGTTTCATGGTACTGAACGATGTTAAAATATTGTACTTGTAACTGAAAAAAAAAAAAAAAATAATAAAAATAAAAAAACCCAGCAAAACTCAGATATCTCAGTTGATCTGAATATGAGCAACAATGCGTTTCAGGTGGGCGGTCACACGAGGCTTCTTGTATTGAACGAGAGCACGGTCATCAAACCGCTCAATATTCGCGAGTTGCATTTCTACCAGAACATTCCCGAGGATATCAAAAGCTTCGTCCCTCGCTATAAAGGTGAGCATCTCTATTTCTATAATGATAACGTTTAATTTTGCTCGCTTTTACGTTTCGCTGAATGCATATTCATTCATTGCATACCAACAATTTTTTTTTAATTATCTTAATAATAAAACTTAATGTTCGTTTGTATTGGTCTTCAACTGTGTTTTTGTTTTATCTAATTACATTTTGGAGCACTAAGGAAATATTGTCTTTTGAAAGACAAGCCGCAAATTATATTTCAATAATTTTCATGTCGGCCTCACGCACATACAAGCTTGGGCTATTTTTAATAAAATCGATATAGATAATCTCCTGCGTCACAAAGATTATATCGTTAATGTTATTGTGAACGTAACCTTATCTAGTATTGTTGGATTAGCCTATTGAAAATATGAAATTTGCTTTTCCCTAGTGCTCGTTGTACCTTAATCATCAATGTCAATGATATATGTGGGTGAAAGAGACGAAAGAATGATGATTAAAAAGCAAACTCATCAACCGCATAGGAAGGCAACAATCAGTTCAGCAGTAACGTGGTTAAAGATTAAAATAAACTTGATTTGCTATGAAGTATCCACTGTAAAGTGAAATCGTTTTAACATCATTATTCATTCACCACACGCAGAATTTAACAACTACGAGGGACATGGCTACCTTTTGTACACTTTGTAAGTTTTTTATTTTGTAGTATATATCCGGATTCGGTAATGTTGTTACATTGTGCGTGATATTACAAAGTGTTACGAGGACATAATGGTGATATTTTATTAGGTAGAGATTTTGCTCTACATTCTTTAGCCTTGTTGCACCAACGAATACCACCTTCATCGGCTTTTTTACATAAAATGCAATTAAACCCAATCACTAATTGGTGCAGCTAGGTTAATAAGGTTCAATATCTGTAATACTTGTGAATGCACTAAGAGAATTCGGACCTGGCTTTCTATTCTAGTATTTTGCCAACGCACATCGAGCTGCGTTCCAATTTTAACCACGAGCGTGCTGTAAATCAAGTCGCGTTTGATTTCCTATTAAGGTTGATGCAAAAGAACGCGTTCCCAAATGAAAAACATTGTTTTTCTTATTTTTGACAAAAAAAATGTTAAACAAATGTTATTTATGGAATCTGGCGACCATAGTTTAATGTTAATTTGACTTTTCTAGGAAAGTTATGTTATATATAATCTTACGCAACAACTATGAACACACTTTAAAGTTGTTGTGCATGTCATTTCAAAAAGTCCATAAATAACATTAATTTAATACTTTTTTTAGTAAATAAGAAAAACAATCATAAGTTGTGCGTTTGGGCACCTTAAAGTCGTATTTGGAATGCGGTTGGTGGGTTTGCGCTTGCCTGGGACGGACGATGCGCGGGTGTGAACGGGTTGAGCGGGGGTGAGGAACACAATATTAGTTTCCTTGTTGTCGCAAGGGCTCCGGCGCGGAGGCTGGCGCAGCGACGTCGGCCGCGACGACCGATCGCCCCAAATAGCGCCCTAGCGGTAATTTTACATTTTGGGTTTGTAAATCTTTACTTAAACTACACACATCCACCTTCACACACAACAACAACACTACACGTTATTGTCACACGCTACATTCTCAATCAGAAACATACAGAACAAACATTTTAACAGCAGATAAACAAACCCTATTCCAAGAAACCCTGAAAACTTAATCTTAATTTCTCATCTAAATTAACTCTATCGGCACTATAGTAAGTTACTGCATTTGATTTAGATAGTAGATTTCACTGAGCTCTCTTGATGTCCTAACATTTTACGTCTGGGTTCGAAACCTTTGAGTTTCTTGAATATCTTCTATCACTTTCATTTCATACAATATGGAGCCTATGAAAGTAAATATTCTGGAATGATACGTGTAGTGTTCAGAGCTTCAGACTTATGAAGAAGCGGTTTGTTCCAGGCGTGATGCAGGCGTCAAGCGCGGGAGGCAGCAAGCCGGATAAGCGGTACTCGCCATGTTTCCGCGAGGAGAACGGCCGCAAGTCGTCGCTCGGCGGCAAGCGCAAGCGCGACGATGTATTCAAGTGCGTATTCCACGATGCGAGGCGCTCGCTCCACCCTTGACAACTGTCATGTGTCCTTTATCATATTTCAGAAGCTCTCGCAGCCGCGCCGGCATGACAGCCATTAATTCATACCTTACATGACATTACCCACTAACGCGAGCATGTGATGCATGTTCAACGGGCCGACGTCACGCGTCGACACGTGGTAATTCTTTTATGACAATATACAAACAGATTGCAGCAACTCTGTGTTTCAATTGCCTCCTATATTTAATACGGTATTTAAACTTTTGTGTCTTGTCGGAGTAATCTACAGCGTTCACTTTTCCTCTTGCAGATTTAAGGTGCATCGAAATGGCAATGCGAACGAGGTTATCAAGAGCATTGCCCACATGGACAATTCTAATAAGCAATGTAAGGTTCAGTTTATCTTTTATGCTTCATTCTCTTCCAAAATGGGCAGGTATTTGTGACATTTTCATGTTTGTTCTCAGATTTCCTGATGATGGAGAACATAACGTC
Organism: Ypsolopha sequella; assembly: GCA_934047225.1. NCBI lineage: Eukaryota > Metazoa > Arthropoda > Insecta > Lepidoptera > Ypsolophidae > Ypsolopha > Ypsolopha sequella. The sequence continues at coordinate 20,057,158 of OW203996.1, forward strand.
ATCGTACCGTCGCCCGTGCGTGCTCGATCTCAAGATGGGTACCCGGCAGCACGGCGACGACGCCAGCGCAGAGAAGAGAACCAAGCAGATCGCCAAGTGTAAGGCGAGCACTTCTGGCTCCTTGGGCGTGAGACTATGTGGCATGCAGGTGAGTCATCCCCATCTGTCATTTACATTCTTCATTTTCCATCTTCATCTTCACCATCACCTTACGATGGACGTTTTTGATGAACATTCTCCTTTTTTTATTGCTGTTCATAATGGTTCTGCGTTAAAGTTTTTTAACATGGTATTACAAGCTTAGGTTTAGTTGCTGTCAAAACTAAAATTTCCAGATTGCAAAATAGTACAACTTGCAAGGCATTGCAAGCCTTTAAAATCAGCTTTATTATCTCCAGTCTTCTATTGACCAGAAATCCTGATGAAATTACATATCGATGAACTAACCACAGTTTTTTTGTCTTCTCAGGTGTTCGCATCTGAGACAGGCGCGTGCGTCCGCCGCGACAAGTACTGGGGCCGCTCGCTTTCGGAGACCGGACTGCGCGACGCGCTGCGCGGGTTCTTCGCGGGTGGCTCCACGGGGACGGCCGCGGGAAGCGGGGGGCTGCGCACGCGCGTCGTCCGCAAGGTGCTGCGGGATCTTGACGCGTTGAGGCGGGCCATCGCTAAGCAAACCAACTACCGATTTTATTCTTGGTGAGTTTCTTTGACTTTTTTTATCCCGTTGTAATTCTCAGACTAGTGTGGTCGTACCAACCGCTAGTCACCCCTTACAGCGGTGTCTAAAACATTCAGAAGTAAGTTATATTATAACATAATCTTATAAAAAGTGGATGAGCGCGCTTTCCGACATACATATTTAGAAGAGATGAATTTTAAGGCGATATGCGAAAAAATACGGGTGTTTCTTTTCTGTGTATTTCATGAAATAGACGGAAAAAATTTCAATAAATTTCTGGTATATGCATTTTGACTATATAATCTAGGGTTTTGAAATTGTAAAACATGTTTGGATAAATTTTCCTCGATAGAAATAATTGTTGAAATGAGGTCTTCAAACACACTTTTTCTCCTCGTTTGACGAATAGCAACCATATACAGAACTCAAACATATTTTATTAGGTGTGTTTCAACAATATCTAGAGATTTGATATTTGAAATTTTGCTAGCTATTTTATAAAACTATAAAACTAACATTTTTTGCTTTCGCCCTGAATCCGCCCCTCTCGCACAGAGCGTGTTTTCGCTTGGAGTGGCAGTGACAAAAATAAAATTCGCATAGCCTCTTAAAACGAGCATTTTATTACGTGTTCATTGGTGCCGCAACCAGGATATTTCATTACCACCGAGTTAAACCTTAATTTAGTATTTTCTTTGTTTCAGTTCGCTACTAATAGTGTATGAGGGTGATGTCCCATGCATACAAGTAACAGACGAGGCGACAGGCAACTCCGCGTCCGGCTACGATGGCGACGCATCGAGTAGCTCCAACGACATAGCGCCCTCTCGAGGACACTTCGACATGTCCACTCTACACGACGAGATATCCACCGACTCGGTCAGCGAGCCGCCTCCGAGGCGGCACAGAGAGCCCTTCCACCATCACTCGGAGGAGACCATGGGAGGGTACGAGGACGGGGAAGTGCCGTCCCGCTCGCCACGCCGACAGCCACCGAGCCCGGAGTCGGCGGACAGCTGGATGGCGTACTCGTCGACATCGAGCGAGTCGTGGCGAGGGGAGGGCGAGACGACGGAGGCGGTCGGGGTCGAGGGGAAGCGCGCGAGGACTCGGGCACAGTCGGACGCGGGTACATCGGGCCCTTGGGAGCCGCCGCAACCGCCGCCCGACGAGCGCGTCGACATCCGCATGATTGACTTCGCGCACACGGCATACGCTGGCGCGGCCGCCGAGTCGCCACTCGCCACTGCCGCCCCGCACCACGGCCCCGACTGCGGGTTCCTCACCGGCGTCGACAGTCTCAAACGTCTCCTAACTGAGATACTGCCTCCTAATCCTTACAGTTAATGAGGCTTCCCCGCATGAACGAGACATTCGTCTATTACAAACTTAAAAAAATACCTTTCGGACGAAATCTGAGAGAACTGTGATGATCCGTGTGAATAGTGAATGAAGGAGTCTTGGACCCGGAGTGTAAATTGTCCGGTGACGGGTCACATATTGTCACGGTCGCTGCGCCCTAAGGATTTACGCGGTAGAAGTACATTTTAGGTCACCGATGGTGAACTTTGGTGTTGTTAATATTAAAATGAAACTATATTTTCCTCAAAACAAGTTTTAAACCGTTCGACTGATGTAATTATATTAAATGTAGGAGTAATATTTAATATTACTGTGTGATTACATAAAAGGACTCACGCAGGGTATTTTTGTATTATTTGTGCCCACCACAGACACATACGTATGTACGTTTAGTAATATATCGATCTTCCTATCTTTTATGTAACTGCATAGTAATTTATCGCACTTAGTGAATGTTGGCGGTACAAACAAAGTTATTAGTATATATTATTTGATGTGGGACCCAGTAGCTATACTTAAAACATACGTTTAAGTATTACTATTAATTTATTCCATATTGGTGTCGAATCGGCGCAACGCAACTGACAAGACTAACCTTATTTTGAGCGTCCCGTCTTTGTCTTTTCGATACAGAAAGAAAAGGACAGAACACTTAAATTACGTTTACTCCTGTCAAATAAGTCAAATTGTGTTGCGCCGAATCGGTGTTATTGACGTGCTTTTGATATGTTTAAAGTATAAACGAATTCAAAAGTTATTGGTCGCTTCGTAGCGGATTGAATAGTAAATTGTGATTTTAATTTCGTAATTTAGTAGACATTCCTCTGCTAATTTAGTTCCATAAACTGTTTTCAGTTGTAAATTGTGACATGTCTACATATACTATGTTCTACATAATACGCTGCCCCCCTTCTTTATTAGCATTTAGTATCCAAACATAAATATCCACAGCATGATGTTCCCGTGTGAATTCCACGCTTTTACAGAGATTCTACTAATAAATAATTATTAACCGTGAAATCCCAGTAAATGAAGCCAAAGTAAACTAACATAAAATTGTATACTACATACAGAACAACAAAAAAAAAGTTACGTTAAATTATATTTTGCCTGTTTTCTGTCGATATGAAAGTTAAAAAGAATAATTTTCTGTATTTTTGTGAGGAATATTTAGTTTATAACATAGCAAAGAGAATGAGATAGAAGAAATATTGCCAACAGTATTATCAATTGTTTAGTTATTTGAATGAATCTGTTATGAAATTTTTTCGCTAGCATAACAGGTTAAAGTCTGGTCTAAAATAAAGTAATTTTTAAGAAAGTATTCATTTTTCAATGAAAATTTGTATGTATGTGTCCGTATATTTCATATGATCAAACTTTTAGCTTGGTATGCGCAGGGAAACAACTTATCAATTTATTTGCTTGCTTTTACACTGATGTAAGCAAGTTAAAATCTTTTCTATCTAAAAGGCTAGTGTTTGCACGAACATGGTAGATCGATGTCTGACCATAGACTTAGCCAACATTCCTTCGTGCTACATTCGTCATCCTTTGTTCTTTTATTTTTCTATTAGTGGGATATGAAAAGTACCTGGTTTAATTAGGATGCTAGGTTGTATTGCAAATTATCATTTATGTCTGTTATTTTGAATAACTGTATGACACTATTTTGTTAAATAAATTTTAGGTATTACAAAACTGGTTTCACTTCCAATAACCTTTTTCTATTTTATATCAGTGGGTCTAGCATAGCAGACCATATCGAACTTTAACCGCTCGATACAACATATTGTCTAAATATAATATAAATATATCATGTCTATCCCTCTCGAGTTAGATCAACAGTGATAGAGAGCACTGTATCACGCGCTATCGAGTTCGATATAGTTTGCTATGCTAGACTAGCAGGACTAGCTGTAGCAACAAATGTTTCTAAGAGTGGGAAGATACATACATAAATATAATCAACAAAGAGAGAGAGCATTGCATCACGCGCTATCGAGCTCGATATGGTTTACTATGCTAGACCAGCCCCCCTATTCTGTATCTTAGGTTGCCAACTGGACAGGGTGCCTATCGTCAAAAACATAGATAAAGACTGAACTTTTAAAATTGCCTTTAGAGGGTGTTAAACTATTAACGAACTATGACGTCACTTCAAATTGCGAACATATCCTTAGACAGTCTAAATTCGATAGTATATCTATGTTTTTGATGATAGGCACCCAGTCCAGTTGGCAACTAGAGATACATAATAGGCCCGCTGCAGTAATCATGGAAAATTTTCACCTTATCGTAGAGTGAAAAATAATCAAGTAGAGGGCTGTGATGTTAGCATGGGCTATGATGAAACCGGGGTAAACATGATTCCGCTGGATTTCTAACGTGGCATTCTCTCGAATTAGCAATTGTCATATATATCAATAATATTAGATCAAAGGTCATTCGAAAAAGTGCCACATTCTTCGTTCGTAAGGGTAAAAAGGCAGTGATTATATCTACGGTAAGAATAATTAGAGTGAAGGTGGCAAAAGACCTTAGCGTACGCTTTACATCAAATCTCTCGTTACGAGACCATATAAAGAAAGCTTTCAGAACGCTTGGCTTGGTGCTTTGGCAAGCTCTTAGCTCAGGGTTTCGACAGTATTGGCGCAGTAAAGGCCTTATACAATGCACTTGTACTGAGCAAATTGGAATGTTACGCGGTTGTTTGGGCTTCACAGTTCACATGAAACGTGTCCGTTACACCAGCGGCATGTTGTCGCTTTTCAGGATTTCAGCTTGACAGATAATTAGTACCTCAGCTCGTATAATTGTGCCTTTAAAATTAGTGCCTCCAGCCGATCCAAATATATTAAAGAAAAACAGATTCCGCTGTAGTAACGTTACCTCAGCGGCATGTTTTTTTACCGGTGTTTGTAGCTCAATAAAAACTAGCTACTTAGATAGATATAATTACTGCCTAATTGTGCCTATAAAATAAAATTGGTACCTCTTTTGTAGTTTCAGAGTTATTCAAATGCCGCTGGGGTAACGTTTAGTGAATTGCTGTATCTCATAAACGGCATGACATACAACTACGATTTTTTTTTCCAAGGTGAGTCTTAATTAGTTCAGAATTAGTGCATATTTATTTTTTCTATAATCGACACCATTGGAAAATTAGATTTTTTGTTAAAAAAACATGCCGCTGGGGTAACATTACTCCAGCGGAATCTGTTTTTCTTGAATATCTTTGGATCGGCTGGAGGCACTAATTTTAAATTTCGGGCACAATTACACTAATTATTATATCCTGAAAAGCGACAACATGCCGCTGGCGTAACGCATACATTTTCAACCACCCCATAAGTCATTCCTGTTGGAGCTACGAAGTTGAAATTCTGCATGCATGTTAAGGTCCCCGAACCTACCTAAAATCCAAAATTTCATAAATAAAACTTTAATAGAGCTTGAGATATACGAGGGGCATGCCAAAAGAAATTAGATACTCAAAAATTATAAAATTTATTCTTTATTACAAGTATCGATCTTTTCGAAGTATTCACCCTGAGCACGTATACACTTTTTCATACGTCTGAACTAATTGGAAAATACCAATGACCACTCTTCTTTAGACACCTCAGAAACCTCGAAAATATAGGCAGCCAGTGCATCTTCTTTGCTTTAAAACTTCTTCCCCTTTATTTTTTTCTTTGATTTTTGGAAACAGGTAAAATCACAAGGTGCTAGGTCAGGGGAATATGGTGAGTGAGGGAGGGTTGACGCATTTTTTGAGCCGAAAAAGTCAAGTGTTTTGGCAGACGTGTGCAACGCCGCATTGTCGTGGTGCCTGAGAAGGCGTCGGATTCCTGACTTCGGTCGCTTGTCACACCAAGCTGATATGGGTCCCTGAAGTTGTAGTGCACTTATAGATATATGATAATTAAATGTGCTTATAATATTGTACACATTTTGTACAATTATGTACAGCAAAAAAATAATTTTGTATCCCTCTAATTACGTCAAAGTTTTCATTTGAAGTTTTGTAAAAAAGTGCACTACAACTTGACCCTGGAGTGCACTATCTCTGAAAATGAAAACTTTTTATACATTCGCGTACTTTGAATTTTGTACAATTATGTACAACCAAAAAATAATTTTGTATCATTCAAATTGCCCCGAAAAATTTGATTCAAAGTTTGTTAAAAAAGTGCACACCAACTTGAGGCTTTTTCAAAACTATATATTTGGGGTAGTTATGACCCGTTTTAGAAAGGCCTAATTATGTACATTTTTGTACAAATTTTGTATCTCCGAGAAAATGTATAGTTTTCTGGCAAATTCATTATTCATGGATAAAGATAGTGGAACTGATATACCACATATACTTTTGTATTCGCTAAGATATTAGTAATACCTGTATATTGGATTCTGATATGCTAATATCACAATTAAGAGTTGCAATATAAGCGTCCGTACATTTAGACCATAACTATCTTATCCGTTCGGTTGTGCTTTATTGTTGACGATGTAAGGACCATTTTGTATTGCATTTATATCATGTCGTCCAGGGAGTGGAATTTTTCAAATACAACAAAACTATGTACTTCTAGCTAGAGTCTTTTAGTTTTCATTACTGTGTATTTACATTTATTATTATAGTTCGCAAAAAATGATTTACACGAATGAATGTAAAATAAAAAGGAGGGCTTATCTATTGTGTTCATCAGTGGCGTGCACAGAACTTTTTGCTGGAAAAGCATACAATTAGTCAAGAACAACAATAAAAAAAATATAAAAAAAATTTAATATCACTTTGAAAAAAAAAAGTTTGTATAGGAAATTTTCACTCTAGGGTAGACATTGTCTACCCTGGCGTCATACAAAATTATTTTTTTCAAAGTGATATTTAAATTTTTTCATATTTTTTTATTGTTGTTCTTGACTAATTGTTTGCTTTTCCAGCAAAAAGTTCTGTGCACGCCACTGGTGTTCATATAGTGTTACAATAAGGTCATAAAAACAGAAGTCCTGTTTTAACAAAAAACATGAATTGGGTACGATTTATGAATGGCACGTTCCTGGCCGGGCCCACTTGGTGTTTTTTTTCTGTTGTGCAAATAATTTGTTTTGAACTATGCTATTTTGTTTTAATACATTATTATGGTTTATCACATGGTGTCCATTTTTCGAATACCAAAAAAAAGTATGACTATGAATAACTTCTCGGCTCTTTAAGTTTTTACTACATAGTGTGTGTCTACATGTATTATTGTATGCTCAATAATAATTAGTTTTATTAATTATTATTATTATCATGATGTGTCCAATTTTCTTTTACCTTTTAAGTATTTGTATTTAACCATTAACTTTGATCAGTTTTAACCGTAAGTATATAATTATTAATAAATAAGAGATAAGATGCAATTATCTTAATTGATACTTACCTACTCTACACTTTCCCAAAAGGCGTGTGAAAATAAAATTAGTTTACATTTTTTAAAATTTACAACAGCGTAATTTGTAATTGATCTTTAAACAAAAGCAAATTTTATAGATATTTATACGGATTAACATGCAAATTTTTCGGGTCTCAATGCTCAATCGACTCAACAGCTTACGAAAAAAAAAAAAAAATACTTTAAATAATTTTAACATGTCAAAGATAAAAGTAATTAGATTGATTTATCATGAATAAAGCCTTTCGCTGTGTAATTACATTCTCTCGTTAGAAGTTTGAATAATTTATTTTTAAATACATAAATACTGATATATTATTAGTTTTTCGGAATCTTAGTAAATAATTTAGGGCCCATGATAAATATTTTCTCATTATTTAGTTTTCATTAATATCTGATTCAAACCTAACTACTTACTAATGTTTGTAAAAGTATTACGGTTTTATTTTGTTGCAGTGGTATGTTTATACTCTAAAAACTTTCTTTTCTCTCAAAACAGTTGAATCATAAGTAGTAAGAGCCCTAAACACTGCCCTTGTATGATGTGGAAACAATTAAAGAGAAAGGAGTAACGGTAATTTTAAAACAGGAGCTCCAAACTTTTTAGCCTGAGGGCCATAGTGACTCCTCTATTATGTCCCTAGGGGCAAAACCAAGATTGCATTTTTTAACACAAACTTTAAATGTCCGTGTTTCTTAATTGGTAGTTAAAATCATACACTACTAATTTGTATGACTGACCATTATTGTATATTTAGTCTACTGTCAAAATGTTTGTTGAAAACGGACAATCAAGTGGCTTCCTTAGGTTTACGCGCAATTTTTTTTTATAGGGCTAGCTGGCGATATGTAATGTTACACAATGAAAATTATTTATATAACCAAATTCATATTGAAGACTGTTACTTGTCAGTATCGAATGTTCAATGACCCTTTTTGTGAAATTCGTAAATTATTTTTTTCGTGTTATGGGAGGTCAACAATTTATTTTGAAAAATTAGCAATGTGTTATCGATCCCTGATACTCATCACTTACCAAGCCTACAGTATGAATTTGGCTGCATAAATAAATGTAAGCTCATGTATGACAATCCTTGTATTTTTGTAATTGGTCGTTAACAGCATAAACTACAAACATCTGATTATTATATTGTATATAAAAAAAAAATTGTTTACGTGAACAAACAGACAACAAAAAAAAGCACTCTTATCTGACTTATAAATGTAATTTCTTACTATTATGCATAGACTAATAAATACAAATAAATAAATACTTGTATTTATTAGTCTATGCTATTAAGTAACGTTGAAGACCAATGTAGGCTAAACCTGAGTTATGGCCTCCAGCGCCTTCTCACAGGCCAAGTTAACATAGAGATACAGCAATATATAGGCACTTTACTAAACGCAATATTATTCGGTAGATGTAGATAAGGTAATGATTTTATATAGTATTTGACATGAGTGTGAGAGTGTGAACGTTGAAATATCAGTGTGGATAATATTAATATATACATTATATGTATTATTATTTAAATATATGAGAAGATGGACACAGAAAATCGTGTAAAATAATTTACGGAGAGAAAAAAAAATTTAAGACTTTATTGACCTGTCACAATAAGAGACTCTATATTGTAGTAATTCTGGGTAAAGAGCCAATATTTTGTTGTTGTCTTACAAGCGTGACGTGTCATTGGATATAATCTCTAGTATATTATTTAACTTATTGTAGACAAATGGTCCTAGAAATGAAAAGAAACGTTGGGCAAAGGAAGTTGTACACCATTTTGCTTTAAAAACCAAGTCATTTCTTCTTTTATTTATATGCAAATCTAAGTCAAACGAGGATTTTGAATGTTGTTTAAATATTAATTGCTGAATATATAGTTGACGAATAGTAAGAACTTTACATTCGCTATACAATAACTCAGTGGGGTATCTAAAAGGCTTAAATGACATCACTTTTAATATTGATCTTTGGGCTCTCTCGAGTTTGAGTAATTTTGTCTTGCAGGCACCACCCCAGGCAAGAATACAGTAGTTAAGGATTGACTGACCAAGTAAAAGGTATACTGTTTTTAAAAGATCATGAGAGGCTATGTGACGCAAAGTCTTAAAAAGAAATATGAGTGTTCGTGCTCTGACGGTTAGAGCATCAATATGCGGTGTCCAGGTAAGTTTGTCATCTAAAAGTACTCCAAGGTATTTAATAGTCGATACCCTCGTGAGATGTATGCAAGAGCAGTATTGAGAGTAGTTCAAACTGCAAGTGTGAGCCCGAAGTGTTATATTTCTGCGTTTGTTGTTTCTGATTGAGAAAGACAAAAACTTACTTTTATTCAGTTCAGGGAAAGTAAATTTTCTTGTAACCAGCACATATATAAACGTACATTGTAGATTTTAGTGAAATTTTAGTGAGCTGCCATGCTTATCGGGCACTCTACTGTGTGGGCCAGATTTGTGGAGCGTGGGGACCGGTATTGGCCCGCGGGCCGTAGTTTGTAGACTCCTGTTTTATAACATGTTTAAATAGTAAACAATCAGAACCAAATGCAATTAAAGGTGTAATTTTGGTTGTCTTTTAGTCGGCTGGGTGCAAACTTATATTTATTTTGTTCGTTAATTTCTGTTTTGTTTGTCTGAGTATTCTGAGTGCAGTATTGCCATAACTCGTGGAAATTGAACGCCGTGGAAGTCTAAGTATAGAGAGTAAAAATAGTTAAAAGTTAAAAAGACCACTTAGAAGATGAAGAGCGCTAAGTGTTGGATTATTTCACAGTAGACTTTGAAGAAAATAAACTTGCAAATGTTCTATTTGCAAATTACCCAAATGAATGAATGCCGGGTTCATAAAATAACTAAGCCCGTTTTTAGTAGGTTGTGGGTTGCAAATAAAAAAAATATATCTCTATCGATGTGTTTTTAACTAGTTATTAAAAATTTCGAAGTAGCATGTACTTTTGCGTATTTCAAAATATAATAATTCCATGTTTTTACAAACATAAAATCACAAAGTCCAATTGAATGAATAACTATATCCAGAGACTTTCTATCCGTCCATCCATCAGCCTAGTTCGTCCACTGCTGGACATAAGCCTTTCCAGGACTTTGCCACTCCCGACGGTCATCCTGGAAGAATTGCCCATACTCACACACGCTGGGCAGGCGGGTTGGTGATCGCGGTGCCAGAACCCTCGCAGCAGTGACGTATCAGTCTGTTCCATATAAGGCCCGGCTATAAGGGATAGATATACCGCCATCCATCGGTCCCAGGTATGGTGGGCCTCCTAGTTTGTTGCCTGAGAGCTGTCCTCTTATTGACCCCCGAATTACTTCGAGGGGATCTCCAAGTAAGATGGTGGTACCTCCACAGTCAAGTCCGGCATCAGCTCTACCACCTTGTAAAGACTCCAGAGACTTTAGAAAGAAATAACTAAGCCCTTCAAGATTTTTGTCAAGTTCTAGCTACTAGCAATATCGATAAACGAAATGTCAAAGCTGCACTTTTTTTTTCCTGGGCATAAAAGAAACTTATAATGATGTGTTTCTTTTATTCCTAAGACAATAAGTTTATTTGATGAGTAAAAATAAAATTACAAAGATATTATTTTTTTGTAAAATGGATTTAGTTATTTTATGGACTGCAGGCTATGAGCTTGAGGCGGACCGCATTAATTGCGGACCAAAAATGCTAAAAACTACTCAAAAATGCGTATGTGCACCTGAGTAGATTCTGCCACCACCAGTGAAGTGTGAGGCGGCTAACTATGAAAATTTCCAGGGTCTGTACTCCAACTTATACAAGGGATATCAATTTAATCGAAGGTTAATTAATCGTGTCTAAAAATTTTTTAATAATATCAGGCTGATTTACGTTAGTACCAACAAAGCGAACGTAGGTATTAGGGCCCTACTTGTTTTTTATCAGTTTTTTTTTGCTGATTGTACAAAATGCTCCAGGTGGCGGCCAGCAAACCCTGTTTATTTTGATGTAGTTTTTTTTCTACACAACGACGAATTGGTCACGTCTTGTTACTCGGTACGAAAGGTTACCGACTGTACGCCCATAGTCTATATATCTAGTCAAGGAGTCACTTCTGTTAAATTGAAATACAAAAATTGACGTGTCAATGAATACAAATAATTTTCGAGATGTCAGATGAAATAAATAAAATTACTAAAATTTTATTGTTTGTGAACAAACAACACTTAAGCACAAAAAAACCCAAACGAAGCTGTGAATTGAATTTTATTCGTAAAATCTAATCTTTATTGAGATTTTGAGATAAATGAGTAGAAACAATAATTTATTATTGCCTACCCAGGCGGTCAGTTACCAGTCAGTTGTTCGACAGACAAGAGTTCGGAGAACAATAAAACATCTGGACTGGTGTTTCCTAGCATCAAAGGGTCGATCGGTCGCGCTCGCACAATGTCAAAAACAAAACATTTGGCATACCATTTTTTGTCTAACCGACTTTCTCCAGAAACAAAAATACTAAATATATGCACTTGCGTATTATTATTTTTTCTAACTCCCCGACGCACATCCACTTCCGGATTCAGCCTACTAAATGTTGTCTCGCTCACTTGCATTGAATTTCAATAGTAACTAACCGATATTCTCCAACATAATATTACAGAGAGCAGCCTTAGTTCAAATAAAAATGTTGGTTTGAGACAGCAGCCGAGTATTACACAGCAAGTAATTTTATCCAAACGATATTGAAAGATGTTGAATATCGGGTCTGATGCTAAAGATGCAAGCTCATCATTTTCTACAAGTAAAAAAGATACATTAAATATTTATTTCAAGAATTTGAGTTCATTGACGAATTTGCTCGGACGCTTTACAATTCTAACTGGGATATTGGCATAGGGTTGTCATCTCCTAATTTTGAAATCCAGGATTTGAAAGCGGAAATACAATATGGTTTAACAGGACAATATGGTTTAAAAACAGAATGCAGTATAAGAGTGGTAGTTAGATTACTAATAGGTCATTAACATTAAGGTGGATGGTCTAAGGAAATTCTCATACAAACTTGTGTAATCCATAGTACGAAAGTTGTAAATAGCAAAATTAGGCTGTAAACACACTGTGTTTGTAACAAACTGATTATTCACAAGTATAAAATCAATTGAACGTGAAGAAAAAGTAACAGAACGAAATAACAATACTTCTGTCGTCGTTATTGGTTCCCTCAAGTTTGTATGAAGATTGTCTTGGACCATCCACCCTAAGCTAACAGCGACTTTAATTAAATTTTTTAAAAGTGTCAGCTGTAAAAAAAATATTACGAATCTTATCACGGACATTTAGGGCGAATTGTCTTTAAAGATTTAATTTTTGTAATCAAACTGAAAATAAAAACGAAATTTTATACGTGGATATAAAACCTAGAAAGCAACTTTTGAACAAAAAAAACAAATGGAAATAGCTATTGAAATATAGGAATTATGAACTCATGAATCTTTAAGAAAATTTCGGCAATTTCATAGTTATGACCTATTATTAATTACTCAATGAAAACAGTGCAAATGAAACTTAGCTATACCAACTACAATTTCCAATAATGTATTTTCAATTAAATTATATAAGAAATTACCATTATTATAATTAAACGGCTCCTTGTTATTAGGTAGCTTTAGTTCTTTTTAACAATTTGTTGATGAAACGTACGAAAAGCGCTTGTAGTGGTGCGCGAACTTTAAAACCCATAATGTTTACAGGATGCTTTAAAAATTCAGGACGCTACTTAAAATCTATCCAGGATACTTCAGAACACCTAAAAAACCAGGACATGTCCTGGGGAAACAGGACGTTTGGTAACCCTATATTAGCATATCAGAATCCGTTGAATTACTGGTACACGAATATATTCACTTCATATTACTAATATCTTAGCAAATATTACAAATATATCAGTTACATCTCTATCCATAACAAATGAATTTACCAGAAAACTATACATTTTCTCGGAGATATAAAATTTGTACAAAAATGTACATAATTAGGCCTTTCTAAAACGGGTCATAACTACCCCAAATATATAGTTTTGAAAAAGCCTCAAGTTGGTGTGCACTTTTTTAACAAACTTTGAATCAACTTTTTCGGGGCAATTTGAATGATACAAAATTATTTTTTGGTTGTACATAATTGTACAAAATTCAAAGTACGCGAATGTATAAAAAGTTTTCATTTTCAGAGATAGTGCACTCCAGGGTCAAGTTGTAGTGCACTTTTTTACAAAACTTCAAATGAAAACTGTGACGTAATTAGAGGGATACAAAATTATTTTTTTGCTGTACATAATTGTACAAAATGTGTACAATATTATAGGCACATTAAATTATCATATATCTATAAGTGCACTACAACTTGAAGGACCTAGCTGATATTACTGTTGGAGCACAAACTGTCACATACCATTCGGAGTTCATCGTTCTTTAATTCTCTAGCACTACAGTAGCAATATGATCCATTTTGCTGAAAAACGAGGCGACCATTTGTTTCTGTGTGCTTCGTGCACGGCGACATTTCGTTGGAGTTGGCTCATCTTCAAAGCACCATACAGTCGAATGTCACTTTGTTTCGGGATCATAGTTATAAAGCCATGTTTCATCACCAGTCAGTATATCATACACATTTTTTTTCTGGCCACCGTCGAATTTATCTATCATGAATAGGCACCAATCCAACCGACGGTCTTTGTGCTCATCGGTAAGTTTGTGCGATACCCATCTCAAACAACATTTACGGAGAGAAAGGTGGTCGTGAATTATGGTTTGCATTGATGCTGATCTAATTCCCTGTTCTCGCTCCAGCTCTACATACATAATTCGTTGGTTTTCGCAAATAAGTTTTTCGACTGCACGAACGTTTTCTTCCGTGACCGCGGTTGGCAGCCGGCCTGTCTTCGCTTCATCTTTGAGACATCCCCGTCTTCTTTTAAATTCAGCAAACCAATTAAATACTGTTGTTCGTGAGCAACCAGACTCACCAAAAGTAGTAGCCAAAAGTTCAAAACATTCTTGAGGCTTAAAACTTTTTTATAGCCATAATAAATCATAGCGCGACAATCACTTCGACTGAGCTCCATTGCTGCAAGCGAATTCCCGCCAGATTCTCGGAAAAATGATGCTCATCCAAATAAAAAAAAAAGAAATGATGTGCGTTCTATATTCAGATATATCAACAAACAACCAGCCTATAAGATGATGTATAACTTGCCAGTGTCAATCAAAGGAGTAAGGAGTATCTAACTTCTTTTGGCATGCCCCTCGTACACGTCCAAAAATAGCTATTTTTATTACTGACTAACTCACTCATAAAACCTAAAGCACTTCCAGTACAGGAAACTTAGAAACTCAACATCAGGCACAAAGGTAGATCATTGAGCGTATACAAGAAAAAATTCAGAAAATTACTATTTAATTATTGTTAAGTTAATATTAAGTGAGTACCAACTTAATTAGACGCTTGGATATATTATGGAGTTTAATAGATATATCTGACCGCTATCAATCGGAACCACTACTGAACGGATCAGGCTGAAACTTTGCACAAATGTTTCAGGTACCTAATTTTTGATAATAAGAAATTTAATACAAAAACATTAGGTACTTATAATCTAGTAGAACTCGACAAGTTTTCATAGTCAATTATTTGCATGTATGATGTAACCGTTGAAACTATAGCTGTGAAAACTTGCAGAGTTCCACATATTCAATAGAAAGGGTCATAACAAACTTTCGTAAAAAACGTTGTATATTGCCGTAGATAAACATCAGTCGCTCGGTACAAAGTGCACAACTTAACTTTGTTTTTCTTGTTAAGAAGTTAAAAGTGAAAAAGATATTGGTCTAAGACAATTCACGCCGATAGTTCAGTATAAGTTAGGTATATGAATGAACAGCTTAAAATTTAATGCACAATTAGCCATGATTTTGTCGATACAAAATTAAAACAGAATTTTTTCATTCACACAAAATCGTGACGAATTGTGCATTTTATTTCAAACTGTTAGTTTGTTTATAAACCTAACAAACATGGGTACTGACTGAACTATTGTATTGGCGTGAATTGCCACAGACTTTTTCTAACTGAAAAAATAAACGAAGTTACGTTGTGCACTTTGTACCAAACGACTGACGTTCAACCTCCATGGAACTTGGCCGAAGCCGACAATCTTGCAATGCCTTTGTACCGAACTCGTCCCCTTTTTTTCACATTTATATTTTTGGTGGGAGTTTTGGTTTAAAGTAAACTGATAAACATTTTTCAAATTATTTTAAGTAAGTAGGTAAGTCTTTTAAAATGATAATGATTATTGATTTCCTACTAGTGAAAAGTTATATTTTGGGGCCGAAATTAGCCTTTAACATTCAAAGAAACGCATGAATTTACCTTGTATTTCATCTTTTTTGGCACTTTGACTATTGGACGTGTTAAAGCATAGATCACGGTAGTGTCATAATAAAACCAATTCTGAAGGCTTTAACTTTAGTTTTAGTGCTGTCAAAGCATAAAATTTTCCAAAGAAAATTAAGCTTCTAATTGTAACTCTTAAGGACTATTTTGTATCGAAGAAAATTTAGTTTTGACAGCACTAAAACTAAAATTAAAGCCTTCAGAATCGGCTTTATTGGGGCCATAATTATAAAATAGTTTTGATTGCAATCGGAATACGTATCTATGAGGTATCTATACTATACTATAATCAATATCATTTGTTTAAAGTTTTTAACCCATTATAATAATAAGGATACTTATTCTGAGCCTGGTTATTTATCTGAGTTCTGAGCATATCACTATTGTTCCAGTGAAATAACCTTATTGTATTGTCATTATAAAAATGTGCGACCTACTTTGTAATATCGTGGTATGATTGTGATTTATAAAAAGGAGGTTTGCTGATATGATGAGATGAATAATAAACCTGGCTGGATTTAAAAGCAACTCTCGTTCGCAACAAATAAAAAAAAAAGAAAACCCGCCAACGCGACGCCAAATTTGTCCTTTAGAAAAAAAAGAGGAAAATCGGATAAAGCCAAAACTTTTTCTGAAAACTTTAAAATATTGCAAAATTGTATTAAAATGGCTGAATGTAGTGATATACAAGCGTTGGAAAAAATAAAATTAGAGGTTGATGAATCTAATATTAAAATAATTTTTTCCAGCCAATGCATAAAAGGTAAGCTACATATTTTTCACATAAAACCATAGCCCGGAGCCCCTTCGTTAGCTCTAATGCCTCTAACTGTTCATAATCATTTCATGTACAGCGCAAATATTTCTTATTGATCGTATAAGAAAAGAGACACAACGGCAAAAAGAAGCTTGCCGGTACATAAACAGCGGCAACTTAAAATTGCAAGCAGAGATAAAACATGCGGAGCTAGAACTGAACAGGTATAATTTTTAGTACAACTATCTTGGCGATCCGACATTTTTGATCTTGAAAGAAATTGCAAGTGTCTGCAACTGATTGTGATGTGACTGCATAAGGACATCACGGGATAAATTTTTGTGGGGGGGGGGGGGGGGGGGCACAAGTGCCAGACACAGACAGGTAAGGAGTGTCCCCCATAGTATTGCACTAAAGTTATCCTTGGGACAAACAAGAATAACTTAATTACATACAAGAATAACCATAAAATAAAGGCTTACCCTTCCAGCAATCGATACTACCACGCGGTAATCGACCAAATCTCGCTGAAGTGCTCGATGGCTACTGCGTGCCTATTATGTATCTCTAGTTGCCTTCTGGACTGGGTGTCTATCATCAAAAACATAGATAATACTATCGAATTCCGATTGTCTAAGGGTATGTTTGCACTTGAAGTGACAACACAGATCGTAAATAGTTCAATACCCACTATAGGCAATTTTGAAAGTTTAGTTTTTATCTATGTTTTTGACGATAGGCACCCTGTCCAGTTGGCAACCTAAGATACAGAATAGGGGGGCTGGAGGCATTTTATTGTCGGTTTGAATTTATGGTTGTTTGATCGGCTTTTCAATACCTATCTCTGCTTTACACTATGGTATTAGTGAAGTAGGAGTGAGGTGACTATATTTTAGTCACGAAATACCCGTTGTTCTAATTTTCAACGACGTTCTAGGAACACGCGTTTTTTGACATGTCCATTTCAAGGTATAAATACAATTCTAAGGTGTATAAATTGAATTATAATATTATATCAAGTTATAATTCTATTCTAAGGTATAAATGCAAAAAAAAACATATGTTATCGCTTCAATTTACGATATTTATCAAAAAAGGCGGAAAAATTGCTACCATCATAATTTAGTACAAACTTAATTTTTTTTTGATAACTAGTGTATTTGATGTGAAATTTCATCAGAATCATATAAATGAGTAATTATTTTCTATACGTGTAATTTTGATAAATCACCTTTTATCTGAAACCTGTACCAACAACGGCCCGCGCATCGATAATTATGATTATACCGAGCGCTTCAGTAGGTAGGTACGTCGAGTTTTGATCTAAACGTTTGAAGGGAAAAAGATCACGTGTTTGATATTTTGTGATATGCAACTTGCGGTAGTGTATGTACTTATGTACCAGACACAAATAGAACAAAGAGCTCCTTATTGTTTGTACCGCCTGGGGGGGCACGTGCCACGTGCCCCCTCTCTGGATCCGCCCTTGGCATAAGATAAGGGCTTAGTATCGCCGATTGGGTACTTTCTAAATACTAGGTACTTCTCGTTTATGGTCAAACTAAAAATATTGAAAAAAATATAGGTATATGAATTATCAACTCTAAGACAACATAATATGCAACATTTTTCTTTTTCATACCACCAAAACTTCTACAATATGAAAAAAAAATCAACCGAGGTGGTTTTTTGGCTTGAATTCCCTACTGCGAAGCGGCTTGGTCGATTTAATTAATGAGTAATTGACAAACTTGACAGCTATATAAACATAACGTAGGATTATTCAATCAAACAATCACGTCCATGTGAAAAGTATGTACCTAAGTATTTTTTTCTCCCATTTCGCCCTATCAAGGACGCAGCGAGCATCGTAACAGCCACTGCATTGCGCTCTGATATGAACGTTATTTCAATGCCGTTTCCGTCGATATTCATATCGACAAACATCGGACTCCTTATTTGGCGACACTAATCGCCATAACAGCGTCCACCATTCTTTTGTCGCTACTCGAACGTTACCCGCACTACCCTTCACGATTAGTCACGATCACAAATTATAAAGGGTACTTTGTATCACGATTGCGCACTTGAGACCATACGAACAACTTTTACTATGGAAACTACCTTCGAATCGCGAAAAAAAAATTCGCCGTTCTATAAAAAAGTTACATAGCTACCCGGACAAAATGTATGAAACAACTGTTTTCTTTTCTCGATTTCTTAATTTTTTTTGTTCACCATAAGTTGTTCGTATGGACGAGTACCATCGCCAGTTTCCGGCTTCCGTAACTTCATCAGTTGTAAAAGGCGAAATTTTATCAACCGCCCGAGACGCAGTCGCAAAAATCGAAAAAAAAAAAAAAATTTTTTTGTTAGGGCATGTGAAGGTGAACTACTTAGTCCAGGACCTCTAAAAAGGCCGTTTTGCATGAATCACATTATGATTCAGTTCTCTTTTGCACGCATGAAAAAACTCTGACTCTATCCTACTTTCAAATCATTTTATGATTCACCCAAGTCGGCCTTTTTAGATCCCCAGTTCGTAACGAAACAAAAAGTATCGTTGAACCTTGTTCCTAATCACTAACCGAGGCTCCAATACGAATTCGTGTATAACACGTTATTAGCTATTAAACTGTGAACTCAATTGATATGTTCATATAAAGACCCCTTCAAAGTCCGCACAATATTGTAACGGGCAACTACGGAACCCTAGACTGCGCGTGACCGACACGCACTTGGCCGGTTTTATTAAGTAATTTAATTATCCTGATTTTGCAAATATTACCGGCCAAACCCGACTTTAGAATAAACTAGTTTGGCTTAGGCCAAAGTGGTTTTGAGTTGTGATAAAAAAAAATACCACGAAGGTTATTTATGGCGATATATAACTATAATATATACTTCTTATCTAACCTACCGGCTCTCTTCTGTGCTGCAGGACTTCCGAAAAACTATTTGGCCTAGGTCCTAAAATCGGGTTTGGCCGGTAACATAAATATTGTTGTTGGTATAAACATGGACAAACTTTAGCGCCCTGTAACAAGCTGCTCCTGCTTCGAGTATCTTCTTCTAAATTCTTTATTGCACAAAACACAGTTTAATGTACAACAGGTGGACTTAATGCTAGAAGCATTTTCTTCCACTCAGAAAGTACAAGAAAGTTACAGAGGCAGGTACGCAAAAAGGCTTTACAATTTTAAATTTTAAACAAGAAATATAACATGAAAAATACATTAATGTACTGATATATAAGTTTTATATAAGTCTCAATTGAATTGTACTATGGTAGGGGAACTCCGACGTTTTTCACAAGCACTCTATGTACCCACCGTTCTTTATGCAGTTGAAAAATTATTCCTACAAATTGAATTTAATGAATTTCAGTATGTTGACTGCTAAAGAAACTATTAAATCAAGCAACATCGAAATCATGAAAGAAGTTTTGCTTGCTGAAAATAGGAAGAAGGAAACGTTTGAAAGGGTTGAAATTGGTGAAAAGAAATATGAAGAGTTGTGGGTTCAATGCAAAAAAAGATATGAAAGTATTCCATTTGTTAAGAAATGGTTTGAACTGACAAATGAAACGCAAGCCCTAAAAGACGGCATAAAATCCCTCGAACAAGAAGCACAAACTCTTAATCAAGAAATCACAGTTAAGAAATTTGAACAAGATGAGTTAGATAAGAAACGGGTCAAAGAACTAGCTAAGTACTTAATTTGTGAAAGACCTGCGATTTTAAAAAATATAGCCGATAAAAAACAAATCTTTGAAAGACTGTCTCTAGAAATAGCAAAACAAGAAAAAGAGCTAGAGGCCAAGCTGGTAGAGGATAAAAATATGAAAAAGCCTCCGAAGGTTCAAGAAAGTAAATCAAATAATATATCACTGCTAGATGGCGCCTGGCTTAGCCTTTGCAATAGTTTCGGAAATGATCAAGATTCACTGAAGGTGAGATTCAATACTTTATAGGTATTATACTTACTAAAATTACCAGAAAAAAATTAATAAATTTGAAATTTCAGATGCCAAAACTTCAGCGCGCTAAGAATGATTTGGATATATTGGCGGTTAATTTAGAGCAGGTATATTTTTGGAATAATGTGCAGGTCTCGGCAGTAAATAATGCACATCTTATCGTAGCGTCATCTCTGTCGCACGAAGCACTAACAGTCCGGTGACAGAGACAGCTCTCTACGAAGCCGATGTGCATTACTTACTGCTGGGTACTATATAAATTTTGTGCGGATTACTCAAATTACTTTTATTATGACTTTTCACGGAAGTTTATACAATATATTTTTATAGTTATATAACAGGTTTTAAGTACTTAACATGTGGAAATGGTGTGTTATTTTTAGGTAAAGAAAGAAGCCACGACTCCCCTAAATAGAGCAGATTCAAATCCAATACCAGCTAAAACTAACATTACGACACACACTGAAGAAAAAAAGGATGTTTTCTACACCTCCTGTTTCTTCAATAAATCATATTTAACCACAAAGGAATCAGAGGAAACTGAAAGCCACGAGATTGAACCAAAGAAATTTACTAAAAAGAAACTGATTAACATTCTTGAGGACATAAATATTGATGAGAATGATGCAAGAAATAAAATACTATCTGTGAATCCGAATTCTATGCAAGAAGTCAATGTAATAGGAGCAAATAGTTCTAAGATTAATATTGAAGAGGAGAAGAAACAATGCAATGTATGCAAAAAAAGTATGTTGGTATCGGTAGTTTTGAAAAATACGTTTATCTTATGAAATGTCCATGTTTCAGACCAACAAAGCGATTGAATGTGATCAAATTGAAGAGATTGACATAACTGCTTCAGGCTCAACTAATATTTTAAACCCACCAATTCAGTTTTTAGATATAACGCAGGTAAGTAGTCCGATCAATAACATAAACCTTAAAGCAGTAAAATACTTAAGAAACCTAATACTTTTTTTTTTTCAAGGAAAATACATATAAGAATTCCCAAAAAGTCGCTATTTTTTCTCAACAAGAGGAGGATACAGAGCAAGCTGAGTTAAGGGTAAGCCAAAAGTTAATACTACATTCACTATGACATAGTAATTTATGTTGTAGACCAAATTACTAAAGATAATATTTGTTACGTAGCCCTCCCAAGACGATTCTCAAAAGAAAAGAGTATCATTTGATTTGCCAGTAATTCTAGAAGTTCCTGAAGAAGTGGAAATAGTTGATGATAAAGCTGAAATAATACATGGTGATGTGACAGAGACCAGTCAACTGGATACAGGCGCTGAAATGGACGAAAGTTTAATAAGAATGAAAGAGAGAATTCTTAAGCAACACAAGCTACATTTGTCTCCAGATTTCACTTATACCAAGAAAGATATGGTAATGAAGGTTTGACACAGATATTTCATAAGAGAGCAATTTTCATAAATATTTGTTACATTTTACAGAAAAGGGAAGACAATGTTGTTACATCTAAGTTCTTCCACAAAAATATCACACGAAATCCTGACAAACCAGAGAATGATAAAGTTATTAGTAAAGAACAGGAGCAATACAAAATTGACCAAGCAGAAACATACATAGATAATCAAAACGCCAATATTCTTACTCCACAGGTAATTTATTTTAAATTCCTATGTTATGAAAAAATACACAAAAAATATAAACATATTTTTTGCAGAATGAAGACAAACCAAATATACCTGTGAGTGGTTTTCTGTTCACCCATGGACCTCATGGCATTCCGGATTCTCTTGATGTATCTTGTAGTACCACAGGCTACGAGGAGGGAGACTTTCCTCATTGTATTGGTATGTTTTATTTACAACTATTTTGAACACACTATCATCTGAAAACTGAGTTAAATGTTTTGTCTGTGGATTTTCTAGATTCAAGTTTACTGCTTTCGCCAAAAGCAGATATTACTATACCATCTAATCGAGACAATGCTGAAGTATTTTCTCAAGAGGTTCCAAATTTCTTGACAGGTATTGTTTTATTCTTTACTACAACTTAAATATTGTATAATTATATATTTTATAACTTAAATCCCACTAACTACAATATTATAAATGTGAAAGTTGGTGTGTGTAAGTATATTTGTTACTTCTTACGCTGAAAGAGCTGGACAGATTTGGATGAAATTTGGAGTGGAGATAGCTTATATCCTGAATTAACACATAGGCTACATTTTCATTTTATCCCTGTAAAAAAACAACACTGATCCTTTGGGAAAAAGGATGACAATAAAACGAATAACACGCAGGTGGAGCCACAGGCAAAAGCTTAATATTTTATATATTTATATTATTTTATTTGGGGTTTTAAAATTCTTTTTTATTGTTTAGGTCTTAGAAAAACAGGCCTATCATTCTTTGGAAAGCCTTCATGTCCTGATACAAACACAGTGAATCAAGAGAATAACTTTAATTTCAATTTTGAAGGGAAAGAAGACAACAAGAAAGGCCGTGGGGGATTGTTCAGTATGTTCAAGTAATATAGTTACTCTACATTTCAATTTATGTTCTTGCTGATTACTTACTATTCTAATAAATAAGATTTCATTTAGTAATTTATGATTTTTATTCAACTTATTAGGTAAATATTATTGGTGTAACTGACAAGCTCTTACAGCAATTAATTGTAACAAAATAAACAGGGGTGCAAATACTTCACTATATTCTATATTTGAGTCTCCTTGAAGCTTTCTACAGAGAAGAAACTTAAATACAAAAGTCAGACCTAGAAATATTGCACTCCACAATGCTCTGTAGAGAGATGCTTTATATGAACTTTCTAAATTCATTCTGATACACACAATACAACAGAAGTAAGCATTCATAGCATCACTAACAAATAATGGTGCAAATATTGTCCACCAAGCACTGTTCACTAAACTATCTATTTTTAATGCTAATAAAACTGAAAATATTGTAATAGTTATTAGGTTGATCCATATTTCAAACACAGTAAGTCCTATCCACTGCACTATTTCATTCAGTGTAAAAAACATCTTGGCTTTATTGGTTGGCACCGAGCATTGCTGTTCGGAACACCCGAATGTGGATTGAGGATGAGTGCCGTATCTGAGCACCAAAGTCTACATCATCATTCAGTGGCTCCAAATCATCTGAAACATGTTTATATCATCTAATAACGGAATGAAGTTTGTACTATTTAGCACTTGCAATACAATTCACAATGGGATCAGAATTTCAACAAGTATAACCAAAATTAAAAATAAACAAACTCACCAACAAGGTCAACAGTTCCAGTGTTTACTTCGATTTGGCATGTTCCTGAGAATAATATTTCAAGTTGTAGTGCCAAGTTGCAGCATCTTTGGATGGCAGCTCCTAAGCCGTGAAGTATAATCTCCTTTTCACCTTTTGTAAGGAGATCACAACATTTATCTAACTGCGCCTAAAAGAGTTCAAAATATAGTAAAACCAAAGACATAGGTTTGATACAGCAAGTGACCAATCTTTTAAACCCGGCTTACCTTGAAGTTGGTCTTTTTTGTTATAAATATTACATTGTCACCATCGATAGGTCGAATTGGTAATCGTTTTTTAACAGCATGGTTCTTATTTGGAAAGCGTTTTTGCTTTTTCTTTATTTCTTTGTTTTGAGCTGCACTTTCAATATTTTCATCTGCCATTTTTGACATTTTACTTTTGTGCAGTGTTGCCAGACCCGATCCAAACTTTTGCCCACGTAGATTGTAAAAATTGCCCTTTCCGACACAAAATCGCCCATAATCGTTAAAACAACGATCTGTAGAAGAATTTATATATAGTACCTAGACACCCTTTGAACAAACTTAGAACAAACTAAATTTTTCGAAAACTCCCGCCCTTTGAACAAATTTTGTCTATGGCATCAACATACTTTGACAACTCCAACGTGAAGTTAGTGTGAACGAGAACCGCGACGCGAACGAGTACGATTACTACGGCTGAAGTAAAAAAAGGTAAAATATTCCGATTTTTTTCATTTTACTTGATGTCGTTTTATTCACTATATTACATGCCTATGCGAAACCTTTAATATGCTATCTGAACTAAGTTATTATAGCTATCTATCACTGAAAATGTTTTAGCATAACCTAACATAATATCATTTCCAAAATTCCCCATATTTCACCGTATTCAAGACCTTTCCGCCCTTTTTGCCCTTTTTCCAGAAAAATCCTAAAATTGCCCATGGCGTGGGCAATTGCCCACGGTCTGGCTACACTGCTTTTTTGTTGGTGGAAATTGGAACTTTGGAACACCGCGTTCCGCATGACGCTAATAGTGCCAACACTACCATAAAACTCCTCACGCCCATCAAGTCATTCCGAATGGACAATGGCGTCCATCACTGCTTAAACTTTTAATCAATTCGGAACGCTTTTGAACGCGACATGGACGTTGACACTTGAAAGTGACAGAATTTGTAGGAATTTGTTTTACGTTACGTGAATACAAATCGTATACTACTTTACTAGGTCCAAGAAGTAATTTCCTCTTACTTCAATCTTTGAATCATGGTTTAATAATAAACTCTTATGCTCCGAATAAATTATTTTTAATACTGCCGCCAGCCGGCTATCACTTTTCATAGATCGCCCACAGTGCAAACGCTCTAAAGCGTGGACGATGATAGCACAACATGGCGTCGTTCATGATGTTATCTATGACGTCAAGCAACCATTGTAGGGCTATCGTTATCGCGCTAACACTGACTCGGAATGACCGTTGACGTGATAAAATCGATTATGTCGTCATTCAGAACGCGGTTGAAGTGAGGTGTCTATTTGTCGGTGCCCCCGATGAATAGTACCCCAGTCTATATGGCGGTGCGCACCGTTCAATAGCGCTCCGTGTATGGACTGGCTATTAAATACATTATACAGAGAAATAGACTGTGCAGTACACTTTGGATATTAAACCAATAGGAGTACTTATGGCTACTAAATTCTGTGCAGAAAAGTCTGCCGCTTTCGGTGGGAGGTGATGCAGTGCACACAAACACATATTTGCACTAATGCAATATAAACTAATGCATTTTTACATCGCTGTGCACGCACACAATACAATTATCAACCACTAGCTTAAACTATACGCACACAATCACATTCACACACAGTGTCATCTATCTGTACACGATAAGATGGCGTCCGTTGCGTCTGCTAGAAAGTGCTAGAAACTGTCGATATTTAACCATCGATGAGTTCTGCAAACTGTTTAAGACCAATTAAGATTTTAAAAGAAACATTTTTTATTCAAAGCAGCGGTAGCTCAGACAGACGGTAGAACGGTAGCCTCTCAATCTTGAGACCCAGGTTCGATCCTCGGTCGGCTATGTTTTTGTCGGCTATGTCGGCTAATGAGTTTTTCAGAATTTGTGCGTATATGGGGTATAAAGGTGCTTTATCCGTTCATAATTAGATGGAGTTACTGGTATTGAAACAACGAACAAATGTAGTTAAAAGTAATCTATAAATTCTGTACGAATGGAGAAACTTCAGTTGTTACACTACGCAAATTTATTTACATGTAAACCTAACAAGCTCCTCTTCGCTTCGCTCGTCGTCGCACCTACTATTGACTTTTTGTTAAAAATACAATAACTGGATTCGCACCCCAAAACCTGGTTTCTTAAATATGTACTGTACTTTTACCCGCAGCCTGCACCAACGATTCGATATTTAAAGTGACGAATCAAGCGAACGTTTACAAATTAATCGCGTGTCTGAGGGCACAGCGCACCAATATGGATAGGATAGCCCATAGACTTTTGATATACTGGCGATATCTTAAGTCTATGGGATAGCCAGTCCATACATATATGGTATTGGGGGGGTACTATTCGTCAAGGGAACCGATGAATAGACACTTTCTTGGTGCTTTCCATTACCTAATGGTTTTGATTGAAACAATTTGACATGGAATCAAATTTCATATCGAAATACAAATAGATAGACTCATTTTGATTTTTGCAAGAAAAACTCGACGTTTCGGTAAACTTAACAGTGACCTTGACTCTCCGTGGGGCCGGGGCTCGCTTCGCTTGCACGTTCAATTATTTTCACAACATACCTACTTGGAGATATCAAATACCATGGTTAATTAGTCCTTTACAGACATTTATATTTGGGTATAATACAAAACGTAGCCATGTCTTACCTACCCATTGTAGACCTCTGCAGACTTAGCGTTGCTAAACTTCAAGAGAAAAATAGAAGATTTTAAAAAGAGTTTCAAATCTCTATGGTCAACTATCATAATTTCATCATCCATCAATCACTCAAGCATTTCCCCAATAGTCCGGGCGGCAGCTGCAAGTACCCTATCTCACAATATAATTGTTGAACCCGTCCACCTTGTAGGGACGGCCGAACTTTAGAAATTTCAAATAACATGTATTTTGTTCCTTTAATGGGGTTTCAGTAAGCAAAATTAGCAGCTCAACGTGTGTCGGTACAAATATAGACAGAAACTATATTGAAATAACGTTTATATCAGCGCGCACTGCAAATCACTTCGTCGCGTCGCCTAACAGCGCAAAATAGAGAAAATAATACTTTTCAGTAGGTATATGAAATTAAAAGACTGATTGTATAAGTTTTAACGTAGTCTATTTTGAATTAAAAAAGTATTTAGCATGTTATTAGTTTTTAAAAGCATTTGAAATATTTTTATTTACTTATTGTAGGTTAAAGCTTTTAACTCCACAGATACGGGACAAATAAAATTTTTTACATGAACAGCACTAATGGCAAAGGTGACCTGGGTTGAGGTTTTTCGTAAAAAAACGACCGCTATCCCTATCCCTACTAATACACAACAGCGAAAGTTTGTTGGTTTGTTACCTAAAATCTTAAAAAGTACTTGTATAAAACTTTTACTGTTATATTTTAAATGGAATAGGGCCTGAGGTTAACAATTAGACTAATATTTTCTTTATCTAAAATTATGATATACCTACTTAATTATATCAACTGTTTTCTGAGAGAAAATCCATTTTTCCCTTTTTAAAAGACGCCGTTGGAGGTCACGTGATCATTGAAATGAAACATGAATTAATACGTTCAACAATATACTGAGTAAAACACGTAAAGGCTAGAGTTTGACTACAGGACTCAGCATATTATTGTAAATTCATTCCAAAATACACTACTGATGGCACTGACAGTGCTTTGTTTGTGTTTACGTACATGCACCATGGTGTCAACAAGACGAGCCGATAGCGACGCGGCCGGCAACGACACGGGTGAAATCGAGAAGCAACCTCGTCATGACACGGTACGGCGCTCGTGACTGCTATGGCAGCCAAACAACGCTGGCGTTCCCCGGTAATCCCCGAGACGGCATGTGAGGTGCGCGTCTCTGTGCGTTTGCTGAGTCAAGGCCTTTCATAGAAGCTTTCCTTTTATGTTTACTACTGTCATAATAAGTCTCTATCTATGGGTCAACGAAGGTCAAGGTCAAGGTATTAGAACTACCAGAAAACGCAATATTTAATCGATGTTCAATTAGATAATTGAACGAGTAAGCGAAGTGAACGAAGTTCACCGAGTCTACTTGAACAATCAGGCATTTGTTTGTATATATGTTTGAATGTTTGTCATAAATCGAGATCGAAATATTGATCGGAACGTCATAAAAATTGGTAGGCGAGTAAATAACAAAAATAATTTTTAAGTTCGAACATGAGCCAAATGTGTCAAGATCGAATCGCATATTCATATTTCGGGGCGAACTACTAGTATGAAATAAGTTAGAACGTTAATTAAGCAAAACGTGCCAAGTTGCGCCGCGGCCGACTAAGACTTTTTGTGAAGCTACTAAATTTCGGCTGTCCCTCCCTACAAAGTGGCCGATTATATAGTGAGAATAAGGTTCCTTGCAGTCGCCGCCCGGACTATCCCGGACTATATCCATCAACATCATCAAAATTTCGGCCATGATCAAAGTCATATTAGTATTAAGTGAAGATCCAGCACAGGTTTTGGATTTTAGGGAATGTAGCCAAATTTAATTGCATTAAAAATTTCAGTTTAGGATATCAAATGTTGGGACCGCAAAATGGGTTGTGTGTGTTGTTCTGTAGGTTCCTTCGTTTCAAGTTTACTCGATGCATTGGAAAGGTAAGTCCCTTCAGCGCTTTTCCTCGCGAATAATATTGGCTGAAATAACCTTTTCATACGACGAATGTATTTTCCAGGATTTCTATGTGCACAGTCTGTGCAGTCCTTATATGTTGCATAATGTTTACAATGATGTTTATTATGGTAATTGGCGTTGGTATTGGCTATCACTACTGTTTCGTGCAAAACTCTGTGGATGCTATGGGTAAGTATTAAAATGTACAGAGAAGATAATTATTATAGATATTATATATATATATATATTAGATAAAAAAAGAGATTGTCGAGCTGCGTTTTTACTTCGCCATAGCAGAGTGGTGTGACAGTGGCAAGATGCGAGCAAGTCACGGCCATTAGTTGAGACTTTATTCCAATACTACAGGGGTGTCAGAAGTGTTCCGGGTATGAACTGTAAAATGCAAGTTTCAGCCCACATTAGGTACAACCCTTGGACGAATAAGCCAAGGTACAACCGCGTTTCACTGACGATTTTTATGTCCCAACGTGATGGGTGTTGAGCCCTATCGCCGTTCTTCGGGCTTTTTAGGGCATGCATGCAGGTTTCCTCAAGATGTTTTCCTTCATCGTTCAACAAGTGGTAAGAATTAGGATTATTACAAATACTCTGCACGTAAATTCCGAAAAACTTGTTGGTGTATGCCCGACCGGAGATCGAACCTGGATCTCAAGATTGAGAGGCCAGCGTTCTACCCCTGAGCTACCGCTGCTTTTTAACTAGTTATATTTAATTTATTTTGCAGCAAAAGCAGCCAAGGCGGCAACTGCCTTGCGATCAGGACCTGAGCAAAGTTCAGGTGCTGTGGCACGATCAGTCGATAAGGCAGTCGCTCGAGGTTTTGCTCATCGCTTACGTCGTGATATTGATGAATTAAACGCTACAACAGAAAAAAATAAATTTATCTTTACGAATAAAAGTGCGCTATATTACAACAACTTAACATTGTTAAATTCCACAAAATACACAATTTATTAAACTAACTAAATTTTATTTTACAAAAAAAAAAGCTGGTAGATGTGTTAGATACACAGAACTATTAAAGATAGTACGTATGCTGTCTGATGCAAGAGTACTCAAAGAAGAACTGTGAGAATGATGGTTATTTATGATTTAACTTTATGTTTATGAGAAAGTGTCATTATAATATAACAATCCTTATAGTTAAGGATATGTTTATAGCGCCTGTTTAATCGGTTATGAATTTCGTAATTTTATTCAAAATAGTATATTTGTGAATAACATGTAGTCACCAAACCAAACAATATAAAAACAATTCCTTTATAATTCATGTCATGTATTATCATCCGGATATAATATATTATCAAGTATCGGGATATATTAAAAAGCTTTGTATTTATCGTAATATGTTTGTCCTGTTGTAATTGTATAACGTATTACCAAATTAACAGAAAACTATTTTAAATTTTTTTTTAAAGTTACGCCACCAGGGAGTCAGAGTAACCTTCTCTGTCACCCACGTGTCCTTGTCGGGCAGGGCTGGTCACCCCTCACTTAAGCAGGGCCCCACAGAGCACAAGTCATTTGCAGTCGAACAGGCTTCATCAATTGTTATTACATCAATTATTCCATGGATTCGATTCTGGTGAAAGTTTTTGGTGAAATATCATCTTCACAAATTCCTGTACTTATATTCCACAAATATTTATTTTTATTTTACTTATGGCGACCGAAATACGAAAATAAATATTTGTGGAATAAAAGTACAGAGATTGTGTATAAATAATGAAAACTATGTCCTATAATGGCGTATATTCTCTAAAAAAAAACTTTTTTTTGTAATAATATTCATCATCGTGAGGTTTTTTTAGACCACATGTTTAAAAATATGGCTTATTAAACCTAAATCTCGACATGGTTTTCGAATTTAACACAATTTAATTTAATCTAATCTAAGCGAATCCCAATAGCTTGAACTTTAAAAGATTAAAAAAAAAAAATTAGGGGATATACGTAATTTTTGGACATGGTTTTCATTATTTAATACATACATTTAACCATTATTTTTATTGATTTTTAAAGAATTGTCCGATATGTTGTCACTTAAGAATTTTAGACTTACTGATTGTGATGCTTACAAAAGAAAGTGGTCTGTCTCTGTGTGTCTACTCATCTGTCATCCAGTTGTCAAATTAGTCGCAAGGAAATTGTTATTTTATCTTGATAGCAAAGGACACATTTCTAAACAGCCATTTTTCAAGTGACGTCACACGAAGGCAAATGAAAGTTGCCGCTATTTCTTAAAAATATTCACCATCATGAGGTTTTTTAACCACAAGTTTTAAAATACTTACGGCTTATTAAACCTAAATCTCGAAATGGTTTTCGAATTAACACACCTTAACAAACATAATTTAATCGAAGCAAATTCGAGAGGCTGGCTGGTGACAGGAAAAAAATTGTCGTTTAACACAAATCCATCGCCGCAACCCGTTGCTGCAGAGTTTATCGCTGCAATTTTCATCGTGTGCTTTAAGGTAGCGTTCCAAAACCAAACCCCTACCACCGAGCAATTCTAGTCGGATGAAGGAAAAGTCTTCGGACTAACTTTGGTGAGATTCGAAACGGACATAGAGTAATATGTCAAAGTAAAAGTATGACGGGAAGACGAAAATGTTGAAATGATGGATGAGTTTTTATCTTCAGGTTTTATAATTATAGAAAAATTTTACCGATAATCAAATTTCAGACTCGTAGGAAATAACAAGAAACAAATTCAAATAAAAATATCGTTCTAGACAAGAAAATAGGCATTGTTCTCATCTGTGGATTGAGATGTGTTCAAACATTTAACACTCTTTAGTTCATTTTTTGTAATTTTTGATTTCCTTGTTAACGTATAAAAATCATATCACGTTAAGAATCATGCTTTTGACAGGAGCAATATATTCTCGACGATTTTCGCAAAGCAAAATATTGGTTATTGGAACCAGCATTGAGCTACTTTTATCTGAAAGATAGTAATATCTTCTACTTCATCGGACAACCTATGGTGTTTCGGAACGCTACCTAAATGTTCTGAGGGAGTTCTGATAGTCGTTCATAAACTCATACCGAGTTGGGTTTCCTACCCGGGTCGCAACACTAACCCGTTCAAAAATGAACTCGCGTCTCAACACCGACCGTTCAAAAATGACAGTGTCGCTACACTGGTGTCGAATTTTTCAACATCAACTCTGAGCAGGGTTCGCAAGGTTCGTATAGGCTCCAAACGTCACCTGACATTCACGTAATTTTTCGTAAATGAAATGACGTTAATTTTTGTACCGAGGGGGTCTTCTCAACGTTGATATATTTACGTTAAATTTCGTACCGAGGGGGTCCTCTCAACGTTATTATACTAAATATAATGCAAAAATGACAACTGACGTTTGGAGTGTCGCTACACGACGAAACCCGTTCAAAAACTCAGCGTTACAACCCCAGTGTTCCTACCCAGCCCTGGGTTATTTAATGAACGCACTTCTGAGGCTTTAAACGCGACAATCCACAAATGAGGGCTTTTCAGACAGCATTAAAAAAAAAAAGTACAGATTGCGATCAATAGACGGCGCTGACGTATGCTCTCATGTCAAAAATATACAGTCTACTCTATGGTTCCTGATTCAGTGTTGCCAACTTAGGGAATTTGCACTAAAACTGGTGGTTTAGAAACCCATTTTAGCGGAGAAATATTGTTTTTAGTGGCTGGTTTTTTTTTGTGGATTAGACTTTAGTTGGTGAAAAAAGACACTCTAGCACTTAAACATTTAAGTTTAATTTAAGTTACATAATCCAAAGAATTAGGTAATTAATGCTATTTCATTATTGATTTTTCCACATTCTAACGCTTATGTGGAAAATAGTACTATTTAATATTAAATATATTGAAATCTTTATTGTAATATACTCGTATAAGGTTAGGTCTTGTCATAGAGTAGATTTTGTTACGTCATACATTTTTGAAATTAAAGCATACGTCAGCGCCATCTAGTTCATTTTGGTGAAACTTGATTAAGAGCTGTCATGAAAAACCCTCATTTATAGAGGGATAAACTAACAAGCTTGCTTGCTTGACACTCATCGTTGCCAGACATGCGATAAATTATCCTAGATCCACGATATTTATAAGTGTCATGCGATAAAAATATTATTACGCATCGCACGATAATTCATCAAAATTCTACGATATTTTTTTTGTTATATGATAATTTTTAGAATTAATTCTGACCTGCGTATCCAAACACTCATCAAAATTCTACGATATTTTTTTTGTTATACGATAATTTTTAGAATTAATTCTGACCTGCGTATCCAAACACTATATTGCGTTCGTTCAGTCACAGTTTTGTTTGAAGAGTAGTGAGTTATTTTTTTTAGGGTTGCGTATGAAAAAAAGGGTGCCCTTAGGTTCACTTTTATTTTCGTCTGTCTGTCTGTCCGTCTGTCAAGACCTGTTCACGCTACAGCGTGACGCGTGATTCGCGCGCGCATGCGCGGATGACCACCCCCCCCCCCCCGCCGCGCGCCGGTCGAGGCGCGCGCGGGCGCTGGTCTCACTCTGTTTCGCCGCAACCGTCGACCGAACGATACGTGTGTACACACATTCGCGCCGCCACAACCAATATCGTGTACCCATCAGTGCAGTGTTCTAACAGTGTTGTGTTCACGTTACCACGAACCAAGACATTCAATACATCCTACTCATCCAAGACGTCAGCTTCATCAGCCCAACAAGAAGGTTCAGCTCGTCAGCGCATTCGTCGGCTCGCCCATCAACATTCCAACAAGGTCAGTGCACCCACATTGTTTCCCACAATTCTCCCGTGTCAAATCCCATCAGCCCTGCATTCCTGTAGCCAGCGGTTACATTTTGGCCCTTCGAACCGTTACTGAACCAGCCCCCGTCGATTTATTACAGTCCATTTTCAATCCAAGAAAATTTTTGGTTTATATCACCCCCCGCCTACCCCCCGCCGGCCCGTAACTTTGTTTGAACCAGCCCCCGTCGATTTACTACAGTCCATTTTCACCCGGTTACATATTTTGCCCCCTTTCCCGGCAAAAAAATATTTTGTGGTCTCGAATACCTATTGCGGGTAGGTAATTAGAGCCGCCGCCTAGAACATTCCATTTATCGGTATAGAACCGGCCCATCCATATAGCCCAATTGTTTATTACAGTCCACTATATTTCTTTATTAAATTTTTTTTTTTTTTTTCTTTCTCTTTCTCTGTCGTGTTTATTTCCGTGTTCCGTTTGAACATAGTCATTGTTACTTCATCCGCGCAAGTATCTCAGCTCTATTCATCTATCTCATCAATTATTTTAGTTGTACGTTTGCTCTTATAGTACAGCTCAAACTCGTTGCGTATTTTATCTTAGTAATCAACCACCTAGTTTAACAAGATTAAGATGCCTTCGAAATCACAAGCCGCGATGTTTCGTGAGGCCGTAAAGGCGATAGTTCTGTTAAAGGAGATCGGTGCGGCGGTCGAGGCAGGCGACAGAAAAACTTATTCTGTGGCGGACTTCACCGCTCGTTACGCAAACATACAAAGCGTTAAAACTAAGTTAGAGGACGTATATTATGAGATCCTTGACGATGAGGATTTGTCCGACGAAACTGAGGCAACCTACACAAAAAATTTTCAGTCGGCACTTAGCAACTATGATGCTATCCTAGTGGCATTTGAAAAATTAAATGAAAAATCAGCTCTTCCGGACAAGACGCAACCCCTCAGCTCAGGTACACCCGTTGGTGTTTTACCAAAAATACCCATACCAGAGTTTCATTCGAACGTTGAAGAATGGCCCTCATTTATTGCCGTTTTTAGGAGCCTCGTCAGTGAGATGGCTACAGTCTTGGATGCTGTCAAACTGCATTATTTGTTAGGCGCCCTAAAGGGTGAGGCACATGATATGGTGAAACACCTCTACCCTACCAACGAGAATTATCCCATAGCCATGGAAATTCTCACCAAGCGTTACGACAATCGTCGCGTACTCATTGACCGATTTGTGGACATTATAATGAACCTTCCGCACATCCACATGCGCTCGGATATCCGCACATCGTTCTTAATTCCGCTTATCTCAGCGCAAAGCGCTCTCCGCAATCTGGATCTGCCCATGAAGGATTCTGACTATGTTTTCGTGTCCATGGTGGTGCGAAAACTACAAGGCGAGCTCCGCACTCTTTTTGAGCGGAAGTACGGATCTCGTGCAACTCTGCCCACGCTCAAGAACCTCATTGAGTTTTTGGAAGAGCACGCACGCTGCAAGGAGAATGAGTCATCGTCCCTTGCGTCACAGGAGGCTCCTTCTTCATCACGGCTCGGCCCGTCAGAAAGGCTCGCTCAGCTCAATAAGCTGCTTCAGCCCACTCGAGGTACTCCACGTCAGCCCTACCAGGCTCATCAAGAGTTCCGCCCCATAGCTCCTCGGCAGGACAATCGCTCCCCCCGTCCTATTCGTCAACCATTTATGGCATTTGAGACAGCGCCAGTTTACTCGGCCCGATCATCCCCATCACCCACTCGCCGACAGAATTATTCGGCTCAACCTTCTTCCCCTACTGGTGGTATGCCATGCCCATACTGCAGGAATAGGGGACACAAACTCATCGCATGCCCAGGATTTAATAACCAACCGGTTCAAGGTCGGTGGGACTTTGTGAACTCACGCAACCGGTGCCGACGCTGTTTGGGTCCTCATTATGAGAACGAGTGCAGGTCTACACGTGCATGCAAGGAGTGTGGGCGGTCTGACCACCACACTTCACTGCATCGCCATGGGGCCATGTCTCCGACACGATCATCTGCTCATTTGCTGCCTCCGTCTCTACGTGAGCAGCCCAGACAGCGCTCAGCGCATGAGCCTCAATACCATTCGGCACATGCTACACAGGCATATACGTCCCATCCCAACTCGCCCACTCAATCGCGATCGCCAAGTAGGTCTCGGGTAGGTAGTCAACAGTGACTACCTACAATAACAGAGCACTATGAAGGCGAGGACGACCAGCACTCAGCACACTCAGCACACTCATCACACATTCACTCATCACATACACACTCAGCTCATTGTCACTCAATGACTTCAACTCCAACAGAAAATTACTGTAACTCCGCACAACGTGTAGTGAACGTCACCAACACGCCAATTTTGTTGCCAACCGTCTCACTTAAAATAGCAGACGTAAATGGTCAATTTCACTCAGCACGAGCCCTGTTAGACTGTGGAAGTATGCTGACTCTTTGTTCTCAGCGCATGGCCACAATTTTAAATTTACCATTAAAACATACATCTCTAAAAATCGCAGGAGTTGGAAATCAGCACACACAAAACTCAGAGGCATCAATCACAATTGTATGCCGACCTACTCACCGTGACACACCTATGATCACGGCCACAGCCCATATATTGAAGAACGTAACTGGGTACCTACCGTTGGAAAAGGTTCCAGATCTCGCTCAGTTAACAGGTCACCCACCGATTCCTCTTGCTGATCGAGAATATCACACACCAGCTCCGGTTGATCTAATACTAGGATCTGACGTTCTTGGTCAAGTGTTAGACGGAACCAAGGTTTCGCTCGGCCCTGGCAAGCCTATAGCCTTCGGCACGATATTTGATTTTACATTGATTGGACCTTTCGAAAGTTTACATACCTCACCCACGAATCAGGTCAACTCAGTTCACATTGTCGGCTCTCACACGGACTCAGAGCATTCCACTCATGACATTCACAAAAGTCTTGAGAGGTTTTGGGAATCCGAGGAACCCCAAACCTACAAGCATACCAGCCCATTAGAGGATCAGTGTGAGGACATTTTCCGCACCACAACTACTCGTGAACCATCAGGTCAATATGTGGTTACACTGCCCTTTCTGCACAACGCGCCGACATTAGGTTCCACTCACGCTATTGCGCTACGCAGGTTTCTCAATTTGGAGAAGAAGCTGCTAGCGAACCCGCCCTTCCGCTCGAAATACGTAGAGTTTATGTCAGATTACATAAAATTGGGACATATGTCGCCGTGTCACCCCAATACCTTTGCTCATAAATCCCATTTCTATATCCCACATCATGGCATATTCAAGCCAGGGTCAGAAAAGTTACGCTGCGTGTTTGACGGAAGTTGTAAAAGCTCAAACGGCGTCAATTTAAATGATTGTCTCCATACAGGTCCAGCTCTTCAACAAGATATTGTTGACATTATCATGTCCTTCAGGATCCACTCACAAGTTTTCAGCACAGACATCCGAATGATGTTCAGAAATATACTCATTCACCCAGAGCAAAGACCTTTTCAACTCATTCTCTGGCGGTCTTCACCCGACCAGCCCCTGCTCACGTATGCCCTTAATACCGTCACATATGGATTAAGGTCCAGCCCATACCATGCCATCCGCACTTTACTCCAATTGGCTGATGACGAAGGTCATCGTTACCCCCACGCTGCTCAGATCCTCCGCAAATCAATATTTGTGGACGACATTCTCTCAGGTGCAGATTCTGTGGAATCTGCTCAGTCGCTCCAAAGCGACCTGATCGAGTTACTCGCCCTAGGTGGCTTCCAGCTCAGTAAATGGACCTCAAACTCGCCTCAGCTCCTTGAACGGTTCCCAGATGACCAGTGCGACATGCCCAAGGACTTTGACTTCAGTCCCGACTCTAATTCCATTAAGGTTCTGGGAATACAGTGGATTCCTCAAACTGATGAGTTCACTTATCGCATTTCTCTGCCCACTCATGCTCAAGTCACAAAGCGCTCCATTCTCAGTACAGTAGCGTCTCTTTATGACCCCAATGGCTGGGTCACTCCAGTCATCTTCCGCGCAAAGATTCTTCTCCAGAAGCTTTGGCTCCTGAAAATAGGATGGGATGAGCCTATCTCTGAAGAAGTCCACACAGAGTGGCAACACATCTCAGAGGATCTTCCTCAGCTCTCAAACCTCCGTTTACCTCGGCACATTTGTAAGTATAAGCCCACGTCTACTTACTCACTTCACGGGTTCGCGGACGCATCAGAGGCTGGCTTTGGTGCCGTTATCTACCTTCATGAGCGCAATACCACTGGACATGTCAATGTACACCTAATCATTGGCAAGTCCAAGGTCGCACCCATAAAGACTCGTCTCTCAATCCCGAAATTGGAGTTGTCAGCCGCGACTCTTTTATCTCAGCTCATGACTCGAGTGTCAGCCCAACTGTCAGCTCATATAGCCATTCAAACACACACATGCTGGTCAGATAGCACAATAGTGTTGGCATGGCTCAATACCCCACCTCACCGATTACAGACTTTCGAGGCCAATCGAGTGGCTAAGATCACAGCTACTTCAACTAGCCATACGTGGAGGCATGTGCCCACGAACCTCAACCCTGCTGACTGTGCAAGCAGAGGCATGTCTGCCCAGTCTCTCTCACTTCATGACCTTTGGTGGTCACCCAGTTGGCTCAAAGAACCTACCTGCACTTGGCCCAAGATGCCACCCGCTCTAGGCCATCATGCTCTCCCAGGCCTTAAGCCCAAAAAGGTACCAGCACACATAGCAGTCCCAGATATCGATCTGGACTTGCTCACTCGCTACAGCTCACTTGACAAGCTCATCGGAGTGACGGCTTGTATTAAAAGGTTCATATTCAATTGTCGGCACAGCCCAGATGCACGGCGCTCTGGTCCGTTGACAGCTAGTGAACGCAGGGACGCTCTGTTGCACTGGGTCCGCTCTGTTCAGCACAATGAGTTTGCTGAAGACATTAATCGTATCCAGACTGATAAGGTTTGTCCCGTTCGGCTCCAGCGTCTCTCGCCCTTCATAAAGGACGGCCTCTTGAGAGTCGGTGGTCGTCTCTCTCACGCGTCAATTAGGTATGACGCTCAACACCCACTCATTCTACCCAGCTCAAGTCCGCTCGTAGATCTCATTATAGATCACCATCACACAATACACTGCCACCCTGGAGCTGACACATTACACGCCATATTACGCCAGCAGTACTGGATTCTGTCCGCTCGTCGTATTATTAGACACCGCGTGTTTAAATGTATTAGATGTTTCCGGTGCCGCGCTCAGCCTAAGGCTCCGCTCATGGCTGATCTCCCAACAGACAGAGTTACTCCTCAGCCAGTTTTTAGTCACGTCACGACGGACTTTGCTGGCCACTTCTTCGTTAAATCCAGCACGTTGCGGAACGCGAAACTCATAAAAGCGTACTTTTGTATTTTCGTTTGCCTCGCAACAAAGGCGGTTCATTTGGAACCAGTCTCTGCACTCTCAACGGAAGCGTTCTTTGCGGCATTGCAACGTTTTATCTCACGTCGCGGTACTCCGGTTCTCATTCGCTCAGACTGCGGCACAAACTATGTAGGTGCTAGGAATCAACTCATTGAAGTTCAGAACTTCCTCAGGTCAAACAATGATGCAATCACTCACAAGCTCGCGAATCAGCACATAACTTGGTTACTGAACCCGCCTAAAGGGCCTTGGTTCGGCGCTCTGCACGAAATAAACGTAAAATCCACCAAGCAACTACTTTATCGCGTGATAGGTGAACAGCACCTCACTTTTGAAGAATTCTCTACTCTTTTGGCTCGAATTGAGGCTGTACTCAACTCAAGACCCCTCTGCCCAATTTCATCCGACCCTACGGACTTTGAACCTCTCACGGCCGGACATTTCATTATTGGTCGTCCACTCACCGCTCTACCTGAGCAGTCTTTTGACGACAGACCCATATCTGCTCTTAAACGGTTTCAACTCATTCAAGCGCTCTCTCAGCGCTTTTGGACTCTCTGGTCCAGATCCTACCTCCATACCCTGCAAACCCGCTCCAAATGGCTCTCCCCTTCTTCCCCTCCTCAAGTGGGTGAACTGGTCCTCATCAAAGAGGATGACCTGCCTCCGCTCCAATGGAAGTTGGGGAGAATTCTCCGCACGATACCTGGCAAGGATGGAGTGATCCGAGTTGTGGATCTGGACACAGCTCATGGAAATCTGCGACGACCTGTGTTCAAGATAGCCAGGCTGCCGTTGGATTCAGCTCAAGAGGAGTCGCAGCCCCGCCCCCCCCAGGATGTTCACGCTACAGCGTGACGCGTGATTCGCGCGCGCATGCGCGGATGACCACCCCCCCCCCCCCGCCGCGCGCCGGTCGAGGCGCGCGCGGGCGCTGGTCTCACTCTGTTTCGCCGCAACCGTCGACCGAACGATACGTGTGTACACACATTCGCGCCGCCACAACCAATATCGTGTACCCATCAGTGCAGTGTTCTAACAGTGTTGTGTTCACGTTACCACGAACCAAGACATTCAATACATCCTACTCATCCAAGACGTCAGCTTCATCAGCCCAACAAGAAGGTTCAGCTCGTCAGCGCATTCGTCGGCTCGCCCATCAACATTCCAACAAGGTCAGTGCACCCACATTGTTTCCCACAATTCTCCCGTGTCAAATCCCATCAGCCCTGCATTCCTGTAGCCAGCGGTTACAAGACCGTTTTCCTCGGGTCCTAAATGTTTACATCCTTAGGGTGCTGTAAATCAAGCTTCTAACGCGCAAAAAAAGTTAAAAAGTTAAAATAACATAATCAATTTCATACAAATTTGCTTTCCATGAAAACCTATGGGCATTTACACTTGAATTAGAAACTTGAAATTTTGTTTACAAATAGGTCTTGTATAGAAGAATCTGAAAGTTACCTACCAACTTATATTTAATTACTAGCTCTGTAATGAAGTGACCTGTTAGATGCCCGGCTAAGAGTTCTGGTTCACCTCGTTACCAGAAATGTGGTTGTCTCGTTCTGATTCCTACAGGACTGGAGACACTATATTTAATTTTAAAGGGAGTGTAGCCGCTGGCTACAGAACTGCAGGGCTGGTGGGATTTGAGGATATGACACGGGAGAAGAAAAGATTGTGGGTGAACTAACCTGTTTTGAATGGGCTGGTATGTGCTGCGTGGCGTCTCTTCTTGGTGGTCTGATGGAGCTGGCGTCTGTGCAGGGATGTGCTAAATGTCTTGGTTGGAGTAATGTACACAGCACTAGTATGAACACAACACTGTTAAGTATGAGAGGTTTTGGTTGTGGCGGCGCGAATGTGTGCCCACGGATTGTTTGGACGATGTCCCGAGCGGAAGAGCTGGCGGCGCTAGCGCGCACGCGTGCGCCCCCGGAGGCGACTCGAGTCGAACAGAGTGAGTGAACCGCGGGCAGCGCGCGACTCGATTCTGTCGCGAGTTCCTTTCTGCGCATGCGCTGAAAAGCGCATACCGTCATGCTGTAGCGTGAACATCCTGGGGGGGCCGGGGCTGCGACTCCTCCATGAGCTGTGTCCAGATCCACA
This sequence comes from Ypsolopha sequella, assembly GCA_934047225.1. Lineage (NCBI taxonomy): Eukaryota > Metazoa > Arthropoda > Insecta > Lepidoptera > Ypsolophidae > Ypsolopha > Ypsolopha sequella. Next base: position 20,098,347 of record OW203996.1, read on the forward strand.
ACTCGGATCACTCCATCCTTGCCAGGTATCGTGCGGAGAATTCTTCCCAACTTCCATTGGAGCGGAGGCAGGTCATCCTCTTTGATGAGGACCAGTTCACCCACTTGAGGAGGGGAAGAAGGGAAGAGCCATTTGGAGCGGGTTTGCAGGGTATGGAGGTAGGATCTGGACCAGAGAGTCCAAAAGCGCTGAGAGAGCGCTTGAATGAGTTGAAACCGTTTAAGAGCAGATATGGGTCTGTCGTCAAAAGACTGCTCAGGTAGAGCGGTGAGCGGACGACCAATAATGAAATGTCCGGCCGTGAGAGGTTCAAAGTCCGTAGGGTCGGATGAAATCGGGCAGAGGGGTCTTGAGTTGAGTATTATTTCGTGCAGAGCGCCGAACCAAGTTATGTGCTGATTCGCGAGCTTGTGAGTGATTGCATCATTGTTTGTGCCGCAGTCTGAGCGAATGAGAACTGGAGTACCGCGACGTGAGATAAAACCTAACAGGGCTCGTGCTGAGTGAAATTGAGTGTGATTGAGTGAATGTACGTCTGCTATTTCAAGTGATACGGTTGGCAACAAAATTGGTGTGTTAGTGGCGTTCACTACACGTTGTGCGGGGTTACAAGAATTCTCTGTTGGAGTTGAAGTCATTGAGTGAAAATGAAATGAGTGTGTATGTGATGAGTGTGTGTGTGATAAGTGTGCTGAGTGCGTTGAGTGCTGGTTTCATTGAGTGAAAATGAGCTGAATGTGTATGTGATGAGTGAATGTGTGAGTGAAAATGAGCTGAGTGTGTATGTGCTGATTGAATGTGTGAGTGAAAATGAGCTGAGTGTGTATGTGCTGATTGAATGTGTGATGAGTGTGACTATATGTGAAAATGAGTTATTAAAACTTGAGCGCTACCAACTCCAACGTGCGGATAGCTTGTAACTTGCGCGGGCCGAAAAAAAAAACAAAGACTATGTTCAAACGGAACACGGAAAATAAACACGACAGAGAAAAAAAATTTTTTTTTTTTTTAAACAACCTGTATATGAGCTGATAAACCAACGTGGAACACCCTATATGTGTACCATAAACAATAAAAGGCAGACAATAACAGGATAAAACTGTTCGGAAAACTTTTACCGTAACACAAGATTACCGCAACATTAAATATCAAAAAGGGCTGATGACCTTGTTCACTCCTATGTTATTATGCTATTTCCCGCTTACACGAAACTAATAAAATACCTATCTACTGCCTCAAACTCGTAAACAACAAAGAATGCGTTCACCTGGCAGAAATCGTATCTAAATGTGCGAACAATCCAATGATGCTAATCAAGCTTTAATCAACGTAATAATACGTAACCGTATAACGTGTGTACTTATGTACTCAACACACGTAACTTACGTATATATGTGACGTATATAAGTGCACGAAATAAAGCAAATTTATACTCTCACAAAAAATATCTCGCAAGATACGAGAACTATCTTTGACAGTGGGTAGATTTGCACCTCTTCGCGCGATAGAAAACAAAGTGAAGTGTAGGTACTCAAAACGTTGTAACACGATATGAAACTAAAATGTGAACTATGTATTTACGAGCAAAGTTGAATCACTTCGAGAACATTTGAAAAGATTGGGTCGGGAATTACATGTAAAAAATGTTGAGCAAAATGCTGACTTTGAGTTTAATTAATTTTACGTATGGGGTTTATAAGGGCTGATAATTAATCCCTGGAAGTGACGGGGGGGGTTTAATAAAGAAATATAGTGGACTGTAATAAACAATTGGGCCGAATGGATATAATTATATTATCTGAGCTGAACAATAATTACAACCGTGATGAAAATGAGTTATTCTGTAAAGGGGCGTGGGGGGGTCGGTTCTAACCGATAAATGGAATGTTCCAGGCGGCGGTTCTAATTATCTACCCGCGATAGGTATTCGAAACCACAAAATATTTTTTGCCGGGAAAGGGGGCAAAATATGTAACCGGGTGAAAATGGACTGTAGTAAATCGACGGGGGCTGGTTCAAACAAAGTTACGGGCCGGCGGGGGGGAGGCGGGGGGTGATATAAACCAAAAATTTTCCGCTCGACGGACCAAAATTTTTCTTGTATTGAAAATGGACTGTAGGGGCTGAAAAGGGGCTGGTTCTAACGGTTCGAAGGGCCAAAATTGTGAAAATGGACTGTAAGGACCAGAATTCGATCCGGCCGAAGGACCAAAAATGTAGCCGCTGGCTACAGAACTGCAGGGCTGGTGGGATTTGAGGATATGACACGGGAGAAGAAAAGATTGTGGGTGAACTAACCTGTTTTGAATGGGCTGGTATGTGCTGCGTGGCGTCTCTTCTTGGTGGTCTGATGGAGCTGGCGTCTGTGCAGGGATGTGCTAAATGTCTTGGTTGGAGTAATGTACACAGCACTAGTATGAACACAACACTGTTAAGTATGAGAGGTTTTGGTTGTGGCGGCGCGAATGTGTGCCCACGGATTGTTTGGACGATGTCCCGAGCGGAAGAGCTGGCGGCGCTAGCGCGCACGCGTGCGCCCCCGGAGGCGACTCGAGTCGAACAGAGTGAGTGAACCGCGGGCAGCGCGCGACTCGATTCTGTCGCGAGTTCCTTTCTGCGCATGCGCTGAAAAGCGCATACCGTCATGCTGTAGCGTGAACAGGGAGTTTACTAGCATCCATGAAATTAAACAACCAAATTAAATATAAAATAAAAGGTAGCTTTATTCTCTTACTTTACAAACTCTGAACTTAACCAAACTACCAATGTTTACAGGTGAGTCTTATCTATTACACACGAACGGAAACTAAGGGCAGATTATCTTGGTGGTGGATCTGCCTGGGTGGAGGAAGGAATGGTTACTCAGGAATCGACGTGGTGACCCCATCGACTCCAGAGTCCTCACAAGTTCCCCGACGCAGTCAGAACGCCTGGTCAAGATATCCTATCTTAGTACACGCGTTTTAAACTACTAACGATATGAACTATGTGTACTTCTTGGCAAAGAATATAAATCTCCTTTTGTCAGTCGAAAAGGTGACCCAATCGACGAAGACTTATATCTATCAATTCGTGAATGAATAACTTTACTTTAATATTATTATCTTATTCTCACCTGTAAAACTATTACAAATTATTTAGGATGAAACCTATCTGTATGGTTCCTTAAACATCCTTTTATCTAACTCTTTTTACTTATGTAAACAAATCGCTTACTTTATCTGACACACAAATATTAACTTGACTCGAGCACAAGGTTCTAAGTTATATTCTATTCTCTAATATTCACTTTGCAAAACGACTTTATGTCTTTGCCAAATTTGTAAACTGATGGTTTGACTGGGACTTTAACTTTCCAACGTTCACGAAATCCTACACCTAAGTCTTTTCCGAGACTTGGGATTTTTCTCAACAATTAACCGCTTCTATACGGCTATGTTGTTTTTACTGAGACTCTAACGAAACCGCGAAGGAAGATTCCCGTAGACTAAGTCTCAACTTGGGCAAGTACTTGTGAATAGTGGTGTTATCGACGTGGGGACCTCATCGACCGCACCAAGTACTCTGAGCAGCTCGCGAGAACGACTGCTCACGAATGAGCTCTGCAACTCGTTTTATATCCGCCGCACTTGTCCCTGTGTGTTGATCGTGTCGGTTCTCACTCATGTGTGCGTGATGTGGCGGCCGGCATCAATGCGTCAGTATGTCTGAGAAACTTTTCCTTATCTCTCATATTCTAACTTCGTCCCGATGTAGGAGGCTGGTAGCTTTCTGTATGGCCTTCCCCTCTCGGACGTGTTTTCCCCGCTGTCGTCTGACGCTGCTGTTTGGAGTCTGGAACGCTCCGTTACAGCTTTTGCCCACGGATTCACTCGCGTTGATTAAGTTTTTGTATAGGCGTATCGAATCTGTAAATATTTTTCAGCTCATTAATTTTTTAGTACGTTGTTGACCTGACTCTGATTTGGGGATATGGAGTATTTTGGATTCTCATCACGTCTAATTTGACCCTCGTGTAAAGTGTGGCCGCGCCGCTTTTCTGATCGGCACTATTTTTTGTTCTCTGAATTTAATCCTCTGCTAATAAAGCCGATTCTGAAGGCTTTAATTTTAGATTTAGTGCTGTCAAAACAAAATTTTCTTTGATACGAAATAGTCCTTAAGAGTTAGGATTAGGAGCTAAATTTCTTTGGAAAATTTTATGCTTTGACAGCACTAAAACTAAAATTAAAGCCTTCAGAATTGGCTTTACTGTCTCTTTAGTGGTCTTTGATAACTGATTTCATCCCCTAGTTGTATGTTTGGCAAGACTGAAGGCCAAGCCGTGTCCCTCTGAACGACACTATTTATTGTTCCCATGGGAATTGATTTATGGGATAAAAAGTAGCCTATGTCCTATTCCAGGTCTCAAACTACATTTGTACAAAATTTCAGCCCAATCCATTAAGTAGTAACGTCGTGAAGGAGTAACAAACATCCATCCATCCATCCATTATCCAAACTTTCGCATTTATAATATTAGTGGGATGGGATGGGATGGGATGAGATGGGATTTAATAAGTTACATCGACCAACTTAATTAGACCCTTTAGATACATAGCATTAAGTAGATCGTAAGTGTCAAGTTAATTTGATGGTTAGTAAGTGCAAGTGGAATATGCTTGGTTTTTAAGCAATATATACGGAACCCTCAGGGCCCAAGTCCTACTCTCACAAGACCCGTTTTTTTAAATATATCCAAATAGATCCTTTACCTAAGATTAATGATTATTTACCTTACTACAGACTGTAAATGTGTAATGTGCGCTGTAAGTTGTAATCTTGAGTGCGTTTGAAATGTAATCTATAGTGTAGGTAAGGTACGTAAGGTACACACAGCGGCGTAGCTACCTTGGGTGGCACCCGGTGCGGAAGTTGGTGGTGTCACCCCATCGAAAGTAAAAAGCAATAAATTTTATATGATAAAGGACATGGATCATTTATTATTTATAATATTAAAGAAATAACAAAACACAATAATAACTAAGACAGAAAAGGAATTGTTATACAATTAAAATTTCTTCTTTCTAGCTTTGACAGCTGCAAACTCAGCAATAACTTCATCGAAATTTTTATTTTGTATTGCCTCGTATTCGATGGCTAATATACCAAGATTTCTAAGCCGTGATTGGGTCATTGTTGCCGGCAAATAGTTTTTTATTAATTTAAATTTACTAAAACTCCACTCACATGAAGCTACGGACACGCAAACCATCATGAACAATTTCAGTGCAATCATAAGATTTGGAAGAGATTCTGTAAAATCCCATTCTACAATAAACTTTAAAAAATCGAGAGACACCCAATCAGAAATGAATCAATCAATCTTTTTAATCTTCACAAAACAGCATGTAAGTTTCTAAAATATACATTTTTTCTTTTTATTATCTATCACTATAGAATAATAAACGTTTAACAATTCACGCCAACCAAACACAACACACTTCACGAAACAAATGAGAAATGTTGCAACTAAGACGTCAAAGATCGCGGGTATGGGACGGGGAATCCCCCACGACAGCGTCAGGCTTTTTTGCGGGAATCCCCGAATTATACATAGAGCTGAGCTAGTGCTAGTGGAGGAATCCCCGAAAAAGAAATTTTTGTGCTAGCGATTTTTTTTTGTTTGTACATTGTTCTTAAAGTTGAGAGACCGGGTGGGTGTCACCCCAAAAAAGGTGACACCTGGTGCGGCCCTCCCCCCCGCCCCCCCTTTGCTACGCCACTGTATAATACACATACTAACGCCTACCTCCCAGAGGGGTAGGCAGAGACTTAAGATTTCCGTCTGCTAAGATCCAGACATATCTCTTTTGCCTCTTTCACATCCACCAATCTAGTCATACAAGCTCTTCTATTCCGCGTACTTTTGACATTGCCCTTCTTCAGTATGTCACCAATTTGGTCAGCATACGCCCTGGTCGAGCTGTAACTTCCACCATAAATTTCTTTCATCACACTTCTTTCATTCATCCTCTCTAACCGTGCGGTCCGAAATAGAATTATATCGCTAAAATCGATTACGAAAGTATGAAGTGAATGGCTTATGAGCCATTGTTATTCTATTACGGACCGCAGGGTAAATGTCCAAACCACGCAAGCATTCCTTTTTCTATTCTAGGCACTAGGTGCAAATTCTCTCAGGCTGCACCGATCCTGTATACCATCAATATTTTTCAGTCTACAAAAACGTTCCCTTTTGTCATTTTTGTTAAAGTCACTATTTTATCGCTATTATTCGATGTGGCACGGGTTATTCTCATAATTTAGTGGCAATCGCAACAAAAATAATATGTACCTATTTATACATAATACACGATAATTTTTTGAATTGAAGATGCGATTAAAATACGATAATTTTGCACTGGCAGTAGTGGCAGTGGCAACACTGTTGCTGTTGACATGACAGTGACTGTCATGATGACACTTGCTGGTTGCGTGTTTCGTGGTGTGTGTGTGTGGCCCACCTTTTCACTTTATTTATCAATATGCTGTGATAAATTTGTTGTTCTTGTTAACGAATAAAATAAAATTCTTGTTTTATATTATAATACGGGAATGCCATTCCACAATGGCAGAAGAAGAAGCCGTAGATATTGAGCAGGAACTCGAGGAGTTATTGACAAAGGTTCAGCCCAATCTACAAGACGTTATCAAAAGGGTAATGTTTACATTTTAGCGAAATTTAATACCCTTTAACCATGTATACAGGGTATAATAAACACATTATCAGATATTGTTGATTAACTATTAGGTTTTACATACTTTTAATGTTCAATTCTTATGCATTTAGAGTTTCACCAATGTTGCTCTTCAGCAAGCAAAAAATGGTGAGAAGCCTAAACCAGATGTCTTAGAGGATACATCATATTTCGCCAAAAATACTCAAGTGTAAGTACCTACTTGGAAAAAATAGTCTGATTACATACTTGCCTTTTACTAGGCTTACCTATGCTGAAGGAGAAATTGCCTTTGATGCCATCAGGCTTTTTACTTTAATGGCTTAGCCCCCTGTAGCTACAGTTCAATTATACATGCCTTAAATATTCCTTTGTAAACCCCCTAGCTCATAGAAAAAAAATATTATTGAAATCTGTTGAGTAGTTAGCTATTGAAATTGATTAGTTAGCTATTGATGTTTATTTGGTGTAGCATGATTTAACTTCATTGAAGCATTTTGTCTTTCTTTCTGTATTGTAAAGACAAGGACAGAATTCTTAAGTTCAGTCCTGTCAAATAGGTTAAATCGTGCAACATGGAATTGACACCGGTGCCAGTGGTGCAGAAAAAATGTTACATAACCCAACAGCTCACTTTAGAGTTATTTTTCTTCAGTATACTCTTCTCTACCCTCTTACCGAAGGGTTCATAATTAACGGGCGAAAACATAATGCAAATGGTCACTGCCAGGCTTTCTTAAATTTTAATGTGATACATAGCTTATCATTATAACCTTATTAGGAAACTACAGTAGGGCCTGTCACTGTAATCTGGATGGGTAATTGGGACGGCGATGTGGCAGGGGAGTTCAGGGGAGGCGGGAGGCATCAAAAGTGCGTTGCGGGTTGCGAGCAATATTGTTCATCAAATTTGCAGATTTCTTACATGTTTGTTATTCTCTACATACATACTTTTGTATGTATTGTCTGTCTTGTTTGTCTCACTTGTATTTTTTGTAATAAATATGTGTTTCTTTTCATTGCTATAAACTATTGCAGGCCACAATCCAGACGCCTTGGTAATCCGCCAAGGGCCTGTTTTTTGCCTATCCAGATTATCGAGGCCCTTCTGTATTTCAAAATCTCATGTTTTATAAAACTATATATTATGTAAAGAGATTATCTTTTTCTTTTAGGAACCTGTCTCGGCTGGAGCTAGTGAAAACTCCATCATTTCATGTCCAGAATTTATCATTAGATCTGAAATCCATGGGCTTGTCTCTGCGGTGTTCCCTCGGAGAAGTTAATGTTAAGGGACTGTATAGTGCCTTTAATGAAAACCTTTATAACTTAATTCCAGTTATGTCTGAGGGACATGTGTTGTAAGTATACTGATTTCTAATATATTCTGCTTTTATATACGGGGTGTTAAGAAGAAGTCGCAGAAGCAGGAAATGGGTGATAGTACTTGTCTACACATATATCTTTTTGTGAAAAAAATATTAAGAAAGTAAGAAAAAAAAAAAAACAGTTATTTCGTACATTTTGTTCGAGTAGCTATGTATCTTTTCTATGGATGAGCTGATTATTTTTTCGCAACTCGATAGTTGGCTCCATAGTAAAAGTTGTTCGTATGGATGAGTATGTCACAAGTTTCGGCTTCCGCAACGTTATCTTAACACTCTGTATATACTATTTCATAAAACTAAATGTTTCTTCAATAAGTTCTATATAATAATTTATATTTCTGTGCACAAGACTCAGCTAAAACTTATCTGTCATAGCAATTACTAAAAATAAATTTATCTCATAGGTCTTCGCCTTTGTTTCAACAGGAAAATTTGGTATGAAGTTCATGTTTCCATCTCTACTTTAACCAACTATATGTGCACTGACAATCTTAAATTTTAGGCTGTAAAATCTAAAATTGTGCCATTTGATCGATCTTTTCAATACTTTGCATTCACCGCAATCTTGCATGCTTGGTTTTTATATTTAAAAATTAGAAAACATCTTTTTAGCTGTTTTGTCATTAAGGGTCGGTTGCGCCAAACATGCTCTCGCGTTTGGACAATTTAGCATAATAAATCAAAATATTTTTAACAAATTAAAGTTGTGTAAGTAGTTATCATCATACTAGTTCCAACGCCAAATTACGTTTTTCGTGATTTTAGTGATCTTTCCGATTTTTTTTCTCGATGATGTACTTGTGTCAAATCTGGAAAATTATAAATTAGTTCAACTTCCTAACTACTTACACAAATTTATTTGTTAAAAATATTTTGATTTAATATGCTAATTTGTTAAAACGCGAGAGCATATTTGGCGCAACCGACCCTTAAGCATGTGCAGCATGAGTATAGGGATGGTTTACTATATTTATGTATAATGTCCTAACCCGGTCCTATAGGAGGGCCTCCAATCGCCAAATTTTTTTGACATCGTTTTTTTTGTTTTACTGCGACCCTGGTTTCCTTTAAAAGTACCAAATATGCTATTAACTCAAAGTCTTTTGACGTCTCTTGTTCGTTAGCCCATTTTTTTGAAAAAGGCTCTGGGCCTTATCAATAAATACTGTAAATAAGGCTGCTTATAAAGTCAGATTGAGCACCTCATTTTGCATCAATCAGAACTGAACTCTATGACGTGTCCATTTAGTTTAAAATAGCGCGCTCTCAGCCTGGCTGTCACGACCACCAAAAAACATGCGCTCACGAAAAACTGCGTTTTTATTCAATAACTCTGCTTCTAGATGAAATTATTAAATGTTTAGACGGAGTTATTGTTCACTTATTTTTAATACAAATTTCAAGGCTGTATAATTCAAGGAAAGCGCTTTAACACTCGAAAAACATAAAATTAAACTTCGTAAATAACTTCGTAATTTTTGTCTATCGAGCGAACTTAAAGCTTTTGCATTTTTTCCAAAATGTTTAGATCAGCCCTATAGTCTACTATCTACTACCTATATTTTTTTTATTAAACCGATTGACCAAGTTACACAATGTGAAATGGTCATTTGAAGTTGTGCATCTGACCTCATACGGACCCTTAAGGCGATATGCGAAAAAAATACGGGTGTTTCTTTTCTGTGTATTTCATGAAATACACAGAAAATTTTGGTAAATTTCTGATATATGCATTTTGATTATAATATATAATCTAGGGTTTTGAAATTGGAAAACATGTTGGGATAAATTTTCCTCGATAGAAATAATTGTTGAAATGAGGTCTTCAAACACACTTTTTGACGAATAGGAACCATATACAGAACTCAAACATATTTTATTAGGTGTGTTTCAACAATATCTAGAGATTTGATATTTGAAATTTTGCTAGCTATTTTAGTTTTTTTAATAAAAATATAAAACCAACTTTTTTCCCTTTTGCCCTGAATCCGCCCCTCTCGCACTGCGCGATTTTTCGCTTGGAGTGACAGTGACAAAAATAAAATTCGCATAGCCTCTTAAGGGCTCAATTAAGAATCAATACTTTGTTGTGATTTAGATAGGTGTTATAAGAAGGTGTTGTAAGTTTCCCTAACTGGTATTTGTATGTTTTGTAGAATATCATTATCGAACATGACTGCAGATGTGAATGTGGGTCTAGTGCTGGAGGATGACGCCTTCTCTTTCATCAACCCTGGGATTGAGTTCTCACATGATGAGGTACTGGTCAAGGTAAATATATATGCGATATTCTAAAATTGTACTAAAAAGTAAATATTTAAATACACGACATCATAGTATGTATAGTCTAGCTAGACCCAACTAACTCTCAGAGGTGTTCTGAGTGTTAAACACCTGTACAATGAACACCCACTTTGCGCTGATGTTGCCTTTTCCCCCACTCATCACCTCACTAACTTCAGGCACAAAATGTTTTGTAGGACATAAATGTTTGATTCACAGATATTTTTCAACTATGTCTATTTTAAGATTCTTTGCTATTTAGAAATATACCCATACAATTAGGGTTACCAGATAGACAATTTAAAAGTCCGGAGAAAAAGCCTGATTTCCATTGAAATATCCTGAGATTTTCTCGAATATTGCGAATTCTTTCGCAAACTTGATTTACGAAAAATTTTATAGAACTGTGTTAAAAGACAAAAGTTTAATTATAAAAGTATCATCGCAAAATAAATATGATAAAATTAATGATTAGAATATGTTTCATAGACTTTAAGTGCTGAATTTTATTTGTGCAATTTAAATGACCAAAGTTGATTTTAAAATTAGTTTATATATAGAAGATTATTATTTGTTTTTTTTAACAAAAAGATCTGAAAAATCTACTTCATTTCATTGGAAATTCAAAAAATCCGGAGATTTCCAAAATCCGGCCGCAATACTATGCGAAGAGAAGAGCCTAAAAATCCTGAGATCTCAGGACAAATCCTGAGATATGGTAACCCTGCGTACAGTACAAACAGTAACAGTGTTTAAAAAAAGTATTCTGTTTTTGTTTTAGTTATCATGGCCATCACCTCAAAAAAATGGAGGCTACGAATTCACTACAACAGAGCAACTAGCAAAACATATAGGTAGGTAAACCTCATTTATATTAAACTCTTACAATGGCGTCGATTCGACACAACACAACTTAACCTATTTGACAGGACTAAACTTAATTTAAGCATTCCGTCTTTTTCTTTCTGTATCGAAAACACAAAGACATGACGCTCAAAATAAGGTTATTCCTGTCAAACAAGTTGTGTTTCGCCGAATCAACACCATTTTATGTCAGTTTTTAATCGGCTTGTGTTGCGTGGTAGTAAAAGCAAGGTAGCATGAATCGAGCTCATAAATAAGTCCTACTAAAGATAACAAACTTATTTGAATTTCAAATTTTCCAAGACCTATATGTTTTGTTATAGAAGTCTTTAATATGAGGGTTTTGTATTACCATTTCTAAAGAGCTAAACAATACAAAGCTAGTTTAGCACTTATTTCTAAAGTAATACCGTGCAAATTTATACGCTAAATTTATAGAAATGGAATCTTATTTCTCTTGCTATCTGGTATAATTTAACCCATTTATTATTTATTAATCACTAGCTTTTGCCCGCGGCTTCGCCTGCGTAGATTTAGTTTTAACTCTTTTTCCTTTGTTTTGAATTCCTTTTTCTCTATTTTTGTCTGTAGGGGATGATTTTCCGAACAAAGCGCTAAATGTTTTACTGCCTCAGGGGTTGATTTTTCAAAAAGGCTGAAACGTCGTTTTTGCTTTCTAACCAATTTATATGTTTTTTTAACTACAAAACAAACTTATTTTTCATACAAACTTTCATCCCCTATTTTACCCCCTTAGAGGTAAAATTTCGAAAAATCCTTTCTTATTCCTTGTTTACATTACAAAGGGAAGCTCTGTGCAAAATTTCAGCTTTCTAGGTCCAAGGGTTTGGGCTGTGCGTTGATGAGTCAGTGAATGAGTCAGTCAGGACTTCTCTTTTTATATATATGATATACAGCGTAAATATAGTTAAGTTGATTGATGATTTTATACTACAAACTACAATATACGAAAAAGAAAACAGATTTGCTTCTATACACAAGGTGACTTTTTGATCATCGTCCAAATTAATACTGGAGGCTTGGTAAGTGATCAGCATCATGAATCTATAACAATTTTTGTGAAATTCGTACAATGAAATTTCGACTTCCCATAGTAATTCACTCCCAGTCCTGAGTGAATCACTATGGGGAGTCAAAATTTCATTTTATGAATTTTACAAAAATCGTTATTGGTTCATGATGCTGATCACTTACCAAGGCTCAAATATGAGTTTGGACGATGTTCACAAATTCACCTTGTATATTTCAGCCTGCTATCTATGGGGCTGGCATCAGCCGAATTCTCCAGATATTAGCAGGCTATATTCTCAAAACCTTCTTCCACATCTAAGACCTGCTAAATGTTCCCAGATGACCTGCCTTTGACAGCGGCAATTTCTCTACCGCTCTACGCGCTTTTGGGACAGAAGCTGTTGCGACATTTGCAGCAAGTGTTGAGGAGAGCCGTCGGTGTCTCGGACCTGATGTGCTGCAATCCTAGCTTACTGGAAGCATACAGGTGAGACATGTTCCTTTTGAGGAAGACTTCATCATATACATCGTCATGACATCAATCCCCTGGGACTGTCATGGGGCGCTATACCAAGTGTAACCCATATTAAAATTTTCGAGATTGATACACGATAAATTGATGTATAGAACCGCAGAAAGCTAAATTTGGGTTACACTACTATTGCGCTCAGTGCCTTAAGATTCTGAGTGCTAAAGTGGTGTAAGTCACTTTTATTTTTTCGAGATTCTTTTATAAAGATTTATACCAAGAACCTCAAAAGGATGAATGTGAGTTATACCAGTTTGTGCTCAGCGCCTCGTATGTTCCATTTAAACTTGAGAACCGCTCAACCGACTTTGATGTGGCTTCCTTTATTATCATCGTAGTGACCCTGGTTAACATATAGGCTATAAGCCATAGCGAGTTTTGATAAAATGACGCCCCAGCCGAAAACGGGGCAGATATTGAAAAAACGCGGGTGGAGCCGCAGGTGAAAGTCTAGTAATAAATAAGTTTAAAATTGTAACACATTTTATAAGAAGCATTGAAAGGATAGGCAATCTGTCAGTTTATTTGATGATTGATAAACCCACTCTAAATGTAATACAATAAATTAAATAAATACTCGGGAATTTTATTGTGTACTTCTTGTTGGTATTCATTTATTACATTCGTACGAAAAAGAGGTTTATGTGCGATATCTCTTCGTATTCAATAGAGTTTTGCCCTAATAAAAAATATAGTATTTACTAATTTAGATTTATTGTGGTAGAGAATAATATTATTTTCCAATAAGAATTTGACGTTCCTTAACTGAACATTCTGGCGTTTTCTTTGCTCTAACCGTGCGGTTGAATGTTGAATGTTGCAATAAAAATAGTCAGGTCGTCGTCGGATGTCGAACTCAAACAAACGTACTTTCTCTATCTCCAAGGTGACAAGAATAATTATACTTCACAGTATCGAGGTCATTGCTCACCGGCGCGGCCTACTTCCTCATTAGACCATGGAAAGAAATAATCATCTGATAAAAAGTTCCTATTAAAAACTTACATTCTAAAGATCAATCCCACCAAAAACGTAAATATGAAAATAGGGTCGAGTTCAGTACAAAGGCTGTACAAGATTGTCGGCTTCGGCGAAAAATGAATTGAGATCAAATTGGGTGCCGAGGTTTATGGAGGTTTCTTCTGTCATAAGAGTAATAATGTACAGCGTTATATATAATTATAAATATGTATAAAACGTTCTTCACTTGTTTTAAAAGAAAATTTGTAGGGTCCTTGCTACTCAATATGTGGAACTTGGCAAGTTTTAATCAATCAATCAATCAATCAATCAAATAATTTATTTGTGAAACATAGGTTTACATGCGTAGATGACAACAATATTTAATGTGCTCTATGTTTTGCCTCAGAGGCGTACAAAATTTCATAAAACAATAATACACAATAATAAAACAGTGTTTATATAGATGCATTTACAATAACATCATAATTAACATTCATGTCAATAAAACAATAAATTAGACAATATAATAATTCAATTCAATTTAACATAATACTTAATAAACTCAAAAAATGTCGCAGTTATAGGATAATAAAAAGCCCTATGGAAATTAATAATTTCATTTAACATTTGTCAAGAAACTCAGAAATAGTATAATAGCATTTTTCAATAAGGTATGTCCAAAGTTTGTATTTAAAATGTATCAAGTCCAGGTTTTTTATTTCATGAGGCAAGTTGTTATAGATTTTAGGTCCCATGCGTACTATGCTATTATGTATTAGGGTTGTGTTGCTCTTTTCAATGTAAAGTCTATTTCTATTTCGTAGCTGCTTATCGTTTACCTGAGAAATTTTCTTAAATAGTTCAGGGTTTGTTTTCACAAATAATGAAGCTTCGTAAATATACATACATGGTAGCGTTAGAATCTTTAGCTCCTTAAAATGAGGCTTACATGTATCTCTAGATTGTAAACCACATATAGCCCTGATACACTTCTTTTGAGCCTTAAAGACCAAATTTACATCTGTGGAATTGCCCCAAAAGATTAATCCATAGCGAAGAACTGAAGCAGCATATCCGTGATATGCTGTCGTCAATGTCTGAAGGTTAACAACTTTTGATAATTTATACAAGGCATATGCAGATTTATTTAACCTTTTACAAACATTTTCAATCTGGGGTTTCCACTTCAAACCATTATCAATAACTATACCAAGGAACTTAGTGGTGTCTACTGTCTCAATAATAGTGCCATGATAGTCTATATTAAGGTGTGGGGGTGATATTTTTTGGTAAAAGTGCATAATTTTCGTTTTTTTAAGATTAATGACAAGTTTATTCTTGCTAAGCCATTCAATTATTGTATGCAAAGTTTCATTTATCTCATCTTCATAGTTTTTAGCGGTATCACGTTCAATGACAACAGTGCTGTCGTCGGCAAAAAGTACCATTGGGTAACTAACGTTTTTTGGCATGTCATTGATATACAATAAAAACAACAGCGGCCCCAAAACACTTCCCTGTGGTACACCACAATTTTTTTCCCTTAAGTTAGAGCGATATTTAGTCTCAGTTTTGCTTGCAACGCACACTTGTGTTATTTCCACATATTGCTTTCGGTTGCTTAAGTATGACTGTATTAAACTCGCAATGTTACCTCTTATACCATATGCATTAAGTTTGGTTAACAGTATATCGTGGTCAACAAAGTCAAAAGCCTTGGTCATATCCATGTAAATTGCACATATTGGTTTTTTAAGATCCATGCCAACCAATGCTTTTTTTACAAGTTCATAGATAGCCATATCAATTGTATTATTTTTACGAAAACCTTTTTGTTCTTTAACTAATATTCCATATTTATCAAGATACGAATATAAATTTTGACATAAATATTTTTCAAAAATTTTGGATGTTACTGGAATGAGTGCAATGGGTCTATAAAACTCCAACTCTTCCTTATCATCTTTTTTGTGCACAGGTATAACGATTGTAGTTTTAAGCTGTTCCGGATATGTTCCTGTGCTGATACATGTATTCATTATGTGACTGAGCGGGAATGAAATGTGCTCAGCTACTGCTTTAACGACTGTGGTACAGATGTTGTCGTGCCCAACACTGTTAGTGTTTTTTAATGATTTTATTATTTTTAACATATCAATAGGTAGTGATGGTTGCATAAACATAGAGTGAGGTTCGTTTGCGATTTTTTCTGGTACTGGGTTTGGTTTATTTGTAGAAATATTTGTTTGATCAATGAAATAGTTGTTAAACGCTTCTGCTATTTCTTTCGGGTCATTGATAATTTTACCATCACTCCTAATTCTAGCTATTGGTTCTTTAGGACAGTTATTTTTATTGTTTTGTATCACTTCCCAAGTTGCTTTTGATTTGCATCTAGACGTTTCTATATGATAGATATTTTGAGCACGCTGTGTTAAGTTAATAATTTTTCCGAGTCTTTTTGTGTATGTTTTAAGTGTATTTCTATTTTCTTCATTTGAATTTCTTCGGTAATGCCATAGTAATTGTCTTTTCCTATTGCAACATTTTTTTATACCACTCGATATCCATTTAGGCTTTTTATTTAAAGATATCCGTATTGATTTCGTGGGAAAGCATAAATCGAAAAATAAATTGAAAAGATTCATGAATTCTTTGTACGCGGTATTTGGATCATTGGTAGCATATACATCAGAAAATGAGAGGTTCTCCATACATTGTACAAACTTGTCCATATTTTCTCTGTTGTAGTCTCTGCGTGTTATGTACCAAGACTTGAGGGCACATGTTTTTTTTACTGGAACTTTTAAGAGCTGTGCCGTGTGGTCCGAGAGTGCGAATTCAATTACTTCACTTTTACAACCTTTAACGTTGTGCGCGAAGTTGTCTAAGCACGTACCACTAGCTAATCGAGTAGGTTCTCTAATTTGAAGGGTTAAGTTGTTGATTTGCATTATCTGCTGAAATGTTACAGATTGTTGATCAGTTAATAAAATATTTACGTTAAAATCACCACACATAATGATTTTTTTGTTTTTTTTGTTACTCAGTTTCCTTGCAACGATTTCTAAAGTATCAAAGAAAGTCAATATATTGTCCTGCTTAGGTCTTCTATAAACGCACACAATTATGACATTATGTTGTGTCAACTCAATCGCACAACATTCAAAGGCAAATTCAACAGCTAGTTCATTTAAATCATTTAAGACTTTAAATTCATGACCATTCCTAATAAGTATGCATGAGCCTCCACTCTTCTTCTTCCTTCTCTCCCTAAAATAATGAGTTGCAATTTTAAAATTTGGGATATTCAGTAAGTCAATTTCATCTTTGACCATAAGATGCTCCGTTATGCATACAACGTCTACCGGTTTATTTGACGTTTCAAGTTCATCCAAACAGACTGTGAGAAGGTCTGATTTAGTAATCAGAGAATTGATATTCTGATGAAGGACGTAAATATTCTTGTAAAATATTAGGCCTTGTCCAGGAGGTGCAATTTTTTTAGTTATAACATTATCACCTGGCAAAATGACCGATGGGGGGGGCGCTGTATCATTTTTTCTCACGAAAAAACTTTTCCTGACTTGACAGAAAGTAGTACGGTATCGTTCCTTTTTTTGGCTTATGTGCGATTATGTTTTTAGACCTACTTAAGTTGAGACTATTTTGTTTGTCCATCATTTTTTTAAAGTAGAATGGGATTGTACCTTTTAAATTTTCTGTATTACCTGACTTAATGGTTTTCGTTTTCCTAGCATTAAAATTCAAATAATTATCATTATAGAAAAATGTATCGATGATTATGTTAATTTTGCAGCAAATATCCATCTTTAATTGGTCACATTCAATAACATCAAGGAAAGTACAGTGACCAAAATTTTTACACATTAATTTTAGTTCATGATTTAATTTGTTTGTGTTAAGAAATTCGCTTTTATACACACCCATAACGATAATTGTCATTTTCTTATGGCAATTTAAGAAGAAACTAAGTTCCGAGATTAATTGATAAGGATTACAGTCTTGCTCACCAACATTTAAAATAATGATATCTGATGAGTCAAATGTTACATTTTCAATAGATTTTAGTATTTCATTACAATTTGCATTTGGCTTCACTATTGCAGTAATGTCATAGGAAACAAATTTTGTATTATACCTGGAATCCACTAGTTTTGAGGCCAACCCAATACATTGTTCTCCTCCTAGTATCTGAATAAGGTTTCGGTTGGTCCGTGGTTTCACAACCGTCTGCTTTACACATCCTTCTTTAGCTGCTGTATTTGTTTTTTCCTTTATAGATACTTTTGTTGGTTGCATATTTGTCACATTATTGTTCTTTATTGTGTTTTCAATTGGTAGCACTGTCTTAGTTTCCTTCCGACCATCGATATTGTGCGGATTCGAATTATTAATGTGAGTATTTAATTCTATTACAGTTTGGTCTGCTTTTTGTTCGTGATTGTCAATGTTTGACCGATTTTTTATTTGTTCTTCTTCCCTTTCAATATCATTGTATGTTGTGTCTTTAATTTGTTCGCCTAATATTTTTTCATCTGTATTTGATAATTCTCTATGCCCATTTTCAGTAACTTCTTGACATTGCGTAGTTAATTTATTTTCCTGAACTACATTATGCTCGGTACACAATTTAAAAATTGAAGCTGCTGTATTGTTCGGCTTATTTTCTGTTGTGAACCTGACGCGCCTGTAATGTGACTTCGGAGTAGTAATAGGATCCGAAAGTTCATTGAATGCTAGTTTTTGTTTCTTTCTTCTCCTACTTTCTGTTGGCGTCATATGATGTTAAGTGTTTACATCATAATGAAAACTTGCCAATTTCTTATCTTATCGTTTATAACATAAATTTTATTCTACGAACAGTTATGGTGCACCAACTTAACTTGACACTTACGAACCATTAAATTCTGTGTATCCAAAGGGTCTAATTAAGTTGGTTCTTTATAACTTTTACAATGATTAAATGTAAGTATTTGTCTGAATTTTTCCTTTGTACGCGCCGAATGACCTACCTTTATGCCAAATTTAAAGTTTCTAAGTAACCTGGAAGTGGTTAAGGTTTTATATGAGTGAGTGAGTTAATCAATCAGTGATAAAGTAGTGATTTTTGGACGCAAATATGGTTGTATTTATGAAATTTAGGATATTAGATACCTGCGTGGATCGGCGCAAAGTTGTAACTTTGTAGCGCCAATATGAAATTAGTTACAGGTGTTCAAAAGTAGCTCGAAATGGTTCATGTCGGCTGTAACGTAACACGGCTGGTGCGCCCGCCTTTTCTTTCGAACTCGGCCTTAGACACGCTGTACTGTATACAATTTACACGTCAGAAAAAGTTTCACGAAAGTTCTTTTTTTTTTGAGTAAGAATCTTGATCAGATGAAACTATAAGTTCTATAACGATTGTTAGTATAAGGTTAGAAAAAACCTTTATTGGCCTTTTGCCCACGGCCTTTACTTTGACTTTATGCCCTAAAAGGATTGGCTCATTGATCAGCCCATCGCCAAAGAATAATATTTAAGCATTACTTGACTGCGGCCGTTCGCTGCCTGCACGCATACACATACGTGTGCGTACAGGCTGGTGCTGGTGTAGTAGTAGGTAATCAGATCCATTTGCTTGTATCGAGTGTCGGAGGTATGCCATTGACAACTGAGTGAGCATGGTGTGATATATGTTGCAGCGCGCGCGTGGATAGTCTAGCAGAGAATGGCAACAAGGTGGTGGACATGATCCTCATCAACATGCGGCGCACGCTGCTGCAGAGCTGCCGCGAGCAGCTCGACCTGCCGCCGCTGCATGCCACCTTCCTGCACAAGGTATCTGTTCTGAAAGATTACATTGTTTTCATGCCAACCTTATCAACCGTAAATTATTTTGCATTAAGGTGGATGCGACGAAACGCGTTACAAAAATGTGTCCCTAAAATAATATTACATCGTTCACCGAGGGAAGAAAGGGGAAGATTACCAACGAGGGTGTCCTCGGGCCTCAATACACACGAGTTGGGAATCGCACTTTCTCCCGAGTGATACATAGTGCTTTATACTACACCTGCGAGGAAATAGTATAATTTTACTTTTAATCAAGATATAATAAAAGAAACCGACTGACTCGCGTGCGACTGTCACTTTTTATTTCCTTCTTATTTTTTATTATTGTTCGCGCCACTTCTTGTGGCTCTCATACTGCGAGGTAGTTGTGAATTAATATTTGCAACTGTCATTTTCGCTGCATCTCCACCCGCTTAGTTTTGGACGCAAATCAATCAGTCGTCAATCAGAAGCCTTTCACGCCGGAGGTATACGCTGATTGTCATTCGACTAGGTCCTACCTCGACCCTACCGCCCGCCATTTTGAGATCGCACCCGCTGTGCGCCTCATTTTCATCTATTACTATTACGAAGAAGATTAGCCGAGAAGAGCGCAACCAGGCACGAAGAGGAAGAAAAAAACCATCTTGGAGAACACCAGAGACTTGGTGGCTCAGGCGAAGCGTGGTTTGTGGTGCATGCAGCTCCTTCCCAAGGTCAGATCTTTCATCTTCACCAATTTTCTCTTCACTTCCCGCTATTTTTAAAACCTATGGTGATACAAAGCACTGCCGTCACATCGCGTGTTCATTTTTTGGCCATTCGAGCCGGATACTGATCCATTTTAGGCCCTTTGATGTGCGATCTATAACCATTTTTTGGTATTTCTAACCGCTATCTTCATGTTCTTTGTCTAAAGAACACGTGAATTCCGCTCTAATTTTCATTCTGCCCGCAGTATTACCCCGCATTCCCGCTCTTATTTGCATTATCTATGCATTAAAACCCCGCATTCGTCAAAACATTAGTGATTCCATTTCCTATATACTGGAAATTGTAAATTATCTACAGTGAAATACGCCATTCTGTTAATTTATCCGCTGCGATTATACCATTTGATCATTTCACAGAAAATATTATCTGCCTACCTGCTAATTCTTAATATTTTCGAGAGGTACTCGTACACAGGTTCGTCCGCCGCCCGTGTTATCTCTTACTCATTAGCACTATTCTATGTTGTAGTCAGTATAAAACTTTCGATAGTTCTGATACTTGCCTAACTTTGTACTATATAACATGCCAAATTCCGCAGAAGCTGCAAAATTAAAGATGTCGTATAGTTTAAAGAAGCTTAAAAATAAAAGGCAAGAATTGTTTAATCGCCTTCAGAGAGTTTATGACTTTTCTAAAACCGCTTTAGAGGATGTTTCTTCGGCAGAATTGTTTATGGCCAATGTCGAAACATTGGATACTGTACGCTCAGAAATTCATGTAATCATAGATGAAATTAATGACACAGAGGTATTGATAAATCCTAATTTTGAACCAAATTATCAAAGTTGGTCAGCTTTTGAGGATCTTTACTCCCATTGCAAATACATCAACCGGAAGTTATCACATTCTTCGAAATCGGCTGACTCTAAGGTTAAAGCTCCACGTGACATGGAATGTCCCAAAAAACCTACTATCAAGCTTCCAAAACTGGAACTCGTTGGTTTTTCTGGTGAAGCTACTATGTGGCCAACATTCTATGAAACATTTAAAACCACGATTCACGATAATCCGGACTTGACCGACAACGAACGAGTACAATACCTGATGGGTAAACTTTCTGGCCGGGCACTTTCGATTTGTTCTGGAATCACACCGAACGCAACTAACTACGACATAATCTGGAAAACACTCGTTTCTACTTTTCAAGACTCGCGTAGTTTAGCCACTACTTATTTGGATCAAATGTTTGAATTTCGCCCTTTAACTACCGCTAGTTCAAAAAACTTGGACTTGTTTTTAGACAAGTTCTGTTCCGCTGTTTCGTGTTTAAAATCGCTGAATATTAAAGATCTTTCGGATTTTATCCTTATGTATTTGGCCCTTAAAAAACTTGATGTTGAAACCGCTCGTTCATTTGAAATGTTTAAACGTGGTTCCGATTTACCCCATTATGATGAATTAATATCATTTTTACGTGAACAAACTAAGATACTGAACCGCACTGCACCCGCAATTACCGCTCCCGCTCCGAACCGCTCCGCTAATAATAATAACAACAAAACCGGGTACAGTACCAAGTCAACCCATGCTTTTGTCTCCGCTTCGACCAATAATAATTGTTGTCCGCTATGTAAACAATTAAAACACTATAATTTATATAAGTGTCCCGAATTTGTGAAACTAGATATCGAGAAAAGATTTCAGTTCATCAAATCTAATAACGGTTGCACCAATTGTTTAAGTATTACGCATAACAATTCCGCTTGTAAATCGTCTTATAATTGCCGCCATTGTAATTGTAAACACCATTCGATGTTGTGCCGCAAACAAAATGTGATGAATACTCACACCGCGCTTGGTCAAAATATTACCGTGTCTCCACGCACACATACGCAATCTTCGAGGTTGGTGGATCCTGCCGTATCGGCGACTAACACAGAACATATGACTAATGATTCTCAATCCGTACCAACTGCGAGTAATAATATTTCTTTATGTAACTTACAGCCTAACTCGCAGCGTAATGAAACATGCCTTTTAGGTACAATTCAAGTGATCGTGAAAGATTCTAACGGTATGTCTGTCCGTCTACGTGCGCTCTGCGACCCTGCGTCACAATCCAGTTTTTCGACGGTTTCCTGTTGTGAGAAGCTTAACTTAAAATATGAGAAAATTCCCCGCGCTTTTGTTAAGGGCATCGGCTCTTCATCAAACCCAATTAAGGGTGCGACAAACCTTAAATTGTTTTCACGATTTGATGATTCGGTTTCAATTTCGCTTGACACTTATGTAATCGACCGTATTACCGACAACTTACCATCGGTGCAGGTGGATTTGTCTACGCTTTCATATTTAAAAGGTATCACACTTGCTGATGAAACCTTTTACTTACCGGGTGAGATTGATATTCTTATCGGTGCATCTTTATTCGCGGATATCTTGTTATCAGGTCGCGTCTCTGGTCCCCCGGGTACACCGACGGGATTTCAGACCATCTTCGGTTTTACGCTAATTGGTAATACGCCTGTTTACCAAAATACCGCATGTTCAATTTCGTTATGCTCTTATATGGAGATTGAACCGCCAATAGATTTTATTTTACAAAAATTTTGGCAATTAGAAGAGGTGCATTGTGAACCTGCTTCTAGTCCCGCAAATGATGAATGTGAAAAATTATTTATCAACAATGTGTCACGTGACCCCGCTGGTCGCTATTCGGTTTCTTTACCGTTCGCACGGAATCCTAACATACTAGGAAACTCGTACCATCACGCAAAAAAGTGTTTTATGTCTCTTGAGCGTAGGTTTGTTTCTAACGCAGATTTACGTTCCGAGTATAACAATATAATAAATGAATACCTAACTAAAGGTTACATATCCCCGCTTCATAATGATGACCAATTATCTCTTGGTTATTATATTCCGCATCATCCCGTAGTGCGTGTTGATAAATCAACGACAAAGGTGCGTATTTGTATGAATGCCAGTACTAAGACTGACTCCGCTGATGGTACTCGTGTCTCATTAAATGACACGCTGCACACAGGTGCTAATTTGCAAAACGATTTGTTTTTAATTTTACTTGACTTCCGATTGTATGAAATCGCTTTTACCTCGGATATCAAACAAATGTTCTTACAAGTTTTGGTTAACGCCGATGATCGCAAATTTCAAAAGTTTTTATACCGCTTTGACACGTGTTCACCGCTTATCGCTTATCAGTTCAATCGCGTCTGCTTTGGACTACGTAGTAGCCCTTTCCTTGCGATGAGAGTAGTCAGGAAACTCTGTGAGGATGGGAGTTCAGCGTACCCGCTCGCCGCTACTGTAGCCGCACGAAACTGTTACATGGACGACATCTGCTATAGCACGCCCACCGTGCAGGGCTCCTTACAGCTCAGAGATGAGCTGGTAGGATTGCTTAAGGCCGGTGGCTTTGAGCTCGTCAAGTGGTCTAGTAACTGTCAACAGTTACTTGATACACTGCCTGATACTCACCGCTTAAATTCTAGTAAGAATTTTGAAGAACAAACTCAAACTCTTAAAGTTCTTGGCTTACAGTGGTCGCCTGATTCTGACGAGTTCTCTTTTACTGTATCGCTAGATAGTCGCCCATGTACTAAACGCAATGTTTTGTCCGTGATAGCACGTCAGTACGACGTCCTCGGCTTTACCGCTCCTGTGATCTTGTACGCAAAATTACTCTTGCAGAAAATCTGTATTTTAAAATTAGACTGGGATGAAACACTACCCTCTGATATTGCGCAGATTTGGCAAAACTATTTGAAGGAGCTACCTGTTTTGCGGGATTTACGTATTAAACGCCACTTAGACGTGTTCCAAAATTCGAAAATTTCGATAATATCATTTGCAGACGCAAGTGAACGTGGATACGGATGTGTCGTATATATTAGGGTACAAGATGACTCAGACACTTGCACTAGCATTCGGCTGGTATGCGCAAAGTCAAAAGTCTGTCCGCTCAAGACCGTCAGTGTCGCCCGCCTTGAGCTTTGTGCCTCGTTACTCATGTCGAAATTAACTCGTCGTGTAGTTGACACTTATAAAATACGTCACAATATTGAACGTATTTACTGTTTTACCGATTCTATGGTAACTTTACACTGGATACATTCCTCACCGCACAGGTTTAAAACCTTTGTCGCGACGCGTATAACAAAAATAATATCCGCTATTCCCGCTGAATGTTTTTACCATACAGCTGGTTCTCAAAACCCGAGCGACTGTCTTTCCCGTGGTCTCACTCCCATGCAGTTGATGAGTCACCCGTTCTGGTTCACTGGACCTGCTTGGCTTTATCTGGACGCTAAAGAGTGGCCAATCAAAACAATAGAATCAGCTTCTATTGAAGAAAACTTGCCGGAATCAAAAACAATTTCTCTTCCCGCTTTTAGTAATGAAGAACCGCATCCTCTTCTTTCTCTTTCGGAAAGAATTTCGTCATGGCTTGTGCTTTTACACACAATCATTTACATATACCGATTTTTACGTATTTTACCGCGCTCTAATATTTTTACCGCTACCGATATTGATTTCGCTGAAGTTGCATTGATTAAAGCTCTTCAAGCATTTTATTTTCTTGATGAAATAAAAAGATTAAAGTCAAATAAACTTTGTTCTCCCGCTTTAAATCGACTATCGCCATTTTTAGATAAAAATGGATTGTTACGCGTTGGTGGTCGACTTCGCAACACAGACATGACGTTCGATCAACAACACCCTGTGTTGTTACCTCGTAAAAATCATATTGTCGAATTGATTATCATTCATTATCATCGCAAAAATTGTCACACTGGACCAGTGGCTTTAATGTCAATAATCCGCCAAAAATTTTGGATACTTTCCTGCCGAAATATTGTTCGTCGCCTAATACATAGCTGCAATTATTGTTTTAAGGCGAAGCCGAGACAAACCTTCCCTTTCATGGCAGATTTACCATCATGCCGGGTTAATGAGGCTAAAGCTTTTGTCCACTGCGCTGTGGATTATTGTGGTCCTATCAGTATCACTCCGTATCGAAAACGTGGAGTCCGTCCCGTCAAATGTTACCTCTGCATATTTGTATGCCTGGTGACTCGTGCAGTTCACGTTGAATTGGCAACTGATCTTAGCACGAACACTTTTCTTTCCGCGTTCAAACGTTTTTTATCTAGACGTGGAGCAGTGTCTTTCGTATATTCAGATAATGCTACGAACTTTGTAGGCGCTAGAAATGCCCTCTCAGAAATTTACAATTTGACAAACTCCGAAGAATTTAAAACGTCTTTCGCGAATGAACTTGCCGATCATAGAATACAATGGAAATTTAATATTCCACGTAGCCCACATTTTGGGGGACATTATGAGATATATGTCAAAGGATTTAAGACGCATTTGCATAGAGTAGTAGGTACTCAACTGTTGACCTACGAAGAATTATTAACTGTAGTTACACAAATAGAATGTGTCATAAATTCTCGTCCGCTTACGCTGCTGAGTGAAGATCCATCTGAACTTAGCGCGTTAACTCCTGCACATTTTCTGATGTCAACTCCTTTAAAAGAATTACCCGCTTGTAAGGTGGCTGATGAGCCAGTTAATTTATTACGTCGCTACGCGTTGCTTGATCAAATGGTAGAATCGTTCGCAAGGCGATGGAAGAATGATTATCTCCATCTTCTCCAGTCTAGAGGAAAATGGAATACACCTACCAACCCAATCAAAATTGGATCTGTTGTCGTTGTAGTTACCGACAATACTCCACCGCTTCAATGGCCGCTCGGTGTCATTGTAGCTGTATACCCTGGCAAAGATAATGTCATTAGGGTAGCTTCTGTCAAAACGACGACAGGTGTTTACAAACGACCTGTCGTGCGTCTTTGCCCTCTCCCATCTCAATAACTCCTTTCTTTGCCCCCGCTTCAAAATTTCGTTATTCTCTGTCTTATTTTTACTTTTCTATTCTTATTTTAAAACCAATGGTTTTAACGCCGGGGGCAAATGTTCGCGCCACTTCTTGTGGCTCTCATACTGCGAGGTAGTTGTGAATTAATATTTGCAACTGTCATTTTCGCTGCATCTCCACCCGCTTAGTTTTGGACGCAAATCAATCAGTCGTCAATCAGAAGCCTTTCACGCCGGAGGTATACGCTGATTGTCATTCGACTAGGTCCTACCTCGACCCTACCGCCCGCCATTTTGAGATCGCACCCGCTGTGCGCCTCATTTTCATCTATTACTATTACGAAGAAGATTAGCCGAGAAGAGCGCAACCAGGCACGAAGAGGAAGAAAAAAACCATCTTGGAGAACACCAGAGACTTGGTGGCTCAGGCGAAGCGTGGTTTGTGGTGCATGCAGCTCCTTCCCAAGGTCAGATCTTTCATCTTCACCAATTTTCTCTTCACTTCCCGCTATTTTTAAAACCTATGGTGATACAAAGCACTGCCGTCACATCGCGTGTTCAATTATGTACAGGAAAAGCAAGTGGCCAGTATCATTTTTCGAGTTGTATGTACGAGTTCGCAAAATAATACTGGCCACTTGGCCACTTGCTCATTCTTTATGTTATTTAAAAAAAAAACAGCACGTTAACAATGGATTTGCATATACTTTTTCTGCCTGCTCAAGCACGTTAACAATGAATTTTCATACACTTTTTCCGCCCGCATATTTGTATGACAGTAATGACGTATTTTCTGCATCGTTTTCAAAAAGTAAGAAGGTACTTTCCGAGTAGGTGTAGTATAAACAATATTCCGTACTCATGCAGATAGGAGCGGTTTCCTTCGTGGGCAAGTTCGAGACGAATTCTGGGTGGGTGAAGAACCTCGCTACCATCAACCGAGTGAGTGACGTCAGCGTCACCAGGCCAGACCCCATGAAGACCAGCTTCAGAGTCACGCTCAGGATTAAAGATTTGCAGGTGATATAATATTTTGTGTTCAGTTCAGAAATATATGCAAGAATGAGTATGTCTGCTCATCCCTAGAGAACAAACTATAGCCTACTTGCTTTTGTTCGCGCTGATTTAGTTTGTATTTTTTCGGGATAAAAAGTAGCCTATGTTACTCTCCAGTACATAAACTATCGACAAACCAACAAACACACTTTTGCATTTATTAGATTAAATTATGTATTACACTAATAAAAATGAAAATACTAATAATGAACTTGTATTATACAAATAAAACCTCATTGGTGCTTACCTATGAAATTGGTGAAATTTTCTTACAGATTAATGAGTTCATAATTCGCTTAGATTTCGGAAACCATTTCGAGATTTTGGTTTAATAAGCCGTATTTTAGAACTTGTAGTGTTAAAACCCTCATGACGATGAATATTTTCACGAAAAAACTGCAACTTCTATTTGCCTTCGTGTGACGTCACTTGAGAAAAGGCTGTTTAGAAATGTGTCCTTTGCTATCAAGATAAATTTATAATAATTTGCTTCAGACTGATTTGACAGACAGAGACAGACCACTTTTTTATGTGAAATTATTAATCGGGCGAATAAAAAGTGTCCGGAATAAAAACCAAAGCGTGCGACTAAAAATACTGCGTGGGCGAATTTAAAGTATGAAATCGAAAGTACTTCACCAAACAATAAAAAAGCGACGACGAGCGAAGCGAGGAGGAGCGTTTTATGTTCACATGTAAGATAAAATAAGGAGTCGAGCGAAGCGGAGCAGAGCGAGGCGACGTCCCTAGTTTTATTTCTTAAAATTAAATTGTCATTAAATTAGATGAGAATTATTCAACTCAACTCAAATTTGTATTTTCAAGTCGCCGTTTTCAACATTTTTATTCGCCCGCAGTCTTTCGCCCTCTTAGTTTTTTACAACGCTATATTCAGTATTTTTGACACTTTAAATTTGAATTTATATTCGCTCGTTTAAATACTACCCCTTTTTGTAATACTACTGTCTAAAATGCCCCAAGTGGCGTCATATCTAAAAATTCTTTAAAAAGTCATAAAAATATAATTATCAAATTATATACCATAATAATGAAAACTATGATCTAAAACGCCTGTGAAAAAAATATCTTTTAGGAATTAAGCTATGTGAATTCTTAGACAAAACTTTCTACTACCCACAGATAGGCTACAATGACTACCGTATAAAGGCGATGGGCGTGTCTTGCGGGGGACGAATAGCGGCCGCGTTCAGCAAAAGCGCACTTCATCTAGCGCTGACAGTGGGGCTCGCGCGCTGGGAGCCGTACGCGCAACTTGATGATCTCACTATACAGACCATGGAGTAAGAATCCTTTTTATATTAGTACCTTTGTTTCATTAATAGCCAAACCTTAGTATTCTAAGAGCCAAACTAACTTGTGTTGTATATGCTGTGCCTGCAGCCTATTACCTTAATCTATGCACTACTTCAGTGCCAATCACGCTGACGTTTCAGTCATAGATATAAGAGATGCGCCGAGTACAAGTTTAACCGAGTAACCGAGTACCAAATATTACTCGGTTTTATTTTTACCGTACCGAGTACTGTACCGAGTTACTCGGTTCAATTTTACGCGCCGGTATCGGGCGCATGATCACGATGCACCGCAGCCAAATCCAAAGAGTTGTTCTTGAGTTAAAAAATAACATACAGAGAGATAGTGAAAATTGTAGAAAAAAAAATTGTTTTGGTCATATAAATAAGTAAAGATAAAAAAGTAAAGACATTATTGAATTTTTTTATCTCGAAATCGGCACGGTGCAAGCATTTCTTGATTTTTCCTAGTCATTGTTTACATTTAAAGCAAATTAGCTCAAAACATGACGTTTAGAGAAACTTCAAATTGCCGTAACTCGGTAGCTCAGTACAATATTAATAATAATAAAATAACCCATTTCATTTAAAATTTCGCAAATATAATCAATGTACAGACGCGACCTTTTTACTACTTATTTTAATTTATTATTATACATATTATTATTTAAAGACTATTTTATTATTTTTACAATAATTTTTTTTACCGAGGACCTCGTCACTTAGACCGAGTTATTCGGCCGAATACGAGTACTAAAAATATTGTCGAGTATGCCGAGTACCGATTATAAAACGAGTACTCGGCACATCACTAACTCTGTTTCGTAGGTAAAACTTGGTATAACATTATTTATTTATTGCGATATTTATAAAGCACTCCCCTACGTGCCAAATTTCATAGTGCTGTGTAAATAGAATTTACCTAATGTTTTGATAAGTTAGTACGTAGAGAGTGCTTTGTATTATTTATGGTAACTGATAAAAAAATAAAAATGTACCAAGTTTCGCCTGCGTGGGACTGTCTATTATCTATCACAGATATTTGTTATACGCATTTTAGTCTCGCATTCGCGTAAGAAAAATACGGGAATTGGGCTGCTGGGTATCGGAATTTTTGAATTTCATATTGTAATAGTGGAGTTACTTTGAACCGTTCCATAAAAGAACCAATAAAAAAAAACTGTGTGTCATCTTTTGCACCTACTAAGTTTTACAAAAAGTCTGGATTTGTTTTCTTTAATTCTAATCGTATTTTAATTTTTAAAGCCATTGGATATTATGATATAGGTATGTATTATATAAATAAAAAGTATAAGTTTTGGGTTATATATTGGGTGATAGGTAATGAACTTGTATGATACTAATAAAACCTCATTGGTGCTTACCTATGAAATTGGCGAAATTTTCTTACAGATTCGTGAGTTCATAATTCGCTTAGATTTCGGAAACCATTTCGAGATTTTGGTTTAATAAGCCGTATAGAACTTGTGGTCTAAAAACCCTATGAAGATGAATATTTTTGCGAAAAAGCTGCTACTTCCATTTGCCTTTGTGTGACGTCACTTGAGAAAAGGCTCCTTTCCTAAAAAAATGCAATAATATTAGTACTGAAAATTGAGTTTCCTTCAAATTCTCCCTACAAAACGCCAATTTCATATGTAAGGATCTGATATATCATATCATATCCAGTAACTAAAAATAAAAACCTATAAAGGGTATTAAATATTATATTAATCAAACTTTATTAAGCTGTAAAAAATTTTAATATTAGTCATGACGAAAGAAAAATCCTCAAATGAGAAATTCTGTGAATTTACACAGTTTTAATATAAATTTAAATAAACGTTTATTTTATTTAAAAATTTTAAATAACATAGTTTTACGATCGCCTATCATCATGACGAAAGAAAAATCCTCAAATGAGAAATTCTGTGAATTTACACAGTTTTTATATAATTTTAAATAAACGTTTATTTTATTTAAAAATGTTAAATAACATATTTTTATGATCGCCTATCAGTAAAGACGCGTGTCGGACGAAGCTGAGGAGCACGTGAAGAAATATCAATTAGGATTTAAAAAAAAAAAACTATCTTCCGGGAAAACCAAAGATTCTATTTGTGATTTTACTTACCTTCGTTTTAGTGTGTGCTGCCAACGATAACCTGCTCATAACTAAATAGTGAAATTGTCCCCCAGCGCGATGGATAGTCACATAACCGGTCTTGGCCCTCTCAGCTGTCTCAGCGGTCCCGTGGAGGCGTGGACGCGCGGCGCCAGCACGGCGCACGCCGGGCCGGCCATCGCCGTGCAACTGCAACACGAACTGCACGTAGCCTTAGCCGAGCTACCGCTGTGGGATCTGTTGCACGGAAAACATTGATGGTCTGATCATGTCATCCTTTCATCATACCAAGGGTAATATAACCCCGTATCAATAGACCTTGGGATCAAACATGGCTGCTGTTCTATCCACATTTCTCTTACACTATCTCCATCTTTATTCGCACTTTCTGACGGTACAGATCGCGCCAAACTTCTAGTCCACTCTGAACACGAGGCGATTCGCATCGACAGGAACAAAATGTGTGGGACGTTCTACCACAAAATAGATACTACTAGAAGGCCGACTCGACGACGGAGCGAAAACAGACGCACACATGCATAGACGCGTACGTATGATGATCTCGGCAGAATTTCGTATTGGCGTTCACCCGCCTATCTCCGAGATCGTCGGACGTACGCGTCTATGTGTGCGTGTGCCTGTTTTCGCTAGTTATGCGGAGTAAACATTCTGTAAGTGGTTATTTTGTGGTTCTACGGAGGAGCAACTTCAGAGTGGACTAGAAGTTTGGCGCGTTCTGTACAGCCAGAGCGTTTTTAATCCCAAGGTCTAATGATACGGGTTTTACCTTTACGAACCTAATCATGCGTAAGTGCCTTATATTTAGAAGATTTCTAATTTTTATAAGTTGTTGTATGTTTGTTTGTTTCATTTTATTTTTTATTTGTTGTATATTATAATGTCGTCTATCGTACCATATGTTTTTGGAAGCAATTTAGAAATAATGTATTTTTAATTGTAAGCAATAAAATGTGTTCATCCTTTTCAGTACAGTTTTACGATAAATACGATAACAAGCAGTTTAAAAAGACATTAAAAAAAATCAAGAGATTCGACTGATATTGGTGTCGATTCGGTGTAACACGTTTTAGCTTATTTGACAGGACTAAACTTAGTTTAAGCGTTCTGTCTTTTTCTTTCTGTATCGGAATGACAAAGACAGGATGCTTAGTACTGGTGTCGATTCGGTGAAGCACATCTTACCTTATTTGACAGGACTAAACTTAATTTAAGCGTTCTGTCCTTGTCTTTTCGATAAAGAAAGAAAAAGACAGGACCCTTAAAATAAGGTTAGTCCTGTCAAATAAGTTAAAACGTGTTACACCGAAATCCGAATCGACATATGTGTGACATATTGGTGTCGATTCTGTGTAGCAGCACATCTTAACTTATTTGACACGACATAACTTAATTTAAGCGTTCTGTCCTTGTCTTTTCGATAAGGAAAGAAAAAGATGGGACGCTTAAAATTATGTTAGTCTTGTCAAACGTGTTACGCCGAATCGACACCATTGTATATTTAGAATGGTTGAAATAAAAGATTAATTATAAATAACAGTATACGTACATTTGGTTCGTAATTTTGTTATGATGGTGTACAAAACCCTTCAACACAGTGCAAGTTTAATAAAAAAAAGTTTGTTCCTTAAATTGTTGTACTGCATATTAATGAGGTTGGTGCATTGCATCTGGTTGTGAATTTTATTGTACTCGAAAGACTGTTAAAATTTTAATATTATCCTATTTATAAATATCGTTAATTGAATGAAGTAAATGTTGATAGTTGCAGAAACAATTGTGCTTTTTATTATGTGATGGATGACTGATGAGAAAAAACAATATTAAGAGCAATATCTGACACAAATTCTTTACGATAGAACCTCGGTAGAACATTGGCGTAATAAAACTGTTTCTACCCTTAACATATTTATGACGCAAGATACCGTATTTGAGGGTATCTTTAGCTACTTTTTTCTTTTTTTTTTATAAGTCATCTTTTGGGGACTTCTTGGTGTTGTAATACATTTATTTGATGGGCACTTAGGGATAGTAGCTAATCTGTAATAATACTTTTTTTCTTAAAGATGATGTCTTAATATATTTTCTCAAACTTTGAGTCAAAGTTGTTCTATGAAGAGAGTTAGTTTGACCTGTAGATTTTTTAGACCCAGAAACCGTACTTATGACAGTATTGATCCAATATGAGCAATAATAGACAATAAACATGTAAGTACTGTCTTGACGCAAAAATAAGTTAAAATTTCGCAGTAAATTCTAATAATTTTTTTGCGTTACAGCCTAAAGACATCATGCTCAAATGAAAAAAAGGCTCAGAAAAACCTATCAAAACAATTAATCTTAAAGGTATTAACTGAGAACCATCATTTCTCATAATAATATAATAGGGTCTAATATAATTTTTCTATAATGATAAATTTATGTATAATCATTTTTTACATTTTTCTCACAGATAATATTATTATCCAAGCCCATTGACTTACTATCTAGGTCAATGTCCAAGCCAAAGTTACCCAAAACTGTGAGTATGACCATATTTAATTTTAAGAATTTCAGTACATACCTAAACTTGTGATAAAAGAATATCTGCTAACACCACTGTCCTCATGACAAAGTATTTGTTGTTTTACTGTAAATAACATGGTGGCCAAAAAGCATACATTAACCATTTAGACTTCATAATGCGACCTATTGCGTGCGACCAAAACGGAACACTCTAGCAAAACTAAAATGTGAAGGCTTATTTCGATAAAAAACATCGATTCAGCAAATAGTTCGGATGATTCGTCGATGGGTTACGGTTTTTGTTTTAAAACAAAAACAGAACTCCGTCGATTTTTGCGCCAATAATTTGACTTTGACAGATATGACATAAACTATGTAATAGAATCTGGTTTTGAATTTTGATGTACAAAAACTTAATTTCCTGAAAAAGTTTCTTTTTTATAATTCTGTAGTTACATACCCATTGTGCAATTATATATACCTATAATAATATTATAGTAGGTAGATATAACTCCGTCCGTAAGTACAACATAATTATTTATAACAAATATTAGTCGGCGTTTCTTCAGTAATGACAAGCAAACCGTCCCTATATTACACATATACAAAATATTAACTACAAAGTCAGATCTTATCGTATCTCTGAAACATAACTTCGAATTACCCAGACTTTAATAGGTTATGTTTTCCTAGGTGCAATTTAGATGCTACTGTTAATCGCGTCATGCAACTGAAAGGTGTGGATGTCACTAAAGTATCGAAATTAATAACACAACTTGTGGATTCTGCAACATGCGAGGCATGGTAAGTTCTTTTCAATGAAACTAACTAAAACTTCCATTCTTAGTTACCAACTGTATTAAAATTAATTAAAATTGGTCCCTTTGCGATTCCAGTTGCAAGTTTTATGTAGCTCCTAAGAGAGCTACTTGTGGACACATCCTCTGCCACCATTGCTGGTATGTTCGTAAAGTATGTATGTTCTGTCAAGCCAAATTAGAACGGAGATTGTTGAAGCTTGATACTCCCAAACAGCTGGCGACAGATAATGCTAGAAAGCTGGTGGAGGCTTTTGAACAAATGTTCGAGGTTAGCTGTAAGTAAACCATTAATGCTACTATGTTTGATAATTTGTTGATCCAGTTTAGTACAGGACTACAATCTTAACTTGACAGTGGATATAAAGAGAACTAAAGGTATGTCATGACATTTTTGTCGTGTTTAACGCAACACATCGCTACAGTGATGAACTGAGCAACGGGTTGCGGCAATGGATATGCGTTAAATGACCAATTTTATGTGTCTGAATTACAGAGCCACAAATTTTTGTTCGCTGCGGCGATGCGTGTGCATTAAATGCGACAATTGTTTATATTACAGTGCTGCCCTCACCAAAATGTCAACTTAAGATTGTAGGTTTGTACAGACTCCTGATTTTGCTAGGATATCCAGCTCTAAGTTATGATAGCCAACATGTTTCATAAATTGGCATCTTGTGTGACGGAGCACCAACCAACAAACTATTCGAATTCTAGATCAGTACAAAAGTTACTAGGATTAAGGCCCCACAACACAGAAGTTGTGTGTGTTTTTTAGGACAGATTTAACCACTGCAACTAAACTCGTTTATTTCAAGTTGAACTCAGCTTAGACACTTAACTGAGTTTAAAGCATTTCACTTACATAAACCAGGGATTGCTCAACCACAAAATAAAGGCAACCGTAATGAATTGGTTTGACGTCATACCGTTGTATTTCGGTTGCCTTTAATTGCCCAACCGATAAATAAGGGCAACCGTAAAATTTAGGTTTGACGTCATTTCGGGTTGCGGTTGCAGTTAAATAACGGCTACCGTTATTTTGCCTTGGCTTCGGCTCGTTCCTTTGTAGCTGCCGCGTCGCCGCGCATGGCACGCGCCCGCCGGCAGCCATCTTAGTTGACTTCTAGGAGTGTGTAGGGCTGTCAACTTTCAAAATTGGCCGGCCAGGAGAACGCTAAAAAAATACATTTTTATGAATTAATTATAGGTATCATCTATTTACCAAAATTTAATTGTAAGTATTAAACATTTTAAATCAGTGCTGATACATTTTTCTAATCATTATGTTTTATCTGTGTTGAGAAAATTTTACCTATTACTTTTGGTAGTTTTGTGAAATTTGTTACTTGTATAGTTTATTTTATAATTTTGGCCCTTAGTGGGCCGTCATCAGTCAAGAATACTTGACTGATGACGGCCCACTAAGGGCCGAAATATATTTCAAGTTATAATTTTCTTTTATTTATTGTATATATTTCAAGTTATATTGTGTAGTTATAAATAAAAAGCTAATTAAGACATACTATATATATATTTATTAAAATATTTTATAATTAAATCTATAATGACTTGGCTGGCAGCCCTACTGAACTCCAAGCGCTTCCGAAAGGATGCACTGCGGCATAATATAAACTGATTGACGTAAAAAAAGGCGGACAGAGTCGCTGCTAAGCAACTACTGAAGCATAGCAATGTCGGCGGTTAGTAAGCGTGTGAGTGAACTTACTATGGAAATCGGCTTATTATGATGTGAATGAGTGCGTGCCAGGCTCGTGCGTACAAGCGGATTGGTATACTATGGGTGCTTCAGTTTTTAGGGTTCCGTACCCAAAAGGTAAAAAACGGGACCCTATTACTAAGACTCCGCTGTCCGTCCGTCTATCACCAGGCTGTATCTTATTAACCGTGACAGTTAGACAGTTGAAATTTTCACAGATGATGTAGGTATTTCTGTTCCCGCTATAAGAACAAATATTTACTAAAAAACAGAATAAAATAAATATTTAAGGGGGCTCCCATGCAATTGACATAATTTTTTTGCCGTTTTTATAGATACGGCATACTTCGTGCGCGAGTCCGACTCGCACTTGGCCGGTTTTTATTTTTATAACATTTCAATCCTATCTGCCAAAGCTCTACCCGCCTTTTTTGCGTCAATGTATTGACTGTAATAGAAATAGCCAATAATCTCATTATAATGATTGCTAACTTTCTTACAATTTATTTCGATTACCCATTAGTAAAATGAAAAATAAACATAAACAGCTTTGTATCAAACACGACGACTCTTTATTTGATTTGTCGTAAGTGTAAAAGCCATTTTTTCTTCTCCCCATGAATCAACTCTTACTTTTAACACGTATACCTACATTGCGAGTGGCGCGAATCAAAGAGAGTTATATGTGTGTGCCGACTGCATGGCCGTGGCCTTAGGCGCGGGGCGCGGGGTGCGGTGGCAGGTGGCACGGCGCGGCGCGGCGCGGCGGTAGCGGCGAATCAAAGTACTCTTCGCCCGCCTGATTTCGGCAACCGAAATAATAACCGGTGAAATAAGGGTTGGAAAGATTTCGGTTGTAATAACCTGTACCGAAATTCGTATACGGTGATTAACCGTTTCAACGGTACCGTAAAGAGTCCCTGACATAAACTGAACGCAGTTTAAGCTAAACGGAGTTTAAAATCTGAACGCCCGATTTTGGCCGGTTAAGCTCTTAAACTGAGTTAGCGATTTTTACTACCTGAGCGACTCAAATCAGCGACTTGAGCCATAAAACATCTATCAACCCATTATGATTGCGACTTAAACCGAGTTTAGGTAAATGTTTTCGAAATGTAGTGGTGAAATCTGTTTGACTAAACTGAGATTAAGTTGACCATTTAAACTCCGTCTTAGCTAAACTAAGTTTTATTAAACTCGGTTTTCAAAACAATTGGTGAAGTTGGCCCTTAGTACCTACAGTACCTAGCACACTACAATAATTACAATTATGATTGGCCTGCAGAAAACATGTTACTTGCTTCCCTCCCCATGTCTCCCCTAGAAGTGAGTTGAAAAGAATTGACCTAAACATTTTTATACTATGGGTTTCAAAATACGAGTAATTAATCTGCCACTGTAGCACCACTACATATGCTTTTAAAAACGAAAACTGATGATAGCATGACAAACCAGAAATGAAAAAAAAAAAAAACGAACGCTAAATCTGACAAGAAAGATAAAATAATATTTTCAATTACGGTATCAGAGCTGGTAGAGCAATTACCCAGTTAGCGAGAGGTCCTGGGTTCGAATTGCGGTTCAGAGCTCTTCATATCCAGATTTTCTCTCTGCGTTTCTATACCGCAATGATATATTGTTAATTTGTATCTCCTTGCGATGGATAAATCGCCAAATATAGAAATTTATTTCTGTTATAGTTTTAAAAATCTTATTGATTTAACTGACATTAAGTAAAAATTGTTTGTTTGTAGCAAAGAGGACCTGCCAGAAATGGCAATTGATTTATCAAAAAAAAAAGCCATCTTTAACACACTTTCACACTTCTGCCAACTCGTCCCAATAGGATGATGTCCATGTGTCTGTCAAGATCCTTTTGCTCGGGTCCCATATGAGATATCAAGTAGAAACTGATACCTCCTACAGAAGTCTACGGCCCCATGGTGCTGTAAAAATCAGGCTTTTAACTTGAAGCAAAAAAAAGTTATGGCACTTTACATTGATCTATTTCATACAAATTTCATAAAATAGGGCACTTCTAGACTTAGAAACTTGAAATTTCGTTTACAGGTATGTCTTATGGCACACACATAGGAAAAAAATCTGAAAATTTCAAATATTTAATTATTTAGGAAGTTATCATTGACCAACTTAATTAGAACCTTTTTAGATAACTGCAAGTGGAATTATTTACCATAATGTAAAAGTACTAAAATATAGCAGTTCAGAAATTCACGAAAACAAAATGACAAAATTCCTAAAACTGTCAGATTACGGAATCCTAGGTACGCGAGTCTGACTCGCACTTGACCGTTTTTTTTAAAGGAAGTGGGATTTGTGATTTTAGGCAAGGGGATAAAAGCTTGTTTCCATGCGGTAGCGATTGCTGTATTGCTGGCCAATGTGAGAGGAGGCAACAACATATCCAGGATAGGAATAATCGTATCTAAGCCTATATTATCTTATCACTAGGGTTGCCAAATGGTCCAGATAAAAAACTCTTTGATTTTTTTGGTACAATTTGTCAATTTGTGGCCAGATCAAACTGAGAAAATTACCGGAAATTACTGGGGGCGAACACAATGAAACACTTAGTAAATATTAAAACTTATATTTATTACTAGCGACCCGCCCCGGCTTTGCACGGGCATGTATTATACATATGATGATGATTTAGAGGTGGGACGCCTACTGGGCACAGGCGGATGGTCGGCTCTCCAATTGGAGCTATTCCATACAATTCCCATTGCTTGGAGCTTTGGTATCCTATTGTCCCAGTTGCATTCCCTCCTCAAATCTTCCACTTCTCTTAATATGTCTGAGTACCCAAAGTACTTGAGGTCTTCTTCTCATGTGATCATTACCAAATAGTTCCCATCTTAGGCTAGAATATATAAAGCATTCACCTAAGTAGTGCTTACTCGTTTCCTCCTCGCCGCAGTGCGGGCAAGAGGAGTCCTCCTGTACCTTCATTATTGACAGATGTCTGTTCAGCCTATACATATAAACCTTCCTTTTGAATCACTCTATCTATTAAAAAAAACTACATCAAAATCCGTTGTGTAGTTCTAAGCATACATAGGGACAGAAAGACAGCGGGAAGCGACTTTGTCTTATACAGTGTAGTGATTGCTATTGGTAAGCAAAAAATCACTTTTTAACATATTTGGCACTAGATGCCCAGGGCGACGCGACTGAGCGAGCGGGTGGCACTCATTCGGTTAGCTAGCCCCGTGGAGCGGGGAGCGCCCCTCTCTCCCGCAAGTCTTGGTAACCCGCCAGTATCGCTCACGGCTTTTGCTCTGTAAATTCTCTCGTGAGTGAGGTATACATTATACATATATCGCGTTTTAAAAAAAAAACCCTACTGTCCGGTCCAAAACATCTGGCGACCCTACTTATCACACCTACCGCTTTCGAGGAGATACACTTGTTAACATCCTCAGACGTGACTTTTATAAAAACGAAAGGTTCATGCTCGGGAGTTGGCAGATTATTGAGATAATTTAGAGAATTATTTTTGGATGAATTAGCCACAATAGTCGGAGGTGTTGTGAAGAATTGATTAAGAGCGTTAGGAGCAGTCTCGCAGCGGGATTGTGAAAAACCCGCCTTTTTCAAATTAATTGAATCAGATCACTTAAATTCAAAATTCACTCAATAGTTATTCAACAAAACCTTATTACTTATGTAATTGCGATGGCTACATACATACACGAAATTTTTGCTATGTGTGTTTGTGTTTTAACAAGCGTATGTTTAGTTATATTACTGCAGTACAGCATGCGGGTCAGTAGCGAAAGGAATTTCGTTCCAACCGGGTGTCCTATGACAACTCTTTTTTTTTAGTATGAAATATTAATTTGG
This sequence comes from Ypsolopha sequella, assembly GCA_934047225.1. Classification (NCBI taxonomy): domain Eukaryota; kingdom Metazoa; phylum Arthropoda; class Insecta; order Lepidoptera; family Ypsolophidae; genus Ypsolopha; species Ypsolopha sequella. Next base: position 20,138,003 of record OW203996.1, read on the forward strand.
CTGAAGAAAGACCTGGGGCCTTATTGTCTACCTTCAACATTTATCGCTATCTGTTTTAAAAGTACGCGTAATTGGCTAGAAACGATGTGTCACGTCATTTCTAGCCAATCACATTACCTTTGAAAGCAATGGCGATAGATGTTGAAGTTAGACAATAAGGCCCCTGATCCCACCTCAATCATCGAAACATGTTTTTCTTGCAGTCGACCAATATATGATGGATACTCCAAAAAAACAAAAAGAGGAGGATCCCACAAAGAATGTCAAGGAATGGTTGACGAGTTCTGAAAACCATTTTTCAGCTCCACCATTTAGTGAGACTCAGCAGTCAACTCAGGACATTCTGCCTCCAGTTCAGCTGTCAACTAGCAAGATACAGATTCATGCTCAACCTCAAGGGAGTGAGAGTCTCAAGAAAGTGATGCATGTTTCTGTGCCCCAAGATGACTGGGACAAGATAGAAGTAGTCACCGACACAGAATATGCTCCTCATAAAGATAAAGAAAATATCATCGGACCTAAGGATTTTGAACCATTTTCTTTTGAGGATAGTGAGTTCTCAAATGAGCATCCTCGAAGAAGTAATCGTAAAAAAGTCACGAATGACAAAAAACAAGACAGTGCTCCTAATATAAAAACAAATACTGTCCAAGGTTCAAATAATTCAAGTTTGGGAACCGACAAAAAATTCGACAAGACCAAACAAACCTGGAGTAATGTAAAAAAAATGAAAAAAGAGTTTAGTAAACTGAATAAGGGAAGTAAAACTAAACTAAATGTTTCGATTGAAATGTGCAAAAAGAACCAAAGTATGGTAAGTAAACAAAACACAACAAGTCCACCTACTGCTAATGAAGAAGCTATGTTTATTGATGATGACACTCCGAATATAACAGATAAAAGAACAGATAAGTATACGAGTCAACCAAATGTGGAAGTAAATAAATCTACATTATTAGAAAATGAAAATTTTTCTGTTATTGAAAGTGAAGTAAATATAAATCCTGCAAGTCAAAAACATGTCCCTGAGGACCCAACAACAGATGACGGTAAAGTGATAAGCAAGAATTATTCTCAGAAGTCTAGAAAAAGAGCTCAAAATAAAATAGAAAATGAACAAGAGCAAAATGAACTTGTGACCGACAAAGACAATGTGAATGTATTTGTTTCTCAAATCAGGAAAGAAGATAATATCCCGTTTATCAAAATGAGCACAATTCAAGCTCCTAAAATTTCCATTCAGTCACCTGACAGGTCCTTAAAACAGCTGCTTGTTAGTAATGAAGAAGAACCACATAACTCTGATGATGATATTCATATATCCATTAGATTTAAAGATCTTGTTACAAATATTACTATAAATAATAAAGAAAAAGATGTCAAGCTGAAAGTAAATACTGACCGAGTAGTCCAGACATCGTTGGGACCCTCTGATACTCCTGAACCACATGTTCAACCAGTAAATACAACAAGTGTTTCAGTACAAACAGATTCTGAAAATAAAAGCTACGAAACAATTAAAACAGTCACACCATTATCTACTGATGCCAAGCAACCACCAACAGTTTTAAATAGAACTACATCTATTAGGAAAAATACTGCTTCAGCTTCAACTGTAACAGCACCATTTGTCATAACTGAAAGTGTTGAAAAAGAATTATCTAATATCATGGAATGTGACGAAGAAATGACTGAGATTGAAGAAGTTACTGATGCACTTAAGTCATCCAAAAGTAAGACTCCTGTTAAAAATAATACTGAAAGCGATACAAGAAATAAAGTTAATGATGATAGTTATAATGAAAGAGTAAAAACTACAGAGAAGGACGTACCTGCAGATATGAACCTGGATGATATTGATATATTCAACAGTGGATCAGTCAAAGAACATGATGTACAAATGTTAAAGAACTCTTTAAAAACATCTTCAGAGATTTTAGTACCAACTCACAAGAGCTGTAAAAGCAGGACACAAAAAAAGGCTGATAAAAGAAATCGAGAATCAGATGATATTGCAGAAAACAGCGGCAAGCGGCAAAAGGTTGACATACCTGACAAAAGTATTATCAACGATGTTTCATTCCAAGAAGAGAACAGAACTTTAGATAGTCCGGATTATGATCAACTAATGGGCCAAGTATTTGCCAATATTGATGCAGATATTGACGAAATGCAAAGCCAGAAACTGCAGTGTACTGGAAAGAAATATACTGGGAAAACTGTTACAAAAGTAACACAAGTTTTGAATAAGACACAACAAAGCACTCACAATGAACAGTTAGGAAAAACTCAGACAGTTAACAAGTTTGTTGGTGAAAAGTATAGTGAGAATATGTTCTCTACTGTCGGAAATGTACTTGAAAAGGGAAATACCCATGTAAGTCTTAAACTTGTATTCATTTATCTAGCTTGGCACTTCGATATAATTGTCTCGTTTAACACACGCAATGAACTCTGCAACGGGTTGCGGCAATGGATGTGTGATAACCGACCATTCTTTACCTTTACCTTTTACGGAGCTACAAACTTATCTGTTCTGATGGGTCAAACTAAAATAGCTTCTATATTCACTGTGTGACAGTCTTCGCCACCGGAACAGTTAAGTTTGTGGCTTGTATACGATGCAGAGAGCATCGATGCTTGTCAAAGTCATGTGAAATGGTCGTTTATAACTCTTTGCAAACCGTTCATCGCTGCAATTGCATCGTGTGTGTTAAACGCGACAAATGATTCTATGCATTTACAATGTTCTCGACCCCCTTCCTCTACTTGCAATTCGAATTGTTTTTATTATTTGATTCGAATTGTTTATTTATATTTATTAGACCAACGATTTTGGAGGAATAGACTTATGGTGCACTGTACAGTGGAGACCGCATCAAGTAAGACACATTGGACTTTGTACCTATCTTATTTACTTCTGTGTAGGAGCTAATGTCGTACTGCAAGTGTATAGCTTGATGTGGTCTCCACTGTACATCAGTTTTACTGCTCCCTGATGACGTCAGCATAGGCGTTATGGTGAAAATAATATGTACAGTACTCCTAAAGTAATAATGCGCATACAAAAACGCGACAAATGATCATTTACAATGTTCTCGACCCCCTTCCTCTACTTGCAATTCGAATTGTTGTTATTATTTAATTCGAATTGTTTATTTATATTTATTAGACCAACAATTTTGGAGGAATAGACTTATGGTGCACTGTACATCAGTTTTACTGCTCCCTGATGACGTCAGCATAGGCGTTATGGTGAAAATAATATATACAGTACTCCCAAAGTAATAATGCGCATACAAGTCTATAGCCGAGCGAACCGACGTACCACGTGACCGTATTGATTGTATAGAAAGTATAAGGAAATACGAACTTTGCCGAACAGTGGCGAAGATTTGTATGCGCATTATCACTTTGGGAGCACTGTACTGTTGTTCCTCGACTAATCCAGTTCTTTACAAAAAAAAGTAATCCGTCAAAACAACAAATGTCATAATCCAGGAAGTGTCTACCGAGCCATCAGTAGTGGTAACTTGAAAACTTCGAATTGCTTTTTTGCTGACAGTCCTTTGACGTAACCGCGTTTACAGTGCACAAGGATTTGATGGTGCGTGGATGACAGTGACAGGTGGGCGCAGCTGTGAAACAAGGACTATGGTAGCGGCGTTAGTTCCGATTTTGGACACAACCAATCCACGCGCCATAAAATCCTTGTAGCACTGCACAAGATTCAAAAATTTATTGAAAAGTAACTGGTATAAAGAAAGAACTAAAATATTTAAATTTTTGTCTGAAAATAGTCCATATTTTCAGAAAATTATATGACCATTATAGGTTTCAAAATTTAGTCAAAGGCAATTCCCCATTGTTTCTTATCTTCCTCCATAACACCTGAAATATTAAGTTGAAGGTCATGTCTAGGTCCCAGGTCCCGAGACTCAGCAGAACATCGCAAACTTACTGACTCCGAGCATGTGTTCCGAGCTCGCTGCCCCTGTTGAAGGCACGGGACTTCAGACGGAACCTTGCGTTGACACACAAGAACAAGACAACATCGTTGTATTGTGCACTCCTATAGAAGAGGACGATTCTGATAAAAGTGTTGTTGAAGAGACGCCGCAGAAGTATGTTGAATATAATTTTATTTCGGTTATACAATATGTTGCAAATAACCTGTGATTTCGGACAGCCTTTAACAAAGAAAGAAAAAGAAAGAATTTATTGGCGCGTTTACAAAAAATAAACTTATAGCTAACACAGTAGAAAAAGGTTTACTTAAGTAGGGAGTAATCTATAGATAAAAATAACAACACGACAAAAGGATGTAGCTCAGCTATGTGCCATCCAAAACATGCTTTGGTTGGCGCTGGTTTTCAGCTACCTCCGTTACAGTTGCTCCGTTACAATGCATTAGGTTAAATAATAGTTTATGAAACTGGCACATAAAGAGCGGATCGTTTTTTAATAGTACACACGAGTGTTTAAATAAATAGTTATGTACAATAAAATAAATTAAAGTTCCTTTGATACTCGGTTCCACAAATTAATTACCTTTTAAGGGTTTGCTACCGGTTTCGTCGTTTTACGACATCATCAGGCACTGTATACGGTGTTAATAATACATTTTGTAAAACCACGAATTTTATGTGTTTACATAAACAGGATTTAGTTTGATAATACGATCAAAAGAAGTAAGTCATAATTATGCAAGATGTCGTTACTTCAAGAAGCAACAACATTCACCGTCAACTAGTTATGTACAGTTTAGTACGCTACTTTATGCCATAATAAGGTAATATTAATGTATTTGATGATGGTTCCTGATGGAACTCCATTATAGCAATGTACATTCTTTCTTGTGCTTTAGTTCCACAGCATTTATTTTTTCCTCTGAGCGACCGGTTTCGTCTAACACATCTTCAGGCACTAGATCGTAAAGATTTCGTTTGTTTACATTAGTTGCAATAAAATTTCCATCCATCGCGCATGCGCGCTGCACACAACTTCGCTGCGATTAGTTTGATCGCCTCGCGACGGCCGTCTAGACTGACAGCAGGACATAGACTTTACAGGATAACATATACAAATTCAACGCGTGCAAAAGAGATGACATGTTAGCTATACAAACCTCATTGGTAAGAATTCAGTTATGACTGTATGGAATAAGTTCCCTAAGGCCTTCATATTTAGGGTAATTGTACTTTTACAGCAGAAAAAATATTCAAAAGCATTATTTTGTAAAAAAAACACTTTTATTTAATTTATTTTCCGTAGTATAAACGTTCGTAAAAATAAAATGTCATGCACAATTTTCGAGTTTAAAATAAGGATTTTACGATACGAGTGTAGATAAAAATTATATGTATAATATATAAATTATATAAAAATATAATATACAATGTGTAACAGACAGGTGTAACCATATTTGAAAAGCTTATTCAGTCAATGGTATAGAACAACTTTTACTATGGAGACAACACTGAAATCTCAAAAAAAAAATCTGACCTTCCATATATTTCGGCCGAGCGGCATTGCATTTTTCTATGAAATTGTTAATTTTGTTTTTCGAGATACAGTGTTTTGTTCCATAGTAAAAGTTGTTCTATACCATTTACTGAATAAGCTCTTCAAATATGGTTACACCTTTCTGTTACACGTTGTATATACTTTTTAAAAGAAGTTGTATTGCCACTGTCAATTGCAAAAATACTAAGGTAGCAATACGTTGGGACTTTAGTAAGCTCAGAGGACAGAAATTTAATTTAATAACCATTTCAGGGACGTCTCTGTTCCTAAGACAAGGAACGATTCTGGCAACAGCAAAGCGGCGAACAACAGGAAACTTCAACTCGTGAAACCCAAAGTTGACGAAAAGAAACCCGCGACGCCGGTAACTAAAGGAAAATCACTAGAATCACAAGACATCAGTATAATTAACTTGACAGACTCCGTGAGGGAATCCACCTCAAACAAAAACGTCACTAAACCCATCAACTATAAAGAAACTTCAACACCTTTGACTATAAACAGGTTTGTTGATGAAGTAACGCATAAGTCGACTCCTATGGCGAAGAAATCATTAAAATTCGTGAACATTGATGATAAAAACGCCGATGACGAAGAAAATATTACTCTATGTCCGACGGACATAACGCTGATCGCTAAAACTACACAAGAGAAGCAATTTATGAAGGAAGCATTTGAAAATCAATCTAATTCCTCAGCCAGGAAGCCTCTTGTCTCTAAAAACGTGGTTGATGAAGCGAACAAAAGGTACTGCATTGCAGGATCGTGTTTGTCTGCCTTAGAGTTGACGAATATCAAGATTTTGTGTTTCAAACGCAAGTGGACATATGTGGACAAGTACAGGCCAGATTTGACGCATTTGGTTGTGTCGGTAGATGAAGAAAACCGATCACAGAGGTAAAACACTCCATATCGTTATTTACACAATGCTAAACATCAGTTTTGCATTGGATTCAGTTCCGTTAATGTAGATGGCAAAAATTAAAAAAAAATATGGCGTGTTTTTGACTAGAGACAATTATTAATTACACTTTAAAAATAAACATACTTTCAACCTTTTAATTTTACTACTTTAAAAATGCATGAATTTCACGAAAAAAGCTGTTCAGTTTCCATATTTCAGAACCGATTGAAACGAAATCAACACACGCAGATCCTAAGTATATAAAACATCTTTATTACATAAAGAAATTATAATTAATATCCTAATGTAGCCGTGATTTCACAATAACTGAAGTTTTACGGGCGCGGCATCTGATTAGAGCAGGATAGGCAGTTAAAAACAAAAGCGTTAGGGCAGGACTGAATTTTAGCATTGTGCAGCCCTTAAATATTGTTTATATTTATTACCGTGTATAAATAGACAGGTATGTTTAAGGTTGTTAAAAACAAAGTTAAGATGTGCACTTTGTACCGAGCATTCTGATTGTTTTAACCGCAGAGCACGCTCTTAAGAGGCTATGCGAATTTTATTTTTGTCACTCCAAGCGAAAAAACGCGCCGTGCAAGAGGGGCGGATTCAAGGCGAAAGGGAATATTTATAATTTATAATTGTTTATGATTGGTTGAAGAATTGTCGGATATGACGTGACTTGAGAATTTTAGACATTTTACTGATTGTGATTGCTTATAAAAAAGTGGTCTGTCTCAGTCTATCTACTCATCTGTCATCCATCTGTCAAATCAGTTGGAAGCAAATTTTTATAAATTTATCCTGATAGCAAAGGACACATTTCTAAACAGCCATTTCTCAAGAGATGCCACACGAAGGCAAATGAAAGTTGCAGCTTTATCGTAAAAATATTCATAAGTTTTTGTAGACCACAAGTTCTGGCTTATTAAACCAAAATGGTTTTCGAATTAACACAACATAATTTAATCTAAGCGAATTATGTCTATCGAGGAACATTTACCCAAATATGCTTTCCAAAAACAAAACCCTAGATTATATAGTTAAAATCAAAATGCATACATATACCAGAAATTAATTACAATTTTCCGTGTATTTCATGAAATACACAGAAAAGAAGTACCCGTATTTTTAGTACATATCGCCTTAACTTTGAAAACCTACTGTAAATTTTGTTTGGGCAGGTCAAATTTTCATTTAATATTCAATTGCGAAAAAACATTGTGATCGGTGTGCTTTCATTTATAAATTGGTTAAAATATTGTGTTTCAGATCGGTAAAATACATGTGCGCACTGGCAGCCGGTAAATGGATCATCTCATACAAATGGGTGGAGAAATGTTTGGAGAAAAACATTGCCGTTAATGAGGTACTATATATAAAGTTAAATAATATTAGTTGGCGAAACTCAAAACATAGGTAGTACTAGTATATAAAATGTAATTCATTAAAAAAATGTATTTTATTCAAAAATAAATGTGTTTCATTTAAATGTGTTTTATATGAACAACTGTTTGTATGGGAGCTAAGCGAAATTCTTAAAATTTGTTTTCACCTTTTCATACTGGACCAGTCAGCTGATCGAGGCAATTTGTATGGGAGGAAGAGAAAAAAAATTGCGAATTTCGCTTAGCTCCCATACAAACAGTTGTTCATATAGACTAGTACTACATATGTTTTGAGTTTCGCCAACTAATATTATTTTCAATGCATGTGCTCGTAAAGGCCCACTTTTTATGCATCAAAACCGAACAAAAAGTCAATTATTTTGCCCTAGGGCTTTATTATTATTATTTTTTTAATTTATTTACAATGGTTGGCTAACCTGCAGACTTTCCTGTGTACCATAGATGTTATACTTTTTTTTACAGTGTTTAACGGCTCTGGATACAGTCTTTTTGAGCCAATTATAATTTAAAGTTCACAAGATTATATTTGTTTTCATTTCCTCACACTATGCATTGAAAAACGTAGTATGATACACGGGCGTAAAAGCAATAAATTACTCGGTTACGTTTAAAACACTCGCTACGCTCGTGTTTTAAATCGTCCTCGTAATTTATTCCTTTGCGCCCTTGTAGCATAAACTACTATTAACCTTATATAGGAGATATTGCATCTCATGTCGCTTTCCGCAGATATTGTGTAATTCATTCGATATTTTTTCATTAGAGTTAAATTTAAGTGCCTCTTGACAACAGGCGCTGATTTGCGTAAACAGAAGTAACTGAGCTTGCTACCTGTGCAACTATAACAATAAATGTTGTTTTAGAAACGTACACTCGTTATAAAGTCTTAATATAGTAGTTTATGCTGCAAGGGCGAAAAAGAACAAATTGCGAGGACGATTTAAAACACGAGCTTAGCGAGTGTTTTAAACGTAACCGAGTAATTTATTGCTCTTACGCCCGTGTATCATACTACGTTTTTCAAAGCATAGTGTGAGGAAATAAAACAAATATAATCTTGTGAACTTTAAATTATGATTGGCTCAAAAGGACTGTATCCAGAGCCGTTAAACAGTGGAAAAAAGTACAACATTTATGGTACACAGGAAAGGTTGCAGGTTAGCCAACTTCTCGTAAAAAAAAAATAAAATAATAATAATGCCCTACGGCAAAATAATGGACTTTCTGTTCGGTTATAATGCATAAAAAGTGGGCCTTTACGAGCACTTGCATTGAAAAATTTATATATATTTTGCTTTTATAAGCTTTATTTCTTTCTTTTGTTTATTTTAGTACTAAAACAATAAAAAAGAAAATATTACTCTAATATTTCGACCCTCGGTATGGGGCATCAAAAATGTTCGAATAATATATTTTTTCATTTGTTTTAATACTAATAAATAAACGTTATAAAGTCTGTGTATTTAAGACGCAAGTTGAGCTTTCAATGACATTATAACTTAAATTCAAATTCAAATAGTTTATTTTGCAAAGCAGGACACTTTTTACACGTCAAATTTAATCTAATAAAGAAAATATATGTAATAAAATAATAAATGTACATGAACTAAATTAAAGGTTTATTTAATTTATGTAGCAATATATTTACGATTAAAATGATAGATAAAATATATATTATACAAGGTAAAATCCAATCAGCCGCCCGAACCCACACCGGAGACCCGGCCAGGGACCAGGAACAAGGTTCAATGATCACCAACCGACTAATAACTCATTATCTTTAGACCTGTGTCTTAAATAAACAGTTTTTAATTATTTGTTAATCTAACATGTTGTCAGCTCATTGTAATTTCAACCATAAAACTGCCAACGCATTTCGCGCAGACATTTTTTTACACATCCTCTATTCTATTTTTACTCCCTTCTTCCAGGAAATATAAAATATATAAATGTATAATGTTATAATTTATAAATGTATTTATAAATGTGCGGAGAGTGATCGTGGAGACCTCCTCATCTCCTTGATCGCTCCTGGTACGGAGCACATAAGTCTGTCTATATAATTTAATTTAATTTTCTCTCTTTGCTACTAACCAATTATTAATAAGTCTTACTATAGTGCGCGCCAATCTTTTAGTCGCCTCTGATTGAGTTACGAGTGCAAGCTTGCGCAGGTACAGTCAAGGAAACAATAATATGAACGGTTGATTATTAAATGTTTACTATAAGTGGGAAGGTGTACTGGTTGTACCTACCTATTTAATATATATTTATTATTTTAGTGCAATCTTAACTGTTTAATTAAAACAAATTAATATAAACACCATTTTCCTACATTGTGGCCTAAAAACGCTATAACGACGGCAAAGGCATTAAACAACAACAACAATAAACTTTAACAAACTAAATCAACAAAACAACAAATAAACAACAAACAAACAGATTCAACGATTAACTAAACGAATCATATAATTTTTTACTTTTCATGCAACGCGCGCGTGTAGTGTACGGACGTAGCACTAACACTAACGCATAGTGTTGACACCTGCTAAATGGCGAGCGGGGGGTGTGGTGCGGCACGCAGGCGGGTGTGCTCCGCGCCCTCGCTCCTGTAACGTCCCACTGACACCGTAAAACGGCTAATGCGTCGATTCTTGGGGCTAGCTTCAGAGGCGACTAAAAGATTGGCGCGCACTGTAACATGCTATGGATCGAAGTTGTCCGAAATAAAAGATTTTTATTTATTTTATTTTATTTAATTTTTATTATTTGTACATTTACGTTGATACATCCAATACATCCTTACAGGAACCGTTCGAAGCCCTGGACTCCGCGGGTGACCCCGGTCCGCGTCTCTCGCGACTCGCTGACACCAAGCTCTTCGACGGATTCACCTTCTGCTGCTTACCGCCGTTCAGTATGCTCGAAATTGATACTCTAGTGGTAAGTATACAGGATGTAATCGTTAAGTGTGACCAGGCGATTATTCCCTAACTATTACAGATATCAAAAAAAAAATAAAATGATATTTAAAGTATGTTACCTAATCAGTAAAATGACATTAATAACTTTTTGAAAATCAAACGAGAAGTATCCAAAATTTTGACATTAAACATTCCCATACATTTTCTAATTAACACATTGTAAAAGTTATTGTTATGTAGACACATGTAGCGCCATCTAGTTGGAAAAAAATATTTGTCACTACTACATTCTCCAAAGTTACTCCCAGGATATTCAGCTACATAACAAAGTTCTGCCCGATTTTGTCCGTGAAAAATTTCCTTAGGAGTTTTTTTGTATTTGTTTCGGTTTCTCAATCACTACGCCTAGAAATGAGGAGAAGGACGGTTTTATAAAAATGTTGTATTTTGAAACTTTTCCAACGAGTCACTAAAGTAAATGCAGAGAACAAAACAAACAGTTTAGAAAAATTTTAATGACGACATTAACGGTGTTACTACAAAACGGTGTTTAACTTGAGACAGTGTTTAAATCTGTTGTTGTCTCTTTTTCTTCCATATTGTAAAAGAGTGACAGCAACAGATTTAAACACTGTCTAAAGTTAAACACGGTTTTGTAGTAATACCGTATGAATTTAATAAGGGTTTTTACCTTACACCTGGGATACGAAACCTAAAAAAGTAAAAAACCAAAATTATTCACCTTATTGGTTGATTTATATTTATGTCCGTCTCGTCCCACTCTTACCGGTCGGCCACAGCTTCAGGCTTCGAGAGGCGCGCCAAGCGGTTCTTCTTGCGACGGCGCACACAGGCGAAAAATCGATAAAAACTGGCATAAACCTAAATTAATATTTATGAAAAGTAAATGACTCATAGTTACAAAACTCTTTGATTGATTGTCAGGTGGATAAAGTTGGGACATACTGAACCAATAAAAACTGGTCAAGTGCGAGTTAGACTCTGAAATAAAGGGTATATAAATTATTATTTTGTACGAGTCAAGTGCGAGTAATACTTTTGCACTATAGATTCCGTACAACCATTTTTAAACATAATATTTATATACTATACAGCTAGTAAGCGCCATCTACATGCTGTATACTAATCGTAATTTCAGAAACTTGATATTTTTATGATTAAAAAAGTTTTTTTTTTTAATTTCTAACATTAATACGCACTGCTTTCAAAGTGATAGGCATTTAATTAAACAAATAAACTTTCTTTTTATAATATTTATTCATAATCTTCATCTAACATGCTTATTTCCATTGGAGTAAATGAAATTTGTTTCTTAGGAACTAGTTTTCTAAAGCCCGTTATATGCGTCTGAAGACACCATAAGTCTGTGGAATGTATCTTCCAGTGCCATCGGTCTTGAAAATTTTCTGGAGAATTGCTCTCTGTATTTTCTAACGTCTTTGTTTCTACTTTCTTGCGTATCTTCGCCTAAAAGTCCTACAGCAATCCCCATACTATCGATTATAAGATACCCATGAATTAAAATCTTATGTATTGTAGTTGGCATGTAGAACCACGGGTAATTTTCCTTCTATTTAAGAAAATATCTTCATAGTTTGAACCTAAAAAGAAAAAAAAAGTTATTGTAATTCATAGTAATAATTATTATCAATATCAATACATGTAATGAAAATTGAAAGGGGGTTATTAGAATCAGCGATTATTAGAATTCTTTTCTGTTTGTCTGTTTGTTCGCGCACATCTCCAAAATCACAGACCGGATTTGGATGCGGTTTTCTTTATTATGGTCTTGGCAACCCTGGCTAACATGTAGGTTATAGGGGACGATAATAAAATAACACCCGGGCCACAAACGGGGCAGAATTTAATAAACGCGGGCGGAGCCGCGGGCAAAAGGCAAGTGATTAATACATATTGAAATTATATTTAACTTATTTTGATATATCTTGCTGTACAATTATAAAAGGATTAGGTATGTTTTAAGTCTATGCAAACTATATTTTATCAATATTTTATCAATAGGAGTAATTTTGGGAAGTGGTGTCTTTTGTCCTTCAAACAAAATGTTTGTTAAAGTGTCGCAGTCGGTCGCATTTGAGTGTTACTTTTTCAGATAAAACAAAGCATAGGCTTTCCAAAAAGGTATTTTTTATGGAATCACGTGGCTAGATATCGTACTTTCATTACAAGAGAAGTTTTATTTATAAAAAAATCTCTACCACAAACATAAAAAACACTTTAAATATCAAATCAAATGCATTTAAAAATTAAATCTAGGTAAATTATAAAACTTCATTACCTCTTGTAATAGAATCCATCACTATATCACAAACAATCTCACTAAGTACTTTAGATTTTTAACTTTGAACATGCACTATAAATTCACGAAAAAGCTTCCGCCGTCTAACAAGTTGAACTTTGGCCTAAGACAACCGGTAAAGTATAAGTCATAGCATCTCGGCGCGTGAGCAGGTACTAAAAGGATCCTTTTAAAAGAGAATCTGACCAATCACAGCTTGTTTAGGTAAAATTATGTTTTTTGAGTTTATGCCAGCTTTTATCGATTTTTCGCCTGTGTGCGGCGCCGGCGGAGAGAACAAATGTATGAAGTTGTATAGAGCCGGCCATGGTTCGGCGCTCGTGCGTCTTGTCCGGCTTCGAGTGACTTGAGCTGTCGTGACGGCAGTGTGCGGGGCGGCGGGGAGCCGCGCCAGTGATCGAGCGCACAGGACGAACCTATTGTCGAGCGCTTTGAGCGAGCGAGCGCGCTATACATCCGATGCGCTCGAAGGCGCTGACGGGTGTCGTGGCAGGGCAAAGCCCGTCCCAAAAACCGCCTGGAAGCGCAGCAAGAAGCGCCGCCAGAAGCCTGAAGCTATGGCCGAGGGGTAACAAATGCTACAGCTATTCCTGCTAGTCTAGCATAGCAAACCATATCAAGCTCGATAGAACGTGATACAGTGCTCTCTTACTCTGTTCATTATATTTATGTTCCTCTCCTCCCACTCTTACAAATGCTACAGTTAAAATATTTTTAGTTCGACGTAAACATAGATCTAGATTGACTTACTGCCTAAAATATTATAATAACATTTTATAGACAATTAGACACCCCACAATTTTGTGACAGGTATGCGTGTGTTGACGCCACTTAACTCTTAATATTCCCACAGAGTATGCTCGAAGCGGCTGGAGGTCGCGTCGTGATGCAGCCCCACATGGTGCGAGCGAACACCAACAAGCCTTGTATTCTGCTCTGTGAACCCGAACACACGCAGGAGGACCGATACATGTGTTAGTGTCAATTCAATTCATTTATTTGCAATAAATCACATGTCAATTAAGGTCTTAATAGTTTTATGCTACCAGGGCGAAAAGGAATAAATTACGAGGACTGTTTCAAACGTAACCGAGTAATTTATTGCTCTTACGCCCGTGTATCATACTACGTTTTTCAATGCATAGTGTGAGAAAATAAAACAAATATAATCTTGTGAACTTTAAATTATGATTGGCTCAAAAGGACTGTATCCAGAGCCGTTAAACAGTGGAAAAAAAAGTATAAAATTTATGGTACACAGGAAAGGTTGCAGGTTAGCCAACCACTGTAAATAAATAAAAAAAAATAATAATAAAGCCCTAGGGCAAAATAATTTACTTTCTGTTCGGTTTTGATGCATAAAAAGTGGGCCTTTACGAGCACTTGCATTGAAAAAATATTTATACAGTGCAGTATCAACGTGATTTTACCATGACGGTGTAGCCATTTTTTGTTTATCTATGTATATACAATTTCAAAAATACACTCTTATTTACATAAATTTTCTTATTATTAAATTAATTAAATTTTAAAATCTAATCTTAAATCATATAATATTAATTTCTCTACATGTAAATTTTCATTTTAATTTTATACATTAACATAATAATTCTGATTCAGATTTATCATTAAATTTTTCATTAGTTGTATAAAATTCCTTTAGGTTATAAGGACACTGTGCAGCGAGGTATCTCTTTAAACAATTTAAAAATTTATTTCCAGAAAGTCTCTTGATAGCGACAGTGTTCCTCTATACATATATGTATAAGATTAAGTATTAGATTTTAAGTTAGTGCCTAAAATGCTTATTTAAGGAACAAATTTTGTAAGAGCGTATCGCCAACGAACTGTTTAGCAGTTTGGCGAATATTGTTTTCTAAAATGTGTGTAAAATAAAATAGACTAAACTAAATAAAAAAAAAAAACCGTGGAGCGGAGAATTGATGAAGGAGAATTAAGAGAGATAAGATAAATCTTTAGTTGTGGTCTTACAATAAGTTTTTTCGTATTTTCTCGATATTCCAAACTAATCCCAGTACAACTCTGTGTTTTTTGGTACCTTACGTACTTAACTCGTCTTCCGAAACAATTTTAGCTAACCATACAATAGTATTTTGATTTTGTACAACTGTAACATAATTTGAGACATTGGGACACGAGGGCTTGTTTACGAAACGAGAGAAGTGAGTTTCGTAATAGTTTTGCACGAGTGTCCCAATGTCTAATTATGTTTAGTTGCACACAATACTTTATTTACGACCATCAAAAATATCGTCTTTATTTATAATATTTTCAACTAACAATTTCACAAAAAATGAGAAGAACACTCGTTCATGAACCTCGGGTGCATCGTCCGCACACAATACTTTATTTACGACCATCAAAAATATCGTCTTTATTTATAATATTTTCAACTAACAATTTCACAAAAAATGAGAAGAACACTCGTTCATGAACCTCGGGTGCATCGTCCCAGTAAAGCTGCCTTGAAGGCCAATCAGGATAAAGGGGGCGTGGCTTAAGAAATATGGTTGGGAATTATTTTTCGTCTCTGTTGTTGCTTGGGTCTCTAGCGGTTTTATAATAAATTGGGCCAATCGCAGCGCAGAATCGCGGTGTTATAATGTAATATTATTACACCGGATAAACAATCTAGGTACTTATAAAACGGCTTTTGATGTTGCAATTCATTTATTGTATGGGAGTAGATAAATATTTTTATGTAATGTGGTGGATAAATTATGGTTATTATTATTTTGCTATAGTGGATTCCGTTTCCTTTTAAATTTAACATGAGCCAAAACATAAAAAAGTCAACAGACCCCTAGCGCCATCTGGTGGTGAAACCTGTAACCTTATTGAATCTAGTCTTCCTCATTCATTACAGACCTGGCGATGGAGCTCGGCGTAGTGCCAGTAAACTACGAGTGGGCGCTCAACTGCCTCGGCGGGTACTCTCTGTGCTCCCTATATGACCTGCTGTTGTGTCCCGCCTCCTTGCTGCCCAAGCAGGTGCAGCAGTGGCCGCCCGAGCTGATGGCGAACGATGACTCAGTATAACAAACATACGGGGTCTATATAGGCTACTAGCAATTATTAAAACCATATATTTTAAGAGTCTATGATACCTCACATTGCTTCGCATGATTCATTGTTGTATCAACAATGCACCAATTACTCTGAAATAAATCTATGGTAAAGTTGAGGACTAATGCTGCACCCAGAATGTGGGGAAAACTTGTTTTCATTTCATTTATTCGACAGAAAAAAATTGCAAAAATGAGGTGCTCAGTGTTAGGTACTATAGACTCTTAAGAATCATACGGCGGCGTGTGCGTAAATGAAGTTAATTTTTATGTTTAATTCATTCTTACAAGTTTTTCTTTACGGAGAAGTGAATATATATTTTTTTATTATTGGTAATATTAATATTTGGTTTCAGTAATTGCTACTCAATTACGATTTTAATATTTTGAGTAAAATGTTAATAAATACTCTAGCTTAAGTCGGACGACTTGTACGATTACAGGTTACAAGTTGGAAAGTTGAGATGGGGCACACGGGGCAGCTACCAGATCCGTTCTACTTTTTGGAGTATTTTACATCTAAATTCACTGATTTGTAATTCTGTCTTTTTATAAGTACCATTCAATTCACCACTTTATGCCTTTTGAAATGATACCACTTTCATTGTTGTAGCACTATTAGACACAAAGTTGTTAACAAATGAACATTTACATGTGTGCACAATTTGTGCAGAAACAATGGCTTCCTCTCGCTGGCCGGGGGATCTAAAAAGGCCGACTTGGGTGAATCATGAAATGATGTGAAAGTAGGATGGAGTCAGAGGTTTTTCACGCGTACAAAAGAGACGGCAATAGAACGGAACCATAATATGATTCATCCAAAGCGGCCTTTTTAGAGGACCGGGTCTCCGGTATACCTATAGATTTTACCTATCATTTCAATCGTATATATATCGCTACATAAATTAAATAAACGTTTATTGTAGTCCATGTCCATTTATTATTTTATTACATATATTTTTATAAGATTAAATTTGACTCGTAAAAAGTGTATTATGTATACCTCTTTACAAAATAAACTATTTGAATTTGAATTTGACAGTTACGATGAGTCACCACTGAATTTGAATAGTTTATTTATTGTTCTAAAAACATTACTTAAAACCTCAGAATAACTTAAAACTATCAATTTTGCCAAACCACTATCGCGGTTTATCGGCAAGCTCTTAATTTAACTTATGCACTATCTATACTACACAAAACACTTGTATGAAAAAAAAAATGATGAAATGTGGCAGCTTAATAATCAATTAGGGAAGGAAGAATGAAAGATTATGTTTTCCAGTATCGAGATGAAGAAGAATAATTTTTACAAGTCAGATGTCACTTCTTTTACAAGTTGATATTTGTAATGTTGTCTATGTTATCGGATGCCTGTACCACATATCACTCCCTTGAGTTTGCTCTTTAAAATATATTTTTTTACATTATTAACACAGAAGTCTGTTGGGAAGCTTTTATAAATTCTAGGTACAGATCGCGTCAAACTTCTAGTCCGCTCTGAACACGAGGCGATTCGCATCGTCGGGAACAAAATGTATGGGATGTTCTTCGGAGGAGCAACTTCAGAGAGGACTAGAAGTTTGGCGCTATCTCTAACATCCTAATGCCTATACGGGATCCGTAGTAGTTACAATGTTTAGGTATTCTGTATTTGGTTTAATTTCTATTGGTATTACTGATGACGTCATCGCACGATATGTATTTTTTTATTGTTATCGTGATTGTGCAAGCTTGCGATATACACATGTGGCACCACGCTCCGCCATCCATCCATCCATCCATCAGCCTAGTTCGTCCACTGCTGGACATAAGCCTTTCCAGGACTGCCACTCCCGGCGGTCATTCTGGAAGAATTGCCCATACTCACACACACTGGGCAGGCGGGTTGGTGAGCGCGGTGCCGGAACCCTCGCACCAGTGACGCCGTTGCCCGTCACCATATAAGGCCCGGCTATTAGGGATGGATATACCGCCATCCATCGGTCCCAGGCTCCGCCAATTGACGACTAAATAGGAAGCTCGTTCGTCGGGTCGTTTATTGGTCGCTCGCCGCCTCAAAGTGGGTACTTACCGGTGTAGCTAGACAGGGTTCCCTGTCAAAAAATAATTGTGAATATTGTTATTTTTTCGATAACTATAATCTGTGTATGCAGGAGTAATGTACTCTAAAAGTTAGGGATAGTCTCCTGAGTACGTTTTCTCGTAGCTGTAACGATTCTGCGGGTCTACCACGTAATTCTGATTTTCATCAACATCAACTTGAGATTGAAATTTGACGTGCGTGCGACGACGTCCGCCTAACATGCCATCTCTTTCGCACGCGTTGAATTTCGCATGCATTTGCTTGAAGTAGATACAAATCAGAATTACGTGGTAAGGCCGCTGGTACTTATCGTGACACATCTCAACTTTCCAACCTGTATGCAGTGGCGTATTTTATGACTTGGCGCCCGGGGCCTGTAAGGTTTGCTGCCCTATAAATTAACGAGAAAAAAGCAAAAATATTCCAATAATAAAATAAAATTAAATCCAGCAGTATGTTGATTTGGGCTGAGAATTATGATAATCAATGAAAATACTCAAAAGGCCGTACAAAGAAATAAACAGCATTTATTCAATATACAAGGTGACTTTTTGATCATCGTCCTAATTCATACTAGAGGCTTGGTAAGTGATCAGCATAACGAGTCGATAACAATTTTTGTGAAATTCGTATGATGAAATTTTGACTTCCCATAGCAATTCACTCCCAGTCCTGAGTGAATCACTATGGGGAGTCGAAATTTCATTTTATGAATTTTACAAAAATCGTTGTTGGTTTATGATGCTGATCACTTACCAAGGCTCAAGTATGAAGTTCACAAATTCACCTTGTATATATTTTTTTTCGATGGACATTTTTTTAAAAATAAAAGTGAATTCTAAAGGCAATATAAATTAAAAGATAGGTAACGATTGATTATGAAAGGCGCCCAAAGCTGTGCGCAGTCTATCGCCCCGGGCCATGGCCCTTTTGGCCCTAGGGTAAATACGCCACTGCCTGTATGTGTATATGTTACGGCTAATGTTAGGTTTTACGATAAGTTTTTCAAAAGTTGCGTTTTGAATTCCTGGTAGGATTATTCGTATACATGTCGCAGGGTTATAGTTATATATGTCGAAGTTGGATTGTAGAATCAGCTGTTTTACAAAACCGCCAGCTGTTTTACAAAATAGCTCCGTTATGTAAAACAGCTAAATTAGGTTCAGCTGGATTGTCATTGCGTTACGTTCGACAATACTGCTACGTTTAGACGTAATGTAAAAAATCTTTCAACAAAAGTCAAAAATAGGTGCGGAGCGTGTTATGTAAGATAAAATATGGAGCGACTCCTGTAGTTATTAACAAATATATACGTTTAACGTTTAATTTGACGCTGTTTTACAAAACCGCTGAACTGTTTTACAAAACCGCTAAACGTTGATGTTTATACAATCCTGCGTGTTATTTTCTAAAACAGCTGAAGCTTGTTTAACTGTTTCACATAACGGAGCTATTTAGTAAAACGATTAGTGGTTTTGTAAAATCGCGTATTTTACCATGTTTTGCGACATTATGTATAGGGTTGATTTCACTAGGCAAATTATAATTACACGGACTTTTAGTCTCATTTCATCATGGCCCGATTTCAGCTAAATTGTAAATTAAATGATCACTGAAATTAGCGATAGAGCCATAGATTTGAGAATTTAAAAAAAAACGTGATTTTATTAGTAGTATCTTGCATCATGACTTGTGGAAGATTTTGAACAAAGTCAAAAATAGGTGCGACGGGCAAGGAGTGGGCAAGCAAGACGGGAAAGGCAGTGTATTCCCTTCTCAGTTTTTTCCCCAGAAATTATTTTTCTTTTAAGGCGATATGTAAAAAAATACGGGTGCTTCTTTTCTGTGTATTTCATAACTACACGAACAATTTAAATACATTTATGGTATATGCATTTTGACTATGTAATCTAGGGTTTTGTTTGTGGAAAACTAGTTTGTATACATTTTCTTAGATAGAAATAATAGTTGAAATGAGATCTTCAAACACACTTTTTCTCCTCGTTTGACGAATACAAACCATGTATAGAACTCAATTATATTTTAATAAATGGGTTTCCAATAACTAGATAATATCTAATATAAAAAGCTTACATATTTAAACAGAGAATCGCCACATTGCATTCATATGAGAAGGGATAGGACGCGACGCGTGACTAATACTAAAGCAATTCTGGAACAACTTTGGCTAGAAGCTAATCTAAATTTATCTAGTAGATATATAGATATTTGATTTTGGAAATTTTGCTAGCTATTTTAGTTTTTTTTTTTTAATATGAAACTAAATTTTTTCCCTTTCGCCCTGTGCGCGTTTTTTCGCTTGGAGTGACAGTGGCAAAAATAAAATTCGCATAGCCCCTTAACAACTAATTCCGTTCTGGATTAATTAGTTCCGACATTTATGATCATCAGCAACCTAACATGCAAATGGGTTTAACCAACTAGGTATCTAGATATTTGATTTTGGATATTTTGCTAGCTATTTTAGTTTTTTTTGTAAAAATATGAAACTTACTGTTTTCCCTTTCGCCCTGTGCGCGTTTTTTCGCTTGGAGTAACAGTGGCAAAAATAAAATTCGCATAGCCTCTTAACAACTAATTCCGTTCCGGATTAATTAGTTTTTATTTTATTTTATTTATGAACAAAAATCCACAGCAAATACATAAAATATTAACTAAATATTACATCAGCTAATAGTGCCAATTACGGATTTCACTATGCTAACAATAAATATATATATAATGTTATACTAGGAACTAACATGAAACAATTTGCAAAAAACTAAATTAAGAAAAAGAAAAAGACGCAAGACTCTGTGTTGACTTGCTAAACTAGATATTGGTGTCAAATGTCTGACAGGACCAGTTCCGAAATTTATGATCATCAGCAACGTAACATGCTCCCACCTCGCTTCACTTGTCGACTTCGATAATTATTTCCCTGCGACATGTTGCATATGCATGCATGCATACATGATTTACTATATTATTATTATTGTTAGTATGTTAGTTTTATATTAAAATTGTAAGCCTTCGACCTGGCCGATGGGATCATGTTTTATATGGGTCATTTTACTTTTAAGGTCCCTTTAGGTTTTGGTGCTTGTCCAGAACGAAAAATATTGTTAAATCTGTCAGCATCTTAATATTGCGAAATCGCATTTAAAAGTTATAAACTTAAAATATAACACTGTAATACTTCTATTGCTATTTACTTGAGAACGGCATTATAATAAGTTAAATTTAATGTGAAATATAGTTTACCCCTCTAAAATGCAGTGTCCCCAGTAGATCGTGTTGTTAGAAACACGAAATTAACTATTATATTTGTATGAAAAACCAGCTATTTAATATCGAAAATAAAAGGCTCGGTACATATTTATTTCAATAACAGCAAAAAAGCTAATTTAATCTGTCTTTTTTTTTTACAAGGCGTGACTAAACTTTGTCCCATATATTTTGTATCCTTCGTAACGACATCCATAAAACTAGAATATTCTCTGTTTAAACCATCGCACGTGACAACTATGCGTAAAAAGGAACGTCGTAATTTTTAGTGGCGCGGGGGCAATGGAGGGGAGGTGTGAAATTTGACACTAGCTAGCGGCAGTTAGTGTGATTCGCGCGTTCCGCCTAGGCAGCGTGTATTTTGTGTTCGTATCCGAAGTCACGGCGTTTTAAAAGTAAGTATTACTTGTAATTGAATATCTTTCACATATGTTACAGATTTCATTGTTTTGTTTTGATTTGAGTTAAATTTCTGTAATTATGTTATACCAATTTCACCTCAGATTTATAACCTTAAAATATGTATACTTCGTCACGCGTATCCTTCGTCACATTGTTTATCGTTACGAAGGAGACGAAGATGCTACGAAGGGGACTTATGTGCTGTAAATAGCAATACTTTGAAAAAAAAAATTTTTTGCCTTTATAAATTTCGTTTTGTCTCATAAATAAAATAGTCTTTTTCATTATTTTAGAATAATATGGCGCTAACAGCAGCAGAAAGACAACGTCGCTGTAGGCTCAAGAAACAGGCTGATAAGGAGAAGTATGAAGAATACTTGAGAAAAGCAAGAGAAAGATATCACACTAATAAGAAACTTGTTAAAGACATGAATTGTAGAGAAAAAAGACTGACAAATCGAAAATGGAAGATTAAACAGAAAAAGTATAGAGAGAAGTTAAAAGAACGAGAGCAGCTTATAGAGGAAGACACTCTTTCACCATCTCTAACCGACGCTAGCTCACGAAAAGTTCATTTTAAAACGAAAAAAATGCGTCGGGAAAGAACTAAGCTTTACAGAGATAATCTAAGATTGGAGACAGAAATGACTGAATGGAAACGCAAATATGAAGCTTGTAAGAAAAAATTACAGCGAACTAAATCCCGTTTTGATAAATACGAGGTGGTGTGTACAGCTATTCAAGAAAAATACAAAACTACGAAGTCTAGGAAAGAGAGAAAAATTATCAAGGAAATGCTTGCATCAAATTTTGTAGAGAAAACAGGTCTTACCCAAGAGATAAGAGTTGCAGCACTCGGAATAAAATGCAAAGATAAATTGCGGAGATGTCAGAAAGTCCAGAAGACTAAAAATTTACGAAAGGCGATCCAATATTTCTTCCTGCGTGATGATGTCAGTCGTGCTACAGCTGGCAAAAAAGAGACAGTGACCAAAAATAAAGTAAAGAAACAGAAGAGATTCCTCCTTGATATAATGACAAATCTTCACCGCTCCTTTTTAAAAGAAAGTGGCATGAAATGTTGTTACTCATACTTTACAATGAACAGGCCATTTTATGTAGTTACTCCTTCCGCTGATGCTCGCGAAACATGCCTGTGCAAGCTCCACACTAATATTCAGTACAAAATACTGGCTTTAAAGAAAAAACGAGCAGTTTTCACCAGCGACTTGAGTCGTTTTCTGGAGTCTGTAGTTTGTAGTATAAATCAAAAGGAATGCATGTTTGAGGCATGTGAACAATGTAGCGGCAAGAATTTGATTGATTTAAATTTGTGTCCAGATGATGAAGTGTCTTGGTGGGAATGGGTGCGTAAAACTGAAGAGATTACTAAAGATCAGAAAAAACGCAAGATTTCCAAAAATGTAAAAGAGCTTCAACAAGCTAAGCTATCGGATCTGATTGTCAGTTTTAAGAAAGACCTCATAGAATTCAAAAAACATGTGTTTAACGTCCGAATCCAACATAAAGCTTATAGAGACTGTATTGACAATTTAGACCACAAAAGTGTTGCTGTCCATATCGACTTTAGCGAGAACTATAATTGTAAATGTAGTCAAGAGATACAATCTCACCATTTCGGGGGTTCTCGTAACCAGCTGTCATTACACACAGCTGTCATCTACAGAAAGCCTGAAGGAGCAGAAACCAAAGAAAGTACATCATTCTGTACGGTTTCATCATGTCTGCTTCACAATCCTGCCGCAATATGGGCTCACGTAGACCCGATTCTAAAGTTTATTAATGAGAACTATCCAGAAATACATACTATTCACTGGTTTTCAGACGGTCCCTGCACACAATACCGCCAGAAACAGAATTTTTATCTCATGACGACCAGACTATTTGATGACTATGGATTCAAGGACATGACTTGGTCATTCTTTGAGGCCGGTCATGGAAAAGGAGCAGCCGATGGAATAGGGGGACTGATAAAGAGGACAGCCGACAGAATGGTCGCTCATGGAAAGGATATTGCCGATGTGACTCATTTCTATACGTTTTTAAAAGATGCGACAAAAGAAAGTTGTTCCTTATTACCCACGAGGACATCGATCGCATTTCAATGACTATACCAACATCTTTGCTGCCTATTCCGGCCACAATGAGAATGCATCACATTTTTTCCTGTGCACGAGGACAATTAAAATACAGTGAGCAAAGCTGCTTCTGTAAGACTGAAGGTGTTAACGGTTCTTGTTTTTGTATCGCACCTAGCACCCAGTATAACTTTTCTTCAAACACTGTGACAGAAGATATGGATATTGACGAAGATGTTAATATTGGCGAGGCTAGATGCGTTGAAGCGGGAAATTTTGATATGGATGAAATGGGCATTTTTAATTCTGCCATACAGAACCTCAATGCTGGAAGAACAGGACTCCTCTTCAAGAACATTTATGAAGGTTCAAGTGATAGCTCTGATAGTGAGACTTTAGCACAAATTCAGGACAAAGAAAATAGAAATAGAAACACCTGTGCCGGTACCAGCGTCGATAAAACAGAAATCCACCCAAGAAATATTCCTAAAGGTACATACTTGCTTATAAAAATCATGAGTGAAAAGAACAAACAATACAATTATGTTGGTGTTACTGATCGTGATTTTGAAGACTCAGAAGTAAAGGTTACTTTTTTAAGATGTGTCGACGAAACAAAGCGTGCTTTTCGTCTTAAAGATGATGATGTATCATTTGTTGATTTTGAGGATATAATTAAAATATTAGATATGCCTTCTATAAAAATGAAGGGGAAAAGAGTATTGTACTGTTTTAAGGAACCTATTGAAGAAGTTTTTGAAAAATAGATGTCGTTGCAAATAAATATAATGTCTAAGCAGCTTAATTTAAGAGATGATTTTTAAAAGATTTTCTGTTTTTTTTTTATTAATAACCATCTTTGATAGCAAATAAAGCTAAAAAGGGGCAAATATGTATTTATTCATACTTATTAATAAGTATAATAAGTTCTCTGTTCCTTTAATGATTTTGTGTCTATTTCGTCACGTTTATGTCAACTTCGTAACGGTTCCTGGGATGATGTCCCCTAATCATATTATTTAAAACTACACATTTATAATCGGAGAGTGACCTTATTTAAGACTGATTAAGATTATATAGTGTTATACATACATGCCTTACAGATGTTTATTGCAAATAATGTGATTTTCTTTAAATGGTTTAAAACTTTTGATTTTAGTTTTCATTTCAATGTGACGAAGGAGACTTAGACTGATAATTTTAATCAATATAACTGATTATTAAAATACTAATCGTTAAGGTAAAGAAAGCTCTTGTGTTTCCGATAATAAAGGTAATGTTTCTTTTACAAAAACTGTTTATTTATTTCTTTTATGCAAAAATCAATCTTTGTGACGAAGGATACATTTATTGACACCTGGTGAGACAAGTTCAAACCAAAACAATAATATTATTTAAATATTTTTACTGCTGCATACAAATTTATGATCCACATAAGTCTATCGATAAAATTAATGCCACAGAGAAATTCTATGTTCACTTTATATTTTTTTAAGAAGTGGGGCCTTATTAGTAAAATGACCCATATCATTAGGATTATAGCACTTTTTTGTCAGAACTTGTTGAACTTGCCTCTTTTTGGGTGTATTTTTATAAAGAATAGAGTGTTGAATGAAATTGTTCTTACTTTAATATGTATAATCGTGACAATTCTCAGAAGGATTAAAAGAGAAAAAAGGAAATTTACACCACAAAGGGTGCCTATCGCAATCCTTTCGTGCTTGTTAAAACTAGCCTTGTTATGTTTTTTTTAATTTAAAATTATAAAAATATAGTGCATTTCAAATGTCTATTTAATAAAAATTAAAAAACATTTGAAACGTTATTTTTATTTTGTTACCAATTTGTAGTTAAAACCAAAGATTTTAAAAGTAAAGATAAGCCCTTACCGTAGTATGACAGCACCAAAATGTTTACACCTTTAAATGAGTGACGCTCACACGTTTGGAATCAGTGCTCATCTGAACACAGTGATAGTTGGACGCCTTAAGTGCACTTAAAGTTTTGAATTTTTGCGACTTTAGTAGTCCGATCATTTTGCTAACCGTAGGTAGACAGAATCAGATTGCGCACTCATATTGTGCGCGCGTAGGCATTATGTTAACGCACACATTCAAAAACAATGCAATAGATTTTAGGTGCCAGGGCTCATCTAAACTTTTGAACTCTTTGGTTTAAACTGTGTAGTGCGAAATAAAAATATCTATTGGTACTTTGGACGAATTCGTCGAATTAGAAAGTAAGAAAATATAATATTTCAAAGATAAATAATATTATATATTTTAATATTTAAATATTTTTCAATGCATGTGCTCGTAAAGGCCCACTTTTTATGCATCAAAACCGAACAAAAAGTCAATTATTTTGCCCTAGGGCTTTATTATTATTATTTTTTTAATTTATTTACAATGGTTGGCTAACCTGCAGCCTTTCCTGTGTACCGTAGATCTTATACTTTTTTTTCACTGTTTAACGGCTCTGGATACAGTCCTTTTGAGCCAATTATAATTTAAAGTTCAAAAGATTATATTTATTTTCATTTCCTCACACTATGCATTGAAAAACGTAGTATGATACACGGGCGTAAAAGCAATAAATTACTCGGTTACGTTTAAAACACTCGCTACGCTCGTGTTTTAAATCGTCCTCGTAATTTATTCCTTTTCGCCCTAGTAGCATAAACTACTATTACTGAAACCATTACTGTTCAGCACCATATTGCATTGAAACGTGAGACACTTTAATTTGTGCAATCTGATGCAAGTTGGGTCAATAGACCCATTTAGGCGCACAATGTCCCGTTCGCAAAATGTCTCTTCGACAAAATTTGTCCCTGTCTCAAAATGTCCTTTTCTCAAATTGTCCCTATCTCAAAACTGGCGACCGTTCCAATCTACCTCTTCACTTACTCACACTATCTCTGTCTATACTCGCACATGGAAATACAGATAGCATTAAAAATAATGTAGCAGTCAATGTGTTTTCATCCCATCTATTCGAAAAGGCGAAGGGTTCTTCGATAAGTGCGAGCGAAATGGGTCGACATGAACGAAGTGACAAAATGACTAAAGATAAAGATAAAGTCATGGCCGGTAACAAAAAAAGCGCGCCTGCCGACGCGGCATTAAGGGTCGGTTGCGCCAAACATGCTCTCGCGTTTGGACAATTTAGCATATTAAAACAAAATATTTTTAATAAATAAAATTTGTGTAGGTAGTTAAGGAGTTGAACTACATTATAATTTTTCAGATTTTACACAAGTATCACAATCATTGAGAAAAAAAATCGGAAAGATCAGGAAAATCACGGAAAACGTAATTTGGCTTTGGAACTAGTATGATCAGTCTACTGATCTAACTACAAAATTAAATATTTTTTTAGAGAGCAAAGAAATGAAAGTAGCCCCCTACAGATTTTTATTATTTTTTATTTCCTTTCGTTATTTTAAAATAATTACTCAAACATTCTACATTTTTCATCTACAGAAAAATTACGCAAAAAGAATTTGGAAGTTTGTGTATTCTTTTTAAATAACGAAAGGAAAAAAATATTAATATATTATATGAATAAGGTACTTTGAACTCTTTACGCTAAGAAAATATATTTAAATTCGTAACAAAAACATTTTTTTTTCTGTTTGCAGCGCCAAATTACGTTTTTCGTGATTTTAGTGATATTTCCGATTTTTTTCCCGATGATTGTGATACTTGTGTCAAATCTGAAAAATTATAATGTAGTTCAACTCCTTAATTACCTACACAAATTTTATTTGTTAAAAATATTTTGTTTTAATATGCTAAATTGTCCAAATGCGAGAGCATGTTTGGCGCAACCGACCCTTAAATAACCAAATAAAAATACGTGGCAACTCCTTATTCGCATGGCCGATATACCATGCTTATTCGTTTTTTTATTACTTTTTATCAAAATATTACAGACAATTTTCATTTGATTCACACAAATTTAATAAAAGATGAGTTCTAGCAGTGAAAGTGAAATATTAACACCAGAAAGTTTTCTCCTAGAGGGGGATGAAAAGCAGAGTGCGCCACACGTTACCAAACGTACTTTTTTTCCTCGCTACGTTTAGAATTCGCTGAGCTCTGGATTCATACAATCGCTCTCGCCCTAAATACATTATTTTGGTCCCATGTGACACAATCTACTTTTCTTGTCGATCACTCAAATCCGAAACTGTGACGTAAATATTAAAATCCGTACAGTGTTTCGCAAGTCAGGATAACCGTAGGACTACGATATTTAAAAAGAAAGGACAAATACTCTTTATACTACACCTGCTCGGAAAGTACCTTCTTTCTTTGTTGAAAACGATGCAGAAAATACGTCATTACTGTCATACAAATATGCGGGCGGCAAAAGTGTATGAAAATTCATTGTTAACGTGCTTGAGCGGGCAGAAAAAGTATATGCAAATCCATTGTTAACGTGCTGTTTTTTTTTTTAAATAACATAAAGAATGAGCAAGTGGCCAAGTGGCCAGTATTATTTTGCGAACTCGTACATAAAACTCGAAAAATGATACTGGCCACTTGCTTTTCCTGCACATAATAAAAAATAAGAAGGAAATAAAAAGTGACAATCGCACGCGAGTCAGTCGGTTTCTTTTATTGTATCTTGATTAAAAGTAAAATTATACTATTTCCTCGCAGGTGTAGTATAAAGCACTATGTATCACTCGGGAGAAAGTGCGATTCCCAACTCGTGTGTATTGAGGCCCTTGGCTTCGCCTCGTTGATAATCTTCCCCTTTCTTCCCTCGGTGAACAATGTACTATTTTACTGCTGAAAAAAACTCACTAGAATTTTCAAGATTTTGTTTCTGTTTTATATTCCCCCCCATTCATCGAAACTGAACACCATGAAAGAAGTCTCCAGCCAGTCAAAATGCTTACAGTAATGAGTATGAGTCATAGAAGGTGGTTGAGTCTTGGAATAAGGAATACAAAATGAGTTAACACGGGTAGAGTAGGAAGCATAGACTTTGGATATTAAGTCTATGGTAGAAAGTGTACAACAAACTCAGAATCCTTATTCTAAGACAATTCGACTGATGACGGCCCCATACCGAGGGTCGAAATATATCGAAAAATATTATTTTTTGATTGTTTTAATAATATTTAATAAACAAAAAAAATATTCTAAGACAACAAGGTTTTTATAACCAAACATTTGATAGGTCTTAGAACAATTCTGAGGGTCTGAGCTGGTCTGAGTACTTAGACCTCAGATGGTTCTTTATCTGAGACTTAGACCATATAACACTGAGTAGGTCATAGAGGAGTTGTCATCCTCTATGGAATAGGTATAATAACTTCTTGCGTATCCTATACTGGGACTTGGCTACTGTGTTGTCAAATCATCTGACAGTCTGACACTTATGATAATTCTTCTGGACGTTTGATATCAACGGAATCAATGTTTTTTTTTGATAATTTGGATTTTATGGGTATTTTCGGTAATTAATTAATTCATGTGTAATGAAAATATGGTACAAACCTGAAAAGACTTGAGCTGTAAGTAGGTAAATATTTTTATTTACTGTCATGTTGTTGGTTCTCTATTTTTAATTGTTACATTTTAGAATAATATTCTAAAAGTGTTACATAATGGGTGCTGGAGAATCGTTATAATAATCTGTATATGTATAATTTATACTGTAAGGTGTGACTCCTTGATGGAACTTCATTCTAACACTAATCAAAGTCTTCTTGTACGAGTTCCACTATTTTATTTCTTTAATTATTGCGACTAGTTTCGTCTATTTGACATCGTCGCAATAATTAAATAAATAAAATAGTGGAACTCGTACAAGAAGACTTTGATTAATGTACGAGTATATGTATAGTTTACTACGACCAACGACTTAAGTCGTTGGCTGCGACAGTTTATACCGAAGAGCACTGGTGTCGAATGGTTACAGTCACCTTGGTTACAGGTCCCGGCAGTATATAATGCACATTTTCAGTGGTGTATTTTAAGATTTACCGCCCTGGGCCTGTAAGGTTTGCTGCCCCATAAAATAACGAAAAAAAAGCAGAAATATTTCAATTATAAAATATAATGAAATCCTACAGTGTTGATGTGGACTAAGAATGGTGATTATGAATGAAAAAACTAAAAATATCATGCAAACACCATTTATTTAATATTAACATTGTTTCTGTTGGCCAAATTAGTTACAAAATTCTTCAATGACACTGTCATAATTAACGGATTCTGTCAAGTCAGCTTCTATGGGTATTAATCAACATTCGTGGAATCAACATTTCACGAATTCAACATTTTTGGAATTCAACATCCTTGGAATTCAACATAATGGTCCGGAATGTTAAGAATAGCTAATTCTTAATTGCTTGTGCCGCCCCTCGCAGCCTGCCGCCCCGGGCCATGGCCCTTTTGGCCCTAGGGTACGCCGCTGCACATCATATTGTAGCGTCATCTCTGTTGCACGAAGCACTAACAGTCGGTGATAGAGACGGCGCTCTACGAAGCCGAAGATAGCCGATGTGCATTATTTACTGCCAGTTACTGTATATCCGATTTCATATGGGATTAGTGCACAATTCAATTATGCTTAGGGATAGTTGAATAGTTTTATGCGTCGAAAGGAATTAATGGCGACATTTATCCTTTTTTATGCTTATTATCGCTATGAAAATAGTTAAAGAATAGATCGTAGGTTGCATACCCAAAGGGGTCGGTCCATCTGTCCGTCCGTGTATAGATAGAATTCATAACTTTTGCACCGCTTAAGAAAAAACTTAATATTTTCAGCTGTATCTACTGACCAAACAAGATGGGAATTATACAGTCTCTATTTTGCACAATTACATTCTGCGCTGAAAGGTTAGTATTTTGTGAAATGTGCACCAATCAGTAACATAGACTCAAAACTAGGGTTGCCAGATGGTATCCTAAAGGAGGACATGTCCTCCCTTTTCACAATTTGTCCTCCCGTCCTCCCTCACCTATCGATTGTCCTCCCTTTTCAAATTTTGCACTTACTGTACCACATACCGACACCGTTTGGTTAGCCCTTACGGCACGGTTTATTCTCCTATCCTGCACGCATTAACCACGCATGTGACACTGGCAAGACATTCAAATATCAGCTTGAAAATGTAGTTCTGATAAATGTCTAACGAATAAAACAAAAAATTGTATCGTTTTATTTAAGTATGTCCTCCTTTTTTTCTGAAGTCCTCCTTTTTTGCTTAGTAGCACTGATTTGTCCTCCTATTTCATTTTTCCATCTGGCAACCCTACTCAAAACAGGGTTCGTTCGGCGTTTTCGCTTTTGATGGTAGTAAATGTTACAATTTCTAAACAAAATAAGTAACACTTGCTACTCAACAAGGGTTGATGAGACAATTGCAGTAAAATTAGTTGTCATTGTTAAGTTAGAATCCTGAGCGTGGTGAGGGATACAAAGGCACAAGATACAAAATAAACATGCTCTCGTGTAACACGTCGTACAACTTTTCACCTCACTAGCGAGAGAACAGAAGATGTAAAGACACTATATTTTCGAACGAACTTAGAAGAATTCAATGTTTTTATGTAAGGAAATGTAAGGAATGTTAATTGAATCCCAAAAGCCGTCAACAATCGGACAATCTCTGATAAACCGATCGGAAATGCAAATCAATAACCACGCGAGCGTTTTACTTTATCCGTTTACGGTAGACGTTCATTGGTTATTATATATTATGGAGTCAAATTCAAATTCAAATTCAAATTATTTATTTGTTCGACACAGGTAAATAAGATGTTACAATACTTAAGTCCTAATCCATGATGTGCCATGTATGGCGTACAAATATTAAAATGTATGTTACATACCTAAAATTAATGAAAAAACATGAAATAACAGTTGTAGCTAACCAAAAATATACCTACTGCCAAACATTACAGTTTATTTCATCATTGATGGTCCAGTCAATAGTCCGTTGTCCATTAGAAATAGAACATATTAATTAATTCCTCTGTCAAAAATTCCACGACTTTATAGTATGCTTTACGAATAAGAAATTGTCTTAATTTGCTTTTAAATGTCTGTATGTTTTCTGTTTCTCTGATTGCTCTTGGTAATTTATTGTAGATAGTTATAGAGTCCATAGTCCATATATTTTCTATAACGATCCAGATTCCATACACGCTGGGAGGCTGGCTATACACAGATTACACAGAGATATTTATAATTACGAGAAATTTACCTTGTCTATGGTGTCCGACAACCTGCAAGGCTGTGTATATATAGCCTCCCAGTCCAATGTGTATGGAATCCTTATAGAGTGAAAGAGATAGCCACCATGCTGATGTTTGCTATCCCTTTTTCCCTGGAGTTAATTCGTGAGCCAATGAAATACGAAATGTCAAATTCAGAATACTTTTCTTCACTGAGTGAGCAAAATTGACTTTTGCTCACTGATTTTAAGGCGCGCTTTTTGAGCTAGTGAGGTGAACAATGTACGTATTTAAGTACTTATGTAATAGTTATTATAAGAGACTTGACATGTATTTCAGAGTGTTGACATGGGCTTGCTGCGCTTTTGTGCTGATGCTGCTGATGTTTAGCATACTGATGCTGGTTGTCTATGGTATCTCAGTCGGGTATCACTACGCACAGAAAGAATTGGCTGCATTTGCGAGTAAGTACCATCGGGGAATGGTTTCCTAACTGAGATCGGGTCTAAGAATTAAAAGTTCTACCTACTGACTGCTCAGTCAAAATGACTGATTCCATGTTTATTCAATTTATAACTTTTCAACTTTGACACAGTTTGCTGAGTTTTTGAAAATTTCAAATATTTTGACATTTGTAAAGATTTCTAATTGGCTGCCACTCCGAACAATAACCTTCTGAGGGCTGCCAATTTAACTGGCAATACAAGAATAGGTTGAAGATACCGACAGACTTCTATCGTTATCGTTAGTATCTAAAGCTAAACTAGACCAGTCCCGCTATTATGTATATTTGCTTGCACACTGGACTGGGTGTCTATCATCAAAAACAAAAGGTTATTGACCTTCTGAGGGCTGCCAATTTAACTGGCAAGACAAGAATAGGTTGAAGATACCGACAGACTTCTATCGTTATCGTTAGTATCTAAAGCTAACCTAGACCAGTCCCTCTATTATGTATATTTGGTTGCCAACTGGACTGGGTGCCTATCATCAAAAACATAGATAAAAACTTAACTTTCACAATTGCCTTTAGGGTGTCGATTCGGTGTAAAACGACTTATTTGACAGGAGTAACCTTAATGTAAGGGTCTTGCTTTGTGCTTTCTTTTTATCAGAAACAAGGACAGGACGCCTAAATCAAGTTTAGTCCTGTCAAATAAGTTAAGTCGTGCTACACCGTATCGACACCATTGAACTATTTACGAACTGTGACGTGACTTCAAATGCGAATATATCCCTAAAAAATCGGAATTCGATATACAAGGTGAATTTTTGATCATCGTCCAAATTCATACTGGAGGCTTAATAAGTGATCAGTATCTTGGATCAGTAACAATTTTTGTGAAATTCGTAAATTGAAATTTCGGCTTCCCATAGAAAGTCAGTTCCACTCCCGAGTGAATCACTATGGAGAGTCGAAATTTTATTTTACGAATTTCACCAAAATTGTTATTGATCCATGATACTGATCACTTACCAAGCCACCAGTATGAATTTGGACGATGATCAAAAATTCACCTTGTATACCTATGACAGGCACCCAGTCCAGGTGGCAACTAAAGATACAGAATAGAACCTCTGGTATCAGTGCCTCCTAGCGTTTCTACTTACTGAACCCTTAAAAAATGCTCTAATTTACAATATGATGGCAATATCTTCTACATAATCTAGCTTCTTCAAGCTTGAAATTTTGAATATATTGGAATCTCCGGTAGCGGATTAAGTCTGTATTCAATCCAAGCTTTGTTGTCAACTTTGGAAGTCCTTTAGTTAGAGGTATCACAGTTACGGCACTGGCTGGTACTCGGGCGGGGAACTCCCCCTAAGTGAGGTATATCTAACGTGACCATTTTTATTTTTGCTCAAAACCGGACATAGTTACGGCTACAGAATCAGTGGCACAATGAAAAAACATACTTTTTGCACTTGAAAATCAAGACCGTTTTTGAAAACAAATTATTTTCTATCAGTTTCTAAATAATTCACAATTTTATCTGAACTTTCACCAAGCTGATCCTGGAGATCAAAAATTTTAACTTGTATCCCTTCGTATGGTATAAAATATCCACTCGTTCTTGTACTAGTCAGACGTGTAGCAAATTTTCTCCGCATTTTTATTCCAAACTAGTGTTAAAAGCTGTTGTTTTCACAAAGAGATTTATACAGTGTGTAGCTCATGAAAAGAGCTTTAAAGTAACGTAATTTTCATCAGTATTTGAAAGTGATTGGTGCAAAAACTAGCAAAAAAGTGCAAAACTTTGACCGTTAAGTTGTGTGCCTAGTGTGCTGACCTTTGGACTTCCTTTGTGTTCTTGCTTAGCAAAATACATAAAAAACTGCCGAGCAATTTATGAGCGCACAATATCAAAGCATACATATCACTATTTCGCCACACATTCTAAGAACTGTTTAGCCTTAGCGGTTAAAAGACTTTTGCCGATTGAAACGCCTGCCGCATCAACCGCAGGTTCAATCCCCGCCCGGCAAATAATTTTTCCAATTTTATTATCTTTGTAATTTGTCACCAAGACTGTTAAGAATGAAGCGACATCAAAACGGTCAAATTAAAATATAAAAAAAAGCACTCGCCACATGTAAATTGAACACAGCTGGTATTTGCGGGATATTGTTGGGGATATTACGTTTATCTCAGAAAATACGTTAGTGTCCATATTAGCCGCTGGTGTATAATAAAAACACACGATGACGAGCAAGTGCAAAATATGTAATAGTCCGATTACGCCAAATGAAAAAGTTCAGTGCTTGGTATGTAAAGATACGTATCATTACAAATGCGCTAATATAACAACCGCGCATTACATGGGCAACACGTTCAAATTGAAAAAGCACTGGCAATGTACATCGTGCGTGAACGTAACACAGAGAAAAAATACCGGCCAACGGAACTATGTTACTTCTAGTAATGCACAGTCTAAAGCTTCTAATAGCATAAATACTAATAATACAACGAAAAATGTTTCACGCAGACAAAATAAAGGAAATAGTAAGACACAAAAGTCCAATTCACTTGATGATCTTTCTGAGCTAAATGTTGACAAAAGCTCTTCCTTGCTTGATGTAACAACTAGAAGCTTGCCCCCCACAGAACTCTTAAATTTATCAACATTTAATGAATTAAGAGATCAATTAAACAAGGTTGAAGTCGAGTTAGAAAGCGCTCATGAAGAAATTATCAACCTCAACAACGATAATTTCGAATTAAAACAACAAATAATAGAGATGAACAAAAAAATCGATGTCCTCGTTAAATTAACTAAACAGCAAACACCATGCAGCTCCACCCCAATAAGAAAAACTTTTTGTACACCAAAACGTCGTAATAGAGGTAGTATCACCAGAATAGAGAAGATAACAAAGGAAACTAACGTGCAAACTAGTAACAATGGAAATGGGGACCAACAACAATTATTATCAACGAATAACCAAGATTCAGTGGGTGATCATCTACTAAATTCGAATCCTGAGACGGAAAACAGAGAGATTCATAAAT
Source organism: Ypsolopha sequella (assembly GCA_934047225.1). NCBI lineage: Eukaryota > Metazoa > Arthropoda > Insecta > Lepidoptera > Ypsolophidae > Ypsolopha > Ypsolopha sequella. Next base: position 20,173,792 of record OW203996.1, read on the forward strand.
CACCAGAATCCCGAAAAACTGCATCACTTCAATCACCTTTAAAAGACAAGAAATACGTAAAAACATACAGTGCAACAGCCGAGAAATCACAAAAAATTCATATTCTAGGGGACCAAAGATGTAAAGGGCTAGCACAAAAACTGATTGACAGCAGAAAAGGAAAATGGAACGACAAATACGCTGTCAGTGGCTATAGTAAAACTGAAGCCACTTCTTTAGATATCTTAAGCAGTTGTGATGATTTGATAAAAAATTTAGACAGTAATGATATTGTGATCCTCATTCTAGGCTCCAATGACAGAAACCCGTATCAATTTGTGTTTGAGTTATGTAATGCGTTAAACAAACTTCAAAATTATAAAGTATATGTCGTCAAAGTAGCTGATAATTATTACATAAATCCGGACATACAAAATCGCTACGCTAAAGTGTTGTGTAATTACTATAAGGATACGAAATTCATTGAGACAAATGCGAATGATCAAAAAGCTGTATGTGATAAACTAAATTTAGAAATAGATAGTATAGATTACGAGAAACAGTTCTTACGCATCTTAAGTAAAAGAAAAACAACAACAAATACCCCGGCAAAAACTTACAAAAGAGGTACAATACCGTACTTATTTCAAAACCAACGTAAACTTCAATTAGAAATAAATAAATGTGTAACAGTCCCAAGCAAAGATTTACTGAAACCTACAGAGACAAAAAATCCCAAGAAAGGAACCCTGCCTTACTATTTTAACAAACAAGAAAAAAAAGAAAAATCCGTACATCATGGTCATGACAGTCAGGGTTTTCACAAAGTGAAAGAATTCATTTCAAAAGCGTAATAAACAACGGTCAGAATAACACAAGCAAAGTAAGCCATATAAACATTCAAAGTCTTAACCAAACTAAGTTACTCCAGCTTGAGGTTTGGCTAAATAGTCCAGAAGGTGTGAACGTTGATGTTTTATGTATAACCGAACATCATAGAGTTGAAGAGGATCTAGTACGTATTAATATACCAAATTTTAAATTAGCCGCAAGTTTCTGTCGCAAAAATAGAGATAGTAAAGGAGGGGTCTGTATTTTTGTCCGAAAAAACATTGAGTTTAAAGACTTGCCAAAAATAAAAAAAATGACGATTCCATACATTTTTGAAATTTGTGCCTTAAACGTCAATGAAACTTACTTTCTATGTATCTATAGACCTAAACAGGTAACAAACGATAATTTTATAAAAAATCTTGACTTAGCATTAAATTTTGTACAAAAACACAAAGAGCGGAAAATTATTATCTGTGGCGATTTCAATGTAGACCTACTGGCTAACAATTCAGAATCAAAAGATTTCATATCCCTTTTGCAGTCCTACAATATAAAGAGATACATATATGAACCTACTCGTATAACAAGTCATAGTCGTACATGTATTGACAATATATTATCCAATACTGAACTTGATGATGCTCTTGTATTAGAAGTCGGCCTTTCGGATCACACTCTTCAATGCGCGACCTTTAACCTTCCGTTAAAAAAGAAAACAGTATTTTTTCGACTAGTTAGAAATTTAAAACAGAAAAATCTTACATCTCTTAGGAACTATTTACTCTCTCTATCTTGGAATGAAGTTTACACTGCCTCAAATTGCGAAAACGGATTTAATAGCTTTCACAAAGTTCTTGCTGAGGCGTTCGATGACCACTGTCCCCAGATCAGAGTTAGAGATGATAGATACGTTAAAAGCGATTCGGGATGGATCACGCCAGGAATTAAGAATTCATGCAAGAAAAAAAGAGAAATGTTTTTGGAGACTAAGAGATCGAAAAATTATGTTCTACTAGAAAATTACAAATCATACTGTAGTGTATTAAGTAAGGTAATTTCCCACGCTAAAAAAGTTCACAACGAACGCAAAATTACAAATTCTCAGAATAAAATTAGGTCAACCTGGAAATTAATAAACAGCAACATTAAAGGTACAGGTTCATTGGAGGTAAACAGCTACGTTGGTCTGTCAGATGGAAAAAACAAAATAAAATCTGACTCTGAAGCTCCTGATTTATTTAACAATTTTTTTACAAGCACCAATGAGATCCAAAATATTACGAAACCAATCAATAATAATAAAAAAAATGTCTTACCACCCTTCGCTCCGCATTCAATGTTTCTTAAGCCGGTTACTATGGACGAGTTGTATGAAACCATAAAATCAATAAAAAATAAAAAAAGTTGTGGTTACGATAATATACCAATAGATGTTTTAAAGTTTATTATGGAAGCTATCGCTGATCCCTTACTTTACTTAATTAACTTGTCTCTTACTGAAGGTATATTTCCGACTAAACTAAAGAAGGCTCACATAAAACCGATACATAAAAAAGACGACAAATTGAATGTTAACAATTATCGCCCCATATCATTACTCATAACATTGTCAAAGATTTTTGAAAAAATAATAGCAAACAGGTTACGTAAATTCCTAACATCTTATAATATACTGTCTAAAGAACAATTTGGTTTCCGAAAAGGAGCCTCTGCAACAGACGCTATATTTGATATGACAGATTTTGTGACAAAGGCTGTGGATGACAAAGAAATTGTTGGAACGGTTCTACTTGACCTTTCCAAGGCTTTTGATTACGTAAATCATAAAATTTTACTTGAAATTTTGGAGCGGTATGGAATCAGAGGGATTGCAAACGCTTGGTTTAGATCTTATTTAGAAGACAGAAGTCAAAGTGTCATTCTGCCAATTCTCAATAAATCGAATACCCTAATAAACGCTGAGTCAAATGTTTCAAATATACATAAGGGAGTACCACAGGGAAGTATATTGGGGCCCATACTTTTCCTTTTGTACGTCAACGAGCTCCCTCGTGAAGTAAAGGAAAAAACTATTATGTTTGCAGACGATATATCTGTGTTTTTTAAAATTAAAAGACACGATAGATGTCATGATTTTAATAATATTGTTGAATCTGTCAAATCATTAATTCATTGGTTAAAAACCATCGATCTTAATACAAACGTCACTAAAACTAAATTAATATGCTTCAGAATTTACAACACGGAAGAGTTAAAACTTGAAATGTGTATCGATGATAGCCAAATTGAATGTGTGCAAAATGCGAAATTTTTAGGTATATATATTGATGATCACATGAATTGGAAAAAGCACATAGAGGTATTAGTGAATAAACTAAGCAGTTTTTGCTACGCTCTAAGAGGTTTGTCGAAGTTAGCTACAAAAAAAGCAGCACTTCAGTCATATTTTGCCTTCTTTCATTCGAGAGTTTTGTATGGAATAGCTGAATGGGGTGGTAGTGTAGATATTCAAAAAATCTTTGTTCTTCAAAAGAGATGTATACGCATTTTGGACGGACATAAATCGAGCAGGGAAACTTGCCGAACATCTTTTGTTGAACTCGGAATACACACCATCACCGCTTTATACATTATTGAGCTCTGTAAATTAGTAAGGCGCTACCCAGAAAAATTCCCACTGAGAACTCCAGGTTTTAGTGACCGGCTCAACGAACGCTTCAAATATGACTTAAATGTGCCTCCTAGTAGAACTGTTACTTATACTCGTACTACAAAACTGGCTGCCATTAAGGCTTACAATCATTTGCCTGACGAAATTAAGTGCTTACCGGGAAATAAGTTTTTCATTAAATTAAAACAGTACTTGATCACGGTTTGTCCATACAGTTACAAAGAATTTCTTGAAACTACACCATAAAAATGTATAAAAAGGTAAAATTGTTAAAATAAAAGTTAAGTCAAATTGTTATCCACTGCATGAATTAATAAATTTAATTAACTATAGAAATTAAAATTTACGATATACCTACCTATTAGAATAAGTTTTATGCATGGAAATAGCAAAGATTAGATTATTTGTACATACCTTATTTAATAATTATTATACTTAAAGTTATATTTTAATACTAAAATTAAGAATATTGTTACACCCAATGGGTAAAATTACATTGAGCCAAAATTATGTACATATTTATAACATCTACAACTGACATGTAATTTAATGCAATAAATATATTGATTGATTGATTGATTGCAATAGGGATTATCTTTGATGCCGTGGTTTTAAATCGTAAAGAAATATAATGTGAGATTTCCCGAACTCGCCCACAATGAGCGGTTTTCTGTTTTTTTTTTCTTAGTTCTTAGCTTTGCCCCAGATGGCGCTGTCCATGTCACCATAGATAAAATGTGTTTCGTAGCAATCAATGTCAAAGTGATTTTTCGTTTGTTTGGAATCGGTGCAAATTTTGTCTTTGATTCTGTTGCTAAAGAATACGACAGTGCCATCTAGGAATCTTATTTAACACTAAATTTGACATAAGGAAAAACGCTCATTCAATCAAACTCAAGCGAGAGCAGCGCAGGGCGTCGTGGCGGAAGCGGGAAAGTGACATTTGAATTTTCGGCGCCGTTATAGCATAGCATTTTTAAAACGGGACAATTCTGTGTCCCGAAGCTTTCCACGGGGACACCGGGACGTAGTACCGAAACAAGGGACTGTCCCGTTCAAAACGGGACGTGTGGTCACGTTAGGTATATACAGGGTGAATTTTTGAGACGGGACAGTAAGGGCAGGTATCTTAACCGTTATAGTTACAGGAAAAAGCTTTTAGGATACTATCCATAAATTTTCAAGATATTCTGAACTGCATTTACAGATTTTGGAAAAAATGTACAGTCAGCAAGAAAATGGTCATTTTAAACAAAAACTTTTTTTGATGCCAATCGATCCTGTTTCTTATAAGGATCAAAAGTCTCTATTGGACCGACTGAGGTTTGAGTACTAGAAATCTCAGAAATCGCGAAAAACTTTTCTCATACATTACAAGATCTAACGCCTCTCGATTTTTTTTTGTGGGGCTACCTAAAGGATTTTAAATGATATCCATCCAAGAAAATTATCGGCTGCTACTAGCTCAGTACAAAAACGAGTGAACTTATGTATTCGTGGAAACGGCGGTCATTTTGAGCAATTTATTTCGTAGATCATCTAAATGTAAGTTATGTTTATCTGTGTCTAAAATACATATTAAAATGATTTATTTTATTATTATTTGTTTTAGTTCTAATGTCGTAGAAGATTATCGATGCAACTATGATGATTGTCTACTTAGGTAGGCGCTTTTGCTTCTAGGTACAGTAAGCCACGCTTAAGCCAGGCCAGCTTGACAAAAACTGTAATTATCTTATGCCCCTGTATTTCCGTACAAATGTATGGAAAAAGCTTTTTGCGATTTCTGACATTTCTAGTACTCAAACCTCAGTCGGTCCAGTAGAGACTTTTGATCCTAATAAGAAACAGGATCGATTGGCATAAAAAAAGTTTTTGTTTAAAATGACCATTTTCTTGCTGACTGTACATTTTTTCCAAAATCTGTAAATGCAGTTCAGAATATCTTAAAAATTTATGGATAGTCTCCTAAAAGCGTTTTCCTGTAACTGTAACGGTTAAGGTACCTGCCCCTACTGTCCCGTCTCAAAAATTCACCCTGTATAACACGCCCGGGTTCTGGCTGATGTGTATAACCGTCAGGTTCGTCTCGGTCGACGACGATACGGCCGCCGGGGCGGCGGATGGGCGGCGGCATCGTGGACTCGCCGGTCGTGCGCCTCGTGGCCGTCAACAAGAGCGAGAACACCTCACCGCCGGAGCCGCTCATCGGTAAGACCTACCACTACAAGCTGTGTCAGGCCTGTTCCACTCCACCAAGTTCTACTTCACTTGTAGCTTCTGTACAAGAAGCTACAAGTGAAGGGTACAGGGGCAAAACATGGACGGTGTAACTACAAAACGGTGTTTAACTTTAGACAGTGTTTAAATCTGTTGCTGTCACTCTTTTACAATATGAAAGAAAAGGCGACAACAACAGATTTAAACACTGTCTAAAGTTAAACACCGTTTTGTAGTAACACGGGGAATGTCTAAGAAACAAATCTTTTCAGAATTACCATTTTAATTCATTTGACACATGGACATTCCTTGTTTTATAGGTGGCTGTTCCTTCGTTCGTAACAAGGATGGTGTAAAACCAAAACCGGTTGTGTAATATAAGTTAATTTACTGTGAAATTGATCGTATTAATCATGTATAATCGTTAGCGAAACGTGGGTTTACGAGTGCGAACCATGACTTGCGTTTCACAGTCTCGGAAACCCCTCTGACACCAAAGATTTCAAAAGTAAAGATAAGCCCTTACCGTACTATGACAGCACCAAAATGTTTCCACCTTTAAATGGGTGACGCTCACACGTTTGGAAATGTTGGAATATTAAAATTATTATAAAAATATAATTATGTATCTTTTTATATATTTTATGTAGTCTTTTATCTATATTTATAAGTAAAATTATTTTCTATATTTTAGTTTTATTATTATAGTTCTCCCAATCTTTGATTGTAACCTTAGCTTTAGTTTTAATTTTAGTCTTATAATTAGGTTTTAATAAGTCAACTTTTCCTATGATCTTTTATTTTAATTTCATTAATAATTATTGTAGCTGCTATAACTAAAAGAGCTCAAATTCCTTTTAGATTCCTTTTAACTACCTATATCTTATTGTCACTTTGTTAGCCACCTGTATAAACACTGTATATCATTTATATTGTAACCTGTTTACCGGCACCCATGGTACAGACTCTCCATGGTCTAGTCTGAGAGCCACTGAATGCTGCTTCAGTTGTAAAACTGTTTATGTGAAATAAAACATTTTTAATTTTTTAATAATTTTAATTGCTCATCTAAACACAGTGATAGTTGGACTCCGTAAGTGCACTTAAAGTTAATCATTTTAACAACTTTAGTAGTCTGATCAGTTTGCTGACCGTAGGTAGACTGATTGCGCACTCATAAGTGTACGCGCGTCGGCATTATGTTAACGCACGCATTCAAAAACAATGCAATAGATTTTAGGTGCCGACTCATCTAAACTTTTGAAATCTTTGTCTGACACCCTCTCGGGGATTCATGTCTATAAAGTAGGAAATCTTATCTGTAAGTTGCGGTTTGGGGGCGGGCCGCCAATATCCACCACTGTATAAAACCTATTGCTTTATTTAGCCTGGCATATTTACCCGGGTCAAATCGACGCGATAGATCTATGCGTCAAAGGGAGAAAGATAGACAACGCTGCCTTGTCTTGGAAATTTGTTGTATCCATAATAATATCTATAAATACATCTATTATAATGTCTATATATAGATACATTATCGAGTTAGGCGTAAAAAGTCCCTATATTTATTTTGGGTCTTAAGTAATACCGAGTATACAACCGTATTTTTTTTCTATATTGATATAAATACACATAACACGCAGATTTCTTGATTTTTCTTAGACATTGTATAAATATAAGAGTTACATCAAATTGCCGTACACGGCAGCGCAACAGACCAACTATAGCGGTCTGCTGCGCTGCCGTGTCACGGCAATTTCATGCAACTCTTATGTTTTTAATATAAATATAAAATACATATTTTAATGTCATAATCTGGTATTATTTATAGGATTAGTGTATTTGTATAGCTCTATGTAGGTTTACTACGTATATGTATTTATTATATCCCCCCTCTATTTTATTGTATTATATATATATTATTATGTGTATAGGTATATATATATATGCATTTACATGTATGTTTTTATTGTATTCACAACTTTTCTTCTTTTTGAGCACTACCCTACATTTTCCACAATGTCCCAGGTTAACTGGAAGGAAATGCTAAATAGCATTAAGTTCGCCTCTGTACAGACATAACATGTTATTGTGCAATAAGGTATTTTTATTATTATAATTAAAGCGCTGCGCTGTATTCTTACCTTTATTTCGGTGATAATGACATAATGTCTCCACTGGTTCACTTGAGCTCCTATTGAGACAGAGACATGCATCTGTAAGCGTGTCTGTCGCTGTCTTCCTATTTCAGTGTTTCAGAGGGAAGTTATTAGGGTCTGACTGGTGGTAAGAGTACAGTACTCCCAAAGTGATAATGCGCATACAAATCTTCGCCAATGTTCGGCAAAGTTCGTATTTTCTGACACTTTCTATACAATCAATACGGCCACGTGGTACGTCCGGTCGCTCGGCTATAGATTTGTATGCGCATTATTACTTTGGGAATACTGTATACTTTATTGACTGCGCTAATTTCTCGAGAAAATCGACTTAATTGAACAATTTTCCTTCAGAGATCTACAGAACTCCGGAACAGGACGAACAAGTGTTTTTAGATGAGACTGTTACGCCCGTTATCATTTTGGAGACTGAAAAGTATGTAATTTTTAAATTTTGTTGTAGAACAGCGTTAAGGCGCTCTTATCCCAGAAGAGTGACTCTCTGTCTTTTTCTTTACGTGTAAGGAGTAAAGAAAATAACGACACTTTTGTACTTTTTCGTTGTTTTTATCGGTTTTTAAATTATTTAAAAATAAGGGATATGTTTATTAAAACCCACTTACGTGGTCGACCTAGAAAATTTAAAGAGCAATATTACCAGATATGTTTCGTTAATAAAAGAGTGGAATTATAAAAATGACATGATTTGAAAAGTCTTATTACATGCTGTGTTCGTGAATTATTTCTATAGAGGAAAGTTTATCTGATTGTGTAGCACATGCATGGAAGACCTAGATAAAGGTTCGAACTATATTGCGTATTTTTTTTTGGAAGTTTTAGATATATTTGAAAGTTCTATTTGACTTTGAAATTACTGATTTTGGGATAAGAGCGCCTTAATTAAGATTACCACAACACACAACCTGTGTGTTAAGAAGATGGCATACCATAGCAACTTTTTTCATTACCCGTCCAGCACAATAAGTCTAATGGCAAAGACCTTATTTGCTTTTCATATATCTATTCATATTTCTATTGCCTATTTTATAAAGAAAAAACAAGTCGATCTCTTAACCGCGTTTTCGAAACGAACGTTTGAAAACCAAACAAAAGAGGGTGGAAAACATTTCTTTTTTGACAAAAGTATAAATCATAAAACATTGTTTATAGGTGGAATCCCTTGATAAAAGATCGATAAATCAAATATATTTTCTTCAATATGAAGAGAGACCTAGTTTCTTCCAATGAACCCTTGAAAACCTGGTGTTGTTGATGTTCTAGCGTCAGGTGTCCCGTTAAGCACAACCTGACATTCTGTCTCGTGAAATCGTTTCCAATTGCGTACAATCAAGCAAATAGAATAATTTTCCCACTACATTTTTGCAAATGCAAAAAGACAATCACGGCATGGTTACAAAACCTAAACTATAATCGAGTAGAGGCCCTAATGCAAGTCAATGTATAAATTCCAGATACCAACCTTTACATATTAATCCCCCAACCCCCCCTCCTACATTTACAAACAGAAACTCATAATATAAGTACAAACACCCTCCCTAGTAGCAATTTTATACTGATCCCAATACCCTCGAAAGATATAGTTTATAATAATTACAAACACACACACACTCATAATTACAACCACATTCATAACTAAACTCATATATTACTTATATACCCAACACGTACACCTTCAACACACACTCACACTCTTATAATAATAACTAAGTTTAAAATGATTTATCAAGTTTATTTTGTAAAACCATAACCATAGTTATAAAGGAGCGGGGCATCCTGGCACGGGTACTTTTTATACTTAAAAGGATGTCCCAACACCTAATGTAATATGATAAGTTGTTTGCAAAGAAACAATTTCTATTTCTATTCTATGTCTACGTGAGTAATATCAAGGACGTAGCAATTTTTTGTTGTTGTTTGGACCTGAATTGATTTTTATGATATAAATCGAAATACAAAATGTCAGTAAAAGTACTACTGGTAAATTTTAATATTAAAGAAAGAAAAAAAGTTTCAAAGAAATTGGCAGAGTACATAGAAACAGTTCAGAAAAATAAAATAATTAAAAATCAAGTTTTATTTGGACTTTTTGTTCAATCATCAGTGTGACATTAGTTTTAAACAAAAAAAAAAACCGCCATCATGGCTACGTCTACGCTACGCTAATGGGGGCGTATTTAGGTTGTATGTGTATTTTGTGTCTAGGGGCTAAGACCATAGACTCCAAATTAAAAGCCGAAAATACAGGAACAGGATGCTGCTTTATAGACATCATTCAGCAAGAGCTTTTTTTTAAATATTTTAACGGCTCTGGATTCTCATCCTTTTGAGCCCTTCAGCGAGAGCAAGACAAAAATGTTGCCAGGGGCAATAACAATTTTTTGGTGTTGCTGTATATGCACCAGTTGTCGCAAAATACGTTCTGCGAGTTTTTCTAGCCTAGATTATGTGGATTTCACTCTACAACATAACCCTACAACGTCTTCTTGTGATGGACGCTCTGCTCACTGCTGTTATCGGTGCTTCTTGTCCTCGCATTTCTATCTCGGCTTCTTGCCCTTATGTATCGGTGGGACTTCTTGTCCCTAAGAATATTATATTTTGGCGGGACTTCTTGTCCCTAAGAATGGTCTCCTTGTTTCTTTCTGCCTCCTCTCTTAATCATCCCAGTCCTTCGTTACCCCTCGGCCATAGCTTCAGGCTTCTGGCGGCGGTTCTTGCTGCGCTTCCTGGCGGTTTTTGCGACGGGCTTTGCCCTGCCACGACACCCGTCGTCGGCGCCTTCCACCGCATCGGATGTATAGCGTGCTCGCTCGCTCAAAGCGCTCGACACTAGGTTCTTCCTATGCGCTCGATCACTGGCGCGGCTCCCCACCTCCCCGCAAACCGCCGTCGAGAGAGCGCAAGTCACTCGAAGCCGGACAACCGCGCGAGATGCGACCCACGGCCGGCTCTATACAACTTCATACATTTGTTCTCTCCGCCGGCGCCGCCGTCGCAAGAAGAACCGCTTGGCACGCCTCTCGAAGCCTCAAGCTATGGCCGAGGGGTTATGCCTTTTTTTTCTTTGGCAAGTTCTTCTTGTTCTGATGTACTTACCAACCACTACTCACATAGTCTTGTGTCCCGGTACAAGAACTATTTCATTCTTCATTTTTCGCACCAGTTTTCCAATTTTATTCTACCAAACACGCGTTTCTTTTCTGACGCCATATTTTTCATAATTTTTTTTTAGTTTTCATGATTTTCCCGGCTTTAGGTTTTTTTTTTTTTTTTTTTTTATATCTTTATTAATCCCAATTACAGTGAATCTTAACCTAAACTATATAGCCACTAGCGAATGCCAATTGGCTTATCTGGTGACATTTGAAATCGTAAAAATCATCGCGCGAAAATGTTCCCGACGCAGATTTTTCGATGTGACACGATAGTTCAATTTAGCTAGTAAAACACGTGTGGTGAAATGTTGAAGTTGAAACGTTCGTATTTTTACATAGACAATACAGCCCAGAAAGACGTCTATTGTTCAATATCTTGCGTACAAATAATACTGTCAACAAGCTGAGGAACGGGGTGCTGCAATCCTATTGGCTCTTTCAAGGTCATTTTATCTTACGTATAGTGCCACAAAAGTGTCTTTCCCTGTGACGAAGACTCTCACGTAATAAATATACAAGCCATTTTGGTTTGGCCTACCGAAACAGATAAGTTTGTGGCGCGGAGTTGTAGGAACATTGTAGGATTAGGGACGGGACAGGTTTGATTAAAAGGCGATACATATATGCAGTAGAAAGTATTTAAATCATAAGGACTTACATGTAGTATTACATGTCGTTAAGTAACAACGGCCGATTATACAATAGCATTATGAATACCTTTCAGTATTTATTGAGTGAATGATATGAAGTTATTAAAATGTTATGTTTTAAATAATATATGCAAATTAACTATTTAAAAATAGCAGATATATGTCAGAGGTAGTTTATTAGATTAGTAGCAAAATATTTTTTATCTACTCTCATACTCTCATACATACAGGACGCAGGCTGTTGTAACTCACAACTTCACATCTGATTGGGTAACAGTACCTAGCGGTGTTCCACAAGGATCTTTATTAGGACCTCTTCTTTTCTTAATTTTCATTTCTGATATTGATTCATGTTTTATTAACTCACATATACTCATATTTGCTGATGACATGAAGATTATTCGGTCTGTAGCTAATGTCGCAGATGCTAAAGCACTACAAGAAGACCTACTCTGTCTTGATAATAGTTGGACCTGAACCCGTCTAAATGTTCTTCCATTTCTTTTACTAGAAAAAGAAACCCAACGACTTTCAACTATATCTTAAAAAATCACGAGCTGCAAAGAGTAACTGAGATACGTGACCTGGGGTCATCCAGGATTCTAAGCTTATCTTTAGTTCTAATTGTCCTCAGTTGCTTGCCAAATTCAACTTTTATGTTCCCAACCGATCAAAACGTGAAATCCCTACTTTCTCTCTTCCAGCGGCAGGTACCAACTATAGGCAGAATAGTTATCTGTGGCGAGCATGTAGTAACATTAATAATATTGTTGAAGATATTAATCTATTTTCAATGTCTGTTCATAGGGCGAGAACGATTCTTAGTTCAACATTTTTTAATATGTAATAAACACTGGTGTGTATGTAGTCATCACATAGTTGAGTTTAGTATTAGTGTTATGTAAATATTTATGACTACTTATTTAACTTTTTTAAATATGTTTAACCTGTCACTAACAGTGGAAACTTTTAATTGGCCTTTTTTAAACTAATGTAATGTACTATGTTGTTACAAGTGCTGTTAGTTTTCCCAAAATGTAATAAATAAATAAATACATACTGCAATAAGGAAATTCTTTATTATAATCGCCAGATAAATAAAGCGAAACGAAACAGATAGTGTAAGAAGGGCTTGCGTAAGAAAGAGATGTTAGGTGGAAGACATCAACGCGTAGCGAAAGGACCTTTGGTCACCTACACGTTATAACCAGTATAAGATGACCTCTATTAGATTAAATCAGATGGAAAATCTGTTGATTATTTCATTATTAACTTACCGCTAAAATGTTATGCCATTTTTCTTAAATATTGAATTCTGGCTGTTTTTACCACACCATCGTATTGTGCAGTTGACAGAATCGGTCGCCCGTTATGAGGAGTCTTGTGGGCTGTATTCGTCTATGTATTTTTACTTTTAAATAATAGTATTTTCAAAATAAATTATAACTGGCCAGTGTCTCATACATAAAAACTTTTTTCGCAAAACATATTACGACTACAAGAGCACAATAATTATTTGTGTTCGATCTGCGTGCCTCGTAAGTAGTTAAGCCGGGGCCGTGCTACTATTGCAAGTCGTTTGGTCAAGTGCGAGTCGGAGTCGCGCACAAAGGGTTTCGTACCACCACACAATTAATATGTAAAAACAATACAGATGCCACAACAACATAAAGGCGACAAAAAACAAGGTGCTAAAATGGTTGCGCCTCACAAACACTTGAGGATGGAGACGGAGATTTTTATTACAATAATAATATATTTATCTCCACGAATAATCTATTTATTACCGTTTTTAGAGCTAAACCAAATAACGTTAAAAATGCAATGTTTTCGAGGTTTTGTATGAGGGGTTATTTTTTTTTGATTTTTTTGTTTTTGCCGTCCGGGCAGACAGACAGACCGACAGACGGAGGCTTAGTAATAGGGTCCCGTTTGGCACATTTTGCGTACGAAATTCTGAAAAGAGACGGCTTTTGCCCCTTTTAGTTTCCTGCGCTTCCACGGCAGTTGTGATAACAACCAAAAACCAAACCCCGGCTTGCTGTGTCTAAAATGAACCATACAGCTTGGCAAAATAGAGTGTGGAATAAATGAGGGCGCGCCTACCTTACATATGACCACCCCATAGTGAGAATTAATGATTTTGATACTTTATTTTATCAGACAAGGCAGACACTTTCAAAGTCATGTATGCAGCATGTCTGTATGTTCGTTAACAACGTCGGCGTTTCCTAATCTTGTTTCACTCAAGATTTTGAATCAAACGATAGCAATATTGACTTTGGAGAATTCATAATATTTTCTTAAGTTTTCATGAGCACTATACATGAAACAATTTTGAATGGATTTCACACTCCGTTCACCACTCCATTTTGAAACGTTGGCTTTTTGTAAAAATCAAATAAAACAAGTGTTAAATCCGTTCAAAATTAATTCACTGAAAATCAGTGACAACCAAACTAGATAATTCATATAAATTAATACATTAATAAAACAATAAAATTACATAACACTAAAAGCAAACTTTTTGCGGATCAATATCTCTTAGTCGCATCGAACGAATGACACACAAGCACAGACTATCTTGACAGTAGTCGACAGTTACGTAGGTGTTGCCGTCAATCAAAATAATTGGTTGCACCTGTCACCGCGTCCGACTCTTTTTTGCCAAGCTGTACATACCGCAACATAAAATGCAAGTTCACAATTCAAATTTCAGGCCACCTGAAGAGCCAGAGTTGTCATCAAACGAGAGAGAACTGGCGCGCAAACTGATCGGGCGTTTCCGTCGCTCCCGAAATAACACTTCGTCTACCTCCTTCTTGAGACCGCTGAGAGAGTTGGCCTCCACAGTCACTGCCATCGTTAGTAACTCTACAGTAAAGTTCACCATCAGCTGATCTGAACTGTTGCTAACTTCCTCGAATAAGTCCGTTTGAGCAGCAGACGTCGTTTGTAGAGCAAATTAATACGAACACATTTTGTAATATTTCGTTGAAAATATATTGTGGTTTATTTTCATCTGTCTTTTATTTAACATTAATTACATAATAATAAACCGTTCAAGAATATATACAATTTTTTTAAACAAGACTGTGGGTACTAGATAACTGTATCCAAAATCCTGATGTAGAGGTAATGCCTGTATTTGTGCTAGTTAACGGCTGTACGTATCTTGACTTTATTATTATTGTCGTCTGGGTCAAAAGTCCTTAGCGAACTTAGCGTTTTACGACTTGGTTCATCACCAGACGGTGTCACAGATACATCCATTAAATTTCCTTCTGTCTGCTGATACTCTGCAGGTTCGTTTTGTTTTTCCAAAGCGCCACTATAAACATCATCATCACCACCGCTTCTATCAGGAGAGTTTTGTCCTGTTTCAGATTCAGATGTTTTATCCGCACCAGGGCTAGGGCGTTCATTAACCAAGTAATTCTCAACCTTGTGAACATGTACGTTTTTATCAATCCCTTTAGCATTCGGGACACTCAACTCAATACTTTCAGTGTCTTTTACAACAAAATCAGCTTTCTCATTATATAACGCCGTATTTTCTTCAGTTTTATCACCTTCTGCTTTCTCTTTAATTACATTTTCTACGATTTTCTGGACATGAAGATTTTTTTCATTACCATGTTGGTCTGGTACATTCAGTTCGATGCTTTCATTTTCTTTGACTATGTACTTATTCTGGTCTTTTTCAAGATCAGAATTAGTTTTAGGCCTATAGTCTGATTCTGGACTTACATCATCACTAGGTTGTATATTTGACAAAGTATCAAGATCAGATTCACTTTTTAATTTATGTCCCAAATAATCAGGATGTACACTGACCAAGTATTTCTCCAATTGGTGTACGTGAACATTTTTATTCTCTCCTAAATGATTCGGTACACGTACTTCAAGACTTTCGATATCTTTTACAATGAAATCAGCATCGTTATCTTCAGAACTTTGAGCGTCATTAGTATGTAACTGGTTATTTCCACCCGCTGGCCTTTCTTGAATAACTTTTTTAATGATTTTTTTGACGTGAAGTTGTTTTTGGTTTCCCTTTTCGTCAGGTACCTTTAACTCCATGCTTTCATTTTCTTTTACTATAAATTTGTTTTTTGTCTCATCTTGTTTAGAATTAGAATCTTTGCTAGGAACTTGGTCTGGATATTCCAAAGATTGTTCTTTCTCGTCTTGTTCAGGATCAGAATTAGTTTCAGGCATACCATCTGATTCTATTGTAGATTGCTTATTAGTTTCAGGCATACCATCTGATTCTATTGTAGATTGCTTACCATCACCTGGATCATCGTTTAATTCGTCAACACCAGCACCAGGTCGTACACTTACCAAGTATTTCTCAATTTGGTGTACATGCACATTTTTGGTCTTTCCTTTTTGATTCGGGACTTGCAACTCAATACTTTCAGTATCTTTCACAACGAAATCAGCATTAGTATCTTTCTCTTCTGAAGTTGTAGAATCACCTTCCTGTTTGCCACCTTCTGGCCTTTCTTTTATCACGTTTTTTACGATCTTTTGGACATGTAAAACTTTATCATCTCCTTTTTGATCAGGTACCTTCAATTCCATGCTTTCGTTTTCTTTTACCACGAATATATTTTTATTTTTATCTTGTTCATGATCAGAAATGATTTTCGGGCGACTATATTTTTCAAATTCAGATTGTGTTTCACCCGCAGTATCATAGTTAATACCGCTAACCCGCGGTGTAATGCTTTCGTTTTCAGGCTCAATATGCCCAGAATGTTCGTCCCCTGGTTCGACATACCCTCGTAGGTCGGGTTCTGGAAAGAGAGAATAAGTTTGATTTTAGTTGATGTTGCTTTTTTAAAGCTTTTCATTGACATAGAATAGAATAGAATATGATAGAATATAATAGAATATGAATTTATTTATCTAAGAATTGCAAAATAATAGAATAGGATTACTTTGACGCCTATAAGGGTGTATGTACCGGTGCTGTAGGCGCCTAGCTCTTCCCTTACAGAGTTTTTACATAAAAAATAAAAGAGAATACAGAAAATAAACAAAAAGAGCATGCAGCTTAACTTATAATAAATACACAAATCAAGGGCATGTGAGAGGGTGGGTCTGTGTGAAGAGTGAGGATGAGAATAAGAGTGTGTGTGTAGGAAGAGGGTGTATGTTAGTGTATGTGTTTCCTTATCCTTACGACTAAGGTCTTGGGATCCGTATATTTACTACTAGGGAGTATGTGTAGTGTGTGAGAGGGTGTATGTGTGTATGTGTAAGCGCATGTGTGATAGTGTCCCCTGGAGGTAGGGTTTGTGGTGTTGCCACTCACCATCGGCTCGCCACAAGCCGCCTGGACGTACCAGAGGGCGATGGGATCGTCACACACATCCCTACGCCTTATTATTATTATTATTATTAAACATGAAATATGAGAAATAAAAGCTATATATGGAAATCTAAATTGATTTTATGTCGACTTTAAATCAGTGTCCTTTCAAAATATATATTTGGGAACCTAGATATTCCGTAATCCAATCGGAATAAACATACACTATCCTAAGAATATCTATGATTTACAAATGGTTTTGGTATTTCGTTTGTATGAACTAGGATTCTAGGCCTCCTGGTTGAAAAATTCTGAAAATTTATATTTTTACTGCTCGAGGAAGTGTATGTAATGATCGAGTTACCGCATTTGGTCAAAGAAGCGAGACTCTTGATGGTGAAGCTCAGGGTGTTGGTCATCATGGCGAGGATGTGCTGCTCCAGCAGGTGACGGTAGACCACTATCATCTGGTTCGCTGGACCCTCCACGGTGAGAGATTCAGGTCTGGAACACAATGCCTTATTAAGGTGGGCCATGCTGCTCAGCTGCCATATAAATGCTTTTGGTGTTTGTGACGTCCTGATGATTTTGATCTCAATGAAACTATATATATCTACATCTATATATATGTTTCCATTTTCCCCACACCCCACTCGGACCACATACTCAAGAAGTGGAAGATGACGAGATATTCAAAAAGCGCCGAATTTGTGAAATGATTTTAGGTAAAAAATGTTTTCCATGAAACGGTAACTGTTTATTTATGAAAAACTTAGTCTTCTTTACATAAACGACGTTTCTATGCCCTCTTATAACTTGCTAAACTTTGCGTAAAAACGAAGCAATATTCACGATATTCTGACAGCTATTATGATGGTTTTTCATCATATTTAGCTTTTTGGGCTGTTTGTATAGATACGTAGTTAGATGTCGCTAGATAACACTGATAGAAAAAAATGAAGAAAATAGACTTCACATTCGGTTTTTACCTTTTGTATGAATCTTAAGAAAAATTCGGGTGTAAAGGGAGGCCTTAAGACCTTAAGAGGAGGCCTTCCTTCGGCTCATTGCTATTATAGCCCTTTATTTAATGAAATTGAAAATTGCGTGCGCCAGAACGCGCACAAAATGATTCAGAATGAGTCTAATTTCAAGATTAAAAGTACCAAAAATATATTTAGGTTAATTTTTCAAGATAATACTTATGAAAAAAATATACTTCACATTCGGTTTTTAGCTTTTGTATGAATCTTAAGAAAAATTCGTGCGTCTCATAGCGGGTTTGCTGTTATAACCCTTTATTTAATAAAATTTAAAATTACGTGCGCCGAAATGCGCGCGAACTCAAATATCCAATATTATTATAATTTTTGTATGTTTATTTATTATTTATATATGTATGTGTATATTTTGTATATATGTATTCATTTATTTAAGTATGTTCATGTATTTTTGTAAGTAAGTTTATGTCTTCGATATTTAGGTTTATATTTTAATCTTGATCTCCCTATTATTTTCTGATTAGTATTTACACCTCCACATGTTATGTTGTTCATCTTTCTGTTAGCTACCAACCAAGGGTTGCCTGGAAGATATTGCTATTAGCAATAAGTGCCGCCCTTGTACACCATGTTTAGTTGTTTTTTTTGTCTTTTAAGTTATTTGTGTAAATGTGCAAAAAGTATTATAAATAAAATAAAATAGAAATGATTCAGAATGAGTCTAGTTTCAAGATTAAAAAATTTCATATATTAAAAAATCTTTCTAAAAAGCATAGGTAATTTAAAAAAGATTTTACATATTGAGTGAAAATTATCTAATTAGGTAACTGGCTTTGCAAAGCAAAGATAAAGGTCTGAAAAAACATATCTTAAAGTTGTACATTGATCATTGTTTAAAAAAAAAACACTTGTACTTATCCACATAATACTTGTAACTTTATTATGCCCGACCGGTTTCGCTGTAAAGCATTTTCTAAGGCCTTTTACACATCCTAACTAACAAAGAAATAATTTACACTACAACCATGTCTAAAATGACGTGCAATAAATGAAACAACAAACAGAAGGGGAATTTCAAATCAAAAAATACATACATTGTACATTGATATTTGTAGTTGACTTAGCACATTTATGCAAAAACTCTGCAAATTAGGGAACTGTTACGCCAGAAAAAAAAACTAAAACCCCTGTGATTTCTCGTTTTTCCATAAACGTCAATACCCCAATAATTTTGAAAAATGTTAAATGATTTATGATAAGCAAAGCTGACGTGTAAGTTATGATAACTTAATTGACAACTACGCCCTTACGTGTGTTGATCTGTAGAGAAAACCTTTGTCATGGGTTATGCTACTAGTGCACGTCCTATATCGATATCGATACCGAACTATCAGGCTCAGTAGTCCAGTCGTATTACATCACCGAACAGCTGAGACAAAAAAGTCTCACCAGTCCGGCGACCGGACTAAAAGTAATGCATGAAATAACACAAATTTTTCAGAAAAGCCTCATTGGCATAAAATATGGTTTTGCCATAAATCAAATTATACAACAAATAAGGAGAATAATAATTATAACTTGTGCGTTTGGATTTAAAGAATCCTTGCGCGCTCCCAGTACAGTGCGCGCCAATCTTTTAATCGCCTCTGAAGATAGCCGCAAGAGGCGACGCAATAGCCGTTTTACGGTGTCAGGGGGACGTTACAGGAGCGAGGGCGCGGAGCACACCCGCCTGCGTGCCGCACCACACCCCCCGCTCACCATTTAGCAGGTGTCAACACTATGCGTTAGTGTTAGTGCTACGTCCGTACACTACACACGTGCGCGATGCATGAAAAGTACCTTCGAAAAAAAAATCTACGATTCGTTAAGTTTATCGTTGAATCTGTTTGTTATAATTTATTGTTTTTGTTGCCTTTATTTGTTGTTTGCCTCGCGGACTTTATAGCGTTTTAAGGCGACAATGTAGGAAAATGGTGTTTATATTAATGCGTTTTATTTATATAGTTAAGATTGCACTAAAATAATAAGGTACAAAAAGTACACCTTCCCACTTATATTAAACATTTAATAATCAACCGTTGATATTATTGTTTCCTTGACTGTACCTGCGCAAGCTTGCACTTGTAACTCATTAAGAGGTGACTAAAAGATTGGCGCGCACTGTAAGTAGGTAACTAAGCTCACTTCATCGCCTGTATCTGATCGATGAGCAGGTCCGCAGTCTCCGGCTCCTTGACCAGAGTGAGCCCTAAGTGCGCCGCCAGCTCGTTGGATGACAGATAGAACAGACCTCCCAGCTCTGGAGCGGTGGGGGATGCCTGTGCTTTGTATTTGTAGATCACCTGGAATCGTGCAATAAGGGCTCACAACTAGTGATTAGGAAAAATGCAGGCAATGCAAAACGCGGCACGTAAGTCTAGCGGTGACAGTTAATGCGTAGAAGCCTAAAATAAGGTGACGTGGCGGAGGAAGCGGAACGAGGGGCGGGCGTACGTATCATACGTAAGCGCTGATTGGCTCCCCAGTCGCACTTACCCCCGGTTTCTGAAAGGCCAATCAATGTTAACAGTAGATTAAAAAATAATTATCTGCGGATTAAGCCAGAAAAAGTGGGAATTTTACATTGAAATATAAAATTAACTAAGTTAATTATTGATTCATCACTATTCAGACTTCATATATGCTTTATTTTCACCGTTATTTGCGGTTAAAGTTTTTTTAATCTACTGTTAACTTTGATTGGCCTTTCAGAAACCGGGGGTCTCCCGCATCGATACGACGCACAGTGATTCGTTCCATACAAGCTAGACGCTAATAAGTCGCATCCAATTTGAGGTATGTAGCTATTTTCTACTCATTAAGGATTAACTAAGAAGGTTTAGGTTTCAGAAACCGGGGGTCTCCCGCATCGATACGACGCACAGTGATTCGTTCCATACAAGCTAGACGCTAATAAGTCGCATCCAATTTGAGGTATGTAGCTATTTTCTACTCATTAAGGATTAACTAATGATGACAAAAATTGATCACACAATGCCACAGGTAGTAACATTAATATTTACTAACGACCGAAAGAGGGTATATTAAGAAATAAAGAATTGCAATCCATTGCATTCACAATTGTTCACTTCGCAAGTTTGATCATTGTAAGTAGCTATCGGTGTTTTTGCGTTGTTAAAAAAAGGGGTGATAATTTTGAAGGTATATCCAATATTATAACTATATAATATTTTATACCAAAATTTTGAGCAAATATTTTTAAATAAATTCCTGAAAAGTAGTCAAAAAAATATTCAAAACATAGCAAATTTTTATTTTCAATAGAAATTATTAATATGGCACCTTCCTGTACCATTTCCAGATTTTTTTTCAGGATTACGGTACCAAATTCGCCGTTCCGAGCTTTGGTGTCTGATAGCAGTTCCTCAGTTTTACAACATATTTTTACTTGTGGCAACTCGTTCACGAGAGCGATGTTTTGCTAACCTGCAAACTTTCCTGTGTACGATAAATGTTATACTTTTTTTCCACTGTTTAACGGCTCTGGATACAGTCCTATACTCGCTACTCTCGTATTTTAAATCGTCCTCGTAATTTATTCCTTTTCGCCCTTGTAGCATAAACTACTATTAAGATGACGAGGTCACGACGGCGTTATGTTATTTCACGCCTTGCTCATTCTGACCAGAAGGCAGTTTTGCGGTTCGTTCAGAAAGGCTTGTCCATATTATAATTTTGTCGGAAAAATGTGAAGTTTAGGTATACTGAGTGTAAATAAAACCACATATTCTACCGATCATACTGAACCAGTTTTCCCAAGAAAGATACCCGCGCAAATCATCAGTTTAGAAGAAAGAAAGAAAGAAAGAAAATGTTTATTTCAGGCCGAAATCCTTAAATTATTTAGTAACAATATATGCTTAAAAACTGTGTAAATATCCTAATCTACACACAACAAATAAAAAACACGAAAACAAAACACAGAAAGGCAGAGAAGTCGCTGTTGCAGACATCACACAACTAAATAGAGTGATGCCTACAACAACATCCTCCTGCTGAAGCACTGTGACTCCACGTGAACCCTGTTCCAGAATCCCAGAACGGGACTGTCCCAACGATCAATAACACCCTCCAAGATGCCGTTGGAGCTGCCCCTTAAACGACTCATAAGGGAAGCTACACGTTTTCAGACTATTGCTGTGAAGCTATTAGTCTGTGCCTCCGCGAACATTCCCGATGCGCTGCAGTATCGTGGCAGCCTCAACAGGGTAACATTCGAGTTTTTAACATAAATGCGTGAACTCTGACGCAACGGGATACGAGCGTTTTTTGAGACAGCGTCGTCAGAAAAACAGCTGTTCAAGCGCAGTGTTCTAAAATAGACCTTCTTCTTACGAGTCTTTATAGGCCAGTCATAACGTACACATAAAATCTCTGAAATTACAATAATTGTGGTAAACTTGCTTTTTTGATATGTTGTTTGGATCCTTTTAGGTAGTATTTTTCCAGATTCGCAGCACTTTAAAATATACGGGGGTTAAGTTATTGCTGAAAAACCACTAAATATTTTCACTTTTTTTAATTTTATGCAAAAAGAACCTCACAGGAAGGCTCTGACGAGAAAGGTCACTTTGACTTTTTTAAAGTTGACAAATTTCCCGACAGTTTGAGCTGTAATTAAGTTTTCTAGGTCTTATAGATTCCAAGATACAGGGTTCCCAAAATTTGATATTTTTCTAAAACGTTGAAAAGTAGCAAAATGCAATTTTTTTACCAAAATATCGGGTATAATGAGTTATTTACGGAGGAAAGTCATGTAAAATGATTTAAAAACATAGTTTTTTGAATGAACAATAATCGTTTTTATTTTATTACAGACTAACGGTAACCAAAAAAACCCAAAATCGAGTTTAAAGGAGAAGTAACTATCAAGTCAATTGACGCAGGTATCTACTAGAATACGACTTCATGTGGATGGATTTACAAACACAACTTTTTTGAATTAATAATAATAGCTTTTCTTTTGTTACAGGCTAACAGTACCTGCAGATTGCCTTTGCCAAGGGGCCTCGTTAAATACTATACGTTTTCAAACCTCAGTTAACATACTACACGTGTCGTTCTAACCTCCTTGAGATAGGTGGATGTGAAACAAAATCTAGCAGCATGGCGGTCCCGGCAGGAGTATGTTTTATTTGTCGCGAAAGTCTGGAGGAAGCTGAAACTACTGTGGTTAAAAAACGCGGTATTCTTTCAATGATTACAGTGAGTGAAAAACATGGTCTCATCGAGAATAAAAATTTTCTCGGTAGTTTGGATGAAGTTACAGTGCATGAAGCTTGTAGAAAGAGGTATACCGCGTCCAGAAGTGTTGTACATCGTGGAGTAAACCCAACTCCTGGCCCTTCTCAAGGGTGCAGAACTTCCGGGAGATCGACAACGGTGGATATCCGAAAAACCTGCTTCCTCTGTGGAAAGGATATAACCCAAGCTTTCATGGATGCAGAGATTAAAAAACCCACTGCCCTCCGCAACACTGTTTTCAAAGTTGAGAAGCTAAACATGAAAGATACAATTTTAAAGCAAGCCAGACTTCGAGGAGATGACTGGGGGAAGGAGGTTGAAACTCGCCTCAGTCCTGAAGGCTTTGACATGGTAGCCATGGATTGCAGATACCACAAGTTCTGTCACAGAAAATTCTATCAGCGAGTGGGTGGATCTAAAAGGCCAGTTGGACGTCCAGTGTCACTGCATGTACATGGTGCAATGGAATCCATTTATTCATACCTATCAGAAAACAGGGATGAATGCCAGTTTCTACTGAGTGATCTTTTAAAGCAGATTCAAAGTGATGAAGTTCCTGACGTGAGAACAATAAAATACTACCTAAAGGAACAATATGGTGAAAAGCTTTACATAGTTGAAGATGGCCCAGGGAAAAAAACTTTTGTGTGCTTCAAAGATACCCAGCACATTCTTCACGCCAACTGGTACCATGAGAAAGAAACAGACCCTCAAGAGGAAAGATTAAGAGTGGTTAGAGAAGCCGCTGAAATCGTTCTGCAGGACATCCGCTCTATGGTGTACGACCCCACTGAGTATCCTCCTTCTGATTCTTTCCTTCAACAAGTTGATTCAGACATTCCAGAATCTTTGCGTGTGTTCATTGAGAGAGTTGTTCTGAAACATAAGCGTAAAAATATCCTCGGATGGAAGACCAAATGTTTAGCACTCTCGCACGCGATCATATCTGCTGTCAGACCACAATCGTTCATTTCATCAGTCTTGACTGCTGTTGGAGCCTACCTGTACCGGAAATTTGGCTCAAAGCACCTCGTGAATGTCATGGCATCCTTTGGATTTTCTTGCACTTACACAGAGGCTTTGCGTCTTGAGAGTTCCGCTGTAATGAGGGCCCAAGCCACACCATTGATTGAACAAGGCGCATTTATACAGAGTGTGTATGATAATGCTGACATTAATGTTGACACCATTGATGGTGAAAATACATTCCACGAAATGGGTGGAATTATGGTTGTTACACCAAAATCTGCAGTGCTATCAGACAAGCCAATTCCACGATTGAATTATGTCAATGCTAGCACTATTGGTTCCTTTGCAATAACTCAAATACAACTGTGTTTAGCAAAAAAAAATTCTGGTTTATCTGCCATTACAATCAAAGATTTACCTGAAATGAGCCAAGCACTACCCTCACCTCCTGACTTCATGTGGTTATTTGGGAAATGGTCCAAGAACTCTGATGTACCTGGCTGGAATGGGTTTATGGAGATGGTGACCAAAAACATGGATTTCGAGTGCAGCAAAATTGTTTTTCTACCATTCATTCGAGCCCCACCCACAAATTACAGCACAATAGTTACGGCCATTGAAGAAGCCAGGCAGAGAACTGCTGCCCATTCACAAGAGACTTGTTTCATAACATTCGATCAGCCTCTCTACATGAAAGCCAAGGATATAGTAGAGAGCGACCAACATCCGGAGTTCAAAAATGTGGTTGTGCGCCTGGGAGGTTTTCACTTGCTCATGTCCTACTTGGGTAGCATTGGCACAATAATGGCCGGCAGTGGACTTAGGGAGCTGTTAACAACTGTGTATGCCGAGAATAGTGTTGACAAAATGTTAACAGGACATGCCTACTCCAGAGCAGTTCGAGCTCATATATTAACAAATCTTGTGTTGGGCACCTTTATCATGAATGAGATTGAGTTCACTCCTCAAGAAAAAGCGGAAATGGATTCAATACTACGTAATCGAGTGGTTCTTAGTGCTGGGGAAAATGAAATTGTACAAACTTTGAGAGCCAAATTCAGCTCAGTGCTGGAAACTGCTGAACAAAAAGGACCAACTTCAAAATTGTGGGCACAATATTATCGCATGACCACTATTATGAAGAGATATATCCAGGCAGAGCGTATGGGTGATTGGGAGCTTCATTTGGAATGTGTCATTATGATGTTGCCATTTTTTCACGCAGCAGGGCACCATAACTACGCAAAGAGCGCTCGTCTATACATTCAAGATATGCAAACCTTGAAGGAGCGTATGACCCAACGAGAGTTCAACATGTTTACAGGAGGAGCATTTACCATCCGGCGGTCTGATAAGTTTTGGTCTGGCCTCTGGTCAGATTTGACTATCGAACAAGCGCTGATGAGGACATTGAAGAGCCAGGGTGGATTGAGTCATGGTCGAGGCATCTCAAGCAGTGTACTGTCACGTTTTTCTGAAGGGATGGTTTACATGCTCAATATTTGTAATGAAGTTGAACGTTTCAGTCGTACTGCATGTTTTACCTCTGAGCAGCACGTAGACATGAGACCGGCCCGAGTAGAACGAGACAATGCTGATGCAGAAAAACTTGAAAACTGGTTCAGCGTCCACCCTCCTTTTTCACCTAATGAAAAGCTTGTTTCTATCAGCAGTGGAGTAATCGCAGGTCCAGATGTCAACTGTCACATAGCACATGAGCTGGGATCAGAAGGAGTCAAGCAAATTGTTGGAGCAACGTTTGGAACCCTCAAAATTAAACGTAAAGACAGAGTGGTTTCCTTGGCTTCACATAGCAGCTCGGTTAAAGTGATGGACAGGCAAGCAAATGTGGATCCTCTCACGATTTTTCAGAGAGTTTGCATAACCAAAAGATCTGATGAGCAACTGAAAGAACACTTCAACTTTGAGCTTGCACCATACCCTTTGGCATTGTTTACAGAAGAAGGAATGAGGAAAGGGAAGAAGTCAACCTTTTATGCTGCCTTTGAGCCTGTCAGTACAAATATTTCGTTGAATCAATGTGGTAACTTCATTGTGGTAGACGGTGGGTATCTGCTGCACAAAGTTATGTGGCATCCCAACAATTCCATTCAAGCAATTCTCACTGGATACACTTCCTTTGTTATCAACCAGTTCGGTTCTAATGTCTCCGTAGTTTTTGATGGGTATCCTGACAATGCAGCTCTGAAAAGCACTAAAAGTGCTGAGCGATCTCGCCGCTACCGATCATTGTCAGGGAGTATATTATTCGAGAGGCACACCATAGTCAAAGCATCCCAGGTGAAATTCCTGTCCAATGGAAGCAACAAGGAACGCCTCATAAGAATGTTGATGGATGAATTCCAGAGGCACGGAGTAGAAGCCAAGCAAGCAGAAGAGGATGCCGATGTATTGATTGTGGAGACGGCAGTTTCAAAAAATCAAGCGTTTGCCAATGTCATCATTTTTGGAGAGGACATTGATTTACTCTGCATTCTTAATGGACTAGGCTCCACCTATGCCAACGTACGTCTTCATAAAAGTGGCAGAGGAGGGTCAGATTCCACTCAGTTTTCCTCCACCTCATTCAAAAGCGGGATTGATGGCCTTCCACCAGGCATGGTGCTTTTGTGCATGGTGATACCACCTCTGCCCTTTTTGGACAGGGAAAACTGAAATTCATTAATGTCCTTAAACAAAACCCTGGCCTCGTTAAACAGCTGGAAGTGTTTCTGCAGCCAGATTCTCTTCCAGAAGAGATCGAGAGTGCGGGCGAGGCATTTTTAATTGCTTTGTATGGTGGAGATGGCAGAGAAGCTCTCAACACTCTGCGCTATACCCTATTTGTGAGGGCCTCAGCGAGCAACAAAATAAATTTAGCTCGCCTTCCACCTACCAAAGACGCAGCCAAGTTTAATTCATACAGAAGCTATCACCAGGTTCAGCAGTGGTTAGGGGTGCACAAGAACCCTACTGATTGGGGTTGGCATCAAACAGACTCAGGTTTGATGCCAATCACGACATTTATGCCCCCAGCCCCTCAACTACTTCTGAAAAGCCTATCCTGCAAGTGTAAGAAAGGTTGTACTGGGTCTTGCTCTTGCAGGAAAGCTGGGATGAAGTGCTCTACACTCTGCAAATATTGTAAGGGGAGTGAGTGCACGAATGTCCCACCAATCGAGGATGTAGAAGAAGATGGAGACGACCCCGATGATACCCCGATGATGGAAGAAGTGTTTGATGTCTCTTGTGCTCTTCAAATAGGCACCAACCTCTCCATCAACATTCCCCCTCTCGACGAAGATAATATTGATACTCCTGGGCCCTCAAAGAAGACGCGTACGTTAATTTAAGCCCAACAGAGGTGGTGAGCCTAGTTACATGTAAAATTATATAAGGTTTTTAAAATGATGGTTTTTATAAGTATTTTTGTTGATTTTTCTTTTTTTTCACTTAAATTTAATTTGGATTAGCATAGTAAATTGATAATAAACACATTGAGAAGTATTCTAGTAATTTTATTGTAACTCCCTATAACACTCAATTTTAGGTGTGTTTGGTTTATGGTCGTGATCAAACAAACTATCACGCCTACGGAGACACCTCTAGTCTTAAAATGAAGGTAATTAAATTTGCTACAACTTCATTTCCCATTAATTTCCCCGTAGATACCTCATTATACCTGATATTTTGGTCGAAAACTGGCCATTTCCTATTTTTTGACTTTTTGGAGAAAAATTGCATATTTTGGGAACCTTGTATCTTAGGAGCTATAAAACCTAGAAAACTGAATTACAGCTCAAACTATTAGAAATTTCATTTACTTTAAAAAAGGCGTACAAACTTTTCTCTTCAAAGCCTTCCTATGTGTTTTTTTTTTCATAAAACTGAAAAAAGTGAAAAAAATTGGCGATTTTTCAGCAATAACTCAATTCGCGTATATTTTAAAGTGCTGCAAATCTGGAAAAATACTATCTAAGAGGATTTAAACAACATATCAAAAAAGCAAGTTTACCACAATTATTGTAATTTCGAATGTAAGATATGACTAGCCTATTAAGTTACAGTTGAATATCTTTTTCTCTAAAGAGTTGCGCGGGTATTTTTCTTCAGAGAGTTGTTCAGTATGATCAGTGGACCATGTGGTTTTATTTAAAGGCCGCAGACTATTATCATCATGTTTACGCACCCGATTATCTGATCAGTTTTTGTAACACAGCTGCATGTAAGTACTGTTTGTAAGATGATTGAGTACTATTAAAGCATCCTGTTCAAGCAATTTGTTTTATCACATTTTTTTCCTTGTATTTCTTTAATAATGCATGTTCATAATTTTTTAAATATTTAGTTTTAATTAAAAAACCAACCTACCCGCTCTACTTGTAATATTTAGTGAGAACAGGGACAGCTGAAACTCAGCGCTGTGCAGATGTACGCACTCACAGCATTTTGCTGAGCTGCGTCATTTTTGTCTGTTTAATGTTAAGTTTTTGTGTAATTGGTTGTTTCTTGACAAATAAATATAAAACGTGTAACAAAAAGGTGTAACCATATTTGAAGAGCTTATTCAATCAATGGTATAGAACAACTTTTACTATGGAGCCAAACCCGAAATCTCAAAAAAAAATCTACCCTTCCACACATTTCGGCCGAGCGACATTTTTCTATGAAACAGTAAATTTTTTTTCGAGATACAGGGTTGGTTCCATAGTAAAAGTTGTTCTATATCATTGATTGAACAAGCTATTCAAATATGGTTACACCTTGTATATTTTTTTCTTTCTTTCTTTTAACTTAAACTTATTATCCTTACCTTAAGGTTGCTGAATCCGATAGTAGCATCAACTCTCCGTGGACCCTTGCCCGAAGAGTGTGGCTCGAGGTACCCGGTGGCCACGGAGCGCCGGTACATGCTGTCCACGCCGCGAAGCACTCCGTCGGTTAATTTTAATTTCTACAAAATAAAGCACGCATTTCAGTTATTATTGTGTTTTGTATGTGCAATATTCGTTACTATCTAGCACAATAGACCGCCTCTGCGGCCCAGTGGTTCGAACGTCTCGGTCGCTCATCTGGTGGCCACGGGTTCACATATGAGTTCTGTCTTTGCTTTGGAGAGCATGTTCCTTGGAAGGTAGTTGCCAACGACCTTGAGTTGACTTGTGTGGGTACAAATATTGACAGAGCTGGGTCTCCTAATAGCGCAAAATAGGGGAAAATAATACTAAGATTATGTTTATTTTTGCAAAATCCATCGCTATGAATACTCTAAATATTGTTAGAGTGCATTACAAACTAGAAAAGCTCAATCATAAACAAGCCCAAAGACAAGAATTGAAAAAAATCCCCGGGCCAGGATTCGAACCTGCGACCTCTTGTTATCAAGACAAGGTTCGAATCCTGGAGAACTGTGAATTTCTTAAATTTTAATAAGCAACGAACCAGTCCATGCTGAGCGTTGAGGGTGAAGTCAGGAAGCTTCAGCGAGTTCAGCTTCAGCGTCTGTTGTCTTTGCTTTAGTAACTTGATCACTCGCTCCATGTAGTTGTTCAAAGCTTGTGTTTTCTGCTTGTCGAAGAGCCTGCAACCAATCAGGGATGTGGAGCAGATCGGTAGAACACGTCTATAACGGGTACATCCAAGACATTGTCTTTTAAATTCGCATTGTTGATTTTAGAAAATAATCGCTGTGACAAAGCAACGGAGCTAATAACTGCTACGGCATAGCGATCGTATCTAATTACTGCCACGACGTAGTAAACTCAGCTTACACTGCTACAGATAGCGGAACGGTTTATGAGTTCCGACCTTGATTGCACTAGTCTTTTTTTCTCTATCGCACTTAGTAATTTTGTGCGCGAATGAACACATGCGCTAGTCTTCCACCACTTTCACCTAGCAGTCGTAAATCGTGCCGCGAACTGAAACCATGTAGTGATGAAGGCAATTAACTGCTACGACGTAGGTATATAAAATAGCTAATAACTGCTACGACGTGAGCTTAAACTGATACAACTGCAACCACGTAGTGATGTAGGAAAATAACCGCTACGACGTAGCTATATCAAAATAGCTAATAACTGCTACGACGTGAGCTTAAACTGATACAACTGCAACCACGTAGTGATGTAGGAAAATAACTGCTACGACGTAGCTATATCAAAATAGCTAATAACTGCTACGACGTAGAAATCTCAGCTTATACTGGTACAACTGCAACCACGTTGTGATGTAGGCAAATACCTGCTACAACGTAGCTATATAAAATAGCTAATAACTGCTACGACGTAGCAATCTCAGCTTATACTGATACAACTGCAACCACGTTGTGATGTAGGCAATTAACTGCTACGACGTAGCTATATCAAAATAGCTAATAACTGCTATGACGTAGCAATCTCAGCTTATACTGGTACAACTGCGACCACGTAGTTATTTAGACAAATACCTGCTACGACATAGTGATACCTGCTATGACGTAGCAACATCAGCTTATACGGATACAACTGCAACCACGTAGTGATGTAGGCAAATAACTGCTACGACGTAGCTATATCAAAATAGCTAATAACTGCTATGACGTAGCAATCTCAGCTTATACTGGTACAACTGCGACCACGTAGTTATTTAGACAAATACCTGCTACGACATAGTGATACCTGCTACGACGTAGCAATATCAGCTTATACTGATACAACTGCAACCACGTAGGGTTGTAGACAAATAACTGCTACGACGTAGCTATACAAAATAGCAAATAACTGCTATGACGTAGCAATCTTAGCTTATACTAGTACAACTGCAACCACGTAGTGATGTAGGCACATAACTGCTTAACTGCTACGACGTAGCAATCTTAGCTTATACTAGTACAACTGCAACCACGTAGTGATGTAGGCACATAACTGCTACGACGTAGTAGGAAAATCAGATTCCGCATACATTATTGTATATTTCCGATATAATGTGTTTTATCAACATATTCAGGTTGTTTTATCCTATATACTATATTTGTAAACTTACTTGATATTCTTATCTTTAGCAATGGATTGTTTGGAGAACAGCAAGAAGTCGTTGAAATAATCCTTCACCCACTCGTTCAAGTCAATCTTCAGTTTATCCAGGAAATCCTCTGATACAAGTAAATATAAGGTTACTTATAGTTATCATCCAAAAAGGTTCGCTAAAAAGCCCTATATAGCGAAGCGTCGATTTCCAGGCTCGTAGCCAAGACTTGTATTCAGGGGGGGGGGGGGGGGAGGGAATTGAAACTTCCAGAAATGCTCGTGTAACATAAAATATCGTGTCATGTTCCATTTTTTTTTTAAGTTGTGTACAGGTTGTTGACGTCTCACCGTATAATGACTGAAAGGGCGTATCTACAGATTTTCTGAATTCCGACTTTTTTGGGTGAATTTCCATATTTATTAGTGTTACAATATGAATGTCTATGGACTCTTATAGGCATCTTATGTGGTCTATGGCTTTATCCTTGTCTACGCTCTCTTCTGACTGAATATCAAAATATGGCGGAACTGCAGAATAAAGTTGATATTAATAAAATCTTCTTTTATTGAAGTAACAAGACTCTGCTACAATAAATAAGCAAATTCAAGAATTAGCTCCATGATGTACTGAAAAAGTAACATATTATAGGTACTATTATGCCTGAGTCTAAGACGTGAAAAGGCGTATTTTTATTAAGGGGAAACAATTCGTATCCTCTACAAAACGCACCACTTAAGAAGGCTTTTTTAATTTTTTTATTACAGATATTAAATAAATGTATTTATGGCATTTCGCAAACATTGTTTTATATCAGTTACGCTTTTCCGGCAAAATTTTGTTATTTTTTGCATTACATTGTAAATGTATAGGAACACAAACTTAAAAGTTTGTGTGCCCATACATTTACAACATAAAATTTTACTCGAAAAGCCTAATTGACATTAAGCTATGTTCGCGCAATGTCATAAATCACATTTATTGAATATCTGTAATAAAAAAATAAGAAGAACCATCTTAAGTTGTGCGATTCGTAGAGGATAAGAATCGTTCCCCTTAAAAAAAATATTTATAAATCGCTAGTCGATACTTTTATATTTCTGTAGATACGCCCGTCAGCTTGATGCTCTCGGTATAAATATTAAAGACAAACAATGTTTGATTATTTGAAAACCAAATATTTCAGCGGGGATTGGAAACCCGCCTGTATACGGTCTGTCAATGTCTGTCTGTCTGTCCCTTCGTCCATCCACTACATAACTCAAGAAAAGCTGGGCCAATTGAGCTTTCTGGCAGGTAGGTATAGAACGAGAATAGGACCCCGGGCGAAATAAGAAAAATCGTTAATGACACATTACATTTTCAGAAAGATAATAATGTACTTCATAACATCATAATTATCTACTTTGCTGGAAGCTGTACATAGTGTAGATAACAGATCTTAACCCTTTGCTATAATTAATCCATATTCGAGCCAGGATCTTAATTGTTTTAGTGATTATGAAAACTGAACAGATTAAATGATTCATATTTTATAACTTACCTAAACTACTCGCGTCTATTGCAACTGGCGTGCTTTCTTGTTGTTTTTTATCCTTGAACTAAAATCGAAAGAAAAAACAATTTTAATACTATAGTCTAAAACTTCATTGAGTGAGGGATAGTCTTATGTCTTATCGATGTCTAAATCAGTTTATCTAATCCTACTTAAAAAAATATCTGTTTCCTAGGAAAATTTATCCTATCATTTTTTTAACATCATTTAACATTAAAATATAACCATGTTTTTTTTTTTATCTTTTTTTTAAATTGTACCGTGCGTGATGAACAAACAGCGTCTGAAAGTCTAACTTAAAATAATCTTACTTGACACTGGCAAAAAGTGGCGCTTAAAATAGCAGTCGTCACCAAGAAACAAAAAAAAGGAGCTTCACTTATACAAGCTACATACCAAATTCATTTGCTTGTTTTTTTTTTGATGAATAAATATTAATTCAATTAAATTTATTACATAACACAGTACTTATAAAAACACAAAAAAACGTAACAAAGGCGGATCTAGGCAAATGCGGACAAAATCTTTATCTAAATTATTATTATGGTAAGTAATTTCTCATTGGCTTTCTAGTATCCTCTTAAATTCAGTCATCAGGCACGCTAACCCTGTTGCAAACAAGTCACACTGTGGTGCCTCCAATATCAGAGAGTTG
Source organism: Ypsolopha sequella (assembly GCA_934047225.1). Taxonomy (NCBI): domain Eukaryota; kingdom Metazoa; phylum Arthropoda; class Insecta; order Lepidoptera; family Ypsolophidae; genus Ypsolopha; species Ypsolopha sequella. The sequence continues at coordinate 20,207,296 of OW203996.1, forward strand.
AGTAGCGTCCGTGCGCGATAGAGAACTCCGGTAGGTTGGCATCGAGAGCAGCTGGTGACGGCGAGACTCACGCGCTTTTAATATATTTATGCAATATATTTTTCAATACAAGTGCTCGTAAAGGCCCACTTTTTATGCATCAAAACCGAACAGAAAGTCGATTATTTTGCCCTAGGGTTTTATTATTATTATTATTTTTTTATTTATTTACAATGGTCGGTTAACCTACCATAAATGTTATACTTTTTTTTCCACTGTTTAACGGCTCTGGATACAGTCCTTTTGAGCCATTATATTTGTGTTATTTCCTCACACTATGCTTTGAAAAACGCTCGTGTTTTAAATCGTCCTCGTAATTTATTCCTTTTCGCCCTTGTAGCATAAACTACTATTATGCAATATATTTTGCCCTAAAACGTGCAAACAGTGGCGTAGATACGTTACCAAGGGCTCCGGTGCAAAAATTAAATTGGCACTCTATCTAAACAAAGTAACCATAAAGTAACAAAGTGAAAAATATAAACACATACCAGGCCACGCGATATATTTTGAGAAAAACAGTATTTTTATGTATGAAAATACAATTTTTTATTTAATATAGGCATTATATTTGCTAATAATTTTAATTCAGATTAAGTTTAGTTTTTAATTATATTAGCTTTATTAATTATGTTCTATTAATTGTACATTTTTAGGTTAAGCTATTTCTGGTATAAATAAATGATTTAATTATTTAAAAGTATATATATTTATAAATTATTTAATTCGAAACTTAAAATTTCAAAATGTCTGATTAAATAAATTTTAGGGGTGTGGATCACTGTTGGCCGAATCAAAGGTACGCCGTTTCAAATCTCGCTAAAGTAGTTCCAAAAACAGAATTTCTTAGTCTTAGATCCTAATAACGCTTGTAATTTTATATCAACAGATGTTTTTGTTGTTCTCATACCGTCTTGTTTGCTTTTAAAAATAAAAGTATAAAATATATCGTCACGATATGAATCCCTGAGGGGGTGACAGAGGTGTTCCCAAGCGTCAACTGTAAAATGCAAGTCACAGTCCACACTCGGTACATCTACGTTTCACCGACGATTATTACGTCCCCAAGTAGGTGAGCTTTATCGCCGTTTTTCGGGCACAAATAAGCGCATTTTAGGGCATGCAGGCTACCTTAGGATATTTCCTTTACCGTCCAGCAAGTAGTAAGTATTAGGTAATACAAATACTATGCATATAACTTCCGAAAAACTCATTAGTGTGTGCCTGAACGGAGATCGAGCCTGGGTCTCTTGGTTTTGTAGAGAAAATTATATTTTTTGAGGGGATAATTTCAGATACTCGTATAATTTCTGTGAAGTGTAATTTCTGTAAAGTGAATAAAATGGACCGCTTTCTATTGTGTCCAGACCAAAGATTTCAAAAGTTTAGATGAGCCCTGGCACCTAAAATCTATTGCATTATTTTTGAATGCGTGGGTTAACATAATGACGACGCGCGCACACTTATGAGAGCGCAATCTGTCTACCTACGGTCAACAAACTGACCAGACTACTAAAGTTGTTAAAACGATTGACTTTAAGTGCACTTAAGGCGTCCAACCTGTCTTCAGATGAGCACTGATTTCAAACATGTGAGCTTCACCCATTTAAAGGTGGAAATATTTTTGTGCTGTCATAGTATGGTAAGGGCTTATCTTTACTTTTGAAATCTTTGGTCCAGACGATGAAAGGGCAATCCATATTTTCTTTAAGTCCATCACTTTCTTTATTTAATCCAATTTATTAAATCCAATAGTTTCAAAACATTTACTTGCTTTTGCGTAAACAAACAGAAACAATACGGAAAACGTTTTGTGACGTCACGTAGTGAAACAAATGTCAAAATCGTAAACATTGATCAGTGAGCAAAAGAAACGCCTTAGCTCGTCCATACTGTAAACTCACCACAACAAGAGCCTCCTTCACCGCGAGCTCGGAGATGATCATCTCGACCTTCAGTCGATCCTCGATCACACGGTAGCGACCTTCTACCTTGTACTCCACGCCTTTCAGGAGGAAGCTGGGAAAGTAAACATGTCATAACTTTAAAATTTAACTGCTCCCAACACAAGGAGAAGGGCGCTATTACTCCTTACTTACTGGCCTAAAATCCTAGCTAGGAAACAGCAACACCTTTGTTATGGTACCACATTCTAGACTAAGCACAAACATGTACATATCCTTCATCTTGTACCCACTTATGATAATAAATAAATTTGAATTTGAATTTGTGTTTCTTTTCAAGCATGGTTTTCCAAACATTCTTCAAAAAGACACACTGTTTGAAAATATTGTTTCGCTACACTTTTTCTTGATAAGCCGAAACTCTTGCATGCCTATCAGCAAAAATGTGTAGTGAAACAATGTTTTGTGTAATGTGTGGGGAATAACCAAAGATTTTGGGAATAACACTTGCTGGAGACCCGGCTTAACTCGATTTACGCTTTTGTAAAGCTTTATTTTTTATTTATTATACTTCTTAACATACATACATTTTTACATAAAGAACAGATATTATGTACAAGGCTGCTACTTATTGCTATTAGCCATAATAGTAATTCGATATGTTTAAATGTTGTTAGCAACTCGCAATTAGTTCTGAGTTTGACGTGTTGTTACAACTACTGGCTGTCATCGAGAAAATATCAGCTGTTCCCTTGACACTGGTAAAATAACAGCCGTCGAAAAGAGACAAAAAATAAATAGGTACATTTTGATCAAGTATGTAGGTACCTCGTAGGTACCGGCCTTGTCTATGGAATAGTTTTTTTTTATGTGTTATCTGTGCGGGCCTACCTACCTAGGCTCTGCAGTAACAGGAACATCAAGATTTTAAAGTCCTAAAGCTGCGACCCAATTCTCAGACTCGTCGCTTTACAATTTGTTGTATTTCTTTAGGGATGAAAACGAAATAGGTCACACAATGAATAATGCAGGCTCCGCGGAAATCGGAACACTTATTTTCATACCCAAGTCAGTAGTAGTCAGTACAGGTGGAAATTCACAGTTAAAATATTCATAGCATTCCTCAGGCTTTAAACTGGATTCGAACTGTGTAAATAAAATTTTCTTTTCTTAATTACACTGTTTTTCCGAAGAGTTCTCGGGAGAATTTTTGTTTGCCGGTCTTTTAACGAGGTGAGGGCATCCACGTTTTCTTCACTGTGACTGTTACGGGGCAATTAACACTTCCCTGGCGTACACGTGACTTAGAGAACTGATAAGTAACTGATAAGTCTATATCGTTCCTAGGTATAATTGTAGTATAATTGGAATCTAATGCAACCGAGTGTGAAGATAAAAGAAAGGAAAATTGCCGTAAAATGTTTTTCAATAAATAAATAAAATAAAATAGTTATTTATTAAGGTAACGAAGACCCATTGTAAAACACCTTAAAATGAATAATTTAAATAATAAAAATTAAAAATCAAAATCAAAATAGTTTTTACAAAAATAACTTATGATATTTCGGGTACAAAAAGTGAAATTTAATCAACCGTCCAAATTCATATTGAAGACTCTGTTAGTGATCAGGAACAAGGCCCAATGATTCTTTCTTTCGAAATCATTAAAAAAAAGCAGCAGGAGATATCGGAGATATCGGAGATATCGGAGATACAACCGTATATTATTTAAGCGAACACTTCTTGTCACGTGGTACTTTTTGCCATCATGTTCAGCTTTGCAAAAGTATTGTCGTTTTCTTGATATTTACCGTTTTGGACCAGTAACTTTTGCAAAAATCTTATTCCCATCTAGGCCCGCTGCATCACATACGATGATACAATGCACTTTCTAATTAAATAATGTACTATTTTTAGTTATTTGACACTGCATCTTATTATTTCTTGTTTTTGGCTTCTGATAATGTGTGTGACTAACAAATTTAATTCCGCCAATGTCACATCATAAACCAAAGCACTGTATTAATGAAAAATAATTTTGAAGAATTTGGTATCCTGTAAATCCTTGTGATGATTGCTATGATCTACAACAAAATACAGAAGGTGATCAAAATATATATATATATATACAATTTAACTAATTAATTTTAATCTTCAATGATTACTTACTAAATTAAATTAAAATTACAAAATGAATATTGCTAGTATTCACATATATTTACAATGTATGTAGCTATGGTGTGTTACAAAGTGGCATGAGATGTCAATCACAGAGAAAAACATAAATAAATATGTAGGTAATATTGTAAATGTAATATGTAAAATGTAAACATCCGGATGGCAGCGTACGAAGTCGTTTAAATTTCATTATTATTGCGATTAAATAAACATAAATTTATCATAAATGATAACTAATAACAAATAATGAACGATTAAAAAATGTACTAATCTACAATAAGAACAAATTAATCCTTCGTCAAAAATAAAATATCTCGTTTTTCCATAAAGAGCTCAAATGGCTTCCTATCCGTCAGCGTCATGATTTTCATATTCTCACTTAGCTTTTTAGCATTCTCAGTAATCCTCGTTCCCCTTCTTATCTTCGTATGGGAATGTTTAATGTCAAAATTTTGGATACTTCTCGTTTGATTTTCGAAAAGTTATTGATGTCATTTTACTGATTAGGTAACGTACTTTCGATATCAGTTTAAAATTTTTTGATATCTGTAATAGTCACGGAATAATCGCCTGGTCACACTTAACGATTACACCCTGTATAGCCTCAGTAATAAGTAAGTAATTCAATAGCGTTCGTTTCTACAGGGAATTATTAGTTGATACAAGAAATGAGTAATAAAAAGTTCATGTTGATAATTACCAGCCTAGAAAGAAGCATGTGAACCAGCTGTACGTCTGTACTTATTTCCAACCAAACTCGTGATCCATAGGTTAAGGCGATATGTAAAAGTTTTAGCGTCCCTGTTACTCCAAATGCGAAAAAACCTTCAGTGTGAGGGGGACGGATTCGGGGAAAAGTAGCAAAAAGTTGTTTTTTTATTAATATAAAATGTGCTTAAGTTGCTATCAAAATTTCGTTTAACAAGGTCCTAGATACCGGTAAAACCCATCTAATAAAGTATAATTGCAGTCAATATGTCATTCTAAATTGTCAAACCAGGAGAATTGGTGTCGAAAAAGACCTTATTTCAATAAATATTTCTATCGAGCCGAATTTCTCCAATCGCGTTTCTGTTTAACAGATCCCTAGAAAAAGATTCCAAAAATAATATACTATTTTATCAAAACAATACATTATTTACTGAAGTAGATATGCAAGTTCTTTAAGGCGATTACCATCGCCAAATTAGCAGCTCGATATTTGTCAGTACGAATATCAACGGAAACGACATTGAAATAACGTTAATATCAGCGCGCAATGCATAGTGGCTGTTACGACGCTCGCTGCGTCCTTGAAAGGGCGAAATAGGAGAAAATTATACTTTTCACTTGGACGTGATTGTTCGATTGAATAATCCTATGTTATGTTTATAGTTATCAAGTTTATCTATTTATCAAAGCATAAATGAATTCAATCGGCCAAGCCACTTAGGAGCAGTAAGAAATTCAAGCCAAAAAACACCATTTAGTTAATACATTTTTTCATGTAGAAGTTTTGGTGGTATGAAATAGAAAAATGTTGCATATGTTGTCTAAGAGCTGATTATTCATAATACATTTTTTCATTATTTTTGGTTTGGCCGTAAACGAGAAGTAGGCTTTAGAAAGTACCCATTTGGCGATAGTAAGGCCCTTAAGTGTCGATTTTTTTTCCGTAGCGCGTTAACTCACTCAGCGAATCCATTGCTCGGCGAGTAGAACAAGTTAGCGGGGTTGGTGTCGGTGAGCGCGCGTTCGTATGACCCCGCAAGGTGAATGTCGTTGAGCGATATCCTGCCTGTCAGCAGCATGTTGTACAGGTCATTCTTTAGGAAGTTGATGCGGAAGTGCGTGTTGTTTCGCAGCTTCAGCCGATGGAAGAACCTGCAATGAATATTACATTGTTCTCGGTCAACGAGGTTGGTAAATTAGTCACAATACCGGTGGTACCAAGTGGTCCCTCTTCCTTCCCTCTTCCCATCGCCTGCAGCCACATCCCCAAATTCGGAAGCCTGGATACTAGATCGCAGCTGAAAGCCAGCTACGATAAAGTTACCTGGAATTCGAGGTCGTCAGCTCCCAGACCATGATATTCGATCAAGGACTAGGGAATACTTGATGCCAAAGGTAAAATGAGTCAATTAACTTTTGTAAAAAACGTTACTAGAGAATATAAAGTATTACGTTACTTTGGCTCTAGTCGAGCAATTCTAGTATCTAGTTACGAATTGCACTCAAAACCTCAAGCGCAATTACAAGAACCCTAATAAATATATGTGGCACCTTTTTAATCGACTTCAAAACAGGAGTGGGTTCTCATTTCGTATGTAGATACATTCTTTTCTGTTTCCCATTTTTTTAATCAATTGGAAACACTCAAGGGATCTGGGGGCCTAAGACTGCATATAAAGTCAGATTGAGCACTTCAGTTTGCATCAATCACGTGATGTAAATGCATCAATGACGTTTACTGTTAGTTTAAAATAGCAAACCCTCAGCCGTGGCTGTTACGTACGACCACCAAGGAACACCCGCTCACGAAAAACTGCGTTTTTAGGGTTCCGTACCCAAAGGGTAACCAACGGGACCCTATTACTAAGACTCCGCTGTTCGTCTGTCCGTCTGTCTGTCCGTCTGTCACCAGGCTGTATCTCATGAACCATTATAGTTAGACAGTTGAAATTTTCACAGATGATGTATTTCTGTTGCCGCTATAACAATAAATAGTAAAAAACAGAATAAAATAAATATTTAAGGGGGCTCCTATCTATACAACAGACATGTTGTACGGAACCCTTAGTGCGCGAGTACGACTCACACTTGGCCGGTTTTTTATTTAATAACTCGGCTTCTAGATGAAGTATTATTAGAATATTGTAAATTGTTTAGACGGAGTTATTGTTCACTTATTTTAATTACAAATTTCAAGTCTGTATAATTTAAAGAAAACATGAAAATAAGAGGTAAATTCGGAATTTTTTTCTATCGAGCGAACTTAAAGCTTTTGCGTATTTTTCCAGTTTTTTTAAATTAACCCGGTTTACTATCTATATTATTTTTATTAAATTGATTAACCAAGTTAAACAATGTGAAATGGTCATTTGAAGTTGTGCATCTGACCATATACTGACCAGGGGGTCTACCGCGTAATTCTCATTTGTATCAACTTCAAGCAAATGCATGCGAAATTCAACGCGTGCAAAAGAGATGGCATGTTAGGCGGGCGTCGTCGCAGGCACGACAAATTTCAATCTCAAGTTGATGTTGATGAAAATCAGAATTACGTGGTAGACCCGCTGGCCTTTAAACGGATGCAGGGGTCATTCCCCTAAATAGTTGATATTGGTAAAACATTTCATACAATTTTTTTAATAAATTTCCAGTTTTTAATAATACATATAAACAAATTCAACTTTATTAAAAAATATTATATTCGATAAACTTTTAATTTAAGAAATATATTGTGATATCATGAAAACCAAGAATTTTCCGTGTTTTTATTTGTGACGAATAAATTTCATTTTCTTTCTTTCTAATGTGTTTTGTGCAACTGTGACTTATTGAGGGCCTTTGCGTCGTGCTACCTACACGCGTGCTTATTTGTAAAACAAAACGAAGCGGAGTTTCATAATAGGCTGCACGGGTGTTCCAATGGCTAATTATGTTCAGTTGCACAAAATTTCATGAAAAAGGAAATTCTTTATTCTTATTTCCATAAGCTTATGTAAGGAGTGTTTATGGGAATACTTGTTTAAGGTGTTCTGTGGAGTATTCGATGCTAGCTAGTTAGTTTGGGCTAGGGCTCAAAACAAAAGAAGAATTATTAGTCACTGATTGGATATTTTAACGGTATAACAATGAATTGGGCCGATCACGGCGCAGAAAAACGGTGTTATAATACTTCTATATTATGCGATACTAACAAATAACGCAGTTACGTAGGTCCTTGTAAAACCGTTTTGGTTGTTGTATTCAGCCTAGATTATAGTAAGGAAGTAGATAAACTAAATTACAGGTCAGAGGGCTGGTACAACCTTAGACATTGTCGAACTAGGGACAGCAGGGTAATCTCGTAAAATGCCATTAATGGCGGATGGACGACGTTTAATGGCCCACAACCACAATATGAGCCTGCTCCAGAATTTCAAACGATCCACATAAAAATAAGGCCAAGATGGTTATGCTGTCATTTGTTTTGTGCTATTATTATTAATTTGGATATTTACTACTATTCATACACTCGTTTCGTCTTATGACGTAGTGTGTTCCTGAACATTTTTGTTTTCCTTCTTATTATTTACTAGATGTGCCCGCGGCACATCTTAAAAATATAATAATAACTATAAAAAAAAAACACTTGAATAATAGAAAGGAGAAGTTTGTGAGTGACGTTGGATGTAGGAGATAATCTGTGAAATTAATTAATTAATATAAAGTTATTTCTCTGGAAAAAGTATTTGATGTTCAATTTGCGTTTAAAGTTTGAAGTTGATGTTACGTTTTCGCAAACCCAAAACAGTAAGAACGGCCGTTTAGACATAGTTACTATACAGATCTGACGTTTCTGAAACGTGGAACATTTTGATTTCACTATTTAGCTATTTAGCGATCACTTATTCAAACCTCAGAACAGTTTGTTTTCCTTATTCTAAGATTCAAATCCATATTGTTTATACCATTCATCATTGTCACAATCCAAGGAATCGAATTGCATTTTTTTTTCGCGATTTAGGCATTCGTGTGAGTGATACGCGCACACAAAGGTGTGTAGAGCGCCATCTCACTCTTTCCCATGCATTATGTCCCTTTCTAGCTTTTAGATTTTGTATAATAGATAATTACATTGACGGTTATTATAATAATAAGCTGCTGGTCGAGTCTAAAACTTTACTTACTAACGTATACCTTGAAGACTCAGCAGTGGCGTGCACAGAACTTTTTGCTGGAAAAGCAAGCAATTGGTCAAGAATAACAATAAAAAAAAAATGAAAAAATTTAAATATCACTTGGGAAAAAAAAGTTTGTATAGGAAATTTTTACTCTAGGGTAGTCATTGTCTACCCTGGCGTCATACAAATTTTATTTTTTTCAAAGTGATATTTAAATTTTTTCCTATTTTTTTTCTGTTGTTCTTGACCAATTGCTTGCTTTTCCAGCAAAAAGTTCTGTGCACGCCACTGAGACTCAGCGTTGGGATAAGGGTGATGTCTTAGTCGAAAAAGTCAAATTTTTCTTATGGTGTACATTGTTAAATTATGTCAATTATTAAAGTACGGCGGAATTTGTACATAGAATGCAAAAACACTAGGTCGCACTGTATTTACATCTGACATAGAAGGGAATTATTAATATTAATTATAAACAAATTAAATAATGATAATTGTGAATGAGCTCACAGAATAGAGTTCTTCATCCGCAACATGCAGTACCCCCCCAGGCTGATGCCGGCTGGCACCGCGGCTGGGTTCCCGTCAGCCGCCTCCACAGCGCGCTCCGCCATACCTCGTTTCTTCAGCATCACCTGAAATTTGTTGGAATCGTAAACTGAGTCTATCAATGGCATGCTGACAAACTTACTACACTAAGGGTACGTTTCGTAACGTGTGATTATCACTCGGAGCGATGCGAATTTTACCTTGCATCGTTCAAAATTGACCCGAGTGATACCGAGGGTAAACGAACTGTTACCTGACAGTTGCGCTAAGTGTTTTGAAACGCTTTCGAGAAATGTAAATATCGCACTGACAAGTGCGATTTCTAACTCTGTCTGGGCACCGATAAAATTCGCCTGATAGTTGTCATTTCGGAGTTTTCTCGGGATTCGGACGAATTTTGAAAATAGAATTCAACATTTCCGTACGAATACGGGAACATTTTTCGAAACTGCTTCGACAGGATTATGGCTTGCAAATGCAAAGGTTGCAATGCCATCCATATTAAAAGCAGTAGGTATCGGTTCAATTCCTTCTTTATTAGGTACTTTACTTTATTTATTTATTTTGATTTGAGGTTATGTATTTACTTGACGTGTGTTACTCCAGACCGTTTCAAAACGCTTTTCTCACGGGAATCACTCGCAAGCGTTTCAAAACCAGATCTTTCTTTCTCTTTCTAGTATATAGCTCTGTCTCTTTCTTAAAAACCAGTGAAATTTCGCACGAAGATCACACGTTTTGAAACGTAGCCTTATTGTCACACAAAAAAAAACTAATTTCATAGATACACTTCGGGAAAGAAATTACAAATTCTTCTTGAGAATTGTCCAATGGTTATCAACTTAGTAATGTATAACTCCCCGTCAGATCCCTTTTTCGATACCCATTTCAAAGGGGTTAGTATAAAAATAATAAATCTCTATTTTGGGGCGTGCACCATATTGGCTTTATAATGACGTCACTTAGCTTATCGTATTCTCGTTGTCAAATATCTTTTGAATTTTTGAAATAAGTTCGGTAATTGTTGATTACATGGTCATGGTTAGTAACAACTAACTACTGAACCGATTCTGAAAATTTATTCAATGTTAGACTAACTTCTCTTGAACATAGACTATATTTGGTTCCCTACGGACGGGCACTTCCCTAGGGACATAGCCCATTAATTACATTCTCGTGGGTAATCTCTGGAACTACTAAACCAATTTAGAAAAAATTCTTTTTTTGGGTGCACAAGGAGTACAGAGCAACTGTATGAAAAAAAATTAAAGTCGCTGAACCCACATTTTTTTTCATTTTTTTCCCCACCACACTACACCCGCACCCACCGCTCGTGGCCTGCCAGCACGAAGATTATCGGAAAAGGTTGTTCAGGGAAGTAGCTAACGGAGTTTCAATACAGCTGAAGCCACATGACCGGTTTGGTCGCTAGCTCTTAGACTATAATACATTGTCTTGTACAAAGAGTTGATTAAAATAATAGGTCTTTACATATGAAATTGCTGAAATTTTCTTATAGATTCATAAGTTCATAGTTCCTGTAATTCAATTGCTATTTCCATTATTTGTTTTTGTTTGAAAATGGATTTCAAGGTTTTACATCTAGGTATTAAACTTTTTTTTGTCAGTTTGATAACCAAAATTAAAATTTCAAAAACAGTTCGTCCTAAATGCCATCCATTTCCACGATAAGATTCGTATTATTTTTTTACAGCTGACACTTTTCAAAAATTTAATTAATTTTGCTGTTAGCTTAAATGTTGTCTCATTCATACACAAAAGAAATAACATATATTGGACTAATAATTTTTTTAAAAAATGCAAAAATGTTGAAATGTTGAAAATGTTGAAACTGAAAATTGAGTTTCCTTCAAATTCTCTATAGAAAACGGCAACTTCATATTTAAAGACTTAATATTAAATATGGAGTGCCTAAAAAAAAGGTCCTCGAAGAAATATTTTTGAACAGTCAGCAGTTATTATGGGATGATGTTTTTCCCTATTCTACCCTCGCTTACTGGGCTAGATGGAGCTGTGAAGATAACCCACGTTCTGAGCGGCCTCCAACCTCCATCACGGAAGAAAATATCAAAAGGGTTAAGAAGTTAAATTTGCTTTGGAAGACAGAAGAATAACCAACAAGCATTTATCTGAGATTCTATTTCGTTTAGTAGCATTCAATCTATTTTAACAGATTCACTGGGATTCAGATACGCTACGGGCCTGCATAGTCGTGGAATTAAATTTGACGATGATGGTGCAGTTATGGCTGCCGTGCGTAAATGAGTTTTTTGAGAGCCAAGAGAATTATTATTTGTGGAAGGAATAAGAAAAGTGGTATTCTAAAATGTATTGAATTAGAAGGAGATTATTGCAAAAGTCAAAAATTATGAAACGTTTGTTTACGTTATTGTTTTATATACGTTGTTTTATATATTGCGTACGTATGTATAACAAAGATCTTTGGAGATCTTTGATGTATTGTTCTGAATTGTTCTGAATTCAAAAAGCCTCTTTTTTGTTTTTCTGTGTTAAGAGGATATTCTGAATTCAAACAGCACTGTTAATAATGAATAAAAGAGTTGTCTATGGAAAACCAAAAAAGATGGTGTCTGTCTTGTTTTATTTACTGAGAAAACAATTAAATAGCAAATAAAAGAGATTTCTAAAAACGTAAATAAGGCGGTTGGCTAAAATTTAACAACTGGCGACCGTGACTGTTAAAAACATAACTATCTGCAACCTTCAAGTACTAGGCATTCTCCTCTAAAAACCGTATCGAAAGAACGTCAAGTAACAAGAAAACTAGTTACCCAGACGGCCAACAAACTATGTAGAGAGTATTTTACAAACAAAAAAGGCTGAAGAAATTGATTTGAAGCATGAATATTTGAATATAAATATAAAAAGAAAAGGCGACAACAACAGATTTAAACACGGTCTAAAGTTAGCCACCGTTTTGTAGTAACACGGTAAGTGTTTTAGTTCAATACATGTAATGAACATTCAATACATGAGAAGTGAGTTCCCTCTTTTTTTTTCCGTGTTTATGAGGATGTTCTGATTTCAAACACATACTGTTGATGATGAATAAAAGAGTTGTCTATGGGAAACCAAAAAAGATGGTGTCTGTCTTGTTGTATTTACTGAGAAAATAATTAAATAGAAAATAAAAGATACTTCTAAAAACGTAAATAAGGCTAGGAAGTCTAAAACTTAAAAAAATATGGTTTCAGGTGATATGATACCTATGGTCGAAGTACATTTAAATGACTCACTTCTAACATTTCAATGTCGAAGGTATTTCCTCCCACTTGCTTTTGATAAGCTGTTCGACTTTCTTCATATTCAGCTGAAATATTTTAAAAGTTAGGTTAAAGTCATAATTTTGTTAAACCGTCAACATCTTCAATAACTTAGTAATTAAAATACAATTTTAAAGTTATCTTTTTTTTTACTTTAACTCAAAAAAGCTCACCTTCAATCTTGCTCATAGTATCGAAATGATTCTTAGCTTCAAGTCCGATCCAGCAGTTCTTTTCCTTATTCAATTTCGGATTAGATGAGCCCGGCTGGTCTTCAACTTCCGTGTTCGGACTATCTGAGCCCGACTGGACTTTAACCTCCGGGCCTGGACTACCTGAGTCCGGCTGGTCTTTAATCTGTGGGTCCGAATCATCTGAGCCCGTCTGGACTTTAACCTCCGGGCCTGGACTACCTGAGTCCGGCTGGTCTTTAATCTGTGGGTCTGAATTATCTGAGCCCGACTGGTCTTTAACCTCCGAGCCTGGACTATCTGAGCCCGGCTGGTCTTTAATCTGTGGGTCCGAATTATCTGAGCCCGACTGGTCTTTAACCTCCGTGTGCGGACTATCTGAGCCCGACTGGACTTTAACCTCCGGGCCCGGACTATCTGAGTCCGGCTTCTCTGCTATTAGTGGGTCCGAATTATCTGAGCCCGGCAGGTCTATAACCTGCGAGTCTGAATTATCTGAGTCCGGCGGGCTTTTAACCTGCGGGTCCAAACTATCTGCGTTCGGCTGGTCTTTAACCTGCGAGTCCAAATTATCTGAGTCCGACTGGTCTTTAACCTGCGGGTCCAAACTATCTGAGGCCGGCTGGTCTTTAACCTGCGGGTCCAAACTATCTGAGTCCGGCTGGTCTTTAACCTGCGAGTCCAAATTGTCTGAGGCTGGGGGGTCCGACATATCTTCGGCCACAGTATCTTGGTTTATTGGTACAAGATGTCTGCCTGGGAACAGAAACAGTCATGAGTCATATTAGAACACAGGCGCGGTCGCAGCTCAACATTTGGGGGGTTATAATAAATACAAAAGGGCCGCAAAACTTAGAATAACAAACATAGGATTCACGTTTGAGAACGCGATCCGTCCCGTCCACCTTTAAGGGCGCACCGAGCGTTTGCCTTTGTCTCTATCTGTTTCTTTACGTGTAAATAGTAAAGAAAATAACCAAACTTTTGCACTTGTTAAAAGTTTTTCGTTGTTATTTTCATCATATTGTTCTTAAATAAAAAACCATCGTGTATAAACGCTCAAGTCATCTATGAACTTTATTTTAGTAAATTAATCATAATATCAAATTAATTATGTATACAAAAAAGTAGGAAAAAGAGGAAAAAAATGCTCGAAAAGAGGTAACTTTGCGGATTTATTCTATCGAGCCAACTTTATCAAATCGTATTTCCATCGTGTATACTGTCTAGTATATATGCCTACGCGTGTATGCAAATTCCGAAAGTAGCGCTTGAGCGAGGTATTATACATAATATTATCGGATTGCCGTTTATGAAAACGCCAGACTATATAGAAGTAGTTAATATGCGTTGCCAGACCGTATTCAAGTTGAAAGTTTAATTATTGACTAGCCGTTTGCTCGCGGCTGTGCCCGCATTTATTGAATCTTTGCTCGGTTTTCGGCTTGTCGGTTATTTTTTCAACAACCCATATCTGTATATAAAATTCAAAGTCCTGACTGACTGACTGACTGACTGATATATCAACGCACAGCCTAAACCGCTGGTCCTAGAGTCTTGCAATTTTGCATATAGATACCTTATATAGTAAGAAAGAGAAAGTAAGAAAGGATTTTTCAAAATTCACCCCCTAAGGTGGTGAAACGGGGGTCCAAAGTTTGTATGGGGAAACAAGATTAGTTACACTATTTTATTCGAGACTTCACAGGAGTACTCCTATCTATAAATGAGTAAACATGTGTTTCAGATTTTTTCAGAACTCAACCCCTAAAAGGGGGAAATGGGGTGACAAATTCAGAAAATCAACATGGGTATCGTTTGTATGGTTTATCGGGTCGCTGATTAGGAAAACAACACCGATTTTTAAATCCAACGTGGTGGACGTGAAAAAGGCTTTTCCAGAATTCAACCCCTAAAAGGGGGAAATGGGGTGGCAAAGTCTGAAAACCAACATGGGTATCATTTGTATGGTTTATCGGGTCGCTGATTACGAAAACAACAACGACTTCTAAATCCAACGTAGTGGACGTGAAATACCATCATTCCCTGTTGGGGTGCGATGGGGTTGAAATGTTGAAATGTGTAAATATCGATATGAGTGTCGTTTTTATGGTTTTTTGGGACGTTAATTGCGAAAATGGCATCGATTTTGAAATTTAATAAAGTGGACATCAAATTTCTTGAAAGTATGTGTGCCGGAGCAAATCGGCTGTAACAGACGGACAGACAGACAGCCACACAGGTGATCCTATTAGGGTTCCATTTTTTCCTTTTGAGGTATCTAACTATCTATGTATCCACAGTCTATCTATCTGTCTATCTGTCTATCTGTCTATCTATCTATCTGTCTATCTATCTATCTATCTATATCTATCAATATCCCAGCAAGATATCTTTGGAACGGAAGGTGGTACAACCCTAGGGGTTGAACCACGGGGTGCAAAAATTTTTTTTTTTTAAATGTCAAAACTTCGACGGCCTATGTCGTCCAAACGGCTAGAGTTAGACCCATGTTGATGGGTGTCTAGGAAAAGGTCTCGATAAGATCTACCTGCCGAAAGTGTCAAAACTTTACAGGCCCGTATCTCCTCAACGGCTGGAGCTAGACCCATGTTCATGCGTATCTAAGAAAATGTCTCGCCTAGATCTACCCGCCAGAAGTGTCAAAACTTTAATGGCCCATATGTCCTAAATGGCTGGAGCTAGATCTATGTTAATGGGTGTCTTAGAAAAGGTCTCGACGAGATCTACTCGATGGAAATTTCAAAACTTTAACAGCCCATATCTCCTTAACGGCTGAAGCTAGAACCATGTTCATGGTACTCTAAGAAAAGGGTTTGACAAAATCTCAAAAATTCAAGTTCAAAAATTTTGATTTCGTTTATGTCGTCCATGTAAAAAGTATTATTTTCTCCTATATTGCGCTAGCCGGAGACGCAGTAGTTGTCGTAACAGCCACTTTTCAAGGCACGCTGAAATGAACATTATTTCAATGTCGTTTCCGTTGATATTTGTACCGACACACACGAGTTGCTTATTTAGCGTGGTCATACGCCTTAATTTATGTAGCAATATACCCTTGTTTTCTACCCTTGGTTTACTTAAGTTATATGTTCTGTTATGTAGTTAATTAATATCCGAGTAGTTACTACTGCGGCCATATTAGTTTGGAATTCCCTAAATTATCGAAATTAACAACAGAAAATACTCACTACTATCATCTTCTGATACTCCCTCTGTAAAAAAGTGTAAGTACGGCGTACGTACACGATTTACTCGTTCCGTAACAATTTAAAAATTTTACGCGATATTTTATAAAACGATGACACCGAATCCTAGTTTAGCCAGCCCACTTGTCTTTAAATGGTGTTGCGGACAGACAGAACGAACGATGTGCAGACGCCTGCAGCCTTTTAGCACAAAATAACCACTTACAGAAGGTTCACTCCGCATAACTAGCGAAAACAGGCGCACGCACACATAGACGCGTACGTACGACGATCTTGGTTGAAGTCGGTCGAATGCCAATACGAAACAAGACGTAAAGCAGCGGGCAGTGCCCCAGAAAAGAAAATAAATATATATTTTTTATACGCTAATAAATAAAAATAAAATAAAAAATGTCATTGATTAATTATAATAACAGTAAAAATTTTATTAGATAAAATTAAAGATAAATAAAATAGATGCAATAAAATATTCAATAAAAATTTAAGTAACATAATAAACAATGTAAAAGTATAATGATGCAAATAAATATAATAATAAATAAATAACAAAAAAAACAAGGTCCCTGAAAAATTAAAATCGGGGGAAACAGGATAAAAAAAAAAAAAACGAAATTCTGCCGAGATCATCATACGTACGCGTCAATGCATGTGTGTTTTCGCTCCGTCGTCGTCGAGTCGGCCTTCTGGTAGTATCTATTTTGTGCTTCTAGATAGAGATGGCTATTATTATAGACTACGGACGTACCGTGGCGTGGGTAACCCTATGTATCGAGTAACAAGATGTGACCAATTCGGAGAGGTGTAGAAAAAAAAACGACATCAAAACAACCTGGCGCCTGGCTTGGCGCAACCTGGAGCATTTTAAAGCAAGATTTTTTTTTCTGATAAGTAAATGACGTCAATGAGTAACAAGTAGGGCCATACAACATTCGAAAGAGCGTATCAAAAGGTGCATAAAAATACGGTTTGCGCCTCCTATGTTGGTACTAACGTAACGTGAGTCAGCCTGATTTTATCAAAGAGCGATTTATTTGAAAAAAAACTGATTTAGCATCGTTTTCAGCTGGATATGACTAATTTGTAGTTGTGTAAAAACAAAAACTACATAAAAATAAACAGAGTTGGCTGAGAGCAACCTGGAGCATTTCGTACAGTCAGCAAAAACAAAATGCTCCAGTGGGTCTACCGCGTAATTCTCATTTACATCAACATCAACTTGAGATTGAAATTTGGCGTGCGTGCGACGACGCCCACCTAACATGCCATCTCTTTTGCACGCGTTGAATTTCGCATGCATTTGCTTGAAGTTGATACAAATGAGAATTACGCGGTAGAGCCCCAGGTCGCACCCAGCTTGACCTTATTTATTTTGATGTAGTTTTTTTTTCTACGCAACTGCGAATTGGTCCCAACTTGTTACTCGATACATAGGGTTACCGACTGTACGCTCCTAGCTCCCGAGGCAACCAGAACTGCCAAATCTGCCCTAGGTAGCCTGTCATGCTGTCGTCCGCAATAAGTCTTTGTATTTTTGTTAACTTTACAGAGGCACTCAGGGCAAAAAATAACCACGAACAGAAGGTTTACTCCGCGTAACTATCAAAAACAGGCGCACGCACAAATATACGCGTACGTACGACGATCTCGGATGAAGTCGGTCGAGTGCCAATATGAAATTCTGCCGAGATCATCATACGTACGCGTCTATGCATGTGTGCGTCTGTTTTCCCTCCGTCGTCGTCGAGTCGGCCTCCTGGTAGTATCTACTTTGTGCTCAAGGGCAGATGTATGTTATGCTGTACAATTTTATATGAAAAAAATAAAAAATAAATAAGAACTGTCATAGTAGTGACATTATAGACGCTGTACGATTTGGATAATAAATATGCTGTCTGTATACGTACGGTCATCATAAGATGCTGTCGGTGCGGGTCCAGCCACTGAAAAAAAAAATTATCAAGATGTATACTTATATACAGGGCGTCCCACGGCTATGCCACATGGAGGAAAAGTATCTTAAATATTGTAGATGGAACATTTTACTGAAAGAAGACATTATTTTAATTTAAAAAACAATTTAAACTGCATTCATAGATTTTTAAATAGTTACATGGTTACGTTACAGCCGTGGGACGCCCTGTATACAAAAAAGTATCCACAGAAGAATTATGTTTTTTACTTACTCTTCTTTAGCGTCAAAAGAACAGGAGAGAAGGCTGTAAAAAGCAGATTGGTTAGTTAAATTTTACACGAGTAAGTCGTAAGCTCAGATTAATATAAGGTGAGGGTTTTCTTTTGTGTTTAATTTTTTCATTTATTTTTATTAATTACGCTTTGGTACATTGAAATGAAATGAAATATATTTATTTTTGTAATGTAGGCATACCGGGGCTCTACCGCGTAATTCTCATTTGTATCAACTTCAAGCAAATGCATGCGAAATTCAATGCGTGCAAAAGAGATGGCATGTTAGGCGGGCGTCGTCGCACGCGCGTCAAATTTCAATCTCAAGTTGATGTTGATGAAAATGAGAATTACGCGGTAGACCCGCAGATACACTTAATACAGGTCGGTTTTAATGTACCTAGTATAATTAAATAATCCATGTCTAATAGTTTTATATATAGTTTTCTGAATAATAATATAGGAAAATACACAAGGAAACAATTAACGGTTAGGTATACTCAAATTTTACATAAAAAAAATTGAATAAAATAAAAAATATAGGAATAAGGAATAAATAATATTATAAATATATGCAATACCTATAATAAATATATGCCTTACTCCACCCATTCAATTAGTCTTGCTAAGAACAAGGGCAAGAAACTTAGCAAGATCATGTCTTTTCTTTTCATAATATTATTTACAAGCAAATAAATGTGTACAAACTTAACATTAGAAAGTAAGCCTATACTTTTATTGAATAAAGAGATAAAAATACAAGACAGGAGAAAATTATGTCATAAAGTAGAAAAAAATATATAATACCTTTGTCTACCTGTCCCATATAGTCCATCTGCTTTTACAATCATTTCATCTATCAACTAGTTAACGTTAATTCTAGAGGAATCATAACATAAGTTAGAAAATTACTATCATAACCAGGGATAGGATAATCAGATCGATATATACCTAATGTGACCATATGTCCCGTTTTGAACGGGATAGTCCCTTTTTACGGTACTCCGTCCCGGTGTCCCCAAGGAAAGCTTTGGGACGCAGTATCATCCCGTTTTGAGAATGTTGTGTTTAAAGCGATACAAAAAAAATGGGTTTTTTTCGAATCCATTTACTCCACTATAACGTCATCTACCTATTTAATTTTTTGGTTAATGTTTATTGTGTATTTGATTAAGATTCTCACTGAAGGAAAACGCGATTGGATGAAATTTCCTCGATAGAGTTTAATTCCGAAAAGACCTCTAAATTGTTTTATTTTTATAATATATATAATCGGGTCAACCGCGATCAATTTTTACCTTTTTACGAAAAGGGTCCCGTAGACCACGAGACATGCAACTGTCTCGAAACGTCGGGTGTCCCCTTTTCGTAAAAAGGTAAAAATTGATCGCGGTAGACCCGATTATATATATTATAATGTGTACAAAACGCGAGAGTTTAATGTTTTATTTTTTCCTGTAATTCTGAAATCCTAACTAATTTCACTATGAAATTGCATTCAAAATGTGGATATTATGAATTTGTAAAGTCTCCTTGAAAATCTTTTTGACAAAGTAGCTTAGTACATTTTATATGAATAAAGAACCGATTTTTTGCTACTTTTCCACGAATCCGTCCCACTTGCACTGAGGGTTTTTCCACATATGGAGTAACAGGGACGCTAAAACTTTAACGTATCACCTTAATAAAATACATTGATTGTTATAATGAACCAGAAATATTTGATGAATTTTCACTACCTAATTTCCAAAGACACCACCTCGCAAAAAGTGGCAGATTGGAATAACCTAAATATTTCTGCCGAAAATCGTAGGGTGGAATTAATTATTCGAACACTTCCACACCAACAATCCTAATCATACAAACTTTAGCATTTTAATTGAGTGTAGGTACTCGTATTTTATGCTTGCATGGGACAAATGCGCCAGTAGAATGAGTTTTCTTAATAAACAAACCATAGTCATCTCAAAAAACTCATTTACATGTGTCGGTTTTCAAATCAAAACATGCCAAGAATTTATCCTAATCCTATGCTTTATTATCGTCTAAGTAATAATTTATTTTATAATATGCCTTCTTCAATAGGCCCTGTTTAATAAACCGTTTAAACTTATTTTCTGACAAAGTAAGGTCCTTTGGAAGTTTATTGTAAAATCTTATACCATATTATACGAAAGACGTACCCTACCTACATTGGCGAGTCTGATTTTTGGAAAAGCAAGTTTATGTTTATTTCTGGTTTCTTTACAGTGTTGCTCACTGAGCATTGGGAAAGACTCAACATTTTTTCTGACAAATTCACAAGGAACCGTTAATATATTAATTTCTTAGAATTTTTCTCACAATGAATCCCGGGGCTTCATATTCTAAATAGCCCGAATTGCTCTCTTCTGCAAAACAAAGGCTACGTCTGTATCGGTAGTCCAACCCCACAGCAGCATGCCGTATGACATAATGCTGTGAAAGTAACTAAAATAGACTAATCTAGCAGTATCTATTAAGTAAGTATTGCCTTATGCGTCTAACAGCGTATGCGGCCGAACTAAGTCTAACACATAGGGCTTCTATGTGGGGACCCCACTGAAGACGAGAGTCTATCGTTATGCCTAAAAACTTAGTTTCGTTAACAAAATTCAGCTTCGACCCCTGCAAAAGCAAATTAACATCTACTTGAATTACATTTGGTAACGTAAATTTTATACATTTTGTCTTTTTTGCAGTTAAAACTAAATTTGCAGTGAATCAAGAATTAGTCATAGAGTTGTATTCGCGTCATCAAGGATATCTTTACGTCTATTCACTTTAAGAATAAGTGACGTGTCTCTTGCGAATAGTGCTATCTTAGATAAGTCTTCAACTAAATATGGAAGGTCATTTATGTAAATTAAAAACAACAAGGGCCCCAATATGGAACCCTGTGGGACTGTGGGCTGTGGGACACCCATTTTAACTTATGCTCCACATGATTTTACCCCATTAATGTCTACCTTTTTAATTTGATCACTAAGATATGACTTCAATAACGCCAAAGATATATTCCTCACTCCATAGTGGTCCAATTTACATAAGAGTGTTACATGATTAACGCAATCGAAAGCTTTTGAGAGGTCACAAATACACCAAACGCATTCTGCTTTTCTTCCCAAGCATCAAAAATGTGCTTGACTAAAGCAACTCCTGCATCTGTGGTTGACCTCCCTCTAGTGAATTCATATTGTTCACAGTAAAGCAACTTATTTAAATGAAAATGAGATAACAATTGTTTGAAAACTATTTTATCGAAAACCTTAATATCGGTAAAACTAACACAGGTGTATAGTTTAAAGGATCCCCGTTGTGGCCTGATTTAAAAAAGGGGATGAATTTACTCAAATTCATTAAGTCAGGAAAGATACATTTATTAAAAATTAATGCCAAATAAGGAGCTATTAAATCAATAACAGAACTTATAACTTTCAAAGATAGGCCCCATAATTTAAGTTCTCGGTTTTTTTCAAGATAAGCGATTTAAATATGTGTTTAAAAGCATACCCAGAAAGACACTGAGGCACGTGATCCACTAAAAGATCCTGGGCAAGCCCAGGGCTTGGATTTAAATCTTTAGTTGTTAAGAGCAGGTTTGCAACCGAATTATGAAATACTCGCGTTTTTTAAATTGATCAAAACAGAACACTTAAATTCGAAATTCACTCAATAGTTATTCAACAAAACTTTATTGCCTATGTATTGTGGATGTTGCCATCGAATGCAGTATACACAATACATAGATAATAAGGTTTTGTTAAATAACTATTGAGTGAATTTTGAATTTAAGTGTACTGTTTCGATCAATTAGAAAAACGCGGGTATTTCACAATCCGGCAGCGAAACCGCTCTTAAGGAAGGAATGTCAGTGAAGAATAGTTTAAAGGCATTTGCAACTTTCATTCTCCTGTAGTATTTATGATGTTCCATACTATTTTTACTTTATTTTTGGACATTTAAAGTATTTTATTCAAGTTGCTACAGCACAGTAATATGAAAATGTCTGAGTAATTTTTCAAAACTTCAGTAAATTTAACATTTACATAGATATATACAACACACTTTTATATTGAGAACAGACATTGTGTACAAAGGTGGCACTAATTGCTTATAGCAATATATCCCAGGCAACCTTTGGGTAGAAAGAAAATATATTAACAAAACTAACATAAAAAGCTGTTTGAACTAAACTTACATAATGTTAACATTATCATAGAATATATACTTTTATTGCTTAACATACCAAACAAGAAATACATAAATATACTTATAATAAAAATATATATGAAATAAACATAAATATATAAATACATAAACATACTTCAGTAAAAATAAGGGCGGGATATTTAGATGAAATTTTACTTTGACGGGTAATCAAAAGACTGAAAAAAATATCTGTAAATAAATATAACAATATGTCATAAATATTTTACTTTTTGATCTTAACACTTCGGCCGTTCAATACATGATTTCCTGCATCCAATAAAATCACAAAATAATGCCTAAACTATGATATAATGTATAATTTCATTTATCATTATGTTTTCATTAAAATTTATGAAATGTATCACTTCATATTCATTTATGGACAGTAAAACTTATACTAAAACAAATTTCGTACAAAATATGATATAAAACGGTCGTCA
The DNA here is from genome assembly GCA_934047225.1 of Ypsolopha sequella. Lineage (NCBI taxonomy): Eukaryota > Metazoa > Arthropoda > Insecta > Lepidoptera > Ypsolophidae > Ypsolopha > Ypsolopha sequella. Next base: position 20,230,411 of record OW203996.1, read on the forward strand.
TATTAAAAACTTATCTCTATAATTCCAAAATAATAATCACCTCAAAATCGCGAGTTTTTTGAGTGAGCAGGATAGTATAGTATGAAATGAAAGCGTTGGAGCTGGACTGATTTCTCAACGGTTAGAATAATTGTTACTCTGTACTAAAATAACCTTTTTTTTTTAATTATACAAATCAGTTATTGGTTTTGTTTTAAGCTGGTTTGTTTGTTTGTAACTTTGTAAAGCAATAATTCTTACAAAGCGTCGCAATTGAATTTGGTACATGGGGCAGAATTACAATTATGACCTCGGAAGAAACACGGAAAAACAGCGATGACATACTCGTTTTTCGGGAAAAAAATATATTGTGTGTATTGGTATTTTAGTAGGATCTCCAACTCTTCATTTTGGGGAAAGTCAATGACAAAAGTCAAGAAAATGATATTTAAAATCTTGCCTATTACTTTATGATGTCTACAATAGAATTGATTGCACCAATAATTACAAATGGTGGGTTTATTATATATTGTGGTTACATTTTGTGAGGAAAATTATAATTTTCTTTGTTTATTTGTTATTATCATGAATATCTTGACCACTTTATTTTTTAAATGAATAATAAATAACCAATTATCATGTTTTTTTTCTTATTTTTCGGGCTTCTAGTTTCGGAGGCAAGGGAAAGGGACATATATTTATTGTGGTTTTTCAAAGACTTCTCGAAATTTGTGCAAGTAAACATAACTAATCAACACATTTTTTAATCAGCTCTTTTAATAAACAATTTGGTACCGATGTTGCATTTCTATAAAATACTTACTTTCGTAAATTTTGGGAAAAGGCAGGAAAATGGTAGTTAATATCTTGCCTATAACTGTTTATGATAAATTGATAACTAATAAAGAATTGGTTGTTTGGGTCTTCTAATTTCAGTGACAATACAATAAGCACACACATATTTTTGTCGTTTTAAAAAGATTTCTCGAAGTTCTTGCAAGTAAATATAGCTATATTTATATCTTTACAATCAACTCTTATACTACGATTTAATTTATTTATAAAAATTATATTCTCATCTGTTGTCGTTGAATAAAACATTCTATAATTTTTTAGTACCTTAAATTTTTTTTTCAAAATTTATTCCAAATTCATACAGGTACATCTTTAATTACACCCAAGAAATTCATCTCAACAACATTGAAACTCAATCTAAATACGTTCTGTAGTTTAGACGTGAATTAAAAATGACTAACAGTTAAAAATATTTTAACTGATCTTGTGGGTCCCAAAGTCTTAAGAAATAATAATTAAATAATCTATCTTAAATAATAATAATAATCTACTTATTACAAACTTAAACTACTCATACATACCTCTTTTAGATCCTGGATAGCATTGTATGAATTGTATGACGCCACAAATATGTAAAAGTGCAAAAATCCAGGCCTTTAATGTCATGTCTAACAAAATAATATGGTTTATTATTTTGTTAGATACAACCTTTGAGATCGGGTATTGTAATTTTATTCTTATAGAATCGTAAAGTTTTATGTTTATGCTTTTTCCAAGTAGAATTTTGATTAGGAATTTGGTCTCTGCAGTAAATATAAAGAATTTTATTCAATTTATTGATAAGAATGAATGCATTGACTAACGTTCTTGTAAAATAAAATAAGATGTATATTCCGTTACTAGGAGTTGTGATTATTTTAGAAATTTGTAATTATGTTTGTTGTATCTCCATTGAAAAACGAATTGAAGAATATTATAGCAGCGGTAAGGAAAGACATTTATATATAATTTTGTAAATGTGAGGAACTCAGAAAATATATACGAGATATCACCAGCTGGCCCGGTAGCATAGTGTTTTATCGCGCGCGACGCCGTACTTTTTCGCCGTATGTTGGCTATACCTCCAACAGTGAGTTGCCCAAAACTCGCTCGCAGGTTGGTAGGTGCACCATATAGAGGAAAACTCTATGGTGCACCAGCACTCATAGCATAGTGTTTAATCGCGCGCGACGCCACTTAGTTGAATCACAGGTGAGAGGAGCGTGACATACTGTTTAATCGCAAAAACATAGTGTCACGCTCCTCGCACTTGTGATTCAACTAAGTGGCGTCGCGCGCGATTAAACACTATGCTACGAGTGCTGGTGCACCATAGAGTTTTCCTCTATGTGGTGCACCTACCAACCTGCGAGCGAGTTTTCGGCGACTCACTGTTGGAGGTATAGCCAACATACGGCGAAAAGTTTTAGCAAACTGAATCGCCTGCTCGCGTGGTGAAAATCTTCACCCACCTACTCACACATACACCCTTCAGGTTTTTCTCATCATCATTCTGCCCAAAATAAAAAGGTTAAAAACAAAAATTAATACCGAAACATATTTTGTTATAAAGGTCCCGTATCCTCATTTCAAGATGACTGGACGAAACACATGGTATCTTTCGAATCAGCAATAGCTAATGTAAGTAGAATAAACGCTAGAAGAAACAATAATATTTCACATCATTTTCTGTTTGAAAAATGACAATTGGCTTTAGAGGATAGCGGGAGCCAAAGTCAATTTTATTCCCATGGTAGTTTGCTCTTTTTCTCCTGATTGGTCCGCGTTCCTGAAAACCTGAAAACAGATGCATCTAATGTGGTTTATAGCACAAAATACCAGGTACTCGTAGCTTTTTCTTTTTCTAAAAGGTCGTGATGAAAAATAAAATATCACTCGGGGCCCAGATATTTTGTTCTCGGGCGGCGTGTATTGAATCCCTCGCTGCGCTCAGATTCTACTATACTCTACTACTTGGGCCCCTTTTAACACAAATAACTATTAAAAACGTGCAATACCCTAGGGTACTACTAAGGTAGTCCCTGCTTGTTCCTGTGGTCCCAATGAGTTACACCGAAACCAGTCACAGTGTTACTCGTTGGGACAATAAAATAACAAAATGTCCCAACCAGTTACACTGTTACTCGATGGGACAACTTTTTATTTTTCGTCCCAAAGAGTCACACCCCCAAAACAAGAGTGTAACTGTTTGGGATTAAAACCTGTTACACGTAGACAGCTTTTTTCTTCCCAACGAGTAACACTGTTACCTAAAGCAAGTAGGAAATAACGATTTAAGGCGGAGTAATATTTTCCGATCCACACTCAGGTACACACCATCCCTGCGTTCCGAAATAGAATTATATCGCTAAAATCGATTACGAAAGTATGAAGTGAATGGCTTATGATCCATTTTAATTCTATTACGGACCACAGGGAAAGTGTGGTACAGTGCGCGCCAATCTTTTAGTCGCCTCTGAATGAGTTACGAGTGCAAGCTTGCGCATACAGTCAAGGAATAATATCAACGGTTGATTATTAAATGTTTACTATAAGTGGGAAGGTGTACTTGTTGTACCTACCTATTTAATTATTTTATTTTTTATTTTAGTGCAATCTTAACTAGGTATATAAATAAAACGCATTAATATAAACACCATTTTCCTACATTGCCACCTTAAAACGCTATAACGTCCGCGAGGCATAACAACAACAATAAACTTTAACAAACTAAATCAACAAAACTTTAACAAACTAAATCAACAAAACAACAAATAAAGGCAACAAAAACAATAAACTATAACAAACAGATTCAACGATAAATTTAACGAATCATAGATTTTTTTCCTCGAAGGTACTTTTCTTGCAACGCGCGCGTGTGTAGCGTACGGACGTAGCACTAACACTAACGCCTAGTGTTGACACCAGGGTTGGATTCAGACCCTCGGAAAATTATTGTCTATGGGAATTAAAAATATACTACTTGGCTTAAATTATACTACGTTTCGTTTTTCGTCGATTTTTGTTTTGCATTCAAATAAAATAGCCTATTAGAAAGTGAAAATTTTAAAAAATTTACTCAAAGTATTAATAATTTAATAAAAGAGCCTAGTTGTTAGTGACATTTTTAAATAATTTACTTAAAAATATTCATAACGCACAAAAATGCCCTATATTGTAGGGTAAATGTTAAAAAGCACAACGTCTCAACCAATAAAACCGGTCATGACTGACGCCTGAAGATAAAATTATGGTATTTTTACGTAGTATAGTTCCATTACAATACTACATACTACATGTCATGAAAATATGGTACAAATAGTATAATTATACTACGAAATCCAACCCTGGTTGACACCTGCTAAATGGTGAGCGGGGGGTGTGGTGCGGCACGCAGGCGGGAGGTCTCCGCGCCCTCGCTCCACCGCAAAACGGCTATTACGTTGCCTCTTGCGGCTATCTTCAGAGGCGACTAAAAGATTGGCGCGCACTGTATATGTCGTGACAATATGTATTGTCCTCTATATTTCAAACGTTGTTATTTTTCAGACGCTCCAAGATAGCTACGGGTACGGTCTGCTGAACGTGTTCATGACAGGTGCGGTGCACTCAGAACTCCTCACTCATGGGTTCTTGATATCGGATAACTCTGTCGATGTGTACGTGCTAACTTTTTATTAGCACCATCATCCATCCATCCATTATTCATTATCCTGGTTCATCCACTGCAGGGTCTTGCGAAGATTTCGTCATTCTTGGCGGTTCTCAGCGGCGGCGGCTGAAGCCGAAACCGAAACGGCGGTGCCGAAACCATCGCACTAATGTCGCCACTGCCCGTCCACAGTCTGTTTTATACAAGGTCTGGCAATTCGAGATGGATAGACTGTCATAAATCGGTCCCAGGCATGGTGGGACACCTAGTTGTGCCTATTTGAGAGCTGAGGATCTAAAAAGGCCGACTTGGGTGAATTATAAAATGATTTGAAAGTAGGATAGAGTCAGAGCTTTTTCACGCGTGCAAAAGAGACGGCATTAGAACGGAATCATAATATCATTCATCCAAAGCGGCCTTTTAGAAGACCTGTGGGTCTACCGCGTAATTCTCATTTTCATCAACATCAACTTGAGATTGAAATTTGACGTGCGTGCGACGACGCCCGCCTAACATGCCATCTCTTTTGCACGCGTTGAAATTCACATGCATTTGCTTGAAGTTGATACAAATGAGAATTACGCGGTAGAGCCCCTGTTCTCTTACTTTCCCCCAAATAATTTCGGACGGGTTTTTCGGTGAGATAGTGGTATAGTTTAGAAAATATAATTTGAGCTGATGGATGGGGCTTATCATGTGTTATAATAGGGTCATTAAATCAGAACACCTGTATACATAAAAAATGTAAATGGAGTAAGAGGTCTTGGTGTTCATCACACACACCTGAACCCATTGAATGATTTTTCTCCTCAACTATTTATATTCCTTAATTATTTCGTACATAACCCTGTGTGTATAGTTGTAAATAAAAATGTTGAGTATATAAGTAACTCTCTTACAATTCTCTTTGTTACTTCTAAAGAATTACAAGTCTCAACATTTGCTGTTCACAGTTTATAGATAGTTGTGACCGTGGGTCGTAACTTACCGGTACGTGCTTCTATTGTTCAATTGTTATCCAAAGCTAATCCGAATTGACTCAAATTTTATTTTCTAAACTATACCTCCACAGTCGAGCCCGGCATTTGCTACGTCGTAGCAAACGGAAGCAACCGTAGCTCGTAGTCTCCGGAGGAAAGCCATATTGAGTTACATGTTCATGATGGATTAGGGATCATTTCCCAATTTATAAATAACTTTTAAATTTTATCGACGCAGCTGGCTAGCTACAAAGCTACACATGTTGTGTTACACGTATCATTGAACCTTGTTTCTGATTAGTGATCACTTGCATGGTCTCTGGTATGAATTTGGCTATATAAAACAAAGTCACCTTACATGACAGTTCTACATGTAAGGTTAAAGGTTTCTTGTTGTTTAGCTCAAAGTGTATAAATTAACTTTGTTTCTCATGTTAAGACATAAAAAATTGAAAAATGTTTTGGTATGTGGCAATTGACGCCAATAGTTCAGTATAAGTGAGATTTATAAAACAAGGGTTTGAAGTTGTATACACAATTCGTCATGATCTTCTCAAAACCAACTCAAAATGCTGTTTTAACATTGTTTGGACAAGATCATGACTAATTGTGCATTCAATTTCAAACTCATGCTTTATAAACCTCACTAATACTGTATTATTGGCATCAATCGCCACATAGCAAAAGGTTTTTCAATTTTTAAATTCTAAACAAGAAAAACAAAGTTCAGTTTTGCACTTTGCGCTAAGCGACTGACGTTTAACCTTAAAACAAATCAATCAAATATTTCAATAGAATTTGAGAAATAATACCCGGATGCATCTGGGCTTCATACGAGTAACTTTACACTAATGTAGAGCCACTCAGTACAGCGACTTATGACAGCTGCATTTAGTGATGAGGAACATTTCAAATTTCGTTTAAAAATAAAAATCAAGTGTGAGTTTACTCAACATTAGAAACGTCATTCAACATTCAACATAATAATACAAAAGGAAATTTTGCCAAATCCAGTGGCGTAGCTATCGGAGGGCTATGCGGTGTAGTACCCCGGTGCCCATAAGCTCAAGGGGCCCCTCAACAACCTGAGCGAAGTTGAAAAGAGTTCTTTAAATACCTAAATCGTAAAAAGTATTTTACTATCATTTATTTTCGTTTAGTTTAACTTCGTAATTGTTTTGTCTTTGATGTAGCCTCGCGTATATGAAGTGGAAGATTATTCCAAAGTCGAATTGCTGACACAGTAAAGGAATTCGAATACATTTGAGTAGAATGTTCTGGAGTACGGAGAAGCAGTGCTTTACTTGGACGTAGAAGACGTCCAAGGGAACTAAAGGGGATAAAACGATCTTGGAGATAGGGAGGAGAACATGAGTTGTTCAAAATACTATAAAGAAAAGCAACGATGTGGGCATTTCTACGGAACTTAATATTAAGCCAACCCAATTCATATGAACAGGTTTCGCGATACAACTTGTAAACAACTCGAGCGAGTTTGTTACAGTTTCCCTTTTACTTTGTTTCACAATATGTTGCTGTTTTTCAGGCTATGTTACGACATGAACCTAACAGAGTTTCCACGACTCTTGAAACCATCAGTGAATTTCGCTCTCGCCTCGAATGTGCTGCGTTTAGAAAGTCCTCTCAGCAAGATCCTGGTCGAAACTGATTATCTACTGTTCAGAAACAGCTCGGAGATTCTAGGAAATGATGCGGCGCAAGACCCGAGCAAAGTATCGCCGTTCACGTTTCAGCAAGTACAGAAAACTGGACATTTGGCGTAAGTTAGAAATAGGAATACAAAATGTAGGAAGCAACTCCTTATCGTTTGATACTTATTCTCCATTCCAAATAACATTAGAAAAATGAAGATAAACGAAGTAAAAACAATTTTTAAAAACATTTTTTGAGTCCCATTTTTCTGTTCACTTGTATCAGGTATGATTCGTGAGAATTCAGGATGATCAGTATAAAAAATTGTATATTGTATGGGTTGTTCATTACTTATTTGTTGACTCAGAACAATAATGTTCATACATCATGAAAATGAGAGCCTAAAAAACTTTTATTCTTTAGATCCCTATCTCGAAGGCTTGGTGTATGTAAGTTTCTTTTGAAAGATAATTTACCTGTATAAAGCGGATTTTGTATGGCGACGGCTCCAATAGCATTCACTGTGTCCTTGAGTCGGCCAATCACGGCTGGCCTAGTGTCGCATGACAACCGTACAGATAATAAACATACAACCCTCAGACAAAAGGTACAACTACAGAACAAATAAGGTACAACCAATCATGAGCCTTTTGCCCTTTTCAGTCTGTGATGCCATTTTCGAATGAAACTTTGTTCGAAATGAGTCTCCCATGTTTTAATCATTCGCCGCCTGTGTATAATCCAAATTTTCTCCATTGACCAGGATAACAGCAGAAGACTGCGCCCTGATCGGCACTATCATAGTCACTCTCACTGGACCTTCAATTTCTTTTGGACATGACACGCTCAGACTAGCCGATTGTAAATTTACTGTTGAGGTATGTTAATATTTTATCCTAATTATACAAAAAGTTAAAGAAAATGTTTAAAAAAGATGTCTACAAAAACAGATTCAAATTATTTTATTATCACCTAAAGTTGAAAGTTATATATTATTATGGTGGTTATATATTAGAGCAGATTCTGAAGGCTATAATTTTAGTTTTAGTGCTGTCAAAACAAAATTTTCTTCATTGCAAAATAGTTTCAAAAACAATTCGTCCTAAATACCATCCATTTCCATGATAAGATTCGTAATAATTTTTTACAGCTGACAGTTTTCAAAAATGTAATAAATGGTGCTGTTAGTTTAATGTTGTCTCATTCATACACAAAAGAAATAACATAATTTGGATTTGTCATCCCTAAAAAAAATGCAAAAATGTTAGTACTGAAAATTGAGTTTCCTTCAAATTCTCTATAGAAAACGGAAATTTCATATGTAAATACCTATTATTAAAAATAACCGAGTGCGGACTTTCTTAGTGCTATCTAGAATGTTTGATAAGTATTAATGGACGCATTTATCTGAAGATTGAAACTCATAGTCATAAGTGAGAATAATTACGTATTTTTTTAGATATCAGCGATTGGTCTGGGATCACCACCAGTTATTGCACCATTTCTTAGCAAGGAAAAAAGTAAGTGTTTTTATAATATGTTATCGGAAAATATATAGACAAGCTCTACAAACCACATGCTCTACAGATCATATCAAATATAATTCTTTAAGATTCATTTTTAAGATACATACTCCGAAATTGTATTGTTTGATGGTGCATGGAGTACTGCAACCACCTTCGGTACGCCTCTGCCAAGTATCAGCCCAGGATTCAATTCAGCGCTGCGCAATTGGACTCGTTGGCGATACATCGATAATGAGTGTTGAATACCAAAGCCTCGGACACCATAGAAAAATTGCTTGCTTTTCGGATTTTTACAGGTGTTATGAAGTAAACATTTTCACTCTAGGGTAGACAGTGTCTACCCTGGCGTCATACAAATAACTAAGTGATATCAAAAACAATTTTTTTATTGTCTATCTTTACCTTCTCATTGCTTTTCCAGCAAAAAGTTCTGTGCACGCCACTGATTTCAAGTAATGTTTTTTGTTTGTATTGATGTCAGCAATTTTTTTTTTAAGAATAATCAGCAGCCGCAATTTTAGAAAAAAATATAAAGGATATCTGTAAGGACCAAAATCTTAAAACAATTTTACTATGCCTAATTGATTAAAAATGAAAAACGTTTTATTCAAATTTTTTAAAAGACCTTTCTTATTAAAATTAATTTTGGCAAAAAAATAAATTATACATGGCGGGTTTAGAACCGTTTAAAAAAGCGTTTTATTTTCAACCGATGATAATAATAATTGCTAATGACGTAGCTCTCTAGTGTTTACTACTGCAATACTGTAATCTTACGTTTTATTTCAAATTTGAGATAATTAAGGCGGTGTGTAAAAGTTTTAGCATCCCTGTTTCCCCATATGCGAAAAAACCCTCAGTGCGAGAGGGACGGATTCGTGGAAAAGTAGCAAAAAGTCGGTTTTTTATAATATAAAATGTACTAAAGTTGCTATCAAAGTTTTGTTTAACCAGCCCCCCTATTCTGTATCTTTGGTTGCCAACTGAACTAGGTGCCTATCATCAAAAACATAGATAAAAACTTAACTTTCAAAATTGCTTTTAGTGGGTATTGAACTATTAACAATCTGTGTCGTCACTTCAAGTGCGAACATATCCTTAGACAATCGGAATTCGATAGTATATCTATGTTTTTGATGTCAGACACCCAGTCCAGAAGGCAACTAGAGATACATAATAGGCCCGCAGGTCCTAGATACCGTTAAAATCCATCTAATAAAATATAATTGCAGTCCATATGTCATTCTAAATTGTCAAACCAGGAGAATTGGTGTCGAAAAAGACCTCATTTCAATAAATATTTGTATCGAGCCGAATTTCTTCAATTGCAGAATTAACAGATCCCTAGAAAAAGATTCCAAAAATAATATACTATTTTATCAAAATAATACATTATTTACTGAAGTAGATATGCAAGTTCTAAAAGTGTCTACTTTTTTTCCGTAGCGCCTTGAGTACATACTAAATAAAGCCCTCTGGTTGGCACATCCGTCGCTTTACCATTTTCTCAAATCGGAAAATGAACCTTAGTCTAATATCTTAATATTTTTATTGTAATTTGTTTTATCACATTTTTTCTTATTTGTAAGTATTTCTTTTATAATGCATCACATTTTTAATATTTAGCTTAATTAAAAAATCAATCTACCCGCTCTACATGTACTCGTAATATCTAGTGAGAACAGCGGGTCTACCACGTAATTCTGATTTTCATCAACATCAACTTGAGGTTGAAATTTAACGTGCGTGCGACGACGCCCGCCTAACAAGCCATCTCTTTTGCACGCACGTCAAATTTCAATCTCAAGTTGATGTTGATGAAAATCAGAATTACGCGGTAGACCCGCAGGGACAGCTGAAAAGCTGCAGCGCTGTGCAGATGTACGCACTCACAGCATTTTGCTGAGCTGCGTCCTTATTGTCTGTTTTTTGTGTAATTGGTTGTTTATTGACAAATAAATATATTTTCTTTCTTTCTTTCTTAATGCTCTCGAGACGCAAGTATTTATTCCTTTCTCCAATTAAAGGTGGAGAGCTGATGCTACTGATGAGTAAGCCGATCCGATATGCGCTGCTGCCGAAGTTGCAGGGAGTTGTGTTCTCTTTGCTCAACACCACCGACCTCTTCGAGACAAGGCTATTTCAGTATAGGTGAGGCCGACTGGACTTCCCTCGAAGGGTACTTTCACGAAACCAAGATTAGTTTATCGGTGACTTGATGCTGTCACTTTCTTCTTTATACAAAATGTAAGGTATGCCATGAATTTTAAGTCGCAGTTAAAATTATCTTGGTGTCGTGCAACGCAGCAGCATTAATATACCTAAGCTGTGTAAAAGTGCATTCGAATCGATACAAGTCAAGTTAAATGTATGGAATTCCTGGATGTTTAGGGGGGGGGGGGGCTGGCCCCCATAGCCTTCTCCTGTATCCGCCAATGGCTATACCTGTTAAAACAAGAGCAATGCAAACATAGGGCTCCCTCTTAAAATCTCTAAGTTTCCGTTTCCATCCATCCACCCGTATTCGTCCACTGCTGGACATAGGCCTCCCCAATATTACGCCACTCTTGGCGGTCCTCAGTCATCCTCATCCAGCCGCCACCCGCAACGTCCTTCAGATCGTCAGTCCAGCGGGCACGAGGGCGTGCACGATAGAGCTTAAAATCTCTAAGTATAGTACAAATAAATATTTTGTATTTATTTGAAGCACCTTTACACGAGTAGAGTGACTGGTAGAGTACCAGGGTTAAAAACAGTTACAAAATAGTACTAAAGATAGTAGAGTAGGAGCTGGGAGAGTAGAGTAGATAACGCATGTGGTAAAGTAGTCGGCTAGTACGCTAGCTACTTCTAACCAGCTTAAGGGGCTGCAGAATGCTAAAATTCAGTCCTGCTCTAACACTTTTGTTTTTTAACTGTCTATCCTGCTCTAATCAGATGCCGCGCACACAAAACTTCAGTTAATTTGAAATCGCGGCTACATTAAGACATTGACTTTAATTTCTTTATGTAATAAAGATGGTTTTTTCTAGTTAGTATCTGCGTGTGTTGGTTTCGTTTCAATCGGTTTTGAAATATGGAAACTGAATCCCTTTTTTCGTGAAATTCATGCTTTTTTAAAAGTATTATAATTAAAAGAAGATTGAAAATATGTTTATTTATAAAGTTTAATTAATAAGTCGTGAGTCAAAAAATACGCCATAATTTTTAAAAATTTTTACCGTCTACATTGACGGCACTGAATCCAATGCAAAACTGATGTTTAGCATTGTGGAGCCCCTTAAATGTAAAGCCTGCTTAAATTATTGTTTTTGTGCTCCAGGCCTCCGCAGCAAGCATTATTTAGAGCAACTTCAGATTATTTCTCAGACTTTGTTAGAAGAATCAATGACATCACTATGGACTCCAACCAAGGTGTTCTACCATTGGAAGATTTTGCAATAGCTGTCGATGATAAGGGAAAGGTAAACATAACTTTATTTTAAATATTATTAGAGTGCAATACAAACTAGAAAATAATTTGAAAAAATTCCCCGGGCCAGGATTCGAACCTGCGACCTCTTGTTATCATGACAAGCGCGCTACCAATTGCGCCACCGAGGTTCCTACCTAGACCGGCGAATTCTTCCATCATACTTGTCCACTGTTATTTCGATATTTTCTAGTTTGTGTTGCACTCTAATAATATTTAGAGTATTCATAGCGATGGATTTCGCAAAATAAACATAATTCTATAACTTTTTTTTCGTTACAAACAATGGCGAAGCAGACATCCGTGCTCTACTGGGCAGTTGCAGAAAAAATGCAATATGGAGCCAATTTAATAATAAGAATTAAACAATAAAAAACACGACTGCCATTACAAAAACTGAACTTAAAGGTTCGAATTTATTTGTATTTGTTATTTGTTAATATTTCACTCCAGAGGAGGAAAGGAGATTTCGATCCCAACTAGGTATACAACGTGTAACAGAAAGGTGTAACCATATTTGAAGAGCTTATTCTGTCAATGGTATAGAACAACTTTTACTATGGAGCCAACCTGTATATCGAAAAAAAAATTAACTATTTCATAGAAAAATGCAATGCCGCTCGGCCGAAATGTATGGTACTAACTTGAGGCAGCCTGATTGAATATCGATTCCTTTAAAAAATCTATTCATTATCGATTATTTTGGTACGGAACGCTAATTGTACGAAAACGACTAGTTCTTCCCCGGTTTTTAGCATTCCGTAGTCAACAAGGAACCCTTATAGTTTTGCCATGTCCATATTGTCCATCCGACAGTCTGTCCACGGCTTAGCTCAGAGACTATTAGTACTAGCATAACACAAGTAAACGAATTTATTCGTCTACCTATGGTATTAGAAAGCAGTCATTTGGCATATGTTTATTTAACTTTCAGTAATACTTAAAATAATCAAACAACTAAATATGTAACTACTGACTGAGAAAAAACAATAGCTCTTTCCCATCACTATTTTTTTTTTATTCTTCCACCAAAAGCGAAGGCAAAGAGAACTTATCCCATACAGCCATGCCTTAATAACCTAAATAAAAAAATTATTATATTGTCTCTCTTTAAAGTCACTGTATATATCCTTTAACATCATCTGAAGCTTCTGTCCTGTCACTTCGCGGTAATATGATAGAATCCATAGATTTAGATGATAGAAACTCAGCGCGAACATTATTGAGTTTCAAAAAGTTTGTCTATGAAGTTGTACTGTGTATCTGGCTGTATGGCCTATTCTATTGCCATAGTCTTAGAAGAAGTAAACAGTTTTATGCATTTGAGCATAAAATCTAGTTTTAGTCCGCTTGTAGCAAGCATAAACCAGTACATTTTAGAGCATGAGAAGTCAAAATAATGTTTTTTATGGTACCCACCTCTACACAAAAAGTGGGGATGAATTGGTTTTCTCGTCTATCCCATAGTGTGGGGTGTCGTTAGATAGATCTTTCCAAAATATTATGGGTGTGTGAAAACCACCTTCGATTCAGAGGCCCGTTTGTGAAATATTAAGCTTTGTCCCCCCCTTACCAGCTGTTAAGCTGTTTTTAGATATGTGAAAAAGTTCACGAAATATATAACGAAGTTAAGAGGCTATGCGAATTTTATTTTCGTCAGCGTCACTCCAAGCGAAAACACGCTCAGTGCGAGAGGGGCGGATTCAGGGCGAAAGCAAAAAATGTTAGTTTTATATTTTTATTAAAAAAACTAAAATAGCTAGCAAAATTTCATATATCATATCTCTAGATATTGTTAAAACACACCTAATAAAATATGTTTGAGTTCTGTATATGGTTTCTATTTGTCAAACGAGGAGAAAAAGTGTACATTATTACAACAATTATTTCTATCGAGAAAAATTTATCGAAAACATGTTTTCCAATTTCAAAACCCTAGATTATACAGTAAAAATGCATATACCAGAAATTTATTAAAATTTTCTGTGTATTTCGTGAAATACACAAAAAAGAAGCACCTCTATTTTTTTACATATCACCTTAAAAAGAAAACTATCGCAACTAAGTAGGCTTCACAAGTGAACGAGCAATAGTCAACCAACTTAAAATGAAAAGTTCGTACAAACTTCATTGGTAAATATACTTAATGTACTGGCAGAATATCAGTGTCACAGATTATTCTGTGGCGTATGCTGAGCCAGCGCCCTTTCAGCCTCTATGTCAAAGATTGTGATCTTTTTGTATTTGTTATTTGTTAAGGTCTAAAAGTGTACTTTTTGTGTTTTTTTGTAAGAGGTTTTGAATAAAGTTTTTTATCTATCTATCTATCTATTGAAAATTACTTAGATGAAATTGTTAGTTGTGTAAAATATGTAGTAAAAAGAAGGTCATTAACAATGAAATTGACAATTAAAAAAGGATAAAATTAATGTTTCTGTTACCTTAATGTTGTCTTATTCATAAAAAAAAAACATAAAGTTTGGATTTGTTATTCCTATAAAAATGCAGAAATGTAAGTACTGAAGATTGGGTTTTCTACAAATTCTCTAGTGAAAACGGCACTTTCATAGTTAAGGCGATACGTAAAAGTTTTAGCGTCCCTGTTACTCCAACTGCGAAAAAACCCTCAGTGCGAGTGGGACGGATTCATGGAAAAGTAGTAAAAAGTCGGTTTTTTATTAATATAAAATGTACTAAGCTATTTTGTCAAAAAGATTTTCAAGGAGACTTTACAAATACATAATATCCACATTTTGAATGCAATTTCACAATTAAATTAGTTAGGGTTTCAGAAATACAAGAAAAAATTAAATTTTCGGTTTTTTCGGAATTAAATTCTATCGAGAAAATTTCATCCAATCGCGTTTTCCTTCAGTGAGAATCTTAATCAAATACTCAATAAACATTTACCCAAAAATGAAATACGTAGATGACGTTTTAGTGGAGTAAATGGATTCGAAAAAAACCCCATTTTTTTTTTGGTATCGCCTTATTAACCTAATTCAAGGTTAAACCTTATAAACACTAACCTTCTAAGTCCGCATACTGGGACGGCCAACTACGGAACCCTACACTGCGCGTGGCTCAACACACACTTGGCCGGTTATTTTGTACTCTTTTGAAAATTTTACAATTGCTTTTGATAGCAGATAGTATAAAATGAAACGCATCTGATACTTAAGGCTCTATGTGCCGAAATATTTTTATATCTGCGTCACAGGTTGTTGCTAAGCTTAGAAAACTACTTCACTTAGATAAAATGATGTTAAGGTGCGTTAATTCTAAAACCATTTCAAGATTTAGGTCTAATAAGCCGTATTTTAGAACTTGTGATCTAAAAAACTTCATGATGATGGATATTTTTACGAAAAAGCTGTAACTTCCATTTGCCTTCGTGTGACGTCACTTGAGAAATGGCTGTTTAGAAATGTGTCCTTTGCTATCAAGATAAATTTATAATAATTTTTTTCCGATTAATTTGACAGCTGGATGACAGATGAGTAGACAGGCAGAGACAGATCAGTTTTTTTATAAGCAATCACACATAACAATCAGTGTAATGTCTAAAACTCTCAAGTGACGTCATATCGGACAGTTCTTAAAAAAAACATTAAAATATAATGGTAAATTTATATACCAAAATAATGCAAACTATGTCCTAAAATGACGTCAATTCTCTGAAAAAATATTAAAAATAAATCTTTTAAAAATTAAGCCATGGGAATACTAGGCGGAAATATGTAATAGATTTTCATTCCACGGCGTATATAAAGTGACGTTTTGTGACCGCTATTTAGGTTAAAAATGTTTTTAAGGCGCTCTTATCCCAAAATCAGTAATTTCAAAGTCAAATAGAACTTTCAAATATCATCTAAAACTTCCAAAAAAAAATAAGCAATATAGTTCAAACCTCTATCTAGGTCTTCCACGCATGTGTAACATGATCAGATAAACTTTGCTCGATAGAAATTTTTCTAGGTCGACCACGTAAGTGGGTTTTAATAAGCATATCCCTTATTTTTAAACAATTCAAAAACCGATAAAAACAACGAAAAAGTACAAAAGTGTGGTTATTTTTTTTACTCCTTACACGTAAAGAAAAAGACAGAGAGTCACTCTTCTGGGATAAGAGCGCCTTAATAAAAATAGTATTTTTCTTCCTAAAGGACACAAGACCTAAGGATTTACTAAACAAATATTTATAATTTTCAGAAATCCAACATACAATTAACTGGAATGACATTGAGTGGCTTGGACACCATTTACTCATCTAATAAAGGCGGGGCTTACCAATTGAAAGACTATATGTTATCGGAAGAAATAGACTTCAATGCCCTCTACGTACGTATAATATATATATATTTTGTTTCTTTATTGTTATTAAAACAATAAAAAAATAATTACTCCATATATTTCGACCCTCGGTATGGGGGCGTCATCAGTCGAATGCCAAAAAATACTGAAATATAAGTTAGGTATGTTAATAAAAAAGTCTTAATATATAAGGATACAAAATGATACAGTAAGTAACAAATAATTATACATAAGTTAGGATAGTTTAATGATTTGCTGAATAGTGCTCTTTCAGTTTCTTTTTGACATTCTCGAATTGTGTGCGGGAGAGAATTCCACAGCCCAACTCCTTAAGGTGATTACCCACGCCAACGGCCTTGAGCAATCGGCCTCACCTCCGGGGAGTTACAGGCGCTGCTCCCCGCATGCCTCTGCGCAGACGCCCCGCGCCCCTCTACAAAGATCGCTAGCGTCGCAATGATTCACACCTCGTAGCGAGGTAGAAATAAATTTATGTAGCATTGTTTTATGCGTAAACCTATAACTCTAACTTTTGAAGCTCAATAGGCTGTGGTGCTGTAACAGAGAGATGTGACCATTCTGTTCGTACTACTACACGGTGATATTTTGGTACTTTTGAAACAAACTAGTGATTATAGTAATCGCGAACTAGTGGTGATAGTACTGAAATCGCGAAAATATATAAAACATATACAACAAAATCGGTTATGTGAGGATACCCGAAAGTGACCAAGTTGATATTGGGGTCAGACCTTTATAAATCTTGGGCTTGAGCGGTAACAGACGAGCGTCACTTTGCAGTTGGTAACCGTCAACAGTAGGCCCACCATGAGTTTGGCACTCGATATACGTTAGCGACTGCGTAAAATATAATGTATTGGAAATTCTGGTTCCTCTCGTATACCGCTAGAACCGCTAAACTCATACAAATGTTTTACGCTGTCGCTAACGTGCATCGAGTGCCAAACTCATGGTAGGCCAGAGTCACAGTATTATACTCGTACTCAGTGGCGTGCACAGAACTTTTTGCTGGAAAAGTAAGCAATTGGTCAAGAATAACAATAAAAAAAATATGAAAAAATTTAAATATCACTTTGAAAAAAAAAAGTTTGTATAGGAAATTTTCACTCTAGGGTAGACATTGTCTACCCTGGCTTCATACAAAATTTTTTTTTTCAAAGTGGTATTTAAATTTTTTCATATTTTTTTTATTGTTGTTCCTGACCAATTGTTTGCTTTTCCAGCAAAAAGTTCTGTGCACGCCACTGCAGTCGTACTGTGCCAGAGGATTGAGGTAACTAATGTCGGAGGTAACCGTCTAATGATGGTAGCGTCAGCCGTCGTCGGTTGCAGTCAAACAATTTTTCATAAAAAGTGTCTGTTTTTATATTTGAATGATTTTTGAACGATAATGACGAAAAAATATATATATTGATAAAATATAATTTTGTTACAATTTTTGTTAATTTCGGTGCTTTTAGAGACTTGAGTGGTATGTATCGGTTATTTGCGGGTCTCATAATAAAACCGATAGTATGTAATATATTTGGGTACTCAGAAACGGTTTCAATGATGTTGATGCAACTTTTAGATTTTATTTTTATGAAGATTGTATTCGCACGTAAAATAAACAAAACACATATTTTTTTAATCTGTAAATTTTAATTATGTTACGTAATCTGTACCACAGTTTCACCTCGCTAACACTTGTAAGCTCTGATCTGCAGGTAAATCCTCAATTTGGTAAATATATGTATATATTTTCTTGATCATGAGTCTTCTGCTTTTTATTTGTTCTTCACTTGAGATAAGTTAAATTTTTTGTTGTGCTCTTTGTTCTTCATTTTCTTGTTCTGTACTTCGTTTATTTCATTGTTCTGTACTGCGGTCTTCATTTTCTTGTTCTATTATATTGTTATACATTTTCTGTGTGTTTTCGTTTTTGTAATTTTTTTTTCCTTTTGTTACTTTTTTTGTTGTGCACTTTGTTTTTCATTTTATTGTTCTGTACTGTGGTTTTCATTTTCTTGTTTTATATTTTGTAATACATTTGCTGTAAATTAAAATGAATCTACCAGAATCGAGTCTTTAATCGTCTTTTGTTCAGAGGCTGTCGGATCATTGTCTTTGCCGTTCATTTGTAATGCAATGAATGAGCCTGGAGATGGTGGTGGTCCAAAAGATATTTTTCTCTGAAAAACATAATAAATAAGTTTGAATTTACCTAAGTACATAGTATAATTTTTAACCTACTATAAATTATAAAATAATGCAAACCCATTAAAGAAAAATACTCAAGTTTCACAAACAAATATAAAACATAATATTAATTCCTAAATATTTACCTAAATTCAAGGATATTACCACGTTATAAAAAAAGATTGGTAAATTCTCAAACCTACCGGAATCGACTGTTCGATAGTCTTTTGTGCAGACATTGTTGGATCATTGTCTTTGCCTTCCATTTCTGAAGCAATGAATGAGCTTAGAGATTGTGGTGATCCAGACGATGCTTTTCTCTAAGAAACATAACAAATAACGCTGAATATGTTTTAATACGGAATATAATTTTTAACGTACTAGGCTGTTGGGTGACAGTTGGTAACCCTATGTCATTAAATAACAAGATGTGACCAATTCGTAGTGGTGTAGAAAAAAAACTACATCAAAATAAACAGGGTTGGCTCGACGCAACCTGAAAAATGTTGTAAAGTCAGCAAAAGCAGCACAATTTTATTGATTAAAAAAAATCACATCATCAAGTATATATCATACATAGTACCGAACATAGTACTTGCTACTTATTGACGTAATTTTTGTCAGAACATTTGCGTTGTTTTTGCTGACTGTATAAAACGCTCTACGTTGCGCCTAGCCAACCCGATTTATTTTGATGTAATTTTTTTTCTACATCACTACGAGTTGGTCACATCTTGTTACTCGATGACATAGTGTTCCCGAATGTATTCTGACAGTCTACTATTCTATACCATAAATTGCCACCGAATGACGTTAGCGTCAGCCGTCGGTTGCAGTCGACCATACAACGCTGACAATACCATCAATCGAGTACAGTCGGCGCTGTTTGGCAGCGTCAGCGCGTCGAATGCAACCAATAGCTGACGCTCACTACCATTGTTCGATGGTAGTCGATGGCTATCGCCAACATGGTTCGACATAAGCATGTGTACGGCTACCGTTTTGAAAGTGATGTTCGTTTGTTGGCACTCTTAATATTTACAAAATTTCAATGACATTACATAATTTCAATGACAATGATATTTGATAGGTGGTAGAGCTGATGCTGGACTCGACTGTGGAGGTACCACCATCTTATTTGGAGACCCCCTCGAAGTAATTCTGAGGAGAGTAAGAGGACAGCTCACAGGCAAAAAACCAGGAGACCCACCATGCCTAGGACCGATGGATGGCGGTATATCCATCCCTTATAGCCGGGCCTTATATGGAACAGACTGGTAACGGGCAGCGGCGTCACTGGTGCGAGTGTTCCGGCACCGCGCTCATCAACCCCCTGCCCAGCGTGTGTGAGTATGGACAATTCTTCCAGGATGACCACCGGGAATGACAAAGTCCTGAAACGGCTTATGTCCAGCAGTGGACGAACGAGGCTGATAGATGGATGGATGGAATGACATTACAGGTTACATGCACAGATTATTTTGAATTAATATATTGTCAGGTCTTGGTCTTTTTTGCAGATTTTGTCGGATTATTTTCTTTGCCTTCTGTTTCTGGTGGTCTCTTTTTAGATGCCCCTGAAATAATATATCAACTATATGTATTATACCTACAATTCTAGTTATTCAACTATCTCTACATAATATTACAGGTATAAATACCACGGTTTTGATATGCCTGCCTGGGACATATTTTTCTGAAATGAACTAAAACAAGTATTTCAAATAGTGCTCCGGTCCAAAAAAACAGGTGGGAAGCGGAGCTAAACCATATACATAGTCCGAGCTTTGATACTTGGGTAGTTTATTTAGCTGGATAGAAGTAAAAACAAAATTTTGAGCAACGTTTTTTGCGTGAATTGTTGCTTATAGCTGTTTATAATAATAATTATACCTATACATTGTCATGATAGGAATCCCCGAGGGGGCTTTGGAGGTGTTTCGAGTGTCTCCGCACTCGGTACACCCGCGTTTCACCGACGATAAGTATGTCCCAACGTGGTTGGTGGTGACTTCGGGCACAAAACATTCAGCAAGTAGTAAGTATTAGTAAATACTATGCACAAAAATTCCGAAAAACTCCTTGGTGCATGCCCAACCGAGGCTTGAACCTGGATCTCAAAATTGAGAGGCCTGCGTTCTACCCATGAGCTACTATATTATAATTTTTCTAAAAAAAGTTCCTTGCTAACTCGTCAAACTTCTAGTTTATATAATACGCGTATATAAAATCGCGCGTCCACGCGCGAACGTCACAGCACAATTTATCCTCTAAATAACTAAGTCCATTGCCGAAAGTACTCTCTGAACGCACACAAATAAAAATCCTTATAAATATTTTCGCAAACATGTCATCAGACGCCAGGGTGCGGTACGTGGCAACGAGTGACACAGCCTCCCCGTCTGAACGCCACTGCATGACTGATGCCTGCGCCCGCGCAGAGCACCTCTTAGCCTTTGACCTTGAAATCTTACATATTTCGATATTTGTAATAGAAAAAGTTACTGGATATACTTGAGATATGTTGCATTTAAAGTTTAACAGATTCTTAATTTTTTGGCGTGTAAATATTTCCAAACATCATAGCAGATTAGGAGGAGTAGGGAATTTAAGCCAAAAAAACATCATACAGTTGTTATTTTTTTTAATATAGAAGTTTTGATCGTACGAAACCAAAATTTGTTGCAAATATTTTTAAAGAGTTATTATTTCATATATATTTTTTTCAAGCCATTTGGTTCAGCCGTAAACGAGGAGTAGGCTTTAGAAAGTACACATCTGGCTGTATTTGAAGGATCAAGCGCCTTAAATTAACTCAATCTGTTTTTTTTGGAATAAGCATCATTTATTTATTTATTTTATTGTTATCACAAAAACTACAGCCTTAAACATTTGTAATCGTAGCTAATAACAACAAAACTTATGCCAATTACGGTTTTATATTTTCTACAATAATACATTTAAGGTGATATACCGTGCTAGCAAAGGTCCCCGTTACTCCAGGCAGAAAGACCTGCAGTGCGAAAGGGACGGAATCGGGGAAAATTGTCAAAAAGTCGGTTTTAAATTAATGCAAAATTAACTAACATAGCTACAAAAAATTCAATAACCAGTAATTTAGGTGTAGTTAAATCCCATCTAAATAAATATTTTTCAAGTCTGTTTGCTATCCTAGTTTGTCAGAATATCAAAAAAAAGTGTAAATTTAGACCTGATTTCAATAATTATTTCTATCGAATGAAATTTCTCCTATCGCGTTTCTGATAGACCAAAATCTAGTAAAATGTCCCAAAATTGTTATACTAATTTATTTTACTTGGAACTTCATTAAAAGAGCAGATAAATAACTTCAAAAAGTGTCAATTTCCACGGTATAGCCCCTTAAAACCAAGAAAAAATACATACATTTATATATAGCATAATAGTAATATTGAAAGGTTTAGCTGGGTCCGTTAGCTCATCCAGTTTAGTTTTTCGGAAGAAAGGATGCCACTTGCCACAATTGTTTAATGGACCAATATCTACCGATAAAGATCGGTAGCCTTCGGGAGCCTCTTCAATTTGGGGGGGGAGGGGTGTTCAAAGATGCACTGCGTCAAGCGTAATTTAAAAAAATTAAACTGTCTAAGTTTGTCAACTACATTAAGATGGGTGTCTTTTTCAGGTAAATTAAGGACGTAGAATTCATTTCTGGCATAAAAAATTGTGGTATTTTAAGTAGTTTCTTGAAAATTTTTACATAGATTAAAATTTTATGAAATACTTTTTACATTCAGGCGCCACCAAAAAAAAACCTCAGGTTTTTTTAAGTAACAAAAAATACGTTACGAAAGCCTATTTTATGCAGATAAATAAAAATATAAGTTTTATTGGATTTTTAAAGGAAAAAACCGTAAAAAAAAAATAAAACAATGTCGGTGAGCTCTTATTTTACTACTACTTATTAACTAACCTGATAAAAGTATATTTATGTATAGTGTATTTATAAAAGTATATATATGCATAAAAACTATAAACACGTAAAAAATGCTTTTCTATGGTTCTAAAAGAGTATTAACTATTTAATTATCATTTTCATTTTTTGTAGCTTCTACCGCAGTGGTACAATTCGGTACATACTCGTACTAAATTTATTTTAACACAGTTGCATATTTTTTGCATTGACACCTTGTTATTTCGAGGCAAATGCTGTCCGCAGCTGGGTTGTCAGACCAGTAGAATAGAATAGAATAGAAATTGTTTATTTGCAAAAAACTTATCTTATTACATTAGGTGTTGGAACATCCTTTTAAGTATTAAAAATACCTGTGCCAGGATGCCCCGCTCTTTCATAACTATGGTTATAGTTTTACAAAATAAACTTAATAAAAACAATTTTAAACTTAGTTATTATATAAAAGTGTGAGTGTGTGTTGAGTGTTGAAGGTGTACGTGTTGGGTATATATATATATAATAATATGAGTTTAGTTATGAATGTAGTTGTAATTATGAGTGTGTGTGTTTGTAATTATTATAAACTATATCTCCCTAGCCCTGCGACCGGAGTCTTGGGATCAGTATATAATTGCTACTAGGGAGGGTGTGTGTACTTATATTATATATAATAATAGTTTATGTTTGTAAATGTAGGTTGGTATCTAGAATTTATACAGTGACTTGCATGAGGGCCTCTACTTGATTATAGTTTAGGTTTTGTAACCATGCCGTGATTGTATTTTTGCATTTGTAAAGTTGTAATGGGAAAATATTTAGTATTCTGTTTGCTTGATTGTATAAATATACAGATTGCCTTTTAAACTGATGGCTTGCAAACGTAGTATTAACACTATATTTATCCACTATATCTTTCCTTCTTTTCGTATTGTCAGGTTTATAGGGCGTTAATTTATGCTTTTGCAATAGAAGTTGGAGAATGTATAATTTTCTAACTGAAAGTAACTGAGTGATAGAGTACAGTGTATCAGTAGGGAATCTATATCGTTTAAAGTACATTACTTTTAGTAGGGATCTTTGTCCACGTTCCAGCTCCAAAATTTTTGCTTAGAAGCTCCTCCCCAAATGGGGATACAGTATGTTAGAATCGATTGAGCCAAAGCAGTGTAAATTTGCTTTAGAAGATTTTTGGAAGCAACGTGTCTCAAACTTTTAAAAGTATATATAAGTTTTCTTATTCTGCCCGTAGTAACTTCCAGGTGTGGGTATTGGCTAATTTTCTGCTTCCAGCCCCAATCGGGGGGACTAGGCAGAATTTGTTGTAGCACTAAAGCCTGGCCCCACTCATGAACTCCCTGGCAAGCTGCGCGTAAAATATGCTGACAAAGGGCCGCTTCTGTTGGTGGTAAATTTTCAATTTGCCGATCTGTTTTTGTAAAAAGATATTTACGGCAATGATTGATAGTCGTGCAGGGACAGGGACTTGATCTGAAAAAGTTCATGTAATATGACTTTTCGCTACGATGAATTTAACTTTATATTAATGTTTTAGTTAGTACTCAGTGATTGGCTAGCATACCTATCATACATGGCTATGACAAACTTATGTAGCACAATCTCTGCCTCATTTATATTGCTATCTTTAAGATCCTTAAACCCTTTAGTGGCAAAAGAGAATGAATTACATGCTTCAAAAGCACTTTTCTTTCCCCTGCCGTTAAAAAACGATACTGTATCGCATCCACTAAGTTCGTGGAACACAGGCAAGACCTCCGCTCTTTCAGGACCTTTAAACAAAATAAATTGTCTTATGCACACTCACGCTATTAAACTGATTATTTATATATTATACATTCTTGACTATTAAAAGAAACGCTCATACCTAGAGCTGATTCAATCTAGAGGCATGCCAAGAAATTGTGATCTTTCCCCGTTACCACATGAACCCATAATACCTCTAATCTTGGCAATTTCAGTACACATGCCAGAGCGATAACTACCACATCGGTGTTTTCAATTAAAAGACATTTCAATCTTGTTTTGCTTTTATTTTGTTTAATTGGCAAACATTTTTCACGATGGAGCGAATTACTATTGAAAATCGCAAATTAATCCTGCAAAAATGGTGTACAGGTAAGTATTCACTGCGGAAAATTGCGAAATTGTTTAAATGTTGCAAGTCAGCCGTGTACCAAATCATCACAAAATTTGGAGAGCATCATACGCTTGAGGATTTACCAAAATCGCGGCACAGAAGTGGCCCTGCAAACTCAAAAGTCGAAGAAAATGTAGTTCGGCTGTTAAAATCAAAAAATTACATGGCTGTTCGCGAAATTTCTAAAAAAGAAGGCATTTCCGTAGGCACAGTACAAAATATAAAAAAGATAAATAACATACGGACTTTTATAAATACACTATACATAAATATACTTTTATCAGGTTAGTTAATAAGTAGTGGTAAAATAAGAGCTCACCGACATTGTTTTATTTATTTTTTACGGTTTTTTCCTTTAAAAATCCAATAAAACTTATATTTTTATTTATCTGCATAAAATAGGCTTTCGTAACGTATTTTTTGTTAACTACTTAAAAAAACCTGAGGTTTTTTTTGGTGGCGCCTGAAAATAAAAAGTATTTCATAAAATTTTAATCTATGTAAAAATTTTTAAGAAACTACTTAAAATATCACAATTTTTTATGCCAGAAATGAATTCTACGTCCTTAATTTACCTGAAAAAGACACCCATTTTGATGTAGTTGACAAACTCAGACAGTTTAATTTTTTTAAATGACGCTTGGCGCATTGCATCTTTGAACCCCCTTCCCCCCCCAAATTGAAGAGGCTCCCGAAGGCTACCGATCTTTATCGGTAGATATTGGTCCAATAAACAATTGTGGCAAGTGGCATCCTTTCTTCCGGAAAACTAAACTGATGCCTTTTTTGGGGTCTAACAGTCTAAGCTAGTTAGTGGTGCAGGATGTCAGAGAAAGTGTGTGTGTGTGTAGTGTGTGTGTGTGTGTGTGTAGTAGGGTAGGGAACTAGGATAGAGGATGTTGATAATTATATACAGTCACATTCTTATTTATATATCTATTTCTTAAGTAGCTTGCTTATTACTTCCCTCTTAAAACTAGCTTCCGATCCATAAAATTGATCGATAGATGAGAAGGAGGTTATGTTAAGCCTCATGAACCCTAAAAATCATGGAACTTTTTGCAAACTTTGTGTGGGTTGCAGGTACATGAAACAATGTTGTATGTCTAGTCCGTTTAGAAGGCGCACGTAGTGACATCATTAGGGTTATTAACTCTGAGCAGTCAATATTATTGTTACCGAAATCATGTATACTAATATTCATGTGACGCAAGTTGTGGACCAAATCGACACCTGTATATTTAGAGGAGTCCTGACTCACTGACTGACTGATTCATCAACGCCCAGCCCAAACCCTTGGACCTAGAAAGCTGAAACCTCCTTGAACAAGGAAGAAGGCCAGATTTTTTTTTTTTTTTTGTGGACATTAGACATTTTGATTAATTTATTAATTGTTAAATTATTATTTTTTGTTATATTTTCATTATGAATGATTCCTAGTTTAATGTAAATAGGTACAATTTCTTCTTCATTATTATTATTATTTTTATTTTACCCATACCTGCCATTGTATTTTTGTATCATATGCTTTAAAAAGGGGTAAACTGAAAATCTGCGCTGCAAGTTGCTTCAACTTGTAGTATTTGCTGAGTTTGCTCCTTTTTGCCATTTTGCATTATGTTGCACTCTTTCTTTTTTGCTTTTTGTGTTTTTTTTTTGGCAAATAAATTTATTTTACTTTCACTTTCACTTTCATTTTTCAAAATTCCCTCGGGATTGAGAGAATCGGTATCTACGCGAGCAATGCCACGGGGCGTCGGCTAGTTATTTATACATCTTACCCAGACTTGCGCAAGAGCAAAACAAAGTAATACCTAAAACAGGTGGTAGAGCTGATGCCGGGCTCGCCTGTGGAGGTACCACCATCTTACTTGGAGACACCCTCGAATACTAGGTCACTTGTATCAATTCAATAATTAGTACTTAGTTTTTAGTTAATCTTAGTTATATCATGTCATATTCCTGTAATTTAGTCTTCTGTATTTGTAAATAATTTAACATTGTTCACTATATCCTTTTTTGAATGTGGTGCTCACCTGTAATTATCTGGGCATATAGCTTAAAACCTTATGTTATGTTATTAAAATGTATTTATTTATGTACCTGATGTTGGTGATCCAAATAAATAAAATAAAATAAAATAATTCGGGGGAGAGTAAGAGGACAGCTCACAGGCAAAAACCAGGAGGCCCACCATGCCTGGGACCGATAGATGGCGGTATATTCATCCCTAATAGCCGGGCCTTATATGGAACAGACTGATGATGGGCAGCGGCGTCACTGGTGCGAGGGTTCCGGCACCACGCTCACCAACCCGCCTGCCCAGTGTGTGTGAGTATGGGCAATTCTTCCAGGATGACCGCCGGGAGTGGTTAAGTCCTGGAAAGACTTATGTCCAGCAGTGGACGAACTAGGCTGATGGATGGAATACCTAAAACATGAATAAATACTTTTCAAGAGCTGAATTAATGGATTAGTATCACAAAAAATATAATATTTAATAGGGATGATGATAAAAGTGCAATAGCCGATTTCACTGTGAATTATTGCTTAAGAACCTTGGTGGTTTCAGGTTAAAGGAAAATTTATCCTGGATAATGAAGGCAGCCCGGAAACGCACGATTTTGCTGCTGAATTAAAGGATCTATCCGTTAATGTTATATTTACCATACAGAACAGTAAATTGAAACTACAAGAAATAGTCTCCTTCTGTGAAATGCGGTAATAGAATTAAATACTATTTCAAACATTTAGTTTTAAAAACATTGTGACTATAGCTAAAATACTAAACTTTTTCAGAGCCTTGGACTACGCCATTATACAAGATTTCAAACAATCAGATTTTCGACCAACTGCCCATGCATTATTGTCTGGATACCTCACCAATCGTGTCCCAAAGGTTATTACTGAGTATTTAAATAAAGTTGTATCCAAAGAGTTAGGCATATCAAAAAAACTTGCGCTAGATATTCCTGGTGGGTTAGATGGTGTAACAAGTTACCCATACAATCCTCAAAATAATACAGGATTTACTTCCTCTGGTGAGTCAAGTGACCTAAATAAGCCTCAAAATAACCCAGTGTTAGATCGTGTACCAAGTGACTCAGACAATTCTCTAAATAACCCTGGAATAGATGGTGGACTAAGTGACCTAGATAACGTTCAAAGTACCCCAGGATTTGATGATGTAACAAGTGACCCAGACAATCCTGAAAATACCCCAGGATTAGATGGTGGACCAAGTGACACAGACAATCCTCTAAATAACCCAGGATTAGATGGTGTAACAAGTGACCCAGACAATCCTGAAAATACCCCAGGATTAGATGGTGGACCAAGTGACCCAGACAATCCTCAAAATAACCCAGAATTAGATGGTGGACCAAGTGACCCAGACAATCCTCAAAATAACCCAGAATTAGATGGTGGACCAAGTGACCCAGACAATCCTCAAAATAACCCAGAATTAGATGGTGGACCAAGTGACCCAGACAATCCTCAAAATAACCCAGAATTAGATGGTGGACCAAGTGACCCAGACAATCCTCAAAATAACCCAGAATTAGATGGTGGACCAAGTGACCCAGACAATCCTCAAAATGACATAGGAATAGATGCTGGACCAAGTGAGCCAGACAATCCTCAAAATTACATAGGAATAGATGCTGGACCAAGTGAGCCAGACAATCCTCAAAGTAACCCAGGGTCAGATGATGTAGCAAGTGACCAAGCTAATTCTATCTCTGGTGGGCCAAGTGACTCAGACAATTCTCGAAAAAGAAAGTTAATTATCGGTAAGAGTGATTTGGTAAAAAAGTATGAAAAGATGCTAAAAAATAGAGTCGAAAAGAATAACATGCATTAAAAAATAAATTTTCGATTTCTTATCCTATATATTTTTTTAGTTTCCTTACATTATCTTTTGTAACCAATAGCCAGCAAGTGTACACGGAATCTAAAAAGGCCGACTTAGGTGAATCATAAAATGATTTGAAAGTAGGATAGAGTCAGAGTTTTTTCACGCGTGCAAAAGAGACGGCATTAGAACAGAATCATAATGTGATTCAAGCAAAACGGCCTTTTTAGAGGACCAGATCTAAGGTAGGTAGATTAATTCCGTTTAGAAACGACGCTAAATGCTTTGTGTTATATAAAGCGTTATTATCATTATCATATCGTTATCATAATAAACGTATACCACAAAGGTAGTCGAATATGAAAATAACACACATGAAATATACACAAATGTTTTAATTATATTAAAGTAAGTCGCTCCTAGTAAATAACAATAAAAATAAAACTTACAAAAGTAAAATCATTGTAAACGTTTTCCTTGATCCAAATTCTAATAGATATTCAGCACCGAGTAGAAGTTTGATACAAGGTAGACTTGCTTCTCCAGGTTTTTATGCTCCATTCGCCCTTTAGACAGGCTTCGCGTATGGATAATCATGGTCGTGATCTAATTCTACCGGCCTTATTGGGACGTATTTGTATCTGTAACAGTAAATAAAAAAAGGTCTTTACTTAAAGTTTATGCAAAAGGCCATGCTGGAAAATCGGGCGCAATTTATTATATTTTTACAATGCAGATGACAAAGGTATGCCAAAATCGTAGCAGATTCAGATCAGCAGTAACTGTCTACCTCTCTGAGAGACATATGTATGTGTATATTACATTGTAGTAGAATTAGTGGTTGGATGCTTAGTGGGAAAACTTTGAAAAGTTGGTGAAATACGGAAATATGGTGAAATACGTGGTCATTTCCGTCCTACTCTTTGTTTTCTAGGAAAAGTAAGAAAGAACGATGACAATTACTTTTAAATAGACTGGAGGTATACACTCATATTTACTAATACTCGAACTCAAGGAATTTTCTATATTGTTGTTTGTTTGACTAATGTGACCCCAAATATTGTCGTTTTAACGGAATATCTGTACCGACTACCGAATATAGGTACTATATTGATTGTATACAAAATATAATTTTAATTTAATTTATGTGCCTGTATTATTTTATTAAATACCAGAGTTTTCTATCCACGCAAATGCAATAAATGACTATGTTCACAGAGAACTACCCATCACCAAGGAACAAACTAGTGCTGTCGTTGAATGAATGACCATGTTCACAAACTAGGGCCACCGTTCAATTAATGACTATGTTCACAGACAACTACTCATCCCCAAGGAACAAACTAGGGCTCCCGTTCAATTAATGACTATGTTCACAGAGAACTACAATCCCCAAAGAACAAACTAGGGCTCCCGTTCAATTAATGACTATGTTCACAGAGAACTACAATCCCCAAAGAACAAACTAGGGCTCCCGTTCAATTAATGACTATGTTCACAGAGAACCACTTATCCCCAAAGAACAAACTAGGGCTCCCGTTTAATTAATGACTATGTTCACAGAGAACTACTAATTCCCAAAGAACAAACTAGGGCTCCCGTTCAATTAATGACTATGTTCATAGAGAACTACTAATCCCCAAAGAACAAACTAGGGCTCCCGTTCAATTAATGACTATGTTCACAGAGAACTACCCATCCCCAAGGAACAAACAAACAAACTAAAAAATTCCATTCGAATGTCTTTGGTTTCCAACAAGAAGTCTAAAACATATAAACTACTTGGTTTTCAACAAACAGGAAACTCTATGGTATTCAATGACCGTGAGCCTCAGAATAGGGATCCTTATTCTGAGCCGTGAGCGCAAAGATGACACTGACGTTCAGTTCAAAGAGACCATATACACTTGCGAGCTTTAAACTGGAATCACCTAAACGGGGGTTGTTCAAAACAATTTTAACAATTTTCATGCAATAAAATTATAGAATGTGGTATGTCATTTGAAAGGTAATTTTATTGGCTTTCGAATGCTAGTAAAAAAAATAATGTGGTTTTTCATTTCCTACTTAAATTTTAGGAATTAGTGGAACAGGTCGAAATTGTGGACATCTAAACGAATAGAATAAAATGAAAAGATATTAAAATTTTATTTCCAATTATATATTCTTCCCCCTCAATATTTTGTATTACCCCCCTGGCTCTAATGACTGCTCGAAATCGGTTTTTCATCGAACAGATGAGTTTCCTGATGGAATCTTGTGGGATTTCCTGCCACTCTTTGACTAAAGCAGTTTTTAGGTCCTCCATCGGCGCTGGAGCTAGCCATCTTCCTCGTACCCGTCTTTTCAACTAATCCCACAAATGTTCTGTTGGATTCAAGTCAGGGCTGAGGGCTGGGCAGTGGCTGGGCAGTCTGGTGTGGGAATCCCGACTTCTTCCAGGTACTGTCTTGTCTCTGCAGCGGTGTGGCAGCGGCCATTATCGTGCATTAACAAGAAATCTTGGCCAATAAAACCAGCGTAGGGAAGCACATGGCCTAGCAGAATGTTATTGATGTATCTTTCTGTGGTTAGCGCCCCTTCCCGACCTCCACTGGATACGAATATCAGCTTCGTTTTTGCTTCGATAGAAATCCCCGCCCACATCATACAGGACCCACCCCCGTATGCCACGGTTTCTGCAAAACAGCATTGTGCAAATTACTCCGCTGGTCTCCTGTAAACTTTTCGTCGCCGGTCGCTACCATGCAGACACATTTTGGTTTCGTCCGAGAACAAAACTCGGTTCCATTGCTCTACACCCCAATCGAAGTGATCGTGGGCAAATTGAAGCCAGGCTTGTCAGTGGGCTGCAGTCAATTTGGGTCCCTTTAGGGGGTCAAGTTTGCTTCTTTAAGTCATCGTTTCATTGACCGCTCGCTGACAGCCCTCCCTCGAACTTCTCTGAGCCGCTGCTGGACGTCAACACCGGTCAGGTGTCGATTCCGGAGCGAAGTGGAGACAATAAAACGGTCATCTCTCTCAGAAGTGCATCGCTGTCGACCAGAACCTGCCCCCCTATTCTGTATCTTTAGTTGCCAACTGCACGAGGTGCCTATCATCAAAAACATAGCTAAAAACTGAAATTTCAAAATTGCCTTTAGTGGGTATTGAACTATTAACAATCTGTGTCGTCACTTCAAGTGCGAAAATATCCTTAGGACATCGGAATTCGATAGTATATCTATGTTTTTGATGATAGACACCCAGTCCAGAAGGCAACTAGAGATACACAATAGGTCCGCTGGTCTTTGCACTAAGTTTCCAATTTCCCTGAACCTCTTGTGTACTTTTGAGACAAGACTGACTCAGATGAAGCTGATGAGCGATAGTACGCTAAAACAACCCTTGCCGGATTAGGATGACGATTTGAGCGGCTTTTGCAGGTGTGGTTTCCATTTTCTTTACTTTCTGTGTTCCCAGCGGTGCGAATTATTGGACTAATGACAACTTTTTCACACACGCCCTTTTTTTGTAGAGTTTCTGGACTTCCAAACCATATTTTGTTTCATTTTAAAAATTAATGACTTTTGTTTTTACGTTCCATGACATAAGCTGAATAAGTTTTGGTTATGATATCAAAAGAAGTTGAAAGTCAATAAAATTACCTACCTTTCAAATGATATACCACATTCTAAAATTTTATTGCATGAAAATTGCTACAATTGTTTTGAACAACTCTCGTTTAGGTGATTTCAGTTTAAAGCTCGCAATTGTATACAGTGTGTCCCTCTTACAAGTGCACATCCGAAAAGGGGTGAAACTAGACCTTATTTTATTGACAAAAAAATGTTGTTTTTTTTTTAGGAAATCTTTGTGTTATAAATTTACGTTTTAAATTTTTTTTTGCCTACCATGGAGACTATGTATAAAATATGTCATAACTTTTGATCTATCGCGAGTAATGCAATGAAATAAAACTGTTATAATCCTTAAAAATAGACGTTGCATACCAAATCAAAAACAAAACATAATCAACTACGATTACCAAAAAAATAATATTCTAAAAGATTATTTCTTTTATTTTTCCGTTTTTTTTTCAGTAATAGTCAATTTTTTCAAAATAATGTTACTTTTATTTCTATTTATCATTGCCTATACCAATATCTTTCTAACAAAAAAAAAAATACAACGTTCTATCATAAATACAATATTTTCTATGAGCGGTTAACCAAAGGCACTGCGCTCGCGTCCCATACAAAGATACCCAGGTGGAGTATTTTTTCAAGATAAAAAAAAAATCAAAAATTTTTTATTTCTTCGTTTTTGTCGATATATTTAGATCTAGTTTCACCCACTTCCGTTCCGGATGTGCACTTGTACGAGGGACACACTGTATGGCTTACGTAAAGAGGGTCGATTATACTTGTGCTCTCAATCAATCAATCAATCAATCAATCAATCCTAAGTTTATTTGTCCGAAAGCATGTTACAAAAGTTTTTACGTTAAATGTTACATGTACATGTTAGTTCCAATGCTATCTGCCAGGCCAGCATACAAATATTTTAAAGTAATCAATTATTTACAATGAATGTATCACTTAATCACTTAAAAGTTAACCTACCAAAACAAATAAAATCAAATATTTTACATGTCCAATTTACTTAATTTTACAATGTGAAAAAAAACAATCTATGGCTAATGTCTTCTTTCGAAACGTAGACTTTGAAATCGATTGATATCCTCCGTAGAATTTATTAAGGCGATTACCATCACCAAATTAGCAGCTCAATGTTTGTCTGTACGAATATCGACGGAAATGACATTGAAATAACGTTCATATCAGCGCACAATGCGTGGCTGTTTCGTCCTTGATAGGGCGAAATAGGAGAAAATAATACTTTTCACATAGACGTGATTGTTCGATTGAATAATCCTATGTTAAGTTTATAGCTATCAAGTTTATTTATTTATCAAAGCATAAATTAATTAAATAAAAAAACCGCTTAGGAGCAGTAGGGAATTCAAGCCAAAAAACACCATTCAGTTAAAACAATTTTTCATGTAGAAGTTTTGGTGGTACGAAAAAGAAAAATATTGCATATGTTGTCCTAGATTTGATAATCCATAATACATTTTTTCAATATTTTTGGTTTGGCCATAAAAGAGGAGTAGGCTTTAGAAAGTGCCCATTTGGCGATATTAAGCGCCTTAAGTCGTTACACAGACATTCCTGTGCGTCGTTTTGAAGTCTACGGTTTTGTTAGGCGTGTATGTCAAACAACGCATCTGACGTTTTGAATTTTGAAACTTTTTGAATTTTGAATTTTGAATTTGACGTATTTCTGACAATACGAGATAAGTGAGCCCTAGAACAAACTATGGCCTATGTCCAAGTGTTAAGTTATTTTTAAATCGGTTTAAAAGTCCCTAAGATTACCCCTTACATACAAAAAAAAAATCAACTCTTTAAGACTGCATATAAAGTCAAATTGAGCACCTCATTTTGCATTAATCAGAACTGAACTCTTTGGCGTTTCCTTTTAGTTTAAAATAGCGCGCTCGCAGCCACGACCATCAGGAAACACGCACTCATGAAAAACGAAATTTTCATTTTATAACACGGCTTCTAGATGAAGTTATTAAAATGCTCTAAAACCAACTTATTCACTTATTTTTAATATAAATTACAAGCTTTTATGATTTAAGCAGGTCCTTTTAACACTCGAAAAACATAAAATTTAGAGGTAATTTTGTAATCTTTTTCTATTCAGTTTGCGTTTTTTTCCAAGACGAACCTTTTAGAAATATAGTATACTATCTATAATATTTCTAATAAACTGATTGACCAAGTAACACAATGTGAAATGGTCATTTGAAGTTATGCATTCGACATTATACGGATCCTTAAAATATAAGTGTATACATGAGTAGAACCAACATTTAATTTAAATTGTAAAATTTTCGAGTTTCGGACCATGCATCAGTTTTGAACCATACATCAGTTTTGGACTATGCATCAGTTTTGGACCATGCATCAGTTTGGGCCCACTTTTCCAACATTGTCCAACAGTAATGAAACTCATGTCATATAAAAGCTCTTGGAGTGTACTTCGTTTCATATTATGGCAGAAAAGTTTAAATCCAAAATGGTGTATTGATACGTTTTATAAAAATTCTTAAATATTTCTTCACTTTCAAGGACACCCCAAGAGCTTTTATATGACATGTCATTTTCATCCAAGCATGAAATTTATTATTGTTGGACAAAACTGCCCATGGTAAATGTGGTTTAATTGTTACATTAATATTGACTTCTGATAACTATATATAATATACAACATTGCATAAATAAATAATTTATTATTATTCTCAAAATTCAAATTCAAAATTCAAAAAGTTTATTTTGCAAAGTAGGTATATATATATATATATACACGTTTCACAAGTCAAATTTTAATCTTATAAAAATATATGTAATAAAATAATAAATGTACATGAACTACTTAGATTAAATGTTTATTTAATTTATGTAGCAATATATATACGATTAAAATTATAGGTAAAATATTATTATACAAGGTGAAATCCAATCAACCGCCCGAACCCATACCGGAGACCCGGCCAGGGACCAGGAACAAGGTTCAATGATCACCAACCGACAACTCATTAATTTATCATCATCATTCCAAATATGACGTAATAAGGCGTTTTCCGTAGGTGGTAGAGCTGATGCCGGGCTCGACACTGGAGGCACCACAATCTTACTTGCAAACCTCCGAAGTTATTCGGGGGAGAGTAAGAGGACAGCTCTCAAACAGGCACAACCAGGTGGCCTGAGACCGATTGATGAGGGTGTATCCATCCCTATTGCCGGACCCATTGATTTAGACGCCGGGCCTTATAACAGATTGGTGATGGTCAGCGGCGTCACTGTTGTGAGGGTTACGGCACTGCGCTCACCAACCAGCGTGTGTGAGTATGGGCATTGGTTGCAAGATTAAGAGTAGGGAAATGTTAGAAAGGCCTATATCCAGTGGACATAAACAGGCTAATGGATGGATGGACGTTTTTCCTAAAAACCTCCTTTTGTAATAGCATAGACTAGCCTCACATCACAGGTCAGCTTTTAAAAGCCTTTAAAGTGAATAAAAATATCAAGTGTTAATAAATATCTTTTTTTATTTATTAGCATTTAAACAATTCTTCTTCTTCTTCTTCGTGTGGAAACTAAATTAAATTAAATCTTTCCAGTAAGTAGCTACTGTAATAGCTTTGTCATTAGCCTGCATCAAGTCTAAGTGAGTGCAGGAAGCCGGACACAGTGTGCACGACATGAGATGGTCTGTTGGTTGTGGAACATCGCATAGACAGTTTATGCTAGCATTTTCGGCGGAAATTCCCCAGCGTTTAAGGTTATCCTTGGACCTTCCGACACGAGCTCTAAGACGGTTCAAGGATTTTCATACTAGCCATTCCTGATCGTGGCCCGGTGGGAGATGTTCTGTGGGTTTTCCCCAGTCAGGGCTTAGATATGGCTGAGGCACTTGATCCCAAAGAGACAGCCTGGTCTTAGTAGGTGTCAAAAACAGGGCACTGGTCATAGCCAAGAAACTTCGTCTGGATTTAAGACGAAGTTTAACTGGAGCATATTGGAAAAGCGGGTGCCAAGGGTCTACCTCTTGCTTGCACTTCTCGACCATAGCGGCAGTCTCTCGTCGGATGGGCAGTGGAGCAATGCCTGCCAAACGGTACAACATATCCGTGGGAGTAGGCTTAAGGCAGCCAGTTATTAGACGGCATGTCTCATGTAGCGCCACATCCACCTCTCTGGAATGGGCAGAGTTTCTCCAAACTGGGGCTGCGTATTCCGCTGCGGAGTAGCAAAGAGCCAGTGCAGTTGTTGTAAGAGTGTGTGGGTGGGCACCCCACGTGGAACCCGTAATGCGACGCAGCAAGTTATTTCGCGCTTAAACCTTTTGCTTCCTCTTTTGGCAGTGACTTTTAAAAGACAGTGTTCTGTCTAGAGTAACACCAAGGTACACCGTGTTGGCGGTATGCTGCAGAATGCGACCCTGCCACTCGATGCTTAAACCCTGTGACGCCTTACAGTTGTTCAAGTGAAAAGCACAAACCTGTGTTTTTGCTGGGTTCGGTCGCAAATGATTCTCCTTGTAGTACACAGAGAGGCCCCCAAGGGCATGCGAAAGATCTGCTTCTATGATTTCAATTTTTTTTCCCTGAGATGTGAGCGCTAAATCATCCGCAAAGAGAAAGTGCTTCAAGTTTTTGTACTATATAGGCTGGTCGTTTGTGTATACATTAAACAATATCGGTGACAGTACGCTACCCAATTTAAACAATTAAAAAAATATTATTCAATATATCGAATAGTAATTTTATTATTGTTTTAATGCAAATAAATAAAAAAAGAAATAAATAAAGCTCACAAAAGCAACATACAATAGTTATATTTGTTAAGATAGTGTTAATACACAAAACTGCTTTAAAAAATGAAGACATCCTACACCATACTCAGATAAAGGTAGTATGTCTAAAAGCTGTCTGCAAACGTGTTGGAAATTTTTATATAGAGTGCGTCAACTCGAGTTTACTGCACGAAAAGAACTCTTGTAAGGCTGCCGTTCGAGCGATTTTGGGATGTTCTTGAAAATTTTAAAATCGATCGCTCGTCTATGTTTTGTTTGGTAAGTAAATTATACAGGGTTATGGCAGGCCGGGTTCACCGAGACGTCGAAGGTATTACGGTTTTGACATATTATTACCAGGTTGGATGAAAGTTACGCAAAGACTGATGTGTGGTTCCAAGAAGAAAAGATTTTTGCCCAGCAGTGGGGCACAAAGGCTATATAAAATGAGCCGCCACAAGGCAGATAGATCTTGTAGACTTTTTAACCTTACCTCGTAACTATAGTTGTTTCTTGTGTCATCTCTTTGTATTGCTCGTCATTCAATAAGTCTTCAAGTTTCTGTAAAGCATCTACTACCCTCAATTTATTTGACGTTGTAAGTGGGAGTATAGGGACTAAAGTCCCACTAAATATATCAACGGGGTGATACTTTTTTATATGGAAATCATCCTCATCCGTATTAGTTTGAATATCTTTAGTTGAATTATTGTGTATCAATGTAGATCTTGTTGGCATTATAAAAGACTTAGCAGTGGATCCATTGGTGTGCTGAGGTACAGATACTATACGGACTGTATTCTAAAAAAAAAAAAAAGATAAAAATATAAAGATGCCGATGTACCAAAAAATATGTAAAGGACTCGAATATTGGTTGATTTAAGTACTATAGCCACCGTGTTTTCTAGGGTCTAGTCTTAAAAATGGAAATCCCTAAAAATACATACTTCTTGAACAAATGTGTATTTAAAATAAACCCAACTCATTTTATCACATCAGCAAAGTCTAGCTCTAATTTGACATACCTAACGTTTCGAACTACAGAACTCTCTCGCTACAGTCTCGAAGTTAATCTTTTATGCACAAGTATGTTTTTTGTACTCAATTTTATAGTCAATACTTACCGAAGGGGTTGGAATCCCAGTTCTTTTTGGATAAAGCGTTAAATTACTAGATTGTGATGTGGGAATGTGCTTTTGAGAACTCTTGTCCAGGTAAGTAATGCTTTTTGGTATTATAGTCTCAACGAAGGATCCCTGAGTTTTAGGTCCAGAGTAGGTATAGGACGCAGACTAAAAAAAAAAGATCGCTGATTTACCCAGGAGTATTGATACAGTAATAAAAATGAAAATGAAAATGAAAAAATCTTTAATGAAAATAAATGTTACAGTTATCGGTTCCTGGCTCCCAAGCTAGAATTCTCTGTTCAATGGGTAGCCAGGCTGGTAATATTATAGAGTTGTATGATACAGTAATATTATACTTCGACCAAAATAGTAGTTTATGTTACAAGGGCGAAAAGGAATAAATTACGAGGACGATTTAAAACACGAGCGCAGCGAGTGTTTTAAACGTAACCGAGTAATTTATTGCTTTTACGCCCGTGTATCATACTACGTTTTTCAATGCATAGTGTGCGGAAATGAAAACAAATATAATCTTGTGAACTTTAAATTATGATTGGCTCAAAAGGATTGTATCCAGAGCCGTTAAACAGTGGAAAAAAAAGGTATAACATCTATGGTACACAGGAAAGGCTGCAGGTTAGCCAACCATTGCAAATAAATTAAAAAAAAAATAAATAATAAAGGCCTAGGGCAAAATAATCGACTTTCTGTTCGGTTTTGATGCATAAAAAGTGGGCCTTTACGAGCACATGCATTGAAATAAAATGAATGGACGGGCCTTGTCTTTACAATTTGCTTACTCATAACGAGTCTAAGCAATTGGATATATACCTACTATACTTCAATACCTAATTGTTAGTCTTTATTTTGCTTTTTGCACTTTGGAAATGCACAATAAGGCATTTTTTCGTCAGTTATTTGGATGACATTTAATAATAAGCGTACTCGTCACTCTTCTAACAGAGACCGA
The DNA here is from genome assembly GCA_934047225.1 of Ypsolopha sequella. Taxonomy (NCBI): domain Eukaryota; kingdom Metazoa; phylum Arthropoda; class Insecta; order Lepidoptera; family Ypsolophidae; genus Ypsolopha; species Ypsolopha sequella. The sequence continues at coordinate 20,269,471 of OW203996.1, forward strand.
CTGAGATGAAGTGAGAGCCGGCGCTCACTTTACAAACTTCAAAAATCTGTACGCTGTGGCCCGTCCATTTATTTTATTTTGATACAGTAATATTATAGGGTTGTATAATACAGTAATATAGGGTTGTATGCACAAAAATCTAAAAAGAAATCTAAAACTGCAACATCAACTAAATTATATCTGCTGTTTCATTGAAAAGGTACATACTTCACCAAATGTGTGTTCAGAATAAACCCTTATTAACACTAATAAAATAAGCTCCTATTAACACTAATAAAATAAGCCCCTATTAACACAAATAAAATGAGCTCCTATTAACACAAATAAAAGTCTTCTTGCACAAGTTTCACTATACAGGATGTTAACTTGATAAACTTTTTTCTTCAAACATGATGTTCTACCCTTCTATATGGACGACTTTTACCATGGGGCGAAATATGAAATAACGAAAAAAAAAAACATCTGCAGTTCATCGTCATAAATAAACAAAACTAGTCGCAATTAATAGTAGTTTACGAAACTGGCCGCTCGTTTTTTAATAGTATACACGAGTGTTTTAATATCTAGTTGTGTGTAGCTTCAAACATTACTTTATCATCACTCATGCAATAGGTTGTTACCTACCTGTTTCCAGTCCAAAAAATTTGATAACAACAAGCTGTTTTTGATTTTTCTGCAAAATATTTATTTTTTATTTATTCGATAAAACTACAGCACAAGAAAAAACTTAAAAGTATTATTTGCAGGAGGCCAATTACAAGTTTCCACCTATACGTTTAGATTAGGTGTATTTAAACATAGTACAAGGTTATAATATTATTAAAATTTAGTTATTAATAATTAATTAATTAAGTACTATTTAATATTTTAAATATAGGTAGGTACACAATAGTAGTTTATGCTACAAGGGCGCAAAGGAATAAATTACGAGGACGATTTAAAACACGAGCGTAGCGAGTGTTTTAAACGTAACCGAGTAATTTATTGCTTTTACGCCCGTGTATCATACTACATTTTTCAATGCATAGTGTGAGGAAATGAAAACAAATATAATCTTGTGAACTTTAAATTATAATTGGCTCAAAAGGACTGTATCCATAGCCGTTAAACGGTGTAAAAAAATTATAACGTCTATGGTACACAGGAAAGGCTGCAGGTTAGCCAACCATTGTAAATAAATTAAAAAAAATAATAATAATAAAGCCCTAGGGCAAAATAATCGACTTTTTGTTCGGTTTTGATGCATAAAAAGTGGGGCTTTACGAGCACATGCATTGAAAACGTTGTTATGAAAGTGAACATGAAAGTAACATATCACTTGAAACAAAATTGCACTTATATTAGATCTCATCCCTGCTATTGATAAATTGAACAAGCCGAGATCAAGTTCCTGAGATTTTGCATTAAATTTGTTACATGTTCGCCACAGATACGAATTTTGTCTGTAGTTTGAAGATACACTTTTAGAGAAAACACAGGGTAATTGCGGTGCCATCTATTAGGAACATAAAACCTTAATTTTTCTAAGAGAAGGACAATCAATATAGCCAGTTGCGATTCTTGATAACAAGACTATATCACATCAAATCGTGAGGGGCAGGATATGGAGTTTTTGGGATGTCTGTAAATAAATTGCGCGGTAATTAATATACCGAATAAATTGATTTTGTATGCGTTCCAAAATGTTAATATATTCAATTTATGTTAATATATGCACACATAGTCACACACATCTCACATACACACATCCCACATACACACACATACCCTCTCACACTTACAAATTCAGCCTAAGTAAGTATATACTAAACTTTTCTTTTCTTTTTTATATTTATAATAATTTGTTAGTCACCTCTGTAAATAATAGTTTTGTTTATCACTTAATTTTGTATCGGGGACTCCTGTTACAGGTATTTTCATACCCAATAGGAGAACTCAAACTCAGTTTATTTAATGAAGTATGCTTAAGAAATAAATAATTTTTAATTTTTCATTTACATTTTTCATTATATCGAAGATTCCATACCTCAGAAGCGTACTCAAGTTTGCTTCTTCTTACATAAGCATAAGTACAGAAGAGGATCTTTAGTGTGTTTTTGACGTGTAAAAAGTGTATATATCTATACCTGCTTTGCAAAATAAACTATTTGAATTTGAATTTGAATTTGTGTCTTAATATTTTTAAAGTCTTTATATATTCTCATTTAAAACCGAGTGCCTTGAAGGCTTTATTTCAACGACAAAGACAAAGACAAAGAAATTTATTTGTAAAAACATGAGTAAAATATAAAAGATGGTGAAAGAAGAGCTTCGATCTATCACGTTTTAGCCTAAAAGGCATACAAATATTAAAGAGGTGACAATGTGCTTCTGGTAAATGTAAGTCGGACTCCTACAATTTGAATATTTATTTGTAATTGAATTTATCAAAAATGATTGTGTTTATCAAAAATGGGCTTATGCTCGTGGATGACACCCAGATCACGAACCTCCTGTTCCTTTTAAGTTGATAACCTTTTAAAGTGTAATTGTAGATGATTGAGGAATGTTTCCGCGTAAAGGATATGCATGAGAATTTTGTTGGGTTTAAATCTAATTTATTTCGTGTGCAGTAGTTATTAAGACTGCAAAGATCATCTTGCAATAGAGCAGCAGCATTTTCCTTTCTAATAACCGGCCGAATAGTAGTTTATGCTACTAGGGCGAAAAGGAATAAATTACGAGGACGATTTAAAACACGAGCGTAGCGAGTATTTTAAACGTAACCGAGTAATTTATTGCTTTTACGCCCGTGTGTCATACTACGTTTTTCAATGCATAGTGTGAGGAAATGAAAACAAATATAATCTTGTGAACTTTCAATTATGATTGGCTCAAAAGGATTGTATCCAGAGCCGTTGAACAGTGGAAAAAAAGTATAACATCTATGGTAGACAGGAAAGGCTGCAGGTTAGCCAACCATTGCAAACAAATAAAAAAAAAATAATAATAAAAGCCCTAGGGCATAATAATCGACTTACTGTTCGGTTTTGATGCATAAAAAGTGGGCCTTTACGAGCACATGCATTGAAAAAATCTTTATATCATCAGCGAAAATGAGTATCTTTGAGTTATGAAAATATGAATCTATGTCTGATATGAAAATTATAAATAAAAGGGGCCCAAGTAAAGAGCCCTGCGGTACACCACTTGGACTCTTTAACCAATTAGAGACGAAAATAGTTTTGTCCGTTTATGAATATAATGAAGAGAAATACCTGTACAAGTCTTCACGAATACCTGCTTTATAAAGTTTTTGCAGTAGTAATTTATGATCAATTTCATCAAAAGCCTTATTATAATCTGTATATTATACGATATCTGCTTGCATGTCGTTTTCCATAATATCAGTAAGAGTGTCAGGATCAAGTTAGTTACAGTAGATCTTCCTTTAAGAAATCTATGTTCGAGAAAACCATATGGTTCGTCTTTTTCGTCGCTGTTTCCAGAATATCAGGTGTAGTCAAATTATCATCGTTATCGTAATCAATATCACTATCACTCAATGCTGTTAGCCATTTTAGACCAGAATTAAACTTTTGTTTGAACCACAAAAACAATTTTTTTTTTTTCGTGATATTATAATTTTACGGCTCTGACAATTTACATTGTTTTTTATGAGAAATAAACGTCGAGACTGACAAAGGGCTCTTTGGCGTATGGAATTATAAATGTCAAATGTTGTCAGGTTTTTCGCCTTGGCTCAGAGAAAAGAGGGGCCAAAGCAAAATTTTATAAAAATGTTAAAGAAAATAGTTGAAAACTGCAGAAACTTTAAGGCGATATGTAAAAGTTTTAGTGTCCTTGTAAGATATGTGAAAAAACCCTCAGTGCGAGAAGGACGGATTCGAAGAAAAGTAGCAAAAAGTCAGTCTTTATTTATATAAAATGTACTAAAGTTGCTATCAAAATATCATTTAACCAGCCCCCCTATTCTGTATCTTTGGTTGGCAACTGAACTGGGCGCCTATCATCAAAAACATAGATAAAAACTGAACTTTCAAAATTTCCTTTAGTGTGTATTGAACTATTTACGAACTGTGTCGTCACTTCAAGTGCGAACATATCCTTACACAATCTGAATTCGATAGTATATCTATGTTTTTGATGATAGCAACCTAGTCCAGATGGCAACTTACGATACATAATAAGTGCTCAAGTCTTAGGTACTGGTAAAACCCATCTAATAAAATATAATTGCAGTTCATATGTCCTTCCAAAATGTCCAACCAGGAGAATTGGTGTCAAAGAAGACGTCATTTCGATAAATACGAGTATTTTTATCGAGCCTAATTTCTCCAATCGCGTTTCTGTTTAAAAGATCCCTAGAAAAAAAATCCAAAAATAATATACAGTTTTATCAAAACAATACATTCTTCACCACTGAACTAGATATGCAAGTTTTAAAAGTGTCGATTTTTTCCCCGTATTTTTGAGTTCATAATCAGGATTTTACGATATCAGTGTAGTAGATAAATGAATGAATATAGTGAGACTAGTGCAAGAAGACTTGTTAGAATGAAGTACCAACAAGAAGTCACACCATAGAGTATAAATTATAAGCCCCTTGTTTAAAAAGCAAGTTACAAACTCATTTTCTCACATAAGCAAAGTTTAGTCCTAAATCCACACACCTCTTACAGAGTTATAAAATTACAGAACCCTCTCGGTACAGGCCTTGCAATCCATCTTTTATACGCAAAGTTGTTTTTCGTATTCAATAGTCAATACTTACTAAAGGATTTGAACTCCTAGTGTTAGTTAAATAACTATACTGTGCTGCGGAACTGTACTTTTGAGAACTCTTTGGTATTATAATAGTCTCAACGAAGGATCCCTTTGGTATTATTACAGTCTCAATGAAGGATCCCTTAGTATTTAGAGTTTTAGGTTCAGAGTAGGTATGGGACTCAAACTAAAAAAAAAAGAAAAAAAATATATCCCTCGTATGCGTAACGTCGTTTCGTAAATATTAAATTACCTTAGACAGCGATTTTCATATTTTAAAACAAGAACTAGCATGTTTTATAGGGTCCTGTCAGCAAAAGGAAATCCTTATAGCGAAGCCTCTGTGGCTGCTCGTTCGATATGTAACGAGTTAGTTATTTTCCAGTCAGGTCTCTATAACTTATTTGGTATAATGGTACAGAACTACAGAACCCCCTCGGCGCTAGCACTCGTAGTCCATGCCTTGTGACAACTAAACGAAGCAAGCGAAATATAGAAATTCATAGGGACTAGCAACGCGGCCGGTGGCGGCGGAGTCACGTCCGCGCGCCCGGGTCGTACAAGAGAAGCTACGCATTATACGGCGCGGCGCCCGGGGCGCCCTAAGCACAGTATAAGCAAAGACAGTAGGGAAATTACCTGGAAGCGCTCCGATTCGAGCCTCACAGACACAGACGCGTTCTCTACACGCCGTCTAAGCAGAAATGAAGCGTCAATCGCTGGGGTCGCGGCGCCGCGCCGCACTTGCCTTGCCAGTACGCGCAGACGTAAGCAAGCGATAGGACGCGACCGTTTGTAAACTCTGTGCCGACCTGATCACGATGTAGCAAATATATTGTTGCGCATTTGGATGTCTAAATTCATCACGAAAAAAAGAAATCGCTTATTTTAGACTTCCAGCTGATGTCCAAAGGTAAGACTAAAAAATATCACTCAAGAGTAGTACCTACTTACATTATAAATGAAATTGTCGCGTTCTTTTTATGTATGTTCATACTGTCTGTTACCAGGGCAAAATAAAGAGATAATAGATTTAAGTACGCTTGTCAGAACAAAAAGCAGGTTTCTTTGAATTTGAATTTGACTTTTTTGTCGGTTGTCACCGCCGTCGCGGCCACCGCGCCGCCGCAAGCAAGTCTAGACAACCAATCGGTGGAGCGGCGCGCGGTACTTTCAATCAAACGGCAGAGTCTTATCGTATCTCGAAAAACCCAAGTTATGATATGAGTGAGCGACAGCCCTAACGCTTCGGTGGCGCGTAGGTATTTATCTCAGGAATTCAGTTCAAATTCCCTACTGTCTTTGCTTATACTGTGCCCTAAGTCTTAGTAGGTACTCAATAGGTATATACTTACCGAAGGATTTGAAGTTCCACCGGTTTCTGAATTCTGTGTTATAGTGAGTTTTCTTTGGGTTTTGAAGATGTTGCTTTTCGGGTAAGTCCAAATTTTTGGCGTCCCTTCGGGTAAATTTTTGTACCACGCTGTCTTGGTTCTCTTCCGAGATTTCCTTGGCCTGATCTTACGTCGTCGAGTACCAGAACCCGTCGGGTGTTCAGTGTTGGAAGGTTCAGTGCTAAGTTTTGTTCTAGTAGGCCTCACCAATTCGGAAAATGTCTCGTCAGTATTAAAATATTTTCTACTGGGTAAGACTTCAGTATTGGTATCTTGGACAATCATTTCTGTGTTTGTTGTGGTCGTGGTCGTGAAAGCTAAAATTCATAATTAAATCTTACTTGAAGAACTCCTCGAAGTAATTCGGGGGAGAGTAAGAGGACAGCTCACAGGCAAAAAACCAGGAGGCCCACCATGCCTGGGACCGATGGATGGCGGTATATCCATCCCTAATAGCCGGGCTTTATATGGAACAGACTAGTGACGGGCAGTGGCATCACTGGTGCCAGGGTTCCGGCACCACGCTCACCAACCCGCCTGCCCAGCATGTGTGAGTATGGGCAATTCTTTCAGGATGACCGCCAAAAGTGGCAAAGTCCTGGAAAGGCTTGTGTCCAGCAGTGGACGAACTAGCCTGATGGATGGATGGATACATTTTTGATAAAAAGCACATTTACAATAAATAAAACAAATAAAAATATAACGTCTCCACAAAATATAGCAGCGGTAGCTCAGGGGTAGAACGCTGACCTCACAATCTGGAGATCCAGGTTCGATCCCCCGTCGGGCATGCACCAATGAGTTTTTCGGAATTTATGTTCATAGTATTTGTTCTTACTTACCACTTGCTGAACGGTGGTTAAACATCGTAAGTAAATTGATCGCACTGGCTGATGTAAACTATTTATTGTGTAATTAAGATCTTATATTAATTCCTCTGATAATGCCATAAAGGCGAAACCGGTCAGGGGTGTGTAAATTTGTGAGATATTACAAGTGATTTTCTGTTCATTATCGTAAGTTAAGTTACTAACGCAGTCAAGATCAGACTTCATAAATCGTGCCGCTGCCTCTACGTGTATAACCCGCGCAGATAAAGAAAATATCTATAAATGGCGCCCACTAGCATGCTATCTCGCTCACAATCTATCGCTGTCTATACTCACACAGTACGCGCTGCAAAAAAAATAATGATGTTTTTTATTATACAAAAATAATAAAGGATGCTGCTGGACCAAGCGGTTTATAAAACCTTTTCTCCCCTGTTAAAGCAATTTAAATATAAATAATAAAGACAAATAAAAAAATCCAGTATTATATTTACCCTTGCTCCTTATTTATTTTATTAATAATTTTCGTCATTATTATTAGTATATTTAATTAATAATAATAAAAAATAATAATTAATAACAAAAAAGTCAGTAGGAAAAATAAAAATCGATTTTTGAGAACTTGTTTTGCCAACTGTACCATAAGTACCCGCCGCCATTCTCAGATCTTTTCTTTATTTGCGCGGGTTATGTAAACTTACGGGTTATTGATGGGGGTTCCTTGTCGTTGAGCATTCTTCGGCCAGGATCAGTATTATCATTCTTCGATCTCTGGTAAATTGATACAGGCAGACTTCCTAAACCATAAAAAGTGATTTTAGTGATATCCAGCTAATAAGTAAAAAAACTACAAAAACACGGTCTCAGTTTTTTGCCGAAACCGTAGAACCAAACCTACTATTAGTAGGTAGAGGTAAAACGTTAATTCACATAGGTTTATACCTATAGATAAATGTTTAACTTAATCGCAGAAATGTTAATCGGAATAAAGACCTCAGGATCACAATTCTGGTATGATCGAGATGGCCTTTTTAATGAAAATATTTAAGTTTATAATGAGTTCGTCTCCTATATCAGTATATTTTTACTGATTAAATAGTTAGCGCAAAGCACAAAACATTTAGAATTTTTGAATTTTTTGTTACCGAAGTTAGCAATAGCGATATTTATCATTTTTTTGTATTAAATCGTGCCAGATGACGTCACGATACATGCCGTTCAATCTACTTTGAATGCTTCGTAATTTTTTGAGATATCGGAAAAGTAATTTTACCTCTGTCTTTAGCTTTGTCATAGACTAAGTATTACTACGTATAGACCGACAACTCCCATACATCAAGGCGTAGCAAATTTTTTACGCACCCTAACAACACTAGGTGTTGCCAAATGTTGCAAATAAGCATAATTTGTTAAACTCGCTGGAAGTAAACGTGTGAGTCAGCGGCTTGTGAATGTGGACATCCACAACAAACTATATAACCCACATTGTCTTCCAGTGCCCCATTACGAGATATGATGGACCAGCCAAAGATTTCCTAAAACCTTCCAGCGAGGCTATTGAATATCTTAATAGTTTTAAATTTTAATATAGTCCTTAAACTAAGTAAAAAGTTAAAAACCAGTGTGTATAGTATTCTCTGTGCATTTCAAATTTGAATTTGCCACCCGGAGGCGTCACCTCTCGACGTATGAGAATCACGGACATACATACGGCGGCGGTTGGACACGCATGAAGCGACTTGTGCGGTTTCTGTTGTTTTTGTGGACGAATTTAAATTAACGTGCTTGAAGTGCTTATTTAAGGACATTGTTATTAAGACTAAAGTGCCCCTGGTGCCAGGAAGTGCAGGAGACACAGAAGAACCACGCCAGGATCTTAAGGAAACTTGAACCGGGAGTACATCCATCCTCGCATTCAGGTAGGTGAATCCTGTTTGATTTGTAACGAGAATACTGTACTTTGGGGTTGTTTTATTTAGGTACCTAGTTCGTGGATAATCTAAACAATGCAATGTTTAGATTATATACAATATAATGCCATACGATAAATAAATAAATAAAGTAAACTCTCATGGTTACCAAGTAAACATGTGGCTGTAATACGAGCTTAGCTTTGCTTAGAAAAACTAGTGAACAGTTTCTACCGAGTCGCATTTTAGCGGTAGGGCAGGAACTTTGTGATGGCTCCTCTCTTGGCGTATGCGTGTTGCGGTATTTGGATTTTGGATCCTTTGAAACGGGGCTAAAAAGTCACAAAAGTACGGAACCCCGTATTCAGGTATTCGGAAAATTCAGTAAACAGCGAAAACGAATACTCACACGAAATATGCGTGGAAATAAATAATGCACATGGCTCTGTATTCGGGAAAATACACGAGGCGCCAGCATGAACAAGTTACTTTTCACACCACCTGCTCGACAATGTCCAATTACATATCATGCAACCTCAACGTAAAGTAACGCATTATATCTCAAGGGATATAAAGTTATATGAAAATCCCTAGAGATTAAAGTGATTTAAATGTGGAACGTCAAATTCGTGTGGAAACTCGTGGAAAACAAATGCCCATATAGGATTTTAAAGAGGTTTGTTCGAAAATCGAACTGGCCACCATAAGCAGAATTCAACAAAACACAAAAGACGGTGTATGGTGCTGTGATTGTCAGTGAATTTTATTGAATTATTAATGTTGATAAAAAATGTAGAGCTTTTTATTGTCTCGCAGAAGGTGTGAAAAGTAGACTATACTCCTCTAGAATAAAGCCTGTCTTTGTCTTGGGCAGCTTGAACCCCTCGCTATACTTTATATTCTCTGACTCAGGACTCTATATAACTCAGAGTCCCTCGTTACGCTCAGGGTTCAATATGCCGCCCGTGACGTAAGACACTGCTTTATCAGGTTCCACAAGGTGGCGTACTGTCCCCTCTCCTGTTCTCTATATTTATCAACACCCTTACTACCGTTATTAACTTTAGCTCTTTCCATCTTTACACAGATGATCTGCAATTATATCTATCCTGTAAACAAGATTTGTTACCTGTGACCATACAAAAGATGTCATCAGATCTTGATTCCATTTGTCTATGGTCAGAACAATTCGGGCTTCTTGTAAATCCAGCAAAAACGCAGGTTATGATCTTGGGCAGCAGAGCGCTAGTGGATAAGCTTGACATCAGCACTCTGCCTCAAGTAAAGTTTCATGGAATCTCACTAACTTACTGCACTGAGGTAAAAAACTTGGGGCTTCACATTCAGAACAATATGAGCTGGGATCGTCATGTTGCTGAAGTAAGTAAAAAGATATTTGCATCTATGCATTCCTTAAAGCGTCTGCAAAAGTTCTTACCATACTCCGCTAAGGTTACGTTGGTTAATTCTCTGTTGCTTCCCATTCTAGACTATGCTGATGTCTGCTTTCCCGATTTAATTGTAGAATTATTAAACAAACTGGACCGTCTTCTCAATCTTTGTATTCGCTATATCTTTGGTCTTCGAAAGTACGATCATATCTCACAATCTCGCTCTGAATTGGGTTGGCTTAATATTAAGTTCCGTAGAAATGCCCACATCGTTGCTTTTCTTTATAGTATTTTGAACAACTCATGTTCTCCTCCCTATCTCAAAGATCGTTTTATCACCTTTAGTTCCCTTGGACGTCTTCTACGTCCAAGTAAAGCACTGCTTCTCCGTACTCCAGAACATTCAACTCAAATGTATTCGAATTCCTTTACTGTGTCAGCAATTCGACTTTGGAATAATCTTCCACTTCATATACGCGAGGCTACATCGGTGACTACTTTTAAAAACAAGGTATATCAACATTACCTTGATCTACAAAATAAACAAATGGGTCAACTCTAAATACGTGTTTAAGGTTGTAATCTTTGTTTAACCTCTCGTAAATACTATTTGTGTTTATATATTTATATGTATCAGTGTATTTATTATTAGGATATAGATGTAGTATATGTATTTGATTATAAGTTAATTGGTAAAAATTTAAATATTTATTAAACAATATCACTTATAATATATAAGTAGACAGTGACCTACATGTGGTCACTGTAAGCATAGACTAAGTATAGTATAATACTTAGTACTTAGTCTATGCTCATGGATGCACAGACCACGGCCCGCGGGCCGCATGCGGCCCACCGGTCGAATACTGGTGGCCCGCCGCGCCGACAGCAAAAATAATACTCTCGTACATTCGAAAAATATTGATTTCTATTCCAGAATAAAACCGATAAAAGATTGTAAGTGCCACGCTTCCAATTAATAAATTCTTTTTCAATTTTAATACATCTTTATTGTCTTTAATTACCTATACTTCTGGCGGCCCGCCATCAGTTCATAATTTGCCCGAGTGACCCCCAGTCTTAATAAGTCTGTGCATCCCTTGTAAATAGATAGATTACTTATTTTTAGAAATAAGTATTGACTTTTATTTAATCGTATGGCTTATAAAAGTTTACAAGTCGTTCGTATTATTATTGGGGACGTCTTTAGCCATTCAGTATTGACTGATTACACAGCTCAACAAAAACACGCTTTTTTATCCTAGTAGATATCCTAGTAGAAATTTGTGTACGGAATCGAAAACTGAACTCAGGCATCTATACTAATAGTAAATTATAGGAAAAATGTCGTGTTGTACATCGAATATTTATGCGAAATTTTTAATAAATGGGTTATTATTAGAGTGCATTACAAACTAGAACAGATCAATCAGAAACAAACCCAAATACAAGCATTTGAAAAAATTCCCCGGGCCAGGATTCGAACCTGCGACCTCTTGTTATCAAGACAAGCGCGCTACCAATTGCGCCACCGAGGTTCCTACTCAGACCGGTGAATTATTCCATCATAATTGTCCACTGTTATTTTTGTATCTGCCTGATATACTAGCTTGTACTGCACATATAGAACGCTCACGAGGGCGTTATGTGATTTCACGCCTTATTCTTAAGAAACAGATGGCGCTGTCGTCGCTACAATATTGGAATTTTTTCAAATTCTTGTCTTTGGGTTTGTTTCTGATTGATCTTTTCTAGTTTGTAATTTGTAATGCATTCTTATAATATTTAGCGTATTCATAGCGATGGATGTCGCAAAATAAACATCATCTTAGTTAAATGGGTTATTTATTATATTAGTATTGTACTAAGGTTAAAACTGTTTTTTTTTTTTGTCTGTTCCGTTTTTAACTAGAAAACCACTCAAAGAATATGGATGCGGTTTTCTTTATTAACATCGAAGTCACCCTGGTCAACATATATGTAAGGGTGTTGATAAAATAATCACCGAGCCGAAAATGGGGCAACAATTTAATAAAAGCGGGCGAAGCCGCGGGCGACAGTCTAGTCCTCTATAACCTTCTAATATTTGTCTAAGAGAGATTGAAAGCTGAAAAATCGCGTCATACCCCAAGAAACGTAGTAAATCTTCTGAGGAAAATTTGTTATTCAGCTTTAATTTTCAATAATAGCATACCATACTTATTACTTATATAAAATGAAAAATAAAGTAATGACAGCAAAAAAAACAGGGACGGGAAGATGTTTTCAAATTTTTTTGAAAAAGTTAATTAACTCAAAAACCATCGAACTTTTGTTTCACATATGTTTATTTTATTTGATAGGAATTGGACTAAGCTACCTCCCATAACAATTTGATTCGCTTATTATGGGACACCCTGTATATGTACTTAGTTATGAATTACTTCTCCGCCATAGTTCTTTCTTTGGCCCAGCCAAGCGTAGTTTTTATTTAATAACTCAAAACAATGATACCTGATTTTTCAAATGTATGAACAGAACAAGCTCTTAATACTCGTACAATGATTTATTTCGAAAAATAGGTCTTTCTGTTATTTTGACCCTGATACATACCTATTAAGAAGTTGTAATGACCAAAAATCTGATTTTTAGATAAGGGTTAGTTAGGCGCTAGCCGCTAAAAATGAAAATTGCATTTGGTCTAGCACCGAAAGCGCTAAGTTGGCAACACTAACAGTGAATATTTCAGCGCCATCTATTATCGAAGTGGGAATTATTTTGATGTTACGTGACATCGCTGTGCCACTAGCGTCACCAATCGGTCTTTTTTAGCATTCTGTTCGTTAGAGGATTTAGCAACGCCATCTAGATTTCGTTAGAATTTTACACTTTTTTTGTGGCTTCAATCTGATGTATGGGAACTGCTCGTCTATATACTAAATACTTAGGTTATGGCTTTGTAAACGTAATTGATTTTAATAAAAACCTTCAAGTAGAAGACGAACTCATTTTATAGGTGAAAAAAACCAGCGTGTCGTGTAAATGTACGAATAGATATATAAAAGTAAAGATTAATACTAAATATTTGCTTACTTCTCCCGTTGATGGTAATATATTCAGCTAAGGAATAATTGTATCCATACGCAACTCCAGTGCTCACTGCTATTAGGAGCCCGATGCAGACCACCATCCCCAAGTAGCATGCCAGTATGTATGTGATACATCTGGGAACATTATGGATTGGAGATGAGCCATACAACGTCATCATAAATCAGCCCACATCAGCCTATCTTTGGTGTGCAACGCAGCCGGCGATATGTAAAAGTTTTAGAGTCACTGTTACTCCATATGCGAAAAAACTCTCAGTGCGAGAGGGACGGATTCGAGGAAAAGTAGCCAGAAGTCAGTTTTTTATGAATACAAAATGTTCTTAAGTTACTATAAAAATTTCGTTTAACCAGGTTCTAGACACTGTTAAAACCCATCTAATAAAATATACTAGTCAAAACAAAATAGGGGCCACTAAGTATTTTTGATGTAGCATAAAAATAATACAATTAATTTGTAGATATATTAATAATTTGCAATATTCCGCTAAACACTCTTACCATGCTATTCAAAATGCAGACTCAATACAATTAATACTCGTAACAATTTTTATTTAGTTAACAGTAAAATAATGTTCTTGCTTATAATTAAGGCTAATGATTATTTAAAATAATGCTTAAAAATAAAAAAATAAATGAACTTAAGGCAAAGTATGTAATTTTTATGAAAAACAAACAATGGAAAGTGACTGTTTTTTTTTTATCTGCACTTATCATAACTTTTAGTAATGGGTATGCCCTCCTCTCTTTGCTATGCACTCGCGAAGCCTGGATTGCATGCTCTCGATCAAATGTCTCACGTTTTCAGCTGGAATCTCTTCCCAGGTAGTTTTTAATGCAATAATCAGCTGCTGCTGGTTGTGGATCTCTTGCTCACTCTCTCTGACCTTTCGTTTCAATTGATCCCACATATGCTCTATCGGATTTAAGTCCGGACTGTTCGCTGGCCACGGTAACACTTGAATATGAGAGTCTTCCAGTACAGACTGGGTTGCTCGAGCTGTGTATGCACGGGCATTGTCTTGCATCAAGATGAACCCAGGACCCACTCGCTGTGCAAATGAGATCACATGGGGTCTGATGACATCCTCGATGTAACTCTGTGCAGTTACGCTACCTTCATTCAGAATGGCGAGCTCAGTTTTGCCGTGTAAGCTAATCCCACCCCAAATCATCGAGTTGGGACCACCGAAACGGTCAACTTCGTGGATACAGTCATCCGTAAATCGCTCGCCAGATCGTCTCCACACCCTAATACGCCGATCGTCACTAAGTAATTTCATTTTGCACTCGTCCGTGAAGAGCACCATGCCCCACTGGTTTATACCCCTGTCCAAACGACAGAACCTTAAACGGTTTGCACGTTGAGCCCTGGTCAAAGGGATTCGAACTACTCGTAGTCTTGATCTTTGCTGATCTTCATGCAAGCGATTTCGGATTGTTTGGTCACTGACACAGGTACCCGTTGTCAGCCGAAGACGAGTTTGTAATTTCCGAGCCGTCATTGTTCGAGTTCGACGGGCACTCAAGCGTATGTATCGGTCCTCTGAAGCAGTTGTAGCCCGAAGTCTCTCCGAACCAGGTCTTCTGGCAACAGTGCCTGTCTCTTGGAAACGATTCCAAGCATTTTGGATAGCTCTGCGAGAAAAACCCAGCTGCAACCCCACTGAACGCTGTAAATGTCCTTCTTGAATGAATGTAATGGCTCTGGTTGCAGTAATCGTGTCCAAATGCCTTCGTACTCTTAGCATTGTTCACTTGAAAAGATAATTGCACAAAAAAATAACGATTCCTTTCTGAAAATCAACGCTAAAATGATTCTAAGCTAAAACAAAAATCCATACAAAACGCCATAAAGAATTCAAATTTTAAGTTTACTGAAAATTATGGCCACCATCTGGTTTCAAATACCACAAGCAAAGAGTTCAGATAATAAAGAGTTCGTAACATCAATATTTTGCTAATTATCAATTAGTTTTGTTAAATAAAACACGTATAAGTTATAAATTAATTAGTGGCCCCTATTTTGTTTTGATTAGTACTCGTATATAAACGCAGTCCATATGTCATTAAAAACTGTCAAACCGGGAGAAATGGTGTCGAAAAAGACCTCATTTCAATAAATATTTTTACCGAGCCGAATTTCTCCAATCGCTTTTCTGTGTAACAAATCCCTGGAAAAATATTCCAAAAATACAATTTTATCAAAATAATAAATAACTTAAATTCATTAATAACTGAAGTAGACATGCAAGCTCTTAAAGAGCCGTTTTTTTCCCGTAGCGCCTTTATATTCCAATATAATTATTTAAAAAAAATGGACGTCTGTTACTGGACCCTCAGGATATGGTGGCACGCACGTGTTCACACGTGGTAGAAAAAGCTTTGAACTTGGTCAACTTTACTTGTCTCTTTGGAGATGTATACAACGTGTAACGTGTAAAGGTGTAACCATTATTTGAATAGGTTATTCGATCAATGGTATAGAACAACTTTTACTACGGAGGCAAACGTAAAATCTCAAAAAAAATCTGCCCTTCCATATATTTCGGCCGAGCAGCATTGCATTTTTCTATGAAACAGTAACATTTTTTTTTCGAGATACAGGTTTTGTTCCATAGTAAAAGTTGTTCTATACCATTGACTGAATAAGCTGTAAAGATTTCTTTAAAAAATTCAACCTTTTAACCCTCCCAAGTATATACATATATATACACGAAATCTGTATGTTTGTTTTTAAAAATATAAAGCATTTCAAACAAATCAAAAATATACACAAACTAAATACTCGAAACAAAAACAAATTATACCTACCAATATCTCGTATGAAAATGCTTAACTGCAGCCCATACTACATGGCAAAAAAAATTTATAATAAAATACCCGCCAATTTAAAATCGGAAGAAAAAGAACACATTTTGTCAAACAATATCAAAAATTATCTAATAAAAAAATGTTACTACTCGGTTAAGGATTTCTTAATAGAATAATTAATGACCCCTTTTAATTGTGTTTTTATTTTTTTATTTTACCCAAATGTTGAATGTAGTAGTAGAATTTATAGTAGTTTATGTTGCATGTAATGTAGTAAATATTTAATTAATCTAAGATAATTTGTTAGCTTTAAGCTGTGTTCCAAATTTGCAACGCCTATAAAATAGGCATCTAAGTCATAAGTACGAACAAACATTTATAAGATCTGTATACACTTAGATTGCAATAAACGTTTGAGTTTGAGTTTGAGTTTGAAGCTCTTCAAATATGGTTACACCTTTGTGTTACACGTTGTATATATAAAATATAAAAATAGTTTTACGGTAAACTAGCGGAGGTCCCTTAGCGTTTTTTGCGTCGATCCCGTTTTTCCCGATCCCGTGGGAATTTCTTTAAATCCCTTCTTCGCGGATGTCTGTGTCATACAAGGAATCTACAGTCCTTGCATTAAGGTTAAACGTCAGTCGCTTAGTGCCAGTGGCGTGCACAGAACTTTTTTCCGGAAAAGCAATCAGAAGGTCAAGTACGACAATAAAAAAAATATGAAAAAATTTAAATAGCACTTTGAAAAAAAAGTTTGTATGAAAATGTTCACTCTGGGAAAGGCAGTGCCTACCCTGGCGTCATACAAACTTTTTTTTTTCAAAGTGTCATTAAAAAATTTTCATATTTTTTTTATTGTTGTACTTGACCTTCTGATTGCTTTTCCGGAAAAAAGTTCTGTGCACGCCACTGCTTAGTGCAAAGTGTATAACTTAACTTTGTTTTTCTTGTTTAGAAGTTAAAAATTGAAAAACCTTTTGGTATGTGGCAATTGACGCCAATAGTTCAGTATTAGTGAAGTTTATAAAACATGAGTTTGAAATTTAATGCACAATTAGTCATGATCTTGTCCAAACATTGTTAAAACAGCATTTTAAGTTGGCTTTGAAAAGATCATGACTAATCTTGCATACAATTTCAAACCCTTGTTTTATAAACCTCACTAATTTTGAACTATTGGCGTCAATTGCCACAATACCAAAACGCTTTTTAATTTTTTATTTCTTAACAAGAAAAACAAAGTTAAGTTATGCACTTTGCGCTAAGCGACTGATGTTTAACCTTAAAAGCCGTTTAATCTGGCCGTTGATAGATCAGTCAGTTTATCAGTCCTCTTGTATTAGGTCCTTACATATGAAATTGCATTTTGTATGAAGAATTTAAAGGAAACTCAATTTTCAGTACTAACATTTTTGCATGGTTTTTAGGAATTACAAATTCTAATTTTGTAATTTCTTATGTGTATGAATGAGACAACATTAAGCTAATAGCAACAATAATTTGATTTTTGAAAAGTGTCAGCTGTAAAAAATTATAACGAATCTTATCATTTGGCATTTAGGACGAACTGTTTTTGAAGATTGAATTTTAGTTACCAAACTGAAAATAAAAACAAAATTTAATACGTAGATGTAAAACAAAAAACAAATAATGGAAATAGCTATTGAATAACAGGAATTATGAGCTCAAGAATCTGTATAATTTCGCCAATTTCATAGGTAAGTACCCAATATATATAAACCTAGTAAAATATATCTGGATCCGTTAACTAATAGTAGAGTTGTAAGGTAATAATCAAACAAATCAACTTTTTGATTTATAATGCAAATTATTATTAGAGTACATTACAAACTTATTACAAACTTACAATCAATCGGAAACAAATTTAAAAGCACAAATATTTTGAAAAAATTCATCGGGCCAGGATTTGAACCTCATGCTCACATGACAGGCGCGCTACCGACTGCGCTACCAAGGCTCGTATCTTGAACGACGAATTTTTGCACCATACCTGTACATTGAATTTTTAGTAACTACTCGATATACCAGCTTGTAATGCACATACTGAACGCTCACGAGGGCGTTATGTGATTTCACGCCTTGCCCATTCTGAACAGAAGCGCTGTCGTCGCCACAATACCTGTTGCATGTTCTCATTAACTAAGATTATATGTTTTTATTGCAAAATCCATCGCTTTTAATACTATAATTATTATTAGAGTGCATTACAAACGTAAATCCCCCTAATATTATAAATGCGAAAGTTTGGATGGATGGAAGGATGTTTGTTACTCCTTCACACCGAAACTAATGAAACGATTAGGCTGAAACTTTGCACAAATGTAGTTCTAGACCTGGAATAGGACATAGGCTACTTTCATCCCATAAAACAGGTCCCATTGGAAGGCAATGGGATGTCAAGTTCCTATAGAAAAGTGATTTACTGTTACTCCTTCACGCCGTTGTATATTAGTGGGATGGGATAGTGAGGATGGGATGGGATAGTGGCATAAGTGGGATGGGATGGGATGGGATTCGATACGACTATACAAGCACTTAATCAACGCGGGCGAAGCCACGGGCAAAAGCTAATATAAATATATAATCTATAATGTAAATATTGTAAATATGATAATTATAACAAAACATTTGCTCAACAAAGAGAAAAGAAGCTGGAATGCACATTCAGGCTAATTGCAGTCGAAGAAACTGGTTACAATAAAAAAAGCTTTCCTAGCTACAATTATTATAATGAAGCATGAATAAGGTTTCAAAGAATGTGCTTTTGTCATTTACGTTTTCTTTAAGAGCCGTTTAGCAGCTGGATTGTGAAAAACCCGCCTTTTTCTGATTAATCGAAACAGAACACTTAAATTCAAAATTCACTCAATATTTATTCAACAAAACCTTATTACCGTTGTTTTGTGTTAACTATCATCGCAAAATTTGCATTGGCTTCTGTGAATTAGAATTTAAAGTTTTATTAATTTTAAAAATGCTTATTTACAGAAACCAATCGAAATTTTGCGATGAGAGTTTACACAATACATACCTACCCAAATAATAAGGTTTTGTTGAATAACTATTGAGCAAATTTTGAATTTAACTGCTGTTTCCATTTAATAGAAATAAGCACGTTTTTCACAATCCGTCTGCTAAATGGCTCGCAACGCTTGTCTTGAGACTTTACTGACAGGATTTCAAATTAAAAGAAAATCTGAGCAACTTTTTTTAACTACTTAGAAGCAAGTAAGAGAAGTGTGTACACTGAAAACAAATTTTATTTTATCGTATTCTTGGTATCTGGGGTGCAATGTTCAAGGGCGTAGCCAGGATTTTGCCAGGGGGGGGCGCAGCCAAGGGAAAACTGCATGCTACATACAAAAATATAACATTTTAATGAATCTTTTATTAACTGAAGAGTACCAAAATTAAATAAGTTTAAATGAGCAATCATATAATAGTATTTTGTGCTACTGTAACATAATGGGAGACATTGCGACACGAGTGCTTCTTTATGAAACGAACGGAGTTTCGTAATAGTTTTGCACGAGTGTCCCAATGTCTAATTATGTTCAGTTGCACACAATACTTTATCTACGACCATCAAAAACAATTTCACGATAAATGAGAAAAAGAACCTCGTCATGATATGTCATGATACCTGAGCCTAGACCAATTAGAAGCGAGAAGGTAAAGAGGGCGTGGCCTAAGAAATTAAGACAGACGTTTTCGCTTGTGATTGGTTGTCTAGCGGTGTTATAATAAATTTGGCTAAGCACGGCGCAGAATTGCGGTGATATAGGTAATGTAATATTTAAACATCAGTCAAATAATGTAGGTACTTATGAAACTAATGATGTTGTAATTGTTATTGCAGTGTAGGAGTAGATAATAGCTATTTGTGTTACAAGGGGCCCAAGTAATATTTTGTACGTCGAGGGCGTTATTTTGAATTCAGAGCAAAGCGAAGGATTCTAACGTAGCGAGGAATTCAATATACGCCACGCGAGAACAAAATATGTGGGTCCCGAGTGATACACACTATTTTCGTCACTAAAAAAAGTTACAAATACCTGGTATATTGTGGTAATAATTGTTGCACCACATGTACATTTACTATGTTTTCAGGAGTTAGTACAAACAACACTATCACTACACAAACTGATTTTTGATTATTATTTGCAATAGCGAGAACCAGCGTGAAAATTTTTGAGAAAAAAGAAATGAACGGAAAGAAGAATACACATATAATCTTTTTTTAAGTGCGCATTGGCGCCAAGCCATTGGCCAGTATATTATTCATAAATTATGCTTTCGACCTCTTTGGTTAAATTAATCTATCAGAAACATGAATGTAGACCAATCAGAAGAGAGAAAGCGCATACTCCCATGGGAATAAAATTGACTTTGGATCCCGCTATCCTCTATTGTCGTTTTTCAAAGCTTGGAGGGGGGGGGGGGGACAGCTGTCCATCTCCAACCTGGCTACGCCCATGACAATGTTACTCAAGAAGACACATTAACAGGCCTAATGATATTTGTTTTGTGGCCATTTCCCGGACAAAGGGTCTGGAAGAGCATTGTCCGAGCATTTGTCGACTCTCAAGTTGTGTATTCAGGAACGCTATCTTCGAGGAGAGACTGCTCAAGAGCTCGATTCTCATCACACAGTAATTTCCTGGGCCATTAGACCTAGATATACAAAGGAGGTAAACATATTAATTTTCGATCGATTTAATGCTTCGGATTACGAGTATTTTCAAGTAAATGACCATGTTATTATTACAACAAAATGTTAGTAAGTGAGTAAATAATTGAATTTATCAGGTTTTCAGCGAATGAATGATTTGTTAATGTAAAAATGTTGATGAAGAGTTATAATTATTGTTAATAATTAATGTATTATTGTCAATTAAGTATAATAACGTATTTATTATTATGATATTGCTGTTATTATTACAAGCAATGAGTGAAAAAAGGAGTTGTAATGACGATTGTAATAAATCGTATGACAATTTTGGCAGCCATTTTCCAGTCGGTGGCGGTGGTTGGTTCGCTAGTAAAAATTGGAATTAAAAGCGGTTTCGCAGCCGGATTGTGAAAAACCCGCCTTTTACTAATTAATCGAAACAGAACACTAAAATTCATTAGTTATTCAATAAAACCTTATTACCTGCAAAGTTTCCGTTGGTTTCTGTAAATTAGAATTTAAAAATTTTTAGAAAATCTATTTTACACAAACTACTGGAAACTTTGCGATAGCAGCATACACAACACATAGGTAATGAGGTTTTGTTGAATAATTATTGAGTGAATTTTGAATTTAAGTTGTCTGTTTCAATTAATCAGAAAAAGGCGGGTTTTTCACAATCCGGCTGCGATATGCGCTCTTAATAGAAGTACGAAAAAAACAGTAGCCTGTTTTCTAAGCTCGCTTGAATAAAACCTTTCATGTTCTGTTTTAGAGAAAAAGTGTCGGTTTCTCTCTTAAAAAGTATCTTTTTCTTAGCTTTGAGTACGGAACCCTAAAAACAAAATTTACGCGATGGGTTCTATCAATTTATCGGTACGAACATATTATATTCTGTTCGTTTCGTATTTCACTTGAATGAATAAACAAGCAAATTTGATTGTCTTTGTGTTCACCTGAAGATGACGATATATGAATTGAAATGAAATGAAATGTGAAGTATGAAATATATTTATATTTGTAATGTAGGTATAACATACACTTATTACAGGTCGGTTTTAATGTAATGTAAGTAAATAAATAATCTATGTGTATAGGTATTTATGTAATAAATAATAATAAATAATAATATGTAATAAATAATAATATAATAAACAGGGAAATAATAAAGGTTGGGTTTACTTAAATTTAACCAAAATATAAACTTAAAATTAAATAAAAATATAGGAATAAGGAATAAATAATATTATAAATATATGCAGTACAAATAATAAATATCTAACTCCGCCCATTCGAATAGTCTTGCTAAGAAGAAGGGCAAGAAACTTAGCAAGATCATGTCTTTTTTCATAGTATTAGATATAACAACTAAATGTGAAAAGTAAGCTTATACTTTAATTGAATAAAGAGATAAAAAATACAAGACAGGCGAAAATTATGTTATGAAGGCCAAAAAATATATAAAACGTGCAACAGAAAGGTGTAACCATATTCGAAGAGCTTATTCAGTCAATGGTATAGAATAACTTTTACTATGGAGCAAACCCCGAAATCTCAAAAAAAAAAATCCCTTCCATACATTTCGGCCGAGCGGCATTGCATTTTTCTATGAAACAGTAAAAATTTTTTTTCGAGATACTGGTTTTGTTCCATAGTAAAAGTTGTTCCGTACCATTGACTGAATAAGCTCTTCAAATATGGTTACACCTTTCTGTTAAACGTTGTATAATAAAAATAATCCCTTGGCTACCTGTCCCATATAGTCTATCTGCTTTTACAGTCATTTCATCTATTAACTAATTAACTTTAATTCTAGATAAATCAATGATATCTGTTTTGTGGAACAACATTTCTTTTCAAATAATGCCGAATGCCTATGAAATTACCGAAGATTTCTTACAGATTCATGGGTTCATAATTTCTGTAATTCAATATCTATTTCCATTGTTTGCTTTTTGTTTGAAAGTTGATTTTAAGGTTTTACATCTACGTATTAAATTTTGTTTTTATTGTCAGTTTGATAACCAAAATTTATTTTTCAAAAACAGTTCGTCCTAAATTCCATCCGTTTCCATTATAAGATTCGTAATAATTTTTTACAGCACACGCTTTACAAACATTAAATTAATCTTGCTGTTAGCCATTTGTACACAAAAGAAATTATTATTGTAAAATTTGGAAATGTCATTCCTAAAAAAAATGCAAAAATGTTAGTACTGAAAATTGAGTTTCCTGATATTAATTCGTAATAATTTTTTACAGCACACGCTTTACAAACATGAAATTAATCTTGCTGTTAGCCATTTGTACACAAAAGAAATTATTATTGCAAAATTTGGAAATGTCATTCCTAAAAAAAATGCAAAAATGTTAGTACTGAAAATTGAGATTCCTGATATTATTGAAATGAAATGAAATATAATAATGACCATATTACATTTTATAAATTTATAGGTAGGTACTAAGAACAAAATATATAGGAAGGTAGACAAAATATGCAACTTGCGGGGATTATAATAGACTAGCTTTTGCCCGCGGCTTCGCCCGCGTTGATTAAGTCGATCGAATCCCATCCCATCCCATCGCATCCCATCCCATCCCATCCCATCCCATCCCAACAATGCCACTATACCATCCCATCCCATCCTCACTATCCCATCCCACTAATATTCGACGGCGTGAAGGAGTAACAGTACATCACTTTTCTATAGGAACATGACACCCCATTGCCTTCCAATGGGAACTGATTCATGGGATAAAAAGTAGCCTATGTCCTATTCCAGGTCTAGAACTACATTTGTGCAAAGTTTCAGCCTAATCGTTTCAGTAGTTTCGGCGCGAAGGAGAAACAAACATCCATCCACCCATCCATCCATCCAAACTTTTGCATTTATAATATTAGTGGGATGTACAACTTGTAATAGAAAGGTGGTGGTGTGGTGTGGTGGTTATTCAGTCAGTGGTATAGAACAACTTTTACTATGGAGCCAAACCTGAAATCACGCAAAAAAAATTTACTGTCTCATAGAAAAATGTAATGCTATGAAATGTATAGAATGGCAGATATTTTTCGAGATTTCATGTTTGGTTTCGTAGTAAAAGTAACATTAACTACCCGACCAAACTGTATGAAACAAGAGTTTTTTTTCTCTATTTCTCAATTTTTCTTTTACGGAAAGCTGTTTGAACGGACGAGTACTATTGCCAGTTTTTGGCTTCCACAACTTCATCTTAACACCCTGTAACATCATAGCAATATCAATGCGACAAAAAACAAGCCGTTAAAATGGTAGCGCCTGACAAAGATTTCAGCAGAAGATTTCAGGGAACCCTAATTTTCTTTTTTTTGTTTCTTTTTTAGAGTATGTACTACAAATCTGAAACTTGTATGTATTACCGTCTTTAAAAAAGAACTGAAAAAAATAATGTTAAAACATCTACTTTTTCAGTTTTTTTTCTATGGGGACCCCCTTTGACTTTCAAATTTTTATTTCGAGTACCTAAAAGGTACAAAAGGAACCTTTAATTCTTATCTTCCGTCCGTGTGTCACAGCCTCATAACTTTAGCACCGTTAAAGATAAAGTCATGAAATTTGGCACAAAAATAGCATTAGTTTGCCCACATATCACGGTGTAAAAAACAACATGAAAAATTTGAAAGTGTTCAAAATATTTCCAAAACAAAAGTGACAAAATAAAAATATAAATATTATCCTAAAAATTCAATATGGTTATCAAATTGTAGATTTAAAAAGTAAATTGTAAACATTTTAAATATTTAATATATTTACTGGCACTGGTTTCAAGAAATCTTTAAAAAACCACAAAAATATGTATGTTTCCTCCCTTATCTTTGAAACTGGTAGACCAAAATATATGAAAAAAAAATTACAAGTATAGATCATAACTAGACATTATTTTAAAATTTTCAAAAAGAAAATTTTAAAGTCACATACATTTTTCAATGACAGCTACTTTTTGGGGCACTTTTGGGTGTCAGACTCCCTTAACTTTCTAATTTTCGGAGTTAATGCTGGGCTCTTTTTTGAGCTCTTCTTTTTTTCATTGATTCTCAATGCTGATGAATGTATCTGAGGGTCTAGGGAACACGTGAAAAAAGAAATTTTATAAATTGGTGCTGTCCATCTTACTTTTCCACATTTTCCGGCTTATTTACTGGATTATACGTATTTTCAATGCTCTTTACTTTTTTTGTAATTTTTTACACCTTTTAATTTCTACTGACATGATCCAATTAATGCAACCAACTTTACCGTGGTCTGCCAAGCCGCTAGCCGAGGGCCACAAGTTTGGCTTAAGGGTCGGCGTTCCGAGATTCGGGGTTCGGGGTTATGGCTTTTCAAGACGGTAAAACTTAAAATTTCTGAACAAAATAAATACCACTTGTTACCTTATAAGTTGAAGTGCAGGTTCATTAAAAAAAATCACGGCACTAATGTATAGTAACTTCAGAAAAAAACCAGGAATTTCAAGAAAATCTCTTGAATAGCATTGCGGCGCTACGGGTGTAACCTGAACTTGACAATCCTGTTTTTTTTCTGAAGTTAATAAACATTAATGCCAAGATTTTTTTTAATGAACCTGTACTTCACATTGTAAGGTAACAAGTAGTATTTATTTTGTTCAGAAATTAACATTTTACTATGTTAAAAAGCCATAATCCCGAATCCTGGTTTGTCCAATCTCGGAACTCCGACCCTTAACAACAATATGTGACAAGGACAAGGTTGAGCCTAGAGCATGAACAACGCCAGACTTTCGAGGTTTCGTTTGAAGAAATTCAAACTCTCCTAATACCTATTGAAAAAAATATGTATGATTTGTTTATTACTAAATGAATTCAGATACATACTTTCGTCTAAAAAATATGTATTTGAACCATATTTCTAGTGAGTGATTTCTAGCTGGTAATGAACTCTAATAATAATTAGAGAATTCAATGCGATGAATTTCGCAATAAAAAACTTATACTAGTTAATGAGAACTGTGAATTTCTTAACCGTCTGATGCAAAAGGTATTGTAGCGACGACAGCGCCTTCTGTTCAGAATGAGCAAGGCGTGAAATCACATAATGCCCTCGTGAGCGTTCAGTATGTGCATTACATTAATATGGTGGAAAAATTCGTCGTTCTTAATACGAACCTCGATATCGCAGTCAGTAGCGCGCCTGTCATGTAAGCAGGAGGTTGCAGGTTCAAATCCATATCCGAGCAATTTAAAAAAAAAACATTTGTGCTTTTAAATTTGTTTCTTAGTGATTTCTAGCTGGTAATGCATTCTGATAATAATTAGCATATTTTTATGGTTTTAAAATGTTCCTTACACGATAACGGGATTAACTTGTCAGTAGATATATAATAAAACAAACAAGGTGGTAGAGCTGATGCCGGGCTCGACTGTGGAGGTACCACCATCTTACTTGGAGACCCCTTCGAAGTAATTCGGGGGAGAGTAAGAGGACAGCTCACAAGCTTAAAACCAGGAGGTCCACCATACCTGGGACCGATGGATGGCGGTATATCCATCCCTAATGGCTGGGCCTTGTATAGAACAGACTGGTGATGGGCAGCGGCATCACTGGTGCGAGGGTTCCGGCACCGCGCTCACCAACTCGCCTGCCCAGCGTGTGTAAGTATGGGCAATTCTTCAAGCATGACCGCCGGGAGTAGCAAAGTCCAGCAGTGGACGAACTAGGCTGATCGATGGACATATAATAAAAGAGTAACCCGGTGTTTCTCTACATTGAAGAAATCTGGGCATCAGGTTCGTGTGTGGTTTGCGCAAATATGAACACGTTTCATACTACCGCACAGAACTTAAGTGGCTATCCATTCAGCAGCGCCGAATTTTCCATTTATTGTGTTGCCTTTTCAATGTCCTCTAAAGTTCAACAGCTCCGGATTATCTTCGTGAGCGCCTTAACTTCCTGTTTAGCAGAGATAACCATAAATCTCTCAGGTCGCACACAGTCACATTCCTTAAAACGCCTTCTCACAGTACCGGAGCTTTCGGAAATTCATTCACAGTTAAAGCCATTGGGCTGTGGAATGCTCTCCCGCATACAATTAGAAAATGTCGCACTATCTCCTCTTTCAAACAGAAACTGAAAGAGCACTATTCTGCAAATCCTCAAACTATCCAAATTTATGTATAATTATTTATTACTTACGGTGTTGTTATGTATCCTTATGTATTAAGATATAATAAATAAATAAATATATATATATATATATCTATATATGATATGTATATATATAGCCACGTATATTAAAGTTATCTATATATGTAGAAAGTTTAGGTTATGTAATTTAGTTTATCTATATGTATATCATTTATTAGTATTTAGTTTTAAAGATACTTTATTCTTATTAAAGACAATATGTCACTTACATAAGAAGAAATCTTAATTATTTACAATTAAAGTTAGATCGTCGTCCATCCGCCACAGACCATAAATGAAAATATCATGAGGTATGTACTCATAGATATCATAATAATATTATTCTAATACACAGAGATAGGTTTCTTTAATAAAGTCCACAGTTCACTATTGATTATAACCACCTCCCTAACATAAGTTAATATACATCGTGTCCAATAAGTTTGGATACACTTTAAAAGTGCCATTAAATAAATAAATCGACAGATTTCTTAGTAAAATGTATTATATTTTTAAAGTACCATAAATATGCCTAATATTTACAGTAAATGTTTTGGAATGACTACTACTACTAGCTTCAAACGTTTTTCAAACCCGTCGCACGCAGCACGCACCGTTTCCATTGGTATTTCATACCAAATCTTCTGAATAACTTTTTTGAAATGGTCCATATTTGTGATTTTGTAGTCGTTCAGTTTTGATAGCATGAACGACCATACAAAATAATCCAATACGTTCAAGTCTGGTGAGCTGGGAGGCCACTCAGTTTTCTTTAAGAAATTGGTCAAATTCGCCTCGCACCACTCTTGAACTGCTTTCGCCGTGTGCGATGGGACTCCATCTTGTTGAAGGATGGAATAATCATCTCCATACAATCTTTTCAAGCTTGGCTCAACAATTTTCTCCAATACTTCCGATTTATAATACTGAGCTTTGATTTTAACTCCTTTATCAATGAATATCAAAGGAAGTTTGCCTCTTTTGCAAACTGCTCCCCATACCATCACCGACGGCGCAATCTGGAACCTTGGGACACTCCTCTCACTCTCCGGGATGTCCTTTAACCTTGCTGCCCACAAGCGGTCATTTTGCGAGTTGTGAGGTTGTTCTAAAACGAAAAGTTTCTCGTCAGAAAAAACAAACTCGTCCCTTGCGTGCCAAGCAAGTAACAATTTCGATCGATCTAATCTCTTTTTCTTGGTCGCTTCGGAAATACCATGGACTTTGCGTTTTTTGTAAGCATGACACCCGAGGTCTACTTTCAATATAGTGTGCGCCGATCCTCTGGATATCTTCAAATCTGCAGCAAGTTTTCGCACAGAGCGATGATGTTTTCGCCGAATTCGTTCTCTTACCACTTTCAATACGCTAGCTGTCCTTACTGAACGTGGTCGGCCAGATCTTCCTATCCTCCAACGAGGATGTTTCCTTGTAACGTTTGATAGTAGTGTAAACAAAATTACGTTTTATCCCGAAGACTTTTTACGCCCTAATAATCGCACCTGGACTGTCGCCTTTGAGAAATTTCGTAACAACCGCGTCACGTAAGTGCTTCATATTGGATTAAATCAATACTAGAAATATTTGGCCTTTTATACTTTTGTTGTTTATTTATGACAATATATGACATCAAATTTCAAATATTTCAACATTCTAAATATAAATACGTTATGGTGATGAATGAAAAAAGATTTGTATTCGAACTTATTGGACACGGGTTATTAGTTATTTAATAGTAGTTTATGCTACAAGGGCGCAAAGGAATAAATCACGAGCGTAGCGAGTGTTTTAAACGTAACCGAGTAATTTATTGCTCTTACGCCCGTGTATCATACTACGTTTTTCAATGCATAGTGTGAGGAAATAAAACAAATATAATCTTGTGAACTTTAAATTATGATTGGCTCAAAAGGACTGTATCCAGAGTCGTTAAACAGTGGAAAAAAAGTATAACATTTATGGTTCACAGGAAAGGCTGCAAGTTAGCCAACCATTGTGAATAATTAAAAAAAAATAATAATAAAGACCTAGGGCAAAATAATCGACTTTCTGTTCGGTTTTGATGCATAAAAAGTGGGCCTTTACGAGCACTTGCATTGAAAAATATATTTTGCTCATTTACGCTTGAAATTATTAAAAAGTTCGATATTTTTTTAATTTCTAAAGGTAAGTTGTTAAAAAGTTGCGCTCCTTCGTAAGTAAACATTCGTTTGCCATAATTTGTTTAATAATACTAGATATAGTGCGCGCCAATCTTTTAGTCGCCTCTGAGTGAGTTACGAGTGCAAGCTTGCGCAGGTACAGTCAAGGAAACAATAATATCAACGCTTGATTATTAAATGTTTACTATAAGTGGGAAGGTGTACTTGTTGTACCTAGCTATTTATTTATTATTTTAGTACAATCTTAAGTATATAAAACGCATTAATATTAAAAATAAGTAAATGTATAATGTACAAATATAGGCAAATACGTTGTTACTTTATCTAGAGAGGTGAGACACCATCTATAAAAACTGGTTCCCTAATTGAAGAAGGAAGATTTTCGTCCAAATCACTATCGTCTGTAGAATTTTGGTCCTCCTCATTATCGTCGTCGGGTTCATTGTCATTGTCACTGACTTCAATAATTATTTTAATACACCATTTTCCTACATTGTCACCTTAAAACGCTATAACATCCGCGAGGCATAACAACAACAATAAACTTTAACAAAACTTTAACAAAAATAAATCAACAAAACAACAAATAAAGGCAACAGAAACAATAAACTATAACAAACAGATTCAACGATTAACTTAATGAATCATGGAATTTTTTCCTCGTAGGTACTTTTCATGCAACGCGCGCGTGTGTAGTGTACGGACGTAGCACTAACACTAACGCATAGTGTTGGTTGACACCTGCTGAACGGCGGGCGGGGGGTGTGGTGCGGCACGCAGGCGGGTGTGCTCCGCGCCCTCGCTTCTGTAACGTCCCCCTGACACCGTAAAACGGCTAATGCGTCGATTCTCGGGGCTAGCTTCAGAGGCGACTAAAAGATTGGCGCGCACTTGTACATACATACTGGTAAACAGTAGTTTTGTTTTATGAAGTTTCATACTTGATTTTGTATGATTCTGCCACGCTGATCCCAAATCTGTTGTCAGTTTTTCTCTAGCAGCTCTAGTTTTTGAAATATTAACATATTACATTTTTAGCGAAAAATACTCGAATTATAAAATGAAAAAAATTGTTTCTCTAACCTTACATGAAAAAAACTTTTTTTTGTAAGATTTTCTCGCATAAATCGAAATTTCAGCCTTGTTTTGAATGCTCCAGCAGTAATCAGCCATCATATTTGCATTCCAACGACCCTGGTATCGCTTTTCCATCGTGCGAATGTCCTGATGAAAGCGTTTTCCTTGTTCTTCGCTTAAAACGCCTAAATTTTCTGGGAA
Organism: Ypsolopha sequella; assembly: GCA_934047225.1. Classification (NCBI taxonomy): domain Eukaryota; kingdom Metazoa; phylum Arthropoda; class Insecta; order Lepidoptera; family Ypsolophidae; genus Ypsolopha; species Ypsolopha sequella. Next base: position 20,299,981 of record OW203996.1, read on the forward strand.
GCGATCTAAATGGCTGAAGAAAAAGTGCATCTTGATGCTCATGTTACATCCTAGTCTTTGAAAGTGCAACATGAGCTGCTCAATGTGTTGAATGTAGTCTGGAGACTTTTTATTTCCTAAGAAATTTTGCACAACCCAAACAAATTCAATCCATGTAGATTACTCTTTATCTGTCATACAGTCAGAAAAATTTTGATCCTTTATTAGTTCCCTGATTTGAGGACCGTCAAAAATACCAGCTTTCATTTTTTCTGTGCTCAATTTCAGGAATATTTTACTGATATATTTAAAACATTCCCCATCCTTGTTGAGAGCTTTTATAAATTGTTTTATCAGACCTAATTTTATATGGATAGGGGGTAATATAATGCGGTCTCTGGCTACTAGAGGTACATTTATCACATTCATACTACCTGGCACTAAATCCACTCTCGAAGGCCAAACTTTTTTAGTCCAGTGTTCTGTTTTGGCTCGGCTACCTCACAAGCACATAAAACAGGGGTATTTGGTATATCCTCCTTGCTGACCCAAAAGAAAATTGACCATTTTAATATCAAAGCATATCAGCCAGTTATGTTCTATGTATTTTATTTCCTCCATAACCAAGGGGATATTCCTCTTGAACTTTTGTTGAAATTTGGGATCCATGGCTTACTAAACACTTGTAATGGCGTCCCAAAGAAGTCCAATTAGGCCTTTTTTATAAAGTCAGACGCACTTAAACGACATTCTCGAAACATATATTCACCACAAACAGCACAAAAACTATTTAGATCGTTTAAGCAAGTTCTTCTTAATCTAGACATATCGATTTATTTATGAAATTTAAAAAAAATTTGCACTAAAAAAAATTATTAGTAAGTCGCGTAACGAAATTTTAAGAAGTACCTGTATCACAAAAACTAGAGCTGCTAGAAAAAAACTGAGGGTAGATATGAAATCAGCAAACACAAATTACTAAGAAACAGTTTAGAAACTACATAAAACAAAAAAAAAGTTGAATTTTGTTTACCAGTATTTATAATCTCGTGGAGCCTTTAGACACTTGCCTGTGTTGGATAAATGAGATTGATGTGTGTATTGATTTTCCTAACGAGGATGCAGGGGCAGTAAGTATATAGTTGTTTTAGGTTCATGATGTTGGTTTGTTTGTATATTGTAGTTGTTGGTGTTAAGTAGTAGTTAAGTATGTAGTTAGTTAAGTTTAGCCGTTCAGTACACATATGGTTACCAATTTTTTTTAAAGCAATCCCATACTCATTCGATTTGCTATAAAAAAATCTCCTAGAGAGATAAGCTCGCCGATGTACTAAAATTTAAAATTTATATATTCTAAGTTTATATTACCTTTTTTTGTGTATAGTAAAGAAAAAGAGAGAAAAGTAATGGAAGTAGAAAGGGGTGACTAAAAAAGAATTAGAGAACACAAATCAGCGATTTTTAAATTATTTTCTGTTTGTCTGGCTGTTTGTTTGTTCGCATACATCTCCGAAACTACTGAACGTTCTGAAATACGACCTTTGTGACGAAAATTCTTTCGCGCATTATAATAAATGAATGAATGAATGAATGAATGAATATGTTTATTTATTTCAAAGATAACTTAATCTAAATACATCACAAAACCAAATAGAAATTTGGTTTGTCTGTGGGGAGGGAGTCACACTTCTTTTTTTATAAGTAGGTAGGTACTTTAATAGTAAATAATGAAATGCTATTTTATTCTGTCAATGTTTTAATTTTTTGTAAAAGGTAAGTTTTATATAACTTCGCGAAGTTATTTTAATTTTGTTCAGATCTTATATGAATAGGCATTTCATTATATAACATTGGAATTTTGCGCTTTAACATTCTGCCGCCAAAATAGTTATTCACTTTTACAGTTTCATATACACCTTGAGATTTGCAAACTTGAAAAACCTGCCTTTATCTTTAGACGCAGTTTAAACAAACTTACGTAAAAAATAGAGGTGCTTCTTTTTTGTGTATTTCATTAAATACACGGAAAATTTTTATTAAATTTCTGGTATATGCATTTTGACTATATAATCTAGGGTTTTGAAATCGGAAAACATGTTGGGATAAATTTTCCTCGATAGAAATAATTGTTGAAATGAGGTGTTTGACACACTTTTTCTCCTCGTTTGACGAATACATAAAACATAAAAAGTATTTATTTTCAAACACAAAGTCACAATTGTTTTAAAGCAACTGGCTCCCAAAAATAGGAATAATAGGAACCATATACAGAACTAAAACATATTTTATTAGGTGTGTTTCAACAATATCTAGAGATTTCATATTTGAAATTTTGCTAGCTATTTTAGTTTTTTTATAAAAATTATAAAACTAACATTTTTTGCTTTCGCCCTGAATCCGCCCCTCTCGCACTGAGCGTGTTTTCGCTTGGAGGGACTGTGACAAAAATAAATTTCGCATAGCCTCTTAACAATGCTACCTGATGCATGTTCATGAACTATGTCAATGCAGTAACTATCGTACCTTTGTATGCAAAGTTTTAAACGTTAGTAAGTTTATAAAGTTCTAAGTGCTTGCTAATTGCCTCCCATTCGCTGTAAGTTTCGTTATTATAACCGTTGAGATGCACTAAACGATCTGATTTCCTTGTTTATCCGTTGTATATCTAAAGAGCTTTACTTAAACCTGTTTTTACTAAGGAAGTGCATGTATTCTGTTGATGATGTGGTGATTTGTGAGAAAAATAGTGATGTAGTGATGTTTAAACGATAAAAGTACAATAGTTTTATTGTGTGACATTTTTTGTTCATTTTCAATCCATCATGAAGATATTTCTAGAAGTAGTCATTATTATTAACGTACCATTATTAAATGGTACGTTAATTTAGCTGCAAAACAATAGAAGTTCCAAGTTCCTAAAAATGGCTATTGTTTTTTATGTGTTTTAATCATAGTTGTGTTAATTTTTGTTTATTGTTTTAAGTATCCTTATGGATGAACAGGCAGTGACAGAATAACAGCGTCCCTTTGCTTCTGGCTTAAGGGACAAAAGCTGAGTCACCGACCTTTTCAACAGAACGTGTCTAATCCTAAATAGTCTTTAAGTATTATGTGTTTTGTGTTGTGTTCTGTTGAATAAAAATCTTTTTATTTATTTATTTTATTTTGTTACAAAATTTCTCAGTGGCGAGCGCCTGTCCAGGTCGTTGAATCGTTCAGAATCGAACGTTATTTAGTTTATAATAGTAGTTTATGCTACAAGGGCGAAAACGAATAAATCACGAGGACGATTTAAAACACGAGCGCAGCGAGTGTTCTAAACGTAACCGAGTAATTTATTGCTCTTACACCCGTGTATCATACTTCGTTTTTCAATGCATAGTGTGAGGAAATAAAACAAATATAATCTTGTGGACTTTAAATTATGATTGGCTCAAAAGGACTGTATCCAGAGCCGTTAAACAGTGGAAAAAATATAACATTTATGGCACACAGGAAAGGTTGCAGGTTAGCCAACATCTCGTAAATAAATAAAAAAAATAAAAAAATAAAGTAAGGGCAAAATAATCAACTTTTTGTTCGGTTTTGATGCATAAAAAGTGGGCCTTTACGAGCAATTGCATTGAAAAACAATTAAAATACTTTTCTACATTGGAGAACCGAAAAACATCCGGCCAGCCGCGTTCAGCGATAACAGAACAATGTGGTGAAAAATTGAAAATCGAAGGAAACGAACTTGGTTCAAAAATTAACAGCCGATTTGAATATTTCTAGGGAATCCACACAATATTTTTGTCACTGTCATGAGTATCTTTCATAATTCATTTTATTTCTTGGGTATTTATTTATATAGTCTATTTTATTTTATGATATATATATATATATAAGGTCTTTCACTTTAAATTGAAAGTAATTTAGGAAGTAATTCAGTATCGTTAATCACGTTCCACTGCAAATCACTTTTTTTTGCGCGAACTTAGTTTTCACTTCTCAATACAAAGTGGTCCGATCAGCTGACTCAGTTTGTATGGACAAGTGAAGAAAAAGTTCGCGCAAAAAATGTACTTTGCAGTGGAATGTGATGTATTAACGATACTGCATCACCTCCTAAATTACTTTCAATTTAAATTGAAAGACCTTATATATATACATATATATATATATATTTATAATGTTTTTATTAGTATATTGTACATATATTTGTGTAGGTATATTGTACAGTAGGTTAATTTTACATTAATAGTACCTTATTATATTTAATAAATTATTATTATTATATATTCTTTAATATTTGTACCTACACGTATGTATGTCTACTTTTATATGAATTTTATTCTACTATCCCCAGAGGTAGACTGGAAGAAATCTCTTTACAGAGATAAGTTTGCCTTTGTACATGTCAATTTGTTTATTATAATGTTTGTAAATGTTTATTTTCTGTGTACAATAAAGAATAGGAATATTTTGAGAGTTCACCTTGGGCAACTTACAAAACACATAAGGTTTATGGCGTTTCGCAAGCGTCTTAAGAGGATGGCATACCCTAGCAACTTTTTTTATTACCCGTCCAGCACAATAAGTCTAATGGCAAAGACCTTATTTGCTTTTCATAGAGGCGATTATATGTTGGCTCTTTGGCTTCTTGTTCTTGGACGCGTAATACTAGTGATTATGCAGCGAAACAACAAATTGGTGTGTTTTTAGCTTATACTGAAATATTTTGCAGGGAAAAAATATTGGATTTGGATAACATCCCTTCATATTTCTATTGCCTATTTCATAAAAAAAAATCAAGTTGATCTCTTAACCGCGTCTTTGAAACGAACGTTTTAAAACCAAAAAAAAAGAGGGCAGAAAACATTTTTTTTTTGACAAAAGTATAAATCTTAAAACATTGTTTATATGTGGAATCCTTAGATAGAAGATCGATAAATCAAATATATTTTCTTCAATAAAAGGAGAGACCTAGTTTCTTCCAATGAACCTTTGAAAACCTGGTGTTGTTGATGTTCTAGCGTCAGGTGTCCCTGACGAGAAACTCTTTCTTTGATAATAATTTATGCTACAAGGCCGAAAAGGAATAAATTTCGAGGACGATTTAAACACGAGCGTAGCGAGTGTTTCAAACGTAACCGAGTAATTTATTGCTCTTACGCCCGTGTATCATACTACGTTTTTCAATGCATAGTGTGAGGAAATAAAACAAATATAATCTTGTGAAATGATCTTGTGAACTTTCAATTATGATTGGCTCAAAAGGACTGTATCCAGAGCCGTTAAATAGTGGAAAAAAAAGTACAACATTTATGGTACATAGGAAAGGCTGGAGGTTAGCCAACCATTGTAAATAAATAAAAAAAAAAATAATAAAGCCCTAGAGCAAAATAATCGACTTTCTGTTCGGTTTTGATGCATAAAAAGTGGGCATTTACGAGCACTTGCCTTGAAAAAGAGCTTTCCCTTAATGCTTAAGGCGATTACCATCGCCAAATTAGCAGCTTGATGTTTGTCACTACAAATATCAACGGTAACGACATTGAAATAACGTTCATATCAGCGCGCAATGCATAGTGGCTGTTACGACGCTCGCTGCGTCCTTGAAAGAGCGAAATAGGAGAAAATTATACTTTTCACTTGGACGTGATTACTCGATTGAATAATCTTATGTTATGTTTATAGCTATAAAGTTTATCTATTTATCAAAGCATAGATGAATTCAATCGGCCAAGCCACTCAGGAGCAGTAGGGAATTTGAGGTCAAAAAACACCATTCAGTAAAAAAAAAAATCATTTAGAAGTTTTGGTGGTATGAAAAAGAAAAATGATGCATTTGTTGTCTAAGAGTTGATTATTCATAATACATTTTTTCATTATTTTTGGTTTGGCCATAAACGAGGAGTAGGCTTTAGAAAGTACCCATTTGGCAATAGTAAGGCCCTTAAGGTGATATACCGTGCTAGCAAAGGTCCCCGTTACTCCAGGCAGAAAGACCCGCAGTGCGAAAGGGACGGACTCGGGGAAAATTGACAAAAAGTCGGTTTTAAATTAATGCAAAATTAACTAAAATAGCTACAAAAAATTCCATAACCAGTAATTTAGGTGTAGTTAAAACTAGAGATGAAACGGATATCCGATTACTATCCGGTATCCGGCCTATCCGGCCATATTTTTGGTATCCGGTATCCGGCCGGATAGTAGTCAGTATCCGGCCGGATACTTAACTCAACATACAAAAAGTCGTTTAAATCACAAAATAGTTGTATCAATGATTGAATAATCTAAATTCTAATACATAAAGTGAATAAGAATTGAGCTATGGTATATAAAGACAAGCTTTACATCAATTTTTGGGAATAAACGTTAATGCTTTTCTTCATACATTACACCAGCTTCTTTTGCTCTCACAATGTACCGAATGTAACTCAACATGTATTTTTAATAAAAACACATGGTCATAGTGAAACCATACTAAACAACTTTTCCAAAGAAACATACTTGTGGAAATGAAAAAATATTTTCATGTTTCCATACTCATTTTGAAAACCTACTTTAAATTTTGAAAGGGCACTGGGCGGGCAGGTTCAATTTTGTTTTTTTAATATGTTACTTTGGAAAATTTGTTCAGTATGAACAGTATATTACGCGGTTACATTTAAAGATACCTGTCCATTTATATACAGTATACACCACTCCAAGGAGACAAAAGATACATATTTACAAATTTTGTTAGGATCGGAAATTGTTTCGCGTTTGCAAACCAGCATTTGTATGATTGTGATACGATCATTTAGAAATGATCTTCATTTAAAAAATGCAAGAATAATCTCGCCCACTTGCACCCGCACGCACCTTGGTGCGTAATATTTAGACTTGCTCAATTAGTGCGAAACGCATATCTTGAGCCGGATATCCGGCCGCCGGATATCCGGCTATCCGGCCTAGTGCCTCGCCGGATATCCGGTATCCGGTATCCGGCCAAATCACTATCCGTTTCATCTCTAGTTAAAACCCATCTAAATAAATATTTTTCAAGTCTATATGCTATCCTAATTTGTCAGAATATCAAAAAATGTGTAAATTTAGACCTGATTTCAATAATTATTTCTATCGAATGAAATTCCTCCTATCGCGTTTCTGATAGACCAAAATCTAGTAAAAGGTCCCAAAATTGTTATACTAATTTATTTTACTTGGAGATTCATTAAAAGAGCAGATAAATAACTTCAAAAAGTGTCAATTTTCACGGGATAGCCCCTTAAAATGATCAGTCGTGGGCAGCAAGGATAGCAGACATTCCAGAAATAAAGAAAACCGTTCTTGTATTTCAAAGTGCACCCTCGGTGATGACTTAAGGAGCAGTTTGTTAGTCGGATAAACTTCCTTTGATCGATAAAGGTGTTAAAATTATCTGGAGAAAAAAAAAACCCCGAAATTACGGCACTATTTAGGAATAATTCGCTTAGATTAAATTATGTTAAGGTGTGTTTATTCGAAAATCATTTCGAGATTTAGGTTTAATAAGCCGTATTTTCGAACTTGTGGTCTAAAAAACCTCATGATGATGGATATTTTTACGAAAAAGCTGCAACTTCCATTTGCCTTCGTGTGACATCACTTCAGAAATGGCTGTTTAGAAATGTGTTATTTGCTATCAAGATAAATTTATAATAATTTACTTTAGACTATTGACAGCTGGATTACAGATCAGTAGACAGTTAGAGACAGACCACTTGTTTTATAAGCAATCACACATGGCAATCACATTTTGAATGTACCAATCTTAAGTTCTCTTTACGCAAATAAACATCATTATAATTTTAAACAATCAGTATAATGTCTAACATTTCTTAAGTGACGTCAAATCGGACAATTCTTTAAAAAATAATAAAAAAGTAATGGTTAGTTTAAATACCAAAATAATAAAAACTATGTCCTAAAATTACGTAAATTCGCCGAAAAAAAAACAATCTTTTAAAAATTAAGCCATGGGAATTACTACAACAAAATGAAGCATCCCACACAGCAAATGTGGTACGATACAAGCGTTGAGTTAGGCTGATTTCTTGTCCAAGAATGATTGGTTCCCAGCTCTACAAAATCATTAGATTTTTGCGTGGTCTTGTATGCTGTCGAAGTTAAATTACTATAAAATCGCAAATCTGGACCATTTGATAGAATTATGGTTCGTGTTTGGGATAAAATGCCAATCAATGCGTGCATGCTGTGTGGTGAGTTTGAGAAACGTTCAAGTTTTGTGCTGTGGTTTGTTAAGGCTTCTCCCAATGCCAACGACCTTGAATTGAGTAACTTTGTAACCATTTTATACGGTAACTATAGCATTTTTTAATAGAAGAAAAATACATAGTAGTCTACACGATACAAATAATGATGTGGTTTTTCCTGAATTTTATTTAATATACAGAAGTGAAGCAAGAAAATTCCAAGTTTACCATTATTATGTTTTGTCCACTTGTAACAATATAACTGCTGCATTTTTAATCGAAATAGTTTAAAAATGTATAAAATTCTTGACAAAATAATATGAAATGATATGGTTTTCTCAGTTCTTGAAAATTCATTTAATTTCATGTAAAATTAATTAAAAACACACTATTTTCGCATTTGTCAGCCGCAGCGCCTGACGTAACAGCCATGTTGCAGTGCGAGCTGATACGAACTTTATTTTAATATGGTTTTGTTCGAAATTTCAACCACCACGAATCGAGTTACTAATGTTTCCGACAGAGTCACCTTAGGACAGTTAAAGGTGAAGTAATTCAAGAACATTTTATTATAGTTATTTGTTGTATATGTATATGTAAGTATCCTTTTAATACAATATACTTTCTATCCCAACTAGTATTTGAATAATTTTAATGGAATTTTTAAAGTGTATGCCGAACTTATTGGGCACTCATTTTTGAATTTATAATAGGGGTACGGATTCCAACATTAAAATTTGTCATTGATTAAATTTAAAAGTTGAAATCCGTACCTCTATTTTAAAAATGTGAAAATATGTTTGTTTGTTTGTCCTTCTTTCACGCAGCAACGGGGCAACGGATCGACGTGATTTTTTGCATAGAGATAGTTTATGGGCTGGAAAGTGACATAAGCTACTTTTTATCCCGGAAAAATGCAAACGAAATCAGCGCGGGCTATGCCGCGGGCAAAAAGCTACTGACTCTTGTCATGACTGACTGATATATCAAAGCCTACACCAAACGGCTGGACCTAGGAACATGAAATTTGAACTTCCTTGTATGACGTAGACATCCACTAAGAAGGAATTTTAGGAACTGGGAGGCGCCCGCTAGTACATAAATTAAACAATATTGGAGACTCAGTACATATTTTTACTTACTTTTGTATAAAATCCAACGTCCAACCAAAGAAAGTGCAGATACAGCACATTCCTATCAAACTTTATCCATGAGATCGCTTTGTGGAAGCTCCTTGTAAAATTATTTTCTCATTTCATAAATATTATTTCTTTCTGATTGTTCCTGCAAATAAGAGAAAAAATATTGAAAATTATTACCTACCTATTTGGTGTAAGAAATAATAAATTCGCAGAGATAAAATCGTGTTTTCCGCGTCGCAATTGAGAAACATTCCTATCACCTCTTTCTGGACTGTCTTTGCAAACGGTTCATTTCATAAAATAAACTTCCATTTCAAAAGGATGTTCCAGAAACCGCCTCAAAGGTTTGGAATATAAACAAGTTTAGCTTTTCGACCTTTAGAATTTTCATGAAAATTACATGTGTCTCGGTAACTTAAAAGGTCGAACAACCCAAAGGTCCAACAACTACAAATTATTTTATTTTGCTTGTTGTATAATGTTTAATCCAAAAAAAATAATGTACGTATTAAAAGCTGGAGACAATTTTGTCACAAAAAATGTTTAAGTGAACACTGGAATAAAGGGGCTCCAAAACACCAGTTTGGCATTGGATTCAGTTCCGTCAATTTAGATGGCAAAAAATTGAAAAAAATATGGCGTGCTTTTTGACTCAAGACAATTATTAATAAAATTTTATAAATGAACATACTTTCGATCTTCTTTTTATAATATTACTTTTAAAAAAGCATGAATTTCACGAAAAAAGCGATTCAGTTTCTATATTTCAAAACCGATTGAAAAGAAACCAACACACGCAGATACTAACTAGAAAAAAACATCTTTGTTACATAATTAAATTATAATTAATGTCCTAATATAGCTGCGATTTCAAAATAACTGAAGTTTTGCGTGCGCAGCATCTAATTAGAGCAGGTTAGACAGTTAAAACACAAAAGCGTTAGAACAGGACTGAATTTTAGCATTGTGCAGCTCCTTAAGAGAGACAGCATGTCAATTTTCAAAAGAACCATATATTCCATATGGAAGGTCACAGGATAAAACGAAAACCATTTTTCCACGGCTTACTTGTTTTTTTTCGTACTCCATATATAAATTCTAGAAGACATATTTACGTACACAGTTTTTCTCGTTTGCATGTATACATAAACGTTTCCTGCGAAGTTTGTACTTTATGATCAGTATAAAATAAAGACGAGTGGGAGTGCAGGAGCTGGGTATTAAGATGAAGTTGCAGAAGCCGGAAACGTTTCCGCAACTTCATCTTAGCTGTATGTATAGCTGCAGGCATTTTATTGTAGGATGTTGACCTTTGTTTCCATGTTGTGTTTACGAGATCAGTAGGTACAATACAATGTCCAATTTACTTCGCCCACCTGCCCCCTGCCTCTCGGGCCAGCCTTGTTTATACGATGGTTTATAAATCATGTATAAAGGTTTGAGGCAAATTGTTTCGAAAAGAGCTCGTGTGTAACTTATTTTGAGAGGTACTATCCTCGAAAAATTTGTGGTAATTCCTGAAGAATGTAGGTTATAATTATGTTATTGAGGTTACAGAGCGTAAGGGTTAGACGAGCTTAAGTAAGATATTCCTTACCTTCAAGATGAGTTCGTAAAATTAGGATAAGTTTGGTATTTAGACAAAAAATGACCGCGTAGAAATGAGTATTCACAACAAACAAATTGTATAAAAGTAAATCAAAAAGTAAAGCGTGGTCCCATGTCTTCTTTTGAAGGTTTTTTTTTTAATTTCGACAGAGTAGTGGTGATGGCTATTAGCTATACAACCTGCGGGCCTATTATGTATCTCTAGTTGCCAACTGGACTAGTTGCCTATCATCAAAAACATAAATATACTATCGAATTTCGATTGTCTAAGGATATGTTCGCATTTGAAATGACGTCACAGTTCGTAAATAGTTCAATACCTTCTAAAGGCAATTTTGAAAGTTCAGTTTTTATATATGTTTTTGACGATAGGCACCCTGTCCAGTTGGCAACCTTAGATACAGATTAGGGGGGCTGTTCTACAACCGTTCGCTGGCCGGGTCTCCGGTATGGGTTCGGGCGGTTGATTAGATTTCACCTTGTATAATTTTATAGATTTTACCTATCATTTTAATCGTATTAAATTAATTAAATAAATAAAATAAAAAAAGTAACACTTAATTTAGTTCATGTACATTTATTATTATGGCGGTATATCCATCCCTAATAGCCGGGCATATTATGGAACAGACTGGTGACGGGCAGCGGCGTCACTGGTGCGAGGGTTCCGGCACCGCGCTCACCAACCCGCCTGCTCAGCGTGTGTGAGTATGGGCAATTCTTCCAGGATGACCGCCGGGAGTGGCAAAGTCCTGGAAAGGCTTATGTCCAGCAGTGGACGAACGAGGCTGGTGGATGGATGGATGGACATTTATTATTCGATTACATATATTTTTATAAGATTAAATTTAACTCGTCAAAAGTGTATTATGTATACCTACTTTACAAAATAAACTAAGTATTTGAATTTGAAATTTAATTTAAAAAGCGTTTATCTTGTTATAACGAACCTTGTCAGTAACTTTACTTGACTTGCTTATACTGTGACACGGTGGTATGGAAAAAATACTGAAGTTGATGGTGGTGATTGCTTGCACTTGGTATAATTTATGAAACATTTTGATTTAAATACACTTGTACTTGTCCACTATATTTATTATTTATTTATGTATACCTAACCGGTTTCGCTATATTAGCATTTTCAAAGGTTTTTCAACATATTAATGTGATTGCTCTTAGTTGTTAGTTGTTAGATTGCGGTTACGTGCAATTCATGAACAATAGATTACATAATATAGCGAAACCGGTTAGGTCTACACAAATAATAAATATAGTAGAAAAGGACAAGTGTATTTATATCACAACAAAAAAATTTTTTTGGTCATTTTTCATACCCGTGTCAGGTAAAGTCAGGGACATAATTAATACTTACCCAAGGTCAAGTATTTTTTAATTATAATTTTTATAATTTTCTTAATTACGTTTAGTTTTTAGGAAATTAAATTTTAATAGTGGTTTCAGTTTCATTTATTGATATTTTTAATTTGCATGGAATTTAAGATCAATAATGTTATTTTAGTCGTTCTTTTTTTTATTTTTTTGCTATTTTAAGCGCTGTTTTTGCCAGTGTCGAGTCAGACTCTGTTATCAATAAACTTATATTTCTGGTTGTTTTGTGAATAATAGTGCAACGATTAGCAGTAGGTACATATTTATGTACTTTTTTCACTAGAAACTAGAATAATATTCTTTTTCCATAATCCACCGGTCGCAAAATTTGTTATTCTTTAATCTTTATTGTACACACGGAAATATAAACATAAACAAAATTACAATGAAATAAGATGCACAATATAGCCGAATCTGATGACTTTAATTTTAGTTTTAGTGCTGTCAAAACTAAATTTTCTTCATCGCAAAATAGTCCTTAGGTTTAAGGAACAGAAGTTAAATTACTTTGGAAAATTTCAAGTTTTGACAGCACTACTATAACTAAAATTCAAGCCTTCAGAATCGGCTTTATTGGCGAGCTTATCTCTAAACAGAGATTTCTGACAGCAAAACCATCACAATAGGAAAAAAGCAACATAAACGAATTAATCATACAAAGAATTATACAAGTTTAATTACAAAATTAAAATGTATATTAATACTTACTATAAATACAATCTATTAAATATTATACATAGTGTGTAATAAACTACATAAACATAAATATATATGATTACCTATTCAGATGGTGAGAGTTTTTGAGTTTTTTACGTTCAATATAGGTACGATCAGATAAGTATTCTGGCATGCCCTGCTGCTGATGATGACGACTGCTGGCCTGGCTCGCTTCGCTGGCCGCTTCAGTCGAGTGAAGCCGTCTCGGTGGGCGGACGCGTACCGCCGCCCGCCCTTGTTCACACACATCGAGACACGATTTCCGAAGCGTGAACGCGCGAAAAATAATAAACTTTTGTTTTAAAAACAATCAGTTTAAACTTTAGGGTAGTGAAAAAGTTTGGTTCAGTTTTAAACCTTCGAGTGGATTTCCGTAGAATTTCATCAAAAGGTAAACTAATGAAATGAAATAATTCTTGTAAAATAGTTTGAAGTTTGTACTTGGAATGTGCTGGAGCAGTTCCGAGTTTTTATTGATATAGTTTAACTGAAATTTAACAACTATAGCGTGGTTTTTTATGGTTTCATACTTCAAAATAAAAAACGGAACCCTTAATCACTTTTTTGTCCGTCTGTCTATCTGTCACGACCCTTTTGCTCGGGCCCCGTATGAGATATCCAGTTTAATCGTACCTCTTACAGATGTCTACGGTCACATGATGCTCTAAAAAAATCAGGCTTCTAACTCGACGCGAAAAAAATTCATTGCACTTTATATAATCAATTTCATACACATTTTTTACACTCGCAAGGGAATCAAAACCTATAGGGGACTTCAAGTTGACTTGGAAACTTTTTGTTTACAGGTAGGTTTTATAGCACACAAATGGAAAAAATCTAAAAGTTACAAATATTGTTTAGGAAGTTATCATTGACCAACTTCTTTAGATACATAGAGTATACATACATAGATACATACATAGATCGTAAGGTTAAATTGGTTCTTCATAGCTGACAGATGTGAATATCATTGATGATAGGAAACTGGTCAACAGATATGGGAAAAAAGTTCTTAATTATAGGGTGAAATCGAATAAAATCAAGAATACATAAAAAAGAGTTTGAGTTGGAGTGATTATTCTACACGTTGCCAAAAATCGTATTAAAGCAAAACATGACATTTTAATATATTTTTTGCAGCATCTTGTTTTTGAATTATAATAATAAAAAAAATATATATACCTACATAGAAACATAAGTATATAAAAGCAAATAAAACTAAATTTTATAATTTTCGTTCCGTTCCGTTTCATCCAAATAGTCCTTCAGGAATTTGGTATTAACAAAAAAATAATACATACATACATATATATACTCACGCCTGTCTTCCGGAGGGGTAGGTGGAGACTACAGATTTCCATCTGCTACGATTCTGACACACCTCTTTCGTCTCTTCCACATCCATCAATCTAGTCATACAAGCTCTTCTATTCCCCGGGTACTTTTGACATTGCCCTTCTTCAATATCTCGCCAAATTGGTCAGCATACGTTCTTCTAGGGCGGCCTGGTCGAGATGTAACTTCGACTTAATATATAAAATAATAATATAACCACGTATTACACATAAAAATTTTCGTTCACCGACAAATACATTACCCATACTCACACACGCTGGGCAGGCGGGTTGGTGAGCGACGAGCGTGGTGCCGGAACCCTCGCACCAGTGACGCCGCTGCCCGTCACCAGTCTGTTCCATATAAGGCCCGGCTATTAGGGATGGATATACCACCATCCATCGGTCCCAGGCATGGTGGGCCTCACAGAACATTTAAATGTTCTGAGGTGGGCCTCCTGGTTTTTTGCCTGTGAGCTGTCCTCTTACTCTCCCCCGAATAACTTCGAGGGGGTCTCCAAGTAAGATGGTGCTACCTCCACAGTCAACCCCGGCATCAGCTCTACCACCTGCCAATTACAACATTTACATAAATTTAATTCCATGCTCGGCAGATATCCACAAAAAGCGATCTGCCCTTGTCAAGTTTTTTGGTCTCGCTTTCGTTACTCCATAACCGATCTTTTACTCTATGCTACATCTATGGGTGAGTCACGCCACGTCTTAGCCTTCGTGGTTATTTTTTATGACAACCCAAAACTAGGTTGACCTAGGCTTTGTGCCGTGCGTGTCCTCCATAGACTTGATTAACAAACGTTACGTAGGTACTTGAAGCATTGCTCATAGATATTTGATAGATGCTTTGCTATTAAATATATTTCGAAACTGATTAATAATTTTTTGTTTTTCTTCTATGGTCATCTGAAAATCTTCATTTAGCATTTCCAGTTCATACTACTTGTTTTTATGGTAACTCGTTTACTATAGAAGATATACGTCTATGGAATGCCCTTCCTCTCGCAATAATACAAGCTCCATCCATACAAGTTTTCAAAACTCTGGTTAATCAACATTATCTTTTACTTTGATTAAATTGTTTCTTTATAATTCTTCTTACTATGTTTAAATATATACATATGTATGTATATATGTATAATTGTATATATGTGTAATTGTATCTATTTAATCTGTACACTGCCTCAACACATTTTTTTCTTTCTTTTAAAAGTTCCTCCATCCAAAGGTTGTCTGGAAGAGATCGTTTTTTAGTGATAAGACCGCCAATTGTACCCTACTTTTACTTTTTGAAATTGTCTATTTACTTTGTTTTTGTTGTGCAATAAAGAATATTGTATTGCATTGTATTGTATTGTTAATATAATATACCTATACAACATGTAACAGAAAAGTATAACCATATTTGAAGAGCTTATTCAGTTAATGGTATAGAACAACTTTTACTATGGAACAAACACTGTATCTCGATTTTTTTTTTAACCGTTTCATAGAAAAATGCAATGCCGCTCAGCCGAAATGTATGGAAGGGCAGATTTTTTTTTTTGATATATCAGTGTAGGCTCCATAGTAAAAGTTGATCTATACCATTGCCTGAATAAGCTCTTCAAATATGGTTACACCGTTCTGTTACACGTTGTATATTATAAACTATGTAAAAGCTAAAAAATAATATTTATTTAGCTATTGAAAAGTGAAATTTAAATCTGCGATAAGACTCGTAAAATGCAATAGAGTCCGAAAATGTGGTCTTGTTCAAACAACCGAAGAAAAGGTCTTCTTTCGCTCTGTCGGTTCACTAAGGAAATATTGACGCTGAGAGTCAATCACCGCGAACCCTTTCCTGTTCATTTACTTTGTACTGTGCAGGCCCGGACTTAGAGACCCAGGGCCCCTAGGCATTTGACATTTGGGGCTCCCCATCCCGAAGCCAAAGACAAAAAGACAAAAAATATTTATTTCTCATTCTATATTCGACTGACGACGATCCCAAGTGGGTCGAAATATATGTCGAAAATTTTCTTTTTTATTCAATTTCTACTTTAATATTCGTAAGAATCTGTATATATATATATAATAAAACAGTTAAAAAAAGCTTATTTCTCATTCATAACACAAGATAATAATATAAGATTTACAGTGTGGGTAAACTAATAAACAGTAACCGTAAACAGTACAGTATTAGACTACACTAGAAGTTACGCATACGTTAGAAAATTCTTAAAAAGTACTTGAGACTTAACAATAAAACAATGGTTAGTAGCAGACCCCACACTAAGTCGGACTTGTCCTGGACTTGCCAGTTTGGAAATTTAGCAAATAATATACACTAGTGCAGAAATAGTAGAATGTACAACAAGGGCGTAAAACAATCCATTTTATCCGAGACGTCGGCGAGGGCATATATTGAGTCGAGGATAAAATGGGTTTTATGCCAGAGTTATACACTCTGCTTTTCACTTCGATTGCGAGGAAATGAAACAGTGATATTGCTAACAAATGACATATTTAACATTCAGTCGGTAATATTTAATGCAAATTTAAATAAACAACTTAATATATGTACCTATTGAGGAAAAACAACAGCTCCTTCCCGCCAAAGTTTTTTTTCTTAATTTCTTCCATCATTATTGAGTTTTAAAAAGTTTGTCTATGATGTTGTACTTGTAATGAACTGAATGCGAATAAAACGACCAGATCAAAGTACCTAAGCAGGTAATAATGTATTGAATACAAGAAACATAATAAATTAACTTACTTGTACAAACTGAAACATTTTTCTTGTTGTCACTTCTCCGGATGACAAAATCAAAAAAATATAAAAAAGGTAACTAATTCAAAGACAATGTGATGAGCTGGTGGCCAGCAGTTCATCACAGTACTGATGGCTGTATGTAAGTTCTTAGAAGAAGTAAATACTTTTATGCACTAGATCATAAAACGTAGTCTTAGTCCGCTTATAGCAAGTGTTAATACAAGAACTTTACGAGCATGAGAAGTGAAAATATAATTTTTTAACCGACTTTCATTACTATAAATATACATCAAAAATAATGTAGAATATGCTATATATGTCACTGTAGTTACGTCAATGGTCGTCATACGCGGTTTATAATATATTATATATTTATTTATATGTTATATATATATATATATATATTTATATATATGCCCCGTGATAAAAAAAAATGTTTTTTTTTTCTCTATAATTCTATTTCCGCCTGCCGTGCGGCAGGCAAGCTACCTGGTCGTGGTAGCCGGGTGGTGGGGCCCTTAGACTGGCTGGGCCCCTAGGCCCGTGCCTTGTAGGCCTATAGGGGAAACCCAGGGCTGGTTCTGTAATTCAAAAAGTTTCGAGCATCATTCATTCCATACTCAGAGATTTAAGACGCAATATGCATCAGAGTTAGAAGTAAAAATATTGGCGCGATGATAAAAGTTAGAGATTTTAGCGAAGCGTCGGTGTCCCAAGTGGCTATCTGTAACCTGTATTAAATTAAGGGGCAGGTAACCACCCACGATTTTGGGTCGACCTGTGTCGGTACAAATATCGACAGAAACTATATTAAAATAATGTTCATATCTACACTGCATTACGACGTCGCTGGGTCACCAGATAGCGCAAAATAGGGAAAAATAATACTTTTCACATGGACGCGATAGACGGAAAAAAAATCCATAAATTATTTTTCTAAACTTGCTTGTCTGTCATTAAACAAAAAAACACTTAGAGAAAAAAAAAGCAAAAAAAAAACACGTTTAAAATATATAATGCATTCATAAATAAAAAAAATTTGCTGCCCCTCTCCTAAGCTGCCCCCCTCTTCTCTACAGCATTGATCGAATCTTCATTATCTTCTTCAAGTTATTTTATAAATAAATGCCTGAAAAGTGCAACGAAAATATTACAAGGAAAGATATTACATGCTCCAGGATGGATAGATACATGATACCTACTTTAAAATACGTTGAAATGTGCCCCATCATTTTATTCTAAACAGCCCCCGTGGTATTCCCAACAAAAACTAAAACGAAAAATTCTACGGGACAAGAAGCTAGTAATAATTCCTTATTTAAAAAACTAAATGTATTAAGTAAATTTGTATTGACTTTATAAGCTTTTTTTATATATTTTATATAATTCTAAATATGACATTTATATATAAATTGTATGAAATCAAGTTATTATATATTTTAGACCAGTGGGACCTGAAATATATCTTGATTTCATAAAATCTATACATAAATGAATATTTACAACTGTATTAAGAACATTTTGAGATATATTTATTTATCCTCTTGATAAATACTTTTATGTCTCAGATGCATACAATTTTTCAATAAAATATTTAATTTCGGAGCTCGAACACAACAAATAGGTATGGTGCTGAACTGGCACAGTAACTGTGTCAGCATGCTGAAGCTATTCGGCTCTACTTCAAGGAGTTGTACTGACTGGGCTGACTGATGGAGGGGAAGTGCACAACATTCATGATCGCTGAGAGTCAGTCACGGAGCAATTAAGAAGAGGAGTTGGCGTATGAATGGAGCCATGTTACAATCAATGGTGTCAAAACGTCACAAAAGAGGGCGGTTGCGATTGTTGGCATGTGCTCTGTATGCTCTGTGATTGGTGGAACAGCGGAGCCAACGGGACCTCTGCCGTCCACCCCGCGCAGTGTCACACAACTTTCTCTAGAGAAATAAACTATCGGCAAGTCAGTGCCGGAACCATCACCCCCGCTACGAATTTAGAATTTAGTAGGCGCTGAACAAAAAAATGTTATTTTGTTATTAAAAATGGTGTACTTCTCCATTATTTAAATCTAGTTTCAATTACTTACGTTAACGTGTGTCAGCTGTTGCGTTTACCTCCATTGTGAGGCGCAACGTCGACGCGTAAGCGTCTTCATTCGCCCAGAAGAAGACAGTCTGGATCTGCTGAAACTGGTTGGTTATCCTGATCCCGAAGTAAGCCGTTTATTTACATCATGAATTATCCTTAAGTTTAATTTATAGTACATTACTGCAGAGACCAGTAAGTGAGCTCTGGACTTTCATATACGAGCCCAGGAGGGCTACTTAATGGCCAAAGCATGTATACTCTTTTTTTCAAAAATAAAACGAGACCTTTTCCGGATTTATTGTTCCGGAGACATGGCAATCAAAGTTTTGCCAAAAAATGCCAAAAAAAATGTCAGTTGCAAAAAGTGTCAAATGTGAATACGGGACCGTAATCAGCGATCCTAAATGCCCCTTGATACCGAATTTCATGTGAATCGGACCACTTTTTTGTACCTGTCAAAAAACTGTCAAAACCTGTCAAATATGTATTTTTTATTTATAGTCATGTAGCCCTATGAAACCATTCATTACGGTCTAAGCCAGGAGTCTCTAGCACTAGCCATTCAGCAGATACGGTTGATCAAATTTTTCCAATAACAAAATATATTTTTTTCCACTTTTTTACGTTGGATAGTTCTGGTCAAGCCCTTTTCTTAGAGTAACATGAACATTATTTTCTAGAATTAGTTATTATAATTTCTAGTTTTTTTTTTAATACCCAGAAATACCCAGAACGGAAATCTAACATCTGAATGCAATCCACCCAATAGTTTTGGAGTGATCACGGGTAGAAACTATGGTCTTAGTTTTCGGAAACCTAAAAACCATTGTCGGTAAAGACTTTACATGTGAAGGTTACAAAGTTAGAAAAACTCATTTTGAAACTCATTCGTCGACGTGAATCGTAAACCACGTAAGTTTATATTATATGAGGGCGTGTGTATTTTATTTCAGTCTGAAAAGAAATATGAATATTTGCACAAAAATTATGAACCTCAGGTTCGAAACTTTTATGTCAGCATATGCAAAAATCTTTCTTCATAATGTTTTATGAAATATTTTATGATGATGCCGAAGCTGAATAAGACAAAAAATAATATTTTTGGAGGAAAATAAATTATTTGGGTTCTTCTTTCTTTCTTTCTTCCACAAAACAACAGTTAAGTGTACAACAGGTGGACTTAATGCTAAAAGCATTTTCTCCCAGTCAATACGACAGAAAGTAAAAGGCAGGCGTGAAGAAAGGCTTTATAATTTTTAACAAGAAATACTCGTAATAAATAAAAAATATATTTATGTACTGATAGAAAAGCTTTGTAATTAAATACTAATAATAAAAATAGTAAGGTTTAGATAAAAATATTTAAATAAATGAAAAAAACTACTACATAAATACTCATAACGTTACGAATATAATTAATATACATACCAGGCCAGCACGCAATATGTTTTGCGAAAAAAAGTTTTTATGTATGAGACACTGGCCAGTTATAATTTATTTTGAAAATATAATGAGTGTTTTTCCTTATGTCAAATTTAGTGTTAAATTAGATTCCTAGATGGCACTTTCGTGTTCTTTAGCAACAGAATTAAAGCAAAATTTGAACGGATTCTAAACAAACTTTGACATTGATTGCTACGAAATTTTTATTTATGGTGACATGGACAGCGCCATCTGGAGGAAACCTAAGAACTAAGAAAAAAAAAAGAGAAAAACGCTCATTACATGGCATTATCGACTCCAGTCGACAGATTGGCTGTTTGAAATCGAAATAACGCCCACCCATAGAACACCCAAAGTGAAGCGATCGAGAAGCGCAGGGAAGATTTTGATTACTGGTTTGTTCAATTTGACGGGGTATTCAGGGGTATTCGAATTCAAATGTCAAAACGAAATAAAAGTACCACCTATGCCAAATTTATTAATACCAAATGCTTGCCAGAAGTTTTTTTTGCTGTGTACAACAAGCGACCGAACACGGGGCTCCGCAAGCTATTGCTTCACCATGACAACGCCCCTCAGCGCTCAAAACGAGGGACTTCTTGGACAGCACACTGGTTAAACTTTTTGGTTACCCTTTTTCCTTACTACCCTGATTTAGCATCGTTTGACATCTTTTTATTCCGTAAAATAAAAAATCAACTCAAAGGGATAAGTTTTCATCGCTGGAAGATGCACTAACAGCGTTCGAGAAGGCCGTGGAAGGTAGAAGATGTCCGAGGCGGACTGGAAAAAGTGTTTTGAAAATTGATTTAGACGCATGAAACTGTGGAGATTTCTTTGAAAGATTAAATAATAAAACTATACATAGACCAGCGGGCCTATTGTGTATTTCTAGTTGCCTTCTGGACTGGGTGTCTATCATCAAAAACATAGATATACTATCGAATTCCGATGTCCTAAGGATATTTTCGCACTTGAAGTGACGACACAGATTGTTAATAGTTCAATACCCACTAAAGGCAATTTTGAAATTTCAGTTTTTAGCTATGTTTTTGATGATAGGCACTTCGTGCAGTTGGCAACTAAAGATACAGAATAGGGGGGCAGGAGACGCAACTATTTAGATTTACAATAAGTTAAAATAGAATCAGAGTAACATTTTCACACAAAATAAAGGCTTTGAGTTACAAACGATCTGCAAAGGTAAAACTTGATAAGGTTGTTACAGAAGAGTTCTTACCGTCCTTCCTTCCATCTTGATCGAAAGGAAACGTGATTTGACTACCCCAGCGACAAATGGAGGTACTGTAAAATATTCCTAATATATGCCAAAGGACCTAACTTACGTCGTAAGCATCTACTTTCACTCGTACTTCAAACGAAGGGTGCAGCGTGTAAAAATATATTTTTTTACTACCTTTATGAAAAAGTTCCATTTAATACTCGAAATTAGTTTTGAAAATCGAACTTTCCGCGCCCCATTGCGGAATGACTATCAGGTCAGTTTGAAATATCGTATTGAAATTTCATTTATTGCAAAATTAGGTTCTTTTTAACGATTGACTTCATTTCATGCTAAATTAGGTTTTTTTTGACGTCCTTAGTTTGTCTTTACAATCGACATTCGAAAATCGATCACAAATAAAAGGTGCCGGCCGGCCGAAGCCTGAAAACAAAAGGTGAAAACCGCGCCGCGCTTTGCAAAGTCATAAAATAATTAAATTTGAAAGGAAAAATTAAACATTTAATACATAAATCAGGTAGTAGAAAAAGACGTATCGTTCGCAACGAGTAAAAATGGGTTTTCTTACCCTCGGAATGTAAGCCTTCGACGTGAGCCGAAGGCGAACTAGCTTCATTCCTCGGGTAAGAAAATCCGCCATTTTATACTCGTCACGAAATATGCTATTTTCACCTCACAAGCTCGGAAAGGCTCTGTTTTATCGTTATAAATCTGGGTGGAATAATAAAAATAAAATAAAAAAATAAAAAACTTATTAGAATCCAATATGGATAACAAATTTTAGGTATTAAAAAGCAGATTGTAGAAATATTGTATAATTGTGGTAAAATTACTTGTACAGATTTAGAGATATATTAAAAAAAAAACAAAAATGTTCCCCCTCTTATATCCGAAACCAATGGAGCGAAATATTTGAAAAAATCTCAATTTTAGGGCATTGTGTGAAAATTATAGGAAAACTAAAGCTAATTCGAATACAAATGGGAAATTAATAAATAAGCAATAAAAAAACCGGTCAAGTGCGATTCAGACTCGCGTACCTAGGGTTCCGTAATCGACAGTTTTGGGAATTTTGTCATTTTGTTTTCGTTTGCATACCATATTTCTCAACCGCTATATTTTTCCTGTATTTCTTTACGTAAGCACATATTACCTGATTTTTTCCATATTTTTCGGAGATAACGGAGGAGACATACATTTTTTGGGATTTTTCAAACATTTTTTGAAATCAGTGCCAGTAAATATAGTTAAGATGGATGGTCCAAGGCAATTTTCATACAAACTTGTGGGAACCAGTAACTTCGACAGAAGTATAATAATTTTAAACTATGGCAAAAGTGTCGTGACGGTGGAAGTCTTACACTTTTTTCGACCTAGCTCTCATTCGCCAAGTGACTGGAGTGTTACGTGCGATAAGGAACTTAGTTACAAAACAAAAAAAACATTCTGTATTTTTATGATATCGATCGAAAGGGTCAATCCAAAGGGAGGATCTATTTCTTCTAAATAAAATAGTATATATCTTAATATATAGATAATACAATACTTAAACTCAGGGAACAACATCAAATTTTACTTAAAATTAGTTCAATATCGGACTCTAAAAATTTTAATTGAGGATAGTCAATGACATTCTATAGCATAGAATATAGAAAGTCGAATATAGAATGTGTATAATAGACAATGACATTCTATACCATAGAATATAGAAAGTCGAATATAGAATGTGTATAATAGACAATGACATTCTATACCATAGAATATAGAAAGTCGAATATAGAATGTGTATAATAGACAATGACATTCTATACCATAGAATATAGAAAGTGTATGCATAGAATGTCATTGAGGGTAGTAGTAGAATTTCTACTTACCAATTTATTTTTTTGCTTACCTAGGCCTGCGAGATATCCGGATCTATACATATTTTTTTGCGACCAAGTTTTACAAGGTGGTAGAGCTGATGCCGGGCTCGACTGTGGAGGTACCACCTCAGAACATTAAATGTTCTGTGGGTACCACCATCTTACTTGGGACCCCCTCGAAGTAATTTGGGAGAGAGTAAGAGGACAGCTAACAGGCAAAAAACCAGGAGGCCCACCATGCCTGGGACCGATGGATGGCGGTATATCCATCTCTAATAGCCGGGCCTATATGGAACAGACTGGTGACGGTCAGCGGCGTCTGTCCAGCAGTATGTCTAGCAGTGGACGAACTAGGCTGATGGATGGATGGATGACTACGGTTCAGTCTTCGATCAACAATGTTGTTGATCAATTGTGGAATTAAAAACCAAAAATAGAAAATTTTCATTCTAAAATTTGCTATCGTAAATTGATATTTTCAAGAAAATTAACGATGGCATATTGACAGGCTTATAAATGGTTCACAGAGACTTTACACTTATTATTATAGTCACCTTAATAGTTACCCTTTTTTTAGGGTTCCGTACCCAAAGGGCAAATTGGAGCCCTATTAATGTCACTCCGCTGTCCGTCTGTATGTCTGTCCGTATTTCACGGGCTTCTAGCTCTTAGACAGAATGAGATAGAAACTTGAAATTTTTACATATTTTGTAAAATTTAGACCCAAAACCGAATTTTGAATTTAAAATGTAACTAAATTATTTTTCAGGGGAGTCTCAAATATGAAAATGGAGCCGAAAAAAATGTTTTACCCTAGCTCATTAAAGTAGGGCCACTGAGTGATGGCACTTATGACAGCTGCATTTAGTGATGAGGTACATTTCAAATTTCGGTAAAAAATCAAAATCAAGCGTGAGTTTACTCAACATTAGACACGTCATTCAACATTCAACATAATGATACAAAAGGAAAATGTGCCAAAACCAGTGGCGTAGCTATGATAGCTCCGATAATCGGAGGGCTATGCGGTGTAGTGCCCCGGGGCCCCCAAGAGATGTTTAAATATCTAAATCGAAAAAAGTATTTTACTATCATTTATTTTCGTTTAGTTTAACTTCGTCATTGATTTGTTTTTAATTAAATATTATTGCGTAACTTGGCAACCTCAAAGACGACCTATAAAAAATGAGAAACTTTAAAAAAAAAAATCTTTGTTTCTATACGAATTCTATTGCACAATAAAGCAACATTCAAATCGAAAAATAATAACCGAAACAAGTAGTACATCACTATCAATAATGAAGTAATACATTTTTTAATTCACACTTGCTTATAAATAATTACGATGCTTTGTAGGCATTTAAACGTCATAGGCGCCATAACTCAGTGGCTCTACTGTAAGTAGAGTTTAAATATGTATCTTTTTATCTTAAATAATAAAGAAATGGGGGCTATCAAAGTTGCCATGTTTAGACTAACTTTGTTACGGGGTCTAACTCAAAGGCCAAAGCAGTTAGTAATTTGAAATTTCTGTATATTATGTACCATATGTTGTATTTAAACAAAAAATACCAAAAATGCCGATTTATAATGTAGTTTTAGGGTTACGTCCTTGAATACACAACCAATTAAATTTTGCAGTTTTTATTTCTGACAGAATTAGACCATCACCTAAAATTAAATAAATATCTAGTTTGAATGAATTGGTACGGAACCGTAAAAGAGTGAGGCCCGACTCGCACTTGGCCGGTTTTTATCCGGTAACTTGGGTAACGCGATGTTGTAGAAACCTATAATCGCACTGAAAGAAAAGGTTTGTCAGAAATTCAATTCGCACATTTCCGCCGATCAGCATTCAGCATATTGAACAAGTAGAGTGTGTCCAACCAGACTTGATCCTCTTTCACCTCTGTATTTCCGAACGTTTATCCTTTGTATCAGATCGTATTGAAGAACAATACCGTTTTCATTACCCTTTTGTTTGTTTGGTGGGCATTGTTGATGCATGTTTATTCAACTGTGAGTTGTATAAATGTCATGAATATGCAAAAACCATTTTAGATTTTAAGAGCGGTTTAGCAGCTGGATTGTGAAAAACCCGCCTTTTTCTAATTAATCGAAACAAAACACTTGTACTAAAAATTTACTCAATACTGCCGTTCATACACGATCCGCCGTATGTGCATTCGATTAGCCAAGCAATAATCGCCTTTATCAAAAGCTTATTAGTATTTAGTAGCGGCGATTATTGCTTGGCTCATCGAATGCACATACGGCAGAACTTGTAAGGACGGCAGAATAGTTCTTCGACAAAACTTTATTACCTATGTTTTGTGTAAACTGTCATCGCAGTTTCCATTAGTTTCTTTAAATTAGAATTTTAAAATTTTAAACTTCAAGACCAATGGAAACTTTCCTATGGCAGCATACATAATACATAGGTAATAAGGTTTCGTTGATGAACTATTGAGTGAATTTTGAATATAAGTGTTCTGTTTCGGTTCATTAGAAAAAGGCAGGTTTTTCACAATCCGGCTGCTAAACGGGCTTTATTGTATCGAAATATACAGGTTGAATTTTTGAGACGGGACAATAAAGGCAGGTACCTTAACCGTTATAGTTACAGGAAAACGTTTTTAGAAGACTATCAATAAATTTTTAAGATATTCTGAACTGCATTTACAGATTTTGGAAAAAATGTACAGTCAGCAAGAAAATGGTCATTTTAAACAAAAACTTTTTTTGATGCCAATCGATCATGTTTCTTATAAGGATCAAAAGTCTCTATTGAACCGACTGAGGTTTGAGTACTATAAATGTCAGAAATCGCAAAAAAACTTTTCCCATACATTTGTACGGAAATACATGGGGCATAATATAATTACAGTTTTTGTCCAGCTGGCCTCGTGGCTTACTGTACCTAGAAGCCGTCATCGTTTTGTTGAATCCGGTAAACTGTGAAGCATAAAATCAAAAATCTTTCACCAAAAAGTCAAAAAGGTGCGATGGCGAGGAGGAGCGTGATAGAAACATGTAAATACATTTTGGGAGCCGAGCAAAGCGATGCGACCCTCAGTAGTTCTAAGATATGCCTAGGCAAATTGTAAAATTGACTGACTGACTGCTCTATCAACGCCTGGACCTGGATCTAGGAACATAAAATTTAGATTGTATTCCTTGTATGATGTAGTCATCCGTTAAGAAGGGATTTCAGGAAATTCCCGCGGGATCGGAAGTAATGGGTTATACGCAAGCAACGCTGTGGAGCGTCCGCTAGTATAAGTTTGTAATGGGTTATACGCAAGCAACGCTGTGGAGCGTCCGCTAGTATAAGTTTGTAATGGGTTATACGCAAGCAACGCTGTGGAGCGTCCGCTAGTATAAGTTTGTAATGGGTTATACGCAAGCAACGCTGTGGAGCGTCCGCTAGTATAAGTTTGTAATGGGTTATACGCAAGCAACGCTGTGGAGCGTCCGCTAGTATAAGTTTGTAATGGGTTATACGCAAGCAACGCTGTGGAGCGTCCGCTAGTATAAGTTTGTAATGGGTTATACGCAAGCAACGCTGTGGAGCGTCCGCTAGTATAAGTTTGTAATGGGTTATACGCAAGCAACGCTGTGGAGCGTCCGCTAGTATAAGTTTGTAATGGGTTATACGCAAGCAACGCTGTGGAGCGTCCGCTAGTATAAGTTTGTAATGGGTTATACGCAAGCAACGCTGTGGAGCGTCCGCTAGTATAAGTTTGTAATTGGTTATACGCAAGCAACGCTGTGGAGCGTCCGCTAGTATAAGTTTGTAATGGGTTATACGCAAGCAACGCTGTGGAGCGTCCGCTAGTATAAGTTTGTAATGGGTTATACGCAAACAACGCTGTGGAGCGTCCGCTAGTATAAGTTTGTAATGGGTTATACGCAAACAACGCTGTGGAGCGTCCGCTAGTATAAGTTTGTAATGGGTTATACGCAAGCAACGCTGTGGAGCGTCCGCTAGTATAAGTTTGTAATGGGTTATACGCAAGCAACGCTGTGGAGCGTCCGCTAGTATAAGTTTGTAATGGGTTATACGCAAGCAACGCTGTGGAGCGTCCGCTAGTATAAGTTTGTAATGGGTTATACGCAAGCAACGCTGTGGAGCGTCCGCTAGTATAAGTTTGTAATGGGTTATACGCAAGCAACGCTGTGGAGCGTCCGCTAGTATAAGTTTGTAATGGGTTATACGCAAGCAACGCTGTGGAGCGTCCGCTAGTATAAGTTTGTAATGGGTTATACGCAAACAACGCTGTGGAGCGTCCGCTAGTATAAGTTTGTAATGGGTTATACGCAAGCAACGCTGTGGAGCGTCCGCTAGTATAAGTTTGTAATGGGTTATACGCAAGCAACGCTGTGGAGCGTCCGCTAGTATAAGTTTGTAATGGGTTATACGCAAGCAACGCTGTGGAGCGTCCGCTAGTATAAGTTTGTAATGGGTTATACGCAAACAACGCTGTGGAGCGTCCGCTAGTATAAGTTTGTAATGGGTTATACGCAAGCAACGCTGTGGAGCGTCCGCTAGTATAAGTTTGTAATGGGTTATACGCAAGCAACGCTATGGAGCGTCCGCTAGTATAAGTTTGTAATGGGTTATACGCAAACAACGCTGTGGAGCGTCCGCTAGTATAAGTTTGTAATGGGTTATACGCAAACAACGCTGTGGAGCGTCCGCTAGTATAAGTTTGTAATGGGTTATACGCAAGCAACGCTGTGGAGCGTCCGCTAGTATAAGTTTGTAATGGGTTATACGCAAACAACGCTGTGGAGCGTCCGCTAGTATAAGTTTGTAATGGGTTATACGCAAGCAACGCTGTGGAGCGTCCGCTAGTATAAGTTTGCAGCATAATATTTTTTTATATAATTATTTTTTGATAAATATATATATGTCTCTTTTTTACATGATTTTTAATGTAGTTTTAGTTTATTAAAAGTTAATAATAAAAAGGTAAAAATGAGAATTTTACTCAAGATATATTTCGGGCCCCACTGGGCCCGGCATCAGTTGAGAATTTGACAATAAGTTAAATATGACATACGAGTATAAGTTATTTACAAAAAAGAAATAGTTAAGTAAAAAAGGTTTATTCAAACAATTAACAATTAATTCAAATTGTAAATAAACCTTTTTTACTTATTTATTTTTTGTAAATAACTTATATGTCATATTTAACTTATTGTCAAATTCTCAACTGATGCCGGGCCCAGTGGGGCCCGAAATATATCTTGAGTAAAATTCTCATTCTTACCTTTTTATTATTAACTTTTAATAAACTAAAACGACAAACTACTAGAAATTTATTTCTGTCATAGTTTCGATAAGAGAAATGTGTATTCTTCACTACCCGATACTGTAACAGGTGACGGTAGGGCATAATGGTCTTTGACTAGCTTTGATTACACTTGCGTCCTCTAGGCGCCAAGTGGCTCACTGTAAAGTGGGTATCTAAGGTATAAATAACATTGCAGTATGGGAAAGCACATCGGTAAATTCACGAGTTGTGTTGAAACCTGGATAGCACAGAGGTTAGAGCAATCGCCCGGCAAGCGAGAGGTCCTGGGTTCGATTCCCGGTTCAGAGCTCCTCATATCCAGATTTACTTTTATTTCTGCGTTTCTATACTGCAATGATATAATGTTAATTAAAACTACAGCATAATAAAAATTATCCGTGAAATTAAACCGAACTAAACCAAATATAAGGGTCATCTCTAAATTAAATTGTTGTTATTTATATTGCATATGCGCCAAGGATGTTGACGCGAAGAAGTTTTAATGATGTGATATTATGTTATATACCTTTATGGCCTGGCCACGGCCACCGGCGCACGGTGGGCTGAAATCGAAATTTAGTGGAATTAGCGATGCATAAAAACCAACTTTACTTTTCAGATTTTTTGTTGATACTACCGTATTCTACTAATTACGTAGATGATTTTTTTCTAATGATTTTTCTTTCTAGTACTTATATTTTCGCCAATAAACGCCTTTGTTTATTTTTTTGTATGGAGAAAAACACATTTGGTGATTTTATTCAAAAGTCTCAAAAAATCTCAACATATGGATTGAGGATTCTAATAGTCTGTATGTTTAGCTTTCACCATACCCAAGGAGTGGCCTCGCAAATGCTCGCAACCGAGCCAATCTTCTGACCAACTTAATTTTGAAGCTGAGTCCATACATTTTGTTAAGAATCATAAGTTTGTTAATGATATTTTGAAGAATTTCATATAAAAACTCTTATAATTTGCTTCAGAGAATTAGAAAAGCAATGATGACGAATTTGATTTGTTATTCACACACTAATTACGAGGCGGTTGAATACTGCAGCTGCGTGGGATTCCTGGAATTGCGGCTCAAAGGGTTGCTAGCAGAATAGCAAATAATGCAACCACCGACCAATCACAATGCCCCAGCATATAGAGTACCATAAACATACACAATAATTGTTCTAAGCACAACACAAATTAGTAATTTAGTCTATCGCCATCCTTGGTTAGAGACAGTGATTTTTGATGACAAAAAACGCGCCTAGTATTCAACCTCCTAGGTGGTGTGGAATAGAGTACATAGTCAATTTACTAGAAATCTTCAAAAATGTCTACGACAAACTTATGATTCTTAACAAAATGTATGGACACAACTACACTATTAAGTTGGTCACGTTTTAGCTCGGTTGCGAGGATTTGCGAGGCCACTCCTTGGGTATGGTGAAAGCTAAACATACAGACTATTAGAATCCTCAATCCATATGTTGAGATTTTTTGAGACTTTTGAATAAAATCACCAAATGTGTTTTTCTCCATACAAAAAAATAAACAAAGGCGTTTATTGGCGAAAATATAAGTACTAGAAAGAAAAATCATTAGAAAAAAATCATCTACGTAATTAGTAGAATACGGTAGTATCAACAAAAAATCTGAAAAGTAAAGTTGGTTTTTATGCATCGCTAATTCCACTAAATTTCGATTTCAGCCCACCGTGCGGCGGCGCGAATTGCGACGCGATCTGCGGCGCGGCAAGCGGCGAGCGGCGAAAACAAATGTAGAAAATTTTATGAAGTATGCTGTAGTGCGCGCCAATCTTTTAGTCGCCTCTGATCGAGTTACGAGTGCAAGCTTGCGCAGGTACAGTCAAGGAAACAATAATATCAACGGTTGATTATTAAATGTTTACTATAAGTGGGAAGGTGTACTTGTTGTACCTATCTATTTAATAATTTATTTATTATTTTAGTGCAATTTTAACTATATAAATAAAACGCATTAATATAAACACCATTTTCCTACATTGTCGCCTTAAAACGCTATAACGTCCGCAAGGCATAACAACAACAATAAACTTTAAAAAACTAAACAAAACTTTAACAAACTAAATCAACAAAACAACAAATAAAGGCAACAAAAACAATAACAAACAGATTCAACGATAAACTTAACGAATCATGGAATTTTTTCCTCGAAGGTACTTTTCATGCAACGCGCGCATGTGTAATTTACTAACACCAACGCATAATGTTGACACGTGCTAAGTGGCGAGCGGGGGGTGTGGTGCGGCACGCAGGCGGGTGTGCTCCGCGCCCTCGCTCTTGTAACGTCCCCCTGACACCGTTAAACGGCTATTGCGTCGCCTCTTGCGTCTATCTTCAGAGGCGACTAAAAGATTAGCGCGCACTGTACTAGCGAGCTTCACACCACAGCCAGAGAATATAAAGTACTCGTATTAGCCACAGCCACAGCTTAGTGCGGCGCGCGCGGTGGTATCAGTGGAAGCATTTTTGGCATCACGCAACCGAAATAAAATATTTTAATTCTATAATTTTTCAAATATTTTGTTTGGTCGTGTATGGCTTTTAATTATCTCTAATACTTTACCTTAATGGTTCTATTCGTAAATCAATGTCTTCGAAGTCCTCCATACATATTACAGTTTCTAAGTTAAACTCAAGTCATATTAAATGAACCATTCAGTCTACTCTCTCTGGAAACTTTCAACCGCCGCCGCTGCCACGTCCCTGTAGGTAGGAACCGCTCTAAGGAAGGACCTAACCCTTAAACGCATGGTTTTTTCTTCTTAAATGGAAGTGAGATTTTAAATAGTTGTGGTCAATAGATATGGATGAAATAAAAAATAATGGAAAACTCAAAAAAAAAACTTCAAACCTGTATGAAAAATGTTTTATTTCTTCATTTTTGTTTTCTTCATCAGTTAAAATAATTATTTGACAAAAATCAAAAGCAAGAAATTTTATGTATTCTTTATCAGCCTTTTTTTCATATTTGGACCATATTTTTGCAAATAAATTTATAAATTGTATAGGTATATAGAAAAGCATATAAAACGCAATTTTATATTTTTTCATACAATACCACAAAAGGTTGAAAGTTGCCAGGAACTTATAATATAGAGGTGAAGATTTTTTCCACAACTTGCGTCACATGAATACCTATATGTATAAACAAAAAAAAACAATTTAAATAAACAATATAAAAAAAATATTTTTATGTCCTAAAATTATCTTGATTAACCGCCGCTCCGCTAGTGCTGAGTCAATGTCATCATGTCTGTCGTACACTAAACGTTTTTTGTCGCCCCAAAATAAAGAAACAAAATTTTAGAAAAAAAAAGCATTTTTTAATACTTTTTTCATCATCAGTATCGTAAATATAATCTACCTTGTGACGGACGTTGCTGACCAAATCAACAGCCTGTATACCAGTCTATTGTGAAATTTTTGGTTGTGACATTATGACAATGAATGCGATGTAGGGTTAAATCTGTTGAAAGATGAAGATGGTTCGCCGAGTAGTTTGACTTCCAATCGCAACTTAGTTCCGTAGATCGATCGCTTGGTTAAAGTAAATACTTAAGATATTTCTTATCTTTAGTTATACGGAAGTTTTATGAGGTATCTTGACTCGGTAGCTAAGTGAATGAAAGTTAATTACTTTATTTTTTTCATGCTTTTATTTCGAAAAAACGGATCGAAAGCATATAAAAATATACAAAATTAAATAATAAATGGTTAACTTATCTTAAAAACTTTTTACAATTATAAAAAAAGAAGTTTATGCTGCCATCGCGAAGTTTCAATTGGTTTCTGTAAATTATAATTTGTAAAGAATTTAAAAGTTTTTGATCAAAAATTTAAATTCTAATTTACAGAAGCCAATAGAAACTTTGCGATGGCAGCATACACAAAACATAGATAATAGGGTTTTTTTGAATAACTATTAAGTGAATTTTGAATTTAAGTGTTCTGTTTGATTAATTAGAAAAATGCGGGTTTTTCACAATCGGTCTGCAAAACCACTCTTATCACGAGTATCTTTACCTATAATAAAATCTAAAGCTGTATTTTGTCCGTTAAAGGAAAATTAAAAATATATATATTCAGGAATAATTCCTGAATATATATATCTATATATGATTTGGACTAGTTTTCCAAAAAAACCCATTGATCAGGTTTATTCACTTTTAATCTTAAAGGGCAGGTAGTCGCCAACAACCTTGACTCGACTTGTGTCGGTACAAATATCGACAGAAACTATATTGAAATAATGTTCATATTAGCGCGCACTGCAATACGACGTCGCTGGGTCTCCGGATAGTGCAAAATAGGGGAAAATAATACTTTTCACATGGACGCGATGGATGGCAAAAAATTCGATAGATGATTTCTGTAAGCAATATTTTCCCTGTATTTTAGTGTAAGAACCATAAAAAAAACAATTTTACTTAAATTTTGTCTAAAAACAGCTTGACTTTGAACAATATTTATTTTCATGCTGTCTTTTAACGCTACAAAAAGTACTATACGATCCCTATGAAAAATACTTAATGGGGAACGATTCGTAACCTCTACGAATCGCACAACTTAAGATGGTTCTTCTAATTTTTGAATTATTTTGAAATATTACGTTGTAAATGTACGGACACACATACTTAAATGCGTGTTTTAAGTTTATGTGCCCATACATTTACAACGTAATGCATAAAATAATAAAATTTTGCCGGAAAAGCATAACTGACATTAAGCTATGTTCGCGAAATGCCATCAATCACATTTATTTTATATCTGTAATTCAAAAATAAGAAGATCTTAAGTTGTGCGTTTCGTAGACGATACGACTCGTTTCCCTTTAACGATAGCTACGACAAGTACAACAAAATAGCTACGAAAAATACTTAACAATAGCTACGAAATGTACTACACAATAACTACGAAAATGTGCAACAGGACCGCCACCAATACTAGAGTTTTGCAAAGTTGAACATTGTTTCGGCCAGTTACGGCAACTTTTTTAATCGTTCATTCGAACTGAAACAGTCACTCGAAAGTTTGTGAGGCTACCACTTGCCAGGTGGTTCCGGCAATAGCTAAAAGAAATAAAATTGTGATTTAAATACACTTGTACTTGTCTACTGTTTTATTATTTATATTTAGCCAAGAGGTTTCGCATTTACAAAGGTTCATATTCCATTAAATCACCAGAAAAAAAAAATGAAAATTATGTGATCTTTATAGCACCTATCAATTATTTTGTATTCGGTGCAACTACTGTACGAGGACAGCTGCACACGCACGTATATATAAGACAGGTCTGTAAGAGTTATATAAATAAGTATATATAATATTATTTTCAATGCATGTGCTCGTAAAGGCCCACTTTTTATGCATCAAAACCGAACAGAAAGTCGATTATTTTGCCCTAGGGCTTTATTGTTATTATTTTTTTTTTATTTGTTTGCAATGGTTGGCTAACCTGCAGCCTTTCCTGTGTACCATAGATGTTATACTTTTTTCCCACTGTTTAACGGCTCTGGATACAATCCTTTTGAGCCAATCATAATTTAAAGTTCACAAGATTATATTTGTTTTCATTTTCTCACACTATGCATTGAAAAATGTAGTATGATACACGGGCGTAAAAGCAATAAATTACTCGGTTACGTTTAAAACACTCGCTACGCTCGTGTTTTAAATCGTCCTCGTAATTTATTCCTTTGCGCCCTTGTAGCATAAACTACTATTTTGTATTCGGTGCAACTACTGTACGAGGACAGCTGCACACGCACGTATATATAAGACGGGTCTGTAAGAGTTATATAAATAAGTATATATAATATTATTTATGCATGTACCTATTTTTTACTTATGCAAGTGTAACACTTTATTAAATTTATGTAAGCCGAATTTAAATTGTTTTTAATACATTAGATACATTTTTTTTGCATATTCTATTGCTGTTTTTATTTAATAATAAATAACGTTTTAAAATTGTTTTATATAATATATGTTTTAAATTTAAATTTGTTATGTAAGTTTCGCCAGGTACCAACAATCACAAGCATTAGCTTAATTCACACATATTCACGCATAATTCACACAATATTTCACACACATATACATTACACACCTTCACACACAACATTCAAACTCTCTCTAATACAACACAAAATCGTACATATTAACAATAAGTAAAAATGTTTATATGTCTTTATGTCACACTCATATAAATAAGTAGGATTTATATTGTTTTATTATCTTAATATTTATCTTTAAAGCTAGTTTAGACTATAAATTAACGTTTCAATTTTTTTATGTTTAAATATATTTTGAGACGTTCCTAGTTTTCACTACACAAGAAATAGTGTTTTTATAATTCATGTAACTACGAGTAATTTCGAAATAACGAAATTTTCATTTTTAATTTTTTCTTAAAACAACCACTATACAAATTTAATGTGACATAGATTTGAAGTTCACCCTTCCAGTGCCAACCTAAAACCTTCCAAGCCCTTCTTCTTGGGTTTGGGGTATAGAAGAAGGTATTTGGAGCCCTTATTGGTCAGACTTACCAGATGTCACAAGTGCGTGGTTGGAACTTACTCGGTGCAGGTGCAAGACAGGATGCAAAAATCGTTGCAACTGTTTTAAAAGAAAATTAAGGTACACAGAATTATGTAATTAAACGTAAGTCTATATATAAATATATATACTTAATATTTCTTATTTTTTTTTAAGTTTCCTGAGTAAGACAAAGTTCTAAGTCGACTTTTATTGTTATATGCTTTTATTTTATTGTTATATTATCGCACTTTCAGAAGCTCTGCTCTGATGGCGAGCGGTTATCAATTAGTACGCACTTTATAAACAAGAATTTCAAAAGTGTGGCTCGGAAGCCAGTCATTCAGCGTACAGCCAAGTATTTTTTACCAATGGTTTTTTTTACAAAGGAATTAATAATAAAATAATTGTTTACGCTGATAATACACACCATTTTGTTAGATAGTTAATCGCCTCCTAGTGCGAGTCGCCACCACTGCGAGGTAATATTTTTTTTACCCACTTTTTGTAGTACCAGGTTTTTGAAATTCATATTGTTAGAATTTGCATAAAATACGCTTTACTATGATATTTTTTATTTTCGTGTTTTTTCTCTTATTCAAAAGTTATTAGCTCTCAAAGCAAAAAAATAATTTGAAACTTTTCACTTTTTAATGATTTATTCAAAAAATTGCTATGAAAATGATTAAAGTAAATACCAGAAATGAATTTTACACCTTCAGTTTATACAAAAATGATACCAAACTTGCCATAGTAGCCAACTGGAAACGTATAGATTTTTTTAAAAAAAGGTGGGCGAGCGGCTCCTTTGTACCCCCCAACCCCCCGCCAGCAGCTTTTTTTTTGTGGCCCGGGCTAGAAATGCTTAGAATTACTTGAGGAAAAAATGTGGTGAAGCTCATAGATTAATAAATTTTTTAAAGGTTCAAACCAGTAGATCTTTGACTATTGTGACGTCCTGATAGAGCTTTGATCTCAATGAAACTTTGAACACATTTTTATACAAGGTGTAACAGAAAGGTGTAACTATATTTGAAGAGCTTATTCAGTCAATGGTTTAGAACAACTTTTACTATGAAACAAATCCTGTATATCAAAAATAAAATACTCGCTTCATAGAAAAATGCAATGCCGCTCGGCTGAAATGTATGGAAGGGTAGATTTTTTTTTTATTTCATGGTTGACTCCATAGTAAAAGTTGTTCTATACCATTGACTGAATAAGGTCTTCAAATATAGTTACACCTTTCTGTTACACGTTGTATATGTTTCTCTTCCCCCGACCCATCTCTCATCAAAAGGTGCAAGATGGCGAGGTATTCAAAAAGCGCCGAATTTGTAAAATGGTTTCAGGTAAAGACTGTTTCCCATGAAACGGCAAGTGTTTATTGATAGAAAAATGTATAAACTTAGTCGTCTTTAGATGAACGACGTCTGTATTTGTCTTCTTTTTATTTCCAGTATAGATAAAAATTATACAACTTGCTAAACTTTGCGTAAAAACGAGGCAATATACACGATATCCTGACTTAGCTTTATGATGGTGTTTCATCAAACTTTTGGGCTGTATAGAGACGTAGTTAGATAACGCTAGATAATACTTTTGAAAAGTGTATGATGAAAATAAGCTTTAGACTTCACATTCAGTTTTTACCTTGAGTATAAATCTTAAGAAAATTCCAAGCGTAAAGGGCATCTTAAGTCAAAGTTATAAGTTTATAACAAAATAGTCCTTATGTGTTAGGAACAGAAGCTAAAGCATATTTTGGAAATAATCAAGCTTTGACAGCACCTAACCTAAAATTAAAGCTTTCAGAATCTGATTTATTATTCATAATCATATAGTTTATAGCATTCAAATGTAGTAGAATTTCTTAAAAATGATGTACAATTTATAAAAGGTCTCTAGCTATGAAATTGCCGAAATTTTCTTACATATTCATGAGTTCATAATTCCTGTAATTCAATAGCTATTTCAATTATTTGTTTTTTGTTTCAAAGTTGATTTCAAGGTTTTACATCTACGTATTAAATTTCGTTTTTATTTTCAGTTTGATTATAAAAATTAAATCTACAAAAACAATCCGTCCTCAATGCTAACCAATTCCATGATAAGATTCGTAATAATTTTTTACAGCTGACACTTTTCAAAAATAAAATTAATGTTGCTGTTAGCTTAATGTTGTGTCATTCGTACACAGAAGAAATTACATAATTTAGATTTGTCATTCGTAAAAAAAATGCAAAAATGTTAGTACAGAAAATTGAGTTTCCTTCAAATTCTCTTAGATAACGGCAATTTCAAATGTAAATACATATTATTATGACCCTGCTGGGCACTGCAAAATACAGAAAGAGCAGCTGTGGCAGACCGAAGTTATTTAAAATTACTGAAAAATTCGCCTAAAGTACTAATATAATTTTTTTTTAGTTTTTTTATAAAAGTCTTGTCTTTTCTTCATTTTAAACCTTATCGGGCAGGTGGTTATAGATTTTAATAGACATAATTACATAGGGACCTGCGCTGTTTAATTTTTGATTGAGGCAGTTACAATTTATTTTTATCTCATAGTGAGCGATTTCATAATTTTTTATAAAAGTCTTTATATATTTTTACGAATTTGCAGATGTCTAAAATATAAATTGATGTCAAAGCTAATACATTATATTGCTTATATCAGGGGTGTCCAACTTGATGAGACCCAAGATCTACTATTTACAGACGAAATTATGTGCGATCTACCAATTAGATACTTCTTGAAATTTTAAAAGAAACAGTAGACAATTATGTAGTATTTTTATCAGGGATAACATTTTTTTTGCCTTGCCAATTTTTTCCAATAAATGTCATCAATTTTACACTTTCAAATAAACTTTTTATGAAAACAGAACTCTTTTTTTTTCATTTATAACAAAATGGCAGCCAATTCAAATTGTGACATTACTTATTGTTATTTCCTACTTTGTATGTTCGCATTTGTCGCTTTTCATTCATGCACACAGAATTAGGTAATTTAATGTTCAGGTTTTCATTAATGCGAACGTGTAACTTTGCCCTTAGAATAAACACATTCCGACAAACCCTCTGAAATGTTAATTACCTGCTTTAAATATTTTAATTCCTTACCTAAGTTCGCCTAAACTAATGATATCATTACGAAATGTGTTATTTTAATATTCGAGATGTTAATGCAAAACCAAAAATA
The DNA here is from genome assembly GCA_934047225.1 of Ypsolopha sequella. Lineage (NCBI taxonomy): Eukaryota > Metazoa > Arthropoda > Insecta > Lepidoptera > Ypsolophidae > Ypsolopha > Ypsolopha sequella. Next base: position 20,338,867 of record OW203996.1, read on the forward strand.
TAAATAAAGGTTTTAATGTTATTTAAGTTTTATTTTGTTACTAAAAATACATGAAAAAAAAAAAACAAGAGCTATTCTAATTTTATGTGCAATCTTAAAACTTAAGGCGATATGCGAAAAAAATGCGAGTGTTTCTTTTCTGTGTATTTCATGAAATACACGGAAAATTATAATCAATTTCTGGTATATGCATTTTGTCCACATAATCTAGAGTTTTAAAATTGGAAAACATGTTTGGATACATTTTCCTCTATAGAAATAATTGTTGAAATGAGGTCTTCAAACACACTCTTTCTCCTCGTTTAACGAATAGGAACCATATAAAGAACTCAAACATATTTTATTAGGTGTGATTTAACAATATCTAGAGATTTAATATTTGAAATTTTGCTAGCTATTTTAGTTTTTTTTTTAAATATATAAAACCAACTTTTTTCCCTTTTGCTCTGAATCCACTCCTCTCACCCTGCGCGATTTTTCGCTTGGAGTGACAGTGACAAAAATAAAATTCGCATAGCCTCTTAGAAAACTTAGAATTGGGAGCGCTTTGTCGTAGCTTCTACGTCATTGAATAACACTTTGAGGTGTTGCCATTCGGTAATGAAAGGAGTTCGACGCTTTTGAGACAGTCAAGGAACGCCATTTTGAGTTTTATTTCAATTAATTTTTTTTTTGGTTAGACGTTTTATTTATAGTTTAGGTTTTATTTTAGGACTTCTAGGTTTTTAGTTTAATTTGTCATTTAGATTAGTATAATTTTGTTTAATTCATAGATTTATTTTATTTATAGGATAGTTTTAACCAGTTTTTTTGTATCATTATTTGAATAAACGTCCCCATTTCGTTACGATTTTTTTTTTTATTTATGTAAATACTTGATTGATTTTCTAAAATAGCACATACAAAATAATAGGGTATTGTATAGATACAAACGAAACCGGCACAATAATAATCATGAGCGTGTTACGTTCTAGGGATATACAATAAATAAATATTTAAAACATTAAATCCATCCTACTGACTCAATCTGCATTTGCAAAGTTTTTTTGTTAATATTTTAAATTATTTAAAATATTTCAAACATTTCGACGTTTTAAAAGATTTTCTTCATTTTCCCGGTCTTCCAGGGTATTTTTCCCAGCAATGTCGGCCCAGCTGTAATTACATAATTTTTAAACCAGAAAAAGGACGGAAGTAATCCTACTTAGAAGAAGATTGCTGTTGTACAATTTTTAATAAATGTTAATAAATATATGGTATTTTGCTTTTATAAAATATATATATATATATATATATATATTTTATTTATTAGCATTAAAACCAACGACATTAAACAATAAAAAGTATTATTCGATGTATATCGACCCTCGGTATGGGGCCGTCATCAGTCGATGATTCGAGGGACGAATAATATTTTTTTTTATTATTATAATGCTAATAAACAAAAAAAGAAATAAATTTTAAAATGTATCAAATAAATAAAAAATAAAATTTTTAAATATATTTATTTCACCAAAAACTGTGTTAACCGAAACAATCAATAATTCTGTGGCCGCAATATAGGCATAGCCTGACCCGTGGGTGGTTTGTATTAAAACAAACAATTATTAAGTTTGAATAAAACAAGTAAGCAGGCACTAGATCAAAATAAACATACTCAACTTGTTCTTGTACACACAGACGCACTGAAATCTCAGTCAAAGCGGACAAATAAACTCCATAAAGTCCGTAATATGAGTATTGCTTTATGCTCTGTCTTACTGGTTTTTGTTTTGTTGGTTAGGTTGCTGGCTTCTATGCGTAATAAATCAGTTCGATTTTTTATATTATTTTAACATGATCGCATCTCCTGATCCATATGTATATATGTATGATCCATATATGTATATATGGATCAGTAGGTGTATATGGATATACAATACATATGTATATACATACATATGTATTCAGACTATACTACATTTAGCGAGATGATGCAAAGCGGATCATGTCCACGACTGAGATATACCAGGTTAAACGTCAGTCGCTTAGCGCAAAGTGCCCAAGTTAACTTTGTTTTTCTAGTTAAGAAATAAAAAAATTATAAGCATTTTGGTCTGTGGTAGTTGACACTAATAGATCAATATTAGTGAGGTTTATAAAGCAAGAGTTTGAAATTGTATACACAGTTAATCATGATCTTTTTAAAACCAACTTAAAATGCTGTTTTAACTTTGCTTCGACAATATCATGACTAATTGTGCATTGAATATCAAACTCATGCTTTATAAACCATGATAATAATGTGTAATGCATTTTATAACAAAAGTCATACATGTCGGAAGTATCGTTTTGCTAAAATTAAGTATTATAATACTTAAGGGTGAATGGACCGCTTCGCATGGTCTCGCTGAATACAGTACACGTTGTAATGGGCTTAAGGCGATATGTAAAGGTTTTAGCGTCCCTGTTACTCCATATGCGAAAAAACTCTCAGCGCGAGAGGGACGGATTCGAGGAAAAGTAGCAAAAAATAGTTTTTTTTATTAATATAAAATGTACTTAAGTTGCTATCAAAATTTCGTTGAACCAGGTGCTAGATTCTGTTAAATCTCATCTAATAAAATATAATTGCAGTAAATATGTCATTCTAAATTATCAAATTAGGAGAAATGGTATCGAAAAAGACCTCAATTCCATAAATATTTTATCGAGCCGAATTTCTCCAATCGCGTTTCTGTTTAACAGATCCCTGGAAAAAGATTCCAAAAGTAAAATACAATTTTATTAAAATAATACCTTCTTTACTGAAGTAGATATGCAAGTTCTGAAAGTGTCGATTTTTTTTCCGTAGCGCCTTAAATAGTGGAAAGCATTCTTGCCGCTTGCTACGAGGTGCTACGAGTATGCCACCGTAGCGAATCTTATATCAGTTCTATGCAAAAGTTCGAGGAGTGTGCAGACATTGTAAGTTTATGACTTTTGTATACAATGTGTAACAAAAAGGTGTGATCATATTTGAAGAGTTTATTCATTCAACTTTTACTATGAGAACAACCCTGCCTGAACATTTCGGCCGAGCGGCATTGCATTTTTCTATGAAATAGTTAACTTTTTCGTAATTTCAGGGCCGGCTTCATAGTAAAAGTTGTTCTAAACCATTGACTGAATAAGCTTTACAAATATGACCACATCTTTCTGTTACACGTTGTATAATGTTTTGTATTTTAATAGTATGTTGTTTATAGTTTAGACGCGCACTTTTTACACACAATCACTGTTCTCTTTTTCTATGGCTGCTCCTCCGGCTCATCCTGCTCATGAGGAAGTTTAGCTTCTATTGGATGAAAACCGCTCGAAACCTAAAAAAATAATCATTACAAAAAGAGATGTACAAAAGCAACAGGAGAGTTGGTTGTAGGCAGTTGCGTCGTCAATTCGTCCGTTGCATAACGCCTCGCCTGCTTTCCGGGCGGGCGCACTTCATCCTAAGGTCTCATCAGGCTCATTTAGGGCGTCTCTTGAACTGTAATATCAGTATATTTTTTATAATAACCTATTAATTAGTTATTGCAAAGCACAAAACTTTTTGAATTTTTGAAAAATTCCTGTAATTATCGAAGTTAGCGATAGCGATTGGTATAGGAGACGCTGAACAAAATAATAACTTATTTAGAAATGGACATGGTTTGCTTCTCTGCTATTTTAATATAGTCTCAGTTGCTTATGTCAACGGCTCGCTAGCTACAGCTGTTGCGTTTACATAGAACGGGTCAAGTCTAAGTTTGATGCCGTCTGGCGGCATGAAAGCAACGAGTAAAGGGTTTGTCATTTCAACTGCAGTATATTTGGTGGGGTACAGCAACATATAAAAAATCAGCCTTGTCATTATCACCATGGTATAATTCGGCCATGATTATCACGTGCACGAAGCCCCGCCTCTTTCAATTATATGTCAAGATATATTTTGGCCCCACTGAGCCCGGTAACAGTTGAAATTATAATGAATGACTAACTGATGCCGAGCCCAGTAGATCCAGAAAAATATCTTGATTTAGTAAGTTTATTTATATTACTGTGTCTTGTTTGTGTTAATAATAAAAATATAATACAAAACTATAAAAGTCCATACAGATTTATTTAATTAATAATAATAATAATTTCACGAAAACTAAGAAAAAGAACACTCGTTCATGAAGCTCAGGTGCGTCGGTCCGGTGTGGCCGCCTAAAACCGTTAGAAAACCAATCAGAAGCAACGACGAAAAAGATGGCGGTGCTTAAGAAATTAATCGTCGTTGCTGCTGATTGGTACTCTAGTGGTGTTATAATAAATTGGGCCAATCGTAGCGCAGAATTGCGGTGCTTTAATGTAATATAATATATAGCATCGGACAAACAATGTAGGTACATATAAAACCGCTTTTGATGTTGTAATTACCTTATTGTAGTATGGAAGTATTTGGATAAACACATTTTTGCGACGTTTTTCAAATTCTTTTGTAGTCTGCGACGAGCGTGGGTCGTTTGGTGAATAAATAAACATATCTCGTTGGAAACAATATCAAACCAACATGCGGGCTTATTATTGTTAGAAAGAGATCGGCTTTGGAATTTGTACTCTATTTACGTTTCTTTGATGACAACAGCAAAAAAGTATTTGATTACAATCTATATGCTTTTTACGGTAAATCTTTTACAGTTGAAGCTGTGCGTTTGTGGAATGCTTACCCTTTTTTGTTAAATCTGCTCCTTCCTTGGCTATTTTCAGAATATTTTCCTCCCATTAATTAAGGTACATATCATGTAGGTATATTCATCTCTCTGATATTGGTATATGAATATATATTGATGACTATGTGCACAGGCGCAGGATGTTGCTTTTTTTCGCGAAGCCCCACGGGAGGACCAATTTGCTCGGAAAAGCAACTTTGACGCGCACCACGCGCACACTAAATCTGGTCGTTCTCTGAGGCTGCTATTTCGTAAGGGCTGCTATGTGGGTTTTATGTTAGTGAAAAATTGATGTATTAGTTGTTATTTAGGTTGTTTATGTTACATTAAGTTGATTGACTTCTTACTCTATTGTATTAGGATTACCTGTAATGTGTAAATAAATAAATTAATATTAGTATGTATATTGACATGTAGATCTTCTCGATAAGACTGCTTTTACAATGGCTGTCTGTCTGCGACTCGGGGTTAAGATAAACGAACCACATCGCTGCCAATGTGGAGCAAGCGTTGACCTACTAGGCCACCACGGCCTTTCATGTCGTCGAAGCGCCGGCCGCCTATCCCGCCATGCAAATCTTAACGATGTCATCCGAAGGGCGCTTGTCACCGTTAACGTGCCGGCAATATTAGAGCCCCAAGGTCTCTCACGTGACGATGGCAAGAGGCCCGACGGCATGACACTCGTTTCGTGGAGAAACGGGCGGTCGTTGGTGTGGGACGCTACGTGCGTAGATACGCTTGCTCCGTCCCACCTTCCGGCGACCGCAAAAAAGGCGGGTGCGGCGGCAGCAACGGCTGAATTAGCTAAGCGGCGCAACTATGCAGCCCTGGGAGCGGGTTACATATTTGTGCCGTTTGCCGTCGAAACACTGGGGCCGTGGGGGCCAGAGGCGCGTCGACTGCTCCACGGAATATCGTCGCGCCTGGTCGATGCCTCGGGGGACCCGAGGGCTGGCGCGTACCTCGGACAACGGATAAGCTTAGCCATCCAACGAGGTAACGCTGCCAGTGTCTTGGGTGCCCTCCCATCTGGCAGCGATTTGGAAAAAGTTTTTTATTTAATTTAATTTGTTTTAGGTAATTTATTTATTTTTACTTAGTTTAGATCTAAATTATTTTTTCTTAAAAGTTTGTATGAATAGATATGCAAGTTATAAAATATGTTTGAGTTAGATAATAAGGTAACATAAGAAATTCGGTTATTTATGACGTAAACATATATACATTTTTTACACCAACTACGCCTTAAAAAGTTGTCTGGAGGAAATCGCCTGAGCGATAAGACCGCCTATTGTACCCTCTCTGTTAAAAATATTTACAACTTCTTGTTTTGGCACAATAAAGAGGATTTATGTTAACTCGTCCCCTGAGTTACCATTTTGTTACGAATTTTTATATAATTTCAAAATTTTACGATAGTATCTTGTTAGCGAAAAAAACCATTTTCGGAAATAAAAGAGCTAAATTGTAAATTTTATGGTTGAATACTGGCAATGACTCAAACAGTAGTGTGGGTAAAAAAGTTGATTGACCCAGTTAATTACAAAAAAAAAAACATAACATAATACTCATAAGGTGACTTTCGTTTCTATAGAGAAATTCATACTTTACACTCTGTAAGTTCTCAGGACCAAGGTTCGATGACCTTTGTTGTAGAATACGAAAAAAAAATGTTTGTGCCTCTATACTAATTTACGAACAACTCCGAGTCAATAAGTATAGGAAGCCTAAATTTTATTTTGCGTTTTTCACAAAAAGGGTCATTGAACCTTGATCCTGACCACATAAAGTGTCTTCAATATGAATTGGGCTAAATAAAGAAAAGGCAAGAACCCTATAAGGGTATGTTAGTATGAATCATCAAGTATTAAAAATTTGCGGCAATTTTAAATTACTACCCCACAGTAACACGAATACACAAATCTTGTGGACACCTTCGCTGGTCGTTGACCTCTGATAGCGTCCATAGCACAGACAGAACACAATTACTCAATGTGATCGGTCGAGACAGTGCTACGGGGTGATTGAACTGCATTGATAAGAGTGCGTAGCCATAGAAAAGAATAGAATTTTTTGCTAAAATTAAAGGTGTATTTTTTAATCAAAATTGTATCAGTATCGTGTATACTTTCATACCCTAATAAAGGGATTATTGGGTTTGCATTAACAGCCTGTATATCGTCAAGACATAAATCTCCGATGAGTCGTCAGAGATGTTCCAAATATTCGGACTGTGTCGTGACGGACAGCCAAGTTTTATCAAGTTTTATCGTTGTATATTCACCGTGGTCCAAAATAACGTTGACAAAATTAAAAAGTAAAAATTTGAAATATGGAATAGTTTGCGTTCTCTTTTGTTTTTTGTTAATGTATACTCCATGTATACTCATTCATCGGCGTCATGTTTAACATTGTTTGTTTGCTAATTTGCTGAAAGGTGTAAAAATATATTTATTTCGCTATGTCAGTGCAAGATGGCGCCATAATTTCATTGCGTGACCGTGGAAAAAGGCAGTGTGAGATAGTGAAGATTCTTATTTTTAGTCGTCAGTTAGTTTCTGCAGCAATTAAACGCTATAACGAGCTTGGCAACATCGGAGACCGCCCTGGAAGAGGACGCAAGAGGACTGTTAGAACTTCTAGGAACCGACACATTATCAAACAAAGATTAGTGCGTAATTCACAGACCAAGGTAAGGAAAATGTCGCGGACTTGGGGATTAGTCGCCCTATCATACAGTTTATAGTAAAACCATAGTTTATAGTGGTACCATATAAACTCGGAAAAATAAGACAAAAAAGTTTGACTTGAGCTGCAGTGTCAAACTGGAAAAATATCGTATTCTCTGATGAAATATTATTTACGATAGAACAAGTCCATAACCACCAAAATGCCAGGATCTGGTCTTCCACTCGTCCTTGAGCTGCTGCATGTGTTCCGCAACGCCAAAACGCTGAAAAAGCTATGGTTTTCGGTGCGATTTGCACCACTAGCAAAACTCCCCTAGTTTTTGTAGAAAAGGGTATCGAAATCAACCGAGAAAACTACCGACGAAACATTCTTAAAAATGTGCTCCTTCTTTGGATTCAACAGCACTTTGGTAATCGTCCATGGATATTTCAGCAAGACTTCAGCTCACAGGGTCTTGAGTGTTCAACAGTGGTGCAAAGACAATTTTCCTGGTTTTATCAGCTCAAAAGAATGCTCCCCTCCCCCTACTCGCTTGGTCTGAAGCCGATGGATTACAGTTTATCTATCTTAGAAGCAAGGTCCTGTGGTAAAAGCAATTCTTACACGGGAGTGGGAAAAAATATGTGTAGAGGAAGTGCGGAAAATTGTAGAAAATCTTACCAAGCGTTTGTTTCTATATATCTGCGCTAAAGGAGGTTATTCTTGAAGACATATAGGAATTCTTGTATAAAATAAAGTGTATTTTTATAACTTATAACCTTATTTAATTCACGTATAACGTTGATAAAATATTTTACCTCTTGTCAACGTTATTTTGGGCCACCCTGTGTATAACATCGTGTAAATACTCGGAGATGTCCAGTGGAGGCCAAAACCAACAGCGGCGTCAACCTAAATTGAAAATTCATTCAACAACAAGAAAAAAGTCTCTCTACGGAACAAAACAAAATGGAACATTAAAAATAAGCCCAAGTCGGGTATTGAATAAATATAAAAGATATCACATCGATATTATGTCATCTGTCTCGGTCAAATTCGGCTTTTGCACAATTAGACGCTGCGAAACGCAAAAATGTAACGAATTTATCACGAAACGCGAAAATAGAGCAAGATGCAAGATACGCGATATGTTTTTTTATATTGAGACAGATTTTTGTAGTAGTTTCGATACTGTTCCGCGGCGTCGCCGGTGTTTATTTATTTCATTGTACAAAATAAATTCACAGCTCATTACATACGTATCATAGATTTTATAAACACTACTTAATTATAGGCCAATTAAGGATTTTTATTATATTTTCTAAACATTTGATAAAAAACAGATAAAAAAGATAAATTCGGTTCTAAAATTGAGACTAAAAACTAAAGCTAAGATTTAGAAAAACTTACAATTATGGTACGCAAATATTAAGTATGTTACGAAATATAAAATAGAGGTAAATAATGTTAGTGGGTTGTGTGTGTGTGGGATTGAGGGTGTGAGGGTGAGTAGGTTTGCTTGAGTACCAACAGAAAATGTTAATAATAGTAATAGATTTAACTTTTAGAATATATTAAAATAAATGAAACTACGTTATTGAAGCCGTGTGTTCATGGAACAAGCGAAGAACATAATTTTTAAATGTCTAGTTCTGAAAAGTATTTATTATATTGGTTAGGTATACGATTATATAGAATAATAATTAAAAAATGATAAACTTTATATTCCTTCGATATATTTCGGCCTCATCAGTGAGGCCGTCATGATGAGGCCGAAATATATCGAAGGAATATAAAGTTTATCATTTTTTAATTATTAAAACTACAAATAAAAGGCTAATATAGCTAAAATTGTATTTATTCATATTATATAGAATATTAATTATAATCTGTTCTACTGAGAGGAACATGGGAAAGCGCAATATGTCTGTACGTTTATTAGGAGCACCAAAATTAAGCATTGATGTGACTAGGTCAGGGCAGTCTAAAAATCCGACAGGCATCATGTAATATAACCATATCTAGAAGGATACGACGGTCTTCTAATTGCGTTCAATTGTGGAAGTAACACCATTTATCATAATCTAATTTCAGGTCATTGAACTTATAACGGAAGTTAAGATGTTTTAGAAATTTTCTTTGTATTATTTCAACGGCTGCTTTAGTGTAGCGTATTTGGGACTCCAGACCAGCTGCAATACTCGAGAACGCTCGGAACGTACGCGTAATTACATATTTTAATGCATTGTACATCAGATTATAGGATTTACAAACATGCAAAACGAACAAGATTCCTATAAGTTTTGCTGACAGTAGCTTCAATATGCTGCGTGAATAACATCTTTGAATTAATTATTATCCCCAGATCTCTTACCGTTTGGACTTTACCGATTATATAATTATTCAGTTTGTAGTAAAAATAATGGGATATGAACTTTTTGTGAAGGTAATGGAGATGATTTTCTTGGTAATATTCCGTTAGACGATTTAAGTGTTCCTGAAGTAAGTGACAATCTGTTTCTGTCTTAATTGTGTACTTTCTTGTCATCGGCATAAGGAAGGAAACTAGAATGATGGAAATATTTACTAATATCATACAAGAATGCAACGTACAAAAGAGGCCCGAGAAGTGAACCTTGAGGGACTCCTGACGGTATAATAATTAATTCAAACCTAGAGCTCCCGACAACTACAGCTTGGCTTCGGTTTTTAACGTATAACTGCATCCATCTCAAAAGATTTCCTCTAATACCAAGTACGAACAATTTGCGCAACAGGATGACTGGGTCCACGCGGTCGAAGGCTTTTTCAAAATCCGTATACACGCCAATTTTTTTTTAACTTTAACTTATTTATGTAAACGCTGGTTAGAATATAATTTTCTCCATAAGCCACCTTTAACCGTTTCAATATATCGTCACGACATGAATCTCCGTGGGGGTCTCAGAGGTGTAAATCGCGTTTCACCGACGATTATTACATCCCAACACAACGTGATGGGTGGTGAGTCCTATCGCCGTTCTTCTACACAAATACATGCTTTTTTAGGTCATGCAGGTTTCCTCACGATATTTACCTTCACCGTTCAACAAGTGATAAGTATTAGTTAATACAAATACTATAATTCACATAAATTCCGAAAAACTTATTGGTGCATGCCGCATGCCCGACCGGGTATCGAACCTGGGTCTCAAGATTGAGAGATCAGCGTTCTGCCGCCTGAGCAACCGCCGCTTATATTATTATCTATCTTCTATCTAAAGTAGCCGTCAATAGAAATTGTGGACTATGTAAACAAAGCGCCATGTTGTCTGTGTCTATGAATAAGTGAACTATCTAGAGATGGGTAAGTATGTGATTAAAATATGTTAGGTGCTTAATTAATTTTCTTTATTTGATTCATCGCTAAAATATTCTGATGAATCGCTAGTCAAATCGCCCACATTAATTACAAATGGTTCCGTTACAGCGTCGTTGGCCGTATCTATTATCCCATCCAGTCATCCAGTTCTTTCATTTTTTCTTCTACTTTTAGAACATGAGCTACACATTTCGCCCACTATTCTGGCCCGATCCGCGCCAAACCTTGGTCCAACAAAATCTTCACATCATCCATTTTGAATGTTTTGTTGTTCCTTCCAACGTAACCTTTTACTTTTATCAGCTCTATCGGGTTAAGCTTGCAATGTTTATGTCAAAGATTATGAAGTAACGCTGTCAAAAAAAAATTACGGAATAAAATAGCATCACGAATAAAATAGGTTTATATTTAAATAGATTCGTACATCACCAATTTTCAAAGACAATACAGATTCGATGAGAAAAAAATATGACAGCAATCTCGACGCAGTACAGAATTGACTATTGATTCTATGATTTTCCGTAATTAACTGGTGATTATTGAATATTTCATGATGAAATACAGTGAATGACTGGTAAGACTTGATGCTTCATGATTTGGAATAATGTTCAATGAGGGTCCGTGACAGAACCTTGAGAAAAATTGAGAAAACGGTTTGTTTACATAGTCCACAATTTCTGTTGATGGCGACTTTATCTATCTATCTATATAAATAAAAATGAATTGCTGTTCGTTAGTCTCGCTAAAACTCGAGAACGGCTGAACCGATTTGGCTAATTTTAGTCTTGAAATATTCGTTGAAGTCCAGGGAAGGTTTAAGCGATGAGAAAATGTGGAAAAATTGCGAGGAAAATACTAAAAACGACAATTTTATTTTCCCATACAAACTGTTCTTAGTAAGAACTTCTTACCTGTCAAACATTTGATGTTCGTCCCGTCGCGTCGGTTCGGTATTTTAGGAATAAAAACATGTAGATCTAGATTAAATAAGGGTTTGGAATCGACAACATATATCCACAATAGTCTGATTATCGCGTATTTAGATTTAAAACATGTTAAATAATGACACTATAATGACACTTGGTTGTTGTGTTGGGTGCGTTCAGAAATATACTTTGAATCAGTAAAGTTCGCTATACGATCTGAAATTGGGTACTTCCCTAAAAATCAAATCAGCGACTCTTTATCAAATGTCAAAACGCCCCGATACTATGAAATTTGTATGAAGATTTACATTATGACGTCACAGTTTTCTGTGATCAAACTGCTTTCTTTTTTCTTAGTTTTTGACAATTATAAAATTGTCAAACCCTCAAAAAAATCCTGATTGAAATTATCACCTGAAAAAAGATTCAAAACTTGATTTGTCATTCTGATACTGCTTACAATGCCGAGGAGAAAATGACCTTAAATAGGTCGTCGTAGTCGATCGAATGTGCGACGAGCTACCTCACGCGCTAATCGCACTGATGACCAGCGAGAGACTGATAATGATAGCAGTCGTATTGGTATGGCAGATTTGCATTCTAGAGTGAATTACAATGAAGTGGATAATAGGCATAGAATGGAACGAGTTCGGGCACATCGATCACAACAGCAGCGAGCACGGGAAAATGAAATTTGATCGATTCCGCAGACGCAATGTTCCTGTGAACCTGGAACGAGGAGCATTCTCCTACGATCAAGAAATAGATTATAGTGCCGACAAATCAGCAACTATTGGGGAAATGTCAATCATTTGTCAACATTGTATAGCTTTAAAATACAGCGGTGAATTTGCAGGATTATGTTGTGCTGGTGGTAAAGTAAAATTGCCACAATTAGTCCCACCACCTGATCCATTAGACTCATTAGTTTTTGGGATGGTTGATTAATTGATTACAGGTGCTGAAACCAACAAAAAAGTCAGTGCTATGAATTTTTATTCAAACAGAATCCGTGAAGGTGAAGTAAATCACATTTTGATGTATCAACGGCTTTTTCATCAGTTTACAGTTGACATGTATGTCAAAATTGAGACTGAACGATTGACGTACATCCGTCTAAACCAACAGCAGCTTCGATCTGAAGAGTACATTCATCTTCGCGATGCTATTAATGCCGATGGCAATGCAAACAATGTGGGAAAAATGACAATTTTGCCGGCCACTTACATTGGAAGGCCGCGCCACCACGGTGTCGGGCATTTGGGTATATTTGTTGTTACTAATACACATATGTCTGAAATAATATTCAATATGATACAATTCAAATATTTTTTATTAAAGATATATAAATCAACCTTTACGGTAGGAACCATATTTTCTAAAATTTCCGCGATTGACACCTGAATCGGCAACATATCAATTAAGGCGATTACCGTCGCCAAATTAGCAGCTCGATGTTTGACTGTACGAATATCAACGGAAATGACATTAAAATAACGTTCATATCAGTGCACAATGCGTGGTGGCTGTTACGATGCTCGCTGCGTCCTTTATAGGGCAAAATAGGAGAAAATAATACTTTTCACATGGACGTGATTGTTCGATTGAATAATTCTATGTTATATTTATAGCTATCAAGTTTATCTATTTATCAAAGCATAAATGAATTAAATCGCCTAAGCCGCTTAGGAGCAGCAGGGAGTTCAAGCCAAAAAACACGATTCAGTTAAAACAATTTTTCATATAGAAGTTTTGGTGGTACGAAAAATAAAAATGTTGCATATGTTATCCTAGAGTTGATAATCCATAATATATTTCTTCAATATTTTTGGTTTGGCCATAAAAGAGGAGTAGGCTTTAGAAAGTACCCAATTGGCGGTATTAAGGGCCTTAACAGCAAATGCGAACCATGCTTGCTAAAGATGTCTTGACTTCCCTCGCCAGGTCTTGACGGCGTGGCGGAAGGCCTCGGTGACTCGGACAAATCTGGTAGAACCAGAATATTGCCGATTTTGTGCTCATGACTTTCTTAAATCTCATCCAAATCCTTTAGTTCATCGGCAGTTAAATTAAGTTCTGAAAATATTCCTTCAGATGATGACACAGATGATGATGATGATGGCATTGTTGAGACTAACTTCGATTTTAATAACAGTTGTTGTTTCAATCGATTGTTTTGTTCCTTAGCCCTATTAATTCGTATTATTGGGCTCAAATTGTGACCGCACTTTATACAAAACTTGAAGGTATCAGCGGTTATTGTGAAACATTCGTCGCATCTTTACAATTTTTTTGTGCAACTAGGACAGGTACTTCTGTTGTTCTGCCATTCTATCCACTTTTTACAAAAGGGACAATGCATTGTTAAAAGTTAACTATAACTTCTGAAAAATAGTTTTGAAATATCAATTATATTTTCTTGGAAAGTTCGGTGACAGTGACACTGACAGTCAGTGTTGGCAGGTTACTATTACGTTTAGTAATGTGGCGTAATCGATACAGACAAAAAAAAAATAGGCTGGTACCTTATTTGTTAATATAAGTGTCTATAATCTAATATAATGTCTCATGCAAAATAATTATGAACATTAAGCTGAACATGTGTGCGTGATTTGCCCACTCTTTCCGCCCATTATGGAGCCGATACTTAGACTATCTGATGATGCCCTTATAAAGCTGCCGGCTCTGAAATACATACATATGGTTTAAATTAATATGGTTTATATTAAGAGGTAAGTGATACGAAGTTCACCGGGTCAGCTAGTAGGATAATAAAATTTGCTATAATACCGTGAAATATTTTAGGTGTCCTAGGAAAATTCTTCTACTCATAGTTCCAATTTTATTTTAAGCCTGATTGAGTAAATTATGTAGATATAACATATGTGGATGTATGATGCTCTTTCCCCTTTAAGGCAAACAAAAAGTAAATTCCGTAAAACTACCCATTTCCAGATTTTGTTAAAAACTAGAATATGTTTATTTTACTGTGACCATAATAATTATTTTATACTACACCTGCTCGGAAAGTACCTTCTTTCTTTGTTGAAAACGATGCAGAAAATACGTCATTACTGTCATACAAATATGCGGGCGGCAAAAGTGTATGAAAATTCATTGTTAACGTGCTTGAGCGGGCAGAAAAAGTATATGCAAATCCATTGTTAACGTGCTGTTTTTTTTTTTAAATAACATAAAGAATGAGCAAGTGGTCACGTGGCCAGTATTATTTTGCGAACTCGTACAGTGGAGACCGCATCAAGTAAGACACATTGGACTTTGTACCTATCTTATATTCTTCTCTGTAGGGGCTAATGTCGTACTGCAAGTGTATAGCTTGATGTGGTCTCCACTGTACATAAAACTCGAAAAATGATACAATTGTAATCGTAAAACATCCATTGATTTCTGTATGGAAACTTTGTGATGGCAGCATACACAAATTTACACAATACAAAGGTAATAAAATAAGGTTTTGTTGTATAACTATTGAGCCGATTTTGAATTTAAGTGTTCTTTTTCGATTCATAGGAAAAAGGCGGATTTTTTACAATCCGGATGCTAAACGGCTCTTAAAAGAAGAGTAAATAGGTACTTTTTGGGCGAGCGCGCTTATCCAGGTCTCTTCGGAGCTTTCCATCAGACACGGTAGAGGGTAAGCAAAGCCTATTGTGAATAAGTAAAATATAAATAGCTTACTTTGGCTGAATGTAAAGTAACGTTCAGAAGTGTTGGATGACTATCGATTACGATGAAATCAACTTCTTGCGGCAAGTAGCCCTCTGCTGATACCTGTGGGGAAGTCAGCACTTCGTTATTCTTCATATATATTCTTAACCGTGTTGTAAGACTGCGTTAGGCTACTATAAAGTAAATTATATTTATTGAACTCGGATAACTTACATCGAGTCGGTAAGTGCCGGGCAGCAGGATGCGCCAGAACTCGCCATACTTGGTGGTGTGATAGGCGACGTCGCGTCCCTTGATGCGTACCGCGGCGCGCTCCAGCGGGTTGCCGTTCTCATCCATCACGAAGCCATGAGCACCTCGGTGTGCCTCCGCTAGGTACTTGATCAATGACTGGAAATAGATACATTTCTTTTTAATCTAGCTAAGCTCTGTAGGCGAGTGGTAGAATGCTCGCCTGTCAATCCTAAGGTCATGGGATCAATCCCCGCGGTGCACATTAGTGCACTTGTATGATTACTCGTTTAAATTATTATTTTTTTTGTTTGTTATTTCCTGTTGGTTTTGCTGGAAGAAATCTCTTCTTAGAGATAAGCACGCCAATGTGCATATTGTTTAAATGTAAATATTATTTATACTACACCTGCTCGGACAGTACCTTCTTACTTTTTTGAAAACGATGCAGAAAATATGCCATTACTGTCATACAAATATGCGGGCGGAAAAAGTGTATGAAAATTCATTGTTAAAGTGCTTGAGCGGGCAGAAAAAGTATTTGCAAATCCATTGTTAAAGTGCTGTTTTTTTTTAAATAACATAAAGAATGAGCAAGTGGCCAAGTGGCCAGTATTATTTTGCGTACTCGTACATAAAACTCGAAAAATGATACTGGCCACTTGTTTTCCTGTACATAATAAAAAATAAGAAGGAAATAAAAAGTGACAATCGCACGCGAGTCAGTCGGTTTCTTTTATTGTATCTTGATTAAAAGTAAAATTATACTATTTCCTCGCAGGTGTAGTTTAAAGCACTATGTATCACTCGGGAGAAAGTGCGATTCCCCTTTCTTCCCTCGGTGAACAATGTACTATTGTGAAACATCTACCAATTAAACCACGAGCAGAAAGACACTGAATGTTGTACATGTAAAAGCTATTACCTAGATAGCTCGCCATTAAAAACTTCGCCAAGTTTGCCGTGGAAATTCACAAGTTTCGCGAAGGAGGTTCAAAGCTTATTTAATCTGAGTAAACCTTGATTTTACGGTTCCTTTTATAAAATTTTGTTCATTTTTTGTTTGTCTTTATTTCCACAGCATAGCTTAAAAAAATATAGGCCTAATCGAGCTGCAGGTGCAAGATCAGGTGGAGATTCCAGAATAATTGCAGAAATATTAAACGGTGTCACATTTTAAAATTGCAAGTGTAGTTAACAATGTTAATAAAAAGTAACTATACCTTAAAAGTACTATTTCAAAACGCTCTTGATATACAGAAATACAGACAAACAGACGGACAAGAGAGCGAACCTATACGGGTTCCGTTTTTATCATTTAGTGTTACAAAACCCTAAAAATTTACTTCAGTTCCGTTAGTGTCTACGGCGTAGCTGGTCTAGGAACTCCCATGGCTAAATAAAAAAAAAAAAAAATTTTTCGGAGTATTTGCGTCTTTTTAGAACATTTTCATAATTTTGGTATATAAATTAACTATTATTTTTTTTATGATTTTTTAAAGAATTGTCTGATATGACGTCACTTGAGAATTTTAGACATTAGACTGATTGTGATGTGTGATTGCTTATAAAAAAAGTGGTCTGTCTCTGTCTGTCTACTCATCTGTCATCCAGCTGTCAAGTCAGTCGGCAGCAATTTTTTATAAATTCATCTTGATAGCAAAGAACGCATTTCTAAACAGCCATTTCACAAGTCACGTCATACGAAGGCAAATGGAAGTTGCAGCTTTTTCGTAAAATTATTATACCATCATGAGGTTTTTTAGACCACAAGTTTTGGCTTATTAAACCTAAATCTCGAAATGGTTTTCGAATTAACACACCTAAACATAATTTAATCTAAGCGAATTGGGAAAGCTACAGCAGTGTCTCGTAGCAGACGAGGGCAGCGAACCGACGCGTCATCTTCGTCAAGTATTACATTCATTTTAGTTTATTTATACAAAGTTAGAGACAAGTTTTACAAAGTTTATCTCACTGATGCAGACATGGCTAAGACAAGCCGGTGTGTTAGTTCATTTTCCAAGTTTTTTTTTGTTCTTAAGTCTTTCTCAAAAGTACGTAACAAGCGTTTTTATAAAATACCTTTACTATATATTTTTTTTTTATTTAGCACATTATTACATTATTTTAATTAAACATAGTTCACATCACTTAAACCAACACGGTTTGTGTGTGATGGATGATAAAGGTAGGTGTATATAGGTGTATATCTGACGCCGGAATTGTTGTATAATTTTCACAGTACGTTTTACACTGTCATATAATCGTGCAATTAATTCAACCGCTAAATTTTTATGGAAGGTTCATCTACTGATGATAGACACGCTACATAACATATATTATGTAAAACTTCAGGTGGATCAGCCCAAATTTTTAATTATGATGTGGTTTTTTTCATTATCATCGCAGTGACCCTGGGCAATATATACTATATTTATTTATTAGCCAATTTATTCTAGTTTTAAATTTATTGAAAAAGGCGTTACTTTGCGGAAGTCCATCATAAATTTGTAGATATATTAATAATTTGCAATATTCCGCTAAACACTCCCACCATGCTATTCAAAATGCAGACTCAAGCACCGCCCGCCCTCCCGCATAAAACATGCACAAGCAAAGCAAGCAGTACGAGCACAAAATAAAGCAATCTTAAATAACAAGCAAGAAAACTTATCGACACGTGTTTCGCCTCTAAACGAGGCATCCTCGGGATGTGTAGTCCGCCCGACCGCTCGACAGCAAATGACGAGCTGCCGCCCGGAGCTCACCTTTTATACACCGGCCTGGCTAGTTGTTTGGTGGGAATAAATGGATGACGAAAACATACGTAAAAGGGGAGTACTTATAAAATTTGTTTGTTCGTTCAGTAAATCAGATGATGATTTCAGTTCAGCTTATGATTTGTCAAAACGGTTAAATCACATTTTGTTAGAAAAAACTTCTTTCAAGCCTATCTATTGTCTTAAGAATAAAGAGGATTTAATATCGAAAATTCATAATGTTCATTTACCCTCTAATGCGAAGTTAGTATCTTTGGATGTAGATAGCTTATTTACCAATGTTCCTTATGACGAATGTTTGACTATAATTAGAAATTTGTTAGAAAAACAACGTCTTCACACTGGCGAAATTGATGACCTCCTAAACCTCACATCAGTTTGCATGCAACAAAACTATTTCAAATTCAACAATAGTTTCTACATGCAAAAAGAAGGTTTAGCAATGGGTTCACCCTTAAGTCCGTTGATGGCTGATATTTTCATGGACAGTTTCGAGACCAAACATATTGTCAATAATTCTAATATTTTGTATTATTATAGATTCGTTGATGACGTCATTCTTTGCTGGACGGGTACTAGTAGGCAGCTAGATATATTTGTCAACAAACTTAACAAAATTCACTCAAAAATAAAATTTAAATTAGAAGTCGAACAAGAAAACTCCCTTAATTTTCTAGATTTAACTATTACAAGATCACAACATCAACATGAATTTCAAATATACCGTAAGCCAACACACACCGATACTGTAATACCCGCTTCATCTTGTCACCCTTGGGAACATAAACTTGCTGCTTTTCGTTGTTATGTTCACAGATTAATGACGGTGCCCTTAAGTCCGGACAACTATAAAAAAGAGCTCAATATCATATATCAGATTGCTTTTAATAACGGGTATAGTACTAAAATGGTTGACCGATTAATCCATAAAAAACAAAATAGTATTATCAGAAGTAATTTGTCCGCTTTACAGCCTGAAAGTATTCAAAAATATAAAACCAGCTTAACTTACCTAGGACCGATTTCTGAACGGGTTGCGAAGATCTTTCGGCGTTCTGGTGTTCGCGTTGCTTTCAGAACTAATAATAAGATCAAGCGGCTTTGCAATGGAAAGGATAAGTTAGATAAAAAACAACAGTCGGGTATTTACAAATTGTGCTGCAGTGAATGTAACGGTGTTTACATCGGTCAAACGGGTCGTAGCTTTGAAACTAGGTATAAAGAACACATCTCAGCCTATAGAAATAATCATCCCGAAAAATCACATTTTGCGAAACATATTTTAGAGTCCGGTCATAGTTTGCCTAACAATCATTCATTTGATATAAAACATATTTGTAAGAAAGGTTTAAGAATGTGTGTGCTAGAACAGTTAGAGATATTGAAAAACAAGAATAACTCTGATTTACTGAACGAACAAACAAATTTTATAAGTACTCCCCTTTTACGTATGTTTTCGTCATCCATTTATTCCCACCAAACAACTAGCCAGGCCGGTGTATAAAAGGTGAGCTCCGGGCGGCAGCTCGTCATTTGCTGTCGAGCGGTCGGGCGGACTACACATCCCGAGGATGCCTCGTTTAGAGGCGAAACACGTGTCGATAAGTTTTCTTGCTTGTTATTTAAGATTGCTTTATTTTGTGCTCGTACTGCTTGCTTTGCTTGTGCATGTTTTATGCGGGAGGGCGGGCGGTGCTTGAGTCTGCATTTTGAATAGCATGGTGGGAGTGTTTAGCGGAATATTGCAAATTATTAATATATCTACAAATTTATGATGGACTTCCGCAAAGTAACGCCTTTTTCAATAAATTTTATTCGGTCAGCAAGCATAGCTGAACAGGCGAAATTGTATGTTAAGCTTACCAAATTACATCGACTTGCTTCACAAAATGTTTGGTTTAATCAACAATGTAAGAAAAATCAAATTGTCCCCAACTACATAAAATTAAATATCCGTTGTAACATACACACTAGGTCATCGTTTTTAGCTATCAAAAAAGCACAACTAGCGTGGTTGAATGATGAAATAAGGTATTGGTTCTCGGTAAGAAATAATCTTAAAACTCATCTAAAAGTTCTCCATACTGAATTAACTTTTTCTTTACACAGCAGTGAATTTGATAGCCTAGACAGAAAGGCTAGAGATTTGGCGTCGAAAGTGGTACACGAAAAATATCTCATCCAGAGGGGCAAGTTGGACAGATTAATACAGTGTAATAACCGTTTAATTAACCATCCCGTGCAAAATTCGTCAACATTTCCATTCCACCCTCGCGTAAAAAATTTAACTAACATTGATTTTCCTACTAGCGAGATGTCACTTTTGGAAAAGGGCTTAAAATACAATATTCCTTCTAATTTGTCCCAAAATTCAT
Organism: Ypsolopha sequella; assembly: GCA_934047225.1. NCBI lineage: Eukaryota > Metazoa > Arthropoda > Insecta > Lepidoptera > Ypsolophidae > Ypsolopha > Ypsolopha sequella. The sequence continues at coordinate 20,359,618 of OW203996.1, forward strand.
TGCAAAATTTAGCTGTTGATGCTGAGATTACTGCTATAGTTTCTAAAAAAGATAATATTGTTAAGAGTTTAGTTACGAATGAAATACAAAAAGTTGCTGTCTCCTCAAAAGAACAAATCAACCCGGAACTAGCAACATTTAAATCGATTCAGTGTAGGGTTAATGATAACGATCTAGTAATTTCAAAAGCGGATAAAGGTAATACAGTAGTTATAATGAATCGCGAAGAATATAATAGTAAAGTGAATGACGTCATTCAGGGTGACGAGTTTGTTCCACTTAATTCGGATCCAACTAAGAAATTTCAAGCTGAGCTAAAATTGGCCGTCAATAACACATCCTTTGTTTTTCCAGATAACACTCAATCTAAAGCGAAATTACTGCCTATGAACCCCGTGGCCCCAGCTTTGTACGGTTTGCCAAAAATACACAAAGATAACATTCCGGTTCGTCCAGTTGTCTCTTACATCGGTGCCCCAGCTTATGATTTGTCAAAACGGTTAAATCACATTTTGTTAGAAAAAACTTCTTTCAAGCCTATCTATTGTCTTAAGAATAAAGAGGATTTAATATCGAAAATTCATAATGTTCATTTACCCTCTAATGCGAAGTTAGTATCTTTGGATGTAGATAGCTTATTTACCAATGTTCCTTATGACGAATGTTTGACTATAATTAGAAATTTGTTAGAAAAACAACGTCTTCACACTGGCGAAATTGATGACCTCCTAAACCTCACATCAGTTTGCATGCAACAAAACTATTTCAAATTCAACAATAGTTTCTACATGCAAAAAGAAGGTTTAGCAATGGGTTCACCCTTAAGTCCGTTGATGGCTGATATTTTCATGGACAGTTTCGAGACCAAACATATTGTCAATAATTCTAATATTTTGTATTATTATAGATTCGTTGATGACGTCATTCTTTGCTGGACGGGTACTAGTAGGCAGCTAGATATATTTGTCAACAAACTTAACAAAATTCACTCAAAAATAAAATTTAAATTAGAAGTCGAACAAGAAAACTCCCTTAATTTTCTAGATTTAACTATTACAAGATCACAACATCAACATGAATTTCAAATATACCGTAAGCCAACACACACCGATACTGTAATACCCGCTTCATCTTGTCACCCTTGGGAACATAAACTTGCTGCTTTTCGTTGTTATGTTCACAGATTAATGACGGTGCCCTTAAGTCCGGACAACTATAAAAAAGAGCTCAATATCATATATCAGATTGCTTTTAATAACGGGTATAGTACTAAAATGGTTGACCGATTAATCCATAAAAAACAAAATAGTATTATCAGAAGTAATTTGTCCGCTTTACAGCCTGAAAGTATTCAAAAATATAAAACCAGCTTAACTTACCTAGGACCGATTTCTGAACGGGTTGCGAAGATCTTTCGGCGTTCTGGTGTTCGCGTTGCTTTCAGAACTAATAATAAGATCAAGCGGCTTTGCAATGGAAAGGATAAGTTAGATAAAAAACAACAGTCGGGTATTTACAAATTGTGCTGCAGTGAATGTAACGGTGTTTACATCGGTCAAACGGGTCGTAGCTTTGAAACTAGGTATAAAGAACACATCTCAGCCTATAGAAATAATCATCCCGAAAAATCACATTTTGCGAAACATATTTTAGAGTCCGGTCATAGTTTGCCTAACAATCATTCATTTGATATAAAACATATTTGTAAGAAAGGTTTAAGAATGTGTGTGCTAGAACAGTTAGAGATATTGAAAAACAAGAATAACTCTGATTTACTGAACGAACAAACAAATTTTATAAGTACTCCCCTTTTACGTATGTTTTCGTCATCCATTTATTCCCACCAAACAACTAGCCAGGCCGGTGTATAAAAGGTGAGCTCCGGGCGGCAGCTCGTCATTTGCTGTCGAGCGGTCGGGCGGACTACACATCCCGAGGATGCCTCGTTTAGAGGCGAAACACGTGTCGATAAGTTTTCTTGCTTGTTATTTAAGATTGCTTTATTTTGTGCTCGTACTGCTTGCTTTGCTTGTGCATGTTTTATGCGGGAGGGCGGGCGGTGCTTGAGTCTGCATTTTGAATAGCATGGTGGGAGTGTTTAGCGGAATATTGCAAATTATTAATATATCTACAAATTTCTAGTTTTAAATGTTTAACAAATTTTTACACTAAAAACATGCTAAATACTTAGTACTATTAATATGTACAAAAATAACAATAATAATTATACAAAAAATAATAGTATAGAAATTACTGAGTATAGCACAAAATACATTATAAAGCTTAAACTAGATGTCCATATGACCTTGGCCTCCCTCATCGATTTTTGTTTTATTTTGCAGGTAAATTTTTCCTAGTTCCTTCCACTTTTCTCGGTCTAGAGCGACATTTATCCAGTCTTTACCAGCAGTCAATACAATGTCGTCTTCCCAGCGTCTTCTCTGCCTTCCTCTTTTTCTTTTGCCAATCTGCGGTTTCCAGCTGGTCAGAATTTTTATATAATAGGCTATAAAAAGTTTTAATAAAATAAACGCCAAGCCAAAAACGGGACAAGATTGAATTAACGCAGGCGGAGCCGCAGGCTAGTTTATTGATATTTGTTGTTTTAAGACGAGCTTTTATGGCTACAATTTTTACTATTTGATTTTAGTGTTGATTTAGATTTGATTTCATAAGTGGTAGAGCTGATGCCGGGCTCGACTGTGGAGGTACCACCATCTTACTTGGAGACCCCCTCGAAGTAATTCGGGGGAGAGTAAGAGGACAGCTCACAGGCAAAAATACAGGAGGCCCACCATGCCTGGGACCGATGGATGGCGGTATATCCATCCCTAATAGCCGGGCCTATATGGAACAGACTGGTGACGGGCAGCGGCGTCACTGGTGCGAGGGTTCCGGCACCGCGCTCACCAACCCGCCTGCCCAGCGTGTGTGAGTATGGGCAATTCTTCCAGGATGACCGCCGGGAGTGGCAAAGTCCTGGAAAGGCTGATGTCCAGCAGTGGACGAACTAGGCTGATGGATAGTTGGATGGATTTTAGTGTACACATCATCCATCAGAGACAATGGCTGTACAGTGCTCCCAAAGTGATAATGCGCATACGAATCTTCGCCACTGTTCGGCAAAGTTCGTATTTCCTTACACTTTCTATACAATCAATACGGTCACGTGGTACGTCCGGTCGCTCGGCTATAGATTTGTATGCGCATTATTACTTTGGGAGTACTGTAAGTATATTTAGGCATCTCCCAACGATCTTTCAATTATTATAAAACCGACCTAATGGTCCGTTAAGTAACCCAACTGAGAGAAATTCGATATTTAGATTAGATTTTCAATGAATATTTTAACTTCATAGCCATTATTCTATTTGCTGTCGTTTGGGATCATTCGTTGAACGAATTAAATAGGACATTTTAACAGGGCCAATATTCTTTCATACTGTTACATATTGTTTCATACTGTCAATATTCTTTCATACTGATACATATTGTTTCATACTGTCAATATTCTTTCATACTGTTACGTATTGTTTCATACTGTCAATATCCTTTCATACTGTTTGTTACATATTGTTTCATACTGTCAATATTCTTTCATACTGTTACGTATTGTTTCATACTGTCAATATTCTGTCATATTGGTACATTATATATTATATTAAGTAATTAAAATAAGGGTGTTTGTGAGGGTGCCATTAACAAAACGATACTTGATAGATCAGTATGGTTTTTCAAATTTTAGATCTTTGAAATTTTCAAATTACGTCGGCGACAAATATGGTGAGTCCACTGCCACTTCGACTTACTGAATCGGCAGGCTATGTCGGTCATCTTCGATCTCTGACGAATATCTTCGTTTCGTCGTTGCAGTTTCTCAGCGTGCAATTATTCCTGCAACACCAATAACTCAAGTTTACAGCCGAGCTGGGACTTACGGCACATCTTCGAAAGAGCAATATCTTTGTGTCTTATGTTAGATATTGCTGACAAGGGAAATAATAAGGAAATCGCCTGAAGCAATCAGAAGAAAAACATCGTATTTATTGACTTCTTATTTATTTAGCTTCGACTTTGTAAAAAAAATATGAGAGGTGTCAGTCACGACACCTATACCCGGTTGGAACGAAGTTCCTTTTGCTACTAACGCGCACGCCGCACATATATACTGCAGTATTGCAAACACACATTCTATGCAAAAATGTCGTGACGCTCGAATTCTTACACTTTTTTCGGCCTAGCTCCCATTCGCCAAGTGTCTGGAGTGTTACGTGTGATAAGGAACTTCGTTACAAAAAAAAGCTTCTAAAAGTAGTTTTTTTTATCAAAAAGCTTCTCAGACAAAACGCTCAGTCTAATTAGTCACTGCCCACTAACTTCTTGACTCCGTATTGTATTTACCATTACCTTAGCTTGTTTCTCAAGAACATCGACTTACAAAGGCTTCAGAAACATTTTTGCTTTCACAAGGCTTTACGTAGGCAGTGCAAACACGAATTTAGCAAAGTTCATAAAATGAGAAGGATTTATTAGAGTTTATTTCGTGGCCTTTTTGTTGCTCCCTTTGGGATTTTAAAAAGGGATTTTTTGTTGTCAAAGGCAAGAGTGGGCGCAACATTCTCTCACCTCTAATTTACAAATTAAAAAGAGAGTAGGCATTTTTGGAGTTTTATCAGCTGCCGCTGTGCCCTAGTCAAATTTCAGCTTACTATTCCGTAGCTGACAGATACAAATCCCGTAAGAGCACAACATTTCAAGTCTGCACGATTCTGATTACTTACTATTGCACAAAGTAATTAAGAAGAGGAGTTGCCGATAGTTTATTTCTCTAGGGAAAATTGTGTGACACTGCGGGGTAGAAGGCAGAGGTACGGGGAAGGTTGGGTCCGCCTTTCCACCAAACACAGAGCACATGCCACCAATCTCAATAGCCCCCTTTTGTGACGTAATGACACCATTGATCGTAACATGGCTCCATTCATGCACCAACACCTTGGCATAGATTAAATTATGTTAAGGTATGTTAATTTGAAAACCATTTCGAGATACACAGTATTTTTGAACTTTTGGTTTAAAAAACCTTACGATGATGAATTATTTACGAAAAAGCTGCAACTTCCATTTGCCTTCGTGTGACGTCACTTACGAAATGGCTGTTTAGAAATGTGTCCTTTGCTATCAGGATAAATTTATAATAATTTGCTTCCGACTGATTTGACAGATAGATGACAGATGAGTAGAGAGACAGACTACTATTTTTTATAAGCTATCTCTCATCACAATCCATATAATGTCTAAAATTCTCAGGTGACGTTATCGAACAATTCTTTAAAAAATCATAAAAAGATACCAAAGTAATGAAAATTATATCCTAAAGTGGCGTATATTGAATGAATGGATATGACGCAAATATTTTTATATTGAAAAAGAATGCTTGAAGGGGTGTCAGAGGTGTTCCCAAGTGTGAATAGTGAAGTGCAAGTCAAAGTCAAGACTTGATCTATCCGGTTTTCACTGACGTGTATTACGGTGGTGAACCCTAACGCCGTACTTCGTGAAAAACTATACGGGCAATTGTCAGCAGTATGAATTTCTAGCAATTAATAAAATCAATATTTAAAATTGAAGATACTTTTCTTGAGCTAAAATTAAATGTATTTACTTGATCCATTCCTAAAGGTAACCTTGGTTACGTAAGCAATGATAAAATAATAAATATCGTCTCAGATTTATGGTTTCCCGTTGAAACTAATAAATATAAAAGAACGTCTTCAGTCGTCTTCTACGGGTTATCAAAACAGATTTTTTGCCACATTTTAAAAACATTTTAAGGCTCTGCCAACCCCTGATTCTCGCTCTCGCTTCAACTAGGTTGGACTTCGTACTGCACAATTTCTGAGGTCGCAGGGCTACACGTTAAATGTATATACTTTGTAGGTTTTTTAATTATTTTAAAACTAATCCACAAATAAAAAAAGTAATCCGGTATGTCGTTATTGGCAAAATATAGAGGTATTTAATTTAAAAATAAAAAGTGACAAAATGTCGATCTAAATTTTGAGTTCTCGCGTACGAAAAAAATAATTTTAGCTTGCAATTTTTTTTGCGCATTATTGAAACATCTTTTTTTAAAAAAATCTCAGGTAAGTTAGTATTGTTAACTAGCTATTTTATTTTTTAAAGGATCAGGATTTTATTCTGGCTCGACTGTGGAGGTACCACCATCTTACTTGGAGACCCCCTCGAAGTAATTCGGGGGAGAGTAAGACGACAGCTCACAGGCAAAAACCAGGAAGCCCACTATGCCTGGGATCGATGGATGGCGGTATATCCATCCCTAATAGCCGGGTCTTATATGGAACAGACTGGTGATGGGCAGCGGCGTCACTGGTACGAGGGTTCCAGCACCGCGCTCACCAACCCGCCTGCCCAGCGTGTGTGAGTATGGGAATTTCTTCCAGGATGACCGCTGGGAGTGGCAAAGTCCTGGAAAGGCTTATCCAGCAGTGGACGAACTAGGCTGATGGATAGATGGATGGTATCTAATAAGATGCCCAAAAATTGCATTTTTTAGAGCGAGACGGAGAGAGTCAGGGGCTGACAAGGTCTTAAATACTTTTTATTTTTTCGGCCATTTCGGTCTATGCGAATCTGAATAAACTCATGCTTCTATTACACCAGGTGTTCGTGTTTTCCCGCGTTTTCTTCTTCTTGTGTTCTTTTTCAAACAACAAGGATTTAAATTTTGAAAAATATGTGTGACATATTTCATTCTTTGATCTTAATATTTCGGCCGTTCGACACTCGATTACCTGCACCAAGAAAATCGCAAAGATAAGCCTAAACATGATATAAATATAATTTCATTTGCTTTATATTAGGTTTTGGATAATAAAACTTGTATCAAAACGGCCGTTTATATTAAAACCCATCCCTCTAATTTTAATAGTAGTTTATGCTACTAGGGCGAAAAGGAATAAATTACGAGGACGATTTAAAACACGAGCGTAGCGAGTGTTTTAAACGTAACCGAGTAATTTATTGCTTTTACGCCCGTGTATCATACTACGTTTTTCAATGCATAGTGTGAGGAAATGAAAACAAATATAATCTTGTGAACTTTCAATTATGATTGGCTCAAAACGATTGTATCCAGAGCCATTAAACAGTGGAAAAAAAAGTATTTCATCTATGGTACACAGGAAAGGCTGCAGCTGGCTGCAGGTTAGCCAACCATTGCAAACAAATAAAAAAAAAATAATAATAAAGCCCTAGGGCAAAATAATCGACTTTCTGTTCGGTTTTGATGCATAAAAAGTGGGCCTTTACGAGCACATGCATTGAAAAATAATAAATGAAAACATCTCAAAACTTTTTTTGATCGGCCCACCCCGCTTCCACTGAGAGTTCCGAATTGATCACGCCACAGTCTTTTGTTTTACAGAATAAGCCACTTGTCAGGGCTCGTTCCCAAACGTACAACTTATTATTGTTTTCATTACCTATTATATAAAATCGAAAAGCTAGAAAGGGACGAAATTCACGGGAAAGAGTGAAATGGCGCTCTACACAACTTCGTGTGCGCGTATCACTAATACAATACAAATAACAAAAATTATGCAATTCGATTCCTTGGATTGTGACAACGATGAACGGTATAAAAAATATGGGATCGCTTAATAATTAAAGAATTAAATTATGAAATCAAAACGTCGGCTTATTTCTATGGATTCGCAAATTTTACATTGCACAAATAACTTTTCACGAACTAGCACTTTCGCTTTATCGAATCTCATAAAATGTGTAGTATCCGAATTTATGACATGGTCTGCAACGGCGGATCCGTTGCAATCGAGTTTTCTCATGCATCTAATGTGTTCCGTCAATCTGGTTGACACGTTCCGTCTCGTCTCACCAATGTAACTCTTGCCACAGTCGCATGGGATGGAATAAACACCGGGTGCATTTAGTGGCTCTTTATCCTTCGGCGAACGCAGTAACTGCCTTAATCAACTGGGTCAACAGAAAAATGTTTTAATGCTGCATTTTAGGCGAAGCAGGTGTCCTATTTTACCCGTCACTCGCCCAGATAAAGGCAGTCTAAATCTGTTGAAACTGGTTGGCTTTCCCGATCATAACACGTATTGAGGTGAGCCGTTTTTATATAAATCATCACAACATTGTTAAAAAAGCCTAATTGACATTAAACCATTGTCGCGTAATGCCATAAAACACATTTATTTAATGCTTTTTATTCAAAAATAAGGAAAACAATAATAATTTCTGCATTTGGGAACGAGCCCTGCCGCAACCAACTAAAACAGGAAACCAGCTAATGTCCTGATATCGAAAATATTGTAATAAATCAATCGTTCAAGCTTTATTGTTGAGAGATCTGAGTAACAATGGTGTCTCTTGTCTACGCTCCGTCGTCAATTACCAGCGGCTATTGTCTGGAAGACTATGGTATCGATTCGGCATAACACGTCTTAACTTATTTGATAGAACTAACCTTATTTTAAGCGTAGTGTCTTTTTCTTTCTTTATAGAAAAGACAAGGACTGAACGCTTAAGAGCAGGTTATCCGGGACCTGTAGGTATTTATCGCTACCTCAGCCCCCGCCAATTCACCGCGACGTATTTATTTACGATGCAACTGAGCGGCTAGAATCGTGTCCTCACGTGACTCGCCACCGACCGCCGCGTACATTAAAATAGGTTCGGGGCCAGTAACTGTACTTCGTACTAATATAAAAATTTTACCTTCCAATAAAATTGTTATTATGTTTCCTAAGACGTCTGAAGTCCATTATGAGAGTACATCGTTCCTTTCCGAATACAGCCGCTAGATGTCGCTAGTTTCCGTCACGTGACCGCGCCGTTTTACCCAGAGTACCTGTCAACAGTCGCAAAGAACCCACAAGCCGCCATATTCTTCGTCATTGTTCGGCTCATAATGGTTCACCAGGAAGACATTGTCTGGACTTCAGACGTCTTAGGAAACATAATAACAATTTTATTGGAAGGTAAAATTTTTATATTATGTGTTCCGTTTGACGTCTGAAGTCCATTATGAGAGATGTGTTTGTTATCTCCTGGTGGCTTGTAAAATAGAACTCAACAATGTGATTGTAAATCGTTATGTTTCATGTATTAATAACGCAAAAATATGACAGGTAAAAATCAATATTTTTCATACTTAAAATACCAAGAAAAATAGACACCTGAACCTGAACTAAAAAATGTAATTAGTAGTTCAGACAAACTGTGACAAGAACTTCTCCAAAATATTATGATTATTAGCAGAAATGTCATTGACGTAAAAATTAATAAACTGTTTATGGTTCTTGAAAGTAATTTCTTTTGCGAATTTGCTATAGCAAGAATTTCTTATTTACTGGGTGAATTTGCATCCAATTTAGGGAAGACAGACACGGCTAATCTATAACTCCCGGTTGAACTTATATACCTTCATTGGACAGAAGGCACTTGACTCAACCTCCAGTTATGATTGGTGTAGGTGGCCTGATAGGGTCCCAACTAGTGACGAACAAGTTAGTGACCGACCTTCTGAAATCTTTAGAGAGATTTAGTAATGTTCTCATCCAAAAATAGGTTCAATATTGCGGTCGGGAGAGGCTGATAAAGTGCAGCTTAATTGGCGTTGTGATACAGACATAATCCGTTTTAGATCCAAAAGAAGGATGCAGGATAATAGAATAATCAATATTCATGAAATGGTCTGGATTACAATGCAAAGGAGTCAAATCGTAGACTCTTAACTATGTCCTGAAGTTAACATCAAAATTATTTACATGATAGTGTTGGTCTCTTTAATGTGCCTAATAAGTTTTCTACAATCCCAAATATATACTTTCGATGATGATGGCTTAGCTAACGGAACTGCTATTAAAATGTGCTTAACAATGTGGCTGGAAGAAATATCTATGTTTCAAACAGTCTTACAAATGGAAGCTATTACAGACTTGTGTAAAAGAAAGATTTTATCTGGTAAGTAATATGTATAGTATTGCCAAAAATAAGTATGCTAAATATCTCGCTACTTCTTGTGGAGTAGGAACCCAATACCTGAATACCAGGCGAGAAACTGCTTATCTCTGTCGAAAACAAAAATGATATTTTCATCCAGAGATTATCGTGCATACTTATAAGGTCATGATATTCGGCTCGAGTCTACAAACATTTGACAGTATTTAGACCATTTTAGCAACCTTTTCCAAATGGGAGTATCTGTTTCTGGAGTTGAAACTCGCCAACACTAAGAAAGAATTCGTTTTTTGGAATAGTTAACCGTTAAAACTCCGATCCAAAATGGGCCAATCATCCAGCCGGTGGCTCGGCCACGGTTATAGATCTGGGCGGGAAGACGTCTCGTCATTGTGGCCATACAAATGCTCTTCAAGTCACAGATCTTTATCGGGCCTGTCAAGGTTCGGTTCTGCCGATCTGGCCGCCAAAAGGGTTTCTTTCACTCGGTTGTTACTGTTATGTAACGGCCTGACTCTAAGTTAAATTGTTATAGTACTTGAGTTAGCAAACAAGGTGGATGAAACAGCCAACCTAAAGAAAGCATCGTGATAACAGGCGTTCAAGTCTATTACTTGGTAGGGGGGACTACCTAGCATTTAGTCTCGGACGGTATAAGGGATAAGTCAAGATTAGCATGATCTGGAACAACATAGGTGGTACGTGATGTGAATTGGCCTATGTCAGGGTGCGCAAGACCTTGAATATTCGCTGCGCTGGCGTCGCTTCGTCCATAAGGTGCCTCTCGGTACATGCACGATTACGCGGGAGTCGGTCGGCTTCCATGTTGTACATTCCCGAAAGTTGGTGAGTGAATTGTACAACATTAAAGATTGTCCGCCAGATTCAGTAGCAGTCTTGTCAACTACAACAGAACTTTGTACAGTATTTCGCCTTCTTTCTTTATGTAAGCGATTGCGGTCTGGTCGCTCTAAAGAATAATTTTGAAATGAAATCAACGACACGTGGTATCACCAGGCTTCACCTATCCAACTACTAATCGTAGCTATTATGACGTACATTTCTTTCGCATTGCAACGCCACGTCCTACGTTGATGATTCCACGTGCCCTGTATCATCTTGTTGTCTACTAAAACTCCCAATTAAACATTGGATGCGTCCGTTATAGTTATAATGTAGGTCGTTGGTAATGTCCCAAGGTGGATTTCCATTACTCGGCTCAAGTTTTCTGAGCACCATTTCAGTTCAAGGCGTGCTTCCTCCGAAAAGAAATAGTAGCTCTTTGATATTGCAGTCCTGCTGAAGTGTATGGCAATTCAACCTTCCTCAGTGAATGATGAAAGTTGCGAAGTTGAAATATCCTAGGAGGCGTTGCGCCTGCCTGAATGACCAACTGCCAGCAGCTAGGCAGGTTGACAAATACTGACGAATTCTGTTTGTCTTGTCTGGGGGCAGGGACTTTGAGTTGGTTTGTGTGTCCCAAGCTATGCCCAGAAACTCGATTTGAAGTGCAAGGCCATGCAACCTTCCCCAGTGGGTGATGAAGGTTGCAAAGTTGAAATTACCTAGGAGGCGTTGCGCCTGCCTGAGGGACCAACAGCTAGCAGCTAGGTGGGTTGATAAATACTGACGAATTTTGCTTGTCTTGTCTGGGCGCAGGGACTCTTAGTTGGTTTGTGTGTCCCAAGTTATTCCCAGAAATTCGATTTGAAGTGCACGGCCATGCAACCTTCCCCAGTGGGTGATGAAGGTTGCAAAGTTGAAATTACCTAGGAGGCGTTGCGCCTGCCTGAGGGACCAACAGCCAGCAGCTAGGTGGGTTGATAAATACTGACGAATTTTGTTTGTCTTGTCTGGGCGCAGGGACTCTTAGTTGGTTTGTGTGTCCCAAGCTATTCCCAGAAACTCGATGTGAAGTGCACGGCAATGCAACCTTCCCCGGTGGGTGATGAAGGTTGCAAAGTTGCAATACCCTAGGAGGCGTTGCGCCTGCCTGAGGGACCAACAGCCGGCAGCTAGGTGGATTGACAAATACTGACGAATTTTCTTTGTCTTGTCTGGGGGCAGGGACTTTGAGTTGGTCTGTGTGTCCAAAGCTATTCCCAGAAATTCGATGTGTGTTATCGGTGTTCGTCCAATCTTGCGGCGGTGAACAGGTAAAAATGTTTGAATGTCATGTATAGGTTTTGATTCAAGACTTTCAGATTAAAAAGTGCTAACTTGCGAATATAATATTCAGCGACGGTGGGTAAAATCAAACAATTTTTTTTCTTTTTTTTTTTTTGATTTTATCAGTAATGATACCGGGGTTTGTTATTTCATCATTACATCTATTGTGGGTTAAATCCACGATAGTGTCTGATTGAAGAGGATTCAACCCATTATCATTTATAGAACATGCGTTTGGGGAATAACTATGTCATCTTTTTCCACATCATTTTTCCCCTCCCTCTTCTTTTTGAAGACTCTTCAAGTTTCTTTTAACAATAACCGCCTTCTTTACGTTGAAAGAGGCCAAAATTACTTACATGTCTTGATAAGCAGAAGTAGTGGGCTCTGAGGGCCTCACCGCTAGATTTATTTTTAAAACTTCAGCACCTTTCCCACAAATAATTTGCAGAATATAAAGTGATACGGTTTTAAATTCAAAATCTGTTTTTCGTAAATTGAGGTAGTGGTCTTTCAGAGTTAGCTAAAAAGTCGATGAAAACTCTGTAGAGTCTGTTCACGAACTTATCCTGCGCCATAAAGGTGTTAAATCAAGCGGCACAACAACGTGTCATTTACAATCAACCCAGGGTAGAATTTTTCAAAACTTTACAATGCCTCGTTCAATTTCTGTCCCATGAACCCTAGAAACGCGACATACTTTTTCTGAGCCTCTGAAAATTCGTATCCATCGAGTCGAAACGTTGCAAGGACGTGATTTTAGCGACTTGATCGAGATTTTTTCTTTACACAGAAGGTTGTTTAAACATTACCGTGAGATTCGCGATATTTTCTACATCCGGCAAAAGTGTTAGAATGGAAGTTGCAAGAAAACACTTTCTTTTGATATGGGTACGCAGCGCCGGCGGGGCTTGGCCCCTGGATGCACGTTATCGGTATGAAAGGGCATGGGTGCGACGAGATTATTATGTCGATCCATGATTTGCACTCAAAATATAGTTGACAAGACTCACCAGGCGCTGGAAAAATGTCAAACCTCCGATCCAGTTCCGATCCGAGTAAAGTGGTGCAGTGCACGCCTTACGGGACAGCGGCGGCAGGGCGGTGCCTGCCTTTGCATGGCAGTGCGTCATGGCATGCATCTCCCTCGGCGCTCGATGTGCTTCAAAGACTCGTATCTTGAACTTGATCTGAAGAAACTGGCTCGTCTCTTTCTCGATGTATTCGACGCGCGGCTACACTTTCAATGTCGTTATCCAATTATAAACGAATAAACACGGACGGAAAACTAAAATCTTAACAGAATTTTCTACTTTATTCTCGAAAATTCGAAAGAGGGTAACTCAAAAAGATTATTATTTCGCGATAAACTAGCAAGCTGCGAACGGTGCGAAAAACGACGCAACAATGACGAAGAATATGGCGGCTTGTGGGTTCTTTGCGACTGTTGACAGGTACTCTGGGTAAAACGGCGCGGTCACGTGACGGAAACTAGCGACATCTAGCGGCTGTATTCGGAAAGGAACGATGTACTCTCATAATGGACTTCAGACGTCAAACGGAACACATAATAAGAATTGATTCCGATAAATGAACCAACATAAACTATTCCTACTAAAAAACCGAGTTAGTACAAATAGGGGAGTTTATTACATTGGATCATATGAGCAATATCTAAGCACGCTCTTGTAAAACATTTGGAAGTACAGCTAAAAATATTTAATACACTTGGTAACCATATGAGCTAACAAAGCTGAGTCTGAAGGCTTTCATTGTAATCTAGGAGCTGTCAAAACTAAATTTTGTTTATTTCAAAATAGTTCATAAGTATTAAAAATAGAAGCTAAATTACTTTGTAATAATTTAGGTTTCGTACAAAATTTAGTCTTGACAGCTCCTAGATTACAATGAAAGCCTTCAGACTCAGCTTTGTTAGCTCATATGGTTACCAAGTGTATTAAATATTTTTAATAAAAAACTTTCGACGGCACTAAAACTAAAATTATAGGCGTAGTATTTAAATGAGTGAATATAAATTCAAATATAAGGTGGCAAAAATACTGAATATAGTGGCTAAGTGGGCGAAAGATTGTAAGCGAATAAAAATGTTGTAAACGGCGACTTGAAATTACAAATTTGAGTTGAGTTGATAATTCTCAGGCGAACAATTTTCTATTTTAGTGACAATTTGATTTTAAGGCGCTACGTAAAAGTTTTAGCGTCCTTGTTACTCCATTTGCGAAAAAACCCTCAGTGCGAGTGGGACGGATTCGTCGAAACGACGGACGTCGGACGAAAAAAGTCGGTTTTTTATTAATATAAAATGTCCTAAGCAATTTTGTCAAAACGTTTTTCAAGGGGACTTTACAAATACATAATATCCACATTTTGAATGCAATTTGACAATGAAATTAGTTAGGATTTCAGAATTACAGGAAAAAATAAAACAATTTAGAGGTCTTTTCGGAATTAAATTCTATCAAGAAAATTTCATCCAATCGCGTTTTCCTTCAGTGAGAATTTTAATCAAATACTCAATAAACATTAACCCAAAAATGAACTATGTAGATGACGTTATAGTGGAGTAAATGAATTCGAAAAAAACCCTTTTTTCCGCTTCGCTCGGCTCCTTATTTTATATTACATGTAAACCTAACACGCTTCTTCTCGCTTCGCTCTTCGTCGCACCTATTTTTTGATTTTTGGTGAAGTATTTTCGATTTCATACTTTAAATTCGCCCACTCGGTAATTTTAGTCGCACGATTTGTTCAGTTGTATGTGTGCTAGTGCTAGGACCCGGTTGCGAGGTGTCATAGCTTGATTGTTGCTCTGAGATAGGTGAAGGATCCACGTTTTCTTATTAAATATTATTTTTATTATCATGCAAAGTCAGAGTTCTTTTAGGCATCCCGCGTGTATACCGTGGGTTTACTATACCATGTTGTTATTTTATTTTATATGTAAATTTCCATTTTTATTCATTCCATTTCTGAACATGTCTTTTCTCTCTAATTTTTTTTGCATGACATCCATTACAGTCTATTCCATTTACGAGGTTACATTTGACAGATGTGTTTATGTAGAGTACTAGCGAAGTACCATATTAGTCGATACACAACGACATCGACTTTCGATTACTATTACCAACAAATTTAAATCGAGTTGACAGAATCGAAACGTAAAAGATTTGCAGTAGATTAATATAATAAGCAAAAGTTACTTAGTCAAGTTTTTTAATTTGATTATATACTATTATTTTTCAATCTTATCAGCATGCGACTTATGCGTGCTCGCTATTCAAAATCGTTGCATCATATTCATTGTCACCATCGTCGTCATGACCCTCACCATCGTCTGTAGGATCCACCGTATTTATTATAATTTGGTTATCTACTGGGGCATCGATATGCACATCTCGGTCCCAATCAGCGAAATTTAGATTAAATGTTCGTAAAACCACACTTTTCCAATTCGCAGCAGTAACGTTATAGCATGCTTCTTGCAACAACGACAGCATTTTGTTTGTGTGACTATCGACCTTCTTACTTTTTTCTTAAGTGTACTGTCACCGTACTGAACAGACAAACAATATGGCTGATCGCGATTACCATGGTGACCATGGTGATTGCGAGGTGGACCATATTTCTAGTAGATTTTTATTTCCTACGACCTCGGTACACAAGAGAATAATCGATTAACTAACCGATTTTATGAGATTTTTTGAGCTACGTTACTACGTTAAACATTTAAAAGTAAAAAATAAACCATAGAACGTAAACGCGTATTTGCAGTAAAATATTATTTTATTTTAAAGTTATAATTATTTTGAGCACGATATCTAAAAAAAATACGTTTGTGAATTAATTGTATAATGTTTTGAATTGATTTTGGTTTTTTCAAACGGTGATTTACTATCATAAACAAAGACTATTTATTTTTTCAATTTATGTGAAACGTGCAGAGTTACGTTCTCAGAAGTGTCAAATGTAACCCCGTAAATGGAATAGACTGTAATTATTTTACAGTCTATTCCAACGTGTAGCATTTGATAAGCTTGCTCCTTTTTGCCATTTTGTTTTGTGTTGTACTGTTCTTTTTTTATATGTTCTGTGGCAAATAAACTCATTTCACTATCACTTTCACTATTTCTGGTATAACACATTTTATATAAAATTGTATTAGCTTCCTCTCCATCTTCGTCATCCAAAAATCATCATCTGTTGTAATGCGTTCAATATGTACAAGTTCATTATCTCCTACCCAAATGCCAAAGAGACATAATCGCCGTTCTGTCACGTAAAGCTGTCCTTGTACCTGGTAATACCAATTACTGTTTTTATCGAGTTTTGTCGTACTTGTTGCCTCTATGCATTGTCTCGATGCGAAGGTGCCCTGCTCAGTACGAAGAATTGATAAGCTGAAGTTAAGAAATTTTATTTAATCACTTAGTTACATACTATTCATACTTACGCTTACAAAAAAATAATAATACGTAGATAAAATTGCATTATTTTTTATATATATATATATATATATATTATATATTTACATAATATGTAAATTATATATCTATACATTCTGTCTGACTGCAAGAGTAAGTACTGTTACATTTTACTGTTGTACAGTTATACTCGGACTCGTGAGTTGTTTACATTTTTTGCGTAATTTCAAAAGTTGGTTGTTCAGTACGATCAATAAAACATCTCGTTACAGTTTCAAAGAATTGTTTTCTTATCTTCAGCACTCTCAAATTTGATGATTTGTATGGTTCGGTAGTACCTAAAAGGTACAAAAGGAACCTTTATGGTGAGACTCCGTTGTCCGTCCGTCCGTATGTCACAGCCTCATAACTTTAGCACCTTTACAGATAAAGACATGAAATTTGGCACAAAAATAGAATTTACTTGCCCATATATCACGATGTAAAAAAAAGATTGAAATTATTCAAAATATTTCCAAAACAAAACTAAAAAATGTTATCCTAAAAATACAATATGGGTATCAAGTTATAGATATTAAAAAGCTGATTGTAAAAATACATTGGTATAAAAAAATGTATGTCTTTATCTCCAAAACTGGTAGACCGAACATTATGAAAAAAATCATGGTAATAGTGTTTACGTAAAGATTACAGGAAAAATAAAGCAGTTGAGAAATTCACGAAAAAAAAATAGTAAATTAAATTTATCATCCATAATACGGAACCCTAGATACGCGAGTCTGACTCGCACTTGGCCGGTTTTTTTCTTCTTATTTGTAGTTTCCATCTTTATTTTTAAACATCCAAGCAAGATACAACTAAATGATTTTTATTTACATGTACACACAACTGATAGTTTGATGTCTATTTACACGATTATTTAAATAATAATAGTACACTCTATCAGAGCTTCGAGGCGAGTGAGTGAGCCTCGACAGCCGCTGGCGGGCAACTGGCGACCGCTCGCCGAGTAGTCGCGAATCAATTTTTCTTTTTAAATTAAGAAAAAAAAAAACGATTTTCACAAAAAAAAAAAGTAACCACAAAAGTTATTAGCACAATAGTTTTCCTTTAATTATCTGCAATTTTCATACAATTTGGTTAAGTACACGTTACATAAAACGAAAAAAATCTTGAAAATCGACAAAGTTTCGGATTTTTTTTCGATCGAGCAAAGTGTAACGTCTCGCAAATTGAACCACAAAAAAACCTGCAAAAAAGATGTATCTGAAACATATATTTTTTTCAGATTTTAAAAATAACTATTTGATGCTTTAAAATGAGTTTGAAAACAGACAAAATTGGGATAAGCCCCCCTTAAATTAAGTTTAGTCCTGTCATATAAGTTAAGATGTGCTTCACCGAATCGGTACCAACATCTCACTCCAGCGCAGTAGCATAAGTGTTTAATACGCGGTAGTTGAATCACAAGTGCGAGGACTGTTTAATGATAAAAAATATCGTGTCATGCTCCTCGCACTTGTGATTTAACTAAACTCTGATTTTTCATTCCGTAGAATTATGACAGTGCAAGTAAGCGAGATGAACTGTATAGTTTCTCCTTTACTAGCACAGCGCCATCCCTTTCCCTGAAATGTCAGAATTCTACGGAATGAAAAATCAGAGTTGAAGTTGCGTCGCGCGCGATTAAACATTGTGCTACGGGTACTGGGTTACATGTTGGGTCGTTGGAAGTTTCTACACTTTGATTTTACGAGAAAAACTGGACGTTGCAGTCAAACATAGGAGTCATCAGGCTTCGCGGGATGCTCCGGCGCGTGCAATACCCTCGATACTGTAGAGAAAAGTAACAGTGACCCGCTGTAAAATCAGCTGTTCCATAGAAAAGTTATACAAGGTGTAACAGAAAGGTGTAACCATATTAGAAGAGCTTATTCAGTCAATGGTATAGAACAAATTTTACTATGGAACAAAACCTGTGTCTCGAAAAAATTTTACTGTTTCATAGAAAAATGCAAGGCCGCTCGGTCGAAATGTATGGATGGAAGGGCAGATTTTTTTTAAGATTTCGGTGTTGGCTTAATAGTAAAAGTTGTTCTATACCATTCTATACTGAATAAGCTCTTCAAATATGGTTACACCTTTCCGTTACATGTTATATAGCTACCCGACCAAAATGTATGAGACAACTGTTTTTTTTTTCTCGATTTCTCACGAAAAGCAGGTCGTATGGGCGAGTACTATCGCCAGTTTTCAGCTCCCGCAATTTTATCTTAACACACTGTATTTATCTGTTATTTAAATTTTAGTTCGCAGGAATATTTCCTTCGTAAAATTCTTCAAGGTGGTGATTCTTTTAGTTTCACAGAAAGAAAAAAATTTAAAATGTTTTCAAATAATAAGTTTGGTTAGTATTACAAATTTATAAAATCGATACCAATTTAATTTATTTCTTGTATAGATGCTACGAAATGAAGTATCTTCATCTATGAAGTATCTTTATCTTATAAAATAGATATCTTATAAAATATCATATATAATATCACGATTCAGCTTGATTATCTCAGAAATAAATCTTTATTCAGGCATTGCCTTGTTGATCATAAAATTATACTTTCAATGTTAATTAATATAATTGCATGTAAGATAAATGTATGGCCATTCGTCAAAATACAGCACCTCGAGGATGTACATACAAACGTATTTCAGTCTTCTAAAACAATGTGTAATAAATCAGTTTGACATGCTTATTGTAACTTGGGATTCCGAAACGAAAAAATATGTAAAAGACCGATTTTCCGTGCCGTGTGCAACGAATTTGAGGTTAGTACGAGGTTCATATGAATATGTTTGTGTAAGCACGAAACCCCGCGGCCCACTGACCTTGGCTTCTTGACATCGATTTCATGGCTGTCGTTCAAATTATGGCGATACTATTTATTATCCATCGATAAACTGAACGTTTTCATTACAATCTTCAATAACCTTAGGTATTTTAACGAGGCCTTGTAGCACGGCGGTGGTGTATTGAAAAATGTTTAAAAATAGAAAAGCGATCGCCAAGAAGCGACACATGACTCTTGCCATGGAAAATTTATGGTATCGAGCGCGGCTTTGAATTCACCGCGTCCTCGTCTTACCTATTGGCCTTTTATTGACTTTTTAACTAGCTTCAATACAATTAGGTATGCTATTAGTCGCGTATGTATCTTTAGATAAAATGTCAGTTTGTCTATCCTTTCAATACTTCATACAAATTCTGATTAAGGCGCTACGGTAAAAAATCGACACTTTAAGAACTTGCATATCTACTTCAGTAAATAATGTATTATTTTGATAAAATAGTACATTATTTTTGGATTCTTTTTCTAGGAATCTGTTAAAACAGAAACGTGATTGGAGAAATTCGGCTCGATAGAAATAGAGGTCTTTTTCGACACCAATTCTCCTGGTTAGACAATTTAGAATGACATATGGACTACAATTACATTTTATTTGATGGGTTTTAACGGTATCTAGGACTTGATTAAACGAAATTTTGATAGCAACTTTATTACATTTTATATTAATAAAAAACCGAATTTTTGCTACTTTTCCACGAATCCGTCCCTCTCGCACTGAGGGTTTTTTTGCATATGGAGTAACAGGGACGCTAAAACTTTTACGTATCGCCTTAAATCGGCCCTTTGTGCAGGATTATCAATCACAGTAGATTAGGGGAACCTAATCACATTGTCTATAAAAGCCGATTTACGTGAAGGTATGACAGAAATAAATTTCTATGTTTGAACACTTGGCGATTTATCCATCGCAAGGAGATATAAATTAACATTATATCATTGCAGTATAGAAACGCAGAAAAAAAAGTAAATCTGGATGTGAGGAGCTCTGAACCGGGATTTGAACCCGGGACCTCTCGCTTACCGGGCGATTGCTCAAATCCCGGTTCAGAGCTCCTCACATCCAGATTTACTTTTCTTTCTGGAGTAACTTGCGTAACAATTTATTTAACTAATCTTCTTTTATCGCTTTTAGATTTTAACTATATACATAACCAGCTAGAATATTGGTACCATCTTGCAATCGATTTACATTTGGCAATAATACATTTTAACCATCGCACATGACTTTCTACTTTACCCGTGTAGACTAGACCTAAGAGATTGTAACATGCATGAATACCGCTGACTTCGAGAAGTCGTTTATAAAGTAATTTTTTAATTTTTTTCAATTCGGCGCAGATACTATTTTTTTTTTCTGGGCATGATAATATGAAAATAAGAAAAAGCCATTAACTTTTGAATCACGGCTTTTAACTTCAGAAATTGCCGACTCATTTTGCAAATTTACACGTAGCCTTTTTCCGACTATCTACAAAGATAGCGAGCGGCTTTTTTGTTAACTGAGAGCTGTGATTGTGTTAGCCAAAGTGATTACGGAAAGTGCATCACTGATTTGCGAACAAAACTCCATCGAAGAACGTTTGTGCGAAACGATTGTGCACCAAAGCACGTATTTTCAACGAACGCTTGTGTGAAAGAACGCCTGCTCCAAATACGCTTGTGAGAAAGAATGGATGTCCGAAGAACAAGAAAGAACAGTTATTTCAAAATAATTAATACTCCTTGATGGAACTTCATTCTAACACTAATGAAATATAAAAGTCAATAAAAAAAAATTGGTAAATAAACCTATTCCAATTAGGCCGACAATGTCAAATAGACGAAACTAGTCGCAATAATTAAGTAAATAAAATAGTGGAACTCGTACAAGAAGACTTTTATTAGTGTTATTTAAAAATAGATGAAAGAACAGAAAGTAACGTTAAGGTTAAACATCAGTAGCTTAGCGCAAAGTGCATAACTTAACTTTGTTTTTCTTGTTTAGAAATTTAAAATTTAAAATTTTGGTCTGTGGCAATTGATGCCAATAGTTCAATATTATTGAGGTTTATAAAGCAAGAGTTTGAAATTGTATACACAATCAGTCGTGATCTTCAATTGCAAAATATTCCTAAAAGAAAAAATATTTTCAAAACTAACTTAAAATGCTGTTTTAACTTTGTTTGCACAAGATCATAACTAATTGTGCATTAAAATTCAAACTCATGCTTTATAATCCTCAGTAATACTGAACTATTGGCGTCAAATGCCACATATCAAAGTGTTTTTCAATTTTTAATTTCTAAACGAGAAACACAAAGTAAATTTTTCACTTTACACTAAGCGACTGACGTTTAACCTTAAACACGTAACGAAACTTTCACAAAAAGTTTTTTTTTTTCTTTGAGTTACCTAAACAATGACTTCTATTTTAAATTGTATGATTATATATTATCATAAAACGTATCTGTTTTCTTTAATAACTTATTACTTTATTTTATTAGGTATATGTGTTTTTGCAATTTTCCTTTTTCTTTCACTACAATTTCACTCAAAGGGTTTCCGCTTTTTGTCGTTACCTACCCTAAAAACACTGGTCTTCCTTTTGCAGAATGGAGGTCGCAAAGCATAGTTGGGTGTTGGGTTTCATTTGATTAGCCCTGTTATTAGCGTCACCCGCATCCCGGGTTGAATTACTGTCACAAGAGCTCGTGGGTGAACAGAAGACCACTTCATGTGACTACTTCGGAGTGCGTCTCTGGGGAGTACGGTGAGTGAACGGTGTTAAGACTTAATTTATCAAATTTAAAAAGCACCGCCAAACAACCTCATTCCCTTTCCCAATCAATCTATTAATTCCTTGGGATCTCATCTCACTCACTCACCGATCCTTATCCGACATAGTACAATCTAAACTATTACAAATAATACAATATCATCAATAGTGCATGTATTGCACTATGCGTGTACAATTGTACATAGCCCCAGGATTGACAAGGGGGCCCCCAACCAGCGGCGGCGATACCAGAAACATCAACTTCATCAACCGCCTGTAAGTCCCTCCACTTTCCTTTGGTGCTCTTTTCATAAATTTCCGCCTGTAAGTCCCTCCACTTTCCTTTGGTGCTCTTTTCATAAATTTCCGCCTGTAAGTCCCTCCACTTTCTTTTGGTGCTCTTTTCATAAATTTCCGCCTGTAAGTCCCTCCATTTTCCTTTGGTGTTTTTTTCATAAATTTCCGCCTGTTAGTCCCTCCACTTTCCCTTGGTGCTCTTTTCATAAATTTCCGCCTGTAAGTCCCTCCACTTTCTTTTGGTGCTCTTTTCATAAATTTCCGCCTGTAAGTCCCTCCACTTTCCTTTGGTGCTCTTTTCATAAATTTCCGCCTGTAAGTCCCTCCACTTTCCTTTGGTGCTCTTTTCATAAATTTCCGCCTGTAAGTCCCTCCAATTTCCTTTGGTGCTCTTTTCATAAATTTCCGCCCATAAGTCCCTCCACTTTCCTTTGGTGCTCTTTTCATAAATTTCCTCCTGTAAGTCCCTCCACTTTCCTTTGGTATTTTTTTCATAAATTTCCGCCTGTAAGTCCCTCCACTTTCCTTTGGTGCTCTTTTCATAAATTTCCGCCTGTAAGTCCCTCCACTTTCCTTTGGTGCTCTTTTCATAAATTTCCGCCTGTTAGTCCCTCCACTTTCCTTTGGTGCTCTTTTCATAAATTTCCGCCTGTAAGTCCCTCCACTTTCCTTCGATGCTCTTTTCATAAATTTCCGCCTGCAAGTCCCTCCACTTTCCTTTGGTGCTCTTTTCATAAATTCCCGCCTGTAAGTCCCTCCACTTTCCTTTGGTGCTCTTTTCATATATTTCTGCCTGTAAGTCCCTCCACTTTCTTTTTTAGCAATAAATATCCTTCAACACATAAAAAAAAAAAGTAAACTTTCTGACTGGGTCCACATGACCGTTGCCAATCTAATATTCTGCTCGCTGCTGATGTAGACGTTCTGACATTGGTAGATATCCATACGTTCCGAGCAAAGTGTAAAGCTGGTATAAGAATTCAATCTGGAAAAGGGCGATTGGTATTCAGTAAGCACGTTCGTGTGACTGTCCCCAAATCTAGATAAATAATGGGTTAGGCAGTCGGCGGTCTTAAATTGCGTACGATTTCAGTATGCATTTGTTTGTATCTTATATATTGGTAGATTTGTTTACTAGGCGATGCACTCGTAATGCTTGCTAAGTCGAAATTTAAGTACATTTAATGAGATTAAGGGTCTGTTTCACAATGTACCGATAAGTTCTGCATAAGTGCCGAATAAGCTATTTGTTACTTATCCGTTGGATAAACACTAATGTTGCGTTTCAAAACTGTCAAATAGCGCTATCCGTCGCATAAAGTCCTACATAAGTTATTGGCCAGATGAAGTGGCA
Organism: Ypsolopha sequella; assembly: GCA_934047225.1. Classification (NCBI taxonomy): domain Eukaryota; kingdom Metazoa; phylum Arthropoda; class Insecta; order Lepidoptera; family Ypsolophidae; genus Ypsolopha; species Ypsolopha sequella. Next base: position 20,383,546 of record OW203996.1, read on the forward strand.
AATAGCGAAGGTATCTGAAACATAGTGTCGGCGAACGAAAAAAACATAGTGTTTTAAAATACAAATACACAGTTTTCACTAATCTAAAATCCAATTTATGCAATATAGATACATAATGGAGCGGATTCTGTAGGCTTTAATTCTTATTTAAGTGCTGTCAAAGCAATTATTTTTCCAAAGTAATTTAGCTTCTTTTCTCAACACGCAAGGAATATTTTGTAATGAAGAAAGTTTAGTTTTGACGCCACAGACAGCAAGAGAAGAGGGTCAGATTTTGATGCCGTAAAAAAGATTTCTCGTTTCATTTGTATGCTAATGCATGAAATTGAATAAAAATTAAAATAACTTTATGTATCGCCCACCCACCCCTTCCTACCCGTCTTAAAATTTCGGGTAATCCACGTGTTTGAAAAATACAGCTAGTATATCACTGAAATTAGGTTGAGTGTCCATCATAACGAAATAGATAACAACAGCTGAGACTCACTATGATTTATGCGAGAAAAACTCGACGTTTCGGTCAACTTAAGAGTGACCTTCATCAGGCTTCGCGAGGTGTTCCGGCACGTGCGACACCCTCACGAGGACATCAATCCTCGTCGTCGTCGTCGTCAGTCCTCGTGAGGGTGTCGCACGCGCCGGAACACCTCGCGAAACCTGATGAAGGTCACTCTTAAGTTGACCGAAACGTCGAGTTTTTCTCGCATAAATCATAGTGAGTCTTAGCTGTTGTTATACAGCTAATAATATCGTATTTGAAAAATGCAGTATTTTAGTATATGAGATATACAGGTACAAAATAACAATAAATCGTCAAGAACAGACATGACGCGACCAAACCAGGGGCTCTACCGCGTAATTCTCATTTGTATCAACTTCAAGCAAATGCATGCGAAATTCAACGCGTGCAAAAGAGATGGCATGTTAGGCGGGCGTCGTCGCACGCACGTCAAATTTCAATCTCAAGTTGATGTTGATGAAAATGAGAATTACGCGGTAGACCCGCTGTTCTGGGCGTGGACAAAATATCATACTGGTACACGTTCCATGAAACTTGCGAGGATAATACAATAGTGCCGATTTCGTCGCGGGCGCAATATTATTGTAAACTTGTTTCAGGAGAAACATGATTTTGGCATTACAATTCCATGCAGACCCCATAATTTTGTGACAGCGTTTGTATGGAGTTTGGAGCGTCATGACGCCTCTTAAGTAACTTTTTGATTTTATCTAACACAATAAAAGCACATTCTGCTAAACTTTTGGTAACATTTACTTATTTTCGGGGTTTTTTGTTAAGATATTACTCAAATTTCATTATTTCTAGATAATGATAATGGACTTAGCCTAAAATATTATAATAACATTCCATAGATACCCCACAATTTTGTGACAGCGTTTGTATGGAGGTTTGAGCGTGATGACGCTTCGAAATCGCGGTAAAAAGTTACTTTCTAGCCTTGAACCAAAAAACTCTCCAGAATCTGCTTCAATATACACTAACTTTATATGTATGTCAATTTTAATTAAACAATCAAACTAATTAAATTTAAAACGGGAAAATACAACAAATAAAGTTACATTTTGAACTAACTTTTATTTACCTATTAAAATAATAAACGTCGTCTATAACATTGTTTAAAAAAAACACTTATCCACATATTATTATAACTTTATTATGCCCGACCGGTTTCGCTGTAAATTAGATTACCAGTTTTAGAGATGGTTTTAGTGTAAATTATTTCTTTGTTAGTTAGGATGTGTAAAAGGCCCTAGAAAATGCTTTACAGCGAAACCGGTCGGGCATAATAAAGTTATAATATATGTGGATCAGAACAAGTGTTTTTTTAAACAATGTTTTATAAATTCCACCAAGTGCTAACAATCACTAGCATCTACGAGTACTATGTAGTCTATAATTTTATCATCTCAAAAAGTGGATCCATATTTTTTTACAAGTAACCTGCCATAAAGTAACACATATTACGTTACAAAATTTCCAGGTCGGTAATGGGAGACCTCCTCTAAAATTGGGGGTAAAGCCCTGCGTTTTATGTTAATTGGCCCATTCATCCCTCCTATAATCTTGGATGTGTTACGCACAAAAGGGTCTTTTTCAAGAAAACACGCACTAAACCGAAACGATATGATTGTAAGTTGTGTAAAAAGAGTTACCCTTATTATATATATTAAAGCTCTGGTGTCTTTCTTGTCTATGGTTTAATTTAAGGACGACCAAACTAAGTGGGAGAATTAACCTGGGATCCCGGTAAGACCACGAGAAATCTTTGATGACGTCACATTTTTTAAATTCACATGGTTTTTCTAATAAAGCCTATTTTCCAATGGCATTTGGTTTACCACGTACGGTTTAAACACTTTTTTATTGATCCTGGGTGTTTCTTTGGAAAGGTTATTCAATAATAAATGTCGGAACTGTTTACATCAGCATACTCTTTGACTCGTTTTAAAGAACCTTTTCCACACTTTCAGTAATCAGTATGTAAAGAAATAGACATTACGGCTAAGACTCACTCTGATTCTTGCTAAAAAACTCGACGTTTCGGTCAACTTACGGCCATGCCTTTGGTATGCCGAAAGCGCTACGTAAAAGTTTTAGCGGCCCTGTTACTCCACATGCGAAAAAACCCTCAGTGCGAGTGGGACGGATTCGAGGAAAAGTAGCAAAAAGTCGGTTTTTTATTAATATAAAATGTACTAAGCTTTTTTTTTCAAAAAGATTTTCAAGGAGACTTTACAAATACATAATATCCACATTTTGAATGCAATTTCACAATAAAATTAGTTAGAATTCCAGAATTACAGGAAAAAATAAAACAATTTAGAGGTCTTTTCGGAATTAAATTCCATCGAGAAAATTTCATCCAATCGCGTTTTCCTTCAGTGAGAATCTTAATCAATACTCAATAATATTTACACAAAAATGAAATACGTAGATGACGTTACCTATAGTGGAGTAAATGGATTCGAAAAACTATATTTTCTTTTTGGTATCGCCTTAAATATTATGAGTCAGATGATCCTATCAATGTAAAACTTGCAGATATGTTTTTGAAGCGGATTCTTCTTTTTCAGCGCCTCGTTAATCCCCACCAGCTTTTCACTGACAATAATTACGTCCCAAAGTGATAGGTAGTGAGCCCTATCACCGTACTTCGACCAACAAACAGCTCGACGTACCTTCCAAAGCACGCATATCAAACACAATTAAGGCGATATGCGAAAAAAATACGAGTGTTTCTTTTCTATGTATTTCATGAAATACACGGAAAATTTTAATACATTTCTGGTATATGCATTTTGAATATTAAATCTAGGGTTTTGAAATTGGACAACATGTTTGGATACATTTTCCTCGATAGAAATAATTGTTGAAATGAGGTCTTCAAACACACTTTTTCTCCTCGTTTGATAGGAACCATATACAGAACTCGAACATATTTTATTAGGTGTGTTTTAACAATATTTAGAGATTTGATATTTGAAATTTTGCTAGCTATTTTAGTGTTTTTAATAAAAATATAAAACCAACTTTTTTCCATTTTGCCCTGAATCCGCCCCTCTCGCACTGCGCGATTTTGCGCTTGGAGTGAAAGTGACAAAAACAAAATTCTCATAGCCTCTTAATGTGCACCGCGAGGATTTGAACCTCTGGGTTAGAATGGTGAACTACACGGTCACATAGGCAGTCAACTCTGACGGACTAACCTAAAATAATTGTAAGATGGTTAAACTGTATTAGGGCCAATTTCACCGATCGCTTTGAAAACCGAGTTTAATAAAACTTAGTTTAGCTAAGACTAATCTCAGTTTAGTCAAACAAATTTCACCACTACATTTCGAAAACATTTACCAAAACTCGGTTTAAGGCTCCAGTCCCCTAAAAATCAGTATTCTTGCAGAATTATCAGAAAAGAAAGATTTTATTTTAGTTAGTAAGAAAGCAATAGATACAATACATTTTACGTTAATTTATAGTGTGGAATTTGAAGATTCCAAAACACATTTTTTCATTTACTTTAATGCTACTTTTAATAGGTTTTTTAGGCTTTAAACATACCTTTATTTATGTTCTACGCGTTGAGAGTCTCATTCATGCACACGTCGCGTAAAGATTATGACAAAAACAAGAAATTTATTCAGGTAACATTTATTCCCATATCTTCAATAATAATCTTACCTGGTTACTTTTTTGGATAATACTTTAGTTTTCTTATTTCGAGTGCTTTAAGTAGTTGTGATTTTATTAATTCAACCACTGATAAAATATATTTTTTCTACTAGAAAACTATCGTTTAGCGTAGTCAAATTTAAAACACGTATAATAGAACTATTAATAAGTGAAATAACAAAAAACGGTATTTAAAAAATTATTTTAAGACCATTTATCAAATCGAAACTTATAGAGAGTTTAAAACACAAAACGCGTCGATATTTCCCTCAGTTTCGCTGGGACATCGCAGCGTTCGGACGTGTGTTGTGTAGCTCGACGTCATTTTACCTCCCGCTCGCACGGTTGCTCCCTTTCCCTCGCGTAGATTCTTATGGAGAGGCGAACTGTATCATGAAAGTTGCTCTACTTCAATATTGCACTTATCATTTAATAAGTAAACAACTATGGATAAAATATTTTTTGAATATTTTAAGAAATCCCTGTTTCGATAAAATAAAGTCTAATCTACGTCCGTCCGTATTTCACAGCATCATAACTTTAGCACCGTAAAGATAAAGACATGAAATTTGGCACAAAAATAGCATTAATTTGCCTACATATTACATTGTAAAAAAATATGAAGAATTTGAAAATTTTTAAAAATTTTTTCAAAACAAATGTGAAAAAAATAAAAAATATCCTAAAAATACAATATGGGTATCAAACTGTAGACACTAAAAAGGTGATTGTAAAAATATACACTTTTACTATATTTACTGGCACTGGTTTTGTGAAATCTTTAAAAAAACCACAATAATGTGTCCGAAACTGGCAGACCGAAAAATATGAAAAAAATGTCCATTATAGATCATAACTGACCAATAACCGGGAAAACTATAGTGATTTAAAAATATAAAAAAGTTAAATAAATAAAAAAAAAATTATAAAAATACAATATGGGTATCACATTGTAGGTATTAAAAAGCTCATTGTAATAATATATAGTTTGGCTATATTTATTTGCATCTATTTCGAGAAATCCTTGAAAATCTATAAAAAAATGTATGTCCCCCCACTCTTATCTCCAAAACTGGTGGACCGAAAAATATGAAAAAAATCATGGTAATATGCGTTTACGTAAGAATTACAGAAAAAATAAAGCGGTTGAGAAATTCACGAAAAAAAATGATAATACTAAATTTATCATCCACAATACGGAACCCTAGGTTCTGACTAGAGTCTGACTCGCACTTGGCCGGTTTTTTTTTCAAGATGTTTGCGGTAGGCCGTTTTTAATTTAGTTTTCGGAGCTTTTATTACTACCCTTAACTTTTACCATAAGTATCCGGTTATCCGGATAATACATTATCCGTTATCTGGATAGTAAAAATCTGCGAATAATTGCATGCCCTAATTCGCTTAGATTAAGTTATGTTAATGTGTTTTAATTCGAAAACCCGTAAAGACGTATTTTAGAAGTTGTGGTCTAAAAAACCCACGGGGATGGCGTGACACAAATTTTATACCAGCACCGCTGGCGCCACTTTTTGGAATAACTAAAGCCGAAGCTACATAATTTTTATTAATTTACTTACTTTTATTTAAAATATCTTAAAAAGCTATTGAAGTCACTAAAACCGACAGTCGAGATAACAACGTGCTAGACAATAATGCATCAAAACAAAAGAACGTACGCAGCTGCGGTTCTTATCATTAAAACATCACATTTCTAAAACTAAATTTTTTACCTTTTTTATTGCACCTTAGTCATAATCATGGACACACAAACTGACAGACACTTAATTACCGTAAGAGTTTCTATTTTTGATATTATATTACTTAAAGAACTGATTGTAATATGTGTGTGAGTATTAGGAATTCATAATTTTAAATGTTTTCATTGTTACGATTTGATTATTAATTTTCTACATTTTCAAATTTTATAAAGGCATTTTTTATGTCAGGCATTAGTTAAATGAAAATCTTGATGAATAAAGAAATTTTCGGGCACAACTACACGCTTTTTAGGGCATGCAGGTTTCCTTAGAGCGATAGGGCTCATCACGTTGAGACGTAATAATCGTCAGAGAAACGCGGGTGTACTTATAGGTACACGTATGGGTGGACTTATGACTTGCATCTCACAGTTCACACTCGGAACACCTCTTGACACCCCTTCGGTAAAAATCTGCAAATAATTGGATGACCTATAAAATGTATTGTGTCTAAATACTAATCACTCTTACTGCTACCAAAAAGCCATCTATTGCAGGTAGATTTACTTTTGTTCATTTTGCTTTTGCAAATTCATTTTGTTTGTTCCGATAAACAAACCAAACTTTGTAAATTACCGTAACTCGAATAATTAAAAATCTTCACATGTCAAATTTTAAGTAATCGTACACTCATTTAACGGAGTAGAGCAACATTCAGGTGCGGTCTCTAACATCTGAATGCAGCGGGGCGAGCGCCACTTCTAAAGCCTCAGGTAAGATGAAAGCGAAATGTTGCAAAGAGAGTCTGCGGCCTTAACATTAATTTTTTGCGTAATTTCAAGAGCCATAAAAATAACGATTTTCAGTGACATCAATAAAACACATAACATAAATAAATGGGATCTCCATTGTAGCGTCAAAACACATTGAAATCCGGTACTGCACGCCAACCAACCGCCTATACAAGGTGTAACAGAAAGGTGTAACCATATTTGAAGAGCTTATTCAATCAATGGTATAGAACAACTTTTACTATGGAGCCAACCCTGAAATCTCGAAAAAGAAATCTGCCCTTCCATACATTTCAGCCGAGTGGCATTGCATTTTTCTTTGAAAAAGTTTTTTTATTTTTTTTTGAGATGCAGGTAAAAGTTGTTTCATACCATTGACTGAATATGCTCTTCAAATATAGTTACACCTTTCTGTTACACGTTGTGTATATATATATATTTATGAATATATATCATCATGACATGAATCCCCGAGGGGGCCACATAGGTGTACCGATTGTGGACTGTTGCATTTTTTTTGCAAGGATGCACATTTTCAAATGACCATTTCACATTGTGTTACTTGTTCGATCGGTTCAATAAAAATAATATAAATAGTAGGCTGTAGGGCTGATCTAAACAATTTAGAAAAAACGCAAAAATATTTGAAGTTTGCTCTATAGAATAAAAATACGAAGTTACCTCTAAATTTCATGTTTTTCGAGTGTTAAAGGGCGTTATTAAATTATACAGACTTGCAATTTGTATTTAAAAACAGTGACCAATAACCCCGTCTAAACATTTCGATTTATAATGGATTCGTCAAGCCTTATTAGTCCGGTTTGGTCAAACCTCTGTCCAGAAATTGGAACATAATTATAATGTCATCTGAAAAGCCTCTTACTACGGAAAACTAGATGGCGCTGCTTGTGTGTTACATCGCGATACCGTTTGAACTTTGTTAAAATTCAAAGTAACAAACAAGGTAAGTATGAATGAAGACTTCCGAGACGACTTCCGAGACGACTGCTCGACGACGACGAAGGACGACTCGAGGACCCTACGTAAACACATTAATTTTTGTGAGGATCTCTCGAGGATCCTAATTCTACTTAGACCCGGACTCAGATGGAGGCAATGTGCAGATAGTGCAGTTAGCGTTGCCAGATCTATGGATAAATCTGTAGAATTACGGATTTTCACTCTTGTCCTTCTTAAGGCTCCAGTCCCCTAAAAATCAGTATTCTCGCAGAATTATCAGAAAAGAAAGATTTTATTTTAGTTAGTAAGAAAGCAATAAATAAATTACATCTTACGTTAATTTATAGTGTGGAATTTGAAGATTTCAAAGCATATTTTTTCATTTAATTTAATGCTACTTTTAATTGGTTTTTTAGGCTTTAAACATACCTTTATTTATGTTCTACGCGTTGAGAGTCTCATTCATGCACACATCACGTAAAAATTATGACAAAAATAAGAAATTTATTCGGGTAACATTTATTCCCATATCTTCAACAATAATATTACCTGGTTACTTTTTTGGATAATACTTTAGTTTTCTTATTTCGAGTGCTTTAAGTAGTTGTGATTTGAAATTGTTTAAAATATTTTCAAAACAAAAGTGAGAAAAATAAAAAATATCCTAAAAATTTAATATGGGTATGAAACTGTAGACACTAAAAAGGTGATTGTAAAAATATATACTTTTACTATATTTACTGGCACTGGTTTTGTGAAATCTTTAAAAAAAACACAAAAATGTGTATGTCTGAAACTGGTAGAACGAAAAATATGAAAAAAATGTCCATTATAGATCATAACTGACCAATAACCGGGAAAACTATAGTGATTGAAAAATATAAAAAAAAAGTAAAATAAATGTTTTTTTTTTTAATAAAAATACAATATGGGTATCACATTGTAGGTATTAAAAAGCTTATTGTAATAATATATAGTTTGGCTATCACAGAACAAAATACTTACATTTTTGCAGTTTGGACGAGTGAGCAGCAACCGATGAAAGTCGAATATATAGAAAGGGATAAATTATTTTGGGAGTCAAAAATGCTTGGCCCTTTAACGCAATTCTATCATAATTGTCTACTGCCAGAATTAATTGACTCGCGCCTTGAGCGTTCTATGGCAATAAAAGACCCGCCGCATATAATAGCCGCCATTGAAAATAAAAATCAAAAACATTCCCAAAAGAAAACTTACGGTACAACGAAGCTAACCTCAAAAAATAGGCAGTTATAAGTTATAACTACCTATTTTTTTTGTAATTAATTACCAACATTTAGTTTAAGTAGTAGATTTCAAAGTCACTAACAATAGCTATGATCCTTTGATTGTTTTCAAATAAAATAATTGCATGATTATCATTCTTTTATTTACTTTTGCTACCAGAAAATCCCTCGTATAGCTTGTCTTTATTATATAATGAAAATATTTTAGATTTAAAGACAACGCATAACAATTTAACGACAGTGTAGCAGTCGAGGTAAACACGTGCAAGGTAATCACAACAAACAAGAAAACTCATTTCTTAGAATCTTCAGTAAATCCATTATACGCACGATGCCGACTGTTGCCGAAGCTACATCCTTTTTATTACTTTACTTACTTTTATTTAAAATATCTTAAAAAGCTATCGAAGTCACTAAAACCGACAGTCGAGATAACAACGTGCTAGACAATAATGCATCAAAACAAAAGAACGTACGCAGCTCCGGTTTTTATCATTAAAGCATCACATTTCTAAAACTAAATTTTTTACCTTTTTTATTGCACCTTAGTCATAATCATGGACACACAAACTGACAGACACTTAATTACCGTAAGAGTTTTTATTTTTGATATTATATTACTTAAAGAACTGATTGTAATATGTGTGTGAGTATTAGGAATACATAATTTTAAATGTTTTCATTGTTACAACTTGATTATAAATTTTCTACATTTCCAAATTTTATAAAGGTATTTTTTATGTCAGGCGTTAGTTAAATGAAAATCTTGATGAATAAAGAAATTTTCGGGCACAACTAGACGCTTTTTAGGGCATGCAGGTTTGGCTCATCACGTTGAGACGTAATAATCGTCGAAGAAACGCGGGTGTACTTATAGGTACACGTATGGGTGGACTTATGACTTGCACCTAACAGTTCACACTCGGAACACCTCTTGACACCCCTTCGGTAAAAATCTGCAAATAATTGCATGACCTATAAAATGTATTGTGTCTAAATACTAATCACTCTTACTGCTACCAAAAAGCCATCTATTCCAGGTAGATTTACTTTTGTTCATTTTGCTTTTGCAAATTCATTTTGTTTGTTCCGATAAACAAACCAAACCTTTGTAAATAACCGTTACTTGAATAATTAAAAATCTTCACATGTCAAATTTTACGTAATCGTACACTCATTTAACGAAGTAGAGCAACATTCAGGTGCAGTCTCTAACATCTTAATGCAGCAGGGGGAGCGCCACTTCTAAAGCCTCAGGTAAGATGAAAGCGAAATGTTGCAAAGAGAGTCTGGGGCCTTAAGTCGCAGTCATAATGGGTTGATAGATGTTTTATGGCTCAAGTCGATGATTTGGGTCGCTCAGGTAGTGAAAATCGCTAACTCAGATTAGGCCAAAATCGGGCGTTCAGATTTTAAAGTCTTGAAAATTTAAAACTCAAAACTCAGTTAAGTGTCTAAACTGAGCTCAACTTGAACTAAACGAGTTTAGTTACAGTGGTGAAATCCCCCCTTAGTTGCGTATTTTTAACCTCAGAATATAGCTAAGAACTTCAAGAAAATGTTGATGTAATCCTAGACTATTTCAGTTTTCAGCAAAGACCCCAATTATCATTCAGTCAGTACATCTCAAAGATGCCTGCAAACAAATGATCACTATACAGGGTGGAAAAAATTCAAGGGCCCTGGTTGGGAACTACCTTAAATCCTTTAGTTAGCTTATTTTACTGAAAGGAAACATTCCTTTATTTTTTAATATAAACAAAACTGCATTCAAGGATCTTCTAAAATTAGCTTGTCTCACCCGGGAATTTAACCAACTTAAAATTTAACAAATAAACCCTCGCTATTTTATTATACGAATTGGTAGGATTATTGTTCAGCCAATGACCAAAAGACCAAATGTTTATTAGACAAATTTTATGCTGAACAATAATCCTACCAATTCGTATAATAAAATAGCGAGGGTTTATTTTTTAAATTTTTTAAATTTCCCGGGTGAGACAAGCTAATTTTAGAAGATCCTTGAATGCAGTTTTGTTTCTTATAAAAAATAAAGGAATGTTTCCTTTCAGTAAAATAAGCTAACTAAATAATTTAAGGTGGCTCCCTTCCAGGGCCCTTACATTTTTTCCATCCTGTATAGTGTTGATCATTTTGACGGAGATCATGCAAGTGCATAATTATCCGTGATTAAAAATTAATGCTTTCCGAAAGCTGACCATGATGACAAAAGTTGCCACATGGCAAGAAGTATCCGTCCAAATAATACACGGATGTATCTCCGACAGAATCTGCTGCTTCCTATTTTTCAGACTTATTCCGTTGTCATTTTACCTTATTGGACACATTTCACTCGATAGATTTTATTTTTCATAATTTCGCCTTTTTAAATTATAAACACGTTTTTTGTCTGAGCGGCTTGCGAATTATGTCTGCAATTTCTGCTCAAGAAAACATGATTTATTTAAAGAAAAATACCTACATCACATACTTTATTAGAATATCCAAAAAATCTTTGAAAATTCACTGATTATGCGTGCCAACAGCGCATGACGTGAGCGTTTTTATGTAGACTTTCTCACAATATAATTAAGTTCAAAATCACTCAATTGGATTGTTGTGAACGGTGGACCGGCCTTAAGGCGATATGCAAAAAAAATACGGGTGTTTCTTTTCTGTGTATTAATTAGTAAAATTTCAATACATTTCTGGCATATGCATTTTGACTATATAATCTAGGGTTTTGAAATTGGAAAACATGTTTGGATAAATTTTCCTCGATAGAAATAATTGTTGAAAAGAGGTGTTGAAACACACTTTTTCTCCTCGTTTGACGAATAGGAACCATATACAGAACTCAAATATATTTTATTAGGTGTGCTTCAACAATATCTAGAAATTTGATATTTGAAATTTTGCAAGATATTTTAGTTTTTTTAATAAACATATAAAACCAACTTTTTTCCCTTTTGCCCACCACCGCCCCTCTCGCACTGCGCGATTTTCCGCTTGGAATGACAGTGACATAAACATAACATAACATAAAAACCATTTATTAACAGTAAAGAAAAATTCACAACATAAGACTTAAGTAGCGGGCCCCGCACTAGAGATAGTCTGAACTGCGGGCTCCCAAATAACACATAACATAATTACACATTTCGCTTTACAGCTACTAGATAAATGACTAAATTTAATAACACATACTTAAACTAACTAAAACCGAACAATTTTCAATTACAATTACAAACTAAAATTACACAATAAACCTGTTATTTAATCTACTTCAATTTTAAATAGCTCGTACCTCAGTATAGTTCAAAATAAAAATAAATGACAAAATAAAATAATTAATTAAAAACCAAGTACCTGTATACTGTACAAAGTACAAACTGTACAAAGTGACAAAAATAAAATTCGCATAGCCTCTTAAGAGTGACCTTCATCAGGCTCCGCGGGGTGCTCCGGCGCGTACGACACCCTCGCAAGGACTGTTTTTCTCGCAAAAATCAAAGTTAGTGAGAGTGGGTGTCCATCATTTAGATATTACAGCTAAGTACATTCACCCTAATTTTAGTGATATGTAATATAAGAATGTCAGTATCAAATACTTATACTTACAAAAACTCATGTTTACAAAGTAAACTCGCAAGCTTTAATCGAAGCACGACCGCACCTTAGCCTGTTGTTTACGTTGAAATGCGACCTTTGGCGAAGGCTCTAGTTTGTCACGGTCCTGAATGGTCAGACATACAAAATTCAAAGATCTAGTCACGCTACCAACTGGACTACACGTCACGTAAGCGTGTGCCAAGTATTGTGAGAATTTAGTGCTTGTGTTCAATGCAATTAGAACTTTATCAGGTCACATAAAGTTGTACCAATATCCGAATAACAAATTCAAAAACCTATTAAACAGCTTCCTGATAAAAAAAGACTATGAACATACTGAATCATTAATGATCGTCATAAAATAAGAAATTGGCTAGATATGAAATATAAGGTTTTATTTTAAGTTTTTATTTTTTATTATTTTTATCATATTTTTTATCTCTTATCATACAGTCACGATGTGAATAGTGAAATTATTGTAAATTACATATCAATATAAATTTCTAATTCCTAAATCTTAATTTTTAATTCTACTTTCTGTTATCAGATGCATAAAAATATTTAAATAATGCATGTTTAGTTTTAGTTTTAGTTGTAATTATATAATTTTGTGCATGTAAATGTAAATTTCTTAACTTAAAATGTCATGTTATGATTAGGTTTATGATTGCCGATGTATCAAAATTTTAATTATATTTATTTTATGTGGACCTTTACCCTGAGCGGCGGGTTTTTTCTCAGTTCAGGGTAAATTTAATACTTACATTATTGATGCTGCATTTTTTATGAGGATAATAAATAATTTGTATTTGTATTTGTATTGTACTTTTTGATTGATGATGTTACCGAGAACCTGGGGATCTTGTTCACATATACGAATTAGTATCATCACACGCAAACCTCAATTTTAACGGTTTTTTACCAAAACTGTAGCCTATGTGCTTTTATTGCTTTAGATACATTCAAAAAATTAATACAAGTCAAACATCGAAAATGTTATGTAGATTAATAATAATCAATAATAAATGTGTGAAAACGTCCACAGTCTTGCCAAAATCATGTTTCTCCCCATACAAGTTTTAAATTTAGAGCCCGTGACGAAATCGGCACGATTGTTTTGTCCTCGCAAGTTTCATGGAGCGTGCACCTTATAGCGAAATGAAACAACATGACATTTGGCCACGCCCCCAACTGAGTTGGTCGCGACATGATGTTGCCAACGACGACGTTTACTTTTACATTATATTATAATTATAAGGTATTTCATACCAGAGAGTTTTAAACAATTAATACTATGTAAATATGTATATGGAAAGTTTTTTGGGCTCGACTGTGGAGGTACCACCATCTTACTTGGAGACCCCCTCGAAGTAATTCGGGGGAGAGTAAGAGGACAGCTCACAGGCAAAAATCCAGGACGCGTACCATGCCTGGGACCAACGGATGGCGGTATATCCATCCCTAATAGCCGGGCCTTATATGGAACAGACTGGTGACGGGTATTAGCGGGTAGCCACTGGCCAGTTATAATTTATTTTGAAGATACAATTATTTTAAAGTAAAAATACGAAAGTTTCAACTTCATAACTTCCCTCCACATTTTGCGAGCTAAATTGAGCTATCATGTCTAATTGAAATATGGATCTGCTTTGGGAACATTTTCGCGCGATGAGTTTTTACGATCAAATGTCGCCTAAAGCCGGACGAATCGTATAATAGACTGCAAATGGTGATTATGGATAAAAGCCCTTCTAAGGCAATCGTGTACCACAGGTGTAACGAATTTAAGGCGATACCAAAAAAAAGGAGTTTTTTCGAATCCATTTACTCCACTATAACGTCATCTACGTATTTAATTTTTGGGTAAATGTTTATCGAGTATTTGATTAAAATTCTCACTGAAGGAAAACGCGATGAAATTTTCTCGATAGAATTTTGACTCCGAAAAGAACTCTGAATTGTTTTATTTTTTCCTGCAATTCTGAAATCCTAACTAATTTAATTGTGAAATTGCATTCAAAATTTGGATAATATGTACCTGTAAAGTCTCCTTGAAAATCTTTTTGACAACATAGCTTAGTACATTTTATATTAATAAAAAACTGACTTTTTGCTACTTTTCCACGAATCTGTCCTACTCGCACTGAGGGTTTTTTCGCATATGGAGTAACAGGGACGCTAAAACTTTTATCGATCGGCCAACTTTGAGGGATAATAAAAGAAGTGGTCGTCCTTTGACGGCTGCTACGGAAGGAAACGTGGTAGCACTGAAAAATTTCATTCAAGAGAATAGACAAATTACGTATGAAGAAATTCAGCACAAATTGCAGATTGGATTGCCACAAAACCTCACCTCACTCAGAAGCAATCCCGCGTGGAATAGTGCAGTGACATAATGATGGCAAAATTTGATATATAATATAATATATGTATGTATTTATTGGGATTATTGGAATAATGATTGGGATCAATACGATCTAGAAACGAAACTCTAGTCGACAGTTTGGCTTATTCCACAAATCCGCTGCGTCGGGGATGGTGGTCTTTTTGTTCAGATATTCATTTATTTTCATGTTCTTTATTAAAACAACTAATTAGGTAATCACAGTATTTATTTTTTATACAAACGTATGTAACCATTAACAATGAAATTGTTTAACTTACATAAAATCTGTTCTTTCGTTACCAGTGTAGACATAAACTGTCTCATATACTCGTATTTACAATAATAAACGAAATCTTGTATTCATTAAGGCGATATGCGAAATAAATACAGGTAATTCTTTTCTGTGTATTTCATGAAATACACGGAAAATTTAAATACATTTCTGGTATATACATTTTGACTATTATAATCTAGGGTTTTGAAATTGGAAAACATGTTTGGATAACTTTCCTCCATAGAAATAATTATTGAAATGAGGTCTTCAAACACACTTTTTCTCCTCGTTTGTCGAATAGGAACCCTATACAGAACTCAAACATATTTTATTAGTTGTGTTTCAACAATATCTAGAGATTTAATATTTCAAATTTTGCTAGCTATTTTAGTTTTTTTAATAAAAATATAAAACCAACTTTTTCCCTTTTGCCCTGAATCCGCCCCTCTCGCACTGCGCGATTTTCGTTTGGAGTGACAGTGACAAAAATAAAAGTCGCATAGCCTCCTAAAATATCACAGAAAATCAGTTTTCAGTAATCCTCCCTTAAATAAGTTCTATAATCAGAGATCATTTGTACAATAATACTGAATAATTAAACCTACACGAGTTACGTAAAAATACTATGAGGTATCAATGATAAATTATTTACAACGATATTCACATGTGTATTTCTCATATAATTACAATAATAAAACAAACCTGGCCGTTTGAAATCGAAATAACGCCTACCAAAGTGAAGCGATCGAGAATCGCAGGGAAAACTTTGATCGCTAGTTTATTATTGTATTTTACGTATTTTAATATATGTATTTTAATTACAGGTAAGTACGACAGCTGAAACACCTTTCACAAAGGTTTGAACAAGGTTTGTAAGCTGAATGGTCATTCATGTAAAATTCAAGCCCTGCGAGTCACGTAACCGATACAACTTTATGCCACGGTAAGAGCGTTTGTCCACTGCCGCCGCCGTCAATGAGAAACGAGATTGTTGGAACGACGTGACGTGACGGCGATCGTGTGTCCACCGCGACCGATCTCGGTGGCACAATTAGGTCTATTAAATATAAGCCATATGGTGACTTTAGTTGATATAGCCAAATTCATACTGGGGACTTACTAAGTGATCAATAGCAACGATCAATGACTATTTCTGTGAAAATCACAAAATAAAATTTAGTCTTTCTATACTAATTGACCTGGGGTCGGCGCTCGGGCTCGGGCAAAAACAGGGTTCAGCGTTTTCACTTTTGATGGTAGTAAATATTACAATTTCTAGACAAAATATGTAACACTTGCTACTTGATAAGATGAAATACAAGAGTTGATAAGAAAATTGCAGTAAAATTTTACAGTTACTTAAAAAAAAAAATTACCTTGACAGCTCGCGGGCGACTGAGGGCTGCGACCATGAATATAGGAACGATTTCCTTGAAATTCCAGATTTTTTTCTAAAGTAACTATAAAAATTTTCTTATCGACCCTTGTACATCATCTTATCGAGTAACATTCATCTTTTGTTAAGGCCCCAGACTCTCTTTGCAACATTTCGCTTTCATCTTGCCTGAGTCTTTAGAAGTGGCGCTCCCCCCGCTGCATTAAGATGTTAGAGACCGCACCTGAATGTTGCTCTACTTCGTTAAATGAGTGTACGATTACTTAAAATTTGACATGTGAAAATTTTTAATTATTCAAGTAACGGTAATTTACAAAGTTTGGTTTGTTTATCGGAACAAACAAAATGAATTTGCAAAAGCAAAATAAACAAAAGTAAATCTACCTGGAATAGATGGCTTATTGGTAGCAGTAAGAGTGATTAGTATTTAGACACAATACATTTAGGTCATGCAATTATTTGCAGATTTTTACCTAAGGGGTGTCACGAGGTGTTCCGAGTGTGAACTGTGAGATGCAAGTCATAAGTCCACCCATACGTGTACCTATAAGTACACCCGCGTTTCTCTGACGATTGTGCCCGAAAATTTCTTTATTCATCAAGATTTTCATTTAACTAATGCCGTACATAAAAATACCTTTATAAAATTTGGAAATGTAGAAAATTAATAATCAAATCGTAACAATGAAAACATTTAAAATTATGTATTCCTAATACTCACACACATATTACAATCAGTTCTTAAAGTAATATAATAGCAAAAATAGAAACTCTTACGGTAATTAAGTGTCTGTCGGTTTGTGTGTCCATGATTATGACTAAGGTGCAATAAAAAAGGTAAAAAATGTAGTTTTAGAAATGTGATGTTTTAATGATAAGAACCGCAGCTGCGTACGTTCTTTTGTTTTGATGCATTATTGTCTAGCACGTTGTTATCTCGACTGTCGGTTTTAGTGACTTCGATAGCTTTTTAAGATATTTTAAATAAAAGTAAGTAAAGTAATAAAAAGGATGTAGCTTCGGCTTTAGTTATTCCAAAAAGTGGCAACAGCGGTGCTGGTATAAAATTTGTGTCACGCCATCCCCGTGGGTTTTTTAGACCTTCTAAAATACGGCTTTACGGGTTTTCGAATTAACACACATTATCATAACTTAATCTAAGCGAATTAGGGCATGCAATTATTCGCAGATTTTTACTATCCGGATAATGGATAATGTATTATCCGGATAACCGGATACTTATGGTAAAAATTAAGGGTAGCAATAAAAGCTCCGAAAACTAAATTAAAACCACCCAAAAAAACGGCCTACCGCAAACATCTTGAAAAAAAACCGGCCAAGTGCGAGTCAGACTCCAGTCAGAACCTAGGGTTCCGTATTGTGGATGATAAATTTAGTTTTATCATTTTTTTTCTGTAATTCTTACGTAAACGCGTATTACCATGATTTTTTTCATATTTTTCGGTCCACCAGTTTTGGAGATAAGAGGGGGGACAAATGAATATTTTTTTATAGATTTTCAAGGATTTATCGAAATAGATGCAATTAAATATAGCCAAACTATATATTATTACAATAAGCTTTTTAATACCTACAATGTGATACCCATATTGTTTTTTTTTTTCATTTATTTTCCTTTTTTTTTGTTGTTTTTAAATCACTATAGTTTTCCCGGTTATTGGTCAGTTATGATCTAAAATGGATTTTTTTTTCATATTTTTCGGTCTACCAGTTTCGGACATACACATTATTGTGGTTTTTTTTAAGATTTCACAAAACCAGTGCCAGTAAATATAGTAAAAGTATATATTTTTACAATCACCTTTTTAGTGTCTACAGTTTGATACCCATATTGTATTTTTAGGATATTTTTTATTTTTCTCACTTTTGTTTTGAAAATATTTTAAACAATTTCAAATTTTTCATATTTTTTTTTACAATGTAATATGTAGGCAAATTAATGCTATTTTTGTGCCAAATTTCATGTCTTTATCTTTACGGTGCTAAAGTTATGATGCTGTGAAATACGGACGGACGTAGATTAAACTTTATTTTATCGAAACAGGGATTTCTTAAAATATTCAAAAAATATTTTATCCATAGTTTACTTATTAAACGATAAGTGCAATATTCAAGTAGAGCAACTTTAATGATACAGTTCGCCTCTCCATAAGAATCTACGCGAGGGAAAGGGAGCAACCGTGCGAGCGGGAGGTAAAATGACGTCAAGCTACACAACACACGTCTGAACGCTGCGATGTCCCAGCGAAACTGAGGGAAATATCGACGCGTTTTGTGTTTTAAACTCTCGATAAGTTTCGATTTGATAAATGTTCTTAAAATAATTTTTTAAATACAGTTTTTTGTTATTTCACTTATTAATAGTTCTATTTTACGTGTTTTAAATTTGACTACGCTAAACGATAGTTTTCTAGTAGAAAAAAAAATGTTTATCAGTGGTTGAATTCATAAAATTACAACTACTTAAAGCACTCGAAATAAGAAAACTAAAGTATTATCTAAAAAATTAACCAGGTAAGATTATTGTTGAAGATATGGGAATAAATGTTACCTGAATAAATTTCTTGTTTTTGTCATAATTTTTACGAGACGTGTGCATGAATGAGACTCTCAACGCGTAGAACATAAATAAAGGTATGTTTGAAGCCTAAAAAACCTATTAAAAGTAGCATTAAAGTAAATGAAAAAATGTGTTTTGAAATCTTCAAATTCCACACTATAAATTAACGTAAAATGTATTTTATTTATTGCTTTCTTACTAACTAAAATAAAATCTTTCTTTTCTGATAATTCTGCAAGAATACTGATTTTTAGGGGACTGGAGCCTTAAGAAATTGTAACTTTTACTACCATTAAAAGTGAAAACCCAGAACCCTGTTTTTACCTGCGAGCCCGAGCGCCGATCGTTAAACAGGTAATCGGGGCACAAATAATATTTTTCGTATTTTACATAAAGGGTTATTGAACTTTGGTCCTGACTACTCCTGACCACTCACTGAGTTTTCAGTATGAATTTGGCTACATCAAAGTCACTTTATATACAGGCTGTTAAGATGTGGATGCAGAAGCCGAAAACTGGCGATAGTACTCGTCCATACAAACTAGATTTCCTGAAAAAATATCAAGAAGTCAAGAAAAAAAAAACAGTTGTCTCATACATTTTGGTCGAGTAGCTATTTTTTTTTCTATGGAACAGCAGATTTTCCATCCATACGAAAAGTTGTTCGTATGGACGAGTACTATGACCAGTTTTCGGCTTCCGCAACTTCATCTTAAGATGTATCAGAGAATAAAATTATCATGTACGCTTACTATTTTCGTCTTTGGTTTTATCGTCTATCCCCACGAAGCTCAACTCCAAAAAGACGCAGATATCGTGCCAAGCATTTTTCCGCAAAATCTTATTTTTGAACACTTCTGTGGTTTTCTCTCACAAACATACCTACATTGCTTTCTACAAGTTCTATGAGTGTATAAACATCGTATTTGAACTTTGTGCCCATTTTTATTAAAATTATGACACATAAAATAAGCAACACAAATATATAGTGCTACAAGGATATATGATTCCGAGTGGATGACAGTGACAGGGGGGCGCAGCTGTGAAACAAGCAGTATGGTAGCGGCGTTAGTTCCTATTTTGGACACAACCAATCCACGCACCATAAGATCCTTTTAGCACTGTTTAAATTTTCTTCTTGTCGCTAGATTTTTTTATAAAAGTCACCAGGTTCCCAAAATTATTATCAAAATGTCACCAATTGTATGGAATACCAGTTTGAGGAAGTCGCTAAAATGTATGAAACATCTGTTTTATCAAGTCGCTAAATCGACTGAAATTCCGGTAGATTTAGCGACAAAGTAGCTAAGTTGGCAACACTGCTCACAATAACGTCGGACGAGATGACAACGCTCGGAAGACGGCCGTGCGGTGGACACGCGGCCTAAGTCCATTTATATGGGGCGTCCTTGAAGCGGTAAGGTTTTCCTTTATATCGATCGCCAGGTAAATTACAAGTTTATTGTAAATGTGAAAGAATACCTATAGTTACAATGAATTTTTAACAAAATGTATACTACAAATCGCATTTTTTGGATGTGTTACATAAGGTATCCTCTAATATAGATCCATCCATCCATCAGCCCGTATTCGTCCACTGCTGGACATAGGGCTACAATATAATATATAATATAGATAATATAGTTAATAGAAAATTAGGAAAATATGAACCTTTACAGAACAGATTATCTCCAAACTACTTCGTAGCTACGAAGAGAAGCAATACATAGATACTCCCAAAAAAGCTTTATTACTGTAAAATTTAATCCTCAAAGAACTCTTGAAAGATAAAGACTGTAATAAGTGTAGTTAATACACCCATATTAGATAAATAAATATATTTAATTTCATTTCAATACATTACTGTTATTCTTCGGCACTCTGGTCTCATTACCTTCCTAGTTTTTCGGGTAGCGATTTTCTGTTTCCCGTGAGATTCTCGCAAATTGTGCATAAAGTTCTTTTACCGTCTCTATGGTAATTTAATCTGAATGGCTTACAATCAGATTAAGGCGAATGGATACGCCAACTGCAATTTGGACCTGTCTTTGAAGGCCTACTTCTCCCACACGAATGGTCCAAAAACTTTCATAAAAATATATGATAAGCATTATGAAGTCAAAAATAAATTTTAAGTTTCATAAACTGTTTTCCTATTGTAAGTTTTGACAGAAAAAATCGAAAGTCATCGAAAGTTTAACATGATTAACACAAGAATTCTCTTACTCCTTCCAAACGCCTAAAGCGATTTTAATTATAATTTCACCAAATTATAGGTAATTTTTAGATCTAATAAAATCGGGTTCAAAATTTTTTTTTCGTTCATGGCGTCCATGTGAAAAGTATTATTTTCTGCTATTTTGCGCTAGCCGGAGACGCAGTGGTTGTCGTAACAGCCACTTTTCAAGGCACGCTGAAATGAACATTATTTCAATGTCGTTTCCGTTGATATTTGTACCGACACAGATCGAGTTGCTTGTTTAGCGTGGTCATACGCCTTAAGAGACTGGAAGATTAAAGTCAAGGCTGGTCGGATTTTTATCCCGTAAATGTTGATTATTGTCAATATGATTGTTGATTAATGTTGCATTCTTATCTGTCTGTCTGTTATCTCTGAATTCAATTTAGGAGCGTACAAAAAGCTTGTTAATTTTAGTTAGTGTGCCCTTAAAATAGCAAAAAGTAGTAAATTTAAAATTAAAATTAAGATTGTTAGTAGGTTTCTTAGACTTATTTTAAAACCTTCAAAATCGGATTTAATATAAAGCTAACAGCAACATAAATTTAATTTTTGAAAATTGTCAGCTGTAAAAAAATATTACGAATCTTATCATGGAAATGAATGGCATTCAGGACGAATTGTTTTTGAGGTATTAATTTTAGTTATCAAATTTAATACGTAGATCTAAAACCTTGAAATCAACTTCAAATAAAAAACAAATAATGGAAATATCTGTAGAATTACAGGAATTATGAACTCATGAATCTGTAAGAAAATTTCGCCAATTTTATAGCACTGACAATGTGAAATCCAATCTCAGCTATTACACAAATTGAGATAACGTCATACATAAATACATATACTTACGCCTGTCTCCCAGAGGGGTAGGCAGAGACTACAGATTTCCATTTTCTACGATCCAGACACACCTCTTTCGCCTCCATAAATCTAGTCATACAAGCTCTTCTATTCCGGGTACTTTTTACATGGCCCTTCTTCGGTATGTCCCCAATTTGTTCAGCATACGTCCTTCTAGGGTGGACTGGTCGAGCTGTACCTTCCACTTGCGCACCATAAATTTCTTTCGTCATTCTAGTTTCATTCATCCTCTCTACATGTCCAAACCACCAAAGCATTCCTTTTTCTATTTTAGTCACTCTTTCAGGCCGCAACGATCCCGTATGTCGATGTTTTTCACTCTGGCATTCAATGTTACACCACAATTATGATAATACAAAATTATAATAAGTTAGATATATGTTCAAAGCTGAAATTATAGTCACATTTAATTAACATTATACAGTCGCAATAAAACCTTCAAACCCTGACTTCCCATCAAAAGTTAAGTTTCACGCGATAATCAGAAAAAAAAAATTATATTAAGTTTTTGTCACAGTTTCAAAGTAAAGAAGCTAACGTGTTTCATGTTTAAAGAAAGGATATTTGATTTACCTGAAACACAATCCTTTTACAAAATATCTCGTAGTAAATCTAGACCTAACCTTTTGCTACAAAGAGTACCTCAATTATGTATCTCCCAAAAACCTTTTCCCGTAATAATATTTTACAAATTCTTAGATGGTTTGCGTATTTGCTTGCATAACAGCTTTATCATCTCGATTGCTGCGCTCCGGTTTGCCCAGAAATCGCTTACGATGCTCCTGTCAAATCGACCCTTTGTTGGCTTCTCTGGCTGCATCTCAGCAACAACTCACCTCTGACATAAGGGAGCAAGTATATGCATTGAGAGAGGTTAAAAACATCTTGGATAATACAGTATGATGGACAAGACTCAGGGATTCCAACGATGTACCTCCTCGCTCGACCAATAGAAAACGAATTTCCCGCCTCAGCATCTTTTCGTTGCCGCTTCGCTTCGAGCGCGTTAGATGTTTTTGCGTTGGTATGTGATTGGTTGTAGTCGCTTTAATTCGGTTAAGTTAGGTTAGGTTAATTGTTAATTAGGTTCTTTAATTGTATATTTGTAATAATAATACCAACCAGATTAAAGACTTACTTAAAACAAATACAACTTACAATAACGTAACAAAATTAATAATAATTCCTAAATATAAAAATTGAGCTAAAATCGATGTCGTCTCGGGGAAGAGTACCCAGGACATTAGCGGCAATTCCTGTTTGAATTGCTTGGCCAATTCTTTGGCCGAGGTATGCACCAGCCCTGGGGTCTCCGGAGTCGTCGACCAGTCACAACGATAGTTCCTTGTAAACCTGCCCTGCTCCCGGCCCCCATCTTCACGGCCAAAATCCTTTAAATTGCGTAGGGCATATATAAATTTTGGGACAAACATGCAGTATTTTATGATAAATATTAATTTCGGTTAGTTGACTGGACGACTCTTTTTATTTAGATATTTGGTATTTCACATATTCCTATAAAATTGGTGCACCAAGGAGGTGAAACGACGTTTTGGTTAGAACTTTTATGTCTGGGGAAGGCAGCACTGTTAAATTTGGAAATAGTATTTGGAACTAAATTATAAATCCGCATTTGGAACTATTAAGTTTTAGGCCTATACTAAATAAATGTAACGCTTCAAATTTATGAACTATTTGGTCTTTACCTATGAAATTGCCGTTTTCTATAGAGAATCTGAAGGAAACTCAATTTTCAGTACTAGCATTTTTGCATTTTTTTTAGAAACGACAAATCCAAATTATGTAATTTCTTATGTGTATGAATGAGACAACATTAAGCTAACAGCAAAACTAATTTAATTTAATTTAATACTAATTTAAGTGTCAGCTGTAAAAAATTATTACGAATCTTATCATGGAAATGGATGGCATTTAGGACGAACTGTTTTTGAAAGTTTAATTTTTATAATCAAACTGAAAATAAAAACAAAATTTAATACGTAGATGTAGATGTAAAACCTTGAAATCAACTTTCAAACAAAAAACAAATAACAATTTAAATAGCTATTTAATTACTGGAATTATGAACTCATGAATCTGTAAGAAAATTTCGGCAATTTCATGTGTAAAGACCTATTATGTAGATATCCATGGTATAGAAATATACTTTCCTTCTTAAATTGTTTCGAGTCAATAAAACAAGTTTACTTAATTTAAACTGAAGTAGGTTTTATACTGGATTAATTAAACGAAAATGTTAATTGCTATTTTAAAGCACCCTAACCGGCCAGCGACAGCTTCAGGCTTCGAGAGGTGCGCCAAGCATTTCTTTTTGCGACGGCGCCGGCGGAGAGAACAAATCTATGAAGTTGTATAGAGCCAGCCATGGGTCGCCACTCGCGCGTCTTGTCCGGCTTCGAGTGACTTGCGCTCTCGCGACGGTGGTGTGCGGGGAGGCGGGCGGTTCAAACAAATGTATGTGCCTACAGCGCATTGGCCATAGCCATGGGGGTGGCGTGACACAAATTTTATTCGAGAACCTCTGTCGCCACTTTTTGGAATAATGTAGTATTACCTAGTTAGTAAACATACGCAGCGCACACATAGATTCACCCGTCTTCATACAGCCAAAATAACACCGTATTTCTATGAAGCTTAGATGTAAAATACCAAACACGTCATGGCACTGTGCCAATGTGGGTAAAGAGCCATGACCAGCGGCCGCACTATGACACAATTAGGTCCGTGTTGATAATGTTTGAAAAAATATACATTGCGGCGTTAAGAGGCTATGCGAATTTTATTTTTGTCACTGTCACTCGAAGCGAAAACTCGCGCAGTGCGAGAGGGGCGGATTCAGGGCAAAAGAGAAAAAAGTTGGTTTTATATTTTTATTAAAAAAACTAAAATAGCTAGCAAAATTACAAATATCAAATCTCTAGATATTGTAAAAACACACCTAATAAAATGTGTTTGAGTTCTGTATATGGTTCCTATTCGTCAAACGAGGAGAAAAAGTGTCTTTGAAGACCTCACTTCAACAATTATTTCTATAGAGGAAAATTTATCCCAACATGTTTTCCAATTTCAAAACCCTAGATTATATACTTAGTCAAAATGCATATACCAGAAACTGATTATAATTTATTAAGGAAAATGACTCAATACATTGTCAGTATAGTTATTAAAATGCTATTGTGGCAGATAAATACTCGTATATATTTAAACTAATTATAATTCAAGTGAGAGTTTGTTAGTTTTAAGTTTTTCTAGTTTTAAGTTCCCATTAATTGCTGTGCCCCCACGGGGTGTCATGAACAAACAACATCCTATCTGTAATGACATTGCAATAAACAATTTGAATTTGGATTTAAGCCTAAACACTCCATCAATCGACTTAATATTCGAAGTGGTTTTTGAAGCAGTCTCTCATTTATTTTGGTAAACTTCTATTTCCTCCTTAAGATGATTAGAGATTGATTAAAGAGCAAAACACCCAGAAACAGCAACTTTATTAATTAACTAGGCTTTCGCCCGCGGCTCCACCCGCGTTTATACAATCTCTGCCCCGTTTTCAGCTTGGGCGTTATTTTATTAGAACCCCATAAAGCCTATGTTGACTACGATGATCGAAAATAAAGGCATCCATATCTGTTGAGTGGTTCTCGAGTTAAAACCGAACATACAAACATACAGACAGACAGTCAAACAAAATTCTAAAAATTGTATATTTTGGCGCTTTATCCTAATAGTCATTTCCACGGAGGATTGGCGATAGTTCATTTCCCTAGGGAAAATTGTGTGACACTGCGTGGAGTGGAAGGCAGAGGTACGGGGAAGGTTGGCTCCGCCGTTCCACCAATCACAAAGCACACAGACCATATGCCACCAATCGCAATCGCTCCTTTTTGTGACGTAATGACACCATTGATGGCAACATGGCTCCATTCTTACACCTCTGTGGTAATTTCAAAGTCAAATAGAAGTTTTAAATATCATACAAAAATTCAAAAAAAATACATAATACGTAGGTCGAACCTTTGTCTATGTTTTCCAAGATAAACTTTGTTTGATAAAATTAAATCACGAACGCAGCATGTAATAAAACCTTCCAAATTATGCCATTTCCATAATTGCACTCTTTTATTAACAAAACAATATTCCTATTTAAATTTCCTAGGTCGGCCACGTATCCGGGTTTTAATAAACATATCCGTTTTTTTTAAACAATTTTTAAAACCAATGAAATCAACGAAAAAGTACAAAAGTGTGGTTAAGCAACAAATTCCTCTCTCTGCCGTATGATCAGTGGCCTGAACTCAGTCCTCAACTTTGATTAAAGGTTTTGGTGTACTTACGAGCGGAAGGTGATGCCATGAAATTTGTTTTTTGTCCTTGAGTGATTTGTACACCCGATAAATGCACACGAAGGCATATCTGTAGGTTTTTTCTGGATTTATTAAGCACAGGTAAAGGTGTTTTCAATTACGTGCATACAAACCGCCGCCTGGAATACTACTAAACAAAAATAGGCCCGCTGGACCTGTATTTGTGGATCCAACCGCGTTGTGGTTATACCTCATCTTCGCTAAATTAATCAAAGATCCTCAAGCATTCTACAGACTGAAATTTTCAATGATTCATGGAACCAAATTTTGAAGGTTTGCTCTGATAGTGCGCCTGTAAGTGTATAAATACTATGTCCCGTGGGATTCTTGATGATACAAGTATGGGAGTGGTATCAATCTCTTCGTTATGACATGGAGAATCAGTAATTGGATGGTGGATAATGACCACTCGTGTCAGATTGAAGTTATAAGCAAAAAACAAAATGGCCGCCGCTCTGCCTTAGATGATACTGTTTTTTTATGTTTATCTTGTAAAGTACAGTATTTACGACAAAGTGATCTAAGATAAAAGTATTCAGTATTAAATTCTACACAAAACATGTTCTTACAATATTTTGTGTACGGCGGACCCTTAACATAGAAATTCTGTTTTTAAGATTCAATTCTCTAAATTAGTACCAAGATATTAAGAAATAACTACAGCGGCCATGTTTCAACTTTTAGTTATGAGGAATATACACTAATAGTTTATTATATGCATAAACGTATTCTGAAAGACATTATGATACCTTCAAAATAATTGGATTTTCTATAATTATAAATAAATATAGAATTTTTCAATTGAGTTTTTCTAACTTCACTTTATGGAAAATACAGTTATTTTTAAGCTACCATAATGTCATTAACAATACGTTTATGCATTACTAATTTTTTTAAAACTATCCGTTTCTATGTTTACCTAGAGCGCGTTCCGATTGGCGCTCCTCACACGCTCGTTTTTCGGCCTCGCTGGTATGGACATTGTGAACGTAATAATATTGTAAATATATCTAGTTGTGTTTTACCACATATTGATTTGTATTATTATATTGTTTATTAATTACTGTAACAGGTTTAACCGTTGTAATTAATTAGTTAAATAAATAAATAAAATAAAGAAAAATATATTCCTTACACGTAAAGAAAAAGACAGAGCCACTTTTTTTGGAAACAGAGCGCTTTTAAAATGATATAAAATATTCTATGTACAGGCACGACTTTTTTACTACTTTACTAGTATATATACAAGGTGTAACAGAAAGGTGTAACCATATTTGAAGAGCTTATTCAGTCAATGGTATAGAACAACTTTTACTATGGAGCCAACCCTGAAATCTCAAAAAAAAAACTGCCCTTCCATACATTTCAGCTGAGCGGCATTGCATTTTTCTATGAAAAAGTTAATTTTTTTTAAATTTTTTACTGACCGAATAAGCTCTTCAAATATGGTTACACCTTTCTGTTACATGTTGTATATATACTAGTAAAGTAGTATATATATCTCTGTAAGTTGGATACGAGCCACGATCTGGACTTTCATCTATTGTCTTCGAGAAAATAAGAACTATGAGGCTATGAACAGTAAATAATCTGCTTAATAACAGCTAAATAATTGTTCTGACCTTTGACACCTAATTTACTTTGAAGTAGCCAATAATTACCTCGGAAGCTATTACAGAATTATATTGAGAGCGAAATTACGAAGAGTAGAATTTATCTCAGATAAGTTGAACATTATCATAATTAAGTATATATATAACGTGTAACAGAAAGGTGTAACCATATTTGAAGAGCTTATTCAGTCAATGGTATAGAACAACTTTTATTATGGAACAAAACCTGTATCTCGAGACAAATTTTTTACTGTTTCATAGAAAAATGCAATGCCGCTCGGCCGAAATGTATGGAAGAGCAGTTTTTTTTTTGAGATTTCTGGGTTGGCTCCATAGTAAAAGTTGTTCTCTATACCATTGACTGAATAAGCTCTTCAAATATGGTTACACCTTTCTGTTACACGTTGTATTAAGTTGTGATCATCTTTATTATACTGTATACGATACGGGACACTAAGCAGTTATACCTACGTAGGGCGGCTGACATGTAATCTCCTTGGTCAGAAATATATACAAAAATAATGCTGGCTGGTATGGATTTATATTCGTTTGTTATTCTATTTTCAAAATGTATTACATTCATTTGTTTATTGCATCACGTTTATTTGTCTCCTACAATTGTTTCGACCATGTCGGTAGAAAAAGTGAAAATGGATAAAATCGAGCAGCGTGTGGTGATTAAGTTTTTGACTAAAGAAGGGAATACGCCTTCGGAGATCAGACAGCGTATGTTACGTGTGTTTGGCAGTTCGTGTTCTTCCGAATTTGTTATAAAGTTTTGGTCAAGGCAGTTTTAATTAGGTCTTGTGAGCCTCGAAGATGATCCTCGTAGCGGAAGACCAGTTTCGGCCGTCACCGATGAAAATGTAGCCAGGGTGAAAAAAATTACATTAGAGGACCGACGAGTGAAGCAGTGGGAGATAGCTAGAGATGTGGGCGTCAGTAAAGAGCGAGTCAATGAAATAATTCATGAGCATTTGAACATGTCCAAGGTTAGTGCACGTTGGGTCCCTAGAATGTTGACTGCATTTGACATGGAGAGCCGTGTCAAATGTTGCGAAGAGTTTTTGGACATGAGTCGAGGGAAAGAGGAAGAAATAATTTCTAGAATTGTAACATGTGATGAGACTTGGATTCGACAATGGGACCCGGAAAGTAAGCAAGAGTCGTTACAGTGGAAATTTAAGGATGAGAAGCCGCCTCGGAAATTCAAGGTCTGTCCATCGGCCGGTAAACTTATGGCTACAATCTTTTGGGACACAGAAGGGATTTTGCCCATATATTATTTACCGAAGAAAACTACAATGAATGCTGATTATTACTCAAACTTATTATATCAACTAAGAGAGACAACAAAAGAAAAACGGCGAGGTAAACTAAGGAAAGGAATTCTGATTTTGCACGATAACGCACCATTGCATACCGCACGCACAACAAAGCTAGCAATTAAAGACAATGGCTTCGAAACCATTGACCACCCCCCTTATAGTTCAGATCTAGCCCCCTGTGACTATTTTCTGTTTAGACTTCTCAAGAAAGACCTCAGGGGACGAAGGTTTATGACTGATGAAGGAATGAAGGCAGCGGTTTCTGACTATTTTGACGACAAACCGAAAAATATTTTTTTTAATGGCTTAAATTCAATATTTGAAAAATGTAATAAGTGCATTTTATTAGCAGGGGACTATATAGAAAAATAAAAATAAACTCTCCAGTTACGTCTTTTCTTTCATAGTTAGGTAGATTACTTTTCAGCCTCCCTATTTTACACGTTTTCAAATTGAAGAAATATAATATATACAAGGTGACTTTTTGATCATCGTCCAAATTTATACTGGTGGCTTGGTAAGTGATCAGTATCATGGATCAATAACAATTTTGGTGAAATTCGTAAAATGAAATTTCGACTCCCCATAGTGATTCACTCGGGACTGGAAGTGAATTTCTATGGGAAGTCGAAATTTCATTTTAGGAATTTCACAAAAATTTTTATTGATCCAAGATATATATAGATCACTTATCTATAGATAGATCACTTATCAAACCTCCAGTATGAATTTGGACGATGATCAAAAAGTCACCTTGTATATATATATATATATATATGTGTATAGATATGTTGAAACGTATTAACTTCATTCCTATAGTCTTAATTACATTTGGAAACTTCATTACATGCTTGGTAGTGAACGGCACAAATTGACTTTGCGATTGAAGCGCATTGTAAACTTGGAACTTGCAGACTTTGTTTGACAACATTTTAATTGAATTTTGGTTGAGCTAAAATTTGACATGGTAATGAATTTTTTAAGGATTCCCGTACCCAAAACGGAGCCTATTAATGTCACTCTGCTGTCTGTCCGTCCGTCCGTCCATCCTATCCCTGAATGAGTTACAGATCTGAAATTTTGATATTTTGGGTACACATCCATCCATCAGCCTGTTTTCGTCCACTGTTGGACCTGGGTCTTTCCAAGATTTAGCCACTCTTGCCGGTCCTCTTGGAAGAAATGCCCATACTCACACACGCTGGGCAGGCGGATTGGTGAGCGCGGTGCCAAAACCTTCGCACCAGTGACGCCGCTGCCCGTCACCAGTCTGTTTCATATAGGGCCCGGCAATCGGGGATGGATATTTCACAGGCTGATTTATTCATCCAAAGTCCCAGGTAAATTGTCAGAGCCATGAAACTATAATTTCACTAGTAATCTTAGCCTAACTTAACTATTGCATTTCAAATGGTCTGTCTGTGATATCTCAGGCTTGACAGAAAAACAGCGCGTTGTGGTTTTTTATCGCAATGCTTATGCTGAATCAAACCATTTCGCTGCTTCAATAAACGAAATTAACTGTATTGCAAATGTCATTTGTATTTCTAATAATGTGTATTCTTATTATTTTTTTCTTTTTAATTTTAATTTTCATATTGTATGTATTTGCTTATTGTTTTATTTGTTTGCAGCGAATAAATAGCATCTTATTTTTGTTCTTATTCTTATTGAAATTATAAATTCACAGCTTTGACAATTTACCTGCAACAGACATCCCGCCATCAATCGGTCCCAGGCAACCTGCCCCCTTATTGTCTTACTTCAACATCTATCGTTATCGATTTTAAATGTATCGTTATTGGCTAGAAATTATGTCTAGCGTAATTTCTAGCCAATCACGACAGCGATAGCAATAGATATCGAAGTTAGACAGTAAGGCCCCAGCGGACCTATTATGTATCTTTAGTTTCTAACTGGACTGGTGCATATCATCAAAAACATAGATATACTTTCGAATTCTCATTGTCTAAAGATATGTTCGCACTTGAAGTGACGACACAGTCCGTAAATAGTTCAATAGTTACCCACTAAAGGCAATTTTGAAAGTTCAGTTTTTATCTATGTTTTTGATGATAGGCACCTAGTCCAGTTATAAGTACATTTCAAATACCATGGCCCTATTGCACTTGAAACTTAACAATGGGGCTCATAATGTTTGCCTTTTGTTATCTAATTTGGAGCACTTCAAATTGGCACGCGTCGGTGCAATCTGTATGTAACTAAAGCGTGACTAAGAAATTTTGGTACTTGAAAATAAAAATACGTATGATTAGTTATTTACATTAATGTTTAATTATAATACTATGGTATCTTTATATTTATTACATGTAACGTCTAATAATTAACAAGTACAGACATTCAGATAACTTAAGTTACGACTAGCTTAATTGATTTACGTTTAACATATAGGTACATTAATTATAAAAAATATAAGATTCATTCGCTTTCTGACATATTTTCTTCCGAACTTGAGGTTTCGCAGGTGTTTATGATGAATGGATACACAGGGTGGGTTAAAAAGTCGTTCTCCACTTTGATGACATGCTCACAAGCATTTTTCCAAAGCGTGGGGTTCGTATTGTCTACCACAGTTCTTAAATTTTGAATTACGGTATCACCCACTGTTGGTGTAATGTTCGTCTTACGAATTTGTTTTTTCACATGACTCCACATAAGCTCGATTGGGTTTAACACACAATAATAGGGGGGAAGCCTTAAAATTTCATGCCCAGCCTCAGCCGCTATTTTGTCGATGACGTATTTCTTCTCAAACTTTTGATTTTCTACAATTTCCAACAACTTCTTAATAGTTATTTTCTCAGGTATAGTAACATGACGCCTTCTTAAAAAAGCTATTATATCCGCTTTTCTTGTATTTGTGTTGGGAATTTTTTCGTCTTGCCGGCTATGATAAGACGCATTATCCATAACGATAACGCTGTTGGCAGGGATATTGGGTAAAAGCTGCTCTATGAACCATCTTTCGAACAATTCCGAACACATGTCTTCGTGATAGTCTGCACTTGAGTTTTTCAAATGTTTGCTCGAGACAAGAAGAGCCCTTGGAATCCAACCATTTTCAGTGCCTGCGTGCAATATAATTAAACGTTTGCCTCTTGAACATGGAGTATTTGTCGAACAATTTTGAGAATTGTCCCTGTATCCTTTTTTCAATGTATCGTGGGTGTCAAACCAAGTCTCGTCCAAATATACAATACTTTTTCCTGAAGACCTCTTTAGTCTTATACTGGTAATAAATTCTTCTCTTAATTTTTTAAGCCGTGAAGTTTCCATTATGATTCTTCTTTCATTTAACTTTCTATATTTAAAACCAAGTTTTCGTAAAAGTCTCCATAGTGTCGTTTCTGAATATAGAAAGCCCACATCGCTTGCTAATAATGTTTGATGAATCTCTGTGAGCGTTGGAACTTAATTTTTTCGATAAAAGTCGTACACAGTTCTCTTCACAAATTCTTCTGTAAAATTATCAATTTTTGTAAAAGAAGCTTTTATTCGTGTTCGGGGAAGATATCTTGGTCCTGATGAGGGTGATGAGACAATCCTTTTAACTGTCCTTTCCGGAACATTGGTGAATATCGATGTTTCTTTAATTACACCTTTTTCGCCCATTCGATTTAACAAAGTTTTATAAACACTTATCACCACATCTTGAGCGTCCTTGCTTAAAAATCTTTTCTTACGTTGCTGCGAACTAACTTCACCACTAGACGAGTCACTTATGGATGTTACCCAAGGTCGAAACATTGTTATTGACAGTATACGTGTAATCACTAACGTAGTCAGATGACAACTAACATGAAATATTGTTTACATTCATAAAGATTACTTGGTTAAACGATCAAGATCATTAGGTTGCGTGTAAAATACCACACCGCAAAAGGGTCTGGCCAGGTATCTTTTGTTATCACTAATCCTATTGTTAACACATAATGACCGTCTTAAGTGGAATCGGGCCATGGTATTTGAAATGTACTATATTATACCAACCAGAGATACAGATATGTCTGTTTGTCTGTTTGAGAGCTGTCCTGTTACTTTCCCCGAATAACTTCGAGGGGGTTTCTGAGGAAGATGGGTGGTCCATCTACAGTCGAGCCCGGCATCAGCTCTACCACTTATTGAATTATCTTCATCGTATGGCCTTTTTGTCCTGCAATGTTCTTTAAAAAAAGCTTAGAAAAAAAAAAACTTTTTGAATGCAAAACCAAATTTTTGTTTAAATTATTTTATAAAATACATACGTTCTGTTGCTACAATATTAGGGACCTATCCTTGAAAGCCTACCCTTCCTATGATGATGATGATGATAATGATGATGATGATGATGATGATGATGATGATGATGATGATGATGATGACGATGATGATGGTCTCCAAGCCGACACGGCTACGGCGACTGCTATTGGTGAGGGTATGATGGACTTCGCTGGTGTGCGAATCAGATCTGATCTGATCCCGGTTCAGAGCTCCTTTTACTTTTATTTCTGCGTTTCTATACTGCAATGATATAATGTTAATTTATATCTCCTTACGATGGGTAAATCGCCAAGTGTTCAAACATAGAAATTTAGTTCTGTCATAGTTTCCAAATACAAAAATTAAGGTGGTTTTACAGCTGGTGACCAAGAAAGCCACAATTAAGGTCGTTAAGATGATAAATTAGTAAAAATTCATCTATAATTTAACTAAATAATCAAAACAGAGTACAAGTTAATACTAAGGTCCGATTTAATTAATTAAGTATGCAAATTGACGATATTGTAACAACGAATAAGTTCCTTTGATTATTTTTGTAGAATTTTAGCTACAATTTTTTTTATAAACTCTTCAAGTATTTTTAAGTGCTTATTTTGCGCTATCCGTAAACCCAGCGACGTCGTATTGCAGTGCGCGCTGATATGAACGTTATTTCAATATAGTTTATGTCGATATTTGTACCGACACAGGTCAACTCAAGGTCGTTGGCTAAAGTACGGCTTGATGGCCTCAGAAAAATAAGGGAAGGAGGCGATGACATCAAATTCATGTGACATCCCTAATTCCAAGCAAAACACCTTTACTTTTTTAATTTTAATTAATAAATTACACTTGTTAAAAATATGGAACGGAGTCCTTGAAACGTGCTCGTATATAGATATTATTCTACTTTTAAGAAAATTTCATCTTTTTTGAAATTTGAAAGTAGGTAGGTATCTAAATTTTGTAAAACCTTTAATATTTTTAAGGGATTAAAAATATGTAAGTAGTTGTTTTTAGCAACTGAGACCACATTTAGCGGGTGACATGACACTGCCCGCGTAGTAGAAGGAAAAAGTAGCAAAAAGTCGGTATTTTATTAATATAAAATGTACTAAAGTTGCTATCTAAATTTCGTTTAACAAGCGGGCCTATTATGTATCTCTAGTTGCCTTCTGTACGGGGTGCCTATCATCAAAAACATAGATATACCATCGAATTCCGATTTCCCAAGGATATGTTCGCACTTGAAGTGACGACACAGTTCGTTAATAGTTCAATACCCACTAAAGGCAATTTTGAAATTTCAGTTTTTATCTATGTTTTTGATGATAGGCACCTAGTACAGTTGGCAACTAAAGATACAGAATAGGGGGGCTGGTCCTAGATACCGTTAAAATCCATCTAATAAAATATAATTGCAGTCCATATGTCATTCTAAATTGTCAAACCAGAAGAATTGGTGTTGAAAAAGACCACATTTCAATAAATTTTTCTATCGAGCCGAATTTCTCCAATCAAAAGATTCCAAAAATAGTATACTATGTTATCAAAATAATAAATTATTTACTGAAGTAGATATGCAAGTTCTAAAAGTGTCGATTTTTTTTCCGTAGCGCCTTAACCCGTTCTAAGGCAGAGGGAATATTTTTACCACCAATTTTTTTCTACCTTAACTGGTAATATGTTTTATATTTATTTTGTTTTTCTTCTTATTTTTTACATACTCGGACTAATTTATTGACATAATACCAAAATATATTGTGATTTCCTTTTTCATAAATGTATTTATTAATTTTAAATTTATAATTAAATCATTTATGACTTCAATATTTCATGCGAAATCCTTATGCCTTTTAAAATGTTAAAAAACAAGAAGTACCTCTTCTTTCTAGTTTGTGACGAAATGGTCATTGAACTTCTAAAGTTGTAAGAAATCTGTAACATTAATTACAGATGGAATTGAACTCGCACTTCCGAAATCAGTTTCTGAACCGCAAGGAGCGATGTTTAGATTCACTGGTCACGTAATAATTTGAAGCTCGACCATTATTTAGGCTTACGACCGGCATTAAGGCGAGGCTATTACAAGTCTTCACATAAATGTTTTCGGCGACCACCGCTCCACCAACAGCAATAATATAAAGCGAAGCTATGAAAAACTATACAAACGAATACATACACTTTTTTTCTACAATAA
The DNA here is from genome assembly GCA_934047225.1 of Ypsolopha sequella. NCBI lineage: Eukaryota > Metazoa > Arthropoda > Insecta > Lepidoptera > Ypsolophidae > Ypsolopha > Ypsolopha sequella. The sequence continues at coordinate 20,419,592 of OW203996.1, forward strand.
TGGGCCCGTCTCCAACATGAAGATTTTTATGAAAATCAATTGCATTGCTAAAAACAGTAATAATAGTAGTTTATGCTACAAGGGCGAAATTTTAAACGTTACGCCCGTGTATCATACTACGATTTTCAATGCATAGTGTGAGGAAATAAAACAAATATAATCAAAGAAAACAATTTAATTATTAAAGTTGAAAGTTACATTGTTAAAATTAGGCAAGTTAATGATTCGCTCAAAAGGACTGTATCCAGAGCCGTTAAACAGTGGAAAAAAAGTATAACATTTATGGTACACAGGAAAGGTTGCAGGTTAGCCAAGTTCTCGAAAATATATTAAAAAATAATAATAATAAAGCCCTAGGGCAAAATAATCGACTTTCTGTTCGGTTTTGATGCATAAAAATTGGGCCTTTACGAGCACTTGCATTGAAAAATTATTTTATCGATATCTCAAAAAATGACAAAGTTATTGGCAATCAAAGTGAGCTTAACGGCATGTCTCGTGACGTCATCTAAATATCGCTGTGGCTAGCTTCGGTAATAACAGCAATTAATAAAAAAAAAAGTTTTGTTTTTAATTAATCAATACTGATATTTCTCCACAGGAGACGTGTCCCTTTACTTCTGAAGCCCTCAGATTTCATGTAGAAATTAACTTTTTATTGTTGCATTGATAGTCTTGCTATGCAAATATGTATTTTTAGAATCTATCATCACGACATGAATCCCCGAGGGGGTGACAGAGGTGTTCCCAAGTGTGAACTGTGAAATGCAAGTAACAGTCCACACTCGGTACATTCACTTTTTACCGACGAAGGGTCCTACGAATCGACGGATGATCTCTGCGCAGGAATGGAAGGGGCGTGGCAATTAGTTGTCCCACTCAGAGCAACACACTCTGCCTGAGTGCAAGAGAGAAGTTGTAGTTTTTGCCGTAAATGCCCATAAGTTAGTACTTCCGTTCCTGTTCAATGATATCGATTTATTTGAAAATTTGATGGCTTTAATCAGTAAGTAGACAATGTTAACGAGAATTGCCTGTTGTTAGATTTGTGACTAGAATAGACTTTAACACTGGAACGTAACACTTAAAATTGTGTGTTTTAGTAACGTTGGAACGAGTTTTCTGATCTCTGTATTTCCTGTTCTAAAATATTGTGTAAAAAAATAACAATAGGGAATTCAGATCAAACTTATCCTCTAGGTATTATTAAAAAATAAGGCAATTGAATCCACGCCTATGGTATTTTTTTCAAGGCTAATAATATTTGACCCGCTTTTCTAATTATTGGTTTTTCCCCTTAAAGATTGATGGTTTTAATACCCAGTAAATCTTGGCAAATAATATTTAATCCCTTTTTTTAATTATTGGTCTTTTGCTTCATTTTAATACCCAGTAAATCTTTTCATCAAAAGTCAAGAATAGGTGCGACGACGAGCAAAGCGAGGAGGAGCGTGTTAGGTTTACATGTAAGATAAAATAAGGAGCCGAGCGAAGCGGAGCCGAGCGAGGTGACGTCTCTAGTTTTAACAGAATTCATGATATACACAAAAAAGGAACACATAAAAAAAAATTATCCAAACCTTATTATTTAATGCTTTTTGCGTAGCTCAAAACAGATTGAAATATTGATTGATTTGATTTATTTGATTTATAAATTTAGAGTAGGTATATTTTGACTAGGTGGTAGAGCTGATGCCGGGCTAGACTGTGGAGGATTCACTATCTTACTTGGAGACCCCCTCCAAGTTATTCGGGGGAGACTAAGAGGACAGCTCTCAAACAGGCATAAAACCAGGTGGCCCACCATTCCTGTGACCGATTGATGGCGGTATATCCATTCACAACAGCCGGGCCCCCAGAAACAGACTGGTGACGGGCAGCGACGTCGCTGGTACGAGGGTTGCGGCACCGCGCTCACCAACCCGCGTGCCTAGCGAGTGTGAGTATGAGCATTACGTCCAAGAGGACCGCCAAGAGTGGCGAAATCTTGGAAAGGCCTATGTCCAACAGTGGAAGAAAAAAAAGGCTGATGGATAGTTTTGATTTATTTTATGTCTCAGAGAAAGGGGATCAATCATTAAAAAAGGTGATCGTTTAGATTTTTTTGGTTGCTGTTTTTGCAAAATTACAATGATCATGTAAATAATACCGTGGTTAAGAACAATTTAACAAAGGTTTGAGTCCACGCATTGTACGCTGCTGCCTGTGTAGATCTGTCGAGTGTCGACCTCTTACGGCGTAATTTTGAATGCATACTACTCCGTTTTTTTGTTTTTGAAGATTTAATTTTTTTAATCAATCTGAAAATAAAAACAAAATTTATTACGTAGATGTAAAACCTTGAAATCAACTTTCAAACAAAAAACAAATAATTGAAATAGCTATTGAAGTACAGAAATTATGAACTCATGAATATGTACGAAAATTTCGACAATTTCATAGGTAAAGACCTATTATTTGTATCAAACGTATATTTGTATCAAACCCTATTTGACTCGTAAAGGTAGTAATCAGTACCAATCAACGATCATAAACAATCGACCTTTGAAAATACAAAGTAACAAAAGTTTCGTTTAAAAAATAAACTATTACTCTATATAGTGTGTTGCTATTTTCCGATTGCTTTGACCGTTTTTCCGCACCGGACGGGAAATACATTTATTCGCTCGCGTCCGTGGCTGGATTGGCTGCTCCCATACAAGTATTTTAGGAGTTATCGATTAGGTCGTAATTCGTAATGTGCGATCGTTTATGTTGTAGAAAACATACGATGGGTCTAATTCGGTTGTTTTTAGGGTTCCGTAGTCAACAACAAGATACCCTTATAGTTTCGCCATGTCCGTCTGTCTGTCTGTCAGTCTGTCCGCGGCTTAGCTTAGAGACTATTAGTACTAGAAAACTGTAATTTGGCATGGGTATACATACGAGTATTTATCACGCTGATAATGTGGTACAGTAAAATTTTGAAAAATATTTTTTTTTGGGTACCTCCCCTACATGTAAAGTGGGGATGATTTTTTTTTCTCGTCTATCCTCTAGTTTGGGGTGTCGTTAATTAAAAAATATTGGGAGTGTAAAAATACTAGGGTTTCGTTTGCGAAATATTAAGCTTAAAAGTGTTAATTTTTTTAGAGTCAAGTGTCTCCCCCCCACCCCCCTGCCAGCGAAACGGTTGTATTTGGAGACGTGAAAAAAATCACGGCAATAGTAAATATAACGAAATTAAAAGGAAAACTATCACAGCTAAGTAAGCTTTACAAGTTAACGAGTACAGATCGCGCCAAACTTTTAGTCCCCTCTTAACATGGGGCGATTCGCATCAGCAGGAACAAAATGTATGGGTCGTTCTTGGGAAGAGCAACTTTGAGCGTACTAGAAGTTTGGCGCGATCTGTATTAGTCGACAAACTTATAAAATGTACTTGGAGAAGAAGTCATATTGTGCAGGGTAACTACGGAACCCTACACTGAGCGTGGCCCGACACGCACTTGGCAATGAAAGACATTACTTTTTTCATTTAATAAAGGACAGGTATGCGTATTTTAATATCTGTATACTAGAAAAAATACGGGTGTTTCTTTTCTGTATATTTCATGAAATACTCGGATAATTATAATTAAGTTTCTGGTTTATGCATTTTGACTATATAACCTAAGGTTTTGAAATTGGAAAATATGTTTGGATAAATTTTCCTCGATAGAAATAATTGTTGAAATGAGGTCTTCAAACACACTTTTTCTCCTCGTTTGACGAATAGGAACCATATACAGAACTCAAACATATTTTATTAGGTCTGTTTTAGCAATATCTAGAGATTTGATATTTGAAATTTTGCTAGCTATTTTAGTTTTTTTAATAAAAATATAAAACCAATTTTTTCCCTTTTGCCCTGAACCGCCCCTCTCGCACTGCGTGATTTTTAGCTTGTAGTGACAGTGACAAATATAAAATTCGCATAGCCTCTTAAGGAAAGTTATTACTCGAAACGGTTTTCAAACCATATTGACGGAGCAATTGGCAGCAATTTAATTTTTTTAGAATTATGTATTTTCACGAGAATTTGTTTAATAGTTTTAAAGATGCATAAGAAACTGATTTTTATTAGCTACTTCTAGTGCTTTAAAACTAGTTTAAATTTATTTTGTTTCGTTCAGCTAAGGTTTTCATTGGTTCAACTTTTGCCTGCGTTTGAAGTGAAAAGTCACAAGTTTTATTTCGATTTTCACGTTTCGTTATTTGCTTTTATAGTTCTTTGCTTTTACCTAAGTAATCGATTTGTTACTCATTTAAACTGTATAAGACATTGTGTTTACTATTGTCACAGTATAGATAAGTAACAGTATTACATCTAGGACAATGTCCTTGAAAAAACGCCCGGTCATGGGTGTAGCCAGCCATGGGCTCAGGGTGGGGCACACCTACCTACACCACGAAATCTACCATCCAAAAATGTGTCTCTAACACCAGCCGTTTGGGCTCTAGGCGTATGCCAATTTGTTAATCAGTAAATTTAGAGGTTTATATCAATCTATAGATAGTACTTTCAGGTACAGTAAGTAAACAATTACACATATGTATTATAGGTTGTTTATTTATTTAGGTATTAACTAACTTCATAATATTACTTTAAGAGAAGCCGGCGTGGGTTCCTGCAGAACCTCCTTAGCACTTCGGCTTCCAATTTATTTTTCGCTTCGGCAATCCTCATCATGTGCACAATCAGCATACAGAGACCGCTCAGACGATTTTCACTCATGGTGGAGCGAAGTGAACTTTCTTTGAGTGTGAAATTTCTAACGGATATTAAGTATTGTAGTTAGTACCTAGATAATTTAGTTTTTTAGGTTTGGATAGGTACCTTACAGGCCAGAGCCAGGGTAGGGCAAGCGCCTCACCGTGGCTACGCACATGCGCCCGGTAGACGCACGCATTAGGGCTGCCCACATAAATGCGTGGGAATTGGGTGGCGTCTTACACTCTCCGCGTCCGTACTTAACTGCGGCGCACCCCTAGGTGTGAACCGAGATTTTTAAGCGTGCGTTTCGGCCGTTTTATATGAAGATATAATACTGTTTTACTTGTCTATACTGTGCTATTGTTTACTTAATAATAGTAATCTGACCGTGATCTGGCGGCCATCTTCTTTTTGTAATTATTGTATGTTTTTTAGGGTTCCATATCTCAAATATAAATAACGGATCCCTTATAACCACTTTGTTGTCCGTCTGCCTGTCTGTCAAAAGTCAAGACCCTTTTGCTCGAGCCCCGTATGAGATGTCAAATCGAGACTGATACCTCCTACAGAAGTCTATGGCACCACGGAACCCTAGTGCGCGAGTCCGAGTCGCACTTGGCCGAGGGTATTCTAGTGATATTCTACATTCGGAAACACCTCTGACACTCCCTCTGATATATATGTCGTGACGATATGTAATTTATAATTACTACCTGTTCTTTGTTTGGACCACAATATTATTGTTTTAAGTAATAATGAGAATTTGGAGGGTTAAGAGTATGAAATACCCAAGCAAAAATGTGACTACACGTCTCACACAAAAAGGCCAACGGCAAAGACTTTATCAGCTTTTATCTTCGACGTTTTTGTTTTCGACGGGTAATACTAGCGCAACAATAGACTTAGGATACATCCTAAGCGCAACAACATAATGGGGGGTTTTTAGCTTATACTGAAATATTTTATAGGCAAAATTATTTGGATTTTAGTAGATTCCTTTCATATTTGTAACTTATCCATCCATCCATCAGCCTAGTTCGTTCACTGCTGGACTTTCCAGGACTTTGCCACTCCCGGCGGCCATCCTGGAAGAATTGCCCATACTGACACACGCTGGGCAGGCGGGTTGGAGAGCGCGGTGCCGGAACCCTCGCATCAGTGACACCGCTGCCCGTCACCAGTCTGTTCCATATAAGGCCCGGCTATTAGGAATGGATATACCGCCATCCATCGGTCCCCGGCATGGTGGACCTCCTGGTTTTTTGCCTGTGAGCTGTCCTCTTACTCTCCCCCGAATTACTTCGAGGGGGTCTCCAAGTAAGATGGTGGTACCTCCACGGTTTTGTCACTGTCACTCCATGCTCGAGCCCGGCATCAGCTCTACCACCTGTTAGAATTACATGTTAACATACGAGTACTAATGATGACTTGACGTTATTCAACAAACACTGGTTTATTTTTGCTCATAAAACGTAGCGAAAATAATAACACCAAAACACGTCGTCCGCAGTAATCTGCCAAGAAAATAGTTATATTGATCAAGCACGACAAACGCATGCAATGGGAAAATGTCTTCCGCATTTTCTCGGAGTCGACACCAACGTGACTTTATAACTGTATTAAAAAACAAAAAGGTCAAGTGTGTGTAGGTCTCGTACCAAATTCAAATTCAAATTCAAATACTTAGTGTATTTTGCAAAGCAGGTATAAACTACATATATATATATATACACTTTTTACACGTCAAATTTAATCTAATAAAAAATGAATATGTAATAAAATAATAAATATACATGAACTAAATTAATGGTTTATTTAATTATTACCGGAGACCCGGCCAGGGACCAGGAACAAGGTTCAATGATCACCAACCGAGCCCCCAGCACGAATCCAGGCGGCCGACCAAATCCCATCCTATATACTACATACTAATAGGTTACATATATAACTACATGTCTACCTCCGCCCATTTGATTAGTCTTGCTAAGAAGAAGGGCAAGAAACTTAGCAAGATCATGTCTTTTTTTTTCAACACAAAACTTATACTATACACATTACTTATATCTACTTTAACCAAGGGATAAGAAGATGCAAGACAGCAGGAATTCAGGTTGATGAAGAAAAGAAAAACATATATATCTTTGTCTATATGTCTCATATAGTCTTTTTCCTTTTACAGTCTGTAATTAATAACCCTGCCTGAGGGTTTTGTAGCATTTTTATAAGTTACTAGCCTTGAAACATTTTTTCACAAAAGTTACAATTGTATTTTGTCTGTTGTTTTTTACATAGATATAAAGATTTGCTTAAATTGTTATAGGCGCTATATTTCGACCCCTCAGTATTTTGTGCAACTGTAATAGTAGTTTATGCTACTAGGGCGCAAAGGAATAAATTACGAGGACGATTTAAAACACGAGCGTAGCGAGTGTTTTAAACGTAACCGAGTAATTTATTGCTTTTACGCCCGTGTATCATACTACATTTTTCAATGCATAGTGTGAGGAAATGAAAACAAATATAATCTTGTGAACTTTAAATTATAATTGGCTCAAAGGGACTGTATCCAGAGCCGTTAAACAGTGGAAGAAAAAGTATAACGTCTATGGTACACAGGAAAGGCTGCAGGTTAGCCAACCATTGTAAATAAATAAAAAAAATAAAAAAATAAAGCCCTATGGCAAAATAATCGACTTTCTGTTCGGTTTTGATGCATAAAAAGTGGGCCTTTACGAGCACATGCATTGAAAAATAATTTAGTTTAACTGTAACCCAATAGTTTTGCACGGGTGTCCCAATGTCTAATTATGTCCAGTTGCACACAATACTTTATCTACGACCATCAAAAATATCGTCTTTATTTATAATATTTTCAACTAACAAATTTCACGAAAAATGAGAAGAAGAACACTCGGTATACGGTAACGCTGTCATAAAGGCCAATCAGGATAAATAGGGCGTGGCTTAAGAAATAAGGTCTGGACTTATTTCTCGTCTTTGTTTTTGATTAGCTCTCTAGCGGTGTTGGTCCATAAATTGGTCCAATCGCAGCGCAGAATCGCAGTGTTATAATGTAATATTATAACATCGGATTAACAATGTGGGAACTTATAAAATTGCTTTTGATGTTGCGATTGCCTTATTGCAGTATGGGAGTAGATAAACTAAATTTGTTAAACAGTTTTGTTTCATACATTTACCAACAAATTGTATAAACCAAAACTGCAAAATTAAGTTGGTTATTAATTACATACAAACATATACTCTCTCCTGTCTCCCAGAGGAGTAGGCAGAGACTAGAGATTCCTATATGCTACGATCCTAACACATCTTTTTCGCCTCTTCCACATCCATCAATCTAGTCATATAAGCTCCTCTATTCCGAGTAGTTCTGACGTTGCCCTTGATTACTTCTTGATTTAATTAATTTCACTAAATTTCAGTTTTTTTTTTGGTACGGAACCCTAAAAATGCGTATCGAGGGGTGACAAGTGACAGCATAAAGTGACATTAATGTATGCAGCCAAATTCATGCTGGGGCTTGGTAAGTGATTATTATCACAGATCGATAACACTTTTTGCTATTTTCGCAAAACAAAATGTTGGCCTCTCATAGTAATTGACTAGAGGCGGTTGCATTTTTAGGGAACACAAAAAAAATTTCAAGAGTTTTAAAAGGGTCAATGACCCTTTCAATGAACCTTGAGTCTGAGCAACTACCGAGTCTTCAGTATGAATTTGGCTACATAAATGTATATGTCATTTTCGAGAACGTCAGTTGTCTATTGTGATCAATATAACGTGTGATGTAATTTTTGTAGTCTTGTTTACCTTATAAAAATATAAATATTTGCACGTTGCATTTTCAAGAGCTTTAAAAAAGCTTTTACCTACTCCCATACTGCAATAAGTTAATCACAACATCAAAAGTGGTTTAATAAGTACCTACATTATTTGATAATAGATTAATTATAGCATCGCAATTCTGCGCTGTGATTGGCCAAATTTATTATAACACCTTTAGAGAACCAATAACAAGCACGGTCTGTCTAAATGTCTTAAGTCACGCCCTCTACTCGTTCTCGATTCTGATTGGTCACAGGCATCTACATACTAATTGCTTGTAATATTGTACTCAGGTATCATAACATATAATTGTCATGACGAATGTTCTTTTTCCCATTTTCCTTGAAATTGTTTTTGATGATCGTAGATAAAGTATTGTGTGCAACTGAACATAATTATACATTGGGACACTCGTGCAAAACTATTACGAAACCCACTTAGTTCCTTTCGTTAAGAGGACGGCATACCCTAGCAACTTTTTTTATTACCCGTCCAGCACAATAAGTCTAATGGCAATGACCTTATTTGATTTTCATAGAGGCGATTATATGTTGGCTCTTTGGCCTCTTGTTCTTGGACGTGTAATACTAGTGATCACGCAGCGAAACAACAAATTGGTGTGTTTTTAGCTAATACTTTAATATTTCATAGGGAAAAAATATTGGATTTAGGTAACATCCCTTCATATTTATATTGCCTATTTTATAAAAAAAATCAGGTTGATCTCTTAGCCGCGTTTTTGAAACGAACGTTTGAAAACCAAAAAAAAGAGGGTGGGAAACATTTGCTTTTTGCAAAAGTATAAATCTTAAAACATTGTTTATAGGTGGAATCCCTAAATAAAAGATCGATAAATCAATTGTATTTTCTTCAATATGAGAGAGACCTAGTTTCTTCCAATGAACCCTTAAAAACTGGTGTTGTTGATGTTCTAGCGTCAGGTGTCCCGTTAACAAGCACTCGTGTCCCAATGTCTCAGTTACATAAAATAGTGTATGTCAATAACATTTATTTAAGTCAAGTGCCAATAACTATCTATTTTTAGCACGAACCTATACCCTAACCGGACTGAGTACTTGTTTCAAAAAACGAGAAGAACGAGAAGTCATACTAGATAATTTCATCTCTGTCTAAGTAGGGTAACCATATTTAAAAATAATTGATTGAGACCACGTAGGTAGTGAAAACCGTATTCAAAACATTTATTTTATTGGTTTAAAGTCTTCTGCTTTAAAATAGCGGCTGCAGACTACTGGATTTTTGCACTTTACTTCGTTTCCTAAAACTTCTAACCATTTTCTTCGGATATTTTCAGTTTTTGGAAGACTGTAATGTAAAACCCAATATCATGGTTACTCTAGCGGTATCAATGTAAACATGTATCATTTCTCCGAGAAAACGTTGTAATTATGCCTTACCTATGAAACGATATCCCACAATTCCCAAAAATTTGGCTTCTGCAGCCCTTCACGCTGCATGCTTTAACCATTTTTGCAAAAAATTATTAATTTTACAATTTTGTTTTCAAATGTCACGGCCGTGGCGCCATTTTTAGATAAAAGGGTTACCAGTTTGCAAGCATAAGAATAATCCCAACTTTATTAAGGAATGATTGATCTTACATTTACGGATAAAACTAAATGTAAAACATAAATAAACCTAACAAAAAAATAGTGACGGACTTCAAATGTAACTGCAGCCATTCGCTAAAAAGCTTAAAATAATTATAAAATGACAGATGGTACCGAAATAACACTTTTTCCGCCTTCTTTCTTCCTAAAAAATATGTTCTTTAGAAGTCGGCGCTCTTATATTGGTTTCTGTGTTGCTATAACCAAGGGAACGCGGTCACTTTTAAAGAACATATTTTTCAGGAACAAAGAAGTCGGAAAAAGTGTTATTTCAGTACCATCGGTCATTTTATAATTATTTTCAACTTTTTTGCGAATGGCTGCAGTTACATTTAAAGTCGGTTACTATTTTTTGTTAAAAGTTTATTATTTTACATTTTTAGTGTTGACGGGTCAAATTGTGTAATGTGGATAGTTCTTGTAAACGCGCTGTTGATATAAAACGAAGGACAAGTAATAATTGGTTATATTTAATAAATACCCTGTAATCAGCACCCTAATACAAACTGATTGCCGTAATCTCAAGTTATGTGCTGTCACCCGTTGAGGAGTTCTATGGTAATGAGGCCAAGATCAAAGTTCAGGTGGAGAAATTACAATTTACAAGTAGTACTCGGCAATCACTATCCTAATACAAAGCGATTGCCTTAATCTTGAGTGGTATGCTGTCGTCCGTTAAGGAGTTCTATGGTGGTGAAGCCAGGATGGAAGGTCAGGTGGGTATTCTGATAATTTCCAAGAAATGCCCGACAATCAGCACCCTACCAAAGTGATTGCCGCAATCTCGAGGTAAGTGCTCTCATTCGTTAAAGAGTTCTATGGTAATGACTTAATAAGACCAGGATCGAAGGTCAGGTGGAAGATTGACAATTTCCAAGTAATACTCTGCGATCAACATCGTAGTACAAAGCGATTTCCTTAATATCAAGTGGTACGCTGTTACTTTCTGAGGCGTTCCACTGCCTATCTCTGAAAACTTTCATCAGATCATGGTCAATCTTAAAATGGGACCTACCTCAAAGGAAATTTTTCCAAACAAAAAAAGAATCATTCAATTCAGTTCAGAATTGACGGAGATAAGGAATAACATACCCAAAAAAAATACAGTTGAATTGAGATCCTCCTCTTTTTTTCAAGTCGGTTAAAAAAAAAGTATTTACTAAAAGCTAAATACTATAAAGTCGTTGAAAAACTAAATCGTGAAAAACTCAAGCCTACCATCGCAATTTGTTTTTTTTGTGATGGCAACTGTGCGAGTAGGACACAGGCATCGACTGTGTGTTGTCCCGCTCGGCACGTTTTCTCTAGTTGGTTGTGTCATAATAAAATAACTTTTAACTGTATGAAATAGAGTCTATTTTTCTACGCGTAACATCCTTCAGTGCTCAATCCAGTTTACGTATACATCCATGATTTTTAGGGACAGGTAGGTATAAACATTGTAACTGATCAGAGTGAAACCCAAAACCGCTCAATCAATGGATTCAGCGACGTGAAATGTTAATTTCCTTCACCAAACAATGCCGACTAGACTAGAGTTTCAGCTGATGACTTCATTACCTACCACCGTTATATGAAAGAATCAATTTTTAGTGATCTATTTTAACTTGGGTGACCCATTTAACGACGAATTTATTTAAAAATTCAGCCCCACTTAGAGTTCTCTAGCGTCGGTTGAGCGCGCTAAATATGGCCGGATTAAATGTAGGGCGATTTTGAATGTGCATTTGGGATTCTTTATTGCTTCATAGGTACGTACCTATGTTATATTACTAGCCTTTTCCCACGGCTGCACCTGCTCTGTGTAACTTTGAGTGTCCATGACTTCGAGCTTCCACTATTATATTAATCCTGTTATATCCTAAGAGACAAGCAAATAATGTTTAAATATACATTTTTAGGGTTCCATACCTCAAAATGCAAAAACGGAACCTTTGTAGGTTCACTTCGTTGACCGTCTGCCTGTCAATCCTTTTGCTCGGGCCCTGTGTGAGTTATCAAGGAAACTTACGTCCAAGGTAGAAACTGATACCGCCTACAGAAGTCTACAGGCCCATGGTGCTACCCCAACGCGAAAAAAAGTCATTGCTCTTTATATCAAAACAATTTCATACAAATTTGTTGACCATAAGAACCTATAGGGCACTTTCAGTTGACTTAGAAATTTTAAAATTTTGTTTACAACACAACACAGAAAAAAATCTGAAAATTTCCAATATTTAATTATTTAGGAAATTACTAGAGACCATGTTAATTAGACTTGAATAGATCGTAAGTGTGAAGTTAAGTTGGTCTTTCATAACTGCAAGTGGAATTATGTACCACTAACCTTTCGCCCGCGGCTCCGCCCGCATTTTTCTTTGCCCCGTTTTCAGCTTGGCGTTTATTTTATCAACACCTATGATTAGGGTCACTACGATGATAATTAAAAAAACCGCATCCAAATCCGTTGAGGTGTTCTCGAGTTAAAACGGAACATACATTTATACATACATACAGACAGATATCAGGCAAAAAAAATATAAAAGTTTTAGTATTGGCCTTAATAATAACCCATTCATTCAAAATTTCGCAAAAATATTCAATCTACAGACTCGACTTTTTTACTAGATTATTTTTAGTATAGATCGAGTAATGTTTTGAGGCATCCGTAAGCGTATTGTGTGGCGCGCGAGTCGACTCCCACTTGACCGGTTTTTTCATAGATGGTCAGCTCAAAACATCTCTAGTTGTTAAAAAAATCCTTGTGAAATGTGTAAAGGTAGATAATATTTTTTATTCGGTGAACTTAGTTTGACGCTGAAAATTCAAAAAAATTCAAAATTCAAAAAGTTTAGTTTGCAAAGTAGGTATATACAAGGTGTAACAGAAAGGTGTAACCATATTTGAAGAGCTTATTCAGTCAATGGTATAGAACAACTTTTACTATGGAGTCAACCCTGAAATCTCAAAAAAAAATCTGTCCTTCCATACATTTCGGCCGAGCGGCATTGCATTTTTCTACGAAGCAAGTCATATTTTTTTCGATATACAGGGTTAGTTCCATAGTAAAAGTTGTTCTATACCATTTACTGAATAAGCTCTTCAAGCACCTTTCTGTTACACGTTGTATAATACATGTTTCACAAGTCTGATGCATACCTAGTTGAAATCTCTTCTCTCTATACATATAAAATGCAACATCAGACTGTCTGTCTGTCTATCTGTCTGTCTCTCTGTCTGTCTGTACGGTTACTTATAACTTCAGGATCTCCTCAAGGGACAACACCAGACTTTTCGAGTTTGGCATTATTTGTTCGATCGTCATAGGTAAAAACTAGTAATATACAAAAAGCTACTTTTCGTTTTGGTTACATATGCTGCAGGTTGCGCAAAAAATGTTACAGAGTTGGCTTCTTTTTCTGATTTTAAAAGTACGTTCACATTGAATTACTCGTATATAAGTTTTTACATTGTCTGAGAACTGAAATACAGACTTGCAATCTAAGTTGAAGTCTGAACCTCTGCGATAAACGACTTTTCTTGTCTTCACACGGTGTTCTTAGTTGTTCTAAACAACATTAGTAAAGTTTTCTCCAGAATAAAGTAAAAACTCTGATACTGAAGGGAATAGTGCTGCGCGAAGGATCAAATATTTGCAAACATTTAAGATATAACTCGCGTTTAGATTTCTTAGAAAGCTTTCGTGTTTTCAAAATAGAAATAGTTGTATACTCATTTGCCGTCGACGAGTTAGTTCTAGTTCTATGGATTGGTTTCGGAATCGATTTCGAGTGCCGTAATCGATACTATTTTAAGATGCCAAGTATCGGTGAACGACCATTAAATGTTTTAGCAAACTAAACTGTAGTTTACACGCCTTACCACTACACTGACTTGTAGCGTGATAGATAATAAATATAAAAAACCGGCCAAGTGCGAGTCAGACTCGCGTGCCTAGGGTTCCGTATCGTGGGTGATGGATTTAATTTTCAAACTTGTTTTTGAATTTCTCAACCGCGATATTTTTCCTGTAATCTTTACGTAAACATATATTACCATGATTTTTTCATATTTTTCGGTCTACCAGCTTTGGAGATAAGAGGGGTGACATACATTTTTTTGTGGTTTTTCAAGGATTTCTTGAAATAGATGCAACTTAATATAACCAAACTGTATATTTTTACAATAAACTTTTTAATACCTACAATTTGATGCCCATATTGTATTTTTATAAAATATTTTTTTAATTTATTTTATTTCTTTTTATATTTCTCACTTGTTTTTAAATGGCTATGGTTTTCCTGTAATTGGCCAGTTAAGATCTGTAATCGACATTTTTTTCGGTCAACCAGTTTCGGTGATAAGGGCGGGAGGGGGACATACATATTTTCGTGTTTTTTTTAAGATTTCTCGAAACCAGTGCCAGTAAATATAGTAAAAGTACATATTTTTACAATCAGCCTTATAATATATTATTTTTATGATTTTTTTAGACCGTAATATGTAGGCAAATTAATGCTATTTCAGTGCCTAATTTCAAGTCCTTATCTTTACCGGTGTTGAATTTATGAGGCTGTGACATACGGACGGACGGACGGACGGACAACGGAGTCTCACCATGAAGGTTCCTTTTGTACCTTTTAGGTACTACGGAACCCTAATAATGTAACTTGTAGTAACGTGTGATGTAAATAGTAACTTCTCTTACATCCAGATAAACCTCAGTATTTTTTCTTTCTTCTTTTCTTTGTGCATCTAACAAGGCAACTAATGAGGGCCAAGCTGAAGCGTGCTAAGGTGCTTCACATCAGGATTCCGCAATAAATGAATCTCCCACATAAACCTGCAAAACATAAACATACCACAAGCTCGGCCGTCGGGTGTTACAGACAATTTATTGGACAAGCGCACGACTTTACGCGGGAAACGCAATTAGCGAAGTAAACTCCAAGGTACAGTAGTATTACAATACTTGATCTCTTCTACAGCTTGACCATAAAGAGTAGAAATAAAAAAAAAATTGGACTAAATTTTTTCTCGACATGGCAACTCTAAGGAAATGTCAAACATCAGTCGAACTATATCTATAAAGCTATATCGACAACATCTATAGACTACAACTTAGATTATTAAAAGTCATTGTGCCTAACAATATTAAAAACAAATACAATGGCGACGAAAAAGGCTTATTTGACTACTGTAAAATTATTAATATCTATAGTAAAATAAGAATGGCTATCATTTGTGAAGAATATGATATAGAAGATAAACTTATTCAGAAAACTAGGCCTAAGAACTTACGAAACCTAACTTACCTACCTACTTAAAAACTACCTAACTATAATAATATATATGGTATGAGAACATGGGAGTACATGTTTCCTTTAATACTAAATGAAATACCTACCCATACATTAGATAGACTAAAAAACTTAAATAATAATAAAAAGCGAAAAAGTGCCATAAAGATTTATTTTCTTCGATGTTATATAACATAATTGTTAAGAACTGGGCGTTTATGGTGGAGACTCGGTCGTGGAATGCGGTGGTAAAGAAGAACTCCTTCGATGTTTACGAATTTATTGATATTACAAAATGATTGCGTCGTGCGTGTGCACCACGTACCGTATGCGAAGGTGAAGTGAACGAAGTGACAGCCGGCAATGGCGGCAGCGTCGCCGCCGAGCTGGGAACCCGTTATCTCGCCGTGTGCATGTGTGTAGGTCATGTACGCACACATGCAAGGCGTTAACAAGTTGCCGCCCCAGGAACGAAGTTCTGTTCTGTCACTGGCAGCGGACACAGTCGGTTGAAAGCTCGTCGCAGGGTTCCTGAAGTGGTCATCACATCGGCCACACGGGCCACACCATCAGAACCGGGATGTATGGCGGTCACTCGCCCCAAGAGCCACTGATTTGGAGGCAGCCGGTCGTCTTTTATCAGCACCATTTCTCCAAGCTTAAGCTGTTCTCCTTGCTTTTGCCATTTCTGTCTTTTCTGTAACGTGAACGTTTTCTCATATAACGTGAGAGAGTATGCATGGCGACAGTATCTTCGACTTGTGGTGACGGTAGTGACGTTAACGTTCGTCCAATTAAGAAGTGGGATGGGGTGAGAGCTATAAGATCTGAAGGATCAGATGACATAGGAGTGAGAGGTCTTGAGTTCAAAATGGCCTCGATTTGTGTTAGAACTGTATTCATTTCCTCATACGTTAAATTCGCTAGAGAAACTATTCGCTTTAAGTGATGTTTCACGGACTTTACTGCACTCTCAATTAATCCATTGAAATGCGGACTATACACGGGCGAGAACCTAAAGTTAATGGCTATGTTTGATGCTTTCCCGGTTATATTATCTGAATTAAGTTTTAAAAATTTTGATAATTCATTGCAAGCGCCCACAAAAGCCGTCCCGTTGTCCGAGAAGATGTTGGCGGGCTTGCCTCTGCGAGCTATGAATCTATTTAAGGCGGCTAAATAGGTCTCACTACTCAGATCGGTAACAAGCTCAATGTGTACTGCCTTTGTTGCTAAGCATACAAATATGCATAAATATGATTTAATTAATTTACTACCTCTACCCTTTCGGTTCAAAATCATGACTGGTCCGCCATAATCTACCATTGTATTTGAGAATGGGAAATCGGCATGCAAACGTTGTTCATTGCCCATTATCGGCTGTCTAGCCTTACCTGAAAAACGACAGCATTTAACGCACGCATGTACTATTTTTCTGGTCAGATTTCTACCACGAACAATCCAAAACTTATGTCTGATGATTGCTAATAACAGTTGTGGACCAGAATGCATCAAAAATGTATGATAATGTCGAAAAATCAATGTAGCAATGTGATGTGACGAGTGAAGCAGGACAGGATGTTTTGCATCATAATCATAAAAAGAGTTGTATAACCTGCCCCCAACTCGCATCAAATTGTTGCTGGTGTCAAAAAACGGATTTAAGTTTATTAATTTGTTTTTAGCAGGTAAGTATTTACTATTTTTTAATAAGTTGTCCGTCAATATGATCATCATGTGATAATAAAGCATGATTGCAATGGACTGTATTAGAAGCTTGTTGTGTCTGTGCAATACCGGAAATCAACCAACCAAATTTGGTTTTACTCAAAACTGGTTTGTTTTTGCCTAATGAAATATTTCTAGAGCTAAGTACGCTCCAGAAAATGTCAGCTCCGAGAAGCATATCTACTTCAGATGGGCAGTAAAAAGTTGGATCAGCTAAAGTTACGTGTTTTGGTATGTTTAATGACTCATAATCCACTTGCACGGTAGGCAACATCTGTGTGATACGAGGAACAACAAAGCATTGAACATTTTCTTTGTATGAATTAAGAAGTGATGATATCATGACATCACAGTTTTTAGACAAACGAGAGGTTTGGGAATTCAATCCTTCAACTAATGATGATGTTGAAGAGGTTGGCAGTTTGAGCTTTGCACATAAGCTCTCTGAAATGAAGCTGGAAGTCGACCCATTATCTAGGAGGGTACGTATTGTATGATTTTTACCCTCAAGGTCCTTGACTTGTATTAAAGCTGTAGATAACAGAACACAGCTTTTATGTATAGCTGATAAAGCTATATTATTATTTGAAGCGTTACTAACAGTTTGAGTGGTTTGAGTTTCAGATTGTATCTGCGGTGACAACATCTGCAGCGACGACGGCGGCGGCGGTGATGCAGCACACAGGACTACATTGTTGGCAGGCTGCGTGGTAAGTATGGGTAAAGGTGAGTCATGATTATGTAACAAACTATTCATGTATTTATTGCATAACCGGCACGGCCCTATTCTGCAGTTACTAGCTGTATGTCCTTGGCGCAGACAGTTTAGGCATAATTTAAGGATTTTAGCCTTTTGAATTTTAGTTTCTAAGGTAAACGCTTTGAATTTTGAACAACGATATATCGCATGGTTATTTTTACATAATGGGCAAACAAATGATTTGTTTGCGGCAGAAGATTGAGAATGTGATTGGGAGGCAGAGCTTACGACTAACGACTTGTGACGATTATATGTGACGTCACTGTGTCTACGTTTCACGTGGGCTTCCTCCATGGTTTCCAATAAATCAGACCGGTTCTTTAAGAATTCGATAAGGTTGTCGAGTGTAGGTAGGTCTTTCAGGGTATTACGGTAAGTTTCCCACTCACGACTTGTAACGGAATCTAGCTTCGTTGAAATGATATGTATAATAAGTACATCCCAGTGCTCCGTGGGTAATTTAAGCGTCTTTAAAGCTCTAAGATTTCGATTTAAAGTATCGATAATATTTCTTAATGCAGTAGAACATTCTTTAGCTATTATTTCAATGTTAAAAATCGCATGAACATGATTGTTAACGAGTAGCCTTTTATTATTGTAGCGGTCGCAAAGAAGTTCCCAAGCTACATCGTAATTTTCAGCTGAAAAGTCAAGCGAGCGTATGATCAAAGCTGCACTATCTTTCAAAGCAGCACGCAAGTAATGAAATTTATTGATTTTAGGTATAGACGTGTCTAAGTGTATGAGCGAGTTAAATGTGTCACGGAATTCTAACCAGTCATGATATTGGCCCGAAAAGGAAGGCAAGTGTATGGTAGGAAGTTTAATATTTTTGGTACCTCCATGTGCAGTACAAGAACCTGTGACCGATCCGGAGCCGTCGTCGCTGGCAACGGATTGCTCGTGCCGCGCCAACAACTCTCGGGCGACGGCGACGGCCTTGAAGTACAGGGTCTCGAACGTTTCGCGCTCTGCGAACTGCTCATCTGGAATTTCACACAGATTTTCTATTTCAGACTGTACCGTATCATAATCGGTGTAAAGTTCATCGATTTTAGATAACCGAATAGTAAGTTCGTTGATTTGAAGTCCGTTTAACCTTTGACATGATTCTATTGGTTCTAAGTAACTTCTGAATTGAGTTACTTTACTTTTAAAGGAAGCTCGCTTTTTAATCAATGTTTTTATGTCCATTATGTTAGTACAGCCAGTAACAATAGGTACTCACTTATTGCGCGTCGTGTTACTGTAGTGTAAACTGCTATGTAATAGAATGACACGATTATACAGAAATAAAAACTTTTAAGAAGAAAAATAAGAAAGATACTTAAATTTTAAACAATGAAGCGAAGTGAGCGTGCAGTAATGTCGATAAAAGCCGTGCGCATTCAAAAGCGTTCCGCAAGCCGTGTATGCAAAACCGGTTTGAGGTAGATGGTCGCGGCGGCAAGCAGCGGCTGCGTGGCCTGCGGGCGCAGCGACACGCAGTAACAAAGCAGTTAGCTGGAATTTATGTAAAACAATTGCTACGATTAACACAACATAAACACAGTTCACACACAGACCGCTGAAACTATCACCCAAGAATCTCTGAAATTATAGATTTTGAAGATAAATACCCGAGTAGGTATGTAGCTATAATGAATTTAGCTTAACGGTAATTTGGCAATTCTAAGGCAATAAGCCTATAATGAAATAAATGGGTTTTAATGTTTTTTATTGTAACTTGCAAGTAGGTTACAAGAATTAGCAATAATGTTTGTATTTCGCTTATAAAGTGCGACTTATGTATGTTTTAACCACAAAGATAATGGCAATGTATAGGTAATCAGATTATTGCTGATTTTTACTCATGGATGAGTAATGAATAAATGATAGGTAATAAAGGTAAAATTGGAACGAACTCACAATAACGATACCCTCCAGGTCTTCTAGTAGAATACCCTTTGAAATATGTGTGATTCTCCAATAGCTCACTGCAATCCTTTATAATGTTATGAAGTAATGATTTCTTCAAGTTGCTTCACTATGTACGGTGTTTAATGTTTGAACACAAATTCGTAGAAAATAATCTTCTCGGCAATGTTCCACGTAATGGCGGCTCGATGTCACCACGTCGCGTTTCCTTTGTTCTTGTTTCGCCAGCTCTGGAGGCCAATGTTCGACTCGAAGGACCAATGTTAAGAACTGGGCGTTTATGGTGGAGACTCGGTCGTGGAATGCGGTGGTAAAGAAGAACTCCTTCGATGTTTACGAATTTATTGATATTACAAAATGATTGCGTCGTGCGTGTGCACCACGTACCGTATGCGAAGGTGAAGTGAACGAAGTGACAGCCGGCAATGGCGGCAGCGTCGCCGCCGAGCTGGGAACCCGTTATCTCGCCGTGTGCATGTGTGTAGGTCATGTACGCACACATGCAAGGCGTTAACAATAATATAAGTTAGAATTAGTTTAGTAAGTTTAGTATAAAGTTTGCGATCTCGCCATACCGCGCATAAACTATGTGGTTTTAGTCGGATGGCTTTAAATTCTTAAATATGTAAGTAAATTTAACTATGAATAAATAAAAAAAATAAAAAAAAAAACTAGCAAATTAGAAAAGTATCTTGTAAATTCTTGTAATTTTCAGTAGATAAAACGTTTTAGTCGGTGAATTGTTATTGGAAATGGGCAAGACGATAAAAGTGGCGCCCGAGAAGTTATTTTGGCGGAATATCATGCCGGAAAACTTCTAACAGAATTGGATGACCTCTACAAACGAGTTGCTGATATGACCAGGGGATCTAAAAAGGCCGACTTGGGTGAATCATAAAATGATTTGAAAGTAGGATGGAATCAGAGTTTTTTCACGCGTGCAAAAAAACATTAGAACAGAATCATAATGTGATTCATACACAATGGCCTTTTTAGAGGACCGGTACTCAATCACCGGTTAATAATCTATAATTAATCTTTATTAAACAATATAAGTTACAGTTATCGTCAGTTAGGTCTTTAAAAAATACCACATCATTTGGAGGTTATGTTTACACAAAGAAAGTTTTTTGACAAGTGACTTTGAATTGAGCGACTGCATAATTTTACATCGTCACGCACGTCATTCTACATTAATAGGAAAATCAGAAAGTACTGTCCGATACATAATCAATGAAGGCAATAAAAACGAAGGTAAATTTACAACACCAGCCAAGCATAGAATAGTAGTTTATGCTACAAGGGTGAAAAGGAATAAATACGCTCGTGTTTTAAACGTAACCGAGTAATCATCACAAATGTAAACAAAGACGAAATACATTTTCCATCTCATGATTCGTATCCAATACCCTGACGATGTTATTATAACGAAACCGGTCGCTAGTGTAATATAATTATAAAAGTGGAACAGTTACCAAGAATGTGTTTTATTGACAAGAGTAATGTATTGCTCTTACGCCCGTGTATCATACTACGTTTTTCAATGCATAGTGTGAGGAAATAAAACAAATATAATCTTGTGAACTTTAAATTATGATTGGCTCAAAAGGACTGTATCCAGAGCCGTTAAACAGTGAAAAAAAAAGTATAACATTGATGGTACACAGGAAAGGCTGCAGGTTAGCCAACCATTGTAAATAAATTAAAAAATAAATAAAAATAAAGCCCTAGGGCAAAATAATCGACTTTCTGTTCGGTTTTGATGCAAAAAAGTGGGCCTTAACGAGCACTTGCATTGAAAAATTATTATTGAATATATAGTATTGAACACATAAAGAAAATAAAAAAGATTACTATAACAGGGCAAGAACACTCTATTAAGATATAGACAGACTGGTAATTCGTGTTGGAGAGGACAGCAGTGACAGCAGCTCAGATTCTGGGGCGCATTCATAAACTAGGGGTCGCGACACAGGTTCTATTGCCATCTCTATCACACGCGTTAAAAATTGTATACGCTGTCCTGCTGTCAGTGTTGGAACATGACGAAAGTGTCAATTAATGAACGGGGGTCTGAAGAGTATCAAGAGCTTGGATCGGACATGTCAGGTGTAGAATATTTAGATAATGATTAGAAATATTGTAATTATAATATAAATAAAGATGTTAACCCTCCTACATTTACTATTTGTGTTATGTTATGACTGTTTATTAACTAAATAAAATAAAATATATAGGTAAGTATCAAAACCATTTATGTTATAGTATAAATGATACCATATAAACGATAGCGGCGCCCTCTATTTTTTGGCGCCCTCAATTGTTTTCTAATCTTTATGGCCAAGCTGTACGTCTTTTTTCCTACAGGAAATTTTATACGATTGTAAGAATATGATACCATTTATTCGCTGCAAACAAGTAAATAAATAAGTAGCTAACGGAATACAAAATCAGAGAAATATATTTTGTGTCGATTCGGTGTAACACGACTTAACTTATTTATTTTAAGCGTCTTGTCTTTGTTTTTTCGATACAGAAGGAAAAAGACGCTTAAATTAAGATTAGTCCTATCAAATAATTTGAAACGAATTGATATTGGTTACACCGAATTGACACAAATAAGTATTAAAAAGAATAAATGCAATTACAAAGACAACATTTCTATAAATATAAGACATTTGAGTTTTCTCTATTATCTAGGAAGCTTTTTGAAGAGGTTATTTACATGTATATATTTATATACAAGGTGACTTTTTGATCATCGTCCAAATTCATACTGGTGGCTTGGTAAGTGATCAGTATCATGGATCAATAACAATTTTGGTGAAATTCGTAAAATGAAATTGCGACTCCCCATAGTGATTCACTCGGGACTGGAACTCAATTTCTATGGGAAGCCGAAATTTCATTTGACGAATTTCACAAAAATTGTTACTGATCCAAGAAGATACTGATCACTTATCAAGCCTCCAGTATGAATTTGGACGATGATCAAAAAGTCACCTTGTATATTGATTGGCTTTGACTAATAGGAGCTGAGCATTGATCAAAATGGTTTCGTATGGAAGGTTCAGAGGTATGAATTTTTGGGGTAGCGATTATATTCAGCGCGGGCGGAATCACGGGAAAAAGGCTAGTCTCAAGCTTCACTTGACCTTTGTTGTCAAGCTGACTTAGTATCTCTCAGCGCCTCTCGTTATAAGCTCCAGACACACATGTGGCCTCGTGTGACATCCTCTGCATCCAAAATAATCCTTCAGCTCTTACTGTGACCGTCTGTACACCCAATTAGTCAGACATGTTCCCCTCGTACTAACGGCAGTTCTTGAGATAGTAGTAGTGACTCCTACCTAATAACAATGTTGCAACTCTATTAGCGGGCAAACGATCTATAGGGGAGAATGCTAGGGTGTGTTCCTTAATTAATTACTGTTGCCGCGTGTTGCTTAAAGCTCGTGAACAGTTTCCTCATCATCAATTTGTAAGGTGAGTTAGGCACTGGTTTTGTAGGTATATAAAGAAGGAAGGTCAAAATGGCAATAAACATCAATTTACCATTCCGTCACAAATGGAAGCTTTGTCGTGTCGGTCCGTCTGTTTGAGTGCCTGCAGCATATCTTAAAATAATCTGGGCAAGAGCGAATCGGACCTGCACAGAAAGGGTTCCGTGCCACCACACAATACGGGTATGGAACCTTTAAAATGTTATTGTAAATAACAACAATATAGATGCCATATAGCTTAACGCTTTTTAAAGCATACTGCCAAGTATTCTACACGTGCAGCCTGTGGACCAACTTCACGCAGAAGGCCGTTGGTTGATTGCGGGTCTAGTACAATAATGGGTTCAGGATGCTGGTGGGGCTGCCCCGCTTTTGCAGCGCATCAGGCATGTTTGCGGAGGCCTGCACTGATGATTATTTCGCTATTGTGCGGAAGAGAGCAGCCTCATTGCTCTGCAGGGTGCGGGCCAGCCCCGACTCCATCTTGAAGACCATAGCAGGGAGGTAGGACGCGCCCATCAGACGTCACCTGTCTAATATAATATACACCTACAACCCGGTCACATTATCTCAAGACCTGGCGTCGATCACGTCACGTCGCGTCGGCGCTCAGATACAGAGCGCGGGGAGGTGAAAGGAGAACGGGGCGGGTGGTTCGGCATTCCAGCGAGGTCTCGAGATAATGTGACCGGGTTGTATAATGTAACATTGTGTTTTAAAATCTGATAAGAATCTTTGTGAGTTTCTAATAAATTTGAACCTTTGTTGTTTTTAAATAAATTGATAATATAATTAAATAGCAACTTTAAAGCGACAACAAGCCGCTGAAAAGCGAATTCGCGACTCTCGCTGAGTACGGAACCCTCATAATATCTTAACCGCTATATTTTTCCTGGATCCCGTTTGGCACCCTTCGGGCACGGAACCCTAAAATGAGCTTAAATGCTTGAGCTGTTTGGCAATCAAGTGAATAAGGAAGGAAACCCGATATTCTGATTTGTGTACAACGTACATATAAATAGCAAAAAAAAAACAACCAGGTGCGAGTTGGACTCGTACACAAAGGGTTCTGTACCACCACATAATACGAGTACCCTAAAAACAGTATGGTAAATAATTCCACTAACAGTTATAATGAACCAGCTTAACTTGACACGTACGATGTATTAAACTCGGTGTATTTAAAGAATCTAATTAAGTTGGACCATTTTAACTTCCTAAATAATTAACTATTTGTAATTTTCAGACCATTTCCAATGTATGTGCTAACTGTAAACGAAATTTCAAATAACTAGGTCAGTTGAAAGTGCTCTATAGGTTTTGTTTGATTATCTTCAGAGTCACAAATTTATATGAAATTGATTCTGTAAAGTGCAATCACTTTTTTTCACGTCATTTCAAGCCTAATTTATTTTTTCAGAACCATGAGGCCGTAAACTGGGCATCAATAGAAGGGGTATCAGTTTCAACTTGACATCTCATACGGGGCTCGAGCAAAAGGGTTTTGACAGAGAGACAGACAGACAGACAGACCGACAGACGGACAGACAGACGGACGGACAACAAAGGAATTAATGCTATATGTTGTCACTTCGTGATGGAACATTTTAACAATGATAGAAAATTACAAAAATATGTGTACTATGTTCCACTAATATATTTAAGCAGGATTACGCTACCGGTTTCATAGATTTAATCGACATCTTCAGGTGAAAATAATTGGAAAACAGTCACAATCACATATTTGCCTTGTAGCATTGCAAATTATGTAGTTGCGGTTATCACAAAAAAGTTACGCGTCGTAGTTTTGCTTGATGGTAAATTGCGGTTTACCCTCTTTTCTAGAAATGAAGATAATCGCGTGCCTGCTGCAATTCCCGAGGTTTTTTCTCGTTCATTTGTCGGCCGGAGCTTGTGCTGTCAACTTGTGTTGAGTGTTTCTTCATTTTATGGCGGATGTGCCAACAGGAGTTGTGTTTTTAATAAAATAGGTGGGTTTTGTGTTTAAATTTGGGTTATTCATTTGTGTGGAATAGTTCTATAATATTGTTTTTGTATTTCAGGAAAATTATACATATTCTTTCGGATGATTTAAAAAAGGAATTTTTTCGTCGGGTTGGTGGGAGTTCTGACTATTGTCAGATCATGGTATGTATTGCTTTCTTTGTATTTTGAGTCACCGGAATTTTGTTCTCATCGTTCCGTGTGGTAAAGGTTTTAATTTTGTCTATTCTCTTCTAATTCCAGGGTTTACCAGATTTTCAAGTTTGAAGTTGTATTGCCTCGTTGGTGATTTATCCAGCTGGCAGAGAAATGACCGCCGCGTGGTGTACGCAGTAAGCAGTTCCTTTGTCTGCGTGGACGAGGATCGTTGACCTTGAAGGGGGCAGCGGACGGCGTGCCATTTCCTGTGGTGATTATTGGAGAAACTCAAGTATGTGTTGGAATTTTTATTTTTAACCACACACAATTAAGATACCTAGGACGGTATGTTTTCAGGACACTTAGTTATGTGTCCTATTAGTAACCAAGGGTAAATTCTTTTTCCTGTTTCACCGAATAACCCAAACTGTAAAATTTTATGTTCCGTAATATTTTTTTCCCTGGTAGAACTGAATGGTGTACCAGACGATTTGGTTTAAAGAGTATGTACGACAAATATGTATTGTTTGTAGGATCTACGGCTCCCCTGAGCTAGATTTATTTTTGGAAATTAATTTCCTTGTATGTTTTCAAGTTTTGTTACCCTTAAAGTTTTTTTTAATGTAATTTCACAAGTTTCCATGTAATCTCGTTACCTGTGGTTAAGGCGGTAACTAACACATCTAGTTATCACTTAAATGTTTTATTTTTGTCTTGGCAATACTAATTCCAATGTAATATTACTACCTGATGTTAAGGCGGTTCCTGACACAACTATTTAAAGGTACTTAAGGTTTTAGTAATGTCTTGGCAAGATATATGCCAAATGAAGGTCTTGGCCAAAAGCTTGTAACTAAGTATAATTTTTCCGTAACACCTTTGGCTTGTGGAATTGACGTTTTGTTTTGATAAAATTAAATACACTACATTGTAAAGTACCTCGAAGTTTTCTTCAGAACCTTTTACCAACTATTAGGTTACAATTAGGTCACTGTTTAATTTTATCTTGTCCAGTTGCACGACTGGTGGAAAGACCGGGTACCCGCCGGTCGTGCTATCTGACAGCCTGTTAATATTTTTTTTTTTGGTTTTATTATTTGTTTCATATATTGATACAAAAAAACTGTTTAAAACTATCCTATAAATAAAATAAATCTATGAATTAAACAAAATTAAACTAATCTAAATTAATATTAACTAAAATGACAAATTAAACTAAAAACCTAGAAGCCCTAAAATTAAAACTAAACTATAAATAAAACGCCTAACCAAATAAAATAAAAAAATAAGAACAAAGAAATTAAAGATAAAAAACCCGGTCCCCCTATTCTGTATCTTTGGTTGCCAACTGGGCTGGGTGCTTATCATCAAAACATAGGTAAAAACTGAACTTTCAAAATTGCCTTTAGTGGGTATTGAACTATTTACGAACTGTGTCGTCACTTCAAGTGCGAATAATATCTTAAGACAATCGGAATTGGATAGTATATGCCCTTTTCTCCGGCACTGCTGTGACAGACATACCGCATTAGCCGTGCCGGTGAGAAGGTATTAAACTTTTTTAATTTGTAATCATTAATTTTTTATTATTTTTTTATTTTTTTTTATTTTCCCATTATTATGAATTGTGTTTGACATTAGTTATTATTGTATTTTGAAATTTATTATTATAATTTTAAACAAATGGCATGTAAACAAATATGGATCTTTGTTATTCGAAATAAATGAAATTTATTATTATTATTATTTATGTTTTTGATGATAGACACCCATCAGTCCAGATAGCAACTAAAGATACATAATAGACCCTCTGGTCGCTGTCTCCCGGTGCCCAGAATGCTGGCAACGTTCCCTCTTTGGATGGCCAAACTGAATATAATTATAAATAATGTTTACATTTAGTGACTAACAACAGAATTATCAAGAAAGGGAATAGAAATATTTCGTTCGTGTTATGTTCGTGTTCTGTTTCCAAGGACGAAACGTGGAACATAGTACACGTAGTTTCCAATTTTCTATCATTGGACAACAAAGGGTTCCGTTTTTTTCATTTTAATGTACGGAACCCTAAAAATTACGTCTATTTCGAGTTTTAATACTTTTTCCTCTGTAAAAATGAGTTAAACTGAAAACCAGCGTGGTTATTATGTAGTTTGCAATTTGCGTCTTTTGCTGAGTTTGTTCTGTTTTGTCACAATTTCTGCGTCTTATTTTTTTTACCGTCAGAAATAAACCTAAGTAGAAATTGCTACAAACTTGAGTTAAAACTACGTTTTGTTTAATTAAGCCGGTGTAAGCCCCGTTGATCTTTGTCAGCTAAATGTTTACTTACATTTCTGTGAAAGTTTTTCATAGGCTCTGCTGGTATTTGACCTAATCCTGCACTAAAATTTTGGAAAGACGTTCTAAACTTTTTTTTACAGCTTTTTCTTGTTTACTACGCGAACGAAGTCTGATAATAATATTGTGGTCATTTTAGCACGGAGCTCCTACAAGCTTCAAACACTACTAATTTGTAAGAAATTATAATGCTGGAAATCCCTATGCATGTCTACTTTATTGTGATATCCCTATTAATAAAAATTTGATAATTCCCATAGTTTAATTTCCAAAAGATTTTTTAAAAATTATTTTTCAAACAATATACGCCATTTAGGACATATTTTTCATTATTTTGGTATATAAATTGACCATTATGTTTTCATGATTTTTCAAAGAATTGTTGACGATATGACGTCACTTGAGAATTTTAGACATTATACTGACTGTGATGTGTGATTGCTTGTAAAAAAAGTGGTCTGTCTCTGTCTGTCTACTCATCTGTCATCCATCTGTCAAATCAGTCGGAAGTAAATTATTATCAATTTATATTGATAGCAAAGGACACATTTCTACAAGCCAGCCATTTCTCAATGTGACGTCACACGAAGGCAAATGCAAGTTGCAGCTTTTTCGTAAAAATATCCATCATCATTAGGGTTTTTAGACCACAAGTTCTAAAATACGGTTTAGTAAACCTAAATCTCGAAATGGTTTTCGAATTAACACACCTTAACATAATTTAATCTAAGCGAATTGTTGGTTTATTGCCTAAGCTCTCAAAGTTCTCGATGCATCGATATGAAACTACATCTTGTATATAGAATCGATTCCAGATATTGCATGAAAGCAATATTTTTCAGAGTTTCAGCTACCTTCTTAGGTTGACTTAGATCATTTTATATATTTATAATATACATAAATAAAACTCAGGACCTGGGAGACATCATACATCTGGTCACTTGGCGCACACTATGGACCTGGACTCAACAGACAGCACTGACAGGCTCGACCGACTGACCCAACCAGCTAATACTCCCCTCCAAACTGCTTTTTTATTTTATCTCCTTATTTTATTTTACCTCCCTTTTTATATAAATAGATCCTATCATGATCTTTTCAGAATGTATCAATTCTTTTTCATATATATACTTTTTCATTTTTTACCTGTCAACCACTCGACTGATGACGGCCTCAGTGATGAGGTCGAAATATAAGACAAATATAAGTTTTTCATTTTTTACTATTGTCTTCTAATACTTAAAGCTATAAATACATAAAAACATATATTTTCAATGCATGTGCTCGTAAAGGCCCACTTTTTATGCATCAAAACCGAACAGAAAGTTGATTATTTTGCCACAGGGCTTTATTATTATTTTTTTTTTTTTATTTATTTGCAATAGCTGGCTAACCTGCAGCCTTTCTTGTGTACCATAGATGTTATACTTTTTTTTCCACTGTTTAACGGCTCTGGATGCCTAGTCCTTTTGAGCCAATTACAATTCAAAGTTCACAAAATTATATTTGTTTTATTTCCTCACACTATGCATTGAAAAACGTAGTATGATACACGGGCGTAAGAGCAATAAATTACTCGGTTACGTTTAAAACACTCGCTACGCTCGTGTTTTAAATCGTCCTCGTAATTTATTCCTTTGCGCCCTTGTAGCATAAACTACTATTATCGATATCTATGACGTAATAGCACTAGCTAATATAGCTAATAATTATGTTATACTCTTATTCGCGTAAAATAAAAATCTATTAAAATTCTAATAAAAGCTCTTGAGTTGGCGGCAGTCGGGCATCAATACCTCGCGCTATTTGTGGAAGAGACACGTGTCCTACACTAATCGTTACGTGACTACGAAATTCATACAATGGCTTCAACAAAGTGGAGGATCACCTTCATATCTTTTCGCGACGCTTTGAATTAAAATACTTCTTGAAAAAAGGGATTCGACATTTTACTTATTTTCACTTTTGTATTCGAGTATATTTTATCTAAAAACCTAACTTTATGAAATCATGATTGATATAAAAACGGCTCACCTCAATACGTGTTATGATCGGGAAAGCCGACCAGTTTCAGCAGATTTAGACTACCTTCATCTGGGCGAGTAAAGATGTTTACGCGACGACGTTACGCCTCATACTGCGGGCTGCGGTTCGCAGGGCTCGGGATGACATCGATGCAGATGGTATTGGTGGTCGGACCGGTAGGGCGTCCGCACAATTAGTTACTTCCGGGCTTGCGTTATTAATTACCGGAGTGAAATATGAAGAAGAGCGGATCCTCCCGGTACAAGCATAACATGCTTAGAAGGAGAATCCATTCACTGATTTATGTTACACATGTACTTTAGTTAAAGAGAAAAAAAAAAACCTCCAGCACAGAAGAGAGCCGGTAGGTTAGATCAGAAGTTTAGTAATGGTGACCGCAATGCATAACCTTCGTGGTTATTTTTTAAGACAACCCGGAACCACTTTGGCCTAGATCAAACTAGTTTGTACTAAAATCGGGTTTGGTCACGATTTAATAACATAGACATAACGATAGAGGTCCGAGGTATTCTAAGTGTCAACTAAATTGCTAAACACTCGATCGTAACTAAGTAGGCGTACCGCCAATTACCATAGCTTAACTTCAATAAGTTTTTTTTTTTTTTTCAGAGAGTAAACGCCATTTTAGAAGATTGTTTTCATTATTTTGGTATATAAATTAACCATTATTTTTTATGATTTTTTAAAAAAACTACTATTATAACCATCCATGTTTTACGACGACGTAGTTTTCTCGCTTTGTAGTCTATAGGTAGATGCGTAATATCACATAATATAGTTATGGTCTTTGAAGTTTTTATAAGTTCTGTGAGTGTGGACATGTATATGGTCTGCAGTGATGATCATAAAACTGAAACATGGGCTCAATTCGGCGCTCTTTTTTAGGGTTCCGTACCCAAAGGGTAACCAACGGTACCCTATTACTAAGACTCTGCTCTCCAGCTGTCTGTCCGTCTGTCTGTCCGTCTGTCCGTCTGTCACCAGGCTGTATCTCATGAACCGTGATAGTTAGACAGTTGAAATTTTCACAGATGATGTATTTCAGTAGCCGCTATAACAACAAATACTAAAAAACAGAATAAAATAAATGTTTAAGGGGGCTCCCATAAAACAAACATGTTTTGTTGCCGTTGTTATAGATAATGGTACGAAACCCTTCGTGCGCTAATCTGACTCGCACTTGGCTGGTTTTTGACTTCATACAATTACTATACTTCCGACATTACGTCAAATATGTAAGTACTATTAAATTATTAGTCCCAAAAATATTTACCGATTCGATAGGACAATCCAAAAACTAATACGAATACAACGAGTTCGAATCCAGCAAAAGCTCGTGTATCTCATACATAACATAAGTGTGAACGTATCTCTAAGCGTAAAACTCTTCGGAAAACTTCAAAGTTTTCCACAGCAAATATCAGTAGACGAGTGCTGTGATAGATATATCCATCCATTT
Organism: Ypsolopha sequella; assembly: GCA_934047225.1. NCBI lineage: Eukaryota > Metazoa > Arthropoda > Insecta > Lepidoptera > Ypsolophidae > Ypsolopha > Ypsolopha sequella. The sequence goes on from OW203996.1 coordinate 20,450,981, forward strand.
CACCTTGACTGGCATTCTGCCAATGTTTACGGATAGTTGTTATACCTCATCACTTTGTAATGTTGTCGCTATTCCGTATTAATACTGTTATGGTGCATTAATCCGTACATATATTGGCAATTTGGCAAGACTTCTGAATTTGCGCCTTTTCTACTAACATTCTGAATTTAGAATAGCTCACAAACACGAAAACTTAGTGCATGCTAAGAACGGAATTGGATTCTTTATGTTATGTACAAGAAGTTTCAAGCGCCAAACAAATATTTAAAAAGTAAAGATAAGCCCTATGACAGCACCAAAATGTTTCACCTTTGAATGGGTGACGCTCACACATTTGGAACCAGTGCTCATCAGAACACAGTGATAGTTGGACGCCTTAAGTGCACTTAAAGTTAATCATTTTAACAACTTTAGTAGTCTGATCAGTTTGCTGACCGTAGGTAGACAAATTGCGCACTCATAAGTGTGCGCGCGTCGGCATTATGTTAACGCACGCATTCAAAAATAATGCAATAGATTTTGCATACCAGGGCTCATCTAAACTTTTGAAATCCTTGGCGTCAAACGGCCAAACTCTATGGCAGTCACGTAAAGACAACAAAGTCTGTCGGTGTACAAAATTAATGGGTCTCATTAAAGCTGGGATGGGCAAACTTTTTCCAATGGCCCCCATGCGCCCATGGCCCAATGTATACAAACAGTATCTAAGGGGGCCAGATTTTGGCTTTTATTTATTAATTCTTTATTCAAATTATAATACTAATATTTTCCGAAATAAAGTTATTTATTGACTTGGTGGTTTCAACAAAATTAAAAAATATCTTAATATTATATCATTGCAGTATAGAAACGCAGAAATAAAAGTAAATCTGGATGTGAGGAGCTCTGAACCGGGAATCGAACCCGAGACCTCTCGCTTGCCGGGTGATTGCTCTGGCAAGCGAGAGGTCCCGGGTTCGATTCCCGGTTCAGAGCTCCTCACATTCAGATTTACTTTTATTTCTGCGTTTCTATACTGCAATGATATAATATACTGCAATGATATAATATTAATTTATATCTCCTTGCGATGGATAAATCGCCAAGTGTTCAAACATAGAAATTTATTTCTGTCATAGTTTAAAAATCTCTAATTTGTTCAAAATTAAATGATATGAACTATAATTATTCAAATCAAGTACACTATTAAATAGGGAAATGGTAGGTAATCTATAACATAGGAACAAAGATTTATTCGTTTAAGCAAGTGCACTATTGATTGTAGCTGTTCGCCGTCTGGAGATGGCCAGCGGGCCGTAGTTTGCCCATCCCTGTGCGGTAAGGCTCTTTTCGGAATTAACTAACGCTGCTATGCTATCCCTTGTTTCACATCTGTGTCCCACTGTCACTGTCATCCACGCGCCAAAAGATCCTTGTAGCACTGTATTCTGTATTATACTTTTAGTAGTGTATGTTGACTACCATATTTATTATAGTTACATACATATTTATATCACTCATTATGCACTCATTTTAAATTTCAATAAGCCAATGTAAAATATTTCTTCATCTCTGTCATTTATGGTTGACTGGAAGAATTTCTTTCTGAAATAAGTCCGCCTTTGCCCTGTATTTCTCTTAAATCTGTATTTATCTATGTTTTTGTGTGCAATAAAGTGTTTATTATTATTATTCTGATCTGAAAATACGTTTCATTTGACAATTATTTTCAAAATGTGCTACTATCATCTATCACGAAAGAATTTTTCAATGCAAGTGCTCGTAAAGGCCCACTTTTTATGCATCAAAACCGAACAGAAAGTCGATAGGGCTTTATTATAATTTTTTATTTTATTTTATTTGCAATGGTTGGCTAACCTACAGCTTTTCCTGTGTACTATAAATGTTATACTTTTTTTTCCACTGTTTAACGGCTCTGGATACAGTCCTTTTGAGCCAATTATAATTTAAAGTTCACAAGATTATATTTCTTTTATTTCCTCACACTATGCACTGAAAAACGTAGTATGATAAACGGGCGCAAGAGCAATAAATTACTCGGTTACGTTTAAAACACTCGCTACGTTCGTGTTTTAAATCGTCCTCGTAATTTATTCCTTTTCGCCTTCTTATCATAAACTACTATTATTCACGCCGGGGTTCTATTAATTTTAGGCTTAGGTGAATGCGACGTGTTTCGTTTGCACAACTTAAATTTGTTTTTCTTATTTTTGAATAGGTATATATATAAAAAGTATAAGATTTAAATATGTGATTAATTGCATTACGCGGCCATAGTTTAATGTCAGTAAGAATTTTCTAGCAAAGTTGTGTTATTGTATGTAATTGTAATACATTGTAAATAATCACAACAACTTTAATGAGTATTTATCGTTGTTGTGTAGGATCATTTACAACGTCATGCATAAAATAACATAACTTTGGAAGATAAACTATGATCGCATAACACCATAAATAATAATATTATTAAAAATAATTTAATTTATTAACGATATCACCATCGTTTTCAAACGGGCACTGGCAGCCGATCCGCGGCTAAGAACGACACTCGCCTTGATAATGCCGAAATTGTATCGGTGAAACGGTTGGCATATAGTCAACAACAATCACACGTGAGTGTTCAAGCCGTATGTAATAATAATTTACCATAAATAATATCTATTTAATACTTTTTATTCAAAAATAAGAAAAATAAAGCATTATGTTTATTTTGCTAAATCCATCGCTATGAATACTCTGAATATTATTTAGAGTGCATTAAAAACTAGAAAATATCAATCAGAAACAAATCCAAAGACAATAATTTGAAAAAATTCCCCGGGCCAGAATTCAATTGAAAGCGCGCTTGTCTTGATAACGAGAGGTCGCAGGTTCGAATCCTGGCCCGGGGAATTTTTTCAAATTCTTGTCTTTGGATTTGTTTCTGATTGATATTTTCTAGTTTGTAATGCACTCTAAATAATACTTAAAAATAAAGCAGTTCAGTTGTGCGTTTGCGAACGAGACCTGTCACTTTCACCGTAATGTGAAATTGCAGATCATCTGGCATAGCCGTTTTTGAGACGTGCAGTCTTTTAACGGAACGCTAATAATGATAAAATTGCTTTATAGTACAGCGTTGCAAGTATACTACGATCAAGTCGGATTGAACAATGAGGTAAACAAACCGTTTAGGATGAAAATTACCGATATTGTTCACACCTCTTATTAAAAACTTCACATACATCGATTCTAGACACTTTGATCTTCATGTAGAATACACTTTTGTTCACAATAAATACATATTACCTCGATTTTTGGTAAAAAACTATTCAACAAAACAATCATCCATTTTTTCTGTTGGCGGCTGCACATTTTTATCTGTGTGACCATAATGAAATTAGTGATGGTCCACTTTTACACAGATTAGCAAAAAATGTCATGAACAAATGAATGAATGAATTGGGACAGCTGCCGGAGCCGGCATTTAGGACAGCTGCCGGAGGTAACGTGATTAAGTTTTTCAATGTTCGCTTGATTCGTTATTTCAGATTAGCCTTAGGTTTCAAAAACTGGGTGCTGAGTTCGAAAGCTGGTAATAACTAGTAATGGGAAATAAGTAGAATAAACAATATTTGCTTGTCCAGCATTTTGTTAATAATATTTCATGCTGCAGATTTTTATTACATATATTTTGATGATAAGGCTTTGCTTGCCTACGTTTACGCTTGTGACATTAAGAAACAGCCTTAGTATGAAATATTATTAACAAAATGCTGGACAAGCAAACATTGTTTATAATACTACTACTTATTTCCCATTAATAGTTATTACCAGCTGACATTATGTCAGGAATGCATTTTCTCATTAATTTGTTCGTGACACTTTTTCTAATCTGTGTAAAAGTGGACCATCACTAAGTTCATTATTGTCACACAGATAAATATGTGCAGCCGGCAACAGAAAAAATGGATTATCCTTTTGTTGAATAGTTTTTTTTTACCAAAAAATGAGGTAATATGTATTTATTGTGAACAAAAGTGTATTCTACACAGTGGCGTGCACAGAACTTTTTGCTGGAAAAGCAAACAATTGCTCAAGAACAACAATAAAAAAAATATAAAAAAATTTAAATATCACTTTGAAAAAAAAAAATTTGTATGACGCCAGGGTAGACAATGTCTACCCTAGAGTGAAAATTTCCTATACAAACTTTTTTTTTTCAAAGTGATATTTAAATTTTTTTATATTTTTTTTATTGTTGTTCTTGACCAATTGTCATGAAGATCAAAGTGTCTAGAATCGATGTATGTGAAGTTTTGAATAAAAGGTGTGTACAATATCGGTAATTTTCATCCTAAACGGTTTGTTATCCTCATTTTTCAATCCTACTTGATCGTAGTATAAGAGGTCAGAGCGGGCCCAATAAAACTATATCAAAATATTTTATCCACCTGTATTATTTATAGTATATTATTATGGAATTTTATTAATACTAAGGCTGTTTCTTAATGTCACAAGCGTAAACGCAGGCAATCCTGAGAAAACAAAATCATACTATGCGAGGTTACTTTATAGTGTAACGACACTTAACATTACAATTTTTCGGTAATTCAACACAACACAAAAAGACAAGTTTACATAACCTTAAAACTGCTCATCAAGAATCTAAAATATACTGTTTTTCTATTTATTAAATATGAAATTAACAGAAAAGAACAAATAGACCGAATGAATGAATGAAAAAAGAATAACTCGTTCATCACCGTTAGTACATCACTATAACTGTCAAAAGGTGTCAAGTGTGAAAAAATCTTTTCTTTGTTTACCTGTCTACTCAATCCGACTTGATCGTAGTATAAGAAGTCATTTCGTAATTAAAAACCGCCCAAGTGCGAGTCGGACTCACGAACGAAGGGTTCCGTGCCATTATCTGTGAAAACGGCAAAAAAAACATGTCTATTATTGTATGGGAGCCCCTTGAATATTTATTTTATTCTAATTTTTAGTATTTTTTGTTATAGCGGCAACTGAAATACATCATCTGTGAAAATTTCAACTGTCTAACTATCACGGTTCTTGAGATACAGCCTGGTGACAGACGGACAGACGGACAGACGGACAGACAGACGGACAGACAGACGGAGTCTTAGTAATAGGGTCCCGTTGGTTACCCTTTGGGTACGGAACCCTAAAAAGCAGCAACAAGTAATTGAATAAATAATGTTTTTAAGCCTTTTCTTTAGCTTTTTATTGTTTTATTTTAAATAGATTATAATATATAAATAAAAAAGTATTAATTGGTTTCGAAATATATTTCAGCTATAAGTAATAGTAGTAGTTATATATGAGCTGGTGTGACGAGGAGTCGGGCATGGACATTTTGAGCATACAAAGCGATGGATTTCGCTATAATAGTAGTTTATGCTACAAGGGCGCAAAGTAATTTATTGCTTTTACGCCCGTGTATCATACTACATTTTTCAATGCATAGTGTGAGGAAATGAAAACAAATATAATCTTGTGAACTTTAAATTATAATTGGCTCAAAAGGACTGTATCCAGAGCCGTTAAACAGTGGAAAAAAAGAATAACGTCTATGATACACAGGAAAGGCTGCAGGTTAGCCAACCATTGTAAATAAATAAAAAAAAATATAATAATAATTGTTTTGATGCATAAAAAGTGGGCCTTTACGAGCACATGCATTGAAAAACATATAAGAAATCTTGAGTCATAAATACTAGGACTTTGTACCTACTCGCATGTATTATGTAGCACGTTGAGGTCCCTTTTTTGCTACGACGTAGTAGGCTGCGCTACGACTTCATAGTTTTCTCGCGTTTTAGTCTGGATGCGTAATATTATGTTGTTATAATATTGGTCTTTGAAGTTTTATAAGTTCTGTGAGTATTGAAATGTATATGTTATACAGGCAACAGTATACAAACTAGCTCCCGGTCTACACCATTGCATGTCGTGTCGGCTGCACTCGCGGTTCCAAGCATGAATACTCGTCTAAAGCGGAGACAGCGCTTTGACAGCTCTGAAATTGATGCATCCGGCTGGCTCGCTCCTACCGACTTGCTAACTGATCGATGGGTCGCTCGCTCCAATATATACAGCTGGAAATATTTACAGTTGGAAATTGGCAGCGCGGCTCAGTTAAAGAGGCGGTTGTTTTTGGCTGGTTCGAGGGCAGTTCCCTTGACTGGTAAACTTTTTCGAATAAAACTGTTATCCTTGATCAATGCAACTCTTCACAATTTTAGCCTATGCATTTATTCCTTAGTCTGAAGAAAATCTTGTAATTTGTATGAGCGGTACGCAATTCACTAAGATTAAATTATGTTAAGGTGTGTTAATTCGAAAACCATTTCGAGATTTCGGTTTAATTAGCCGTATTTTAGAACTTGTGATCTGAAAATCCTAATGATGATGAATGTTATTACGAAAAAGCTGCAACTTGCATTTGCTTTCGTATGACGTCACTTGAGAAATGGCTGTTTAGAAATGTGTCCTTTCAAGATAAATTTATAATAATTTGCTTCCGACTGATTTGACAGATGGATGACAGATGAGTAGACAGACAGAGAGAGACCACTTTTTTATAAGCAATCACACATCACAATCAGTATTATGTCTAAAATTTTCAAGTGACGTCATAACAGACAATTTTTTAAAAAATCATAAAAAATAATGGTTAATTTATATACCAAAATAATGAAAACAATCTTCTAAAATGGCGTTTACTCTCTGAAAAAAAAAAAAAACTTATTGAAGTTAAGCTATGGTAATTGGCGGTACGCCTACTTAGTTACGATCGAGTGTTTAGCAATTTAGTTGACACTTAGAATACCTCGGACCTCTATCGTTATGTCTATGTTATTAAATCGTGACCAAACCCGATTTTAGTACAAACTAGTTTGATCTAGGCCAAAGTGGTTCCGGGTTGTCTTAAAAAATAACCACGAAGGTTATGCATTGCGGTCACCATTACTAAACTTCTGATCTAACCTACCGGCTCTCTTCTGTGCTGGAGGTTTTTTTTTTTCTCTTTAACTAAAGTACATGTGTAACATAAATCAGTGAATGGATTCTCCTTCTAAGCATGTTATGCTTGTACCGGGAGGATCCGCTCTTCTTCATATTTCACTCCGGTAATTAATAACGCAAGCCCGGAAGTAACTAATTGTGCGGACGCCCTACCGGTCCGACCACCAATACCATCTGCATCGATGTCATCCCGAGCCCTGCGAACCGCAGCCCGCAGTATGAGGCGTAACGTCGTCGCGTAAACATCTTTACTCGCCCAGATGAAGGTAGTCTAAATCTGCTGAAACTGGTCGGCTTTCCCGATCATAACACGTATTGAGGTGAGCCGTTTTTATATCAATCATGATTTCATAAAGTTAGGTTTTTAGATAAAATATACTCGAATACAAAAGTGAAAATAAGTAAAATGTCGAATCCCTTTTTTCAAGAAGTATTTTAATTCAAAGCGTCGCGAAAAGATATGAAGGTGATCCTCCACTTTGTTGAAGCCATTGTATGAATTTCGTAGTCACGTAACGATTAGTGTAGGACACGTGTCTCTTCCACAAATAGCGCGAGGTATTGATGCCCGACTGCCGCCAACTCAAGAGCTTTTATTAGAATTTTAATAGATTTTTATTTTACGCGAATAAGAGTATAACATAATTATTAGCTATATTAGCTAGTGCTATTACGTCATAGATATCGATAATAGTAGTTTATGCTACAAGGGCGCAAAGGAATAAATTACGAGGACGATTTAAAACACGAGCGTAGCGAGTGTTTTAAACGTAACCGAGTAATTTATTGCTCTTACGCCCGTGTATCATACTACGTTTTTCAATGCATAGTGTGAGGAAATAAAACAAATATAATTTTGTGAACTTTAAATTGTAATTGGCAAAAAAGGACTGTATCCAGAGCCGTTAAACAGTGGAAAAAAAAGTATGACATTTATGGTACACAGGAAAGGCTGCAGGTTAGCCAACCATTGTAAATAAATAAAAAAATATATTATAATAGAACCCTAGGGCAAAATAATCGACTTTCTGTTCGGTTTTGATGCATAAAAAGTGGGCCTTTACGAGCACTTGCATTGAAAAATTATTAATAAGAGCCTCGCGGGCCTATTATGGAACTTTAAATCGGTTACCAACTATGTGCCTATCATCAAACGCATAGATAAAAACTGAACATTCAAAGTTGCCTTCAATGTCATACATATATATTTTTTTTCAAAGTGATATTTAAATTTTGTCATATTTTTTTATTGTTAAATTTGACCTTCTTATTGATTTTCCAGCAAAAAGTTTTGTGCACGCCTCTGGTGGTTATTGAACTATTTACGAACTGTGACGTCACTTCAAGTGCGAACATATCCTTAGATTTTCCGAATTTGATAGTATGTCTATGTTTTTGATGATAGGCACCCAGTTGGCAACCGTTTCAAACTTACATAATAGGGCGGTCCTGAGTGGGTTAATCCCTGGGTATGTAAATACGGCTAAGCTACATTTTTAGGAATTTACAACCATGCCAACTATCTGAGCAAAATCAATTCGGGTGCGACAACAGTTTGTGTCGTAACAAAAATGACGGACGTATTAAAGTGCAATGTGTGCAATATCATTATCGATGAAATGTTATCTTACATACAAAACGCTGAGACGTGGTCTCTTACCAAAGGCTTGATCCGCCGATTTAAGGTCACTCAACGAGCTAGCGGGCTATGCTTGGAATATCTCTGATGGATGAAATCCGAAACGAAGGTATCCGTCAGAGATCGAAGGTGACCGACAAAGCCTGCCGAATCAGTAAGTTGAAGTGGCAGTGGACTGGCCATATTTGTCGCCGACGTGTGAATGCCGTAAGGCATTGGAATAGAGACCTCGTACAGCAAAGCGTAGCGTAGGCCACCCTCGTGTCCGCAGGACTGACGATCTGAAGGACGTTGTGGGTGGCGGCTGGATGAGGATGACTGAGGACCGCCAAGAGTGGTGTAATATGGGGGAGGCCTATGTTCAGCAGTGGACGAATACGTCCTGATGGATGGATACAAATAAAGTGTCGATGATTGACAAAGAAATGTTAGTGCGTATATGTACCTTGGCATTTACCAGTGAGGAAATTAGGAATTCAAAATCGTTATTCGATTCAATACCGACAAACATACAAAAACTCCTATGAAAAAATAAAGAGGAGGAATAGAGAGATATTGCTGATATCGTAAGTCTGTTCAAATCAGCTGAAACTGTCATAATTCCAGCGTTTGTGGCCCGGCAGCTCGAAAAACTACCTCAAATTCCGTTCGACCATCTAGATTGTACCAAACTGCCAAAAGATCTTCTACGGGCACAATTAGAAATTGAAGATATTAAAGCAAATAATGCAACGACTATTCGATTAAATGATCTGAAAACGGAGTTCCTTCAGCTCAAAAACCATTCATTGCCTGCAATTTATGGATTATATGGCCTAGATCGTCGTGTAACGTATGCGGCGAGGTGCATGGGTAAACAGTGGCCTTATGGGATTATCGAATCAACACGATAACTCAACGCTTAACGAGTCCTGCAATAATATATCACAAACATTTGACCACATAAATGTAGAAATGTCACAACAATACACAGATATTGTAACACAAACACAAGGGACCGCGCGTGAGTCATCCACGCTTCAACAACAACGGTCGGAAACGTTGGAAATCGTTCGGCGAGTTAGTGCCTAACGATTCAAACCAGTTTGGAACAACCAGCCATCGCCATCGCCGCCGTCGCTGCCTCTACGCCTACTTGTGATATTGTCGTCGACCGGCTCGACCGCTCATCAGGTGACAATTGAAAATAACAATACGGTAAAACAAAGTCATGAGAGACATGCTCGTACTATTATTGAAAGTGAAGGATGGTAATTGGTAAAAAGCCGTCAGAAACCGTTGAAATATCGTTTTCTGGGCAAATCAGGAATAGCGAGAGACTCAGAGGACAGTTCCACTATTCATTACAAACGTAATAAGGAAGGATACAAGTGAGACCGATGTACTCGAACAGGGGATCTAAAAAGGCCGACTTGGGTAAATCATAAAATGATTTGAAAGGAGGATATAGTTAAAGTTTTTTTCATGTGTGCAAAAGAGACGGCTTTAGAACAGAATCATAACGTGATTCATGCAAAACGGCCTTTTTCGAGGACCTGAAAATGATAGCGGATAAGATTAACTGTCCGTACATGAGACACTGCTGTGACAGGCATATAATGTTGTGCAGTTGAGTTTTATGTAATCATTTTATTGTGTCGTGTGAATGCCATTGTGAAATTTCTTATTTTGTGTTTTACCATAGGTTTTACTGTTGGTGCATATGAGTAATGTTACTTGAAATAAAGATATTTTATTTTATTTATTTATTTTTATATACCATTTTTCCTTTGCTGTTGCCCTTTTCGGAAATACAAAACATTCCTATTTGTCATTATTTTCCTTATAGAGACATATTCAACAGAGATCGGTGCTGGAACCAACCACCCTGTCACTGTCGGCCTGGGTACTCGCAGAATCTCTGTGTAGTGCATCTCTCTCGTTTGAATGATCTCTATGGTACATTGATACGCTCATCACTAAAACTTAGTCATGTTTAGGCTCTACGGAAAAAAATCGACACTTTTAGAACTTGCATATCTACTTCAGTAAATAATGTATTATTTTGATAAAATAGTATATTATTTTTGAAATCTTTTTCTAGAGATCTGTTAAACAGAAACGCGATTGGAGAAGTTCGGCTCGATAAAAATATTTATTGAAATGCGGTCTTTTTCGACATGGTTTGATTAGATGGGTTTTAATGGTATCTAGGACCTGGTTAAACGAAATTTTGATAGCAACTTAAGTACAATTTATATTAGTAAAAAACCGACTTTTTGCTACTTTTCCACGAATCCGACCCTCTCGTACTGAGGGTTTTATCGCAAAGGAGTAACAGGGACGCTAAAACTTTTACGTATCGCCTTAAGGCTTCGTGCCATAGATGTTTTTCTTTTCTGGTAAGATCCACCAACCTATCTAATGGGCTAATGAGCACATCGCTTCCACTGACGTCACCGACACTTAGCATAAAATGACCTTGCTTGGGCAACCATACACTGCAAGGGTCCTCCCTCCCTCGGCACCGACTCCATTCTCCTCGTTTCTCTTCCATTTTCATGGAAAAATTAATGAAAAATTCGACCACGTCGTCGCAGAGGAACCTACTTCGCGACTTCCTGCACTCTCCCCTAGTAATCACCGCCTCCCCGGCCGTCTTAACAACGAAGTGTTGGCCGCGCTTGTCATTCGCAGGGCCCTTGTCAACGTCAGGGTAACGGCATTGCACGCTGCGATGGCACGGGGCTTACATGGAAGTACGGCAGGTCATTTGTGTGACGCAACATGCGTCTTGCTCCGTCCGTCCCAAGCGACTTTTTATATATATATATATATATATAATTTAAATTATTATACAGGAAACAGATCCAGATTCTTTATTTACATATCACAGTATTATTACAGGTGGAAAATAAATATATAGTATCATGTGATACCCTGTTAGGGCGTAGCAATATTTTTACAAGTCTAGCAACATATTATTTAAATTATTAGTAACAAAAATAAAAATACATATAAACTTAAAAAACTAATATTAGTTACATTAACTATCTATAATTAATAAATGAATCACAGAACGTATGAGGATAGAGTCACCGACAAAGATTTAACGTACCATCAGATGAAACAAATCTTACATTTTAAAACAATGCCCTGCAAAACTTTATAAACAAACAATAAATCGTTTTCTATCATTTAAAATTAATATATAAAAGAAAAAAAAAACTTTGTTTACATTACTGATGATTAATTGCACCCAGCTATTAAAATAACCTGTGTCCCAGACCTGCTGCGATCTTGGCGTCAGCTGAAGGATCCAAGAAGCGCAAATATGTTTTGTAATAAAACATATTTATTATAATAGGTCTTTACCTATGAAATTGCCGAAATTGTCTTACAGATTCATGAGTTCATAATTCCTGTAATTCAATAGCTATTTCAATTGTTTGTTTGAAAGTTGATTTCAAGGTGTTACATCTACCTGTACGTATTAAATTTTATTTTATTTTCAGTTTGATTATAAAAATGAAATCTTCAAAATCAGTTCGTCTTAAATGCCATCCATTTCCATGTTATGATTCGTAATCATTTTTTACAGCTGACACTTTTCAAAAATTAAATTAATGTTGCTGTTAGCCTAATGTTGTCTCATTTATACACATAATAAATTACATAATTTGGAATCGTCATTCCTTAAAAAAATGCAAAGATGTTAGTACTGAAAATTGAGTTTCCTCCAAATTTTTTATAGAAAACGGCAATTTCATACGTACACACCTAATATTATTATATAAGAATAAGCAAAGAAATAAATGTTCAAATAAATGCCATCCTCTGATTTCTTTCTTTATTCTATGTACTTCTTACCACTAAAATAGATAGAATAGAATAGAATAGAATAGCTTTATTTGGTATTTCCACATTTTTGCTTAAAACTAACAACTAGAGACTAATAATAATACCAAATAGGTTTCCACTCAGCATGTGTCATGAGCATGGCTAGCGCCATGACGCTGATTTTCAGTGGATGCCTATATATATGTCATAAGTATACCTATATTAAAAATAAAATAATAAGTAAAAAGTAAAATATTCAATTATAAGTATGACAGAACACAATAACATCTAGACTGTTTGACAATTAAATTAATAAGCTTCTTTGCTACCCATAAAAATACAGACAATTTCAGTATCCCTAAACCAACAAATAACAAACACGCAAAAACAAATCCCAAACAATAACAGTTTTAAATTATTACAACAATAGCAAGCAATGATACATAAATATATATTCGAACAAGAAAGAAAAGCAAATCTGGATATGAACGGTTGACTGGATTATTGCAATAAAGTTATTGTTATTTTTGTAACCTAATGGAACAAATTCTTTATATATATTCACTTTGATGTCTATTGAATCAAGGTCTTCCAATAGCCAGATGTCGCCGTCTATAAGAGCATAATTTGAGTTCAGGGAAACAATTCTTGAAGTAATCGGTATGAGTGTGTCACAGTTTCAAATGAAAGTCGGAATGAAATGTATGTTTTACGAGTAAAAAAGTTCAAAGTGTCTCAAGAATAAGCCCCGTGGACAGTTACAATGTTTCTAAAGTAAATATATTCTAATGTGAGTAGTATTTTTAAACTCACGTTTTCTGATGTTGATTCAGCGTCGTAATTGCGACTGAGTCTGTCTGTAGTAATAGAGAAAGGAAAATAGTTCCTCTCTTTCAACTACAACAATATTATAATACAATTAAATAAAACTCCTTGGTATTTGGTTCCACAAATATAATTATGTTTAATTACCGTTTAAGGGTTTGCTACCGGTTTCGTCGTTTTAGGACATCATCAGGCACTGTATTTGAGGTGTTAAGAATACATTTTGTGAAACCACAAGTTTGATGTGTTTACATAAACAGGATTTTATGTAAGCACATTAAATTAAATTTGTGGTTTTACAAAATGTATTCTTAACACCTCAAAAACAGTGCCTGATGATTTCGTAAAACGACGAAACCGGTAGCAAACCCTTAAAAGGTAGTTAAATATAATTATATTTGTGAACCGAGTACCAAGGAGTTTTATTTCATTGCAAGATGACTTTCCATCAAGAAGCAACAACATTCATTCGTCAACTATTATTATTTATTATATTAGTTTAAAGGTTTCGGTGTACAGTCAGTGACCAATATAAATCAACTACCTTCCACAATTGTTAAAGAACGGTTTCGCAGCCGGATTGTGAAAAACCCGCCTTTCTCTAATTAATCGAAACAGAACACTATTCAAAATTCACTTAATAGTTATTCAACAAAACCTTAAGACTTATGTATTGTGTATGCTGCCATCGCAAAGTTTCCATTGGTATCCGTAAATTAGAATTACAAAAATGTTGAATTTAAAAATATTGAAATTCTAAATGGAATTAAAAAAAAAATATTTAAAAAAATTCAAGTTCTAATTTACTGTAATTTTAGAAACTAGAATTTATAACGTCCGAGCCGAACATCAGGCCACATGAGGGGCGGGCAACGTGTACAAAACTTACACGGCTAACAGGGCAATAGCATAATAATAATAATGGTTTGCTGTGGGAGGCCAGTCAGAGTGGAGTAGCAAAAGCTATGTCGTCGAAGAATGGGTGTGAAACGTAAGTGGCGAGTGTGCACGTAATGCTGGATCCTCAGGGAGCAAGTGATCGTCGTTTAAAGTCCAGTACTTAATACCTCTCTACCCTTTGGCCGCTCAGCAAATGTTGCCCCCTTTGTCTCTCCCTGCAGCTAGTCTCCGCCTGCTCATTTTTCCGTGTTATTAACATAGATTGGGCAGGCGCTATAGTTTCTTCCATAGTCTCTGATATCCAGTCCAGTAGCACCTTAACCCAATAGTCTGGTTTCCTTTCTTTATTCTTTATTGTACACACATATACAGAAACATGGATACATTATATTTGAACAATGTGCACATTGGCGTGCTTATCTCTAAGAAGAGATTTCCTTTGTTTTCATTCCTTACAATAGTCTTACACTGACCGGGGGGTGTCCTTGGGTGCACTACTACCAGTGCGTACAAGGATGATCGTCGGTTGGTGTCACATCACATTTGGATTAAGTTGTCTAAAGGGCTTTTACGTGTTGGCTTCGGACCCACGCACGTCTCCCAAAGGTCCCTGGCCTTTGCTGGCGGTTGCGGTCCATTTAATAAATTTAGTTGGTGTCTTTATAACATTTTGATATAGTTTTAAAAAAAATTGAGGATTTTGATAGACTAACATATTACTTTTTTGAAAAATAGGTATACAGAGATTGCTAAGTACTAGAAATGTCAAGCACATAGGCCGAACCTAAGGCCATAATGTAAATTAAGGCCATTACTTCGCATTCCCAAGAAAAGTGGTGGAATTTAATGTAAGTATCCTCAGACGTTTATTGGTTCTTGGTGAGTTTTAGGGTGGCCAGTACCCACATTTTTACGTGAATCTTTCCTTAAGTAGAAATGGAAATAAATATAATATCATATCGAGGGTACACTGCGAGAACCAGTTAAGAGTACGTATACACTGTATACTGTATATTGTATACAGTATATAAGAGTACAGTTTTGAGGAAATTTGTTTTTAGTGTTGACAAATTCCAAGCTTGATTAGGTATGTCGTTGTAATACATCAAAAAATCTCATCCTCCAAGAGGTAAACGTCTTCACTCGCCCAGATGAAGGCAGCCTAAATTTGCTGAAACTGGTCGGCTTTCCCGATCATAACACGTATTGAGGTGAGCCGTTTTTATACCTCTATAAACCTCCAAGAGGTCTTTTTGACAATTTTGTCACTTAATCGGTTATAAAAAAATATATACCTTATAGTTTTTATTATTTAATATAATTTTATTTTATATTATTTCTTTTATTATGCATTGATTATTTTAATTTCGGCTATTTCTTATTTTATTTTCTTTGTAGCTAACGGTGAACGAAAAAAACAACAGTCTATATTTAAGTACCTACCTATCATTTTAAATTTAGTATTATTTATTTTATTTAAATTTCTTGTACACATGTACATGTATATTATTAAGTGTTAATTAAATGTAATTTTATGGCATTTTTACATCTAAACCACCAAAAACATAAATGTGAAAAGGGCGTCAAGAGTAGTTCGTTGACCAAGTGGCTTTGTCAGAATTGCCGATTCTATGTAATCTATGATCTATTTAAGTGAGTGCCAACTTCTCTATAAGTTCCTGAAAACTTCCTATTAAAAGATATAATATAGTTAAAATTGTTTGAAAATAAAAATGATTGCTTGTTCTCAACCAAACCTTAATGGTCAAGTTTTCATGTTTTATGTTATTTTATTAAGGCGATATGTAAAAGTTCTAGCGTCCCTGTTACTCCATACACGAAAAAACCCTCAGTGCGAGAGGGACGGATTTGTGGAAAGTAGCAAAAAGTCGATTTTTATTGATATAATTTATTAATGTACTAAAGTTTCTATCAAAATTTCGTTTAACGAAGTATTAGATACAGTTAAAACCCATCAAATAAAATATAATTGCCGTCCATATGTGATTCTAAATTGTCAAACCAGGATAATTGGTGTCGAAAACGACCTCATTTCAATAAATATTTCTATCGAGCCGAATTTTTCCAATCACGTTTCTGTTTTAACAGATGCCTAGAAAAAGAATCCAAAAATAATATACTATTTTATCAAAATAATACATTGTTTACTGAAGTAGATATGCAAGTTCTTAAAGTGTCGATTTTTTTTCCGTAGCGCCTTAATAGTGGATGCCCCGCAGCGCTGCCCACGTTAAAATCGTTTCTCCCGATCCCTTGGGAATATCCTAAAATCTTTTCTTGGCGGATGTATACATCATACAAGAAACCTACAATCTAAATTTCATGTTCCTACGGTTCAGCGGTTTGGTCTAAGCGTTGATAGATCAGTCAGTCAGTCAGGGTATTCTTATACAGGATTAAATTAAATTAGCTATCGAAATTGGAAACATATGTAGACCATGTCCATATAAACAACTTTTTCTATTAGGATTGTGCAAAATTCTTAAAACTTGTTTTCACCTTTCCATACTGCACCAATCAGCTGATTGGGGCAATCCGTGTGGGGAGAAGTGAAAAAAAGTTACGAATTTCACTTAGCTCCCATACAAACAGTTGTTCATATAGACTAACACTATAGTGCGCGCCAATCTTTTAGTCGCCTCTGATTGAGTAACGAGTGCAAGCTTGCGCAGGTACAGTCAAGGAAACAATAATATGAAAGGTTGATTATTAAATGTTTACTATATGTGGGAAGGTGTACTTGTTGTACCTACCTATTTAATATATATATTAATTATTTTAGTGCAATCTTAACTGTTTAAATAAAACAAATTAATATAAACAACATTTTCCTACATTGTCGCCTTAAAACGCTATAACGACCGCGAGGCATAACAACAACAATAAACTTTAACAAACTAAAACAACAAATAAAGGCAACACAAACAGATTCAACGATTAACTTAACGAATCATAGATTTTTTTCCACGAACGTACTTTTCATGCAACGCGCGCGTGTGTAGTGTACGGACGTAGCACTAACACTAACGAATAGTGTTGACACCTGCTAAATGGCGAGCGGGGGGTGTGGTGCGGCACGCAGGCGGGGTTGCTCCGCGCCCTCGCTCCTGTAACGTCCCCCTGACACCGTTAAACGGCCATTGCGTCGCCTCTTGCGTCTATCTTCAGAGGCGACTAAAAGATTGGCGCGCACTGTACCTATGTTTTGAGTTTCGCCAACTAATATTATTTAACCTTATCTATATATATAGATAAGGTTAAATAATATATAACCTTATATATATAGATTGACTTGGGTTATGTGTAAAACTTGCCATAAGATTCACAAACATACAAAACATTTTAAATGTATTTTGTTAAATGCGCAAAAATTTTATTCAATAGCTTGTGTTTTGTCTATTTGAATATAATTACAATACTAAAATATTAATTATGTTTTGAATAGTATAAAACTAATCATATATCTGTATTTTTTTTCTCATATAATTTTTTGTAATTTGTTTTGTAATTTGTTCTAATTCGTGAATGTTAATAATTTATTGCATCAATTTGTACAAATTAATAATTTCAAATTAGGTTTAATTTAATAAAAACATTGTAGTTAAATTTTAAACTTACCTGCAAGGAATATAAAGTTTGTGTTATTTGTAAAAAAATGGGACAAACTGAAAAACAGCGCTGTAAGTTGCTTGCAACTAGCAGCATTTGCTGAGTTGGGCCCTTTTTGCCACTTTATAAATTTTGATTTTTTTTTCCTGTGCATGTGTGTTTCTTTTTTGTGGCAAATAAATACTTTTCATTTTTACTTTCAATTGATATTATTTTGACTTGGATTTTCCGCTTTGTTGAAAGCTAAAAAAATACACGAAAGGTGGCAACACCGGTACGTTCCAGAACGGAGGACTGAAGCGTTTATTAAACAATTCGCGGAGTAATATTATGTCGAGATTCAATCAGAAGTATAGGATTAGCGTTACTTGGGAATATTTGTCTAAGAAGTTGGGTTCCGTTTTGGGATAATTCCAAGTATTTATCAATCCACAACGTATTTAGGAAATATTTTTCCCGCTTTTCTACATGAACTCGGTAGTTATATTTATAGGTTATATTTATAAGTTATATTTATAGTTATATTTATAAGCAAAGATTTTGAAATCTTTGTTTTTAAGTCATAATTTTATCAGACGTTTATAAGGAATGCTTTGATTCTGGGGTTCCACTTATTATCATTAGAAAGTCACATGAGAAAATAAAAACTTTGCTTTTATAAATCAACTCGCATCAAGCAAATGATGCATCTTGCAAATCGGACGCCCTTTGTAACGAATAAAAATATTAATTAGGGTATTTGAAAAATATTAAAATTGGTAACCTTTAAAGTATCACTTCTGTATTTCCGTCGCTCCATGGTTTTATTCCAATACCCTTAAACATGCCCTGATTTTTTTTTTCTTTTTTTTTTGCGACAAAATAGTTTATTTAAAAATAAAGTCAAGCTAACTTATGAATTAAAAGGGGAAGTTGGAAAAAGGTTTTAGTTGAGTTTAAATAAATATATATAAATATAAGTACTTTTTATTTTGATTATATTTTTATTTGATTTTAATTATTCTTCTGTATTATAAAATCAGGTATTTGATGAATTAAATTTATCATCCACAATACGGAACCATAGGTACGCGAGTCTGACTAGCACTTGGCCGTTTTTTGTTTTGTTATAATATAAAATTTATACCTAAAAAAATATTTTTGTATTAGGTACAATTTTATTGAACAAATAATGTCCAATGTACAACAAACTGCGGGTTTCGTTGAAAGGCATGTTACTCCCGGAAGGCTTAGCCAATTCAGTTCGGCGGGTCTACCGCGTAATTCTGATTTGTATCAACTTCAAGCAAATGCATGCGAAATTCAACGCGTGCAAAAGAGATGGCATGTTAGGCGGGCGTCGTTGCACACACGGCAAATTTCAATCTCAAGTTGATGTTGATGAAAATCAGAATTACGCGGTAGACCCCCAGTTCATTAGTTCATCTGCATTTCAGCAAACTATAAGTTCTTTATTTATTTATTTATTTATCAAAATATTGCACAGCATTACAGATATATCCAATTCGCTGTATCTACAATTAAAAAGGTAACAATATTTAATAATAATAATATGCATAGGACATTTACAGAAACATAAAAAACAACAAAAAGTAGGTAACCAAGATAAAAATACATTTTTTAGTCTAAAGCTTAGTATCTATAAGGACATTGTTGGAATTATCAATAATAGAGGTTTCCTACTTATCCAGGTACCACGAAACCAGTTTTCACTGTATTAGATAATATGTTTAGTAATTTAATAGCTAATTCAATTATTTGTTTTTTGTTTGAAAATTGATTTCATTGTTTTACATCTACGTATTAAGTTTTGTTTTTATTGTCAGTTTGATAACCAAAATTAAATCCTCAAAAACAGTTCGTCTTAAATGCCATCCATTTCCATGATAAGTTTCGTATTTTTTTTACAGCTGACACTTTTCAAAAATTAAATTAATGTTACTGTTAGCTTAATGTTGTCTCATTCATATAAGGTCTTTCAATTTAAATGGAAAGTAATTTAGGATGTGATTCAGTATCGTTAATACATCACATTCCACTGCAAAGTATTTTTTTTGCGCGAACTTTTTCTTCACTTATCCATACAAACTGAGTCAGCTGATCGGACCACTTTGTACTGAGAAGTGAAAAAAAATTCGCGCAAAAAAAAATGCATTGCAGTGGAATGTGATGTATTAACGATACTGAATCACCTCCTAAATTACTTTCCATTTAAATTGAAAGACCTTATACACAAAAGAAATTACGTAATTTGGATTTGTCATTCCTAAAAAAAATGTAAAATGTTAGTACTGAAAATTGAGTTTCTTTCAAATTTTCTATAGAAAAGGCAATTTCATATGTAAAGACCTAATATATAAGAAGTTAGATATATATTGATTTACAGCAACCGCTAAACCGACACGGTATTATTTATAACCCGTTGCCTTCCATTTAACGCTACTAAAATTTCCTTGAAGCTTTTATCCTCCGAGGTAATCTCTTACACAGCTAATTTTAATAAAATTCCCAGGCGCTCCTGAAACGCTTTCAACCTATTTATTGAAAAGTTTTTTTTTTTAATTTGAACGTGAAGTACGGGTATTGAGAGAAGTAATCAAGTAACTGAAAATGTGTGTTACACATATATTTTTGCAGACCTATGAATAGGCTTTTCAAGTAAGTATTAAAAGAATTAGGCCAAGTGCGAGTCGGACTCGCGCATAAAGGGTTTCGTATCACCGCAAAGTATGGGTATTATAGTAAATAACAACCATATAGATGACATAGCAACATTAAGGCGACAAGACAAGCAGCTGAAATGGCCCCCTCTATGTACGGAACCCTAATTTTATTATTTGTTGTTTTACGTTAGAGCATGTATGGGCAACGCCCGGCCCGGGAGCCGGATGCGGCTTACCCCGGGCTTTTGAACCGGCCCGCGTAACATTTTAAAGCTGCGCGCCAAAAATAGTAATATTTTTAGTAGTTACTCACTGCTAGAGAGCTGAGTAAGAGCTTAATAAAGCGTAAAAACTTATAATATCATCATAAATGACATCCACTGCTTTTTTTGCACACTTATTTCATATAACATTTCGCTGTGTGGAAGTAATGATTAACTAACACATCGATAGCCACAATTTTATCGCATTAAATTGATTATTTTTTTATAATATTTTTCACAACTTTCTATTATCTACGGCCCGCGGTTTCGTTAACATCCTAAGATTTGGCCCGCAACTTTCAAAAGGTTGCCCATGCCTGCTTTAAAGAATGTACTATAATTGACCAAATTTTGAACTTGTGTATATTGCCGTCTTTAAGACAGAGCTGAAACAAATAACGTAAACTGCTACTTTTCCGAGGTTTTTAGGGTTCCAGATTTTGTTTCAAAAAAACTTCAATTTAAACATTTAAGACTAAATAATAAAAAGGATACAACTTGTTTTTTGTTACTTATAAATTGGCCTACCTATGTAATCCACGCGACTACAAACGCTTCTATATACACTATACAGTACGACTACTGTAGGGTTAAAAAGAAAACTAAGACACAAATAATTTTACAGAATTTTTTTCGTCTTTAAAACAAACGGCTCTCGTCCAATCAATCAACTTTATAACTGTCGGATTCGTTCAAAGCCGTCACACGTCAGTGCAATCCCAATTCCCTTAAGAGCAGTTTCGCAGCCGGATTGTGAAAAACCCGCCTTTCGAAACAGAACACTTAAATTCAAAATTCATTCAATAGTTATTCAACAAAACCTTTTAACCTTTGTGTTATCTTTGTTGCCATCGCAAAGTTTCCATTGGTTTCTGTAAATTAGAATTTAAAAAATTTTGAGGTTAGAAAATTTTGGTTTCTGTAAATTTTTAAGTTAAAAAATTTAGAAATTCCATTTTAAATTTTCTGTAAATTAGAATTTCAAAATTTTCTATCTTCAAAATTTTTGAAATTCTTATTTACAGAAACCAATGGAAACTTTGCGATGATAAAATTAACTTAATAGCTATTCAACAAAACCTTATTACCTATATATTGTGTATGTCGCCATTGCAAAGTTTCCATTGGTTAATGTAAATTTCAGAATTTCAAAATTTTCTAACTTCAAAATTTTTGAAATACTAATTTATAGAAACCAATGGAAACTTTGCGATGGCAAAATTAACAATACATAGGTAATAAGGTTTTGTTTGATAACTATTGAGTGAATTTTGAATTAGGTGTTCTGTTTCGATTAATTTGAAAAAGGCGGGTTTTTCACAATCCGGCTGTGAAACCGCTCTTAATACTGTTGATGACCAAACTAGATTATCTCGTTTGTTAATCCTACCCTGTGGAATACGATGCAGTTCAATGAAATGAAACAATTCGCGTAGATTAAATTACGTTAAGATGTGTTAATTCAAAAACCGTTTCGAGATAGAACTTGTCATCTTAAAAACCTCATGATGATGAATATTTTTACGAAAAAGCTGCAACTTCCATTTGCCTTCGTGTGACATCACTTGAGAAATGGCTGTTTAGAAATGTGTCCTTTGCTATCAAAATTAATTTATAATAATTTGCTTCCGACTGATTTGACAGATGGATGACAGATGAGTAGACAGACAGAGACAGACCACCTTTTTTAAAAGCAATCACACATCACAATCAGCATAATGTATAAAATTCTCAAGTGACGTTATGACGATCAATTCCTTAAAAAATCGTAAAAAGTATTGGTTAATTTATACACAAAAATAATGTAAGCCATGTCCTAAAATGGCGTATATTCTCTGAAAAAAATTCAAATCTTTTAGAAATTAACCTCTATAATAGTACCTAGGGAGTAAAAATAAGTCACACGGTGCTAAGCCAGGGCTGTTAGGAGAGTGACCCAAAAGTTTTAGGGTGTGCGGTCCAGGAAGTCCCTCGTTTTGAGCGCTGAGTGCGCTGGCGCGTTGTCATGGTAAAGCAATAGCCCGCGGAGCCCCGTGTTCGGTCGTTTGCACACAGCAGTGAAAACTTCTGGCAAGCATTTGGTAGTTTACCATTTGGCATAGATGTGTGATTTCATAAAGGAATTGACAACAAATACCCCGTCAAATTGAAAACACTAGCGATCAAAATCTTCTCTGCACTTCTCGATCGCTTCCCTTTGTGAGGCGTTTTTTCGTTTTCAAACAGCCAAATTGTCGACTGGAGCTTCGTTTCTGGATCGTATTGATAAATCCCAGATTCATCACCTGTAATAATGTCGTAAACACGCTGAGACGAGCCTGCGTCAAATTTAGCAATCATTTCACTGTACCATTCCACGCGGGCCTGCTTCTGAGCAACGGTGAGGTTGTGCGGCACCCAGCGCGAAACTATCCTCCTTACACAAAGGTACTCCTGTAGAATCTCGTGAATGCTTTCCGATCCAATCTGCAATTTATGTTGAATCTCGTTATACCTAATTCGTCTATTCTGAATTTTTCAGTGCTAGCACGTTTCCATCTGTAACAGCCGTCAAAGGGCAACCACTTATTTCTTCATCCCTCAAAGTTAGTCGACTACGCTTTAATTCGTTATACCAGCGGTACATGATTGCCTTAGAAGGGCTTGTATCCATAAAAGCCATTTGAAGTCTATTATACGATTCTTCCAGCTTTAGAAGACACTTGAAATCGTAAAAAATCATCGCGCGAAAATTATCCCGCCGCAGATCAATTTTTTAATGAGTCACGATAGTTAAATTTATAATAGGTCGTAAAAATGCGTAGTGAAATTTTGAAGTTGGAATGTTCGTATTTTTACTGTATTTTCAAAATGAATTATAACTGGCCAGTGTCTCATACATAAAAACTTTTTTATCGCTAAACATATTGCGTGGCCTGGTATATAGGTACGTCACAGGCAGTGGCGTGCACAGAACTTTTTTCCGGAAAAGCAATCAGAAGGTCAAGTACGACAATAAAAGAAATATGAAAAATTTTTAATAACACTTTGAAAAAAAAAGTTTGAATGACGCCAGGGAAGGCACTGCCTTTCCTAGAGTGAACATTTTCATACAAACTTTTTTTTTTCAAAGTGTTATTTAAATTTTTTCATATTTTTTTATTGTCGTACTTGACCTTCTGATTGCTTTTCCGGAAAAAAGTTCTGTGCACGCCACTGGTCACAGGTAAATTGTCAATTATAGTATTTTGTTAGGTTTTTTATAATTTCCCGGCATTGACAATTTACCTGCGTGCGACATATAAAAGTACACCCTGCCTGACTAAGCGACTGATCTATCAACGCCAAGACCAAACGGCTGGACCTAGGAACATGAAATTTGGACTGTAGGTTCCTTGTATGACGTAGACATCCACTAAGAAAGGATTTTAAGAGGCTATGCGAATTTTATTTTAGTCACTGTCACTCCAAGCGGAAAATCGCGCAGTGCGAGAGGGGCGGATTCAGGGCACAAGGGAAAAAAGTTGGTTTTATATTTTTATTAAAAAAACTAAAATAGCTAGCAAAATTTCAAATATCAAATCTCTAGATATTGTTGAAACACACCTAATAAAATATGTTTGAGTTCTGTATATGGTTCCTATTCGTCAAACGAGGAGAAAAAGCGTGTTTGAAGACCTCATTTCAACAATTATTTCTATAGAGGAAAATTTATCCAAACGTGTTTTCCAATTTCAAAACCCTAGATTATATAGTCAAAATGCATATATCAGAAATTTATTAAAATTTTCCGTGTATTTCATGAAATACACAGAAAAGAAACACCCGTATTTTTTTCGCATATCGCCATAAGAAATTGCCATAGGATCGGGAGACACGGGATCCACGCGCACACCGCAGGGCGTCCGATAGTATACCATAATCAGATTAAATTCTAAATTCTAAATTCGTAGCGGGGGCGATGAGTCCTGCACTGATTCTCGGTAATCGTGAATATTGTGCACTTCCCCCCGGTCAGTCAGCCCAGCCAGGACAGCTCCTTAAAGTAGAGCCGAACAGCTTCAGCGTTCTGACACATAAACTGGTCCAGTGAAGAGAAGTTGGAGCTCGTCGCAATCCCTGCTTTTGGTCTCATGTCTTCGGTTGCAGAGCAGTGGAGTAGCACATGTTCCACTGACTCGTCCTCTAGAAGACACCCTCTGCATAGAGGGCTATCGGTGCCACCTGTGGTGAAAAGGTGCTTGTTTAGGTTGCAGTGTCCAGTTATGATACCTACCATGTCACGTAGGTTGGACCGTTTTAGTTTTAATAAGTATCTTGTTACCTTACCATTCGACTGCGGTATCATTAGTTTTGACAGCCGGCAGTCATTTCGTTCTGCCCATGCTTTGTTGTGTACACTCAGAGTGTGTTTTCGCAGTTCACCCCTGATTGCTTCTGCCGATGGTCGACACAGATTAGTGCCCTGTGTCGTTATTCCCATAAGGGATGCTAGTTTAGCCAGGGAGTCTGCTTGTTCGTTACCTTCATTTCCGTTGTGTGCTCTAGTCTAGTGTAGTTCGACTTTGCACATGGTTGACAGGTTTTGCAGTTCCGCATGACAGTCTACAATGATTTTAGATCTACTTACAGGTTTGCTGAGCGCTGATAATATGGCCGCGCTATCTGTGATTATTGACCTCCTGTATGTCGCAGGGCCTGCTAGTGCAAATTGCAGTTGCTGCCCTGGCCGCTAGGAGTATACCTGCCAGCTCTGTTTGGAATACTGTTGTTGTGGTGTTGAGTGGAACTGCTTTACTCAGCCCTAGTTCGGGGGACATATAGCTGCATCCAGCGCTGCCATCCCTCCTTTTAGAGCCGTCAATGTAAAAAGTCAGTACCTTTTGATTGGAGTGTGGCCCTCCTTGAGAGTGTATCTCGTATTTCCTATCCATTATGTAGGATTTCGGTGTTCTGTCAGTCCCAGTGGCTGCCTCCAGAACGATCTCTAATGCTCGTTCTAGGATTCGACAGTGATTGGTTTTTATGTTGTTACCTTTCCATTGCCCTGTGGACTTTACCCGTAGGGCTGCGATCATCGCCTTCTGCTGTATGTGCAGGTGTGGCGGTGTTAGCCCTAGTAGGATGTTTAGTGCTGCGGAGGGAGTTGATTTCATACATCCGGTTATTAGTGTACATGCTAGCCTTTGGAGTTGCTGTAATTTGTTCTCAGTTGTAACTAACTCCGTTCTTGGCCACCACACCAGGGCACCATAAGTTAGTACCGGTCTTACCACTACAGTGTACAGCCATTTGCAGAGTTTGGGTGTAAGTCCCCAGTCCCTGCCCACAGCTCTTCTGCACTGCCATAGTGTGTTCGTAGCCTTCTTTATTATGTGTTCTACCTGCTTCGCCCACAATAATTTGTCATCCAGCCAGATACCAAGGTATTTTACCTCCTTGCTAAGTGTTAGCTGGGTTCCAAACAATGTAGGAAGTTTTAGTTGACTTAACTTTTTCTTTTTGGTGAATAAGATAAGCTCAGTTTTTTGTGGATTTACGGTTAGCTTATGCTTACCACACCAGGACTCGACTTTCCGCAGCGCCCCTTGCATCTTACTGCATAGCGTTCCTTCGAAGAGACCCGATATCATGATGACTAGGTCATCTGCATAGCCTACCGTGCAAAAACCATCCTTGTTTAGTTCTATAAGGAGGTCATTGATGACCGCCACCCAGAGCAACGGTGACAGCACTCCTCCTTGAGGACAGCCCCTTGTCACCTGGCAACGTGTTCGCTCTGATGTTTCTATGTATGCTGCGCGTTTGCTCAGCATGTTTGTGACCCATTTAATGACCAACTCATTCACGCCGTGCTTTTCGAGCCCGTGCACTATGCTAGGAAACGTGGTTTTGTCAAAAGCGCCCTCGATGTCGATGAAGGTGGCGAGGCAGGACTGCTTTGCTTCTATAGCAGTTTCCGCTTTGTGTACTACCTGATGTAATGCAGTTTCTGTGGATTTGCCTGGAAGATAGGCATGTTGGTTCTGATGAGGCGGCTGCTCCTTCATTGGCCCCTCTCTAACGTATCTGTCACAGAGTCTTTCTAAAGTTTTAAGTAAAAACGGTGAGAGACTGATTGGCCTATACGCTTTGGGTTGTGTGTAGTCGTCCTTACCGGGTTTGGGGAGAAAGACAACTTTAACTTCCTTCCAGGCGGTGGGGACACATTTCCAGGCCAGGCAGCTCCTGAAGATTACCAAAAGGTGCTTCAAAATGTGCTCCAAAGACCATTGCAGTAGGGCAGGAAATATGCCGTCTCCTCCTGGTGACTTATATGGGAGAAATGTGCTTACCGCCCATTTGATTCGTTCCTCCGTAACTACGGATTCTGCAAACTCCCAGTCCTCTTCCGAGGGGCATGGAGACGGCGAGTCCATCCATGGAGAGTTATTGTTTACCTGACAACCCGGGAAGTGGGTCTCCAGTAGAAGAGCGTGTTGTTCTTGCTCATTAACTGTATAGTTGCCATCGGGTTTCTTCAGTGTCCCAAGTTTCGTGTGGTTGTCATTCGCTAAGATTTTTCTTAGCCGTGATGTTTCACTTTGTGATTGAATGTTGTTACAGAAATTGCTCCAACTTTCACTTTTCCTTAAACGTACCTCTTTATTGAATTCCAGGCGTGCTTTTTTGTAATCGTCCCAGTCTCGATCAAGCTTGGTGTTCATTGCTCTATTGAAATGGTGTCGCATTTTCTTCCTTAATTTATTCAGTTTCTTGCTCCACCACCCATATTTTTTCTCGTCAAACTTACCTTTCTCTGTGATGAGACGGCATGACGACTCATAGCTGCTAATTATGCAGTTTGTGATGGCGTTGACTTGTATCTCTGTCTCCTCCATACTGAGTCTATTTGACTCAGCAGGTTCACGGAGTGTCTTTATGCCGTTTTCTACGAGTGTAGAAAATTTCGATTTGTTAGTTTTCCTCGGGTTCCTATATTTCCGTGGTTCTTGTTTGCCTACTTCTAATACATACCTTATCCGTCTGTGATCCGATCCAGACGTCTCTTTGCTCGCAACATGCCATCCACTAATGGATTCCGTTATTAGATTTGTTGCTAGCGTTATGTCTATTATGGTTTGACTTCGTCTAGTTACAAAGGTTGGTTCTGAGCCCCTGTTTAAAATGTGCAGTTCGTGAGATAAAGCAAAGTCAAGAAGATCCTTACCTCTCACATTTGTATCCGGACACCCCCAGATTGTGCAGTGGGCGTCTGCGTCGCAGCCTATAATGAGCTGAATTTTGTGTTGCGTGCAGTGTTTCACCAGCGTTTCCATTTCGGGTCGTGGGATTTCCAGCTCCCCGTCTAGGTACGCAGATGCTAAGAATAGTTCTTCTAGGTTGCCACCTAGGCCCGTCTGTAGCTTGATTACTGTGAGGTCATCAGAGCACAAATGGGTTACGAGGGATGCTTTGTACAGCGCTGGAACATAAATGAAAGTTCGAGTTTTTTGTTGTTTAGGTGAAGTAAAAACAGTGCCTTTTAGGTTTCCATAGCCACTCACCTTTCCCCGAGTTAAGTACGGTTCTTGGATGAGTGCTATGGTATTGGGTTCCTCCTCTAGCGTCCTCCTTAGTGCGGCGAACCCCGTGACACTGTGTTGAAGGTTGACTTGGAGGATATTTAAAGAGCAAACGTTTTGTGAGTCCCTGTCCAGATTTAAACCTTTTCCTGTTTTTTGTGAGGAAAAGGTGGCAGGTTTTGTGGCATCCAGGCCTGTGGGGCCCGGAATGTTTGATCTATTTGTATCGGTTAAAATAATTTTCTTTTTTACGCCCTCAGTGACTGTTTAAGCGACGTTTTACTGTTTTGGATTGTCTCAGAGCTGCGCATCAGCCTCAGAGTACAGCAAGTCGTCCTCGGTCCGGGACATAGGGGACGAAGCAACATCAAGACCTGATAACAGGTCCAGCATCTTATCCTCGTCCTCCAGTGTCCGCCTGACTTGCATGTTCTCGGGCGTCTCCGTGCTCCGAGTTACGTCATCCAGGCTAGGCGTGTCGGCAACCCCTGGACCACTGCCGTCCCCCGACACCACCGTTGACGTGCTTCCGACTCTCCCGGCCGTTTATGTTTATTCCCTCTCAAGTTGACGTAGACTGTCGCCATTTTATAGAATAAGCGACAGCCTGCCTCCTTGAGTTTGTCGAGTTCAACAGGGGGAATACTTACCATAAGGGTGATATTCTGTGTTAAACCCTCTTTTTGTACCTGTTCCCATAGGATCGGGAGAAACGGGATCCACGCGCACACCGCAGGGCGTCCGATAGTATACCATAATCAGATTATTAAAAGCCGTGGGTAACTCTATGTATAGAGTATGAAGATGTCACATGAATGGGTCACCCATTCAGAAATGTATAGAAAATAACAAACCGGCCAAGTGCGAGTCGGAATCGCGCACGAATGTTTTTTAGTATTTGTTGTTATATCGGCAACAGAAATACATCATCTGTGAAAATTTCAACTGTCTAACTATCACGGTTCATGAGATACAGCCTGGTGACAGACAGACAGCGGAGTCTTAGTAATAGGGTCCTGTTGGTTACCCTTTGGGTATGGAACCCTAAAAACTACATCAAAATAAACAGATTTGGCTGGGCGCAACCTTGAGCGTTTTGTACAGTCAACAAAAAAGAAATGTTTTCCTGATAAAAAAATCACTATTATAAGTATCACAAGGTGCCTAAAAAAATAAGGTTTGCACGTCGCGTCGTATGGCGTCGTATACAGCCTGATTTTATCGAAGATCAATTTATTTGAAATAAATGATTCAGCATCGTTTTCAGCAAGATGTGACCCACAGAACATATCCACAGATCATATTAATATGGAATAGAAATGACATGAAAGCCGTGACTGCGACGCGCCGCTGTGATCAATACGTCAGGGAATAACCCGCGGGCTCCTCATTTCTCAACCGAATGCGTTAGAACTAACATATTGTAAGAATGGTGTATTGCAGCGTGGCAAATTGTTCTAACTCTTCGAAAAACGCAAATAAGACATCCAAAGGAATTTTATTTCACTCGTAAGTACTTTAAACATGTATTTACTGTGATATTTACAGAATAAATCTTGCGGTAAATAAAATTTCAACCTTACCATGAAATATTTATAGCGTAGAGTAGCGTTGAAATTAGACAATATTTTGTCCATTGCAGGTTATAAAGAGTGTTACACATTGAGTTAGAATATTAACGCCGCAATGTATATTTTTTCAAACACAGTACGGCCGCTAGTCATGGCTTTTTACAAATATGTATAATAGCTTGGCACAGTGCCATGTTTGGTATTTTACATCTAAGCTTCATAGACATTTTTTTTAGCTGTATGAAGACGGGTGAATCTATGTGTGTGCCGCGTATGTTTACGTAATACTAACTATATTTAGGTAATACTAACGTATTCCAAAAAGCGGCAACAGCGGTGCTCGTATAAAACTTGTGTCACTATATCCCCGTGATGTGACTTATTCATAGTTGTGTAGAAACAAAACCCACATCAAAGTAACCAGGGTTGGCTGGGTGCAATCTCCAGCATTTTGTACAGTTAGCAAAAACAAAATGCTCGAGATTGCGCCCAGCCAACCCTGATGTAGTTTTTTTTTTCTATACAACTACATCTTGTTACTTGATACATAGGATTACCGACTGTACGCTCCTGGTCTGTTAAATATCAATTGATATATAAACATTGTCTGTTTCTCTATAGTCTGTTATGTTTACAGAATTTCCATATTTGCTTATTTTATTAGTCCTTCCAAACATCGAGTTGCCAACTTTTCATAAATTACCCTTCATTTTTAAGGGGACTGTCAAAGAGGATTCCTCCCTACATGAGAAATGTTAGTTGTACACGCTATCGAGACCTTTCAGATTTACCACAGTATAAGAAAGTAGACAGTATTCCATCTTCATATAAACGGGTTGAAACGAGTCCCTCCCAAAACTCGGTTCAATTCAGTTTACGATAGTCGCGGTCACACCCGTATTATATCCTTGGTCGCACCGCAGGTACGTACGCACGTTGCCGCGTTGACACTGTAAGCCGCTCTCACATAATTTTCGTAAATAATGTCATGAAATTATAGAATATGTTGTGCATTGTATGGCTGTTTAAATACAACTATATCGGATCCAGAACTGACATTTGCAAATACGTAAACAGTCAGTTGGCAACCCTAGCGCGTGTTTAGGTACCGAGAGGCCGTAGGTATTGATTTCAAAGACACCACCTAGTTAAACTACTGTTTACTTCCTTGTACTGTGGATTTACCTAGAATTAGCGTCTGGTACATATATATAACATAATTTAATAAAAATCTATACTTATATAGGTAATAAAGCCGATTCCCAAGGCTTTAATTTTAGTTTTAGTGTTGTCAAAACTTAAAACTTTCCAAAGTAATTTAGCTTTTAAAACTAACATTTAAGGACTTTTTTGCTATGAAGAAAATTTCACTTAGACAGCACTAAAACTAAAATTAAAGCGTTCAGAAGCAGTAACAAGTCGTGTCAAGGTGGTAGAGCTAATGCCAGGCTCGACTGTGGAGGTACCACCATCTTACCACCAAGATTCGGGAAGTAATTCGGGGGAGAGTAAGAGGACAGCTCACAGGCAAAAAACCAGGAGGCCCACCATGCCTGGGACCGATGGATGGCGGTATATCCATCCCTAATAGCCGGGCTTTATATGGAACAGACTGGTGACGGGCAGCGGCGTCACTGGTGCGAGGGTTCCGGCACCGCATTCACCAACCCGCCTGCACAGTGTGTGTGAGTATGGGCAATTCTTACAGGATGACCGCCGGGAGTGCCAAAGTCCTGGAAAGGCTTATTTCCAGCAGTCTCTACGATGATAAATAATATAGAAATCCGCATCCAAATCCGTTGAGTGGTTCTCGAGTTAAAACGGAACAGATAGACAGACAAAAATTCTAAAAATGGTATAATAGTTTTGTTTGGCTTCAACCCAATTTATTTAAAATTTTGAAAAAAAATTCTATCTCCAGACTTTTTTACTACTTAGATAGATAAATAATAGAAGTTTATGCTACAAGAGCGCAAAGGAATAAATTACGAGGACGATTTAAAACACGAGCGTAGCGAGTGTTTTAAAAGTAACCGAGTAATTTATTGCTCTTACGCCCGTGTATCATACTACGTTTATCAATGCATAGTGTGAGGAAATAAAACAAATATAATCTTCTGAACTTTAAATTATAATTGGCTTAAAAGGACTGTATCCAGAGCCGTTAAACAGTGGAAAAAAAAAAGTATAACATTTATGGTACACAGGAAAGGCTGCAAGTTAGCCAAGCACTGTAAAAAAAAAATAATAATAATAAAGCCCTAGAGCAAAATAATCGACTTTCTATTCGGTTTTGATGCATAAAAAGGGAGCCTTTACGAGCACTTGCATTGAAAAAATATAAAATGTCATTACATTACGCATGTATCCCCAAGGATGAAGGTCAGACGTATTCCAAGTGACAGTCAAACATTTATTTAACTTACGTCCCAACTTTATAGGTTACAGCTGAGCTGAATACAAATAAACCTGTTACTTCCGCATGAAGAGTATTTGAAAAGTTTTTCTTAATGTTCCTTCCCCTTTTTGGAAGATTAAAATGAAACAAAGCTCTTTCGTCAGTTTTAACTGCTTTTTGCTTGCATTTATTTTAGAAATTGCATTGAATTCGTGATTTTAAGTGGGATTTATTTTCATGTTACATGACATCGCTGTACCACTAGCGTCACCAATCGGTCTTTTTCAGCATCGTATTCGTTAGAGGATTTAGCAACGCCATCTAGATTTCGTTAGAATTTTACACCTTTTTTGTGGCTACAAACTGAACGGAACTGCTGTCTATACGTAGTAATACTTAGTCTATGCTTAAACTCACACACACACTCTCTACAATTACACACACACAACGCACGCTTTTACCGATATATAGGTACAGTGCTACAAGGATCTGATGGTGCGTGGATGACAGTGACAGGGGGAAGCAGCTATGAAGCAAGCAGTATGGTAGCGGCGTTAGTTCCGATTTTGGACACAAACAATCCACGCGTCATAACATCTTTGTAGTACTGTAGTTTGGTCAACATTGTCAACACAGAGCACAAGTGGTCTGTGAATGTCAGTGTATTCTTATAAATACATAAGCTTGATCTGAGTTAAAACTGTTACACATACTCTGGGGACGACACTGGCTTCTGACATACAGCTAATACTTAGTTTAGAAGTCAGAACTTCAACTACAACCGTATAAAAACCTTTAATTTCAATAAAAATTATATTATCTTTTGAGGATGGCCTCCCCTAGCAACTTTTTTTCTTACCCGTCCAGCAACTCCAACGGTAAAGACGTTATTTGCTTTTGATAGAGGCGATTATATGTTGGCTTATTGGCCTCTTTTTCTTGGACGTGTAATACTAACGACCATGCAGCAAAACAACAAATTGGTGTGTTTTTAGCTAATACTGAAATATTTTGTAGGGAAAAAAATATTGGATTTAAATAGAATCCCTTCATATTTCTATTACTTATGAAAAAGATATCAAGTTGAACGTTTGAAAACTAAAAAAGGAGGGTGGAAAACATTTTTTTTTAGACAAAAGTATAAGTCTTAACACATTGATAAAATATCAATATATCAAATTTATTTTTTTCAATACAAGGAGAGTCCGAATCCGAACGAATCCTCGAAAGTCTGGCGTTGTTCATGCTCTAGGCTCATGTACAGTTTTTCGGTACGAGTATCGACGGAAAAAACATACAGATTAACATTACCTATATTGCTACATAAATTGAATAAACCTTTAATTTTGTTCATGTACATTTATTATTTGATTACATATATTTTTATAAGATTATATTTGACTCGTAAAAAGTGTATTATGTATACCTACTTTACAAAATGAACTATTTGAATTTGAATTTGAAAGACATTGAAATTACGTTGGCTTACAACGATCGCTGCGATCGATAGCGCAAAATAGGAGAAAAAAAAACTTTACACATGGATGCGATTGTTTGATCAAAAAATCCTATGTTCCGTTTATATACAGGGTGGAAAATTAAAATAGGGCATTAAGGGCAGCTATCAAGAAAACGGCTATAAGAGACTACCCTAGCTTTTGTAAAAAAATATACCGAAATCGAGAAAAACGGCAATTTTCACAATCTTTTTTTTTTCGTCCTATTTGATCTCTTACTGATAAGAAGCATAAGTCTCTACGAGGTCAACCGAGGTCAGGGTATAAGAACCCTAAAAAAAAAACGCAAAATAGGGTTCCTGTACATAACACACAAAGAAAAAAATGTACCTTTTCGATTCTCTGACTGATTATGATTGGGAACATAAGCCTCTATAGGGTAAAAGAAGTATTAGAACTCCCAGACAACGCAAAATAAAATTCTAACTTAATTTCATACGACGACGGGCGGATTTGCAGATTAATCAGAGTTGGAATTGGGATTTTTGAGATCAAACTGGCACTTGTACCCTTTGAAATGCAAATATGCGTTAGTGCACGTTTGATAGTCTGCAACTTTTTAAATTTTATGAATAAAATTAATATCATGTTTTAATTATAACTTAAACCAAATTATAGGTAGATAAAACTTGAAAAAAAAAGTATACACAAGTGTTTTAATACCTAGTTATGTGTAGTTTCATACACTAGTTTATCTACACTCATGCAATAGGTTATCTACATATTTTCTAATCCATAAGTTCTTGGTAACATTTGTCATAAGCTTTAAAGAAAAAATAAATACTCTATGGCTTTTCTTGATTTTTCTGGTCCGTTTTGATTGTTCGTAATTTTTTTTTGCTCAGTATTACTGCTATCAGAATTTTTTTCTCAGAATAAAACATTTAACAAACAAAAAACCAGTAAATATTAAATTAAAAATAACACACAAAATCCAGCAGTTCACCGCGCATGCGAAACAAGAGTCCGGCTACAAGTTCTACCGCGCATGGGTTTGGTTTTGTGACCAATCATTCAAACCATTCCCTATTACAACCTCATAGACATGGCTGTATGGGCTAGGTTCCCTTTGTTATTTAATTGTACTTTTATGGCAAAAAAAGTTATTTAAAACCATAATTTTTTAGAAAACTGTACTTTTATTGAATTTTTGTTCTTTAATTGTCATTATGCACAATTTTAGGGATTTTACGATATGAGTGTAGATGAAAAAAATTGGCGATTTGCTAGGTGTATTTAATTATTTTTACATTATTCTCTCAGTCTCTAGACACTAGCAAGGCTGCAAATATCTTATCTTTACAAGTACATCCAAATAAAATTATAAAAAACCGGCCAAGTGCGAGTCGGACTCGCGCACGAAAGGTTCCGTACCAATATCTATAAAAACGGCAAAAAAATCACGTTTGCTCTATGAGAGGCCCCTTAAATATTTATTTTATTCTGTTTTTTAGTATTTGTTGTTATAGCGGCAACAAAAATACATCATCTGTGAAAATTTCAACTGTCTAACTATCACGGTTCATGAGATACAGCCTGGTGACAAACGGATAGACGGACGGAAAGTGGAGTCTTAGTAATAGGGTCCCGTTGGTTACCCTTTGGGTACGGAACCCTAAAAATTATCTACCCATTTACACCATCTACACCAATCTTCACAGTGTAGATTCAACAGATAAAGAGGAATTGTTTGTGAGTTTGGATGTAGGGCTCCCGAACTACTAATCGGATTCTAAAAATTATTTTACTAACAGGGAAGCTACATTATCCCTGAGTGATTATCAGTGAGTGCTTTAGGCTATAGTTTAGCCGGATAAAATTATAAACCGAGCTAGGAAAATCTCCTTACATTATCCTACTCTCCAAAGAGGCAGAAAAAAACTGGCCAAATGCGAACCGGACTCGCGCACGGAGGGTTCCATACTTATTATCTATAAAAACGGCAAAAAAAAACATGTCTGTTGTATGGGAGGCCCCTTAAATATTTATTTTATTCTGTTTTTTAGTATTTGTTGTTATAGCGGCAACAGAAATACATCATCTGTGAAAATTTCAACTGTCTAACTATCACGGTTCATGAGATACAGCCTGGTGACAGACGGACAGACAGCGGAGTCTTAGTAATAAGGTCCCGTTGATTACCCTTTGGGTACGGAACCCTAAAAAGCTGAGTCCAAAATAAGCGACTGAGATGGGAGCCGCCCCAGCTCCTATTTTCCAGCTACCTTTGTTTGTTTGTTTGCTGTGTAAACAAGAGGTCGCATTATGTTCCGTTCTGACCAGAGGATTATTTATTTATTATTTATTTATTTATTACGCTTTATGTACATTTAAACAAAAACATGAAAAAAAAACATTTATAGTAGTTTATGCTACAAAGGCGAAAAGGAATAAATTACGATAAATAATAAAATAAATTAGGACGATTTAAAACACGAGCATGGCGAGTGTTTTAAACGTAACCGAGTAATTTATTGCTCTTACGCCCGTGTATCATACTACGTTTTTCAATGCATAGTGTGAGGAAATAAAACAAATATAATCTTGTGAACTCTAAATTATAATTGGCTCAAAAGGACTGTATCCAGAGCCGTTAAACAGTGGGGAAAAAAAGTATAACATTTATGGTGCATAGTAAAGGCTGCAGGTTAGCCAACTATTGGTGTACAAAGGTGGCACTTATTGCTAATAGCAATATCTTCGAGGCAACGTAAATATCACGAAATTAAACATAAGAGTAAACTGCATATCGACGGTTAAGAACCAAATACTGCTATCTTGAATTTTATTGATTTTAAGGTTTTAGTGGGAACCGATTTGGCTGGAATCGTGTCATAAGTTGGCATCTAAAATGCTTATTACCATTAAAATTGTAATATACTTTTTAATAATGTAACTATTATAGCTCATTCTATTTTATCAAAATAAAAACACTAATCGTTTTTTCCTCTCCTGTAAAACTTACTTTTTGTAGATAGAAGTACTTTGTACTTAAGAGGCTATGCGAATTTTATTTTTGTCACTGTCACTCCAAGCAAAAAATCGCGCAGTGCGAGAGGGGCGGATTCAGGGCAAAAGGGAAAAAGGTTGGTTTTATATTTTTATTAAAAAAACTAAAATAGCTAGCAAAATTTCAAATATCAAATCTTTAGATATTGTTGAAACACACCTTATAAAATTTGCTTGAGTTCTGTATATGGTTCCTATTCGTCAAACGAGGAGAAAAAGTGTGTTTGAAGACCTCAGTTCAACAATTATTTCTATAGAGGAAAATTTATCCTAACATGTTTTCCAATTTCAAAACCCTAGATTATATAGTCAAAATGCATATACCAGAAATTTATTAAAATTTTCCGTATATTTCATGAAATACACAGAAAAGAAGCACCCGTATTTTTTTCGCATATCGCCTTAAGACTCGATATACATATTAAAGGAGGGTTTCCTTACGCTGTAATAAACTAATACATAAACATACACAAAAATATAATAACAAGAGTATAATAAATATACTTTTATATAAATACAAACAATTAAATGGTTTTAGTCGCTATATTTCGACCCCTCAGTGGGGTCGTCATCAGGCGAATAGGAAAAAATATTATATGACATATATGTATAGGTATTTGAAGTAAGAAAACCGCTGACATCTATTGATATAAAAATATAAAAAAGTATACTATAAATCATGAACCAGACTTTTTGAGGGAGAATTTAGTCAGCCGGCGCTAGGTGGCGTTATCATACAGAGTGCTCCGATTCTGAATATTTTGTTATATAAAAAAATAATAAAATAAAATAAAAAATAACATAATAATAATAATAAACTGTAAATTTGGATTTGTCAGTCAGTCAAGTTAGTCAGTTAGTCAGTCAGTCAGTCAGTTAGTCACTCAGTCAGTGTTGTTTGTTCAATCCAGGTCCATAATGAGCTCCAAGTGACCATATGAATGATGTCTCCCATGTCCGTAATTCAATGTCGGTTAATGGAGGTGTGAATGATTTAATGATACTGTTAAATTTTAGACTTATTTACGGTTTTTGGAGTCTCTTTCGTTTCATATTTAATTATTTTCCAGTAAATAAAATAAGACAGACACCATCTTTTGGTTTACCATAGAGCAACTCTTTATTAATCATCAGTGTCAGTGTTTGAATTCAGAACATCCTCTTAACACAGAAAAACAAAAAAAAAGAGGAAGCTTACTTCGCCTTAACAGGTATTGAACATTTAGTGTCTGTGAACTAAAATAATAACATAAATAATTACTGTAGTATTAATTAATAGAAATCGTATAATTATAACGTCTACTAATTACTTTTAACTAAGAATAATTTATTTAATTAATAATACAATTATAATGTCTACACCTTCTTTTAGGCAAATTTTCCAGCAACAATAAAAATAGGTTTTCAAGGTATCCCTTTCTACTACTGAGGACCCTCCTGACACAGAAAAACATAAAATTAACATGTAGAAAATGGTTGGTCAAAAGGAACAAATTATCTTAAAGAGATCATCATTCATGTTTCAATAACAGTGATCATCTGACAATTTATAGATAATATCTACTAGGTCATTTTACCTGTCTCCCGCAGCGAGTAACTTTATCACTGCCTGTACCGTCATTTTCATCCATGTAGTTTTGTGAATCTATTGGATTTTTATTTGGTTTTACGGTAGGAAATCCATCTAAAACACTTTGTGCTGTTAATTCTAGAAAATATAGTCTTTGCATGGGTCTTACCTTAATACTTGTGGCAGTCTTCACCTCTGCCGTTCTATTGAGCCCGTCTTTTCCTGTGAATATTTTTGTTATGATGCCTAATGGCCATTCTTGAAAAACTGCGTTATACTCATGGAACTTGTCGCATGATACAAGTTTCTTAGTAGTTGACTCGAGTCTCTTTTTAGCTCTATCAAAATTTGATAGTAAATCTTCACGACCCACCTTAAATGGTAACTGGACCTCGTATCTGCCATCTTCTTGTGTCTGTATTGACTGCTTGAAACATGCCATCACTTCTGCTTCATGCTCCGCCTTGGTTTTCATTTCCACTGGGTCGCGAATGCCAAGTGTCTCCAACGACCAAAAATCTGTCAAACTGGTATCGGATACACAAAACATGGAGGTTACAACATTGTCAGATGAAACACATTTTTGTTTACCTTGTAGTGTCCACCCTAACCTTGTTTTTATAGCAACCATACCATTTTCCAAGTTTATAATACTACTAGTTAACAATAAACCAGAAAAATCTGCACCTATCAACAAATCAATCTCATCATCATATTTGTTTGTATCACTCAATGTAATATTATGGTTTTTTAGCATTTTTATAATATTCTTATCATTTAAGTTTGCTTTAGGAACATAACCACAAATCACAGGCTGACTTAAGGACTCTATTTCTATTTGGAATTGCTTGTCTAAACTTTCTAACTGAACATTGTATACGCTATATGTCTTAGATTGTGTGGATACATTACCAAATAAACAGTGACTAAGTGTCTCCTTGCCTACGCTCTTCAGTTGTAACTTTTCCACAACTCCATCGCGTATATAACTTCGTTGTGAACCATTGTCAAAAATGGCTCGAATAGGTAGAGTTTGGTCTCCGTTCTTTATATTAATAACAACCGTTTGTAGCAGTGTGTGTCCATTTTGCGATGAGAGATTAGTAGTTGATATTCCTGTTTCTTTGTTCTTCTTTTGAGCCTCGGGTTGTTTTTTCTTGTCTTCAATTTTCCCTGGGCACAATGCTACGCTGTGACGTCTGCCACATATGTGACACTTTATGAATGCTTTGCAAACCTTTGCATAGTGACCTTCTTTTAAGCAGATTAGACATACTTTTTTCTTTTTCAGATGTTCTATTCGCTCTTCCATAGACAGTTTTGAGATTCTGTAGCATTCTCATGAACCTATACCCTAACCGGACTGAGTACTTGTTTCAAAAAACGTGAAGAACGAGAAGTCATACTAGATAATTTCATCTCTGTCTAAGTAGGGTAACCATATTTAAAAATAATTGATTGAGACCACGTAGGTAGTAAAAACCGTATTCAAAACATTTATTTTATTGGTTTAAAGTCTTCTGCTTTAAAATAGCGGCTGCAGACTACTGGATTTTTGCACTTTACTTCGTTTCCTAAAACTTCTAACCATTTTCTTCGGATATTTTCAGTTTTTGGAAGACTGTAATGTAAAACCCAATATCATGGTTACTCTAGCGGTATCAATGTAAACATGTATCATTTCTCCGAGAAAACGTTGTAATTATGCCTTACCTATGAAACGATATCCCACAATTCCCAAAAATTTGGCTTCTGCAGCCCTTCACGCTGCATGCTTTAACCAATTTTGCAAAAAATTATTAATTTTACAATTTTGTTTTCAAATGTCACGGCCGTGGTGCCATTTTTAGATAAAAGGGTTACCAGTTTGCAAGCATAAGAATAATCCCAACTTTATTAAGGAATGATTGATCTTACATTTACGGATAAAACTAAATGTAAAACATACATAAACCTAACAAAAAAATAGTGACGGACTTCAAATGTAACTGCAGCCATTCGCTAAAAAGCTTAAAATAATTATAAAATGACAGATGGTACCGAAATAACACTTTTTCCGCCTTCTTTCTTCCTGAAAAATATGTTCTTTAGAAGTCGGCGCTCTTATATTGGTTTCTGTGTTGCTATAACCAAGGGAACGTGGTCACTTTTAAAGAACATATTTTTCAGGAACAAAGAAGTCGGAAAAAGTGTTATTTCAGTACCATCGGTCATTTTATAATTATTTTCAACTTTTTTGCGAATGGCTGCAGTTACATTTAAAGTCGGTTACTATTTTTTGTTAAAAGTTTATTATTTTACATTTTTAGTGTTGACGGGTCAAATTGTGTAATGTGGATAGTTCTTGTAAACGCGCTGTTGATATAAAACGAAGGACAAGTAATAATTGGTTATATTTAATAATAAATAAATGTTATCAGCACCCTAATACAAACTGATTGCCGTAATCTCAAGTTATGTGCTGTCACCCGTTGAGGAGTTCTATGGTAATGAGGCCAAGATCAAAGTTCAAGTGGAGAAATTACAATTTACAAGTAGTACTCGGCAATCACTATCCTAATACAAAGCGATTGCCTTAATCTTGAGTGGTATGCTGTCGTCCGTTAAGAATATGACATAGCCAAAACAAAAACCAGTTCCGGGCGTGGCTTATTCTATTTTACGATAGCGCGTGGGGGGAAATTCGTCCCGGTCTCTAAGTTCGCGTCACCATAGCAAAAATACGAATAGAGTGGACGAGGCAGGGTCAAAAGTAATACGTATTTTATTTTATCTAATTTATTACTGTATTTCGATCATCGTCACACGGCATTGATCCTACTTGCTATCACGTCGGGACGTAAATTTATTATGGTCGGCTAAAAGTGGTTTTTTGAGTGTTTGATTTATCAGTTGACCCTCGGAACATTTCAGACACTCCTTTAGAGATACATAATAATATTGTGGCGGTTAATTGTCACCATTACCCATTCTTTAAATATTTTTCGCCCGTTGAGCTGGTTTTACACTTGCGGGAAAATAAATTGGACCAAAAATTTCTTTACAAAAAATTTTTACTTAAGTTGTTATTACAAAAAGTGGAAACTAACAAATATTCTCGGAAGGAATGCACCACGTCACTACCTATCTCACTGTAGCCTATATCAATTATGCCTCTCTCATTCAACCACGTTTAACTGCGTTCCTATCTCATTCCAACTCATTTTAAATAGCGTCACTATTTATCTCACTATAACGCGTGTTAAATGGCATTTCTAATGAACGTCAAATATTTTTACTGCCCGCCACTCTTTCATTCTAAATTCTAATTATTTTAAAAAATACGCAGCTCCTTTGGTAGTAAAATAGCAATAACTTTTTTTTCAAAAGTAATACACAGAAATTGCCAGATCATTTGAAAAACAATATTTGATGAGCCGTTATTTAAGACAATTTGCAAAACTAACATAGGACATTTTTTTTCAGGGTGTGGTATCGAACTAACCTAATTACAAAAAATTGCTCATAAATTGGGTTTTTATTTTTCTTCCTGATGTAACAGCATTTCAAGGTTTATTTTTGACTTTATCAATAGCATGACTATTCAGAGTTGCGCAACAAAAATTTTATTCTTAGAAT
This sequence comes from Ypsolopha sequella, assembly GCA_934047225.1. NCBI lineage: Eukaryota > Metazoa > Arthropoda > Insecta > Lepidoptera > Ypsolophidae > Ypsolopha > Ypsolopha sequella. Next base: position 20,492,982 of record OW203996.1, read on the forward strand.
TTAGAACTGGTTAGCTTTGACTCTCAAAAATCTATTCGAATTTATAAAAGTACCATCAACTCGAAGACTATCTACTTTTTGCTGAGGTCATAATTTGATATTCTGGTCAGTCATGAGCTGGCCTACCAGCCTTCCAAGGGAAAGAGTTGACTTTTGGGACACCTGTTTACCCTTGCGATAAATCGCCAAGTGTTTGAAATGTTCAGGTCTCTTTACGCAAAATGAAAAAACAAAACTCTTTTAGGATTAATTTGTTGTCCCTATGTTTGTCTGTTTGTCCGTTTGTCTAGGCAATTTTTCTGGGTAAAATCAATAAATGCTAATATTTACAGCCCTGTAAAATATACATATTATAACGTTTTTATGGCCTTTTGTTTAACTTTTTCATACAAATTTTCTCCTTATGAAAATATAGAGATCAACACTTTACATAATATTTTGCGTTTGAAAGAAAGCACAGAAAGGAACTCTAGAACAAATAATGTAAAAAATATTAAACCATATCTTTCTATTCTAAAGGGATTAATAATTTACTGTTTGTTCAATGTGGCGATAGCTTTGTTTATTATTTTTTTCTTTCTTTGTTACAAAGATAACAAATATTTTCATACAACGTTTTCCTTAAGGGCTATTTCTCCGAATTTGTAACAAAATATTAAGAAATAATTATAACGGTAAAGTACAACTTTTAGCTAAGACAATTTATTGTTAAAAGTTTGCTATATGCATAAACATATTTTAATGATATTATGGTATCTTCAAAATAATTGGGTTTTCCATAAGCGTGATATCAGATTATTTAAGAAATTTACGGCTGGTATCACGACGACGGATAAGCCAATTATTTTATTACTATTGTAATATAATTAAAAATATGTTAATGCATACAGCAGACTTTTAACTATAAGTTTTCTTAACTAAAAGTTGTATTTTTACTTATTGAAATTGTATTTCTCATCAAGAAGTGCAAAATGACAAGATATTCAAAATAAGTTAATTGAATTTGTGAAATGGTTTCAGGTCAAAACAGTTTTCCATGAAACGGTAATTGTTTATACTTAGCAAAGTGTGTAAACTTAGTCATCTTAACATGAACGACGCCTGTATTTCTGTCTTTTTTATTTCCGGTATAGATAAAAATATACAAACTTGTTAAACTTTGCGTAAAAACGAGGCAATATTGACGATATCCTGACAGCTATTATGATGGTGTTTTACCAAATTTTGCTTTTTGGGCTGTATAGAGACGTAGTTAGATGTCACTAGAATATACTCATGAAAAAAGATATGAAGAAAATAAGCTGTAGACTTCACATTCGGTTTATAACTATTGTATGAATTTTAAGAAAAATACAGGGGTAAAGGGACCTCTTAAGGAAAACCTTGTATTAAACTATTTGTTATCTTAGTAAAAAATAATTCAAGGAAAAAAATAAACAAAGCTATCGCCACATTGAACAGTAGATAATTAATCCCTTTAGAATAGAACAACATGGTTTTCATATTTTTTACATTATTTGTTCAACAATTCCTTTCTGTGTTGACTTTTAAATGCAAAATATTATCTCAAGTGTTCATCCCTACATTTTCATAGTGAGAAAATTTGTATGAAAAACGTTAAAAAAAAAACGTAAAAACCTAAAACGTAATATAAATAAAAACGTCAAAAGTATGTTTTTACAGCTCTATAGAGGGCCGTTTATATTGGTATTTATTAATTTTACCCAGAAAAAATTGTCTAGACAAACGGACAGACAGACAAACATAGGGATAACAAATTAATCCTAAAAGAGTTTCATTGTTTTCATTTTGCGTAACAGAACCTGAACATGTACCGACAGGATTATCTACGATCTAGTAATTTTGCCATGCACTGTAAATATTTCAAAATAAATTTCTATATTTTAAATGCTTGGCGATTTATCCCAAGTAAGTGTACCTATATAATTTGCAAAAAACTTCACTTATTTGGACCTGAAATGGTGAGCCAATACTACAGGGTAATTTCACGAAAAGGTCATTGACCTTTGTTACAGATCTCAGTAAGTATAAGTAAATTAATTTGGGTTTCAATAACGATTACAAAATTATTCTTTTAGAGTAACATATATTATTTTCCCGCATAAAAGTATGAATTCATTCCAAATTCATTCAGTTTTGTTGTTATGACTATGGCACGATGTAGCTAAATCACTCATACGCATATTTTGTTGAGTTTTTAACGGCAGGAATATGATGCTCCTCGAAATATTACTTTATAAAATTAATTTCAATGTGTTTTGAAGTAGTTTTGGGAGATATTTATAGCTTGCAAAAAAGGGCACAGGTTCCACGTCTTACGGGTGCCAACGCTAGGCGTAGACTGACAATATCTTGCTGCCGCTGACTGCATCAGTGGATTTACGTATTTTTGGAAAAAGGGGGTGCTTTTTTTGACCCGAATAACGTGGTATTTGGAAAATGAATAGATATCATTCACACTAATTTTATTTAAAAAAAACCAACAAAATCGCGAAAGCGATACCTGAAACAAAATCGATAAAAAGTGTGCAATAGAGGGTTACAAAAAAATTCATTGACAGTACAAATATGAATCGATTAACGTGGTTTGTGGAAAATGAATACCTTAAAGTTCAACCAAAAACATGTATTTTTTTTATGGCTATACGTAACCTAATTATTGCAACAAAATCATCCGAAAGCTGACATTTTATTTCTGTTTGTATTTTCGATCCCCTTAAGGCGATTATCCCGGACAAAATGTGAAATTCGACATTTTAGAATTTCGAAGACGCTGCATCCTGTCGCTTTAGAAAATTGCAGCTCTGCATAAACATACGTTGATCCTTATTCTAAGACCCCTTGGAATTCGTTTTTACATAATTTATCATTTAAAGCTATAATAAGCTTCACGCGTTACTACAAAGTCATAAAAATAAGAAACTGTTTATCATCAGTTTCTCACCAAATACGGGCTAAAATGCAGAAGACATCACATATTCAGGTATGGTTCAAAGAAGTAAAGATTCCTATGAGATTCTTTTTTTATTCAATTTGTTTTAGAAGGAAAAAGCTTGAAAATACTTAATAGCGCCTGAAAAAAAAATACCAAAACAAGATCTAACGATTTTGATTATTGCTTTTAAATTTAATCAGGCACTTAGAGTCAAACAACACGCTCCCGTCACGCAAAAATAAAAAAATAAAATGTCTTTATTTCGGGCAATGAAAAACACATAGAAAGTGGAAAGAAAATTTTGGCTAATATCAGGTGTTTTTGTGGTAGTGTAGTGCATTCGACGATTCCGATTTTGTATAATATTGTGAACTAGTGGTGTGTGGTGTATAGTAATGTAAATATTCCCTTTTGTTTTGTTTTTGTGCAATAAGTGTAAGTGTAATGTATAGGTTAGGTTAGTTTGCTGTATCATTTATTAAATAAATTAACATTGTAGAAGACAATAATAAATGGTAAATAATGGGTAATAAAAGAATAATAAAGTACTACGGTTCTGGTAAAGCCAAGCGAGTTTACCAAAATAAAGGTCGACGACTCCTCGGTCTCAAACAGGCACAGAGCATAAAATATAATCTTTACGTCAAAAATAAAATAAATCAAAATAAAAAACAAATAAAAGGCCAATAGAGGCAATATTATATATTTATTAAAGTATTACTCGCACATGTGATTATATTATAAACTTATGAACGAATAACTCTTTTCGAGTGCAACAACAATAAAAAGATTTTATGCAACAAGGATTGAAGAATCACGTCGAGGTGCATAATTGAAAAACTGCAGAGACGCAACCACACGTGCATTTGTCCCAAGAGCTGCAGTTGATTTCATACAGTCCATTGTGTGCGCAAGACATTCGAAGGCAGCCAGAGACTCAAAGGATTTCTCTCCATTCTTCAGAGGGCTATTGACGGTCTCCAATATAAATACGTAACTCGATGAGGACTGCTTGAAGCAGGCATATGAAACAGAACCCACACAATTATTGCTGCTCGTTTGATGGACTCTAATCTTGTGCTATATAAGTTACACTGTGTTCTTCTTACTGCCGTCTCAATTCAGCGTATCCACGTTTCAAAAACATCTCTAATTATTGTTATATGCTCCTTTGTGCATTTTTGACAAATACCAAAATCTTGATCATCTGTTACAGCCTTCTGTCAAAGTCAGTATAATTTTGATGAACATAAATACTCGCAACGTGCCAGTTAATCAAATTAGAACCTTATTACATAAATTTTAACGTAAATGAAGGAAATCGTAAATAAAATAAAAAATATAACAGCCAAACTTTCCCAATATTATACCCATTTACAATTTTTAGGAAAATGTTTAAAAAATTGGTGCAGCACCGAAAGGGCTGATACCAAAAATTGCCCTCAGTGCAATACCACCACTAATCAGAAGCAACATGATTATGGATAACTACATGAACGCCTTACACTCTACACACATGCTCTACATACAATATATACACCTCTGCACAGATCAGAAAAATAAGCTAGATGCACTTTTAAAAGTCAGCCTTATCGCCTTTCCTCATCTGTTTTTAAAAATACGAGTACAAACGCTCCTCTCAAAAGCTACGAGAACTATCTCTCAGGAGCAAATCAAATCTCAAATAAAACTAAAAAATCTACAAAAATATTACAAACAAAACAACATTAATCTACCATTAAGATACCAACAAATAAATATTCCTGCAGATCTAAACCTAACTCCGATAGACCTCTCTAACCCATTTTTCATTCCTCCACCTCCTCCGCCGGGATACTATATACATTATGATAAAACGCCCACCACTGACACTATAGTAAATCTATCTTCAGTTCAATTAACTCCTGAAGATAGAGAAGATAGAAGGGCTATCATTTTGTCCCACAAAAAAACTTGACAAGATTAAATTGTTGAACGATTTCGTGAGATTCGGGCGCAAGCTAAAATGGAAACATTACTGGTAAACTAACCCACGTCACCATAATAACAAAACACACGCAGCTCTACAAAAATTCAAACCACCATCACCTAACGAACCACCACCACTACCTCCAAACCATCCTATCGAAACATTTTTAACCAGCCTTTTCGCAAAATTGTCAGATGACAGATATATAAATAGTCTACAAGACAAAACGCAAAACCTTACCTATAAAGAAAAAGAATCCCTAAAAAAACTTCAAAACAACAATGACATCATAATTACCACCGCAGACAAAGGATCAACAACCGTAATAATGAACAAAGAAGACTACATTTCCGAAGGACTTAGGCAACTGACTGACTCGACCTTTTATTCTGTCGCACCAAGTGACCCATGTGAGCAGATTGTTGACTTGGTCTGTGACATGCTCCACACAAGAGGTGAATCTGAAGGCCTATCTGAGACTGATATTGAACTCCTGATACCTAGTCATCCGAGAACCCCACATTTTTATATATTGCCAAAAATTCACAAGACCAACAATCCAGGCCGTCCTATCGTTGCGTCCTATGACGCACCGACAGAAAGAATATCATCATTTGTAGATTACCACATACAACCATTAGTCAAAGAATTATCATCCTATGTGAAAGACACCAACCATTTCCTCCAAATTATTAATTCAATACAGTTACCAAACAACATACCACTTCTTTTAGTCACAATAGACGTTATATCCCTCTATACCAATATTCCGCACGCCGATGGCCTTGCAGCACTCCGTTACCAACTAAATACCCGATCCCTACCACACCATCCATCAACCGACTTCATCACCACCCTCGCAGACATCATATTAAATAACAACTACTTTAATTTTAAAAATACATACTATCACCAATTAAAAGGGACGGCCATGGGTACTCGGATGGCACCAAGTTACGCAAACATATTCATGGGTACAATTGAAACCAGTTTTCTATCTACAGAACCGTTGAAACCTCCTGTGTGGAAAAGATTCATTGACGACATCTTTATGATCTGGCCACACAGTAGCGACTCCCTCTGAAAATTCCTTGACAGACTGAACAATCATTCATCACTTAGATTCACCCACAACATATCCTTACATAAAATAACTTTCCTTGACGTCGACATCACCGTTAATCACAACAACCAAATAAACACTGGCGTACATTTCAAGCCCACAAACAAATTAGAATATCTTGATTACTATAGTTGTCATCCATCACACATAAAAAAATCCATTCCATACTCACTTTCACTCCACGGCCATCGAATCTGCAATACCCATACCTCACTTAACCACTACCATAACAAAATACACGAAGGTCTCCGCAATAGAAACTACCCCCAAGCATTCCTACAAAAACATATAAATGACAGACCAAGATTTCATAACCCACAGAACAAACACAAGAACTCATCAGATCACCCAAGATTAATCACCACATATTTCCACGGTAGCCATAAACTTACACAACTTATCAAAGACTTCATACCTATACTCCGACAACACAATGACACAAAAAACCTACTCCCCTTAAATCCACAAATTTGCTACAGACAAAACCCAAACTTAAAGTCATCACTCACAAAAACAAGACCCACACAATCACTCCACCAATCAATAACTTCACCTGGAACAACCCCATGTCAACAACCTCGCTGCAAAACCTGTCCCCTGATCAAACCAGACACACAAATTAACACACATCACACATCGAATACATACAAAGCACAACCTAACTCCTCGTGCAAAACAGCGAACTGTATATACCTGCTAGAATGTCGACTCTGCCCCGCATTCTATGTAGGTGAAACAAGAAACGCTCTCCACATCCGCATGAACAATCACCGACACACAACAGACTCAGTACAAAATAACACTCTACCTATCCCGACACACGCCCGATCTCATAATCAAACCTTCAATAACTGCTTCACCGTTCGCGTCATTAAATCGTTTCACCCTCCACTAACTGACATTGACCTTAGGACCTGGGAGTCGTCCTACATCTGGTCACTTGGTGCCCACTACAACCATGGACTGAACAGAAAACACTAACTGACAGACAAACTAAACCCTCTCATCACTTCCATCACGCTCTTCCACACATACCCTGAATACCCCACCAACCACAGAAAACTCTCTGTCCCTTTCAGGGAACACATATACCAGAATTGGGATGGCATGAGAAAAATTTATGGTGGTGATTGTTGGCACTTGAAGGGCTTGTACTTGTCCACAAAATTTTTAAAATTTTATAATTTTATTATTTGATAAAAAATTTGTGGACCAATACAAACAGGTTAGGTTAGTTCAGAAAAATATTGTCTTTTTTTTATTTTTTTTATTTCTTTTCCTGTTTTTATTACTATGGTATATTTTTCTTTTTTAATTCTTGACTGATGACGGCCCACTAAGGGCCGAAATATATTTCAAGCTAAAAAATTTTTTTTTATTTATTAATTATATTTAAAGTAATATATGTTTAATTACAAATCAATGATAAAATAGTATATGAATTCTAGGTAAAAGAAATACAAATTGTTAAGTTAATATTTTATATGTATATTATTAAAATATTGACCATTCTGACAAAGAAAATATATATGTCCTACTGAGAGGACAAGATAATTTAAATCAAGAAATGGTAATGAGGGAGTATGTGGAGTCATGAAATTGCTGATTATAGCAATAAGTAATTGCGCACGACTTGTGGCAAGGCACGTAGCCTCGCCAGTTCTCTTCCCGACATTGTATAGTATTGACGTGTTTTCTTGTGTGGTCTTAGCCACTTGATTATATCGGACTACTAACAGCTAACCTGTGTTTCACTCAGTTAACACCAACCTGCCAAAGTAGTGACCCCGAACGTCGATTTCTGGACAGTGCGTTTTATGGCTGTTTTGCCAAAAGTACCTAAGTATCTAGCTGCTGAATCTTCATTCAGTAAAATATAAATCAATGCTTGATAACAGAACTATTGAAATGTTAGAGGCTTTAATGATTATTTAGAATAATTTGTTTGTTTTTTAGCTTTTAAAGAAAATTGAGTGTCAGTAACGACCATCCTGACAAAGAAAACATAAATGTCATACTGAGTGGACAAGATAACGTTGTGCCGTTCAGGGTCAAGGTCATTGTACTGCCAGAAGGACAAGTCAAATTTTCATACAAAATACGTACTGCAAGCAGGACAACATATTGATTTTGTCAGGACGTTTCGCACAAAAAACCCATCCTTCCAGAAGAGCTACAAATAAATATCCAAATACGCTACAAATAAATTTAAATATCTGCCTAACTTTGCCCGTTCAATTAGTCTTACTAAACAACCAATCAACCCAAATTTTGGATTTATTTACGTATATAACATGTGTTATTATTTTACTCTAATTAATGATTCTTTCGCTAAACTCATAAACTAAACATGAAAATCAGAGGTGCGATTGTGTAAGAAAATAGTCATGAAATCGTATTCATTTGATAGCTTAAAACTAATCATTTCACTTGTCAAACGGCCAATTCGAATTGTCTATGGTATTCATAGATGCTTTACGATTTGTATTGTTATTTTAGACAATGAGTGAATGATTTGTTAAGATTGACAGATAATTCGAATTGTCTAAGATTTTGTTAGTTCATCGCTAATGTCAAATGATCGCGGCGACTTGTTGTCTATGACAATCGTTTAACGGTAAGTGTTTTTGATTATTTTGGAATAAAATTAGGTAAAACAATTTTTATTCTACCATTAAAATCAATAAATGATGTTCAATTAATTAAAATTGTGGAGCTTTTTAGTCAAAACCCTTGGCTTTGGCACATAAATAAGAATTGTTTTTTATATGAACACAGTTTGGGGTTATATTTTTGTAGGAAAGATATTATGAAAAGGTTTAGGGCAGTTCGGCCACAGATTAAAATATTTTTTCTTACTTTTTAGGGTTCCGTACCCAAAGGGTAACCAACGGGACCCTATTACTTAGACTCCGCTGTCCGTCTGTCTGTCCGTCTGTCAACAGGCTGTATCTCATGAACCGTGATAGTAAGACAGTTGAAATTTTCACAGATGATGTATTTCTGTTGCCGCTATAACAACAAATACTAAAAAACAGAATAAAATAAATATTTAAGGGGGCTCCCATACAACAGACATGTTTTTTCGCTGTTTTTATATATAATGGTACGGAACCCTTCGTGCGCGAGTCCGACTCGCACTTGGCCGGTTTTTGTATTTTGGTTCGGTTGCTATTTCGTCATACTAATATAATAAAGAAACATACTATAAAATAAAACACCGACCGATTCAAAAATATTTTGCAGTTGCAGTTGACTTGACACTTGAATTGATTCGAAACTATGACGCGTTATTATAACAACAAAACTCGGACGAGGACAAATAATACGATAAGATATAGCGCTGTCTCTTTCAGACATCACATCTAGTAAAAAAAGTAATCCCGTGTCAAGCTCTTCAACTACATATACTGTTGAGTAGTAGTAAACTTATGCCACCACCTGGGGTCGAGCAGCTGAAACTCGGTTTTCCTTCAATTGTTGCGTTTGGTTATACGAGTTGCATGGAGATAAGTTTCGATTGAATTCTATGTTTTAAATTATAAAAATTAATTTTTGTGGTGGATTTAAAAAATGTAATCAAAAAGATCTATTATTTTTGTGTTTGACATAATTTTAAAGTAAATAAATTATCAAATTTCATTTTACGTAGGTAGTACACAATAAAACGCAATTTCATTTCGCATTTTTTAAACCATCGGTCATTTCTAAACCTTCGGTTACTTTTCGGTCTTCATTTTATGGACAGTTTTACACAATTCGAATTTGCCCTACACGATCCTTGATAATGGTATAGATTTATCATCTATGACCAACCTTACACAATCGCACCTCTTTACATTACCAGAATACGGACGCCTCACAGAATAAGGTTGCGGGAAGCGCGCGGGGCGACTCGCTTGCAAGTGCGCCGCGCAGCAGGAATAAGACGGCTATAGTTTTTTCCAAATACAGACTGTTCACAGGTATTTTACCTCTGACAGCTGTTCTATGTCCAATACTTAAGAAACATTTTCGATCAGCCTAGAGGTAAAATAACTGTGAACGATCTGTACCTATCGCGGCCGCGGCCGCTAACTCAATGATTCCCTTAAGGAGTTCTATGGTGGTGAAGCCAGGATGGAAGGTCAGGTGGGTATTCTGATAATTCCCAAGAAATGCCCGACAATCAGCACCCTACCAAAGTGATTGCCGCAATCTCGAGGTAAGTGCTCTCATTCGTTAAAGAGTTCTATGGTAATGACTTAATAAGACCAGGATCGAAGGTCAGGTGGAAGATTGACAATTTCCAAGTAATACTCTGCGATCAACATCGTAGTACAAAGCGATTTCCTTAATATAAAGTGGTACGCTGTTACTTTCTGAGGCGTTCCACTGCCTATCTCTGAAAACTTTCATCAGATCATGGTCAATCTTAAAATGGGACCTACCTCAAAGGAAATTTTTCCAAACAAAAAAAGAATCATTCAATTCAGTTCAGAATTGACGGAGATAAGGAATAACATACCCAAAAAAAATACAGTCGAATTGAGATCCTCCTCTTTTTTTCAAGTCGGTTAAAAAAAAAGTATTTACTAAAAGCTAAATACTATAAAGTCGTTGAAAAACTAAATCGTGAAAGATTTAGATTTAGATTTAGATTTATTTATTAATAACAAATATAGTTACATGTCAAGGAATATAATGCAAAGTTATACTTAAAGTATAATTATTTTTAAAATTAACTATAAAATTATAGAATAATAATATTCTTAGTCAAAAATAATAATAATAATAATTGAAAAAACAATAAATTGTATTATGATTAAATAATGTCAAAAAGATTAATATTGTATGTAGGTACAATTAGGTACCACATCTGTCCATAAACTCCTTGACCGTGTAAGGCGCAAACTCGACTAGCAGTTTTTTAAGCTTGCTTTTAAAACTAGTGAGTGATGGTGCGTTCGTTATCTCAGTAGGCAGCGAGTTGTACACATTTATACCGAAAACGCGGGTACATTTGTGAGTTTTCTCGAGTCGATGGACACGAGAAACAAGTTTGTTGGCGTCCCTTGTCGTATATTTGTGGATGTCTTTGCGACGCCGAAATTGTCCTAGATTTTTATGGACATAAATGCAAGCTTGATATATAACCATTGCAGGCAGTGTCATCACTTTCTGGTCAGTAAAAATGGGTTTCGCCGTGACGGACTGATCGTAGACTTGTACAATTGTACGCACAGCTCGCTTTTGCATGACAAAGGCCCTTTCCCAATCAGCCGCTTGAAGCCAAAACTCAAGCCTACCATCGCAATTTGTTTTTTTTGTGATGGCAACTGTGCGAGTAGGACACAGGCATCGACTGTGTGTTGTCCCGCTCGGCACGTTTTCTCTAGTTGGTTATGTCATAATAAAATAACTTTTAACTGTATGAAATAGAGTCTATTTTTCTACGCGTAACATCCTTCAGTGCTCAATCCAGTTTACGTATACATCCATGAGCATTCTACACTACTATGGTTGTCCTTGTCACACCATACGCAACGCTTAATCTTTTCTTTATTGTCGATTCCGGCAACTAAACAAGACGATGAAGGCTCTTTTATGTCTTGCTTTTGCTTATTGAAAGTGTTTTGGGCTATTTGAATGCGCTGTGAACTCTCAACTTCTGTTTTTAAGAAGTGCATTAATTTTGGCAGCATTTGTTCAGGTCCCTCCTTAGCTTTGGCTTTTTCCCTTTCCCATATTTGCAACATTTCCGTAGGAAGGGCTGACTCCACTAATGGCAAAATGAAGGCCTCGTACTTTTTTACACCCAACGATTCGAGAGCCCGGAGATTGACATTGAGTTTGTCATATAGTTCTAAGAGATCATGTTTATTCTCGAGCACCAAGGTCAAGAGCTCCCTCACGTACACCTCTATCAATAATTCCTCTCGAGCATACCTCTGTTTCAATTCTTCAATACAGCTTTTGTAGGACGCACCATCTTGTGGATAGCTTTCCACTAGGGTATAAACTTCCGTGTTGTGCTCCATACATTGTAGTAAATACTGAATCTTGTCATCTTCATCAATGTTGGGGTCTTCATGTATTTTTTTAAACTGGCCCCAAAAACTAAGCCATTTTTTGACTGAACCATCAAACTTACGGAACTCTAATTTTGGTAGAACAAAGTTCCTTCTTTTTGCCTGACCGTTTGATGATCTTTTTTCTATGACTAATTCGTATTTCGTTTCTAGATACAGCCACTTACTTCTATATTCTTCTGCGGTAAGCATCTCATCTTCGAACGTTTTTTCTTGGAAGTCTTTGCTTTCCAAGATACAATTTTTTATAATGGCGTCCAAATTTTCTAATTTTGAAGCTTGCTCTTTAAACTTTTTATACTCATGCTTCAAATCAATTTCTTCAGCCATTTCTGTTTTTAAAATACTCTCTAGTTTGTTGGCCGTCTGGGTAAATAGTCTTCTTGTTACCTTACGTTCTTTCAAAGCGGAGTCCATTTTTACGTTTTTAGAGGACAACGCTTAGTACTTGAAGGTTGCAGATAGTCACGTTTTTAATAGTCACGGTCGCCAGTTGTTAAATTTTAGACTTATTTACGGTTTTTGGAGTCTCTTTCGTTTCATATTTAATTATTTTCCAGTAAATAAAATAAGACAGACACCATCTTTTGGTTTACCATAGAGCAACTCTTTATTAATCATCAGTGTCAGTGTTTGAATTCAGAACAGATACGTAGGGTGAAACAGTCGTTAAAGGTCTGGTTGTGGAGTCGCGTGTGTGTAGGTATGGGAAGAATGTTGTTTGGTATGCGATCTGCTGTGTGTCGGTGTTGGTTCATTCGTTTGTGTATTGGGTTCTTGGTTTTTCAAGGCCCTTGAACGGTGTTTTATAAAAATATTTTATTATAAATATACTTTTATAAATACATAAATTTACACATATATAACTATAAAAAAGATAATTTTGGATGAAATGTTAATCAAAGGATATTTTTCAAAATGTTTGTCTTACTTGAATTATGTTTCAAGTTTATCTTTCTTATCTCGTAATGTACCCTAATAATATTAAGATTATCCAAAGCGATGGATTTAGCTATAAAACTGGAACCCAATTATTGAAATTATCAGTCTAAGAGTCGATTTGCTGGAGTTTTCAAAGAAAAATGGCGCAAAACTATTCCTTTTATGTCGTGAAGGCAAATTATACCTAATTGCGATCGTCCTGGCGTCGCTATTTCCTTGCTGTTGCTGTAATGAGCAACTTGTTCAAAAGGATACGGGTCATGGATGACTTAGTCAATGTGACATTAATTTATGCCAAATTCATACTGAAGACTCGGTAGGTGCTCTTTGTTAAGGTCACTTGTCGCTTTTTGTGAAATTCGTAAATTATTTTTCAATGCAAGTGCTCGTAAAGGCCCACTTTTTATGCATCAAAACCGAACAGAAAGTCGATTATTTTGCCCTAGGGCTTTATTAATATTTTTTTTATTTATTTACAATGGTTGGCTAACCTGCAGCCTTTCCTGTATACCATAAATGTTATACTTTTTTTCCACTGTTTAACGGCTCTGGATACAGTCCTTTTGAGCCAATTATAATTTAATTATAATGAGTGAATCACTATGGGGAGTCAAAATTTCATTTTATGAATTTTACAAAAATCGTTATTGGTTCATGATGCTGATCACTTACCAAGGCTCAAGTATGAATTTGGATGATGTTTACAAATTCACCTTGTATATATATTGCTACATAAATTAAATAAACCTTTAATTTAGTTCATGTACATTTATTATTTTATTACGTATATTTTTATTAGATTAAATTTGACGTGTAAAAAGTGTATTATGTATACCTATTTTGCAAAATAAACTATTTGAATTTGAATTGAATACAATTCCTATTAAGTATAGGCAGTACGGGAGCAAAAACATTTTTTTTTCTAATTTCACTTGATGAGGCAATAAAAATTGTTCCTGATCACTAACCGAGTCTCCAGTATGAATTCGGGCGGTTGATTAAATTTCACCTGATAAGTATAATAAAAATAAAATGCTGTTCATTAGTAATTTCATAACTTGAGAACGGTTGGACCGATTTAGCTATTTTAGTTTTTTTTTTATGTTCTTAGTAGTCCGAATAAGGTTTAAAGTATTATAATGTAACATTATAAAATCGGTCCATCAGTACAAAACCGCTTTTGTTGTTGTAATTAACTTATGTATAAAAAAATGTTTATAGCACACCGTGCGTAAAATGACCACTTTACGCACACTGTGCGTCGGCATTTTCCGCACTTGTGCTATAAAAAATTACACGAAACTCGTGCGAGAAACTTTTTCTCGACTCGTGTGATTGCAGCACTCGCCTTCGGCTCGTGCCGCAAACTCACACTCGTCAGAAAACGTTTCATCGCTCTCGTATCTTAATGTACTATTATTTACGAAAAAAATCACAAGCAATTTTAATTGTAAAATTAAGGGTTTGCTGGTACAAATCTCTTTCAGAGATAAGCTCGCCTTTTGCTTAAACTGTAAGATTACTGATACTTTTAATTTGTTTTATTCTTGTGCGCAAAAAAGGATTTTGAATTGAATTGCATTGAAATGTAATTAACTAATTACCGTAATTTGGAGTACACAAATAATTTTTCAAAAGATATTAAGTATCCCGGTATAAGATCAGCATTGCTTATTTTTATGGAGCCATAATTATTTGATTTAATATATTTATTTGAGGGTTGCCAGATGGTCCTGACATTTCTTATGATTATAGAATTAAATGAGACTTGACGATAATTTATGATTTATATAAAAACGGCTCACCTCAGTACGTGTTATGATCGAAAAAGCCGACCAGTTTCAGCAGATTTAGACTACCTTCATCTAGGCGAGTGAAGACGTTTACGCGACGACGTTACGCCTCATACTCAGACAGTGTGACGTATTTGTTGTAAACGTCTTCACTCGCCCAGATGAAGGCAGTCTAAATCTGCTGAAACTGGTCGGCTTTCCCGATCATAACACGTATTGAGGTGAGCCGTTTTTGTATAAATCATTTCATATGATGTCCAGAGTCCCGACAAAATACAAATTGTCCCGACAAATAACAAATAACAACGGTCGGCGGGCAAAAAAATATTTTGTTGTAATTACTTTAATTTTAATAATAAAAAACAAGTTTTTGATTCGTAATATTTATTTGTCCCGACCATAATCCCAAAATCCTGACTTTTTGAAAATTTGCTCAGATATTTTGGTTTTCCCATCTCGTAACACCACTGGTAACTCAAAACGCTCGTATCTCGGATATTTGTAGTTGATATTTACCTGATATGAATATTTCATTCGATAACTCCACGTTCATGCTCACAGACTACCTCCAGTGGTCTATGTTTATGATCGTATTACTTACAATATAATGCAATATAACAGGCTTTCAGGTAAAATATCTTTACCTATTTAATTTATTTTCGGTTGTTTTCTGAACAAAATTCAATTGCTGCGGTGGTGAATTATATTCAGTGGCCCATAATGTATTCCCGAACGTCGAAAATGTAGCTCTTTCGATAGAGCTTTGGAAATTGCGGTGTAACAGTTTTCGTTGGTGCAAAAACCGATATAAATTCAACCTTTATTTGCGTTGTTACACTTTGGCTATAAAAACAATTGGGTGTGGACAGTCACACTGGCGAAGTTTTAATTTAAATTTCCGAGGTTTTTTCTATCTTTTCACTATCAATTTTTTTCTATCTAACTATTAGTTAGCAGATCTAGATTAAGATGTAACTAACATAAATAAACCTTTAACTTAGTTCATGTACATTTATTATTTGACTTCATCACGAGACTCAACAACCATAGCACATTAAAATTCACTCATATCATTTCACCACACCAAATCACATTTCTGGACGTCGACCTCACCCTCAGCAACGAAAACAAAATCATTACATCTGTCCATTTCAAACCAACGAATAAATTACAATACTTACATTACAACAGCTGCCATCCCGCTCACATTAAACAATCCATCCCATATGCACTCTCGCTCCGTGGTCGTCGTATATGCAACACCGAAAAAACACTCAACTCCTTTCAAAACAAAATTCACACAGGACTACTAAAACGAAATTAACCAGACAACTTCCTACGAAAACACATTTACCACAGACCGAGATACCATAACAACAACACTAAACACAAAAACTACACAAACCAATTAAAACTTACCACCACATATTTCGATGGTAGTCATAAACTTAAAAGCCTCATCCAAGATAGTCTCACCATCCTCAACCAAAACGATGAAACGAAAGATTTGCTACCACAGAACCCACCAATCTGCTACAGACAAAACAAAACAAATCCTAAACAAAACAAAAGCTATTCTACAAAACACCAACACCACAAGCACAGGCACAACACCATGTCGGCGGCCACGATACAAAACCTGCTCTATCATCAACACAAACCCACTCATAAACACTCACCACACATAAAAACCTCTACATGCACAAACAAACACAACATGCAAGACAAGCAACTGCATCTACCTCTTAGAATGCCGACATTGCCCGGCCTTCTATGTAGGTGAGACCAAAAACGCACTCCACATACGCATCAACCAACATCGCCACACATGTGACTCTATGAACAACAACACTCTACCAATACCAACCCACACACGCACTCACAATTCGCCTTTCAACCATTGTTTCACAGTTCGCATCATTAAGTCATTTCACCCGGCACTCACAGATATTCAGCTTCGCACGTGGGAATCCTCATTCATCTGGTCGCTTGGTGCCCACTTTGGACCAGGCCTTAACAAACAACACTAAAACACAAAAAAAAAAATTGTCTTTTATTTATAAAGAAAAGCCGAATGGTAACATTATATTTTATTATATTATTTGATTACATATATTTCCATAAGAATAAATTTGACTCGTAAAAATTTATTATTTATACCTAACAAAATAAACTATTTGAATTTGAATTTGAATGTTTATGATCCCTGATAGAAAAAACCTTAGGAATTTAACCAAAGTTACTCAGCGTGACTGTACTTTATAATAGTTTGAAATTTGTCTAATTCAATCAAACTTGTAATTTTAGTAAACAAAGCGCCATATCAAATGGCATTGTCTATGAATAGACGAACTTACTAGTGACGGGGTAGTAATCTTCTTTGTGTGAAAGTGATCTTAAGCAGCCTCATTGGTTTTATCATACTACTTTTAATAGGTCTTTACCTATGAAATTGCCGAAATTTCCTTACAGATTCATGACCTCATAATTCCTGTAATTCAATAGCTATTTCAATTATTCGTTTTTTGTTTAAAAGTTCATTTCAAGGTTTTACGTCTACGTATTAAATTTTGTTTTTATTGTAAGTTTAATTATAAAAATTAAATCTTCAAAAACAGTTCGTCCTAAATGCCATCCATTTCCATGATAAGATCCGTAATAATTTTTCAAAGCTGACACTGAAGCTGACACAAAAATTAAATTAATGTTGCTGTTATCTTAATATTGTCTCATTCATAGACATAAGAAATCAAATGCAAAAATGTTAGTACTGAAAATTGAGTTTCCTTCAAATTCTCTATAGAAAACAGCAATTTCATATGTAAATACCTAATACTTCTCTTAAATGAGATGTTTAAAAATGATGAAAAAAATATATACTGCTATTTAAAGTATAAGACTTTTTTTTCCAAAATTTATATATCTATATATATATTTTATTATTTTATATTAAATTTTGTTTGTTTAAAATATTGTTCAAAGTCAGGCTGTTTTTAGACTTAAATTAAGTCAAATTGGTTATTTCTTTGAAACCACAAATGGTATTTGTATTGTTCTTGCACTAAAATACCAAAAAATGGGTTCTAAAAGTCAAATTTAAAGAACTGAGCCCTTATACGATGATCACTTCTTCTTAGCTGGTAGACTTTGCCACCCATCTTTGAAAACCAGTCCCTCTATTAGGTATGTTTAATTGCCAACTGGACTGTATATCAGTTTGGATATCATCCAAAACATAGCCAAAAACCGAAATTTCAAAATTGCCTTTAATGGGTATTGAACTATTTAGGAATTGTGTCGTCACTTCAAGTGTGAACAAGTCCTTAGACAATCGGACTTCGATAGTATATCTATGATAGACACCCAGTCCAGTTGGTAACTAAAGATACATAGTAGGTCCTCAGTTGAGGAAATCTGATTTCTAACCGGTAAATGCAGTTAATCAACAGCAGACTTCGTCTTTAATTAGTTCAGGACAGCTATTTCCAGGCTTTGTTCTACCTGAATACATCGATTGTGTCAACGATAGGTCCGACTGCATTGTTAGGGTTAGGACCGTAATAAGAGATATTCTCGTGTCTTTCTTTATGTATTTGATGTAGTTTTTTATTACAAATTTAGAAAGAAACATGTATTAATAGTATGTTGATCGCAATAAACAATGAAAGGCGTTTTTTCTTGGAAACGCGGATTTCGTATATTTAGCTCGATTTGCAGCCCAAACTGGCTCAAAAAATTCTAGAAAAAAACTACCTACATACCTAATTAATCATATTATCTTCATGAACGCTTCACGAATTTTGAATTTTCAAGTTTTTGAAAGTTTAAAATCTTGACTAAAAAGAAAATACAATTTAATTCTGCTATACTAATTTGGTCAGAAGACGGAATATGCGGTTGAAATTAATCCTTCACACAAAAAAAATGGGAAATATATTTTCTGTCACCAAAAACTATCATCAACTTGTATCCTTCCCCAAAAAATATTTTCAATCTCAGATAAACCAAAAGTGTCTCCAGATATTAATTAATTATCAAACTTATGTAAATTTGTATCTAAAATAAAATGGATTATCAATAATATTTATTCATCCCTTGAGTAAAAACTTTGTTCTCAAAACAATAGGTTTATCTCAAAATAATGGCTTCGTACTCGGAATAGTAGATGTTGTCTATGACCGCCATATATAACCTTCGTAGTAATATTTTATGACAACCCAGGACTACTTTGGCCTAGGCCAAATTGGTTTGTCCTAAAATCGTCTGAGGCCGGTAACATTTACAATTTGTTTTTCAAGTATTTATTTAAAAAAGGCTGATTGTAATTTTCAATTGATTTTATGATTAGTTACAAGTACAAACCTATTATAATAAATACAAAGCTTTTTATTTGATACTTATTAATCGCAAAATTTAAAGGTGGTAGAGCTGATGCCAGGCTCGACTGTGTCTCTCGAAGTAATCCGAGAAGAGTAAGAGGACAGCTCACAGGCAAAAAACCAGGAGGTCCACCATGCCTGGGACCGATGGATGGCGGTATATCCATCCCTTATAGCCGGGCCTTATATGGAACAGACTGGTGACGGGCAGCGGCGTCACCGGTGCGAGGGTTCCGGCACCGCGCTCACCAACCCGACTGCCCAGCGTGTGTGAGTATGGGCAATTCTTCCAGGATGACAACCGGGAGTGGCTAAGTCCTGGAAAGGCTTATGTCCAGCAGTGGACGAACCAGGCTGATGGATGATGATGGATGGAATGTATCGTAATGATAAATACATTATTTATTAAGGAATTGTTTTTATATTGTTTGGTGACTACATTTTGGTGACAAATATACTTACTATTTTCGTTACATTAGATCAATAAGAAATTCAAAACCGATTAAATTGGCGATAGTCTCTTCAACGGAAAGAGATAGAGACATGTAAAATGTTATATTGATATTTATGTAAAATTTTGGCCGTTCAATTAACTTGTAATTAAATTTTTTTTCAGGGGGGGGGGCTTGATGCAGGATGATGGGGCCGAAAAAAAACGTTTTTTTTTATCCTAGTGTCATTGTCTGAAACTCATTGAGTAGAGTATAAATATATTTTTATTTTGTTTCATCTAAAATAAAGAAATGGGGGGCTATTAAAGTTATCATTTTTAGACCGTTTTTGTAACGGGGTCTATCTCAAAGACCAAAGTAGCTAGGAATTTGTGATTTCTGTTTATTATGTACCATGTACCATATTTAAACATGGCTGGTTTTTTTAGGAGGTCAATGCTCAAGGCCAGCACTGATTTATTATACAAGCAGAATATTTAATTGATTTTTTTTCCGAAAGCTTTTTTATTTTTTTCTCTTTATCAATTTTCCCACCAGAATGCGAGAAAATACAAAAAATTTACGAATTTTAAATTAAAAAAAAACTAACAACTGTTGCCCAACATATTTTGAGCTCATACAATCATATAATTATAATTTTTAACATAAAATTATGTAAGTAATAAATAAAAAAACCATTGTGCCGTTTTCGACCCAAGATGCATTTAAGGGTTAAATGTTAAAGTGGAGTTTGAATATGATTAACCTACTTATATATTTTTATTAAATGTGCTGAATACACTCGTAAAATACACTCGTAAAATCTGATCAGAGAGGTGTAAAAATGAGTATTATTGGAAACGCAATATCGAACTCCAATATCAGCTAAAGACGGCCTAAAGGTACATATAAACTGACTGGCGTAAGCATGTCATATACTCACACCCTCACCGAATGCTCAAAATTCAAATTCAAAATTCAAATAGTTTATTTTGCAAAGTAGGTATATATATATATATAATACACGTTTCACAAGTCAAAATTTAATCTTTTAAAAAATATGCAATAAAATATTAAATGTACATGAACTAGAACTAAATTAAAGGTTTATTTAATTTATATACGATTAAAATGATAGGTAAAATATATTATATTATACAAGGTGAAATCCAATCAACCGCCTGAACCCATACTGGAGACCCGGCCAGGGACCAAGAACAAGGTTCAATGATCACCAACCGAGCCCCCAGCACGAATCCAGGCGGCCGACCAAATCTCATCCTTATATCCACATACCAATAGGTTGCATATGTAAATACATGCCTACCTCCGCCCATTCGATTAGTCTTGCTAAGAAGAAGGGCAAGAAACTTAGCAAGATCATGCCTTTTTTTTTAACATAAAGCTTGTACTATACAAATGACTTATATCTACTTGAACTAAGGGATAAGAAAATACAAATTATGTGTGACGAATCACAGTGGCTAACCTTTTATGTTATACCTGCAAACATGGTAAATTTCTGTTTGCATGTTTGTACAATCAACAAATTTGAGCAAAACAGTGAACTTAAACAAGAACCTAATTTTGCACCAAACTGCCATGTTTCACCGCCCTGTGAAAGCGGTTTCGCAGCCGGATTGTGAAAAGCCCGCTTTTTTCTAATTAATCGAAATAGTACACTCAAATTCAAAATTCACTCATTAGTTATTCAACAAAACATTATTACCTATGTATTGTGTATGTTGCCATCGCAAAGTTTCCATTGGTTTCTGTAAATAAGAATTTCAAAAATCTTGAACTGAAAAAATAAAGGTTCCTTTTGTACCTTTTAGGTACTACGGAATCCTTAATAATATAAATATAGTGTGCCTAACCTCAGGAGCGCTACAAAACTCGCAATACATACAAAACGCTTTTACCTGTATATACGTTACTACTACAACCATATACGGACCAACGGACTTCGTAACATATATAGAATATCTGTAGCAAATTTCAACACGTTTATTTGAACAATAATTTATTTTTGTTTACTCGACGGCGTAATATGTAAATATATTTATGTACCTATGAATGAATAACAAAATTAAGTGTCAGGAAAACGTCGCGACTGCTCCTGATGTTAGCAAAAAATATTGTACATTTCTAAGAACTATCGTAATATGTTTTATTTATTTTTTTCACATTTTTCCACCTACAAAGCTGTTATACTAATCTGGTTGTATTAGAACCTGCAGAATTTAATTCACGTGCTTTAAACATTACTTAGTTTAAGTAATGAGTTAAAAACAACTTTGGGCTCCCTAGAACTCAAAGGGCCTGCCTCCCAGCGAGCCAAAAAATTACAACTGTGAGCATTGAGAAAGTTTTAATGGGCACCAACTTTTGTTTACCTTTGTTTCATGACGACGTTAATGCCCAGATTTTTATAAGTTTTTAGAACTGGCCAGTTGGAAACATTGCCAATGAAAGATCATTTAAATTTTGAATATAGAACTCTTTGGTAACGTGATGAGTGATGAGGTATTTTATTCATACATCATATAGTCCTGACCTGGCACCCTATGACGTTGATTTATTCCCGAGAATAAAAAGATAGACTTCGAGGTATTCGCTTTTCGAGCCCTAAAGATGCAGTGAATGCGTTCAAAAATGTCCTAGAAGAGACCCCTAAAGAAGAATGGGCCCACTGTTTCTCTCAGTGGTTCCATCGAATGCGAAGATGTATAGAGAGAACGGAGACTACTTCGAAAAACAATCAAATTTAATGCAAGAATTAGTACCTTTTTACTTTCAACCGTTTTTGATTTTCTAAGCACTTTCAGTGTCACCCTCAATGAGGTTTTATTAAAATAAAATATTTGAATTTAATGTTTCCTAGTAACTCCTTTATAGAGCCTTAAACGACCGGGTTTCAGTAGACAAAATAAAAGCTACTCTATTTTTCGACTATTTATTTGTAGGTAGCCGGAAAAACAGCATTGCTAGATCCTTGCCCAGTACTTAATGGAATGAAAGAATGAAATGAAATAATTAAATGATTTAACTTTTAGAAGTAAGAATACCACGAAAACATTATTCTAACGTCAGTAAATTAAATTCTCACCAAAACTTAGTCCCATTCTCACCATAACGTATAGTTTGAGTGAGGGGGACGCCATGAAAATTTGCCGACCACTAGAAACACGCAGAAGGATCATTGTCAGATCGTGAAAAAGAAAAAAAAATCTTATTACTGCTCGGAAACTATACCTCCTATTATAATAAATTTAAGAACATAAATTATAGAAAAATTTACAAGAAATAATTTTGTCTTCAACTATTTACTCGTAGCTGACACTGTTTCTCTGGAAATCGCATAAAACCTTAATTGGACACACATTTAAGGGGAAGGAGCGGTGATTCACCTTGTGGAGGGGGATGGACAGTCATACATCTGAATGTCATAATGTCAAGGTATCTTATCATAACTACTGTTAAAGCTGTTGAACTTTTGCCTAATTCTCCATATATTGAAATCCAGAATGAACACAGTATATTGAAATTGCGTCAGAGTAGGATTGTGTCAATATGGGACGAAATGTTTGTTTTGGAGGTAAGGGGGGCATGATAACGTTAAAAAACGCTACTTTTTTATATTTTTTTATTTTATTGTTTGCACGGCAAGCCAAGGAAAAATGTATTCTGTAAAAATTTCAACTGGCTACCAATAACGGCTGACACTGTAGACCATTGTGAAAGACGGACAGACAGACAGCAGCCGCTTAGTACTTTGGTACCCTTCGAGAATACGTAACCCTAAAAAAGTATTATTTGTTTACGACTTTTTTACTATCCGTACATTATGTAAGGTATAATACAATGGTTCTGATTTTGTGCCGTCCATAGTAAAACATTAATATCGCGGAATAAAATGTACCTTGAATATAAAAGTGTATGAGTGTTGAGTGTTTCATCGAGATTTATTGATAGACAAATTTTGAGATTTTTAATATAACTAGATGTGCCGGCGGCTCTGCCCGCGTTGAATATAATTATTATATAAAAAAAGAAACTTGAAACACTTGAATCATAGAAAGGAGATGTTCGTGAGTGACGTTGGATGTAGGAGATAATCTCTGGAATTAATTAATTAATATAAAATCAATTTTCTGGAAGAACAATTTGATGTTTAATTTGCGTTTAAACTTGCGTTGTATGATGTTACGTTTTTGCAAAATCAAAACGGTATGAACGGCCGTTTAGACATGCCATACAGATCTGACGTTTCTGAAACGCGGAACATTTTGATGTTATAATTTTATAAATTAATTATTAAGCAATCAAGTATCCAAACCCATATTTTTATACCGTGTTTATCCAAGGAATCGGATTGCATAATTTTTTTCGTGATTTTGGCGTTCGTGTGAGCTATACGCGCTCACACAAGTGCGTAGAGCGCCATCTCACCCTTTCCCATGAATTTTATCCCTTTCTAGCTTTTCGACTTTATATAATATTTTAACACTACAGTAGGCGCGCCCTAATTGACTCCTATAACGGTCGCGCGGGGTACATCTGTAGCCCATTTTGAATGCAAATATTGTGGGTCATATTTAAGAAGAATGAAAAAGATTTTAATTTTATGAATATACATCTTTATTTTTATCGTTTAATAATAAAAAAATAAAAATCATGAATTTTTTAGGTAGTTTTTAACGAATCAACAGAAATTTTGGAAAAATCAACATGAGACGCAGACGCCGCCATGATTTCCTAAAAAGATATTAATAATAAGTATATTTGTTATAAAACAGTATTTAAAATGCAAAAATAACACTGAAATAAAGTACCCTTAAAATATTAGTACAATCTTTGCATAAATAATAGGGATTTATCACATTCCCTGAAAGGTCGCGCGGGCTACATACGCAGCCCATCCACTTTATTAGTCGTTCTGTTCTGAAGTCCGTGTGCTGAGGGTAACGACACGCTGCTGAGCGACGCGGGGGTCCATAGTCGAGGAATACACGGAAAAACAGCGCAGTAGTGTGACGCGTTTGAGAAAGAGGTACGAATAATATACCCTGGTCTACACCTGTAGCCCACGCGTCCACTCTAGTGTTAAGTATAAGACTTTTAGCGTCGAGACTTTGGGCCCGTGGGGTCCAGAGGCAAGAAAATTATTTAAGGAACTTTAATCGCGCCTGGGCAACGTCTCGGGTGACCAGAGGGCTGGCGCTTACTTTGGCCAGAGAATAAGTCTGGCCATCCAGAGGGGTAATGTAGCCAGCATTCTAGGCACCCTACCAAGAGACAGCGATCTGGATCCAGTTTTTTATTTGTAATACTCGTAGTTTTATTTTATTTATAGGATAGTTTTAAGTTGTTATTATGCTATGTAAGTTTTTGTGTTTAAATAAAGTTTACTTCAAGGTAAAAAGTATAAAAATAGGAAATATTAGGTAGGTATATATAGTAAAGGTATCCACCGTACCGCAGGTAGTCGGGAACGGCTCAATATTATACTTTAACTGGGTCATAAGGAACAGGAAATCAACTTTTACCCTTTTGTTTGAAATAGAGTAAAACTAGGAAACAATGTTTAACTTAGCCTGGCCATATTGTTTTCTGTAAATATAGATTCTGTAAATAAACTAGAATCTATTCACAGCCAGTGACCTAATTGGCATAGATTAAATTATTTTAAGGTGTGTTAATTCGAAAACCATTTCGAGATTTAGGTTTAAAAAGCCGTATTTTCGAAGTTTTGGTCTAAAAAACCTCATGATGATGAATATTTTTACGAAAAAGCTGCAACTTCCATTTGCCCTTGTGTGACGTCACTTGATTAATGGCTGTTTAGAACTGTGTCCTTTGCTATCAAGATAAATTTATAATAATTTGCTTCAGACTAATTTGATAGCTAGATGACAGATGAGTAGACAGACAGAGACAGACTACTTTTTTTACAAGCAATCACATATCAAAATCAGTATAATGTCTAAAATTCTCAAGTGACAAGGTCATCGGACAATTCTTTAAAAAATCATAAAATAATAATGGTCAATATATATAGCAAAATAATGAAAACCATGTCCTAAAATGACGTAAATTCTCCGAAAAAAATTAAAAATAAAATCTTTTAAAAATTAAGCTATGGGAATTCGTGTAAATATTTTAGCAAAAACAGTTTTACTCTAAAAAAAGGAAAATTTGAAAAAGAGAAAACTTATGAGATATTTTAAACTACGGGCTTACCGTAGGTAACCATATGTATCGAGTAACAACAGGCGACCAAAATGTGTAGAAAAAAAACTACATCAAAATAAACGGTTGGCTGTAGCATTTTTTACAGTTAGCAAAAATAATGTTTTTTTTTCTTAAAATCACCTCTATAAGTAACAATTAGGGCCCTTTTATATTCGATAGAAGGTGCAAAGGTGCAAAAAATAAGGTTTGCGCGTCCTATGTTTGTACTAACGTGAGTCAGCCTGATTTTATCGAAGATCGATTAATTTGCAAAAATCGATTCAGCATCGTTTTGCAAAACCAAAAAAAACAATAACAAAAACTACATTTCGTACAGTCAGCAAAAATAAAATGCTCCAGGTTGCGCGCAGCCAAATTTATTTATTTTGATGTAGTTTTTTTTTTCTAAACACAAACTTACCAATTGGTCCCATCTTGTTAATCGATACATAAAGTTACCGACTGTGCGCTCCTAGTCTATTTCATATGTATCTCAGGTACAGAATAATGACTGAACTCGCTCCACCCTTTACAGAAATGTTAAATATTCGCACAATGAGACAAAATACGAATACCTTCCCGCGGAAAATCCTTTCATGAAAGTCGCTAAAATCCCTTCATGGTAAAATTACCGTAATTTTCATCCGTAAGGTATTTCCGCATAGAATTATGAGGCAGCTGACTCGTGAAGAGTACATTTCAGCACATTAGAAGCAGATTCGGTATATTATCTCAAGCGTCACGTCTGTAGCTCTCACTGTTCTCTGCCAAACGTTGGGGACTATTTCGAAGGATATCATTTGGTGCTTTTTAGTGACGACTACCTTCGAGATTAAATCGTAAGTAAATTTAACCAGAGATTTAAAGATATTTTCCCTTTGTTATGATATGTTTCCCTCGATGCTTTTACCGCTTTTACTTCTTATTTTGCTCTTCAATCCCCGAGTGCTCTTATGTTTTTGTAAATCTCTTCCAACAAAATGTTCGCACACTTGACAACAAGATTTTTGTTTCACTACCCTCATTTACCTTAACTAAATTGAATGTACCTTTTACCCTTCGACCAAAATAAAATAAATGGACGGGCCACAGCGTACAGATTTTTGAAGTTTGTAAAGTGAGCGCCGGCTCTCACTTCATCTCAGTCGGTCTCTGTTAGAAGAGTGACAAGTACGCTTATTATTAAATGTCATCCAAATAACTGACGACAAAATGCCTTCTTGTGCATTTCCAAAGTGCGAAAAGCAAAATAAAGACTAACAATGAGGTATTGAAGTATAGTATATATCCAATTGCTTAGACTCGTTATGAGTAAGCAAATTGTAAAGACAAGGCCCGTCCATTCATTTTATTTTGATCGAAGCTTTTACCTATATAACTGTTCACCTTTTATTTATAACTCTTCTGTTTATATATAATTTTATGCGTTTTATTGCATCTATGCGTTTGCTACCGCAAGTAACTCACACTGGCTGTAACAGAATACCAGCGTTGTGTCGGGGTGTGCATAAATATAGTTTTTATAGATATGTATCATCTCGACACAGCAACATGCTGAGTTGCAGCCCATTTGGTGGTGGTGAAGACACTAGATTAATTTATGTTACCTTTTATTTGTTTAATGTTTGTCCTAATGCATTTTAATTAATTATATTAGCATTTGTTTATTTATGTGTGTTGCTATCTTGTGTTTTTTATTTTCCATCAAATAAATGTCTTTCTTTCTTTCTTTCTTTCTTTTGTTTCTCTTTAATTAGTACTCGTACACTTAAAAATAACTAATAGCCCCAAACTGTGAACTCGCGGACTCCCAAACCTAAGCTCGGCAACCCGTTGACCGATTTGCCTCATTTACATACATATACATACATTCAAACAAACATACATACACACATACACACTCTCACATACACACATTATTGTTGCAATTAGTATACATAAATTGCTTGTCATGAAGTTCTCATATGAGCACGAATAATCTATATGCCGATGCCGTGGCAAATCGAAGAATCCGGAAAATTTCATTGAATGATACCGAAGGTCTTTCGATACCATTTAATAAATATTTACAAGTAAATTATTTTGAAATATATAAATCGCTGAAGAACCAAAATTTATCCTTCTTTATCTTGGCTCTTTTCACACTTCGAAAGAAAATACATCCTCTTAAGAGCGGTTTCGCAGCCGGAATGTGAAACACCAGCCTTTTTATAATTAATCAAAACAGAACACTTAAATTCAAAATTGCACACACATATTGAGTAAATTTTGAATTTAAGGCTCCAGTCCCCTAAAAATCAGTATTCTTGCAGAATTATCAGAAAAGAAAGATTTTATTTTAGTTAGTAGGAAAGCAATAAATAAAATACATTTTACGTTAATTTATAGTGTGGAATTTGAAGATTTCAAAACTTATTTTTTCATTTACTTTAATGCTACTTTTAATAGGTTTTTTAGGCTTTAAACATACCTTTATTTATGTTCTACGCGTTGAGAGTCTCATTCATGCACACGTCACGTAAAAATTATGACAAAAACAAGAAATTTACTCAGGTAACATTTATTCCCATATCTTCAACAATAATCTTACCTGGTTACTTTTTTGGATAATACTTTAGTTTTCTTATTTCGAGTGCTTTAAGTAGTTGTTATTTTATGAATTCAACCACTGATAAAATATTTTTTTTCTACTAGAAAACTATCGTTTAGCGTAGTCAAATTTAAAACACGTAGAATAGAACTATTAATAAGTGAAATAACAAAAAACGGTATTTAAAAAAATATTTTTAGAACATTTATCAAATCGAAACTTATCGAGAGTTTAAAACACAAAACGCGTCGATATTACCCTTAGTTTCGCTGGGACATCGCAGCGTTCAGACGTGTGTTGTGTAGCTCGACGTCATTTTACCTCCCGCTCGCACGGTTGCTCCCTTTCCCTCGCGTAGATTCTTATGGAGAGGCGAACTGTATCATTAAAGTTGCTCTACTTGAATATCGCACTTATCATTTAATAAGTAAACAACTATGGATAAAATATTTTTTGAATATTTTAAGAAATCCCTGTTTCGATAAAATAAAGTCTAATCTACGTCCGTCCGTATTTCACAGCATCATAACTTTAGCACCGTAAAGATAAAGACATGAAATTTGGCACAAAAATAGCATTCATTTGCCTACATATTACTTGTAAAAAAAAATATGAAAAGTTTGAAATTGTTTAAAATATTTTCAAAACAAAAGTGAGAAAAATAAAAATATCCTAAAAATACAATATGAGTATCAAACTGTAGACACTAAAATGGTGATTGTAAAAATATATACTTTTACTATATTTACTGGCACTGGTTTTGTGTAATCTTTAAAAAAACTACAATAATGTGTATGTCCGAAACTGGTAGACCGAAAAATATGAAAAAAATGTCCATTATAGATCATAACTGACCAATAACCGGGAAAACTATAGTGATTTAAAAATATGAAAAAAGTATATTAAATAAAAAAAAATATTTATAAAAATACAATATGGGTATCACATTGTAGGTATTAAAAAGCTTATTGTAATAATATATAGTTTGGCTATATTTAATTGCATCTATTTCGAGAAATCCTTGAAAATCTATAAAAAATGTATGTCCCCCCTCTTATCTCCAAAACTGGTGGACCGAAAAATATGAAAAAAATCATGGTAATATGCGTTTACGTAAGAATTACAGAAAAAATAAAGCGGTTGAGAAATTCACGAAAAAAAAAATGATAAAACTAAATTTATCATCCACAATACGGAACCCTAGGTTCTGACTAGAGTCTGACTCGCACTTGGCCGGTTTTTTTTCAAGATGTTTGCGGTAGGCCATTTTTTTGGGCGGTTTTAATTTAGTTTTCGGAGCTTTTATTACTACCCTTAATTTTTACCATAACTATCTGGTTATCCGGATAATACATTATCCGTTATCCGGATAGTAAAAATCTGCGAATAATTGCATGCCCTAATTCGCTTAGATTAAGTTATGTTAATGTGTGTTAATTCGAAAACCCGTAAAGCCATATTTTAGAAGTTGTGGTCTAAAAAACCCACGGGGATGGCGTGACACAAATTTTATATCAGCACCGTTGTCGCCACTTTTTGGAATAACTAAAGCCGAAGCTACATCCTTTTTATTACTTTACTTACTTTTATTTAAAATATCTTAAAAAGCTATCGAAGTCACTAAAACCGACAGTCGAGATAACAACGTGCTAGACAATAATGCATCAAAACAAAAGATCGTACGCAGCTGCGGTTCTTATCATTAAAACATCACATTTCTAAAACTAAATTTTTTACCTTTTTTATTGCACCTTGGTCATAATCATGGATACACAAACTGACAGACACTTAATTACCGTAAGAGTTTCTATTTTTGATATTATATAACTTAAAGAACTGATTGTAATATGTGTGTGAGTATTAGGAATACATCATTTTAAATGTTTTCATTGTTACGATTTAATTATTAATTTTCTACATTTCCAAATTTTATAAAGGTATATTTTTTGTCAGGCATTAGTTAAATGAAAATCTTGATGAATAAAGAAATTTTCGGGCATAACTACACGCTTTTTAGGGCATGCAGGTTTCCTTAGAGCGATAGGGCTCATCACGTTGAGACGTAATAATTGTCAGAGAAACGCGGGTGTACTTATAGGTACACGTATGGGTGGACTTATGACTTGCATCTCACAGTTCACACTCGGAACACCTCTTGACACCCCTTCGGTAAAAATCTGCAAATAATTGCATGACCTGTAAAATGTATTGTGTCTAAATACTAATCACTCTTACTGCTACCAATAAGCCATTTATTCCAGGTAGATTTACTTTTGTTTATTTCGCTTTTGCAAATTCATTTTGTTTGTTCCGATAAACAAACCAAACTTTGTAAATTACCGTTGCTTGAATAATTAAAAATCTTCACATGTCAAATTTTAAGTAATCGTACACTCATTTAACGAAGTAGAGCAACATTCAGGTGCGGTCTCTAACATCTTAATGCAGCGGGGGGAGCGCCACTTCTAAAGTCTCAGGTAAGATGAAAGCGAAATGTTGCAAAGAGAGTCTGGGGCCTTAAGTGTTCTATTTCGATTAACTAGAAAAAAGCGGTTATTTCGCAATCCACCTGCGATAAGATATATAAAATGTAAGATATTGTGGTAGGTTTTAGAGAAAAATATGTATAAGGTAGAATAGTAAAAGTGGAAGAGCGTTGTCGCCAACAAACTACTGAGTAGTTTGGCGAAGATTCTTATTTGTAATACCTATGTACTGAAAAAAAAAAAAAAAAACCGCTCTTAAGGAGTGACACGAAAGTACTTACGAGTTATGTATCATGAAAATATAAACGTGTCTACGGATGCGAAGGATATTAAATCCGGTTCGAAAATAACATACCCGTGCCGCTTTGAGAAAAGGTGGATATCGTCACATCTCGGTAAGAAATTCATAAGAAGATCGATTGCGTTTATCGGTTTTCTGGGTTTATATCTGGAAAGGATTTGAGCCAGTTTCGTTTGCATGTCCTGTACAAGCTTACTTTACAATTGGCTATAATATTTTACACACGCCCTTTGGATGTCGTCTATACTTGACGAAAAAAGGTTGTAAAAGCAAGGAGTTTTTATTCCGTCCTCTTGTCATTTGTTTATACATTTACGATCAAAATTTTTGCGTTGATTATATAAACTGTTAGGGGACTTTGATTTGATTGATATGCTCATAATTATACTTATCTACTGGAGACATATACATATCTATTGGTAAATAACCAAAAACTGAAAGTAGAGTGACGAAAGAAATTTATGGTGCGCAAGTGGAAGGTTCCGCCCTAGAAAGAAAGAAAAAAGGTTTATTATCAAGGTAAAAAAAACAAAACACGACAAAAACAATAATTTTAAAGGATGCAACATTGTAAAAACTATGTAACAAAAAAATTACAAGTAATAGAATTACCCTGATAAATGGACGTACAGTTGCCACAAAATAAGAGGCCCGTTTTGACAGATAGACCGTAGAATATAACTTTACATGTAATAAATGAAACGGTTAACAAATAATTATTAACTTATTGGGTTTAAAGAAAATAAATAAACGTTATTTAATTATCACGGAACATATTTCAAGTATTATTTTCACGCATATTCCAAAATAAAATGCAATTTTGAATTACTACACAATGTCTCAAAAACAGTTACATTCTCAGTCAATTTTTTCCTAATAATAGTGTTGTAACCAGATAATCGCCTAATTTCAGGGACTCAATTCGATTCCACGTGAAAATAATTAACTTGTTTTAATATTGATAAAATAATTGTAATGATCTGTAATTAGCTTTTGTGAGACCAGTACACAAAAATCCAGGTTTAAATTTCCTTTTTTTTTTTGCAAATATGAACTTTTTACATTTGAACATTTGCATGTAATTGTAACGGTGTCGCGTATATCGAAAAATATAATATAATAATTGTGCTAAATAATACCACTTGGCTTTTAAACTTATAGTATACAAAAACAAAAAAAATATATGTATAAAAAACATGCATTTATTGCTTGAAGTCCCATTTTTTTAATAATGAATTGGTTTACAGGCAGTTTTCCATAAAACATCCTATCAATAGACAGATTGGCTGGTAAGAAATATGGCAGTATTTTTTTTTATAAGGCAAGGAGCAATTTTTTTCATCTTGAAGCCTACATATTTTTCTTACTGGCCAGTATTTTATATCTATCAACGCACTGACCTCTATCTAATTTGAGGTCAGTGAATTACAACATTACAAAATATTACTGGCACGTAAGAATTTCCATTTCAGATTCTTTTTGTAGAGAAAAAAAATTAAAAGCTGGTTTTAGCACCCGAAATATCTTTCTATCACCATATTGGAAGTCGTTGTGCTCTCGTTTGTTTTTTGTGTTTTTTTCTTGTGACTTTAGGCTTTACTTTTTAACTGTTCATATTTTCTTTCACGTTGACCTTGGCAATTATGTTTATTCTGGAAATTATAACCAATAAACTTGA
The DNA here is from genome assembly GCA_934047225.1 of Ypsolopha sequella. Classification (NCBI taxonomy): domain Eukaryota; kingdom Metazoa; phylum Arthropoda; class Insecta; order Lepidoptera; family Ypsolophidae; genus Ypsolopha; species Ypsolopha sequella. The sequence goes on from OW203996.1 coordinate 20,525,935, forward strand.
AAATATTTCAAACGATAACAAACTCATAATATTTTGAATCGATTTCTCGTGAGAATCGGTTGACATAGTTACCGATTTGCATGGTTCACATCCATAGATACGTTGCGATGACATTTGTCAAAACGGACCTATTACATTGTGACTACTTTAGCTCAGCTATGTGCTACCGAAAAAAAGATTTTAGATAGCGCTGATTTTCAGCTCCATCCATTGCACTAGTAAGTTTACAAATAATTACAAAGTACAAAATCAAAAGATTGCTTAAACTAATGAACATATTAAATAAGGATGAGTGAAGTATTTATGAGTATGTACAAAAATATGGAAAAGCTTAAGTAAATACTTAGATTAATATCTCAAACATAGATTAGCGAGTTATTTGGTTTTTAGGACATTTTAAAAGTCCAAATGTTTTCTGGTTTATTAAAAGATTTTACTTCAATTTGAATTTGAATCTCTTAACTGAAATAAATTTGTATCTAATTGGCGGAGGTAGATTGTTCTTAATTTTTTAAAAAAAGAAGGGCGTATGCTGACCAAATTTGACATACTGAAGAATGAAGATGCAATGTCAAAAACACTGGAATAGAAGAGTTTGTTTGACTAGATTGATGGATAATCGGCAATCGCTCAACGGGCCTAAAAGATCGTTCAACGCGCCTGAAAGAGTTATCACTTCAAAATCCTCGCAACACGATTTTTTTTTAAAAAAGAATTTTCTAACTTTATGTACATTCAAAATAAATAATATTATCAACATTATTTTGTAGGAATATGATATTACGGAAATAAATTTACGTTGACCAGTCAGTTATAAATTTTCTATGAGCCAAGGCTTTTGATGGTTATTTATTTCTATTTTTAAATGTAATGCATGCTATATTTATATAATAATGTTAAATCTTTTTTCCCAATATTCTACCCGCATATGTGCACATTCTGCGAGAACGGGGACAAGCTGAAAATCAGCGCTGTAAAGACTTATTTTTCTATCACAGCATATAGCTGAGCTCGTTCCTTTTTGTCGCATTCTTTTTAAAACAAATTTCTGTGTTTATGTTTGAAAGACAAATAAATAAATTCAATTTCAATTTCAATTTCAATTTAGTCTTGATGACATGCTTTGATATTTTAGAGAGGTTTAATGTAATGGACGAATTTATTTAATGAAAATTGTGTCTATCCTCCGTTCTACAAATATTTCTTGTCACGGGTAAATTCGTTTTAGTAGTTAACCAAACAATCCAAAACTAACTTTTGCATTGAAAATTATTAGGGTTCGGGAGGTTTAGTGAACATTAATGGAAATTCCATTAAGGATGAACCAGACCCTAGAACATGAACAACGTCAGACTTTCGAGGGTTCTTTGGAAGAAATAAGGACTCTCCTTAAATTGAAAAAAAATATATAACATATTTCATAGGTAAAGACCTATTATTTCAATAGTAAAATGCATCTTCAATAATCTTTTCCGATATCCTCCAGTTACCTTCTACCCGCGTCAAGTTGTAGCATTTACGCTTCATAAAGTTTTATATCAGAAAATGTTGTTTTTACTAGTTCCTCGAAACTAACTCCCACAGGTGTTGGTCTATATCAGGGATGGGCAAACTATGGCCCGCGGGCCACCTCCGGCCCACGAACGGTTGCAATCCGGCCCGCGACCATCGACCACTGAAATAGTGCACTTGCTTTCATGAATAAATCTTTGTTTCTATTTTATAGATTACCTCCAATTACCATATTTCATAGTGTATCCACCTGATTTGAAGGTCTATCATCCATCGGCCTAGTTTGTCCACTGCTGGACATAAGCCTTTTCAGGACTTTGCCACTCCCGGCGGTCATCCTGGAAGAATTGCCCATACTCACACACGCTGGGCAGGCCGGTTGGTGAGCGCGGTGCCGGAACCCTCGCACCAGTGACGCCGCTGCCCATCACCAGTCTGTTCCATATAAGGCCCGGCTATTAGAGATGGATATACCACCATCCATCGGTCCCAGGTATGGTGGGCCTCCTGGTTTTTTGCCTGTGAGCTGTCGTCATACTCTCCCCCGAATTACTTCGAGGGGGTCTCCAAGTAAGATGGTGGTACCTCCACAGTCGAGCCCAACATCAGCTCTACCACCTGTTATGAGGGTCTATAGTTCATATAATTTAATTTTGCATAAATAAGTGATCATTTAATGTTGTCGAAACCTATACGAGTCAATAAATAACTTTATTTCGAAAAATACAAAATTTTCATTTTAATCACGCATTATATGAAAGCCAAAAATTCAAAAACCTGACCCCCCATTGATATTGTTGACCCACGTAGGGAAAACGTTTACTCATCTCTGGTCTATATGAATGTTGCTTAGTTTAGAGTAAATTCCTATTCGTTCACCTATTCTTTTACAATTTCATTTGAATTTTTCTCATTTTGCTACTGCAGTAGCTTGGCTACGAGTTCCTCGAAACGGAGGTGGCGATAATAGTGGAAAGTTTACATCCCTAGAGATAGGGATGCCGATTCTTTTTAAATAAGATCGATTTTAAGATCGATTTATTATCGTGGTGAAAAAATCGATCCAAAAAATATCGAAAATTGGAACAAAAAATTCACACAATTAGAGTTAATTACTTTTTATTTATGTTGGTAATCTAGGTAAAAAATACATGAGTGTTAATTTTTCCGGAGTTTATTGTTGGTTAAGTTAGTTGTTTTCTTATAAATAAAATATTCAATTAAATATTTGTCAGTTTTATTGAAATGATAACATAAAATGCAAATTCACCATAACATTATTTTAATGTTATTATTCTGTAGGTAACAATAATACCGAGTAAAAAGGGTGAGTCTGTTTCTGGACTCGGTCATAATGATTCATAATGTACTCTTTTCATTTGTATGTGATTTGTTAGCAAAATTTGCCGTGCAACCGCAAAAAATCGTGTCCTCAGAACATTATGTTCTGTGATCGTGTCCATGGTTCTGCGGTTGTATGGATCGATTCAAAGATCGAATCGCTTCAAAAAATTCGATGCAAAATCGATTTAAAATCGACATCCCTATATGGAGCGGAAATGGATTTGTTATTTCCTCGATGTTTGAAGCCTGAGCGCTCTAAAAACGCAAAGTAAATGAAAAATTATGTCATGCGAGATTAAGAGCGGTTTCGCAGCTGGATTGTGAAAAAACCGCCTTTTTCTAATTAATCGAAATAGAATACTCAAATTCAAAATTCACTTAATAGTTATTCAACAGAACCTTATTACCTATATATTGTGTATGCTGTCATCGCAAAGTTTCCATTGGTTTCTGTAAATTAGAAATTCAGAAACTTTGAATTGAAAAAAATTTGAAATTTTTATTTACAGAAACCAATGGAAACTTTGCAATGGCAGCATACACAATACATAGGTAATAAGGTTCTGTTGAATAACTATTTAGTGAATTTTGAATTTAAGTGTACTGTTTTGATTAATTAGAAAAAGGCGGGTTTTTCACAATCTTAAGGTAACATATTAATTTTTGAAAGGTCACTGTCACTTCAAGCGAAAAAACCGCCTAGTCTAAGGGGGATGGATTCAGGGTTATAGAAAAATAGTTGTATACGTAAACTCCAAATTTTCAGCTCAACACCTAACATTACCCAACCAACGTTGGGTACAATAGTCATAGTCATTTTACGCTATCCGGAGACTCAGCGATGTCGTTATGCAACATTATTTCAATATAGTTTCTGTCGATATTTGTACCGACACAGGTCGAATCAAGGTCGTTGGCGACTACCTGCCCCTTAACCAGGTTTTTCACTTTACGAGTCATGCATCAAGGAGGGAGGAACATAAAACGAGTTAAAACTATTCTTCTACTCGTTGCAACTTCAGAATCCAATATTGAGGACAACAGAAAAGTTAAACAAGGATTTATATAGAAAATAACTCAGTTGTTTGTAAAACTGTAACAAAGGAGAAAAACAAATAGCTTTGGAGTGAGAGCTGAAACCACAAGCAACATTCTGAAACTTGTTTTGCAATAGCTTAATTCCTGAAATATATACTTTTTTCAGAGAATATACGCTATTTTTGATCATAGTTTTCATTATTATGGTATATGAATTTTGATTTTTACTTTTTCATGTATTTTTAAAGAATTTTCAGATATGACGCCACTTGGGACATTTTAGGCATTATACTGATTGTGGACCTTTGCCTTGCTTATAAAAAAGTGGTCTCTTTCTATCTCTCAGAACAGTTTTCCTTATTCTAAGGTGTGTCTACTCATCTGTCATCCGTCTATCAAATCAGTCGAAAGCAAATCATTATAAACTTATCTTAATAGCAAAGGACACATTTCTAAACTGCCCTTTCTCAAGTGACGTCACACGAAGTCAAATGGAAGTTGCAGCTTTTTTGTAAACATATTCATCATCATGAGGTTTTTTAGAAGTTCTAAAATACGGCTTATTGAACCAAAATCTCGAAATGTTTTTCGAATTAACACACCTTAACATAATTTAATTTATCTTAAATTAAAAGTACTTGTACGGTAGTTTCACTATTTATATATGTTTTCTCCCAACCGGTTTCGGATTTTACACCATTTTTAAGGGAAAATGTTAATTTAAATACATTTCATAGATTCCAGGCACAGGCTCTGTGTTGTACACAACAACATGTGTTCATGTGTTTCAAGTTTCACCAACTGCCGACAATCGCAAGTATACATTTTGTAAATTAATTAAAGCGAATTAATACAAATTTCTATATTGTATTCAACTATGGCTTTGTAGGGAACATTGATTGGGAATTTTTTCTTGGCTTTATTTTTAGGTTTATTTTATTCTTCCTTGGGTCCTGGATCAATTTATTATTAAAGAACTGAATGTCATGCATGCAAATTGTTGCGAATATTCTGAAACAACACAACATAACACACTTTCTTTCATCCCTATCTGTTCATAAAAATTTAATTTCTGTCAAATACAAGATATTTCATTTGATAGTTACGCTTTGGAAGGAATATACGTGATTTCTCATTGCACTGTGACTAAAGAGAGCTTTTACGCAAATGTCTTCAGACTGTTGTTTACTTATGCAGTATTATCTTATCTGTGCTTATGCTTTAGCATAAAAGCAATAGGTACACAAATCACGATTCACGGGTCACGGTTCTCTTGATGTAGATTTGTTCTGCCATGTTTGCAATTTAAATACGAAATTATTCATTTCGGTTTGTTGCACTATTTTAGGAATGCAAATTTTACATCTCAGACAGGCAAACTACTCGGTGTTAGGTCTGCGATAAATGTTCTCTGCTTCGATAGTCTACTCGTTATATCAGTCATAATTTATGTAGTAGCATGCTTTTTTAGGGTTCCGTACCCAAAGGGTAACTAACGGGACCCTATTACTAAAACTCTGCTGTCTGTCCGTCTGTCCGTTTGTCACCAGGCTGTGTCTCATGATCCGTGATAGTTAGACAGTTGAAATTTTCACAGATGATGTACTTCTGTTGCCGCTATAACAACAAATATGAAAAAACAGAATAAAATAAATGTTTTTCAATGCAAGTGCTCATAAAGGCCCACTTTTTATGCATCAAAACCGAACAGAAAGTCGATTATTTTGCCCTAGGACTTTATTATTATATATTTTTTTAATTTATTTACAATGGATGGCTAACCTGCAACCTTTCCTGTGTACCATAAATTTTATACTTTTTTTTTCCACTGTTTAACGGCTCTGGATACAGTCCTTTTGAGCCAATCATAATTTAAAGTTCACAAGATTGTATTCTTTTTATTTCCTCACACTATGCATGGAAAACCGTAGAATGATACGGGCGTAAGAGCAATAAATTACTCGGTTAAGTTTAAAACACTCGCTACGCTCGTGTTTTAAATCGTCCTCGTAATTTATTACTTTTTGCCCTTTTAGCATAGACTAAGGGGGCTCCCATACAACAGACATGTTTTTTTTTGCCGTTTTTATAGATAATGGAACGGAACCCTTCGTGCGCGAGTCCGACTCGCACTTGGCCGGTTTTATTTGATTATATTAGGTTTGAGTTATGATAAAACTATTTCATACTTTTCAAGTTTAGGGAATTCGAGTATTTATGGGCATACAAATAAATATGAAAGCATAATACCTAACTACGTTGGTACCACAATACCGCGTAGTAGGTCTACGAAGCGGAAAAGCTACGACAGCTACGCGGAAGTTTCTGTACAGTACCAGGAAATTTGAAGGTCGCATCGTGCTTTAAAAATAGATACTCGGCTAGCTTCGGCTACCTTCGGCTTTGTAGAGCGTCATCTCTGTCACACTGTCAACCCGGTCGTTTAGTCGCTGACTTGTTAGTTATTTGACTGTTAGTGTTTCGTGTGACAGAGATGACGCTCTACAAAGCCGAAGGTAGCCGAAGCTAGCCGAGCATCTCTTTTTAAAGCACGATGCGACCTTCAAATGGCCTGGTACTATACTATAATTTCTTTCGTTTCTACGTCATGTAGTAGCAAAGGTCGGCAGCGATAAAATACTTCAAATTTTATACGATTTGTATGGGAAATATTGTAAATGTGCTAGTACGAATTAAATTTGTCACTTTGATATGCACTGTGCCGAATAATATTATTTGGATATATGAGTGTGCCTGTTTAAACTTTTTAAACAGAGATGCAACGAGGAGAGTGATTCAAAATACGCTTTCTATAAGTATTCGACATGAATCCTCGAAGGTTAGGTATTTTTAGGGTTCCGTAGTACCTAAAAGCTACAAAAAGAACCTTTATGGTGAGACTCTGTTGTCCGTCCGTCCGTTCGTATGTAACAGCCTCATAACTTAAGCACAACTAAAGATAAAGACATTAAATTTGGCAAAAAAATAGCATTAATTGGCCCACATATCAAAGTGTAAAAAAATATGAAAAATTTGAAATTGTTCAAAATATTTCCAAAACAAAAGTGAGAAAAATAAAAAAAAGCCTAGTCTAGTTCGTCCACTGCTGGAAATAAGACTTTCCAGGACTTTGCCACTCCCGGCGGTCATCCTGGAAGAATTGCCCATACTCACACAAGCTGGGCAGGCGGGTTGGTGAGCGTGGTGCCGGAACCCTCATACCAGTGACGCCGCTGCCCGTCACCAGTCTGTTCCATATAAACCCGGCTATTAGGGATGGATATACCGCCATCCATCGGTCCCAGGCACGGTGGGCCTCCTGGTTTTTTGCCTGTGAGCTGTCCTTTTACTCTCCCCCGAATTACTCCGAGGGATCTCCAAGTAAGATTGTGGTACCTCCACAGTCGAGCCCGGCATCAGCTCTACCACCTGTTTAAACTATGTATTTGTAATTGTAAGTAAGTTATATTAATTGTAAACTGTATTTGTAAGGCTGTTGCAGTAATAAATATGTTTCTTTCTTCTTATTTCTATTTGCAGACACCGAAGTCTTAACATCATAGTCCCATTTTTAAATCTTGGGTAAAAATATAGACAACCGCAAGAATTGCATTGAACGATGTCGATACTCTACAGCCAACCGTTTTGTACCAGTAAAAGTCGTCCCATTTTTGTAATGTTCTTGACCTTGGTGCTGTATCGACTATCGACTGTTTCTGAAATAGACGGCTTGACAACGGCCGACCGATTGTTATGGAAAATTGATTCAAGGGCCACGCCGTCACGCCAATGGGCCTATTGACGAAGGCAGGGGCGGAACCAGGGGGCCTACCGCGTAACGTAACTGTATGGCCCTCGTAATGGGCTTCAGTCAGTTCAGTTTGATGGGTGTGTGACGACATCATAACACGCCATCTATTTTACACGCGTTGCATTTTGAATGAAGTTCATTATCACCGCAGTTACACGGTCTAGGCGCTGCCGGTTGACTTTCTGAAGGGTTTATGGGTTTGAGGAATGCTTATAATGTCTGTCGTCTGTTGTGTAAATGAGAAAGAGTACAAATTCTTAATTAACATAATATATAATTAACACGTTAAGTGCAGTACCCGGCAGAAAATAATGCACATCGGCTAACTTCGGCTTTGTAGGGCGTCGTCTCTGTCACCAGACTGTTAATGCTTCGTTCGACAGAGATGACACTAAGATACGATGTGCATTATTTACTGCCGCAACCTTTAGAAAATATATGACACAGTCAGTACGTATATACAGAGAAATATAACATTAAAGGTACATTTTGCAGGCTAAGAGGCACCTCTTGAAATGTATGTCTTATACTATAAATAAGGATTTTTGGTATGTTTTATTTTACATAAAGAAAAATTCTTAATTAAATAGTTTTAGCCGCTATATTTCGACCCCTCAGTGGGGTCGGCATCAAGGGAATAGATAGATATTATATGACATATATAGGTATTTGAAGTAAGAAAACCCGCTGACATCTATTGACATAAAAATATTAAAAAAGAATACTTTAAATCATGATTCAAAATATACTTTTGACATAAAAATATAAAAAATTATGATTTAAAATATACTTTTTTAATATGTTTATGTCAATAGATGTCAGCGGTTTTCTAACTTCAAATACCTATATAATATATAAATCATATAATATTTTATATTCGCCTGATGACGACCCCACTGAGGGGTCGAAATGTAGCGGCTAAAACTATTTCATTAAATATTTATATTTTTATAAAATAAACATACAAAAAATAAAAAAGCCCTTAAACGGTATTTTATAAAAAATATTTTATTAACATAAATAATGATTAATATTAATGGCAATAGAATTTAGCTGTTAAATAAAACATATTTTGAAATACATGTTCTTTTTAAGAAGGTTAGATTTTCAACATTACAAGGCCATAATGGCATATTTAACCAATAGTAAGATTAGCATATTGGGTAATTCTAATTGCTGAATGCAGTACAAGAGATTATCCACTGAAGTCGCTGTGACTATACTACCAATAGTAAGTCGCCTGAGCCCCACCCGTTAGGGTGTACTTGTAACCCCTTGCGTACGACCCTGTTCACAATCAAAGTATTAAGGTGAATTCAAGGCAATTTTTCTGATATACAATCAGTTAGATAGGCTCCTTGCTTTACAAAGGGCTCGTGCATAAGTTATGGGCTTGTTGATTGATCCACGAACGGAGGCTAATTTTGTACTAATGTGGACTATTATTGGCTCTTAGATGTTCAGAAGGAACTTCCTCGAAGGTTTTTACAGCGTACACAACGAAAACACATGTTGTATTTTTATTAAAAACGACAAAAGTCCTTTCGTAAAGCATGTTTGTATGGTTTCCCTTTTGTTAAAAGTTTCGAGGTTCTTCTTGAAAGTATGTCGCGCAGAAATATAGTCCTACAGCGTGTTTTTCCACATACAGCAAAATGCTTTAAAGCATTTTATAGGCCGTTTTAGGGATTTGTCTTGAAACAAAAATAATTAGACCCAAAAATACAATGAAGTTTTTTTATTTATTTATTGTCTGGAGCAAGGTCTTTTTTAGGGTTCCGTACTCAAAGGGTAAGCAACGGGACCCTATTACTAAGACTCCGCTGTCCGTCTGTCCATCTGTCTGTTCGTCTGTCACCAGGCTGTATCTCACGAACCGTGATAGTTAGACGGTTGAAATTTTCACAGATGATGTATTTTTATTGCCGCTATAACAACAAATACTAAAAACCGAATAAAATAAATATTTAAGGGGGCTACCATACAACAGACATGTTTTTTTTGCCGTTTTTATAGATAATGGTACGGAACCCTTCGTGCGCGAGTCCAACTCGCACTTGGCCGGTTTTTTTTCGTGATTGCGCCCTTATATAGTTCATTTTGTTCGATATAGGTGCCAAAGTGTTTTGCTATAATAATAACTTATCAAAGAAAACTTTCTGAAAAACTTTTACTATTTATTATTTATTTATTTATATTTATATTTGAGAAACAAACAGTTTAACAGTACACAACGAAATTACACAACCCAGCAAAGTTTCCACACATAGATTAACAAATGTAAAACAAGCAGTAAAGCTCTAAGAAACAAGACAGTTGAAGTTAAATATAAAAACAAAATAAAATTAAAATCAACAGATATTACAAATATTACAAACAAACAATTGTAGTGGATATTGTTTATGGATGGTTGATATACCGACAAGATGTTGGGACATCTGATATGACTCGACAATTTTATCAAACACATCATTGAAGGAAAGGTGGAGGGGAAGAGAAAGGGAGGAAGGCCTAGGAGAACATTCATGAATCAGGTGAAAGAGAAAGTAAATGTCGTGTCGTGTTAAGAAGTAAAAAAAGGCGGAGTGCAGAAGTGAATGGAGAGGACTCCACCGACAAGAGCACCGCTCTTAAATTAAATTGATTGAAATTGATATACTAAGAATCAAATTTTATGCAAAGGATCACAAGAGAATTAGTGGCAAATTTGTTCCAATCTAACGCTTAGTTTCAATTTCTTAGAAACTATTTTTTGTAAGGACAAACATCGTTGTTAATGTAAAACTTTTGCAACAAAACATTTGAATCTCGAACTATATTTTTTTTATTAATATTTATATATATACTGGGTGTTAAGATGTAGTTGCGGAAGCCGGAAACTGGCGATAGTACTCGTCCATGCGAACAACTTTTACTATGAAGCCAACCCTCGAATCGCGAATAAAAATCAGCTATTCCATAGAAAAGTTACACAGCAACACGACCAAAATGTATGAAAAAACAGTTTTTTTTTCTCGAACTTTTTTCACGGAAAGTTGTTCGTATGGACGAGTACTATTGCCAGTTTTTTGTCATCCGCAACTTCATCTTAACATATACATATATACGAATACTCTGACTGACTGATTGACTGACGGACTGGCTGACTGACTGACTGACGGACTGGCTGACTGACTGACTGACTGACTGACGGACTGGCTGACTGACGGACTGGCTGGCTGACTGACTGACTGACTGACTGAATGACTAACTGCTGATCTATCAACACCCAAACCAAGCGGCTGGACCCAGGAACATGAAATTTTGTCTGTAAATTCCTTGTATGATGATGTAGACATCCGCTAGGAAGGTATTTTAAGAAATTCCCACGGGAACGGGAGAAACGGGATCCACGCAAGCAACGCCGTGCGCCGCGGGGCGTCCGCATATACAGGATGTTAATTTGATAACCTATTTCTTTTAAACAGGGTGTTCCACCCATGAATATGAACAACAAAACGCAAAAAATAAATCAGCTGTATCATGCATTTCGGTCGAGTAAGTATTTCTATGATTTTATTTTCGTGACTTCATTGTTTACCCCATAGTAAAAGTTGTCCATATTCATGGGTGGAACATCCTGTTTTAACAGGCTATGTGAATTTTATTTTTGTCACTGTCACTCCAAGTGAAAAATCGCGCAGTGCGAGAGGGGCGGATTCAGGGCAAAAGGGAAAAAAGTTGGTTTTATATGTTTATTAAAAAACTAAAATAGCTAGCAAAATTTCAAATATCAAATCTCTAGATATTGTTGAAACACACCTGATAAAATATGTTTGAGTTCTGTATATGGTTCCTATTCGTCAAACGAGGAGAAAAAGTGTGTTTGAAGACCTCATTTCATCAATTATTTCTATCGAGGAAAATTTATCCAAACATATTTTCCAATTTCAAAACCCTAGATTATATAGTTAAAATTCATATACCAGAAATTTATTCAAATTTTCCGTGTATTTCATGAAATACACAGAAAAGAAAAACCCGTATTTTTTTCGCATATCGCCTTAAGGAAAAGGGTTGTCAAATAAACACCAAGTATAAAGGAATACCCTCCCTGACTGACCAGCCCGCTGCCCAGATCATACCGAAGGACCTAAGAACATGAAATTTGGACTATAGGTTCCTGATAAGATATCCGCTAAGAAGAGATTTGAGGAAACTCCTATGGTATCAGGATAAACGGGATCGACGTGAGCGTCCGCTTGTATCTTATATTAATTTATTTTATCACTTCACTTTTAAAATTAATTCATAGGTAAAATTCATTATATGTAATTTACTGACATTTGATAATTAATTTGACTCCTCTCACATTCTACAATAATTTAAATTTATTCATAATATGTAAGTACTGACATTAGAACGTTACTCTGACTATATTATACTGTATTAGATATATATTTTTCAAGTTTTTCTTTCATTATTTTAATTTACGTGATGTGACTTTTCCCCATTTTAAGGGAAAAAATTTTGCTGCTCAACACTGAGTTTTCCAATTACCCGATTTATAATTTGGCACATGATTTAAGTTTACCCTCTTCGAAATTATTATTCACCATCTGCAATGTAAACAACAAATACGCATTCCTTTGTTTATTTATTATATTTAACAGCTCCTTGATAATGCCGTAAGGTGAAACCGGTTGGACTAATAAAACAGTGATATTGTGAAACAGTACAAGTGTTTTTATCAAAATTACACCAAGTGCCGACAATCGCATGTATTAATCATCATAGGTAAAACTTTTACAAGAAACTTAACTAACAACTTAAACAAAATTCAAAAACTTAACTAAAGATAACCTAAAAAACCTAACAAAGTAAATTTTTTATAATAAATAGAAAATGCTGGCCTGGACGGCGATTCTCGTTTCACTAGCAAGACAGGCGTCGGAGAATTCAATTCTATGGGTAATATTCTATCGTAAAATGTAGAGTGATCATCAAATACCGTATTCTGGACCACAATAGACTTTGAATTCTAAGAAAACCGTAAAGTGTACGAATAATGGACCATACTCTGTGAACGTTACCGAATGATATGCAACAGTTTACATTCCATTTTACTCGATTGAAAGTAAAGCTTAGTCAATAAATGAAATTACTATTTCCAAAGAGTTATTTAATAGTGTTTATCGATGAATATTATTATATTTTATGTTTTACACGCAAGTTCATGTAACATTTTATTTATCTGAACCTTACTTATGACTATTAGCATAGTTTTAACTTGATAAACATACTTTTGTCATTTACAAGTTTATGCGTGGAACAGAGAGTCAGAGAGAGAACTGTCAAAGAAAAATAACCAATTTTGTTCTTGGCATTTTTGTTCGTGTTTTTCGGTGAAAAATAATGCTGTAACTATGGAAGCCGAAGATCAAGCTCCAAAAAAAATTATAAAACAAAATAAAACAAAACAAAATCAACAGCAAAATTGTCCATGATTCCAATATTTCATAAAACGCGATTTGACAGGTGGTTTGTTTCATGGTATAATGGTTTGTTTTTAAACGACAATGGATTGACGAGTGAAAAATACGTAGACAGTCTCTGTCTACGGAAAAATATCACGCGTTGCAAAGCGTTCGAAAATCAGTCGTCAATATGCGTGGACGACTGTGTGAGAATACGTGAAAGGGGATATCATTAGACAATTGTCATTACGTAAGGAAATTGTCTGCCTACGCCTTCAATTCTAATGTGCGAGAATCGCCTTCCAGATCGCTGCCGTCGTTAGGAAGGGTGCCCAAAATATAAGCGACGTTGCCACGTTAAATGGCCAAACTAATTCTTTGGTCAAAATAGCTTCCAGCCCTTCAGTCACCTGAAACGTCGACCAAGCGCGACGAAATTTCTTTATAAAGTTGCTGCGCTTCTGGACCCCACGACCCAAGAGTTTCTACAGGAAAAGGCACAAATATGAAGCCTTCGCCACAGTATAGATAAGTAACAGTATTACATCTGGGGCAGTGTCCTTGAAAGAACGCTCGGTAGACGCACGCATTAGGGCAACACTTACTTTCAGTGTACATTCTGTACAGGCCTGACAACTCAAATGTGACGTCATCACTAGTGATACAAGGAAGAGATTTCTTTAGGGGAGTTTGGCAGATTTATTGATTTTTATTTTATTTGACGTTTCAGACCGGATGAAAAATAGAAAGCAATTTTACATTTTTTTTTTTAATTGAATTAATAATTAATACAAAAATAAAGTAAGATCTATAAAAATAATACATAAATGTGTGAATAATTAAGAAAGTAATAAGTTTCTTAATTCTTATGAATAAATACGGTGCATAAAAATAAAATGGGAATGAAAAAAATTGTTGTTGAAAATCCTATAGTAAAATTGCATGTACCACCTTAGACCATGCTCTAAGTGTACCACTAGTGTTGACGTCATCACTAAAAGCCATTTCAGTTGTAAGGCCTGATATAGAGAAGGTGTTGATTAGGGCTGCCCACATAAATGCGTGGGAATCGCGTCCGTACTTAACTGCGGCGCACCCCTACTATAAGTCGTGAACCGAGATTTGAAGCGCGCGTTTCGGCCGTTTTATATGAAGATACAATACTGTTTTACTTATCTATACTGTGCCCTCGCCAAGGACTTCATACATGCGCCTCTTTAGTAAAACTTGACATGTTACAACTTACTTCAATATAATATGAGCACGGCTAGTGCTATGTTTAACTATGTAAAGCTATTTCAGCCACAAGACATTATTCGCACGTTGGGGACAGACGCTCTTTGTGTCCAGAAAATCCCCACAAAGGCAAACCACATCAACAGTGTACACTGTACATACATGTTGTATGTATGTACAGATATGTACAAGCGAATACTCGCTTCAAGAAAGATGAGCATCATTTTGATGTAGTTTGCCTAGCTCTAGATTTTTAAGATCGAACCATTACTAAGCGGTTGAAACAAAAAATAAACGGGGTTACATATAAATTATTTCTCTTCCTAAATGCTGCTGAGCTGGCACATTATTACTGAATGTGGAAAAAGCAAAGTGGTGTGACGGGGTCATAGCAAATTTAGATCTGGGGATCTAAAACGGCCGACTTGGGTAAATCATAAAATGATTTGAAAGTATGACAGAATCAGAGTTTTTTCACGTGTGCAAAAGAGATGGCATTAGAACAGAATCATAATGTGATTCATGCAAGACGGCCTTTTTAGAGGACCTGTTAGCCTCTGTCTAGCAGTGGCGTGCACAGAACTTTTTGCTGGAAAAGCAAGCAATTGGTCGAGAATAACAATAAAATAAATATGAAATTTTTTAAATATCACTTTGAAAAAAAAAATTGTATGGCGCTAGGGTAGACAATGTCTACCCTAGAGTGAAAATTTCCAATACAAACTTTTTTTTTTCAAAGTGATATTTAATTTTTTCATTTTTTTTCAGCTTTTCCAGCAAAAAGTTCTGTGCACGCCACTGCTGTCTAGGTACCTCCCGAGGAAATGAAGAAAACCGCATCCAAATCCATTGAGTGGTTCTCGAGTTAAAACGGAACATACATACGTACAAAAAGAAAGACAAAAATTCTAAAAATTTTAGTTTTGGCTTCGGTACAACACAATAAGAAACGTAAAAAAAAAATTACATATTCCACGTACAGTCACGACGTTTTTACTACATTATTATTAATATATACCTAGATATATGTGTGCTAGTTTTTTGGCCACGATTTCATTCGCGTGGATTAACTTTTGCATGTTCCTTACGGAACAGGGAAAATTTTCGGTATAAAAGGTAGCCTATAATATATGGTACTTAACCCGGGTTACAATCCAACAGCAACTAGCATTACAATGCATTGATTAATTGCAAATTTATCACAAAAACGTGGTACTTACGCAGTATTTTATGTTGGCATGTCAAGTAAGGTATAATTTATTATATTGGATCATGATAAATGACTTTCTAAGACTCAGCTACAACCTTTGTTGTGTTTCATTGTAATTTTATTTGTATAAACATGGCCATGGCAAAACTTTGTTGTTTATTTATTTAAAGTATACAAATTACGATACCTATTTTAGAATGCATGAAAACTAATATAAACCAACAGCCACTGGCGTAGCCAGGGTTTTGTTATAGGAGGGCCACCGGGAGGGGGGGGGCTATTAGGGGCCAGCTTGACAAATTATGTTTTATTGAAATGGAATTTCCATTTAAGGCGCTACGGAAAAATATCGACAATTTCAGAATTTCTATATCTACTCCGGTAAATAATGTATAATTTTGAAAAAATAGTATATTATTTTTGGAATCTTCCTCTAGGGATCTATTAAAACAGAAACGCGATTGGAGAATTTCGGCTCGATAGAAATATTTATTGAATTGAGGTTAGAATGACAATTTAGAATGACATATGGACTGCAATTATATTTTATTAGATGGGTTTTAACAGTATCTAGGAACGTTAAACGAAACTTTGAAAGCATTTTTAGTACATTTTATATCAATAAAAAACCGACTTTTTGCTACTTTTCCACGAATTCATCCCTCTCGCACTGGGGTTTTTTCGCATATGGAGTAACAGGGACGCTAAAACATTTTCATATCGCCTTAATCAGACGTACATGTTAAATCGGTTACGCTCATGCTTGCTTGGTTGAAACTTAGATTTGTTCGATTTTTCTGGGTTTTCTGGAGGGGGGGGCACCCCTACCCCTAACTGGCTACGCCAATGGCAACAGCCAAGCCCTTGCTTCTACAAGCGTCAACATTTATTTAGCTCTCGCATGTTACATTCGCATGCTCCGAACTATTGCAACAATATTTACGAGCACAGAAACAGACTGCATTTTTATAGGTTTTCTTTCAAGTCAGCTTAGAAAACCGAACAGCCCATTATTTTTCTCTCTACAACCTCTACATAGCTCAAGTACTTAGACAACATATCCTCCGGTATTACGAGAAAGAAAAATGCTCCTTATGAATATATCGCAGGCAAATAGTATAAAAAAGCCGATTTTGAAGGTTTAAAAATTTGTCTAAGAAACATACTAAAAATATTAATTTTAAATGACAGCACTATTTTTTGCTATTTTAAGGGCACACTAACTAAAGTTAACAAGCTTTTAGGACGCTCCTAAATTTAATTCACAGATAACAGACCAAAGATAAGAATGCAATATTAATCAACAATAATATTGACAATAATCAACATTTCGGGTGATTCAATTCGGTCATAATGACAAGCAAACAGTATTTCTACTCCTTGGTATAATTACAACTGTGTTGTAAATGATTTAATTTTAATATTTTAGTATTTTCCCCAGGGTTACACTAACTGGAACATTGTTTTTGGCAAACCTACTGATAAAATTCTTAAAATACTACAAGCAAAGTCGTCGGAAAATTAAATCAGTTTTTAATACTAAATTTACTAAAGTGACAGCTCTAAAATGTGCCTTGAAAATACCAAAACACGTAAGTTGAGTAAATTAGAGCTGTCAACCATAATTTAGTAGATTTTAAGTTTGACGTTTATGAATTCGTGACTTGAAAATGGCTCTTCATTTTAATCACAACTTATGTAGTGTAAATTTAGATACTTCTAACTAAAACTAAAACCTTGAAAATCAGCTTAAATACATAGTCTGTCAGTGTATTTCAATTTACTATGTCTTCTTCATGTCGTAGAATTTGGCATTTTAAAATTTGCCTAGGCATATCGTAATTCTGTTAGAACTATTGAGGGTCACCTCGCTTGGCTTCCAATATGTATTTATGTACATGTAAACCGAACACGCTCCTCCTCGATCCGCTATTTTATACTTTTTGTTAATGACGAGCATCATGCATAAC
Source organism: Ypsolopha sequella (assembly GCA_934047225.1). Classification (NCBI taxonomy): domain Eukaryota; kingdom Metazoa; phylum Arthropoda; class Insecta; order Lepidoptera; family Ypsolophidae; genus Ypsolopha; species Ypsolopha sequella. Next base: position 20,543,512 of record OW203996.1, read on the forward strand.
AAAATGGCGAGCGTTTTACAATTTGTCTAGCGTTTATGGAAACTGACGATGATGTTTGTAATCTGACGAATTATACAATTTGACCGGTACAAATATTATAACGGACACATTCACACTGGCCATATTGCTGGCCTCTCAATCTTCCGTGCGGGCATGCACCGTAATAATCGTCGATAAAACGCGGGTGTATCGAGTGTAGGGTCCCCCTCAGGAATTCATGTCGTAACGATATAATTATAGATTTAGAATCGAACGTATATTTGAAAATCTTCGTTGCAGGTTTGAACAGCGATGCTATGGAACGCGGCATCAGCAGTGAGATGACCTGTGCAGAGCTTCTACCACGATGTGACCATTCACCGACCGACCAGACTTAAAGGACTCGGCGTCATGAATGGTCGGCTAGAGAGAGAGGGATAGAGGACCTGTGTGGAGATGAATGGGACAGACGACCAGAGTGAGGAGGCTGCACTGACGCTCACAGTGAGCGTGGCTGTGACCGTCATATCTGCCATTGGGGTGCTGCTAAACGCGTACATTCTATTCGTTATTGTCGTCACTAAACAGGTAAATATATTTTTGAATGACTTATCTTTTTGTGGTATTTTCAGGGGTTTCACGGTCTCTTTGTTGCACACTTGTTTTTAGGGTTCCGTAGTACCTAAAAGGTACAAAAGGAACCTTTATGGTGAGACTCCGTTATCCGTCCGTCCGTCCGTATGTCACAGCCTCATAACTATAGCACCGTTAAAGATAAAGACATGCAATTTGGCACAAAAATAGGATGAATTTGCCCACATATCAAGGTGTAAAAAAAAAAAATTTAATTGTTCAAAATATCTCCAAAACAAATGTGAGAAAAATAAAAAATATTATTCTAAAATACAATATGGGTATCGAATTGTAAATATTAAAAAGTTGATTGTAAAAATATAAACTTTTACTATATTTACTGGCACTGGTTTCGAGAAATCTTAAAAAAAAACGCAAAAATATGTATGCCCCTTATCTCTGAAACTGGTAGACCGAAAAATATGAAAAAAAATTTGATCATAGATCATAACTTACCAATTACAGAAAAACTACAGCGATTTACAAAAACATAGAGCACAAATGAGAAATATAAAAAACGAAGTAAAATAAATAAAAAATGTATTTTATAAAAATACAATATGGGTATTAAATTGTAGTTATTAGAGAGCTGATTGTAAAATGATATAGTTTGGCTTTATTTAGTTGCATCTATTTCGAGAAATACTTGAAAAACCACAAAAAATGTATTTCCCCCCCTTATCTCCAAAACTGGTGGACCGAAAAATATGAAAAAGATCATGGTAATATGTGTTTACGTAAAGTTTACAGGAAAAATATAGCGGCTGTAAAATTCACGAAAACAAAATGGCAACATTCCCAAAACTGTCGCATTACGGAACCCTAGGTACGCGAGTCTGACTCGCACTTGACCGGTTTTTTTCTAGCTGCAGTTTCCAACGTGTCATGGAATACCTCAGGCACGAGGTAGATCCAGCTAATTAATTAAAACAAAAAAAAAGAAGCAGCAGGTTGTGTCGTAGATACAACCGTATATTATTTAGGCGAATACTTCTAGCCATGTGGTACCTTTTGCCGTCATGTTCAGCTTTGAGAAAGCATTTTTGTTTGGACCAGTAGCTTTGGCAGAAATCTTATTTCCATCTAGGCTCGTTGCAACATACAATGATATTTTTAGTGATTCGACACTGCATGTTGTGGCATTAGTTGTCAAGCACAGAGAAAAGCATAAAGAATTAAATATGTCAATGTCAATGATACTCAACTGATGCCGGGTCCAGGTCGAACCCGAAATATATCTTGAGATAACAGTATTTATATTTAATTTATGATATCTATCATTACCTATTTATATTAAAACAAAAAAACATTAATAAAGAATTAAAGTGATATTATACTGTCTTTGTAAAGAATTGTGTAAACGTCCTGATGGCAGCGCGCGCATTAAGGTTACGGAGCCGTTTCAATATTTTTATTATTGCGATCAAATAAACATTAATTTATCATACCAATAACAAATAATGAAAGATTAAAAAACGTACAAATCTGTGATAAGAAATTAATTAAAATCCTTTGTCAAAAATAAAAGGTTGTCATGAACTTTTTTTCACGAAAGAAGTCCCCTATCAAAATACTCTTTTTGTCAAGCACAATGCACTATGCATGTACATAGAACAAATTGCAGTTTTTGTACAACAACAGGCAGAATATTTTCCTAAAAAAAAAAGAGGTCAGCCAAAGATCACAAAGAAAAAAAGGAGGCGAGAGACTTTACATACACCATTGTAAACTGAGCCTAGTTAAACAAAACGTCTTCCAAAAGGCAGTCAGAGTATTTAATGCTGTACCGGACGATTTTAAAGATTTACCACTGAACCAATTCAAGAGCAAACTTCAAACATTTGGCTCGTGACAAATGTTTTTACTCGATGGATGATTTTTTTATTTATAATAATAATTTTTAACGTTAGTTTATATAGATTGACATTCGTATTCTTTTTAAATTGACGATTCACATAATTTAACATTATAGATTGACATTCGTATTCTTTTTAAATTGACGATTCACATAATTTAACATTATTTAACAACATTTAAATTGAGTTCTTTTATATATTTATTTGTAATTCAGATTTTAAGGTTTAAGGTCAGTTGTTTCTTTGTTTGTGTTTATTTAGATAAATATTTGTACGCCAAATTTGGCAGATTTTTGAGGAATGACATATTTAAGCATAGTGTAACACCTAATTTTCAAGGACCAAAAGTCAAACAAATAAACTTTTCTATTCTATTCTTTAAATACGAAAATGCCTTGATCTGTGGAATTCTTTCCTGAATTCGATTACGGAAGTGACGTACAAGTTCTGCATTGGGCGCTTATACGAGGCGCGAACAAAGGAGCATTCGCTTCAAAAGAACCTTTTCATAAACATAATTATTATTAAATTTCGCCACACTTTCATAAACCTAGAGTTTATTCTAGTTTTAGTATTCTAGAAACATTTTACAACGCACCCACAATCAAACCGCGCCACGTGTATCGCACCATTAAATCCCAATTTGAATTTTGAATACTATGCTGTTGTTATTATTAGGTATCTGTTTTATATTCCCTGGATACACCCATTCCGAGTATAATTTTAGTCCATGATATCAAACTGAACAAACACACACCCTTAGCTATTCCCAACTAATGTACACAAAGGGAATATGAAAATTAAACGAAGTTCTATTTTCGGTGTAGTCGTAATAAAGGTTTTCTGACGTTATAAAAACAGAACAAAAAAGTTCACTGTCACCCACCTTTTTATTAACAAAATATACAAGATTTTTCTTTAACGTAACATCACGACATGAATCCCAGGGGGGTTGTCAGAGGTGTACCCATTGTGGTCTGTGAAATGCAAGTCACAGTCCAAACTTAATACACTCGCTTTTCACCGACGAGTATTACGTCTCAAACGTGGTGGATTCCTTTGTTTATTTATTATATTCAACAGCTCTGTGATAATGCCGTCAGGCGAAACCGGTTGGACTAATAAAATAGTGATATTGTGAAACAGTACAAGTGTTTTTATCAAGATAAACAAATAATTGAAATAGCTATTTAATTACAGGAATCATGAACTCATGAATATGCATGAAAATTTTGGCAATTTCATAGGTAAAGACATATTATATAATATCATTGGGGTGCACCATCCAGCAGTGGAATTCGAGTTGAGAATAATCGTTGATGAAAGAATAACATCTATATTCAGTGATACTAACTGTAAACTTCTCAAGATTATTACAAAGTTATTATAAACAATTATAGAATAATAAACAATGTCCGAACCACTCGTAGTTCATGTCAATCAAGAAAATAATTCTTGGAAACTTAAACGGAAACTCTCCAGATATCCTGTGATGAGAGAATATTTATTTCAGATTGCTCATTGGGGGGCATTGTCGGGGGGGGGGGGGGTTTAATAAATTTCTGATATATGCATTTTGACTATATAAACTAGGGTTTTAAAATTGGAAAACATGTTTGGATACATTTTCCTCGATAGAAATAATTGTTGAATTGAGGTCTTCAAACACACTTCTTCTCATCGTTTGACGAATAGGAACCATATACAGAACTCAAACATATTTTATTAGGTGTGTTTCAACAATATCTAGAGATTTGATATTTGAATTTTGCTAGCTATTTTAGTTTTTTTATAAAAAATATAAAACTAACATTTTTCGCTTTTGCCCTCAATCCGCCCCTCTCGCACTGAGCGTGTTTTCGCTTGGAGTGACGAGGCCGGCGCAGCAATCCTAGTTCATACAAACAAATTACCAAAACCATTTGTAAATCATAAATATTCTTTAGGTAGTGTGTATTTATTCCGATTGCATTACAGACTATCTAGGTTCCCAAATATATATGAAATATTGTGAAATGATTTAAACATGGAATGTGAAAAAAAAATGGGCTTTCTATGTACATTTTAAATTGCTTTTGTATCGTCTTTAAATCAGTGTCCTTTCAAAATATATATTTGGGAACCTAGATATTCTGTAATCTAATCGAAATAAACACGCATTATTCAAAGAATATCTATGATTTACAATTGGTTTTAGTATTTCCTTTGTACGAACTAAGCTTGCTCCGCGGGCATTTTAAAAAAATTTGTGCTAGTTAAGCACCTGCTGCGGTCGTAGTCTCGAAACAAAATTTAAAACAAAATTTAGAAACAAAATGTTCCTGTATTAGAGTAACATGCATAACTATTTACTTAACTAGTCTCTGTTATCGATTTTGACTTTTAACCATCTACCTATACATACCTAGGTACAATTTTTTTAGTACCATCTTCAGTCGTATACATTTGTGCAATTATACATTTTTAACCCTTGAACTCGACTCCCTACTCTACGCGTGTAAACTAGGCATTAGAGTTTCGTAGAAGAGGGGGATGGGGTCTGAACAAATGTCACGTGACTTTTATGTCTAGGTAAAACCAGACGGCTGGTCAAGTGGTGACTCGAAGTTATAAAGTTATAAGGAAAAGTAGATAACTTTTTAAATAATAATTTCGACTACTTGATAGTGTACTTCATTTGGGGGGGGGTTGCCCATACTCAGACACGCTGGGCAGGCGGGTTGGTGAGCACGGTGCCGAATCCGTCGCACCAGTGACGCTGCTGCCCGTCACCAGTCTGTTTCATATAAGATTCGGCTATTAGAGATGGATATAGCGCCTATGATATCCTGACAGCTATTATTAAGCTAAGTTTGCTTTTTGGGTTGTATAGAGACGTAGTTAGATTTCGCTAGATTTCCAGGCGTAAAGGGGCCTCTTAAGGAAGTGCCTCTACTATTTATTAAACGTGTACAAACACATAAGTACATAAAATAAATAATTCGTTGAATTATTTTTTTTTTGTTTTTTTTTTATGGCGTTGGATAATTTATTTGCCTTTTAAATTTTTCATGGTAAATGTCATCATGTGGAAGAGGGGGAGTGAACAAGAATGTCACCAAGATATCAAAATTCATCCAAATATTACTTGATTTAAGAACGCCCCCTTAGCACTCTTGTAATTTTGAGTAAGAAACTGGCCGTAAAGGGCCGTGAATACCACACAAGGCTACCACAGATTCCTTGAGTTTAGTTGGGTCCAAAAAGGTCAAATATAATATAAAGTTATTTTATGACCAACATATCACAGCAAAATATAAGAAAATTGCGACATATTATGTGTATTATCCCTTCAGATGCCAAGGTTTATTAATAATACTTACTATACAAATGTTTTATTCAATAAGAAATTCAGTATCTCTTATACAGATTTGAGCTATTCAAAAGAATGGAGATATATTCGTTTTTCGTAGCACCTGCTACGGTCGTAGTCTCGTAGAGCTTTAGAAACAAAATGCTTCTGTATTTCTTTTGTGATTTGGTATTGATTATATGCGATATTACTGTATAACTATGACTCACTAATTTTTTTTTCTTCATTTTTGGTGTTCCGTACACCCAAAGGGTGCCAAACGGGATCCTATTACCATAGACTAAGTATTACTACGTATAGACCGACAACTCCCATACATCAAGGCGTAGCAAATTTTATACGCGCCCTTACGCCAAGTGTTGCAAATAAGCATAATTTGTTAATTGGCTGCAAGTAAACTCTCATGGATACCAAGAAAACATGTAGCTGTAATAGCTTTGCTTAGAAACACTAGATGGCGCTATGTTAATAACACTAACAGTGAATGTTTCAGCGCCATCTGTTATCGAAATGGGAATTATTTTTATGTCAAGAGACATCGCTGTGCCACTAGCGTCACCAATCGGTCTTTTTTAACATCGTGTTCGTTAGAAGATTTAGCAACGCCATCTAGATTTCGTTAGAATTTTACACCTTTTTTGTGGCTACAAACTGATTTATGGGAACTGCTAGTCTATACGTAGTAATACTTAGTCTATGCTATTACTAAGCCTCCGCTGTCTGTCTGTCCGTCCGGCTGTCCGTCTGTCACAAGGGTCTACACTACAGCTTCAGGCGTTTTAGCATAGACTAAGTAGCCAGTTGAAATTTTCACAGAATACGTTTTACTACGGCTTCTATGATGGCAAATAATAAAAATAAAAATAAACGAAACCCATACAAAAAAACTCGCAAAAAGTACGTTTTTAAGGTTCCGTACCCAAAGGGTAATCAACGGGACCCTATTACCAAGACTCCGCTGTCCGTCTATCTGTCCGTATGTCTGTCCGTCTGTCTGTCCGTCTGTCTGTCCGTCTGTCACCAGGCTGTATCTCATAAACCGTGATAGTTAGACAGTTGAAATTTTCACAGATGATGTATTTCTGTTGCCGCTATAACAAAAAATACTAAAAAACAGAATAAAATAAATATTTAAGGGGGCTCCCATACAACAAACGTGATTATTTTGCCGTTTTTATAGATAATGGTACGGATTCCTTCGTGCGCGAGTCCGACTCGCACTTGGCCGGTTTTTTTAAATAAAATTATCATGTCCCCCCCCTAACTCAGAAGCAAAAAAAAACGAAAAATATAAAAAATATCATGATAATAGATGATTACATAAAAATTACAGGAGAAATATAGTAGGGTTCCGTATTTAGCGGGGGCTGCGAGGTTTTTGTCAGGCGCTACCATTTTAGCGGCTTTTTTTTTGTTGTTGCTATGGCATCTATATTGTTGTATTTTCCATAACATCTTTAGGGTTCCGTAGCCAAGTTGTGTGGTGGTTAAACTCTTTATGCGCGAGTCCGACTCGCACTTGCTCAAATTATTTTACTTACCTTATCACAGCTTTTTAAGGTCACCAGGGCAAATTGTTAAGAGTATGCCCTACCCTAGCAACTTTTTTATCACCTTTTCAGCACAATAAGTTCAATGGCAAAGATTTATTAGCTTTTGATAGTGGCGATTATAAATTGGCTCATTGATTGGTCTCTTTATATTGGACGCATACTACCAATAATCAATATACTAATAAACAAAACAACAAATTAGAGTGTTTTTATTACTAAAATATTTTGAATTACCTATTATATGAAAAAAAAATGAAAAAAAAGTCTATGTTTGAAAACCAAAAATAATAGGTTGGAAATATATTTTTTTTACACAAAAGTATGTATATAAATACATTTTTAAAAACGACTTCAAATGAACCCTCGAAAATCTGGTGTGGTTTATGTTTTAGACTCAGGTCCAGCCTTAAACATACTCGTACACGTAAACTTACACCACAATATATATAGTATTTCTATTGAGTATACAGCGAGACTACAAGCTACGTGTCCCGACAGTAAATAATGCACATCGTATCGCAATGTCATCTTTGTTGCACGAAGCACTAACGGTCCGGTGACAGAGACGGCGCTCTACAAAGCCGAAGATAGCCGATGTGCATTATTTTCTGCCGGGTACTGTACGTAGCTGTGATAGTGTGAGTGTAACAGGTGTGAGCGCATTGAGTGAAGCAGTACTGTGTGCGTCGGCGCTGGTTTTGTTTTTTAAACAATATTCCGGTCCCCTGATGTGTTGAACTGATTTTATTATTTTCTCCATTCTTCTTATCAAGAAAACCGTCAAATTAAAATTACCTGCATGAACTGGCTTCATCATACAACTTGTTTAATCAAAGCGAGATTCTGTTAGCAAACTTTAATTAAGTTGGAGATAAGACCAACGAATTTTAATTTACCAAATGGCTTTTCTTGGTTTCCGTACAAACGCTCTCTTCGTAAACTCGTTTAAATGATGTTTGACGGCAGGTACGATTAGATAAATATTTTACCAAATTATTTCGACTGTGAAGTTTAGACGTGAAACGTTAAAATCAAGTCAAACGCAAAACTTTTCTTTTCAAAAGTACATAATGTAGCTTCATGTTTTCAAAACAGTTTCTCCTACACATTTAGTATTTTATTTGTAAGACAAATTTTTGTTACATAGAGAAACTATGAATAGTAGAAGTGGTCTGTGAAGTAGAAAAAGAATTGTAAAAGAAGTACAAAAGCAACATTTTTTTATTAATAGCGTTAAAACTTTTCATAGATTGCTTTTACTTGGTTTACATGTTCTTCAAGAAATTTCGTAAATATATCCCTTACGGGGTTCCGTAAAGGGTACAAAAGAAGCCATAATGGTGAGACTCCGTTGTCCGTCCTTTCGTCCGTCCGTATGTCACAGCCTCATCACTTTTGAACTGTTAAAGATAAAATCTTGTAATTTGACACAAAAATTGTATTAATTTGCCCACATAACATGGCGTAATAGAAAAAAAAAAGTATTTTTTCTAAATATTGCCACAAAAAGTTTTTTTTCCTACAAATACAATTTGTAACAGATTGTAAAAATATATAATTTCTCGTAAAGATTTAGAGTATCTTTGAAAAATATGGAAAAAATTTATTTCCACCCGAACACGGAAATTAGTGAACGGAAAAAATAAAAAATTAAATAATTATAGGTTTATAACAAGACAATTTCAGGAAAACTATGGCACTTGAAAATACTTAACACAAATAACGAATATTGAAAAAAAATATAATATAAATATTTTATAAAATTACAAAATATGTATCAAATTATATGTACAAGTAGGCCCTTCAGTGCTCGAGTGCATTTTGTTTTAATTGGATTAGGTATCTTCGTATATAAATAAAATTTATTTACATTGCAAAGATTTCAAAATTAGCCCTTACCGTACTATGACAGCACCAAAATGTTTCCACCTTTAAATGGGTGACTCTCACACATTTGGAATCAGTGCTCATCTGAACACAGTGATAGTTGGACGCCTTAAGTGCACTTAAAGTTAATCATTTTAATAATTTTAGTAGTCAGATCAGTTTGCTGACCATAGGTAGACAGATTGCTCACTCATAAGTGTGCGCGCGTCGGCATTATGTTAACGCACGCATTCAAAAACAATGCAATAGATTTTAGGTGCCAGGGCTCATCTAAACTTTTGAAATCTTTGTTACATTGTTGATTTTTTATAAAATAATTTAGCATGCTTTTTAACGGTCTTTGAACAACTAAACGTTTGCAAAATGATTCGTATTTTTTGTCCTCTTTAAATTATTTACATCGTTTATAAAATACCTATCCCTTGACCAAAATCTATCAAGAAACACTAAGGTCCTCTTCAACATAGTTAACTCTAATATGTTTATATCTGTATAAATATCGCAGTGGAAGCGTGCTGGGCCCATAACCTAATGTTTAAATCTGTAAAAATACTGCAGTAGACATTCTTAATACGGCATATTTAATAAACCTGTCATTTATTTTTCCTTGAAGACGCAGAGAGAAAACAAAATAAGTCTGTTTTCATTAATAATAAGTGTGTTTTCCTTTATCAAATCCTAACAAACTCTGTCTATTAAAACCGAAAAAAGCGACCTGTGAATTAAAAGTTTTTGCAAACCCATTTCTAACAGATATTAGCTGCTACAAAGAATTCTTACAAAATCATCAGTTACTAAACTAACTAACTTCAGTTACTAAGTTTAGTTATTGTTATACCTAGATAAGAGCTTTGAATAGCCTCAGAGCCGACATCAGGAGTCCTTGACCCGTTGTACCTGCACTTGAAGTTGGCTTTATCACAACGACCATCGCCTCGTCAGTCACTCGGCTCGCTTAGCAATTCCCTTGTCACCGGGCTATTAGATGGCTTGAGACAGCTTCAGCTAAAGTAAGGTTTTTAATTCGAGGAACTCCATTGACAGATAGTGTTGCCATTATTCGAAAAATAAAAATAGGGAAAGATATACGTCGATATGTCGATATCGATATTTACTGCAGCATGACGTATGGTAGTAACGCGCGTTTACGAGATATTTCAACAATCGAGATAATCACAATCAATCAAATTTACAATCGAGATAAACGTCCATCTTGTTGATCGGTTGAATGATCGAGACATTTTTCGATTGTTCCAAGATACGAGATATGCTCCGTTAGTAATTTAGTTATATAAGTATGCAGTTTTATTCGTAATGACTTTACGAATAATACATTTTAAATAGTGGGTTTTTATTATAATCGATTCAAATAATAAGCCACCGAGAATGACTATTCTAGAGTGCGGTTCAGAAAATAATGTCTTTACGACATGATTGGATAAAATATAATTTCATGTCTTTAGATTGGATGATATAAATGCAACCAATATAACGATGTGTTACCTATTTTCTGAACCGCACTCTACGGTTGATAGTAGATACCTACACAACACGAGTTTTTCATTTCATTTACAATGCAATGCATGATATGTAAATGGTAATCGATTTAAACCTAGGGAGCTGACCAAAATAACTACGATAAACCATTTATTTGCTGGGCTAAAGTCATCAAATTGGCTGTAACAATCGCCTGTAGCACCTTCTGTTTTTTTAGTTCTCTGAATATTCGTATCATGAAAAGTATGGATCAAAATAAAATACCTATATATTTTTTAATAAATAAATATATAAATATTTAATAAATACTTATATATTAATATATTTTTTAACAAACCTGACAAAACCAGTATTTTATGTTGACAATTACTGAGATTTCGTTACGGTTTTAAAAGATTCGTTATCGATTATCGATTGCAAGTTTTTATTTTCAATAATAACTGTGAAGCAAACTTAAAAAGACCGTGTGGATTTTTTTTTCGAAAAGTTAGTGTAAAAGTGTAAAGTTATATTTTTGTTAAATTTTGCGTCACTTGACCGTATGAGTTTTCGAGTATAAGAAACGCCGTCAATTTTATGATATCGATAAGAGCAGCACTGGCTGAAAAGTGGCAACATTTTGCTTTTCGAGTTGTCAAACGAGTTCCTCGAATTAAAAATCCTACTTTAGCTGGAACGTGGAGCCAATGGCAGATCCCGGGGTGGGGGGGGACTGAAGTTCCCTCCCAAAACAGACATAAGTCTATCAATAAACACTTTATTGCACAGAGAATTAAAATAAAAACACAGAGTACAGAATGGCACAGAAAGCTAGGGCTAACTTATATGGTATAGAGCAGGGGTTCCCAAAGTATGCGCCGCGGCACCCTAGTGCGCCGTAGAAAGTAAAGAGGGGCGCCGTGAGTCGGTCCTTTATCATTAACCGAAACCACAAATATTCGCGGGTACTTTTTTTGAGACAATCAATAGGTACTTACTTACGTCGCGCGCGTCGCCGTCGCTCACTCGCCGAAAAGTACCATATTGTAGATATTTTAATTTTTGTTCTTATCTACCTAACCTTAATACTAATATTGTAGGTACCTATTTCTTTCGACTGAATCTTTTTCAAATAGATAGCTAGGGTAGGGCGCGTGGTTACAAAATACTAAATTTGTAACAGGGCCGCGGGCTGAAAAAGATTGGGAACCCCTGGTATAGAGAGAAAAGAAAATTTTACAATACTAGGATATTTGTGCAAAAAGAAAAATAATCTTCAATCCTAATATTTAAATATACTACATACAAAACAAACAAAGTAGTATAGTCAGTCGAGTCAATCAGAGAGATTAAAGGTAATTATTATATTACCTTTCATCTCTCTGATGACATTATACTACTCACACTAATTATTCTACTATAATATGACAATTTCCTATTCATGTTGTACTACAATCTTAAATTTACTTACCTACAGTAACAGCGGGCTTATTATGTATCTCTAGTTGCCTTCTGTACGGGGTGCCTATCATCAAAAACATAGATATACTATCGAATTCCGATTTCCTAAGGATATGTTCGCACTTGAAGTGACGACACAGTTCGTTAATAGTTCAATACCCACTTAAGGCAATTTTGAAATTTCAGTTTTTATCTATGTTTTTGATGATAGGCACCTAGTACAGTTGGCAACTAAAGATACAGAATAGGGGGGCTGGACATGGTATTTACTATGATTTCCGGAACAAGCTCGACGTAGGTGCCCCCAGCCCCCAAAATATATTTCTGGATCCGCCACTGTGTGGAGCTGTGTGATTTTATTTCAACTACTTTGATTTTACTCTTCAACTTGTATTGTTAGTAACAAGAAAGATTTTTTAGGGTACCGTCAAAATGGAATCCGTCATAGTGAAGCGTTCCGGCGAAGAACCATAACGCGACAACACCCTTATATGGAGGTTACTTGCTTTTGCCCGCGGCTTCGCCCGCGTGGATTTAGTTTTTTGTAGTTTAAAATTATTTCTTGATCTCTTGTTTGATTCTCAGGCTTTGACGAGGCCGAAGGCCGAGCTACGTTTCCTTACGAAATAATTTCTCGATCACTTATTTGATTCCCAGGTAAAATTTGTAAATTCATAATTGAAAATTTAGGTAAATTCTGAACGAAATTATAATTTTTTTCTCTGAATTAAACTTCGGTTAGTGTGTTAACACTTTGAAACACAATATTTTTTTCTTAAATATATTAAATCCTTAAACCCAACCCTAGTAACAGAAGCAAAATTTCAGCTCTATAACTTCAAAGCAACTGTATTTCGAAAAATAATTTTGTCCTTATGGAATGATTTTCCGAATACCCTGAAAAATGTCATCTTAATTTCTAAAGTATCTTTGGTATCAAAGTTTGGCATGTATTAAATAAAACCGGCCAAGTGAAAGTAAGACTCGCATACCTCGGGTTCCGTATTGTGGATGATAAATTTAATTTTGTCTTTTGTTTCGTGAATTTGTCAACTGCTTTATTTTTCCTATAATTTTTACGTAAACACATATTACCATGATCTTTTTCATATATTTCGGTCCACCAGTTTTGGAGATGAGGCATAGGGGACATAATTTTTTTTATGGTTTTTCAATAATTTCTCGAAATAGATACAATTAAATATAGTCAAACTATATATTTTTACAATCAGCCTTTTAATACCTACAATTTGATATCCATACTGTATTTTATATACATTTTTTATTTATTTTAATGTTTTTTTTATATTTCTCATTTGTGCTCAACTTTTTTTTAATCGCTATAGTTTTCCTGTAATTGTTTTTCCAGTTATGATCTATAATCGACTTTTTTTTCATATTTTTCGGTCAACCAGTTTCAGAGATATAGGAGGGGACATACGTATTTTTTAAAGATTTCTCGATACCAGTGCCAAAAAATATGCAAAAAGTATAAATTTTTACAATCAACTTTTTAATATCTACGATTTGATATAAGATACACATATTTTATTTTTAAGATAATATTTTTTATTTTTCTCACTTTTATTTTGGAAATATTTTAAACAATTTCAAAATTTTCATATTTTTTTACACCGTAATTTGTGGACAAAAATAGTGCAATTTTTGTGCCAAATTTTATGTCTTTATCTTTAACGGTACTAAAGTTTGGCTGTGACATACGGACGGACGGACTGACAACGGAGTCTCACCATAAAGGTTCCTTTTGTACCTTTTAGGTACTACGGAACCCTAAAACATTACGGCAAAGACAATAGCTAGTATCTTCTTTACGCTGAGAAAATAAGTGAGAAAATAATCTGGAAAATAGAAGAAAATACGAGATAATAATGTTTTATAAATTCGTATGGAACTACATATCGGATTGAATCTTGATGGAAATGTCAGACGCCTGCAATGCAGTGCAAGCAGAGCTAAACATCAGTTTTGTATTGGATTCAATTCGGTCAAGAGGCCTTTCTTTTTCAACAGTTTTTGAACGATTTTACTGAATCTACCACAGACGCAATCAATATGAAACTTATATATATGTTTTTTCAAACCTTTATCTTTACGTTGTAAGTAGCATCACCTAATTGGAAAACATTCGCTCGATAGATTTTATTTTCGCTCGATAGTTTTTTTTTGAAAATCGTCTCTTTTTGAGTCTTTTTTTGGTTTTGTGTTTAATTCATTTGATTTGTATGTGCCATATTTTACTATCAATACGAAAATCTTGTTTATTAACCGTTGTAAGTTCAAAAATTACTTAAATGCAATATTGTAATTTTAGTCGATTTTAATCCTAATTAGACTCTTTCTAAATCGTTTCGAGCGCATTTTGGCGCACGCGATTTTCAACTTTATGAAAGTTAGTATACGGGTTATAATTGCAAAGCCGCTGTGCACCTAAGGAAAGCCTCGTCTTAAAATAAAGAAAACTGACTGAATGAAAACGTAAACCATAAACAAACAAAAAAACTAGAGCTAGAGCGTGCCAGTATTTTTCATAATTGAGTATCTACTAACTTCTCGAGTGGTTTTATAAGCAAACGATTTGGTTGATATAGAAAGCTAAGTTTTGAACTACCCAATCAGCGCGCCGATAATAAATCATGGCCAATCAGCGCTACTTTTATTCCTGCAAACAATTTAAAGTAAAGAAAACTGGCTAAATAGACGTAAAACCATGAACAAAAAAAATCTTGATCAATAGGCGCGAATTTAGTACCTAGCGAAAGCTCAGAATAAGGAAAATATTCTGAGAGCGAAAGTGACGACATATTAACACCTGAAGAAATAAAAAATGTGCCAAATAAAAACTTCAACCTCACGTTTAATAACTGTACGAACGTTTAATTTTCCTAAATATATATTTTTTTATTATTTTGACTTCAGTTCTTTATTTGGAAGTTGAAAGAAAAGCAGATTATGAACCTCGCAAAAGTGACTTTCTGCTCGATACAACAATCTACTATAATTCGAACATTATAATAAATACGTAATTACGTCACTGTTCTGCCGAGGGTACGATGTATAATGTATTCTGGGCAATATTGCCAAAATTAATTAACTATAAATAAAGCGTTAGGAATAACAATTATGTCTCGTTACGGTTTATAAGCGCTGGCTCGGCACAGTGTAAATAGTCGAGATTTGAGGTTTTACGAGAGCTTACTTGGTGCGAGTGCGAGATAAGCCTGCGAAGCACGGGCAACTCGGGCAATTCACAGTACTCGACGACACAGATTAAAGAGAGCCACAGAAGCAACGCAGAGCAAAAGGCGTGAGCAAATAAGCCTTATAAATTGTATTTGTTACACAATTCATGGTTTTCGTCAATTTATGCATTGCTTGAAAAGACGCTTTATATGATGAACCAAACATGTCGAAACGACATGTTTTTATTTTTCAAAAGAAAAATATTGGTTTTGTAGTTCTTGAAGTATACTGCAGACAAACAGACAGACGAGGGATCAGAGGACTATGGTTATACAGAATATCATTAATATCATTATATGTGCGCTTTGTTAAAAGGGTACAGGGGTAAAACATGAAATGTTACGGAAACAAAACTTTTCAGACGATGATTGAAATTGGATGTACTGAGAAAAAAGTCTCACTAGATCCATGATGGATCTAGTCAATGGATCTACTGAGAATGATCGTTTTCAGATGATTTTACCATTGTAATTTATTTGACATTACCTTATTTTAAAGATGGACATTCTTTGTTACGTTCCTTTACAGGATTACACAGACGGACCTTCCTAGTTTTAAGCCTGTACGATACGGGGTATTAAAAAGTCCTCATTTGTGGAAGAATCTCACAGTTTTTGTATATTGTAGATACAAAATACGCGGGAAAATTTAAGTGTGGCCATATTTTACTTAATTTTGGATTTTTTGTAACATTTATTTAATTTTTTGCCCCTGTACCCTTTTTACAAAAGTTTAAGCAATCGTATATCGTCGTATATTTAAAAAGCTTGGATCTTGTCGGAGTAGCTCTGTAATTTAAGGACCTGCCCGTAACCATCAGGCACAGTATATTTATTATGCATCAGGCATGCTGCCTCATTACCTGTCTTCAAAAGATTAGTAGAGGATAATTTTCTTTCTTTGTAATCTTTTCTATAATCCATCTAACTTTGCTAATAAGAATATTATTTATTTACGGTTTCTACGCTAATTTTATATTTATAATACATATATTTATAGATATAATATATTTATTAGTTTTTTCGTATTTAAGTATTAGTACATTATTAAATTACTAACTATATACCATTTTTATTTATTTTATGTTCACCGTCTTCACGATTTCTCTCCTTGACCTCATTTCCACCGAAAAATTGTCTGGGAGAAATCTCTTTAAGCGATAAAGCTGCCAATTGTTACATTAATTGTAATTGTTTTCTTCTGTAAGTTTTCTTTTGTAAGTATTTTTAAAATATCTTGTCCTTATTTAAAACGCTATTTCTTTAATTAACATTATATCATTGCAGTATAGGAACGCAGAAATAAAAGTAAATCTGGATGTGAGGAGCTCTGAACCGGGAATCGAACCCGGGACCTCTCGCTTGCCGGGCGATTGCTCTGCAAGCGAGAGGTCCCGGGTTCGATTCCCGGTTCAGAGCTCCTCACATCCAGATTTACTTTTATTTCTGCGTTTCTCTACTGCAATAATATAATGTTAATTTATATCTCCTTGCGATGGATAAATCGCCAAGTGTTCAAACATAGAAATTTATTTCTGTCATAGTTTTGCTATTTCTTTAGTTAGCGTGTTCATAAACTTTACTGGTAGGTACTTGGCCCCGCTTCGCTTTTGCTTCTTAGCAACTTTCAGCAAAAAGTAGTTAAACTAAATACTTCCTACCAAAATCATTGCGTTTCTAAAGTAGAGCCACTGAGTGATGGCACTTATGACAGCTGCATTTAGTGATGAGGTACATTTCAAATTTAGGTTAAAAATAAAAATCAAGTGTGAGTTTACTCAACATTAGACACGTCATTCAACATTCAACATAATGATACAAAAGGAAAATGTGCCAAAACCAGTGGCGTAGCTATCGGAGGGCTATGCGGTGTAGTGCCCCGGGGCCCCCAAGAGATGTTTAAATATCTAAATCGAAAAAAGTATTTTACTATCATTTATTTTCGTTTAGTTTAACTTCGTCATTGTTTTGTTTTTAATTAAATATTATTGCGTAACTTGGCGACCTCAAACACGACCTATAAAAAATTTGCAACTTTAAAAAAAAAACTTTTTTTCTATACGAATTCTATTGCACAATAAAGCAACATTCAAATCGAAAAATAATAACCGGAACAAGTAGTACATCACTATCAAAAATGAAGTATTACATTTTTTAATTCACACTTGCTTATAAATAATTACGATACTTTGTAGGCATTAAAACGTCATAGGCGCCATCACTCAGTGGCTCTACTGTAAGTACAATATAATCTAGTCACTGCGTTGTTGTCTTTGCAAGAAAAAGCCAACGATAAAAAAAAGAATATTGACTTTACAAATAAAATATATTAACTTGGTGATTAGTTAAAAAACTGAACAAGATTTGTTAAAAAAAAAATAAACAAAACAAAAGCAGCTACATACAATTCGAAATTCAATTCTAATCAAATAACATAATGAAATTTCTGAAATTTATAACGATCTCTTGCATCGGTTTCTTCAGTATTGTTAATCGTTGTTACATTGACAATTATTTTTAAATCGGGTAATAAATCACTGTAATTTTTTCCTAACACTTCCCGTGAAGTTACTGTATTGATTAATTGTGTGAGTAATGACTTCGTACTGTCATTATAATATTTAACGGGTGTTGAAGTTGTTGAGATATCTGATGGTCCATTTTTTGAAGCATCCCTTTTCTTGCGTACGGGAACACCATTTTCTTCCTCATAATCTGGCATCTTGGTGTTCTCAGGAATAACACTTTCATCGAAATCTTTAGGTGAATCAACATCGCTAAAAACAAAAGTAATTTAATTAAATGATTTAATGCAGTCAGTTTTTTATATTGGGAAATTATTAATCGGGCGAATAAAAATATAATTAGCGACTTCAAGTGTCCGGAATAAATACAAAAGCGTGCGACTAAAAATACTGAGTGGGCGAATTTAATTTAAAGTATGAAATCGAAAATGTTTCACCAAAAGTCAAAAAATAGGTGCGACGACGAGCGAAGCGAAGAGGAGCGTGTTAGGTTTAAATTAAGATAAAATGAGGAGCCGAGCGAAACGCAGGTCACTAAAATATAAAATTGTTCGCCTAAGAATTATTCAACTGAACTCAAGTTTGTATTTTCAGGTCGCCATTTTCAACATTTTTATTCGCCCACTTAGTATTTAAGTACTCTATATTCAGTATTTTTGCCACCTTAAATTTGAATTTATATTCGTTCATTTAAATACTACCCTTTTATATTTAAGCATTTATTTCATCTTAACAACTACCCAACCCAATAACCATTGTCCATACAAAAATTGCAGTAGGTTTAGTCCAGTAAATGAAACATTTGAGGTCGAATGAAAGATACACTAGTAAAATTAATTCTAAATAATAGTATTTTGATACTTTTGACACTCCCCCCTCCGGAAGAACATATTTTTTATATTTCACCAAAATAATTCTCATAGATAAATTTTTAAAAGATTTTTGTTCTTTTCTTCTGGTGTACGCCATTTTAGGACATAGTTTTCATTATTTTGGTATATTAATCAAACATTTTTTTTTTATGATTTTTCAATAACTGTCCTATATGACGTCACTTAGACATTTTACTGATTGTGATGTGTGATTGCTTATAAAAAAGTGGTCTGTCTATGTTTGTCTACTCATCTGTCATCCATCTGTCAAATCAGACGGCAGCAAATTATTAAAAAATTATCTTGATAGCAAAGGACACATTTCTAAACAGCCATTTCTTAAGTGACGTCACACGAAAAGAAAAGGAAGTTGCAGCTTATTCGTAAAAATATTCATCATCATGAGGTTTTTTAGATTACAAGTTCTAAAATACGGTTTATTTAACCTAAATCTCAAATTGGTTTTCGAATTAACACACCTTAACATAATTTAATCTAAGAGTATTAGACTTTGATCTTACTCTACTATACTATTTTATTGTTCTACGCCATGGTCTAATTAAAGTGGTGCATTTAAAAAAAATATTCAGGGAGTCTTTTGAATTTTTTTTTTTAGTTAGTTTACTGGTGGATTCCCAATTTTCACCTAGTGTACATTTCATTTAACATTCCATACAAAAATTTTTTGATTGACTGGACTAATTTCATAATTAGAAAAGTGTGAAAATAATTATCCATTTTCACAGGGTGTTACTTGGGAAAAACCATTCATTACGATCAGTACATTATGTGGTTTCATATTATGACTATTTACAACCGCAGAAATATGGACACTAAGGCTTTGTTATAAGGGTTTTCATTTTCAAGACTCCAAAGAATACATGAAACATAAATATAAATGATATAATTTAATAGCGGTGGTAGCTCAGAGGTAGAACGCAGGCCTCTCAATTTCCATCAGATCCAGGTTCGATCCCCGGTCGGGCATGCAACAATGAGTTTTTCGGAATTTATGTGCACAGTAGTTGCTTACCACTAACTGAACGGTGAAGGAAAATATTGTGAGGAAACCTGCATGCCCTAAAAAGCGTGTATCTGTGCCCGAAGAACGATGATAGGGGCACGCCATTCATCACGTTGGGACGTATTAATCGTCGGTAAAATGCGGGTATACTGGGTGTGGACTGTGACTTGAATTTCATAGTTCACACTCGGAACACCTCTGACACCCCCTTGGGTATTCATGTCGTGATGACGATATAAAATGTGCTAACGCACAACAAATGACTTTGGTACCTTCTTGCCCCCTCGCCATGGAAAAGTTTAGACTTGAACTTTTTAACATCTCCACCAGGCAACTTTGGCAGAACATTGTCAGCTCTCACTCGATCCTGGGGCGGAGCAAACAAGTCGAAACTTGGTCTATTCGGCCTGTTACGTCTGTAACCAATTTGGGGTTCTACAGGGGCTGGGTAGGGAAGTATTTTTGCTTTGGCGAGCTTCCATTGCTCCTTATCAATAGCTGATGGTACTGCAGAACGGTATGGACCGAGTTCGTATTGTGGATTGAGCATCCGTCGACCTGACTCGAGTGATGGTCTTTGCTCGTTGCCGTAAGCCCTGTTGTCATTGTTCAGGGGATGCATCGCTCGTCTCCCGGGTTCATCTTGTGGTACTCTTATGGCATCTTCTGGTCTGTATTTTGATGGGTTTTCTTGTGCGAAGTAATCGATTCTTGGAGCAGCTTCTGTTTGTTTGGTCATCTGAATATTTACCGAATAATTAATAACATTTACTATTTAGAGAGTCTTGTCAAATGAAATTGGTTCATCTATATCCTTAAATAAATACTGTCTGGCAAATTAATATGAGAATACCCTAACTGACTGACTGAATGATCTGTCAATGCCCAGACCTTAGATCAGACTAATTGCCTTATTATAATTGATCGTGCTCACATGTCTCCTCATTTTCTCCCACTTATTTCACTGACAAAAACACAAAAACCATAAGTATTAAAGTATGGCACACGTACTTGTTATCGTATCGTTATCGTAGAAAATCACACATTCTTTCACTCCTTTATAACGCTCTCAGCAGCCCCTTTTCTCCTCCCTACCTTCGAGACCGGTTTGTCCCTATTAAATCCCTTGGTCGCCCTCAGCGACCGAGTAGAGCTATGCTCCTCCGATTTCCCGAACACAGCACCAACATGTATACAAATTCTTTCACAGTGTCAGCAATCCGCTTGTGGAATAGTGTTCCTCTGGACATCCGACAATCTCCCACCATCTCTACCTTTAAAATCAGAGTCTATCAACACTATCTACGGCTACAGAATCAGTCACCACACCTGTAATTTTTTCACTTTGTCCCCTGAGTCATCCTTCTCGTAACTACCGATATATTGTTCTATATTTATTTATGTATAGTATATACACTAATATGTATATTATATGTATGTATATTTTTGTATTTATATATGTTTATGTAGATATTATATGTTATATTATTAAAAGATAATATTTATAAATTAATTAATTAATTACTTATTTGGCACTACCCTTGTAATCTCCACATCACCAAAGGTTAACTGGTAGAGAATGCTAATTAGCATTAAGTTCGCCTTTGTGCATTGTATACTTATTTTGTGCAATAAAGAATTTACATACATACATACTCGTATTTCTCACGCACATTAAAAGAACACAAGCAAAAAAAGGGTAACACAGTAGAGAAAAGTAACAGCATTATGTCTTCATATAAAACGGCTGGAATGCGCGCTTCCAAATCTCGGCATACACCTCTGTAGTGGGGGTGCGCCGCAGTTAAGTACGGACGCGGGGAGTGTGAGACACCGACTCCCACGCATTTATGTGGGCAGCCCTAACCCCTCGGCCACAGCTTCAGGCTTCGAGAGGCGCGCCAAGCGGTTCTTCTTGCGACGGCGCCGGCGGAGAGAAGAAATGTATGAAGTTGTATAGAGCAGCCATGGGTCGCCGCTCGCGCGGCCTGTCCGGCTTCGAGTGACTTGTGCTCTCGCAACGGCGGTGTGCGGAGAGGCGGGCGGTTGAAACAGTGATCGAGCGCACGGGACGAACCTAGTGTCGAGCTCTTTCAGCGAGCGAGCGCGCTATACATCCGATGCGGTGAAAGGCGCCGACGGGTGTCGTGGCAAGGCAAAGCTCGTCGCAAAAACCACCTGAAAGCGCAGCAAGAAGCGCCGCCAGAAGCCTGAAGCTTATTTCAAGGATACTGCCCAGACGTTATGCTGTTACCGTACTAAGCCATGGACAACACATCACATCTCTATTGACATTGGGTCTCGCTATGTGATGACTATGTTTGGCCTCATGCGTTCGCAATCGATACGCCCCCTTACCTATCTCCTCAGTTCAGATATCTATGGTTCCTTGTATGACGTAGACTTCCGTTAAGTAGGGATTTTAGGCAATTTCCACGAGATTGGGAGAATTAGGATCCACGCGAGCGACCCTGTTAGTTTTGTATAAATTAATGATTAAAAAATCTAGCCAAATTTTAAAACCCCGTACCTGGTGGTCTTCTACAGTTTCTGTCCACATTGGATCAAATTCCGCCTTCTTCCTGTTAATGAGACCTTGTAGCGCTTTCAAGTGCTCTATGGAACTTTTCGGTGGATTATTGTTACTTAATGCGAACTGAAAATAAAGATGGGTTTTGAAAGATCCTTATCTTGATTTAACAATAGACGTTCATCACTTTTAGTATGAAATCGTGTCAGATGACGTCACAAGACATGCAGTTAAGCTCCCTTTGATTGCCAATAACTTCGTTATTTTTTAAATATTGAAAAAATTATTACTGTTTTTAGGTCATTAAGAAATATAGCGACAGATATTGAAATCGATTGCAATTGTGAAATTGGACGGGTTAACACCTCAGGGGAATTGTCAAAATATTCGTAGTTTATATCCAGTTTTGTTTTCCTAAATACATACGAGCACCTAACTAGCAAAAGTCAAACTATTCTTAAGAGCTGTTTAGCTGCCGGATTGTGAAAAACCCGCCTTTTTCTTAATAATCCGAACAGAACTCTTATATTCAAAATGTACTCAATAGTTCCTCAACAAAACCATTATGTGTATGCTTCCATAGCAAAGTTTCCATTTTAAAATTCGAATTTACAGAAACCAATGGAAATTTTGGGATGGCAGTTTACATAAAACATAGGTAATAAGGTTTTGTTGAGGACCTTGAGTAAATTGTAAATATAAGTGATCTGTTTCGATTAATTAGGAAAAGGCGGGTTTTTCTCAATCCGGCTGCTAAACCGCTCTTAAGTAAAGCCTCGGAAGAAAAGAAGGGAACAGATACTTCTTTGAAAAGCTTTCCTACAAAGCATAGTTCCATTCCTTCACCTCACGCATCTTGTTATCAGAGTCCATGGTGACGTATCCTCGCGAGGATAGCTGCGCAGGCGGCGTCGGCTTCTCCGTAAGCTTCATCAGGTTTCCTTCGAATTTGTAGGCGTTGTCAGCCTCGATGATGCTGTCATCCAGGCGCCGGCGTGCGGGCTGCGTCCCAATCTGGTCTTCTGACTCGTCCACATCCGCCACATTGCCGGTTATCACTTTGTGACGCAAGAAACAACGAAGACAAAATTTTAATTTTACCTCTACCACCATGTTATTTGCAATGCATGAATTAAAGAATAATATGTAAAAATTTAATGTAATAAATAAAATAAATAATAAATGCACATTTAAACGTTAAATTGTACGGTAGATTATTATACACGCAAGCCTGAAATAGAATATTTAGTGACGAGTATAAAATAGCGGATTTTCTTACCCGAGGAAAGAAGCTAGTTTCGACGTGAGCCGAAGGCGAACATCGAAACCTTACATTCCGAGGGTAAGAAAACCCATTTTTACTCGTTGCGAACGATACTTTTTCTACTACCTGATTTGTGCATTTAAATATTTAATTTTTCCTTTAAAATGTAATGTATTTTATGACTTTGCAAAGCGCGGCGTGGTTTTTACCTTTTTTTTTTTTCACGCTTGGGTCGGCTGCTTTTATTTGTGGCCAGTATCATTTTGTGAAAAAAGAGTGTTAGACGTGATATAATCGATTATGTCGTGAATCGGAACGCAGGGAAATTCGATTGTAAAGACAAACTAAGGACGTCAAAAAGAACCTAATTTAGCATGAAATGAAGACAAACGTCAAAAAGAACCTAATTTTGCAATAAATGAAATTTCAATACGATATTTCAAACTGACCTGATAGTCATTCCGCAACGGGGCTCGGAAAGTTCGATTTTCAAAACCAATTTCGAGTATTAAATGGAACTTTTCCATAAAGGTAGCAGAAAAAGGTTTATTTAGGGTCTTTTACAAACTAAAACACTACGGTGTCTGTTTATCCGCGGATTAAGAATGTTTTCTTGTTCGATAAAGTGATGTGTAGGTGTACAATTACACTGGGATTCCTATAAAAATACAGTAAGTTTGTTGAATTGATAAATTTAGTGAAGGACCAAACGAACCGTGTTTCCATAGCTTTTTCCCTTAATATTTTTGATTTTATTGTTAAGATACCTTCTTTACCCAACATCAAATTATAAACTTTTACATTACGCAGCTTTTTAACGCAGCTTGGTAACTGTCACTCTCGAGACGGCCATTTAGGTCAGTGTAGGTGATAGGGACTGTCTTTCCCTAGATTGTTTTAGGATATAATTAGCACATCTTTATATTTTTTTCAAACATATTGCATGCTATTGTTTTTATTGAATAAGTGCTTCTGTATGTTTTTTGATTCAATAAATAATGTTTGTATTTTGTATTTGTATTTTTACGTTATAGACAAAAACGTATAATAGTAAATGACAATGACATACCAATCTAGATTTGCGTCAAGTCTTAGGTAAGCACTAAATTTTTGTCTCTTTTTTGTATGTATGTGGATCGCGGGCGGCCCACACACGGCCAGGCAGAAGCGTGTTGTGTGTGCGGACCAACCGCGATCACTACCCAGCTATGGTTGTGAGATGCTTACCTATTGCTACTATAATTTAATTTAAGTACCGAACTCCGCAATCACTGATAAACCCTATGGTTTTTTTTTATTGTGCATTAATCTTACTAGGTTAAGATTTCAAATTAAAAATACTATAAAAAAAAATGTAAATATCAACACATACATTTTCCTTCGCCAATGTGCCCTTGTATAGGCATGTGTCCAGCTCTACGCCAGTTCATCTCCTCCTTGATCTCATCATCGAACATACCTCGCTTCAGGTACACTGACACGTTCGTCTCTGGAAAAAACAATTACCATAAACCTATTTGCTTACAAAAAGACGAATTCATCCAACGTAACAGCAGAGTTTTGTTGTTTTAATTTTTTTCCGTTAGTAAGCAGGTTAAGAAGGACGATTCCCTTAAACAAGCGGAGATAAATAATGCTCTTCTAATTCTATAAATTTAGATCGTGTTCGATCTTATTCCATATTGATAGACAGAATTTATGTTTGATAAATGAAATTTCTCTTTATTTCAAACTATTAAAGAGACATGGGAACACAACCGATAAGAATTTATTTATCTATCTTCTATCTATATAAATTTATATATTTATATATATATAGAAGACTGGCTGACTGACTGAGTAACTGACATACTGACGAGGACTTAGAAGCATGAAATTTGAACCTTAGTTCTTTTTGTGGCGAAGTGCTAAGAAAGGGTTTTTCGAAAATCAACCCCCAAGGGGACAAGGGATAAAAGTTTGTCAAAGAGTTCGTTACTTTTGTAGTTTAAGCCACAAAAGTTGGTATTCGGTTTAAAACGAAGTCTGAATTTTTTTAGCATTTTAGGGAAAATCATCACCTAATCAGGGACTGGGAAAATCATTATCTTTTTGGTTAAAATATGAAAAGTGGTATTATTTAATCACTGCTCTTCTTGGATGATGGATGATGGTGGTGGTGACCAACACCATCTGTACAGAAATCTATTTTTTATTTTTTAGAAAATAATTTAAAACTAAAATTGTTTACAAGTGTCACTTTTACTTTTTTACTTTTTTATTATGATACCTAAATTATATGTCACTATTTTTTTTACATTCGACTGATGACGGCCCCATACCAAGGGCCGAAATATATCGAGTTATAATTTTTTAAATTGTTTTAATACTAATAAATAGTCAAAAGCTCATAAAAGTAAAATATAATATATTTAGAAAAGTGGATTTGTGTTTTCGGAAAATCATCACATAAATATATGAAATAGTTGATGAAAACCTCAATAGAAAATTTGTCGTTTTTTTTAAATTCATTAAAATACATGAAAGTTTTGGTTACAAATTAAGCATGGGGTGTTTCACCGTTTTTTTGAATAAGGTTATTTGGGGATGGAATTTTCAAAAGTGCTGAAATTTAACTTTGGAAGAAGCTTGTGATTCTTGATTTAAATACGAGCATTATTTGCAAAGATAATAATATTTTTTCAGTTGCCATATATCTATAATAAATTAGTCAAGACTTGTGATTTCAAAAGCAAATCTATTTTCAAAGCTAAACTCCTTTTAATAAGTTGGCTTATGTCACTTAATTATAATGATACCGAGGATTTACTGACTATTCCCAAGTAACCTTAATATTAATATTATTAAAACTCGCGTGAGCTGACATACTTAATTATTATTAGGATGACGACGCGGCGTTCACCGTCGTTGTCAGCGCCCGTTTGACAACGACGGCGAACGCCGCGTCGTCGTCCTAGGAACGACACTCACCTTGATAATGCCGAAATTGTATCGGTGAAACGATTGGCATACATATAGTCAACAACAATCACACGTGGTTCAAGCCGTATGTAATAATACGAGTAACCTTCATATAAATTTAATTTATTTATTTATTGTGTATATTTTATTTATTATGTAGGTATTTTCATATTGCATGTTTCTTATTTAAGTGTAATTTCTCATTTATTTTCATAAATAATTTTAAATTGTAATTTTAATCTTTTATGTAAAAATCTAAACAAAATCTTCTCAAAAAAAAATTTTTTTGTAAGTTTTGCCGAGGAATTTTATTTTTATGTATTTTTGTTAAATCTAACACGGTCCGGCAGGACAAGCAAGCTTGCTTAGTGCTGGGACCATTGTAAAGTTGCCCGTAGTTTCTTCTCTCAACTATGTACATGCATGTCAGTCATAATCTGTTTTCTTGTGTTATTGTCAACACTGTTTTTTTTTTTTTTGTATTTTCTCGTTATTTGTTATCTTTTGTGTATTATTGTTGTGTGTGTAAATAAATAAATTATCTTAATTATCTTATCTTGTCAGATGCTTTTGGGAGAAATAAACAATTGCATATTTGAAATCCACGCGAACGAAGTCACGGGTAACAGCTAGTATCAGATAAATAAATGCTACGCTATAGCAATGAAAAAGTTCACCTGAATTTATGTCTACCTAATCCTTTACGTTACCACACGCTTGGGCTCTAATTTTCTCAGACAAATAGAGCAATCCAAATAAAGAAGTGAGGGCTCCGTATATAACGTTTAAAAGACAAACTTATTCCACTTGGAGTTATTTATTACCAACTTAACTTAAGAGGCGTCGTTATGCGCAAACCTCCATACAAACGCTGTCACCACATTGTGGTTTATCTATGGAATGTTATTATAATATTTTAGGCTATATCCACTATCATTATCTAGATATATGTTTAAGACGAACTAAAAACAGTGAAATTTGATTAATACCGTAACAACAAACCCTTAAAATACGTAATATTTAACCGTTTTTTACGAAATATGTGTAGCCGAATGTGCTTTTACTGTCATCACTACATAGTATAAAACAAAGTCTCTTCCCGCTGTCTGTCTGCCCCTATGTATGCTTAGATCTTTAAAACTACGCAACGGATTTTGATGCGTTTTTTTTAATAGATAGAATGATTCAAGAGGAAGGTTTATATGTATAATACATGCATAATATAGTAGAGAAACACTGATAATTTTAGAGGTTAAAGACATTCTGTAGTATATTGCACCCGTGCGAAGCTGGGGCGGGTCGCTAGTTTTAGATAAAATCTAAACCAATAAAAGCACATTCGGCTACACCTAGGACAAACTAACAAAGGGTCAAACATCGAAAATGTTATCTAGATTAATAATAACCAAAACTAATGTTTGAAAACGTCCACAGTCTTGCCAAAATGTGGTTTCTCCTGAAACAAGTTATCAATTTTGCACCCGCGACAAAATCGGCACGATTGTATTGTCCTTGCAAGTTTCATAGAGCGTGCACCTTATAGCGAAATGAAACAGCATGACATTTGGCCACGCCTACAACTGAGCTTGGGCGTCATGACGACCATCCTTACACTTACGTATATATACAACGTGTAACAGAAAGGTGTAACCATATTTGAAGAGCTTATTCAGTCAACGGTATAGAACAACTTTTACTATGAAGTCAACCCTGAAATCTCGAAAAAAAATATCTGCCCTTCCATACATTTCGGCCGAGCGGCATTGCATTTTCCTATGAAGCGAGTAATTTTTTTTTGATATAGAGGATTTGTTCTATAGTAAAAGTTATTCTAAACCATTTAAAAAAAATTTACACGACGCGTTATATCCAGCCAACCAGTATTGTGGTGAAAGAGAATACAGAACAAGTTGGCGACAATCATGGTCAGTCATTGTTCTTAGCTGTCAGCTAACTAATCCACTTAACTAATTTGACTTACACAACACAATACTAACAATTTCTTACATTATATAAACAATTAGTAATAAATAAAAATTTAATAAGCATAAATAAATAATTCATGTATTTCCTATATACTTAAATAGTTTAAAATAGATACTTAAATATTACTCATAGAAAGGAAGTCTTTACCTTTGAGATCGACGTACTCAGCAAGTGAGTAGTTATAGCCTAAAGCAATGCCTGCCATGGAGGCTGCGAGAAGCACACAGCATACGGCACCGAAGATGATACATGACATTACAAACATCCAGCATCTGAAAGTTCACATTGTTAATGTTGCCAACTTGTTCAATAGACACGGTGTAAACCATCGAATAATTCGACCCAAGAAGGAAATTCCGTACCGTCCGATGTCGACAACAAATCAGTGAATTTGCATAGACTTGACTATAAGCATCTATCTCAATACCGCTTACCGGCAATTCTCTATTTTAGCTGGGTTTGTCTTGCCAACCAATGTATGGAGGGGTCGCCGTTCGGTATCGGATGGATTCACTTGGCACAGATGTGTATTGGGTTAATCTCAGCTGATTTAGCCCGGTAGCCATCCACCCCCCCATTGTGGGTGGGGGGGATATGCACTCAAAGTCTTACGTCGCCGCGCTTCAGACAAAAATTCATATCGTCTTCAATTTACCTACTATCTCGAGTGTGGTATCGTTTTCGGCTAAACATAAAACGAGGAATTCAATTTTAAAACATTTTGTGTACAGTTTCATACAAAAATCATAAGATATTGTCGAAAGTATGTTAGTTGGTCTGCTATTTTTTTTATTCAAAATTCCGTATCCTTAATAATAACAAGTTTTTTTAAGAAAGTATATTTAATCAGCTTTAAATATATATATACATTTTATGTACTTACTATAGAACATCTACTTGAAAAAAAATCGAACATGGTTTGCGACGGCTGCGAAATATTTTTTCGATCCACCTGTTCCACGCAAGCTAAGTTGTATGTATATTTTTATCAATGTTAATGGTTAATGCCATTATGCTTTAGACAGCATTATTTAATTTAAATATAAAAAAGAATTTAAGCTGTGAATATTTTGGTTGAAAAGTGAGTTTCAAAGATAGGTTGGTTTTTAATACAAAATATATAGAATACTAATTTAACGTTATCATTGGCTTTTGTGTATGGTCTGAAGACCATGAGTGCAATTGTGTAAGAATATCGTATTCATTTGACAGCTGAAAACGTACGGTTTCAATTGACGAACTGCTATTATCAAATTGCTGCTATTAGAAAGAAAGAAAGAAACAAAGAAAATACGTTTATTTTGAGAGCTACACTATTACAAACAGTTTAAGGCTTATACATATAACTAGGTAGTTTATAAGATGCAGCCTACAAAAAGGTCTCTGACTCAGCAAAATGCCACAGCAGAACTGTGACGCTGATCTTCCGTCAGAGGCCGCGAGTTGCGACACATACGATGTAACAAAATTTTATGATAAAACGAAGATTGTCTCTGTGTGACGTAAGAAAATTTACTAATTTAATAATTTACAAAAATAAGAAAACTCACTACAAGAAAATGTAATTATAAGACCCTTTCTTTTTCAACAAACATACATACATACACATACTCACGCCTGTCTCCCAGAGGGGCAGGCAGAGACTACAGATTTCAGTACAGAGAAAATTTATTTTTTAAAACATGTAAAATGGCTTTAAATAAATATTTATTTTAATTTTGTTGATCTTGTAAATAAGATGCTAACCAAAAATATTAAGCAAATTAGCCAGTTTGACAATAAAAATCGTACGTTTCTTACACAGAATTCCAGGGCAGATCTCAGGACAACCAGGTAGCAAGTCTAAGCAAAGCCTAAAGTATGCATGTGTATAGCATTGCGAGGTTGTCTTCCGTATGGATTTTTTATGTCAATGTATATTTATTATAGTTTTTCATACTCGTTGCTAGAACCACAATTTCCACCACAGTGACATAATTCGGTGCATTTTAATTTAAAAAAATTACAGTTGCATCTAGCACCACACCGTGATTTGCACTTGCACCGAATTAGTTCTAGACAAGCGGTAGCAGCTACGGTTGCCGTGGTCCACGTTGATATCCAGTCGTCATTGAAGTCTGTTTCCCATCCCCAATCCACTGGACTAGGAAGATTTTGAATTGGCACCATGGATTGGCCCCACACGTGCACACCCTGGTAAACAGCTCTTAGGAGATGCTGTCGAAAACTGGCTTCCGTTGGTGGAATATTCTCTAGCTGTCGGTCTTTTTTAGAGATTAGTTCTCTTCTACATTCATTTAACGATGTGCACTGGCAGGACCTGAAATGTAAATTAGGTAAGCAACTGTGGAGTTAAAAAAATAAGTTTTCGAGACAGAATAATTTCTAACCATGCAGGTTTCGTTTAATTTATGCTTACTTATCATACATCGCTATGATAAATTTTTGAATAATTGTATTCGTGTTTTCAACTTCTTCATCAGCTAGCATGATGAACCCGCTAGTTGCTGATGGAAAAGCATTCCATGCTTTGTACGCAGTTTTTTTCTTTTTCCACTAAACGCTGAAACTGTGTCACATCCAGTTAACGCATTAAATACCGGCAGCGCTCTTTCTTTTTCAGGGCCTTAAATAAAATAAGATCAAGCTTTTTAAGTTAGTTAATTAAATGAACGTAAGAAGAAACATTAAGGTAATTTAAATTAAAACCTAAAGAGGCTGCAATCTTGCCACATGATAAAAACTGGTGGTTTTTTCATATAAGCGAGGTATTGGCTTACGCATACGAGTATGCCCAAACACAAAAATACCAAAAGGATAGGCCAATTTTATTTGTGATAATGAGAACAAAAAAGAACTGTCCCGTATGCTGTCCTTATAGCCTGTCACACTAAGGAGGTACCGGCTGAAAAATAACTTTATGTAAAGATGGTATGAATGTCCTTAGCAGCAGCGATCATTGTAAGGATAACATAGACCCATGCAACCATGAAGAGGCGGACACGAGGATAATGGTGCATGTGTCTGACGCTGTAGCTCACGGATTTAGTCGGATCATGATCCGTACAGTTGACACAGACGTAGTAGTCCTGGCAGTATCATGTGTTTCAAAGCTCTACCACAGCAACAACAGCCTTGAATTGTGGATCCATATTGGCACAGGAAAAAACCACCAGTTTTTATCATGTGACAAGATTGCAGCCTCTTTAAGTTTTAATTTAAATTACATGAATGTTTCTTCTTACGTTCATTTAATTAACTAACTTAAAAAGCTTGATCTTATTTTATTTTAGGCCCTGAAAAAGCAAGAGCGTTGAGGGTATTCCATGCGTTAACTGGATGTGACACAGTTTCGGCGTTTAGTGGAAGAAAAAAAACTGCGTAAGAAGCATGGAATTATGCTTTTCCATCAACAACTAGCGGGTTCAATATGCTAGCTGATGAAGACGTTGTAAACGCGAATACAATTATTCAAACATTTACCGTAACGATGTATGATAAGTAAGTATAAATTAAACGAAACCTGCGTGGTTAGAAATTATTCTGTCTAGAAAACATTTTTTTTAACTCCACAGTTGCTTACCTAATTTACATTTCAGATCCTGTCAGTGCACAGCGTTGAAAGAATGTAGAAGATAACTATTCTCTAAAAAAGACCGACAGCTAGAGAATATTCCACCAACCGAAGCCAGTATTTGACAGCATCTCCTAAGAGCTGTTTACCAGGGTGTGCACGTATGGGGCCAATCCGTGGTGCCAATTCAAAATCTTCCTTGTCCAGTGGATTGGGGATGGGAAACAGACTTCAATGACGACTGAATACCAACGTGGACCACAGCACCCGTAGCTGATACCGCTTGTCTAGAATTAATTCGGTGCAAGTGCAAATCACGGTGTGGTGCTAGATACAATTATAAAAAAAAATGCACCGAATTATGCCACTGTGGTGGAAATTGTGGTTCTAGCAACGAGTATGAAAAACTATAATAAATATACATTGACATAAAAAATCCATACGGAAGACAACCTCGCAGTGCTATACACATGCATACTTTAGGCTTTGAACTTTATGCGGGGACTTGCTACCTGGTTGTCCTGAGATCTGCCCTCGAATTCTGTGTAAGAAACGTACGATTTTAATTGTCAAACTGGCTAATTTGCTTGATAGCAGTAATTTGGTAATAGCAGTTCGTCAATTAAAACCGTACGTTTTCAGCTGTCAAATGAATATGATTTTCTTATACAATTGCACCCTTGGTCTTCAGACCATAAACAAAGGCCAATGTTAAATTTAAATTTGTATTCTATATATTCTGTATGAAAAACCAACTTATCTTTGAAACTCACTTTTAAACCAAAATATTCACAGTTAAAATTATTTTTTATATTTAAATTAAATAATGCTGTCTAAAGCATAATGGCATTAACCATTAACATTGATAAAAATATACATACAACTTAGCTTGCGTGGAACAGGCGGATCGAAAAAATATTTCGCAGCCGTCGCAAACCATGTTTGATTTTTTTTCAAGTAGATGTTCTACAGTAAGTACATAAAATGTATATATATACTTAAAGCTGATTAAATATACTTTAAGAAAGTATTTTTTTTATTAAAAAAACTTGTTATTTTTAAGGATACAGAATTTTGAATAAAAAAAATAGCAGACCAACTAACATACTTTCGACAATATCTTATGATTTTTGTATGAAACTGTACACAAAATGTTTTAAAAATGAATTCCTCGTTTTATGTTTAGCCTAAAATGATACCACACTCGAGATAGTAGGTAAATTGAAGACGATATGAATTTTTGTCTGAAGCGCGGCGACGTAAGACTTTGAGTGCATATCCCCCCCACCCACAATGGGGGGGTGGACGGCTACCGGGCTAAATCTGCTAAGATTGACCCATTATACATATCTGCTAAGTGAATTCATCCGATACCAAACGGCGACCCCCAAGGCAAGACAAACCTAGCTATTTCTGTCACTGCGTGGTCAATACTTTATATTCTCTGGCTTAGCCAATCAGTATGCGAGAAAGCACATTGAAAATTGGCGGAATTTATTTCTAACAAACCAATTGTCATTGCACCTCTTAGGGAATATAGTCAACATAAATTATCGTTACGACATGAATCCCCGAGGGGGTGTCAGAGGTGTTCCGAGTGTGAACTGTGAAATGCAAGTCACAGTCTACATTCGATACATCCATGTTTCACCGAAGATTATTACGTCCCAAAGTGATCGGTGGTGAAACCTATCGCCATACTTCGGGCACAAATACAAGCTTTTTAGGGCATGCAGGTTTCCTTACGATGTTTCCTTCACCGTTCAGCAAGTGGTAAGTAAGAACCAATACTATACATATAAATTCCGAAAAACTCATTGGTGCATGCCCGACCGGGAATCGAACCTGGATCTCAAGATTGAGAGGCCAGCGTTCTACCCCTGAGCAACCGCCGCTTCCATCGTACAATCTTCCATTATAAATCGTACAAATAATAAAATGAAAACATCAAATAATAATACAGCCTCCCTGGTCTATTGGATCCACGGATTTAGAACAAAGGGGATATGCCATGTAGGCGGGG
This sequence comes from Ypsolopha sequella, assembly GCA_934047225.1. NCBI lineage: Eukaryota > Metazoa > Arthropoda > Insecta > Lepidoptera > Ypsolophidae > Ypsolopha > Ypsolopha sequella. Next base: position 20,577,728 of record OW203996.1, read on the forward strand.
CGTCAGTGTTTCAAGTATGCTCAGAGGAACTCACTCGCTGAGAGCATGCTTTCGGAACGATCAGTCGTAAGCGAGACGCGGCGCACGAAAAGACGTTTTTTTTTTTATTGCCTTGCTCTACTATAATAAGCGTTTTTCTCGTTGTTTTTATTTCTTAGTTCTTAGTTTTCCTCCAGATGTCGCTGTTCATTCACCATAGATAAAATATGTTTCGTAGCAATCAATGTCAAAGTGGTTTTAAGTTTGTTTGGAATCTGTGCAAATTTTGTCCTTGATTCTGTTGCTAAAGATACTATAGTGCCATCTAGGAATCTTATTTAACACTAAATTTGACACAAGGAAAACGCTCATTGCATGTAGAAACCAAAGTGGAACTGCATGTTAATCAAGTGAACGTGTTAGTTGGCATCGGTAAGTGTTAAATCAGTAAAGTAATCACACATTTTCACTGTTTTCATTTCAAAAAATAATCCGTCAAAGAATATTGTGCGTACTTGACTGTTTTAGTAGGGATGGGACATCTTAAAGAAATTTCATATGAATCGTATATTCAGCAAAAAGTATCGGACCTTTTTTGGATAGAAATTTTGTATCGTAGTTTCTGATAAAAATAATTAGGCGCACGTTATATTATGCAGTAAGTGGACATTTGTGCCCGAAGTACGGCGACAGGGTTCAAATCAATTTTTTTTTTATGCTCAATTTGTCTATGTTAGTACCTAATGTTATTTTTTAATAGTGGTTTTAATTTAAACTTATTTTTGTTTCTTCAAAATTGTTATTTTCTGTGTATTTTTATATATTTTTTTAGTTGTTGTGCATCACCTATCGAACTTTATGTTTAATTGTAGATGATTAATTGTAGGATCAGCTGAAAATCAGCGCTGTTTAGATATGTTTTACGATGCTTACAGCATAAGCTGAGCTGTCTCCTTTTTGTTTAATGTAGTTTTGTGTTTAATTATGTTGTGTTACTTGTATGTGTTTTTTTAGACAAATGAGCTTTTTCTATTTCTATTTCTTTTTTCATTTCATCACGCTGCTAAGACGTAATAAATAATCGTCGTTGAAACGTGGATGTAAGAGTGTGAACTGTGACTTTGATTTTCACAGTCCATACTCAGAAACACTTCTGAACCTCGAGAAATGTCGTGACCACATAGATGTCGTATATCCTAAATCTACGGCCGCGGCCGTGACGAATATTAAGACTGTAAATTAGAGTATGAACAACACCAGACTTTCAAGGATTCGTTTGAATAAATTCGGACTCTCTTCGTATTGAAAAAATAATATATTAATTAACATTATATCATTGCAGTATAGAAACGCAGAAATAAAAGTAAATTTGGATGTGAGGAGCTCTGAACCGGGAATCGAACCCGGGACCTCTCGCTTGCCGGGCGATTGCTCTAACCTCTGAGCTATCCAGGTCTCAACACAACTCGTGAATTTACCGATGTGCTTTCCCATACTGCAATGTTATTTATAGATACCCACTTTATAGTGAGCCACTTGGCGCCTAGAGGACGCTAGTGTATTCAAAGCTAGTCAAAGACCATTATGCCCTACCGTCACCTGTTACAGTATCGGGTAGTGAAGAATACACATTTCTCTTATCGAAACTATGTCAGAAATAAATTTCTATGTTTGAACACTTGGCGATTTATCCATCGCAAGGAGATATAAATTAACATTATATCAAAATAATATATATTTATTGATATTTTATCTAGGAATTCTACTTATAAACAATGTTATAAAATGTATACGACGGTCAAAAAAAATGAATTTCCGGCCTCTTTTTTTTTGTTTTCAAACGTTCGTTCCAAGAACGCGGTTAAGAGATCAACTAGTTTTTTTTTTCATAAACGAGATTCTTCATAAATCCAATGTATTTTTCCCTACAAAATATTTCAGTATTAGCTAAAAACACACCAATTTGTTGTTTCGCAATGGCCAATGAGCCAACATATAAGCGCTTCTATCAAAAGCAAATAAGGTCTTTGCCATTGCACTTATTGTGCTGGACGGGTAATAAAAAAAGTTGCTAGGATAGGCCATCCTCTTAAGTTAGAAAACGGGAGAGGTTCCCCGAGACTTATATTGCCTAGGGGCCTCAACATGGCTTAATGCGACCGTGCTATATCAAAATATATCATGCAGGTTCCCATGTCACAAACATATTGCCTTGTACGGTCAACAAAAGAGATAAGGTCCAGCCCAAAACACTTTAATCCTAAGACTCATAGATAAGTGATAGATGGAATGAAGAATACTTGATCTACAGTGCTTGTATGTATCTACTGATCAAATATTCTTCACTTCATTATTATTATTACATGTGGCGTTAGCACTTGTTGTTAAACTATTGTTGTTGACTATATGCCAACCGTTACACCGATACAATTTCGGCATTATCAAGGCTAGTACCATTCTTAGAACGACAACGCAACGTTCACCGTCGTTGTCAAACGGCCACTGGCAACCGCCAATCGGCGATTCTTCACCTCATCTATCACTCTTCTGTGGGTCGAAGGATCTAAATATATGGACCAGCCCCCCTATTCTATATCCTTGGTTGCCAATTGGAGTGGGTGCCTATCATCAAAAACATAGATAAAAACTGAACTTCCAAAATTGCCTTTAGTGGGTATTGAACTATTTACGAACTGTGTCGTCACTTCAAGTGCGGACATATCCTTAGACAATCGGAATTTGATAGTTTATCTATGTTTTTGATGATAGGCACCCTGTCCATTTGGCAACTAGAGATACATAATAGGCCCGCATGCCTGGTTACGTATTTCTTTTGCTGACTGTACGTATTCGCTGCACTGGTTCAGTCCACTACAATAATACTTGCCTGAGAACAGGATTGCAATTCTATTTATAGACTATCTATAGAATGCAAGCAGGGACTACGAAATTCTCCCGAGTCCTTGTGAAGCCTACTTATGTTAGATCAGTATTATGCTTTTTTATACTAGATAGTTTGGACATGCATTTACATAGTTACAGGGTATCCTATTATTATAGATATTAGACTATTTTACAAGTAGATATTTTACTATATTACAAGTAAAAAGTTGGTTGGTTTGTTACTTTAAAACTGTACTATTTTTTATCCCAACATGTTATAATTCTCTATACTCTATTTCACCAGAAGAAATAATGTTTGTAAACAACTTTATAACCTAAAGGTGATGAAAAATAATATTCAAAAGCATTTTTCTATCTATAAATACATACATTTTAGTTTAAACTCATAAAAGTAAACTCCCGTACAATAATGTGTTTAATTGTACATTACAAATTGCAATTGAAAATATATTTCATCACTTTTAGGTTAGAAAGTTGTTTACAAACATTATTTCTTCTGGTGAAATAGAGTATAGGGATGACTAAAGAATAAAACCAGATGAAGACGCAGGCAAATAGCTAGTTTTTAAATGAAATACACTTACTTCTGAAATAAATCCAAAAACCAGCCAGCGCAAGTAAATACACAGCACATTATAGTGTTTCAGTACCTTTACTTTGTTAATTTAGGGCAGATTGCTTGGGTTACATGCGGAAAAGACCTGAAGAATATTAAATATTTAAACTATGACAGAAATAAATTTCTATGTTTGAACACTTGGCAATTTATCCATCGCAAGGAGATATAATAGTAGTTTATGCTACTAGGGCGCAAAGGAATAAATTACGAGGACGATTACTCGCTACGCTCGTGTTTTAAACGTAACCGAGAAATTTATTGCTCTTACGCCCGTGTATCATACTACGTTTTTCAATGCATAGTGTGAGGAAATAAAACAAATATAATTTTGTGAACTTTAAATTATAATTGGCTCAAAAGGACTGTATCCAGAGCCGTTAAACAGTTGAAAAAAACTATGACATTTATGGTACACAGAAAAAGCTGCAGGTTAGCCAACCATTGTAAATAAATAAAAAAAAAAAATAATAAAGCCCTAGGGCAAAATAATCGACTTTCTGTTTGAGTATAAAAGTGGGCCTTTACGAGCACATGCACTGAAAATCAACATTATATCATTGCAGTATAGCAACGCAGAAAGAAAAGTAAATCTGGATGTGAGGAGCTCTGAACCCGGTTCGAATCCCGGTTCAGAGCTCCTCACATCCAGATTTACTTTTCTTTCTGTGTTTCTATACTGCAATGATATAATGTTAATTAAATATTTAGTTTAAATAGTAAATGGTTTGGACATGTAGAGGGGATAATTTAAAGTAGAGTGCTGAAAGAAATTGATGGTGCGCAAGTAGAAAGTAAAACTTGACCGGACCGCCCTAGAAGGACGTTATGTTATGCCTTCCAACTTGGCGACATACTGAAAAAGGGCAAAATAAAAAGCACCTGGAATTAAATCTAGAGTTACACGTAGTCCTCACTTTAAGGGGCTTTAAATATTGACCTTGCCATCTGTTTACATATTTGAGGTGGCTTGTTTTGTCATTATGAACAGTCATCTATTTGGTTCATATAAAAGTAAGCGCCATGAAAACATGGTCCCTGTATATTCTTCCATAAAAACTCTTACTTAGTAAAAGTATATTGGGAATGGCACCAAAAATATTTAATAAATTGCCTGTGGATCTGAGAAGCACCAAAAACATTCTTACGTTTAAACTTAAATTAAAAGATTTATTGAAAGACAATACCTACTATAGTATTACAGAATATCTAGAAGATTGTGGAATAAAATAATGTTCTGAATGTTTTTGTGAATTCGGAAACAGGACCGGTTTTTATGGTAGGTCATTTCATCCTAAAAGGACTAGTTTCCAGACAAATAATCAATACAAAAAAAAAAAAAACGTAATCGATATGTGTATACCTACCAAAAATTACATTATGATTTATTATTTGAATGTCTCGCTTAATAATGATTGTTTGTTGTTGTGAAATAATATTATATGCTTTTTTTTGTGTTTTTTTTGGATTCAAATTTCGTTTGGACCCTGTAATTCTAAGTCTTTATAAATATTTGAATGCCTTTACGGCGGAACATAGCGCGCTACTTTTGTAAAACCATCTGATCTGAATTTCTTACCTATGTTGGGCAAAGAAATGCTTTGATTTGATTTGATTTAGAAGAGCTTTTATGACTAGATGGATTTGAAAGAGGCGAAATAATTGTGTCAGGATCAAGGCTGGTGTAAATATATGCAAAGATTTCAAAAGTAAAGATAAGCGCTTACCGTACTATGACAGCACCAAAATTTTTCCACCTTTAAATGGGTGACGCTCACACGTTTGGAATCAGTGCTCATCTGAACACAGTGATAGTTGGACGCCTTAAGTGCACTTAAAGTAAATCATTTTAACAACTTTAGTAGTATGATCAGTTTGCTGACCGTAGGTAGACAGATTGCGCACTAACAAGTGTGCGCGCGTCGGCATTATGTTAACGTACACATTTAAAAACAATGCAATAGATTTTAGGTGCCAGGGCTCATCTGAACTTTTGAAATCTTTGCATGTAAATAATAAACATATTCAATTGCCGTTTCTACTAAAAGCAAATAACCAAAAATAACTCTAAAATACCTTTCATCTGGAAAACTTTACTACGTGATTTCTCAATATCCTGAATTTATGGCCACAAAATTTTATATTTTGTAGTAATATTTTGATGTTATCTTACAAGGCATAACGATGGATTTAAAGGATTTTATAATAATTTTTCATAACATTCTACAGGATCCACGAATCATGAAGAAGTCAATCGTCAATCTGTAGACGAATTACTTTTTTCTTTTTCATAAGAAATATCGTTGTCTGTGTATTTTTCTGTCTTGTCTATGCCTTGTATCACAGTTTAAAAAGAAAAAGAAAGGTCGCATACACAGACATTCATGAATGTCTGTGGTCGCCCTAGACTTTCTTTGGCAGTCGCACATCCTCAATCATGGAGATATAACCCCTAACTACCTACCCCCTATTTGTGTCACATAACCACAACGTACCTGTGGTCATAGAGACCGCTTATTAAATGTTAAAAATCTTTGTAACTTGTTAAAACAAATATTATTTTTATACATGTACGTATTTCAAGATCCATATCGTTTAATTAACAATAAAACACAATGTTACTTAAATAATTGAGTAACAATAAACACAAAACAAAAGTCACTTCTAAATAGTAAATTCAATGTGAGGTAAAAACCCATGAGATTTACATAAAGGAAATGTTGACTCTTTTTGATCACCTGCAGAGGATTTACGCACGTATATACCTGACGAGTGCTTGCAAATTGTTGCAAGGGATCGACGAAAAGGTACATAGACGCACAGATATCTACGGCTTACGTTGGCCGAATAAATTGAAAAACAAAACCCGTTGCGGTCTCTGAGACCGGTGGTAGGTAGTTAAGGGTTAAATGATAATACAACTTTTTCGTCAACAATAGTTTTTTTTAAACAACGGTGAGTTTGGCTCGCGCACTGAAGTTTCATTCAAGTACACATTTTATAATTAAGCCTTTTGAAATTCACATGCTTCTCTACATTATATAATATTTTATTAGATTATTCATTCGCATATTTTCAGTGAATTAACTTTTGTCTACAATGTTCTCAATCCACTTAAGGCTTGGTCTATGCGACACAACAATGCTATTGAGTGATTTTGAACTTAATTATATTGTGAGAAAGTCTACATTAGAACGCTCGCATAGTCAGTGAATTTTCGAGGTTTTTCTAGATTTTCCGAAAAAGTATGTGTTGTAGGAAATTTTTGTCTTGACAACGGAAAATAAACAATGTTTTCGTGTTTTAGCAGTAAATTCAAACATAAAACTCAAGCCGCTTAGCCATAAAATATATTTATAACTTAAAAAGGCGTCATTTTCAAATTAAAACCTATCGAGTGAAATACGTCCAATTATAACCCCAAGCCACAAATCGAGAGCATCGTTTGACAGACACTACTGTCATTTCCCTGAATAATGTGGCCAGATTTATTTCACTAGTGTTTGCATGAAGTGATGGGTTCGATAAATTAATTCGTTCAATTCGTTCAATAGTATAGAAAAATTACTTAATTCATTAAGTCAAGATACAAATTTTACTAATAACGACGTGATTCCAGAAATATAATATGTTGACTAATATAATATTTATGATTAATCAACAGTCTTAGCATACGTCCTCCTTGTAATGGTTTTATTAAACGATTTTATTTGCTTGCTAGCTTATGGGGTAAAATCATGTGGAGCATTAGTTAAAATGGGTGTCCCGTAGGGTTCCATATTGGGGCCCTTGCTGTTTTTAATTTACATAAATGACCTTCCCTATTTAATTGAAGACTTAACTAAGATAGTACTATTCGCAGACGACACGTCACTTATTTTTAAAGTTAATAGACGTAAATAGAATATGGTGATGAAGCCAGGATCGAAGGTCAGGTGGAAGAATGTCAATTTTCAAGTAATACATTGTAATCAGCACTCAGGTACAAAGCGATTACCTCAATTTCGAGAGCTATGCTGTCATTTTCTGAGGAGTTCCACTGCCTATCTCTGAAGACCTTCATCAAATCATAACCAATTCCAAAATGGGACCTACCTGGAAGTACACTCTTTCAAACAAAAAAAGAATTGTTCAAATCGGTTCAGAAATGACGGAGTTGTGGAGTAACAACGCCAAAAAAATAAATAAAAAAAAAACATACAGTCGGATTGAGAACCGCCTCCTTTTTGAAGTCGGTTAATAATAACACATGTTATATACGTAAATAAATCCAAAATTTGGGTTGATTGGTTGTTTAGTAAGACTAATTGAACGGGCAAAGTTAGGCAGATATTTAAATTTATTTGTAGCGTATTTGGATATTTATTTGTAGCTCTTCTGGAAGGATGGGTTTTTTGTGCGAAACGTCCTGACAAAATCAATATGTTGTCCTGCTTGCAGTACGTATTTAGTATGAAAATTTGACTTGTCCTTCTGGCAGTACAATGACCTTGACCCTGAACGGCACAACGTTATCTTGTCCACTCAGTATGACATTTATGTTTTCTTTGTCAGGATGGTCGTTACTGACACTCAATTTTCTTTAAAAGCTAAAAAACAAACAAATTATTCTAAATAATCATTAAAGCCTCTAACGTTTCAATAGTTCTATTATCAAGCATTGATTTATATTTTACTGAATGAAGATTCAGCAGCTAGATACTTAGGTACTCCCTCATTACCCTTTCTTGATTTAAATTATCTTGTCCTCTCAGTAGGACATATATATTTTCTTTGTCAGAATGGTCATTCATTACTGACACCTAAATTTCTATGAAAGATATAATATTTTAATAATATACATATAAAATATTAACTTAACAATTTGTTTATAAATATATTATATTTAACCTTTATGAGCTTTTTATTAATACTGTTATTAAAACAATTAAAAAAATTATTATTACTCGATATATTTCGGCCCTCGGTATGGGGCCGTCATCAGTCGAATGTCTGACATTGAAGGTGAAAGTGCATCTCTCGTGGAAAGAAGGCAATGCAAGGAAGTATTGATCGGGTAGTCCCAAAACTAGAACATTTGTCATTGCAATGTATGACACGTAAGTAAAAAAGAGATATTAGAAAATTAGAACTGAGATAAACCAGAGTTATCTCCATATTCCATACTAGCGACCCACCCCGGCTTCGCACAGGTGAAATGCTGATACTAAATATACTACAATATTTAAGGTACTTAATTGGATAAGGATTAATGCTGTATCGCTTAAAATCGCAAATAAGCCATTATTTCTCGTAAAAAGTAAAGGAAGAAATGGTTATTGTGGGTTATCCCTACCTTTTTAAGGTGTACAATACTGTGGTACTCGTACATTATTTTGATCTATCTCGTAGGGTTCAGACAGCGTTTACAATGTAAGCGCAAAAAAAGTGTTTATTTACGACATCACATTAGAAACCTCTAAAATGATCAGTGTTTCTCTACTATACTATGCATGTTTTATACATATAAACCTTTCTCTTGAATCATTTTGTCTTTTGAAAAAAACTGCATCAAAATCCGTTGCGTAGTTTTAAAGATCTAAGCATACATAGGGACAGACAGACAGCGGGAAGCGACTTTGTTTTATACTATATGTAGTGATTACAATATCATTATAGAAAATAAATTGGAAAACCTATTAATAAGTGAGTTAGGATTTAGGATTTTTAAGATAGATTTCTTTATTGTTGGATCGAGTTAATTTTTATCTTACTACGAACCATATAATTTTAACTCTCTACTTTGCAAAAAATATAAAATTTGGTGATTTTACTTGTTCATATGATTATTTACTGAACTTATATTGTTCATATTTTAGTAACTGTTTATTTATAAACAAAACCAGCCAAGTGCGAGTCAGACTAGCGTACCTAAGCCCCAAGCCACAAATCGAGAGTATCGTTTGACAGACACTACTGTCATTTCCTTGAATAATGTGGCCAGATTTATTTCACTAGTGTTTGCATGAAGTGATGGGTTCGATAAATTAATTCGTTCAATTCGTTCAATAGTATAGAAAAATGACTAAATTCATTAAGTCAAGAGATAAATTTTGCTAATAACGACGTGATTCCAGAAATATACTAATATGTTGACTACTATAATATTTATGATTAATCAACATGCTTAGCATACGTCCTCCTTGGAATGGTTTTATCAAACGATTTTATTTAGCTTTCCCTATTTATTTGGGTCAAATCTAGTAATTGAAATTTGACCCCCTTCCTGTTTAAATTTGGTACGCACCTTTAGTTCTGATGACAATATAATTTAATACATTCGTTGTCATTGTAAATCCAAGATGGCTAGCCCTACAAAATGGCGGATTAAATATTTTTTGACTACTTCCTCAATATGGATATCAAATGAAAGGGTTTGATATTTGTTTTTAGAAAAAAATCAAACATTGAGAGAGCTCCAATGAGCCGTTTTCCTTGACAGATGTCAGTTGAGTTTCATCAAAATGAACAAGAAGGCGCTAGTTTAGTTAACGCTAGTAGAAGTTTTCAGAAAACGAAGTGTCAAGTTTATGCAGAGACCATAAACAAACTAGAGTTGAGTCAGACTATGGTGTTTGGTACTTTTTCCCGCACATTAAGTTTAAGTTTTGTGAAAGTAGTATTTCTTTCTGGGTAGTATTTAGAACACAAAATGCGTACGTGTGCCGATGTAGGTTGCAATGATAAAGAACATCTCACTTTAGACTTTGAGAAACAAGTGGATTAAAGCAACTAGGGTAGATATTAAACTAAAAATTGGGCGACATCTGTGAAAACATTCGTGCTTCTGTTCTGATCATTTCACCATTAACTATTTCAAGGAGAAAAGGCGGTTTTTTTGCACTTACGTAATGCAAAAAAATCGCTTTTTCTCCCTCTGAGTGGGTGGCAAGAGTTTTAATACGAGTTTCCTCCTACGAACTACTCTAACAAGACCGTTGGTAGCGGCTCTGTACCTTTTGTTTAAATTAAAACCTATAACTTTTAATAAGATTAATATTTTTGATTTCTTTAATATTTCATTTTAACTTATTTGTTTCACTCCTACTTAATGACTAAGGTTCGCTGTCATGGAATTCCATATTTTAAACCTATTTTTAAATTAATACAAAGTAGACGGACATCTACACTACAGTAGACATCATACATTGCCAGCATAAACCTTCTCCTACCTTTAACTCCTTGATGCCAAAAGTGGAGTTGCTGCCTGCGATGTCTTGGACTAAAGGAAGAATACAAGAGTGGCTAACAAGCAAAAATATAGCATTCGATGCTACAAATACAAAAGCCACTCTAATAGATATCGTACGGCAGAACAAAGACCAATGTGTCAACAAGTATGTTCCTATTGGGCACGTTAGGGTATAACAGCTTAGAGCTAAGAAGGGATTCCACAATGGCTATGTTTATGGTAAAAATTCTAAGAGGTTTGACTCATGTCCCATCGTTGCTGGCACTGATATATCTATGGGTGCCGGATCAGTACACGCGCGCGCGCAGTCATAGACTGTTCCAGTGTCCGGGGGCTCGCACTAACCTCGTGAACAAGGCCCCTCTCAGCCGCGTGCTTCGTTTACTCAACGGTATGGCTAGAAATCAACCAGAGATGGATATTTTCTCTGCATCACTGACCCAAATCCACACATGTGTGGTGAAATACTTGGAGCAGTAACCATATTTTTATTCTAAGTGTATGTATATTTTGATTTTTAGTGTATTGAAATTTGTTTCTGTTTTCCATGTATACGCATTGGACTTGTGTCTGTAATGTATTCATGTGTATTAATAAATAAATAAATAAATAAATAAATAAAGTATGTTGTGGACGAGATGGCAGCGGAGCACGGAGTCACAATCTTACGCCTGCCTCCGTACCATTGCGAACTCAATCCCATTGAGCTGGTATGGGCGCAGGTAAAAGGTCATGTTGCCATGAATAACAAAACGTTTAAAATGGCGGAAGGAAAAGGCCTGTTAGAAGAAGGGATAAAAAAAGTAACACCCCAAAAATGGAGTGACTGCGTGACTCGTGTTATTAAAGAAGAGGACAAAATGTGCCGTCTCGACCACCTAATTGATGGCGTTGTGGATAGTTTTATAATCAATGTAAATGATGAAACCAGCACTGACAGTGACACAGATTTTTCAGATTAATAAATTTAGACACTTAAAAGCTCGATTGTTTTATTTATCATATTGTTATTAAATGTAGAAACAACAAAAACCAATAATATGTCAATCGATTCATTCGCTAAGTTAATTAATTATTTTATGAAACAAAAATAATTCATTCGTTCACTAAGTGAATACCTTTAGGACATCTCTATTTATTTTTCGTCGTCATCTGGTATCACAGTAAACGTCAAACGATACTCTCGATTTCTGGCTTGGGGTAATAGGTAACTGTCTTGATAACGGAAAGATAAAGGTCTGGAAAAACATGTCTGTGAGTTTAACATTGATCGGGTAAGTAGTTGACGCAGCATATTTAAGCAAAAACCCTTAAAATACGAAAGGCAGGGCCTTAAGGGGCTGCACTATGCTAAAATTCAGTCCTGCTCTAACGCGTTTGTTTTTTAACTCTCTATCCTGCTCTAATCAAATGCCACGCACGCAAAACTTCAGTTATTTTGAAATCGTGGCTACATTATGACATTTACCATAATTTATTTATGTGATGAAGATGGTTTTTTCTCGTTAGTATCTGCGTGTATTGGTTTCGTTTCAATTGGTTTTGAAACACGGAAACTGAATCGCTTTTCTCGTGAAATTCATGCTTTTTTAAAAGTAACATAAGTAATAGAAGATTGAAAGTATGTTTATTTATAAAGTGTAATTAATAATTGTCTTGAGTCAAAAAACACACCATAATTTTTTCAAATTTTTACCATCTACATTGACGGAACTGAATCCAATACAAAACTGATGTTTAGCATTGTGGAGCCCCTTAAAGGATAATTTTACGGTCCAAAGCACTGTAACAATAGTATTATGATATATGTGGTCCACAGGTAACCCCTTTTTTTAAATGATACTACTCTTTCGGGGGTCAAAAATATATTTAAGAAGGGGGTGGGAGGTGTTGCGGCCCAGCAGCAGGTAACATAACTGATTTTCTCATCCCCGGGCCGTGGGGTCAGATACGAGGGCCCCGAGCCAGTGGAATAAGAATGAACGACATTCACGAACGACACATCTCCGTACACCAACAAATCTATATCTAAAACAAGTTAAAATAAACAATTCAAGAGGAGCCGCGCACTTTCATTAAGGCGACACCGCGAAGAATTGGCACTTTTTGGCGTAATTTTACTACGTTTAGTAAGAAGCTACTAGTTTGATAAATTTGTATAACATTTTCAGAAACTTTTCCTAGATTTCTGTGATACAAAACCGTGCTTAAAAATCTTTCACTCGATAGAAATAATTATTAAAATGAGGTCTTTAAATATACGCTTTCTCATAGTTTGACAAATAATTATCATGTACAGACCCCAAACATATTTTATTACACGGGTTTTAACAATATCTACATTTTGGTAAGTGGAATTTTTGCTAGCCATTTAAATTTTTTTTATTAAATAAAAAAGCATTTTTTTTGTCTTTCTGCCTGAATTGGTCCCTCTCGCACTACGAGTTTTTCCACTTGGAGTGACACTGCTCGTTTAAAACTCGATACCTCACCTTAACATCAATTTTAGATCCTCGACAGAGGGCGTTTTGTTTGATACTATGAACATATTAAGGTGGGCCATCCCGCTCAGCTGCCATATAAATGCTTTAGGTGTTTGTGACGTCCTGATGGCTTTGATCTTAATTAAACTTTGCACACATCTTTATTTATATATGTTTCCCTTCCCCCCACACTGCACTCTAACCCATCTCTCATTAAGAGGTGCAAGATGGCGAGATATTTAAAAAGCGCCGAATTTGTCAAATGGTTTCAGGTAAAAAATGTTTGCCATGAAACGGTAACTGTTTATTTATAGAAAAGTGTACAATTAAACTTTTCTTTCAAATTAAACTTTTTGGACTCGTTTTGCAAAGATTTGCACTCGTGAATGTATCAATTTATTACGGCTCCTTATTCCTAACATTGAGCACCTCATTTTGCATCAAGTAGAACTGACTGCTAAGACGTTTCATTATATATAGTTTAAAATAGTATATTTCGTGACGAGTATAAAATGGCGGATTCTGAGGTCTTACCCGAGGAATGAATTTTTCCTTTCAAATTTAATGTATTTTATGACTTTTCAAAGCGCGGCGCGGTGTTACCTTTTTTTTCAGGCTTTGCCGGCGGCTTTTATTTGTGGCCAGTATCATTTTCGAGTATTAAATGGAACTTTTTCATAAAGGTAGTAGAAAATAGCATGTTCCGAGCCGTGGCTGTGACAACAGAAACTTTGCGGTCTCAAAAAATACGCACTTCACTCAAAACCTTTTTTAGACCGTACATGAACCTAGAGTATGAACAACGATAGACTTTCGAGGATTCGTTTGAAGAAATTTGGACTCTCCGTGTATAGCAAAAAAAAAAAATTTTTTTAAATCTTTTTTCTAGGGATTCTACTTATAAATAATGTATTAAGATTTACTCTTTTGTCAAAAAAAAATGTTTTGCCACCCTCTTTTTTTTTAGTTTTCAAACGTTCGTTTCAAGAACGCGGTTAAGAGATCAACTGTTTTTTTTTTCTTCATAAAATAGTTAATAGAAATATGAAGGAATCCTACTCAAATCCGATGTTTTTTCTCTACAAAATATTTCAGTATTAGCTAAAAACAAAAACACACCAATTTGTTGTTTCGCTGCGTGATCATAAGTATTACGCGTCCAACAAAAAGACGCCAATGGGCCAACATAAAATCGCCTCTATCAAAAGCAAATAAGGTATTTGGACGTATTGTGCTGGACGGGTAATAAAAAAATTTGCTAGGGTAGGCCATGCTCTTAAGACGAAATTTTTCGAAAGTATCCGTTTAAATAAAGTGCCTTTTATTTTATGTAGCGCATTATATTATAAAAATTATAAAACTAACATTTTTCGCTTTCGCCCTGAATCCGTTCCTCTCGCACTGACCGTGTTTTCGCTTGGAGTGACAGTGACAAAAATAAAATTCGCATAGCCTCTTAACCTACACGTAGATGGAGACTATCGAGGGAACGGAAGTAGGCTCTAGCGCTCGCTTAGCTGTAACACGGATGCGACCCGGCTACAATATCCGCTCGACTCACGACCGAATAAGCTGCTTGTTTTTCATAGAACTTTCAAGTAACGGTAAATAATAGGTCTTTACATAGAAGGGTACAAGGAAAGAACAAGGAATGTCACATCGTAAGGAAGGGCTAAAATAAATGTATAAATAACTTTAATAGATCTTTTATTTTCGGGCTAAAATAAATGTGGGGATAATGAGCGGTTTTCCAGACTGACCTTGATCAAGCTTTCAGAGGTAAACACAGATGGCGTTACCCTGCTTTCAAGTGTCAAAAAGCAAAGATTATTTTTTAATCTGTGGGCAGCAAGATAAAAATCATCAATTCAATTGTTAAATCCAACAACACCCTTCACAAAGACATTCCTAATTTGTTGTGTTTATATTGTGTTGTTTCTTATCTGTATTACTTACGTTAATAGCTTGGTATTTCATTCAACTTTCAACATTGTCAGCCCATGCGTTGTAGCTAATTGTAAAAATATAGGAACACACAGTTTAACTAATTACGGAAAGAACAATCTTAGAAATAATACATTTGAGGCATGGATTGACCATAAAAAAACAAAGAAGCAAAGAAGAAGTGTCAAAATCATAAGAATCCAGTGTTGCCAGGACGACATTTTTTGACACTTTTAGTACAGGCTGCGCCATCTATTGAGTCGTTCGGTACTACTTTTTCTTTTTTAATTTGACTTTGAAAACCCCTCATTTGAATATGTTTTTTTTCACTTGGTAAAAATAAGATTCTATGTTCATTATCGCTAAACTCTGTTTTAAAGTGTTACTTTTTTTAATATTTTTTTTTTTTGTTTATACATTTATTTAGGTTGGTAGTCTCACTTCATCACTCAGTCTATTGATATTTTTATATATAGTATACTAAGTAGTTTTTTTTATTTATTTGTATGTATACGATATGTATGTATCAAACATAAAATATATTGTGTAAGTTTTGTTGGATAGGAGTATATTATATATTAGGCATTATGCATATTCACTTTATTGGTTTTGATTCTTCTTTTATTTATGTATTTTGTAAATTTGTATCCCCCTCCACATTACGTAAAATAATACTTTCTTCACCACCCAAAGGTTGGCTGGAAGAAATCGCTTTAAGTGATAAGTCCGCCCTTGTACAACATTGTGTGTTCAAAACTCTGTACTCAATTTTTTATTTGACCGTGTACAATAAAGTGTATATTCATTCATTCATTCATTATTTTAGCCCTTCCTTATGATGTGACATTCCTTGTTCTTTCCATGTACTCTTCAATTATGAAATTCCTAAAATTTTCTCACAGGTTCATGAGTTCATAGTTCCTGAAATTCAATAGCTATTTCCGTTATTTGTTTTTTGTTTTGAAAGTTAATTTCAAGGTTTTACATCTACGTATTAAATTTTGTTTTTATTGTCAGTTAGATAACCAAAATTAAAATTTTAAAAACAGTTCGTCCTAAATGCCATCCATTTCCATGATAAGATTCTTAATAATTTTTGACAGCTGACACTTTTCAAAAATTGTATTAATGTTGCTGTTAGCTTAATGTTAGACAATTCATAAACAAAAGAAATTATAAAATTTGGATTTGTCATTCTTAAAAAAATGCAAAAATGTTAGTACTGAAAATTGAGTTTCCTCCGAATTCTCTATAGATAACGGCAATTTCATATGTAAAGACATAATATATACATGTTAAACAATATTATTGTATATAAGACAAGTATTGGAACATTGGTATCGATTCGGCATAACACGTCTTAACTTATTTGACAAGACTGACCTTATTTTAAGCGTCCTGTCTTTTTCTTTCTTTATCGAAAAGACAAGGACAGATCGCTTAAATTAAGTTTAGTCCTGTCGAATAAGTCCTGCTTCACCGAATCGGTACTATTGTCTGTCAATGTATCGGTTATATTTGCATGAGAATACGCCATGGTGAATCACCGGCAGGGTGTGATCACGATTAGCCAAATTTTTTTTTAACGTCAAGTGTAAGGTTCCTGAACTGACTAAAAGCTTAAAAAAACAACACGTGAATTTGCGTTTGACTTAATCGAGGATTTTCCTAATTTTTTTGTTTTTAGCATGTACTTCATTTGTTCGATGGATTCGATTAATAGTTTTGGTGGAACATCATCTTCAAAAAATTCTTGTACTTTCATTCCACAAATATCTATTTTTATTGTACTTTAGGCTACCGGTTTCGTATTACACATCCTCGGGCCAACAAAGATTGTAAACAAAGGTGAAACACCACAGCTTGCGTTACAAAATAAGTTTTATTTAATTATTATTAGAGTGCATTACAAACTTGCAATCAATCAAAAACAAATTTAAAAGCACAAATATTTTGGAAAATATTCCTCGGGCGAAGATTTGAACCTGCGACCTCCTGCTTACATGACAGGCGCACTACCGACTGCGCCTACCGAAGTTCGTATCTGGGGTACTAGACTCGATATCGATTCGATAAATAAAAATGTTACTATTATTTAATTGCAATAAGGGTTATCGTTTGGAATTTATCGATTTTATTTGTCAAATTTATATAATCGACGCTTACGTGCTCGCATAGCTGGAAAAACGAATTTTTCCACCATTCCTTGTACATCGAGTTTTTGTACCTTCTCGATATACCAGCTTGTAATGCACAAAGTGAACGCTCACGAGGGCGTTCAACATATTTGTGCTGTAAATTGGTTTCTGATTGATTGCAAGTTTGTAATCAGTGTCTTCGTCCACTGCTAGACATCATAGGCCTTTCCAAGATTTCCCCAATCTTGGTGTTCCTCTTGGGAATAATGCCCATACTCATTTAATTTGTATTTTATATTAAATAAATATATTTATTAAAATACAATTCCTTAAAATAAATTAATTATTGCTTATTTACATTTATTATTTAGTCTTCTTCAGTGTTTGTTTTATTTTCATTTTGTTTCAAAATTACTTTTTTATTAAAATCATAATGAACTTATAAATTTATATTACAGTTTCTATTTTGAGATTACGTTCAAACACATAAGACAAAAAATTTCAAAGTACGGGAAACCAGAAAATAAGAAAGAACAAAAGATCAACAAACCCACAGAAAAAAAACATTTGCGTGTGTGCAAACAAAGGGGTTTTCGCGAGCTTTTAGAAAATATGGCATATACTTAATAAGAAAACTAAATACAGTAAGCAACGTGTTCGTATATCTGCTTTTAGGGATCAGTTCGATTTAACTTAGCGAAACCCCTGTGTATGTGCATGAATTTAATAAACCAAACAATCTGTTCTGAGGAAGGACTTTGAAATGCAAGTCACAGTCCACTCGTAGCGACGCTTATTACCCACAATTTAACGTGCCTTCTAAAACACGCTGTCTGAACACTGATATGCTCCTGCGGGATTTGAACCCGCAAACTCAGGATTTGTGGTCGAGACGTTTGAACTACTAGACCACTGTGGCGGGCTTTAAGAGTGTCATCACACCCAAACCTCCATAAAAAGGCTGTCACCACATTGTGGGGTGTCTCCATTCATCCATCAGCCCGTATTCGTCCACTGGACATAGGCCTCCCCAATATTACGCCACTCTTGGCGGTCCTCAGTCATCCTCATCCAGCCGCCACCCGCAACGTCCTTCAGATCGTCAGTCCAGCGGGCACGAGGGTGGCCTACGCTGCGCTTTGCTGTACGTGGTCTCCGTTCCAATGCCTTACGGCCCCAACGGTTATCACGTCGGTGACAAATATGGCCAGTCCACTGCCACTTCAACTTACTGATTCGGCAGGCTATGTCGGTCACCTTCGATCTCTGACGGATATCTTCGTTTCGGATTTTATCCGGAATTTATTTGGGATGTCTATGAAATATTATTATAATATTTTAGGCTGAGTCCATTATTATTATTTAGATCTATGTTTAAGTCGAACTAAAAATCGTGAAATTTAAGTAATATCTTAATCACAAACCCCTAAAATACGTTAATTTAACGGTTTATTGCCAAAAATGTAGCCGAATGTGTTTTCACTGTTTTAGATAAAATCAAACAAATAATACTAGTCAAACATCGAAAATGTTATCTAGATTAATAATAACGAAAAATTGTTTGAATACATTCACAGTCTTGCCAAAATCTGGTTTTTCCTGGAACAAGTTTTCAATTTTGCGCCTGCGACGAAATCGGCACGATTTTATTGTCCTCGCAAGTTTCATGGAGCGTGCATCTTATAGCGAAATGAAACAGCATGACATTTGGCCACGCCCACAACTGAATCGGTCGCGTCATGTGTCTTCTCAAAGCAGTGACGGAACCAGTTCATTGCCTTTTCCTAAAATTCGTAAGCGCCCGCCCACCCGCTATTCGCTCCTAAAACATTGCTATAAGACGTAAAAGTGGATTTCCCTGAAACAACGTGTTCTGGTTGCAAATAAGACATGTTAGTGTCTGTAACGTACTTTCCATTCTCTCGTTCGTTTCTTGTGCTTTGATAGTACTTGACTGTACATTGTAGAAGTGAGAATAGTCTAGACCAGGGTCACCAAATGGCGGACCCCGGTCCGGATCCAGAAGAATCTGAGAATATCAGCATAAAATTTGTGATAATTCAATTTAGCCCGCTACTTACTTTATTTCTTGAACGGGACAACTGACGCTAGAACATCAACAACACCAGGTTTTCAAGTAGGATCGCATTTATTACTTTAGCCAATTCCAACTAGCTATTATGAATAATCTCTAGATAAAGTAATTAATTTATTACATTATCTACGCAGCTTAGCGAATATATATAATATCTGGCCATTATGTATAATCGCTATTTAATTACTTTGGCTTTAACATTATATACATACACAATACCTATAGTACTAGATACATAAGTTTCAAATATTAAATTCTTAGATAAGATGTATTGCTGTCTCTATGCTCGTGCACTAATGCCTCCATTAAGCCAGTACGAAGTACATAATCCTACTGAAAGGGTGACATACCTCTTAAGAGCGGTTTCGCAGCTGGATTGTGAAAAACCCGACTTTTTCTAATTAATCGAAATAGAACACTCAATTTAAAATTCACTCAATAGTTATTTAACAAAACCTTATAACCTATGTATGTGTATGCTGCCATCGCAAAGTTTCAATTGGTTTTTCTGTAAATTAGAACTTTTTAAAGTCAAAATATTTAAATTCTAAATTTACAGAAACCAATGGAAACTTTGCGATGGCAGCATATACAACACACAGTTGATAAGGTTTTGTTGAATAACTATTGAGTGACTTTTTAATTAAGTGTTCTGTTTCTATTAATTAGAAAAAGGCGGGTTTTTCACAATCCGGCTGCGAAACCGCTCTTAAATTTAATCCAGACATGATGTTTCAACCAAAGGTCCAAAGCTTACTAAACACCTTTCACCTTTTATGTGTTCTGAATTATATATTTTCCCGGCCATGTCTAATTCTTCGATATGACGACGATATATTCATATTTACTTAGGTATTATCACAAAATAGATACTACCAGAAGGCCGACTCTCTACAACGAGCGAAAACAGACGCACACATACATAGACGCGTACGCATAGAATAGACGATGATCTTGGCAGAATTTCGTATAGGCATTCGACCGACTTCGACCGAGATCGTCGTACGTGCGCCTGTTTCGCTAGTTATGCGTAGTGAACCTTCTGTAAGTGGTTATTTTGTGGTATTATGTTACCAGCCAAACCTTATTTTAGGACCAACTACTTGGGCCTAGATTTTCAGAAGTCCTGCAGCGTAGAAGTGGTGGGTTAGGTTAGAACGTTTTTTTTTATGACAACCTAAAACTACTTTGGCCTAGGCCAAACTAATTTGTCCTCAAATCAGGTTTGGCCGGTGACATATACCCCTGTAGTTTTAATTTAACAGAATTCATGATATGCCTAGGCACATCATGATATGCCCAATAAGGCGACTTCTAATAGGCATAGATCAAATTATGTTAAGGTGTGTTAATTCGAAAACGATTTCGAGATTTAGGTTTAATAAGCCGTATTTTCGAAGTGTTGGTCTAGAAAACCTCATGATGATGAATATTTGCAACTTTGCAACTGATGAAAAGGCTGCAACTTCCATTTGCCCTCATGTGACGTCACTTGAGTAATGGCTGTTTAGAAATGTGTAGTTTTTTATCAAGATAAATTTATAATAATTTGCTTCAGACTAATTTGACAGCTAGATGACAGATGAACAGACAGACAGATACAACATTTTTTTATAAGCAATCACACATCACAATCAGTATGATGTCTAAAATTCTCAAGTGACAAGGTCATCGGACAATTCTTTAAAAAATCATAATAATGGTTAATTTATAAACCAAAATAATGAAAACAAGGACATAAAATGGCGTATATTCTCTGAAAAAAAAATTAAAAAAATATCTTGTAAAAATTAAGCTTTGGGAATTACGTCAATAAGTATATAGCAAGCCTAAATTTTATGTTGCGTTTTTTATAAAAAAGGTCATTGAACCTTAGTCCTGGCCACGTACCGAGTCTCCAGTATGAATTTGGTTATATAAATAAAAGTCACCTTATATATAAGTTTAATAACCTTTGCCTTTCTGCTACATTCCAGCCAGCGACAGCCTCTTCAGTCCTGCTGGTGCACCTGGGCGCGGTGGGAGCTCTGGCTAGCGGTGCAACGCTGTGCAGTGGCGGCGGAGCGTGCGCGTGCGGCGCACTACTGCACGCGCTACATCCGCTGCAGCTGTGGACTATGTGCGGGCTGCACGCTGATCGCGCGGCCGCCATCGCTGCGCCGCTGCATTATGCTGCCATCGTCTCTGCTAAGAAGGTATAGTTATAATTTGAGCTAATTCGGATTAACTTTGGATAACAATTGAACAATATAATAGAGGCACGTACCGGCAAGTCACGACTCACGCTCACAGCTATCTGTAAACTGTGAACAACAAATTTCGAGACTTCTGAATCTTTAAAAAAAGGCCCTCATTTTTATCCAATATTTTATTGACGAGACAGTAAAAAAAATATAAGAAATTTTGAAAACATGCTTTAATGTGTTCAGTTGTGATGAACACCAGTACTTAGTAAGTAAGTAAGTAAGCCCAAATTATATTTCCTTCGACTATTTTCCCGGCATTTCTCCTAGAATAAATTTTAACTGCGACTTGGTACTTTTTTGTAAAACTACCACCTGAAGAAATGACGTGATGTGAATGGATGAATAAACTTGTGTACAAGTGTATGAGTGACAAATGGGTTTACGAGTTAACTTCGGACGCCTCTCCTGGGAAACGTGTCATGAATTTTTTTTATGTTACCTATGTTATTTAAATAGAAAGAAGAAGGAATGTGAGAAAGATACTTAAATGATTTTACCACATACCTACGAGTACTCAAATATAATTTAACGTATTAATTCCAGGTGATGATCTGCGTGGCAGGCGGCTGGGTGTGTGTGGGGGCGCTGCTGTCTCCCCTGGCAGCGGCGCAGCCTCCCATGACCTACAGCACGGGACTCGGCAGTTGCGCCCCCGACTGCGCCGATGGACCCTACGCGCTGTCTTTCTGCCTCCTGTACGCCCTCCTGACGCTCCTACTGCCAGCCGCTTTCGTCCTCATCTGCAGCCTGAAGATCCTGCGCATCGCGCGTTATCACCGGCACCGTATAGCTGCCGCCATCTACGAGGTGACGCTCTCCGCGCAGGTCACCGTCACCCACCAGCGGAACCCATTCTCCCCTCCCCCGCCACCCCGGCGGCGAGCACTGTCCGCCATACTGCAGCCTCTCGGCTCCCTTGCGCTCCTCTACTTCCCTTACTACTGCGTACTCGTCTGGCCCGCGATAGCGGTGCCTCCGCAAACGGTGGTCGCTCTCTCTGTGACGCTCCTAGCGGCAGCACCGCCGGTTAATGGAATTCTCTACGGCATAAGAAGCCGTGCGTTCAAAGATTCTCTCAGAAATTACAGACGGAAACGAATGACAAAGAGTGAGGTGACGCAGGAGATTCAGGCGCGCACGCCGAGCGTCTGCGGGTCACGGCGACCGTCCCTGTCAGTGGGGTCGGGAAGCGAGCGCCCGCTCACCACGCGGCGACTGTCGGACGCCGCGGCCATAGGCGTGCGTGGCTCCGAGCGCCCGGCACCGCGCGCTTCGTCGTGCAACGTGCTGCAGGACTCTACTGAAGACGAGAGTGGGCGGCGGACACGGCTGTGCGCTATCCCAGTGCTGCGCGCGCCACCGCACGTGGTGTTAGGGCGCGCATTGGGATTGGAGGAGCGGGAACGACGTCGGCGGCGGTCACCGCGCATCACGGTGACGCGGGCCTTGTCCGACGAGAGCGAGTCTCCGACTCGGCGACCGCTGTGCCGGCAACAGTCACGCTCGAGTGGCGCTCTGTTAGCGGGCTCGCTGATCGAGGACCGGCGCGCTGACGAGCCCTTGCTACTATCCTGGCCGCAGCGACATCCTCACTACGTCGCCAGCGATGACGCTTTGTAAATCCTAAATGGAATCTCTGTGAATATTGTATGTATGTTCTTATGTGTAACATTTATGTAATGAACGATAAAGACAATAATTGGATCGTTTGAAGTGGTAATTCGGTGTATGAAAATGAGTATATTTTGTATCGCTTTTACTACACACACTGCACTATTTCGATCCTCCCGACAGAGCAGTAAAACAAAACGTTACGTGTAACGAAACGAACGATATAAGTCTCTCCTACAGGGTTCCTCCATATCGTTAGCTTTACCTACTGAAGTATTACTTTAGTGAGTACCTCTAAGGATTTAAAAAAAAATTCCATAGTTTAAGAAGAGCTTTATAAAATTGGGATTATTTTTACGTGTTGTTAAATTATATTGGAAATCTTTATAAATGTAACTTGTAAAGTTATGCGAAAGCACATAGCTGCAGTGTTCTTAGACCGCTAAAAATCTTTCTTGAAACACAATTCAAATTATGCATAAGCGAACGGCTCACCTCAGTAGATCATAACTTTTACCTTATGTTCAGAATAGCCGACCAGTTTCAACAAAATGTAGACTGCCTTCATCAGATCCTTCTCGTAAACTTTTCTACTCGTTTTAAGAAGAATTTAAGGTGAACCGTTTTCTTACATTAAGAATTCCTCTTTCGTCTGTTAAATTTCTTTGTACGCTGTCATTAAAAGATAGCTTGAATTAACAAAATGAAAGTGAAAATTGTGATTTGATATTAGTTGATAAAGCATTCCTTAAGCTTTAGAGATTACTCGAAGTCACAAAAATAATATATGGTGTAATTTAATCAACCGCCCAAATATATACTGGAGGCTCGGTTAGTGATCAAGAAGAATGCTTAACGATCCTTCAGGGGAATTAAAAAAAAACTTGTCGTACTGCCTATACTAGGAATTGTATTTGAACTAGTCCAGTTTTTATGGGACTTTTTTTCATGGTTGTAGGAGCCAGTAGTTTAGGCACCGTACATTTGAAAGAAGTTGTATAGTTGTGGAGCACGAAGAGAAAAAGAACTAAGAAACCTCAGTTAAGATATTATATTGATATTAAAGTAAACAGAGTTCAGTTTGGCGTCTCTTTCTCTATGTGATTATGCACTAAAGGAATAAAGCAGTGTCTTACGTCACGGGCGGCATATTGAACCCTGAGCGTAGCGAGGGAGCTATATAGAGTCCTGAGTAAAGCGAGGGGTTCAAGCTGCCCAAGACAAAGACAGGCTTTATTCCAGAAGAGCATACTCTACTTTTCACACCTTCTGCGAGACAATAAAAAGGTCGACATTTTTTATCAACATTAATAATTCAATAAAATTCACTGACAATCAAAACTCCAAACACCGTCTTTTGTTTCACATTCTTTGTTAACGCTTTTTTTCTTTTTTGTTGAATTCTGCTCCTGGTGGCCAGTTCGATTTTCGAACAAACCTCTTTACAATCACATATGGGCATTTGCTTTCCACGAGTTTCCACACGAATTTGACGTTCCAAATTTAAATCACTTTAATCCCTAGGGATTTTCATATAACTTTATATCCCTTGAGATATAATGCGTTACTTTACGTTGAGGTGGTGTGAAAAATTAATTATTGTGGCTAAGTAAATAAAGTAGGCTGCAACGCAAGCAAAACAATGTGCGGTTATGAAACCGTACAATGGTTTTGGAAAAAAGAATCCTTGAACCTTGATCCTGAACACCAACCGAGCCTCCAGTATAAATTCGGGCGGTTGATTGAATTTCACCTTGTATACTTGTATGGGGTTAACAATGACCAGCTAGACCAATACAATAATTACCTCATTAATTTTATTTCCATATTCTGTAGACATGTTTGAAATATATGTATATTTTCCTTGCAATTATATTCACAATATATTTTTATATACTCATACAAGAAAACCAAAACTTACACATACACGTGCGTCCCCAAGCACTAAAATTTAAAAGCCTTGTGTCTTTACGTAACGTCACTAAACTTCTTATAATGTCCCCTCGAAGTAACTATAGATATAGCCGAAAACTAGAAAAATAATACTAGGGCCTCACATATGAAATTGGCGTTTTGCATGGGGAATTTTGAAGGAAACTCAATTTTCAGTAGTAATATTTTTGCATTTCTTTTTAGGAATGACAAATCCAAATTTTGTAATTTCTCTTGTCTATGAATGAGACAAAATTAAGTTAAAATCAACATTAATTTAATTTCTGAAAAGTGTCAGCTGTAAAAAATTATTACGAATCTTATCATGGAAATGGACGGCATTAGGACGAACTGTTTTTGATGATTTAATTTTAGTTATTAAACTGAAAATAAAAACAAAAACAAAATTTCTAAATTTAGATGTAAAACCTGGAAGTCAACTTTCAAACATAAAACAAATAATGGAAATAACTATTGAATTACAGGAATTATGAACTCATGAATCTGTAAGAAAATTTCGCCAATTTCATACCCGATATATACCACACAAGCATTAAGCGTCTGCCTGTTTTACCAGTTCCTGATTAACTAAAAGCCAGATTGACAGTCAGACCTGACAATTATGGCATGTTGATATTGGGCAACCCAAATAATTATAGGGTAGTATTTAAACGAGCGAATATAAATTCAAATTTAAAGTGTCAAAAATACTGAATATAGCGTATAAAATACTAAGTGGGCGAAAGACTGTGGGCGAATAAAAATGTTGAAAACGGCGACTTGAAAATATAAATTTGAGTTGAATAAAATAATTCACAGGCGAACGATTTTATATTTTAGTGACAATTTAATTTTAAGTAATAAAACTAGGGACGTCGCTTCGCTCCACTTCATTTCGCTCGGCTCCTTATTTTGTCTTACATGTAAACCTAACACGCTCCTCCTCGCTTCGCTCGTCGTCACACTTATATTTTGACTTTTGGTAAAATATTTTCTATGTCATACTTTAAATTCGCCCACTCAGTATTTTTAGTCGCAAGCTTTGGTATTTATTCTGGATACTTGAAGTCGCTAATTATATTTTTATTCGCCTGATTAATAATTTCCCATAAAAATATATGAACCTCATACTTACATACACTCAGAGCGGCACAAGCTTACGTTAAAATCGACGTGTAAGTATATGAATTTGAGTGAATACTTGCCTATAGCAACATTTTTATACAAACGAGGTCATTTGTAGCCTCCGTCAATTATACAGGGTGTTAAGATGAAGTTGCGGAAGCCGAAAACTGGCGATAGTACCTTCTCATCTATACCAACAACTTATCGTGAAAAAATATAAAGAAATCGGAAAAAAAACAGTTGTTCCATAAATTTTGTTCGGCGATTCGACGGTTGGCTAAATAGTAAAAGTTGTTCGTATGGTCGAGTACTATCGCCAGTTTCCAGCACCCGCAACTTCATCTTAACACCCTTAACACGATTCGGACGAGGCTGATTTACACGTATCCAGCCGCTTGCAAGCGCAGGCATGCCAGCGTATGAAAAATAGCCACGGGCTCTATTTCGCGCCAGCGTGATATGCATATAGCACCTTGCCAGCGCAGGTGTGCCAGCGTATGAAAAATAGCCACGGGCTCTATTTCGCGCCAGCGTGATATGCATATAGCACCTTGCCAGCGCAGGTGTGCCAGCGTATGAAAAATAGCCACGGGCTCTATTTCGCGCCAGCGTGATATGCATATAGCACCTTGCCAGCGCAGGTGTGCCAGCGTATGAAAAATAGCCACGGGCTCTATTTCGCGCCAGCGTGATATGCATATAGCACCTTGCCAGCGCAGGTGTGCCAGCGTATGAAAAATAGCCACGGGCTATATTTCTCTCCAGCGCTAGCGGCCACCGTGATATCCATAGAGCACCTTGCCAGCGCAGGCATGCCAGCGTATGAAAAATAGCCACGGGCTCTATTTCGCGCCAGCGTGATATGCATATAGCACCTTGCCAGCGCAGGTGTGCCAGCGTATGAAAAATAGCCACGGGCTCTATTTCGCGCCAGCGTGATATGCATATAGCACCTTGCCAGCGCAGGTGTGCCAGCGTATGAAAAATAGCCACGGGCTATATTTCTCTCCAGCGCTAGCGGCCACCGTGATATCCATAGAGCACCTTGCCAGCGCTGGCGTGCCAGCGTATGAAAAATAGCCACGGGCTCTATTTCGCTCCAGCGTGATATGCATATAGCACCTTGCCAGCGCAGGCGTGCCAGCGTATGAAAAATAGCCACGGGCTCTATTTCGCTCCAGCGCTGGCGGCCAGCGTGATATCCATAGAGCACCTTGCCAGCGCTGGCGTGCCAGCGTATGAAAAATAGCCATGGGCTCTATTTCGCTCCAGTGCTGGCGGCCAGCGTGATATGCATAGAGCACCTTGCCAGCGCAGGCATGCCAGCGTATGAAAAATAGCCACGGGCTCTATTTCGCTCCAGCGCTGACGGCCAGCGTGATAACCATAGAGCACCTTGCCAGCGCATGCAAGCGTATGAAAAATAGCCACGGCCTCTATTTCGCTCTAGCGCTGGCGGCCAGCGTGATATGCATAGAGCACCTTGCCAGCGCGGGCATGCTAGCGTATGAAAAATAGCCACGGCCTCTATTTCGCTCTAGCGCTGGCGGCCAGCGTGATATGCATAGAGCACCTTGCCAGCGCGGGCATGCTAGCGTATGAAAAATAGCCACGGCCTCTATTTCGCTTTAGCGCTGGCGGCCAGCGTGATATGCATAGAGCACCTTGCCAGCGCAGGCATGCCAGCGTATGAAAAATAGCACCGGGCTCTATTTCGCTCCAGCGCTGGCGGCCAGCGTGATATCCATAGAGCACCTTGCCAGCGCTGGCGTGCCAGCGTATGAAAAATAGCCACGGGCTCTATTTCGCTCCAGCGCTGGCGGCCAGCGTGATATGCATAGAGCACCTTGCCAGCGCAGGCATGCCAGCGTATGAAAAATTGCCACGGGCTCTATTTTGCTCCAGCGCTAACGGCCACCGTGATATCCATAGAGCACCTTGCCTTGCCAGCGCTGGCGTGCCAGCGTATGAAAAATAGCCACGGGCTCTATTTCGCTCCAGCGCTGGCGGCCAGCGTTATATCCATAGAGCACCTTGCCAGCGCGGCGGTGCGTCGTCGCCAGCAACTGCAACTACAACTGGACGTATAAATCAGCTATCACAAAGTACCTTTTATATACATTAAGCTATCAAGAGTTCAGATGGAAAGGCAAGGTACAGAGCGCATGGGCACCGAACTTATTAGTACGAGTATATCTTACCGTAGGAGTGTAAAATCCGGTAGTTTATAATCTCAGTAACTAACGAGATTATAATTTAACGATAGGTTTTTTGACGGTTGCTTATAAACTAACCTTACCTAGAGAAATTCTAAACTATCGGATTTTACAATGTCACACTGATATAATAAAAAGGGCCAACTAGTACCATCTATGAATAAAGCTGGTCCCATGTAGATATTCGATCACGTAGGGTTACAGACAGAGCGCTCTTAGTCTAATATACTTATCTACTACGACTAAAAAATATTTTTGTACAATACTGTATTGATAAATACCTAATATATTTTTTTCTAAATTCCCAGGACCAAAAGTCCCTAAATGACATTATATAATTAGTACCAAATTCATAAGGGAGAAAAAAATCATATTTTTAAAATTTTTCCACTAGGCGCCCTCTATGGCCTCTATTTGTGATATTTTTGTGCTTAAGATATTTAATATTTTTTCAAAACTTTTATCCATTATACTAGGTAACATTAATTTTTGTAGCCAAATTCGCAGCTTAATTTATGTTTCCTTTTTAATTTGTAAATTAATAAGTCTATTTTTGTTTGACGTGCATGCTTTGGGGAAGTTACTTCTCATATAATTTTGCATTTTTTTTTGTTATAGATTTTTATTTATATTTTTAAATTGTAACGAATTTATATGTGAGGGCTGTGTGCTCCTGTCTTTTGTGTTACACAGTTACACTGCAGGACAAATATGTAGAACTACCTATGTAAATATTAGTAATCGGAGTTTGCAGTTGGAACTCCTTAATATATAAATTTATACTGGAGACTCAAGTATCAAGGTTCGATGACTCCTTTTGTGAAATTCGTAACGTTTTCCCTAAAAACGCAAGCCCAGCCGGCCTGGAGTCGATTTACTAGCAAACATTTTATTTTACGAAATTAGCAAAAGTTGTCGATCTGTGGTACCGATGACTACCAAGCCTCTAGTATGAATCTGGCTGCATAAATTAGTGTCACCTTATATACAGTGCTACAAGGATCTGATGGTGTGTAGATGACAGTGACAGGTGAGCTGTGAAACAAGGAGTAGCGGCGCTAGTTCCGATTTTGGACACAACCAACCCACACACCATAAGATCCTTGTAGTACTGTATATATAAGATCTTTCAATTTAAATGGAAAGTAATTTAGGAGGTGATTCAGTATCGTTAATACATCACATGCCACTGTAAAGTGCTTTTTTTTGCGCGAACTTCTTCTTCACTTGTCCATACAAACTGAGTCAGCTGATCGGACCACTTTGTACTGAGAAGTGAAAAAAAAGTTCGCGGAAAAATGTGTTCTGCAGTGAATCACCTCCTAAATTACTTTCCATTTAAATTGAAAGATCTTATATATATATATATCTACGTATTATAGTTGTCATTTCTGTACCTTTCTTACTTTAAGACAGTTGAAATTTTATAGACACATTTTATGCAAGGTGAATGCTCTGGTCTCGTTCCGAAACGCAAAACTTATGATTGTTTTCCTAATTTTTTTTTTGTGTTGTTAGGCGACCATAGTTTAAGGCTTTACTGGCAAATAATAAAAAATATATATTTTATTCAGGCAATGCAAAAACCCATATAACAAACAAATTTTAAAATTTAAATCATAATATAATAAATAAATTCATATATATTTCTGGTCCTCACACGTCTGACTTTGCAGCCAGTGCTTATAGAACCTATTTCTCCAGATGTTCTCGCTGGCAACTCTGAGCAACTAATTGCTCGATGTTCGGGCTCGTATTGGGCATCCGGTACCAGAATGCCGCGCCGCTCCATGCGTCAAAGTCAAGAACCCTGGTTGTGTTATTTTATGCATTACTTTGTAAATGATCATGCACAACTATTGAACAAAAATAGAAAAACGATCATAAAATGTGCGTTTTGGAACCCTGAGCATTTAGGGCAATTTTTTAGTATCTAAATGGGTGTTCCACAGGCAATTTTAGAAACGAAAATATTTGATGTTATAGGTTTTTACATACGAAATTGCTGAAATTTTCTTACTGATTCATGAGTTAATAATTCCTGTAACTCAATAGCTATTTCCATTATTTGTTTTTGTTTCAAAATTGATTTCAAGATTTTACATCTACGTACCAAATTTTGATTTTATTGTCAGTTTGATAACCAAAATTAAAATTTCAAAAACAGTTCATCCTAAATGCCATCTATTTCCATTATCCATAATAAGATTCGTAATAATTTTATGACACTTTTCAAAAATTTTATTAATGTTGCTGTTAGCGTAATGTTGTTTCATTCACCCATAAAAGAAATTTCATACTTTGGATTTGTCATTCTTAAAAAAATGCAAAAATGTTAGTACTGAAAATTGAGTTTCCTTCAAATTCTCTATAGAAAATGGTAATTTCATATGAAAAGACCTAATATAAGTCTCAGGCCTAATTTAATTATTTTCTACTAACGCCTAAGTTAGTTTAGGCGTTTGGAAAAAAAACTGTAAGCATAAATTTAACCTTTGAGAACACATACTGGGGTGCTCGTCATTCAAAATCAAAATCTATCATTCTTATCATATCAGGAATGGTTGAAACAAGGGCCTAACAAACTTCATTTTAATAAAAATAAAAATCACAGGTTTTTAGTTTAATTGTAAGTGTCTTAGCTAGTGAATTGTCATAAAAGTTACAAAATAAGATTATTTTATTAAATTATATTTATTAAAAAATACTACATAATTATGTAGTTGAATAAATTATAAATATTTACGTGTGCAGTTAAAGTTGTAAACGTATTGTTAACCTAGTCATGAAAACTGTTGTTTTGCGGTATCTGTGTTACTTGAAATATAGAAAAATAAGTATCTACCAAATACTGATACACCTGTTTCCTTTATTTCAAAAGTATATCACTAAGCCTATGCCTGGGACCGATGGATATATCCATCCCTAATAGCCGGGTCTTATATGAAAAAGATTGGTGACGGGCAGCGGCGTCACTGGTGCGAGGGTTCCAGCACCGCGCTCACCAACCCGCCTGCCCAGCGTGTGTGAGTACAGGCAATCCTTCCAGGATGACCGCGGGGAGTGGCAAAGTCCTAGAAAGGCTCCAGCAGTGGACGAACTAGGCTGATGGATGGATGGATATCAAGTTGATATACGTCTGCCTAGTGACTGGAATAGAAAGGGAATGTTTCAGTGGTTTGGGCATTTATAGGGAATGAATGAAAGTAGAGTGACTAAAAAATGTATGGTGCGCAAGTGGAGGGTAGATCTCGACCGGGCACTTAAGGGCCTTACTATTGCCAAATGGGTACTTTCTAAAGCCTACTCCTCGTTTATGGCCAAATCAAAAATAATGAAAAAATGTATTATGAATAATCAACTCTTAGACAACATATGCAACAGTTTTCTTTTTCATACCACCAAAACTTCTACATGATTTTTTTAATTTACTGAATGGTGTTTTTTGACCTCAAATTCCCTACTGCTCCTGAGTTGCTTGGCCGATTGAATTCATCTATGCTTTGATAAATAGATAAACTTTATAGCTATAACCATAACATAAGATTATTCAATCGAGTAATCACGTCCAAGTGAAAAGTATAATTTTCCCCTCTTCGCTCTATCAAGGACGCAGCGAGCGTCGTAACAGCCACTATGCATTGCGCGCTGATATGAACGTTATTTCAATGTCGTTTCCGTTGACATTTGTAGTGACAAATATCGAGCTGCTAATTTGACGATGGTAATCGCCTTAAGACGAGGCCTTCCTTAGGCGCACAGCGGCTTTGCAATTACAACCCGTAGACTAACTTTCATAAAGTTGAAAACCGCGTGCGCCAAAATGTGCGCGAAACGATTCAGAACGAGTCTAATTTTAAGATTAAAATTTCAATAAATTATTTTAATTCATTATTTTCTATGCAGATTTTAAAAATCTATTTTTTTCTTGCTGTGACTATTTATTTTAGACATAAAACGAAAATTTCAAAATCATTTCAAACAGCATCATTTTCAAAAACTTAATCTAACTATTGAGTTAAAATTATCCAATTACGTAACTGGCTTTGCATTATCTTTATAAAGCATATTTCTGCAAATACTCTGCAATTTAGGGGGCCAGGATTTTAGTTTGAAATTATTGCCAAAAATAAAACAAGGAGTATTGAAGTCCATATTCTACGGCCATACAGAAACCAAAACACGATTCTACTGATTTACTTATTAGCAAAAATATAATATATATTTCTAACCAATTTTTTTAAAACGTTCCGCTGAAGAACGCGGTCAAGGGATCCACTTGATTTTTTTTTTTGGACGGTTTAAGAGTATGACATAGCCAAAACAAAAACCAGTTCCGGGCGTGGCTTATTCTATTTTACGATAGCGCGCGGGGGGAAATTCGTCCCGGTCTCTAAGCTCGCGTCACCATAGCAAAAATACGAATAGAGTGGACGAGGCAGGGTCAAAAGTAATACGTATTTTATTTTATCTAATTTATTAGTGTATTCCGATCATCGTCACACGGCATTGATCCTACTTGCTATCACGTCGGGACGTAAATTTATTATGGTCGGCTAAAAGTGGTTTTTTGAGTGTTTGATTTATCAGTTGACCCTCGGAACATTTCAGACACTCCTTTAGAGATACATAATAATATTGTGACGGTTAATTGTCACCATTACCCATTCTTTAAATATTTTTCGCCCGTTGAGCTGGTTTTACACTTGCGGGAAAATAAATTGGACCAAAAATGTTGTTATGGTAGGCCATCAAATCTAACCAATAATGTTAGTATGACAGAAATAAATTTCTATGTTTGAACACTTGGCGATTTATCCATCGCAAGGAGATATAAATTAACATTATATCATTGCAGTATAGAAACGCAGAAAGAAAAGTAAATCTGGATGTGAAGAGCTCTGAAGCTGGAGCGGTTAATTCACGAATTGTGTTGAGACCTGGATAGCTCAGTTGGTAGAGCAATCCCGGTTCAGAGCTTCTCACATCCAGATATACTTTTCTTTCTGCGTTTCTATACTGCAATGATATAATGTTAATTAATATTATTAGTAACTTATAAATAATACAAATTGCAAGCCCTTAAGGCGAATACCGTCGCCAAAGTAGCAGCTCGATGTTGTCGGTATAAATGTCGACAGAAACAACATTGAAATAACGTTCATATCAGCGCACAATGCATAGTGGCTGTAACGACGCTCATTGCGTCCTTGAACGGGAGACATAGAAGAAAATAATACTTTTCACGTAACGTGATTGGTTGATTGAATAATCCTATGTTTTGTTTATAGGTATCAAGTTTATCTATTTATCAAAGCATAAATTGATTAAATCGACAAAGCCGCGTAGGAGCAGTAGGGAATTCAAGCCAAAAAACTACATTCGGTTGGTAGTTTTTTGATATGGAAGTGTTGGTGGTTTGAAAAAGAAAAATGTTGCATGTTGTCTTAGGAGTTGATAATTCAAAATGCATTTTTCCAATATTTTTGGTTTGGCCATAAACGAGCCATAAAGTAGGCTTTATAAAGTACCAACTTGTCGATACTAGGTCCCTTAAGGGCGCACCGAGCTTTTGCTTTTGTCTCTGTCTTTTTCTTTACGTGTAAAGAGTAAAGATAATAACCAAACATTTGCACTTATTTAACGTTTTTCGTTGTTATTTTCATTATATTGTTCTTAAATAAAAACCATCGTCTATAAACGCTCCAGCCATATATGAACTTTATTTTAGTATTTGAATCATAATATCAAATTACTT
Source organism: Ypsolopha sequella (assembly GCA_934047225.1). Lineage (NCBI taxonomy): Eukaryota > Metazoa > Arthropoda > Insecta > Lepidoptera > Ypsolophidae > Ypsolopha > Ypsolopha sequella. The sequence goes on from OW203996.1 coordinate 20,612,006, forward strand.
ATTTATATAAAAAAGTAGGGAAATAGAGGAAAAAATTACTTGACAAGAGGTAACTTTGCGTTTTTTTTTATCGAGCTAACTTTATCAAATCGTGTTTCCATCGTGTATACAATACAAAATATATATATACCCAATAGTACCAATATATTTCCCTAGATTTTAATTTAATTGTTTACTACTTCAAACTAGGGTTATAATAATGTGTTTGACTGTGTAAGAAGTTGCGAAATCTGCGGATACGCGACGAGAAATTGGTTTGTTCGTTGTTGAACCTATCGAGGGCGGTAAATCAGTCCTACATCAAAAGATTATTGTGCCTATAAAATGCACAATTGCGGACGTGTGAACTGTAAAATTTGGTATTTTGAACGAATCTCATAAGCAAAGCATAGTGTTCGTTGTAACATTCGATCTATAATAACTCATATTGAATGTTACTACCGACACTATGCTTTGCCTAATAAGGCTACGTTTCAAAACGTGTGATCTTCGTGCGAAATTTCACTCGTTTTTAAGAAAGAGACAAAGCTATATACCAGAAAGAGAAAGAAAGATCTGGTTTTGAAACGCTTGCGAGTGATTCCCGTGAGAAAAGCGTTTTGAAACGGTCTGGAGTGACACACGTCAAGTAAATACATAACCTCAAATCAAAATAAATAAATTAAGTAAAGTAGCTAAATACCTATTGCTTTTAATATGGATGGCATTGCAACCTTTGCATTTGCAAGCCATAATCCTGTCGAAGCAGTTTCGAAACATTTTCCCGTATTCGTACGGAAATGTTGAATTCTATTTTCAAAAATTGTCCGAATCCCGCGAAAAATCCGAAATGACAACTGTCAGGCGAATTTTAACGGTACCCAAACAGAGTTAGAAATCGCACTTGTCAGTGCGATATTCACATTCCCCGAAAGCGTTTCTAAACACTTAGCGCAACTGTCAGGTAACAGTTCGTTTACCCTCGGTTTCACTCGGGTCGATTTTTGAACGATGCAGGGTAAAATTCGCATCGCTCCGAGTGATAATCACACGTTACGAAACGTACCCTAAGTACCTAGTCGATATTTTAATTTTAGCGCTCTTTGTTTAACAAAGCATTACCTACACTCGACTCATTCAAAATTTCAGGGAAATTCGGTTGTTGACTAAAAAAAATCACTTTCAATGGTACAATGCGAATTCAAGTTTTAATATTAACCAGGGCGCCAAGGCCTGAAAAACCGCAAAATGGAAATGAAAACCAAAAGCTTTTACGGTAGAGGGCGCTGAGTTTTTGTGTCTTATCACGCTCTTGTAAAAGACGCTGATAGATGTTATTTTTGCATTCCACATTTCTAAAGACTTTTGTGCCTTTTTTTGTTGGTGTATTCGTCATGTATTCTACCTGGCGTATTGCCCAGTTGAAGGAGGAGTTAAAAAAAAGAGAATTTTCTTTGCGAGGAAAGAAAGGAGACCTTGTCGCTCAAGTTCCCTTTCCTTTACATCCAAAAGCCACGCAAACACCCATTGCTTTAACTTTTCAATGAAAATAAGAAATTATTCAATTATTTGTATGTGAACTGACAAGCTAACAGACACAAACACACAGTGCCCTCTATGCGGAACTAATTTGACAGTAAGCATCCTCATTACCGGTCGGCCATAGCTGTGTGTGTTTTCCAGCAAGGCGAATTTGGGCTTAAAATTTCAGGAAAAAGAACAACATTCCAAAGTCTTGACACTAAGCAAGATCGGGAAAGTGGTTTTTATTGCAAATAAATTTCTTTTTGGGCTTTTTTTTCGGTTTTTGTTAAGTATCTCGAAAAGTGTTGCTCTTAGAGGAAAAATGTTTGGAACGGTGAACGCATAAACCATGGAAGCCGTCCCTTCATACTAGCCACCGCACAGTGGGCTGAAATCGAATTTTCGTGGAATTAGTGATGAATGAAAACCAACGTTACTTTTCAGATTTTTTGTCGATACCAGCGTATTCTACTTATTACGACGATGATTTATTTCTAAAAATTTTTCTTTTATAATACAATATGTACAACCATTGCTAATCATACAGACTATTAGAATCCTTAAATTATATGTTGAGACTTTTTGAGACTTTTGAATAAACTGACCAAATCCCTACAAAAAAATAAACAAAGGCGTTTATTGGCTAAATACGTATTAGGAAGAAAAATCATTAGAAATAAATCATCGTCGTAATTAGTACAATACGCTGGTATCAACAAAAAATCTGAAAGTAAAGTTGGTTTTCATTCATCATCACTAATTCAGCTCACTGTGCACCGTTGATTATCGACGCCACTGTGACAAAAACGATATACATAAAGTTATAGAATACTTAACCTTCGTCGCATAAAAATATTAAAAATGAACGTTATAGTCAACAAGTTTAGGTCGCTACTAACTTGCACTTACGCCATTTCGTAAATACGGTGGCACAAACAAGTTCTGCCATTGGGCGAACAAACGTGACGCGCGGGCGCCGACGACGCGATAAAATGGCGCCAGCAGCAGCAGCAGAATCAAAGAGTAACTTATGTACAGTACCAGGCCATTTGAAGGTCGCATCGTGCTTTAAAAAGAGATACTCGGCTACCTTCGGCTTTGTAGAGCGTCAGCTCTGTCACACGAAACACACGACTGACAAGTCAGCGACTAAACGACCGGGTTGACAAGTGTAACAGAGATGACGCTCTACAAAGCCGAAGGTAACCGAAGCTAGCCGAGTATCTCTTTTTAAAGCACGATGCGACCTTCAAATGGCCTGGTACTGTAAGAATGTTTTATGCAACAGTGAAATTATATTTATACCTTTTTCATATGAGTAGGTACCATGATTTATTGGTATTATTGAAGTTTAATCTCAAAATAAATAAAAAATATTTATTATATTATACAAGTAATGGCAGTTGTGATATTTAATATTTTACATAATACTTGAGTATTTATTTATAAAATAATTATCTCGGCAAAGGGCTGGTAAAAAATAAAATATAATAAATTTACAAACTAGTTATTTATTTATTTAAAAAAATAAATCATGATGCACACTTTACCTAGTAATTTGCTAATAAGCGGAATTTTGTGATTGTTAGTTGACATTATGGTGTTTTAAATTATGTTGCTTTAATTGTTTAACTGTTTAGTCAATTTGTTGTTTTTACTAAATTTTGGACAGCATAAATTTACTGTTTATATAATTTCAAAGTCTAGGTCACATACTTACACTTGAAAAACGATTTAATGAAAACATAGATTATTTACAACAATATTGTGCATGTATCCATAACTCATAACTTAAAATATTTTTGTTGTTATGAAATTAAACGAGATGTTTAGTTGCTTTCAACTGGAGATGTGGGTAGGCGCTTATAAGACAGAGTTAAGGCGATACGAAAATATTTGGTGGGGTTGCTTGTTTCCTATAACTTATAATGTGATAATAACTCTCACGAATGACTAGGTACCTACCCGCACTAATATTGTTTGATCGGTGTTATTAATATATTGTTAATTAGTCTTATTTTAAGCTAGCCATAAGCTTATGTAGCAAAACCTACTTACTGTACGAAAGAAGCCTGGCTACCCGTTGGACAGAGAATTCTAGCTTGGGAGCCAGGAACCAACAAAAATGTAACATTTATTTTTCATTAAACATTTTTTCATTTTCATTTTCATTTTCACACTGCAATCATCATTATAATAATTAAAAATGTTATAATAGTAGTTTATGCTACAAGGGCGCAAAGGAATAAATTACGAGGACGATTTAAAATACGAGCGTAGCGAGTGTTTTAAACGTAACCGAGTAATTTATTGCTCTTACGCCCGTGTATCATACTACGTTTTTCAATGCATAGTGTGAGGAAATAAAGCAAATATAATTTTGTGAACTTTAAATTGTAATTGGTTCAAAAGGACTGTATCCAGAGCCGTTAAACAGTGGGAAAAAAAGTATGACATTTATGGTACACAGCAAAGGCTGCAAGTTACCCAACCATTGTAAATAAATAAAAAAAAAATTATAATACCTAATAAAGCCCTAGGGCAAAATAATCGACTTTCTGTTCGGTTTTGATGCATAAAAAGTGGGCCTTTACGAGCACATGCATTGAAAATATATAAAATACGACGTCAATTTTTAAACGTAAAATATGTTTGTAAAAAGCGGGCGTGCTAAGTGTAGACTGTATACAATGTGTAACAGAAAGGTGTAACTATATTTGAAGAGCTTATTCAGGCAATGGTATAGAGCAAATTTTACTATGGAGCCAACCCTGAAATCTCAAAAAAAAAACTGCCCTTCCATACATTTCGGCCGAGCGGCATTGCATTTTTCTATGAAACAGTAAACATTTTTTTTCGTGATACAGGTTTTGTTCCATAGTAAAAGTTGTTCTATACCATTGACTGAATAAGCTCTTCAAATATGGTTACACCTTTCTGTTACACGTTTTATAACTTGCATTTCACATAAATAATAAACTTTATTTTCAGAAGTAAGAAAATCATCGGGCTTATTAGTAACTTGCCACTAATGAGTTCCATTAAAATGCAAAAGTAAAATTACAATTAGCGTTGTTTTATGTAAATAACTATTTTTGCATATTTGTGGAGCAGCAGTCAGATTTAATCCAAAAGGAGACATAGCCTGCTGAATTAGTAAGTTGAAATGGCAGTGGGCTGGCCATATTTGTCGCCGACACGATGACCGTTAGGGCCTAAAGGTGTTGGAATGAAGACCACGTACAGCAAAGCGTAGCGTAAGCTGACCTCGTGCCCGGTGGACCGACGACCTGGAAGACATTGCGGGTAGCGGCTGGATGAGGATGACGCAGGACCGCCAAGAGTGGCGAAATATTGGAGAGGCCTATGTCCAGCAGTGGACGAACACAGGCTGATGGATGGATGGATGTAATCAGATTTAACCATGCAAGCATTCTATCATGTGGTGAATCAAATGAAAGGGCTTGTAAAAGTGTACTACATCATTTCATTTTTTGTTACTCGTTTTCTAAAAAACAATAAAACATTTTCATAACACACCAAATTTGGGCTCCTCCAGATAGAAAATGGCTGAATTTTTTTTGTGAAATATGCGTCAACTTACTTAGATTATAATGTTTTATTGCAAAATCCATCGCTTTGAATACTCTAATTATTATTACAGTGCATTACAAACTTGCAATCAAACAGAAACAAAGGAGGTCAATCACAATAATTTCGTCAGGCATTTTCTGCCTGGAGGAATTGTTTTTTAGAAAATAAGTGACGGAAATACGAGTATATTGACGTAGTACATTTTAACAATCAGCTCCTAAAGCCCTTTCATTTGATACCCCACACAAAAGGTATACAAAAAAATCCATACAAAAAAATTGTGACTTCATACACCGGTTAAAGCAAACCATGAGACAAAACACCCGGTAGTTTACGATTTTATAGCTCATTCACCTACCCATTGCCACCAAATTATATACTTGCTTCATTCAAAATCCCACGGACAGTTTTTAACCCCGGACAGAGAGCAAAATGTTGTGATAACAAAATGCAAGATTTTTTCCAATTAAATTAAAAATAAATACCAAATTCAGTCTTCAGAAGTTTGAGGAAATATATTTTTGATCTGTTTTCTACTGTCAACACAGAAATTATTTGTTGTGATCGTCTCGAGGAAAATATGGAAAGTTTTTTGTAAACATCCGGGTACCAGAAATTTAATATCTCTTTGAAAACTTCAACACATACCATCGCTATTGCGCTGTGTGTGACTGCTCTGAGTTTATTAAAGAATACTCATAAAGAGTTTTGCATTTACACCAAATATTGAAGCGCAAACTATGGGCTTCTGTTTTGCATATGGAAATTTTAATACGCGTCCCGGGTTGATGCCAGATAACTTTATATAATTTTTTACACGTGCCTATTAGTCTTAATAATACCAACATGGATTATGCGATCAATTGAAGGAAGGAATTGCGTATTAATCTTGTGATTTTATCTAATAAAAGGCAACGATAATTCAAATAATCACTTTGTCAAAAATAAATGTAAAATTTTACTCATCTAGCGTCCAAGCATGTGTTCTGTCCCATGGAAAGACTCTTCGGGCACGGGTCTTGACGGCACGTTTGGTGTTTCAAGCTCGTCCGTCGTCAAATTTAAGCGATCCTTCCTTACTGCCACTAAGCGATCACGCATAGCCTCCCAATCTTTTCCCAGTAAGCGATATTTTTGCATGTGCAAATTTTTAGCCCCCAAATCTTTTGCAAGTTCTTCTTTCTCCAGATTTAGGCCATTAGTTTCTGGATTTTGTATTTCATTGTAGAGTTTATGTATAGCCTGTTCTAGAAGCTGTTCTTGGGCAGGATCTAAAAGGGTATGAGGGTTCAACCCACGTGAAATTTCATTATATAAAGTTTTCACCATTTGAAGCTTTTCATCGTTGGGCGTTTTTATTCCAAGTAAGTTTTCAGGGTCTTGGTTATTCACCTCTTGTATCCGATTAGGATCTGGAGATTCCTTTTTGATTATGTTTTCAACGTCTTGCATTTTAAGGTCGCGTGAGTGGTCATATGGCCTTTTCATCTCGTTTAAACGGTCATCTAGCATTTGAAGCCTGTCTAAGCGGTAGTTAGCGTGTAAACGGTTCGCATTTGATATTTGCTTCCAAGATTCAGAATCTTGTGTCTGCGCCTGGTTTAACCGGTTAGAATCTAGTGTTCGCGCCTCATCTAAATGGTCACCCTTGTCTTTTCGCTCGCCTTCCCAATCCTTGATGCCAGCACGTCCTCTATGTCTTGGGACGTCCAAGCTATCATCAGTCACCATCTCCTGCCCAAAAATACGCTTTCTTTGTGCTTTATGTAAGCGTTCAGCTACTGGCACTTTCCTTTGCCTGAAACCTGGCTGGAAGCGCTCTGCAAATTTTTGAATGTCGTTCGATCTTCTATTCTCATATATTTTTGTCTTACGAAATGGACGTGGGTAATAATACAACACAAAGTATAGAACAAGAGTGGTTGAAAATAAACCTATAGCACATCCCAGCAAACGGACGAAATCCATTTTACTGCATATTCAATTTCACAAGAGGGATGACTGGAGTAGAAAGTATTAGATTTTTTCGTAAATTCATTTATAGAACTTATTTAACTCATCACAATTAAATACGGAATACATATCGAAAAAAAAATGTGAACAGACAACGCAATAAACAAATAATTTAGGCTCAAAATATTAAAATGTAAAAAACCGTCAGCGCCGCTTACTATAAAAATTTAACAAGCTACACCGAAATTTAAGATAATTAAATATGGATTAAAGTTTTCGGTTTATTTTTATTTTAGGTTACAAAATTTTTTTAAAGAACATGATTTTAAAGATCAGTCCAAAGACAATAAATTCCTTGACAACACCACAGACGGTTTATACTAAGTACTCATAAATGTAGAACTCTTACTGTCTACGGTAGAACTGGTAGAACATTTCTGAGGAATATGTAATGTATCTATGACCACAGTAAATGATTTTTACCATGGTATAATAAAACAAGGTATATTCCTTGCTGATGTGTGGAGGTTTTGTGTTCCAAAATAGGGGAACTTGGGTACGTCTGAGGGTACGTCATCACGCTATCGACGGTTCTCAAACTTTAAAAGTCGGGAATCGTGGAAATTTGTATGTTCTTAGAAATAAATTACTAGGAATGCATGTGGATTTTAACTTTTCAGCTGCAGAGGGATGGGTGTGGCGGCTAAAGTAGGAACAAGTCTGACTACCACCCGGTCAAGCGCTTGCAGGGCATGACCTTGAACTTCCTTCGACGCATTTTTTTATTAACCATATCAATATGGATCCAAGCAGGTCGAGCATCGTCTACAATTGGAACACATGGTTAAATAAATTACAAATAAAAAATAAAAACAAATTTAATTTGTAAGGTCACTTGAGAAATAATCCATCCCAAAGTTAAAAATTCATCCAAATTCTTGAGATATATTCCATCCCAGTAGCGCTCAACAGGCTACCGCTACATTTTTTCGAGCAAAAATTACTGAGTTAAATCTCACCTCTGTCCGACATCTCTTCAGGCGGCATTCAAATATCTTTTTATTTATTGAAAAAGGCGTTACTTTGCGGAATTCCATCATAAATTTGTGGATATATTAATAATTTGCAATATTCCGCTAAACACTCTAACCATGCTATTCAAAATGCAGACTCAAGCACCACCCGCCCTCCCGCATAAAACATGCACAAGCAAAGCAAGCAGTACGAGCACAAAATAAAGCAATCTTAAATAACAAGCAAGAAAACTTATCAACACGTGTTTCGCCTCTAAACAAGGCATCCTCGGGATGTGTAGTCCGCCCGACCGCTCGACAGCAAAATTTTTGCAAAATTTTTGCAAAAATTTAAGATTGCTTTATTTTTTGCTCGTACTGCTTGCTTTGCTTGTGCATGTTTTATGCGGGAGGGCGGGTGGTGCTTGAGTCTGCATTTTGAATAGCATGGTAAGAGTGTTTAGCGGAATATTGCAAATTATTAATATATCCACAAATTTATCTTTTTATTTGCTATAATTTCGCCGTACGAAGACTACGAATGTACATAATTTTCGTCCCTTATTTTTTCTGAACACCCCAGGACAAAACAGACGTTCATCGAAAAGTGGTGGTTCAATACACCGTATTCGAAACTCTTGAGCCATCAATTAATTTTTGGGAAAAGTAAAAAGTCTAATTATTCCACCTTTTTCAGAGCGATTTTTACAATTACGGATCGCACAACCGCCCATTCTTGCTTCATAAGATTTATCAATTTATCATTAAATAATCAGCTCATCTGCAACTGGGAAACGCGCTTCAACCTTTGGGAATCTCTGTGTAGAATGAAAACAAACTAGTAAATTCACTCTCATGCAACAAGGATGACAACAAATGGAAAAAACGCATGGATGTAAAACGCCATTAGATATTGCCAGTATTATACGCTTATTTTTACCCAAACGTTTCACACAACTTCTGCAAATCTGATCATAAATTAAATCTGAAATTAAATTTCAACAACAAAAATATTTATCAATGTTATGAATAGTTAGTATAAATCTTATTGTAAACAAAATAACTTAAAACTATTTTCTTTATCATGAAATAATGACATAAAATGGCAAGCACGTAAGATGACGTCACCAGGGGCTGGTGTGTTCCAAATATTTAAAAATATCAGTGTCGCCGTACGAGCTCTCGTGTCATTCAATCGCACTCATACAAAATTTAATATGCTATCCTGTTGTCAGGGTTCAAATTGTAGCGAGCTTATGTTTTGGAATGGAAACCAAAGGAACAGACCATGTTTTGCAAGCTGTATTTTGCAGCATGTATTAGCTGGAAGGCTATACAGGGTGGAAAAAATTTAAGGGCCCTGGAGGGGAGCTACCTTAAATCCTTTAGTTAGCTTATTTTACTGAAAGGAAACATTCCTTTATTTTTTAAAAGAAACAAAACTGCATTCAAAGATCTTCCAAAATTTGCTTGTCTCACTTGGGAATCGAACCAACTAAAAATAAAAAAAATAAACTCTCGCTACTTTATTATACGAATCGGTAGGATTATTGTTCAGGATAAAATTTGTCTAATAAACATTTGGTCTTACACTCATCTGTTGTACGCGATACCCATGAAATGGAATATTTATTACAAGTTTTTTATTAACAATACCTAGTACTGTTCACTTGTAATAAGTAAATGACACGTTATAATTTTCTTATCTATCTAATATCCAAAGACATCGTATGAAGTACAAGCTTGCTAATTTGAAATTCGAACGATAACTTTCAAAATTTTTAAAATCGATAAAAGTATTCGTTCCAATTTCAAATTTTGTTTTTTTTTGCTTTAGCTTATCAGGATTCTTTTCTTTTCTTAATATCCGTCTTCGTTAAAAAAATGTTTCATGTTTATGTGTTCTGCTTATTGATGATAAAATGAAATTATTACATATCAGTTTTCACTTTTTTTTATTTCAAAGACCAAATGTTTATTAGACAAATTTTATTCTGAACAATAATCCTACCGATTCGTATGATAAAATAGCGAGGGTTATTTTTTTAATTTTATGTTGGTTCGATTCCCGAGTGAGACAAGCGAATTTTAGAAGATCTTTGAATGCAGTTTTGTTTCTTTTAAAAAATAAAGGAATGTTTTCTTTCAGTAAAATGAGCTAACTAAAGGATTTAAGGTAGTTCCCATCCAGGGCCCTTGAATTTTTTCCATCCTGTAGAGCGTTTCACTTTATATATTATATAAAGCGGCCAAAAGCTGCCAGAAAGAGATCGCAAATAGCGTGAGAGTGAGAGGAAATCTATCTCGTTTATGAGATACAGCAATTCGCTAAACGTTACCCTAGCGGCATCTTAAATAACTCTAAATCCTCAAGAGTTACCAATTTTATTTTTATCTATCTAAGTGGCTAGTTTGTATTTAGCTACAAACACCGTTAAAAAAACATGCCGCTGTGGTAACGTTACTCCAGCGGAATCTGCTTTTCGTGAATATCTCTGGATCGGCTGGAGGCACTATTTTTATATTCCGGGCACAATGAGCGTTTTTCCATATGTCAAATTTAGTGTTAAATAAGATTCCTAGATGGCACTGTCGTGTTCTTTAGCAATAGAATCAAAGATAAAATTTGCACCGATTAAAAACAAACGAAAAACCACTTTGACATTGATTTCTACAAAATACATTTTATCTATGGTGACATGGAAAGCGCCATCTGGAGGAAAGCTAAAAACTAAGAAAAAAAAACGACGAGAAAAACGCTCATTACACGAGCTGAGGTACTAATTATCTGTCAAGCTGAAATCCTGAAAAGCGACAACATGCCGCTGGCGTAACGGACATTGTAGCGATATAGAAAAAGTTGAATACAAATGAGAAATATAAAAAAAAGGGTTCCGTACCCTTATCTATAAAAACCGGCTAAGTGCGAGTTGGACTCGCGCACGAAGGGTTCCGTACCATTATCTATAAAAACGGCAAAAAAAACATGTCTGTTATATGGGAGCTCCCTTAAATATTTATTTTATTCTGTTTTTTAGTATTTGTTGTTATAGCAGCATATATAATACATCATCTGTGAAAATTTCAACTGTCTAACTATCACAGGTAATGAGATACAGCCTGGTGACAGACGGACAGATGGACAGACAGACGGACAGCGGAGTCTTAGTAATAGGGTCCGGTTGGTTACCCTTTAGGTACGGAACTCTAAAAACCGGCCAAGTGCGAGTCAGACTCGCGTACCTAGGGTTCCGTATTGTGGGTGATAAATTTAATTTTGAAATATTTTTTTCGTGAATTTCTCAACCGCTTTACTTTTCCTGTAATCTTTACGTAAACACATATTACCCCAATTTTTAGGGTTCCGTAGTACCTAAAAGGTACAAAAGGAACCTTATGGTGAGACTCCGTTGTACGTCCGTCCGTAGGGAGTAAAAAAAAAATATGAAAATTTTGAAATGGTTCAAAATATTTCCAAAACAATAGTGAGAAAAACAAAAAATATTAGCCCAAAAAATACAGTATGGATATCAAATTGTAGATATTAAAAAGTTGATTGTAAAAATATATACTTTTACCATACTTAATGGCACTGGTATCGAGAAATCTTTAAAAAAACACAAAAATATGTATGGCCCCCCCCCCTTATCTCCAAAACTGGTGGACCAAAAAATATGAGATAAGGGGGGGACATACATTTTTTCAAGGATTTCTCGAAATAGATGCAGTTAAATATAGCCAACCTATATATTTTACAATCAGCTTTTTAATAATTACTTGCAATTTGGTACCCATATTGCATTTTTATAAAATGTTTTTTTTATTTATTTTACTTTTTTTATATTTCTCATTTGAGCTCAACTTTTTATAAATCGCTATAGTTTTCCTGTTATTGGCCAGCTATGATCTATAATCGATTTTTTTTAACATATTTTTCGCTCTACCTGTTTCGGAGATAAGGGGCGGGGGGGATAAAGATTTCTTGAAACCACTGACAGTAAAGATAGTAAAAGTATATATTTTTACAATCAATTTTTTAATATCTACAATTTGATACCCATATTGTATTTTTAGGATAATATTTTTTATTTTTCTCACTTTTGTTTTGGAAATATTTTAAGCAATTTCAAATTTTTCATATTTTTTTACAACACAATATGTGGGAAAATAATTCTACTTTTTTGCCAAATTTCATGCCTTTATCTAAAAAGTGCTAAAGTAATGAGGCTGTGACATACGGACGGACGGACGGACGGATAACGGAGTCTCACCATGTAAAATATAAAATGCATTCAGTTAAACTGCAACAAATGACATAGTTAGATTTTGTTTTTTTTTTAAGATAACATTTACTTATAATTTTTTAAACTACCAAACAATGTATGAAAAGTAAATGTGTAACACAACTCTGATTCTTTTTTTTAAATGTGCTCTTATTTTCAAATTACCTCCCTCAGAACATTTCAATATTTACCTCCAGACCAGTTCCAGACATATCCATATTAATAATATCGTTTGTCATAAAAATGACGTAGGTAGCGACTTCTTTTAGCCGCCCATTACTCATTACCTATCCATTGCCATCAATCATATACTTGCTTCATTCGAAATCCCACGGACTGGCACGGACAGTTTTTAATTAACATAATATATGCCCCACGTAGTCTAGCATAGCGAACCAAGCTCGATAGCGCGTGATACAGTGCACTTTCTCTCTCTCTCTCTCTCTGTTGATCTACCTCGAGATGGATAGAAGACATGTTGTAGCTCGGTATGGTTTGCTATGCTAGACTCCCTGGACTATTACTAAAAAGTTACCCACATAATATTCCTTCCTTAAAAAAAAGTCATAAACCTCCATTACAATCTTGGAATAAAAATAAAACGTAACAAATAAAATAGATTCATTTAAGAAACATGTTTATTTTCTTGTCTCGCGCCAAAGAAAAGGTTCTCGGCCATGGAAGGGCTCTACTGGCACGGTCCTTGATGGAACTTCTCGTGTTCCAAGAGTGGGCAGTTGTTTATCATATTCAATTTTGAGGTCCCCTTCTTGTATCTTTTGTAAACGATTCTTTCTCTCTGCCAATAAGCGCTCACGCATAATCCCCGAGTCCTTTGTCCTTAAACTTACTTCTGGTGTCACAAAAGTGGGCAGTTTTTTATCATAATCAATTTTTAGGTCCTCTTCTTGCATCGATTGTAAACGATTCATTCTCTCTGCCAATAAGCGCTCACGCATAATCCCCGAGTCCTTTGTCCTTAAACTTACTTCTGGTGTCACAAAAGTGGGCAGTTTTTTATCATTATCAATTTTTAGGTCCTCTTCTCGCATCGATTGTAAACGATTCATTCTCTCTGCCACTAAGCGGTCACGTATAATCCCCGAGTCCTTTGTCCGTAAGCTTAGTTCTGGTGTCACAAAAGTGGGCAGTTTTTTATCATAATCAATTTTTAGGTCCTCTTCTTGCATCGATTGTAAACGATTCATTCTCTCTGCCACTAAGCGGTCACGTATAATCCCCGAGTCCTTTGTCCGTAAGCTTACTTCTGGTGTCACAAAAGTGGGCAGTTTTTTATCATAATCAATTTTGAGGTCCTCTTCTCGCATCGATTGTAAACGATTCTTTCTCTCTGCCACTAAGCGGTCACGTATAATACCCGAGTCCTTTGTCCGTAAGCTTACTTCTGGTGTCACAAAAGTGGACAGTTTTTTATCATAATCAATTTTGAGGTCCCCTACTCGCATCGATTGTAAACGATTCTTTCTCTCTGCCACTAAGCGGTCACGTATAATCCCCGAGTCCTTTGTCCGTAAGCTTACTTCTGGTGTCACAAAAGTGGGCAGTTGTTTATCATAATCAACTTTGAGGTCCCCTACTCGCATCAATTGTAAACGATTCATTCTCTCTGCCACTAAGCGGTCACGTATAATTCCCGAGTCCTTTGTCCGTAAGCTTACTTCTGGTGTGACAAAAGTGGGCAGTTTTTTATCATAATCAATTTTGAGGTCCTCTTCTCGCATCGATTGTAAACGATTCTTTCTCTCTGCCACTAAGCGCTCACGCATAGTCCCCGAGTCCTTTGTCCGTAAGCTTAATTGTTGCCTCTCCTGTAAGCTTTTAGCTTCCCATTCGTTCAAAAATGGTTTTTTCTTCTCCTTTAGGCTGTCAGTATCCGATGTTTGCATCTCGGCCTCTTGCCAGTTTGAGCGGCCAGAGTCTTCTTTCTTCATATCACGTAAAATGTCAACAGCAAATCTTTGTATCTTATATAAGTCTTGATAATTAAGTATTTTGATCCCAAGAAAGCGTTCAGCGTGGGGTTTATCCAACTCGAGTAAGCGTTCAAGATCTTTTTTTTCCAGCCCTTGTAGAATATCGGCATCTGGTATTTTACTCCCTCGTAAGCGCTCACCTTGACCGTTTTGTTCGTTCCCCCACTCCTCGATGATTACATTTTTACTATGTGTCCTATACAAGTGGTCATCAGTTGCTGGCTGCTTCCCAAGTATTCGTTCTTTTTGTGCCCTATATAACTGCTCAGCTATGGGCAATTTCCCTTGCCTGAAACCAGGCCGAAAGCGCTCTGCATGTTTTCGACCATCCTTCAAGTCAGATCCAACATTAGAATACTTTAGCTGATGTTCATAATAGAATGGTAGTGGATAAAAATACAACATAAAGTATAGAACAAGGATGATTGAGAATATTCCTATACCACATCCCACCGTACGAACTAAATCCATTTTACTGCTTATTCAATTTTGTAAGAAAGTTATCTGAAACAAATTGGAAACAGAAAACAATATTTTACGGTAATTACGTAAACTATTTAAAATAAGGCTTCTCTATCCATATTAAAATTCAACTTCTCCCCGTCTTACGCTTATTATATATAACAGGATGTATGCTAGACAACATTTAATACGATTTTATGAGTTGTAACTTGGTTATAACGTAGGAAGTCCTTTGTCTACCACAGCCCCTATAAAATAACATAAAGTGCTAAGATTGCACGCTCTTTTGTGATTAACTATGAACTGGCTAAATCTTTCTCAAGGAACTTCCTACGTTGCAACCAAGTTGCAACTTTTAAACTGGTGTTTAGTCATTGAATATTTCGTTGTGTTAAATATTTTGAGAGATTCCAGTATTGTTTCAGTAAACTCAAACAATAATAATTCTAAAAAATTCTTACCCGTTAGTTTTGTAATATCATGACAATTTGTAATAAAAAAAAGCAAACTATGCGGATTTAATTATATTTTATTATATTTGATTAAATAACGAAAATGAAAGAACATATAAAACATGTCTAATTTTTAGGTTACATTACTTTCGCCTCAAGATCTGACGTCCATCATTATTATCTATGGATTTTTAAGAAATGTTACTTTTCACTCATTAATTATCATAATAATATCATACACACAAGGAACTTCATATACATTACACAACATATTCAATGACATATGTATAATGTAAATTGAATATATTGCATAATACTTCAGTATCAGAGTTCAGCAGCCGAACAGGGGCTCTACCGCGTAATTCTCTTTGTATCAACTTCAAGCAAATGCATCCGAAATTCAACGCGTGCAAAAGAGATGGCATGTTAGGCGGGCGTCGTCGCACGCACGTCAAATTTCAATCTCAAGTTGATGTTGATGAAAATGAGAATTACGCGGTAGACCCGCAGATTCGGTTTTGGCTACAGCTACCTATACGAAAGTTACTGTTTGACGTTCAACAAATCTGCACGCGTACTTCACGTGCGCTGCATAGAGTAGCGTAATTTGGCTGCAGTATATTGAATATTATCGAGCTTTATCATTATCAGTTATCTTATTCACAGATTCAGAGACTGAACTTAACCATTCAATGGTTTATTGAGTTCAGACAGAGACTTTGCCAGCAATGAAGAAGCTTGAGAAATAATAGACCAATTACCACAGATGTATCTATATCTGTGCCAATTACTGTATTTTCACCAAATCTGTGACGCTTTTGATATCTGTCATGCGTGACCGAAGAAAAGCCACAAGAAGGTTCGGTTTATTCTCCTCTCTTCTCTTTCTTGCCAAAAAAATGGAATCTGTTGTAGAATTATTCATATTGTCAAAAGGAACTGCGTCATTGTCAGTAATGAGGCGCCTCGTGTCAGTTGAGAGATCGTTTGAGTTGGAGTTCCATTGCGAGTCATTGTCCAATGAGAAACCTAGAATTCCTGGGAGCCATCCTCCTGAGGTGGATTCTTCTGGTTTTTCTGTAAAACATGAACATCAAGTTAGAACATTGTAAATGGAAACAATTCGATCACTAAACTTAATGATAAAGGAGCCCAAAAGGTTTATATCGTCAAATTTGGGCCTTGCTGTAGTTACTATGAGTGAACATAAATAGTTCTTATGTCCTTGTCATTAACTTATGCTCTTGCGTGAAAGACAATTGATATTTTAACGGCTATTTAACTTTGTATTTTTTTGTTATCTCCATGGTTGAAAAGAGCAACAATGGACGTTTGTTCATATTGTTTACATAAGTAAGTATCTATAAAGATACCTACCTAGTTACGTTTGTGTCTATTCCATTATCTTACGAATTTGTAGCAAAGCATTTCGATATCTTAAGGCATTATCAATATTTATTTAGACTACCTGTATATCTAATTTTCTATATTCTTGCATAAGACGGGATTGACGGTGTACGTAAAAACCCTTACAGGTTTCTGATACACCTTATTATTGTAAAATATGTATTTCTTTTTAGTTATCAAATAAATAAATAAATAAATAAAATAAACAGTTGCTATTTAAAGCTACGGAAAAAATCGACAATTTCAGAATTTCAATATCTACTTCGGTAAATAATGTATAAATTTGAAAAAATAGTATATTACTTTTGGAATCTTCCTCTAGGGATATGATAAAACAGAAACGCGATTGGAGAATTTCGGCTCGATAGGAATATTTTTTGAAATGAGGTCTTTATCGACAACAATTCTTCTGGTTTGACAATTTAGAATGACATATGGACTGCAATTATATTTTATTAGATGGGTTTTAACAGTATCGAGGACCTGGTTAAACAAAATCTCGATAGCATTTTTAGTACATTTTATATTAATAAAAAACCGACTTTTTACTACTTTCCACGAATGCGTCCCTCTCGCACTGAGGATTTTTTCGCATATGGAGTAACAGGGACACTAAAACTTTTTCATATCGCCTTAATGGATGACATGGATGTGCCTTGTTGGTATCCTAAATACTTGTTGGTCTCTCTGGTTTTATGCTGTCTATTGTTCCTGCTTGTAGTACAAAATTGTTATTTTTAAATAGTTTTTGAATGATCATTATGAGTCTCCACATACCCATCAGTGTGTAACTATATAGTATATCATCGGCATTATCCCGATTTGCTTAGGCAAATCGTGATTATGTTAAAACTACGGGGATCGCATACCCAAGAAGCATACCTATCATACCAGATATAGGATATCAAGTTGCAAAGAGGTTCCCTCTACAGTTTTTCAAGGTTGATCCTCGAGGGCAAGAAACATCAACTTCACAAATAGATAGATGACATCAAAGAGTGGACTAGACTAAAAAGCTTAAGAGACTTGAAGGATACAGCAATGGATCGCTAGCAATTTAGCCTACTGAGCTCCAAACTTAATTTTAAAAATGGTACCAAATGATGATAATGTAATGACGGTAATGTAAAGTTTGTAATTTATATTCACCAGGAGCGACAGTCACGTCTCCTTTTATTGTTTTGAGGTCAACAAAGCAGTAGTTGTAGCCAAGTCCGACGCCGATGGAGACCATGAAAATCATCGTCACGATGAGGCACGTTACCAGGGCCGTCACCGCCAAGCAAGCTGCTATCCTGCCAAACGATTTATTTACATTAGCATTCTCTTCTCCTATATATATATATTTAGGGTTCCGTACCCAAAGGGTAACCAACCGGACCCTATTACTAAGACTCCGCTGTCCGTCTGTCTGTCTGTCCGTCTGTCTGTCCGTCTGTCCGTCTGTCACCAGGCTGTATCTCATAAACTGTGATAGTTAAATTTTCACAGATGATGTATTTCTGTTGCCACTATAACAACAAATACTAAAAAACAGAATAAAATAAATATTTAAGGGGGCTTCCATACAACACACATGTTTTTTTCGCCGTTTTTATAGATAATGGTACGGAATACGAAGCCCCACAAGTGTAATGCGTGCGGTAGACCGTATAATTTGATTTTATGCGGCAACAGGTCCGGATCTACCACACCGACACCTCAACAACGGCGCTATAGGGGCGGGGGTGCTTCAGGGCGAACTCCTCCCCCGTTGGACAACAGGAGAGTCGCTGCAGGGCATTTTCGGCCCGTCCGTACAAAATTGTATGCGCAGATCCCCACTACTTCGTTGCTCATGCCTCTAAAACCGTGCTGGGGAGTGTATGTAGCTAGTTTGAACAAATCGTGTTTTTATTTCAACCAGAAGCCGAGTATAAAAACGCAGTTTTTCGAGCGCGGGTGATATTTCAGTTGACGTAACAGCTATGGCTCGGAGCGCATTATTGAAACGTCACGGGGATCTAAAAAGGCCAACTTGGGTGAATCATGAAATTATTTGAAAGTAGGATAGAATCAGAGTTTCTTCATGCGTGCAAAAGAGATGGCATTACAACAGAATCATAATATGATTCATCCAAAGCGGCCTTTTTAGAGGACCAGTGCTACTTGATGCAAAATAAAGTGCTCAATCTCGGGTTACCCGTACAATAAGGCTGTACCTGAGCCTAAAGCATTAACAACACCAGACTTTCGAGGATTCATTTGAAGAAATTTGGACTCTCCTTGTATTGAAAAAAATATATTTGATTTATTGATCTTTTATCTAGGGATTCTTTTATTAAACAATGTACTAAGATTTATACTTAAGTCAAAAAAAAATGTGTTTTCCATCCTCCTTTTTTCTTGGTTTTCAAACGTTCGTTTCAAGAACGCGGTTAAGAAATCAACTTGATTTTTTTTTTCATTAAATAGGTAATAGAAATATGAAGGGATTCTACTTAAATCTATTATGTTTTTCTACTTAAATCTATTATGTTTTTCCCCCTAAAATATTGCAGTATCAGCTAAAAACACACCAATTTGTTGTTTCGCTGCGTGATCATTAGTATAATAACGCGTCCAAGAAAAAGAGGGCAGTGAGCCAACATAAAATCGCCTCTATCAAAAGCGAATAAGGTCTCTTTGCCATTGGACATATTGTGGTGAACGGGTAAAAAGAAAGTTGCCAGGGTATGCCATAC
This sequence comes from Ypsolopha sequella, assembly GCA_934047225.1. Classification (NCBI taxonomy): domain Eukaryota; kingdom Metazoa; phylum Arthropoda; class Insecta; order Lepidoptera; family Ypsolophidae; genus Ypsolopha; species Ypsolopha sequella. The sequence goes on from OW203996.1 coordinate 20,631,390, forward strand.
TCTTATCTTAACTGATGTATACGTTCAGTCAGTCCAGTCGTTTGATCAACACGTTGATAGCTCAGTCAGTCAGTCAGGGTACTCTTTGGACAGGTTTCAAAACACTGGGTACGGTCCGTACCGGATTGTCCGCCTACGGGCCGACCGCGTCCGCATGCGTACCATGCAATGTTTATTTTCTTTATTTATAACACTATTTGCACATTTACACAAATAACTTAAAAGACAAAAGAAACAATTAAACATGGTGTACAAGGGCGGCACTTATTGCTAATTGGAAAGTCTTCCAGGCAACCCTTGGTAGCTAACAGAAAGATGAACAAATTAACATGTGGAGGTGTAAATACTAATCAGAAAATAATAGGGAGATCAAGATTAAAATATAAACCTAAATATCTAAGACATAAACTTACATATAAAATACATGAACATACTTAGTAAATGAATACATGCCTATAAAATATACACATACATATATAAATAATAAATAAACATACAAAAATTATAATGATATTGGATATTTGAGTTCTAAGATGGGTACTCTGTTGAGAAAAATTGCTTCACTTTTATTTTATTTATTTTTGTGACTTGTACCTTTCAATGCTTGAATTGACACTGGTAAGCGATTCCAGAATCTTGCAGCGTGTACCGAAAATGAGTCACTGTAAAATCCTGTTCTGTTTTCTGGAATAGCTATCCTTTGACTGTTGCAGGAGCGCATTTCACGCCCGCGTTCATTAATGAATTTGAACCGTTCACGGAGGTAACAGGAGCAGAGGGATTGTTTATTACAATTGTTTATGTTATATAACTTACTTTTCCAAGACATAGAGTGTATTGGACAAAAAATAAGTAATCCGTGTACAACCGCAACATCCAAAACACATTATTGATTATCAAATTGGTAAAAATATGCAAAGAATATACAAATAAGTAAATAAAAGTTTATACGATTACAATAAGTCGATCGCAATACCTACCTATCACCTGAAATTCAAAAATGTCATGTCAATGTCACTTTTTTCAATAAGGAGTCACAAGGTTCATATGAACCATAGATATCTTGTATTATTATTGATGGATGCTCAGAATAATCCTTATTGAGGATGGATGCGACTATGCACGGCAATGTTTATGTTATTAAATTTATTCACCCAAATGACAAAGAAGCCTGTAACCAAATGTACTCTTTGCCTGTAACTCCCGGGTTAGAGGCACTACGGCTGGAGCTACCTGGCTGGGTTCTATTGGAGTCAGCTTGGGCCAACCTGAAGCTTGCTACTCGCTCGTGAATGGTATCTGACACGGATTTGCTTTTGCGGAGGCAAACTACTTATTAAGTAGATTTTCTCGTTGTACAGAGGAAGTTAAGCTAACGCTTTTTAAGGCATACTGCCAGAGGTTATACACGGGGAATCTGTGGGTCAAGTATACCAAAAGATCGCTGGACACCCTGCGCGTTCAATATAATAATGTATTTAGGATGCTGATGGGTCTGCCCCGCTTATGTAGTGCGTCAGGGATGTTCACGGAGTACCAAACAGATGGCTTTATTACTATAATCCGTAAAAAGACCATATCCTTGATCCGCAGGACACGGGACAGTCCCAGCAGCATCCTAGAAACCATAGCCGACAGATTTACGTCGCCGCTATGGAGGTGTTTTGTGCGGAGAGTGATCGTGGAGACCTCCTCATCTCCTTGATCGCTCCTGGTACGGAGCACATAAGTCTGTCTATATAATTTAATTTAATTTCCTCTATTTGCTACTAACCAATTATTAATAAGTCTTACTAACATGCTATGGATCAAAGTTGTCCGAAATAAAAGATTTTTATTTATTATTAAGTAGTTTCTACTTTTAGCTAGAGTGGTGTTGAGCTGCAGGAGTGTGAGTAATATATTTTGTCTGTCCGATATTGCTTGTGACCGGACGCTTGTCTCTGTGAGCAGCTACTCATAGCATTCCTCAGTAGATAGCAACCAGCAATTTGAACAGGTGATGCGGGGCTTGTGAGTTGGTGTCGAGTCGTTTTAACTCTGGGTGTACGCGAGCGCGTATTGTGCGTAATGTATAGTGGAGTAGATGGCCACTGGGCCAAACTGTTGCTTCTAAGTAATCCACCCGCATTGTCGAAAGCTGCAAAGTAAGCGAACTCCTCTGGTGGGTCTATCTACACATAGTTATGACATTCATGCATTTGTCTGGCGGCGTGGGGACCGCTAAGTACAGCTCGGATCTTCCTATCTCGACCCTTGATAAAGGCCTCATTGCTGCTGACAGGGATACAAAGTGCTTACAGGTGATGCTGTTACTTATGCCTGTTCTGTAACAGGCATAAGTAGCAGCATCACCTGTAAGCACCACATGTTATGCCTGTTAAAACACAGTACACATATATCACAAGTACTGTCGTTAGTTGACATTTGTCATTATAACCTTAGCGGTGCAAAATGAACAGACATCATGACGCAACCAACTCAGTTGTGGGCGTGGCCAAATGTCATGCTGTTTCATTTCGCTATAAGGTGCACGCTCCGCGAAACTTGCGAGGTAATACAATCGCGCTGATATCGCCGCGGGCGCTAAATTGAAAACTTGTTTCAGAAGAAACCACAATTTGGCAAGACTGTGGACGTTTTTGAACATTATTTTTGGTTGTTACCCGACTACGACGAAGCAAGAAGGAGGGTTGTGATTTTGACCGGTATATTGTATGTATATATGTATGTACATATGTATACATACATACATACCGGTCAAAATCATAACCTTCATCTGTTCAACTGTTCCCTCATAACTTTTAAACTACTTATCATAATTTGACAAATGAGGTATCGTTGGAAGAATCTTGATTGACCGCCGGTTATAGGATACGTGACGTTATATTAAATTGAATATAGCGCCCTTTAGAGGGCATAAAGTCACTTACTAAAAAAAATACGTGTTTATTATGCCGTATTGGGTATCAAATGAAAGAGCTTAATTCGCACATTTCAAAAATATATATATTGTTAGCTGTTGCTTGCGGCTTTGCTTGCTTGCACCCGATAATTGGGAATAATTTCAAAAAATTCAAGCTTCACTTCAATCACTATCAAATATATATATATATATATATATATATAATAAATACGTATGTATATGTAAAGCGGCTCTGCATATACTCGTACTTTATCACGAAATTATATCCCCAAAATAAATAAAAATGAGTTCAAAAACTAAAACCCGACTACTGTAATATCACGCTCTAAAAAGTATGAAACAAGAAAATATTCTCATTTGAAACTGTTATGTACAAACGAATCAATATTTATCGTCTATTAAATAAACAACTTACACGTAATATATTTCAATGTATTTAATAAATATTCATAGTGATGTTCAGAGGATAGCCGTGGTCTTATGCCACCTACCCTAAAAAACAATACATTCGTCAGCGATCATAAGCTTTAGGGTATTATTCAAAGAAATTATTCAGCTAATCAAAAAAACACATTTTTTCCGAGATCCAAGATAGATTCATACCAAAACTTTTCTTACTAGAGTGTGTGGTCGATCGATCTCTATGTTACTTCGTAAATATATTACTGCGAATTTTATTTTTGTCAATGTCACTCCAAGCGAAAAATCGCGCAGTGCGAGAGGGGCGGATTCAGGCTAAAAGGGGAAAAAGTTGGTTTTATATTTTTATTAAAAAAAACAAAAATAGCTAGCAAAATTTCAAATATAAAAACTCTAAATATTGTTGAAACACACCTCATAAAATATGTTTGAGTTCTGTATATGGTTCCTATTCGTCAAACGAGGAGAAAAAGTGTGTTTGAAGACCTCATTTCAACAATTATTTCCATCGAGGAAAATTTATCCAAACATGTTTTCCAATTTCAAAACCCTAGATTATATAGTCAAAATGCATATACCAGAAATTAATTAAAATTTTCCGTGTATTTCATGAAATACACAGAAAAGAAGCACCCGTATTTTTATTGCATATCGCCTTAAATAGGAACCTCGACAGAGATTATATTCAAGAACCTCTTTACTCTAAGTAGAGCAAGGACGACACGAAGAAGTTTCATTGCTCTGTGGTCTTGTTCTTCATTATTCACACTTGAGGATTTTCCTAAACTCTTTGAATTTTGCTCATATTTTTGGTGTAGCAATGTTTGTGTCAAAATTTGAAGTCTCTTATCCAAAAACATCGCAGTTTTCTAATGCAATTTTTTGGCAATTTCTTACATTTACAGATTTATTTTATATAATGGGTTTTCAAGAAAGTGAGTCCCATAATTTCCTGTCAAGGTAAGTTTTAAAAGCTACGCCTAGAGTATGATAAGATGTAAAAGTTGTTATGTAGCCCTCCAGGGCTAATTTTATCATACAAAGTTGGAGAACTTTGCCCTTTATTTCTCTGAAAAGGTTAGATTTACGGTGATGCTTTTGCTAAGGAAGATAATAAAAATTGTGCAATTCATGTGTTGGTGGTTGAATAAAAAGCAAGGTGTCTACTGGACTATAAACGTGTAAACCAAAGCAAAAGGGTACTGTATTGGTCTGAGCTCGAATGTAATTTTTTTTTGCATTATTTGCAATTTGATGTAACCGAATAAACTTTAGCTGTGAGAAACTGCCTAGTTCTACATATTCAGTAGCAAGGACCCTAACAAAATTTATTTTTAAACAAGTGAAGAAAGTTGTACATTATTGCAATTATGTATATTGTATGACTGAAGAAACCTCCATAAACCTCGGCACCCAAATTTGATCTCAATTATTTTTTCGGCGAAGCCGACAATCCTGCACTGCCTTTGTGATAAACTCGGCCTCTTTTCCACATTTATGTTTTTGGTGGGATATAAAGACCTCGGCACACAGCAGAAAGCGGGACAAAAGCGAAGCGCGATGATTGCGCCACGTGAGCGGGCGAATTATAATGGAAGTGAAGTATATGAGACGCTATACAGAAAGCGCGGCAGAAGTCTGTGTGGCGTCTTCTTCCATATACTTTTATAGTAATTATTCCGCTCATGTCGCGCTATTATTGCGCTTCGCTTCTGCCCCGCTTTCTGTACGTCTTAAGCCTTACGACTAAGCCTTACACTGCCTCTTCCTCGAACAGGAAGCCTCGATGGATGAAGTGCATGGTTGTTTCGTCACTCCTCCTCATCATCACTCTCTCATCTGTGGTGGTGGGCGTGGTGGTCGGTTACATGTACTGCTACATCGAACACCACACCGGGATTGTGCTGCCTGGTAATATTCACCATCCTTTTGTTCTGGCTCTTTACGCCCTCTCTGTACTAAACGCAGCCGCCACACTCAGCAATGCAAATGTCTAATTATTATCTCAATTCCCATTGCTTAATTTTATAAAAGGTTTTTTTTAATGTTTTTCAGAGAATGTACGCCATTTAATGATATAGTTTTCATTATTTTGGTGTTTAAATTAACCATTACTTTTTATGATTTTTTAAAGAATTTTAAGCATTATACTGACTATGATGTGTGATTGTTTATAAAATAAAACCAAGTGCGAGTCAACTCGCGTACATATGGGGTAGTATTGTAAATGATAAATTTAATTTTATATATTTTTTTCGTGAATTTCTCAATCGCTTTATTTTTCCTGTAATCTTTACGTATACACATATAACCATGATTTTTTTTTGTTTTTTGGTAAACCAGTTTTGGAGATAAGGGGGGGGGGAGGGACATGCAATTTTTTATTGTTTTTTAAGGATAACTCGAAATAGATGAAATTAAGGTGATATGTAAAAGTTTTAGCGTCCCTGTTACTCCATATGCGAAAAAGCCCTCAGTGGGAAAGGGACGGATTCGTGGAAAAATAGCAAAAAGTTGGTTATTTATTAATATAAAATGTAATAAAGATGCTATCAAAATTTCGTTTAACCAGTTCCTAGAAACCGTTAAAAGCCATCTAATAAAATATAATTGCAGCCCATATGTCATTCTAAATTGTCAGACCAGGAGAATTGGTGTCGAAAAGGACCTCATTTCAATAAATATTTCTATCGAGCTGAATTTCTCCAATTGCGTTTCTGTTTTAACAGGGGCTCTACCGCGTAATTCTCATTTGTATCAACTTCAAGCAAATGCATGCGAAATTCAACGCGTGCAAAAGAGATGGCATGTTAGGCGGGCATCGTCGCACCATCGTCGTCCAAATTTCAATCTCAAGTTGATGGTGATGTAAATGAGAATTACGCAGTAGACCCACTGGTCCCTAGAAAAAGAATCCAAAAATAATGTACTTATTTTATCAAAATAATACATTATTTACTGAAGTAGATATGTGACTTATTAAAGTGTCGATTTTTTTCGTAGCGCCTTAAATATAGCCAAACTATATATTTTTCCGATCAACTTTTTAATATCTACAATTTGATACCCATATTGTATTTTTATAAAATATTATTTTTATTTATTTTACTTCTTTTTTATATTTTTCATTTGTTCTCAATTTTTTGTTAATCACTATAGTTTTCCTGTAATTGGCCAATTATGATCTATAATCGACATTTTTTTCATATTTTTCGAACCAGTCCCAGTAGTTATAGTAAAAGCATATATTTTAACAATTATCTTTTTAATATCTACAATTTGATATCCATATTGTATTTTTAGGATAATATTTTTTATTTTTCTTACTTAAAGTTTTGGAAATATTTCGAACAATTTCAAAATTTTTTTTTTTTTAATTTATCCGGGCAAATTAATACTATTTTTGTGCCAAATTTCATGTAAGTAGGTATTTATCTTTAACGGTGTTAAAGTTATGAGGCTGTGACATACGGACGGACGGACAACGGAGTCTCACCGTAAGGTTCCTTTTGTACCTTTTAGGTACTACGGAACCCTAAAACAATTTTGTTAGAGTCTATTTGAATGGTAACCTGACATTGAACCTCATTCAATACCGAAATTTTTACTTTTATAACTTCTAAAATTTTATAATTGTTATTTAAGCAGCAGTAGCTCAGTCGTTAGGGCGCTGGACTCTCGAACTCGAGAACCGGGCTTGAAATTTGGCACAAAAATAGCATTAGTTTTCCCACATTTCACGGTGTAAAAAACATATGAAAAATTTTAAATTTAAAAAAAAAATCCAAAACAAAAGTGAGAAAAATTAAAAATATTATCCTAAAAATACAATTTGGGTATTAAATTGTAGATATTAAAAAGTTAATTTTAAAAATTTATACTATTACTATATTTACCAGCACTGGTTTCGAGAAATCTTTAAAAAACCACAAAAATATGTATGGCCTCCCCCTTATCTCCGAAACTGATAGACCAAAAAATATGAAAAAAATCATGGTAATACGTGTCTACGTAAAGATTACAGGAAAAATAAAGCGGTTGAGAAATAAAAAAAAAATACAAAATTTTATTTATCATCTACAATACAGAACCCTAGGTACGCGAGTCTGACTCGCACTTGGCCGGTTTTTTTATAAAGATTTGAGTGGCCAGTAGGCCGTATAAAAATATGCCCCTGTTAACATTGTTATTCCAACAAAACAAAAACCGAAGCGCCTGACATTTATAAACAGCAACATAACAAAACTGTAACTTCCGCAGTATAGCTTGGTAACAGGCGCATTTCGTTCACAGATAACATCACACACTCGACCAAGTTTGAAATTGTGAACTTACCTTTGCCCCTCTTCAACGACACCTCAGCTGAGAAGAGGACCATTAACGGAGCTCTGATGAGAAGCGTACTCGTCACAAAGATCCTCAGCATGGGCCACAACTTCTTCGTTGACGAGCTGCCTGTTCTAAACGAGCATCTTAGGCTGATCTAGAAATGTAGAATTCATGTTTATCTTTTATCTTTTCAAATAAATGTTACAATATTTTTCTGTAGCCTTATTATTATGTAGGTTCACTTTTCAGTCACGGGCCTACAGGGACCCGGTCATTTGAAAGGCATTCATGGGGCCGAAGCCAACATTGAAGAGATTGAGATGGCTGCATCCATGGAGGCCCCTCCCTCAATGTATCATTGAGAAACACTAACGGACAGTCCCCCACAGTTGCCAAACTATTGCCAGGAAGGAAGCGACTTGCAGTGGGCTATGAGGTTATTATTATTATTATTATTATTATGTAGTACACTTTAGTCGTGGGTCCATAAGGACCCGGTCATTTGAAAGGCATTCATTGGACCAAAGTCAACATTGAAGAAGCCTTGCCATTTAATCTAAAGGTGAAATGGCCGCATGGGCGCATCTATGGAGGCCTCTCCCTAACTAAATGTATCATTGAAATACACTAACGCCGGGGCGCCAGATATATTGTCAAATATTTTTTCAAAGCTCCAAATTTTTCGTAGGTTGCTCGCAAGACACAGTATTTTATTATTATTTTATTAATTTAAACTACCTATATAATCTATCAATATTTATACAGAAAAGCCAAATGGTTACATATATATTTTATTAACAGATTAGATCCTATATTCGTTACAATTTTTACTACCAAAACCTATAGACCTATAGTTAATATAATTAAATTAAATTGTATAATTTCCTAACTTATGATTCCTCTAAGGTGTAAACATTAATTGATTACAGACTGTAAGAGGAAAAAGACTATATGAGACAGGTAGACAAAGATATATATGTTTTTCTTTTTTTCATTACCCTGAATTCCTGCTGTCTTGTATTTTCTTATCCCTTGGTTAAAGTAGATATAAGTCATATATTGTATAGTATAAGTTTTATGTTGAAAAAAAAGACATGATCTTGCTAAGTTTCTTGCCCTTCTTCTTAGCAAGAGTAATCGAATGGGCGGAGGAAGGCATGTATTTATATATGTAACCTATTAGTATGTAGTATATAGGATGGGATTTGGTCGGCCGCCTGGATTCGTGCTGCTGTGCTGTTCCTGGTCCCTCCGGTATGGGTTCGGGCGGCTGATTGGATTTTACCTTGTATAATATATATTTTACCTATCATTTTAATCGTAAATATATTGCTACATAAATTAAATAAACCTTTAATCTAGTTCATGTACATTTATTATTTTATTAAATATATTTTCTTTATTAGTTTAAATTTGACGTGTAAAAAGTGTATATATCTATACCTGCTTTGCAAAATAAACTATTTGAATTTGAATTTGAGTAGACTATAAAAGACAGACTCTTGATATAAAACGTTAGGCAACCACAAATTAAACGCGATTGAGTGACCGATGTCACTTTACTTTTCGGTACTTCAATCTATTCCATTAACTTTTAATTGACTGAAGAGGCCGCTCAGACAGGTCCTCATAAATGTTCATTGTAAATTAAAACAAGTATATGCGACAGTATACTATCCTATCGTTTCTTTTATTTCAAGTCCATAACTTTCTAAACTTTTTTTTTTAAGTATTTTCTTTATTTTCAAAAATCTTAACCTAGTTACAAAAATGCACAATCAACAAAAACCCATAGGGTTTATCAGTGATTGCGGAGTTCGGTACTTATCTTAAATTATAGTAGCAATAGGTAAGCATCTCACAACCATAGCTGGGTCACACCCCCGACACTTCATAGTCAAGGCTCAAGTTATTTACCTACACTCTTACGCGCGCATCTGGCTTGTCCGCACACGCTTGTGTATGTGCGTGAGCTAGTCTAGGGCTGGCAGCAATCGTGTGAGCGTCGTCGCCCGAGAGGGACACAATATAAGTCAGCAACTTATGTGATTCTCTTCCTAAATTTTAGCGTAGTCCAATTTCTGGTTCCCCGTGGATTAATCAGTATTAAAAAAAAATATATATATATATACTTATATATATATACTTCTATATAGTATGCCTAAGCTTAGTACGTACCTATATAGTTTCGTATGCATAAATGATCATCATTTAATTAACAACTACTCAAACATAAATTTTGGAAAAAAAATGAAAACTTGTCAAAACATGGAAAGTTATAAATACTGATTTTATTGTTCCAAATGCGTTACTGAACGAAATTGTAAGGTTTGATCACGCAATTCTAATTTTTGAAAAAAAGTTTTCCAGGCATCCATAAACACTGCAATAACGCACCATACTGATTAAAAATCAGTATCGTGATAAAACTTTGTAACAAAACACGCGCGCAGCAAACGAGTGGTAATCGAGCTCTGCCTGACTCCAGATTTCCACTAACTTGCGGGGGACGTTAAATTCGCGCGGGGAGGTGAGTGTCGCTTCTTTACGTAGTAATACTTTATATTCTCTGGCTGGGTAGTGATCGCGGTCGGTCCGCACACACAACACGCTTCCGCCTGCGCGTGTGTGAGGGCCGTCCGTGATCCACATACATACAAAGAGAGATAAAAATTTAGTGCTCACCTATATGACTTAACGCTAATCTAGGATAATTATAATATTATATAAACGGGTCTACGGGTTGTTATTGTTGTGTGCCGTGCGTGAAACAGATAAAAATAATGTTGCGGGTAAATGTAAAACACTTGTGTTGTCACCTGCATCTCATCACTGCACCTCACCACACTTGCCAGTTTCCCGCATAGAGCACTTTAGTCAGGCCGAAAAGAATGGGCCTAGTCGTAGTCTTTATGTTATTGTATTAAAGACGAAAATGTAAAAAGCACTATACGTGGTAATTTGTCAATCGTTTATAAGGTTATTTCGTTTTTAGAGTTTTTGGTTTTAAATTTATGAAAATTTCGAATACTTACGCATAAAACTGATACCATGACTCTTGCAGTGTTTGCAAGAGTTGCTTATGCACAATTACACAGTGCAACCAGGCATTTTGTTCCTCCTTCTTTAATAATTTTGTTGTGTTCACTAGTGCCATAGTAAAACCTATGCTAGTGCGGACGGCGCACCGCGCAGCGCAAGACTGATCAACGCAATACACATAAATATAAGCCCTGCCCGCCTGGGCACATAAAAGGTGGCGTCAAGTTTTCAGCGAGTTTACGCTTCCATAAAATTTTAGTTCGTTGGCTCTCAGCCGTGGCTGTTACCATTACCACGAAACACGCGCTCACGAAAAACTGCGTTTTTATTTAATAATTCAGCTTAAATTTTTAGACGGTGTTATTAGTTTCTAATTTTTATTACAAATTTCAAGACTGAAAAACTTGAAATTTAGAGGTAACTTCATAAATGTTTTCTATCGAGCGAACTTAAAGCTTTTGCCTTTTTTCCAAGATGTTTAATCAACCCTATAGTCTGCTCTATAAACCGGTTGACCAAATTACATAATGTGAAGTGATCATTTGATGTTTCGTACCCGGAATATGAAATACGTCTTTTTCTAATTAATCGAAACATACACTTAAATTCAAAATTCACTTAATAGTTTATTCAATAAAACCTTATTACCTATGTATTGTGTACACTGCATTCGCAAAGTTTCCATTAATGAAAAAAATTAAAAAGTAATTATTTACCTAAAAGAAAGGAAAGGTACATTTTATTTTAGTCTTAACGGGACACCTGACGCTAGATTCCGCTAGTACATCAACAACACCAGGTTTTCAAGGGTTCATTTTGAGGTAGGTCTCTCCTCATATTGAAGAAAATATATTTGATTTATCGATCTTTTATCTAGGGATTCCACCTATAAACAATGTTTTAAGATTTATACTTTTGTCAAAAAAAAAAATGGTTTCCACCCTCTTTTTTTGGTTTTCAAACGTGCGTTTCAAAGACGCGATTAAGAGATCAACTTGATTTTTTTTTATAAAATAGACAATAGAAATATGAAGGGATGTTACCTGTATCTAATTTTTTTTTCCTCACAAAATATTTCAGTATTAGCTAAAAACACACCAATTTGTTGTTTCGCTGAGTGATCACCTGTGTTACGCGTCCAAGAACAAGAGGCCAAAGAGCCAACATATAATCGCCTCTGTGAAAAGCAAATAAGGTCTTTGCCATTGGACTTATTGTGCTGGACGGATAATAAAAAAAGTTGCTAGGGTATGCCATCCTCTTAATCTAAGAATTACATAAATAGAACAAGTACCATACATTTATTGAACATTGATGCCTAAGCTTAATGCGTAAAGCGTTTGTTCGAACCATTGGTTTCTATAAACCAGAATTTCAAATATTTTCAATTCAAAATTTTTGAAATTCTAGTTTACGGAAACCAATGGAAACTTTGCGATAGCAACATACATAAAACAAAGGTTCTGTTGAATAAGTATTGAGTGAATATTGAATTTAAGTGTTCTGTTTCGATTAATTAGAAAAAAACCGGCCAAGTGCGTGTCGGGCCACGCACAGTGTAGGGTTCCGTAATTGCCCTGCACAACATGCGGGCTTCTTCTCCAAGTACATTTTATAAGTTTGTCGACTAATACAGATCGCGCCAAACTTCTAGGACGCTCGGAACTTGCTCTTCCCAAGAACGGCCCATATATTTTTGTTCCTGTACTCGTTAACTTGTAAAGCCTACTTAGCTGTGATAGTTTTCCTTTTAATTTCGTTATGTATACTACTGCCGTGATTTTTTTCACGTCTCCAAATACAACCGTTTCGCTGGGAGGGGGGGGACACTTGACTTTAACAAAAATTAACACTTTTAAGCTTTATATTTTGCAAACGGAACCCTGGATCGAAAAATGGTCTTTCCACACCCCCAATATTTTTTAATTACCTATCCAACCACATACCACACTAGGGGATAGTCGAGAAAAAAAATCATCCCCACTTTACGTGTAGATACCCTAAAAAAAAACTTTTTCAAAATTTTACTGTACCACCTTATCGGCGAAATAATTATGTATATCCATGCCAAATTACAGTTTTATAGTACTTATAGTCTCAAAGCTAAGCCGTGGACAGACAGACAGACGGACATGGCGAAACTATAAGGGTTCCTTGTTGTTGACTACGGAACCCTAAAAAGGCGGGTATTTCACAATCAATTTTCAAAAATACCGCTCTTAAGTGAAAATAGATCAACTAAACTTTCCGGAAACCTCAGTCACAGAATAAACATACTGTGCCTCAGTATTTGGTGAAAAACATCTTGTTGAGAAAGCATGATAATTATTTTGTGCCAGTGTTTTAATTCATTTCCAGCTGTAAATTATCTACACAACATCAGATTCTGTGCTATGAATTAGTGATAATGATAAAACAATAAGTGAGTCATCAGTATGCGTATGAAATCAGACCGTTTAAGGCGATACCAAAAAAAAAAGGGTTTTTTTTTAACGTATTTTATTTTTTGGGTAAATGTTTATTGAGTATTTGATTAAGATTTTCACTGAAGTAAAACGCGATTGGATGAAATTTTCTTGATAGAATTTAATTCCGAAAAGACCTCTAAATTGTTTTATTTTTTCCTGTAATTCTGAAATCCTAACTAGTTTCATTGTGAAATTGCATTCAAAATGTGGATATTATGTATTTGTAAAGTCTCCTTGAAAATATTTTTGACAAAATAGCTTATTACATTTTATATTAATAAAAAACCGACTATTTGCTACTTTTCCACGAATCCGTCCCACTCGCACTGAGGGTTTTTTTCGCATATGGAGTAACAGGGACGCTAAAACTTTTACGTATCGCCTGAATTCATTCAGGAGAATTTTATGATATACTATCAACACAAGAATCTAGGTACTCATGATAACTATACATCAACCTAAATACGGTCATTTTTAACGTGTCCTTTTTGACTGGGAAATGCAAGAGGCCTCGCAAAGCCGATGTCGCTGACGTCCAAATTTGGTCTAACGCCGTCATTGTCCCAAATCCTCTTTTTCTTCACTTCTTATCTTTTTACTAAAAAACTGTTATTATATTATAATATCAATGGACGAAAACAAATTTAATTACAAAGAAAAGTTTTGCCCTTCTTAGCAAGACTAATCGAATTGACGGAGTTAGGCATGTATATAAACTAAGGCTTATGTCCAGCTGTGGACGAACTATACTCTATTCCACCAGAAGAAATAATATTTGTAAACATCTTTCTAACCTAAAAGTGATGAAATATATTTTCAACTGCTATTTGTAACGTATAATTAAACATACTATTGTACGCGATGTATTGTACCAGAGTTTAAACTAAAATGTATGTATTTATAGATAGAAAAAGGCGTTTGAATATTATTTTTCATCACTTTTAGGTTATAAAGTTGCTTACAAACATTATTTCTTCTGGTGGAATAGAGTATAGGCTGATGGATGGATGGATGGTCCTAATGGCCCCCTTTATATCCGCCAATGGGAACAGAAAATTAACGTCAAGATCGGAGAAATTTTTCTCATGTTTGTTGATATTGGTCATTCTATGTTTATGCATTCGAGTCTAATTAGTGCGTGCGATGATGTGAATGTTGACACTCACCATTTCTGACAAACCAGTAAAACCAGCGAACAAATACGTACTTTTGGCATAGATAAAATTATGGTCCATCCATCCATCCATCAGCCTAGTTCGTCCACTGCTGGACATAAGCCTTTCCAGGACTTTGCCACTCCCGGCGGTCATCCTGGAAGAATTGCTCATACTCACACACGCTGGGCAGGCGGGTTGATGAGCACGGCGCCAAAACCCTTGCACCAGTGACGCCGCTGCCCGTCACCAGTCTATTCCATATAAAAGGCCCGGCTATTAGGGATGGATATACCGCCCCATCGGCCCCAGGCATGGTGGGCCTCCTGGTTTATTGCCTGTGAGCTGTTCTCTTACTCTCCCCCAAATTACTTCGAGGGGTTCTCCAAGTATGATGTGGTACCTCCACAGTCGAGCCAGGTATAAGCTCTACCACCTGGCTAATTATGATGTTAAGGTGTGTTAATTCGAAAACCATTTCGAGATTTAGGTTTAATAAGCCGTATTTTCGAATTTTTGGTCTAAAAAACCTCATGGTGATGAAGTTTCTGGTATGAGGATTGTTAAATTATGTAAGTAAGTATTTTATGAAGATTCTTGCATCTAAGAAAGAGCCTGGCCTACGGAAATTAAAATTTAATTTAATTTGCTATCCCTTTACAGGGTCATGTTTGATAACACTTATGTATATTGTAACACCCTATATGAATAACATGAATGCAATAAATATTTCAATTTGGATTTGAATTTCGAAACTCTAACCGTTGCTATTAAGACTGTACATGAGTCTAGAGCATGAACAACGCCAGACTTTCGAGGATTTGTTTGAAGAAATTCGGACTCCCCTTGTATTAAATAAATATATTTGACTGGGATCTTTTATCTAAGGGTTCTACTTCCAAACGATGTATTAAAATTTATACTTATGTCAAAAAAATATGTTTTCCACCTTCTTTTTTTGGGTTCCGTAGTCAACAACAAGGAACCCTCATAATTTCGCCATGTCCGTCTGTCTGTCTGTCTGTCCGCGGCTTAGCTTATATACTATTAGTACTAGAAAGCTGTAATTTGACATGGGTATATATATTTGTCACGCCGATAAAGTGGTACAGTAAAATTTTGAAAAACATTGTTTTTTGGGTACCTCCCCTACACGTAAAGTGGGGATGATTTTATTTTTTCTCGTCTATTCTCTAGTGTGGGGTGTCGTTAGTTAAGAAACTTAAAAATATTGGAGGTGTGAGAAGACCATTTTTCTAATTTTTGTAAGATCAAGGGTCCCCCCCCTGCCCGCGAAACGGTTATATTTGGAGACGTGAAAAAAATCACGAAATTAAATTAAATTAAAATTAAAAGGAAAACTATCACAGGTAAGTAGGTTTTACAAGTTAACGAGTACAGATCACGCCAAACTTTTAGTCCCCTCGAAACACGGGGCGATTCGCATCAGCAGGAACAAAATGTATGGACCGTTCTTGGGAAGAGCAACGAGAGTACTAGAAGTTTGGCGCGATCTGTATTAGTCGACAAGCTTATAGAATGTACTTGGAGAAGAAGTCCGCATATTGTGCAGGGCAACTACGGAACCGTACACTGCGCGTGGCCCGACACGTACTTGGCCGGTTTTTTTAGATTTCAAACGCTCGTTTCAAGAACGCGGTTAAAAGATCAACTTTTTTTTTTCATAAAACAGGTAATAGAAATAAGAAGGGATTCTACTTAAATCCAAAATTTTTTTCCCTGCAAATTACTTCAGTATTAGCTAAAAACACCAATTTGTTGTTTCGCTGCGTGATCATTAGTATTACGCGTCCAAGAAAAAGAGACCAATGAGCCAACATATAATCGCCTCTATCAAAAGCAAATAAGGTCTTTGCCATTGGACGTATTGTGCTGGACGGGTAATAAAAAAAGTTGCTAGGGTAGGCCATCCTCTTAAGGCGATACGTAAAAGTTTAAGCGTCCCTGTTACTCCATATGCGAAAAAACGTTTCGTGGAAAAGTAGCAAAATGTCGGTTTTTTATTAATATAAAATGTACTAAGCTATTTTGTCAAAAACATTTTCAAGGAGACTTTACAAATACATAATGTCCACATTTTGAATGCAATTTCACAATGAAATTGTTTGGATTTCAGAATTACGGGAAAAAATAAAAAAAATAGAGGTCTCTTCGGAATTAAATTCTATCGAGAAAATTTCATCCAACCGCGTTTTCAGAGAGAATCTTAATCAAATATTCAATAAACATTTACCCAAAAATGAAATACGTAAATGATGTTAACTATAGTAGAGTAAATGGATTCGAAAATCTCTCGCGTTTCGTACACATTATAATATATATTGTCGGGTCTACCGCGATAAATTTTTACCTTTTTTACGAAAAGGGGACACCCGTCGTTTCGAGACAGTTGCATGTCTCATGATCTACGGGAAACTGGCAAGTATGGCGAGGCGCAGTGATGAGATGCAGGTGATGACCGAAGTATTTTTCTTTTACCCGCATTAACACTTTAGTCTTTCAAATTAATTGTTATCTAATTCACGCACGGCGTGATCGCGGTAGACCCGACAATATATTATATTATAATGGATTCGAAAAAACCCATTTTTTTTTTGTATCGCCTTAAGCGTAAAATAACACATAACAGAACCTCTGTCACTATAGAGCACTCGTTAGAAAAGTACTAATTCTTTGCTTTATGGCTTACCTTAGGATGAAATGCTATATGAACAATGAAATGAAAAATCCGTATCATGCTGCTCGTAAATGAGTTATTTTTTTTAAACAATTAAACTCGTATCTACGTTGTGCACTGAAACTCTTTAAGCCTACCTCTTATCTCTTATCAGTAAACCAAATATGCGAGAAGGTTTCTTTTATAGTTCCCACAAGTCAAAATATACCAAATAGTATTTTGTGCAACTGTATTTTTTTCTGAAGAGACCTTCTACACTGGCGACCAACGAGCGGGCCGTTACACCATGCCCCAGATATGTCACAAGGTCAGGACAAGTCACCACAACAGCTGTCAAAAAGAAGTATCAGGGAAGAAGTATGGCGACTTTCAACGAGAATCAGTTTAGCCAGCTTATCTCAACCATATCGTCAACTTCGTCGCGTCAGTGCTCCATGGCTACTTGCATATAACAGGTGGTAGAGCTGATGCCGGGCTCGACTGTGGAGGTACAACCATCTTACTTGGAGACCCCCTCGAAGTAATTCGGGGGAGAGTAAGAGGTCAGCGCACAGGCCAAAAACCAGGAGGCCCATCATGCCTGGGACCGATGGATGGCGGTATATCCATCCCTTATAGCCGGGCCTTATATGGAACAGACTGGTGACGGGCAGGGGCGTCACTGGTGCGAGGGTTCCGGCACCACGTTCACCAACTCGCCTGCCAAGCGTGTGTGAGTATAGGCAATTCTTCCAGGATGACCGCTGGAAGTGGCAAAGTCCTGGAAAGGCTTTTATGTCCAGCAGTGGATGAACTAGGCTGATGGATGAATGGATGGTATTATAATTTGAGACTTGTTTACGAAACAACCGAAGTCAGTTTGGTAATAATTTGCCTGAGTGTCCCAATGTCTAATTATGTTCAGTTGCACACAATACTTTATCTACGACCATCAAAAATATCGTCTTTACTTTTTTTCAACTAACAATTTCACGAAGAATATTCGTTTCATCATACATAAACTAGACTGACTAAAACTCAAAAACAGGGAATATATGCAAAAATAGCAATGAATAACAAAGTACCTGTACAGAATTCTAGATAACCGCAACTTGAATTGAAAACCTAAAATAAAGTTTTTTTTTTAACAAAACCCATTTAATTCTATCACAGAAATTATGTGTATTAAATTGAAACCAAGTATTGTCTGATTCAAATTGACATGATTTTTTTTATTTACTCGGAATTCTGACTCCGACCAATTGTTTAATGGTATTTGTATTTTACAAATACTATTATTACTATGTTGTATTTTATATTTAGAAGTCTTTGTTGTAAGTCTATAATTTATAATTTAGATGTACGAAGTACGTGTATACGCTGATTTAATTTATTTTTCAATGCACTTTTTATGCATCAAAACCGAACAGAAAGTCGATTATTTTGCCCTAGGGCATTTATTTTTATTTTTATACCATATTATTATGTTCTGTGTACCATAAATGTTATACTTTTTTTCCCACTGTTTAACGGCTTGGGATACAGTCCTTTTGAGCAAATCATAATTTAAAGTTCACAAGATTATATTTGTTTTATTTCCTCACACTATGCATTGAAAAACGTAGTATGATACACGGGCGTAAGAGCAATAAATTACTCAGTCACGTTACACTCGCTATGCTCGTGTTTTAAATCGTCCTCGTATTTTATTCCTTTTCGCCCTTGTAGCATGAACTACAATATTGTATTTGTATTTTAATCTGTCGTCGTAATACAAAACGGCTCTAGGTATTTTGTAAAGCGGCTTGATGTTCTCGACGAAATCAAGACTTAGGACATAAACATAATGCAAAAACAGTAAAACTCCTGAGATGTCTTTTATTTTATTACACTAAGATTTTATTTATAAGCGTAAGATTGTAACATTATCCTATTACAAACGGTTTTTTGTACGCCTGTCTTGCAATTAGATCTGATAATTTTGACACTCTACATTTTTAAGATGTAAATAGGTAAGTAAACGACTAATAATAGTAGTTTATTTTACAAGGGCGACAAGGTATAACTTACGAGGACGATTTAAAACACGAGCGAAGCGAGTGTCTTAAACGTAACCGAGTAATTTATTGCTCTTACGCCCGTGTATCATACTACGTTTTTCAATGCATAGTGTGAGGAAATAACACAAATATAATTTTGTAAACTTTAAATTATGATTGGCTCAAAAGGACTGTATCCAGAGCCGTTACACAGTGGAAAAAAAGTATAAAATTTATGGTACACAGAAAAGGTTGCAGGTTAGCCAACCATTGTAACTAAATTAAAAAAATGTATAATAATAAAGCCCTAGGGCAAAATAATCGACTTTCTGTTCGGTTTTGATGCATAAAAAGTGGGCCTTTACGAGCACTTGCATTGAAAAATAATTAAATGAGATATGGCATGACAGGTGTTCAGTTTAATTCTGTTAAGCTCCTCATCCCTCAAAAGATAACAAAATGTTATCTCTCTCGTGTATCCAATCGCATCTAGAAGGATCCCCTTGCAGGCGTTTAGAAAAAAAGAAGTATTCAACATTATGTTAAGCCATTGTTCGCAGCCAGTCAGTCGTTCCGAATGATTGAACATTGAACAGCACAGCAGTCCGCGTTCATCCATCGTCCAGGATCGGCGCATGGGCATTGAGAATCGAGTTTGCAACTTCCTAACCAAATAAAAAAAACTAAAGCGAGCCAACTAGATTTACGACTTCTTCATAGTCTCCAATTCGAAGTGATCGAAACTGATTTTAATTGATGGAGTCAATTGTTTTGGAACAAGGTTGTCCAGACGGCAGTGAAAGTGATCGATCGAGATGATTTAGGTGCATTGTATAAATTTCAGTGATTAAGTGATGAAAACTGTGTCATTGAACCACGAAACAGTTACACCTGTGTCCAATTAAACTGCAACGTGAGTGTTACAAATCTTACATAGCTGATAAGAAACTGTAGTTTAAGTATACTAGTGTTTTATTATTTTGCATGGAAAGTAAGGGTCGCTTGCGCAAGTTTAATGTTGAATATGCTTGTTAAACTGTCAACCAAACTACATAAATGCGTTTACCAGAATAATTAAGTTGAAAAAAGTTACAAAGAATCCATTAGCTAAATGTTTTCTAAATTTTTCTGACGTGCATAAAATATTTTGATTGTTCAAGCACCAATTAGTCACATGGAAGTGAAAAAAAAAACTCAATAACTTATAGGGAAAAACCCAGTAGAGTTACGTCATTCCACAAATAAGTATTTAAAAGACACCAAAGGCACAGTATAGAAGGTCAACTGCTTTCAAAGATGAGCGAGACCTTATCCCATTTATTTTTAAAATAAGACGGTAGGTAAATTGTAAGATAATGAAATTTTACTTACATGCTTGGGCTTTGCCCGCACTTTTTAGACTTGCTCTAGCTCTTCATCCAACCCTTTCCATTAAAATTGTCACTGCGTTTTAAGAGGCTACGCAAATTGTATTTTTGTCACTGTCAGTCCAAGCGAAAAATTGCGCAGTGCGAGAGGAGCGGATTCAGGCGGAAAAAAAGATGGCTCTATATTTTTATTAAAAAACTACAACAGCTAACAAAATTTCAAATATCAAATCTCTAGATATTATTGAAACACACCTAATAAAATATGTTTGAGTTCTGTATATGGTTCCTATTCGTCAAACGAGGAGAAAAAGTGTGTTTGAAGACCTCATTTGAACAATTATTTCTATCGAGGAAAACTTACCCAAACATGTTTTCCAATTTCAAAACCCCAGATTATATAGTAAAAATGCATCTACCAGAAATTAATTACAATTTTCCGTGTATTTCATGAAATACACAGAAAAGAAATACCCGTATTTTTTTCGCATATCGCCTTAAGGCGATTACTGTCGCCAAATTAGCAGCTCGATGTTTTTCTGTATGAATATCGACGGAAACGACATTGAAATAACGTTCAAATCAGTGCACAATGCGTGGTGGCTGTTACGACGCTCGCTGCGTCCTTGAAAGGGCAAAATAGGAGAAAATAATACTTTTCACATGGGCGTCATTGTTCGATTGAATAATTCTATGTTATATTTATAGCTATCAAGTTTATCTATTTATCAAAGCATAAATGAATTAAATCACCTAAGCCGCTTAGGAGCAGTAGGAAATTCAAGCCAAAAAACACCATTCAGTTGAAACAATTTTTCATATAGAAATTTTGGTGGTACGAAAAAAAAAATGTTGCATATGTTGTCCTAGAGTTGATAATCCATAATATATTTTTTCAATATTTTTGGTTTGACCATAAAAGAGGAGTAGGCTTTAGAAAGTACCCATTTGGCGATATTAAGGGCCTTAATCTACAGCGCACTGAGTAACCCAAATCATTAGGCTTTTGTAAAGAGGCTCCTCAGCTAAGGCTGCCAACCGTCCTGCATTAGGGGGGACGGTCCCGCATTTGTCTATTTTGTTCCCTTTGTAGAAATAGTCCCCCAATGTCCCGCATTTAATTCGCTCACAGACAGCTACTTATACAATAAAATCAGCGTATTGCGCGCGAAAGGGAATATTTAAGTTATAATCCTGCTGATTAAAAATAGTACAACTGTAAGGCATCAATATATGATTAACTTACTTTTAAATAAGCCAGGTTACACGAGTGAGTATTGACATAAGGTGCGAGTAACAAAGACGAAAGTAGGCGTAAATAAGAAAGGCGCGAACGGGAGGCTGACTTTTAGAATACAATGTGACTGCAGCCAGTACTTCTCAGGCACTAACTGAATTTTATGAAAAATAAAGCGATAAGTGGCTGAACTCGCGAAAGCAGAGGTACTGTGCGCCTTTCACACAGTTTTTTCACAAGCAGAGTTTTCAACTCGATGGAATATTATGTAATCAAAACTTATTTAAAAATCCTTCGAAAAATTTTTCGTGCCGAAATCTTTGTCCTGTCCCGATTTCCTGATTTCGAATTAGGAATGTTGGCAGCCTTATCCTCAGGTAACAACAACAACCGTATTATTGGTACCGATTCGCTGAAGCACATCTTAACTTATTTGACGGGACTAAACTTAATTTAAGCGTTCTGTCCTTGTCTTTTCGATAAAGAAAGAAAAAGACAGGACGTTTAAAATAAGGTTAGTTCTGTCAAATAAGTTAAGACGTATTATGCCGAATCGATACCATTACCTCTGAAGTTATAAGCGAATATGTAAATATACTAAAAAGTCATCGTAAAAATATAAATAAATATAAAGTTCCAACCCATTCCAATTAAATTTAATTATCCTTATATGTACGTATTATCCTTATATACATGCAAAACTTAAAACTTAAGGCGCTACGGAAAAAAAAAAAACACTTTAAGGACTTGCATATCTACTACAGTAAATAATGTATTATTTTGATAAAATAGTATATTATTTTTGGATTCTTTTTCTAGGGATCTGTTAAAACAGAAACGCGATTGTAGAAATTCGGCTCGATAGAAATATTTATTGAAATTAGGTCCTTTTCGACACCAATTCTCCTGGTTTGACAATTTAGAACGTCATATAGACTGCAACTATATTTTATAAGATGGGTTTTAACGGTATCTAGGACTGGTTAAACGAAATTTTGATAGCAACTTTAGTACATTTTATATTAATAAAAAACCGACTTTTTGATACTTTTCCACGAATCCGTCCCTCTCGCACTGAGGATTTTTTCGCATATGGAGTAACAGGGACGCTAAAACTTTTACATATCGCCTTAAATTGCGTAAAAAATCCAGGCATCATCTAACACAATCATTTTCTGGTAAGTCCAACATTCTAATGATTCGACTGATGCCGGCCCCAAAGTGAGCCAAAATATATTTCGAAAATACTAAAAACTGTTATTTCTGTCGTTTATAATTATTAAATTAAATGAAAAGCCGCAAAAAGGCAAATATACATATTTATTTCAATAAATTAAGTAAAAGAAAAATAAATCACATCGCTGTTTATTTTTTTTTACCACATGTTCATTGGACAACCTTTGCCAAGTTGATTAAATACGAGACTATGAGATTATAGAATTAAATGAGACTTGAGGATAATTCAATATGGGTATCAAATTGTAGATAATATAAATCTGATTGTAAAATATATACTTTTACTATATTTACTGGCACTGGTTTCGACAAATCTTTAAAAACCACAAAAATATGTATGTCCCCCCCCCCTTATCTCCGAAACTGGTAGACTAAAAAATATGAAAAAAATGTCAATATATGTCAATAAAATGTCAGATCATAACTGACCAATTACCTACAGGAAAACTAAAGCGGTTAAAAAAAATTGAGCGCAAATGAAAAATATAAAAAGAGAAGCATAAAAAATTTATATATTTTTTTAATGAAAATACAATATGGGTAGCAAATTGTAGGTATTAAAAGTTTGATTGTAAAAATATACATTTTGGCTATATTTAATTGCATCTATTTCGAGAAATACTTGAAAAACCATAAAAAATTGTATGTCCCCCCCCCCCCCTTATCTCCAAAACTGGTGGACCGAAAAAAATGAAAAATATCATGGTATTTATCTAAAGATCACAGGAAAATTAAAGCGGTTGAGAAATTCACGAAAAAAAATGACAAAATTAAATTTATCATCCACAATACGGAACCCTAGGTACGCGAGTCTGATTCGGACTTGACCGTTTTTTTTTCTTTTGCGTTTTTTTCAAAATGTTTTTATTAAACTGATTGACCAAGTTACGCAATGTGAAATGGTCATTTGTAGTTGTACATCTGAGCTTATAACGGGCCCTTAAGGGCGACGTATCGCACCGCTGAAGTTAACGACGAACGCCAACTAAGTGACAGTACTTTCTAGCATCATGTTTTACCGTAACATGAAAAAGTGACCCGACATCGCACACACCCACAAATTACGCCTTAATCAAGAAGGGTCAAGGCAGGATAGCCCCGAGCAGCACAAAGCGCTGCTTATCCGCCATCAGATAAAATACGACATGACTGACTCAACTAAGTGTTGTTTGACCCGCCAGAGAAGCTGGATCCATCAGTATCCAAGGAGATACTCGGAATTGTATGGCTCACTCACTGCCCGCAATGAAAACGCACGCCGATCTCTGTTCTATTGTTATCTAATCATCTTGCGGCTTTCGACAACGCCTACGCGGACGAGTAACCCGGACGATACCCTCTAGCGAGAGGTCATCTACTGCATTATCCAGGATAGATTGCCGGAGATGAAGTCCTCCCACTGAGAGCGCACGGTCACACGCACACAGTGTTCATCAAATTAATTTAAAGGGAAACTCATGTGCCCTGCATAACCCGTTCACATTAGTGGCTGCCCCAAGGCCGCTACTAGGACATACTAGCTGTTACTCACGGTGACGAGCGTCCGTTACACTAATATATTATATAGTCTTATACCGGACAGACAAACGTGCTCGCACTCCTGCAGCGAAAACTACTTGGTTAAAAGTCGAAAAAATTAACATGCCATTACGAGTCCAAACCCATGTTAGACACCATCAGCGAGGGAGTAGTAAGCTTCAGGTCGGCTCAAATCTGACTCCCGTAGTAGGTACCTAAATAAAGCTAGCCAGACCCGTAGTTCCGGTCAGCGTATATTTGTGCCCGAATAAGAACGGCAGGCCGTATTAAATCGTCGGTGCAACGCGGTTGATTTCACAGTTCACACTCGGCAACACCTTTGACACCCCTTTGGGGATTCATGTCGTGATGATATCTTATTTTATAAAAATATGTCAAGTGGTTTCGAAATTATTATAATATAACGGAGCAGACTGCTCACATACAAACAGACACAAAAATTCTAAAAAATATACTTTTCTTAATGAAAATAATGACATTCTGGAGCATACTAATTCTTCTTAAAATACCAACATGATGAATAATCACTACACTTGTACTCGTTTCACAGTATATTAACATATGTCTGTCTCAAGCTTTTAATTACAAGGCTCAAGTTGATTCAGTTTATACAGATTTTGCGAAGGCCTTCGACCGTGTTAACCATCACATCTTACTGATCAAACTAGAACACATAGGCATTCATGGTAGTTTTCTCAGATGGTTTAGTTCCTATTTGCGCAGTCGTAGTCAAATAGTATCAATATATGGGTACGAATCAATTGCTTTTGAGCCAACAACTGGAGTTCCGCAGGGATCAAATTTGGGACCCTTACTGTTTTTAATATTTATTAACGATTTTTTGGGTAATCTGAAATGTGACTGTCTTGCGTACGGATGACTTTACAATCTTTTGTAAAATAAAAACTGTTGACGATTGTGGCGCTATTCAAAATAATCTCGATGTCCTACATCAGGGGTCGGCAAACGGCGGCCCGCGGGCCACTTCGGTGCGGCCCTCAAGGTTCCCAATCGCTGCATGATAGATAACTGAGTTTGGTTGTACATTTTTGTGTGACCAGACATTTTCCATTCTGAACTAACGAAAAAGCAAGCATTGTTCTCAGTTAACGAATGCACATTTAGACGAAATACTGCAAATTTCCACGTCTAAAATGCAAGTCAAATTCAGCCGCAAAAAACGCAGTACATTTTAATAATAAATTGTGTTTTAAACTACAATAAATATGACATGAAATTGACAAATGCGTTATTTATTATATGCGGCCCTCGCTGATCCTCTGGTAACATTTGTGGCCCTCCTATGTCTTGAGGTTGCCGACCCCTGTCCTACATTAATAGTGTATTCAAAATTATATGTCCATGAACATAAGTAAATGTTATTTTTTTTACTTAATAAGTTACCTCTATTAATTTTTCTTATAAAATAGATAACGTCGGACTTGACATTGTCGAAATTGTAAAGGACTTAGGTGTATAATTTTGACAGTAAATTAACATTCGTTTCCCATTATGATCATTATAAGTAAAGCAAATAAATTGATCGGATTCATATTTACTACAAAATCTTTCAAAAAAATTGAATCTATATTAATTTTGTATAATTCTTTGGTCCTGGGTACTTTGGAGTATTGTAGTTCAGTGTGGTCTCCGGTTTATGTTAAACGTGATTTAAGACTAGAAAAATATCAAGCCCGTGTGCTACGTTACATCTGTGAAAAAAATTGGCAAAAGGCGGAAATTAGGTACATGTTATGAAGAACGATTAGACTATTTTAAGTTACTTACGCTCAATCAACGGTTTCTGATCTTGTCACGTTGCATAAAATTGTAAACTCAACCGCTGATACAGACCTGCAGAAGATCTGTTGAATATCCTAAGCCATTTCACATACCTAATACAAATAATAATGTTTCTCATAATAACCCACTGTATCGAATGTGTCGAGAGTACAACAACATTGCAGAGGATTGTGACATATTCTTTGATAGTCCTGGCTGCTTTAAACAAAAATTATTTTTGTTATTAGACTAAGCTTGCATGTTTTGTAAATGTTTAAATGTATATGTATTTAGTTATATTATATATTTATATATATCTTCCTAGTCTTTTTTATACTAATTTTATTTATGCTCTTTGTGTTCAAAGTTGTCAATTGTTATATCTGTTATTTCGAATTTTGTGTCCGGTTATAATTTAATTATGAACATTACTTGTTATGTGAATGTTTTGTTTGTAATTTGTTACTCTACCATTTGAATAAAATATGAAATAAAAATGAAAAAAATATACCATATTTTTACTCAACCGGCTTCGGTTTTACACCATTATGAAGGCTTTAAAGACTAATTCGATGTTATTCCGTGCAATAAATGAAAATAAACCGTAAAATAGACAGACATACGAAAAGTAAGTTTAATTTTGCAATAAATGTTCAAGCTTGTCCGTATAACCTCATGATTGAAATATATCGTCCATTTCCTGACAAGGAGGGCAAAAGTGAACCATTCACCAAGCAATTCATTCTATTTAACAAGCCTTCTCTGAAATTTGTTTCTTCTAGACCTAGATTTCTTCTAGTATCTTATTTTTTACATATAAATATAATTATTTAAATATAAAAATATATCGTCACGAAATGAACTCCGACTCCACCCAACGAGTGAAAACAGACGTAAACCTTCTGTAAGTGGTCATTTTGTGATTGAACCCACGACAAGTTAGCAGGCGAGCGCTCTACCATGTTGCCATCTACTTAGCCACATAGGCGGGCTGATTTTAATTTTAAGAAAATAATTATGATTTAAGGAGCTACGGAAAAATAATCGACACATTTAGAGCTTGCATATTGTAGCGTTTCTTTTTAAAAAATTTAGGGTTTTTTTGCCACTACATATTCACGAACGTAATTTCGACCTAAATTTGGACTGCCACCAGGCAAGCCTGGTGACAGCCAAAAAAAGAGGTAAATCTGGATAAATAAACCGTATAATTTTATCTTTAAACAAACTAAAAATAACAAAACCGACTAAAAATAACAAAACCGAAGTAAGAAAAATATGGTACAAAACACAATAATATCTGGAGAGTATTGGTACAGAGGAACTTATTAGATCAAAACAAAAATTATGCCTAATTCGTCTTATTTAGGATTTTGATTTCCTTTAGCTTAAACGACGCATTTGTTCATAAAATAATAGATTTAAATTTGGATATCGAAACTAGTTTATAGGATCCCAGAAACTAAGATTGCACGGAAGTTTTGATAACTTCTAATCCGAAAGAAAACGTAATATTAAGGTGTTAAGGGCAGTCGTTATCTAGCTTTACACTAAGGAAGAAAAATAATTGATGCTGAATATTAGGCTACGGATACTAAAAACCTGGTAAGGGTCTCTTCGTGACTTGGGTGTTTCCAGTGTTCCCGGGAGCAGTCGATGAAGATATCGGAAGCTTTAGCTCACCAGGGACGTGGTCCTTATATCAGGCCTCAATAAGTACAACCGTACGAGATGGCGGGTGGAATTGAAGTAGAGATGAATAATAAAACTGGGGAGAACCAGAACCCTTAGAAAATAAACCTGAAGGGTTGCTGTAAAGAAATAAAACAACAGCGTCAAGACATGCTTATGAAATGAGGAAAAGGAAATTAACGTATTGGAAACGGGACAAAAAGGATTTTCAGAGAATGAAACCAAAATTACACAAAACTTACCAGGAAATGCAGAAAAAAAACTGGCTTTCAAAATGCTCAGGGCAAATTTGCTCCTTTTCAAGCTTTCAAATTCCAAATTTGTTATTTTTGTAACAGATTTATCGTTCCTGTACCACGATACTCTTTGAAATGAGAAAAATAACAAAAAAAATCTGACAAGATCATTCCAAATATTCGAATTCGAAAATTCAGCAAAGCAGCCAACGATAAAGAAAGACTAAAAATATATGAAAAAGGTTGAATACTTGTAGCGAATGCTACAATATCCTCAAACGACACAAAAAAATTTAAACTAGCTTAAAGGAAATTAACTTCCAGAAGGGCAAACAATCAAATAAACCCTTAGACTAATCGAAACTCCTTGAAACAAAAGGACTTGATTAAGTAAAAAGAAGGTTGTAGCCTATATTGCTCTCTGACCCACAAACTATATTCAGGCAACAATCACGTAGAAACGTTGCTCCGTTGCTGCCTGAAGAAGGACAAACCAACACACTAACAAACCACTAACTAACAAATTAACAACCAACAAATCAATAACCAACAAACTAACAACCAACAAACAACAACCAACAAATTAACAACCAACAAATCAACAACCAACAAATTAACTATCAACAAACCAACAACCAACAAACTAACAACTAACAAACCAACAATGGACAAAACAAGAACAAACCAATTAAAAACCAACAAATCAACAAAACAACAAACCAAAAACCAACAACTCAACAACCAACAAACCAAAAACCAACAAATTAACTACCAACAAATCAACAACCAACAAATTAACTACCAACAAACCAACAACCAACAAATTAACTACCAACGAATCAACAACCAACAAATTAACAATCAACAAAACAAATAACCAACAAATCAACAACCATCAAACCAAGAGCCAACAAATTAAAATCATGAGGATACATTATTTAACAAAAAAAGGAGAATTTATCAAAAATAGTGTAAACCGGAAGCCGCAATGATATGTGCAAAAAAAGGTTTTGCTATTCAATTGACCTCCATACAGCGAAAATAGTTTGTTAAAAAAATGAAAACCAGAAAGTTCAAAATAATAGACAAATATTCAAATGTCGACTTTGACAGTTGACAAGACTGAAAATGTAAACAAAGATTTCAGAAATTGTAAAATCTTTTCAGGGAAAATTCAACATTTGTTCTGTAAAAACGAAAAGATTAATTCGAGGATTTGCGACAAAATTTCTAGCATGGAAGAGCCAATCTCAATATTATTGTGAAAATTTTGTAACAAAATGAGATTGCCTATATTGGATTAGGGATCAACAGAAAATGAATAAAGTGACCACCCGGATCTACTGGTATCAACAATTATGCTGGAAACACAATAAATATGTTTAACTAGTAACTACCACATTTATGGATAAATTACAATAAATTTATTTGACTTGAAAACTCAGTGTAAATTATTTACTAGAACAGGTAACAATTATTAATGATAGATATGGAAAATAATAGGCTACTAAATATTGAAATGCACTTACCTGCAGGTCCTACCTAACTATACATAAGGAAATTAGGTTAGGGATAGGATAATATACACACACAAATAAAACAGGTAATACACAAAAAGTGTGTAAATACTTTATTCCTTTATTAAAATTTGCAAAACATTGATTTCACGAATTAAGGGTATCCATAAAGACAAAAATATTCTTCGTTGGAAAGATTTGGTTCCTTTCGACAGCTTGATATTGGGGTTCCTTAGAAGAGAAAACGCTGCCTGAAAACAAACAAAATTTAGAAGGTTGGAAAATTTGTCTACGAAAGCGTAGACACCACCCTCGAATTGAGAAAAAAAAATGTTAAAGTACAGCAAGTAATATTTAGAAATACATACTTACCTTTAGTTCGGGCGCCATTTTTGTAGCGTTTCTTTTTAAAAAATTTAGGGTTTTTTTGCCACTACATATTCACGAACGTAATTTCGACCTAAATTTGGACTGCCACCAGGCAAGCCTGGTGACAGCCAAAAAAAGAGGTAAATCTGGATAAATAAACCGTATAATTTTATCTTTAAACAAACTAAAAATAACAAAACCGACTAAAAATAACAAAACCGAAGTAAGAAAAATATGGTACAAAACACAATAATATCTGGAGAGTATTGGTACAGAGGAACTTATTAGATCAAAACAAAAATTATGCCTAATTCGTCTTATTTAGGATTTTGATTTCCTTTAGCTTAAACGACGCATTTGTTCATAAAATAATAGATTTAAATTTGGATATCGAAACTAGTTTATAGGATCCCAGAAACTAAGATTGCACGGAAGTTTTGATAACTTCTAATCCGAAAGAAAACGTAATATTAAGGTGTTAAGGGCAGTCGTTATCTAGCTTTACACTAAGGAAGAAAAATAATTGATGCTGAATATTAGGCTACGGATACTAAAAACCTGGTAAGGGTCTCTTCGTGACTTGGGTGTTTCCAGTGTTCCCGGGAGCAGTCGATGAAGATATCGGAAGCTTTAGCTCACCAGGGACGTGGTCCTTATATCAGGCCTCAATAGGTACAACCGTACGAGATGGCGGATGGAATTGAAGTAGAGATGAATAATAAAACTGGGGAGAACCAGAACCTTTAGAAAATAAACCTGAAGGGTCGCTGTAAAGAAATAAAACAACAGCGTCAAGACATGCTTATGAAATGAGGAAAAGGAAATTAACGTATTGGAAACGGGACAAAAAGGATTTTCAGAGAATGAAACCAAAATTACACAAAACTTACCAGGAAATGCAGAAAAAAAACTGGCTTTCAAAATGCTCAGGGCAAATTTGCTCTTTTTCAAGCTTTCAAATTCCAAATTTGTTATTTTTGTAACAGATTTATCGTTCCTGTACCACGATACTCTTTGAAATGAGAAAAATAACAAAAAAAATCTGACAAGATCATTCCAAATATTCGAATTCGAAAATTCAGCAAAGCAGCCAACGATAAAGAAAGACTAAAAATATATGAAAAAGGTTGAATACTTGTAGCGAATGCTACAATATCTACTTCAGTAAAAAGGTATTGTTTTGATAAAATAGTATATTATTTTTGGAATCTTTTTCTATGGATCGCGAATGGAGAAATTCAGCTGGATAAAAATATTTATTGAAATGAGGTCTTTTTCGACACCATTTCTCCTGGTTTGCCAATTTGGATTGACATATAGACTGCGATTATATTTTATTAGATGAGTTTTAACTGTATCTAAGACCAGAGGGCCTATTATGTATCTTTAGTTGCCATCTGGACTGGGTGTCTATCATCAAAAACATATATATACTATCGAATTTTCTAAGGATATGTTCGCACTTGAAGTGACGACACAGTTCGTAAATAGTTCAATACCGACTAATGGTAATTTTGAAAGTTCCGTTATTATCTATGTTTTTAATGATAGACACCTAGTCCAGTTGGCAGTTAAAGATACAGAATAGGGGGGCTGGTTAAACAAAATTTTGATAGCAACTTCAGTACATTTTATATTCATAAAAAACTAACCTTTTGCTACTTTTCCTCCTTTTCCTCGAATCCGTCTATCTCGCGATGAGGGTTTTTCCGCATATGCAGTAACAGACACGCTAACACATTTACATATCGCCTTAATTAGTTATTACAAGAGTGGCAATTTTTTTCTTTACATTCAATGTCTTTTTCTATTCTTATCCCATATTATATCACGAACAAGTAGCATCACTAATTTTGTTCAAATAATAATAACTTTATAATCTTATTTCAGGAAAATCATAGGTTTCTGGTTTAAGTTTTATAGTACTGAAAAAATGTGGCCAAGACCCATAATACCCATAATAAAGTGGTCCGATCAGCGGACTCAGTTTGTATGGACAAGTGAAGAAAAAGTTCGCGCAAAAAAATTTTCCTTTGCAGTGGAATGTGATGTATTAACGATACTGAATCACCTAAATTACTTTCCATTTAAATTGAAAGACCTTATATAGAGATATTTTCTAAAAGTCACTAAAATGTATAATGACAATTGAATATAAATGTTTAAATGTAAAGTCTTTAACTTTAACTTCGGCAAATAAGTTAATTAATTCATCTACTTACACTAATATCATAGAAGAGGTGTTTGTGAGTTTCGACGCAGGACTTACTGCAAGAGGCAATCTCTGGAACGATTGATCCATCCATCCATCCATCAGCCTAGTTCGTCCACTGCTGGATATAAGCCTTTCCAGAACTTTGCCACTCCCGGCGGTCATCCTGGAAGAATTGCCCATAGTCACACACGCTGGGCAGGCGGGTTGGTGAGCGCGGTGCTGGAACCCTCGCACCAGTGACGCCACTGCCCGTCACCAGTCTGTTCAACATAAGACCCGGCTATTAGGGATGGATATACCGCCATCCATCGGTCCCGGGCATGAAGGGCCTCCTGGTTTTTTGCCTGTGAGCTGTCCTCTTACTCTCCCCCGAATTACTTCGTGGGGGTCCCCAAGTAAGATGGTGGTACCTCCACAGTCGAGCCCGGCATCAGCTCTACCACCTGAGAGAGCCGGTGATCGATTGATCCGATTCTCAAAATATATTTTACTGATAAGAAGTTACATCTTATAATAGACTACAGTAGAGCCACTGAGTGATGGCGCATGACGTTTAAATGCCTACAAAGTATCGTAATTATTTATAAGCACGTGTGAATTAAAAAATGTTGATAGTGATGTACTACTTGTTTCGGTTATTATTTTTCGATTTGAATGTTGCTTTATTGTGCAATAGAATTCGTATAGAAACAAAGAATTTATTAAAAAAAAGTTTCTCATTTTTCATAGGTCGTGTTTGAGGTCGCCAAGTTACGCAATAATATTTAATTAAAAACAAAACAATGACGAAGTTAAACTAAACGAAAATAAATGATAGTAAAATACTTTTTTCGATTTAGATATTTAAACATCTCTTGGGGTGGGGCCCCGGGGTACTACACCGCATAGCCCTCCGATAGCTACGCCACTGGTTTTGGCACATTTTCCTTTTGTATCATTATGTTGAATGTTGAATGACGTGTCTAATGTTGAGTAAACTCACACTTGATTTTTATTTTTAACCGAAATTTGAAATGTACCTCATCACTAAATTCAGCTGTCATAAGTGCCATCACTCAGTGGCCCTACTTTACTGTTTGTTCCTTGAGAGCGAGCAGTTCCTTAGGGACATAGACAATAATTTCATTCAAGCGGGTAATCTCTGGAACTACAAGGTTTCACTGATAGGGCAATTACACTGTCGGGGTCTCCATACAACGAAATCCTCGTTCATTAGATATGCTATATAATCTTAAGGGTCCGTATAAGGTCAGATGCACAACTTCAAATGACCATTTCATATTGTGTAACTTGGTCAATCTGTTTAATAAATATTAAAGACAACTTATTTGTTTTTTTAATTCAGTTTACACTATATATTTCTGTAAAAACACTTTATTATAATAATCATTTCCAGATATGTTTCGACTTGTAAAGTCAGCGTCAGTGGAATTCAGTAAACATAATATAATATGGTAAAATGTCGTAAAATGAAGTGGATGATTGACAGACAAATGAAAGAAGAAAAAAATAGGTTTTTAAATTGAAGTGTGGAGATTGGTAGATGATTATTTATCTTTGTCTGTTAAGACCCGGACCGTAATGGGCACCAAGCGACCAAATATAGGACTCCTCCGGTTCTGAGTTGGATGTGAGTCTGTGAGTGGTGGTAAAAATGTTTAATGATTCGTGCGGTGAAGCAGTTATTGAACGTTTTGTTGTGAAATCGTATGTGCGTTGGGATGGGTAGCCTGTTTATTTTAATAAAAATAATATAGATAGTACCTCTATAGGGCTAATCTAAACATTTTGGAAAAAACGCAAAAGTTTTAAGTTCGCTTGATGGAAAAAATTACGAAGTTACCTCGAAATTCATGTTTTTCGAGTTTTAAAGGGCCGTACTTAAATTATACTGCCTTAAAATTTATTTTAAAAATAAGTGAACAATAACTGAAATTTTAAAATATCTGGAAGCTGAGGTATTAAATAAAAAGGTAGTTTTTGGTGAGCACGTGTTTCTTGGTGGCCGTAACAGCCACGGCTGAGGGGGCGCTGTTTTAAACTAAAAGAAAACGTCATAGAATTTAGTTCAGATTGATGCAAAATGAGGTGCTCAATCTGACTTTATATGCAGCCCTAACTACGAAAACCTCACAATAAATTAATCCAAGGACGAAAGAACATCGCTTCACGCATCAACTGGTTTTGTTGTAAAACTGGTACGTTCAATACCTAAACCACATTTTTTACTACTCCCATATTCTTTTTGCTCATTGTCGAACAACGAATGGATATGAAAAGACCTACATTATACGAGTATGTGTAAAATGACGAAAAGTATTCATGAAACGTCCTACAATAAAAATAATAATAATGTGACGACCTCATCGCCCTCTGGTATGTCCAGTACGACCAGTGCAATCAGTCACCGCAGGGCTGCTTGTGGCGAGCCGATGGTGAGTGGCGACACCACGGACCCTACCTCCAGGGGACACTATCACACATGCGCTTACACATACACACAGCAACACACCCCCCGCCTCTGCGCTTGCCTTAACCAGCCGGCCAGAGTGTCGATGCAAGAGCGGAACTTATGCTCCAGGTTGGAAGTGTAAAATGTCATAACACCGGGGGCACTTGACTGTATAAGGATCTTGCGCCCCGCATACTCACCTCTCGACAACCTTAGCTGCTTACATAGTGTTGCCCCCTGGCCGCCCCATG
The DNA here is from genome assembly GCA_934047225.1 of Ypsolopha sequella. Classification (NCBI taxonomy): domain Eukaryota; kingdom Metazoa; phylum Arthropoda; class Insecta; order Lepidoptera; family Ypsolophidae; genus Ypsolopha; species Ypsolopha sequella. The sequence continues at coordinate 20,666,338 of OW203996.1, forward strand.
GTGGCTAGATAGGGGGCCCACAACGGCTGTCCTGTTGGATAGTTATTAAGCAGCAAGTCACCATCTGCCATATTTAAATTTGTGAGAGATTTTCGAGGCAGATGTCCGTTATCTCAATCCATAGCCCTGTTATCCGGCCCATTTAGCATCCCATCCTCATAGCCCACTCCAAGTCGCTTCCTTCCTGGCAATAGTTTGGCAACTGTGGGGGACTGTCCGTTAGTGCATCACAATGATACATTGAGGGAGAGGCCTCCATGGATGCAGCCATCTCACATTTAGATTAAATGGTACCAAAGGCCACTTCATTGTTGGCTTCGGCCCCATGAATGCCTTTCAAATGACCGGGTCCCTATGGGTACCTACACCTACATAAAACCTTTACCTATATAAAAGTGCACCTACATAATAATAATAATAATAATAAACAATTTATTGCACACAAAAACACAGATAAATTTATACAGATTAGAATTAAGAGGAATACAGGGCAAAGGCGGACTTACGTCTGAAAGAAATTTCTTCCAGTCAACCATAAATGACAGAAATGAAGAAAAATTATACATTGGCTTATTGAAATTTATGAGTGCATAAAGAGTGATATAAATATGTATGTAACTATAATAAATATAATAGTCAACATACACTACTAACCTAAAAGTATACCTAACGGAGTAGGTACAAAGAGTAGGTACCAAAATAATATATATATTAATTTATATGTATTTAAATATGATACACTACATAAATATGTACGTACGATACATACATTATATACAACACTATATTGTACAACATTCTACATTAGTATATTTAACGATTGTAGAATGTTTTAGAAATTATAATACATATTGTTGATAGCAGGAAGTGAACAAGTGAGCAGAGCTACTGACCTCCATATTACCACTGTGGACACGGACAGGCGGATGTCAAATATTTTTTGTGCCTGTTTGATTTATGTCATTTGGCGCTGTAGGCAGCTACGGAGTTCCAAGGAACTAAAATTTTATCGATGTGCGCAAGTCAACGGTGATGTCATGTCAATCAAAATACGCGAGAATTCGGCGTAACACAACTTAACTAATTTGACAGGACTAACCTTATTTAGAGCGTTCTGTCTTTGTCTTTTCGATACAGAAAGAAAAAGACAGAACGCTCAAATTAAGTTTAGTCCTGTCAAATAAGTTAAGTCGTGTTGCGCCGAATCAACACAATTGTCGTTTTAGAAGACTTTAAAAATGGTTCATAGGAACTTTGCGGGTGGCGCTTCAAAACGGCACAGTTTATTAACTGTCATTTGTACCGAACAGCCAGTCCAGTTGAGAACTGGAGCCCAAAATAGCGTTAAGTATTAAGAATTTCAAGAAATTAAATAATATGATTAAAATAATATACAGGTGCCAGAGATCCTAGGACCCGTTATCCTGTGAACCTAAATTCAGTAATTTTCCTTATCGTTACCAGATTTGTTGTGACCTCCTATAATATTGATACCCAGTCTACATTCATAATTACACAATAATCAAAAGTTCTATATTTATGTACAGTATTTAGTTTAGTTCACTAAATAACGGTTATTTTTCTCTTACATTTGACAGAAAAGATCGAGAGCACAATGACGATACGGAGTATGAATGTCTCCGATGCACGCGCAGCCACGGCGAGGTCTTTTTGTTTAAGGTAAGCAATAAGTATTGTGGTTCTATGTTATATTGAACAAATTTTGCTAGACAGGTTTTGTCAACACTAAGGCTCCGTTTCAAAACCGTTTCTAATTATCACTCGGAGTGATGACCAAGAACAGTCATTGGCTCACAGAAAAAATAATGAACTTATTTAATACAAGAAGAGCCAACAAAGAGGATCTTGTTCTCTATTAGGACATTAAAATTTAGAGATTTTTAATAAAAAATTAGAGAAGCTAAAGAGGCATTTTTTCTGCGACAGTGCAAATATAATATAATACCTTGAAGCCACACACAAAGATGGTCAACTGCATAAAGTAATAAAAGAAATAGCACTAGGAAGAAAAGCATCTATTTCAAATGTCATGGTCAGCTGTGATGGGAGACTATTACTGGCGAGTGAAGATCGATTGTAAAGGTGGAAGGAATTCTCAACAAGAACTATTTAAAGATAACCGAGCCGATTATGTATACCTCAGAGAAGATCTTTCGGGTCCTACCATCCTTCGCAGAGAACTGGACTATGCTCTCGGGGCAATGCGCCCAAGAAAAACGCATTGCCTTTGGGTGCAGATGGAGTGCCAATAGATCTGCTTCTAAACATGGGAGATAGAGTCAAAGATTTTATGTTGGCTCTGTTCAATCTACGACACAGGTCACCCCTAGAGATTTTCTTCGATCAGCTTTCATAGCGATTCCGAAGAAGCCAAGAGTGGTTAAATGTTCTAAAAGTGGTTTATGAGCCACACAATGAAAGTTTTCCTTAAGATCATTTACACCCGCCTAAAGAAGAAATGTCTGGATAGTTTGAGTCCACAACAATTTGGATTTAGACTGGGCTTAGGCACCCAGGAAGCTATATTTACCCTTAACACGCTTGCGGAACGTGCAATCGAAGTGCAGCAAAATATGTAAATATGCTTTATCGATTATGAAAAAACTTCCGAACGAGTCAGCACGGTAAGCTAATGGAGAAAAAGAGGTCTGAATGTAAAGGATCTACGTTTGATCGGGAATCTATACTGGGAACAAGAGACAGCTTTTCGAGTGGAGGGAAAACTGTCTGCTTGGAAACTGATTTCTAGAGGTGTCAGACAAGGATGCATACTATCACCGGTATCACAGGTACTATCACAGGTACCGAAGAGATTTTCACGTTCTTACTTTCTCATATGGTATTCTCCATCAGTGGCGTGCATAGAACTTTTTTCCGGAAAAGCAATCAGAAGGTCAAGTATGACAACAAAAAAAAATGAAAAAATTTAAATAACACATTCAAAAAAAAAGTTGGTATGAAAATGTTCACTCTAGGGTCGGCAGTGTCTATCCTGGCGTCATACAAACTTTCTTTTTTCAAAGTGTTATTTAAATTTTTTCATATTTTTTTATTGTCAAACTAGACCTTCTGATTGCTTTTCCGGAAAAAAGTTCTATGCACGCCACTGTTCTCCATAATCCCAATTCCCTACAATATCTCAAGGAACGTTTTGAACTCCTCTCGTCCCTCGATCGTCTTCAAAGACCCAGAAAATCCTGGCTTCTTCGCACTCCTGAGCATAACACATGCATGTATACTAATTATTTCACTGCTAATGCAATACGCTTATGTAATAGCTTGCCAATGTTACACATCCGAGAAGCGTCGTCAACATGGCCGTAGCTAGGAGGGGGGCATTGTGGGGCAATGCCCTACCTTGAAATCACAATGCCCTACCTTAAAAATTCATATTTTGTCAAATAAACTATTTAAAACTGATAAATTTTCATAATAAAACAACAATCTTCAATTTTTAGAGGTTACTTTTGTGCTGCAATAATTTTCCTATGTATATTTTTGTAGAAAACCTGCTAATTTCTACTTCGATTTCACACACCCAAAAGGCCTATGTTCAGTTATAAATGTGTGAGTGTAAAAACCACAAAGCCACTTAAGCCACAGAGGGTTTATAAAATATGTTCATTTAGTTCGTCGGGTGACAAAAATTACGCTAGTTTTAGAAACGTAAAAGACGGTTAGCAACGCTGGATTGTTTGTAGTTTGGTTTAGTGAAGTGTATGGTAAAAAGTGTTTTAGTCAAAAATCGATACAATTGTTATTTTTATTGCTATAAATTGAATATTCATTGATTTCGCGTTGGATAAATTTATGATAATTTTTTTACTTCCGCCCTACCTGTAACCAATGCTGCCCTACCTCAAATTTGACTCTAGCTACAGCCCTGGTCGTCAATATCAGTCTTCAAGAACAAAATTAGACAATACTTTCTTGAGTTGCATCGTATCATGAGATGCTACGTTTGGTCTTCTCTGCTGTACGGATGCGAAACATGGACATTAAAGAAGGAAGCATACGAGTGATTCAATATATTTATAAATATTGATATATATAGTAGTTTTTTTGTAAATTATACACATTAATTAATATGAGCAAGATATATTTCGAATCCTTTTGGACTCGGCATCAGTTGCATTGACAATAGATATACGACATTATAAATATAAAAGAAATTTTTTTTTTTTTTTTTATAATATTTATATTATATAGATAAACATATTTTTGAACAAACCTGGTAAGATCCTCGGTGGCGCATCCGGTAGCGCGCTTGACTTGTAAGCAAGAGGTTGCAAGTTCAAATCCTGGCCCAAGGCATTTTTCAAAATATTTATTTACTTGGTTTCTGAAAAATTTTTAGTTTGTAATGCATCATCCAAAGCGATGGATTTTACTGCAGAAACATATTATCTGATTTTATCAGTGTGTTATTATCTTAGCGTCGCAGCATTACGTAACATGTTTTTTTATTTTACTATTAGTATTATGACGTATTCTTTTTGTTTTATAATTATCTTTCGGTTTTGACTTCTATAATCTATTGTTGCCGTTTTTTTAAATTGTATAGTGCATTAGATCTAGTCTGTAAAGTAATACAAATAAATAAATAATAACATACGTTAAACTATTTAAACTTCGAAAGGCATCCACATATCTACATACAGTGTAGAGTAATGGGGAAAATCTATTCTATAAAAGATAGAACACTTTACTCAAAAGACTCGTCATAGATTTTGGAGTAAATAAAAGCTGCATTCAAAGCTATTTGAAAAATAAGTTACCTTAGCCAGAAACAAACGTTGCATATTTGGGTTTTACGTCTGAATGGGCCAGATTGAATAGGGCGCGGCACATTCGGACGTAAACTGAAATCGACTACGTTCGAATGGGGCGGTCGTAAAAATTTTAAACGGTACTGTCACTTACAGAATACATGAACATTTGGCAATATTATTTTTTATCATTATATCAGTAAGATTTACTCTACACTAATTATAAATTTACTTGGTTGAAATCAAATACGTACAGAAACATGACAGAAACAGACCATCATTTATTTATTTATTTATTTATTTACAAACAAGGAGTACAAACAGAGAGAGGCACATAATATCTTACAGTAAAGTTATAGGTATTTTTTCATTGTACCACTATCCTTAGCATACTCACAGATAATATAAATGTTTGAAGTGACGCAGACAGGAGATAAAGATAAAAGTAATATTATATTTTTGTTTAAAGAATTACACTACAAAGCTAAAACCCACAACCAATCTTAAAACTAACATGCACACAGAAAATTATAAAGATGAATTAATTGTCAGAAAGCGCTTTCTTCACTTGTCTTTTATAACACATATATGAACAATTATTGAAGTCGATATTCAAGAAATTTTCATTATGACTCTTACACATTCGGTATAGTGGATCTCTTTTACCTGTTTCTTTTTTTACAGACTTTATTATCATCATAATATCAGATCATAACCCGGTTTGCACGATCTCAGGTAGCTAGTTTAACAATTACCCTTTTTTTAAACGAACTGCTTATCTGTGACGTCAGAGGACTAGCGAAAAGCATTTGTATTTGCGGTTTGTGAAATGTTGTTGTGGTTTGTGACTCCACATTTGTAGGTGACTGTACTTAATTCTTGATATTACATTGAAATGTTCATGACCGCCCCATTCGAACGTAGTCGATTTCAGTTTACGTCCGAATGTGTAAATAGACGTAATACCCGATTATTTTGCAAAAAAAAAAGGCCTGTACTATGATCATCAATCAATATTGTTGCTAGTAAGAACCAAGACTTGCAAAGAAACATGTTTATTATAAACACTATAGTTATGTCGTGTTATGAAATTGTACCTGAATTTGTTGTATTTTGTGTTTATAATGTAGTGATTTGTATGTATACAGGGTGTAAATGCAAAACCAAGAATCCCTTTAGGGTATGAAAGTATACACGATACTGATACGATTACGATAAAAAAAAGTATACCTTGATTTTTTACCAAAAATTATATTGTTTTCCTAAGATCCAGCTACGCACTCTTATCAATGCAGTTCATTCACCCCGTAGTGCGGTAACGACCAATCACATTGAGTAATTATGTTCTGTGCTACTGACGCTATCAGAGGTTAACGACCAGCGAGAGTGTCCACCGGATTAGAGTATTTCAAGTTTAACAAATCGTGTTATTATGTGGTACTGCTACATGAAAAAAAATTGCCGCTATTTTTTTTAAACACTGTATGATTCATACTAACATACCCTAGAAGGATTCTTGCTTTTGCTTTTACACCCTGTATATTGTAATTATGTTAAATATTCACTTTTGTATTGGCTTCGCTGGAAGGATAGTGTAATGTTGTTGTTGATAAATAAATAAATTTCAAATGAATGGAATTGCCTTTATTTTGTATTTACTTCGAATTCATCTATACTTTTTAATACTTAAAATAAATTAATGTTAGATTTATAAAATGATCATCTTTTTGTGATATTAGAATTTTTACGGACAAATGTCCAAATGAACACCATCATGGTATGGATTCCGTTGAAAGGTGTTTTTTTTCTCGAAGGCCTATCTAATTCTGCACCTAAGTAACATTTCGGTTTTGTAGTTTTTGAGATAAGTCAACATAATACAAGGAATTATGCTATTTTATGTAGGTTTTTAATGCTATTTACTCTTTTAGTAGATCAAACAATCAATAATTATCTTGAACTAACTTGTAATTTGTAAGTATCTTTCTGTACTTACAGAAGTGTGCCTCTTAGCAAAGGCATAGGTTTTTACTATTCTAAAATCTTCTATTAATCTTCTTCTATCTTCTATTAAATCTAATATTAATCTTCCATTGTTTCCTGTCACTTGTTTCCTGTGCAGAGGCTGCCGAATTAATTGTCAGGCGCTACTATTTTAACATCTTACTTTTTATCGCCTTGATGTTGCTTTCGCATATTGTTATTGTTTACTATAATGATTTAGGGTTCCGTACTCGTATTGTGTAGTGGAACCAAACCCTTTGTGCACGATTCCGAGTTGCAGTTAGTAAAATTATTCTAAAAAGCTATGAATTGAGTTTTTATTATCTCTAAAATCAATGACGAAAGTTGTATGGGGAAATCTCTTTCTATTATCTTTAGATTTTCTTCGTACTGCTCTATCTCCATGCGATAACCTGTATAAACGTATTAAACTCTTTGGTTAAGAGGCGTCATCACGCCCAAACGCTGTCACCACATTGTGGGGTGTCTATGAAATGTTATTAAACATTTTAGGATGAGTCCATTAAGGGCAGGTTATCCGGGACCTGTAGGTATTTATCGCTACCTCAGCCCCCGCCAATTCACCGCGACGTATTTATTTACGATGCAACTGAGCGGCTATAATCGTGACCTCACGTGACTCGACACCGACCGCCGTACATTAAAATAGGTTCGGGGCCAGTAACTGTACTTCGTACTAATAAGAATTGATTCCGATAAATGAACCAACATAAACTATTCCTACTAAAAAACCGAGTTAGTACAAATAGGGGAGTTAATTACATTGGATCATATGAGTAATATCTAAGCACGCTCTTGTAAAACATTTGGAAGTACAGCTAAAAATATTTAATACACTTGGTAATTGGTAACCATATGAGCTAACAAAGCTGACTCTGAAGGCTTTCATTGTAATCTAGGAGCTGTCAAAACTAAATTTTGTTTATTACAATAGTTCATAAGTATTAAAAATAGAAGCCAAATTACTTTAGAACAATTTACGTTTCGACGGCACTAAAACTAAAATTATAGGCGTAGTATTTAAATGAGCGAATATAAATTCAAATAGGTATATGGTGTCAAAAATACTGAATATAGCGTACTAAAATACTAAGTGGGCGAAATATTGTGAGCGAATAAAAATGTTGTAAACGGCGACTTGAAATTACAAATTTGAGTTGAGTTGATAATTTTCAGGCAAACAATTTTCTATTTTAGTGTCAATTTCATTTTAAGGCGCTACGTAAAAGTTTTAGCGTCCCTGTTACTCCATATGCGAAAAAACCCTCAGTGCGAGTGGGACGGATTCGTGGAAAAGTAGTAAAAAAGTCAGTTTTTTATTAATATAAAATGTACTAAGCAATTTTGTCAAAAAGTTTGTCAAGGAAACTTTACAAATACATAATATCCACATTTTTAATGCAATTTGACAATGAAATTAGTTAGGATTTCAGAATTACATGAAAAAATAAAACAATTTAGAGGTCTTTTCAGAATTAAATTCTATCAAGGAAATATCATCCAATCGCGTTTTCCTTCAGTGAGAATTTTAATCTAATACTCAATAAACATTTACCCAAAAATTAAATACGTAGATGACGTTATAGTGGAGTAAATGGATTCGAAATAACCCAATTTTTTTCCGCTTCGCTCGGCTCCTCATTTTATATTACATGTAAACCTAACTCCTTCTTGCTTCGCTCTTCGTCGCACCAATTTTTTTATTTTTGGTGAAGTATTTTCGATTTCATACTTTAAATTCGCCCACGTGGTATTTTTAGTCGCACGATTTGTTCAGTTGTATGTGTGCTAGTGCTAGGACCCGGTTGCGAGGTGTCATAGCTTGATTGTTGCTCTGAGATAGGTGAAGGATCCACGTTTTCTTATTAAATATTATTTTTATTATCATGCAAAGTCAGAGTTCTTATAGGCATCCCGCGTGTATACCGTGGGTTTACTATACCATGTTGTTGTTTTATTTTATTATTTTATTTGTAAATTTCTATTTTTATTCATTCCATTTCTGAACATGTCTTTTCTCTCTAATTTTTTTTTGCATGACATCCATTACAGTCTATTCCATTTACGAGGTAAAGTTACTTAGTCAAGTTTTTTAATTTGATTAAATACTATTATTTTTCAATTTTATCAGCATGCGACTTATGCGTGCTCGCTATTCAAAATCGTTGCATCATATTCATTGTCACCATCGTCATCATCACCCTCACCATCGTCTGTAGGATCCACCGTATTTATTATAATTTGGTTATTTATTAGGGCATCGATATGCACATCTCGGTCCCAATCAGCGAAATTTAGATTTAATGTTCGTAAAACCACACTATTCCAATTTGCAGCAGTAACGTTATAGCATGCTTCTTGCAACAACGACAGCATTTTGTTTGTGTGACTATCGACCTTCTAACTTTTTTCTTAAGTGGCGATTTTAATTTATTATCTTCTGGTATATCTTTACCATGCTTTTCCTTACTTATTTGGGAAACAGTTTTTCGACTGATAACGAAAGAGTGGACTACCATTCTGAAACTCACATTCAAAGTAATGTTGTAGGCGTACCACAAACTCCCGCGCTTGACTGCACTTTTAGTGGTCAAGCAAGAAGAAAACACACGCACGCAACGTATACAAGGCTTCTGCACCGTACTGAACAGACAAACAATATGGCTGATCGTGATTGCCATGGTAACCATGGTGATTGCGAGGTTAGTACATATTTTTAGTAGATTTTTATTTCCTACGACCTCGGTACACAAGAGAATAATCGATTAACTAACCGATTTTATGAGATTTTTTGAGCTACGTCACTATGTTTATAAGTAAAAAATAAACCATAGAACGTAAACGCGTATTTGCAGTAAAATATTATTTTATTTTAAAGTTATACTTATTTTGAGCACGATATCTAAAAAAAATACGTTGATTATGTTTGTGAATTAATTGTATAATGTTTTGGATTGATTGTGGTTTTTTCAAACGGTGATTTACTGTCATAAACAAAGACTATTTATTTTTTCAATTTATGTGAAACGTGCAGAGTTACGTTCTCAAAAGTGTCAAATGTAACCTCGTAAATGGAATAGACTGTAATTATTTTATTTGTAATTCTTTGTCAAATTAATTATTTTTTTGTGTGTTTTCAATATTATTTAAATTATTCAATATTATTTTTATGAATAAATTATTATTATTCATTATTTTCTTAGTCAATAGTATAATTGTACTAGTTAAAATTCTTAATTATTAATTATTATGTTTTACTTCTATTTGCTATTGTGTTTTGTTCATATGTGGCAAACTGAAAATCAGAGCTGCAAATTACTTCAACGTGTACCATTTGATAAGCTTGCTCCTTTTTGCAATTTTGTTTTGTATTGTACTGTGTCTTCTTTTTTTATATGTTCTGTGGCAAATAAACTCATTTCACTATCACTTTCACTATCTCTGGTATTACACATTTTATATAAAATTGTATTAGCTTCCTCTCCATCTTCGTCATCCAAAAATTATCATCTCTTGTAACGCGTTCAATATGTACAAGTTCATTATCTCCTACCCAAATGCCAAAGAGACATAATCGCCGTTCTGTCACGTAAAGCTGTCCTTGTACCTGGTAATACCAATTACTGTTTTTATCGAGTTTTATTGTACTTGTTGCCTCTATACATTGTCTCGATGCGAAGGTGCCCTGCTCAGTACGAAGATTTGATAAACTGAAGTTAAGAAATTTTATTTAATCACTTAGTTACATACGATTCATACTTACGCTTACAAAAAAATAATAATACGTAGATACAATCGCATTTTTTTTTATATATATATGTATATATTATATATTTACAAAATATGTACATTATATATCTATACATTCTGTCTGACTGCAAGAGTAAGTACTGTTACATTTTACTGTTGTACAGTTATACTCGGACTCGTGAGTTGTTTACAGTTTTTGCGTAATTTCAAAAGTTGGTTGTTCTGTACGATCAATAAAACATCTCGTTACAGTTTCAAAGAATTGTTTTCTTATCTTCAGCACTCCCAAATTTGATGATTTATATCACGATGTAAAAAAAGATTGAAATTATTCAAAATATTTCCAAAACAAAACTAAAAAATGTTATCCTAAAAATACAATATAGGTATCAAATTATAGATATCAAAAAGCTGATTGTAAAAATACATTGATATAAAAAAAATGTATGTCTTTATCTCCAAAACTGGTAGACCGAGCATTATGAAAAAAATCATGGTAATAGTGTTTACGTAAAGATTACAGGAAAAATAAAGCAGTTGAGAAATTTACGAAAAAATATAGTAAATTAAATTTATCATCCACAATACGGAACCCTAGGTACGCGAGTCTGACTCGCACTTGGCCGGTTTTTTTTTTCTTATTTCTAGTTTCCATTTTTATTTTTAAACATCCAAGCAAGATACAACTAAATGATTTTCATTTACATGTACACACAACTGATAGTTTGATGTATATTTACACGATTATTTAAATAATGATAGTACACTCTATCAGAGCTTCGAGGCGAGTGAGGGGGAACGAGGGCTCAGAAAACTGACATAGGTCTTGCCTCGACAGCCGCTGGCGGGCAACTGGCGGCCGCTCGCCGAGTAGTCGCGAATCAATTTTGCTTTTTAAATTAAGGGAAAAATAACGATTTTCATTAAAAAAAAAGTAACCACAAAAGTTATTAGTACAATAGTTTTACTTTAATTATCTGCAATTTTTATGCAATTTGGTTAAGTACACGTTACATAAAACGAAAAAAATCTTAAAAATCGACAAAGTTTCAGATTTTTTTTCGATCGAGCAAAGTGTAACGTCTCGCAAATTGAACCACAAAAAACACTGCACAAAAGATGTATCTGAAACATATATTTTTTTCAGATTTTAAAAATAACTATTTGATGCTTTAAAATGAGTTTGAAAACAGACAAAATTGGGATAAGCCCCCCTTAACATTATCTAGATCTATGTTTAAGTCGAACTAATAATCGTGAAATTGGAGTAATATAACAACGAACCCCTAAAATACGTAAATTTAACGTTTTTTTTTAACAAATGTTTAGCCAAATTTGCTTTTATTGTTATATCCAAAAATTAGTATGAGTCAAATATCGACAATGTTATCTAGATTAATAATAACTAGGGCTCGGATAAATTAATATGTAAACACATATTTTTTATTTGAATAATTTGCATTAATTGTTTGGTTTTCTACATAAATTATGATGGTTTGAGCTGGAAAATGAAGTTTTTATAATCCATATTTTTCCATATTTTAGGGTTAAGACCATATTTTTAGAATTTAATCACATTATTCCATATTTCCTATCTTTAGTACTTAAACTAGTAAAAACTGCATAATTTTTGCTTTCATAGCGCCGCGGGAATACATTGTCGTTGCGTAGCAAACATGAATGTAGGTAAACTCGGAAATTTTCGAAAACGAAACTCTGCGAAATGATTTAATCTACTTAAAAAGCAATTATTGTTTTTTTACCCATCGCATCAAAGCCCTGGAAAATCCGACAACACCATTAAAAGACAATATTGAAATCATTTCAACCATTGAAAATAAAATAATGGAGGCAGAAGGCCCTGTTGCTGAAGTGGTAAAAACGAAAATAAAGTTTGTCCTCGAAAAAAATAAAGGACAAAACGCTACGCTATTTTAACGCTACAAAAAATTAGCAATATTCTCAGTGGAACACCAAACGGCAATCCAGAGGAGGCATATTCGCTTACAGAGTTGTGCAAATTTAAGTTTGCGCCAGCTACTTCCTGTGACGTAGAAAGGTCATTTAGCCAATATAAAGCGTTTTTCCGACCAAACAGAAGGAGCTTCAATTTTGAAAATTTAAAGAAACATTGTTGTATACTGCAACAACTCGAATACAGAGGCAGACTAAATTTAAGCTAAGAAATTTAATTTTGTTGATTTTTTAATATTTATTCAAACAATTAAATTAGAATAAAGTGTTTTGTGTTTGGAATTAGTTGTCAAGCAATTTAATTTCGTTGATTTTTTTATATTTTTTCAAACACTTATATTAAAATAAAGTGTTTTTTGTTTGGTATAAGTTGTCTTTTTAGTCCATATTTTTCCATATTTCCGTTTTTTAGATCCATATTATATGTACATATTTTGGGATTTTTAGCACATATTTATCCGAGCCCTAATAATAACCAAAAAAATGTTTGAAAACGTCCACAGTCTTGGCAAAATCTGGATCCTCCTGAAACAAGTTTTCAATTTTGAGTCCGCGACGAAATCGGCACGATTGCGTTGTTCTCGCAAGTTTTATACAGCGTGCACCTTATAGCGAAATGAAACAACATGACATTTGGCCACGCCCACAACTGAGTTGGTCGCGCCATGATGACTACCATCGCCAAATAAGCAGCTCCATTTTGTCGGTACGAATATCGACGGAAACGACATTGTATCAGCGCGCAATGCACAGTGGCTGTGGCTGTTACATGAACGTGATTGTTCGTTTGAATAATCCTATGTTATTTTTATAGCTATTAAGTTAATCTATTTATCAAAGTATAAATGAATTAAGGGAATCATTGAGTTAGCGGCCGCGGCCGCGATAGGTACAGATCGTTCACAGTTATTTTACCTCTAGGCTGATCGAAAATGTTTCTTAAGTATTGGACATAGAACAGCTGTCAGAGGTAAAATACCTGTGAACAGTCTGTATTTGAAAAAAACTATAGCCGTCTTATTCCTGCTGCGCGGCGCACTTGCAAGCGAGTCGCCCCGCGCGCTTCCCGCAACCTTATTCTGTGAGGCGTCCGTATTCTGGTAATGTAAAGAGGTGCGATTGTGTAAGGTTGGTCATAGATGATAAATCTATACCATTGTCAAGGATCGTGTAGGGCAAATTCGAATTGTGTAAAACTATCCATAAAATGAAGACCGAAAAGTGACCGAAGGTTTAGAAATGACTGATGGTTTAAAAAATGCGAAATGAAATTGCGTTTTATTGTGTACTACCTACGTAAAATGAAATTTGATAATTTATTTACTTTAAAATTATGTCAAACACAAAAATAATAGATCTTTTTGATTACATTTTTTAAATCCACCACAAAAATTATTTTTTATAATTTAAAACATAGAATTCAATCGAAAATTATCTCCATGCAACTCGTATAACCAAACGCAACAATTGAAGGAAAACCGAGTTTCAGCTGCTCGACCCCAGGTGGTGGCATAAGTTTACTACTACTCAACAGTAGATGTAGTTGAAGAGCTTGACACGGGATTACTTTTTTTACTAGATGTGATGTCTGAAAGAGACAGCGCTATATCTTATCGTATTATTTGTCTACGTCCGAGTTTTGTAGTTATAATAACGCGTCATAGTTTCGAATCAATTCAAGTGTCAAGTCAACTGCAACTGCAAAATATTTTTGAATCGGTCGGTGTTTTATTTTATAGTATGTTTATTTATTATACTAGTATGACGAAATAGCAACCGAACCAAAATACAAAAACCGGCCAAGTGCGAGTCGGACTCGCGCACGAAGGGTTCCGTACCATTATATATAAAAACGGCAAAAAAACATGTCTGTTGTATGGGAGCCCCCTTAAATATTTATTTTATTCTGTTTTTTAGTATTTGTTGTTATAGCGGCAACAGAAATACATCATCTGTGAAAATTTCAACTGTCTTACTATCACGGTTCATGAGATACAGCCTATTGACAGACGGACAGCGGAGTCTAAGTAATAGGGTCCCGTTGGTTACCCTTTGGGTACGGAACCCTAAAAAGTAAGAAAAATATTTTAATCTGTTGCCGAACTGCCCTAAACCTTTTCATAATATTTTTCCTACAAAAATATAACCCCAAACTGTGTTCATATAAAAAACAATTCTTATTTCTGTGCCAAAGCCAAGGGTTTTGACTAAAAAGCACCACAATTTTAATTAATTGAACATCATTTATTGATTTTAATGGTAGAATAAAATTGTTTTACCTAATTTTATTCCAAAATAATCAAAAACACTTACCGTTAAACAATTGTCATAGACAACAAGTCGCCGCAATCATTTGACATTAGCGATGAACTAAAAAATCTTAGACAATTCGAATTATCTGTCAATCTTAACAAATCATTCACTCATTGTCTAAAATAACAATACAAATCGTAAAGCATCTATGAATACCATAGACAATTCGAATTGGCCGTTTGACAAGTGAAATGATTAGTTTTAAGCTATCAAATGAATACGATTTCATAACTATTTTCTTACACAATCGCACCTCTGATTTTCATGTTTAGTTTATGAGTTTAGCGAAAGAATCATTAATTAGAGTAAAATAATAACACATGTTATATACGTAAATAAATCCAAAATTTGGGTTGATTGGTTGTTTAGTAAGACTAATTGAACGGGCAAAGTTAGGCAGATATTTAAATTTATTTGTAGCGTATTTGGATATTTATTTGTAGCTCTTCTGGAAGGATGGGTTTTTTGTGCGAAACGTCCTGACAAAATCAATATGTTGTCCTGCTTGCAGTACGTATTTTGTATGAAAATTTGACTTGTCCTTCTGGCAGTACAATGACCTTGACCCTGAACGGCACAACGTTAGCTTGTCCACTCAGTATGACATTTATGTTTTCTTTGTCAGGATGGTCGTTACTGACACTCAATTTTCTTCAAAAGCTAAAAAACAAACAAATTATTCTAAATAATCATTAAAGCCTCTAACGTTTCAATAGTTCTGTTATCAAGCATTGATTTATATTTTACTGATTGAAGATTCAGCAGCTAGATACTTAGGTACTCCCTCATTACCCTTTCTTGATTTAAATTATCTTGTCCTCTCAGTAGGACATATATATTTTCTTTGTCAGAATGGTCATTCATTACTGACACCTAAATTTCTATGAAAGATATAATATTTTAATAATATACATATAAAATATTACCTAAACAATTTGTATTTCTTTTACCTCGAATTCATATACTATTTTATCATTGACGTAAAGATTATATTTTATGCTCTGTGCCTATTTGAGACCGAGGAGTCGTCGACCTTTATTTTGGTAAACTCGCTTGGCTTTACCAGAACCGTAGTACTTTATTATTCTTTTATTACCCATTATTTACCATTTATTATTGTCTTCTACAATGTTAATTTATTTAATAAATGATACAGCAAACTAACCTAACCTATACATTACACTTACACTTATTGCACAAAAACAAAACAAAAGGGAATATTTACATTACTATACACAACACACCACTAGTTCACAATATTATCTATACAAAATCGGAATCGTCAAATGCACTACACTACCACAAAAACACCTGATATTAGCCAAAATTTTCTTTCCACTTTCTATGTGTTTTTCATTGCCCGAAATAAAGACATTTTATTTTTTTATTTTTGCGGGACGGGAGCGTGTCGTTTGACTCTAAGTGCCTGATTAAATTTAAAAGCAATAATCAAAATCGTTAGATCTTGTTTTGGTATTTTTTTTGCAGGCGCTATTAAATATTTTCAAGCTTTTTCCTTCTAAAACAAATTGAATAAAAAAAGAATTTCATAGGAATCTTTACTTCTTTGAACCATACCTGAATATGTGATGTCTTCTGCATTTTAGCCCGTATTTGGTGAGAAACTGATGATAAACAGTTTCTTATTTTTATGACTTTGTAGTAACGCGTGAAGCTTATTATAGCTTTAAATGATAAATTATGTAAAAACGAATTCCAAGGGGTCTTAGAATAAGGATCAACGTATGTTTATGCAGTGCTGCAATTTCCTAAAGCGACAGGATGCAGCGTCTTCGAAATTCTAAAATGTCGAATTTCACATTTTGTCCGGGATAATCGCCTTAAGAATATGACATAGCCAAAACAAAAACCAGTTCCGGGCGTGGCTTATTCTATTTTACGATAGCGCGTGGGGGGAAATTCGTCCCGGTCTCTAAGTTCGCGTCACCATAGCAAAAATACGAATAGAGTGGACGAGGCAGGGTCAAAAGTAATACGTATTTTATTTTATCTAATTTATTACTGTATTTCGATCATCGTCACACGGCATTGATCCTACTTGCTATCACGTCGGGACGTAAATTTATTATGGTCGGCTAAAAGTGGTTTTTTGAGTGTTTGATTTATCAGTTGACCCTCGGAACATTTCAGACACTCCTTTAGAGATACATAATAATATTGTGGCGGTTAATTGTCACCATTACCCATTCTTTAAATATTTTTCGCCCGTTGAGCTGGTTTTACACTTGCGGGAAAATAAATTGGACCAAAAATTTCTTTACAAAAAATTTTTACTAAAGTTGTTATTACAAAAAGTGGAAACTAACAAATATTCTCGGAAGGAATGCACCACGTCACTACCTATCTCACTGTAGCCTATATCAATTATGCCTCTCTCATTCAACCACGTTTAACTGCGTTCCTATCTCATTCCAACTCATTTTAAATAGCGTCCCTATTTATCTCACTCTAACGCGTGTTAAATGGCATTTCTAATGAACGTCAAATATTTTTACTGCCCGCCACTCTTTCATTCTAAATTCTAATTATTTTAAAAAATACGCAGCTCCTTTGGTAGTAAAATAGCAATAACTTTTTTTTCAAAAGTAATACACAGAAATTGCCAGATCATTTGAAAAACAATATTTGATGAGCCGTTATTTAAGACAATTTGCAAAACTAACATAGGACATTTTTTTCAGGGTGTGGTATCGAACTAACCTAATTACAAAAAATTGCTCATAAATTGGGTTTTTATTTTTCTTCCTGATGTAACAGCATTTCAAGGTTTATTTTTGACTTTATCAATAGCATGACTATTCAGAGTTGCGCAACAAAAATTTTATTCTTAGAATTTAGAACTGGTTAGCTTTGACTCTCAAAAATCTATTCGAATTTATAAAAGTACCATCAACTCGAAGACTATCTACTTTTTGCTGAGGTCATAATTTGATATTCTGGTCAGTCATGAGCTGGCCTACCAGCCTTCCAAGGGAAAGAGTTGACTTTTGGGACACCTGTTTACCCTTGCGATAAATCGCCAAGTGTTTGAAATGTTCAGGTCTCTTTACGCAAAATGAAAAAACAAAACTCTTTTAGGATTAATTTGTTGTCCCTATGTTTGTCTGTTTGTCCGTTTGTCTAGGCAATTTTTCTGGGTAAAATCAATAAATGCTAATATTTACAGCCCTGTAAAATATACATATTATAACGTTTTTATGGCCTTTTGTTTAACTTTTTCATACAAATTTTCTCCTTATGAAAATATAGAGATCAACACTTTACATAATATTTTGCGTTTGAAAGAAAGCACAGAAAGGAACTCTAGAACAAATAATGTAAAAAATATTAAACCATATCTTTCTATTCTAAAGGGATTAATAATTTACTGTTTGTTCAATGTGGCGATAGCTTTGTTTATTATTTTTTTCTTTCTTTGTTACAAAGATAACAAATATTTTCATACAACGTTTTCCTTAAGGGCTATTTCTCCGAATTTGTAACAAAATATTAAGAAATAATTATAACGGTAAAGTACAACTTTTAGCTAAGACAATTTATTGTTAAAAGTTTGCTATATGCATAAACATATTTTAATGATATTATGGTATCTTCAAAATAATTGGGTTTTCCATAAGCGTGATATCAGATTATTTAAGAAATTTACGGCTGGTATCACGACGACGGATAAGCCAATTATTTTATTACTATTGTAATATAATTAAAAATATGTTAATGCATACAGCAGACTTTTAACTATAAGTTTTCTTAACTAAAAGTTGTATTTTTACTTATTGAAATTGTATTTCTCATCAAGAAGTGCAAAATGACAAGATATTCAAAATAAGTTAATTGAATTTGTGAAATAGTTTCAGGTCAAAACAGTTTTCCATGAAACGGTAATTGTTTATACTTAGCAAAGTGTGTAAACTTAGTCATCTTAACATGAACGACGCCTGTATTTCTGTCTTTTTTATTTCCGGTATAGATAAAAATATACAAACTTGTTAAACTTTGCGTAAAAACGAGGCAATATTGACGATATCCTGACAGCTATTATGATGGTGTTTTACCAAATTTTGCTTTTTGGGCTGTATAGAGACGTAGTTAGATGTCACTAGAATATACTCATGAAAAAAGATATGAAGAAAATAAGCTGTAGACTTCACATTCGGTTTATAACTATTGTATGAATTTTAAGAAAAATACAGGGGTAAAGGGACCTCTTAAGGAAAACCTTGTATTAAACTATTTGTTATCTTAGTAAAAAATAATTCAAGGAAAAAAATAAACAAAGCTATCGCCACATTGAACAGTAGATAATTAATCCCTTTAGAATAGAACAACATGGTTTTCATATTTTTTACATTATTTGTTCAACAATTCCTTTCTGTGTTGACTTTTAAATGCAAAATATTATCTCAAGTGTTCATCCCTACATTTTCATAGTGAGAAAATTTGTATGAAAAACGTAAAAAAAAAACGTAAAAACCTAAAACGTAATATAAATAAAAACGTCAAAAGTATGTTTTTACAGCTCTATAGAGGGCCGTTTATATTGGTATTTATTAATTTTACCCAGAAAAAATTGTCTAGACAAACGGACAGACAGACAAACATAGGGATAACAAATTAATCCTAAAAGAGTTTCATTGTTTTCATTTTGCGTAACAGAACCTGAACATGTAACGACAGGATTATCTACGATCTAGTAATTTTGCCATGCACTGTAAATATTTCAAAATAAATTTCTATATTTTAAATGCTTGGCGATTTATCCCAAGTAAGTGTACCTATATAATTTGCAAAAAACTTCACTTATTTGGACCTGAAATGGTGAGCCAATACTACAGGGTAATTTCACGAAAAGGTCATTGACCTTTGTTACAGATCTCAGTAAGTATAAGTAAATTAATTTGGGTTTCAATAACGATTACAAAATTATTCTTTTAGAGTAACATATATTATTTTCCCGCATAAAAGTATGAATTCATTCCAAATTCATTCAGTTTTGTTGTTATGACTATGGCACGATGTAGCTAAATCACTCATACGCATATTTTGTTGAGTTTTTAACGGCAGGAATATGATGCTCCTCGAAATATTACTTTATAAAATTAATTTCAATGTGTTTTGAAGTAGTTTTGGGAGATATTTATAGCTTGCAAAAAAGGGCACAGGTTCCACGTCTTACGGGCGCCAACGCTAGGCGTAGACTGACAATATCTTGCTGCCGCTGACTGCATCAGTGGATTTACGTATTTTTGGAAAAAGGGGGTGCTTTTTTTGACCCGAATAACGTGGTATTTGGAAAATGAATAGATATCATTCACACTAATTTTATTTAAAAAAAACCAACAAAATCGCGAAAGCGATACCTGAAACAAAATCGATAAAAAGTGTGCAATAGAGGGTTACAAAAAAATTCATTGACAGTACAAATATGAATCGATTAACGTGGTTTGTGGAAAATGAATACCTTAAAGTTCAACCAAAAACATGTATTTTTTTTATGGCTATACGTAACCTAATTATTGCAACAAAATCATCCGAAAGCTGACATTTTATTTCTGTTTGTATTTTCGATCCCCTTAAATCGACCAAGCTGCTTGTGAGCAGTAGGGAATTTAAGCCAAAAAACACCATTCAGTTGAAATTTCTTTGGACAACGCCTTAGTTTGGCAAACCAAAGAGGTGCTGCCAGCATTCTGGGAACCCTGCCACAAGACGGCGGCGATCTGGCAAACATTTTTTACCTAGTTTAATTTTACTTTAGGAGACATTTTAGTTTTATAGGTAAATTTGTAAGGTTTAATTTTAGTTTTATTTCATGTTATTTAAGTTTTTATGTTTCCGTTAATAAAGAACTTGTTCAGTTGAAATTTTATTTTTGGTGGTACGAAAAAAAAATGTTCCATATATTGTCTTCGAGTTGATAATGCATAATACATTTTTATAATATTTTTGGTTTGGCCATAAACGAGGAGTAGGCTTTAGAAAGTACCCATTTGGCGATTAATATTAGTCCGTGGTTTGGTTAGTATATAAGGTGTTTCAATTTAAATGGAAAGTAATTTAGGAGGTGATTCAGTATCGTTAATACATCACATTCCACTGCAAAGTACTTTTTTTTGCGCGAAATTTTTGTTAACTTGTCACTACAAACTGAGTCAGCTGATCGGACCACTTTGTACTGAGGAGTGAAAAAAAAGTTCGCGCAATAAAAAGTGCTTTGCAGTTTAATGTGATGTATTAACGATACTGAATCACCTCCTAAATTACTTTCCATTTAAATTGAATGACCTTATACAACGTGTAACAGAAAGGTGTAACCATATTTGAAGAGCTTATTCAGTCAATGGTATAGAACAACTTTTACTATGGAGTCAACCCTGAAATCTCAAAAAAAAAATCTGCCGTTGCATACCTTGTATAATAGGGGTATTTGCAGATATTTTTTTAATCCAAAATAACAGCTATTATGTATTACACATAATGCTGACAATCACAACAATGGCTGATGACAAAACATTGCACAAAGCAATGCAATGTTGCCCCATGATGACAACAAAACGTATGATTTAGTGGTCCTTTTTATAATTACGACTTATAGCGTAGCATAAATTTGGACTTAATTAATTTATTTCTAATATACAATTTTTACTATTTTAGGTCATCTTTAGGTTTTGAATGTTATGTAAGTTTTTAGTTAAGTTTCTTGTTTCCAGTTAATTAAAGTTTAGTTTTTAGTATTTTTTTATTTTAATTTTAAATATTGTATCTGTTATTTAAGTTTGTGGTTTAATAAAGACTTGTTATTTTAAGTACTAATAGTAGTTTTCCCCTAATGTTTCATCTACAATTTATGCTAGGCTGCGTTATAGTGCGCAAAAACTGTTGCTGACTATGTCAACCGTTCAACCAGTGCCCGTTTGACAATGAAGGTGAACGCCGTGGCTCGTCGTCGGACACTCGCCTTGATAATGCCGAAATTGTATCGGTGAAACGGTTGGCATAATAGTCAACAACAACACGTGAATGTTAAAGCCGCATGTAGTAATAATTAAGACTGTACCTGAGCCTAGAGCATGACCAACTCTTTTTTTTTGGTTTTCGAACGTTCGCTTAAAGAACGCGGTTAAGAGATCAACTTGATTTTTTTTTCATAAAATAGGTATAGAAATATAAAGGTATATCACCTAAATTCAATATTTTTTTCCCTACAAAATATTTCAGTATTAGCTAAAAACACACCAATTTGTTGTTTCGCTGCGTGATCACTAGTATTACGCGTCTAAGAAAAAGAGGCCAAAGAGCCAACATATAATCGCCTCTATGAAAAGCAAATAAAGTCTTTACCATTAGACTTATAGTGCTGGACGGGTAATAAAAAAAGTTGCTAGAGTATGCCATCTTCTTAAGTATGTCAGCCCACGCGAGTTTTAATAATAGTTTTCACCTTTCCTTCTAATTTTCGAAGATAGTTTCCCTGCGATTTGCTTTGGACATAAATAAATTGTGACTACATCCCTTGGTAACTTCTTATTTCCAGCGAACTTCCTATCCCTGGGAAAGTTCTTGGAATAAAAAGTTGTAATATTTAGAAGGTACTATCTGCCCGCGTGAATTTAGGTAATTGACTATGTTGCTAAGGAATGGCGGCTCTAGAGAGTTTGCTCTGTTTAAAAACAAAACCAATAATAGTAAACATTTCATGACTTGTCCTGTGTAGTTTACTGCGGCGACATTCTGCAAAACGATTTAGTTAATCGAAGAAAGTTTTCTTTGTGTCTAATGCTCCTCAAATGAGTTTAATTATCTTAATTAGTCTCGTGAACACATGGCTCACTGTTCCCGCAGAATCTTTGTATAAAATGTACTTACTATTAGAGTGCATTACAAATAAGACATTAATCAGAAATACATTTCATGTAAATAAATATTTTGAAAAAAAAAAGCCTAGGGCCAGGATTGCTCACCATGAAAACCTGTAGGACACCTCTAGCAGACGTATAAACTTAAAATGTACATTGAAATATGTACCTAGTAAAGATGTTTTATCCAGATTATATGTAAGATATGCAACTTTTAAAGATTTTCGTGATCCGTTAATTGTTTGCTAAGTTATAGCTACATATACAAGGTGACTTTTTGATCATCGTCCAAATTCATACTGGAGGCTTGATAAGTGATCAGTATCTTGGATCAATAACAATTTTTGTGAAATTCGTAAAATGCAATTTCGGCTTCCAACAGAAATTCACTTCTAGTCCCAAGTGAATCACTATGGGGAGTCGAAATTTCATTTTATGAATTTCACAAAAATTGTTATTGATCCATGATACTGATTACTTACCAAGCCACCAGTATGAATTTGGACGATGATCAAAAAGTCACCTTATATAGGAGGAAGACATGGATTGATTGAATGGGAGTTTACTTTGTGCACTTTGCAAATATTCGGCTAATCGTTTACGCTCATCCAATTCAAAATTTATACTACTACTCAACTCATGCGCATGCCGATATTATGCGAATACAATGCAATGCAATCTTGAAAATAAGAGGCAATGAAACTTATCGACACCCGTTTCATTTTTCGTGATAAGAACTGATGGGGTGAGCAAAGGCGTAGCCAGGATTTTGTTTAGGGGAAAACGTAAGCTGTAATAATACGCATACTACATACACAAAATAGAATATTTGAATGAATGTTTAATACAATCTCGATATACCGAGATGTCCCACCAATGTTGCAAGATCAATCACGCATTGTTATCAGTGCGAGATCTTGCAAGATTTGCGAGATCAAGCGGCAGCGCATATGACAGTTGCACACTAAGCGAAACTTTACCAATTCGCGGTAGAAAGAGTTAAACAATACTCTGTCGGCCTAGAAACGCTTTACTTGGGCCAAGTTGGGCTTTATGGAGCTCCAACGACGGCACTTGAATCGCTTTGAAAATTTTGCTGGCTTGACAAGACAATAACTGCATGATGCCTACAAACATGGAATTAGAAGGAACCTTTTTGTCTGCAGATGAGGTAGCCTTTAGGCTAAATAAGCTGAAAACAGACGCTATCTTTAAATATAATCATATACTCTACTCTACTGGTCACACTAGACAAATTTTCCAAAGAAATGGAACCGAGCAAATAAAAAAAACAAATGCCCATAAAACATTGAATTTATTTTTTCATTTATGCTGGTATGTTTCATGGGAAAGTGTTTCAGTATGATGGGTAGAATAATATAATTAACTATTATAAATGTTTAAACACATTTCTTTAATTGGATTGATGTCTTGTTTTGATTTTTTTGTTAACCAGTAGTTGATACAAAATTTTTTCGAAATATTTTTTAATAGTTTAAGATCTCGCTAATACCGAGATTGACATTCAGCTGCAAGATTGCATTCGCTTGCAACCGAAGAGTACCTAAATAAAATAATTTCATATGAGCAATTATACTCGTATGACATTATTTTATTTACTCTTTGGTTCGAAAGCCCGAGCACTTGCTAGGAGGGGCTGCCCTCCTTGCCCGTACTTGGCTACACCCATTGGTGAGGGTGCCAAAACTCTGAGAACGCTTCGTTTCCTAAACTCTTATAACGTAAACTTGTAACTTAAGTTATCTGAATGTCTGTACTTGTTAATTATTAGACGTTACATGTAATAAATATAAAGATACCATAGTATTATAATTAAACATTAATGTAAATAACTAATCATACGTATTTTTATTTTCAAGTACCAAAATTTCTTAGTCACGCTTTAGTTATTTTATTTTATTTATTTATTTATTTACACACATACAGTTGCACAAACATATTTCAAATATACACCACTTAAACCCTTAGGGGTTTGTTTGCGGTGCTATTACAATCTACCACATAAGTAAATTGATTAGTCTAAGTTAATACATAGTTATGTTTTATGTTAAATTAAATGTTCATAATATGATTTTATCTTAGCGGGTAGGTTTTAAAAGAAAAATTACATTTTGATTTCCACTACAAATCCACAAACATATCCGTGGCATCACGATGTTCCATAATGCTTTAATATTAGGGCGCATTATTGATTGTGATGAATCCACCGACAAGTTTGTAGTCTTCTTACAAAGGAAGGTGCAAAATCAAATACAATAGGAGCGTCAATTGTAACCGAAACAAGTTATTTTATGTTTGATGAATGATCTACAGGCTGTTTGTTACCTTGTAAGCTTGAGAAAAGGTAAACTTTTAATTTTGACTTCAGGTTTTTGTGCGTGATTTCTTGTCTCAAGTCAATTGGAATTGTGTTTATTAATTTGGCAATAAGTCGTGCGGTAGTACGATCACCATAATAATTAGTGGCCTTAGTTATATACAGGTGCTTTTTTGCCATTCGTCTGGTGTAAATTTTATGAGAAACTGGCTGTTGTATCTCTGAGTTGAAGTAATGATCTCGAAGTAAAAGATATTTAAATTTTAAGTTAACTGGTAAAACTCCACAGTGCTTAAATAAGTGATCAGAATTGTCTTTAAACTGTTTTTTTATTTTTGGACCTACGATGGTTTTTAAAATTCTAGTTTGAAGATATAGAAGTGAATCTATGTATGATTTAAAAGTGCGGCCGTAGCTGCTGAGTCCATAGTCGATAATGGGTTCAACGAGGGATTTATACAGCGTCATTAGGGTTGGGAACGGGATTTTGTTTCTGATGATGTATATCTTAGCGAGAATAGCGCGAAGTCTGTTGTTTACCCCGTCTATGTGAGCTCCCCAGTTTAGGTGCTTATCAATCACTAAGCCCAAATATTTATGTTTGTCGACTAGCTCTATAGACTCGCATGCACAGTTTTTGAAAGTATTATGCAAGCAGGAATGGTCGTGAGCTTTTAGTTCGGTGTTTAGGTCTTTTTTTATGTAAGGAGAGCGTATGTGCACCATTTTAGTTTTTTGCGTGTTCAAGACAAGGCCTGCGTCGTGGCACCATTTGCATAAATTGTCAAAGTCGTTTTGTAGATTGGACAGTCCTCTTGCCATGTTCTCATCGGTAGATATGAGGCAAGTATCATCCGCAAATTGATAGACCTGACAGTTTTTGACAACATTTACTAAATCATTAACGTAGATTAAGAAGTGCAGTGGTCCAATGACTGAGCCCTGTGCTGTACCATATGTGGCTTCGCTTTTGTTACTGAGAGTTTTTTTGATTTTGACATAATTTGCGCGATTTGTAACATAACTCTCACACCATTTAAGTAAAGGGCCTCTTATTCCGCTGGACTCAATCTTATTTATCAATTTCTTATGATTTAATACATCGAATGCCTTAGAGAAATCGATAAATAAAGCTAAAACGTGCTTTTTTTCGTTAAGGTTTTTGTTAATTGTATCGGTAAAATCGGATAGTAACTGAGTACAACTTTTTTTTGGTTGAAAGCCATATTGTAGTTTGGTTAGTACACTGTGTTGATTATAAAAGGCCTGTATTTGTTTGCATACTGCCTTTTCCACGATTTTATCTACGCAAGAAAGTATCGTTATGGGTCTATAATGTCCTACATCGTCGTGCTTTCCGTTTTTGTAGATTGGTCGTATACAACCTTCTTTAAGACCATCGGGATAATGGCCTAATTTTATGCTGGTATTAATAAGTCTGGCGATGGCTATAGAAATCTTATTTGATATGCTTACAACATCTAGGGGTTTAATGTGATCAATGCCAGCCGATTTTTTTGTGCTAAAGGCTTTAATGGTTTTGTTAATTTCGTTAGGGGTTACCTCTCGGAAGCGTAAACTGACATCAATATCATTTCTGTATGATTTCTCTTCGAGTATTGGGGTGTTACACTTTGGTAATATATTACGTACGTTTGCCTCAAATTCAACAGAAAATTTGTTTGCAATTTCTTGTTCCGTAAGTAGTTTTGAAGAAAAAGCTTTGAGTATTGTTTCATCTAGTGATAGTTTTATGCGCCCTGTTATTTTATTTAATAATTCCCATAATTTCCGTGAATTACCATAATTACTTTTAAATTCTGTTTTATAATATTTATTTCTTTTGTATTCTAACTGATTGTGGACTTTGTTTCTTATTTTGTTATATTCTAGTCTTAAAATTTTGTTTTTGCTATCTTTACGTAGTTGTTGATATAGTTTGTTTTTATGTTCGCAAAGTTTATTTATACTTTTGTCTATCCAAGGCTCACCACAACGATTTTTGCGATGTGATTTCTTTGTAAAAGTTGAAGAAGCTTTTTTGTAAGCAGAGGTAAAATTATTCTTCATAAAATTATAAATGTCATCAGGACTATTCATATCTTTAGTTAACATCCAATCGACCTTTGACAATTCGTCATACACTATTTTCTGATTAATTTTGTGCATTATTTTAGGAACAACCTGTACATGAGCATGATTAAGACAGGTAATCGTTGTCATTCTATGATCCGCCAGTACTGTGTCAATCGCTC
This sequence comes from Ypsolopha sequella, assembly GCA_934047225.1. Classification (NCBI taxonomy): domain Eukaryota; kingdom Metazoa; phylum Arthropoda; class Insecta; order Lepidoptera; family Ypsolophidae; genus Ypsolopha; species Ypsolopha sequella. The sequence continues at coordinate 20,693,657 of OW203996.1, forward strand.
CCGCGTACGGTTCTAATGAGTGGAGGCGTCCAAAAATATGATCCAAACAAGATTTCGTTATCTTTCCATCTCTTTCCTCTATTCTCGTATAGTCGGAGACTCCACTCGCTAGACCGCACCCGTGTAGCGTTGAAAGATAGAAATCTGTAACAGAGTTAGACGACTTTAGGTCAATATTCATGTCGCCGAGTAGTATGAGATTTTCAAAATCGCTAAGTTTGCTTAACATCGTTTTAAGTTCGTTAATGAAGCAGTGTTTATTTTTAATAGGTGGTTTATACAATGCACACAGTGTTATTGGGATATTATCGGGCGTGATAATTGTTCCGATCAGGTTTTCAAATGAATAACTTTTGTTTAGTTGCTGTGTAAATTTGAGTGGATGGATTGTGTAAATAATGATGCCTCCACCTTTTTGGTTTTTCCGTAGTTCTGTGTGCATTGTGTAACCAGTGAGATTAAATAATCTAGAGATATTCTCCAATATATTTGCTTCGGTTACAATGATGACATGGATTGGGTTCTGAGAAGTTGACACAGTTACATACAGATTGCACCGACGCGTGCCAATTTGAAGTGCTCCAAATTAGATAACAAAAGGCAAACATTATGAGCCCCATTGTTAAGTTTCAAGTGGAATCGGGCCATGGTATTTGAAATGTACTATACATGGTTTAGGAAATCTAATTAGCGCTAATTTGGATTAACTTTGGATGACAATTCAACAATAGAGAAAAGTACCGGTAAGTCACGACTCACGGTCACGGCTATCTTTAAACTGTGAACAATAGATGTTGAGACTTCTAATTGTTTAGAATTAACTAAGAGAACTGTAAGAAAAAGGCCCTGATTTTTACCCAACATTTTTATTAACAACTACTCACATAACCATAGGGTTACATTCATCAGCCCAAATTATATTTCCTGAACTATCATTGAATTAAAAGTGAAAATGTTCATCAATTTTAGTACTATCGAAGTCCATTCGGACCATGCAGTAATTTTAATTATAGAGGAAATAAATATTTTTTCTTGAATTTTCTTCACGTCCTGGTGACTTTGCTTTTTGTTTGATTTTATTACTTACAATAATACCACTTAATTATACCTATGTTGTACGTTACAAAGTGCATCATGTAATTACCTCCGCCACCGCAACCGTGCCTCCTGTAGAGGTATTTTTTTATTTACCTATTTGTTGCAGAATTGCTACTCTCGTGACATTATTTTATTTTTTACATCGAAAACGACTTTTGCCTCACCACGTGCTCTCACTCTGACGCCGATATGTACGCAACGAGGTTGCACGGAAAAAAATCAGCCTTTATATTAGTCCTTATATAGTTGTATTAAGATTGAAATTCCGCTAATACAAAGGACTACTTTATAGTGTTCACATCTCTTCTTTTTACTATATAAAATGCGTCGGTCTGTAATCTGTATGTTCGTCTGTAACTTTTATTTTGATGCGGCAAACGGTCTACAGGTTCTTTTTTTATGGTAGTTAGATGTATACAACATTCAAAACAATCTGCACACAAATAGTAGTTTATGCTACAAGGGCGCAAAGGAATAAATTACGAGGACGATTTAAAACACGAGCGTAGCGAGTGTTTTAAACGTAACCGAGTAATTTATTGCTCTTACGCCCGTGTATCATACTACGTTTTTCAATGCATAGTGTGAGGAAATAAAACAAATATAATTTTGTGAACTTTAAATTGTAATTGGCTCAAAAGGACTAGGTATCCAGAGCCGTTAAACAGTGGAAAAAAAGTATAGCATCTATGGTACACAGGAAAGGCTGCAGGTTAGCCAACCATTGCAAATAAATAAAAAAATATATATAATAAAGCCCTAGGGCAAAATAATCGACTTTCTGTTCGGTTTTGATGCATAAAAAGTGGACCTTTACGAGCATATGCATTGAAAAAAAATACATATATATTAAGTACGAACTACGAATAGGACTCGTGCCCTGGGCGCTTCTGTACTATACCGTTTAAAACACATACATACTTATTCCACGTGCAATTATAGAGAACCAACTTTTTCATATTATTTATGACTTTCGAATTTAATTGTATTTAATCTTTAATTTTAATTTGGACATTTCGCGTTTATTTTTACTTATCAATATTTGTATCAAAACGAAAATATCCATGTACAGTGGAGACCACATCAAGCTATACACTTGCAGTATGACAATAGCCCCTATAGAGCAGAACATATAAGATAGGTGCAAAGTCTAATGTGTCTTACTTGATGCGGTCTCCACTGTACCTTCATTTACTTTTAATTTTATTTTGACATTTATCTACCCTAAGACTTAGCTATACTTTAATGTTAACTATTCCAATCAGCCCGACGATGTCAAATAGACGAAACTAGTCGCAATAATTAAAGAAATAAAATAGTGGAACTCGTACAAGAAGACTTTGATTAGTGTTAGAATGAAGTTCCATCAAGGAGTCACACCTTACAGTATAAATTAAATTAGAACCAACTTGACTTGACACTCACATTCTAAAAAACTTTAAAGGTCTAATTTTGTTGGTCTTTAATATTTTTTTACGGCGCTGTGATTAAAAGAAGCCAAACAGAAATTTAACTAAAAATGAAGCCGAAGGCAAATATGCCATAGGAGCAGGCGGAGTCACGAGTAAAGGCTAGCTGGCGTATAAAAACCACTGCATCATTCAGGTCTAGTTGGACGGTGACCGACCTTAATCCATCGTAGTCGGTCGCGTTGTCTATCTGTGGATGGACAAGCTCTAGGTAGGCAAAGTTTTCAGTGAAAAAAAGTTTCAGTTACATTTTGAAATCGGGAAAGTTGTTTGTGACGTGAATTATTGTAAATATCTGTCTATCACTTAAACTTACACGTAAACGTTTGTTTATACAAGATGAATTTTTAGTCATCGTCCAAATTCTTACTGGAGGCCTGATAAGGATCATTATCACGGATCAATAGCAATTTTTGTGAAGTTCGTGAAATCAAATTAATCCATGATAGTGATCACTACCAAGCCTCCAATATGAATTTGGACGATGACAAAAATCACCTTTACAGCAGCGGTCGTTCAGTCGGTAGGATCCAGGTTCGAATCCAGCCGCTCGAACATGTACCAATGAGCTTTTCGGAATTCATAGTATTTCTATACTTGCTGAGAGCGAAGGTAATCCGGAACCTAAAAAGCGTGTCTTTGTGCCCGAAGTATCTCGTTGGGACGTAAAATCGTCGCTGAAATTTGGGTGTACGAGTGACAGTCCACACTCGGGAACACCACAAATAGTCGTTTATAAACTCACACTGAGTCGAGTTTCTTACCCGGGTCGCAACACTAACCCCAACTCGTGTCTCAACACCGACCGTTCAAAAATGTCGCTACACTGGTGTCGACTTTTTCAACATCAAATCTGAGAAGGGTTCGCAAGATTCGAATAGGCTCCAAACCTCACTTGACATATTTACGTTATACGTTTATATTTTACGTTAAGAAGCTACCATAATATCATTAAAAATATGTTTATGCAGGTAGTAAACTATTGGTGTACATTGCTTTTAGCTACAAATTTTTTTCTGGCCGTTATAATTATTTCTTAAGGCGTATGACCACGCTAAATAAGCAACTCGATGTGTGTCGGTACAAATATCAACGGAAACGACATTGAAATAATGTTCATTTTAGCGTGCCTTGAAAAGTGGCTGTTACGACAACCACTGCGTCTCCGGCTAGCGCAAGATAGGAGAAAATAATACTTTTCACATGGACGCCATGAACGAAAAAAAAATTTTGAACTTAAGTTTGTTAGATCTAAAAATTAAAATAATATTTAATAATAATAATTAAAATCGCTTTAGGCGTTTGGAAGGAGTAAGAGAATTCTTGTGTTAATCATGTGAAACTTTCGATAACTTTCGATTTTTTTTTGTCAAAACTTACAATAGAAAAACAGTTTATGAAACTTAAAATTTATTTCGGACTCTATAATGCCTAACATATATTTTTATGAAAGTTTTTGGACCACCCGTGTGGGAGGAGTAGGCCTTGAATTGCAGTTGGCGTACCCTTTATTACAAATTCGAAAATCGACTCCTAAGCGACGCGACTTTGAAAAAAAAATCAAGATGGCGGATTCTACGCCAGCCTCTAAAAAAAATGTTCCAACTTTTTTCTAATCTTATCTCAATTTGCAAGGCGGTTTGTTTACGTATCGGGAACTAATCCCTAAACACCCAGGACTTACTTTACTTGCACTTAGTTCATGTTACTTGTTTCTAAGTAGAATCGCTTATCTAATTGTAACCAATTGCTATCCCGGACCTACGACAACCCAACTAGGTTCGCTATGGATGATTGTATATCATCTCCAAAGGACTGCTACTGTCGTGTATCTGCAAATATAACGTTTCTCTTGTCTAAACCCTCATTCTAGGCAATAATGGCGTTATTTGTTTGCTCAGATGCCATCCTTATGTGGTGAAGTATACAAATTGATCCTACTCGTAAGTGGATGATAGTCGAGATACCTCCAGTTCTTCAATGGGTTAAAAATAAACCAAAAAAATTATTAAAATAGAATTACTTGCAGACTGGGCCTTAACTGTATGCCCAGTATAAACATTCGATAACATGAAGAAAACGAAACTTGGACATTTTTATTTATACGAGGGAGGCTGAAAAGTAATCTACCTAACTATGAAAGAAAAGACGTAACTGGATAGTTTATTTTAATTTTTCTATATAGTCCCCTGCTAATAAAATGCACTTATTACATGACTTATTACATTTTTCAAATAAGCCATTAAAAAAAAAATCGGTTTGTCGTCAAAATAGTCAGAAACCGCTGCCTTCATTTCGTCATCGGTCATAAACCTTCGTCCCCTGAGGTCTTTCTTGAGAAGTCTAAACAGAAAATAGTCACAGTCGGCTAGATCTGGACTATAAGGGGGGTGGTCAATAGTTTCGAAGCCATTGTCTTTAATTGCTACTTTTGTTGTGCGTGCGGTATGCACTGGTGCGTTATCGTGCAAAATCAGAATTCCTTTGCTTAGTTTACCTCGCCGTTTTTTTTTTTATTGTCTCTCTTAGTTGATATAATAAGTTTGAGTAATAATCAGCATTCATTGTAGTTTTCTTCGGTAAATAATCTATGAGCAAAATCCCTTCTGTGTCCCAAAAGATTGTAGCCACAAGTTTACCGGCCGATGGACAGACCTTGAATTTCCGAGGCGGCTTCTCATCCTTAAATTTCCACTGTAACGACACTTGCTTACTTTCCGGGTCCCATTGTCGAATCCAAGTCTCATCACATGTTACAATTCTAGAAATTATTTCTTCCTCTTTCCCTCGACTCATGTCCAAAAACTCTTCGCAACATTTGACACGCCTCTCCATGTCAAATGCAGTCAACATTCTAGGGACCCAACGTGCACTAACCTTGGACATGTTCAAATGCTCATGAATTATTTCATTGACTCGCTCTTTTCTGACGCCCACATCTCTAGCTATCTCCCACTGCTTCACTCGTCGGACCTCTAATATAATTTTTTTCACCCTGGCTACATTTTCATCGGTGACGGCCGAAACTGGTCTTCCGCTACGAGGATCATCTTCGAGGCTCTCACGACCTAATTTAAACTGCCTTGACCAAAACTTTATAACAAATTCGGAAGAACACGAACTGCCAAACACACGTAACATACACTGTCTGATCTCCGAAGGCGTATTCCCTTCTTTAGTCAAAAACTTAATCACCGCACGCTGCTAGATTTTATCCATTTTCACTTTTTCTACCGACATGTTCGAAACAATTGTAGGAGACAAATAAACGTGATGCAATAAACAAATGAATGTAATACATTTTGAAAATAGAATAACATACGAATATAAATCCATACCAGCCAGCATTATTTTTGTATATAATTCTGACCAAGGAGATTACATACTTTTCTTTTTTTAATTGTTCATTTCTTTTTTAAAAGGCGTCATTATTGTCAAAAGCGACACATAGGAGAGCGTGCGAGTTTGAAACTAAGTTTGTGGTGATTAACACCAGTTTCGCTTGAAGGAAAATTACGTGCTTAATTTGAGGACGAGCAGGTCAAGGCGAAACGCTTGTCATAAATACAGGTTCCGTACTTGACCACGTGAATCACATGAATGTACAACCAGTTATGTGCTAATTACATTATCAGCGTTATAAATCTTGGTTTAAACAAAACTGACGTGTGCACATAAAAAGTGGACAGTTCGGTTTGAAGAGCCTATATTTTTGGCGGCATTCTCATCCTTTTTGCCTACGCAGTAAGCTTCAAATTGACACTTTATACTACACCTACTGTAACATACATTTTGTTTCTACCCATGGACTTCCAAGCGTGGATCGCGAGGTCGAGACTGAATTTTATTATTTCGCAGTACATTGCCAATGAACACGCTTGTAATTTAATACTTTTTATTTAAATAGATTATAATAAAATCAATTAAAATGTGTGACAAAGATCTTTTGAAAGACAAATCGGTGGGACGAGGTGCTGAACGGACAAATAGTGCAAGAAAAACCGGAAGACACGTGTTCGTCCATGTTCCGGAAAATAGAAGGAAAAGGTGCGTATCTTAAGACTGTACCTGAGCCTAGAGCATGACCAGCTCCAGGCTATCTAGGATTCGTTTGAAGAAATTCGGAATCTCCTTGTATTGAAAAAAATATATTTGGTTTATTAATCTTTTCTCTAGGGATCTTACGTATAAACAATGTACCAAGATTTATACTTTTGTCAAAAAAAAATGTTGTGCATCCTCTTTTTTTTGTTTTCAAACGTTCGCTTCAAGAACGCGGTTAAGAGATCAACTTGATTTTTTTTTCATAAAATAGATCATAGAAATATGAAGGTATATCACCTAAATTCAATATTTTTTTCCCTAAAAAATATTTCAGTATTAGCTAAAAACACACCAATTTGTTGTTTCGCTGCGTGATCACTATTATTACGCGTCCAAGAAAAAGAGGCCAAAGAGCCAACATATAATCGCCTCTATGAAAAGCAAATAAAGTCTTTGCCATTAGACTTATTGTGCTGGACGGATAATAAAAAAAGTTGCTAGGGTATGCCATCCTCTTCAATAAGGTCAACAGCAGGTAATTCACGGTTCATAATTACTACACGGTTAATACACAGGCACATACTCTCCCTCACACATAAACACACCCTCTCTCACACACATAAACACAAATACACATATTTTCAATCTTTTACATTTTTGTATGTTTTTTGCTTTGTTCTGGTAGCCTCTCTATTAGATCTATAGTTTTATTTGTTGAACTATTTGAATATGTCACTATAACATAACAGGGTCTCACTGTAACCTTTGTATCGATTAATGGTTTAATGAATAAAGTTTCCAGTAGGTATTCGTAAAAAAAAAAGAAAATACTCAACTCAATAAGCCCTCAGCTAAGAACATCAATGGCCCTCAGCTATATTGAGTATATATTGAGTACTGTCCGACCAAAACCCAGTTTCCGACCAAAACCGAATTCGAATTTCGGTTCTCATGCCAGTTTCAGCTGAAACAAATCACTCCCAAGTAGCGTTACCATCATTAAAAATCAACAAGCCGAACTTACCCATTAAAAAGCCGGACATTTGGGTTCCAAGGACAACATTTTTTCAAGAAAATTTTAATTAGTACTGAAACTGATCATCATTTTTTTTTTTTTTGAAGAAACCTCTTTTAGGAGATCAATTCCCTTAGTAATTTTCTCGGGTAATACAGAATATGTAGATAGTATCTCGTCTCGCTCGCTCGTTTCTGACTGAAGTGACTGAACGACAGATATAAAAAGCCTAACAAAAGCCGGACGGGCCAGACGCAGTTAAATTTGGCCGGACAAGAGGTTAAAAAGCCTTACAATGTCCGGCTGTATCCGGACGGATGGCAACGCTACTCCCAAGGGATGCGAAAATACTAGTTTTTTATATACAGTCCCTTACAGTTCAAGTTACCTTTTTGATGCCGATATAAGATCGGCCAATAGGTAACCTGACATGCTGGCGACTGTACATACATAGAGTGATTTCTTCGCTTTATGCTGACGTTCGCGGAATACCGACCTAGAATACCTAGCCGTATCATACATAACCCTAATGTTTTTTATTTAGTTTATATTATAGTATATATTTATATATACCTATAAAAAACACTTAATTATAATTCATTCCAAATATATTTCGACTTCTTGTCGGCATCAATTAAACATCAGTAGCTTAGCGCAAAGTGCATAACTTAACTTTGTTTTTCTTGTTTAGAACTTTAAAATTAAAAAGCATTTTGTTCCGTGCTATTTGACGCCAATAGTTCAGTATTAGTAAAGTTAATAAAGCAAGAGTTTGAAATTGTATACACAATTAGTCATGATCTTCTCAAAACCAACTTAAAATGCAGTTTTCACTTTGTTTGGACCTGATTATGACTAATTTTAGAAACTCACATGTTTGGGCTAAGCATGCTATATCAAACTATTCGAGTAAGTAAGTAAATTGTTTATTCGTAAGAATTTGTGTTTACAATATAGTTGTTATTACAATGGCGTACAAATATTTATTACAAATGTTAAATCTTGTCAATCTATTAAATTAAAATAATAAAACAAAAAATACACATATTTACACACAAAGTAACTTTTATAAACAATTAAATCACATAATTTGAATATAGTATATATAAGGTATTTCAATTTAAATGGAACGTAATTTAGGAGGTGATTCAGTATCGTTAATACATCACATTCCACTGCAAAGTACTTTTTCTTTAATTGTCCAAACAAACTGAGTCTGCTGATCGGACCACTTTGTACTGAGAAGTGAAAAAAAAGTTCGCGCAAAAAAGTGCTTTGCAATGGAATGTGGTGTAATCACCTCCTAAATTACTTTCTTTTTAAATTGAAAGACCTTGTATAATAATAATGTGTAGCCATGGTGACATCTTAATCTAAATATTCATTAATTGTATACCTAACAACAGTTCTTTAATAAAAAAAAAAACTTAAGTTTGTGTTTAAATTGAGTCAAAGGTAATATTTGTATGTCTTTTGGTAATTTATTAAATATATTTATACTCATATACATAACATTCTTATGAAATAGGATCTGGGTAAATAAAGCTTATTAAAATGTCTAGTGCATCTGTAGTTACGTAGTTAGGCATATCTCCCCTTGTTTTAAATAAATTAGGACATTTTTTTAAAATATATACCTACACATTTATTGAATGTAAAGGCACGGCAATGGTAGTATACGGAGTTTTTGAAATAGTGGCTTACACGAGTCTCTGAATCCTGCATTGCAAAGTATCCTTATTATATACAACGTTTTGGCTGCAGAGTTACCCCATATCATGATCATGTCCGTGATATGCATACATCGCAGCCTCTTTCGAGACAACCTGTCTGGTCCTTTTTATGGCGTACCTAAATTTGTCTATCCTTTTACATACATAAGCGATATGTTCTTTCCAGCTACAGTGTTTATCAATATAAATAAATATCAAGGAAAACCGTAAATTCAAGAAATTTATTTTCAAATTTAACTCTGTAGTTATGAAACTGAATAACTAAGTTTCGTTTTACTTTTATTAATTTTTAAGTTATTTGCTTGTTTTGCTTTGTTTATATCTTCTTGGAATGTGTTTATGTTATGACACTGTATTGCGAGGGTTGTGTCATTAACAAAAAGAACGCTATGATGACAAATGTAAACGAAGCGCATCGCTGCCAATGTGGCACAAGTTTCGACCAACTATGTAGGCCACCACCAAAGATTTAAAAAAGGAAAGATATGCTCTTACCGTACTATGACAGCACCAAAACGTTTCCACCTTTAAATGGGTGATGCTCACACGTTCGGAATTAGTGCTCATCTGAACACAGTGATGGTTGGACGCCTTAAGTGCACTTAAAGTTAATCATTTTAACAACTTTAGTAGTCTGATCAGTTTGCCGCAGGTAGACATAAGTGTGCGCGCGTCGGCATTATGTTAACGCACACATTCAAAAACAATGCAATAGATTTTAAGAGCCAGGGCTCACCTAAACTTTTGAAATCTTTGGCCACCACGGTCTATCGTGTTGTCGAAACGCCGGCTAACCCGCCATGCAAACATCAACGATGTTATCCGAAGGGCCCTTGCCTGCTGCCACCGTCAACCTTGTTAGATCCAAAAGGTATCTCACGTGACGATGGCAAGAGGCCCGACGGAATGGCACGGGGGTCGGAGAAACGGGCGGTCGCTGGTGTAGGACGCTACGTTCTATTACTTTACTCTTTCATGTTTAATACCATTAGACTAGCAGTTCCCATACATCATTTTGTAGCCACAAAAGGGTGTAAAATTCTAACGAAATCTAGATGGCGTTGCTAAATCCTCTAATGAACACGATGCTAAAAAAGACCGGTTGGTAACGCTAGCAGCACAGCGATGTCACGTAACATAAAAATAATTCCTACTTCCATAATAGATGGCGCTGAAATATTCACTGTTAGTGTTGTCAACTTAGCGCCATCTAGTTTTTCTAAGCAAAACTATTAAAGCCACATATTTACTTGGTAACCATAAGAGTTTACTTGCAGCCAATTAAACAAATTATGCTCATTTGCAACACTTGGCGACACCTGTAAGCCTTGATGTATGGCAGTTGTCGGTCTTACGTCGTAATAGTCTATGGTAATACGCTCGCACCGTCCCACTTCCTAGCGACCGCAGCAAAGGCAGGCGCGGCGGCAGCAACGGCAGAATCGGCTAAGCGGCGCGGCTCAGGTATTGTATGTAGCCCTGGGAGCGAGCTACATATTAGCGCCGTTAGGTGTCGAAACCATAGAGCCTTCTAAAGCCGTGAGGGCCAGAGGCGCGTCGACTGTTTCACGAAATATCGTCGCGCTTGCGCCCGTAGCACAGTGTTTAATACGAGCGACGCGACTTAGTTAAATCACAAGTGCGAGGAGCGTGACATACTGTTTTATCGCAAAAACATCGTATCACGCTTCTCGAACCTGTGATTCAACTTAGTTGCGGTACTACGGGGCCTGGTCGATGACGCCTCGGGTAACCCAAGGGCTAGCGCGTATAACCCAATTTTTTTAACTGTGCACTTGCGAGCTTTTATAATCCTTATAATATGCGGGCTGTGAATTCAATACAAATTTTGAGAGTTCGAAGTGCGCAGTAAAAAAAATTTGGTTATACCTTGTATAACGCCTAAGCTTAGCCATCCATCCATCGGGTTATTCCCAGGACTCCAAAATCCATTGTCCTCAAAAAAAAAAAAATCATACAGAGATTCCCATGACTACAAAAATTTATTTGTAGAAAATATTCATTTCTCACCGGCTCCAAAAGCTATAATGTACAGTCACATTGTACATAAATAACAAATTCAAGTAGAAGCATATAAATATACTACAGTGCACTACGAAGCGTTTCTTGAGGAAAAACGTAATGAGGGCGCCAATTACGACAAAGTAAACTGATGCACCGTCTTAAAATATATAAAAGCGTAGATGGATAAATAATTAAAAAATTTGGTGATTTGATATACTCTATATTAAAATATTTATAAAAGAATCACAGCTAAACACAGTTTTTATTGTTAAGAAGGACATGTTTTATCACAGTTAATCAGCCTTAAAATAGTAAATTACTTATTACAATTTTAAAAATTAAACGCTTTTCAAAAATTTTAAACAGAACGCTATAAGCGTTTCACTGACATGTGTCTAGCTTTTAGTAAAAATATGTGTTCGTCCTGTTCTGCATATATGTACAGTTAATCTTTTGGAGCTGACGAGAATAAAATTATGATAATAATAAATATTAACTTGAATTTTTGAAGCTGGGAAGAAATTTTTGGAGCTCTGGGAATAACCCCATCCATCCAACCAGTGGGTCTACCGCGTAATTCTCATTTTCATCAACATCAACTTGAGATTGAAATTTGACGTGCGTGCGACGACGCCCGCCTAACATGCCATCTCTTTTGCACGCGTTGAATTTCGCATGCATTTGCTTGAAGTTGATACAAATGAGAATTACGCGGTAGAGCCCCAGGTAAAGCTGCCGTTGTCTTGGGCGCCCTCCCATCTGATCTCCCATACATTTTGTGAAACTTTGAATCAAATGAGCGAGCAGAGGATGTAGGCCAATATTTTTAATTTTTTATATTTGAGCTTTTTATAGATCCTTTCAAAATAATTTCACTATTACAGTATGAAATTCGAACAAAGTGGAAAATCCCATACATCCTAATAATATACAGTGACATTAAAGAGAGATAATATAAAATAAATAAAAAGACATGCATGTCTGATTAATTATTTATTTAGATTATTTAAACATGGCTGTATTCGCCAAGGCTCAAGCAGCTAAATATCTCGGGTAATATGACTCGTTTTATGCACTCGTATAGCAATCTACTATTGTCATAGTTCTGTGACTATTGTTTATTAAGATTATGTCAATAAAAGATTACCTAATAAAGAGAAGATGTTATAATAATAAGATTTTTTAAGAAGCGTAAAGATTGTCAATAAAGTCTAGAAATAAATAGGGGCGCCACTTTCTTTGCCAAAACAGAATTAATATGGCAACACTTGAGATTTTTTGTATGGGGAAATCAGGTATTACCAGTAAAAACAAATTTAGTTCCATTTCATGACTTTTTAGACAAGCTGTAACTATAGTAGGCACTTTTGTTTGGTTTCAAACACAAAAACAGGGAAATATTGAAATTTGCAAAAACATAATTGTTTCAAGTGCGATTTACTTTACAGTTTACAAGTAGAACAATTTACCTAAACGGATAGCTATATTATACCGAATATAACTTTATAGAATTATTTTTATAAATTGCGTTTCAAATATAAATGAGATTGTTTGCTAGCTAATCTAAAGTGTCAAATATTTTTTTACCTATCTTGTAGCCCGTTAAACCAAGGACGGAGGGGATTTTTTTGTTTTTTTGTTTCTTAGTACAACTTCACAAAGTGCTGGCATATAAGTGTATGTACTTTTATACTGATCTGCACTCGTAGCATAGTGTTTAATCGCGCGCGACGCAACTTAGTTGAATCACGAGGAGCGTGACACGATGTTTTGCAGTCACGCTCCTTGCACTTGTGATTCAACTAGTGGCGTCGCGCGCGATTAAACACTATGCTACGGGACCTGGCATCATTAGCTCAAGTGTGCTAACATTAAAAACTCTTTACTAATACCGAAAATTCCTTTATCATTATCACATATTTACCAGCCTTGTTTGCACAACAAAATGATGTAATTTTTTGTTCAGCGCCTTTCCAATTGCAGTCAGGCGATTGGTTTAGGCTGTCTGCTAAGTTAGCTTCTCACTAGAAAAATTTTACCTACTTGGTCCCGAAGTCTGAAGTTTAACGAGTTGTATTATGACGCTGTAACTAATAGAAGCTTTATTTTAATTTTAGTATATATCCACCATACTCGTACTCGAGAGACTACCGACTTCACAAGTGCCTTAAAAATCGAAAGCGCCTGGAAAAATTTTGTTAGCAAAACATTTTCATGCATGTTAGACAAAATAAAATTGTCAGGTACCTTACAACCTTACAACCAAATTGTGTACAACTAGCGACATCTCAACCATGGAATTGGAAATGCTACATATCCATGCCGGCTGGCCTCGGCTGCCGTACTTCACAGCTGTTCGTATCGATTCTATGCGGGTAGTGAAACTGTACAAAACTGACAGCTGCACAACTTCATAAATACAGCCTGTGAAACGAAAATTGATAGTACATGCTCTGAAATACTGAAGATATGTGAAGGTGACGCAAAATAACTTGTATTTTGTTTCCGTGAACAATTTGTGGTAGAAAGTGCCATTAATTTTCATTTATCCAGTGATCTTTTGATTTTTATATTATGAAGTGTTACACAAGACGACTTTTATTTGTTTTGAATTATAAATAGCTGGCAAACTGAAGTCTACAACCATGGTGAATAAACCTTTTCGAGACGGTCTACACAAAAGGAACTTTATAAGCTCGCACGGAGATGAATATCCTATGGATACATTTAATTTAGTGACTCCTTTGAACAGAATATCTAGATTTCATGGAAACATTAGATTCAGTTACTATCCGTATAATAAAAAGTGAGTTTACAAAAAAAACCAGTATAGAGTGATAAAAATGTTTTTAGTTAGATTCAAAACACGAAGTATATTACTTTTGGTTTAAGAAACACTTCCTCGATAGCAAAGAAAAACAAAAAAACCGGTCTAGTGCGTGTCAGACTCGCGTACCTTGGGTTCCGTTTTGTTGATGATAAATTTAATTTAGATATTTTTTTTTCGTGAATTTCTAAACCGCCATGATTTTTTTCATATTTTTCGGTCCACCGGTTTTGGAGATAGGTACATTTTTTTAAGGATTTCTCGAAATATATGCAATTATATAATATTATGCAAGCTATATATTTTACAATCAGCTTTTTAATACCTGCAATTTGATACCCATGTTGTATTTTTAGGATAATATTTTTTATTTTTCTCACTTTTGTTTTAGACATATTTTGAAATTTTTCAAATTTTTTAATTTTTTTTCACACCGTGATATATGGGAAAATTAATTCTATTTTTGTACCAAATGTCATGTCTTTATCTTTAACGGTGCTAAAGTTATGAGGCTGTGACATACGGACGGACGGACAACGGAGTCTCACCACAAAGTTCCTTTTGTACCTTTTAGGTACCTACTATGGAACCCTAAAAACGAAAACATTTTCCGAGCGCCCGCATTCTCCTGAACAAAATGATCTCGAAACTCGCTCATAGATGTCGCTGTTCATATAATTCTTTATTTTGTTTCAGACCAAAATATCGGGTGAAAGTAATCATCGGCTTCCTTATCGTCCTGGTGGTGATATCAGCTCTCGGTGGATATTTTATTGGATCCAGTGAATCCAAAAATAGGCCAAAAGTTGAGCCTCCAGATCCATTCCTCCCACCGCCACCTTCTTGGTCACGACAACGAGTGTTCCAGAAGGCCGCGGTTTGCACCGATGCTCCTCAGTGCTCGGAAATCGGCAAGTGAGTAGAAAACGCAACTTGTGTTATTAATGTATGCCACCAAGAGAGGGCAGCACGTGAGGAAAGATGTTAAATTGCATTCACACAAACAAACAATGTTGCCATACTCAGTGCTAAATAGAGCATTTAACGATAATGTTCATGTTTATTTTTAATAATAAAATAATATGTTTATTGTACAACTCTTGAATTGTTGTGATGAATTATTCAGCGTGAGATGATCTGTCTAATTGATGTTTGTAAAAGAAGCGAAGGAAGTGTGTCAGGATCGTGGAAGATGAAAGTCCGTTGTCCCTGTCTACCAATCGTATTTCTATGATAATTTGCATGCATGCCCTAACGTATAAATGCGTCTATACAGTCATGGGGTCCGTAGTAGTCTGGTAATAATTGTAGTTGTATATTATTTGCCGCTATCTTGCCAAACACAGAAATAAAAAGTATTACATTTATTTTATTTTATAAAAGAAAGTGTCTTGAAATTCCCAAAATTTAAATTCCCAAACGTATTATCTCGTATTTGTTCCTATAATGAGCCCATGTCTGATGTCCTACATTAAGATTTTTATGAAAATCAATTTTGTTTAAAAAGCTAAAAACAGTAGTAAAATTATTATCTCGAAAAATTACGAAGTTATTGGCAATCAAAATGAGCTTGACGGCATGTCTCGTGACGTCATCTGACATAATTTCATACTAAAAGTGATTAATATCGCTATCGCTAAGTTCGGTAATAATACTTGGACGAATAAACCAGTAATAGGAATTTTTCAAAAATTCAAAAAGTTTTGTTCTTTGCTCTAACTAATTAACCAATATAATAAATATACTAATATTGTGGACACGCATTCATTATAAGGAAGGAAAGAAATATTTGTTTATTTATTTACATTAGAACCTTTGCCTACTTACAGTTTTTGACACCAAATCGTAAGCAAAGAGAATTTCATATTACATATTTATAATAAAATGTAAATTCCAATATAATAAGATTAATAAGAAATTATAAATAAATGTAGGACTTAATAATAACAGATAAAAATAAACTAAATGCTTAAACATTTCTTACATATATACAATAAAATTTGGTCTTAACTTTACATAAAAAATTAAAATTTCCGGGTATTTTAAATTCAACAGTGTACACACGTGGAATGTGGAAGCAAAACAAGCATGCTGTGTGTGTACCACACCCGTCCCAAAAAGCATGATATTAAACCCGATTCTGAAGGCTTTAATTTTAGTTTTGGTTCTGTCAAAACTTGAAATTTTCCAAAGTAATTTAGTTTCTAATACTAGCAGTTAAGGACCATTTTGAAATGAAGAAAATTTATTTTTGACAGCACTTAAACTAAAATTAAAGCCTTCAGAATTGGCTGTAGTATCTATATCATAATAAATAATAGGTAGTTGCACCCCCTATCCTGACAATAATCCTGCCGGTGGCGCCCACATCCGTACTACGGCGTAGCAGGTCTACAAAGCGGGAAAAACTATTTAGTTGTAGCGCATGCTACGCGCTCCGTAGCAATTAGAGAATGAACGTACTATGGTACAAGTCTGGAAGCCGGCTACGCTCGCTACGACCGAGCTACGCAGCGGAAGAATTAAAATTGGAACTTGGGATTTTCACCCTAGTTTTGCCTATACCGTCAAAGCATAATATATCTTTTGTATTTTTATCTATATACCTACAGAAACGACTATTTTTATTTTCAAGTATACCTATATACAAAGAGCATGTACTAGAGTATTAAGGTGCTCTTATCCCAGAAGAGTGACTCTGTCTTTTTCTTTACGTGTAAGGAGTAAAGAAAATAACCACACTTTTGTACTTTTTCGTTGTTTTTATCGGTTTTTAAATTGTTTAAAAATAAGGGACATGTTTATTAAAACTCACTTACGTGGTCGACCTAGAAAATTTAAAGAGCAATATTACCAGATATGTTTAGTTAAAAAAGAGTGGAATTATGGAAATGGCATGATTTGAAAGGTCTTATTACATGCTGTGTTCGTGAATTATTTCTATCGAGCAAAGTTGATCTGATTGTGTAACACATGCGTGGAAGACCTAGATAAAGGTTCGAACTATATTGCGTATTTTTTTTCTGAGGTTTTAGACGATATTTGAAAGTTCTATTTGACTTTGAAATTACTGATGTTGGGATAAGAGCGCCTTAAGTATATACTTTTTGACACGTAAAATTTGATTACCGATGCGATTAATCACGCATCACAATATCGATTCCGAAAATGTTATTGTACGTTATGTTGTGCAACAATGAACAATCCGAAACTGACGTAGACTAGCTGGTATCACAAAACGCTTACTCACACAAACAAAGAGCTCGGTTCTAAACAAACAATGTTTTATAATAACTGGGTTGCCGGCGCGACTTCTCAACCAATCACGAGCCAGGGCCCGTTATCGACGCGCTGCGGTCACTGACGTGTCTCCCGCTATAAATACGCGCCTCCCACCAGTGCAGCCAACACTTCATCAAGAGAAACCTAACGTGTCGCACACCGACCCTCGTGTTGAACTCAAAAACCAAATAATTCCAGTCGTAAATATGTCCGAAGCTTTTTTCGACGAGTACGATTACTACAACTTTGATCACGACAAGCACATCTTCTCTGGACACAGCGGCAAACAGCGCTCCAAGAGGGAAGCCAGCGTGCACACCAACCACTTCGACCCGAACGGACATTCTAGAAAGATCGTGACCAAGCTCCAGAACACTGAAAACAACAAGAAGACGACCACAAAGCAATAAATGTGATTCTAAAGGTACAGGATTATCGATAAAGATGGCTTGTAAAAGGACTTCCGATTTTATGCCAAATGAGAAAAGGACGTTATGTCGGATTCCGGAGGAGAGACCGGACTGCTCGTTTTGGAGATCAGCGGAACACCCTCGACGGTTCCTGGTGACTTCGGGGTTCTACTTCGCACACCACAGCTCAAAGCAACGGTGTCGGGTGAGACTTCGATCCATGGTGTGACTGTTGAGACGCCGCTTCGGTGCAATGGTTATATTTTTAAACTTTAACATCGTTCCAATGTCTGATCTCAACTCGAACTGGGCTTGTTGTAAAGCCCGAAATCTGCTGTGTTACTAGATAGTTTATTACGTTATTTGTGTCTGATCTGTTTGTTTGAGAATAGAAAGGTATGCAGAGGACTGTAATATTACTTGTAATTTTAAGTTGAAATAAAAAGTCTAAAATAGTTATTTATTCTGTTGTTTTACTTGGTTCTGCGATGAAGCGGAAACCCGGAAAGGAAACTGGGCACTCGAGGTCGTTGCCAAGCGCATGCTCAATTGCTCATTCATTGCTCATATACAGAGGTCTACCTTGTTTTATCTGACCAGTGTTGCTGTGTAGGTGTCTGTCGGTACACAAGGTGTTTATGTAATGCCGTGTTTATACACAAAAACAACCTTGGACCGTCTGCCGGTGGCTGACCTTGTGGTTATTATCAGAGTCTCCGCTGAGTCGCACTTTGTTGTCGACATTTTGCGTGTTTTCTTTGTTTTGTTCAGTTATTGATTTACAAATATTATACTTTTACAATTACCTAATATTGAACGATGAATTTCACAACAAACAAATAAATTCAATAATTTTCTTGATAAATAAAAGATTTGTTAACGGAGTTGGTGATGATTTTACTAATGATTTCTTGATTGATTTTAACATAACAATATCTGCCAAAAGACGTAAAGGTATAAAATACTATATTATCCTAAAACCTGGCCAAGTTTCGTTTCAATTTATTTATAAGAAAAAGAAAACATACATCTTACTCAATGTCGTCTTGTTAATTTCAAGATATATATGAGATGATTCTATGAGATATATTTATTCACTTTTTCATCGTAAACATGTCTTATGAATAGGTATTATTATTGACAATATTCCTTTCGTTTAGTAGAAGGTGATATAACAATAACACATATGGTTATAATATAAGCACTTAAGGCGCAGTATAAAGCAAAATGTGGTTTTCGGAGATAACTTTATACATACGTATATATTAATTTAGTAGGTACCTAAAAATTTCAAAAAACATATATGTCATCATGTTCAAGGATATTTTAGTGTTCTGCTGGCGGAGCTAAAACGCAATTACGATAACTTTCCTCGATCACAAAAATTGGTCTCGAAACTAAGAAAAAACAACTGGTCTGCCTTTGGTCTGCTTTTTAGGATAGCGCAACGAAATTTTCATAAATGTTTGTTTTACAATCGTTTAATGTTTTGACAGAAAATATTTTTAATTACAAGTCCTAATATAGCCGCAAATTCAAAATAAGTATAGTTTTGCGTGCGCAGCGGTTTAGACATATCAATAACAAAAGCGTTGGTACAGGACGTTAGTTTAGCTTGATACTGGGCCTTAAGTACTTACCTACTTGTATATAAAATGACTTTGATATAAGCAGCATTTCTATTGGAGACGATAAGAAAGAAACGTCCATATTTATTCTTTAGAAATACGAAATGTAATGATTTTAGATCCAATGACTAACATTTTAGGTACTATACAATCGAAGCGCAAAAATTTATAATGCTAAAAAAGTTATTGGCATGTTCAATTTAATCTTTATATGCATTTGGATGTATTATTCAACCAATGATTTGTTCAATTCATTAACATTATATCATTACAATATAGAAACGCAGAAAGAAAAGTAAATCTGAATGTGAGGAGCTCTGAACCTCCAGATTTACTTTTCTTTCTGCGTTTCTATACCGTAATGATATATCTCCTTGCGATGAATAAATCGCCAAGTGTTGAAACATAGAAATTTATTTATATTATAGTTTGATTAATTTTAGGGATAACACATTCTTTTTTGTTACAATTGTCTTGTTTCCAATACATATTATTTCAGTCAGCTACCTCAATTCCCAAGATAAGTTTGAAATCATCCCTGTAAGAAGGTACCTGGTACTAAATTAGAATCACCGATGAATCCAATAAACTCACCAACAAGTCGTCAAAAAAATATTTTAATACAAAAATACAAAAATTATATATTGAATCAAAAAAACATAAAGAAGCACTTATATATCCAATAAAAACAATAGCATGCAATATTATGTTTTCCAATATATAAAGATGTGCTAATTGTATCCTAAAACAATCTGGACAAAGACAGTCCCTATCACCTACACTGACCATTTTCGTGGTATTTTTACATCTGAAGGTGAAATTGTTTATTTCATTTAATTGTAATGTACCTACACATGATATTATTATGTACTATAGT
Source organism: Ypsolopha sequella (assembly GCA_934047225.1). Lineage (NCBI taxonomy): Eukaryota > Metazoa > Arthropoda > Insecta > Lepidoptera > Ypsolophidae > Ypsolopha > Ypsolopha sequella. The sequence continues at coordinate 20,714,065 of OW203996.1, forward strand.
TATAAACTTAAAACATCATCTACTTTTCATCTCATAAATCGACTCCTGTAAGATAGCAATGCGGTGTGAGTGTGTGATTGGTGCGTGTGAGGTTATCAGTTTCTGCACAACAGTGATTGTGTACTAAATGTGTTTTTCAATCATGCAAGTATAAAGTAAGTAGGTAGGTACAATCAGCAATTCAAGCTCCTTACTTGTAAACGATTTTGGCAGCTATGACACCGCAATACGTACTACTAATGTTATACAAATGTCTCAATGCTGACGTCCATTAGTGATAAGAATAGCAAATAATGGTTTTCAATCATGTAAATACAAAGTATGTAGGTACAGTCGTCAGCAGTTCAAGCCATACTAATTAATATAGGTATATATATACTTACTACACATTTATGCTTATTTGATTGACAATAAGAATATTAAAAAATTAGAAATAGGTACATACTTAGGTAATTGATTTATAGAATACCAAATGGGGTAAAATAAAAAAAAGGTAGGGTACCCCTCATTTCCCTGACCATCTTTTGTGCAGTTAGAGGGCGAGGCCGTATACCTACCAGGCGCGTTTGGGAAAAAATTTACAAAACTGTGTTTATTTCGTTGACAGATAAGCCTGGTTACGCGGCATAGGCGTATTTGGGTTTCCAAAAGCGTTCTGATTCAATACGGTTAAGGCGATTATCGAAAAAAATACGGGTGTTTCTTTTCTGTGTATTTCATGAAATACACGGAAAATTTTAATACATTTCTGGTATATGCATTTTGACTATATAATGTAGGGTTTTTTAATTGGAAAACATAGTTTGGATAAATTTTGCTGGATAGAAATAATTGTTGAAATGAGGTCTTCAAACACACTTTTTCTCCTCGTTTGACGAATAGGAACCATATACAGAACTCAAACATATTTTATTAGGTGTACTTCAACAATATCTAGAGATTTGATATTTGAAATTTTAATATAAAACCAACTTTTTTCCCTTTTGCCTTGAATCCGCCCCTCTCGCACTGCGCGATTTTTCGCTTGGAGTGACTGAGATTGAGAACAAAGGGTCTTATCGTTAATCCATTACGCGGACCTAATACGGAACTTATTGATAAACATCGTTCAATGCGATTAAAATATAGGTATAGTTACTTTACTACTACTTATTTATAAGCATATCATAATACTTTAATTACTTTTTGATAAAGTTTATTCCTGTGTTACACATCTTAGCAAACGTCAACAAACGTCAAAAACCGTGGGGAAAAATTTGCAGTCAAACGTGATTGTGCAGCCTACTTTAGGCCACTATAAACCACAATGGTATGTATACTATGGTGATGGGTGGTTGTTTGACACTTCAATAGTCGGTCACGAGGTCCGTTTGGGTTTATTTGGTTTATATTGTTTATGACGTGATGAATCTGTTTAATCTGATAACCACACTAATTATTGACACTCCCCCACCTCCCGGAAGAACATTTATTTTTATATTATTCCAAAATAATTAGACTCCTGATCTAACTTATATTGTTCTGAGCCATGGTCGAATTATTCTGCTTCTTATTAAAAAAATATTTATCAGAAATTCTTTAAAATTTAATTTTTTTCTGTTAATTTACTGATATATTCCCAATTTTCAACAAGTGTACATTTTATTCAACTTACTCCATTTATCTTAGATTGACTGGACTAACATGTATAAATGACCTTGTTTAATATAGCCAAATTTAAGTCATCAGTAACAAGGTTCTCTTTCAGTGAAAAATCCAAATTAAATTTTGGTTTCCTATACTATAGGAAACCAAAATTCCATTATTGTAGATAAAATAATTGTAATAAAATAGATGTACAGAGGCGAGCTTATCTCTGAAAAGAGATTTCTTCCAGCAAACCTTAGTGGGAGAAGACACTACAATAATAAATATAAGTACTCGTAATCGTACATACGTGTACTACAAATAAAGTCATATTAACATAAAAATAAAATTTTATATAGTCTAATTTATAGGTAAGTTTTTCTTGTAGGGTTTTGCAGTTTATTATAACATATTTATTGGTAGGTAGTTTTAATTTAGGTTATTTTAGTTTTTATAAATAAATAAATAAATTTATTAAGCTGAAAATTTCAATAAAATTGTACAATTGTTTAAAATTATTTCTTTAGCAGATATTTTAATTTAGATTAGTTTAATTTAGTTTAATTGATAGATTTATTTTATTTATAGGATAGTTTTAACCAGTTTTTATGTTTCACTAAACTAAAGATTTTATGTTAAATAAAATAATTCTTTCTAGAATAAAATAACTATATAAAAATTTAAAACTACTGTAATAAATATATATATTTTGCTACACAGAGCAATTATTTTATTTTGATTTTTTGTATAATTAAAACTAGAGATGAAACGGATAGTGATTTGGCCGGATACCGGATACCGGATATCCGGCGACGCGATAGGCCGGATAGCCGGATATCCGGCGGCCGGATATCCGGCTCAAGATATGCGTTTCGCACTAATTGAGCAAGTCTAAATATTACGCACCAAGGTGCGTGCGGGTGCAAGTGGGCGAGATTATTCGTACATTTTTTAAATGAAGATCATTTCTAAATGATCGTATCACAATCATAAAAATGCTGGTTTGCAAACGCGAAACAATTTCCGATCCTAACGAAATTTGTAAATATGTATCTTTTGTCTCCTTGGAGTGGTGAATACTGGATATAAATGGACAGGTATCTTTAAATGAAACCGCGTATTATACTGTTCATACTGAACAAATTTTCCAAAGTAACATATTGAAAAAACAAAATTGAACCTGCCCGCCCAGTGCCCCTTTCAAAATATACAGTAGGTTTTCAAAAATATTTTTTGAAACATGAAAATATTTTTTTATTTCCACAAGTATGTTTCTTTGGAAAAGTTGTTTAGTATGATTTCAGTATGACCATCTGTTTTTATTAAAAGATACGTTGAGTTACATTCGGTATATTGTGAGAGCAAAAGAAGCTGATGTAATGTATGAATAAAAGCATAAACGTTTATTCCCAACAATTGATGTAAAGCTTGTCTTTATCTACCATAGTTCAATTCTTATTCACTTTATGTATTAGAATTTAGATTATTCAATCATTGATACAACTATTTTGTGATTTAAACGACTTTTTGTATGTTGAGTTAAGTATCCGGTATCCGGCCGGATACTAACTACTATCCGGCCGGATACCGGATACCAAAAATATGGCCGGATAGGCCGGATACCGGATAGTAACCGGATATCCGTTTCATCTCTAATTAAAACTCCGTACAAAAACTTAATTTCGAAATATATTTCGGCCCACTTTGGGGCCGGCATCAGTCGAATTATACATAGTAAATGACATAAAATATATACAACCTTATGAATAATGAGTTTAAATGAATGACATTTGATATATGAATAAAAAATCTATATATGTATAATATAATATATATTTAATTATATTTAATTTAAAATATATATATATTATAATATATATTTTTAATAAATTATAATTCTAGGGATAATTTACAAATCCTAACAATAATAATTTCACCAGGGATATAATCTCAAAGAATGGGTCGGCCGTGGACGCAGCGCTCGCAGCAATGTTCTGCAACGGCCTGCTCAACCAGCAGAGCATGGGCATCGGCGGAGGGTTCTTCATGACGGTCTACATCAAGGACGAGGAGAAGGCATACTCTGTGATCGCCAGGGAGAAGGCGCCGGGTGCCGCTGATCCTAACATGTTTGCAGGGGACTTCAAAAAGGCTAGCAAAGGTGAGAGCTTTAAATACAACAATAAAAGTTCTTGTTTTTTTTTCAAAATTCAACATATTTATTGCAATTAAGTGTATACAGGTGTTACATTTTTAAAAGAACTAAATACCCTTATCGGGCAAATACTTACAATACTTATTAAAACTAAGGTTAGAACAGAGGCACATTTTACATCTTACACCTATTGTTTTAATAGTAGTTTATGCTACAAGGGCGAAAAGGTATAAATTACAATGACGATTTGAAACACGATCGTAGCGAGTGTTTTAAACGTAACCGAGTAATTTATTGCTCTTACGCCCGTGTACCATACTACGTTTTCCAATGCATAGTGTGAGGAAATAAAACAAATATAATCTTGTGAACTTTAAATTATGATTGGCTCAAAAGGACTGTATCCAGAGCCATTAAACAGTGGAAAAAAAAGTATAACATTTATGGTACACAGGAAAGGTTGCAGGTTAGCGAACTTCTTGTAAATAAATTTTTTAAAAAATCCCTAGGGCAAAATAATCGACTTTTTTTTCGGTTTTGATGCATAAAAAGTGGGCCTTTACGAGCACTTGCATTGAAAAATATAAAATATATTTTACTTGCTTACAATATTTCACATATCTTAACATCTACGAACTTTTTACAATTTTGTTTATAAAATAAAAATACGTTATTTTATGGAAGATATACTCGTAGAAGACTACCTTTTTATTACCTTTCTACTTGCGAAAGTAGTAAAGTTACATACGAGCATAGATATCGTATTACTATTGATACCTACATATGAAAATGAGTATAAAAAAGCATTTATTGACCTAAAAGAAAGGAAAGGTACAATTTTAGTCTTAATCTAATTAAAAGTTAATAATATAAATGTAAAAATGAAAATTTTACTCAAGATTCTCAACTGATGACGGGCCCAGTGGGGCCCGAAATATATCTTGAGTAAAATTTTCATTTTTACCTTTATATTATTAACTTTTAATTAACTAAAACTACATTAAAAATCTTATAAAAAAGAGACAAATATATATTTATCAAAAAGTCTTAATCTAAGGAATACATAAATAGAACAAGTACCACAAATTTATTGAATATTGACACCTAACCTAAATGCGTAAAGCATTTGTTCTATAGGCATCAATACCCCAGACTCACGTTATAATTATGTATTATTTTAACATTACTATTCTGTACCTACATACCTATGTGTTACAATTTAAGTTACATTAGGGTAGATACAAATAAAACATAGGAAAAACTCAAACAAACATATATCAGCGCATACGAGTAAGTTAAGCAGATACGAGTAGTTGGGTAGATATAAATAAGTCATATTTTTATATTTTTGTATTTATTTATTTATGGAAAAAAACGACATCAGCATTCGTGTTTAGGAAGCAGCACTCGTTATCTGACTGACAAGGACGAATGTATTGACTGTGATAGCACTAATGAGCCAAAGGCCTGTTACAGGACCATCAAAAAAATAAAAGGCAAAATTTAGTAAACATAATGGTCAAAGAGAGGATTGATAAACAAAATATTACAAACAAACAAATTATTAATGTTAATGCGATAACTGCATCATGCAACGTAAGTTAGACTAAATGAAATTTACTATACACAAATTACTTAATAAGGATTGTTAATAAGTAAATGAATTAAAATATGGAACGTATATTTACTTTTTATTATATTTGTATTAAATATAAATTTATGAAAATAGATTCCTGTAAAAATATAATAATAATACATACATAATAATATATCATTTTAAAAAACAAATTATGAATAAAAATGAAAAAGTATTAACTGTTATCGATATATATTTCGACCCACTTCTATACCACCCACACCCACCCACTAAACAGTTAATACTTTTTCATTTTTATTCATAATTTGTTTTTTTAAATAATTAAAAGCTAAAAAGGCTTTAAAATAATATTTATTCAATTATATGCACATGCGATATAATAATATATCAGTAATATATATATTTAAAGTTACTACACAAACAAATTTAGTTTTTTGGCTACACAACACTTTTAAAGAGATCTCCAATTTCATCTTCACTTAGCTATATGGAAGTTATAATATTTATTCAACTGTAAATATTATCGTTTTTAAAGTAAAAACAATCAAGTTCACCTTGAATATTCTGCATGGCCTAAAATATGATATGGATTTGTTATAATGTCATGCCGGACAGGTTATTTAAATCCACCTCTAAAAAGTGTCGCTTCTGTTTTTGAACATCGTGATGTCGCAGGCAAATAGTAAAATTCGACATTTTAAAAACGGTGACGTTAGTTTCTATTCGCTCGCTATTTTGCATTTTGCCGTTGGGCAAATTGAAAAATGCGCGCCGTTTGTAAAATTACTTCGTCATTTTCTAAAAGACCGAAATCGAAATTCTTTCACCAAAAAGTGAAAATAGGTGCGACGACGAGCGGAGCGAGGAGGAGCGTGTTAGGTTTACATGTAAATACATATTGGGAGCTGAGCGGAGCGGAGTGGAGCGAGGCGATCCTCAATACTTCTTACAGAATTACTATATGCCGAGGCAAATTAGTCATATACAACGTGTAACAGAAAGGTGTAACCATATTTGAAGAGCTTATCAGTCAATGGTATAGAACAACTTTTACTATGGAACAAACCCTGTTTAAAAAAAAATAACTGTTTCATAGAAAAATGCAATGCCGCTCGGTCGAAATGTATGGAAGGGCAGATTTTTTTTGCGATTTCAGGGTTGGCTCAATAGTAAAAGTTGTTCTATACCATTGACTGAATAAGCTCTTCAAATATGGTTACACCTTTCTGTTAGGTACACGTTGTATAGCAAAATAGCGAGCGTTTAGAAACTGACGATGCCGTTTGCAAAATATCGAATTTTACTATTTGCTTGTAACAGTTACAAAAACCACTTTTGTGGAAAAATAGAAGCAAACAATGAAGGTATCTTCTTTATTATTGCTAGACTAACATAATATGTACGTTGTACGAGTCACCACAACAAATTTATAATGATCATTTTCTTTGTTAATGATGCTCCACATTTTACTATTGTTAAAACTAAACAACTGTATAAACAATTTTCCTTTGTCTGCGGTTTGGAATGCTCACGTTTCAGAGGATATTCATAATTCATTCCCAAAGTTATTACCTATTGCATCATTTTAACTAACATCTGCGGGCACAGCAGTGCCCCCACCAAGACGAGCTGAAGGAAGCAGGGCATTACGTACCTTTTCTCGAAGCGTTTCGTTGTATTTTCGAACCCTCATAGCTTCGGCCTGGACAATACTAGAAAGGCTCAAAATTTTCAGGATAAAATGTAATTAGCAAATTAATGAAATAAACTAAGTTTCATTTGTCTAGCTTTGATAACTTGGATTAACAGGCCAAGATTTGCACACAAACAATAATAAAAAATTAAAATCTGTAACTTTCTCCCTTCAACCCATCATAAAGGGGGTTTTGGTTCTGTATTATATAAGAATTTCTTTTCAAACTTCCAAAAACTCCTAGAAAACTGAAATTTGGTATACAGGTTGAGATATAAAAAAAATGAGAAATCTGTCACATTCATCCTCCAACCCCTCATGAAGGGGGTCTAGTTCTGTAACAATTTCTATTAGAAACATTTAATACCAGTAACTTCATTTCATACCATAATGGGAGTGTCTGTCCGACGGCCGCGAAACAAGATTAGGGCTTGTAGATTTATGCCTACAAGGCTTGAGGCTTGGCTCTATATGAGATCTGATAACTTTTTAACAGTGAAAGCATTATGAGCTTACGAGTCTTGGCAACCTACTTTACTTGATATGTTTTTGGTGGGACACCCCTTTACTGAAATAAATCTTGAATGATATAACCATTTGAATGATAAAATTTTATATTTACTCATCCCTTATCCCTATAGGGGACGTCTTATTGATGTTTCGATGTCTAGTTATCGATCATAAATTTAGGTTTTACAGGTACGTCTTAGACCCTAGGGAATTAATCTTTCATAACGACAAATTGTATAGACTTGTGTACCCACGTAAGTGTTGTTTTCAAACAATAACGCATTGTGATCTAGGACCATAATCAAATCATAATATATTTATTCATGAATACATCAGTTGTTACTTGTTACAATTATTTTGGAGCTTTTTGTTCCGCCAGTGGATGAATGGATATATTTAGCACATAATTTACAACATGCTTTATCCAACGTGTAACAGACAGGTGTCTGTAACCATATTTGAAGAGCTTATTCAGTCAATGGTAAAGAACAACTTTTACTATGGAGACAACCCTTAAATCTCAAAAAAAAATCTGCCCTTCCATACATTTCAGCCGAGCGGCATTGCATTTTTCTATGAAACAGTAATTTTTTTTTTTGAGATTTAAGTTTTGTTCTATAGTAAAAGTTGTTCTATACCATTGACTGAATAAGCTCATCAAATATGGTTACACCTTTCTGTTACACGTTGTATATAGTTTCTGTGGTCGCTTGCTTGCTAACCCTGAGATCTTTACTTGTGCATTACAAGCTAGTATATCAAGAAGTTATAAAAAAATATATATCTGGTACAGATCTGGTGGAAAAATTCGTCCTTCCAAATACGAACCTAGGTAGCACAGTTGGTAGCAAGCAGGAGGTCGCAGGTTCAAATCCTGGCCCGAGGAATTATTTCAAAAATATATGTGCTTTTAAATTTGTTTCTGATTGATTCCTGGTTTGTAATGCACTCTAATAATAATTAGGTCTTTTCTTTTTTTTTGTACTTATTTATCGTTAACTTCGTGTAATATTGTAATAATTAATGGTGGCCTGAAATAAATTTATTACTAACTTACTTACCAAGGTGTTGGTCCATTTGTACCCAAAGCCAGTGGCGTATTTACCCTAGGGCCAAAAGGGCTATAGCCCGGGGCGGCAGGCTGCGAGGGGCGGCGCAAGCCGCACCTCACGCTCAGCTTGGGGCGCCTTTCAGTATCAATCGTTATCTGTCTTTTAATTTATAATAATTTTCGAATTTATACAATTATTTTAAAAAAATTGTCAATCGAAAATTATTTGAAATATTGAAAAAAATCTGTTTATTTCTTTGTATGGCCTTTTGAGTATTTTCATTAATTACCATCATTCTCAGCCCAAATCAACACACTGCTGGATTTAATTTTATTTTATTATTGATATATTTTTACTTTTTTCTCGTAAATTTATGGGGCAGCAAACCTTACAGGCCCAGGGCGCCAAATCTTAAAATACGCCACTGCCCAAAGCACAACGCGCGACGATAGAGCTCTCACCCCATCACGTTTGGGACAAATAATGTGGACTCTGTCGCTTGCCATACTCGGAAAAACCTCTGACACCTCCTTGGGGATTCATTTCGTGACATCATACATTGTTCAAACTACATCTACGTTGTGAGCGACATGCACTTTGTTTCTAAACGAGTTGCTCGAGCTGTTTGAGACTTTCGCAGCGTAAGCTTACTCGAGCTCACATTCACTCCAACTTTCTCTGAAGTCTGGTCTATGCAACTTTTGCGCATGTCCCATGAAGTCTACATATTATCTAATAATCATTTTGTCGCTGCGCCTGCAAAATCCACTGTGATTTTAAATTGTATACAATTTTAAATAACTATTTTCATTACGACACAAATAAAAATTTCATATAATTTTAAATCACAGATTTTGGTGCCGCAGGGATGGTATGAAGGTAGACGGAAAGAACGTGCGACAACTTTTTTTTTTAATTTTTGATGCCAAGTTGCTCAATCAATATGCAATAGAATAATAAACAAGAAATAATTAAGAAAGAATTATTAATTATTTGATATGTAATGTATCAAATATTCCAAAAGTATAACAATCGCGAAAGGATAAAAAGTGCTAATAAATCATTATCAGTCCTTTTAAGGTGGCTCCGTCGAAATAATTAGCAACTCGATTCGTGGTGGTTGAAATTTCGAACAAAACCATATTAAAATAAAGTCTTTATCAGCTCGCACTGCAACATGGCTGTTACGTCAGTCGCTGCGGCTGACAAGTGCGAAAATAGTGTGTTTTTAAGTTATTTTATCCAAATTAAAATTAATTTCCAAGAACTGAGAAAACCAAATTATTTTTTATTATTTTGTCTACAAGTTTATAAATTTTCATACTGTTTCGATAAAAACTGCAGCAGTTATGTTGTTACAAGTGAACAAAAAATCGAGAAATAAGGGTAAACTTAAAATGTTCTTGCTTCACTTCTGTATGTTATAATGAAATTCAGGAAAAACCACATCACTATTTGTATCATGCAGATTACTACGTATTTTTCTTCTGTTGAAAAATGCTATAGTTACCGTATAAAATGGTTACAAAGTTACTTAGTTTAAGGTCGTTGGCGTTGGTAGAAACCTTAAAACAGAAGATCAGCGTGATGAAACGTCACTCAAAATGCTCAATAAACTTGCTCTGTCAACTTTTATGACTTTTACCAACACAGTCACTGTTGCCATACTCTTGAAATGAGTAAAGCATGTTTGAGTGTGAGAATGAGAATTTTTATTTATTTATTTATTTTTATTTATTATTTACATTTATACTACACAATCTTTACAGGCTAACCTAATGCGATTGGTAACAAATTACATTTATTTAATAAAAAGTACATACAGACTTATTAGACTTATCAGGTATTACAAAGTAAAATAACTTATACCTAGTATTACAATAACATATTGTAAATTTAATGTACATACATCAGAATTAAAAAAACAAGGGGCAAAAAGCCATTCGCCGTGCTAGTATAGTAAAAAACTGTCTGACGGACTGATAGCATTGCATGCCGTTCATTTGTACCTCTGGCATAGTATGCCAGACCCCCCCCCCCGAAAAGTTCAGATATTAACATTCATAGAATTAAAATAAGAACAGACGTGCGGCATATCTCCGTAATTACTAACTATTACCTACATTAACCCTCTGAGATGGATAAGGCAAACATGTCTGCCACTAACTAAAAGTGACGCCCGCTCCCACTGCTCGAAAAAGGACTGAGGAGATTTTTTCTGTATGAATTTTTCACATCTTTAATATTTTTCTTATATAAGGGTTAGTTTATGTACTTTTAATCGTTTTATTTTCTTGAACCCCCCACCCCCCGATACTCAAACCTGGCTACGCCCGTGCCTCTGGGTATGGTTTTAGGTCGTGTTTTGTGAGCAGTAACGTGTTTTATGAGCAGTAAGTTGCTGTAGATGACATATTAATATTGAAAGTATTTATTTACAGCTTAAGCTTAGACTTAATTATACATATTAAAGAAACGTGAAAGCTCGTGGGACCCCGGAGAAATAATAAAAATCCGCAATGGCGTCATTATTATGTGGCTTTCAAAAAATGTGCCTTTTCAAGCAGATTACAGTGCATTGTAGACGTCTTACACTCCACAAACTTATTTGTTACTAGAACTTTCCAATTGAGATCTTGTAAGTAGAAAACTCGATTTAGATTCTGAATAACTTTCGATAGATGCGACAAGTTTCGCTTTTTCTATGCATACGATTTTACACTGAGAGGGTAAAAGATTTTATCAATATTACCGTTGCGCGTTGCTTGCTCATCCATCATGAATTCATGACTGTAAGGTTTGAAATATTAGGTCTTTACATATGAAATTGCCGTTTTCTATAGAGAATTTGAAGGGAACTCAATTTTCAGTACTAACATTTTTGAAGGTTTTTTTAGGAATGACAAATCCAAATTAAGCTATTTCTTTTGTATATGAATGAGACAACGTTAAGCTAACAGCAACATTAATTTAATTTTTGAAAAGTGACAGCTGTAAAAAATAAATCTAATACGTAGATGACAAACTTTGAAATCAACTTTCAAACAAAAAACAAATAATGGAAACATTCAAAAATTCAAATTCAAATTTGTTTGTTCAAAATTATTGTAACATAACAGATAAATCTAAATCATTACAATAATATAGTTCTTAAACTAAAGCACTTACTTTCATACTTTTCTCTAACATTCTCTTACAAACATCTATCAGAATACGATCCACAAAAATATCACACTCTGGTGCTTCAGCGAGCAGGGAGCAGAATATGTCGAGTGCTCGCGCGATGGGCGAGTACCGATAACGGTTAGTGCGCGAAAATGGAAATAGCTATTGAATTACAGGAACTATGAACTCATGAATCTACAAGAAAATTTAAGCAATTTCATGTGTTAAGGCGATTACCGTCGCCAAATTAGCAGCTCGATGTTTGTCTGTATGAATATCGACGGAAACGACATTGAAATAACGTTCAAATCAGTGCACAATGCGTGGTGGCTGTTACGACGCTCGCTGCGTCCTTGAAAGGGCAAAATAGGAGAAAATAATACTTTTCACATGGGCGTCATTGTTCGATTGAATAATTCTATGTTATATTTATAGCTATCAAGTTTATCTATTTATCAAAGCATAAATGAATAAATCACCTAAGCCCCTTAGTAGCAGTAGGAAATTCAAGCCAAAAAACACCATTCAGTTGAAACAATTTTTCATATAGAAGTTTTGGTGGTACGAAAAAGAAAAATGTTGCATATGTTGTCCTAGAGTTGATAAATCCATAATACATTTTTTCAATATTTTTGGTTTGGCCATAAAAGAGGAGTAGGCTTTAGAAAGTACCCATTTGGCGGTATTAAGGGCCTTAAGACCTACTCTCTACGGGAAATTTTAATACCCATGCTATTTTTCAAGGTCCCCTAGCAGTGGGGGTGCCAGGGGAGGTTCGCGGCATGTGGGTTGCTCACCAGCGCTGGGGCAACCTGCCCTGGGCGGAGGTGATGGCACCAACGTTGGAACTCTGCAAGACTGGATTCACGATCTCCAAGGTCTTGCACGACGGATTGCTGGACTCGCCTTTCATCATCAATGACATCCATCTGAGGTGATTTTCTTTTTTTTATGTATTTATATGGCCTGGTTACAAAGACTAAGGTGAAAGAAGAGCTTCTAATACCCCTTCTTTTCTAAATTTCTATAAGAAGAGAGAAGTCATATCAGGAAATATAAATTCTTCCTCTTCGCCTTACAAATTACAAAGCGTATCGTTGCCAGGCACGTAGCCTGAGGGGGGGCTTGACGGGCTGAAGCCCCTCCCCCGCAAATCTTTATGTAAAATCAGTAAAATTTTAAATTTAGCAGAGCGGTTTTATTTAATCGAATTGCAGCAACAAGTTCCTTGCGAAGCAGAATTCTGCCTGATCAATGCATTTATATTTCCTTTATTTTCATATCCAAAAGATGGCCGGATATATGTCTGGAATTGTATTTAAATATTCACAACATAAATATAAACTTACAATAGTAGTCATAATAGTATACAATATTACAATAGTAACTACTAGGGCGAAAAGGAATAAATTACGAGGACGATTTAAAACACGAGCGTAGCGAGTGTTTTAAACGTAACCGAGTAATTTATTGCTCTTACGCCCGTATACCATACTACGTTTTTCAATGCATAGTGTGAGGAAATAAAACAAATATAATCTTGTGAACTTATATTATGATTGGCTCAAAAGGACTGTATCAAGAGCCGCTAAGCAGTGGGGAAAAAAAGTATAACATTTATGGTACACAGGAAATGCTGCAGGTTAGCCAACCATTGCAAATAAATTAAAAAAATAATAATAATAAAGCCCTAGGGCAAACTAATCGACTTTCTGTTCGGTTTTGATGCATAAAAAGTGGGCCTTTACAAGCACTTGCATTGAATACAATTATAAAGTACAGACAGTCTACACAACCTGCACTGAGAAAAATGTAAAACTCGTTGTAAAAAATACCCTATTTGTTTTGGACAAAACATTCCTTACACGAGTGTCAAAGGGAGGCATAGGCAGGAACACAATAACAACATCACTTACTCGTACGTCATCCATAACACTACTTGCTGTTAAAGTAGCTGATATGATAACTTGCTCGTATGTTTTGTGACTTACGTGTCATATAACTGATACAAAATACGACTATGTGCTTTTTTAAACTCATGTTCTGGATAGCGCTTATCAGTTAGTGGTAATACAGGCTCTTAAGGGTCGATTTGTAACAAAATATTAAGAAAATATTATTTTTTAGAAAATAGTTTAAAACTAAAATTGTTTACAAGTGTCACTTTTACTTTTTTACTTTTTTATTATGATACATAAATTATATGTCACTATTTTTTTACATTCGACTGATGACGGCCCCATACCGAGGGCCGAAATATCGAGTTGTAATATTTTTTTAATTGTTTTTATGCTAATAAATAATCAAAAGCTCATAAAAGAAATAATCATAATGGCCAAAATACAACTTTTAACCTTTTTTTAATTATATTACAATAGCTATAAAGCAATTGGCTTTTCATAGTCGTGATACCAGCCGTAAATTCCTAAAATAATCTTATATCAAGCTTCAAAATAATTGGATTTTCCATTCATATGGAAAATCCAATTATTTTGAAGCTTCCATAATATAATTCAAAATATGTTTATGCATGTAGTAAATTATTGCTAAAAGTTGTCTCGTTAGTGTCTCATCTAAGTTGTTGTCTCACGTTTAGACAATTTAGCATATTAAATCAGAATATTTTTCACAAATAAAATTTGTGTACTTGGTTAAGAAGTAAGGCTACATTACGTATTTTTCAGATTTGACACAAGTACCACAATCATCGAGAAAAATAATCTAAAATATCACTAAAATCACGAAAAACGTAATTTGGCGTTGCAATAAAAGTGTTATGTTATCAATCAAAGCACCTTGTTTATATAATATTTTAATTTTTTTTCCTTTCATTATTTTAAAAGAAATACACAAATATTCAAATTGTTTTTTTCGTTGAGTGTTGAGTGTTTCAGTATTTCTTTTAAAATAACGAAAGAAAAAAAAAGGATATATGAAGAGGCTACCCTCATTTCAATATTCTAAAAAAAATACTTTTCTAGTTAGTTCAGTAGACTGATCATACTAGTTTCACGGCAAATGACGGTTTCCGTGATTTTAATGATATTTCAGTTTTTTCTTTCGATAATTGTAATACAGGCGTCAAATCTGAAAAATACGTGATGTAGTTTAACTTCTTAACTAACTACGAAAAATTTATTTGTTAAAAATATTTTGATTTAATATGCTAAAGTGTCCAAACGTGAAAGCTATTTGGCGGAGCCGGTCCTTAAGTCGAACCACTATTTTGCAATTTATATTTATTAATGAGATAAGAATGACATTAATCATGACATAATCATTATGAAAAAAAACGAAATACTTTACTTTTAACTTTTGACGATCTGAAGGACGTTGCGAGTAGCGGCTGGATGAGGATGACTGAGGACCGCCAAGAGTGGCGTAATATTGGGGAGGACTATGTCCAGCAGTGGACGAGTATATACGGGCTGATGGACAATGCCTTGCATCGCCCGCGACTTGGGCACAAAAAATCTACATAGCATATTTTTTTTTTAAAGTGGAACAACGATAATTTTGTGAAAAAATACATTTGTTTACTTTTGTGTTTAGGAAACAATACTATGACGAGACCCGCAAAGCATTCCATCCACCAGGATCTATCGTCAAGCCTAGTGAAGCTCTCTGCAATACTCTACAAAGGATATCAGATAAAGGTAGTTTTTAGTTGGTGAGAAAACCAGCGTAAGCATCCTACTTTTAGAATACTTTATACAGTGTAATTATTACAATTTTATGAGCTTTATACAAATAATAAAGACGATTCTGAAGTTTTAGTGCTGTCAAAACTTGAATTTTTCAAAAGTATGTATGTTATGTAAATTCTTTATTGCACAAAATTAGTTTACAATGCACAAAAGCGAACTTAATGCTAATTAGCATTCTCTACCAGTTAACCTTTGTAAAAGTAATTTAGCTTCTATTCTTAACACTTATAAACTATGTTGCAATGATAAACATTTAGTTTTGACAGTACTGAAACTAAAATTAAAGCCTTCAGAATCGGCTACATTGTATAGTGAAATTATAATTTCACGGCTTTAAAAAATTACCTGCGACATATACAAGGTGAGATTAAAGCAAACGCTCGAATTCATACTGGAGACTCGGTTAGGGTCAGCAACAAGGTTCAATGATCTTTTTTTTTTCGAAATCACAGAAAAGATGTTTATTCCCTTACGAACTAGACTAGTTCAAATACAATTCCTAGAGGCAGTACAGAAAAAAAAAAATTGCCGAATACTCGTATTATCTGATGGGTCATTAAACATTGTTTCTTCCTGATCACGAACCGAGTCTCCAGTATAAATTCGGGCGGTTGAATAAACTTCACCTTGTATAAGGTAAATGGCTTACCTACGTGTTGCGACATGTGACTGACAATAGACCATAGGGCCTTCCCCGGAATGAGCCTCCGACCACCAGCCTTCAATATAAAACATTCCCCCCTGCAATACACCCTCAGTATTGAGCAAATTTTGAATATAAGACGGGTTTTTCACAATCCACCTGCTAAACGTCTCTTAAAAGAAATATTTTTGATATTTTTAGTTGGGCTCATTGCTAGTGGAACTCAAATAATTCTATGTCGTTTTTTATGTAGTTCCTTATAACCACATGAGATATTTTGACATGAAAAAAGCCCCACTTTTTTATGGCTGTACACAACCCGCCAAGCTTCGCCAAGGTCGGCCGGCTTTTTAGAAGTAACTTTTTTTCCTTCTCACAGTGACTTAGTCATGCTGGTACGGTCTATTATAACGATTCTATGAGGTCAAACATCGTACAAAATAGATGTCACTTTAGAATAGAAGACCAGAGTCTGTTAGACACAAGCAAAAGAGCCATAAAAGAGCCCTATACCTCAATTATATCTTCAGTTGTCTGTGGTTACGTCTGCTGCATAATTCATAGATTTCTGTAACATTTCCATTTCAATTTTAAGGTGGTGATGATTTTTACAACGGAAGCCTGGCTGTGGACATCGCTAATGACCTGAAGAGGGCTGGCAGCATTATCACACTGGAAGATCTGAATAATTACGTGTAAGTATCTACTTGACGTGTGTATCCGAGTTTTTTCGTTCTAGATATGTAAGTTATGTTATACCTTTTATTTTTTCCGGATTTCACCTATGATATTATTTCATATAATACTGAAAGAAGAACAGTTTATTGTTCTTCCGTCTGAAGTTCTATGCTCTGCGGTATTACTTGAAAGTACGTATTACTTTGTGGTACTAGAAATTACTTTGATACCCCATATCTACGAGTACATAGAAATGTAAATTTCAAGTGACTTGGTCAGAAGAAAGTTAAACTTTCATTTTTTTACATAAAAGAAAACGTAAATATTCTAACAATAGATATAACACATAAACACCCGAAAAGAAAAAGCTTAAATGGTTTAAATAGAACCAACTGATGGAAAACAGCAAAATAGTTTCCTAATTGAAAGATTTCAATACATTGTTGTTGCAACTTATTAATAATAAACTAAAAAGTTGAAAAAAAAATGAGTTTTTCGTCAGTTGGCTCCATTTCTACTTATACTGGGTGTTAAGATGAAATTGTGGAACCCGGAAGCTGGCGATAGTACTCGTCCATACGAACAACTTTTACTATGGAGCAAACCCTCGAATCGCGAAAAAACAATTAGCTGTTTCATAGAAAAGTTACTTACATAGCTACCCGACCAAAATGTATGATATTTTTTTCTCAATTTCTCGGTTTTTTTACCGAAATGTTATTCGTATGGACGAGTTATATCACCAGTGAGTGTTGATGTGAGAGAGAGGGTGTGGATGTGTGTGTGAGACATGAATATAATGATGAATCAAACCATACGTGATCGAGTACCAGAACGGAATCATACTGAGATTGTCTAAATACGTAACTATTTAAACTTTTCTACAAAGTAATTTATTTTTAAGAATAAATTTTCCACTTTTACAGACTTATTTATGTATAATTAGAGATAGATTTGTAAATAATAACATGACAATCTGAATGATAAAATATCAATAAACATGATATAGAGGTAGAAACATCGACATTGATACTTCGGTTCTCTTGTTTCTGTATCTCATTACTTGGCGTGGCGTGTCATTGCGTGTTGCATGGCAATGGCAGGATAATAGTTATAAGGAGCTGCAGAACAATTAAATTAATGGCCAAATCCAATATGCATGACCTAATTTATAAACAAATAAAAAATACAAATAGTACTCACCACCACACTCAATAATTTCTCCATTAACATACACTGGTAAAAACTCTTTGATAATGCACCGTTTCAACAAGTAAGGTGAGTGAAACGAGTGACCTATCGCTCGTTCCGTCTTCTCCCCCGCACGCCTCCGCCACCCCTGATGCGACAGATAGAATACAATTCTAGATTTATGTAATTTGCGCCCCCGATTTCGAATGCCAGCCCATAGTGATTTACTGAAATCCTATACGTTCTACATACGAAATGACTGCATTTTCACAAATATTTATGAACTGCCACGGGTCCGAAATTCAATAAAAATTGCTTTTACTTGAGAAATGCTTACGAATATCGAACAAGAAAACGGAACATTTTGGAGTTTAAAACATAGATTTTCAAGTGCTTGTATTTCCTAAGCGTGTTGGTTATCTGAAATTTAAAGTTAAATCGGACTTGTAAGTTGTGCAAAAGATGAAGTTACTCAAAGTTTTATTTGATTTAATGCATTAGCGTACGAATGAGAAGCTAAATCGTTTTGTATGGCCGCGGAGTCTTGCGCTCTTCCTTTAAAGTATAGGCTTACTTTTTAACTTTGTACACATTTATGAAAAAAAATACATGATCTAAGACTAATCAAATGGGCGGAGTTAGACATGTATTTATTATATGTATTGCATTATATTTTCTTATATTTATAATATTATTTATTCATATATTTTGTTCAAGTATATAATTTTATAAAATTTAAGTAAACGTAACCCTTATTTTTTTGTGTATTTCCCCATTTTATAATTTATTACATAAAACTATTAGACATAGATTATTTTATTATATAACATTAAAACCGATAACATTAACATTAAATAAGTGTATCTGATATAACTACATTACATAAATAAATATATTATATTTCATTTAATTTCATTTCAAGCCTGATGAAATTGGTGATTTTGATTGATACAGCCAAATTCATACTGAAGACAAGTTCGGTAATGCAGAAGCACGTTTAATCGATCATTTTTATAGGTCTCAAGTGTCCAAACAATCGCAATACTTGGTCAAAATCCTAACCCTACAACAGTATGAGAAGCTTTTTTTTCGTACTTGGTGTTATTTATCACTTACATAGCTTCCAGTATGAATTCCGCTGCACCAATCAAAGTCACATTGTATAATATTTATTATTTTTGTTCGTTAGTATACATATGTCGATAAGAATACATAACAATATATATACCTGACCCACAACACTGTTATCTATAAGTAAGTGTATCTCAATTCTCATATCGGTCTATTTTTGTAGAGATTATTTATTTACTAACCCACATTAACAATATCGTACATACCTACGATATATATTGACGTACTTAATACATGTACACATATACTCGTGAGTAATACAAAAGTGTGTATGTACTTATATCTATCTATCTACGTGACTATTTTCAGGTAGGTACAAGTAGCAAAGTCGCCGTGATCAGTTAGAAACAATACCCATTTAAGGCCTGCGGGCCTATTATGTATCTCTAGTTGCCAACTTAACTGGGTCCCTATCATCAAAAACATAGGTATACTATCGAATTCTGATTGTCTAATGATATGTTCACACTTGAAATGACGACACAGTTCGTAAATAGTAATTATCTATCTTTTTGATGATAGGCACCCAGTCCAATTGGCAACCAAAGATACAGAATAGGGGGGCTGGTAAATGGTACACAAAAATCCTATCGAGGGATTTTAAACTTAATTATATTGTCAGAAAGTCTACATTAGAACGCAACGTGTGCTGAGGCCATGCATAAACACTGAATTTTAAGGTTTTTCTGGATATTCTGAAAAAGTATTTGATGTAGGAACGTATTGACTTGACTTACTACACCTGAGTCCTTGTTAACAAAATATTAAAAAAACAATTCACACATCTCTCTCACTTATCCAACACAGGATAGTTTCCAACAATAGTATCTAAACGCTTCACAAAATGGCCAAGCTTCGTCATACCATGGACGAATTTCGTCCATGGTCATACTACCAAAGATCCGAACGAATTATGGCAAGCGAATGTTTACTTACGAGGGAGCACAAATTTTTAACAACCTACCTTCCGAAATTAAAAATACCGAACTCCCGAATGACTTCAAGCGAAAATTGGCACAACATAATTGTTAACAACTAATAAATGTTGTTAGAGAGGTGGTTATAGTTAGGATTCAAGTACTTAGTCAACTGTGAACGTTTATGTAATTAATTAAGATTTTTTCTCGTGTAAGTTTTTTTTTTTTGTTTTATTACCATTCAAAATACACAGTTAACACAATACAGTTACGCCAAACTGTACAACAGTTTGTTGGCGTATCGCACTCATTACACTGGTTGTATTACAAGTATTTCTTAAGGCCCTTACCATTGCCAAATGGGTACTTTCTAAAGCCTACTCCTCGTTTATGGCCAAACCAAAAATAATGAAAAAATGTATTATGAATAATCAACTCTTAGACAACATATGCAACAGTTTTCTTTTTCATACCACCAAAACTTATACACGATTTTTTTTTTTTACTGAATGGTGTTTTTTGACCTCAAATTCCCTACTGCTCCTGAGTGGCTTGGCCGATTGAATTCATCTATGCTTTGATAAATAGATAAACTTTATAGCTATAAACATAACATAAGATTATTCAATCGAGTAATCACGTCCAAGTGAAAAGTATAATTTTCCCCTATTTCGCTCCCTCAAGGACGCAGCGAGCGTCGTAACAGCCACTATGCATTGCGCGCTGATATGAACGTTATTTCAATGTCGTTTCCGTTGATATTTGTAGTGACAAATATCGAGCTGCTAATTTGGCGATGGTAATCGCCTTAATTATGTTATAAATAAATACAAGTTATGCATACAGCCTCCTGCAGATAGACATCTCTCCGCAAGCGACCGCAGTAAATACCTACTTATTGAATTAATTTTAAGAAATCTTCTTTTGATTTAGTGTTTAGACAAGATGTATTATTTTTTTCTGGATTCAGTAAAAGGGGCTGGAAGATCTTATGGTTACAAATTCTTGGTGTCAAGTACCCTCTGGTTCTTTCTCCATAGTAATTTTTAGCGGAAGGTTGTACTAATTTTCGCTTTTTTACAGACCATGTTAAATATCGGTGATTGATTTATTGTTTTATATTCTTCACTATAATATGTCTCTAAAGCTATCAAATACCTGACCTTGCTACTGGCCGGCAATATTTTACAAGTAGCAAATAACTTATAATAATCCTGTTTACAGTTTTCTTTGGTTTTACTATCTACTAGATATTTTATTATTCTTATCTGTAGCTGATGTATCGTCTCTAAATAGGTTTTAAAAGTCAGCCCATAACAGTTCAAGACATAGCTCAATAATGAGTCAGCGAGTGCATGATAAATGTCTTTAATGAGAATCAATTATCTTTTAACCCACAACGGAAATAGAAAGAGAGAAAGAAAGAAAATGCGTTTATTTTGAGAGCTACACCATAGTAAAACCAGAACAGTAGATTAACTCACGCCCCGTACGAGACTTCAATACCTACTGTGTCAGGGTTGTTCCTTCTTTTATTTTCGTACCTAGCTAATACAAATCAATATTTAAATACATATATTATACATATACTACGTAGGTATGTATTATGTTTGTAAATATTAAATTCATTTACATTGGGCCTTCAACTCGATGGCAGCAGCAGCGACAGCCGGTACGAATAGCGATACGTTAAATGAACGTGTTACCAACTTATCTGTTGCCGTAGGCCAAACTAAAATGACTTCTATATTCATTAGTAACAGTCTTCGTTGCCGCGAGTCGCCGAAATAGATAAGTTTGTGGTGCGGAACTGTTCTCAAGGCGGCCCCCTTTGGTGGCACGTTTGATCTACAAAGACGCCGCCGCGCCGCTGCGCCGCGCCGTAGAGACCCGAATTGACCTTTATGTAGACCGGGAGCTCAGTACCGTATTTTAACCTTATATGAGGTAGACATTAATAAAAAGCACATTTATTTAAATAAGACTTCTTTAATTTAAAATGCTTACAATTTATAATATGAAGCACGATATTTTGAAACATTATCTGTCAAATCCTCACGTGATATTAATTGTAGCCATTGTAAGCGCCTGAAAACAACAAAATAAAAATTATGACAAATCAACTGACATTTTGAAGCCGATTATGACAAATGAGCTATCAATCGACGACGTAGTGAAACATTCAAACATACATACATTCATATCATACATAATAAACGTATAGACCTTATAACTCATAAAGAAATCTTACTTGCTTATATTAAATAAAGTAAGAAAACTTGAAAATAATCAATTATAAAATTAAAGATAAGCTCCTGAATTTACCTTAAAAACATGGGCATCGTCAAAAGGGGGAAGGGGGCAGCTGTCCCCCCCTAGAGATTTGAAAAACTTTGAGATTTTTATAATAAAGTAACCGAAACATTCGCGAGAAACCCAAGAACATTATGTTTATAAGACAATTATTTTGTTTCTTGTAATGAACAATTAAAAACTTTACATTTGTTTATTTTACCTACAATTCATGTCATCTTGCCCCCCTGGCAACGCTTTTGCTTAAAAATCTTTGTGATTGTTGACTAAATTAATCAGTTCAATTCATTTAAGTACATAATAAAATTTAAGTATCTAATCGAACATTGGCTCCTAGTCTATAATTAAAAAATCTTTGCGATTTCAACCATATCAGCTCTACATTTAAAAACACTTTGACTAACTGACAATCATAGCACAGTTATGATCATAGGTACCTATGTTAAATGTGAACAAAGAAAGTACGGTTTACATCTCTCATTATTATTTATATGTACCATAAATTGTGTACTCACCTTTCTTGTTGAGTTGGTATTGAGAAGAACGATAATTCTGGATTTGAGGAATTATTATTGAGGCATCCGAAGACAGAACAATATGTACGTTGTACGACAGCGTGCTGTCGACATATTTGAAGTGATCGGTGCCGCGCTGGCGCGCTTGTTCGAAAGACTTGACTGAGCGCGACCGCGGCGTAACCCCGACTAGCACCGGCATTGCATACCGAGATATTGCTGTTGTGTGCGTACTGTAGTTCGTGCGTACTAGCACGCACACATATTAGCCGCGCGATGTACCTTTGGTTGAAGATAAACTACTTTGCTGGTTTTACTATGGCTACACCATTACAAAATACCAAATACTCTAAATAATAAACAGTTTAAGTATGCATATATATAACTATTATACAGCCTGAGGTAGTTTATAAGATGCAGCCAACGAAAAGGTCTCTGTTTTCGTGTAAAATAATATAATAAATAAACCATGTGTTCGTGTTTTAACAGAAATTTCTGACATAAAACTCAAGCTGCTTATACAAAAAACGTATTTATAACTTAAAAAGGCGTAACTTTCAAAAATAAAATCTATCGAGTGAAATTTTTACTATTTCACATATGTGTCCAATCAGGTCTAGACAACGGAAAGATAACGTTCTGAAAAAACATGTCTGCGTGTTTTACATTGATAGGGTCAGTAGTTGACTCAGCATATTTAAGCAAAAACCCTTGGAATACTAAAGGCAAGGCCACCGAGCGAGCGTTTGCCTTTGTCTCTGTCTTTTTCTTTACGTGTAAAGAGTAAAGAAAATAATCAAAATTTTGCACTTTTTCAATGTTTTTGGTTGTTATTTTCATCATATTATTGTTCTTAAATAAGAATCTATCGTGTGTAAACGCTCCGGTCATCTATAAAAAGGGTTACCAGACAACATGAATTTTCCTGACATGTCAGGAATTCTGACCCTCTGTCAGGAAATCAGGAAAAAATTGCATTTGTCAGGGATTTTTTAAGAGAAAGAATAAATGCTTTAAATAAGACAGTTATTGAGTAACGTTGTATTTGTAACAAAAACAGTTCAAAATCGCGCCTCTTCTGCATTCACATAAAACATTAATAAAAGTGACAGGAAATCAACTGAATTGTCAGGAATTTTGTCAGGAATTCACGTTAATGGCTCTGGTAACCCTATCTATGCACTTTATTTTAGAAAATGATTCATAATATCAAATCTGGGGGCACGGCAGTGCCCCCGCAAAGTCTCGCAGAAAAAACGCGGAACGGCCGTACCATCCTTTTCTCGAAGCAACTCACGGCACTTTGAACCCCCCTGTATCTTCGTTGTGGGTGAAGCTAGAAGTCTGAAATTTCAGGAACCAAGAGTACTTACTGATCCTATATCTGACCCCAAATTACAACTTTGTACCTATATTCGATTACGAAATATCTCAAGTCAAAGTTCCCTTATTTTGTCACTGACTGACTGACACATCATCAAAAGTCTAAAGGTGTTCTAGCAGGCCTACAAACTTGAAATTTTGCATGCGGTTAGTGTTAAGTGCACATTGCAACAAAAAAATATAAAAATGTTATTTGCGGTTGGTAATTTAATATTTCCATACAAAGTCTATACAAAATGTATGTTTCCAGCTGCATCTATAAATTTGTATGACACTAGATGACGTTGGTGGTATGCTGCTTTGCATTAAAGACGCCTAAAACGAAAAATTCTACGTTAAAGTTAAAGTGCGAAAACTAAAAAATAAAACCGGTAAAGTGCGAACCTGACTCGTGCATAAAGAGTTCCGTACCCCTACAAAATACGGGTACGGAACCCTAAAAGTAAATAACAACAATAAAGATGCCATAGCAACATTAAGGCGACAAAAAACAAAGCGATAAAACGGCAGCGCCTGACAAACAATTCGGTACCTTTTTAGTACGGAACCCAAATTTTCATTATTTTACTTTAAAGTATTTACTACAGACTGCCCAAAGTTTAAACTTTTACTTGTATGTTGTATTACCGTTCTAAAGATAGAGCCTTTGTTATAATAATCTGTTCCTTGGGTAAGGCACCCTAAAAAGGGTGGTTTATAATGTTCCACACATTCACAATATTAGTCTATTTAAGAAGAAAATATCAACATTTCGTAATTAAGTCACTAAAAAAACGGTAGTTTGCGAATCCGACTCGCGCATAAAGGGTTCCGTACCCCTACACAATACGGGTATGGAACCCTAAAAGTAAATTGCAACAACATAGATGCCATAGCACCATCAAGGCGACAAAAAACAAAGCGATAAAACGGTAGCGCCTGACAAACAATTCGGTACCTTTTTAGGAAGGAACCCTAATTTTTATTATTTCTTATTTTACTTTAAAGTAGTCTGCCTAAATTTTCAACTTGTATGTATAACCGTTCTAACGATTGAGCATTTGTTATAATAATTTGTGCTTTGGGTAAGGAACCCTAAAACACATTTAGTCTATTTAAGAAGATAAATATCAACATTTCGTAATTAAGTCGCTATTAAACCGGCTAAGTGCTCACGAAGGATTCCGTACTACCATCACACAATATGGGTACGAAACCCCAAATCATTATGGTAAATACCAACAATAAAGATGACATAGCAACATCAAGGCGACAAAAAATAAGGCGCTAAAATGGTAGCGCCTGACAAACAAATCAGCACCTTTTGAATACGGAACTCTAATATTTATATGCCCAAAATTGTTGTTTTATAAAGATAGAGCTGAAACAAATAACATCGAATAATTGGACCCCCCTTGGATTTCCATTTATTGAACTTTTTATGCTGTTATAGGGGCCATATTATTATTTGCCGTGATAGAGGGCAATGTAACATATATTATGTGAAAATATTAATTACGCGCTACCTATAACGGCTGAAGCTGTAGACCCATGTGATAGATGGATAGACAGCGGAGGATTAGTAATAGGGTCACGGAACCTAATGATACGTAACCCTAAAAATCAAGGTAAAAGTTTATTTATCAAGTAAAGCTTTAAATATATTAAACGAAAAATAAAGCGGCTAATGTTGTTTTATTTGTAAATGCATCCTCTATGATGTAGGTATATTGAAATGTCTATGTACTCGTGTGTCATTCAAAAAAGACCAGGTTTAGCTCATTATTCTGAGAGGTTTAGACATAATAATGTACTCTGTGGTTTAGACTGACAAGCCTGCCTTTCACTTCATGGTCAAAAGAAATTTTAACCTGCCTGTTGCATCTATTTGTAAATAATAATAATAATAACTTACAGTAAAAATTAATATTGCAATGGAACCTGAAATATTGTACATAAATGAAAATCCTTGTCCACACCTAGTTGTCCCTATACCTGAAGATGGTTCATGTTTGTTCCATTCTTTGTCATTCTCTATGTATGGGAATATTGAGTCGTCATATGACATTAGGTGTGCGGTAGTCGAGTATGTGGTAGCGCATTGGGATGAAATGCAACTTTATACGTGTGACGAGACACATGTACTCGACAGCAATGATGAAAACTACCACCTACGGTTCCGTATCCGAACTTATGGCAGCCACCGCTTTGTATCCATTTACGTTCGAGGTTTACGAAAATGGCCGTTTGAGAGGATCATTCAGTGGCGATCCTGGGATGCCAGTGAAACCTTTACGATTCTCTGGTAGTTTCTTAGGTGGTCATTATGAAATGCTCCTTCCCGATACTAGTTTCTCAGGAGTATGTCCTAATGATCAGTTAAAACGAGTGGGTTTTAAGAAAATCCGCAGCTGACGTGCAAGAAATATTACCCGAGAAGAAAAAAAGGAGGACTACCCACAAAAAGAAATGAGATCCCATCAAAAACATAAAATGTACAAAAATGGCAAGTCTCGCGACGCAATCCTTCCACCGTAAAAAGTTGTGAGATCTTATGTAAAGCCAAGTCTGCTATTTTAGTTTTTATGGAAGCACCTTTTCATTTAAGTTAGTATGGGAGCACCTATTTAACAAATGTATCATTAATTGTTTCCTATTTAGTTACCTACCAACATTAAGTGACTGTATTAATATTAGTCATCTTTATTTCCTAATAAAATATGGTGACTTTGCAATCGCAGAGCACAAATAAAGCACTGATGCGTAGAAATATCTTCTCAAATCGCTACTAAATTGGTATTAGGTAGCTGATATGTTGTATATGTTGCTGTGCGATTGCGAAGTCACTATATTTTATTAGGAAATAAAGATGACTAATATTAATACAGTCACTTAATGTTGGTAGGTAACTAAATAGGAAACAATTAATGATAAATTTGTTAAATAGGTGCTCCCGTACTAACTTAAATGAAAAGGTGCTTCCATAAAAACTAAAATAGCAGACTTGGCTTTACATAAGATCTCACAACTTTTTACGGTGGAAGGATTGCGTCGCGAGACTTGCCATTTTTGTACATTTTATGTTTTTGATGGGATTACTTATTCATATAAAAAAATCGGGAAATAGAGGCAAAAATTACTCGAAAAGAGATTTAATAACTTTGCGGATTTATTCTATCGAGCGAACTTTATCAAATAGTGTTTCCATCGTCAATACTGTCTAGTATATATACCCAATAATACCAGTATATTTCCCTAGATTTTAATTTAATTGTTTACTACTTCAAACAAGGGTTATAAAAACGTGTTTGTGTGTGTAAAAAGCTCGGTGCGCTCTTAAACGTTACAAGAGTTAGAAGTCTACGATATTTTTAGAAGTAGATGTCCACGAATAGTAGACCGATCGCCTGCTAACCTAGAAGTCGTGGGCTCAAACCGCACGGTGCACAGTCTGCGTTCTTCGGAAATAATCGTCGATGAAAAGCGGGTGTTCTTAGTGTGGACTGTGACTTGCATTTAACAGTTCACATTTTGGAATAACTCTGACACCCCCTGGGGTCTTGTCGTGATGATATTTGTTTATCTTTTCATTTTTTCCCTTTTATCAGCTAACCCTGCGTAACAGCATATTTTTGAAGTCCGGCATTTCTTTAAAGTTACAAAGATTAAATTACATTCTACTACCCTTTCGCCCCGTGGCTCCACCCGCGTTTATTTAATCTTATATGTAGAACAATTCACTACGATGATAATAAAGGAAACCGCATCGAAATCTGTTGAGTGGTTCTCGAGTTAAAACGAAACATAGGTACATACATACAGACAGACAGACAAACAAAAATTGTAGTTTTCTCAGTACAACCAACCCATTTCATTTTAAATTTCGCATAATAGATTGAATAACTATATGCACTTATTACATCCGCGTTTCACCGACGATTATTACGTCCCAACGCGTGGATGTATCGAGTGTGAACTGTTCTCACTCGGAACACCTCTGACACCCCTCATGATGAAATATTTATTTAGTTATAACTATATGCGTTCTAGTAACTACGTATAATATGTAGTAGATTATAAACATACTCATATTCGAATTGAATTAATTTATCAAGAAACAATGAAACCCACAACCTTTACAGTACAATATGTTTAATTATTTCCGTTCTTACTATAGTAAAGATTGCATATAATCTAGGTCAACATACAGGGCCGTATAAAGCATGTTCTGCGTCGGGATCTGCGCCCCCCCCCCCCCCCTTATCTAAAATTTAATCAACTCTGTTTTTACAGAGTCTAAACTAAAACCTATCGTGATGTTATAGAAACGGTAATTTAAGGCGTCATATGCAGCAATGGAGCTGCCAATTAAGAAAAACATCTTACCATCTGCTCAATTAAATGCCTAGAAATAGCAATGAACTATTTTTACATAGTAAAGTTTTTAGTAACAACGTCTTTCTATAGCTAGAATTTTAAGAGGGTCTTTTCGTTATTTTGCTTCGAAATGTTGGAATGATATTCCCCTCCGATTAAATTAAAACGATCTCTATTTTCTTAAAAAAAGAATTATAAAAATTGCTTATTAAATAGTCAGATAAAGAATGCACCACAAAAATTTTTTTAATGTTGGGCAAAAATAAAATAATACCGAATTACGATAAAGTATGTTAATAATTAATGTAGTATAATGTTTATATACCGCTAAAAGTATGTATATATCCAAAATTTATATTCCATAACTAGTGAAAAATTATATTTTATTCTATTGCAATAATATTTTATATTTTTCTGTTTTATTATTTTAACTATTAGATATTATAAGAACATTATTTGTCTCCTTTTATCAAATCAATGTAATGCTGTTTTTATTGAATAATAAATATTAAGTTAACTAAGTTTATTTTTCTTTTTTAATAGTGGTGGCAGAACAACAGCGTTCCTAATGCCTTTGGGATAGAGACATATGCTGAGTCACCGTCTTTTTAACAGTGCCATACAACTTTGTTTATGATGGTGTGTTAAATAAATGTATTTTTTTTTTTCATTTATTTTAAGAGCGGCCGTTTTTAGTAAAAGTTAAAATTTAAGCTCATCAAAAACTTTGTCAATGAAAACTATGCTAAGTATTTAAAAATAGTTTATTGTTATTTCTAGACATTTAAATTCCATTAATTATTCTGGTAGGTATGTTATGATTTTTTTCTAAAGTGACAGCACTTTGCATAAAGGACCTATTATGTATCTTTAGTTGCCAACTGGACTGGGCGCCTATCATCACAAACATAGACATACTATCGAATTCCGATTGTCTAAGGATAAGTTCGCACTTGAAGTGACAACACAGTTCGAAAATAGTTCAATACCCACTAAAGGTAATTTTGATGTTTTTCATGATAGGCACCCAGCCAAGTTGGCAACCAAAGATACATAATAGAGGGGCGGATTTGGCTTGGGCATCGCAACAGAGAGATATGACATGCCGACTGCAGCATTGATGTCTTTATAAAATTCATATATTACACATTGCTTATATGTTGTTTATATATTACATCCAGAAATTAACTTCGTTTGTCTGTTGATGGAGATATTAAGTATATTACTTTTCATTCATCACGGCTTGCGTCCGCCCCCTAGGTCATAGCGCCCAGGCGCCCCCGCATTCCTTGTACCCCCGGTTTGAGACGGCCCTGAACAAACATAGCTTCCTAGTTAATTCCTACCGTCATAACCTTCCTGTTGCGTCTGTTTTGTCGGGCTTTTACTTGTTAAGGCGATATGTGAAAGTTTTAACGTCCCTGTTACTCCATATGCGAAAAAACCCTCAGTGCGAGAGGGACGGATTCGTGGAAAAGTACTATGAAGTTTGTTTCTTTATGTACTAAAGTTGCTATCAAAATTTCGTTTAACTAGGTCCTAGATACCGTTAAAACCTATCTAACAAAATATAATTGCAGTCCATATGTCATTCTAAATTGTCAAACCACGAGAATTGGTGTCGAAACAGACCTCAATTCAATAAATATTCCTATCGAGCCGAATTTCTCCAATTGCGTTTCTGTTTTAACAGATCTTTAGAAAAAGATTCTAAAAATAATATACTTTTTTATCAAAATAATATATTATTTACTGAAGTAGGTATGCAAGTTCTAAAAGTGTCGATTTTTTTTCCGTAGCGCCTTAATTTGTTTTCTATATCCGGAGATCGTAATTTTATTGATCGTTCACGTTTTAATTTACCTAACTAAAATAATAAACTTGATTAAATGGACTCTAAAATACTTAAATTATGTAACTTGGGTTGCATAATCATACTTTTACGTATCGCCTTTTCTTTACTTTCTGTTTTTTACGTCGTATTTTACCTTGTTATGCTTCGTTAAAATTCTCAAGATAATACGTTTTTCCGATAACTTTTCTGGTCAAGCATGACTCACGGTACATATTGGAAGATATAATGAAATATTGTTCAGGTATTTCACCATACTTCTATTAACATTTCGCACCTGGCAAAATAAATGAATCATTTTTAATTGCAAGCGTGTTCTCGAAAAATCATTATACCTATTATATTGTACACGCCATCGATAAGACTTACATAAATAAACGACCATATTTTGACTAATGCCCAGAAAAAAAGGTTATAATGTTTTCAGGGTTCATGTATGTATGTTTGTTCGTTTTTTTATTTCAACATAACTTCTAAACAGATTTAGAAGTCTGTCGTATTGTTAGAATCCTAATGACAGCAAAAAAAATCTAATAAAACAAAAATATGTGACTGAAACATGTATTGTACTAACAATTAAAAGCGTTGTCAATAAAAGGCACAAAATATTTAAAAAAAAAGCAGGAGTGCCCTTGCAAAAAGTGAACTAACAAATCTTAAACAAGTTTTCGTCAAAGTCATAGTCAAAGTGATTGATCCAGAAAGATTCCCATCCCAAACGTATGTATAATAGAGATGTTGACTATTAGTCAAATCAAGAACCTTTTATGAAACATCAAAAACGTTTATTTGTATGAAAACTCTTGGAAGTAACGTCATAACTTCGTTTTTTGAATGAATAAATGAATAACTTCTAAATTGTTTCATTGTATTGAAATGTTTAAACTGAACTTTATGCAGAATCATGAAATAATTAAGCAGGCACTTTTTTGAATATCAATTTAAATTTATTGACAACCAAGGTTGTTGTATCCCTATTGTATATACCTATGTTTTGTAAGTAGGTACATAAGTAATGTATTTTTGTTGGTAATACTCGTACAATAAAATAAAAATCATACCAACTTGGTATGATTTTTTATTGCAGTTGTTGTTGTAGTGTTTTTTATTTTTATTATTATTTAAATTTTATTCACGAAATTTATATGTGGGTTATGTGTGTCATAATAAACAACTGGATTAAATACGTTAACACCTGGTATTTGCTAAGGTGAAGGAAACGAAAAATGTAACCTAATATTCTTGCAACGACGTAGCACGAAAGATTTATATACATTGGTGATGGATGACCGCGTGACAAAGTTACTATGCTTGCACGTTTGTACTTTGGACAACCAAAGTTAGACTTATCGAACACTATTAAAATCATGACCATGAATAAAAATCAAGCACGTTTACTGCCACCATTTGCTAGTGCAGCGTAGCAAGAGCAACTACGCCATTGTTTTCCCCTTATATCGTCGTAGTCTGGACATAGTATGTCGGAGGCAAATAGTAAAATTCGCTATTTTACAAACAGCGTCGTCAGTTTCTAAACGTTTGCTATTTTTCAAAACGAATCTGCGTCATATAGTGGAATTTGGCGTTTTATAATTTGCCTCGGCATATAGTAATTCTGTTTGGGGGTCGCTCCGCTTTGCTCGGCTCCCAATATCTATTTACGTGTAAACCTAACACGACCCTCCTCGCTTCGCTCGTCGTCGCACCTATTTTTCACTTTCTGGTGTTACTTTGGTATACTCTGGTGTGGCTTTCGATTTCGGCTTTTGAGAAAATGACGAAGTCGGCAAATCACAAAACAGCGGCGGCAAACTATAAAATAGCGAGCACTTAGAAACTTTCCACGCCGTTTGTAAAATGCCAAATTATACAATTTGCCTGCCACATAGGTATATGAATATGCGTCAGGGAACGCCGACGTTGATTAGATTAAGGCCTTAGAGGCTGCGAAAGTGTTTCTTAATAATCAGAATAATTGTTGAAAGTTTGCTCAATGAAATTTTCCCTTGCCCATCTCTAATTGAGATCGAGGTTCGATCCCCGGTGGGGCATGCACCAATGAGTTTTTCGGAATTTATGTGCATAGTATTTTGTCTTACTTACCACTTGCCGAACGGTATAGAAAACATCGTAAGAAAACCTGCGATAGGTTTAACCACTCATCACGTTGGGAATTTGGGATGTAACAATCGTCGCTGAAAACAATCGTCGTCGTGTACCGAGTGTGGACTGTGACTTGCATTTCAACACTCCTAAACATTCTGACACCCCCTCGGGAATTCATGTCGAGACTATAAATTACCAGTGTGGCGTTTTCCCGCGCGGGTTACTGAATTTAGGGTATATCTATGGAAATAGTATATTATCATATATGTACTTCTGAAAATAAAGTTATTAGGTATATTTTTATTCAATTTTAATTTCAGTATCGTGAGAAATACAAGAAAGAACACTGTACATATCCAAATAGTAACAAAACTGTTTTATTCAATAGAATAAGATTGTTTAGTTAGCAATCAGCAGTATAAAAAGTTTTTAAAAACAAGCGAAAAAGTGCTTGGATCATAGATATCATAGACAAAATAAATGTTACTGATTACAGGTAGGCTTCAGAGAGGCTCGGATGCTGAGTGCATAGACACAAAGCATGTGATTTTTACTTTTTAAAGGAGCGTTAATTTTCTTTTTACGAAAGAACTTGGCACAATAAATACCGACAGGGGACTTTTTTCGTGAAAAGAACTTAAATTCCAACAAAACCTTCACCTTGTTCTAGAATCATTCAACTGCCAATCACATTCCAGAGCAGAAGTCGTCGAGCCAATCACCGTCCGGCTGCATGACGGCGACACCCTGTACACTCCTCCTCCCCCCAGCAGCGGGGTGCTCCTGGCTTACATCCTGAACATCCTCAGCGGATACAACTTCACCTCCGAGAGCATCACCACAACCGACCGCATCATTCAGACGTATTATAGGATACTAGAGGCTTTCAAGTTTGCGTATGCGACCAGGACTAAGCTGGGGGATGCTAATTTCTTGGATTTGAAGGACGTGAGTATGGAATGTTCTGGAACTGTTCTAGAACCCATGGATTACAAAATATTGATGTGAAGGGAAATCTTCATCAATAAATAGGAATAAATAGACACATCTCCTTAATAGGATGTCATGGGTGTTACCGAGTGTAGTCAACACTCGTACACCCTCTTTTCACCGACGATTACTTCGTCCCTACGTCATAGGTAGGTCACATAAATACACACTTTTTATGTATAAATACACACTTTTTAGGTCGTGCAGGTTTCCCTTCACTATTCAGCAAGTGGCAAGTAAGTATACAAATTAATACTATGCACATCAACGAACTAAAATTTCATGGAAATCTATCTCAGTACATCCCTTCCTAGGATTATGGCCCCACGACACGGAGGTTGTTTGTGATTTTGAGCATACTACACGTACTTAGCTCACTACGGTAATCGCAATATGACTGGTTAGTGATTATCACGCCATTCCGATTCCAGCCAATCATAGACTTGAGTCGGACCGAAAAGAATAGACGTAGATGTAAAAATCACTATACGTGCTAATGTGTCAATCGTTTATAAGATTATTTCGTTTTTAGAGTTTTTTGTATGGATGAAAATTTCGAATACCTACGCATAAAAACTGATGCCATGACTCTTGCAGTGTTTGCTCGAGATTCTTAAGCACCATTTCATGGTGCAACCAAAAGCATTTTGTTATAATTTTGTTGTGCTCACTAACGGCGTACCACGCAGCGCAAGACGTAAATACACATAACTATAAGCCTTGCCCACCTGGGCACATAAATGGTGGCGTCAATTTTTAAGCGAGTTTATGCTTCCATCAAATGTTAGTTTGTTGGTGCACATACATTCCGAATAACTCATTTGTGCATGTCTGGCTGGTTTTGACGCTGGGTCGCTTGATTGAGAGTTCAGCATTCTACCCTGTTTAATTAGAGTTCCAAGAAATGATAATAGGTCTTTACATATGAAATTGCCGAAATTTTCTAACAGATTCATGAGGACATAATTCCTGTAACTCAATAGCTATTTCAATTATTTGTTTTTTGTTTGAAAGTTGATTTCAAGGTTTTACATCTACATATTAAATTTTGCTTTTATTTTCAGTTTGATTATAAAAATTAAATCTTCAAAAACTGTTCGTCTTAAATGCCATCCATTTCCATGATAAGATTCGTAATATTTTTTTACAGCTGACACTTTTCAAAAATTAAATGAATGTTGCTGTTAGCTTAATATTATCTCATTCATGCACATAAGAAATATACATAACTTGGATTCGTCATTCCTAAAAAAAATGCAAATACTGAAAATTGAGTTGCCTTCAAGTTATCTATAGAAAATATAACCTAATATTACATAAAACCGACCTGTAATAAGTGTATCTGATATACATACATTACATAAATAAATATATTTATATTTCTATTTCATACGGATTTTAACCCGTAATTTAATGAGCTAAAACTTGACTATTAGGCCTCAGTAACCATTAGATGATGATGATGATGATGATGATGATGATGATGATGATGATGATGATGATGATGATGATGATGATGATGATGATGATGATGATGATGATGCTGATGATGATGATGATGATGATGATGATGATGATGATGTATACTTAATAGACAGCACAACCTTGAATCTAAACTCCAACGGATGATTGCAGCTGATCCGAAACATATCCTCGGTGGAGTACGCCGCAGCGACCCGGCTGAAGATCAACGAGACCATAACCAGCAACGACACAGCCTCCTACGGTGCACAAAAGTACACGAAGGGCGACGCTGGCACCGCGCACATATCTGTCATGGCGCCGAATGGGGACGCTGTGTCGGCCACCAGCTCAATCAACTTTTAGTAAGATTATGTTTCTTTTTACGATCAGTGGCATATTTTAAAATTCGGCGCCCTGGGCCTGTAAGGTTTGCCGCCCCATGAATGAACGAGAAAAAACCAAACATATTAATAATAAAATTAAATTAAATCTAGCAGTGTGTTGTTTTGGGCTGACAATGATGATAATAAATGAAAAAACTCTAAAGGTCATACACAGAAATAAACACAATTTTATCAATATATAATTATGTTTTTCGATGGACAATTTTTTTTTTTAATAATCTTAGAAATCTTAGCGCATGGTACAGCTTGCGCCGCCCCTCGTAGCCTGCCGCCACGGGCCATAGCCCTTTTGGCCCTACGGTGAATCCGCCACTGTGTATGATGATCAGGAACGATGTAGGTGGGCTTTTGTATGAACGCTGACACCGCGAAAATAACTGTCATGACGCTGAATGGTGAGAATGCGCCCCTGACTCACCAGCTTTTAGTAGGTAAATTTGGTTAGTACCCATGGGCGCCGTTAGCAGGGTGCAAGGGGGCGCACTTGCACATAAAGATAGACGAAAATATAAAAAATATTATATGTATTTTTAAATGTATTTTATAATAGAACGTGATTTGACGTGATGTAAATGCCCAAACATTACCTTGTATTTGTTCCTATAATTATATAAGGAAGCAAATTAGTATTATATTATATAATGCATAGGTGGATGCACCCCCCTAACAATGACCCTGCCGGCGCCCATGTTAGTGAAGAACCTTTTATAACGAGAGATCGAGCAGTTCCATGAAGAAGAGAAAATATACACGCTTAAACTACTGTTTTTCGGAGCGCAGTACGATTAAGTAGCAGTCTCCTTTTTATCTCAGTTATACGTCTTTGGGAAATGGAAAATTTTCCAGTGTTATAAATTGGTTACAAAATTGCAAGTTAAATTCTGTGTTTGTCTGCATATCACATCCCGCCTGGTCAACCCATTGACCTGTTAGTTTACACTTTCGCTCCTATAAATTAACGATATATATCAGTTAATTACCTACGTAAATACAAGATACTTATAAACACAATTTGTAGAGATTTTAAAATATGAACAATAAATTTAATGCCGTAAAAAAACAAGTGGTTTTCAGAATCATTATTTATTTTGTTGAGGACGATACAAAGTTAAAATTGTTCCAAATATAACGGCAAATTTGGCAGCAACTCAGTAAACATGACGAATACCGAAACAAGTGAATTATGCTAAAATGTGCTGCACGAAATTACATAGGACGGCCGATTATAGAGTAAATACTTTGACGAAAATAGGTTTTAGACACAAACGAGAATAATTATTTTAATTTTTTTATGTTATTTTAAATTCATTCATCCCGCGACCATGGCACATGAAACTCTGCCAAAAATTAGGGAAAATATAAAAACCAAACAAGTTGAGTACCGTGCTCTTAATAATGTTTATTTTAAATTGTTCAGTTTCGTGACATTTTGTCCACTTTTTACTAATTGTTGTCGGAGTCACCCACATTTTAATATTTGTGAGTGGTCACGCTAAAAATGACCTGAAGAGTTACAATTATCTAGAGAAAAACGAATTTTAATACTTATTTCTGAAAGCTCTGATTTGCCAAATTCTTTTAGGTCCTTCAGGTACCTTTTCGCGTGGTTACGAATTTTCACTTCAGAAGAAAAAAAGAAAAAGAAAAGTAATTTATTTTAAAATACCACAAACACGAGAAAGAACATAAAAACATACAAAATAACAAACAATACAAATAACAAACAGTACGAGTAAACATAACATTAGGAAAACAGTGGTAAATAAAAAAGGATTTCAGCTCAGCTTAATGCTGTAGTAGGGGCTACAGCGCTGGTATTCTGCTGAACCCTGACTTAAAATTAATATTAAAACTTAACCTATACCTATGCTAGGTGGCTTATATTTAAATACACATAAATATAAGAAGAATGTGCAGGAGATATATATAAATAAATAATTATATTTATATAAAACATAAATTATATACATATATACCAAAATAAAATAATTTAAAATAACAAAAATTTTCATTACAAGGCTTATATTATTTTTGTAGGTCTAAAAGGTACTTTTTCAATTTAATACGGAATGTTGCCTTTGTTTTGCACTCTCTGATGGGTGGGGGCAAATCATTCCATACTTTTGACGCCCTGTATCGAAAACTGCCTTTGAATCCAGCCGATTGATGTTTGGGTACAATAATGAGGTAATCTGAAGCTCTTGTTGCATATCGATTGACGCTTTATAACACACAAAACACTCGCACGTCTTCCAGTGGAGTCGAGGGATAGACATCTCTGGACTGTCTTTTGCTACTTTCACGTTCATCAATCGTGTCAAAAGCTTCTTACTCCGGTTACTTACCCTCCAGTAGATAGACCCGCCAGATTTTCGATCAGTAACATCTTCTACTTACAATCAATCAGCTCACTGCTTCCTTGCCACTTTGTTCGCTCTCACGCCAGCCTCATGCACATGGCCGTAGCTAGGGGGGGGGCATTGTGGGGCAATGCCCTACCTTGAAATCACAATGCCTTACCTTAAAAATTCATATTTTGTGAAATAAACTATTTAAAACTAATAAATTTTCATAATAAAACAACAATCTTCAATTTTTAGAGGTTACTTTTGTGCTGCAATAATTTTCCTATGTATATTTTCATAGAAAACCAGCTAATTTCTACTTCGATTTCACACACCCAAAAGGCCTATGTTCAGATATAAATGTGTGAGTGTAAAAACCACAAAGCCATATAAGCCACAGAGGGTTTGTAAAATATGGTCATTTAGTTCGTCGTGTGACAAAAATTACGCTAGTTTCGAGGAATCTCGGAAAAATATATTTTTAAAAAGCATTTTTTTTTGTGTGCGTACCCTTGCGTATTTTACGTTTCGGAACCCTTGCGTATTTTACGTTTTGTTTGTAGTTTGGTTTAGTGAAGTGTGTGGTAAAAAGTGTTTTAGTCAAAAATAGATACAATTGTTATTTTTATTGCTATAAATTGAATATTCATTGATTTCGCGTTGGATAAATTTATGATATTTTTTTTACTTCCGCCCTACCTGTAACCAATGCTGCCCTACCTCAAATTTGACTCTAGCTACAGCCCTGCTCATGCCAGCCCTTCAACAACACTGATAATATCGCCACAGCAGCGACCAAATCTAGAGGTTCAAATTTGCAAACCAATGACCCGATTATGTGACATTTTCTTCACCTCATTGATTTCAGTTACGGTGCCGCCTTTTCAACCCTGACGACTGGCATCGTAATGAACAACGTGATGGATGACTTCTCGTCCCCTGGCTTCACTAACTACTTCGGCATCGAGCCATCCCCTGCCAATTTTATCGCGCCAGGGAAACGACCTCTGTCGTCGATGTGTCCCAGCATCATTGTGGACAACAGCGGCAATGCCAAGCTGGTGATTGGTTCTTCGGGAGGCACTAAGATCACTACTGCGATTGCTTTGGTATGATAAATCCGTACTTGACATACCGATGTACTGTCGAGGAAATTCCGGTTACCCACTTATCCTTCTTTTTCTTTTTACTATCTTAATATGGTTGGAAATTGGGTCTCCACAATTTTCCCTGTTATACACCTCATATTTTAACATCAAAAATTACAATATGCCAACAGCTAAGATTTTATTTAATAGATCTCGTGGTAAAGGCAGGGCCCCGTCACTCGAGCGTAGCTGCCGCGATTGGTAATAATAATTAGGCATAACCCGAGTGATTTCCCGCCAGTGGGCTGCCACGCGTCGTCATTCCGTGCCTGTCGTGCACGCCAAACGTACTTGTGTGTATTTATGTTCTCCCGGAAATACGAAAATTATGGCTACTGTACGGCATTGTGCCTTTTTCGGATGTCTTATAATTTTTTTAATTACCTGGAGATGAGGGAAGGTAAGCTGGACATTTCGTTTTCGTGTGCTTAGGTACGGCAAGTAATCTAGGATTGAGAATATATATTTAAACTGAGCTACTTATTATTTTTGTTAATTGATATTATTGCAATTTGAATTTGTTTTAAGGGGAACGAAAATACAAACAGAAATAAAATGTCAGCTTTCGGATGATTTTGTTGCAATAATTAGGTTACGTATAGCCATAAAAAAAATACATGTTTTTGGTTGAACTTTAAGGTATTCATTTTCCACAAACCACGTTAATCGATTCATATTTGTACTGTCAATGAATTTTTTTGTAACCCTCT
This sequence comes from Ypsolopha sequella, assembly GCA_934047225.1. Taxonomy (NCBI): domain Eukaryota; kingdom Metazoa; phylum Arthropoda; class Insecta; order Lepidoptera; family Ypsolophidae; genus Ypsolopha; species Ypsolopha sequella. The sequence goes on from OW203996.1 coordinate 20,753,716, forward strand.
ATTGCACACTTCTTATCGATTTTGTTTCAGGTATCGCTTTCGCGATTTTGTTGGTTTTTTTTAAATAAAATTAGTGTGAACGGTATTTATTCATTTTCCAAATACCACGTTATTCGGGTCAAAAAAAGCACCCCCTTTTTCCAAAAATACGTAAATCCACTGATGCAGTCAGCGGCAGCAAGATATTGTCAGTCTACGCCTAGCGTTGGCGCCCGTAAGACGTGGAACCCGTGCCCTTTTTTGCAAGCTATAAATATCTCCCAAAACTACTTCAAAACACATTGAAATTAATTTTATAAAGTAATATTTCGAGGAGCATCATATTCCTGCCGTTAAAAACTCAACAAAATATGCGTATGAGTGATTTAGCTACATCGTGCCATAGTCATAACAACAAAACTGAATGAATTTGGAATGAATTCATACTTTTATGCGGGAAAATAATATATGTTACTCTAAACTAAAAGAATAATTTTGTGATCGTTATTGAAACCCAAATTAATTTACTTATACTTACTGAGATCTGTATTTCGTGAAATTACCCTCTAGTATTGGCTCACCATTTCAGGTCCAATAAGTGAAGTTTTTTGCAAATTATATAGGTACACTTACTTGGGATAAATCGCCAAGCATTTAAAATATAGAAATTTATTTTGAAATATTTACAGTGCATGGCAAAATTATTAGATCGTAGATAATCCTGTCGGTACATGTTCAGGTTCTGTTACGCAAAATGAAAACAATGAAACTCTTTTAGGATTAATTTGTTATCCCTATGTTTGTCTGTCTGTCCGTTTGTCTAGACAATTTTTTCTGGGTAAAATTAATAAATACCAATATTAACGGCCCTCTATAGAGCTGTAAAAACATACTTTTGACGTTTTTATTTATATTACGTTTAAGGTTTTTACGTTTTTATTTTTTACGTTTTTCATACAAATTTTCTCACTATGAAAATGTAGGGATGAACACTTGAGATAATATTTTGCATTTGAAAGTCAACACAGAAAGGAATTGTTGAACAAATAATGTAAAAAATATGAAAACCATGTTGTTCTATTCTAAAGGGATTAATTATCTACTGTTCAATGTGGCGACAGTTTTGTTTATTTTTTTCCTTGAATTATTTTTTACTAAGATAACAAATAGTTTAATACAAGGTTTTCCTTAAGAGGTCACTTTACCCCTGTATTTTCTTAAAATTCATACAATAGGTATAAACCGAATGTGAAGTCTACAGCTTATTTTCTTCATATCTTTTTTCATGAGTATATTCTAGTGACATCTAACTACGTCTCTATACAGCCCAAAAAGCAAAATTTGATAAAACACCATCATAATAGCTGTTCAGAATAAAATGTATATTTCGGAACGCATCCATCAATGGTCTATATATTTTGTCTATGGACTTGGAGCTGTCAAAAACGAGGGACGTGGAATTTTCTTGGTATAGATCGCGGACGATTTTAATATGTGTTATTAAGGGCTTAACCCAAGGGAAATCGGTGCGGACATCGTAAGAAACAGTATTCGATCAAGGGCTGAAGATATTTTGGCGTGAAGGCCACTTTTGAGTGTATTTCCTGTGTGTGTGAAATAACCTATATCCACGCGGTGTGCGACAAGTGGACTTGTCATTTACCATTTTTTCTGGGTTCGGATGCATCCCGGGGTAGGAGGGTTGTGTTTAGATTCATCGTGGAAGGTGATCTACGTGTCACGGCACCGACACGCCTTGGTCTCCGCAGCGAAGGGTCTTCGTGCGAGGACTACTTGATGAGGTCATCATACAACTGTCTGGTAGGACATTTTATATTAAATATTAGATCATAAGATACTTGTATACTATAAATCTGGGACAGCTATGGGCCCCTGCTCCAGCTGCAAGTATCGCCCTTTAGCATACAATTAGTGGTGTCTGAGCGTGGTTATGGAATCCTCGCACCAGTGACGTCGATGCCCGTCACTAGTCAGTATTACTACTTTTTATATGCTACAATTTCTGGTAGCAACGAGCGTTTATATCAAACAAGCTTTGGTAGCCAGATCGTGGTTAATCCCAACTTTGGTTTATATACATATAAACAGCGGAACTGGGCGGCCCCAGTGTCATTGAACTGTTAACATAGCTAGGCTATTTACATGTACATGTAGCAATTACAAATTGGATTTGTTTAGTGCTTTGAGTAGATAATTGATTACCGGAGGGTACCACATTGATGTGGTTCAGTAATATCAGTATAAATTGTTAATTTAGTACATATCAAGTGTTCTTGTATTACAATAACATAATCATATAACGGTTTATATTATAGATTTGGAAATCAACTTGTTAGCTAATATACTGTTATCTTGGCTTGAATGTATGTACTTACAAGGATGTATACAGTTGCATAGTGGAATGTGCATTCGGGTTTGTGTGTATTGTATACACCAAATATAATTTACATTTGATAATTAAATTATAGAATTAGGTAGGAACCTATTTGTTTGTTTTGTATTACTGATACAGTACCTACATTGTTGTAATTGGGAATTACATTTGATAATTAAATTCTGGAATTAGGTAGGAACCTATTTGTTTGTTTAGTATTGACGGACAGTACATACATTGGTAATTGGGAATTAATTTTGCTAATTAAATTCTATTTATAGGTAGGGTATCTATTGAGCAGTGCTTCTGTATTTTGTGCCGTGTCAGGGTGTTTGCTAAATAGTTTTTATTTATACATTTCCCGGTTCATTGCGGCAAGATGTCCAAGTCTCACAAGGCTGCGTTGGCGAAAGAGCTCCGCTGGTTTACGACCGTCCAGGGATTGCTTTCTCGTTCGGATCGCGACAATGCAATCCTGGAGAGAGCCGAGCGGATGCATCAGCGGCTGGCTGATGCTAAGGTAGCTGTGAAAGCACTGGAGGAAAGTGAAGAGCCTATGAAGAGGTATGTTACGGATTTAGCTCAGATAAAAGGGATTTATGATGATATAACAGAGGCGGCCTCCATGATCAAGAGGCGGCAATCGGGCAGCCCGGTTGTTAGCACACCTAGACCAACAGATGGCGCCACTGGTAAGACGCTGGTTATAACGTCGAATATTGTTACTGATCTAAAGAGGCAAAATTCAGGAGGTCCTGTAGTTGTCACGCCTCAACCGGTAGATGGCGTGTCTAGTAGTTTGGCTAATTTAAAACTAAATAAATTCAATGGGAAAATGGAAGAATGGGTTTCATATAGGAATATGTTTACGTCATTAATAAATTCTAGGGTAGATTTATCAAAGGGGCAAAAGATGGCATATTTGATGTCAACATTGGAGGGCGAAGCAAGGTCGCTCATCCAGCACCTCAGGGTAGAGGATGATCATTATGATATAGCGTGGGGCTTATTAAATGATAGGTATCAGAACATGCGCTTACTGGCGGATGCGCATGCGTCTCATTTGTTGACGTTACCTAGGGTAACTGACCGGGCCCAACTAAGGTTGCAGTTGCTGACCCCGGTCACTGTGGCGTGTAATGCCCTTAGAACATTAGGTTTACCGGTGGACGAGTGGTCGTTTTTACTCGTTCACATTATTTTAGGTAGGTTGCCTAATGATGTGAGGTCACGTTTTGAGCGGGTGTCCGCAGGAAAAGATGGCAGCACTGTGCCAAAATTTACGGACTTATTAACGTTTCTTGAATATGAAGCTAGGGTAGCAGAAACATCACAGCCGGACTTGGCGCCATCAGGGGCGCAATCATTTTCGTCTGCTGGCTCATCGGAACGTGAGGAGCCCAGACAACCGCAGCAGTCGCGGGGACGCGATATGACACGTTTGGCGGCGGTAGCCGTGATCGAGAGGTCATCGACCTGTTTACAGTGTGGCCATACGGGGCATGACCTGCTGAGATGTCAGCAGTGGCGAAACCTGCACGTCACCGAGCGGCGACGCATAGTGAAGCGTAAGGGCCTGTGTTTCGGTTGCTTGGGCAATCATTTTGAACGTAATTGTCCCGAGCCACGACGTTGCAGTGTTTGTGAGGGGCCTCACCATTTATTGTTGTGTGCCAACAGATCTGAAGCGGCTTCACCGGTCCCGCAGCGACGGAGCCCTACGGGCGGGGGTGCTTCAGGGAGAACTCCCTCCCCCTTGGACAACGGGGGTGCGTCAGGGAGAACTTCCCCCCCCTTGGTCCAGGGAAGGCATGCTGTCGGGAAAAACTCCCCTCCGTCGGAACGGAGGACTGCGGCGCGAGGCGCGCCCCCTCACCGGGAGGTGAGTTATGTATTTGCGCGTGGACCCGTAGGGGGATTGCCTACGGGCTATCACACATATGGCCATGTTGTGAATTGGGCCCCTACGGGCGGGGGCCAATTGGAGTTGGCAAGGGCTAGGCCCCCCCTCCCCGCGCCGGTTTTGGTGCCAGCTGGCATGGAGCACCGTGCTCAGACGGAGTCACGGGGTTACTCACCGCCGTACCGCGAGTACCCGCGGTTAGAGTACCACCCGCCGTACTCAGGGAGAGTTGGAGGCTACGCTCCCCCCATGGTGGGGATGTGCACGCGCCAGCCTTATTACTGCCAGTGGACTGGTCCTGCACTCCACAGGTGGGGTAGCCTGTAACTAGCTTGTTCAAGCCATGAGTACGGAACCGCGGACGGTTCTGTTGCCTACCGCGATGGCTCGCGTCTAGGGCCCCAGGGGGGATTGAGTTAGGGTATGGGCCCTCCTCGACTTGGAAAGTCAAGTGGCGCACCGATTGGTTTTGAACCTGGAGGTTTCGTCGGTGCCGCTCCTAGGTATTGGTGGACTGGAGTTGAAACAGCGGCTGCAGCCATGGTTATAGACAATATTGTCGGCTGGCAGCCTTCTTTGGACTTTCCTCCGTCCATAATCTCATGCACGTCAGGTCTGCATCTGGCAGACCCACGTTTTGTCATCCGGCCCCAGTCGATGTTTTCCTGGGCGCGGATTTGTTAGGATGGATCCTATTTGGTTTTTAAAAGGACTCTGGGTTCTTCTTCATTGGTGGAGGTATCCACAATTTTGGATATTCGATATTTGATTCGATACTTGGATTATTATGTTCGAACTTAGGAAATGGCTTTCAAATGAACATATACTGTTTGCAGATTTGGAGGATCCCAATATGATGGTGGTATTATGTTGAAATACCAACCAGTCAATGATATTCATTTATTTTGTCCCCAGCCGTGAGTGCAGAGTAGCGTTGGAGCGCATTGGTACACGGTACGTGTACTTCAGGCGGACCTCATCAAGTTAAGACTTCGAGTTCTGCGCGAGGATCACGCCAGGCTGAAGTGAGCGGTTGCTCGTTTGAATCCTTTCACGGATTATGAAGGACTTCTGCGTTTTGGAGGCTGATTTTGGAGAGCTGACCTGCCATACGGAAGTCTTCATCCTTTGCTTCTACCCAAGACGGACCTTTGGTAAATCTGTTGGTGTCGGATTGACACATACGTAAAGCGCACGGGGGTTTTTAGCAATCGCAACGCTCGGGTTGTGAAAGCATACCTTGTGTATTTGTGTGCTTGGCCACCAAGGCCGTTCACTTGGCAGTGGTATCAGCTTTGACTACGGAGGCCTTCGTCGCCGCGTTGGATCGTTTCGTGTCGCGTAAGGGTTTACCTTCACTTATTCGCTCCGACAATGGCACAAACTACAAAGGTACTGCTAACTATCTAAAAAATATTGATAATTTTTTGTTTTGTAAATAACTATGCTAGTTTAAGTTAAATCTTCGCCCGGAAAGGGGTAACTTGGCGGTACAGTCCCCCAAATTGCCCTCACTGGGGAGGGAATTTTTTTAAGCTGCCGTCAAGTCGGCGAAGACCCACCTCCGCTGCGTTATTGGGGAAACTGTCCTAATTTTTGAGGAGCTTGCCACTGTATATTGTTAAGTGGAAGCGGTCCTCAACTCTCGTCCTCTCTGTGGTCAGACAGGACTGAGCATCCTAGGGAAGGAAATTTAATTCTTTTGAAGGATGTGAACTTGCTATCCTTGTTTTGGCGCCGGGGCCGTATATTAAAGTTGTTTTGGCGGAGACGGAACTCCACGCGTCGCAGAGGTGTTGGTCGAAGGTTCGATTTTGTGACGAGCCATGACAACTTTCTCCCGTCTCCCGGTTGTATGAGCTAGTGGACTGATTGCTCAGCCCAGAGCGGGGGGCTGTTCAGAATAAAATGTATATTTCGGAACGCATCCATCAATGGTCTATATATTTTGTCTATGGACTTGGAGCTGTCAAAAACGAGGGACGTGGAATTTTCTTGGTATAGATCGCGGACGATTTTAATATGTGTTATTAAGGGCTTAACCCAAGGGAAATCGGTGCGGACATCGTAAGAAACAGTATTCGATCAAGGGCTGAAGATATTTTGGCGTGAAGGCCACTTTTGAGTGTATTTCCTGTGTGTGTGAAATAACCTATATCCACGCGGTGTGCGACAAGTGGACTTGTCATTTACCATTTTTTCTGGGTTCGGATGCATCCCGGGGTAGGAGGGTTGTGTTTAGATTCATCGTGGAAGGTGATCTACGTGTCACGGCACCGACACGCCTTGGTCTCCGCAGCGAAGGGTCTTCGTGCGAGGACTACTTGATGAGGTCATCATACAACTGTCTGGTAGGACATTTTATATTAAATATTAGATCATAAGATACTTGTATACTATAAATCTGGGACAGCTATGGGCCCCTGCTCCAGCTGCAAGTATCGCCCTTTAGCATACAATTAGTGGTGTCTGAGCGTTGTTATGGAATCCTCGCACCAGTGACGTCGATGCCCGTCACTAGTCAGTATTACTACTTTTTATATGCTACAATTTCTGGTAGCAACGAGCGTTTATATCAAACAATAGCTGTCAGGATATCGTCAGTATTGCCTCGTTTTTACGCAAAGTTTAACAAGTTTGTATATTTTTATCTATACTGGAAATAAAAAAGAGAGAAATACAGGCGTCGTTCATGTTAAGATGACTAAGTTTACACACTTTGCTAAGTATAAACAATTACCGTTTCATGGAAAACTGTTTTGACCTGAAACCATTTCACAAATTCAATTAACTTATTTTGAATATCTTGTCATCTTGCACTTCTTGATGAGAAATACAATTTCAATAAGTAAAAATACAACTTTTAGTTAAGAAAACTTATAGTTAAAAGTCTGCTGTATGCATTAACATATTTTTAATTATATAACAATAGTAATAAAATAATTGGCTTATCCGTCGTCGTGATACCAGCCGTAAATTTCTTAAATAATCTGATATCACGCTTATGGAAAACCCAATTATTTTGAAGATACCATAATATCATTAAAATATGTTTATGCATATAGCAAACTTTTAACAATAAATTGTCTTAGCTAAAAGTTGTACTTTACCGTTATAATTATTTCTTAATATTTTGTTACAAATTCGGAGAAATAGCCCTTAAGGAAAACCTTGTATGAAAATATTTGTTATCTTTGTAACAAAGAAAAAAAAAATAAACAAAGCTATCGCCACATTGAACAAACAGTAAATTATTAATCCCTTTAGAATAGAAAGATATGGTTTTATATTTTTTACATTATTTGTTCTACAGTTCCTTTCTGTGCTTTCTTTCAAATGCAAAATATTATGTCAAGTGTTGATCTCTATATTTTCATAAGGAGAAAATTTGTATGAAAAAGTTAAACAAAAGGCCATAAAAACGTTATAATATGTATATTTTACAGGGCTGTAAATATTAGCATTTATTGATTTTACCCAGAAAAATTGCCTAGACAAACGGACAAACAGACAAACATAGGGACAACAAATTAATCCTAAAAGAGTTTTGTTTTTTCATTTTGCGTAAAGGGACCTGAACATTTCAAACTATGATACAAATAAATTTCTATATTTTAAACACTTGGCGATTTATCCCAAGGGTAAACAGGTGTCCCAAAAGTCAACGCTTTCCCTTGGAAGGCTGGTAGGCCAGCTCATGACTGACCAGAATATCTAATTATGACCTCAGCAAAAAGTAGATAGTCTTCGAGTTGATGGTACTTTTATAAATTCGAATAGATTTTTGAGAGTCAAAGCTAACCAGTTCTAAATTCTAAGAATAAAATTTTTGTTGCGCAACTCTGAATAGTCATGCTATTGATAAAGTCAAAAATAAACCTTGAAATGCTGTTACATCAGGAAGAAAAATAAAAACCCAATTTATGAGCAATTTCTTGTAATTAGGTTAGTTCGATACCACACCCTGAAAAAAAATGTCCTATGTTAGTTTTGCAAATTATCTTAAATAACGGCTCATCAAATATTGTTTTTCAAATGATCTGGCAATTTCTGTGTATTACTTTTGAAAAAAAAGTTATTGCTATTTTACTACTAAAGGAGCTGCGTATTTTTTTAAAAAATTAGAATTTAGAATGAAAGAGTGGCGGGCAGTAAAAATATTTGACGTTCATTAGAAATGCCATTAAACACGCGTTAGAGTGAGATAAATAGTGACGCTATTTAAAATAAATTGGAATGAGATAGTAACGCAGTTAAACGTGGTTGAATGAGAGAGGCATAATTGATATAGGCTACAGTGAGATAGATAGTGACGTGGTGCATTCCTTCTGAGAATATTTGTTAGTTTCCACTTTTTGTAATAACAACTTTAGTAAAAAATTTTTGTAAAGAAATTTTTGGTCCAATTTATTTTCCCGCAAGTGTAAAACCAGCTCAACGGGCGAAAAATATTTAAAGAATGGGTAATGGTGACAATTAACCGTCACGATATTATTATGTATCTCTAAAGGAGTGTCTGAAATGTTCCGAGGGTCAACTGATAAATCAAACACTCAAAAAACCACTTTTAGCCGACCATAATAAATTTACGTCCCGACGTGATAGCAAGTAGGATCAATGCCGTGTGACGATGATCGAAATACACTAATAAATTAGATAAAATAAAATACGTATTACTTTTGACCCTGCCTCGTCCACTCTATTCGTATTTTTGCTATGGTGACGCGAGCTTAGAGACCGGGACGAATTTCCCCCCGCGCGCTATCGTAAAATAGAATAAGCCACGCCCGGAACTGGTTTTTTAGAGGTAAATAAACTGTTAACGATCTGTACACGGTAAATTAAATTTTATTGAATTTACAATAATTTACAAAATATTGATTGATCTGTACATCAATCAATATTTTGTAAATTAAATAAAAGAACTTGCCTACCATAACTTTTTTTTCTTTCCGACTCGTCGCGACAACCCTATGGAAAGCGCACGGCGCGGCGTGTCGCGCCGCCGACGACGCCTCTATACCGCGCGCTGTACTTAGTATTATCAACGCTAAGTCCAGCCCCTTAGATGCATTTTTGCATGTATTTCCTGACAGTAGATAGTGTAGCTATAGCGTAGCGTGCAATTTTGGTAGGTATTTTCGTTTTACAAGGGAGAGAAGTATCTGTTACGTAGTAACTACTATATAATCTGTGGTAAAGGTTAGGTTTTTACAGACGCAGAAAACAGATGTGGCTTTTATGTTTATTAACGGGTCCTCAAAATAGTTTTCCGATGTTTATGTTTATCATAATATTATAGGTATTTATGGTTTGAGTGTTTAATACTTCAATATGAAAATCAACACTCGAGATAAGAAAGATTTTAATTATCGTAGAAGTTTAATCCAAGACCAATTACTCAATTAAATTTTCAGGTGACGATAAGAAAGCTGTGGTTAGATCAGTCAATAAAGGAGGCCATTGACGCACCAAGGATCCATCATCAGATCTTCCCCATGATCGCTGAATATGAATATGGTGTTACACAGGTAACCTATGCCTAAAAACATGTAAAACTGACTTTTGGTAGCAATTATATTGTAAAAACAACCTTGACACACATATTTCGGAAAATCTAAATTTTCGTACTACATTGCGAACGTTAACCTACTTTCTCTATATTTATTAGCGAATAATTTATAGTTATTGGCCCAGACAAAATACTTCTGAACAGCTGGTTATTTTATAAAGAGAGTCTTTTGGACGTCTGGTCTCATTATCGACGAAATAAACTATCACGTTCTATCTCTCTTATTTCGTCTCCACGAGGATAACACATTAAGAGGCTATGCGAATTTTATTTTTGTCACTGTCACTCCAAGCGAAAAATCGCGCAGTGCGAGAGGGGTGGATTCAGGGCAAAAGGGAAAAAAGTTGGTTTTAGATTTTTATTAAAAAAACTTAAATAGCTAGCAAAATTTCAAATTTCAAATCTCTAGATATTGTTAAAACACACCTAATAAAATATGTTTGAGTTATGTATATGGTTCCTATTCGCCAAACGAGGAGAAAAAGTGTGCTTGAAGACCTCATTTCAAGAATTATTTGTATCGAGGAAAATTTATCCAAACATGTTTTCCAATTTCAAAACCCTAGATTATATAGTCAAAATGTATATACCAGAAACTGATTATAATTTTCCGTGCATTTCGTGAAATACACAGAAAAGAAATAAACGTATTTTTTTCGCATATCGCCTTGATAGTGATTTATTAAAATCAGAAGTCCTGTACATAATTGAGCACACTAAAACACCTATATACATATATAGAATCATACACGCAAAAACTATCAAGGCGTAACAACATGCGAAAGTGCGGCCATTACAAAAAACAAATTTAGGTACTTGCTTGAATAATTATTTAAAATCTGCTCAGGTAAATGTCTAGAAATAGCAATGAACTATTTTCACATATCATAGTTTCCATAGACAACGTCTTCGATGAGCTAAAATTTTAACTTTTGCTAACACCTTAGTTAAATTCTAGCTGTGAAAAGACGTTTCTGAAAACTTTGTTGTGTAAAAATTGTTCATTGCTATTTCAATACATTTATAACTTTAAACTCTCGCGTTTCGTACACATTATAATATATATAATCGGGTCTACCGCGATAAATTTTTATCTTTTTTACGAAAACGGGACACCCGACGTTTCGACGTGCATCTCGGATACTGTGAGTGTTGTGTGCCGTGCGTGAATTAGATAACAATTAATTTTAAATACTAAAGTGTTTATGCGGGTAAAAGAAAAATACTTCGGTCGTCACCTGCATCTCATCACTGCGCCTCGCCATACTTGCCAGTTTCCCGTAGACCACGAGACATGCAACTGTCTCGAAACGTCGGGTGTCCCCTTTTCGTAAAAAAGGTAAAAATTTATCGCGGTAGACCCGATTATATATATTATAATCTATACATTTACTTGAGCAGATTTTCAATAATAATTCTACCAAGTAATAACGATTTTTCTTTTCTAAAGTGGCAGCACTTTCGCCTGTTATAACCACTAAATTAATGAAAGGTGCACGCCCAAAGTGCACAACCTAACTTTGTTTTTCTTGTTAAAAAGTTAAAAAGGTATTGGTCTATGACAATTCATGCCAATAGTTCAGTATAAGTTAAGTTTATGGATCAACAGCTCGAAATTAAATGCACAATTAGTCACAATTTTGTCCAAACAAGCTTAAAGCCCTATATTAAGTTTGTTTTGACAAAATCATCGCTAATTGTGCATTAAATTTCAAGTTGTTGGTTCATAAACTTAAATTATACTGAACTATTGGCGTGAATTGCCATAGACCAATATATCTTTCACTTTTAACTTCTTAACAAGAAAAGCAAAGTTAAGTTGTGCACTTTATACCGACTGACTGATATTTATAACGTAACTCTCACTCGTTTCTTTGGGAATGTGGCTTCTGTAAACGCTAGCAGTTTACTTGGCATGAGCCCGATAAGAGTTGAACTAATTGTGTATATTGTCAACATTTATCAAAAAACCACCCGTCTATGTAGAAATATAATTAAATTAAAAAAGTAACTTAAATTTAAAACTAAATAATCCTATGAAATATTAAAAACTTAAACAAACTAAACTGCTAAAAATAAATATATTACAATCTAGATTTAATAAAAATATTTTACACTAAATCATATACTAAATATTACTTACTTAGTCTATGACTAAATAGAAGACTTGTGTATTGTGTATTAATTTGACTTGTGAACGTGTAAACGTACGGACGCCAGCATGACAGGCTACCGATTGCCAGTTCTTATTGCGGCGTCATAGACGTTAAAATCGTTTAAAAATAGGGAGCTTGAACCGCAGGCGACTGTACAGTGAAACCATTGTCTTTTCAGGAAGTGCTCAGTGGTCTGCGAGCTAAGGGCCACGGCATGGTCCGGTACAAAGGGAGGGGCTCCATAATCTGCGCCCTCTATAGGAACAAAACCGCAATATATGCCAACGCTGACTTCAGGAAGGGAGGCGATGTTTCCGGTTTAGATTAGAAAAAAATCTAGTTACAATAATTAATATTGCATTTATTATAATTTATTCATATTTGTTTCATGAATACAGCAGCAGTGTCATATGGGAATAAACTAATATGAGTGTACAATAATAGTAAGTGAAATAACTATAATAATTTGAACTACTGCACATAGTTTAGAAAGTGTATGTTCGTCTTGGACCATTTAACACGGGACGTGGCAAAGCGCGACTAAACTCATTTTGCCGCTTTCCGCGGGAGGGGAGTTAACACGCACAGCACACATTTACCCCCGGTTTCTGAAAGGCCAATCAAAGTTAACAGTAGATTAAAAAAACTTTAACCGCAAATAACGGTGAAAATAAAGCATATATGAAGTCTGAATAGTGATGAATCAATAATTAACTTAGTTAATTTTTGATTTCCATGTAAAATTCCCACTTTTTCTGGCTTAATCCGCAGATAATTATTTTTTAATCTACTGTTAACATTGATTGGCCTTTCAGAAACCGGGGGTTAGTCACTCACGCATACTCTAGCGAAAAACTGATATATCACACTAAATCAAAAGCTGTAACACAAATATAAGACGAGCACACAAGCAAACTTACATGAACAAACAAATTGTTCATGTAAGTTTGAACAAACAAATTGTTCATGTACTTCGGTGGAAGGAATTGCGTGCGCTTGCCTAGTCCCATGTTATATGCTCTAAAATGTTCGTTAATTTCACTTTACATACCTGCAAAGGATTGACGGGTTCAACTTTGCACAGGTTTTGGGATTTTTTTTCGGTACGATCAGTTGTTTTGGTAAATTCTATTGGCGCTTAGTATATTTTGTATATATGAGTATGTATAAGGAAACAATAATTGTTTTGATATATTCAACGGACACATTGTCTTTGCAGGTCAAAGATCTGTCTAAGTGTAATTTAATACTTATTGTTTTAATAATGTGATTAATCCCCCCCCCCCCCTCAAGACTAAATGAGTCTGAACGACGACGTAAAATTAAACTTGAAGACAAATTAAACCTCTATGGTTACGCATAAAATGTAATTCAAATGACAGTCTGATTCATTCATTCTCAACGGGAGAACAGTGGGTCTACCGCGTAATTCTCATTTACATCAACATCAACTTGAGATTGAAATTTGGCGTGCGTGCTACGACGCCTGCCTAACATGCCATCTCTTTTGCACGCGTTGTATTTCGCATGCATTTGCTTGAAGTTGATACATATGAGAATTACGCGGTAGAGCCCCAGGTCCTCTAAAAAGGCCGCTTTGGATGAATCGTATTATGATTCTGTTCTAATGTCGTCTCTTTTGCACGCGTGAAAAAACTGACTCTATCCTACTTTCAAATCATTTTATGATCCACCCAAGTCCAAAGATTTCAAAAGTTTAGATGAGCCCTGACACCTAAAATCTATTGCATTGTTTTTAAATGCGTGCGTTAACATAATGCCGACGCGCGCACACTTATGAGTGCGCAATCTGTTTACCTACGGTCAGCAAACTGATCAAACTAGTAGTTGTTGAAATGATTAACTTTAAGTGCACTTAAGGCGTCCAACTATCACTGTGTTCAGATGAGCACTGATTCCAATCCAAACCTGTGGGCGTCACCCATTTAAAGGTGAAAACATTTTGATGTTGTCATAGTACGGTAAGGGCTTATCTTTACTTTTAAAATCTTTGCCCAAGTCGGCCTTTTTAGATCCCCAGTATTAAGAGTAGATTCATCGGATTTGTAACAAAAATCTTGAGAAATAATTATAACGCCCAAAATACAACTTTTAGCTAAGAACAATGTATGCATATAGTATAATACATGCAAAACCATATTTTTTAATTATATTTTCATAGATTCAAAATAATTGGATTTTGCATAGGCGTGAAGTTTGTAGTAATTCTGTAATTTAAAGTAATTCTCAGCTGACTTTAAACCAATAATTTTAAAGCTACTGTAACATCATTAAACATTTGTTTTTGCATATAACTAGTAAACTATTGTACATTGTATAGCTTTGTATTTTTGAATAACAATTTCTCAAGACTTCGTTGCAAATCCGAAGGATCGATCAAAACAAACTGCTCGTGACTTCGTCCATGCTGACATCAGATTTATTTGACCCTGTGCACAGAGCTTTAGGAAACGTCATCGGGGTTGTATTTAACTAAACTGCTGCCGTTAATTCGAGAGAATGATGACAGATGGAGTGTGGCGATATCTCGAAAAAATACTACAAGTCAACAAGAGCTTCTTCACGACAAAAATAAATAAAGGCACGTTAAAAAAATATCAACGGTACAACAAATGGGACGAAATAAATCCAAATCATGATTATGTAAACTTTTTTTATAAATAAAAACCCTGGAATAGAATATATATACGATCTTATTATTTGGTAAGGTATATCAGTTTTATAATACGACAACACTGCCTTACACCGCAGATATTATAAACCTTTTTCTGAAATGTCGATTCAAAAAGTCGAGGATTCATACTACAGGCATTATGATTGCTGATTTGACAGAAATAATGAGCAGAAGGAAATTTTTGTTATAGAACGAGCTCTTTAAAAGGTGACATTTATTTATACAGCCAAACTACCATATTAGCGAGTAATAATAATAAATCAGCAACACGGATCGTAATACTTTTTGCTAATTTTGCCAAATAAAATGTTGACTTCCTATAGAAACTGACTCGGAGCAGGGGCTCTACCGCGTAATTCTCATTTGTATCAACTTCAAGCAAATGCATGCGAAATTCAACGCGTGCAAAAGAGATGGCATGTTAGGCGGGCGTCGTGGCACGCACGGCAAATTTCAATCTCAAGTTGATGTTGATGAAAATCAGAATTACGCGGTAGACCCACTGGACTCGGGAAAACGAAAAAGGGTAATAGAACATTGATCACTTAGATACAGAGTTTTAATTCAATATGATTTCCACTACATGTATAAAGTTCTTAAATTCAAGTGAACACAGTATCGCTAATAGACAACTTTTCGCCAATAATGAAATTTTTTGCGCTTTTTTTTAACTTTTACGTAGAAATTGAGTCAGCTGATTCATTAAGTTTTGTACTAGGAAGTGGAAAATATATACGACAAAAATACTTTTTATTAACAAATGGGACCTTTTAACGATATACAATCTACCCTAAAATCATCATGATAAATATAAAATATTGAAATGCAAAACAGTAAAAAAAAGGTTTTATCCCCCGACATTTGCAAATGTCACCATTCTCTCGAATGAACGGCCGGAGTTTAATAAAGTTGTATTTTTGAAGTTACAACAATTTCTTAAGACTTCGTTGCAAATCCGAAGGATCGACCCTTAAATCAATCTGCACGTGACTTCGTGCTGACGTAACATTTATTTGACCCTGTGTAGAGAGATTTAGGAAATGTTATCGAGGCGTAGTAACTATAGGGCACTGATAGTGTATTGAATAATATTATTTTGTTTTGATATCTATGTTATACGGCCATTTGGTTTTAGCATATTATTAAACTAAGTAAACTGGTGCGGATTATAGTATTTTCATGTTCCTCCCAGATAGGGTTACCAGATGTTTTCCAGGAGTTTTCCTGGAATGTCAGGAGTTTTAACCCTCTGTCAGGAAATCAGGAAAAAAATTGGATTTCTCAGGAATTTTTAAGAGAATGAATAAATGCTCAAAATTATTATATTTATTAAGTAACATTATTTTTGGAACGAAAACCGTTGAAAATCGCGTTACCTACGCATTAGATAACATCAAACTTTTACGAAAAATGTCAGGAAATTTATTGAATAATCAGAGATTTTGTCAGGAATTCACGTTATTGGATCTGATAATCCTACTGATCTGATAATTCACGTTATTGGATCTGATAATCCTACTGATCTGATAATTCACGTTATTGGATCTGATAATCCTACTGATCTGATAATTCACGTTATTGGATCTGATAATCCTACTGATCTGATAATTCATGTAATTGGATCTGATAATCCTACTGATCTCATAATTCACGTTATTGGATCTGATAATCCTACTGATCTGATAATTCACGTTATTAGATCTGATAATCCTACTGATCTGATAATTCACGTTATTGGATCTGATAATCCTACTGATCTGATAATTCACGTTATTGGATCTGATAATACTACTCCCAGAACATTAAGCTACGTAACAGTGAAAATGCACAGCCCAATTTTCAAGTATCTTTTATTTAAATAAAGAATACAAGCAAACATATAAAGACCGAAATAGTAGTTTATGCTACAAGGGCGCAAAGGAATAAATTACGAGGACGATTTAAAACACGAGCGTAGCGAGTGTTTTAAACGTAACCGAGTAATTTATTGCTTTTACGCCTGTGTATCATACAACATTTTTCAATGCATAGTGTGAGGAAATGAAAACAAATATAATCTTGTGAACTTTAAATTATAATTGGCTCAAAAGGACTGTATCCATAGCCGTTAAACGGTGTAAAAAAGTATAACGTCTATGGTACACAGGAAAGGCTGCAGGTTAGCCAACCATTGTAAATAAATTAAAAAAATAATAATATTAAAGCCCAGGGCAAAATAATCGACTTTCTGTTCGGTTTTGATGCATAAAAAGTGGGCCTTTACGAGCACATGCATTGAAAAATATATTAGATTGTGTTTAATCTCTTATACCGGAGTTGAACACTACTTATCATCACCAATGCGAGAAAAAAAACCAAAATATCTGTTTATTTTAAAGTTTGTTTTCAACAAGAAAATTTGCGTGCCGCCATTTTTTTGGTGCGTTCATCGTCAAACATAAAGATAGGCACATTTTCCAAACTGTTAAATAAAATACAGAATCACAAAATAAAAAAGGATTTAGCAGAACAGATATTTTTCAATGCCATTTAGCTAGACGAGTGCTTACCAGTTCGTGAATGTAAAGGAGCATTGTTCGATTTTCAAATTTACTTACAACCCTAGGGCTTTCAGAGCATTAGTGATGAAAAATATTCTTACCCGTCTCAGAACTAAAATAATCAATTTGTAACGTTTTAAAGGCAACGCCCGCGGGCTTTATTTAACCTTCACATATTTAATATTTTACCCTATTAAGGGGAAACTATTCGTAACCTCTACGAAACGCACAACTTAAGATGGTTCTATTTTTATTTTTGAATTAATAGTAGTATATTCTACAAGGGCGAAAATAAATAAATTATGAGGACGATTTAAACACAAGCGTAGCGAGTGTTTTAAACGTAATCGAGTAATTTACTGCTCTTACGCCCGTGTATTATACTACGTTTTTCAATGCATAGTGTGAGGAAATAAAACAAATATAATCAAAGAAAACAATTTAATTATAAAAGTTGAAAGTTACATTGTTGTGAACTTTAAATTATGATTGGCTCAAAAGGACTGTATCCAGAGCCGTTAAACAGTGAAAAAAAAAAGTATAACATTTATGGTACACAGGAAAGGTTGCAGGTTAGCCAACTTCTCGTAAATAAATTAAAAATAATAATAATAAAGCCCTAGGGCAAAATAATCGACTTTCTGTTCGGTTTTGATGCATAAAAAGTGGGCTTTTACGAGCACTTGCATTGAAAACATATTAAATAAATGTGATTTATGGCATTCCGCGAACACAGTTTAATGCCAGTTACGCTTTTCCGGCAAAATTTTGTTATTTTATGCATTACCTTGCAAATGTATGGGCACACAATCTTAAAAGCGCCTTTTAAGTTAGTGTAAGTTTGTACAAGCGTGTTTTAACTTTGTGTGCCCATTCATTTTCAAGGTAATGCATAAAATAACATAATGAAAAGCTTAACTGTCATCTAAACTGTGTGCGTGAAATGCCATAAATCGCATTTATTTGATATCTTTAATTCAAAAATAAAAAGAACCATCTTAAGATGTGCGTTTCGTAGAGGATACGAGTCGTTCCCCCTTAAATCAATAGATCGCAGCTCAAGGTTATTTGAGTCAAATTCAAAGTTATCGCGACATAATAGGTCTTTACATATTACATTGCCGTTTTCTATGGAGAATTTAAAGGAAACTCAATTTTCAGTACTAACATTACTGCATTTTTTTTAGGAATGACAAACCGAGCTCCTCACATCCAGGTTTACTTTTCATTCTGCGTTTCAATACTACAATGATATAATGTTAATTTATATCTCCTTGCGATGGATAAATAGCCAAGTGTTTAAACATAGAAATGTATTTCCATCATAGTTTACTTTATATTCCAATGAATCAAAAAATAACTCAAGACAAAGTAGGTAGAAAACCTCATAATATGATATTATAAAAAAATATATGAATTGAAGTGCCCTTCTGGTCCTCTAAAAGGGTCGTTTTGCATGAATCACATTATGATTCTGTTCTAATGCCGTCTTTTTTGCACGCGTGAAAAAACTCTGATTCTATCCTACTTTCAAATCATTCTATGATTCACCCAAGTCGGCCTTTTTAGATCCCCAGGTCCTCTAAAAAGGCCGCTTTGGATGAATCATGTTATGATTCTGTTCTAATGCCGTCTCTTTTGCACGCGTGAAAAAATTCTGACTCTATCCTACTTTCAAATCATTTCATGATTCACCCAAGTTGGCCTTTTTAGGTCCCCTGGTCCTCTAAAAAGGCCGCTTTGGATGAATCATATTATGATTCCGTTCTAATGCCGTCTCTTTTGCACGCGTGAAAAAACTCATCCTACTTTCAAATCATTTTATAATTCACCCAAGACGGCCTTATAGATCCCCTTGTCCTCTAAAAAGGCCGCTTTGGATGAATCATATTATTATTCCGTTCTAAGGCCGTCTCTTTTGCACGCGTGAAAAAACTCATCCTACTTTCAAATCATTTTATGATTCACCCAAGTCGGCCTTTTTAGATCCCCTGTGTCGTTTATGATTTATACATGTGAGAATTCGCGACCATAGTATTACAATATAACTAATGTGGGTATCAAATACCATTACATCGATAATAAATTAATAAATACAATTTTAAATTATTCAATTTTTTTTTTCTTTAAAAATATTTATGTATATTGCATTGTAATTGCCTTGCACATTTATATAACAACAAAAGTTATGGGCGCTTAGCGCTTAATTTATAAATAACAATGGCAACTATGTTGCGTAATTATTACCTAATAATTCTAAGAAACAATAGTTTAAACATTTTTTTATATAAGGTTAAATGGGAACAAATATTGTACAGCCATGATATTACGCGACCCAATAATGTACAGCCAATAATACGCGACCCGAGCTTACGATCCATGTACACGTAATATCGGGGTGTGCAATATTGGCTGTACATTATCACCCCGTACCTCAGACAAATAAACCAATAGACAAAGTCTTGGTGCCGTCAAAACGTACTACCCAAAACTTCATTTAGACTCCTAATGACTCCTGTCCAAGTCACCAAATTATAATGTACTGTTACTTTTCTTACGTGGCAACATTGGCAATCCTTTGTAATTTGTTCGCGTTATAGCTTGTGTTTACGTTAGGAAGTAAGTCGGCAGATTTTTAAACAAAATTTTATTTAAGTTGTGTTTTGCTGCGAATTATCGTATGGAAAAGGGTTGAAGATACAAGGACAATGTCCTGCTACGTGCGTGGTTGCAGATCCCATTCGGGGAATAAAGAAAACTCGAACAGCAATATCAGTTTTCACAAGTAAGTAAAAAGTGATGTTTTCCGAGTAAATTAACCATAAAATGGAATTCCATCAAGAAAGACAACATTTTACGACGTGTCGTTTTCATATAGTAACGTAAATATAGCTTTTAGAATAAAAGTAAATCCTAAAATCATTAAAATAATTAAATCCGTTTTGAGGTTATTAGTGAAGTCAAAACAGTTGTCGGTAATTTTACTGATTTTGTGCTAATATGAAGTATTGATTCAGCTTATTTTACTTAAGGTTCCCCA
The DNA here is from genome assembly GCA_934047225.1 of Ypsolopha sequella. Classification (NCBI taxonomy): domain Eukaryota; kingdom Metazoa; phylum Arthropoda; class Insecta; order Lepidoptera; family Ypsolophidae; genus Ypsolopha; species Ypsolopha sequella. Next base: position 20,773,996 of record OW203996.1, read on the forward strand.
AAAATGAAGACATTCGTAAACGATGGTTTGTTGCTATTAGCCGGAGTTGGAAACAGCACAAAACTAATTGGAAAGTGTGCTCAAGGCACTTCAATCCAGAGTGCTTTCTGAAAAGAACTATTGCGACCATGCTTAACCCCTTACCGCATACGAAACCATATATGCTACCTAAAGTTTCTATTTTTTTTACAGTCTATTAAAAGATCATACATTTGAGAACTAACTTGAATCAGAAAAATTATTTCGTCGTAGAACGGAACGTAATTATTTGTCTATGGCAAGTGTAATCTGTCAAAACTATTTGAGGTTTTGTGTAACGTACCCACGAGTGAATTACAAAGATAATAGTGTGAATTTTATCAATGGAAATTAAATATAAACCGGTAAGTTTGAACTTCAAAGAAAATCATAATACATTCTTTCAACCTTCTAAAACATGAGGATGTGTGTATTTTTATTTTTTATTTACGTTTTCTTCAGGTTCTGATGATGATAATGTGGCTTTACAAAACTACCAGGCTCCGTCTACATCGAAGGGAAAAGGAAGGGCATAGGGCAAAAAAGCGAAAAAAGACCAAGTTATTTGGAAAAATTATCATCCTTCAGATGCACCTGATCTTGGCGTTAGTTCAAATGTTGTAACCCGACTCACCTCCACGGTTCCACGACATCTCAACTATAAGATTTGTTTCGATAATTGGTTCAGCAGTCCCAACCTTCAAGTTTATTTGTTTCAAAATGACTTGTTATCTTTGGGAACTGTGAGACTCAATCGTGTACCAAACTCGAATATGCCTTCTGAAAAAGAGCTGAAGAAAAGGGGACGAGGTGGTATGGAAGAAAAAACTGCGATCATCGACGGCGTAAAATTAAGTTTAGTTTCCTGGTTTGATAACAAGGTCGTAAATATGCTCTCAGCATACGTAGGCAGCGAACCAACAACAACGAAACGTCGATATGATCGAAAGGAAAAGCAGTACAAGAAAATAACTGCTCCTCAAGCTGTTGATGTTGGTTGACAAAAATGTGGTCGTCCAGCTAGCATCCTGGGATCACCGTCATCAAGCCGAGTCGGCACTCCATCCAGTTTGCCTCATTCACCAACACCCAGCAAACAGTCCCGAAAAACTCCATCCAGACATCAAGATCTGCCTAAAATTTACTTGAACGCATTCGAAGCCATATATGACTCCACATTATTTTACTATAATGCATACGAAGCCATATATGGCTTCATACTTTTATTTCTAATATATGGGATGTAAATTTTTTTTTCCAAATTATATCGGTTATTTTGGCTAAATAAATCAACATTTTGAAACAAGAAATTTTTTATTGCATCTCCTTGATAATTCATGCAGTAAGGGGTTAAAAGCTCAAACTCGGCACTCGCAACAAAAATAAACTTTGCTCTCTTGTTGCACAAATTTTAATGCTTATTTTACTACCATCTGTTTAAAAATGACCAATAAGTGTTGTGTTTAATTCTAGGATTTGAGGACTGCAATGGAACCATCAAAAGCTGGCTTTGTAGTGCGTAAATTGAAAAAGTTCTTGCATTGAAAAAAAATTCTCCAAGCCCTGGAAGGACCTGCTAACAGCATGCCTCTAATGAGTGTAAAAGACAGAGGAGGGCTGACTAAGCCATCAAAAAGCATTAAAAACAAACAGCAGAGAAAATCCTGAGAGAGTTTGAGGCTGTAGTTACAAAAAAAAGTGTAGGAAAACCACAGTACTTCACATTTATGATAAACACATGACCATTCGTTGGATAACTCCGTGTTCGACACGTATTTGAAACTTAGAATACTTACATCACATGACGAAGGAAATTACTGCACCCATCGAAAATATACGCTCATTTCTGACGAAAACAATAATTTTCAAAGGTCAATAAATACGTTTATTTTTGGCTGCTTTGTAAATCTTAATGACATGTGAAAATCAATCGTACTCACTGGAGAAAATTGAGAAATTGAACAACCATTAAGTTTGAAAAAAATTAAGCTTCTCATTAAAACGATTCAATTATGCATTTTGTATGCGAAGGTCAATATGTTTTTTTATTTTTGATGTTTTTATATAATAATATGTAAAACAGTAATTCTGGAGTTTGCAACAAATTGTTTCTTTTATCCTCTGATTATTTTTCTGAGTTTTATTATTATTATCATTATTTCACGATTGTTTGAGAGGGATCCTTTTGAGTGTTAAGGAGGCTAGTTTTCATGGCGGCGCCTTCCTCTCAAAATATGTATTTTTAGTGGGAGTGGGACCATGTGTGTGTGGATGTATGTATGTAAACGTGGTATTCTTAGTTTCGAAAATAAAGTTGATTATTTCTTTCCATAAATATTTGGCAGGTTTCTCAATTTCATATATTATTTTAGCTACTCCCATAATACAATAAGGTAATTGCATCATCAAAATCAGTTTTATAAGTACCTACACTGTTTATCTGATAATATTACATTATAACACCGTGATTCCGCGCTGCTATTGACCCAATTTACTGCAACACCGCTAGAGAGCCAATCAACAACAGCGACGAGAAATAAGTCCCGACCTTATTTCTCAAGCCACGCCTATCCTAGTTGCTTCTAATTGGTACTCAAGGCAGCATTACCGGTCGATGAACTCGGGATTCATGAACAAGTGTTCTTCTCATTTTTAACCGACTTCAAAAAGGAGGCGGTTCTCAATTCGACTGTATGTTTTTTTTTTTTTTTTTTGGCGTTGTTACTCCATAACTCCGTCATTTCCCAACCGATTTGAACAATTCTTTTTTTGTTTGAAAGAGTATACTTCCAGGTAGGTCCCATTTTGGGTTTGGTCATGATCTGATGAAGATCTTCAGAGATAGGCAGGGGAACTCCTCAGAAAATGACAGCATATCTCTCGAAATTGAGGCAATCGCTATGTACTTGGGTGCTGATTACAAGGTATTACTTGAAAATCGACATTCTTCCACCTGACCTTCGATCCTGGCTTCATCACCATATTCACCATAGAACTCTTCAACGGATCAGAGCACATAACTCGAGATTGCGGCAATCACTGCGTTAGGGTGCTGATTCAAGGGTATTACTTGGAGATTATCAGAATACCCACCTGACCTTCGATCCTGGCTTCATCACCATAGAACTCCTCAACGGATGACAGCACATAACTTTAGATTGCGGCAACCAGTTTGTGTTAGGGTGCTCATTGCAGGGCATTGCTGAAAATTGCCAGTGTACCCACCTGAATTTCGATCTTGGCTTCATCACCGTAGAAGTCTTCAACGGATGACAGCACATAACTCGAGATTGCGGTAATCATGTTGTGTTAGGGTGCTGATAGCAGGAAGCTACTCAAACATGGCTACTTATACTCACTTGAACTTCGTTTCATATGAACACCACGTTTGCAAGAACTACCTATACCTCACAATTTAACCCAGCAACACTAAAAAATGTGAAATAAAATAAACTTTTAACAAAAAAATAGCAACCGACTTCAATAGTAACAGCAGTCATTCACTAAAAAGTTAATAATAATTCTATAAAGACCGATGGTACCGAAGCAACACTTTTGCCGACTTCTTTCTTCCTGAAACATTATGTTATCTAGAAGTCGGCGTATTTCCTACGATATAGCAACATAGAAACCAATATAAGAACGCCGACTTCTAGATAACATAACGTTTCAGGAAGAAAGAAGTCGGCAAAAGTGTTGCTTCGGTACCATCGGTCTTTATAGAATTATTATTAACTTTTTAGTGAATGACTGCTGTTACTATTGAAGTCGGTTGCTATTTTTTTGTTAAAAGTTTATTTTTCCGTGAAATTGTTAGTTGAAAATATGATTAAATACGATATTTTTGATGCTCATAGATTAAGTATTGTGTCCAACTGAACATAAATAGACATTTCGACACTTGTGCAAAACTATTACGAAACTCACTTAGTTCGTTTCGTTAACAAGCACTCGTGTCCCAATGACTTAAATTATGTTACAGTTGCACAAAATACTATGATAATCTAGTTCTTTAACTGTACAACAAGTATTTATTAGGCTTTTTTTATCCAAATCGATATCGATAATGTCTGTAAACCGGTAGTCTGGTACATGCCTAGTTGCAAGCGTTTGAAAGATAGGGCTGTAGCCGGCTTGAAATCAACGTACTGAGAAAAATACTGCCATCTTGTTTTTTCATACGGAGAGTTGTATATGTGAAAGTAGCATAGCTTTACCATCCTAGGTTTCTGCTTAATTAGATCTTGTCTATTGGTTTATTGGTCTGAGCCCCGTACAATATCAGTACGAGCCGATAATACGCGACCCGATAATGCACACCCCGATATTACGTGTACATGGATCGTAAGCTCGGGTCGCGTAATATTGGCTGTACATTATCGGGTCGCGTATTATCGGCTCGTACCGATATTGTACAGGGTGATAATGTACAGCCAATATTACGAAGCCAATATGGCGGTCATTCAACATGTCAGAATTCTACCAGCCAATCAGCAGCATTCGATCATAGACTAAAACGGTGCCTCGTTCGTTTTAACCACTTGCACGAGTTTGCGTCATCGTGGGAGTGCTTGCTTTTAGACTTACTTTATTTGTTTGTTTGTTCTCAATTATTTCAGAAGAATGATTCAACAATGATCCATGGTGCAGCAGAGTAACCTGAGGATGACGGTGCAGGACGCCAAGGCGTGTGTGGTTTTGGCGCGACGAGCTGTTGGACAAGATATCCACGAAATGTATTTGGTACATTATTACGAGTTCATTAAATGAGGTAATTTCTTTTCGCCGATGCTATGTAGTGCTTTTCTCAAAAAAATGTAAGGTAGTAATTTATTAAGTAAGTAGGCAGGTAAATCAAACACGCAACCAAAGTTTTACTAATCTCTTTCACCAATGAATTTTATTGTACCATTTTGACACATAATAGTTATTGGGTTTTAGTTAATTACTTCTACTGATGTTGATGTCAATAATAAAGCCTATAGTAGTTAGGGTTTCTGCACTTAGTAGTGAGACCATTGTGCGTGGGCCCTCACTCAAGCCACCCCAGCTGCCCCCAGAACCTCACCAGCCTCTTTAGTTTCCTTAGGGTGGCCTCTAAACTTTCCGGTGTTCCGATTCTTTCTGATGCTGGTGATTTAATTGCATTCTAAGAGCGTATTTCTCACTGCCTCTTCTGTTTCCATGCAGGCCCTGCACAGGGGACTATCTGTAATACCAATTGTGTGGTAGTGTTTGTATAATGAACAGTGTCCTACCTATTAATATTCCTGTGATCTTTCTAAGGCTTCTCCTGTATAGCCTTAGGAACCGTTTGGTTAGTCTTCTATCTAAAGCCTGTAGTGTCCCAACGAACCCTGAGTTGCGTGGGTGTGGATGACCTGTCCCGGCGCGTGTGGCTGCTGCGGCAGATGGCTCTCTAACAAAACTGACTAAACAATGTCATGTTTTTATATATAATAATATTTAAATAAAAGAAGAATAAGTCAAAAAAATATATATTAAATTATTTACAAGAAATAGCTGACTCGCTCTACTGCCAGTGATGATGATGATGCCGATATGCAGGTACTTAAAAATACATCAAGCAAATAAATACTTCTTTCATTCATTCACTTTAAATAAACGGGAGAACACACAGACCCAGACCCCAGATTAATATAATTGTTACCCAGAACAGAAAGTACTCTGTTTAGTCTCTTTATTTTCTGTACCTATTTAATCAGCAATAAATTACATGGTTCTTACAAAATAAACAAAAATGTTTTTCATCTCTCATGTGGAAAGTAGGTCATTGTTTTCCTGAAAAGTGCCAGTTTTCCTCCAAGGCAGGAAAGTAGACTTCAATATAAATTACTTTCCTCCCCAAAAATTGGAATATAACATATATGTACATTTTGTTTACTTTCTTCACAGTCAGGATGAAAAGCAGTGTTTGCAGAAGAAAACACAATTTCACCCACAAACTATAAATAAATATCTCATGAAATTGCTTGTTTTCCTCTCATGTATGACTGTCTACTATTCCAGGAGAAACTAGATAAATGCCTCACAGCATACAACTGGCAGACCTCAACAGTCACCTCCGTACCCAACCCCAACAACTCCATCAGCTCCAACAGCGAGGAATTTGAGCAGCAAGTATGGCAGCTGGTGTGGAGCCGGGGGACGCGCTGTGTGTCAGTCTGTACGAGCAGAGAGCCGCGCTAGTGAGTGAGCTGACCATGCAGGGAAGGGAGTTGTCAAGAAGCATCACTAATAACTAAGTAAGTTAGTTATAGAGCCATGTGGTGTCCGGCAGACCAGAATAGCACCAACCCTTTACATTTATGGGTGACGTATAATGCGACTAATGTCTGAGGCAGAACGCCGAGAGCCTCGTCAACCAGAGAATAGGCAGCATTGTGTTCTTTTAGTCTTCCATCACTGCAATCTCAAACCCGCCTGCCAAGCGTGGATATTACGGCTAATTCCTCCCATGGTAGCAGTGGCGTGCACAGAACTTTTTTCAGGAAAAGCAATCTGAAGGTCAAGTACGACAATAAAAAAAATATGAAAATTTTTTAATAACACTTTGAAAAAACAAAAGTTTGTATGACACAAGGGTAGGCACTGCCTTTCCTAGAGGAACATTTTCATACAAACTTTTTTTTTTCAAAGTGGTACTTGACCTTCAGATTGCTTTTCCGGAAAAAAGTTCTGTGCACGCCACTGGATGGTAGAGGGTTATGCCTAGCATGGGCTATTGATTTATTTATTTATTTACACATAGCATTACAGTTTATATATACCTTATCGCTACACAGAGGCATATGTATATATTATTGCTTATAGTCTAGGATATTCAAATCATTCACTACGCTCACAAAACTTCAGGTATCCTCTTTTCAACGCGGCCATCCATCTGCAAATACATCCGTGTGTGTGGTGCAAAATCGACCAATGCATAGACCATTGCGGTCGCTCGTTGATGATAGTACATATGAATCTCCATACAAAATAATCACAGGAGTAACAAGTCATGATAAATTTGGCCCTGTGTTGGTAACTATTCTTTAGGCTGTTCCAAAATAATATTAAAAAAATGAAGATAAAACTTTCTATGAAAAATTAAATAATCAGGGCCAAAATGAAAAAAAAAATTGTAGGTCCTTTCTTTGAAAGGTGATCTATCAACGCACAGATCGAACCACTGGATGGATCGGGATGAAATTTGGCATACAGATAGATATCATGATGTACGCATACGCTAAGAATTTTTGAAAATTCTACCCCTAAAGGGTGGCAAAGTTCGTATGGGAAAAGAGGAAGCAACGGACGGATCGATGTAATTTGACGATGTAGATGGATAGATGGAGGGCCGGAAAGTGACATAGGCTACTTTTTAACTCGTGCACGCAACATGTGTTATTTTGTAATCTGTGCGAAATTTCATCAAAATCCGTTTATACGTGATTGAGGCACAAATATACGAACTTTGATATTTATAATATTAGTAGGATAAACAACCGAGGGATATCAGGGATACCTCGCCCGATAAAGGTATGAAACTGTATAAAAGACGCCAGACTGGATGCGTGGCGTGGCGTGCGTGCGCAGTCTGCCATCTTTCATAGAGTTTCATACATTACAACCGGTGCGTTACAACAACAGACACAGAGACAAATTACAACGCAAACAAGCGTCCGGTGTGCGGCGCCTTTAAACCGCCCTGTACATTTCATGCTTCTTCAATTAATAAATATCTATTAATATTTATAAAATATACAGTTCAGATATTATAAATCTTCATTGTTTATACACAGAGACAAAGAACAATGAAAAAAATATATACAACAATGATTACAAACATTCCACCCAAATATTCATGGTCACAATATCTTCCCGTGGATGTCGTAAAACACCACTAAGGGAATGGGTCGATTGTTGTGCACCTGCTGTAAGCGATGGACTTGCGACCCATCTCAACTTTGCTAGTTTGGTTTTGGTGTGACATGGTACATCCTTTGTTTAAAATATGGTTATAATATTGACTTCATCTTCCAGAACTACCTCTCAGGCGAATCCTGCGAGCTCCTGGTCATCCGCTGTGAGAAGACACAATGAAATTACCACTAACAGTGGAATATTCCACACCGCCAGGAATGGGAACATTGCTGCGACCCAAGCGAAGCCCACTTATGCCATTGATGCCTAGGCTATTGTAAGTTATTTTACTCGAAAATTTTTGTGATGTGGTCATTGTATGGGCGTATATCGTGGTATGGTCAAAGGATCCATTCTTTCTGAAATGACCCTCAATATTTGTCAAAAGTGACGGAAACGCTTTGCCTACCCCGCAAGGGAATACAGGCGTGAGTTTATGATCCATTCAGACGTCATTCTACCTTATAGTATAGGTTCGGGATACCTTTTGAAATATAAAAGTCTAGTAGGTCTGGAATCTTTTTAGTATGTAGGCTCACCAGTAGATATTAAACCCGATTCTGTAGGCTTTAATTTTAGTTTTAGTGCTGTCAAAACTTGAAAAATTCCTAAGTAATTTAGCTTCCAATCCTAACACTTAAGGACTAGTTTGAAATGAAAAATATTTAGTTTTGACATCACTAAAACTAAAATTAAAGCCTTCGGAATCGGCTTTATAGTATTCAAATGCTTGGTCTCCACGCATTTATTCAATTAGCGTTATGCTGGCATTTTGTGATGTTTTATTGTGTTTTTGATTAGTACTGCTGTTCCTCCATGAGCTCTTCCATCAGGATAATTTGTAAGGTAGCATTTATAGCCCCCTTGTGGCAAAAGATCTTTGGCTAGTTATATGCGTCTCAGAAATGAGTAAATAAATTTTTACCTGTAATTGTAAATGTTTGGTCATGTTTACGTATATTTAAGTATTTTCTCCTTTCCATAGGTGCCTATTGGTAGACAGGAAGATGCACTACACACCAATAGCAGCAGCAAGGATTGCAAATGCTTACAGCTCACAGAGCTCATGTGGCATCCACTCCACTGACGGCGGAAGAGGCGGCTCATGAACGCAGGCTGACGGAAGGCGCCGGCGTTGGCGCTCCGCCCCGCCTCACAGCTCGCCACCAGCTCTCCGACTTGGAGTTGGGTCATGCGCGGAGAAACGCAATTATTCAAGATTATGGGCTAGTTAATAGGAATAGATAATAAAAAATTTGTTCAAAAACTAAAACCCGACCACTGTAATATCACGCTCTAAAAAATATTCTCATCAGAAATTGTTATGTACAAAAGAATCAATATTTATCGTCTATTAAATAAACATTTAAATGTTTTTAATAAATATTCATAGTGATGTTCAGAGGATAGCCGTGGTATTATGCCACCTGCCCTAAAAAACAATACATTCTAACAGTAGTAAGCGATCATAAGCTTTAGGGCACAGTAGCATATGACAACGACTGTCCTCTGAACATCACTATGAATATTTATTAAAAACATTTAAATGTATGTGTAAGTTGTTTATTTAATAGACGATAAATATTGATTCGTTTGTACAATAAATTTCTGATGAGAACATTTTCTTGTTTCATACTTTTTAGAGTGTGATGTTACACTAGTCTGGTTTTAGTTGTTGGACTAATTTTGTATATAAATTATTTTGGGGGTATAACTTCGTGATAACGTTTAAGCAGAGCCACTTTATTGGAGTGAAGCGGGAAGGACTGGAGTGAAGCTTAATTTTATAGAAATTATTCCCAATTATCGGGTACAGGCAAGCAAAGCCGCAAGCAACAGCTAACAATATATATATTTTTGAAACGTGCGAATTAAGCCCTTTCATTTGATACCCAATACAATACGGCATAATTAAGACATATTTTATTTGTAGTTCATGACTTTATGCCCTCTAGAGGGCGCTATATTCAATTTAACCTTATTTGTCAAATTATGATAAGTACTTTAGAAGTTATGAGGGAACAGATGAACATTCATACATACATACCGGTCAAAATCATAACCCTCATTTTTGCTTCGCCGTAGTCGGGTAAAAATAAATAGAATGTTATTAAGTAAAGTTTTATTTATAATCTATTAAAAAGTCTTAAAAATAATCTTAAGTCTAGAATTGAATGTGTGCCCAGAAAAAGGGTCTAAGTATATGAAAAAAAAAACTTTTTTTCTATCATCTTCTGATCATAATGCGATATAGAGATATAGACCCTTTTTCCGTTAAAAACATCGTTTTAATTTTTTTTTTATTGAATAGACCCTTATTCCGGGCACACGTTCAATTGTTGTCGATCTTGTGGTTGGTAACAAAACTGAAAAAAAGAAAATTATTTTGATATACCTACTTATTAATTTTCTTAGAATATAATTTTTAAGGTGAAAAAAAGACTACTTCGGGGGAAAATACAAACTAAGAAATATGAAAAGAAATACAAAAGGCACCGTCGTTCCTACTCTAATTACTTACTAGTTTTTTTCCTCCCTGCATAGCATAATTTTAGAGTAATATTGTTTAGAATTGCCTGCCGTGTCAGTCTGTCAATGCTTTCACATATTAATTTAAATTAATCTACCACTGTGGCCAAAACCTCGGCATTTTAAGAGCAGCCTCTACCCTCAGCAACATTTCGATTGATTAATCGAACTTGCTTCTGCTCATACAATAATATGTTGTTAAACTTGTGAATTTATGAAACACAGTTTAATTATACCAACATGATACAATAATCTCATCATTCTCGACCCACTGCTGGACCTCACTTCTATTGCACCAATCCTGTCGGTCCTGTGGCCGCCGCATGTAGTCAGATCCCGTCAAATTGACGATGTGGTCTGCCCACTGGCCTTGTTGCTCCACTCTGTCATCCCGTCTAGCCAAATGTCCCGTCCATCTCCACCTTGCTTAGCATTACTTACATTGTGCTTGCTGTGGAGCTTGTTCATGTGTTGAGGTTTGTGTCCTTCGGCGCTTTGTTCTCCGACCATCCCGAGCCCGAATGACTGTTCTATTTTCAGACTTTTAGGTGAACGTGGCAGTGGCGAGTGGTGGAATTATGACTTTGGTAAGCCGATACAAACATTGCTCACTATGGGAGCCTGCCCAATAGTGCCCAACGTGGCAATGTTGCAAGGTTAGCTAAAATGGACCGGCCTATTAATCTCCCAATTTTATGCAAACATAGCGCTGCGCACCATGAGTTGAAATAATGTGTACGGAAGATTTGATTTTCGTTTTGCACCGGCGTTTTTTTAGTAATTCTTAGTTAGAAGCACACTTAAAATAATGAATGGTGGAATGGTTAGTTGTAGTTGCGAGGTATTTCTGAAAGGTTAGCCGGTGGGAATCGGCTTCTATGGAGCCTTCGCCATTGGAAGGTGGTAGAGCTGATGCCGTGCTCGACTGTGGAGGTACCACCATCTGACTTGGAGACCCCCATGAAGTAATTCGGGGGAGCGTAAGAGGACAGCTCACAGGCAAAAAACCAAGAGGCCCACCATGCCTGGGACCGTTGGATGGCGGTATGTCCATCCCTAATAGCCGGGCCTTATATGGAACAGACTGATGACGGGCAGCGGCGTCACTGGTGCGAGGGTTCCGATACCGCGCTCACCAACCCGCCTGCCCAGCGTGTGAGTATGGGCAATTCTTCCAGGATGACCGCCGGGAGTGGCAAATTCATGGAAAGGCTTATGTCCAGCAGTGGACGAACTAGGCTGATGGATGGATAGAGACTTTTAGACAAGAATGATAAACAAAAATTATTATATTTTGAATTATTTAATTTTATTAGGATGATGCCAATAAAACAGGGTGATTCACCATCATAATGATGATTAACAGCCAATAAAATGCGGCAGAATGTTATATAAAAACGAATCAAATAACCAATTTCCACCGATGCATAACACAAGATAAACAGCAATAAGTAAGTTAAGTCGGTAACAATTATACACACAAAACAAAATATATTAAAATAAAGTAAACAGGGTATAAAAGAAAACACTAGAACAATGACTGAAATAGCATGTTGCAGTAAAAATATATAATGTGTCCAAGATCAGTGAATCTACTGGTTCGTTGAGGAAACATCATATATTATATTCTCTCCAGCAACTGTGCTATTTGAGCCAATGTTCTAGTGTTTTCTGATACAGCAGCAGAAATACTGCTCAACACTGCAGCCGCCTGCTCCTCTGCAGTCACCCTGCGCTCCTCAATTTGCAGGGCCCACCGGGGTGCCATGGGTTCAACTGTAAAAAAAAAACAATGTCATCAATACATACCTACATATTACATCTTTGGACTGACCAACTTCACTTTATCTGAATGTTAACAAAAACTAAGCAAATGTATAATAACTCACTCCTTGACTTCTCAGTGGTTGCGCCAGGAGCAGGGGCTCTAGTTGGCGGCACTGTTGCTGTGCTCGGTTAAACTGTAAATAAAAACAATGTTATTGATACATATCTACATGTACGTTTTATGTGTGGCCACATGTTACATCTTGGACTGGCTGACTTCACTTTATCAGAATATAAGCAAATGGATTAAAACTCACACTCCCATTGGAGGCTAGGGGCTCTAGGAGGTGGCGGCACTGCTGATGGGGTTGGCGAAGCCTCCACAGGTTCTGGCAGAGGCGGGCTCACAGGTTCCCCCAAGAACTCTGGCAGCTCGAGCGGTGGTGGTGTTGAGCATCCCACATGCAGTTAAACGACAAAATATTAGTTTTGTGACCAAGTAAATACAATAAAGACAATCACAACCATCAACATTTTGATAAAATATTAAAATACTGCCTTTTCCAATTAATCACATCTTTCCATTACGCGCTTGTTTTTGTGGTACCAACCCCCACAGCATTCAGTCGTGCCGCCAATGTTTCCCACTGAGACTTGGCTTGGTGCTTCGCATGTGGCCCACTGTTAGTTAATTCCCAACAGCCAAGTCTCGGTGGTCCTCTATAAATCCCACCAGCATCTACAGCTGCTAGTGGGAAGTTTGCTTGTGCGCTGGCATTCTGAAACATAGGTACGAGTATCATTTGAATCTTGATGCACTGCATTATGTTGAAAATTTTGATTTTCCCACATATTTCAATCAGTCAATCAATAAAAGCCGTTTCATCTGGCTTCCTTTAACGTGACTGCGCACATTAGTTCCGCCAATATTTTGTTTTATGAGATTATATAGAAGAAAAACACACGACTCGCTTGACGAGACGTCACGCTTTTTAATTTTCCTACTTTAGGAAAGGCTAGAGGCTTTTTAACCATACAGCCTTAACAACTTTGTCATATGCGTTTTGTTATCCACTTTTCATTTCTCATTTATCATGTTACGTTAAGATTTTGAAAATAAAACAGTATAATTTTAATATAAAAAGTGTCACTCTCATTTTATAAATGCTTGTTTCTATGTTTTGCCTCTTACTTAGCTTCCTTCAAAAAGTCTCAACGGAACACTACATTGAATAAACGAAACGCGGATTTTAGTTCATTCACGAAGCTGATGTTGATGAAAATTTTTACACAATATGCCATAATCAAATTGAGGCTTTTGCTATTTTCATCAACATCAAGTTGATGTTGATGAAAATGAGAATTACGCGGTAGACCTGGGGCTCTACCGCGTAATTCTCATTTGTATCAACTTCAAGCAAATGCATGCGAAATTCAACGCGTGCAAAAGAGATGGCATGTTAGGCGGGCGTCGTCGCACGCACGACAAATTTCAATCTCAAGTTGATGTTGATGAAAATGAGAATGAGCGTTTTTCTGGTTGTTTTTTTTTCTTAGTTCTTAGCTTTGCTCCAGATGGCGCTGTCTATGTCATGTCATGTCATGTCTATGTCAAAATGTGTTTGTAGCAATCAATGTCAAAGTGGTTATAAGTTTGTTTAGAATCTGTGCAAATTTTGTCCTTGATTCTGTTGCTAAAGATACGACAGTGCCATCTAGGAATCTTATTTAACACTAAATTTGACATAAGGAAAAACGCTCATTACGCGGTAGACCCACTGCTGTACACATAAAGCCAAGTTTAAATTTCCTTTTTTTTTTGCAAATATGAACTTTTTAGATTTGAACATTTGCATGTATTTGTAACGGTGTCGCGTATACCGAAAAATATAATATTATAATTGTGCTAAATATGTAACATACCACTTAGCTTTTAAACTTATAGTTTACAAAAACAAAAAATATATATAAAAAACATGCATATTGCTTGAAGTCTCATTTTTTTTATTAATGAATTGGTTTACAGGCAAAGTTTTCCATAAAACATCCTATCAATTGACATATTGGCTGGTAAGAAATATGGCAGTATTTTTTTTATAAGGCAGGGAGCAATTTTTTCATCTTGAAGTCTACATATTTTTCTTACTGGCCAGTATTTTATATCTATCAACGCACTGACCTCTATCTAATTTGAGGTCAGTGAAGTACAACATTACAAAATATTACTGGTACGTAAGAATTTCCATTTCAGATTCTTTTCGTAAAGAAAAAATATTAAAAGCTGGTTTTAGCGCCCGAAATATCTTTCTATCACCCTCCATCATTTTCAAAACATAAAATTTATATTAAACTACCCAATGGTTAATTAAATGTTCTTCCTAGAAATTATAACCAATAAACTTGAAAATATTTCAAACGATAACAAACTTATAATATTTTGAATTGATTTCTCGTGAGAATCTGTTGACCTAGTAACCGATTTGCCGTTGCGATGACATAATGCCAAAACGGACTACATTGTAACTACTGTAAATAAGTATATTATGAAAATCAAAATCACAAAAATAATATGATCGGGAAAGCCGACCAGTTTTCATAACACGTATTGAGGTGAGCCGTTTTTATTTAAAATAAAATCAAGTGTGAGTTGAGTAAACATTAGACACGTCAAAATGATTTGACGACCCGGCAAATGTGCCAAATCTGCATATATTAGCCATAAATTCGAGAAAATTACAGGTTTACAATTATTAGTGGTTATGTTTTTATTTGAATATTAGATCAAAGTACCAAAAGTGAATTTAGGTTTTTGAGTTATTTTAAGAACCCGGTGCAGGACGACGCCAACTCCGATGCGAAGCGAGACGTATCGCGACAACAAAGCGCATATTTGGCTGGCTGATCTAAACAAGCGCCTCACGCTTTGCCCAACGCCGTTCGAACTGTGCTGAGTGAGACTCACCCTTTGCGTTGGGAATAATAATTATTTCCGATTACCTTAATTGTGCCTCGATTACTTGTTATTTTTTATACTGTTTTAATTAATTAGAGTATTGATGAATACTTCCAAGTGGTGTCGCGGGGTACGGTAGGGTCCTACGTGCAAAAAAAAGAAAAAATTAATATTTAATAAAATTTAAGAGAAGAAAGAAAATAAATCAGAATTTTTAAAAATCAGTGGTGATCATTAAAACGTTCCCAAAGGTCAGGAACTGTCCTGGATCGTGGAGACGCTCGGAGACACGGTGGTGATGTCCGCCGTGTAGGCTCCGAACGCGTCGGCAGGGAAGACTGGAGAGTGCGTCCAGCGGTCAGGTGGAAGACCGAGGTGACTCTCGTCGTGTTTATAATTTATCACTATTTCCATTCGATGTTTTTCACGTCAATGGCTATTGTGAGACGGATTTGCATAAATCTGGCAGTATCAGAATTTCCATTCCAATGGAAAATGGAAATAATGAGACTCACCCCTTGTAATCGAAGTGAAAAGCAGAGTGTATAACTCTGGCATAAAACCCATTTTATGACCTTGTTGTACAATCTACTATTTTCTACTACCTTTATGAAAAAGTTCCATTTAATACTCGAAATTAGTTTTGAAAATCGAACTTTCCGGGCTCCGTTGCGGAATGACTATCAGGTCAGTTCGAAATATCGTATTGAAATTTCATTTATTGCAAAATTAGGTTCTTTTTGACGTTTGTCTTCATTTCATGTTAAATTATGTTGTTTTTGACGTCCTTAGTTTGTCTTTGAAATCGAAATTCCCTGCGTTCTGATTCACGACATAATCGATTATATCGCGTCTGACACTCTTTTTTCGCAAAATGATACTGGCCACAAATTCGCCGGCCGAAGACTAAAAAAAAAGGTAAAAATCGTGCCGTGGTTTGCAAAGTCATTAAATACATTAATTTTGAAAGGAAAAATTTAATATTTAAATACATAAATCAGGTAGTAAAAAAGTATCGTTCGCAACGAGTAAAAATGGGTTTTCTTACCCTCGGAATGTAAGCTTTCGACGTTCACCTTTGGCTCACGTCGAAACTAGCTTCATTTCTCGGGTAAGAAAATCATATAAATTGTGCATAATGAAAACTTTTTTACAAACGTCTCTAATAAATAAATAAATCTCTAATAAAAAAATCAATTAAAGTACAGTCTTCTGAACAAAATAATACTTTAAAACAACTTTTTCTGCTATAAAAGAACAGTTACACGAAATAGAAAGGCAAAGATAACTTAGTCCATACAGTCATGATTGAGGTTTTAATATCTTATATCTTATACCAATGAGGTTTTTATTATACGAAACAATACATTGCGGAAGGAGGTTACGCTTCAACTTTTTTCGGCAATTTATTGTCTATGGCCGCGCGAGCTAGGGCGCATATTAGCAAGGGCGGTATTTTTTTTCATTCACCCATGGCCGAATAAAACATGGCCTTTTCCTTAGAAGAATAAGGACTTATTCTAAGATCTGTTCCTTTGGTTTCCATTCCAAAACATAAGCTTACTACAATTTGAACAGTGACAACAGGATAGCATATAAAATTTTGTATGAGTGCTAATGAATAAGCACAAGAGTTTGTACGGCGACACTGATATTATTAAATATTTGGAACGCCCTGGCCCAAGGTGACGTCATATTACGTGGTTGCCATTTTATGTCATTATTTCATGATAAGGAAAAAAGGTTAAGGTAAGTTATTTCGTTTACAAAATAATTATATTATTTGTAACATTAATAAGTATTTTTTGTTGTTGAAATTAAACATAAACAAATGTAATTTTGATTTTTTGCTTATCTTTATGGTCAGATTTGCAAAAGTTGTGTAAAACGTTTGGGTAAAAATAAGCGCATAATACTGGCAATATCTAATGGCGTTTAGTCCATTTATTGTCATCCTTGCTGCACGAGAGTGAATTTAATAGTTTGTATTATATTCATTATATTCATATATATATTCATTCCACACAGAGATTCCCAAAGGTTGAAGCGAGTATCGAATTGCATACGAGCTAAATAATTAATGATAATCCTAGGAAGCAAGAAGTCGATCCGTAATTGTAAAAATCGCGCTGCAAAGGCGGAATAATTCGACTTTTTTTCTTTTCCCAAAAATTTATTGGTGGCTCAAGAGTGGCTTAACTTTTGTGGCCCAAAAGCCAGTATCAGAAATTGTAAGTCCTATTTACCCCATTTATCCAATATATTTGTATATTTACTTACATAGTTTTCTAAACAACGTCTCCAAAGATTTTTATTATTTTTAAATGTGTATTTTTTGGGTATCCATTATCCTAATGGGTATGTATGATTTGATAAAATCGATATAGTGTGAGTCTCCAATGCTACCTAGTATAATTTATTTCTACGAACATAGAAATTTCCATGAGAGGTTTTTTTTTAGTATTAAAAAAAACCAAGAACTCTGTAGATGGCGTTGAACTGACTACGTTACTAGGTGCCAAAGCCAAAACGATTGGAAAAAAAACATTGCGTCTCATCACTTCACATACGCTCGTTGGTTGACTGACATGTGTGCTGAGCATATGTGCAAATGCTTTGTTATAGTCCGTCCAGGTTTAAAATGTACGATGGCTTGTACTCATTGCGCTTTACGGCGTTCATCTTTAGGAAAAAGATGTATGCCTTCATTTTTACACGAATCCACAAGGCACAGACTTCTCTTCTTTTTCTCTTGGGACAGTTTCTTTCTGGCGTAGACTCATAAAAAGACTGCTAAATATGTTTTTCTTTTTCCTTGTTGTTATTATTTATTTATTTTCAAAATGTCATTGTGATGTGATGTGACAATGACATTAATTACTTTTTTATGTACGTTTCGTTTTACGATCTCAAAATTACATCCAAGTGAAATAATCAAAAAATTATGTGACGTTCCGTTCCTTGCAGTAACTTACCAAGTTCAGTGCCATCTATCCAGCGACTAGGGAAGAGTAAAAAAAAAGAAAAGAAAATCCCTCATTCCCGACTTTTAAAGTTTGAGAACCGTCCATAGCGTGTTGACGTCTTATATGGTCTAAGTATCGCGTCATTCCGAGCCACTGTGAGCCCAATAACGATGGCTCAACTATGGTCGCTATGACCACATTAACGACGCCATGCTGTGCTATCATCGCCCATGCTTCACAACACTGTGAGCGATCTATTAAATGTGACTGCTGGCCGGAGGCAAAAAATAGGTTATTCGGAGCATAAGAGTTTATTATTAAACCATGATTCAAAGATTGTAATAAGAAGAAGTCACCTTTGTATTCACGTATTATAAACAAATTTCTACAAATGCAAATTCTCAAAGAGTGTGAGAGGGGCAGATTCGTGGAGGAGTTGCAGTACTAAGTCGTTTTTTTTATAAATAAAAATTTACTAAGGTTGCTGTCAGAATTTCGTTTAACCAGGTCTTAGATACCGTTAAAACCCATCTAATAAAATGTTATTGCGGTCCACTATGTCATTCTAAATTGTTAAACCAGGAGGATTGGTGTCGAAAAAGACCTCATTTCAATAAATATTTCTATCGAGCTGAATTTCTCCAGTCGTCCGTAGAAAGGGATTTATACTATTTTATCAAAATGATACATTATTTACTGAATTAGATACGCAGGTTGTGAATGTGTCGGTTTTTTTCCCGTAGAGGTGCAAAAATATCAACATACATTACCTAATAATTGTTTAAATAGTTTGAAGAACGCCTAAAGAAAGTATTCTTACAGAAAATGTGTTTCGTGGTCCCATATTAGTAGACCTACTTGTTTATAATATATTATTATGCTGCGTGTAATGTGTTTCTACCATTCCTAAAGGCCGCAACACCTTCTCTGTACATTATGCGGTTACACGAAACAGAAAATCCCCAGCTGTTATTACACCACCCTAAATGGGTCACACAGACATTTTGTTTTATCTGTGATAGGTCACGATAAATATTGACCAACAGTAGGTCGGTGAACGACTGAGGTGAACAACAACTAATGTACTCTTTGGTTGTACTCATTTATGACAAGGCTGTATAGACCCAGTTTTCCTTGCTTTTCCGTAAAAGAGCACTTTACTCGACCGTCTAAACGAGGCTCAGACCATAAATACAGAACAATCTATTGACCAATAGGAGGCGAGATGTGTTAACCAATAGGAGTGATGTACATGTAATATCTGGCTGTACAATATCACCTTGTACCGATAATGTACGGCCAATAATTGGAAGCCAAATAATGCACGGACTGATATTACGTGTACATGTACATGAATTATTGGCTGTTCATTCCTTGGCTTCGTATTATTGGCCGTACATTATCAGCACGGACCGATATTACGACGCCAGATATTGTACAGCCATGGATTGTACGCCCCGTATTACGTGTACATAACATTGGCTTCGTAATATCAGGCCGTGTAATACGTGGCTGTACAATAACCGGACTCAGGTTAAATAATATTAGTTGGCGAAACTCAAAACATAGGTAGTACTACTCTATATCAACAACTGTTTGTATGGGAGCTAAGCGAAATTCTTCAAATTTGTTTTCACCTTTCCATACTGGACCAGTCAGCTGATCAGGGCAATTTGTATTGGACGAAAAGAAAAAAGTTGCGAATTTCGCTTAGCTCCCATACAAACAGTTGTTCATATAGACTAGTACTACCTATGTTTTGAGTTTCGCCAACTAATATTATTTAACCTTATAAACACATTAACTTGCCATATTCATCATACAACATGTACTAATTTTAGTTAAGATATCCTTATTATATTTCAATTATCCAAATAAATTATTATTACAAACGGCTTGAACACTCACGTGTGATTATTGTTGACTATATGCCATCTAAAAAAGATTGCCGGTAGTGGCTGGATGAGGATGACCGAGGATAGAAAAATATGGCGTGCCCTTGCGTGGTATATGCGTGGCCTATGTCCAGCAGGGGACTGATATTGGCTGAGGGATTGTATTGGATTGGATATGCCAACCGTTTCACCGATACAATTTCGGCATTATCAAGGCGAGTGTCGTTCTTAGGACGACGACGCGGTGATTGTCAAACAGGCACTGGCATAATGCCGAAGTTGGCATATAGTCAACAACAATCACACGTGAGTGTTCAAGCCGTATGTAATAATAATTTTGGTATGTCAGCTCACGCGAGTTTTTTAATAATATTATCATCCAAATAGATTAAAAATACTTTTAAGAGCTATTAACACTCTACTGCATAAATAAGAAATCGACATTTTAAAATTTTTGCTATACATATTATTATCAATTTAATTAACAATTATATATTTTCTACGCGAACTTATATATTGTTTCGTATTCAGTAGAGGGTTATGACAGGATAGGACTATACTCTGTACATTTAAGCTTGATTAGAATGACAGGTTTTATCAGTTGCTTTTTAATCCAACCTGTTGTGGTATTAAGCTTAGAATAATTATTATAAAGCTTAGAATAAGGATTTATTCTAAGGTATTAAGTTTGTGGTGTAAACCTCCATACAAACGCTGTCACCACATTGTGGGGTGTCTATGGAATGTTGTTATAATATTTTAGGCTGAGTCCATTAACATTATCTAGATCTAAAATCGTAAAATTTTAGTAATATAACAAACCCTAAAAATACGTAAATTTTAGGTTTTTTACCAAAAGTGTAGCCGAATGTGCTTTTATTGCTTTGGATAAAATCAAAAATGAATACGAGTCAAACATCCAATTTCAATTTTGCGCCTGCGACGAAATCGACACGATTGTATTGTCCTCGCAAGTTTCATAAAGCGTACACTGTATAGCGAAATGAAACAGCCCACGCCCTCAACTGAGTTGGTCACGTCATGATATCTGTTCTTAAGGCTTAAAGCGCCCAAAAACTTCCCTTTTTTTCACTTAGTGATAAAGTTTGTCAGAATAAAAATCAAATCCTGGATCCGCCCTTGGGAGAACCCTGCCTTAAGGTTCCTTCCTAACCTTCAAGGTCCAAGGTAGTTTTTATAAAAAACTTGTGAGAACCAATAACGACGACAGAAATATTTATATTATAGAAATATTAATATTTAATTCCGTTACTTTTCTCCACACGTTCCATCAACTTTACCCCCGCGAATATTCAGTTTTTCTTAAAAACAAAATGTTTTAACAGTCTAAATTTGCAATTTAAAACTTTCATACATTGGATTACAAAAGTTTTAATTAGATTCTAAAAAAAGTTTATTTGTAAAAATACTGATTATTGTCGGGTGTAAAGTTGACGCAATGGTACCGATTCGGCGCAACACAACTGACACGACTAACCTTATTTTGAGCGTCCCGTCTTTGTCTTTTCGATACAGAAAGAAAAGGACAGAACACTTAATTTAAGTTTAGTCCTGTCAATTAAGTCAAGTTGTGTTGCGCCGAATCGGTGTTATTGTGTGGAAAAAGGTAACAGAATTAAATAATAATACTTCTGTCGTCGTTATTGGTCCCCACAAGTTCGTATGAAGATTGCCTTGGACCATCCACCTTAAACAGCACGCGGCTCGGCAAACTGTGGCTCGGCTCGCGCTACAGTTTATCCGTACAGTACGTTTGCTCAAATAATTAGCACGCTTTGATACGACAACTATTGCCGAACTATTGCAAGTTGCCTGAGGCAATAACACATTTTGGAACGTAACAGCTGTCAACCCTAGAGTAAGCAAGAAGACTATCTGTCTCTTTCTCACCAGCCTCCTAATGGCGTCGGTCATGTAACACTGTATTGCAACAAGATATTAAATAAACTGCGTTATTTCGAGGATTGCGTCTCATTTACATCGAAATTACCAGAGTTACTGCAAACAAGCACACCTTTAGTGTATCTGACAGATTTCTTTTCCATTTTAAACTAGTCATAAGCATAATATAGCAAATGTACCTACCTACTTA
This sequence comes from Ypsolopha sequella, assembly GCA_934047225.1. NCBI lineage: Eukaryota > Metazoa > Arthropoda > Insecta > Lepidoptera > Ypsolophidae > Ypsolopha > Ypsolopha sequella. The sequence goes on from OW203996.1 coordinate 20,796,163, forward strand.
CTGTACAAAATAAGTTTGGCTACCCATTGGACAGAGAATTCTAGCTTGGGAGCCAGGAACCAATAACTAACATTTATTTTCATTAAAGATTTTTTCATTTTCATTTCCATTTCATTTCATTTCATTTGTAATGAGGGCTACTATCGACGTCAGGTGGCGCCACTGAGGCGACAGGTATAGAGAAACGTCAAATGCCCACGAAACGGCGAAAGCTATGGCTTTTTGTTAGTTATTTGTGTATTAGTCAACATAAATTCATAGTTTCAGGTTTATTATTCAAGGTACGGTGCAATGAAAGTAAATGAATTAAGATTAGAGCTAAAGAAAAGAGGGACTAAAACAAAACTTAAGTCCTCCTTTCGTTTTGGAACATAACGGAACTGCACATCATTGCGGCATTGTTTATTCGCATTTAAGAAAGAAAAAAAAATAATATTATATGGATAAGCAAAACAAAAAATCGAACTTCTATGTAAATCTAACCTAACAAACCTTTGACATATACCTTACGTGCCAGTGGCGCCAACTGGTGGCCTTTATAAAAGTAGACCCCATTGGTACGTCATTTTCACATAGTATACAAAATAGAGTGCGGGTGAACTGTCAACTATTTGAGCAAACGAACTATATATGCTTAGAAAATATGTATCACGTACTATTCATACATTAACTCTAACACACCATCTCTATCATCTATGACTTGAGTGCGATCTTCAGATATACGCTTAGAGCGCTTATGTACCGATCGTGCGGCTATTTTAACAGCCGTCTCCTCTTTTTACCTACGTTCTACTATTAGTGCTAGTACATGGTATCAACGACTTTGCGTATTTTACCAGACACGCAAACTTATGCCCCACCAACGGCATCTGAAAACTTGCGTCAACCACAGCACCACAGGGCCACGTTCATAAACTAAGGGTCGCGACGGATTCTAACGCCATCTCTGTCGCACGCGTTGAAAATTTTACACGCTATCCTGCTGTCAGTGTTGGAACCTGACGAAATTCTTAATTTATGAACGGCTATCTGAGGGTTTCGGTAGCTTAGAGCGCTATAACGCGAGCACATCCCGTGCCGCATCGCCTGGCGTCACGAACTTTGTTGAACCAATCAGAACGCTGGAATCGACTCCACTAGTGATCACACTTCGGTGGATGCTGGAACACTCCTCAGCTGTAATTCCTCCGATGACGAATATAATGATGGTCGGGCTGTCGATTGGGTGCTTCGCGCTGCGCTGCTTTTTGCTGGTTAGGATACTGTAAAGAAAGAAATCGACAGTAAAGCACTATACAGAGGATGCAAGGAACTATAAAAAAACCGGCCAAGTGCGAGTCGGACTCGCAGACGGACCGACAGACAGACAGACAGACAAACGGACAAAAAAGTGATCCTATAAGGGTTCTGCTTTTCATTTTGAGGTACGAAACCCTAAAAAGTACTTTATCAGAATAAAACATCCCTCTATCCTACGTTCGAACCACTTTGTGTCTTAGTGGGTCGATTCGGGATTAGTCGACAAATTACCACCCCACACGTGTTTTTCTTTTCCGCGAAAGCAGTTCGGATTCTTATCACTTAGAAACATAACAGTATTCCGCACTATATGTCATGTGCTTTTATACCATACTAGCTTTTGCCCGCGGCTTCGCCCGCGTGGATTTAGTTTTTTGTAGTTTAAAATTATTTCTTGATCTCTTGTTTGATTCTCAGGCTTTGACGAGGCCGAAGGCCGAGCTACGTTTCCTCACGAAATAATTTCTCGATCACTGATTTGATTCCGAGGTAAAATTTGGAAATTCATAATTGAAAATTTAGGTAAACTCTGAACGAAATTATATTTTTTTTCTCTGAATTAAACTTCGGTTAGTGTGTTAACACTGAAACACAATATTTTTTTCTTAAATATATTAAATCCTTAAACCCAACCCTAGTAACAGAAGCAAAATTTCAGCTCTATAACTTCAAAGCAACTGTATTTCGAAAAATATTCTTGTCCTTATGGAATGATTTTCCGAATACCCTGAAAAATGTCATCATAATTTGTAAAGTATCTTTGGTGGTCTTTGGCGAGGCCGAAGTCCGAGCCGCTTTTAAAAACGAAACTATTTTTTTGTTCTTTGAAATGTCCTTTGCTTTAGTGGTTTTGTTCAGGCCGTAGGCCGAGCCGCGTTTCCGAACGAAATTATTTTTTACTTTTATTTGATTCGATTTTATTCATTAGAGATATCCCACGCAAAGCTCGCTCCATAGCTCCTTAAGCGACCTTAAGTCGGTGGATCAAGCCCTTGGTAAGAGATAACTTATCGGTTAAATACTTTTGCCTTTAAGCACTGCGGAAAGTCATCGACATAATCTGCCGAATCAGTAAGTTGAAGTGGCAGTGGGTAGGCCCATATTTGTCGCCGACGTGATTGCCGTTGGAGCCAAAAGGCCTAGAATGGACACCACGTGCAGCAAAGCGTAGCCTAGACCGACCTCGTGCCTGCTGGCCCGGCGGACTACGCGGGTAGCGGCTGGATGAGCATGACGGAGGAGCGCCAAGAGTGGCAAAATTTTAGAAAGGCCTATTTCCAGCAGTAAACGAACACAGGCTGATGGATGGCTAGATATTTTATCCCCAGATAAAGTGTCTTTGGCGAGGTCGAAGGCGTATCAGCGTTTCTGAACGGAAAAAGCACGATTGCTTATAAAATTTGTTGTCGCACGTTTACTAATTCAAAAATGATTTTCAATAAGTTCCGCATTGAGTCCGCGTAGTAGATTGTAGCCGTAAGTACGCTAATTATTCCTGTTATATTTGACGAAAAACCGGTCAAGTGCGAATCAGACTCGCGTACCTAGGTTTCGTAATTCGACAGTTTTGGGAACAGAAAATTTTATTTGGTCTTTTTTTTCGTGAATTTCTCAATTTTTTTTTCTGAAATCTTTACGTAAGCACTTATTGCCGTGGTTTTTTTTTTACATTTTTCGGTTCACCAGTTTTGGAGATAAGGGAAGGGACATACATTTTTTGTGGTTTTCTGAGGATTTATCGAAATAGATGCAAGTAAATTATCAAAACTATATATTTTTACAATCGACTTTTTAATACCTATATTGTATTAAAAAAATATGTATAAATTTATTTAACTTTATTTTTATTTTTCATTTGTATAAAAAAAAAACGCTATAATTATCCTGTAATTGGCCAGTTATGACCTATAATCGGGGTGGGTACATACATTTTTTTTGTGGTATTTCGACGATTTCTTGAAAAAGGTGCAAGTTAATATAGCCAAATTATATAATTTTATAATCAGCTCCTTAATACTTATCATTTGATACCCATATTGTGGTTTTAGGAATATTTTTTTTTTTCCTCTTTTGTGCAAAATTCTAAGTCTTTGTCTTTAACAGTGCTAAAGTTATGAGGCTGTGACATACGGATGGATGGACAACGGAATCTCACCGTTAAAGTTCCAAAAATGTCAAAATTAAATTTTCTATTCGCAAAACTGTCGAATTACGGACGACTTGCGAGTCTGACTCGCACTTGACCGTTTTTCTTTTTATTTGGTACCATTTTTTTGTACTTTGCGCTTGTGCAAATTTAAAGGAGCTTGTGCTTGAGCTTGTGTAAATAAAACACTTCACTTTTCTAAAGAAATTTGTCACCCCATTGCCATCCCATGGGAACTGATATATGGGATAAAAACTTTTAACAAAAAAATAGCAACCGACTTCAATAGTAACAGCAGTTATTCACTAAAAAGTTAATAATAATTCTATAAAGACCGATGGTACCGAAGCAACACTTTTGCAGACTTCTTTCTTCCTGAAACGTTATGTTATCTAGAAGTCGGCGTTCTTATATTGGTTTCTATGTTGCTATATCGTAAGAAATACGCCGACTTCTAGATAACATAATGTTTCAGGAAGAAAGAAGTCGGCAAAAGTGTTGCTTCGGTACCATCGGTCTTTATAGAATTATTATTAACTTTTTAGTGAATAACTGCTGTTACTATTGAAGTCGGTTGCTATTTTTTTGTTAAAAGTTTATTTTATTTCACATTTTTTAGTGTTGCTGTGTTAAATTGTGAGGTATAGGTAGTTCTTGCAAACGTGGTGTTAATATGAAACGAAGTTCAAGTGAGTATAAGTAGCCATGTTTGAGTAGCTTCCTGCTATCAGCACCCTAACACAACATGATTACCGCAATCTCGAGTTATGTGCTGTTGAAGAGTTCTACGGTGATGAAGCCAAGATCGAAATTCAGGTGGGTACACTGGCAATTTTCAGCAATGCCCTGCAATGAGCACCCTAACACAAACTGGTTGCCGCAATCTAAAGTTATGTGCTGTCATCCGTTGAGGAGTTCTATGGTGATGAAGCCAGGATCGAAGGTCAGGTGGGAATTCTGATAATCTCCAAGTAATACCCTTGAATCAGCACCCTAACGCAGTGATTGCCGCAATCTCGAGTTATGTGCTCTGATCCGTTGAAGAGTTCTATGGTGAATATGTTGATGAAGCCAGGATCGAAGGTCAGGTGGAAGAATGTCGATTTTCAAGTAATACCTTGTAATCAGCACCCAAGTACATAGCGATTGCCTCAATTTCGAGAGATATGCTGTCATTTTCTGAGGAGTTCTACTGCCTATCTCTGAAGACCTTCATCAGATCATGACCAAACCCAAAATGGGACCTACCTGGAAGTATACTCTTTCAAACAAAAAAAGAATTGTTCAAATCGGTTGGGAAATGACGGAGTTATGGAGTAACAAAGCAAAAAAAAAAAAAAAAAAAAAAAAACACTCAGTCGAATTGAGAACCGCCTCCTTTTTGAAGTCGGTTAAAAAGTAGCCTATGTCCTATTTCAGATCTAGAACTACATTTGTGCCAAGTTTCAGCCCAATCGGTAGGTACGGGGCGTGAAGGAGCAAAACATCACTTTTCTAAAGAAATTTGACAACCCATTGCCATCCCATGGGAACTGATTTATGGGATAAAAAGTAGCCTATGTGCTATTCCAGGTCCAGAACTACATTTGTGCAAATTTTCAGACCAATCGGTTCAGTAGTTACGGCGTGAAGGAGTAACAAACATCCATCCAAACTTTCGCATTTATAATTTATATTATAATTATAGTGGGATAGTGGGATATGTCAATGTCTATTTATTTTAATTAAAACTCAACTGATGCCAGGTCCAGATCGGATCCGAAATATATCTTGAGAATACCTTATATTTTTAATATTCTATTTATCAGTATATTTATAATTAAAAAAAAAACATTAAAAGGTATTATAGTGTATTTAATTTTTTTTATTTTTATTATAGCAGCAACATAAAAGATAACCGTTTCCACCTGCCACGCATGGTGACTAATCTCTCCAATCGACAACACAACTTCCTGACCAGAGGTTATCTCCCCCTAGGGGGAGAGGTACGCTAGTGAATGGGAGGTATATAGCTATAGTTACTTGAGTGAGCTCCTCAATAAGTCCTTGATGCCCTCATTCCTGTGCCTCAAGTCGCTCAGCTCTGGTCGCTCGCTGTCCACCAAGTCATCCACTAGTTGTAGCAAGAGACCGCGGTACTCGTGCCCCACTCCTGTCTCCGCCCCCTTAACCACTGATTTATACCTGAAAGTGGTAAATTTATAATTGAAAAACCGGCCAAGTGCGTGTCGGACTCGCGCACGAAGGGTTCCGTATCATTATCTATAAAAACGGCATGTCTGTTGTATGAGAGCCCCCTTAAATATTTATTTTATTCTGTTTTTTAGTATATTTGTTGTTATAGCGGCAACAGAAATACATCATCTGTGAAAATTTCAACTGTCACTATCACGGTTCATGAGATACAGCCTGATGACAGACGTAGAGACGGACAGACAGACGGACAGCGGAGTCTTAGTAATAGGGTCCCGTTAGTTATCCTTTGGGTACGGAACCCTAAAAAAGGAGCTTTAATTTACAACATATATATAGAGGTGTATTATATTAATGTGTTTTATGACTTTGCAAAGCACGGCGCGGATTTTATTTGTGGCCAGTATCATTTTGCGATAAAAGAGTGTCAGACGCGATAAAATCGATTATGTCGTGAATCGGAACGCAGGGAATTTCGATTGTAAAAACAAACTAATGACGTCAAAAAGAACCTAATTTAGCATGAAATGAAGACAAACGTCAAAAAGAACCTAATTTTGCAATAAATGAAATTTCAATACGATATTTCAAACTGACCTGATAGTAATTTCGCAACGGGGCCCGGAAAGTTCGATTTTCAAAACTAATTTCGAGTATTAAATGGAACTTTTTCATAAAGGTAGCAGAAAAAATATTTTTTTTTCTAAAGTGGCAGTACTTAAACGCATGCAAAAGTTTCTGCCATACTCTGCTAAAGTTACTCTTGTTAATTCCTTGTTGCTCCCCATTTTAGATTATGCGGATGTTTGCTATCCCGACCTCACTGAGGAACTTCTTAATAAGCTTGACCGCCTTCTCAACTTATGCATCCGGTACATATTCGGACTGCGTAAGTACGATCATATTTCCGAATTTCGGACTGAACTCACTTGGCTTAATATCAGGTTCCGTAGAGATTCCCATGTTCTGACCTTTCTTTATAGTATTCTCCATAATCCTAGTTCCCCGTCATATTTGAAAGAACGCTTTGTATCCCTTTCGTCCCTCGACCATCATCAACGTCCCAGCAAAGCGTGGCTTCTTCGCACACCTGCGCATAGTTCATGCATGTATTCAAATTCTTTCACCGTGAGTGCAATACGCTTGTGGAATTGTTTGCCGCTACACATCCGTGAAGCTTCGTCCATGTCAGTCTTCAAGAGTTCAATTAAACAACACTTTCTTAATTTACAGAATGTTTCTTAATTTCTTCTTATGACTGTTATTTATGAGTTATTAGGTAAATTCTCATCATTATAGACATTTATGTACGGTATATGTAAACTTTTAAGTAGTATAAGTAGTTGAACTTATCAATTATTAATTTATTTTGTGTATTAGCATGTAATTTAATATAATTTATTGAGTATTTAAGTATAATATATATATATATATATATATTTGGAAATCATGGCACTACCCCAACAACTTCCCCATTGCCAAAGGTTAGCTGGTAGAAAATACTAAGTAGTATTAAGCTCGCCTGTGTACAAAAATTTAACTTGTGCAATAAAGAATTTTATTATTATTATTATTACTTTCGCATGTTGTAACCCCTTAAGCCATGTCAGTGGCCTGAACATCTGACACCAAGTTGGCCACCAACCACACAAAAAGAAGAAGACGCAGTTATTTAAACGGTAGAACGAACAAATCGCTATAAGACCATAAAAATAACTCACTTTTGCAAAATCCTGCGCATCTGTCCAACATCCTTTAACCTCGACATCACTCTCTGCGAAATTTCGTCGCACTCTTCAGGAATGACGATGTGGCTGCCATCTACCGACGAACTGAACAAACTCTTGTGGTCCTCAAATATGGCCACGCTCAGTGTCTCGATCAGCGCCTCTTCATGCTGCTTCGAGAAGGCTATCTCGATCCCCGTGAGAGAATAAACGTGGACCAAAAGGGCTAGTAATCGTTCTAATGGTAGGTTGCGATCTCTGCGCGTTTTTATTAGGTGACTGATCTGTAAAATAAATTTAAACGATTTTCGTTTATGTCAGATATACAACGTGTAACAGAAAGGTGTAACCATATTTGAAGAGCTTATTCAGTCAATGGTATAGAACAACTTTTACTATATGGAGCTAACACTGAAATCTCAAAAAAAAAAACCGCCCTTCCATACATTTCAGCCGAGCGGCATTGCATTTAGGGGTACGGATTCTATAAGATGACCTTCTTTTACGCGGTTGCTAAAGTACGAGTATCATGTCAAAGTTAACCGTTTAAAACGACACTTTTTTATTTCACTATTTTTTTTATTGTAACGTCGCCGCGAATGTCTTTTTACTAGATTATTATTAGGGTGGCCAATTTCCGATCCTGCTGGTATCCACGTATTTGCGACACTATCCCTGCGGTCCGTAATAGAATTACATAGATAAAAGCTATGAATGAATTAAAGTGTGAGCGATGACTGGTCCGTAATTTGTGAGCTAGCAAACGATGTGAAAGATAGCTTATGATTCGGACCGCATTAAAAAAGATACATCTTAACCATAACCTCTTATCACAGAATACAATACGATTATTTGATTTTATTTCGTCAAAGTGCCGTGATTCGTGATGGAACAAGTAGAGTTTGTAGCACTGTTCTTTAACGTAGACTCAGATAGCGACGAAAAAATATATATACATATAAATTCTTCCTTTTCGACGAAAAGTTCCACACGACTTTTTATTTGTTTCTCTCATGGCCGAATAAAACATATACTATGGTTTGTCTGATCTGAACTGCTGAAATAATGGAGCGAAAACAATTTTTGACATTCCATTCCGTTCAACGCTCACATCGCCTCACCTCCGTCGCATGAGCCATGAAAGTCATACGAATGAATGAACGCATTTGCTTCACTCATGGATTATTAGCCATTCACCTCATTCATTCGTAATCGATTTTAGCGAAATAATTCTATTTCGGAACGCGGGGCAAGTCGTTATTGAACGAATATTATATGAACAGATAACGATTGTTATAGGAGCCCTAGAAGTTGCTCTATGTCGTAGTTACCTGGTTCAGTACACTGGTTGACTCCCTGCTAGTAGCAATGTTCTGCAACACTTGTTTCTCTAGATTACTGAGTAGCTCAATATGCGCGTGAACCGGTGACTTGAGAGTTTGTACCACGGCTAACGCTTGTTGCAGGAGCCCCAGGTGTTGCTCTATGATGTCGTAGTTGCCTAAAAGAATTAATCATGTTTTTAAATGTCAAAAATCTTGCACTGCATGAGGAATTAAGAACACTCGTTGATAGCATTTTAAGTTTAAATTCAACTATAGAGCAGACACAAATGTATCATAAAATCTATTATTTATAGAGACTATAATATTGCAAAACAAATTGTTTTATACATCACTTTATTTTGTACTGCACTCAATTCCAAATAACATTGGAAAAAAGAAGCAGGGTTTCGAAACCTTTTCGTACCATTAACATCATGAATTATACTGGAATTAAGTAATTAATATTACAGGGCAGACAAAAGAATACAGAGTAGCCTTTTTGTTTTTGTTTATATACTAGAGTTTATTAGATTAAATTATTTCTAAGCCTATCTGGAATGAAGTATAGTATCATTCAAGGATGTCCCATTAAATGGGGTCGAGGCAGGCCTGTTAACTATTGTCTTAGCGATAATAAGAACCCAACATATTAAAGGAGTTAAAGTAAAGCAATTCCACTCAAGCTGACTCCAATAAACGAATTAGTTTTAAATGAATAAACTTCTTATTGTAATTATAATAGGAAAACTTATAGATGCCCCTCGTGTTGAATCTGAAATAAATGTGACAAACCTTTTGATGCCGAGACAATCTTCTCCACGCTCTGCGGCGTGACCTTCATCAAGGTTTTGGGCCCTGGAGAGCGCTGCACGTCTATCTTGGACAGCTTATTGTACAGCTCGAACATGACCTCCTTCTGAGACTTGTTGACCATGTGCTCGAAGGTCTGGATGCAAGACTCCTGGTCGTGGTGCAGGCAGCCCGGTGCGAGTTGCATGTCTTCGGTTACGTTTATACTGCGATAGAGAATAACCACAAGGTTAAGTTTATTGCACATAAGTGAAGAACATCCTCTTATCTACCTCCTCTTATCTATATCAAGTTCTTATCTACCTCCTTATGTTCTGCCCAAATGCAACAATATTTATGGAAAGCGCACTTGGAACTACATGCTACCTGAAATCTTAAATAGTATACCAGGTAAAGTGTTGCAAGACATAGATGTCAAACCTAAAAAAGTAAGAAAAATTATGAAGAGACATCTATTGTCTTGAACAATTAATTAGCTCAGTTAAATGTTTTTTATTATTTACTTGTATTTTTTTTTTTTGTTATGTACTGTACCTAAGAAGTGGCTCAGAAATCACATTTAAACCCACTAAGGGTTTACGTGATTTTCTTTTTTATAAGTAAAAAATATGTACAAAACATGATAATTAGATAAATAAATTAAAAAAAAAAAAAAAACAAGAAATCAAACGTAATAAATAAAAACCGGCCAAGTGCGAGTCAGACTCGCGCACGAAAGGTTCCGTACCATTATCTATAAAAACGGCAAAAAACATGTCTGTTGTATGGGATGGGAGCCCCCTTAAATATTTATTTTATTCTGTTTTTTAGTATTTGTTGTTATAGCGGCAACAGAAATACATCATCTGTGAAAATTTCAACTGTCACTATCACGGTTTATGACATGAGATACAGCGTGGTGACAGACGGACAGACGGACAGCCGAGTCTTAGCAATAGGGTTCCGTTGGTTACCCTTTGGGTACGGGTACAAAGCGTAAAATACATATCCTTTTGACGGATCCCGTGCAAAATGCAGGCCAAACACACGACATAACCAAAGAGTACATTATATATCAGAATCTTTGAAACGCTGTCAACAAGTTCCATAATGGGGATCCACACTGCCAAGTTACCCCTGTAGATGGCGCACCGTCGATCCACCCATGAAAATCTATCATTTCAGTACATTGTCAATGTTTTTGCGTAGTTTTTTGCGATTTTCGATTAATTTCTTGGAATTATGCTTTGGTGTGCTATACAAGGTTGCTTTAATAATCCTGAAAATTTATTACCGAAAAGCCCCATATTAAAAATTAACTACATAATAAGAATAAAATAACATTTTGGAATACAGGTGATAAGAGGAAGTAATAAACGCAAGATATTGGAGAAAAACAGTGCCGGGAAAGCCGGGACACATACAACAATAAAGTTAGAACGTAGTATTTATTGGCCAGACCTATGCTAGCGCCATCTGTAATTAGCTTTTCCTGTGGATCCCCATTCGTAGAACTTCAAATCATAGCAATTAACAATTAAATAAGTTCAACTAACACATTAGCCTCGCAAATTGGCGACATGTCCACAGCGACATCTGTTGAATGTCCCGGGAACCGTGGCAGCACCGACATTACTTTGTCCAGGATTGACTCCATGGAATGACTGGTGGGCCCACAGAGGTCCAGAGTACGGTCCACAAGGATGAGGGACGCTGGGCTGGAGCAGCTCTGAAAACATTGAGTATATTCATATTAAGTTAAACCTGAAGTTAGGTTTTTCACAGCAATTAGTTCAGTTCACTAAGTGGAAGAGGCGAAAGAGGTGTGTATCGTATATCTGGATCGTAGCAGATGAAAATCTGTAGTCTCTGGCTACCCCTCTGGGAGACAGACGTGAGTATATGTACGAGTATGTATGTATGTTCACTAAGATATACCTTTTCATTGAAATTCAAACTTTATACCCAAACCATAAGGTTTATCATGGTAATTTTGTTAATATAAATAAGGTATTCCACTATAATATACTATTTACCTGTTTTAATGGTTTTAAACTTTAGTATACATATCTGATGTAATAACTGTTGTGTTTGAGCACTACAATATGTCAGCTTGCACTGGACCCACTGGTCGTGTAATATATTTAACTTTAGTTAGATATTGGTGTCGATTCGGCTAAACACAATTTAACTAATTTGACAGGACTAACCTTATTTTAAGCGTTCTGTCTTTGTCTTTTCGACACGGAAAGAACAAGACAGAAGGCTCAAATTATGTTTAGTTCTGTCAATTAAGTTAGCCGAATCGACACAATTATTAAGTTCTCATTTTAAGTGAATATGTAAATGTTTTTATGAGAAATAAAGAATCTTAAACCTTATATAGTTATAATTCCACTATAATGTAGTTAAAATAACCCTCTTCCAAATGGAACAAATGTTACAAATGTAAAATTAATTATGCTTGGTATATAGTTTAAAATTAGTAAGTGTCTATCAAAATGAACTACGTTATACTGCTGACTTTTTTTTTACGAGAATTAACGATGTTTCCGTCATACATAACTTTATATCTTCTAATAATAATATTTATATCTTCTGTTGAGTTTATAAATGATCTGTCAGATTTAACTAAAGTCGCCGTCAATAGAAATTGTGGACTATGTAAACAAACCGTTTTCTCAATTTTTCTCAAGGTTCTGTCACGGAGTCTCATTGAACATTATTCCAAATCATGAAGCATCAAGTCTTACCAGTCATTCACTGTATTTCATCATGAGATATTCAATAATCACCAGTTAATTACGAAAAATTGTAGAATCAATAGTCAATTCTGTACTGCGTCGAGATTGCTGTCATATTTTTTTCTCATCGAATCTGTATTGTCTTTGAAAATTGGTGATGTACGAATCTATTTGAATATAAACCTATTTTATTCGTAATGTTATTTTATTCCGTAATTTTTTTTAACAGCGTTACTTCGTAATCTTTGACATAAACGTGTGTGTGATTCTATCGAGAGCTGTGTGATCTTCCAGCGTTGCTCTAAAATGTGTAGCTCATGTCCTAAAAGTAAAAGAAAAAATGAAAGAACTGGATGGGATAATAAATACGGCCAACGACTCTGTGACGGAACCATTTGTAATTAACGTGGGCGATTTGACTAGCGATTCATCAGAATATTTTAGCGATGAATCAAATAAAGAAAACTAATTAAGCACCTAACATATTTTAATCACATACTTACCCATCTCTAGATAGTTCACCTATTCATAGACAAAGACAACATGGCGCTTTGTTTACATAGTCCACAATTTCTATTGACGGCTACTAGTTTTAACTACACAATGCGTTCTAGACAGGCGCGGTCGTAGCCTACGATCTTGGGGGACGTCATCTTGACTCAACTACAGTTTCACGCATTTATTAATTATTTTAATAAAATATTTTTTATCTCAATACTTAGACTTTAGCAGTTAATAATCTACTCAAAATGTTCCTAAGCTGTCAAGTTTAAGGAGATTTTGCAATGAGGAGCATGGATGATTTGGGGGTGTCATGAATTTTGTGACCCCCCCCCCCCCCTCGGACTGCCACTGATTCTAGCCATAGATGAGTCAACTTTTACGAATAAAAAATTCACCTACCTTCCGTCTAGCCAAGCAAACTGGGGAGTTCTCCAAAACTCCGGCCACCAGAGAGCTGTAGGTCCCCATATAGTAGACATCCTCCTTCAAATTCATAGAATCAAACAGGCTATTCATCGAACTAGCGAGTCTTCGGACCAGGGATCTTTCTTCATTGGTCAGAGTGTACAAGTCTACTGATGGTGTGTCAGGGATGAGTTTACCATTATACAGAGGGTACACTTTGCTGTATGGAGGAGTGAGGAATACAACATTGGTTGGTGTTATTGTAGAGATTGGTATGTGGATCACTTCTACTGCTGATTGCTGCGAAAAAAGAAAATAAATAACTTTAAAAACTTTTAACAAAAAAATAGCAACCGACTTCAATAGTAACAGCAGTCATTCACTAAAAAGTTAATAATAATTCTATAAAGACCGATGGTACCGAAGCAACACTTTTGCCGACTTCTTTCTTCCTGAAACGTTATGTTATCTAGAAGTCGGCGTTCTTATATTGGTTTTTATGTTGCTATATCGTAGGAAATACGCCGACTTCTAGATAACATAATGTTTCAGGAAGAAGTCGGCAAAAGTGTTGCTTCGGTACCATCGGTCTTTATAGAATTATTATTAACTTTTTAGTGAATGACTGCTGTTACTATTGAAGTCGGTTGCTATTTTTTTGTTAAAAGTTTATTTTATTTCACATTTTTTAGTGTTGCTGGGTTAAATTGTGAAGTATGGGTAGTTCTTGCAAACGTGGTTTTAATATGAAACAAAGTTCAAGTGAGTATAAGTAGCCATGTTTGAGTAGCTTCCTGCTATCAATCTCGAGTTATGTGCTGTCATTCGTTAAAGAGTTCTACGGTGATGAAGCCAAGATCGAAGGTCAGGTGGGTACACTGGCACCTTTCAAGCAATGCCCTGCAATGAGCACCATAACACAAACTGATTGCCGCAATCCAAAGTTATGTGCTGTCATCCGTTGAGGAGTTCTGTGGTGATGAAGCCAGGATCGAAGGTCAGGTGAGTATTCTGGTAATCTCCAAGTAATACCCTTGAATTAGCACCCTAACGCAGTGATTGCCGCAATCTCGAGTTAGTGCTCTGATCCGTTGAGGAGCTCTATGGTGAATATGGTGATGAAGCCAGGATCGAAAGTCAGGTGGAAGAATGATGATTTTCAAGTAATACCTTGTAATCAGCACCCAGGTACAAAGTGATTACCTCAATTTCGAGAGGTATGCTGTCATTTTCTGAGGAGTTCCACTGCCTATCTCTGAAGACCTTCATCAGATCATGACCAAACCCAAAATGGGACCTACCTGGAAGTACATTCTTTCAAACAAAAAAAGAATTGTTCAAATCGGTTAAGAAATGACGGAGTTATGGAGTAACAACGCCAAAAAAAAAAAAAAAAAAAAAAACATACAGTCGAATTGAGAACCGCCTCCTTTTTGAAGTCGGTTAAAAAGAGCGCACTCTTTGTAACGGGTGAAGCAGGCAAAAAGTGAGACAGTGTTATGTTCGTACACGTCTTGAAACTCACACACACACAATTTACCTCAGGCCCGAATCTAGAGGGGGGCGGGAGGGTGCACAAGCACCGGGCGGCAAGGCCAGGGAGCGGAAAAAACTCTAACACATAAGTTTTGCCATCAATATGCCTGCAATAGGACTGAGTCGCGCAAGTCGACCGCTGGTACTCTGATATCGAAACTTCATATTAAAACAGTTACATTTTCAAGTAGTGTGAGAAATAAGGTGATATTCAGATACTAATATTGATTTTTTAAATAATAAAATGAATTTTGACTATATAATAGATGATATTGCGGGAAAAAAGTGTAGGAAAATAATATTTTGATTATTTAATTTTTAACTTGATTGTTTGGTGTAGAATGCTAACACACATATGTTTCATATGTTTCTTTTTTTTTCAAGGGTGCCAAATTAACTTTTTGCCCCCCCTGTAAAAATATGTAGATCCGGAGCAACACTAACTAACATGGCACAGCGATGACACGTAACATGAAAATAATTCCCACTTCGATAATAGATAGCGCTAATTTCAGGCCGACAACTCCCATACATCAAGACTTAGCAAATTTTTTACGCGCCCTTACGACACTAGGTGTCGCCAAGTGTTGCAAATAAGCATAATTATTTGTTTAATTGGCTGCAAGTAAACTGTTATTGTTACCAAGTAAACATGTGGCTATAATAGCTTTGCTTAGAAAAACTAGATGGCGCTAAGTTGGCAACACTAACAGTGAATATTTCAGCGCCATCTATTAACGAAGTGGGAATTATTTTTATGTTACGTGACACGCTGTGCCACTAGCGTCACCAATTGGTCTTTTTTAGCATCGTGTTCGTTAGAGGATTTAGCAACGCCATCTAGATTTCGTTAGAATTTTACACCTTTTTTGTGGCTACAAACTGATGTATGGGAACTGCTAGTCTATATGTAGTAATACTTAGTCTATGCTAAAACTTACTTTCTTATTTATCCAGTCCAGCAGCATTCCCTCAAGCTGTTTAGTAGCTTCAACAGGGGCTCTACCTGCTGAGATGATGTCACTGACATCTCGCCCCTCGTTCAACTCCAAAAAGACAACATCCAGACTGACGGTAGACACCAAGATGCAATGAGTAAAGTCACTGTTGCGGATGACCTCTCTGATCGTTCTCAGCTGAGTTGATGTAGATTGTGTTATGAACACTGCCTTTTTGTGCTCTGAGGTGCAACACTGTAACAGTAAATAGGAAGGCAGTAAGGTTTGTTTCTTTAATTAGATGATTCCTAACTTTCATAATTATGCAAAAAGGAGCTTATTTAAAATACAATCTATTAATTGTGCGTGACATTCTTTGCTTTAACAAAATTCTTTGGTTGGGGTGTAGATATTGGGTTGCATTCTGGGAAAAATTATGATAATGATAGTGATTGTGGTGGCATGCCTGCTGGGCTCAGGCGGATGGTTGGCTCTTCACTTGGAGCTATTTCACCAGTCTTGTTGCTTGGAGCTTTGGTATCCTAATGTCTCAAGGGTGTTCCCTCTTCAAAAGAAAAAGATTTCATAAATCCTTCAGCGCTGTTGCGGGCTGGTAGGTTAGGTTAAGACATACATATATGGGTTACGCCCGGCCTGGAGGCTAGACGCAGCCCACCCTGGCTTTTGATCCAGACCGCGGAACATCTAAAAAGTGCGTGTTAAAAATTTCAATATTTTTGGTACACGCTACATAATGAAGCAACAAAACTTATACTTTCATCATAAATGATATGTCTACTGCTTTTTTTACACACTTCTTACATATAAGATTGCGGTGTGCGTAAGCAATGAATAACTACATGTCGATAGCCACAATTATATCGCATTAACTTGATAAATGTATAAAATATACCTTTTTTTTCACTACTACCTATGGCCTGTGATTTTGTTAACATCCTTAAGTTTGGCCTGCAACTTTTAAAAAGTTGCCCATACCTGAGTTAGGAGGTGACTGCCATACATAACCTTCCTGGTTATTTTTTATGGAAACCCTGAAATAATTCAGTGCAGAAGAATGTGCCCAGTTATCGACACTGACCAATTTATTATACTTATATGTTTCCATTCATTTGTGTTGTAAAATATCCCACAAAATCAGTAGGTACTTTTAGTGCATTACAGTGTTTAAGAAGTAAAGGGGCAGGAAGCACGATCATATCAGAAGTCTATGTTGTAAATCAATTGTTATTGATAATCAGTAATTTAACAAGTTAAGTACCTACGTAAATAGGATAACTTAAGTATTTTAAATCCATCTTTCTATCAAAAAATTACGGTTCACTAACATGAAAAATATAATAGTTGGTATTGTGATGGGTTGCAAAAAATAAAAGAAATTTATTTTATAAAACCTGTAGCCATTAAGATTTATGTCTTTAGATTTTAATCCCTAATTTAAATGCTGCATAACAAACACAAACACGAAAATGAAGTGAAACACGGGCACCTAACAACTTGCAAAAATAAACAAAACAGCTGTTAGACAATCTAACATATTTAGGGACAAGGAAATTACCTCGAAAGGAGACAAAGACTTCACTCCAGCAGCACCGCCAGTTAGCAAATTGAGCAGGCCACCATGCCAATGCAGGCATTCAGCACTGGCATCGTCAAGAAACACTACAGCACCGATAATCCGATTGTAAACTTCTAACCAGGCAGACCTGCCGAAATCTTTAATTGACAAACTCATTTTGATTGCTTGTGTTTATTACTTATCGTTATAGGTCGATGAGATATGTACTTTACATGGTACCCAAGTTAAGTTACCTAGCCAAATTCGAACTTTTAGCGCATATTATTTGGATTTAGGTTTCTAAACACGTACGTAAATGTATGTAAAACTTAAACTGTCAAATGAATGACCAAAATCAAATGTCAACTCAAGTGTCAAAGTCAATTTTATTACATTTTCTCGAGTTTGTACGGTTGGTTTATTGGTCTGAGTTGTACGGTCATCGTTCAGAACCTAAAATTTGAGTTCGTTGTTCACATGATGGTTGCTCAGAACTCAGAACACACGGGTTTAGAACCTCAGAATAAGGAATAGAACAGAGCAGAGGTTCAGAACTTGTACGTAGGGTTGCCAGGTGTCCGTCTTTTTATATTCGTTTCAGGCCAAATATATATATGTACAAGTCCGGCCTGTCCCGCTTTTGTTAGCCTTTTGGTCAATTATTAAAATATGCAATCACAGTTAAATTAAATTAAATTAAATTAATTTTAATCTTAAATAAAAAATGGAATTAAGAAGATTAACTGTGATTACTTACTTTTAAAAGAATGAGTATGAAGATTGTTAGCTATGTAGAGTAAGTGAGGCAAATATGGACCACCAATAACTTTTTCCAAAATAAAACCAAGAAATATATGTAAACTGAAACGTTTTTATAATTAATCAGTCTTATGTTAAATCAGTCAATAATAACAAAAAAATAGAAATTTCTACATAATTAACGCAAATACTCGTAAAAGTAAAATTTCTAACTGACATCCATTTTGAAAAAAATCCCATACCTGTTGGTAAAATGGCCCACAGCGTGTTAAATATGGTCCAGGGTGGTCCATATTTAACACAATTATTTATCAGAGCATAGTTGAAAATAAAAAAGGCTACTTGCAAAAATCACACAAAAATAATCATACAAATTTCCAGAACAGTCTTCGTGAGCCCATAGGTTGCATGATACACACTGTTACCATGTTTCTCCTCGTCGATCTTCAGAATATAAGCCGTAACAATAAATACAGCTATATGTCAATTATGGCCTATTAGTCCATATTTACCTCAACTATATCGGTCCATAATAGCCGCACCTACCCATTTTGAAATAAAAGTGAGTTCAAGGGTCTTAAATTAAAAGATTTCGGAACAATTACTTTACTAATTCTAAGGAAATACTACATACTTCAATGCCTTTAATACACCGCAATAATAAATCAACAATATAAGAGGCAACACTTAATCAAAACTCACCGAAAATAACGATCAAAAACAGGAAAATTTGAATTTTTGACACACCGGCTACGTTTGCTACATCCCGGTGGTGCGGGTTTTATTTGCTCAGTGGTGCGGGTCGACTGAAGCGTTACCGGCGAGGACATGATTCGCCTACGTTGTGTTACTGACTTCTACGATTTGCCAATCGGGAAGAAGCATGTTGGACCATAATACCCGCGTGGACTATATTTGCCGCACTTACTCTATTTTAGTTACTTTCAGTGTAGAGAACTTACAAATTACTCATGTTCAGTCAGTCATGTCAAATCAGTCATGTTCGAAATATCTGCGTCACATTCAGCAGGTCCAATCCGTTATGCCAAAGCCAGGTCAGTCGGAACACGGAACCCTAGGTACACGAGTTTGACTCGCACTTGGCCGGTTTTTTAAATCAATTTGATTTAGTTTGGTGGTTTAATAAATATGATAATTTATTTATTTACTTTAATTAAAACGGACAAACCAATTACAATAATTAAAGATAGTAACACAAACACAAAATGGCACAATCAACTAAAATAAATAAGAATAACACATAAAGTCATAAACAGGGCTTCTCACAAAAACATAAACACTCTGACAATATTTTCTGCCATCCATCAGCAAACAGTGGGTCTACCGCGTAATTCTCATTTTCATCAACATCAACTTGAGATTGAAATTTCTCGTGCGTGCGACGACGCCCGCCTAACATGCCATCTCTTTTGCACGCGTTGAATTTCGCATGCATTTGCTTGAACTTGATACAAATGAGAATTACGCGGTAGAGCCCCAGATCACAGTCCTGATTGGCGTTTAGAAGAGCGTTGAGGGAGAGAAGAGTACGCGGTATGGGTGAGTTAGATCGCGCCTTTGTGCGACACGACGGCACAGCGAAAAACCTGTGCTTACGGCCGCGAAGATAATTATTGGGAGTGAAAAATCGACACAGCTTACCATGCAGATCCGGAGATATCTCCCCGAAGAATTCTACACATGACCGCAAGCTGATGCTTTCCTCGTCTGATTTCCAGTGAGTTGTACCTGAGGTTGTACCCAAGACAACCTAATAAAAATTTCGTGGGATACATGAAGGGATAATATCCTTTAACACGTTTGTAAGGGTATCTAAAGAAGGCTTTTTGCACCTTCTCAAGCAAAAGGACATAAGTAAATAATATAAATAATATTTATCTATCTCTGGGAAAAGTTGAATTTTTGCGAGTTTTCATGAGCAAATCGCTCACCTTTTCTTGCTTCTTAAGCCAGGTACCAGGGGGTCTACCGCGTAATTCTCATTTTCATCAACATCAACTTGAGATTGAAATTTGTCGTGCGTGCGACGACACCCGCCTAACATGCCATCTCTTTTGCACGCGTTGAATTTCGCATACATTTGCTTGAAGTTGATACAAATGAGAATTACGCGGTAGAGCCCCAGGTACTACTCATTGACGTATCTAGAGTTATTTCACGGGGGCGGGGGAGGAGGGGGGGCAGGCCCCTGCAAGCGATGGCCGATCTGCTTTGATCCGCTTTGCAGTTTGGCGAACTTTGTAAAACTGTATAAATGTGATAAAAACAATATAGAAAAAACAAAGCAGAATAATAAAAGAGCATTTTTTGGCACTTATCGGTGAGGCTAAATAAGCCGATATATGGGAGCGGCAAAATCTCCCGCACAACGTGCATTTAAATGCGCCTTCGGGGCGTAAGGTCGAGATGATGCCTCTCATGTTTGTCAGCTAACAGAACCAGGATTGGTCGTGCAGGTTTTCCCTTGCTATGATCTCTCCAAGTATTTCCGTCCACGGTGGTGACCTTCACCCAGCCCGCATGCTTTATCCCAAAAGCCGCCCTTGACGTTGACGCACTCCTTGAAACGCAGCAGAGGTCTGCCCACGTCTCTCTTGGCATCCGCGACGGCAGCCAAACAGGGTCCATGCGCTTCATATATCCTCCAGCCAGTGCAGGCGTCGCTCTATGGGCAGGACTGTGCGGCGGGAGGTGTACCTATGAGCTTAAGTACACTCTTACGCCATGGCCACAGCTTCAGGCTTCTGGCGGCGCTTTTTGCTGCGCTTCCAGGCGGTTTTTGCGACGGGCTTTGCCCTGCCACGACACCTGTCGGCGCCTTCCACCGCATCGGATGTATATCGCGCTCGCTCGCTCAAAGCGCTCGACACTAGGTTCATCTTGTGCGCTCAATCACTGTTTCAACCGCCCGCCTCCCCACACACAGCCGTCCCGAGAGCGCAAGTCACTCGAAGCCGGACAAGACGCGTGACCGGCGACCCATGGCTGGGTCTATACAACTTCATACATTTGTTCTCTCCGCCAGCGCCGTCGCAAGAAGAACCGCTTGGCGCGCCTCTCGAAGCCTGAAGCTGTGGCCGACCGGTTATACTTGTCTCTGAGGGAGGACCCATTTGATGCCAAGGATGTTTGTTGTTCTTGTCTGATGTACGATGTCCAGGTTTCGGCTCCATACAAGAGCATGCTTAAGAAACAGGCCTGGAAAACGATTATGTTGGTACTATCTATTATCCTTTGATCAACAATTGTTTATCGAAGCTATTATCCCATACATCATGGTCGCCTTGCCGATGCGGGCGGGTGTCAATCTGCACACTGAGTGAGAGATTATTTTCTCGAGACGGGTGACCCTCAATAACTGAACTTGTGGTTGTAGACTATGTCCAAGGGTGCGCTATCCAACAAATAGCTGTTCATGTCTCGCTGAGTAATCTCGGGACAGCGAGCGGCTATTGCATAGAGGCGCAGAATTCAATACTTATATTAAAATACCTACTCTTGCATTAAAATACCTACTCTTGCATTAAAATACCAACATATACCTACCTACTTCCTCAGATGTGGATAATTTGTGCTCTTGAGTGAAATTATTAAGTGCCCACCCTAGAATTTGGGGTTGGTAACCCAACATCCTGGGGTGGGTACCAAACGATTCTCTCCCCCCCTGTGTATATAAATTAATGGAGCCGAGCGTAGCGAGGCGACCGACCTTCCCTAGTTTTAACAGAATTATACATACGAGTATAAGTCAACCGGAGTTAAGGCAAACTTAACTTACTTAAGGCCTAGGCCAAACTAGTTAGTCCCAAAATCGGGTTAGGCCGATACCATATATAATATAATTTTAGGAGGGTAATAAAGCCGATTCTGAAGGCTTTAATTTTAGTTTTAGTGCTGTCACAATAAAATTTCGTTTGTTGTAAAATAGTACTTAAATAAATGGAACAGAAGCTAAATTACTTTGGAACAATTTTAGTTTTGACAGCACTAAAACTAAAATTAAAGCCTTCAAAATCAGCTACATTGTCCTTTATCAAAACTAAAAGTCTTTACAGGTATTTCATATTTTTTTACTTATCATTATCACACATTATTCACAAAAGAATTTTGTATTCTAGCACTTTAAAACAAAATCAACTAAAGATTGCAAACATTGCTTGCAAACAGATTAGTGTCCATCTTCATAACCGGTGGGCAGGGCGTTGACATGAGGGTTGTGGAACAGAGACTTCTGGCCATCACCCCAGGGGAAACGCTGTAAACAGAAACAAAAAACCATATTATTGTTAATGCCTTAACCATGTCTGATACCTTTGTAGTAGTGTGTGAGCAGTGATATTAGAAGAAATTGTAGAAAGGTTATAGGCGATCCGCGAGTGGCCCGTTAAAACTTGGCTAATTTTCCAACCTGAACTCAGTATCGCGTCGGCATCAGCGCACAACGGACGTCGGAAGGGACGACGCACAGCAACATATATGTCTTGTCTCTTTTTCGCTCACAATAATTATGAGTTCCACATGCCAATGTGACATTGAAATACTACGTAATTGACTGAAGTAATTTATGTTGTGTGCCGTTTTAGAAGTTTGATTCTTGTGTAGGTAACCTATCTACACTTTCTTTTAATATCGTTGTGTGTGAGTACATGAGTGGTGAGTTATCCTTTCGTTAGTTTTTTTTTGTAACCATTGAGCGTTGTTGTAAGTGCTGTGCATGAGATCTTAAGGGTCCGTATAAGCCTAAGGTCATATGCACAACTGCAAATGACTATTTAACATTCACATTGATTGTGTAACTTGGTTAATCGGTTAAATAAAAATAATATAGATAGTAGGACTGATTTTGGAAAAAATGGAAAAGCTTTATGAGCAGTTTTGCAGCCGGAATGTGAAAAACCTGCCTTTTTCTAATTAATCTATACAGAACAATTAAATTCAAAATTCACTCAATAATTATTCAACAAAACCTTATGGCCAATGTATTGTGTATGCTGCCATCGCAAAGTTTCCATTGGTTTTTGCAAATTGGAATTTAAAATTTAGTTAATTTAATATTTTTGATATTCTAATTTACAGAAGCCAATAGAAACTTCGCGATGGCAACATACACAATAGATAGGTACAGGTAGTGGCACGGACATTTTAGAACATTTAAATAATTTCATCCAGTAGCAGAATTATTAAATAAAAACACAATTTTTGGTGAGCGCGTGTTTCTTGGTGGTCGTAACAGCCATGGCTGAGTGAGTGAGTGAGTGAGTTATTTAACCTATTATATACTAGATATCAATGATATTATAAAAACCTCATTGGTTACTTACTATTAATTTAATTAAATCTTTCAAAAAGTTGTATAAATAATATACTTGATAATATTAATATTATTATTATGTAGGTACACTTTTCAGTCACGGGCCCATAGGGACCCGGTCATTTGAAAGGCATTCATGGGGCCGAAGCCAACATTGAAGAGGCCTTTGGTACCATTTAATCTAAATGTGAGATGGCTGCATCCATGGGGGCCTCTCCCTCAATGTATCATTGTGATACACTAACGGACAGTCCCCCACAGTTGCCAAACTATTGCCAGGAAGGAAGCGACTTGGAGTGGGCTATGAGGATGGGATGCTAAATGGGCCGGATAACAGGGCTATGGAGTGAGATAACGGACATCTGCCTCGAAAATCTCTCACAAATTTAAATATGGCAGATGGTGACTTGCTGCTTAATAACTATCCACCAGGATAGCCGTTGTGGGCCCCCTATCTAGCCACCATGGGGCGGCCAGGGGGCAACACTATGTAAGCAGCTAAGGTTGTCGAGAGGTGAGTCTGCGGGGCGCAAGATCCTTCTAACAGTCAAGTGCCCCCGGCGTTATGACATTTTACACTTCCAACCTGGAGCATAGGTTCCGCTCTTGCATCTCCACTCTGGCCGGCTGGTTAAGGCAAGCGCAGAGGTAGGGGGTGTGTTGCTGTGTGTATGTGTGTGTGTAGCGCATGTGTGTTATTATTATTATTTAATAATGATATCATTTTGATAATATTTATAAAATCTTTTTTGTGATTATCATTTAACTGATAACTGTTCAAGCTTTCCTTTAAACTAGGCCTATCAAAATTATAGGCAACAAACCTTTGTGCGGACACGCAGGTAGTCATAGGCCACAAATGGGGCCCTCTCGTGTTCAGCGTGCTCCTGGTGACCGAGGTATGCATTTATCATGCCAAGGCCAACAGCAGGGAAGGCCACGAAGAAAGTCAGTTTCTTCCACAGTTTATGGCCACCTGTACAAATAAGTATTTACAACAAAATGGAAAAAAACTATTCTGAATTGTAAAAAATAATATTAAAAAGAATGAAATACAAAAAATACAACAAAACAAAATGAAAAATTTTAAATAAATTTTTTACTTATTTGATATGAGCTTCAAATGCTTGAAATAAACTTATTTTGAGTTCTAATATGAATATAATATTTATTACATATTAGTAACATTCCCCTAAACCAAAGGTCTTTAACCCGCAGTGGGGTCCTTGGTAGCTAAATTAAATTTATTTGTCTTAGACATACTTTATTTAACTGAAAAGAAAAAAAAATATGTAAAAAAATCCTTTTCATTTCTGGCCTTGTAAAATTTTATAGTAGGTAAATAACTGCAATGATTGTTCATTATTTATAAGTTAGTAAAAGAATATTAATAGATAGGTATGTCTCCCTTGTGTTGCGGCCTGTCCAACAGCAATGAAAGTATTCTTGGCATTTGACTTCAAAATGGTTGAAGACCCTTCCATAAATGTACAAAATTCAGGAAATGTTAACAGGAGATTTAGGAAGTTAGCAAGTAGAAAAGAAGCCTGGCTACTGAACAGAGAATTATAGTTCGAGAGCCAGGACCCTGGAATATAACAGGTATGTATTTTGGAATATAGCAGCGATATATCGCTGGAATATAGCTTATTATACCTCGCGATAAAAGGGTCAGTAAAGATCGGACACGGGCTTTTTCAGGATGTATTGGAATCATAAAAGAGGATCATGGTCTTGAGAAATTGGTCATGAATAGGGGGATATGTCTGAAAAATTCAAGTGAAAATGAAAGAGTCTTATCAAGTTTCAACAGAAGCAGCAAATTCAAGCAACGGATAAAGAAAAGATGATAGATAAACTAAATTATAGGTTAGAATAGCCCAAAGTGATTACATAATATTGGAACTTCAAAACTAAACGGTTTTCATCATACCTCCATGACCACCAGCCGTAGCAGCATGAGATGAGGAACGTGTAGAATTCCTCAGATACTGAAGAGCTGCTTTTTGCAGGATTGAAGCCATTTTGCGTACGATAAATACAAGTTCCACAGCCACTTGACAATTAAAAAATTTGAATCAATCTCACGAACGTCAAATGCGTTTTGATTTTTCAAAAGGCTAATTATTGTTTAGCGCATTAATGCACTTTATATTAAGAAGTATAAAATCTTAGACCATTGGTATATTCTCTAAGTATAAAATCGGCTGGCGCAACGAGGATTCGGTATTATGTACTTACTTGCAATCGTTCCAATTTTAGTATATGTACTGCCGAAGCAAGTACTACTACTTACATTATGAAATAAGTAGGTATAACGGTAAGCAGTACAGCTTATTTTACTACATCAAGTTGAGATATAAAAAAAAACGATTATTTTATAAACTCCTTTGTCAAAAGTTGAGTTTTTTTTTCTGGTGACTTGCAACTTGAAGATATTCTTTATGTCCAGCCCCCCTATTCTGTATCTTTAGTTGCCAACTGTACTAGGTGCCTATCATCAAAAACATAGATAGAAACTGAAATTTCAAAATTGCCTTTAGTGTGTATTGAACTATTAACAATCTGTGTCGTCACTTGAAGTGCGAGCATATCCTTAGGAAATCGGAATTCGATGGTATATCTATGTTTTTGATGATAGGCACCCAGTAAAGAAGGCAACTAGAGATACACAATAGGCCCGCTAGTTGTAAAAGCAAAGGCAAGAATCGTATGTTAGTGTTATAAAAAATTGAGGCAACTTTAAATAATATAAGACACCACACCACACAGTAACACGATTTTTTAAATTTAAAATACACTAATCTCGTAGACATCCACGCTGATCGTTAACATCTGATAGCGTCTCAGTAGAACGGAACACAATTACTTAATGTGATCGGTCGGAACTGCGTTGTTATGAGTGCGTAACCAGAGCTAAGAAAAATAATTTATGTAATTTTTAATGAAAATTTAAGGTATTTTTTAACGGAATCGTATCAATACTTTCATACCCTAATGGGATTCTTAGGGTTTGCATTTACAGCCTGTTTAAGGTTTTGGATAAAACAAGAAAAAAAATAGCGATGTTCACAACGAACATTATGTAACAGATTTAAAACAGGCATATGTCTGATTTCCTTTGTTTTAATTCCTTACACTGACCGGGGATTGTCCTTGGGTGCACTCCTACAGTGCGTACAGGGATAATCGTCGGTTGGTGTTACATCACATTTAGATTAAACTGTCTAAAGTGCCTCTACGTGTTGGCTTCGGCCCCAACGCACGCCTCCCAAAGGTCTGGGACTATACAAGGTGACTTTTTGATCATCGTCCAAATTCATACTGGAGACTTGGTAAGTGATCAGCATCATGAATCTATAAAAAATTTTGTGAAATTCGTATTATGAAATTTCTACTTCCCATGGTAATTCACTCCCAGTCCTGAGTGAATCACTATGGGGAGTCGAAATTTCATTTTATGAATTTTACAAAAATCGTTATTGATTCATGATGCTGATCACTTACCAAGCCTCCAGTATGAATTTGGACGATGTTCACAAATTCACCTTGTATAGTCCCGAGATTTAATAAATATAAACAATAATAATAATATAGGTATCATTTATTTCAAGCAGTTACTTTGATAGTTTCATTATTACAAATATTCTTATAGTTACAATCACATTACATTATTATTCTGTTTTAGTAACAATTACTCACAATACAATTGATTACTTACTTTTTAAATTTATATATACATATTTTTTTAAATGCGCCGTTAAACTATTATTTTGGTGCCTAGACGTACAGCCAGCAAAATATATAATAGGTACCCAGGCCCAGCGCAAACACTTCGATCCTAAGACCCACAGGTGAGTGACAGATAAGATGAGGAATACTTGGTCAATATCGTACATACACACATGCACTACTGTGCTGTAATTATTTTATCATGTATCCCTCTGACTCGCGCTAATTTCGATACAGACTGTGTGTGGCTAATCTGCGTACTTTCTTTTATCGGACAATCATGTCGCGGTTCAGCGCATGCCTGTAGAAACTTGTTGAGTACGAACAAGCGACGTCTGTATGTATGTGTATGGAAAAAACTGTTGCGTAAATACATCATAACTAACTTAAAACAGATTTCTACCTATGCCTTGTTTACCGAAGAGTGTAGAATATTGTCTGTGTACTATTCGGTACTTCCCAGCATTTACTCATACACAGATAGTGAGTTTACGCGAACGCGACCGGGGCTTCATCAATTGCTGTCGCTTTCAAATGTATCGTGATTGGCTGAAAATTATGTATTTCTCGCCAATCACGATTCATTTGAAAACGATAGTCATGGATGTTGAAGTTAGATAATAAGGGGGTTAGTTAACTGGTAGCAGGCACCTGTTTTATTCGTGTAAGAGCCCTTAGATGGTGGCATTCTTGGTACCGGTTTAATGACTTATATAAGCTTATTTATAACAAAGTAACAAAAACAAGAAAATTGCATATAAAGTGGTTTTTCGTGTCTTATTTTATTATTATAGATTTAACGTACTTCAACTAAAATGGTATAAAATTATTAGAAGTTTGGCCAGCGAATCGTAAACAAGGCAGAACTAAAACTAGTCCTGACGTTGGCCGATTGATAGTTGGTTGATTCCAGCAATTAATGCAAAGTTATGCACTTCTGAGCATTATTATTATATTCGGCCCGGGATTTTATCGTTCCTGACAGTTTCTGTGATGTTTCAATAATTATTACAATTACACCCTAAATCATAATTACTTATTACAAGCAAATTCTGATGAACCATGATAATCTTCCAGAATTTGGAAGAAAGGATTTGTATCAAATCGTCATAACTATTCGCAAACTCGTCACCCATTCGCAACTCACCATATTATTTGCAACTGGTAATATTCGTAACTCATCAATACTGATCCTATTTCGTAAATCATCATTTTCAACAAACAACAACTTCGTCATATTCGAAATTCGTCTTTTTCGCAACTGGTAAATTTCTCTCTCTGTGTGTGTGTGTGAGACTGTGTGACCTACGTGTCAGTGTCAGTATACATATATAGGGGTAAGGTAAGGGTATTTAAAAGCGAAAAATAAAGGAATCTTCAACTTTTCATTCATTCTATAATTCTTCTAAGTATACGCTGTGTATTCTTCTAAGGTACCGAATACACGGCGAGCGGTCTGGATTTCTGCGTTTTGAGAAAAACTTATTTACTTAAAAGTACTGTACTATACACAGTTCCTCGTACCCCCACCCCTATATACTGACACATAAGTTACACAGTGTCACACATAGAAAAATTTACAAGTTGCAAAAATAACGAATATAACGAGTTACACAGTGTCACACATAGAAAAATTTACAAGTTGCAAAAAAATACGAATATAATGAGTTGCGAAAATGGCAATACGCTATGAATCCGGAAGAACTTGCTCTAACTTTTAATGACACCTATGATAAACACTATTTTGATAAAATGCTTGCCCCAAATGTCGCGGGGAAATAAAACGACATGTGGAACTGATAAGATCACGACTCAAGTAATTTATAGTCCGAACCTTATTACTAGTGCTATGGTTCATTGGCCAGACTCTATCATACTACATTAAGTTGATCAAACGATTCAAAAATACGTTGGCTGGCTTCCCGAGGGTCATGCTGTTTCACGTCTGGATCACCTACGGGGAAGTAACGCTCTAAAACAGATCTGGGCGCAATCTGAAACAAGGAAAGGACGTTAATTTATCATAAGAGCACCTTATATAAGAATTTATCTCGTTTAAAAATTTACAATTTGCAATAAGTATACTTTCTTGATGATAAATTTATCAACAATATTCCGCTAAATACTCTTACCATTCTATTCAAAATGCAGAGTCAAGCACCGCCAGCCCCCATGCATAAAACATGCACATGAGCATAACAAGTAAGTAAACTTATCGACACGATAATTTGGTGTACAAGTATGGTGAAAAAATTCATCGGTCCAGATGAGTAAGTCGTCGATGGCACCAGTCGGTAGGACGCCTATCATGTTATCAGGAGGTTTCAGGTTCCGTACCGAGGATTTTTTCAAAATATTTGTGTAAGTACTTGAAATTTGTTTCTGATTGATTTCTAGTTTATAATGCACTCTAATAAATTAGAGTATCCAAAGCGATTGATTTCGCTACAAAACATATATCTAATCCTAAGATTAATTATGATAGGTATATTTGATTACTTTAAGTATACGAATGGTGTCTAATATAGAAAATGTAAATGTAACTGCCTTATGCGGCACCTGTGTAATTTTATATTAGCGTTTAATGTTACCTGCAAGTTCTGTATTTGATTCCTTTAGCAATAATTAAACGTACGTAAAAAGACATAAGGGGAGGACAGTTTCATATTTGCAGAAAATTTAAAAAGCAGTGGCTCTATCTATTGGCTGACCCAGTCAACTAAAGAGCAATTTGCAACTCGATATCGTTTATTTATCGAAATCGTTGATCGAATGAGCGCAAATGCCTGTGATTGGATACAAAACTGTCAAAACTTCGAGTTGACAGTTACGTATCCAATCACAGCAGGGCAGGGGCACTTGCACCCCTTAGGAATGCTGAGATCGACATGATATCTATATAATTAAAGTAAAGTAATGATTTTTCAGTAAACTTACCGATGGAACCTAAGTCTCAGTGCGATTACTGTATGTGATTCGACCCAGATTTAAAATGGTGTAGTGGCATTTAATAATCTAGAGCATGCAGGCTTAGCTCAGTGTTTTCGTTCACGGTCAGCAAGTGGTATCTAAGTAGATATACAAGTACTATGCACATGAACTTTTAAAGAAAAATGGTTGTGATAGACAGACAGACGGAAGAGCACATGAGTCGTACCACGAAAAGGATAATTTTTCTAATTTTTGAGGAAGAAGCCCCAAAAGTCAGTTTCAGTCTCATGGATTCAACCATCAATTTATAAACCCACCTTCTTAGTTTTGATATGGTCAAAATTAAAGCCCATGTAGAATGCGGACTGCTGCATCTGCCTCAGGCTACGCATGCGTTGTTGAGGTTTCAGCTCCAACAATCGCAAGAGCAGACCACGAGCAGCGTTCGATAGTGCTGCACCGGCTTCCGGCAGGGTCCCTGGACGTGGCTCCTGGGGCCTGGATTGCCTTTTATCACTAAAAAGCAAACAAATATAAAATTGATAATAGCGGCTATCAATAAATCATTCAATTTCAATCTGAGAGCTAAGTAGTGCGAGTTGCCTATCGAATAACTTTACTACACCGTGAATCGAGAAAAGTATCCAGCGCGTGTTTTGCACAACATACTACACCAAATATTGTGTTTTTTTGATTAGCCGGCTAAATTTGTGGATTAGTGGTAATCGTAATGAACATCATTAATGAACTTCATTACCAACGCCAGAATCTGGCAGCAGGATAACTTATACAAATTAAACGCGTGTACAAGAAATGGCATGTTGGGCAGGCGTTGCATGCCGATCAAACTGAACGCAGCCCTCGGCTTCAATCGTCAAAATGAAGCCCATTATGAACGCCACCGAGTTACGCGATAAACCCTGCATGCCTATCGGGAAAAATAAGTAGCAATTTTGCGTAGACGTTTTTGTTTAAGTGTGTAAGACAAAAGTCTCGCAGAAGAACCTGCTGGTTATTCGATAGGCAACTCGCACTTAGCTCCTGCGGGCCTATTGTGTATCTCTAGTTGCCTTCTGGACTGGGTGTCTATCATCAAAAACATAGATATACTATCGAATTCCGATGTCCTAAGGATATTTTCGCACTTGAAGTGACGACACAGATTGTTAATAGTTCAATACCCACTAAAGGCAATTTTGAAATTTCAATTTTTAGCTATGTTTTTGATGATAGGCACCTCGTGCAGTTGGCAACTAAAGATACAGAATAGGGGGGTTGGACGTACGATTCGTAGTTGGTATTGGTAGCGATAGCACCGTTAGCGCCTGCTGCGTCGTTAATAGTTTCATTTGGTGATGTTGAGTCGGCGTTGTTGCCGCATGTTGCTCTTGCGCTGATAGCAGGCGTTGGGTACTGCGAACGGAAACAAAACATAGAGTATGAAATTTCCTTGTCTCTTTTCTGTATAGGCACCATCGAGGAAAGTTCAAGGGGACCTGCGGGCCTATTATATATCTCTAGTTGCCTTCTAGACTGGGTGCCTATCATCAAAAACATAAATATACTATCGAATTCCGATTTCCTAAGGATATGTTCGCACTTGAAGTGACGACACAGTTCGTAAATAGTTCAATACCCACTAAAGGCAATTTTGAAATTTCAGTTTTTATGTATGTTTTTGATGATAGGCACCTCGTTCAGTTGGCAACTAAAGATACAGAATAGGGGGGCTGTTTTCGCTTTTATTACGATAGTGGGTCTACGCAATTTCATCCGATAGTAGGTAAGTACATAATAAACTGCAGTCTTATTTATGTCTGCAATAGTCTGCATCACTGCATGCACTAATCAGATTTTGAGGCGATTTTGAAATTTGAAATTTCAATAGTGTGAAATATACGGATTGTGAAAGGAGATGGGCTGTGAATATTATATGATGATAAAATATATGATGTTAACTGATGTTATACAGAGTTACTCGTACTAGTCCGATAGAAATGGGTTTGGAACAACTTTTAATTCAAGAGTCGCTTTTTTCGGTTTTATTCTTTATTGTACACACATACATTAAATATAACTATTTACAATAAAAAACATGTACAGAGACGAGCTTATTTCAGAAAAGAGATAAGTTTCAGCAAACCTTAGTGGGAGAGGACTTTATAATAATAAACATAAGTAATCATACATACGTGTACTACAAATAAAGTTACAAAATATGAACACAAAAATAAAATAACAATAAATAAATTTAAATATACTGGACTATATGTACATGTCCACCATTAGCTGTATACTTCTATAGATAAAAACTAGTATAAATAAATACCGCCCGTATACCGACGAAACGTCTGATCTTTGCGATGAAATTCTGTAAGTTTTGGCGATTAATAATAATCAGTAAAAAAATTATAAATTAACAGAGAAAGATTGTAAATTTTGGCTTATCGAACAAAAATTAAACGGAAAGTATACATTGTCCCTTGAAAAAATCTCAAAATAATAGTTTTGAAAAAACCTTTCGTCTCACACATGTTTAATTTTTAATCGACAACTAGCTTAAAAATTATATTAATTTGAAAGAGAATTAAATTAACTAAAGGCTTGCCGGGATAATTCATAATATTATTGTGTTATTTATTTACAATAGTGGGACAGTTACGAATACCGTGCGGAAATGAGTTCCAGAGTTCAATAGCTCTAACATTAAATGATTTACCATAAGCTCCAGAGTTGTGCTCGGGAGTTTTTAATAAGGAAAAAGTATTTGAACGTAAAGGGTTATCTCGAGGAAATAATTTTAGTACAGAGAGTAAAAATCGACACTTTAAGGACTTGCATATCTACTTCAGTAAATAATATATTATTTTGATAAAATATGATATTATTTTTGGATTCTTTTTCTAGGGATTTGTTGAAACAGAAACGCGATTGGAGAAATTCGGCTCGATAGAAATATTTATTGAAATGCGGTCCTTTTCGACACCAATTCTCCTGGTTTGACAACTTAGAATGACATATAGACTGCAACTATATTTTATTAGATGGGTTTTAACGGTATCTAGAACCAAACGAAATTCTGATAGCAACTTTAGTACATTTTATATTAATAAAAAGCCGACTTTTTGCTACTTTTCCACGAATCCGTCCCTCTCGCACTGAGGATTTTTTCGCATATGGAGTAACAGGGACGCTAAAACTTTTACATATCGCCTTAACCATGATGAAGAGAACCTTAATCTTTTCTAACAGATCTTAGTCGAGGGTTAGGTATTTCGTGCGATGTGAATAACTCAAAAGGGAAAAAAGAATCACTTTGATTTTCACGAGAAAAACTTTACGTTTCGGATTAGGCCCGTGCCGTGTTCCCTCCCTCGCTACAAAGTATTAGTTTATACTATTATAAACTAGCACAATAAAGCCGATTCTGAAGGCTTTAATTTTAGTTTTAGTGCTGTCAAAACTAAAGTTCTTCGATACAAAATAGTCCTTTAGAGTAAAAATTAGAAGCTAAATTTCTTTGGAAAATTTCAAGCTTTGACAGCACTAAAACTAAAATTAAAGCCTTCAGAATTGGCTTTATTATACTAGTATTACGTGCTAGCGAGGATTGAGATTTTCTCGTAAAAATGAAAGAAAAAGCTGTTATATTTATTTCGTTACAGTTCCTAAATTGTCTTATTTTCACTCGGTTTTCTTGAACGTTTAAAGAAAACTTCCTTCGGATCTCAAGCATCCAACTTTTTTATGGCAATTTACTCGCATGATTATGAATACATTAAGAATTCAGTCTCCATCCAAGATATAGTCCAGGAGCCTGCTGCGAGAGGTTCTTGACATTAGTTGATTCATTCTGACCCTTGCGCTCACGGGGTTGCTGACCCCCTCCCACTCAAAACATTTGTCTGTCTCTGTGTGTGTATTTTCACTAAAAAACCACTAAACGAATTTTGATGTTTTTTTACTGTTGTTTACATATCATTAAGCTATAAATAAATAACAAAGCAGTTTCTATTTTAGTCTCCTACCTTTATTTATAAATGAATATATTTTTGATCGTTAGTCAACAGATTTTTATGATATGTATAATTACGATAAAGTAGAAAACAGCTGAGCATTTTAAGAATACTAGTCGCAGAGAAAGGTTAGTTTTGTTAAACGCGGGCGAAGGCGCGGGCAAACAGCTAGTGTTCTAATAAAATCCATCAAAACCTGTCTTGGGGCTAAAAATACTTGCGAGAATCTTGCTTCATTACCTTACTTGGAATTTATTAGTCTTTGCAGCTTTAAGGTTTTTTTTAATTATGTAGAGTGATGCTTCAAATACATGGTGAAAATATCGACGTCCGATCTTTTTTACCATACTTGACGGCTATTCTGGCGCGTGCGCAAAAATTGTGAAAGCAGGAAAAATCATTGATTTCCGTAGAAAATTCCTTGTAAAATCACTCGAAATCTGCCGTAACAAATTTTTTCGCACTTGACAGAATCACCGTCCAAATTGTGATTTCTAATAACTGCTCGTCATTTTCTACGGAAAAGTGTTTTTTTTGCATTGTTTTAATAGTTTTTCTATGCAAGTGATTCAGTATAATCAGTATAGTTTATCGTTTAATTTTCTGAGCACGTCATCAATACACCGTCGCTTCAAAATAATTAAATTTTGCAATCGTAAACAAAGATTTCAAATGTTTAGATGAGCCCTGTCACCTAAAATCTATTTCATTGTTTTTGAATGCGTGCGTTAACCTTTGATCGTAAATTTTTAATTTTTTGGCACCGGCTATTTCATATCATGACTATGAAAAATCCTATTATTATGAATATATCATTAAGGCGGGGTCCTTCCAATTTGTCTCTTTTCAAACTCATTTTATACCGTGAAACTGTGTAAACAAAATTTAAAAAAATATATTGTGCCATATTTCATTGTATGTTCCGTTTCAACTCGAGAACCACTGAACGGATTTAGATGCGGTTTTCTTTATTATAATCGCAGTGACCCTGGTCAACATAGCCTATAAGGGGTGATGATAAAATAAGCGCGAAGCTTATAACGGTCGATAATTAAAAGCGAGCGAAGCTGCAGGCAAAAGCTCAAGTTCAAATTCAAATTACAATTTAATATTATCACAAATTAAGCTAGTTTTACTATATAGTCTAGTCTCAAATAATCTGTTATAAATATATAAATAAATAAATAAATAATAGGTATTTTATTTTGATTTCGTTGGAAATGAGAAGCATCAATTCGTAAATAAACCGTTTAATGTAGTTATCGAGTTATCATGTTATTTTTAAAAACATCATTTACCGACTTAGATAACAAAATTAGCTATTATTAAAAAAGTTTAATTATAGGTGTTTTACGGGATTGATGGGTGCGAACGTGGACCATGACCAGCCCCGTAGCATGATGACCCGCGACAACGTTTTATCGCGCACATCGACCAAAATAAGCGCTTGGTCGATTGCGCGATAAACCGTGTGACAAACGAAGACGGGTGTATTCGATATGTGGGTGCAGGCGTGTACCCAGCTTACAAAACAGGGGGGGTCATGGGGGGAATATTTCTTTAATTATATGGAAATATATTATATTGTAATAACATTTTTTTGGAAGATTTTTTTTTCGGCACACGCTATTGCTTTCTGGGAGAGGTCATGACCCCCCTGATACCCCCTGAGTACGCGCCTGACCATGACAAAGAGAGATAAGGAAAGGATTGAAGCATTTGAAATGTGGTGCCGTCGGCTGATGGAGAAAATTTGTTGGACAGAGAGAATAACCAATGAGGAAGAAAAGACACTTCATGAGTGTACTCGTAATTGAAAACAGAAGAGAGAAGATGTTCGGGCACCTTCTTAGGCATTGTGAAGGAAAAAAGGTAAAAAAACCGG
This sequence comes from Ypsolopha sequella, assembly GCA_934047225.1. Taxonomy (NCBI): domain Eukaryota; kingdom Metazoa; phylum Arthropoda; class Insecta; order Lepidoptera; family Ypsolophidae; genus Ypsolopha; species Ypsolopha sequella. The sequence continues at coordinate 20,832,000 of OW203996.1, forward strand.
CCAAGTGCGAGTCGGACTCGTGCACGAAGGGTTCCGTACCATTATCTATAATAATACAGATCGCGCCAAACTTCTAGTAATTTTGTTCCTGCTGATGCGAATCGCCCCGTGTTTAGAGGGGACTAAAAGTTTGGCGCGATCTGTACTCGTTAACTTGTAAAGCCTACTTAGCTGTGATAGTTTTCCTTTTAATTTCGTTATGTACACTACTGCCGTGATTTTTTTCACGTCTCCCAATACAACCGTTTCGCCGGCAGTGGGGGAGGGGGGGGGGGACACTTGACTCTAACAAAAATTAACACTTTTAAGTTTAATATTTCGCAAATGGAACCCTGGATCGAAAAATGCTCTTTTCACACCCCCAATATTTTTAAATTACCTATCCAACCACATACCACACTAGGGGATAGACGAGAAAAAAAATGATCCCCACTTTACGTGTAGTGGCGGTAACCTAAAAAAAATATTTTTCAAAATTATACTGTACCACTTAATCGGCGTAATAAATATGTATACCCATGCTAAATTACAGCTTTCTAGTACTAATAGTCTCTAAGCTAAGCCGCGGACAGACAGACAGACGGACATGGCGAAACTATAAGGGTTCCTTGTTGTTGACTACGGAACCCTAAAAAAGAATAAAATTAAGTTATTAGAAAATTAAAATATTTCGTTAGATGCCATACTTGAAACATAGATAAATAAGACTAATAATCCGCAATTTTTTCATTACATTTAGCGGGAATTTCTTCTATTTTAGGAGCTATTAATTTTATTTTATGTCATTATTTGAATATAAAACTTTTAATATCTAATAAAAAAGAAATATGATTCTCTAATAAAAATCATTGTCGGAGGGAAATAGACGGGCAAAGAGGAAGAGGCAGACCGAGGGCCAACTTCAGTGCAGAATGGAAGATGCTACAACGACAAGAGCTAGGCTCTTAAATAATTGATGATGACGGGATTGAGCACAGACTTTACTTTGAATTCTTTTCAGTACGTACAATCTCTTAGTTTGTAATGTAATATGCTTCATTTTTTTTGGGGTTCTATAGAAAAAAAAACCGGCCAAGTGCGTGTCGGACTCGCGCACGAAGGGTTCCATACCATTACCTATAACCCCCCCCCTTAAGTATTTATTTTATTTTATTCTGTTTCTTAGTATTTGTTGTTATAGCGGCAACAGAAATACATAATCTGTGAAAATTTCAACTGTCTAACTATCACGGTACATGAGATACACCCTGGTAATTGACGGACAGGTAGACGGACAGTGGAGTCTTAGTAATAGACGTAGTAATACTTTATATTCTCTAGTAATAGGGTCACGTTGGTTGTCCTTTGGGTACGGAATCCTAAAAAGGAACCTTAGAAATGAATAGTGAGACTCCGTTATCCGTCTGTACCTCAGATAAAGTCTGTACGTGGTGTAGGTCGCAGCTTCACAGTGACAGTAAAAAAAGTTTTTTTTAGATTATTGGTTTTAAATAAGTAGTTTTTATTATTTACGCATTCATGCCAATTTAAAAGATAAAAATATGTTCTTTTTCTTACGGTTAACTATTTTTGTTGCCGCTATAACAACAAATACTAAACAACAGAATAAAATAAATATTTAAGGGGGCTCCCATACAAACAGACATGTTTTTTTTTGCCGTTTTTATAGATAATAGTACGGAACCCTTCGTGCGCGAGTCCGACTCGCAATTGGCCGGTTTTTATTCTAGTTACTACAATCTGTTTTGTATTTTTGTAAATATGATATGTGTAATAAATGGAGATAAGAACAAAACATGAAGAATTACAATAACCCTGGTCAAGTTGCGTTCTACAACAGGGCAGTTATATTTTGAAATAAAAGCTGCCGTAACCTCTTGACCGCTCATTGAAGCTGTCAAATACCAACCAGAAAACCATTGGTCCAACGCCGTTTCCATTCAATCAACCGAAGTCGAAGGATAACCATCAGCCATTTATCTATAACATGTATTCTGGTCTCTCAGCAATCAACCTGATTTGTTCGTAATGTGGTCACCAAACAGTCGCTGACAGCATGACAAATCTGTTGGCAAATGAATGAAACAGGTCTTCCGTTTCTTTTCTACAAACCGTTATTTCGGTTCCTTTCTGTGATGCTGAACGTCATTAAGATTGTCGTTCAATATTAACATTTGGGGATTTTAAGAAATATTAGTACGAAGGAGAACTGGTAAAACGACTTAAGTAGCCCGTTTCAAATGTTAGCCATGATTGGTTGTAACTGTACTCTAACGAGAGATGAGATTTCGAATTTCAGATTATCCCAAATCATTTCTTGAATTTGATAACCAATTTAGGACACTCTTGTTAAAGAGATGCGCTCTCTACCCATACAGGGTGTAATCGTTAAGTGTGACCAGGCGATTATTCCGTAACTATTACAGATATCAAAAAAATTTAAACTGATATCGAAAGTACGTTACCTAATCAGTAAAATGACATCAATAACTTTTTGAAAATCAAACGAAAAGTATCCAAAATTATGACATTAAACATTCCCATACATTGTATCGCACAACAAGGACGTTACTTCGAATACTGCTTTGAATACAAAATTTGGTACTTACTAAGAAATAAATATTATTCAATTAAAAGATAGTTTTATTACCTTGTTAAGTTAATAAACAAATTCCTTTAATATCAGTACTAAACTAAAATAACCTTTTAAAATAAGGAAACCAAAACTTTTCTACTAATCTCATACTAAATGTATAAATTTTGGATACTTTTCGTTTGATTTTCAAAAATTTATTGGTGTCATTCTGCTGTCATTTTACTAACGTACTTTCGATATCAGTTTAAATTTTTTTGATATCTGTGATAGTTACGGAATAATCGCCTGGTCACACTTAACGATTACACCCTGTATATACTGATAAACGAATATCAGATAAATTGTTGGTTGGCATATAGTCAACAACAATCGCACGAGTGTTCAAGCCGCATGTAATAATAATTTAGTATGTCAGCTCACTCGAGTTTAGAGAACATCAGATATTTATATATTTTTTATATGTTATATCTCAAATAAATATAAATACTTAAACGGTTTTAGTCGCTATATTTTGATCCCTCAGTGGGGTCGTCATCAGGCGAACATAAAAATATTATATGACATATTATATTTATATAAAGAGCGCATCTCTCATGCAGTTACCAAAAAGCTTGATTGTCCCAAATAATTTCTTGAATTTGATATCCAATTTAGAACAATCTTGTTAAGGAGATGCAGAACATAAACTTCTTGGTGTGCTATCGACACACACGTCCCAAACTTATCGGTTATATATATTATATCGATATTCTAATCGATTGCAGATTCCCTAAAAATAATAACGGTGATATGTGACCCAGAATGATGTATCAGTTGTCTAAAAAGTCTGCGTCGCACACTGGTTCCATTCTGAAAAATGTAGGACTTAGGGTCCTAGGTTAGTAAATCGGCATGATTTTTTTTAACATGACAGGCCTTTTGATTCTGAACAACTTTTACAGCTACATTTTTTATATTATCCCTCTAACACGCTAAAAAAAATATTGTATTTTTTTTTGCATGGAGCAAAATTTTTTTTGCCGATTTTTTCCATAATCGCAGCGCGATTAAAATGAAACCTGGAAATAATTATAGAGGGCATTCTCATCCCCGATAATTGATCCCCAGGCACCATTTCAATATACATAAACAAAATCAAAATGTTTTTGATTAAAAAATGTTACTACTCTGTTGTCGAATATTTAAATGATAAGGATATATTATTCAATTAATTGTATTGTCAAATTATTTTATTTTTATTTGCATTACATTGTAACTGTCATTAGATTTAATTGTGTGTAGATAATAAAGTCATGCATGTTCTATTATTTGCAATACCGGCAAGGTCGAATATGTATGTGGCTTCTATTTTTTAACACAATAAAGCAGTAATAGCAAAGCAGCAATAAACACAATATAACAGCAATAAAGATTTATGATTTGCGATTGTTACCCATTTTTCGGAATGGAACTAGCAGTGTGCGTCGGTCGGCTCATACACTTTATACAGCTTGAGGCCATTAAGTAGATCATCTGCAGGTAAAGCCGGTAAACAAGGCTCTATAACATCAGCAAGTGCTTATTTAACGGGACACCTGACGCTAGAACATCAACAACACCAGGTTTCAAGAGTTCATTGGAAGAAACTAGGTCTCTCCTCATATTGAAGAAAATATATTTGATTTATCTAACTTTTATCTAGGGATTCCACCTATAAACAATGTATTAAGATTTAAGCTTTTGTCAAAAAAAAATGTTTTCCACCCTCCTTTTTTTGGTTTTCAAACGTTCGTTTCAAAGACGCGGTTAAGAGATCAACTTGTTTTTTTTTTATAAAATAAGCAATAGAAATATGAAGGGATGTTACCTAAATCCAATATTTTTTTCCCTACAAAATATTTCAGTATTAGCTAAAAACACACCAATTTGTTGTTTCGCTGCGTGATCACTAGTATTACGCGTCCAAAAACAAGAGGCCAAAGAGCCAACATATAATCGCCTCTATGAAAAGCCAATAAGGTCTTTCCCATTAGACTTATTGTGCCGGAGGATAATAAAAAAAGTTGCTAGGGTAGGCCATCCTCTTAAGCGCCCCAGGCCATTTTTGTTCCCCTCCATACAATGTTCCAAGAAATATGAAGGTACGGAACCTAAAATAGATCTAAGTATCAGCATAATATCCAAACCGGCTTGGTTGGACCCAGGCTAGTAAAATACATTTCTAGTACGTTTAATTTAATAGCATTTTAATGGTTTCTTGACTACCATCTCTCTATCGTCTTCAAGATATTCTTCTGAACAAGCTATATAGGGTGTTAAGATGATAATCTTTTTTCCTTAAAACGGGGTATGCTACCCATTAATGTGAACAACTTTTACTATGGGGCCAATCCTAAAATCGCAAAAAATAAATCAGCTGTTTCATACATAGTCGAGTAGGTATAAATTAAAAATTAAAATTCATTTATTTCAAGTGACCAAGACTCATATTAGAATAAAACATAAACAGATTAAATTAAATATAACATATTAAATATATTGAGTTTTATATTATGTTAATATAATATTATTATATTATATTAACATAATATATATAATAAATATAATACGAAAATACAAACAGAAATAAAATGTCAGCTTTCGGATGATTTTGTTGCAATAATTAGGTTACGTATAGCCATAAAAAAATATATATGTTTTTGAGTTGAACTTTAAGGTATTCATTTTCCACAAACCACGTTAATCGATTCATATTTGTACTGTCAATGAATTTTTTTGTAACCCTCTATTATATACTTCTTATCGATTTTGTTTCAGGTATCGCTTTCGCGATTTTGTTGGTTTTTTTTCAATGCAATTAGTGTGAATGATATCTATTCATTTTCCAAATACCGCGTTATTCGGGTCAAAAAAAGCATCCCCTTTTACCAAAAATACGTAAATCCACTGATGCAGTCGGCGGCAGCAAGATATTGTCAGTCTACGCCTAGCGTTGGCGCCCGTAAGACGTGGAATCTGCAATTTTGCAAGCAATAAATATCTCCCAAAACTACTTCAAAAGACATTGAAATTAATTTTATAAAGTAATATTTCGAGGAGCATCATATTCCTGCCGTTAAAACCTCAACAAAATATGCGTATGAGTGGTTTAGCTACATCGTGCCATAGTCATAACAACAAAACTGAATGAATTTGGAACTAATTCATACTTATATGCGGGAAAATAATATATGTTACTCTAAAAGAATAATTTTTTGATCAATATTGAAACCCAAATTAATTTACTTATACTTACTGAGATCTGTATCAAAGATCAATGACCTTTTCGTGAAATTGCCCTCTAGTATTGGCTCACCATTTCAGGTCCAATAAGTGAAGTTTTTTGCAAATTATATAGGTACACTTACTTGGGGTAAATCGCCAAGTATTTAAAAAATAGAAATTTATTTTGAAATATTTACAGTGTATGGCAAAATTATTAGATCGAAGATAATCCTGTCGGTACATGTTCAGGTCCCGTTACGCAAAATGAAAAAAATGAAACTCTTTTAGAATTAATTTGTTATACCTCTGTTTGTCTGTCTGTCCGTTTGTCTAGACAATTTTTTTCTGGGTAAAATTAATAAATACCAATATTAACGGCCCCTCTATACAGCTCTAAAAACATACTTTTGAGGTTTTTACTTCACGTTTTTCATACAAATTTTCTCACTATGAAAATATAGGGATGAACACTTGAGATAATATTTTGCATTTAAAAGTCAACACAGAAAGGAATTTTTGAACAAATAATGTAAAAAATATGAATACCATGTTGTTCTATTCTAAAGGGATTAATTTTCTACTGTTCAATGTGGCAATAGCTTTGTTTATTTTTTTCCTTTAATTGTTTTTTACTAAGATAACAAATAGTTTAATACAAGGTTTTCCTTAAGAGGTCCCTTTACCCCTGGATTTTTCTTAAAATTCATACAATAGGTATAAACTGAATGTGAAGTCTACAGCTTATTTTCTTCATATCTTTTTTCATGAGTATATTCTAGTGACATCTAACTACGTCTCTTTACAGCCCAAAAAGCAAAGTTTGATAAAACACCATTATAATACTCGTAGCTATCAGGATATCGTCAATATTGCCTCGTTCTTACGCAAAGTGTATATTTTTATCTATACTGGAAATAAAAAAGGGAGAAATACAGGCGTCGTTCATGTTAAGATGACTAAGTTTACACTCTTTGCTATGTATAGACAGTTACCGTTTCATGGAAAACTGTTTTTACCTGAAACCATTTCACAAATTCAATTAACTTATTTTGAATATCTTGCCATCTTGCACTTCTTGATGAGAAATACAATTTCAATTAGTAAAAATACAACTTTTAGTTAAGAAAACTTATAGTTAAAAGTCTGCTGTATGCATAAACATATTTTTAATGATATTACATAATGATAGTAATAAAATAATTGGCTAATCCGTCGTCGTGATACCAGCCGTAAATTCCTTAAATAATCTGATATCATGCTTATGGAAAACCCAATTATTTTGAAGATACTATAATATCATTAAAATATGTTTATGCATATAGAAAACTTTAAACAATAAATTGTCTTAGCTAGAAGTTGTGCTTTACCGTTATAATTATTTCTTAATATTTTGTTACAAATTCGGAGAAATAACCCTTAAGGATAACCTTGTATGAAAATATTTGTTATCTTAGTAACAAAGAAAAAAATAATAATAAACAAAGCTATCGCCACATTGAACAAGCAGTAGATTTATTAATCCCTTTAGAATAGAACGATATGGTTTTTATATTTTTTTGATTATTTGTTCTACAGTTCCTTTCTGTGCTTCCTTTCAAATGCAAAATATTATGTCAAGTGTTGATCTCTATATTTTCATAAGGAGAAAATTTGTATGAAAAAGTTGAAAAATAAAAGGACATGAAAACGTTATAATATGTATGTTTTACAGGGCTGTAAATATTGGCATTTATTGATTTTACCCAGAAAAATTGCCTAGACAAACGGACAAACAGACAAACATAGGGACAACAAATTAATCCTAAAAGAGTTTTGTTTTTTTTCATTTTGCGTAAAGGGACCTGAACATTTCAAACTATGATACAAATAAATTTCTATATTTTAAACACTTGGCGATTTATCCCAAGGGTAAACAGGTGTCCCAAAAGTCAACGCTTTCCCTTGGAAGGCTGGTAGGCCAGCTCATGACTGACCAGAATATCAAATTATGACCTCAGCAAAAAGTAGATAGTCTTCGAGTTGATGGTACTTTTATAAATTAGAATAGATTTTTGAGAGTCAAAGCTAACCAGTTCTAAATTCTAAGGATAAAATTTTTGTTGCGCAACTCTGAATAGTCCTGCTATTGATAAAGTCAAAAATAAACCTTGAAATGCTGTAACATCAGGAAGAAAAAATAAAAACCCAATTTATGAGCAAGTTAGTTCGTTCGACACCACACCCTGAAAAAAAATGTTCTATGTTAGTTTTGCAAATTGTCTTAAACAACGGCTCATCAAATATTGTTTTTCAAATGATCTGGCAATTTCTGTGTATTTGAAAAAAAAGTTATTGCTATTTTACTACCAAAGGAGCTGCGTATTTTTTTAAATAATTAGAATTTAGAATGAAAGAGTGGCGGGCAGTAAAACTATTTGACGTGCATTAGAAATGCCATTTAACACGCGTTAGAGTGAGATAAATAGTGACGCTATTTAAAATGAGTTGGAATGAGATAGTTACGCAGTTGAACGTAGTTAAATGAGAGAGGCATAATTGAGATAGGCTACAGTGAGATAGATAGTGACGTGGTGCGTTCTTTCTGAGAGTATTTGTTAGTTTCCACTTTTTGTTATAACAACTTAGTAACAATTTTTTGTAAAGAAATAATTGGTCCAATTTATTTTCCCGCAAGTGTAAAACCAGCTCAACGGGCGACAAATATTTAAAGCATGGGTAATGGTGACAATTAACCGTCACGATATTATTATGTATCTCTAAAGGAGTGTCTGAAATGTTCCGAGTGTCAACTGATAAATCAAACACTCAAAAAACCACTTTTAGCCGACCATAATAAATTTACGTCCCGACGTGATAGCAAGTAGGATCAATGCCGTATGACGATGATCGAAATACACTAATAAATTAGATAAAATAAAATACTTATTACTTTTGACCCTACCTCGTCCACTCTATTCACATAATTTTGCTATGGAAGGCGCGAGCTTAGAGACCGGGACGAATTTCCCCCCGCGCGCTGTCGTAATATAAATAAGCCACGCCCGGAACTGGTTTTTGTTTTGGCTATGTCATACTCTTAAGTATCACTTTTCTAGGCAATAGCTGATTTTTTTTTCGCGATTTCAAGGTTGGCCCCATAGTAAAAGTTGTTAATATTCATGGGAAGAAGAACCTGTTTGAAGGAAAAAAAAAAGAGGTCAATGGTGACTTTGCATGATGTAGTCAAATTCATACTGGAGACTTGGTAAGTTAATTTTGAGACTAAGGTTCAATTACTCTTCCTGTGAAAAATGTAAGATAATATTTATGCTTCTTATACTGATTGACTCGGTGTTGTTCTCGTAGTATTGGGGCACAAATAAAAAAATGTATTTTGCAAAAAGGGTCATTGGATCGTTGGATCGAGTCTCAAGTATGAATTTGGCTATTTCATGTAAAGTCAAATTATATAGGTCTTGTAGATAAAACAAAAGATAAGAAGAAAAAAAGCTACATCAATTTCACACACTCAATTTCACACACATGTGTTGTATGCGAATGTTTGCACAAATAACGGAACTAAAACGGAGTAAATTTATATTACGAGTATTGGTGACATCTTGGAAGAAAGCAAGAATTATCAACTTAAAAATATACATTACAGAGGGACTCGCTACGCTCGTGTTTTAAATCGTCCTCGTAATTTATTCCTTTGCGCCCTTGTAGCATAAACTACTATTATATATTTCATTACATATCAACAGCAAAATAATAAACAGGTGCAATACACAACATCTAATCCCATCCATCCATCAGCCCGTATTCGTCTACTGCTGGACATAGGCCTCCGCCATATTACGCCACTCTTCAACATCTAAAAACGAAGCTAATTACAGATACCCACATGAGCACAATAAATAAACAACGTAACTAACTATACAAGACAAAAACAAAAAAAGGAAACAGAAGTATAAACTAATTTAGATATTTAGACTAAATTACATAAAACACATCAAAGTTAAACACTAAACAAAAGGAAATACAAAACATGCAAAACATAAAAACAAACCAAACCAACCTAATAGACGGTACTGTCAGATACAGGACTAATTTTCACAAAACCGTCCATATAACAATATACATATACTTGGGGGGGAGGGATTGGAATTATACAGGTATATTGAAATAAATAAAATATATAGGTAGGTATTTATATATATAAGGTCTTTCAATTTAAATGGAAAGTAATTTAGGAGGTGACAGTATCGTTAGTACATCACATTCCACTGAAAAGTACTTTTTTTTGCGCGAACTTTTTCTTCACTTGTCCATACAAACTGAGTCAGCTGATCGGACCAGTTTGTCAGAGAATATCTTTGTACTGAGAAGTGAAAAAAAAGTGCTTTGCAGTGGAAAGTGATGTATTAACGATACCGAATCACCTCCTGAATTACTTTCCATTTAAATTAAAAGACCTTATATGTATATCGTCACGACATGAATCCCCGAGGGGGTGTCAGAGGTGTTCCGAGTGTGAACTGTGAAATGCAAGTCACAGTCCACATTCGGTCCACCCGCGTTTCACCGACGATTATTACGTCCCGACGAGTGGTGAACCCTATCGCCATTCATTGGGCACAAATAAACAATTTTTAGGGCATGCAGGTTTCCTTTATAACATAACATAGCACCGCGATTCTGCGCTGCGATTGGTACAATATATTAAAAAACTGCTAGATACCCAATCAACAATAGAGAAGAGAAATAATTCCTGTCCTTATTTACCAAGCCACGCCTCCTTTATCCTGATTAGCCTTCAAGGCAGCTTTACCGGAAAGACGCACCCGAGTATCATGAATGTAACTATAGGTGTCTGTCTGAATGTCTTCTTCTCATTTTTCGTGAAATTGTTAGTTGAAAATATTATAAATAAAGACAATATTTTTGATGGTCGTAGATAAGTATTGTGTACAACTGAACATAATTAGACATTGGGACATGAGTGCAAAACTATTGCAAAATCACTTCGTTCGTTTCTCGTGTCCCAATGTCTCAAATTATGTTACAGTTGTACAAAATGCTTAGTACAAAAAGCATCATCTGTCAAAATTTTAGCGACACTGCGTTTAAGCGTTACATTATTATCTAGAGCAGGGGTCTGCAACCTTTTTTAGCTCGAGGGCCAAAAATTTGGTCCACGTCTATCGGAGGGCCACATTGCAGCACGTGAACATTAAATAACAAACAAATGAATTGAAATTCTTTATTGGTTTAAAAATTACAAGATACAGATTAATGTGAGGATTGAACTTGTTTATTTTTAACCAGATTGTCGATATCTGCTTTTATTTTGTGACCGAACGGCGTTTGATTTTAGAGATGAGGTGCCTAAATTCCAAACGAATATCTCTTCTAGTCTCTGAGGGCCGCAAGAAATGTCCCGGCGGGCCGCATGCGGCCCGAAGGACGCGGGTTGAAGACCCTTGATCTAGAGTCTAGACCAGGGGTCCGCAACCGACGGCCCGTGATACAATTCCCAATCGCTGCATGATATGATATCTGTGTTTGGTTGTACAATGTGTGGGCAGACATTTTCCAAAAAAGCAAGAAGTTTTCTCAGTTAACGGATGCACATTTAGACCAAATACTGCGCATTTCCACGTCTAAAATGCAAGTCAAATGCAGCCGCAAAAATCGCATTAGATTTTAATAATAAATTGTGTTTTAAACTACAATAAATATGAAACAAAATTGAGTAATGCGTTATTTATTATATGCGGCCCTCGCTGATCCTTTGGTAACATTTGTGGCACCCCTATGTCATAAGGTTGCCGACTCCTGGTCTAGACAGCTGTACTACGTAAAATATATATACATTCGAATTTTGAAACTACTACACCTGGGAGGTACTTAAAGTAGCCGTCAATAGAAATTGTGGACTATGTAAACAAAGCGCCATGTTGTCTTTGTCTATGAATAGGTGAACTATCTAGAGATGGGTAAGTATGTGATTAAAATATGTTAGGTGCTTAATTAGTTTTCTTTATTTGATTCATCGCTAAAATATTCTGATGAATCGCTAGTCAAATTGCCCTCGTTAATTACAAATGGTTCCGTCACAGCGTTGTTGGCCGTATCTATTATCCCATCCAGTTCTTTCATTTTTTCTTCTACTTTTAGGACATGAGCTACACATTTTAGAGCATCGCTGGAAGATCACACAGCTCTCGATAGAATCACACACACGTTTATGTCAAAGATTATGAAGTAACGCTGTTAAAAAAAAATGACGGAATAAAATAACATCACGAATAAAATACGTTTATATTCAAATAGATTCGTACATCACCAATTTTCAAAGACAAAACAGATTCGATGAGAAAAAAATATGACAGCAATCTCGACGCAGTACAGAATTGACTATTGATTTTATGATTTTCCGTAATTAACTGGTGATTACTGAATATTTCATGATGAAATACAGTGAATGACTTGTAAGACTTGATGCTTCATGATTTGGAATAATGTTCAATGAGACTCCGTGACAGAACCTTGAGAAAAATTGAGAAAACGGTTTGTTTACATAGTCCACAATTTCTATTGACGGCGACTTTAAAACAACTGTAATGTAAACCTGGCTTTAGGAATAAATTAAACTTCTTGATTTTTCATGGCTGCCTTACAATGGCTGATGAATAATTTACCTATATAAATAGATGAAGATGTCTAGAACGGTCCGGCCTTTAGTTGCATCTCGTCCGAGACTGCAAGGTTGGAATTAACAAAAAAACTAAGCAGCTGCTAGAATCAGCAAAAAGTTATATCCGTAAATAGGTTCAAAGAAAAACCAGACTTCCTGGGAACCTTGCTTGTTAATCTTTTTGGTTTTTAGGGTTCCGTGCCCGAAGGGTGCCAAACGAGACCCTATTACTAAGCCTGCGCTGTATGTCTGTCCGTCTGTCACAACTTCAGCCGTAGGGGTTAGCGAGATATGGCCTGTCACGGCCAATAAAAAAAAATATATTGAAACACAAAGGGGATCCCCATACAAAAAACCTAGAGCATTGGTATTTTCAAAGCTAATTTGTTTCAGCTCTAATCTATTTATTCTTAAGACTATATTTTAAAACAGACCATGCAGATCCAAGCATACCTTATTGGTGTACAGACACTTTGACCATTTAACACGGGACATGGCAAAGCGCGACTCTAAGTACTGAATTCATTCTGCCACGTGCTCCTACGGGATTTGAACTCGCGACCTTCAGATTAGTAGTCGATTACTCGAACCACTAGACTAACTATAGATATATATTATCATAATAATAAAGGTAAGTGACTAGACAACAGGGTGGTCAAAAAAAATAATTGATAGAATTAAATTAACTACTGGTAAAATTCAGCGGGTGTTGTTATCGTATAACGCATACTTGTCATAATTTTGTCGTTTGATATGGTCAGGTGGGATTCGAACACATCGCGAGAGGCGAGGTATCCCATTCTTTTTCTCTTGCTGTTAGGCCATCCTTTCTTGGCCAGTTTTTCAATGTTTTTGTTTAGATACTCGTATTATTTACCACGCCTTCTTTTTAATAGTATATTTGTCTTCTAAATAACTAAGTTGTCCTGTGTATTATGAGGTTAGTGACCATCTAATACTGTTTTGGCAACCTTATTTTATAATAGGTCTTTACATATGAAATTGCCGAAATTTTCTTACAGCTTCAAGAGTTCATAATTCGCTTAGATTAAATTATGTTAGGGTGTGTTAATTCGAAAACCATTTCGAGTTGTAGGTTCAATAAACCGTATTTTAGAACTTGTGGTCTAAAAAACCTTATGATGATGAATATTTTTACGAAAAAGCTGCAACTTCTATTTGCCTTCGTGTGACGTCATTTGAGCAATGGCTGTTTAGAAATGTGTCCTTTGCTATCAAGATAAATTAATAAAAAATTGCTGCCGACTCATTTGATAGATGAATGACAGATGACTAGACAGACAGAGACGGACCACTTTTTTATAAGCAATCATACATCACAATCAGCATAATGTCTAAAATTTGCAAGTGACGTAATAACTGACAATTCTTTAAAAAAATCATAAAAATATAATGGTTAATTTATACATATACCAAAATAATGAAAACTAAATCGTAAAATGGCGTATATACACTGAAAAGCAAACTTTTTGAAATTAATTATTTGTATTTTGTTTGAACATTGATTTCAAGGTTTTACATCTACGTACCAAATTTACTTTTATTTTCAGTTTGATTATAAAAATTAAACCTTCAAAAACAGTTCGTCCTAAATGCCATCCATTTCCCTGATAAGATTCGTAATAATTTTTTACACCTGAAACTTTTCAAAATTTAAATAAATGTTGCTGTTAGTTTACTGTTGTCTCATTCATACACAAAAGAAATTACATAATTTGGATTTGTCATTCCTAAAAAAAATGCAAAAATGTAAGTGCTGAAAATTGAGTTTCCTTCAAATTCTCTATTGAAAACGGCAATTTCATATGCAAAGGCCTAATATTACCAAAAGAAGCAACGTTAATATGACACAGCATGGTGATAATTTTATAGCATCTGAATTTGTAAAATGTCATTGTCTACACACTGTTAGCTTCTAAAAAAATTGTCCATGGCATCAATAGTGATTTTGTCGACTTCTAAGTTTATAACTCTGTCTGATTAGAAATCTAAGAAGTACTGGGATGTCATAAAAAACCTTTTATTCAACCTAACCTACCCGCTCTCTTCTGCGCTGAAGTATTTCTGAAAAACTAGTACGGTCTAAGCCAGACTTGTTTGTCCAAAAATCGGATTTGGCCGTTTATTTTTTTTTCAAACGAAAAGGTGTAGAACATTTAAAACAAATAATGCTGCTATGTTAGAAATTCGGTCACTGACTTTGTAAATCATAACTTACATGTATTTATCAAAAGACCTAGTTATACGTAACAATAGACGCCGTCTTTTAATCCGTTGATTTTCCCGTTGTTTACATACAAAATAAGACGTTAGGTCAAGTCGACAAATAAAATTTCGGTCGCAAGGTTTATTATTCCCCTTAAAATTTTAAATGAGGTTGCCAGCACTTTGCACAATGGTATCTTCAATAGATTATTAGTAGATTCTACTACTTAATAAAAAGTTACATCCCTACTATAAGGGACATCCCTAGTGTCAGGAATGTCAAAACACATCACTAGTGTCAGGGACATCACTACTCACCCGCTCGCCCTTTCTGCAAAAATAAAAACAGCGTTTTCAAGAACGAAATTTTCGAGATGTCACAACGTTTTTCGTAAGACGTCAGAATTGAGACGTGATTCACTGATCCCTGCTGACCGTGGCCTTTGTCCAAACATCTGCTTGGGTGAAAGATCGCGAATCTACAGAAATAATAGTGGCATTGTTATCGACATTTTGCAATTTCCCATCATTCAATGACAACTATAAAAAGCAACAACTATTGCATTGCTTTCGTGCGGAGTTCTTATGATCATCAAGAAACCTTGGCATTTGAATGCGTATGCGCGCGCGCAGTGGTAATGTATGGTTGATAAAACGTTGCATAAAACACGCAATTGAGCGTAAAATTGTTTTCCATCCATCCATCAGCTTGTGTTGGTCTACTGCTGGACATAGGCCTCTCCAATATTTCGCCACTTGGCTGTCCTCGGTCATCCACATCCAGCCGCTACCCGTGACTTCCTTCAGGACTTAAAATAACTATAGTAACTTATATAACTATAGTAAGAATATTGATTAAACGTTTGTGAGATTAAAATAAAACATGCTTGCTTGTATTCTTTACATTATTGTCAATATATTGATTTAATATATTATGGTATACTGAATCAATAATTAAGGCGATACCAAAAAAAAAAATGGGGTTATTTCGAATCCATTTACTCCACTATACAAGGTGAATTTGTCAACATCGTCCAAATTCATACTTGAGCCTAGGTAACTCATCAGCATCATGAACCAATAACGATTTTTGTAAAATTCATGAAACTAAATTTCGACTCCCCATAGTGATTCACTCAGGACTGGGAGTGAATTATTATGGGAAGTCGAAATTTCATTATACGAATTTTACAAAAATTGTTATCGATTCATGATGCTGATCACTTACCAAGCCTCCAGTATGAATTTGGACGATGATCAAAAAGTCACCTTGTATATAACGTCATCTAAGTATTTAATTTTTGGGTAAATGTTTATTGAGTATTTGATTAACATTCTCATTGAAGGAAAACGCGATTGGATGAAATTTTCTCGATAGAATTTAATTCCGAAAAGACCTCTAAATTGTTTTAATTTTTACTGTAATTCTGAAACCCTAACTAGTTTCATTGTGAAATTGCATTCAAAAATGTGGATTTGTAAAGTCTCCTTGAAAATCTTAACGACAAAACAGCTTATTACATTTTATATTAATAAAAAACCGACTTTTCGCTACTTTTCCACGAATCCGTCCCTCGCACTGAGGGTTTTTTCGCATATGGAGTAATAGCGACGCTAAAACTTTTATGTGATATCTAGACATAACGCCCTCGAGAGCGTTCTATATGTGCAGTACAAGCTAGTATATCAGGCAGAAGCAAAAATAACAGTGGACAAGTATGATGGAAGAATACATCGGTCTGGGTAGGAACCTCGGTGGCACAATTGGTAGCGCGCTTGTCTTGATAACAAGAGGTCGCAGGTTCGAATCCTGGCCCGGGGAATTTTTTCAAATTCTTGTCTTTGGGTTTGTTTCTGATTGATCTTTTCTAGTTTGTAATGCACTCTAATAATATCTAGATAAGTTTTAAAATATTGTGTGTATTAAGTTATTGGAGAATATAATAAATTTTGAGGTATAAAATGTTTTCTTACGTACATCTCTATACTAATAATAAAGTAGATGGAAAAAACCGTCGTATCTGTACATTGAATATTTTTGCGAAATTTTAAATGAATTGGGTTATCATATCGTTACCACTATTGGTACTGAGGCCTATATGTTCTATGTGATGATGATATATGATGTCTATTTGTTCCGTTTCAACTCGAGAACCACGACTCGACGGATTTAGATGCGGTTTTCTTTATTACCATCGTAGTGACCCCGGTTCTTCCAAATATACTTTTAAGGTTGCCGGACCAGAATTGAATCCAGGAACATTATTGTATCATACAATATTCCTGGATTCAATTATCTACAGTTTTCGGCTTGGTGGTTATTTTATCAATGCCCCTTATAGCCTACATACAATTTGTATCTACGCTATAAGGGGCATTGATAAAATAACCACCAAGCCAAAAACTGTCGATAGTAGAAATACACTTCCACGCGAGCGAAGCTGCGGGCAAAAGCTAGTCTAATATAAATCAATATAAATTTTTATCTAACAGTATTTTAATTAACAGGTCAGATGACATTGCTACGCTATTTTAATATTTTTAACCGACTTCAAAAAGGAGGCGGTTCTCAATTCGACTGTATGTTTTTTTTTTTTTTTTTTTTTTTTTTTTTGGCGTTGTTACTCCATAACTCCGTCATTTCCCAACCGATTTGAAAAATTCTTTTTTTGTTTGAAAGAGTATACTTCCAGGTAGGTCCCATTTTAGGTTTGGTCATGATCTGATGAAGGTATTCAGAGATAGGCAGTGGAACTCCTCAGAAAATGACAGCATATCTCTCGAAATTGAGGCAATCGCTATGTACTTGGGTGCTGATTACAAGGTATTACTTGAAAATCGACATCCTTCCACCTGACCTTCGATCCTGGCTTCATCAACATATTCACCATAGAACTCTTCAATGGATCAGAGCACATAACTCGAGATTGCGGCAATCACTGCTTTAGGGTGCTGGTTCAAGGGTATTACTTGGAGATTATCAGAATACCCACCTGAATTTCGATCTTGGCTTCATCACCGTAGAACTCTTCAACGGATGACAGCACATAACTCGAGATTGCGGTAATCATGTTGTGTTAGGGTGCTTATAGCAGGAAGCTACTCAAACATGGCTACTTATACTCACTTGAACTTCGTTTCATTTTAACACCACGTTTGCAAGAACTACCTATACCTCACAATTTAACCCAGCAACACTAAAAAATGTGAAATAAAATAAACTTTTAACAAAAAAATAGCAACCGACTTCAATAGTAACAGCAGTCATTCACTAAAAAGTTAATAATAATTCTATAAAGACCGATGGTACCGAAGCAACACTTTTGCCGACTTCTTTCTTCCTGAAACATTATGTTATCTAGAAGTCGGCGTATTTCCTACGATATAGCAACATAGAAACCAATATAAGAACGCCGACTTCTAGATAACATAACGTTTCAGGAAGAAAGAAGTCGGCAAAAGTGTTGCTTCGGTACCATCGGTCTTTATAGAATTATTATTAACTTTTTAGTGAATGACTGCTGTTACTATTGAAGTCGGTTGCTATTTTTTTGTTAAAAGTTTATTTTTCATTATATCACGTCGTCGGCACGGCGTTGTAGAATTGGGCATAACATGATCTGCCTGGGCATATTTCTTTTAAAATAGGGGGGTCGCCTCGCTCCGCTCCCCAAATTTATTTACATAGGTATAAACCTAACACGCTCCTCCTCACTCCGCTTTGCTCCGCTCGTCATCGCACCTATTTTTGATTTTGGACAATGTGCCCAATTCTACGATCTGCCTACGACATGTATACACATATCACACGGTAAAATCTAAGTGGTTTTAGAAACGAAAACTGGTGATTGTATTCGTCTATAGTCTATACTATACGAACAATTTTACCATAGAACCAAACCTTAAATCGTGAACAAAATACTAGTTGTTCCATAGAAATTTGAATACTCGACCAAAATCTATGGAAAAACAGCTGTTTTTTTTATCAAGTTTATCTCAAAGCCTTTTCCTTCGCCGTTCAGCAGGTGGTAAGTAAACAAATACTCTACTAATAATAAATACTATGCATATACATTCCGAAAAACTCATTAGTACATGCTCTTTCGGTCGGGATATGAACCTGGGACACCAGATTGAGCTACCGCTGCTAGAGTAAATAAATCACCATCAATATTCGTTTAGAAGTTTGTATGTGAACTGTAGATGATGTAGCTAAACAGATAGGACTTATTTATTTCTTAGTAGGTACTCTTACAAATTGAATACACAGATCCTTGTAAGGAAAAGAGATTCAGGAAGGAAGTTGTGAGGAGTCTGCGTCAGTTAATCATAAGATGATGGTCACGAAATTGACCAATCAGATGTTTGTTATATTCATTACACGACAAGTCAATGTTATGGTTACAAAGCGGAAAATGTTTTCTGCACTCGCAAAAAGAGAGATAAAACCTGAATCTAAATACTCATTTACTTTATAATATCGGTAAAAAGCAATGGTGGATACAGAGAGGTAGGTGAATTTGGGCATTTCTTCCAGGAGGACCGCAAAGAATGGCAAAATCTTGGAAAGGCGTATTATGTCCAGCATTGGACGAACCAGGCTGATGGAGGTGGAGCTATAGAGGCTCCGATGCCCCCTAACTTAAATAATAAATTAAATAACATAAATAATAAAAACTTAAATAATAATAAAAAGCGGAAAAGTGCCATAAAGCTTTATTTTCTTCAACATCAGCGGCCTATGGCTGCGTGATGTTATATAACATAATGGTATCGATTCGGCATAACACGTCTTAACTTATTTGACAGGACTAACCTTATTTTAAGCGTCCTGTCTTTTTCTTTCTTTATCGAAAAGACAAGGACAGAACGCTTAAATTAAGTTTAGTCCTGTCAAATAAGTTAAGATGTTCTTCACTGAATCGGTACCAATATAAGTCAGAATTAGTTCAGTTAGTTTAGCATAAAGTTTGCGATCTCGCCATACCGCGCATAAACCATATGGTTTTAGTCGGATGGCTTTAAATTCTTAAAAATGTAAGTAAATTTAACTATGAAAAAATATCTAAAAAAAAAAACATAAGTGACAAACAAAACTGACAGTTTTTCTTTTATATAAGGTCTTTCAATTTAAATGGAAAGTAATTTAGGAGGTGATTCAGTATCGTTAGTACATCACATTCCACTGAAAAGTACTTTTTTTTGCCCGAACTTTTTCTTCACTTGTCCATACAAACTGAGTCAGCTGATCGGACCACTTTGTACTGAGAAGTGAAAAGAAAGTTAGCGCAAAAAAAGTGCTTTGCAGTGGAATGTGATGTATTAACGATACTGAATCACCTTCTAAATTACGTTTCATTTAAATTGAAAGACCTTATATACTACAATCCTTTAATAACTTCATACTTTTTTGTTTCTGCTGAATCTGGCATTTAGTCCAATTTCCTGATGCAGCTCGATGAAGCCTACGTCAGCATCCCCCATAATAAATTCTGAACCCGCCACTGGAGCCAAAGAAACAAAAATAAATATATCAAAAAAGCAGGTAGAGGCCAGCGGTCAACAGCCTTGACACTGGCCTTCTTTGCTTGTGTCCATGTTACCGGCAAAGTCAGATAAGAGTGAATTCAATTAGGATAAGCTCCAAGCATAGGGTAACTTTGGTGATCGGGAGCGGTGTTTAATGATCCGTCAGGTGAAATTCGAAAGGGTTTTCTTTTTGCTCCTATACTGCTTATACTAGGATTTGTATTTGAACTAGTCCAGTGTGAACGGGAGCAGGATTTTTAATTGTTCCTGGTTACTGGCCGGGTTGATTAGATTTCATCTTTTTGAATCGTATATTGCTGCATAATTTAGTTCATGTACGTTTATTATTTTATTAAATATATTTTTATAAGATTAAATTTGACTAGTAAAAAGTGTATTATGTGTACCTACTTAACAAAATAAACTACATATTTGAATTTAAATTTGACTTACCTATAAGGATTTTCTTTAGCATTAGGTGGACGAACACTTCTAAAAAACGGTCTAGTAATTTGTGGGTTTTCTTTGATATATGTCTTTGAAACTTACTTTTTGTTTTATTTCAAAATACTAAAAAGCAGCTAATGTACAAATGTAGAGCCATTTGTTTCAATTTGGACTAGGTACTTAGCAATCCTGGCATGCCATATTTATGTTCTATTAGATTTTAATCACGACTGAGTGTACAAAGTAAAGTCATTAAACGGGATTTTTTAGAGATTAAAATGCAAAAACAATGTTTTAATAAAACATGTAAAAGTCAAATCGGAAGGTGAAAGGTTGATATTAAATTTTAGGATTCCAGTTTATTTATTTAAATATTGGTTATGTACTTTTCAAATATGCTCTATAAAGTAAGAAATGGGACAGCTATTTGTGAGTGTGTGAGAGGGTGTGTGAGAGAGAGGGTGTGTGTGTGTGTGTGTAGATCAGGCATAGAGGTCGCAAATGCCGAACTTTGGCAGAGTGTTGGTAAAACAATGGCGACGTTACCTAAGGGTTTTGTTGGTAATATGCAGTGGTGTATTTACCCTAGGGCTAAAAGGGGCCATGGCCCAGGGCGGGAGGCTGCGAGGGGCGGCGCAAGCCAATTCTTACCTATCTTTTAATTTATACTGCTTTTTGACTTTATACATCTATTTTAAAAAATTGTCCATCGAAAAAAAATTGAATAAATGGTGTTTGTAGGCCTTTTGAGTTTTTCATTATCATCATTTTGAACCCAAATCAACACACTGCTGTGTTTAATTTAATTTAGTTATTGAAATGTTTTTGCTTTTTTTTTCGTTCATTTATGGGGCAGCAAACCTTACGGCCCAGGGCGCTAAATCTAAAAATGCGCCACTGGTACTATGCGTGTGTATGTACCAGTTTGTAGTTGTTAGAGAACTTGAAGGAAAACCATAATACATAATAAAATGTTCTTCCTAATTTACATACTAATAAAGCGAGAACTTCTATAGGGAAGTAGCAATTTTAGCAGCAGCATTTAAAAACAATGTTTATTGTAATCCTGATAACCAGTAGAGATGTAAATTTTGTTTTTTATGCCGCGGTGTCTCGGCTTATGTCGGGGAAGTATTCTGGTTTACACCTCGAGGTGAAGCTGTGTAATGGCAAAGAATATAAACTATTACTTCGTAAAGAAGCGACACTCGAGTTTATCGTCGCCCGCAAATCAGATGCACGATCGTGTGCATGCAGTACTCAGTAAGGCTCAGTATTGCTTGTTCGCTGCGCGTGGGTGTGTGCACAAGCGTGTATGGACAAGCTAATTACGCGTGTGAGAGTTGTAGGTAATTAGCGGGAATGTACGGAGTGTCAGGGATGGCTATGGTGCATAATCATCACAACTACTCGTAAATGTTACAAAATAAACATGTTATGATTTTCATTTATAATTTTATTTATACATGAAATTTAATTTCACCGCTAACTCTAAAAATTATAGTGAATATAAATTATATGTATGTATATGTCGTGACCATATCGTAGAATTGACTATTTCATGATCTGCTTGGGCAGATCGTCAAGTATGAAATCAAAAATCTTTCACCAAAAGTAAAAAATAGGTGCGACGACGAGTAAGATAAAATAAGGAGCCGAGCGAAGCGGAGAGGAGCGAGGAGACCCTCCCAATTTTAACAGAAAGACGATATGGCCAACCAGATCATGAAATTGTCAATTCTACGATATGGCCACGACATACATGCGGATTGTTCCAAAAGTCAACGCCATCTCTTAGAGGGCTGATAGGCCAGCTCATGATTGACCAGAATATCAAAATATGACCTCGGTAAAAAGTCGATTGTTTTAGAGTTATAGATACTTTTATGAATTTCGTGAAATTTGACAACTTCGACTGGTTTTTCAAGAGCCAAAGGTACACAATTCCAAATTCTAATGTTAAAATTTTTGGTGCGCAACCCTGAGTAATCCAGATATTGATAAAGTCAAAAATAAAAGAAGAAAAAAAAATTTTTTGCCCGATTTACGAGCAATTTGTAATTAGCAAACTTTAACACCTCACCCTGAAAAAAAGATCGTACTACGCTAGCTTGGAAAGTTGTTTAAAATAATGGATCATTAAATTTTGTTTTTAAAATGATACAACAATTTCTGTGTACTACTTTAAAAAAAGATATTGTTATTTTACTGCAAAAGGACCTGCGTATTTTTTTCCAATAATTAGGAGTTAGACTGCAAAGAGTCGCTTGCAGTGAAGCTATTTGACGTGCATTAAGACTAAGATAGAAATATTGCATTAGACTAAATTTGACATGTGTTAGAGTGAGACGGATAGTGATGCCCTTTTAAATGAGTTTGAATGAGATAGTAAGTTACATTGTGGGGTGTCTATGGAATGTTATTATAAAAATTTAGACTGAGTCTATTAACATTATCTAGAACTAGATCATGTTTAAGTGAAATTAAAAATCGTGAAATTAAAGCAAGATATTACCTACAAACCTCTAAAATACGTAAATTTAACGGTTTTTTACCAAAAATGTAGCCAAATTTACTTTTAATGTTATAATAAAATTAAAAAATGAATACAGGTCAAACATTGAAAATGTTATCTAGATTAATAATTAATAATACCAAAACTCGCGCTGGCGCGGCGGCGACGAAATCGGCACGATTGTATTGTCCTCGCAAGTTTCACCTTATAGCGAAATGAAACAGCATAACATTTGGCCACGCCCATAACTGAGTTGGTCGCGCATCCTTACACACATCCTGTATACAACGTGTAACAGAAAGGTGTAACCATATTTGAAGAGCTTATTCAGTTAATGCTAAAGAACAACTTTTACTATGGAACAAATCATATATCTCGAAAAAAAAATTCAACTGATTCGTAGAAAAATGCAATGCCGCTCGGCCGAAATGTATGTACGGGCAATTTTTTTTTGAAATTTCAGGGTTAGCTCCATAGTAAAAGTAGTTCTTTACCATTGACTGAATAAGCTCTTCAAATATAGTTAGTTACACCTTTCTGTTACACGTTGTATAATTAATAAAATAAGAAGTCTATTATAACCACAATTATAACTTTATTTTTAATACCAACCAAATTGTTTTAGGTTCGTATTATCTTTTAAAATGCTTTAACTCCTCTACTTACTATTGAGAATATTATTTGGAGATTAGACGTCTGTCTGTCTTGTTATGGTAACAACGTTTTAACTTACAGTTATTACCGAAATGCCTCGTTCTAAACAACTAGCACTAAAGTTTTTATTTTCCAAGTGCCCTATTGTTTTATTTAGCGTTTTTAGCTAAGTACTTTTGCGCAACTGTTAACCCTGGTATTATGCGAGAGAGATTTACTTAACATGTTCGATTTGAAAAACACTTCGGTGCTCAGATTTTCTTTACAAAAATGTTAATGTGATACGGAAAGACCTTCTAGTAATGAGAGAGGCGTTAGCACAACCATGTCTATTACTTGGCTTGTCTATTATTTTTCACTCGCAAATCTTCGAATTTGTTTAGAGCGTGATTAAGAGGATAGTTTCCGCAATACCATAATTTATTCTTCCTGGTTTGAAGAATCTAGCAAATACTACATAAAAACGAAAAAATATGTATTTCTTTCGGGAATATAATACATACTCATATCGGAACAGAATCGTCAAACGTCATTCCAATATTGAGAAATAAAGTGCCAAAGATGGCTCTAAAAAAGTTTTCATGTCGAGGTTTAAGTTTAGTGAAGTAAAAACCCGTTCATATTATTTATGGATTAAAATCGGTATAAACTTTATTAAACTTTTAACAGGACATATATTTCATAGCACCTTTGCGTTTTTTTTAATCATAAAATTAGTGAAAAAGTTGTCATTATGATTTTTTTCCAGAATCCGTCTCTCTCGCACTGCGGGTCTTTCCGCGTGGAGTAACAGGGTAGTATGCAAGCGGAACCTATCTTCTTAATCACAGTTAATATCGTACTATGTAAAATATTTGACTTAACGCCGACTAAGAAATTTAAGTACTTACAATTTACCATAGGCAAATAATAAGAAGCGAAACGCACCTCCCACCGCGAGATTATCGTCGCACGCAAATCGGGTGCACAATCGTGTGCATGCAGTACTCAGTAAGGCTCAGTATCGCTTGGTCGCTGCGCGTGTCTGTGTGCACAAGCGTGTATGGACAAGTTAATTAGCTTAGATTAAATTATTCGAAAACCATTTCGAGATTTAGGTGTAACAAGCCGTATTTTAGAGATTTATTATATTTTTACCAAAAAGCTGCAACTTCCATTTGCCTTCGTGTGACGTCACTTGAGAAATGGCTGTTTAGAAATATTTATTTATTTATTTATTTACATATTACAGCTATTATTACAGGTAATCCTACCCAATATGTCCTTTGCTATCAAGATAAATTAAAAATAACAGAGACAGACCACTTTTTTATAAGCAATCACACATCACAATCAGTGTAATGTCTAAAATTCTCAAGTGACGTCATATCGGATAATTCTTTAAAAAATCATAAAAAATAATGCTTAATTTATATACCAAAATAATGAAAATGCTGTACTAAAACCAAACAAATTCTTCGAAAAAGAAAAAAAAAAAACTTAAAAATTAAGTCATGGGAATTAGGCGCGTCAGAGTTGTAGGTAATTAAATTGGCGGGAATGTACGGAGTGTCGCGAAGGTGCCACAGGTTTTAAAGGGTACATAATGGCATTAGAAGAAAAATTTACTATCCGTCCAACACTTTTGATATAGGCGATTATTGGTTGGCTTATTAGTACTAACTAATAATGCAGCGAAACAACCGATTGGAGGGTTTTAAGCTAATACCAAAATATTTTATATGCAAAAATAAATAAGATTAAAGTAGATTAAATTAATATTTTTATTACCTAGCAGCAGCGGTGGCCCGGGGTAGAAAGCTGGCTTCTCAATCTTGAGATCAGGGGCTCTACCGCGTAATTCTCATTTGTATCAACTTCAAGCAAATGCATGCGAAATTCAACGCGTGCAAAAGAGATGGCATGTTAGGCGGGTGTCGTCGCACGCACGACAAATTTCAATCTCAAGTTGATGTTGATGAAAATTAGAATTACGCGGTAGACCCACAGGTTCGATCCCCGGTCGGACATGCACCAATGAGTTTTTGAGATTTCATGTGCATAGTATTTGTTCTTACATACCAAGAAAAACATCGTAACGAAACCTGCATGCCGTAGAAAGCGTGCATTTGTGCCCGAAGTACCTACGATGATACGATATGTCTCACCACCCATCACGTTGCGTCGGGACGTAATAATCGTCGGTGAAATGCGGGTGTTCCGAGTGTGGGCTGTGACTTGCATTTCACAGTTCACACTTAGAACACCTCTGATACTCCCTCGGGGATTCATGTCGTGACGATATAATAATATGTGTATACCTATGTTATGAAAAAATAACAGGTTTGCGAGGAAGATGGTGTTGGTGCCTCGACAGTTGAGCGCGACATCAGCTCTACCACTTGTCTAACCTACTTTTAAGTCTTAAGGCGCTACGGAAAAAAAAATCGACACTTAGAACTTGCATATCTACATCAGTAAAGAAGTTATTATTTTGATAAAATAGAATATTATTTTTGAAATCTTTTTCTAGGGATCTGTTAAACAGAAACGAGATTGGAGAAATTCGGCTCGACAAAAATATTTTTTGAAATGAGGTCTTTTTCGACGCCATTTCTCCTGCTTTGACAATTTGGAATGACATTATGGACTGCGATTATATTTTATTAGGACCCGGTTGAACGAAATTTTGATAGCAACTTGAGTACATTTTATATTAATAAAAAACCGACATTAAGCTACTTTTCCTCGAATCCGTCCCTCTCGAACTGAGGGTTTTTTCGCATATAGAGTAACAGTAAAATAGTAAAGTAAAAATGCCCTAGTAAAATAGAGTAAGGTAATTATTATAACTTTACTGTAAGAAAACTACTAAGCACAGTGAAATCCAATATTCAATAACTTTAGCCTTGCCCTGGTGTGTAGGGAGGGAGTTTTTTTAGAGTTCCGTACACAAAGGGCAAAACGGCGACCTAGTAATGACACTCTGCTGTCTTTCATCCGTCCGTTAGTATGTCACGGGTCTCTAGCTCGTAATGAGTTACAGATCTGAAATCTGGATACACATAATTTTTAGTTTTTTTTTCTGTTTTAAGTCACAATCAAATCAGCTAATGGTGTCGATTCGGTGTAAGTAAAACGACTTAACTTATTTGACAGGACTAACCTTATTTTAAGTGTCCTATCTTTGTCTTTTCGATACAGAAAGAAAATGACAGAACACTTAAATTAAATTTAGTCCTGTCAAATAAGTTAAAACGTGTTACACCGAATCGACACAAGTATCAAATAAATTGGCTTTTAAAGAAATAATTCGTCAAAGCGGTTTTTATTTACTTTTTAGAGGTCAAAGTCGGTGTAGTTTCTATACAACTTTTATTTTTATTATTAATTGTAGAGCCATACAAAACCTTTTCCATTTGAATGTCGTGCGGTGGCACGATGGCCTGTGGGTATGTATTCATAAATTATAGTACAGCGATGTGACATTAGACCCAGCTCAGTACCTATTTACCAGATCCGGTTTTTCCCGTTAAAAGCTTTGAACCGTTAACTCTGTATGACTTACTTACTCTTATTTATATATTTTTAGGGTTCCGTAGTACCTAAAAGGTAAAAAGGAACCTTTATGGTGAGACTCCGTTGTCCGTCCGTCCGTATGTCACAGCCTCATAACTTTAGCACCGTTAAAGATAAAGACATGAAATTTGGCATAAAAATAGTATTAATTTGCCCACATATTAGGGTGTAAAAAAAATATGAAAAATTTGAAATTGTTAAAAATATTTCCAAAACAAAAGTGAGAAAAATAAAAAATATTAGCCTAAAAATACAACATGGGTATTAAATTGTAGGTATTTAAAAGTTGATTCTAAAAATATATACTTTCAATATATTTACTGATACTGGTTTCGAGAAATCTTTAAAAAACCCCAAAAATATGTATGTCCCCCCCCGCATTATCTCCGAAACTGATGGACCAAAAAATATGAAAAAAATCATGGTAATATGTGTTTACGTAAAGATTACAGGAAAAATATAGCAGTCGAGAAATTCACGAAAAAAAATGACCTAGGAACCCTAGGTACGCGAGTCTGACTCGCACTTGGCCGGTTTTTTTAAGATGAATTGTCAGATAAAGAGAACTATGGATTTCTTAAGGCGATATACGAAAAAAATATGTTTCTTTTCTGTTTATTTCAAGAAATACACGGATAATTATAATCAGTTTTTGGTATATGCATATTGACTAAATAATCTAGGGTTTTGAAATTGGAAAACATGTTTGGATACATTTTCCTCGATAGAAATAATTGTTGAAATGAGGTCTTCTTACAGAACTCAACTTCTATACAGAACTCAAATATATTTTATTAGGTGTGTTTTAACAATATCTAGAGATTTGATATTTTAAATTTTGCTAGCTATTTTAGTTTTTTTAATAAAAATATAAAAGCAACATTTTTCCTTTTTGCCCTGAATCCGCCCCTCTCGCACTGCGCGATTTTTCGTTTGGAGTGAAAGTGACAAAAATAAAATTCGCATAGCCTCTTAAAATACGCCACTGATCCCGTAGGGGTACATTTGTGTTCGGGGTTTGTATTATGTGGACTGCACAACTTCAAATGATCATTTCACATTGCGTAACTTGGTTAATCGGTTTAACCTCTTCAGTCCCCAGGTATCATATAATTATGATACCTTGGGTTATGATTTTTTATAGCCGAATCTAAATCATAGGTCACTAGGTGTTAAAATATTAGGTCACTTGTATCAATTCAATAATTAGTACTTAGTTTTTAGTTAATCTTAGTTATATCATGTCATATTCCTGTAATTTAGTCTTCTGTATTTGTAAATAATTTAACATTGTTCACTATATCCTTTTTTGCATGTGGTGCTCACCTGTAATTATCTGGGCATATAGCTATGTTATTAAAATGTATTTATGTACCTGATGTTGGTGATCCAAATAAATAAAATAAAAAAAATAAAAAATAAATTAAGCACAAGCAAACGGCCCATGGTATCAGATTCTGTACATTTTGGCAAATCAAAAAATATTTTTCTGTCGACACTGGATTTTAAGTCAGATGTTTGTCATCTCTCAAAATCAGAGAATTTTGATTGTGCCATCAAAGATAGATGCAATTTACGTAATTTTATTATTTTTTCTGTATGTTATAGGATAGTTTGATTGAAAAAGAATTGTAAGTGTGTTATTACTTTTTTGAAGCAGCCATGGCGTAGATTTTGTTTTTAGTTATTTGTAGCTAGTGGTTTTTGTTGGGGTATCGCGGGTGATACGAGGACTCAAGCATGTTTTTTTTCAAACTTTCTATGAAAACTTTTTCTTGAAGCATCGCATACCTAACACAAAACACAAAATGTACAAGAAACAAAGAGGTTCTTACGATCAAGTGGTGAGAAACGATGGTGCTGTAACTATTATTCAAAACCAATTGACTGCAAGGTCAAATAAAGAAAAAATCCTTGGAATCTGAGTGATTTTGTAGTGGTTGAGTCCTGAGGTATACTTGATACCTATAATATTTCCCGGAGTTTTCCACGGAAATCATCTATTTGCACCTCTATCATATCCCAATAGAAAATTTGCATTAATCTCTTAAGAAATACACTCTCAGGACTGAAGAGGTTAATAAAAATAATGTAGTATAGGCTATATGTATTTGTGATAAGCATGTCTAACAAAAATAATGTAGTATAGGCTATATGTATTTGTGATAAGCATGTCTAACAAAAACGCATTAGCTTTAAGGGGGAACGAGTCGTATCCTCTACGAAACGCACAACTTAAGATGGTTTTTCGTATTTTTGAAAAACAGATATTGAATCAATGTGATTTATGGCATTTCGCGAACATAGTTTAGTGCCAGTTGGACTTTTCCGGCAAAATTTTGTTATTTTATGCATGAGGTTTAAAATGTATGGGCACACAAACTTAAAACACGCTTTTAAGTATGTGCGCCCATACATTTACAACGTGATGCATAAAATAACAAAATTTTGCCGGAAATACCTAACTGACACTAAACTATGTTCGCGAAATGCCATAAATCACATTTATTTAATATCTGTAATTCAAAAATAAGAAGAACCATCTTAAGTTGTGCGTTTCGTAGAGGATACGACTCGTTCCCCCTTAAGTTCACTCGATGGAAAAAAAATACGACGTATTTTCACGTTTCAAAGGGCCTTCCTCAAATTATATACAACCTTAAAATAAGTAAACAAATGACCCCGCATGTAAATATTAGAATATTTTAATAATTATAACTAGAACGAAAACAAAGTTGTTCGAGAGCGCGCTATTTTTAAACAAAAAAGAAACGTAATAGAGTTCAAATTTGTTTGATGCAAAACGAGACGCTTATTTTTTTTTTTTAATTGTTCCTCTAGGGTACACCGTCGACATGGATCGACGAAGCCTTTTTCCAGAGCGGCTTTTATTCTGCAGCGTAGTAAGTTTTCCTCCAAGACATGAGTATTTTCGGAATTTATTTTATAACACAGTTTTTTTTTTCATTTGTTTTTTTTTTAATAAAGGTGCGGTATTCAGATCTGACATTTGACATTACGTGCACCATCGACGTGTGATGGTAGGTTTGCCAACCTGTACTTTAAAATAAAGGATCTTACGTTATTTTGGGTATCTGTACTTTATAGTTTTGAATACCAATAAAGTACGTGAAAATACTTTATTTCAATCTGTACGTAAAATTAGACGTAAACTGACAACACCAGCCAGCGAAAACACAGCCGAGGGAAAATGTATGACTGTGCGCAGTTGTACGTTTGTGTTTGTGCAAAGAGCACAAAAAATACAATTTCACAAAAGGATTTCAGGATGTTAGCATGGAGCCTGGCCTTCCTAGTTCCTACCTGCTGTTCGCTGCCTTGATATTTTTTTAATAATATCTTTGAACCCCCTTGAATAAAGGACCGTACTTTTTTGTACCTTCCCTGAAATCAGATAAAAGTTATTAATTCTAAAAAACGTTGGCAACCCTATGTGGTGGGTTCATATTTGTGCCCAAAGTACGGAAAATAGGGTTCATCGCGCTGGAACGTACCTAATTGTCGGTGAAGAGTGGGTGTACTAGTTTGGACTGGGACTTTCATTTCACAGTCACTCGCAAACATTTCTTCATGGATTCCTTTGGGGATTCATGTCGTGACGATATATACAACGTGTAATAGAAAGGTGTAACCATATTTGAAGAGCTTATTCAGTCAATGGTATAGAACAACTTTTACTATGGAGTTAAACCTGAAATCTCAAAAAAAAAATCTGCCCTTCCATACATTTCGGCCGAGCGGCATTGCATTTTCCTATGAAGCGAGTAATTTTGTTTCGATATACAGGATTTGTTCTATAGTAAAAGTTGTTCTATACCATTGACTGAATAAGCTCTTCAAATATGGTTACACCTTTCTGTTACACGTTGTATATTTTTACTCAAATAATGACAGGATTACATTGACAGTGGAACTACGAAAAATATAATTACTCCGAGACTCACCTTATTTAATAGTGGTCAAATAATTAATTTATCAAATGTCAAAAGAGAAATTAACAATACGGTTTTTTTTTAGAAAGAGGTCACGCCGCTTAGGCGTCGTCTGTTCTGTGCCTCGCATGGCGCCACTTTTTAGGGTTCCCTCATAAAAGGAAAACCCGAGGCCTCGTCTGTCTATTCGTCGACACGGCAGTATCGATTGACTATAGAATAAATTATCAGACCTCAGAAAATATAAATAAATTGACGTCACTTTTTGCTATTTTGTTTAATTCTTCAAAATTCGAAGATTGATGGTCTTGCATCTTTCTTTGTATATTGCATACAAATGCATTTTGGAGGTAGGCATGTATTTATATATGTAACCTATTAGTATGTAGTATATAGGATGTGATTTGGTCGGCCGCCTGGATTCGTGCTGGGGGCTCGGTTGGTGATCTTTGAACCTTGTTCCTGCTCGCTGGCCGGGTCTCCGGTATGGGTTCGGACGGATGATTGGATTTCACCTTGTATAATATATATTTTACCTATCATTTTAATCGTATATATATTGCTACACAAATTAAATAAACCTTTAATCTAGTTAATGTACATTTATTATTTTATTACATATCTTTTTATTAGATTAAATTTGACGTGTAAAAAGTGTATTATATATACCTACTTTGCAAAATAAAATTTGAATTTGCATTTATAGTAAAATGCAGTATTTTTAATCAGATTTCTACATATACAGAACCAGTTTATTGTATACTTGACAGTTTTATTATATGAAGAGCAAACAAATTAAACTTGTTTTGTCTTTAAATACTCTAATTACCTAGTTTTTTTTTGTAAACTGTGGATAGCACGTTTATACCGAAGCTGTGTTATTAGGGTTTCTATTTTATCACGGGACCCTAATAAGTACGTTTGGCACATCCTCACGTCACGACATGAATCCCCGAGGATTAATAAAAAACCTACTTTTGGCTACTTTTACTCGAATCCGGTCCCTCTCGCACTGAGGGTTTTTTCGCAAATGGAGTAAAAGGGACGCTAAAACATCTACATATCGCCTTAAACGACATTGAAATAACGTTTATATCAGCGCGCAATGCATAGTGTCTGTTACGACGCTCGCTGCGTCCTTGATAGGGCGAAATAGGAGAAAATAATAGTTTTCACATGGACGTGATTGTTCGATTGAATAATCCTATGTTACGTTTATAGCTATCAAATGTATCTATTTATCAAAGCATAAATGAATTAACTCGGCCAAGCCGCTTAGGAGCAGTAAGGAATTCAAGCCAAAAACACAATTCGGCTAAATTTATTTTTCATTTTGTAGTTTTGGTGGTATGAAAAAGAAAAATTTTGCAATGTTGTGTTGAAGTTGATAATTAATATTACATTTTTTCCATATTTTTAGTTTAGCCACAGACGAGGAGTAGGCTTTAGAAAGTACCCATTTGGCGATACTAAGCCCTTTGAGAAATTAAGACAGACCATTATTGCTTGTGATTGGTTCTCTAGCGGTGTTATGATAAATTTGGCTTTTAATGTTGATGTTATACAACGTGTAACAGAAACGTGAAACCATATTTGAAGAGCTTATTCAGTCAATGGTTTAGAACAACTTTTACTATGAAACAAAGCCTGTATATCGAAAAAAAAAAATTACTTGCTTCATAGGAAAATGCAACACCACTCGGCCGAAATGTATGGAAAGGCAGATTTTTTTTTTGAGATTTCAGGGTTTACTCGATAGTAAAAGTTGTTCTATATCATTGACTGAATAAGCTCTTCAAATATGGTTACACCTTTCTGTTACACCTTGTATATATATTATAGATATACCTTATTGCAGTATGGGAGTAGTTAAAATAACATTATGTATTTACTAACGTAAGTCTTATAATTTGATTTTTATAAATAAAAAAACGAACGGACGATTTTTTTTTTATGTTACTAGGATTTTATATATTTAGTATGAGAATCAAATTATACCCATCTGGCAACCCTGCGTTCCACTAATCTAATGTTATTAAAGTATAAAACCTGGTATTTACAATTTACGAGTAAATTTAATAGTAGTTTATGCTACTAGGGCGAAAAGGAATAAATTACGAGGACGATTTAAAACACGAGCGTAGCGAGTGTTTTAAACGTAACCGAGTAATTTATTGCTTTTACGCCCGTGTATCATACTACGTTTTTCAATGCATAGTGTGAGGAAATGAAAACAAATATAATCTTGTGAACTTTCAATTATGATTGGCTCAAAAGGATTGTATCCAGAGCCGTTAAACAGTGGAAAAAAAGTATAACATCTATGGTACACAGAAAAGGCTGCAGGTTAGCCAACCATTGCAAACAAATAAAAAAAAAATAATAATAAAGCCCTAGGGCAAAATAATCGACTTTCTGTTGGGTTTTGATGCATAAAAAGTGGGCCTTTACGAGCACATGCATTGAAAAATAAATTATTATATAAAAATAATATACAATTTCCTGACTGACTGTCTGCAACCAAGATTTTTGTAATTAAAGTTATATTTTAAGCATGCAAAAATGCTATAATTAAAAATGCAGTTAATCAGTTTAATCACACTTCTAAATAAGAGTTCTAATATAGTGATTTGACGAGTACTATTAAGAGCGGTTTCGCAGCCGGATTGTGCAAAACCCGCCTTTTTATAATTAATCGAAACAGAACACTTAAATTCAAAATTAACTCAATAGTTATTCAACAAAACCTTATTAACTATGTATTGTGTATGCTGCCAAAGCAAAGTTTCCATTGGTTTCTGTAAATCAGAATTTCAAAAATTATGAAGATAAAGCAGCTAAGAAAACGGTGGATGCGCGGGAGTCGGCGGGAGCAGATGGCGTTCGGATTACAGAGACGTTCGGATTAATTGGGGTTCGGACTATCGAGATTGATCGAGGCCCTACTGTATTCACATCACATTCATTGACAACTTTTATTTTTGAAGTTGGTAAAAATTTCTATACAGACTTTCCTTTTGAGCGCGGCAACAAAAAATAGTAAAGGCATAAAAGGATTCATATACTCGTATCTAAAGATTAAAAGATTGAAATCAACAATAAAGGCGATTCCGAAGGCTTTCATTTTAGTCTTCCATCCATCCATCCATCAGCGAAGTTCGTCCACTGCTGGACATAAGCCTTTCCAGGACTTTGCCACTCCCGGCGGTCATCCTGGAAGAAATGCCCATACTCACACACGCTGGGCAGGCGGGTTCCCTCGCACCAGTGACGCCGCTGCCACCAGTCTGTTCCATATAAGGCCCGGCTATTAGGGATGAATATACCGCCATCCATCGGTCCCAGGCATGGTGGGCCTCCTGGTTTTTTGCCTGTGAGCTGTCCTCTTACTCTCCCCTGAATTACCTCGAGGGGGTCTCCAAGTAAGATGGTGGTACCTCCACAGTCGAGCCCGTCAACAGCTCTACCACCTTCTGTGATGATCACCACCTTCACCACAAATTTTAGTCTAAGTGCAGTCAAAACTAAATTTTGTTCATTGCAAAATGTCTTTAAATGTCGGGAACAGAAGCTAAATTGCCTTGAAATAATTTGAGTTTTGACAGCACTAAAACTAAAATTAAAGCCTTCAGAATCAGCTACAATAATTACTTAATTTGTTTAACAGTTGTATTACCATAACAGATTGCTCGCTAATTATTTTCATTTAGGGAATAATACAGTTATAAATTAGTTATTAATTAGTTATTAATTATACAGTTATTAATTACAGTTATTAATTATAAATTAGGGTGTTACAGTGATAATGATACTCGTAGTAAGTTATAATTTAATTAAATAGTATAATTTCTTAACTTATGATTCCTCTAAGGTGTAAACATTAATTGATTACAGACTGTAAAAGGAAAAGGACTATATGAGACAGGTAGACAAAGATATATATGTTTTTCTTTTTTTCATTAACCTGAATTCCTGCTGTCTTGTATTTTCTTATCCCTTGGTTAAAGTAGATATAAGTCATATATTGTATAGTATAAGTTTTATGTTGAAAAAAAGACATGATCTTGCTAAGTTTCTTGCCCTTCTTCTTAGCAAGACTAATCGAATGGGCGGAGGTAGGCATGTATTTATATATGTAACCTATTAGTATGTAGTATATAGGATGGGATTTGGTCGGCCGCCTGGATTCGTGCTGGGGGCTCGGTTGGTGATCATTGAACCTTGTTCCTGGTCCCTGGCCGGGTCTCCGGTATGGGTTCGGGCGGCTGATTGGATTTTACCTTGTATAATATATATTTTACCTATCATTTTAATCGTAAATATATTGCTACATAAATTAAATAAACCTTTAATTTAGTTCATGTACATTTATTATTCTATTACATATATTTTCTTTATTAGATTAAATTTGACGTGTAAAAAGTGTATATATCTATACCTGCTTTGCAAAATAAACTATTTGAATTTGAATTTAATAGCTGATATTTTACTAGCGTTTTGGTTTTTTGTTTTAAATAGTTTTACGGCTCTGGATCCACGTCCTTTTGAGCCAATTTTTATTATTTTTACTATGCCACCCCCAGTGTTACCAGATAATGAAAACGGAAAATACAGTACAGTTGTAGCTTAGCTTGAAAATTAAAGTTTTTCCATAAAAAGTACCAAAAATTTCTAAAATTACAGTGTTTGTATGAGAGCTCTGATACCAAAGTTATATTGTTTGTATTTTAAAAAATGGGCAGTCATGAGGATTGCCGACAGAAGTGAAAACTTTACTCAAAATAGCATGTCGGTGGCAGTGACGGTTGCCCTTCTTCTTAGCTAGACTAATCGAATGGGCGGAGGTAGTCATCTATTTATATATGTAACCTATTAGTATGTAGTATATAGGATGTTTGGTCGGCCGCCTGGATTCGTGCTGGGGGCTCGGTTGGTGATCCTTGTTCCTGGTCCCTGGCCGGGTCTCCGGTATGGGTTCGGGCGGTTGATTGGATTTCACCTTGTATAATATAAATTATTACCTATCATTTTTATCTTATACATATATATATTGCTACACATATAATAAAGCATTCTGATTCTGATTCTGATTCTGATACATAAATTAAATAAACCTTTAATTTAGTTCATGTACATTTATTATTTTATTACATATATTTTTATTAGATTAAATTTGACGTGTAAAAAGTGTATTATGTATACCTATTTTGCAAAATAAACTATTTGAATTTGAGTTTGAATTTACTTTCCACTTTCTCATTATCCAAGCCATTACTAATTACATTATTCTGAACCGTAATTGCCAATTTTTTTTCAGAGAATATAAGCCATTTTAGGACATAGTTTTAATTATTTTGGTATATCAACTAACCATGATTTTTTCATGAATTTTTTAAAGAATTGTCGGTTATGGCGTCGCTTGAGAATTTTAGACATTGTACTAATTGTGATGTGTGATTGTTTATAAAAAAGTGGTCTGTCTAGTCATCTGTCATCCATCTGTCAAATCAGTCGGCAGCAAATTTTTATAAATTTATCTTCATAGCAAAGGACGTCACACGAAGGCAAATGCAAGTTGCAGATTTTTCTAAAAATATTCATCATCATGAGGTTTTTTAGACCAAAAGTTAGAAAATACGGCTTATTAAACCTTAATCCTGAAATGGTTTTCAAATTAACACACCTTAACATAATTTAATCTAAGCGAATTACCTGTACGAGTACGTGGGATGAATGAATGAATGAATGAATGAATACACACTTTATTGTACACGGTCAAATAAAAAATTGAGTACAGAGTTTTGAACACACAATGTTGTACAAGGGCGGACTTATCACTTAAAGCGATTTCTTCCAGCCAACCTTTGGGTGGTGAAGAAAGTATTATTTTACGTAATGTGGAGGGGGATACCAATTTACAAAATACATAAATAAAAGAAGAATCAAAATCAAATGGGATGACCTATGGAAGGCCTCGGCAAATGCTGTGGATGTGGCTGCGTACTGGTCCAGCGGGTCTACCGCGTAATTTTCATTTTCATCAACATCAACTTGAGATTGAAATTTGACGTGCGTGCGACGACGCCCGCCTAACATGCCATCTCTTTTGCACGCGTTGAATTTCGCATGCATTTGCTTGAAGTTGATACAAATGAGAATTACGCGGTAGAGCCCCAGGATTTTGTAAAGGAACCATCGATACGAAAAGAAGAAGAAGAAGCGAATTACCAATGTAAAAGTTAACAAAGTTAAAATACGGAAACACTGTATCGGATAGCAGTTCCACAAATAGAACGAGAAATATCATCAATCATCATAAATGACCGGAAAAATAAATATAAAGCAATCGCCCTTTGTCCACAGATGCAATATTTTTGAATCTAGTTCAAATATTTCAAAAGTAAAGATAAGCCCTACCGTACTATGACATCACCAAAATGTTTCCACCTTTAAATGGGCGACGCTCGTCGCTCACACGTTTGGAATCAGTGCTCATCTGAACACAGTGATAGTTGGACGCCTTAAGTGCCTTAAAGTTAATCATTTTAACAACTTTAGTAGTCTGATCAGTTTGTTGACCGTAGGTAGACAGATTGCGCACTCATAAGTGTGCGCGCGTCGGCATTATGTTAACGCACACATTCAAAAACA
This sequence comes from Ypsolopha sequella, assembly GCA_934047225.1. NCBI lineage: Eukaryota > Metazoa > Arthropoda > Insecta > Lepidoptera > Ypsolophidae > Ypsolopha > Ypsolopha sequella. The sequence continues at coordinate 20,870,051 of OW203996.1, forward strand.
ACGCAATAGATTTTAGGTGCCAGGGCTCATCTAACCTTTTGAAATCTTTGATCTAGTTAACGTTTGTCCTCTATTTCTCAACCTGTGTTCTGTTATAATAAACGAAGGATAACTTGGAATTATTACAACAATTTATGAGCAAGATAATTGGTAATAAATAGTATAATAACAGGTAAACAATGTAAATAGAGATATCTAATAAACTACATGGTGCTCATTGTTGAGAGCCGTTTAGCACCTGGATTGTGTAAAACCCGCCTTTTTTAATTAATCGAAACAGAACACTTACATTCAAAATTTGCTCAATAGTTATTCAACAAAACCTTTTCACCTATTGTGTAAACTGTCATCGCAAAATTTCTATTGGTTTGTGTAAATTAGAATTTTACAATTTAAAACTTTAAAATTCTAATTTATAGAAACCAATGAAAACTTTTTTATTTAGCTTAATTAAATTTTAATGTTTTTTGGTTGAGGGATGATTGTGAGATGGCAAAATTAAATAAACTTCATCCCGTTTATATTTATGTTTAATTTTTGGATTAAATAGATTTAAAAAAAAACAAAATATTTACCGTCACCAAAAATTGTTTCTGTTTGCTTTGTGATACTCTTATGACTTTTTGTCTTTTAAATGATTATAAATACATAGAAAAACAGTTAAATGAGATTTTTTTGTGAGATATATTTCAGGCCATTCGGGCCCGGCATCAGTCACAATGACTTTTAAAATCTATACTAATAATAAAGTGGTAAAAAACTCGTGTCATTAAATATTTTGTGTTATTTATTACTTATTAGTAGATATCGGAATAGGTAGAGTTTTTAAGTAGATACGTAGATCATAACATGGATATTATGGATCATAACATGGAAACCGCCTATCCGTTTTGGGTTTGAGGAGTGCACACCGTAACCAAACATATATGATGAATTTTAAAATAAAATAAATAGAAAAAACAGTAACATAACGATCAGCACATTTTAGAAGAAGCATCAATCATAACAATACATCAATATATTAACCTAAATTAATAAAATAATTTTGTGTCCCAAATAACTACACATTGGTGTCCCAAATAACCCACGACAAACTTTCATTATAACTTTTCAAAGAATGAGGCTAGAGATTTAATACTCAGAGAGTATACGCAGTAAAATAGGTAATATTTCGTTGTGTAATTGATATTTACAACACTCACCGGTTCGTTCTGTTACCGAGAAATACCAGCAGTTTTGCTACCTAATTTTTGAACGAAAATTTAAACCTTTTGTTTCTGTACAATTTCAATTCTTAAGAGGATAGTTTCCGCAAAACCATAAGTTATTCTTCCTGGTTAGAAGATTCTACCAATACTACGTAAAAAGAAAAAAAAAATATTTCTTCCGGGAATATAATACACACTTATATCGAAACAGAGTCCTCAGAAGCCATTCCAATATTGATATATAAAATACCAAAGATGGCTCTAAAAAAAGTTTTCATGTCGAGGTTTAAGACTATTAGAGCAAAAACCCGTTTATATTATTTATGGATTAAATTCTGTATAAACTTTATTAAACTTTTAACAGGGCAGATATTTCATAGCACCATTGCTTTTTTTTAAATAATAAAATTTATGAAAAATGTTGTCATTTTGACTTTTTTCCAGGATTCGTCCCTCTCGCACTGCGGGTCTTTCCGCATGGAGTAACAGGGTAGTATGCAAGCGAAAACTTTCCTCTTAACCTACGAGTACAGTATAATAAAAGTGAAAGATCAGTTTTTTTGTGTATGGATTCGTAGTTTTACTCGACCCAAAGAAAAAAAATTCATACCCTTAGCTTAGAGTATACATTGCGTTTCTATACTGCAATGATATAATGTTAATTTATACATTTCATATTCTAAGTTCATACCGTTTATGGTTGTAGAATTACCTGCTCTTCAATTTTATATCCTCTCTTATCCCTGAACGTCCCAAATATCCCCCAATTACGGTATTTAATTTCGACATTATTAAATATAAAAAAATCCAGGCTTGTTAGAAAAGACTTTCGATTAAAGTATTTGCCTCTATGTTTATCACAGCTTATAAGAAATAGTCAACTGAGTAAAATAAAAACATATATAAACAAACTTGAAATTTTATGTATGTTGGTAGCCTCATTATGAGCGTTGTTAATTTTAACGCAGATTTTGTTCTTTTGTGTCTCAAGAGGTAACGAATCGATTGTATCGGCTCTGATAAATATCATACCATTGGCTCAGAATAACCTAGCAACCCAAAAAGAAGACACTGCATAGAACCAAAGCAAATTCTTTGAAGAATCAATGTAGCACAGATGTATTTTATAACAATAACAATAGTATATTGTTCACCGAGGGAAGAAAGGGGAAGATTACCAACGAGGGTGTAGTTTGAGGCCCGAGGCGAAGCCAAGGGCCTCAATACACACGGGTTGGGAATCGCACTTTCTCCCGAGTGATACATAGTGCTTTATACTACACCTGCGAGGAAAAAGTATAATTTTACTTTTAATCAAGATACCAGAAACCGACTGACTCGCGTGCGATTGTCACTTTTTATTTCCTTCTTATTTTTTATTATGTGCAGGAAAAGCAAGTGGCCAGTATCATTTTTCGAGTTTTATGTACGAGTTCGCAAAATAATACTGGCCACTTGGCCACTTGCTCATTCTTTATGTTATTAAAAAAAAAACAGCACGTTAACAATGGATTTGCATATACTTTTTCTGCCCGCTCAAGCACGTTAACAATGAATTTTCATACACTTTTGCCGCCCGCATATTTGTATGACAGTAATGACGTATTTTCTGCATCGTTTTCAACAAAGAAAGAAGGTACTTTCCGAGCAGGTGTAGTATAAAGTACTTTATTGCACAAACATACAAATATTGTGACACCAGCTAAAGTTTAGCAATGCAATGGGGAAGTTGTGAGAGTAGTGCCATAATATTTAAAATAATTAAATCACGAGATAAAATAGTACTTGAATAACGAAATAGATAACACAGCTAAGACTCACTATGATTTATGCGAGAAAAACTCGACGAATCGGTCAACGGCATACTCTAGCAACTTTTTTTATTACCCGTCCAGCACAATAAGTCTAATGGCAAAGACTTTATTTGCTTTTCATAGAGGCGACTATATGTTGGCTCTTTGGCCTCTTTTTCTTGGACGCGTAATACTAGTGATCACGCATCGAAACAACAAATTGGTGTGTTTTTAGCTAATACTGAAATATTTTGTAGGGAAAAAAATATTGAATTTAAGTGATATACCTTCATATTTCTATTGCTTATTTTATAAAAAAAAACAAGTTGATCTCTTAACCGCGTTCTTGAAGCGAACGTTTGAAAACCAAAAAAAAAGAGGGTGCAAAACATTTTTTTTTGACAAAAGTATAAATCTTAGTATATTGTTTATTAAGATCCCTAGAGAAAAGATTAATAAACCAAATATATTTTTTTCAATACAAGGAGAGTCCGAATTTCTTCGAATCCTAGATAGCCTGGAGTTGGTCATGCTCTAGGCTCAGGTACAGTCTTAAGAGTGACCTTCATCAGGCTTCGCGAGGTGCTCCGGCGCGTGCGACACCCTCACGAAGACTGAATAGTTTGATACGAGTATACTTGAATAGTTGATATAATTTGACTACATCCTGACAAATATCTAAGGTGATGCTATATCAATCAATATAAATAAAAGGCTTTGTCCTGAGTGACTGACTCACTGACTGACTAACAACGTAGAGACTTGATATTTTGAGGGTGTGTTTATAAAAGGTTAAAAACACACACTAAGGAGGTATTTTGAAAAATTCGCACCGCTAGAGGTTCAAAAAGGGGATCAAAGTTTTAGCAAAAGACCTCCATTTTGCCGACAGCGTTCACGCGAGATAATATAAACAATTTTATATTATTATAATAAATGTATTTCAGGATTTTCCGAATTTTTCAAAACTGTAAAAAGATGGAACCTTCATAGACCTCGGCACCCAATTTGATCTCATTTTTTTTTAGGCAAAGGCGACATTCTTGCGCTGCATCTGTACTTAACTCGGCCCCTTTTTCACATGTTGTTTTTGGTGGGATCACAATCACACAACCATTACAAAAAATTCAAGTAGTGTTCTGCAACTCAAGAAAGTGTGTGTAATCTTGTAATCGTGTTGTGTGTTAAAGACTGATATTATGGTACTTTTAATGAAAATTAAACAATTTTCTGCGCTTACGACACGAGTAAAATAAATTACTTGAAAACTACAAGTCGAAATTGATAAAGAAATAAATTCATGAATATAACTACTTGCACAATCCATCTAAGATTGTTGAGGTAAACAAAGGTTCGAGGATTGTGGGACCGCGGGTCCCATTTCCATACAAACGTAGAGGAGCCAGCACACAGACCACTAAGCCATTAGACGTCGTAAGGAGAGCAACACTTTTTCTCCAACACATCAGTGCAATGTCATTCCATACTATCTCATCTCTACTTCCTTGCTTTGTGTCCTCTCCGCAAAGATGTCAACTAAGTGCTATAGCAAGGCCGGCCAAACCCAGGCACGCGGGCCACGCTTTTGAATTTGCCCGTCAGCATTTCGGTCGCCCGGCTAACCGGCAAATTACTATCAGGAAAACCACTTCAAGCTCACATTAGATAAAAAGAAATATGTTATTTCATTTCATTCATAAATAAAGTAAATTAAAGCATATTTTGTCTTTTTTGTGTGTAAATTACCTAATGTATATGGTAGTAGTGGTGGCCCGGCTCACTGCTCATCTAGAAAATCTATTGGCCAGCCTTGTACTAGACCAAAAACTTCATCACATACAAAATAAGTGAAAAACCAGCCAAGTGCGAGTCGGACTCGCGCACGAAGGGTTCCGTATCATTATCTATAAAAATGGCAAAAAAACATGTCTGTTGTATGGGAGCCCCCTTAAATATTTATTTTATTCTGTTTTTTAGTATTTGTTGTTAAAACAGAAATACATCATCTGTGAAAATTTCAACTGTCTAACTATCACGGTTCATGAGATACAGCCTGGTGACAGACGGACAGACAGACGGACAGCGGAGTCTTAGTAATAGGGTCCCGTTGGTTACCCTTTGGGTACGGAACCCTAAAAAATAGGAAAAAAGAATGGCAAGTTCGACTTACCATTACCCAATTTTTTTTTCAAATTATATTCACTGAAGACGACGCTCGCAGTTCAAATAAAAATTGCCATTAGGCAGCCTGTCATGGTGGCGTCCGTACTTGAAAATTTTCAAAGATTTGGGTTGGCCTTGAATCGAGTATAAGTTTGTGAATTAAGGCCTACGATTTGTAAAGTTACCCCGCTTTGTCGTAGTTTGGACGCTCAATGCGTGAGGGTTCGTTTTCTCTGATTTCTGGGCGTCCTAACCATACAAGTATCTATTGTTACCATAACAAAAGCTTGTGCGAATGGCAAGGTACAGTTTCTCTGACCAAGCAGCACGCAAAATTACCATACCTATTGCATGAACAGTCACTGATCCTCATATTAAAGAATGGATTCGTCCAAAAGTTTCTCTCTTATGTTTGTTTCGTTTTTAGAGTTCCGTACCCAAAGGGTAACCAACGGGACCCTATTACTAAGACTCCGCTGTCTGTCTGTCACCAGGCTGTATCGCATGAACCGTGATAGTTAGACAGTTGAAATTTTCACAGGTGATCTATTTCTGTTGCCGCTACAACAACAAATATTAAAAAAACAGAATAAAATGATTATTTAAGGGGGCTCCCATACAACAAACGTGATTTATTTGCCGTTTTTATTGATAATGGTACGGAACCCTTCGCGCGCGAGTCAAACTCGCACATGGCCGGTTTTTTCACGTACGTTATTATGCCGATGTTTTCCGGAACTGTGTACAGAGCCTCCTTTTTTCGAAATGAGTTTAAGAATTTGCATAATTTTCACTAACATTATTTCAGCGAGTGGCACAAGCAAATCTACGGCGGAAACGGTGGTTTTACCGTACATACCGGTTTCAGCTAGTCCAGCATAGCAAACCATATCGAGCTCGATAGCTCGTGATACATTGCTCTCTCTCACTCTGTTGATCTACCTCGAGAGGGATAACAATTATAAGTTAAATTTGTGTACACAGGCGAGCCTAATACTATTTAGTATTATCTACCAGCTAACCTTTGGCAATGGGGAAGTTGTTAGACATGTTGTATCGACCCAGATCGATTAAGGCGATATGTAAAAGTTTTAGCGTCTCTGTTACTCCATATGCGAAAAAACCCTCAGTGCGAGAGGGACGGATTCGTGGAAAAGTAGCAAAAAGTCGGTTTTTCATTAATATAAAATGTACTAAAGTTGCTATCAAAATTTCGTTTAACCAGGTCTTAGATATTGTTAAAACCCATCTAATAAAATATAATTGCAGACCATATGTCATTTTAAATTGTCAAACCAGCGGGTCTACCGCGTAATTCTGATTTTCATCAACATCAACTTGAGATTGAAATTTGACGTGCGTGCAAAAAAGATGGCATGTTAGGCGGGCGTCGTCGCACGCACGTCAAATTTCAATCTCAAGTTGATGTTGATGAAAATCAGAATTACGCGGTAGAATTGGTTGAATACCCGCAGGAGAATTGGTGTCGAAAAAGACCCCATTTCAATAAATATTTCTATCGAGCCGAATTTCTCCAATCGCGTTTCTGTTCTAACTGATCCCTAGAAATATATTTCAAAAATAATATACTATTTTATCAAAATAATACATTATTTACAGAAGTAGATATGCAAGTTCTAAAAGTGACGATTTTTTCCCGTAGCGCCTTAACTAACTGTTACAATACGTTTTATACGTGTGTCCTGCCTATCCTTACTTATGGTGCCGGGGAACATAAACGCCAACCAAAGCTTACATCCAAAAAATAAAAGTGGCGCAGAGGGCTATGGAGCGAGCCATGCTGCATTTCTTTGGTGGATAGTGTACCGAGCGCCGAGATTCGACAACGAACTATAGTCGATAAACGAATCGTGAGACTTAAGACTGTACCTGAGCCTAGAGCATGACCAACTCCAGGCTATCTAGGATTCGTTTGAAGAAATTCGGACTCTCCTTGTTTTGAAAAAAATATATTTGGTTTATTAATCTTTTCTCTAGGAATCTTACGTATAAACAATGTACTACGATTTATACTTTTGTCAAAAAAAAATGTTTTGCACCCTCTTTTTTTTGGTTTTCAAACATTCGCTTCAAGAACGCGGTTAAGAGATCAACTTGTTTTATTTTTTCATAAAATATAATATAATAAATAAAATGTCTTTATTCCAGCCAGATTTAAACTTAATAACAGCAATTAAAATAGGTAATAGAAATATGAAGGTATATCACCTAAATTCAATATTTTATTCCCTACAAAATATTTCAGTATTAGCTAAAAACACATCAATTTGTTGTTTAGCTGCGTGATCACTAGTATTACGTGTCCAAGAAAAAAGAGGCCAATAAGCCAACATATAATCGCCTCTATGAAAAGCAAATAAAGTCTTTGCCATTAGACTTATTGTGCTGGACGGGTAATAAAAAAAGTTGCTAGAGTATGCCATCTTCTTAAGTGCAGATGGGCGGATCATCTGGCTAGACGGGAAGACGGACGGTGGACCAGCGGGCCTATTGTGTATCTCTAGTTGCCTTCTGGACTGGGTGTCTATCATCAAAAACATAGATATACTATCGAATTCCGATGTCCTAAGGATATTTTCGCACTTGAAGTGGCGACACAGATTGTTAATAGTTCAATACCCACTAAAGGCAATTTTGAAATTTCGGTTTTTAGCTATGTTTTTGATGATAGGCACCTCGTGCAGTTGGCAACTAAAGATACAGAATAGGGGGGCAGGGCAGTTACAGAGTGGCAGCCGAGGCCAGGAAAGCGGTTAGTGGGTAGACCGATGACACGATGGCGAGACGATATCGTCAGGGCTGTTGGTGGGTAATGGATGAGGCTGGCGAGAGACCGACAAAAATAGCATGAAGAAAAAGAGGCCTATGCCCAACAGTGGGTGGATGTGGGCTGAATGATGATGATGATTTATATCAAATCCCTGATCCCCGGTCCGGAATGCACCAAAGAGTTTTTCGGAATTTGTGCATAGTATTCGTTCTTACTTACCACTTGCTGAACGGTGAAGGAAAACTTCGTAAGGAAACCTGCATGCCCTAAAAATTCCCAAAGTACGGCGATAGGGCTCACCACCCATCACGTTGGAACGTAATAACCGTCGGTGAAACGTGGGTGTACCGAGTGTGGACTGTGACTTGTCTACCTCGGGGATTCATGTCGTGCCGATATACTTATATTGATTTATTATATTTATAAAAAAAAACAAAGTTCAGCTAGCGTGTTTATCTTTTCTTTTGTGTGCAACGTTGTATCGGGTGTATTAATAACGTTGTATCGGGTGTATTAATAACGTTGTGCCGGGTGTATTAATAACATTGTATCGGGTGTATTAATAACATTGTATCAGGTGTGTTAATAACGTGGTATAGGGTGTATTAATAACGTTGTATCGGGTGTATTAATAACGGTGCATCGGGTGTGTTAATAACGTGGTATCGGGTGTGTTAATAACGTTGTATCAGGTGTATTAATAACGTTGTATCGGGTGTATTAATAACGATGTATCAGATGCTTTACTGATTATACTGAACCAATTCAATAGACCATGAACTTACCCATTTATAAAATGACGAGTAGGTATTAAAATTTTCTATGGGGCAGTGATTTTTTTTCGCGTTGTTTCCAGAGTTTTCCTTTGGGAATGGTTCAGTATAATCAGTTGAGCATGTGGTTTAATTTTTTGAGCATTTTTATACCGTGTTTATTATTTTTTTAAATCATAAGTATATTTCGTACTTGGTAGTTATTGTATCAATCATATAACAAAATATGATGTTACTGCGAAATACATATTTTGGCAGTCTTGTTTTTAGAAGGGTTTGTTATGCTAATTCAAGCTCTAGAAAGGCATAGCAAATGTAACAAGTCTGACGCATGAACATCGAAATTATAATCTTGAAAAAAAGCAAGTTACGTAGTAATAACCGTAAAACGACGTAGTTAGTTCGAGAATAACGGACTGATAACGTTTATATATATACGGAATCCAAAACCGTTTTCACACATACATAATACGCTCCTGGGCCCGTAGCATAGTGTTTAATCGCGCGCGACGCCACTAGTTGAATCACAAGTGCAAGGAGCGCGACGTACTGTCGCAAAAATATCATGTCATACTCCTCGCACTTGTGATTCAACTATGTTGCGTCGCGCGCGATTAAACATTATGCTACGAGCACATTAAAAACAAAGACAGTAGTGAAATTACTTGGAAGCGCTCCGATTCGAGCTCACATACACAGACGTGTGCTCTACACGCCGTCTAAGCAGAGTTCAAGCGTCAGTCGCTGGGGTCGCGGCGCAGCGCCACAGTGCGCTTGCCGGTACGCGCAGATGTAAGCACCGCTCCAAGGCGATAGGGCGCGACAGGTTATGAACTCTTAAGAGCCGTTTAACAGATGGATTGTAAAAAAAACGCAGGAACAAATAAAAGCCATACGATGACGATGACAAGTCTTATCGTATCTCGAAAAACCCAAGTTATAATATGAGTGAGCGACAGCCCTAACGCTTCGGTGGCGCGTAGGTATTTAACTCGGGAATGCGGTTTAAAGTCCCTACTGTCTTTGTTTATACTATGCTACGAGTGCTGCAATGCACATAAAAAAAAGTTCACGTCGTATATCCCCCCATTGATTGTTTAAATTTAAATACTTATTAAATTAATGCGATAATCCATAAAAAACCAGTCAAGTGCGAGTAGGACTCGCACCGTCAGGGTTTCCGTACATTCAAATAAGTAAATAGATTTAATTAATTGGACAAAAATTACAATTACCAACAAAATTTATTAAACAAACTGCAAAATTAAGTTGGTTGAGTATTCAAGTACGTAATCCTAAAACTGCATTATAAATCGGCATTTTTATTATTTGTTCTCAACATATTATGGTTAATAATATACAGAAATTACAAATTTTTAACTAAGTACTTAAGCTTTTGAAATCGTAACAAAAATGTCAACCTTGACGACGGATTTTTCAAGATAAAAAAGTATAAAAAATATATTTCTACTCCACTGATGAGCTCTAGATAACGCCACATTAAATAGCAGGGTTAAAAAAAATGTTTTTTTTATATATGGGACACCCTCTAAAAAATAATTTAATTGAATATCAAATTCAAGGAACCCTAAAAACAAGCAAACATCAACAGCATCAAAGTCTCTCTTCAAAGACCGAAGGGCGAAATTCGTGCGCCAACTTTTCCCACTACGCCGTTTTTTTGCTCAAAATTTTTGCCGAAATGTGTAGTTACACAAAAAGTGACAATCAAGCTAATTCATAGACGGAAACTTAACCAAATCTTGTTGTCTCATTCGGAAACAATCGATTGTCGATTGTCGACAGTCGACAGGTGACAATCCTTTTTTTTTTGTAGATTTGTATTTGGTCACTGTCAAGCTAAATTACAAAGATGATGGTTTAGAATAATCAGCTACAATCTGAGGTCATCTGAAAATCTTCGCTTAGCAGTGCCAGTTCACAGAATGTGTTTTTATGGGAACTCCTGGACAGTTGAAGCTGTAAATCTGTGGAATGCCCTTCCTCTCACAATAAGACGAGCTCCATCATTACTGTCATTTAAAACATTAGTCAAACAGCATTATCTTTCTCTTTGATCTTAAAGTTGTATGTATTTCTATTTGTTTTCTACATTAATACATATTTATTTATATAAAGTATATAATTTGTGTATATGTATCATTTATATAGATAGATAAAAGATAAAAACTTTATTCAAAGCCACAAAAAACACAAAAAGTACACTTTTAGAGCTTAACAAATAACAAATACATTATAATCCTTAAAATAAATACATATTTATTTATATAAAGTATATAATTTGTGTATATGTATAATTTATATAGATAGATAGATAGATAAAAGATAAAAACTTTATTCAAAGCCACAAAAAACACAAAAAGTACACTTTTAGACCAAATACAAATAACAAATACATTATAATCCTTAAAATAATGATAATCTTTGACATAGAGGCTGAAAGGGCGCTGGCTCAGCATACGCCACAGAAAAATCTGTGACACTGATATTCTGCCATATACGGAATTTTTATAATTTATGTACCTATATATGTATATAGTTTATTTAATTTATCAACATGTTTTAAAGTGTGTAATTTATTCTGTGCACAGCTTACATACATTTCTTTTTAGGAGTTCTTCCACCCAAAGGTTGTCTGGAAGAGATCGCTTTTAATGATAAGACCGCCAATTGTACCCTACTACTTATTATAAAACTGTTTTCTTATTTCTGTTTTTTGTGTGCCATACTGTGCCATCCATCTTTTCCTACATTCAAAAAACATTGTAAAGAGTGGTTAGTAAACTTACAAATAAAATTGTAAATAAAAAGATAAGGAAAATGGTGTCAGTATGTACATTGTAAATAACATAATATATTAATATATATTTTAAATCTATTAATAATGCATTTAAGTTTATATAATATTCATATATAAGTATATAGATAATTATACATATAATACTCTTAATATCATTAAATGATACGTTAATTTAGCTGCAAAACTATAGAAGTTCCAAGTTCCTAAAAATGGCTATTGTTTTTCATGTGTTGTTGTGTTAATTTTTGTTTATTGTTTGAAGTATCCTTATGGATGAACAGGCAGTGAGAGAATAACAGCGTCCCTTTGCTTCTGGCTTAAGGGACAAAAGCTGAGTCACCGACCTTTTCAACAGAACCTGTCTAATCCTAAATAGTCTTTAAGTATTATGTGTTTTGTGTTGTGTTCTGTTGAATAAAAATCTTTTTTTTTTATTTTTTTTTTTTAAGAATATTGTATCGTAGAAACCCGTATACATAAGTATATTATAATTTAAAATTAGGGTATGGGAAGTTTATGCCAAGTGCCAAAGCATGCTGATTGAAAAACCGTTTCGAGATAATACATTTTTGGGCCATATTTGTTTCTGTAGCAAACTTAAGATCGTAGATATTTTTAGAATTTGCTGAACAGAATAATTTGGCAAGTATGTCATGTCTCCGGATTTCCGCGTTGAGCCGTTCTTCTGCAAAATTAAGTTGCTTGACGCAACCCTAAAACTACATCATAAAACGGCATTTTCAGTATTTGTTGTTTAAATACAACATATGGTACATAATATACAGAAATTACAAATTCCTAACTACTTTGGTGTTTAAGATAGACCCCTAATAAAAATGATCTAAAAATTACAACTTTGATAGCCTCCAATTTCCTTATTTTTGAAGACAAAAATAAAGACATTTCGTACTGTACTCAATCAGCTCTAGAGTCTAGACAATGAAATGCTAGGGAAAGAAAAAACTTTTTTTTCGGCTCCATTTTCATGTATGACGCCTCCCGTGACAAATAATTGACTTATATTTCATTTTACCTAAATTTTAATATTCGATTTTGGATCAACATTCGCACAACATATCAAAATAGCAGGTCATTCCATTTAAGAGCTAGAGACCTGTGACATATAGATGGTCAGACTGACAGAAAGACGGACAGCAGGGCTCCGTTTTGCCCTTTGGGTACGGAACCCTAAAAATGAACCATTATGTTACTGTTAATGTATATTTTTATAATTTAAAAGTGCCAATTTTCTTCAAAATTAAATATAAAAATGTTTTCAATAATTGGATTTGCTTTCTAGCTAATAGAGCCGATTCTGAAGGCTTTAATTTTAGTTTTAGTGCTGTCAAAACTTGAATTTTTCCAAAGTAATTTAGCTTCTTTTCCCAACGCTTAAGGACTATTTTGCTATAAAGAAATTTTCGTTTTGACATCAAAAGCCTTCAGAATCGGCTTCATTATCAGAGTAAAAATCTAAAGAAAAGGACGAATTCATCAAACGTAACAGCGGTAACAGTGTATTTCTATTGCTATGTTTTTTTCGTTAGTCAAAGGGTTAAATAAAAAGCGGATCTGATGAACATTTATACAAGGTGAATTTGTGAACATCGTCCAAATTCACACTTGTGCCTTGGTAAGTGTTCAGCATCATTAACCAATAACGATTTTTGTAAAATTTATAAAATGAAATTTCGACACCCCATAGTGATTCATTCAGGACTGGGAGTGAATTACTTTGGGAAGTCGAAATTTCATTATACGAATTTCACAAAAATTGTTATCGATTCATGATGCTGATCACTTACCAAGCCTCCAGTATGAATTTGGACGATGATCAAAAAGTCACCTTGTATATACAGTATTTTTACAAAATAGAATTACATTGTTTGTTTTGACGTGTTTTGAAACTTTGTAAAGCAAAACACGTGCTTTGTATGTGTTAGTATCAACAAACACAATAGCGATTTGATACAAAAAAACTGGTTATTGACTTTTAAGTATAGGATAAAATAAATTTACACGCCATCGTGACAATATCGGAAAAAATATTTAAGGACGTAAAATCACATATTTATTATAATAAACGAACTGCAACAAATAACAGGTTGAATGATGGAATGAGTCAGACTCGGCGAGACTGCGCGCGCGACGTGAATTCGATATTTATGGTACAAACCATACATACATACACTCACGCCTGTCTCCTATAGGGGTAGGCAGAGACTCCAGATTTCCATCTGCTAGGTACCATCCAGACACACCTCTTTCGCCTCTTCCACATCCATCAATCTAGTCATACATGCTTCTATACCGGGTACTTTTGGCATTGCCCTTCCGCAGTATATCACCAATTTGGTCAAGCTGGCAGCGTTCGGAGTCCGAACATGCGAGTTTTTCGGCCGAGCACAACACCTCGGCTACCAGAGTCATATCTGATGACATTCTAGGGAGGCCGAAGGCCGACTCCGGAGGACGATGCAGCATACGTCCTTCTAGAGCGGCCTGGCCGGCCTGTACCTTCCACTTGCGCACCAGAAATTTCTTTCGTCACTCTACTTTCATTATCTCCTCTATATTTTCAAACCACCGAAACATTCCGTGTTCTATTCTAGTCACTACATTTTCTCTCAGACCGCAACGCCTAAAATATCTGGAGTATAAGTACCTATATTTATGTATGATACTGTGTCAAATGCAAATACTTTATTTTGTACAATAGGTAGGTAATATTAAAAAGCAATGGAATAGGCTAAAACATAAATATATAACGGGGAAATACTTTAAAAAAAATAAGGTTAGGCTCACTTAAATTTATTAAATAAAATCATATTCTTAAATTAATGAAAAATATAGGAATTGAATTTATATATTATATATACATAATGCAATAAATACAACAAAGTTGATGGGTACATAAGCTGTAAATACCTCACTCCACCCATTGGATTAGTCTTGCTAAGAAGGACAAGAAACTTAGCAATAACGTATCAGGACGTGTATTGCTGAAGAGGTGCCCCCATAGGTGTATTTGAGTCCCGACGTGAACTTAGGGGTTGAAGCCTTCCGCCGCACTTTTCAGGAGATGTAGGTTTCATCCTTTAAGGGCATACGTCCACGTGTCATAATGTCCATTTTCAAAAAGTCTATATGTTATAACGCCACAATGTCCGGTAGTCCAAGTGGCACAAGAAAGCCGATTCTGAAGGCTTTAAATTTAGTTTTATTGCTGTCAAAACTTAATTTTCTTCATTGCAAAACAGTTCATCAGTGTTACGAATAGAAGCTAAATTACTTTGGAAAAATTTAAGTTTTGACAGCACTAAAACGAAAATTTAAAGCCTTCAGAATCGGCTTTATTTTCCATTAAGTCGAAATGTTAAATGCTTCTAGTATGCATGTAATCAATACATATAATGAAACGGTAGAACCCGGTGTGTCTGTACATTAAAGAAGAGTAATAAAAATAGAAAGGGGGTAACTAAAAAAGATAGGCGCGTAGCAGTACGATTCGTACTTATGATAATATTAAAATTGTTTATTTTTGCAGGATTAATTGACTATATATAAAGTTACAAAACGGTAACTGACTCACTCACTCATTGACATGGTAGTTTAGTTGGAAGGAGTCGTTTGGGGTGGTAGTGATGTATGTATGGAATGTTGGGTGTCTAATACTGAGTGGGGAAAAAATCAGACATTTGACATTTTTTGACATTTGACATGGGTTTTTGACGTTTCAGTGAGGCGGGTCGTTGTATGGGATTTTGTATGGGAGTTTTGCAAGTGAGTAGGCGAGCCCGAAGGGCGAGCCTACGAACGAGCACGAACGAGCCCGCGAGCGCGAAGCGCGAGAGGGCGATGTTCGTAGTGATGTACCTGGGTACTAGGGATGGGAAAAATTGACATTTTTGACATTATTGACAGAATGAGCCTACGAACGAGCACGAAAGAGCATGCGAGCGCGAAGCGCGAGCGGGCGATGTTCGTAGTGATGTACCTGGGTACTAGGGATGGGAAAAATTGACATTTTTGACATTATTGACAGAACGAGCCCGCGAGCGCGAAGCGCGAGCGGGCGAAGTTCGTCGGAACAAGCTCGCGAGCGCGAAGCGCGAGCGTGCGCAGTTCCTAGGGATGTCCCCGGTCACTAGGGATGGGATTTTTTTTTTTCTAAAATTTACTACAAAAAAATTTTGATTTGGCCATATCTTCGGAACGGAAGGTGGTACATCCCTAGGGGTCAGACCATAGGGTAACAAAAAAGTTTTTTTTTTTTCAAATGTCAAAACTTTAACGGCCCGTATCTCCGAGACGGCTTGAGTTAGACCCATGTTGATGGGTGTCTAAGAAAAGGTCTCGCCGAGATCTAGCCCCCCCCGGTGTCAAAACTTTAACGGTCCGTATCTCCCAAACGGCTGGAGCTAGACCCATGTTCATGGTACTCTAAGAAAAGGGCTCGGCGAGATCTTTCTGGAAATAAAATTAAAAAAAATAAAAGTCGAAAAAAAAAAATTTTTACGAAAAATTTTGGTCGGCCATATCTCCCGAACCGTAAGTCCTAGCGAGTTGCGGTTTCGACTTTAGTGATCGGTTCGCCGAGCGCTACCCGACCGCATAAAAAAATTTGACATTTGACAGAATTTGACATTTTTTTTGACAGGTCCAAAAAAGTGCTCCGATTCGCTTGAAACTCGGTATCCAGGAGTAAATGGGGTCGCTGATTACGAATCCAGTGTCAAATTTGACACTTTTTGACAACCGACAGGGATTTTAACACTTTTTCGAAAAAAAAATGGATTGGACATTTTTTCGGATCTAATGGCGAGGCCGAAGGCCGAGCCCACAAGTGTCTTTGCAGCGAGGCCGAAAAACGAGCATGTGAGGACGGAGAACGCGCCAGTGAGGCCGAAGGCCGAGCTGGCAGCGTTCGGAGTCCGAACATGCTCGTTTTTCGGCCGAGCACGACACCGCGGCTACCAGAGTCATATCTGATGTCATCCTAGGGAGGCCGAAGGCCGACCCTGGAGGACGATTCCGGAGGAATCGTCCGGAGGCCAAACAGTACCAAGCGGCGAGGCCGGAGGCCGAGCCTGTGAGGCCGAAGGCCGAACCGAGTATAAGCGAGGCCGATGAACGAACATACGAGGCCGAAGGCCGAGTATGTGAGTTCATGAGGCCGAGTTCACATAACCCCGGGGGCATTACAATACTGTTTCACTTGGACATGTCTCCCAAACGTTTGAGATTGGGCTTAGCGGGATTCGACTACGTTGAATTGGTTCAAGCACATTTCGACCGTTGACAGTTTGGACACTTGACAGCTGTCAGAGGAAACATTTCGCGTAAAGGATCCCGGCGAGGCCGAAGGCCGAGCCTATAAGTGTCTTTATAGCGAGGCCGAAAAACGAGCATGGGAGGACGGAGAACGCGCCAGTGAGGCCGAAGGCCGAGCTGGCAGCGTTCGGAGTCCGAACATGCGAGTTTTTCGGCCGAGCACGACACCGCGGCTACCAGAGTCATATCTGATGTCATCCTAGGGAGGCCGAAGGCCGACCCCGGAGGACGATTCCGGAGGAATCGTCCGGAGGCCAAACAGTACCAAGCGGCGAGGCCGGAGGCCGAGCCTGTGAGGCCGAAGGCCGAACCGAGTATAAGCGAGGCCGATGAACGAACATACGAGGCCGAAGGCCGAGTATGTGAGTTCATGAGGCCGAGTTCACTTTACCCCGAGAGCATTACAAGACTGTTTCTTTTGGACGTATCTTCCAAACGTTTGAGCTTGGGCTTAGCGGGATTCGACTCCGTTGAAAGTTGGTTCCAGCACATTTCGACCGTGTATATTTTGGACCTTTGACAACTGTCAGAGTACACAATAGCAAAATATTAGTCCACTTCAATTGAATCAAAGTTACCACACGTATTTCAACGCGCTATTACGGTTACGACGATGACAATTTTGAAAACTGATCATGACCGATGACTATATTCCCACCCGATCATGACCGATAACATTTCGTGATACAATTGACTTCTGCCCATTACTTGAATGTCGTCTGATAATTTGTTTCAACTCAATTTCAAACGTGTTTTTAACTCGATACCTTGTCCTGTCACGTTAACGAAAAAGTTACAACAACAACTAAATGCAACAACAAACAACAATAACGAAGTACAACTTGGAACAATTACAACTCACGCGGGCTGCCTGCAGCCCGCGCACCACGCAAAACACTAGTTAAGTATATATATTTAAAGATTATATTAAAAACTTAGAAAATTTAGGATGTTGCTGTAGGTATTATTTAGGTATTTGCAATTATTTAATTTAAAAGGGCCATTACAAACTTAGAATTAAAAGTTTAGATTTTATCTGACATAAAATAAGCGTATTTTGTTGTTATTCATTTATTAGAAAGATTGCATACATGGAAATTAGGAAAACTGAAAATTGTGAAATACTCTTTCAATATAGTATTAGAGGGACCTGAGTATGTTTACATCAAATGGTATTATTTATCTTGACCTAAAATAGAAATATTAGAAATTTATTTAGTATGCTTTTCGGTTTAATTAAGTTTCTTTTCATATTATGAGAAATACAAAATTAGAATTCAAAAGTTGGCAGCTACCTTATCATAATAACATACCCGATCAACATTCAAAAGATTAGAAAAATTCGTACCCGTAATTTTAAGAAAACATAATTTCTATGATCATGGCATACAAACAAAGGTGCGGGGTTTTTTTTTGAATTCTAATTTTGTATTTCTCATAATATGAAAAGAAACTTAATTAAACCGAAAAGCATACTAAATAAATTTCTAATATTTCTATTTTAGGTCAAGATAAATAATACCATTTGATGTAAACATACTCAGGTCCCTCTAATACTATATTGAAAGACTATTTCACAATTTTCAGTTTACCTATGTTCCATGTATGCTATTTATCTAATAAATGAATAATAACAAGATACGCATGTCTTATGTCAAATACAATCCAAACTTTTAATTCTAATTTTGTAATGACACTTTAGATTCAATAATTGCAAATACCTAATTAATACCTAAAGCAACGTTCTAAGATTTCTAACTTTTTTAACAAAGCTTCAAATATGCATAACCTATCCACTGTCCGAAAACTAAGGATTTTAATAATACCATAAGTTACGTCGAAATTAAAACGTCCGGCTATCGGTCTAAGAGTAATAGAACACAAATCAGCGATTTTTATAATTCTTTTCTGTCTGTCTGTCTGTTTGTTCGCGCACATCTCCGAAACTACTGAACGGATTTTCATGTAATATTCACAGGTGGACAGAACTTAATTAGGATTAGAATATAAGCTTCGTTTCATTAAAATCGGTGGTCGGAAAAGAAAGTTATTGTCATTTAAATATTTTTGGAATTTACTTTTGTACTGTTAGAAGTTACATAGCAAATAAGCAAATAATAAATTCTAAGAAAACAAGAAAACTTTGGTAAGAATTATGTAGTGTATGCAATTTTAGTACATAAAAAAAATCAACAGGTGCCGCTGTTTATTATAATAATAATGTAAATAAATATTGGTCAGAGTGTCGATAAGGGGGCGCGATACTTCCCTTGAAAATTATTCGCTTTTCGGCGCCGCCGCCTAAATATTTATTAATTATGTCGTTTAATAGTGTCATCTATTTTGGTAAATAAAAAGTTCTAATGCGAAATTAGTTGCAGCAATTGTATAACAGATGGTGATACCTCCTTTGATGAAACGGGCTAGGTACTATAATAACTGAAAATTGTAAAGCTAAGTATATTAAACAAACTGTAAAAGAAAAGAGCTGTGTCTGTCTGTACAATGATGATGCTCCAAAAAAAAAAATTGCGGTGCAGGATACATTTACAAAAAATTAAAAATAAACTGAATTTGTTTCGGTATTTCATGCATCCACTGTACGATCCTCAGCAGTGAGACATACATGGATTACAAAGAAAGAAGGAAGGGAGATCACTGTTCGATAACTTAGTATCCAACTTAAAAACTGGGATACATTTTATTGCGGGATACACTGTGGCCGCATTATCTTCTTCCACGCAGGCAACAGCTAGTTATGAATAAATAATAAATATGTTCATAATCCCCGCTAGAACTCGATTAAGGCTCGAGCGGCGGCGCTACTCTAACAAAAAGTAAAATTTCAAGTTTAGTAATCTTTAGTAGACGCAGAACATTAATTGGTGACGAAACTCTGCTTTTTATTTTGCATTAAAAATAAAAAGCTTCTGACTTTTTATAAGGTCGGGGAAACACAGGTTACAAATTCTGCAATGTGTTTTATTTAAACAATAAACTGCATAAACAGTACAATAAACATCGTGTCAAACGGAATATGAGATTGACTTTGAAATTCACCTTTGCCATAAATTGGGATTTATGCTCTTAACAAAAATGACACGTATAAAAGCAAAGATATTTTAATGAATAACACTTAGTCCAAAAAGAATAAGAGTATACTGGATTTGGTAGATACAAAGTGGCGTGCATAGAGCTTTTTTCCGGAAAAGCAATCAAAAGGTCAAGTTTGACAATAAAAAAAATATGAAAAAATTTAAATAACACTTTGAAAAAAAAAGTTTGTATGACGCCAGGGTAGACACGTCTACCCTAGAGTGAACATTTTCATATCAACTTTTTTTTCAAAATGTTATTTAAACGTTTTCATTTTTTTTTTTACTTGACCTTCTGATTGCTTTTCCGGAAAAAAGTTCTAGGCACGCCACTGCCATGCATAGGGCATGCAGGTTTCCTTACGATGTTATCGTACGTGATACGTGATAATTACTCTATTAAGATAACCCTGTGGATATAGTAGGCAATTTTGACTACATGCATTGCGTACTTTGTCATGCAATACATGCATTTATACATAACACAACGAAAACAGCAATAACATTCGTACAGGGATTATAAAGTAGCAAGACTAAAATTATCACTGTTGTTAGCTCCTGTTAGCCACAGCGTCATATTTACAGACAGTGAACAACGAAATTATCACTGTTGTTAGCTCCTGTCCTGTTAGCCACAGCGTCATATTTACATACAGTGAACAACAACATTGTCACTTTTGTTAGCTCCTGTTAGCCACATAGTCATATTTACAGACAGTGAACAATGAAATTATCACTTTCGTTAGCTCCTGTCCTGTTAGCCACAGCGTCATATTTATATACAGTGAACAACAACATTGTCACTTTTGTTAGCTCCTGTTAGCCACATCGTCGTATTTACATACAGTCAAAATTTTCACTGTTTTTAGCATAGAATAATTAAAGACCTTATATTATTCTAAGGTTTTTAGTTAACTCCTGTTCAGCGTCATCCAAAATCTGTTCAGTGGTTCTCTAGTCTAATTAAAAGCGAACATGCACACATCGCGACATCCGTTACAATTTTTATGTTACGAGGTGATAGGGTATTGACCACAGAATAGACTAATATGGAGCCATTGACAGATAATTTAACCTGTATTTAATTTTCTGAACAGAACCGGATTTGCATTAAGAGTTCTAGATCCATCTTATAGATATACTAGCGGACGACCCGCAGCGTTGCTTTGCTTTCGTGCATTCTGAATTACCCGAAATTCCTTCTTAGCGGTTGCCTACAGTTAGCGCGCGAGTTGAATGCAGACTTGCGTTATAAAATTCGTGTAGTGCGCTGCATTCAACTGGCTAGCGTGCTAACTGTATATCATCCAAGAAATCTACAGTTCAAATTTCAAGCTCCTACTCCTAGAGTACAAAGGAAATAACCCCTCGGCCACAGCTTCAGGCTAAGAGAGGCGCGCCCAGCGGTTCTTCTTGCGACGGCGCCGGCGCGGCGGAGAGAATAAATGTATGGAGTTGCATAAAGCAGGCCATCTCGAGCATCTTTGTCCGGCTTCGAGTGACTTGCGCTCTCGCGACGGTGGTGTGCGGGTAGGCGGGGAGCCGCGCCAGTGATCGAGCGCACAGGACGAACCCAGTGTCGAGCGCTTTGAGCGCGCTATACATGAAGGCGCCGACAGGTGTCGTGGCAGGGCAAAGCCCGTCGCAAAAACCGCCTGGAAGCGCAGCAAGAAGCGCCGCCAGAAGCCTGAAGCTGTGGCCCTGGCATAACACCTGGGGTAACCAGCAGCGGATAGTAAAATTCCATTGAAGATACATTTATTGTACAACTAAATGGTCACTTGAATGTATCTTATTTACCTTTTAACTTGTTATTAAATAATCGAACGCAGTTTTATTTAAAAAAAAAACTCTTTTGAGTAAAATTTTTAAGATATTTGATATTTTGCTAGCTTATTAGTTTTTAAAAAAATATATAAAACCAACTTTTTTCCCTTTTGTCCTGAATTCGCCCCTCTCGCACTGCGTGATTTTTCGCTTGGAGTGACAGTGACAAAAATAAAATTCGCATAGCCTCTTAACATACAAATGAGACGAAAAATCTTTTTGTATTGCATCAAACTCTGAAATTAAATATAATATGATATTGAAATAAAACCTATTTATTTATGTAATAAATACATTATTTATGTATTAAATACACTTTTTTTCATGATATTAGTTACAAACAAATAAATGTATACAAAGGAAAAAAATTAGAAAAAAAGCCTATACTTTAATTGAATAAAAAGATAAAAATTACACGACAGGAGAAAATTACGTCATGAAGGAAAAAGAAATATAAAAGAAGTATAACTTTGTCTACCTGTCCCATATAGTCCATCTGCTTTTACAGTCATTTCATTTTTTAATTATTTAACGTTAATTCTAGAGAAATCATAACATAAATTAGAAAATTATATCTACTAACTACTATTATGATAAAGATCACTATCATAACCCCATGCTTTATTATCGTCTAAGTAATCATTTATTTTATAATATGTCTTCTTCAATAGGTCCTGCTTAATAAACAGTTTCAAATTATTCTCTGACAAAGTTAAGGAAACCTTCCTCCTTTGGAGGTTTATTGTAAAATCCTATACCATTCCTATGAAAGAGGTACCAACCTTGGCGAGTCTGATTTTTGGAAAAGCCTGTTTTGTTTATGTTTATTTCTGGTTTATTTACAGTCTTGCTCGCCAAGCCATGGGAAAGATTCAACATTTTTTCTGAGATATCTAAGAACGTGGTTAGTAAATTCACAAGGAACCGTTAACATATTAATTTCTTTGACTTTTTCTCTTAATGAATCCTGGTGCTTCATATTATAAATAGTCCAAATTGTCTCTTCTGCAAAACAAAGACTGCATCTGTATCCGCGGCTCTACCCCACAGCAGCATGCTGCATGACATAATGCTATGAAAGTAACTAAAATAGACTAATCTAGCAGTATCTACACTACATCTTTGTTTTCTTGTAATAAGTGTTCGCATGTGCGAATAAAATGTTAATAATTATATATTGTGCTTTTTTAAGCTTTATTTCAATCGACTAATGACGGCCCCATACCATGAGCTGAAATATATCGAGTAAAAACATATTTTTTTGTTTTAATATTAAAAAGTAAACGAAAGAAATAAGTATCTACATCAGTAATTTATCTTATGCATCTAACAGCTTATGCGGCCGAACTAAGTCTACCACATAGGGCTTCTATGTGGGGATCCCAATGAAGACGAGGGTCTTTCGTTATGCCTAAAAACTTAGTTTCGTTAACAACTCCCCCCTGACCCCGAGCTCGTGCAAAAGCAAAGTAACATCCACTTGAATTACATTTGGAAACGTAAATTTTATACACTTTGTCTTATTTGCGTTTAAAACTAAATTATTTGCGGTAAACCAATCAAGAACCAGTGATAGAGTTGTATTCGCGTCGTCAAGGATATCTTTACATCTATTCACCTTAAAAATTAGTGACGTGTTGTCTGCGAATAGTACTATCTTAGATAAGTCTTTAACTAAATAAGGAATATCATTTATATAAATTAAAAACAACAATGAAACCCTGAGGGACACCCATTTTAACCAATGCTCCACATGATTTTACTCAATTAAGTGTTTCTATTGAATCCATAATATTGTTAACAGTGAAGCAACTTATTTAAATTAAAATGAAATAACAATTGATTAACAATTAAAAACGATTTTTTCGAACACTTTGCTCAATGTAAAACTGACACAGGTCTATAGTTTGAAGGGTCTCCATTGTCGCCTGATTTAAAAAAGGGGATCAATTTACTTAACTTCATTAAATCAGGAAAGATACCATTATCTACACATTTCTTAAAAAATATTGTTAAATAAGGAGCTATTAAATCAATAACCGAACTTTCAAAGATATCCATAAGTCCTCGGTTTTTTTCAAGTTAAGAGATTTAAATGCTTTAATTACAGTTAATGAATTAATATGTTCAAAAGTAAATACAGAATGGCACTGAGGTACTTCTTATACACCGACCGCTTTCATTTTCCAAGGCTTTCTTTCTTTTATAGACTAGGGGACGCATCACAGGGTTGGATCCTTTCTTTTGATGCCGTGGAATTTCCCAAAATCTTTTTTTTTGCGGATTTCCACGTCCTAAGAAAATTATATTCAAAATTTCATGTTCCTAAGTGCAGCTGTTTATTGACCCATCAACACCTAGATCGAAAGGCGAAGTCAGTCAGTCAATCAGGGTTTTTTTTAATATACAAGGTGTTAAGTAGGTATTTAACTTTTCTATGGAACAGCTGATTTTATTGTCGATTTTAGGGTTGGCCCCATAGTAAAAGTTGTTCATACTAATGGGTAGAGAAAGGTTATCAAATTAACAACCTGTATATAGATGAGCCGAGTTTCCTGAAACTTCCGCGACATCACGCACTTACCAGAAGCTAGAAGCTAGACACGAGATGGACAAATAAAAAAACTTCTTCAAGTGTAAAAGCGTGTAACGAAATTAAAGCATCACCGCGCATGACGTGAAGTTAACAAAAATGATGAGCGCGAAGTCAGCAAGCATTCATGTCAAAGTGAAATGATATGAGGATAATGAAATAATAATGACTTCGAAACAGATGCAGCTGCGGAACGAACGCTGATGAGTACGAGCCCGGCTGAAGATTCAAGCCCATTGTCAAGTAAATACTTATTGATAAAACAAGCATATATCAAATTTCTGTTCAGTACACTCCGGAAGGCGAGACCTGAGAAATGCGTTTGTGTGAGTGATACCAAAATGTACAGTCAGGCAAAAAGATTACATATAGAGTTTTATTTACGTACAATGTTGTAATGTTTATTCTACACCTCATACTGCATCTTCGTCAACTTGAAATTCACTCCCGTCCCATGTATCGCCCACGTTTATGATGGCTCATTCTTTTCGGGCATCAATAGCGGCGTCTCGCCCCTTAAATTTAATTACATCTTTAAAATAGTTTATCAAGTTGAACACAATTTCTTTAGATTGGCTGCTTAATGGTTTTTGTGTACTCAATGTAGGAGCTATTTCACTAATTTGTACTGACAAAAATCAAAAATCGAAACAATTAAACGCGCCTCAATCTGCTAGCGGTACCGGAGGTGAAGTGCGAGAAGTGTGCGGCAGGGTGACGGACGCCACGTGCCGGGCGGGGGGCCGGCTTCAAGCCGACTGTAAAAACCGGTCTAGCGGACGCTCCGCACTTCAAGCCACTTCACTCTCTACACTGTAGGTGTGCACGCACACAAACGCAATTTTCATGTCTCAACTTCTGCAGTGTACCACTGACAATGCTTCATTTCCATCGTGTAGTTTGTGACGTCATGAATATGTTTACTGAGAGTCGCTACGGAAGATTTGGTTATAAGTATAATTAACATGTTTAGTATTGTAAAAAAAACGGTCAAGTGCGAGTGAAACTCAAGTAATTTATGTAGATAAATATACTGAAATCACACTTAATTAGTTACTGCTCAGCTCTCTAGTGGCAAATAAACGAAATTATACTAAAACTTTTTTCAAAAAACCTAACAGCATTAAAGGTGAAAACCGCATTGAAATCGGTCGAGTAGTTCTATTTTATACGCGTAATACACGAACTCTAGAGTTCAGAGTGAAACAGATTCGAGAGCTACACTCCTGGCCAAAATTAGAGGAACGCAAAAAAATAATGGTCAAGTTACTAGAATTTTTCAGGGTTCCTTTTTTTTACTATATAACGGGTTTTAACGAAAAACGGGATTTACCTATTACATATATAATTGTTTGCATTAAGAGCCGTTTAGAAGCCAGATTGTGAAAAACCCGCCTTTTTCTAATTAATCGAAACAGAACACTTAAATTCAAAATTCACACAATAGTTCATCAACAAAACCTTATTACCTACGTATTGTGTATGCTGCCATCGTAAAGTTACCATTGGTTTCTGTAATTTGAATTTTAAAGTTTTAGATTTAAACATTCTAATTTACAACCAATGTAAACCAATGTCAATTTTGCGATGACAGTGTAAACAAGTATCAAGGTTTTGATGAATAACTAGGTATTGAGAAAATTTTGAATTTAAGTGTTCTGTTTTGATTAATTACAATAAGGCGGGTTTTTCACAATCCGGCTGAGAAACGACTCTTAAGCTTACCAAAAGTAAATGTAATCTTACTGTATAAATGTTTTGGGCGCATAAATTACATAAAATTAATCGAGTAGTAAAAGACAAATCTCTCATGGTACCACAGAATTTTAGGTGATTCAATCAAAATTTTACGGACTTACGGGGGGCTTGTTCCAATTCTAATTAATTTTAAGCCATTAAATTGTGATAATTTATGTTTGAAAAAAATTATTATTTTAGATACTCTCTTTCTACAGATTTTTTTGCAGTTCAAAACGCGATACGTTAAACTTTGCTCGATAGAAAAAGATCCGAAACTTGGTCGTGTTTTCATGTTTTTTTCATTTGAAATAAAATTTACTAAATTATATGAAAATTAAAGAAAAGTTAATTTAGTAAGTTTTTTTGCGGGTTTTTTTTTTATTTCATCTTAAAAGCCTTTTTTGAGAGAAATACGTATTTTTAGAGAGCGCGCGATGTTTCGTTTGTCGTAACAGCCACGGCTCAAAGCGCGCTATTTTAAACTATAATGAAACGTCATAGAGTTCAGTTCTACTTGATGCAAAATGAGGTGCTCAATGTCAGGGATACCTAATAATACTTTATATTCTCTGCCTAAGGGGTCCTTGCTATCTAGGGGTAATTCTAGTGCAACTTTGAAATGATGTTTTGCACTCGTGCGTCTGTGTTTCACAAGCATTTATTTTTACCTGATGCACTACATAATTAGATCTAAATCTTGCTATAGATAGCAAAGGGACTGCTTTTCGAAAGGAAATCACAAAACGGTAACATCCAAAAAAAAAAAAATCTTACCTTCTCCTCATTATCCTAAATATGTCCATGAGTGTATTATTTTTTACGCAAATTTTATAGAATTTTTCTATAAGATATTAAGAGGCCTGCGGAGCAATCCTAGTTCATACAAACGAAATACCAAAACCATTTGTAAATCATAGATATTCTTAGGATAGTGTGTGTTTATTCCGATTGGATTACAGAATATACAAGGTGACTTTTTGATCATCGTCCAAATACCATCGACCAGGTCCATCGACCATCGTCGTTCATACTGGAGGCTTGATAAGTGATCAGTATCTTGCATCAATGACAATTTTTGTAAAATTTGTAAAATGAAATTTCGGCTTCCCATAGAAATTCACTTCCAGTTCCGAGTCAATCACTGTGGAGAGTCGAAATTTCATTTTACGAATTTTACAAAAATTGTTATTGATCCATGATACTGATCACTTACCAAGCCACCAGTATGAATTTGGACGATGATCAAAAAGTCACCTTGTATAGGTTCCCAAATATATCATTATTTGACTAGACCACTTTATACATACGAGTACATTCAAAATGTTAGAGCTTCGCTCTTAACTTGTCGGTTGAGTATAACTGCTACGCTTCTCTTAACTTGTCGGTTGAGTATAACTGCTACGCTTCTCTTAACTTGTCGGTTGAGTATAACTGCTACGCTTCTCTTAACTTGTCGGTTGAGTATAACTGCTACGCTTCTCTTATCTCCGCTATCGATTTGACCTTACATCTTTTTCCTTCACTAAGTCAAAATAATTTTCTTTACTTGGTTTTCCTCTTCCTCCTTTTCCTTCTATGATTCATAATATTGTTTATTAATATTATTTCATACTTTGCAGAGACATGAAAATTTAAGAATCCAAAAAAGAAATCTCCTAGAATCTTGTCAGCCAATAATATCAACAACCTAGGGCTATTTTTAGGGTATCTAAACAGAAAAAAGGAACCATTATGGCGAGACTCCGTTGTCCGGCCGTATGTCACAGCCTCATAACTTTTTAACCGTTAAAGATAAAGATTTGAAATTTAGCAAAAAAAAATTCATTTGTCAATATAATTCGGTGTACTAAAAAATTAAAAAAATTGAAATTTCTCTAAAATTTCGAGTAGAAATATTGACATTATTAAACAAGAATCTAATATGGGTATCAATTTGTAGACATTAAAGAGGAAATTGTAAAAACTTGTAATAATTACTTGTACAGATTTAGATAAATATTGGACCTTTATTAATTACAATATTTTTTTTATTTGTCATAAACGATGATGGGTATATAAGATCTTAAATACCATTTTCCTGACCATCCCTAAAAATACGAA
This sequence comes from Ypsolopha sequella, assembly GCA_934047225.1. Taxonomy (NCBI): domain Eukaryota; kingdom Metazoa; phylum Arthropoda; class Insecta; order Lepidoptera; family Ypsolophidae; genus Ypsolopha; species Ypsolopha sequella. Next base: position 20,898,289 of record OW203996.1, read on the forward strand.
ACACAGAAACGTGTCTGATTCGCACTTGACCGGGGTTTTTCAATACTTAAAACCTTATTAAAAACTTATTATTCCTAGAAAATACATATAAGAAAAACACTTGTACAGTGGAGACCACATCAAGTTATACACTTGCAGTACGACATTAGCCCCTACAGACAAGAATATAAGACAGGTACAAAGTCCAATTTATCTTACTTGATGCGGTCTCCACTGTACTATTTACATTATATAAACAATATTCTGTTATTTATTTATTGTTATTGAACTGAAAGCCCTTAATAATGCGAAACCGGTCAGGCGTAGTAAATAAATTAAAATTCCAAGTGTAACAGTCCAAGCGTTTGATTTCAACAAGATGTACCTATTTAAGTATGAGAAGTTCCACAAAGTGCCAACAATTCCAAGCATCAACTTTTCCATAATAGTCGTCATCAATATAATTTAATACAAATTCGTATCTTGAGATCATAGCACCGTATTAACTTTGAAATAAAAACAACAAAGAACAATAGTCAAAATTTAACATACAAAATAAACAGGAAACATACAAGTAACCACGATTTTGTAGTTATAAGTAAAATTACAGGAAAACCCCGAAAACCTGAGCTTCTTGGAAATTTTCCTCCAAATCATGATGACCTATTAAACATTTCCTTACGTGCTAAATGAAAATGAACGCATAGAAAATTATTTTAGATGTCACAGCTACAGATTTATAAACATTTCGGTACTGTATCTGTAAGACGTTTACAATACAAGTTTAAAAACATCTCGCACGTCTCCAAATGGCCATTCTTTCACCAATGTTGACAATACTTAAAATTAATTCATCATCAATACCTACATTCATTTCGATTTCATTGTCTTTTCACACCTGTAGAGCCTTTGCATTGAAACCAAATGAAATTATAGCTCGATCATTACTATTTACAAATATGTTTACTTTCTAACAAATTTCTAAAGGATACTCGTAAAGTTTCCGAAGCTGTGGAGACAAGAGGCATCGCTGGCTGCATCCATCACCGCCTAGGCCCCTGACAAACGCAGCCCGGTATATAAGACCACGCTTTATCATTCGCCACCAATATCAAGCAGGCCGGCTTAGCGTTCGTACAACACGAAATTCGAACGGCTATATTCCATTTTTAAAAAAGTTGTGTCAGTGGTGAAACGGGCTTAGCAGCGTTTAGGTTTTTTTCGAAAAACCAAGGACTATTATCAGGTAAGCTTATTTTAAGGCTGCGGTCTGGAACAAAGTTGAAGGTAGTGATAGAAAGTTACAGCCTTTGGAGCTTTTGGAAGTACATGAAAATGTTTTCAAAACTCCACTTTTATTAATTATATTACTGAGAAAACTCCAAATAATTAATGCTTCTAAAACATTTGACCTCAATTGATTTTATTTAAAAGTAGGTAAAATTAAAGCCTGAATCCCTTTAACAATAGAAGGGCCCTTCACGGTAGGGTGACCAGGCGCACCTCGCTTTGCAGACACTAACAGAGAACAACAAATACAACAGGAAAAGTACTTGAGTAAAATTATGAACAGTATAAAGGAAAACTTCGAAATCGAGATTTAGTTTTAGAAAAATATAAATTTTATTTAATTATAATTTTCTTTTGATGCCAGAAGTTCAATTGTTTTTAATGAATTATATAATGGGTTTTTATAAAACTGGCGTAGTAAACAGGGCGAAAATATTTTTATTTTTTTATTTCTCATGAACCTACTAAAAATTAAAACAATTCAACATTTTATTTGAATAATAGTTTTGATCGCAAATTTGTAATAAATAATAAATGTAGAATTCTGAAAAGGTAGCAAAGGATATCTGTAGCTGTACTTACAAGTTTATTAACAAGTCGCAAGTACGGACGCCAGCACGACAGGTTACCTATTGGTAGTTCTTAATGCGGCCTTATATCAGATAAAATCGTTTCCTAATAGGGAGCTTAAACTGCAGCAAGCATACGTAGCTGTCGGGTAGACCAGCAATTTTTAGGCCTACTTTAAAAACAATGAAAATTTGTAAATATATTTTATTAGAACCCCAGTAATATAAATTTTCTATTCGGAAATTTAAAATTATTTTTCAAAGGATATCTCGGGAATGCCTAAACAACACAGTTATTTTAAACCATTAAAAACTTTGGTACGACCATCTTGAAATAGCAGGTTGGTAAATGAATAACAATAACCAATTTAAACCAATAAGAAAATAATCGTCTTTGGTTACTTTAAAATGTAACTCTTTTTCCGTTTTACGTACCTTAGATTAAACTAAATAGTAACAACCAGTAACACCCGATAAACAGTAACAACCGATGAGCAATTCACACATTCTCGCCAACAACTTAAAATCACAAACCAACTAATATTAATTTTATTTTGTTTGGAATTACTGAGATTTATACAAATAAAAAGAAAAGAAGAGGTCATTCGTCTGATCTTAAAAAAACCGTTGGTGCCAAAATAAAACTGGTTTGCTTTCAAAAATATGTGTAAATTGTCATGTGTACCTGCCGTTTTGAAATATTAATTACTTTGGCTTGTTGACTAATTGAAACACGAGTTCAGTATGAATGACAAATCAAATTTCATTCTTTACGATCTTAATATAGCTACTTACTTGTTAGTGAATCGGTCAGCCGCAACCAACGCGAATCAAATCGATTTGATTACCTTCTGCCGGATGAAAGAAAATAATGAACAAGAAGTTCATTTTGCATGACGCATGGGCGCTTCAAAATTTAACAAAGTCGCCAATCACGTTCAAAAATAGCATTAAAAAAAACTATTAAGAAAATTTTCTCGCTAAATCCCCGTAATATGAGTTTCTAGAAGATACTTTTACAAAGGCACCCTTATTATTATTATTATTATATAATCATAATATAAATTATATTACAACTTATAATATAACGTGACATTTTATGGAATAATTCCACAACTAAAACTCCGATTTCGTTGTAAAGTATTGATAAGAGATTATCAATAAAATATTAAATATAAAAATTGTATTTGACGTAATCCAAATTTTCCACACCAAGGCTGAGCATGGCTACACCAAATGAAGCAAAACAAAATATCGATAAAAGTAAAAACATGACAAAAACTTTAGTCGCGATAAAACCTATGATAACCACGCTAGAGTCTGTTAGACATTAAGGCGAGGGTATACGGAAAAATCGGTCCTGTTCCAACGCTTTCATTTTACACTTGACTATCCTGCTCAGTGGAAGCGGGCCGCTCAGAAATCTCACGATTTAAAAATATTTTTATTTATTATTTTGAAATGAGAAGGGTGAGTTTTTAATCTGACGGTCGTTTTATATCTCATTTTCTACCACGTTTATTTTGGTATAAGTTTTATTGTTCAAAACCTAATATAACTCAAATAAAATTATATTTACATCATAATTTAGGCCCATCTTTTCGATTTTATTGGATGCAGGGAAATGCAAGTAATCGCGTATCGAACGGCCCAAATATTAAGATCAAAGAGTGAAATATGAAATATATTTTTTTCAAAATTTTATTATCACAATTTCACGGTTTAGAATGAGTTCGAAAAGAGACAAATTGGGAGAACCCCCCATTTTGAAGACTTTAATTTTAGGTTTAGCGCTGTCAGAAGTTGAATTTACCCAAAGTAAAGGACTATGTAGCAATTATGAAAATTTAGTTTTAACAACACTTAAACTAAAATAAAAGCCTTCAGAATTTGCATTATTGTTGATTCGATTTCAGGTTTCATATTAAAGTGTCTTACACCGACAAAAACTATGGTCACCCAAACGTTCCAAAGAAAAGAAGATACTAAAAACTTCGAATCAAAACCATATACAGAGAAAATAGTATTTATATATTCTTTAATTAACAAAAAAAGTAACGTTTTAAGAACGTTTTAAAGCGTAAGGAAGAAGTAACAGCTAAGTCCTCTGGTTTCTTGAAATCTCTATAACATCTAGATGATACGAAAATAATATTTCATTTTATTTATTTTATTTATAAGGTATATACAACATATTACAGCCAAATTTCTTAAAATAACACAACAACCGTTTGGACAGGGCTGCTTTCCAAAACGTATACACACAACATGCACAGTAAAATGACGAAAAATTACTTAACTATCATATAAATTAAAGATAACTACAATACAAAACATAAAATTTATGTTAAGTACACAAAATATGTCGAGTAGTACACAAATTATGTTCGATTGTTTCAATTGTTTTAATGATGCTAAATAAAGGTAATAAAGGTAACTCCCATGTCTGATAATACAATACCAAACGCTAAGTTTGACGGTAAATATCCTGACAGTATGAACATGACGCATGCGCAGTAACCGATTTGCGCAGAACCACCGCTCAGGTACAATTCCATGGCACGTGATTCTGTGCCAGAGGACAACATAAAACATGGTAATTGGACATTTGCTTGACAGCCCAGAGTGGGTTTGTCCCATAAGTAGGAACCTTATTTAAAAATAAGAACCCACATCGGCAAAAACGGAGTTATTTTGGCAAAAGAATGATACAATTATTTGTAGAAGGATTTTTAAAAACAATAATATGCAATGGTGTAGGACCGAACTGCTAACTCCTGCTTTACGCCCTTACTTAAAAAAAAAAAGATTCCAAAGCTCAGAGCCTCAAAACCCAAAAGGGAGATAATTATATTACTCATATTCGTTTTTAATTCGGTAACACCACTAAGAAAAGTACATTTTTATATCAAAGTTATACTTATCACAGTATAAAGTGTGAGTTCTTGATATTTAATCAAATTATCAAGAACTCAATTGCTAATGTTGCACCGACAAGAGCATCGCTTTTAAATATGTGACAGTACAAGGTAGATAGATGCTGTTTTATCGAGACCATAGCTTAAAGCGGTAAAATAATTCTGTGGAAATCAGTAATTTTTGAACCTACTAGTAAAAAAATGGAAGCTGATTTAGAGGTCTCATATCACCTAATAATATGCGTATTTTCAAATTTTCAGAGAAGATTCTTTATAACTAGGACTTGTACATTAAAAACCGCAAAAATATTGCTTTAAGTCAAGTCTATCCGAGCCTGTATTGGATATACGTTTAAAACAAATGCTTGACAAAGACAATAGCGGTTGCAGACTTTCAAGGCCTAGCCAAACGGCTCAATGCACAAATCACGCGCATAATTGTAACAAATAACTACAAAACATGGATATTTACCTCACAATGCATAAACCAGACGCGAATCCACAAGAAATATAGATATTCTGTGACGAACAAGGTCAATACCGAAGTCTCGGACAAAAACAGCAAGGCCGAAGAAGCTCATAACTCAGCCGAATTCCTATGCTAAACAGATAGGTGATAAAATGCCTAGGATCTAGCATCTCAACAACGTTGCAATTCAAGAATGCAAAACGCGCGGTAAAAATATGATAACGAGACAAATAAATTAGGATCATCATAACTGTATAGCTAATAAACGTCAACTGGTAATTAAAAATAAATAAAGCTTTGATTTTTATCAAGATATAGGAGGTATAATAGATGAAACTACAGTTGCATCGGTAGCTATCGACCCAGTTGAGGTTACAAGGGTTCACGAACATGAAGCATGTATTTATCGTAGCGCAGACCTGTCTGTCTGTCAGTTGCATTTAATTTCACACTCGACTCCATCATTAGGTTGACGTGCTTGGGTTCCGTTCCGTTATACAAACACCGGTCTACTTGACCGCATCTCCTTCGCTGGCATTGACCTAAGATGTGATACCTACGTATTGCATCTACCGGTTTTGTATATCAATATTGACAATTTTCATTTAATTAACTTTTATTCGTAGTGATTCCGCAAGATACTTTATAAAGGGATATCAAGAATCGGGATTTCAATAAACATTTCAGAATACTTGTTTTAAATGATACTCATAAAGAAAATTTCAAACAAAATCACCATAAGGTATTATAATCTCCACATTACCGATGTTATTTCATGCATATGAATGAGTGAGATTACTCATTGGTTGACAAACTTTATTATCCACATGCAATACGTGGTAATACTTTATGAATACCTACTCTATAAATAAATTGTACATACACAATACAGCCTTCCGATTGATCTAACTAAAACAATAACCAATAGGTATTGTGTTTCGGAAAGCAGCATTTACACGCAAGCCTTTTACATGTCATGCTCGTAACGTCGTAACTCTGTCATCAAATTGACAGTTTGATGTATGCAGTGTACGACGACATCGAGACATTACTGAATCGGATCGGATAATAGAATCGATCAGCTGAATGGTCGACAATGAACCGTGGGTCGGGAGTGTTGCAACCAACCTACTTCTCTGGTAACTGGTTTCGACATATCAATGGCAAACTGTAAAGCTTACGCGACACTCTTAATAACTATACTTATTCACCTAAAGCTCAATTCACAACAAAACTTAGGTAGGCACGACTCAGCCTCTATCGATTCTAGATATTAGTCTATCGGCAAAACACGAAAGGTGCTCCAAAATCATGATCTAGATATTCCCGAGCTTTTTTGTTGGTTAATCGTGATACTTGAAATCCATTTCAGGTCCGAAACCCGGTCAATAGATGTAAAAAACAAAACCAAAGACTGTACAAAAACTAGTAGTGCTAGGTAGTTAAAATATTCAAACCAAAGACTGTCCCAAGTTCGTTTCCCTGATATCTAAAAACGTCTCCTAAATAATTATTTCCAACACAATCTTGACATGCTCATGTAAAATACGTGATGCAAGAAAATACTTATGTAAATAAATGACCATTATCAGTTTCCCAAGAATGCATAGGGAATATGGAGAAAGCCAAACCCGTTACAAGTTTTGTAATATGGTGGCGTCTTCCAAATGTATGGAATACCATTACTCTGAGATAACACAATTTATAGATGCCCTCATCTGCATAGAAGGCCCGTTTACGAGACATGCGCCACGATTTTTTTGGATTATCTTACACATCTTGAAATTGAATGTAGCTTGTTAACTTTAATACACTTGATTGTAATAAATTTCACACGTTTCCAACATAAAACTCAAGTACGTTATATTGTATATTTATTTGTTATTGTATTCTATTAGCCAATATAAAAAAAAGTTATTGGTATAATATTGAAAAATAGAAGTAAGCAAACATGAAGTTCTTAAAATGAAGGGAAAACCAGTAGGACTATGAGATGTCTATGATATAATTTCAGTGGTCTGTGCTCAGCTTGTAATTTTTGATATTTAAGATATTTTGACATGGTACTAAACGGTAATCACGTCCATAACCCTAGTTTTTAACAAATAAGAACAAAAAAAAATTATTTAATTTTTAATTTTTTTTCTTTTTATTAGGTATTTGTAAAACTGAACTATTTTGACTTTAATATCAAAAAACTATAAAAATATATGTTAGCAGAATATTTATTAGATTTTTTTCCAGAAGCTCTCTTTATAAATTTTTTCGCCAAAACGCGAGAAATTACAAACAAAACAAAGAAAAATAAACGATTTAATTTTTTTTTTTATTTAATGCTGTTGCCAAACATATTTTTAGCTAATATAATTATAATTTTTAACATAAAATTATGTAAATAATATATAAAAACCTACTTTTGTGCCGTTTTTGACCCAAGATGCATTTAAGGGTTAACACGATATATGAAACTTAAGAAGATAAACGATTGGTATTAGACAACTGTTTCCTTATCAATAAATCACACATCAATCACAGCAACAGATTACAAATTATTTCAATTACCAATTATTCATAAACACATCTTTGTACAATTAGCATTGCATTATTCAAGACGCAATATTGTGTTACTCATATTTAATTATAACCTTCGTAAATAATTGCATCCTCTTCGCACAACTTGTGTAGCTGTGTCATAGAAAAGGATACCTATGTATATACCTAAATATTTTACTAAATTGTTGTGTACCTTTATATTGATCGTAAATATAGGTAAGACACACTCATATCGGTCAAAGTAGTCGTGCACAGCAAAAAGCTCGCGATGGCATCGTATACATACACAGACATACCCTGTCACGAAATGCTACGCAAAGCGAATTGCAAAGTAGAAGGTGTAGAAATAAAATACAAGATAATTATGTTGGGATTACAATTATCATGTGCATTACCCACAAAGTTACGACCTCGTAACATTTATAAGAAATCTTAACCAACGAACACGTGCTTCTTGATAAAATTATTTATGCGAATTGAATAATACCAGTATTACGATTATAAACGATCGGAATCACATCGACTACACAGATATTACTAACAGGCGAGAATTGCGATACAATCACCGTGAAAATTTCACCTTGAGACATATTCTTATCGAATATACAATAGACATCATTTTTGCATAATACATAAGCATAAGACATCTAGTAATTTTTCGTTTGCCACGGTTGGATGAAGAGATCGTTAACAAAATATATTCATTTCGTAAAATCGAGCGTTCAACCGGGACGGCATTTCGAAATCTCCAACTGGGCATACGGGACCATACATACGCCCTATAAACTTGGGGTCAAGCGCTATGGGTGGCGTAGTACCAAACCCGAAAGCAGCCACAAGCTTACGTAAATCCCAAGTTCAAGAATATACACCATAATATCCTATGGATCACGTGGAAGAGACCGTGGATCATGAGACGGTTCTCCGCAAATTTTTTCATTGGCGCAATGAGCTATGTTGGGCTTCAATTGGAAGATTGCTTCACTTGTGTGGGAAGACGGCAATCCTTGCCCTCGAGGATATCCTTCCAGAAAATGAACCGGCCCAACTGCTTGAAGGGACATTGTACTCTGACCACACGAGCTGAGCAAAGCCCGTCTCTTAATTCGGCTGTAAATTTCCTAGTGTTTTATTTATATTGCCAATCAATGCAACTGATGCCGAGCCCAAAAGGGCTCGAAATATATCTTGCTCTAATTAATTTATGTGTATATTTTAATAAATACTGTTATATGTACTTATTTATAAAGAAAAGCCTAATGGTTACTAAACATTTAATTATTTCTATTTCGTTTTACTGATAATGTAGGAAAGCAACATTTCTCGCCCCAAAACTTAATGTAAAGATATCATCTAAAAAACATCAAACGTTAAAAAAATGCTACGAAAGAGATCAAAACTGCATGAAAGTTTAATTTCCCGAGTCAAATTGTAATGGTAAACTTGCAAAGGTTATTGGACAAGAGCATGTGATGCATCAGTGGCAATGTCCTGAACACGCAACGGCGGCCCTTTGTCAATTATGGGCAAGACCGGTTTCGCAAATACGCTGCGATGACCACTTTTTAACTTTTTTTATTGCCGGGACTTTCGGTTTCTGCACGTGAAGCAATTATTTCAATTTATGGCTGGATATCCTTTGTTTTATTCATTACAATATTGTCAATAACATATTCGTAACGCAACTCGTATAAATTATTCTATAAAGACCATCCAACTTTAAAAAGAATATCAGTTCTTAGAATTGCTAATTCTCATCAAATAACCATGGATTAGAAAATTATATCGAATGATCTGCTTCCTCGCATCCTCCAGTATCTTGAGTATTTCAACTTTACCATCCCCTGCGGTCGCAAAACCGATGAAACGAAAAACGCAGGCAGTTATTACGTGAAGTAAGAAACACGAACCCATATTACAGGTAACCAAGAGAAGCCAGTTACGAAACCGGCCCTCATTACGTGTTGAACTTGAATCTTACTCGACGACGCCACCGGACGCCATAAAAATAAATACTTATAGCCGCCAGATGATACCACATAAAAAATACTAAATTACAAAATATTTAATGAACCTGTATTTATTTCAAGAGGCCTTAGGATAACGCATTCAATGGAATGAATCATGCAAAGTTGTCTTATGCATTCTAGTTGCCGACTCAATTTAATGAGACGGTTAAAATTCGGATGACGTGCCATCCACGTCAGACGGATCATACATAATGTTAACGCGCGTGTCTAGAATCACTGCTCAGGCGCAAGGAAGCGTCCACCATATGCGATTTAATAAATACCTATCGCAACGGATATGATTACGATAACTATCTAAAAATTCTTCCTTAGATTAGACCTTAAGCAAATAATTTATATCTGCATAGGGAATATCCTATAAAAGTGGAGAGGATACCTAAACAGCCTGAGCACAGGCATTCCGCAAAAGGAAATCACGGTAAATCAATATAATGATCCCTCTGAGACACTAGGTGGTTATTTCCAACACGATTACCCTCACACTGACCATAATCTATTAAGAGTGCGGCGCCAGACTGCATTCTTGCGGGTCCTGGAAATAGCACCTTAATGCCCTACCTCTACATATCCTTCGCTAAAAATAGAGCGACTACTGCAGAGGTGCTCGACCTTCCTTAATGGAAAATAAATGGGTTCGCAACATAGATTACGAGCTACAAACGATACGCTTACATTCTGTTACAAAATTTCACCGTAATAACTACGTCGACTTTTTAAATTAGATATTCCAGACTTGGCAACAAATTAAACATTGAAACGATCGCAAGTCAAATAGTTTACATCCTACTTATGCATATTAGTTTAATTCAAAGTGGCTTGAAGTAACTCAACGAGTGTATCGGTCGGCCCTTAGACGATGCGATCTTAATAGGAAAATTGTCATAGACCACCGACTCGACACAGCTAGCCACCGCGTAACATTGGCCTTACCAGCCTCGCGACTTTATGAACGCAACAACATTAAAATTTAGTGTAACAACTACAAACTCCTAATTAAAAGTTTTTTTTTTCTTTTGTTTTCAGAATGAAGGTGTTGTTGTTATGTTTTGCCTTCGCGGCCGTGACCCTAGCTATGCCAGTAGCTGAAGTTTCGGACTCACCACCTACTGTGATTGCTTTAGCCGAAAACAAAAAGGAAGAGCCCACGGTTGAATCAAAAATCCCAGAAGTCAAAGAACCTGAGCAAACTTTGCCTGAAGGAAAGGCAGCTGAACCTAAACCTACTTTAGAGAAGGAAAAGGAAATTGCACCTATTGAAGAAAATAAAGACGCACCTCAGGATAAACCCACTATCACAGAGGAATCAAAGGAAACCGACGCCAAAGTAAAAGAGGTCTCCGCTGAAGTTAGCACCAGTGCTGACAGTAAGTCCATGAGTACTGCTGCAGTTGATGCGCCTGCCAAAACCGAGGAACCAAAGAAATCCGATGAATCTGTCGCAAAGAGCAATGAATCCGCCGAAAATAAAGATAAATCAACTGAGAAATCTGAGGAAAAAGAGGACGACAAGGACAGCAAAGATCGTAAAATCCGTGACACAGTTGACGATAAGTCGGAGGAGGTTCCTGCGAAGCCAGTCGCAGCTGCCCCGGAAGAGCCTAAGAAAGAGATAAAACCTGAAGAAAGCAGCGCCGTTGAAAAGGAATCAGAAAAACCCGTTGAAGCCGTCAAAGAAGAGTCAGCTAAACCCGAACTTGCCACTGAACCTGCCGCTGCACCTGTCGCTGAACCTGCCGTCAAAATCGCAGCTAAGTCAGCCGAAGTAGAAAACACGGAAGTTAAGAAAACCGAGACCGAAAGTGCACCTAAGGAAACCGTGGAGCAGCCCAAAATTGAGGAATCTGAAGTGAAGCCCGAGTCCGACGAAAAGTCAGAGGAGAAATCTGCAGAGAAGATCACACCTAAATCGGAAGAGACGCCCATAGCTACTCCAACAGAGAAGCCCGCCGGAGATAAGGCACCCGAAAGTTCTGAAGAAAGCAGCTCGAAGAGCTCAGAAGAGACGGAATAATTTAAGATAGATTTGAAGAAGGTGAGGGCAGCGGTAGGCGCGTGTCGACGTCCCTCGACACGCGCCCTCCGCGCCCTGCAAGCCGCGGACTCTCTTCCTCCGACGGCCTGCAAACGCTAATAGGCGACGCATGTGTGAGTGAGCGAGTGAGTGCCACAAATTGTGCGACTATTCGTTAGACATAGAGACTTATTTAAATGCCCTAACATACAAAATTACCCATGTTGTAATTATCACTGAAGAATAAATTATCGAATTTCCGATAGGTATTAGTATATAACTAATAAATTAAATATGTTTTATAATACTCTATCGTTTTTATTTTGAACTACATGACAGACATGGCTCTCTCTACTTACCTTCCTGCCTGATACTAAAGTAATTTTATAGGCATTTATTATTGGGTTGTAATTAACAGACCATCAAAAAATACAACAATCAGCATCAAAATTACTAAATTGGCATCAAAAATAATATATTGAAACGTAACCTAACCTAGTTGATACCAACTTAGTAATTTAGATGCTCATCTAGTATTTTTAGATGGTCAACCTGTTATTAATCTTTATTATTTATTATACATATTTATGTATGTAAGTAATAGATAAAAGGGCACTGGGACTGCAGATTGATAAATGAATACATAATAAAACCAGCCAAGTGCGAGTCGGGCCTCGCTCTTTTAGGGTTCCGTACTATTCGATCAATTATTTCAAATTAGATATTTATTTAATTTTAGGTTATGCTCTAATTCTGTCAGACATAAAAACTGCAAAATTATGTTGGTTGAGTATTCGGGGACGTAAACCTAAAACTACAATTTAAATCGGTATTTTTAGTATTTGTTGTTTTAATATACGGAAATTTCTAATTCCTAACTGCTTTGGCCTTTCAGATAGACCCCATAACAAAAATGGTCTAAAAATGGCAACTTTGATAGCCCCCCATTTCTTTATTTTTTATGATAAAAAATATTAAAATATACTTAATGAGCTCTAGACAATGATACCCCACATGCTAGGGTAAGAAAAAAAAATCGGCTCCATTTTCATATATGAGCCCCCCCTGAAAAATAATTTAATAACATTTTAAATTCAAAATTCAGTTTTGGGTCAATATTTTACAAAACATATAAAAATTTCAGGTTTCTATCTCATTCCGTCTAAGAGCTAGAGACCCGTGACATACATGGACAGACAGACGGACAGCCGAGTGAAATTAATAGGGCCCCGATTTGCTCTTTGGGTACGGAACCCTAAAAATTGTACCACATTTAAAAGATCCCAGTAATATAAAAATAAAACTTTGTAGTCATTTCGATTCCTATGGTAAAACTAATTTCAAGCAGAAAAGGCAATTTATTATTTTATGAAATACAAGGAAATCCTCGGCCCAGATTTTGAACCTGCAATCTGTTTGTTGCTTTCAAAGCAAGTGGTCTACAACTGAGCTATCGAGGTTCTCACCTGGATCTTTGAATTTTTCCACCCTACATTTCACTTTCACTTTCACTTTCAAATACTCGTACTATCTATTATCAATTTATCACAGAAACCGAAACTAAAAAGCAAAAACGGACTCCTAAAAATCGACAACCTTTGGCATGAAAACGGATGCTTAAATGTTACGACTATGTACAAAGGCAGAAAACTTGAAGAAATTCTTCGAGAGGCCAAGCATTACGGTCTTGATATTCTCGGCATCAGCGATTCTCGTTGGAATGGTTTTGGTGAAGATGCTGGAGGTGATGTTCTGCCAAACAGTGTATTCTCAACTAGAATCCAGGCAACAAGCGCACGCTTTCCACGCGCTTCCAAACAAGAGCTAGGAATATCTCCCTCATACAATGTTACGCCCCAATAGAAGATTCAGAGGGCGCGCGGGCGAGAAAAAAGATAATTTCTACCAGCAACTCAATGACATACTTCGAGAAATAAAGAGGAAAGATATTGTTGTACAGTTGTACTGAAGGGAGACCTGATTACCAATATAAGAAACCAAAACACCGGTGTGGATATGATCATGGAAAAATATGGTGTTGGAACCATAAGAACGGCGTACGTTTCATTAAAACTTGCGGGATGCATGGCCTGGTCATGTAGGAATCACCAAACAGACGCACACAAAACCACATCGCGATAGCTAGCTCACTACTAGACATTCGGAACAAGAGAGGAGCTGACGTAGGCAGTGACCATCATCTTGTAGTTGGAAAAATCAGACTGGAACTTAATGTTGAAACCAAACCCAGAAGATTTGATACAGCAAAGCTTAAGAATGATGAAATCAGGGAGCAATTCAGCGAGGAGGTGCGAGAAAATCTGAGGAACCACGACCTCGATGAAGAGGATACTCTAGCATCCTTAGCACCTTATGTGGAGCAAGGTTAAAGAAGAATATCTCGCAGCTGCGCAAAGTTATTTTTGGCATCACGAGAAAAACGACAAAAACTTGGATCACACCTGAAAATGGCAAATGATAAATGCGCAGAAAGAAGCCAAATCTCTCTATCATGAGAACACTGCTGCGAGAGACCTAGAGAAGCGGGAAGTACGCCGTGATAACAAAAGGTGGAGAGATGAGTTATTATAGTCACTTTAACAAGTCATAAAAGAAATCACGCGGAACCCCCAATTATTAACCTGGCTATAGGGGCGAAAAGTTGGTCCGCGAATCTTTCCCTGATAGAATCTATTTGAAAATGACGCTAATGTCAGTGACTCGGTTTAGACACGGCTGCTAATTTTTACGACACCTCGTGCGCAAATCTTAAAACTGGACGCAAAGGCGGATCCAGCCTGCGAGCCAGGGGGGGGTCACAGGTTCCGAATTAGTACAAATATATAATACAATGTTGTGCAATTATAGGTAAATTTTGCGTGTCTGTATAGAAAAAACTAGGCCCAGGGGGGGTCATGACCCCCTTGAACCCCCCTGGATCCGCCGTTGACTGGACGGGCAATGAATATTAATAATATCAGCACTCGTAGCACATTGTTTAATCGCGCGCGACGCGGCTTAGTTGAATCACAAGTGCGAGGAGAGTGACACGATGTTTTTGCGATTAAGAAGTATGTCACGCTCCTCGCACCTGTGATTCAACTAAGCCGCGTCGCGCGCGATTAAACACTATGCTAGGCCAGAAGTATCAAGTTATCTTACACGGCTTGCAGTTTGTGGTTCCATTCATAGAGTATATTGAATACAGCGGGTCTACCACGTAATTCTGATTTGATTTGATTGAGATTGAAATTTGGCGTGCGTCGCACGCACGCCAAATTTCAATCTCAAGTTGATGTTGATGAAAATAAGAATTACGCGGTAGACCCACAGGTTATCGTTGTCAGCACACACTAAAACGGAGGTAAGTAAAATCACAAATAGAATCTTTGGTTTTCCCGGAAGGTAGCTTTTTTTAAATCCTAATTGATATTTCTTCGCGTGCTCCTCAGCTTCGTCCGACACGCGAAACTAACGTTTTTACTAACGAAATATATGGCCAGCCAAGTTGTTCCATTTTTGGCTGTATTATTTACTGAAATAAAAATATTATTATTGTATTTTGTATTTATTTTCTGAAACACTAATTTATTGTGAATATTACAAAATAACTATTGAAATAAGGAAGAAATTGCAAAGTGCAATTAAATTAAACTTTCAAGTTAGCTGCAAAATTTCTAAGAATACGAAAACTTCACTTGATTTTTGTTTGATAGTCGCGGGCCGGATTTCAACGCTTCGCGGGCCGGAAATGACCCGCGGGCCGTAGTTTCCCCATCCCTGGTCTAAGCTGAGCTAATGGCCTCACTGTACTGGAGATTCACTAAATGGTTTCGAAGTAGCCGGTGCCTGACTGATCGATAAGATAAACAAGTACTTAGGCTATCACGTCTGGAGGTGCACCAAACTACCTTAAAACTATTATGGTCAAAGAATAGATAAATAATGGTATCGATTCAGTGTAACACGTTTTAACTTCTTTGACAGGACTTACCTTATTTTAAGCGTCCTGTCTTTTTCTTTCTTTATCGAAAAGACAAGGACAGAACGCTTAAATTAAGTTTAGTCCTGGCAAATAAGTTAAGATGTGCTTCACTGAATCGGTACCATTGAGTCTTTCATATGAAATTGCCGTTTTCTATAGAGAATTTCAGTAAAACTCAATTTTCAGTACTGACATTTTTGCATTTATTTTAGGACTGACACATCCAAATTATGTAGTTTCTTTTGTGTATGAATGAGACAACATTAAGCTAACAGCAACAATGAATTAAATTTTTGAAATGTGTCAGCCGTAAAAAATTACTACGAATCTTATCATGGAAATGGATGGCATTTCAGACGAACCGTTTTGAAGATTTATATTTTGAAATATATGAAATATATTGATTTATTTAATGTAGGTACAACGGATTATTACATTTATTTTTTTATAATCAAGCTGAAAATAAAAACAAAATTTAATAATTTTTAAAATTTAATATATAATAATATAGGTATCTTAACTAAAAATGCAATAATCATAGAAATATATAATAAAAATAAATTTTCATTAAAAAAATTTAATATATATATTCTTATATAATTAAACTTATTAAATACAAAAAAAAATACCCATTAATAAAGGTAAAGAAGCAAATAAAGTATAAAATAATACCTTCCACCTTTCAAACAAAAACATTTAATTGAAATAGCTATTGAATTACAGAAATTATAAACTCACGAATCTGTATTAAAATTTCGGCAATTCCAGCACGTAATGTAACCCGTTCTATGTTTAAAAATAAGTTAAAAACATTAATCTTACAAACATATGCTGTGTTACTACAAAACGATGTTTAACTTTAGACAGTGTTTAAATCTGTTGTTGTCGCCTTTCCTTTCATATCGTAAAAAAGTGACAGCAACAGATTTAAACACTGTCTAAAGTTAAACACCGTTTTGTAGTAACACCGATGGTATTTAAGTGTAACTAAAATAAGGATATTATATTTTATTTTTGTGTCAGCTAGTATAATTGTTAAGTTTAAAAGAAAAGCTTTTAGTAAACAGAAAAAGAAAAAAAAAACAGTAGTTTCTCTACTGTGATCTAGGCCCGCAAAAACTTATGATTTGAAGCCTTTATTTAAACGAATAAAAACCAATTTGGTCATGTGGTACGGTCTGACCGTACCACACGACCAAATTGGTTTTTATTCGTTTAAATAAAGGCTTTTTTATAGCCTGGTATTGCTTTGCCATATATTGTTGTTACGGTACGGTACGGAACCCCAAAAACATAATGATAAATAACAACAATATATGGCAAAGCAATACCAGGCTATAAAAAACAAGCTACTAAAATGGAAGCGCTCGACAACCAATTCGGCCCCTGAGTACGTAAAGAGAATTTTAATTATTTTTGTTTCTCTTCAGTATTCGACCTTTGAAAATTATATCTGAAACAAATAAAGTTGAAGAAATGCTACTTTTTCGAGGTTTTTTGTATAGACACCCACCTTGGATTTCTTCTTTTATTAATTAATTGTTAAATAGCACCACAAGCTTGAATTGCTTAGGGCATCAAGTGAACTAAATCTGCTACTAGAGATTTAGATTGAGAAATCAATGGTGCAGCGATATACCAGTGGGTTATGGAGTCTATTGCTATAACTTTAAACTCTTTCTACTCAAGATACACTCAGGTTTTGAAATGTATTGCTCGGCTTTCGGCCTCACCTTTTTTGTCATTTACCAACCAACAACGGCTCTTTGTGTGCATAGTGGCCTTTAGTCTTCCTCTATTAGTAGTTTTCATTTGGGTTCTGAGATTCACGGGATAAAGCGATACCAAAAAAAAAATTGTGTTTTTTCGAATCCATTTACTCCACCATAACGTCATCTACGTATTTCATTTTTGTGTAAATGTTTATTGAGTATTTGATTAAGATTCTTAATGAAGGAAAACGCGATTGGATGAAATTTTCTCGATAGAATTTAATTCCGAAAAGACCTCTAAAGTGTTTTATTTTTTCCTGTAATTCTGAAATCCTAACTAATTTCATTGTGAAATTGCATTCAAAATGTGGATATTATGTATTTGTAAAGTCTCCTTGAAAATCTTTTTGACAATATAGCTTAGTACATTTTATATTAATAAAAAACCGACTTTTTGCTACTTTTCCACGAATCCGTCCCACTCGTTTTTTCGCATATGAAGTCACAAGGACGCTAAAACTTTTACGTAGCGCCTTAATTCTGAGAATATAAGCGGCTATAGAACACTTGCCTATTAATCTCGAGACCCAGGTTCGCTCCCCGGTCGGGCATGATACAGTGAATTTTTCGGAATTTATGTGCATAGTATTGTATTGTAACTATACTTACCACTTTCTGAACTGAACGGGGAAGGAAAACATCGTAAGAAAACCTGCATGCCCTAAAATGCGTGTATTTGTGCCCGAAGAACGGCGATAGGGCTCTCCACGCATCACGCTGGGACGTAATAATCATAGGTGAAACGCGACAGTTCACACACAGATGATATTATTTAAATTTATTTATAACAAAGAGCAGATAAGAGCATTGTTTTTGGGCGTAGTAATAAAAGCTCGCACCGGGCGAGTTTCGGTTTTGTAACGAGAATAACTTAATAATAACGGAAACTAACCTGTGTTTTGACGATTTTTGTTTTCCCGACAATTCTGTTTTTGGCTATATCTCTGCAAGTAGTTGTCAGAATCTAATGCGGTTTGATTTTTCTAAAACTAAATTAACTATCCTATGTAATAAAAAAAACGAAAGTTATTTTTTGTATGTACGGGAGAAAGTATGTAGATAAAAATTCTTGGTTATATATATAAATATATATTTATGTACTATACGCAAATACACGGAAAATTTTAATTAATTTCAGGTATATGCATTTTGACTATATACTCGTATGAGTAATCTAGGGTTTTATAATCGGAAAAAATGTTTGGATAAATTTTCTTCAATAGAAATAATTGTTGAAATGAGGTCTTCGAACACACTTTTTCTCCTCGTTTGACGAATAGGAACCATGTACCGAACCCAAAAATATTTTATTGGATAAGTTTCAATCAAGAGTTTTGATTTTGGAATTTTTGCCAGCTATTTTAGTTTTTTTTATTATAAAAATATAAAACACACTTTTTCCCTTTCGCCCTGAATCCGCCCCTCTCGCACTGCGTGTTTTTTCGCTTGGATTGACAGTGACAAAAATAAGGTTTGCATAGCTTCTTAATACCACCAACCTCGAAACCAACCTTAGGCGGTTAGGATTCCGTGGCTGTTCGCTTCAGGCGCGGATGCAGAAGGCGGTTCTGCTCGACACTGCTGGCGATGCCAGCCACGGTCGACGGTGCTTCTGCCGGAGTTATACCGTCTCTCTCTCTTTAAATTCTTTTGGCCACGAGAGAGAGAAACGAGATCAAAAAATTCCTAATAATCTGTAATAGAATGAATACAATGAACTGACCTGATCGGTGAGCATGCGGCAGGTTATGACTCCCAGCGACCACCAGTCTACGGCGTGACCGTAGGGTTCTCGGTTCATCACCTCAGGGGCTGGAGACAAGGAGCAATTACTAGAGCATTTACTGCTTATGTAGCTCGAATTAATAACATGATGCACTGTACAGGATGTTAAAAAGATGATGCGGAAGCTGGAAACGGTAATATTACTCGCCCATACGAACAATCGTGAAATCGTGGAAAAAATATCAGTTAGTTCATACATTTTGGTCGAGTAGGTATGTAACTTTTGTATAGGACAGCTGATTTCTTTTCGAGATGTTATGTTTTGTTCCACAGTAAAAGATGTTCGTTTGGGTGATTTACTTGGTATTATCACAGTTTCCGGCTTCCGCAAAAGGTGACTTTGGTTGATATAGCCAAATATCATTACCAATAGCCAACCAAGGTTCAATGACCCTTTTTTCAAAATAAAAAAAATATTATTTGTGCTTCTATACATGTTTAGGACAATCTGAATTCAATTAGTAAGTATAGGAAGGCTAAATTTTATTTTGCGATTTCCATAAGGTTCATTGAATCTTGTTACTGATCACTTACTTAGCCTCCAGTAAGAATTTGGCTTCATCAACCAAAGTCACCTTACATTTTACTGATCATTCCGGCAAATTCCTTTGAAGAAACAATATATAAAATGAAAAGACAAGGGATTAGTCCATACGAATTTCATGGTTAAAATTTAAAATTACGTAGTAAATTGAAAATAAACTTGTTTCTTTGAGAAAGTTGATTAAAATGATCAGCATATCGAGCCCGATAGCCCGTGATACAATCCTATCTCACACTCTGTTGATCTACCTCGAGAGAGATGCACATATTGTTGTATCTAGCGGTTAAAACTCGATTGTCTGTTATGCTAGACCCCGGAGAATATGTTATATTAAGGCCGATTCTGAAGGTTTTAATTTTAATTTTAGCGCCGTCAAAACAAAATTTTCTTGATATCAAAATAGTCCTTAAGTGTAAGGAACAGAAGCTAAATTACTATGAAAAAATTTAAATATTGACAGTACTAAAACTAAAATTAAAGCCTTCGAAATTGGCTTTATTATCTCGTACATTTGGGAGAAGCAATTAAGAGACCATAGCATTTCACATTTTTAACGAGTACGTACGTGTGACGTGTGTACAGTATATACGTCCGTACGGACAGTATGTTTTACATAGTGCAGTCAATAATAAGCATAAATGATAATAAGTACCTACACATATAGATTTTTAAAAAGAGCTGAAACAAATTACGGTAATAAAACATTTTTTTCGTTTTTTTTTATTGCTATTATTGTTTACCCTAATAGATGTTATTAGATAGAGCAACAAGTATTCTGTGAAAATTTCAACTGGGTTCCAGCTGAAGCTGTAGACCCTGTAACAGACGGACGGACGCACAGCAGAGGCTTAGTAATAATAGGGTTCCGTTTGGTATCTTTCTGGTACGGAACCCTAAAATGACAATTTGCCAGGCCGAGGGCCAAGTAACGAAATAAATACTTACATTTAAATTTGTTAATTTTTTTATTTAAACAGTGTAATTTCAATAGTATTTTAGTGGTAAAAAGGCCAATCAATTTTGTTTAACGTTTACCTTTATTTTGTAAGAATGCTACAAAGGTGATATCAGTCAGTCAGCGCTATCAGCGTCGGACTGAGCCTAAGCTTAAAGCACAGCCTAAGGGGCCTGGATTGCAAAATGCTTTTTTTTAATATTCCTTTTCTATCTTTCATTCAGCCGGGGGACTAACAGTTTTCTGTTTTCTGTACGCAAAATGACGAGGTTAGACAATAATATGCAAATTTTCATCACCTCTGCAATTAATATTTATTACAAAAAAAATATACTTTTTCACTCTAATATCTAGAAAAACACGCTTCGTTTATTGATATACGATTTAGCTAGGGAGTTTTGCAAAATCTTTAGACAAAATTGAAGATGGAAAGAAATTCTTCGAAAATATGTGAACTATTTTGCATGTAGATAGTATAGTAAGCCCGGGGGAGCCCGCGCAGGCGAGGGCCCGAATGGCAATCGCCACCCTGACTTTATGGCCAGTCCGACCGTGAGGGCTAATTTATTATATATGAATAAACATAAGTAAATATAAAAACATTAAGGCGATTACCATCGCCAAATTAGCAGCTCGATATTTGTCACTACAAATATCAACGGAAACGACATTTAAATAACGTTCATATCAGCGCGCAATGCAAAGTGGCTGTTACGACGCTCACTGCGTCCTTGAGAGGGCGAAATAGGAGAAAATTATACTTTTCACTTGGACGTGATTACTCGATTGAATCTTATGTTATGTTTGTAGCTATAAAGTTTATCTATTTATCAAAGCATAGATGAATTCAATCGGCCAAGCAAATCAGGAGCAGTAGGGAATTTGAGGTCAAAAAACACCATTCAGTAAAAAAAAAAATCATGTAGAAGTTTTGGTGGTATGAAAAAGAAAACTGTTGCATATGTTGTCTAAGAGTTGATTATTCATAATACATTTTTTCATTATTTTTGGTTTGGCCATAAACGAGGAGTAGGCTTTAGAAAGTACCCATTTGGCAATAGTAAGGGCCTTAAAATACACGCATAACTCTGCAGCCTTGGCTACGGCCATCCAACTGCCGTAGTCTCACCCATTACTGCGACCGTCGCAGATCTAATACGTCACGGCTTACTTCATCATCAAAAAGCAGATGTGTTCTACCCGATTGACTATAATCAGATGCGAAGGTTATTCCTTATTATGCTCTAAAAAGAACAAATTTAACAGATAATTTAACACGTTATTCGTAACGCACAAAGACAATTCGTTTCGTTGTACAGTTTACGTAGAATGGAATACTTTTTACAAGCAGTAGTTTGAAATAATAGGGCAGTAAATCTTATAGGTAAGTACTAATTAATTAAGATTATTTGTTATCGATTTGCTTTTGGTATCACGTTGCAACTATCAGTTGAATCACAAGTGCAAGGAGCGTGACGTACTGTTTAATCGCAAAAACATCGTGTCACGCTCCTCGCACCAGGGATTTAATTAAGTCGCATCGCGCGCGATTAAACACTATGCTAACATGTAAAACTGGTATGTAGAAAGGACAAGTAAGATACGAAATAGAAATACAATGAAACATGTTTTCAAGACCCTATGTCATCGTACATACATACAGATATAAAAAATATATATCTTGTTTTGGTATCTAAAGCCCTTGAAAGTGTATTTAGAGAAATGCAACATCACAACAATAGCTTTAAATTTCAAAATGTACATTTATAATCCCGCCTGAAAGGTTCCTTTTTGAAAAATAAATAATGAAAAATATTAAACAACATGACTGCCATAATTTCAAAATGAACTTAGTAACGACACCCAGTGCAGTCGGGGGACAGCTCTACATTGGATACGTGTTGTTTTGTATGTCCCCGACTGCACTGGGTGTCTTTGCTAAGTTCATTTTGAAATTATGGTAGTCGCGTTTTTTAATATTTTTTTATTATTTATTTTTATTTAATTATTTTATACCCGGTGCCAATCCGGATGGTATAGAGATTCTAATGACACCTCATTCATCCAAATCGGTTAACGCGTTCAGAAGATAGTTATGATGAAATAAAGAATAATACATGAACCCTGAAAACAATACACTCCTTTTTTTGGTGGCAGTCGTGTAAAAAATTGTCTTTTTAAAAGTAATGGTCGGGCACGCACCCGTTGATTGATTACACATTATTTTTCATTTTATTCAATGAAAACGTCGCTTTTCTTTAGAGGCACTAACTTTATATGGTCCTATCTTGCTGGATATGATAACATTGGGTATCTTGAAATCTTCGTCAAATTAGGGATATATGAAAAACAGCGCACAAAGGGTTCCGTACCCCCATACAATGACACGCTAAAAACATTTATGGTGAATTAGATGCCAAGGCGACAAAAACCCAGGTGCTAAAATAGTAGCACCTGACAAACAATTTGGCACTCCTGAGGAGGGAACCCTATTTTTCACTATTTGTTATTTACTTTAGAGTATGTATTATAATCTGACCAAATTTGAAATTTGTATGTATATCCGTTGTTAAGATAGAAGAAATAACGTTGAAAAAAATGCAATTTATTTATACCACTCTGTGACAGACAGCGGAAGCTTAGTAATAAGGTCCCTTTCGTCACCGTTTGGGTACGGAACCCTAAAAATTAATTGCTATGGTCTCTTTATAAACGTTCAATCTTTCACGCTTCCTGTGCTCTACGCCACTAGCATTCCCTTCCATTCACTCCAGTTACAATGAGCGTTTTTCCTTGTGTAAAATTTAGTGTTAAATAAGATTCCTAGATGGCACTGTCGTTTCTTTAGCAAAAGAATCAAAGAAAAAATTTGCACAGATTCCAAACAAACTAAAAACCACTTTGACATTGATTGCTACGAAACATTTTTTATCTATGGTGACATGGACAGCGACATCTGGAGGAAAGCTAAGAAATAAGAAAAAAAAAACACTAGAAAAACGCTCATTAAATAAGGCAAATTAAATAGGTATGAATAAAAATACAAATAATTTACTTATCGAAGGAAGGAACTGTTGTTGTCGTGTAGCACACGAAGTCCTCTGGATTGACACTGCACTTTTGGTAAGTATGACTTTCTTTCATGCAAACAGGCCGTTTTTTTTTATACATGTATTTATTTTCATATGCAGGATGCTTGGTAATTCGACCTATTCCTTTAAAGGGGTTATACTAGGGATCATTTCCTACAAATAATGCCTATCAACTAGGGGTCGAAAATGATAATTTTATTTCATGTAAAACACGTCGATATTTCAAAAATTACAAAACATAAAAGGTTTTTTTTCACTTAAGACCTTTTAATTCTGAGATTATGGGAATTCAGGGCACGTACTTTTTATAAATGATCACGCATCTATCATTGATCAGAAATATAATGAATAAGTGCTGAGAGAGGAATAGTTATTTTTAAATTATTTATTTTTGGTTATTAGTCTGAAAGTTTGAAAAATGATATAAAAAGCTTCGTAACTCGGAAACCATTAATGTTCGACACCTAGTTGATAGGATTAAATTCGTTGAAAATGATCTCTAGTATAACCCCTTTCAAGGAATAGGTCGAATTACCACCTGCCCCCCTATTGTGTATCTTTAGTTGCCAACTGCACGAGGTGCCTATCATCAAAAACATAGCTAAAAACTGAAATTTCAAAATTGCCTTTAGTGGGTATTGAACTATTAACAATCTGTGTCGTCACTTCAAGTGCGAAAATATCCTTAGGACATCGGAATTCGATAGTATATCTACGTTTTTGATGATAGACACCCAGTCCAGAAGGCAACTAGAGATACACAATAGGCCCGCTGTATCTATTTATCAGTGTTGATTGTAGAAACTTTTATGACATATTTTTAGAATAGTATAGTTTATTCGATGAAATTAACAAGTGAAAGAGACAGAAATAAGTTAGAATAAGACACACGGTTATGAATAATTGAAAGAGACAAAACTTAGAGTTAAGTACTATAAGTTAGAATATAAAACGCTTAATTAGATAAATCACACGATTTATTTTCCTAATTTTTTGTGAAACTGGAAGTTGAAAATATTATAAATAAAAAATATCTTTTTGATGGTCGTAGATAAAGTATTGTGTGAAACTAGACATGATTAGACATTAGGACACTCGTGCAGTCTATTACGAAACTCACTTCGTTCATTTCGGAGAAACCAACCCGGGAGATTTGAACAAATCGGTGGGCAATTGAATGAAAGTCGGCAATATTTGTTATTTTTAATTTGCTTTGTTTTGTAGAAGAATCATCCATACTTGATATGAAAAATTAAAATTGATTTCGTCATATTAAATTATTTATTTCGCGCGATTTATCTATTACGTTAATGACAATTATTTTATTTTAGAAAATCCGGAGGTTGAAAAATATTCCCGGAGTCTCCCGGGCATTCCGGAAGGGTTGGAAACCCTACTCGTGTCCCAATGTCTCACATTATGTTACAATTGTACAAAGTACTATTGTTAAGGCCAACGATAACATCATCACAGAAAAAATTACGTTATAACAACATAGAGGCTAAATGCATACTTAAAAAATATGTGTATTTATAAAAAGAAAGTACATTTAATAACAACAATATTTTTTTTACGAATTGAAACTTTTAAGCAACTTTTTATACTCGATTATTTTTAGTTTCCCTCTGTTTCTTAAATCTACTCTAATAGGTACCCAAAAAAAAAATGCAATCGCTTCATTTTTATTGGGATTTAAATATTTGCATACGTTATCAAACGAAGGAATACGTCCATCCATCCACCAGCCCACATTCGTCCACTGCTGGACATAGGCCTCCCCAATATTACGTCACTCTTGGCGGTCCTCAGTCATCCTCATCCAGCCGCCACCCGCAACGTCCTTCAGATCGTCAGTCCAGCGGGCACGAGGGCGGCCTACGCTGCGCTTTGCAGTACGTGGTCTCCATTCCAATGCCTTACGGCCCCAACGGTTATCACGTCGGCGACAAATATGGCCAGTCCCAGGAATACACACATTTAAGATAAGCGGTAAAATTAAACAAATACTTAATACTTTATCGTTTATTAAATTTTTATATAAATTATCACAAGACAATTCTTTTTTTCTTATTTTTGCACTATTGATCACAACATATACCTTTCGTCTCATAAAATCTAATATGTAACAGCCATTTATTATACACGCTCCACGATAATGTATTTTAACACATTTCTTTCAAATAAGGCCATAGCAAGTTCAGACATATTAATTTTTATAACATTTAGGGTGTGCTCTATTTCTTGAAGACTACAGTACACACAACTGTCAAAAAATCACTCCGTTTCTTCAATAATATTAAAAACTGATAGAATTCAGTAAAATACATAACCATTCTATTTTATCATAGTCTACAATGTGTAACAGAAAGGTTTAACCATATTTGAAGAGCTTATTCAGACCATGGTATAGAACAACTTTTACTATGGAGCCAATGCTGAAATCTCAAAAAAAAATTAGCCCTTCCATACATTTTGGCCGAGCGGCATTGCATTTTACTATGAAGCAGTCGATTTTTTTTTTTGAGATGCAGGTTTTGTTCCATAGTAAAAGTTGTTCTATACCATTGACTGAATAAGCTCTTCAAATATGGTTACACCTTTCTGTTACACGTTGTATAAGGAATTATAAATAAGTGAAAGGTACCTAGTTATTGATATGAAATTTACAATTCGATAAATAAATTTTCCCTATACACGTAAGTTTTAGTATAAAGGGAATAAGCAAACAAAGTCTGTAATGAAGGCTGATATGAAAACAGCATTCTCTTTGGTGGAAAATATTGTAGGTAAGTAAAAAAAGTGATGTATTTCTGAGAGTAGAATCTTATTAATATAGCGTTTTATAACAACACGCAAACCTAGTGCACTTAGGAGCAATTCCTATGCGACAAAAGGTCGACAGATTTCCGTGAATACATGCCTTACAAACTCTAAGAAGCTTCTTGACTTGTTATTTTTCATTCACTCACATGATGTTGGTGCAAACACTAATTCTACATTCACACGATGAGGTAGGAGAGTTAAAATGAGAAGTTCAATAATGGATGGATTTGTTTTAGAAATGTGGAAGCAAGTGCAGGGTTAGGCGATCTGCAGCATCATACATTTTGGTTAATTTATGTTCGTCTAGGAAGTTAAGAAAGGTTTGGACATTTGGACTATTTGAAAACGTCTTTAAACTACGTAAGACCCGCTTACGTTAAGCGTTTGAGTTATTTCTGCAAAAACACGTTCCTTTTAGAGCTACACACAATTGCACAACAAAAATTATATTAAACCACTGATAGGTGAACAGTGCAATATAAAATACATAAGCTACCATTAAATTAATATTCATCGAATATCTATATAAAATTAAACTCTATGAGAAATTCCATGCACCATTCCTAGACTAACTTTTAATTCTGACTACTGACGGCTCAGAAAATAATGGTTCTTCAATTATTTTTGTAATTGCGATCTGCTTGGCTCCGCCAACATTGTTTTATTAAATAATATCAAATTTTTTACGTTGCAGAACCATTTTCCATGCGGCCGTGCCTTTAAAGTGCAATGTTAAATCTAAGTAACCTACATTGATAAGCTAAAGCTCTTAATAGCAATCGATGCTTAAGTCATACAATAAAAATTAAAAAATTCGTAATAGTTCTGTACACCTAACTAAAGAAATCCATATGGTACAACCTTAGTAAATAATATTATTGAAATATCTATACATAAAGACAACAAAACTATATTTTAGCGTTTTATTTACAAAGTCATAGTCAGTTGTTTCTGCAATTCATTAAGCATATCGTTCATTGTCATATCTTTAGACAGGCATCAATATTACAAAGCTTACACGCACATTTTTTATATTTTTCAATGTCAGTATTCTAAAACATCACACGTAATTATCAGGTTAAATTTAAATCATTTCTATAGAAACATTAAACTATATTACATACATTCACGTGCCTAAACATATCTTATATTATATATAAACTATATGGTGTTTTATATTAAAGAGCAATTTAGTGGATCTAAGACTGCATATAAAAATTGAACTTTAAAATGATGACGCAAACCAGAATATTTCAATTATAAATTACAAATGATCCTTTTTTATTTACATACACTATAAGCCTTACATAGCCTAGGTCACTATTCTGGAAAATATTTGTTGTGTGTTTTGTTAATTTAGGAAATCCTTATATTAATAAAGTTATCATTAAAGAAAACAAAACCACTTAAACGATAGAGAAATTCAAATCTTAAATCATACAAATGAGTGGACACATCAACCAGCCTTACGAGCCATAGCTCTGAAATGATAATTATTATTTTAAACTAAATTACCTACGTTATTATTTTTATCTAATAATAATATTACAACAGAGTAGTTATTAAGTTAGACAGTACAAACATTAGGCACACTTAAATGAACGTGTGTGAACATGAGCTACAATAATATGATATAGTAAAATAAATCAGGTAACCATTCAATTAAGTAAACAAAAATTGAAACAAAAAACTGAAAACGACTTCTGGAGCCAGATAATGACGTCTCTGCGCTTTATCAAAGCATATAATTACTAGATTCACCAAAATTTTCTTATTGTCAAAATTGTTACAGGTAAGTACGAAAATAGTATGGGTTATTCAATAAACGTTAAAATTTATAATTATAAAATTGCATCGCCCGAATACATCTGATTGTCGATGTGCTGTTGCACCTGTTTCAGGAGTTGTATTTTTTAAAATCCTACTATTTACAACAAGTAAGCAAGTTTACTGGAAAATATATAGGGAATATATTCAATTTAAATTTTATATTTTGAATTAAATATATAAATATCCTCAATAACATCGGTTAGGTTGACAGGGAATTTGTTATTGTCCCATAATAAGCGAGTAATTTACAACACAACACGGTAGAAGCAATCGGATCACAACGCCAAGGTATCCCTTATGAGCTTACGCACAGTGTTACCAACGGAAGTGGAGGGCGCACCAGCCAAACTGTAGTGCACCTTAAACAGGTAAGGCTGAATATCAGCATACGACGTGTCGAATATGAGATCGACGTCAGACCGACTGGGCATCTTCGGGACGTACTCGTGCCGGTTGATGATCTCCGTTATAAACACGATCTTGTCCTGCAACATCTCTACCACGCTCTCGTGTTTACTCTGCATATCGTGCTCGTTGCGGGACTCGGCCAGCTCGCAGCACACGGTCCACACTTCCCACGGCACGCACTCCGGTTGGAACGGCCAGCGCGCCCGACGCTTCTGGAAGAACTCGAGGCTGATCGACCCGTGCGCCGGGGACGAGCTGGCATCGGCCGCTCGAAGCATCTCCGAGAAGTCCGATATCTCACGTTTCACGCTCCTCCCTAAAGCGTCTGACGCGCAACACACATACGTAAAGTCGATGAAATCGCAATCGACATCGACGTAGCTGACCGTCCGGATGGAGTAGCTCTCCTCACTGTTGTAAGTGAACTTCCCGCAAGATCGGTGAAAGAGGACGGTGTGGAATATACTGGCGATGACCTCGTCGACCTGCCGGCCCTCCATGGACAGCTCGAAGGTGATGCTCCGAGCGTTCATCTCGCCGACGTCACTGGCCTGGCGCGGTGGTCGCGGCTCCCGGACTACTCATTATCACTAAAGTCTACAAGGTCACTGGTCTCGGCACGCGCTACGGAATAGTTCAGGTTTGGAAACGGCGGCGAAGTATTCAGCCATGTCCGGTTTACGACACATGGAGGAAGTTGCCAACTGGAATTGAGAATGGTTTAGTTAATGGTTGATTTTATAATTGTTTCTTTTTTATTTTTACTAGAATATTCTTTATTTTGCCAGAACTCGCAATTAACCCTTCATAAGGTATAGGAACTGAACTTATGTAATTGAAAAAAAAAAAACAGCCAAGTGCGAGTAGAAGACGAGCCCTGCCCTCAGAAACCCTTTCCGTATATATCGTTTAAAAGACAAACTTATCTCACTTGCAGTAATATACAACCAACTTAACTTGACACTTGCGATCTATTAATTTCCATATATCTGAAGGGTCTAATGAAGTTGGTAAGTTTTAACTTCATTAAGAAATAAATATAGTTAACTAGCGACCCGCCCCGGCTTTGCACGAGCATGATTTATATATACAACGTGTAACAGAAAGGTGTAACCATATTTGAAGGGCTTATTCAGCCAATGGTATAGAACAACTTTTACTATCGAGCCAACCCTGAAATATTAGAAAAAAAACCTGCCTTTCCATACATTTCGGCCGAGCGAAATTGCATTTTTCTATGAAACAGTAAAAATTTTTTTTTCGAGATACAGGTTTTGTTACATAGTAAAAGTTGTTCTATACCATTGACTGAATAAGCTCTTCAAATATGGTTACACCTTTCTGTTACACGTTGTATAAACCTTCCTCTTGAATCACTCTATCTCTTTAAAAAAAACCGCATCAAAATCCGTTGCGTAGTTTTAGAGATCTAAGCATACATAGGGACAGACAGCGGGAAGCGACTTTGTTTTATACTATGTAGTGATTTCCCAATTTTTTCCTATACGTGTGCTATAAGACCTACGTGTGAACGAAATTTAAAGGTTCTAAATCTACTTAAAATGCCCTATAGGTTTTTATGGCGAGCAAATTTGTAAGAAATTGATTGTGTAAAGGGCAATTACTTTTTTTGCGTTGAGTTAGTAGCCTGATATTTTTACAGCATTATGGGGCCATAGACTTCTGTAGGAAGTATCAGTTTCAACTTGATATCTCACACGGGCCCGAGCAAAAGGGTCTCGACAGACGAACCACAAAGTTAACCTATAAGGTTTTATAAAAACAGAAAAATACGGAACTTTTTTATTTATGAATTATATATTCATAACATATTGTAGCCGATTCTGAAGGCTTAAATTTAAGTTTTAGTGCTGTCAAAACTAAAACTTTTTCAAAGTACTTAATTTAGCTTCTGTACCTAACCTTTAAAGACTATTTTGTAATCAAGAAAATTAAGTTTTGAAAGCACTAAAACTAAAATTAAAGCCTTTCAGAATCGGCTTTAGTTGTATTGTATTGTATTATTTTTATTTATGTTTTGTTTTATGTTTAGTCCACTATATATATATATTTTTATTTGTTGTTTGTTTATTTCGTTTCAGTATTTAAACTATTAATCTACATACGCTAAATTACATATTTTTAAGGAATGTTCCATAGTTTTTCGGTGGCACATAACTATATCGGCCAGAGCCTTATAAAGGGTTAAAAGAGTACAGCGATTTGTTAATTGTAACGCAACGAAACTTAGCACTATAATAATACTCAAGCACAAACGGCACATTGCATAAATAAAACGCACAACACACTCACCGCAAACCGACAAACTCCCAATCAGTAATAATAACCAAGCATCACCCAAAACATGAACTATGAGAACGAGTTAAAAGATACGCGAATAGAGCATCATAATCACCAACCTACAGTTATTCACCGCTGGACGTAGGCTTCTTCCCTATTAGACTTGATATTATTACATAAATTGTTATTCTTACTAAACTATGACAGAAATAAATTCCTATGTTTGACCACGATTTATCCATCGCAAGGAGATATAAATTAACATTATAACATTGCAGTATAGAAACGCAGAAAGAAAAGTAAATCTGGATGTGAGGAGCTCTGAACCGGGATTCGAACCCAGGACCTCTCGCTTACCGGGCGATTGCTCTAACCACTGAGCTATCCAGGTCTCAACACAACTCTTGAATTTACCGATGTGCTTTCCCATACTGCAATGATATTTATAGATACCCACTTTCCAGTGAGCCACTTGGCGCATAGAGGACGCTAGTGTGTTCAAAGCTAGTCAAAGACTATTATGCCCTACCGTCACCTGTTACAGCATCGGGTAGTGAAGAATACACATTACTCTTATCGAAACTATGACAGAAATAAATTTCTATGTTTGAGCACTTGGCGATTTATCCATCGCAAGGAGATATAAATATTAATGATATTCTTACTGAAAAAGGTGATAAACGAAATAGGACTAAAATGGTAATAAGAGTAACGTTGTTATTAAAGCGCTAAGTTAAAAAAAATCGACACTTTTAGAACTTGCGTATCTACTTCAGTAAATAATGTATTATTTTGATAAAATAGTATATTATTTTTGGAATCTTGTTCTAGGGATCTGTTAAACAGAAACGCGATTGGAGAAATTCGGCTCGACACAAATATTTATTGAAATGAGGTCTTTTTCGACACCAATTCTCCTGGTTTGACAATTTGGAATGACATATGGACTGCCAATCTGCCAGCTAAACCGCTCTTAATATAATTCCCGTGTCGGTTGTTGGGCCCTTAAGGCGGTGCCCTGTTGGCCTAGGCGAAAATGCGGGCCTGCTCCGAAACCGTGAACTATTCGGCTTCACTATAATCACGTGTTAGATTTAACCAATAATCATGGGTTGTGTTCAGTACTAGTATTTTTCGCAGCCAAGGTGATGTAGCATGCATTCTTACATGGTCAGTGGCATTGCAAATTGGCAACCCGAAAAGACATGAACCTGCTAAGTTTCTTGCCCTTTTTCTTAGCAAGACTAATCTAATGGGCGGAGTTAGGCATATATTTATTATATGTATTGCATTCATTTATAATAATAATATTTATTCCTTATTCCTATAGTTTTTATTTTATTTTATATCAACCTTTATTATTTCCTTGTGTATTTCCCCATATTGTTATTTATTACTTAAAACTATTACCTATAGACATACATTTTTTAATTATATTACATTAAAACCGACCTGTAATAAGTGTATCTGATATACCAACATAGATTACATAAATAAATATATTTAATTTCATTCCATTTCAAAAACCAAGAAACCGTGTATTACCAAAATGGTTCTTTATTTACCTACCGTGAATTGACATATGAATATCAAGGAGGGATTAATGATTCTCAATGAACTATTTTTTTCCGGAGCATTTTGTTTACAGGATAATGTTTAAATTATCTTTAAAAAAAGTCCGTTTATACTCTAAACTTTAGAGTATAAATCTAGCCAATTGCACGGTTAGATTTTATTTCGGAAATCAAAACAGGTTATGTTTGTCACAAAAAAATGGTATATCTCTTAATACAGTGGTTTATTATAGCTAACGAAAACGTTACTAAAAACGAATTAAGGTTAAACGTCAGTCGCTCGGTACAAAGTGCACAAGCTTATATAAATTAAACCTGTCGCTAAGACTGTCTTTGAAACAGGATGAATTTACGTTAAACTTATTTTCGGGGCTAAATAGGCTACTACCCTTTATTTGTTGGTCACAGGACAGTATTATTGTTCCTTGGACGTTTTTTGGTTTGTTTTTTATTGCATAATATCTCGAAAATGTTACTAAATTCAACTCATTGGTCAAATTTAGAATACTTAAGGTTAAACATCAGTCGCTCGGTTCAACCGGTAAATTTTTCCATCACACTTTTCCACTGTAATTTTGATATACTAGCTTGTACTGCACATATAGAACGCTCAAGAGGGCGTTATGTGATTCACGCCTTGTTCTTAAGAATCTTTTCTAGTTTGTACTGCACTCTAATAATATTTAGAGTATTCATAGGGATGGATGTCGCAAATAAACATAAAACGTGTATTGTTTATCTATAAGGAAGGGCAAACTTAATGATTTCACAATAAGAAGATATTATCTAATGAATAGTCAACAGAACATTAACAGGCATTTAACAAAAATGTGGTAGAGATCATCTAAGCCCAAATGACTCGCCCCACTACCACGTTTACGCACACCAACAAATCTTAAATATGGACGCAATACACATAAAAACGCCATTGTAATTGGTCACTCAGTTATTCAAAAAATTATCAGTTTTTTTTGTACACTATACTTGGTAAGAATAAGTTGTTTTCGGATTTGTTGTCGAACTAGTCATAATTGATCGAAACGCGCACGCGCTACTCTTTACAGTGAGCGTTGTCGGATTTATCAAGCGACTAGTCCACTCTGAGATGTACGCATACAGATCATGGTTTACGAAACAGTCGATGCTCCCACACATATGAAGTGTCGTTATTAATATTTGCACTTGCACATCTAAATCAACTAATTAAAAGAGGCTATGCGAATTTATTTTTGTCACTGTCACTCCAAGCGAAAAATCGCGCGGTGCGGGAGGTGCGGATTCAGGGCAAATTTGGAAAGAAGTAGGTTTTATATTTTTATTAAAAAAACTAAAATAGCTAGCAAATTTTCAAATATCAAATCTCTAGATATTGTTAAAACACACCTAATAAAATATGTTTGAGTTCTGTATATGGTTCCTATACGTCAAACGAGGAGAAAAAGTGCGTTTGAAGACCTCATTTCAACAATTATTTCTATCGGGGAAAATTTATCCAAACATGTTTTCCAATTTCAAAACCCTAGATTATATGGTTAAAATGCATATACCAGAAACTGAATATAATTTTCCTTGTATTTCATAAAATACACAGAAAAGAAACACCCGTAACTTTTTCGCATATCGCCTTAAGAAGGGGGGCGAGTCATTTGGGTTTAGACGATCTCTACGTGACACTCGGTGACACAAAGGCAGGCAAATAAATTGAATTATGCAAAATTGTTGCTCATGATTGAGTACTGCATGTCAAGCTTTCAGAACTAAAACGTTCTTAAAAATAGAGGTATTAAATGTTATATAGCGTTTTGATTAAATCATTTATCATTACGTTAAGAAGTATTCAAAGAAATATAAATAAAATAAATGCTATATCGAACGTTATTTTACGTGTACCTGCTTTGGAATAAATAACGTTACCTAAATAATATTTGGGTACAGCATCATTTTTGTATTTTGGAACATTAGAGATTAATTGATAACGTTTTTAATTGATAACGCTACTTCTAGATCTGTCGAGTTTTAACTAACCTCGCAAGTTATATATATTTTTAGTAAAACATGTTTAAAAACGGTCCGAGGAAAAACCTTCTACTATAAAAAGGAGACAAATTATTTTGAACAAAAATAAATAGTTAAAATTTTATCAAATGATAATAGATTAACATATCATTTTAAAATAAAGAAAACACAAACAAAGCCTTTATATTTAATATTTAACAACATCAATATTTTAGAAATAATACGGCATTTATTGTCAAACACAAAACGCAAAAAAAAACAAAAAAAATATATCTACTAAAAATTTACTATTACTCAAATTTTACGGTAATTTTGAAAACGAACGAGTCAGTTTCGATCAATTCACTTTTAATATCAGTGCCGATGCATCTATGTGTTAAGGCGGGGTCCGCCCAATTTGGCTCCTTTCAAACTCATTTTATAACTCATAGTGACAATAAAATTTTGAAAAAAATATTGTCATATTTCTCTCTTTAATATTAATATTTCTGCTATTCGATACAGCATTACTTGCATTTCCCTGCATCCAATAAAACAGCAAAGACAGGCCTAAACTACGATGTAAATATAATTTTCTTTGAGTTATATTTGGTGTTGAACAATAAAACTTATACCAATACACGTGGTACAAAATAAGACATAAAACGGCACAGTCATATTAAAAATCCATCCTTCTCATTTCGAAATAATAAATAAAAAAACTTTGAAATTTCTGAGCGGCCCGCTTCCACTGAGCAGAATAGTAAAGTGTAAAATGAAAGCGTTGGAGCAGGACCGATTTCTCCGTATACCCTCGCCTTAAATAAAAGTGAGAAAGAATTATTTTGAATTTATTCTGTGATCCCTTTTTTTGTTTTGCTAATTTTGTTTTTATTGCCTCCTTTAGTTGATTGCTTCATGGTCACACACCTTATAATTATCACCAAATGCTTTCAAACGATAAACCACGCAAACCGCATAACTGGCACAATTAACGCACAAAGCAAAATTATCTTAAATTGGTCGTAAGCTAACGAGTTGTGTTTTGCAGAGGCCGCTAG
This sequence comes from Ypsolopha sequella, assembly GCA_934047225.1. Classification (NCBI taxonomy): domain Eukaryota; kingdom Metazoa; phylum Arthropoda; class Insecta; order Lepidoptera; family Ypsolophidae; genus Ypsolopha; species Ypsolopha sequella. The sequence goes on from OW203996.1 coordinate 20,934,233, forward strand.
TGAATTGTGTGGTAAATATTTCAAGGTAGTATTTTGTTTTTCTTATGTTTTATTAATTTATAAGTTTCATAACTTGGATTAAAGTCCGAAATAAACAAATTAAAAACAGCACTGAGAAATCGAAATAATTAAGTAACAGCAATCACATTTAATATGTTGAAAAAGGCTTTGAAAATGCTAATAGGGAAACCGGTTAAGTATAGATAAATAATAAAATCAGTGGACAAGTACAAGTGTATTTAAATAAAAATATTTCGTAAGTTCCACCAAGTGCCAAAAATCACCATCAACTTTAAAATCCGAAATGTTTACAATATACCCCATGTTTCACTAGCGATTCCTGCACGAATAGTTTGAGATTTTGATTTTAAAGATAAAATTCTAGGTCCCACTTCCATAGTACATGCGGGGGTCGCCGGGCCGTCCGACCAATCATCGAGTCGTCGCGATCCGAAACACACTTCTATAGCTAAAACTCATGAGTCGTCGCTTACCTACAAATCGGAGCACTCAGAACATCTTGTAAGCACTGAACAATGCAAAATAGCACTTAATACTACAAGTAAAAATATTTACTTCATTGAGCAATGCTCTATCGAACTTACTAATTTGTAAGCAATGTAGTTCTGAATCGGACCGCAATAATAAATTGCCACCCCCCCGCTAGAATATGGGAGTGGTACCTTTCAAAGTTGACATAGCCCTCGCCAACAGAAGCTTCTATAACTCACCCATATACTTGAGAGTGCCGCAGATGGTGGTGGTGCGGGCGCCGACAGAGAGCCACTTGGAAAGACCGAAGTCTATCAGCTGGATGTGGCACTCAGAGTCTAGGAGTATGTTCTCTGGCTTCAGGTCGCGGTAGATCACGCCCGCGTTGTGGAGAAAATCTGCAATGGTTGGAGTATTGGACGCTGTTACCTAATTACAAAAAAATGGCATGCGTCTCAATCAGGGCTTCAGAATAATCAATATGATCGTAATAATCAAGATGAACACCTTCACACAAAATTACAAAATTTTGAGACAAAATACAACATTTTCTAGCTCAAAACGATACATTTCAACTTTATCACAACAAGTGAAAACTGAAATACGCGAATGCGTATTTAGAATGTATTTAAGGATGGTCGTCATAACGCAACCACCTCAGTTGTGGGCGTTTTCAAACATTATTTTTGGTTATTATTAATCTAGATAACATTTTCGTTGTTTGACCCGTATTGATTTTTTGGTTTTACCTAAAACAATAAAAGCACATTCGGTTACGCTTTTGGTAAAAACACGTTAAGGCTCCAGTCCCCTAAAAATCAGTATTCTTGCAGAATTATCAGAAAAGAAAGATTTTATTTTAGTTAGTAAGAAAGCAATAAATAAAATACATTTTACGTTAATTTATAGTGTGGAATTTGAAGATTCCAAAACACATTTTTTCATTTACTTTAATGCTACTTTTAATAGGTTTTTTAGGCTTTAAACATACCTTTATTTATGTTCTACGCGTTGAGTCTCATTCATGCACACGTCACGTAAAAATTATGACAAAAACAAGAAATTTATTCAGGTAACATTTATTCCCATATCTTTAACAATAATCTTACCTGGTTACTTTTTTGGATAATACTTTAGTTTTCTTATTTCGAGTGCTTTAAGTAGTTGTGATTTTATGAATTAAACCACTGATAAAATATTTTTTTTCTACTAGAAAACTATCGTTTAGCGTAGTCAAATTTAAAACACGTAGAATAGAACTATTAATAAGTGAAATAACAAAAAACGGTATTTAAAAAATTATTTTAAGAACATTTATCAAATCGAAACTTATCGAGAGTTTAAAACACAAAACGCGTCGATATTTCCCTCAGTTTCGCTGGGACATCGCAGCGTTCAGACGTGTGTTGTGTAGCTCGACGTCATTTTACCTCCCGCTCGCACGGTTACTCCCTTTCCCTCGCGTAGATTCTTATGGAGAGGCGAACTATATCATGAAAGTTGCTCTACTTGAATATTGCACTTATCATTTAATAAGTAAACAACTATGGATAAAATATTTTTTGAATATTTTAAGAATCCCTGTTTCGATAAAATAAAGTCTAATCTACGTCCCTCCGTATTTCACAGCATCATAACTTTAGCACCGTAAAGATAAAGACATGAAATTTGGCACAAAAATAGCATTAATTTGCCTAAATATAACATTGTAAAAAAAATATTAAAAATTTGAAATTGTTTAAAATATTTTCAAAACAAAAGTGAGAAAAATAAAAAATATCCTAAAAATACAATATGGGTATCAAACTGTAGACACTAAAAAGGTGATTGTAAAAATATATACTTTTACTATATTTACTGGCACTGGTTTTGTGAAATCTTTAAAAAAGCTACAATAATGTGTATGTCCGAAACTGGTAGACCGAAAAATATGAAAAAAATATTCATTATAGATCATAACTGACCAATAACCGGGAAAACTATAGTGATTTAAAAATATAAAAAAAAGTAAAATAAATTAAAAAAAACATTTGTAAAAATAAAATATGGGTATCACATTGTAGGTATTAAAAAGCTTATTGTAATAATATATAGTTTGACTATGTTTAATTGCATCTATTTTTGAGAAATCCTTGAAAATCTATAAAAAAATGTAAATATGTCCCCCCTCTTATCTCCAAAACTGGTGGACCGAAAAATATGAAAAAAATCATGGTAATATGCGTTTACGTAAGAATTACAGAAAAAATAAAGCGGTTGAGAAATTCACGAAAAAAAAAGATAAAACTAAATTTGTCATTTCAATCAGAACCCTAGGTTCTGACTAGAGTCTGACTCACACTTGGCCATTTTTTTTTTTTCAAGATATTTGCGGTAGGCCGTTTTTTTGGGCGGTTTTAATTTAGTTTTCGGAGCTTTTATTACTACCCTAAATTTTTACCATAAATATCCGGTTATCCGGATAATACATTATCCGTTATCCGGATAGTAATAATCTGCGAATAATCGCATGCCCTAATTCGCTTAGATTAAGTTATGTTAATGTGTGTTAATTCGAAAACCCGTAAAGCCGTATTTTAGAAGTTGTGGTCTAAAAAACCCACGGGGATGGCGTGACACAAATTTTATACCAGCACCGCTGTCGCCACTTTTTGGAATAACTAAAGCCGAACTTTACTTTACTTACTTTTATTTAAAATATCTTAAAAAGCTATCGAAGTCACTAAAACCGACAGTCAAGATAACAACGTGCTAGACAATAATGCATCAAAACAAAAGAACGTACGCAGCTGCGGTTCTTATCATTAAAACATCACATTTCTAAAACTAAATTTTTTACCTTTTTTATTGCACCTTAGTCATAATCATGGACACACAAACTGACAGACACTTAATTACCGTAAGAGTTTCTATTTTTGATATTATATTACATAAAGAACTGATTGTAATACTCGTATGTGTGTGAGTATTAGGAATACATAATTTTAAATGTTTTCATTGTTACGATTTGATTATTAATTTTCTACATTTCCAAATTTTATAAAGGTATTTTTTATGTCAGGCATTAGTTAAATGAAAATCTTGATGAATAAAGAAATTTTCGGGCACAACTACACGCTTTTTAGGGCATGCAGGTTTCCTTAGAGCGATAGGGCTCATCACGTTGAGACGTAATAATCGTCAGAGAAACGCGGGTGTACTTATAGGTACACGTATGGGTGGACTTATGACTGGCATCTCACAGTTCACACTCGGAACACCTCTTGACACCCCTTTGGTAAAAATCTGCAAATAATTGCATGACCTATAAAATGTATTGTGTCTAAATACTAATCACTCTTACTGCTACCAATAAGCCATTTATTCCAGGTAGATTTACTTTTGTTTATTTTACTTTTGCAAATTCATTTTGTTTGTTCCGATAAACAAACCAAACTTTGTAAATTACCGTTACTTGAATAATTAAAAATCTTCACATGTCAAATTTTAAGTAATCGTACACCCATTTAACGAAGTAGAGCAACATTCAGGTGCGGTCTCTAACATCTTAATGCAGCGGGGGGAGCGCCACTTCTAAAGCCTCAGGTAAGATGAAAGCGAAATGTTGCAAAGAGAGTCTGGGGCCTTAAGGGTTTGTTGTTTAGATATTACACAAATTTCACGATTTATAGTTCAACTTGAACATAGATCTAGATAATGTTGATGGACTTAGCCTAAAATATTATAATAACATTCTATAGACACCCCACAATGTGGTGACAGCGTTTGTATGGAGGTTTGGGCGTAACGACGCCTCTTAAGCATTCAACGGGTGGGCCCACAGATATCAGGAGACATGGTAAGGGGGCGTGGCTTGCGAACGCATGACGCCAAAAATAGATCCCATGCGAGACCCAATATCAATCGAGATGTGTTGTGTTGTATTGTACGTGGCTACAGGTTGATCCGCCGACCTGTTTGCATGTGCACTAATGTGTGCTTGAGAAATATGAGTACATGTGTGTTAATGTCGGTAAAATAAATGGGAGGAAAAACCGATGTTACACAACATATTATAACACCGCGATTCTGCGCTGTGATTGGGCCAATTTATTATAGCACCGCTTAGATAACCAATTTCCAAGCTTTGGGCTAGGCAAAGGTATTTCTGCCATGCACCCTCGAATGCTCGTAAAGTACTCGTGTATATGTGAAAAAAAAAACAATAACCCCTAGTATGCGGTTCGTTGAGAAGAAAAAAACAAACAAAATTACGAGCCGATAGTCACGTACTTTTCTCCAGACGAGATATCAGTAATTAATTAAACATCTGACTGACATGTGTGAAGTGTGATAGCCTATTATTGTTATACAAGTAATATTGTAAAGAGAAAGGTCAATTGAGGTGAATCATTGTACACAATAAAAATACCACGTGTATTTTCATATCCTTATAAACTTAATTCAGGATCTAGATATAACAATGCTAAATTAGTTAAATATATGCAAGCCGATTCATTCATAATCTTTTAAAACAAAAATACAGTACCCAGCAGTAAATAGCATCGGCTAGCTTCGGCTTCGTAGAGCGCCGTCTCTGTCAACGGACTGTTAGTGATTCGTGCGACAGAGATGACGCTACGATACGATGTGCAATATTTACTGCCGGGACCTGTAGACAAGGTTGTAAAAGCAGTCGGTAGGATGCCCGATTCTCAAAGCGTCCCGATTGGTTCGATTCTCACTACCAAGGTTTCAGATTTATTCGCATACCTACTTGCTGATGAACCGTTAAGGAAAACTGAGGTTAACCTACATAACTTAAACAGCACGTCAGTATCTGCGCTCCAAATTACGACAATAGGCTCACTGTAATGCGTTGGGACAGATTAATCATTGGTGATCACTAGTAACAGTTAAAGCCCAACACCTGAATTCCTGCTGTCTTGTATTTTCCTATCCCTTGGTTAAAGTAGATATAAGTAATTCAATGTATAGTTTAAGTTTATGTTAAAAAAAAAGACATGATCTTGCCAAGTTTCTTGCCCGTTCTTCTTAGCAAGACTAATCGAATGGGCGGAGGTAGGCATGTATTTATATATGTAACCTATTACTATGTAGTATATAGGATGGGATTTGGTCGGCCGCCTGGATTCGTGCTGGGGGTTCGGTTGGTGATCATTGAACCTTGTTTCTGGTCCCTGGCCGGGTCTCCGGTATGGGTTCGGGCGGTTGATTGGATTTCACCTTGTATAATAATATTTTACCTATAATTTTAATCGTATATATATTGCTACATAAATTAAATAAACATTTAATCTAAGTAGTTCATGTACATTTATTATTTTATTACATATATTTTTGTAAGATTAAAATTTGACTTGTGAAACGTGTATTATACAGGGTGGAAAAAATGAAAGGGCCCTAGAGGGGAACTACCTTAAATCCTTTAGTTAGCTCATTTTACTGAAAGGAAACATTCCTTTATTTTTTAAAAGAAACAAAACTGCATTCAAAGATCTTCTAAAATTCGCTTGTCTCACCCGGGAATCGAACCAACTTAAAATAAAAAAAATAGACCCTCGCTATTTTATTATACGAATCGGTAGGATTATTGTTCAGAATAAGATTTGTCTAATAAACATTTGGTCTTTGAAATAAAAAAAAGTGAAAACTAATATTAATTCTATTTTATCATCAATACGAAGAACACAAGAGAAAAGAATCCTGATAAATTAATGCAAAACAAAACAAAATTTGAAATTGGAAGAAATACTTTTATCGATTTTAAAAATTTTGAAAGTTATCGTTCGAATTTCAAATTAGCAAGCTTGTACTTCATACAATGTCTTTGGATGTTAGAGAGATAAGAAAATTATAACGTGTCATTTACTTGTTACAAGTGAAAAGTACTAAGTATTGTTAATAAAAAACTTGTAATAAATATTCAATTTCATGGGTATCTCGTACAGCAGATGAGTGTAAAACAAAATGTTTATTAAATTTGTGGATATATTAATAATTTGCAATTTTCCGCTAAACACTCTTACCATGCTATTCAAAATGCAGACTCAAGCACCGCCCGCCCTCCCGCATAAAACATGCACAAGCAAAGCAAGCAGTACGAGCACAAAATAAAGCAATCTTAAATAACAAGCAAGAAAACTTATCGACACGTTTTTCGCCTCTAAACGAGGCATCCTCGGGATGTGTACTCCGCCCGACCGCTCGACAGCAAATGTGTCGACAGCATTTTGTCATTTGCTGTCGAGCGGTGGGGCGGACTACACATCCCGAGGATGCCTCGTTTAGAGGCGAAACACGTGTCGATAAGTTTTCTTGCTTGTTATTTAAGATAGCTTTATTTTGTGCTCGTACTGCTTGCTTTGCTTTTGCATGTTTTATGCGGGAGGGCGGGCGGTGCTTGAGTCTGCATTTTGAATAGCATGGTAAGAGTGTTTAGCGGAAAATTGCAAATTATTGATATATCCACAAATTTATGATGGACTTCCGCAAAGTAACGCCTTTTTCAATAAATTTTATATGTTTATTAGACAAATTTTATCCTGAACAATAATCCTACCGATTCGTATAATAAAGTAGCGAGGGTTTATTTTTTTAATTTTTAGTTGGGTCGATTCCCGGGTGAGACAAGAAAATTTTAGAAGATCTTTGAATGCAGTTTTGTTTCTTTTAAAAAATAAAAGAATGTTTCCTTTCAGTAAAATAAGCTAACTAAAGGATTTAAGGTAGCTCCCCTCCAGGGCCCTTAAATTTTTTCCACCCTGTATATACCTACTTTGCAAAATGAACTTTTTGAATTTTGAATTTTGACACTCCTGTATATGTATAGCTAGCACGCGCCAGAGATACAGAGTCTATCTATCCTAATTCACTCTTACGCATGCCGCGTTTGTAATTGCGCAAGAGAGCAAGTTTGATGGAAAGGCACTGTACCGACTACAGCGCAAGATTTTTTATTTTTTGATGTGTTTATTGATTAAAAACAATATTATTTTACAATTTATAGACTTACACAGCTGACGAAAACCGAAACATGTATCGCTTCAAGCGCTCACTAACTTAATTATATTTATTTAATTAATCTACGTAAGTAAGCAATGTTAAGATAAAAAGACTTTAAAATAGTTTTTATTTTGTGCGGATTAAGACTCAATTGACTTATAATTCGACTTGGTAGTTCATTTAATATCTTTGCTATACCTCCTGATGTCGTGACGTTATACAACAAGTTCTCTTACCAATAGCAGTAGCTATCTCTGCAACGAACAGCTTGACTAGCTCCTCCGGCAGCTTCCCATATGAGTCCAGCAGGGCCAGCAGCTCCCCTCCGGGAATGTATTCTGAAACTGATTGTACACCTCTGATAAATAAATAGTATTAAAAATCATTCTTCATCATTCATTCAAATCAATTTTTTTAACTTCTCTAACCTTATTTTAATAGATTTTGTTACCTTGTGTTTGCCAATAAACTTTATTTTAATCATTAATTCTCCATATATTCTGTCACAAAATAACCGCTTACATAAGATTCACTCCGCATAACTAGCGAAAACAGGCGCACGCACACATAGACGCGTACTTACGACGATCTCGAAGATACTCGGGTGAATGCCAATACGAAATTCTGCCAAGATCATCATACGTACGCGTCTATGCATGTGTGCGTCTGTTTTCGCTCGTTGGATGGAGTCGGCCTTTTTGGTAGCATCTATTGTGTTATTCTGTCTCGTGTACGTCGGCCACGGGTAGTGTTCCTTTAGGCGCCGACTACACAGAGCGCGTTCTGCGTGCTGCGGTCCAAACATTAGGACGTGCAGTCTCTGTGTGTAAAGATCAAAGCCGTCCGTTGAATTTGTTATCGATGCTAAAATCTACAATTCTAACCCTAGTTATATAAAATTATGTAACAAAACCACGTCATTTGAAAACGAACTTAAAACCTATCCTTTTGAACAGGCATTTTATAAGGTACACGACTATATGGAACAATAATGTAACAATATGCATACATACACTCACGCCTGTCTCCTAGAGGGGTAGGTAATATAACAAAATAATGTAATAAAAATGTAATGTAACAATAATAATATTATTTAATAATATATAAATGTAACAATAATTTGTTATTATTTCTTGGTCATTAAAATTATAAATCAATGGTGTCGAGAATTATTTAAAGTAATAAATTTGACCTGTAATTTTTATTACTAAATAAAGATTACTAGACCGCAGTACGCGGCTCTGTGTGGTCGACGCCTAAATATAGATGCTGTTTGAAAAGATATTAGATAAAATACAGCGAGACATATTTTAAAATGTCTAATAAATTTACTTGTTTACCAGAGATTCCAGTTTTGTTTACCAGGGTTTACCAGGGTACATGTGACATTTAAGTGCATCGATTCAGCTATTTTCGATTCTTGCCGTCCCTCAATGAAAGTTAAAATAAATGTTCAAGATTTGAGAAACAGATACCACACAATCACACAAACATACACTACCCCACTTTTCCAATTTACACTTTATAACCTTCGTCGTTTACTTTATATAATAAATAATAAGAATTATTGTAATAAGTATAATGATACAAATGGAGAAGCGGGGCATCCTGGCACAAGTATTGCTTAAATACTTAATAGGATGTCCCAGTAAATAATATGTCTGTATGTAAGCTTTTTTACAAATAAACTTTTTCTTAGTTTTTTCTTAATTTAGTTAGGTATAATTTTATCTTTTTTATTTATATTAATTTTTTAGTTATTTAATATTATTTAAGTTTTAAATTGTTAAATAAAAATAAAGCTTGAAAGAATTAACTTTTTTCTTTCTTTACTTTTTAGTTTGAAGATTTTATTCAAGCACTCAAATTCGAAACGTTTCATTAGAATAACTATCAAACACTGAAACTATGCCGAAATAGATAATACAGCCATGGACGAAATACTAGAGGACTGACAACCGCCCTACTTTGAAGCGTAATTCGATTTTTAGTTTCAAATTTGTAGCTAGATAGAGCTACTGGTTCAAAACAATCGAATTCAATCGGATTCACGGCTCAAGTGGAGATTACTTTCTTTCCTAGTAAAGGTAGGTTCGTAGTGGTTCCGCTTAATTTCGGAAAGATGGCGGTATAAGCGCGCGCGCCCTTCGGTTCACGCTCAGCCGCTGAGCCGCTGCCTATTCTTTCAAAATTACTAAATGTAATGTATCTACCACTTTTGACAATCAAGATTTTGTTTAAATCAATTTGATTTCCTAAGAACAAACAACTTGCTCACCGCGACAGTGCCCGTTTTATCGTACCTCTCTTTCGGTAATCAAATATTTGAGAGTGAATGAAATGAAACTAACATCGCTCGCACGCGCCTACTCAATGGCGATAGGCATAGCTATGAGAAATGGCGCGTACTGTTCGGATCATCTAAAAAGGTAATATAATACTAGATCTGACCACACTGTCTTTGTTTATGAGGTCAGTGCTCATTTCCAATTGGATGTAATAACGATTGTATACAACTGAAATTGAATGTTATTTCGACGAAATAACGTCTTAATTTGATTGAATGCATTTTTGCTATCTATATACCTATGATAATGTAATGTAATAATACACCAACGAACATCATCGTTTTCGGATGGTTGATGAACTTTTCTTTGCGACAAGCGATTAACCGTGTGTTTTTCTAGTTGTTTATGAGAGGTCAGGTGCTTGTATTTGTGCTCGAACTTTTGATTCATAGTTAAGAGGATAGTTTCTGCAAAACCATAATTTATTCTTCCTGGTTTGAAGAATCTAGAAATACTAAATAAAAAAGAAACAATATATATTTCTTTCAGGAATATAATACACACTCATATCGAAACAGAATCCTCAGAAGTCATTTCAATATTGAGAAATAAAGTGCCAAAGATGGCTCTAAAAAAAGTTTTCATGTTGAATTTTAAATTTATTTAAGTAAAAACTCGTTCATATTATTTATGGATTAAATTCTGTATAAAGTTTATTAAACTCTTAACGGGACAGATATTTTATAGCAACTTTGCTTTTTTTTTTAAATAATAAAACTAGTGAAAAAAGTTGTCATTTTGACTTTTTTCCAGAATCCGTCCTTCTCGCACTGCGGGTCTTTCCGCACGGAGTAACAGGGAAGTATGCAAGCGGAACCTATCCTCTTAATTTCCGACCGTGTAAAATGAGTTACGCAAAGTGCGCCTACTGTAAATGTAATAAAACAAGTAGAGAAGTATCGATGTTTCGCTTTCCTGTTAAGGCGATATACGAAAAAAATACGAGTGTTTCTTTTCTGTGTATTTCATGAAATACATGGAAAATTTTAATAAATTTCTGGTATATGCATTTTGACTATATAATCTAGAGTTTTGAAATTGGAAAACATGTTTGGATAAATTTTCCTCGATAGAAATAATTGTTGAAATGAGGTCTTCAAACACACTTTTTCTCTTCGTTTGACGAATAGGAACCATATACAGAAATCAAACGTATTTTATTAGGTGTGTTTTTACAATATCTAGAGATTTGATATTTGAAATTTTGCTAGCTATTTTAGTTTTTTTAATAAAAATATAAAACTGACTTTTTTCCCTTTTGCCCTGAATCCGCCCCTCTTGCAATGCGCGATTTTTCGCTTGGAGTGACAGTTACAAAAATAAAATTCACATAGCCTCTTAAAGACGACGGCTTCGGAACTCGGATAAGTACGTAATTTTTGTCAGAATTCAAAAACAGATGTTGGTAGGTACTAAGTTCGATGCGGCTCAACCAATTTGGTAGTTTACTTTATTCCCGAAGTAATCCCATGTAAGTACTCTCAACTGGGTGAAGGAAGATCACAGTTTAAAAAAACCGGTAAAGTGCAAGTCAGACTCGCGTACCTAGCTAGGGTTCCGTATTGTGGATCATACATTTAATTTTGTCATTTTTTTTCGTGAATTTCTCAACCATTTTATTTTCCTGTAATCTTTACGTAAACACATATTACCATGACTTTTTTCATATTTTTCGGTCCACCAGTTTTGGAGATAAGGGGAGGGGGAACATAATATTTTTATGGATTTTCAAGGATTTCTCAAAAAAGGTGCAATAAAATATAGCCATACTATATCGTCACCTTAAAGGGAAAATTAAATAACCAACAAAAAAAAGTTCCGAGATAATCGCAATTTTGTGTTTTTTTTTCGGTAGAAAATTCATATCTCCGTTATTCAGAAAGCTAAAATTCTAATTTTTTTATATGTTGTGGCCTTTAGAAAGTTCTTAAGTTGTACATTTTATAATATTGGAAAATAATTTCCTATATCCATGATTTACCGTATATTCATTTTTGCCAAAATACTTTTCTAAAATTATACCCAGTTGTTTAGTTTTACATGTTTGTTATTGAATTTTGCCGTACAATAAAGAAAAAATTGTGACTTTTAAGTAGCCTTATTTATGTTTGCCATTTTATAGTTCGCCATTTTTCATAGTTGTTGAATTTGCCAATGGACCTTTTCTGGTACTTAAAATGATTTTAAAATTAACTTCAAAGCAAATATTTTAATAAGAGCTGTTCTAAAATTTTAATCTATCACTAGGGAGCTAATTAACATGTATAAAGACTTTTTATAGTTTTATTTAAGAAGACGCAACAGCTAGCGCGACATTCCTATTCTTGCGCAACTGCGCCAGCAGCAAATTTAGCAGGAATGTCTTGCCTGCGTCTAAGAAATAAAGACTCCTTCTAAGCTCTTCACCCGGCTCACAATTTTATTGAAAATTTGCCTTTACTCTTGTAATAGCTGGGGCTCAGTTTGAGCGACTTGAGCCCCCAAGGCTGCGGTGTCGTATCTGAGCTCCCTGAGCAAATCAGTGGACTACTTTCCTGTTTGTTGTGGGGTAGCCATGCCGAAATTAGGCAGCCGTTTACCCTCCATTGAGAAAACTTTGTCTTCAATCAATTTTAGCGCTTCGTTAAAATATATATCGTCGTTGGCCTGTGCTGTGCCTTAGTACTTGTGTGCAATATCTTCCAATATAGCAGTTTATACTTGTCCCAAAGTTGCAGAGGGTTTGAGAATCCGCAGGTGCTCAACATGAAAGCAAAAAGCTCTCTCAACTTGGCCGCTGATCTACACAATACGGCGTCCTCCATCGTAGAGTTTCAGTGGCCGTCATCTTCCAAAAGTCCCATTGCCTCACACGCTTCTCGGAACGTAGTTTTTTCCTGTCCTTCGACTGTTTTGAGGGCCTGAAAACTGATGGGGCCTTGGACGCGGATCGGTATCAACCGTAAGCAGTAACACTCAAAGTGTGTTAAGTGCACGGTACCAATTCCACCCAGGGCATCTGACGTCTTCACATCATGCCAGCCTTCGACGGGGTTGCCTTGCACACGACGCTTCCACGCTTTCCGTGAAGCGTTCCATGCGTTATATTTTGGCACTTCCGCATATGGCAAAGTTCTGGCAAACTCGTCCGTCTGGCACAGACGGAAAAACTCGGTGAGTGTGGTAGTGGGCGGTTCACTATTCAATCGCACAGGTGAGCGTCCGTGAAGTAAACGCACTCGCCGTTGGGAAGGTGCACCGTAAGACGTGTCACTGTCGGGCGCCTCTCGTGAAGCGGCAAGCCCAATATCCGCCATGCCGCTTCGTTGCTGCTCACGTAATGACCAGCCGTAAATACTAGCATTTCGTCTCGTGGGTCAATATTAGCATTGCCTTGCTGCTGCAAAATAAATATCGCCGGGTAAGTGCCTTTGGTTATGCACTTACAAATATATTTATTTGCCTGAACCGCGTTACAGAACTCCACATTAATGTGAGCATTAAAAATAGTCGAAAGGAGCGGTGAGTTCGGGACCACCCAGGTGTTGTCCACTACGATGTCTTGCGCGGTACCTTTCATTTTAATTGTGACCGTACGTCCTCCATCCTCGGGTGCCCTGCACCTGTACAACGGATAACCATTCTCGTTAGTTTCCGTCTCTTTTAACAGCGCCCGAGGATACGTTTTGGTGCATGCCCACATGTACAGGGGACGTAGGGTTCAGTGCTCCACAAGGACTCATGCTCTTAGTGATCGTGTCATATAGCTGTTTGTCCAAGTTAGGGTCGGGCAGCTCTGCTGATATCACTTCATCGATTTGGTTCGGACGCAATTTTTTTTTAACCAGAGCAGATCCAATTAATAATGTAATTTCAGGGTTCCCTGCCCGGAAATTTGACCAACTTAGTATTGCAGCTTTGTTTTATAAAATTTAAATATTTTTGCGAAATTCTAACAAAAAGTTATTAATTACTTAAGCTCAAATATAATCTGCTTACTAAAATTAAATAAACACACAAAAAAAGCTCAATTGCATCTATCAAGATAACCTTTACAAGCGAAAAATAAATAAAAAGTGATCGTGTCACATAGCTGTTTGTCCAAGTTGGGGTCGGGCTGATATCACTTCATCGATTTAGTTCGGACGCAATTGTTTTTTAAGCACAACAGCTCCAATTAAAAATGTGATTTCAGGGTTCCCTGCCCAAAAACTTGACCAACTTAGTATTGCAGCTTTGTTTTATAAAATTTAAATATTTTTGCAAAATTCCAATAAAAAAATATTAATTACTTAACCTTAAATATAATGTGCTTACTAAAATTAAATAAACACACAAAAAAAGCTCAATTGCATCTATCCAGATAACCATTACAAGCGAAAAATAAATAAAAAGACTATTATTCGTTTTTTCCTTAAGGTACGGTTAACATCGATTTAAATATTCGTTTACACCATTTCAATAAGATGTATTTTTGCCTTTCGGTTATTATCATCAGTTCGAAATATTTTTATTGCCAAAATTCAATAAGGTGAGTTATTTTTTTTATCCTAATGAAAAAAACTACAGGTAGAGTCAATCTCTTTAATCCTTTTTGTATAAGTGATTTTAATATAGTTTTCCCAATCAGTTTTCCAGTAGTTTTTCGGATTAACCATTTGGCCACAAACAGCTATCGCAGGAAATAAAGGGAGTAGGAAAACGATTCCCAGACCAAAAGCTGGAGAAAAAATCGGGCGTTTAGAAAATGCAATAAAACGTGTTTTGGAAAAATGTTACTTATTTAATTTTCCCTTTAAGGTGACGATATATTTTTACAATTAGCATTTTAATACCTATAATTTGATACCCGTATTGTATTTTATAGGTAAAATATTTCTTGTTAATATATTTTTCGTCTTTTTTTATATTTCTCATTTGTGCTCAACTTTTTTTAAGTGCTATAGTTTTCCTGTAATTGGTCAGTTATGAGCTATAATTGTCATTTTTTCCATATTACCAGTTTCGGAGATAAGGGGACAACATACATATTTTTGTGGTTTTTTAAAGATTTCTCGAAACCAGTGCCAGTAAATGTAGTAAAAGTATATATTTTTACAATAAGTTTTTTAATATAATAAAAAGCTATTTATATAGATATATAGATAATAGCTATTTAGATTATTTTTTTCTCACTTATGTTTTGGAAATATTTTGAACAATTTCATATCTATATGAGTAGGAGTAAATATGGTACAAATAAATAAATGTTAATAATTATAACTTCTTTAAGAGCAGTTTCGCAGCCAGACTGTGAAAAACCCGGCCTTTTCTAATTAATCAAAACAGAACACTTAAATTCAAAATTCACTCAATACTTATTCAAAAAGACCTTATTACCTATGTATTGTGTATGTTCCCGTAGCAAAGTTTCCATTGGTTTCTATAAATTGGAACTCTTGAAATTTTTGAAATTCTAAAATTCTGATTTAAGTACTTATGACTTCAAATATTCTGATTACAAATGGAAACTTTGCGATGGCAACATACACAATAAATAGGTAATAAGGTTTTGTTGAATAACTATTGAGTGAATTTTGAATTTACGTGTTTTGTTTCGACTAATTAGAAAAGGGCGGGTTGTTCACAATCCGGCTGCGAAACTGCTCTTAGTAACCCACATCGCTCTAGTACTGTAATTTTCAATTTCGAAGCCGTTCCAAAAGACATCCCGGAGAGTAATTTTTACCCTGACAACAAGATAGCGTATGGTAAATGTATAAAGTATGAAAGGGACAGACTCTTGTGAGGTAAATTTATATTAACTAGTTTTGGAACGTAACCTAGCTTTTCTTTTATCTTATCTTTATCCCATTCTCTTTGCGCGCGCATTTATACCTGCGATTATGTCTATGCTGCGATGCGACACTTGACGTGCACATGCATTTGTATTGTGTACTACACTTATGTGTGTGCGAGTTTCGCTCGTAAACAACAAAAGCGCCATCTCTGATTACTCGTGGATATTACGATGAATTATACTATGCCTTCTGCCTAAGTACCAAGCATCCATTGTATGTACAGCTAGCGGGCGAGATAGTAGTGACATCTAGGAATAATACAGGATTTTGGCTTTCTAGCAGAGTACGTTTTTTTGTATGGGGTTGTCAGTCTTCTCGTATTGTTTGTCTATGATACAGCTAAGGTTCAAAATGATTTACGCGAGAAAAACTTGACGTTTCGGTCAACTTTAACTTTAAACTAAATCGGAGTGAGCCCGCATCCTACATTAAGATTTTTATGAAAATAAATTGCATTTAAAAACCTAAAAACAGTAGGAAAATTATTTTTTCGATATAAATATGTGATTTTTTTGTGGATAGTATTAGTTATCTGATAGATGTTTGTAAAGGAATGTTACAGAGAAGTATGAAAGTAATTGTTTTAGTTTAAGAATCATATTATTGTAATGATTTAGATGTATCTGTTATGTTACAATAATTTTGAATAAATAAATAAAATAATAAAATAAAAAAAATATATATAATAATAAAATAAATTTGAATTTTGAATTTTAAAAAATAATGAAGTTATTGGCTATCAAAGTGAGCATAACAGCATATCACGAGACGTCATCTGACACGATTTCATACTAAAATTGATAAACATCGCTATCGCTAACTTCGGTAATAATAGGGTTTTATAAAAAATTCAAAAGGTTTTGGGCTTTTCTTTGACAAATTAATCAGTTACTATAAAAATATACTGATATTTAACTATAGGAAACACGTCTATTAACAGTTAACACGACATTCTAGAACTAAATTTATGTTTTATTTTTGCTGTATGTTTATTTTTGTATTTAATGACATGTTTTTTTATGTAATTTTTTTTTTCTGTGTCATTATATTTAATTTCATTTTGTATACAGTGTTTTAGTTCTAAGGATAATATTCAAATGCAATGTTTATTGTTTAATGAATTAAATAAATGAATGAATGAACACAAGTTTTCTGGAGCAAAGATTTCATACGAATTCGCATTTACGCCGTATAAATCAGCCCCAGAAACACTATTCAGTGACCTAGTTTGCTGTTAGCAAATCCTAGCCACAACATTGATAAAACTACTTAATCAGTCGCAGGACAATCACCTCTACATTTTCATTATGTATTTCGTGTTATCAAAACGCTCGCTGATACGCGGCTTTCTTGACAGGAAGTATTAGTATACTTTGCTTTCAGAGAGTACATAAGTCTGTAGGACATGATCTATTTTTTTTTTAATGAGTCATAAGCTATAAGGTGAAAAATATGGTAAAAATTTTTTTTTTCGCCTTTCCCCTGATGGGTCATTTAACATTATTGCTGATCACTAACCGAGTTTCTAGTTTAAATTCGGGCGGTTGATTAAAGGAGACTGTTCTTTTTTGTATGGAAAGTGGTCTATGAACCAACAGATATAATATTGTGGTTTTTACATTAGGTAACCCCAACTACACCTCTGTGCGAAAGGGCATCAAAATCTGACCCGACAGTTTTGAAATTTTTCAAGCTGAAAATATTAGAATTACTTGACTTTGATGTAAACAAAGGAAAGGTGCGAGGGAGAGGCACATGTCAATTACCCTGACTTATAGTCAGGTGTGACAGAAAGAGGTGGCGTCAGCGTCTTCAAAGACCCGGCGTGTTGTTTACCAACGCTAGTATAACAGGCCATTTATTAATAAAAAAACTTAGTTGTAGTAAAATAACATATTAACTTGAAACATCTCAAAACTGTCGGGTCAGATTTTGATGACGTCACAACAAAAAAATACCGTCTTAACGTCTACTTTCTAAAAAAAAATACTCCATATCTGTTGGTCTATAGACCACTTTCACCCAGTCTCCTTTCACAGAGAGAGAGGGGTAGGTAGAGATTACAGATTTCCATCTGCTACAACCCAGACACACCTATTTCGCCTCTTCCACATCCATGAATCCAGGCTTCTATTATAGGCATCACTGTGCATTTATTTTTCAGTTTATTGTAATTAATGATTATATTTTCAATGCAAGTGCTCGTAAAGGCCCACTTTTTATGCATCAAAACCGAACAGAAAGTCGATTATTTTGCCCTAGGGCTTTTATTTTTTTTTGTTATTTATTTATGAAAAGTTGGCTAACCTGCAACGTTTCCTGTGTACCATAAATGTTATACTTTTTTACACTGTTTAACGGCTCTGGATACAGTCCTTTTGAGCTAATCATAATTTAAAGTTCACAAGATTATATTTGTTTTATTTCCTCACACTATGCATTGAAAAACGTAGTATGATACACGGGCGTTAGAGCAATAAATTACTCGGTTACGTTCGTCCTCGTAATTTATTCCTTTTCGCCCTTGTAGCATAAACTACTATTATCATGATATGTGTGACAAAATAGGTAACGCAAGCGCGGTGTTAAAATGTGAAATTTTCGTTCAGATTTGAGATCTGTGGACTGACCACGAGTTTTGCACTCGATACACGTTAACGTATGCCTAAAATATTTATATGAGAAATTGCACAGCGCCCCTAGCGGCTTACGTGAGTTTCCAAAACAAAATATTTTACGCAGACGTTAAGGGCGCACCGAGCATTTGCCTTTGTCTTTGTCTTTTTCTTTAAGAGTAAAGAAAATAACCAAACTTTTGCACTTTTTCAGGGTTTTTCGTTGTTATTTTCATTATATTGTTCTTAAATAAAAAACTATCGTGTATAGACGCTCCAGTCGTCTATGAACTATTTTAGTAAATGAATCATAATATCAAATTACTTATTTATATAAAAGAGTAAGGAAATAGACGAACAAATTACCCGAAAAGAGGTAACTTTGAAAGCGAATTTATTCTATTGAGCCAACTTTATCAAATAGTGTTTCCATCGTGTATACAGTCTAGTATAACCAATAATACCAATATTAACCAAAACTAATTCTTTAGATTTTAATATAATTGTTTACTACTTCAAACAAGGGTTATAAAAACGTGTTTGTGTGTGTGTAAAAAAACTCGGTGCGCTCTTAACGTGTATCAAGTGCAAAACTCATAGTAGGTACACTCAGTATTCGAATGAGTAGGTTATACCAACCAACTCTGGTGTGCACAGTACGATCTAGATTACACTTTGACATAATTCTAGATCTCAATAAAAGTACCAATAATATTTACGCGGAATACAATCAAGTCTAATTATATACCATTTTGTATTTATTTACATTTAGCTCGTAGATGTTGTCCTCATAATTAATATATAAGATAGTGGATCACTGAACAGGCAAGTGACAATCACATCTGCACCGGCTGATTTCTATAAATAAGACAAACCTACACACAACTTGGTATATAAAATTTATAAATTGACAACCGCTTTTCACTGGACTTTTTTTAAACAATGGGTGATGGATGAAATCATTAAAAGTGCCTGAATATTTTTTTGTTGGCAGGAATAACCTTCCCCATACGAGGAAAAAAAAACGTAATTTTTTAGGTGGCTTTAATTAATTACATTAAAATATATAAAAACTTTTAAATTTTGGATATACGGAGCTATACAGCTGCATACGAATACTTCCTTTGCCTGCATATAAAAAACCGTTATTAATCTATGGCAGAGAATATAAAGTATTACTACGTAAAGAAGCGACACTCACCTCCCCGCGCGAATTTAACGGCCCCCGCGGTCCCCCGCAAGTTAGTGGAAATCTGGAGTCAGGCAGAGCTCGATTACCACTCGTTTGCTGCGCGCGTGTTTTGTTACAAAGTTTTATCACGATACTGATTTTTAATCAGTATGGTGCGTTATTGCAGTGTTTATGGATGCCTGGAAAACTTTTTTTCAAAAATTAGAATTGCGTGGTCAAACCTTACAATTTCGTTCAGTAACGCATTTGGAACAATAAAATCAGTATTTATAACTTTCCATGTTTTGACAAGTTTTCATTTTTTTTCCAAAATTTATGTTTGAGTAGTTGTTAATTATATGATGATCATTTATGCATACGAATAGGTACCTACTAAGCTTAGGCATACTATATATCTATATATTTACTTTTAAAGTAACGAAAAAGCAGCGGTAACTCAGGGGTAGAACGCTGGCCTCTTAATCTTGAGATTAAGGTTCGATCTCCGGTCGGGCATGCACCAATGAGTTCTTCGGAATTTACATAATGTGCATAGTATTTGCTAATAGGTACTTACCACTTGTGAACAGTGAAGGAAAACATAGTAAGGAAACCTGCATGCCCTTAAAAGAGTGTATTTGTGCCCGAAGAACGATGATAGGGCTCACCACCCATCACGTTGGGACGTAATATTTGCAGGTGAAACGCGGGTTTACCGAGTGTGGGTGGACTGTGACTTGCATTTCAAAGTTCACACTCGGAACACATCCGACACCCCCCGGGGCATTCAGGTCGTAACGATTTATATACATATATAAGGTTAAATAACATTATTTGGCGAAACTCAAAACAAAGGTAGTACTAGTCTATATGGACAACTGTTTGTATGGGAGCTAAGCGAAATTCTTAACTTTTTTTCACTTCCTCCTGTACAAATTGCTCCGATCAGCTGACTCGTCCAGTATGGAAAGGTGAAAACGAATTTTAAGAATTTTTCACTATCCTATTAAAAAAAGTTATTCATATGGACATGTTCTACATATGTTTCAAATTTCGCCAACTAATTGAATTTAACCTTGTATATATATATATATATATATATACAACGTGTAACAGAAAGGTGTGACCATATTTGAAGAGCTTATTCAGTCAATGGTATAGAACAACTTTTACTATTGAACAAAAACTGTATCTCGAAAAAATAATTTACTGTTTCATAGAAAAATGCAATGCCGCTCGGCCGAAATGTATGGAAGGGCAGATTTTTTTTGAGATCTTATTGTTGGCTCTATAGTAAAAGTTGTTCTATACCATTGACTGAATAAGCTCTTCAAATATGGTTACACCTTTGTGTTACACGTTGTATATATATGTATTAAATAAATAAATAAATAAATAAATATATACATATATTTTTTTAATACTGATTAATCCACGGGGAACCAGAAATTGGACTACGCTAAAATTTAGGAAGAGAATCACATAAGTTGCTGACTTATATTGTGTCCCTCTCGGGCGACGACGTTCACACGATTGCTGCCAGCCCTAGACTAGCTCACGCACACACACAAGCGTGTGCGGACAAGCCAGATGCGCGCGTGAGAGTGTAGGTAAATAACTTGAGCCTTGACTATGAAGTGACGGGGGTGTGTCTATGGTAACAAAATGACACCAAAACATAACCTCTCGTGTTGTTATTCTTTTATGGTATTTTGTTTAATTTTGCGACTGCTTACTCACACCTGACCTTTGAATTTGCCTGCTTCGACGACTACCTACGCCTTGTACCCTGGATTAGATCTTGATAGCCACTACGACGACCACTGGAACTGAAACTGGACTATTGTGTTTTTCTTCTGGTTTTTGTGTATTAGTGCTCTACACAATGGATACTGAAGAACACCAACGTTGGAGAGAACCCAATAAAACGTGTTTTGTGTCATCATGTCACCATCAGGTGTGAGTAAGCAGTCGCAAAATTAAACGAAATACCATAAAAGAATAACAACACGAGAGGTTATGTTTTGGTGTCATACTGTTACCATAGATTAATAACGGTTTTTTTATATGCAGGCAAAGGAAGTATTCGTATGCAGCTGTATAGCCCCGTAAATCTAAAATTTAAAAGTTTTTATATTTTTAATGTAATTAAAGCCACCTAAAAAAATTAGTTTTTTTTTCCTCTTATGGGGAAGGTTATTCCTATCAACAAAAAAATATTCAGGCACTTTTAATGATTTCATCCATCACCCATTGCTTCAAATTATCCAAATAAAGAACTATGTTGCACAACATAATTATAAAGGTATAAAGATGGTACCTTAAAGAATGGTCAACTCAAAAACACAATGGATGCGCTCGGCTACTAGGTTGATGAATGTGGAAGAAGCAAATAGCAAATGTGGAAGTGAAAGAATTCTCAGCAGATTATATCAAAACGAAAATCCCTCAATATTTGTTATGTCATATTTATCGTTGCTATCAGCATATTTATTTCTTTTCAATGCATGTGCTCGTAAAGGCCCACTTTTTATGCATCAAAACCGAACAAAAAGTCGATTATTTTGCCCTAGGCCTTTATTATTTTTTTTTTTAATTCATTTGCAATGGTTGGCTAACCTGCAGCCTTTTCTGTGTACCATAGACGTTATACTTTTTTTACACCGTTTAACGGCTATGGATACAGTCCTTTTGAGCCAGTTATAATTTAAAGTTCACAAGATTATATTTGTTTTCATTTCCTCACACTATGCATTGAAAAATGTAGTAGGATACACGGGCGTAAAAGCAATAAATTACTCGGTTACGTTTAAAACACTCGCTACGCTCGTGTTTTAAATCGTCCTCGTAATTTATTCCTTTGCGCCCTTGTAGCATAAACTACTATTATGTACGTTAGTTTATTCTTACACATAACTTTAAAGGTAGGGAAAGAGCATGCATCGTTTATTATGCCGAGACTAGGTGCTTATTTTACCAATTACAAAAAAAAAACAGGTTAATGGCAGAACTGCAGGCTAAATGTTACTGTAAAATTATGTAACGCTGACACTAGTAGCAATTATGCTACTGTAGCATAATACCTTGATGATATTGGAAGGGGTCATGTAACTTACTGATATAAAGTCTCTTCTTAGACTGCCAGCGCGACACGGCTCCCACTATGAAGGAATGATGGCCGCAGACTTCTTGGATGTGACACTCTTCCTTGACCTGGCGTACCGCGTTCTCACTTACTATCTGGAATATCAAATTGCCTCATAAGAACCCGCTCCGTATTTTTCGTCTGTTTGACGCGAAGCATCATTTTGATTTTTCATTTTTCTCGTCTTTACCCCGACGTTTTTGTAAAAACCAGGGACATACACCAATTCATATTGGCCATCTAAATGTAGGCTTAAAGTTTAGTTGATTGAATTGTTTCTCCTTTGCGAGTTATTTTGGTACTTTGATAATATAAGAACGATTCGAAACGGGCTCGTAAGTACAAAAATAACTCACAAAAAAGAAAATATTTCATCAAAAAAATTTTAGGCCTTCATCTAAACGGCCAATATGAATTGGTGTATGTTTCCAAAAACATCGCGATAAAGGCCAGAAAAATATTTAACATCATGCTTTGCATCAAAGTTGTCGTCGTCGCACACCGGGCTCTTAATGTTTTTGAAGAAGATATTTTAAAATGTAATATTCATCAGCCCGTATTCGTCCACTGCTGGACATAGGCCTCCCTTATAAATGTAATAATGTAATAATGTGATGCAATTCATATGATGCATTGCAATGATTCATGCATTAGATAAATTACGTGTAAATAAAATTAAGCTGCTAAAGTGTAGCCACCATAAAAATGTTACTTACCAGAATAATTAATTGAAAGTCTGCTCAAATAACTACCTAGAAATAGAGTTTCCATAGACTTTGAAGAGCTAAAATTTAATTTTATGCTAAAAAAAAGCATTTAGCGTACGTTTCAATTTTAGCTATGAATAGATGTTATTTGTAAACTTTGCTACTTCAAAATAATTCATTGCTGTTTCTAGACATTTAAATGAGCAAACATTCAATATTATTCTGGTATGTAAGAAATCATTTATAAAGTGATTTTTTTTCTTTCGCAGCTGTTAGGGCCTTAAAACAAAAAAGAAAACCATTCAACTGTGAGAAGGAATCGTGCCACAGTTTAAACCTGAGTTCCGTAACCCTCTTACGTAGCTAGCGCAGAAACAAGGGTAAAACATGAATGTGTTTGCTCTGATTCATAGACGAATACAGCCTACAGACTCCTCATTACAAGCGACCGATTTCTGTCATCACATCTGACTGAACCAGCAGATACAATTCGCCACTCCAAAATTATATGTTTCGGTAGGCCAAACCAAAACAGCTTCTATATTAATTACGTTAGATTCTTCATCTTCGAGAAAGATAAGTTTGTGGCGCTATACGTAAGATTGGAAGAGCCAATAGGATTGCAGTATTCCGTTTCGATTGTTGACAGAATTATTTGTACGCAAAATGTTGAACAATAGACGTCTTTCTGGGCTCTATTGTCTATGCTCAGATTGCATGTAAGTAATATTTTGGTCCCATACATGTTTGTTATATATAACAGTATGCAGCAGTTCGCTGGGATTTAATTTGTTTTTTGGAGGCCTTACTATTATCCGTTATAATTATAATATAACCCCAATAGTTGAAAAAATCAGAAATATCAACATTTTAAATTGTGTGGTCTCATAAATAAATTCAAGACCAAAGTATAATGTACAACAAAATCAAAGACATCATTACACTATATGTACTTACATATTATATAATAAACTGAACATTATGCCTTTATCTAATTTTAGCAACTATTGAGTTGTTGGTTGATCAACTTTTTATAACTTGTTAACCTGAAATAAACTCTACTAACTAAATGCTTCGTTTTTTAACCAGAAATCAGTCAGTGTGAAGGTCAAGCTCAATACCTACTTGGTTGAGTTTTACGAAGAAACCAATTTGATGACTAATGAAATCATTGTTTTATTTTGTGTAAGGTGCATGGTCACATTTTAACGAGTTTCAGTCAAACAATAGAGCATATATATTATGTATAATATTATATAAAATGAAATTTAATCAACCCCCCGAATACATACTGGAGACTCGGTTAGTGATCAGTAACAATATTTAATGACCATTCAAGCGAAAACCGAAAAAAAAATTTTTTTTTTCTTTTCTAAAAAGATAAAACCTTGTTCCTGATCACAAACTGAGTCTCCAATATGAATTCAGGCGGTTTTATTGAATTTCACCTTGTATTTGTAAAACAAAGTTTTTACTAAGATCAGCGATTAAATTAGTTGGTATTCTTGTGCTTTAAAGTTTTCAATTAATTTACACTTTACCACTATAGTGAAGACAACGAGCCGTGGCAATCATGACAGCAGATTAATTTCAAATAGGATCAGTAAAATAAAAGTTGAGTGCAAGTTGGTTGGGTTAATGAATATCAATTTTATACGGGGTTTCCCGTAGACCACGAGACATGCAACTGTCTCGAAACGTCGGGTGTCCCCTTTTCGTAAAAAGGTAAATATTGATCGCGGTAGACCCGATTATATATATTATAATGTGTACAAAACGCGAGAGTTTAAAGTTATATATCAATTTATTAGTCATAAAATTAAGTCAAAATAATGCAAAAGACAAAACACCGTTTATTGATATAGTGCAACCCTTCCTGCCACACGCACTTAATATACTGCTTACTAATATAACACTTGTAATTAAAATTTCCATTACAAAAACAAAAAAATGTTAATTGATACCTAATCTAATAATATCTGAAATAATTAGCACACAACTTTTATTCATCTGCAATAATGCAATAATGTATTGGTTCGTTTACGTTTATTAATCCATATTTACAGAATTTGAAAGGCATTTCAAAATAAGAGTGCCAAGACTCGTTGTCTCCACTATAATTAGTTACTGTAACTTTATATCAAATTCAACAAATTTACCCTTGAATTTGGCATCCTATCAAACACTTTATCTTAATATTTTAATGGTAATTCAGCCAAAGATAAACAGCATTACATATATAGGTCAATGTGATAACCACACAGAGATAGGAGACTTCCCCATTGTTGTATTCTGAACCATAATGACCTATTAACTTTTATTAATACCATACCATATGGTTCAAATAAAACCATTGATATATATATATATAGGTATAGAGTTATTTTTGATTTATACTTACTAACTATTGGACTAAGTGAATTGGTTTCAATATGGTCTAGAAATTTAGTAATTAATACTAAAACTCAGGCACCTCAAGGTATTTGGAGGAAAGTTTTATTTGTAGGTTTGCTTTTTCATATTCTTCATATTATTTTTGAAAGTATGTTATTATTATTATTTAAATAAATATAATTTTAGCTATATTAGCCTTTTATTTACTGATGAGGTGGAAATGTATCGAAAAATGTAAAGTTTATTTTTTTATTATTATTATTATTTGTTAGACTTATTTAGTTTTGTTAATTTAGATCATCCATCCATCGTTGTTCTAGTTTGTCCACTGCCGGACATAAGCCTTTCCAGGACTTTACCACCCCCGGCAGTCATCCTGGAAGAATTGCCCATACTCACACACGCTGGGCAGGCGGGTTGATGAGCGCGGTGCCGGAACACTCGCACCAGTGACGCCGCTGCCGTCACCAGTCTGTTCCATATAAGGCCCGGCTATTAGGGATGGATATACCGCCATCCATCAGTCCCAAGCATGGTGGGCCTCCTGGTTTTTTGCCTGTGAGCTGTCCTCTTAGGACATTTAGGTATAATAAATATGTTAAAACATATTGTTTAAGACTTACCTGTGCTTTATTAAGGACTTTCAGTGCATATTCTTTGTTAACACTGAGTTTCTTGACTTTGCAAACTTCCCCAAAAGCACCTTTAGCAATCTTCTCTTGTATCACAAACTCTTTCTGAAGTAAGTCAGTAGTGATCGGGAATTCTGGAAGGAATATTGATTCCTTATGTGCGACAGGCCAAGCAGTCTTGCTGGCTTCCAGTGGATTCTTCAATGTTGCATCATTCCACCTTCAAATGTTAAAAGGATAAATAAACATGCATGCCTTTTACACAGTGTTAAATTTAATCACACTTTCAAACAAACTGGCTCAGCACTCCCGAAATGATTCACAATTTTTTATCGTTCGAGCATAATTATGTCCATCTCTGATGCATGCATTGAAAGTGTGATAGAGATGGATATATGACCTAACGATATTCCATCAAATTTTGTCACTTCATAGTAAGCCTCTGAACTAGTTTTGCTAAGAAAATGCACAACATTAACATTGTACTTTTAAATAATTTATCCATTTAACTCACTACACTTCATTTAGAACAATTAAAAATTATTTGCACAAAAAATCTATAGGTCGCTCATTTGAAAGATATTTGTGGACACCCCATCGTATATGTGCAGTACATTAATATACCTATACATATAAAAATATCAAGGCATCTGGTAGCAGCCAGTCGGTAAACCTATATGATCATGTAACAACATAAGTATGTTTTTATTAGATATGGCTAATTAGCCCTCTGGTAAAAACATAATGTTATCAGCCCTTAGCCTGAGACTTTCTAAATTCAGTTGACTTGTAGTTAGTATGGAAGGAATGGACATAGGAAGTGCCAAACTTCTTTCAGAATAGGAAACAAAAGATAGAAAATCATACATAACGATTATTAACCCAATAGGGGATACTAGTGTCAATAAGATGCAACACGACGTAACTAATTTGACAGGACTAACCTTAAATACTTTTTGTTACAGGAAAAAAGGCAGAACGCTAGTCCTTTCAAATAAGTTCAAGCATGTTGCACTGAATCAACACTATTGCTCATGGCTCATTTTCTTTAACTGTTGGTAGGTATTTTGTTGTACGTTATTAAACAAATAAGAATATAAAAAGTTGCTTCACCTCTATTTGTAAACCAGTATATAGGAGCTTTACGCATCGTATGAATTTCAGCAAATTTAGTTTATTGCTGTTTAACATAGTTCCACACGCCCAAATTATTTTTCTCGGCTGAATTCGTAACCGTGTTTTTGGAAGTTGAGGGCTATTTTTATCACAGGATTATTTATTTATATTTTTTATCACTATTTTTATCAATTTACATTTGTGTAATATTGTTGTTAGATCACATAAGGTTACCATTGTACCTATTCCATGTATACATTTAAACTGTCCCGCTTTAGATTGGTGATTGTACATCTAATGTTAGATCAAACTACTAACTGATAGTTTTACGGGGCCAAAAAAGTTAGGGCCCTTCAGGTGGGAACAACCAATAATTTTGGATGTTCATTGAACTAGAGGTGGAAGCATTTTCACAACATTGCCATTATATATAACCCTTTTACAAACGTTGCCCACATGGATAAAGATCTAAGCAAATGATAATGGATTAATAAATTAATTAATGCACTAACCTTCGCCTAGAAACCCGCGACCAAGGTCGCGATGAGCTGTATACGGACTGGTTACTGGTGACACTCACAAAGGAACGCCCGCTGAGGTTACCAGCGAAGTGGGACAGGCTGAACTGAACACAAAAATAAACATGCTATGCGCGATTTGCGAAACAAAGAACTCCACAACTGTCAAACTACAATGACGAAATTATTTTACATCCCAGCTATAGGCGATGAAGGTAAGGGGCACTCGGACGATGATTATCGTAAAATAGACGTAGGGATATCAAGATAATGAAATAAATGCGCTTCGTTACGTAGGTATCTAAGAATGACATTAGCAACTTTTCATCACTGTACCTGACTCGTGTAAGCTTGTCCTTCGCGGTTGGAGTGCGCAGATTGCTTGGCGTTCCTGTGCTCACTTCCCCTGTTGTGCGAATTTCCCATTAAATGAGTCTTACATTTTGCTAGGAACAAATTATTTAAAATATTTATTCTTTCCACAACACAGCTGTAATTTTTGTGACAAAATTTTGACCATAGACAAGGTAAACAAAACAATAAAGCAATGGTGTGGTGTTACCGTTTGCAAAATAAATATTCTGGAAATCTTACCATAAACAATTCCACCTACCAACACTATCGGATTCGGCTGTAGAGTCTCCCTCTACGGATCCGGTCGTATGGGTACAGAATACACGGACAGGCATTGCTGCCAAGTTAGTAACTTAGCTAAAAAATAAGTCCAAAGTGATTTTTGAATCAAGCCATTTTTTGGGGTCAGGCATCCGAATACCATGGGCAAGGGATCAGTCAGACACAGAACACATGTCAGACAGCTACAGTTATAGTGTAATAAATAAGACATGCAACCAGCGATATAAATTATGTACGGCTACAACCAACGAACTAAAATTTTATGGAAATCTATCTCAGTAAGTACTTCCATAGCCTCCTTTACCTCCAGAGGTAAAGGAGGCTATGGTACTTCCCTTCCTAGGATTATGCCCCCACGACACGGAGGTTGTGTGATTTTGAGTATACTACACGTACTTAGCTCACTACGATAATCGCAATATGATTGGCTAGTGATTATCACGTCATTCCGATTTCAGCCAATCATACACTTGAGTCGGACCGAAAAGAATGGACCTAGTCGTAGTCTTTATAGTATTGTATTAAAGACGAAAATGTAAAAAGCACTATACGTGGTAATGTGTCAATCGTTTATAAGGTTATTTCGTTTTTAGAGTTTTTTGTTTTAAATTAATGAAAATTTCGAATACTTACGCATAAAAACTGATGCCATGACTATTGCAGTGTTTTCTCGAGTTGCTTATGCACCATTTAATTTTGTTGTATTCACTAGTGCGGACGGCGCACCGCACAGCGCAAGACTGATCAACGTAATACGTAATACACATTAAGCCTTACCCACCTTGGGCACATAAATGGTGGCGTCAATTTTTAAGCGAGTTTATGCTTCCATAAAATTTTAGTTCGTTGGCTACAACCTACGTACAACCTAATGAAACTTGTGGCTATACATTTTTTAGCTAAATTTTCTAGCTGGGTACTTTCAAGTGCGGTTTTAAAAAGCTGTTTGTATTGTATTTTGCCAAAAGAAGTGCGTAGGTAAGTACCTACTTAAAAAAAAATAGTATTTGTAAAATAATCAAAATAAAAGAAACAAGCTGTACCAAGATGTATTTTCACAACCCCAGCTATCTAACGATATCTGCCTCCTCGATCGGTTTAATTGATTAATGTTTTTTTTTTTCTATAAATTTTACATTAAGTAGACTCGTATACTATAAAATATATAAAAAATTGAGGTAATTTTATAGTTTTATTAATAAAAATAAAATATGCTGCTTTAAATACCTACTGGGTGTGAAGATGAAGTTGCGGAAGCCGGAAACTGGTGATAAGACTCGTCCATTCGAACAATTTTACTATGGTGCCAACACTCAAATCGCGAAAAAAAAATCAGCTGTGACATAGCTACCCGACCAAAATGTAAATTCCGAGCTAAATCATGATATAGGTAAATATCTTTTAGGAGCTTAGGGTCCGCCAACTGTTTATTTTTCTCGATTTCTCAATTTTTTTCACGAAATGTAGTTCATGTGTAAAGAGTACTACCTATCGCCAGTTCCCGGCTTCCGCAATTTCATCCTAACATCCGGTATAAGGCCATGTCTTTCTATTTACACTGTATGTACCTTCAGTGCTCCCAAAGTGATAATGCTATCCCTCTATAATTTGTGGATAATGCGCATACAAATCTTCGCCACTGTTCGTATTTCCTTACACTTTCTATACATATACAATCAATACGGTCACGTGGTACGTCCGGTCGCTCGGCTATAGATTTGTATGCGCATTATTACTTTGGGAGTACTGTAATTATTAGCTATCCTTAAAAATGAAGCATAAAATGAGCATTGGATCCCGTCCCGATCGATCATACCTCCCAACAAAAATACTTACAATGCTGATACTTTTGTGCCTTATTTGGCAAATTCGGAGCCAAGTACTCGTGCAAAAATTTAGGCTGTAGGTAGGTAAGTACTTACAGTACTTTTGGAAATTCAAAACCGCCCGCTGGAAGGAAACTGTAAATCTTACAAGGCTTATAACTTTGTGAATCTACATTCAAATGTTATGGTTTTATGTTTTTTTTTTGTGCCTAAATACTTTTACGAGGTGCAATATAGTATACTCACTTTGGACCCAATTATGTTAGTCATGGAGTTTCAGCTGAACGGACATCTTTCTAGCGGACCCACATATTTTGTGGCGTAGCATTAGAATGGTAAAATATTTTTCAATGCAAGTGCTCGTAAAGGCCCACTTTTTATGCATCAAAACCGAACAGAAAGTTGATTATTTTGCCCTAAACTCTGATTTTTCATTCCGTAGAATTATGACAGTTCAAGGAAAGGGATGGAACTGTGCAAGTAAGCGAGATGAACGGTATCGTTTCTCCTTTACTAGCACAGCGCCATCCCTTTCCCTGACATGAGAGTTTAGGGCTTTTATATTATTATTTTTTTAATTTATTTACAATGGTTGGCTAACCTGCAGCCTTTCCTACATATCCTTATTCTGAGTTTCCTATATAGACATACTTTCCTATTCCATT
Organism: Ypsolopha sequella; assembly: GCA_934047225.1. Lineage (NCBI taxonomy): Eukaryota > Metazoa > Arthropoda > Insecta > Lepidoptera > Ypsolophidae > Ypsolopha > Ypsolopha sequella. The sequence continues at coordinate 20,965,322 of OW203996.1, forward strand.
TTATACTTTTTTTTTACTGTTTAACGGCTCTGGATACAGTCCTTTTGAGCCAATTATAATTTAAAGTTCACAAGATTATATTTGTTTTATTTTCTCACACTGCATCATCCCCTCTATAATTTGTGCACTGCATTGAAAAATGTAGTATGATACACGGGTGCAAGAGCAATAAATAACATGGTTACGTTTAAAACACTCGCTACACTCGTGTTTTAAATCATCCTCGTAATTTACTCCTTTGCGCTGAATTTTGGAGCAAAATACGAGTATCGGAAAATCCGTATCTGCTTTAGTTTTTGAGTTAACAGCAGTTGGCCGCTGAAAACCGCTCTTAAATTTTGCTAGCAGCAGAACCTTCATTTTCCTTTGGCATATAGTATTGGTAAATTCCGAGCTAAAATTGTGATATAGGTGATCATATCTTTTAGGAGCTTAGGGTTCGCCAAACCGGCGAACACGATGTGACCTCTGAGAATTTGTTTATATTGATACTTTTCTATCATTTACCGCACATTGAAAATATTTAGAATTAAACATTTATTTTTGAACACTTGAACTATAACAAAACATTACTTATTTCGACTACGGCAAAACAAACAATACTACCTATACATACCAACATAACATTAAAAGTCTACGAAAACATACGTTATACTTATAATTATAAATGTACAGTAGCAAGTGGCCAGCAAGGGCTTCAAGGCATTGTTTGTGTACCCACACAAGTATGTTTTATTTTTTCAAGTTTTGTCGTTTCCAGGACTTTCTTTATCTCACGGAAACGTTTCCACTTTTTATAGCGCTCATTTACATTCCTTGTAGCCCATACATACATGGTAGTAAAAACTTCAATAACAAATACGGCAATACTCAAACCGACAAAAAAACCAATAGCCCTAAATATCCCAATTAGATCCTTGACACCCAAAGGTTTTAACGAAACCTCTTCTTTTATATCATTGAAGCGATAGCCCTCCCATTTCTTGATGATACCGCCTTCGACTAATGCAAGCATAATTTTGTTAAACCGGTCTGTTAGCGGAGAATGCCTTTGTAAAACAAAATCGAGATAGCGGTTATGGATTCTATCCTGAGCAATATGCAGATATTGTTCTCCTTTACTGTTCAGCTCATTCCGTTCTGCGTATCTGCCCATAGAACAGTCTACTAGACAAAACATCTCAGTCTCATTCTTTAACCAATCAACACACAACATCATGTTTTTAATTGGAACAATTTTCGAATTTATTTTTTTATATTTTTCGTCCTCTTCTGGTAAGAACATGTCAGGGGATGCCACTCCAAATATCTCATATCCTTTCTCGATTATATCATCGAATGTTTCCACTTCTTTTCCCCTTTTGAATGCTGTAAAGAAGGATATTATAGCAGCTTGAGTGACAAAATTCACAACGAAAAAGCCCCAAATCGACACGGTTAATAGAAAACGCGCTGCGCGCTTTTTTGGAGGTTTGTGAAGAGTAATCGATAAAGCATTTCTTATTGTATTTAACATGTCTTTCCCAGCTTGATCTAAACTAAACTGTCCTTTTTCCACAATGCTAAATAAAAAGAGCCCAAGCCATAACATTAAAAAACAGAACATGTATTTTAGAAACAAAGTAAAATTCTCCATCACTAGTTTGAAGTCAAAAACCAAAGTTACAAAATCGGCTCGACGTGCCATAAAACATACTCCACTGTCCTTAAACTGCTGAGTCATATCTACTTCCGCAATCACGAGATCCATAGTATAAATCGGTAGCAGGAACAGTTCAGCTTTTCCATTCGCAAAATCGACTACCTGCGTGATCGTCTTTTCGAAATGAAAATCAGATTTCGCTTGACCCTTATTGACTGAAAAGTCTAAAGTAAAATTCATCGACGCTGCCATGGTGTTCCACATATACCCATCTCTACGACTGAGGCTATAGGACTGGTTGCCTGTTTCTGTAAGTTTAAGGAATGGTAGAACTTCAGTAACAAATGCTCTCAGGGGATATCCATGAAGGTTTCGACCTTTATCCTCAAATAGATTAAAATGCCTTAATTTCTTTAATTCATCTGACCTTATCTTTCGGGTGCTGTAACCTATGCACAAGGCTCCTTTATTGAACCGTAGTTTAGCATCCGATGTAGCATTATGGCAATCCTTCTCGCAGTGAAAGCTTTCTTCGTAGCTAGTAACCGACATACCAATATTCCTAACTTTCCAACAACCAAATTGTTTCTCCATAAGATTGTTATCAGTTATATATCCACTGTAGTAAGTTACTAAGAAAACTTTTTCGGCCTCATCTTGACGTAGAATTATGGAGTTGCAAGCCTTATAAAACCATAGTATGAAGAATATTTTTGCTATAAGCAGTTCGTCGTCACTTCCAAAATAAACGATAATGTTAGAATGTGGATGCCAGTGTGGGCCATTCTTGGCTTTCAGGAAGGCGTTTTCAAATTCGCCTAAATCTTTACAATCCATGACAATGGTATTCGGGTAGCAGGGAAACATGTCCTTAATATAATGGTCTTCTTTTTCAATGTTTGTTGTAACGAAACTACCGAAATTTTCCAACTTTTTATAAAGTTCGTCGGGAAAATATCCGATGAGAAGAGTGACATGCCACTCTTTCTTATTCTCATAGCTAAGTTTTGTTATTTCAGCCTAAAACATAAAAAGACATAAATTTTAATACAATAGTAAATCGAAACGTGTCAGCTTATAAATAAATTACACGTCATAAATGCAATGTCCCGGGTTTCGTCTGTATCTGCTTGCAAATAGACATCAAACTAAAAATGTCACATATATACATACAGAATGTTTACACTGTTGATTATTGGCACTTGGTGGAACTTGAAATACATAATGAACAGAAAATCACTATCCCACAAATTTTGGGGATTGGACAAATTTGTGGGATAGTACAAGTGATTTTCTGTTCATTATATATACATACATATTCTCACGCCTGTCTCCCAGGGGGGTAGGCAGAGACTACAGATTTCCATCTGCTACGATCCTGACACACCTCTTTCACATCCATCAATCTAGTCATACAAGCTTTTCTATTTCGGTCTTTGCCCTTCTTCAATATCTTGCCAAATTGGTCAGCATACGTCCGTCTAAGGCGGCCTGGTCGAGCTCTACCTTCGACTTGCGCACCATAAATTTCTTTCGTCACTCTACTTTCATTCATTCTCTCTACATGTCCAGACCACCGAAGCATTCTTTTTTCTACTCTAGTCACTACATCTTCTTTCAGGCTGTATCCCATATGGCGATTTTTTTTCACTCAATCATTCAATGTTAAACCACAATAAATTCTTTTCGTCACTCTACTTTCATTCATCCTCTCTACATGTCCAGACCACCGAAGCATTCTTTTTTCTACTCTAGTCACTACATCTTCTTTCAGGCTGTATCCCATATGGCGATTTTTTTTCACTCAATCATTCAATGTTAAACCACAATAAATTTCTTTCGTCACTCTACTTTCATTCATCCTCTCTACATGTCCAGACCACCGAAGCATTCTTTTTTCTACTCTAGTCACTACATCTTCTTTCAGACTGTATCCCATATGTCGATATTTTTCACTCAATCATTCAATGTTAAACCACACATACTCCGTAAGGAACGCATTTCCATCACTCTACCTTGATCTTTATCTTGCCACATTCACTACCATACATAAGTGTACAATAGGAGCCAACACTCCATTATGTACCGCCAATCGTTCCTTTGCAGTCAAAAATGTCAGTCAAGAAAATTTGCGGACCAGTCGCTACGCGTGTGCGTACAATATGCCGTTGGTGAACATTCTATCGTTTTGGATAACAAACGTATATTTAGGGTTGCAACATTTTTGGTTCACATATATTTAATATGGAGTCAGATATGCTACTTTACGGGATATTACTTTTGGGCTTGTATGAATTTTATTCATTTGGTGGTAAGGGTTAGTGCCAAAAATTATTTAAAATTGTGACGTTTTGGAATTATGCTCGAGCAGATAGACGGTTACCGTTGTTTTACTACAAAGGTTTTTTATAGTTTTTTTTACTAGCTTTTGAACGCGGCTTCGCCCGCGTTTTTTAAGTTTTGAAGTCGTATCGAATCTGTAAATATTTTTCAGCTCATTAATTTTTTAGTATGTAGTTGACCTCATACTGGTTTTGAGATATGAAGTGTTTTGGATTCTCATCATCTCTAATTTGATCCCCATGTAGTGTCTTTGGCCGATCCGCTTTTCTGATCGACACTACATATTTTTTGTTCTCTGAATTAATTCTCTGCTAATAGACTTTGGCGGTCTTTGATAACTGGTTTAATCCCCTAGTAGTATGTTTGGCAAGGCTGAAGGCCGGGCCGCGTCTCTGAACGACACTATTTCTTGTTCCCACGGGAACTGATTTATGGAATAAAAAGTAGTATATGTCCTATTCCAGGTCTCGAACTACATTTGTGCAAAGTTTCAGCGTAATCGGTTCAGTAGTTACGGCGTGAAGGAGTAACAAACATCCATCCAAACTTTCGCATTTATAACATTAGTGGGATTAGTGGGATGGGATGGGACTAATGGGATAGAACTCTAAAATAATGTACTCACAATTAATTCTTGTTTATGGTCTTCAACATCTTTTGCAATTAAGGCTGTAATATTCGCTGTAGTATAATAACAGCATAAGGCTGACATAGTTAATATTTTGTACATCATGATTATGTATGACGAATGGCCTAACAGCAAGAGCCAGCTTTTCAGTCGCATTGACTGAGTCAACACATCACTCCCGGTAATGGCTTCATAATACCTTGATCTCATCGGTAAGTACCTGATTGCTAATTTTCCTAAAAGCATTCTGTATACAACCATCACCATCTCATCTATTCCATAAAGGAAATCAATTCAAAAGCACTCAATAATTTATGCAAAGACCAATTTACTTTGAGAACTCTTTCATAGATTTATTTGATACTAGCTATTGCAAGCGGTTTTGCCCGCGTTGATTTCGTTTGCATTTTCCCGGGCCCATAACTATCTCTATGCAAAAAATCACGTCAATCCGTTGCTGCGTGAAAGCAGAACAAACCACAAACACACTTTCGCATTTATAATAGGGGTACGGATTTTGGGGTTCTATAAAAGTAGACATGTACAGTCGCCTGCAGTTCAAGCTCCCTATTTGTAAACGATTTCAACGTTTATGACGCCGCAATAAGAACTGCCAATAGGTAGCCTGTCAAGCTGGCGTGCGTACCGTACAGGCTGGGAATATACATTGTTTAAATTAAATAATATAAATTATAATAACGTTGTTTAAATCATCTAGACAAAACACTAAAACCATGTGTTTCCAAATATGGATTTTGAAACGTTAGTCACAGTGCACACTCGTACAGCCACTTTTCACCAATGATTATTACGTCATGAGCCCTGTATTGCCATACTTCGGGCTCAAATATGGGCCCTTAGCACGACGTGCCTTCCGAAGCAAGTAGTATGCAGAGCAAACACAAATATGCCCCTGTGAGATTTGAACCCGTGACTTCCGGGTCGAGACGCTCGAACCACTAGACCACAGAGGGAATCAAAAACTACGAGGCTATTTGAAATTAATTTTGTCACTGTCACTCCAAGCGAAAACACGCTTAGTGCGAGAGCGGTGGATTCAGGGCGAAAGCGAAAAATTTTAGTTTTATAATTTTTATACAAAAACTAAAATAGCTAGCAAAATTTCAAATATCAAATCTCTAGATATTGTTGAAACACACCTTATAAAATATGTTTGAGTTCTGTATATGGTTGCTATTCGTCAAACGAAGAGAAAAAGTGTGTTTGAAGACCTAGTTTCAACAATTATTTCTATCGAGGAAAATTTATCCAAACATGTTTTCCAATTTCAAAACCCTAGATTATATAGTCAAAATGCATATACCAGAAATGTATTAAAATTTTCCGTGTATTTCATGAAATACACAGAAAAGAAACACCCGTATTTTTTTCGCATATCGCCTTAATCTAAAATTCGGTAGGCTAGTACGGCATAAAAAGAGGAATCTGTGAGAAATACACATTGTCACGCTACATCTTACACATACTTAATCAAAATCTACAAAGTAAATACGAAAAATTCCAATAAAAATATATATTAAAAATACTCAACATTATTAACTTTACATACCGGCAACAACAATGGTTTCGGTTCGGTGTAACACGACTAAACATATTTGACAGGAGTAACCTTATTTTATGCGTCCTGTCTTTGTCTTTTCGATGCAGAAAGAAAAAGACAGAACCCTTAAATTAAGTTAAGTCCTGTCAAATAAGTAAAATCGTGTTGCACCGAATCGACACAAATATCTTTATAACAAATATCATACAATTCATTCACCTATAACAGACTATATAACTTGACTTATCGGGAGTAAGGTCACGCACATGATATGGATGGATCTATAGCATAGACAATACAGCTCAGAAATACGTCTATTGTTCAACATCTTACGTACATATAATTCTGTCAACAATCGAAACGGGATACTGCAATCCTATTGGCTCTTCCAATATTACGTATAGCGCCACAAACTTATCTTTCCCGAAGACGAATATATTGTAATGAATATAGAAGCCATTTTGGTTTGGCCTACCGAAACATATAATTTTGGAGTGGCGAATTATATCTGCTGGTTCAGTCAGATGTGTTGACAGAAATCGGTCGCCTGTTATGAGGAGTCTGTAGGCTATATTCGTCTATGACCTATAGCGACGACGCATCTAACTGTTAGAGGGAGAAAGACGGATAAGCGGACCAATCGTGATGCAGCATTCTCCTCCCGCTCCCCTAACATATGACCATAGCGGCATTGCGTGATCACGCGTGATTACGTCCCCAGACCTACTGCCCATTAATCAAAAAACGATTGTAAGAGCCCCTCTCTTGTGGAGACCCCGTGGCTGTAGCTTCGGTTGCCCCCCCTAAATCCGGCCCTGTGCGTGATAACGTCCCCAGACCTACTGCCTATTCTTCAAATAGACTTGCAGTTCATCCCAAGCCCTGTCGATCTGTGACTGTGTGTATTCGTAGCTCCAATATGGACTAAATACGATGTTAGCATGGGCTACTTGCTCCGAGTTCGGAGGTTGCGAAGCGATCCGCTGTCTCGCTTCTTCTTCTGTTAAGCTGTTCCTCTTCTGTATTCTTTTCACTGCCTGAAAGTAAATAAAAAAAAATAAAGTTTGTCTTTTGTCGTGCTCAATGCACAGGTAAAAATGTTAGAACTAGTTAGAAGTTTTCTTTAGACCAGATTTTGGTCTCAGTCTGTCTGTATGTTGGCAATTCAGGTAACACTACTGACCTTTCAGTGCTAGTCTACCATAACAAACCATATCGTGCTCAATAGCGAGTGATACAGTGCTCTCTCTCACTCTGTTGATGAATATTAGAAGAAATGCCGTCACACCCAACCGCACAATTACTTCTCAGGCCCATTATTATTTTTTCAATTTCCGCCTCGTCAGTGTCAAAGACAAAAATAGAGACAGCTTTACGAACACTGACCGGATTATTATCAGACCTATTATTCCCTGACACAACTTTACTAGCTAGATCTCTTCCAATATTAACAAAAAACGTATTAACCAATATACTCTATGGTCTCGACTATGTCCAGCCGAATCTTTTTTCTTTTTGTAATGCTTTGAATCGCACCCCATCGCATTTTGAATAAGCGTCTTCTCATAGTTTCTTTTTAGCTTTTTTAGAAGATTGTTACAAAATGTTCTGTATCTTTTGTAGGTGATCTGTTTAATTAAATCATTTGGAGATTTTTTACATTTTGTATGCCTAATGATGTTGTATTGAGCGGTTAAGGTTCGATATGGTCTACAATGCTAGACCTCGTGGATCGGGTTTTAACTGTTGTGTAGTCTAACGTCTGTGTTAAATAGGATAAACTCTGAATCCCCGATAGTGTGTCAAGAGTTATTCCCGAGTGTGAACTGTGAAATGCAACTCACAGTCCACACTCGGTACAACCGCTTTTCACCAACGATTATTACGTTAATAATAAATGGATCAGATGAATATCAACCACAGTCTATCAAGCGCATAGAGGAAAAAAATCAATTTTTCCTCCAAGGTCTAGCGAAAGTTGACAATAAAGTTACCTGATACGGGTATGGAAAAATTATGAAAGAATCACAGACATTCAATATCCGTGTTAGGTAACTTTACTGTTAACTTTCACAAGACAGACTGTAGACTCCGATAGTAAACATTTTGAGTGACAATATTTCTGTTGTGAGACAAAGAAAATCATCAAAGGGTTGCAAAACTAACCCGTTCAAAAATGTCAGTGTCGGTACACTGGTGTCGACTTTATCAACAACTCACAGCAGGGTTTGCGAGGTTCATATAGGCTCCCAGTCAGTTGGCATTTCTGCGTTGAATTTCGTACAGATGGGAACCTCTCAACGATATATATATTTGTACTAAATATAATGCAAAAATGACAATTAACGTTTGGAGTGTCGCTACACGACGAAACCCATACAAAAACTCAGCGTTGCAACCCCAGTATTCCTACACAGCCCTAGGGTTCTTTAATTAACGCAGCTAGTGGGTTGAAAACCAACTCAAAAGAAATAGTATCTCTGCTTTCGATAGCCAGGCTGCGTTCATTTTGATCGTCCGCCGACGCCCGCCTAACACTGAACTGACAGCAAGATAGCATATACAAATTCAACGCATGCAAAAGAGATGGCATATTAGGCGGGCGTCACCTGACGATCAAACTGAAGGCCCTAGAATTAATCTATTTTCTGGAAAAAGTAAAAAATACACGTTAGTATAGTTTAACCATTTCCAGCTAGATGGAGCTACGTGGACACATAACGATGACGTTTAACAAAGCATTGATAAGTTCATAAGGCGAATAACAAAAAAACACTATCTATGTATGTTAAGGCGCGTCTTCCAGCAAAATGCTGTGCTAAGCGGTTTTTTGCTTCCTTTCAACCCGTTAGAAAAAAGAAATGAAAGAAAAGAATATATACAGCATTTATCTCCAAAATGTCGCCGTGAAGTTCCATAATTTTTTTTTACCTTAAAATTACCCTATTATATCAAAAAAAATACTGAAGTAAGAAATAATAACTGATTGATTTCATGCATCTACACCATAAATTGACGTTACTTATTTTCGAGCAATACACTAATGGTTAGATTATTTAGTAAATAAAATATTACACAAAAAAGAAATTTGGAAAGACAATCGCATCAATATGAAAAGTATATTCTTTTCCTATTTTGCGCTATCGGGAGACGCAACGATCGTCGTAACTGCCTCGTGCATTGCGCGCTGATGTGAACAATATTTTAATTTCAACACACATCGAGTTGCTAATTTAGGTCATGGATGCACTTAACACACGTATTTGAAGGTCTTTGCAAAGAAAAAAAAGTATTCTTTGTCTATGGTTTTTGCGGTTGAGTTACTTAGTAAACAAATAAACAATGTTCAAATCCCACCTCTTCCGGCGGTATAATGACGGACCAGAGCTGATGGCAGCGCGTGAACCACTTCGCTCGAATCATAACGGCGGCTTCCATCACCACCACTTGGTACCCTTGTTCACCTAATGCCTTGATGCGACACGACGCTTCATCCGCCACCGCCGGCCATATCAGTTGGTTTAACTTCTCCAGTTGGTTCTACAAGGGAAAGGTTACAGTTTTATTCATGGTACGACCGTTTTATTATCTGAAGAGACAGGAACATTAAGATTAAACGTTAAATGCTCGATACAAAGTGAAAACTTTACTTTGTTTTTCTTGTTTAGAAGTTAAAAGTGAAGACAAAAGTTATACTATACTCCGAATATTTTACAGGTCTCATAAATTCATAGATTTTTACATCCAACGTTGTTGTTTTAAGTTCCAGTGCGTGTACAACGACAAACTGACGATATCTGTCATTCCAATTAGGCTATAATGTACGGCGTATAGAGTCAGTACCTTAACAGTTTTGGGTAAATCTTATTACTTGTATTAGAGCCAAATTTTGATTACCAATATTTGAACGACCTCACTTTGACATTCAATGACAAGCGACACAATTCATGGCCTAAATGCATAGATATCACAATAACATTTTTCAAATACACATATCAGTGCCTAAATGTCTTTGTAAAATGAAACGTCAAAAAACCGTTTAGTTACCGACTCAGGTATAGTTACGTTTATATAGCTACCTGAAGCCGAGTTATGTGCTTTTACCGCCACCTTGGGGAGGCGTGCCGGGCTAATGGGTAATCTAAGACGCAAACAAAAACCGTCTTCTCTCTGTTGAGACTACATCTTGCAACAGTATACGGGACCTATGGGTTAATTAACGGTTTTTCTATGGAACGCAGACCGGACACAAATTGGCTCCGTATAGGATTTTATAAACCGCAAAGCCACGTATCTTTTAGGAAATTGTGGTCATGGTTTTTGATCGATCTATCTACATGTCACTAACTCCACGCCTGCCGGCACTACTGGCAGGAACAGTATAAAGAAAGATGTTGTTGAACGAACCTTATCACTAAACACGATCTGCCCCAGCCTGCCCCGGTCCACTTCCCCCGCATCAGTGATCACATCCTTGCCGAACATATCGGCTATCGTGCTATTGAGTGGCAGACCCGGTCTGTAGAGGTCGTGGGCGATCAAGTCACAGTTCACTATCGCTGCTCCCTTTTCTCTGGAAAAAACTTCATGTTGTTAATTATTTATATAATTTGAATAATATAAAACATTGCGCCAATTATTTTGCATTAAAGTAACGCGGGCTTCGTTCAGTTTGACCGCTGGGCGACATTGACAGCAGGATAGCATATGCAAATTCAATCGCGTGCAAAAGAGGTGACATGTTAGGCGGGCGTCGCCCGACGATCAAACTGAACAAAGACCAGGATTTGGTGATTATAAGTTTATTTTATAATTATAATCAGTTTTAATATTTTTGAAGACGATACTGTTATTTCTGTTAACAATTTCCGAAAACTACCTACGGGTTTCCTAATTAAAACACTAAATTGCAGCTCAGAAATTTATGCTACAGGTCGCCGTACGATTTTTGAACAGCTCGGCGGAAGTGGTGGGGGCCAAGGGTATGTGTTCATTCGCGCACAAAATTACTAAGTGCGATATTACTAGTATAAAAATTACTAGCGCAGTCAAGGTCAGCCGTCAAAAACCGTGCCGCTACCTGTGTCATCAACATTAGTAGAACCCGGTGTGTCTGTACATTGAAGAAAAGTAATAAAAATAGAAAAGAGGTGACTAAAGAAGAGTAATAGAACACAAATTAGCGATTCTTAGAATTCTTTTCTGTCTGTCTGTTTGTTCACGCACATCTCCGAAACTACTGAACAGATTTTCATGTAGTTTTCATAAGTGGACAGAGCTTAATTTGGATTTGAATATAGGCTTTGGTTCATTAAAATCGGGTGTAGAAAAAAAATAAATTTGGATTTTATTTTTCTACTGTTTTCTAAGTTCTTAAGATATCGATATAAAGTCCATAAAATATTTGAATACACACAAATGTAACTGGGTATCTATAAATAAACAATACGAACAAATATATATAAAATATAATACCACTGTACTAAACTGTGTAATATGCAGATAACCGAACATTGTATGATTTATTAATTTTTCTCGCAATTCTTTTGTTTGTGACAAATGGCACGCCAATGTTAAAAGGTCATTGTAACATGATATACTTACTTCAATCGATTAGCAATATTGCTTTTCCCACTTGCTATACCTCCGGCGAGACCGATCACATATGGCCACTCAGGAATGTGTGGATTTGGCTGAAAATTAAAGTTTCCATCAAACCATAGGATGAGAGTTCGAGGAAGGTGTTGTTTATTAGGCTCGTGGTAAATAAAGGGCGAGACTTCAACACAACTAACTTTATTCTTGAGCTTTACAAAGGTATTGTAACGGGACGTATCGCTCGCTTGTAGTGACCGAATCAATCGTCCGCAGCCGCACGTCTGCAAAATATCATTTTTTGGGAAGTTGATTGTTGTGATTGTCGGCACTTAGTTATCATACATTGTTGTCATACAGTTGTACCATCCATCCATCCATCAGCTTAGTTCGTCCACTGCTGGACATAAGTCTTTCCAGGACTTTGCCACTCCCGGCGGTCATCCTGGAAGAATTCCGCTGGGCAGGCTGGTTGGTAAGCGCGGTGCCGGAACCCTCGCATCAGTGACGCTGCCCGTCACCAGTCTGTTCCATATAAGGCCCGGCTATTAGGGATGGATATACCGCCATCCATCGGGCCCAGGCATGGTGGGCCTCCTGGTTTTTTACCTGTGAGCTGTCCTCTTACTCTCCCCCGAATTACTTCGAGGGGGTCTCCAAGTAAGATGGTGGTACCTCCACAGTCGAGCCCGGCAACAGCTCTACCTCCAGTGTACACCTTGTACATTTCCACAAATTTTCTAATTATAGTCTACTCTACCCAACCGCTAAAACAGTATTATTTAGAGGCTCATTTTTAGGGTCCGATTCAAATATCAGGTCCTCTAAAAAGGCCGGTTTGCATGAATCACATTATGATTCTGTTCTAATGCCGTCTTTTTTGCACGCGTGAAAAAACCCTGACTCTATCCTACTTTCAAATCATTTTATGTTTCATTCAAGTCGGCCTTTTTAGATCCCCTGATTTAATTTCGGTTTCATTTTTGAATTCAACTACACTAATTATTATACCTTGAACATAAGTACGTTTCATATGACAAAGATAATGAAATCAACGATTTCAGGTAATAAAAAATTATAATCAAGTTGAGATATATAAATGAAACCGTATATCTCTACATACTTACGTACGTGTAAAACTTGCTTGTCTCATTAATAATCATCATTACTCGCAAATTTTGTGGTCTAAAAACATTTTTTCAGATAAAATCAAAAATTGAGCTTAAGTAAACATTTTAGTCCAATACTACGGAAATGTTCACATTTAGGTATGTACTTAAACCTTTTTTGCCTTTGCACCCTAAAATGGATACAGTCAAGACCACGTCAAGTAATACACAGCAGTCTACATTAGGCCCTATAGCGAAGGATTTAAGATAGGTACAAAGTCCAAATCTCTGTCCAAGTCTCTCTCTCTGATGGATAAAATCCGAAACAAAGATATCCGTCAGAGATCGAAGGTGACCGACATAGCCTGCCAAATCAGTAAGTTGAAGTGGCAGTGGACTGGCCATATCTTTCGCCGACGTGATAACTCTTGGAGCCGTAAGGCATTGGAATGGAGACCACGTACAGCAAAGCGCAGCGTAGGCCGCCCTAGTGCCCGCTGGACTGACGATCGGAAGGACGTTGCGGGTGGCGGCTGGATGAGGTTGACTGAGGACCGCCAAGAGTGGCGTAATATTGGGGAGGCCTATGTCCAGCAGTGGACAAATACGGGCTGATGGATGGATGGATGGACAAAGTCCAAATATGCGTATAGCTTGATGTGATTTTGACTATACATTGAACATGGCTTGAACACAAGTCTATGCCCTTAAGGCATACATGCACTACGGGTTGGTTTCACCTGCGTCAATACTGTGTCTTTTCATCATACTTGTTGAGAAACGGGGCATGCGGGAGTGCACAAGTCTCTCTGGCGCTTGCTAGCCACATAGGGATGGGAATGATAGCGGTCAATAGAGAAGTTGGTATAACCCGCCATGGCGGGAGGTGAGGTTTCGAATCCCACTCAAACACAATTAATAGAAAAGTAGTGCAATTCTCACCACAGGAGGTTTCAACATGGTGCCAAGAAGCCGCATTCTTAGGTTGCTGGAGCTCACTTTGGTCTCCTCCTCCTCAGAGTGCTGAGGGTACGAATCCTGAGCCAAGTCTATCACGAACTTGTCCAGGAGTGGGAGACCGTTCAATTTTCTCATTTCGTTGACTTTATCGCCACCGCGCGCGGTTTCTTCGCTTACTACAATCAACTGAAATTAGTTTCAAGTGCATTTTCTAACTACAGATCCCCCACAGATATAATTCGCATAGAAATCCGTAGCCGAGCGACCGAACGTGCACTCTCTGTCATGGATTGTATAGAAAGCTTAAGAAAATACGACCTTTACCGAAGAGTGGCGAAGATTTCTAAGCGCATTATTTAAACAGGTTAAATTAATATATTTATTGATCCGATCGAATATACAACACAATACGTCTGTCTTATTTGTTTTTTTTTTTATTATTGGGGTTACATTTGTAATTTTCAATTGTTTTGTAAAAAACACTAATTCATATCAATGCGAAGAAGTATCTGCCCGCCTCAAATTGCGGGTACTCGTGGTCAATAAATAACACAAAGGCACAAAGGGTTCCATAGCACCATCAAAGCGACTAACCAAGGCACTAAAATGGTAGCACCTGACAAACAATTCTGCACCCTCTGAGTACGGAACCCTAAAACTTATTATTTTTTGTTTTACTTAAGAGTTTATACTACAATCTGATCAAATTTAAAACTTGTATATAGTTTATATACAATTTTTAAGATAGAGCTGAAACAAATGCAATTTTTTAGAGATTTTTTGTATGGGGATCCCCCTCGGGTTTCGTTTTTTTTTTTTTTTATTGTTGCCATGATAGAAGGTACAGTAAAGTAAAACGCATTGTGTGAAAATTTCAAATTATTACTTATTACGGCTGTAGCTGTGAACCCTTGTGACAGGCAGACGGACAGACAGTGGGGGCACCTTTAAAATACTGAACCCTAAATATTTCTGGGACGGGTGTGGCCATAGTTCCGAGATCCTCAAGACAAAATATGCGTTGAGGAAGCCGCTACTTTGTAAACCGTTCATTTTAAATTACTTTTGTAATATTTTAATAGACATAAAATATAATTCAAAATAAATAATATACCTGGAACCTAGGATCATCTTTGGTGGGGCCGTACATGTCTTGTATAGGAATAACGTTGTACTCTATGCCAGGGTTCACATCGTTGAGGAACTCCAACACTGACCTCACTCTCTTGTCAACTGGTTCTATCAACTCCCATAACTTTTTAACTAAAATGTTTATTAAAAAGTCTTCATTAATAATTTTCTATTGATGTATACTTTCTCTAATTTTAATTTTAAATGGCTTCAATTCAACAAATTTATTATTCTTAACTAACATTTTAATAAAAAACAAACTTAAATAACATATTTTGTTTTTAGGAATATTTTTTATTTTTTTATTATTATTTTAAGTACCTTATCCTAAACTAAAAACATAACTTCCTTCTTGTCATAAACTTATGTACTTATATTCACAAATAGCTGGTAAAAACCTTCAGATTGATTATAGAGAGTGACTAAAAAAATTCATATAATTGAAACTTTTTTTAAGTATGTTTCCATTATTTTTTTTATAATAATGTAGCCGATTCTGAAGGCTTTAATTTAAGTTTTAGTGCTGTCAAAACTAAAACTTTTTCAAAGTAATCTAGCTTCTGTTCCTAACATTTAAAGACTATTTTGTAATCAAGAAAATTAAATTTTGACAGCACTAAAACTAAAATTAAAGCCTTCAGAATCGGCTTTATTATGTGGTTCCAAAAACAAACTGTTTGACTTAAATTTAATTTGAGTTGAATTAAAGCTCACATTGAATCATATTGACATCAGTGACCCCCACAGTAAGCATTTTATTTGCTCGGAGTGCAGCCTGTGACAGTAGGATCTTGTGGCCATTGTGCAGCCGGTCAAATGTTCCTCCCAGTACTACATAGTCGTAGGTATTCACTGGAACTGGGGCTTTTTCTCGGGATGGATATTCTTGAAGATCTGTAAGATAACAAGAATTTATATCATATATGCATTGTATCCGCTAGACCGACGACCTGAAGGACGTCGCAGGTAGCTGCTATATGAGGATGACGGAGGACTGCAAAGAGTGGCAAAATATTGGAAAGGCCTATGTCCAGCAGTGGACAAAAGGATGTTAAAAATCCTGGAATTTTAATCTAATTTGGCAAAAAGAAAATTTTTAGCATTTTACATTTATGATGCAGACAGATGGATTATGAGACCAATATCTGTTTTTGGATATTGGTAAAGTCAATGAAGAACACGTTTTGATTACTTATGATCAATTAAAAACACCAAAACGAACCTCTGTAATTAGTTTTTTAATATCTTGAAAAATTACTGAAATACAGAGCTCTAAAAACAAGCGCATTGAAAATGATGCGGTAGATCTCGACTTTATAAATCATTACATTAATTTCTTATATCAAAGTAAATATTTACAAATATTTACTAACCAATACTTTGCACGGTGAGGCTACTGTTTAAGCTAGCAACAGACCCTTTTAGTGTGTCCACTTCTTTGGATAATGTCTGGTCATACAGGATAAGGTCTATTGGGTAATTTGTGTTGATTTTCTTGACAGCATCTAACGGTTTCAGTATAAGTCTTACATCTAAATTGTGACATTGGGATGTGGCCTAAAAACAGTAAAAATTAACATGATACTTATAAGAAAATCTGCTCTAAGTACTTAGTTTTCTAAATGTTTAAACCTCTGAACTCATTGTAATTTCCGGTTCTGCTAAATTGTAAAAAGCAAAAATTATTCTTTTCAACACAGTTCATAAATAACATAATTGGTTTTTGTTAAATTGAAAAATATCTCCATAAGAGCCTTTTCATTGAATCCAAATCTAAGCTAGGCCGAGGGTTCCTCCCAATCCATACACAAAAAAAATATTAATATTTCAAACTTTGTTTCTTACTACATGTTGAACTTTATTTCATACTAAATGTTAACCTGACTTCCGTATCTCAAAATGATATCACAAGATGAAAAACAAAATTTATGTGCAAATTGGCATATTTTTTTTCAATTTATGTATATTTTTTCCAAAATCTGTGAATGCTGAAGTAAAATGCTCTAAAAGTTAGGGTTAGTATCCTACAGCTGTTTTCAGGCAGATATCTGGTACCAGCTGCCCTTGGTGTCCTGTTTTTACTTTCGATCCTGTATATTTAATATAATATTTAGGTGTTCGTGCCTTCGCTTGAACCACAATGGAGATAACACCCTTGTAACTCAGCCTCATTCATTCACAAATCTACACTACCAGCGCCATTTATCATGAATCACCCAAACTACAGGACGCCCCGGCAGCAGCGCTCAGCTGCTTTCTTGTCAGTAATAAATAAATAAAAAAAATAATGGAAACCACAGTGAAAGTCCTCAACTTATGCGGAGAACACAATTGCTGCCTGATCGCTCGCTACATCCCAGGCCCATACAATGGCCTGGCAGACAGTCTATCGAGGAAGAAAAAGCTACCGGAATGGCACCTGAAAGCTCCAATCACCAGAGAGATTTTTCACAACTTGGGGACTCCAGAAATAGATCTATTTGCCTAGCATCGGTCAGCAGTAGTGCCAGGGTACGTAAGCGAAGATGCGTCCGACGTAAAGAGCCAGTTCACGGACGCCTTCAGCAAAACTTGGCATTACAATCTAGTGTGGTTATTTCCCCCACCTGCTCTGATACCGAGAGTTCTTCATCACCTAGAGTCATCGACGGGACTTTATCTTCTTGTAGCCACGAACTGGCACAAGGCATTTTGGATGGGAGACCTAAAGAGCCGTGCCACTCAACCACCCTGGCAGATTCCCAACCTTCCATCCAATCTTGTGGATCTTCAGACGAATCTACCCCTCTGGGGGGTAGACCTCCTCAGTTTGCAGGTTTGGAAAGTACTGGCTGGGCCAAGGAAATTTCCAACTATGAAGTAGAACAATTATGAAGTAGAACTATTAGAAGCCTCGTGGAGAAAATCTACTTTAAAGACTGATAAGTCGGCGATAGCCCGGCATGGCAAAAATGGGTAAAGTGGGCATCAGGGAATAACATAAAAGTTGACAATCCCCAGCCAACGGACTTAGCTCGTTTTCTTTGCTATTTACACGAAGTTGTAAAATTAGCTCCTGGGACGATATTGCTCCACAAATCTGAAGTAGCAACATTTTCAAACCCACAGTTAAGTTCATCGTTAAGTGCACATACAGTGTGAAACTCAAAGAAACCAACCAGCACAAAACCTCTGTCATGGAAGGTGGATGACTTAATGAGGTTCCTTGAAACTTACAATTTTGCAAATAATAGTTTATTTGCAGTATCTCGACACACATGTGTTCTACTATTACTGGCATCAGGTAGAAGAGTACATGATTTGACTTTATTGAGCATTAAATCAGAACTTTTT
This sequence comes from Ypsolopha sequella, assembly GCA_934047225.1. NCBI lineage: Eukaryota > Metazoa > Arthropoda > Insecta > Lepidoptera > Ypsolophidae > Ypsolopha > Ypsolopha sequella. Next base: position 20,983,624 of record OW203996.1, read on the forward strand.
GAAGAAAAAGATGATGAGATTGTGTTATGGCCATAATTTGGGTCAAAAAACAGATAATAAGTCATACAGGCAATCAGCAGCAATGTTTAAAAAATAACCCCATAAATAGATTTAATCTAATTTATTGGATAAATCAAGTTATTTTACTTTCGGAGTCGCGTTGCCAATCGAGACAACACTTGGAAAGCTTGTTCAATACTACCAGAGGGCAAGTAAAAGAGGCATCACGAGCCGTGTATAGCGGGGTGGATCAAAACCCTGTTCAAAGAGGCGAACATAGAATCTTCTGTGGGGAGTATCAGAGCGGGAGTAGCGACAGATAATTGGACACAAAGAAATATGGACATAGACGAAGTCTTGAAAAGTGAAATATGGAGTTTTTTTTTTTAAAGAAGTGAGATCATTGAATACTACTTCAACTAGCTTTAACCTAACTGATTGTTTCACTCCAGTTGATTATTAATTACAAATTATTACAGCTACAATAAGAGTTTTGTTTGTTTATAAGCTTAAAAGGAAGTGTTTTTGTTTATAAAAAGTTCATTTTATCATTATTACAAATGATTCAGAGATTTACATTTTGTTTGTTTCCTTTGATAAAACCTTTGAGAAAATAAGTATTCACAGTACACCTAGCACATCGCCGGCAGAGGTTAAACACGTCTCCATTGTGGTTCAAGCGAAGGCACGAACACCTAAATAGAACCGTTTTCCCCCCGAAGGTTAAAAACGGATATTTAGGTTTATGCCGTAGCTTGAACCACACCTGAAGGCCTTGCCGGCTGGAGGTACTGTCAAGACAGCAGCCGAGCGCTGCTGCCGGGGTGTCCTGTAGTTTGGGTGATTCATGATAAATGGCGCTGGTAGTGTAGATTTGTGAATGAATGAGGCTGAGTTACAAGGGTGTTATCTCCATTGTGGTTCAAGCTACGGCAGAAACCTAAATATCCGTTTTTTACCCTTCGGGGGAAAAATGGTTCTATATTATAACTTACCTTAGAGTAAACATTAACAATTTGCTGGGAGACCATGCTGTTATCAGTACTGTTTACTTTGATGTACAACACTTTTTTTACATATTGTGATGATTTCATGAAAAAGTGCTGAACTTTTGTGATGTTAGAAACAAACAAAAGTCCATAGTTAGCCATTTCTGTTGCTGGAAATAAAAGTATATGCAAATTATCATTGGTACAGGAAAGTAAACAAAAAAAACACACCAACAAAGTTTTTACTATTTTTAAGCTACGGCAACTGGAAAATGACTTGTTGCAGTATAAAAAGATCTTTGCCAATCTGCCATTTTAATAAGATTTTATTAGATAGGTACATACCACAGAGTACCTTATTATCTAAACTTTAGATTAACAGTGATTATTTTGTACTTTTTCCTGTAGGTTTATCAGTGTGTAAAAAGAAATGTTACAATATAAATAAGGGAGTACTAGGTGCTAAAATAAGTGTTAAGTCTTCGGCTAAGGTCTAAGTTTGTTATGCTTATTTTGAACACTAATAACTATTACACATGTAAGATATAAATCTCAATTGTGTCGAATACATAAGCATAACATAGCTTTTAAAATGTGCATGTAGTTTGGGTAAGCTAAATATTCTACGCGATTATACCCGTCTCTATAGGTAAATTACTTACGAGTTAACATCGCAAAACTTATTATAAGTTTTTAAAATACCATTTTAGTGACACTCCTACTAAAACTTAAACATAATATAAAACAGAGAATTACTTACCTGGTGCACTCGCTCGGATAAGATAAACATAGATGTACGACAGAACAACTGAAAACAACACCACTGCTATTGAAACTCCTAAATTGTACATTGTTGTAACCACTTCTAAATAGGTGTACAAAGGTTATATTTTTATCTTATCCAATATATTTCAGCGACTCATGATGACAAATAAGTAACCTTAAGGTTCATAGCAGCTTATTAAACACTATTTGAATTGAATAACAAATGAGAAACCAAGCTATAAATATTGCATGTAATGCAAATTAATTTGGGCGAGTTTTGGGACTTAGTTTTTGGACAACACAACAATTACTGGCTTGAAATAAAATTTTATATTCCTACAAGGTATCCAAATGGATTTCAGCAGTGAGAAAATTATAAAATTTACCTATACCTATTTAAACTTTGTAACCTTAAAAATAATATTTTAGTGTTGTGACTTGTGTTGATTGTTGATGAAAGAAATTTGAGAATAGCTTTTTTTAAATTGGTTATTTATCTGGAAACTAGTCCTTTCAGCCATCCGACAACCAAATTTTGAACAAGCGGAGCACAGAGCACATTATAAGAGCGGAGTCAAGCACATAAAGTATGCTGAATAACGGTCAAGCATGCACGTAGAGCATGTCCGTAGAGAGAGTAAAATCTCCCTCTACGGCGTAGCGTAGCCTGACAACCATAGACAACGGTAATATTTTCCGACAAATACCGGTAGGTACATAATTATTATCGTTATCTCTCCACCACTGACTGACCCTCTCTACTGTTTGTTTTTTTTAAATAAATAGCGGCAAACTTCATTGCAAGTTTCAGAAGTTTTCGCTAATAAGCAAAATGTATCCCACAAAATATTTTTTCAATGTCATAAATACTTTAAACGATTTGTAAGCTAGTTTCAACATTTAAGTCTAATACCTGTGAAGGCTTGCACTTTCAAAATGTGCTTGAAAATTAATGTGATAACATGAAAGTTATTTGTTTTCAGATACCAGGACAAAGGTTGGTGGCATAACAGCAATTTTCAAATTTTGTGCCCATTACACTTCGATGCATGTCCCGAGGTTTAATATTATTAAATCTCAAGTTTCAGTTGCGGAAATTACACAATGTGGACACTAATCGATAATGTAATTCATAATTTTAAAAGAACACTAAAAATATTTAAAAAATATGTTAAATATTACTTTTTATTACTGCATAAACATGAAGTTAAGATTTTTAGTTGTATGAAGAAGGGATTGTCCCCAAATCAGCTAAGCTTGTACAACATTAAATTTTACGAAAAATATGTACCATAGGAATGTGTGTGAATGATGTCAACCTTAAGACGTGATTAGGGGAAGCATTTTTATTACATTTCTTTACACTTTAAAGGGTAAATACCTTTATTATTAGTTTTAATAAATTGTCCCTGAAAGTGTCCTCATGGTTACTGTCTTTTCATTTACCAATGTTTTGATGCCAAATATTATAAAACTGAACGAAGTTTTCTGTGTTATTTTTATAATGGCAACACCCAGGAATCAGACTAGCCGTTGCCATTTTGATTTATTCAGTCCAAAACAAGTTGCAAGGTCGTCTATTGTTTTGATGTGATATTTTAATTTTGTTGTTCTGTTCAGTTACCAACATATCTCGGTAAGTAAAAAATATTTCAATTACGACTATTTAGTATTTTGTAACAGTATTTACATTCCATAATTTTTTATAAGAAACTTTGTAGTTTTCCAATTTCATTGTACCCAAATAAATATTTAAATTTGCCAAGGTACAGTTTAAGTTACGTCTCTTCAGTTATTTTTCTCTAGTAACTTATAAGGGGACGAGAAAGTAACTGAATGGACATCTTTAGGGCCTGTTTACGTTGTTTAAATGTGAAGTTTTGTTTTGTTTGTCTGTCTGTCTGTAGAAATAAAAAATATATATATCTTATTATAAGTATCATAAAAAAGTAATTAAAAAATTCAAAACATTTATTTTGTAATAAAGATATAAAGCATACACATATTACACGTTCAAAGTAATTACATTATGAAATTTGAAAAAAAAAATTATTTTCGACACACCCTAATGTACACTCATATGTTTATTGGTAATATATTTTGCAAATTTTTATTAAGTTTTTATAACGTATATTCAGAAAATCTTTGTTCATAAGTTGTTTTTCTTTTTTTTTCAGGTGTATCTAAAAAGAAACTTGACTACTTGATTAAATAAGAACATTAAAATTATTGTTTTTTATTCCATTGTAAATAAAGGTTTACAATGTCTTTTCAGTTGCCAATGTGTCCATTCAGTTATTGTCCCCTTAAAAAGATGTTGTTTAAAATAGAATTAAAAATCAAATATTCAATATCATTCAAACAGAATAAGTAAAAAATATAATAATTATATTCTTAGATCAAAATAAATTAATAATACACAATTTTTCCCACCAGTTAGAGTGAAAATGAAACTTTCCAAAACTAAAATTGTAGAAAGGTAACTGAATGATATATAATAAAAATTTCTCTAGAAATTTATTCTAAACATATCTTATTTTTTATTGTATCTTATTTAATTGTATATTTGGATGATATGATAAATTTCTATTGAATAAATTTCAATTACTGAACCGATTTTTGGGTGTATGAAGATGGTAACTTAACGGAAAATAAATCTCTCCCTTTCCTGTAAAAAAATTTTTTTTTAATAAGTTCTGTTTATAATCATAATTTTAGACCACTTTTCAGAAAATATAAAATTAAAGTATCTCATTTCATCGAAGAAAATATAAAAAATAGACTAATTCTAAATTAACTTAATTTTTTAGAAGGTGGGCACAAAATTTGAAAATTGCTGATAGATTTGTTGTTGGTATCCCTACAAAATTAACTCTAGAGTCGGATTTGAGTGCCCATAATGTATTTTACATCGCAATATTTATATTGTTGATTTTCCTTTGTTTAAAAATGACGAGAGTGTTGCTGAAAACAAAATCGAATCTGTCTGCGCTTGGTGAACTGCCACTTACAGAAATAAAATACTTGAAGGATATAGTATTAGAAGTTCATTACGCTGCTTGTGTAAGTACCTAAATTTCAATAACTTATCTACGTTCGGTTATTTGTTTTAGGAATCAGGATAGGGTATGACTTTTCTTTCAAACTAACTAACAAATTTAATGCTAACCAAACATTCTGGGTATGTATTTCGGAGGGTTTTCAAGGTTTTATTGAAAACACCCACGTTTCGCCGACGATATTTTACCGCAATATACCGAGATAATAATGTGGGCCTATCGACCCTAATTTGGGCACATAAATACGCGTTTTTAGGGCATTTAACAATGAATTATTATTAATACTGGATTTTACACTCACGTTTGATTAAATTATTTTTGACTATATGCCAACTGTTTCACAAATACAATTTCTTTATTCATTATTCCACATAAAATATCAAATATAATACAAATCAAGATCAAGAAAAATTATACAAAGGCTAGCTTATTTCTACTGAGAAATATTTTTCAGCCAATCTGTAGATGTGGTTAAATAAAATTTATAAAAAGGTAGGCAATGGTATATCACAACTTAACTTATTTGACAGGATTAACCTTATTTTAAGTGTCCTGCCTTTGTCCTTTCAATACAGAAAGAAAAAGACAGAACGCTTAAATTAAGTTTAGTCCTGTCAAATAAGTTTAGTTGTGTATTACACCTAATAGATGCAATTTCACAATCAACATAAAAAAATGTGAAATAAAATAAATGTTTTACAACAAATGTAGTAACCAACTTCAAATGTAACTTCACTAAAAAGTTTAAAATAATTATATATCTACTGACCGATGGTACCGAAATAAAACTTTTGCCAACTTCTTTCTTCCATGTTATCTAGAAGTCAGCATATTCTCTATGATACAAAAACGAATATAAAAGCACCTGCTTCTAGTACATAATCTTGTATCAGGAAGAAAGAAAGAGCTTTATTTCGGTACCATTGGTCAGTATATAATTACCTATTTTAAACGTTTTAATGAATGATTGCGGTTACATTTGAAGTCGGTTACTATTTTTTTGTTAAAAGTTTTATGAAAATTAAAAATTAGCTTTAAGAGCCCCCTGTACGCCTAAATGTTTACAAAGATTCATAGAAAAGGTAAAAACTAATTGTGAAGACAATTCAATTCAATGCCATTTTATCTGGATCCCCGTTCATTAATTAACACTTTCGTCAGGTTCCAACACTGACAGCAGGATAGCGTATACAATTTTTAACGCGTGCGACAGAGATAGAAATAGAACCCGTGTCGTGTTTATGAACTCGCCCCTGGCAAGCAAGCAGGTTCTAGTGAAATTCGATACACTTCGTCTATCCCAAAATGAAAGTAATTATTTTATTGTTCCAGCATTGTGGGACTGATCCTTCCCTGATACGTAGGTGCAAGTCATTGCTGGAGGTGTACCCAGCAGCTTGTAATATCCCGATGTATGGGCACGACTATACGCCGTTTTTGGTGAGTTGAAATGAAATCCTTTAGTGAGCAAACTCCATACATGCAGCGTCGGACTGGGGTGAAGGGGCCCGGATGGCAAAATGTTTTTTTCTTTTCAAAATTCCTATTCAAGCTTTCATTCGCCCGGGGAACTAACGGCTTTCTGTTTTTAATACGCAAAATGACGATTGACGAGCTTAGACAGTAATAGGTATGCAAATTTTCATCACCTCTGCAATTAAAATTTATTACAAAAAATTATAGTTTTTCACTCCAATATCTCGAAAAATACGCTTCATTTATGGATATGATATGATTTAGGTATAGGTAGTTTTGCACTTAAGACAAAATTTAAATTGAAAAATATTCAAAATTTTGAAAATTTATTTTCGTATGTATGTGAACTATTTTGCGTGTAGGTAGTATACTAAGGCTGGGGGGCCCGCGCAGACAAGGGCCCGGATGGCAAACGCCGCCCTAACTCTATGGCCAGTCCGACCCTGCAAACATGAAAACGTATCCCGTAGCATTTCTGCAAATATGTTGTGTGACTTCCGAGCCCACCCTTTGGCAGTGGCGGACTAAGCCCGTCAGAGGCCCGGGGCTGCAAAGCTGAATGAAGCCCCCCAGCTTTAACAAAAATGTAGTTTTACAAGCTTTTTATTCAGTTCAAATTTGTATGTATAAATAAGTGTTTTATTTGCACTTCATTCATTCAGTCAGGGATTACTGCGTATTGCTGCATATTAAAAAGTCTAGATGGCTGTAGTGTTTTGATCTTGATGAAATTATTTTTTAAAGTCTTGTTTAGGATTTGATCAGGGGAACGCGGAGGCATTTGGGGGCCTCCTAAGACCGGAGGCCCGGGGCGGGCCGCCCCTTTTGCCCCCCCCCCCCCCCCCCCGTTAGTCCGCCACTGCCCTTTGGACACCTGCTGCGACACGCTGTCTTCGTGTCACAACTGAAGATTGTCACACGACAATTAATTAAAATTTAATTTAATAATTAAAATTGGGGGGCATTAAAATCTGACATTTAGATCTTCACACTTTTTGAGTTTATCATTGGATACGGTCATCAGATCCTATAAATATCCACGATTTGGGCATGACCCTCAACAAACGTCAAAATGGTGGGGGAAAATTGGCTATCAAACGTGATTGTGCAGCTAACTTCAGGCCACTATAAACCACCATGGTACATACTATGGTGGTTGGTTTATGACCATACCCATAGCAGAGAATATAAAGTATTACTACGTAAAGAAGCGACACTCACCTCCCCGCGCGAATTTAACGTCCCCCGCGGTCCCCCGCAAGTTAGTGGAAATCTGGAGGCAGGCAGAGCTCGAGTAGCACTCGTTCGCTGCGCGCGTATTTTGTTTTGTTTTCTTGATTTTGAACACAAACACTTGTACTATTTGTTTCATAACATTTATTTTATGTTATGAAACAAATAGTACAAGTGTTTGTGTTCAAAATCGAGATGCCTTTTATGTTTCATCAAGTGGCGACAATCACAAGTATAAATATTGTTTTGTTTTATTACGATACTGATTTTTAATCAATATGGTTCGTTATTGTGGTATATATGAATGCCTAGAAAACGGAGCAACCAATAAAGAACGGAGATTTTTCAAATTTCCTTCCTTCCGATGAACTAAGCCATTTTCTTTTATGTACGTAAAAAACACCTTTGATTCCTCTGATAGGATTTGTGTCGTGACGTGACCAGTCTGGGGAACCAGAACTAGGACCTAGGGATTAACCACGCTAAAATTTAGGAAGAGAATCATATATGTTGCTGACTATAAATGTTGTCCCTCTCGATCGACGACGCTCACACGCTTGCTGCCAGCCCTAGACTAGCTCACGCACACACACAAGCATGTGCGGACAAGCCAGATGCGCGCGTGAGAGTGTAGGTAAATAACTTGAGCCGTGACTATGAAGTGTCGGGGGTGTGCCCATAGTCAGCTCTTGGGGACAGTTTCACTTTGGTGGAGGGAGGGTGTTCAAGTTAAGAAGAAAGAAGACAATGAGCTTTTTCCAAATTAAATTGTCGCAAACAAAACAAACAAGCAAAGAACCGGTCAATACGTAAATTAGGTCGGTTTGGTCGGTCGGTCGGTCTGGTAGCTCTCGCGCCCTTACGGTTCCGTAGCATTCTTATAAGTTAATATACCTAATTTGAACAGAAGTTAGATAAAATTATTCGACAAAACATATGAAGCAAAACTGCAAAATCAAGTTGTTTACTAATTACTCATTCCATAGTTAAAATAAACTGAATTTTAGTATTTTTTCATATACTTCATTTCTTTATTTTTGAAGATAGAATTTAAAAAAAGTATTTGTATTCTACTCATAGACTTAGGATATACTGTATATCCTAAGGTTACTCTACTCTACTCAATGAGGTCTATAATAAATAGACAATGACACACATAGAGTAAGATGACACAATACATGCCACGGAAAGAAAGAAAAATTTTTTTTTTGGCTCATTAGAGCTAATTGGCATAGATTAAATTATTTTAAGGTGTGTTATTTCGAAAACCATTTCGAGATTTAGGTTAAAAAAGCCGTATTTTCGAAGTTTTGGTCTAAAAAACAAACCTCATGATGCTGAATATTTTTACGAAAAAGCTGCAACTTCCATTTGCCCTTGTGTGACGTCACTTGATTAAAGGCTGTTTAGAAATGTGTCCTTTGCTATCAAGATAAATTTATAATAATTTGCTTCAGACTAATTTGACAGCTAGATGACAGATGAGTAGACAGACAGAGACATACCACTTTTTCATAAGCAATCACACATCACAATCAGTATAATGTCTAAAATTCTCAAGTGACAAGGTCATTGGACAATTCTTTAAAAAATCATAAAAAAATAATGGTCAATATATATATAGCAAAATAATGAAAACCATGTCCTAAAATGACGCAAATTCTCCGAAAAAAATTAAAAATAAAATCTTTTAAAAATTAAGCTATGGGAATTAAGTAGAGTATAAAATGTATATTTTATTTTTTTACTTAAAAAATCAAAGTTGCCATTTTTAGACCTCTATCAAAGCAGCTAGAAATTTTAAATTTCTGTATGTTATGTACCAATTATGCTGTATTTAAATAAAAAAAATTCAAAACGCCGATTTATGATGTAGTTTTAGGGTTACGTCCCCGAATACTCAAACAACTTAATTTTGCAGTTTTTATGTCTGACAGAATTAGAGCATTACCTAAAATCAAATAAATATCTAGTTTGAAATAATTGGTCATGTAAGGAATCCTAAAAGAGCGAGGCTCGACCCGCACTTGGACGGTTTTTTTAATGAAAAAATATTTTTCTTTCTACAATTTAAATTTGTGCATTTCAGAGAGCATGCTGGAATGGTTGCGCCGAATTGATTGCTTTTATGATTCAAATTGGTAAATACGAGTTTGTTAATTTTTACGAAGTGAATTCATGATATAGATAGATACACCGAACAATTCTGTGTCCTCTTTTAGATACAACTTGAAAAAAATTTACCTCTCCTCTGTCTGAATGACTTACTGACTAAGCTACTGTATGTCTGTATATATGTATCTGTGTATTTATGTATCTATTTGTATGTAGTATATTTTTATGTTTAGGTTATGGGTTTAAAATAACTTATAAATAATGTTATGGACTGATTTAGATTTAAATTTCCAAGATAAAAATGTTTTTATGTTTTCCCAAGGTTGACTGGAATAATAAGTCCGCCCTAGCCTTCTATCTGTTCTTTGTGTGTATCTTATCTTCTTATTTGTGTGCAATAAAGTGTTCATTCATTCACTCATTCATTAATTGTTTCATTCATTCATTCATTACTTGAAACAATTTTTATCTTCAGGAGCAAATATAGAAGTGACTACGGACGCTGGTGAAGGGGCCATTTACTTGGCAACGTACTGCGCTATCAAAAAGAATAGTAACGATTTCTCTGCGCTCAAGATTCTTTTAGCTGCAGGTATTATTTTAATACTTGCTACTTTTTCCAGGTTCCACTTTCCTCTAACCTTTTTACTTACCATAAATCGTTTCGTTCTATTAAAACCGCTTAGCAGCAATTTTCTGTGGCTTTTCAGGTTTTTAACGCAGATTTCTATTTAATTTAATACATACTACGGTGTAACTAGGGTAGCCGGATGGGAAAACCAAAATATCTGGGCATAATTTCAAAAAGTCGGGATTTTGGGATTATGGTCGGGATAAATAAATATTACGAATCAAAAAATTCTTTTTTATTATTAAAAATTAAAGTAATCACAACAAAATTATTATTATTGTTAATTATTATTATACTACTACTGATTTGTGTACCATACTGGTTTAAGTACAAATAAATGTTCTGATTTCTGATTTCTGAAATACATTTTTTGCCGCAGTCTGTTGTTATTTGTTATTTGTCGGGACAATTTGTATTTTGTCGGCACTCTGGACATCATAATTATGAAATTTCGGGACAACCCCGACGAATCCCAACCATCTGGCAACCTTAGGTGTAACGGAAACGCCTCGCGTAGCGGAAACTGGAGTTTCGTAGCAATGTGGAAAGACGTATCGTAGCGCATTGTAATTTATATAAATTGGTGCAATTCCCATAGCTTAATTTTTAAAAGATTGTTTTTAAATTTTTTTTTCAGAGAGTATACGCCATTTTAATAGTTTTCATTGTTTTGGTATATAAATTAACCATTATTTTTTTATGATTTTTTAAAGAATTGTTAGATGATTTTGTCACTTCAGAATTTGAGACATTATACTGATTGTGCTGTGTGATTGCTTGTAAAAAAAAGTGGTCTTACTCTGTCTGTCTAATCATCTGTCATAGCAGTCAAATTAGTCTGAAGCAAATTATTATAAATTTATCTTGATAGCAAAGGACACATTTCTAAACAGCCATTACTCAAGTGTCGTCACACGAGGGCAAATAGAAGTTGCAGCCTTTTCGTAAAAATATTCATCATCATGAGGTTTTTTAGACCAAAACTTCGAAAATACGGCTTATTAAGCCTTAATCTCGAAATTGTTTTCGAATTAACACACCTTAAGTAACATAATTTAATCTATGCCAAATTAAACTTCACAACTTTGCAACCAGGAATAAAACTATAAGTAGAGAGAGACTCAATGTGTTGTATTTTCTGCAATTTCAATATGATTCAAGATGTATGTCCTTAAAAATTATAAAAGGATAGCAAAATATTCATCTAGGGCTATTTATTATCCAAACAAATATCATAAAAGGAAACAGGAAAATAATAACCTCGCGTAAGCTTAGTCATATGTAGAACAAAAATATTTGAAGAAAGGTTTTAGCACTGTTATTGCTGTTGACTATATTATTATGGCAACAGTTTCCCTGATACAATTTTGTCATTTTCAAGGCGATTAACGTTTTTGGAATAATCAGGGTTATATACTTATATCTGAGTTTTCCATGCACCCCTCGTGAAACGGATTTCCAACGTGAAAGGGATTTTTATAGTGCTGTTAAAAGCGAGAACCTTGTGTTACAGAGTATCCCATGACATACAACAACAAATACACTAAGAGATATATTTAACTTTTCGAGTAGAATACTCACATGACAGTAGAGCGAAGTGATAAACTGATGAGAAACCATAACAAAAGTATTTCTATCATGGTATAGAATGTCGTTGTCTATCACAAATACGAAATGTATCTCCACACGAACATGGCTAGGTCTATCGGAATTGAGGCCTAGACGAAAATCCACTTTTTTATAATTATTTTACTTTTTATTATATTTCTCATTTGTGCTCAACTTTTTTAAATCGCTATAGTTTTCCTGTAATTGGCCAGTTATGATCTATAATCGCCATTTTTTTCATATTTTTCGAACTGGCCAATTTTGTGTAATTAATAATTACCTATCTATAAACTAAGATTGTATGTTTTTATTGCGAAATCCATCGATTTGAATACTTCTATTTCATATTAGTATAGAATTACACAATATAACTTTAAATATATACAATAAATAAAAGAAAATTTAAAACTTGAAATATATTTCGGCCCTTAGTGGGCCGTCATCAGACAAGTATTAAAAAAAATACAAATATACCATAGTAATAAAAAATAAAAAAGACAATGTATAAAAATAAAAAAGCTAATAGAGGCATATTAAATATTTACTAATTATTATTAGAGTGCATTACAAACTTGCAATCAATTAGAAACAAATTCGACGAATTTTTTCACCATACATGAAGTATGGTGGAAAAATTCGTCGTGTCGTGCCAGATACGAACCTCGGTAGCGCAGTCATTAGTGCACCTGTCATGTAAGCATGAGGTCGTAGGTTCAAAACCTGGTCCGAGGAATTATTTCAAAATATTTGTGCTTTTAAATATCTATAAACTTTTGTTGTATCAAATATAGTAAATAAATATATAGACCTTAATCGCTATATACACAAGCTTATCTCAGTATTAATACCATTACCGCGCAGTAAATTTAGGCTTACACATTTAGCAGCAGCGACCAGCCATTGATGGTGATATGATAACTTTTTTATACCCAGGTCTGGACATAAACCAGGCTCGTGGCGACGGCCTCACAGCCCTCGACGTGGCGGCTCTGAAGGGACACCGGCGTTTACAGCGCTGGCTGGTAGCTCACGGAGCGACGCCGACCAGTGTTCAAAAATAAGTTTATATAATGTAAGGTGGGTTATCCATTATGTTCGCGCACCTTCTGGCCCTCTACAAAGGCCGCTTTGGATGGATCATGTTATGATTCTGTTGTAATGCTGTCTCTTTTGCACGCATGAAGAAAATCTGACTCTATCCTACTTTCAAATCATTTGATGATTCACCCAAGTTGGCCTTTTTAGATCCCCTGCGCTCCGCGCTCCCGCTCCCGAGGTTCGTTCGGAGCAGATATGGAGCGTGCAATCACAAAATAACCACTTACAGAATGTTTCTCCGAATAACTAGCGAAAACAGGCGCACGCACACATAGACGCGTACGTATGACGATCTCGAAGATGCTCGGGTGAATGCCAATACGAAATTCTGCTGAGATCATCGTACGTACACGTCTATGCATGTGTGCGTCTGTTTTCGCTCCGTCGTCGTCGAGTCGGCCTTCTGGTTGTATCTATTTTGTTGTGCAATGCTGTAGGAGTGGGCGTTCTTGCAACGGACTACTTTTTGCAGCTGTTTTTCTAACGGTAACAATGCAACCGTTTTTCATTGTCTAATAAAGTAGTCGCAAAATTTTTTGACGACGCATCTTCAGTTGAACCGATCGAAGTTTAATTTACTGGGAATAGTAGATAATAAAACCATTCAGGTCCCTTGGTCTCGATGACGGTAGTACTAAAAACTAGTTGCAATTGCTACTAGTTTTGAGACTAGTCTTTATCGCTGGGAAAAAAGTGTCATCTCGTTGCGGAAAAAACCTGCAACGACCCAACCCTATAATGTTGCACGCTCAGCAGCACGTGATCCGAGTTGTGGCGGTTTTTAGCGTGAAAATTAAGCGGATAGCGTTGCCATCCGTCCAGACAAAGCCGGATAGTGTTAGGCTTTTTGACTTCTTGTCCGGTCCGTCCGGCTTTTGTTAGGCTTTTTATATCTATCGTTCACAGCGAGCGAGACGAGACTCGCTGACTAGCCAAGACATGCTAGTTTACATAAAAATATTTAAATGATGATATTAATTAAAACTTTCTTGAAAAATGTGTGTTTTGGGACCAAATAGTCCGGCTTTTTTAATGGGTAAGGCCGGCTTTTTGGTTTTTAGAGATGGCAACGCAGACGGAGCGCAGTGTGTTACATGTAGATGTAGAAGTGCGCATAGCGTTTCCTTTAAAGCAGTTGCAGGAAGGAGCGCGGAGCGCAGTAGGTGCGCGAAAGGTGTCGTAATCATATTTCACGAGCTCATTCTGGAAATGGTATACATTTAAGCTATGAAGCCAAGCCTGAAATCGTGAAAAGATAAAGCTGTCATAAAAAAGTGCACTACCATAATATTATCCTTCTTATACCATACTAGCTTTTGCCTGCGGCTCCGCCCGCATGATGTTTGGTTTAACTGTTCCTTTTTCCCACGGGAACAGTGTTTTTTTTTTCAGGATAAAATGTAGCCTGTGTGTTAATTTAGGATACTTATAAGCTAACTCCGCTCCAAATTTAATTAAAACCAGTTTAAGCGTGAAGAAGTAACAAACATCTAACTCTCACACGGACACACACACCCTCACACACACACCATCACACACGCAAACGTAAAACTATTTCAAATATCGGAATTTTATCCGAGCGAGTTTATTTCACATTTTTCAGAAGTGAAATAATCTAACGGCTTAGGCGTTTATTCTAAGTCTAACGGAGAATCAGTCGTAAACTTCAGCACTTTACTGCTCTTTGTAGCTGTATTTTAAATATATTATGCATTTTATTTATATGTATGTACAGTGGGTAGACAATGGTGGAAAGAATATGTACGAGATCCACGAGTGTGCTAAGTTTTCACTATGATATTCAAAACATTTCGTTCTAAGTAATATTAATTCTGTGAGAAAATACTTGATACACTGTCCCACTTCTTTCTATATAGTCGTAGTTGTTGCTACATATAATCAAGACGATCCGTCTTGAAGTTTGTAGTATTATGTTCTTGTTTCCCATGGGTTGTGTGTCTGACAACTCATGTCATGATTATGAGTGTACGTGACATGAAAGTTTTAGCTACGAAAAAATACTCACGGAAAGTATACAGCCTGAAGAGCCAAAAACTAGAGGTAGATATATGAACAACTTTAAGGCGATATGAAAAAGTTTTAGCGTCTCGATTCGGATCGATAGAAATATTTATTGAAATGAGGTCTTTTTCGACACCAATTCTCCTGGTTTGACAATTTAGATTGACATATGAACTGCAATTATATTAGATGAGTTTTAACAGTATCTAAGACTAGGTTAAACGAAATTTTGATAGCAACTTTAGTGCATTTTATATTAATAAAAAACCGACTTTTTGCTACTTTTCCTCTAATCCGTCCCTCTCACACTGAGAGTTTTTTCGCATATGGAGTAACAGGGACGCTTAAACTTTTACATATCGCCTTAAGGTTGCTATTAGACAGATACTGTAATAACGACACACCCTCCTATTATTGTAATTGTGTCAATTGCATCCAGGAGTAATGAAAATGGCGCGGCGGCGGCCGTCTGGCGCTGTTTTTGTACGTATACTATAATAGGTACCATAGTTTCGATAATAGTAATGTGTATTCTTCACTAATCGATGCTGTAACAGGTGACGGTAGGACATAATGGTCTTTGACTAGCTTTGATTTGAATACACTAGCATCCTCTAGGCGCCAAGTGGCTCACTGTAAAGTGGGTATCTATAAATATCATTGCGGTATGGGAAAGCACATCGGTAAATTAACGAGTTGTGTTGAGACCTGGATAGCTCAGTTGGTAGAGCTGTCGCCCGGTAAGCGACAGGTCCCGGGTTCGTATCCCGGTTCAGAGCTCCTCACATCCAGATTTATTTTTCTTTCTGCGTTTCTATACTGCAATGATATAATGTTAATTTATATCTCCTTGCGATGGATAAATCGCCAAGTGTTCAAACATAGAATTTTTTTTCTGTCATAGTTATAATACCATAGACTTAAAATATATGGTTTACTTACTTTAATTACAGTCACTATCAAACGGTAATTAATACAAGGCCAGTTTCTGAATTGAGAAAATCTTTATTACTTATACAAGGTAAATTTTCGAACATCGTCCAAATTCATACTTGAGCCTTGGTAAGTGATCAGCGTCATGAACCAATAACGATTTTTATAAAATTCTGAAAATGATATTTCGACTCCCCATAGTGATTCACTCAGGACTGGGAGTAAATTACTATGGGAAGTTGAAATTTCATTATACGAATTTCACAAAAATTGTTAACGTTTCATGATGCTGATCACTTACCAAGCCTCCAGTATGAATTTGGACGATGATCAAAAAGTCACCTTGTATAGGCGACGAATCAGCAAATCACACCGCTTCATTCATTACATACTTCAGCGCTGCTTAATTTGAAATTCGCAAATGTGAAACATTACTTTACTTTATTTAAGGTCAAAACCAAGAACTTTTTTTTATCTTGACTGTACCATCCAAGAAAATGTTGCTGACTCACTTTTCTAGCTGTATTAACATTAAAATGCGGGTAATGGTGGATCTCAACTTTTTCGTCGAAAGTAATTAAATGCAACCGGATAAACTACATCAAATTATTTTATAATTTGCCATTTTCTTTGCAGATACTGATTCCTCAGCTGCTGTCAAGTAATTTCAAACTACAAGGCAATACTTAACCTAATAATTACTCCTTTTTTTGGTTACTTTGTTGATAATAAAACACTTTCTAATTGAAACCAGTTATATTATTTAACAAAAAAGTTTTTTTCTTATTCTTATTTTACAACACATACGTAAAAATAACTCGCAAGCCAAATAACATTCAGTTTTTCAGTAGCACAATCTTGATGCAAAGCACGATGAAGTTATACTTACATGATTAACTTAGATTTATTAGCTAGTTTAGATTTATTAGCTACTAGAACGTATAAAATAAATTTGCTTATACTAACTAATAGGTTATGACAACTTCAAGGATATGTCTATATAAATGGCAAAACCGGTCGCAATATCGAACAATAAGCCGTTGAATTTGTACAAGTGACTTTATCTTAATCTTTACTCATTCACATACTCATTCACATTACTCATTCATAAACTCATTCACATACTATCATCCTTGCTTTCCGAAATAGAATTACATCGCTGAAAGCCATGAGTGAATTTAAGTGTGAGCGATGACAGGTCCGTTATTTGTGAGCTAGCTAACGATGTGAAAGCCAGCTCATGATTTGGACCGCGTTATTTGTCTTGATGATTGAAAATTTCAAATGATGCAACGAAAATCATTTTTGACATTCCATTCCGTTCAACGCTCACATCGCCTCACCTCCGACGCGTGAGCCACAAAAGTCATGCGAATGAATGAACTCAATTGCTTCACTCATGGCTTATTATCCATTTACCTCCTTCATTCGTAATCGATTTTAGCGATGTAATTCTATTTCGGAACACAGCATTAGTCTGTCAAAGCAAAACACAAGTAGAGAGATACAATTTCATTAAAACTTGTTCTTACATCTAAAATCTAATATTTGTTGACAGTTTGTACTATATTAAGCAATGTTTTAAGGCGCTTCCCCCAGCAAAATGCTGTGCTAAGCAGTTTCTCGCTTCCTTTTATCTGGTAATTGGATAGAAATAAAAATACAACACTTATATCCGGTGAAGTTTCACAAATCAATGATTATTTTACCTTCAACCCTGCGGTCCGTAATAGAATTACATAGATAAAAGCTATGAATGAATTGAAGTGTGAGCTTTCGTAATGGTCCGTAATTTGTGAGCTAGCTAACGATGTGAAAGATAGCTTATGATTCGGACCGCATTAAAAAAGATACATCTTAACCATAACCTCTTACCACAGAATACAATACGATTATTTTATTTTACTTCGTCAAAGTGCCGTGATTCGTGATGGAACAAGAAGAGTTTGTAACACTGTTCTTCAACGTAGACTCAGACAGTGACAAAAAAAATTATTAAACATATATTCTTCCTTTTCGACGAAGAATTCCACACGACTTTCCATTTGTTTCTCTCATGACCGAATAAAACATATACCATCGTTTATCTGATCTGAACTGCTGAAATAATGGAGCGAAAACAATTTTTGACATTCCATTCCGTTCAACGCTCACATCGCCTCACCTCCGTCGCATGAGCCATGAAAGTCATACGAATGAATGAACGCATTTGCTTCACTCATGGATTATTAGCCATTCACCTCATTCATTCGTAATCGATTTTAGCGAAATAATTCTATTTCGGAACGCGGGGCAGATATCTACTTTCATACTCTATTTTGCACTATCCAGAGGCGCAGCGATTGTCGTAACCACATTGTAATGCACGCTGACTTTTATTGTCGTTTCGAGATTTCGAGATTTTGGTTTGATAAGCCATATTTTAGAACTTGTGGTCTAAATAACCTGATGATGATGAATATTTTTACAAAAAAGCTGCAAATTCTTTCGTGTGACGTCACTTGTTTAGAAATGTGTCCTTTGCTATCAAGATAAATTTATAATAATTTGCTTCCGACTGATTAGACAGATGGATGACATATGAGAAGACAGACAGAGACATACCTAAATAACCATAATGTCTAAAATGCCCCAAGTGACGTCATGTCTAAAAATTCTTTAAAAACATTATATACCATAATAGTGAAAACTATGATACAAAAAACCGGCCAAGTGCGAATCGAATAAAAACGTCAAAAAAAACACATGTATGTTGTATGGGAGCCCCCTTAAATATTTATTTTATTCTGTTTTTTAGTATTTGTTGTTATAGCGGCAACAGAAATACATCATCTGTGATAATTTCAACTGTCTATCACGGTTCATGGAGATACAGCCTGGTGACTGACGGACAGCGGAGTCTAAGTAATAGGGTCCCGTTGGTTACCCTTTGGGTACGGAACCCTAAAAAAACATTTTAAAGAAAGAGTATTTTACTATACGCCATATAGTATGAAAAAAAATTTTTTTTTTTAGTTTTTAATCTATGGGAATTTAACTCAGGGAAGCGCCTTAAGAAAAATATCTGACTAGCATAGCCTACCATAACGTATATAGCAGTATAGTATAAGGTGTTCAGTCAATTTTTACTGGCATCTTAGTAATTATATAGAGGTAGAAGAACTGTTTTTACAAACAGTTTTTATTTAGTCGTAAAATGTGAATTTTGCATTATAACAAATTACTTAAAGTTGCCTGCACTATTCATACTTAACTAAAACCTATTTGTTGTCTCGTACCCGCAGTGAGAATTCTTTGACTTGTTCCAATTGAGTACCTACTTGCCGATATCTGGAAAGAAATTATATTATTATGATATCTGATCAGGGTTGGATTTAGACCCTCGGAAAATTATTGTCTATGGGAATTAAAAATATACTACTTGGCTAAAATTACACTACGTTTCGTTTTTCGTTGATTTTTGTTTTGAATTGAAATAAAAATAGCCTATTTGTTAGTGAAATTAAAAAAAAATATATTCATAATTTAATAAAATAGCCTATTTGTTATTGAAAATTTAAAAAAAATTACAAAAAATAGTAAATGTTAAAAAGCAAAACGTCTCAACCAATAAAACAAGTCGGTCGACCTGAAGATAAAATTGTGGTATTTTCATTACGATACTACATGTCATGAAAATATGGTACAAATAGTATAATTATACTACGAAATCCTACCCTGTATCTGATAAAAGCGGCGGTAGCTCAGGGGTAGAACGCTAGCCTTTCAATCTTGAGATCCAAGTTCGATCCCCGGTCGGGCAAGCACTAATAAGTTTTTCGAAATTGATGTGCATAGTATTTGCAGTATCTAATACTTACACTTGCTAAACGGTAAAGGAAAACATCATGAAGAAACCTGCATGCCCTAAAAAGCGTGTATTTGTGCTCGAAATACTGCGATAGGGCTCACCACCCATCACGTTGGGACGTAATAAACGTAATAATCGTCGGTGAAACGCAGGTATACCGAGTATGGACTGTGTGTGACTTGCATTTCGCAGTTCACACTTGGAGCACCTCTGACACCCTCTCGGGGATTCATGTCGTGACGATATATTTATTTATGATATCTATGACTTTATCAGAAACGCAATATTTTTGAATCCCCTAGGCCTATTTTTTGGCAAATATAGTTGAAATATTTATAGAGAAAATTCACTAGTAAATAGAAAACTAAGGCTTTTGAATAAGAGATTAAACCATGTGCTTGACCACGGTGAAATTGGTTATTTTTTCTCCCCATACTGACGAAGCATTATGGGATATATTTAATTTGTCCAACGCTTTACAGGTTTCTCAATAGATATACAGGGTGGAAAAAATTCAAGGGCCCTGGAGGGGAGCTACCTTAAATCGTTTAGTTAGCTCATTTTACTGAAAGGAAACATTCCTTTATTTTTTAAAAGAAACAAACCTGCATTCAAAGATATTCTGAAATTCGCTTGTCTCACCCGGGAATCGAACCAACTAAAAATTTAAAAAATAAACCCTCGCTATTTTATCATACGAATCGGTAGGATTATTATTCAGAATAAAATTTGTCTAATAAACATTTGTTCTTACACTCATCTGTTGTATGAGATACTCATGAAATTAAATATTTATTACAAGTTCTTTGTTAACAATACCTAGTACTGTTCACTTGTAACAAGTAAATGAAACGTTCTAATTTTCTTATCTCTCTTACATCCAAAGACATCGTATGAAGTACATGCTTGCTAATGTTATTTATCTTAAGTACCTTGTTGAAGACCTCAATAAGAAAATCGTTAAATGGTAATAATAAATGTATGCAGAGCACAATTACTTCTTGCACTAGGCGTACTGACGAAAAGTTTAAAAAAGGAATGTATTTTTTTTGCAACGCGGAGCAACAAATTTGAAGTTCGAACCATAAATTTCGTTCGAAATTAAAATTTTGTTTTGTTTTGCTTTCATTCCGTGCTGTCATTGTGTAATAATGGCGTATAATTATTACTTTACAAGTGAACAGTACTAGGTATTGTTAATAAAGAACTTGTAATAAATATTAAATTTCATGGGTATCTCGTACAACAGATGAGTGTAAGACTTTAGTTTAGTAGACAAATTTTATCCTGAACAATAATCCTACCGATTCGTATAATAAAATAGCGAGGGTTTATTTTTTAAATTTTTAGTTGGTTCAGTTCCCGTGTGAGACATGCAAATTTTAGAAGATCTTTGAATGCAGTTTTGTTTCTTTTAAAAAATAAAGGAATGTTTCCTTTCAGTAAAATGAGCTAACTAAAGGATTTAAGGTAGTTCCCCTCCAGGGCCCTTTAATTTTTTCCACCCTGTATACGCTACAGTTAAAACCCGTTTTAACTAGCAAAAACTAGTTCTAACTGAAAGCCTTTGTTACAACTTTGACAAGTTAAAACTAGAATTTACTTATAGAGTAATTTTGATTCAAGTTAAAACAGATTTAGCTAGGAAAAACTAGTTCTAACTAAATGATTTATTTTAAAATTTATATTTTGTAGGTTCTATACTATTAAAACTTCGAAGCTATTATACTTAAATCAAACTTAAATGGAACGTCTCAGCGAAAAGTGAAAATAGGTGCGACGAAGAGCGGAGCGTTAAAATATTAAGAAATAATTATAACGGCCAAAATATAACTTTTAGATAAGACTTACTACATGCATAATAGTAGTTTATGCTACAAGGGCCGAATAATGTATTGCTTTTACGCCCGTGTATCAAACTACGTTTTTCAATGCATCGTGTGAGGAAATGAAAACAAATCTAATCTTGTGAACTTTAAATTATAATTGGCTCAAAAGGACTGTATCCAGAGCCGTTAAACAGTGGAAAAAAAAGTATAACATCTATGGTATACATAGGAAAGTCTACAGGTTAGCCAACCATTGTAAATAAATAAAAAATAATAATAATAATAATAAAGCCCTAGGGCAAAATAATCGACTTTTTGTTCGGTTTTATTTTATTTTATTTTATTTATGAACAAAAATCCACAGCAAATACATAAAATATTAACTAAATATTACATCAGCTAATAGTGCCAATTGCGGATTTCACTATGCTAACAATAAATATACATAATGTTATACTAGGAACTAACATGAAACAATTTGCAAAAAACTAAATTAAGAAAAAGAAAAAGACGCAAGACTCTGTGTTGACTTGCTAAACTAGATATTGGTGTCAGATCGGTGTCACATGTCTGACAGGACCAAACCCGATTCAAGCGCTCCGTCCCTGTCGTTTCAATACTGATGATGCATAAAAAGTGGGCCTTTACGAGCACATGCATTGAAAACGTATTTTTAATAATATTATAGTAGCTTCAAGTATATTTATTTATAAGGAAAAATAACATTCAATTAGTGTGTGATGAATCCGAAATTATTTTCTTTTTGTTTTGCTTTTATTTTTAGTTAGAATGTAGTTAGCATAATTGTAAATAAACTGTTTTTAATTTTTATCTTAAATTCTAAACTGACTGACTGACTAACACTAATACTGCCTAACTTTTTGCGAAAACCATAAATCTTGGAAAAAATTACTGTCGGTACCCACGAGTCAAGCTCGCTTAGTCTGGGGCCACAAGAATACTTCAATTGTAAAATAGATAAAATACTTTATATTTTGGTTTTTTTTTTTCTTAGTAATTAAGTTCTTTATTGTAAGAATCTTTGTTCGTATTTGGTAAATAAATAATTTTGAATTTTTGAATTTGAATTTGAATTCAAAGTTGTTAGATTTTCCATAAGAGTGAAATTAGAAAATTAAATAAAAAAGAACTATTTTGGCTGTTATAATTATTATTTTAATATTTTGTTACAAATTCGGAGAATATCACTGTTTCTTGACCTGGCATGTCAGTTACCTATGGCACATTATACACTATAATACATACCGATTCTATACTGTATCAAAGTGGGCGATCACTGCATTTCCTTCAGACGTATCTCATCCGATGCCGACGTGGAAGTGATGCGAGTGTCTTCAGTCGGCGCTGTGCTGGAGCGAGTCGCCCAGCGGCCGGTGCCGGAGTCGGTGGCTGATTTCACACCGCGGATGCTGCGGAATCTAGACAACAGAACGGAGTTTTATCAGATGTGTTTTTGAGTCTGACTATTCAAGGCGCTACCGAAAAAAAATCGACACTTTTAGAACTTGCATATCAACTTCAGTAAATAATGTATAATTTTGATAAAATAGTATATTATTTTTGGAATATTTTTCTAGGGATATGTTAAACAGAAATGTGATTGGAGAAATTCGGCTCGACAAAAATATTTTTCGACACCAATTCTCCTGGCTTGACAATTTAGAATGACATATGGACTGCAATTATGTTTTATTCGATGAGTTTTAACGGTATCTAGAACCTGGTTAAACATAAAAACCGACGAATCCGCCCCTCTCGCACTGAGGGTTTTTTCGCATATGGAGTAACAGGGACGCTATAAATTTAACATATATTTTCCTCAGATAATAAATAAAAAACACGGCATGAGCGCAAGTAATGAATTTATAGGTATAACCAGTAAGAATAAAGAAAGGAATTGAGAATGGCGGCATGTACTTGTGTCTGCATTGAAATGTGTCTTTTGCCAAGTGGTTATATTGTCTTTGTCTTTTGCTATCAAGATAAATTTGTAATAATTTTCTTCAGATTAATTTGACAGCTAGATGACAGATGAGTAGACAGACAGACACAGACCACTTTTTTTTACAAGCAATCACACATCAGAATGAGTATAATGTATAAAATTCTCAAGTGACAAGGTTATCGGACAAATTCTTTAAGAAATCATAAAAAATAATGGTTAATTTATATACCAAAATAATGAAAACTATATCCTAAAATGGCGTATATTCTGTAAAAAAAAATCTTTTAATTGTTGAATTGTAACGAAATATTTTGCATATGTTCGTGCAATGAGGTTTGTATGACGCCATCAATCGAGAATTCAGAAGATATACGACGCACAGGTGTGGTGACACAATACGTAATACGACGTAGGTGTAATGGATGTGTAGCGAGGTAGTTTAGGAGAACTAATTTATCAAATGACTTACCAGATCGTCGAATGCCTTCGGCACACGCTCCAGCCTTCAGAGTCCATCAATAACGGTGTAAACCCGATATTGTTAGGATTTGCTATGATATATTGAGCGGTTCCTCCTTGCTAGTAGCCGTACTTTCAAACATTCTTACTTTAAAGTTGCCCCGGGAGTTTATAGTTAACTCTTAAATTTAATTTTTATGCGGAGTGGAAAATGAACTCTATTTTTGTTACATTTTAGACTGCATTGAAAATATGAAGTTTTTAAAAAGCCATGCCTGAAACTTGGGTTATTCTTTAAGACCAGGCTACCTAAATTGCAGAGTTTTTGCATAAATATGCCAAGTCATAATCATAATACATACTTGATGAATGTAAAATTGAAAATTGTATTTTTTCAGACCTTTACCTTGATAATGCAAAGCCAGTTACCTAATTGGATAATTTTCACTCAATTTATAAAACTTTTGAAAATGATGATTTTTGGAATGATTTTTAAATTTTTCTCTAATACAGCTTGAGTTTTATGTCTAAAATAAATAATACCCAGAGCAAGAAAACATAGTTTACTAACATCTGCAGAGACACAAATATAACCTTCATAATTTATTGTAATTTTAATCAATTTAAATGTTGAAATCACTCATTTTGAATCTTTTCACGCGCATTTCGGCACACGCAATTTTCAACTTTATTAAAGTCAGTCTCTGGGTTATAATAGCAAAGCCGCTATGCGCTAAAGGAAGGCCTCGTCTTAAGAGCCGTTTAGCAACCGGATTGTGAAAAACTCGCCTTTTTCTAATTAATTGAAACAGAACACTGAAAATAAAAATTTACTCAATAGTTATTCAACAAAACCTTATTACTTATGTATTGTGTATGCTAAAATTTTTCGACGACAGTTTACACAATACATGTCAGGTTTTGTTGAATAACTAGACTTACCCCCGGTTTCTGAAAGGCCAATCAAAGTTAACAGTAGATTAAAAAAACTTTAACCGCAAATAACGGTGAAAATAAAGCATATATGAAGTCTGAATAGTGATGAATCAATAATTAACTTAGTTAATTTTTGATTTCAATGTAAAATTCCCACTTTTTCTGGCTTAATCCGCAGATAATTATTTTTTAATCTACTGTTAACATTGATTGGCCTTTCAGAAACCGGGGGTTAGAGTTAATTTTTATTTTAAGTGTTGTTTCTATTGTTAGAAAAAGGCGGGTTTTTCACAATCCGGCTAGTAAATGGAGTATAGCTCACTTTCATAAGTGCAATTGCATTGGAACTAATTGTATCAACCACACACGTAAACATTGAAACCTCCTGAGGGACCCGTATACTGACCCGTCGGAAACCAAGTTCGTGAAATTAGTACAGATCTTTAAATTAGTTTTCCAGTACTGCAGGAAATGGAAAGCTGTTTTTTTTGTAAGAAAATTACATTATTGGTTTTTATCAAAACCCATTTTAGATATCTAGCCATAAAAACGATCTTTAATTCGTATTGTTGGAACGCAAACGCAATTGCTTCTGCTAGTAATATCACAGATAATATATGTGATATTAATCTGTCCCATTCAGCTATGGGTAGGTTAGGTAGGTATATTATTTAAGGGGACGCTTCGATTCCATACCATGTTTTCCGTAGGGATGAGAAGCGGGAAGAATGGAGTTATCCTACGGTCGTGTTCCAATACCTTATTGATAGATAAATAACTGTAACTCTGAGAAATGGAATTTCACACTGCAGCAAAGGGCAATAAACATTTATCTGACAGTGGTTTCGGAACGTGTTGTCGAGAGTTTCAAATATATAGTTGTATTACCTCTTCCGCACTAAGTTGCGCACTTTGTTCTTCCACACGAAGATCATGAAGATGAAGAAGCCCAGTATGATGTTGGAGAGGTCCGATAGGATCCAGTACCAGTTGGAGCCACCCACCGCGAAGCTGATCAGCTCCACCGTCCAGTTCACTCCCATTACCATGAACAGTTTCAGGTATAACGCGTATCTGTATGGTGAGCAGACGAGGTACAAGGTAAGTTACAGTTGGAAATGGGTTAAGGATAAACGTCAGTCGCTTAGCGCAAAGTGCATAATTTAATTTTGTTTATCTTTTTAGGAAATAAAAAATCAAAAGAATTTTGGTCTGTGGCAATTGACGCCAGTAATTTAGTATTAGTGAGGTTTATAAAACAAGAGTTTGAAATTGTATATACGATTAGTCATGATCTTTTCAAAACCAACTTAAAATGCTGTTTTAACTTTGTTTGGATCAGATCATGACTAATTGTGCATTAAATTTCAAACTCCTGCTTTATAAATTTCACTAATACTGAACTATTGGCGTCAATTGCCACATACATTAAGATTTTTAACTTCTAAATAAGAAAAACAAAATTAGGTTATGAACTTTAATCTTAAGTAGAATAGTATATAGTCCTATATCCAATAGAAATGGGTTTGCTACAGCTTCTAATTTACGAGTCGCTTTTTTCGGTTTGAATACGTATAGACAGCATAGTTTATACAAGAAGATCTCTATCTTCAAATACATTTTATTCTCATGTAATTTATGCAAATATAATCAATCCACAAAAGCTGAAGAGCATTATGAATTCTGAATCGTGCCCATTTAAATGTTTTGGAGTTGAGTTTATCTTTTGAAACCATAGACAATATTCTAGTCCCTGTTTGAGACAACATTATTTTATATGCGCAGCTTACCAAAATAAAAACCGGCCAGTAGAAGAAAAGTGGCTCCATCCAAGAAAAAAAAAAAACGTTTGCAGCGTAGAGGGAATCTACTCTCTGTATGGTTAGCAACATAAGCTTAGATTATTAGAGCATTTTCCTGCATCCAATAAAATCGCAATATGATCGAAATATTATTTCATTTGAGATATTATTATTAGGTTTAAGAATAAAACTTATACCAAAATAAACGTGTAAAATGTTATATAAGGCCGACATACGAGTATTAAAAACCAATATCTCCAATTTCAAAATAATAAAAAACTCCTCAAAAAATTTTTGGAGCAGGTCAGACTTATATGAATTCCCTTGCCTTAATATTTGTTTTTTATGGAGAACGTTGACGATTTGATGTATTTTGAAGTAAGTAATTAGTGTAGTACTTTTTTACTAATCCGGGTATTTTAATGAGTCGCCGCCGCATCAAATTTGATAAAAAATGACTTTCAGTCAGTGTTTGTCCTTAATAGTTCTTCACATAAATCACAGCTGTCACCATGTCGTGTACAATTTCAAGGGGGGGATATCCCGACCACCCCCTTGAAAAATTTATAATACTCATAAAACGATAATTGCTCAAGTGCAAGTCGGACTCGCGCATAAAGGTTCCGTTAAAATATTAATAAAAATATTAGGGTAAATAACAACAATTTAATTAGATAGATGCCATAAAAACATTCAGGCGACTCTTGTTTCGTAGATAAGGGAGCGGGACATGATAAAGTCAAAAAAAAATGGCCAAGCGCGAATTTGTTTTCTAATTTACAGCCACACCAAGACTGAAGAACTAGCCAGTTTCATTGCACTAAAAAGACGTTTTGTATTGGAAACTTCCAGCCAGAAACCAACATAAGAACTCAAATTTTAAACAGGATTTGACTGTTAAGGCCATTTCCGGCTTGTATTCTATGGGCGCGCCGGGAAATATTTTGGGGAAAAATAACTGTAGCAAAATTTGTAGTTATTTCAATGATAAATACCTACATTAGTACTTATAATTATATCTATTTATATTATATATTTTTGATAAAATACCTAAACTATTAATAAAAGGCACCTTAATACACCAATTAGTGATTCACATATGAAAACCAACGAGGGCGCCTTGTCATTACATTTGTATCCTCGGACAGAAAAACATTTACAGTTCTCATGAACAAAGATAAAAAAATTAATTCATTTTCTCAGAAAATGTGTTTCCTATAGATACTTATATCTGATAAAGCACTCTTTTAATATTTAGAGTTTCCCAATCGATGGATTTTGAGAATCTTTGATGACATCTTCACGAGAGAACGCCAATGTCAGTACCTACTACTATCAACTGTTTACTGAATATTTATTTGTTTTTGTTCTGTGAATAAATAAATTTGAATTTGAATTGAATTTGTTTACTTCAGTCGTCTACAAGTTGATATCCAATAGGTACGTACAATTTTATCGGCTATGTAACGTACTTGGTACATGCTCTATGTAACCTACTTGGTACATGCTCTAAGTAACCTACCGTTGTTTATCCCGCTTCAACCTGTCACTCCTGGCCGACTCCGCCCCCTTCAAGATGGCGGTCTCCTGTCGGATGGAGCGGATCCTGTTGGCGGTGATCCCGAACAGCACGCTGTTGCACACCACCAGCACGAGCACCGGCGAGAAGAAGTACACGAGCTCGCTCGGCCAGTCTGCAGGGGAAATTCGGTCGTTTTTTTAATTTCAGTGTGCTATTTTGGTCTGCATTTTAGAATAAATAGATCAATTTTGGTATGTAATTTTAATAACACATTTTTTCGTGCTTTAAGACCGATTTTTTACGTATTTTAGTATCTACAGGAAGTGACGTCATTATATTAAATTTAATGCTTAGATAGCCCTTTGCCTATTCCAAGACGGAATGAAAAATGAAAAAAAAAATTTATGCTTAGATACTTGTCAAACGTCAGGATGCGTTCAAGAATATTTTTTATAGAATATAGGGAATATTTTTTCGTATGGAAATGTGTGGTGATGACGTCACTGAAGGTCAAATGAAAGACATCGCTTTTTTCATTTAATAACGGATATGCACGCTTATTTTAATATCTGTGTACTGAAAACAGATAAGGAAAACCATTCCTCGATAGGTACGGTTTTTAATTAGTAAATATTGGCAAAAAAAAAATGCGGCCAAAGTCAGTTCTTGCGCCAGGGCCACAGCTTCAGGCTTCTAGCGGCGCTTCTTGCTGCGCTTCCAGGCGATGCTTTGCCCTGCTACGACACCCGTCGGCGCCTTTGACCGCATCGGATGTATAGCGCTCGCTCGCTCAAAGTGCTCGACACTAGGTTCGTCCTGTGTGCTCGATCACTGGCGCGGCTCCCCGCCTCCCCGCAAACCGCCGTCGCGAGAGCGCAAGTCACTCGAAGCCGGACAAGACGCGCGAGCGGTGACCCATGGCCGGCTCTATACAACTTCGTACATTTGTTCTCTCCGCCAGCGCCCTCGCAAGAAGAATCGCTTGGCGCGCCTCTCGAAGCCTGAAGCTGTGGCCGACCGGTTAGTCTTACCGCTTTACTGCCCCAAATAGTGAACGAATGAGTTCATACTGCGCTGCGACACATGGTGCGATATCGGTTCCTTTACACACTGTATAGTACAGGCTGATTCTTTTGTCATTGTTTTCAGCACGAAAACTACAGATGGTATCTACTCGTCTATATGAACATCTTTTCTGTAGAGCCAACTCCAAAATCGCGAATTCGTTATACGTATAGAGTCCTCGGCTTTTCAGCGACTAAAAATCCAGCATTTATATTATTATGATTTTTGTTACCGAAATAAATAATATTGTATTTTGTATATTTAATATAATAATAGGTAGTGGTGTCGAATTGTCGATTCGGTGTAGCACATCTTAACTTATTTGACAAGACTAACCATAATTTAAGATTTCTGTCCTTGTCTTTTCGATAAAGAAAGAGAAAGACAGGACGCTTGAAATAAGGTTAGACCTGTCAAATAAGTTAAGTCGTGTTGCGCCGAATCGACACCATTATATGGGAACAGCACAGGGAGTTACTTTCCAAAAATTTAAGAGGATACAAAAACGAATAATACGTCACTACAAGTCGTAGGCACATTGTGTAGGTATTTAGTAAGTTTTCTAATGCTACGCAAACGCTAACACATATTTTATTTTAAAAATTACACAAAGTAATATTTTATGCTTACTTATATTTAAGAAAATTTATTTCCTGCTTTAAATTTAATTGTTTAATTTAAAATTGAGGTGTAATAAGTGTATATTATGTACCTACCTACCTACATCGCATAAATATAGTACTTATTCATTTTCATTCATTCACACGCAATGCACGTGCAATACACAGCAAATGTATCTGAAAAAACCGCTACGCCGTAGCGCAGGCGTAGAGGAACAACGTGTGGCCGTGGTGCTCGTATTTTAAATGTTAAAAGTTTTAATGGTAAAAAGCATGAAAATTTTACTACATAGAATGTAGTTTGGGTCCGCAACATCTGCCAAAGGGGTGGTCATACGATAATGATGAGGAAGAAAAAAAAGAAGCACGAAATAAATGTAGCATATTTTGAAATATATTTTTTGATACCCGATTCCTACCTTCGGGACGCTAGGTGGATGGAAAATATACCTCCGTATTCAGTTATTTGTTTATTTTATTACCATTTATTTATTATTTTAGCAGTTTTTTTTTTAGATGTGACGAAAACCAACACGCTGTATTTTTTAATCAAGTCCATGACTTTTGTAATGTAATAGCTATGTAGTTCCGCAGCGCTCTTGTATAATGGATATCAAATCTAGCAGTCAGTACCACATTAGCCCTTAAAGTGAAGGATATGCGATAGGTACAAAGTCCAATGTGTAAAGTTTGATGTGATCTCCACTCCACTCCATTTGAAGTAAATAAAAAAGTATTCTAGTTCTGCACCGAATGAGTTAAATACATCAAAATGTATTTTTGTTAAATGTACTACGAGTATCAAGAATTTTAACAACCAAAAGGCCGACAGTAAAATGGTCTTGGTTTAGCTGCATTCTGTACGTGACAATGGACAAAATGCAGACCAACATAACATTTCTTTACAGCAACACATACAGTAGGTTAGTACTATTTTCACCACGGCTCAGTATACCATGGTAGTTCCTACGACGGCTGTGTAAAGGTCATAATCGTACGAAAATACAAAACGCTAGCGTGTTGATGTGTGTACAATACACACACCCTGACCTAACGATTCAAGGAATTAATTCTCTCAGGCTATCACGATTTAACAACGTTTTTGCGGTTTTTATACGGGCATGTACCAATGGCGCGAGTTTCATTTGACGCATTTTGCTATTTTAGTGTATAGCAGGTATGTCTGTACAACTTTTCCAAAAACAAACAAACATATTAAAAAGCAGGTTGTGTCAAAGATACAACCGTGATTTTATTTTCTAAATGAACCACGTAAATATAATACCTATAAAGGTAGGTATTTAGAAAAAATGCAACACGTAATTAATTATTTTTACTCAATCAGAGATCAATGGCGGTCATAGATGTCATAATAATTATGTTACTTATGGCAGCGCATTCGCTTATGATGTCATTTCAATATTTTTATTATTCCAATTAAATAAGCATTAAAGTTATCACGAATAATAACTAATAATTTAATTCAGTTTCATGACGTTCACTGCAAATGCAGTTTCATGACGTTCACTGCAAATGCAGTTTCATTACGTTCACTGCAAATGCAGTTTCATGAGGTTCATTACAAATGCAGTTTCATGACGTTCACTTCAAATGCAGTTTCATGACGTTCACTGCAAATGCAGTTTCATGACGTTCACTGCAAACGCAATTTTGCCGAAATATCAGGAACTCACAAAAATAAATAAAACAGTACTTATACCCTATTATGTAGGTATTTAGATGTAAGCATTCTATTTACATCCTGTATGTTATGTTAAACATGTTTCAAGCGTGTTTTGTATATGTCAACATAATACTTACAATGTTCGTAGCGCATTTTATAAAATACCTTCGTCCAGCAAAAACTACCCATTACTGATTCTAGCGAAGTGCCAATGTGCAAATTGACATTGCCAATGTGTGGCGAGAGCAAACTAATCGAGCAGCCTTTTATCGCATCAATCGCATAACCCAAAATTATTGCCCCTAAAAAGGTATACCTACACTTAACTCGTAGTGCAATTTGCCCTCAACTTTGACCTATATTATGTTGGATGAATGAGGCAAAACTTCGATCTATCAAAGGTTGAATCTAGACTTCTAAGTAATTTAAGGCTAGATCGGTAGTCGGCTACAAAATGAAAGCTGCATTATTTGGACACGCGAACTCACATTTACATAACTTTGCCATAAGAGCAGAATACTGTATTTAGTTTTTATTTTTTTAGAGTTCCGTTAAAAAAGGAAACACTGCGTGTCTGTCTATAGCATAACTTTGCTAATGTGATTCAAATGTGAAAATTTTATTTGACATCCCAGAATTCGTTCGTGAATCCCGGCATGGTGCGCGTTTTTTTAGAAAGAAAGAAAAGAAAGAAATTTATTTGGGGACAAAAAGAATACATGGAAAAGCAACATATAGATACATAATAACTATTAACTTAAAACTAGTACTTATAATTAAACACATTAAACACAATAGTCAAAGATTAAGATGAAGCTATCCCATGCATTCAAAGTCACCAAATTGGCCATAACTCAGCATGGTGCTGTGACGCAATAATACATACTTATACAAATGTATGCATACTACGCCACAACGCTGGTATTCTGTTACAGCCAGGTTGGGAGTGATTTTTTACCCTCACCACTTTACAGGATTTACTATGGGACGTATTTAATTTTTTGTGCAATTGGACTTGGAGACAGCAATACAAATGCTTACTAATATCGAGTATCCAGTAAAGTAATACTCACTACAGCTAGCAGACTAAATGCTATAGAGATCATTGACGGACAGTCTGAAAATTTTAGCACTGCAATGACTGACCGTGTTGTGATTAGAGAAAATCCACCCTAGTGGTACCGACTTACCGTCAAACCAGCATTTCCTCTGGCCGAAGCTCGGTCGGATGACGTTGCTCGGAAGGTCGTCGCTGAACTGCATGGTGGCGGTGAACGCGGTCAGCGCTAGCGGCACGCCCCATGCGTATGCGCCGTACAGAACGAACCGCTTGATCTCGCGTTTTCTGTTGGTGCTGCCGCCGCGGTAGCCGCTGTTGCACAGTAAATATATTTCAAACAAATGTCATTGGACAAAAGAATTTTACACGTTAACCTTAACAAGTAATACGTCAATTTTAGAAAAGGTAACAAAAGTTCTCCACTAAACGGGTTTAGTTACTTCCGTGCACAATAAGCGTCTAAAGGGCAATTGCCATTTATCTTTTTTTTCAAGAGTCAATCAATCAAGAGTTCAATTATCAAGAGTTTTATAATACTACTTACCTATTTTTAAGGAAATATCTATTATAATTTGCTAAGAAACGAAATCACAGCAACTGAATGAAATTGGAATTGCGTATATTAAAATTACATTTTAAAAATCAATACTATACTAGACTTGGTAGTCTGACCAACGACGACACAGATTAAGAGTTTGTTATAATTTTTTTCTTTATTGGACCCATACATAATCTAGTAAATAATATATTATCTGTGCCCATATTTATCGACTCAAGAGTAGGTAGCTGCCCATACTATTGTTACAGCTGTCAAAAAAAGCAGATAACAGCACAAAGCGTGGTTTAAGTACAGCTCTTGTTTTTATCCAAAAAATATACTACACCAAGGCCCGTATCCAGCAAAGGGTTTCGGGGTTCCAGAACCCCCTAAAGTACTATTCTGCACAATACAATACTTAAAAAAAAAGAAAAAATATAAACAACCGATCAGTGGTTTGAAACAATACATTAGATGAGCTATGAGAATATGCGACAACTTTATGAGAGCGTTCAGTTTTTTACGACAATTAATGCTGTAAATTTATTGAACCCCCTACAACCGAATCCTGGATACGTCCCTGACTACACCCATGGGAACCTTTAATGTGGGAAGTACACATAAACGTCACATTGTATGTTGTTCTTGTTACACTACACATGCAGATGTTGCTAGCCACGCTCGTCTTGACAGGTTTGTTTATAAAAAATCTTGCCCGTTGAAATGTTTAACCCCGAAGGCCCAGTACAACACTAGAATTCCGTCTCTGACAGATATATTGATCGGATCAAATGAGATGATAAAGCCGATTCTGGAGGCTTTAATTTTAGATTTAGTGCTGTCAAAACTAAATTTTCTTCATTGCAAAATAGTTCTTAAAGTTCAAGGACAAAAGCTAAATTACTTTGGAAAGTTTTAAGTTATGATAGTCTTAAAACCATATTAAAACTAAAATTAAAGCCTTTAGAATCGGCTTTAATAACAATAAGATCGGAAATTTTTGGTGTTTGTTATTTGTTGGTTTAGGGATACCGAAATTGTCTGTATTTTATGGGTAGCAAATAAGCTTATTTAATTGTCAAATAGTCTAGATTTATTAGCTGTGTTCTGTCAAACTTATAATTGAAAATTTTACTTATTCTTTTATTTTTAATATAGGTGTATGTACTTATGACATATACAACGTGTAACAGAAAGGTGTAACCATATTTGAAGAGCTTACTCAGTCAATAGTATAGAACAACTTTTACTATGGAACAAACTTATATCCCGAAAAAAAATTTTACTGTTTCATAGAAAAATGCAATGCCGCTCGTCCGAAATGTATTTTTTTTAGATGTCATGGTTGTTTCCATAGTAAAAGTTGTTCTATACCATTGACTGAATAAGCTCTTCAAATATGGTTACACCTTTCTGTTACACGTTGTATAGGCATCCACTGAAAACCACCGTCATGGCGCTAGCCATGCTCATGACACATGCTGAGTGGAGACCTATTTGGTATTATTATTACTTAGTCTCTAGTTGTTAGTTTTAAGTAAAAATGTGGAAATACCAAATAAAGATAAATTCTATATATTCTTTATGAATTGTTGTTTTAAGTTTTGGTTCTTTATGTATAATATTGAATTTACTTGGTTTTACTTTATAGTGGTTTTCTATTTTGAGAAATAATTACGTTTTCGATTATAAAGTTTATCGCCGTATTTGTATTATCATCTGATAAACTACACATTTTTAAAAATGTATTAATATATTATTATTCAAATACCTTTAAGAGGCCGCAGGTCCAAATCCTGGCATAAAGAATTATTTCAAATTAATTTTCTTACTTAAGATTTGTTTCTAATTGATATTTATATCTTGCAATGCACAGTAAATAATATTTAGAGTATCCAAACCCCAAAGCGATAGATTTAGCTATTAATTAAATCTTTTATATTTTTAATGTCCTAATAAGTAAGTAGGCCGCCCTCGTGCCCGCTGGACTGACGATCTGAAGGCCGTTGCGGCGGCTGGATGAGGATGACTATGAGGATCGCCAAGAGTGGCGTAATATTGGGGAGGCCTATGTCCAGCAGTGGACGAATACGGGCTGATGGATGATGGATGGATGATAAGTAAGTAGCTGTAAATTTAACAGAAAAAAATGCGTTCTAGCGTGGTACTGGACCTGTATTAAGTAATTTTGATCAAGGTGTCATTGTAATGCACTAAGACACATTTAAGATATGTCTAAAGAGTGATAAACTGTAGGAAATGGTCTCAGAACATTTAAATAGTTAGAAAGGCTTTGGAGCTGTATGCGTACCAGAACCTTTGTCGCCTCACACCCACAGGCACACACCTTGTCGTAATTGAAATACTATCAAAACTTTAATCCAAGTGGTTGTTCTTTCTACGCACAACAAATGACTTGTATCGAAAACTTATCAAATGAAAAAACTACCGTATCTCTGTGTAAAACGGTGTATTTTTCAAACAAACGATTTCATTTACGACGTTTTAGTTTTGATACCATATGACCATTATAAACCTACCGGCTTTAGGTGGTTGATAACTTGACCGGAGCGGTATTGCGAACTTAATATTAAACACAGTCTGATTATATGACGTGATGATTTATTGCTAGGGATGGGAACAGATGTATTTTCTTAACGTAAAACTTCGACTAACTTTTTTTATAATCAATCGAGAAACCAATTTGCTTTGAGACAAATTGTGTGTTGTTTTTTTTTTTCTATTTTTATTATCTTGTTTTACACATTTTAGAAAAATTGTTTTAACGTGTATTAGGTGTATATAAGGTGATTTCATTGATATAGCCAAATTCATACTTAAAACTTTGTAAGTGATCAGTAATAATAATAATATATGGTCACGACATGAATCCCCGAGGGGGTATCAGAGGTATTCCGAGTGTGAACTGTGAAATGCATGTTACAGTCCACACTCGGTACAACCGCGTTTCACCGACGAATATATTAAAATTTAACGTATTTTAAATTATATTATGGTAGCTTCAAAATAATTGGATTTTTCATAAACACTCTTATGGAAAATCCCATTTCAAAGGAGAATGGGCGTTTTGGTCCATACCACCAATACACTTGTGTTAGGTGACATAAATAGGTGTTATAATAACATTCGAGAAACCGTTAACAGTTACTCCAAAATAGATCGGGTAACTGTACAATCAAGGAGAAAAGTTTTCATATAAAATGTATGAGAAAATATTTAAAACCGTACAAGTGTGTGTTTATTTACTCTACGGTGTAATTCTAAGCTATGCATAAGTATAAATACTTATTTTTCAATATCTATCATATATTTGTACAGTCGAGAACAAAAGTTTTCGGGTGAAATGTATGAAAAAACATTTGAAAGTGTAAAAGTGTATTTTATTTACTCTACAACGTAATTCTAAGCTATGCATATGTATGTCTAAAAAGTGTACAAGTGTCTGTTTATTTACTCTATATGGTAATTCTAAGCTATGCATATGATTAAATACTTATTTATCAACATATAAGAGGCATCTGCACAGTCTTGACTGTCTTCCTTGGAAGTGTGGGTTTATTTACTCTTCAGTGTAATTCCAAGCTCTTTTTTTCTATATATTTTGTAAAAACCTTTAGTATATTATACCAACTCTGATACTGTAACTACTGTAAATATATATTCAAGATATGCATGCATAGCTTAGATAATTAAACACACATTTATATACTTTTAAATATTTTAGCAAAATCTTTCTTCTTCGACTATACAGATTCCCTATATCTTGATAAATAATCAATTGGACATGTGCATAGCTTAGAATTACCCTATAGATTAAATAATCACACACTCATACATTTTTAAATATTTTATCCCAAAGCTTTTGACCTCGTTTGTACATTTTACCCTATATATTTTGATAAATGTTTTCAGACATACATATAGTATTACGTATTAGTATTACGTAGCTTAGAATTACATTGTAGAGTAATTAAAACAGGCTTTAACACTTTTTATTTTTTTTTTCATACATTTCACACGAATACTTTTGTTCTCGACTGTACAAATATCTCATGTATTTTGAAAAATATGTATTTATGCATAGCCAAGAATTACACCGTAGAAGAAATAAACGCACACTTATTCACTTTTGAATATTTTCTCATACATTATATAAAAAAAAAATTCCTTGCTTGTACAGTTATCCGGTCGATTTTGGGGTAACTGACAACGGTTTCTCGAATGTTATAAAAGTTTTATCTTAAATCTTAATTTAAGAATATTGCTCAAGGAATAAAAAACGTCTATCGATTGTGTGACACCACGATACGGCACAACACTAGCGAGCAAGTTTGACAAGTAGGGAGAGCATACATTACTTGTTTACTACATCTTAGCCAAAATTGTGAGCGTACATTGCCGGTAATGTATATTTTTGTTGTCACCATGAGTAAATTAGTTATTTATCTAAAATTCACATATTATACAAAGTTTTTTAATTACAGGTG
The DNA here is from genome assembly GCA_934047225.1 of Ypsolopha sequella. Lineage (NCBI taxonomy): Eukaryota > Metazoa > Arthropoda > Insecta > Lepidoptera > Ypsolophidae > Ypsolopha > Ypsolopha sequella. The sequence continues at coordinate 21,021,392 of OW203996.1, forward strand.
AAAGGAAATATCTCAATTTTTCCGGTTTGCTTTCTTATTCGTGATTCTGCAAGTAATTATTGCACAAGACGGCATTTCTCTTTAGATTAGGCAGAGCTGTTCACAGAGTCACGGTTCGCGTGCGACTATGGGCAGCGATCGCGTGTTTCGGTTTAAGTATTGATGTTCAACAGTAGTTGTGGCGCGCGTGACACGCCCACTTAGCCTTTCTATTTGATTTAAATGTTCTGTGGAAATGGTAATTATATGTATCACACACGTACGTGATACAATATTTATATTTATGTGTGTAGAGTTGGCTGTAATAGTTTTTGACGTTTATTAATATTATCTACTTGTAAAAATAGTCAATATTATTGTGATAGTTTTAACAAGTAATAATCTAGGTCTTTACCTGTGAAATTGCTGAAATTTTCTTACAGATTCATGAGTTCATATTTCCTGTAATTCAATAGCTATTTTCATTATTTGTTTTTCGTTTGAAAGTTGATTTCAAGGTTTTACATCTACGTATTAAATTTTGTTTTTATTTTCAGTTTGATTATAAAAATTAAATCTTCAAAAACAATTCGTCCTAAATGCCATCCATTTCCATGATAAAATTCGCAATATTTTTTTACAGCTGAAACTTTTCTAAAATTAAATTAACGTTACTGTTAGCTTAATATTGTCTCATTCACACACAAATGTAATTACATAATTTGGATTTGACAATCCTAAAAAAAATGCAAAAATGTTAGTACTGAAAATTGAGTTTCCTTCAAATTCTCCATAGAAAACAGCAATTTCATTGTATAGACCTAATATTTATAAACCTTAAAAACTATTACAGCCAACACTAAACTCTGATTTTTCATTCCGTAGAATTCTGACAGTTCAAGGAAAGAGCTGGAACTGTGCAAGAAAGCGAGATGAACTGTATCGTTTCTCCTTTACTAGCACAGCGCCATCCCTTTCCCTGAAATGTCAAAATTCTACGGAATGAAAAATCAGAGTTTACACACATAAATATGAATATTCTATCACACGCGTCAGTTTGACAGCCCGTGCTAGCACGGAACTAGTTCCGGAATGTGATAAAATGGCGACATGAGTTCCTCGCGTCAGTTCGAAAGGTCATGATGACAAGCCAGGTCTCTACGTCACTACTGCTACTTCCATGCATCCTTACCGCTGTGATTGTTGACTAGAAGGCAGGCTACTAGTCCTTATATTTTAATGGATTGCACACAAGAAATTAGGTTCATTAGTTTAAAGAGCCACGGCAATAAGCAAATTAGCAATTTTTGATCAGTGAAGCTAAGCTCTATTGTGTATTATTGACGCAACAGAGACTAGAGAGCCAAACAACCGTACAAGGTGATAAAGAGATAGGATCTCACCACATTTGTAGCGTTTATCGCGCACGCATCGTCGCATCGATGAAGTGTGCAACGGGTTGCAAATATTTAAAAACGACAATTTCGCATGACTTTGACAAGCATAGATGCAAGCACCGAGCATCGCAAATAACTTCCTGCATCGTATTCGCATAGAAGCCACAAACTTATCTGCGAAGACTGTCACACGGTGAATATAGAAGACAATTTAGTTTGGCTCACCCGTACAGATAAGTTTGTGGCTCTGTTGGTTATCTGTCATTTTGACAGGTAAAAAAATGTTCGTTTATCACACATCCATCGCCGCAACCCGTTGCAGAGTTCATTGTGCGTTAAACGCGACAATTGTTTTCCTTCGCCATTTAGCCAGTGATAATACGTCCGTAAATTTGAAAATCTAATACCCTACCTATTAACTAATTTATGATTGTAATAACGTGTAACTATAATTTGAACCCAGGTCATTAATCATTTAATATTGCTTAGTATTGCTAATACAAACATGCGTACACTATCTACATATTATAATACTCTCAATTATAATCCTACATACATGTAAAAGTTTAAAAAAATGCTATTTATATTCTTTGATACTACTTTCTCCATATATACAGGGTGAAATCTTTGTAAAATTAGTCGCTTTAGCACAAGTTTCTCGCCTAATGCACTGAGAAATGTTTGATTATAAATGCGCAAAGCTTCTTCGTCATTTTGATTTCGACGATTATTGTGTAAATTATGTATTGTGTATTGTATTGTTGACTTAAACTGTTTAAACATATTTTATACTATTAAAAAAAACTGGTGAAGTACGAGTAGGATTCGTACCCTGAGGGTTCCGTACCATTTAATACTTTAATAATTTAAACAGAAATTACAAACTTATCAGTTATCAAATTACGTAATATACAGAAATTACAAATTCCTAACTATACTTACTTATACGTACTTTCTATTACTATACGTACTTTCTAAAAATGACAATTATTTTGATAGCCCTCCATTTCTTTATTTTTATATAAAAATAAAAACATTTCTTCTCTACTCACTGAGCTCTAAACTGGACAATGAATCCCCACATGCTAGGGAATGAAAAAAATTTTTTTTTCAGCACTTCTTTCAAGAATCAAACCCCCTCCGAAAACTAATTTGATTACATTTTTAATTTAATATTCGGTTTTGGGCTAACATTTTACATAACAAAATTTCAGGTCTCTATCTCATTCCATCTATATAGAGCTAAGGAACCGTGACATACGGACGGACAGACAGACAGACAGACAGACAGACAGACAGACGGACAGACGGACAGACAGGCAGACAGCGGAGTGACATTAATAGGGCTCGGTTTTGCCCTTTGAGTACGGAACCTTAAAAAATTACTAAACCGTACCTATCAAAAAACCTGCATCGATTTATGGTTGCTAACTGTCCCGATTTGCACATATAAAAGAACGAGCAATATTAGCAGTGATCATAACAATAATGTCCAATCGAAATTATTTTTGCTGGGTAAATTGATCAACTAATTTTACATCCTCATTAGGAAGTGAGTAATTGCGGACATCAAAAGGCGGGCTGATAGTGTAGTAGAGCTGAAACCCAGCACGCAGCCAGGGGAGGGCTTGAGGGGCTGAAGCCCCACCTGATAATCTAAATATTTATGTACATTTATAATTTAGCAAAACAATTTTATTTAATCGAATTCCAGCAACAAGCCCCTTCTGAAGCAGAATTCTGGCTACGTGCTTGGCTGAAACTTTATTTGAAAATTGGACCAAGCTTAATCTGGTAATCCTGGTTTTCCTGATTGATCTAACAACATATAATAAGCACATATCACTGTAAACAGTGAAACTCGGTTAAAACTATATTAAGTATGTTTCAAAATTATTATATGCTGCAGTAGAAATAAAATTGATTCTATGTCCCTTTGAAATAGAGATCAATTTTATTTTTACTGCAAATAGGTACATTTAAGATATATTTTGTAATGGTTGTATTAATAATTCAATTTAGTATTATTTTGCTCTTTAGGTTTATAATTTATAAATAATGTACGGTATAGGTGTAGGTAACAATCTGCAACCTCAAATCAATGCTTTTCAGGAAGTGTCTACTCGGCCACCGGTGGTAGTTGAATTCAGTGATAGTTAGTTAAACTTAGCACTTTCGGTGCTAGATCCAGCACTATTTTCATATACTTAGCACTGAAAAATTACGTACAGCAATATTTAGCAGCCATTGAAGACTTGCTTCACACACGAAATTCCCCAAGATATTCTTAAAATAGGGAAACAAAACACATGATATACATCAAAATATTTGTCTTACTCGAAATGTATTTCTAAATTGATGTTGTAATGCACTCAAAAAAGCGATGGATTTCGCTATAAAACATATAAAACTATTTTTATTTGATAGAATATTTTATTTAATGATCGTTTTAGTACTATTTTTGGAAATTATAGCACTCTGCACTATTTGCGATGCAACATCATTTAGCATCCATCCGTGGTATCGGTTGATTCGGTGCAGTGGTGAGAGCAATACCACAGTATTGTTTATACTGTGGCAATACGTTTAGTAATCAGGTTTTAGGATTCAAATCAGAATATTGCATTCATTTATTTTTGACGGCTCCTTTTATTCACGGAAGTCTTTTAAAAAAGTTAAAAATAGGTCCGACGAAGCGAGCAGGAGCATATATGTTAGGATGCAATGTAATGTAAATAAATTTGGGAGCTGTTTGAAGCGGAGCAGAGTGAGGCGATCAGAATTCATGATATGCGCAAAAATACTTTTTGTTTTTCAATTGAAAATTAAACTACCACTGGTTGCACTTCTTACTTCACTTCTTAGTTTCAATGTGACAATGTGACAAGTGTATCTTGCTTGTCCCGCTTTGTTGTTAATTACAGATTGTACAGTTGGAAACCTTTGTGAGTACTTGTAAAATTTCACCCTGCATATTTTACACTAGGAATAACTAGTAACATAAAATGTTTGTTCGTTTGTATGTTGGGCATGCGTTTACGACATCGACTAGACTTGAAAAATGCAACAACTTATCAGAATTTAACCTACAGCCTTACAGCGCTGCTTGTGGGTTGCGGCATAACTGATCTGCAAATATCCAGTAAGACCCTCATTCAAAGGGTTAAAATTTCATATAAGACACATGGAAATCCCTGCATTACAAATAAATGAGAGCCTTAGCTTGTTTGAGATTTTATTTTATTCACCCTGTATATACGAGTTTTTCAACACATGTTCACTATGAAGCTATAGATAACGTAGTCTTTACCTTTTATCCGGGGAAAAAAATCTTGTAACAATCCAAATTGTTATGAGAAAGAGTATAGTTTGACGAGACGGAGCTTTTTACGAAGCTTTTGGTAAAGCTCGAGATACCACATATAATAATCAATAATCAAAGTTCTTGTAGTAGGTCTTATTGTAGGTCTTATTTATAGGTCTTATTGTTATTTATAGATCTTATTGTAGTAGGTCTCTTGCTGTAGGTTTAAACCTTATTGTAGTAAGTAGGTCTTATTGTAGATTTTGTAGTAGGTCTTTTGCTGTAGGTTTAGACTTTATTGTAGTAGGCATTATTGTCGTTATTGTAGTAGGTCTCTTGCTGTAGGTTTAGACCGTGGGTAGATATAGTAAATCTATTTTAGTGTAGTTAGTCATAATACGCTAAGAAAATTACCTGAAAGTTCGCCAAATATCGAAACACATGACGTTCAACCAGAAAAAGCTCGTCTGGAAAGCGAAGTAGACGATGAAAGCTGAAACAAAAGATCATATTAGCAAGAAATGGAATTTATTAAAAGTAAATGGAATTACAAGAGTGAACATCAACACAATGTACGCGAGGGTATTCTTCCATTTTTCAAACGCTTTACTTTTTATACGACTTTGTTAATCGAGTGATAAATGCCGTGTGATGATAATTCTATGAAGTAAACCTCCCTAAGAGACATGTAAAACATGTTATGAATCCGGGAAAAAGGATTTTATTTGAAAATCTTGATATGTTTCCGTAGAAAGAGCTTCTAAAAATCACCCGCCTATTACCTTCACGAATTGTCGCGTGTGTCGGAATTGCCGTCCTGCTCCAACCACTTTCATCTTACACTTGTCTTTGTCTAAGCCCGCCGCTCAGAAAACGCGCGTTGCCGTGCATTTTGTACGACGTCTGTTTATTTTTATATTATACACATTGGGATGCAGGAAAATGCAAGTAATCGCGTATCGAACGGCCGAATAGAGACAAAATCGGGATAACTCCCTCTGTGGATGTGTGTCGTGTCATATACGACGTTCATTTTGAGTGTTTGCCTATGAAATTGGCGAAATTTTCTTACTGATTTATGAGTTCATAATTCCTGTAATTCAGTAACTATTTCCATTATTTGCTTTTTGTTTGAAAGTTGATTTCAAAGTTTTTTTTTTTTCAGTTTAATAACTAACATGAAATCTTCAAAAACAGTTTGTCCTAAATGCCATCCATTTCCATGATAAGATTCGTGATATTTTTTTACAGCTGACACATTTAAAAAATTAAATTAATGTTGTCTCACTCATACACAAAAGAAATTATAAAATTTGGTTATCTCATTCCTAAAAATAATTAAAAAATGTTAGTACTGAAAATTGAGTTTCCTTCAAATTCTACATACAAAAAGACAATTTCATATGTAAGGACCTAATACATGCTACAGCCCAACAAACGGACAGACACCGAAGTTTTACTATAAAACGAAAATAAAATATCTACAAAAGCCTCGATCAGAAAACCAATTTTCCAAAAAATCAGATTGAGCTTTTTCAAATTCAAATAGTTTATTTTGCAAAGTAGGTATATACGTATAATACACTTTTAAAAGTCAAATTTAATCTCATAAAAATATATGTAATAAAATAATAAATGTACATGAACTAAATTAAAGGTTTATTTAATGTATGCAGCAAAATATTATATATGATTAAAATGATAGGTGAAACATATATTATACAAGATGAAATCCAATCAACCGCCCAAACCCATACCAGAGACCCGGCCAGGGACCAGGAACAAGGTTCAATGATCACCAACCGAGCCCCCAGCACGAATCCAGGCGGCCGACCAAATCCCATCCTATATACTACGCCAGTGGCGTGCACAAAACTTTTTGCTGGAAAAGCAAGCAATTGATCAAGAATAAGAATAAAAAAAAATTGAAAAAATTTAAATATCAATTTGAAAAAATAAATGTATGACGCCAGGGTAGACAATGGTACCGATTCGGTGAAGCACATCTTAACTTATTTGACAGAACGAAACTTAATTTAAGCGTTCTGTCCTTGTCTTTTTGATAAAGAAAGAAAAAAACAGGACGCTTAAAATAAATTTAGTCCTGTTAAATAAGTTAAGATGTGCTTCACCGAATCGGTACCATTGTCTACCCTAGAGTGAAAATTTCCACAAACTTTTTTTTTCAAAGTGATATTTAAATTTTTTCATATTTTTTTTATTGTTATTCTTGCTTGAACAATTGCTTGCTTTTCCAGCAAAAAATTCTGTGCACGCCACTGTAATAGCTTTTGAATAAACATAATTTCATCATATAGGTGCGTAATCATTTATATCTGATTCCGATTATTTCTAAAGACGTAACGCTTTAATCATCGAGACGGCTTCCTAAACATTTCAGTTATTCTTTCATCTTCGACCCGGTTCCTATACCTTGTTTATATTAATAACATATGAATTTCGATTACATTTTCACGTCTTTCGAATATACAATAGCCGTAATAGCGTAAATCATTTATACATTTACATTATAACATTTTGAAAAAAGAAAAAAACCTGTCAAGTGCTAGTAGGACTCGCGCCCTGAGGGTTCCGTGCTATTTAAATACTTAAATAATTTGAACAGAAAATTGTATCGATTCGGCGCAACACAACTTAAGAAGATGGCATACCCTAGCAACTTTTTTTATTACCCGTCCAGCACAATAAGTCCTACGGCAAAGACTTTATTTGCTTGTCATAGAGGCGATTATATGTTGGCTCTTTGGCCTCTTTTTCTTGAACGCGTAATACTAGTGATCACGCAGCGAAACAACAAATTGGTGTGTTTTTAGCTAATACTGAAAAATTTTGTAGGGAAAAATATATTGAATTTTGGTGATATACCTTCATATTTCTATTACCTATTTTATGAAAAAAAAATCAAGTTGATCTCTTAACCGCGTTCTTGAAGCGAACGTTTGATAACCAAAAAAAGAGAGGGTGCAAAACATTTTTTTTTGACAAAAGTATAAATCTTAGTACATTGTTTATACGTAACATCCCTAGAGAAAAGATTAATAAACCAAATATATTTTTTTCAATACAAGGAGAGTCCGAATTTCTTCAAACGAATCCTAGATAGACTGGAGTTGGTCATGCTCTAGGCTCAGGTACAGGCTTGACAAGACTAACCTTATTTTGAGCGTTCTGTCTTTGTCTTTTCGATACAGAAATAAAAGGACAGAACGCTCAAATTAGGTTTAGTTCTGTCAAATAAGTTGTGTTGCGCCGAATCGATACAATTATAAACTTATCACTACCTGCAATATCATACAAAACAAAACTGCAAAATTATGCGGTTGAGTATTCGGGGACGTAACCCTAAAACTACATCATAAATCGTCGTTTTCAGTATTTGTTGTTTAAATACAACATATGGTACATAATATATATAATTTACAAATTCCTTACTACTTTGGTCTTTGAGATAGGCCCCGTAACAAAAATGGTCTAAAAAATGTCCTTCACCTATTTCTTTATTTTCGAAGATAAAAAAAAATACATTTACATACCTACTTAGCGAGTTCTAGACAATGACACCCGAAATTTTGGGGTAAAAAAAAAACTTTTTCGGCTCCATTTTCGTGTATGAGACCCCCCTGAAAAATTATTTTATTTTATTTTGAATTTAATATTTGGTTTTGAGTAAAAATCTTAGCTCTCTATCAAAATATCTATAAAAAAATTCAGGTCTCTATCTCATTCCGTCTAAGAGCTAGAGACCCGTGACATACAGACAGACAAGACGGACAGCGGAGTAACATTAATAGGGCTCCGTTTTGCCCATTCCGTACGGAACCCTAAATAATGTAAGTATTTATCTCTTGGACCCAATATATTCAGCTTTTCCCAACCGTGAAAATCATGTAAAGTAAAAGGGTCTAACGCAAATAAATTCATTGCTAAATGTCCCTATAAATAATTCATAAATACTAAATATTCCTAAAAATGAATAAATGTGTGTAATGAAAGTGAATAAATGGTGTATACTCCATTTACCCAGAAATGATAATAAAGCAGTAACCCTTAAAAGGTCAATCTTGTAACTTTCTAAAGATTCCGGACAAGTGCGAGTCAGACTCGCGTACCTAGGGTTCCGTATTGTGGATGATAAATTTAATTTTGTATTTTTTTTTTGTGAATTTTCAACCGCTTTATTTATTTTTTTGTAATCTTTACGTAAACACATATTACCATGATTTTTTTCATATTTTTCGGTCCACCAGTTTTGGAGATAAGGGGGAGACATGCATTTTTTATGGTTTTTTAAGGATTTCTCGAAATATATGCAATTAAATAATAATACCTAAAATTGGACACTCATATTGCATTTTTATAAAATATTTTTTTTCTTTATTTTGCTCCATTTTTTATATTTCTCATTTGGGCTCAACATTTTTTAAAACGCTATATTTTCCTGTAATTGGCCATTTATTATCTATAATCGACATATTTTTCCTTTTTTTTCGGTCTACCAGTTTCGGAGATAAGGGGTAGACATACATATTTTTGTGGCTTTTTAAAGATTTCTCATAACCAGTGCCAGTAAATTAAGTAAAAGTATATATTTTTACAATCAGCTTTTTAATATCTACAATTTGATACCCATATTGTATTTATACGATAATATTTTTTGTTTTTCTCACTTTTGTTTTGGAAATATTTAGAACGATTTCAAATTTTTCATATTTTTTTACCCCGTGATATGTGGACAAATTAATGCTATTTATGTGCCAAATTGCATGTCTTTATCGTTAACGGTGCTAAAATTATGAGGCTGTGACATACGGACGGACGGACGGACGGACAACGGAGTCTCACCACCTTTTAGGTACTACGGAACATTAAAAAAAAAAGACTCTACAAGGAATTATTTCTAATCGATACATTTTATTTACAATTTTGTTTTTAATCTATCTACCGTTATTTGAATAATTTTATTGGGGTTTATATTAGCTACCCAACTAACACACAAGCTGCTTTATTCGCTTCTGTAAATCCTCTTGGACGCAAAAGAGGGTTATAAAAGCGGTGAAATTTACTTGCAGACATAGAAAAACGTTAGCTAATGCTCTCAGCAATTGTTGAAGCTTTGAGGTGCAGAAAAGAGTTAGTAAATGCTATTTTAGCGATTTACAACTCCAATAGGCAGTAATAGTATGCTTTGGAAATATAAAAGTGTAATCATAACGCCAATGTATGGCAGCCGTATATCCGATATTACTAACTCCGATACAAGAATTAAGCACGCACAGTTGAGTTTAAATACTCTCGTAGAGTTACATAATGCTTAAATGGAGTCTATTAGAGTTTATGTTCTCCTAATTCAGTTAGAATTTGCCATTTTAGACCAGTAACACAAGAGCGATTTATATTTCTATTATACGTGACATCGCCGTATAGGTGCGAGTAAGACTCGTGCCTTGAGTGTTCCGTACACACTTTATCAATGAAATTCATGTTTTTTGTTAAATTAGCTTTTCAAATAATTTATAATAATTTATAATAATTTAAAATAATAATAATAATAATAATATGATGATGATGATGATGATGATGATGATGATGATGATGATGATGATGATGATGATGATGATGATGATGATGATGATGAATGATGATGATGATGATGATGATGATGTTGATGATGATGATGATGATGATGATGATGATGATGATGGTGATGATGATGATGATGATGATACGATACGATACGATACGATACGGTACGGTACGATACGATACGATACGGTACGATACGATATGATACGATACGATACGATACGATACGATACGATACGATACGATACGATACAGTACGGTACGGTAAGGTTCGGTACGGTACGGTTCGGTATGGTACGATACGATACGATACGATACGGTACGATAAGATACGGTACGGTACGGTTCGGTATGGTACGGTACGGTACGGTACGATAAGATACGGTACGGTACGGTACGGTTCGGTATGGTACGGTAGGCACGGTACGATATGATACGATACGATATGACATGGTACGGTACGGTACGGTAGTACGGTACGATACGATACGTAATATAACCGACACCGACCCGATGGTGATGATGATGATGATGATGATACGATACGATACGATAATATACGATACGGTACGGTACGATACGATACGATACGGTACGACACGATATGATACGATACGATACGATACGATACGATACGATACGATACAGTACGGTACGGTAAGGTTCGGTACGGTACGCTTTGGTACGGTACGATACGATACGATACGATACGGTACGATAAGATACGGTACGGTACGGTTCGGTATGGTACGATACGATACGATACGATACGGTACGATAAGATACGGTACGGTACGGTTCGGTATGGTACGGTACGGTACGGTACGATAAGATACGGTACGGTACGGTACGGTTCGGTATGGTACGGTAGGCACGGTACGATATGATACGATACGATATGACATGGTACGGTACGGTACGGTACGGTACGGATACGGTATGGTACGGTACGGTTCGGTACGACATGGTACGGTACGAAGAAGTACGGTACGGTACGATACGGTACGATATGATACGATACGATACGGTACGGTACAAAGAAGTACGGTATGGTATGGATACGGTACGGTACGGTACGGTACGATACGGTACGATATGATACGATACGATATGACATGGTACGGTACGAAGAAGTACGGTACGGTACGGATACGGTACGGTACGGTTCGGTACGGTACGGTACGGTACGATACGGTACGATATGATACGATACTATACGACATGGTACGGTACGGTACGGTACGATACGGTACGATATGATACGATACTATACGACATGGTACGGTACAGTACGGTACGATACGATACGTAATATAACCGACACCGACCCGAAATATATAGATGAGATAACAGTATTTATATTTAAATTATCATGTCTATCAGTACCTATTATTTATATTTATAAAACAAAAATCATTAAAAGCTTTTATAGTGTATTTCATTTTAAACCATTATATATTTGCTACCGTACCCTAAAATTTTATGATCGATTGCTATCAAGGCCATGATTTGGCTTTATACACCGCTATCATATCGCTCTAAAACTTAGTCACCTACTTTCTACGTCCTAACGACGTACGAAATGCTCAGAGAAGTTACATACTCCTAAGAAATATTCCGCCATTGTTATTTTTATTTTGTTGAATTGGTTCATCGAAATTATCGTTTCGTTACAGATATTGACAACAAAGAATGAAAGCATTTTTAAAAAGAATGAAGGAGTACTACATTGCTGCAGTTGCAGCCGATAATTTAGAAAATAAACGAAATATCTAACCTAACCTCTTTGCACATTTCTCTAATTTTCAATCTTATTTCACATTATTAGGAAGGCGTATTAAAAACGAAGTGGAAAACTATATATAGAATACCAGTAAAATTATCTTCGTAAGGAAATTTCACTCACAACACACATAATACTATACCATAGAAAAAATAACATCCAATTTATTTGCGTCGCATATCGTTCACTTTATTTGTATCTTACACCATTTTAGGTTAAGTTTTAAAGTGAAAGAGTTCGCAAATTAAACATTTCAAGGAAAAAAAGAGATGGAACATGACTCAAATCGCAAATAGAAATATAAGGTAGTTAGTGGACTCCCAATGACGTATAAATCGCTCTTGTATTGCGTTTTGGACTCCTCAGTGGGTATAAATCGCTATTGTAACCCTCTTATATTGACGAAATCGCAAATAGAAATTAAAGGTAGTTAGTGGACCCCGAATGACGTATGAATCGCTCTTGTATCGCTTTTTAAGTCCCTCGGTGTGTATGAATCGCTATTGTAACCCTCTTGTATTGACGAATGCCGCTTAATTTGTGCCCAAATGGACATATAGCGAAGGTATAGCGGGAATATATCCGGATATAAAGCCAGTTCGTATTTCATCAATACTTAACGGCTTACGCTCTATCGCTCATGTATTTCTCAGTTTTGTTAGTTGGGTAGGTAGCGCGGGTTTTGATAACATTATTGCTATCTTTATCGGCCGCGAGACGTGCACGTGCTCTTTATGTGAGACAGCATTAGTTTCTTCGTAATATTTATATTTCATTGTATTTGTTCTACTATGGTAGATAATTTTGTTTTTATAATAGAAAACTTTAAAATTTGTTACGCTCGTGGTTGCATAAAAACTATTTTATTGTCTGGTATTGTAAGTCAATAGGCATTGTCTTGAGAATTAGCTAAATTTGACTCCTTTTCACTAGGGTTCCGTACCCAAAGGGTAGCAAGCGAAGCCCTATTAATGTCACTCCACTGTTCGTCTATCTGTCTCTCTGTTCGTCCGTATTTCAAGGGTCTCTAGCTCTTTAGACGGAATTAGATAGAGACCTGAATTTTTTATATGTTCCTGCAAATGTTGACCAAAACCGAATATTGAATTAAAATGTATTATTTTTTATTATGTAAATAAATAATTAAATCATTTAACACGAAAATGCCGATTATAACGTAGTTTTAGCGTTACGTCCCTGAATCCTCAACCAACTTAATTTTGCAGTTTTGTTTCATGAATTTTGTAGGGAATGGTAACTTTGTAATTACTGTTTAAATTATTTAATCGGTCTGGGTAGGAACCTCGGTGGTGCAATTGGTAGCGCGCTTGTCTTGTTAACAAGAGGTCGCAGGTTCGAATCCTGGCCCGGGGAATTTTTTCAAATTCTTGTCTTTGGGTTTGTTTCTGATTGATCTTTTCTAGTTTGTAATAATATTTAGAGTATTCATAGCGATGGATTTCGCAAAATAAACATAATCTTAGTTAATGAGAACTGTGAATTTCTTAACTGTCTGAAGCAACAATATTGTAGCGACGACAGCGCCATCTGTTTCTTAAGAACAAGGCGTGAAATCACATAACGCTCTCGTGAGCGTTCTATATGTGCAGTACAAGCTAGTACATCAGGCAGAAGCAAAAATAACAGTGGACAAGTATGATGGAATAATTCACCGGTCTGGGTAGGAACCTCGGTGGCGCAATTGGTAGCGCGCTTGTCTTGACAACAAGAGGTCGCAGGTTCGAATCCTGGCCCGGGGAATTTTTTCAAATTCTTGTCTTTGGGTTTGTTTCTGATTGATCTTTTCTAGTTTGTAATGCACCCTAATAATATTTAGAGTATTCATAGCGATGGTTTTCGCAAAATAAACATAAATTATTTAAGTAAGTATTATAAAGATACGAAACCCTGAGAGCGCGATGCCTACTCACACTAGACCGGTTTTTATAGAAAATACGAGTTTCTTATTTACGTGTCATTTTGAAATTAACTCAAATATGACGGAAAACTAACTAACCACAATCCTAGATACAAGTAGTTTGCCCCGAATTGTGAACTTGTAGAACCTCAACCCCATATCTCGGTAACCCCTTGGCCGATTTGGCTCATGTTCGAACTTAAAAATTCTTTTTATCTCATTTACTCGCCTACTAAATTTTATGACGTTCCGTTTAACGATACTCGAGTTATCGTCGGACAAACATTCATACATACATACATACAAACGCCGGATTGTTCAAGTAGATTCGGAGAACTTTGCTCGCTCGTTCAATTAGTTTATATCTTAGTCATCTTGTTTGGTTAGTTATTGTTCAACATATTATAATCGTATGGAGTGAGCTCGTGGTACAGTCCTTAGACTCATTGAGCCAATAAGTACCACATCAGGGGGTAATTTTTACCCCAACCGCACACCAGAGACAAGCTAAAAGCACCTGTAAAACCTTTTTTTAATTAGCCTAATTTTGCAGTAATGGGCTATGCGATTTGTTTACGTCAATTAACTTAAGAGGAGGTGTGGTTCAAACCAGTAATTAGGCATAATTTCGTTATTAAACCTCGACCAAAACAACACACCCTGTATTTCGTACCACTACTCATTAATTTCGTGTTCTAATTAATTACGTCATACGAAATGAATTTTGTTTTTGTTGCTGAAACTTAGTTGATTGTGATGTTACCGTGCTTCGAGTTTTTTTCCATATAGTTTGCGGCACAATCGCCATCTGAAACAGTATTCTAAGTATACTGTGCTACACACGTCTGATAGCCAGCTACTACAGTTTTTTCTCAAATAGTTTGCGGCACAATCACTATCTGAGATAATATTCTCAGTATCCTGTGCTACACACGTCTGATAGCCAGCTACTACTGTTTTTTTCCACATAGTTTGCGGCACAATCGCTATCTGAGATAATATTCTCAGTATCCTGTGCTACACACGTCTGATAGCCAGCTACTACTGTTTTTTTCCACATAGTTTGCGGCACAATCGCCATCTGAAACATTATTCTAAGTATGCTTTGCTACGCACATCTGATAGCCAGCTACAAAAGTTTTTTCTCAAATAGTTTGCGGCACAATCGCAATTTGAGATAGTATTCTAATTATATTGTGCTACACACGTCTGATAGCCAGCTACTACAGTTTTTTCTCAAATAGTTTGCGGCACAATCGCCATCTGAGATAGTATTCTAAGTATATTGTGCTACACACGTCTGATAGCCAGCTACTACAGTTTTTTCTCAAATAGTTTGCGGCACAATCGCCATCTGAGATAGTATTCTAAGTATACTGTGCTACACACGTCTGATAGCCAGCTACTACAGTTTTTTCTCAAATAGTTTGCGGCACAATCGCCATCTGAGATAGTATTCTAAGTATACTGTGCTACACACGTCTGATAGCCAGCTACTACAGTTTTTTCTCAAATAGTTTGCGGCACAATCGCCATCTGAGATAGTATTCTAAGTATATCGTGCTACACACGTCTGATAGCCAGCTACTACAGTTTTTTCTCAAATAGTTTGCGGCACAATCGCCATCTGAGTTAGTGTTCTAAGTATACTGTGCTACACACGTCTGATAGCCAGCTACTACAGTTTTTTCTCAAATAGTTTGCGGCACAATCGCCATCTGAGATAGTATTCTAAGTATACTGTGCTACACACGTCTGATAGCCAGCTACTACAGTATTTTCTCAAATAGTTTGCGGCACAATCGCTACCTGAGATAATATTCTAAGTATACTGTGCTACACACGTCTGACAGCCAGCTACTACAGTTTTTTCTCAAATAGTTTGCGGCACAATCGCTACCTGAGATAATATTCTAAGTATACTGTGCTACACACGTCTGACAGCCAGCTACTACAGTTTTTTCTCAAATAGTTTGCGGCACAATCGCTACCTGAGATAATATTCTAAGTATACTGTGCTACACACGTCTGATAGCCAGCTACTACAGTTTTTTCTCAAATAGTTTGCGGCACAATCGCTACCTGAGATAATATTCTAAGTATACTGTGCTACACACGTCTGATAGCCAGCTACTTGACAGTCGGACGTGGTCAAATTATCATCGCCGTGTGATTGTACTGTAGCCTCAAGCCTACAAAAATATTGCAGATAAAAAATCTGCCCTTTGTAGGGTTCCGTACCCGAAGGACCCTATTACTAATATAAGCCTCCACTGTTTGTCTGAGCGTTTATCACAGGGGTCTACCGTTTCAGCCTTAATATAGGTAACCAGTTAAAATTATCACAGAATACGTGTTACTATGGCGTCTACAAAGACAAAATAAAAATTTAAACCGAAGGGGGTCCCCATACAAAAAACCTCGAAAAAGTAGAATATTCTTGACGTGCAAATAATAAAATATCTGCGAGTCGCTACCATTTAATTTTTTTGGTAGTGTTGTTGTTACAACTATTGTTGTTATTTACCATAATATTTTTAGGGTTCTATACCCGTATTGTGTGGTGGTACGGAACCAACTTACACTTGCCCAAATTATTAATAAAGGCGTTCATGTTGTTGACTATTGACTTTTTAGCCTTTTTAACTTTACGAGACAAAAGGAAGGGTAACGCCAAGAATGTTCACCTCCAGTAACATTTTAGTCAGCATTCACTCGAGGAAGCGCCCGCCCCTCGCAAGCAAGGGAACCTCGGCTTTGGACCATTGGCGGCGGAAGCCCCTAGCCCCAAGATTGGCTTCAACCCCCCACACCCCCAAAACAACATAACGTGAAAAGATGTTCTACGATGAGTACATACTCGTTCCGCCGCCATTACTCGGTACGTTGATGATGGGTCTTTTGGAGAGGAGCGACTAGTTGCAAAGCGTTAGCTGCGAGAAATCTATCCCATTTTATGGTTAGTTATTTTAATGTCTTTATGAGTTGGATTGGAAAAGCTTTCTGATACACGCCATGCATGACACGACACGTAAACGCGGAAATGTTATAATATTCTGAACCTTTGGTAATTATTGTCTCGGTGTTAGTACCACAAAAAAATAAAGCCTAAAGACTCACCAAAGGTCAAGCAGCTGGACATAGAAACGCCCACAGAACCAGAGCTTAACTTCAGGTAGGCTAGGAAGGGGTACGCCACGATCAGCCCGGCGCAGTACGCCATCAGACACATGCCGTGCAGGTTCCGCAGCTCTGGGATGAAGGCGTACACCATCACTGTGATCAGCAGGAATGGCACCGAGAGCAGCATCCCTGGAGATAAACGGGTCTATTAGTCGTAGAAGGCAGAGGTGCCCTGTTATTTTAACCCTTAACCACCTACCATCGGTCTCAGAGACCGCAACGGGTTTCAATTTATTCGGCCAACGTAAGCCGTAGATATCTGCGCGTCTATGTGCCTCCTCGTTGATCCCTTGCAACAATTTGCAAGCACTCGTCAGGTGTATACGTGCACAAATCATCTGCAGGTGATCAAAAAAAGATCGCGAGTTGGCATTTACTATATATGTAAATCTCATGAGTCTTTACCTTACATTGAACTTACAATTTAGAAGTGATTTTGATTTTGTGTTTTATGTTACTCAATTATTTAAGTAACATTGTTCTTTATTGCTTTAAATCATGCGATATGGATTTTGAAATACGAACATTTATGAAAATAATATTTGTTTTAACCAGTTACTAAGATTTTTGACACTTGATAAGCGGTCTCTATGACCGCAGGTAGGTGGTTACGGGACAAAAATAGGCAGTAGGTGGTTGCTGCATGTCGTGTTGTAGCATTTCTAATAATAATTTTCATCGATATCCCGATTCTCTGTAATATAATAAATTAGTCATGCATTCAGTTCAATCTGTCTAGTCGCTTTTCAGCAAACAGATGGCAATCGGAACGAAACAGATTTTAGATTGTCTATCAATTTACAGATTTGTCATTTGGATTGAAGATGCATCTGATTAGAACACGCATGCCCCTTATTATTATTTCCACAAATTATAATGCATCATTATTTCTACAAATTATTATAGTTGTGCAAATAAAATTTGCTTTGCTTGAAAAATTTTCAAGATTACTTCGTTTTCAGGGATCCGTACAACCAAACGGGACCCTATTACTAAGCCTCCACTACCCTTCTGTCTGTCTGTCTGTCTGTCTACAGCAGGGGTCGGCAACCGGCGGCCCGTGAACCACTTCGGTGCGGCCCTCAAGGTTCCCAACCCAATCACTGCATGATTGGGTATATGTATTTGGTAGTACATATTTGTGTGAGCAAACATTTTCCATTCTGAACTATCTAAAAAGTAAGCATTGTTCTCGGTTTAAAGTTGCACATTTAAACGCAATACTGCACTAAATGCGGCCCTCGCTGATCCTGTGGTAGCATTTGTGGTCCTCCTATATCATAAGGTTGCCGACCCCTGGTCTACAGCATCAGCCGTTGTAGGTTGCCAGTTGAAATTTTCACAAAATACTTTTTATTATGGCCTCCATCGCGGCAAATAATACCAAAAACTCCTCCGGAACAAGAGGACCGAAAAATATGAAGAAAATCACTAGGTGGTTACGTAAAAATTAGAGGAAAAATATAGCGGTTAAGGTATTAGGGTTCCGTACTCAGCGGGAGCCTCGAATAACGGCTTATTTTTGTCACTGTGGCTGTACCTTTGTGGCTGTACCTTTGGAACCCTTTGTGCATGAGACCGACTCTCACTTAGCCAAATTATAACAAACGTACTATTGTTAGACTTCCTACTAGCAAAGTAGGAAACGGAAATGTAAAACTCTAAATGATTCAAGGTGCATACTTCGTTGCATTCAAGATATGTCCAGCTTCAGAAACAACAAAAAATTCCGTCATTGTATTTACCTGGTGTGTCATTGCTTGTGTGTACGTTGGTGATAAGATAAGCTAACGATTCTGGGTACTTTACTATTTGTTCATCCTTTGGCTTGTTTACGACTATATAAGTATTAGACGTACGTTCTATTCAAGAGATATTCTACCTATAAAAGTGTTACTTTAGCACCCTTAGTTTCTTTAGTACCCCTTTTTTTTCGGGCAATCGAGGGACGGTATTATGTTAACATTATTTTTATACTGAGAGTATTTTTATAATAAACAAAAGCAATAAAAGAATGGAAAATTAGACATATTTTATTGCTTTTTTTATTCTTATTTCTTTTATTCTAAGTTTCCACCACGTACTTCGTAAAACAACTAACGGACATTTAAGTATTTTGAGCTGATTATATTAAGTATTTATTAATAAAATTAAGTTCAAATATCGTGGAATATGTTTTTTTTAGTTAAATTCAATTTAATATAATTCAATTCAATTAAATTTATTTAATTTCAATTCAAATCTAAACTGATGAGTAAGAGATTTTAAAAGTGTAAATTTATAACCAATCGAATCTAAATCGTAACCGAACCCAAATTTGTAAAAGCCGATTTTTTGACTCGTAAAGTTCGTTTCATCAAATAGTTCCTCTACCATAGAAATAGCAGATAACAACCATATACCGACATGAACAGTTTCTAGGGATATAAATAGTATCTCAATTATATATTTTTCGTGATTTATAACATAGGGCTGCCATCATCTAAATTGCCGACGGAGGGACAAAAACTTCAAAAACCCCGGACATTTAGGTGAAATTTAGGTGCCTAAAAACATATTCTTACAAAAACATAACTGGCCTAGTGCGAGTCAGACTCGCGTACCTAGGGTTCCGTATTGTAGTCTATGGATGATAAATTTAATTTTGTCATTTTATTCGTGAATTTCACAACCGCTTTATTTTTCCTGTTATCTTTACGAAAACACATATTACCATGATATTTTAAATATTTTTTGGTTCACCAGTTTTGGAGATAAGGGGGGGGGGGGCGACATACAATTTTTTATGGTTTTTCAAGGATTTCTCAAAATAAATGCACGTAAATATAGCCAAACTACATATTTTTACAATCAGCTTTTTAATACCTATAATTTGATATCCATATTGTACTTTTATTAAAAAATATATACTTATATATATATATTTCATCTCTTTTTATATATCTTTTTAATCGCTATAGTTTTCCTGTAATTGGCCAGTTATTATCTATAATCGACTTTTTTTCATATTTTTCGGTCTACCAGTTTCGGAGAAAAAAGGGGGTAATAATTAATCCATTTATTTCAGGCTACAATATCAACCCATAAACGGGACATACATATTTTTGTGGTTTTTTAAAGATTTCTCGAAACCAGTGCCAGTAAATATAGTATCAGCATTTTAATATCTACAATTTGAAACCCATATTGTATTCTTACTATATTTTTTTATTTTTTTCACTTTTGTTTTGGAAATATTTTGAACAATTTTTATTTTTAATTTTTTTTTACACCGTGATATGTGTGCAAATTAATGCTATTTTTGTGCAAAGTTTCTTGTCTTTATCTTTAACGGTGCTAAAGTTATGAGGCTGTGACATACGGACCGACGGACAACGGAGTCTCACCATAAAGGTTCCTTTTGTACCTTTTAGGTACAGAACCCTAAAAAGTCATTCAACATTAATTATTCATTAAACAATAAATACATTATATTGCCGCACTGAAGTTGGCTTCGATGCGGTTTATGAACGAATAAATTGTTTGCTTAGATTTGTTTTTATTTATTGATTATCCTTCAATTAATTGTAGTAGCATATATAGTGCCCGCGTTTTACCCAGATATTTTTCCAAATACTCTCCCGAACGGCTCCGAAACCCGGACGGATGGCAGCCCTACCTGTATAGTCCAAAAAGCTCATTCTATTAGTACATTACGATACGAGAGCGATGAAACGTTTTCTGACGAGTGTGAGTCTTCGGCTCGTGCCGCAATCACACGAGTCGAGAAAAAGTTTCTCGCACGAGTTTCGTATAATTTTTTATAGCACAAGTGCGGAAAATGCCGACTTTACGCACGCGCAGCGTGCGTAAAGTGGTCATTTTACGCACAGTGTGCTATAAAATATATTTCTAGATTTCTAAAAGGGCGCAGGCAAACGGTTTTCAAGAAATGGGTAAATTTTCAGACAGCGCGTATTTTACGTTCTTGTTGCAATAAAGTCGGACAAGTTTAGTGACCATTAACTAAAGCGTTCGTTCGTGCTACATTACCAGAAGTTGTTGCTTTCTTCAGATTTCTATAACGAAATCATAACAACGTTCAATCCCAGCAAAAAATTACTTGCAAAAATAATGTAAAAACCAATTATTATTAGAGTGCATTACAAACTAGAAAAGATCAATCAAAAACAAATCCAAATTGATCTTTTCTAGTTTGTAATGCACTCTAATAATATTTAGAGTATTCATAGCGATGGATTTCGCAAAATAAACATAATCAAAAACGAATTTTTTTATATTAAATTATAGGATAACTTTGTGGTAATCATGTATTTCTCTATCGAATTGTATATTGGCACAGAATCCATGTACACATTAAAACATTAATGGTCCCTCGCAAAATTTTATATTAGGTCCTTACATATGAAATTGGCGTTTTGTGTGGAAAATTTGAAGGAAACTCAATTATCAGTACTAACATTTTTGCATTTTTTTAGGAATGAGAAACCCAAAATATGTAGTTTAATTTTTGTATGAATGAGACAACATCAAGCAACATTAATTTTATTTTTGAAAAGTGTCAACTGTAAAAAAATATTACGAATCTTATCATGGAAATGGATGGCATTTATGACTAACTGTTTTTGAAGATTTAATTGTAGTTATCAAACTAAAAATTACAAAAAAAAATTATACTTAAATGTAGCCCTTGAAATCAACTTTTAAACAAAAAATAAATAATGGAAATAACTATTGAATAACAGGAATTATATGTATACAAGGTGTAACAGAAAGGTGTAACCATATCTGAAGACCTTATTCAGTCAATGGTATAGAACAACTTTTACTATGGAGCCAAACCTGAAATCTCAAAAAAAACATCTGCTCTTCCATACGTTTCAGCCGAGCGGCATTGCATTTTTCTATGAAACAGTAATTTTTTTTTTTTCGAGATACTGGGTTTGCTCCATAGAAAAAGTCGTTCTATACCATTGACTGAATAAGCTCTTCAAATATGGTTACACTTTCTGTTACACGTTGTATATATCTGTAAGAAAATTTCGCCAATTTCATAGGTAAGATCCAATATATCCCTAGGGATGCTTAGTATTATGGAAATTTTCCAAGGTGGCCATTACCATAACTAAATTTTACAACACCTATAAAATGTCATTACATGGTTGGTTGAGTCCATTTGGTAGCAGTGGTCACGATTCCTATGATGATATTGTAGTAATATGTTTTATCACTTTGAATACTCTAATTATTATTAGAGTGCATTAGCAACTAGGAATCAATCAGAATAGTAGTTTATGCTACAAGGGCGCAAAGGAATAAATTACGAGGTCGATTTAAAACACGAGTGTAGCGAGTGTTTTAAACGTAACCGAGTAATTTATTGCTTTTACGCCCGTGTATCATACTACGTTTTTCAATGCATAGTGTGAGGAAATGAAAACAAATATAATCTTGTGAACGTTAAATTATAATTGGCTCAAAAGGACTGTATCCAGAGCCGTTAAACAGTGGAAAAAAAGTATAACATCTATGGTACACAGGAAAGTCTGCAGGTTAGCAAACCATTGTAAATAAATTAAAAAAGATAATAATAATAAAGCTCTAGGGCAAAATAATCGACTTTTTGTTCGGTTTTGATGCATAAAAAGTGGGCCTTTACGAGCACATGCATTGAAAACAAATTTAAAAGCACAAATATTTTGAAAAAATTCTTCGGGCCAGGATTTGAACCTGCGACCTCCGGCCTTACCGTCTACGCTACCGAGGTTCGTATCTGGAACGACGAATTTTTCCACAATATCTGTACACCGAATTATTGTAACTACTTGATATACCAGCTTGTAATGCACATACTGAAACGCTTACGAGGGCGTGATTTCACGCCTTGCTCATTATGATGTTATTAGATAATTAGATATTGTAGTTAGTTAGTATGATAATGGTAATGTTCATACGAGTTAAGGCGACACCAAAAAAAATAATGTTTTTTTTCGAATCCATTTGCTCCACTATAACGTCATCTATGTATTTAAATTTTGGGTAAATGTTTATTGAGTATTTGATTAAGATTCTCATCGAAGGAAAACGCGATTTGATGAAATTTTCTAGATAGAATTTAATTCCGAAAAGACCTCTAAATTGTTTAATTTTTTCCTGTAATTCTGAATTCCTAACTAATTTCATTGTGAAATTGCATTCAAAATGTAAATATTATGTATTTGTAAAGTCTCCTTGAAAATCTTTTTGACAAAATAGCTTAGCACATCTTATATTAATAAAAAAACAGACTTTTTGCTACTTTTCCATGAATCTGTCTCACCCGCACTGAGGGTTTTTTCGTATATGGAGTAACAGGGACGCTAAAACTTTTACATCCATCCATCAGCCTATTTCGTCCACTGCTGGACATAAGCCTTTCCAGGACTTTGCCACTCCCGGCAGTAATCCTGGAAGAATTGCCCATACTCACACACGCTGGGCAGGCGGGTTGGTGAGCGCGAAGCCTGAACCCTCGCAACAGTGACGCCGCTGCCCGTCACAAGTCCGTTCCATATAAGGCCCGGCTACTAGGGATGGATATACCGCCATTCATCGGTCCCAGGCATGGTGGGCCTCCTGGTTTTTTGCCTGTGAGCTGTCCTCTTATTCTTCCCCGAATTACTTCGAGGGGGTCTCCAAATAAGATCCTTCACAGTCGAGCCCGGCATCAGCTCTACCACCACATATAAAACATTTACGTATCGCCTTAATGGTCCGAGACCACACAGGTATTGTCAGTATTGGAGTGATGACAACTACCTATGAAACGTCTCATCCAAGTATTTAAAAGAACTAAAGCTTTTCAAAAAACTTGGCAACCTAGAAGATCAATGACTAATTTATTCTCTAAATATTGATGCAGAGTTTCAACTTTAGATCTTTCGATTTAAAAATACAAACTATAAATGTCTAGTTTAAACAAACACTGAGTCTACTCTACTTATTTATATAAGTATATAACAGGTCTTTACCTATGAAATTGCCGAAATTTTCTTTCAGATTCATGAGTTCATAATTCCTGTAATTCAAAAGCTAGTTCAATTATTTGTCTTTTGTTTGAAAGTTGATTTCAAGGTTTTACATCTACGAATTAAATTTTGTTTTTATTTTCAGTTTGATTATAAAAAATGTATCTTCAAAAACATTTCGTCCTAAATGCCATCCATTTCCATGATAAGATTCGTAATAATTTTTTACAGCTGACACTTTTCAAAAATTAAATGAGTGTTGTTATTAGCTTAATGTTGTCTCATTCATACACATAAGAAATTACATAATTTGGATATTTCATTCCTAAAAAAACTGCAAAAATGTTAGTACTGAAAATTGAGTTTGCTTCAAATTCTCTATAGAAAACAGCAATTTCATATGTAAAGACCTTATATTTGAAATAGACAATTAGTTACCTATTTTCCAAGTCTATTAGTAAAGAAAGGACAAACAGACAGACAGAAAAAACGTAAATAGTAAGTGAACTAAGAAAAATCAAGTGATCCGATCTAAAGACAGTTCTAAGAAGGTTGATGTTCTAAATCTCAGCGGATAATCTTTGAGTTACATGTAGCTTTAGGTATTTTCTATGAATAATAAGAATAATATTCCATTTATTTCAGATATCAATGATCCATAAGTGTTATAAGTGAATAATGTCTCATTTCGACACATGGAAAATAATACGATAATTTAAAAAAATTAATTAAAACGTGTGTAGCCGCGGGCAAAATGCTAGTGTATGATATTAGGCTTACTCATACATAATTAAACGCAGAATGTGACTACATTCATGATATACAAATAGCATAAGGACATAGGGCATGTAGAGTTTGGAGCCCTCATCAGTGGCGACCTAAAGGCCTATTATTTAACTTTAGTTGCCAACTGGACTGGGTGCCTATCATCAAAAACATAGATACATATTGAATTCCGATCGTCTAAGGATATGTTTGCACTTGAAGTGACGACACAGTTCGTAAATAGTTCAATACCCACTAAAGTAAATTTTGAAAGTTCAGTTTTTATCTATGTTTTTGATGATAGACACCCAGTCCAGTTGGCAACCAAATATACGTAATAGAGGGGCTGGTCTGGTGGGCAGCAAACGCTAGCCACCATCCTGGTGCTGCTCACATGTAACATCACTTCTCAGAACGTGGTGTAGTACATAGCTAGCTCACCAATAGCGTAGGCCATGTAGAGTGCAGGGCTATCATCAGTGGCGACCTGGTCTGGTGGGAAGCAAACGCCAGCCACCATCCTGGTGCTGCCTTCAACAGCATGTCCAAAGTAGTTGTCGAAGGACATCTCCACACAAAACGTGGCAGGATCGTGCCATTGCTCATTCCCTTCAGTGACTTCGTGAAGTGTGCCATTCTGAAACAAAAGTTTGGAATTTACAAATATGTAAGCTAAAAACAAACATAGAAATTGATATTGACGATGTCAATCCAGGAAGGGGTGTAAGTAAGAGTAGATTCAAAGTACAGACTGTGAAGTCATAGTCCATATATATTTTAATATACAATATACAAGGTGAATTTTTGATCATCGTCCAAATTCATACGGGTGGCTCGGTAAGTGATCAGTATCATGGATCAATAACAATTTTGGTGAAATTCGTAAAATGAAATTTCGGCTCCCCATAGTGATTCACTCCGGAGTGGAACTGAATTTCTATGGGAAGCCGAAATTTCATTTTACGAATTTCACAAAAATTGTTACTGATCCAAGATACTGATCACTTATTAAGCCTCCAGTATGAATTTGGACGATGATCAAAAAGTCACCTTGTATATATACATATATTTATTTATTTATTTTATTTGTTTATTTATGTACAAAACCAACAGCGATATATAATAAGGATAAAACAAATAACATATAACTTAATAATATATAATAATATACCTTACATATATACAAAGCAGCGCGGGTATGTCGCCCTTGGCGAGGGCTACATATTTGCACCGTTCAGAGTTGAAACTGGCTGGGACCATAGGGCCCAAGTGCGCGACGACTGTTTCAAGAACTGTCGTCGCGTCTGGTCGACGCCTCTGGTGATCCAAGAGCCGGGGCTTACATCGGCCAGAGAATTAGTCTATCGATTTAATGAGGTAACGCTGCCAGTCTCTTGGGTACTCTCCCCAGCGGCAACGATCTAAATAAATTTTTTCATAGTCTTAGGTGTTAATGAATAAATATAGTAAGTATTAAAAAAAATATATATATATATTTTGTAATATATATTTTTTTATAGTAAGTATTTCATTACCATATTATTGCTATTTTAATTTTTAGTTTGTATCCATCTCTTTGTGCACGTGTATGATTACCCGATGTAAAAACAAAATACTTTTTGTTATTTCCTCTTGGTTTTGCTGGAAGAAATCTCTTCTTAGGGATAAGCACGCCAATGTGCATATTGTTTCAAATAAAATATTATATGTATCCATGTTTCTATGTGTGTGTACAATAAAGAATTGTACTTGGAGCCACAGATAAAATAATACTTTGGAGCTCATTATGGACCTGGACTGAACAAACAACACTGACTGACTGACACGACCTAACCTGACTCATAACAATATGATTATTTAACTAATGACTTAAACATACATTTATAATCAAATCCAAATTTACAGTTATAGTATACCCATCAAAAACATAAAATGTACAAAAATGTCAAGTCTCGCAATGCAATCTTTCCACCGTAAAAAGTTGTGAGATCTTATGTAAAGCCAAGTCTGTTATTTTAGTTTGTATGGAAGCACCTTTTCATTTTAGTTAGTATGGGAGCACCTATTTATTAGGGCCTGTTTCACCACTTCCAGATAAGTGCCTGATAGTTATATGTGACATATAACGCATACAAAATGTGTTCCATTTTTAAACTTATCTTCTGGATATCACTTATCTGGAAGTGGTGAAACAGGCCCTTATTTATCATTAATTGTTTCCTAATTAGTTACCTACCAACATTAGGTGACTGTATTAATATTAGTCATCTTTATTTGTGCTCTGCGATTGCCAAGTCACTATATTTTATTAGAGAAATAAAGATGACTAATATTGAATTACCATCCGCAAATAACATTTTTATATTTTTTGTTGCAATTTACACTTAACACTAACCGCATGTAAAATTTTAAGTTTGTAGGCCTGCTAGAACACCTTTAGACTTTTGATGTATCAGTCAGTCAGTGACAAAATAAGGGAACTTTGACTTGAGATATTTCGTAATCAAATATAGGTACAAACTTGTAATTTGGGGGTAGAAGTAGGTTCAGTAAGTACTCTTGGTAACTGAAATTTCAGACTTCTAGCTTTACCCACAATGAAGATACAGGGGGGTTGAAAGTGCCGTGAGTTGCTTCGAGAAAAGCTTCCGCGTTTTTTTGCGAGACTCGGCGGGGGCACTGCCGTGCCCCCAGATAACAAAATATTCAAGATCGGAGCACTCTGCATGATAACGCCACCTAGCGCCGGCTGACTAAATCCTCCCTTAAAAAAGTCTGGTTCATGATTTGAAATATAATTTTTATACTTTTTATATCATGTAATATTTTTCTATTCGCCTGATGAGGACCCCACTGAGAGGTTGAAACTAAAACTGTTTACTTAAGTAATTATATTTAGCTAAAGTACAGAGTACAAATAAGTAATAAAAGGCCCTTATATTATTTATTATATTATTATATTTATTTTGTAAAAAATATTTTTCAATGCAAGTGCTCGTAAAGGCCCACTTTTTATGCATCAATTCAAAACCGAACAGAAAGTCGATTATTTTGCCCTAGGGCTTTATTATTATTATTTTTTTATTTATTTACGAGAAGTTGGCTAACATGCAAACTCATATTATTTATATATAAATACAAACATAAACTCATACCAAAAATAAAAAAAAATTATAAATAATCTTATCCTACAAATTTTTATTTTTCATTTAGTTTTTGTTATTTAAAATGTGTATTTTTTAAGGTATTTTCATGTGTTTTTACAATGGGTCTTAGTAACCTCAATAAAGAACTATTTTTTATAATTTTTTTTATTTATTTAAATGCACTCAGTTAAATAATCTTGAGAAAAAAAATAAACGTTATTTGATCACAGCTTGCTAAAGTTTGAAAGTTTGTTAAAGTTTTTACTTGAGAAATGCTTAAGAAAATCGAACAAGAAAATGGAACATTTTGAAGCTTAAAACATAGATTTCCAAGTGCTTGTATTTCCTAAGCATGTTGATTATCTGAAATTTAAAGTTAAATCGGACTTGTAGGTTGTGAAAACAAGTTAGTTTTGTATAGTCGTGGAGTCTTGCGCTCTTCCCTTAACAAACGGCCCCATGTCCTTATTTTTAAACTTAAAAAAGAATAAAAAGAACTCAATGAGCTCTAGTGAATGACATCCAAGAAGAAAATATAATTTGCTTTCGGCTTCTTTTTTCATGTGTCCCCCTCCCCCACCCTGATAAATGATTTTATGGAATTTCTGAGTCAATATTCGGTTATGGGTCAACATTTTACACAAATGATCCAGATTTTAGTTCTGTAACTCATTCCGTTTACGAGCTAGAAACCCGTTACATATGGATGGACAGACAAACAGGCCAAACAGCAGAGATGATAATAATAGGGTGGGCCCCGTTTTGCTCTTTGGGTACGGAATAGAGAATGCAAAACTGGCCAAAATTAAAGCCTGGGCCCTTATTGTCAAACTTCAACATCTATCTAACGCTGTTGCTTTCACAAGAACGCGTGATTGGATAGAAATGATGTGCCACGTCATTTCTAGCCAATCACGTTATACCTTCAAAAGCAATGGCGATTATTGGCGATAGATGTTAAAGTAGGCAATTCGGCCCAGGTTTTGTTTTCGGGTTCCGTATCAAAATCCCGATTTTCGATGAAACTGATTTGAAAATAGTTTTTTTTAATTCTTTGTATAAATTGTATTTTTAAACTGCATGTGAAATTCAGGGCGCCTACGTCTTGCATATTTTCAATTCTTAAATAGAACGTAAGATTTTCTTATTAAGAAAATGTTTTACTTGCTGTACAATATTAATCAACAGTATCAAAGTGATCAACTGAACATGAACTAACAATAATTTACAAGTATCACGTAAGTACAGAAAATATTATAAAATACAAAACCAATCTTTCAACTTTCAATCAACATGTACGTACAAGGTGGCACAAAAGTAATTTCATAATTTGAATTGGCTGCCATTTTGTTATAAAAGAGCTCTATTTTCATAAAAAGTTCATTTGAAAGTGTAAAATTGATGAAATTAATTGAAAAAAATTATATCACTCAAATGGCCACCTCCCGAGTTGATGCGCTTCTTTTGCGGCATTTTGGATTGTTGCTCGCAAAACATCTGGCTCCAAATTGGCGATTTCTTCTTCAATGTTATCTTTCAAGACTTGCAAGATTCGTGGTTTGTTGTGATAAACGCAAAATTTTAAAAAGCCCTAAAGGAAGAAGTACGATGCTGTTAGATCTGGTGATCTGGACGGCCAGTTCAAATCTCCAAAACGGGAGATCAAATTTTGTGAAATAAGCATTAACAATAATTCCAGGTTCTTGAGGTTGAGATGGCTCGCCGGGCCCTCGCCCTCCCCAGCTGCCTCTACACACGCATATAGCTATATATATATGTATTGGCGCCTATACATACATACACATCCACATCCGTGCAGGTTCTAACCATGAAAGTCTAGACTCGGACTTGACTATTGAATTACTTTTCACATTGTGTCTGAACTGATACCATGTTATTGATATCGGATATATATTAATAGATTAAGTTAATATACTATTATTTACTTGATTCAAGATATCTAAGCCATAAAAGGAAAAGGTTAAGAAGAAGATAAACACAGGCATATGCTTTAAAGACTCTACTAATTTAATAAATCTTTTATCGTTGATCTCGAAATGGCCCAAAATGAATTTAATAAAGGGGAAAGACAACGACTACAAAAAACCCCTTTGGCCTTATTATCTATAGTTTATCTAGTACATAAGAATTACATTTTTAAGACAACTATACATTTATTTCTTTAAACGATTTCATGATTCAGATTCGAACTGAATTATTCTTTGTATAACAATATATGTATTAAACAAGCCTACTTGTTTACATCACCAGTGAGACAATATTTACGCTACCAACACACAACAATACATTTATATCTTTAAACGATTTCATGATTCAGAGTCGAACTGAATTATTCTTTGTATAACAATATATGTATTAAACAAGCCTACTTGTTTACATCACCAGTGAGACAATATTTACGCTACCAACACACAACCATACATTTATTTCTTTAAACGATTTCAAGATTCAGAGTCGAACTGAACTCTCTTTGTATAACAATATTACTTGTTTACAACACCAGTATAGAACATATCGCATAACTGGGACATGATCACTGTGTCTTTCTTTATAAATAAATAATCCGTCGGTTCGAACGACAGATTGGCACAGGTCTATTAAACTGAGCTCTCTCCCTTGTATAACAAATATGTATAAACAATCCTCACTTGTTTATATCATCAGAGACAATATGGACGTAAATATCTACTAACGAGTCGCCTCTGTCAGCTTTGTCTCAAAAGAATTTTTAGAGCAATAAAGAACACATAAATAATTTGTCAGAGCATGCAATTTTTATGTTGCTTAAATGTCCGATTATATTAGACATGTATCGGTATCTCTGTACATTTCATTAAATGTTAAATAACATTGCGTTCTCTAACAAATACAAGGTTTATATCGGTAAATAATCAATATTGTGGAATATAGTTTCAACCCCTCGCTTTTAACTACTTTGCTCGAAAATGGAGCCAATATTCCATAGATAACGTTATGTTACCACTTAACTTGAATTTTAATAGTTAGAAAAATTCAATCACAATATCGATTTTTAACCGAAGGTTTTATGTATGTACTTAGCTTTATTTCGTGATCCCCGCGTCGATCTTATCACAACATTTACTAGCTTTAGCTTTAGCTTGTCAACAATTTTGATTTCAAATTTCACAATAAATAAAAATTAGACAAACAATTATATTTGTTTATCTCTTGGACAAATCAGTCTCCTCTCCTTTACGTGTCAAAACCTCGACTAACTCTCCCTCCTTTTCTCATTTTACAACAAAGCTTCCCAAATATATCTTAACAACTAATTAATCTACTTTCACTCTTATCACTGCACTTATAATGTCCAATTTCACTTAAACACAGATCCGCTATTATCGACTTCGACGCACGCCCATGCCTATGACGTCACGTTCTCTTGATTTGTGATTGGCTGGTCAAACGATGACGCAATCGTCACCATTTTTCGGACGCTTTCTCCCGATCCAGGACTTCCCACCAAACAGCTAGGCCTTCTCCAACTGTAGTCAGCACAAATCTAGGTTTCAAACCCAAACCCTTGCCTTTGCGCAATAATCCACCTCGATCTCTCCTTTGGCTGTAATTAGAAGATAAATTCCCAGTACAATATCATTTGTCCTCGAACAAATTTATCCTTAGAATTTGAGTTGTTAAAGCTCAAATTCACACAATAATCAAAGAACGTTGTCTACTACACTCCGCCTGCTTCCGTGATCCACATCTGTGTTGCATATCTCATTTAAACGCTGCCTATGCGTATGTGAACAAAAAATAATTATTGACAACTGACCCACCCGTAGTGCAGGCACTAATTTATGACTTCGTTCTTAGGAATAGCAAATTTATCCTTTAATTTTTTCTTTAAAATACTTATTTCGCTTTCGTGGTGCTTTATGAATGTGTGTGTGCAAAGAATTTGCATGCCATCACACGCCCCCTCCAAATAAGAGATGGTTTGAGAGTAGAAAACTCCAAAGTATTTCTAATTTTAATAAACCCTATCGATCAGAGCCACTCCGCTTGCGATAGCAAGTTAACCATTCATTATCTTTCTCAAAACAAAATTTAACCAAACTAACTTTCATTTCTGATCCCTTAGAATAAAATTCCGACTATCTCCCATTATTAGTTTTTACTGTATCGGCTTTGTGACCGTTCCGACGCCCGAACGCCTCTTTTTTCGAAAGTTTGGGTCCTACTTGCTTATCTGTCTAACATTTACACTTCTAATTCTAAGAAACATTTTTTGTTTGTTACAACTCTATTGTTATTTCCGAAAATACTCTGAAACAATGAGCGTAGGTAAGTTTTTTCTAAGTTTGTGAAACGTGTTAACAAAACCCAAAGCCCAACAAATGGCCCATTAACTTTACAATTTTTAAAATGCTTTACAATAATTCCGTCTTACAGTCAATCTTTATGACTCCCTTTGTAATTGCTGCTCATTTCTAAAGATCTGTTTTTCTCAAGCTTGCCGGTCTTGTTCGTTTAAATTACTTCCCACGTTTAGAATACAGACAAGCTACTTTATTCGTGTGCTAACCAATACGACAAACTATTTTAACCATAAAATTTTGTCTTTCCAGCCGGAAATCACTTCCGTGTTGACCAAAATTTTGTTTGTATTTGTATACTTATGACATAGTTGCTTTCTTCGAAATTAATTCAAACCTCTATATGTTTGTATTTATAACTATTCATTGCGTCTTTATTAGTTCAAATATATATATGTATTTGTATACTTATGTACCTACTTGATAATTAAAAGTCTTGTAACTATTTTGTCTCGATCTCTGGGTACTTGCGTAAAATACCCTCTCGACAAAGTCTCGCTATTATATCATATCCGAGTCTATTTTTAATTTTTGTACTAGATATGATCACTTTGAGAACGTAGGGCCTTCGTGCCACATAATGTTTAGAGAATGTTTCCTATAGTAATTCTCGTAAACCATACCTACTTTATTTATTTCATGATTTTTAGGATAACTTTGCTATTCCGGTCTGTGTTTCACATTTTGTTCCAAATCTCTGATAAATTCAAACGCTGTGATCACCGTAACTTCTCCGGTCCTTGTAAACCACAACTTTTGCACGTCTGATTCAAAATGCCTCATAATCGAGTTAATTAAACCTCGTTCATTAAACGGAATCGTTAACCAATTTAAAATCTCTACTTTACATGCAAAATATTCGTACGTTGATAGAGAGCCTTCTAAATTAAATGAGCCGCTCATTAAACTATTTTTGGCTGTTTCTTGGTGTCTTTCTGACCAATAAAAGCGACGAAAATCGACCTCAAAGTCCTTTATCGTCGACCAATTTTCACGATATATTTCCAAAATTTCACGAGCTGGACTAATTACGCACTCTGTGGCGATATCAAGCGCTTTTACTTGCGAGTTATTTGAATTTATATATTTTTTTAATCGTTCAAGGAACCGAATAGGTTGTACATTTCCTCTACCATTAAAAACCCGGTTTTTCTATAATCGTTTGCCTAATTCTGATATTCCCATCGCAATGGCAAGTTGTCGCTAAACCATCAACCTCCGATCTACCAACGCAATCATCCATAGTTATACCGTTCATCTGTGACTCAAATGACTCGACTTTCTTTAAAATATCTTTCATTCTACCGGCCAACAACTGATATCCGTCATCCGTGATCAGTTGTGCATTCGCGGTTGTATTTTCCGCATTAAGCGTAGATATCCTACGGACGCATTCTCTTGACCCATATCGATTTAATTTTACCGCTTTTCTAGTCCGTGATCTACTGTTTCGCTTTACTATGCGTCCTGTCATTTTTGAAAAATTTGTATTTACTTTTCTAAAATAGAATTTTTTTGTCGTACAAATTTACGCTGAAACTTTCTTTATTATTATTAGTGCACATGGGACACCCGATTATTGACATGTATTATTTATACTTAGATACCCACACTTCAACCAACGCTCTGCAAAATATTACAGGGAAACAGGCAACATATAATAGACAACATTTTCATAATAATTTCATCCCTGTAAAGTCACACATAAAATGTCTCAATATAACCTTTTAAATGTATACTTGTCTTTTTTTTATTTTAATTTCTGTGTTATTAAGAACACCTCTCCAATTTATTATCTCGGTTGGACAGTTTATTAATAAATATTTTATGTAAATCGTTTTCTGAACTCAGTAATTATATCATAGATTCTCAGTGATATTCTGAGCAATCAAAATTTCCGTGTTATAGTAGTCTATGTGTTACCCATAGCTAGAGCTTATATTTCTAAGTTTTCTCAACCCGATCTCGATAAATCAAGGAGCTTGCAGATCACGCCAGTATTCTCAACCCGATTAATAAAAAACCAAGGAGCTTAACGTGACCCAAGTTTATTCTCACCCAATTAATAAAAAACCAAGGAGCTTGCAGATCAACCAACTAATCTCACCCAATTCATAGGTATGAACCAAGGAGCTTAACGTGATCCAAGTTTATTCTCACCCGATTCAAAGAAAACCAAGGAGCTTGGAAGTCTGCTGAATGTCTGGTTTCTAGGTCTCCTTTTTTTTGTTTACGTAATTTTACGTATAATTTGTAAAATCGACTCTAGATCAGATCTGAGACGATAGCTGACTCATTTTTTTGTTTAGTCACAATTTAGCACTGTGTAAACAAGTTTTTCCCCCTTTGTATAGTATGATTTGAATGCATTCGATAAATTTATTACTGAGCGGCCGCTCTCGAGTTCAGCTTTTACTATTATGAGCCTTAAGAAACACAGATTTCAGCAGCATAAACATTAACTAGGGTAACGTTTCTTTTCTCAATTTATTGAATCAACTTCGCCTCAAATGGGCGTATTTTTGATATGGTCGTGACAGTGTCAACTAAACCATTCTTTATATTTACTATAACACTATAATTTTACTATTACAATATTATATAGCTTTGAGCTTAATGAGTACTTTCCAAACAGGAAGGCAATTTCAGTGTCAAGGTTTCTAGTATAGCCAGAAAGCTTTTTACTTTTTATAACACTGTAAAAAAAAATTAAAATAGCTAATAATTTTAATGTGAATGAAACGTCCAACACAAGATAACGATTGCCAAGTAATTAAATAGTTATGGCCGGATCAAAACCCATCAATCGTGTTTCTCTCTTCTCTCCCTTTTAGTTTTAGTATTTATTTGGTATGGCTGTCTTTCAGTTAAGTAAACAAGGTAATTATAATTATTTCCATATGAAATAATTATTCCACACAATGTGATATTATATAATTATGTGCATATAATTCAATACTGGACCCCCTACGTTGTGTATTTTTTTTATTTAGGTATTATCAAGTTCTTTCTTAGTTGCGTCTGCTTTTGCTAGACCGCAAATTCTAAGATCCTGGTCACGGCACCACGTGAGATGGCTCGCCGGGCCCTCGCCCTCCCCAGCTGCCTCTACACACGCATATAGCTATATATATATGTATTGGCGCCTATACATACATACACATCCACATCCGTGCAGGTTCTAACCATGAAAGTCTAGACTCGGACTTGACTATTGAATTACTTTTCACATTGTGTCTGAACTGATACCATGTTATTGATATCGGATATATATTAATAGATTAAGTTAATATACTATTATTTACTTGATTCAAGATATCTAAGCCATAAAAGGAAAAGGTTAAGAAGAAGATAAACACAGGCATATGCTTTAAAGACTCTACTAATTTAATAAATCTTTTATCGTTGATCTCGAAATGGCCCAAAATGAATTTAATAAAGGGGAAAGACAACGACTACAAAAAACCCCTTTGGCCTTATTATCTATAGTTTATCTAGTACATAAGAATTACATTTTTAAGACAACTATACATTTATTTCTTTAAACGATTTCATGATTCAGATTCGAACTGAATTATTCTTTGTATAACAATATATGTATTAAACAAGCCTACTTGTTTACATCACCAGTGAGACAATATTTACGCTACCAACACACAACAATACATTTATATCTTTAAACGATTTCATGATTCAGAGTCGAACTGAATTATTCTTTGTATAACAATATATGTATTAAACAAGCCTACTTGTTTACATCACCAGTGAGACAATATTTACGCTACCAACACACAACCATACATTTATTTCTTTAAACGATTTCAAGATTCAGAGTCGAACTGAACTCTCTTTGTATAACAATATTACTTGTTTACAACACCAGTATAGAACATATCGCATAACTGGGACATGATCACTGTGTCTTTCTTTATAAATAAATAATCCGTCGGTTCGAACGACAGATTGGCACAGGTCTATTAAACTGAGCTCTCTCCCTTGTATAACAAATATGTATAAACAATCCTCACTTGTTTATATCATCAGAGACAATATGGACGTAAATATCTACTAACGAGTCGCCTCTGTCAGCTTTGTCTCAAAAGAATTTTTAGAGCAATAAAGAACACATAAATAATTTGTCAGAGCATGCAATTTTTATGTTGCTTAAATGTCCGATTATATTAGACATGTATCGGTATCTCTGTACATTTCATTAAATGTTAAATAACATTGCGTTCTCTAACAAATACAAGGTTTATATCGGTAAATAATCAATATTGTGGAATATAGTTTCAACCCCTCGCTTTTAACTACTTTGCTCGAAAATGGAGCCAATATTCCATAGATAACGTTATGTTACCACTTAACTTGAATTTTAATAGTTAGAAAAATTCAATCACAATATCGATTTTTAACCGAAGGTTTTATGTATGTACTTAGCTTTATTTCGTGATCCCCGCGTCGATCTTATCACAACATTTACTAGCTTTAGCTTTAGCTTGTCAACAATTTTGATTTCAAATTTCACAATAAATAAAAATTAGACAAACAATTATATTTGTTTATCTCTTGGACAAATCAGTCTCCTCTCCTTTACGTGTCAAAACCTCGACTAACTCTCCCTCCTTTTCTCATTTTACAACAAAGCTTCCCAAATATATCTTAACAACTAATTAATCTACTTTCACTCTTATCACTGCACTTATAATGTCCAATTTCACTTAAACACAGATCCGCTATTATCGACTTCGACGCACGCCCATGCCTATGACGTCACGTTCTCTTGATTTGTGATTGGCTGGTCAAACGATGACGCAATCGTCACCATTTTTCGGACGCTTTCTCCCGATCCAGGACTTCCCACCAAACAGCTAGGCCTTCTCCAACTGTAGTCAGCACAAATCTAGGTTTCAAACCCAAACCCTTGCCTTTGCGCAATAATCCACCTCGATCTCTCCTTTGGCTGTAATTAGAAGATAAATTCCCAGTACAATATCATTTGTCCTCGAACAAATTTATCCTTAGAATTTGAGTTGTTAAAGCTCAAATTCACACAATAATCAAAGAACGTTGTCTACTACACTCCGCCTGCTTCCGTGATCCACATCTGTGTTGCATATCTCATTTAAACGCTGCCTATGCGTATGTGAACAAAAAATAATTATTGACAACTGACCCACCCGTAGTGCAGGCACTAATTTATGACTTCGTTCTTAGGAATAGCAAATTTATCCTTTAATTTTTTCTTTAAAATACTTATTTCGCTTTCGTGGTGCTTTATGAATGTGTGTGTGCAAAGAATTTGCATGCCATCACAAGGTGTGTATTGTGTATTGTGTATTCATGCTCCATGGCTTGTTGACAACTAATTCTCTATATATCTACATTATAAATGTC
The DNA here is from genome assembly GCA_934047225.1 of Ypsolopha sequella. Classification (NCBI taxonomy): domain Eukaryota; kingdom Metazoa; phylum Arthropoda; class Insecta; order Lepidoptera; family Ypsolophidae; genus Ypsolopha; species Ypsolopha sequella. Next base: position 21,059,236 of record OW203996.1, read on the forward strand.
AGAGCACAGTGACTTTTGACGCTATTTGCAAAAATGGCAGCCAATTCAAATTATGACATTACTTTTGCGCCACCTTGTATATTGTTGACCGAAGGTCTCAACTGAACATAAACTAATTAAAAATAACACTAAAAATATGTAATAATCTAGACAACTATAAAATTATCCATGTTATAAACTTTTTAATTATAATTATGGACTTATGAAAACTTATGGAAATGAAAAAAAAAACGTAAAACCGGAAACGTGAAAAAACAGGCTTTCGAATAATTAAAAAAAAAACCTAAAACCGGTTTTTCGGTTTTAGGTGAAACCAGTTTGCAGTACGGAACCCTAAAAACTGGTTGATATTTTTAAAAACAAAGATAGGGATTTCTCCATCTGCAATAACTCTAATTTAAATAGCTAAACATTTAATAATTTTATTATATTCTTCACCAACACCGTACCTGGGTATAATTAATTATCACTAATTAGTAATTAATTACACTAGTTTTCATTTCTTAGCAAGAAATGTTGCTCCCGTGCCTGGCGCTGCGAAATAATATGCATTTATGTGTGCGCTAGCTACAAATATTTATATGAAACTTTCAGTATTAAACACATTATGTTTATTATTATGTTTTGTATTTTTACGGTTCGTCAAAAACAGAAACTCTTATAGCAAAGTTTTGGTGTTCAAAAGGCAAACTTTGAGGACGTTACATTTTGATTGTGGGTGACGCCTTTTTGCAAGCAGATTCCAACTAAGTTGACGGATGCGTACAGGCCCGGCACTCCCAAAAAGATTCTGTCAGTCGTTTATCGTTCAGGCATACGTCCATCTCTGACGCACGCATAAAGAGTTTGATAGAGATGGATATACGTCCAACCGATATTCGACCGAATCTTGTCACTTCGGAGTACGCCTTTGTCACAGAAATCTTCGCCAGTATTCGTATTCCCGAAAACATCCGAATCATAAATTTTAAGAGGCCTAAACATTGCAGTAGCACTTTGAAACTTATTGTTATTACTCTTATTAGAGAGAAAATAGGAGTAAAAGTCATTTTAGAACCAGTGGAAACATTTGGAACCGGAAGCAATTCCTCTAAATATTTATAGTTTTATCATAATAATCATAAAGTTTCCTAAACTTGAATTATCAACGATTCTCAATTAGTGTTGGAATGTTTTCATTATATTCGATTTACGTAAACCTAGGTGTACTTTGAAACGTGTACAGACAGCAAAGGAGATAAGTAACGATAGATGAGATGTGAAATACTTGGTCAATACATAGTATGTATTATACATACACACATGCACTATTTATAATAGTAGTTTATGCTATAAGGGCGCAAAGGAATAAATTACGAGGACGATTTAAAACACGAGCGTAGCGAGTGTTTTAAAAGTAACTGAGTAATTTATTGCTTTTACGCCCGTGTATCATACTACGTTTTTCAATGCATAGTGTGAGGAAATGAAAACAAATATAATCTTGTGAACTTTAAATTATGACTGGCTCAAAAGGATTGTATCCAGAGCCGTTAAACAGTGGAAAAAAAGTATAACGTCTATGGTACACAGGAAAGGCTGCAGGTTAGCCAACCATTGTAAACAAATAAAAAAAAAATAATAATAAAGCCCTAGGGCAAAATAATCGACTTTTTGTTCGGTTTTGATGCATAAAAAGTGGGCCTTTACGAGCCCATGCATTGAAATAGTAGTTTATGCTACAAGGGCGCAAAGGAATAAATTACGAGGACGATTTAAAACACGAGCGTAGCGAGTGTTTTAAAAGTAACTGAGTAATTTATTGCTTTTACGCCCGTGTATCATACTACGTTTTTCAATGCATAGTGTGAGGAAATGAAAACAAATATAATCTTGTGAACTTTAAATTATATATGGCTCAAAAGGACTGTATCCAGAGCCGTTAAACAGTGGAAAAAAAAGTATAACATCTATGGTACACAGGAAAGGCTGCAGGTTAGCCAACCATTGCAAACAAATAAAAAAAAAAATAATAATAAAGCCCTAGGGCAAAATAATCGACTTTCTGTTCGGTTTTGATGCATAAAAAGTGGGCCTTTACGAGCACATGCATTGAAAAGTATTTTATATCATATATCGCTCACAGGCCCGTAGCCAGGGGTAGCCTGCCCTAGCCGCTAAGCCAGAGCTTGCTAAGGATTAAAAAATTTCGAGTTGAGGCGATATGCGAAAAAAATGCGGGTGTTTCTTTTCTGTGTATTTCATGAAATACACGGAAAATTATAATCAGTTTCTGGTATATGCATTTTGACTATATAATCTAGGGTTTTGAAATTGGAAAACATGTTTGGATAAATTTTCCTCGATAGAAATAATTGTTGAAATAAGGTCTTCAAACGCACTTTTTTACCATATACACATACAGAAGTCAAACATATTTTATGAGGTGTGTTTTAACAATAACAGAGATTTGATATTTGAAATTTTGCTAGCTATTTTAGTTCTTTTAATAAAAATATAAAACCAATTTTTTTTTCCTTTTGCCCTGAATCCGCCCCTCTCGCACTGCGCGATTTTTCTCTTGGAGTGACAATGAGAAAAATAAAATTCGCATAGCCTCTTAATAATTATAACGAAACTAAGTATTATTTATCAGCGGATCGATTCAGAGAACAAGAAATGGTTTTGTCCGGAAACGCGGCTCGGCCTTCGGCCTCGCCGAACGTACTATATTCGGGGGTCAAACCAGTCATAAAAATCCCTTCATCGCGGCTCGGCCTTACTCGCCAAAGACACTTTAGCAGAGGATCAATTCAGAGAACAAGAAATAGTTTCGTTCGAAGATGCGGCTCGGCGGCTTTCGGACTCGCCAAAGAGACTTTACCTGGGGATCAAATAAGTGCAACAAAAACACTCCAAACCAGAGTCAAATGAATACGTTGTATAAATGAAAGGTATGAATAATATTGACAGATTCTAAAGGACTACACAAAAACTCAATCCACACGGGCAAAGCCGCAGGCAAAAGCGGATAATTTCAGCTTTCAGCCTACCCTGATTTATTACAGTCATTACAGTCTTTCCTAAGAAACGCAGTGTTTGCGCTGAGCTTGGTTACTTATCTCCTTTGCTGTCTGTAGTCTATTATTTCGCCGCCATACGGATATCATCAGAGTGCTTGCTCGCCAGAAGTTAAGTATTTAGTTATTTATCTAAATACTACTGCAAATAACGCTTCAGTGTATTGTAATAATAAACAAAACATAGGTGTTTATTAGTAGATTCTGGCTTACTGTTTAGTTGTTGGCATTCCAACTAAAATTGGAATTCGCCATTTGTTGTTAAATAACTTTAAAGTTATTTTTTGCTTGAAACGTGAGTTTCGTGTTCAAAATAAAAACACCAAAAACTAAAACGAGAGTTTTGGTGCATGTTAGAAACAATAACAACGCACTGTAAGGTAGAAGGATTTTTATATTTCGAACCAATTGTAGGTATTGACGCTAATCTAAAGACTTGAATGGCGGGGAAAATAAAAAAAATAACAAAAAAGAAATGATACCGCCTATGTGGTCTAGTTATAGTCCAGTCAATCTAAGAATCGTCTATGGAATGCCCTCCCTCTCGCAATAATAAGACAAGCTCCATCCTTACAAGTTTTCAACTTTTACTTTGATCAAATTTTTTCTTTATTTTTATTTTTATTTCCACCTGTTCCTTTTAAATATTACACTGATTTATTTTTGTTTATATATTGAATGTATATATGTATAATTGTATCTATTTATTTCTGTACACCGCACCGCCTCTACACATTATTTTCTTTCTTTTAAGAGTTCTTCCATCCGAAGGTTGTCTGGAAGAGATCGCTTTTTAGTGATAAGACCGCCAATGGTACCCTACTTTTACTTATTAAATTGTCTATTTACTTTGTTTTTGGTGTGCAATAAAGAATATTGTATTGTATTGTATTGTATTGTATTAAATGTACACTGGGTGTAAATTGGGAATATATCATTTCAAAGCAGAGTGAATTGAATGCAGTGGAAATCCGGTCCTGTGTGTGGTTTAACATTGAATGATAGAGTGAAAAATGTCGACATACGGGATCGTTGCGGCCTGAAAGAATATCTAGGTAGCGACTAGAATAAAAAAACGAATGCTTCGGTGGTTTCGACACGTAGAGAGGATGAATGAAAGTAGAGTGACGAAAGAAATTAATAATATTGAAGAAGGGCAATGTCAAAAGTACCCGGAATAGAAAAGCTTGTATGACTAGATTGATGGATGTGGAAGAGGTGAAAGAGGTGCGTCGGGATCGTAGCAGATGGAAATGTGTAGTCTCTGCCTACCCCTCTGGGAGACAGGCGTGAGTATATGTATATGTTTGTATGTATCTGTTAACTAACTGAAAAATTATAGTTCATAAGAATCCATGTCAAATATTTTTTTAAATAGCGCCACGTTTGTTAGACCATGGCAATGTTAGTAAGTTCAGGAGAGAAAATATATATATAAAACGATATGTTCATCCGGGAGGGGGTGTCAATTATAAAAATACCATTTCGAAGTATTTTTACTGGTGTCGTATCTTTAAGGTGGCTTCGTCGTAATAATTAGCAACTCGATTCGTGGTGGTTGAAATTTCGAATAAAACAATATTAAATTAAAGTCCTTATTAGCTCGCACTGCAACATGGCTGTTACGTCAGTCGCTGTGGCTGACAAGTGCGAAAATAGTGTGTTTTTAATTTATTTTATCCAAAATAAAATTAATTTCCAAGAACTGAGAAAACCAAATCATTTTATATTATTTTGTCTAGAAGTTTACAAATTTTAATACTGTTTCGATAAAAACTGCAGCAGTTATGTTGTTACAAGTGAACAAAAAATCGAGAAATAACGTTAAATTTAGAATTTTCTTGCTTCACTTATGTATGTTATAATGAAATTGAGGAAAAGCCACATCACTATTTGTACCATGCAGATTAGTATGTATTTTTCTTCTGTTGAAAAATGCTATAGTTACCGTATAAAATGGTTACAAAGTTACTTAGTTCAAGGTCGTTGGCGTTGGTAGAAACCTTAATTCGACCTTAAATCTTTCATTTATTATTATTAGCGGTTCATGTAGGTAGTCAACAAGTAATCTGGAAGTCGCGGCTTCAGATCCCGTAGAGGCACATTATTGTTCGGTCATAAGCGCCATCCATGACCAAAATTAACCTCGATGTGTGTCAGTACTAATATCGACGGAAACGACATTGAAGATATTGAAATAACGTTCATATCAGCCTTCGATCAACAATTCGTAGATGTGTAGAAAAAACCTACATAAAAATAAACAGGGTTGGCTGAGCGCAACCGGAGCATTTTGTTTTTGCTGACTGTACAAAAAGCTCCAGGTTGCGCGGAGCCAACCTTGTCTATTTTGATGTATTTTTTTTTCTTTTATGTATAATTTAACATACTACGTTACTTAGAAAAATTTGGTTCTTACGATTGACCCTTTCGATCGGTATCATAAAAATACAAGTTTTTTTTACACATTTGTCCGGTTCGATTTCCGGTTCAGGCAGGTGATTTTTCAAAATCCCTGTAATGCAGTTTTTATTTACTTTAAAAGCAAAATAAAGGTCCCTTTATATACCCGTATATGTACCGACGAAACGTCTGAGCTTTGCGATGAAATTCTGGAAGTTTGGGCGATTAATAATCAGTAGAAAAATTATAATTTAGTATTAAGGTTACTTTCCCTCCAGGGGGCATTTGTTTGATTCACACTGTATTCTACACGCAAAATGTGCTAATGATATTATGGTAGCGTTAAAATTCAATAATTTTCCATAATCGTAAATTTAATTATATTCTCGGTTACGGAAATTCCAATTATTTAACGCTTCTATAAGCATATATCATTACACTAGCACATTTATTCGGTGCAACACAATTTAACTTATTTGACTTAATTTAAGCGTTCTGACCTTTTCTTTCTTTATCGAAAAGACAAAGACAGGACGCAGAAAATAAGGTTAAAATAAATAAGGACAAATAAGTTAAATCGTATTACACGGAATCGACCCCAATATTTATGTACAACTTTTTTAGTGGAGCCCTATTTTAGCGATTGGTTACGTCAGCCACATTTGGGCACACCAGCGAAGCCCATCACAATCTCACCAATAGCAGTCGCCGTAGCCGTGTCGGCTTGGAGACCATCATCATCATCATCATCATTTTAGCGATATTTATGATTTCGTTGGAAACTTGGTCCATGTAGGACCAATGGAAAGTTGGTCAACAAGTTGGTGTACAAGTGTGTATGTGTTTGAAAAATCTATTACTTCTGACTTTCTGACACCTTCTCGAGTACACATCCGATATATTTGTATAAATGATAGTACTCTTTTATTGTATGACACAATAAGACGACAACTATAGGTATGTGTGTGGTAGGCAAATAGTAAATTCGGCATTTCACAGACGGCGCGGCGGCGGCTTCGTCAGTTTCTAAACACTCGCTGTTTTGCAGTTTGCCCTTCTTCGATTAATTGAAAAATGCTCGCCATTTGTGAAATGACTTCGTCATATTCTCAATAGCCAAAATCGGAAGTCTTTCACCAAAAAGTGAAAAATAGGTGCGACAACGAGTGGAGCGATAAGGAGCGTTTTAGGTTTACATATATGTAAGATATTGGGAACCGAGCGAAACGGAGCGGAGCGAGGCGATCCTCAATAGTTCTAACAGAATTACTATATGCCGAGGCAAAATTAGAAAATGCCGAATTCTACTACGAAGATTCGTCAATAGCAAAATAGCGAGCGTTTACAAACTGACGACGCCAGCCGTTTGTAAAAATGTCGAATTTTACTATTTGCCTGCGACAGCTAAACAATATAATCTACAAAGGAAGCAACGGAAAAGATGACCGCAAGCCGCAATTTGTTCATTAACAACAAACAGCGGCGTCTTGTTCACTTGAATAAATATTTCAAGTTATTTCCAATATTGGTTTTCCAATAAATCTCTTTTTAACGACAACGACAATTTAGAGTTCCGTTAAATAAAAGATAACAAGTAGAGCTCAAAAATAAAATTCCTTCCTTTGTATTATATTGTTGGTTTGTTTGTTTGTTACGTTATAAATTTATAACTTTGCAACTGAATCGGGATGAATCTTTTGTAGCGGGACATTTTATGACACGCCCCCCTATTCTGTATCTTTGGTTTCCAACTGGACCGGGTGCCTATCATCAAAAACATGGATAAAAACTGAAATTTTGAAATTGCCTTTAGTGGGTATTGAACCATTTACGAACTGTGATGTCACTTCAAGTGCGAACATTTCCTTTGACATTCAGAATTCGATAGTATATCTATGTTTTTGATGATAGATACATAATAGGCCCGCTTTAAAAAAGAGTCTAGTATGACATATAAAAAATAAGCGGCGCTACAACTCTGGCCTCTCAATCTTGAGAGTTGAGACCCAGTTTCGATATCCGGTCGGGCATGTTCCAATAAGTTTTTCGGAATTTATATGCATAGTATTTGTATTACCTAGTAATACTTACCACTTACTGAACGTTGATGAAAAACATCGTGAAGAAACCTGCATGCCCTAAAAAGCGTGTATGTGCCCAAAGAACGGCGATTAGGCTCACCAGTCACCACCACACATCACGTTGAAATGCAATAATCGTCGATGAAATGCAGGTGTACCCAGTGTGGACTGTGACTTGCATTTCACCGTTCACACTCGGGAACACCTCTGACAGCCCCTCGTAGATTCATGTCGTGACGATAATATAAAAACCCATCAGCATTACCTGTTGGATATACAGCTCGTACTGAGGGTATGAAGAATCCACAAGGTACCGGTTACCATCGCATAAGTGATTATTATGCATGTAATAAAAATGCTCATGCGCCTCCAATGCCAGCACTTCTTTTCCTTTATATACTTTTGGACTGAAAGGATTCACTTCGCTGATTTCAGTGTCGTTACAGACCCTGCTACCGTTAAAGGCTTCGCCTTCAGAGCAACACTTCCATAGACAAATCCTTTTGATACACGGACAGCCATACACAACATTGTCTTCTTCCTCAAACCACTCAGCACTTGTATACTCTATACCTTGATGCACAATAGAGCCATTGTGAAGTCTATCTCCGCTGGTAATGTCTAAACTCTCTACTTTTTTACAAGGAGTGCACTTTATAGAGCTCACTAGGAAAATCATACAAAACAAAACTTGTGCCTGCGCTCTATCCATCTTCACAGCACTTAAAAATCACAAATTGTTAATAAGTTCCAAAAATCATTATTTATTTACCACACGCGAAAATGACTAATAAAAATTAAATCTGTCTATAACACCGCCGCGGGGTTTATCTTGGAGTGTTTTTATCACTAGTGAGGTAATTCGATGTATCATTTTAGTGATAAGAGATAAGAATTCACGCTTCGCGGGCAGTTTGGAGCGAGGTCTGAGCCACGTAGTGCTGCCTTCAGCTCGTCTTCCAGACTGCGTCGTCGTCGGCCATCGGTCTCGGTCGGGCGATTAGTCCAGGCGGCCCATTTGGCTTTTCTAGTCCCAGTGGCGTGCATAGAACTTTTTTCCGGAAAAACAATCAGAAGGTCAAGCTTGACAATAAAAAAAAATATGAAAAATTTTAAATAACACTGAAAAAAAAAGTTTGTATGAAAATGTTTTCCGGAATTTTCCGGAAAAAATTTATAAGCACGCCATTGAGTCCATATAGCGTTGCCATCTCTAAAAATCAATTAGCCGGACTTACCCGTTAAAAAAGCCAGACTTTTGGGTCCCAAGGGCGGACTCTAAGAAAAAAAAGATTTTCAACAAAAAATATCGAATAAAACACATTTTTAAAAGCCGAACTTTTGAGTCCCACCCAAGGCCGGACGCTAAGAAAAGGGATTTTTGAAAAATAAATCACTCATTTTTCAAGAAAATTTTAATTAGTACTTATCATCATTTAGATATTTTCTTTGAAGAAACCTGTTCCAGGAGACCAGAAGGCCTATTATGTATCTTTAGTTGCCATCGGAACTGGGTGTCTATCATCAAAAACATAGATAATACTATAGAATTCCATTTGGATATGTTCGCACTTGAAGTGACGACACAGTTCGTAAATAGTTCAATACCCACTAATGGCAATTTTGAAAGTTCCGTTTTTAGCTATGTTTTTGATGATAGGCACACAGTCCAGTTGGCAATTAAATATACAGAATAGAGGGGCAGGAGATCAATTTCCTTAATAATTTTCTCGGGTAGTAACACAGAATAAATTATGTAGGTAGTATGTGAACTTGCGTGTCTTGGCGAGACAGCGAGTCTCGTCTCGCTCGCTCTGAACGATAGATATTGGTACCGATTCGGTGAAGCACATTTTAACTTATTTGACAGGTCTAAACTAAATTTAAGCGTTCTGTCCTTCTCTTTTCGATAAAGAAAGAAAAAGACAGGACACTTAAAATAAGGTTAGTCCTGTCAAAATAAGTTAAGGCTCCAGTCCCATAAAAATCAGTATTCTTGCAGAATTATCAGAAAAGAAAGATTTTATTTTAGTTAGTAGGAAAGCAATAAATAAAATACATTTTACGTTAATTTATAGTGTGCAATTTGAAGATTTCAAAACTTATTTTTTCATTTACTTTAATGCTACTTTTAATAGGTTTTTTAGGCTTTAAACATACCTTAATTTATGTTCTACGCGTTGAGAGTCTCATTCATGCACACGTCACGTAAAAATTATGACAAAAACAAGAAATTTACTCAGGTAACATTTATTCCCATATCTTCAACAATAATCTTACCTGGTTACTTTTTTGGATAATACTTTAGTTTTCTTATTTCGAGTGCTTTAAGTAGTTGTTATTTTATGAATTCAACCACTGATAAAATATTTTTTTTCTACTAGAAAACTATCGTTTAGCGTAGTCAAATTTAAAACACGTAGAATAGAACTATTAATAAGTGAAATAACAAAAAACGGTATTTAAAAAAATATTTTAAGAACATTTATCAAATCGAAACTTATCGAGAGTTTAAAACACAAAACGCGTCGATATTTCCCTTAGTTTCGGTGGGACATCGCAGCGTTCAGACGTGTGTTGTTGTAGCTCGACGTCATTTTACCTCCCGCTCGCACGGTTGCTCCCTTTCCCTCGCGTAGATTCTTATGGAGAGGCGAACTGTATCATTAAAGTTGCTCTACTTGAATATTGCACTTATCATTGAATAAGTAAACAACTATGGATAAAATATTTTTTGAATATTTTAAGAAATCCCTGTTTCGATAAAATAAAGTCTAATCTACGTCCGTCCGTATTTCACAGCATCATAACTTTAGCACCGTAAAGATAAAGACATGAAATTTGGCACAAAAATAGCATTAATTTGCCTACATATTACTTGTAAAAAAAAATATGAAAAGTTTGAAATTGTTTAAAATATTTTCAAAACAAAAGTGAGAAAAATAAAAATATCCTAAAAATACAATATGAGTATCAAACTGTAGACACTAAAAAGGTGATTGCAAAAATATATACTTTTACTATATTTACTGGCACTGGTTTTGTGTAATCTTAAAAAAAACAACAATAATGTGTATGTCCGAAACTGGTAGACCGAAAAATATGAAAAAAATGTCCATTATAGATCATAACTGACCAATAACCGGGAAAACTAAAGTGATATAAAAATATAAAAAAAGTATATTAAATAAAAAAAAAATATTTATAAAAATACAATATGGGTATCACATTGTAGGTATTAAAAAGCTTATTGTAATAATATATAGTTTGGCTATATTTAATTGCATCTATTTCGAGAAATCCTTGAAAATCTATAAAAAATGTATGTCCCCCCTCTTATCTCCAAAACTGGTGGACCGAAAAATATGAAAAAAAATCATGGTAATATGCGTTTACGTAAGAATTACAGAAAAAATAAAGAGGTTGAGAAATTCACGAAAAAAAAATGATAAAACTAAATTTATCATCCACAATACGGAACCCTAGGTTCTGACTAGAGTCTGACTCGCACTTGGCCGGTTTTTTTTCAAGATGTTTGCGGTAGGCCGTTTTTTTGGGCGGTTTTAATTTAGTTTTCGGAGCTTTTATTACTACCCTTAATTTTTACCATAACTATCCGGTTATCCGGATAATACATTATCCGTTATCCGGATAGTAAAAATCTGCGAATAATTGCATGCCCTAATTCGCTTAGATTAAGTTATGTTAATGTGTGTTAATTCGAAAACCCGTAAAGCCATATTTTAGAAGTTGTGGTCTAAAAAACCCACGGGGATGGCGTGACACAAATTTTGTACCACCACCGTTGTCGCCACTTTTTGGAATAACTAAAGCCGAAGCTACATCCTTTTTATTACTTTACTTACTTTTATTTAAAATATCTTAAAAAGCTATCGAAGTCACTAAAACCGACAGTCGAGATAACAACGTGCTAGACAATAATGCATCAAAACAAAAGATCGTACGCAGCTGCGGTTCTTATCATTAAAACATCACATTTCTAAAACTAAATTTTTTACCTTTTTTATTGCACCTTGGTCATAATCATGGATACACAAACTGACAGACACTTAATTACCGTAAGAGTTTCTATTTTTGATATTATATTACTTAAAGAACTGATTGTAATATGTGTGTGAGTACCTATTAGGAATACATCATTTTAAATGTTTTCATTGTTACGATTTGATTATTAATTTTCTACATTTCCAAATTTTATAAAGGTATTTTTTTTGTCAGGCATTAGTTAAATGAAAATCTTGATGAATAAAGAAATTTTCGGGCATAACTACACGCTTTTTAGGGCATGCAGGTTTCCTTAGAGCGATAGGGCTCATCACGTTGAGACGTAATAATTGTCAGAGAAACGCGGGTGTACTTATAGGTACACGTATGGGTGGACTTATGACTTGCATCTCACAGTTCACACTCGGAACACCTCTTGACACCCCTTCGGTAAAAATCTGCAAATAATTGCATGACCTGTAAAATGTATTGTGTCATAATACTAATCACTCTTACTGCTACCAATAAGCCATTTATTCCAGGTAGATTTACTTTTGTTTATTTTGCTTTTGCAAATTCATTTTGTTTGTTCCGATAAACAAACCAAACTTTGTAAATTACCGTTACTTGAATAATTAAAAATCTTCACATGTCAAATTTTAAGTAATCGTACACTCATTTAACGAAGTAGAGCAACATTCAGGTGCGGTCTCTAACATCTTAATGCAGCGGGGGGAGCGCCACTTCTAAAGTCTCAGGTAAGATGAAAGCGAAATGTTGCAAAGAGAGTCTGGGGCCTTAAGACGTGTTATGCCGAATACCATAAAAAGACTAACAAAAGCCGGACGAGCCAGACGCAGTCAAATTTGGCCGGACGAGAGGTCAAAAAGCCTAACACTGGCCGGCTTTATCCGGACTGATGGCAATGCTAAGTCCGTATCTGTTGGCTTTTGTTTGGGGTCTGTCTAATATCTTGACTGATTGGAGTGCATTGTTTGTACATAGGCTGCGTTGTCGTTTACCTTATCTATGTTTGTACATAGGCTGCGTCGTCGTTTACCTTATCTGTGCCTAAACATACTTAAAAAGAGCACTGACCGGATAATAATGTGAAGTGCATATTAATTTTATTTGCATTGTAATTTATGTCATCTTTTGTACGTTTATTTATCAATCTGTCAATGGATTAAGAAGATGGCATACTCTAGCAACTTTTTTTTTACCCGTCCAGCACAATAAGTCTAATGGCAAAGACTTTATTTGCTTTTCATAGAGGCGATTATATGTTGGCTCTTTGGCTTCTTTTTCTTAGACGCGTAATACTAGTGATCACGCAGTGAAACAACAAATTGGTGTGTTTTTAACTAATACTGAAATATTTTGTAGTGAAAAAAATATTGAATTTAGGTGATATACCTTCATATTTCTATTACCTATTTTATGAAAAAAAAATCAAGTCGATCTCTTAACCGCGTTCTTCAAGCGAACGTTTGAAAACCAAAAAAAGAGTGTGCAAAACATTTTTTTTTGACAAAAGTATAAATCTTAGTACATTGTTTATACGTAAGATCCCTAGAGAAAAGATTAATAAACCAAATGTATTTTTTTCAATACAAGGAGAGTCCGAATTTCTTCAAACGAATCCTAGATAGCCTGGAGTTGGTCATGCTCTAGGCTCAGGTACAGTCTTAAATGGGTAAAACTAAAACTTGATTTTTTTTTGTCTCATATACGACACAAGGCTGGTAATTCTGGCATACCTATGCGAAATATTATATGACTTTAAAGCCTGTAAATGAGCCTAACAACGCCAGATTTTCGAGGCTTCGTTAGAACAAATTAGGACTCTCCATAAATTGAAAAAATATATTTCATTGGTTAATTTTTTATCAAGGAACGTACTTATAAAAATTATTATGCTACCTATATACTTTTGTCTTAGGGAAATTATAGATCAACCCTCGTTTTTAGGGTTCCGTTGTACCTAAAAGGTACAAAAGGAAACTTTATGATGAGACTCCGTTGTCCGTTCATCCGTCCGTCCGTCTGTCCATCCGTTTGTCACAGCCTCATAAGTTATAACTTTAGCACCGTTAACGATAAAGACATGAAACTTGGCCCAAAAATAACATTAATTTTCCCACATATTACGGTGTAAAAAAAATATGAAAAATTTTAATTGTTCAAAATATTTCCAAAACAAACGTGAGAAAAATAAAAATATTATCCTAAAAATACAACATGGATATTAAATTGTAGATATTAAAACTTTTTGATCAAGATGTAGGATTTGTACAGTTAGGGCTTGTAGAGTTAGGCCTTGTAGCGTTAAGGGCTTGGCTCTATATGAGATCTGATAACTTTTTAAGCTTGTGTTTTGAGCTTGTGTCTTGGCGATAGTTTACATGAAATGTTTTTGATGGGATTTCATTTCTTTTTGTAAGATGCTCTACTTCTTTTATTTTTTCAGGCTGCATTTCTTGCGCCTGTGCTATAACTTTTTTATATCCCACTCCCTATCTTTGCTTCTTTTTCCTGTTGTTTTATTATTTGCAATAAGCGATAGATCAGGGTGGTACTTAGTTATTAAGCGATTATATTCATTTATGGCTGACTGTTCCAAAGTCAATATTAATAAGGTGAACCCCTATCAAACCAGTCACCCTCGAAAGTGCTACATAAGTATGCCCAGAAGAAAACGTCGATGACCCGATATCAATGAGAGTATTATTTAAACTTAGCCCTTGGCTTTTATGGATAGTGATGGCATACGCGATGCAGATCGTAAACTGCTCACGGTGTACGAATGCTCTATTAATTATTTCAAATTTTGTTTTTTCAGGCGCAAGTTCATGTTTAAGAGCGTTATTAAAAATAATTATAACTCTTATTGCCTTATTTTTATCTTTAGCTCAAGAATAAGACTCGGAATTATGATAGGTTTCTCCGTCCTCAGCACAAGAATACATTTGCAGTAGTATACCCGTTAATATTTATCTGCGCGCGCAATAACACGAGCAATTCTAGCTGTCAATTCACACGTACAAATAACCGGACCTTAGTTTTCGACGACGATGTCTAACTAACTAAACTTTACTTTCAATAATAGAACAGAAATCAGTCAGCTACCAGAGAGTACCTATCAAGAGTATAACTAATATTAGTAGCGATTTCAACATGTAGGGAAAAGTTATATCGTGCTGTAATCGACACGTAGTGCCTTCTACATTAGTCTGAAAGAATTAAAAACTTGTCTTTCCGCGCTTACCTACCTACCTGTTTGTTACTATGGCCTCTAACACGGCAAATAATAAAATTAAAATTTCTAGGACTTGGAAGTTGGGTATATATTTTTAATATTACAGAACCGGACTCCCCTTAAGTGGGGTTGGCGGGTGAACGTTACAGTTTTCTTAATTTTTTTTGTTGTTTGTGTGCTAATCCTAGCCTGCATACCAAATTTCAGCTTTCTAGGACTCCAGGAAGCTTGGAATTGAAATTTTTATTTAATACAGAACGAGACCCCCTTAAGAGGAGTTGGAGGGTGAAAGTTAGAGATTTCTTAACTTTCTTGTTGTTTGTGTACTAATCCTAGCCTTCATACCAAATTTCAGCTTTCTAGGACTCTAGGAAGTTTGGAACAGAAATTTTTATTTAATACAGAACCAGACCCCTCTTAAGAGGGGTTGGAGGGTGAAAGTTACAAATTTCTTAATTTTATTGTTTTTTGTGTGCTAATCCTAGCCTGCATACCAAACGTCAGCTTTCTAGGACTTCAAGAAGTTTGGAATTTAAATTTTTAATTAATACAGAACCAGACCCCCCTTAAGAGGGGTTGGAGGGTGAAAGTTACAAATTTCTTAATTTTCTTGTTGTTTGTGTGCTAGTCTTAGCCTGCATAATAAATTTCAGCTTTCTAGGACTTCAGGAAGTACCCTAGATTTTTGATGATCATCAGTGAGTGAGTGAGTGAGTGAGTGAGTGAGTGACAAAATCGACGTATTTTAGGTATTAATAACATTCAAAGTATAAAAGCTAGACAAATGAAACTTATCGTGTTTAATAAGACTGCTTCCTACATGTTACCTTGAGAATTTGGTATCTCTAGTATTATCTAGACCGAAGCTATGAGGGTTCGAAAATATGACGAAACGCTTCGAGAAAAGGTACGTAGTGCTCCGCTTCCTTTGGCTCGTCTTGGCGGGAGGCACTATCGTGCCCCCAGATCATTGCACTGACAGTGACATGACAAACAGTAATGCCAGATTGCGGGAACCCCCCCAAATTTGGGGGGTTTTTATAGCTATCGGGGGCAATTGGGGGGAGAAGATTCTTGGGGGAATTTTTGGGGGGATAAAAATTGGTTTTAGAGGGAAATTAGCAAATAACATGAACGCTTTAGAAATTTGTAAGTAAATGAGCCCGCAGAATGCAACATCTTACAATAGAATCTGATATTACAAAACCTTCATATTTCAAGACCGTCTGCAATTATGTCGATTAACTGCTATAAGAACATAATACTTTCAAACGACCTGGAAATCCACGCAATACACTGAAGAGTTCTGAGTTGAAGTTAATAATTAATAAAATGCAGTCTGTGATAGAACAGGGGCTCTACCGCGTAATTCTCATTTGTATCAACTTCAAGCAAATGCATGCGAATTTCAACGCGTGCAAAAGAGATGGCATGTTAGGCGGGCGTCGTCGCACGCACGTCAAATTTCAATCTCAAGTTGATGTTGATGAAAATAAGAATTACGCGGTAGACCCCCAGATGGACATGTTGGCAAATTGGTATTAGGACTTTTGTCATTGCCATTATCATTTTCAAAACCTGAATTTTGGGGGGATTCTTGGTTAGATAGGGGGAACGCGAGTTGGTCATCTGGCAACACTGATAAAAAATGACAAGCAAAGAAGCAAAGCAACCAACTTGAACCGAGTTGAACCAACACTTGTATTAATTGAATAAATAATTTGCATTTGCAACTTGAAAGATTTGTTTTCAAGACAAAATTAATTTGTCAACATAAAATGCATCAGTCCCTTTGAACTCCTCAACAAAGTCAGGACAGGTTTAAGCGATGAACAGTTAAGAAAAAGAAAGATTGGCCTGAGACAGCCACTAGCTAGACTCTGGAAACGTAAGTGAATAACCTGCCTATTTTTATTAATCTCCAATAGCAATAAATAATTAGATATTTTATAATCTCACTTATTCAAAGATTTGTTTTCTAATTTACAGCCACACCAAGACTGAAGAACTAGCCAGTTTCATTGCACTAAAAAGACGTTTTGTATTGGAAACTTCCAGCCAGAAACCAACAAAGAACTCAAATTTTAAAGAGGATTTGACTGTTAAGGCCTTTTCCGGCTTGTATTCAATATTATAGCACCTGCAGTGCAACATCTCGTTTAGTATCCATCAGGCTGCCTGGATAATGAGCCAGACTCTTGCCTATGAATTTTTTCTTACCATTGTAGTTATGGCGCAACATGATAAATAAAGAAATTGCCTTCAGGTTTGATATCAAAATGAAATGAAAATGATAAGGCCATGTATTTATAACTTGGATCAAAATTTTAACATATGGGAGCTGTTTAAAGTTGCTGAGGAAAATCTATAGTTTGCAGTTCGACCATTTACATAAAAGGATTATTGGGCTTGCCAAATGCTTCGAAATTTTTGAAATAATATTGTGTATTGTGGTAAAAAATAATTAAATAAATGTGCTCGTGTAAAATTTGTTTACTTTTATTTACTGTCCTCTCAATATTATAATAATCTATTAAATTAAAAGTTATAATATTGGCTGGCTAGTGCAGAATCAAAATGCTTATCATAAAACTGTATTGAATCAATTAAAATATTAATAACATACAATAATATTGGGTGTGTCTGTGTACGGGTTGCTAGAAGTTTTAATACAACATTCACTGTATTTAATCAACAAATTGTGTTTCATTCACATGTACTTTCCAATTTTTCACCTTTGATTTTCATACAAACTATGCATTTTTGCTGAAAAATTCTAAATTCGTAGCGGGATAAGTCCAGCACTAACTCTCCACGATTGTGAATGTAGTGCACTTCAGCCAGGGCAGCTCCTTGAAGTAGAGCCGAACGGTACAGTGAAGGGAAAGCTGAGCTTGTCACTATCCCTGTCTTTTGTATTGTATCTTCAGTTTGCAGAGCAGTGGAATAGGACTTAATGCTCCACTGTCTCTTCCTCTTGAAGGCACCATCTGCATGGTGGGCTATCAGTGCCACCTGTAATGAAAAGGTAATTGATTAGGTTACAGGGTCTGTCCAGTTATATCCCCTACCATCATTTATTCAACACATTATAACAGTTAACGTTTTACAAGGTAAGTATTGTATAACCTTACCTTACCTTATTATCATTCAGCAGTCTATTTGTTCTGATAACTTCCACCGCGTTAATGCCCCGTGTCATTCTCTTCATGTGGGATTCTAGTTTAACAAGTCTCTTGTTTTTACCTTGATTCCCCTTGTGTGCTTTGGTCCAGCATAGCTTCACCTTGCACCTGATTGACAGGTTTTTTCAGTTCTACATGGCAATCTGCTATGATTTTGTTGCCTAGCGCTGACAATGCAGCCGCACTCTCTGTAGACCGGTCTGTAGCTTTATTGGGACCTCCTCTATGTCACAGGACCTGCTTGTGTAGATTTTAGTCGCTGGCCTAGCTGCCAGGATTATACCTACTTGCCATGTCGTGTATTGGTTTGGTTGCCTTCTTTAGGTACCTACCATGTGTTCTTTACTTTCGCAGAAAAAGAAAAGCACTTTGGTAAGAAAAGTGACTGCCCGTTATCGAATATTATCGATTCCATACCTCCATTCCATTCCATTACAAGTAAGTAATTATAAGTGGCGCAACGCAAGATGTAAAAACCGTTAAATAAGTACCTTTTATTATTCTAAGAAACCGACCCGACTTTCTTTCTAAGAAGTTGCTATTTCGTATTTCAGGCTTTATCACCGGGTCCTAGGGTCGGTGATATATATACTTTTCGGGTTTTTTCTCCAAGAAATGTCAAACAATGTGTGTTTGAAATGTCAGCCAAAGTAGAAAAAAAAAAGAAATATCTCTCGAACTGTCAAAAAAAGAAAAGGTCTTTTTTATTTTGACACACAGCCGTCTTTATTTTGCACCAGCTAAAGAAGAACGCTGCCATCTTGGTTTACTTGTCAAAATGAAGAAATAGGTAACATAGAGTATTGATAGGTAACATCATTTTTTCTGGCTTTTTCTTCCTACCATGCTAGCTATGCTAAAGTAAAGTAATGCGGGAAATAAGAAAATATCTTGCCAGAAATTTCAAATTGTTCAAAATATTTTCTATAAGTAGGTACTTACAAAAGAGATTTTTTTTTATGTGAAAAAAATGTATTTTAAGTACATATAGGTCCTAACAGCGATTTAAAAAAAATGAACACAAATGAGAAATATAAAAAATTAAAATAATAAAAAAATACATATTTTAAAAATACAATATGGATATCAAATTGTAGGTATTAAAGAGTCGATTGAAAAAATATATAGGTTGGCAATATTTACTTGCATCTATTTCAAGAAATCCTTGAAAACCCACAAAAAATGTACGTCCCCCACTTATTTACAAAACTGGTGGACCGAAAAATGTGAAAAAAATCATGGTAATATGTGTTTACGTAAAGACTACAGGAAAATTCAAATTCACGAAAACAAAGTAACAAAATTGAATTTTCTGTTACCAAAACTATCGAACTACGGAACCCGCCGAGTGGCGCCGAGTACGGAAGTCTGTCCTGCCCTCAGAATAGTCCTGCCTGACTCACATTTGACCTTTTTTTTTTATAACTCTCGAATCTGTCAACGTATTTTAATGTCTTTGGTCTACGCTTTCGAACATGCTAGCCCTGCGTTCCGAAATAGAATTATTTCGCTAAAATCGATTACGAATGAATGAGGTGAATGGCTAATAATCCATGAGTGAAGCAAATACGTTCATTCATTCGTATGACTTTCGTGGCTCATGCGACGGAGGTGAGGCGATGTGAGCGTTGAACGGAATGGAATGTCAAAAATTGTTTTCGCTCCATTATTTCAGCAGTTCAGATCAGATAAACCATGGTATATGTTTTATTCGGTCATGAGAGAAACAAATGGAAAGTCGTGTGGAACTCTTCGTCGAAAAGGAAGAATATATATTTAATATATTTTTTTTGTCACTATCTGAGTCTACGTTGAAGAACAGTGCTACAAACTCTTCTTGTTCCATCACGAATCACGGCACTTTGACGAAATAAAATAAAATAATCGTATCGTATTCTGTGGTAAGAGGTTATGGTTAAGATGTATCTTTTTAAATGCGGTCCGAATCATAAGCTATCTTTCACATCGTTTGCTAGCTCACTAATTACGGACCAGTCATTGCTCAAACTTTAATTCATTCATAGCTTTTATCTATGTAATTCTATTTCGGACCGCACGGTAGATAAGTAACGAACCATAAATTCGTGAATTTTCTTAAATCCGTAGCCGGTTGAATCATCGTTTTGTCTTTTGTTGCTTGTCTATGGTTGGGGAAATCCTATTCACATAGCAAAAATATCTGTTATCTGCAGCGATATATGTATATGTTGGTTGATTATCTGTTTTTAAAGATAGTCCTTAGTTCTAACGCACAAGAGCTGTTTTCTTTTATGAAAAAAGAAAGCTGCAGTTTTAAGTTTTTTACGCTGACGTGTTTATCTGGCAATGTTGCCATAAAATTAGCTTTTCTACCTTTAAAGATGGAAACAAAATTCATTTGCTTCAGCTGGGAATCAAACCACCAAAAATGCAAAAATAATCGTCCTGTAGTTTTATGACATCTAACAACAGGGCCGATGATTAAAAAACAAATGTCCTCCAGAAACACCGTCTCTTAAATTAAAGAAAGACCATCAAATCTAGCTAACATAAATTTAATACCTCGCCTGACAGATCTATCAACGCCAAAGCCTCGGTTCTGAGCCAAAAGCAAATGAGAGAGCTTGTAAAGTGCTACAAGGATCTTATGGCGCGTGGATTGGTTGTGTCCAAAATCGGAACTAACGCCGCGTAAATAAAGATATTTAATATTTTTACCTTTCATGAGGTCATTTATTTCAAAAAGAGGTAAGTAATAGGTTGTAATCTTCTTGGTTTGGTATTTATACTTAACTTCAAAATTCAAATTCAAAATCGTATAAGAATTGACAGTGAGGAGACATGTACTCAATTTTGATAAACATCGATATTTAAAATAGCTCATGAAATCCAATACGTTTGCAAAATTTTTTGCACGCTTTCATTATTCACTTCAGTATTTCGTTTCAGCAATTAAACTGGTAAGTATCAATAATAGTATCGATATTAAGCACTTACACTGGTTTTGCTGGAAGAAATCTCTTCTTAGAGATAAGCACACCAATATGCAATTGTTAAAATGTAACTATTATATGTATCCCTGTTTCTGTATATGTGTACAATAAAGAATAAAGAATTACATTTCTTGCTTAAGAATTTTGATTCTCCTTTTTTTATTAGACATCATCATGGACATGGACAATTATCGACATCAACACAAGGTCGCACTAAGGTGATGTCAATCATAGAGAAAATTGCCAATGGCGGGCTGGAGGCCAAGTATTAACTTCCGGATGGCGGCAGCGCACGCATCGTCGCGCTTTCTCTAACAAAGTCGTTTATTTTTTTTTTCAATAATTTTCATCAAATAAACATTAATTTATTATGAATACTAACTAATAATAAATAATAAACGATTAAAACACGTATTAATCTGTAATAAGAAATCAAATAATACTTCGTGAAAAAAAAATTGTTTATGCAAAATTCTATTCAAGAGAGAACTTCCTGTCAAAACTTTTATTGTCAAGTAGGTACTAAATACGAAAAGCAATGGGAACCCACACGCAAAGCTAATCGCAGATGGCGCTAGCATAGGTTCGGCCGATAATATTTACTGTTCTGAGCTGTGAGTCCGGCTATGTCAAACTTTGTTGTTGTGTGTGTTCCGATTTTCCTACTGTTTTTCTCCAAAACCTCGCTTTTTTATTTCCTCTTATCATCTGTATTCCAATATGTTATATATTTGTTAGTGTTAATATTGTTATTAATTTTTAATATGGGGTTTTTTCGGGAATAAATTAACACCATCATTAAAGCAATCTGGTACGGGCACACAAAGGCATAATTCCAAGATATTTACCGAAAATCACAAAAAACTACGCAAAAACCATAACAATGTACTAAAATAATAGATTTTCATGGCTGGGTCGACGATGCGCCATCTACAGGGATAATTTGGCAGTGTGGATCCCCATTATTTTAGTTTTAGTGCTGTTAAACCTTGAATTTTTCCAAAGTAATTTAACTTCAGTTAAGAGCGGTTTCGCAGCCGGATTGTGAAAAACCCGCCTTTTTCTAATTAATTGAAACAGAATACTTAAATTCAAAATTCACTTAATAGTTATTCAACAAAACATTATTACTGTGTATAACCCGGAGATATAAAGAAAGGAATCTAAAATGGCACCCATCATCATCCCCTCTCACTCGCACACCTGTGTACCGCATGCAAAAAAAATAGTCTAGATTTGCCGCTCAAGCTTACTGACGCGTTTAGTTATTATTATTTTCTTGTTTATGGCTTCTGTGTGTGTGTGACTAACACGTTTAATTCTCAATGTCACGTCATAAACCAAAGCAGTGTATTAATGAAAAGTAATTTCGAGGGATTTGGTATCCTGTAAATCCTAGTGGTGATTGCTATTATCTACAACACGCGTTTAGTTTCCTAACACATTACTTGTTTCAATAGACTTTATAGATTTTTAGTGACGTCTGACAATTAAATAATTTTAAATGAAAATGCACACTATGTACCAAAACCAAACAAACATTTTTTTCAAGGTTTCTTATTGAAACTTTCATTACCCAAAGAGTACCAAATGGGACCCTATTACTAGGCCTCAGCCGTCTATCTGTCACGATATTATTCGAAAAAAAAGTACTAAAGAAACAAGTTTTCATGCTGACTGTATCATTGTGCAATAAAATTACAAGTACTTGCCGCCATCGTAGATTCCTTTCTTTAACGCTCCGGGTTATATATTGCCATCGCAGAGTTTCCATTGGATTCTGCAAACTAGAACTTTAAATAATTTGTTCAAAAAATGTTTTATTATTAGAATTTTTAATAATTAGAAAAAGGCGGGTATTTCACAATTTAGCTGCGAAACCGCTGTCACTTTGGACGATCAAAAGGACGATTTTGCAATGAAGAAAATTATGTTTGGAAAGCACTAAAACTAAAATTAAAGCCTTCAGAATTGGCTTTACTGTCTGAATAAGCACATTTAAAAATACGAGGTCATGGGGCAACCTGTTGGAACGAAGTTTCTTTCGCTACTGACGCGCACGCCGCACGTCTTTACTGCATTAATATACCTACGTAGACGTAAGCATAGTAAAACCAGAACAGTAGTTTAACTCACGCCCCGTACGAGACTTAAATACCTACTTTTGCAGGGTTGTCCCTTCTTTTAGTTTCGTATCATTGTTCGTAGCTAATAAAAAATCAATACTTAAAATGTTTTGAATCCGATTATGAAAAATGAGCTATCAATCGACGATGCAGTGAAACAGCCAAACATCATACCTACTACAAACAAACATACATTCATATCATACATAATAAACATATAGACACTATAACTCATAAAGAAATCTTACTTGCTTATCTTAATTATTGTAAGAAAAATGTTGGCTCCTGAACTTTACTTTAAAAACATGGGAATCGTCAAAGGGGGGAAGGGGGTAGCTGTCCCCCCCCTAGAGATTCGAAAAACTTTTGACATTTTAATAATAAAGTAGTCGAAAAATTCGCGAGGAACACAAGAAGATTATCTTAAAAACTTAAAATTAGTTTATTTTACCTACAATTTATGTCATCCTGCCCCCCCTGGCGATGCCTTTGCTTAAAAATCTTTGTTATTGTTACCTACATTAATCAGTTAAATTCATTAGAGTACATAATAAAATTTAAGTATCTAATCAAACATTGGCTCCTAGTCTAAAATTTAAAATCTTTGCGATTTCAACCATATCAGCTCCACGTTTAAAAATACTTTGAATAATTAACAAACATAGCACAGTTATGATCATAGGTACCTATGTTAAATGTGAACAAAGAAAATACGGTTTACATTTCACATTATTATTTATATATACCTTTCTTGTTGAGTAGGTATTGAGAAGAACGATAATTCTGGATTTGAGGAATTATTATTGAGGCATCCGAAGACAGTACAATAATGTTCGATTGCGTACTGTCGACATATTTGAATTGGTCGGTGACGCATGGCGCGCGGCGTGGCGGCTTGTTCGAGAGACTTGACTGAGCGCGACCGCGGCGTGACCCCGACTAGCACCGGCCTTGCATACCGAGATATTGCTGTTGTGTGCGTACTGTAGTTCGTGCGTACTAGCACGCACACATATTAGCCGCGCGATGTACCTTTGGTTGAAGATAAACTACTGTTCTGGTTTTACTATGACGTAAGCTTGTAAATACGCAAACACATACACTATAGCAAAAGTGTGGTGACGGTCGAAGTCTTGCACTTTTTTCGGCCTAGCACTCATTCGCAAAGCGTCTGGAGGAGTGTATCGTGCAATAAATATCTTCTCTTCAAAAAAAATTTGATGGTAGATTTGTTTTGGTAGAATAAGTGAGAAAGGAGTTGGCTGGCGGGCTGGGCCCCGCGCGCCCGCTGTCGCCGTCTGCACAGTATATATATATATAGCCTATAGGTATATACTATAGGTACGTTTGTCTTGCACGCACTGCACTGCACTGCACTTGCAACAAGGAAGCTAAGCTTTTGTGTGTGACGTGTTCAAACAAATCTACTGGCTGCTATAAATAGGAATACCTGCGCGTTTCAGCCATTAATTTCTTTTCGTTGTGATCCATCCACCTAAACAATTCCGGTAAGTGTTCCTTCTTGCATTTTGGGATTATTTTTTTGTAAATATAATCAATATAAACTTTTATTGGGTCGGATCAGACCCTACGAACGAACTAATTTTAGTGAACAGTACGCACAGACCACTGACTTCTAATAATCTGAGATGAGATTAGATTGGTTGATGATTATTGGGTGCGTTCTCGTGATCATGAAATGCATTATGATTTCAGAATTCTTATTTAGCGTGGTTTACGTGATACCTACCTCTTACCTTGCGTCCGGTCCCTTTGTTCGTTCGTCTATCCGTCCCGTCCGATTCGTGTTTTCCCGAATAAACTTCGCACGCTTAGAATATTCTAAGGCCGTACATATTCTTTTGTGGTTTGTTTTTAAAATAACAAAGATATAAATTTAAAAAAAACGTTCGTAGGTACCTATTTCATTCTTTCATCATGCTTTGATCTTAATATTTCGGCCGTTTGATACACGATTACAGGCAGCTTCCTGCATCCAAGAAAATCACAAATATATTATATTAGGTTTTGGACAATAACACTTACACTAAAATTAACTTTATAGGAATGTGATTTGAAATGGCCGTCATATTAAAAATGCATTCTTCTAATGTGGAGTGTTATTGTGGAGACAGTGCGATTTCCTACAGTTTTTGTTACAAACACAATGTAACTCGATAAAAATTATAATTTTGCATATACTATTGTTTTCTGATTTTATGACAGAGAGCCAAAATTTCTGAGATATCAGGAAAATTCCTGTCGTCTGGTAATGGTAACCCTATTATAGTTAGCTTATATGCACTCTTTTTGACAC
The DNA here is from genome assembly GCA_934047225.1 of Ypsolopha sequella. Classification (NCBI taxonomy): domain Eukaryota; kingdom Metazoa; phylum Arthropoda; class Insecta; order Lepidoptera; family Ypsolophidae; genus Ypsolopha; species Ypsolopha sequella. The sequence goes on from OW203996.1 coordinate 21,084,643, forward strand.
TTACCTTGTTTTCTTTCCCCGGTTCCAGAGAAATATGGGTCTCCTTTCCGCCATCCTTGTGAACGTGGTCGGAGGGGCCGCCATCTACGCGACCGGAGGCCTTCTGACGCCCCTGGTGGCACCCTTATTCGGGATATCATCCGGTGGTATCCTGGCCGGAAGCACGGCAGCTGCTGCCCAGGCTTACTACGGTAATCTCGCCGCGGGAAGTATCCTCTCCAAGCTGACTGCCGCGGCTATGGTCGCACCTACTCCGTGAGTATCCGTATATATACTATTTCATGTAGGTAGGTATACACAATCACATTATAAATTGCTATGAAGATAGAACCTTCTGGAATGGAACGATTTATGATACCTGTGCGTGCACCTGGCCTCGTAGCAGTGTTTAATAGCGCGCGACGCGACTTAGATGAATCACAGGCAGGGTTGGATTCAGACCCTCGGAAAATTATTGTCTATGGGAAATAAAAATATACTACTTGGCTAAAATTATACTACGTTTCGTTTTTCGTCGATTTTTGTTTTGAATTTAAATAAAATAGCCTATTTGTTAGGGAAAATTTCAAAAAATTTACTAAAATTATTCATAATTTAATAAAATTAAGGCAACTGGATCTCTATCTCAGCCAATTCGTCGATCGGAACTTCGTCCTTGGCATTGACTCTACGTAACATGTCGTCAGTCGGCATAAATTCGATGCAAATTCCCTATATTGTAGGGTAAATGTTAAAAAACACAATGTCTCAACCAATAATACAAGTCGGTCGGCCTGAAGATGAAATTATGGTATTTTTACGTAGTATAGTTCCATTACGATACTACATACTACATGTCATGAAAATATGGTACAAATAGTATAATTATACTACAAAATCCAACCCTGATCACAGGTGCGAGGAGAGTGACATACTGTTTAATCGCAAAAACATCGTGTCACGCTCCTCGCACCTGTGATTCAACTAAGTCGCGTCGCTGCCACGGGGCCTGAGCCCGTAGCATAGTGTTTAATTGCGCGCGACGCCATACGTCTCTAGAACCATACTTAGTAAAAGCTAGGTTTCATTTCGAATATGCTTGAATTTTCGACTAGAGACCAATATTTCAACTGCCTCAGTGCCTCAAGCTCCAAAAATCGCAAAGATATTGAAATGGTGTCAGGGGATCAATTATTATCGAGGATAATGCCCTCTATAATTATTTCCAGGTTTCATTTTAACCTTAGATTGACTGGACTAATGTACCCCGTGGGCGCGGCACAAAATATGTACTAAAGGCAAACTCCATCCAAAGAGTGAAAGACTCATACATGCATAGACGCGTACGTACCTACAGATCGCGTATTGTAAAAAGAATTCGTCTGAAGCATAGTAAAACCAGAAGTTAGGCAATGAACCTGCGCACAACACGATTATCGGTCTTTTTGGCGGTAAGGAGTAGGGCGCGACGGGGGAACCGAGGGAAATCCCTAAACATCTCCGCCGCACGGCCCCGCCCCCTAAGCTATTGGCTGTTTGTTTCCCGCACATTTCGCGATTGGCTCCTCAGTCAACGTTTGTTTGCTGTGCTGCGTTCAAGTGTCCATTTTGCTCTCAAAGTACAGTCGCACACAAAAGTATATTGATTTTGAACGTGATGGTTTTATACAGAAAAGAAAGAAAGATGATTTACGATGTATTCTGTTAATGAAGAAAGGCGATAGAAACACAAGTTTGACACAGTGCAATTATATTGTCAGTTTTAAATAACGTTTATAAAAACGTTGTATAACGAATAGACTGTTTCTAGACTGTAGTTTCCTACACATTATGTACCTACTCGTACTTACCTCGTTAGGTTGAATAATTATGCAATACCACCCGTCAGCTTGTAGTGACCGCAAGCACTTTTATGCGCGACTGTATACATGCGTAAACTCATCCCCGGCTAGCTTCAGACGTATTCTTTTTACAATACGCGAGCTGTATGATGATCTCGGCAGAATTTCGTATTGGCATTCGACCAACTTCGACCGAGATCGTCGTACGTACGCGTCTATGTGTGCGTGCGCCTGTTTTCGCTAGTTATGCGGAGTGAACTTTCTGTAAGTGGTTATTTTGTGGGCGCGGAAAGCACGAAGTTGACAAGCTGTAGAGAGGCGTCTTTTCAAACTGAAGATTTACGTAGACGGAACCTGGGTACGGTACGACGTATAACCGAAACCCTCCATTTTTTGTTTCAGTTAATGGGTGCCACCAACAGCTTCGACTTCAAGCAGCTATACTCTATGTAAAACCATGTAAAACTTTAAAATTAGACACATAAATGTGTTTCTGTGAAAGTTACTTTGATTGACATAGCCAATTACATATCGACACTCGTTAGTCGAAAAATATTTGTTTCAATAACTATTATTGCGAAATTCTCAACACAAATGTTTGGTCCCCGTGCAAAGGGCCTCGAGTTTGGATTTTAGCGAGTAAGACACGTTAACAATTTTTTGGTTCCAAAATTGTTTTTTCTGTCATGAACTTATTTATACACGGATATAACAGAGTCGTCATTATGAATTTGGCTAAAAAATATAAAACTAAGTCTTTGTTTCTTCATTATGTATTATTCAGTATTATAAATTGTCAAAGCTGCCTTAAAATTATATATTTGTAATAAAAAACTCGTTTTATTTCTAAATTAAATCGTTCTTTTTCTTGTTCCAAGTCTAGTGGTTTAGAAATCCAAAGCTTTAAAGGCTATGCGAATCTTATTATTGTAACTGTCACTCCAAGCGAAAATACGCGCACGTAGTGCGAGAGGGGTGGATGCCTGGATGCAGGGTGAAAAGGAAAAAAGTTATTAAAAAAAAAACAAATAGCTAGCAAAATTTCCAAAATCAAAAATCTAGATATTGTTGAAACTCATCTAATAAAATTATGCTTGAGATTTGTATTCGTCAATTGCGACGACGACGCAAATTGCAAAACAGCGAGCGTTTGCAGATGCAGTTTGTAAACTGACGAATTTTACCATTTGCCAACGACATGTAGACCAATTGGGATTATGATTCTTAAAATAGTATAGCAAATTATTAGTGCCGATAAATTAAGAATTTATGGTCTACATAAAGAGAGAAAACTACACTAGAGTTTTTTTGTATCTCCTGTACCGTTTATTGCCATATCAGCGACGATATGCCCAAAATCCTATAAATAAGTGTTTCTTCCTTCATAAGGAATGTTCCGTAGAATAGGTAAAAACAAAAGAAATGATACTTTTAGTTATTAATTTTGAAGCAAGTTTATTTAACGTCTATACCATCGCCTATGATAAAAGTATAACCACTACGTGGTCTATATGTTGCAGTTTATGCCCGGTGGATGGATTAAGCTAACATTATCCAAAGGGTTTTGATACAATTCGAAATTCGCCATAAAATTATCACACTTCGGACTATGGTGTCGATTAGAACTAAACTTAATTTAAGCGTTCTGTCCTTGTATTTTCGATAAAGAAAGAAAAAAACAGGAAGCTTTAGATAAAGTCGGTCCTGTCAAATAAGGTAAGTCGTGTTACGCCGAATCGACACAATTATCTCCTATTATTGGATAATCAAAACATTATCCATACACAATTGGTTTCCCTAGCGTTGCGGTGCCTGACGCCGCTTTACAAAGTGCGTGCCGCGGAGTGCCGTCTCATCAAAGAACGACGCCTCCATATCAGAGGCCGTTGCTGCCAAGATGGATATGGCATGTAATGATCACCAATTTCGTCTAGATAGTGTTAAGATTACCCAATAATAAGTGGATAATGTGCGAAGTGCGATTATTTTATGGCCAATTTCGAGCTTTATCCAAAGCTAGTGCTAGATTTATCTGGTCCTCTAAAAAGGCCGTTTTGGATGAATCATATTATGATTCCGTTCTAATGCCGCCCCTTTTGCACGCGTGAAAAAACTCTGACTCCATCCTACTTTCAAATCATTGTATAATTCACCCATGTTGGCCTTTTTAGATCCACTGAATAATGTAAGCTTTACCCATCCACCGAGCATTACTGTAACAGATACATTGAAGGTTAAGATTCAAAATAAAGATCAAAACATTAATTTGGGTTAAGCGTATTTTACTAATTTAATCATACAACAATCTCTAACTCTAAATTCGTACAAAATATATCAGACACGATCGTTAAAGAAACGCATGAAGTTTAACACCTTTTTGAATATTAATGAATTTCATTAGTTGACAGAATGCTGTTGGTTCAGCGCATAATAATGCCCTCGAAGGCTCATCAGATCTTCGTGCGAGCCCTGTTCCTTAACGCGACCGTTTTTAATGACGAAGATGACGTCAGCATCGCGCACCGTGCTCAGCCGGTGAGCGATGAGAAGGCAGGTGCGCCCTGCCATTGCTTTATCCAATGTTGCTTGCACCATCTGCATCCAAATATCGACAGAATCAGAAAATATTAGTGAAGTAGTACTATTTACTGGTTAGACTTCATATTAACCGCAGAGCGAGTAGTAAGAGATCTCAAAACTCTTTCTTCGGGAATAAATAATACCGTGAAACCTTACAACTTTGCGTTCGGCTGACAAGTGTGCGTGTAACAAAAACTTACTAGAACTGTCTCTAGTAAATTTTCTATGGATAATTTATTTATTTTATAAATGGAAGTGAAAACAAGATCGTTTTTGTGGTAGCACTGAGTACTTACTAATTTTGTTTCTCCCTTCACTCGGTTACCACCCAGACGCGTCCAAAGACGACCATGCAGGTGGTGCCAATAGATAGGGTGCTTTCCACTTAAAATCTTTTATTTCTGAGATTATGGGAATTAAGGACATGTATTTTTTTATAAATAATCCCTCATTTATCATAAACCAGCAAAATAACAAATAAGTGCCGAGAGAGGAGTAGTTATTTTTAAATTATTTGTGTTTGGTTACCAGTCTGAAAGTTTAAAAAGGCATGTAATTAAATCGATATCTGAGTATTCCCTTTTTTCAAACAAAATATTATAAAGTTACAACAAAAATACTGACTTGCACACTAATTATGCACACTAAATAAATCAAAGTAAATATACTGTTTAATGGTATTTGCAGAAATGTTTAACTGTTTGTATAACTATTATCAAAAAAGTATATCTAACAATTCCTTAGTTCAACAAACATATTAAAACGTTTTTAAGGAAAACCAAGATCTGATTTACTTGTGGAAACGTCGTTTATTTTAAAAGAAACTCAATTTAATCAGTCATCTTTATCTAATTTATGAACACAAAAAAATTATCAAGTGCTTACTAAACATGCACACTGAGTGGTAACTCAGAATAGAAACAATACCTACTTAGGTAGGAGTTTAAAACAATATTGAGGTACATAGTAATAATCATTATATCTTTATAAGTAGATACGTATTAAATTTCATTGAATGATTAGGGCTGGTCTTGCTTTGCTAGGACGTCCGCGTTTACGCTTGATGCCGATAGAAATATTTTTGGCCTCTACAGGTGGTGTGGCATATTTCAACCTGATTGCAAGTCCGATTATATGCTTACAAATATAGTGTTTGAGAAACCACGGGCAGTTACACTCTCCATTTTTCCAATCATCTTTATTTAAGGGCAATACAACCTTCCAATACGCAAAAGCTACTTGTTTGTATTCGTCAAAAGAACTCCACTCTTGTCCAAATTGAATGGTTCCGGCGATAGAACTAGAAATCAAGTAGGTTTTTTTTGTGGAATCCGTTTTCAATATCACCACTTTTCGGTCAGACTTCGCCCACTGGTAACCTTGAGTCCAATCTTTGAGCTCGATTGAAGGAGTGTTTGAAAATGATTCCAACTCATGCGTTTCTGACCATTCTTTCACCATATCTGAGACGATTACCAGAAATCTAGACAACGGAAAACGATCTCGCAGTGTGTGGCTATCCTTGATAGTTTTGTTAAAAGCTTCAAGCGCATTATTCGTAACAGGAGATCCTTTTGAACACCCAAGGTACCAGTTTGTGTTTTGACATACCCATTCTTTTTTAAAATAATTTATGAAATCTCTTTGCTCGGAGTATTTAATCAGGAATGCTTGTAATGCGGAGTTGAACATATCTGGAGATGTAGCAGAGTGTAACATATCAATATCTTGTAGTAAAATTTTCTGTATTTTTTTGTTGACAAATCTTTCCACATGAGTTTTGATATTTTTTTTGGCATGAGCCCAGCACATTCTTACAGTACCTTCAGTACCAAACACTTCTTTATATGCGTTTTGGATGCTTTTAGCGGCGTCGCAAATCAAGGCTTTTGGGTGTAAAGAGTGCGCATAGAGGGAGAAGGCGCTTTTTCGAACACCTTCGAACATCATATGAAAATCTTCCTTTCGTTCAGAAGTAGACACAGCCAGAGAAATAGGATGAAATCTTTTAGTTTTATCGGTAGTCCCGATTAGCAGTACAGGGAACCCCTGCCAAATAAGTTTGTATGTAGCATCTGCGTGAATATTAGTGGCTACTGTAGTTAACCTTAGCAGAGACTTTGTGGAAACAGCAAATCGAAAACTCGGTGTTTCGCTTTCGTAGACATAGTAACAAATGACATAGGGTTCGTGCTCATTATCAGGTACCTTCGAGTGTTCAAGTAACCATGCCTCAAGCTCTCCGAGGCTGATTGTAGGAGATCCGTAAACAGCTCGACGATGGTCTGCCAAATAATTATTCAATTGTTTCTTAGAGGGAACTGTGATACCTTGTATATTACGTAAACTGTTAAGTATAGCCTTAGGTTTCAAACGTAATGCAAACAGTTTATTTATCTCTTCTTTTGTTTCTTGGCTTATACCATAATTAGATTTCGAACCAATATTCTGGTGGTCGTGGTCGGCTTCTGTTCGATAAAGTAAAACTTCACTAGAGTCGCATTCAAAAAGCAAATAAATACTTGCAGAACACTGCGGTCCTCGACATCTAACTTGATTGCAACGATAAAACTTTTTCATGCCATCCTCCGTCTTATGCGAAACTGTGACGGACCACGTATTTTCATCTTTCAGAAAAGTCTCGGCTTCGTTAGCATTTGCAAATTTCTTCACGAATACATATTCTCTGCCTCTTAACCTTTTCTTTTTGGTAGAAGGTTCCTCGTCCACTTCAGATTCGTCTGAACAATAAATAGGAACATTTTCCTTGTCTTGCACACCACTACTGCTGCCGACTTCTAATATTATTGGGTTTAATTCCATATTAGTTAATTGTCCGTAGAAACAGCCACTAACTAAGTATTAAAACTTCAAGTTTCACTAATTTACCTACTTAATTTTCAATTAAACACGAGCGAAATCGCTCCGAGCAAATCCGACGTCATAGATAAACAATAACAAATGCATGCGCGCGCTGCCAACCCGCCGCCCGCGCACCGTTTGCTTACTTCACATCGCTCGGTCTCCCTCGAACTTACATTACACGCTAAAGAGCGAGCGCGAAGGAGCGAGCGCGGCGTTCGATCTACAGGCGCCAACATATTTTTCAGTAAAACAGAGAAAGAAAAAGCTAATAAAGTTAGGTTTAATGTATTTTAGTTGCACGATTAGTCAATGTGTAGAGCATTTTTTGATAATGGAAACTTACTTTATTGTGATTCACCTTTAGATATCAGTTTTAGAAATTCCGTAGTAAGATTGTACAATTTAGTGTGCAAGTTAGTATTTTTGATAAGCAATTCGTATTTTTGTTTTATAAATCATATAACCGATCTACGAACCACATTTTTGGTGTGAATTTGATAAAAAAGTTCATCTCGTTTTGAGTGATTTTTTGGATTTTTTTGTTGGACATGCTTAGTTAATCAATTGGTTTTATTGCACAGCATTCATTTTTCTGGTATGCATTCAGTTTATCAGTAGAGTTACCTAGTGTGCAGAAAAATTAAACAGATGTACGTTTAATAATATCCCGTTTAAAAATATCCTCCGTAACTCGGAGACCATTCATTTTTGACCCCTAGTTAATAGGGCTCAACTTGTTGGAAATGATCTTTAGTATAACTCCTTTCAAGGAATAGGTCGAATTTCCAAGCACCCTGTTAGTGCCTCAGGTTTTCGCACCGTGTCGGCGATAAACGTCTCGCAGTTCAGTTATTTTGGAAGTACACATTAACAACCGTTTGAAAAAGAGTTTATTTGCTGTTTTAATTTTCTAAGTTCCCTAGAATTCAAGAAATTGAGTGACAACACGTTGACAACTTTGCGCCATGAAAAAACGTTGCTAGGGTTGGCACTTTTCTCAAAAGGTTGTTTACCTACCCTATTCCATAAAAGTTAGGCTTAGGTACTTAGATGACAGGTAATCTTGTGTTTTATTCCCAAGTCAATGCTGCTTATATATCTTTTCTGAATTGTACAGTGTCCCTTTTTAAAAAAAATCGATCAAGTGCGAGTTGTCATCAGTGCAAGTGTCGTCATTTTGTTTTCGTTAATTTCTCAACCGCTATATTTTTCCTGTACCTTATCTTTACGTAAGCAGATATTACCTTGACTTTTTTCTCTTTTTTCGGTCCACCAGTTTTGAAAGGGGGGATGCAAGTAAATATAGCCAAGCTATATATTTTTATAATCAGTTCTTTAATTCCTAAAATTTGATACTATATAATATTTTTGTGAAAATTCTTATTTTATTTATTTATTACACTTAATGTACATTTACACAAAAACATGAAAAAAAAAACATTAAAAAAATTTACAGTGTACAAAGGCGGCACTTATTGCTAATAGCAATATCTTCCAGGCAACCTTTGGGTGAAAAAGAAAACAGAAAAAAATAAAGAGGAGCGTGTAAATGTCACGAAATCAAACTTAAGAGTAAACTACATAGACTTATTAATGGGGGATTCCTTACACTATAATAAACTAGTACATAAACATACACAAAAATATAACATAAATAATATAATAAATATACTTTTAAAAATACATACATTTACACATATATAATAATAAAAAAGATAACTGTGGATGAAATGTTAATCAAATGAATAAATGATAGATGAGTTAGGGGTGTAGTTCACTAAAGTAGTGAGCTTTTAGTTTAATTTTAAAGGTATTCAGAGTACGACAGTTTTGAACGGATACAGGTAGACGATTCCATAATCGAGCAGCGTGCACTGAAAAGAGTCAGAGTAAAAACCAGTTTTATGTGAAGGTATACATAAATTTTTCTGGTTGACAGGGCGTTGCAATCTGCCTCGATTAGAAAAGAAACTAAAACGTTCCCGTAGATAAATGGGTGAAGAAGCATTGTTAAGAACAGTAAAGAGAAGAGAAAGGACATGAGTATTTCTACGAAAACGAATCGGGAGCCATTTTAGTTGTGTGCGAAATTCAGAGACATGGTCATATTTGCGAAGGCCGAAGATGAAACGTATGCACAAGTTCTGAAGGCGCTCTAGCTTGTTTAAAAGGTCTTCAGTAAGGTCCAGGAAGCAAGAATCAGCATAATCAATTATTGGAAGAAGGAAGGATTGTGCTAACATAATTTTGGTTTGAATGGGCAGGAAGTTTTGCAAACGTCTGAGTGAGTGGAACGTTCCAAACATCTTCCTACTAAGAGATTCAATATGAGGAGCCCATGACAGAGTTTTGTCGAATATAACACCCAAATTTTTAATTGTGTCAGAGAACGGAATGACGGTGTTATCAAATATGATATTGTTTGTATCACTAATATTGACCTTAGCAAGCATTCTTGCACTCCCGATGACTATAGCTTGAGATTTACTAGGATTGACAAGTAGTCCAAAAGCCTTTGCCCACTCGGATATTATTAAAAGATCCCCGTTCATTGTATGAATGGCCTCGTTTAATGATTCAGCAGGCGTACCAGTATACATTTGCAAATCATCAGCGTAGAAGTGGTAGAGAGAAGATAGTTGTTTGGAGAGAATGTTTATAAAAATTGAAAATAACAGAGGAGATAAGACGCCACCTTGCGGAACGCCAGCTGTCAGAGGGCACCAATTTGAACTGGCATCACTGACCCTTATGCACTGTTGACGACCGCGAAGGTAAGATTCAAACCAGGAAATAACAGCTGGAGAAATGTTAAGAGTGCGTAACGCCCCTAGAAGAAGATCAAAGTCAACTGAGTTGAATGCATTACTAAAGTCCAGCAATGTAAGAATTGTGAGTTTTTGATTTTCCATATTGAAACGGATATTATCAGTGACTTTGATTAAGGCAGTTACTGTGCTATGACCTGGACGAAATCCAGACTGAAGTGGATTTAAAAGATTGTTACGGGAAAGAAACTCAGATAACTGATGGTGAACAATTTTTTCTAGGACTTTGGATAGGAAAGGGAGTATAGAAATATTCTTTTTATTTATATTAATTCTTTTTATTTATTTTTCTTTTTTTTGTATATTTTTCATTTGTGTTTAACTTTTTTTTTAATCACTATAGTTTTCCTGTAATTGGCCAGTTATGACGTATAACCAAATTTTTTTTAATTTTCTTCCAGTTTCAGTGTAATTTTATTTCTCTCTCTTGAATTGGAAATATTTTAAACAATTTCAAATTTTGTTTTACACCGTGTTATGTGGGCAAACTAATGCTATTTTTGTGCCAAGTCTTTATCTTTAACGGTGCTAATGTTATGAGGCTACATACGGACGGACAACGGTGGCTCACCATAAAAGTTCCTTTTGTACCTTTAAAGTACTACGAAACCCTAAAATAGCAGCGGGTTATGTCAGAGATACAACCTTAAATTATTTAAAGGGATGCTTTTTATTTGTCACCTCTTTACTCAATCAATGAGGAAGGGACACTGACATCCATGTAGTGGGAAGGAATATTGGCCATAGACAACAGTCACCTCTTTACTCAATCAATGAGGAAGGAACACTGACCTCCATGCAGTGGGAAGGAATATTGACCATAGATAACAGCATAATAGACAAAAAGCTTGCAAACTTCTTAAGTATAAACTGATAATGACGGCTATAGATATCTCAAGTCACCTCTTTGCTCAATCAAAGAGAAAGAAAATTAATGATGACCATAGATATCTTAATGATAATAATATGCCAGTGTGATGGTAGCGCAATCACTCACGACGACACATTTCAATTTGTTTTTTTATTCTTATCAAATAAGCATTAACTTACCTTGAATAATAACTAATAAAGTCAGTGTAGCGAAAGCTGAGAGAAACTTTACCTGACATGGGTATAGAAAAATTATGAAAAAAGAGGAATCGAAATAATCACAAAGCAATATTATTGTTATATTTTTTTAAAGTCAGACGCGTTTTTTTAGTAAACCGTTTACCTATAGGTACCGATTTATTTGTATTTTCTCTAAGCAACTTATGTTGTGGCAACCCTGGTTCACCAACTTGTATTGTTTTCAAACACACTATAGTGGGGTCAGAAACCTAAAAAAAACATAGGAACGCAGCTATTTTTTCTTAATTTCTTAGTGAATTTCAAGTTTGCGTATCCGTATGATACCACTTTATTGTCAAAGCTATACAGAACAATCTATCCAACCATTGAAGAAAATAAAAAGTGCGTGCAAAGTTGTAAGGTTTCACGGTATATTGTCAAAGTCACAGTTTACCGTTATTGCCAACAGAAATATACGACAATTTGACCTATGATGTGATGACTTTCCAAAACTGGCGGCACTATTCCCCTACAACCTGCGGGTTATTCCCAGGACTCCAAAATCCATTGTTCTCAAAAAAATTAAATTTCATACAGAGATTCCCATGACTCCAAAAATTAATTTGTAGAAAATATTCATTTCTCACCGGCTCGAAGAGCTATCATGTACAGCCACATTGTACATAAATAACAACTTCAAGTAGAAGCATATAAATATACTACAGTGCACTACGAAGCGTTTCTTTTGTTGTACTTAATGAGGAAAAACGTAATGAGGGCTCCAATTACGACAAGTAAACTGAAAATATATATAAAAGCGTAAATGGATAAATAATAAAAAAATTAGGTGATTTGATATACTCTATATTAAAATATTTATAAAAGAATCACAGCTAAACACAGTTTTTATTGTTCAGAAGGACATGTTTTATCACAGTTAATTATTACAATTTAAAAAATTAAACGCTTTTCAAAAATTTTAAACAGAACGCTATAAGCGTTTCACTGACATGGGTCTAGCTTTTAGTAAAAATATGTGTTCGTCCTGTTCTGCATATATGTACAGTTAATCTTTTGGAGCCGACGAGAATAAAATTATGATAATAATAAATATTAAATTGAATTTTTGAAGCCGTGGGAAGAAATTTTTGGAGCTCTGGGAATAACCCCAACCTGCACTTGATACCAACCCTGTGGTATACATGGTATTTGATGGTATAAGTAATCAAATCGGTCACACCTATAACTATTTTTATAACCTTAGGTGAAATTTGGAGTGAGTGCTGTTAGGATCAGCCTTGGAAGATCTTTTAAAAAAAAGGAAATAATCTTTTACACTATAAACTCTTTATTAAAAATTACCTTTAAAGTTAAATTTCAGTCGCTTAGCAAAAAGTGCATAACTTAACTTTGTTTTTCTTGTTTAGAAATTAAAAATTGAAAAACATTTTGGTATGTGGCAATTGACACAAAAAGTTTAGTGTGAGTGAGGTTTATAGAGCATGAGTTTGTAATTTAATGCATAATTAGTCATGATCTGGTCCAAACCAACTTAAAATGCTGTTTTTAAACCTCATTAATACTAAACTATTGGTGTTAACTGCAACATACCAAAATAATTTTCAATATTTAATTTCGAAACAAGTAATACAAAGTTAAGTTATGCACTTTGTGCTAAGCGACTGACGTTTAACCTTTAATAGTATAGGTAATAAAGCCGATTCTGAAGGCTTTAACTTTAGTTTTAGTGCTGTCAAGACTTAAACTTTTCCAAAGTAATTTAGCTTCTGTTCTTCACACTTATGAACTATTTTGCAAAGATGAAAATTTAGTTTTGACAGCACTAAAACTAAAGTTAAAGCCTTCAGAATCGGCTACAGTATCTGGATGGCGAACTGAATAGGCCGCGGAGCGGTCTAGGGGTTTTTGTATAATGATGTATTTAGCTGAATCTAATGGAAAATATTAGAAACAGCGGGTCTACCACGTAAATCTGATTTTCATCAACATCAACTTCAGATTGAAATTTGACGTGCGTGCGACGACGCCCGCCTAACATGCCATCTCTTTTGCACGCGCGTCAAAGGAAACGGTCAGAATCGGCCTTAACCGCGTACATGAAATAAATTTATACTATAATTTTTGTTAGATTTTTTCGTAGCTAGTTTCACTTTTATAATAACACGGACACATATATTAAAATAAATAAGTACATACTTAATGTTGCAGCCGGTCATGAGAGCGAACACCGAACGAAAGGAAGCGCGCGCCATCTACCAAGTAGTCCACAAACTACGCTTCCAGCGTGCGTGGTAAGAGTCATGCGTGACGCAATCGGCAGTCCCAGCTTTTTATTTCACGATTCATGCTTTTCTTCTGGATTTTGATAGAGATTACATTACAACTGACATTCGAGCATACTCTTTTAAATATATCAGAATTATCGTGAAACATTGTTACAACTATGAACGTTTCAAACGCGCTTAAGTTTATTTTCGCAATGCCATATGAAAATAACCTCAAAATAAAAACGATTTATCATGAAAAGTTATTAAAAGATGGTGTCCGTTATAAATGGATAGTCTATAAGTGTTATTTTGAATTTGTTCTTTATCATTGACCACAATATATTTGTGTACACTCTTAAGGCATTTTGCTTATGAAGAACTGGCCGTCTCCTTTCAATCTCAAGTTGATGTTGATGAAAATCAGAATTACGCGGTAGACCCGCTGGACGTATCTATAAATATGAATCCTATAACAGTACCTTCTCGTTCTCTGCGTCCAGCGCGCTGGTGGCCTCGTCCAGCAGTAGGATCTGAGGCTTCCGCAACAGAGCTCGGGCTATGGCCACACACTGCTTCTGTCCTCCAGACAACTGCGTTCCTTTTGGACCAATGTTCGTGTCGTAGCCCTATGGAATATTCATTTCTGGTTTAAAATGGGTCGGTGTTCCGAGATCGAGCAAAACAGAGTAACTTTTAAACAGAGTAAACCTTAGATGATAGTAAAAGTATTTCTAAACAGAAAAAATCCCACATGCAACTCTATAAGATGAATAATCATATAATTGAAAACAATTGCTGTAAATTTTTATAGTAACTTCAGAAAAAAAACAGGAATTTCCATAAAAACCCTCGAATAGCATTATCTTAGATTCAATAGATTTAATTAGAGACGTAACAATGATAAAACATATTTTAGAATCATAATAAAACATCAAACAACATTATAAAAAAAAACAGTTTTCAGATACGATTTACAGATTTCCCACACAACGCAAAAATGTTGCAAAAAAAACAAAATAACTGAGGTTTTCCATGCGCGGCTGTTGATTAGAGCGAGATAGACAGTTACAAAATAAAAGCGTTCGAGCAGGACTTGTTCCACGGAGCAGCGGGAGCTCGGTAGGATGCATGCCTGACTCTCAATCTCAAAATCCGAGTTCGAAACCTGCGAGTGGAGCATGGTGGAGCACCAATGTGCTTTTCGGAATATATGTGCATAGTAGTAATTGTGACATACCACTTGCTGATTGTGAAGGAAAAAACCTGCGTGCCGGCGATAAGAAGTGACCTATTACTCGTATTAGTCCAGTAAATGAAAGATTTGAAGTCGAATTAAAGATACACTAGTAAAATGACTTCCAAATAATATTAGTATTTTCATATTATGGACACTCCCACCCCTCCCGGAAGAACATAATAATACATGTATATTTTTTAAATTTCCAAAATAATTGGACACCTCATCTTACTAATTCTGTTGCTAGCCATGGTCTAATTAATGTGGCCCTCTAAAACAAAATACGAGTATTTGTCGGGAATTCTTTTGAATTTAAATTTTTCAATTATTTTACTGATATGTTCCCAATTTTCACCCAGTGTACAGTGCTCCCAAAGTTATAATGCGCATACAAATCTTCGGCAACCTTCGGCAAAGTTCGTATTTCCTTACACTTTCTATACAAGCAATAAGGTCACGTGGTACGTCCGGAGGCTCGGCTATAGATTTCTATGCTATTTCTAGATTTCAATTCGAATTTCTATATATATTATAACTTTGGGAGTACTGTACATTTAATTCAACCTACTCCATACAAAGATTCTTAGATTGACTGGATTAT
Source organism: Ypsolopha sequella (assembly GCA_934047225.1). Classification (NCBI taxonomy): domain Eukaryota; kingdom Metazoa; phylum Arthropoda; class Insecta; order Lepidoptera; family Ypsolophidae; genus Ypsolopha; species Ypsolopha sequella. Next base: position 21,099,912 of record OW203996.1, read on the forward strand.
ACAACGTGAAACAAAAAGGTGTAACCATATTTGAAGAGCTTATTCAGTCAATGGTATAGAACAGTATAGAACAACTTTTATACTATGGAACAAACCCTGTATCTCGAAAAAAAATACTGTTTCATAGAAAAATGCAATGCCGCTCGGCCGATGTGTATGGAAGGGCAGATTTTTTTTTGAGATTTCAGGTTTGTCTCCATCGTAAAAGTTGTTCTATAACATTGACTGAATAAGCTCTTCAAATGTGGTTACACCTTTCTGTTACACGTTGTATATGTCGAGACGTTAAACTGATCAGTGAAAAGAGGGTGTACGAATGTTGATCGCTTCAGTGACTGACAGTACACACTACACACTCGCCGTGCGGTCCGAAATAGAATTACATCGATAAAAGCTATGAATGAATTAAAGTGTGAGCGATGACTGGTCCGTAATTTGTGAGCTAGCAAACGATGTAAAAGATAGCTTATGATTCGGACCGCATTAAAAAAGATACATCTTAACCATAACCTCTTACCACAGAATCAATACGATTATTTTATTTTATTTCATCAAAGTGCCGTGATTCGTGATGGAACAAGAAGAGTTTGTAGCACTGTTCTTCAACTTAGACTCAGATAGCGACGAAAAAAAGAAAATGTATATAAATTCTTCCTTTTCGACGAGGAGTTCCACACGACTCGAATGAAACATATATGGTTTGTCTGATCTGAACTGCTGAAATAATGGAGCGAAAACAATTTTTAACATTCCATTCCGTTCAACGCTCACATCGCCTCACCTCCGTCGCATGAGCCACGAAAGTCATACGAATGAATGAACGCATTTGCTTCACTCATGGATTATTATCCATTCACCTCATTCATTCGTAATCGATTTTAGCGAAATAATTCTATTTCGGAACGCAGGGTCGGAAACATCACTGATACTCTTTCCTATGTCGTGACGCTATGCTATTGAAAATGATCATTTCTTCCGTTTCCATGTTTTTCTGCATCAGTTTACAGACTAACACAGGCATGAGGAAACTGTTTCCTTCGCCTGCCAATATTTACTATTGAAATATATGGCGGGCCAATTTGTTGCATTTTTGGCTACATTATTTACTGAAATAAAAATATTAGTGTGTATTTTCTGAAACACTAATTTATTGTGCAATATTACAAAATAACTATTGAAATAAGAAAGAAATTGCAAATTGCAATTAAATTAAACTTTCAAGTTAGCTGCGAAATTTCTAATAATACGAAAATTTTATTTTTTGTTTTATGGTCGCGGGCCGGAGATGACCCGCGGGTCGTAGTTTCCCCATCCCTGGTCTAACAAGTTAACAACCTGCTAGTCTAGTATAGCAAACCATATCGAGCTCGATAGCGCGTGATACAGTGCTCTCTCTCCCTCTGTTGATCTACCTCGAGAGTGATAGACATGTTGCATCGAGCGGTTAAAGCTCGATATATTCTGCTATGCTAAACCGCCCGGTAAAGGTTAACAATGGTATCGATTCGGCATAACACGTCTTAACTTATTTGACAGGACTAACCTTATTTTAAGCGTCCTGTCTTTTTCTTTCTTTATCGAAAATACAAGGACAGAACGCGTAAATTAAGTTTAGTCCTGTCAAATAAGTTAATATGTGCTTCACCGAATCGGTACCAATATATTGATTCTTAAAGATCGACCTACGTCAAGTACCATCAGATAGGCAGCCAGTCTTACCAAGGGTAAAGAAACGATGAAAAAGTGTATATTCGCTTGTTTGGCAGCTTCTATAATTTCTTCTTCGGTAGGCGATCGTGTGTTGTCACCATACGCAATGTTCTCTGCTATGGACCGGTCGAATAGCACCGGCTCTTGAGAGACCAGCCCCAGGGTGCGGCGCACGTCCGACACCAACAGCTGGTTTATGGGGATCGTGTCCAAAGTCTGCCAGGTGAAAGAAGATGTACCTTTATCACCATTTTATAGTCTCGATGTTTGCCTGTCTGAACCACTATTTTTCAAGTCCAAGCCCAAGCCTTTCTACCATAGACAAAATACCTTTGTATATGCTTTCTAACTATCATTGGCGGGTAGAAGCCCCCCCTCCCCTCCCAAAACACCCAGGAATTCCATACATTTGACTCGACTTTTCAATATAGGAGGTAGGTATATCGTGAAAATCGACACTTTTTGAAGTTATTCATCTGCTGTTTATAAGAAGTCTCAAGTTAAATAAATTAGTTTAACAATTTTGAGATCTATTTCTAGATATAGGACTGTCAGAAACGCGATTGGAGGAAATTCAGTCGATAGAAATAATTATTCAAATAGTCTAAATTTACACTTTATTTGATATTCTGACGAATTGGAATAGCATACAGACTTCAAAAATATTTATTTAGATTGCTTTTAACTATACCTAAACTACCGTTATGGAAAATTTCATAGTCATTTTAGTTAATTTTTTATTAATTTAAAACTTGACTTTTTTTCAATTTTCCCCGATTCCGTCCCTCTCGCACTGCGGGTCTTTCCGCCTGGAGTAACGGGGACCTTTGCACAGATGACATATCACCTTAAGGAGTAGATAGGTACGCCAAAAGTGTCTAATGGGTTAAGGGTCTGTATAATGTCAAATGCACAACTTTAAATGTACATTTCATATTGTGTAGTAAAAATAATATAGATAGTAGACTATACTTCTGATGGGCTATTAGCAGAAACACAATAGCTCGATAGAAAAAAATTACGAAGTTACCTCTAAATTTTATGTTTTTCAAGTATTAAAGGGCCTTCCTTAAATCAAAAAACCATGAAATTTGTATTAAAAATAAGTCCACTAACAACCTCGTCGTTCAGTCTTAGAATATTTTAATAATTTCATCTAGAAATCCTATTTCGTCTCTCGTGAGCGCATCTTCGTTAAAATAAATGGTATAGAGTTCAGTACTGATTGACGCAAAATGAGGTGCTCAATCTGACTTTATATGCACCCTTAAATAACCTAGAAACTTGTTTTTTTTTTGCTTTGTGATAAAAACCGGTACATATACCCTTATAGGCGTCAAGGTATTCTATTATTGTGCAATTTTTAGATAAATATAAGCATATTCTATTTTATAATCCTGGATCCACCCTTGCTACCTATACATATATGATGTCATGCATGATTGTTCTGAATACAACCTGTTTTCTTTTGAAAACTAGGTTATAGCGTTTTACCACTAGAAAATCATCCTTTTTAAGTAAGCCTCCCCTAACCATCTGTCTGTCCGACTGTCATAGGGGTCTACAGCTTCAGCCCATTAGGGCTGACAGCGAGTTGAAATTTTCATAGAATACGTGTTGCAAATAATAAAATTTTAAAAATTAAACACGTGTGTGGTCCCCATACAATAAACCCTGAAAAAGTAGAATATAAGATCAGATTGAGCACCTCATTTTGCATCAATCAGAACTGAACTCTATGACGTTCCCTTTTAGTTTAAAATAGCGCACTCTCAGCCGTGGCTGTTACAACCACCAAGAAACACGCGCTCGTAAATAACTACGTTTTTATTTAAGAGTATGACATAGCCAAAACAAAAACCAGTTCCGGGCGTGGCTTATTCTATTTTACGATAGCGCGCGGGGGGAAATTCGTCCCGGTCTCTAAGCTCGCGTCACCATAGCAAAAATACGAATAGAGTGGACGAGGCAGGGTCAAAAGTAATACGTATTTTATTTTATATAATTTATTAGTGTATTTCGATCATCGTGACACAGCATTGATCCTACTTGCTATCACGTCGGGACGTAAATTTATTATGGTCGGCTAAAAGTGGTTTTTTGAGTGTTTGATTTATCAGTTGACCCTCGGAACATTTCAGACACTCCTTTAGAGATACATAATAATATCGTGACGGTTAATTGTCACCATTACCCATTCTGTAAATATTTTTTGCCCGTTGAGCTGGTTTTACACTTGCGGGAAAATAAATTGGACCAAAAATTTCTTTACAAAAATTTTTTACTAAAGTTGTTATTACAAAAAGTGGAAACTAACAAATATTCTCAGAAGGAATGCACCACGTCACTATCTATCTCACTGTAGCCTATATCAATTATGCCTCTCTCATTCAACCACGTTTAACTGCGTTACTATCTCATTCCAACTCATTTTAAATAGCGTCACTATTTATCTCACTCTAACGCGTGTTAAATGGCATTTCTAATGAACGTCAAATATTTTTACTGCCCGCCACTCTTTCATTCTAAATTCTAATTATTTAAAAAAATACGCAGCTCCTTTGGTAGTAAAATAGCAATAACTTTTTTTTCAAAAGTAATACACAGAAATTGCCAGATCATTTGAAAAACAATATTTGATGAGCCGTTATTTAAGACAATTTGCAAAACTAACATAGGACATTTTTTTTCAGGGTGTGGTATCGAACTAACCTAATTACAAAAAATTGCTCATAAATTGGGTTTTTATTTTCTTCCTGATGTAACAGCATTTCAAGGTTTATTTTTGACTTTATCAATAGCATGACTATTCAGAGTTGCGCAACAAAAATTTTATTCTTAGAATTTAGAACTGGTTAGCTTTGACTCTCAAAAATCTATTCGAATTTATAAAAGTACCATCAACTCGAAGACTATCTACTTTTTGCTGAGGTCATAATTTGATATTCTGGTCAGTCATGAGCTGGCCTACCAGCCTTCCAAGGGAAAGCGTTGACTTTTGGGACACCTGTTTACCCTTGGGATAAATCGCCAAGTGTTTAAAATATAGAAATTTATTTGTATCATAGTTTGAAATGTTCAGGTCCCTTTACGCAAAATGAAAAAATAAAACTCTTTTACGATTAATTTGTTGTCCCTATGTTTGTCTGTTTGTCCGTTTGTCTAGGCAATTTTTCTGGGTAAAATCAATAAATGCTAATATTTACAGCCCTGTAAAATATACATATTATAACGTTTTTATGGCCTTTTGTTTAACTTTTTCATACAAATTTTCTCCTTATGAAAATATAGAGATCAACACTTGACATAATATTTTGCATTTGAAAGAAAGCGAAGAAAGGAACTGCAGAACAAATAATGTAAAAAATATAAAACCATATCTTTCTATTCTAAATGGATTAATAATTTACTGTTTGTTCAATGTGGCGATAGCTTTGTTTATTTTTTTTTCTTTGTTACAAAGATAACAAATATTTTCATACAAGGTTTTCCTTAAGGGCTATTTCTCCGAATTTGTAATAAAATATTAAGAAATAATTATAACGGTAAAGTACAACTTTTAGCTAAGACAATTTATTGTTAAAAGTTTGCTATATGCATAAACATATTTTAATGATATTATGGTATCTTCAAAATAATTGGGTTTTCCATAAGCGTGATATCAGATTATTTAAGAAATTTACGGCTGGTATCACGACGACGGATAAGCCAATTATTTTATTACTATTGTAATATAATTAAAAATATGTTAATGCATACAGCAGACTTTTAACTATAAGTTTTCTTAACTAAAAGTTGTATTTTTACTTATTGAAATTGTATTTCTCATCAAGAAGTGCAAGATGACAAGATATTCAAAATAAGTTAATTGAATTTGTGAAATGGTTTCAGGTCAAAACAGTTTTCCATGAAACGGTAATTGTTTATACTTAGCAAAGTGTGTAAACTTAGTCATCTTAACATGAACGACGCCTGTATTTCTTTTTTTTTTAATTCCAGTATAGATAAAAGTAAACAAACTTGTTAAACTTTGCGTAAAAACGAGGCAATATTGACGATTTTCTGACAGCTATTATGATGGTGTTTTATCAAATTTTGCTATTTGGGCTGTATAGAGACTTAGTTAGATGTCACTAAAATATACTCATGAAAAAAGATATGAAGAAAATAAGCTGTAGACTTCACATTCGGTTTATACCTATTGTATGAATTTTAAGAAAAATACAGGGGTAAAGGGACCTCTTAAGGAAAACCTTGTATTAAACTATTTGTTATCTTAGTAAAAAATAATTCAAGGAAAAAAATAAACAAAGCTATCGCCACATTGAACAGTAGATAATTAATCCCTTTAGAATAGAACAACATGGTTTTCATATTTTTTACATTATTTGTTCAACAATTCCTTTCTGTGTTGACTTTTAAATGCAAAATATTATCTCAAGTGTTCATCCCTACATTTTCACAGCTGTTTTTACAGCTCTATAGAGGGCCGTTAATATTGGTATTTATTAATTTTATCCAGAAAAAATTGTCTAGACAAACGGACAGACAGACAAACATAGGGATAACAAATTAATCCTAAAAGAGTTTCATTGTTTTCATTTTGCGTAACAGAACCTGAACATGTACCGACAGGATTATCTACGATCTAATAATTTTGCCATGCACTGTAAATATTTCAAAATAAATTTTTATAGTTTAAATGCTTGGCGATTTATCCCAAGTAAGTGTACCTATATAATTTGCAAAAAACTTCACTTATTGGACCTGAAATGGTGAGCCAATGTCATTGGTCATTGACCTTTGTTACAGATCTCAGTAAGTATAAGTAAATTAATTTGGGTTTCAATAACGATCACAAAATTATTCTTATAGAGTAACATATATTATTTTCCCGCATAAAAGTATGAATTCAATCCAAATTCATTCAGTTTTGTTGTTATGACTATGGCACGATGTAGCTAAATCACTCATACGCATATTTTAATGAGTTTTTAACGGCAGGAATATGATGCTCCTCGAAATATGACTTTATAAAATTAATTTCAATGTGTTTTGAAGTAGTTTTGGGAGATATTTATAGCTTGCAAAAAGGGCACAGGTTCCACGTCTTACGGGCGCCAACGCTAGGCGCAGACCACAGAGTACATTATTATATAGCAGACTGACAATATCTTGCTGCCGCTGACTGCATCAGTGGATTTACGTATTTTTGGAAAAAGGGGGTGCTTTTTTTGACCCGAATAACGTGGTATTTGGAAAATGAATAGATATCATTCACACTAATTTTATAAAAAAAAACCAACAAAATCGCGAAAGCGATACCTGAAACAAAATCGATAAGAAGTGTGCAATAGAGGGTTACAAAAAAATTCATTGACAGTACAAATATGAATCGATTAACGTGGTTTGTGGAAAATGAATACCTTAAAGTTCAACTAAAAACATGTATTTTTTTTATGGCTATACGTAACCTAATTATTGCAACAAAATCATCCGAAAGCTGACATTTTATTTCTGTTTGTATTTTCGTTCCCCTTAATAACTCGCCTTCTAGATGAAATTATTACAATATTCCAAAATGTTTAGACGGGGTTATTATTCACTTATTTTTAATACAAATTTCAAGGCTGTATAATTTAAAGAAGGCCTAAAACATGAAATTTAGAGGTAACTTCGGTATTTTTTTTCTACAAAGCTTTTGCGATATTTCTATAATGTTTAGATCAGCCTTATAGTCTACTACCTAGATTACTTTTACTATACCAATTGACTAAGTTACACGTTGTGAAATGGTCATTTGAAGTTGTGCATCTGACCTTATACGGACCCTTAAACGTTATTTGTTTCAGTTATATCTTAATGATACTCACATAACAACTTCATACAAGTTTTAAATTTGGTCAGATTGTTGTTTATACTCTAAAGTAATACAGCCAATAATAAAAAATAGGGTTCCGTACCAAGACTAAGAGGGTTCCGAATTGTTTGTCAGACTCTACCGTTTTAGCGCCTCGTTTTTATCGCCTAAATGTTTATTTATTTAGCAAAATGTTTTTAGGGCTTCATACAAATATTTTGTAGTGTTACGGAGCCCTTCGTGCACTAATCAGCGGGTCTACCGCGTAATTCTGATTTTCATCAACATCAACTTGAGATTGAAATTTGACGTGCGTGCGACGACGCCCGCCTAACATGCCATCTCTTTTGCACGCACGTCAAATTTCAATCTCAAGTTGATGTTGATGAAAATCAGAATTACGCGGTAGACCCGCAGACTCGCAATTGGTCGATTATTTATTTGATACTACAAGCAGCCATTGGAGGCCTTGGTATATACCATGAAAACCCTGCATGTACTCACGATTTGTCCTTCATCAGGATCATAGTACCGTTGGAGCAGTTGTATGACGGTACTCTTCCCACACCCGCTGTGGCCGACGAGAGCGTGTGTCTTGCCCTTCTGTATGCGGAGGTTCAGCTGTCTGAGGACCTCGATGTTGGGCCGCGACGGGTACCTGAACCGGACGTTTTTGAAGCTGCCGTCGCCAGACCCTAGCTGGAAAACACTTCGTGGTATTATAAATAAGTAGGCCACATTCCCGAAACTTAACGCCTTCTAGAATATCAGAGAGTTGTTATGTATCACAAATCGAAATGTTATTTATTTAGTCTAAAATACGAGTAGCCACTTCATGTTGTTATAAAAAGGTCGTATTCCCAAAACTTCAATGCTTCCTAGATGCATCACAAATCCAAACCTTGTTTGGCAACAAATTCCGTTTACTTTTTTTTTTAAGACTTTTAATAGTTATGTTAATGTAAGGCTTCAAAATTGTTATTTGACGCGAGTCCTTGTATTGAAACCGGAGCAAGCGAAGGATTCTAGGATCCTGAGTGTAACGAAGGTTTCAAAGGTAGGTAGACGCAAAATAACTTTGCTGCCGAGCGAAACACACAATTTTCATCCTCTCCACCGCATAAATAAATGTGTAGATGATGGTGTCTTTCCTGATTTATTGAAGTTGGGTAAATTAATTCCTCTTTTAAAATCGGGTGACAATGAACTTCATTGAATGAAGACCCTTCCAACTATAGACATATTTGTGCTTGGGAAGAAAGGCAAGATGCATTCGGTGTGTTTTGTAACCTCTCAACACTTTTTGTAAATAGGATCACTACGGAGTGAGGGTTAAATCTTTGGCATTATTGAAATCATGCCTTAGTGATCGAATTCAAAAGGTAGACATTAACATCTGGAGCATTGGTTAAAATGGTTGTCCCGCAGGGTTCCATATTGGGGCCCTTATTGTTTTTAATTTACATAAATGACCTTCCTTATTTAGTTAAAGACTTATCTTATAAGTGGGGTGTTTTTCCAGGTGCCCGGAGGTCTGAAGAAACTCTAAGTTTTAAAAAGAAAAAATGAAATTCAAAAATAAAAAAAAGAATAATTTTATATCCTAATTCAGACAGGAAGAAAAAAAATAAATTAACATTTAATACATTTATTACCATCCACAGGGTGGCGAAATAAAAACAAAAGAAAAATAAAATTTGGTCCGACCGGAAAATTTAGTCCGACATTAAAATGTATAATTTTGGACCACAAACAAGAAAATTAATTAAAGTTACACACACACTGATATCCGATATATTACAACAAACAATTCAGTAACTAGCTCAATTCGCGGAGGACTCGTATGTTCTGAAATTCTTGAGAACTCGTGTGTTCTGAAATACGTGTATGAAATTCGTTTTAACAAGAAAACTCAAGAAGATTACATATAGAAACTTTTGGAGCAAACAAATAAAATTTTAATAACAAGAAAGCTTCGAAAGTTTGCCCGACGGGCGGATTTATTATTCACTCGGACGATAATCCGCCCTGAGGGCGGATTTATTGCACATTTTTTGTGTTTTAAAACGTCTTGCAAACTTACAAATCCAGTGATAAAAGGTTTATCGGGATCCCTGATCTTTGTCTCTCTCTCCAGCAGTTGCAGGATCCTGCCGGCTGCGTAGTATCCCTTCTGGACGTCTGGCGCGTAGGAGAAGAGACTCGCTGCTCCCTGCTGAGTCGCGACCGCCACTTGGAGTAGACTTGAAAGGGAATATTGAGATATTCTTCGATATCTTGCATTATGTTATAATATAAGGATAAATACAAAAAATATTAAAACTCGCGTGAGCTGACATACTATTATTACATACGGCTTGAACACTCACGTGTGATTGTTGTTGACTATATGCCAACCGACACTCGCCTTGATAATGCCGAAATTGTGTCGGTGAAACGGTTGGCATATAGTCAACAACAATCACACGTGAGTGTTCAAGCCGTGTGTAATAATAATTTAATACAAAAATTATTTGGGACTTTGGTTAGATCCAGATCTAAGACAGTAAACTGCCCATAAAAAAGAGACAAAAGTTTCCCATCTTTAAAATAACATTCATTTCTTTTTTGTTTGATTACTTTTGAACAATTTCAGTCGCAAAATAAAATATGTCATACATTTCGACCACGAAATATATATCTTATACAGGGGTGGCTGACTGACCCGTCGATCGGGGGCCGAAGATTGGTCGATCGAGATATTAAAAATTTACCAAAATTATTGACGTGAGTTGAGTAAAAATACGAGAAACACATAACCCCTCGGCCATAGCTTCAGGATTCTGGCGGCGCTTCTTGCTGCGCTTCCAAGCGGTTTTAGCGACGGGATTTGCCCTGCCCGACACCCGTCGGCGCCTTCCACCGCATCGGATGTATAGCACGCTCGCTCGCTCAAAGCGCTCGACACTAGGTTCGTCCTGTGCGCTCGATCACAGTTTCAACCGGCCGCCTCCCCGCACACCGCCGTCGCGAGAGCGCAAGTCACTCGAAGCCGGACAAGACGCGCGAGCGGCGACCCATGGCTGGCTCTATACAACTTCATACAACTTCTCTCCGCTGGCGCCGTCGCAAGAAAAACCGCTTGGCGCGCCTCTCAAAGCCTGAAGCTGTGGCCGACGGGTTATTCACGCCGTTAAGATCACATTATGGAAAATTCATATGTTTTTAAAGTTGAGGCGAGTTCTTCCTAAGCAAAACCAAAAGAATAATTATTTATTTATTTTTCTCAGACCCGGGGTCTTATTTAAATATTTTTTTTCTAAGTATGCACTGATTTAAATTTCTGAGATTTTTCCCAGGGTTGACTGGAAGAAACTTTTTATAGGAATAAGTCCGCCCCTATTTTTGTGCAATAAAGTGTTCGTTCATTCATTCAATAATAATAAGAAAACCTAAAATTTTTTACTGAGATTAAACTTCCTATGGGAAGTCTTCGGAGACCTTTCATGATAATTTTGTTAGGTTATTTTTGGTCAGACCGTTTGACAATTAACATGCAGCATTTGTAAAAAGAAAGTACTAACGAAAAAATTAATGCGTATCTCAATTCCTCTTCAACCATTAGATAGCCGCCGTATATCATGATAGCGGCGGTGGTGAGCATCCTCAGCCCACCGTTCACGGACATGACCAGGGCATCTACATGAGCTGAACTGAGCAGGTATCTACGCCTAGGGTCCAACTGCTTCTGGTACTGCGCGAGGACGCCAGCCTCCCGGCCGAGAGACGCCACTGTGCGGTAGTTTGACAGCGCTTCTATCGCCGTCTGGAGGAATGAAATGACGTCATGAGTGATGATGATGATGATGAGTCTTCATCAGACACATTCATCACGTTGTACAAACATCTAACATAATAACGAGGATAGAAGTAATTTAACTTGCACTTGCATCATAAAGAAAAAAAAATATAAATTTTGTTTTTTTTTTAGTTTATAAGAATGTGACTTGACGTAAAGTAAATTCGTACTAACGTATTATCTTGTATATGATAATTGATAAGATAAGGATGCAAAGAAGTTTTATATCATAATATAATGTATATGTACATTGCACCCCAATGATAATAATCTTGCCAGTGCCCAGTGCCTCAGAGAGCAGTTAACTGGCCGACATTTAATAATCGTGCCGATGCCCAATGCCTCACAGAGCAGTTAACTGGCCGACATTTAATAATCGTGCCGATGCCCAATGCCTCACAGAGCAGTTAACTGGCCGACATTTAATAATCGTGCCGATGCCCAATGCCTCACATAGCAGTTAACTGGCCAACATTTAATAATCTAGCCGGTGCCCAGTGCCTGAAGTGTCTCACAGAGCAGTTAACTGGCCGACATTTAATAATCGTGCCGATGCCCAATGCCTCGCATAGCAGTTAACTGGCCGACATTTAATAATCGTGCCGATGCCCAGTGCCTCACAGAGCAGTTAACTGGCCGACATTTAATAATCGTGCCGATGCCCAATGCCTCACAGAGCAGTTAACTGGCCAACATTTAATAATCTTGCTGGTGCCCAGTGCCTCACAGTTAACAGGCCGATATTTAATCGGGGAAAGTCATAAGGGTAATAACTCGCTTAAATGATTTGTTAAATGAAACGTCAACGCGTATCCCGCGGGGCAAGAAGCTAAGTATGATCAGTATATGGGTTCCGCAGTGCGGCGTTTCAGATTAACAACGGAGAGAAAGAAAAGCACAGAAAAAGTAATTTGCCAAAGCGCTCAATCTGGTACGACGTAGCATAAGGGAATCTGCTTTACCCACAGTTTTGGTTTGGTTTATTTTTGTCTTGAAAATATAATACCTGACTGCTTTCCTCCATAGTTTTTGCATGCAGCTCCGATTCGAACTTCGCCGCTTGTGATTGCTTAATAAACGAAGTAATCAAGACAGGGAATGTGACTAATGAGACCAAGGCCAGTCGCCAGTCGATGTAGAACGCCGCCAATATGCAGACCACTATCTGGGTAACGGCCATTAAGAGATGGCCGATCCGGAATCCCGTCACCTGATGCAGGAATAAGAAGAAAACAAATTATATATCCCTTTATGTAACATAACTAGCGGATGCCCTGTGGCGTTACTCGCGTGGATCCCGTTTCTCCCAATCACGTGGGAATTTCCTAAAATCCCTTCTTTCGTGTTCCTAGGTCCAGCCGTTTGGTCTAACGTTGATAGATCAGTAAATCAGTCAGGCCATTCGTTTATAATTTTAATAATAAATATTCAGTTCAGGCCAGCCCCCCTTTTCTGTATCTTTGTTTGCCAACTGGACTGGGTGCCTATCATCAGAAACATAGATAAAATCTGAACTTTCAAAATTGCCTTTAGTGGGTATTAAACTGTTTAAGAACTGTCTCGTCACTTCAAGTGTGAACATATCTTTAGACAATTGGAATTGGATAGTATATCTATGCTTTTGATGATAGGCACCCAGTACAGTTGGCAACTAAAGATACATGGCTCGACACGGCGTGAATGAAGTTAGGTATTACTTGCGTATTGTGCAGTGTCCAGTTGTCCATCCGCGCAGTTCCCTTCCCTTCCTCGTCGAAGCTCCGAGAATGCGAAATGCGGCGTTACCTATGACTTAACTTCACACCCACCTTTTGTACTGGTCTGAACTGTAAAACATTACATAACGGGGGAACGAACATGACGGGCTGAACGAAATCAATGACCCTTTACATGCGAGTATTTGGGTGGGGTTGAATTTGCGGTTTTCTAGATGTGTAAGACCTTTAGACAGGTCGTGTTTTGGCGCGCCTGGTTGGAGAATGGAGACACACATCCAGCAGTATATGGGCTGGTAATGTATAATAGCGTCACTAGCAAATTAGAAGTACGACTGGGTTACACACTACTTGGCCAAGTTGGCTGCTGGCCTTCGTTGCGCGCACGCACACACACAAACGTGTATGGACAGGCTGGTGCTCATGTAAGTAGTAGTTGTAGAACGTGATTACATCGGTTCGCTTGTATTGAGTGTCTGGGGATGCAAAGACATCTGTGAGTCAACTTACGGATCGAACAGTGGCCGCCTCGCCAAACAACCTTGCACACAGAGCTCCCGTCGAGTTCCTCTTGTCGTCGAAGTAGCCCATCTCCTGTCGCAGCATCTGTTGGAACATCAGCCGCCGCAGCCGCTCCGTCAACCGCGCACCAGATATGCCGAACAGGAATGTCTAATATTATAGCGAGTATTCAATTAAACCAAAACATTTTTAAGTATTCATAATACTGAACATCTCTCCCAAAGAAACATAACTGCGAAAATGAAAAATCTACTGGACATTCTGAATGGTTAGATCCAACTTTTTTGTCATTTGCGTGTTTATGTTTGTTTTGTTTTTTTTTTCTGATGGATCAAGAGATAAAGGGGTTTCATTTAAAGATATTTGTCAAATTACACCCGTTAAATAGTTACAAACTTAAGAAAAAATAAATAATAATATGTTCTAAATATATGAACAGGACAGGGAAAGAACAAGGAATGTCATATCGTAAGGAAGGGCTAGAATAAATGTGTAAATAACTTAAATAGATTTTTATTTTAATAATTGTAGGGATAATTTAATTATGTTTTTTATTTTGAAAATTAGATTGTGTGTTAATTTTTGCTAAACTCTGTTTTTAGGTGTTACTTTGCCCTTTACCAAACGAAAATAAGAAATCTATTTTAATTATTTAAACATTTATTTTAGCCCTTCCTTATTACGATGTGACATTCCTTGTTCTTTCCCTGTAGTCTTCATATATTTTAAACCCACCAGGGCCTGGCATCAGTTGTGATAGTCAAATTATAAATAGAGAGTTTTTAAGATTTGTTGTCAACTTCGTGCTTACCGCGCCCACGGGGTATAGTGTACAGGGTGGAGGTGCAGGGCCGTGATCTATAAAATATCATAGAGTCTACAAAAGAGATCCATTATACATCGGTTTATACTATGGAGCGACCTCCCCGGCCATCCGCCTTGGTCCGCCCCACGCGTCGTGCTCGCTCACCCTCCCGCCACACCAACCGCATCCCCTCCGAGACCACGCCCGCCAACCCCTATACCCCGTGGGTGCGGGAAGCACGAAGTTGACAACTTATACATACCTGCCAAAATCTAGCATTTCCTGTGACGATCCCGAACAAAACTAACAGAGCAGCGCAATGATACGCTTTTGTCATCAAATCCTTTGATTTTGATCCTGGAATCGACTGGAATCGTGTAAAAATTATTCAGTACTTCATACAGAGTAGAAATTCCAAAAATAAACATCGCTGTATACAAAGTTCCTCACCGCAATCAGATAAGAGACAAAGATCCCAAATGTCGTTAACGAAACTGATTCCAGCAACGTGAGGGCACAGCCGGTTGCTATAAACTTCCATTCGGGTTTGTTCAGTGACAAAGCTTTACATTTTGTTATCTTTGTCACTTCCAACGATTCTGCCTCTAACGGCTAAAACACAAAAATACATGGACATATTTAGGGAAACGCAAAAAAACTTTCTGTGTTACTACAAAAGGGTGTTTAAGCGATGTTCAACTTTTGACAGTGTTTAAATCTGTGGCTGTCACTTTTTTACAATATGAAAGAAAAGGTGACAACAACAGATTTAAACACTGTCTAAAGTTAAACACCGTTTTGTAGTAACACCGTTTGTTTTTAGGGTTCCGTACCCGAAGGGTGCCAAATGGAACCTATATTACTTAGCCTGCGCTGTCTGTCCATCTGTCCGTCTGTCACAGGAGTCTACTGCGTCAGCCGCTAAACGTAGCCACTTGAAATTCTCACAGAATACGTCACCATGGCATCTATCACGGCAAATAATAAAATTAAAAAAAAACAAGGGTGGTGCCCATACAACAAACCTCGAAAAAGTTGGATTTTTTAACGTTATCATGTCCGAAACAAGACGACCGAAAAATATGAAAAACATCATGGTAATAGGTAATTAAGAAAAAATAGAGCGGTTAAGATAGTAAGCGGCGGGCAGCCGCGTATTGTTTGCCAGGCGCTACCATTTTAGCGTCTTGATTATGGTCGCTTTAATATTGCTATGGTGGCGTGCACAGAATTTTTTGCTGGAAAAGCAAACAATTGGTCAAGAACAACAATAAAAAAAATATAAAAAAAATTAAATATCACTTTGAAAAAAAAAAGTTTGTATAGGAAATTTTCACTCTAGGGTAGACATTTGTATCGATTCGGCGTAACACGACTTAACTTATTTGACAGGACTAACCTTATTTTAAGCGTCCTGTCTTTTTCTTTCTTTATCGAAAAGACAAGGACAGAACGCTCAAATTAAGTTAAGTCTTGTCAAATAAGTTAATATGTGCTACACCGAATCGATAGCATTGTCTACCCTGGCGTCATACAAAACTTTTTTTTAAAGTGATATTTAAATTTTTTTATTGTTGTTCTTGACCAATTGTTTGTGTACGGTTTCATAACCGCACATTGTTTTGCTTGCGTTGCAGCCTACTTTATTTACTTAGCCATAATAATTAATTTTATATTTTACCGTTTTTAAAGCAGTACGAAACTAACTGTCGATACCGACACACATAGAGAAAGAGACGCCAAACTGAACTCTGTTTACTTTCATATCAATACAGTACCTTAACTGAGGTTTCTAAGTTCTTTTTCTCTTCGTGCTCCACAACTATACAACTTCTTCCAAATGTACGGTGCCTAAACTACGGGCTCCTACATTTTATGGTCCTTCGAGTGTTGACGTAAGTGTTGTTTAAAGTCCTCATCTACTCAGAGAAGCGATTCGGTTTGACTGGCCTTCCACAAGCGGACCTCCCCAGTTAGATTGAGAAGGCGCACACATTGTAGATAGGATAATAAGCACACTGAGTCGCACGAACTGCAGCACCATCGATCTACGGACTGCAAAAAGGAAGACTACGGAAACTTCGTGGTTTTAACAAGCAACATTAACTTAACTAACTAACTTCAGTGTACCTTCACTGCATAATATATTTTCTTCGGTGAACTGAGAAGAAAATCTTAAGATGGAAGCTCTACCGCTTCAATCAACTTGCTTCGAAAATATTAAAAGTTTATGCAACAACTACAAAAAGGACAGCGTTTCGAGAAAAAGTGAAGATTACCTAACTAAGCGGCTGGAAACACTCGAAAACTTATGGGATAACTTCAAGTCGCGTCACGAGGTTCTCGAGCAAGAAATTGAAGATAAAACTATTAACTACTTTCAAGACGACGTATACAATCGAACTAAAATAATGTATGAAGCTACAAAAGCTGACATTGTGTATCTCTTGGCATCTCTACGCAAGCCAAAAGAAGTGAAGTTTGATCTAACTGGTATCGTGGAAGAGGGATGCAGCAATAACTTAACGCAACTGCTCAGTAAACAAGAATGCAACTTTAAAGCTCTCGAACGAGCAATGTCGAAAATTGACATCAACACAACTAGAGAAAAATGGGAACTTGAAGATCATCTTACTATCTTAAAATCAAAGTGGGACAAGATCGATAGTCTCCACTGGGAATTAGAAGCTCAACTAAACGGGTCCAACGAAACTTACTATGACGTGTTTGTCAATATTGAGGGCAAATATGACGCAATGAAGAAAACTCTCAATGACAAGATTTGGTCTACAATTCACTACCAAAGATCAGCGCCGAGGATAGAGGTTCCAGAGTTTTCCGGGAATTATCAGCAATGGATTTCCTTCAAAGATCTTTTCGTCGAAACTATCCATAACAACCCGACGATAAATGATGCACAGAAGATGCAACATCTCAAAACTAAGCTGCGGGGAGAAGCAGAAAAGTTGGTGCAACACTTAACTATTAGCACCGACAACTACCACGGGTGTTGGGAGATACTGAACCAACGGTATGACAATCGACGCCTACAGTTTACTTCCTACGTGAATGCGATGCTGCAGCAGCCAGTTATCCAACAACCTGAGGCTTACAACCTCAAGAAGTTGCATGACGTCACAACTGAATGTTTGAACGGACTGTCAAACATTGGCCTTAATACATCTTCTTGGGACCCTATCATTGTACACCTTATGGCTCAAAAGCTAGACTCAAGAACATATCAGGAATACATAAAGGAGCTTCCCGATCAAAGAGCGTTACCCAACTTACAAAACTTCCTGTACTTCCTGGAAAGCAAGTTTATGGCTTACGAAACAATAAAAATTCCAAAAAGAGAAGTATACAGTCAAAATCAAAAACCAACTTCATTCAACTCAGCGGAAAAATCCCATTGGGCCAAAAAACCCAATTTCGACTTCAAGAAAACTCAATCAAGAACTTATCATGCAACATACGGACAGTGCCCATTTTGCAATAGTAACCACGTGCTAATGCAATGTCCTAAGTTCATCGACTTAGATCCAGTTCAACGAAATAATACAGTTGCGAAATTACATATTTGCAAAAACTGTTTATTTAGCCACGGAAATGAAGTATGTACGTCGGCTAAAACTTGCAAGGAGTGCAGTATGAAACATCATACGCTATTGCACAAAACTTTTAATAAAGTGGGTCATAACAACGGAAAGGAATGGGTTAAACGACCTATACCTATTTCGAATAACCAGCAGAGCTCAAATCATCTTTCAACGGAAGATATGGGAGTCCTGCTTGCTACAGCTCAGATTCAGATAAAATCTGGCAACGGAACTTACGTCACACTTCATGCACTGGTGGATCAAGGATCCGAAGTATCCCTGGTCTCCGAGAGCACTGCACAACTACTGAAACTACCTAGAAAGAAACTTAATGCTACGATCTCTGGCGTGGGAACGGCAGCGGGAAACTGCAAGGGAAGCCTGGAGCTAACCTGCAAGTCTATCAACACTGACTTCACTTTCAAAACTCAAGCATTGATTTTGAAGAAACTAACTAACAGCTTGCCTCACTCTACATTCGAGAAGGTCAACTGGCCGCACTTAGAAAACTTGAAACTCGCCGACCCAGACTATAACGTCTCCCGCCCGGTGGACCTACTGCTCGGAGCGGACGTGTATTCCGAAATTATAATGGATGGAGTCCTGAAAGGAAAACAACAATCCCCCATAGCGCAGCAAACACGCTTAGGGTGGATTTTATGTGGCAAACTTAAAACTTTTAATTGTCACATAACTTTATTGAACTTGAACGAGCTAACTAAGTTTTGGGAAAACGAAGATATTTCTCCAAACAAGGATGACATATCTGAAGATGATCAATCCGAAGAGCATTATAAAACTACAGTAAAACGAAATCAAGAGGGAGAATATATTGTGAAAATGCCACTATGTTCCGATTTCGAAGAAAAACTGGGAAAATCAAAGTCGATTGCAGTCTCACAATTTCTTCAACTTGAAAAACGACTTGAAAGAAACAAAAAACTTGCTCTGATGTACAAAGAGTTCATGAGAGAGTATTTGGAACTCGGCCATATGAAGCTGTCATCTCCTGCCACGTGCTCTGTTGAATGCTATCTGCCTCATCACGGGGTCTTAAGGCAGAGCTCAACCACAACAAAATTACGAGTTGTGTACAATGGAACGCAAAAAACTACAAGTGGCAGCTGTTTAAATTCCGTATTAAAAAAGGGTCCAAATCTACAACAAGACATTCAAGCCCTTATTTTGAAATGGAGGTCGTATAAATATGCCTTCACTGCCGACATAGAAAAGATGTACCGCTGCATATGGATATCAGAAAATCAACAATCGCTACAAAAAATTATTTGGCGAAACACACCTACAGAGTCACTACGAGAATATCAACTATGTACCGTGACTTACGGCACAAAATGCGCACCGTGGTTAGCAATGAGAACACTAAGGCAACTGGCGCTAGACGACGGTGACAAATATCCAGCGCTGAAAAACAGTACAACAGCTGCTGAAGTACTTAAAAACGATTTTTACGTTGATGACCTCGTCAGCGGCGCAAATTCAATTAAAAAAGCGAAACATCTACAAATGTCACTCATTAATCTACTAAAAGGAGGCGGCATGAACTTACGCAAATGGGCGAGTAACCACCCGACACTGTTAGAAGACTTAACAGAAGATCAGATTTCAAAACAAAACGTCTTTGACTTCAAACATGAAGAATCTATGAAAACTTTGGGACTGGGTTGGAACCCTGTTACCGACACATTCACGTTTAACTGGAATCTTGATGAAAATTCTACAGACAAACTAACTAAGAGGTTTTTACTATCGGAAATCTCAAAACTTTACGATCCGTTAGGATGGTTGTCTCCAGTGACAATAACAGCAAAACTATTATTCCAGCAAGTATGGATGAGTAAACTTGGATGGGATGAAGAACTACCGAGCGACACTAAACAACAATGGCTGAAACTGAAAACGGAACTTCCTGATGTAAAAAACATCAAACTTAACAGGTGGATCGGGGGACAACAACATATAGAACTCCTTGGTTTCTGCGATGCAAGCGAAAAAGCTTACGCTTGCGTAATATACACTCGCGTACTAGACGACAACAACCAGCCGAGACTAACTTTACTCGCCGGCAAAACTAGGGTTGCCAGTCTAGCACAGAAAATCAGTTTACCACGTCTTGAACTCTGCGGAGCTTTACTTCTGTCGCAACTCATGGATAAAGCAAAGAAAGCTTTCACTTCATACAACACCTCGATACAAGCATGGTGTGACTCTCAAGTAGTCCTAGCATGGCTACAAGGAGAAACATCAAGATGGGAAAGATATGTGGCCAATAGAGTCACAAAAATCAAGCTGATCATCCCTGGTGACCAATGGAACTATGTCAAATCAGAACTTAATCCAGCTGACTGCGCATCCAGAGGGCTGTATCCAAGCAAACTAACAAACTTCAATCTTTGGTGGCAAGGTCCAGAATTCCTGCAAAACATTGGGAGACAAGAGGAACCCAGCAACTTTGAATGTTTGTACACTACAAATATTGAGAGTTCGAAAGAAATTGTGACAGCCCTAACTATCAATCAAAACAAAGACTTTATAATTTAATTGTTAAACAAATACAGTTCATTGAGTCGCGTTACGAGAGTTACAACTTGGATACTTCGGTTTATCGCAAACTCACGCGACAAAAAGAAATCTGACACCAACTACCTTACTACAAGCGAACTAACTGCAGCGAATGAGCTAATCATCAAAACTGTACAACTAAATGAGTTTCCGCATGAATTCAAGCAACTTACAAAAAACGAAAATTTAACTAAGCAAAGCAGCATCTACAAATTAAACCCTTATCTGGATAAGAAGGGAATTATCAGAGTCGGTGGACGACTGAGAAACTCCAGCCTGCCATCCGAGATGAAAAATCCTATTATCTTATCTCGAAGTGGGAGACTCACTCAACTAACGATACATCAAGCACATCTATCCACTTTACATGGAGGAGCGCGACTGACACTATCCCACATCCGACAGCGATACTGGATTGTTGGAGGGAACAGAGTTGTTAAGGCTCAACTTCGTCGCTGTGTAATATGTGAACGATTCAAAGCGACACAACACAGTCAATTAATGGGTGATCTGCCGCAGCTAAGAACCACCCCTTCCCGACCTTTCACTCACACCGGAGTCGATTACACGGGAAATTTGAATGTCAAGTTAAATAAGGGAAGAGGCGTGAAGACATCGAAAGCCTACATCGCTATTTTCGTGTGCATGGCTACAAAGGCGGTGCATATTGAACTAGCATCCGACCTATCTACAGAAACTTTCATCGCTGCATTTCAAAGAATGTGTGCAAGGCGCGGCACGCCAAAACATATGTACTCTGACTGTGGAACAAATTTTATTGGCGCCTCAAAGATGCTGCGAAAAGAGTTTGAAGAGTTCAAGCAATTACTAACTCCTGAATTCTTCACTGAAATTGCAAATATGGAAGTGGAGTGGCACTTCAACGCCCCGGCCTGGCCTAATGGTGGAGGTGGGCTTTGGGAAGCTGCCGTCAAGTCAATGAAACATCATCTCAAGCGAGTGTTGGGAGAGCAAAAGCTCACGTTCGAAGACTTGACCACACTACTAGCAAAGATAGAAGCCTGCATGAACTCAAGACCACTCTGCCCTATTACTGAAGATCTGGAAGAGTTCTACAATTATTTGACACCCGGTCACTTCCTTACTGGAAGTCCAACAATGACGCTGCCATTATCCGACTACAATGATGTAAGAAACTTAACTTTACGGAGAAGATGGCAACAAACAGAACATATGCTACAACAATTTTGGAAAAGCTGGTCCAATGAATACCTTACTCAACTACAAGTTCGAAGCAAATGGAATAAGGCGATAAAAAACATACAGAAAGATGATATTGTGCTGATCAAAGACAACAACTTGCCACCTGGAAAATGGGCCATGGGGCGAGTATTGGAACTTCATCCCGGGATAGATGGCTACGTTCGAGTTACAACTGTGAAAACTCAAACTGGCGTGATCAAACGGCCAATTGTTAAACTGGTGCCCCTTCCCGTGGACTCCAAACCAGAAGCCTCAGATTGTGGATCGAAAACGACATAACGAGAAGAAACTAATCAACAAACAAATTCAACCACTAAATGTTCTAGACAAAAGATAACGAGCAAGAAAACTTGTTCTACAATGTTGGCCACACTACTAGCAATGTTTACATTTATAACTGGATCACAAAGCTCAATAATTAAATCGAGTGCTCAGATTACCAACTTCGAACCTGAGCGCCCTATTTACTACGACAGAATGGGAAAACTGCAGCTGATACATGATGATTGGACATTACTTATGTACTACAAGTCTACAACTTAACTAACTACTGGGACGGTGTCCGTCGAATTGAAGGTTATCTCAACGGAGTCAACGACTTATGCGAAAAAACGGATCCAAGATACTGCAAAACGACTCTGGAGCAGTTATCTCACGAGGTGGAACTTCTAAAATACTACAACACTGTTCTACTAACACCGCACAAACATTTATCAAAGCGGAAGAAGCGAGGTTTGGTGGACGGAGTTGGCTATCTAGCCAATAATCTGTTCGGCATTTTGGACCAACGATTCGCAGATAAATACCAGCAGGATATTAAAGCTATCCAAACTAATGAAAATTTCTTACTGGAACTAATAAAGAATCAAACATCAATAGCGGAACTGGAAAACAATGCTTTGAAAAGAAGTGAAGAAAACATTCAGCGACAGTTTAAGCTCATCGACCACTTCATGCAGCTAACTAACTCAAACTTCGCAAAGATTGAATCAGAAATGGAAATAGTGATGGCTTCAAACTACTTTAACTCCGCTTCATTTGCTGCATACCTACTAATCAACAACTTGAAGACCATTCAGGAAATGCTGTATAATACGTTAACTGATGTCTATAAAGGTCACATAGATATCCACCTACTATCTCCTGTCGTCTTGATTGAGCAGCTGAATGAGATTTCAGGAAGTCTCCCAAGAACTTTATCATTGCCAGTTGAAGACATCAGAGGGGACCTGAAGGAACTTTACAAGTTAATTTCCGTAAAAGCACGAGTGACAGCTAACTACTTCCTCTTCGAGATCCATATTCCACTCATCTCAGATGAGACCTACAACTACTACCGAGCTATTCCACTACCTGTCAAAACTGAGATTGGAGCAGCTGTGGTACAGACAAATTCCAACTTCATTGCTGTCAACTTCGAGAAAAGTACATACATCTCTTTGACAGAAAACGAACTGAAGCTATGTTCGCAACAAAAATCTGATTGCTATCTCTGTGACATGAACCTACCAGTATTCAACTTACATAACAACAAAGCGCCGTGCGAGGCAAAACTCCTAAGTCATCAAACTAGCTTACCGTGCGATATGCAAAACATTCCTTGCAAGGACGCTTGGATTAAGTTACGAGCACCGAACAGCTGGCTGATTATATGCTGTGATAGATGTTCATTGCGAGCAATATGCGATAAGGACATAACGCCGTATACTATGAATACTTCCGGAATAATAACTTTAGAACCAGGATGCATACTCCAGTCCAAAGATTCAAGCATTTACTCTCACAACCAATACAGAAGCAAGGTCAACATGAAAATGGTCAACGAACTAACTATACCCACCATGAATTCATCTATAAACAAGATTGTGAATATAACAAATTACTACAGTACGCAAAAACATCTGTTAGGAAGTCTACAGACTGAAGAAATTGAACGGCGCCTAACATACCAGAAGGAACGTGAGGTCAACTTACCATCCACCCTATCAACTCATGACATCCAACAAGATGTTATTTGTTACACATTGTTGGGAGGAGCAGCCGCTCTTATCATCTGGGGCATCTACAAAAGATGTTGCCTAAATCGATGCAAAAAGCGGGATAGGAGAGACGTCACGACAACACAACACGACGAGAATATTGAACTACGAACCGTGCGTCATTCTACCTGCGGTCAAACTGAACGAGTCAAAGGCA
Organism: Ypsolopha sequella; assembly: GCA_934047225.1. Classification (NCBI taxonomy): domain Eukaryota; kingdom Metazoa; phylum Arthropoda; class Insecta; order Lepidoptera; family Ypsolophidae; genus Ypsolopha; species Ypsolopha sequella. The sequence goes on from OW203996.1 coordinate 21,123,961, forward strand.
GAGCTCATCCACAGACACAGCCTCCACAGCAGGAGCCCGGTGACTCCAGCGAGCCGTCACCACCACAACCACGGCCAAGGATGGATATTCCGCGCACACAAGCGGATAATATTGCCTTCGACTTCAATTAATTTATTTAAGAAATTACTTGCTTTGTACTGGCCTCTCTTTCTCATATTTTTTTTCATTTATTCTTCTTTTTGGGGTTGCCAATATGTACGGTTTCATAACCGCACATTGTTTTGCTTGCGTTGCAGCCTACTTTATTTACTTAGCCATAATAATTAATTTTATATTTTACCGTTTTTAAAGCAGTACGAAACTAACTGTCGATACCGACACACATAGAGAAAGAGACGCCAAACTGAACTCTGTTTACTTTCATATCAATACAGTACCTTAACTGAGGTTTCTAAGTTCTTTTTCTCTTCGTGCTCCACAACTATACAACTTCTTTCAAATGTACGGTGCCTAAACTACGGGCTCCTACAGTTTGCTTTTCCAGCAAAAAGTTCTGTGCACGCCACAGAATGGCATCTATACAATAGTTGTTATTTAACATAATATTTTTAGGGTTCCGTAGCCGTATTGTGTGGTGGTACGGAACCCTATGTGCGCGAGTGCAACTCGCATTTGACCAATTTTTTCTATATGGGTGTTACAGTTTTGTGATTTCCTTTCGAAAAGCAGTTCTTTTGCTATTTTAGCGTCTTCTTTTTTGTCGCTTTAATATTGCTATGGCATTTATATAGTTGATATTTAACGTACGGTTAAACGTCTGTCGCCTAGCACAAAGTGCATAACTTAACTTTATATTTCTTGTTTAGAAGTTGAAAATTGAAAAACATTTTGGTATGTGGCAGTTAACACCAATAGTTCAGTATTAGTGAGGTTAATAAAGCGTGAGTTTGAAATTTAATGCACAATTAGTCATAATCTGTTCCAAACAAAGTTAAAACAGCATTTTAAGTTGGTTTTGAGAAGATCATTACTAATTGTGTATACAATTTCAAACTCTTGGTTTATAAACCTCACTAATACTGAACTATTGGCGTTAAATGGCACAGATCAAAAAGTTTTTCAATTTTAAATTTCTAAACAAGTAAAACAAAGTTAAGTTGTGCACTTTGCGCTAAGCTACTGACGTTTAAACTTGAACTCTGGATTATCCTATCTGAATTGAAAATTCAGAGAATATTTTTTTTTTTTTTTATTTTGTTTTATTGAGAACACAAACAGTCACACAGAAATCTTAATACATTTAAAAATAGTAAAGAATAGACCTGGAGGTTCCTGAAATTAACAATCAAAACAAATACACTTAATTAAGAAGCAAAGTTACAAAAATACCTAAACAACATAAGACATAAACACAAAAGGCACATCACACAGACATCAAAATGGATTTTGAATACTAAATATTATGACAAAGTGAATATTGTAGTTTTAAGATAAGATTAACACATTATAGTTTAGATATTGCTTTAAGAGCATTTATTTTAAAACATTGGTGGCTTAGGGCGAACAAGTCTAAATCTTGTAAGTTCTTATTATAAAATTGTAAGCTGCGTCTGAAAAAGGTGTGTTTAGCGTAATTTGTACCAGCAAATTTAACATAAAACAGGTTACCAGAACGTGAGTAGGACTTAAGAGGGACCTTAAATAGAACTTTCTCAAGTAGTGTAGGTGAGTCAACTTGGTTATTGACAAGTTTGAACAAAAACGAGACATCAAGTAATAATCGTCGGTGCTGTAAAGATGGCAAGTTATTTCGCTGGGCACTTTCAACATAACCCTTAAAGAAATGTCCAGTACGATAGTCCAGAATTTTCAGAAATTTATTTTGGACTCTTTCCACTCTAGTAATGTGCACTTTATACATAGGACTCCAAACAATGCAAGCAAATTCAAGGACACTACGCACGTACGCGAAATAAAGCATTTTATATGTAATTATCTTTTTAAAAGCTCTACCCAAACGAAGAATCATGCCAAGATTTTTAAAAGCCTTAGTAACGATATGATCAATATGGGCACAGAAATCTAGTTTGGAATCCAAAATTACACCTAAGTCTTTAATTTGAGATACTCGTTTAAGAATTTTACCGCATATCATATAATCATAATGAATTATGTTGAGTTTCCGAGAAAATGATATCGTATAGCATTTATCTACATTTAGGAATAAAACATTGAAGTTACAAAAATCAATAAATTTATTTAAATTAGCTTGGAGCATGATGCAATCACTAGGCTTAGATACTATTTGATAAAGTTTTGCATCATCAGCGTACAACAAAAAACCAGATGGGTCAATGAATTTGTCTAAATCGTTAAGGTAAAGGGAAAATAAGAGGGGACCCAAATGAGAACCTTGTGGGACTCCAGAACTAATAATTTGATAATTTGAGGTATATCCTTTAAGCGAGACTGCTTGCGAGCGGTTTTCTATATAAGATTTGATCCAACGAAAGAGGTTACCGTGTATACCGATCTGGGAAAGCTTTTTTAGTAAGGTAGAATGTTTAATTTTGTCAAAGGCTTTCGAGAAATCCGTATACACGGCATCTACCTGAAAACCATCATCCATTGCATTTAATACGTAGTCTACAAACGTAATGAGATTAGTTTCTACACTACGCTCTTTTAAGAACCCATGTTGCTGGGGCAGCATGTGACGCGATAAAGTGAAAGTGATCTGATTAGTTATAAGTTTTTCAAATAATTTCCCAAACATTGAGAGTTTGGAGATACCGCGATACTTGGTAACATCATGTTTGTCGCCGCCCTTAAAAACTGGGGTAATAAGAGCACGCTTCCATACTGTGGGAAAATGACCTTCATTTAAAGACTTAATAAATATGAGAGATAAGGGAGGAGATAGTTCATTTGCACATTTTTTGATAAATAATGGGTGTACACCGTCAGGGCCTGCCCCTTTTGAGATATTAACTGAGTTAAGGCAATTAAAAACATGTTTTTCAGAGAGATCCACAGAGGACATATCAACAGGAGCTTCGGTATGCTCAGATATCGGTGGGTCAAGAGCCAACCCATCATCTGGTTCAAAGACTGATTGAAAATAGCTATTGAACAATTCACTGATTTCCGCCCCGTCTTTAGAATATACATCATTGAGATGCATGGCATCGGGCAACTCATTTGACGATTTTTTGCTTTTAATATACGTCCAGAAATACTTAGGAAAATATTTAATTTTTTCCTCAGCGAAATCAATATAATATTTATGACATTTTCTTTCCATTTTGGCCGCTCTTGATCTTAGTAATTTAAAAGTCTGATAATCTAGTGGATTATTGAATTTTTTCCATAATGAATGAAATTTACGTTTTTCTCTAGTTAATTTAATTAAAGGTTTTGTGTACCAAACTGGATAGCCAGACGAGTTACTCACTATGCGTGTGGGCACGTGTGCATCAATGATGGTAAATAATTTTGAGTAAAAATAATTTACTGAATCCTCCGTGTTCATTGATTGCATAGGTTCCCAGTCGATAGCAGAAATAGCATTACGAATATCAGTATAATTAGCAGAAAAGAATAGTAATTTCTTGCGGGTTTTTTCCCTTAACGTGTCCTGGTAAGATATGTGTAAGTCTATTTCTAAGGATTTGTGGTGTCGATCTTCTTTGACGAGTGGAGCGGAACAGATATTAACAGTGCTATCAAAGTTACAGAGAATAAGGTCAAGTATTCTACCATTAATATTGACGTGTGAATTGTATTGATGTAATCCAGTAATACCTAAAAAATCAGAAATTAGAGAAACAAATTTGTCAGAGTTAGGATTTGTTATATATAAATGGTTTGAGTCAAAAACTGATTCCCACATGGCATGTGTAACATTAAAGTCCCCTGAAATGAAGAACAACTCATCTGGGAATTCAACAATAAGCTCTGATACCTTATCAAGAAAACAATTAAGGTTATCATATTGATCATCACCGTGTGGAACATAAGTACACCCTATATTTAGACGAACGGAGTGTTTTTTATTATAGTTAACAGCGGTTGTAGTAGAAATACTTGAGTGACAGGGCACGAGGGAGCGGCTAGGCATACTTACGCATTCCAGTTCTAGGCAAAGCCAAACTTCTTCAGCGGGAGCTGATGCACACCACTCGGTTCTCAGCTGAATCGGTAGACCACGACGAACCGCGACCAATACCCCACCTCCTCGGTCGAGGCCTTTGGCAGCTGGATCCCTATCACATCGGTATACACAATACCTGTTATCGAAATATTCTGAATCGAAAAAAATCCTGATTAAGCCAGGTTTCGGTTAAGCAGATGACGTCATAGCTATTGTTCAATATGTTAGCGAAGAAAGTATCAGATTTCGTTCTTAAACCTCTCACATTCTGGTAATAAACGTTCAATTTAGACAAAGCCAGTACAAAAGTAAAAATATTAATGGGGTCGGCATTAAAAGCCGAATTTTTAGGGGAGGTTCAGATGCAATTTTTAATACAATTGATAATTTATAATTTCGTGCCAAAATCATAAGTATGTTAGCAATATAAATACAAGAATCTTTTCTAGTAAGGATCACAAAGATAAACAAAATTGATAAATTAGCATTGCAATTACAAATAATACTTTGAATTACTACAAAATGTACATTACAAGCCAACGTACCTTTTATTATTTTGTTGTGAAGTGATGAAAACTTAATAATTAAATTCACTGAGTAAACATTTAAGTGACAAAGTGTGTAAGAATATAAAGCAAATAAGAGGAATAACAGTCATTTAATCTTTAGTAAGTCACTCTCACTTGCAATTTTTATTACGGGCGCATTGTCTTCTTTACGCATATTGATGGTGCAGTTCCTAATCCACAAGTAGGAATACCCCTTCTCTGTTTTCAAATCCCTGGCACTTTTTAGCAGCATTTTGTTTCTGGGCGTAAGATGATCATTTAGGTACAAGGGGCGTGGTGGTCCTTCGATTCCCACGTCAGAAGACAGGATACCACGACGCGCGCGCACCGCCGCTAAGAGGGCGTCTTTTGAGTGACGACGAGTAAATTTTACAATAACCGCAGGGTCCCTTAGCATGGTTTTCTCGGGCGATGTGTCCATACCCCGTTGTTTGCTACCAGAACGAGCAGGATAGCGCTGCACTCGGTGTATACAGTCAATGTCACTCTCCAAGGACAAGCCTACCTTAAGACACAGATCGTTAACGATATTAATCAGATTTTCACCCTTCCTGTAAGGTATTCCCGAAATTTCGATGTTGTTCATGCGATTATACTGATTCATCTTATCATTTTCAACTGATAAAAACTGTATTCTAGTTTCAAACTCCTTAATTTTTGCGTCCATGCCAACAATCTTTGATGACTTTTCCTCTAAAGTAGTCAGCCGTGAGTTAAAATTCTCCAGAGTCTTATTTATTGTTGAAATTTTACAATCAATCTTCGAGATGTTAGCAGACATCGAAACGAATTCGATATTTTTCAAGTCGTTCATGTCACATCTAAGGGCACGTATCTCCTTCATAATGGACGACAAGGATACTACTTCATTCTCATCGATGAGAGACTGCGGAGTGTTTCCTTTGGGCTGGTTTGGAGTAGGCAAAGGTTTATGAGTCGAGGATAAACACGTCGGACAACGCCATTTCTGTCGGGCAGCAGTGTTCATACGGCGATAAACGCTTTCTTCCATACCAGAGCACGAATAACAATTGGACTTTGAACACCCACGGCATTTTATAACATCAATGTCAGTTTCTTTGCACATGAAACAATCCATGTTGAATATGTAGGAATAATTGACAAATAAACAGTAATTTGCACAGTGCGGATCAGAAACCGGTTGATGGATGGAATGTTCTCGGCTTATCGCATTCACTCACTTCAAACAAAAAACGACCTTAAGCTAAGGCAGATAAAGACCAACTTTGATTGCAGAAGATAGCAAGATTGAAGCAACACTAGCGAGTACACGAACCACAACTGGACTTCACCGCGACCGAACGACGAATGGAATATTGGAGAAATGTTGCCCATTACTAGTCGATTAACTGTAAGTAATTTAGGAGTCCAAAACTTTCACAAAGTTAGAAAAAATATTACTTTTGGAAAGCCTATAATGTAAAAAACTTAACATATTCTAAAAAAAGAACCATGAAAGATTCAACTAACTTTACTTTTTTTTTGCGTTCCTCTAATTATGTCCCTACCAAGGGTGTGGTCATCAGATTAAACAAAACAAACACTATCGTGGGTAAGTCGGTTATGTAAATAAGCAGAATAAACGAAATAAACCAACCACCATACCACGATGGTTTATAGTGACCTGAAGTTAGCTGCGCTATCACGTTTGACAGCCAATCTTCTCCACAATTTTTGTCGTTTGTTGAGGGTCATGACCGAACCGTGAGTGTTTATAGTAGAAAATTGTAGTTTATTGTGATCTGATCACCGTACCCCTAGTGTGTATACACCTATATCATTTTTGGCCCACATAAAATGCCTGCCAGCCAGGGCTGCGTTCATAAATTGGGGGTCGCGACACGGGTTCTAATTCCATCCCAAGCAGCAAAATAGTCGAATAAGAATTTGTTTACTCAGCCTTTAATCGTAAAAGAGCCGAGTAACCGTTCTCAAAACACCCATTTATCGTATAATAGCGGTTATCTCGACTATTTGGCAATATTTGCTAATGTGTGCTTTAAGGACGTCGAATAAACGTTTACAGCACTATGTTTAAGCACTTTTACTCCACCTTTTAGCAGATGCTGAATTAAAGTGGCTAAAATACTCGTTATTCGATCGTTTGATCTATAACAGTCGTATAATAGCTGTAGAATTGCTAATTCGCTGAATTGGGTGCTTTTATACAGCCGTTACTCAGCTCTCTTTTATGTTTCTATAAAAGCTCTATAAACGCAATCGAATTGCTTATGGTAACATTGCTGCACGCTTATAGACTAACTCGTATAATAGAATTAAAAACGTTTGTATAGGAGCTGTAGTGTAATTAAGAGCTTTTATACGATATTTAGCTAAAAGTAGTATTGTAGAGTTCTGGGAAACAGTAACAGCAGAAGTCCGTCCATTTTGTCGATCGATACATTGAAGACTTTTTCGCGAGTATTTTGCTATCAAAATGGATAAAAACAAATGGAAGAAATTGAAGTTGTTTTAAATCATCTTTGTTAAGAAAGGTATCAACATCCAAGAAGTCTGGCATTGTTTAATGAAATAAGATGTTCCTTTAAAGAAAAATAATCATAATTAAATTGGTTTTTTTGGTCTCGTACCAAGCGAACCCTAAATCCTGTTATCATGGCGACACCTTGTGCTATAAATGTGGTGACCAGCACTCTTATTCGACTTTTAATGGAATAAGTTAGCTGTAACTGCAACTAGATTATCAATATGGACATAGCATTAAAAATAATTATTTAAAATATATTTAATTTTATAAATTAATCGTCAAATTTAAGAAAATAGGCAGCGCATGAATGTTTATGTAAAAATTCCTTTGGGTTTATCAATAAAGCTTGTTGCGCATGATGTTTTGGAGTAGCTACACGAACAGTAAAAATAAACACATTGATTGTTCAAAAACTTGATATAAAAGTAATTACATTTGAAATGTAGTTTACTTTGTTTTACCAATATAATGTAGCACACGTGTACAAGCACTTCGCACTCGTTGAGTTGAAAATTTTCATTAAGTTAGTGCTATAAAAGCCTCTCTAAGATCGTTTACAGCACTTATTAGTCGAGTAAAAGCATTCTATTCGCTGTTATAGAACTAAAATGGCGAATAAAAGCAATTCGGCTGCTATTATAGCACACTTTATCTGTATAATAGCAAATCAATTGCGTTTATGGAACTAAATATCCTATATACGCATTTTGGTTGCTCTTAAAACACTTTTAGTGTTTTCTACCACTTTTACTCAAATCTCACAGCATTTTTTTGCTGCTTACTCAGCGCTTATTCCACTTTAATAGGACTTTAGTCTGAATAATTTGCGCCTTTTTCGCGTCGAGTAAACGTTTACAGCACTTTTACTCGACTGTTTTTAGAACTTTTATAGAACTTAATGCGAAAACAAGAACGTGCTCTCGACCATTATAGCACGTCCATTTGCTGTTTGGGATCTCTGTCGCACGCGTTGACAATTGTATACGCTATCCTGCGGTTAGTGTAAGAAAACCTGATAAAAATATTAATTTATGAACCGCTATCATTGGCGATTCTCTCACCGGTATGCTTTCTTCCTCTTTATCTCTTATGTCGTCTTTGAAGAGAGTATCCACATCAGAAACTGAGGGAGTTGTTTTTTCACTTTCTAAAATAAATTAATCCATTAATAGGCGAGTCTTACCACTTAACAAATTAGTTTTGGGTAAGTATTCAGACTACAAAGTGTAAAAATGATTGTAAAACTCACTATCTTGTTTCAAAACGTATCCTGGATCGTCTATCATGACCATATCATAGTATATACCCTTCAAATTCATCAGTTCAGTATGACTTCCCGACTCGATGATCTTTCCTTTATGCATCACATGTATGACAGTCACGTTCCTTATCGTAGACAACCGGTGAGCGATTATTACCGTGGTTCGTCCTTCAGCTGCCTGCGTTAACAGTTTTTGGAATATCTAAATGACATACTGACAGTAGCGGCGTTAGGGTAGGGCGCGGTTGGGCGACCGCCCAGGGTGCCAGACATAAAGGGGCGCCAGCGCCCCCTCGTCAGTTTGGATCACGGGATGGCGCGGCGAGCGTAGTTGCAAATAGGTTGGGTCAGTCCAGGCCCCCAGCTTGAAGTTAGTTTCACTTTGGGAAGAATTTCAGCACTCGTGCCCTCGTGAGTAAGATGTAAACTACATTTGGGATAATATTAGGTACTTTTCATTTACTGACACAAGACGACACAAAGCGTGAGTCCAAGAGAGATATCGTATGATACTGTCACGGACTTTCACTGAAATAGTCAATACTACACATGGGTTCAGCCTTATCGACGTACTTTGGTAATAAATACACGCTTTTTAGGGCATTTTTACCATACAGTGTTTTCCGATTCACTGTCATGTCAGCAGGTAAAAGTACAAATACTATGCACAAAAATCTCGAAACCACGTCTCAAGATGGAGAGTTCGGCTGAGGTACCGCACACTTTTAAAAAAAAGACTACATGAATGGGTGATGACCTTGTCGAGTGCCATCTGGACCTTGGCTTCGGAGACGGCGTCGAGCGCACTGGTGGCCTCGTCGAGCAGCAGTACTCGCGGGTCCCGCACGAGCGCCCGCGCGATGGCCACGCGCTGCTTCTGTCCGCCCGACAGTGACGCGCCACGCTCGCCTACCAGTGTGTCGTAGCCCTGTGGACATGACGTCACATGATTGTCTTCTGTCATCCCTCCCTTCTGTGTCACACAAGCAGTAAGTAGCGAAATTTGATAGTCTAAATATCCAGGACCATGGACTTTTTTGGCGCAATTTGTAGGATCATTATGTCATAATATTATTAAAACTCGCGTGAGCTGACATACTAAATTATTATTACATACGGCTTTAACACTCACGTGTGATTGTTGTTGACAATCACACGTGAGTGTTCAAGCCGTATGTAATAATAATTTGATTATGTCATGTTTATAGTTGTTTTGTTACACTTCGGTAGACAATAAAATAAAATATTAACTATCAGTTGGATTTAAAAAATAAACAATACAACAAAACATTTTTAATGCGTTTGCAGGAACAAAAGATGCACGATTTTAGTTACTTTTTAACATGCACTTGTAAAACTGCACGCACTGTTAGTGTGTTTTAGTGTTATTTTGTTACCGGTTATGAGAGAAAAGTATCAAAAGCTCTTATAGTTAAAATCGTATCGAGAGATTTTCCAAGATCATAGTCAAAAATCTTGTTAGGCATATAATCTAATCAATCAGTAACTAGCCACAGTAGAGAAAAGTAACAGTATTATATTATGTCTTCATATAAAACGGCCTAAACGCGCGGTTCCAAATCTCAGCATACTAGGGTAGGTCAATAATTTCGCGGAATGGCGGGGTTGGCGAGGGTTAGTTTACTCATCTAGGTAGGCGCTAATTGAGTGACTCATTGTTAGTATATATACCAACTTTCAGCCTAATCGAGTCATTAGCTTTTGAGTTATCAACGAGTAAACAAGTCAATCGGGAAGATACTAGCCACTATGGAGAAAATTGAATATCGCGCCGTCATAAGTTTCTCACCAAACAAGGAAAGACACCTCAGACCATTTTTCAAGAGATGTTAGCTGTTTATGGGGACTCCGTTCCTGGGAAAACCATGATTTATAAATGGCACAATGGTTTAAACAAGGGAGGGACTCCATTGAAGACAACACCCGACCTGGACGGCCGGTTGAGGCTAGAAGTACTAAACTTGTACTAGAAGATGCCCGGCTAAAGAAAAAACAGCTTGCACCACTAGTTGGAATAACAAAAGCAACCATTTTAAACATCCTACATCAACACCTTGGCATGACTAAAGTCTGTGCAAGATGGATTCCGAGAATGCTTTCTACGCATCAAAAACGCGAGCGCGTCGAAAGTTGTCGCGAGTTTTTGGACCGCTGTGGAGAGCAAATGGAAGAAGTTATGGCCCGAATTGTAACTGGCGATGAAACTTGGGTTCACCATTAAGAACCTGAGTCGATGCAGTGGCATAAAAAAGGCACACACCCTCCTAAGAAGTATAAGGTGTCTCAATCGGCTGGAAAGATCATGGCGACCCTACAGCCTAGACCTGGCTCCAAGCGACTATAATTTGTTTCCAAAAATTAAGAAAGCACTGCGTGGAAAAAAATTTGGCGACGATGATGAAATGAAGTCGGCAATTTCGGCCAATTTTTGACGCCCAAGAAAAATCTTTTTTTTTTCGACGGTATTAATAAGTTATTTGTTTCAAGGACACTGCCCAGACGTAATACTGTTACTTTTCTCTACTGTGCTATAGGAGTGTTTTGCTAGTTGGTACTCTTACCTTGGGCAACTTCATGATAAAGAAATGCGCGTTCGCTTTTTGCGCAGCTTCCTCTATCTCCTCATTACTGGCGTCCTCGCGTCCATAGCGGATATTGTCACGTACGGTTGTATTGAACAGCACCGGTTCTTGGCCCACCAGCCCCACTTGTGACCGCAGCCAGTGCACTGAAAGCTCTCGGAGATCGTGGTCATCCAACAACACCTACAAATCATGATTACATACTTTTGATGCAAATACCATAAGGTACATATATAGCTTTTTTTTTTAATAAAATCTTACGTTTCCTTCTACGACATCATAAAAACGACAAAGCAGCTGAATGACAGTTGATTTCCCGGAGCCCGTGGCTCCAACAAGGGCGACTGATTGGCCACGCTTTATTGTAAGGTTAAAATCTTTCAGAACCTGAATTGGAAAAAAAAATATCTTAGCTTATCCAAATTCATTAAACAAAAATACGAGAGGTGTCGTGGGACATATATGGGACATATACACAAATACACGTACTATATTAAAAGTGTCGTGTCGATCTAAGTGACACTTTTTCCGAATTAACTCTCATTCGCAAAGTTTCTGGAGTGGAACGTGCGATAATAAGGGACCTCGTTCCAAAAACATACAGATATCAACTCACTGGGTCGTTAGGCCTTGTTGCATAACGGAACATGACGCCTCTAAACTCAATATTGCCCTCCAAAGTGACGGGTTTCAAACCGCGGCTCAGAAGCGGGTTGATGGTGGGCACATTGTCGATCAGTCTGAAGATATGCGCGCCGGCCCCTTTTGCCTCACCAAAGGCCGTTAAATGCTCCCGCATGCCACCTAACGCGAAACCTACATTGCTCACATTTTTGTAAACCTGAAATTATACCAAGTATTTATTTATGAAACAGCCTTTTGAACATACATAATATGGATTTTGGGACGTGTGAAACACACTCTTACATTATACATAAAGTCTTATCAGAAAATAATTACACAAAGTGACTTTGAACTTACGTTGTAAAAAACTCCGGCGTTATATTTGTCAGTCTCATGAATAATGAGGTAAATTCCGACGTAAAAAAAGAATGCATAACATGTGAACATGAAAAATTCAATTAAACCATCTGAAAGCCCCCAGAATAAATCTAAAAACAAAAACAAAAATAACTAGGTCTCTTAAAACTCAAAAACAAATTCTAAAATTGCGTGGATCCAAGGGCGGATCCAGCCTGCGAGCCAGGGGTGGTCACAGGTTCCGAATTAGTCCAAATATATAATAAAATTTTGTGCGATTTTAGGTAAATTTAGCATGTCTGTATAGAAAAAAAAAGTTGAACTAGGCCCACCCAGGGGGGGGTCATGACCCCCCTCCTGGAACTGCCGTGAACTGCGTGAACCTTTCATGTTGGTCACTCGTCTTGTAATATACATAAGCAACAGAATTTAAGTGAAAGTGTTATGGTATACAGAGTGTTCCATGATTAGTAAATCCTCGTGATACATAAGGGTGATAGCTGGGCTCTTTTCCTATGAGAATATCACCGGTTTTGAGATATTTGGACTTTTTTAATTTCTGAAAAATCTCTACCTTGTATCAGCAATAAACTATATGTAGTACTCGTATATGTCTCTGGCCTGCCTTGTATCGGTCATGGTACTATTGCTCTAAATTACCACCACCTTTGATTTTCTTTTTGATACTAAATACTATAAGTAGTTACAGTACCCGGCACCTAAGTAGGCAAGACTGGTCAGATTATAAATATTTATATTATATAAATTAATATATATAATTATATTATATTATATATTACATCTTTTATTGCTCCGCCATTCCACTAATCACAGAGCACATGCCACCAATCGCAATCGACCCCTTATGTGACGTTATGACACCATTGATGGTAACATGCCTCCATTCATACACCAACCCCTCTTCTTAATTGCTCTATGTAACCATAATATTGAAAAAAAAATCTTATCCTGAATATAAATTTGTAGGCTGGTAAAAGAAAATATATATATCGTCATGAATCCCCGCGGGGGTGTTGGAGATGCTCCGAGTGTGAATTGTGAAATGCAAGTCACAGTTCATACTCGGTACACCCGCGTTTCACCGACGATTATTGCTGGTACCCAGACCAAATAACTCAAGACGGAGCGCTGTCAACATTGAAGTGAGGCCTTTTTTGTAAACATGTATGCGCTTACTAAGTGTTGCCGCGTAGTAAACACTGAAACAGATTACGCCTGTGTGAGTTTCAAGACGTGTACGAACACGAAACTGTCTTTGACCTTTTTCACCCGTTAGAAGTGTGCACTGTCTTGATATTTTATTTCTCTGAGGGCAGATATTTTGGATTCCCAATCACTGAGTGCAGAAAGGGCTCATCATCATTTTTTTATATATTTTAACATGCTCGCTTACCAAGCGATTGCCCTACCAACTGAGCTATCCAGGTCCCAACACAACCCGCGAATTTACCGATGTGCCTTTCTGTACTGCAATGATACTCGTATAGTCAAAAACATTACTAACCGTCACCGGGTAGTGAAGAATACACATTACTTTTATCGAAACTATGATGGTAACAATCTTTATTTTTTAACCTTTCCTTACGCTGAACTTTGTAGCCTTCGCCAGAGGTTTGACATATCGTTCGAGTTCCTTCTGTTGTCCACTGAAGGCGTACACAGTACGTACCGAGCTCAATACCTCCTCGGCGACGGCACTGGCTTCACTTGTCGCATGCATCTCATTCTTGCTATATTTATCCGCTGCCTGCAATTCAAGTATTGTAGAACCTATTTTAAATAATTAATCTTTATTTAATATATGAGGAGGACGCCATAAAGACCGGCCGGCCTTCAGCGACCTGATCAGCGTTCCCTGTCAGACAAATATGAAAAGAAAAAAAAACTCCGAAAAATTATTCAGAGAAAATTATTTTTATAGTAAGTATTGATATAAATATTTTTCTTTTGTTAAACTTGTATAATTCTTTGTATGTTCTTCTCTGTGTACACGTGTATGATTACTTCGTTTATGTTACTTTTTCCTATTGTGATGGTTTTGCTGTCAGAAATCTCTGTTTAGAGATAGCTCGCCAATGTGCATCTTTTTTCACTGTAATTTTGTTTATTTTATATTTCCGTGTGTGTACAGTAAATAATAAAGAAAGAAAAAAAAAATTGGTCACACTTTACTTGCAAAAACACGGTACGCTATAAGTGAGGATCAAATTAAAATACTGAAAGAAATGAAAAATATATAGTATGAATTTTGGGTTTTGGTTTTCTTAGATACTCAAGTTTTTGAACAATTTAATATTTCAAACATACATGACCGAATCTGTTATTCGAATCAATAGACCTTGGGAACAGAAATGGCAACAATTCTATCCACCTCTCACTATCTCCGTCTATATTCACACGTGATAAAATGAACTTTTAACAAAAAAATAGTATCCGACTTCAAATGTAACAGCAGTCATCCACTAAAAAGTTAAAAATAATTGTATACTTAATGTAATGAATGATCGATGGTACGGAAACAACACTTTTGCCGACTTCTTTATTCCTGAAGCATTATGTTATCTAGAAGTCGGCGCTCCCATATTGGTTTTTATGTTGCTATATATCGTAGAGAATACTAGGCTTCAAAGTCGGTTACTATTTTTTTGTTAAAAGTTTATTTCATTTCGCATTTTTTTGTTGACGCGTAAAATTGTGAAATATGGGTAGTTCTAGTAAACGCGCTGTTGATATGGAACGAAGTTAATGACTACGTTTAAGAACCCGGTGCAGGACGACGCCAACTCTGATACGAAGCGAGACGTATCGCGACAATAAAGCGCATATTTGGCTGGCTTATCTAAACAAGCGCCTCACGCTTTGCCCCACGCCGTTCGAACCTTAATTGTGCCTCGATTACTTGTTATTTTTTATTCTGTTTTAATTAATTAGAATATTGATGATATGAATATTGGTGGTGTATGTGCTTACTTTGCTTGTTAAATGTTCATAAGTCACTTGAAAAAAAAAAAAGTAGTCGATTATAAAAGTACTCGAGTTTAGGGCGAAAACCCATTATTTTAAATATTTTTCTGGTCTTTAACGCGATGTTTGTGAAAAAATCAGGGACATACAACACTTCATATTGACCGTCTAAATGAAAGCCTAAAATTTATTTGATTTAATTATTACACTTTCGCGAGTATTATTGGTTTTTAGATATGTATGAAGTACGATTCGGAGCGGGTTCTCTTCCTGCTATCACCACCCTAACACAAAGTGATTGCCGCAATCTCGAGTTATGTGAATGTGTTTATTTTGATAACCAGTACCTATGTCAGGTGTACGTTTGGTCTATGCTGACAGTACAGCAAGAGCCGGCGGCCATTTTTATTTTCAATTATTTATTGACTCGGGTAATCCAAACTTTCGTATTTATAATATCTATATATTTTATATAGAGGTACATTTGCGATGTATAAATATTTACCCACGCCGCAAGGCTAATAAATAAGAGAGCGACAGGCACGAGAGACAAGCAGACTAGCGCCATCTTCCAGCCGGAAACCAGTGCCCAGACCAGGCTGATGAGCACCAGGGTCACGCTACTGATCATAACAGTCACCTGGTCGCCGATACCGTCCATCACTTTGTTCATGTCACTGGAAATACCATAGAGGTTGGTTGCATATTAGGGGAATAGGCCGCCATTTTGTATGGGTTTCGAACTGTCAAATTTCACAAAAAGCTGTCTAAGGTAGCGTTCCTAAATGCCGGGGTAAAGGTAACAATTAACTGTCAACCGTTCTACAACCACCAGAGTGAAAACATACAGTTCATAAACCTTGTCAGAAATGTAAAATTCACTTTAACAGTTTAAATTTTATATTTACCCGGGCGTGTAGGAACAGTACCTTAATTTTCAATTAATTTGGGAGTGGTTATGAAATCACTATAAACCACTATTTTCCACCAAAAACACCCACGATTCCTCAAGATAAATGAAACTTGATTCGGTCAAGGACACCAAGAAACGTCAAAATAGCTGACCGTGGTGAATCTGATTGTTTTAATAACCAACACCCTATATCGTAAATTGTAAAAGCCGCAATGATCTGGAACGTACAGTCGCCTGCAGTTCAAGCTGCCTATTTGCGAAATAAGAACTGCCAATAAGTCATGGGCCTTTGAATTTATAGATAAGAAATTTTTATCTGGTTTTTAGCATTATAAATAAATGACATCATGTTTTTCATTTTATGAAAATTGATAAAGACAATACTTAAAAGCTGTGGCGTAAACTCAGCGACTTCTATTGGAACTAGAATTACGTAGCTTTACTACATAAAGTCTACGATACATCAATAGGATTTTAAAGAAACTCGTAGCACAGCTAAATGAGGTCTACAGAACCCATATCATGAGGTATAACGTAAAACGTAGCACCGTTGATTAGATTTACGACCCTCGTAGCGTGCCGTAGCGCTAATCTCATAGTCATCGAGATGCGCCGCTGGCACAGAATAAGTACTATAAATACTACGCGTACCCAGCATAAATATATACTAACTATAAACCACTATTTTCCACCAAAAACACCCACGATTCCTCAAATAATTCGGTCACGGACACCAAGAAACGTCAAAATTGCTGACCGTGGTGAATCTGATTGTTTTAATAACCATACCTACCTGGTTTTTAGCATTATAAATAAATAATAATACTTAGAAGCTGTGACGTAAACTCATCGACTTCTATTGGAACTAGAGTTGATTGAGAATACCCCGACAATGGGCCATGACAAACCATGAATTATTAGATATTTTTTGTAACGTGTAATGTCTCGTTATGAGAAATTGAATCGAGATTTTGTTAATAACCATGAGCATAAAACTATTACTGAGTAAATATTACTTTTTCGGACATTCATATTGACACTGAAATTGTCAAATTGGGTACATACTCTGCCATTTTAGACGCGAAATCCCCAGACCTTTTCAGGTCATAATACGCGGCATCTTGATTCAACGCCGCCCTTAGATAGTGCATCCTTATCCTGTTAGACTGAAACAAAATTAGATCAGAGGTTAGTTTTTTCAAGTTCAGACACGTTTCATAGGAACAGGCTCATAAAATGAAGCTCTAACTGTTGTAACACAACACCGCAAACAATCAACACGAAGTCTACCTAAAAACATGAAACAAAAATATACACTCTCATTGGTATCGATTCGGCATAACACGTCTTAACTTATTTGACGGAACTAACCTTATTTTAAGCGTCCTGTCTTTTTCTTTCATTATCGAAAAGACAAGGACAGAACGTTTAAATTAAGCTTAGTCCTGCCAAATAAGTTAAGATGTGCTTCACCGAATCGGTACCATTGTCAGGCAAAGCATCTCTACACTAAATGATGTCCACAAATGTTAGCACTGTTTTTGGCTACGAAAAACAAAAGTTACACTTCGGTCCAAACAACTAGATAGGCCTGAAGTTGGCGCGCTGCGCGTGACGCTGATGTATAGTGGGGCAAATTGCAATGCGCGGCAACTTCAGGCCTATCTAGTTGTTTGGACCGACCTGTACCAAGAATTACGTAGCTCTACTACATAAAGTCTAAGAAACATGTAGCAATAGGATTTTAAAGAAACTCGTAGCACAGCTACATGAGGTCTACAGCTACAGAACCCATATCATGCGCTTTACGTAGCACCGTTGATTAATCTACGACCCTCGTAGCGTGCCGTAGCATAATATGCATGTAATCTCGTAGTTATCGAGACCCGTAATGCCGCACCGCGCCGCAGCCGGCATAGAATAAGTACAATAAATACTACACTGGGTACTTAGTACTACCTATGTATTATTTGGTCTACATAATTCTAAATGTACTACCATCGCAAATTGCTAATGCGTTGGGACTTTGTCTAAATAATTCACAATGAAGTTTTTTCGACTGGTTAGAAAAGAGAAATAAAAACGTTTACGAAAGACAAATGACACTAACTTAGGTTCATAGTCATTGAGAGACAAAACCATAAAGTTATAGGTACTAAGAACAAAATATACTCGACAGCGATGCTAACAGTACTAAGCAGTCGAAAACAAATGACATCCGAGCGCATTGGCAATGCGCATCCACACTGCCAAATTATCCCTGTAGATGGCGCATCGTTGATCCGGAGGATCCGGCCATGAAAACTTGTCATTTCAGTGCATTTTTATGGTTTTTGCGTAGTAATTTGTGATTTCCGATTATTATTTTGGAATTATGCCTTTGTGTGCCGTACCAGATTGCTTCAATAATTGTGTTAATTTATTCCCGAAAAAACAATATCAAATATATTACATATTTGAATACAAATGATAAGAGGAAATAAAAAATTTGCGAGATATTGGAATAAAACCATTAGGAAAACCCACACAACAATAAAGTTTGACATAGTCGGACCGTAGTATTTTTTGGCCGCACCTATGCTGGCGCCATCTTTAATTATCTGTGGATCCCCATTTGCGGGGATTACAATGCAACAAGAATCTGATGGCGCGTGGACTTAGAGCATGTGGATGACAGTGACACGGGGGCGCAGCTGTAAAACAAGGAGTATGGTAGTGGCATTAGTTCCGATTTTGGACGCAACCAAATCCACGCGCCATAAGATCCTTGTAGCACCATAGACTTAGGATATAGTCTATGCGTAGCACTGTATAATACTTTGACGTTTTTTTATCTCTAGTCTTCTACGTACTACCATAGACTAAGTATTACTTGTAATGCTTAAACTATGTTAGTATTTATTTATTTATTTAGTATTTAGTACTGTAGTATAATATTCAACAGATTAGAAAAGGGGCAGAGAAATTGTATTGTATGGATATTGTGAGTATGTAGCTTGGCAAAAAAGAGTTTGGTGCGTTTTTTTTTAATGGCAACCACACTTTGATTTCAAAAATGAAAAAAAAAATGGTTGCTTATACATACACGGACTGCACATGACTAGTACTTTTAGAAACATCAAATGATTATTTTTTTATAAAGACACAGATAATATAATACTTAAAGATTTAAAAAAGCTAGTAATTCTTATAGCTTTTTTTTTGTTTTCAGAGAATATACGTCATTTTAGGACAAAGATTAAATTATTTTGGTATATCAGTATAGGGACTTCGTCCGCCAACGATAGACCCTCACTCGCTTGACAACGAATTCGAAAGGAATTCGAAACATGTCGCGTATCGCGAAATAAATTTATGTAAGTCGATCCGTCTTATCCACAATTAGCAAAGGACACATTTCTAAACAGCCATTTCTTAAGTGACGTCACATGAAGGCAAATGGAAGTTGCAGGTTTTTCTTAAAAATATTCATCATCATGAGGTTTTTTTAGACCACAAGTTCTAAAATACGGCTTATTAAACCTAAATCTCGAAATGGTTTTCGAATTAACACACTTTAACATTATTTAATCTAAACAAATGCATGTGCTGTCGTTTGTACTTGTGAGAAATATAAAAAAAAATTGTATTCTAATAAAGTACCAAAACCGTTTTTGTCGTAGTATATAGAGTGGTCACATGTGTGCTAGTAGCACCATCACTTTTTCAAGACTCTTTTTTATGCACAGTTCTGTTCCTTTCCCAATCTGTCAATCAGGTTAACCTCGAATTAAAGTCCATTTATAGATTTAAAAAAAAAATTGTAACCTGGTTCACCGCAGAAACATTGATAAAAGCATTGCTCATGTAGGTCACGAAGCATTGACCAAATCCCGCCGATATGTAAAGAAGACCCAAGTACAAGATCCCGTCCCAGAATTCATCCTTCTTTCCTTTTTCTGAATCTTCGTAACTATCGAACTTAACCATTTTTTCTAGTAAATCTGATTCTATGTATACTGTCACGGGCAATACGGTCCCACTTAGCAATGCACTTAGTATCGCTATTACTATTAAAAATATGTCAATTTTTGTTGCATATCTATACTGAAATAGAAGTTCTGTGTGTTATTTAGTATATGAAAATAATTAATACTTTATTTATGCAAAAACACTTATTATAAGTACGTCAAATTAAATTTAATACGGAAAAAAATCAGAGTTTATGAACTGTACAGGCGCCTGCAGTTCAAGCTCCCTATTTGTGAACGATTTTAACAGCTATGACACCGCAATAAGAGCTGCCAATATTATACTGATATAGGTATATAATAAATAGGTAGCCTGTCATGCTGGCGTCTGTACTTCTTCTCGCCTGTTTGTGTAAAAATTATTACCTTGCGGTCATGTCATGTCAATTTTACACAATATAAATTTTTACAAAGTACATTTTCTTATTGAAATATATAAACAAAAACATTACCAATTTCCTATAAGGGATACTGGTGACTTTCTCGACTTCGACTTCTTTTTTTATATTAGCTAAATGGAAATGAAAAATTGTATGTCAAGAATACGTTTAATATTCATTTATTGGTTCCGACAATGTAGATCTTACTAGGCCCAGGCGCAGATACAAGGGGAGAAGGCGGTGGGGGGAGGGGCAATTGGCAATCAATACCCTAGGGACCATAGTAATTAATAAAATAACTACAAAATCTCTCCGGGAAATACAGTATGCTCCTCAACTAGGGACTATTATTGAACGTAGTTGATCACATCTCCTTTAAAGGCGCCTTTTCTCAGCGTCATCCGAAAATGACTCTATTGATAAAAGTTATTTCAAAATAACTTTATAAAGCATGTTTAAAAATTGTGAAAAATACATATACAGTGTGTCCCTGGTACAAGTGCACATCAGAAAGTGCTAGATCTAAATATATCGACAAAAACAAAGAAAAAAAAACTGTTTGAATTTTTTTTTAATCTTGAAAAGGTACTCTACCTGGGTATCTTTGTATGGGACGCGAGCGCAGTGCCTTTGGTTAACCGCTCGTAGAAAATATAGTATTTATGATAGAACGTTGTATTTTTTTTATTAGAAAGATAATAGAATAGGCAATGATAAATAGGAATAAAAGTATAGTAAAACGGGGATATTATTTTGAAAAAATTGACTATTACTGAAAAAAAAGACGGAAAAATTAAAGAAATAATCTTTTAAGATATTATTTTTACGGTAATGGTAGTTGATTATGTTTTGTTTTTGATTTGGTATGCAACGTCTATTCTTAAGAATTATAACAGTTTTATTTCATTGCATTACTCGCGGTAGATCAAAAGTTATGACATATTTTATACATAGTCTCCATGGTAGGCAAAAAAAAATTTAAAACGTGAATTTATAAAACAAAGATTTTCTAAAAAAAATAAAAAACATTTTTTTGTCGCTATAATAAGGTCTAGTTTCATCCCTTTTCGGATGTGCACTTGTACGAGGGACACACTGTATATTGTTAGTTACACTATAAATAAAAACTTCATTTTAGGAAATTATTCTCGCGTATAAAAAACAGCATGAAAATATTGTTCAAAGTCAAGCTGTTAAAGTTAAGAAAAAATAAGTAAAATTGCTTATTTCTCAATAATTGTAAACGTCAGGCCGTTTATTTTTTTTTAGCTATAAGATTTTATCATGTACTAACCTAATTTGTTTTCTATATGTGAATCGATGATTTCAGACAATAATTTATTTGTATAATATTAATAGAATTCATGTATGACAATTTAATCTAATTTATTTTTTTTTTCTTTCTTTGTTTATGTTTTGTTTAGTATTAAGTTCAATTTTTGGTTGCCGAATATGTACCTATTTCATGTTATAATAACCTTTACCAATGTTTATACAAATAAAGATTTCTGATTCTGATTCTTTAAAACCACTAATTGTATTTCTGTGGTTCTTGCACTAAAAATATTAGAAAAATATTGTTTAGAAAAATCATTTATGGAATTTTTTTCCTGTCCACCGCGTCTATGTCAAAGGTATTATTTTTTCCTATTTTGCGCTATCTGGTGACCCAGCGACATCGTAATGCAGTGCGCGCTGATATGAACGTTATTTCAATATAGTTTCTGTCGATATTTGTACCGACACAGGTCGACTGAAGGTCAAATTCAAATTCAAAGTCGTTTTTACTTGCTTCCTTAAACGTGTCTCCGCACATTAGTTCCGCTAATATCTCGTTTTAAGCGAAAAGACTCACTAAAAGCTTTATAGTTTGAAATTTTCCCCTAAAACTTGAATACTCAAGCGTCAATCTACGACAAAGAAGGTCTTTGGGGTATTTAAACTGTGTGGTTTAACTTGGGTTGTAGTCTCGTGGTGTCTTTGGACAGGTGTGATAAAATCACATCAAATTTACACATCCCCTCAAAAGCTACTGAATAAATTTCAATGGGCTTTACGAGCTGATTGTTAAAATGTACTACATCATTACATTTTAGACACTGGTTTTCTAAAAAACAAAAAAAACTTTTTCGAAACACACCAAGGGCTCCTTCAGCCAATCGTTGCCTCCAGAAGTTGAGTTGCCGTTGGTAGGAAACGGCTGAATAAACTTTTGTGTAACATACAAACTTACCCGTAATATCCTCAAGCATGACCGCAAAAAAAACCTTAATATTTTCAAAAGGTAAGGTTTATGTCCAGCAGTGGACGAACTAGGCTGATGGATGGATGGATGATTTTATAGCATTCTTTAAAAAATATATATAATCTTACAATTTACGATCCATGCGATAGCGTCAGTCGCTCCACTAACTGCGGTAGCAGGTGTCGTCGTTTGGCCTGCGTACGGCATTTTAGCAATAAAGAGTTAAAGCAACATTTTCATTTCAAAATTGATCAATTTACATAAAATAAGCTCCAAACACAAACACCACCCATTCTGAATGACAGTATTGCGTATTTGACGTATTATAGAGGCAAAGAGAATTATACCAAAAAATTATTAAGTACAATGTTTTTAGTTTGTTCACCTTTTTAGTATCTCAATAAATCAACTGTGTTATATAGCCCGGGCGGCCGCTACAAGCAACCCTATCGCAAAATATAACAGAACCCGTCCACTTTTTAGGGACAGCCGACATTTTAGTATAGATAATTTTATTCTACGAAGTCTACTGATCTATGGTTGTAGTAGTGCATGCACACGCACTTTGTCTAGTGTGCGTAACCTCGGGAGCGCTTACAAAACGCGCAACACACACACAAAGCACCTGGCGTAAGGGTGTTAATTAGACTCCTATTGGTTTAACAAAAGTCCTCTACTCGATTTGCATAAACATCCTAATATAAAAACCGATTCTTCGGTTCCATTTATTCGCAGTGGACGTATGCCTTCGTCAACCACTTCACAAAAGAAACATGTAAAACATGTTATTGATGGGAAAATTGGATAGCCAAAAGTAGACTTTATTCTAAGGTCTTAAAATTCATTATCTTACATTATAATTTAATCGACAGACCGTAGATAAATAAACAACAGACGTCTTGAAACAAGTTGTTTGATATGTGCCACTTCGCTCAGATAACTAACCCGATACGGACGTTAACAGATAATATGGTTAGAGCAAAGAAATATGTTGTTATTGCGCCTTTTGTGGGACAACCTAAAAATAGTGACTTCATTATAGAAGAATATCAGTTACCACCTCTCAAGGATGGCGGTAAGTGTATCATTGTATAGTATTACGGTAATTTCGTAATTAATTATGGGAAATATTGAAATAATAGGTTGTGAAACAGTACAAGTGTTTAATCATCCAATTATGTTCTCGCTTGTACTGTGTAGTAAGTAAAATACTGGGTAACGATTATCGAACGTGTCTTTATTTCAGAATTCCTGGCTGAAGCAGCCTTCATCAGTATTGATCCATATCAGCGAATGAAGCTAGGGAACCAGTTCCCTTGTGATATGATTGGAGGACAGGTAGCCCGGTGAGTTTGTATTGTATCTATATCAATTATCTTCATCAGTATTGATCCATATCAGCGAATGAAGCTAGGGAACCAGTTCCATTGTGATATGATTAGAGGACAGGTAGCCCGGTGAGTTTGTATTGTATCTATATCAATTATCTTCATCAGTATTGATCCATATCAGCGAATGAAGCTAGGGAACCAGTTCCCTTGTGATATGATTGGAGGACAGGTAGCCCGGTGAGTTTGTATTGTATCTATATCAATTATCTTCATCAGTATTGATCCATATCAGCGAATGAAGCTAGGGAACCAGTTCCCTTGTGATATGATTGGAGGACCGGTAGCCCGGTGAGTTTGTATTGTATCTATATCAATTATCTTCATCAGTATTGATCCATATCAGCGAATGAAGCTAGGGAACCAGTTCCCTTGTGATATGATTGGAGGACAGGTAGCCCGGTGAGTTTGTTTTGTATCTATATCAATTATCTTCATCAGTATTGATCCATATCAGCGAATTCAAGCTAGGGAACCAGTTCCCTTGTGATATGATTGGAGGACCGGTAGCCCGGTAAGTTTCTATTGTATCTATAATAATTTTATCTTCATCAGTATTGATCCATACCAGCGAATGAAGCTAGGGAACCAGTTCCCTTGTGATATGATTGCAGGACAGGTAGCCCGGTGAGTTTCTATTGTATCTATAATAATTTTATCTTCATCAGTATTGATCCATATCAGCGAATTCAAGCTAGGGAACCAGTTCCCTTGTGATATGATTGGAGGACCGGTAGCCCGGTAAGTTTCTATTGTATCTATAATAATTTTATCTTCATCAGTATTAATCCATACCAGCGAATGAAGCTAGGGAACCAGTTCCCTTGTGATATGATTGCAGGACAGGTAGCCCGCTTAGTTAATAAAGATATAAAATATCTTTATAATTTTCCGTATGTGACAATGACATGGCATTGTTTTTAGACTATGTATTTTTTCTATGTATCTTTTTCTTTTCCATTTTTAGGGTTCCGTACCTAAAGGGCAAAACAAAGCCCTATTGATGAGGCGGGGTTCTTTCAATTTTGTCGCTTTTCAAACTCATTTTTCAAACAAAATTTTGAAAAAAATACATGTCTACGTCTTGTCTCCGCCCCCGTCTTCTCTGTATGTTTTGCGTTGCGACGCTTCTATATATTTTGTATGAAAGTACATTAAGGGGCAGGTAATCGCCAACGACCTTGAGTCGACTTGTGTCGGTACAAATATCGACAGAAAATATATTGAAATAACGTTCATATCAGTGCGCACTGCATTACGACGTCGCAGGGTCTCCGGATATCGCAAAATAGGGGAAAATAATGCTATTCACATAGACGCAATGGACGGGAAAAAAATGTTATTTTTCTAAGCAATATTTTCCTTGTATTTTAGTGCAAAATACAAGGCATAAACACAATTAGTGGTTTCAAAAAAATAACCAATTTTACTTAATTTTAGTCTAAAATTGCTTGACTTTGAACAATATTTTCATACTGTTCTTTTAACGCAAGAATAACTTTAAATAACACTGAAGTCAATTTATAATTTAGTTTTAGGGTTCCATACCCGAATACTCGACCAACTTAATATTGCAGTTTTGTGTTATAAGTTGTGTAAGCAATGCTAAGTTTTTAATTTTTGTTCAAATTATATCAGACTAAACTGACTCACTCGAATGATACGGAAACCTAAGGGCACGATTCCTACTCACACCTGACCGGTTTTTACTTTTTAGGGTTCCGCTGTCTCCGCTACTAATCCTAGCGCTATCATTTTAGTGCATTGTTTTTTGTAGACTTGATGTTACTATGGCATCTATATTGTTGTTATTTACATGTTTTTAGGGTTCCATACCCATATTTTACCAGTATTGTGTAATGGTATGGAACCCTTTAAGCGCGAGTCCAACTTACCTTGCCTGGGTTAATTACCCTTTAGGTACGGAACCCTACAAATACTACGAGAACCGTAAGTCTATTAAAGAGATGTAATAAGAGATAGTAATGACATTGATTTATTTAATGTGTCACTTTTTTCGCTTAAGAAACTATTACAGTCGAAATTTTAAAATTGTTTGTAATAATTGTAATATCTATTGATTTTAATTTTATTTTGTTTTTATATTTAATTTCAACTGTCTTGTTTCTTAGAACTGTACTGCTTGTTTTACATTTGTTTATCTATGTGTGGAAGCTTTGCTGGTTTGTGTAATTTAGTTGTGTATTGTTTTTATGTAATGTTAAACTGTTTGTTTCCCAAATAAAAATATAAATAAATAAATAAAATAAATAAATATAAACTAGACCCGTATATATTTTTTTCAGTGTTATTGAATCCAAGCAGCCTGATTATCCGGTTGGAACCTGGGTGATGGGTCATTTCGGCTGGAGAACACATACTATAGCGAGGCCAGAGAATGCTAAACTATGTGCACAACAGCCGTACTTGTATGCTCTACCCGACTTCGGCGATTTGTCCGTTTCATTGGGTATTGGGATGCTAGGACGAGTTGGGTAAGTCGTCAAGATGACCAGTGACGCCAACCAGCGTCGGACTGGGCCTAAGGGGCCCGGGCGGTAAATTTATTATTTTTTAAATTTCCCAGGCTAGCTCTCAAACGGCCGGAGGATTAACATTTTTTTTTATTCAGAAAATAACGATTCTAGATGATATATATGCAAATTTTTATTACCTGCGTTAATATCTATTGCAAAAAATTCCTGTTTTTCATTCTGATTTGTCGAAAAATATCCTTTGTCTATTGAGAAA
Source organism: Ypsolopha sequella (assembly GCA_934047225.1). Classification (NCBI taxonomy): domain Eukaryota; kingdom Metazoa; phylum Arthropoda; class Insecta; order Lepidoptera; family Ypsolophidae; genus Ypsolopha; species Ypsolopha sequella. Next base: position 21,150,670 of record OW203996.1, read on the forward strand.
AATTATGAAATAGGTAAGTATAGTTTTTCAGAATCGTTAGACGAAGATAATTAACTTTTTTTCATATAGAGGTAGTATAGTAAGACAGGGGGGGCCCGCGCAGGTTAGGGCCTGGCTGGCAAACGCCACCCTGACCCTGACGCCAACACTAATAATTCTATGGTACAGTGGAGATCACATCAAGCTATACACTTGCAGTACTATATTATCCCCTATAGTGAACGAATGGGTATTAGGGTGGTGCGAATTTTGCTTTTCTTGGATTTTCATTTGGGCCGAGTGCGGAATAGTTCAATTCAATTCAAAATCCTTTATTGCACACAAGAATAAAACGTATTACAAGTATCAGTAATCTTACAGTTTAAGCAAAAGCAGAGCTTATCTCTGAAAGAGATTTCTACCAGCAAACCCTTGGTGATAGAATCGGTAAAACAAAAAGAGAGTATTTGTATAAGTACACTCAAAGACAAAAAACTGTTTAAAACCCATTGTAGTTGCTATAAGTAAAAAGATTAACGAAAAAATTGTAAGTAGTAAAAATCTCTTTTAATGTCTTTACTGTGTGCGCCATTTTCATAAGAAGTAAGACTTCAGAAACAAATTAATTTACTTGTAGCAACTACACCGCACTCGGCCCAAATGAAAATCCAAAACACGCAAAAATTCGCACGACCCTAATGTGATCTCCACTGTACATCCTTGAGTATAACAAATACCTGTGCCAGCCAGAAGAGATACAAATATTTTCTTATTGCAATATAATCGGAATTTTTGTAACAGGAACACAGCATACTTCGGCTTCACAGAGTTCTGCCGCCCTCAACCAGGCGAGACGGTGGTCGTGTCAGGGGCGGCCGGGGCTGTGGGCTCACATGTGGGGCAAATCGCGAAGATCCTTGGTACATAACATTATCTTACCTATGTCCTACCATGGGTTTATATGTATACTCGCTATAGCGATTGTGTAAAGTATTTATATGAGAAATTGTACAGCGCCCCTAGCGGTTAATGAGAGGAACCAGAATTTCTAATACCTACAAAATATTTTATACTACACCTGCTCGGAAAGTACCTTCTTTCTTTGTTGAAAACGATGCAGAAAATACGTCATTACTGTCATACAAATATGCGGGCGGCAAAAGTGTATGAAAATTCATTGTTAACGTGCTTGAGCGGGCAGAAAAAGTATATGCAAATCCATTGTTAACGTGCTATTTTTTTTTTAAATAACATAAATAATGAGCAAGTGGCCAAGTATTATTTTGCGAACTCGTACATAAAACTCGAAAAATGATACTGGCCACTTGCTTTTCCTGCACATAATAAAAAATAAGAAGGAAATAAAAAGTGACAATCGCACGCGAGTCAGTCGGTTTCTTTTATTGTATCTTGATTAAAAGTAAAATGATACTATTTCCACGCAGGTGTAGTATAAAGCACTATCTATCACTCGGGAGAAAGTGCGATTCCCCTTTCTTCCCTCGGTGAACAATGTACTATTACGTAGTCGCTATCGAGTATCCAGCGCCAAAGTTATGGTAGGCCACAAATATTTCAAAAGTTTAGATAAGCCCTGGCACCTAAAATCTATTGCATTGTTTTTGAATGGGTGCGTTAACATACTGCCAACGGGCGCACAATATGAGTGCGCAATCTGTCTACCTACGGTCAGCAAACTGATCAGACTACTAAAGTCGTAAAGATTCAAAACTTTAAGTGCACTCAAGACGTCCAACTATCACTGTGTCAGATAAGCACTGGTTCCAAACGTGTGAGCGTCACCCATTTAAAGGTTGAAACATTTTGGAGCTATCATATTACGGTAAGGGCTTATCTTTACTTTTGAAATCTTTGGTAGGCCAACTGAATTATAATAACTGAATTAGAAGGATTACATGTCATAGAGCGTAGCTAGCAGTTACGGTTCTAGTAATTGAAAGAAGTTTTATTAGCATTTTCAGAAGGTGAGATGATTTTTTCCCGGGATCCTCGTCTTAAATCTTTAAGATAAAAATTTCGGATTGTTTTTAATTTCAGTCGCAGGCAGAAAATCTTGATATATTATTATAATCTCAGAACATTTGATTTAAATGTTCTGTGATTATAATGTTATAGGGCGTATTTAGTTATCTTAGAAGTACACGGTTAGATAAATTTTATTAATTATTATTTGAGTTTCAAGAGTTATTTAAAAGAACTTGTTTACATATAAGGTGACTTATGTTTATGTAGCCAAATTCATATTGTAGACTCGGTAAGTGGTCAGGACCAAGTCTTTTGCAGAATAGGAAAAATAAATTGTGCCCCTATACTAATTTACAAACAACTCCCGAATCTATTGGTATAGGAAGATTAGGAAGACAACACTTTATTTTGCGTTTTTCACAAAAAGGGTCATTGAAACTTGTTCCTAGAACTAAATTAACATTGTTCCTTGAACCTTAGTCCTAACCACATACCGAGTCTCCAGTATGAATTTGGCTATATAAACAAAAATAACCCTATAAGAACGTTATATTTCAGGTTGTAGAGTGATAGGCTTTGCCGGCACCGATGAGAAATGCGAGTGGTTGGTCAAAGAGCTAGGCTTCGATTATGCTGCCAACTACAAGACCACAGATTTGGCTGATTACCTGAAGAAATCTGCACCGAAAGGAGTGGACTGTTATTTTGATAATGTAAGTTTTACCATCGTGTTTTTTATTATAGTGAGCGGAAAAACTACTTTGTTCTCACGGGTCGGTAAACGGTGCGCCCGCGCTACTGACCACCCTCCCTGCGTACCTACCTAAGAAAATAATATACAAGGTTAATTAATAGTAAGCGAAACTCAAAATACAGGTGGTATGTACCACATTTTGAGTCCGGGAATAGGTCGACACTTTCTATAATTGGCTACTTTCGTTGCCTCGCTTCTTTCGCTGATTCGACACTTTCGTCAATTTGGCACATCTCTTCATAACAAACTTCCTACTTCCATCCATGATTTAGTACAGTTGGTTGAATAATTTATTTGTTATTAAACTGCGAAGGCAGTAGTATATTATTGGGCACGCTGTCCCAGTTTCCAAACACACAGCTCACTTTGCTTCGCTTCGCTCCGCGCCGTTCGCCCGCTCACTCCGTTCGCTTGTGTGTTTGGAAGCTGTGACAGCTGTGCCCAATAATATATTGTAAAAAATTAACTTACATTAGTGTCTTCTGTTTTGCTCCGCTCCATTCACCCGCTCTCTCCATTCACTCGTGTGTTTGGAAGCTGTGCCCAATAATATACTGTGAAAAAGTTAACTTACACGGGTCTCTTCTATTCTGCATATTTCAAAAATATAACCGATATCTCACTTAGTAATTTTAAAATATATATTTTGACTAGCAGTTATGAAATGAGGCCAGCTAAATTTAACTGAGAAATGTAATAGTTTCAAGACCCGAAAACACGTAGTTCTCGTTTAAATCTTGATTGATCCCAGAAACGCTAAGTTCCTGCGTAAGATCTAAAACTAAATCAAGACCCAAAAACACTTAGTTCTTGTGTAAATCTTGATTGATCTCAGAAACGCTCAGTTCCTGCATAAGATCTTATACTAAAATCAAGATCCGAAAACACATAGTTCTCGTTTAACTCTTGATTGATCCCAGAAACGCTCAGTTCCTGCGTAAGATCTAGTACTAAAATCAAGACCCAAAAACACATAGTTCTCGTATAGCTCTTGATTGATCCCAAAAACGCTCAGTTTCTGCATAAGACCTATATCTAAAATCCCGAAAACGCTTAGTTCTCGCATAAGATTTCAAAACCTGTTTAAATTTTTGAAATTTAGCTGGCAACATCAACTCCAAAGCCGCTTGGTCTTTGCATCAAGTTGAAAAGAATCTCAAAGACGCACAGTCCTTGCATTAGATTCGTGAAATTCAAGTATGATTGCAATAAAAACAACGAGCACACTGAATGATATCTTCACTGTTAGTCTAATAGTATGTTACATTTATATGTGTGTATGTAAGTATTGTGAATCAGACGTTTGAAACTATCGGCTTACTTTTTCATTCAATTAATGAATCATTTAGAAACAAAAAATTGAACAAACGCTTCTATTTATATAACATATCGATAATATTCATCTCAACTATGATATTCTAATAAAATATGTATAATTATAGGTATAATATAATAGAAATTCTAAATAAATATCTACAAATCTAAGAAAGTGGGGTGAAGGCCGTTTTCTTATTAAAATAGCTTTAATTATCCTTTAATTTAGTGATCAACTATTATATGTACCATCTAATTTTTAAATAAATTTAATTATCCATTAAATTAGTGTAAAACTATTTTTAAAAATTAGAAAGCATTAGCTTTCATCCAGATACAAATTAGGAACAACAGGGTCAATTGGGTTCATATATTTGTCTTGTACAGAAAAGATATACCCAATCAAATCAAAAATTTTATAAAATTAAAAAATGTTTAGCGCTCCTTCTGGAACTAAAACTATTAAATTAGGTACCTGTTCTACTTTCGTTTACCACGTGCTGCCGAGTCAGTTTATAGAGTTGCGGAAGTGCATGAAATTTGAGAACTTATTGTCGTTCATGTTGCGAAATCATATTATACTGGATGTATTTTATATAAGTGACTTGTTGATAGAACCAAATTCATACTGGTGACTCGGTAAGTGATCACTTCAAGATTCACCGATCAGAGATCACCTTTTTTGTAAAATTGATTTTATTGTTATTATTTTTTGTTTCCGACAGTCAATTACTATGGGTGATAGTGATCACTTACCAAGCATCCAGTATGAATTAGTTTATATCCACAATCCGCTGTACTAAGTTTACGAACAACTGACATTTTGACCCCTTTAGCTTTTTTGATGCTACTGTATAAATGATAGAACCAAATTCATACTGGTGACTCGGTAAGTGATCACTTCAAGATTCACCGATCAGAGATCACCTTTTTTGTAAAATTGATTTTATTGTTATTATTTTTTGTTTCCGACAGTCAATTACTATGGGTGATAGTGATCACTTACCAAGCATCCAGTATGAATTAGTTTATATCCACAATCCGCTGTACTAAGTTTACGAACAACTGACATTTTGACCCCTTTAGCTTTTTTGATGCTACTGTATAAATGATAGAACCAAATTCATACTGGTGACTCGGTAAGTGATCACTTCAAGATTCACCGATCAGAGATCACCTTTTTTGTAAAATTGATTTTATTGTTATTATTTTTTGTTTCCGACAGTCAATTACTATGGGTGATAGTGATCACTTACCAAGCATCCAGTATGAATTAGTTTATATCCACAAAAGTCATCTTTCAGTTAACTTGTAAATAATTATAGTAGTTTTAATGTATATTGCTAATCATCATTGACCAAGAGCTACCTGTTCTACTTTCGTTCACCACGTGCTGCTGAGTCAGTTTATAGAGTCGAGGACGTGTATGAAATTTGAGAACCTATTGACGTTCATGTTGCGAAATCATATTATACCGGATGTTTTTTATATAAGTGACTTGTTGATAGAGCTAAATTAATACTGGAGATTCGGTGAGTGGTCACTCTAGTATGAATTTGTTTATATCCACAAAAGTCATATTTCAGTTAACTTGATAATAATTATAGTCGTTTTAATGTATATTGCTAATCATCATTGACCAAGAGCTACTTGTTCTACTTTCGGTCACCATGTGCTGCTGAGTCAGTTAATAGAGTCGAGAGCGTGTATGAAATTTGAGAACTTACTGACACTCATGTTGCGAAATCGTATTATACCGGATGTTTTTTATATGAGTGACTTGTTGATAGAGCTAAATTAATACTGAAAATTCGGTGAGTGATTACTGCAGCATGAATTTGTTTATATCCACAAAAGTGACCTTTTAGTTAACTTGTTATTAATTATAGTAGTTTAGATGTATATCGGTAATCATCATTAGCCAAGAGCAATATCTTGTTTACGCTCTGTGTAAATAACTTGTATTTTTAAGCTTTATCTAGTAAAATAAAAATATAAAAAATATGATTTCCATCACTATCTATTATATAATTATATCATATTCCATCATTTCATGAATATGTTGTGTTTAAGAAAGTATACCATTTAATTTACACCCCGTAGAAAGTGTATTTTTACTAAATTGCTCGGAAATGTTGGTATTTTATTTATTTAAAATTTCTGGTCTAGACTTCATTGCGATCTAAAAACTTTACAGATAATCATATTCTACGATCCTTACACCCCTCTTTCACTCTTTTCACATTAAGTTAATAGTGGTATCGATACCTGAATCGGAATCAGAAAAAAAAATATCAGTACATTAACGTTATAATACATAGGTATCGTTATCGTTAACGAGATATAGGAACAGATACCATTACCATTATCAAAAACGGTAGCAGTAATCGTATTATTTACAGTTCTTGCCTTCGACTCGGTCTTAAAATTTATACTCGTTAAGTATTTGCTTATTTTCCGTGCTCTACAATAATGTACTATTGCAGTAAAATTATAAAATTTTTGATCGAATACCTACCTAAGGTATTAAAAAGTACTTACGGAAGTATAGATCTGTATTTTATATGTAAGGTGATAAAACATATAATCGATTAACAGGAATACATCATTACTACCTTTAAAAGATAGGCTGTTTAAACTGTTTATCATGCATTATTTTTGTACAAAAACTAATTGTTTACGGTTTGGAGCACACATTTTCCCTAATTTTCAAGTGAAGTTAGTGCGAGTTGCTGCCAGTCGTCACCTCTGTTAACGTTTTTTTCTCTCGACCACGAAGCTCATAATCCAAGTATGTAAGTACCTTTTACCCTTATTTTCAAAATTTTCTTATCTGTATTTTTATTTTAATTTCTTAATGCAAGTACGTCTTCCAAAATTCTTGATTTTCTAAATTGTCTTGTCTCTTTTATTAGCTTTATGCTCTTAGTCCAAGTATGTGTACGAAAGCCCTTTAATATACAAATTACCTAATCTCTATTTTTATTATAGCGTTTTTCTTTATTAAATTTGAAACATACACTCCTAAGATATAGTTAATAAAAACACTTTTATTATGATTTTTTTTTTCAAATTTATTATTATTTTCAGGTCTGACTCAGAATACGAAAGTGTTAGCGTAGTGGCAGCCCCCATTGTCCCTCAAGCATCGACAAGCAACAAAAAAAGGACTTCAACGAACAAGCGTAAAGCTCCTGCTACAGCTGAAGATACTAGGTTAGTATTTATTTATCCTCAAGTCTCATTTAATTAATAGTTTTTTTATTTTATTGGTATATACTTTTTAGTTATGATTGTTTGTAGACCTGTCTGATTTTACTTTAAATAAAGTACTTGAATTAACACGACTACGATAAAAAATGACCACGGGTGAACAAGCGCGGTGTCTAATAGTTCTACGGTCGACGCAGCCTTAAATGAACAAAAAAACACTATATTTTTTAAACTCCTATTTTTTTATATGTAACAGATTTTGTTAATTGAGTTGGGATAATAACATGTTTGACTGGAAAGATCTAAACTCCACGAACAAAAACTCACCAACAATATTATTTATATTTTAACTAACTTTAAATTTTATTATTTATAGGACGAGCAAGAAAAAGGCAACACCAGACGACTTGTTTGGGCTAGAGGAGTCAAAGTTTGGCCTAAATCCCACCGGTAGTCTCACGTCTTCGATTGTCAGCCGAGTTGCCAACGGGAAAGTGCGAAGAACGATCGAAGGCGACGGGGACTACTACATCGAGTTAAAGGTGTATCGTACGGCGGACGCGGTCACCTCCAAGCCGGAGGAACGTTGGAAGAAGGCACAAATAGGCTTAAAACTTCAAACAAATGAGGGCACGTTAGAGTGGGAAGCCCTCCAAAAGTTTGTAAAAAGAGGTTTTGAAGTTTTTAGCAAAGCCGAACCTATATTTTACAGTGGTTGATATATGTATAAATTTTAAGTATATGTTTAAATTGATCATTTAATTAAATTTAAACTTAAGTATTGTATCAAACGTTGTTTTTAAATTAATTTTCTCCGTTATCCCGTACCTTACCGATAATCATAAATTTTAATTAACTTCTTATTTATTCCTTTTGTTATAAAAAGTAAGTTTCAACATGCCTTTTTGTACAGTTTGCCGTGAGTCTGTTCCTAATAAAAAGTGGACAGGACATTTGAGAAGTCGCGAACATAAAGATAAAGGTTGCATTATTATAGGCGAAGGCATTGAAACGGTTTCATCGGCTTTTCGAAGTCGAATTGCTACTTATCGAATTACGTCTACTAATGAATCTGATGCAAATTCTATTGAGTCCTTCTTCAATAACATTAAAGATAAAATAAAAGGACTTTTAGATAAAAATTTAAAGGCCCATACCTGTTTAAAAATTAACTTTGAACTATTTGCGTTGTTTCTTTTGTTTAAAGATAACACTCAGGAAATAAAATCATTTAATACAAAAAATATAATAGTGTATTTGAATCATAATTATGATGAGTTAATTTCTTCTATTACAAATAATTTGAAGAAAAAAGTCGAAGAATTCCAAGAAAGGGATAGTGGGTGGACTTTTATGACAAACTCACATCTAGAAGTCAATATAAACAAATATCAACCGTTACGAGGTTCAAGATATATTGATTTACCTAAATTTATCAAAAGTAAGAAGGCATGCTTAAATATTCAAAATAAAGATGATTATTGTTTTTTGTGGTGTATCACTGCATTTTTATGCCCAGTTAAAAAACACCCTGAGCGAGTTTCATCTTATCCTAAATTTCAAGGATTATTTAACATTCAAGGTATGTCTTTTCCTGTTGGTTTTTCAGACATAGCGGTGTTTGAAAAGAACAATCCTAATATTAGGATCATGGTTTATGGTTTAGATAACGGTAAAACTGTTACGGGCCCTTTATATAATTCGAAAAATGACAAAAGTAAAAAAACAATACATTTATTATATTTAGAAAGTGATAAGGGTAATCATTATTGCCTCATAAAAGATTTACCACGTCTAGTTCGAAGCCAAGTGACAAAACATCATGAAAAGTTGTATTTTTGTGAATGTTGTTTACTGTTTTTTAACTCGACTATAAAATATGAAAATCATTTATGCTGTGGTGTAGCTACCGAACTTCCACGTGAAGGTTCCTTCATACAATTTAAAAATTATAATCGTAAACAAGAGATGCCTTTCGTGATATATGCTGATTGTGAAACGCTCCTTGAACGTTATCAAGGCTGTGAGACTGATCCTAGCCTAAGCGGTACAAGTACGTTACAACGTCACGTACCTGCGGCGTTTGCTTATCATATTGTGTGTGTGTCTGATTCTAGTTATAATCGTTTTGTTTCTTATCGAGGACCTGATTGTGTGCAAAAGTTTGTTGCGTCTCTGTATGATGATGCAAAAAATATTCAAAGAATTTTAGCTCAACCTGTTAGCATGAAAATTTCAGAAAAACAATCCAAAGAGTTCAAAAACGCTAGTGTGTGTCACATTTGTAATAATTTACTCTTATGCGATAAAGTGCGTGACCATTGTCATGTGTCAGGAAACTATCGTGGCGCTGCACACAGACATTGCAATTTGCAATTTCAGCTGCCTGAGTTTATACCTATAATTTTTCATAACTTGTCAGGATACGATTGTCATTTATTTATTAAAGAATTAGGAGAAACACCTGGACCTATAAAAGTCATTCCAAAATCAAAAGAAAATTATATTTCATTCACGAAGTATATCCCTATCTCTGAAGATATTAGCATTCAGCTTCGATTCGTAGACTCGTTTAAGTTTTTGAATACGAGCTTGGAAAAATTATCCAAGACTATGATAAATGAGCAATTCACAAATTTGAGAAAATATTTTTCTAATGAAATTAAATTTAACTTGCTTACGAGAAAAGGGGTTTATCCTTACGATTATATGTGTCAGTGGAATCGTTATACAGAACAAAATTTACCATCTAGGGATAAGTTTTATAATTCTATTACTAATGAAGATATTAGTGATGGTGATTATGAGCATGCCCAGAGAGTTTGGAAAACGTTTTGCATCCACGACTTAGGGGAATACACTGATTTATATCTCAAAACAGATGTGCTTTTGTTAACTGATATATTTGAAAATTTCAGAATCACATGCAAAAAATTTTACGAAGTCGACTGTTTATTTTATTTGACTGCCCCGTCTTTGTCTTTTGATTCGATGCTTCTTAAAACAGGGGTCCGATTAGAATTAATAACGGATTTAGAAATGTATCGATTAATTCAAAGTGGTATCCGGGGTGGGGTGTGCATGTGCTCGAAACGGTATGCCAAGGCAAATCATAAATACATACCTAATTATGATTCAAGTCAGCCTGATTCCTTTATAGTATATTTAGACTGTAATAATTTATATGGGTACAGTATGTGTCAAGCATTACCATTATCAGACTTTAGGTTTTTAAACGAAGATGAAATGGCTACTTTAGACGTTAGTAAAATTCCGGACAATTTTGATTTCGGTTACATACTAGAAGTAGATTTGTTGTACCCAGAGACTTTACATCACGAACACAATGATTTACCTTTTTGTCCTGAGAAGTGCATTCCTCCTGGTGGAAAAAATTCTAAACTCGTTCCAAACCTTTATAATAAATACAAGTACGTCATTCATTATGTCCATCTCAAAAAATGTTTGGAAAATGGTTTAGTACTGACTACAATTCATAGAGTAATAACGTTTCGTCAAAGTTGTTTTTTGAAGCAATATATAGATCTCAATACACAACTTCGTCAAAAAGCTAAAACTAAATTCGAACAAGACTTCTTTAAGCTACTTAACAACAGCATATTTGGGAAAACGTTGGAAAACACTGAACGTAGAGTTGATGTCCATTTAGTAAAGCACTGGGCTGATAAAACAAACAAAACGAAAAAAATGACAAGTGCTGAACGACTGATTGCAACCCCCAATTTTCATAGTGTTTCGGTTTTCTCAGAGAATTTAGCTGCTGTACAAATGAAACCTCGTCGAGTTATTCTTGATAAACCCATTGCTATAGGCTTTGCCGTTTTAGAACTTTCGAAATGTCATATGTATGATTTTTATTACTCTGTAATAAAACCTAATTATGGAAAAAATGTCGAATTATTATACACAGACACAGATTCATTTATTTTGGATCTAAAAACACGAAATTTTTATGAAGATGTAAAAAACATCTTTCTTAATTATTTTGATACCAGTGATTATAGTCCTGACAATGAATTTAGTTTACCTTTACTGAATAAAAAAGTCCCAGGTTTATTTAAAGATGAAATGGGAGGGAAAATTATATCTGAGTTTATAGGCTTACGTTCAAAACTCTATTGTATAAAAACTTTAGACAGTAGCATCAAAAAAGCTAAAGGGGTCAAAATGTCAGTTGTTCGTAAACTTAGTACAGCGGATTATAAAAATACATTGCTCAGTGGAAATATGATTCGTAAGAAAAATATGTTGTTTAAATCCATAAAACACGAGGTGTTCACACAGAGCGTAAACAAAATTGCGCTGTCAGCCAACGACGATAAGCGATTAATTTTAAAAGACAAAGTTTCTACCCTACCTTGGGGTAGTTCATTTATTTTACCCTCAACATGAACTCTTACAACCTAATATACTAGATGTTAATCGATACTGCATGTTGAAACTTACTTTAAAATTCAAGTTTATGATGTAGTTATATTTAAAGATAATTATTTAAACATCGTTTTTATTGTTATTTTCTGTTAATTCTGATAAAAAAAATATAACTATAGAAATAATTAAATGGCATTTTTATTTCCCGTGATATGTGTTTATTGAAGTATAATATATTTAATAAATGTTGGAATTTGCAAGTGAAGTCACGAGCAAAAAGTTAGTTAACCATTTATAAATTTTTACCTATATCATCACTTTTGCGGACTACGTAAAAGTAAACAATGTGTGAAGTAGACAAGTCTTAAGTGTACAACCCGTCCAAAACATCTTGGTACCTCAGTTTATCCACAAAGACAGGTAGAACCCATGTGGGAGGGGGGTTTCAAGTATCAAGATATTTTGGACGGATTGTAGCTGTGTGAATGCTGATGACACCAATCTACTATGTACACAATTTCAAAGGTAATAAGATTCAGTAACATTATTTAAAACAATTGTGCTGCATTCAGATGCATGGTTTAGCATTCATTTTGTTGTTAACCATCAAGCAACCAACACCTCCACTAATTTATAGAAAATCACAGAATAACAACAATTACCTAAATATACAACGATGTCTCATTTGGTAAGTTTTTGTAATCAAACAGCTTTTCTTGTGATTTATTATTTTAACAGTTCACTAATTTTCTATTTGTTTCCAGGGACTACATACTGATCCGAATGATCCATATTATTACGCACAAAACATGCTAGAAGGGCTGGAGAGTGATGTTGAACTAGTACAACCACAATTTCAAGCCAATATTGTTAAAAAAAGGATGAGGACATCGAAAAAACGTCCAACTAAAGATTTGATGCAATCGAGTTTTGTGATCACTAATAACTTTCGACGAGGAAATAAAATTATTAAAATTGAAGTTTATGATCTTCACGAGTGTCAGGAGATAAACAGTGAAAAAGCTGCAGTGAGTGTTCAGTGGGTTTGTGAAGATTCAATCGATGAAATACTTGATTTAACAGAGAACGTCATAAAAAGAATCTCTAAAAAAATTGGTGACAGTAATTTGTAACATGTTATAATTTTATGTGTATTTAGTAATCGTATATTTAATATTTTTTAGTGCATTGAAATTTATTTACTATGATAATGCTTTATGTGTATAATTAGTAAATTTTTATGTTTAAGAAATTAAAATCGATTTATTTGATTATATTTTTGATTTAAATAAAAACAAATCGAGATTTTTATAAAGTGTTTTATTTTTATGAATATGCTTAATTAAACTATAAAATACATTATGATCTTAAATGAAACACCCAAAATAAAAATGAAAATGAAAATTTAGTATAAAGAATTCTTAAAAAACCATTTTTTTATACAAATTACGTTTCTTAGAGCACAGTATTTTCTATGATTGCTAAAACAGAATAAGTCATTTTCACAATATGTATTTAATAAATTTAGTAGGTTAGGACATCCCTTATCTCCAATATCTATTACAACACAGGTTTTACATAATTCATGTATCCACAATATCTTATCGCTTCCCTTGACAATAATTTTCTTATTATTTAAATATTCATAAATAATTCTTCGAAATTCTCTATAATCAACATAACCTTCTGACCACATGTATCCTAGATTTTTTTCAACCCATTGAACTTGTTTCTTTTCTTGGTAAGATAATGATGTAAAAGGGAAAGGTGGTTTTATAAGAAATGTTTGTGTAAAAAGCGTTGTGGCCAATGCAAATTCTTTTAGAATAAATCCATTTTTGGAGTCCTTAAAACCTTGTAAATCACAAAAAATATACTCAGTACTCATGATATTTTTTTTACGATACTTGTAAGTGGTTTATATTCAAATATACAATCATTTAATATAAGACAGTATGCAGATGTTTTATCAGGAAAGTCAACATCACTTTCTAAATCAATTCGCACATCAATAGGCCCTGTTTTTATTGTTTCGTTTTGTCGACAGCAGTCAATTACAAACAAAGGCGCTTTTTCTTTAAACTCTTTAAAACTTATTGACGGTTCACAACGACGACCATAATATGAATGTTGGAATGTTGCAAACGCTTCGTATAATAAAGCATATCTATCTTCGCCAAATTTTATGTCTAAACTTTCATACGGATAATAAGTGGAATTCAAGAAAACTTTAACATCTCGTAAATGACAATGATCAAATTGCGACATGTCCTTTGTACCATTACTTTTTCGATCAGTTTGTAACCCTATAACTACATATCTAGGTTTTTCTAATTGGGATGATGTTTTTACAGACCAAGTGTGTTTTGTTGTCCTTGGTAAAAGCGAGTATTCATATAGATCCCAATTTCTAAATGCTAAATTGATTGCTCTGTCCCTTTCTAAATATCTTAACAAATTAATTCTCTCACGATCAGATACTTTTATATGAGGCATCCTCCATACGACTTTGTTTATAGAAATGTCTTGCAATACTTCGTTAGTGTTTAATTTTATAGCATTTAGGTTCGTGTTACTACGCAAAAGAATTAACTCATGCTTAGCGTTCATGATAATTTTTTTATAGTCTTCAGCAAATCCAAGAATTTTGTTAAGAGGTATGCACACCGAAAAATTACCTCCTGTAGTATTCTTTATTCCATCAGTATCCCAACCCCAAAACCTCGACATCTTCGATTCATTTTCATTCATAGATAGTAATGATTTTATGGTAGTTGATACTCCAGCATTTTTTATTCTATCAATTTCTATGCCGTTAATTTCATATTTTATGTCTTGAAAGAGAAAGAGTATAGAATTGTTTATAAACTCTATGCTATTAACTTTCTGTTTTGGATCACCACTTTTGTAAACTGTAACCGAACCCTCTATATATAACGTGCTCAATGAGGGTAAAACGTAAAGATCTTGTTGATTAATAGGTATACGTATTTCATCATTTTGATTAAAACTGTTTACGTAAGGTTTGTAAGAATGCACCTGATAGCTTTCAATGCTATTGTCTTGAACGAATGAGTCTGCTATATTTAAAATGCTCATTTTAGAAGCTTAATAATTTTCAAAAATTGTTTATTTTGTTTGGTTAACTTATGTTTTTTTATAGGTGGTCTCTGGGAGAGTTTGCTGCGTAAACTGAGCTCTTTATTAATAGGTTCTGATATTTTATTAAAATCTATCATTTTCGTTTTAAATGCAAATACAACTGTAGTTCTTCGTTTCGCAAATTGATTAGGTTGTTATTAGTATCCAATAATCGTATGTTTATTTCATTAATGCTGTTCCGGGTCACAGGTAAGTAAATCAAGTTTTTTGGTATTTCAATTATTCTATAGCCCGGTGGTACATTAGGTGCAAATTCATAAATAATATGACTAGGATTTCCGTTAACAAAGGATCCGCTTACAATATCACATTCGATTCGGATGATGGTTGTTGGTAAAATGCTTATAGGAAAGCAGGATTCGTGTAATATATTGGCTTCTAATGTTTCATGTCCAAAGCCCAACATACTGCCTATAGAATTATTGTGATCAAAGTTAATATCTTTTGAACAGATAATTTTAGTGCTTAGAGTATTATTATTACAGATCAATTTAAAAGAACAATCTTTAATATTCTGTTTTAAAAAGTCACTAACGTCTTCAAGCTCATATGAACCTTCTGGTATTTCAACCACTTCATTTTTACCATAGTGAAACTTGTTGTTTCTACTATCTACATTAGGTATAGAATTGAAGGTAGAAAAATATATGAGACCACACTCATATTCACCATCGAGCTGTAACGGAGGCGAATAATTTGTTAGCAAAGCGGATTTATTTCCAGTTACTGATAGTGTGAACGACATATTGAAAGTGAGTGCTTTTAGAAATTTAAATTCAATTTAAATGTTTTTTCCAAAATTCATCGAGGAACTTTATACACAAGTGTCCACAATTAACTGTATTAGGTTTTTGATAATTTTTATAGTTATAGAAGATATCGCTACTTTTCAGGTATCTTATTAATTCCATAGGTGGTTTTAAATCCCCAAAACTATCAAAATATTCACAATAATCTTGTATTTTTATATAGGCTACCCAATGAGTTCCTGGGTTTTCAGAACTATCTAAATTCATAATCGCACATTCAATATTTTTTGTTTTAGATGGCAAACCATCTCTCATAAAAACACCCCGAAAATATGGTATATCATGAGTATATTTTATGATATCAATATTAGTTAGTGCCCTTTTGGGTAGCCTAGCTACTAGTTTTTTGAAGAACGCAAACATAAACCCTTTCCTTTTTTGTATGGTGTAATGTATAAACCTTTCCCTAAACTCATTGACTCCATCACTTTATTGTGACGCTGAGATTCTAAAGTATTTTTTTGAGAAGTCTTATAATCATTAACAGCTTTGGCTATTCCAGCGGCACCGCCTGCCAAAGATCCTAACGCTGATAGTCCAGCAAAAATAGGAATTAAAGGAAGTATTCCTCCAGTTTTTGGAATAGGAATAATCCTAGGAAGCTTGATTTTGCTGTCTTTATGAAAAATTTTTTTAGCAGCCTGGTACGCAAACTTAATTGCATCATTGTTGTTTCTTGGTTTGAATTTCTTTAGTTGAGATTTCAATTTGAAAACGGCTTTATTAAATTTTTTGACACCAGCGCCTGATTTTAATTTAATCCTCATAGCCTTATCTACCAACCAAGAGGCAATTTTTTCACATTTACTAGAATCTTTTGATTTCAGCCTTCTCTTTGCCATGTTCATCAACTCTATATCAGCTTTATGTCGTTCTTCTAAATTAGTATAGTTACTGTATGCTATGTCGTGATGCTTACATGCATTATCTAATTCATTAATACCTCTATCACCTCTTTGTAATCGCTCTTTTAAGCGTGTTCCTGGTCCACAATAGTTATATCCAGGTAAATGTAACTCAATCGGTAAATTATTGATCAAATTATTAATAAGTCCACTCCCTTTCATAACTAACATAGTAATGAACATCATTCCAGCAGAAATGTTATAATATACATCATCTATGTTCAGTATGAATGTGAGTTGATGCTATTTATTTTTAACGATAGCACTTCTATCAATCCAACTATTTTCATTGTTACTTAGACCTAACCACTTTACAAAATACTTATTACCATTTTTCTTAATAATTTTTTCAATCAAATAAATATCAGGATAATTTGTTTTTTGAAGTTCTTGTTCATAAAAACAACCTTTTATTAAAACTTGATGTTGATCTGTGATGCAATAAGTAGGTGGTATTGTTTTATTAATTCTTTTTATGGTAAATAATTCAGTAGACCAATTAGGAGTGTAACCCTTCTGAAAAGTTCCTTTATACTTGCTAATACGGACCTGATCACCCACTTTGAATTTATTGATACTTTGAACAGATTTATTATGCGTTATTCGGATATTACTAGCAACGATTGTTTGATTAGATTTTTTTACTTCAGATGGTTTATATTTGGTAGTGTGATGTGTGGTATTGTTATATGTGTTAACGATATCTGCTAATGGTTCACCAATCCATTTGTAATTACCTATAAGGCTGAAGTATTTAAACAATTTACTTTTTAAAGTCCTGATTAATCTTTCCACTATTGAGGCCTTTTTTGTTGAGTATGTAGAATAATGGTTAATTTTATTGATCTTTATTAGCTTTTGGAAGATGTCATTGTAATATTCAGATCCAAGGTCTGATTGTAGATTAAGGGGAACTCGTCCACCCTTCAAAATGTTATTAAATGCAATAGCTACTTCGTTTTTTGATTTGGTTTTTAATGGAACTGCCCAAGCATATTTTGAAAACGCATCAATAACTACTAAAATAAATTTAAAACCCTTATTAACTTTATGATATCTGCTTATATCGATCAGATCTGTCTGCCATAGATCGTCAATCCCTTTTAATAGAACAGAACGACGCATAAAATTTCTTCTGGCTCCTTTGTGAATCTCATCTACAACGTTATATTTACTCATGATTTTTATTTCTTAAAGATACTAAATGATCTTTAAGAATGTTACTCACTTCTACTCTTGAACACTTCTCATTTAACTGATTTTGAACTAACTGTATTTGATTTTTTATACCCTGCAGTTCAACGAATAGGTCATGCTTTTTACAAAATAACTGAGTATTTCTATCCACATACTCTTTATTCACAGCTTCATCTAATGCCTGCGGTATTTTTAAACCTATTAATCTGTTGGGTTTTAAGTCGTAGTCACCAGATATATTTTTTAATGGAACTTTTTCAAATGTGTTTAGATCATTCAAATTTGAAAGTCGAAGTCTTTTATGAACATGATGACCAAATTTATCAACGTTCATTTTAATAGACGGAATTTTGTCAATGGTTTATATGCAAATGATACAAATAAAAATAGTCATGGTTTATATTCATTCTATAATACCACTTTCTCGCAATTCTTCAATAATCGAGATTATTTCATTATCCAGCCCAGTGTTACCAGCATCGCGAGAAGCAATAAGCAACTTTAACCTTTCAACTAGTTCGTTTGGATCGTCCCAGTACACGTAATTAACATTTTCTGCAACCTTTTTAAACTGCGGCAATCCTTCACCTTTTGATATTATATTTTCAGCATCGAGTAATTTAAATAAGGGTTTTATAATTTGGTTATATTTATTACCTCTGTTACTTTTGATTGGCTGACCGGGATCGTAGCCACGGCGATGAGCGTTTGTATTTATTAGTATCGTTTTGTAATTTTGCATATCATCTTGAGTTATTTTATTGAAATCAGGATCTTTTTTAAACATCAATTCCGTTAGTCCAGGGGTCTTAACATATGTTTTACTTGAAACTGAAATTCTGTCATCCGTTACAAATACTGATGCTGAACCCATCATTAACTTTCCGCTTACCATTCTTACACCAAACGGAACATCTTTGAACACTTCAGATGAAAATGACCGAGAGGAACCAGTCTCTTTACTTGGACTTTTTTTTGAATCGTTAGTTTCAAAAAATAAGTCACTGTCATCATCCCTGTTATCACTTTCTGTATCAGGATCACTATTTTCGGAAACAATTTCGTCAGAAATATTAAATTTCCGTTTCAGTGGATAATTGTTTTGTGACAAAGCGCTGGTTTCAGATATATTTCTTTTATTTGTATTATTTTTATCATTTTCTAACCAATTCTCTTCAACATTAACCTTTTCTTCTTCACACTTATTTTCTAATGCGTCATCATTTTCGAGGTGGTATTTTTTGTTAGCTAATTGATTTAGAGGATCTATTATTGGTTTTAAAACAGATTCAAGTGCTATTTCATTATCCATTTTGATATTCTTTATGCTTTTAAGCTTCTTCTTAACGGCTTCCGAAGACTTAATTATCAGTTGTTTTATTGATTTCTCGTCATTCATTTTCAACAAACGAACAAGTTTACTTCTTGGTTGTCTAAATAGTAATGATAAATAAATTAAAGAATAGGTCATATATTTCATGTAACCAAACAAATAAATGTATCAAATTTAATTCTATAGCCACCATCATTTTTTTGACAATCTTTATTTATAACTAGATAGCTAAAATGATCTTTCCAGGCCTGTGAACACATATCCCTAAATTGGTTCCAAGTCATGTCAGTGTTTACATGCTCATCATATATGTGTCGTAAATTGATATCGTCTTGTTTGAAAAGTACAATTAGATTTGCGTTATCCCGTATAAGCTGTTTCGGTATTTTGCTATAAGTTTGGTTGAGATAAAAACAGTCTATATTTCTATGTCTTCCCATAGCAAAGAAGTCGCGAATATTATTCTGATTCTCACAAGCCACGTCATCAAAAATTATAACTGAATTCGAAGCTGCCTCATTTGGACTAATCATTTCTTCATTATCACGAAATTGTGAGTAACCTATTTCTGGAACAGACTTTAGAACCTTCTCCAAAAAAACATATTTTGGTTGATATAGAGTTTTTGAATAAACGTATACATTATGAAAACGCAAACCGTTTTCATGTAGAAGGAGTCCTATCACAACATTAGTTTTTCCGCAATTAGAAGGTCCACAAATAATACATCTTATTGTATTTGGTAAAAGTTTTCCATGGCGAGAAGACAATTTTTGTGATTCAGGACATATTTTATCAAAATTTAGTGACTGTGTTTGTTTAACAAATTTCATTATCATGAAAAAAATCTGATGTGCAAACGTCAAGGTTGTACTGTTAACAGTGCTATATCTGCACTCTGTGCATGTTATTTATAAACACAGAATATGCAGAACGGGAGAGAATCACGTAAGGTAATTTTTTTTTTCAATATATTATTGGGCACAGCTGTCACAGCTTCCAAACACACAAGCGAACGGAGTGAGCGGGCGAACGGCGCGGAGCGAAGCGAAGCAAAGTGAGCTGTGTGTTTGGAAACTGGGACAGCGTGCCCAATAATATACTACTGAAGGCCAATAACTTACCTAATGAATATGATTATTGAGCTGAAATTTAAAAATGAGTTTCGCTTACTAATATTATTTAATCTTGTATAGCACCTACTTACACAGGTTGTCAATTTGGTCCACAACTTGCGTCACATGGATATTAGTAACAATAGCAAAAACAGAATGAAAAAAACCGGCCAAGTGCGAGTCAGACTCGCGTACGTAGGGTTCTGTATTGTGAATGATAAATTTAATTTTGTCATTTTCTTTTTCGTGTATTTCTCGACCGCTTTACTTTTCCTGTACTTAATCTTTACGTAAACACATATTACCATGAATTTTTTGCCCACCAGTTTTGGAGATAAGGGGGGGACATACAATTTTTTATGGTTTACAAGGATTTCTCGAAATAGATGCAATTAAATATAGCCAAACTATATATTTTTACAATCAGCTTTTTAATGCCTACAATTTGATACCCATATTGTATTTTTATTAATATCTTTTTATTTATTTTACTTCTTTTTTTATATTTCTCATTAGTGCTGATTTTTTTTTAATCGCTATAGTTTTCTTGTAATTGGCCAGCTATGATCTACAGTTTACATTTTTTGGTTTACCAGTATCGGAGATAAGGGGGGGGACATACATATTTTTGGGGTTTTTTAAAGATTTCTCGAAACCAGTGCCAGTAAGTATAGTAAAAGTATATATTTTTACAATCAGCTTTTTAATATCTACAATTTGATACCCATATTGTATTTTTATAAAATATTTTTTTCATTTATTTACTTCTTTTTTTGTATTTCTCATTAGTGTTGATTTTTTTTTAATCGCTATAGTTTTCCTGTGATTGGCAAGTTATGATCTATAATTGACATTTTTTTCATATTTTTCGGTCTACCAGTTTCAGAGATAAGGGTGGGGGACATACATACTTTTGGGGTTTTTTAGTGATTTCTCGAAACCAGTGTCAGTAAATATATTAAAAATATATATTTTTACAATCAGCTTTTTGATACCTACAATTTGATACCCATATTGTATTTTTAGGCTAATATTTTTTATTTTTCTCACTTTTGTTTTGGAAATATTTTGAACAATTTCAAAATTTTCATATTTTTTTTACACCCTAATATGTGGGCAAATTAATGCTATTTTTGTGCCAAATTTGATGTATTTATCTTTATCGGTGCTATTATTGATATGAGGCTGTGACATACGGACGGACGGACAATCCTTTTGTACCTTTTAGGTACTACAGAACCCTAAAAATTAATACCACGTGAGGAAGTTATGCCCTTTATCTCAAATTATCTTGATAAACAATAAAGCCGATTCTGAAGTTTTCAATTTTAGTTTAAGAGCTGTCAAGACTTGAAATTTTCCAAAGTAATTGAGCTTCTATGTTCTTAACTTTGATGAACTATTTTGCAATGAAGAAAATTCAGTTTTGACAGCACTAAAACTAAAATTAAAGCCTTCAGAATCGGCTTTAGTAACTGCGATTAGCGCTAGTACAACTCTGGTGCCCCCCCCCCCCCCTACCCGCCGCCGCGCCGCTCCGCCAGTGCTGAGTCAATTTCATCATGTTTGTCGTGCACTAGACGCTTTTTGTTGCCCCCAAAATATTGTAAATTTTAGATTAAAAAAGTGATTTTTTTAAATATAACCTACCCTGTGACGTAAGTTGTTGACCAAATCCACATCCTGTATATTTTGTACAAGTTTCCTTATTGTGAACACAGGTGGGCGGAGAGATGAGTAGCATTGTGATGTCACAAATGAATGAATTTGGCCGCGTTGCCCTGTGCGGAGCGATATCTAGCTACAATGAAACAAAGGAAGAAAATCGAAAAGGTATACTTAATATTAAAAACACTACATTCGTTTTTAAAAGCGATTAAGAATATATCAAAGTAACGCAGCGTCACGACGCTAACCCACTTAGAGGTCATTCAATTCCGCCGCAGCTAGCGACGTGGTTGTAAATCCATATTGACGCACACAAGCAAGCGCACAAGTCACACGACGACGACGACGCACTGAGGCACATCGCAGTCAATAAAGCCGATTCTAAAGGCTTTAATTTCAGTTTTAGTGCTGTCAAAACCTAAAATTTTCCAAAGTAATTTAGCTTCTGTTCGTAACAATTATGAGATATTTTGCAATGAAGAAAATTTTATTTTGACAGAACAAAAACTTAAATTAACGCCTTCAGAGACTTCCTCCACGCAACGCTGCGGTGTGCGGGCTCCCCGCTCCCCTGCGAATGCCGCAAACGTCGACGGAACGAACGACCAGATAGATCATTCCCATACATTCATTCTTTCGATGACGCACACCGTTCAACGCAACGTTATGCGTTGGTATCGTCAGACCGCAGCCGGATTGTGGTAAACCCACCTTTTTCTAATTAATCGAAACAGAACACTTAAATTCAAAATTCCCTTAATAGTTATACAACAAAACCTTATGTATTTAGAAATTAGAAAAAGGCGGATTTTTCACAATCTGGCTGCGAAACTGCTCCTAAATTTTAAATTCTAGCCTTGGACAAATAAGCCACTCCAATACCTCAGTAGGTACAACTAAATTCAGGTCCATGCATGGTTCTAATATAGCTCTGTTACTGCTACTATAGGATATACATTTACTCAACCACATACTGTACTGATCGTACTGAACAATATGCCCATACTTACCTTCACAAATTAAAAACAAATATATAGTCTATCTATCTATGGTCGATATGTTGAGTGTAATCAATAATATTTTTTCGAAATTGGTTTTTAGTATTTACCAAAACTAAATTTATTTTAAAAAATACATTTAAAATTATGATATTTTTATATTTCCGTGTATATTTCTCCAAGACGGGACGCATGCACCCCCTTGCACCCTGTTAACGGCGCCCATAAAAGCCGAAAACTGTCGATATTTTATTTTACACGCAAATAACTGATTGAAGGACACTTACCAGAGACCAAACTTTGGACGACCAAAGCCGCGGGCAAAAGCTAGTGATAAATAGTTATGTATGATAATAATAACAAAAGAGGATCAGAAAACTGATAAAACTACTCAGTAGGTACAGGTTGGTAAAAATTACTATGGAATATTACCCTTATTTTTTACTTGTACCGTTTTTTTTTTTTTGTTATTCCAATACATAGGTAGATGTGTTCTTCAATTTTTTTTTTGTAAAATGTTACAGCAACCATGGTCCAGCCGTACATTGTGGCAAAACAACTGAGTGTCCAAGGATTCCTAGTAAACAGATTTGCAGACAGAACTCAAGAAGGAATCAAACGCAATCTTCAGTGGGTAAAGGAAGGGAAGCTCAAATACAAAGAACACACATGGAATGGCTTTGGGAGCGCCGCAGACGCCTTTATAGGTCTTTTCACAGGCGCCAATACAGGAAAGACCATAGTAAAAGTCTAAAGATTTATAGTAAAAATATATTGTACAATGTATCTTTTAATTCATAAATTATGAATGCACTTATACAAACGAAAACCTTATTACTAACTACTAGCTACTAGCGTACAATATACGGTTTGGTCTCTTTGAAGTTCTAGGTCGTTTAACAGAATGCGCATTTAAGAATAACTCTTCATAAACCTTACTTTTTGCTTCCGAGCTCAAGTACTGAGATATTTCATTGTATATACTTTTCTTGTGTGCTTCTTCATCTAAATTGGTTTGTGTATAAATAGACATTCTCTTTGTTTTCTCTGATCTATTTACAGTATTCTTAAGTTGATTTATATGTTGGCTGTTGATATCAATTCTGTTTAGAAGTGTATCCTCCATTTTCTTCATTCTTTTATCTAAAAGCTCCATGAAATATTTTTGTGAATCAGGCAGTTCTGGTTCCGGTTCAATTTCAGATGTAGCTACTTTCTGATTTGGCATTTCTAAATTAGATTTCACTTTATCAGAAACATCTTGAACTTGCTCGTCTAACTTATTGAGACTATCATTTATGATATCTCTCAGTTTCATATTGAATTTACGTTTCTCTTCAATAGCAGCTATACGTTCATGGGAAATAATTCTTTGGGAAGAATTTTTAAGAAGAGATTTTGTTGGTGTGGTGCATTTAGGCTTGTTCGCCAGTAGATCCATCTGTTTTACTGGGAAATTTTCTTTTGGTGCTATGTTTTGGAACATTATTTGGTTTGATTGCTGGCTATTGAGACTTTGTGCATTTTGATTTTCAAAAGTAATGGAATTTTGTGCATTTTGATTTTCAAAAGTAATGGAATTTTCTTTTGGTTCTATGTTTTGGAATATTAATTGGTTTGATTGCTGACTATTGAGTTTTTGTGCATTTTGATTTTCAAAAGTAATTGGCACAGTATGTGTGGTTACTTGAATGTTAACGACTTCTGGACTTTTGAACATTTCTTCCAACTCATTTTCTACTTGCACGGTATTTTCTCGCTGCCTTAAATTTTCCTGAATACTCTTCATTACTTTTGGCTTTTGTAATACGTAAGAAGGTGACACAGGTATCAATGAGGCCAATAATTCAATAGGTTCAGTTATTTTTTTTTCTGATATGATTTTTATTCGATTATTTTTTGGTTTTGTATTACTGATGATGTTACTTGAAGAAGTAACATTTTGATTTTGAATTAACTCGTTACGTTTTGGAAAATGTACTGGTGCCATAAATTTAACTCTTCGTACATTCGTACTCTTGTTACCAAGCAGTTTAAAATTATCTAGTTTTTCTATGTTCTTGGCAATTAGATCCTTATCAAATTCAGGATCAACTTCCATCACCTCGCAGTTGGTTAGAAAATCTCCATATTTTTTTGAGAAGACTTTCTTTTTGTCTATGTTCATACTTTCATTATCTATGTATTCTACTTTGATAGGAGATAAAATCTCATTCTCACCTTGGTCAAAGTTACTTGAATCACAAAATGGTCCATCCTCAGTCGGTACTGCAAAATGTTTTAGTTTATCTTTCTGAAAAATATAAATGAAACAATTAAAACATATAGCTCAAAAGATAGTGGGGGTAGGGGTAGGGGTAGGCAACCAGCCATTCCATTGATTTGGATGAAACTTTGTAAAACTATAGCTGAAACTAACTGAACTGTCCCAAACGCAGATCGTTTTTGGAAAGGTCCTAAAATAAAATTTTACTTATTTAATTTTTTTTTATAATTTTTTTGGTATCGAAACAGTGATCATTATGATGACAACATCTCAAAAACTAACCATTTCTAAACTAATATTTTTAATGAAAAACGTAGTTTTTACAAAGTTTCAGCCAAATGTTTTTTTTTTTTATCCATAACTAGAAAGACACAGCAAAATCAAAAAATATTTGTATTTAAACACTAGTTGTCGTTACACAAAAATCATAAATGGATCAAATATACAGCCTCGGATCTAGATACATATTTTTACATTGGTGCAAAAGGCTGAGTTTATTTTTTCTGGCATACCTTTCATGTGGGGTTTGTAAAAATTAAAATTTTGATTTGTAAAAATGTACTACGTCATCACATTTCTGCAATCCATCCATCAGCCTAGTTCGTCCACTGCTCGACATAAGCTTTCCAGGACGCTGCCACTCCCGGCGGTCATTCATCCTAGAAGAATTGCCCATACTCACACACGCTGGGCAGGCGGGTTGGTGAGCGCGGTGCCGGAACTCTCGCACCAGTGACGCCGCTGCCCGTCACCAGTCTGTTCCATATAAGGCCCGGCTATTAGGGATGGATATACTGCCATCCATCGGTCCCAGGCATGGTGTGCCTCCTGGTTTTTTGCCTGTGAGCTGTCCTCTTAGGACATTTAGGTACAATAAATATCTTCCACCTCTTACTCTCCCCCGAATTACTTCGAGGGGCTCTCCAAGTATTTCCGCAATACATTTTCTAAAAAACAATAAAACGTTTTCAAAACACACCAAGTTTGGGCTTCTCCATATAGGAAACGGCTGAAGAATGTTTTGTAAAATATACATTAACTTACTCGTATTATCGTTGACCAGAGCTCGGAATTAGGTATTTAATGTGATTTTTTAATTTAAATTTTTTAATGTGATTTCTTAAATGTTGATATTAATATGGATACAATGTTTACAACATATATTACATTAAATATCAGTTCATCTGAAAAATTTTAAGTAACTACTAACATAATTTATTAATTAAAATCTCTTTATATCACTTTTTTTTATTGAAATGTCACTCTTGCTCCTTTTTATATAGTAGCAGACGCCATCGATAATTACTTTAATGAATTATACTCAGAGAATAAACGTACGATAATTAATGAATGTAGATCAGCTGATGAATATAACATTATAATATAACAAAACCTGATCAGAATTCTAATCCTGAGAATATCCATATTTATTTATTTATTTATTTATTTAGGAACACCAACAAGAAATACAATAAACTTACTTAAATGGAATAATCTTAAAATGTATACAGCTATTTGTTTTCTTAATTAAAGGCATCCACATCATGCACCAGTTAAGACAATTATGAAAAATTCTTATACTAATAGGAGCATTTACTACTCGTATATTCTATAAAATATGAAATTAAAACTAGGTTAACAAATTTTGTGCGAAGATTTTTTAAAATAACAGGGTAGGTACCTACTTATTTTATGCTTTGTGTTTATTTGTGCGTGTAGTTTTTTTTGGCTAAGTATTTACTGACAGAGGACTTGAAGGTGTTGAGCCCGGAGAAAATATCAATATCTGCTTTGGCGTATTTGGAAATAGCATTGTACTGGCGGCAAGATCTCGTTAAAGGAGCGTTGGTACCTAGGTTAGTCTTAGCAAAGGGTATATTAAAAAGAATGTAGTTGGATCTTGGTAGCCTTTTAGGGGTATTAAATGACAGCTTACTTAAGAGATCTGGACAGTCAAGTGCACCGTTGACTAACTTATGTAGAAAAGCTAAGTCGTGGACCTTTCTGCGATCAGCTAAAGGGCACATTCGGTAGTGAGCTAGCCTTGAGGAATAGCTTGGTAGTTTCTTAGCTTTGTGATCGCCGTACGAGAGATGGTAAAGAAATCGACTTTGGACGCTCTCTAATCGCTTTGCATGCACTTCATAGTAAGGGTTCCAGGCAGTACTACAGTATTCCAACTGAGATCGGACCAGGGCATTATAAAGTTTAATCATGGTAGATGGTTTTTTGAAATGCTTAGTATTATGTATAACAAAACCAAGTGTTTTAAAGCATTTCGTCGCAAGCTTGTCAATATGTTTGGCGAATTTTAAATCCTTGTCCATCAATATTCCCAGGTCGCGTAGTTGTTCCACTTGTTGGAGCTTAGTGCCTTCAATGAAATAATCATAGGTTGTTGTATTTTTGTTTCTGGTAAAAGAGATGGAAAAGCACTTGGAGGGATTAAGACTCATATCATTCCTTTTGCACCATTGTACTAGCCTATTAAGATCATCTTGCAGTAGACTCGGGTCTAGAGGCGATAAATTAGGTTTGGAGATCTTTAAATCATCCGCAAATAATTGAAATTGACAATTGTGGAAGCAATATTTAATATCGTTGATAAAGATGTTAAAAAGTATGGGACCTAAGTGGGAACCTTGTGGCACACCAGAAGAGGCCAAAATAGCTTCGCTTGAGTAGCCACAGGCAACCACCCTACAGGTACGCTGGTTAAGGTAAGAACCAAGCCACCGCAGCAGAGATCCACCTAAACCGAGAGCTTGGAGTTTATTTATCAAAATAGCATGGTTCACTCTATCAAAGGCTTTACTAAAGTCTGTGTAAATTACTTCTACTGGGATTCGACTGTCAACGGATGCTGTGAGTTCGGAAATGTGTGAGACTAGATTTGTAAGGGTAGATTTAGACTTCATGAAACCATGCTGCTGCTGTAAAATATGAGATTGCACATGCCATATGCCATATGCACATTGCATATTAAAATGTACATAGCACAAGTACATAAATCACACTACCTAATTCCGACCTCTGCTGAACTCTGCTCGTGAATAAAGTAAACAAAGCAAATAAATAAAAAAAAAAATTATAAACGTTAATATTTAACAAAATTCCTTTCCTGAAAATTCCATACATTTTGGTTAAAGGTGTTATGGTGCAAAAGTGCTGCTTTTTTACTTACTTACCAGAACGCTTATTAAAAATCTGCAAAATTACATGCCTAGAAATAGCAATGAACTATTTTACATAGCAAAGTTTTCAGAAACGTCTTTTTATAGCTAGAATTTTAACTTATGCCAAAAGCGGCCGTTTTTAGCAAAATTAAAAATTTTTCGCCTCCAAAGACATTGTCTATGAAAACTTATCCATTTAAAACAGTTAATTGCTATTTCTAGACATGTAATTGAGCAGACTTTTAAAAATTAATCTATAAGCTAAGTAATGTTTTTTTTCTAAAGTAGCAGCACTTTCGCAGCTTATAGGGCCTTAAGGAGCAAACTTTCTATATAGGTAGGTATAAAACTGTCCTGTATTATGTATAAAATTTTGAAAATATTAACACTTATAATTTTTTTTTGTTTTGGTTTAGTTATGACTTATGAGGATATAAGTGAGTAAGTAAATATATTTCACAAACATTTCTTCAGCCGTTTCCTACCTGGAGGAGTCCAAACCAAACTTTATTGTTTTTAGAAAACGAGTGGCATAAATGTAACGATCTAGTACATTTTTACAATCAGCTCCTAAAGCCCTTTCATTTAAAACACAACAGGATAGGCATCAGAAAAAAAAATCATACAAAAAATTATGACGTCATACACTGGCTAGATTGAACTTTGAAACAAAACACTCGGTAGTACATGATTCTACAGCTCATTACCAACCATTGCCACCAATTATAAACCTGCTTCGTTCAAAATATATTCAAATTCATATATTTTGATGACCGCTGATAAGGCACTTGCCTAGGGCACTGTTGGAATTTAATCCGCCTCTGCCAGTGAGGTCAACATTTTTGCCGCCCCCTGGCCAAGTGCAAGTGCACCCTCATGCCTGCCTGCAAATATATTCCAACTATGGATGCTATGGCCCTGATAGCAAACATATTGTACTATGTTGACAACGTTACTTTTATTATACAAATGCAGCATTTCATGACATTGACGTCACAGGGTGGCTTCAGGCTGAAGGGGGCGGCTATGGGGGAAATATTCTTATATGAAATTGACTAGGTGCAATGACTAAACTTTTGAGGCATGTTAAAAAAAATGTTTGATAGCCAGAATTTACGAAATTATTACCTTTTTAAATTAAATCAAACCTTAAGGCCGCTCCAGGAGAAACGCAATAGAGTCTATCTCCTTTACTCATTGTATAGCTTTGTCCCCTTTAGGGCGAGTCTCTCCAAGAATGTAAGTAAGATTTAAGATCTTAAGATTATGGGTAGAAACAGGATCTTTCGATATAGTTAAACCTCTAACTTTATGGTAACTTATTGTCATACTCACTCACCTTGAAGTTCATAAACATGTCATCAGTGAAATGATGCTGGCAAACAACTCTATTCTTTAGCTGTGAAACCCGCAGGCGCAAGAAGTCCTGGCGTTGTGCGTTGGTCAGCCATTGGTGGCACCGGAGCTTGTCCAAAACAGGATAGTGGAACAGATGAGTCTGCCCATCACTACGCACAGTGCAGTTACGGTAGGTACAACGGCACCCACCCATAGTGATTGTAGAGTCCTAAAATAGGATGTGATTAATTCAGTTTATTATGCTTATAGTTATAATATACTGAAGGGGTTAGTTTTAGTAGCTAGTTTTTGCAAGCTAATTCAGCTTTTATTACCTCTACTTGAGGAATATTGTCACTAGCAATATTGTTCCTAGTCATAGTCTAATTAAATTGGATCATTTTCAAAGCATAAGGGCTGCATTCGGGAAGAGTTTCTATGTCATCTAGTATGAGTATGCAACCAAGGTATTTCTTATTGCGGGTTTGATTAACCTATTATGAAATACTCTGGTAGTTTTCTCTGTCCAACCTATTGCTTAACCTGGCATGTGTTACTGTGCCTTATCTAGTGTAATCATATGAACAAAGTTTGATGCTGGTACTACATGAGATATTTTGACATGAAAAAGCCCCACTTTTTTTCATGACTGTACACAGCCTACCAAGTTTCACCAAGGTCTGCCGCCTTTTTTAGGAGGACTTTTTGTCCTCACAGTAAATGTGTCATGTTGGTACTCAATGAGATATAGTTACCCACGATTAACCTTTAGTCTATCACTGGTGGAAGGGTTTCGACAGCGCGCTAACCACCCTGCCTGCCCAGCGTACATGTGTGTGTAAGTATTAGCATTACTTTCAAGAGAGCCGCCAATAGTTTTCGAAATCTTGGGAAGGCCTATGGCCTAGACCAGCAGAAGACGAACGAAGCTGATGCATGGATGGATGGAAAAAAAGTGTGAGGCCAGCAAGCCGAGCTCCATAATTATTTCCTTTTTGGCACTGACCCAATTACAATATAAAACGTAACATCTTGATGTACATACCTACTTTACTGACCAAACATACATAAAATACAAAAAGCTTTGCACTTCTTTTAGCGTTTTGATTCTTAAAATTGATAAATAAAACTTGTAAAAACTCTTGCATCAGTTGGTTCTCTTCATTTTTCACAATATTATTTTACACTGACGTGTAGTAATATTAGGATCCGTTCCGAAACGTGTAAATGTGATCAAGGTCGTCGTACGAAAGGAGACGGTCAGTTCCCCATAAGCAAAATGCCTTAAGAGAGTACACAAATATATTGTGGTCAATGATAAAGAACAAATTCTAAATAACACGGTTTGACTATCCATTTAAAACGGACACCATCTTATAATAACTTTTTATGATAAATCGTTTTTATTTTGAGGTTATTTTCATATGGCATTGCGAAAATAAACTTGAGCGCGTTTGAAACGTTCATAGTTGTAACAATGTTTCACGATGATTCTGATATATTTAAAAGGGTCATGCTCGAATGTCAGTCGTAATGTAACTATCAAAATCCAGAAGAAAAGCATGAATCGTGAAATAAAAAGCTGGGACTGCCGATTGCGTCACGCATGACTCTTATCAAAGCACGCTGGAAGCGTAGTTTGTGGACTACTTGGTAGATGGCGCGCGTTTTCGTTTCGTTCGGTGTTCGCTCTCATGACCGGCTGTGACATTACTTATTTATTTTAATATCTGTGTCCGTGTAAAAGTGACACTAGCTACGAATAAATCTAACAAAAATTATAGTATAAATTTATTTCATGTACGCGGTTAAGGCCGATTCTGACCGTCTCCTTTCCCTAGTTTACAAAAAATATATAAAAAAATCTGGTTTCGAAACGCTTGTAAGTGATTCCGGTGAGAAAAGCGTTTATTTAGAAGTTATTGAAGAAAAACTGGAGGAAGGTCGAACATTTTGCAGTTTTCCCCTCCCTCCTCTTTTTTTACAGAGTCCTCGAGGTCCAAAACATGAGGAAATAGTATTTAACCATCCCTGAACAACATCCCAAAGTTTCATTAACTTGCGACCTTTTTCCACATAACCCCACTTATTCAAACTTGTCAACTGGATCATACATGAAATTTGCATAGATGGTGCTGGACTTGAAAAATTATATAATCTCTTGCCTAAAAGGGTCGTACCAAAAGATTAAAAACAAATCAAGGTCAACTTTGGATGCTCTTTGGCTGTCAGTTATAACATTCTACGCCTTTACTGTGTTTGTTTTGATGGAATGTTTGCTTGGATAACTTTGATATCAATAATATCTGGCACCAAATAATATCTGGACACCGATTTGTAATGCTTAAGAACATTATGCTATGCAGCTGTTTGGACACTGATAACGACACTGATTTTGGGCTTGGATACCTTGGCGAAACTGTTTTTTTAAATGATCTGCTCAAAGCTAATATCATTATGAGCAAATGTTACGGTTATTTTTCTCCAGCAGTACTTAAAACAGAATTAGAGAAGCGAAATGATAAGCCAACAGGAAAAAAGCTGTAACTTGTAATGTAGGTATTTAATCTTAAGTCGTTAGAATGAGATTTTTATGGAAGCTAGCCTGGAAATCGGCTCATATTCACATTTCCCGAAAGCGTTCCAAAACAGTTTCGTGTAACTCTCAGGTAACCGTTCGTTTACCCTCGGTTTCAGTCGTGTCTAATTTTGAACGCTGTAGGGTGAAAGTCGCATCAATCCGAGTAATTCTCGTTTTGGAACGTGATATTATTAAAGGTCAGTGTCACTGACGCTTAAGAGTGCGTTCCATTTTGCGCGTCATATACATAGATAAGTGTCAGCGTGTTGACGCGATTTGATCTTTCCGTTTTGTCCTCAGACTAATTTTGTCACATGCATCGAGCGGTATCGCAGCCGGATTGTGAAAAACCCGTCTTTTTCTAATTAATCGAAACAGAACACTTAATTTCCAAATTCACTTAAAATTCTAATTTACAGAAACCAATGGAAACGTTGCGATGGCAACATACACAATACATAAGTAATATGTAAAGTTTTGTTGAATAACTATTGAGGGAATTTTGAATTTAAGGTGAAATATCGTCCGTGCAATGGTCGGGACCTATTATTATATTACCTACTCCAGGCGGAAAGACCTGCAGTGCGAGAGGGACGGAATCGGGAAAAATTTACAAAAATTCGGTGTTAAATTGATACAAAATTAACTAAAATAGCTATGAAAATTTCAATAACCAGTAATTTAGGTATTATTAAACCCATCTAAATAAATATTGTTGAAGTCTGCATGCTATCCCAATTGGTCAGAATTTCAAAAAAAGTATAAATTTAAACCGCATTTCAATTATTGTTTCAATCGAGTAAAATTCGTCCAATCGCGTTTCTGATAGTTCAAAAACTAGAAAAAGGTCCCAAAGTTGTTATACTAATTTATTTAACGTGGAACTTCTTTTGAACAGCAAATAAATACGAGAACTTCAAAATAGTGTCGATTTTGACGATGATCCCCTTAAAGGCGGGTTTTTCACAATCCGGCTGCGAAACCGCTCTGAAAACATTGTATAGATAACTAGACTGTGCACTGTCCGATATTTGTTCACCTAAATTTGATTTTATTGTGTTACAAATAAGGATTTTATTGTTATGGTAGCATATTCAAGAGAAAAGCGAGCCGAGCGAGTAAACTACTCGCCTCCCCTGTGTCCTTATTTAGCAAGTTGGCAGTATACAGAGTTGCGGAAGCCGGAAACTGGCAAGTACTAGACCATACGAACAACTTTTCGTAAAAAACATTGAGAAATCGAGAAAAAAACAGTTTTTTCATCCATTTTGGTTTAATGGTATATACATTAGACTATGATTAGCACAAACTTGCACACTTACCCTGACACTAATACAGTAACTACATTCATTCACACTTAAACACCCTCTCACATACGTACACTCACCCTTTCTTACACACCCTCTGTAACCGCGAGGTTACAGGAATGCAGAGCTGATGGGATTTGAAGATTGATTGGAGAATTGTGGGTAAACTGACTGACCTTTGATGATGATTGTGGATGGATGCGCCGTGTGGCGTCTCTCCTTGTTGGGCTGATGAAGCTGGCGCCTTGGGCAGGGATGTGCAGAATGTCTTGGTTCGTGGAGTACTAAACACAGCACTGGTATGATCACAACACTGGTAGGTACGCGAGATTTCGGCGTGTTGGCGGCGCGAGTGTGTACACACGTGTCGTTTGAACGATGTCCCGAGCGGAAGAGAGAAAGTGAACGAGCGGCGCCCAGCGCGCGAGTCGATTGTGTCGCCAGGTGGCGCCAGCGCTGCGCCGCGAAATTAGTCATGCACATGCGCGAACGTCACGCTGGTGGCGTGAACATCCTGGGGGGGCCGGGGCTGCGGCTCCTCTTGAGCTGAATCCAACGGCAGCCTGGCTATCTTGAACACAGGTCGTCGCAGATTTCCATGAGCTGTGTCCAGATCCACAACTCGGATCACTCCATCCTTGCCAGGTATCGTGCGGAGAATTCTCCCCAACTTCCATTGGAGCGGAGGCAGGTCATCCTCTTTGATGAGGACCAGTTCACCCACTTGAGGAGGGGAAGAAGGGGAGAGCCATTTGGAGCGGGTTTGCAGGGTATGGAGGTAGGATCTGGACCAGAGAGTCCAAAAGCGCTGAGAGAGCGCTTGAATGAGTTGAAACCGTTTAAGAGCAGATATGGGTCTGTCGTCAAAAGACTGCTCAGGTAGAGCGGTGAGTGGACGACCAATAATGAAATGTCCGGCCGTGAGAGGTTCAAAGTCCGTAGGGTCGGATGAAATTGGGCAGAGGGGTCTTGAGTTGAGTACAGCCTCAATTCGAGCCAAAAGAGTAGAGAATTCTTCAAAAGTGAGGTGCTGTTCACCTATCACGCGATAAAGTAGTTGCTTGGTGGATTTTACGTTTATTTCGTGCAGAGCGCCGAACCAAGGCCCTTTAGGCGGGTTCAGTAACCAAGTTATGTGCTGATTCGCGAGCTTGTGAGTGATTGCATCATTGTTTGACCTGAGGAAGTTCTGAACTTCAATGAGCTGATTCCTAGCACCTACATAGTTTGTGCCGCAGTCTGAGCGAATGAGAACTGGAGTACCGCGACGTGAGATAAAACGTTGCAATGCCGCAAAGAACGCTTCCGTTGTGAGTGCAGAGACTGGTTCCAAATGAACCGCCTTTGTTGCGAGGCAAACGAAAATACAAAAATACGCCTTTATGAGTTTCGCGTTCCGCAACGTGCTGGACTTAACGAAGAAGTGGCCAGCAAAGTCCGTCGTGACGTGACTAAAAACTGGCTGAGGAGTAACTCTGTCTACTGGAAGATCAGCCATGAGCGGAGCCTTAGGCTGAGCGCGGCACCGGAAACATCTAATACATTTAAACACGCGGTGTCTAATAATACGACGAGCGGACAGAATCCAGTACTGCTGGCGTAATATGGCGTGTAATGTGTCAGCTCCAGGGTGGCAGTGTATTTTGTGATAATGGTCTATGATGAGATCTACGAGCGGACTTGAGCTGGGTAGAATGAGTGGGTGTTGAGCGTCATACCTAATTGACGCGTGAGAGAGACGACCACCGACTCTCAAGAGGCCGTCCTTTATGAAGGGCGAGAGGCGCTGGAGCCGAACGGGACAAACTTTATCAGTCTGGATACGATTAATGTCTTCAGCAAACTCATTGTGCTGAACAGAGCGGACCCAGTGCAACAGAGCGTCCCTGCGTTCATTAGCTGTCAACGGACCAGAGCGCCGTGCATCTGGGCTGTGCCGACAATTGAATATGAACCTTTGAATACAAGCCGTCACTCCGACGAGCTTGTCAAGTGAGCTGTAGCGAGTGAGCAAGTCCAGATCGATATCTGGGACTGCTATGTGTGCTGGTACTTTTTTGGGCTTAAGGCCTGGGAGAGCATGATGGCCTAGAGCGGGTGGCATCTTGGGCCAAGTGCAGGTAGGTTCTTTGAGCCAACTGGGTGACCACCAAAGGTCATGAAGTGAGAGAGACTGGGCAGACATGCCTCTGCTTGCACAGTCAGCAGGGTTGAGGTTTGTGGGCACATGCCTCCACGTATTGCTAGTTGAAGTAGCTGTGATCTTAGCCACTCGATTGGCCTCGAAAGTCTGTAATCGGTGAGGTGGGGTATTGAGCCATGCCAAAACTATTGTGCTATCTGACCAGCATGTGTGTGTTTGAATGGGTTTGGGTATATGAGCTGACAGTTGGGCTGACACTCGAGTCATGAGCTGAGATAAAAGAGTCGCGGCTGACAACTCCAATTTCGGGATTGAGAGGCGAGTCTTAATGGGTGCGACCTTGGACTTGCCAATGATTAGGTGTACATTGACATGTCCAGTGGTATTGCGCTCATGAAGGTAGATAACGGCACCAAAGCCAGCCTCTGATGCGTCCGCGAACCCGTGAAGTGAGTAAGTAGACGTGGGCTTATACTTACAAATGTGTCGAGGTAAACGGAGGTTTGAGAGCTGAGGAAGATCCTCTGAGATGTGTTGCCACTCTGTGTGGACTTCTTCAGGGATAGGCTCATCCCATCCTATTTTCAGAAGCCAAAGCTTCTGCAGAAGAATCTTTGCGCGGAAGATGACTGGAGTAACCCAGCCATTGGGGTCATAGAGAGACGCTACTGTACTGAGAATGGAGCGCTTTGTGACTTGAGCATGAGTGGGCAGAGAAATGCGATAAGTGAACTCATCAGTTTGAGGAATCCACTGTATTCCCAGAACCTTAATGGAATTAGAGTCGGGACTGAAGTCAAAGTCCTTGGGCATATCGCACTGGTCATCTGGGAACCGTTCAAGGAGCTGAGGCGAGTTGGAGGTCCATTTACTGAGCTGGAAGCCACCTAGAGCGAGTAACTCGATCAGATCGTTTTGGAGCGACTGAGCAGATTCCACAGAATCTGCACCTGAGAGAATGTCGTCCACAAATATTGATTTGCGGAGGATCTGAGCAGCGTGGGGGTAGCGATGACCTTCGTCATCAGCCAATTGGAGTAAAGTGCGGATGGCATGGTATGGGCTGGACCTTAATCCATATGTGACGGTATTAAGGGCATACGTGAGCAGGGGCTGGTCGGGTGAAGACCGCCAGAGAATGAGTTGAAAAGGTCTTTGCTCTGGGTGAATGAGTATATTTCTGAACATCATTCGGATGTCTGTGCTGAAAACTTGTGAGTGGATCCTGAAGGACATGATAATGTCAACAATATCTTGTTGAAGAGCTGGACCTGTATGGAGACAATCATTTAAATTGACGCCATTTGAGCTTTTACAACTTCCGTCAAAGACGCAGCGTAACTTTTCTGATCCTGGCTTGAATATGCCATGATGTGGGATATAGAAATGGGATTTATGAGCAAAGCTATTGGGGTGACACGGTGACATATGTCCCAATTTTATGTAATCTGACATGAACTCTACGTATTTCGAGCGGAAGGGCGGGTTCGCTAGCAGCTTCTTCTCTAAATTGAGAAACCTGCGTAGCGCAATAGCATGAGTGGAACCTAATGTCGGCGCGTTGTGCAGAAAGGGCAGTGTAACCATATATTGACCTGATGGTTCACGAGTAGTTGTGGTGCGGAAAATGTCCTCACACTGTTCCTCTAATGGGCTGGTATGCTTGTAGGTTTGGGGTTCCTCGGATTCCCAAAACCTCTCAAGACTTTTGTGAATGTCATGAGTGGAATGCTCTGAGTCCGTGTGAGAGCCGACAATGTGAACTGAATTGACCTGATTCGTGGGTGAGGTGTGTAAACTTTCGAAAGGTCCTATCAATGTAAAATCGAATATCGTGCCGAAGGCTATGGGCTTGCCAGGGCCGAGCGAAACCTTGGTTCCGTCTAACACTTGACCAAGAACGTCAGATCCTAGTACGAGGGTGAATCCAAAAGTTCTAAGCCCGACCTACAAAGAGGTATCAAATCTTTGTAAATCTACCGTCATTTGTTATAATGTTTTTTCGTGATTGATTGTGTGAAGTTGAAGTTCGATACTGCAAGCTATTATTTTTTTGTGATATTTTGTTTAACGCAGTCTGACGGGATTTTTCACAATGGAGAAAATTGAACACCGTGCTGTGATTAAGTACCTCAATAAAAAAGGTCTTTCACCTAAAGAGATTCATTAAGATATGGAAACAACATTAGGGGAATCTGCTCCATCGTATTCCACTGTCAAAAAGTGGGTATCTGAATTTAAACGCGGTCGGGAGACCATTGAAGATGACCCAAGGAGAGGAAGGCCTTCAACGTCTACCACTAAAGAAAACACTGACAAAATTTGTGATCTCATCCTAGGAGACCGACGATTGACCATTAGTAGGATAGCTGAGATCACAGGCATCAGTTATGGCCGAGTGCAAAACATTATAATTGTAGAATTGGGGTTCCGTAAGGTTTCTGCTGGCTGGGTCCCAAGATTGCTTTCAGCTGACCAAAAACGAGTTCGATTCACAATTTCGCGTGACTGTTTGGAACTTTTTGAGGCAGATGCTGAGGATTTTATGTCTCGTTTTGTTACCATAGATAAAAGCTGGGTTCATCACCATACTCCTGAAACAAAACAGCAATCCAAACAGTGGAAAAGATCTGGCTCACCCACGCTGAAGAAGGCCAAGTGCGTTTTGTCAGCCAACAAAGTCATGGCATCTGTTTTTTGGGATTCGAAGGGAGTTATTTTATTGGATTATTTACCTAAAGGTGAAACTATAAATTCACGCTATTATTGTAACCTATTACGAAAACTTCGCGAAGAAATAAAAGAAAAACGGCCGGGGATGTTGCGTAAGAGAGTTTTGTTTCATCAAGACAATGCACGAGTTCACACTTCGGTTGAAACGATGGCTGTGATCCATGAATGTGGTTACGAGTTGCTGCACCACCCACCTTATTCGCCGGATTTAGCCCCCTCTGACTATCATCTCTTTCCAAATTTAAAAAACACTTGGGGGGATCTAAATATTCGACTAGAGAAGAAGTGATAGTCGCATTTAATGACTATTTTGACGACCTTCCGGAATCATTTTTTTTCGAGGGTATAAATAAGTTGCAGGTCAGGTGGAAGAAGTGTGTTGATCTAGATGGAGACTATGTCGAAAAATAAAAATAATTTTGAACCCACTTTTCTTTCATTTTCACGGTCGGGCTTAGAACTTTTGGATTCACCCTCGTATTAGATCAACCGGAGCTGGTGTGTGATATTCTCGATCAGCAAGAGGAATCGGTGGGTGACCTGTTAACTGAGCGAGATCTGGAACCTTTTCTAACGGTAGGTACCCAGTTACGTTCTTCAATATATGAGCTGTGGCCGTGATCGTAGGTGTGTCACGGTGTGTAGGTCGGCATACAATTGTGATTGATGCCTTTGAGTTTTGTGTGTGCTGATTTCCAACTCCTGCGATTTTTAGAGATGTATGTTTTAATGGTAAATTTAAAATTCTGGCCATGCGCTGAGAACAAAGAGTCAGCATACTTCCACAGTCTAACAGGGCT
Organism: Ypsolopha sequella; assembly: GCA_934047225.1. Lineage (NCBI taxonomy): Eukaryota > Metazoa > Arthropoda > Insecta > Lepidoptera > Ypsolophidae > Ypsolopha > Ypsolopha sequella. The sequence continues at coordinate 21,189,839 of OW203996.1, forward strand.
CGTGCTGAGTGAAATTGACCATGTACGTCTGCTATTTTAAGTGAGACGGTTCGCAACAAAATTGGTGTGTTAGTGACGTTCACTACACGTTGTGCGGAGTTACAGGAATTCTCTGTTGGAGTTGAAGTCATGGAGTGAAAATGAGCTGAGTGTGTATGTGATGAGTGTGCGTGTGATGAGTGTGCTGAGTGCTGGTCGTCCTCGCCTTCATAGTGCTCTGTTATTGTAGGCAGTCATTGTTGCCTACCTACCCGAGACCTACTTGGCGATCGCGATTGAGTGGGCGAGTTGGGATGGGACGTGTATGCCTGTGTTGCATGTGCCGAATGGTATTGAGGCTCATGCGCTGAGCGCTGTCTGGGCTGCTCACGTAGAGACGGAGGCAGCAAATGAGCAGATGAGCGTGTCGGAGACATGGCCCCATGGCGATGCAATGAAGTGTGGTGGTCAGTCCGCCCACACTCCTTGCATGCCCGTGTAGACCTGCACTCGTTCTCATAATGAGGACCCAAACAGCGTCGGCACCGGTTGCGTGAGTTCACAAAATCCCACCGACCTTGAACCGGTTGGTTATTAAATTCTGGGCAGGCGATGAGTTTGTGTCCCCTATTCCTGCAGTATGGGCATGGCATACCACCAGTAGGGGAAGAAGGTTGAGCCGAATAATTCTGATGGCGAGTGGGTGATGGGGATGATTGGGCCGAGTAAACTGGCGCTGTCGCAAATGCCAAAAATGGTTGACGAATAGGACGGGGGGAGCGATTGTCCTGCCGAGGAGCTATGGGGCGGAACTCTTGATGAGCCTGGTAGGGCTGACGTGGAGTACCTCGAGTGGGCTGAACCAGCTGATTGAGCTGAGTGAGCCTTTCTGAAGGGCCGAGCCGTGCTGAAGAAGGAGCATCCTGTGACGCAAGGGACGAAGACTCATTCTCCTTGCAGCGTGCGTGCTCTTCCAGAAACTCAATGAGGTTCTTGAGCGTGGGCAGAGTTGCGCGAGATCCGTACTTCCGCTCGAAAAGAGTGCGGAGCTCACCTTGTAGTTTTCGCACCACCATGGACACGAAAACATAGTCAGAATCCTTCATGGGCAGATCGAGGTTGCGGAGAGCGCTTTGCGCTGAGATAAGCGGAATTAAGAACGATGTGCGGATATCCGAGCGCATGTGGATGTGCGGAAGGTTCATTATAATGTCCACAAATTGGTCAATGAGTACGCGACGATTGTCGTAACGCTTGGTGAGAATTTCCATGGCTATGGGATAATTCTCGTTGGTAGGGTAGAGGTGTTTCACCATTTCATGTGCCTCACCCTTTAGGGCACCTAACAAATAATGCAGCTTGACAGCATCCGAGACTGTGGCCATCTCACTGATGAGGCTCCTAAAAACGGCAATAAATGAGGGCCATTCTTCAACGTTCGAATTAAACTCCGGTATGGGTATTTTTGGTAGAACACCAACGGGTGTACCTGAGCTGAGGGGTTGCGTCTTGTCCGGAAGAGCTGATTTTTCATTTAATTTTTCGAATGCCACTAGGATAGCATCATAGTTGCTAAGTGCCGACTGAAAATTTTTTATGTAGGTTGCCTCAGTTTCGTCGGACAAATCCTCATCGTCAAGGATCTCATAATATACGTCCTCTAACTTAGTTTTAACGCTTTGTATGTTTGCGTAACGAGCGGTGAAGTCCGCCACAGAATATGTTTTTCTGTCGCCTGCCTCGACCGCCGCACCAATCTCCTTTAACAAAACTATCGCCTTTACGGCCTCACGAAACATCGCGGCTTGTGATTTCGAAGGCATCTTAATCTTGTTAAAGTAGGTGGTTGATTACTAAGATAAAATACACAACGAGTTTGAGCTGAACTATAAGAGCGGACGTACAACTAAAATAATTGATGAGATAGATGAATAGAGCTGAGATACTTGCGCGGATGAAGTAACAATGACTATGTTCAAACGGAACACGGAACACTTAAATAAACACGACCGAGAAAAAAAAAAAAAAAATTTTTTTTTTAAACAACCTGTATATGAGCTGATAAACCAACGTGGAACACCCTATATGTGTACCATAAACAATAAGAGCAGCGACGAGAAGAAAAAAATAAATAAATAAAAAATTTTACTATATTTCTGCTATATGCACCCGGTCAAAAAGCAGGCAATAACACGATAAAACCGTCCGGCAAACTATTACTGTGACACGAGATTACCGCAACACAAAATATCGAAAAGGGCTGATGACATTGTTTACTAACACTGTTCACTTTTATGTTATTTGCCTTGAAACCATGTGCCGACAATACGCGTTAGTTCTTGCTTACATGATGGTACATTTACAACAAAAACAAATTCTATTTATAGAACCAGATACCTACCTACTTCTTTGAGTGCGTAAACAAACAAAGAATGTATTTACCTGGCCGAAATCGGTTCTAAATGAGTGGACAATCCAATGATGCAAATCAAGCTTTGGTAATACGTAACGTAATGTATACGTATGTACTCAACATACGTAACTTATGTATATTTGGGTAAAAATAGGTAAATTGGGTCGGGTCGGGTCGGGTGTTTTAATAAAGAAATATAGTGGACTGTAAAAAACAATTGGGCTGAATGGATATAATAATATTATCTGAGCTGAATAATAATAATAAACGGGATGAAAGTGAGTTTATTGTGTGGCGGGGGCGGGGGGGGGCGGTTCTATACAGATAAATGGAATGTTCTAGGCGGCGCGAACGCAGTAATCACCTACCCGAAACAGGTATTCTCAAGATCACAAAATGTTTTTTGCCGGAAAGAGGGCCGGGAAGGGGCCAAAATATGTAACCGGGTGAAAATGGACTGTAGTAAATCGACGGGGGCTGGTTCAAACAAAGTTACGGGCCGGCGGGGGGGAGGCGGGGGGTGATATAAACCAAAAATTTTCCGCTCGACGGACCAAAATTTTTCGTAAACGGTCTCGAAGGATCAAAAATTTTCCGTAAACGGTCTCGAAGGATCAATAATGTAACCGCGAGGTTACAGGAATGCAGAGCTGATGGGATTTGAAGATTGATTGGAGAATTGTGGGTAAACTGACTGACCTTTGATGATGATTGTGGATGGATGCGCCGTGTGGCGTCTCTCCTTGTTGGGCTGATGAAGCTGGCGCCTTGGGCAGGGATGTGCAGAATGTCTTGGTTCGTGGAGTACTAAACACAGCACTGGTATGATCACAACACTGGTAGGTACGCGAGATTTCGGCGTGTTGGCGGCGCGAGTGTGTACACACGTGTCGTTTGAACGATGTCCCGAGCGGAAGAGAGAAAGTGAACGAGCGGCGCCCAGCGCGCGAGTCGATTGTGTCGCCAGGTGGCGCCAGCGCTGCGCCGCGAAATTAGTCATGCACATGCGCGAACGTCACGCTGGTGGCGTGAACACCCTCTCACATACGTACACTCGCCCTCTAACACACGCACCCTCAAAAGCTTAACTTTTGCTAATTCTTGCTAATGCTTTAAGCTAATTCTTGAAGTATCAAATTAAATTTGAACTTTTTTATAGCAAATAAGTAAAAACATACTGTAGAATAACTTGACTACCACTGATAGAGGAAGAGCGGATACTCCTGGTACAGGCATATCATGCTTTAAGGGTCCGTTTCGCCAAACATGCTCTCGCGTTTGGACAATTTAGCATATTAAAACAAAATATTTTTAACAAATAAAATTTGTGTAGGTAGTTAAGGGGTTGAACTACATCATAATTTTTCAGATTTGACACAAGCATCACAATCATTGAGAAAAAAAATCGGAAAGATCAGTAAAATCACGGAAAACGTAATTTGGCTTTGGAACTAGTATGATCAGTGTACTGATCTAACTACAAACCAAAATATTTTTTTATAGAGCAAAGAAATTAAAGTAGCTTTTACAGATTTTTATTTCCTTTCGTTATTTTAAAAGAAATACTCAAACATTCTACATTTTTCCAGTACAGAAAAATTACGCAAAAAGAATTTGGAAGTTTGTGTATTTCTTTTTAAATAACGAAAGGAAAAAATATATAAATATTTTATATGAATAAGGTACATTGAACTCTTTACGTGAAAAAAATATATTTCAATTTGGAACAAAAAAAAAATATTTTTCTGTTTGCAACGAAATTAAATTTTTCGTGATTTTAGTGATCTTTCCGATTTTTTTTCCCGATGCTTGTGATACTTGTGTGAAATCTGAAAAAGTATAATGTAGTTCAACTCCTTAGCTACCTACACAAATTTTATTTGTTAAAAATATTTTGTTTTAATATGCTAAATTGTCCAAACGCGAGAGCATGTTTGGCGAAACGGACCCTTAATGTAAAAACTTGAACTTTATAAAGAAAAAAAAAGTTTATTATTTATTTATTTAACAAAGCTTAAAACTATATTACATCATGCAGTAAATAACTTAAATCTATAGTACATAAGTATACAGAGCCAAATAAAAGTTTTATTCGTGGTGTTTCAATAATAGCCCAGATAGACGTATAGTCTGTGCTAGGACTATTATGTTATGGCCTGTCTTAATTGTAAGGACGGTCTTGACTCGAAAATATATAAATACTAAATACATTTTTATCTAAATCAACAAAAGTTTATATAACATACCTATACCATGCAAATACTAAACTTACATATTTACATAAACTTACATATACAGAGTGGTCCAAAAGGTGACGTAAATTTTTTTTTTATATTCCTCATGCCTGGAGGTATCCGAAAATACCCCATGTATATTCCGCGATTTTTTGCAGTTTAAAAGTTATGATTTTTTAAATGTGTATGTATTTTCGAATTTTCTACCGGAGCAACCTGGAAAAATCATAACTTATTTATTAGTAAGATTTTTTGTATTTTTTTTCTCAAACATGATTGTCTTAAATTATTCTTTGATACGTTATAATCAACTACACAACATTTTTCGTTACAAGTTACCGAAAAAAGGGTCGAAAGTGAAAATTTTAGGTTTGAGTTGGACGGAGTTAAGTTTTCAAAATTCTCTTAACAATACAAAATGGATGTATCATAGGTTCAAACTACTTTTAAAAACTTGAAAAATGTATTAGCTTACCAAATAATAAAAAAAAAGTTGTTCGTAATAGGCAATTTTTCGATAAAATTGGCTTCCAAACTTATTTAGGTCAAAATGAGCTAAGAAAAAATTGTGTCCGGAAAAATTGTTTTAGCTTTTTTTATGGCCACCATTAGTAAGGCATCATCAAAAGCATTCAAATAATCTCAAATTGAAGGATCAGTAACACACTAAAAACATTTTACAAAAAAAAACTGGTTTTGCCTTATTCTGTGTTATGATGACCTAAAACTAATTAGATGGCTGTGAACAGAAAATGTTCTTGAAAAAATAGTTAGGGTAACCAAAACTTAACTCCGTCCAACTCAAACCTAAAACTTTCACTTTAGACCCTTTTTTCGGTAACTTGTAATGAAGAATGTCGTATAGTTGATTATAACGTATCAAAGAGTAACTTAATACAACCATGTTAGAAAAAAAATGCAAAAAATCTTACTAATAAACAAGTTATGATTTTTTAAGTTGCTCCAAATTCGCAAATACACATTTAAAAAATCATAACTTCTAAACTGCTAAAAATCGCGGAACATACAAGGGGTATTTTCGGATACACCCGGGCAAGAGGTAACTAAAAAAATTTTTAGACGTCACCTTTAGGACCATCCTGTATATATACATTTATATAATAATACAATCTCTAAATATTTGGAACCACTAAGTTCCTCCATATTTCCTTAAAATCTGGCAGTGGTTTATCCAATAAGTAGAATTTAAGTAGAATTTAGAAGTAATTTTTTGATATCTATAAGTTCTGTTATATTAGATGGTAATACTTTATATTATGTCATATTAGTAGAGGATCCGCACTAGAAACGACCTTCACCCATCTGTTTAATGGATGAAAAGTATTTTATATCAAATTTAATATATTAGAAAAATATCTCGAGTGGGTTGTCTAAAAAATTCCTGGCAAGACTATGATTAATTAAAAATTGAAAAATTACTTTTTATTAAATATTGCACTCATGAGTTTAACGAATAAATTTAATACCAACGGAAAGTACGAAGCATATAGAATATACAAACGTTGGGTCGTCTATTTTTTTCCTGGCATAACTACTGGGTTGCCAGGTATAAACAGTTAAATCGATATAGTTATTTTCACCTATATGTTTAATAAATAAATCTTATATCAAAATGAACGCTATTTAATTGCGAATACGATGATATAGGGTTGTCTGTAAAAAATCTGGCATGAATGACGGTTTTCGAGTTTTGAAAGGTGAAAATTTTATGCGTGTGGAAACTTGTGACAAAGAGGTTGGTTGGTATTAGTAGTATATTATTGGGCACGCTGTCCCAGTTTCCAAACACACAGCTCACTTTGCTTCGCTTCGCTCCGCGCCGTTCGCCCGCTCACTCCGTTCGCTTGTGTGTTTGGAAGCTGTGACAGCTGTGCCCAATAATATATTGAAAAAAAAAATTACCTTACGTGATTCTCTCCCGTTCTGCATATTCTGTGTTTATAAATAACATGCACAGAGTGCAGATATAGCACTGTTAACAGTACAACCTTGACGTTTGCACATCAGATTTTTTTCATGATAATGAAATTTGTTAAACAAACACAGTCACTAAATTTTGATAAAATATGTCCTGAATCACAAAAATTGTCTTCTCGCCATGGAAAACTTTTACCAAATACAATAAGATGTATTATTTGTGGACCTTCTAATTGCGGAAAAACTAATGTTGTGATAGGACTCCTTCTACATGAAAACGGTTTGCGTTTTCATAATGTATACGTTTATTCAAAAACTCTATATCAACCAAAATATGTTTTTTTGGAGAAGGTTCTAAAGTCTGTTCCAGAAATAGGTTACTCACAATTTCGTGATAATGAAGAAATGATTAGTCCAAATGAGGCAGCTTCGAATTCAGTTATAATTTTTGATGACGTGGCTTGTGAGAATCAGAATAATATTCGCGACTTCTTTGCTATGGGAAGACATAGAAATATAGACTGTTTTTATCTCAACCAAACTTATAGCAAAATACCGAAACAGCTTATACGGGATAACGCAAATCTAATTGTACTTTTCAAACAAGACGATATCAATTTACGACACATATATGATGAGCATGTAAACACTGACATGACTTGGAACCAATTTAGGGATATGTGTTCACAGGCCTGGAAAGATCATTTTAGCTATCTAGTTATAAATAAAGATTGTCAAAAAAATGATGGTGGCTATAGAATTAAATTTGATACATTTATTTGTTTGGTTACATGAAATATATGACCTATTCTTTAATTTATTTATCATTACTATTTAGACAACCAAGAAGTAAACTTGTTCGTTTGTTGAAAATGAATGACGAGAAATCAATAAAACAACTGATAATTAAGTCTTCGGAAGCCGTTAAGAAGAAGCTTAAAAGCATAAAGAATATCAAAATGGATAATGAAATAGCACTTGAATCTGTTTTAAAACCAATAATAGATCCTCTAAATCAATTAGCTAACAAAAAATACCACCTCGAAAATGATGACGCATTAGAAAATAAGTGTGAAGAAGAAAAGGTTAATGTTGAAGAGAATTGGTTAGAAAATGATAAAAATAATACAAATAAAAGAAATATATCTGAAACCAGCGCTTTGTCACAAAACAATTATCCACTGAAACGGAAATTTAATATTTCTGACGAAATTGTTTCCGAAAATAGTGATCCTGATACAGAAAGTGATAACAGGGATGATGACAGTGACTTATTTTTTGAAACTAACGATTCAAAAAAAAGTCCAAGTAAAGAGACTGGTTCCTCTCGGTCATTTTCATCTGAAGTGTTCAAAGATGTTCCGTTTGGTGTAAGAATGGTAAGCGGAAAGTTAATGATGGGTTCAGCATCAGTATTTGTAACGGATGACAGAATTTCAGTTTCAAGTAAAACATATGTTAAGACCCCTGGACTAACGGAATTGATGTTTAAAAAAGATCCTGATTTCAATAAAATAACTCAAGATGATATGCAAAATTACAAAACGATACTAATAAATACAAACGCTCATCGCCGTGGCTACGATCCCGGTCAGCCAATCAAAAGTAACAGAGGTAATAAATATAACCAAATTATAAAACCCTTATTTAAATTACTCGATGCTGAAAATATAATATCAAAAGGTGAAGGATTGCCGCAGTTTAAAAAGGTTGCAGAAAATGTTAATTACGTGTACTGGGACGATCCAAACGAACTAGTTGAAAGGTTAAAGTTGCTTATTGCTTCTCGCGATGCTGGTAACACTGGGCTGGATAATGAAATAATCTCGATTATTGAAGAATTGCGAGAAAGTGGTATTATAGAATGAATATAAACCATGACTATTTTTATTTGTATCATTTGCATATAAACCATTGACAAAATTCCGTCTATTAAAATGAACGTTGATAAATTTGGTCATCATGTTCATAAAAGACTTCGACTTTCAAATTTGAATGATCTAAACACATTTGAAAAAGTTCCATTAAAAAATATATCTGGTGACTACGACTTAAAACCCAACAGATTAATAGGTTTAAAAATACCGCAGGCATTAGATGAAGCTGTGAATAAAGAGTATGTGGATAGAAATACTCAGTTATTTTGTAAAAAGCATGACCTATTCGTTGAACTGCAGGGTATAAAAAATCAAATACAGTTAGTTCAAAATCAGTTAAATGAGAAGTGTTCAAGAGTAGAAGTGAGTAACATTCTTAAAGATCATTTAGTATCTTTAAGAAATAAAAATCATGAGTAAATATAACGTTGTAGATGAGATTCACAAAGGAGCCAGAAGAAATTTTATGCGTCGTTCTGTTCTATTAAAAGGGATTGACGATCTATGGCAGACAGATCTGATCGATATAAGCAGATATCATAAAGTTAATAAGGGTTTTAAATTTATTTTAGTAGTTATTGATGCGTTTTCAAAATATGCTTGGGCAGTTCCATTAAAAACCAAATCAAAAAACGAAGTAGCTATTGCATTTAATAACATTTTGAAGGGTGGACGAGTTCCCCTTAATCTACAATCAGACCTTGGATCTGAATATTACAATGACATCTTCCAAAAGCTAATAAAGATCAATAAAATTAACCATTATTCTACATACTCAACAAAAAAGGCCTCAATAGTGGAAAGATTAATCAGGACTTTAAAAAGTAAATTGTTTAAATACTTCAGCCTTATAGGTAATTACAAATGGATTGGTGAACCATTAGCAGATATCGTTAACACATATAACAATACCACACATCACACTACCAAATATAAACCATCTGAAGTAAAAAAATCTAATCAAACAATCGTTGCTAGTAATATCCGAATAACGCATAATAAATCTGTTCAAAGTATCAATAAATTCAAAGTGGGTGATCAGGTCCGTATTAGCAAGTATAAAGGAACTTTTCAGAAGGGTTACACTCCTAATTGGTCTACTGAATTATTTACCATAAAAAGAATTAATAAAACAATACCACCTACTTATTGCATCACAGATCAACATCAAGTTTTAATAAAAGGTTGTTTTTATGAACAAGAACTTCAAAAAACAAATTATCCTGATATTTATTTGATTGAAAAAATTATTAAGAAAAATGGTAATAAGTATTTTGTAAAGTGGTTAGGTCTAAGTAACAATGAAAATAGTTGGATTGATAGAAGTGCTATCGTTAAAAATAAATAGCATCAACTCACATTCATACTGAACATAGATGATGTATATTATAACATTTCTGCTGGAATGATGTTCATTACTATGTTAGTTATGAAAGGGAGTGGACTTATTAATAATTTGATCAATAATTTACCGATTGAGTTACATTTACCTGGATATAACTATTGTGGACCAGGAACACGCTTAAAAGAGCGATTACAAAGAGGTGATAGAGGTATTAATGAATTAGATAATGCATGTAAGCATCACGACATAGCATACAGTAACTATACTAATTTAGAAGAACGACATAAAGCTGATATAGAGTTGATGAACATGGCAAAGAGAAGGCTGAAATCAAAAGATTCTAGTAAATGTGAAAAAATTGCCTCTTGGTTGGTAGATAAGGCTATGAGGATTAAATTAAAATCAGGCGCTGGTGTCAAAAAATTTAATAAAGCCGTTTTCAAATTGAAATCTCAACTAAAGAAATTCAAACCAAGAAACAACAATGATGCAATTAAGTTTGCGTACCAGGCTGCTAAAAAAATTTTTCATAAAGACAGCAAAATCAAGCTTCCTAGGATTATTCCTATTCCAAAAACTGGAGGAATACTTCCTTTAATTCCTATTTTTGCTGGACTATCAGCGTTAGGATCTTTGGCAGGCGGTGCCGCTGGAATAGCCAAAGCTGTTAATGATTATAAGACTTCTCAAAAAAATACTTTAGAATCTCAGCGTCACAATAAAGTGATGGAGTCAATGAGTTTAGGGAAAGGTTTATACATTACACCATACAAAAAAGGAAAGGGTTTATGTTTGCGTTCTTCAAAAAACTAGTAGCTAGGCTACCCAAAAGGGCACTAACTAATATTGATATCATAAAATATACTCATGATATACCATATTTTCGGGGTGTTTTTATGAGAGATGGTTTGCCATCTAAAACAAAAAATATTGAATGTGCGATTATGAATTTAGATAGTTCTGAAAACCCAGGAACTCATTGGGTAGCCTATATAAAAATACAAGATTATTGTGAATATTTTGATAGTTTTGGGGATTTAAAACCACCTATGGAATTAATAAGATACCTGAAAAGTAGCGATATCTTCTATAACTATAAAAATTATCAAAAACCTAATACAGTTAATTGTGGACACTTGTGTATAAAGTTCCTCGATGAATTTTGGAAAAAACATTTAAATTGAATTTAAATTTCTAAAAGCACTCACTTTCAATATGTCGTTCACACTATCAGTAACTGGAAATAAATCCGCTTTGCTAACAAATTATTCGCCTCCGTTACAGCTCGATGGTGAATATGAGTGTGGTCTCATATATTTTTCTACCTTCAATTCTATACCTAATGTAGATAGTAGAAACAACAAGTTTCACTATGGTAAAAATGAAGTGGTTGAAATACCAGAAGGTTCATATGAGCTTGAAGACGTTAGTGACTTTTTAAAACAGAATATTAAAGATTGTTCTTTTAAATTGATCTGTAATAATAATACTCTAAGCACTAAAATTATCTGTTCAAAAGATATTAACTTTGATCACAATAATTCTATAGGCAGTATGTTGGGCTTTGGACATGAAACATTAGAAGCCAATATATTACACGAATCCTGCTTTCCTATAAGCATTTTACCAACAACCATCATCCGAATCGAATGTGATATTGTAAGCGGATCCTTTGTTAACGGAAATCCTAGTCATATTATTTATGAATTTGCACCTAATGTACCACCGGGCTATAGAATAATTGAAATACCAAAAAACTTGATTTACTTACCTGTGACCCGGAACAGCATTAATGAAATAAACATACGATTATTGGATACTAATAACAACCTAATCAATTTGCGAAACGAAGAACTACAGTTGTATTTGCATTTAAAACGAAAATGATAGATTTTAATAAAATATCAGAACCTATTAATAAAGAGCTCAGTTTACGCAGCAAACTCTCCCAGAGACCACCTATAAAAAAACATAAGTTAACCAAACAAAATAAACAATTTTTGAAAATTATTAAGCTTCTAAAATGAGCATTTTAAATATAGCAGACTCATTCGTTCAAGACAATAGCATTGAAAGCTATCAGGTGCATTCTTACAAACCTTACGTAAACAGTTTTAATCAAAATGATGAAATACGTATACCTATTAATCAACAAGATCTTTACGTTTTACCCTCATTGAGCACGTTATATATAGAGGGTTCGGTTACAGTTTACAAAAGTGGTGATCCAAAACAGAAAGTTAATAGCATAGAGTTTATAAACAATTCTATACTCTTTCTCTTTCAAGACATAAAATATGAAATTAACGGCATAGAAATTGATAGAATAAAAAATGCTGGAGTATCAACTACCATAAAATCATTACTATCTATGAATGAAAATGAATCGAAGATGTCGAGGTTTTGGGGTTGGGATACTGATGGAATAAAGAATACTACAGGAGGTAATTTTTCGGTGTGCATACCTCTTAACAAAATTCTTGGATTTGCTGAAGACTATAAAAAAATTATCATGAACGCTAAGCATGAGTTAATTCTTTTGCGTAGTAACACGAACCTAAATGCTATAAAATTAAACACTAACGAAGTATTGCAAGACATTTCTATAAACAAAGTCGTATGGAGGATGCCTCATATAAAAGTATCTGATCGTGAGAGAATTAATTTGTTAAGATATTTAGAAAGGGACAGAGCAATCAATTTAGCATTTAGAAATTGGGATCTATATGAATACTCGCTTTTACCAAGGACAACAAAACACACTTGGTCTGTAAAAACATCATCCCAATTAGAAAAACCTAGATATGTAGTTATAGGGTTACAAACTGATCGAAAAAGTAATGGTACAAAGGACATGTCGCAATTTGATCATTGTCATTTACGAGATGTTAAAGTTTTCTTGAATTCCACTTATTATCCGTATGAAAGTTTAGACATAAAATTTGGCGAAGATAGATATGCTTTATTATACGAAGCGTTTGCAACATTCCAACATTCATATTATGGTCGTCGTTGTGAACCGTCAATAAGTTTTAAAGAGTTTAAAGAAAAAGCGCCTTTGTTTGTAATTGACTGCTGTCGACAAAACGAAACAATAAAAACAGGGCCTATTGATGTGCGAATTGATTTAGAAAGTGATGTTGACTTTCCTGATAAAACATCTGCATACTGTCTTATATTAAATGATTGTATATTTGAATATAAACCACTTACAAGTATCGTAAAAAAAATATCATGAGTACTGAGTATATTTTTTGTGATTTACAAGGTTTTAAGGACTCCAAAAATGGATTTATTCTAAAAGAATTTGCATTGGCCACAACGCTTTTTACACAAACATTTCTTATAAAACCACCTTTCCCTTTTACATCATTATCTTACCAAGAAAAGAAACAAGTTCAATGGGTTGAAAAAAATCTAGGATACATGTGGTCAGAAGGTTATGTTGATTATAGAGAATTTCGAAGAATTATTTATGAATATTTAAATAATAAGAAAATTATTGTCAAGGGAAGCGATAAGATATTGTGGATACATGAATTATGTAAAACCTGTGTTGTAATAGATATTGGAGATAAGGGATGTCCTAACCTACTAAATTTATTAAATACATATTGTGAAAATGACTTATTCTGTTTTAGCAATCATAGAAAATACTGTGCTCTAAGAAACGTAATTTGTATAAAAAAATGGTTTTTTAAGAATTCTTTATACTAAATTTTCATTTTCATTTTTATTTTGGGTGTTTCATTTAAGATCATAATGTATTTTATAGTTTAATTAAGCATATTCATAAAAATAAAACACTTTATAAAAATCTCGATTTGTTTTTATTTAAATCAAAAATATAATCAAATAAATCGATTTTAATTTCTTAAACATAAAAATTTACTAATTATACACATAAAGCATTATCATAGTAAATAAATTTCAATGCACTAAAAAATATTAAATATACGATTACTAAATACACATAAAATTATAACATGTTACAAATTACTGTCACCAATTTTTTTAGAGATTCTTTTTATGACGTTCTCTGTTAAATCAAGTATTTCATCGATTGAATCTTCACAAACCCACTGAACACTCACTGCAGCTTTTTCACTGTTTATCTCCTGACACTCGTGAAGATCATAAACTTCAATTTTAATAATTTTATTTCCTCGTCGAAAGTTATTAGTGATCACAAAACTCGATTGCATCAAATCTTTAGTTGGACGTTTTTTCGATGTCCTCATCCTTTTTTTAACAATATTGGCTTGAAATTGTGGTTGTACTAGTTCAACATCACTCTCCAGCCCTTCTAGCATGTTTTGTGCGTAATAATATGGATCATTCGGATCAGTATGTAGTCCCTGGAAACAAATAGAAAATTAGTGAACTGTTAAAATAATAAATCACAAGAAAAGCTGTTTGATTACAAAAACTTACCAAATGAGACATCGTTGTATATTTAGGTAATTGTTGTTATTCTGTGATTTTCTATAAATTAGTGGAGGTGTTGGTTGCTTGATGGTTAACAACAAAATGAATGCTAAACCATGCATCTGAATGCAGCACAATTGTTTTAAATAATGTTACTGAATCTTATTACCTTTGAAATTGTGTACATAGTAGATTGGTGTCATCAGCATTCACACAGCTACAATCCGTCCAAAATATCTTGATACTTGAAACCCCCCTCCCACATGGGTTCTACCTGTCTTTGTGGATAAACTGAGGTACCAAGATGTTTTGGACGGGTTGTACACTTAAGACTTGTCTACTTCACACATTGTTTACTTTTACGTAGTCCGCAAAAGTGATGATATAGGTAAAAATTTATAAATGGTTAACTAACTTTTTGCTCGTGACTTCACTTGCAAATTCCAACATTTATTAAATATATTATACTTCAATAAACACATATCACGGGAAATAAAAATGCCATTTAATTATTTCTATAGTTATATTTTTTTTATCAGAATTAACAGAAAATAACAATAAAAACGATGTTTAAATAATTATCTTTAAATATAACTACATCATAAACTTGAATTTTAAAGTAAGTTTCAACATGCAGTATCGATTAACATCTAGTATATTAGGTTGTAAGAGTTCATGTTGAGGGTAAAATAAATGAACTACCCCAAGGTAGGGTAGAAACTTTGTCTTTTAAAATTAATCGCTTATCGTCGTTGGCTGACAGCGCAATTTTGTTTACGCTCTGTGTGAACACCTCGTGTTTTATGGATTTAAACAACATATTTTTCTTACGAATCATATTTCCACTGAGCAATGTATTTTTATAATCCGCTGTACTAAGTTTACGAACAACTGACATTTTGACCCCTTTAGCTTTTTTGATGCTACTGTCTAAAGTTTTTATACAATAGAGTTTTGAACGTAAGCCTATAAACTCAGATATAATTTTCCCTCCCATTTCATCTTTAAATAAACCTGGGACTTTTTTATTCAGTAAAGGTAAACTAAATTCATTGTCAGGACTATAATCACTGGTATCAAAATAATTAAGAAAGATGTTTTTTACATCTTCATAAAAATTTCGTGTTTTTAGATCCAAAATAAATGAATCTGTGTCTGTGTATAATAATTCGACATTTTTTCCATAATTAGGTTTTATTACAGAGTAATAAAAATCATACATATGACATTTCGAAAGTTCTAAAACGGCAAAGCCTATAGCAATGGGTTTATCAAGAATAACTCGACGAGGTTTCATTTGTACAGCAGCTAAATTCTCTGAGAAAACCGAAACACTATGAAAATTGGGGGTTGCAATCAGTCGTTCAGCACTTGTCATTTTTTTCGTTTTGTTTGTTTTATCAGCCCAGTGCTTTACTAAATGGACATCAACTCTACGTTCAGTGTTTTCCAACGTTTTCCCAAATATGCTGTTGTTAAGTAGCTTAAAGAAGTCTTGTTCGAATTTAGTTTTAGCTTTTTGACGAAGTTGTGTATTGAGATCTATATATTGCTTCAAAAAACAACTTTGACGAAACGTTATTACTCTATGAATTGTAGTCAGTACTAAACCATTTTCCAAACATTTTTTGAGATGGACATAATGAATGACGTACTTGTATTTATTATAAAGGTTTGGAACGAGTTTAGAATTTTTTCCACCAGGAGGAATGCACTTCTCAGGACAAAAAGGTAAATCATTGTGTTCGTGATGTAAAGTCTCTGGGTACAACAAATCTACTTCTAGTATGTAACCGAAATCAAAATTGTCCGGAATTTTACTAACGTCTAAAGTAGCCATTTCATCTTCGTTTAAAAACCTAAAGTCTGATAATGGTAATGCTTGACACATACTGTACCCATATAAATTATTACAGTCTAAATATACTATAAAGGAATCAGGCTGACTTGAATCATAATTAGGTATGTATTTATGATTTGCCTTGGCATACCGTTTCGAGCACATGCACACCCCACCCCGGATACCACTTTGAATTAATCGATACATTTCTAAATCCGTTATTAATTCTAATCGGACCCCTGTTTTAAGAAGCATCGAATCAAAAGACAAAGACGGGGCAGTCAAATAAAATAAACAGTCGACTTCGTAAAATTTTTTGCATGTGATTCTGAAATTTTCAAATATATCAGTTAACAAAAGCACATCTGTTTTGAGATATAAATCAGTGTATTCCCCTAAGTCGTGGATGCAAAACGTTTTCCAAACTCTCTGGGCATGCTCATAATCACCATCACTAATATCTTCATTAGTAATAGAATTATAAAACTTATCCCTAGATGGTAAATTTTGTTCTGTATAACGATTCCACTGACACATATAATCGTAAGGATAAACCCCTTTTCTCGTAAGCAAGTTAAATTTAATTTCATTAGAAAAATATTTTCTCAAATTTGTGAATTGCTCATTTATCATAGTCTTGGATAATTTTTCCAAGCTCGTATTCAAAAACTTAAACGAGTCTACGAATCGAAGCTGAATGCTAATATCTTCAGAGATAGGGATATACTTCGTGAATGAAATATAATTTTCTTTTGATTTTGGAATGACTTTTATAGGTCCAGGTGTTTCTCCTAATTCTTTAATAAATAAATGACAATCGTATCCTGACAAGTTATGAAAAATTATAGGTATAAACTCAGGCAGCTGAAATTGCAAATTGCAATGTCTGTGTGCAGCGCCACGATAGTTTCCTGACACATGACAATGGTCACGCACTTTATCGCATAAGAGTAAATTATTACAAATGTGACACACACTAGCGTTTTTGAACTCTTTGGATTGTTTTTCTGAAATTTTCATGCTAACAGGTTGAGCTAAAATTCTTTGAATATTTTTTGCATCATCATACAGAGACGCAACAAACTTTTGCACACAATCAGGTCCTCGATAAGAAACAAAACGATTATAACTAGAATCAGACACACACACAATATGATAAGCAAACGCCGCAGGTACGTGACGTTGTAACGTACTTGTACCGCTTAGGCTAGGATCAGTCTCACAGCCTTGATAACGTTCAAGGAGCGTTTCACAATCAGCATATATCACGAAAGGCATCTCTTGTTTACGATTATAATTTTTAAATTGTATGAAGGAACCTTCACGTGGAAGTTCGGTAGCTACACCACAGCATAAATGATTTTCATATTTTATAGTCGAGTTAAAAAACAGTAAACAACATTCACAAAAATACAACTTTTCATGATGTTTTGTCACTTGGCTTCGAACTAGACGTGGTAAATCTTTTATGAGGCAATAATGATTACCCTTATCACTTTCTAAATATAATAAATGTATTGTTTTTTTACTTTTGTCATTTTTCGAATTATATAAAGGGCCCGTAACAGTTTTACCGTTATCTAAACCATAAACCATGATCCTAATATTAGGATTGTTCTTTTCAAACACCGCTATGTCTGAAAAACCAACAGGAAAAGACATACCTTGAATGTTAAATAATCCTTGAAATTTAGGATAAGATGAAACTCGCTCAGGGTGTTTTTTAACTGGGCATAAAAATGCAGTGATACACCACAAAAAACAATAATCATCTTTATTTTGAATATTTAAGCATGCCTTCTTACTTTTGATAAATTTAGGTAAATCAATATATCTTGAACCTCGTAACGGTTGATATTTGTTTATATTGACTTCTAGATGTGAGTTTGTCATAAAAGTCCACCCACTATCCCTTTCTTGGAATTCTTCGACTTTTTTCTTCAAATTATTTGTAATAGAAGAAATTAACTCATCATAATTATGATTCAAATACACTATTATATTTTTTGTATTAAATGATTTTATTTCCTGAGTGTTATCTTTAAACAAAAGAAACAACGCAAATAGTTCAAAGTTAATTTTTAAACAGGTATGGGCCTTTAAATTTTTATCTAAAAGTCCTTTTATTTTATCTTTAATGTTATTGAAGAAGGACTCAATAGAATTTGCATCAGATTCATTAGTAGACGTAATTCGATAAGTAGCAATTCGACTTCGAAAAGCCGATGAAACCGTTTCAATGCCTTCGCCTATAATAATGCAACCTTTATCTTTATGTTCGCGACTTCTCAAATGTCCTGTCCACTTTTTATTAGGAACAGACTCACGGCAAACTGTACAAAAAGGCATGTTGAAACTTACTTTTTATAACAAAAGGAATAAATAAGAAGTTAATTAAAATTTATGATTATCGGTAAGGTACGGGATAACGGAGAAAATTAATTTAAAAACAACGTTTGATACAATACTTAAGTTTAAATTTAATTAAATGATCAATTTAAACATATACTTAAAATTTATACATATATCAACCACTGTAAAATATAGGTTCGGCTTTGCTAAAAACTTCAAAACCTCTTTTTACAAACTTTTGGAGGGCTTCCCACTCTAACGTGCCCTCATTTGTTTGAAGTTTTAAGCCTATTTGTGCCTTCTTCCAACGTTCCTCCGGCTTGGAGGTGACCGCGTCCGCCGTACGATACACCTTTAACTCGATGTAGTAGTCCCCGTCGCCTTCGATCGTTCTTCGCACTTTCCCGTTGGCAACTCGGCTGACAATCGAAGACGTGAGACTACCGGTGGGATTTAGGCCAAACTTTGACTCCTCTAGCCCAAACAAGTCGTCTGGTGTTGCCTTTTTCTTGCTCGTCCTATAAATAATAAAATTTAAAGTTAGTTAAAATATAAATAATATTGTTGGTGAGTTTTTGTTCGTGGAGTTTAGATCTTTCCAGTCAAACATGTTATTATCCCAACTCAATTAACAAAATCTGTTACATATAAAAAAATAGGAGTTTAAAAAATATAGTGTTTTTTTGTTCATTTAAGGCTGCGTCGACCGTAGAACTATTAGACACCGCGCTTGTTCACCCGTGGTCATTTTTTATCGTAGTCGTGTTAATTCAAGTACTTTATTTAAAGTAAAATCAGACAGGTCTACAAACAATCATAACTAAAAAGTATATACCAATAAAATAAAAAAACTATTAATTAAATGAGACTTGAGGATAAATAAATACTAACCTAGTATCTTCAGCTGTAGCAGGAGCTTTACGCTTGTTCGTTGAAGTCCTTTTTTTGTTGCTTGTCGATGCTTGAGGGACAATGGGGGCTGCCACTACGCTAACACTTTCGTATTCTGAGTCAGACCTGAAAATAATAATAAATTTGAAAAAAAAAATCATAATAAAAGTGTTTTTATTAACTATATCTTAGGAGTGTATGTTTCAAATTTAATAAAGAAAAACGCTATAATAAAAATAGAGATTAGGTAATTTGTATATTAAAGGGCTTTCGTACACATACTTGGACTAAGAGCATAAAGCTAATAAAAGAGACAAGACAATTTAGAAAATCAAGAATTTTGGAAGACGTACTTGCATTAAGAAATTAAAATAAAAATACAGATAAGAAAATTTTGAAAATAAGGGTAAAAGGTACTTACATACTTGGATTATGAGCTTCGTGGTCGAGAGAAAAAAACGTTAACAGAGGTGACGACTGGCAGCAACTCGCACTAACTTCACTTGAAAATTAGGGAAAATGTGTGCTCCAAACCGTAAACAATTAGTTTTTGTACAAAAATAATGCATGATAAACAGTTTAAACAGCCTATCTTTTAAAGGTAGTAATGATGTATTCCTGTTAATCGATTATATGTTTTATCACCTTACATATAAAATACAGATCTATACTTCCGTAAGTACTTTTTAATACCTTAGGTAGGTATTCGATCAAAAATTTTATAATTTTACTGCAATAGTACATTATTGTAGAGCACGGAAAATAAGCAAATACTTAACGAGTATAAATTTTAAGACCGAGTCGAAGGCAAGAACTGTAAATAATACGATTACTGCTACCGTTTTTGATAATGGTAATGGTATCTGTTCCTATATCTCGTTAACGATAACGATACCTATGTATTATAACGTTAATGTACTGATATTTTTTTTTCTGATTCCGATTCAGGTATCGATACCACTATTAACTTAATGTGAAAAGAGTGAAAGAGGGGTGTAAGGATCGTAGAATATGATTATCTGTAAAGTTTTTAGATCGCAATGAAGTCTAGACCAGAAATTTTAAATAAATAAAATACCAACATTTCCGAGCAATTTAGTAAAAATACACTTTCTACGGGGTGTAAATTAAATGGTATACTTTCTTAAACACAACATATTCATGAAATGATGGAATATGATATAATTATATAATAGATAGTGATGGAAATCATATTTTTTATATTTTTATTTTACTAGATAAAGCTTAAAAATACAAGTTATTTACACAGAGCGTAAACAAGATATTGCTCTTGGCTAATGATGATTACCGATATACATCTAAACTACTATAATTAATAACAAGTTAACTAAAAGGTCACTTTTGTGGATATAAACAAATTCATGCTGCAGTAATCACTCACCGAATTTTCAGTATTAATTTAGCTCTATCAACAAGTCACTCATATAAAAAACATCCGGTATAATACGATTTCGCAACATGAGTGTCAGTAAGTTCTCAAATTTCATACACGCTCTCGACTCTATTAACTGACTCAGCAGCACATGGTGACCGAAAGTAGAACAAGTAGCTCTTGGTCAATGATGATTAGCAATATACATTAAAACGACTATAATTATTATCAAGTTAACTGAAATATGACTTTTGTGGATATAAACAAATTCATACTAGAGTGACCACTCACCGAATCTCCAGTATTAATTTAGCTCTATCAACAAGTCACTTATATAAAAAACATCCGGTATAATATGATTTCGCAACATGAACGTCAATAGGTTCTCAAATTTCATACACGTCCTCGACTCTATAAACTGACTCAGCAGCACGTGGTGAACGAAAGTAGAACAGGTAGCTCTTGGTCAATGATGATTAGCAATATACATTAAAACTACTATAATTATTTACAAGTTAACTGAAAGATGACTTTTGTGGATATAAACTAATTCATACTGGATGCTTGGTAAGTGATCACTATCACCCATAGTAATTGACTGTCGGAAACAAAAAATAATAACAATAAAATCAATTTTACAAAAAAGGTGATCTCTGATCGGTGAATCTTGAAGTGATCACTTACCGAGTCACCAGTATGAATTTGGTTCTATCATTTATACAGTAGCATCAAAAAAGCTAAAGGGGTCAAAATGTCAGTTGTTCGTAAACTTAGTACAGCGGATTGTGGATATAAACTAATTCATACTGGATGCTTGGTAAGTGATCACTATCACCCATAGTAATTGACTGTCGGAAACAAAAAATAATAACAATAAAATCAATTTTACAAAAAAGGTGATCTCTGATCGGTGAATCTTGAAGTGATCACTTACCGAGTCACCAGTATGAATTTGGTTCTATCATTTATACAGTAGCATCAAAAAAGCTAAAGGGGTCAAAATGTCAGTTGTTCGTAAACTTAGTACAGCGGATTGTGGATATAAACTAATTCATACTGGATGCTTGGTAAGTGATCACTATCACCCATAGTAATTGACTGTCGGAAACAAAAAATAATAACAATAAAATCAATTTTACAAAAAAGGTGATCTCTGATCGGTGAATCTTGAAGTGATCACTTACCGAGTCACCAGTATGAATTTGGTTCTATCAACAAGTCACTTATATAAAATACATCCAGTATAATATGATTTCGCAACATGAACGACAATAAGTTCTCAAATTTCATGCACTTCCGCAACTCTATAAACTGACTCGGCAGCACGTGGTAAACGAAAGTAGAACAGGTACCTAATTTAATAGTTTTAGTTCCAGAAGGAGCGCTAAACATTTTTTAATTTTATAAAATTTTTGATTTGATTGGGTATATCTTTTCTGTACAAGACAAATATATGAACCCAATTGACCCTGTTGTTCCTAATTTGTATCTGGATGAAAGCTAATGCTTTCTAATTTTTAAAAATAGTTTTACACTAATTTAATGGATAATTAAATTTATTTAAAAATTAGATGGTACATATAATAGTTGATCACTAAATTAAAGGATAATTAAAGCTATTTTAATAAGAAAACGGCCTTCACCCCACTTTCTTAGATTTGTAGATATTTATTTAGAATTTCTATTATATTATACCTATAATTATACATATTTTATTAGAATATCATAGTTGAGATGAATATTATCGATATGTTATATAAATAGAAGCGTTTGTTCAATTTTTTGTTTCTAAATGATTCATTAATTGAATGAAAAAGTAAGCCGATAGTTTCAAACGTCTGATTCACAATACTTACATACACACATATAAATGTAACATACTATTAGACTAACAGTGAAGATATCATTCAGTGTGCTCGTTGTTTTTATTGCAATCATACTTGAATTTCACGAATCTAATGCAAGGACTGTGCGTCTTTGAGATTCTTTTCAACTTGATGCAAAGACCAAGCGGCTTTGGAGTTGATGTTGCCAGCAAAATTTCAAAAATTTAAACAGGTTTTGAAATCTTATGCGAGAACTAAGCGTTTTCGGGATTTTAGATATAGGTCTTATGCAGAAACTGAGCGTTTTTGGGATCAATCAAGAGCTATACGAGAACTATGTGTTTTTGGGTCTTGATTTTAGTACTAGATCTTACGCAGGAACTGAGCGTTTCTGGGATCAATCAAGAGTTAAACGAGAACTATGTGTTTTCGGATCTTGATTTTAGTATAAGATCTTATGCAGGAACTGAGCGTTTCTGAGATCAATCAAGATTTACACAAGAACTAAGTGTTTTTGGGTCTTGATTTAGTTTTAGATCTTACGCAGGAACTTAGCGTTTCTGGGATCAATCAAGATTTAAACGAGAACTACGTGTTTTCGGGTCTTGAAACTATTACATTTCTCAGTTAAATTTAGCTGGCCTCATTTCATAACTGCTAGTCAAAATATATATTTTAAAATTACTAAGTGAGATATCGGTTATATTTTTGAAATATGCAGAATAGAAGAGACCCGTGTAAGTTAACTTTTTCACAGTATATTATTGGGCACAGCTTCCAAACACACGAGTGAATGGAGAGAGCGGGTGAATGGAGCGGAGCAAAACAGAAGACACTAATGTAAGTTAATTTTTTACAATATATTATTGGGCACAGCTGTCACAGCTTCCAAACACACAAGCGAACGGAGTGAGCGGGCGAACGGCGCGGAGCGAAGCGAAGCAAAGTGAGCTGTGTGTTTGGAAACTGGGACAGCGTGCCCAATAATATACTACTGGTATTAAATTTATTCGTTAAAATCATGAGTGCAATATTTAATAAAAAGTCATTTTTCAATTTTTAATTAATCATAGTCTTGCCAGGAATTTTTTAGACAACCCACTCGAGATATATTTACACACTTTAGGTCAATGTTTATAACATAGGTATTAAATTTGATATAAAATACTTTTCATCCATTAAACAGATGTGTGAAGGTCGTTTCGAGTTCGGATCTTAGACTATATTATAATATTATTGTGTAGGTACACTTTTATGGTAAGGTATGTAGGTACGCTGCACTGTTCAAGTAGACTCGTAGAGCTACGTTCGCTTCGCTCACTCGTTCATTTATATTATTTAACTTATTATTTAGTTATTACTTAACTTATTACTGAGGCCATAACTACAATTTTTCCGGCGGTCCGTCCGTACGTCACAGGCTCAACATATTAAATTGTTTAAAATACGAGTATTTCCAATCCAAAGGAGAGAAATAAAATAGAACATCCTAAAAATACAATATGGGTATCAAATTGCAGATATGAAAGAACTGATTGTAAGAATATATACCTTAATAATTAATTATATTCACGGACACTGATTTCGAGAGATCTTTGATAAAACCACAATAAAATGTATGTCCTCCGCTTATTTACGAAACTGGTGGACCGAAAATTGCCTGATGTTCGGTTTTTTTCCGAACTGTTCGGTATTTCTGCCCCGTGTTCGGTGTTTAGTATGAAGAAAATACTTTATGGATGTTTCGGTATTTGCGAAAATCCATTGATATCATCATATCACACAGTTATTTACTGTTTCGCTAAATCAAATCCATACAGATTTGGCGCACTGTTGTCAGCCGGCGCGTACTGTATCCGTGACCTCGATTGATCGTTCCCTTCGTCAAGTAATTTTCGGTAATTTTCTAAGTTTGAAAATCCCTTTGATTTTACGACAAATAAAAAAAAATATTTCTATTTGATAGAAATTGTTCGGTTTTTTTATCTGGGCCACCTGGCAACCCTGATTGTAGGTCATAACTGGCCAATTACATGAAAATTATAGCTATTTAAAAAATTTTGAAAACAAATGAGAAATATAAAAAAAAGAAAAATAACTTTAAAAATATATATTTTACACATAGTATGGGTATTAAACTTTAGGTATTAAGAAGTTGATTGTAAAATATATAGTATGGCTATATTTATGTATTTAAGTATTTCGAGAAATCCTCGAAAAACCAAAAAAATTTGGACCCTTATCTCTAAAACTGGTAGACCGAAAAATATGAAAAGAATCATGGTAATATGTGTTTTTGTAAAGATTACAGGAAAAATACAGCGGTTGAGAAAGTCACGAAAACAAAAAGACAAAATTAAATTATTTGTTCCGAAAACCGTCGAATTACGGAACCCTAGGTACGCGAATCGCACACGCAATTGACCGTTTTTTTTTTGTCTTGTCTGTTCCATTTTAACTCGAGTCGAAAACCTCTCTTCTTGGATGCGGTTTTCTATATTGTCATCGTATCGTAGTGACCCTGGTCAACATATAGGCTGTAATATGTGTTCATAAAATAACCACTAAGCCGAAAACTGTCGATAATAGTTTTAAAGACACCTACATTGATTGAATGAAGACAAAAGCTAGTTGTTAATAGAAATAAAACACAGTATAACAAAATAAAAATAAGAGATTTGGTAGAATAAATATTTTCCATTGCCATTAGCTAAATGCGTGATTACCAGTGAATGTAAAGGAGCCCCAGTTTTATTTTCAAATTTTCTTAAATCCCTAGGGCTGTAAATTGAATTTACATACGACCATTTTTCAGAGCATTTGTGATGAAAAAAATACTACCTACCTAAATTATATATTATGAATATCTTTAAAGAAAAGAAGCATACATTCGCTATTAGATATTAATAAGGTACCTGTACCATGTACAGCTGCAAAAAATGATATCAAACTGATATCCTATCTAAAGTACCATTTGTATTTTTATCTCAATGATACTGTACGCAACCAAAATGGTACCACGATTGAAAGGCAGTAGTGTTTAGTCTTTCAGTGAGTGATGAGAATACAATGGAATTTTGGTAACAGACCATTAATCCAACGGGAACTGACAACATCTACTATTACTTAGTTACACCAACATGAAGGGCTCGAAAGAGTATAATTTTAATAATGGAAATAACAAAGTGAATGACCTTTCAGAAGTCAAATTCAAAAATAAGCGATCGTCTGTAGATAAGTGAGTACAGCAACATTTTTTTTTATGACTGTGTTTAACCTCAACCTCTTTTGCAACCTCAAAAAAAAACTTCACACTTCAACAAGGATAGTAACGGTATGGGTAAAAACAACAAGATCATTCAAAAGCGCCTATTAATGACGGTTATATGCACATAAATTTCGTACTAGTATTATATTATCTGTGGTAATACTTACCGGTGCACTTTATGTAATTTAGGGCAAATAAATCAAAAGGTTTTTTGATTACATTTAATAATTTTAAAACTGTACGATTTTGTTACGAGTTATTACAATGTTATTACTTCTGTATAGTCGACTAAACGACCTTATTATATATTATACATATACACACGATTCTAAAATATGGTTGGGTTTCGTAAATACAGGTTTTTTAAAACATGGATAATTTATGTACCATAGGAGGAAATTCCAAGATATGTAGGGGTAATTCCGAATAACTTTTAAAAATTTGCCATATTTTATCCCTCTCACAAAGATTCTCTTAATTTCCTTTAAGTAATGGCTAAAATTAATTATTTTTTTTATTATTTACTTCGGGTTTTACCCCGCAAATAATCAGAGATTCTCAAAATTTCGGTTTACCTTACATTTGTTATTAGTTTTCCTAACTGTGTAACATGCGTGATTTCAAAAATCAAGCATGTCTTTAACAGCGCTGTTTAATTTGTATTGTATTGTCATAAATTATTTATATAAAGTATGTTTTATTTAATAAAAATAGCAATCTTTCCAAAATCTCCGTGCCTGCCCTTTATTAAATGGCAGCCCTAAAGCCCTAGACCCGAGATTTTTTAGGTGCACGAGCGAGCGGGGGTGCTTATAGTTCGTAGTTTCAGGGTGTAATCGATCACTTACTACCGTGAACACTCTACTTTTCATCACTAATGCGAGGAAATAATAAACTTACAAAAATATGTTTGCAACGTTTTCTTTCAATCAATCTTAAATCACATAACATTCACGATTTCAAAAATAAATATCTTTTTTATCTACTTATACAAAATTAATTAATTAATTTTTCTCTTTTTAAAATTTCTATTTATTTTTCATGTAGTTTAACCTAGGCTATTTTTATCCCTGTGTTATGAAGTGTAAATAGTATCTCCTCCCGTTATTTAGGGTTTTCAAATAAGTTATTTGTAGTTTTCTTTTGTAACAAATACTTATTACGTAAATATTTTTTGTTAGCTATCTACCTACTTAGGTCGACACCTACTTAAGTCGACTTTTACTTAGGTCGACACCTGCTTAGGTCGACACCTACTTAGGTCGACACCTGCTTAGGTCGACACCTACTTAGGTCGACACCTACTTAGGTCGACACCTACTTAGGTCGACACCTACTTAAGTCGACTTTTACTTAGGTCGACACCTGCTTAGGTCGACACCTACTTAGGTCGACACCTGCTTAGGTCGACACCTACTTAGGTCGACACCTACTTAGGTCGACACCTGCTTAGGTCGACACCTACTTAGGTCGACACCTACTTAGGTCGACACCTGCTTAGGTCGACACCTGCTTAGGTCGACACCTACTTAGGTCGACACCTACTTAGGTCGACACCTACTTAGGTCGACACCTACTTAGGTCGACACCTACTTAGGTCGACACCTACTTAGGTCGACACCTACTTAGGTCGACACCTACTTAGGTCGACACCTACTTAGGTCGACACCTACTTAGGTCGACACCTACTTAGGTCGACACCTACTTAGGTCGACACCTACTTAGGTCGACACCTTGTCGTATATCTTTCCTGTGTGGCCTGCGCCTAAGGACCTACGCCCATAAATGTTCTGAATATTAAAAATACTCTTTTTTTAAATGTTTTTTAGGGTTCCGTCCCCAAAGGGTAACCAATGGTATCCTATCACTAAGACTCCGCTGTCCGTCGGTCTATACGTCCGTCCGTCTGTCATCAGGCTGTATCTCATGAACCGTTTAGTTAGACAGTTGAAATTTTCACAGATGATGTATTTCTGTTGCCGCTATAACAACAAATACTAAAAAACAGAATAAAATAAATATTTAAGGGACCTCCCGTACATGACATCCCATCCCAGACATGCTTTTTTACCGTTTTTATGGATAATGGTACGGAACCCTTCGTGCGCGATTCTGACTCGCACTTGGCCGG
Organism: Ypsolopha sequella; assembly: GCA_934047225.1. Lineage (NCBI taxonomy): Eukaryota > Metazoa > Arthropoda > Insecta > Lepidoptera > Ypsolophidae > Ypsolopha > Ypsolopha sequella. The sequence goes on from OW203996.1 coordinate 21,217,754, forward strand.
TTTTATTTCTGATGTAAATCTAGGTTGAGTGGAGCCAAAGTCTTTTTCTGTTCTGGGAATATTTAACCACCACCTTTAAATAGGTATTATGCTTATTTAAAAGATTTATCTAAGTATAAACTCTTGTCTAATGACAGATATACGGAAGATTCAAGACCACCAGAAGAAGAAGTACCCAGCATATCATTCTTTACACTGGTAAGTAAGTCATCCTCATAAAAAACACTATTTTAAATAAATTTGCAATAGTTCCATGAAACAGCCAAGCCATCCTTTTTGAACAAGATGAAGGGTTTGTAGGGTTGGGCTTGTAGAGTAAAGAGCTTGGCTGGGCTCTACATGAGATGAGATCTGTAACTGTTTAATCTCTAAGTTTTTAATAGTGAAATCGTTGAGCTTGTGAGTCTTCCCAACCTACTTTACATGAAATGATTTTGGTGGGATCTATATTTACCACAATCATTATTTGAAAACTACTTAGTTCAAATAAACTTTAAAAATAATAATAATAATACAGCTTAAAACACCTTTTCCAACCGGCCAGCCGGTTCCGCTGAGCACAATAGACAAGATGTAAAAGGAAAGCGTTAGAGCAGAACAGACAATTAATTGAGGTTTTATTTCATTATGTACTTCATACTAAAAATAAATAATACTGGTATTATCTATGAAATTATATATATATATATATATATATATATATATATATACGAAAACACAAAAAATATAATTATAGGTAGTAAAATATATTTCAACCACTAATTGTGGTCGGCATCAGTTACACAATTATATATAAAAGTTAAAAATTAATAATTATAAATTATAGATACTTATGATAATGAATATTTTATTTTTATAATGATGACAGCTAAAGTGATTGATAGGAAATTGAAGAAGGTCTTATGAAGAAGTTTGCATTGTTTCTTGTGCTGACTCCTCGTAAATATCAATGCTGCTTGTTCAGGCCCGGACCGTAGTGGGCACCAAGTGACCAAATATAGGATCCGACTGATGTAACTGATGCCGACCACAATTAGTGGTCGAAATATATTTTACTACCTATAATTATATTTTTTGTGTTTTCGTATATATATACAAGGTGAATTTTTGATCATCGTCCAAATTCATATTGGTGGCTTGGTAAGTGATCAGTATCATGGATCAATAACAATTTTGGTGAAATTCGTAAAATGAAATTTCGACTCCCCATAGTGATTCACTCGGGAGTGGAACTGAATTTATATGGGAAGCCGCATATTACGAATTTCACAAAAATTGTTACTGATCCAAGATACTGATCACTTATCAAGCCTCCAGTATGAATTTGGACGATGATCAATTTATTTATTTCTTTATTTAAATAATGTCTTTAATCGAAAAGACAAGAAAAGTCTATTATCATTTTATGTTGGTATTATCTATGGTTTTTTATGGTTAAAACTTCCTTATTCTGAGGTTAAAACTATGGTTTTTTATCTTGGTCTCATCAATTTGAGAAATAGATCCTGTCTATGATTTGAGTCTTTGCCTGATAAAAAGTAAAGCGTAGGGTGTAGGCAGGCAGTCACCACAGAGCATGCAGTCACTAAAGAGTATATTAAGTGTCCTGTCACTCACAACTCACAAACACGCGCCATTTTCTTGAATTTTTCATTGCCATTATAATTTTGATGTTGTCTGTTATTTCATCTAGTTTCTCACAAATGTATTGAAAAACGTTATATTATACACGGGCGATAAGGTTATTACAAACTTGTGACGATGGTAATCCCTCGCCGCAAACTCCTTTGTCCTACTTACCACCCTGATATCACCATGTAGCTAATTGGCGAGGGTGGAATTATGACGTTGGTAAGCCGATACAAAAATTGCTCACTGTGGGAGCCTGCCCAATAGTGCCTAACGTGGCAACGTTGCAAGGTTAGTTAAAATGGACCGGCCTAACCCCAATTTCGTGCAAACATAGCGCTACGTGCCATAATGCGTTGGAATAATGTGTACGACGGAACATGTACGGAAGATTTACTTTTCGTTTTGCCCCGGCGTTTTTTTTGTAATTCTTAGTTAGAAGCACACAAAAATAATTGTACATTAAAATAATGAATGGTGTGTTGCCAATTGGTTGTTTGTAATTGGAGGTATTTCTGAAAGGTAAGCCGGTGGGAATCGGCTTCTATGGAGCCTTCGCAACCGGTATTTATTTCCGTGTTCGTGATTCAAATTCTACTCTTACCAAAAGCCTTTTGTAGTCTGTTTCATAAAAGCCTATTTTATCATTGCAGTATAGATTCGCAAGTGGAAAGGATAAGTTTTACATAGCAGCTGCGTTATTATTTTCTGCAATATGCGGCTGTTCCACTCCTATAAACACCCTGCTCTTCGCGTCTCTGCTGCAAGCCATGGTCACCTACGGCATTTCTCTGATCCTCCAAGATCCCCAACCCGATGCCTTCATGGACGCAGTCACAGAATTCGCGGTGTATAACTCAATAGTCGGGGTCATTATATTTGTTCTGTCATATGCAGCCACAACAATGATGAATATTGCAGCATATAATCAGGTAACAATATTGAATGCCGAAATTTTTATTTGAAATCCACCTTTTAGAAGAAACATAAAATAAACAGTTTTTTTAGGTGTACAAAATAAGGCAAGAGTATCTTAAAGCAGCGTTGAATCAAGATTTTGAATATTTCGATTTACATCAAACTGGAGATTTTGCTTCTAAAATGACAGAGTAAGTACCAACAGAGAAACAATGTCTAATAAAGCAATCCTTGTCAATCGATTTTGTAGTCGGGTCTGTACATTTAATTCTTACTTTGATACTGATCGTCAACAACAATTTCTAATGTAAGTAGTACAGTAGGTAAGTACTACATTATAACAACTGTCCTACATTATTATGTGAGGTCCGCTTGGATCTAGAACAGCACCTCCAGTGCAACGTAATGATTTCAGTGACGTAGTGAAACTCGAAGACGGCATCGGCGAGAAGATGGCGACGTTCATATTCTATCAAGCAGCCTTCTTGAGCTCGATCATCATGGCCATCGTGAAGGGCTGGAAGTTAGCTCTTCTGTGTCTGGTCACATTCCCAGTCACCATGGTGCTTGTTGGAATGGCTGGATTGGTGAGATCTCTTTGGTTTATTAAATTATTTTTTGTCAATTTGCTTTGTGTTGTTTGTTATTGTTTGGCAATTTTTTTTGTACTCATTGGCCCCACTTGATACCATTAGCGCACTTCATGAAAGCTACGATAAGACCTAGAATGAACGCTTGCCCAAAAAGTGGGGGATTGAAAGCAGTTAATCACTCTGTCCAGAGACTACCGCAAAATCTACTGAAATGAGTAACGAATACTGATGCTACGCAACTGCTTCCAACCACTCTCTCGGTAGGTACACCTTTTCATGACGTCATACCGGAACACGAGTCGCTGGCGGCATAGTATCGTCTTTATGGTGATGGATAACAAACCACGGCCGAAGCCTACCACTTCTCAAGTACTCAATCCACAGAAGTCCAAATATTTAGTATTAGGTACTAAGCATCAGTGCCATTCGATCAGTGAACAAAATCCTTCGATACAGATCGATAATCAAAGCATCGAAAGAGTCTCAAAAGCGCGAAACCTGGGCCTTATAATGGACTCAGAGTTAAATTTTTCAGACCACATTAACTCCAAAATTAGAAACGCCTTTTTCAGACTCAAGACACTGTATAGCATTCGTCCTTACCTCTCTGAAAAAATCCGCATCACGCTTACAGAGAGCTTGGTGCTATCATTGTTTAACTTCTGTGATGTCGTTTATGGTCCGAAACTATACGCGAAAACTTCACGAGCAGTTCAGCGAGTTCAAAACGCATGCGCAAGGTTTTGCTTCTCGGTACCAAAACGAGCTCATATTACACCCTTTTTGAACGAGAGAGGAATACTCAAGATGGAGGCTCGAAGGACTGTACATCTAGCCAGTCTCGTTCATAAGGTTGTACATGGCAAAAGACCGTTGTATCTTTACACAAAGTTTGTTTGGGCTCGTGAAGTGTGCAGTCGTGAAACTCGCAGTAGGCAATTTAACTTGATGATTCTGCCGAAACATGTAAGATCTGGCTTCAGGGGAAGTTTCAAGTACGCGGCCGCAAAGATCTGGAACAATCTGCCTCCCCCTTTACGCAAGTCTATGACAGTTCACATGTTTAAGTCAAAATTAAAAAAACATCTTTTTGACAAACAAAAGCAGGAAAGCCGTTAAAACCAAATGTTTTTTTTTGTGCTCAATTTGTTAATGTCAGTACCTACCTAATATTATTTTTCAATAGTGGTTTTAATTTAAATTTATTTTTGTTTCTGCAAAATTGTAATTGGTGTGTATTTTTTTATATATTTTTTTTTTATTTTATTTTATTGTTATGTCGTAGAATAGTTGCTTGTATATTGTGCATCACCTACCGAAATTTATGATTAATTGTAGATGATACAGGATCAGCTGAAAATCAGCGCTGTGTAGACATGTTTACCATGCTCACAGCATATGCTGAGCTGTCTCCTTTTTGTTTAATGTATTTTTGTGTATAATTATGTCGTGTTACTTTTATGTGTTTTTTTTTAAACAAATAAACTTTTTCTATTTCTATTTCTATTTCTATTTCTACCACCAGTTGAAGTGAAGGATTTGTCAGCTGGATCTTGGTCGAAATGTTGAGGGTGCGCCAGGCGTATTAGGACTCATTATGAGTAGTCAATGGTCATATCTCAGTTGATGGTACTCGAGGAGCCTTCATTAACTATATTTGATACATTCGTACATGTTAGTAAAAACGAGAAGCACACCATGACTTGCCAAGCGATGGATAGACTCTGTATCTGTGTTAGATATTTCCAATAGAAAAGTCAACTTGACACTTGCAGGTTGCATCAAAATTGTCCAAAAAAGAAGCAGTGGCAATTGGCCGTGCAGGGTCTGTTGCTGAAGAGGTTCTATCCGCCATTCGGACAGTCTACGCCTTCAGTGGACAGCAGAAAGAGATACAAAGATACCAGAAACACTTAGAAGAGGCTAGAGGAATTAATATTAAAAAATGTAAGACTAACTTTACAAATATCTGTTATGTCATCGAAATCTGTTATTTAGTTTTGGTTTCCTCTTTGCTTCAGTGTTGGTGCTTTGATATATCAAACTAATAATGGATTATTAAACCTGTTTGCAGCTCTTTTTAACGGGATTTCAATGGGCTTCCTATTCTTCTGCATTTTCTGCTCGTACGCTCTGTCCTTCTGGTTCGGTTATCAGTTCATGAGAGATGATCCCGAGAACTACGACGTGCAGACCATGATCTCGGTGAGTACGTTCCTCAGTTCCTGCGGTAGATGGCGGTACGGGACGGTTGACATCGCGTCTTTGTTTACCTGTGGTTTTTCTTGCAAGAATGCGTTTTTAGCGTTCAGTAGTACCTAAAAGGTACAAAAGGAACCTTTATGGTGAGACTCCGTTGTCCGTCCGTCCGTCCGTCCGTCCGTCCGTCCGTATGTCACAGCCTCATAACTTTAGCACCGTTAAAGATAAAGACATGAAATTTGGCATAAAAATAGCATTATATAGCATAGATATATAACGGTATAAAAAAATGTGAAAAATTTGCAATTGTACAAAATGTTTCCAAAACAAAAGTGAGAAAAAAAAATTATCCTAAAAATACAATATGGGTATCAAATTGTAGATATTAAAAAGATGATTGTAAAAATATATAATTTGGCTATATTTAATTGCACCTATTTCGAGAAATCCTCGAAAAACCATAAAAACGTATGTCCTCCCCCCTTACCTCCAAAACTGGTGGACCGAAAAATATTTTAAAAAATCATAGTAATGTGTGTTTAAGTAAAGATTACAGGAAAAATAAAGCGGTTGACAAATTCACGAAAAAAAATTACAAAATTTAATTAATCATCCACAATACGGAACCCTAGGTAAGCGAGTCTGACTCGCACTAGGCCGGGTTTTTACTTTGGTATTGTCTTTATATGGATGTAGGTACTCCAAATGTTCAAGAAATGTTGTATTTTTTATCATTTTATAGAACTTAACAAATAACATTGTAATACTTTTACTTCAGGTATTCTTCGGAGTATTGATGGGTTCAATGAACTTTGGTATATCCTCAACCTTGATGGAAGTGTTCGGCATGGCACGAGGTGCAGGAGCACAGATCTTCAATTTGATCGACAATGTACCTACTATTAATCCTCTTTTGAATAACGGAGTGCTGCCAGATGCCATCGAAGGTGATATTCAGTTTAACAACGTGGTGTTTCAATACCCTTCTCGACCTGACGTGCCGGTGAGCAAAGCTTTATTTTTTTTGATAAATATCAAGCCTACTTCATCTCCGTGGTTAGAATGGTAGGGTACTAACAAAATCTATAGTTCTCAATAAGCTTTTTAGTTCAATTGATTGTATTCTTCTCTTTTGTGGTGTGACAATAAAGCTCTATTGTATTGTATTGTATTGTATTGTATTGTATTGTATTGTAAGCTACAATAATATAATCCCACTTTCTTTTTGCCCATATTCATCAATACAAGTTCTTCTATTTCTTACGTATATAATTTGATTGATTGATTTATGCTGGTAATGTACTTTTTTCAGTATTTTCTAGTATGTGCATCAGCATTTTTACTTTTTAAGTAAATATTAGGACACTTAATATTACAATAAAGCCGATTCTGAAGGCTTTAATTTTAGTTTTAGTGCTGTCAAAACTAAATTTTCTTCATTGCAAAATGGTCCTTAGATTTAAGAAACAGAAGTTAAATTAATTTGGAAAATTTTAAGTTTTGACAGCACTATAACTAAAATTAAAGCCTTCAGAATCGGCTTTATTAAGTAGGTATTAGGTACGATCTACGAACTGTTTTCTGAACCATTTTTCATTTTGTTACGATCGATAAATTAAAATTAATCTATAGGTATATACTCGTACTTTTATTGTTATTGTAATATTGCGACATTATTGAAGACATGTAATCCTTATCTGTGGGAATTTAAAGATATTGATAGATGACTAATATATTATGTGCTAGGTTCTGAAAGGAGTAACCCTGAGTGTGAAGCGAGGTCAGTCAGTGGCGCTGGTCGGACATTCTGGATCCGGCAAGTCTACTATCATACAGCTTATTTCAAGATACTATGACGTCGTTGATGGAAGTGTAAGTTGCTTGTTTTCTACTTACTCCAAGTTTTTTGGTCGTAGAAGTCTTCATCGTATAGCAGAAGACTTTTATCGAAGCCCTTTTATCGATATTTCGAAGAATTTATTATTCCGAGTCAAAGGACTTTTACTCAATATAAACGGCCGTTGTACTGACACTTAAGCTTTACGATATTTTTACTCGTCACGTTTTAGTCGTACTGCTGCTTTCGCAGGTCACAGTAGACGGCCGCGATGTTCGTGACCTATCGGTGCGTTGGCTGCGGTCACAAGTGGGGCTGGTGGGCCAAGAACCGGTGCTGTTCAACACAACCATACGTGAGAATATCCGCTATGGACGCGAGGACGCCAGCAATGAGGATATCGAGAAGGCGGCGCGCAAAGCCAACGCGCATCACTTTATCATGAAGCTGCCCAAGGTAAGGCTACTGCAAGTAGACAGATACAGAGGGGAGGGATGACAGAAGACGTTCATGTGACATCATGTCCACAGAGCTACGACACACTGGTAGGCGAACGTGGCGCGTCGCTGTCGGGCGGACAGAAGCAGCGCGTGGCCATCGCGCGGGCGCTCGTGCGGGACCCGCGAGTACTGCTGCTCGACGAGGCCACCAGCGCGCTCGACACTACCTCCGAAGCCAAGGTCCAGATGGCACTCGACAAGGTCATTTACATTCTCACTACCGAACACAATGATCTCCAACTTACAAGCAATAACCCAATTAAATACTTCGCTCTTCATTTCCAGGCCCAAGAAGGACGAACCACGATAGTCGTGGCTCATCGTCTCTCAACAATTCGTAACGTAGATTTGATCTACGTATTTAAAAGTGGAGAAGTAGTGGAATCTGGTAATCACGATGAACTTATGGCCAAAAAAGGGCATTACTTTGACATGGTTAGTCTACAAACATTCCCAGGCGAATCCGAAGGCAACAAAAGAGGTAAATAATATTACTAGGCCAATCCTAGTTAAACCCCAACCTTTAATTTTATTGTTGTCTATTACATAATACTAATAAAGATAACACAAGGATTTGCTTGTTTCTTATAAAATCGTAGTACTGTTTTTATTCTTAGAATATCACCCTGGATGTGATCTATATATCAAATTGATTGGTGGAATTAACTTGAATAAATTAAATATTATTACTTGCAGAAAGAGATTTAAAAAGGGTGGTGTCTGTAGTCAGTGAAATAGACGAAGATGAATATCCCATGCAAGAGGTAACAAGTTCGTAGAATCGATATTACCGTCGATAGTGGTGTCGATTCGGTGAAGTCCCTGTTACTCCATATGCGAAAAAACCCTCTGTGCGAGAGGGACGGATTCGTGGAAAAGTAGCAAAAAGTCGGTTTTTTATTGATATAAAATGTACTAAAGTTGCTATAAAAATTTCGTTTAACCAGGTCCTAGATATCGTTAAAACCCATCTAATAAAATATAGTTGCAGTCTATATGTCATTCTAAATTGTCAAACCAGGAGAATTGGTGCCGAAAAAGACCTCACTTCAATAAATATTTCTATAGAGCCGAATTTCTCCAATCGCGTTTCTGTTTTAACAGATCCCTAGAAAAAGAATCCAAAAATAATATACTATTTTATCAAAATAATACATTATTTACTGAAGTAGATATGGAAGTCCTTAAAGTGTCGTTTTTTTTCCGTAGCGCCTTAAGCGTTCTGTCCTTGTGTTTTCGATACAGAAAGAAAAAGACAGAGCGCTCTGATTAAGCTTAGTCCTGTCAAATAAGTTAAATCGTGCTACACCGAATCGACACCAACATCTACTTACAATAACTAGAGACTGATAAAGTTAACGTCCTCATCGTATTTCAGACCAACAAAGACGAGGTGGAGGAGGAGCCACAGGAATCTTTCTGGCGCGTTGTCAAACTAAACTCTCCGGAATGGAAGTCTGTTACTCTTGCCAGTATCAGCTCCCTCATCACCGGCTTCGGCATGCCACTGCTTGCAATCATCCTCGGGGATTTCATTGGGGTAACACTCTCACAAGGGAGAATATTGCTCTTTATTACAAGAAAAACCATTGCAGTCAGTTGAAAGCCATCTTATACAGAATCATAGATTTCGAAACATATTGTAGGTATTTGTTAAATTTGTTAATAGGTACTCAAAATACCTTTGATTTCCCGTCATATTATGCCATTACTAAATGCACGTACCTATTTTTTCATTGAGAAAACTTGGCGTTTTGTCTTGTTTTGCAGGCACTTTCAAATCTAAATACAGAAGAAGTTGAAGCATCAGTCAGAAGGTACGTGTTTATATTTATCGGCATTGGAGCAGCTACAGGCGTTGCAAGTTTCATCCAGGTAAACATCATTGTAAAATTAGTCAGCATGTCTAAGCATGATTCGGCAAAATTCTAATCGTTGAATAATCATTATGTTTTCGCAATGTTTTGTCATATCTTCTCTTAGGTGTTATTCTACGGTATTGCTGGCGAATACCTAACAGAGCGTCTCAGAAGATTAATGTTTGGCAAACTTCTTGAACAAGAAGTAGCTTTTTACGATGACCGAAACAACGCTACTGGAGCCCTGTGCGCGCGTCTTTCTGGTGAAGCAGCAGCTGTGCAAGCGGTAAGCTCATTTTAAGGCGAATGGATACGCCAACTGCAATTTGGACCTGTATTTGAAGGCCTACTCCTCCCACACGGGTGGTCCAAAAACTTTCATAAAAATATATGATAGGCATTATAGAGTCAAAAATAAATTTTAAGTTTCATAAACTGTTTTTGTATTGTAAGTTTTGACAAAAAAAATCGAAAGTTTCACATGATTAACACAAGAATTCTCTTACTCCTTCCAAACGCCTAAAGCGATTTTAATAATTATTTCACCAAATTATAGGAAATTTTTGGACGTAAAAAATTTAAGTTCAAAATTTTTTTTCCGTTCATGGTGTCCATGTGAAAAGTATTACTTTCTCCTATTTTGCGCTAGCCGGAGACGCAGTGGTTGTCGTAACAGCCACTTTTCAAGGCACGCTGAAATGAACATTATTTCAATGTCGTTTCCGTTGATATTTGTACCGACACACATCGAGTTGCTAATTTAGCGTAATTATACGCCTTAATAAAACGTTATCTGGATGAACTATTTTCTGAAGATCAATATAACGTATTATTTTTCTTCAGGCAACTGGTCAACGAATCGGGACAGTCCTTCAGGCAGTGGGCACATTCTCATTCGCTCTCATCCTGGCTCTTGTATACGAATGGCGAGTCGGATTGGTTGCCCTCACTTTTGTGCCCATAATGGGTGCTATTCTGTACAAACAAGGTAGAATGATAACTGCAGAATCTTTTGGTACTGCTAAAACTATGGAAAAAAGCTCCAAGGTGAGACTGAATAATATTTAAGATTCTCAGTAGGTAAGTAATTTTTATATTTTTATAGTTTAATCACTTTTGCAGATAGCTGTAGAGGCAGTAGCTAATGTTCGAACAGTAGCATCTCTTGGACGAGAGCAGCAATTTCTGCAAGAGTATGCAGTACAGTTAGGACCGGCTGTTCAACTAGCTAAACGTTCAGCACATTGGCGAGGCATCGTTTTCGGTCTCTCGAGAGGTGTCTTCAACTTCGTCTATGCAGTTGCTTTGTACTACGGCGGACATCTCATAGTCAATGACGGAGTTGATTACGAAGTTGTTCTCAAGTTCGTACCAAAATTTGCCATATATATAAAATATATTAAGCAAAGGAAATAAATTTCTTTGCTCAGCACTTACTGGAATGAATGTCAACTTTCTTGTTTCCAGATCAGCTCAAGCTCTTTTAATGGGTGCGGGCTCGTCAGCGCAGGCATTCGCTTTTGCGCCTAATTTCCAAAAAGGAATTAAGGCTGCAAGTCGCGTCATTGTTTTGTTGAAAAGACAGTCCAAAATTGCTGACCCAGACAAGCCTGCTATTGAGAAATTCGTACGTATTAACAAATTAGTTACAAAAAGTCTAAAATTAATTAATTCTTTTTTATATAAAATTGATTTTTAGCGGGGAACCGGTCAAGCAAGCCTTCAAGAGGTTAAATTCAGGTATCCAACTAGACCCAACATACAAGTTCTGAAAGGGCTAGATCTCGAAATAGAGCAAGGAAAAACTGTTGCACTTGTCGGCGAAAGCGGTTGTGGTAAAAGTACTGTCATTCAATTACTTGAGAGATACTACGATCCAGATGAAGGTATTGTGGTAAGTATACTACCTTACATGAGTATTGTATGAGTTTTGAAATCGATATTTAAATTATGAATTTGTGGATATATTAATAATTTGCAATATTCCGCTAAACACTCTTACCATGCTATTCAAAATGCAGACTCAAGCACCGCCCGCCCTCCCGCATAAAACATGCACAAGCAAAGCAAGCAGTACGAGCACAAAATAAAGGAATCTTAAATAACAAGCAAGAAAACTTATTAGCATGGTAAGAGTGTTTAGCGGAATATTGCAGATTATTATTAAATCCACAAATTCATGATGGACTTCCGCAAAGTAACGCCTTTTTCAATAAATTTTATTTAAATTATGTTGAAAATTTCCAGGCTCAAGACAGCATTCCACTGGCAAAGCTTCGGTTGGTAGACTCCAGACAAGCAATAGGTTTCGTACAGCAGGAGCCCATTTTATTCGACAGAACCATCGGCGAAAACATCGCCTATGGTGACAACTCAAGGAAACCGAATATGGACGAAATTGTTGAAGCTGCCAAGCAAGCCAACATCCACAATTTCATCACTTCTCTGCCTCTGGTAAGAAAACATGCGAGTTATCGTTTTTACTTTAGGGTTCCGTACCGAAAGGGAAAAACGTAGCCCTAGTATACCTATATAATTTCACAGTAATAATGTCAATATATAATGCTTTTCGTCCGCGAAATAGAAATTGTACTATGCAATATACAGGGTGTTAAGATGAAGTTGTGAAAGCCGAAAACTGGCGATAGAGTACTCGTCCATATAAACAACTTTCCAAGAAAAAAATCGAGATATCGAGAAAAAAAAACTGTTGTTTCATACATTTCGGTCGGGTAGTTATGTAACTTTTCTATGGAACAGGGGATTTTTTTTTCGAGATTCGGAAACATTTCGAGATTTTAGAACTTGTGGTCTAAAAACCTCATGATGATGAATATTGTTACGAAAAAGCGGCAACTTCCATTTGCATTCGTGTGACGTCACTTGAGAAAAGGCTATTTAGAAGCTAGTACTTCCGTTCCTATATTCAATTATATCGTTGTATTTAGAAATTGTATGGCTTTAAAGGCATAATTAATCAATGTTAACGAGAACTGCCTGTTGTTAGATTTGTGACTAAAATAGACTTTAAGACTGAAAAATTCAATTTTTTTTCAATTCTAATTAACGACCAGTGGAAACTTTGCGATAGCAACATACACAATACATAGGTAATAAGGTTTTGTTGAATAACTATTGAGTGAATTTTGAAGTTAAGTGTTCTTGTTCGATTAATTAGAAAAAGGCGAGTATTTCACAATCCGGCTGCGATACCGCTCTTAAGGGGCTGCACAATGCTAAAATTCAGTCCTGCTCTAACGTTTTTGTTTTTTTACTCTGCTCTAATCACGCAAAACGTGAGTTATTTTGAAATCGCAGCTGCATTGGCTATAAATTACTTATGTAATAAAGATGTTTTTTTTCTAGTAAGTATCTGCGTGTGTTGGTTTCGTTTCAATCGGTTTTGAAATAAGGGAATTTAATTGCTTTTTTCGTGAGATTCATGCTTTTTTGAAAGTACTATAATTAAAAGAAGATTGAAAGTATGTTTATTTATAAAGTGTAATTTTATTAATAATTTTCCTGAGTCAAAAAACACGCCATATTTTTTTTTGCCATCTACATTGACGGAACTTAATCTAATGCAAAACTGATGTTTAGCATTGTGGAGCCCCTTAAGTCTATTAACTTATTTGAACGGTACGGATCCCTCAGGATGAGAGTCCTTCTCGCACTTGACCGGATTTTTAGAAAATTGTAAATGAAAAGTTCGTTAATCGGTTAATCATTTTGCTACAGGGGTACGAGACAAACATAGGATCGAAAGGAACTCAACTTTCAGGTGGTCAGAAGCAGCGTATTGCTATTGCCAGAGCACTCATAAGAAAACCGAAGATGCTTTTACTTGATGAAGCGACGAGTGCACTCGACACAGAAAGTGAAAAGGTAAAATGACCTCCCTATACTACGTTTAGCGAAACGATGCAAAGCCGGTCATTTTCCCGACTGACACCTGTCGCGTCGCCGCTAAGGAAATGCCCCCGTCTCGACTCTCGACACAGAAGGGGCCTCGGACTGTTTGTGACCTGACCTTCGACCACGATAATCATGTGTAGTTGCATTTTATTACAGAAGTCATACTATATGGGAAGTATCTTTTTCTAAAATTTGTATTATAATTGTGTCAATTCGGTGTAACACGATTTAACTTATTTGACAGGACTAAACTTAATTTAAGCGTTCTGTCGTTTTCTTTCTGTATGGAAAAGACAAAGACAGGACGCTCAAATAAGGTTAGTCCTGTAAAATAAGTTAAGTTGTGTTGCGCCGAATCGACAACATTATATAGGTACTGAGGAGCGAAGGGTGGTTTGCATCTTCTCGCCAAATACAGTATAGATAGATAGGTATATCCTTAGATGACTTTTTCGAAATAAGTAGATATACTATCAATATTTCAGGTGGTACAAGAGGCCCTCGACAAGGCAAAGGCTGGGCGCACGTGCGTGACAATCGCCCACCGACTTAGCACTATCCGGGACGCTGACGTCATCTGCGTGCTTCATCGGGGTCGAGTGGCAGAGCATGGCACGCACCAGGAGCTCATGGACTCTAAAGGACTTTACTATGCACTGAATCGGAGAGGCTATTCATGATTAGATTTGAATTTTTTTACTTGCGCGTCTAGTGTTTAATAGACTAATTAAATAGGCAGGTATTTTTAAGAGTATAAGATTTATGTTAGTACATAATAATTTTGTAGGTATGTAACTATATGTTTGCTTGATTGAAAATAATTGCAATAATTATCTTATGAGCGAGATATTATTAATATAGCAGGACAATTGAAATTTTATATAAACGAAAATATTGTGCGAAAATAAAAATATACAGAAGGGTAATAATAATAATCAATTGCATTAATTAATGTACATAGAAAAATATCGAAAGTATTCGTGGCGTAAGTCATTTATTGTATTATTGTTATTTTTATTTAGGGTATATTTCGTAGGAAAATATTTCAAGCACTGTGAGTACTTTGTTAACTCACGCTATGTTTTTGTGAGTGACGCGTTTTGGGTTAAAATTGGCTCAGACTGGCTAAACGTCTGCCAACGGAATTTTATAATCTTCTTCCGCCGTCTCGCGAATTTTTTAATAGGAATCTCCCAAAAACCAACCATCTTGCGCATGCGCGGCGGAAGAATGATAAACGAACGCTGAATATTCCGCCCCGCCGCGCCCGCCGCTGCCGCCACGTAACAAATAGTTGTATTACCTTCGCTTGATTTTTCGCTTTAGATATCGAATCGTTGGTGCACTAGAATTTAGTAACCACGTTAAGGAATTCGAACCCATGTCAGATTTTCAGTTTTTGTATTTTATTACATCGGAGGAAACAAAAATGAAAAAATCACAACAAAAAGTCAAAAATAAGTGCAACTACTGCTAATACTACGAGCGAAACGAACGAAGATGAGCGTGTTAGGTTTACACTTGGGTTTACATGTAAATAAATTTGGGAGGCGAGCGAATCCGAGCAGAGCGTGACAGCTGACGTTTTAACAGAAGTCATGATATACGCAAAAATCCTTCTTGTTTTTCAATAAAAATATAATAAAAAAAATATGAAATAACAGTTGACAGCTAATTGGCGGCGGCGAACGTTTTGATCTGGAGTGATAACATCCGCCGTACGGTGGCTTTTATCATTCTTCCAATAGGATTCCGCCACGCATGCGCAAAATAGCAGATTTTTCGGCGGATTCTTATTAATTTAAGAGTCTATAATACCTCATATTGCTTCGCATGATCCTGTTATATCCACAATACAGCACCAATCATTCTGAAATTAATATATGGGAAAGGTGTATACTAATGCTACGCATAGAATGTAGCGAAAACTTGACTCAATAAAATTTTCTCTTTAGAAAAAAAATTGCAAAGTTACCTCCAAACTGTATAATAAACCGCTAGTATTTAATTAATACTATAAATAATGTCATGAAACTTTGCATAATAAATAACTGATCTCAAAACAAAGCACGCCCAGAATGTTTTACATTAAAAAAGTAACCATAATTTTCACCGTATTTTTTTTTTTTTTTTGTGAAACCCGCGCTTTTTGAGAGAGCGCGCTATGCTTTGGTTGTCATAATATCCATGGCTCTACTGAGGGCGCTATTTTAAACAATAATGAAACGTCAGAGTTCAGTTCTGCTTGATGGAAAATAACGTGCTCAACTCAATGTTAGGTAAGTACTATGCGTACACTCTTATATAAAAAATCCGCTGGACGGCGCGGCGTAAG
This sequence comes from Ypsolopha sequella, assembly GCA_934047225.1. NCBI lineage: Eukaryota > Metazoa > Arthropoda > Insecta > Lepidoptera > Ypsolophidae > Ypsolopha > Ypsolopha sequella. The sequence continues at coordinate 21,233,542 of OW203996.1, forward strand.
AATAATGGCAGCGGACGTTTAGTTTAGCCACACCATTTATTAATAAAACTACTTATGCAAAATTGTTTTTCTACATATCATCAATTAGGGTTCCTTGATTTTTGACATATTCTTGGATATATTATTTTGGTTGATACTTGTGATATAATGTAAGAGTATTTTTTTACAATTGACCCAAATTTAAAAATTACCCTGATTATGTGACTTCACAATAATAATGTTATAATTTTTTAAAAGTTGGATAAAAACAACACCTACTGTCAGTGTACATTTTGATAAAGGATGTTGAAACATTTTTACATGAAAATTGTGACAATAGGTGTAAAGCATGGATGTTAAATTTGTCTAAATAACACAACCAATAAAAATGACTGTAAATCCAGGTAACTACAGGTTTTCAATGAGGAAGAGTCACGATTTTTGTTAAGTATGTAGATCGATGACAGTAAAAAAAACATGACTTATGGTGAAAAAAATATCCAAATCGGACAAGAAATGTCGAAAGTACAGCAATTTTACTGTAGCAGTTCAAATAACGCCCGCCAGTACCAGCCGCGAGCGCGTGACGTCATCCCACACATACCCGGGGCGCGACCCCGCACGCGCTCTTCAGTTCTGTAGGTGTACTCTGTTTCCCGCGCAGTTCTTGAGCTGTGCTTGTCACGGTCGCTTTGTTATAGATTTATTGTTGTGTATCAATATCCTTAAAAATGTCTTACAAATATTGTGTCGTGCCAAAGTGCAAGAGTACAAGAAGTAGTACGCCCGACAAACTATTTTTTCATGTTCCAACAGACAAAAAAGCTAGAAAAAAGTGGTGTAGTGTTATGAAGAGAGATCCTTTATCAAGCAAAAGTACTCATTACTGTTGCGAAGATCATTTCGACGTAAGTACCTTTCCTACGTTATACCTTATACTTGACGTATACCTATTTCCTCGTATTATTGAGTAAATGTCACCTATTTTATCGATCAATGGAATCAAAAACCTTAAAACTTAATCCTTTTATGTCATATTGTCTCAACCTTAACACAATCGTATGAGGTAATAACAATAAACAATAATCAACGTAGGTATGATATTTGTAGTCCGGGAGACTACCGCATTTTTATCTACGATAATGAATACCTATCAACAATAGGTAATGATTCGAATTTTAATTTCTTTGCTGTAGGACCTATTTTTTGGATCTGCTTTTCTCAGTAAGTAAAGTATTATTTAAAAATAAAATAAAGAATCTTTAATCTGTTTTTACTTTTTACAGGTCGAAAATGACATGGAAAATTATATAAGGTACCGATTGATGGGTGGTCAACTAAGACTAAAAAAAGGAGTTCTGCCGCATAAATTTGACTGCCAAAGAAAGGATAACGCCGTTGTAGAACGGACTGGATATAAAAAAAGACAGCAGATTGAGTACTTTGAAAGAGTGCTTAATCCGGAAGTTGGTCATGAAAACCTAATAACACAAGAAGAGTTCGTGGCGTGTGAAACGATTGATTTTAATTCAAATGATACAGAGGCTATAAACCCGCTTGAAGAAGATAATGCGGCAAATCTACACAATGATCCTAAATATAAATCACTCGCAGTGCAAGTTAATATAAAGCCAAAAGTTCGAAGCAAGGGCATTAATACTGACGCCGGTTTTGACCGGGTTGAAGAGTTTGCTCTTAAAATAAAAACGGTGAAACCAAAAGAACATCGTCGGGATCATCATCGGGAACCAATGCATGATAGCTTCACATCTTACTCTAATACCTCATCAGTTTCTGCGAGCCTAAGTGGATTCAGTGTAAATACTGACGCCTGTGAAATGAAACGACAAGTAGATACTGAGTTATTTAAGGAACACATGCAAAAAGGAACTTTAATGTCTATATCTAGAGAACCTAAGCTTTTTCTCGGATTCCAACAATTGGAAGCTTCCAACCTCGGATTTCAGCGCTGGTATACTTCACATGATTGTTTAAGTATTCAAAAACCATGAAAGAATCCACTTTAGGTAGATTATCTGACTGTCCTTTTTCGAATCCATCTTCCAATTTGTTGCTCATTATTACAGAACACCGAAACAATAAACCGATAATGCATAAAACTCGAAAAAAAACCGAGTGTTCGCTACTAATCACGAATGTGCGTACTGGACGACTGCGATCGCGCGGGGTCTGTGTGTGATGACGACATCGGTATCCACGGACGGGAGGCGCGCGTTTTAAAATCAAGCCCGATAAAATATTAAATAACTTTGCCATTTATGGACGGATTTCAAAAAATCAAAAAGTAGTGTACTCAGAAAATCATAACACATGCAATGTAATAGTCAAAATTGGATTCTCCCGTTATGTGACTTATCCTCATTGTACCTGAAGAATCAATGGAGCAGGTATTATGCTTAGACAAAACAATGGGGAAGATACAGTACCGGGCTTCCCGCGTATAGACCTACAAATACAAGCCCACAGACCTGTATTTACTTGCTTCGTCTCACTCGCACTACTGTAGAAATCTGTTGCTCAATCGCTTTCGTTTGGTGGCACTAGTTTAAAAAGGAAGTAAATTTTTCGAGTTCACAATATACTGCATCTTCCTCTTTATTTATATCAATGGTATTATGGCTGTCATTACTGTTACATCTTGTATAAAAATATATGTTTCTATTTTAATATTGTATTTTATTGAAAAAATGTAAGTAAGTAATTACTAATCTTAATTAGTTGTGTCATAATCGTAACATATGTTCATAATAATACTTGATTATGTGGCATATTTCTTTTCATGTTCCAACAACCATTCTTTACGGTCAATACCGCAACTGAAGCCACCGGACATAGGGCCTGAAGCTACAAGCCTGTGGCATGGGATCACTAGCAAGTGTGCATTTGCCCCACAAGCTGCACCTATAGCTCGTGCATGGCTTGCTGGCCGACCCAGAGCCTTCGCCAGGTCCCCATATGTCTGTGTGGAAGAGTATGGTAACTCTTGAAGCTTTTCCCACACATCCTATACAAAAAAATACATAATGTCAGTATAAAAAAGTGCAAAAAGCTGGAGTGCAGATAAGACTCGAGAAAAAACAAAGACTTAGCAGACTTGTTAAAAGCTAAGGTTAGTGCCTAAGTGGTGTGCATAGAATTTTTTTCTGGAAAAGCAACTAAAAAATTCAAATAACACTTTGAAAAAAAAAGTTTGTTTTTTTGTTTTAGATGTTCACTCTAGGGTATGCAGTGCCTACCCTGGCGTGATACACACTTTTTTTTGTCACTGTTACTTGAATTTTTTCATATTGTTTTAATTGTTAAACTTGATGGGTTCTTCCCCTGTGTCATAATATTTTGTCATACTGGTATGACTGTCGGGATATGCATGTCCTGACAGTCATACTCAAGTTGAGTGGTTTCCACCTTCTGATTGATTTTCCAGAAAAAAGTTGCATGCACGCCACTGGTAGGCCAGCAGGCAAAAATGATAGGTTGCAATGTACTTTTTGGTTGGGATGTGAGCATTTCTCATTTTTTTTCGTAACTTGATTTTTTTGCTGTCCCACAAAGTTATTTATCATTATTGTGTACAAAATGGTCTAACAGTATTTAACTGTAGACGGTGTGGTTTTCTTTATTTATTTTTGAATACGAAAAAAAATACTGAATGTCTAAAATAATTATACCTATATTAATTAAAATTAAGTAAATAAAAAACATTCCCAAATTTTAATGTATGAAAAGTCACGTGTCCCATACGACTTACTGATACTTTGATCGCTAATATTTCGGAAAGTTCAAAAGCATCCTACGTATTTTTTGATTTTAATTGCTTAATCATTATGTCGGGGTTCATTTCATATTATCTTTGAGAAGAGACTAGTGCATTATTTTTTCAAAAAACACATTTTAATCTTGTCCCAGAAAAGTTTCAAAAAGTGACATCCTCTTTTGTTACCAATTTTAGCATATTACTTTTGTGAAATATACCAATAAGTTGATATTTTTAGTTTTTGGCAACACTCTACGTGACATTTCAGTATGCCATTTTGTTGAGCAATCTCTCTCTGCTGGATGGCGTCTTAGAGTGTACACGTGCCTACTATTGCTCAATTTCTGTTCAGTTTTTGTTACCAGATTTTACAGGTAAATTGTTAATATCTCATAAAACCATTGTTGGTTTTTGAAAGAGAATATTCTAAGTTACATTGGAGTTGAATTTAAATAAAACAGTTATTGTTTTTACTGTGATGAATAAATTTCAAAACATAAATTATTCTCGTTTCGTTACTACTTCTTTTGTTACTTTGGCATAGTAATGTATAAGAGGAAAGTTAGGTAACAAAAAAGGAATTCAAACAAAAGTAGCAAAAAAGGTAACAAAAAAGGAATTTTGTTACTCTTATTTTGTTACTGTCCCAAAATTAAGCAACATTAATTTTGAATTTTCCTGGGTTTTAATTGACTTAAAACACCTAAAAATGATCGTTAATAATGAAAAATAGAAACATGTCGGGATAAATAATATTATCTTTCTATAATTAATTTTGGTTTTCATAAAATAAAAACTTTTGCCTTTATGTTTGTACCAATGGTAACAAAAAATGATTATTGCAGAGTTTTCGTAAATATGTTTTTATTTAAAGGGATATTTTTGCTGAAATTATTAAAAGTATAATCATGAATTTAAAGAAACAATGTTTCCTACTGGTATATCTACAATAACTTATCCAATTTTCACCAAATAAGTAGTAACAAAATAGGACGCTTTTTTTCACCCCCTAATTGGATTTTCACAATTTTATCACTGAAACGGTGAAATCACATACGTGCTAAACCAATATTATCAATCTAAACATAATAAATTATCAGATTTTCATGTTATATACATATATTTACGATATTTTCATTTTGGACAAGTTTTTGAATTAGTAGCAAATTTTTTGAGAAATGCTCATGTAGTGTAGATAATGGGGCATTATGGCGAAAAGACTAACATAATATTCGCTTTCGCGTCCTGTATCGACACTCTGACCTAATTCCTTTTCTGCCTATTCCCTTTTTGTATTCTGAATGTAAAATGGTGTTACTTACCTTTTGAAATTCTGAACCGATGGTCTTTATGGGCACGGTAAACTTCTTCAATTTTCCATCAAAGTATTCTATCAGTTCTTTTTTCAAATGCTTTAAAGTAACATTGTTATCATTTTCTTCGAAGGAACAGGAGAGTTCTTTATGCAGTGCTTGGAGTTGCTTTTCAAAGTTCTTCGAATCCTCGAACGAAACCAAGAACAGATGGTCATCATCTGCAGCCGTGATAAGTTTGCCAACAGGAGAATCAAAAGTTGAAACTGATAAATTAACAGAACAAGAATTTTTTGAAAATTTAGATAGTGTGTCAGAGAGTTTCATAATTCCCTTTTTTAAAGTTTTTGGTTTTTACGCAAAAACCTAAAATCTGAGGGTAGGTAAGTGGCGGCCACGGAAATGTATACGTCGTGGTTGGTGGCGCAGCGTATTTTTACATGCTCTGTGGCGCAGCGCAGCGAGAAAAGCTTTTACACCAGCGTACTAACGGAAATTTCAAATCGGAAATTCGAAAACACAAATTATAGAGGGATACTATTCGAAAAACAAAAAGAAAGTTATTTGAATTGAAAGCCAAGTTCCATTTTGGTCACGTCAAAGCGTTGTCGACGTCGTTCACATATTTTATTTACCAAAATAACTAATACAATCTAACGGTACAACTTTATACAAATTAATATGAAATATGGACGGCGCGTTGAAAGCAACGTGTCTACGATCTGTCATTTCAAATGCAGTATATTTGGTGAGTGAGTCTACAGTAGGCTTGCCATTCGTCCCTGTACAAATCGGTTCAGAAATGACGGAGTTATGGAGTAACAACGCCCAAAAAAAAAAAAACAGTCGGATTGAGAACCTCCTCCTTTTTTGAAGTCGGTTAATAAATAACATAAACACATAAAACATATCGCCACGACATGAATCCCTGTTAAAACAGGACGGTAAAAAATATCGTGCTGTGCCGTTACCTAGAAAAATTATAAAAATGCACATTGGCAAAACTCAGTCAGACCACGTCTCGACAACGTTATCTGTCGAGTAATTCGGAACCAAGATCTTTTTTTTTAATGAGCTGTCAGAACTCAGCCAGCGCCGCCACACGGTGGGCTGAAATCGAAATTTAGTGGAATTAGCGATGCATAAAAACCAACTTTACTTTTCAGATTTTTTGTTGATACTACCGTATTCTACTAATTACGTAGATGATTTTTTTCTAATGATTTTTCTTTCTAGTACTTATATTTTCGCCAATAAACGCCTTTGTTTATTTTTTTGTATGGAGAAAAACACATTTGGTGATTTTATTCAAAAGTCTCAAAAAATCTCAACATATGGATTGAGGATTCTAATAGTCTGTATGTTTAGCTTTCACCATACCCAAGGAGTGGCCTCGCAAATGCTCGCAACCGAGCCAATCTTCTGACCAACTTAATTTTGAAGCTGAGTCCATACATTTTGTTAAGAATCATAAGTTTGTTAATGATATTTTGAAGAATTTCATATAAAAACTCTTATAATTTGCTTCAGAGAATTAGAAAAGCAATGATGACGAATTTGATTTGTTATTCACACACTAATTACGAGGCGGTTGAATACTGCAGCTGCGTGGGATTCCTGGAATTGCGGCTCAAAGGGTTGCTAGCAGAATAGCAAATAATGCAACCACCGACCAATCACAATGCCCCAGCATATAGAGTACCATAAACATACACAATAATTGTTCTAAGCACAACACAAATTAGTAATTTAGTCTATCGCCATCCTTGGTTAGAGACAGTGATTTTTTGAGATTGGTGCGATCTATTTATTCATTTTGAATTAGGTCGTTTGTCGTGGCGTGTTTGTGGTGTTGATTGCAATGGAGCGTTTTGCAACAAATTTAGACCTTTTTGTTCTAAATATGATTTGTATATATTATAATTGTGCTTCTTACCTGAGTGGATAAGGCCTACTGGGGATACCACTATAAAAAAAACGCGCCTAGTATTCAACCTCCTAGGTGGTGTGGAATAGAGTACATAGTCAATTTTCTAGAAATCTTCAAAAATGTCTACGACAAACTTATGATTCTTAACAAAATGTATGGACACAACTACACTATTAAGTTGGTCACGTTTTAGCTCGGTTGCGAGGATTTGCGAGGCCACTCCTTGGGTATGGTGAAAGCTAAACATACAGACTATTAGAATCCTCAATCCATATGTTGAGATTTTTTGAGACTTTTGAATAAAATCACCAAATGTGTTTTTCTCCATACAAAAAAATAAACAAAGGCGTTTATTGGCGAAAATATAAGTACTAGAAAGAAAAATCATTAGAAAAAAATCATCTACGTAATTAGTAGAATACGGTAGTATCAACAAAAAATCTGAAAAGTAAAGTTGGTTTTTATGCATCGCTAATTCCACTAAATTTCGATTTCAGCCCACCGGCACCGTGCGCCAGCGGTGTTTTATGATATTGGGTTTAAATACCAAAAGCTTATTTTTAGGCCACAAGGATTGTGGCATTTTCGTATATGTCACGTGTCACGTGCTTTCTTTGCATAACTTCGCTTGATTCATCACTTGAGATATCGAATCATCGGTGCAGTGGATAAGAACATTACATTTAAGAAACCGGTTTTAGGTTTCGAACCCTTATCGGGACTCCATCAACAAAAAGTTAAAGATAGGTGCTACGATGAGCGAAGCGAAGAAGTTTTTGGGAAAATTAATCGAATGAACAGTTTTAATCTTACAATCTTAGAATTATTGAGGGCAGTGATTGGACAATTAAGACATTTGGTATTTCAGATTAAATTTCGTATAAATTCATATCACTACATAGTATAAAACAAAGTCGCTTCCCGCTGTCTGTCTGTTCCTATGTATGCTTAGATCTTTAAAACTACGCAACGGATTTTAATGCGTTTTTTTAATAGATAGAGTGATTCAAGAGAAAGGTTTATATGTATAATACATGCATAATATAGTAGAGAAACACTGATCGTAAATAAACACATTTTTTTGCGCTTACGTTGCAAACTTAAAAAGGTCTACAAAAAAGCCCACAATAGTATATGCCTATCTCTTAGGGATAACCCACAATAACCATTTTTTATCCTTTACTTTTTACGAGAAATAATGGCTTATTTACGAAGCGATTTTAAGCAATACAGCATTAATCCTTATCCAATTAAGTACCTTAAATACCGTAGTATATTTAGTATCAGCATTGCAAACGTGCGAAGCTAGGTCGCTAGTTTTAAATAAATGCTTTACAAAAAACTTGATTATATGACTTGAACATTACAGAATTCAGGAAATAAAACTAAGTCACGTTGCAGGACTATCCTGCCCTTTTTTACATGCTCAGTGCCACTCACCTTTCAGTTTTTGACTTAAAGAAATAACTCTTATTCTATGGTTTTTGACCAAATGAGACGGTTTAAATGCCATTTTAAATGTAATTTTAATTATCTTTAAGGTGCTATATGCTACAAAAGTGCTGCCACTTTAGAAAAAAATCATTATTTACGTACCTACTAGAATAATTATTGAAAATCTGCTTAAGTAAATGCGTAGATATAGCAATGAACAATTTTTGAGTAGCATTGTTTTCATACTCGTAGACAACGTCTTTCATGGGCTAAAATTTTAACTTATGCGAAAAGCATCTGTTTTAACCAAAGCTTTGCAAAGTTAAAATTTTAGCTCATCATTTAAAAATAGATCATTGCTATATTTACGAATTTACTTGACCAGATTTTCAATAATTATTCTAGTAAGTAATTAATGTTTTTTTTTTTACTAAAGTGGCAGCACTTTCGCAGCATAAAGCGCCTTAATTTGTGATATAATAAATTAAAAAAAAAAAATACTTTCTAAAATAAATATCGCATTAAAAGTAGCTTGGAAATTCAATCGGATAAAAATTTTGCCCTTTTTCATATGAAAGTTAATGCAAAGGATTTGGGTATTGCGTCAATGGATATCGGTTTTTGGAATCGTTAAAATGTAAGGCGGTCGTATAATTTTCATGTATCTTACGTCGTTTGGAGTTTTTGCTTGCAGTTCCGTAAAGTAAAATATATTAAAAGCTTGATTTTTCAATATTTTTCCAATAAAGTGACATTTAAGCTTATACGGAATTTCTGAGAGTTTTTCTGCATGCTAATAAGCCTTTACCAACTTTCTTAAAAAAATGGGTGATAAAGACAATGTAGAAAGGCAATTTACTTTAGAACCAGTCAAGTATAATGTTTTATACGGCAAAAAAGTGTTTAGATTTTAATGAAATACTCGTATATAGCATATTATGTGACAGATATAGTTTTGCTATAATATATATTTTGATATAGTTTTATATAAATAACTCATTTGACCAAAAAGTGGCGTATAATACATTACACTTTTCCATCGTTGAAATATGGTTAGTTCCGTAGTCTTGATCTACTGATGATGTTAATGAGTTAACATAATAAGGATTTTTATTTTTTTCTTCATAGTTTAATAAATAAATTATTTCATTTTAAGGTTTTTTTTTCGTGAAGCCTTTTCCAATTAATTAAAAAAGCAGTATATACGATATTTTAAGGGCTTTATTTTGGATTATTTGTAGTTAATTAAAATATTAGTAATTGTAGATCATAATTATATACTAATGAGCTATTAAAAACGTAATAGTCTATAATCAGAAAACAAGGTCGTCCCGGAAGTGACATACAAGTTTTGAACGATGATGTGAATTAGAAGTATCCATTCCAAAAAATACATTTAACAAAATAGTCTACTACATTTAAAAAATTGGCTACCTTACAGCTTTTTAAAATAAAGGAGAATTAGTTGAGGCAAATGTTTCCCCAGCGAGCTCATGCTATGGAACCGATAGTATTTCGAACGAACACGTGTATTTCACTTTTTCATTCCTTATTCTATAAAAAAATTATTCGTGGTGAGAATTTTTAGAAGATTTTAGTAAAATAATATTATATATAATTTGGTATATATATTTATATATATACCAAATTATATGTATAGTATATATATAAATGCATTATTTAGGATATGTCTTTTGTAGTACACGTATGTAGGATTACGTATTTTAATAAAATTACCCTTTCCCGCTTAGGTTTGCTGGAAGATATCTCTTTTTTTAGGTAAGCTCGCCTTCGTACATACCGTTTAATTTATTATATGTCTTGACTCTTTTTCTGTGTACATTAAAGAATAAAAAATAAAGAAAGAAAATTTATTGAAAAATACTAATATATGTATACAAATAATTTACATTACTTTAATAATATTTGAACAAGTAATTTAATTATTATTTACTCACTTTAACAACAGCTTTTCCTGTATTCTCACCCCGCAGTATACCAACCAAAGCATCAACCATATTTTCAAAACCAGTGTATAATTTTTCTTTGTATTGAAGCTTTCCTTCTTTTAACCAATTTAAGTTGGCGTTTATGCCTTCCTCCCAACGGTCAGTCCATCGGTTTACCAAAAATCCTTCCATTTTTAACTCCTTAAGTACGAGTGATGGTTGAAGTATTGTTACTGATAACAAAAAAGTTAGATATTAGCTTGTATAGTATGTACTCATCTAAAAATTATGAAATATGGATCAAGTAGGGTAGGGAACTACCTTTCGGTAAAGCAGCATCGTTATAGGAAGATATAGACCCACACACAGCTACTCTTCCATATTTATTCATGTAATTAATTATTGTTGAACTGATTTCACCACCAACCTGTTAAAATTATAATGTCATTTTTGAATTAATGCTGAATAATAAAATTATATAAATATAGTTAGTACTAATTTATTTTCATAAAGCTTCCAAAATAGCACTCGGATTTACTCTGCGAACTATTTGAGCAAACTAACTGTTCTTGCACAGAAATTAATAATAATAATAATAATGATAAAAAACCGGCCAAGTGCGAGTTGGACTCGCGCATAAAGGGTACCATGTTTTTAGGGTTTCATACCCGTATTGTGGGTACCACCACACAATACGGGTACGGAACCCGAAAAACATGGTAAATAATTCCACTAGTAGTTATAAATGATCAACTTAACTTACGATCTAATAAACTCTATGTATCTAAAGGGCTTTATTAAATTGGTTATAGATAACTTCCTAAATAATTAAATGTTTTAAATTTTCAGATCTTTTCCTACGTGTGTGCTAATAGACTTATCTGAACGGTAATTCTGGCAAGTTGAAAAAATTTGCTACTAAAAATTTGCTGAAAAAAATTCAAGCGATTTTATATGGGATTTTCTTCGGAAATGATTGATTTTTCTGCTTTCATAATTTTTACACATGTGCCAGAATCGCTGTCCTGTAAACGAAATATTAAGTTTTTAAGTCAATATTGAAAGTGCCCCATAGGTTTTGATTCCCTTGCGAGAGTCAAAAATTTGTATGAAATTGATTATGTAAAGTGCAATAACTTTTTTCGCATTGAGTTAGAAGCCTGATTTTTTTACAGCACCACGGGGCCGTAGACTTCTATAAGGTATTATCTCATACGGGGGCGAGCAAAAGAGTATTGAAAGACAGATGGACGGATGGACAGAAGGACAACAAAGTGATTCCGTTTCTTTATTTTAAGGTACGGAACCCTAAAATAAAAATTATTTTATTTTCTGGTAACTAAATACAATAATTTGATACTAAGTGATTACTAAAAATTATACATAATATTTTGCAAAAGTATCCAAAATATTTGAGTTTTGTTTTGTATAATTATGTTGTTGAAAACGATAGAATGTTTACCAAAGTGTGTCCTTAAATATCTTATATTTTAAATTTTAAAAATAATTAATAATATGCTTAAATATTATTGAAAAATAATTAGAACCCCAAAAAATTCAAAAAATGGTTTACTGGCGAACAAAGATTGACAATTTTACTTTGTGAACTTAAACAAATAAAAAACATAGGCAGTCATGGGATTTGAAGTTTCAAGTCATACTCATACATCTTAATACTATTGATATCAGTGAACTCATAGCAGATCATAAAGGAACTACCCCTATTATAAAATGCAATCACACTATTTGGTTAGCATGTCGGTGACATGAACCCATAAGATTTTTTACTACCAAAAATCACTCGACGTGCCTAAAGAATCACTTCAAAAAAGATAACTTGGGTAATATAACAATTTTAGCGATAATTCATAATAGTGCCCGCTAAAGAACTGTGTAATAAGATAAAATATATACGCAGTCACGAGGACTGCCAACAAAAGTGAAAACTTAAAACTATGAAATGTTGACGCGAACCCATGAGATTTTTTCCTACCAAAAATTGTACAACGCGCCTAAAGACGTTTAATTTAATAAGTAATTATACTTACATTATCGAAATAGCAATCAATTCGTTTCGGGGCCCCTTCTTTGAGAGCTGTTTTAATATTAACCTTTTTATAATTAAAAGCTCGGTCAAATCCAAGTTCTTTTTCAAGATAGTTGCATTTTTCATCAGTTCCAGCAAATCCAATCACGTGACAACCTGTAAATTATTTTTCACCTTATCTAGAACATTTACGACAATCGGATAGGTAAATAGTAAGCACATTTAGGAGATAAATTGAGAGATGTAGTTATTATAAACCAACTAAGTTATTTTTACTAAAACATCTATCGCTATCGCTTTAAAATTGATCGTGATTGAAATTTTCTTTCAAATAGTTGTTCAGCATCATTGTCTCAGACAAATAGGACAATAAACCCATAGTCGATTTTTACCAAAAGACAAATAACCTATCGCAAATGAATGTTAAAAGGACACTTGACAATCCATAAAAAAATATTCGGGCTACAGCGAAAGACCTTATATAGGTATATATATAGACAAATTTTATCCTGAACAATAATCCTACCGATTCGTATAATAAAATAGCGAGGGTTTATTTTTTTAATTTTTAGTTGGTTCAGTTCCCGGGTGAGACAAGCAAATTTTAGAAGATCTTTGAATGCAGTTTTGTTTCTTTTAAAAAATAAAGGAATGTTTTCTTTCAGTAAAATGAGCTAAATAAAGAATTTAAGGTAGTTCCCCTCCAGGGTCCTTTCATTTTTTCCACCCTGTATACTGGTAACTTGCTAAACAAGGACACAGGGGAGGCAAGTGGTTCTCTCACTCTGCTCGTTTTTCGCTTAAATATGCTATCATAATAATAACAACCTTATCTGTAAGATAATACAATCTAATTTAGTTGAACAAATATTGGACAGTGCACAGTCTAGTTATCTATAAAATGTCTTTGCAACACACACACGCCATATTTGTGGAAATGCTACTGGTTAATTTTCTTGTATGAATTCGACAAAAATTTTCAAGTGCAATATCATTATTTTTTGCGGCTGCCGGCTAATTCTCAATAGCCAAACTTTAGTGCGTTGACATTTAAAATATGTTCATAAGTTTTGTCAGCCTAAGCCACGCATGTCGCATGATAATCTTTCTCTTTGCATCATGTCGCCGTTTATGGGCAGGTCTCAGTAAGCCTCACATATATTTTATGTACTTACTCACCAAGTATCTTTCCTATTTGTCCCACATGTGAACCTACAGCACCCGCTGCTCCTGTAATTACTATTGTTTCACCGGGTTTTGGTTTACATATTTCTTTTAATCCAAAATATGCAGTATTTCTGAAAATGTAAATCAAAAGCACTTGAGTATTATAAGTACTACAGAGAAGTTATGTATGAGTGAAAATTGTACTCACTACCTGTGATAGGTAGAGGCGAGCTTGATTAATACAATTTTTGAAATCAAAATTTCATAGTAACACAGATGAGTACTCATTCCTAATATTTTTAGCACTTACCCAGGCATTCCGAGAATACCTAAGGCCAAGGAAATTGGATAAGGACTGATGTCTGGCAGAAGCGTGAGAGGCAGAAGTCCCGCATTTGATTGGTTGTTTGGATTACATATTGTATGCGTTCGCCACCCAAATGAACCAGTTACGTACATGCCAACTGGGTACTTGTCGTCACGGCTATCTATAATCCTGTAATGTAGGGCTCGGTATTATTTAAATCTTCGGAGAGTAAGGTAAACGGGCGGGAAACAGAGACCACGGCGCGGTGGTAGAAGAGAGGACAGATAAAGAACTGAGAGGCGATGGTCAAGCAAGAGCGTACAAGGCTGATTAGAAGATGACAAAATAACTAAATAGGAGGCTTTGCAGATAGAAAGAGACGGTTTTAAATAGATATCCGTACCAGTCAAGAATCAAGCTGATACATCTGCACAAACAAAAAATATAAAGGCAAGTAAAAAAGCAAGAACAAAATAGAAAAATTGAGATTAAATTATTTTCCAAGTACCAAGGGACGAAAATGAATCCATTATCAATTTAAAATATTATTATCTTTATTTTTTAACCAATGAGGTTACTTTAGTTTAATATACGTAATATCATTGTGTTAAACTTACTTGGCTACTTGTCCTCCTATCATATCAGCGGGCAATTTGTATCCTATCATATAAGCCCGCATATATGGATCCACACTCAAATATTCAGCCTGGGTCAAGATTTCTAGAATAATTTTCAAAGTATTATATTTAAAAAATTCTGCCGACTTTAAAATTTATTAATTCTCTAGGTGTTTCTTACCTCCATCTTTTAATTCAGGTAGTTCTTCTTCCATAATTTTGAAATCTGATATTTTTGGTTCACCTTGAAAATGTTTAGTAAGAACATACTTTTGGGCTCGTACCTTTCCCACAACTCCTGAATAGAATCGCTTGCTATAACTTGATAACATTTTTGTATTGTGCATGTACCTTACTCTCTAAAATATCTGTAAAGAGAACACGATATTCCATTACAAGGGGTTTGTAAAGTGTTTAACGCGTATAACGTGCAAGTTCCACCTAGTGGGTATGTAAAAGTATCTCCTTATATCCATTTAAAACCAAAATACGTTACTTTCCTCCATGGAATTGCTATCCAAAAGAACTGCGCGCTGCTAACACAAAAAATTAGCATAGCGACAGGCACCTTATTTCAATTTGATTTAATCCAAAATAAAAATGTTTGTGAACCTGGAGCCTGGATATCCTTCAAATCGTCGTCAGGTACGTCGTCGGCATTTTCATTTGGACTGCTACTGCATCCGTACCCAGCACATAACCCGCACAAAGATGAGTGCTCCATTTTGTGTTTCCTGCAGGTGCAATTATTTGTGGAACATTCTGTCGTACAATTACAAGAAACCAACTCTAGTAGTTGAGGAGAAGTCGTCAATTTTGTGTTTGTCACCAGATACAGGTGGTCATGCTTATCCTCGTACCCCTATTCAGAAGGGTTCAGTCCATTTCCTTTCCATTCTTGAACTTAAACAATAAATGAATTAAGTATGTTAGTGTTCAGGTGAAAGTCGGAAGGTAAAGAACTGGCTGTACGAATCTCTTCCTGTAGGTACACTCTCAGTGATTGAGGCTGCCGCAGAAGTTGGGGATAGTAGATCCAAGTCGAATTGCTTGTGTGACGAAAGTCGTGCCATAACACAATCAAGACAATCACATTGGATAAACGCAGTTTCGAAATGTACATACACCAAGATTAATGCACGGTTTCCGTCACACAAGGAATTTGACTTAGCTAAACTATCCCCAGCTAAACTTCAATCACCGAGAGTGAACTTGCAGGTAAAGGATTTGTACACCCGATTATTTACCTTCCAACTTTCTGCTTACATGACAGGTGCGCTACCGACTGCGCTATCGAGGTTCGTATTTTTCCACAATACCTATACACCGAATTTTTGTAACTAATTGATACATCATCTTGTAATGCACATACTGAATTATCACGAGGGCGTTATGTGATTTTACGCCTTGCTCATTCTGAACAGAAGGCGCTGTCATCGCTATAATATCTGTTGCATCAGACAGTTAAGAAATTCACAGTTCTCATTATCTAAGAATATATGTTATCCATCACTTTGAATGCTCTAATTATTATAAGATACTGTAATAATACGAGGAGAAGCGTATTCACCTGTATCTGGTGACGAAAACGAGATTGACGACTTCTCCTCACCTGTTAGGGATGGTTTCAGAACGTTCCATAAATAATTGCACCTGTAGTAAACACAAAATGGAGGTGCTGGGCGCAGATGCACCAACAGCCTAGATGAAAACGCCGACGGCGATCCTGATGACGATTTGCAGATTTTGTTAACAAACTTTTCATCCTACATGAATTTAGGTGGAATTTCTAAATCGATTCTAACGCGTAACTGAACTATCTTGTATTATTATTTTGTAGATGATTCGCCAGTAGAAGCGGGAAAAACTAAGCCTCCTCGAACAAGAAGAAAGCTGTCGTTGTATTTATTAAAATCCCCAGTTCATATTGATCAAAATGACAAAATAGCCTTCCAAATCAATTTTTCACGATTCCACGACTATTCAAGGTTAATTCCAGATAATATTCTCTTAAATTTTACAAGGGACGATAGGGTCTTGTTTTTCACACCTTTGGAAATTAATTACAAGCCAAATAAAAAAAATAGTTCGAGTAAGTTTAAGTTCAAAGTAAGTTCAGGGAACATTCCAGGATATTTCTGCCTTCTACCTGGGAACGAGTAGGACTTTTTTTCAGGTCATCTCCGGAGGTGTTAAAACACATTAGCGCAGAAAAAGTGTAGTAATTATAAATTTCCAGGTTCAAATCTTTCTATCCTATACTATACGATACTTAGGGGTTGTGTTCCGTTTTGCGCATCTTCTGCATGCATTCTTCTTGCATCTTCCTTCTGTTGTCACCATCATTATTTTATCTGACTTACCGACGATAGCTGTGTGTATTTATTTTGTTTAATCTGATGACTTCACCCAATATTAACAGATTTAACAGTTTCTTTAAAAGAATAAAACAAAATTTGTTAAGTCAGTTATGTAAATAAGCAGAATAAACCAAATAAATCAATGAGAAATCAACCACCATAGTACATACCATGGAGGTTTATAGAGGCCTGAAGTTAGCTGCACAATCACGTTTGACAACCAAATTTTCCCCACGATTTTTGACGTTTGTTGAGGGACATGCATGAACTATGTACCAAATCATGGGTGTTTATAGTGAAAAATAGTAGGTAGTTTGTTGTGATCTGATGACCTCTGAGTGATGACCGTACCCATGGCATAATGATTTTTTGTGTGATTCTATGACGCTGTGAAACCATACACGAATCGTATATCGATGGGTGAAACAAAGGTTCTTCTATTTTTTTGAACGCAGCTTAAGTTATTACAATTTGTTTACAGAAGATGGCGCTTACAGCGCAAAAATATAATTAAAATGGATGGTTGGCTTCTTTTGAAGAACAATATATTTCAACAATTTTGTGAAATTTTATTATAAACTCGCGTCTAAAACTAAAAACCTAATTATCTGCTTTGTATTGGAATAAAAAATGTTTCAAAAATTGTGTACGGTGTCATAGATCGTGGAAAATTAAAAGAGAGATGGATTTGTAAACTAATAATATTTTGTACTTTTCATGATGAATGAAGAAGAGCAAACGTTTAAATGTGTTTTTTGTAAAGAATCTTTTGATGCTAAGGAAACTCTCCAAACTCATTTCAGGTATACATGAAAATTATGTCGGCTACCTTGCCAACCCAGCTTTATTTTGAAAATTATGCATTTACAAGTGTTATTCTAAATTTATTTTACCATAGGAAACATGCAGATCCCAACTTCAACCGATCAGATAAAACTAAAAAGCTTCAGGATCAGAGTGAAACGGCGCAAGAAAAGTCTGGAGCAAGAGTTGAATTGGTTAGTTGTGATGTGTGCCCAGAAGTGTTTCCTACTATATCCAAGGCTATCACTCACAAACACAAGATGCACCCGGACCACGACGCCAAGTATTTCTGTGATTGGTGCGGGAAGCTATTTACTATGAAGGTAAATAAATATTAAACTCACTTGTGCAGACTTGTGTTGTGCTTGTGCTGATATCAACAACTGCTAAAAGTTAACCTATGCCCCCACCACTACAATACAGGTTCTACTATTGTTTATGATACCATTATCAGTGAATTTTATCATGTTCTTGTTTGATTGATACCATAATATTTTTATCTACAAATTTGCTCAATTTAAAGTAGTCAAGGTACCATCAGTATTAGCCTGTATGATCTGGAATAACAGTGAAATGATTGCTATTGGTATATATTGTATTGTATATATACTTATTTTCTTATTGCAAAAGTAATGTACTTCTGAAATACTAAAACATATGCATGTTTATTTATTTCAGCATCTCTATAACAAACACTTGGTGAGCCATGAACCCATGGAGAAGACCAGTGATGAAGTGTTTCACTGCAACAGCTGCAATGTGGATTTCAATGTCCCATCTGCCATGATATATCATAATAAGTTCTTCCATCGGCAAGATACTGAATTGCCGGCTATAGGCCATTCGAGAAAACAGATCTTGGTTCATCAGGTAATTACCTATCTTAGGTGGATGGTTACATCAAAGTCCAGGGAAGGGATAGAAGTTTACAAATAAGCAAAACACATGTCACTTACTTGCACCATTCCATCACTTCTGAATTGTGTGACTATGCATGCATGAATCCAAAAATATTAACACTAATTAAGCCTTCCCTTTTTAGGAACTTATTGCAATGTACTACTGTGCATTTTGTGGTGAAGAATACATCAACAAAGTCAATCTTCATGTAAGTAAAATATATTTATTACAAATTTTATCTAAATACACAGGGAAATAATATAAATATAAATCGGAATATATTCTCCGCTCCAGTATTGAACACTTTTCTAACTACAAAAGGACCTACTGTCTGTTTCCTAGATGTTTATGCTACACAATTTCCACTTAACTCCAAAGCCATTGTTGTCATAACTATACCGTCCAAACATTGTTTCCCCTTCGACTCCAAAATGATTTTAAGCATTTAATTTTCATATAGAAATATTTACTTACTTCAATTCCACTCGACTCCAAAACTGTTTTGGTAGAGTCAACAGCAAAATATATGTATTATATCATGCAAAACACAACCCTTTTCTATTGGCCGGGGGCATTGTATTTGTAAGTGCAAAACGTTTTCCACATTTTGCACCTATAATCCTTTTGTGCCACGTTGTTATAGCAGCAGTAGTCATAAAAATCCACCAAAATTTTTTTTCTTTCAAAGCATAACACTATAGGGTGAAATGAGTTTGATACAAAATTATATTTATTGTTTGGTTGATTCACTGAATACTCGACAACGACGGCAAGAACAAGATGATGGCGAGATATTTAATAAGTACTGTTTTTCGAAATAGAGGTATGATACAGGTTGTTCAAGATTTTTACTCCTTTGAAGCAGGTAGAGCTGTGGGCAAAAGGCTAGTAAATAAAATTATTGAGTTAATATACATTTTTTAAAATTTCATTATTGCTTTATATCAAATAGGCCACAAGCAGTGCATTTTGTGAAGCAAGTCAGAGAAAAGTGTCAAGGGTGAGGTAAATAAAGGATGTTTTATTCAGAGGTTTGGTTTTAAATTGTCAATACTACACAGTGACTGTGAACTTGACTGTTGACAGTTGATTTGTGGTCATAAGCTTTACCATTTTACCATGAATAGACTTACGCCAGAACAACGCTTGCAAAATGAAAATCTTTGGTCAGCTCGCCAAACTTACCGTGCGCTACGTAGATTTTACGGCCGACATAATCGTCCATCCGAGCAACTGGGCTCCACGGTCGTGTGATCTCACGCCTATTGATTATTTTCTTTGGGGATATGTAAAGTCATAAGTCTACGCTGATAAACCACAGACGTTGGACCACCTGGAAGCAAACATCCGCCGTTGCTCGTTAAAGTAGTCGAAACTTGGACTTCCAGATTGAGCTTCATTCGAACCAACAGTGGTGCCCATATGGTGGCATATGCCCGAAATCATATTATATAAAAAATACGAAGGAAAGCTTTATTGCTGAATAGTTGAATACAGTACCTACAAGTGAACTGACAGTTAACATATAAAAGTCAGCTTCTGACTGTTCGTAAATGAAAAAGGAACATGAAAAAAAAAACCGGCCAAGTGCGAGTTGGACTCGCGCACGAAGGGTTCCGTACCATTACCTATAAAAATTGCAAAAAAAAAACATGTCTGTTGTATAGGAGACCCCTTAAATATTTATTTTATTCTGTTTTTAGTATTTGTTGTTATAGCGGCAACAGAAATATATCATCTGTGAAAATTTCAACTGTCTAACTATCACGGTTAGAGATACAGCCTGGTGACAGACGGACAGCGGAGTCTTAGTAATAGGGTCCCGTCGGTTACCCTTTGGTTACAGAACTCTAAAAACCTTTAAACCTATTACAGAAACATATGGCTGACGACCATGGAGATGAGAACCAAAGTCCTGATGAAGTGCTCAGATGTCCTCTATGCGATGCAATATTCTACCACTTAGATGCGTATGAGGCCCATTTGACCACACATTCCTTTGATGACATATACAGTGGAAAAAATATGTAAGTCAACTGTCATTCACTACAATACATTTGTAACACTTGCTTGACACATCTATAGGCGTCTACCACATAAGCGACAACAAAACCATGGTACTGTGTTTTAATTAGGCTTCAGATTTTGAATATGTTAATGTACTAGGAGCGTACAGTCGGTAGTCTTGTGTATCGAGTAACAAGATGTGACCAATTTGTAGTTGTATAGAAAAAAAACTACATCAAAATAAATAGGGTTGGCTGACGCATCCTGGAGCATTTTGTTTCTCTGACTGTACAAAATGCTCCAGGTTGCGCAACCAAACCCTGTTTATTTTGATTTAGTTTTTGTTTGATCACATCTTGCTGAATCGATTTTTTCAAAATAAATCGATATTTAATTTGATAAAATCAGGATGACCCACGTTAGTACCAACATAGGACGCGGAAACCTTATTTTATTAAGCACCTTTTGATATGCTCTATCGAACGTAGAAGAGCCGGGCACTTGTTACCTATAGACGTGATTTTTTTTATCAGAAAAATAAAAAAAATTGCTGACTGTCTATTTTTTTTTCTAAAGTGGCAGCACTTTTGCATGCTGTAACGCCTTAATTGAGCTCCCAATATTGCAGTCTTGATGCAAGCACCGCGCACCATCTCAACCAATATATCCTTGCACATTTATTTAAAAACCAGTTTCAGTAGATTTCCATAAAATAATTTTCAATGCAAGTGCTCGTAAAGGCCCACTTTTTATGCATCAAAACCGAACAGAAAGTCGATTATTTTGCCCTAGGGCTTTATTATTATTTATTTTTTTACAATGTTTGGCTAACCTGCAGCCTTTCCTGTGTACCATAGATGTTATACTTTTTTTCCACTGTTTAACGGCTCTGGATACAGCCCTTTTGAGCCAATCATAATTTAAAGTTCACAAGATTATATTTGTTTTCATTTCCTCACACTATGCATTGAAAAACGTAGTATGATACACGGGCGTAAAAGCAATAAATTACTCGGTTACGTTTAAAACACTCGCTACGCTCGTTATTTAAATCGTCCTCGTAATTTATTCCTTTGCGCCCTTGTAGCATAAACTACTATAATGTATGTATGTACATCCGTACACAAATAAAGCTTTAATTTTTCCTACAGGATCACAGAAGATCTAAATGAATTCACACTGGACACTGTTCCTCCAGTCCTGGAGAAAGTTGAAAACGTAGAACCTGAAGATGCTACAATGGATCTTGTAAGTTTACTAAAAGGGTGATAATGATAACGTTCCCAGGCCCTCCGCCTACATTTCTTAGTATGCAAAATTATCTCGTCCAATAACAAAAATTGTTTTTTGTTTTTTTGGAAAAGTGTTTTGAATGATCACTCTGTATTTTTGTTTTATTTCAGAATCAGTTATTGCAGCTTACTGGCACAAATGATGACGATAATGATAGTAACTCTGAAAAGAGAAAACACAAAAAACACAAGAAACATAAAAAATCGAAGAAAGAGAAATCTATTACACTAGACGAGTTTCTAAACATGAATACAGACGTATTCGGCGAAGGCTTAGACTTTCAAGGAATAGAAGAGGTACCTACACAAGTAGTTACTAAACGACTTAAGAGGGTAAAACCGCCCATAACTACTGGTTCAAAAATGGTATCTAAATCAGATCTTGACAAGTTAAAACAGCTGGGTATAGCTGTGAAAATGAAGAAAACTAATAAAGTTCCTATACATCCTGGTGTTAAAATAGCTCCTGGAACCAAAGTTCCTTCTACAAATCCTATGAAAATAATGAACAGTGCAATCGCTTTACCATGTAGTCCATTAAAACCTGGTATTCAAGGAACAACAATAAAAAACACATCATCTAATGAAGATGTTTTAATGAAACTTATGAGTGGTCAAAACCAAATAAAAATTGCTAAGAAAGCTGCACAAGAATCATCTCAAGAATTGGTAAAACAAAATCTTACAATAAAACCAGTAACATCAAACAAAAGTCTACTTGGTGCTTTAATGTCTGATACACCAGAAAACATTGAAGTGGATTGTGACTTAATACTAAAAGGTTCATCAGAGACTGAAAGAGAATCTTCTGAGGTGGAGACAGAAGAACTAGCTCTATTAAATGGAAACCTCGTAGAAGACACAAAACTTAATCCAAATCACCCTGAACTAAATTTGAATGAACCAGTAACTAAAAATTTAGATTGTGCAATTGAAAATAGCAACATCATCGAAAATATAAAAGTTACAGAAAATACACTGACACATAAATCAAAGGATATTAACACTATTGAATCAAATGAGACAACGAAATTTGAAGAGAAGGCAGTAGAAGAAAAAAATACAGATTCTTTAAACATATTAAAAAATATTAGTCAGCATATTACTATCAAATCATTACGACAAACCATAGAACAACCCCTTTCTGTCAATACCAACACAGACAAGGCAGAAAATGAAAAAAGAAATACAGAAAGTGCAAAATGTAATGAAGAGAATGTTCAGTCAGAATTAGCAAACATAAACGAAGGGAGCAATTCTTACATGTCACCAGTTCTAAGAAAGATCCAATCGAGTTCTGTTAAATCTACTCTAGCAGAAAAATCAGTAAAATATCAGAAAAATTCATGTCAAAATATGACAATACAATCTGCAGGTCAGACTTCGTATAGAGAAAGTGATAATGATACTAAAGACGAATATGAAAGCGACCAGGAAAGCACGGATAGAGAACAAAATAAAACTAATAACATTTCTAAAAATGCACGAACAAGTTACCAGAGTAACGTTACTGAAAATAAAGCTGCGAAATCTTTAGATGCTTTGAAACATTTGGGTATTGTTGTAAAATCCTCAATCCAGACAGGCAACAATATTGACATAAAAACTATTCATAATAAGAATAAAGAAGACGACAATTCTAAAGCTATGCTTTGTCAAGTAACACCTAAAGAAAATCCAACTGGCAAATCTTTTGATGCATTAAAAAGTTTGGGTATTACTATTAAGCATACAAAAAAGGCGGACGATAAAGTTGATGATTTAACTGATAAAATAGAAGAATCTAATATTGATGATATGGGTGGTAATATTAATGAGGAAATAAGAAGCAATAATGAACATTCCCTTATAAACAGAAAAGTAAATACCATTTTGAAACAACAGCGTAACTTCCAACAAACAAGTCAGTCGATGACAAAATCTTTCAATGTTCAGAAAAATCTACAAAAAACATATGTTAAACAAATCGCTACTCACTCAACATCAAGTGTGGTAGAACAGAATCATGAAACAAACGAAGACAATGACTTAAGTGATGGCGAACGTCAACAAAATGCTCATGAACATGAACCCAATTCTATAACACATCTCATTCAGAGTAAAAGTATATTAGATAATCTTACTATAAAACCCAAGTCTGCCTTACAAAATATTAGTAAAGAAATAACTGTAAAAACACCAAGTCATTCACCTAAAACTGACAATCAAAATCCATATGAAGACAAAGAGTTGAAAAATAAAAATACTACAACCAACTCTGCACCATCACCAGGTAACACAACACTAAAACCTGCTTGTGCTCTTAAAAATATAAGTCAACAAATTACGATAAAATCTATAAATCCTGTAAATAAGACTCCTGAGATAGATGGTAATTATGAACCAGAAATATTTAGTATTGATGACTCCGATAGTGAGGGAGATCAAAATTCTTTAAAAAGAACAGAACAGAATAAAATTATAAAAGTAGAGCAGAATAATGCTGTTGTGCCAAAGCTATCTTCATCCAATATAAACGCCTTAAAAAGCTTTAGAAAAAACGTTGTCAATAAACCAGTGCCGCAGAATGTGCAAAAAAACAAATTTTCAAATAAATCTGACATTGAAGAAGTTGGTATCAAAGAAGAACATGATGAACATCATAGTGAAGATAACGATGACGAACGTAATTCAAAAGACTCTTCTCAGAAACAAGTAGTTAGTCCAAGCATTGCAAAATTAATGAACAACAAAAATATCAACATCAAAAACATGCAATGTGTTAACCAAGTAAAAAGTTCATCACCGAAAATTCAAAATAAGATGATAAGTTCTCAAAATGCCCAAATGAATGCATCCTTTGACGGTTTCTTTTCCAATGAGAGTAGCGACGAGGGTAATGCGTCAGACAATAAAAATATCAAAGTGAAAGGATTAGGAAAAGAATTGGTTTTGAAAAATATGAATGAATCAAACAGTGATCATGAAGAATTTGACAATTTTGATGAAGATGACGAAGAACCTTTAGCGAACGAAGTAATTAATAAATTAAAAAGCTTTAATCAAAATCTGTCAATAAAGTCCAGTAACGCTAATGCGAATACTATGAATAAGACAGTTAAACCGATGCAAGAGTCGAAGGATTCTATAATTAAAACTCAGGCTCGCATCATGAAAAGAGATGGGTCTCAATTAGAAGCTGAAGATTCCACAAGTCAGACTAAAATAATGAAGAAACAAGTTTTAGAACGGCCAGGTAATCAATCTAAAGTAATAAATCAACAACAAATGTCTGCAATGAACACTTTAAATCAGGAGGTGACCACTAGTGTAAAAACAATCCAAACAAAAACAATAGTCCAGGAAATTACTACTACTGTTACAAGAACGATAAAAACAGTCAATCAAGAAGTAGTGACTTCAAACAAGCAGATGACAAGCAACTCCACACAATCCGCAAATATAATCCGACCAAAAATAGTTCAAGGAATGCGACCTCATATTCAACAAGGTAAAAATATTCAAGGTGTTGCGGTTCGACAAGCTACCCCAGTCATAAGACCTCAGTTCCGACCGATGACCCCTGGAACTCCAGTTAGAGCTGCAAAGAATACTGCCATTAGATCTATAAGGCCTACCGGAACAGTGGTGCGACCGACGAGACCTAGTGGCCCAAGGATGCCAACTAAAATAATGCCAGCGCAGAACATTCCACGAGCTCCCCCTATAGGTAAAACGTTAAAAATTGCGCAGAATGTTAAAACGCAACCGGTCAAAATTAGGAATGCAGTAGAATCCGAACCTGAGGGCCATTTCAGTTGCTTCAAAAAACCAAAAGAGTCTCTAATACCTGAATTGCCTTTTATGGCAGGTGAATCGTCCATGCACGTAGCTTCTACCTCACAGATGACAAACAATTTCAGTAGCTCAATGAAAACTGTAAATAAATCAAATAATGTAGTGATCGCGTCACAGATGAAATCCCAAATGCACAGTAGTTCACAACAAATGAGTAGAACTAGTAACGCATCAGGTCTGACGATGACAAAGAGTATTCAGTCTCGGCAGGCGATGAAAGAAGTGCAGAAGTGTGAAGTGAGTGCCCCCAAACGAAGTACTTTAGACGCGATTGAGAGGTTGCAAAAGCAGGGACTTTTAGTGAAAAAGCCTCGCGTCGAGGAGCCAGATGAGTGGGAACATTCCGGGTCTGATGATGGGGGCGATCACGATACGGGCCCTTTAGCAATAGGTGGTGGGTAGTGAATGGCTAATGCTTGTAACTTATATTGTAATGTTATTTGTGTGAATTGGTTGTAATAATGTGAAATGGGATTTGTAGTAATTTGTAAGAATGAGGAATTTCTGATACAGAAGTATTTTTTGTTTTGTATACAAGGTGACAAATTCATACTGAAGACTCAAAGTGCTCAGTATCAAGGTTCGATGACCCTTTTTGTGCAATTCGTAAATAAATTTTTCCGTGTTCCCTGCAAACGCAAGCCCAGCCCAGAGTCGATTACTTGCGAAATTAGCTAAAAGTATTATATATCCTTGATATTGATCATACGAAGCCTCTAGTATGAATTTGGCTACATAAATTAATGTCACCTAACATTGTTAATTTATTGGCGACGTTATTGTTAGGATTGGCCAACTAAGAAAAACTAATATAATTTCACAGACTCTTAGACTGTAATATAGATTATTTTTCCATACATCACTATTTGTGTTCCGCACAATAATCCAGTTTTTGTACCTATTAGGTATGTGTGTGTGTGTATGTAAATATCTGCCCAACGAAGATGTACGATATTATTGAAATAAGATTTATCCCAGACTGTTTTATGGTTGAATACCATAAGAATAAAAATAAATAAATAAAATCTTTCATTATGTCCTTTTTTTTTTTAATTTTTGCCTTTTATTCAGAAAAATGGGGATACATTATTTAAAAGAAGACAAGTTCTTGATTTTTTAATAACTATATTTTTTATTACAGAAGTAACTCCATTAAATGGTTTGTTGTTAAACACCGTGAAATATGAAAATATAAATTGTTATATCCATTACATAATGATATTATAGTAAATTACTAATAACTATCAATCACATTCATAGGCCAAGCTCATCCTTAGTCTGACTTAATTTCAGTTTTGTTCTGCCTCCACTTTTGTTCCTGGAAGTGATAAAATATAATAAACCTTTAACTAATCTAATATACATACGGCAGACAGATGTTAGATACCATACTACTATGAATCTGTATCCGTCGTCAGAACTGTTAATAAGACAATGAAGTTGATAAAACAATTGATACACTTGACCTGTATATTATTACAAAAAGCCATGTTAAATCAAAGATTTCAAAAGTAAAGATAAGCCCTGACCGTACTATGACAGCACCAAAATGTTTTCACCTTTAAATAGGTGACGCTCACACGTTTGGAATCAGTGCTCATCTGAACATAGTGATAGTTGGACGCCTTAAGTGCACTTGAAGTTTTTAATTTTTACGACTTTAGTAGTCTGATCAGTTTGCTGACCGTAGGTAGACAGATTGCGCACGCATAAGTGTGCGCGCGTCGCGGCATGGCAACGCACACATTCAAAAACAATGCAATAGATTTTAGATGCCAGGGCTCATCTAAACTTTTGAAATCTTTGTGTTAAATTTGATTTGTAACACCAAACAAACAATAGTGTCGATTCGGTGTAGCAGGACTAAACTTAATTAAAGCTTTCTACCTTTTTCTATATTAAATTTATCGAAAAGACAAAGACAGGACTCAGGACGTTAAAAATAAGGTTAGAACTGTCAAATAAGTCTTGTTACACCCAATCGACATTGTAGATTATAAAAGGACTAAAACAATGTAGAGTTATTTTACATACCTATGGACATACAATATACATGCACATAACACATATGAACTATTACAAAAGCATGCAAATATGTCGTATTAAGTACCACAAATCGGACATAGCCAAACATAATTTTAAAAAAAAGGTGTCGTGGGACACCCGGGTTTTAACGAAGTTCCTTTCGCTACTGACGCGCACGCCACACGTCTATACTGCAGTAATATACATAGACATACGCTTGTAAACATACTCATTCAAAAAGGAGTGTAACGTGCTTAAGGAACATATTTAACAAAGAATATACAAGGTGACTTTGTGATCATCGTCCAAATTCATACCGGTGGCTTGGTAAGTGATCGGTATCATGTATCAATAACAATTTTGGTGAAATTCGTAAAATGAAATTTCGACTCCCCATAGTGATTCACTCGGGACTGGAACTGAATTTATATGGGAAGCCGAAATTTCATTTTACGAATTTCACAATAATTGATTTTAATCCAAGATACTGATCACTTATCAAGCCTCCAGTATGAATTTGGACGATGATCAAAAAGTCACCTTGTATGTACAAGATGACTTTTTGATCATCGTCCAAATTCATACTGGACGCTTGGTAAGTAATCAGCATCATGAATCGATAACAATTTTTGTGAAATTCCTATAATGAAAATTCGACTTCCCATAGTAATTCACTCGCGGTCCTGAGTGAATCACTATGGGGAGTCAAAATTTCATTTTATGAATTTTACAAAAATCGTTATTGGTTCATGATGCTGATCACGTACCAAGGCTCAAGTATGAATGTGGACGATGTCCACAAATTCACCTTGTATATGCTATAACAAGCTTTTCATTAAATAAAATAGTTAAGATACAATAAAATAAATATTTTGGAGATATATTTCAACCCACTTTCATTAAAATAGTTCTCGCCCCAAAGTGGGCCGAAATATAACTCCAAAATTTTTATTAGGGCCTGTTTCACCACTTCCAGATAAGTGATATCCAGAAGATAAGTTTAAAAATGGAACACATTTTGTATGCGTTATATGTCACATATAACTATCAGGCACTTATCTGGAAGTGGTGAAACAGGCCCTTAGTGTCTATTTTATTTAATGAAAAGCTTTCCAATAACCATAACACATCTACAGATCGCAAAGTATGGAGTGTAACATGGTATAAGGAACTTCGTTGCAACCGGGTGCCATTTCTTTCGCCTGGTAATGCTCACGGGGAGAACTGCATTATAGGTAGATTGTAAGTAGAAACAGCCACCACCAGATAGTCGTTCATAAACTCACACCGAGTTGGGTTTCCTACCCGGGTCGCAACACTAACCCGTTCAAAAATTAACTCGCGTCTCAACACTGACCGTTCAAAAATGACAGTGTCGCTACACTGGTGTCGAATTTTTCAACATCAACTCTGAGCAGGGTTCGCAAGGTTCGTATAGGCTCCAAACGTCACCTGACATTCACGTAAATTTTCGTAAATGAAATGACGTTAATTTTTGTACCGAGGGGGTCTTCTCAACGTTATAGTTGATATATTTACGTTAAATTTAGTACAGAGAGGGTCCTCTCAACGTTATTATACTAAATATAATGCAAAAATGACAACTGACGTTTAGAGTGTCGCTACACGACGAAACCCGTTCAAAAACTCAGCGTTACAACCCCAGTGTTCCTACCCAGCCCAGGGCTATTTAATGAACGCACTTCAGCAGTAACATCGAAAATGCATTTAAATGACAACTTACCAACACCGGTTTTAAACAAGTACTTTCCATGATGTAGGCATTTGAAATCGGTTAAAACCATTTTAGGTGGAATATTCTTTCATGTCCTGGTGTAATGGGATTTTAGCTAAAATATTATGTGTCGCTTAACCGTGTTATTTGCCAGGGGCGGATCCAGAAACATATAATGAGGGGGAAGGTGCTGGAGGTAGGTTTCATCGAGCTTTTAAAGGAATCAATACCATATCCTGTGCTATTAAAATACGTGTAGGTAAGTAAATTTAAGACTGCAGTACAACATAGGTAGGAAATGAGTTCGTCTCCTATATGAAGATTTTTATTAAAATCAATTGCGTTTAAAAAGCCAAAAACAGTATCTAGTTATATAATTTTTTCGATATCTCAAAAAATGACGAAGTTATTGGCAATCAAAGTGAAGTCATCTTACACGATTTCATACTGAAAGTGAAAATATCGCTATCGCTAACTTCGGTCAAAATAGGAATTTTTCAAAAATTGTATGCTTGGCTATAAATAATTATTAAAATACCATGAAAAAAATATTGATAAGTATTTCACTTCAGGAGACGAGCTTATTGTCATAATATAGTACGTAGTATAAAAGAAATGTGCGAGTCCTATAACATATATCTAGGGGGGCGTTAACCCGCTAGCCTTCCCCCTGGATCCGCTACTGTTATTTCCTAAGATAGATACGCGGCGCGGGTTGGCTTCATCCGTCACCCCTCACCCCCACGCACCGCACAGCTAAGTGACCCGACTCGTCATACAAAACGGTAAAATTAATAAGGATAAACTGAAATATTTATTGAAAACTTGTACAAGTACCTATTTGAACTGTGTGATATAGAACAAAACAAACAATAAGCTGCGACGAGGTTGTCACACGTGGGCCTGTAGCATAGTGTTTTATCGCGCGCGACGCCACTAGTTGAATTACAAGTGCAAGGAGCGTGACGTACTGTTTAATCGCAAAAACATCGTGTCATGCTCCTCGCACTTGTGATTCAACTAAGTTGCATCGCCCGCGATTAAACACTGTGCTACGGCTGCAGGTCCCGTAGCATAGTGTTTAATCGCGCGCGACGCTACTATTTGAATCAAAAGTGCAAGGAGCGTGACGTACTGTTTAATCGCAAAAACATGGTGTCACGCTCCTCGCACTTGTGTGATTTAATTAAGTTGCGTCGCGCGCGATTAAACACTATGCTACGAGTGCTGGCCTCATTACCATTTCAAGGACGCCTCGACATCAGCCAGGACAAACGTACGAATAAGTAAGCAAAACAGCGCGCCTGAACTTAAACCACGAGTTCTACTGATCATAGTTAACCACCATCCAAGAAATATACAGGTTGAAAATGAACCTCCTAGTTATAGGTATATTGAAATATATGAATCGGAATCACAAATAGAACACAGAATCGTTGAAAAATTTTTTTTTTTTTTCATATTTTTTATTGGGATTTGTTTCAAATTTTCGAATAAATGGCTAGCCTACGCGACGTGACATGTGAATGACAATAGACCGTAGGGGCTTCCTAGCAACGAGCCTCCGAACCCCAGCCATCAATGAAAAACATTACCGACGCTATCGACTTTGACGGTCGATATCTTTCTTTTTTATTATGAAACAAGACAAAAGTAACAAAACATAATATATATTTTTATATCGAACATACAATAGTTTCCTTTGATATAGCTAGGGGATTCATTATCGACCTGTATCTGTAAAAAAAAAATCACTGCTTAAACATTTTATTCGACGTATTTAACCCTCTACTGAAAATAGATATTGAAACGCAAAAAAGTCGAGAGGTCTCGTGGGACAACCGATTGGAACGAAGTTCCCATAGAGTATTTACATTATTATACAAGTTCCTCTCGATACTGACGCGTCGATCACCCACCCCGTACTAAGAAACGCGGTCTGAAGTGTTAGCGATAAAGAAGTGTATGAAAGTGATACGATGAAAACGTAACGGTCGAAATGTTACACTTTTTCCGGCCTAGCCCTCATCAAGGCAAGCGTGTGAAGTGTAACGTGCGATACGAAAATTAGTTTTAAAATTTGAAAAATAAAATTTGCGAGTTGTTCGGTAGAGAGTCAAGATGAAAAATAGTAAAACCACTTGGACGTAGGACGAACTCAAACCAGCGAGTTAAATGTAGTTAAATACGATCAGTAGATAATGTTGCCATCAGTTTCCCCCATGTATAGCTATAGAGAGGTGTACATATATCGAGAGCACGTACCAAGATGGCAAGCTCATTGGAAAGTCTGATAGCGATGGCTCGAAGTCGGTACCGAAGTTTAGTTCCACTTTGTGTTTTCTTGCGCATCGTCCGCAGTAAGGTATACGCGTTGCCGCAGTGCAGCACAAGAAACAGGACCGCTAGATAAGACACCTTCCGAATGCCCGAAAACATAAAATAAAATATAAAAAATCGATTCCAACTGAAAACAAATTTATTTATTCAAATATAATAACAAAATAATGCATCAGAAATGAAGGTGTAAAAATATAAACCAAATATACAAAATAACGTGCTGTTTTAAGTACATACATTATTAGTTGCACGGCTGTGGTCTTGCTTGAGCATTATTCACAGACATGAGAAATTGTTTTCGAATATAAGATCGTACAATTACTGATAAGTGATAAATATTACATATTCCTTAAACCAGCCATATTGCACCCTTCGTCACACAAATAGAACCTACGGCATGTTAAGAGGCCGCCGGAGCATTGCTAGTTCATACAAACGAAATACCCATTTGTAAATCATAGATATTCTTAGAATAGTGTGTGTTCATTAGGTTCCCAAATATATAAGGTCTTTCAATTTAAATGGAAAGTAATTTAGGAGGTGATTCAGTATCGTTAATACATCACATTCCACTGAAAAGTACTTTTTCTTGCGAGAACTTTTTCTTCACTTGTCCATACAAACAGACCGGACAGATCGGACCACTTTGTACAGAGAAGTGAAAAAAAAATTCGTTCAAAATTAAGTGTTTTGCAGTGGAATGTGATGTATTAACGATACTGAATCACCTCCTAAATTACTTTCCATTTAAATTAAAAGACCTTATATATTTTTGTCTTTTTAAATTATTAGAATTAGATTAAACACAGTTAAATAAAATTTTTGTGAGATATATTTCGGGGCATTCGGGCCCGGCATCAGTCACAAACTAGGTATTCTGTAATGGACCCGGTATAAATACACACTACCTTAAGAGTGGTTTCGTAGCCAGATTGTGAAAAACCCGTCTTTTTCTAATTAATCGAAACCGAACACTTAAATTCAAAATTCACTCAACAAAACTTTATTATCTATGTATTGTATATGTTGCCATCGCAAAGTTTCCATTGGTTTCTGTAAATAAGAATTTCGAAAATTTTGTATTTAAATAATGTTGAACAAAACCTTATTACCAATGTATTATGTATGCTGCCATCGCACTTTCCATTGGTTTCTGTGAATTAGCAGTTCAACAGATTTATTTATAATAATAAGGTATTGTTGAATAACTATTAAGTGAATTTTGAATTTAAATATTTATTTGGATTTAAGTGTTCTGTTTCGATAAATTCGAAAAAGGCTGTTGTTTCACAATCCAGCTGCGAAACCGCTCTTAAGAATATCTATGATTTACAAATGGTTTTGGTATTTCGTTTGTATGATTGAATTGCTTCGCCGGCCTCTTAGGAATAGCTAGATAGGCTAAACTCGGAAACTATTGAAGACAACTTTTGTTTAAGCTTCAGACAATAATTGTTGGCACGATAAAGTTTTTACCATCAATAAATTTATAAATAATAATAATGTATCGTTACTGTTTATTTATTATTTTAACGGCACACGTTCTATATTTGTGGCAATAGTTTTATAGCAATTCTTTTCTACATTTATAGGTACATATACCTGAGGTTCCATTCATCTAACTTATCCCGTGCATAATAACCAGATTACAGATTAAAACTACACACCGTCAAGTATGGTCGTTCCCATACAAATAAATTAAAAATAAATAGTCACAACAATGAAATTATATGACTAGTCCTGTCGGTACTTAGTTCCGTCCATATAGCAAACTACGGGTTTGATATGGCACTTCAAGAAGCGCGATATAGCGCTATACAAAACCGAACATATTCTTTTTTTCCAATGTGCCATATCTTTCGCCGGGCAATGTATATGGCGTACTCCTTTAGTTGTTAAATAATCGGTTGTAATCAAAATACAAATTACCGGCAGGCAGTTTCTGTTCTAAAGAAACATAAATGCAGTTAGTTACGCTGATATGAAAATTGCAAATCCAAGAATTATTTCATTTATTTGATCATCATACCTTCCTCATAAAAAATATCATCTTGCCATCTTATTATTAAAAAACTACGCCCATTACAATAATATCTACTGAGAATCTTAACAATACATACATGCAAAACTATGTTTTGATCTCGGTACACGAAAGTAAGCGTGGATAATTTGTACTTTCGTGACAATATGCCCAGAGGCATCAGATCTACAGAAAAAGATCACAAAATGGCAGCAGTAACAAGGATAGTAAGTACCTTTGGTACTATAATAATAAATAAGACTCCAAAGTTAGCCGCTGCCGGACGAATAAATACAGAATAAAACTAATTGTGCATACAAGTCGTATACTAATCTATGCTTACTAAACCCTGGCTTCTAGCTTACATCTTATTGTACCTCTAATAGTGATAAATGATGAGGGTGTGGTAATGAGATAAGAACACCAGCAAATAGCTTGTCTGTACACCAATACATATGCAAATTATGATAGCAATAGATGACGCAACACAAAGCATTGTTTGCTTGATACAAATTTCGTTGCCGCCTATAAGACTGAGCGTATACTGGAGAAGAGGATTATTGTAATATGTGAACAAGTATATCAAATGCATCGATGCGTTGAGCTGTGCCTTCAACTCAACGCACGGTAAGGCTGGTTATTGTTCGAAGTAATAAGCTTGTAACCTTACTGGAGCGCTAACTTAAGGTGATATAACGTCCGTGCAAAGGTCCCCGTTAATCCAGGCGGAAAGACCCGCAGTGCGAGAGGAACGGAATCGGGGAAAATTGAAAAAAAGTCGGTTTTAAATGAATAAAAAAGTAACTAAAATAGCTGTGAAAATTTCCGCAAGCAGTAATTTAGGTATTGTTAAAACCCATCTCAATAAATATTTTTGAAGTCTGTATGCTATCCCAATTTGTCGGAATATCAAAAAAAGTGCAAGTTTAGACCTCATTTCAATAATTATTTCTTTCGAGCAGAATTCCTCCAATCGCGTTTCTGATAGTCCAAAATCTAGAAAAAGGTTCCAAAATTGTTATACTAAAGTAGTCACAATGTAATAGGTCCGTTTTGACATATGTCATCGCAACGTATCTACGGATGTGAACCATGCAAATCGGTAACTATGTCAACCGATTCTCACGAGAAATCGATTCAAAATATTATGAGTTTGTTATCGTTTGAAATATTTTCAAGTTTATTGGTTATAATTTCCAGAATAAACATAATTGCCAAAGTCAACGTGAAAGAAAATATAAACAGTTCAAAAGTAAAGCCTAAAGTCGAAGAAAAAAACACTAAAAACAAACGGGAGCACAACGACTTCCAATATGGTGATAGAAAGATATTTCGGGTACTAAAACCAGCTTTTAATTTTTTTCTCTACGAAAAGAATCTGAAATGGAAATTCTTACGTGCCAGTAATATTTTGTAATGTTGTACTTCACTGACCTCAAATTAGATAGAGGTCTGAGCGTTGATAGATATAAAATACTGGCCAGTAAGAAAAATATGTAGGCTTCAAGATGAAAAAATTGCTCCATGCCTTATAAAAAAAAATACTGCCATATTTCTTACCAGCCAATCTGTCTATTGATAGGATGATTTATGGAAAACTGCCTGTAAACCAATTCATTAATTAAAAAAATGGGACTTTAAGCAATAAACGCATGTTTTTTATATATATATTGTTTTTGTAAACTATAAGTTTAAAAGCTAAGTGGTATGTAACATTATTTAGCACAATTATTATATTATATTTTTCGGTATACGCGACACCATTACAAATACATGCAAATGTTCAAATCTAAAAAGTTTATATTTGCAAAAAAAAAAAGGGAAATTTAAACTTGGCTTTTTGTGTACTGGTCTCACAAAAGCTAATTACAGATCATTACAATTATTTTATCAATATTAAAACAAGTTAATTATTTTCACGTGGAATCGAATTGAGTCCGTGAAATTAGGCGATTATCTGGTTACAACACTATTATTAAGAAAAAATTGACTGAGAATGTAACTGTTTTTGAGACATTGTGTAGTAATTCAAAATTGCATTTTATTTTGGAATATGCGTGAAAATAGTACTTGAAATATGTTCCGTGATAATTAAAAAACGTTTATTGATTTTCTTTAAACCCAATAAGTTAATAATTATTTGTTAACCGTTTCATTTATTACATGTAAAGTTATATTCTATGGTCGTTCTTATCTGTCAAAACGGGCCTCTTATTTTGTGGCAACTGTAATTTATTTAACTTGGGACTTCTTTTGAACAGCAGATAAATAACTTCAAAAAGTTGTACCTATAATTATTATCTATACTGGAAATAAAAAAGAGAGAAAAACAGACGTCGTTCATGTAAAGATGACTTAAGTTTATACACTTTTCTTTAAGTAAACAGTTACCGCTTCATGGAAGACAGTTTTTACTTGAAACCATTTCACAAATTCGGCGTCGTTTGAATATCTCGCCATCTCACACCTCTTGTTTAGAGATGGGTCGGAGTGCGGTGTGGGGGGAAGAAAAACATATCTAAAGATGGGTGCAAAGTTTCATTGAGATCAAAGCCATCAAGAGCCACTTAAGCACTACAGTCTGGTTATAAACTTCTTGCTCGTTTCGAATGCACATGCAAACATTTCTTCGAGTTGCGTTACCTATAGATGTAACGAGACATGCAACAGACAAACTTGTTCTATATAATAAAAATCTCGATATTTTCTCTGCTTTGGCACATTTGTTTTTTGTATCTACGAGCACGTTTGTACAATAAATCGACATAAAATAACAGTTCAACAGTAATTTTTTTGCTAGATGTAGTTTCCATGCATTTTGTATTCAGACACCATTTTTATTCTAATAAACCAATAAATACGCACTACTACAAATGCTTTAGCAATAAACAGATTTCGTTATCACATAAAATAAATAGGTATTTTATACTAAGGCCGACTTGCACAACGCGACTTAACCCAGGTTAACTTTTTAATGTTGTGTCCTTGTCACAATAACCATAGAGATAAGGGGCTGTCCATATGTCCATCATTAGAAATTAGGGGGCGGGGGTCTGGGGCTCTACCGCGTAATTCTCATTTGTATCAACTTCAAGCAAATGCATCCGAAATTCAACGCGTGCAAAAGAGTTGCATTTTAGACGGGCGTCGTCGCACGCACGTCAAATTTCAATCTAAAGTTGATGTTGATGGAAATGAGAATTACGCGGTAGACCCGCTGATCTGCGGATGATGTTAATAATGGAGGGTACCCTTTGTACTCGTATTTTTAAGTTCAATTAATTGTATTCTTTTTCTTTTGTGGTGTGACAATAAAGCTATATTGTATTGAGGGTCTCGCTAAAAGAAAAATTTAAAATAAAACAAAAATTACTTGCTGCCAACCTCTTCAATTTTAACTTTCACCACAATACTGGTTGGCTGGAAGAAACCTCTTGCAGAGGTAAGCTCGCCTTTGTGCATATTATTTTCAATTTTGTAATTTTATTTGAAGTATTTTGTGTGTGTACAATAAAGGATATAACAAAATGACATCAGTTTTGTAAGAGGGTGGGTTAATTAGATAATGATAGTAGGATGATATAAGGGGGCGGGTCAAAAATGGACAAAAATCCCCTAAGGACTTAGCATAAGAATTTAGTTAGTCAACATAAGTTACGTGACTTTGCGCAGTTGGGCAGTGACTACGTCCTACTACCTTCACTTTCACTACACGCTGTCCTGATCAGTGATCTCCTGATCAGTGATCAACTGATCACACTTAACAAATTTCAAACTTAAAAAAAAAAACAACTTCCCACTAAATATATAATACCAGCCCTTTTCATTCTTGCTAGTAAAATGTTAAAAAGTTGGAAATAAAGCGGTCCATGGAGGGAAAGTACCTTAAATATTGATGATAACAGATTTTACGCCAAAGAACCATTCATTCGTTTTTTAATAAATAAAACTGTATTCAATGATTTTTTGAAAAGCTTGGCTCGGCCGATCTATAATAGTTATTGAGTAAGTTCTGAAGACCGACATTAAAGTTTGTTTCAAATATTATTCAAACTATACAGGGTGTTAAGATGAAGTTGCGGAAGCCAAAAACTGGCGATAGTACTCCATACAAACGACATTTCATGAAAAAAAAATTAGGAAATCGAGAAACAAAAAGCTATGCAACATTTCTATGGAAAAGCTGCTTTTTTTTCGCGATTCGTGAGTTAGCTCCGTAGTAAAAGTTGTTCGTATGGCGCCAGTTTCGGGCTTCCGCAACTTCATCTTAAAATCCTATATATGTATATGAAATAAAATAACCGCTCTTTTTCAACCGTATCAGGTTCAAAAGCGTCAATTCAATTCTAGAGATTTCTACTAGGCTGGATTATTTTTCAAAATAATTTGCGACTTGCAATCTTCGACCAAAATAAAATGACTTACAATTACAATTAGGTATTGAAGTATAGTATATATCCAATTGCTTAGACTCGTTATGAGTGAGCAAATTGTAAAGACAAGGCCCGTCCATTTATTTTATTTTGGTCGAAGCTTGCAATCGCCATCACGCGTTGCTAATTGGTCATAGGCGCTGTTATTTATATTATTATAATTTATAACTTTTTAGTGAGGTGAAAAATTAGTTACTGAAACTGTCACAGAGCGGTTTGCAATTCTGTTAGAAGCTTTTGTTACAATCTTGGGCGAATACTTACCCTTTCATAAATAAATAATTCAGACAATTACTTTGTCTCTTTCTAACGGTGCAGATTCGAGATATTTAAATTACTTTTTGCTGGATTTTTACTATCATGCAATGAACCAGTGATTATAGCTTTGGTCTCTTTTTCATTTACATGCTAATTACTGTCATTATTAAAATTAAAAAAAAATCTACTCAGTTATACATTTAATATTTTTGTAAATTATCTATTGAATTATTTGACAGTAATTGGCTAAAAACGCTCTAATTGAATAATTATGCCAATTTTATTTGCACAAATCTTAAGTAGTGTCTAAAGTAAATTTATTTAGCATTTGAACAAAGTTATATCACTTTGTGATATTTTTAATTTAAGCAGCATTACATTAAAGAGTTGTGCTCATGCAATAGGCATCAATACG
This sequence comes from Ypsolopha sequella, assembly GCA_934047225.1. NCBI lineage: Eukaryota > Metazoa > Arthropoda > Insecta > Lepidoptera > Ypsolophidae > Ypsolopha > Ypsolopha sequella. Next base: position 21,272,486 of record OW203996.1, read on the forward strand.
TTACACTACTGTCGATACATGTACTTAGACTGTGATGAAAATCATGTCATCAATAATAAATTCGATGATTCCTCTCTCACTCAGTACAATTTCCATAATTCGAATCACATATCTGTTCATAATTATGGAAAATAAGACTGTAAATCTATAGGAATGCTTTCCAAAATACATTTGAATCTATTTACATTTATTTATTTACCTAATACTTCTCAAAGTATAGTAGAAATAAAACTATAAACAGATCTGTTTGCCGAACCATGAGAGCATATTTCAGGAAAGTCGTACGATTTACACGAAATCAGAGTAAAGAAACCGCTTAGCCCCTACAATAACCTTCCGAAAATGCGCCCATAACATTAACTAGGTACTTAAAACGATCACACTGACATAAATGCTGCGTTGCGCGTCAGGCTGCGCGTCGCGTTACATGTTACGTTGCGGTGCTCAGCATTCTACCTGCTCGTTCAGTTTCTGCGGTATCACGATGAGAGTGGTCGCCGTATTGCCGATGCCCAGAGTCAGGAACGATATACTTAGCGCCGCGACCTGTTGCCGGGTTTGTTACACGGGAAAAGGTTATATGCTTGCCAATTTCTAGGTGCTTTGGTTACAATTTTGCATGGAAGTTATTAGGTAAACTATGGATGGGTAATGGTGATACATAAATATGTTATATCTTCTGCTACTACAGTGTAACTCTTGCATGATTAGACATATTTGGAGGCCGTTTATTTTGAACTTGTCAACAACTACTTTGATCTAAATATTATTTAATTCTATAAAAATTCAAAATATAAGGCCATGATTCCAAACCTAACAAATAGAGCTCACCACTATTTTGTTAAGGTATCCATATTTCTTGGATACTTCACGTGTAACAGGTACTAGGCGAAATAATTCTAAAGATAACGTTGTGTAAGAACACTGAGGGGTTCTGACAAAATTTGGAAACGCTTTGTACCAAATCTCAGACAGTCATTAATTTCACAAAGCATTTAATAACTCCAAAAATTCTAGGGCCGTTGGTCGAAATAAATTAAACTTGATTACAGCATAAGGGCGAGCGAATTAACTCACGCTACGGTATATGATGCTACGCACTGCCGGTAGCATGTCACGTATCGTTTCCTATATATAATGCACTGCCTACAATATCCAGACGAACCACGCTCTGCGACGAACGTTGTACGCAAAATGTATATGTCACAGGATAATTAGAAGAAACGGATCAAAGCCAAAATCCTAGCACTATAGAAAAGATCCGGATATAACCCAGTGTTCCTGTTGCAAGGAACAACCAACCACCCATCCCCGTTTCCACCATATCTTGGTATCAAAAGGGGGAGCCGGGGGAACATGCGCGAAGGGCGGGCCTTTATTCTTCTTTTGCCCGCCGGCACTTCTCGAGTCCTCCTACACCGGATACTATTTTCTGGCCCAAGTCCCAGCCACCTCTTCCCCTTTCAAGGAGGCGTGGCCTACTTCTAGCGCTGCTTTAGCAAAAGACGTCACAATTAAGCCTTCAGCGCCGAGTTGCACATTGGTTTTCTTTCATTTAATTTCAGAAAGCAGGTGTCAGCCCACCTGCCACAGCCTGCGTTTATTGTGTCAGGCACGCGCGAAGTCCCGCAGCCGTCCGAAGTTCGCCTCCGAGGAGATGAGATAGTAAAAGATCCGGATAGTTGGAAACTATTAAAGGATTTCGCAACCAACATAGCATTATTTGATTGCTTTTCAACAAAAAGTTAAAAATAGGAGCGAAGACGACCGGACTGTTAACACGTTAAATCGTGTTAGGTTGCTGAAGATAATAAATTCGGTAGCCGAGCGAAGTGGCGCAGAGTGCGGCAACCCCTTTAGTTCTTAATAGAAAGTTAATTTCTAGGAACAGGGGTAGCCTCCCTTCACTTCGCTTTCAAATATATAGTCACAAGCAACCTAACACTCTCGTATTCGCACCTAATTCGGTAACTTTTCAAACAACTTGGGATATTTGCGTTGATTCGTTTTTTTTCTAAATATCCTGCGACGTATACAGCACGATACCGAGCTGAGCTTCGTAAGAGTTCGCCGCGCCATTTTTAGCACTTCGTATTCCGAGTTCATTCGCTCACCTTCAACCTACACAAGTTATCAGAATGCGGAGCCATTAAAACTACACAAATATGAATCATCCTACCAAAACTACTGGACTCACGGCTTAATCAACCCTTATTGACTAGCCATAAAGCCGTGATATTCAAGATTTAAGGTCGTAGCACATTACAAAGGATCGGCACCAGACCAACTCATAGAAAAGCATTGAAATATGGGCTTTAAATCCTGTTACATACGTGATACGTGCTATTTAAGTACAGGCATCAGCACGGTTTTAGAGGTGCAAGCAAAAGTAGTGAGGGATAGTTGCGCGTACGTAGGTACACTCGCGCACGCAATTGCTTAGCCGAATTTAATGAATAAACATACCTACGTTACCTACTGATATTTTATTGTGTAAATGGACTTGACTTTGTGTATAGTTAAGACATAATAATGATGGATTAAAAATTTTGTAAAATATGAGATAGTGTTGTACGAGTTTATTGATTAATATAATTATAAGGAACACGAATGAAAAAAGGCTACAGTTTAACTGCTTACCAAACGGTATACTTAACTTTACCTCTATAAGGGGACTTTTATTTATATAGCCAAATTCATACTGTAGACTGGGTAAGTGGTCAGGACCAAAGTTCAATGACCGTTATTGCAGAATACAAAAAAAAATTCACCCTCAACTATTTACAGTCTCCGTTTTCATGAAACAGTGCACGTTGTATACCATTTCCCTTGCCTGTCTAGTCAAAACTTTATTTCTTTTCAGCATTTTAGTAACTAAATTGCAAGTCACAAATACAGAAACTAAAACGCTCTACTAAAAATATTTGTGTACGCGACTGTACGCAAGGGCCCCGAGACGTGCGGTAACAGCGTGCGAAACAGACAAACCAATCACGGCCACGCGGCGCCTGCCCTCCTTTCGCACCCCCCTTCTGTCCTCAAAACAGTCCCAAATGACTTCTGCGCAATTTCCCATTACTTTTGCTCGTACCTCTAAAACCGTGCCGATGCCTGTACTAGTGGTCGAAGCGTCGCACACTTGCAAATTGTCACGTACACAATACGATTTAAAGCTCACATTTCAATGCGTAACATTGAGGTGGTCCGGTGCCAAGGCGTTATAATTTGCGACGGCCCTTATGAAAATGGGGTTGTCGTAACAAAATTCTCACATACCTGCCATGTAGCCTCCGGGTGGAAACTCAACTGATACAACGTATACGCAATGTACAGTTGGAACACATATCCTCCAAACAGAAACGGTAGTAGATAGGAGAGTCCGCGCCACATCCACGAGTGGAACCCTTCGATTGTAATGTCCATATTGTGACGGGCCCCTAAAGCCTTAAGGCGGTACAGAACGCCACGTTGGTATCGGAACTGCAAGTACTGGACTACGCCTGGAATTGAGAAACGGTTTTTTGTTAAAGTGTTCCCAAATATTGGGCCAGCATACGAAATTTTACGGTACATTTGATATAGCACAAAGGAAAAAATCTATAAATCTAATAAAATCTAATTGAAAATAAATAATTATAAACCGTACAAAATTTGTGAAACAACACTGCAAGTTAAGTCGGTCAAGTATTCGGTTAAGAAACCCTAAAATCACATTATGAATCGGCATTTTCCGTATTTGTTGTTTAAGAGCAGACATCGTGACGCGACCAACAGAGTTGTGGGCGTGGCCAAATATCATGCTCTTCATTTCGCTGTAATATATGCAGTATGCACACTCCACGAACCTTGAGAAGACAATACAATCGTGTCGATTTCGTCGCGGGCGCGAAATTGAAAACTTGTTTCAAGAGAAACATAACTTTGGCATGACCGTGGACGTTTTCAAACATTATTTTTGGTTATTATTAATATATAGGTAGATAACATTCTAAGACGAATAGACGGGGTCATTGTTCACTTATTTTTAATACAAATTTCAAGGCTGTATGATTTAAGGAAGGCCCTTTAATACTCAAAAAACATGAAATTTAGATGTAATTTCATTTTTTTTTTCTATTGGTCGAACTTAATGCTTTTGCGTTTTTCTAAGATGAATATATCAGCCATATAGTCTACTATATATATATTTTATATTAAACTGATCGACCAAGTTACAAAATGTGAAATGGTCATTTAAAGTTGTGCATCTGACCTTATGCGGACCGGACCCTTAAATATACTATATATGATACAGGAATTCCAAATTCCTAACTAGTTTAATTTTCGATACATAACCCGTAACAAAAAAGGTCTAAGGCCGTCCGCTGCGTTGAGCGTGCGCCCGGCCGCGCGGGTTCCGTTTCTATAGAGCCTCAAAGAGCAGCGCTGCTTCAGGCGGGTTAACCGTCGCGCGGGCTCTATAGAAAAAGAAAACGCGCACGGGCCCTGTGCCGCGCCGCGCCGGGCGCACGCTCATCGCAGCAGACGGCCTAAAACTGACAACTTTGACGGCCCCCCATTTCATTATTTTTGAAGTTGAATAAAAAATTATATTTGTTCTCTGCTCAATAAGCTCTAGCTAAACAATGACACCCTACTAGACAGGGATAGAAAAAAATCTTCTCCTTTTCCTGGATTATCCTAAAAATAATTTAATTGAATTAAATATATTGTTTAATCGAATAATTTAATTGAATATTCGGTTTTGGGTCAAAATTCTACACAAAATGTCTACATTTCAGGTCTGCTGTAACTCATTCCGTTTACGAGCTAGAGACCCGTGACATACGAACGGATGGACGGAACGGACGGACGGAACGGACGGAACAGCAAAGTGACATTAATAGGGCTTCGTTTTGCCCTTTGGCTACGGAACCGTAAAAATATAAAATACAGTACTTGTTATACAGTGGAATATGCAGAGCCTGACCTATCAGAGTTTTAATTTTTTACAGAACCCTAAAATAGGATTAACTGTAATAAAGGCACGTTAGTAACGCATAAGCCACCGCAAGGACAAAAAGGTCACGATTCACGATCGTTTCCTTATCTCGGTGACAAACAAAAACGTTTTTGTGCATACAAATGGTTGGCACATGAATGCCTCTGTGCTGACGAATTCAGTGGAATCAATGAACCCACAGCTAAATTTAGAGCTGAGTAATTGTTTACACAATAACCTGACAGTTCACACCATGTTTTGCCTTAACCTATACTAATAAAGGGCAAGAAATATATATATTTTTTTATATTAGGTCAACAAGAAAAACCAGCTAAAAAGTTATTTTAACAGCAAAAAAAAACCACCAGCAATACCCGGTCAGCAGCAATATGTTTCCAAAATAAATAGTCCCGACACAAATTTATTATTTGGTCAGCAGGATTATACAATCGGTTAGCATATTCGTGATTTTCTAAAAAGTCGAAATCGACACATTCACTAAGAAAATAGGTGCGACGACGAGCGGAGCGAGGAGCGTGTTAGATTTACATATAAATGGACATTGGGAGCCGAGCGAAGCAGAGCGGAGCGAGGCGACCCTCAATACTTCTAACAGAATTACGATAAGCCTTAAAATAAATTTTACAGCATGCCAAAATTTGATAAAATCCGAATCACGATTTGCTGCTCTATTACTAATACCGCTGCAAATATATTTAATTTCCTATGAAATAAATTTTAAGGCTACCCAATATCACATTACATGCTGATCAATTTAGTTATTTTTCCGATCTCTAGAAGCAGTAGAATTCACTTTGTTTGCTGCCAAATACATTTTGGAGCTGTGTAAAACCTCTTTAATTTGTTGACCGTTTAAATGGTAGCCATAACAAAGTAGAAAAAAGTCGTGTCGTTAAATGTTTTTTTATTTTATTCAGATTTATTCAGGACACAACAGTCATTTGTGTATTTAACTTAAAAACTAATCTTGAATTTAGCTTGACAAGGAGGTCCCTTTATAATAAGTACATCATAAAAAAATATTTATACATCATTGTCCGGCAAGATTCGAACATGAGTCTGAAGCTTGAGAGTCCCGACGTCTTACCGAATGAGCCAGTGCTGTTTAGTAAAACCCGACCAAAAATGTTTTTATTTCACGTACGCTTGGACATTACCACGCGTCATGGAAAGCGTCGATCAAACGTGGAATATAGATAGGGCGCCCAGAAACTAGGGGAGTGACAACAAGCGAGTCGTTAAGGCGATATGTAAAAGTTTTAGCGTCCCTGTTACTACATATGCGAAAAAACTCTCAGTGCGAGAGGGATGGATTCGAGGAAAAGTAGCAAAAAGTCGGTTTTTATTAATATAAATAATATCTACGTTTTAGTAGCTATCCAACAAGGTATAATAATCTAGGGTTTTATTAAAGTTCGAAGAAAAAAACTTGGTTTCATAGGCGAAAGTGGCGATAGTCTAATTTATCCCTTAGTCATAAAGCGAAATAAAACAATATGTAAGCACGTACCAAACGATATTTATTTAGTTAAATTTCTAATTCAACATGTCCACTTCTGTTTTGAATGCATCTTCGCATAACAATTTAGGGCTTTATAAAAAAAAAATTAGACTATCGCCACTTTCGCCTATGAAACTAAGTTTTTTTCTTTGAACTTTAATAAAACCCTAGATTATTATACCTTGTTGGATAGCTGATAAAACGTAGATATTATTAGGCACATCTGCAAGACATCTGCCATAATATTTTTTTTAGATATTCCTTACAGAAAAATAAACTTTATAAATTTTCATTAACTTTTTTTACTTTCAATCGTGTACAACGGCCTATTCAGGTAACTTACGTAGGATTTCAGTTATTTATGTCATAAAGCATCTTATCCTACATGTAAAAATTAAATAATAATAATACTAAAACTAGCCAATTTCAAAATATTTCATGTGATAATAAAAAAATCGGCAATTTTCATAAAAAAACATTAAATGTCGCATAACTCGAAAACGGGTAAGTTTGGGGTAGGGTATTTCTAAGTCAGATCAGTCAGAAATGATGAGCACTACACGCCCTTAACGGATCTAGGTCGACTTAACCTGTAACCCTGTATGTACTAACACATAAATATTATGAAACATAAAATTAACTAATATATATCTACAAATATATTATAAATACAAAAATAACGTAGAGAACCAGTAAATAAATAATAATAACAGTAGCAGAGGTAGATAGAAACAAAATGATCCTTTACTAATCTTTTGAAGACAGATATTAAAACACTTAAGTATGTCGGTACACTTACTGATGTATGCATTGAACCACATGAAGGTATGCCTGAACTCGTTCCAAGGTTCATTCTGCGGCCAGATCAGCAGTATTCCGGCTACCACCGTCGATATGAAGTGATGCAGTCGCCACCAGCCTTTTATCCGTGATCCGTTCACTTTGAGAATCGACTCGCGGATCGTGAGGGTACAGTAATACCATACAAGCAGGAAGATTAGTATTAGTTGCAGTGGCCTGGAAATAAAGATAATGGACGGGCATCTTATATATGTCGTGGCCATATCGTAGAATTGACGATAAGATGTCTAATTTCTAAGTGGTCTGTTGGGGATCTAATAATAAGCTGGAAACACTAAAGGAAGAACGAAGCCTGGCAACACCGGGTCTGTCAAAATTATCTTCTGGTCTGCAATCAATGGCCACGATTAAAAAAAAACGAAAAATAAATATTCAAGAAACTACAGTCCACTGCTTTCCTTATTTATCACCGAGCTAGGACCCCAACATGGTCTGTGGTTGTACTACAGTTTTTTTTCATTTACTTACCTACATACACGTATTTTAACAGTTCAGGATATGGTATTTTTTATGATTTCCTGAAAAAGCTCGATGAACCTACGCAAAGCCCCCCCCCCATATGTTACTGGATCCACCACTGAGTTTACCTACTATTTAGTAACAATACAAAGACAAAGTAATCAGAAAGTACTTATCATCGAAATCTAAATATAGAGAGCAGAATAATAAACTTGACGATACGGCGTATTTTATCATTTATTAAACACCGACCATATCTAAAATCCGATACGCACGAAAATGTCCATCATGTATACGTCGTACACAATGTATGGCGTTTGTACGGGTTCCGTCAAGCCTTGACGGTCAGAGTGGATGCAATCTGCTACAAAATAGTACTTTATCTACTCCCATACTGCAATAAGGTAATTACAACATCAAAAGCGGTTATATAATTACCTACATTGTTTGACCGATGATATTATAATACATTATAACACCGCAATTATTCTGCGCTGTGATTGGCCAAATTTATTATAACACCGCACCAATCACAAGCGATAACTGTCTGTCTTCATTTCTTAACCCACGCCCTCTTTACTCTCTCGCTTCAGATTATGAATATGAAGTGTACAAGGCTTGAACGATGAACGTCCAAAAAAAATTTTTTTTATTGTCTTTGGTAGCATTTTCGGTTTTTAATCATTTCGTCTCGGTATTATATAATAGAACGCTATCAGTCAAGAGATTCCTGACAAGATTTAACTTTAAAATCAATTAATCTCGAAATGTTAAAAATGTGACATTCGTCGCGTCGTTTAAGCCTTGTGCCCTTCATGTGGGAGTAAATACAATGCTTTATTTGACACCAATTACACATTTTCAAAACTGAAAGGCTATTTAGTTATCATTAGTTAAATAGAAAAATTAAAATGACGAAGATAAATAAATGTAAAACTTAAAACATAGTGAGTTCTGTTGAAATTTCAACGCAAAGGCAAGAATGATGACGATACCTTCTAGAAGTTATCAGTTCTTGTATAATGTTATCTACAAATTGCATAATCGATAAAAATGTAATTTGTATGTTTGATTATCAATACTTTAATAAAGGTACAAAGATTAAATCTTACCTGAAATCTAAAGAGAGATTAAGAACAGCTAGAACAAACGCGATGACACTGAGTATGAGTTTGAATTTCTCATATTCGTCTTTGTATTTGAATCTGTAAAACAAAAATGTAATTAGGTATAAATACAGAAATCTGTAAACAGTTACGTACATCAAGGTCGTTTTACAATGTCAGTTAGAGTACGAAATACATACGCCATTATTCAAATTGTTTGTTTTCAAACAATGGTTATTTAACTACAACACTGTCAGCTTTTAATGCTTTAAATTCTATAAAACATTCATAAGTGTAAATTCTTTAGTTCGGACATAATATTGAGGTCAAACTCTGGGCAGGCTGTGTTTGAGCCGTCATTGTCAGTATTGCCCCAGCAACTTTGAAATCTGGATGTGACAAAAATGTGATATATCATTAGGTGACGGGGCAAAATACTAACATCTGTATGATGTGGTCAGTTACCAAATCGCTAAACACTTATTGTGTTACTACAAAAGGGCGTTTAAACGATGTTTAACTTTAGACAGTGTTTAAATCTGTTGCTGTCACTTTTTTACAATATGAAACAAAAGGCGACAACAACAGATTTAAACACTGTCTAAAGTTAAACACCGTTTTGTAGTAACACCGTTAAGGTTAAACGTCAGTCGCTTAGTGCAAAGTGCATAGCTTAACGTTGTTTTTCTTGTTTTAGAAGTTAAACATTTAAAAACCGTTTCGTATGTGGCAATTGACGCCAATAGTTCAGTATTAATGAGGTTTATAAAGCATGAGTTTAAAATTCAAGACTCAATTAGTCATGATCTTGTCCAGACAATGTTAAAACAGCATTTTAAGTTGGTTTTGAAAAGATCATGACTAATCGTGTATACAATTTCAAACTCTTGCTTTATTTAACTCACTAATGAACTATTGGCGTCAATTGCCACAGACCAAAATGCTTTTCAATTTTTTATTTCTTAACAAGAAAAACAAAGTTAAGTTGTGCACTTTGTGCTAAGCTACTGACGATTAACCTTAATATGCAATAGAAATATTGAACGAACGGGATATGTACAGTTTTCAATCCATTCACGAAAATGATAACTCACTATCTAGTGAACGAAGAATGCTTATTTTTTGCTGAGTGCGTGAAGGATAGTATGAATTTAAATAAATCGAACGCGATCTTAAATCTGAATCGGACGAAGACAAATGTAATACTTCATCACCATCATCACATCAGTTATCAGCCTACTTTACACTAGTCCACTGCTGGACACAGGCCTCCATCTTCGGCTATCCACATCCAACAACGACCAGCGATCTTCTTTATATCATTGGTCCACCTCCACTCGGCTTCCATGTAAGACTTACTTATCATTTTTGTTTAGTATAGAAACATTGACATTTCCCAGTATGATTCGTAGATACAGGCTGTTCTGTTTCGGTAACGTCTGCTCGATTTCGTGGAGCATCGCTTTGCGCTTCATTATCTCCTTCTCTAAGTTTACCAGACGGTCATCCTTTGTCACGCCTTTTTTTTCTAGCCTGTTGAAAAAGAAACAGATTAACATAGTAAAATGTGAGTTGAATTTACGACGTACAGTGGAGATCACATCAAGCTATATACATATATTAGGCTTTGTACCTATCTCATATCCTTCACTATAGGGGCCGTCCCTTAATCACGTGATGTTTTTTATTCACTTTTTAACCCTCCCCTCCCCCATGGTGATACGTGGTGAGGTTTTAGACAGATGGAAATCTGTAATCTCTGCCTATTCTTCTTGGAGACAGGCTTGAGTATTATGTATTTATTAAATTCTAGTAACTATAATTTTTCAAAATCTTATTAAATGTCTTATTGTCGAAAAGGTCTTTTTGGTCTTGAAGTCCAAAGACTTTTGGTCTTATAAATGCTATGTTATCCTGAAATCTTTACTTATAACATATTTTCTATAAACTTGGAGAATTTCCTTTTTGAAAGATAAATAAGTGTAGACTTTGTTTGTTAACCATCCATGTTACAATGTTTAAAAACTTATCTGTAAGTTATTTCTATTAGAGCAACTAGGTCACGGCTAACTTGGCCAAGCTAAATACATTATTATACACATCTTATAGGTTGTTTACGATAGAGTAGAGCTGTCGCATGGACTAAATCAGGGGTCTCAAAACTACGGGCCGCGGGCCAAGACCGGCCCGCGAGCACCACCAATCCGGCCCGCGGTCGCTGCACTGGCCGGACATGCCCGGTTTCTAGCCCGCTATAGTTTATTTAATATTCGTAAACTTATAATAATAACGCAATGCTATTTACTATTTATGATTTATCAAAACTCACAACCGATATTAATAGAAAGGTTATCATGCGTATTTGTCTAAAAGTAGCGTTATTATATGAATGTTATTTACAATACTATTTCAAGGTGCACAGAACAAGCGTCGGCTAACTCCGTCGCAATGTTTTTAATGACACTTGCCCGAAGTACCAACCGAAATTGCGAACGGAGCAGAGTACTGTCCTAGAGCCATATTTTTGAATCGTTCTTTTTCAATTCACGTGCGAAAATATATACCTGTCTAATCTTGCAAATGACAAGTTCTGATGTGCTACGTGAGATGGGTATATACTTTCGCACGTAAATTGAAAACGAACGATTCAAAAATACGGCTCCTGTGCCCTGCACAAAAGATATCTCACTGACCAGCTAGTACCAATACGAAAATTTGCACGTCAAAATTATTGTGCTTGTGTTTAACGAAACGATTACTGATGATTTTATGCAAGTAAAACATGAAAAAATTATGTTCTTCGACGGATGTAATACAGATTCTATTGAAGAAGTCGAAAAATTAAATTGTAATACTGTATTTATTGCATTACTCTCTTGAAGTAATTTAACTAACTTTTTCGGACCAACACGGAGCGGACCGGCTAGTTACCGAGATCGGGCTAGTCCGCTCGGTCTGCTTGAAATTAGGCTTTGCCTCAAAAGTCTATCGGACCAAGTCCGAGTCCTATTTAAACGGACCAACTACGGCTTTTTTTAGTCCGTGTGACAGCTCTGCGATAGAGTTATCTGGAGTTATACCTACATAGGTACAGATCTGCTAAAGATATAGTGCGCATAGAAATATTCCCCAGTGTTTTTACTCTCGGAAATGAGCCGACCCATAAATTGTAAGAGCCCTAAACATTGCTCTAGCATTTGGAAAATTGTTAGAGAGAAAATAAAGTTACCTAATTCAAAAAATAATAATTCACTAAAATATAATTATTAGGATTATTCACCCTCATGCAAATTAATTTACATAAATGGAATGGTCTCGAGTTTTGTTTAGTTATTATTAGGTATTCAGCAAAGTTAAGTGATATTATAGTAATAAATTGATTGTAATAAGATATTATTTCAGGCTTGCGACTTGCTGTGCAGAACATTGTTTGAATTTTTGAGCTTAAAGCGCGGCGAGCGAGAGGAGAAAGAGGCAAAGTCTAAGAAAGGGAGATTAAGTTAATAATATTTTTCTTTTTCAATGGTGGAGGCAGATTAAGAGCGTTCTTAATGCCTTTGATACATGAACATTGCTGAGTCACCGTCCTTTTCAACAGTGCCATACAATTTGACGGTTAAGAAAATGTGTATTAAATGTCTTTCTATTTATTTATTTTTATTACATCCACACGTCCGCCCACCTGACAGGAAAGTACTGAAGAAAATGGCGTCGTGTTTTCCATTATAATTCGTCATTTATTGCGGCTATTAATTATTGTTTAAAATTTAGATCAAATAAACTCTTCTTTAATTATATGATTACATAGCCCATTTTCTTTGTCGTTCCAAAACAATATGTTTGTTGGTGGTTAAATTATGGGAAATTTGCACAAACTGCGACATTTTAATCAAGAAAATGAAACCATTATGAAAAGAAATAGCACGGACATCCTTGAATTTATAGTATGTAGATAGACAAATATAATCATGAAGAATTTTTAGATTTTTTAGTAGGTTTCAAACATAACAATTAATTCTTTAGTAGGTTTCAATTTATTTTTAGTGGGTTTCAAACATAACAATTAATTCTTTAGTAGGTTTCAATTTATTTTTAGTAGGTTTCAAACATAAAAATTCATTTTGCATTTTTATTTTTTTATTTTCACCACAATAATGAAAAACGGAGACATGTGTGGATTGTGTGGTGCCTGTTTTAGTTAAGTAAATTACCAAATTTACTTACTAATAAGCAATAACTTAGAGCTTACCAATAAGCAATTATTTCTATTGATATCAAATTTCTATTAAAATTGTAGGCACATATGAACTTGAAAAAATATTTAATCTTACGACAAAATCTTGTAAGATTTCTGACTGTGGCCTCGAGTTCTTTACACTAAACTCCGGCCGTTCATTCGAGAGAATGGTGACGTTTGCAAATGTCAGGGGATAAAACCTTTTTTTTACTGTTTTGCATTTCAATATTTTATATTTATCATGATGATTTTAGGGTAGATTTTATATCGTTAAAAGGTCCCATTTGTTAATAAAAAGTATTTTTGTCGTATATATTTTCCACTTCCTAGTACAAAACTTAATGAATCACCTGACTCAATTTCTACGTAAAAGTTAAAAAAAAGAGCAAAAAATATTATTTTTGGCGAAAAGTTGTCTATTAGCGATACTGTGTTCACTTGAATTTAAGAACCTTATATAGAGGTTGTCATTTTATTTATGTAGCGGAAATCATATTGAATTAAGACTCTGTATCTAAGTGATCAATGTTCTATTACCCTTTTTGTGAAACTCGTTAATTTGTTTTTATCGTTTTCCCGAGTCCAGCTCCGAGTCAGTTACTATAGGAAGTCAACATTTTATTTGGCAAAATTAGCAAAAAGTATTACGATCCGTGTTGCTGATTTATTATTATTACTTGCCAATATGGTAGTTTGGCTGTATAAATAAATGTCACCTTTCAAAGAGCTCGTGCTATAACTAAAATTTCCTTCTGCTCATTATTTCAGTCAAATCAGCAATCATAATGCCTGCAGTATGAATCCTCGACTTTTTGAATCGTCATTTCAGAAAAAGGTTTATAATATCTGCGGTGTAAGGCAGTCTTGTCGTATTATAAAACTGATATACCTTACCAAATAATAAGATCGTATATATATTCTATTCCAGGGTTTTTATTTATAAAAAAAGTTTAAATAATCATGATTTGTATTTATTTCGTCCCATTTGTTGTACCGTTGATATTTTTTAACGTGCCTTTATTTATTTTTGTCGTGAAGAAGCTCTTGTTGACTTGTAGTATTTTTTCGAGATATCGCCACACTCCATCTGTCATCATTCTCTCGAATTAACGGCAGCAGTTTAGTGTGTAGGTACTTTTGATTTTGTTGTTACATAAAAATTAACCTCACTGGTGCTGAGAACCACGCCATCAACATTTTTTCTTTGATAGCATATAATTGAGCTACGTCCATTTATCAAGTTAAATTAATTTGTTTTTAGCTTCTTTAATTATGACTTGTTACTAATGAAGGTCAGGATTTAAAAAACATTGTTATTAAATATCATTTATTAATTATGTCCTTTGTATGTTATTGTAACTTGATAATAAAATGTTTTTCCTTCTTTCTATCAAAATTTAAACAAAAGCCTCCCAGTAGATTATATTCCGAACAGTTTTAGATTTAGTTTAATTTGTTCCCCCTGTTCCCCCTCTGATTGTCTTCAAACAGGAAAAGGGCAATTTAGCTCTGAGACTGTTGTCTACTGTCAGTATCTATTTATTCGGAAATGTGTTGAGTTAGGTACATAATAAAGCTGATTCTGGAGGCTTATACTTTAGTTACAGTGCTGTCAAAACTTGAAATTTTTCAAAGTAATTTAACATCTGTTCCTTATAACTAAGGACTATTTTGCAATGAAAAAATTTAGTTTTGACAGCACTAAAACTAAAATAAAAGCCTTCAGAATCGGCTTTAGTGTTGAATAAATACGTACAACAGTGCAATATAAATATTGAATACATACGAGTACATAGATAGATACGTCAACATGTGATTTTTTTTAAGATGCATGAATATTTCTTCCCTCCCTACTAATATATATATGAAAGTGAAAGTTTGTTGGCTGACTGAGCGATGGGTAACCATGACAACCTGCAGACAGACAAAATCGGTTTTAATAACCGTGGACCATCGCCTGAGAAGGAAACTGCTATGTCTGAATAGATCCAACCTTCGCATGATGGTGTGGCTAATTACGAGACACAGTAACCTCAACAGATATTTCTATAATATAGGTCTAACGGACAGCCCTCTGTGCAGAGCCTGCATGGAGGCCGAAAAAACGACGACCCACGTGACAATAGACAATAGACGCGCCGCTAGTCCTAGGTCACCTCTTGGGATTCTGGCGTGAGCTGGGCTGGCTGGAATAGCCGGTCCCACATTTTACACGCACAAAGGTCCAAATAAGAGACTAGGTGCGGAAACCGAGCCCGCCAAAGAAGAAGATGGTCAAATATGTACTAAAAAATTATTGGTCCCAAAAATATTTACCAATTCGATAGTACTACACAAAAACGAAATCACCGCAGGAGAAACTGAGGGCAAAAGCTAGTTGTTTAATAAATATTGTATCAATAACACTACTTTTGGTAATTGAAATAAAAATATTTTACAATACGTATAGATTAAATGTTGGTCAAGCTGCCTCAATGATCTTACAACATGGTCATTTTGATATCATCGCTGTTACCTATGTTTAAAAAACCCCCACCACATAAACAAATTAATTTCATCCATCGGAAAATCCCGGCTATGTACACTATCATAGATCGATACTTATCGATCGTACAGATTACCGCATCACTACTTCCTTGACTCCGGTTAAGTTAGCGGCTGCATTCCATTTTATGCTCGCATGATAATTTTGTTAACCTACCTGTGTTTTGTTTACATTTAATCTATTATTTCCTATTTTAAGTAATAGTAATATGTTATACGTAAAACTTATTAGCCCTCTTTATTCTTAAACCTATAAATTAACGTGCAACGTTTTATAAATTTTGCCCCTTTTGGGCCTTATCATTGTAACAAATATACAACACAGAAAATTGTTTATATTAAGTACAAGGTATGATTTCATCTTAGAAAATATTTCACTATATGTAAAACTATTTTAATATAATTGCCATCAGTTTTGACAGGTGCATGTAAAAGCCTTAAAAAGCAAAGTAATATTATGTTTATGTGCTTAATAAAGCCAATTCTGAAGGCTTTAATTTTAGTTTTAGTGCTGTCAAAGCTTAAAATTTTCCAAAGAAATTTAGCTTCTAATCCTAAATCTTAAGGACTATTTCGTATCGAAGAAAATTTTGTTTTGACAGCACTAAAACTAAAATTAAAGCCTTCAGAATCGGCTTTATTGACTATGTTGTAAGTTTTCATACCATTATATTTATTCATAAAGAACCTTGAAAAACAAACAAACCTATATTTAAAAACCGGTCAAATGCGAGTAGGACTCGCGCCCTTAAGGGTTCCGTGCCATTTGAAGAGGTTAATATACTTGAATAATTTGAACAGAAATTACAAACTTATCGCTACCTACAAATTGTCTGAAACAAAACTGCAAAATTAAGTTGGTTGAGTATTCGGGGACGTAACCCTAAAACTAAATCATAAATTGCCCTTTTCAGTATTTGTTGTTTAAATACAACATATGGTACATAATATACAGAAATTACAGATTCCTAACTACTTTGGTCTTTGAGATAGACCCCATAATAAAAATGGTCTAAAAATGACAACTTTGATAGCCTCCCATTCTACGAATAATTATTATTCATAGCTCTTTATTTTCGAGGATAAAAAAAAATTTAAAATACATTTACACTCTACTTAATGAGCTCTAGACAATGACACCCTACATTTTGGGGTAAGAAATAAAATCTTTTTTCGGCTATATTTTCGTGTATTTTATTTTTATTTTAATATTCGATTTTGGGTCAAAATTTTACATGATCAAAAATTCAGGTCCCTATCTCATTCCGTCTAACAGCTAGAGACCCATGACATATGGACAGACAGACAGACGGACAGCGGAATGACATTAATAGGGCTCCGTTTTGCCCTTTGTGTACGGAACCTTAAAAAAAGCATTACCAAATATGTTAAAGCTATAGATATGAGTTAAAAATCCATACAAGATTAAAAGAGTTAAAGTAAGTATGGATTTATAGTATTATCAGAAAAATACTCGTCAAGGCAAATAACCTTTTTAGGGTTCCGTACCCAAAGGGCAAATTGGAGCCCTATTAATGTCAATCTGCTGTCTGTCTGTCTGTACGTATGTCACGGGTCTCTAGCTCTCTAGAAGGAATGAGATAGAAACCTGATTTTTTTATATGTTGTGTAAAATGTTGACCCAAAACCGAATTTTGAATTTAAAATGTAATTTAATTATTTTTCAGTGGTTTTTACATGAAAATAGAGACGAAAAAAAAATATTTTTCCTTACCCTAGCATGTATAATATATTTTTCACTTTTTTTCATCTTTACAAAAAAAGAAGTGAGGGTCTACCAAAGTTGACATTTATAGACCATTTTTGTTACGGGGTCTATCTCAAAGGCCAAAACAAAACAGTTAAGAATTTGAAATTTCTGTATATTATGTACCATATACTGTATTTAAACAACAAATACTAAAAACGCCGATTTATAATGTAGTTTTAGGGTTACGTCCCCGAATACTCAACCAACATAATTTTGCAGTTATTATGTCTGACAGAATTAGAGCATAACCTAAAATTACTTAAATAAATATCTGTACGGAACCCTAAAAAAGCGAAGCCCGAATCGCACTTGGCCGGTTTTTTACTTTTCTGCTTTTATGGCCATTATTTAATCTTCCTCATACAAATGAAATACAATACCTACATAATGTTTCTAATCTATAGGTATCTTGGGGTAATATATATATGAGCTAATAAATGTATTTTTGTAGTCAATAGAGACTAGAAAATTGTCCTTTGGACTTTAGTGTAACAAGATAATGAGTAACATGTGGCTAAATAGTTGTTAGAGTAAATCAATTTATATATCGTTCAGACTATTACTTTAGATGATTGTAATGGCTCTGACACTGCAATAAGAAAGAACTGCTAATAGGTACTGCTTCTTACATGACTGCCCCCAAAAAAAGAAACGGTATTGTTTTCAGGGTGCATGTATTTTTCTTTATTCCATCATATTTTCTGAACGCTTTAACCTATTTGGATGAATTAGGTGTCGTTAGAATCTCTATACCAACTGGATTGGCACTGGGTATAAAAGTATAAAATAAAAATAAATAATAAAACATATTTAAAAAAACAACTAGAGCACAGCGTGTTGTTTTGTATGTCCTCCAACTGCACCAGGTGTCCTTACTAAGTTAATTTTGAAAATATGTCAGTTTTTTATATTTTTTATCATTTATTTTTATATTAACTGTATATCAATAATATTTACTTTTGAACGTCAGGTCGACAGCTGATCATCTATACTAATAATAAAGTAATAACAAAGTTGTCTGTACATTGAAAATTTTTGCAAAAAATTAAATGAAATGTGTTATTTATTCATTATTATTAGTATTTGGCACTGAGGCCAAAACTACAATTTTTAGAATTTTAGTGTGTTTGTACATATTCCATTTTAACTCAAGACCACTCAACGGTTTCGGATGCGGTTTTCTTTATTATCATCGTAGTGATCTTGGTCAATGTATAGGCTATTAGAGGTGTTGATAAAATACCGCGAAGCCGAAAACAAAGATTGAATAAACGCTGGTGGAGCCACGGGCGAAAGGCCAGCTATTAATAAATTATTGCATGTCATGTTTAATTTTTTTATTGTTATCAATCATTGCTCATTGTATCCTATGTCGATCCAATTGATTATGGATGTGGCTTGCAGCAAAAGAATAGATATCTTTTGGGTGTATGAATATGTCATGGCCATGTTGTAGAATTGACCATTTCATGAACTGATTAGCCATAACATGAAATCTCGAGGGGAGCCTCGCTCCGCTTTACTTCACCATCAACCTGACACACTTGTAACATCTATTTTTGGCATTTTGTTGAAAGACTATCGTAATCTTCTTATTGATGATGGTTGGATGTGGCAGAGGCGAAAGAGGTGTGTCTGGATTGTAGCAGATGGGAATCTCTAGTGTCTGTATAGCAGTGGCGTGCACAGGACTTTTTGCTAGAAAAGCAAACAATTGGTCAAGAACAACAATAAAAAAATATGAAAATATTTAAATATCACTTTGAAAAAAATAATTTTGTATGACGCCAGGGTAGACAATGTCTACCCTAGAGTGAAAATTTCCTATACAAACTTTTTTTTTTCAAAGTGATATTTAAATTTTTTTATATTTTTTTTATTGTTATTCTTGACCAATTGCTTGCTTTTCCAGCAAAAAGTTCTGTGCACGCCACTGCTGTATAGCCCTCTTATTTAATACTTCATGATATGGTCAATATAACGATAAGGCCACAAAATATATTTAAAGGTGTTTTAGAGAGTTCAACCTAAGATATTAATTTAACGGTACATATAAAATGATTAGTTTATTGTCTTAAAAATGCAAAATAAAACTGTGCTTTTTTTTAAGAGACTTGAGATGGCTACTGCAATCAATTGGCCTGTTCTTTTTATATATGCTAATATTTATGAATAACTTTCCTGAACTGTTTCTAGTAGACAGAATACACACAGGAGTCTAGTGCAGGGCTACTATAATTGTAAATACAAAAAATATAAGGACTTTATACGTAAATATGTATAAAATTACAAGAGCTAGATAATATGGCAAAATATAATTCCACATTTACAAAAAACTTCTAACAAATTACGCAACATCTCACCTTTTTACTGCACCTGTGATAACAGACAAGCGATATCGCTGGTGGTTCAGCTCCTTCATACATGATGCTTGTAGCTCACCAACTTCCTCAAGCTTAGCAGCATACTCCTTGTTTACACCCTAAAATGTTAAAGGTCAAAGTAGAAAAATGTTCTGGTAAGTATAAGCTTAGGTTTATAATATTTGGAATCCCATATTTTTAAAGTGTATCAACTGTGGAACTAAATTAACATTGCAAAAAGGTATGAGATTGTTAATTTTGTAATGAAATACCTATAACCATAACAAAGATAGATACATTACAGGACTAAGAAAGGTTATTGTGAAGACCTCTACGATCTCTGCTTGCACTGATTGTAACATCATTTCATTTTTGAATAACCGTGTAAACGAGCAGTGTATAATTGATCATGTTTCTGGGTTTTTATTGATGTTCTCTCTTTTATTGGGTTATAAACTTACGATAGCGACGAAGTCGGAAATTTTACAGTCAGACTTTACATACCTCTAGCCGCTTGTAGTCGGCTATTAGATCTTCCCATTCTTTAATGCACTCATTCACATCCATGTTTTAATTACAAATAAATGCACATGAGTACACAAATGCTAATTTATCCAATGAGTTCCTAAAATCAGGAACCTACCGCTCATCCGTCAAACCGCCGCCCGAGCGAGCGCACACAGAATAAATAAAATAGTTAGTGCGGGTTCGTTCCGTATTGAGCGTGCGTGACGCACATGTTCGCCTCAAAGTTGGTCCAATTCGCGCATCAACTGCATCAATGCGATTTATTTATTACCCACATAGCAAAATGCAAATACCGCATCAAACTACACAAACTGCTTCTGCCCATGAGCTGATGCGACTTCATGCGACTCGACTGAAGCAATGTCTATTTGACAGCTGTAATTTGTGTTAAATATTTTTCGAAAGATTTTAGCAATTTTTTATTTACTTAAGTGAGAACAATGTAAATTATGATTACATGCGGCTTAAACTCTCACGTGTGATTGTTGTTGACTATATTGCAACCGTATCACCCATACTGCTATTCGAGCACGTACGCGTCAATTAGATAAATTTGACAGATAGAATCGATAAATTCTAAACAATAACCCTTATTTCAATAAAATAAGAGTTAAGTACATTTTTATTTATCGAATCGATACCAAGTTCGTGCTAGTACCTCTGTTTTGGCATTATCAAGAAGAGTGTCGTTCTTACTGACATAATATAATAATTTAATATGTCAGCTCACGCGAGTTTTATTTAATATTAGAGATAAATGTAGTTTAGGTGTGAAATTGAAGCCAACTTTACGGCCGTGATTGCCGAAGTTATATTATATGCCGTATTCAGAACTAGCTTCATAGAAAAGGTCATTAAGAAATTCGAGTCAAAATTGTTCCGATTTGTTTCTATGCATAATGCGTGTCGATGCTGACAAAACGGACCAAACAAATCGCGTCAACAAACTGATGCACTGTTGATGAAGTAGTTGACTGACCATAGAATAAGAATCACTAGTTCAGTTTGTACACCTGCTGACTCACCTTTATTATGCCATTTCTTTTGCACTCGTTGAATTTGTATCATTTCCTACTGTCAGTACGTAATGAGCGTTTTTCCTTGTGTCAAATTTAGTGTTAAATAAGGTTCCTAGATGGCACTGTCGTATACTTGAGCAACATAATCAAAGACAAAATTTGCACAGATTGCAAACAAACTAAAAACCACTTTGACATTAATTACATTCTATACCAAATGTCGTTGTTCGTCTCAGACCAATTGGTCTGAGTTGTTCGTAGTAATCAATGTCAAAGTGGTTTTTAGTTTGTTTGCAATCTGTGCAAATTTTGTCTTTGATTATGTATGTCGTTGACTACGAATAATATTTATCTATGGTGACATGGACAGCGCCATCTGGAGGAAAGCTATGAACTAAGAAAAAAAACAACGAGAAAAGCGCTCATTACATATGCAGGGCAGGCATCGCCCAACGATCAAACGGCCATAGTTTGTTTTTTTCGAAGTGTCACAGCTGCCGGTTCCGGCACTTGGGACGTGTGCTGGAGCTGGCATTTCTCTATGGCTGCAGAGAAGAAAAACCGGCGAAATGCGAGTCAGACTCGCGCACCTAGGGTTCCGTATTGTGGAAGATAAATTTAATTTGGTTATTTGTTTTCGTGAATTTCTCAACCGCTTTATTTTTCGTGTAATCTTTACGTAAACACATATTACCATGATTTTTTTCATATTTTTCGGTCCACCAGTTTTGGAGATAAGGGGTGGGACAGATTTTTTGCGATTTTTCAAGAACTTATCAAAATAGATGCAATTAAATGTAACCAAACTAAATATTTTTACAATCAGCTTTTTAATAACTACAATTTGATACCCATATTGAATTTTTATTTCTCTTTTTATATTTCTCATGTGTCCTCACCTTTTTTTAAATCGGTATAGTTTTCCTGTAATTGGCCATTTATGACCTATAATCAACATTTATTTCGGTCCACCGGTTTCGGAGATAAAGGGGAGACATTTTCGTGGTTTCAAAGATTTCTCGAAATCAGTGCCAGACGCCAGTAAATATTTTCGTGCCAAAGACTTGCTTTATCTTTAACGGTGCTACAGTTATGAGGCTGTGACATACGTACGGACAACGGAATCTCACCATAAAGGTTCCTTTTAGGTATTATGTAACCCTAAAAAACTATCATAACTTGATCCATGACCGAAAGTGTTCTTAAAAATGTAGATCAAGCCTCAACTTTAGTTTTAATGAACACCTGAGAAATAAAAAAAAGTACAAACAAAAATTTTTTTAAATTATAAAAAAGTAATATATTTAAAATTATAATTTTAGTATCAAATTGTAGGTATTAAAGAGCTGATTGTAAAAATATATAGCTTGGCTATATTTACTTGCATCTATTTCGAGAAATCCTTGAAAGACCACAAAAATATGTATGTCCCCCCTTATCTCCAAAACTGGTGGACCGAAAAATATGAAAAAGAAACATGGTAATATGTGCTTACGTAAAGTTTACAGGAAAAATATAGCGGTTGAGAAATTGACGAAAACAAAATGACAAAGTTAAATTCCTTGTTCCCAAATTTGTCGAATTACGGAACCCTAGGTACGCGAGTCTGACTCGCACTTGACCGGTGCTTTTTATTATAAACTTAGACCTTAGACCACCCACTTAGACGAAGTCGCAGGCCAAAGGTAGTATTTTGTAAAAACACGAAAAGAAAATAAACCGTAAAATAAATTATTATTTAATTGATTTATTTACAGGAAATATTAAACCAATTTCTATTACATTTTGGTAGTGTTTATTTAGACAAAATACAGCAGTTTCAAGTGCAAAACTCTCTCCAGGATTTTTTTGTTGTAATTTTATTTTTCGTTTTTCTTGTTAGGAGAATCCTGCACACAATATTGGATATTATTTAGATTAAGCATATTTTATATCAGTGCTGACATTGTATTCAAGAGGCTTCTAATATCGAAGTGAAACATATACAATAACATGTTTGTAAGCTATACTGAGCGAAAATTGTCGGTGTATTTACGAATGTATACAATAAGTAAATTGTCCGATGATGATATTGTAGCTATTGCGAAGTTTAAACCGCATTGTACATAGTATGCGAATGCTATCACTTGAAAGCATCTAATTTTATGATCATACCTACAATCTACCACTAATTTCTAGAACAAAATACCAGGCAACCAATTTCAACTGCCGTAATAAATAACTAGTTTATCAAACATATTAAGTATATTATAGTACTTTATAGAATATTGAAAACACTGCCTTCATCTATATCAAACTGATTATAATAATTATCATGTATCACACGCTTGCATTTAACATAACAAATCTCAAACAATTTTAAAACAGTTCTATTGCAATTAAAATCAAATTAAGTTACTTTTAAATAACTATAATTATGTAGCGTCAGAAGCCGCCGCTTAAAGAATTCCAAGTTCTTTGAGACAATGTAAACGAACGAAGATATAAATAAATAATTAAAAACTTTTAAATATAACGCTCTAACTTATAGTTATAGTTTTGGGTAGCCAAAACTAAAAATAAGTCCCTATTTATTTACGGACGTTGTTCATACTGGCTCGGCGACCGCTCTGTCGCCCGCCGTCCGACTACGCTACGCATATACTCGGAGAAGCCATTAATGCTGTTGGCTTTTGCAAACAAACACAATGATCGACACACATAGCAGAGGCAAAACACATCGAAAGCTGCAGTATGTACAATGGCGAGATGAGACATTCCAATATCTATTGTGATTCGCATATAAAATGACTAAAGGTTAGGATGATTGTCATGAATAACCATCAATATCAAATTTTCAGTAAAACTAGATCATTAATAACAAATCAAGGTACAAGTTCGTCTAGAGCGGACACGTAAGAAAAATTAACTAATTTATACCAAATAAACTTTATTTCTAAACGCACTTACGAATAAACAATAACTATAAAATAAAACGTAGAATAATGAAATGTTAAAATATAACACAGCTTTTTACTCCTCACTCCTAGGTCCGATCGGGTACATGACGAGTGCTACGCCATTGTCGTTTCTATCGAGTTTCACCGAATTTTCACAAAATCCGGGAAACATCTACTAACTTACATCAGAAACTACCTATGAACAGTTTAACCATAATGGAATGTGTGAATCCAAACTTAGGGTAATCAGGAAATTGCAATTTGAGAAGTTTTAAGTAACTGAGAGAGACATAGCATCGTCAAGTAAACGAGAACATACCACAATGAGCGTAAGGAAGAAACATTTATCAATAAATTATCAAAATGATTTCTCCATCCTATTGGATAACCATAAAAATCGCAACTGATTTCTTCTCATTGTAGATAAAAGTGTGAAAATATAATGATAAGGATTATCATTCGGTGAGTTTAAGTTACTAAAATGGCAACGCTCCTAGCGACACTCCCAAACTTTGACGGTCTGATCGACGCTGCCGGATATAACGTATGGCAAGCTCCTGTGGAAATCTGAAACAAATATAAACATATTGTATCAATTAACTGAAGTTACGTTTCTCAATTAATTATTTATTATGAGCACTAAAGTCAAATGGTAGTGTAGTTGGCGTTGATAAATAATTCGAGACAAAATTCCTGCATTTTGTCATCGCTTAGCTGTACCTGTAAATCGAAAACTGGTGATAATACTTGTCCATGTACACAAATAATATATATAATAATACAAGGTGACTTTTTGATCATCGTCCAAATTCATACTGGTGGCTTGGTAAGTGATCAGTATTATGGATCAATAACAATTTTGATGAAATTCGTAAAATGAAATTTCGACTCCCCATAGTGATTCACTCGGGACTGGAACTGAATTTCTATGGGAAGCCGAAATTTCATTTTACGAATTTCACAAAAATTGTTACTGATCCAAGATACTGATCACTTATCAAGCCTCCAGTATGAATTTGGAAGATGATCAGTTGTGTAATAATATATAAATCATATATTTTACTATGGAGCTGACCCTGGCGGTGAGGACACGAAAAAAGCCAACTTTAAGTTTGGTTCCATAGTAAAAATTGTTCGTATAGACCAGTATTATCATCAGTATTCAGCTTTTCAGCGAGAAAAATCATCATAAAGTATCCCTAAACAACATATGAGGCCCTAACTTTTCCGGACACAAATTGTTTCCAATTAAGTTAATACTTGCGATTATAGTTACTTATTTATATCACACAAACAACTGGTTTCAATTAAAAATAGAAAAGATAGAACAATTTAGCGCTGACCGCCTCATATGTAAGTACAGTTCTCGCAATCTGTAATAAGGTATTTAGGGAGAGGATGCAAAGCGGTCCATTTACCCTGCAGTATTATGATACTTAATTTTTAGCAAACGTTACTTCTAAAATGTATGAGTTCTGTTATACAATGTAACTACACATGAGTATCATGGTACAAGGGTCAGATCACGAGCGGTCAGAGTCCGACGGCCTCTTTTGTGTCGAGAGTCAAAATGGCGGCATTTCCTTTGACGCGGCGGCAGGTGTCAGTCGGAGGAATGACCCGCTTTGCATCGTCTCGCTAAACGTACTATAACGACTACAAATCTGCTTTTCTTGAGATCAGCGGGTCTACCGCGTAATTCTCATTTTCATCAACATCAACTTGAGATTGAAATTTGACGTGCGTGTGACGACGCCCGCCTAACATGCTATCTCTTTTGCACGCGTTGAATTTCGCATGCATTTGCTTGAAGTTGATACAAATGAGAATTACGCGGTAGAGCCCCTGTATAACATGCAAATGGGTGTGTACGACACGCTTCGGCATGCACGCACACAAGCGCACCGTGCACGAAAGAGCTTGAACTATAAGTAAAGTAAGTAAGTAACGCACCGAGGCTGGTGGCGAAGTGCTGGTGCGCGTAAAGCGTCTTGTGGCAGCGAGCGTGCGCCACGTCCCACACGCGCAGCGTCTTGTCGTCGCTCGCGGTGAGCAGGTAGCGGCCGCCCGGGTGCCAGGCGAGCCCACGCACCCAGTTGTCGTGCCCCACTAGCGACACTAGGCACACGCCTGTGCTCACGTCCCAGATCTGAACAAATTAAAGATAACATGTCAAATTATCGTACGTTCAACAGTAAGATCGTTTATTGAACGGTCCGGTACGGCGTCCGGTATTATGATGGACCGAAAAAGCGGCCTATGTCTTTAGATGACCTTCTGTCTCCACGACGTATGGCCTTTTTAAGTTCGGCATGACGGCCTTCGGTAATTGCGCTTGATCGGATGTGCCGCTAGATCGGACCATTGCCAGCGCGTCATTTACCGGCTCCGGTATGCTCACAATACAAACACTAACGGACTTTTCCACGTCCGGCCTAGACCATCCCGTCATTTCACCGGCACACTGCTGCGAGTGACCTTCCTCATTTACCGGCTCCGGTATGCTCACAATACAAACACTAACGGACTTTTCCACGTCCGGCCTAGACCATCCCGTCATTTCACCGGCACACTGCTGCGAGTGACCTTCCTCATTTACCGGCTCCGGTATGCTCACAATACAAACACTAACGGACTTTTCCACGTCCGGCCTAGACCATCCCGTCATTTCACCGGCACACTGCTGCGAGTGACCTTCCTCATTTACCGGCTCCGGTATGCTCACAATACAAACACTAACGGACTTTTCCACGTCCGGCCTAGACCATCCCGTCATTTCACCGGCACACTGCTGCGAGTGACCTTCCTCATTTACAACAATGGTCCTAAAATGAGCTTTGCCCAATCATGGGATATAGATTAGGACCGACACCGGACTAATGGACATATGGCTTCCGGCGATAATTCGATATCGGAGCGAGACTGCGGACAAACGCTCTTAGATATTTATAGTTATGCCGTTTGCTACACTCATTCCGTAGGGCTGTTGAATGTCGCTTAGTCCCCTCACCTTGACGGACTTGTCCCTGGAGCCGCTGGCGAGGAAGGGCCCGGGGTGCTGCGCGCGGCGGTTGTCGCCGGCCGCCTCGTTGATCGCCGGCGCGGCGCTCTCCGGCGCCCACGACACGCACTCCACCACGTGCTCGTGCTCGCGCAGCTCCATCTGGAGATAACAATCACCACATTTTGTTATTTTTACCAAACAGCACTCTCGACCTGTTTGCGCACCTATCTGCTGCAGTGTTATATATGGCCAGTATTTCCAAAAGGATGACAATTAAGGAAGCTCTCAGAAAACGAATAGAAGCATTCGAAATGTGGGCCTAATAGATGCATGCTAGCCATTAGCTGGATGCAAAAAGACAAGTGGATCAAAAACGCCACTTACTGCAAACCGTCAAAAAGAAAAAGTTATGATTATATAACTCATTATGATGGGCAAAGTAGCTGGCAAAAGGAGTGTTGGTCGTATAAAAAGTTATGGCTTCGAAACATCCTAGAATGGATGGGTATCGCGAGTGTATTTTTCGCCTCGCGAGTGTTAAAGAACAATATACAGAGATGACTGCCAACCTCCAGTGCTACACCAAATTAATTATAATATCAAAACATATGCTGTGATTGGCCCAATTTATTGTTACACCGCTTAGATGACTAATCAGCGACTAATATTTCTGCTTTTGGTTTGGGCTAGGCAAAGAATATTTCTGCCATGGAGCCTACAATTAAGGGATAAGTTAGAACAAGAAGCTTTAGAATAATGTTTACCTTATTTAACAAGCTATGTATTTATTCATCATGTTATCTACCAGTTTAAACCAGTTTTCAGTAGGTACCTTGCACTCGTTGGTCTCAGCGTTCCAGATGCGCACAGTCTGGTCGTTGGAGCAGGAAGCGAGGAGAGAGCCGTCAGCCGACACGCGCACCATACGGACCCACTCGCGGTGACCCTTGTATGTCTTGACACAGTATCTGTGGACAGAAACACAATGTTGGCGTGAAGTTATCCAAACCAGGAGTATAATTTTTCTTAAAAATCCCTTGGGACATTCTTAAAATCCCTTTTTAGCGGATGTTTACGTGATAAAAGAATATATAAGCCAATTTCAATGTTCCTTGCCGTTCATAGAATCTATGACATAGATTAGTCAGTCAGCTAGGACCGAATTTACCCACTGTCATTTGTCATGTACAAGTAAAACTAGAACCGTAGAAAATATTGTAACAAACGCACCCAGTGGCGACCTCCCAAGCCTTGATGGTCTTGTCTCGGCTGGCGGAGTAGACGATGTCCCCGGACGGAGAGAAGGCCACGCTGGACACGTTGTGGTCGTGGCCGTGCATCGTCTTCATACACTCGAACGTCTGGTTGAAGTCCCACAGCTTTATTGACATGTCCGCGCTGCATGATACTGGAACATGGAAAATGGATTCTAAATTAATCAAATAAAAACACATCGTCATGACATGAATTCCCGAGGGGTTGGCAGAGGTGTTACCGAGTATGGACTGTGAAGTGCAAGTCACAGTCCATACCCTGTACACCCGCGTTTTACGGACGATTACAACCACGTTTGACCGATGATTATTTAGTCCCAGCGTGATGGGTGGTGAGCCCTATCGCCGTGCCTTTCAAAGGACGTAGAGCGAACATAAAGGCCCTATCGGTTTGAACCGGCGCGGCGACCTCCAAATAGTCGGTCGTTTGAAACACTAGATTAAGGAGGCGGTACAAATTAAATTAGTCAAAACCGTTTCACTCCAGAATAGCTGGGCCGATTGGACTGTTTGGCATGTAATTGCAAAATAGTACCAAGGCAAAAAATATAGAAAAACTTAAATGATGGATGGATTTCATGAAAAAACAGATGTTTCATACATTTTGGTCGAGTATGTGGGTAGTTCTTTTTTTTTTAATGACCAATCTGAAATAAGGAGAGTTTTGTACTTTATAAAAGGTTTTGATTATTTTATTTATAATATATACCATGAGATTGGCTTAAATGAAAACTAGATAATGGTAGATTTACATGAAATTATCAGCAATAATCTGCAACAATCGGAATAAAGTAAATATTCGTTTCTCTTCCCTATTTAATCGGAAAAGCTTTGTCCCTGTTGCACCTGCGTCACGATTATTAATTTACATGGTGTATATTCGTGCAACATCTAATATTACTTAGTTAGTGTCATTTAAGCCAGGAACAAGAACGTTTAAAAAACACTGTTGTTTATTTGCATTAACTAAGAAGAATACAAAATTCTGATTAAGGGCTCCTGCGTCACGGCTTTTGCAAAGTATAAATAGAAATATATCAGAAACAAAAATTTTACGGCATTAATAAAAATATGTTACGATTTCAGAAAGAAATTTCGTGAAAGTTGTAATTTTTCACAATATACAAATAATTTAAATATAATTTCAAATCACATTTTATACGGGTTGAGGACAAATTCTTATCTTTTCTATGGAACAACAGATTTTTCAATTTGTTCGTATGGACGAGTACTATTAGCAACACAAGACGACAGAGCGCGCCTACCGGACGAGCGTGGCAACAATTTGAGTGATCAACGGCTGCGCGCGCACGGTGGATATAAGACATGACCAGCGGGCCTATTGTGTATCTCTAGTTGCCTTCTGGACTGGGTGTCTATCATCAAAAACATAGATATACTATCGAATTCCGATGTCCTAAGGATATTTTCGCACTTGAAGTGACGACACAGATTGTTAATAGTTCAATACCCACTAAAGGCAATTTTGAAATTTCAGTTTTTAGCTATGTTTTTGATGATAGGCACCTCGTGCAGTTGGCAACTAAAGATACAGAATAGGGGGGCTGAGCGGCGCGCCACATTATGTTTTGCAATTTTGTACTGAAATTATTAAATCACGGTTTACTTTTATTTTGTGTCTTTTGATCAAAGACCTGCACACCATCAGCCGCCTGTAGTTATCACAATCGCCAGTTTCCGGCTTCCGCAACTTCATCTTAACACCCTGCATATATCACATGGCGGTTACCTAACATCTTCCCATGGTGGTCGAAGGCGATGTCCTGCACAGAGTCCGTGTGCCCCTTCAGCGTGCGCTCGTACTCGCCGCTCTCGAAGTCCCACACCTTGATCGTCGCGTCTTCACTCGACGACACCATCAAACTGAACACCGGGTGGAATATTACCTGGAACGATAGACGTGGGTCAAATCTCCATACAAACGCTGTCACAAAATTGTGACATGTCTATGGAATGTTGTTGTAATATTTTAGGTTGAGTCCATTATCATTATCTAGATATAAGTCGAACTAAA
Organism: Ypsolopha sequella; assembly: GCA_934047225.1. Classification (NCBI taxonomy): domain Eukaryota; kingdom Metazoa; phylum Arthropoda; class Insecta; order Lepidoptera; family Ypsolophidae; genus Ypsolopha; species Ypsolopha sequella. The sequence goes on from OW203996.1 coordinate 21,303,129, forward strand.
AATCGTGAAATTTGAGTAATATCTGAACAACGAACCCCAAAAATACGTAAACGGTTTTTTAGCAAAAGTGTAGCCGAATGTGCTTTTATTGTTTTAGATAAAATCAAAAAATGAATACGAGTCAAACATCGAAAATGTTGAAAACGTCCGTCTTGTCAAAATATGTTTCTCCTAAAACGAGTTTTCAATTTTGCGCCTGCGACGAAATCGGCACGATTGTATTGTCCTCGCAAGTTTCATGGAGCGTGCACCTTATAGCGAAATGAAACAGGATGACAGTTGGCCACGCCCACAACGTGTTGTAGTTAAACATCAGTATATTTTTATAGTAACTGATTATTATTGACATTTAACTGATTATGATAATTAGTTATAGTAAAGCACAAAACTTTTGTTACTTTGAATTTTTTAACAAGTAAAAAAAAATAATTGTCTTCGAGGCACAAAGTTGGATCCCGAGAGCAGCGAAGGATTCTAGAATAGAATCCTGAGCGGAGCATGGGATACAATAACAGAGATGGAGTTTTTTTTTCACTGGTTATGTACTCTACTTTTTACCATTGACTACGAGAAAATAAACAATAGTATAATAATAACAATTAGAATCACATTTTATTATGCTTACAAGTGATCGGTAAATAAGAGAACAAAACATTAATGTTTATGTATGTATATTATATATCATACCTAACATTGCTCTAATAAGGCGGTAATAAAAACTAGTGGTTGTGTTTTTGTTAGACTGTTGGATCAAAGTAACAAAAGAAACAAGAAACAAAAAACAAAGAAGAAAATAACAAGGGTATTTGAGTTATTCTAAGAGGAAAGAAACAAGAAATGACAAATATAATATAGATGAAGAAATAAAGAAAGTCAGACTTGACCGTTTGTGCATTTGAACCGAGAAAAAAAAACAACTTGAGACTTGGCTGCATGGTCACAGATAGCAAGACCTTTCCCAGAAAGTATACGAACAAATTAATTTTTTTTTTACTCGTTGAGTAAAAGAGCGTTTTATTCACTGTTATTGGTGAACCAATAGCTCCTTTTCGAGTAGCAATGTTAAAACAATAACGTTACTACTGTTTTTTGCTTTCTAAACGCAATTGATTTTCATAAAAATCTTCATGTACATAGGAGACGGGCTCATTGTGGGCGTGACCAAATGTAATGAAATGAAAATTTCATTTCGCTGTAACGTGCAAGCTCGATGAAGCTAGTGAAGGCATTGACGACACAGTGTCTTCGATGATTAAAGGCAATAACAATCGCACCGATTTCGTCGCGGGCACAAAATTGGATACGAGTGTCAGGAAAAACAAAATTTAGGAAATACTATTTTCAAACACATTAAATTACATGGTTTTAACAACTTTATGCTATATCTTGTCGCCAACTTAGGGTAAATTAGCCCTATTTATTTCTATCACTTATAATTATATGACTTACAGCAGAAATTTCCGTGATAATTTACATTTGACTTATTTTTAAAGGACTTATTGCTGTTTACACGTGTACAGATTTCTGCTGAATGCTCGGTGCTGAACTATTGTACTGAACTAATTCCTGATGATATCCTCGTAAAAGGCAAAACGTCTACTTCGATTAACTATATTGAAGCCAAAACATTTTTTTATGACTTATTCGAAAATAATCTACGTCAAAACTTTTATTTTTTTTCATTTTTTTTTTTACACAAGTTACAGTACACAATATTCGCCAAACTACACGAATCGGTGTCAAGGGTTAAAGTTAGGGCTGCATAGAATTGTATAGTGATAGAAACCCATACCCGGCAAGGGTCGTTTTTTTTTAGGGTGGACGCAATCGCAGGCAAAATCTAGTCCAAAACCATAACATAAAATATTATGTTCTAACTAACATAACAACATTTAATTTGCATAAGAAAGTTACCTAGAGTTCAGTGCGGAGAAATAGCACGGAAAAGGTACAATGAGAAATGTTGTCGCCCGGCGACATTGTTGCAGAGATATTGGAAAGTCTCGCATAATCATGATTATTGTTTCAGTTCATTATTGATTCTCAACAATTCATCACGCTTTTTAAAATAATTTTGCTTACCCAATTTAACATACCGTCACGACATGAATCCCCGAGGGGGTGTGACAGGTGTTCCAGAGTGTGAACTGTGAAATGCCAGTCACTGTCCGCACTTGGTACACTCGCTTTTCACCGACGATTATTACGTCCCAAACGTGCCTTTCGAAGCACGCATACCGAACACAAGTTATTGTGAACCGTAGAGATTGAATACACATGATCCAGGTTAGCAGGCGAGCGCACTAACACTCGGCTACAGAGGCAGTCAACAAAGCTTTACATATAACTTTGCCCCAGGCGAAATTCAACCTGCCTCTAAATGCTTCCTAAACAGAAACCATACATTTTAAAGCGATTATAGCTGTCGGTAGTAGATACGGTTGAATGACATTGCAATAAATTGTAAAGCAACATTCAGTTCTAGATTGACTTACTGAAGTTGCATTTACTCTCTGCCAACGTAATGATTGAACAATTATTTTCTGGAAAGCAAGCAACCGTTTATATGGTTATATCTATACAGGCTAGATTTTAGTTGCTGAACAGCCGAAAAACTACAGATAATTTTACACTTTATCTACACGAACAACTTTTACTATGGAGCCGTTCCGCTGTTCTTTTTATATAAAAAGGTACATTACCGACCAAAATTTACCGAAAATTTTACTTACTTTCGCCGTTTCAGGTTTGACTCCATAGTAAAAGTTGTTCGTATAAACGAGTACTAGGGTACGCATCGCTGCGTGGATCCCATTTCTCCCGATCCCGAGGGAATATTCCAAAATCCCTTTTTAGCTATCTACGTCATACAAGGAACCGACAGTCAAAATTGCGTTCATAGATCAGTCAGTCGGTAAGTTAGTTTGTCAGTCACTCAGTCAGGATATTCTGATTATGACTTTAAATGACTAGCTAGAGTTAATTTAAGATTTTTACTATTGTTATTAAAATAGTCGCTAGTTTTCCAAAATAAGTAATAAATAAATAAAAATATAAATTATCACTATCCATCGGCATATTTAGTCCACCGCTGGACATAGGTCTTTCCAAGATTTCGCAGGCGGGTTGGTGAGCGCGGTGCCGAAACCCTCGCACCAGTGACGCCGCTGCTGGTAACCAGTCTGTTTTTTACAAGGGCCGGCGATTAGGGATGGATACACCGCCATCGATATACAATAGAGTATATAGTACCTTAGTAATGGTGGCGCGATGGCCAGTAAGCGTGAACTTTTCAGGAGGACGTGGAATCCACTCGGCCGGGGTGCGCTTAGCGCGTGTCGGCGCTCCTTCGATGAACTCCTTCTGAGCCTCAGACAGCTTCGACTCCAGTTCCATCACCTGCGAAAAAAAAAAACTCTCGTAAGCATAAAGTGCTTCCTTTTGGAAAAGTGTTCCCTTTGTCGTCAGGTAGGGATTCAGGGGAGGGTAACAGAAGTGATTCCCAGGGTTCTAAATAACCGGGGCCTGCAGAAGTTTTGATATTTTACACAAAGTCTGTTTATGGTAACAGATCATTGCATGTAAGATTTGTTCAAATCATGTAGAACTATCAATGCTAGAAAATAGAAGTTGTTGTCTTTGTTTTTTCATCGTATAACTACTCATCCAAACGAACTTGTTATCGACTCGATATCGATTCGATAAACAAAGAGAAGACTTCCTTACAATAAGGGTTATCGTTGGGATTTCATTGATTTTGCCTGTTAAAACTCAAACAACGCTTCCGTACTTGTACTAAAATTTAGTTTTTTTTTATACAATCTCACGTCATTTTTCTCTTTTTAGGGTTCCGTACCCGAAGGGTGTTAAACGGGACTCTATTACTAAGCCTCCGCTGTCTGTCTGTCCGTCTGACAGTATCCCAAAAGCCCTCGACGGGATAATAAAATTAAAGAAAAATTTAAAAGACCTCAAAAACGTAGTATTTTTTAACGGTCTCATGTGGGGACATGAGAACGTTAAAAATGCTCCTTATCTCCGAAACAACAAGACCGAAAAATATGAAAAAGACCATGGTTATAGGTGATTACGTAAAGATTGCGGGAAAAATATAGCGGTTAAGATATTAGGGTTCCGTACTCAGTGGCAGTCGCGAATTGTTTGTCAGGCGCTACCATTTTTGCGTTTGGTTTGTGTCGCCTTAATTTTACTATGACATCTATTGTTGTAATTTACCATGTTTTTAGGGTTTCGTACACGTATTGTGTGGTGGTAAGGAACCCTTTGTGCGCGAGCCCGACTCGCATTTGCCTAAATTATGATATTGAAACGGACTTATTGTAATTTAAGAAGTAGTTTTTGAGAGTGAAATTTCAAATATAGGGAGGGGATGGCTCTAGTAAGTTATTGCCCAGGGTCCCGTTTACACCCTGTTTACGGCTCTGTTTGTCGTTGCAAAGTATAGGTGAGACGTGACGAAAACTTTTTGTAGAGAAAAAGTATCTCACGAGAAACAGAAATGTGTCATTGTTGCAAACACAAACAAATATAACAAAAAACACAGATCTATGTACCCTTTGTATGCTGTTCATTTTCATTGTGATTACTTTCATATTCGACATCTCTAATTTATTCTACATCTAGCAACAATTTCGATATAAAAGTTGGTATGACGTGTGTGTACCTATACGTACAATAAAAGATATTATAGTAGTTTATGCTACAAGGGCGAAAAGGAATAAACTGCTAGGACAATAAAACAAATATAATCTTGTGTACTTTAAATTATGATTGGCTCAAAAAGACTGTATCCAGAGCCGTTAAACAGTGGAAAAAAAGTATTATTAAAAACATTTATGGTACACAGGAAAGGCTGCAGGTTAGCTAACTTCTCGTAAATAAATACAAAAAAAAGAATTAATAAAGCCCTAGGGCAAAATAATCGACTTTCTGTTCGGTTTTGATGCATAAAAAGTGGGCCTTTACGAGCACTTACATTGAAAAAATAATAATCTCAAACAGCTGCGTGTTAGTAGAGCAAGGTTCATGAGCATCCCAAATATTCTACTGTTCCGCGTATTTGTGTGAACGCGCGTATTTTGGGAAGCTCCAACTATAAGCCAGTTTAGATGCCATGCATATCTGCAGCTCATGCCGGATGAGGTTTTCGGAGATGCGGTATTTATAGTTGGCATCACTTTGAGTTTGTTATTAAACTTAGCATGTTAGCTGTTTCCCTATACTAAGTGTTTTGGTTTGCAGATTGATTCAGATGGATGCGAGCTACGATCTAGATCAGGGGTCTTCAACCTTTTTTAGCTGGAGGGCCAATAATCTGTTCCAGGTCTGTCAAAGGGCCGCACATTGCCGCACGTAAACATACCACCTCAACAATAATTTAAAACCAAACAAGTGAATCAAAAATGTCTTATAGAATAGATGAAAATTTCCTTAGCCTCTGAGGGCCGCAAAAAATGTCCCGGCGGGCCGCATGCGTTGTATGTTTGAGTATTTCTTTCAAAATAACGAAAGGAAATAAAAAATTATAAAAATCTGGGAAGGCTACTTTCATATCTTCACTCTGAAAATACGTAACGTAGTTCATCTTCTTAACTAATTCCAATTACACAAATTTTACTTGATGAAAATACTTTGATTTATTTATTATAAATTGTCCAAACGCGAAAGCATATTTGACAACCCTAAAAGCATATAAAAATTGAAGAAATCAACACAGAACCAGCTTATGAAGTCTATTTCATTTTTTTTTTTACAAATTATTTATTTCTTGAAAACTTACACTAAAACATGCTTTAAAATTAAATCCTTAATCTATACATAAAAAGAAAACAGTTATAATAAATTATTAAAAACAGATTATTTTGTGTCTACGTTTTCCAGTGGACCCCAAACTAAGTCGGGCTTGTCACGTGGGATCCAGAAATATGATTACCAGACCTCGTACGAGTTTTGACAGGGTTATACAATGCAAAAGTTTTGTGACAGTAAAATATTTTTGTGGGTACATACAGTGAATAATAAGTTTCAAGAATAAGTTTAAAGCAACAGCGGTCCGGTCGCATCGATCACTACATCCGAGATCTGTATAGATAGGAAAGCGTCATGGATGACCTAGAAACTTGAGCGGACCGCGCTGTACATAGATCGATCGCAGGTCCGCCGCCGAGCGAGGCTATACTTTAGCGTGGAGAAAGACCTGCGGAACTGATGTGCAATGTCGTTTTATATGACCTCCGTGGTGTAGTGCACGTGTTTTGTAAGAAACGAAACTCCGAACGAGTGAATAGTCCCAGCGTGACGGGTGGTGAGCTCTATCGCCGTACTTTCGGGCACAAATATGGGACTTCGTTCAGACTCCTCCCTAGTTCGAGTTCGCCCGCTTTTTTATATGCCTATCAGCTGCAAGGGTACAGTTTGTCGGAAAAGTGCTACGATGTAGAAAATAAATACTTATCACGTATTAATTTTACTATGGCAGTCTTGATCTTTTTCTATTTATATTTAATTTTAACAAAATTACCTACTTAAAACGACGGTGATTTTAACGAGGTTAAATAAACGAATGCTTCTTTTAAACGAGCGTTTAATATATATATTAACGTTGATTATATTTTAAAGATGTTCAAAAAACACAAATAGTACCTACCTGCCTAACTATTAATTTTATACCGCGTATAGTGACTGAATAAAAATCATACTAGCACGTTTCTTACCACCAGTACCTTTGCGCCGTCTAGCTATACATGTTGGTAGATATATACGGACCGGCGGCATGGACGAATAATATTTGTCTATGCGGACCGGGCAAGTTCGAACTAGGGATAGGTATGAACGAAGCCAAATATGGACTAATAGTTTAACGAGTCTACGAAGCACGTAGACCGAAAACAATAGTGCTCCTATGGGATTTGTACCCGAGACTTCTGACTTAGTGGTCGAGACGATCGGACCACTAGACCACAGATTTAGTGTCGCCAAATTAGCAGCTCGATGTTTGCCGGTACGAATATCGGTAGAAACGACATAGAAATAACGTTCATATTGGCTGTTATATCGTCGTCGAAATAGGAGTAAATAATACTTTTCACATGGACGTGGTTGTTCGATTGGATAATCCTATGTTATGTTTATAGCTATCAAGTTTATCTATTACCAAAGCGTAAATGAATTAAATCGACCAAGCTAATTAAGAGCTGTAGGGAATTCAAGCAAATAAACACCATCTGGTTAAACATTTTTTCATACAGAAGATTTGGTGGTAGGAAAAAGAAAAATGTTGCATACGTTGAGTTAGAGTTAATAACTCATATACAGTTTTTTCAATATTTTGGTTCGGCCAAATATAGTTTTTAGTAGGCTTTAGAAAGTACCCATTTGGCGATAACAAGCTTCATTAATAAAAAGGGGCTGGTCCAGTGGCTGTTGGTAGCGTCAGCATGAGATTACCCTTGATTGGCTGCACGTGTGCCTAGTGGTAGTAAGAAGCACAGAACCTTGACTGTCCATATTTGGCAAATCGAAAAGGTTTTACGAAGAGTCTTTAGTTTTATAAGCTAAAGGAGTTTTAACACGCTCAGGGCCAAGGCCATTTTAGGCAATTTTTGCTAAATAATGTGACAGGCCACAATAGAAGAATTTATTTATATATGAAAACAGAATGCATTTTTAGGTCTGATAGTTTTGACAGATGTAAAAAAAATTTTAGGGTACCTACCCTAAGATTCGCAGCGCAAGAATAGGGGTGAATGTGTCCTTAATTTATTGAAGCTGATGTAAAAAACGAAAACAAAATCACGTCCGAACGCATTAGCAATTTGCGAGGGTTTATTTACTTCTTAAATAAATATTTCTTAATTTACTTATTTCTTAATTTACTTCTGCCCATGTTAGCGCCGGCAACTTTCAAAACGATGAGCCAGAGAATGTGGGAACTAATTTGCTTCAAAATGTTGCTACAAGACTCAACAAAAGGGTTACATGTCTGTCATGTGTTTCCAATAGAAGAAAACGATTCACATGTCTGCCTGGTTAATGTCTGCTTACGTAAGTACAGCAATGTTGGGCATGTTTAGCATGTCATGGAAACAAACTGGTGGTTGTAATTAATCTCTTTTTTGTTGAAAAGTCTTTAGTTAGAGTAAACAGGTCATAGTTTGCATGCCTCATCATCTCTGTCGTAAAAGACAATGAAATGAGTTATATATTTTTGCACGTCCGATTTCAGTGTACATAAAGAACGCGAGTAAATATTTTGCATTACTTTTCAGATCATTCAATCTGAATCCAGCGTTATGTTAAAACATAGTGCTACGTTTGGGCTCTTAAGGCGCTACGGACAAAAATCGACACTTATATAACTTGTATATCTACTTCAATAAATAATGTATTATTTTTGGAATCTTTTTCTAGGTATCTGTTAAACAGAAACGCGATTGAAGAAATTCGGCTCGATAGAAATATTTATTGAAATGAGGTCTTTTTCGACACCAATTCTCGTGGTTTGACAATTAGGAATGACATATGGACTGCAATTATATTTTATTAGATGGGTTTAAACGGTATCCAGGACCTGCCCCTCTGTTCTGTGTCTTTAATTGCCAACTGGACTAGGTGCCTATCATCAAAAACATAGCTAAAAACGGAACTTTAAAAAATTGCCATTAGTGGGTATTGAACTATTTACAAACTGTGTCGTCACTTCAAGTGCGAACATATCCTTAGACAAATGGAATTCGATAGTATATCTATGTTTTTGATGATAGACACCCAGTTCAGATGGCAACTAAAGATACATAATAGGCCCTCTGGTTAAACGAAATTTTGATAGCAACTTTAGTACATTTTATATTAATAAAAAACCGACTTTTTGCTCCATTTCCACAAATCCGTCCCTCTCGCACTGAGGGTTTTTTCGCATATGGAGTAACAGGGACGCTAAAACTTTTACATATCGCCTTAAAACGTTGATGATACCGTGTTTTTCAGTGATTCGGTGCTCATTGCTACATACTACATAATGATATCCGGTTTTAAACGTGTTAAGTGTGGGCCGTAATGAGCGCTCCGAATCAATAAGAGATATCTACAGTTATGTTTGTACCGTAAGACTGACTGTGAACACAACCTTCACTTTCGTCGGGGCTCATGTGACGGTCTCATTATGGGCTATCAGTTGCAACATCTTCCAAGTCTTGTTTGATCAGAAACTTGACAATTCACGACGGGTTCAAGCGAAACGAATGGTAAATTGAGGCGCTGAGCGCAAAAGTAGTAACCCACATTCAAATTTTTGCTGAAGTGGTATAAGTCAGTTTTATCTTTTTGAGATTCTTTTATACAAATGTATATCAAGAACCTTAAAAGGATAAATGCGGGTTACACCACTATTGCGCTCAGCGCCACAATTGGAGCAATGAAGTTTTACATTAACTACTTATATTAATAATAATTATAATAAAATTCTATATTGCACAAGTTAAATTTTTGTACACAGGCGAGCTTAATACTATTTAGTATTTTCTACCAGCTAACCTTTGGCAATGGGGAAGTTGTTGGGGTAGCGCCATGATTTTAAAATGTTTACAATTGTATGATTAGATATATATATTATACTTAAATACTCAGTAATACTACATGCTAATGAACAAAATAAATTAATAATTGATAAGTTCAAGTACTTATACTACTTAAAAGTATATTACTGCATCTTATCGCGCCAAAATTTATTATGCTTCTCAAAAAGGACTGTCAGTAAAGTTATACGTGTGGTGCGAGCACATTCTTAAGGATGGACATGAACAGCGCCAGACTTTCGAGGGTTCTTTAGAAGAAATTAGGTGTCTCCTTGTATTGAAAAAAAAAATACATTAGGTTTCTTGGTTTTTTATTAACCGAACGAACTATTAAAAATGTATTAAGATGTATACTTATGTCTAAAAAAAATACATTTCCAACCTTTTTTTTGTTTAGTTTTCAAACGTTCCTTAGAACAACGCGGTTAAGGGATCGACTTGATTTTTTTTTCTTAAAATAGTTAATAGAAGTATAAACTGAATCTACTAAAATTCAATATTTTTCTGCCTACAAAATATAGTAGTAGCTAAAAACCGTCCAATTTGTTGTTTCGCTGCGTGATTATTAGTATTACTCGTCCAAGAAAAAGGGGCCAATGAGCCAACATGTAATCGCCTCTATTAAAAGCTAATAAAGTCTTTGCCATTGGACTAATAGTGCTGGATGGGTAATAAAAAAAGTTGCTAGGGTATGCCGTACTCTTAATTAAGACGCATAGTAGATTTTAGCGCGCTATGACGCAGGTGTAGCTAGGGTTGCCAACTTTTTTTAGAAGAAATAAAGTATATCTGATTTCAAGGAAGGTAAATAAAAAGTACGGTTCTTTAGAAAAAAGTATTCTTTATTCAAGGGAGTTCAAAGATTTTTTGAAATTTTTTGTCACGGTAGGCTGCGGGCGGTAGAAACTAGGAAGGCCAGCCAGACTACATACTAACATCCTCAAATCCTTTTGTGAAACTGTATTTTTTGTGCTTTTTGCATAAACACAAACGCACAACATAAAAAAATATCATCCACAATGAAGGAAATCATTTCAGTTTACGTCTAATTTTATGTAAAGATTGAAATAAAGTATTTTCACGTACTATATTGGTATTCAAAAGTATAAAGTACAGGGACCCAAAATAACGTAAGATACTTTATTTTAAAGTACGGTTGGCAACCCTAGGTGTAGCCCAAGCATTAGTTACAATTTTTGTGGCAACACGTAACTGCATGAGCATGAAGAGCATAAAAAAGTTTACACTACATTATGGGCTATCAGTTGCAACATCTTCGAAAGCTTGTTTGATTAGACTTGACAATTCACGACGGGTTCGGGCGAAACGAATGCTAATTTTGGAGTTGGTTAAAATTACAGTAGGTAATAATCTGTGGATCTTTGATTCTTAATTTATTACTCGTGGTCGTTCCGTGACATTGACGAATAAATAATTTGAGCATTGCCCTCTGAATGTACAATTAAGATGATGGTCAAACCAGCCGTGTCGAAACCACTACCTACACCAATGATGAGTTTGATCAGGTACTTCCCAATATATATTATGGTAATAGTCTCAGCTCCCTACTCCTAGTAGTTTTTCAATGTGAAATATCTCATGCACCGTAGGAGTTAAAAGCGCATTTCCCACTAACAACAACTATCAGATTCCTCCTTCGTGTAAAAAAATATACTTTAGTTTTCGAGTTACTCAGGGGTGACAGTCTCCACGAGTGATCAGCATGGTGATCTGATCAGTCTTGTGAAGTAAATAATAATATATAATAATAATAATTGTCATTGGCCTTATTCCTAAACGACCCTGACACCAAAGTGACAACTTTTATACAGTAAGACCGGGACTGGAATGTTAGAAGGGTGCAAGAATTCTTTCGAGAAGATGAGTCCAGTCGAAAGAGGTCTGTTACAAATATAGCTAACCTTCTTCTGCAGCCTGATGACGGAGGTCCACTTCTTCTCGAGCAGGCCGCCGTACTTGCGGTCCATCTCGCCGGTCATGTCGGCTTCCTTCTTGAACGCTTCCAGCGCGTCTGTGTAGCCATTGCTGCCCAGGTAGTCGGCGATCGCTTTATTCCTGAAACAATGGACGGGGAAAAGTTAGTTACACTTTATAACTACATAAATTTTAATTATTATTAGAGTGTATTACAAACTAGAAATTAATCAGAAACAAATTTAAAATCACAATTTTTTTCTGGTTGGTTTCTAGTTTGTTAATAAAGCGATGGATTTCGCAATAAAAACTAATAATCTTACATACATTTTCTTTATCACTTAAGTGCATATAAAGTCAGATTGAGCATCTCATTTAGCATCAATTAGAACTGCGGGTCTACCGCGTAATTCTGATTTTCATCAACATCAACTTGAGATTGAAATTTGACGTGCGTGCAAAAGAGATGGCAAGTTAGGCGGGCGTCGTCGCACGCACGTCAAATTTCAATCTCAAGTTGATGTTTATGAAAATCAGAATTACGTGGTAGACCCGCTGATCTTTATGACGTTTCCTTTTGGATTAAAATAGCGCGCTCTGAGCCGTAGCTTCTAGACAAAATTATGAAATTATTCTAAGATACACTTATTTTTAATACAAATTTCAAGGTTAAACGATTTGAGGCAGGTCCTTAAACCCCTTAAATTTGGGGGTAACTTCGTATTTATTTTCTATCGAGTGAACTTCAACCTAATGCGTTTTTTCCAAGACATGTTTTATCAAAAGTATAGTCAATGATATTTTTATTAAACCGATTAACCAAGTTACGCAATGTGAAATGGTATTTTGAAGTTGTGCAGTTGACCTTATTAAACAATAGATGACAGTCCAGATCATGGCTTTGATACTGATTAAACTTGAAGAAGACTCGGAGAAGTTTGTGATGACAAGTAGGGATTATTATTTATTTTATTTTTTCACGCAAAATTGTATTACCTGAAGTGGATTCAAGAGAATGTAATATCCAAAAACACTTATAAAGAAACATTCTTTTTTATCTGATTTTGCTTCATATAAAAAACCTTTCATGTTCATTTAAAAACAAATGTAAAGAACTCGCTCTAGTTAAATTTTACGCAAAAAGACCGGACCGACACCAATAATCTCAATTATAATTAAATTTTAAAACCACACGCAGTTTATGACGTAACAGCATCCGTTGCAGCAAAAAAGAGCATCTGAAACGAGTGAGTAACACAGGATGTCCTGAGGATCAAGTGGGAGGAAATGTTGCACTCCATTTTGCGTGATTTAACAAGAAAAGTTTGACACGTGTTTCAATAGCTTCGAAGCATAATCTAGTTTCATGCTTGCAAGGGACAAAGTGAGGTATGCGATAGGAATCATATCCTGTTCTTATCTCGACTCTGGGGTACTAGCATGAACTTGGTATCGACTCGACATCGATTCGATAAATAAAAATGTAACTCTTATTTCATTGCAATAAGGGTTATCGTTTAGAATTTATCGATTCTATCTGCCAAATTTATCCAATTGACGCGTACGTGCTCGCATAGCTGGTTTGATTATCACGAGTATCAGTATTACTGGTGTATAACACTCACGCTCGTCTCTCAGAAAGGTAGTCAGAGATTCAAGAATTGTCTGTTCACAAATAATCAATCGTCACGACATGGATGCCCGAGGGTTGTCAGATCTGTTCCCGAGTGTGAACTGTGAAACCCAAATCGCAGTCCACACTCGGTCCGCGTTTCACCGACGATTATTACGTTCCAACATGATGGGTGGTGAGCCCTACCGCCGTACTTCGGGCACAAATACACGCTTTTTAGGGCATGCAGGTTTCCTCACGATGTTTTCCTTCACCGTTCAGCAAGTGGTAAGTATTAGCAAATACAAATACTAACACATAAATTACGCACATCTTATTGGTGCATGCCCGACCGCCGGGGATCGAACCTGGGTCTCAAAATTGAGAGGCCAGCGTTCTACCGCCTGAGCTACCGCCACTTACAAATAATGTAACATGAATCTTAGCGAATGCATCCGAACGAAACATGGCCCAGTAATCCAAAAAAGATTCGATCGATCATTTATCGTTCGAATTACGTCCATCTCGATGGTATACGACCGAACGATAATCGATCGATTTTTTTCACTTTAGAGTAGCCCCCCAGTTCATAAACGCACAAGCTTAGTTACAAAAAAACATCAAGAAACTAGTTTCGTTGTACCGGGAGACAAATGAGCAACGAGTTCTCGACTTGTTTCTCCCGATGCGGAGCAGGAATGTATCAACGTTGAATATTGGCGGGATATTGACAATTACAATTCAGAACGGCAAGCAAGGTTAACAAGAGCTCGAATTTACAGGAAGTAGACATTATTCTCTTTTAGGGAAAATACGACGTCCACCTCGTACAGCTTGGCAAAAAAGATTTAGATGCGGTTACAGGTGGAAATAAATATGTGGATCGTAGGACGCAGTTAGTGTGTGGTCATGGCGCCCTCATTTTTTGCAAACTCCTTTTTGCTAAGCTGTACGTCGTACACATTGAACAGCTTTCGCCAAAGTGCATCGTCTCTTCTAAAAAATCAGCTAATGGGGCGATTTTTTACGAAACTCAAATAAAAGCAGCACGTGAACTCAGTGAATTTCTCAGTATCTTTTGGAAATTTCAACAATGGGGAGTTCGTAGCTGAAAAGTTTTGTACAATGGAGTCATCATTTATGCAACGCGGGCCGAGAGGCAGCATATCGAAAATGCATAAGAGCGAGCAAAAAGTTTAAGCGAAGCAGAAGTCTGTAGACATATACATGTATGGGGTTCCGTCAATTTCATTAATATCAGTGATGTCGATATTGCCGATAATAACTATTTGTTTAAAATATACATAAGTGAGCCATCGCGTTTTTTTTTAGCAAGTAATTAAATATTTTTCCTCGGTAGCGCGCTTGTCGTGAAAGCAAGAAGTTGCAGGTTCGAATCCCGACCCGAAGATATTTGTCAAAACATTTGTCTTACTTGAGATTCGTTTCTAAATTATCTTTTCTAGTAGCATTGAAACAATATTAAGAATATTTTTCCTGTTTCACCATCATCCAGTTTTCGAGATATTGCGCGTTCGGACAGAGCCAGGCTTCCGTTTTATAATGGAACGTGTTTTGTTATTCGAAAAAACGGAAGTTAATTTGCCATTACGGGCTTTTAGACCGTGATCACAAACTATAGTTGATTCAGGTGGGGTTTATTTTTCCGTCTAATCAATATGGTTGTTTTGCGTCACACACACCTCTTACAATCATGCGAATTATTTCGAGGTTTATTGACAATAGTAGTTTATGTTACAAGTGCGGTAAGGAGGCGACAGCTTACGAGGACGATTTGAGACCGAGCGTAGCGAGTGTTTCAAACGTTTCGAGTAAGTTATTGCTCTTACACACGTATATCGTACTACGTTTTTCAATGCATAGTATGAGTAAATAAAAGAAACATAATTAAATAAAAAAGTACTTAATTATTATTAAAGTTAAATTGTGAATTATTATAATTGTTATACTTGATGGTGCTCTTCAACATTGAATGTATCTATAGACGACAATGAAAATGGTATATATTTCTTTGCAGTTCACTGAAGTATGCCAAGAGAAAGATTTCCGAAAATAATGCGGCATTTTTATTATTTTTTGTATCACTTTTTGTTTAATCGATTCTATCACCAAGGGTTTGTTGGTAGAAAATTCTTTCAGAGATAAGCTCGCCTTTTGTTAAACTGTAAGATTACTGATACTTGTAATTATTCGTTTTATTCTTGTGTGCAATAAAGGATTTTGAATTGAATTAATTTTTTTTCCTCTGTAGAAAGTTTTCATAGTTATTCAGGTATTTATGTCTTGATTTTGGCGGCAAGAGCCTATCATTTGCAATTATAGCTTCTGCAAGTATATCTGGCGATGCTAACTCCAATGATTTATCAATGAAATTCCAGATTTTCTAAAGAAACAAACAAACAACAAAAACTACTCCAAATCTCAGATATAAACTTTAGGCGAGCTTTCTTTTTTTTTCTGTGCACGCAAATTGCTAACTTGACGGAAAAAATGGTACGTTCCAAAACATGCCATAGAACTGTGACTCGTGCTACATGCGTGTGGATGCGTTCCGAAATTTATTTGTGTGCGAAACAGTGAACTTTACTATATTGTAACCTCTGAGCAATGAATGTAATAATAATGACTTTCGCCGCTTACACGAACTATTAAGTGGCCCGAAACATTATTTTTCAATTTCTTCCCTTTAAAATTAAAGTGTAGTGAACTAAAAATTATGACTGGCTCAAAAGGACCGACTATCCAGAGCCTTTCAACAGTTAAAAAAAATGTATTATATATGAGACACAAGGAATTGTTGTAGTTTAGGTTAGCCATATTCCCGTAAATAAATTTTAAAAAATAAAATACGAGTGCGGTAAAATTGTATTTACAAACAGTTTTAATGCATATAAAATAAGTCTTTAAGAGCACTTGCACTGAAAAAGTATTTCCGTGCTTCCATAGTAAGTGGTAACTTGGCAGCTTTATCGAAGCTTGGCAATGAGGAAGGTAGTTAACTAGTTGTCTCTAGAGGTCAGCGCCCTTACCAGATGTTGAACTTGTCCCAAATGATAAAAGCCGTCCTTGTCTTATCAACATAATTGGTGCCATGATTCATGAGACTTCCATTTGAGGAACTAGCAATTTTCATAATATAAATATAGCTGTCTGGGCAGCAAATTTTTTATTTATAATAAACTAAAAATGTTTGTACACAGTTTTGAAACAACATTAAACACTTGATTCAAAACTTTAGAGGCTATCTAGAGATATTTAAGCTATAATACATGACATTGGTAAGCAATGACTTGGCACTTGTCTAGTACATGATAAATAAAGCTGACAAAATAAATAAACTTATTACACCCATGACAAAGCGTCATTTGGAGATGAGGTCAGAATCTCAATCGCACTCGAGTAAGGAACCCAAACATTACACAACAAGTATCCATAAGCTGATAAGTTTGATTAATGATTTCCTGATTGAATTTCGAGTTGTAGAGTCACAACCACAGATTACTTATAATGAAGTCGAAGAGTGGGTTATGTACGACATGTAAACTAGCGTAATGTTGATGATGCGACGGGCTATGATAATAATACTACTGTGCTGTGCAGATACGTAACTAGGAGCCACTAGGAGAGAGGAGGAGGGGTGATGCTGGCGATTAGGCCTCAGCTTATACTACATTCAACACACATCAATATTGCAAACACGATGTGAGCATTGTAGGACTCAAAAACTTGAATTGTTTAGTCAATGATATAGAACAACTTTTACTTTGGAACAAACCCTATATCTCGAAAAAAAAATTTAACTCTTTCATAGAAAAATGCAATGCCGCTCGGCCGAAATGTATGGAAGGGTAGATTTTTTTTTGAGATTTCAGGGTTGGCTCCATAGTAAAAGTTGTTCTATACCATTGACAGAATAAGCTCTTCAAATATGGTTACACCTTTCTGTTACACGTTGTATAAGTTCTGACTCGTAACTGATTTGCCAAATTAAAAAAGCCCTAGTTATGAGCAGAATAATTTTATTGAGTTTAAATATTAATTAATCAGTTAGTAGAATGCAATTTATCGGCAAATGATAATGGCACATGTGCCATTATCATTTGCCGATAATTTTTCCGTGATCGCACATTTTCTCCCACTCTTCCCATAATGCTTGTCATGTGCCCTCTATCGAACGTTCGACAGCTATTAGAAACTTTCCTGCACTTTGGGTTCCACTTTTTGTGATATCTTTCTGGTTGCTAGTCTGCTCTGCCTTACACAAGATTTTTTTGACCAAATCCAATATAGTAGATTCCAATTTTCTTGGGTTTAATTCCGTGACCAGATTTGAATGCCAAAAAGTCCAAGGAAACTAATAGTAACTGTTACAAGCAAACTGAAGCCAGAACTGGCCAAAATGACGGCCAAATATTGTGTCTTCAAATCAAAGTTACTAATATGTATGTATAGTATGTACAATTTTTCTGCACTTCGATTGCTCGTTCCGCAAGCATGTTGAGAGTAAATATAGCTTCCCGGGTGCCTAAGCCCAGTCTAAATCCAAAAACTCTCAGGCAATTCTTCTTCTGGCGGTTGTAAATAATCTTAACTTTCATTGTGTGGCTCATTAAGCTAATGGTACGGTGATCAGAACATTGAATCACTTTTGGATTGCTATGAAAGCTGATTGAAAAAGGTCTCTAGAGATGTGACTAAATCTAGAATCTTAAAATATTGTGAAAACACAAAAGTAAAAGACTACCCAAACGTGACGCAACCTACGTGACAATATGAAAATGTGGACAACTGTTTTTAGTACGTTTATTACTAGTATTCGCCCCGCAGTGTTGCTCGCGTTTCTCCCAATCCCGACGGTATTTCCTAAAATTCATTTTTAGCGGATGTCCACGTCATACAAATAACCTATAGTTCAAATTTAATGTCCCTAGGTCCAACCGTTTGGTCTAGGCGTTGGTATATCCGTCAATCAGTCAGGGTATTTATACAAATATTGCTCGTTTATTAGTATTGAAAAGAAATAATATATAGATTTAGTATGGTCAATGGCTTAGCGCCCTATGTCCGCATTTTAGCGCCCTATGTCCGCATTTTAGCGCCCTATGGCCGCATTTTAGCGCCCTATGTCCGCATTTTTTTAAACACCAAATGGATAAGTAGGGGATGCGTACCCCAAAAGATAAGTCCTAGGTCCGTCCCCGGTGTTATGACTGCCTCCGGAGAGAGTCAATGCACACAAGCAAGATAAGGCCTCAATTAAAGAAGATTGCGTTCTTAAGTGCGTGTGAAGCTTGTTCTAGACCTTATCCTGCGAAGTGAGGGCACAGCAATCATTACTTTTATTTCTTGGGCACACGATCTGAGCAAAAAGGCTTGGGTACTCAGTTTTACCAGCAACGATATTTGATACAAAAACAATAGTAAAAGCAGATTCAATTGCCAATAGGCTGGAACTTCAGAACACTTATCGTAGTTGAAGTTATTTTGTACAGTACCGTAGGCATAAAGTTGGATCCCGAGAGCAACGAAAGTTTATAATCTTTGCTTGTGTTATGCACCAATTTCATAGACTACTACAATTAAAAGTTACAATTTATATTAGGTCTTTACCTATGAGATTATCGTTTTCTATAGAGAATTTGAAGGAAACTGAATTTTCAGTACTAACATTTTTGCATTTTTTTTAGGAATGATAAATCCAAATTATGTAATTTCTTATGTGTATGAATCAGACAACATTAAGCTAACAGCAACATTAATTTAATTTTTGAAAAGTGTCAGCTGTAAAAAAATTATTACGAATCTTATCATGGAAATGAATGGCATTTAGGACGAACTGTTTTTGAAGATTTAATTTTTATAATCAAACTGAAAATAAAAACAAAATTAAATACGTAGATGTAAAACCTTGAAATAAATTTTCAGACAAAAAACAAATAATTGAAATAGCTATTGAATTACAGGAATTATGAACTCATGCATCTGTAAGAAAATTTCGGCAATTTCATATGTAAAGACCTATTATATAACAGACCTGTAACTGATACTTATTAATAAAAATGTGCATCTCTGTCTGTTAGTTTAGCAGGCTGATTTTCATTAATTTATATCATGATGATGACAAATATGTGATTGTGTTATATTTATTCAGGTTTATTTGTAAACGTATTTGGAATGCTGTTTACATATTAATCAATGAAATTATAATAAACATATTTATTGCATAATTTACAAAATGGTATTTTATTGCTTGAAAGTAATCAACGAATTGTAATTGCAACTATTTTTTAAACTACGTATCTTGTTAAAAGTAAAAGTGACACTTGTTAACAATTTTAGTAAAAGTGACACTTGTTAACAATTTTAGTAAAAGTGACACTTGTTAACAATTTTAGTAAAAGTGACACTTGTTAACAATTTTAGTAAAAGTGACACTTGTTAACAATTTTAGTAAAAGTGACACTTGTTAACAATTTTAGTAAGTGACACTTGTTAACAATTTTAGTAAAAGTGACACTTGTTAACAATTTTAGTAAAAGTGACACTTGTTAACAATTTTAGTAAAAGTGACACTTGTTAACAATTTTAGTAAAAGTGACACTTGTTAACAATTTTAGTTTTAGTAGGTTTCTCTAAAAATGATGTTGGTTATTTTTGATATTATTTAATCACTGCTCTTCTTGGATGATCGATGATGGTGGTTAGGTGGTTGTGTGATGTTGTTGGTGTTGGTGTTTTTACTTGAAATTTTGAGCGGTCTAATTCGTCGGTCGGTCGGGTCATGTCGTCAGTGCTGTCTCTTTTTATTATGATACCTAAATTATATGTCACAATTTTTTTTTACATTCGACTGATGACGGCCTCATACCGAGGGCCGAAATATATCGAGTTATAATTTTTTTAATTGTTTTAATAATAGTACTAATCAAAAGCTCGTAAAAGTTAAATATAATATATTTATAAATATCTTGTTAAAAGACATTCATTTCTTTTTCGTATTTTTTCCAACCGTACACTATCAAATCTTATTTATTTGGACAAAGTTTCGTTTATACTTACTTGGTTTAACAAATATGTCAAAACGTTAATTCACGCTTGTCCGAGTTACAAGCGCATGTTTAAAGTTGTTTGACACTTGTGAAGTTGTGCATGATGTGTGGTTGAGAAGCTAGAGGCTGTGGAATAAAGCGACTTTGTGAAGGTGTTCAAGCAGATTTCTGTTGTAATGAATTGATAATGCCCATTTCCCCCAAAATTGTTAAACCTACAATTTGAGAGCTATTAGTATTATGGCAATGCGCTTTAATCCGGTGATTAGTTGTTAAGAATGGACCTGACCCTATAACATGAACACCGCCAGACTTTCAAGGTTTCTTTGGAAGAAATAAGGACTCTCTTTTAATTGAAATAATATATATATGATCTGTTGATCTCAACATACTTATAAGCAATGTCTAAGATATGTACTTTCGTCTAAAAAAATACTTTTCCAACCTTTTTTTTTTGTTTTTATACGTTCCGCAGAAGAACACGGTTAAGGGACCGATTTTTTAATTATTTTTTTTTAAGTATGTAATAGAAATATGAAGTCAATGTACTTAAACTAGATATTCCAGTATTAGCTAAAAACCCTCCAATTTGTTGTTTCGCTGCGTGATTATTAGTATTACCCGTTGAAGACAAACAGGCAAATGAGCCAACATATAATCGCCTCTATCAAAAGCTAATAAAGTCTTTGCCATTGGACGTTTTGTGCTGGACGGGTAATAAAAAAAGTTGCTAGGGTAGACCATACTCTTAAGTTAAAAAGAACCAATTTTAACATGTATATAATGTCGTTTAGTACAGATAGTAAATAAATGTTTATTGTGTACAATTTTATTGCAGTCATGCAAAAATCAGACATCGAGAAAAGTGATAAAATAGGATTGTTCAATGTGAATTTACACAACAACTACACGTAGGTATAGTGTTTGACCATATTCATATCTAACTGGTGTGAATGCCCGCAATATCCTAGGCCTAGGGACAGAATTATTCACTTTTACACTTTATTCCCATCCCGTAAAGCTGATATTCAGTAAACCATTTCTAAGGGTAAGTGGAACCAACCTGCCCTGCGGCCGAGCTCGTATATAGGAACGCAAACAAGTTCTAGATACATCTCAATATATTAATGATATAGCTAGATAGGAATATAAATCAATACCTCGGGATAAATTTTACCCATTCGCTGCCCACAACCGCACATTCCAACTTTCTAAACGTTACCTGTTGGTTTGTCAGTTTAATAAACAGTTACAGTTGCACTCAACTAATACAAAGTTAAGGGCCTTACTATTGCCAAATGGGTACTTTCTAAAGCCTACCCCTCGTTTACGGCCAAACCAAAAATAATGAAAAAATGTATTATGAATAATCAGCTCTTAGACAACATATGCAAAATTTTTCTTTTTCATACCACCAAAACTTCTAAATGAAAAAATTTATTAACTAAATGGTGTTTTTGGCTTGAATTTCTTACTGCTCCTAAGTGGCTTGGCCGATTGAATTCATTTATGCTTTGATAAATAGATAAATTTGATAGCTATAAACATAACATAGGATTATTCAATCGAACAATCACGTCCACGTGAAAAGTATAATTTTCTCCTATTTCGCCCTATCAAGGACGCAGCTAGCGTCGTAAACGCCACTATGCATTGCGCGCTGATATGAACGTTATTGCATTGCGCGCTGATATGAACGTTATTTCAATGTCGCTTCCGTTGATATTCGTTCTGATAAATATCGAGCTGCTAATTTGGCGATGGTAATCGCCTTAAATACGATTTAGACGAATAGTCAGTAGCTGTATTTGTGACGGAGGGGACTTTCATTGTCTGGTCGGGAACAAAAAACCTCATTCTATATTAGTAAAACCTCTGTACTAATGTACAATAATTAAGTATAGTTTTTATGTGATTCGAATTTAGAAGAACTTGGACGCAAAGCCGGTTGCGCGATCGGCGGGGGAGTTGCGAGTATGTCATCTAGATGTACTGAGTCAGCGTCGCATGTAATATTGACATCACCTTGCGTCTCCGAAGCAAGGACAATCGCATGTCGCGTTTCTACCAAAGTATATCTTTCGGCCTCAGTCAGTATCATCACGACCACTCATCTGGGGGCTGAGCAATTAATAAAAATTGAAGACCAAATGCACGATTGCGACGTAATAAAATTTTACGTGAGTTAATTGTGCAATATAGCAGCAGCAGGTTTCTATTAACAAAACGTCTCGTGAGCAATTAATACGCATTTGCAATGAAAAAGGCTTATCAATCAGCTATTGTAAGTCGACAAACATTTCCCTTTCGCAATCGAAAGAGAGCGTCATTGTTAAAATAACAAAACAATTTTGGTTCAATATGTTTCAACTTTGCGTGGGTTTCCTTTGGCCTCGGTTAGTTTATTTTGGGATTACTGTGATTGGAATAAGAGTAAAGTCAATAAAGCTCGCACTACCCAAGATAAAACGGCGGAAGGCAAACAAATTACATGTCCAAATATCACAGGTTTCCGAGATCGGAAACATATACGTAAACAGAGCAACGAGCGAGTGCCACGAATGACAACACTGGCTCAATGGAAGGTGTAACATCACAAACAATATGGTGCACGCCACGTGTTGTGTAACAAGCTAACTGGGAGAGTGGTACACAGAGCCAGCCCTGTGCAACTTTGATGGGAACCTTCAGTATATGCGAATAGGGGATAAATCGGCTTAACGGTTATGACACGGTTCTGTCAGATCGATCTCTTCGCGGATGGATACGCATATCTCACGCGACACGACAAAGGAGGTTCACCTGTCTGCGTGCGGTCCATTACGTCATATATCACTGTTGTTTGTAGCCATAACGCGCTGCTGACTTAGTAAGTCGACGCAAACCTCGTAATTTGATTATTTTATTGACGCAGTAGGAATGATATGTGCTTGTTACTGTTGCAGAATCAATACTTGTTAATGCCACTCCATTAGATTTAATGTAACCATTGGTAAATATAGTTTTCACGATGGAGTACGAACGTCGATCAATATCATTAAGCGAGCGTATCAGCACGTCGTTTATTGAATGAATCTCATTTCTCGCTAGTTTACCATTAGAATGGTTGTCTGAGAAGAGAAACTGGATCGATTCTAGACAACCATAGTCGCGGGTGTCCCTATTGTTCTCGTGGGAGCATTCGCATTACACCGACCGAGGTATCTTTGCAATCGGTGTACTCAAAAATAGTGTTTATTACAGGGGGTGAGATCACAACGCAACAGAGAAAATAGTGATTGTAGAGCTTTTTCTATATGAAAAGATGAAGCGGAAGAGATTTTGTTAAGGCGATATGTAAAAGTTTTGGCGTCCCTGTTACTCCATATGTGAAAAAATCCTCAGTGCGAGAGGGACGGATTCGTGGAAAAGTAGCAAAAAGTCGGTTTTTTATTAATATAAAATGTACTAAAGTTGCTATCAAAATTTCGTTTAACCAGCGGGCCTATTGTGTATCTCTAGTTGCCTTCTGGACTGGGTGTCTATCATCAAAAACATAGATATACTATCGAATTCCGATGTCCTAAGGATATTTTCGCACTTGAAGTGACGACACAGATTGTTAATAGTTCAATACCCACTAAAGGCAATTTTGAAATTTCAGTTTTTAGCTATGTTTTTGATGATAGGCACCTCGTGCAGTTGGCAACTAAAGATACACAATAGGGGGGCTGGTCCTAGATACTGTTAAAACCCACCTAATAAAATATAGTTGCAGTCTATAGGTCATTCTAAATTGTCAAACCAGGAGAATTGGTGCCGAAAAGGACCTCATTTCAATAAATATTTCTATCGAGCCGAATTTCTCCAATCGCGTATCTGTTTTAACATATCCCTAGAAAAAGAATCCAAAAGTAATATACTATTTTATCAAAATAATACATTATTTACTGAAGTAGATATGCAAGTCCTTGCAGTGTCGATTTTTTTTCCGTAGCGCCTTAAGTTAGCAGTACTACGATGGGGTGTAAGCATCGCAAAATCTTCACAAAATGCTCTTTTTCGTTCTTTCTTCTCAATGAAGTTTAGATTATAAAAGCAACACTATGACGATGCTTTCTTTTCTTTTCCCATTTTTAAAACATCTTGCTCGTTTTTCAAGTTTGTTCTGTTTTGTAATGGACTTCAAAATCGTAAGATAAAATCAATAGGAAGACCAACAGCCTGAAGGGTCGACAACAACACGAAAGAAAACTTTAAAAAGATTAGCAAAGGACCGGGAAAGTTGGCGTAAGTCAAAGAAGCCTGCGTCTAGTATAACCAAAACCTCTAGAGAAAAGTTGGTTTGGAACGCTAAGCCTGCCAGATGACCGCCAGAGTTTGGACAGGCGGTACGGTAGCTGTTGAGCGAGACAGCGAAAGTGGTTTCATGCGTACTCTGCAAGGCGCTGACTTGACTACGGCCGCCTGAGAAAATAACTTTCACGGTACATTTCACGTTACGACTGTCTCGGGAGGGCCGGTACAACACATCTAGCGAGCTGGTACTTTACAGCAGCTTTGGATATTTCCCCACACTGTAACCTCAGCGCAAGGTTCCGTTAGAAACGTATGACGTCAACGTTTTCCTTGCGTCAAACTAAAGCCGCTAAACTAGACGTGGTCTGGTTCCCATGTAATTAATAATCTAAGAAAATTAAAGATAATGGTGTCGATTCGGTGTTACACGCTTTAACTTATTTGACAGGACTAAACTTAATTTGAGCGTTCTTTTTTTCTTTCTTTATCGAAAAGACAAAATAACGTTAGTCCTGTCAAATAAGTTAAGTCGTGTTACATCACACCATTAAAAATCCTTTTCAAACGTAAATACAGATAAAGTTGCTTTGGAAGAATAAGCGGTTTTAAACCCTGAATGCCGTAAGCAAACAAAATAAATACAAATCTCGTCGAATTAGCATGGGAGACCGATTAGCGTTAATATTACGCGTAAATTTTGATTAGCAATTCAAATACATACGTCAGAAGTGTCAGGTTAAATAAATTTGTTTGGCAGATTTTGTCAGGTGTACGAATGTTTGCTGAACCAATTATAGTGCAGTTCCGATTTTAAGTTTTTCAAGTAAATGAAATGTGTCATGTTCAGCGGGTCTACCGCGTAATTCTCATTTTCATCAACATCAACTTGAGATTGAAATTTGACGTGCGTGCGACGACGCCCGCCTAACATGCCATCTCTTTTGCACGCGTTGAATTTCGCATGCATTTGCTTGAAGTTGATACAAATGAGAATTACGCGGTAGAGCCCCAGGTTATATCATTTACTAGCTTATGTCTGCGGCGTCGCTCGCGTGGAAGTGTCTTCCAATTATTGTCCGTTTTCAGCTCTACCGTTATTTCGTCAACACTCCTTATAGCCTGCTGTTTTGACCAAGGTCACTTCGATGAAAATAAAGAAAACCGCATCCAAATCCGTGGAATGGTTCTCGAGTTAAAACGGAACATACAGTTAGACAGCCAGACAAAAATTGCAAAAATTGTACTTTTGGACTAACAACACAATTCATTTAAAATTTCGCAAAAATATTCAATGAACAGACACGACTTTTTACAACTACTTACTATTACTTTACTATACTATACTATTAGTATGAATAACGAAATCCAGCGCTATCGAAACTCAAAATACAATTAACTACAACAAGTAAAACCTCCTGTCGGTACAAGCAATTAGTCGGTCGCAGGTTGCATGGGGAGCACGTAACAGACAATTTGCATGTGTGCGTGACTTGAAATGTTATGAGCGCTACTGTACTGTTCCAGATAAAGAAGTTCCTAGTTTCCGCTTCATGAAGGAGAACTACTCTTTCTTGTATTTATCTACTAGACGATGCGTAATTTCACGTAGGTTATTGTTTTATTAAAAAAAACAAATGAGCTAAAAAATTATAAGTCCAACAATGTCACACAAATCATTCAGTTTTACTCATCCTGTCTTTGGGAAAAATAAGCCTGAATAGCAAAGATTTCAAAAGTTTAGATGAGCCCTGGCACCTGAAATCTATTGCATTGTTTTTGAATGTGTCAAATGTGTGCGTTAACATAATGCCGACACGCGCACAATATGAGTGCGCAATCTGTCTACGTCAGCAAAATGATCAGACTACTAAAGTCGCAAAAATTCAAAACTTTAAGTGCACTTAAGGCATCCAATTATCACTGTGTTCATATGAGCACTGATTCCAAACGTATGAGCGTCACCCATTTAAAAGTGGAAACATTTTGGTGCTGTCACAGTACGGTAAGGGCTTTTCTTTACTTTTGGAAATCTTTGCTGAATAGATACAAAAGAGAGCTGAAAACTGTAGACTAGCTACGGTCTAGCTAGTCTATTCTACATGAAGATAACAGTTTCGAAAACTCTAGAACTTTCAGCATACAGTGCGCATTTCAATGTCCGGTCCGTAACGAAATGAGGCAATTTTGCTAGGTCCTAACTCAGCTGGGAGACGAATTATTAAAATTGCCTATTAGTGACAACATTGCGTCACTGAAACCCACGGACCAACCGAGATGAGATCTTAAGGGTTAAATAATAGGGTTTCAAATGTCTCGTAGGGGTTGCAGGGGTGTATCGCCCACGCGGCGTTGTGTATCGATCGGGGCTCCACGCGACAGGCGCCGGTTGGCTGGCTGCTGGCTACGTCACCGAATCCTTGTTACTCGAAGCAGTTTTCCACCTCCCCAGAGGTTTACTGCGTTCTAAGTCGACCTTTTTGCGTGATTCAATAATAGTTCGCCCACAAAATCAACGCGCCCTTGTTGAGATGCTTTGGCGAAGAGTTGATCGAGTTTTTAGGGTTCTGTTATAAAAATAGACCCTCATACCAAGCCTGGATGGTTATCTATCTGTTTGCCGCATAAATAAAACAAAAACAATTTGGCCAGTTGTTCTGAAATTTGGTACTATACTTTCCGTGTGCTTTCTAGACGCCATTTTCCTTTCCGTACCAAACGCCTTACGTAATTTTTGACAATATTAATAAAGTTTTCAAGACCATTAGAAGCTGTCTAATGAAAGCTGAGAGTAAATTTATCTGACAAGGGTATGGGAAAATGATGAAAAACATATTTTTTCCATACCCGTGTCAGATAAAGTTACTCTCAACTTTCATTAGACAGACTTTATCCATGATGTTGATCACTAGCGATGACATCAATAAAGACCGGTCAAATGTTCGACACAATGACAACAAAAAAACATGTCTGCCGACGACTCTTCACTTTGCTAGAGATTTTAATCAAGGTGATATAATATAATTCTTGAAACAAACTGTCGATTCGGTGTAACACGACTTAACGTACTTGATAGGACTAACTTTATTTTGAGTGTCCTGTCTTTTTGTTTCTTTATCAAAGATACAAGGACAGAACGCTTAAATTAAGTTAAGTATTGTCAAATGAGTTAAGATGTGCTACACCGAATCGACACCATTGTCTGTCCTAATTAGCCAAGGAAAATTCCTAGCTTATATACAGGTTGTTTGGGACATCGATGTAAATATTTTGAGGGATGATAAAGGAAGTGATTTTGAACATTTCTGATTAAATTTACTATTATGCAAAGTTTTGTAGTTTCCCTGTGTATCAGTAGTTCGGTTATTTAGTTCGGTCCCGGACTTTTCGTCTCAGTAGTTCGGTGATGCAATACGACCGGACTACTGAGCCTGAGACTGATAGTTCGGTATCGATATAAGACCTCGCACCACTCTAGAGATCTTTTCAGTTTTGTCTACTTAAAATTAAAATAAAACACTATTTATATTTATGGCTAAAATTAACATTTTATTCTAAATTATTTCTTAATACTACACTTCAATTAAACAAAATAACAAGATAGGTGTGTTCAAAAAGAAGTGAAAATAAACATAAAGTTAAATACAATATGAAGAAACAGATTTTTTAGTAACAACTTAGATTATTATTTTTAGCCATAAATAGTGTTTTTTTTGCAGTTACCTAATTTTAAGTAGACAAAACTGAAAAATGTCTATAACTTGAAATGTTTAGGCTATAAAGCTGCCTAAAAAGTGTCGACAACCAATTTTACTTATATTATTAACATTGGGTACAAAAAGCAGAAACAATTTTTTTATTCTTTTTGCACCTGTCGTCACCATACATTTTACTTTCGAGCTCATTACAAGATTATTCAAAAAACAAATGTAGTTTTTATTTCTCGTAATGCACTTTGAGTTGAGCATGGTAGGGTTGTGGTATCGCTTCTCGAACCCGAAAAAAAAGGGAGGGGTTATGCGTTATCCGCGTACGTTCTTTGGTATGTATGTACGCATGTCCCAAACCAAGCATCTGATTCTAAAGCGGTTTTTTTTTCATCTGACGGACTATTTATCTAAGTTAGTTCTTCGATTCGCAACGAAAGTAGGAGAAATCTGCTCAGAGGCTGCCAGCTCAAACATCATGGATGTACCGTCGTTCCGGGGACGCCCTAGCTGGAATGCAGGCGTCCTCAAACTATGGTGCGAGGATGACGGGTCTCTGGCCTGGCTGAAACGCACCGTAGCGACGCTGGAGCCGCCGTACCCAGGTACGAGCTATGAGGTCGTCAGCCTAAAGGAGCTAACACCCAAAGTAAGATGTGGGTTGTTTATTCCTGAGGTGACGGACAAAATGCCTTCCGAAATACAGACCTGGCTGGCAAAGCAAAAAAAAAAAAATGTATGTAAGCATGTCCCAAACCAAGCATCTGATTCTAAAGCGGATTTTTTTTCATCTGACGGACTATTTATCTAAGTTAGTTCTTCGATTATTCACGCTAGCTGGAAAGGGAGCCGAATTCTACCAATAAAATTAAAGTAAGTCGGAGTAAAAGTTGGCGTTTGGCGATCCTTTATTGCTTATTCCAGGCTTGACGTCTAGTGGAACCGTATGACATACATATGTACTGTACATACATAAATGCATACATCAAAATAAAAAAATATATATGAAGCGAGAGACTTCAGATCTCCATTTGCTAAGATCTTAACATATTCGCTTATTCCACAGTGTTTTTAAACACGTAATAAATAAAACAACGTAATTATAAATAAATAATAATTATTTAATGATCGATGGATGAAAACAAACACTTGTACTGTTTCACAATTTAATTTACAGCAAAATTAACCCCAACTAGTTTCGCCTTATATTCTCAAGGGAATAACATAATAATTTATAATAAATAATAATAATAAATAATATATAATAATTATATATTCATGATGATGTTTCACCAAGAGCCGACAATCGCAAGTATTAACTTTATTTAATGATCATTAAAAATAGATCGTAGTAAACGAAATAACTTTTAGAAATAATAATTACATAAACATTGCGTGTAGAATGTCGGGGGCTGTTTATATTTCTGCTAGATAGTAAAGAATAATTGAGCCCCCCCGACATTCTCCCACACGCAATGGGGAAGATATTCTTTTGTTTATGCATTTAATATTTCTAATTGAAGGGCTCAGTGGAAACAGTCCCTAAGCCGACTTAGGGAGTTTTTCCACTGGGCCCTTCAATTGAGTTATTCTTGTCATTTTCGGGGATTGTTGAACTGTTAATTACCCTTTAAGAATAAAATTATGTATTTGAAAGTCCGCAACACAAGCGGCAATTTATTCAAATCAAATGCCTAAATTTGATTTGATTGATGCAATTAAGGAGAGAAAAGAGAAGTTGATTTATATTGATGGCTTCTTCTAATTTAATTCGGACTCTAGAAAGCCAGAGTATTATCTAAAATTCCTAGAAATCAAATTCTTGTTGTTGCAAGCCAAGAATCCTCCGAACAAATAAAACTAGTAAAGCAAAACGATACCATTCCAACACGGAAAGCTTAGCGCTAAATGGAACTAATGCAGCTTATTTGTTGTATAATTGGATATAACTTGGGCTTTGTTTTAATCCGTGCGTTAAGAAGGCGTTTCACCTTACACGTGCACGCGGAAATTGGCGTTTTAAAAGATGAGCGAAATGTGTACGAAGGGAACTTTTTCGGGTTACCACTCCCCAGTGGGTTTCGGGATCAAAATGTTACTTTATCTCTTTTGGTGATCGTACCTACAGTTATAGCTTACCTATTATGATAACAGATATGATATGAATAACTTATTACATTGTGAGACTGTAACAAGGTCAACTCTTGGGAGTTGGGTAAATGCCCAGAATGGGTAAACAACCCAGAATGCTCATTCGCGCAAGTATACTTCTGTAGAAAACTTCACGTATGTTCAAATACAATAAACTATTCTCTGACATAAGACATAGAGATTCTTAAAGTTGTATATAAAGTCAGATTGAGCACCTCTGTTTTTTTTAGTTTAAATTTTAAAATAGCACTTTCTGAGCCGTGGCTGTTACGACTACAATAGAAACACGCGCTCACGAAAATCTGACTTTTTATTTAATAACTTTAGATACATATAGATTAGTTACAGAACATTACATCCATCCATCAGCCTAGTTCGTCCACTACTGGACATAAGCCTTTCCAGGACTTTGCCACCCCCGGCGGTCATCTTGGAAGAATTGCCCATACTGGGCAGGCGGGTTGGTGAGCGCGGTACCGGAACCCTAGCACCAGTGACGCCGCTGCCCGTCACCAGTCTGTTCCATATAAGGCCCGGTTATTAGGGATGGATATACTGCCATCCATCGGTCCCAGGCATGGTGGGCCTCCTGATTTTTTGCCTGTGAGCTGTCCTCTTACTCTCCCCCGAATTACTTCGAGGGGGTCTCCAAGCAAGATGGTGGTACCTCCACAGTCGAGCCCGACATCAGCTCTACCACCTGATAGATTTGAACATTATCACCACATAATTATTGAAAAAGGGCAGTAAACAACGTTCAATATGATTCCAATATAAATATCCCATAATGGAGCCTTGGCAAAATTTAACAAAACAAAAAAGTAAAAAACGAAATAGAGTGAAATTCCTCAACTTGACATCGCATGTTTTATGATGATCCGCTATCAACTTTACGTGCGAAGGGGCAAAAGAGTAATGTTGCCTATTATCGGAAAAACCCTCGGGTTTCAGAGGGTGAAAAACGGATATTTGTGAAGCTAACACAACTATTTTAAGTACTTAATGTTAATTAGTTATTTTGTAAATGGGGGAGTTTTAATCCCGTTTTGGCCGTCTATAGCACTCCAAATCGTATTTCAATCGTGGAAATACTGTACGTCTATGGCTCATTCTAGGCCCGCTAAGTTTCACCTTACCAAGCAAGTCTTCCGGCGTAATTTGGGTAATCACTGTGCATCGGGCACATACACGCTTTTTCGGGCCGTGCAGTGCAGGTTTTCCTTCACCCTTCAGGAAAGTGATAAGTACACAAATATTAGATGGAAACTCAATTTTCAGTATTAACGTTTTGCATTTTTTTTAGGAATGACAAATATAATTTTTTTTTGTGTTTGAATGAGACAGACAACATTAAGCTAACAACAACAGAGTGCTGTAAAAAAATATTACGAATTTTATCATGAAAATGGATGGCATTTAGGACGAACTGTTAACTTTAGTTATCACTGAAAATAAAAATGAAATTTAATACGTAGGTGTAAAACTTTGAAATTAACTTTCAAACAAAAACAAATAATGGAAATAGCTATGGCAGGATCTGAACCCCGGTCTCAAAATTGAGAGTCAAGCATCCTACCGACTGAACTATTACTGATGCTAGAGTTTCAGTTGCTTGCTTTGAAGGCACGCATATACCTATAGGTCCTATATATGATATAGGTCCTATACATCACAAGGTTAAGATAACACGAGACAAGCGAAAATCATTTGTTCCAACTGGTATTAAAGTCGGTTTTGGATTGAACTAATGTCGGTAGACTAGTAGGGTAGAAACATTTGAAAACCGGATGGTAAATAGAGGGTGAAATTTAGTATCGTGATATTTGACGAAGCAAAAGGTCAAAAGGTTAAATTAATCAATATCCAATATTAAACTATCTTTTCCCATAACCCAGGACGTTTAGAACAAGGCGTGATATTCAGGTAACGCCCACGTGAGCGTCCAATATGTGCATTACTAGCTAGTGTATCAAGGAGCAAAAAATTCGGTGGAAAGGTATGGTGGAAAAATTTCGACGGTCTAGGGCCCGTAGCATAGTGTTTAAAGTGCGAGGAGCGTAACACGATGTTTTTGCGATTAAACAGTACGTCACGCTTCTTGCACTTGTGATTCAACTAGTGGCGTCGCTATTAAATACTATGCTACGGGTCCTGGATGAGTACCGCGGTGGCGCAATCAATTGCCATGTAAGCAAAAGGTCGCAGGTTCAAATTTTTCAAATATTTGTTTACTTGAAATTTGTTTCTGATTTATATTTAGAGTATACAAAGCGATTGATGTTATAATCTTGGTTTAGAAAGGCGTCTCAAAATCATAAATAATATTTATATGAGAACATTTGGCGAGATATCTTAATTCTGTAGCCTCGGGATACAATTTAATACACTCATAAAATATATTGATTGCTTTATTGAAAAAGGCGTTACTTTGCGGAAGTCCATCATAAATTTGTAGATATATTAATAATTTGCAATATTCCGCTAAACACTCCCACCATGCTATTCAAAATGCAGACTCAAGCACCGCCCGCCCTCCCGCATAAAACATGCACAAGCAAAGCAAGCAGTACGAGCACAAAATAAAGCAATCTTAAATAACAAGCAAGAAAACTTATCGACACGTGTTTCGCCTCTAAACGAGGCATCCTCGGGATGTGTAGTCCGCCCGACCGCTCGACAGCAAATGACGAGCTGCCGCCCGGAGCTCACCTTTTATACACCGGCCTGGCTAGTTGTTTGGTGGGAATAAATGGATGACGAAAACATACGTAAAAGGGGAGTACTTATAAAATTTGTTTGTTCGTTCAGTAAATCAGAGTTATTCTTGTTTTTCAATATCTCTAACTGTTCTAGCACACACATTCTTAAACCTTTCTTACAAATATGTTTTATATCAAATGAATGATTGTTAGGCAAACTATGACCGGACTCTAAAATATGTTTCGCAAAATGTGATTTTTCGGGATGATTATTTCTATAGGCTGAGATGTGTTCTTTATACCTAGTTTCAAAGCTACGACCCGTTTGACCGATGTAAACACCGTTACATTCACTGCAGCACAATTTGTAAATACCCGACTGTTGTTTTTTATCTAACTTATCCTTTCCATTGCAAAGCCGCTTGATCTTATTATTAGTTCTGAAAGCAACGCGAACACCAGAACGCCGAAAGATCTTCGCAACCCGTTCAGAAATCGGTCCTAGGTAAGTTAAGCTGGTTTTATATTTTTGAATACTTTCAGGCTGTAAAGCGGACAAATTACTTCTGATAATACTATTTTGTTTTTTATGGATTAATCGGTCAACCATTTTAGTACTATACCCGTTATTAAAAGCAATCTGATATATGATATTGAGCTCTTTTTTATAGTTGTCCGGACTTAAGGGCACCGTCATTAATCTGTGAACATAACAACGAAAAGCAGCAAGTTTATGTTCCCAAGGGTGACAAGATGAAGCGGGTATTACAGTATCGGTGTGTGTTGGCTTACGGTATATTTGAAATTCATGTTGATGTTGTGATCTTGTAATAGTTAAATCTAGAAAATTAAGGGAGTTTTCTTGTTCGACTTCTAATTTAAATTTTATTTTTGAGTGAATTTTGTTAAGTTTGTTGACAAATATATCTAGCTGCCTACTAGTACCCGTCCAGCAAAGAATGACGTCATCAACGAATCTATAATAATACAAAATATTAGAATTATTGACAATATGTTTGGTCTCGAAACTGTCCATGAAAATATCAGCCATCAACGGACTTAAGGGTGAACCCATTGCTAAACCTTCTTTTTGCATGTAGAAACTATTGTTGAATTTGAAATAGTTTTGTTGCATGCAAACTGATGTGAGGTTTAGGAGGTCATCAATTTCGCCAGTGTGAAGACGTTGTTTTTCTAACAAATTTCTAATTATAGTCAAACATTCGTCATAAGGAACATTGGTAAATAAGCTATCTACATCCAAAGATACTAACTTCGCATTAGAGGGTAAATGAACATTATGAATTTTCGATATTAAATCCTCTTTATTCTTAAGACAATAGATAGGCTTGAAAGAAGTTTTTTCTAACAAAATGTGATTTAACCGTTTTGACAAATCATAAGCTGGGGCACCGATGTAAGAGACAACTGGACGAACCGGAATGTTATCTTTGTGTATTTTTGGCAAACCGTACAAAGCTGGGGCCACGGGGTTCATAGGCAGTAATTTCGCTTTAGATTGAGTGTTATCTGGAAAAACAAAGGATGTGTTATTGACGGCCAATTTTAGCTCAGCTTGAAATTTCTTAGTTGGATCCGAATTAAGTGGAACAAACTCGTCACCCTGAATGACGTCATTCACTTTACTATTATATTCTTCGCGATTCATTATAACTACTGTATTACCTTTATCCGCTTTTGAAATTACTAGATCGTTATCATTAACCCTACACTGAATCGATTTAAATGTTGCTAGTTCCGGGTTGATTTGTTCTTTTGAGGAGACAGCAACTTTTTGTATTTCATTCGTAACTAAACTCTTAACAATATTATCTTTTTTAGAAACTATAGCAGTAATCTCAGCATCAACAGCTAAATTTTGCAATGAATTTTGGGACAAATTAGAAGGAATATTGTATTTTAAGCCCTTTTCCAAAAGTGACATCTCGCTAGTAGGAAAATCAATGTTAGTTAAATTTTTTACGCGAGGGTGGAATGGAAATGTTGACGAATTTTGCACGGGATGGTTAATTAAACGGTTATTACACTGTATTTTAATCTGTCCAACTTGCCCCTCTGGATGAGATATTTTTCGTGTACCACTTTCGACGCCAAATCTCTAGCCTTTCTGTCTAGGCTATCAAATTCACTGCTGTGTAAAGAAAAAGTTAATTCAGTATGGAGAACTTTTAGATGAGTTTTAAGATTATTTCTTACCGAGAACCAATACCTTATTTCATCATTCAACCACGCTAGTTGTGCTTTTTTGATAGCTAAAAACGATGACCTAGTGTGTATGTTACAACGGATATTTAATTTTATGTAGTTGGGGACAATTTGATTTTTCTTACATTGTTGATTAAACCAAACATTTTGTGAAGCAAGTCGATGTAATTTGGTAAGCTTAACATACAATTTCGCCTGTTCAGCTATGCTTGCTGACCGAATAAAATTTATTGAAAAAGGCGTTACTTTGCGGAAGTCCATCATAAATTTGTAGATATATTAATAATTTGCAATATTCCGCTAAACACTCCCACCATGCTATTCAAAATGCAGACTCAAGCACCGCCCGCCCTCCCGCATAAAACATGCACAAGCAAAGCAAGCAGTACGAGCACAAAATAAAGCAATCTTAAATAACAAGCAAGAAAACTTATCGACACGTGTTTCGCCTCTAAACGAGGCATCCTCGGGATGTGTAGTCCGCCCGACCGCTCGACAGCAAATGACGAGCTGCCGCCCGGAGCTCACCTTTTATACACCGGCCTGGCTAGTTGTTTGGTGGGAATAAATGGATGACGAAAACATACGTAAAAGGGGAGTACTTATAAAATTTGTTTGTTCGTTCAGTAAATCAGAGTTATTCTTGTTTTTCAATATCTCTAACTGTTCTAGCACACACATTCTTAAACCTTTCTTACAAATATGTTTTATATCAAATGAATGATTGTTAGGCAAACTATGACCGGACTCTAAAATATGTTTCGCAAAATGTGATTTTTCGGGATGATTATTTCTATAGGCTGAGATGTGTTCTTTATACCTAGTTTCAAAGCTACGACCCGTTTGACCGATGTAAACACCGTTACATTCACTGCAGCACAATTTGTAAATACCCGACTGTTGTTTTTTATCTAACTTATCCTTTCCATTGCAAAGCCGCTTGATCTTATTATTAGTTCTGAAAGCAACGCGAACACCAGAACGCCGAAAGATCTTCGCAACCCGTTCAGAAATCGGTCCTAGGTAAGTTAAGCTGGTTTTATATTTTTGAATACTTTCAGGCTGTAAAGCGGACAAATTACTTCTGATAATACTATTTTGTTTTTTATGGATTAATCGGTCAACCA
Source organism: Ypsolopha sequella (assembly GCA_934047225.1). Classification (NCBI taxonomy): domain Eukaryota; kingdom Metazoa; phylum Arthropoda; class Insecta; order Lepidoptera; family Ypsolophidae; genus Ypsolopha; species Ypsolopha sequella. Next base: position 21,339,524 of record OW203996.1, read on the forward strand.
TTTTAGTACTATACCCGTTATTAAAAGCAATCTGATATATGATATTGAGCTCTTTTTATAGTTGTCCGGACTTAAGGGCACCGTCATTAATCTGTGAACATAACAACGAAAAGCAGCAAGTTTATGTTCCCAAGGGTGACAAGATGAAGCGGGTATTACAGTATCGGTGTGTGTTGGCTTACGGTATATTTGAAATTCATGTTGATGTTGTGATCTTGTAATAGTTAAATCTAGAAAATTAAGGGAGTTTTCTTGTTCGACTTCTAATTTAAATTTTATTTTTGAGTGAATTTTGTTAAGTTTGTTGACAAATATATCTAGCTGCCTACTAGTACCCGTCCAGCAAAGAATGACGTCATCAACGAATCTATAATAATACAAAATATTAGAATTATTGACAATATGTTTGGTCTCGAAACTGTCCATGAAAATATCAGCCATCAACGGACTTAAGGGTGAACCCATTGCTAAACCTTCTTTTTGCATGTAGAAACTATTGTTGAATTTGAAATAGTTTTGTTGCATGCAAACTGATGTGAGGTTTAGGAGGTCATCAATTTCGCCAGTGTGAAGACGTTGTTTTTCTAACAAATTTCTAATTATAGTCAAACATTCGTCATAAGGAACATTGGTAAATAAGCTATCTACATCCAAAGATACTAACTTCGCATTAGAGGGTAAATGAACATTATGAATTTTCGATATTAAATCCTCTTTATTCTTAAGACAATAGATAGGCTTGAAAGAAGTTTTTTCTAACAAAATGTGATTTAACCGTTTTGACAAATCATAAGCTGGGGCACCGATGTAAGAGACAACTGGACGAACCGGAATGTTATCTTTGTGTATTTTTGGCAAACCGTACAAAGCTGGGGCCACGGGGTTCATAGGCAGTAATTTCGCTTTAGATTGAGTGTTATCTGGAAAAACAAAGGATGTGTTATTGACGGCCAATTTTAGCTCAGCTTGAAATTTCTTAGTTGGATCCGAATTAAGTGGAACAAACTCGTCACCCTGAATGACGTCATTCACTTTACTATTATATTCTTCGCGATTCATTATAACTACTGTATTACCTTTATCCGCTTTTGAAATTACTAGATCGTTATCATTAACCCTACACTGAATCGATTTAAATGTTGCTAGTTCCGGGTTGATTTGTTCTTTTGAGGAGACAGCAACTTTTTGTATTTCATTCGTAACTAAACTCTTAACAATATTATCTTTTTTAGAAACTATAGCAGTAATCTCAGCATCAACAGCTAAATTTTGCAATGAATTTTGGGACAAATTAGAAGGAATATTGTATTTTAAGCCCTTTTCCAAAAGTGACATCTCGCTAGTAGGAAAATCAATGTTAGTTAAATTTTTTACGCGAGGGTGGAATGGAAATGTTGACGAATTTTGCACGGGATGGTTAATTAAACGGTTATTACACTGTATTAATCTGTCCAACTTGCCCCTCTGGATGAGATATTTTTCGTGTACCACTTTCGACGCCAAATCTCTAGCCTTTCTGTCTAGGCTATCAAATTCACTGCTGTGTAAAGAAAAAGTTAATTCAGTATGGAGAACTTTTAGATGAGTTTTAAGATTATTTCTTACCGAGAACCAATACCTTATTTCATCATTCAACCACGCTAGTTGTGCTTTTTTGATAGCTAAAAACGATGACCTAGTGTGTATGTTACAACGGATATTTAATTTTATGTAGTTGGGGACAATTTGATTTTTCTTACATTGTTGATTAAACCAAACATTTTGTGAAGCAAGTCGATGTAATTTGGTAAGCTTAACATACAATTTCGCCTGTTCAGCTATGCTTGCTGACCGAATAAAATTTATTGAAAAAGGCGTTACTTTGCGGAAGTCCATCATAAATTTGTAGATATATTAATAATTTGCAATATTCCGCTAAACACTCCCACCATGCTATTCAAAATGCAGACTCAAGCACCGCCCGCCCTCCCGCATAAAACATGCACAAGCAAAGCAAGCAGTACGAGCACAAAATAAAGCAATCTTAAATAACAAGCAAGAAAACTTATCGACACGTGTTTCGCCTCTAAACGAGGCATCCTCGGGATGTGTAGTCCGCCCGACCGCTCGACAGCAAATGACGAGCTGCCGCCCGGAGCTCACCTTTTATACACCGGCCTGGCTAGTTGTTTGGTGGGAATAAATGGATGACGAAAACATACGTAAAAGGGGAGTACTTATAAAATTTGTTTGTTCGTTCAGTAAATCAGAGTTATTCTTGTTTTTCAATATCTCTAACTGTTCTAGCACACACATTCTTAAACCTTTCTTACAAATATGTTTTATATCAAATGAATGATTGTTAGGCAAACTATGACCGGACTCTAAAATATGTTTCGCAAAATGTGATTTTTCGGGATGATTATTTCTATAGGCTGAGATGTGTTCTTTATACCTAGTTTCAAAGCTACGACCCGTTTGACCGATGTAAACACCGTTACATTCACTGCAGCACAATTTGTAAATACCCGACTGTTGTTTTTTATCTAACTTATCCTTTCCATTGCAAAGCCGCTTGATCTTATTATTAGTTCTGAAAGCAACGCGAACATGATCTTTCGGCGTTCTGGTGTTCGCGTTGCTTTCAGAACTAATAATAAGATCAAGCGGCTTTGCAATGGAAAGGATAAGTTAGATAAAAAACAACAGTCGGGTATTTACAAATTGTGCTGCAGTGAATGTAACGGTGTTTACATCGGTCAAACGGGTCGTAGCTTTGAAACTAGGTATAAAGAACACATCTCAGCCTATAGAAATAATCATCCCGAAAAATCACATTTTGCGAAACATATTTTAGAGTCCGGTCATAGTTTGCCTAACAATCATTCATTTGATATAAAACATATTTGTAAGAAAGGTTTAAGAATGTGTGTGCTAGAACAGTTAGAGATATTGAAAAACAAGAATAACTCTGATTTACTGAACGAACAAACAAATTTTATAAGTACTCCCCTTTTACGTATGTTTTCGTCATCCATTTATTCCCACCAAACAACTAGCCAGGCCGGTGTATAAAAGGTGAGCTCCGGGCGGCAGCTCGTCATTTGCTGTCGAGCGGTCGGGCGGACTACACATCCCGAGGATGCCTCGTTTAGAGGCGAAACACGTGTCGATAAGTTTTCTTGCTTGTTATTTAAGATTGCTTTATTTTGTGCTCGTACTGCTTGCTTTGCTTGTGCATGTTTTATGCGGGAGGGCGGGCGGTGCTTGAGTCTGCATTTTGAATAGCATGGTGGGAGTGTTTAGCGGAATATTGCAAATTATTAATATATCTACAAATTTATGATGGACTTCCGCAAAGTAACGCCTTTTTCAATAAATTTTATTCGGTCAGCAAGCATAGCTGAACAGGCGAAATTGTATGTTAAGCTTACCAAATTACATCGACTTGCTTCACAAAATGTTTGGTTTAATCAACAATGTAAGAAAAATCAAATTGTCCCCAACTACATAAAATTAAATATCCGTTGTAACATACACACTAGGTCATCGTTTTTAGCTATCAAAAAAGCACAACTAGCGTGGTTGAATGATGAAATAAGGTATTGGTTCTCGGTAAGAAATAATCTTAAAACTCATCTAAAAGTTCTCCATACTGAATTAACTTTTTCTTTACACAGCAGTGAATTTGATAGCCTAGACAGAAAGGCTAGAGATTTGGCGTCGAAAGTGGTACACGAAAAATATCTCATCCAGAGGGGCAAGTTGGACAGATTAATACAGTGTAATAACCGTTTAATTAACCATCCCGTGCAAAATTCGTCAACATTTCCATTCCACCCTCGCGTAAAAAATTTAACTAACATTGATTTTCCTACTAGCGAGATGTCACTTTTGGAAAAGGGCTTAAAATACAATATTCCTTCTAATTTGTCCCAAAATTCATTGCAAAATTTAGCTGTTGATGCTGAGATTACTGCTATAGTTTCTAAAAAAGATAATATTGTTAAGAGTTTAGTTACGAATGAAATACAAAAAGTTGCTGTCTCCTCAAAAGAACAAATCAACCCGGAACTAGCAACATTTAAATCGATTCAGTGTAGGGTTAATGATAACGATCTAGTAATTTCAAAAGCGGATAAAGGTAATACAGTAGTTATAATGAATCGCGAAGAATATAATAGTAAAGTGAATGACGTCATTCAGGGTGACGAGTTTGTTCCACTTAATTCGGATCCAACTAAGAAATTTCAAGCTGAGCTAAAATTGGCCGTCAATAACACATCCTTTGTTTTTCCAGATAACACTCAATCTAAAGCGAAATTACTGCCTATGAACCCCGTGGCCCCAGCTTTGTACGGTTTGCCAAAAATACACAAAGATAACATTCCGGTTCGTCCAGTTGTCTCTTACATCGGTGCCCCAGCTTATGATTTGTCAAAACGGTTAAATCACATTTTGTTAGAAAAAACTTCTTTCAAGCCTATCTATTGTCTTAAGAATAAAGAGGATTTAATATCGAAAATTCATAATGTTCATTTACCCTCTAATGCGAAGTTAGTATCTTTGGATGTAGATAGCTTATTTACCAATGTTCCTTATGACGAATGTTTGACTATAATTAGAAATTTGTTAGAAAAACAACGTCTTCACACTGGCGAAATTGATGACCTCCTAAACCTCACATCAGTTTGCATGCAACAAAACTATTTCAAATTCAACAATAGTTTCTACATGCAAAAAGAAGGTTTAGCAATGGGTTCACCCTTAAGTCCGTTGATGGCTGATATTTTCATGGACAGTTTCGAGACCAAACATATTGTCAATAATTCTAATATTTTGTATTATTATAGATTCGTTGATGACGTCATTCTTTGCTGGACGGGTACTAGTAGGCAGCTAGATATATTTGTCAACAAACTTAACAAAATTCACTCAAAAATAAAATTTAAATTAGAAGTCGAACAAGAAAACTCCCTTAATTTTCTAGATTTAACTATTACAAGATCACAACATCAACATGAATTTCAAATATACCGTAAGCCAACACACACCGATACTGTAATACCCGCTTCATCTTGTCACCCTTGGGAACATAAACTTGCTGCTTTTCGTTGTTATGTTCACAGATTAATGACGGTGCCCTTAAGTCCGGACAACTATAAAAAAGAGCTCAATATCATATATCAGATTGCTTTTAATAACGGGTATAGTACTAAAATGGTTGACCGATTAATCCATAAAAAACAAAATAGTATTATCAGAAGTAATTTGTCCGCTTTACAGCCTGAAAGTATTCAAAAATATAAAACCAGCTTAACTTACCTAGGACCGATTTCTGAACGGGTTGCGAAGATCTTTCGGCGTTCTGGTGTTCGCGTTGCTTTCAGAACTAATAATAAGATCAAGCGGCTTTGCAATGGAAAGGATAAGTTAGATAAAAAACAACAGTCGGGTATTTACAAATTGTGCTGCAGTGAATGTAACGGTGTTTACATCGGTCAAACGGGTCGTAGCTTTGAAACTAGGTATAAAGAACACATCTCAGCCTATAGAAATAATCATCCCGAAAAATCACATTTTGCGAAACATATTTTAGAGTCCGGTCATAGTTTGCCTAACAATCATTCATTTGATATAAAACATATTTGTAAGAAAGGTTTAAGAATGTGTGTGCTAGAACAGTTAGAGATATTGAAAAACAAGAATAACTCTGATTTACTGAACGAACAAACAAATTTTATAAGTACTCCCCTTTTACGTATGTTTTCGTCATCCATTTATTCCCACCAAACAACTAGCCAGGCCGGTGTATAAAAGGTGAGCTCCGGGCGGCAGCTCGTCATTTGCTGTCGAGCGGTCGGGCGGACTACACATCCCGAGGATGCCTCGTTTAGAGGCGAAACACGTGTCGATAAGTTTTCTTGCTTGTTATTTAAGATTGCTTTATTTTGTGCTCGTACTGCTTGCTTTGCTTGTGCATGTTTTATGCGGGAGGGCGGGCGGTGCTTGAGTCTGCATTTTGAATAGCATGGTGGGAGTGTTTAGCGGAATATTGCAAATTATTAATATATCTACAAATTTATGATGGACTTCCGCAAAGTAACGCCTTTTTCAATAAATTTTATTCGGTCAGCAAGCATAGCTGAACAGGCGAAATTGTATGTTAAGCTTACCAAATTACATCGACTTGCTTCACAAAATGTTTGGTTTAATCAACAATGTAAGAAAAATCAAATTGTCCCCAACTACATAAAATTAAATATCCGTTGTAACATACACACTAGGTCATCGTTTTTAGCTATCAAAAAAGCACAACTAGCGTGGTTGAATGATGAAATAAGGTATTGGTTCTCGGTAAGAAATAATCTTAAAACTCATCTAAAAGTTCTCCATACTGAATTAACTTTTTCTTTACACAGCAGTGAATTTGATAGCCTAGACAGAAAGGCTAGAGATTTGGCGTCGAAAGTGGTACACGAAAAATATCTCATCCAGAGGGGCAAGTTGGACAGATTAATACAGTGTAATAACCGTTTAATTAACCATCCCGTGCAAAATTCGTCAACATTTCCATTCCACCCTCGCGTAAAAAATTTAACTAACATTGATTTTCCTACTAGCGAGATGTCACTTTTGGAAAAGGGCTTAAAATACAATATTCCTTCTAATTTGTCCCAAAATTCATTGCAAAATTTAGCTGTTGATGCTGAGATTACTGCTATAGTTTCTAAAAAAGATAATATTGTTAAGAGTTTAGTTACGAATGAAATACAAAAAGTTGCTGTCTCCTCAAAAGAACAAATCAACCCGGAACTAGCAACATTTAAATCGATTCAGTGTAGGGTTAATGATAACGATCTAGTAATTTCAAAAGCGGATAAAGGTAATACAGTAGTTATAATGAATCGCGAAGAATATAATAGTAAAGTGAATGACGTCATTCAGGGTGACGAGTTTGTTCCACTTAATTCGGATCCAACTAAGAAATTTCAAGCTGAGCTAAAATTGGCCGTCAATAACACATCCTTTGTTTTTCCAGATAACACTCAATCTAAAGCGAAATTACTGCCTATGAACCCCGTGGCCCCAGCTTTGTACGGTTTGCCAAAAATACACAAAGATAACATTCCGGTTCGTCCAGTTGTCTCTTACATCGGTGCCCCAGCTTATGATTTGTCAAAACGGTTAAATCACATTTTGTTAGAAAAAACTTCTTTCAAGCCTATCTATTGTCTTAAGAATAAAGAGGATTTAATATCGAAAATTCATAATGTTCATTTACCCTCTAATGCGAAGTTAGTATCTTTGGATGTAGATAGCTTATTTACCAATGTTCCTTATGACGAATGTTTGACTATAATTAGAAATTTGTTAGAAAAACAACGTCTTCACACTGGCGAAATTGATGACCTCCTAAACCTCACATCAGTTTGCATGCAACAAAACTATTTCAAATTCAACAATAGTTTCTACATGCAAAAAGAAGGTTTAGCAATGGGTTCACCCTTAAGTCCGTTGATGGCTGATATTTTCATGGACAGTTTCGAGACCAAACATATTGTCAATAATTCTAATATTTTGTATTATTATAGATTCGTTGATGACGTCATTCTTTGCTGGACGGGTACTAGTAGGCAGCTAGATATATTTGTCAACAAACTTAACAAAATTCACTCAAAAATAAAATTTAAATTAGAAGTCGAACAAGAAAACTCCCTTAATTTTCTAGATTTAACTATTACAAGATCACAACATCAACATGAATTTCAAATATACCGTAAGCCAACACACACCGATACTGTAATACCCGCTTCATCTTGTCACCCTTGGGAACATAAACTTGCTGCTTTTCGTTGTTATGTTCACAGATTAATGACGGTGCCCTTAAGTCCGGACAACTATAAAAAAGAGCTCAATATCATATATCAGATTGCTTTTAATAACGGGTATAGTACTAAAATGGTTGACCGATTAATCCATAAAAAACAAAATAGTATTATCAGAAGTAATTTGTCCGCTTTACAGCCTGAAAGTATTCAAAAATATAAAACCAGCTTAACTTACCTAGGACCGATTTCTGAACGGGTTGCGAAGATCTTTCGGCGTTCTGGTGTTCGCGTTGCTTTCAGAACTAATAATAAGATCAAGCGGCTTTGCAATGGAAAGGATAAGTTAGATAAAAAACAACAGTCGGGTATTTACAAATTGTGCTGCAGTGAATGTAACGGTGTTTACATCGGTCAAACGGGTCGTAGCTTTGAAACTAGGTATAAAGAACACATCTCAGCCTATAGAAATAATCATCCCGAAAAATCACATTTTGCGAAACATATTTTAGAGTCCGGTCATAGTTTGCCTAACAATCATTCATTTGATATAAAACATATTTGTAAGAAAGGTTTAAGAATGTGTGTGCTAGAACAGTTAGAGATATTGAAAAACAAGAATAACTCTGATTTACTGAACGAACAAACAAATTTTATAAGTACTCCCCTTTTACGTATGTTTTCGTCATCCATTTATTCCCACCAAACAACTAGCCAGGCCGGTGTATAAAAGGTGAGCTCCGGGCGGCAGCTCGTCATTTGCTGTCGAGCGGTCGGGCGGACTACACATCCCGAGGATGCCTCGTTTAGAGGCGAAACACGTGTCGATAAGTTTTCTTGCTTGTTATTTAAGATTGCTTTATTTTGTGCTCGTACTGCTTGCTTTGCTTGTGCATGTTTTATGCGGGAGGGCGGGCGGTGCTTGAGTCTGCATTTTGAATAGCATGGTGGGAGTGTTTAGCGGAATATTGCAAATTATTAATATATCTACAAATTTATATTGATTGCGTAGATAACAATCCTAGTTTGACAGGTGATTTCACCCACACGACCTCTTCATACTCGTAGAATTGAAGCGAAACTTCGCCTGTAGGACATTACCAGTATGTAAGTCTCTAAAACTGTATCTCATTGAAAAAGTCAATAAAATTACTATTTAGTTTTCAATGTTTTCAACTATTCTGTTTGTTACTCAATAACTTTAAGGTGTCCAAAATCTAGAAAAAAAATCCCAAAATTGATATATCAATTTATTTAACTTAGGACTGCTTTGAAACAGCAGATAAATTACTTTAAAAAGTGTCAATTTAGACGATATACACCCTTAATATCGAAAACACGCCGTCATAATCATCAGTCTATTAGCAGTCAACTGCTGAACAAAGGTCACTTTTGACCCTCGTCACTGGTGCGAGGGTTGCGGCTCCGCGCTCACCAACCCGCCTGCCCAGCGTGTGTGAGTATGGGCATTACTTCCAAGAGGACCGCCGAGAGTGGCGAAATCTTGGAAAGGCCCATGTCCAACAGTGGACGAAAAAAAAATAGGCGAGTGGATGGACCGTGCATCTACGGTAATTACCGTGTATATGGACACAGTGGTACTGAGTGACAGAGACGATGCTCTACGTAGCCGATTATCTCCCTCTTTACCTCGATGTGCATTATTTATTGTGATGTGCACTGTAGTTCTCATGATCACTAAAAAGCATTAAAATAGTCACAGTCAAAATCGTAGCTCCGATCCCAATTTGGTTGGTGAGAGGGTTTGCCCCCAACCACCACATTTGATCGCTTTGTTTGTGATCGCAGGTCTAGAAGACAGACCACCAGCAGTCAATCGCACAAGTGCAACGTTCTCTATTATTATTACTACCTATTTATTGAAATCATACAGCATTACAGAAGAACTAATTCGCTATACAATTGAAATCTTACAAATAGCATACCTAATAAGCGTTACATGCAAAAAACAAAAAATAAAACAAAACTTATAAAAAACAGATTAACAAAACAATTTACCTAGTTTAAACTAATAATAAAATCAGATTAACAAATTATAAGGACAAACCTTTCAACCATCACGCTTCCAGTACTTTAGGCATTCTTCTTTCAGTAATAAACGCAAGAACAGATAATTTTGACATTTCGGGAGGCTATGTTTTGAGCAGTTGAGTCTTTCCCTTTACTGAAATCATGTGCAATGTGTGTTTTGATAAAACTCTTGTAATGAAATCCTGCAAAACTTTTTAGGACATCGGTTCAGTGTTTGGGGAATGCACAAAAACTAAACCAATTAGAATCAGAAACTATACCGTGATTTGAATCAATGACAAGATAAGGGCAAATCTGTCAAAGTCAAACCAGTCTAAGGACAAAATAGCTGTACAATCAAATTGAAAATCGAGTTGGTATGCAGAGCCACTTATATGACAGAAATAGAAGCAGAATCACGTATTCACCATAAAAATAATGTCATTCGAAAGCTCAACCATTACGAGGAAGTTTGAAGAATGTAAAATTAATTAGAATCGCTCTGACCGGACATCTAAATCCGCTAAAAGAAGTAATTCAGTCTAGAATACCATTTACTTGGAAATGTTATGGGAGTAACAAAGTTGAAATTTGGCATTTCAATATGTGTGTGGATCACTTTGACTAGCATTTATAGTGTAGAAAGGCACATAAAGATGTTGTACCTATACGTTGTGTTTCTGTGTCGGTGTTATTACACCATCACAAAATACTGGTCGAGTGCGAGTAGGACTCGCGCCCTTAGGGTTCCATGCCATTTAAACAGGTTACTTAAATAATTTGAACAGAAATTACAAACTTATCACTACCTACAAATTGTATGAAACAAAACTGCCAAATTAAGTTAGTTGAGTATTCGGGGATGTAACCATAAAACTACATCATAAATCTCCGTTTTCAGTATTTGTTGTTTAAATACAACATATGGTACATAATATACAGAAATTACAAATTCCTAACTACTTTGGTCTTTGAGATAGATCCCGTAACAAAAATGGTCAAAATATGGCAACTTTGATAGCCCCCCATTTATTTATTTTTTTAAATAAAAAATATATTCCTACCCAATTTAATGAGTTCTAGACAATGTTACCTCACATGCTAGGGTAAGAAACAAAAAATATTTTTCGGTTCCATTTTTATGTATGAGGTTGAGGCCCCCCTGAAAAATTATTCAATTACATTTTAAATTAAAACTTCGATTTTGGGTCAACATTTTACACAACATATAAAAATTTCTGGTTTCTATCTCAATCCGTCTGAGAGCTAGAGACCCGTGACGGACAGGCAGACGGCATTAATAGGGCTCCGATTTGCCCTTTGAGTATAGAACCCTAACAAGGTATGTTTTCTTAGATTTCACTATACTAAACAAAAAATCCCATAAGACAAAGATGAGGTGTAACATAAACCTATTGGGTAAGGTATCAATGATAAAATCTCCATGTAGCAAATGTTAAATTCTCACGTGACCCATGTCCCATTGTTGTCATGACATGATTCAGGTGTGAACAATGACCAATACTGCCATAACAATAGTGAGACATAGTATTATGTGTGTGGCATACATTATGATAATGCGTGTAAATTGGATAAGTGAAAACAGTTACACTTTTGCTGCTTGCCTTGAAAAAAATCAATAGATCAATTTAAGGCGCTACGGAAAAAAAACGACACTTGCATATACACATGTTATCTATTGGTTTTTGAATTAGAATTTCAAAAATGTTGAAATTCTAATTTACAGAAACCAACGAAAACTTTGCGATGGCAACATACACAGGTAATAAGGTTTTGTTGAATAACTATCGAGTGAATTTTGAATTTAAGTGTTCTGTTTCGATTAATTAGAAAAAGGCGGGTTTTTCACAATCCGGCTGCGAAACCGCTCTTAAACTAAGATAGAAATAAAATGATATATGTTAAACACTTGCTAATTTATCTATCGCTAGGACAAAACAATGAAATTAATATTATTGGTATCATTTCGGTAAAAAAATTCCGCTTCACAGCTCCTCGCATCCAGATTTACTTTGCATTTATATACCGCAATTATATAATGTTAACTACTGAGTAAAACTAATATAAATAATAATATTTTATTGATAATCAACTTAAATTGCACAAAATAATAATCAACACAATATAGTACTGCTTTCGGAGGAAAAGCTTACTCAGCGAGTGGCCGGCTAATACACGAACAAAATTCATACTGCAATAAATTCATACAATACATAAAATGTCAGGATTTTTTTGTACAAATCAGGCTATTTGTCAGGAATTTTCACATCTGGTAACCCTACTTCCACATCCATCAATTTAGTCATAATCAGCTCTTTTATTATTCGATTCTCGAACTTTTCTAATGTCTAAAGCTAACCAAATATCATTAAAGTAATTATTATAGTTTTGTCAGATGACAACAAGAACAAAACAAAATATTAAGCAGGTAGGCTGCTTCTTTACTAGATTCAACCATTGTTGCTGTCTGTAGATCATTGCAATTTATGGCATTCAATCTATAAGCAATTACGATATGATTAAATTCGGTTTTGTATGGCTTTATCTTATCATTTTTAAGCATCTGATAGACGCGAAGTTATATTGAAAATAAGTAATATTTCTGATATTGTGTCCAATCATCTCTGACATTGTAATGTAATGTACATATGCCTGCAATTCAAGCTACCTATTTGTAAACGATTTTAATGGCTCTGACGGCGAAATAAGAACTGCCGATGCCAACTAGTTTTTCATGCTGGCGTCCGTACATATATATGTATGTATACGCCACTTTAGAGGTGCGTAGACACTTTGTTTCCAAAAGGATACTTTTGGTAAATTGTTATAACATAAGTTCATCTCTAAATAACATTTAATTTTTTTATATCATGTTTCTAATAATAATAAATAATCTATTTCGCTAGTCATTTAGTAATTTATTTTGTGTACAAATGTTTTTGCATGCCTTACTACATAACTTTTGTATGGCTGTATACTAACATAAAGGCTATTCTTTTATCAAAACAAAATCTAAAACTTTGACACTACTTTCTATTACCAATAGAATAATCAACAATAAAAAAAATCAAGACGTTAATCTAATGAAAGACACGACCTTTGACATGTACGAAAACTACAAAAGCGTTCTTTCTACAACACGCGTTTTGACAGCTTCATATACATTCGTTTCATATGCCAACCTATCTTTGTGCACTGCTTAGCCATGAAGAACCTTTCAGGTAACAAAATAAGGCATGTTATTCCTTGGTTTCTCTTTTAAAAGATAGGGAGAAATGCAGTGCAGATCTTGCGGTATGCCGTACAATGGCTAGCGGAAAACTGGCTGCGAGACCGCATTCCGGGGCGTCCAGGCCGACACCGGCTTTTAGCCTCCTCAACGCATGCCTAGGGGCGCAGTAATTATAGTAGGATAAACTTGGTTCTTAGCTTTGTATGCTTTAGAGAACTGAGTTTACAAGATTAACTTTTAAGCTGTACGATTTGTGTAAACTTTAGGGAATGTCCATGAGAAGAATCGCTAAGCGAATTGTTGTGGAAAACTTAACATCCTCATAAATATAGAAGGAAATGTATATATAACTTCAGTAGCTGCTTTTCCAGAGACAATCCATTTAAACCCAGCTTCAGGAAAGTTAAATGAACTAACTTATTTTAACAGGTTGCGGACAAGATGGCGGCGACAGAATAATCCTCCTTGAAATAGACCTGCAGAACTATCGTTCTTACTGTATTTCAGTACGCCATAAGTACATCATTCAAAAATTCAAAATTATGAAACACAATGATTATCAAATCCTAATTAAAATTATGTCTAGCAAAGAAATTGACCCGAAAAACTCGCATTTATTAGTCTAATACTTTGGCGCAAAGCCACGTTGTGTCGTGTAGTAGTCACGGAAAAATCCAATAAATGAATGCAGACAATGTTGCACTTATTAAAAAGCAAGGTGCATTGTGTCAGTGAATGAGACATTGCAATGACTCACATCTTAAGGATGCTGCATTGGAAGATACGTCGGACAACTACGTCACACAAGGTCAGCCGTCCGAAAAACGCCAGCAATTATTTATAGAAACACCAAGATAACTCACACGTAATTTTCGAGTATAAACAGAGGTGCGAATGAGAACTTTCATCGGCGCATCTCAGAAATTTAAACGACCGAGTTTGGCTGATTGTGTAAGAAATAAACTGTGAATACCGTGTCCAATTTTAAAATAATTTGTTGGTAGAAGAGCACGCTTGTATAATCGATTATGATGATGATATCGTTTTGACCTGAGTATTTGTGCGAAATATTCAGACTGACTCAACATTTGGCCATCCGTATTCATTGACTGGGCTCAGTCGGCGAGCCTGCAGGCATCTATATAAGATGTTTATCTGCAAACTAATTTGAATATACAAACGGTTATTACTGTTATACACTTTCACTGTTTTTATGAAGAGCATGTACTCAATACGTCTTTCGTAACCGATCAATAGATTACTGACCGATTTGTTCTACTGTTCCGATGTTAGAACGGTTTTCGTAGACAAACAATACGCTAGAAAGTGTGTACAGTGAATTCCTACGTTTATTTACAGATGTAGCACCCGCCCTTTACGGCTGCTAGTTTCTTTTGATGACAGGTACAGTACAGCACCTGCCTGCTACTCGTTTCGGTAAACAACTTGTCTTATCCGGGTTGCAAGGCTTTTTAAACTTTAGACTTTATTAGAAGCAACATGTCGCAAAAAAGTTAAGATTTCAGCGTCAAGGATAGCTAGTCTTTATAATTAAGATTAGTACAAAAAACGGAAACATGTATATCGATGTGTACGTATATCCGCGTAATAACACGAAAACACACATGTATGTAGGTAGATGGAAAAATAAAGTGGGACCCCGCCCCGGGCCAGTAATGAAATTATGTGGGATGCCAAATAAAATACCCTTAAACACCTAACCGACTTTTCATTAACCATCGCTTCTATGCATGTTATTTGTTCTTCAATTATTGGATAAGCAATGTTTCAGTGGAGACCTTATTCTCAAGATCTATGTTTCCATCACACAGCAAAACTGTAAATCATCTTTATTCATTACATCGGAAGCACGCATCCCAACGGTTCTCTATGGTTTAGTATTCCGTAGAATTGGGACTTTCGTGCTGCGTATCCATTTGGCGAAAAATCTCGCTACAGTTTTAATTTGTGATCGTTATTTTTAATCAAACCGTCGCGGTCACTGAACCTTTTTGTTACGTTACTGACGATATTGAGATGGAGATAAATTTGAAGACGTCTAAATTTCAGACGATAAATAAATAAATGTATTGATTATGCACTCCTATTTATATATTACAAAATTCGTCAACTTATAGCAGCTTTTCGAATATCTTGATGTAACAGTTCAAACATGTCATATTAAATTGCCAGGTGCAGGTATTTAGCAACGCGAAGCAAAGAATTTAACCTCTCTAATAGCTATTATAATGGCCTGGTTACGTCTAAAATATCTATTCGGTTGTCAATTGCGTGTGACCGAAGCCTGGTCGTGTCTTGGTTAGGTTACCTTTTAGTAACCTTTCACTTCAGGAGTGGTTTAAAGATCAGGCAAAGAGTACATGGAAATCTAATGAGAAACGGATGAAATATCACAAGGGCTTATAGCGAATAATATTTGTTGCGAAACTGTTACACTGCTGCAAGGTTAACAATCCTCACGTACTTCTAGCTAGAGGATTGCTTCAAAGGTAACAACATTAAAGCTGATATGTTTTGTTATCAAAATCTTCGAAACAACGCGTTTAGGCGAAGTTATGGAACTATCTGACAGATAATAGGGCCACAGCTCTACATTCTTGTTAATTTCCGCACCCAGTTATAAATACTTAAGTAATATTCTCTGGTAAAAAATGTTTTCTCAATTGAAGAAACTCGGGATACTTAGATAAAACAGAATTGGTTACTGCGCGATACTTTACAGTGCGACAAGGTTCTTTTGGCGCGTGGATTGGTCGTGTTTAAAATCGGAACTAACACCGCTATCATAATAAAACTTAGTCCTTGTTTCACAGCTGCGCCCCCCTGTCAATGCCATCTCGCGCCAAAAGAGCCTTGTATGTTAAAAGTGCCACTTACTATTTTAAAAGTGCCTCATTTTACTTCAATTGTATACTTACACACAAAGAGTTTGTATTCTACTCAAAGACGAAGAACTTAACTTTCAAATGGTCAGAAACAAAAAAAAGTCTTGGAAGCGACGACAGTCAAAAGTTCAAAACGTAAAGTACCACAATAGAAATCCTATGGTATCTACGTCATCAGGTCAACGACATGACTGTAAAAAACACTGTTACTTTCAAAGGTCGTGCTAGAGCGAATATCTTCAAGCAGCGGCGCCTGTTCATTGTTGGTAGAGACGCAAAAACATCGGATTACGGAAGAGAGATTCGGAAAATTAGCTGAAGATTAGTATTTAGGAGTAACACGACTTTTACCAACGTCGTGTCTGATTGTTTCAGTAACACTTGATTCACCGTCGATTGTGGTCATGACTTTCCCAGGCAGGTTTTATAATACTATCATGGCAAGTTGTCAGAAAGCTGAGCAGGGCAGAGAGAGGTCAGAAGAGAACTAGACAAAACTGACACTTCAAAGTCATTGAAATGCTTGACATGAATTTTACGTCACTATAATGTAGTTGACAATGACACCTTATCACCACTTACAATACAAATTAAGCGTTAGAACAAGAGTTACCTTCCGAACGACCAGGATGTCAGCACCATATAAACTTGAAATAGGGGTGGTTTCGGAATGGCTAGCTAATCAACACGTCGTGGTTGTCTGATAAAGTCTACAAAACGCGGAAGGAAGTCAATCGCTCAAACTTATTACGGTATACAAACGTAATCACTCGTTTAGCAAACGAAAACTGTACATTTAGGAGAGTTAAGTGAAAATTTCGATATTTCATATGGAGAAACGATGCATCCGACTCTGTGGTACACCTTTGCTTTTCATTTTTTATCTCAGTGGCTATATTATCCGTGATTATTACCATAGATACAGCAATTTAGGCAGTCTCCACTTAATTCTGGCTAAAGAGGAAGCACTAACTGCCAGTATCATATAAAGGTAGAATAAATGCACACATTTAGTTATTATATTACTTTGCACAGCCTCGCTATCATCGACGTTAAGGCGATATTTAAAAAAATAGAGGTGCTTCTTTTTTGTGTATTTCATGAAATACACGGAAAGTTTTAATAAATTTCTGGTATATGCATTTTGACTATATAAATCTAGCGTTTTGAAATTGGAAAACATGTTTGGATACATTTTCCTCGATAGAAATAATTGTTGAAATGAGATCTTCAAACACACTTTTTCTCCTCGTTTGACGAATAGGAACCATATACAGAACTCAAACATATTCTATTAGGTGTATTTGAACAATATCTAGAGATTTGATATTTGAAATTTTGCTAGCTATTTTAGTTTTTTTATAAAAATTATAATACTAATATTTTTCGTTTCCGCCCTGAATCCGCCCCTCTCGCACTGAGCGTGTTTTCGCTTGGAGTGACAGTGACAAAAATAAAATTCGCATAGCCTCTTAACAGAACAGTAAAGCAGACAGAGTACAAGAAGAAACTACTGTTATCTCCCCGCAATAATAGGTGTGCTAACTGAGCTCTGAATTTTACTCTTTTGTTAAAATCTACAACATTTTCTACCAATGTTAGAAAATGCAAAACATGTAGTGTAGATTGTAGATGAAGAACCAACATAAAATGTCTGCAATGCTGCAATGAAGATTTCTCAGCGTGTGACCACGTTTAGAAAAGGTTGCCTTTCGCCCTTTTTGCGCTGACGCCGAGCGGTGAAAGGTCAGATCAAAATACATTGTTAAACTTGCGCTATTAAAGTAAGGTTTCAAAGATAGCGGCTTACTCGTAAGTGTGAGTGAAATCAAATGGAATGGATAAAGACTGTTCCGTGTTTTGATTAGATCCTGACAAAATCTTCATTAAAATACATAATTTGTTGTTTGTTTGCACATGAACTTTTAATAATACGATCCAAAAGTGTAGCGAAACAACTTGGACCCACTTTTTCGACGGATTCTGTAGTGTTGTGACATCTTACACTAGACCCATAAACAACTGGAGGGTCGATTCTTCGAATTTGTAACAAAATCTTAAGTGGCTATGCGAATTTTATTTTTGTCACTGTCACTCCAAGCGAAAATCGCGCAGTGCGAGAGGGGCGGATTCAGGACGAAAGCGAAAAATGTTAGTTTATAATTTTTATAAAAAAACTAAAATAGCTAGCAAAATTTCAAATATTAAATCTCTAGATATTGTTAAAACACACCTAATAAAATATGTTTGAGTTCTGTATATGGTTCCTATTCGTCAAACGAGGAGAAAAAGTGTGTTTGAAGACCTCATTTCAACTATTATTTCTATCGAGGAAAATTTATCCAAACATATGTTCCCATTCCATATCCCTAGATTATATATTATAGTCAAGATGCATATACCAGAAACTGATTATAATTTTCCGTGTATTTTATGAAATACACAGAAAAGAAACACTCGTTTTTTTTTCGCATATCGCCTTAAAGAGGCCGGCGCATTTAAGCAATCCTAGTTCTTACAAACGAAATACCAAAACCATTTGTAATTCATAGATATTCTTAAGGTAGTTTGTATTTATTCCGATTGCATTACAGACTATCTAGGTTCCCAAATATATATACTAAACAAGGACACTGATTTAAAAATGAAATATGAGATAAATGAGCTTTCTATGGAAATTTTAAATTGCTTATATGTCGTCTTTAAATCAGTATCCTTTGAAAATATATAGTTGGGAACCTAGATATTCTGTAATCCAATCGGAATAAACACACACTATCCTAAGAATATCTATGATTTACAAATAGTTTTGGTATTTCGTTTGCATGAACTAGGATTGCTTAAATTCGCCGGCCTCTATAAGGCGATATGCGAAAAAAATACGAGTGTTTCTTTTCTGTGTATTTCATAAAAATATATCAAGGCATTGAACCTTGTTCCTGGTCCCTGGCCGGGTCTCCGGTATGGGTTCGGGCGGCTGATTGGATTTTACCTTGTATAATATATATTTTACCTATCATTTTAATCGTAAATATATTGCTACATAAATTAAATAAACCTTTAATTTAGTTCATGTACATTTATTATTTTATTACATATATTTTCTTTATTAGATTAAATTTGACGTGTAAAAAGTGTATATATCTATACCTGCTTTGCAAAATAAACTATTTGAATTTGAATTTGAATGCTCGCAGGCCTCTTAAGAAATAATAATAACGCTTAAAACAACGCTCTAAACTAAACCTAAAAGTTCTATTTTCAGCGTCAGTAATATTTTTTTACAAATCCGAAGAGGACAGTTTACTAAACAAAATGCGGCCAAATTGCGACAGACGCTAACCGTGAAGTCGCAAACGTATCTACTTTATTGAAACTTGATACCAAAACAATATCGATAGAAAAGTGTACGCAAAAACTCGGAAGCAATAACGTAACTGAATATTGCAAGACGACAAGGTTCCCCTATTTCCGTGTTATCTCCAATAACCTCCATCTACTTTTAATAGGTAAGTATTACTATCGGTCTTATTAGCCCTAGACTTGGGTGGAAGGACACAGCAATTAACATAAACACAAGGTTTTCAGTCTATCTATTGTGATCATATTGTACCAATGTTATGATGACAATACAAATTAAGGCGATATGTAAACGTTTTAGCGTCCCTGTTACTCCATATGCTAAAAAACCCTCAGTGCGAGAGGGACGGATTCGTGGAAAATTTGCAAAAAGTCGGTTTTTTATTAATATAAAATGTACTAAAATTGCTATCAAAATTTCGTTTAACCAGCCCCCCTATTCTGTATCTTTAGTTGCCAACTGTACTAGGTGCCTATCATCAAAAACATAGATAAAAACTGAAATTTCAAAATTGCCTTTAGTGGGTATTGAACTATTAACGAACTGTGTCGTCACTTCAAGTGCGAACATATCCTTGGGAAATCGGAATTCGATGGTATATCTATGTTTTTGATAATAGGCACCCCGTACAGAAGGCAACTAGAGATACATAATAGGCCCGCAGGTCCTAGATATCGTTAAAACCCATCTAATAAAATATAATTGCAGTCCATATGTCATTCTAAATTGTCAAACCAGTGGGCCTATTATGTATCTCTAGTTGCCTTCTGGACTGGGTGTCTATCATCAAAAACATAGATATACTATCGAATTCCGATGTCCTAAGGATATTTTCGCACTTGAAGTGACGACACAGATTGTTAATAGTTCAATACCCACTAAAGGCTATTTTGAATTTTCAGTTTTTATCTATGTTTTTGATGATAGGTACCTCGTTCAGTTGGCAACTAAAGATACAGAATAGGGGGGCAGGAGAATTGGTGTCGAAAAAGACCTCACTTCAATAAATATTTCTATCGAGCCAAATTTCTCCAATCGCGTTTCTGTTTTAACAGATCTCTAGAAAAAGAATCCAAAAATAATATAGTTTTTTTTCAAAATAATACATTATTTACTGAAGTAGATATGCACGTTCTTAAAGTGTCGATTTTTTTTTCGTGGCGCCTTAATAGATAAGTATTACTATCGGTCTTATTAGCCCTAGACTTGGGTGGAAGGACACAGCAATTAACATAAACACAAGGTCTTGAGTCTATCTATTGTGATCATATTGTATGTACCAATGTTATCATGACAATACAAATTAAGTATATACATATGCATGTGTCGTAGGCAGATCGTTAAGTATGAAATCGAAAATCTTTCATCAAAGGTTAAAAATAGGTGCGACGACCAGCGTGTTAGGTTTACATGTTAAGAGGCTATGCGAATTTTATTTTTGTCACTGTCACTCCAAGCGAAAACACGCTCAGTGCGAGAGGGGCGAAAGCGAAAAATGTTAGTTTTATAATTTTTATAAAAAAAACTAAAATAGCTAGCAAAATTTCAAAAATCAAATCTCTAGATATTGTTGAAACACACCTAATAAAATATGTTCGAGTTCTGTACATGGTTCCTATTCGTCAAACGAGGAAAAAAAGTGTGTTTGAAGACCTCATTTCAACAGTTATTTCTATCGAGGAAAATTTATTCAAACATGTTTTCCAATTTCAAAACCCTAGATTATATAGTCAAAATGCATATACCAGAAATTTATTAGAATTTTCCGTGTATTTCATGAAATAGACAAAAACGAAGTACCTCTATTTTTTTACATATCGCCGTAATAAATTTGGGGAGCCGAGCGAACCGGAGTGAGGCGACCCTCCTAGTTTTAATAGAAATATGATCTGCTCAGGCACATGATGATATGCCCAATTCTACGATATGGCGACGACACATGCATGTTTGGGGCGCAAAAAGCTTTAGTCCAGTCAATCTAAGAATCTTTGTATGGAGTAGGTTGAATGAAACGTACACTGGGTGAAAATTGGAAATATATCAGTAAACTGACTGAAAAATTAAAATTTAAAAGAATCCATGAAATAGAAATTGGAAATAAGGATATCAGTAAACTGACTGAAAAATTAAAATTTGAAAGAATCCTTGAAATAGAAATTGGAAATAAGTATATCAGTAAACTGACTGAAAAATTAAAATTTGAAAGAATCCTTGAAATAGAAATTGGAAATAAGTATATCAGTAAACTGACTGAAAAATTAAAATTTAAAAGAATCCATGAAATAGAAATTGGAAATAAGGATATCAGTAAACTGACTGAAAAATTAAAATTTAAAAGAATCCATGAAATAGAAATTGGAAATAAGGATATCAGTAAACTGACTGAAAAATTAAAATTTAAAAGAATCCATGAAATAGAAATTGGAAATAAGTATATCAGTAAACTGACTGAAAAATTAAAATTTAAAAGAATCCATGAAATAGAAATTGGAAATAAGTATATCAGTAAACTGACTGAAAAATTAAAATTTAAAAGAATCCATGAAATAGAAATTGGAAATAAGGATATCAGTAAACTGACTGAAAAATTAAAATTTAAAAGAATCCATGAAATAGAAATTGGAAATAAGGATATCAGTAAACTGACTGAAAAATTAAAATTTAAAAGAATCCTTGAAATAGAAATTGGAAATAAGTATATCAGTAAACTGACTGAAAAATTAAAATTTAAAAGAATCCATGAAATAGAAATTGGAAATAAGGATATCAGTAAACTGACTGAAAAATTAAAATTTGAAAGAATCCTTGAAATAGAAATTGGAAATAAGGATATCAGTAAACTGACTGAAAAATTAAAATTTGAAAGAATCCTTGAAATAGAAATTGGAAATAAGTATATCAGTAAACTGACTGAAAAATTAAAATTTGAAAGAATCCTTGAAATAGAAATTGGAAATAAGTATATCAGTAAACTGACTGAAAAATTAAAATTTAAAAGAATCCTTGAAATAGAAATTGGAAATAAGTATATCAGTAAACTGACTGAAAAATTAAAATTTAAAAGAATCCCTGAAATAGTAGTTTATGCTACAAGGGCGAAAATTTATTGCTTTTACGCCCGTGTGTCATACTACGTTTTTCAAAATAAAACAAATATAATCTTGTGAACTTTAAATTATGATTGGTTCAAAAGGACTGTATCCTGTTAGCAACTTACTAATAAAAGTACATATTCTATAATTCTATAATTAAATAAAAATGGCATTATACATTGTGTTACTACATATAATATTGATTTTGATTATTTAATTTGTACAAAAGAGTTGAGGTTGAGCGAACACGTGCGATATCATGACGATCATGACAAAAATTTTACGGACGATGGCGCCGAAGTTTTTGACAGAAGGAGAAGCGTGGTGGAGTGCCTCACCTCAGTTCTTTTAGGTCGTTCTTTTAGATATATTTTCTTTTGTTCTTTTCGATCATTTATTTTGTGATTTACAAGCAAGAAAGTTTAATTGGTTATAAAGTGTTAATAGTATCTAGTAAACTGTGAAAGTGTTATTGTGTTTTATTACCAACTCTGTGGCAAGATTATAATCCAGAGCCGTTAAACAGTGGAAAAAAAAAGTATAACATTTATGGTACACAGGAAAGGATGCAGGTTAGCCAACCATTGAAAAAAAAATATAATAATAATAATAAAGCCCTAGGGTAAAATAATCGACTTTCTGTTCGGTTTTGATGCATAAAAAGTGGGCCTTTATGAGCACTTGCATTGAAAAATAAATTATTTAAAACGATCCACAATAATTAGACCATGGCTAAGAACAATATTATTAAGATCAGGGGTCTAATTATTTTGGTAATATATAAAAAAAATATATGTTCTTCCGGGAGGGGCGGGGGAATGTCAATATGAAAATACTATTATTTGGAAGTCATTTTACTATTGTATCTTTAATTCGACCTCAAATCTTTCATTTACTGGACTACTTCCCCGAGTAATATTGGCGTAAAGTGAGATACAACCACTGATTACTCCAAATGCGCCCGCGCACCCTGGACAGTTAGACCAAGACCAACTAGCAAATCCTTTCACTTCAACCGGTGGCAGGCTTCGATCGTGGCTAGTCACCACCTTCATGACGAAACCATAACGCCAACCAATGATATTATAACAAAGTGTAGATAGGTTACCTACACAAGATTCGAACTTCTAAAACGGCACACAACATAAATTACTTCAGTAAATTACGTAGTATTGCAATGTCACATTGACACGTGGAACTCATAATTATTGCAAGCGAAAAAGAGACAAGACATATAATTATGTTGCTGTGCGTCGTCCCGTGCAACGTCCGTCCTGATTACTGCGTTCAGGTTTGCAAATTAGCCAAGTTTTAACGTTAAAACTAACAAGTTGAGGCTGCACTGGAGGAGCAATTACTCGAGTTCTACCTAAGGAAGATCAAATCCAAGAGGGCTAAGTAACAAGTGTAATGTAAAATAAAGTAAACATAAAACGTACCACTCGCGGATCGTAATATCTATCTACACTTTCTTCTAATATCATTGCCGCCAAGCGACTCATGTTCCGGCATGTCATGAGTAGTCGTACCGAAAGAGTTATTCACAAAAAAAGAAAATACACAATATATTGTTAAAAAAAAGTTAGATAACTCACAGCTCCTCTCGTTGCCGTTGTGACAAAACCATTTTCATCGTGGTCGGGTACTTAGGCTGCGGGCCCTTAGTTCTGCACAAGAGTCTCTGTAGATTCACACAGGCGACGGCAGAGCCGTGGCCATTATCACACCTGCAACAAACAGAAAACGAAGTCAATTTATACTCTAGTTTTATAATGGTGTCGATTCGGTGTAACACGACTTAACTTATTTGACTTCTGTTATTTTTTTTTTATGTTTGTCTGTCTGTCTGCAATCTGTTCGTATGTTTCGTTTTAACTCGAGAACCACTTAACGGATTTGGATGCGGTTTTCATTATTATCATCGTAGTAACCCTGGTCAACATATACGGTGTAACTACAAAACGGTGTTTAACTTAAGACAGTGTTTAAATCTGTTGCTGTCACTCTTTTACAGTATGAAAGAAAAGGCGACAACAACAGATTTAAACACTGTCTAAAGTTAAACACCGTTTCGTAGTAACACGGATAGGCTGTGGTGGGCAGACGGGGCATTAATGGAATAAATGTGGCGAAGCCGCGAGCGAAAGGCTATGAGTGTGGTCATCAGATTAAACAAAATAAACAAACTCTGCTATCGTGGGTGAGTCGGTTATGTAAATAAGCAGAATAAACCAACCACCATAGTATATACCATGGTGGTTTATAGTGGCCTGAAGTTAGCTGCACAATCACGTTTGACAGCCAATTTTTCCCCACGCTTGTTGAGGGTCATGACCGAATTGTGGGTGTTTATAGTGGAAAATAGTAGTTTATTGTGATCTGATAACCGTACCCTATTTAATATAAATTTCTACATGCTATCAAAGATGAGTTCCGTCTGTCAGACATACAGTGCTACAAGGATCTTAGGGCGCGTGGATTGGTTGTATCCAAAATCGGAACTAACGCCGTTACCATACTCCTTGTTTCACAGCTGCGCCCCCGTGCATGTCATCCACGCGCCAACAGATTCTTGTAGCACTATAGGTCAGTGTTTTAAGTGTTCACGTACGTCAGTGTTTAGAATACACGTCAGTGGTTGAGAATTAAAATTTCAATTTCTTTTATATTACCTGTTTGGATGCAAATAGACAAATTTTAAGAAATTCTGCAAATAATTTAAAATTTGCAAACATTTGAGTACAATGTAATTTGAAGCGATGAATGATGATGTATGGCTTCTATGTCAAGGGTAAGGTTTGTTTATTTTAGGAAGTGGTACTACGAAGCCATAGTTGTGAATTCAATTAACTGCACCCTGATAATTTTGTTTGGTATCATGTTATAATGGCTGTTGAAATTAGGTAACATATAATTCTAGCAATTTTGTCACCAAAAGGAAACTAAGAATACTGAATAGAAACTCATTGCCCCCGCTACGATTTTAGAATAGGTGGGCCGCAATCTGCATATGTGTATCGTCAACTTTACTGGTTAACAAACAAAACAATTTTGACAGGCCATATTAAGCTCATTTAAATAGACAACCCTGACCCTACTTTTAATGACAAATGCAATAGTGTCAAACATGCTCGAACATTACCAAAGATCCATGTAAAGAAGTACGACAGGTATCAGAAAACAGGACAGAATACGAAGTATCCAGATAAGAGTGAAAACAAAGGTTAGTTGACATGCTCTCCAAAGTGGAGATGGTCAGGTCACATAATAAAATGTACCCCAGAAAAATGGAACATCCTAACTGAAGAAGAGTTGCTTATGACCAGAGATTGTAAATTTGGATGCTATTTCAGGGTTGCACTGGACCTTACATAACTTTTGTCACTGTGCATGTTTAAAATATTTTATACCTATTTTTTGTTGACATTAATATTAAATGCTGTCATCTTGTTTCAGTCTTTTAAGTTATTATAATATATTTATTATAAGAAATCATTGCATGACGCTGATGGCTCAACTGATCAATTAAATGAAAATTCAAGATTGGTTTCAGAATCATCCATTAATAAAGTAAAACTAGGTCAACATTGTTTTACTTATATACAGCATCAGTTTAGTTGTCCAAAGCATATTTCTTCTGGAAATGACACTGGGGTATTTACCTACACACCAATTTAACTATTAAATGTTTGTTTCATTTAATCACATGTACCGTCTGAAGTTTGTTCTAATAAATCAAAATTACTTCAGACACAAAATAAAAATAGTAGTTTATGCTACTAGGGCGAAAAGGAATAAATTACGAGGACGATTTAAAACACGAGCGTAGCGAGTGTTTTAAACGTAACTGAGTAATTTATTGCTTTTACGCCCGTGTATCATACTACGTTTTTCAATGCATAGTGTGAGGAAATGAAAATAAATATAATCTTGTGATCTTTAAATTATAATTGGCTCAAAAGGACTGTATCCAGAGCCGTTAAACAGTGGAAAAAAAAGTATAACATCTATGGTACACAGGAAAGGCTGCAGGTTAACCAACCATTGTAAATAAATAAAAAAAAATAATAATAATAAAGCCCTAGGGCAAAATAATCGACTTTTTGTTCGATTTTGATGCATAAAAAGTGGGCCTTTACGAGCACATGCATTGAAAAACGTATTTATTTAAAGAAGGTGCTGTACAACTCCTCCTAGATCTCTGCTTATGACAGAAAACAATGTAAGACATTAGAGGAAGCTTATGCTTTTGCATGAATGATTGAAGAGTCAAAAGACTCTAAAGTATACATAAAGTTCATGGCCTGGAAGTTGTAGTGAGTTTTAACATCATAGGACCAACATGTCATCTCATATTATTTCATTTTGGCGTGTGGATTGGTCATGGTCAAAATCAGAACTAATCCTGTCCTTTGTTTCACAGCTGTGCCCCCCTGTCACTGTCATCCACATGCCAAAAGATGCTCTTAGCACTGTGCGTGGATTGGTCATGGTCAAAATCAGAACTAATCCTGTCCTTTGTTTCACAGCTGTGCCCCCCTGTCACTGTCATCCACATGCCAAAAGATGCTCTTAGCACTGTGCGTGGATTGGTCATGGTCAAAATCAGAACTAATCCTGTCCTTTGTTTCACAGCTGTGCCCCCCTGTCACTGTCATCCACACGCCAAGAGATGCTCTTAGCACTGTGCGTGGATTGGTCATGGTCAAAATCAGAACTAATCCTGTCCTTTGTTTCACAGCTGTGCCCCCCTGTCACTGTCATCCACATGCCAAAAGATGCTCTTAGCACTGTGCGTGGATTGGTCATGGTCAAAATCAGAACTAATCCTGTCCTTTGTTTCACAGCTGTGCCCCCCTGTCACTGTCATCCACACGCCAAGAGATGCTCTTAGCACTGTGCGTGGATTGGTCATGGTCAAAATCAGAACTAATCCTGTCCTTTGTTTCACAGCTGTGCCCCCCTGTCACTGTCATCCACATGCCAAAAGATGCTCTTAGCACTGTGCGTGGATTGGTCATGGTCAAAATCAGAACTAATCCTGTCCTTTGTTTCACAGCTGTGCCCCCCTGTCACTGTTATCCACACGCCAAGAGATGCTCTTAGCACTGTGCGTGGATTGGTCATGGTCAAAATCAGAACTAATCCTGTCCTTTGTTTCACAGCTGTGCCCCCCTGTCACTGTCATCCACATGCCAAAAGATGCTCTTAGCACTGTGCGTGGATTGGTCATGGTCAAAATCAGAACTAATCCTGTCCTTTGTTTCACAGCTGTGCCCCCCTGTCACTGTCATCCACACGCCAAGAGATGCTCTTAGCACTGTGCGTGGATTGGTCATGGTCAAAATCAGAACTAATCCTGTCCTTTGTTTCACAGCTGTGCCCCCCTGTCACTGTCATCCACACACCAAGAGATGCTCTTAGCACTGTATCACAGTGTAACTACTTCCAGTGGTCTGACACCATCGATTTAGTGTCATAACACTGACAGCATTTTGGCTTTTATGCATATTCCTACCAAATTTACAAATCCTGATGCCTCTGTAATAATGAGCTTGCATGTGCGAGTTATACCTTTTTGGCACACAGCTGTTTTTATGTGCAAAATTCTCAGAACAATATTAACATCAAATTTCAACTTGGCAAAATAATTATTAAATCACAGCTATAAAAACGAAATGTTAGACTGCTTTTTGGGTTCTTACCTTTACCAATAAAATTTTATATATCCTAAAATTTTAAATAAACCAAAAAACAGTTTCTTGCTCCTCCTCAAAAGTTGCATTAATCCCCACAAAGGATTTAGCAGGTCATTCCGCTGACTGACACTTGAAAATGTCACAATCTCTGCTCTCGATTCAAAATAGTTTTTTCAGATGTACATGTAGACTTTATAATAATAGGCTGGTTGATATAAATCAGACGTGCCATTTTAAACATTTTAAGCATCATAATACTGAGGGATGAATGGACCCCCATGCATAGCCTCGCTAAAACTATTTAGCGAGGCTGTGCATGGTGGTCCATTAGTATAGAACACTTCATTGGGAAAATCACTCATGACAGATTTATTCTTTCTAGCATTTATTACTTGAGCATTACCTTACAAGCCTGTCTCTACCGCATAATTGTTCTATCTGGGTGCTTTCATTGGACTAAGTATGGTTGTAATTGGTACATGCTATATGGGTAGTAATAATTTGGACAGCAATACAGTCAAAAAAAAGAGGGCTTACATACAATTAGTCATAGGCAATAAAATAACTCTAAAAAGCATTGCTTATAAAGACCAAAAATAGTTAAGACGATGCTTAATAATAATAATAATAAAATTCTTTACTGCACAAGATAAGAATTTCATACATAGGCGAGCTTAATACTATTTAATATTCTCTACCAGCTAACCTTAGGTAATGGGGAAGTTGTTGGGGGTAGCGCCATGATGTTATAATATTATAGGGTACCGATTTAAATAAATAGATTACTCAAATACTTAGTAAATTATATTATACTACATGCTAATAAACATAAGCAGTAATTAATAGGAGATAACAACATTAAATGATAAACTACATATACCACTTGAAAAAAATGTAGATACATACATAAATAAATAAGTATAATGTATTTAAGAGAATAAGAGTAAACTGAAGAATTTGTCTAAAAACTTAAAACTAACAAAAGATTTTAATTATTATGGATCATTCTGTAAATCAAGAAAGTGTTGTTTTATCTTATTCTTGAAGACTGATACAGACGGAGCCTCACAAATGTGTAGCGGCAAACTGTTGCAAGCATATTGCACTCACAGTAAAAGAATTTGTATACATGCATGAACTATATATGCTCAGGTGTACGAAGAAGCCAAGCTTTGCTGAGTCGTTGAATGTGATCGAGGGACGAAAGGGGCACAAAACATTCCTTAAGATAATGGGGAACTTGGGTTATGGAGAATACCATAAAGAAAGGTCATGAAATATTCCTAAGACAGAGTTGGTGAAAAAAGGTATACTTTTGTTTGCATCAACATAGGTACTTAACATAGGTACAAGAGAAAAATATCGCTGGTAAATTTCTTGTTGGGACAAAACTGTGAACTTCAATAGATTCGGTCTTTTGCTTTGCTTAGGTTTAGGTGCACAAATTACTAAATTATTGAAGGTAAAAATATTGGAGAACAGAGCGGTACAGAAAAATGACTCAGAAATCAAATGTCAAAATTACGTATGCCACATCAACGAATAGAAAAAGAGCAACATAATTGCAAGATCGGATTTAAGTTCACTTTCTAGCTAATTAAAACGATAATTAGTTGTAATATTGTACAAAAATCGAAGAAATAACTGAGGAGAACGGCCATATTGAACCCGAAAACAGTCCAATCACTTCAAGCAGTTTTCCCTAATATTGATTAGATTTAATGAAAGTTGGACTGAAAAATACTTACAAAACGCAAATACACAAAAAATCGCACTATTTAACAAATTAAATCTCATACAATTGACAAAACACACTTCACAAGACCCGAGGCAGAAACCGTTCGTGTTGTTCGTTGCTCGCTGGCTCACTCACTGTGACAATCACAGATTAATAAATATTGAGTTGGTCCATCAGAGGGGTTTGGTCGGACGGATCGACCGACATTTTCATTCGGTATGATTGTGTACGTACACCAGACCAGCTGTTGGCTCCTTAGACCGAGAAGAATGGACTATAAGCTTTCTTGTTTTTAGTGAAGCCTGTGGCCAGCTCAGACTAAAGAAACCAATGGACTGGCTATAAGTAAACGTCCACACCTAAACTAAATGTTACATACATGGCTACATAATATTGGCGGATTGAACCTTCACAAACACAGCTTGTTTTTACAAGTCACATACAGCAATGTTGGACCGGCTGCAAACAGGAGTCAGCATACTTATACACTTATGAGTAAAAAAATGGAGTCGCTGCTATAATGGTTGTTTCAAAGTAATTTGTTCAGCTAGATCATACTTCTGTATATCAAAAGAGGTAT
Source organism: Ypsolopha sequella (assembly GCA_934047225.1). Classification (NCBI taxonomy): domain Eukaryota; kingdom Metazoa; phylum Arthropoda; class Insecta; order Lepidoptera; family Ypsolophidae; genus Ypsolopha; species Ypsolopha sequella. Next base: position 21,369,992 of record OW203996.1, read on the forward strand.
CGATTTAAAGATGCACCTCTAAAAACACGTAAGTCTCAAAAAAATAAGGTACTTAGAACCAAAGGTTCCTGAGTTCTAGTACTGTCTCCAAGTCCTCATTCCATCACCAGCTCAAGACATCAAGTTTCTGAAACCAGCTTATCATCCTTAACAAATAAAGTCCAGACACGACTTCCTTACTATTCCTGGTTCCTGAGTTCCATTACTGTCTCCAAGTCCTTATTCCATCACCAGCCCATGAAACGAAGTAAGCAAAACTAGCTCATCGTCCTTAAAAAATAGAGTCCAAATACGACTGCCTTACTATTCCTGGTCCCTGAGTTCCAGTACTGTCTCCAAGTCCTCATTCCATCACCAGCTCATGACACCAAGTTTTCGAAAACAATTCATCATTCTTAACAAATAAAAATCAAACACGACTTCCTTACTATTCCTGGTTCCTGAGTTCCAGTACTGTCTCCAATTCTTCATTCCATCACCTGCTCATGACACGAAATAAGCAAAACTACCTCATCATCCTTTACAAATACAGTCCAAACACGACTGCCTTACTATTCCTGGTTCCTGAGTTCCAGCACTGTCTCCAAGTCCTCATTCCACCACCAGCTCATGACACCAAGTTTGCAAACCAGCTTATCAATTTTTTCAGTATTAGTTCAAACACGACTGCTGTACGATCATTCTTCATACACTGAGGTACCAAGCTATTTTCGAAGAGATAAACCGAATGAATAGAAGTGGGTAAAAACAACATAACAATGTTTCACTTGGACGGAAAATGGATAGACGGACATACAAGTGGGTGAAGTTGAATACTTACCTACTTTTGTAATTTTATCCCACACAATTCAGCACCCACGTAGTGACTAATTTTCGAAAAATACTCCGCAACCATAAGAATGTCCACTTTCGGTAAGTTGTCAGATTGGCTTTTGACAAATCCCTCATCCATTTTAAAACTATATGATTATAATACTAAATTATACACTAAACACACGTAATTTTATATTTTATAAAACTTCAATAGCCAAAATCGGTGTAAGAAGACCTTAAGATTAAGAAATTATAACTAATAACAAATCAATTTTGCGTCTGCGAGCCGCAAGGTCGAACGGCCGACTGACTGCAAGACTAGCTATGACGTCATCATAGGCCTAGATGCCTTATGACAAATTTACAAATTGTTTCGGAAATGGCCGAAATGTTTTTGGTCATAACTTCGGTGATACTGTGACTATTACAACGAAACAAAAACTGGTGTAATGTCCAAAAATCTGGCTTTAATACCAAGTGCTTTTTTTTTGCAAAATTCCGACCCTTTAGCCTTATTCATTGGGACATTGAGCAATGGAGATATGTGCTGTTCTCTGATGAAAGTTTAATGTGTTTACATGGGAGTGATAGGAGAGGACGGGTGTATAGGAGGCCTGGCGAACGATTTTCACAGTGCTGAAACAGTGGTATTTGGGGGTGGTTCCTGTATGATGTGGGGTTGAATTTCCTTGAATGGGAAAACGTTTTCGTGTTTTCGTGCCTGGTGGAGGCAGAGGAAGTGGTTTAACATCTGACCGATACAAATCTCCAACGTTCTGCTGGAACATGTTGTCCCGTACGCAGGATTTGTTGGAAATAATTTTACGTTCATGCATGATAATGCTCGTTGTCACACTGTACGTCATACTACCCAATTCCTCAATGAAGACGGAATAAGCACCATGGACTGGCCGGCGCTCAGCCCGGATTTAAATCCTATTGAGAATCTATGGGATGAGCTGAAGAGAAGAGTTAGAGACAGAAATCTTGTTCCTTTCAGCATCGACGAACTCAAAGCAGCATTGAAATTAGAGGAGTGGGATGCAATCCCTCAAGGACGCATCAAGAAATTGATAAAATCGATGAAAAATCGCTTGCGCAGTGTTATTAGGGCTCGAGGAGACAATACAAAGTATTGAAAAATCAATAAACATCGCTGATTATTTTAATTTCATTTTTATTCAATTATTCTGTAGTCTACAATCCTTTTCATTTTTCCCCATCTTTCACATCCAGCTCAATATCCTTACAACTGCTGAATCCATTTTAATAAATTGGTTATTTAACTAAAGGTTAAATTCTAAGCTTTTAAATTTAACTTTTTGTTGTGTTTTAAGAAACGTTGTTGCTGAACAAATCACTTATCTATGTAGTAGATTATTAAAGCCTTAAAAGCGAGTTTAACATATCATAGAGGTGAGTATTGTTATTTAAATGTTTTTCTATTGCCATTTCACAAACTGTGTTCATTAAAAATGTGTAAACCCCTTAATTTTTCTTTTGTATTTTAATATAATCGATTGAGAAACATATCATGTATAAAATATAAGAATACATAATTTTCAGGATCAACCTCACACTTTCGAGTTTGGATTTTGACTCTGTAATTAGTTTATCGATACCTAATAAAGCATTATTGATGTCCTATTGTGATACAAAATTAAAACGTAAAAGTCCATGAAAGTAAAATACTTCTTACATAAAATTTCTATCGATAATATACGTGTTTTAAATAAACCTGTGCCGTCCCTAACCCTATGAAGTATTGATATTTATGGCGGAATGACCTTAGTAGGGCCAATAGGATTGCAGTACCCCCCTTCCTCATACCTCGACTAGTTGACAGACTTAATTGTACGCTTGAAATTGAACAATAGCCTACTTTGGGGTATTTTGTGTATGTGAGCGTTTCTCAAAAAATTTGCTACTAATTCAAAAACTTGTCCAAAATGAAAATATCGTAAATATATGTATATACCATAAAAATCTGATAATTTATTATGTTTAGATTGATAATATTGGTATAGCACGTATGTGATTTCACCGTTTCAGTGATAAAATTGTGAAAATCCAATTAGGGGGTGAAAAAAAGCGTCCTATTTTGTTACTACTTATTTGGTGAAAATTGGATAAGTTATTGTAGATATACCAGTAGGAAACATTGTTTCTTTAAATTCATGATTATACTTTTAATAATTTCAGCAAAAATATCCTTTTAAATAAAAACATATTTAAGAAAACTCTGCAATAATAATTTTTTGTTACCATTGGTACAAACATAAAGGCAAAATTTTTTATTTTATGAAAACCAAAATTAATTATAGAAAGATAATAATATGTATCCCGACATGTTTCTATTTTTCATTATTAACGATCATTTTTAGGTGTTTTAAGTCAATTAAAACCCAGGAAAATTCAAAATTAATGTTGATTAATATTGGGACAGTAACAAAATAAGAGTAACAAAATTCCTTTTTTGTTACCTTTTTGGTTACTTTTGTTTGAATTCCTTTTTTGTTACCTAACTTTCCTCTTATACATTACTATGCCAAAGTAACAAAAGAAGAAGTAACGAAACGAGAATAATTTATGTTTTGAAATTTATTCATCACAGTAAAAACAATAAATGTTTTATTTAAATTCAACTCAAATGTAACTTAGAATATTCACTTTCAAAAACCAACAATGGTTTTATGAGATATTAACAACTTACCTGTAAAATCCGGTAACAAAAACTGAACAGAAATTGAGCAATAGCAGGCAAGTGTACACTCTAAGACGCCATCCAGCAGAGAGAGATTGCTTAACAAAATGGCGTACTGAAATGTCACGTAGAGTGTTGCCAAAAACTAAAAATATCAACTTATTGGTATATTTCACAAAAGTAATATGCTAAAATTGGTAACAAAAGAGGATGTCACTTTTTGAAACTTTTCTGGGACAAGATTAAAATGTGTTTTTTGAAAAAATAATGCACTAGTCTCTTCTCAAAGATAATATGAAATGAACCCCGACATAATGATTAAGCAATTAAAATCAAAAAATACGTAGGATGCTTTTGAACTTTCCGAAATATTAGCGATCAAAGTATCAGTAAGTCGTATGGGACACGTGACTTTTCATACATTAAAATTTGGGAGTGTTTTTTATTCACTCAATTTTAATTAATATATAATTATTTTAGACATTCAGTATTTTTTTTCGTATTCAAAAATAAATAAAGAAAACCACACCGTCTACAGTTAAATACTGTTAGACCATTTTATACACAATAATGATAAATAACTTTGTGGGACAGCAAAAAAATCAAGTTACGAAAAAAAATGAGAAATGCTCATGTGCATCTTAGACAAGATAACACTGGACCAGTTTTAGGCGTATTTCCACATACAGTCGGTTCTGCCACGTTTGGTGGGGGACGAGGTAACCAGCCTTACATAACCGAATCATGTTTCTACAAACGCACCCACATGCAATTTGCACACCTGCAACACAAATTTACGTAAATACGTACGGTCTTTGAATGTGTGCGTTAAATTTAATAGAGTTGGGAACACGTTTATCGATAAATACATTACTGACACCATTCCATCAGAATCTGTTCAGGTGGACAAAATCTTCTCTATATCTACATATAAAATGCAACATCTGTCTGTGTGTCTTTATGGACGCTTGCTTATAACTTGGGAACATCTCATTGGATTTTGATGCAATTTTCATTGTAACGTAGTTTCTTGAGGAAGGTATTAGGCTATGTATCATCACGGTATGATATTGTTAGATACAGGCGGCTGATGGTCTGCCGGTCTTTGGTCAGGAGTCACGAAAGAAATGTAAACCATGATTTAATCACTTCAGCACAAAGTTGCAAAACACAATGGCGCGCGCCGCTCAGTTACAGCCTTTTATATCCACCGTGCGCGCGCAGCCGTCGATGACTCAAACTGTTGCCACGCTCGTCCGGCAGGGGCGCTCCGTCATCTTGTGTTGCAAACAATATATAAGGTCTTTCACTTTAAATTGAAAGTAATTTAGGAGGTGATTCAGTATCGTTAATACATCACATTCCACTGCAAAGCACTTTTTTTTGCGCGAACTTTTTTTTCACTTCTCAGTACAAAGTGGTCCGATCAGCTGACTCAGTTTGTATGGACAAGTGAAGAAAAAGTTCGCGCAAAAAAAAGTACTTTGCAGTGGAATGTGATGTATTAACGATACTGAATCACCTCCTAAATTACTTTCAATTTCAATTGAAAGACCTTATATAATATTATAAGATACAATTAACACTTAATTTCTTCAGATAACTTAAATTTATCTGAGATTGAAAACATTTATGGAGATAGATCTATTTATTAGTCATAAACAAACAAGAAATTATTAAAATTTTAAAACTGATTGTCTTTTATCGATAACTACCATCGATAATAACTGATACATGCCTAGCTATTCCCGACGAGGCTACATGGCAGCCTATTTGGAGCAGCGAGACTATTTAGCGAGACTATTGTGTTGCCATAGTTTTTAAATTCTGATTTTTAGGTAAATTCTTAAGTTTTAGAAAAAATATAGTTGTTGAATTTTTCGAGCAAGTAGATTTATAATAGATTTAGTAATATTTTCAGTAAAAATATTAATTAACTATTGCTTATATTGCTGCCTACGATGAATAAATTGAAATTAGTTTTAGAAAAATAAAAATAACAGTGGATTCGGTACAAGAAAAATATAAATATTTAAATTTTGCTGTACACTTTATGAAATAGTAGCATATTTCTCAACACAAAAATCAAGTTAAGGTGAATTAATGTTAAGGTATTGATGAATTTCTAGGTAATTTTTTGTAGTAGTTGGCAACACCAAAAATAGTCTCGCTGCGGCGCATTCCTGAATCGTGACGTAGGCGTACTCCTTACGAGACTAAGTTAGTCTCGTAGGGAGTACGCCTACGTCATCGTGAAGAAGTTATGGCGCCAAATACGAATTTTATACATTTTCAAAAATGTTGGATATGAGTAAATTACGAATGAAATAACCAAAAATATACTTACAAGTGAAATGTAACACCATCTTTTTGTAAATTTGATGTGTTAGACATTTTTTGCACCCATACACAGCACAAAACGGCATTTTTCTTGGAGCTCTTTATGCAAAGACGTTCGGGAATCGTATGACAGAAATGGCGGCTGAACTAGTTTTATATAACGCGTTAGATATAGAATCTCATACCTTTGGCAGAGGGGAACGCCTGTTAAAGGCGTCTCCTTTGGTATATTCTCTAAGATGTGCATGCATGAGCTTTAAGTCCATCCTTTTGGCCCAAACTTAGTCCGTGGTGGGGCATAGGATGGGCTAACCAAAGACATTGGGGCTACCACCTTTTGTTTTTGACCAATAACTTAATCTGTGGTGATTGTTTTTTTTTTGGTCGGATGTGTCTAGACACTTCAAGTTCAATTTAATTCAAATCAAAGTGAATATGTGATGTTGGCTAGAAAGTAAATTATAAAAATGGATTTTACAATAAAGTTTTAATAAAAATCAGTTCAGAGGGGGCAACTTAAGTATTCTGATTTTTCTGTGAATTTAATTTCATTGTTTTCAACTGAGTAAGATATTTAACTTGGAATTTTAGTCGTACCAATGTATAAATTTAGCATTAGAAAAGTCGTCAGATTTGAGCAGTGAAAATACCTCCTCGAAACAAATGAACCACGGACTCCTTGCCCTCTTGAAATACCCAACAAAACAAATGTCCGACTTGCGCCTATTTCGCAAGTTCCTCGAACGATAATTTCGATTGACGGCCTCAAATTATTATTTTAATATAAACGAGCAAGAGTGCAGTGTTCATTACGTTGTCTTAAATCTTCATAACTGTGAAATATCGTTAATTTCTTCCACAACTACAAGTTTTATATATAACGTCTACGTATACGAAAGGAATCAAGTTTCATTACAAATAATGGTGTTTCGTAAAGTGCTAGAAAACCAAAGGTCCCCTTGAATGGAACACACAAGTCAGTTCTCATTGCTGAAACTGAGTCCCAAGATGGCAGTGATCAAATGTTCACCTTTCACTTCGTAGCAGCCGATATCATTGATGTGTTATCCCTTATCCGTTACGCGAGGCACGGATGCTGACTTCGTGGGTCGTGTGCGATGGTGATAGCAAAGAGCAAGAAAGTTAAACCTTACACGATGAATACGATCAAGTCCACGGACTATACTTCGCCGCAGCGATCGAACACCTGGACTGAGCCTCCTAATAACCAGGAGGCAGGGGTGCCCACAGCGATCTTCATTCCACACACGAATTCATTGCCATTTGAGGAGAGGCGCGTCACCTTAGAGCAGCCAGTCAAGGTAAATCTTTGTTTTAATGTCCAACTTTCCTCTCATTGGAATCCAACCTGTTCCAGCTTTGCATAAGTGTGTAGATAAGGATGGGCTATGGAAAGAAATTATTTGGTTAGAATATAAGTGGGCACTAAAGAGAAATAGGTGAGAGGCCGGTCGACCAAGCTGTTAGGTTGCTATGTATGGTAGGTCAGAGTGTCAATAAGGGGGCACAATCTTAGGATTCCTGGGTTGTCATAAAAAATTAACCACTAACCTAACCTGGCTTTCTAACTGATGGATTTCTAGGTTGCAAATATTTTCTTAGTCTTTTTTTCCATAGCATGCTTATCTTGACCCCAACTATGACCACTTTTTTCCACTGACCATTTTTTTACTGAGTGTGGGTCTCCCGGTTTAGTTTCTAAATATTTTTGTTAACAGAAAATATGAATAGTGTCTCCTTAACAACTCTGACTTATTCTGCTTCCTAATCAACATTGAATGGTAAGGTTTTGGGATCTGTGGGACATTAGTGTAGGCAGCAATTTATTGGGCTTCTGCTACTGTAAACTGTAAATAGAGATGTGTAAACCTTAAAAACAGCCAGGCACACATACTATACACATATTTTCCGTTACTGACATGTAATCCAGATTTTGGACTTGAGTTTACATTAAATTTCTGTCTTATGCTTATGGCAATAATGACAAATATGTCAGCATACAGGCAAAGTATTTTAAGTAAATTAATGAAAGTGTTTGTAATCAGAATTCTATGCAGCATGGTAATGAACTACACTCAAAATTTTCATCACTTAAACATAGATTGCAGTCCAAATGGTTGCTTGGGTACATCTTAAAGATTAAAACTCCTCAGATGCATTCACTGATGATGACCCCCATTGGGGTTGTAATTTATTGAATGAGTGTTTATTTTCGTTTTATATTTACATTAATAAAAAGCCATAAATTGGCATTAACAAAAAATATATGTTTTTGGATGATTTTTCTTCTTCTTTGGTGGGCTCGTTTTCCGCACCTAGTCCCTTATTTGAACCTTCGTGGGTGGAAAGTGTGGGGCCGGCTATTCTAGCCAGCTCAGCTCAAGCAAGAATCCAAGAAGGCGACATTTGACAAGAATTTTTGAATGATAGGATAGATGTTACCTTGTGACTGATGCCGGGTATGGCCCGAAATATATCTCACTAAAATTTAATTTTATATATTTAATTTAGTTTTATCTAATTCTAATCACTTGTTAATAAAAGTGTCAGTGTTCATGATCTATGACCGACTTTTTTTAATGATGCCTTAAATTAACAAAGTTGAATCTTATTCCTCATCATTCCATTATCACTAAAACGTTTCAGTCCAGATTGTAGCCCATATTCATCACACATATGAGTGTTTAATTTATAAATAACTAGACTTTTTATTATTAGAGTGCATTATAAAAATCAATCAGAAACAAATTTCAAGCTAACAAATATTTTGATTAAGATCCTCAGGCCGGGATTTGAGCCTGCAACCTCCTGCTTACATGACAGGCATGCTACCGACTGCACCACTCTAATAATAATTATAGTATCCAGACCCATAAACCAGCCTCTTGCCCTTGGTTTCACCTGCGTGAATGTAATTAATGGCTATGTCCCTAGCAGTGGCGTACATAGAACTTTTTTCCGGAAAAGCAATCAGAAGGTCAAGTTCAACAATAAAAAAAAAAATTTAATAACACTTTGAAAATAGAAAGTTTGTATGACGCCAGGGTAGGCAATGCCTACCCTAGAGTGAGCATTTTCATAACAACTTTTTTTTTTAAAGTGTTATTTAAATTTTTTCATATTTTTTTTTGTCAAACTTGACCTTCTGATTGCTTTTCCGGAAAAAGTTCTATACACGCCACTGGTCCTTAGGGAACATGTTCAAAAATAAAAAAAATAAATTTAATAACACTTTGAAAATAGAAAGTTTGTTGACACCACGGTAGGCACTGCCTACCCTAGAGTGATCATTTTCATACCAATTTTTTTTTAAAGTGTATTTAAATTTTTTCATATTTTTTTTTTGTCAAACTTGACCTTCTGATTGCTTTTCCGGAAAAAGTTCTATGCACGCCACTGGTCCCTAGGGAACATGTTCAAGAAAGAATTTTACCCGCTACATACAAATAAATTCCACCTGCTACGATCCTGACACTTTCTTCTTTCACATTCATCAATTGAGTATTACAATCTCTTCTATTTTGGATGTTTTTGTATTGACCCTCATACTTATGATTGCTGTCAATCTCAATATTAATTTATTTGGAAATCAATTTTTTTTTAATTATTTTATTTTGAATTTTTTCCAAAACAATTTTTGCTTTGGTTTTTCTATATGATTTTTTTCAGATTTATTAATCATGTCATAATTTTACTCTATCTATTTTTATGTTACTTTTCTCCTGCAAATTCCCATAGCTTAATTTTTAAAAGATTTTTTTTCAGAGAATTTACGTAATTTTAGTGCATAGTTTTTATTATTTTGGTATATAAATTAACCATTATTTTCATATGATTTTTTAAAGAATTGTCTGTAATGATGTCACTTGAGAATTTTAGACATTATACTGATTGTGATGTGTGATTGCTTATAAAAAAGTGGTCTGTCTCTGTCTGTCTAGTCATCTTTCATCCATCTGTCAAATTAGTCGGAAGCAAATTATTATAAATTTATCTTGATAGCAAAGGACACATTACTAAACAGCCATTTCTCAAGTGACGTCTTTTTATTTATTTATAACACTTTTTGCATGTTTACACAAATAACTTAAAATACAAAATAAACAATTAAACATGGTGTACAAGGGCGGCACTTATTGCTAATAGCAATAGTAAATACTAATCAGAAAATACTAGTGAGATCAAGATTAAAATATAAACCTAAATATCTAAGACATAAACTTACATATAAAAATACATAAACATACTTAAATAAATGAATGCATACCTATACAATATACACATACATATATAAATAATAAATAAACATACAAAAATTATGATAATATTGGATATTTGAGTTCTAAGATGGGTACTCTGTTGAGAAAAATCGCTCCACTTTTATTTTAAAGTGATTTGTATTTTTCAATGCTTGAATTGACACTGGTAAGCGATTCCAGAGTCTTGCAGCGTGTACCGAAAATAAGTCACTGTAAAATCCTGTTCTGTTTTCTGGAATAGCTATCCTTTGGCTGTTTCAGGAGCGCATTTCACGCCCGCGTCCATTAATGAATGTGAACCGTTCACGGACGTCACACAAAGGCAAATGGAAGTTGCAGCTTTTTCGTAAAAATATTCATCATCATGAGGTTTTTTAGTACCACAAGTTCTAAAATATGGCTTATTAAACCTAAGTCTCGAAATGGTTTTCGAATTAACTCACCTTAACATAATTTAATCTAATACTTTTGAAATTTTCCTGCCTTGGTGCTTGGATTCTTAGTTCATGACATTGAGCACATCATTAAAATTTAGCATCAAGTAGAACTGTGGTTCTACCGCGTAATTCTCATTTTCATTAACATCAACTTGAGATTGAAATTTGACGTGCGTGCGACGACGCCCGCCTAACATGCCATCTCTTTTGCAGACGTTAAATTTCGCATGCATTTGCTTGAAGTTGATACAAATGAGAATTACGCGGTAGAGCCTCTGAACTCTATCACGTGGCTGTTACGAAAACCGAAGCTTCGTGCGCTTTTAAGGATGGTCGTCATGACGCGATGAACTCAGTTGTGGGCGTGGCCAAATGTCATGCTGTTTCATTTCTCTATCAGGAGCACGCTCCATGAAACTTGCGAAGATAAATACAATCCTACCGATTTTGTCGCTGGCGCAAAATTGAAAACTTCTTTCAGAAGAAACCATATTTTGGCAAGACTGGATGTTTTTATTCAAACATTATTTATGATTATTATTAATCTAGATGACATTTAAAACAATAAAAGCACATTCGGCTACAGTTATGTTAAAAAACCGTTAAATTTACGTATTTTAGGGGTTTGTTGTTAAGATATTACTCAAATTTCACGATTTTTAGTTCAACTTAAACATATATCTAGATAATGTTAATGGACTTAGCCAGAAATATTATTATAACATTCCATAGACACCCCACAATGTGGTAACTACAATTTCTACATTTAATTTTAGGAGATGTTTGAATGATTTTGAGAGAGAAGGAGGGTCATGATTCTTGTGATATTACTCAAATTTCACGGTTTTTAGTTCGACTTAAACATAGGTCTAGATAATGTTAATGGACTCAGCCTAAAATATTATAATAACATTCCATAGACACCCCACAATGTGGTGACTACAATTTCTACATTTAATTTTAGGAGATGTTTGAATGATTTTGGGAGAGAAGGAGGGTCATGATTCTTGTGATATTACTCAAATTTCACGGTTTTTAGTTCGACTTAAACATAGGTCTAGATAATGTTAATGGACTCAGCCTAAAATATTATAATAACATTCCATAGACACCCCACAATGTGGTGACTACAATTTCTACATTTAATTTTAGGAGATGTTTGAATGATTTTGGGAGAGAAGGAGGGTCATGATTCTTGTGATATTAATCAAATTTCACGGTTTTTAGTTCGACTTAAACATAGATCTAGATAATGTTAATGGACTCAGCCTAAAATATTATTATAACATTCCATAGACACCCCACAATGTGATGAAAGCGATTTTATGGAGGTTTGCGCGTAACCTCCGTGTTTCAGTCAAAAACATTTTTACAGTGAAAATAACATCGAAATAATTATTTCGTTGGAAAATAATCTTTATTTTTATGGGTCGATTCTCCAGATTTGTAACAAAATATTAAGAAATAATTATAACGGGCAAAATACAACTTTTAACTAAGACAACTTATTGTTAAAAGTTTGCCATATGCATAAAAATATTTTTAATGATATTATGGTAGCTTCAAAGTAATTGGATTTTCCATAAGCTTGGTATTAGATTATTTTACGAATTTACGGCTGGTATTAGGACTATGGAAAAGCCAATTGTTTTATAACTATTGTTGTATCATTAAAATATGTGTTTGCATGTATAGCAAACTTTTAACAATTAGCGGTCTTACCACAAAACTGTGTTTAACTTTAGACAGTGTTTAAATCTGTTGCTGTCACTCTTTTACAATATGAAAAAAAAGGTGACAACGACAGATTTATACACTGTCTAAAGTTAAACACTGTTTTGTAGTAACACCGATGGTATCTCTATGGTATGTAATTGTTCTCCCTTCTGAAATCCCCCGCCCCGTCAACTTCAGCTTTTTACTGTCCCTTATTTTTAGTCCCTTTGTATGTTTATTATGTACATTTATTAAATTATAATAGGGATAGTCTTATTAGCAAGATTTCTTGTAATAATAATTCTAGTTCTTTCCTATTTTTTCTTTTTTTTCTGTGTCTTTTAACTATATTTATTTTTAGTCTTATTTGATTGTACTCGCGGAAGATCGATGAGATTATAATTTTCGTTTAGTTGTAGATACATACCTAATTGTTATATAGAAGGTTTCTTAGCTAAATGTTGTATTTTGGCTGAATTATTATATTTATTTCTTAATACTTTGTTACAAATCCGGAGAAACAACCCTTAAATTTCAAACAAGGCTTGCTTTATAATGAGGTCGGTTATTAATTACTATGCAACGTTTCTGATCTAATTTAAACCATTAATTGAATATTAGTGGTTTGGGGGTAACTATGCAATTTTATTCTTTTGAGAAAAATTTATTTAATCAAGTTTTCCCCATATTCTGTGTTCTGGGCATAGCTAGCCCTCAATTTTATCATGTATTTATTTCAGAGTGATTGGTGATGTATTGTTGATATAACAGAGGATCATGCGAAGCAATGTGAGGTATTATGCACTCTTAACACCTACTCAAGTACTCCGACTTAACAAGTACTCCGAACGTAAAAGGGTGAAGGTACATTTTTTTCCGACTATGATTTGAAGCAACAGTTCTTCTTAGCTTCAACACAGTTCCCAGTAAATGGCATGTGCTAATTATTGTTACCATTGTTTGTCCGAGTTTGTACAATACAACAATACTGCATACCCACCTACTTGAGTGTCTGACTACTTATTATTACAAGTATTTGTACTTGGAGGCTGATTTTGTAGGAAACTGGGACTTGATTGACTGACTCCTAAGATTCTAGTGTTTGTCATTGCTGAGCTGCTGCAGCAGGGATACAGGAGAGCAATTATAATATCTTTGTTGAAAATTAAACTCTTCTATTTAGAGCAATTATTAATTTGTTATTGATTTTTTTCTACAATAAGGAGTTTTTTTAAAACATATTATTTTTGATAAATACTTTTGAAAGCATTATGTTTCATTCTAATCTTAAAATTTAGGATAACCTCTTTCCTGATAAAACATTTTATCTAAAAAAATGTAGTTATCTTTTTAACATTCTGAAAAAGCTGTAATATATGATGCAAATTATTATTTAGGTTTTAAATTAAATTAAATCAATACTATCACATCCATTACTTTTACCCATTATAGCCTTCTCTATATATTGCATCAATCATCATGTCCAACAGCTATATCACTGCCACCAATCCCAATAAATAAGTAATAGGACTTAAGGACTACCCACGGATTTGCCTTCCTGTCATGCATTACTGCATGCGTGACTCCCGATTGGCTGTTCCTGTCTGCAAATGAAGCTTTGTACGCGGAACGTCATGGTATCTTCTCGTACTCCTACTTGGCCATTGCAATTACACATTTATTCTATACCAATAAGATTAAATTTACAGTAATCGTTATCATGCTGCAGTGCGTTGCGTTTATTTTGCCGAGAAACCTTTAAAGACGCTGGATATAGTGATGATTTTTCAATGGCAAACTGACTGACGGCTTGGTATTCAGCTCATAAAGTGGATCTGTGGGTGCTTGAGTCATCATGACCCGAGGCGCTTGAGACACAACCAATTGTGCATTAGCAATTAAATTTAATGACATTAAATTGGTCTATGACTGATCTGCGATTTGACGGCCGTATAATTTCCGCCATTAGATATATGGCATAATTTATTAACACATCATAACCTGTTATTCGTAAAAATCTTTGCCATTACTTGAGGTGTGGGATAAGGGATATTGATGTGAGAAGCAAAGATCATCTAAAGCAGGTCGCCCATATTGCATACATTAGCCCGAGTCATATTGAGTAATTTAGTTAACTATTCAGCTTACCAGCAAATATAGTTTGTATCACCAACATATCTAGGTTTATTTTCAATTCCATTAGTGCTTACACAACAAAAGATAAAAATTGTGCAGCTGACATCCTCATGTATCAGGGACATAGCAAACTAGGTGTATCACAAACATACACAAATGTTTATTTACAAACAAATTACATATACAGTGTGGAAAATAAAAACGGCCCGTGGAAGAGACTGATTAACCACTGATTTGAATTTACTCAAAGGAAACATTCCTTCTTTTTTTAAATAAGAATTTGCCTCAGCCTTTATTACTGCATTTTGGCTCAGAACGAGCCAAAATGCAGTAATAAAAACCGGCCAAGTGCGTGTTGGGTCACGCGCAGTGTAGGGTTCCCTAGTTGCCCCGCACAACATGCGGACTTCTTCTCCAAGTACATTTTATAAGTTTGTCGACTAATACAGATCGCGCCAAACTTCTAGTACGCTCGGAAGTTGCTCTTCTCTAGAACGGCCCATACATTTTGTTCCTGCTGATGCGAATCGCCCCGTGTTTAGAGGGGACTAAATGTTCGGCGCGAGCTGTACTCGTTAACTTGTAAAGCCTACTTAGCTGTGATAGTTTTCCTTTTAATTTCGTTACTTATACTACTGCTGTTAAGCTTAATATTTCGCAAACGGAACCCTGTATCGAAAAATGGTCTTCTCACACCCCCAATATTTTTAAATTACCTATCCAACGACACCCCACATTAGGGGATAAACGAGAAAAAAAAAATCATCCCCACTTTACGTGTAGGGGAGGTAACTAAAAAAAAAAAATCTTTTTCAAAATTTTACTGTACCACTTTATCGGCGTGATAAATATGTATACCCATGCCAAATTACAGGTTTCTAGTACTAATAGTCTCTAAGCTAAACCGCGGACAGACAGACAGACGGACATGGGGAAACTATAAAGGTTCCTTGTTTTTGTCTACGGAACCCTTAAAATATTAAACAACATGACTGCCATAATTTCAAAATGAACTTAGTAAAGACACCCAGTGCAGTCAGTGGACAGCTCTACCACACCCCCGACACTTCATAGTGAAGGCTCAAGTTATTTACCTAAATTCTCACGCGCGCATCTGGCTTGTCCGCACACGCTTGTGTGTGTGCGTGAGCTAGTCTAGGGCTGGCAGCAATCGTGTGAGCGTCGTCGCCCGAGAGGGACACAATATAGGTCAGCAACTTATGTGATTCTCTTCTTAAATTTTAGCGTAGTCCAATTTCTAGTTCCCCGTGGATTAATCAGTATTAAAAAAAATATATATATATATATACAAGGTTAAATTCAATTAGTTGGCGAAATTTGAAACATATGTAGAACATGTCCATATGAATAACTTTTTTTAATAGGATAGTGAAAAATTCTTAAAATTCGTTTTCACCTTTCCATACTGGACGAGTCAGCTGATCGGAGCAATTTGTATAGGAGGAAGTGAACAAAAGTTAAGAATTTCGCTTAGCTCCCATACAAACAGTTGTCCATATAGACTAGTACTACCTTTGTTTTGAGTTTCGCCAAATAATGTTATTTAACCTTATATATGAGATGTTTAGTTGCTTTCAACTGGAGAAGTGGGTAGGCGCTTATAAAACAGAGTTAAGTGATAATAACTCGCATGAATGACTAGGTACCTACCCGCACTAATATTGTTTGATCGGTGTTATTAATATATTGTTAATTAGTCTTATTTTAAGCTAGCCATAAGCATATGTAGCAAAACCTACTTACTGTACGAAAGAAGCCTGGCTACCCATTGGACAGAGAATTCTAGCTTGGGAGCCAGGAACCAACAAATGTAACATTAATTTTTCATTAAACATTTTTTCATTTTCATTTTTCATTTTCATTTTCATTTTTCATATGTATATAAATCGTTACGATCGTAATGCCCCGGGGGGTGTCGGATGTGTCCCGAGTGTGAACTTTGAGATGCAAGTCACAGTCCATCCACACTCGGTAAACCCGCGTTTCACCTGCAAATATTACGTCCCAACGTGATGGGTGGTGAGCCCTATCATCGTTCTTCGGGCACAAATACACTCTTTTTAGGGCATGCAGGTTTCCTTACTATGTTTTCCTTCACTGTTCACAAGTGGTAAGTACCTATTAGCAAATACTATGCATATTATGTAAATTCCGAAGAACTCATTGGTGCATGCCCGACCGGAGATCGAACCTTAATCTCAAGATTAAGAGGCCAGCGTTCTACCCCTGAGTTACCGCTGCCTTTTCGTTACTTTAAAAGTAAATATATATATATATATATATATATAGTATGCCTAAGCTTAGTAGGTACCTATATAGTTTCGTATGCATAAATGATCATCATATAATGAACAACTACTCAAACATAAATTTTGGAAAAAAAATGAAAACTTTTTAAAACATGGAAAGTTATAAATACTGATTTTATTGTTCCAAATGCGTTACTGAACGAAATTGTAAGGTTTGATCACGCAATTCTAATTTTTGAAAAAAAGTTTTCCAGGCATCCATAAACACTGCAATAACGCACCATACTGATTAAAAATCAGTATCGTGATAAAACTTTGTAACAAAACACGCGCGCAGCAAACGAGTGGTAATCGAGCTCTGCCTGACTCCAGATTTCCACTAACTTGCGGGGGACCGCGGGGGACGTTAAATTCGCGCGGGGAGGAGAGTGTCGCTTCTTTACGTAGTAATACTTTATATTCTCTGGCTCTACATTGGATACGTGTTGTTTTGTATGTCCCCGACTGCACTGGGTGTCTTTGCTAAGTTCATTTTGAAATTATAGTAGTCGTGTTTTTTAATATTTTTATCATTTATTTTTATTAAATACTTATTTAATAAAATATAGTATAGAGATTCTAATGACACTTTATTCATCCAAATTGGTTAAAACATTCAGAAGATATGATGAAATAAAGAAAAATACATACATGAACCCTGAAAACAATACACTCCTTTTTT
Source organism: Ypsolopha sequella (assembly GCA_934047225.1). Classification (NCBI taxonomy): domain Eukaryota; kingdom Metazoa; phylum Arthropoda; class Insecta; order Lepidoptera; family Ypsolophidae; genus Ypsolopha; species Ypsolopha sequella. Next base: position 21,387,409 of record OW203996.1, read on the forward strand.
TTGGGGGCAATTGTGTTAAAATTATCATCCTAAAGTTTTATGGCATACGTTGACAGAGTCAATGATAAGAAACATTTGTGTCGATTCGGCGCAACACGACTTAACTTGTTTGACAGAACTAAAATTAATTTGAGCCTTCTGTCTTTTTCTTTCTGTATCGAAAAGACAAAGACAGAACGCTTAAAATAAGGTTAGTCCTGTCAAATTAGTTAAATTGTGTTTAGCCGAATCGACACCATTGTGTCTTAAATTAAAGGGAGACAATGAAATTTCAATTGCATTGGTCATCGAGAATTTAAAATAATTCATAAATATGATGGGAAAACTTAGAACTAAACAACGTAATCAATATAAAAAATAAAAAAATCAATATAAATGAAGCATCTACAGGTCACATCTACACACTCTTTGGAATAAGCCCAGCTCATACGTTTTTAGGTTTCCGTAGTACCTAAAAGGTACAAAAGGAACCTTTATGGTGAATATGGTGAGACTCTTTTGTCCGACCGTCCATCCGTATGTCACAGCCTCATCACTTTAGCACTGTTAGAGATAAAGACTGGAAATTTGGCACAAAAATAATATTAATTTGCCCAAACAAAACAGTGTAAAAAAAATAGAAAAATTTGAAATTATTCAAAATATTTCCAATACAAAAGAGAGAAAAAAAACCCTTAAAATACAATATGGGTATTAAATTGTAGATATTAAAGAGTTCCAGAAAGCTTTGAAAAACCACAAAAAGAATGCACCCACTAATCTCCGAAACTGGTGAACCGAAAAATATGAAAAAATGTCGATTAAAGGTATACACTAGCCAATTACAGGAAAACTATAGCGATTTAAAAAAGTTAAACAAATGCGAAATATAAAAAATAAAAAAATAAATTATAGAAGTACAATGTGGGTATCAAATTATAGAAGAGCTGACTGTAAAAATATATAATTTGGCTATATTACTTCCATCTATTTCGAGAAATCCTCGAAAAACCACAAAAAAATGTATTATCTCCAAAACTGGTGGACCGAGAAATGAGAAAAATAAATCATAGTAATATATGCTTACGTCAAGATTACAGGACAAATATAGCGGTTGAGAAATTTACGAAAACAAAATGATAAAGTTAAAATTTTCATCCACGATACGGAACCTTAGGTAGGCCAGTCGGACTAACACTTGACCCCCTCCCCTATCTCCAAAACTGGTGGACAGAGAAATGAGAAAAAAGCATGGTAATACAAGCTTACGTAAAGATTACAAGAAAAATATAGTGGCTGAGAAATACACGAAAACAAAATGATAAAATTGAATTTTTCATTCACGATACGGAACCCTAGGTAGGCGAGTCGGACTCTCACTTGATCGGTTTTTTTAAGAAGGGACACTGTTTAATTCAGAAACGATATACGTAATGCGAGTCTGACTCGCACTTGAACTTTCTGTTATTGTACAAGGGATAGTCTCGCTCTAGCCAACTGCCTTGCAACCAAAACTCAAGTTTTTTTTTTGCAACATTTCTATGTAGTGCATAGAAACTATAAATCGTATCGGACATATTTTTTATCATGTTTGTTGAGGTGTTGCTTTGGTTCTGAAATATGTTTTGTCGTTGTTATTAAATGTGTGGAATTTGTTAAATGTTTTCTTTGAGTAAAATCTGCTATTATTTATGTTACTTTCCCTCCACCGATCGTTTTAAATTTCCAGCCTGTGTATCATTTGTACACACTACGTTTATTGTGAATCAATCAAAACGTGACTGGAATAATGACACGACTTCCATTGTACTGCATCATGTGACTGTGTACAGATGTAGTTTTTTTACTGTATGTATTTCTGTACCTAAAGATGCGGTTAGCTCTGACTGCACATAAGTATTTCAGCTTAGCAAAAACAGGGTATGAAATTGGGCATTTTGCCCCCCCCCTAACTACTTTTCGGCACTCCGTTTTTACCTGAGCAATCGCATCTTCAAGCAAGGCAATCATAGCAGCTGTAGCTGTGTCGGCAGGGAGACCCTTTATCATATCATCAGACTAAACCATCCACCGAGGGCTGACTAGTGAAGAAGCCCTGAGCCTTGATCAGTCACTGTGACTGAAAGTGTGCAGAAGGCATCATCTTTTTAGCTAGAGCAGACTGCTTAGACGGAAAACCGCACCGATTTCGTTAAGAGTCTAAGTGGGTGTGGTCATCAGATTAAACAAAATAAACACACTCTGATATCGTGAGTAAGTTGGTTGTGTAAATAAGCAGAATTAACCAAATAAACCAACCACCATAGTACTGTAATATGCACACAGTTTACTCGGGATCTCGTAGGGATTTTGCTGAATTATGCCACTTTGTTTTTACTTTAACTTCTTGTATTATTTCTTTTTTTATATTATCCACCCTAATTATCACGTATACATTAAGGGAGGGGAGCTCTGAATCTCGTAGAGCACTCGCTTGTCGTATTTCGTCAAAACTCTAGAAGGAATATTTATGGAGAGCCACCTTCACACCGATAGGACTCTCTAAGGAATCTTTATTTATGGAGAGCCACCTTCACACCGATGGGACTCTCTAAGGAATCTTGCTCGTGTTTTGTCTGAAAGATCTTTTATACTGGATCTGTATTTATTTTTGGAAAACACGAAATAATTCAAACCCAAAGACAAGAATATGAAAAAATTCCCCGGGCCAGGATTCGAACCTGCGACCTCTTGTTATCAAGACAAGCGCGCTACCAATTGCGCCACCGAGGTTCCTACCCGGACCGGTGAATTCTTCCATCATACTTGTCCACTGTTATTTTTGCTTCTGCTTGATATACTAGCTTGTACAACACATATAGAACGCTCACGAGGGCGTTATGTGATTTCACGCCTTGTTCTTAGAAACAGATGGCGCTGTCGTCGCTACAATATTGTTGCTTCAGACAGTTAAGAAATTCACAGTTCTCATTAACTAAGATTATGTTTATTTTTGCGAAATCCATCGCTATGAATACTCTGAAAATAAACATAATCTTAGTTAATGAGAACTGTGAATTTCTTAACTGTCTGAAGCAACAATATTGTAGCGACGACAGCGCCATCTGTTTCTAAGAACAAGGCGTGAAATCACATAACGCCCTCGTGAGCGTTCTATATGTGTTGTACAAGCTAGTATATCAAGCAGAAGCAAAAATAACAGTGGACAAGTATGATGGAAGAATTCACCGGTCCGGGTAGGAACCTCGGTGGCGCAATTGGTAGCGCGCTTGTCTTGATAACAAGAGGTCGCAGGTTCGAATCCTGGCCCGGGGAATTTTTTCATATTCTTGTCTTTGGGTTTGTTTCTGATTGATATTTTCTAGTTTGTATTGCACTCTAATAATATTTAGAGTATTCATAGCGATGGATTTCGCAAAAATAAACATAACGAAATAATTCAGTCAATGCGACGTATTTCGATCCATAAATGTTATTGATTGCCAACTAAACACAGTCCTTTAACGTAGCTATAAAACCTAGCCTTACCTAAACCTAACATATTGCCTAGCTACATGTTACAGTACATACCATGGTGGTTTATAGTGGCCTGAAGTTAGCTGCACAATCACGTTTGACAGCAATTTCCCCCCACGGATTTTGACGTTTGTTAAGGGTCATGACCGAATCGTAGTTTATTGTGATCTGATGAGCGTACCCAGTATCCGACATTGAGCACGTCATTTAGTGCATCAAGTAGAACTGAACTCTATGGCGTTTCATTATTGTTTAAATTAGAGCGCTCTGAGCCGTGGCTGTTACGACAACCGAAGCATCGCGCGCTCTCTAAAAGCTCGTGTTTCATAGAAAAATTATTATTACGATGAAAATAATCGTTATATTTTAAATGTAAAACATTCTGGGCTTGCTTTATATTGAGATCAGTTATTTATTATGCGAAGTTTCATGACCAATCAAAGTATTAATTTTGCTTTTTTGTTTCATCGAGAAAATTTTATGTTAATTATGTTTTCGCTACAATCCAGGCGTAGCATTAGCCCTCAACTTTATCATATATTTATTTCAGAGTGATTGGTGCAGTATTGTTGATATAACAGACGATCATGCAAATCAATGTGAGGTATTATAGACTCTTAAATCTATCAGGTTACCTCAATATGCGGCACTCAAGTGTACCTAGGAAGAGCTATTTTATCTCATGCATTTCAAGATAACGCACGTCGTTGCCTACAAAGAGAACGATATCAGTATCAAAATCGGTCATCGAATCATCAAAGATAGATGAGATGTCAGATAAATAAATAGATCTTTACATATGAAATTGCTGAAATTTTCTTACAGATTCATGAGTTCATAATTCCTGTAATTCAATAGCTATTTCCTTTATTTGTTTTTTGTTTGAAAGTTGATTTAATGGTTTTACATATCTACGTATTAAATTTTGTTTTTATTGTCAGTTTGATATTGATAACCAAAATTAAAATTTCAAAACCAGTTCGTCCTAAATGCCATCTATTTCCATGATAAGATTCGTAATAATTTTTTACAGCTGACACTTTTCAACAATTAAATTAATGTTGATGTTAGCTTAACGTTGTCTCATTCATGCACAAAAAAAATTACATAATTTGGATTTGTCATTCCTAAAAAAAATGCAAAAATGTTAGTACTGACAATTGAGTTTCCATTAAATTCTCTATAGAAAACGGCAATTTCATATGTAAAGACCTAATAGTATAAACCAGCCAAGTGCGAGTCGAACTCGCGCACAAAGTACCACCACCACACACTACGGTAAACAACAACAATAAAGATGCCATAGCAACACCAAGGCGACAAAAAACAAGGCGGTAAAATACTAAAATGGTAGCACTTGACAAACAATTTGGCACCCTCTGAGTACGGAATCCTAATTTTTATTATTAGTTGTTTATACTCTCTAGAGTATGTCGGTTCTGCAATCTGATCAAATTTGAAACTTGTGATACCATTTTTAAGATAGAGCTGAAATAAATAAAATGGAAGAAATGCAAATAATCGAGTCTCTAATAATGGTGTCAGTTTCTCGATTTTTTTATTATTTGCAGTGAAAAAGGCAGTAACATATATATTCTATATTTCCTATAAAAAGGTTGCCTATTACGGCTTTAGCTGTAGACCTCTGTGACGGACGGACGGATAGACGGCGGAGGCTTAGTAATAGGGTCCCGTTTGGTCCCGTTTTGGCACCCTTGGGTACAGAACCCTAAAAACTTTACTATAGAACATTGATAATATCTCATAGACACAGGGATCCATAAGCTTAGTTCGTCCACTGCTGGACATAAGCCTTTCCAGGACTTTGCCACTCCCGGCGGTCATCCTTCACACACGCTGGGCAGGCAGGTTGGTGAGCGCGGTGCTGGAACCCTCGCACCAGTGACGCCACTGCCCGTCACCAGTCATAAAAGAGAACGGGTGAAGATATGAAGCGCTAGTTGTCGCATTATTTTTATACACCAATTGACTCTTTAAAATAGTATTTATTTGCATATAGTATCTGTTCTTATTTACCACTTGCTGAACGCTCAAGGAAAACATCGTAAGGAAACCTGCATGCCCTAAAAAGCGTGTATTTGTGCCGCAAGTTCGGTGATAGGGCTCACCACCCATCACGTTGGGACGTAATAATAGTCGGTGAATCGCGGGTGTACCGAATGTGCACGTTTACTCGCGTTTCACAGTTCACACTCGGAATACCTCTGACACCCCCTCGAGGTTTTTTGTCGTGACGATATATTTATTCCTCTTACGAACCGAGAAACTCAGTTCTGGGCGTGGCCAAATGTCATGCTGTTTCATTTCGCTATAAGGTGCACGCTCCATGAAACTTGCGAGGACAATACAATCGTGCCGATTTCGTCGCGGGAGCAAAATAAAAAACTTGTTTCTGGAGAAACCATATTTTGGCAAGACTGTGGACACAGTGGACACCTCCTGTGCTGTGGATTTCAAACATTATTTTTGGTCATTATTAATCTAGATACCATTTAAAATTTATGACTCGTATTAATTTTTTGATTTTATCTAAAACAATAAAAGCACATTCGACTGCACTTATGGTAAACCGTTAAATTTACGTATTTTAGGGGTTTGTTGTTAAGATATTACTCAAATTTCACGATTTTTTGTTCGACTTAAACATATATCTAGATAATGTTAATGGACTTAGCCTAAAATATTATAATAACAGTCCATAGACACCCCACAATGTGGTGACTACAATTTCTACATTTAATTTTAGGAGATGTTTGAATGATTTTGGGAGGGAAGGAGGGTCATGATTCTTGTGACCCCCCTGGGATCGCCACTGTATTTTTGCCAATGTATATTTTTGACAGAAGTGCCCCCCCCCAATGAGATCCTAGAGCCGTCCCTGAATCTATCAGAATCCCGTTGAACCGAATGAACTAACACAGATTCGACGTACGGTTTCAGATTGGACGCAACGTGTACCGCGCGACCCCCACGCCAACGAACACGATATTCGAGTGCAGAGTTCTTTCTCGGCACCATGCTACACTGTACTACGACAAGGGACACTTCTATCTTGTGGTAAGTTACTAAAAAGTTTGTAGGGGCTCCACTACTGTACTTCGAAATGTCGATGTTCGTTAATTCGAAAGTACGGGAGTTCGAAACTGTGGTACTAGCATGAACTTGCTATCGACACGACATCGATTCGATAAATAAAAATGTATCTCTTACTTCATTGCAATAAGGGTTGTCGTTTGGAATTTATAGATTTGATCTGTCAAATTTATCTAATCGACGCGTACGTGCTCGCATAGCTGGGTTGTCATAAAAAAATATAACCACGAACGTTATGCCGAGTCGCGAAAAGTGGTGAGCCTTCTAACCTAACCTATCGGCTGACTTCTGTGCTGAAGGATTTCTGGAATATGGTTCGCTACAGTGTACTTTCGAACAACGTATATCGAAATCCAGTACTTTCGAACTAACGTACATCGAAATCCAGTACTTTCGAACTAACGTACATCGGCATTTCCAACTTTGAAGTACAGTAGTGGAATCGTCTGAAGGGAGTGATTTTTGTCATTTATAGATCTTGCTAAAGGGATAAAGACATGATCTTGCTAAGTTTCTTGCCGTTCTTCTTAGCAAGGCTAATCGAACGGGCGGAGTTAGGCATATTTATTATAGGAATTGCATATATTTATAATATTATTTATACCTTATTCCTATATTTTTTATTTTATTCAAGTCTATTTTTTTTATTAAATTTAAGAAAACTAACTTTTATTATTTCCCCATATTATTATTTTTTATTATATAAAACTATTATCTACAGACATAGATTATTTAATGTATCTGATATACCTATATTACATAAATAAAATTTCAATGCAAGTGCTCGTAAAGGCCCACTTTTTATGCATCGAAACCGAATAGAAAGTCGATTAATTTGCCCTAGGGCTTTATTATTATAATTTTTTAAAATTTATTTAAGAGAAGTTGGCTAACCTGCAACCTTTCCCGTGTACCATAAATGTTATACTTTTTTTGCCACTGTTTAACGGCTCTGGATACAGTCCTTTTGAGCCAATCATAATTTAAATTTCACAAGATTATGTTTGTTTTATTTCCTCACACTATGCATTGGAAAACGTAGTATGATACATGGGCGTAAGAGTAATTAATTTATTCCTTTTCGCCCTTGTAGCATACACTACTAATATTTCTATTTCTACTTAACACCCAACCGGTTTCGAATATTATTTAATTTTCGAGGGTTTTTAGATCTTTTTAACGCAAACTACGTGCTGTAAACAAATTTCCAGTTTCATTTGTATCCGTTGTCTACCACTCTAATTTAGAAGTACTCAATAGAGATAGACTCGGTTTTAAGTGTTTGCTAAGGGTTTCTCTAAAGGAAAATTTCAGGGTACATATTATTGCGCTGCGACCAAAAGGAGCCGCGACGTAATTATTTTAGTTTATATGTATATTTACTTAGAACTTAATTTAGCATTATTAGGTGCGGTTTTCACCGTTCGTTATCATGAGGTTTCTCGAGGAAGGTCCAAGGGTGTGCGTCTATTACATCGCATTTCATTACGCTCTAACGAAAGCTGAGCAGTAACTGTTAATGGGAAACAAGTCTACAAAAATCGGTTGAGGACCTTGAAGGTAGAGATTCAAATTCAGCGCGGGTGAAGTCGCGGGTAAAATGGTCTTTGATGAAAAGCCGTTTAGGGCTCTTAATTTTAAGTCTGATAAGTGATAGATAAAATATATATATAAAGGGAAAGAAAACCATTTTTATTTGGTAATTTTTAAAATACCGACGTGTTTTACTTGAAAAAGAAATATCATTTTGAGCCCTAGTTGATAGGGCTTAATCTGTTGAAAATGATCTCTAGTATAACTCCTTTCAAGGAATAGGTGGAATTTCAGAGCACTCTGTATAATATACCTATATATAGTAATATACCTGTATACCTGTATAATATACCTATAAATATATACCTATGTATAGGTCTAGCGCTTGATGCGGTAGCGGGGCGGTGCGGGAGGGGTGTGGTGACGTGAGAGAGTAATTTGCGAGAGACTCGATTTCGCCCTTTCCGCACCGCTCCCTACCACATGATACGCTCAGGGAATACTCTCCAGCCAATAGGGATTCACGAATATTTCAAATAAATTGTCAATAAACGTCAAACTGGTGTTCTCTCCTGGCCGAAACAAGTTCAGGGCAGAACTTCGCCAGTTACTGTATCGACGTCCTGAAAGCAGTGGCGCGGGCCAACCGGACTTGAGGACTCGTATGCATAAAGAAACGTGGTGTTATATAGCTGAAATTTTAATTTTAACTTTCAATGGTTTAATCTAATATTTTAATTTATTTTCTATGTACCTTAACTGTAGTATATGTATAGGTATTTATAATATATATGTATCGTCTTTTTATGCACCTATTAAATTATGTTGTAGAGCAAGGCAGCTACCTTTTTTTGTAATAATTTAAGGTCCCTGAAATATATAACCATGCATCGGGAGAAACAAAGAATTATAAAAAAACCCTATCTCGCAATTAGATCACTTTATTGGCACACACACTCGCAGTGTGACGACAATAGTTAGAAAGCAATCCCCTCCAATCCAACATTTATAACAACAGCCCTTGTATATAATCTGGTATGAACCAAAACTGAAAATGAGTTACATAATACTATACATGCTCCAAGATACCATAGATCAAACATTGACTATTTATATGGTTTGGAATTAACATAGTAACAAATAATAAATAAAGGAGCAAGACAAATACGACGCTAAATAACTAAATAGTATTGTACTCATTTTGAGTTAAAACAAAACAATTATTTATTATTCTACAAGGTATTATGACAAGGAAATGCCTTTTATATTGGTAACACACAAGAAGCTAGACCGATATGTATGTTTTGGGGATCTTCATTTTGATAATGTCATATCTGTTACCGCATTTTATCTCTCTTTTTTCTTTGGTCTAAGGGTAGATGCTGATGTCATACCTTGCTATTTCAAACAAATGCTTCATTATATTCATATATAGTCGTTAAAAATAACGAAATATGAACTTAGAGATGAATGACACTTATTTATCAGGTCTGTTTTAGGCCACAGTCCAAGGGGCCAATTATCTATCAGTCAATGCATTCGTGTAAAAAGGTTCCTAATTAGGCCATGTGACTATATCAAGGCAATGCAATGTGAACGTGATTATTGATTTGACATGGTTGACACCGTGTGCTATCTGGCCGTGCAAAGTGACGCTTTGAAACCATACAAAACGAATACTATTTCCATACAACATTAATTTAGCAATGTAGTTCTGGCCTATCCGCTAAACATGTTTTGCTGTATTACAAAATCCGAAGTCATCATCCTAGGAACCTTGAACGGGTTGTGACGTATTGTACGAGTATGACACAACTCTCACTTATCGTTTAGACGTGCTAATATTGGCAGCTGTCTTGAATTGAACATATGCCAATTTGTACCTAATCGCTTTACAAATAAGGCGAAGGAAGCGGCAGTCTTGCAACTCTTCCATCAACGCAGCACTGTATACGTAAATAAACTCCTCGACTTTGAACAATAGAAGATATTTTCGTTTGTGTAATTAGGAATGCGTGGTACAAAGAAACCGACGCAACGTCCGCCTACAATTTGATTTCTATGAGGTCGCCTCCAGTTGTCTTTATGGTAATTGAGTTCTGCCTTTTACCGAAGTAATGCTGGTGCGTAGTTTGCCCACTACAGGTCGTTCCCTTAGCGTTTGACAAGAATACGATTTCACGCATTCCTGGCCATTGTTGCCGTGTGAATGTGGAGTGGCACAGAGGTTAATTGTTTCTCTAGTTGTGGTTGATGTTACTATTTTATGAGGTGGAATGCTGACGTTGGTGTATAAGACGAGGCCTTGTGTAGCGGAATAAGACTTGATGCGTCGATACTTTTTCTCTGTAACATTTAGAGATATCAAACTTCTACGGTCTAGTCCAACCACATAGTCTTGTTGAAAATCAGGTTTCTAAAGTCAGTGCAATAATAAAAATATACAGCCTTTCGAATCGGAACTCTCGAGGCGCCACTTCTGCTCTCACCAGGCCGTCTTTTTTCAATGTGGCTTCCACTATAGCTTGACCGTCCTAAAGTTGGCCTTTCCTAGTTTTGTGCGACGCAAGGGGGCGGGTGCGCGCGGGTACACACGGTATTTCCACGTCATGATATGTCTAAAGACCAATGTAAGAAATATGACTACGGTGTGAGAGTTTGATAATAAATAGTAAACGTATACATACACTGAAACACAATATATCGTCACCTTAAAGGGAAAATTAAATAACCAACAAAAAAAAGTTCCGAGATAATCGCAATTTTGTGGTTTTTTTTTGGTAGAAAATTCATATCTCCGTTATTAAGAAAGCTAAAATTCTAATTTTTTTATATGTTGTGGGCTTTAGAAAGTTCTTAAGTTGTACATTTTATAATATTGAAATTTAATTTCCTATATCCATGATTTACCGTATATTCATTTTTGCCAAAATACTTTTCCAAAATTATGCCCAGTTATTTAGTTTTACATGTTTGTTATTCAATTTTGTTGTTCAATAAAGTAAAAATTGTGACTTTTTTGTATGATTTAAGTAGCCTTTTTTATGTTTGCCATCTTATAGTTTGCCATTTTTCATGGTTTTTGAATTTGTCAATGGACCTTTTCTGGAACTTAGAATGACATTAGAATTAACTTCAAAGCTAATATTTTAATAAGAGCTGTTCTAAAATGGAAATTTATCACTAAGGAGCTAATTAACATACATAAAGCCTTTTTATTGTTTTATTAAAAGACGTTTTTACGTTAATAAGAAAAGAAGAATAAATTTATTTTAAAACCTGTTTCGCTATTCAAAATTCAAAAACTGTGATCCTGAGGGGCTACTCCGAAGTGACAAAATTCTGACGTATGCTTGGACGATAAACGATCAACCGAATCTTTTTGGGAGTACTGGGCCAGTACCCGGTTGGGATATACGATTATATAAATAAATAAAAACTGCAGAACCTTCGTGATATAATTGAATTAATTATACCTATAGAAATTGAGAAACATATCAGTCATAATCTTTTTTATATAATAATTTGAACCAATCAACAAAAAAATAATAATCAACCCTTAATTTGTTAACTACAGTACGCGGCGATAAAATAATGCACATCGAATCGTAGCGTCATCTCTGTCGCACGAAGCTCTTAGTCCGGTGACAGAGACGACGCTCTACGAAGCCGAATATAGCTGGTGCGCATTATATAACACCGCGTACTGTAAGTTCACTGAAAGTTGCATACAGTAACATGTACGTATGTGGATGGAAAACATCACCAGTGCCACATCGACGTGAACAAGTAGAATTGTGTAAGAAAGGCGAATTCACTTGACAGCTCAAAAAATACAGACGGGTTTAATTGTCAAATGGGCTAATTTGTTCCGTTTGAAAATTGAAATCGCACGTTTTAAGCTGTCATTGATGGATACTATATTCTGACACAATTCCACCCTAAAGTATTGTGGTTATAGCAATATAAATTTATTAATATAGGAACAACAAAACAAATCACTCAAACATAATCTTTTTTATAAAATAATAATATATGAACCAATAAATAAACAACAATCAACCCGTATTTTATGAATGTGAGCATTAAAAATAGTCGAAAGGAGCGGTGAGTACGGGACCACCCAGCTGTTGTCCACTACGACGTCTTGCGCGGTACCTCTCATTTTAATTGTGACCGTACGTACTCCATCCTCGGGTGCCCTGCGCCTGTACAACCTGATAACCATTCTCGTTGGTTTGCGTCTCTTTTAACAGCGCCCAAGGATACTTTTTGGTGCACGCCCTGTCCCACATGTACAGGGGACGTAGAGTTCAGTGCTCCACTACAAGGACTCATGCTCTTAGTGATCGTGTCATATAGCTGTTTGTCTACGTTGAGGTCGGGCAGCTCTGCTGATATCACTTCATCGATTTGATTCGGCCGCAATTTTTTTTTTCAACCACAGCAGATCCAATTAATAATGTAATTTTAGGTTCGCTGCCCGAAAACTTGACCAACTTAGTATTGCAGCTTTGTTTTATAAAATTTAAATATTTTTGCGAAATTCTAATAAAAAGTTATTAATTACTTAAGCTCAAATATAATCTGCTTACTAAAATTAAATAAACACACAAAAAAACCTCAATTGCATCTATCAAGATAACCTTTACAAGAGAAAAATAAATAAAAAGACTATTATTCGTTTTTTCCTTAAGGTACGGTTAACGTCGATTTAAATATTCGTTTACACGATTTCAATAAGAGCCGTTAGGTATTTTTGCCTTTCGGTTATTATCATCAGTTTGAAATATGTTTATTGCCAAAATTCAATCAGGTGAGTTATTTTTTTTATCCTAATGAAAATACTACAGGTAGAGTCAATCTCTTTAATCCTTTTTGTATAAGTGATTTTAATATAGTTTTCCCAATCAGTTTTCTAGTAGTTTTCCGGATTAACCAGTTTGGCCACAAACAGCTATCTCAAGAAATAAAGAGAGTAGGAAAACGATTCCCAGACCAAAAGATGGAGAAAAAATCGGACGTTTAGAAAATGCAATAAAACGTGTTTTGGAAAAATGTTACTTATTTAATTTTCCATTTAAGGTGACGATATACCCATTATATTTTTAAATATACACGATAAAAAGAACAATGGAAATTGGTATTGAACCTTTTGGTAAGACATTAAGAATGATTTGTTTCAGAAAATCATCTTCCAAGGAGGTAAAAAATAAAAAAGATCGGCCAAGTACGAGTCGGACTCGCGCACGAAGGGTTCCGTACGATTATCTATAAAAACGTAAAAAAAACATGTCTGTTGTATGGGAGCCCCCTTAAATATTTATTTTATTGTGTTTTTTAGTATTTGTTATAGCAACAACAGAAATACATCATCTGTGAAAATTTCAACTGTCTAACTATCACGGTTTATAAGAAACAGCCTGGTGACAGACGGACAGACGGACAGACAGACGGACAGCAGAGTCTTAGTAATAGGGTCCCGTTGGTTACCCTTTGGGTACGGGACACTAAAAAAGGTCTCACAAATAAAATTACAAGGTACTATTTTTTGCCCATGTCCCATAAATTATTACTTGCCATCTCCTCCTTCTTTTTTCTTTTTAAAATAGTTTGCTACATTTAATAACATTATTTTTGCTTGATGGTTTAACTTTTTTCTACGCAGAGTCGGTAAATCCATGTTTACAAAATGTGTGGCAGGCACATTGCTTTATTTAAAAACAAAGCGTTGCTTAGCAACGAAACGGATACTGCAATGCCTTGTGTATCCGTGCGCACATGCGCGTGCAAACGCGCTGGGTACTTCCGAACTCGTAACAAAATGTTCAACCCATGACTCATAAGTACTCACAACCAAAAATAATTATTCCGTTTCTAACTTCGACTAAATTCGTTCCGATCTCTACTCATTGCGGCTGATTGAGATAGTAATGATAGCAAAAATAATTTAAAAATATGTATCAATTATTTATTTTTGTGTTTCCTTATTAAACTTAGTATGGGAATCACAAAAAAAGTTCAAGAATACATACAGGTATCTGATACCAATATTGCAGTCTGGATAAATTACCCAATAATGTTAGGCAATAAAATGAACACGCCACAAAATTTTCGACGGTTGAAAGTCGTGGATCGAGATTGGAAGAACCCAGCGTGTTCCCCCTCCTACGTCCCGCGAACCTAGGAAAGGCCAACTTTACGGCGGTCAAGCTATAGTTCTATATGTCGGGAAAAACAAACTGGAATATATGATTTATTTGAATAAAATATACATACATACACATACTCACGCCTGTCAGCCCAGAGACTACATATTTCCATCCGCTACGATCCTGAACCACCCCTTTCGCTTCTTCGACACCAATCAAACTAGAGATCTTCTATTCGGGGTACATCATAAATTTATTTCATCACTTTTTATTCGTCCTCTCTATATGCTCAAACCACCCAAGCATTGCTTTTTTAGGGTTCCGTGGTCAACAACAAGGAACCCTTATAGTTTCGCCATGTCCGTCTGTCTGTCTGTCCGCGGCTTAGCTTAGAGACTATTAGTACTAGAAAGCTGTAATTTGGCATGGGTATACATATTTATCACGCCGATAAAGTGGTACAGTAAAATTAAGAAAATTTTTTTTTTAGGGTACCACCCCCCCTTACACGTAAAGTAGGGATGATTTTTTTTTCTCGTCTATCCCCTAGTGTGGGGTGTCGGTAGATAGGTAATTTAAAAATATTAGGGGTGTGAGAAGACCATTTTTCGATCCAGGGTTCCGCTTGCGAAATATTAAGCTTAAGTGTTAATTTTTCTTAGAGTAAAGTGTCCCCCCCCCTCTGCCAGCGAAACGGTTGTATTTGAAGACGTGAAAAATCACGGCAGTAGTATATATAACGAAATTAAAAAGAAAAACTATCACAGCTAAGTAGGCTTTACAAGTTAACGAGTACAGATCGCGCCAAACTTTTAGTCCCCTCTAAACACGGGGCGATTCGCATCAGCAGGAACAAAATGTATGGACCGTTCTAGGGAAGAGCAACTTCCGAGCGTACTAGAAGTTTGGCGCGATCTGTATTAGTCGACAAACTGATAAAATGTACTTGGAGAAGAAGTCCGCATATTGTGCAGGGCAACTACGGAACCCTACACTGCGCGTGGCCCGACACGCACTTCGTCTATTCTGGTCACTACATCTTCTTTATGAAATATATTTTCAAAGGATGAAAACAAACACTTGTACTGTTTCACAATTTAATTTACAGCAAAATTAACCCCAACTAGTTTCGCCTTATCGGCATTCTCAAGGGAATAAAATAATAATTTATTATAAGCATTGTCTAAGAATGACAACCCAAAAAAAAATTTGAGAATGCCGATAAGGCGAAACTAGTTGGGGTTAATTTTGCTGTAAATTAAATTGTGAAACAGGACAAGTGTTTGTTTTCATCCATGATGATGTTTCACCAAGAGCCGACAATCGCAAGTTAACTTTATATTTTCAAAATTGACCACTAGATAGTATACGTCTGTAGTAACGTTTACACTGTTTGCATTCATGAAATAAACTACTAAATGGCGTCATAAACGATACACGTAACAGGTGTTTAGCACGGACCAAATCCGTGGGCAATAACCAGTTTATAAAGATTTTCAACGTACCATAAAATTAGAACTCAAATATTCAGTATTATAATTCTTGTACGTTGATTTATTTTATATGTGTATGTATGTTCATGGATCATGGATAAACCCTGAGGGGTTTTTGTGATACATTTAATACTTAATATTAATGTACTTACACTATTTTGCTGTGAATAAATAAACAAAAAAAGTATATTTAAAAAGTATACATTTATTTTAAGTATGTTCATGTACCTATCTTATAGGTGAGCTTATGTCTTAGATAAGATTATCTTAGATAGTATATATTTTTATCTTTATCTCCTTATTATTAACTAATTAGTATTTGCACCTTCCTCATGTTATTTGATCATCTTTCTGTTTGCTTCCAAAGGTTGCCTGGAAGATATTGCATTTGAGCAATAAGTGCCGCCTTTGTACACCATGTTTAATTGTTTCTTTTGTATGTTTTCATTATTTGCAAAAAGTTTCAGTAAATGTGCAAAAAGTGTTTTAAAAAGTTTCAAGTTTAAAAAAATAAGAACATTGTAAATATAATTTGAGCTGTATTAGCCTTTTATTTATAGTTTTAAGCATTAGATGATAATAATAAAAAATTAAACTTTATATTTTTCGATATATTTCGCCCTCATCAGTGAGGCCGTCATCAATCGAGTGATGACGGCCTCATTGATGATGTCGAAATATATCGAAAAATATAAAGGTTTTTTTTTTCATTATTATCATCTAATGCTTAAAATTATAAAAAAAATCAAAACAGGATCCTATAATATCAGCATGATTATGGACTTGTGGTTATGTAATTTATCTATTTTCCTGTCTGCTCGTCATGACAAAGCTTATCGTTTTAAACGACCACGCGATTGACCAAAGCAATGCACATTATTGTAGGAATCTGAATCTGTATAATAAATAAATACAAAACTTGTGAAGTGGGTATTTTGCATTTCACGTTTGTATAATTCACCAAAAAAGTAAGAAAATCAAATATGATTTAAAATAAATTTACCATAAGAATATATTGTATTGAATTAAAGTTTAGTTTATTTTAATTTATTGTTGTGCGTACATAGTACACGGGTTTCTCTTTGTTAATGATCTATAAAATATACATAGGTAACTATAATTAAAGATACGGTCAGTTATTATGACTTCATAATAATTTCCTTTTGCTTACAAATACCGATCATGCTTGCCTGTTTTTGTTTTGTCTTAATCATGTATTCATAACATTTCATAGGCCGAGCTAGCTTTGAAAAAGAATGCAGTGGAAATAATTATACAAAAGACGCCCTAATTTGCTTTTGATAGAGAATAACTGAAGCACAGAACAATATAAGAACAAAAAAATAAAAAATAAAACAAGATATTATATACTAACTTAAATTCTAACGAATTAACCAAGAAGGCAAGTAACTTACAAAATAACTTATAAATAAAGTGTTACATGGTTAACCATACATCCTTAAGCTAGCATACATTGTACAGCTTTTGTTTGGCAAAAGGTGGCCCGCTCAGCATTTGCTGTCGGAAACTTGTCGAGAGTTCCTACAGCGCTGATTTTCAGCGAGCCCCTTAGTTTGGATACGTTTAAAGTTTGTTTTGCATCATTTTGCAGCGGGCGCTCTAGTAAATTTATAACATGTAAATAAATAATAATATATATATAAGTAATATGATAATTATGTAGGATAAATATGCACATGAAATAATAGTAAAAATTATGAAAAAAATTTTAATTAATGGGTCTGCCTTTGCCGTCATCAAAGAACAACAGATTGGCGTTTTAATATATTTATATTTGTATAAATGGTGTCTTATCTGTACGTACATATTCAAAAACAACAAACTAATGCTAACCAAAATAAAGTGGCGATTCCAAGGTGATACCAAACACGTCTTCAGAAGGTCGACCCTATTGCTGCGTTTTCAACATCTTTGCCAAAATGATCCAAACGTAATAATCTTCGATTAATTTATTATTACATACGGCTTGAACACTCACGTGTGATTGTTGTTGACTATATGCCAACTGTTTCACCGATACAATTTCGGCATTATCAAGGCGAGTGTCGTTCTTAGCACGACGACGCGGCGTTCACCGTCGTTGTCAAACGGGCACAAGTGTTCAAGCCGTATGTAATAATAATGAGGGCTACTATCGACGTCAGGTGGCGCCACTGAGGCGACAGGTATAGAAAAACGTCAAATGCCCGCGAAACGGCGAAAGCTATGGCTTTTTATTAGTTATTTGTGTATTAGTCGAGATAAATTCATAGTTTCAGGTTTATTATTCAAGGTACGGTGCAATGAAAGTAAATGAATTAAGATTAGAGCTAAAGAAAAGAGGGGCTAAAACAAAACTTAAGTCCTCCTTTCGTTTTCGAACATAACGGAACTGCACATCATTGCGGCATTGTTTATTCGCATTTAAGAAAGAAAAAATAATAATATTATATGGATAAGCAAAACAAAAAATCGAACTTCTATGTAAATCTAACCTAACAAACCTTTGACATATACCTTACGTACCAGTGGCGCCAATTGGTGGCCTTTATAAAAGTAGACCCCATTGAAGAATGTTTTGGAGAAATAACCAATATCACTTTTCTGACATTTTACAGGAATCTTCGATTAATCTAAAATGTTGACTATGACTTACATTTCAGAGACCATACTCAGTACAGTACAGTACAGTACAGTACAGTACAGTACAGTACAGTACAGTACAGTATAGAGCGTCATCTCTGTCAAGTCTGACAAGTCAGCGACTAAACGACCGGGTTGACAAGTGTGACAGAGATGACGCTCTACAAAGCCGAAGGTAGCCGAAGCTAGCCGAGTATCTCTTTAAAGCACGATGCCTTCAAATGGCCTGGTACTGTAACAACTGTTTCCCGTATTCCAGGACAACCAGAGCAGCAACGGAACTTTCATAAATAACAACCGGTGCTCCATCTCCAAGGAGCAGGAGCCGCACGAGGTCTTCTCCGGGGACATCGCCCAGTTCGGCATCTCAGTCGTTGAGAATGCCAATAACTCGGACAAGGTAACGTCAAGACATTACACACTGGATGTAGCTAGAAATGTTGGAAAGGTCAGCTGAAGTCTTGGACAAAGTAACTTCACTACACTAAACACAAGGGGCTAGTTAGAGTTGTTAGAAGGGTCAGCTGAGTTCTTGGACAAGGGAACAGCACGACACTACATACAGAGAATATGATGTTAGAAAGGTCAGCTGAAGTCACGGACACGGTATCTTCACTACACTACACACAACCGACAACGGGCAAGTTAGAGATGTTAACTCAACTCAACTCAATCCTCGGACAAGGGAACATCACGATCCTACACACAAGGGGGTGGCTAGAGATGTTAGAAGGATCAACTGAAGTGTCGGACAAGGTAACATCACGATGTATCATATAAACTGAACTTGTTGAAAAAGGGAATGAAAGCAGAATTATAAACCAGAGCCAGAATTCCCATGGCTTAATTTTCAAAAGTTTTTTTTTTATTTCTTTTCAGAGAATTTACGTCATTTTAGGACATAGTTTTCATTATTTTGGTATATAATTTAACCATTATTTTTTATGATTTTTTAAAGATTGTCCGATGACCTTGTCACTTCAGAATATTAGACAAAAAAAAGTGGTCTGTCTCTGTCTGTGTACTCATCTGTCATCTACAGTAGCCGTCAATAGAAATTGTGAACTATGTAAACAAAGCGCCATGTTGTCTTTGTCTATGAATAGGTGAACTATCTAGAGATGGGTAAGTATGTGATTAAAATATGTTAGGTGCTTAATTAGTTTTCTTTATTTGATTCATCGCTAAAATATTCTGATGAATCGCTAGTCAAATCGCCCACGTTAATTACAAATGGTTCCGTCACAGCGTTGTTGGCCGTATCTATTATCTCATCCAGTTCTTTCGTTTTTTCTTCTACTTTTAGGACATGAGGTACACATTTTAGAGCATCGCTGGAAGATCACACAGCTCTCGATAGAATTACACACACGTTTATGTCAAAGATTATGAAGTAACGCTGTTAAAAAAAAATGACGGAATAAAATAACATCACGAATAATATAGGTTTATATTCAAATAGATTCGTACATCACCAATTTTCAAAGACAATACAGATTCGATGAGAAAAAAATATGACAGCAATCTCGACGCAGTACAGAATTGACTATTGGTTCTATGATTTTCCGTAATTAACTGGTGATTATTGAATATTTCATGATGAAATACAGTGAATGACTGGTAAGACTCGATGCTTCATGATTTGGAATAATGTTCAATGAGACTCCGTGACAGAACCTTGAGAAAAATTGAGAAAACGGTTTGTTTACATAGTCCACAATTTCTATTGACGGCGACTTTAGATGTCAAATTTATTATAAATTTATCTTGATAGCAAAGGACACATTTCTAAATAGCCATTTACTCAAGTGACGTCACACGAGGGCCAATTAAGGTTGAAGCCTTTTCGTAAAAATGTTCATCATCATGAGGTTTTTTAGACCAAAACTTAGAAAATACGGCTAATTAAACCTAAATCTTGAAATGGTTTTCGAATTAACACACCTTAACATAATTTAATCTATGCCAATTAATTGATTCTAATATTCATTTTTTGTCCTTGATTTACTCGATACATTACGTTACGTCTCCCGTTCTATTTATAGTTAACCTGTCGTCTGTTTCCCGCACAGAACACGTTCCCGCCGGTTGTGGCTTTGCTCAAGCTGTTCCACCCGGACGGCAAGGAAGCGAAGCTCTCGTTCAACCCCACCATGACCACGCCTTTACACCTCAAGGAGTTGTACCAGCTCAACAACTTCGTACAGGTTAATGGGATTTTTGCTATTTTGAGGCATATCGTCATATCGTCAAGAAATAATATATCTCTGAGTTACCAGAGAAGTTCCCGAGTGTGGAGTGCCACTATAGAACATAGAATCTCTCGCGTTTGGACAATTAAAACAAAATATTTTTTACAAATAAAATTTGTGTAAGTAGTTACGGGGGGCTTATCCCAATTTCGTCTCTATTCTAATTCATTTTAAAAATACATCCTTTTTGCAGATTTTTTTGCGGTTCGAAAAGCGATACGTTATACTTTGCTTGATCGAAAACAATCCGAAACTTGGTCGATTTTTATTTATTTTTCCGTTTTATATTAAATTTAAAATACCAAATTCTATGAAAATTACAGGAAATTAAGGACAAGGTAATTTGGTATGTACTTTTGCGGATAGTTTTATAAAAATTTCACCGTAAGAACGTTTTTTGAGTGAAAAACGAGTTTTTTGCGAGCGCGCGATGTTTCGGTTTTCGTAACAGCCACGGATTAGAGCGCGCTATTTTAAAAAATAACGAAAGGTCGGTGTAAAATGATTGAATGAAAGGTTGATGCAAAATGAGGTGCTCAATGTCAATGATAAGGGGCCCTTAAGAAGTTGAACTAAATTATAATTTTTTAGATTTGACACAAGTATCATAATCATCGGGAAAAAATCGGAAAGATTCTTTTCGTTATTTTAAAATAAATACTCAAACATTCAATATTTTTTTTTAGTTCCAACGACACATTACGGTTTTCGTGATTTTAGGATCTTTTCGATTTTTTTTCTCGATGGTTTTGATACTCGTGTCAAATCTGAAAATTATAATGTACTTAGTTCAACTTCTTAACTAATTACACAAATTTTATTTGTTAAAAATGTTATGATTTAATATGCTAAATAGTCCAAACGCGAGAGCATGTTTGGCGCAACTGACCCTTAATCCTTTGTCTTTGTCTTTTCGATAAAAAAAGAAAAACACAGAACGCTGAAATTAAGTTTAGTCCTGTCAAATAAGTTAAATCGTAAATTATTATTACATACGGCTTGAACACTCACGTGTGATTGTTGTTGGCTATATGCCAACCGTTTCACCGATACAATTTCGGCATTATCAAGGCGAGTGTCGTTCTTAGGACTTATGTAATAATGTAAGAATATAATATGTATGTAGTAAGTATGTAATAATAATTTAGTATGTCAGCTCACACGAGTTTTAATAATATTAAAGTTAAATCGTGCTACATCGAATCGACAGCATTATCAGCTGCTAGTATAGGAATTCGAGCGAATGCGGTGCTCTTGAATCCCCATAGTACAGTACAGTTATTGAATGTGATACGTTGTGGTTCCAGGAAGCGATCCAGCGCGAGGCGTCCCTCGAGAGCCGCATCCGCACGTTGCGCGAGTGTGTGGAGCGCACGCGCGCCGAGGCGGCGGCGTCGTGGGAGCTGTTCGTGGGCGAGCAGCGGCTACTGCAGCGCGTGCGCACGCTTGAGCACATGCTCGCGGTCGGCAAGCAGCCCGAACTGCAGCACGTGCAGCAGCTGCTCACTGACAAGAACAACTATCAGGTCTGTTACTAAGCTACGTGCTCTTTAGCGCCTCGACAGACAGTCGGGGCTCGATGAAAGTGTGCTGTTGGGGAGCAAGCCTCTCGTCCCGACAACGCCACGCTTGCTTTCTCGCAAGGCCTTAAATAGAGTCAACTTATGGATTTCCGCACTCAATTAGTTACCTAAATATAATGATCACCACGAGAACGCCACACTTTCTGCCGAGGCTTAGGAAATGTGGAGTTGTCGGGGCGTTGTTGTTGGTTTCGTATTGCCCGTGCTTCTAGGTCAGTCGTCATTCGTACCCGGTACGATTGTTATGAATTTTTTCAGATTTTGGTCTTTATTGTCATTCTTAAATTTATTTCGTATACCTTTCTTGGTCGCCCAGCTACGCTTTTCTTACCGTGACCAGTGTGACCATCACGCCACGCTACCACCGCACCAGCGTCCCAACAGGACAACGCCTCGCTTTCAGTCTGGCAAGGCCTTTATTTCCGAATCCTAGGGGTAGGCAGAGACTACAGATTTCCATCTGCTACGATCCTGACACATCTCTTTCGCCTCTTTCACATCCATCAATCTAGTCATACAAGCTCTTCTCTTCCGGATACTTTTGACATTGCCCTTTTTCAGTATGTCGCCAATTTGGTCAGCATACGTCCTTCTAGGGTGGCCTGCGGGTCTACCGCGTAATTCTGATTTGTATCAGCTTCAAGCAAATGCATGCGAAATTCAACGCGTGCAAAAGAGATGGCATGTTAGGCGGGCGTTGTCGCACGT
This sequence comes from Ypsolopha sequella, assembly GCA_934047225.1. Lineage (NCBI taxonomy): Eukaryota > Metazoa > Arthropoda > Insecta > Lepidoptera > Ypsolophidae > Ypsolopha > Ypsolopha sequella. Next base: position 21,410,382 of record OW203996.1, read on the forward strand.
ACGACAAATTTCAATCTCAGGTTGATGTTGATGAAAATCAGAATAACGCGATAGACCCGCTGGTCCAGCTCTACCTTTGACTTGCGCACCATAAATTTCTTTCGTCACTCTACTTTCATTCATCCTCTTTTCATGTCCAAACCACAGAAGCATTCCTTTTTCTATTGTAGTCACTACATCTTGTTTCAGGTCGCAACGATCCCGTATGTCGATATTTTATCATTCATTGTTAAACCACACATACTCCGTAAGGAAATTACCTTGATTCTAGTATGATCATATGCTCAATCAAAATGCTGTGTTTTAATGTTCTGATTATGAATGTTTTCCTTCTCAGGAGGTGGCCCAAGAGAGTCTGCGAGCGGCGCACGAGCAACGGCTCGCCCTTGAGGAGACGTTGGAGAGGCGCGCGCGAGAAGCATCGGCGCTGCATCAGCACAACTGTGCGCTGCGTCAAGCCGCTAACAACGCGCTGCAGGAGCTACAGGTCAATGCTATATCTATTTATCGGGAGCGCCCTGTGGTTTAAGGCGATATGCGAAAAAAATACGGGTGTTTCTTTTCTGTTTATTTCATGAAATACAGAGAAAATTATACTCAGTTTCTGGTATATGCATTTTGACTACATAATCTAGGGTTTTTAAATTGGAAAACATGTTTGAAAAAATTTTCCTCGATAGAAACAATTGGTGAAATGAGGTCTTCAAACACACTTTTTCTCCTCGTTTGACGAATAGGAACCATATACAGAACTCCAACATATTTTATTATGTGTGTTTTAACAATATCTAGAGATTTAATATTTGAAATTTTGCTAGCTATTTTATTTTTTTTAATAAAAATATAAAACCAACTTTTTTCCCTTTTGCCCTGAATCCGCCCCTCTCGCACTGCGCGATTTTTCGCTTGGAGTGACAGTGACAAAAATAAAATTCGCATAGCCTCTTAAATGTCTCGACCACTGATCTGAGGACCGCGGGTTTAAATCCCGTAGGAGCATATTTGTGTTCAGTCTACGCGCTTTGGAACGAACGTCCATATTTGTGCCTGAAGTACGGCGATAGTCACGCTGGCTGTGACGTAACAATCTTCGGTGAAAAGTGGGTGTGCGAGTTTGGATTGTGACTTTCATTTCACAGTACATACTCATAACACCTCGGGGTTTCTTCTTGTGACGATGTATTTTGTATTATCGAGATCGACTTATATTTGTATCTACTTTTCTTTAACACACTTAATATTTGAATTGAAGTACTTAATTTTTTTTCTTCTCGAAAGTGCTCGGAGATTATGAGACCACATTTACGGATGTTTTGGACCAGACAAAGACTAGACGAGGGAGAGAGGACGCAGCGATTTTTTTTTATTCTAAGGAGAATGATTTCTTAAATGAAACTCGGTGTTCCACTGGCGATTTTCTCTTCTTTCTCCATCAAATTTTAAGTTCAGGGTTCACGGCCGAATATAGTGATAGATTTGTAAGTTTCATCATAGACTGACTGAACCTTAGATCTGAATATTATAAAAATACTCATAGTAGTAATCACAACTGTTTTACACATCATTATAACATCTAAAGTAAGCAACATTGTAATTATTTTAAGCCGAATTAATCTTAAGATGTATGGCTTATAAAATAAATAAGATTAAAAAAAAAAGAATACAAGTGATCAAACTTTCACATTACGAGCTAGAACGAACGAACTAACAAAATACTCACGTGCATAACGAATGAGCAGTCATTCGCTTAAGATTTGTTCACTTTATTCGCTGCAATAATATGTTGATGTGTTAATTTATTATATTACAGAAGCTGGCGGCGCGCTGTGAACGCAAGATGTGCGCGGCGCGACTCGCCATCGCCGCGGCGGAGGAGCGGGAGGCCACTGTGCGGGCACACCTGCCTCTCACTGTGAGTCTTCTTTATCTGTGATACCTCAAATTGTACACAATGTACTCTTAGATTTTATTAGACGCCAGGCATTTGCAGATGATTACATTGCACTCAAAACACCTCTAGTATCAGATTTTCTTGTTATCTTTATTCCAGGGATTGCTTAACCGCTAAATAAGGGCTACCGTAAAATTTCGGTTTGTATTATGGTAGCCTTTATTACGGTAGCCGATAGCAGCAGCAGCAGCGCAAGGCGGAAACGGTTGCGATACCGATGTTCAATAACGGCTACCGAAATTTGGCCTTGGCTTCGCAAACGCAGCGTTGGCATTGTTTGACGGCACGTGCCTGCACGCAGCCATCTTAGTGGACTTCCAGGAGTGCGTAGGGCTGCCAACTTTCAAAATTGGCCGTTCCGGAGAATTCGTAAAAAAAAACAAAATTTTTATGAAATAATTATAGGTATCATCTATTTACTTAAATTAAATTGAAAGTTCGCAGTCGCCTGATTTCGGCTACCGAAATAGATAACCTGTTGAATAGCGGTTAGAAAGATTTCGGTTGTATTAGCCTGTACCGAAATTCGTATACGGTGATTAACCGTTTCAACGGTGCCGAAAAGAGTCCTTGCTTTATTCTAATCCAAATAATGTATTTATATTCCAGTACTCAGTACAAAATGGGGAGGCGAAGATGTTGGTGTTAAGTACAGACAGCAACCGCGTGAGCGAAGCGCGTCGCGGCGCCATTGAGGAGGCCATCAAAGCGCTGCCTGACTACATCAAGTTGTTACTGCCTCAGAATGTGTTGAACAAGGTATATACAGGGTGTTAAGATGAAGTTGCGGAAGCCGGAAACTGATGATAGAACTCGTCTATCATCAGTTATCAACACTTATTGTAGTGCAACGTGTTGGTGCCAAGTACAGACAGTAACCACCAAACGCATTTGCAAAGATTTTGAACAAATTTCTGAGAAAATGACGTTTAACAGTTTCTTTTCATTTTGTTTCAGGTTGGAATAAAATCGGTAACGGCCGATGGAAAATCAGCGAAAGAATTCGAACTAATACTGAAGAAAAATAATATTTACGACGCTGAAAGCAGAGGTTGGTGGTTCAGTTTATTGATTTATTATTAATTGAATACTGTCGTATATTATTGTAAACTTCATGAATCTTTTATAAGCTTAGCGTTGTCAAAAATCAAGCTTGTTGGAAATGTAGTCTCATACCTTGAAAATATTAATTTGTAATCAAAACAGTAATCGTAAATGACCTTTCTTAATCTTGGTAGTTTACATCAGACGTGGCCGCAAAGATTTTTTGTTGATTAGATGACCCGCAATGTTATAGCAGTCACCATCCATCCATCCATCAGCCTAGTTCGTCCACTGCTGGACATAAGCCTTTCCAGGACTTTGCCACACCCGGCGGTCATCCTGGAAGAATACCCCATACTCACACACGCTGGGCAGGCGGGTTGGTGAGCGCGGTGCCGGAACCCTCGCACCAGTGACGCCACTGCCCTTCACCAGTCTGTTCCATTTAAGGCCCGGCTATTAGGGATGGATATACCCCCATCCATCGGTCCCAGGCATGGTGGGCCTCCTGGATTTTTGCCTGTGAGCTGTCCTCTTACTCTCCCCTGTAGAGGTGGTCTCCAAGTAAGATGGTGGTACCTCCACAGTCGAGCCCGGCATCAGCTCTACCACCATAGCAGTCACCATGATGAATAAATACATTTGCACTCGTTTGACAGTTTAAAAGCTATCAATTAATTGATCAACGACATACTTCACTGTTAACTACATAATTTATTGCACGGAATAACTTCCAAGTAGTTTAACTAAACCCTTGATGATGGTGTATAACCGAAACCGGTCGGGTTAAATTAGCTCTTAAACTGTGAAACGAGTGCAAGTGTATTTATTCATCATGTTGTTATCCAAGTTTCACTAAGTGCCGACAATCGCTAGTATTAATCATTGTAGTAGTCAGGTTCGATGAAAAAAAATTGGATGAAAATAAATCATAAAAAACAATACATTAACAATTTAAGACCCTTGCTTGGAATTTGTTCGTCTTTGTTTCGTAATATTGAATTAACAATACATCAATTGCCGTTTTCACTAACAACCACGACCTAACGGTTGGTAAACCGTCTTTTTGCTCTAGGCTACTCTTAAATATCATCTGATTCACGGCCAGTTGCAGAAATGTTCCTTTTTCAAGTTTAATTGAACTTTAAAATTAATGCTGTCACTTTCTTTGACAAAAACTTAAACTTAAAAATTCTTTCTACAACTCCTAAGGTTAGTGAAATCGGGCACTAGTTGCTTTAGAAAATAAGCTTCTCATCCATCCGCTTAGAGTTCACATTCGCTTTTACCCCCCGGTACAGAAAAGCAAGACGACGAAGCCGAGGAGAGCTCAGTGGTGGTCGGCGGCAGCGGTGAAGACGACGCGGACGAGACGCGAGTGTCCGCGGATCTCGGTACGGATGACGAGAAGCAGAGCCGGCTCAACCATGGTAACTAGGAGCTTGTACACGTCGGCAAATACACTGTAGAACGAAATATGTATAGTGCATTCCGGCAATTTCGGTTTTCAAGTATTCCAAGCTGTCGCTCGCGACATATTATTTGCTGCGATGAATGAAAAATACAAAGGACGGCTTATGTATCGTGTTACAACTCGCGTGAGCTGACATACTCAATTTTTATTACATGCGGCTTGAACACTCAGATGCCTTATTGTCTAACTTCAACATCAATCGCTACTGCTTTCAAAAGTACGCGTGATTGGCTAGAAGTGATGAGTCACGTCAGTTCTAGCCAATCACGTTACCTTTAAAGCAATAGCGATAGACGATTTCATGACTATTTCCTTACACAATCGCACCTCAGGTGTGAATGTTGACTATATGCCAACCGTTTCACCAACGCTCAGCGCACGAGCCGCGCGTGCAGCTCGCCGATCGGCGGTTGCCAGTGCCCGTTTGACAACGACGGTGAACGCCGCGTCGTCGTCCTAACAACGACACTCGCCTTGATAATGCCGAAATTGTATCGGTGATGGTAAGCAATGGGAATTGGATGGAATAGCTCCAAATAGAGAGCCGATCATCCGCCTGAGCCCAGCAGGCGTCCCACCTCACACCATCATCGGTGAAACGGTTGTCATTAGTGTTCAAGCCGAATGTAATAATAATTTAGTAAAAACAACCTACTGATTTAACAAAAAATGTTAATGGAGTAAAGATACTACACTATCCGAAGTACTACTTCTAGTTTTGTAGTGGACAGTGTCCCATTGGTTGATAGTTTAAAACACACATACACAGACTCTGGCTTGTATCCCTGAGGTAGATCTGAATGTGCTACGGTTCTGACATACCTCTTTAGCTTTATACACTAATACTAACGTAACTTTCGCATGTGATGTAGACACGACGGACGTGGAGTCGTCGAGCCCGCTGGACGGCGAGCTGCGTCCGGACAACAACGCCAACTCTACCTACAGCGACTCTTCCACCAGGGAAGATTCACCAGTTAGTACTTACCATCTTCTTTCTCTGTACTAAATATCTTTAAGTTAGTTTATAGAAGGGAGAAAACCCCTTTAAGAACAGATATCTTGAGCGCAGCTACTAGGTTACGGGCCCCGCCAAATGTCAGTGGCGTGCACAGAGTTTATAGACAGGGTAGACATAAAACATTAAAAGCCTAAAAAACTTGGTAAAAACTTACAAAATAATCAAGTTATTGTTTGCGATTTGCCACCTAAAATACCGTTTCGCAATTATTTGTTTTTATTATCAAAACACAGTTTCAAAAGTGCACCATTTCTTGAATTTTGTACACACACTTTGTACAACATGTTGTCACATTGAATAACTTTCACAGTAAACACTGGCACTAGCCATTTTTTTAAACTGCTTATCATCAATTTGCGTAAAGAACGAACGAAAAACAATAATGGATGACGCCCGCCAAGCCGTCAAAGCGAAGGTGGCATTTTCAGTGAATGTCGTAAAAAGCCGTCGGCTTTTGCACAGTCGTCGCCTACATTTCGCACGCAAACAAACACAAACTTTTGCATTGTGTGCCATGTATTTACAGTAACGCACGCAAACATAGAATGTTAGAATATGACCCACACATAGACACCGACAGCCACCATTCCGCGATGTCTTTTGGCATCGAGTGAGCGAGCGACTCGGAACTGAGACACGCAGTTCCCGCTAATGACAATAGATGGCGGTCGGTGTCGCTACATTTTAGCAGAAAATTTATTACGATTTGCGTAAAAATGCGTAAATGATGCGTATTTGTCAGGGTAGACAGTGTCTTTTTGTCTGTATGGACCGCACGCCACTTCCAAATGTCATGCTGTTTCATTTCGCTATAATATGCACGCTCCATGAAACTTGCGAAGACAATACATTTGTGCCGATTTAGTCGCGGCCCCAAAATTGAAAACTTGCTTCAGGAGAAACATTGTTTTGGCAAAGTTGTGGACGTTTACTAAACATATTTTTAGTTATTATTAATCTAGATAACATTTTCGATATTTGACCGGTATTAATTTTTTGAGTTTATCCTAACCAATAAAAGCACACCCGGATACACTTTTGGTAAAAAACCGTTAAATTGCGTATTGTGTTAAGATATTACTCAAATTCACAATTTTCATAGATAATGTCAATGGACTCAGCCTAAATATTATAATAACATTTCATAAACACATCACAAGTTTGTGATAGCGTTTGTATGGAGGATTGCGCGTGATGGCGCCTCTTTAGCGCATTGATTAACACTGACTTGTTGTCATTATAGAACTCTGGACAATGCTTTAAACAAATATTAAAGTACTGCTTTTACGTAGGTCATTTATAACACCGCTAAAGTCTGCTACGGTAGGGTATAATGGTTTGTGACTAGCTTTGAATACACTAGCGTCCTCTATTCGCCAAGTGACTAACTAAAGTGAACACCTCGTCGCTGCGCCTGCAAAATCCGCTATGTGATTTAAAATTTTATGCAGTTTTAATTCTCATTGTAATGAAAATAGTTATAAAAATTACATAAAATTTAAAATCACATAGCGGATTTTGCGGGCGCAGCGATGACATCGTTGCGGTATGGGTAAGCACATGGGTAAATTCGCGGATTGTGTTGAAAACTGGATCGCTCAGTGCAATCGCCCGGTAAGCGAGAGGTCTCGGGTTCTTGTCCCGGTTTAGAGCTCCTCACATCCAGATTTAATTTCTTTTCTGCGTTTCCATACCGCAATGATATATTGTTATAAAAATTGTAACTTATCTTATATCCAGTATTTATAACAAATAAATAAATAAATAAACAAAATAAAATAAAAAGACATTTATTTAACACACCATTATGGACAAAGTAGTACAATGTTCTGAAACGTAAAGTTGTATGGCGCTGTTAAAAAGGACGTGACTCAGCATATGTTCCTATACCAAAGGCATTAGGAATGCTGTTATTCTGCCACCACCATTAAAAGAAAAAAAAACATACTTAATTAACTTACTATTTACTTTAACCTAAACATATTCAATAAAATCAGCGTATAGTTAAAATATTAAAACAGAAAAATAATAAAACATTATTGTAATAGAATAAAATATTAATCTTGGATATAAAATTTGGTTATATATATTATATTTATTTTTTAATATTAATATTTTTATAATATAATATTAATTAATATTTTTACCAATATATAAACTTATATAACATAATAAATATTAACATTACAGTTTATCGTAAGTCGGTATTATTTTATTTTTGCCTTGAAAGTCTGTTTGTTTTGCATCCTTTTAGAATTTATATTGGTCTCCTTTATAATGATTCTTATTCTAGCAAAACCAGATTAGTAGTAAATTACAACACAAATGAACATAATTCCAGAGCAAAGCGGGCGTGGAGTACGCGAACGTGCTGCGCGTGATGTCCGGTCTGAACGACGAGATCAAGGTGCTGCGCGAGCGCCTCTCCGCAGCGTCGGCTGAGAACGAGCAGCTGCGCGGGATACGCGACGAGCTGCTCGCGGCGGGGGCGGGCGGGGAGCGGGACGAGCCGCCCGCGCCCTTAGACGACGCGGACGCATACCGGGCGCGCATCGCCGATCTACAGGTTACCATGCTTATACTATTCGTGTCCAAAATTGTTTATTTACGTCACATATAAGGTGACATTCATTTATGCATCCAAATTCATACTGGAGACTTGGTAAGGCATCAGTATCACGTATCGTTAACACTTGATAATTTCGCAAAATGTTGACCTCCCATAGTAATTGACTCGAGGCTGGCTTGAGTTTGTAGGGAACACGAAAAATACAATTTACGATTTTCACTAAAAGTGTTATCGAATCTTGATACTGGGCACTTACCGGATCTACAGTATGAATTTGGATACATAAACTAATGTCACCGTGTATACTATTATCTTATATATTTGAACATTTCATGATCAGTAGTGGAATTGTGCCGGAAAAGTACGATTAAAATTTTCGACTTTTTGTTGAAAGACTGTCTGTCGTAAATTTCATAATCTTCTGTTCTTTATTTTGTTGAAGCATAGGTAGAATAGTATAACAAAAAATATTTACATGTGCCGTTTTGTTCTGCCATTAGGCGTATTTAATACCTAATAATATCGCCAATTTGACTTTCGGCCACGAGCGCCGGGTGTAAATGGACTGTTTAGCGTGTAATTGTGCTCGAAGTACGGCAATAAGGCTCTACCCTCATCACATTGAGACGTTAAAATCATCGGTGAAAAGAGTGTGTTAGCATTAACAATACATTTTCCTGTAGCTCTATCTACGGCCACGGACGGATCCAAGATTGCTTGTGTATTGTTGTCGCATGTATTTTTAGAAACTGTTTTATTTGACACTTATTATCGGTTTATAGTTTCATTAGAGCAGCGTTTCTTAACCTTTTTTGTCCACGGACCCCTTAGGAAATCAAGCACAATTTGAAGGACTCCCTTAATAAAAAAGCAGCAATAAATTTCGGAACATTTATTTTAGTTCTACAAATTAAAAAAATATATACTTTTTCATATAAAATACGTTAATGAAAATGTTGGTGCTGCTTTTTTGCAACTAAATCAGTGATGATTGGGTTTATATTACTACTGAGATTATAATCTAGTAATAGCCTAATCTATTATTACATACATACATACATATGCTCGTGGACCCCCAGGGGTCCGCGGACCACAGGTTGAGAAACGCTGCATTAGAGTACTACTACTAGAGGACTACAATCAACATTATTGCCATCCATCTAAAATTCAAGAGCTACGCTAAAGTGACCGCCACTCTTCTCTTCTCCCCGCCATCAATTTAACATCTTGGCACGACACAACTTTCCTTTACTCGGTCAAATTTACTTCGTCTAGGTCTTCTTTTTTTCCCTTCTATGTTTTTTTCATGAACATAGAACAAGAACATACAACATTTTTATTGGTAATGTGCATTACAAGTCAAATCTCAATTTTTTTACATTCTTCACTTAGAAGTAAAGAAGCTTATTAATTTAATTGTCAAATAGTCTAGATGTTATTGTGTTCTGTCATACTTATAATTGAATATTTTACTTTTTACTTATTATTTTATCTTTAATATAGGTTTACTTATGTATGACATATATATAGGCATCCACTGAAAATCAGCGTCATGGCGCTAGCCATGCTCATGACACATGCTAAGTGGAGACCTATTTGGTATTATTATTAGTCTCTAGTTGTTAGTTTTAAGCAAAAATGTGGAAATACCAAATAAAGCTATTCTATTCTAAGTAAATTATAACATTAATAGTACAATAGTACGATGAATCAAAAATAAATTAATTCATATAATAATAATTAAAAATAGCATTAAAATTAATTCACAAATTAAAGTCTTAACTATTTATATACTGTCATAGTCAAAAATTACAATCACAAAGACAAAGACATGAGATTGTCATGTATCAATTTCATATTAAAATTGTATGGTAACCTAAAACGGTAATAACTCATTTCCAGGCGCAACTGGCTCGCACCACTGTGGCGGAGGAGGCCAACCTCGCAGAGATCCAGCGTCTGGCCTCGAGCGCAGCCGACATGCAGGCCGAGCTCGCCTTCCGTCCCACACGCGCTGACATAGACGACCTCACCTCCGTCGTCGCCACACTGCACGCACAACTCACCGCCAAGACCGAACAACTAGACCAATTACTCGCCTCCACCAACAAGGAGCTCCTAATGCACAAGTACACCGAAACGTCTTCATCGCTCGAAGATCTCCAGACGAAAGAGGACGCCAAAGAGGAACTAGACGCGGAGAAGGTGTCCGCGGAAATAGACGAGATGTTCCGACTCGACTTCGACGATGAAGACGAAGAGACGACCGACTCGGCCGCGACCGAAGTAATGACGTCACAGAAAGAAGACTCTGTCGAGGAGGTCACGAATGTAGAGGACCTGCAGATGAATATGTCGGTTACGTCAGTCGGGAGCGACTACGTGAAGTTAGCTGACGAAGAGCGCTTGCATTTGACGCTGTCCAACGGCTCATTTCATGCCTTAGAAGAGGAGCTGGTTAGGACGAAGGAGAAGTGGATGGAAGCAAATCTGGAGAAGGCTCGACTGGCCGCGCAGTTGCAAACGCTACAGACCAAAGTCCCGCTGACTCCGGCCCGGATTCTCGCGTTTTCGATCCCAGTGTTCGCGGCTGCCGTCTACTGGGTCCTTTTACCGTACATCTCCTGATTCACGGCCTCCTGGGACCCTCCAGGCTACACCCCCTAACGCACCCACTAGATCGATTACTGAAAACCCCTTCGCGACTTCGGAAGTTCAAATATTTTGCTCACTTTCTCTCTAGTACGTTTTCGTGAGAACGGGTGAACGGGTTTTTACTAATCGCGCTGTCATATCGACACTCGCTTACTTTCCTTCTGTATCGTTATTGAATGTTTGTAAAATGTGCGCTCAGTTACCTGCCAAAGGTTTTATAATATAAATAGTATAATCTCGATTTTAGCGTACGAGTACCTTAGATAGCGTAGCGTATAGGCTTTGGCTCGATGACTGACTGGTGGCTCTGAAAGTAAGCGTGGGTTGAGAGCGAAATAATTTCCGTGAAAATGAGTTGAGTGAGAGCTTGTATCAAAGTGCCATTGACGAAGCGCGAGTGACGTGACTTGTTATTATCACCTCTATTGTATATATCTGCTGCAGTTAAAACCCATTTTTAGTTAAAACCCGTCTTAACTAGTAAAAATTAGTTCTAACTAGGAAAACCTAGTTCCAACTAAATGAGTCTTGCACCAAAAAGTCTAAAATAGATGCGACGACGAGCGGAGCGAGGTGTTGTGTGTTAGGTTTACATGTAAGTACATATTGGGGGCCGAGTGAAGCGAGGCGACTCTCAATACTTCTAACAAAATTACTATGTTTTGACACATTTATTTAGAACTAGTTTTTTCTAGTTAAAACTAAATTTACCTTGAATAAAAATTTCTCTATACATAAATTCTAGTTTTAACTATTTAAAACTAGTTATAACAAAGGCTTTCAGTTAGAACTAGTTTTTACTAGTTAAAACGGGTTTTAACTGAATTCGGGTTTTAACTGTGACATATCCATAGAGTTGTTTCTGTAAAAATTTAAAGTAACCGATTGAAATATAAAGTATAAATTAATTGTTGATATCTGCCATAATAAGTAATGTAAATTGTAAATCTTAAGGCCTAACGACTGTCCTTAGTTATATTATTGTTGTACGAGGTCTATGAAACTTTCAGCAGTGTTAATAATAAATCTGCCGGTACTCTTGTTAAAATATTTTAGACAATGATACTTCTCATAGTGTGTTCAACGGTTGAGGTGCAAAGGGCCGCAGCAGAGCTGTATAAAACGTTCGTTCTAACTCGCTTTGGCTACACATATCAATTAAAATAGATTATGTATGTATGTATGTAGGGCATTTACTTGTGGAAGGATTCGGCGGTTCAATTCCGATCGTTTGCATTTTTCTAGTCCTTAGAATCGACGAGTAGACTTTGTGTGGCGCGCTCATGCGTTTTTTATATTACATTTATATGCTTGTAATTTCAAATTGTAATCGTAGTCAATCTCGGATTCGATTTTGAATGCATTTATGTAATTCTGGATCTTAGAAAATTACTTTTTCATTGTAGAGGCGATGCGTTTTTAAAATTCTTCATATATACGTGTCGCTGTTAGATTAGGCGTTCTGTGCTTGCAGTTTTGCGATTTTTTTTTAAATCCAGTTTCATGAAGTTGTAAGTTTTTGTTGGTACTTGTGTCGGGAGAGTTGTTTATTTGTTGATATCGTATACCCAACCATCCAGTGAGGCGAGATAGCAGGCTCCAGGCAGCTGCCCTACCTCTATGATGTGAGGCCAATAGATAATTTTGTAAAAAAAAACCTTGTATAACTAACATTAATTAATTATATATACTTAGAATTATTGTAACTTTACCACGTTGAAGTCCACTGTCAATATTTATTATTTGTTGCACTGATTTTTGTTACGTTCTATGTTTTATTTGTATTTATTGCCACCTAATTGTAAATATGTCTCTTGTTCTTAATTTAGTTCAACGCCTCGAAGAATTTTATGTTGATACGGTGGAATAAATTACATGCATTCAATGCGCATGTACTGATAAATTTATTGGAAATAATATTGATTTGTTTAAAACATTTAATCTTTTATTTTCGTTGTCATTCGATCTTTATGGTGTTTGTGCACTCGCCCGTTTTTTTAATCGTAGATGAATTTCGGATTTATTTTTAAGAGCGGTTTAGCAGCCGGATTGTGAAAAAGCCGCCTTTTTCTAATTAATCGAAACAGAACACTATTCAAAATTTACTCAATAGTTCCTGAACAAAAACTTATTACCTATGTTTTGTGTAAACCGTCATCGCAATGTCTTGATTGGTCTAATTTACAGAAACCAGTGGGAATTTTGCTATGGCATGCAGATGCTATGGGATTTTTCACAAACCGGCTGCTAAACGGGTCTTAAGTTGTTCGTAACAAATCACAAATACGATACCAGTGAGTGCACAAACACCTTTAGCCTGGCTTCCCAGCGGAGCTCGGCGCGGAAGTGGAGCCGTAAGGTAAGAAAAAATCACTACTAGGAACACCTGATTGAGTGCGATACTATTAGTGGATGTCTACCTTGTTCACCGCTCCGCTTCGTCGCACAGCAACCCTATTACTGTATTTCTACGACGCTAACGCGAGACTAAAGTGCGTACAAGTGACAGTCACTGCGCAGGAAAAATAAGGTAAGTATATGTATATAACATAATTTTATTTTTATTTTTGATTATACGTGTCAAGGAGTAAGACAAGGATGTGTAGCGTCACCGTGGCTATTCAATCTTATGGACAGTTGTTTAAATGATTTAAAAGAACGTGAATGTGGACTGAAGCTAGGGGAGTTACTTATCAAATGCATCTTATACGCCGATGACCAAGTTCTCCTTGCTTCACCGACGGATGAGTTGCACGAGATGGTAACAATTATGGATGATGGATGCCTTTGAAAATAAATGTAGGAAAAATAAATGTTATGGTCATGCGAGAGAGATGAAGCGGTGACTGAATCCAAGGTTAAGATTGGATACAAGGAAGTAGAGCGGGATAACGAGTTTGTCTATCTACGCGTGATGGAAAGTGTGACGGTGAAATTGAAAGAAGAGTGAATGCGGGAAATAAAGTGAACAGAGCCCTGCACTCCTTTATGGGTAGGTAGCAAAAACGTGACTGCAAATGCGGTTGGCGATTGGCGGTTCATAATGGAGTGCAAGTGACAGCTATCGCCACGCCGCCTTCTACAGTGCTACAAGAATCTGATGGTGCGTGGATTGGTTGTGTCCAAAATCGGAACTAACGCCGCTACTATACTCCTTGTTTCACAGCTGCGCCCCCTTGTCACTGTCATCCACGCGCCATCAGATCCTCGTAGCACCGTATACTTGCCCGAACTGAGTTCTACTATTTGATAAAATTCTGATGTTAATCCGTATCAAATAATTTCAATAGATCTTGGGATTGAACAAGGTAGCTGTTTTCTCTACCTCTCACTTACACATTATCTCAGTCTATACTCCCACATTGGCAATACAGACAGCAAAAAAAAAAAACGATAGCAGTCAATGTTATCAATCGTTCGCATCCCATTATGTGATTTAATATTTTGCATGTCCGGTTTTGTCTTTCAATGCTGTTGTAATGCGGCCATATTTAATCCAAACGTCTATTGATACGGGTTATACCATAGCCTACTTTAATAAATAATATCTCCTTTGATATGGTTTTACCTATTATAAAGCGTCTATTTGTGCCCGAAGTACGGCGATAGGGCTACCACCATGCTACCACACATCACGTTGGGACGTAATAATCGTCGGTGAAACGCGGGTATATCAAGTATGGACTTGCATTTCACATTTCACACTCGGAACACTTCTGACACCCCCTCGGGCATTCATGTTGTGACGATAATATATACATATTTGTATTTTCACTATGCCGGATATTGTGATCTTATTAGTTAACAAATACATTGCAGGTATATATTTTTTAAAGGTATGTCAGATTGTAAAACCTATAGAGGAAATAAAACCAAACGCAAAAATTTTACAAGTTTATTTTTAGTAATCAAAGCAAGTCTTACTGTTTGTGCAGAAGATAAGTTGAATACACGTCGGAAGAAGGTGACTTTGGTTGATATAGTCAAATTCATACTGAAGACTTTGTAAGTGATCTGATCAGTAATAAAGTTCGATAACCATTTTTGTGAAAATCGCAACATAAAATTTGATTCTGTTCTTAAACATACAGGGGCATAAACTATTATTTTTCGTATTTTGCAAAAAAAGGTATATATCAACCAAAGTCACCTTGTCATATCCTGATTCCTTGGATGTGTGCCACCGGGACTCCAGAGGGACGAACTGTGATCAGGTGACCTGAAATTACAGTTTTGAAGATTAGCTAAAGGAAAATGATTTTGCGATTAAACAGGACGTCACGCTCCTTGCACTTGTGATTTAAATACCTAAGATTTAAAATGAGCTACCAACTACAGTATTAAACGACATAGGGGTTAAGCCAGTAAAGAGAAGAATTATTAAAAAAATATTTCTTGAATTAAAAACACTTGTACATTATAGTTTCACTTTATTTATGTTAACTCGCAACCGGTTTCGGATTTTACTCAATTTTCAAGGGAAGATGTTAATTAAAATATTTCACTGATTTCAGGCACTAGCTCTGAGTAGCGTAAACCTGAGCAAAGTGTGGTTTACGTTGCTCAGAGCTAGTGTCTGAAGTCAGTGAAATATCTTGAAAATGGAGTAAAATCCGAAACCGGTTGGGAGTTAACATCAATAAAGTGAAACTATAAAATACAAGTGTTTTTGATTAAAGATGTGTTTCAAGTTTCACCAAGTGCCGACGATCGCAGTTAAAACTTACTACCTATTTAATTGTAACTTAAGTGTGATCTCATGGGTAACGGATAAACCCATAGGGTTATTTTGTGATCCATTTGAATGTAAAATATTTTAAGTACTATTTTTGTATAATGAACAGAAAATCACTTGTACTATTCCACAAATTTATTTAATACTTCCTGACCGGTTTCACCTTTATGGCATTATCAAAGGAATTCAACTATTTATTGTGTAATTAAGATCTTATATTAATTCCTTTGATAATGCCATAAAAGCGAAACCGGTCAGGAAGTATTAAATAAATTTGTGGAATAGTACAAGTGATTTTCTGTTCATTATGTATTGCAAGTTCCACCAAGTGCCAACAATCAACAGTATAAACATATATACTATTTTTGTTATTGAATAAATAAAATAAAAAATATATATAATAAAAGTGTCAAGTGTCGTTGCGCGTATTAAACACTGTGCTATGGGCGTAGATCTTCCATTACCAGGCGTTCTAGTGGCTAAGTCAGCGTAGGCTAGAAAAAAAAGGTCAAGTGCGAATAAGACTCGGGCCCAGAGAGTTCCGTATATACCGTTAAAAACGGTATCAGTGGCAAATTCTTATTAGCTTTGATTAAGATGATTATTGGTGGCTTGGCCATTCGTCTTGGACAAGTAGTTAGTAACTTATAATCACGCAGTGAAATTTTAGCAAATACTGAAATATTTTATGTGGAAAAATAAATAAGATTGGAGTATTTACTACCTATTTATGAAGAAAAAGAAAATAAAGCCAATCCCGTAACCGCATTCTTGTAAGGAACACCCAAAAAAATTGAGTTGTAATATTACTTGGTAGACAAAACAGTTGGTAGAGCTGATGCCGGGGTCGACTGTGGAGGTACCACCATCTTACTTGGAGACCCCCTCCAGTAATTCGGGGGAGAGTAAGAGGACAGCTCACAGGCAAAAAAACCAGGAGGTGAGTGATCATTGAACCTTGTTCCTGGTCCCTGGCCGGGTCTCCGGTATGGGTTCGGGCGGCTGATTGGATTTTACCTTCTATAATATATATTTTACCTATCATTTTAATCGTAAATATATTGCTACATAAATTAAATAAACCTTTAATTTAGTTCATGTACATTTATCATTTTATTACATATATTTTCTTTATTAGATTAAATTTGACGTGTAAAAAGTGTATATATCTATACCTGCTTTGCAAAATAAACTATTTGAATTTGAATTTGGAGGCCCACCATGCCTGGGACCGGCGGTATAACCATCCCTAATAGCCGGGCCTTATATGGAACAGACTGGTGATGGACTGGTGGCGGGCAGCGGCGTCACTGGTCCGAGGGTTCCGGCACCGCGCTCACCAACCCGCCTGCCCAGCGTGTGTGAGTATGGGCAATTTTTCCAGGATGACCGCCGAGAGTGGCAAAGTCCTGGAAAGGCTTATGTCCAGCAGTGGACGAACTAGGCTGATGGATGGATGGATTATTTTTGGAAAAATTATAATAAATATAATATCTCATACATCTTTTATAACTGTAAATAAATATATTATATTTTTCTTTTGTAAGCTTTTTTTTGTTCATTTATTAGTATTAAAACAATAAAAAAAATATTACTTGATATATTTCGACCCTCGGTATGGGGCCGTCATCAGTCGAACTGGGAAGTTGATAAAATAGAAGAATTCTCCTTTAAAAAGTTTTGTCTTTGTGTGCATTTATAAAATACTCACCTTTTGTTTAATCGATTCTATCACCAAGGGTTTGCTGGTAGAAATCTCTTCCAGAGATAAAGCTCGCCTTTAGCTCAAACTGTAAGATTTACAGTTTACTTATAATACGTTTTATCCTTGTGTGCAATAAAGGATTTTGAATTGAAGTATTGCACAAAACTTTTGCTCAAAATACTATTTTTTTCAAGTGTCAGAACTTCAAGTGCAAGTATCTCCGGAACGGCTGATGTTAGACCTAGGTTCATGGTACTCTAATAAAAGGTCTATGCGAGATCTACATGATGCAAGTGTCAAAACTTAAAGTGCCCATGATATCTCCAAAATGGTTGTAGCAGGACCTCTCTGGTTATGGTACTCTAAGAAAAGTTTTGACGAGGTCTAGCTGAATCTGAAATTAAAACCAAATCCAGATGGGCTGGTGCTAAACACCTTGCGTTTGGATCCTAGGTTTATTGTCAGAACTTCAAGTGCTTGTATCTTTGAAACCACGAACACCAGCGTGTTAGACCTAGGTTCGTGGTACTCTAAGAAAAGGTTTTGACGAGATCTACATCTCCTCAACGGCTTAAGCTAGATGCTGTTTATAGTATTCTAAGAAAAGGGCTTGACGAGATCTAGTCGAATTTAAAATAAAAACCAGTCTTTTAAAAATAAAAATACCAATTTAAAAATAGTTAAGTTAAGATATAGCCTATATAATAGACATGATCTTTCGGATCCAGTTGCAGGAGCGCCTCGTCCAGCGCGATGTAAATCATGAAACAAAACCCTGACGACTGTAGTCCAAAATACAGCCTACCCAGATTTTTTAACATAAATTTAATTGCACCATCAAATTCATATCAAATTTAAGAATCCGATACGGCCCCCAAACCCCATTTTTTTTGTTATAAAATGACGTTAGATTCGATATTTTTTTTTGTCTTAGCGACGGATGCTATTTTAAGCGCTACTTTATGCCAGTGTCAAGTTAGATTCTGACATGGTTAGTTATTGAGACTTTCAAACGTGCCGTTTGTTCATAACGCACGGTAGGTACGATAAAAAAAAAGAAAAAACATAGTTATATTTTAATGTTATTTGTTAGGATAAATTTTTGTATATAAGAAAAAAAAACAGTTATATTTTAATGTTATTTGATTGTTAGAATTAAGTGTGCTAGGATACATCATGCTGCCTGCTATCAATCTAAGGCCCGCGAGTAATATTTTTATCCTTTTTTTTGAAAATGTCATCACTAATGAATAAAACTTTTCGCAATTAAACTTCTTGTGCTTGACCAACTGTTACAAATTAAAAAGAGTAATTCGTAGCAGGAGATAATAGTTTTTCATGCAACTTTATCTCCCGCAGGTAAATCAAGTGACATTTATATGGTGTTTTGGTTATAAGTTATAACCAAATTGTTATAACTTACAACAATCATACATAGTTATAAGTAGTACTTGCTTGTTCAAACAAACTAAATAAAATACAACACAACTTGCAAAGCAAAGTAAAACCAATAATATAATAGGTTTGAAAACAGAGTTTTGACGAGAAGCATGGTTGATATAATATTAGATACTTACAAAATATTCAACATCACACCAAGTACATAATCGGTTTATAAAAAGAAAAAGTAAAGTTATAAAAATAATCTTTGTCAGCAGTAAAACAAAACAAAAATTAGCAATAACCACAGATTAAGAACAGGCTCGTAACAAACATTTTGGCTTGAATGGCGTGAATAGTTTAGTGACGTAATGTAACACGACACCAGTGCCTGAACTGAAGTCAGAAAACCAAGTCTTACAAGACTAAGTATAATTAGTCAAAGGCTCTGACTTAGTTCAGAAGTTACTGGCAATACGTGAAGCTTCAGACAAGGAAAATTTAAAATGGCGGGAATATCTTCTTTTGTTTTCCCGCGTAGTCTTCGAGCGCGGCGGCGGCAGCGCACGTGATGTCGTATCTTCATACTTTCTATGGCTTCGTCAGTATGAATCATCCATTGTTATCTCGGACGATGGCCATCGATGTAAAAGGAGCATGGTGGAACACACGTATAAGCGATACAAACGGACGAAGATCCCACCGACCTCTAGGGTGTCGGCCGAACTGGGAAGTTCGTCCGGGCGTAGCACTTGATACTTGACTTCTTTCTTCTTTACATGATGGCTTCTTGCTTCAAAATACCGATGAGATGCACAAAGGAACAAAGACAAAAACAGCTCACAAAAACACTTAATTGTTGGAACGAAAAACTTCACAGACAAAAAATAAAGACTAGGATACAAAATTATTAGCAAGTCATTACTACACATAAATTCAGTGTTTTAATTGCAAAAAATTATATATCACCTGCAACAAAGAGCCGGCAGCCACTAATGAAGTATCTTCAGTGTGAAACGGGTGAGATAAGCGCTGCCTTCTGTCGACCTTCGATCGGTGAGAAACCAAGCGAGTGCGCCGATAGGCGGCAGCGGGCGGGCGGCGGCGCGGGCGCGGGCGGCGGCGCCGACGTCGGCGGTGAACGAACTCACCTTGACAAATGCACCATTTGGCATTGTTCGCGGGAAAACCGGCGGCCTTGCGCGCGGGCCGGCCAATCACAAGCCTTCGCGCCACAGCCTGTACCACTTTTGGCGCGAACCACCCGTCTCGTTTGGCGCGAGCGTCGCGGCCCGCGCAGCCAAGCGTGCTGTTTCAGCGGGTCGACCTTTCTTATTAGACGCCTTTTGTAATGAATTCACACTTCATACGGGCATGTGGGCTCGGTAACTGTGTACACAGACAGTTAATTTCCTTATTGTTTCAGGTTTCCACTTTATTTTCGTATTATGTGAATTTTATGTAAATATAAGTTAAGAAAGATAAAGGAGTGCAGCCACAGCAACTAGAAATAAAATATGTTAATTTTTATAAGCAATAACACAATTACCTACCCACAATTTCTTTGGAGTAACTGATGAAACTTTGACATTAAACCATCATTGTTAACGAGTAATATGCTAAAGAAAAGATTACATAAAATACTTAGTCCAAATAATATTTAACTCGGTTGTTATACTTCAAACTTTTATTGATCCTACTAGATATTAGTTCGAATTAATCAGTAAATGCCTAAATAAAGCGGGAGCTCAAAAAACTGCGCGTGAGTGTCAGTAATTACTTATTTTATCGCCAAAATGGCGGATGCAGCGTGGCGTCATCGACGTCTGCGCTTCATTCGTGGAAATTGGACACGGGCGTCGTCGCTTGCGCTGGCGCATCACCGAACCAACGGGAAAAATGCCTACTAAACTAACAGCTTTACTTGTCGGTAAATCCAGACTATTACTCACTTTGATGAAGAGGTAGGCAAAGCCACAGAATAAATAATACTTGGTAGTAAAGCATAATCATCACTTCAGGCAGCTACGTAGGCCTATTTGGAAAATCACCGATGTTGTCATTATTATTCCTCGTAAGTTAAAGCTAGTAGATTTGGTGGTTTAAAATCATGAATATGCAAATTAAATCATACGACTTGTTCGAAAATTGGCAATATTTTCTACAAATTTATACAGTAACGTGATTTTTTAGTACGAATATTGTACCGCAACCAAAACCTTTTAAACGTGATATTACTGCCGTTAGCAAAATGATAAAAATGATAAAAAATCTCGGCATCCTACGGCATAAAATTTTCATTGTTTGTCGTTTTATTTTATTACAGAGTATTAGTATGTACCAAATTTGAAACTTGTGTGTATTACCGTTTAAGAACAAATATGTTGAAAATGCAAAGGTTTTTTGCCCTTGGGTATTAATTTCTTGTTTTATTTAAAATTATTTGCAAATAACACGTATTCTGAGAAAATTTCAACTGGCTACCTATTACCAGCTGAAACTGTAGACTCAAGTGACAGACGAACAGACAGACGGGGCAGAGGCCAGTTTGGCACCTTTTGGGTTTCAATTCAATTTAACTTAAGAGCTGTGTTCTTATCCGTGGAGTCCTCTCCATTCGCTTCTGCACTCCGCCTTTTCTTTAACATCTTGATACAATAAGACATTTAGTTCCTCTTTCACCTGATGAATAGTTTCTCAACATTTCCTTCAGTGATGTTTTGGATAAAATTGTCGTGTCGTATCAGATGTCCCAACATTTTTCCCCGTCTATTATCTATAAGTCTTTATCAAAATTCGCTTATCGTTTACAATTTTTCCCTTTGGGTACGAAGCCCTAAAAATCAACGCGTTTATATTGTAATATTATTTGAATTCTTTCATCGGGCAACAGGCATTCGAAGTATTTTTGTGTTATTTTTTGTTCAATATGTATTTCTTGTAGTGACAAGCAATCTGAAATGTGAACAAGGTTCCTTTGATCTTCACATCTCAGGCTGGTGGTGGGGGCGTGCAGACTTCTCCTAAATCCTATGGTAATTAAAACCCACACAGCCCTGGGTTCCTAACTTATCTGACCATTCACACTGGAATATGTATGTATTCATATACAGCGAAGCAATTACTACAAATTGAAATCGATTAATGACTGATTTATCCCTGAATAATAATTTTGGTAAGTTTATCTTTATTATAAATAATTTATTTTATAGTCTACATTATTTCCCATGATAAAATTTAGTTTCCTTTCTTATATACCTAATTGAAATGTCAAAAAAAAAAACATTCAGCACCTAAGAAAACTACACAAGCATCCGTTTCGCGTAGCAGGATCGAGCGCGTAGCAATTCCCTTCCCCGTCTACGCTTGCTACGTCGCGCCGTAGTACACGAGGATAAACTCGTAGAGCGCGTAGAACAACGCAAGAAATAAAATGTTGTCATTGTTTTTATTTTATAGATTTTGTTATATAACTAAATTATAGAATTAAATGAGACTTGATTATAATTCATGATTTATTAGATTAGATTTTGTTGTTTATAATTTTTTCATTATACCTCATTGTAGTTAGGATTTATTTTACTCGTACATTATGCAGTGTTGAATGTTTGAATTTTTGTGTATTTTATGTTTTTAAAACTCGCGTGAGCTGGCATACTAAATTATTATTACATACGGCTTGAACACTCACGTGTGATTATTGTTAACTATATGCCAACAGTTTCACCGATACAATTTCGGCATTATCAAGGCGAGTGTCGTTCTTAGGACGGTGACGGTGAACGCCGCGTCGTCGTCCTAAGAACGACACTCACCTTGATAATTCCGAAATTGTATCGGTGAAACGGTTGGCATATAGTCAACAACAATCACACGTGAGTGTTCAAGCCGTATGTAATAATAATTTATTTTATGTTTGTTTAGAATCGACCAAGTAAATATTTTTGTAAGAATGTTCATACAATATTATTTCGGGCATATAATTTGTACTGGTAGTCATGAATTAAGAAAATACGTTTTTCCTTGTATAATGTCGATGGAATTAAAGACCACAAAGTAATTTATATTGTGTTATCTAAGAGTGTCTGTTTGTGTAATACACAAATTTTGCAAGAAGTGACATCATAATTATTCGTGTAAACGTGAACTGTTTGTTACTTGGGTAAAATGAATGATTTAAATGGCATAATTTATCTGTGTTTGTTCAAAAGAGATATTTACGGGTTTGTTTATTTCACTTAGAATTAATCTCAGACCTTTGCGCCGGGTACGATGAGGGGCGGTCTTTTTGATATTTAGGGTTTTATTTGTAAGGTAATTTTGTTTTTATAGTAGGTTTAGATACATTATTTCAATATTTAGGGTTCTGTTTATTTTTAGTTTAGTTTGTAATACGTTTTTATTTTTAGCAGTTTAGTTTGTTTAAGTATTTATATATCAGTACTTAAAATTATTATGAATATGGTTATATTTGTGTTCAGTGTGCGTGATTCGGAAAGCACGTTAAGACGTTGCGTTAAAAATGTTGGCGGCACGGATCTCAGTATTTCTCAGCCATCAAATAAACATTTGAAACTGATATTTATATGTTTTATTTATCATGTTTTTGACATAATTTTTACAATGGCTTTTTTTATCGATTAACTTTTACAGCAGAGAAATAATGTCAAAAACTGCTCTTTAAAACCAGAGATTTCCAATTTACAGAGACACGATACATATTTAAGCCTCAAAACTCTCTGTATAGATTAGTTTTAAGTACACACTTCAAAATGGTAATTGGATTTTGTTACCTTAGCGATACTCTTTAATTTAAATGAGAAATACTGTTTTGGCGCATACGGCCATGCGGCATAAGCTGTATTGAGTCAGTCCCCTTCGCTTGTGCTCGCGGGCAAGAACAGCGGGTCTACCGCGTAATTCTGATTTTCATCAACATCAACTTGATTGAAATTTGCCGTGCGTGCGACGACGCCCGCCAGACATGCCATCTCTTTTGCACGCGTTGAATTTCGCATGCATTTGCTTGAAGTTGATACAAATCATAATTACGCGGTAGAGCCCCAGGTTATATCATTTACTAGCTTGTCTGCGGCGTCGCTCGCGTGGAAGTGTCTTCCAATTATTGTCCGTTTTCAGCTTTACCGTTATTTTGTCAACACATCAAAAGTGAAAACGCTGAGTTCAGCGTTTTCACTTTTGATGGTACTAAATGTTAACATTTCTAAACAAAATAAATAACACTTGCTACTCGATAAGATTAAGTACAAGGGTTGATGAGAAAATTGAGATAATAAAATTTTACATTTATTTTATGTGTATATGAATATTGTTTACTTCTGATAATTTTAATAACAAATGCTTCGTAAATGTCGCAATAGTTAATATGTGGCAACGTATAAAAATACGAAACAAAAATCTATCCAGGCAGAAATAAAAGTTTTGGCTGGTTGAAGGTCCTTTTTCCGTTTACCCAGCGGTACTCATTAAATCAACAACTAAAGTCTCTAAATTGAAAGCAGAATTCTTTTAAATTAATACAGTAAAATCTTTAATTTTTGTTGCCAATTATGTTCTTATAAAAAAATATTGAAAGATAAAAAATAAATTTGCGAATTTAGCAATAGGCCTACAAAAAGTGTTTGTCTTGCTGAAATGGTTATTGCATTAATGACCTTAATTGATAGTAAAATAAAGTTGATAACTTATCTAGACGATTTGAAATCTAATAAATTACCTACTTAATGACTTATCTGGACAATTTGAAATAAAATACGTTACATACTTAATGAACAAAAAATACAAAGGGGCTTGCGAAAAACGTATATCATTATGTCCCATACGAAAATATATTGCTGTATATTTTTGGGTCTCAGTTTTTCATTCTGTTTTAATAATAAAAACCTCAACTCATCGCAGACCACAGTTTGACAGGGGCCCATCCATAAAAGTCTCGAGGTGACGCAGTTGGCCTTAGGCATAATACATTTGGTATCTTCGACATTAGACCCCTAATCAAAGTTATACTTTGGGCATCCTTTTTTTGTTTTGGTTAATATTTCATTTGGGTTTAGGATATAATTTAGATTATTACAGGGAATAGGTTCAACGGATAATTAGGGATCAATTGCTAAACTAAAGATTAAAATTTCAAGAGAACTCTCATATTTATCTTATTGGGAAAAATATATTTTTTAATGCGAAATACGGCATGATGTGATCAATGGTATTTGATAAAAAAAGTAGGAAAAGTAAAGACAGACTAGAGGAAAGGATATGATTTATGATAAAATAATTGGCCAAGTGCCAGTCTCACACGCATGATGCAGTCTTGTGGTATTTATACACGAAGTATATGAAAACTGTGTATATGTTAAAACCAACAATCTCGTTTTATTCTTTTAGTGCATCATCCTTATTAATACTCAGGTAGGGTAAACATGCATACATATACTCACACCTGTCTTCAAAATAGGAAGACCAAGACAAGACTACTACAGGGGCTCTACCGCGTAATTCTCATTTGTATCAACTTCAAGCAAATGGATGCGAAATTCAACGCGTGCAAAAGAGATGGCATGTTAAGCGGGCGTCGTCGCACGCACGTCAAATTTAAATCTCAAGTTGATGTTGATGAAAATGAGAATTACGCGGTAGACCCACTAATTTCCATCTGCTACGATCCTCACGCAACTCATCCTCCACATTCATCAATCGAATCACACAAGCTCTATTATAATATCGCAAATAAAGGATTCGTCCCAATTTTTTCCAATGCTACTTTTCTTTGTAGTTTTTCGATTTGCTGCTACCATGATTTTGTTTAGATTTTTTAAATTACTTCACATCGGAATTACGTGGGGTGGGCACTTTTTTTAAACCCTTTTGTTTAATAACGTAACGTTGCAAAATATTTCTTAAAATTGCGTTTTTTAACTTTAGAACGAGTTTCTACATGAAAAGCTGCGATAAAAAAAAGAATAGTAGAAATATTCAGAAAAAAATTGTTTAGCGGCACACTAATAAAATTGTTTTGCAATTTTACTCATAAAATTTTTTTTTTAGTTACTGAAATAGAAATAGAAAGGAGACTGGCTGGGCGAAAGTGGTTTTTTAGGAAGTACACATTTGGACGGTATTTTTTTGTTATGACGTCATCAAAATCTGACCCGACAGTTTTGAGATATTTCAAGTCAAATATATTAGTATTATTTAACTTTAATTAAGTATTTTTATTACAATAATGTTATAATAAAGTAAGGAACTTATACGAACTACGATTTTGCAATGAGCTACATTTATTACATTTTTGACTGCAATGACGCCGAACTAAGAACTATAAATAAGTTGCCTGTTATACTAGCGTTGGTAAACTACACCCCGTGTCTTTGAAGACACTCACGCCACCTCTTTCTGTCTGAAAAGTACCGAGAAAACTGTCGGGTCAGATTTCGATGCCATTTCGCACAGAGGTGTAGTTAGGGTTACCTAATGTAAAAACCACAATATTATATATGTTGGTTCATAGACCACTTTCCATACAAAAAAGAACAGTCTCCTTTCTCTCAACGAAATTTTAGCTAGGTTAAAGATTTTAAAAGTTTGAAATACAGACATGACAATAAGATAAAGCTTTCTTACCTTGGGCTATAAAACTAAAAATGTGTGTAATTTACGAGTATAATGGACATTGACGTGTTTCTACATACAAGGTGACTTTTTGATCATCGTCCAAATTCTTACTGGAGGCTTAGTAAGTGATCAGTATTTTTGTGAAATTCGTATAATGAAGTTTCGACTTCCCATAGTAATTCACTCCCAGTCCTGAGTCACTATGGGGAGTCGAAATTGTATTTTATGAATTTTACAAAAATCATTATTGGTTCAAGATGCTTATCACTTACCAAGGCAAGTATGAATTTGGACGATGTTCACAAATTCACCTTGTATAGTGCGTTTTTGGGTCATTATTTGACAACCAATATGATTAATTCTACATGTCTGCATTACACTAAACTAAAAAGCATATTATACCATAAATGAGTTTTTAGAAGATATAATAGCACGCACGACCGATTTATGATATGAAGAAAATGATGTGGCATTGCATTGTGTATTGTTTGTTGTAATTTAAATTTGTAGTTTTTGTATTTAATTCTTGTGTATATATTAATTTTATTAAACTTTAATATTTGTATGCCACTAAGGCGCAGCATGGCTTGGACATATCAATATGCAATATCTAATATGACCTATGTTGAACAAATAAATGATTTTGATTTGTTTTTTTTTTTAATATAAGCCACAAGATTTTATGTAAAGTAAATTATTTTCAAACAGGTTGCATGACGCTAGGTTAATTTGAGAGATGTCGTCACAATTCATTGCTAAATAGACTATTTTCTTTCGAGGCGTATTTTCAATAACAATACCAAGAACGAGTTATGTTTTGTAAGGTCGTCTATGAGTCAGATGTTATTCACCCGGGTTCGTTCGTCAACTGGTTTTATTTATCGATCCTTTTTATTATTAGCCATTCGCCCGCGGCTGAGTTCGCGTTTATTCAATCTCTGCCCCATTTTCGGCTTGGGCGTTATTTTATTAACTTATTAAATAGCATATATGTTGACCAAGGTCACTACGATGACAATTAAAAAAACCGCATCCAAATAAGTTGAGTAGTTCTCGAGTTACAACGGAACATACAAACAAAAATTCTAAAATTGTAGTTTTGGCCTCAGTACAATACAGTACAGTACACGCTTCATTTAAATGTTTCATATTCAATACGACTTTTTTACTACTTCATTATTAGTATATACTTAAATTTTATTATTATGTATTTATTTAATAAATTATATTCCATCCATCCATCCATCAGCCAGTCTTCGTCCACTGCTGGACATAGGCCTCTCCAAGATTTCGCCACTCTCGGCTGTCCTCTTGGAAGTGATGCCCATACTCACATACGCTGGGCAGGCGGGTTGGTGAGTTGGTGAGCGCGATGCCGTAACCCTCGCACCAGTGACGCTGCTGCTCGTCACCAGTCTGTTTTCTATAAGGCTCGGCAATTGGTGATAGATACATATACCGCCATCAATCAGTCCCAGGCATTGTGGGCCACCTGGTTGTGCCTGTTTGAGAGCTGTCCTCTTACTTTCCCTCCGGATAATTTCGGGGGTGTTTGCGAGTAAAATGGTGGTACCTCCACTGTCGAGCCCGACATCAGCTCTACCACCTAAAAAAATTGTATTAATGAGATAATTTTATCGAATGGCACATGTAGATTAGACAAAATTACAAATACTGATATTTTTCCTTTATTTCTTCGTGCTCTGTGCTTGTTACAGCATATTTTCTATTTATCCTTTCTTGCATTTTATTGTTTTTCCTCCATTTGTATTTGCATAAATGTTTCGTGTATGTTATGTTGTAATATTTTGAAACTATAGTGAAACTAACTCCGATTTGCCCAATTAGAGTAAAATAAATAGGTTTTTCTTATAACAGCCCCAAATTGGTTGTATAATTCGATTGGAAGGGATAAATATACAGTGTTTTCCTCATTCAAGTGCACATCCGAAAAGGGGTGTAACTAGACCTTATTTTATCGACAAAAAAATGTTTTTTTTTTAGAAAATCTTTGTTTTATAAATTTACGTTTTAATTTTTTTTTGCCTACCATGGAGACTATATATAAAATATGTCCTAACTTTTGATCTATCGCGAATAATGCAGTGAAATAAAACTGTTATAATCCTTAAGAATAGACGTTGCTACCAAATCAAAAACAAAACATAATTAACTACCATTACCATAAAAATAATACCCTAAAAGATTATTTCTTTAATTTTTCCGTCTTTTTTTTCAGTAATAGTCAATTTTTTCAAAATAATGTCCCCGTTTTAGTATATTTTTATTCTTATTTATCATTTCCTATTCCATTATCTTTCTAACAAAAAAAATACAACGTTCTATCATAAATACAATATTTTCTACGAGCGGTTAACCAAAGGCTGCGCTCGCTTCCCATACAAAAATACCCAGGAGAAATTTTTCAAGATAAAAAAAAAAATTTATTCTTTGTTTTTGTCTATATATTTAGATCTAGTTTCACCCACTTTCGGATGTGCACTTGTACGAGGGACACACTGTATTTTCGTTTAAGAGCGGTTAATTCGACAGGTATATGTATTTTCTATGTTGCCATCGCAAAGTTTTCATTGGTTTCTGTAAATTTGAATTTCAAAAATGTTGAATTTAAAATTTTTAAATTATAATTTACAGAAACCAATGGAAACTTTGTGATGGCAGCATAAACGTTACTTAGGTAATAAGGTTTTGTTGAATAACTATTGTTAGAATTTTGAATTTAAGTGTTCTGTTTCGATTAATTAGAAAAAGGCGGGTATTTCACAATCCGGCTGCGATACCACTCTTAAGGCGATTACTGTCGCCAAATTAGCAGCTGGATGTTTGTCGGTACGAATATTGACGGAAACGACATTGAAATAACGTTCATATCAGCGTCTAATGCATAGTGACTGTTACGACGCACAGTGGGAACATTTGTATGGAATCACGGAAATTACTACTGATAAATGACTAAAAATATTTCACAAGTGATTTCAGGCAACTAACTTATGCGTATAGGTGCTAGGTAGGTTACAAAGCTACATTTTGGTGTTACCCACTCTAAAAAAAAAAAAATTAAAATATCCTACAAGATTTTGGCGACGATATTTTATTAATTTAAAAACCCCGCTATTCCCGCGAATTCAATTTCTAATTAAAAACAAACTTCTTTTTTTTATAGTCCTTTAGGCAAAGGACTTATTGCCTATACAGCCTTAAACGCAAGCACAAATTGCAAAAAAGTAACTACGCGTGGCGCCAACTTGAGAAAAAAGATGTACTAGGTAACTGAGTTTTGTTCTTTTAATTTTTAAAATTTAAATTTCTTTAGGGAGGGCAGGTATGGGCAGCTGAATTTATTGTCAATTTATTTTATAGATATCTAGCTATTCACTGACATACATAACTATATGTAGGCAAATGTAGCTAAAAGTGTAGGACCAAGAGTTTGAATAAAAACCGTAGTTATTCTGAAACTAAATTTAAATATAACCGTAACCCTGAGTTTTTTTATTTTTTTTCATTATGAGTACGGCATAATGTAAACAAGAAAATAGACACTAAAAAAAAATATGTATATAATTGGAAACTTTTGATCGAAACATTTAAATAAATTCTTTCTATAAATGGTTCTGAATGCAATACACTGAAACAATCGAAAATTTATTAATTTTAAAAATCAGTAGAAAAAAAGTACCAAGCCCAAAAAATTTTTTTTGGTAAATTTGGAAGCAGCGTTTAATTGGTCATTCACAAAAAATAAAATTTTCTTTGTAAAAGATACAACACAAAAATTATCTATTTCCGCGGAATTCCCACTGTGCGACGTTCGCTGCGTCCTTGATAGGGCGAAATAGGAGAAAATAATACTTTTCACATAGACGCAATTGTTCGACTGAATAATGCTATGTTATGTTTATAGCTGTCAAGTTTATCTATTACTCAAAGCATAAATTAATTAAATCCACCAAGCCGCTTAGGAGCAGTAGGGAATCCAAGCCAAAAAACACCATTCGGTTGAATTTATTTTTCATAAAGGAGTTTTGGTGGTATGAAAAAGAAAAATGTTGCATATGTTGTCTTAGAGTTGATAATTCATATACATTTTTTCAATATTTTTGGTTCGGCCATAAACGAGGAGTAGGCTTCAGAAAGTACCCATTTGGCGATACTAAGGCCCTTAAGTCATGATCTAAGAATTTGGGGGCACTATCATTGTGCTCTGTTTATGGTCACATCCTTCCTTGCCAGTTATTAGTATGCACATCATGGAGATTGGATGTCAGTGCGAATGGACTGCTAATATAGCGGCCCGACGTGGTGTCATTGAAACCGCAAATGTTGTTCATAGAAATACGGATGTGGAAGTTAATAGATCTAGTAACTAGTTGGCTTTTTGGAGTATTTTGATTTTATAGATTTGCTTAGTTTTCCGTTGGCAGCTTGCTTAAGGCGCTTTATTCTGCGAAAGTGCTGCCACTTTAGAAAAAAAAAACATTATTCACTTACTTGAATAATTATTGAAAATCTGCTCAAGTAAATGCGTAGACATAGCAATGAACTATTTTTAAATAGCATGGTTTTCATAGACAACGTCTTTGATGAGCTAAAATTTTAACATTTGCTAAAAACGGCCGCTTTCGGCATAAGTTAAAATTTTAGCTCATCAAAGACGTTGTCTATGAAAACTATGCTATTTAAAAATAGATCATTGCTATATCTACATATTTACTTGAGCAGATTTTCAATAATTTTTCTAGTAAGTAAACAATGTTTTTTTTCTAAAGTGGCAGCACTTCTGCAGCATGTAGCGCCTTAATGTCGAAAGTTGTAAATTAGGAATGGTAAGGTTTTTATACACTAGTTTTATACATAAGAATGTGTAATGAAATGTAAACCTTCGAAATTGAATTTGTTGCATTTTCATTAAATTTGTCATATTATTCATTCATTATTCATCGTTGTCAAAATAAATACTTATATCATATAAATGTAACTTGTCACATGAACATTGTTGTCGTGCATGTGTTTTCATATGAAGACCGACACAGGAAAAACTATCAGTCAATCCGAATTGATTTTGAAGAAAAGAAAAATTAAGGCGATACCAAAAAAAGGGTTTTTTTTCGAACCCATTTACTCGACTATAACGTCATTTACATATTTAATTTTTGGGTAAATGTTTATTGAGTATTTGATTAAGATTCTCACTGAAGGAAAACGCGATTGGATGAAATTTTCTCGATAGAATTTAATTCCGAAAAGACCTCTAAATTGTTTTATTTTTTCCTGTAATTCTGAAATCCTAACTATAATTGTGAAATTGCTCTAGGCTCGGGTACAGTCTTAACATTGTTTTTCTTGTAAAGAAATAAAAAAAGAAAATCATTTTGGTCTGTGGCAATTGACGCCAATAATTCAGTAGTAGTGATGTTTATAAAGCAAGATTTTGAAATTGTCAAGTCATGATTTTTTTAAAACCAACTAAAAATGCTGTTTTAATTGTTTGGACAAGATCATGACTAATTGTGCATTACATTTCAAACTCATGCTTTATGAACCTCACTAACACTGAACTATTAGCGTCAACTGCCACATACCAAAAAGTTTTTAATTTCTTAACTTCTAAACAAGAAAAACAAAGTTAAGTTATGCACTTTGCGCTATGCGACTGATGGTAAGCTATTTACGTGTTTTAGTTGGTAGGTTATTCGGTTTTCAGAAATTATCGGTGTTTGTAACTTCCGCCTTCTGCAGTTTCAGTGCAAACATTAACACTTCATTAGAATTATTAGATAACAGGAGTCAAATCATTCAACCTTGAATGAGGTTAGAGCGATTTTTGAAGATTTCAAATTTTGTAATGAGAATCAACAATGTATGTCAAAACGGATGTCATCAAAAAAATGGTGAAAGGTGCTCTCATCGTTTTCTCTGTGAGGTCTTCAGGTTTTTTGTGTACTGCTGATTCTTGTGGCAAAAACTAGGTATCCCGCGTCGACATACCTCTTTGAAGGCATAATCTAGTAGATTAAATCTACTAGTAAAATAGGTACCAATTTCCATACATTTTGATATTTATTAAGAGCCGTATTGTAGGTGGATTACAAAAAAAACCGCGTTTTTGTTTTCCGAACACTTAAATACAAAATTTGCTAAATTTTTACGCAAAAAATGGAAATTTTGCGATGATAGTAAATACACAATACATAGGTATTAAGGTTTTGTAGGGTATTAATTTAGCAAATTTTGAATTTAAATATTCCGTTTTTAATAATTCACAAAGAGGCGGGTTTTCTACAATCCACCTGCAATACGGCTCTTAACTATAGAAATAGTGGTAAGAAAAAGCTACTTCTCATGTCAAAACAGCATCCCACCAATGGACCTGAAACGAAAAGAAATATACTGTTATTTAAAGCTTTTTTGTACAAGTTTAATTATTATATTTTCAATGCAAGTGCTCGTAAAGGCCCACTATTTACGCATCAAAACCGATCAGAAAGGCGATTATTTTTCCCTAGGGCTTTATTATTATTATTAATTTATTTACATTGGTTGGCTAACCTGCAGCCTTTCCTGTGTACCATAAATGTTATACTTTTTTTTTTCCACTGTTAAACGGCTCTGGATACAGTTCTTTTGAGCCAATCATAATTTAAAGTTCACAAGATTATATTTGTTTTATTTCCTTACACAATGCATTGAAAAACGTAGTATGGTACACGGGCGTAAGAGCAATAAATTACTCGGTTACATCGTCCTAGTAATTTATTCCTTTTCGCCCTTGTAGCATAAACTACTATTAATTACATGTACACGTTACGTTTAAGAGATAATCAATTTTTTTTTTGTCTTACATTTTTCCCATAAGGAAACGGTTTTTTATAGTAATTTGAGGAACAAACTTGACAGTTTAGTAAAAA
The DNA here is from genome assembly GCA_934047225.1 of Ypsolopha sequella. NCBI lineage: Eukaryota > Metazoa > Arthropoda > Insecta > Lepidoptera > Ypsolophidae > Ypsolopha > Ypsolopha sequella. Next base: position 21,443,477 of record OW203996.1, read on the forward strand.
ATTACAAAAAAGAACTGAGATACCATTTATTTCACAAAATTGCTGTATGATCTAATTAATTATGAAAAAATTGTATTTTTGGTAAGAATAAATCAAGTTAGTAAATTTTATGACTGAATTATGTTTTAAGAACACAAAAAGTGTGGACAGAAAAAAGTTGATCTATCCCTGTAATAATTTTGAACAGCTATCTATTTTTAAGGGCCTTTTCTAATTTACCAACTTATGCAAGACTTTTATACTGTGGAAATGACAAACATAGACTTATCTTTCGTATTGACAGTTAATGTACTACATTTCCATATACTTATTTGTATTTTTTATAGTGATCAATCTCTCACACCTTGTTTACGGAAAACTAATCACATTGTCAACTGTCTAATTATTTTTATTTTATTTTAAGTCCTACATAAAATTTTAATACATTTGCTAAAAAAAATGCCAAAACATCAGACATATAAATTTGTTGACACATCTTAATGTACCAGGATATGTATAAAAAAGAATTCCATAAATTTTCCCGATTAATGTCACCAGTTCGATTTATTTGTAAATAAAGAATAATAAATTAATAACATACAAAATGTTAGAATAACCTATGATCTTTAACTAATCGACGTCAGTAATTTTATAGACAATGCCTTAGTTAAATTAGACCACAAGAAATAATTATCATTACTCAAAATTTCACGAAAAAGGGCACTCCATACAAAGAACGTAGTTTTGTGAACCACCTCTTAGGCCCTGCTCATGGGACACAACAATCCTAGGTTGCGTTCCTAAACGCCCGGGTAAACGTAAAATTTAATTGTCAACCAACCACCCGAGTGAAAACGTACAGTACATAAACCTTGTCAGAAATGTAAAATTCACTTTGACCGTTTACATTTACCCATTTTACATTTACCCAGGCGTTTAGGAACGTTACCTTATTATGTGATTTGGAATTGTCTATATGTCTATTGTCAGAAAGTCTACATTAGAATGCTCGCTTTGTGCGCTGAATTTCTGAAAAAGTATTGAGAAATAAATAAAAATGGTCTACAAATGTCTTCGATTATGTGTAATGAAATTCCAGGAGTAGTTTAAATTCTCTCATTTGCTGTAAACACATTTATTCGCAATTTGAGGAGTTTACTTTGCGATTTTTTTCTGTCGGGTGAATTAACTCAATTACGTTTTCAATGTCTAGCTTTTGCTCGCATATAAGTGTCTTTCAATTATCGACAATTTTCGGCTTGGTGGTTATTTTATCAACACATCTTATAACCTGAATGTAAACTAGGGTCACTCACATGATAATAAAGAAAAATGCATCCAATTGCGTTGAATGGTTTTCGAGTTAAAACAGAGCATAATAAAAAAAAAAAAAACCCTAAATTTATTTGAATTTCACGGTACTAGTCACCTTAAAACTGAGGACAAAACTACAATTTTTCAATGGAAATGGACAGTATACTGTAGTATCTATAGTAATTGTAGGTAGGTCGATACTTGTACTTTCTATAAGTTTTCGAAACTCGTCCGTATCCGTATGAGTATATGATTGCGGTACACTAACTTCAATAATGAATGTTGTACCAAGGTCACACTTTTGTACCAATAAATTTTTACCAAAAACAACGTACAATTTCCCCCAAAAAAAAACCTCAGTTTGCACACACTGACTAAAATAGATACTCTACTGGTGTGCGTGTTGTGTATGGTGTAAGTGGGTGTGTGTTGGTGTATAGGTCACGTTATCGGCTTGCCAACGCTGATAGCGGGAGAGGTGTCACGCACGCGTTACGTCATCGTCAGCTGTGCACGCGCAGCCATTTTGGGCCATACACTGTAATTACTGTTGGTATTTCATGGGCTATTCGTGGATGACCGAAATGACAGAATAATGACACAATTTGTGAGTCGCAACATGCATTATCATATTACGTGATCATTGCTTCGTAGGTTGTAACAACATTATGTCATTTAAGTAGTTTATAACCTTCTTTAAGGTTAAAATAAAGCCGATTCTGAAGGCTTTAATTTTAATGCTGTCAAAAGTTACATTTTTCCAAAGTAATTTAGCTTCTGTTCTCAACGTTTATGAACTATTTTGCAATTATGAAAATTTAGTTTTGACAGCACAAAAATTAAAATTAAAGCCTTCAGAATCGGATAAAGCTTCTTGGACATTCAGTTGAATGGCTGTGGGTCACTTCAAAGTATCTAGGTATAGTATAAACTTTTCGTAAATAAATTGAGGATATTCACTATTCTTCTGTTACTTTCAATAAAACACACACATATGAGAAAACGGTTTCAATAAATCTTCCTTACTTTAAAAATATTAATGTAGACAATAGTAGCTACATAATATATGTATAACTCTTAAGAGCGGTTTAGCAGAAGAATAAGGCGAGTTTTTCACATTCAGGCTGCTAAACGGGTCTTAAGGATATGAAAATAGTAAAATTATATGAATTTCATTATATGTATTATTTCAGCTTCACTGAAGAGGCCCATCGGTTGATTACATTAAAAGGGTAAAAAAATTAAATATGTAAGAGGAAAAAAGTATGAAGTTGACAATTATCGTATTCTATTGGTAATTTCACCATGCTGGGCTGCCCGCCCTTAGCTAGTTTATACTTTTAAATTTGATTTGAATGCTACGATTTTTCAAGCGTTTCTGAACTCTAGTCACGTATGAAGCGAAATAGAACTCTTCTTTTCCAACATTTCACAATAGCTAAGATTAATTGATCTTAAAACGTAATTGAGTCAACTTCGCAAGACCGAAAAAAAAAAAAAAACGCAAAATAAGCTCCTCAAATTGCGAATAAATGTGTTTATAGCAAAGTTGTTCAACTGAGAGAATTTAAGCTTCTCCTGATTTTTCATTACACATAATAAAAGACATTTGTAGACCATTTTTATTATTATTTATTGTATGACATGGTACAGCTTAGCAACCGGTATAATTATGTTGATATTCGTGACACTAGTTACTGTATATCTTGGCCGTGAAGCTGTGATAATGCTGATAATACATTTATAGTTGACATTCTGAATGCAGGCGCAGGCATGTGGCTGTATGCCAGCATATGAAGCGCTGTTCCTCTACTAGAAAACTAAAGTGTACAAGTCTCTAGCATCATAATATGTAGAAGTCTCCGTTGCGTTGAAGCCAATTTGAGGTCATAATTATTACTGGCCCGTGTTAAAACTGTGGCGAAGGTAGTTATTTCCAGTTTTATAATAAAAATCTGAGCTAGCTATATATGTCTACCATCAAAATTTCAAATAAGTACGTAATATATTTGCCCTTCGTTACATGCTTCTATCACAACTCTTACAATAAATATTACACTTAAATGCAGTATGTACAGTGGAGATCTTAAAGGGCTTATGTAGTACTGCACGTGTATAGCTTGATGTGATCTCCACGGTACAATCATAGTTATTCTATGATTATTTTTTCGCATCCTGTATTGTAAGATGATATTAAGACTAATGCATAATCTGACAACTCTTTTTGATCAGATAAGCTCAGTAAAACTGAGAATGTATTAGGTGCAAGTGGCTCATTACGCTAATGTTGAATGTATATCGACTACAGTAAACGGAGAAAGCGTCTCGAAAGTGAATGGCCTCTAAAAGTAGGAAGAGATTATCCGATGTAAAGCTAAGTCATGGAGGTTGACAAGGAATCAAGTAGAATACTAATATAATCGTACAAAAAAGAGTACCCTGACTGGCGGAAACGCTTTAAATTATTTTTTATTGAATATTTTAGGACGTTTTTTTTTATTAGATTTTTTATTTATTTAATTATATTTATATATATATATATATATATTAATAGTTAATAATTTTGACTTAGAATAAGTTAATAATTAACTATCAATTAAAATTATATAATAAGTAAAAAATATATGATTTAAGTTGCTGTATTTGAATAAAAGTTTTTATTCTGTATTCGAATAAATTTGTATTATTATTAATCATATTTTTAAGGTAACAAAAATGAAACTAGAAATACGTACTTGCCTAATATTCAAATCTAGCCAAGCTGAGGGTATCTAGTGCATATACATGCCTAAATCTAATTAAAAAATTTTCGCCAACCTTCATGGTTCTTATGGGTAGTGTTATTAAAAACCTGGGTAAATGTAAAATTTAAACTGTCAAAGTGAATTTTACATTTCTAACTGACGAGGTTTATGAACTGTGCGTTTCATGACAGTTAATTTTTACCTTTACCCGTTTAGGAACGCTACCTACTAGCACTAAATTAAGTACTCAGAGTGGATAGATGTGATACCTTACCGCTGAAAATTCCGCTATTCACTTTTGACTCCTATGGGAACGTAGTACGTAAAGCCCAATGTGTTGACTTTTTACTACAATTTTGACACGAATATTTATGGAATGGTATCATTGACACTTTAAAAAGTATGTAAGAGCGGCTACATACTTAATATTGTACTACCTACTGCCCCTGGGGATAGGATTACCAGATCCAATAACGTGAATTCCTGACAAAATCTCTGATTATTCAATAAATTTCCTGACATTTTTCGTAAAAGTTTAATGTTAATGCGTAGGTAACGCGATTTTCAACAGTTTTCGTTCCAAAAACAATTTTACTTAATAAATATAACAATTTTGAGCATTTACTCATCCTCTTAAAAATTCCTGACAAATCCAATTTTTTCCTGATTTACTGACAGAGAGTTAAAATTCCTGACATGTCAGGAAAATTCCTGTCATCTGGTAACCCTACCTGGGGAAAAAAGTATTCGTTTGTAACATGTTCGCAAACATATGACTCTATTTTGCAAATTGGTTCATCAACTTCAAATAGCTATGGTGATGTGATGACGCTAATAGAATAAATAATCGTTTGGAATTATGAAATGATATCATCATTATTCGATATCCTGGCTTAGGTGTGGAACGGTTAATTTTATAAATTTCAAGATGACTATTACACGAGAATTAACTTGGAGATGAATGCTGTAATCAGTGAGCAAACGGACGAAGATAAGACATCATCGTCTGTGGAATTATTCCATTAATACGTCGGTTCGGACTTCACACTTAAGGGGCTTAGTAACGCCAACTGGATATTTTCTAAAGCCCACACCTCGTTTATGGCCACCAAAAATTATGAAAAAATGTATTATGAATAAAATTGTCAACTCTAAGTCACAACATATGCAACATTTTTCTTTTTCATACCACCAAAACTTCTATATGAAATAAAATTTCCACCGAATAGTGTTTTTGGCTTGAATTCCATACTGCTCCTAAGCGGGTTGGTCGGTTTAATTTATTCACGTCCATTTGGTAAGTATTATTTTCTCCTATATCGCCCTATTAAGGACGCAGCGAGCGTCGTAACAGCCACTTTGCATTGCGCGATGATACGAACGTTATTTCAACGTCGTTTCTGTCGATATTCGTACCGACAAACATCGAGCTACTAATTTTGCGACGGTAATCGCCTTAAATATTGCTGAAGTTCTTTTATCTTTGTTATTGATTGATTACTCATTTTTATATTTATTTATTTATATATATATATACTTTTTCATTTTTTATTATTATAATTTTTTTTGTTTTTTCTTTTGTCTCTCATTTGTCTGTCAATCATTCACTTCATTTTATGACATTTTAACATAATATATAAATGTATTTTATTTTATATTTTTTATTATTACATTACTATATTTATGTGAAAGACAATAATTAATACAAAATATATAAATTGTATCTAATTCCACTGACGCCGACTGTATGTCGAAATATATCTGGAAATTATTATTTTAATAAGTGTTTTTATATAAATATATAATATAAACTGAAGTTCGTTTGGAAATGTTAGTTTGAAAACAAATCATTCCATCAAAAACATGATAACCTAACAGTATTTTATGTACTCCCACAATATGGTAAACATAAGAAAAAGGTTTTATATCTACCACATTGTCCATGTTAAAAACGGATGTTGGAATAAATATTATGACACCGCACTTCTGCGGCCCAATTTATTATAGCACCGCTAAGATAAATCAATCAGCGACTAATACTTCTTCTTTTGCTTTGGGCTAGAGCAAAGGTATCTCTGTCATGCAGCCTCAAATGCTCCCACGGAACGCCTTCAATAAGGATTAGCCCGTAAATTACCGATAATTAGGCTGAACAGCTACGACGACGACGTTTGCATACAAGAGTAAAAAAAAGTTCCGCGCTTTCCTTTTCTGATTTTACTACTACCTACACAGAAACGAAATCTACGTAGGCGAAGCCGCGGGCAAATGCTAGTAATAACTAGACAAACACATGTAAAACGGTTTTTGATTAATTACCTTATTGTATTATGGGAGTAGATAAAAATAAATACATTGCATACGTTTAGAAGTTCGTAATTCATGTGCAAGTATTGGAATGGTATTTTGCAAGCATTGCAGGTTTCTATAGGCGATGGCCTACGAATTGTTGCGCATAGTTTTCTTCCCAAATTCCTGAGCAGGGGTGGGTCGAATGATTCTAAATATACCTGCGATGATCGCACGATGACGTGCGTCGACGCAGCTCGTGTGACGTCATCGTCATCTGAATCACGCGACGCGTCGGCGCCCGCGCAGCAAGATCTAAGTTTACTAAACCAGTCATACATAGAGATGCTATTCTTTGTGAGAGAGATGAGAAGCGTAATTTATTTGAGTAAATTGGGGGTTCGAATATCTTTGATTCTATCGGATGTAAGATGGAAACCGTGGGTAGAGATGATCGACCTCGTCGACGACACGGTGGGATGACGCCACCACAGTCGTTATAAGCGTATTACCTCTACCTACGGAAAGTTGGTACAGTATAAGTAAAGTAGATATATTTGAATAGGAAAAATGAGACCCAATAAGTAGAAACAAATATATTCTGGGAAAAAACTACCTAAGAAATACAAAGATCTAAAGTCGAAATGCTAATCAGACGGAGTAAACTGACAGTTCGTGATAGTGGGAAATTCGCTTTTAAGAGGCTATGCGAATTTTATTTTTGTCACTGTCACTCCAAGCGAAAAATCGCGCAGTGCGAGAGGGGCAGATTCAGGGCGAAAGCGAAAAATGTTAGTTTTATAATTTTTATAAAAAAACTAAAATAGCTAGCAAAATTTCAAATATTAAATCTCTAGATATTGTTGAAACACACCTAATAAAATATGTTTGAGTTCTGTATATGGTTCCTATTCGTCAAACGAAGAGAAAAAGTGTGTTTGAAGACCTCATTTCAACAATTATTTCTATAGAGGAAAATTTATCCAAACATGTTTTCCAATTTCAAATCCCTAGATTATATAGTCAAGATGCATATACCAGAAACTGATCATAATTTTCCGTGTATTTCATGAAATACACAGAAAAGAAACACCCGTGTTTTTTCGCATATCGCCTTAAGACGCTACGGAAAAAAACACTACACTTTTAGAACTTGCATAACTACTTCAGTAAATACGAGTTATTTTGATAAAATTGTATATTATTTTTGGAATCTTTTTCTAGGGATCTGTTAAACAGAAACGCGATTGGAGAAATTCGGCTCGATAGAAATATTTACTGAAATGAGGTCTTTTTCGACACCAATTCTCCTGGTGTGACAATTTAGAATGACATATGGATTGCAATTATATTTTATTAGATGGGTTTTAACGGTATCTAGGACCTGGTTAAGCGAAATTTTGATAGCACCTTTAGTACATTTTATATTAATAAAAAACCGACTTTTTGCTACTTTTCCACGAATCCGTCCCTCTCGCACTGAGGGTTTTTTCGCATATGGGGTAACAGGGACGCTAAAACTTTACAGTGCATGTGCCAATTCACATTGTCGCGAACTTTTGAATGTTGCAATGTGAAATGGCTCATGCAACTAGAAGTTAAAAGCACATTTCCTACTATCACGGACTGTGAGTTTACTCAGTCTGATTAACAATTTGACTTTCAGAGTGTTTTGATGGGTTCGTGTAACCGTCACTTTTATAGAGAAATTACAAGAAACACTGATAAGAGCGAAAAGATTTTCGTCTGTTTTTATACAACGCCTGACCTTGTGAGTCCATTGGCTTCAACGACCTTCACGATATCAGAAATATATTTAATGCAAATAAAGTTCATAAATAAATTCTACCACAAATGTGGTGGAACAAGGAAAAATATCGTATGATTATTTGGATGTTAGAGGGCGTAGTTTTATAAATTTTCGGCAATGATTTCAGTTCAGTAGCTTAGCGCAAAGTGCATGCATAACTTAACTTTGCTTTTCTTGTTTGTAAATTTTAAATTTAAAAGCATTTTGGTCAGTGGTATTTGACGTAAATAGTTCAATATTAGTGAGGTTTATAAAGCAAGAATTTGAAATGAATTTGAAAAAATACACAATTAATCATTGATCTTCTCAAAACCAACCTAAAATGCTGTTTTAATTTTTTCTGGACAAGATCTTGACTAACTGTGCATTAAATTTCAAACTCAAGCTTTATAAACCTCACTAATACCACCTAATACTGAACTATTGGCGTCAACTGCCACACACCAAAATGTTTTTCAATTTTTAACTTCTAAACAAGAAATACAAAGTTAAGTTATGCACTTTGCGCTAAGCGACTCATGGTAAGCTATTTTCATGTTTTAGTTGGTGGGTTATTCGGTTTTCAGAAATTATTGGTGTATGTAAGTTCCGCCTTCTACAGTTTTAGTGCAAACATTAACACTTCATTAGATTTGTACTTGCGAATGTCGGCACTTGGTGAAACTTGAAACACATCTTGAAATAAAAACACTTGTACTTATAGTTTCACTTTATTTATGTTAACTCCCAACCGGTTTCGGATTCTATTCCATTTTCAAGGGAAGATGTTAATTAAAATTTCATTAGAATTATTAGATAACAGGAGTCAAATCTGACTTACGTGTATATTTGAAAGGTCCAAATAAATATATTAACAATATTTCTAATGTACTGCGTTTGTCGTAGTTAAAATCTTATTAAACTCTAAACGCTGTTACTACAAAACGGTGTTTAACTTTAGACAGTGTTTAAATCTGTTGTTGTCGCCTTTTCTTTCATATTGTAAAAAAGTGACAGCAACAGATTTAAACGCTGTCTAAGGTTAAACACCGTTTTGTAGTAACACCGTAAATTATTATATTAAGAAAGCTCAGATTCTATTTGTTATTGAGTTAAGTATGTGAAGCTGATTGTTATTAGGCTACTCTTTATCATTTTGGAGACATTAATATTTCAAAAACAACAAAATCAATGGTCTAACAAGAAAATCACATCGGACCGCATTGACTTATAGACTTCGACCTAGGATGGCCCAGAAGAGGAGAGTTGACCCTAAGTTAATAGAATTGGCAAAGAGTCACACTGATAGTCTAAAACTAGGTATGTTTAGGTATCTCGACTCTTTAGTCCTACGCAGTTACATTTCTACGCATTACATATTTAAAAGTTTCAAAGGTTAAAGATAGTATTAATTTCTACGTAGATTTTCTTCAATAATATTATTTAACAAGGGCTTTGTACTGTGAAACAATGGATAAATACTTTCCTTTATTTAAATTGCGAAAGGAAAACATAAATGACATTATGTAAAGTTGTAAAGCCCCGAGATAACGATAACTAATGAATGCCCTTGGATCATGTTTCTGTAGACATTACAGCGCCGCGTAGCTTCGTAGCAAAATAGATGCAATTATGCAATTTTACTTTATGTTTATATAAAATTTTATTCCGTAGTTAAGTAGGGTTTTCCGTTAGATGTTACTTAATTTTCTTTTCTAGTTGGTCAGCGAATATAGAAATATTAGATCTAATAAATAAATAAGAACATCAAAGGGAAGTCCTCCCAGAACCATGAAAGAGCTCCACTGACATGAGCAGGACTCTTAAATTAAGGGCCACAATTTTTAAACAATATATTCTTTAATTTGAAGTTTTGTTCAATACTTTAAATGGGGAACTTACTCAAAGTGTTTTGAAAAAGCTCACCACAAACCGGCGCAAGCGTCACTGCCACATAGATACCGCACAGATTTAAATATTGCAAAAAAAGAAGAAACCGTAAAGGCTAATGTTTGAGCAAGAACTCGAGCTGGTTCTGGAAACCGGACGATGTAGTGACTCATTGTTGAGCGGGGCCGGCCGCGAAGTTGCAAACCGATGCTCTGACATGACGAAGATTTGTAAGGAAGTACGCTTTAGAAAACACAAAATATTTTGGTCGATAAAAGTGTGATGGTGTTTTTGATTGTGACAGGTGAACGAGTATGAGTATCAAAAAGTTTGACTAATTTCACCTATTTAGTATTTAGGCCAATTGCATTTCAACTTATTCTTTCGGCAGAGAGTCTTGGATTTAAAGAAAGGCATTAAAACCTCTTTAAAAGATTGACGATTTTACTTTAATTTTATAATACCATGAACAAAACATTTTATAATTAAGTTTACTCACTTCCCTATTTGAATTTAAACCTGATGGGCCCCTTTGAAACCCCCTTTAACCTTTCTTATACATGTACACCCCCGAATTTTTCCAGTGGATTAAACACAAAATAAAATACATTACATTTATTATTTAATATGTTTTTAATGAATTCTGAGTTATTATTGATCATTTAAGAAAGTATGAGTATTATTATGAGTATTTAAGAAACCGTTAAGTTGAGTATTTTTAAAATATTTTCAATTCAAAGCAATTTATTTTATGAATATACATGCAAAATGTTTTCGTGTTTTCCCTATATTTTAATTGAGCATTAACAATGCAGATTAAACTGTTAAAATTCCAGTAAGCAAACCATCCTTCATCTCGGCTATCACCAAGTAGGTGTTTGCCAATATGCTACTTCGACAGGTCCCAACTTGTAGCAGTTCTACAGAGGGGAGACCTCTGATAACCTCAAGTCAGTTGTAACTATTTATATTTATACACGTTATGTGGGTATTGTAATCTGTTGCTAAGGCTTTTTTTCCTGTTGAAATCACATGCATGGTAGAAATCAAATGAAAACAAAAGTATCTGTTGTCAGAAGACTTTTCATGTGGATACATATTTTAGTATATTATGATCATAGCCAGTATATTAGAGAAATACCTACCTATTTCTTCTATTGCAGTCTTTTTCCCTTTTCACCCTGTCACCCTGCCAACTTCTTTTAATTGTGTAGATTCATCACTCGCCACTTTTGTTTCTTTATATTTTGTTATAAATACGGAGAATCAACCCTTAACCTCCATAAATTTACATACAGCTTAGCAATAATATGTAATTTTCAAGACCCTAAAACTATTTTATTTAGAAATTTGTTTAGTAGATACGAGTACATGCTGTAGCTAGTTTTGCTCTGAATAACGTTTTAACCATTTTAGCGAATTTAGGTAATTTAAGCGTTAGTACTTGTTAAGCTGTATGTAAATTTTTGGCAAACGTGGCACTAGTTAGACCTCTATCCACCCCAATCCGACACTATATTCAACTATTCTGAAACTTTTGGCACTAGTTAGACCTCTATCCACCCCAGTCCGACACTATATTCAACTATTCTGAAACTTTTGGCACTAGTTAGACCTCTATCCACCCCAGTCCGACACTATATTCAACTATTCTAAAACTTTTGGCACTAGTTAGACCTCTATCCATCCCAGTCAGACACTATACTCAACTATTCTGAAACGTTTGGCACTAGTTAGACCTCTATCCATCCCAGTCCGACACTATACTCAGCTATTCTGAAACGTTTGGCACTAGTTAGACCTCTATCCACCCCAGTCCGACACTATACTCAACTACTTACACATATGGCGTAACATTACAAAAAAAAATTACGTCTGAGTGCTTGAGAGTCCTAATAAAAGCACCTTATAATTCGTGAAAACTTTTCATAAAAACTTTGGTGCCGTGTTTAATCGCGATTACAATACTTCCTAATTCTCGTCATCATTGCTCAAAATAAAAATAAAGTTTTTTTTTGACCTACGTACCTTGATGCTAATCTATAAGAAACTATTTCAAGGGGAAGTATCTTATAGATTTGAAATGATCTTGTTTGAAATATGTGAGTACGTACGTACTCGTATATACCGCCATCTTGAAATCTCTAGTTTAGTTTTATTCCTATAAAAAGGGACAGACAGATAGACGGACATCCTATAAGAGTTAGTTTTTTACTTGGTATATTACCTAAGTGTTTTATGAAACCCAAAAAACTTATTAATCAGCAAGATAATATATTATGATGGCGAGAATTAAACGTGCTTACATTAGATAATAGCGCTGTGTCTTTGTTTCGTTTCGTAAATTGAAATCCCAAAACTGAAAGCCGCATAATTTAAATATCTTTTTTTGGCTGGGTCTTATTTTGTAACCTTTTGTACCGAGTTCTTGAAAATCACACATACCAGGCAGGCGCCGCCGCGCCGCGAAGCGCGCCGCCGCGCCGCCGCCGCACCGGCCAGCTTAATATTTGGGAGAGGAGGAACGTAAGCTTTGTAATAATCCATAATCATCAACTTTGTAAATAGAAATGATTAACTGTCTGAAATGTTGATATTATTTGCTTAGATTTGAAAATGGCTCAAAAATGTCCACTTCTCTCATTTTTCCATAAAAAATAATTATTCCCATGTCATAATGGTCCCGTAGAATCGTCAGCGGGAAAGGTCCGGGCCCGCGAATGATTTATACTTGTACCTACTGAATATATAAATTACTCATAGGCGACACGTGACGGTAAAGACAATCCAAATTATTTGCACATGATTTATTTTTAGGTGTCATTGTCCCTTTACACGTGGAAACATCGTGCTGTTCTTTTAGAGTTTTAAATATTTATAGGTGTATAAGTATCAGCTTTTTGTGTCTTATGTATAATTTTTCAAAAGCAGTTTTTTAGTATAAAGAGAGATGCAGAAAATAATTCAAAGGAAGGAATTATTACTTCTAAAGAAGCGTGACTTGACATTTAATTCATGTTATTACAAATGAGAAAGCACGGCAATTCCTTGCTATGGTAGTCTTCATGGACAAACTATAGGTAAGTATGGTCCAATCTTATCAGTGACTATGTCGCAGAGTTCAGCGTATTATCAGCGTTGTGACGTCACAAACGATAGGTGCTTTATCAAGTACGCATCGCAATAGCTTCATAGGACATTTCTTTGTGTCTAACCAGCTGGGCAGTGTTTGATAAGTTTGATAACCTATAGTTTATGGTTCAAACTGATTATAATTGGCCTAAAGGTCTTTGCAACCAGGCCATAAAAATAAAAAAAAAACCGTTTATTATAGGCGTTGCTAAATTGTTGGCTGATATTGATTTAATTATAAGTAATATGTTTTAGTGTACAGCAGGGCAGGGAGGGAAATTAATCTATCATCTTTGTAAACGCTACAGTTTGAAGCTGCAAAACATTTGTCATCATAAAATTGTATTTTTCGAATGATCTACCTACACAAATACTGAGTAATCACAATTAATTGCGCCGGTAGCCTCAAAATTAATTCAAATTACTATTCTAACACGGTTTGCAGCTACAAAATACCTAATATGAGAGTCAAATTACTTCACGTACCGCGGCCTTTTAACTTGATATCTAATTTATGAGTTAGGTTTCCGTCGAACAATAGGCAAATATCTTCGAACGCGGAAGATGTTACGTCACAGGAAGCGCTTCGTTTCTCGATGGTAAAAAAAAGCGGAAGCGGCCATCCGTCAGCCTCTGGCGACAATGTGGGCTATTTGTGAAAGAAGCGATTTATTTGAGTCGGTCGCGGCGTGAACGTCCGCAGAGGAATTTCGGTCGCGAGGTATCTGTATCCGTTAGGCGCATCGCGGGAGGAAAGCCCCTACGCCACAGCCGCGCCGCGCCGCCGCCGCGCCGGCGGTACCGCCGGCGCGGCGTGCCGGCAGCGGCCGATAGCCGCATTTGACGGGCGCGACACGGCGCGGCGGCCTGACGTGACGTGACAATGCCCTAACTTGAACAAAAAGAAAATTCCAGATGCCACGTAGAGTCATTGCAACTTATTGCACGAAACACAATTTCTTTTCGGCTGTCAATGCCGCCAGCGCATATTTTACCTTACCTTATGCTAATCATCCACATGGCTCCGCCGCCATGTTGGCGTAAAGGCGATCACACACTGTATTGTTCACACTGAAGGTTTGGAACCACACTGAAACGCTTGGGGAGGTTCGCGTTCGGATTTGCACACGATGCGCGAACGTCGTTCAAGTCTGCGCGCACCCACGGTACTGATTGCGTCGGCGCTCCATTTGGGTCACTGTCATACGGTGGAGGGGAGGACACACGCTCGCCTCTGAAAATTTATTAGCGTCTCGCGAATATTTTTCATCGCCTCGAGCGTATTTGTTCGCGACGTGCACCAATGCGCTCGGCTGGCCGCTCACTTCGTCGGTTTGGAGGAGCTCTCGGCTTGTTCGGCAGATAATGAATGTCTCTCTAACATCACAACTCACAGCAGCGCAAGGTGATTGTGCTGGTGTGGGCTCTCTCGTCACTAAAATAGCACGATAATTGACTTCGCTGATTCACTGGACGGATAGTGGCGTTATATACGAACGTTTTATTACAAAATTAACTCTTATAATTCCAATTGCTTATGATACCTACACTAGCTTTTGGAATACGTAGATGAATACGTACGTAGCAGGGCTACACACGGCCACGTGTAGTACGGGACACATCCCTACGAGCTCTACGCAAGGCACGCGTAGCACGGGACACACCGCTACGAGCGCTACAGCCCCTTTTAGACAATATGAGGCAAATATAAATGAAATGACAGACTTTGGATGATTTTGTCGCAATAATCAGGAAACCGACAGTCATTAAAAAAATACACATATGTTCTCCTAACGTTTATGAAGTAAGTTTGAACAAACCACGTCAATTGATTCATATATTTACTGTAAATAAAATCTTTTGTAAACAGAGGTTACAATATTTATTTGCTCTCGAGTATTGATTTCAGGATTTAGTTGGATGTTTCTTTCAAAATTTGTTTGAATTTAACTAGCTAATTTGAACAAACCGTGTTTTTGTTTCAACCAGAAGCCGAGTTACTTAATAAAAACGCAGTTTTTCGAGAGCGCGTTAGCAAGTCTGAAAGCATTTAGACGAAGTGCTTACTCATCCAGTGTTGCTAATAAGGAACGTCGAAATGGGCCACGCATCAATGGCACGCATACCTTGCAGTCCTTGCACCCTATGGCTCTAATATGTTCTATAAGTCTAGCTATAAAGGAAAAGATTTACAGGTATCACTGCATAAAAAGCTTTGTCTTGAATTAAAACACTTGTACTGTAGTTCAATATTATCATTATATCAATATTATCATTGTTTACGTTGCTCAGAGCTAGTGCCTGGAATCATGTGAAATATTTTTAATTAAGATCTTCCCTTGAAAATGGAGTAAAATCCGAAACCGGTTGGGAGTTAACAAAAATAAAGTGAAACTACAGTACAAGTGTTTTAATTCAAGATGTGTTTCAAGTTTCACCAAGTGCCGACAATCGCAAGTATAAATTTTGTTAAATAAAAAGCTTTATTTATTTGTGCTAGTTTTTCTAAAATTAAGCTAAAGATTTTTTATTAGGTTCGCTTTTTCAAAATTAAATTTTTTATAATTCATATATTTAGTTAATTAATTAAAATATTTAATAATTAAAATTCTATTTTCATTATATTATATTATAATAATAATTAGCATGCATTTTTACACCTAACGAAGGAATACTTCAAGAATGAATATCTAATAACATCTATCATTAACATCATAATTTTATATAAACTGTTTAACATATTATATTAGGCGTATTTAGAATTTTAGATACAGTTGTGGTCATATAATTAGGAACGACTGGTAAGAAAGTCGATTTTTGACAAACAAGTAGCTGTTACTTTTGTATTAACTTGCTGATAACAAATTTAAACCACACAAAATAAGAGTTACATTAATAGGCTTTAATAATTTATACGCAATATGCAAAACAATTGCACTGCTATCAAAAGTTCAATTCATCTTCAATTGCTATTGTATTTTAAATGTACTGGCCGCTTGACAAATAATTAGGAACGGAAAAAAATTATTCTTAATTTTGAATATCGAAAATGAATATCGCATTTTTTTGTTTCCCGCGTCTTCTATGGTTACATCGCTTTATATTGACTAAGTTGAAAGTGCATAATTATTCCGAAATCATGGGCAAAAAGGAGAGTTGTGATCCATCGACCCGGAAAATTATTATGGCTCTATATGAACGCAATTGGTCGTATAAAAAGATTGCTGATCATTTGAAGTGCTCCAAAACTAAGGTGTTTAATGCTGTGAATCACGTCAAAAAGTTTAATACTACGAATAATGTACCTCGAAAGCCTAAATCTAGAAAAACAACATCACGTGAAGATGCTTTGATTGTTCGTGCAGCAAAGGCTGATCCTTTCAAGAGTTCTGAAAATATAAACAGGGAAGTTTTTGGCGACGGAGGAGTACCTACACGTACAGTAGGAAGACGCTTAACTGATGCAAAGTTATTTGGAAGAATCGCCCGGAGTGTACCGCTTCTCACGAAGGTGCACCGAAAAGCTAGGTTAGAGTTCGCGAAAAAATATGGCAACTGGACAGCAATTCAATGGAAAAACGTGTTATTTTCTGATGAAACGAAAATAAATAGACTAGGGTCTGATGGTAAACAGTATGTGCGTCGACCACCTAAGCAAGCGTTGAATCCTAAGTTCACAAAAAAAGTGTTAAAGCATGGGGGAGGAAACATAAAAGTTTGGGGATGTTTCTCAGGTTATGGTGTTGGGCCAGTTAAAAAGATTGAAGGTATACTAGACCAATTTAAATACAAGCAAATATTGGAGGAGAGTATGCTTCCTTATGCTGAGGAGAGGTTGCCTGTAGTCTGGATATTTCAGCAAGATAATGACCCCAAACACACTGCTCATTCAGTTAAAAGGTTTCTTAGTGATCAAAAAATTACCGTGTTAGATTGGCCTGCAAATAGTCCAGATCTTAATCCGATCGAAAATCTTTGGAGAGAAGTAAAGAAGAGTGTGGCTACGAAAAGGACGAGCAATTTGAACGATCTATATGATGCCTTTGTCGAATCGTGGAACAATATTTCAGATGAAACCTGTAAAAACTTAATAGATTCCATGCCCCGTCGCTGCAGAGCAGTTATTGTAAGCAAGGGCCACCCTACAAAACACTAATACTGCTTTTTGTAAGCTGTGTTAAAAGTTTTATAATAAGTATTGTTTATTTCATTAAAATGGTTTCTGATACAGTTCAATAAATTAAGTTATTTTACCCGTTCCTAATTATTTGTTCATAGTTAGAAAGTTTCAAATAAATAGTTAAAATGGAACTTTAATTAAAATATCAATTGAATTCAACAATTTTACATATTATACAGGGTGTCCCATAATAAGCGAATCAAATTGTTATGGGAGGTAGCTTAGTCCAATTCCTATCAAATAAAATAAACATAGGTGAAACAAAAGTTCGATGGTTTTTGAGTTAATTAACTTTTTCAAAAAAATTTGAAAACATCTTCCCGTCCCTGTTTTTTTGCTGTCATTACTTTATTTTTCAGTTAAGAATTTTTTTATTTTCAGAATATAATTTAAAAATAACTATTTCATGAATTGGCTACCAAACATTTTAGAAAAGTTACACCAAATTTAAATGGCAAGACTTTGTTTTCACTTCTTGTGTAAATTCGAAAAAAATCTTTAAACTTTGGATCTCTGTGATGAAAAAAAAAAGTATGGAGTGGGAATGATAAACTATTTTGAAAACTTGCTCATTTAATGTTATTTCCAAAAATGTATAACATTTGACCACTTTCATAAGGGCGAGACTAGTTATTGGCCTTGACCACCGGCTGGAATGGATTTTTAAAAATATTTACTTTCCATAATTTGAACTAAAATGCTATAAAAGTAAAAATTGTTGAGTTTTAATTAAAACAATGTGAAGAAGTGATTATTTTTTTTATTATAAAAAAGTGTATACCGACAAGAAAAAGTGATACAATTTTTTTTAAGAATATCTCCTTATAACAAATGTTCGAACTGACGCCCGCCTGTGCGAATGCATAAACGACACCTTTTCAAAAAATTTCGTTTTAGTCGGCGCAGGCTGAGTGCCGATATGCTTCTGGCGGCTTGTGTCACTCGTTCGCGTAGTTCTCCCTCATTGTGAATGGGCTTTGCGTACACTCGATCCTTTAAACAGCCCCAGTAGAAGAAGTCGAGTGGATTAAGGTCTGGCGACCTTGGTGGCCACAGAATGGGGCCTAGTCTGCCAATCCAACGGCTGGGGTATGCTTCGTTGAGATGAGATCTTACTTGAACAGCATAATGAGCCGGACACCCGTCATTTTGCAGCCACATTTGTGCTCGGGCTTGAAGTGACTCGTCGTCTTCTAACAAAACTGGCAAAGTATTTTGCAGAAATTCCAAGTAATTTTGTCCATTCAGAACTGAGGGCAGTTCTACTGGGCCCACGATTCGACCGTTGTAAATTCCGGCCCACATGTTTATTTTAAATTGGTACTGTGAATGGTCTTCCTTCTTTTCATGCGGATTGACCATCCGCCAACTGTGGAGATTATGCAAATTTATGTAGCCATCTTTCCTGCAGGCGGACTCATCACTCCACAATACGTGATTAAAAAAATCCGGGTCTTCTTGGTGTTTGCGTAGCATTCGTTGGCAAAATACCACGCGCTTCGCATAATCGCGTGTCAGAAGTGCTTGTACACGCGTAACATGGTAAGGATGATATTGATATCGTTTGAGTACTCTATGCACAGTGGATTTCGGTATTCCCGTAGTTTGTTCGATGCGCCGACAAGAAGTTGATGGATCGTCTTCAATTTGTAAGAGAACTTCCTCATCGTCAACCTCTACAGGTCTACCCTCACCACCGTGTCTGCCTGGATTTCTTCCTTCTCTGAAGGCTTTGTCAACCCTTAAAAAAACTCCATATTGTGGGTGTTGTCGGTTTGGATAACGATCAGCATAAATCCTTGCAGCTTGTCTAGCAGAGTATGTGACACTTCCACGTAGTTCGTCGAAATGTCTGGTTTCTCCATAAATCAAATGCATATCTGCATACTCATGATGGGTAAATGGATGGTCTTGATGATTTGCCATGATGCAACAAATCACAAACACAATGATCCAATTCACAAGCAAAACAAGTCCCGAGAAGCGCCAAGTCGTACACTTCACAAGATACCAAATCAAGAGCACAGCAATGTCCAAATTAAAGCCAGGTTCGTTGGAATATCGCAATACGGAAGCAGTGATAGTACACGAGTGTAGCACAGTAGGTAAAATGTTGCACTGAGCGACAAGTGAGTGCGCAAACAAATAACAATGGCAAATTAGTGGTGGCATGGCAGCTAGCTTCATGTTAAAACGAGACAGCTATACATCACGCTGTTGATGTCCTTGTTTATTTTTAACTGTTCTTAGATAAATAGTCAAAAGAACGGTTAGAACGTCGATGCGATAGTGTAAATAAGATTTTTAGTTCAAATTATGGATAATATTTTTTAAATATCCATTCCTGCCGTTGATCAAGGTTAATAAATAGGCTTATTCTTATGAAAATGGTCACATATCTTACATTTCTAAAAAGAACATTAAATGAGCAAGTTTTTAAAATAGTTTATCATTCCCACTCCATACTTTTTTTTTTCATCACAGAGATCCAAAGTTTAAAGATTTTTTTCGAATTTACATAAGAAGTGAAAACAAAGTCTTGCCATTTAAATTTGGTGTAACTTTTCTAACATGTTTGGTAGCCAATTCATGAAATAGTTATTTTTAAATTATATTCTGAAAATAAAAAAATTCTTAACTGAAAAATAAAGTAATGACAGCAAAAAAAACAGGGACGGGAAGATGTTTTAAAATTTTTTTGAAAAAGTTAATTAACTCAAAAACCATCGAACTTTTGTTTCACCTATGTTTATTTTATTTGATAGGAATTGGACTAAGCTACCTCCCATAACAATTTGATTCGCTTATTATGGGACACCCTGTATATGTAGTATAAAAGCCTGCTTACATAGTTATATTATCATGTCGTTTGAAGGTAGTAACAGTAATATAAACTAAAGTTACAGCAACTTGTTTTTCTGAAAGTTACTTCGATATTAGTCGTTCCTAATTATATGACCACAACTGTATATCAATAACTTAAGAGCTACGCTCTTGTCGGTGAAGTAACTGCCATTCTTCCCCATCTTCTGCTAATGATTTGATCTCTTGATATGACATAAAATTAACTTTCTCCTTCACTGGAGTAAAGTAGGTGCATTTAGGTTTTCCTCTTCCTTTTTCCCCTCGACCTTCTATGATATTTTTCAAGAAATTTACCTAGTCCAGCCAAAATTACTGTGACTCACATTAAATTGGATATTTTTCACCCCAGACGGAATCTAGTAAAATTTATGAATAGAATTTGTTGGATAGCTAATAGTCACTATAAAAAATATTTTAGCTGCTTAAACCAAATTGACATTTAACAAAACTATCCTTGAAGCAGTCCAAAACCGATATCTTAAGGCCCTGCCATTCCAAAATGAGCATTTTGTTTAATTAATATTGTCAGTTCAATATCTCATTCAAATACAAGTTAAATATATGTAACAATAGACTAAACACAAGTTGATCTAAAAACGTAATTGAGTTAACTTCACTCGATAGAAAAAAATCACAAAGTAAGCTCCTCAAATTGCGAATAAATGTGTTTATAGCAAAGGTGTTCAACGGAGAGAATTAAAACTTTTCCTGAATTTTCTTTACAGATAACTAAAGACACTTATAGACCCATTTTTATTTATTTCTCAATACTTTTTCAGAAATTCCAGAAAAACCTCGCAAATTCACTGTTTATGCGTGCTCGCAGCGCACGAAGCGAGCGTTCTAATGTAGACTTTCTGACAATATCATTGAGTTCAAAATTACTTAATACGATTATTGTGTTGGATGCGTAAGGCCTTAAATAGGAATATAATTTGGGATTTTGCCTTATCTATTTTTTAATCCTAACTTTTAGAATTTGAATTTGTATTGAGGTGTAAAGCTGACTATAGACAAAACGATATTAAAAAACAAAAACATGGCCTTAAACATTTTTGGAAGACAATTTTAAGGCACCATCAATATGAACAAATCACGCCCAATGGATGTCTTAAAAGCATGTTTTATTTTCCATCGAGTTTTTAAATTACTTTTAAGATTTATTGATAATATTAAAAAAAAACGTTTTCTGTCTTGTCACAATCTACATCAAGATCAAACTTTCGTCACATTTTCATCCATATCTATGGAATATCATAAACAAAAATACATTCGTATTTTAACAACCAAAATCTGCAACTTTGAGACTCGCTCTAAAGTGAATTTTTTACGATATAAAATAACAATACGTTTTTATTGTACTTTGAAACCTACTTTATTCTATGAATATAGATCGATGTTCTAGGGTTTCCTTGGAACCTTGGAACTTATGGCAGGACTAGGTAGATCAAGCCCGGCGTAATAACTTTGCAAATCACAAGGCCGCAGGACTGTTATGGTAACTAAGTATATTTCATACATTATTATTTGTATTGTATGAATTCTATATTATTAAATATACTTGAACGTTTGAGGATACGTAATAAGAAAGTAATTTTTCAAACGAGATGTGAAAAATGTGTAAATTCATAATTCTGAACAAATTCTGCAATAAAGTCACTTCCTTCCTTCCTTTAAGGCGATTACCGTCGCCAAATTAGCAGCTCGATGTTTGTCTGTATGAATATCGACGGAAACGACATTGAAATAACGTTCAAACCAGTGCACAATGCGTGGTGGCTGTTACGACGCTCGCTGCGTCCTTGAAAGGGCAAAATAGGAGAAAATAATACTTTTCATATGGGCGTCATTGTTCGATTGAATAATTCTATGTTATATTTATAGCTATCAAGTTTATCTATTTATCAAAGCATAAATGAATTAAATCACCTAATCCGCTTAGGAGCAGTAGTAAATTCCAGCCAAAAAATACCATTCAGTTGAAACAATTTTTCATATAGAAGTTTTGGTGGTACGAAAAAGAAAAATGTTGCATATGTTGTCCTAGAGTTGATAATCCATAATACATTTTTTCAATATTTTTGGTTTGGCCATAAAAGAGGAGTAGGCTTTAGAAAGTACCCATTTGGCGGTATTAAGGGCCTTAAGTAAGTCCATCTACACTGAAGCCAACTAGAAAGATTTATTCGTAACTATTTCAGACGAATTTTACTATCAATCAATAAATTGTACGTATCAATCTTGCGCCGTTCCATACACAATTCTCTCCATTCAACCATGTTGCATGTATCCATACATGTCGGGTGAATGATGAGGAATGTTCTAAACAATAATTATGTGGTCCATTCACAAGAGCGAGCGGCGCCGCGGAGTCTACCACATGCGCCCGCGCCGCGCCATGATCGATGGTGGTCGCGGGTCGCATAGCTAACTGTAAACGGAACACTTCTGTATCAAACTAGTGGCTTCGCAGACGTGGAGATGTCTTTCAATCAATGTATATTTTATTTGCGCGTTAGATAAAAACTATTCGGCTTGGCGGTCATTTTATCAACACCCTTATAGGCTGTGTGTTGACTAGGGTCACTACGATGATAATAAAGAAAACCGCATCCATTTCCATAAAGTGGTTCGCGAGTTAAAGCGGAACACATAGACAGACCGATAAACAGACAGAAAGACAAACAAACATTCAAAAAATTTTAGTTTTGGCCTGAGTACAACACAAATAACCCATTTCATTTTGCAATATTCAAAATACAGACCAGACTTTCCTACTACTTGGTACGAGTATGTAGGATACATAATATATTTGAATACTCTATTTAGTCTTGTTACCACTTAGATACATCTATATTCACACATTCTTATATAAGTATTATTATAAATATATATATTTTTTATATAGATATTATTATTATACATACATATTCCTTTATTTATTTAATACCGACTTGAAAAAAACTGCAATTGAGTCCTTAGATTTAAGATTAGTTTATTTAAGTTTTTTAACGCACAGCTGTCACAATGTTTAAATAACTTATTTGTCAAAACTATTTACCGGCACCCACGGAACAGACTACCCTTCGTCTAGTCTGGGAGCCACTAAAATTTAAGTTATATGTGTTAACCCATGTGTCTGAAATAAATATTTTTGTATTTTTTGTATTTTGTTGTACTGGTTTGGATTTAATGGTAGGTTTTAGATTACAATTTTCAATAATCAATTGAACAAGGTTGCCTATAAAAAGCTAAGAGCAACGTATTTGTGTTTTATATGATTCCGTCTATGAATATTGCACTTAAACATGGCTAAATTTGGAATTAATGAGTATTATTGGTAAGAAGGAGTAACGTTATACGATTGTTTTTCAAAACTACAAATAAAGACTTGTAAAATAACAGATAATAAAGCCAATTCTGAAGGCTTTAATTTTAAATTTAGTGCTGTCAAAACTAAATTTTCTTCATTGCAAAATAGTCCTTAGGTTTTAGGAACAGAAGTTAAATAACTTTGGAAAATTTCAAGTTTTGACAGCACTATAACTAAAAATTAAAGCCTTCAGAATAATAGCCATAGGTTCAACACATAATTTAATAACATCTTATGCAGCAAACTACTAGACGGCACATAGTCTAAAAAAAACAAGGTCGATCTACTTTTTGTTGCTAATTTATTTAATGGCTGGTCCATGGGTCCTCAGCCCGCGCTGAATTGGAAAATTCTGTATCACAAAGGAAAAAGCGTGCTTTTTCACGAAAAAGCAGTTTATGCCATCGTACAGCGACATCGTTATCAAAAAGAAACCGTCACCTCGTCACCTAATACTTAAACATTTAGTTAATTTACCGTTTTTTTAGACGTTTTAAACGTTCTCTATTACATTTTTTTGTAGCATTGTAAATCAGTATTTTATTTGGGATAAAAATTATTTCCATTTCGGTACCATACTCGTAGGTAAGTTAAATTCTTCGTTACTCAACAATACACAATTTTGCTCCTTTTCGACACAATATTTTTATACCACGGGTGGGCCAAGAAAGTTGTCCATTTAAAGTACTCAATCAAAGTTAGTGTAAGCGCATTTCTGTTTACAAAAAAATATACTGCGCCGCTCGGATAATAAGGCCTGACGGACGACATTCTGGCAAAATGAGCTCAACTTTCGTGGAAGCTTAAAATTACAAATTATTTAAAATTATTAACTAAACGTAACATTATTTCATGATTTCAAATGAGAATTTCGTAGAGGTCATCTAAAAAACCTTAAGGTCAAACGTCAGTCGCTAAGCGCAAAGTGCATAACTTAACTTTGTTTTTCTTGCTAAGAAATAAAAAATTTAAAAGCAATTTGGTCTGTGGCAATTAACGCCAATAATTCAGTATTAGTGAGGTTAATAAAGCAAAATTTTGAAATTGTATACAAAATTAGTCATGATCTTTTCAAAACCAACTTAAAATGCTGAACTTTGTTTGTAATTGTTAATTATCAATTAATTTTAAAATTGTTTCTGTACACATAGTTATTTATTACTTAATAGTGTTGTAGTGAGACCAAACCTACAAGTTTTAGAATTTCTGTCTTTCTGTGTCTATGTCTGTTCCGTTTTAACTCGAGAACCGCTCAATTTATATGCGGTTTTCTTTATTGATAAAATAACCACCAAGCCGAAAACTGTCGATAATACTCAAAGGCTGAAGACACTTCCACGAGACCGAAGCGGCCGGCAAAAGCTAGTATTTGATAGATGTGATTGATTTAGGAATGTTAGGAATAAAAAATGTTGCTTTAACATATTTATTCTTTTAAAAATCTACTTGTAGAGGACGTGGTAAAGAGTTACTTTTATTTTCCAGATATAATTCTGTAAATAGAATTTGATTTTAGTTAAAAAGGCCGTCTTGGGTGAATCATAAAATTATTTGAAAGTAGGACGTAGTCAGAGTTTTTTCACGCGTGAAAAGAATGGAATCATAATATGATTCATCTAAAGCGGCCTTTTTAAAGGACCTGTTGGCATCGCAATGTTGTTTTTATCCGTTTTATGTAATGTAGGTATAACATACACTTATTACATGTCGGTTTTAATGTAATATAAGTAATTAAATAATCTATGTGTATAGGTAATAGTTTCATGTAATAAATAATAACATGGGGAAGTACACAGTACATAATACAAATAACTAATTAACGTTAAGTCTAGTTAAGTTAACACATTATACTAATTACTATTATGACAAAGATCACTATCATAACCCCATGCTTTAGTATCGTCTAAGTAATCATTTATTTTATAATCCATCCATCCATCAGCCCGTATTCGTCCACTGCTGGACATAGGCCTCCCCAATATTACGCCATTCTTGGTGGTTCTCAGTCATCCTCATCCAGCCGCCAACCGCAACGTCCTTCAGATCGTCAGTCCAGCGGGCACGAGGGCGGCCTACGCTACGCTTTGCTGTACCTACGTGGTCTCCATTCCAATGCCTTACGGCCCCAACGGTTATCACGTCGGCGACAAATATGGCCAGTCCACTGCCACTTCAACTTAATGATTGGGCAGGCTATGTCGGTCACCTTCGATCTCTGACGGATATCTTCGTTTCGGATTTTATCCATCAGAGATATCCCAAGCATATATTATTTTATAATATGCTTTCTTTATTCTTTTGAGTAAAGAGATAATGCTAATTTATAATAGTTATGTACTTTCGTGTTGACAGATAACGTAAACACCCATCTGGAAATGTCATGGATTAATTAAAACATAATTAATAACTCCTTTTTTATTTGGTGAGGTATGAGTGAGTACCTACTTAGATCCTTGTATGAATTAAATTTAAATAAACATTAATATTTATTAGTTATTCAACGACATATCCAGATGGGTGTCTTCACTATCTCTGAACATGACTGTACATAACATAAACAGAAAAATTGTCCACGTAGCCGTTCAATGATCTAAAGTCCAGTTTCTGGACGGTATTTAGAGCAGTTAGTTATGTGTTGTACTTGCCCATTTAGTGTTCACACGGTTGTAAAAAATATCATATCGATTTTATGGGAAAAGAACTGAATGAAAAATAAAGGTTTATGTACATGGTCGTTTTATGAAATTCCTTGAGAGGCAATAAAACGAATCAGAGACGCAAGAGAGCTCTAACTACTCGTAAAATTTACGATAGTTGTTTGTACAAGACGGCCAATAGGCGGCGGTCCGTCGGAGGAGTTTCCGTGTACGGATTGTGAAATGCAAGTCACCTAATCGGACACCGACGCTTCGTGGATGACCATTACTTTCCAGCGTGATGGACGGTGAATTCTATCGCTAAACCTGCAGTCGTAGCATAGTCTTTAATTGCGCGCGACGCAACCGCAACTTAGTCGAATTACAAGTGCGAGAAGTGTGACACCATGTTTTTGCGTCATCATATAAAATTTCGCAAAAATATTCAATGTATAGAAACGTATGACCTTTTTAGGGTCCCGTAGTACCTAAAAGGTACAAAAGGAACCTTATGGTGAAACTCCGTTGTCCGTCCGTCCGTATGTCACAGCTTCATAACTTTAGCACCGTTAAAGATAAATACACGAAATTTGACACAAAAATAGCATTAATTTGGCCACATATCAGGTGTAAAAAAAAAAAATGAAATTTTTCAAAATATTTCCAAAACAAAAGTGAGAAAAATAAAAAAATATTTGCCTAAAAATACAATACGGGTATCAAATTGTAGATATTAAAAAGTTGATTGTAAAAATATACAGGGTGCTTGGTAATTCGACCTATTCCTCGAAAAGGGTTATACTAGAGATCATTTCCAACAAATTGAGTCCAGCAACAGGTGTCGAAAATGAATGGTCTCTGAGTTAAGAAGATTTTTATGTTAATTTTCAAACTTTCAGACTAATAACCAAAAATAAATAATTTAAAAATAACTATTCCTCTCTCAGCACTTATTTATTATATTTCTGATCAATGATAGATGAGTGATCATTTATAAAAAAAATACGTGGCCTAAAATCCCACAATCTCAGAATTAAAAGGTCTTAAATGGAAAGAAAACCTTTTTTATTTTGTAATTTTTGAAATATCGACGTGTTTTACTTAAAAAAAAATATAATTTTCGACCCCTAGTTGTTAGGCATTATTTTATTTGTTGGAAATGATCCCTAGTATAACCCCTTTAAAGGAATAGGTCGAACGGTTTCGAGAAATCTTTAAAAACCCCAAAAATATTTATGTCTCCAAAACTAGTGGACCAAAAAATTTAAAAAATATCATGGTAATATGTGTCTACGTAAAAATTACAGGAAAAATAAAGCGGTCGAGAAATTCTCGAAAAAAATTACAGAATTAAATTTATCATCCACAATACGGAACCCTAGGTACGCGAGTCTGACTCGCAATTGGCCGGTTTTTACTACTTTATTATTTACTAGGCTTATGTCCACGGCTCCGCCCGCATTTATTTGGTCCCTGCCGTTTTTAAAATGGGCGTTTTATGTAACTTCTAATTTCTAACAATAGGATAGTAAATTCCAAAAATCTTATATGACGATAACATTTTTCCACGACATCCGATTTTAATAAAATAAAGCTATACTCTGCTCCAAATTAAGTTATGTCCACTTGTGAAAATTACATGAAAATCCGTTCGTTATTTTCGGAGATGTGCGCAAACAAACAAACTCTGTTTTGTGTTTTATTACTCTTCTTTAGTTATTTTTATTAATTTTCTTCGATGAGTACATGCGTAGATGTAGATTAGTGTAGACAGACACTATAATTATATATTCATAATTAAACCATCTGTATTTGTTTTTGTACAAAACAGAGTACTTGTTTTTGCTTTTGGCTAAAAGAACAGGTTTCCAAACAATTAAGAATCATTTTACACGAGTTGAAAGTCAGTCGTTTCATATTGTGCCTTCATTTTGGAGGCCTATTACTGACGTTCTGTATTTCTAATCTTTTTAATGTCAATCGAAAACTTGAAGCTAATGTAGAGTGAAATTCAGGGATAAACTGAAAATTGATTTTCAATGCAAGTGCTCGTAAAGGCCCACTTTTTATGCATCAAAACCGAAAAGAAAGTCGATTATATTGCCCTAGGGCTTTATTATTATTTTTTTTTTATTTATTTACAATGGTTGACTAACCTGCAGTCTTTCATGTGTACCATAAATGTTATACTTTTTTCCCCACTGTTTAACGGCTCTGGATACAGTCCTTTTGAGCCAATCATAATTTAAAGATCACAAGATTATATTTGTTTTATTTCCTCACACTATCCATTGAAAAACGTAGTTTGATACACGGGCGTAAGAGCAATAAGCAATAAGCTACGCTCGTGTTTTAAATCATCCACGTAATTTATTCCTTTTCGCCCTTGTAGCATAAACTACTATTATCTACACAAAACCAACAACATAGTATGTTTTAAATAAAAATATTACAGTCGAAATCGCAAAACATGTAGTACAGTTGAGTATTATTAAAAACGATTCAAACTACCAAAAAATATTACGAACATGTTTATTTACACGAAATGTTAGAAAATTCTTACTTATTACTAATTAGAACATTTTTATGGTGATAATTTTTTCTCTCAATCATTATTATTTTCAATATTTTCATCCTGTGTAGCACCAGAATATTTATCTAACAGTATGATAATATGTCCAGTAAGTATTGTCATATTGCGTGCGTTAGATTTTTTTATTATTTACCAAAAGGGTCCTAATCTTTTTAATACTGTTTTGAGCCATCGTCTTAAGCTGGTTCTTTTTATCCAATATTTATGAGATTCTTGTAAAGTTGAATTTTTATATGATATGTTTTAAATTTTCAACCGGTTTTCATTTAATTCAACCTACTCCATACAAACATTCTTAGTTTAACTGCACTATGTATGCACATTGTTTCAACATTCGACGAGTGTAATTTTGACTGCTAAAAAATGTAGTGTGTTCAATAATCGGACCCCGTAGTCGTCATATGTGGACAGTCAGTCAAACATACGGACGAGAGCGGTCAGACGGCATTCCATGATCGTTTATACGGCACATTCCATAATCGTTTATACGGCACATTCCATGATCGTTTATACGGCACATTCCATGATCGTTTATACGGCACATTCCATGATCGTTTATACGGCACATTCCATAATCGTTTATACGGCATATTCCATGATCGTTTATACGGCACATTCCATGATCGTTTATACGGCACATTCCATGATCGTTTATACGGCATATTCCATGATCATTTATACGGCAAATTCCATAATCGTTTATACGGCACATTCCATGATCGTTTATACGGCACATTCCATGATCGTTTATACGGCACATTCCATGATCGTTTATACGGCACATTTCATGATCGTTTATACGGCATATTCCATGATCGTTTAAAGGGCACATTCCATGATCGCTTAAACGGCACATTCCATAATCGTTTATACGGCACATTCCATGATCGTTTATACGGCACATTCCATGATTTTTTTTACGGCACATTCCATGGTCGTTTATATGGCACATTCCACGATCGTTTAAACGGCACATTCCTTGATCGTTTATACGGCACATTCCATGATCGTTTATACGGCACATTCCATGATCGTTTATACGGCACATTCCATGATCTTTTATACGGTACATTCCATGATCGTTTATACGGCACATTCCATGATCGTTTAAACGGCACATTCCATGATCGTTTAAACGGCACATTCCATGATCGTTTAAACGGCAAATTCCATGATCGTTTAAATGGCACATTCCATGATCGTTTAAACGGCACATTCCATGATTCTTTATACGTCACATTCCATGATTGTTTATACGGCACATTCCATGATCGTTTGAACGGCACATTCCATGATCGTTTATAGGGCACATTCCATGATCGTTTGAACGGCTTATTCCATGATCGTTTATAGGGCACATTCCATGATCGTTTATACGGCACATTCCATGATCGTTTAAACGGCACATTCCATGATCGTTTAAACGGCACATTCCATGATCGTTTAAATGGCACATTCCATGATCGTTTAAACGGCACATTCCATGATTCTTTATACGTCACATTCCATGATTGTTTATACGGCACATTCCATGATCGTTTGAACGGCACATTCCATGATCGTTTATAGGGCACATTCCATGATCGTTTATACGTCACATTCCATGATTGTTTATACGGCACATTCCATGATCGTTTGAACGGCACATTCCATGATCGTTTATAGGGCACATTCCATGATCGTTTATACGGCGCATTCCATGATCATTTATACGGCACATTCCATGATCGTTTATACGGCACATTCCATGATCGTTTAAACGGCACATTCCATGATCGTTTAAACGGCACATTCCATGATCGTTTAAATGGCACATTCCATGATCGTTTATACGGCACATTCCTTTCCTCGGCTATTGTTAGTTTTAAATTGATTGACAATTTCTACTGAACAGACCACGTTCAGATAGTAAATCAAATTTTGTTTTTTTTTATTGGTTAAATTTATAGTTATATACAAAGACTTCTATGTATAAAACTGTTATCGAGTTTTTCATCCATATAGGATTTTTTTTATTTCTAGGGCACTTAGCCTTTTATACTATTATCTATATACTTTTACATAAAATACATAAACGTTATACAGGGCTACATTAAACAAATTTCCATGAGACAATGAGACGGATCATTTTGTTTTAATATACATATAATTTATAAATGACATTGTCATTTACTTTTCCGTAAAAAAAATTAATGAACTTTTCAAATCCAAAAAGGCAGACAACTTTTTCCATGTCCGCAGATTAATTTGGTGGAGGATAAAATAACAAAACAGGAGTTTTAATTGGATTAATACAATCTATGTCCAAAAAACATGATACACATAAATTAAATTAACGAGGTCGGACGTTACAATAAAATTAACTAAAGTAATTTGTTGAGTGAAATGTCATGTCCGTAGGATGATTGTTTTATTCGTGTACGTAATAGGTAGACTACACGTATCTAAGTATCTGATAAGAAGTAGATATCTATAGATATGGATATTTTGGATGTACTTAATTAATTAATTTTAAAATAAGGTCTGTTGATCAAGCTATCAGTCGTATATCCTGACAATAAAAAATTATAATCTTTTTTATACCGTTAAGGCGATATGTATAAGTTTTAGCGTCCCTGTTACTCCATATGCGAAAAAACCCTCAGTGCGAGAGGGACGGATTCGTGGAAAAATAGCAAATAGTCGGTTTTTTATTAATATAAAATGTACTAAAAATGATATCAAAATTTCGTTTAGCCAGGTCCTAGAAACCGTTAAAACTCATCTAATAAAATATAATTGCAGTCCATATGTCATTCTAAATTGTCAGACCAGGAGAATTGATGTCGAAAAGGACCTCATTTCAGTAAATATTTCTATCGAGCCGAATTTCTCCAATTGCGTTTCTGTTTTAACAGGTCCCTAGAAAAAGAATCCAAAAATAATGTATTATTTTATCAAAATATGCAAGTTCTTAAAGCGTCGATTTTTTTTCGTAGCGCCTTAAGCTAGCATGACATAACCGTTAAAAGCCCTTTCGATAAATGTTTAAAATAAATAACTTTAACTTACCATTTAACTGCAGAAAATCCTTTAGAATAACAAGGAACAGTTTGTTTGTTGTTATGAAAAAGTTTTTAATTTCAATAGGAAGGACAAATTGTCGGCGAAAAGTAAGTTATGAGTGTTAGACTGCTTAATTAACACACATAACAACTAGACACACCTTGGTTGGTACCTATATACTGACGATGTAAATTTATTGCCCTTTTTCTAGGCCTATTTTAAAAGGCATCGTATGTAATTTTTATACATTATACATATAAGTAGGGTTGGGAAAAACTATGACAGTTTCAGAAATTCTTTTGGATATCGATACTTTACGAACCACACTGTACAATAATGCTGTTAGTTAAAATCAGACTGTCAAACATAAAGTATACAGGTTCCTTGGCAAAACATTAGCATGACGCATGGTTGGAAAAAAAGCGCGGCAAAATGTTGGTTCTGGGCGGGGCGCGGGGCGGATGGGCGTAGCGCCCCCTGGCGACGCCCCCTGAGTCATCGACGTCGTCGGGGCGCCCGCGCAGACGATGATGGACGATGACCCTTCTGCTCCTGACCTCGTGTTTACCTTCTCAGAATGGCTGATATTGATTGTAGGTATTCATACTTACGGCTTTATACACTTATAGCAATAGAAGGTACTTGGTAATTTCTGAGTTAGTTTTGTGGCTCCTAGTCTAAGGTGAAGTCAAACCTAAATTGTGGTATGTAGGCCTCATGTGGCGTGCACTTAGCTAAGTTTCTACTCCATATCTACGTACAACCGCTCACACATTACCGCATACCTTGTTGTAGGATTTTAAACTTAAAGCGGATGTGGTCAGAACCATGTTATGCCGTCACGTGTGGGAGACTGTACCGTCGAGGAATGTTTCGCTATTATAACAATCATAAACACTTACAAACACTAGTAACACCTCAGGAAGAAAAGGAGATATTAGTGATTCCTATCCTAGTTAAAAATTTGCTATATTCTCTCTCTAATATGCCAAATTACAATAAAATAAGCTACACTACACGTCTTTATTTAAATTAGGAAAAACAATAGAAGTAAACTATAGATAGTACGGTTACTATCTACAATTTACTTCTACTAAAATAAATAAAATAAATTTCTCCTATCGCGTTTCTGATAGACCAAAATCTAGTAAAAGGTCCCAAAATTGTTATACTAAGTTATTTTACTTGGAACTTCATTAAAAGAGCAGATAAATAACTTCAAAAAGTGTCAATTTCCACGGTATAGCCCTTAAACGTACAAAAACTGAACCAACTCTCAGTTGTTGCCAATTTTACCAGGGAAAACCAACCCACAAAATAAAAATTGTCGTATGTTTACAAAATTGATTATTCAACAGCTGTCTGACGCAAGTTTTGAATGAATAATCATTGAAACTAACGCAATATGAATGAGTCACAAAAGTTATGTCACAACGCGATCTAGGATGCTACATTTGTTAACCAACATACTTTTCTTGAAATATACAATGGTATAGTTTAATATTCATTGCTTGTCGTGTTGAATCAGTTTACAAACCGTTATATACAAAACAAGAAATGTATAACTTGTCTTTTTTATACTTCTTCTAGATAAATTGCTGGGTATGGGGTACATCCTGAATGATTTCAAGCTTTTCAAGTCACGCAATACTAATAGAAGGTTGAAATATTTTTTTTCGTGAACAGGATGTATCAAGTATGAGTACTTGTCCTCTAGTGACCTTCTTTGGATTGCATCCATAGAGGTTGATAGATCAATTCAAGACTGAATTGTAATACACAACATTGTAATGTTGTAAATAAATAATACGTTAATAAATACATATAAATACACTCATTCTTTAACTTAGATTATATTAAATAATATAGACTGTATTATTTAAATATATTGTATTAAAAAAGATATATCCAATTTAAGATACTTTTCCTCGAAGGCCCATTGCGATGGGACGTCTTGTCTGTAGGCTTACCATGTCAAAAAAAAAGAAAAGCCGGAGAAAATTCCGGACAATTGCAGAAAATTCCGAACATATTCTTTAGCGAGATTTCGATTTCTCGCGATCGATTCTCATCCCACAACATAATTTTAAAGATGTGACTGTGCATAGATATCATAATGAACGTGTGAAATGTTTGATAAAATTATTATAAAAGAAACAGAAGTGCTGCAGGGTATATCTGGGAGTCCTAAATAAAATAAATAATATTTATAAGAAAATAATGACATGAATAGTACTATTTTGTAAAATTGTGCATTTACATTTAAATAAATTCATTTATATGTTACTTAATATGAATATATAGTAGGTAGGTACTGTTGTTGGTGATTTTTATTTTATTTGTACTTTCTCATCGTTCATTTGTTTAAAAATTCCTTGAAAAACCCGGACATCCTAGAAATCTCCCCACATTCCGGACAAATAAATTTTTCACCCCTGTCTGCAGCTTAGACCATATAAGATTATTGGTATATGCTCTAAGGTCTGCAGCTACCATCTAGCTATTTAATATTTTATTCTGTATCACACCTTATAAATAAACTAATTATTAAAATACCGTAAGTCTTATCGCATGTGTCGCAACAACTCGCGGCCTCTGACGGAAGATCAGCGTTACAGTTCTGCTGTGGCATTTTGCTGAGTCACGGACCTTTTTGTTTGCTACATCTTAATAATTTCAAATATATTAAGAACATAGAGTAAATAAGTAAGAGTGTTTACGATGTGGCATCAAAATAATTGTCTTTTCTTTCTTTATAGACTTTGGGAATAAAAATGCTGACCATTCTATTCACCTCTCATTTACACACTATCTCCGTCCATATTCACACATGAAATACAGATAGCATTAAAAACAATACCAAATAGAAAAATCATGTTATTGTATGAATTAAAATGCAAAATGTCAGATATTTCCACGTGACAGAACTTCCACCGCCCGTTGATGTCTTCCGTAGGGCCTCGAGGCACTTCGTAGAGCCCTGCGTAGATCCTTCGTAGCTCAGTGCAACGCGTAGTGCATCTGTTTGTGAAATTTAATCTTCTTTTGTATTGTAATGGTCTATGATCTCAAGGTGGGGCACGTTATCCCCAGGGGTTCGCGAGTTGATCGTAGGGGGTTCGTGACAAGATTTACGCTATGGCGGCTGACCGGCTAGCGCGCGGGCAACACGAAAATTGAGCAAAATTGCTCCGAAAATCGAATCAATTGGCAACAAGCCCACCTATCACATAAATTAATTAAAAACATTAATTTATGACTGTATTATCTTTTATATTTAAATAAAAATCCTTCTATGGCAAGATTGTTTTAATGGGGTTCGCGCCGACTGGGAAATTTTATAGGGGTACGTGGGGCTATAAGTTTGAGAAACCCTGGTCTGTGGTAACAGGAGTGTTTTTTAAATCGGTAGATATTATTTTTTTATTATATAAACTGGATGGTTACCAGTGGCGTGCACAGAACTTTTTGCTGGAAAAGCAAACAATTGGTCAAGAACAACAATAAAAAAATTAAAAAAAAAATTAAATATCACTTTGAAAAAAAAAGTTTGTATAGGAAATTTTCACTCTAGGGTAGACATTGTCTACCCTGGCGTCATACAATTTTTTTTTTATCAAAGTTAAATTTAAATTTTTTCATATTTATTTTATTGTTGTTCTTGATCAATTGTTTGCTTTTCCAGCAAATAGTTCTGTGCACGCCACTGATGGTTACTTTATAAGATTGGCGATAGGAGCAAAGAAAATATTATACATATCTATGTATTTTTATAATTCAGTATGTTTTGGAGGACGAGGGATCCATGTTACAGAAAGAACATTAATGCATCGATATTGGCTTAATTTTGTTAAGCACGTCTGTGTATGTATATCTAAAAACAAAATAAAAAATTGTCAAATAATAAGATCTCTCGATTATTTATTGGCTTAAGAATGTTTATATAATAAGTTCTTATATATTCTTATATAATAGCTTGGATGAAGGTTCTAACATAATCATTTGACATTTATTCTCATTACAACACATCAGTATTGCAGATGACTCAGCTGTTGACGTCATCAGCAACCTGACTCTCCTGCCCCTAATACACCTGGCTGTTTGTTTGCTTTCCCTACTATCTTTCTTTCTTGCTACTACCGCGCCGACCGACGGTATTTTTTCCAAGAAATCGCTGCGCGTCGATAATGACTGTGTCAGAATAAAGAAGATATGTTTTTGGTAAAAAAGTAGATATGGTTAGATATCCTATCTGAATTTACTGATTGCATACACACGTATCAAGGGTATACAATAATTAATCTTACTTCCGACTCATGTTTTGTCAAAGAATGGAAGGATTGAGAGATTACGTGTTCTAGAACAAGGTAATCTTTAATTTTAAGCGGTCCAAGTTACGCTGGCCTTTGGCCGGGCCGAGGTGAATGCCCGCCGAACCACGTCTTTGCCGCCAATCCGCCAGTCGCCATCTTGAATTCGTCACGCCGAGCGCGCTTTATGTCTTCAGTATCTTTGATGTGGAGACTGAATACTGTGTTGTTAGATATGAGAGATAGCATTTTTAGTGCTTGGAGAATGGAGTTTCAGATTCACCTTCCTCGGCGATCAGGAATAAAATATGAAGAAGACTTATTTGCCAGTTTTAATCATTTACTTACATATATGAGTCAAGTAATACTATGTTTTGGAGATTATAGGAAAGTTTTCAACAATCCTTAGAAGACACTGCCCTATTCAAACAAAGTATGCTATCGAGAAAACGCAGAAAAACGCATATAAAAAATCAGGCCTCATTTACAAATTGACTCGGATGTGTTCGTAAATTAGGGCCACAATTATTTTTTTTCGGTTTTCACAGAAACGGTAATTGAACCTTTATCCTGACCACTTGACGAGTCTCCAGTATGAATTTGGCTATATAAACAAAAGTCACCTTGTATATCACGCCGCGCCGCAATGTAGGCAGTGTCTTTGATTGCTCTTTAAATTGGAACGCAAGCGCATAGCAACAAACGAAAGGCTTTCACGGTCACGCGAGACCTCGTTACCGACTAACTGCGCAAAGATGACGAAGAATGGATTTATTTTTAGAATTTAAACATGTCAATTACTTCGAAGTTTTGAACGTTCGACTTTTTCTATAACATGTGCTAAACATATGGCGGGAATGTTAATGTTAAAGTCGTTGACGTTGACACCATGTGTTCGTCAAAGACGCCAAATAATATAACCGATTGAAGTGATGATATATGATTATACCGTATATTGATTATAATAGTAGTTTATGCTACAAGGGCGCAAAGGAATAAATTACGAGGACGATTTAAAATACGAGCGTAGCGAGTGTTTTAAACGTAACCGAGTAATTTATTGCTTTTACGCCCGTGTATCATACTACGTTTTTCAATGCATAGTGTGAGGAAATGAAAACAAATATAATCTTGTGAACTTTAAATTATTATTGGCTCAAAAGGATTGTATCCAGAGCCGTTAAACAGTGGAAAAAAAAGTATAACATCTATGGTACACAGGAAAGGCTGCAGGTTAGCCAACCATTGCAAATAAATAAAAAAAAATAA
This sequence comes from Ypsolopha sequella, assembly GCA_934047225.1. Classification (NCBI taxonomy): domain Eukaryota; kingdom Metazoa; phylum Arthropoda; class Insecta; order Lepidoptera; family Ypsolophidae; genus Ypsolopha; species Ypsolopha sequella. The sequence continues at coordinate 21,480,885 of OW203996.1, forward strand.
TAATAAAGCCCTAGGGCAAAATAATCGACTTTCTGTTCGGTTTTGATGCATAAAAAGTGGGTCTTTACGAGCACATGCATTGAAAATTAATTTAAATGCTCGAAATTAATACTAAGTGCGATGGTCAAGGGCCCGACCTCCGGGTCTATTTTATTATCATATTAATATCTATCATATTATCATCATATCTATGATAAGAATATTCAAGGTATCTAACTTTATCATATTAGGTATGTTACCTCCATATTAAGGAAGCATTTTCTTTATCATATCGGTATCTCACAAACATCAAACTATATCTCTGCACAGTAGCCACGATTATTTTTAATTAAAGTTATAAATATTTAATTAAGGTAGCTGTTCCTTGACAGTGTTAATTAATTTCCAACTTACTTTATAACTAAAAGCACACCTTGCCACGTTTCGTGATTCGTGACGATTAAAGTGGCGAATACACCGTTAACATTTTCAACACCGCGTCAAATTAGAATCGTTACTTTAAAGTTAATAAAACCTGGGCTCAGATAGTTATTTTTTCTCGAATTATAGTTGTGTCTAGGTAGATAAATATTTGTTGAGCGTTGTTAGATGTAGAAATGAAACAGTTTTTTTTAATACCGTTGGATTTTTTCTATACCTACTAAAATAACATAAGAGGAGCTTTTAGAGAGTGACTAGAGCTCTAAATAGAAAACAAAGTCGTAATCTATGAATGTGTGCCCAGAAAAAGGGCATCTGCTCAAATGGCTCAATGACGTTTGTGACGGAATGATGGTATGTGACGGAAAAAGGGTCTATTACGCAGTTTGATCAGACAATCATTGATTTGTTTTTTTATATATTATATACCGATCAAACCCATGCGCTGTGAACTACGAATGATTTTAACCATGGTAGAATTCGTGACCGCATTCTTGTGTCACATGCGCGGTAACTTGATTTTGTGCGTTATTTATTAATTTAATATTTATTGCTTTTTTGTTTGTTTAAGGTTTTATTCTGGCCAAAAATGTCTGACGATCAAAACTAACCAGCAAAATTAAGAAAAACTTGCGAAAATTGATACCAAGATCTTTTAGTATACTATTGAAAAGTTCGCCTACATAATAACCTCTTTATGTGCCAGTTTCATAACTACTATTGTACTTCCGTATAAAACGTATATTCTGTATTTTATATTTCCGTATCTTATTAATATCCAATATTTCTTTGATTTCAAAGTAACTAACAAATTACACACGTGACATGCTGTTGCTAAGTGAAAAAAAAAATCGTTTGAATCGGCACGCGTGTGTAGACGTTAATTCTCTTCTTTTGTTTAGAAAAATAATTTCAATGGTTGTGTAATATGTTTGTACTAGCATCCTCATGTGCTGATATAGGTACAACTAAAGTATAATCATCACTATCACTATATAGTATAAAACAAAGTCGCTTCCCGCTGTCTGTCTGTCCCTATGTATGCTTAGATCTTTAAAACTGCGCAAGGGATTTTGATGCGTTTTTTTTAATAGATAGAGTGATTCAAGAGAAAGGTTTATATGTATAATACATGCATAATATAGTAGAGAAACACTGATAATTTTAGAGGTTTCCAATGTGATGTCGTAAATAAACACATTTTTTGCGCTTACATTGCAAACTCTGAATGAACCCTACGACATAGATCAAAATAATGTACTACAGTATTATACACCTTAAAAAGGTCTACAAAAAATCCGCAATGGTATGTGTCTCTCTCTTAGGGATAACCCACAATAACCATTTTTTATCCTGTACTTTTTACGAGAAATAATGGCTTATTTACAAAGCGATTTTAAGCAATACAGCATTAATCCTTATCCAATTAAGTACCTTAAATACTGTAGTACGAGTATATTTAGTATCAGCATTGCACCCGTGCGAGCTGGGGCGGGTCGCTAGTGGTTAGATAAGCGACAAAATATATAAATGATAGTTATGTAACGAGCTTCAGAATAGCTACACGAAGTTTAACTTTTAACTTTTAAGTTTAACTTAGGTACCTTACGAACGAAAGTAAACCAGTGTGTATGGTTTAACCATAAGGTTAAAATTCAAATTCCAAACCAAAAATTCTATTGCGATTCTGTCATTAGATGCGAAGTTCTAGCAATACAAACCAATTTTCCCATTTATATCATTATGATGTTAAAAGTGGAAAAGATAAATGAAACCTAGCCACTGCATGAATTTCTAGATCCCTAACCATCTATTCAACTTACATGACATTGTAATAAATAAAATAAATTGAAAAATTCAAAATGGCTTATCCAGTTTAGCTAACACATAATTGCTGCGCCAACCTTTTATTTATAGCATCGATTCGAAAATTTGACATTTAAAATAGATAAATTCTAAACGATAACCAATGAAATAGGAGTAACGTTTTTATTTATCGCATAGCAAGTTCATACTTGTACCCTTAGAGCATGTACCAACTTGTACCCTATACGTGTTTCATTTTTGTTTTGTGATTTTAATCTGTATCGTTAACTAACTTTAAATCGAAAGTCGAACTCCAAAAAGAAACGCATATTTATCAGATTTGTGACATTGAAATAAATTCACGTTTGCGGTAGGAATTTCCTATGCCTTCGGTAGTTAATGTCTGTAACCACATATTATTACAAGTAAGCTGATATAGGTTTCTAAGAAACCGATTCTGGTTTAACCTTTGTTTGTATCTAGGTACGTGCCGTTTATGGCAACTTGTCATAAAACTGGAAACCTTAGTGATGCAGTTTTAGGCAATGTTGCTACCCATATTGGTTTTATGGTAGATATATGTTTATGGTGCCTACTGTCATATAATGATCTTTAGTAAAAATCTGCTTCTATAGTACATTCTACTTGCTTTCTGACGATATCAAAACCAAAAAATGAAATTAAACAAACGAATATTCAAGGCGCTTAGACGTTTGGTTACATTAAACCATTTTTAATTCTTGATTAGTTTGTTACATTCATGTCAGAGGTGTTCCGCAGTTTGAACTGTGAAATGCAAGTCACAATCCACATTCGGTACTCCCGCGTTTCACCGACCATTATTACGTGCCAACGTGATGGGTATAGTTCTTCGTGCACAAATACACGCATTTTAGGGCATACAGGTTTCCCCACGATGTTTTTCTTCCCGTTAAGCAAGTGATAAGTATTAACTAATACAAAATGCTTATAAATGCTTATAAATAAAATTATATGCTTATAAATTTCGAAAAACTCATTGGTATATGCCTGACCGGGGATCGAACCTGGGTCTCAAGATTGAGAGGCCAGCGTTCCACCACCTGAACTACCGCCGCTGTCTTGATAGATTATCTCCGAGTGAGTATTTTCTGGAACCATTAGGTGGTGTAGAGTATGCAGAATCTGCATCTAAGATAGCCATCTCCATGTCCTCGGCAGCGTATATGTAGGTGACATTCCGGGCGCGATGGAGAAACTAGACATACTGCTTAGCGGGGCGAGCCCTTCATATTGTGCGCACGCGCATATGCGGAAGCGACTTTGTATATACTAAAGGTCGAAATATACCTAAAAAAATGTTTTATTGTTGGAACGAAGTTCCTTTTGCTCTTTACACTCCAAACACTTGACGAATAAGAGCTAGGTCGAAAAAAGTGCAAGACTTCGACCGTCACCACACTTTTGTTTTCGTATGTATCTTTGTGTGTTTACAAGTGTATATTTACGTAGTGCATTACTGTAGTATACACGTGTGGCGTGCGCATCAATAGCGAAAGGAACTTCGTTCCAAACGGATGTCCCCCAAAACCTCTCGTAATAACTATCCTAGATTGTAAAAGCTCATAATAAAAGTCAGCCGATCGATGTGCCCATTTAGTATTTGGCTGACTGGAGGATGAAAAGAAACATTAGATTTTAGGAGCATCCCCAGAACATGGCAGATAGAACATTGCAACAAATTTGGGTATAATAATAATAATCCGGAAGGATTCTTTTCATTCTTTATCTATCAGTCGACTCGACTAATGAGGATCGTGACTCCCAAAATATCTTGAAGAATGCTTAGTACTAAGTAGTGTACTAACTGCCAAGGTATACTATCAAAATACAGCCTCTCAAAAGATTGCAGACGAGAGAGGTCACATCAGCTACTATGATATTTTGTTCTCCGTTAGACATAATCGATATTGCTTAAATTGCACAAATAATGTATGTATTCGTTTTTTTTTTAATTTCCCACCCAGAAACAATTTGCAACAAAAGGTAATTGAAGACATTTCTACTTGTTAGGCTTTCGAATTTGTATTTGAAAGTACTGTGATCACAGGCCTATCTCCAAGCGGAGGTACCGCGTTGCTGGCATTGCCTTTGCTGTCGAGTATATCTTGATTTATATCAGTCTCATTGTCACCTCGACGAGTCTAGAGTCCTCGGCCCTACAACTGTTCATGCCCGTTATTTACTTTTATTTGCGATGCCAGCTGTTACTGTCAGCAGAACTCGAGTTTTCAGCTTGTGAAATAATTTAGAAATCATAATTACTCGTATTATGTCAAAGTTATGTGCCTTTGATAAATGAAACAAATCAAACAAAACAAACAAAGTGGAACGGATTATGAATATTTTTAATTATGATGTCATTAGAGATTTTCCTAGTTTTCTTGTGGTCTTTATAGTAGTTGCGGGTGGACAAAAATGAGGCTTTGCTCTAGTTTTTGACGGACCACTTAAAACCTAGATTTCCCTGGAATTATAAGGAATTTATATACGAAAAGTTTGGAATGCCGTTGGAATGCTATCATTCATAATCAAGAAGCAAAACTTTGCTAAAGATTGTTGTTTTGTAAAATGCCTAAGAAAGATGCCTGAGTCACTCTGTTAAATCTAGCTGAAAACCAATGTTTTTCTAGCTTCTATGTATGTCATACCAACTTGCTGATACTTGCTCTTTGTTCTGTACCCGAAGCTTAGTGTTTATGATGATTAATAAATTCCAACAAACTTGATGTGTGGTCATGATCTCGTAAAATGGCTGTTGTCCTCAAATTTGTGACGGGGTGAAACGCACAAAGGAGAGGTGTAGTCTGCTACGTGAAAAATTGCCTTTAAATGTGGCGCTGATTGAAATGGTATGTCAATGACTCCATATTACAAAGTTGCAAAACGTAATTTTTTTGGTTTTAACTTTTAGACCTATATTTTATTATTGCAAAATGGCTCACCTCATTAACTATTTTTGATCAGGATAGCCGACTCAGTGCGAGACGCAACGTCTTCGAGTAAACGTCTTCACTCGCCCAGAAGAAGGCAGTCTGAATCGGTTGAAACTGGTCGGCTCTCCCGATCAAAATTAATTATTGAGGTAAGCCGTTTTGTAATAATAATGTTTTATCCTCAAGTTTCATTTAATTAAACATAGTTTATTAAATACATGATCTTAGTTAGTATTTGGATAAAGGAATCTTGTTCTGAAATCCTAACTAATTTCATTGTGAAATTGCATTCAAAATGTGAATATTATGTATTTTTAAAGTCTCCGTGAAAATCTTTTTGACAAAATAGCTTAGTACATTTTAGATTAATAAAAAACCAACTTTTTGCTACTTTTCCACGAATCGGTCCCACTCGCACTGAGGGTTTTTTCGCATATGAAGTAACAGGGACGCTAAAACTTTTACGTATTCACTTTCGCGCTGACGCCTCATTTATTCTGTTTTCCAACAAATCCGCTCTAACTCAGCTGGTTATACTAAGAGCAGATATTGTTGGTTCCCGGGTCTGAGTGAGTCACCGTGTTGTTGTGAGTCGCTTCTACTCATGACCCACCCGTGAGTCACAGTGTTGCGTGATGCTCCAATTTCTCTCTGATGCTTGCCCAAGGTTCTTTCTGTTTCAATATGAACTCCGTGCAGTATCACCTGCCCCAGTTATTTTGACCTTAATTGGAATTGTTGGTTTGCAGAATTTTGTCATCATCCCTCTGCCATGATGTTGGACATAATTGTACATTTGAAAAAAAATATAGTTGCCCTTTTTCCCAAAGAAACAATATGATTGTTTAATTACACGATGAAGCAAGAATACTACCCACCCGGTCATCACAATTAGGCCAATGTCAATAAAGACTTAATTAGCGAATATTGACCAAATTGGCAAAATAATCGATAAAATAGAAGAGTCCGTACGGCTAGATTGATGCATTGAAGTTTTTTTAGGGTTCCGTACCCAAAGGGTAAAACGGAGCCGTTTTTATGTCACTCCGCCGTCTGTCCGTCCGTTTGTAGCTCTTAGACGGAATGAGATAGATACCTGAAATTTTAATATGATGTGTAAATTGTTGACCCAAAACCGAATATTGGTTAATAATTTTTAATCTCGGTCTCTGGGGTGTCATTGTTTAGACATTCACACATAGAGTAGAGTATAAATACCTATATTTTTCAATGCATGTGCTCGTAAAGGCCCACTTTTTATGCATCAAAACCGAACAAAAAGTCGATTATTTTGCCCTAGGGCTTTATTATTATAATTTTTTTTTATTTATTTACAATGGTTGGCTAACCTGCAGCCTTTCCTGTGTACCATAGATGTTATACTTTTTTTTTCCACTGTTTAACGGCTCTGGATACAGTCCTTTTGAGCCAATTATAATTTAAAGTTCACAAGATTATATTTGTTTTCATTTCCTCACACTATGCATTGAAAAACGTAGTATGATACACGGGCGTAAAAGCAATAAATTACTCGGTTACGTTTAAAACACTCGCTACGTTCGTGTTTTAAATCGTCCTCGTAATTTATTCCTTTTCGCCCTAGTAGCATAAACTACTATTATATGTTTTATAAAGAAATGGGGGGCTTCCAACATTTTTGTTACGGGGTCTATCTCAAAGACCAAAAGCAGTTAGGAATTTGTAATTTATGTATATTATGTATTATATGCTGTATTTAAACAATAAATACTGAAAACGCTGATTTAAAATGTAGTCTTAGGGCTACGTCCCCGAATACTCAACCAACTTAATTTTAAAGTTTTGTGTCATGAGTTTAGTAGGTAATGATAAGTTTGTAATTTCTGTTTAAATTATATAAACTTATTTAAATTTTACGGAAACCACAGGGCGCACGTTCTACTCGCACTTGACCGGTTTTTTAGAAAAAAAAATTTCATTTAACGCCTGGTCCATGGTACACAACAATCCTATTGAGTGTTTTTGAACATAATTATACTGTCAGAAAGTCTACATAAGAACGCTCACTTCGTGCGCTGTCGGCACGCATAATCAGTGAATTTTCAAGGTTTTTCTATGTAGATATTCTGAAAAAGTGTTTGTTTTCGTGTTATAGCAAAAATTTTACATATAAGATTCAAGCTGCTTAGACAAAAAACGTATTTATAACTTAAAAAGGCGTAATTATAATTATAATTAATATTATATATGTAAATATAAACCTATAAGGTTGCAGAAATCTTTTCCTACATTCAAAAAACATTGTAAAGAGTGGTTAGTAAACTTACAAATAAAAAGATAAGGAAAATTGTGTCAGTATGTACATTGTAAATAACATAATATATTAATATTTATTTTAAATCTATTAATAATGCATTTAAGTTTATATAATATTCATATATAAGTATATAGATAATTATACATATAATACTCTTAATATTATTAAATGGTACGTTAATTTAGCGGCAAAACAATAGAAGTTCCAAGTTCCTAAAAATGGCTATTGTTTTTTATGTGTTTTAATCATTGTTGTGTTAATTTTGGTTTATTGTTTTAAGTATCCTTATGGATGAACAGGCAGTGACAGAATAACAGCGTCCCTTTGCTTCTGGCTTAAGGAACAAAAGCTGAGTCACCGACCTTTTCAACAGAACCTGTCTAATCCCAAATAGTCTTTAAGTATTATGTGTTTTGTGTTGTGTTCTGTTGAATAAAAATCTTTTTATTTTTTATTTTAATTTTCAAAATAAAATCTATCGAGTGAAATGTGTGCAATTAGGTAAATGTATTGACAACGGAAAGATAAAGGTCTGAAAAAACATGTCTGAGAGTTTTACAATACTAGGGCCAGTAGTTGACTTAGCATATTTTAGCAAAAACCCTTGGAATACTAAAGGCAAGCCCTTAACTGCTACAAGCGTGTTAAGTTCAGTGAGAAGGAGGACACGCTGAAAATCAGTGCTATGCAGATATACATTTACAGCAATACGCTGAGCGAGTAAGTAAGGTCTTATTTTGTGTTCATGTTGCTTAAAGGGCAAATACCATTAGTGGTTCCAAAGAAATAACCAAAAAACAGCTTGACTTTGAACAATATTTTCATACTGAATAATTTTCAGGAATATTTTTTTTTCCTTGTACTTCAAATAACACTAAATATTTTTTCTAAATTTTTAAACATCTCATTTAAGAGAAATATATCGTTATCAGTAAGAGTAATTATCGGATGACGCTGGAACAGGCGCCTTAACAGCACAGCTTAAATTTATTAGCCGTTATCGGTTATTATGGTACAAATTTCATTTGGATGTATTACGGAACTCCGATTTTTAAGGATAGCGTTTACCTACAATTATTAAATAACAATAAAATGAATGGGTACCACTTTAGAGGCAAACTGAAGAGCGGCAAATCGTGGCAATGTCCTATCCACTCACCGTGACGACTTAACAGTGCTACTTTAATCTCAATAAATTACTCCGTGCAAGTTCGTTAATTAGTAGATATTAGGTCTTTACATATGAAATTGCCGTTTTCTATAGAAAATTTGAAGGAAACTCATATTTCAGTACTAAAATTTTTGCATTTTTTTTAGGAATAACAAATCCAAATTATGTGATTTCTTTTGACAACAATAAGACAATATTAAGCTAACAGCAACAATAATTTAATTTTTGAAAAGTGTCATCTGTAAAAAATTATTACGAATCTTATCATGGAAATGGATGGCATTTAGGACGAACTGTTTTTGTAGATTTAATTTTTATAATCAAACTGAAAATAAAAATAAAATGTAATACGTAAATGTTAAACCTTGTTATCAACTTTGAGACAAAAAGTAAATAATTGAAATAGCAATTGATTGAAATACAGGAATTATGAACTCATGAATCTGTAAGAAAATTTCGGCAATTTCATGGGTAAAGACCTATTATTACTGACCAAAGTTAAAAGAAAATATCAGCTAAAACTGTTTAAAGATATTCACTCTCTGGCACTAACCAGTTTCAATTTGAATAACAGGAAAATGCCCAATTAAACTTTTAAAATTTTCTTTTGTAAGCCCGCATTTTTGTTACCGTATGATGTATTAATGAATTAAATGAGCAATGAGAAATGGTCGATATAATCACACAGGGGTACACTTACCCACCGGAACACTAAATGGTTGATATAATCACACAGGAGTACGTCTTACTGGAACATTAAATGATTGATATAATCACACAGGAGTACGTCTTACTAGAACACTAAATGGTTGATATAATCACGCAGGGGTACGTCTCACCGGAACACTAAATGGTTGATATAATGACGCAGGGGTACGTCTCACCGGAACACTAAATGGTTGATGTAATCACACAAGGGTACGTGTCACCGGAACACTAAATGGTTGATATAATCACGCGTGGGTACGTCTCACCGGAACACTAAATGGTTGATATAATCACACAAGGGTACGTCTCACCGGAACACTAAATGGTTGATATAATCACGCGTGGGTACGTCTAACCGGAACACTAAATGGTTGATATAATCACACAGGGGTACGTGTCACCGGAACACTAAATGGTTGATATAATCACACAAGGGTACGTCTCACCGGAACACTAAATGGTTGATATAATCACACAGGGGTACGTCTCACCAGAACACTAAATGGTTGATATAATCACACAAGGGTACGTCTCACCGGAACACTAAACGGTTGATATAATCACACAGGGGTACGTGTCACCGGAACACTAAATGGTTGATATAATCACGCGTGGGTACGTCTAACCGGAACACTAAATGGTTGATATAATCACACAGGGGTACGTGTCACCGGAACACTAAATGGTTGATATAATCACACAAGGGTACGTCTCACCGGAACACTAAATGGTTGATATAATCACACAGGGGTACGTCTCACCGGAACACTAAATGGTTGATATAATCACACAAGGGTACGTCTCACCGGAACACTAAATGGTTGATATAATCACACAGGGGTACCACTCACCGGAACACTAAATGGTTGATATAATCACACAGGGGTACGTCTCACCGGAACACTAAATGGTTGATATAATCGCACAGGGGTACGTCTCACCGGAACACTAAATGGTTGATATAATCACACAGGGTTCGTCTCATCGAAACACTGAATCTCAAGGTTTGTTCTGTTCTTTGAGTCTCTAATACCTCACACTAATCCTCTGTTATATCAACAATACATATATCTCAATCTCAATAGAAAAAATTCAACAGCCGCTCTTAACCGCTTTGTTCAATTAATACCTTAATTTTTTTAAAGTATCTTATTGTAACTACAAGTTGAATATAGGTATTTGTTACTAACTACATACAGTCATTTCTTATTTTACTACAAATCTTTGCTAATTACAGCAATATCTTAGCTTCTTCTGAATTTAGAACAGCCAAGGCGCTGTTACCGCCACCAAATTTAAAAATAGAAATTACAAAATATTTGCCTTCTTTGGACCTCATTTCGTACACATTCCATTAAAATATGATAGACGTTTGCGATTACCCCGAACTTACTGCAGTTTGATGTGTCTGATTTACGCATTAAGTGGACACCTGACGCTAGAACATCAACAACACCAGGTTTTCAAGGGTTCATTGGAAAAAACTAGGTCTCTCCTCATATTGAAGAAAATATATTTGATTAATCTAATAAATATATTTGATTTATTAAATTTATCTAGGGATTCCACCTATAAACAATTTTATACCTTTGTCAAAAAAAAAAATGTTCTCCACCCTCTTTTTTTTGGTTTTCAAACGTTCGTTTCAAAAACGCGGTTAAGAGATCAACTTGATTTTTTTAAAATAAAATAGGCAATAGAAATATGAAGGGATTTTACCTAAATGCAATATTTTATTCCCAACAAAATATTTCAGAATTAGCTAAAAACACACCAATTTGTTGTTTCGCTGCGTGATCCAAGAAAAAGAGGCCAAAGAGCCAACATATAATCGCTTCTATGAAAAGCAAATAAAGTCTTTGCCATTAGACTTATTGTGCTGGACGGGTAGTAAAAAAAGTTGCTATGGTATGCCATCCTCTTAAGTAAGAAAACTTATTTAGTGGGATGTGTCCAGATTAGATTAGATCATGAAACTTTGCATAATAACTGATCTCAATATAAATGACTCCCAAAATGTTTCACATTTATAAAATAACCACATTACCGCTTTTGGAGAGTGCGTGGTACTTCTGTCGTCGTAAGCCACGGCTCAGAGTGCGCTTATTTGAACAATATAGAAAAGGCATGATGACTGAAAAATTCTAATTAGTCCATCAGTTAGATTATCAGAAAATATTGGACACGTATTTTTTCTTTTGTCAATTAAACAAAAAATTATGAAGATATAGCCCGCTAAAGTTCTGCGTGACTTCACGCCCAAGTACACTTTTTACCTAGGCGTGACGTCACCAGCCCCCACTCCCAAACTTTGACGCGCTTTATCTCTGTAATTTTTTGTTTGATTGACAAAAGAAAAAATACGTGTCCAATATTTTTTGATAATCTAAATGACGGACTAAATAGAATAATATTTTGTTTACCCTGTCATCTCCCGTAATGTCTTAGAGTTCAGTTCTACTTGATGCAAAATTACGTGCTTGTTAGGTATTATAGACTCTTAATTAAGGTTCTCGATAAATTACTCCATATATTCGATGGATTCGATTGATGGTTTTTGGTGCAATATCATCTTAAATAAATCATACACAAAATTCTTGTACTTTTATTCCAAAAATATTTATTTTTATTTTTATTTAGGCGACCGGTTTCGTATGACACATCCTCGGGCCAACAAATTACTATTAAAATTAATAATTTGTTGGCCCGAGGATGTGTCATACGAAACAAGTCGCCTAAAGTAAAATAAAAATAAATATTTGTGGCAAGAAGTTAAAAGTGAAAAAGATATTTTCGTGAGTTGCCACAGACCAATATATTATTCACATTTAACTTCCTAACAAGAAAAACAAAATTAAGATGTGCACTTTGTACCAAGCGGTTATTATTAAGTTACATATAACAGTATATACAGGATGCATGGTAATTCTAATAATGCCTATCAACTACGGGTCGAAAATGATAATTTTTTTTCAAACACGTCGATATTTAAAAAATTACAAAATAATAAAGGTTTTCTTTCCACTTAAGACCTTTTAATTTTGAGATTATGGGAATGCAAGGCACGTATTTTCTTATAAATGACCACTCATCTATCATTGATCGAAAATATAATAAATAAGTGCTGAGAGAGGAATAGTTATTTTTAAATTATTTATTTTTGGTTATTAGACTGAAAGTTTGAAAAATAATATAAAAACCTTCGTAACTCGGAGACCATTCATTTTCGACACCTGGTTGATAGAACTTAATTCGTCGGAAATGATCTTTAGTATAACCCCTTTCAAGGAATAGGTCTAATTACCAAGCACTCTGTATATTGTTTTATTTTAATTGTTCAATTTTAAACATTCTGTTTTTTTATTAATACAAAAAAATTTGATTAAAGAAAATTTGGCTTATTTTTTAAATGAATGTTTTGGTAACATTATATAAGATAATTTTATTACTTTGTTTAGTGTAAAGATACAAAGATACAAAGATAGAAAGATACAAAGATAAACCACAAAATTTAAATTGTTGCCTGTGAGTTATTTTGCACACATGAGTTATTTTAATTATTGTAGTCAAATCAATCCATGCATATTTTCAGCAGTCAGAGTTTCGGCCAGACCCAGACACAGGCAGGCTGCGCGGGTGCCGCGGGAGGCGGGGCGAAGGCTGCATTGCGTCACCGCCTCGACCGCATCCGGGTTCGTGGCCGACGCACGCGCCGCTGCCGTCCGCCATTGTCCGTCTGCGAGATACACGTCCAGCCTCTCACTTACATTTTGGGCACATTTTTTTCAGTTTAGATATTGATACCTTTCAGTATTTTCTTAGGTAACGTTAAGTGATGATCACCGAGTATAATAAGTATGTGCAAATTGTTATCTAAACAAACATACTGCAATTATAGTCCTATGTATACGTATGTTAAAACAATATGTAACTAGATACTACGCGTTTGGTCCCAAAATGCCAATTCTTCAGTCCCAATGCCGCATGTGGAACAGGCGCAGGCGCAGGCGCAAGCGGGGGAAAATAATACACGCACACAACCACACGAAACAGACGACGCGACGTAGCGAAGCTAGGGACCAGAGGCAGAGAATATAAACAGAGGTAGTGGCTCCAATCCATTTTAGGGTTTAAAAATACAATAATGTAACATATGCAAAATACTTGTTAATTCAGGTTGTGCTGCACCTAGTTAGATATATAATTAGCACAATATGAATCCCCGAGGGGGTGTCAGTTGTCAGAGCAAATAACAATCCACAGTCGTACATACATGTTTCACCGAGGATTTTTACGTCCCAGCGAATATATGGAGCTATCGCAGATCGAACAGAAATGTGGGCCTTCGGGATTTGAACTGTCAACCTCTATTCAGTGGAGGCATTGGCGGATACAGGGAGGGGGGGGGGAATGCGGGGCCACCACCTCATGACGCCCAGGAATTCCATATATTTGACTCGACTTCAATTTTTTGTGATAATAACTTTGTGATAAACCTTTTCAGAATGCCTTCCCCATCCTGGATCCGCCCTTGAGTGGTGGAGACGACTACAACAAACCTCTCTAGCTATAACACTTGTTCAATTTGTTCATACCTATAGTTCAAATATCTTGTTTGACCCCGGCCAGTAGGGTGCCAAATGAAAGTTCTTATGGATTATAAAACATATTTTTGGGTATGTGATTAATGGTACGTAAAGAACATGCTTCCGGCCTTCTATTTCTGTAACTACGCCAAAAAAAAAAAAACTAAGGCTGTCATGGAGACTGCCAAACATAAGTGAAAACGTTTCACTGCTAGCCAAGCGCAGCACGTCATAGTATGTCGGTGACGTGAACCCATAAGATTTTTTCCTATCAAAAATCGCTCAACACGCTAAAAGAAGCTTTCACGAAAATTCATAAATACGAAAATTAAATAAGTGATGATCCGAACGGTAATAATAAATAATTTCTACAAAATGATTTAAAAAGGTAGATACGATTTAATTACAAAAACCTCGGGGGCGAGTCGAATTCGCACTTGCCCGGTTTTCTTTCAATGTAATTACTCATGTGTTATTTAATATTTTTAATAACTTTCAATTAGGGAATGTTCTTAGTAATTTTACTCAGGTCTATTTTTTTTTGGTTCGCCATCGATGCCATGCCTGTCATGATGTTAAAAATTATAAGAACGAAGTTTCTCTACCAACACGATTAATCCTGTTTCTTATATCCAAGATCTAAAGGTATTTTATCAAATAAAAAGGACAAAATACGCTGGATCTCCGGAAACATCGTACATTGATACCTCAAATTAACAGTTTCAAGCAAATTACGTTTCGCCTCCATCAAAGGAGAGCTGTACAAATGGAATGGCCTATCTATAAGTATGTAAACTTTACAGACTGAAATATTTTCTCAAATACGTAGCCCCGACGCATTGCCTGTCGTTCCGTAAGTGACATAATCAAAAACGACTCGGCGATTGAGCTGACGGTGGAAAATCACAAGCACACACTTCGAAAGTGTAATATTTTGAAAATTCATTTAGGCTTCAAGCGTATCAAAGTGCATTTTTAAGCAAAAACATTGTAAAATAAATCTGTCTATCGAAAGATGACACCGAGTTTATATTGCATCCCCAAAAATAAATAACTACACCCGACGAAAAACGTAGCTTGTAATATTTGTGGAAATAGTTGTATGACTCCTAATACACCCTGTGGACATCACGTGGACCTCAATATGTCGCGAATGCCGCTCCTGTCTCACCAGCAGCAGAGAATATAAAGTATTTGCCAGCAGAGAGATGGTCACAAAACATGTTTAGCTATCGGGGGACTGATGTATTTTATACTATCATATCTATGTCATATCGGAGGCATAGCGTATCTGATAGCTATATCATCTGTGTGTACTATAATTAGTGCTAACATACATAAAATTATTTGAAATTGCCGCGTTTTTGCAGGCAGCAGTTTAGATAGCCAGTATTTAATCTGTTCACTTTTTAATTTACAGTGTTAAAACTCTATCTGTAGTCTTGTAAGCGGCTGTTGCTAGCCGCCGCGCCGCGACCGTGGCAATCGGAAATTGTCCGCATTCTAGGCCAAGCGAGCATCGGCAGCCATCTCCTTGCATAACTACAAGCTTCGCTAATCTGAGTTAGAGGAAATGTTTAGAGTTTTAGTTTCAACGTCTGCAATGTCATGGGCGAAATATAGCTGTGATTAATTACCAATATGATATTCTGTAAACTGAGATTTATGGGCCCATATAAAGGCGAAATATCAGTCTAAACTAAACATGCGCAAAAGTTCCAATATGAAAATATATATGTTTTTGGGTCAACATATCTACACTTTTTTTAATTAAAAATATTTTTCCAAAGCGAGGTATAATCGCCAAGTGATAGGTCTAAGCAACAGGAACATTGTATTTTACTGTCACTTCATTGGGATCCTTCTCACGTTCCGTAATCCGCGGTTTATCGACACAATGACTTCAAAGTTCACGTTATGGCCTTGGTTATTTGGATAACAGGTTTATCCATTTCTGTGCCTGTATATTGATTTTGTTTACCTTGTTGCTGCTTGGCTTGGGGTGAAGTTTGGCTAAATTACTTACATTTAGACCGTCAATAGAAACTGTATTTACAGAACCAGACATTATTATGGACTGATGGACTTCTATACGTTCAATCTTAATCGGCAGCTCTTATAAACTAATCGAAATTTTTCATGTTCAATTGTTGTAATATTTTACTATGACAATAAAGCCGATTCTGAAGGCTTTAATTTTAGTTTTCATCCTGTCAAAACTAAATTTTCTTCGATACAAAATAGTTCTTAAGAGTTAGGATTAGTTAGGATTTGAGTTGAGTTGAGTAAGGATTCTTTGGGACATTTTAAGATTTGACAGCACTAAAACTAAAATTAAAGCATTCAGAATTGGCTTTATTAACGACACTAAACTACATTTTCAATTATTTACATTTAAACAGCAAACAGACTGCACAAACAGACAACAACTGGATTGTTCCGAACATAATAATATGCTTCTTTCCAGTCAGAAAGCTTCAAGTAATGGAAATCACACTTACATACAAAGGCATACATAACCTTAGTTATCTAACCTTCTTGGAATTAAACAAAAATAGCATTGGTTACATTATAATTCCTTGTAGCACACCATACTTGGTCCTCTTGGAAAAGCATCACTACGTTGCTCAGACTGCACGTCATATCGATAAAATTTCCATCTGCATTGTAACCGTGACCGCAAAGGTCGGATCATTGCTGCCAGACAGCCACTTGCAGGCTGTAGATATACGACACAAAACATGTAGCTTGAGCAAGGCCGTTTATCAAGAACAGTTGTGTCTACTGATATACGTCCATGAATTTACCTAGATGCAACATACATACTTTGAAAGAAGAGTGAATGCGGGAAATAAAGTGAACGGAGCCTGCACTCCTATATGGGTAGCCAAAATGTGACTGCAAAGGCAATATTGGCGGTTCATAATGGAGTGTTTGCTCCTACACTTACGTATGTTAGTGATTGTTGGGTATGGCAAGATAAAGATCAAAGTAAAGTGAATCGGTGAAAATGCGTTCCTTACGGAGTATGTGTGGTTTAACATTGAATGATAGAGTGAAAAATATTGACATACGGTATAGTTGCGGCCTGAAAGAAGATGTAGTGGCTTGAATAGAAAAAGGAATGCTTCGGTGATTTGGACATGTAGAGAGGATAAATGAAAGTAGAGTGACAAAAGAAACTAATGGTGCGCAAGTCGAAGGCAGAGCTCAAACATGCCGACCTAAAAGGACCTATGCTGACCAAATTGGCGAAATATTGAAGAAGGGCAGTCTCAAAAGTACCAGTAATAAAAGAGCTTGTATGACTAGATTGATGGATCTGGAAGAGGCGAAAGAGGTGTGTCAGGATCGTAGCAGATGAAAATCTGTAGTCTCTGCCTAACCCTCTGGGAGACAGGCGAGAGTATATGTATGTATGCAACAAACTTATTGCTGGTTCGGCGGCGACCGCTGCTGAGCTCTCCAAGGGGTGTAAATATGTGGCAATAGGTCCAAGCTACATGTTTACGCCTTTTGGGGTCGAGACATGGGGTCCGGCTGGAGGCGCGTCAACTTGTCAAAGTCCTCTCTGTGAAGCTAGTAGATACCAGCGGCGACCAGGAGGCTGGCTCTTATCTGGGCCATACAGAGAGGTAACGTGGCAAGTGTTTTGGGCACTCTCCCGCAAAGCAGTGATCTAGAGGCAATTTAGTTTTTATAATTATTGTATCCTTTTTTTTTTTTTTTTCAAGATTAATTTTTTCATGTTATTTTAAGAGCGGTAGCGCTGCCGGATTGTGAAATACCCGCCTTTTTCTAATTAATCGAAACAGAACACTTAAATTCAAAATTCACTCAATAGTTATTAAACAAAACCTTATTACCTATGTATTGTGTATACTGCATTCGCAAAGTTTACATTGGTTTCTGTAAATTAGAATTTCAAAATTTATTCAATTCTAAATTTTACAGTAATTAGAATTAGAATTATAATTTCAAAATTTATTCAACTCAAAATTTTACAGAAACCAATGGAAACTTTGCGAATGCGAATTTTGTTGAATAACTAATGAGTGAATTTTGAATTTAAGTGTTTTGTTTCGATTCATTAGAAAAAGGCGGGTATTTCACAATCCGGCTGCGATAAAGTATTTAATTTACTCAATTAATTTTTTCATGTGTGTACGAAATACTTACAAACTTCACTTGTATCCTCAATAAACACATACTTATTAAATCGGTGAATTTTCTTACCTATACAGTTTTCTTTAAATCATCCCTGTTGCACGATACTGTGTTATAATATTAAATAGTAATATTAAATATAACATCTTGGTGGAACAGCTTTTGAGCTGTCGATTAAAATAACAATAAATTCCCAAATCAAGCTGCATTACAGTAAATAAAAACCCAATGTGAAATTTTTAATGTGAAATTTGGTGGAAAATGTTTTGATCATCCCGTACATATCCCATAAAAGATTTATGGAGGACGTGATCAGAAGATAAATCTAGCCATAGGATGACGACAGCGAAAATAAATCTGTGCTGCGATTTATTGACCTTGATCTAGCCTGGAATGCGCGTGCGTGATCTAATACTGATCTGCCTGATCATAGTTCAGTTGCAAAGTAGGCCGTACATCTAATTCGTGAGCACCTGGAGAAAGTTATAGCAAATACTATGACTATAAAGTCATAGTATGTATTTGACATATTTTGTAACTATAAAGTTACAAAAATTATTGAAGAATAATAAAAGATGACATATATTATACAGCTAAATTCATACTGGACGTTTGGTAAGTGATCACTGATCATTATTACCTATATCTGTGAGTATTACGGATCAACAACTCTTTTTGCGAAATATAAACAATGAAGTTTTGGCTTTCCATTAGTATTGACTCCGGGTTGGGCTTGCGGTCGAAGGGAACAGGAAAATTATATTTTTGGATTTCCTAGAAAGGGTCATCTAATCTTGATATACTTACCGTGTCTTCAGTACGAATTTGGCTGTATATAAAATAATTTCACCTTATATAAATGAAGCCTTTCTAATAAATAAGCCTTTCTTGTTGTATTATAAAATAATACATAAGAAAAGGCGAACCCATTACAGAAATTATCAGTTGGTACACTTAAATGTTTTGACAGTACATATCTTGTAATAAGTAAATAAGCTTACTGTTAAATAACAGCAAAGAAAAATATGACGTAAGTACATTACACTGACAATTTTCAGGAGGTTTTACATAACCTGCAACTATTGAAATAATTTAACATATTAGGTCGAAGTTAGAAAATGGAATATCATGAGTCATGATCAGGGGTAGGATAATCTCGGATCGATATATACCTAAAGTTGGAAAAATCCTTAAAAAAGTTTGTAGGTGTGGAGTCGGATTCTTAAAATATTATCTATTTTGATAGTGGAAATTACGGAAATTACGGCATTGCTTAAAATGTAACGATGATGTACCTAATACTTAATAGATGTTACCGTAAATTATTAACAAATTAGTAATTTTATATTTAGTAATATTATTTAGAAATTGTATACAATTCCTAGGAAATTTATAAAATGCCAAGCTAATCTATTTGTTTATTTTATTTTATTTTTGATCGGCTTTGCCTTTTGCTCTTTTCGGCCTTAATAAGCTTGGCATTTTATATATTTCCTAGGAATTGTATTAGATTCCAATTTTTTTTTTTATTTCATTTATTTATTTATTCGGAGTGTAACTCATTTGGGGGGGGGGGGTGCCCATACTCACACACGCTGGGCAGGCATGTTGGTGAGCGCGGTGCCGAAACCCTCGCACCAGTGACGCCACTGCCCGTCACCAGTCTGTTTCATATAAGATCCGGCTATTAGAGATAGATATACCGCCATCAATCGGTCCCAGGCATAGTGTGCCACCTGGTTTTTTGCCTGTGAGCTGTGGCATTGTGAACATTGTGGAAAGAGTGGCGTAACATTGGGGAGGCCTATGTCCAGCAGTGGACGAATACGGGCTGATGGATGATTTATTTATTTAGATTGCCGGTAACATATCTATTAAGTATTACATTATCGTAACATTTTAAGTAATTCCGTATTTCCGGGATTTTTACTATCAAAATAACTATTATAAGAAGCTGACTCCACACCTACACACTTTCTCAGTTTTTCCAACTTAAGGTATATATCAATCCGATTACCCTATCCCTGGTCATGATGCAGACACCCTTTAATTAATGAATGTACCAAAATGTACCCGACTCATACATATTTATAAATACCACCTATAGAATGTACTGCAAGGTCAACTTCTGATGTGTTCCAAGGATCCATAATATACTCATTATGCATTTTCATATTATCATAGCAAACCCCAATAAACGCCGCCGGTAGAACAACTCCACAACACAAAAATGTGGCCTTTGAAACAACTAGCCCAGCTCCGCATAGTCCGCATGCAGTTTTTTTTTGCGAAGAATACCATTTGAAACTGAACCGGTTACCGAAAGTTGCTCGGTACCGCTATCGGTAGGGCAGTGGCAGCGGAGAGAGAGGCGCGCGCGCAAATCCGTGAGAAGAGCTAGTTCCGGCTGTGCCGTGCCACTTGCGCCTTTCACCAGTCGGCAAGGTCGTCGCGCGGCCGAGCCACTTTCTTTTATATAACCGGCCTATGCCAGCCATGCTGGAATGTGGCACCCGAATTTATGGCGGTGACGTCATACGGCCCGGGTGATTCACCGGTCCATTAACCTGTCCGACAGCTTCTAATGTAGATTAACTTAATAAGCTTGAAATAGAGCAATAAGTGGCGCCACGAATATGGCAGGTAGAGAAAACATCAGTAAATCTCGGTTGTCTGTCTGTAATGGTGATTAGTCTGGCAATCGAGTCGTGGCACTACTTGTTGTAGCTATCACTAAATTGCACGGATATGCAATTTATTTCACCCTCACCGCACATTATTGTGCCTTTGTTAAACCAGTGACCGAACCCTAAAACATTTCTTAGCGCTTATTAGCAACACACTGAAAAACAAGTACCTACCTCTAAGTATATATAGGTACAATAAGGTCACTATGGGTACTACATTTCAATAAGGGACCAAAATGAACAATTTATTACAAAACCTGCTTCAAATTCGTTGCCGAAGTCCAGACTTATGAATAAAAATTACATGAATTACTTGTGAATGAATATGGAGGAGTACGATGACGTCACATCCGGCACGCTATGATCATTCGTCGCCGACTGGCACGTTGCCACCACTGCCGTTCGCCTACCTCATTTTTACACTTTTTTCTCTGGAATGAGTTTGTAGTAATTGTCCATAACTTCATATTATTAATTATAGACCGGCCTATTATACCTGTCTCAATATTTCCTAAATGGAAATGAGGAAGTTTGAAGTTCAACTGACCAGAAATCGAGGAAGTATTATAAAGTAAATCGAATTGGTAACGAAACACACATTTTTGGTTTTCTAACTTTGGAGTAGTTTGGAGTTTGGACGCAGCGCCGGCGCCGGGAGCAAAGGTAACGATGACATTGAGAGCAAACTTAAGATTTGAGAGCAAAGGGCTTCGGTTCAGCAACATTACCGTAAAATTCCGTTCTTGTGGTCTATCGGTTATCATATAACACCAGTAGTTCTGTTCTTTCTCGCTGTCAGAGAGCAGCTGGTGATGCGGCCCCGCCCGCGCCGTACTCGCTGGGCACTAGGAGACGCCTAATATGTCAAATGCCTACATATTTAGGAGTTGGGTTGGTGAAAACGGGCATAATAGCATATTTCGTAGTAAGTATTCTAATATCGAGGTTGATAGGTAACTCGACCAATTCCTTGAAAGGGGTTATACAAGAACAAATTTACATTGATTTTGAATATACTCACCTATATAAACCAGGGGTCGAAAATCAGTGGTTTTCAAAATAATGAAGCTTTTAGATCAAAAACCGCAGAAACCCCTTTCAAGGAATTTGTCGAATTACCATTACTAATATGTACCTATATTGTGTAGTTTATTAATAGCTATGGCTAATAATAAGTCAAGTGACCGACAAAGCCAGCTTGCTTATGCGGGTTTCTAGACCGTATAATTTTTTGCGATCATTCTTTATTATTAGTCCACGTAATCGATATAAGAATAGCTTAATTGCATTGAACATGTGCATTCATTTCACAATGGAATGGTTAGAAAGTAAACGGGGATCAAACTGATCTTACTTTTGGATATCTTAGCTCCATGGCATCGGTTGGATCGTGAGTTGGATGGCGCCGGTCGGTGTCACAAATTGTGTCGCTCCATTGCATCGGTTGGACGACGACGCCGGTGTCATTTTGGATATCTATAGAGTGTAGCTCCATCGCATCGGTTGGACGGCGCTGCATGGTTTCACAATTTTGGATATCTGTAGAGTGTAGCTCCATCGCATCGGTTGGACGGCGCTGCATGGTTTCACAATTTTGGATATCTGTAGAGTGTAGCTCCATCGCATCGGTTGGACGGCGCTGCATGGTTTCACAATTTTGGATATCTGTAGAGTGTAGCTCCATCGCATCGGTTGGACGGCGCTGCATGGTTTCACAATTTTGGATATCTGTAGAGTGTAGCTCCATCGCATCGGTTGGACGGCGCTGCATGGTTTCACAATTTTGGATATCTGTAGAGTGTAGCTCCATCGCATCGGTTGGACGGCGCTGCATGGTTTCACAATTTTGGATATCTGTAGAGTGTAGCTCCATCGCATCGGTTGGACGGCGCTGCATGGTTTCACAATTTTGGATATCTGTAGAGTGTAGCTCCATCGCATCGGTTGGACGGCGCTGCATGGTTTCACAATTTTGGATATCTATAGAGTGTAGCTCCATCGCATCGGTTGGACGGCGCTGCATGGTTTCACAATTTTGGATATCTGTAGAGTGTAGCTCCATCGCATCGGTTGGACGGCGCTGCATGGTTTCACAATTTTGGATATCTGTAGAGTGTAGCTCCATCGCATCGGTTGGACGGCGCTGCATGGTTTCACAATTTTGGATATCTATAGAGTGTAGCTCCATCGCATCGGTTGGACGGCGCTGCATGGTTTCACAATTTTGGATATCTGTAGAGTGTAGCTCCATCGCATCGGTTGGACGGCGCTGCATGGTTTCACAATTTTGGATATCTGTAGAGTGTAGCTCCATCGCATCGGTTGGACGGCGCTGCATGGTTTCACAATTTTGGATATCTATAGAGTGTAGCTCCATCGCATCGGTTGGACGGCGCTGCATGGTTTCACAATTTTGGATATCTATAGAGTGTAGCTCCATCGCATCGGTTGGACGGCGCTGCATGGTTTCACAATTTTGGATATCTGTAGAGTGTAGCTCCATCGCATCGGTTGGACGGCGCTGCATGGTTTCACAATTTTGGATATCTGTAGAGTGTAGCTCCATCGCATCGGTTGGACGGCGCTGCATGGTTTCACAATTTTGGATATCTATAGAGTGTAGCTCCATCACATTGGTTGGACGGCAGCGGTTTCCAATTTTGGATATCTATATAGTGTAGCTCCATTATATCGATTGGACGGCGCCGGATTCACAGTTTTAGATATCCATAGAGTATCTATATCTCCATCGCATCAGTTTCCAATTTTAGATATCTATAGAGTGTAGATCCGTCGCATCAGTTGGACGGTGCCACCAGTATCACACATTTGGGTATCTATAGTGCAGCTCCATCGCATCGGTTGGACGGCGCCGGTTTCACAATTTTGGATATACAAGGTGTAACAGAAAGGTGTAACCATATTTGAAGAGCTTATTCAGTCAATGGTATAGAACAAATTTTACTATGGAGCCAACATTGAAATCTCAAAAAAAAAAACTGCCCTTCCGTACATTTCAGCCGAGCGGCATTGCATTTTTCTATGAAAAAGTTAATATTTTTTTCGAGATACAGGGTTGGTTCCATAGTAAAAGTTGTTCTACACCACTGACTGAATAAGCTCTTCAAATATGGTTACACCTTTCTGTTACACGTAGAGTATAGAGTGTAGCTCCATCGTATCGGTTGGACGCCGCCGGTTTCACAATTTTGGATCATGGAATTAGTGTACTCGTAGTACATACTAATTCCATGTTTTGGATATCTATAGAGTGTAGCTCTGTCGCAGTTGTCACAATTTTGAGACATGTGAGCGGTCGAACTTGCACCATTTACCACCAAGTTTTTATTTTTTTTAAAGATATTTGTAAAGACACAACTTGATGAACTATATGATGAATAATACTCGTATTTAAGAGCGGTTACGTAGCCAGATTGTGAAAAACCCGCCTTTTTCTAATTAATCGAAACAGAACACTTAAATTCCAAATCAGTCAAATTTCAACGAAAACTTATTACCTATGTATTGTGTATGTTGCCATCGCAAAGTTTATATTGATTTGTGTACATTTGAATTCCAAAAATTTCGAGTTTTGCTAAAACATTTACATTTTTGCCTTTAGTAAAATACCTTATATGTTCACTGCGTTTATTTAAAATTTATTTTCACGTGTTGTGGTTTTTAATTTTCTGTACCTACAACTTTGAAAACAAAAACGTCAAAACCTCCGCTCTAAGGCAAAGGGCGGCACGGCACGGCCGGCGCATGCGTCAGGGAGTTAATTCAATAAGGGTAGTAATAAAAGCTCCGAAAACTAAATCAAAAATGAGGATATTCAATTTATGAATGTTACTGCTTGTAATACTAATCTACCGATAACTTCTGTGCTAATAAATATTCGAAAACTACCGAAAACTATGGATGAAATACTGAAAATTCCGAAAACTACTGTCAGCTATTTTTATCGTAGATCTCCAAATAATTTTTTTTTCGTATGTCATGAATTCTGTTAAAACTAGAGACCTCGCTCCGCTCCGCTTCGCTCGTCGTTGCGCCTATTTTTGACTTTTTGTTCATAGTTTTGTTTTCGACTATGTTTTTTAAGTAATGTCTAAGTTAGTATTTCTTTCGGAAGTTGAGTAATTTATTCGGAGGTTCATTATTTAAGCCAGGTGGTCGTGGGAAATTTTAGTTTGCTATATTTAATTTATTTTGTCGGTATACAGTTAAATTAGTATATTTTTCGATAACTAATTTTGCCGCTGCTCAGATAGTATAACAGTGTGCAGCAGATCGCTGGGATTTAATTAGTTTTTCGGAGGCTTTATTATTATCCATTCATTAATTGCTTAGGTATGTATTCTTGTATAGGTAGGCTGAAATTTGTAAGCCCATCTCTGACCGAAATCCGCAATGAGCGAGGTGTGACGACAATCACCATTCTCGGCCGATGCTGGTGCTGGCTGATGATGCAACACAAGAACCGCGTCGTGCCGGATCTTTGATCACGGCGCACTTTCTAACTGACAGAACGCACTTGCCAAAAACTTTTTACTAATATTGGTGACCAGTTATTTATTTGGCGAAAGATATACGGGGAACTAATACCTATACAATTAGGTAAAAAGTTAGGCTTACCTACTTTTAAATAAAATAATACTGTCGCGAAGAACGCGAACCTTAAAAAACATTGGTAAGTTTCGAAATGAGTATTTTCATTTTTGTTGTTGGCGACATTTTCGTGTAAGGAAGGTGGTAAGAAAAAGAAAAAATATATTATGTTTGAAAAAATAGGATAGAGAAGAAGGCGGAGAGATACGAGGTTGAGAGGCAGATGAGAGGAGTCTGGTGAGTTGCTTTAGTATATCTAAATAGTTCATTTGTGTTCAATAGAAGTGAGGATGATAGAATTGTAGAATTTAGAATGTTTGTCAGAGAACAAGAAAATGCGAGGCATGGGCAAGCTATGGGGGTGTAGGGAGGCTTGCTGGGGAAAGAAAGAATCTCCATGTTATACTGTCAGACGTTGAGAATTGAGATAAAGAAAGAAAAGAAACAGTTTTACTCGCTCTACGATATAGGAATAAATAATTTACGGTTGTATCTCTAAAACAACCCGCTACTTTTTGTTAATTTATTTGCAGTTGCAGGCGGCCCCAAAAATTTCGTCAACTGGGGCAACAATTTGGGCTCAAAACCACTTTAAAAAAACCATTAAAAAAAACTGCATATGGTTAACCTTAAACAAGGCCACGTATCATTTCTGCAAATATGTTTTGTGTGTGACGTGACTAGCTCTCGAACCCCGAATACCTACCTACAACGCCTTGAATACCGTTGTCGCGAAATCGCTTACTTATCCCCCAACAGAAATATTGTTGAAGTATGGCCTACCCTAGCAACTTTTTTTATTACCCGTCCGAAACAACAAATTTGCTGTATTAATTCGAAAACCATTTCGAGATTTTGGTTTATTAAGCCGTATTTTAAAACTTGTGGTGTAAAAAACCTCATGTTGTTGAATATTTTTACGAAAAAGCTGCAATTTCCATTTACCTTCGTGTGACGTCACTTGAGAAAATGCTATTTAGAATGTGTCCCTTGCTATCAAGATAAATTTATAATAATTTGCTTCCGACTGATTTGACAGATGGATGACAGATGAAAAGACAGAGAGTGAGAAACCCTAAAATGCCCCAAGTGACGTCATTTAGTTATAACTAAAAATTCTTTAAAAATTAAAAAAAAAAAAATGGTCAAACTGTATACCATAATAATTAAAACTATGATCTAAAATAGCGTATACATAGCATCTGGAAAAAAAAACTTTTAGCTATTAAGCTATGGGAATTCGTGGCGGCCATCATCATATAATTATATGATGATATAATATACTTAATAATAAAGGCGTAGGGATGTGACGACCCCATCGCCCTCTGGTACGTCCAGTGCAATCAGTCACCGCAGGGCGGCTTGTGGCGAGCCGATGGTGAGTGGCGACAGCACGGACCCTACCTCCAGGGGACACTATCACACATGCGCTTACACACACACATACACACAGCAACACACCCCCTGCCTCTGCGCTTGCTTTAACCAGCCGGCCAGAGTGGAGATGCAATAGCGGAACCTATGCTCCATGTTGGAAGTGTAAAATGTCATAACGCCGCCGGGGGCACTTGACTGTATAAGGATCTTGCGCCCCGCAGACTCACCTCTCGACAACCTTAGCTGATTATATAGTGTTGCCCCCTGGCCGCCCCATGGTGGCTAGATAGGGGGCCCACAGCGGCTATCCTGTTGGATAGTTATCAAGCAGCAAGTCACCATCTGCCATACTTAAATTTGTGAGAGATTTTCGAGGCAGATGTCCGTTATCTCACTACATAGCCCTGTTATCCGGCCCATTTAGCATCCCATCCTCATAGCCCACTCCAAGTCGCTTCCTTCCTGGCAATAGTTTGGCAACTGTGGGGGACTGTCTTTACTTGCTCGTAACGACGCTCTTATTGCACGGATTTTAGGACCATAATGCTGCTTGTTAAACGCGCTTTTTATTTTACACTTTTTTGTAGTTTTATGTCTAAGAAATATGCCTGTGAATAAATAAACTGTGTTAATGAAATATATAATAATAAATAATTGTTAAATTAAATTAAATCATTTATTATTTACGACTTACCCATGAAAGCTGAGTGAGCCTGCCTGAGTGTGTTTATTTATTTTGTTTAATCTGATGACCAAACCCTCTATCTCAGGGTTGGATTTAGGCCCTCTGAAAATTATTGTCTGTGGGAATTAAAAATATACTACTTGGCTAAAATTATACTACGTTTCATTTTTCGTTGATTTTTGTTTTGAATTGAAATAAAATAGCCTATTTATGAGTGATTTTTTTTAAAATTTACTAAAAATATTCATAATTTAATAAAATAGCCTATTTATTAGTGAAATTTAAAAAAAAAATACTAAAATTATTATTCATAGCGCACAGAACTTCCATATATTGTAGGGTAAATTTTAAAAAGCAAATCGTCACAGCCAATAAAACAAGTCGGTTGGCCTGAAGATAAAATTATGGTATTTTTACGTAGTACTACATGTCACGTAGTACTAGTTACTGTACGTTCTGTACGTTCCTAGTACTACATGTCATGAAAATATGGTACAAATAGTATAATTATACTACGAAATCCAACCCTGCTCTATCTACATCTATACTCTATTTTTTTATATACGTACTCTATGGACAAAGGTATTTTTTGCTCCTTGAACAATGTTCACAATTTTGACATTTGATTCACCATGGTATGTACTTTGTTCTGAGACTATGGTGATTAGTTTATTTGGTTTGTTCTGCTTATTTACATAACCGAGTTACCCATTGGTAGCAGTGTGTTTATTTTGTTTAATCTGATGACCACACCCTCTAATATACGCCAGTTTATCCCAAGTCTTGGTATACTCTATTTATATAGGTATTAAAGCCGATTCTGAAGGCTTTAATTTTTGTTTTAGTGCTGTCAAAACTTATTTTCTTCATCGCAAAACAATCCTTAAGTGTTAAAATTAGAAGCTAAATTACTTTGGAAAAATTCAAGTATTGACAGCCGTAAAACTAAAATTCAAGGCTTTAGAATCGGTTTTACTTTATGGACAGAGGTATTTATTGCTCCTTGAACAATGTTCACAATTTTGACATTTGATTCAGTACGTAACGTCAGAAACACAACCACGAATAAAAATACGTTTCTCAGAATGTTTGAAACAAAGAATCATAGCACGTTTATGTTTACTTATTTGACAACAATGACGGTAGAGCAACCACACAAACAGGTAGTTAGTTAAAACCGGAAGCGAAGAAAAACGCTTTTTAAAAAGAATTTGAGATTTATTTTTACATTAACTTTATGAATAGAAAACAAGTACAAGCCTCGAGAGATTTATCGGTATCCAGACTATTTTGAGTACAAAACAACTAAACTAGTACCAGAATGCTATGTTAGCATTTTAGGGCCTTATCTCTATTAAGAAGAAGGTCTCATATTGCTTATTAGGCAAATATAAGAGGTGCAACAGTGTTGCCTGACATATAAATAAATAAATAAAAAGATTTTTATTCAACAGAACACAACACAAAACACATAATGGTATCGATTCGGCGCAACACAACTTAACTTATTTGACAGGACTAACCTTATTTTGAGCGTCCTGTCTTTGTCTGTTCGATAAAGAAAGAAAAAGACAGAACGGTTAAATTAAGTTTAGTCCTGTCAAATAAATTAAAACGTGTTTACCCGAATCGCTGTTATTAAGTACTTAAAGACTATTTAGGATTAGACAGGTTCTGTTGAAAAGGTCGGTGACTCAGCTTTTGTCCCTTAAGCCAGAAGCAAAGGGACGCTGTTATTCTGTCACTGCCTGTTCATCCATACTTATATAACTAGTTTGCTTGGTAATTTAAGACTACTAAACAGTTTCTGTCAAAATACGTCATAACCACAAACAAAGAAAGGATTTTTACGAAAAATAATGAAAAACTAAGTGCAAGTAGGTTTATCTCACTTAAAAATATTTATTTTATACTAAATATTACTAAATTAAAATACTTATACCTACAACTCTTGCAAAATTTCATTCACAATTCCAAATTGCTACCCTACGAAGCGAGCTCTGGGGGGCAAATCATATTCATTTGACAGCTTAAATAAGCAAATTAGCCAGTTTGACAATTAAAATAGTACGTTTTACGTCGTACGTTTCTTACACAATTCCACAAGAGGTATTTATTTGTCTTTGAAGTACCTATGCTTCTCATGTAGTACTATTAGTTAGGGTCCGTTTCAAAACGAGGGTTTTCACTCGGACTATGCGAAGTTCACCAGCGTTCAGAAATTGGCTCGAGTGAATCCGAGGGCGAACCAGCTATTACCTGACAGTTGCACGAAAGTGTTTTGAAACGTCCGGGGAATGTGAATATCCTACCGACAAGTGCGATTTCTAACGCTGTATACCTGTCGCGACAAATCGCGAAACTTATAAATATGTACATGCATAGCAACATTGAACAAGGAAAATTGTCCAAATTGTCTATGGTAAGAATTTTATTTTTTCATGTTTTCTTCCGCTTTGAGGCGGTAATTTCAAAATGGCTTCAAATGACTACAAAGGAAACGCGAGAACAGCATCGCAATCCAGGATTTTATTATAAAGCTAAGTAGTAGTTCTGAATACCAAATTATAACTCTCAGTAGACATAAAGACTAATTTAACATATGTAAAGTTTGTTCCCACAGTTTATTTGAGTTGCAATTAGGCAGAGACGGCGTCAATAACCCACGCTATTCCTCCATGTTTGTTGGTATGGTTAAAAACCCATTAGTAAGTTTAGTTTCTAGAAGTTTAGCAATATATGAGGTAAAGATTATAATTTCGTACTGAGACATATCATATAGAAAGAGTAAAGGTAAGATAAGACTAGTGAAAGACGAGAACAGAGATGGTCCATATCTGAATATCATTTATAGTCAGTATGGTAATGAAATGAGTTTATGAATATACTTACCAATCTGTAGTCTAGTTGTGATAAAACCCTTATAAGAGTTAGGTTAAGGGTGTCTATAGAAACAAGTTAGTAATCCTTCCAAAGCTGATAGGAAGAAGGCTCCAATTCCTGCAGGAATATTAGTTGAACCAAAGTGGTTGAGATACGAGGTATAGTAAAACCTTGTGACACGAGGTATAGTGAAACCTTGAGTAAGTCCCGAGAGCAGTTAGTGCTGAGCGCCTGGTTAAAGCACTGGGACGTATGGAGCATAATATAATTTAGTTTGGGTGAACTTGGATGGTCAGTAGGTAATGATCCCATAATATGTGTATTCGTTAGGAGGACGGAAGAGTTAGAGATATCCATTGGTAGGACGAAAGTGTTAGAGATATCCGTTGGTAGGACGGAAGAGTTAGAGATATCCGTTGGTAGGAAAGAGAGTTAGAGATATACGTTGGTAGAACGGAAGAGTTTAAAGATAGAGAGAGACATATATAGATATTTGTATCCGTTGGTAGGACAGAAGAGTTAAGAGACAGAAAGAGACTTGTGTGTACCTGTTAGTAGAATTGAGGAAATTAAGTTAGTTGAATCCAATAAGGGACAAACTTAGCATATCAGCAATATATGAAGTTCGTATACACTGAGTTTAAGATATCCATTTCAGTTTCAGACTGTTTCACGGTGTCTTACTAAGAAACAATGAGTCCACACCGAGTCCTTGGTCCTGGGTCGCCAGGATCATGGGACTGTAACTCTCTACAGGAGGTGCAAGCTGAGGCTGACCAAGAATAATTACAAGTCGTGTGACAGCCGACATAACACTAAGGAGTGCACCAGCTATATCCAGTCGAAGCAGATAAACTTTCACAGAATATCTACTGGTGAGTCTTAGAAAAATATAGTTTGACCAAAAGGATCTACTTTCGCTGGCCAATAAGGGGCTGACGATATGTTAAGATTTGCCTAACAGTTGAACAATTTCCTGGCTCTTTGACAAATTTCATACCTTTGAAAATTTTATTTTACATTTCTGTAGGGCTGTTATGTCATATTTTTAGTTTAGAGCACTTATTTTCCTTTCCTACAGACTACAAGAAAGCATTTTCGGTTTCCCGCCCTTGAATTTCATTTGAGGTTAATTTGACTTTGACGTTTCACGAAAATCACTCGCAAGCGTTTCAAAACCCTCAGACTAATTCTGAGTCAAAACCAGATCTTACTTTCTCTTTCTAGTATATAATAATTATCTATGTCTATTTCTTATAAACGAGTGTTTCGCACGACGATCCCACGTTTCGAAACGAAACCTTATTCTGTTGTGCAACAGTCGAACCATCGTCAGTCGAACTAAAAAACGCCTCTGATAGCCGTTCTCTTAAAAATTTCGTCGGGTTCCCATACTGACAGCAGGATATCCTATACAATTGTCAACGCGTGCGACTGAGATGGCATTAGAATCCGTGTCTCGCTCGACCCCACAAATTAACGAGCGTCTCGCGCCAGTATTGCACCTTGGCTGTCCGCCATTTTTATACTCACTCACTGCTGTGGTCTGCCCACAAATTATAGAGGGATGGCCTGCCTGGCCCCCCGCCAACTGTCACAGTTCAGTTCAGTCGGTTGGTTGTTTTGTTTTTCAAGGATCGGTTTGTGTCTTGGTCATGGAAAAGAAATTAGATAAATTATTTAATTGTTCTTTATGCGGAAAAAGCTTCCATTTTAATAAAAATTTGTTTGCGCATTTTGAATAAAACCAGGGTTTCTATGAAAACAATAAAGAAAACCGCATCCAAATCAGTCTAGCAGTTTCAGTGTTAAAGACGATACTACAAAACGTCAAAAAATTGGTTTCAGTACTGCTGTAATTATAGTCCAGTAAATAAACCACGCCACGGATGTATATATATCAACGGACTTTATTAAACGTTCGTGGCTATTCTAAAGGATTTCTATTTCATTTGCGGAATTCCAAACCAAAATGAAAAGACGAGCAAAAGAGCCAAGCTGCAATAATGCAATAAGCTGCAAGCCACAGGCTATAGAGTCCACGTCTCAGTCAAATCAACCAGGCACGAACAGCGAAAAAAAAAAACAGCCGGGTGCAATACTGGCGCGAGACGCTCGTACAAATTATAGAGGGATACTACTCGACCCCTACCTATTTAGCTAGTTTATGAGTACAGCTCACACCCCCGTTCATTAATTAACACTTTCGTCAGGTTCCAACACTGACAGCAGGGTAGCGTATACAATTTTAGGGTACGTTTCGTAACGTGTGATTATCACTCGGAGCGATGCGAATTTTACCCTGCATCGTTCAAAAATCGACCCGAGTGAAACCGAGGGTAAACGAACTGTTACCTGACAGTTGCGCTAAGTGTTTAGAAACGCTTTCGGGGAATGTGAATATCGCACTGACAAGTGCGATTTCTAACTCTGTGTGGGTACCGTTAAAATTCGCCTGACAGTTGTCATTTCGGAGTTTTCGCGGGATTCGGACAATTTTTGAAAATAGAATTCAACATTTCCGTACGAATACGGGAAAATGTTTCGAAACTGCTTCGACAGGATTATGGCTTGCAAATGCAAAGGTTGCAATGCCATCCATATTAAAAGCAATAGGTATTTAGGTACTTTACTTAATTTATTTATTTTGTTTTGAGGTTATGTATTTACTTGACGTGTGTCACTCCAGACCGTTTCAAAACGCTTTTCTCACGGGAATCACTCGCAAGCGTTTCGAAACCAGATCTTTCTTTCTCTTTCTAGTATATAGCTCTGTCTCTTTCTTAAAAACGAGTGAAATTTCGCACGAAGATCACACGTTCTGAAACGTAGCCTTAAACTCATGATAGAATCCGTGTCGCGACCCCTAGTTTATGAACGCGCCACTGAGTGACGCATGTTTTCGCTTCTTCTTCTTTCATTGGTTTTGTTTGTTTGCTTTGCTTGCGAGTTGCATTGCATTGCATGCAAAATTCAACAAATTCAAGAGCTTTTCGTGATAAATGAATTGGATTTTAAATAAAATAATTAAATCTCATTTATAATATTCTAGTTAAAAAAAGACAAACTTTATATTTTTTCGAAATATTTCGGCCTCATCAGTGAGGCCGTCATCAGTCGGCCTCACTGATGAGGCCGAAATATTTCGAAAAAATATAAAGTTTGTCTTTTTTTAACTAGTATAATTACTTAAAACTACAAATAAAAAGCTTATATAGCTAAGGTTATATTTATTCATATTTATAATATTCAGGATATAAAAATTAAATGAGAGAAAATCCTGAAGATATGTAGCAAAAACGTTTGTTGCGTGCGTGAACAACTTCTACTTAAAGGGCGCCAAGCCAATATATATTTTATTTCTTTGTGAATTCACTATATAAATGGAATCCCCGAGCCCAAAACCGAAGAAATTGAAAAGTCCTCTACAAGATGCAGGCATTAACGTTAAGAATTGTATCACGTAAGTGTCATATTTAGTAAACATAACCAATGAAAACCTTTCCATTCCGTGTGGTATTTTGTGATGCTTAGGCTTGATGATTGCAGGTGTACCAACATGCCGGAAGGATTGTTTGATGCGACATCGGCTAAGAAGCATTTCAGCAAGTTTGGGAAAGTGGTGCGGATTAGGCTGTTTCCAAAGAGAGAAATGAGCATGGTGGAGTATGATCAAGTCTCTTCGGCTGAACGGGCAGTTCTGAATGCTGGAGCTTATGATGGCTTTATGTTTGATGTCACTCGAACTAAGCCTAGAGTGTAAGTATCGAGTATTCTTATTTACTCTTACAAGCTGCTGTACTGAAACGTATTGATAAACAGATAAGCAGTGATAGCTCAGACGTAGAATGCTGGCCTTTCAATTTTGATATCCAAATTCGATCCCCAGTTGGGCATGCACAAATGAGTTTTTCAGAATTTATGTGCATAGTATTTGTTCTTACTACTTGCTTAGCAGTAAAGGAAAACATCGTAACTAAACTGGCATGCTCTAAAAATCGTGTATTTGTGCCTGAAGAATGGCTATAGAGCTCACCAGTCATCATATTGGGATGTAATAATTGTCAGTGAAATGCGGGTGTACTGAGTGTGGACAGAGACTTGCATTGCACAGTTCAAGCTCAGAATACCTCCTGACACCACCTCAGGGATTCATGTTGTGACGATATATTGATACACCTTGGGAATAAACATGGCCGTACCTCTTACTTATGCACTGTATCTATATTTAGATATCCATCTATATTTCCACATGACTACACTGATAGCTTAAAGAACAATAGCAGTCATTGTCAATATTGTCAATCGTTTGAATTCCATACTGTGATGTAATATGTCAGAAAAACGTTTGGTCTATGCTCAAATAGTATAGCCAGAGAGGGCGTTCATTTTGTATCCCAAGGTCTACTGATACAGGTTATAACTATGATAATGGTAATGTTAATAGTTTATATATGTAAAATTAAAACAGTCATAATTGTTGATCAGTTGTTAAAATCAAAAGGTGGGTTAATTTTCAGGATAAGTATGTAAATGGTGATTTATTTGATTGACATAGAGACAAATAAAGGATGAAAAAGTTCAACAGGTTTAAGTGAGAACCTCAGTAGCTCAGTTGGGAGAGCACTTGCCTTGTAAGCAAGAAGTTGCAGGTTCAAATTCTGGCCCAAGGATTTTTTCACAAATGGATAGTGTAATAAAATTAGTATTACATATCAAAACAAAACTAACATAAACATTAAATTATTTTCTTCTACAAAGAAAATTATATATATAGGAGTGAGTCCACATCTGTATTGGAAACCCTAGTTTCACTTGGACATCTACAGGAGCTTCTCAAAATTTATAAGTTTCTGTTCATGGATAGCCCAAAGCCAAATTGAGTTAACAACTCCCATCACATTGTATAAATTTATATGCTCATAGGCATATTTTGAAATCAATAGTTGAAATGGCAGTGTCGTGTCAGTTTATAATGATTATTGACATTGCAGCTTATTTTGAAGGCTTTATTCTTAGTGCTGTCAAAAGTAAAATTTTTGGAAGGTAATTTAGCTTTAAGATTCTTTAATACCTCACATTCCTTCGCATCATCGTCGGTTATATCAACAATACTGCACCAATCACTCTGAAATAAATCTATTGTAAAGTTGAGGGCTAATGATTCCATAAAACTTTCTAGATAGAAAAAAGTTGCAAAGTTACCTTCAAACTATACAATAAACCACTAGTATTCAATTAATGCCTTAAATTGTACCATGAAACTTTGCATAATAACTTATCTCAATATAAAACATGCTCAGAATATTATACATTTAAAAAACATTATTTTCACAGTAATAAATGTTTTTTTAGTGAAACATGCGTTTTTAAGAGTGCACGATGCTTCAGTTGTTACAGTCAAACTTGATGCAAAATGACATTCTCAATGTCAGGTACTAAAGTACTATAGACAGACAGTTAAGTACTATTTTGCAGTGAAGACATTTCAATTGGACAATACTAAACCTAAAACTATAGTCTTCGGAATCAGCTGCACTAAGGCTCTGGTCACACTGTAGTAACATGTTAATTTGTTAAAAAAGTAGTACCTACCTACATTCTGTTCAATGCTTTTTTTAGTAAAATCAGTGAATATTGAAATAGTTTTGACTTAAAAATCATGCATGAGGTTCATACATTTCATTCAAAATTGATGTTGGTTACCTGTTCTCTGCTTCTATTAGTAATTATAAGTAAGTATCAGGATTTAATTCCATTTGTTGTAATATTCCAGTCGCAGACGCAGCATTAAGAAGGAGGATGATCCGGACTGGGTACCAGACTCTGATGTGGAGGAAGAATTATCAGCCATGAGCGGAGCTCCCACCTACAGGGTCACTCGCCAGAAACGTAAGTCACTATATAAATGGTGTAATATCTCAAACTAAATGGGAATAAAATTGTAAAAATAAATAGCGAAGCTAGTACAAGTCGGAGAGCCCAGAGGAAAAAGTCCCTAATTGACTTGGGACTTTTTCACTGGGTTCTTCAAATGCTTTAATCCGTCTCCTATTAAGGCTGTGGTGACAGACAGATAGATAGACGGACGCACGAGTCAGATCATAAGATCATGGTACTGATGCCCCTTTTTCCAAGACCCCAAGTTGACTTAGGGACTTGTGTTTCTGATGATTGATTGATACATTTTGTAAGTCACTATTTTGTGTGCATTGATCACCTACTAAGCCATTGGACTTACTTTACATGGACTTCTTTATCTTGGTTGTTGATAAGAACTAGTAGAACCTTGTACAGCTAAATCCCTGCACATTGTTTAAGTACATCATTAAGGGTCTGTGTTCCGAGATTCGGGGTTCGGGGTTATGGCTTTTTAAGACGGTAAAAAAATTCAAATTTCTGAACAAAATAAATACCACTTGTTACCTTACAAGACGAAGTGCAGGTTCATTAAAAAAAATCACGGCAATAATGTATAGTAACTTCAGAAAAAAAACAGGAATTTCACGAAAATCTCTTGAATAGCATTGCAGCGCTACGGGTGTAACATGAACTTGAAAATCCTGTTTTTTTTTCTGAAGTTACTATACATTAGTGCCAAGATTTTTTTTAATGAACCTGTACTTCATCTTGTAAGGTAACAAGTGGTATTTATTTTGTTCAGAAATTAATATTTTACTATCTTAAAAAGCCATAACCCCGAACCCTGTTTTGCCCAATCTCGGAACTCCGACTCTTAAGAGGCGTCGTCACGCGCAATACAAACGTTGTCAAAAATTGTGGGGTGTCTATGGAATGTCATTTATATTATTTTAGGCTGAGTACATTAACATTATCTAGATCTATATTTAAGTCGAACAAAAATCAAGAAATTTGTGTAATATCTTAAAAGCAATCCCGTAAAGTACGTAAATTTAACGGTTTTTTTACCAAAAGTGTAGCCGGAAGCAATTTTACTGTTTTAGATACAATCAAAAATGAATGCTAGTCAAACATCGAAAATGTTATCTAGATATAGAATAATAACTGAAAATAATGTTTGAAAACGTCCACATTCTTGCCAAAATCATGTTTCTCCTGAAACAAGTTTTAAATTTTGCGCCCGCGACGAAATCGGCACGATTGTATTGTTCTCGCAAGTGTTTTGGAGTGACATTAGCGAAATGAAACAGTATGAAATTTGGCCACGCCCACAACTGAGTTGGTCGCGTCATGATGTATGTTCTTAATCATGCTTTCTCGTGTTAGAATGTGGGAAAGTTTGTCGCTTGGTGTACAATAATGTAGATTCTATTTAGCACGATTTAACTTATTTGACAGGACTAAA
Organism: Ypsolopha sequella; assembly: GCA_934047225.1. Taxonomy (NCBI): domain Eukaryota; kingdom Metazoa; phylum Arthropoda; class Insecta; order Lepidoptera; family Ypsolophidae; genus Ypsolopha; species Ypsolopha sequella. The sequence continues at coordinate 21,518,584 of OW203996.1, forward strand.
CTTAATTAAGTGTTCTGTCTTTTTCATCCTGTGTCGAAAAGACAAGGACAGAGCGCTTAAATTAAGTTTAATCCTCTCAAATAGGTTAAATTGTGCTTCACCGAATCGACACATTTATGGTCCAGGCTTAAACAAGCAAAATAAAAAACAGACTCCCATGATAAATAAAGAATCAGTTTCTTCCATCCACACCCTTAACTTTATGTAAAATAAATGGATACGGACACATTCACCGCGTGGCGCCATTCCATTTTATCGTTGCATAACAGCACACTCATTACAACAAATTAAAAATGCGGTGAGATGGGACCTCGTGTCTCACATAGCTATTCATACTTTTTTAATATCTTGTAAAAAAGTATTTATTATATATATTTTCCTACGTCATTGTGATTGAAATATATCTCACACTTTTTTATTTTAATTTATAATAATCATGCTTCTAAAACTATATTTCTAGCAATGGACATGGAGCAAGAGACAACAGTAACTGTCAGAGTGCCAAAACAAATCCCTATCAGAAAAAAAGCGATGGTGAGGGAAACACAGCCTGCTATGTAAGCAATTTTATTACATTTTAAAATAGGTACAATTATCTTATATTTAGCAAAAATCTAATTTATTGTCATAATGGTGTTGATTTGGTGTAACACAACTTAACTTACTTGATATGACTAACCTTATTTTAAGCGTCTTGTCTTTGTCTTTTCGTTACAGCAAGAAAAACACAGAAAGCTTATATTAAATTTAGTCCTGTCAAATAAGTTAAAACGTGTTACACCGGATCGACACAAATGAGTTTATGACTAATTTCCCTTAATTCTTTATTAACAGTGTTAATATTGATTGGATTTATCATTGCAAGTATACCATTCATTCCATTCAGTCGATTCGGATATGCACTCACAGTTTATTAAAATTCTTGTTTTCCTTTATTACCTGAATTGTAAGAAATTTTAATCATGAATTGTTGCGTGTTGATGATAGACTGGATTTTTCGTCGCTAAATTGGCGATAATACTCTGCTGTCCATCCATCCATCAGCCCGTATTCGTCCACTGCTGGACATAGTCCTCCCCAATATTACGCCACTCTTGGCGATCCTCAGTCATCCTCATCCAGCCGCCACCCGCAACGTCCTTCAGATCGTCAGTCCAGCGGGCACGAGGGCGGCCTACGCTGCGCTTTGCTGTACGTGGTCTCCATTCCAATGCCTTACGGCCCCAACGGTTATCACGTCGGCGACAAATATGGCCAGTCCACTGCCACTTCAACTTACTGATTTGGCAGACTATACTCTGCTGTACATTTTCTAAATTGCAAAAAGTCGACTGTTCGATACATTGTGGTCAAGTACAGCTAGCTAGTTTTATTTAACTATTTCAGGGTTTGGACCAGGGACTTTATTGTGTAACTTCAACATCTATCACAAGTCTATCACTTTCTCTTTCAAATGTATCATGATTGGCTAAAAATTTATGTTTTATGTAATTTCTAGCCAATCACGATTTCACGATACAGTTGGAAGTGATAGCAATAGATGTGAAGTTAGACAATAAGAGGACTGGGTCCTTATTAGTGTTGATTCGGTGTAGCACATATTAACTTATTTGACAGGATTAAACTTAATTTAAGCGTTCTGTCCTCGTTTTTTCGATAAAGATAGAAAAACCCAGGATGCTTAAAATAAGGTTAGTCCTGGGTCATTCCATGGTGGCGGTCGGGACAGTTTTACTCCATTTTTCGACATACTTATATCTGTAGATCTGTAATTATACTCTTTTTACATAATATAAATATACAGAATTATAGATAAATATTAGTGTATGGACATCATTTAGTAAAATACTAACATTTTGGCATTTTATCATATTAAATCCCTCCTTGAAAAAACGCGGCGTACGGGACAGGCACGCGCCCACCCTTTTCAAATTTGTGCAAACAACTGTTATACTCAGCCTATCCGGTCGTAGTACAGCTTTGTATATTTTTTTATAGATGCCTAGATAGTTGGTCTGAATAACTCGATAAAACATACAGTAATTTGTAAAAGGAATGTCTAGATATAAATTTTTGAAAAGTGCGGCGGTTGGGACAAGGTTTCGTGGCGGTCGGGACGAGTACCGCAATCATGATATTTTACAAGATCAAATAATTGTTTTATTACTCAAGCAACATAATTAAGTAATAACAATCACAACATAATAAGAGATCAACATTAAAAAGGTATTAATTAGACTTTTTATGGACAGAACGGAACCTGTAAATTTGTTATAAGTATTCATGGTGTTAAAAAACGATGTCATGAATTTTACTTATACTTTCTCAAAAACGTCAATGTTCTCATTAAATTCGTAATATATGCGATTTAAGTATTATTTACGATTAATTTTTCACCTCTCATACTGGTGGCGGTCGGGACCAAACTTTGATTCCCCACAAAATATTATAACTAACGCCTTGCTGCTCGCAAATATGCCTGAAGGGTAGCTGCCCAGTGCCTTCTTACTTCTACAAGTTATTTACGTTACAGTTCTAATACTTTAAGGTTAGGAAAACTAAACGTCTATTTTTCCGTGGCGGTCGGGACATAAGGCATACCTAACCTTGAGGCGTCATATATTGGTAATTTACTTACATATTGCAATTTTCTGTTCGCCAAGTAAAAGCATAAACCCTTCCGTGACATCTCGTTCCCAAAACACGCCGTGTCGTAAACAAAATAGACGCAAACAGTATTGCTAATTTATCGGCAAAAACTGTACCACTTGAAGATACGTGAAAGTCAATGTTTCAGTTCGATAAAAACGAAGAAAATGATAGGATTTTTTTGCTATTTCATTAAACATAGGGCTTTTACTCAACAATGTGATTCAAATTAATAGTATCTAATGAATTTATTTTTTTCGCTCGTGGTTTCAATTAGCGTGGAATGACCCTCCTGTCAAATAAGTTGTGTTATAGTTCTGTGGTTGTGTTACACTGAATCGACACTAACGTCTAACATTAATATTTAGGCCTAGTCTTAATAGTGCATGTTAGTGTTATATGCCTAAAAATATGTATGTGTATACACCTGAAAAGGTAAAACATGAAGATCTAGATTTAAGCAACAACAACCGCTAAATGTGCCCAAACCCATGTTTAAACACAAAAAAAAATCATTTAATTTAATTTAATTTAATTTCATTTATCGCTATTGTTTTCAAATGTATCGTGATTGGCTAAAAATAATGTGCGATGTCATTTCTAGCCAATCACGTTACCTTTGAAAGCGATAGCGATGGATGTAGAAGGTAGACTGTTTTTTTTGCTATATATATTTTTTTGTTTTTTTTAATATATACATAAATGAAGCCATGGTTCCTTTATGAATTAACTTTTTACTTACCAGTTCGCAACCAGCCAACTTCGAGGCTCCCAGAGCCGTGACCACCACACAGACCAGCCTCAACACTTCAGAAGCAGCCGCTGAGCTGGTTCAGTTGAAGGCTCGAGTGTCTTTGACTCCTGATGAGCAATGGCGGACACTTGATGCCCGTGACAGGTACGTTCAGATTTGAGAGTCTATATTCTTTACTTGTCTCGAGACACCATTGCCGTTGCTAGAGGGAAGTCTTTAAATACCTCTCTCTTTAATCAATATTCTAATTTTAGCTAGTTTGAAAGGGATCATAACAAAGGTAAAAAGGAGAGATTATTAGTTCCTCGACTTGTATAGTTCTTACAATCCATCCGCTGGTGCGCTACATCCCTTATGTTACCATAAATGCGAAAGTGTGTTTGTAGGTTTGTCCTTTTTTCCCGCAACAACGTAGCAATGGTTTGACGTGATTTTTTCGATAGAGATAGTTTACATTTTGACATAGGCTACTTTTTATCACGGGAATATGCAAACTAAATCAGCGCAGGTGAAGCCGCGGGCAAAAGCTAATACGTTATAAAACTAAAATAGGGACGTCATTGTCTTTAACTTTAACATCTATCGCTATCGTTTTCAAATGTGTCGTGTTTTGTTAAAAATGATGTGTGTGATGTCGTTCGTTTCTAGCCAATACATTTGAAAGCTATAGCTATAGATGTTGAAGTTAGACAATAAGGGAGCTGCGGCCCTACCACGTAAATCTGATTTGTATTAACTTCAAGCAAATGCATGCGAAATTCAACGCGTGCAAAAGAGATGGCATGTTAGGCGGGCGTCGTCGCACGCACGTCAAATTTCAATCTCAAATTGATGTTGATGAAAATCAGAATTACGTGGTAACGCTGGTCATAAATTGGCTGGTCTTAGTATGTATCTCTATACCTTTTACTGGTTACGCTGCTTCCAAAGAATCTACCTCTCTTTCAACAATTCGGGCTATTAAGATTCATTAAGAGAAAAATTCAAAGAAATCAATATATTAACGGTTTCTTGTGAATTAATTTACCAAGTTTTTAGATATGTCAGAAAAAATGTTGGGTCTTTCCCGAGGCTTGGTAAGCAACAGAAACAAAAACCAGAAACAAGCATAAACTGGCTTTTCAAAAAATCAGACTCGCCAAGGTGGGTATCTCTTTTGTAGGACATGGTATAAAATTTTACAACAAACTTCCAAAGGAGGTCCGTACTTTGTCAGAGAATAACTTTAAACTGTTTATTAAGCAGGGCCTATTGAAGAAGGCATAATTTTATAAAACAAATGATTATTTAGACGATAATAAAGCATGGGGTCGTGATCTTTGTCATCATAGTAGTTAGTATAATTTCCTAACTTATGTTATTCCTCTAGAATCAAAGTTAATTAGTTAATAAGCAGATGGACTATATGGGACAGGTAGACAATAGTAGATTATTAACCAAGGGCTGTATGACATCAATTGCATACGAGGTTTTTGGCGCCTGAGCGAAGCGAAGGCGCTAATTAACCCGAGTATGCAATTGATGCTTACGCCCGAGATAAATACTCTGCTTTACATATCGATTGTGAGGTAAGTAAACAACAAGACAGCAGGTTTCAATGAACATTTATTAAGAAGAAAAAAATGTGTATTTAATTAAAATTAATAGTAAAATTATTACAATTTGTAAGAGATATGGTCACGTTCTTTTTAGGAATATTTATAGTTTGAGTATGAGTTTGTGATGATAAGACTTGAGTTTGAGTGACTTGAGGTTCTTGCATCGTAAATGGCGGCAGTTGACTGGTACTATTTTCTTCATTAAAAAATGGCTCAGATGATGTGCTTTGACGTGGTGATTTCAAGTTTTTATTTTCTGTTATTTTAGAAGTAATTTTGCTTTTGTTTGCCACCGAATCTTCGATATAACCTTCGGCCACTTTGCTGGACTTCCAGCCGCCGTGCCTTTTTAACAGAGTGAGGTTGGCTCCCGAATCAGCCAATAGAGTCGCTGATGTTCTGCGAAAGCAATGCCCGGTGTATAACTCTACGTTACTCAGTTTTAAATATGTGGCTATTTGCTTTGGCATGCCTGTAAATTTGTTTTTTCCTAATAAAATCGGGCGTTAGATCTATGTCTTCGTCACTAGACATGTTTAAAACTTTTGAAAAAGAACTCAAACAAGAAAATTAATTACTTTCGCGATGCTTTCGCGCCTACTAGTAGACTGCCTTTTTTTTTTTTCACGCACGCAAGCGCGTCAAATCTTGCTGGCCAGTTTGATTTTTAAATCGATTCCATCTAACATACGATGTGGAAACAAATAGTTCCATATTTAAAATAAAATCTTTATAAAATCAATTGTCTAGATTCCGATTCGAGTAATTAATCGATACCGAGAAAAAAAATATTAACTTTTTAAAAATATTCTTCGTGCAGTATGAGTATGACAGTTCTTTTTTCAAATTCCAAAACCTATGCTGTAATGATAGTCATACACCCCGGCATTCAGGGGTGTAAGGGTGTACTTACAGAGCAAGAGATATGTAAAGGTATTATATTTTTTTGCCTTTCTGACATAATTTTCTCCTATCTTGTATTTTTATCTCTTTATTCAATTAAAGTATAGGCCTACTTTTTACATTTAGTTGTTGTAACTAATATTATAAAAAAAAAACATGATCTTGCTAAGTTTCTTGCCCTTTTTCTTAGCAAGACTAATCGAATGAGCGGAGTTAGGCATATATTTATTATATGTATTGCATATATTTATAATATTATTTATTACTTATTCCTATATTTTCATTTCTTTCAAGTGTACTTTTTTTAATTCAATTAAAGTAAACCTAACCTTTATTATTTCCTTGTGTATTTCTCCATATTATTATTTATTATATAAAACTATTACCTATAGACATAGGTTATTTAATTATATTACATTAAAACCGACCTGTAATAAGTGTATCTCATATACCTACCTTACATAAATAAATATATTTCATTTTATTTATTGTCATTTCATATTTCACTAAAAAAGGATTCAAGATTAACATGTTGCGGTAGAAAATATAGAAACCTGTCCTGTCTGCCCGTTAGGACTAACAGAACCTCCAAACTTACCCTGAACGGATGCAGCGATGTTCTACATAAGGTGTTTCGTTTTTCAGGATACTGCGTGGTTGGGGCGGAGCGGGGGCGCGGGTGAAGGTGGGGGGCGCCACCATCGGCACGTGCCGCGACATGTGCCCCGAGAAAGAGCGGCTTCATCGTCAGGCCGAGCACCAGGTAAACACATACAAGGGGGAGATGCACCGCCAATTGCTCCCGCTACGTGGCGCGTGGTCATCGGACCTTGATGAAATCCACTTCATACATACTTCACATAAAAATCAAGAAAAGATACCACAATTAAAGGCTAAAGGTCAGTCGCTTAGCGCAAAATGCATAATTTAAGTTTCTTTTTCTTGTTAAGAAATAAAAAAATTGAAAAGCATTTTGGTCTGTGGCAATTGATGCCAGTATTAGTGAGGTTTATAAAGCAAGAGTTTGAAAATATATACACGATTAGTCATGATCTTTTCAAAACCAACTTAAAATGCTGTTTTAACATTGTTTGCATAAGATCACGACTAATTGTGTATTAAACTTCAAACTCATGCTTTATAAACCTCACTAATACTGAACGATTGGCGTCAATTGCCACATACCAAAATGTTTTTTAAACTTTTAACTTCTAAACAAGAAAAACCTAGTTAAATTGTGCACTTTGCCCTAAGCGACTGACGTTTAATCTTAACCTCTCCTATGTGTAAACACAGATCTGTGATTCCCTCGAATATGTGTAAACACAGATCTGTGCAAAAAATATATGGCCCATAATAAAGACTTAACTAAGATAGTACTATTCGCAGACGACACGTCACTTATTTTTAAAGTTAATAGACGTAAAGATATCCTTGACGACGCGAATACAACTTTATCGCTGGTGCTTGATTGGTTTACTGTAAATAATTTAGTTTTAAACGCAAAAAAGACAAAATGTATAAAATTCACGTTACCAAATGTTATTCAAGTGGATTGTAATTTGCTTTTGCAGGGGTCCAAGCTGGAGTTAGTTAACGAAACTAAGTTTTTGGGCATTACGGTAGACTCTCGTCTTCAGTGGGGTCCCCACATAGAAAACCTATGTGGTAGACTTAGTTCGGCCGCATACGCTGTTAGACGCATAAGGCAAATTACTGATGTAGATACTGCTAGACTAGTCTATTTTAGTTACTTTCACAGCATTATGTCATACGGCATGCTGTTATGGGGTAGAGCCGCGGATACAGACGCAGTCTTTGTTTTGCAGAAGAGAGCAATTCGGGCTATTTATAATATGAAGCACCGGGATTCATTAAGAGAAAAGTTCAAAGAAATCCATATACTAACTGTTCCTTGTGAATATATTTACCAGGTCCTTAGATATGTTAGAAAAAATGTTGAGTCTCTCCCGAGGCTTGGTGAGCAACATTGTAAGGAAACCAGAAATAAGTATAAACTGGCTTTTCCAAAAATCAGACTCGCCAAAGTGAGTACCTCTTTCGTAGGACATGGTATAAGATTTTACAATAAACTTCCAAAAGAGGTCCTTAGTCAGAGAATAAGTTTAAACAGTATATTAAGCAGGGCCTACTGAAAAAGGCATATTATAAAATAAATGAATATTTGGATGATGGTGAAGCATGGTGTTATAGTGATACTGATTTTGATGATAGTAGGTAATAATTTAATTAATTAATATAAATTCCTAACTTTTGATTCCTCTTAAGAGTTAACATTAATTAATTACAGACTGTAAAAGGAAATAGACTGTATGAGACAGGTAGGCAAAGATATATATGTTTTTCTTTTTTCATTAACCTGAATTCCTGCTGTCTTGTATTTTCTTATCCCTTGGTTAAAGTAGATATAAGTAATTCAATGTATAGTTTAAGTTTATGTTAAAAAAAAGACATGATCTTGCCAAGTTTCTTGCCCGTTCTTCTTAGCAAGACTAATCGAATGGGCGGAGGTAGGCATGTATTTATATATGTAACCTATTAGTATGTAGTATATAGGATGGGATTTGGTCGGCCGCCTGGATTCGTGCTGGGGGCTCGGTTGGTGATCATTGAACCTTGTTCCTGGTCCCTGGCCGGGTCTCCGGTATGGGTTGATTGGATTTCACCTTGTATAATAATATTTTACCTATAATTTTAATTGTATATATATTGCTACATAAATTAAATAAACATTTAATCTAAGTAGTTCATGTACATTTATTATTTTATTACATATATTTTTATAAGATTAAAATTTGACTTGTGAAACGTGTATTATATATACCTACTTTGCAAAATAAACTTTTTGAATTTTGAATTTTGAAAATGCGATTTAAGGTTCTAATCCCATAAAAATATAGTTTAAAATGGTTTTTAGAGTACAGAATGATAAACAAAGAAACTGAACGAACCATAAACATTCGATCAATCGACCGTTATTCGCGTCATATTCTAGTTTGAAATTCATTCATCAGCTTTGTGAGTGATCATGCAATATTGAAAGTGTATTTATTCAAAGTTTTTCTTTCTGTAAGTATACTTTCTTGATAAAAACAGTTAGTTTAAATGCTAATTCACATGGGATTATAATCAAACTCAAATAAAATAGCCAAGTTATGATCAAAATATCATTTCCTACACTAGGTACAAATTCAGTGAAGTGGTTTATTCAACCGTCTGTGCAATATACCTGCGGTACTAAAGTATGCTCTAGTCTGCTCTACATTATTCATTAGTTATCTGGCAAACAAAAACAATTGCTAAGTACATAGTCTCCTATACAAATATATTGTTATTTTCAACAATTAGTCTAAACTTTCGCGCGCGCTCTAAACGCGCCGCACCTGTACACAGATAAGGTGCGATGAAAGCATACCTTCCCACACGGAGCGGACGCCTTTGCGATCCCTTCTCCCCAATGTGCCTTAGTTCTGATTATTTCGACGAAAAAGCTGCGTATCGACTTTGCATGGCTGCCACGCACAAATACGCAAATCCTGTTCTGATTGGTTACCTCGCTGCAAACCAGCCAATCAGAGCATGATTCACGTGTTCCAGCGCGGCAGCCTCGTGAACTATACATACAGACATACACTATTTTTCAATCAAGGAAAATAAAAAGCTTTTTGCTTAAAAAAAAGGTAGCAATGTTTATCTATAAGGTAATGTTGTGATTGCCCTAAATGTTGTATTATTACGGCGAATGAAAAAAAAGATTTTAGATCGGTTACAAATATTAATTATAACATTATTTCTCATCGTGGTAAAAATCCTAACATAGTAACAGGCTTGCTTGCTTGCATGTCATAGATTTAGGCTACTAAGTAAGTCGTACATACTAAGGGCTACAATCTTTAATTTAAATACAATCGACATTTTACTTACTTAAAAAAGAAACGTGTGTTTATCTTAAACGATTAAACTAGATAAAACACATTTAAATAAAACTTAAGTGAGATATATTATAGCTAAAAAAAAACGAATAAAAGAGACTTTACCTATACCCACACAGAACGATGACACTAAAAACCTGTTATTTATTGTTATAAAGATATTATATTTTTATATATAGTATTCTTCTTTTAATATTTTTCGTCTTTTAAATGATTATAATTACATAGAAAAACAGTTAAATGAAAATTTTTTGTGAGATTTATTTCGGGCCATTCGGGCCCGGCATCAGTCACTGATCACTGAGTCACTCACTGATGCCGGGCCCGAATGGCCCGAAATATATCTCTCAAAAAATTTTCATTTAACTGTTTTTCTATGTAATTATAATCATTTAATATTTATTATACAAGTATGAAACACATTTAAATTAATGTTTTGAAATATATTTCGACTTTAACGGTCGGCATCACTCATTTATAAAGTAACTAGATTAGAAGAAGAATACTATATATAAAAATATGATATCTTTATAATATTAAAGACAAATAAGTCTTATTTTTTTAATCTTAGACAAATAATCCCTAATTTTTATTGTGTTTGAATACTAAGATTAAATTATGTTTTATAGCTCCTCTAAATATTATTTGATATGATTACAAGTACCTCGGTGGCGTAATCGGTAGCACACTTGTCATGTAAGCAAGAGGTCACAGGTTCGAAGTTTACTTGAAATTTGTTACTGATTGATTTTTTCTAGTTTTTATGTTTGTTTATTGCGACAAACGGGAGAAATTTCTTCAGTAACCGACCTGGAATCCAATGATTGGAATGTGCAAAAAAGGGCTTGTAAAATATTATGGGAATTTTGAATGGTTACCGTCAGTGCAGTGCGTTTGTAAGTAGATGAAGAAATTCTAGTTGTCATCTTAAGAAACAATAAACAACAACGAAGAGGGTATCGCTGCGCTTCCTACCACTTGCTTTACCTAATAGCTGAATAAAATAACATTATCAAATATTATCCAATATAGCCCTCAATTTTTTATTTATCAGGCTTAAGGCAAATAATTATAGCATAACATGTATAGGTACGTACAAAAGCCACAAGAATGATTGTGTGTTTTTTATTCTATTTGATATGAAAAATAATATTGAGAGAATAATTTTGCTGTGAGTGGAATAAAACTGCATGGTAATTCACAAGTCTTTATTATATACATAAACAGACGCAAAAGGTTTCGGTTTCAGTTAACAGAATTGTATAAGATGACTCCTTTTCTGTGCTTCAATCCTCATCTTTTCGAGGCACGGCATGCATTGACTCCTCGTTATACCGGGCTTTCCGCAGCCATAGCACGAAACGCCGACTGTTGTTTGGGTACCAGTTGTTACTGTCTCGGTTCTGACTTTTGGAACTGCCTCCAGATCTTTCAGTGCTGAATTGGGCGCATTTTGGGCTTCTTTCTCTGCACTAATGCGTTTCCTGCACACTTCTATTGTGTGCCCAGAGTATCGGCAGAAATTACATCGGAGACGCTTCTTTAAGATTTTATTCGGCACCGTGATCTGCGATGTCTCAGTTTCAGATTTTCGTTTATTTCCCATCTGGAATTCGATTTCACGAGCCTTTATCAGTAACTCATCAAATGTATTGATTGATTCCCTTGGGACTTCCTTTTGGATTGTAGAACTTATATTTCCATAAATCATATCCAACATTGTTGTCTCTGTATGATACGGCGGTGGTAACTGCGAAAACAATTCTTTTTTCGTAGCTATGAATTTCTCAGTAGTCATATCAGCATTTTGATGGGTGAATATTTCTTCGTAAATTAAATAAGCTTCTTTCTTGTGGCAAAACGATTGGCGAAGAAGATTTTCGAAGTCACTCCAAGTTTTCATGATGTCTTTGAACGTATGCCACCATACAATAGCATCTTCACCGAGTAAATGATGTACTTGGGTTATTGCCTCTTCATCGCTTATGTTTTCCTGGGATTTATATGATCTTACTGCCGTCAGGAAATTGTTCACTTTCTCAGGGTCTCTAGTGCCGTTGAACCAAATTGTACAGGTTGCAAATGACCGACCATCTGACTTTATTTTATTTTCCATGTCCTGCATATTTTCATCCATATTCTTGTTCACCAGATGAAACTTCTCTAAAAAAAGTTTTCTTCTCAATGCGACCGAAAGCATTCCAAGAATGGAAGTGCCAACTGTGCACTTTGTAACGCTACACTAGTAGTCTATCCGTCCAGACGTCGTTCCACTGTTGTGGAAGCGGCCGCCGTACAAAACAGACTGCGCTTGGGTTTAGCTTTCAGTCGCTTTTTATACCGGTCGGCTGTGGTTACTTAAGATCGAGTGACTTCGTAATTCCGCTCGGGTGTCTTCGTGAACTAGGCGGGAAAATTCAAATCGGCATACCCGAAGTATATGCAGCACGTCATTGGTAACAAAAATAGCTAATAGCGCTTGGGGTCTTCTGCTTCGTCTCTTTACTATCCCTTTTAGTATTATACAGGGTGCTCGGGAATTCGACCTGTACCTTTAAAGGGGTTATCATTTCCAACAAATAATGCCTATCAACTAGGGGGTCGAAAATGATACATTTCAAGTAAAACACGTCGATATTTCAAAAACTACACAATAAAAAAGGTTTTCTTTCCACTTTTATTTTTCCGAGATTATGGGAATTCAGGGCATGTATTTTTTTATAAATGATCACTCATTTATCATTAATCAGAAAAATAACAAATAAGTGCCGAGATTTTGATTACCGGTCTGAAAGTTTGAAAAATATCTTAAAAACCTTCGTAACTAACTCGGAGACCATTCATTTTCGGCCACTAGTTGATAGGGCTTAATTTGTCGGAAATTATCTCTACTATGACGCCTTTCAAGGAATAGGTCGAATTTCCGAGCACCTGTATAATATCATTTCCTGCATCCAGCCTGTATCTTACTTTTAGATACCTACTAAAAATTGTTACAAGTACCTATATTTTATTTAGATACAGGAGTCTAGCTAGCGACATACCTTTGCATTCAAATTCAAATAGTTTATTTTGCAAAGCAGGTATAGATATATACACTTTTTACACGTCAAATTTAATCTAATAAAGAAAATATATGTAATAAAATAATAAATGTACATGAACTAAATTAAAGGTTTATTTAATTTATGTAGCAATATATTTACGATTAAAATGATAGGTAAAATATATATTATACAAGGTAAAATCCAATCAGCCGCCCGAATCCATACCGGAGACCCGGCCAGGGACCAGGAACAAGGTTCAATGATCACCAACCGAGCCCCCAGCACGAATCCAGGCGGCCGACCAAATCCCATCCTATATACTACATACTAATAGGTTACATATAAATACATGCCTACCTCCGCCCATTCGATTAGTCTTGCTAAGAAGAAGGGCAAGAAACAAAGCAAGATCATGTCTTTTTTTCCAACATAAAACTTAAAACATTGAAAATAATTCTCCAACTGTCAAATACTTTCTACCGACTGATGCAAGATATTTTTATTATAAAGTATATGGTGTAAACATTTATTGCAGCATCAATGACGCCCCTTTTTGTGTCTATTTTCAGGTGATGACGCTAGAAGCGGTCCCCGAATCGGACGGTCAGCTCGAGCACTGGCGTGCAGTGAAACAGTACAGTCGCAGCTCAGCGGACCAGGAGATGCCAATGTGCTACGAGCTGCGGCCCGCCAGTGTACTGATCATGACGTGTGGCTACTTGCTGCACGAGGTCGCCGATACAAATAGACAGGTAAATAATCCCAATTCAGAAACAACACACGTTCCAAAAGTTTGCGAAGTACGCTCTAATTTTTATCGAATATTTTACATGGTTTTCCAAGATAAATAGCGAAGATAATTATTTTGCATGCAATATACATCTATTGAGAAGCCAATAGGTAAATAAAAACTGGATTTGCATGAATGATTTCAAATATTTCTGTTTGAACTTGGTAGCCAGATATGGGTTAGTATGCAGTACCATGAAACAAAGTGTGGCAGATATGGGATTTCATGCAGAATGAGATATTATGCAAGTATGCATATTTTGTAGAAATGTCTGCAATGATTTTTTTTGTTTCCAAGAGTTTGATGAAACTTTGAACTTGCCTTCTCACCTTCCACCGTATCTATCTATTACTTAAGAGCTACGCTCTTGTTGTTGGAGGAACTGCTATTTTTCTCTTTCTTCTGCTAATGATTATGATTTCACTTCAGTAAAGTAAGTGCGTCTAGGTCTCCCTCTTTTCTTGAAGCTTGCACCTTACGCTTTCTTTTTTTCAACAGTTTGTGAACAGCAATGTCATGACGAAAACACGTGCATGTGGTAAGCATTCCAGATGGGAGTGAAGATGAAGAACTGTCTGATGAAGACGAGGCATTTAGGGAAGATCCCTTATATTTGTCTGAGTCCGATGAAGATACGAGTAGTAACATAGATTCACAGTCAAATGTTGAAATGGAAGACAAAAGAGCCCAGCCTTCAATAAGTCGAGGGAGAAGGGAGAAGAAAACTTCTAAGAAGACATATAAATGAGAAACAGGTCAGCGGCAGTATAACGAAGACGATTACGCTTTTTTAGGAGATATTAGCCTCACAGATGAAATAAAAGCTTTAAGAACACCATCACAAATTTTCGATTATTTTTTCACAACTGAAATGTTTATATATATAACAAATTAATCCAATCGTTATGCTAATGAAAAAGGAAAAGAGGCAAATATTTCAGAATTGGAAATGCGACAATTTGTGGGCATTCTAATTTATTCGACAACCCGACGTTACTGGAAGACAGGTGGAATTCCGGCCTATTGAGGAAATTATGACCTGCAATAAATTTGAAGAAATCAAGAGGTTTACTCATTTTGTCGACAATTCGTTCATTCTTCAGCCAGATAACTCGCAATATGATAAGCTTAAGAAAATAAGACCTTTTTTGTCACAAGCCAGAGACCGACTGCTAAAAGTGCCAAAGGAACAATATCTTGCAGTAGGCGAACAAATCGTACCTAAAAAAACCCGGTGAAGTAGCTCAAAGACATATAGTCCCAAGAAGCCTCATAGATGGGGATATAAAATTCATGTGCTAAGCTGCGTCTCGGGATTCTCATACGATTTTGATTTGTATGCGGGGAAACAATCTGATGTCATTCCAGATGCTGAACGAAATGTTGGAACCAGTAGCAATGTTGTCTTAAGACTCACACAAACAGTTCCAGAACTATAGGGTATTTTTTGACAACTGGTTTACTAGTGTAGAATTGATGATAGAAATTGATAAGAAAGGAATCTTGCCCTTAGGAACAGTCAGAGCTGATAGATTACCAGGAGCCAAATTGCTAACAAAATCAGATCTTATGAAGAAGGGAAGAGGATCTGCGGTGGAAGTAGAAACGACTGTTGATGACAGAACAGTCACAGCTATAAATTGGTTCGACAACAAAGTTGTCAACATGTGTTCCACTTACGTTGGCATTCATCCCACTGATACCACCGGAAGGTTTAATAGAAAGAGTAAATGTTATGAAGAGATAATGTGTCCAAGAGCAATTCTGCTATACAATTGTCACATGGGTGGCGTTGATACGCTTGACTCTATGTTAGGCTACTACAGGATCAGAGTTAGATCGAAAAAGTGGTACATGCGAGTTTTTTTCATATGATTGATGTCATTTCAGTAAATTCTTGGCTGATTTGGAGACGATTGAACGAAGACTCCTACATGCCTCTCTTGGCATAGCCTACATTCTCATGCCTACATTTTAAATTATTGGTAGCGGAAGTGCTGACCATGCAAGGGTCCCGTATTTACACACCAAGCACTAGAGGCAGACCATCTCTTTCTAATGAGGAGCCAGTACCAAAGAAAAGCAGAAAACGCTTAGAAATGCCATCACGAGAAGTAGCGGAAGACGGCATGCATCACTTCCCAGAATGGACAGATATGCACCAACTCTGCAAAAACTCTGAATGTAAAGGAAAATCATACATATGGTGCCTAAAATGTAAGGCCCATTTATGTCTAAATAAAACTAGAATGTTATATGGAATATCATGTGACATAAATAAATTAAATGACACATTACATAAATGATATTTCATATTACAGTTTCAGTTGATTACGAAACTTGATAGTTCCTAATGAAAATAACATGAGAAAATTTTCACATGAATTTTTAATTCCATCTCCATTGAACCAACAAGAAGAATATCTATCACCAGGCTTTGCCTTTTCAGTATACTATTTGATTTAGTTCTCATATTGTTTACTGCCATATTTTCCAACTATTACTGCATACAATGCCATATCTTGCGAACTCAATAATACGCATAGATCTACACATAGATCATAGATATGCATACGATGCCATATATGGCAGTGATAGTTTTTTTGAAATATTTCCAGAAATAATTGGGCTAGATTTTTTTTCTATTTTATGTAGGCTTCCTAGGGGTATATAGAATAGCATATTTTTTTTCCCATCCAAATATAAATATCCATACAGTAAGGGGTTAGCATTTACCGAGTATCCAGCATGAATTTGTGACTATCTGTGACTAACTTCTATACAGCTCGCCTTCTGTACTGGCCCACTATTCTGTATCTTTAGTTGCCAACTGGACTAGGTGCCTATCATCAAAAACATAGCTGAAAATGGAACTTTTAAAATTGCTTTTAGTGGGTACTGAACTATTTACGAACTGTGTCGTCACTTCAAGTGCGAACATGTCCTTAGACAATTGGAATTCGATAGTATATCTATGTTTTTGGTGATAGGCACCCAGTTCAAATGGCAACTAAAGATACATAATAAGCCCTCTGGTCGTACTCAGCTCGGGTCCCTGGTGAAATGAGTAAAACGCTTAATGACGTAACATAGTTCGTGTTAGAAATTAAATTAAATTAATGACCTCGCATAGGTGTTGAATTTTTTTATTTTAAATGTTCGGTTGCAGGTCTCGTTGGCTGATTGGTTTCATTTTCTCTGGGATCGTTTCCGTGGCATCCGCAAAGATATCACACAGCAGGCTCTGTGTTGTTCAGGTAAGGAAATGCCGCTTATAATATTTCTCTATGAAATACATATTTTTATTTAAAATTTTATTCATATTCTATACGAAATTTTAATGTTCTGCTTATTTTTTCTATTAGAGTGGGCTATTTAGCTCTGCCCTCGGTCCCTTTTTCTTTTAGCGCTCACTGCTTAGCTCTCTTTAGTACAGAGTTCTGTAGAGACTACAGATTTCTATCTGCTGCGATCCAAACACACCTTGTTCGCCTCTTCCACGTTCATAAATGTATATACATACAAGCTCTTATTAAGTATTCCGGGTGCTTTTGACCTGGGGATCTAAAAAGGCCGACTTGGGTGAATCATAAAATGATTTGAAAGTAGGATAGAGTCAGAGTTTTTTCACGCGTGCAAAAGAGACGGCATTAGAACAGAATCATAATGTGATTCATGCAAAATGGCCTTTTTAGAGGACCTGGCCCTTCTCCAGTATATATATATATATAGTGTGGAAATCACAGAACATTTAAATCAAATAGAAAGGCTAAGTGGGCGTGTCACGCGCGCCACAACTACTGTTGAACATCAATACTTAAACCGAAACACGCGATCGCTGCCCATAGTCGCACGCGAACCGTGACTCTGTGAACAGCTTTGCCTAATCTAAAGAGAAATGCCGTCTTGTGCAATAATTACTTGCAGAATCACGAATAAGAAAGCAAACCGGAAAAATTGAGATATTTCCTTTCACCTGTAATTATAAAAACTTTGTATAATATGAGAATTTTAGATAAATAACTAATTTACTCATGGTGTCAACAAAAATATACATTACCGGCAATGTACGCTCACAATTTTGGCTAAGATGTAGTAAACAAGTAATGTATGCTCTCCCTACTTGTCAAACTTGCTCGCTAGTGTTGTGCCGTATCGTGGTGTCACACAATCGATAGACGTTTTTTATTCCTTGAGCGATATTCTTAAATTAAGATTTAAGATAAAACTTTTATAACATTCGAGAAACCGTTGTCAGTTACCCCAAAATCGACCGGATAACTGTACAAGCAAGGAATTTTTTTGTATATAAAATAAATGAGAAAATATTTAAAAGTGAATAAGTGTGCGTTTATTTCCTCTACGGTGTAATTCTTGGCTATCATAAATACATATTTTTCAAAATACATGAGATATTTGTACAGTCGAGAACAAAAGTATTCGTGTGAAATGTATGAAAAAAAAATAAAAAGTGTTAAAGCGTGTTTTAATTACTCTACAATGTAATTCTAAGCTACGTATATGTATGTCTGAAAACATTTATCAAAATATATAGGGTAACGAGGTCAAAAGCTTTGGGATAAAATATTTAAAAATGTATGAGTGTGTGATTATTTAATCTATAGGGTAATTCTAAGCTATGCACATGTCCAATTGATTATTTATCAAGATATAGGGAATCTGTATAGTCGAGGAATAAAGATTTTGCTAAAATATTTAAAAGTATATAAATGTGTGTTTAATTATCCAACAGGGTAATTCTAAGCTATGTATGCATATCTTGAATATATATTTACAGTAGTTACAGTATCAGAGTTGGTATAATATACTAAAGGTTTTTACAAAATATATAGACAAAAAGAGCTTGGAATTACACTGAAGAGTAAATAAACCCACACTTCCAAGGAAGACAGTCAAGACTGTGCAGATGCCTCTTATATGTTGATAAATAAGTATTTAATCATACGCATAGCTTAGAATTACCATATAGAGTAAATAAACAGACACTTATACACTTTTTAGACATACATATTGCATAGCTTAGAATTACGTTGTAGAGTAAATAAAATACACTTTTACACTTTCAAATGTTTTTTCATACATTTCACCCGAAAACTTTTGTTCTCGACTGTACAAATATATCATATATATTGAAAAATAAGTATTTATACTTATGCATAGCTTAGAATTACACCGTAGAGTAAATAAACACACACTGGTACGGTTTTAAATATTTTCTCATACATTTTATATGAAAACTTTTCTCCTTGATTGTACAGTTACCCGGTCAATTTTGGAGTAACTGTTAACGGTTTCTCGAATTTTATTATAACACCTATTTATGTCACCTAACACAAGTGTATTGGTGGTATGGACCAAAACGCCCATTCTCCTTTGAAATGGGATTTTCCATAAGATTGTTTATGAAAAATCCAATTATTTTGAAGCTACCATAATATAATTTAAATACGTTAAATCTTAATATATTCGTCGGTGAAACGCGGTTGTACCGAGTGTGGACTGTAACTTGCATTTCACAGTTCACACTCGGAATACCTCTGATACCCCCTTCGGGGATTCATGTCGTGACCATATATTATCATTATTACTGATCACTTACAAAGTTTTAAGTATGAATTTGGCTATATCAATGAAATCACCTTATATACACCTAATACACGTTAAAACAATTTTACTAAAATGTGTAAAACAAGATAATAAAAATAGAAAAAAAAACAACACACAAATTGTCTCAGAGCAAATTGGTTTCTCGATTGATTATAAAAAAAGTTAGTCGAAGTTTTACGTTAAGAAAATACATCTGTTCCCATCCCTAGCAATAAATCATCACGTCATATAATCAGACTGTGTTTAATATTAAGTTCGCAATACCGCTCCGGTCAAGTTATCAACCACCTAAAGCCGGTAGGTTTATAATGGTCACATGGTATGAAAACTAAAACGTCGTAAATGAAATCGTTTGTTTGAAAAATACACCGTTTTACACAGAGATACGGTAGTTTTTTCATTTGATAAGTTTTCAATATAAGTCATTTGTTGTGCGTAGAAAGAACAACCACTTGGATTAAAGTTTTGATAGTATTTCAATTACGACAAGGTGTGTGTCTGTGGGTGTGAGGCGACAAAGGTTCTGGTACGCATACAGTTCCAAGGCCTTTCTAACTATTTAAATGTTCTGAGGTGGAAATAGACTGCGACCTTTAACTAAAACCACATATTTCACTGATCATACTGAACAACTCTCTGAAGAAAAATATACGCACAAACCTTTAGAGAAAAATATATTCAACTGTTACTTAAAGACTCTTCACAAAAGAAGATATTTAACTGTTTAGACTTTTTTTGCACGAGGAACGTCTATTTTAGAAATCTGCACGTGAAAAGCTATTTTACGCGACTACGCTGATTGAAAAAAAAACGCCCGGATCTCGGTGCTTTACGGTTTACGCACTTTTGTTTGAAGCTCAAATATTTTCCAATCTAATGGTTCACGCGGGTATGTTTCTAGGGAAAAGTGGTTCAGTGCATGTGGTTTTATTTATAGGTAGCAGTCTGTTTACACCCGGTATAGTAAAATGATGTCAAAGCCTTGTGATTAACCAAATTATCTTCAATACCTATGCTTATACTCAATGTAGCTCATACTTTTTTCAGTCCCATCTTTAGATAACTAGATTTAAAAAGCGCGGTCATTCCAGAATCGATCCGGCTAGTGGAGATGTGCGCGCGGTTCCACGCGCACTGCGCGGCGCGCCTCGCCGATCTAGAGCACACGCAGTTCGACCAGAAACTGAACACCGACAACCTCACCAAGTGTCTGCAGACCTTGAAGCATATGTACGCGGATGTCGGCAGCGCTCAGAAGCCGAGGGAAGCTGAGTTCCGGGGTTACATTGCCTTGTTGAACCTGGGAGATTCGAATTTTTGGTGGGAGGTTAGTATTTGATGAAGTCAACTAAAACATCACATCGTCACAGATCGACGATGCATGTCGGTCGAGCATGCAGCCAGACTGTTTAATCAGGGCGAAGGCATCGTCTCAATGTCAATACTATATTAGTCAAGACTGAATTCGCAAAGAGATTCAGCTCTTTCTCTTTCCCATACATTTACAAGCAGGCAAGTAAATACTGCAATTTTAGGGACTGCAGTATATGGGAAGCCAAACAAAAGTTGACAAAATGTTTACTTTCACTAGATTACAACTCTACCGAATCTATCCTAAAAGTAGTAAAATAAACATATTTTTTAAATAAATAATTGATACATCTATGTCGTAAGTTTAATATATACTATACAAAGACATTTTAAATATTTATACTTTATACAAGATATATTTTTATTTTTAACCTATTTATTGACTTTATTTTATAATATATGTATACTAGCTTCTGCCCGCGGCTTCGCCCGCGTGGCCTACAGGAAATAAATGAATTTTTTTTCAGAAACAAAGATTATATGTGCTCTCGCTCCCTCTGGGAGTCAAGGTGTAGTGCTCGGCCGAAAAACTCGCATGCTCGTTTTTCGGCATCGGTTGGTGTGCGTTAACAATCTTCGCTACCCCATCACTAAGCTAAGGCTCGAGTTCTATTTTCGGTTTGGTCTGCGATCAGAAATTATTTCTATGAAATTCGTTTCGAAATATAATTTGTTCATACTTTGATCTTCGTGAAATTAACGGAACTAAAGGACGAATGAGTTTTATGGTCGCTATTTAAAACAGAAATTTACAAGTTTGCTCAGCCCCCTTATCTGCGGTTAGTTAATATATATTCTTGTTTTCAGATAAAACAACTGCCACAAGAAATCCAGAAGTCAGAACCGATCACGTTCGCCATCAAAATATTCAACGCTTTGGACAATAACAACTACGTCAGATTTTTTCGTCTGGTCCGAGAAAAAGCCACTTATTTACAAGCTTGCATTTTATTGAGATACTTTAATGATGTTCGAGCGAGAGCACTTGCAAGAATCGTAAAAGCTTTTGCCCCAAGGGGCGGCTCGAGATACCCAGCCGAGGAGTTGAGCAACTCCCTAGCCTTTGAAACCAATGAAACAATGAAGTCCTTTATCAATCATTATGGTTTGAGGTATGGCCGAGTAGATGACGGTGAACCAACGGTGATACTTGACAGGAATCACTTCATAGAAGATAGTGACCCATATCCTATAGCCAGAGAACTACAGCTCATAGAATCAAAGAGGCAATGTTCTATAGGCGAAGTCATCGCCGGTGGACCTCTGCCTAGTAAAGAATATCAAAATCACAGGCTTCAATCGAGCTTCAATAAAGATGGAACTATGAAGGAGGGTAATTTACTCGGTGAAGATCTGGGATACAATACTCTTAACGATACAAATAAAGATGTGCAAACTCTAAAAGCAGAGGTACAAAGATTGTCGAAAGGTGGAAGTTACATAAGCTCAAAGGTAGTTGAACAGAAAGCGAATCTCTTTGTCAAACCTGACCCAAGATCACTCAGCCCAAGAGCACCGCCTAAAACATTCACGGGTCCCCAAAATGATTCCGCAAAATTATTTTCTTTCAAGCCGGCTATACCCGTTGCTCCAACTGAAATAATTGAAAAATCTCCTGAAAAAATTTTTGATACAAACAAAAATATATTCTCGTTTTCAAAACCACAAGAAACGGAATCCTCAAAACTATGGACAAGTAAAGATTCAAACACTCTTTTTAAACCACAAACGACTGCGAAACCGCCTGTGTTTGGTGCTAAATTATCAACAGAATCGGCAAATATATTTGGAAAAGTTACCAAAGAAAATAAGGACCCATTCAAAAGTTCACAAAACTTTTTCAAAGGAACAAGTTCTGAAGAAACAAATATTTTCAAAACGGTGGATGTGGGAAAATCTGTATTTGGACAAACAAGTGCTGAAAAAGATAGTAAACATGTATTTAAAGTTCCAAGCAAACCAACAGGAAATTTATTCACTAATGAACCCAATAAAAATATTTTTGCAGCAAGGGATACAGCCAAAGAAGATACCAAATCATCTAATGCGATTTTCGGCAATGCAAACTTGTTTGCTAAACCAGACACTTCTGCCAAATTTGAAAAGAGTGGAAACATATTTACGAAACCTGTTGCACAAGGAGAAACGAAAACGGATGATCCGAAATCAGTTTTTGGAACTTTTAAAGGTGCTTCATTTTCTGAGAAGCCTGGCCTTTTTGCACAGGCTAACAAAGATGGTGATAGTGCACCTCAATCGCTTTTTGCTGGAAATGGCGAAGTTATGAATGACGCCGTTTCTCCGGGAAGCCTGTTTAAAAGTGTGATAAAATCACAAAATGGCTCCGATACAGTGGGATATTCAATTTTCCAAAGCAAAAACAAAACAGACCATGGATCAGTCGCAGAAAATATATTCAATTCAGTTAGTCCATCCCAGACTGACGATGTTTATAAATTTAATCAACAACATGAAGACACACAAAAAGACATAGAAGAAGAAGAAAAACGAAGAGAAGAGATAAGACAGGAAAATTTAAGAAGAGAACATGAAATACAACAAGAGTTGAAACGTCAGGAAGACCAGAGGCGTATGGAAGAAGCGCGAAGAAGACAAGAGGAATTACAGAGACAAGAAGAAATTAAGAGACTTGAAGAATTGAAAAGACTTGAAGAAAAACGCAAGAAGGAAGAAGAAATGAGACGAGAAGAGTTAAGAAAGAAACTGGAAGAAGAAAAGAGACAAGCTGATATTAAAAGAAAAGCTGAAGAAGATATAAAATTCAAGGAAAGAGTTGATCATGAATCAGCTGAACTCATTGAGGAACTTCTCAGCGAAGTTAACACTGAAACGGTTATTGAACATATAAAAGAAGAAACGAAAGTTTTTAATGAGCTGATGTTATTTGCAGATATAATTAGCAAAGAGATATTGAATGATTTGTGCAATGAAATTTGCGAAACAGAAATGAAAGCAGAAAAATTTTGGACAGAGAAGTTAATGAAAAAGTGGTTTTTAGTTTGGAGATCGCAGTTATTTAGAAATGTGAAAAGAAGAAGGCTTCTAGATGATACACCAATATGGATAACAGAAAAATCACCTGTAGAACAAGCAACCTTTATGAGACGATTTGTGGAAAATTCAGCTTTAAAAAATATGAATGCTATCCACAGGGGATATCGTTTTTCTGGTGAATTGAAACTGCCACCAGTTCCAGAGCCATATAATATAATGGAGATCATAAAATCTCCTTTGCTGAAGCGCATGAAACAGATGAGCCGCCTTTATGATGGATGCGTGTTTTGGAAAATCACTTTAGTATCTCCTGGAGTTTCTAAATGGCTGCACCGAAAAGTTGAAGTTGAGAAATGGCTGTTAGATGTTTTCAGCGATAAACAGAAACACGAAACTTCTGATAGCTTGATTCGTGTTGGTAAACAATCATGGAACAACTTGATGGATTTCGCTATATCTGTTAGTTTAGCAAATAACGAAAATAAAATAAATTACAACGAAGCATTGGAAGGAACAAACGGGTTGTTGTTCTACACTACTGAGAATGAAACAAATTTGACAGAAACTATAGATTCAATATTGAAACAGAAATACCCTTACCAAACAGTGCCTGTGGCGGTCATCATGCCTAGAATGCAGGATGAATCTTTCAAAAATGTTGAAAGTTTTTTTACACATTTGGTAAACAGCAAAACAATATCAAATTTTAAAATATATGTCATAGATCCTAAAACTGTTTGCCAGTCGCTGAATTTATTAACAAAATCTGCAATGAAGTGGTTAGCAAAGAAATATCCAGCAACACCAACATTAGAAATAGACCACCTAAAGTCACTTTGTCAAAGATATCTCGGAAACGAAATATGGTGTAAACTAAAATATGAGAAGGAAACAATTATGAAGGATGTCATCAGAGATTTGTCTAAATTAGTAAGAATTTACAATTTAGCTGTGGACAAAATAACTGCTGCAATCACTAATGAAGACCTATTCAACTACCCTACCTTCCCATTGGAGTTCAAAAAATATTTGAACCAAAGTTTTCCATATCCGAAATCCAGTGAATTCATTCCTAGCAATGTAAAAACTTCTGAAAACGTGTCTGCTATCAAAGATATTATGAATCAACTGCGATTACCAGACCCACAGATAGACTTTCATCCAATGAGTATTGTTAGTATGCAAGACAATATTCGAACATACTGCAACCAAATAGGCTGCTTCAATAATCCTGAAGAAGTTGTCTGCAAAGTCGTTGCGGTACTGCCAAATGAATTTTCTGAAATCTCTATGCCTTGCGATGAATTCCGCAGATTCTTAGAACACTATGATTTGTTGGATATTCTGAATATTATTGTTTATGAAAAAATAAATAGTCTGAGTAACTTTAACAATAGATTTGCGATATATGAAAAAGCAGCTCTGGAAGAATATCGCAATAGTAATTGGTGGTACAAAACCGATATGGTATCTAATGTGAAGCATAAAGCGCTTGATTACTTAGATGATATAGACTTTGTGATAGAAGCCAAAAGAAGGAAGATAGCTCAGGAATCTTTTGATTTTCTAATGTTGGACGATAAAGATTGCACATTAGTCGATGAGAATATACAAGCTAATAATGAGAAGATAAGTAAATATAACAAATGTGAAGAAGCTATGAAACAGCTTGAGGAAAAACTTGAGGAAGAAAGGAAAAAATCTGTTGATCTTGAGAACTTGCTTAGAGCTGCCCTGTCAGATATATAAATAATAATAACAGGGATTGATACATTATTTATGTTTTTAATAGTTACAATAAGTCTGTTGATCAAATCAATTTGTAATAAAATTAATAAAATTGTTGCATGTAATTAATTACTTATTTAGTTTTATTTATTTTGAAATTCCTTAGTATAATAAATCAAGTTTTGTCTTCTCGTGGTTGAACAACCTTGAGGCATTCATCAACAAATTCGGTGAAAATAGGCTCTTGCATGTATTCGTGGATCAATTCATCAGGGTATGGAGACTTATCTAGTTTCTCTAGTATTGCTCTCACATGTGGGTTTTCCAAACACTTCTTTACATCTGCCGATTTTTCTGAAACCAAAGTTTTTATAACATTACCTTAAAAGCTGGTAGCAATAGGAACTTTTTCGCAATCATATTTACATATTTCCTAATATGGCTGACCATGCTTGCAATTTTTAAATTACGATAAATTTCAGTTATTTCATTAGTAACCAAAATACACTTTTTACAAGTCGATTGAATCTTAAAAACCATAGAATACGATAAAAACAAATATTAGGTATTTGCCTATGAAATTGCCGTTTATATAGAGAATTTGAAGGAAACTCAATTTTCAGTACTAACATTTTTGCATTTTTTTTAGGAATGACAAATCCAAATTATGTAATTTCTTTTGTGTATGAATGAGACAACATTAAGATAACAGCAAAATTAATTGAATTTTTGAAAAGTTTCAGCTGTAAAACATTACTAATCTTATCATGGAAACTGATGGCATTTAGGACGAAATGGTTTTGAAACATTTATTTTAGTTATCAAATTGACAATAAAAACAAAATTTAATCTGTTGATGCAAAACCTTGAAATCAACTTTCAAACAAAAGACAAACAACGGAAATAGCTATTGAATTACAGGAATTATGAACTCATAAATCTGTAAGAAAATTTCGGCAATTTCATATGTAAAGCCTATACAGGGAAATAACTGAATTTTTATAAAATGACACTTGCATACATATCGCTGCTTGCATAACCGTGTATCTCAGTTCTGAACATTCTCTACCCCCATCAGAATTCTGAATAAAGTTAAAAATGCTCAATATTTTGCAGTGTTGGAGATTTAGAGTAACTACAATCTACACCGCATAAGCCAAAATATTAAGTGTTTTCTATTTTTTATTCAGATATTAACTGGTAGAGAATGATGATAACTCTGCTCTCTACACTTCCTACATGTCTATATTCATTCAGAAATATTAGGTATATATATATATATATATATATATATATATATAATGTTACGGTTAAAGTGATAAATTATGTTATTATTAATAATTATCGGTGAGTATTAAAAAGTTGCAAATGGTGGATGATTTGGTGAATGTGATAAATTCGGGTAGATTAATTACTTTTACCGGTGCTTATTAATAATTCTCTTACATAACTCACGCCTGTCTCCAGAAGCACAAAAGGCTAGGCAGAGACTACAGATTTCTATCATTCTTATCATAATTCACAACTCATAGTCACTGAACTTGATCCTCGTTCTGCCTGTTCCTCTTTTCCCTTCTATTTTCCCTTCAACAATGACTTATAGACTGATATCTTGTATTTATTTGTCTATGCTTATATATAAAACAAACAAACTCAAAATTATAATTTATAATAAACGGCTACTCACACTATTTAAGAGTCTGATTCCACCTGACTAGTTTCACAGTTTGTTTGGAGGCAAATAGGATTACGAGACGGTTCCTTGCATAAAAACTACTTTTTTACAATTTCAAATGACTACCATTCAAGTTGAATCCACAAAGTACAAAAATGTGCAACAAAAATTTTATAACAAACAAATCAAATTAACTTACTGAATAAACTGAAAGGTTTAATTTTTTATTAAATCAACCTGATAAAAACCATGACAGACCAGACATCAGACCAGACAAACTGTTTGTAATAGTGTAGCTCTCAAAATAAACGTATTTTCTTTGTTTCTTTCTTTCTTTCTAATAGCAGCAATTTGATAATAGCAGTTCGTCACACAAAAGCCAATGATAAAGTAAAATTTGTATTCTATATATTCTGTATTAAAAACCAACTTATCTTTGAAACTCACTTTTAAACCAAAATATTCACAGTTTAAATTATTTTTTATATTTAAATTAAATAATGCTGTCTAAACCATAATGGCATTAACCATTAACATTGATAAAAATATACATACAACTTAGCTTGCATGGAACTGGCGGATCGAAAAAATATTTCGCAGCCGTCGCAAACCGTGTTCGATTTTTTTTCAAGTAGATGTTCTATAGTAAGTACATAAAATGTATATATATATTTAAAGCTGATTAAATATACTTTAAGAAAGAATTTTTTTTTATTAAAAAAACTTGTTATTTTTAAGGATACGGAATTTTGAATAAAAAAAATAGCAGACCAACTAACATACTTTCGACAATATCTTATGATTTTTGTATGAAACTGTACACAAAATGTTTTAAAAATGAATTCCTCGTTTCATGTTTAGCCGAAAATGATACCACACTCGAGATAGTAGGTAAATTGAAGACGATATGAATTTTTGTCTGAAGCGCGGCGACGTAAGACTTTGAGTGCATATCCCCCCCACCCACAATGGGGGGGTGGACGGCTACCGGGCTAAATCTGCTAAGACTGACCCAATATACATATCTGCTAAGTGAATTCATCCGATACCAAACGGCGACCCCCAAGGCAAGACATGTTAAGGCATCAAAGCCTTCTTTGTAATCTATGCCTACCATAGATACATTTTTATATATTGTCAACATGTCTAGTGTGTCAATGGAATAACCTAATTAAAGATGTAACTATATTGCACATTCCAATCCTTATTCATCGTAAAGTATCCACCACTTTAACATGGTAGCAGAGCGTAAAATAATTGAATAAGGCAAGAAGTTTTGTTCCGGGAAAGAATTTTTCTTAAAATTTGTGTTACGCAAAGAAGAAAATTCATACAGTGAAATCTGTACCAGCTATCTACCGCTATGGATAGGGCGATTGTAGAAGCATCAAGGGTGCAGATAGGACACCTAGATTCAAAAAACTTCAAGTCATGGAAGTACAGAATAATGGTTGTTATAAAAGCCATCCCTGGAGCCTTAGATATTATAGAAGGCAGGCGATGCAGGCCAAAACAACCAGCTGTAACGGCAGAAGTGGCCGTAAAAGATAGTTACAAAAAAGAATTGCAAGAATTCATGAATATTGACAGTGCAGTCTTAGTTCTCATCACGACAAATATGACAGATGAAATTTTAAATCATGTCATGCGTCTAACAAGTTCACAAGAGGTATGGGAAGAACTAAATAGACTTTATGGAGAAAGTAGTGAAGATAAAAGCTATGATCTATGTCTAAAATTCTTCAGTTATAAGAAAGAACCAGAGCATTGTATGGCGACTCATATTTCTGCGTTAAAGAATATCTGGCACGAATTAAACGACCAGTTAGATTCAAAATTACCAGACATGCTACTGATCTGCAAGATTTTGGACACTTTACCGGGAGAATTCTTCGCTTTTAAATCAAGCTGGCTACTTATGACTAAGAAAGACAGAACTGTAGAAAATCTGACTACCCAGCTATGTGCCCACGAAAAATCCTTGAAGAATATAACAGAAAACGAGAGCACCACTGAGGCATTATTTGTGAAGAATGCAAAAGGAAAAAAGCAAGAAAAACAATTCAAATGCAAATATTGCGGACTAAGCGGACATCGAGTAAAACAATGTAAAAAATGGATTTCTGATGGAAGGCCACCCAAAGAGGCGACCTCAGTCAATGTATCCCTACAAGTCTTGGCCCTTAACAATATCGGAGTCGCAGATAAAGATTGCTGGTTCGTGGACAATGGTGCAACAAGCCATATAACGAACAGAGGTGATTTTTTTGTAAGTTTTGAATACTTTAAAGGCCAACACACAGTAATAACAGCAAATGGTCAAACCATAGAAGCATTAGGAATGGGAAATATCCGAGCTGAGGCTGATATCTGTGGAAAACAAGAGCAAATTTTACTCAAAGATGTTTGGTACGTCCCAAATATAAAGATGAATCTGTTTTCTGTGCTTGCTGCACATGACCACACGTACAACAGTGTTTTCGAGTCGACAACAAACAAGTGTACGTTGAAAGTAGATGGAATCATTAAGTTAACTGGAACTAGGCAGAGAAATGGTGGACTTTATAAAGTGGAACTCACTTGCCTGTCGCCGAAATCAGAAGTTAACCTGGCAATGACTAATCCACTACAAGTTTATCATGAGAGGCTCGCTCATCAAAATAAGAGACACGTGAAACAGCTCATACAAAAAGAGTTCGGAATAAAAGTGGAGGACAGTCAAACAGATCTATGTGAAGGCTGTGTATATGGAAAGGCTCATAGACAAAAGTTCGGTACAAGGATTAGATCAACTCAACCTGGAGAGCTAATTCATACTGACATATGCGGACCTTTTGCATATTCGATCAAGAAGTTTCGATATTTCTTAATCTTCAAAGATGATTTCACTCGTTATCGACACATATATTTTCTGAAACAGAAATCTGAAGCACCGACAAAGCTCAAGCAAATGCTAGCTGAAGTCAAAGTTGCTGGACATACTGTGAAAGAAATCCTGAGTGATAATGGAGGAGAATTTGACAATGAACAATTTCGAAAAATCTTGTGCGAGCATGGCATAAAACAGAGACTAACGATGCCTCACACTCACGAACAGGCTGGCTGCGTTGAAAGAGAGAATCGGACGGTAGTAGAAGCAGCACGAGCAATGATGCATGCTCATGAGGAGATACCTCAAGGTCTTTGGGCAGAACTCATAAACACTGCGGCGTACATCCTAAATCGTACTGGCCCGACTAGTGTAGAAGGGAAATCACCCTATGAGTTATGGCACGGAAAGAAACCTGGTATCAAGCACCTGAGAATCATTGGTTGCAAATGCTACGCCCACATTCCTAAGTCAAACCGCAAAAAGCTAGACAAGAAAGCACAAAAAGGAATCTTGATTGGCTATGATGGAGATGAAGGCTACAGGATTTGGGATAAAGTCAATCACAACTTGATAAGATCCAGAGATGTGACATTCGAAGAGACACCGTTACTAGGACACACTGTCAAAGATGACATCCCTCAAAATTCTGAACCATCAACCTCAACCAACAAAATGCTTCGATATGAGCTACCAGATCTCCAACAAGAGACATCGCAAGAAATGACGGTACAGCGGGATGATGCTCAAGGCATACGAATATCTTCAAATAAACCAATGATATCGACATCACACTATGATAGAGTCAATGAGCAGGAAGCTCATATAGAACAAGATGTCCAAGTACGAAATGAGATCGACAATGATTCGGAACAGCATGATACTGTGGAATCTGAAAATGAGGATAACTGTGACCTCTTAGAAAATGAAATTGAACGTGAAGGTCAAATTACTCTTAGAGACCGGAATAACCTCAGACCTCCAAGTCGATACAGAGATGACGTTTGTAATATGACATTGAATCAACCTGCTGATGAACCAAAAACTTTCAAAGAAGCTATGTCAAGAGTAGATCGGAACAAATGGCAAGAAGCCATTAACAACGAAATAAATTCCTTGAAAGAGAACGAAACGTGGGAATTAGTTGAATTACCGAAGCTATTCCTTGCAAATGGATTTTCAAGATTAAGACTAACCCTGATGGTACTTTAGAAAAGTATAAGGCCAGATTAGTTATAAAAGGTTATTCTCAAAAGGAAGGTTTGGATTTTTTCGAGACTTTCAGTCCTGTGGCAAAAAGCAGCACTATAAGAACGGTGCTAAGTGTTGCTGCGAAGGAAAATATGTCTCTGGCCCAATTCGATGTATCAACTGCTTTCTTATACGGAAAGTTAGATGAGGAAATTTTTATGAAGCCTCCAGAAGGCTACGCAACTAATTCCAAACTTGTGTTCAAGCTAAAAAAGAGTCTCTATGGACTAAAGCAGGCACCACGTTGCTGGAACCGATGTATAACAGATTACATCATTGAGGTTGGTTTTAAACAGAGTAAAGCGGATCCTTGCCTGTTTATACGAAAGAAAGGCAAAAGCAAAATAATTTTAGCCCTTTACGTAGATGATGGACTCTTTGCTTCAACAAGTGATGAGGAAGCAAAAATTTTTATAGAGGAGCTAAAGAAGCGTTTCAAAATAACTGTTAAAACAGCGAGCTATTTTCTGGGAATGGAAATAAAAAAAGAAGCAGACGGCTCTATTCTACTTCATCAGGCAGCGTATACTAAACGCGTTTTAGAAAGATTCGGTATGGATAATTGTAAAGCTGTTGCAACACCAATTTTAAAATCGAATTCCAATAAAGAAAAGGAAGAGACTTCTGCACCTTTCCCTTATCGTCAAGTAGTCGGAGCATTAGCTTACCTCATGACAGGGACAAGACCAGATATAGCCTATGCTATAAGTATCGTATCACGCAATCTAGATAATCCAACTAAGGAGGATATCCAAACTGCCAAGCGAATCTTGCGCTATTTGAAAGGCACAATGGATAAAGGTATCACTTATCGAAATGACAAGGCTTTTGGCTTAGAATGTTACAGTGATGCTGATCATGGTGGTGATCATAGTACGGGACGCTCCACTACTGGAATGTTATGTTTGTTTGCTGGAGGACCAATTTCATGGCAGAGCAAACGACAATCAACTGTTGCGATTTCATCTACAGAAGCAGAAATTGTAGCTGCGAGTGAAACTGCACGCGAGATCATATGGCTGAAGAGTATCTTGAAAGACATTACGGATGAGGAATGTCCAACTACCCTTTGCATCGATAATGAGTCTGCAATTAGGCTAGCCAAGAACCCACCATATGAATTTCATCAACGAACGAAACATATTCGAATAAGATCGTTCTTTGTGAGAGAATGTGTCACAGATGGTGTCATCACTGTGCGCAAAGTGCCAGCAACCAGGCAACTTGCTGACATGTTAACAAAGCCTCTTTATGGACCGAGAATTATTGAACTCTGCGAAATGGCAGGCATTCGAAACGGAGCCGGATGTTAAGGCATCAAAGCCTTCTTTGTAATCTATGCCTACCATAGATACATTTTTATATATTGTCAACATGTCTAGTGTGTCAATGGAATAACCTAATTAAAGATGTAACTATATTGCACATTCCAATCCTTATTCATCGTAAAGTATCCACCACTTTAACAAGACAAACCTAGCTATATAAAAGCTTTGTAAATCACAGACTAAATCTACACATTAAATCACCAATGTGAATCACATTACCAAATCGTCCAAACAATGACATAGTTATTAAAAAAATATATGAATATCCACCCTGCACCCCTCTGCCCTGCCCTGCCCTGTTGGCTCGTAACGGTAATTTGATTCAAAATTAATTACTTTTACCACAAGTACACGAAAACTATTAATACGAGTAACAATCTGTGAATGTGATAAATTTATTACTTTCACCATTTGAGTTGGTTTGTATTAATAACTACAGAGAATTATTAATAATTTCGAATTAATTACTCTCACCGTAACATATTATAAATAAATATATGCCTAACTCTGCCCATTCGTTAGTCTTGCTTAGAAGGAGGGCAAGAAACTTAGCAAGATCATGTCTTTTATTTTATTTATGATTTTTCTTTTATATAATTTTTGTTGCATTGCAAATGCTTATCTATATACTATACAAAATACTTATACGTTGTAGTAGAAATTTAAGTCAACAGGAAAAATTATCTTAGTCTACCTGTCTCATATACACTGAGTTGTTCAAAACGAATTTTATAATTCAAGTAGAGATTAAACTAATTTCCTTTTGCAGTTAGTTTGTCTATTAATTATCTTTAAGCCTTTAGTTAGAGGAATCATAAATTGGGATAACTGTAATAAAAAGATTGATAAAAAGCTTACCTAATAAATTTAGTTTATCTAGAGGCACTGTGTCTTCTGTAGGGTATTCATGATCAATTTCTGTCACTGCTTCATCACCATCAGTGGAAGTTATTGGTGGCGCTACACAAGGGCTTTCTTTGTGCTTTTTACAGCAGGCTACTGAGCAACTGAAACATAGAAAATGTTAGTAATGTGTTGAACAAAATGCAAAGTATGGGCTGTTTTCTTTTTTTCGAAAAAAAAAAATGTTTTTTTTTATGATATTTTGGGGGCATCAAAAAACATCTAGCGTATGACAGACATGATGAAATTGATTCAGTACCGGCGGCGGGGTGGGCAGGGGCACCCAAGGAGGTAAGTACTGCACTAAGAAGTTATTTACACCAAAATGATAATTAGAATAATGGGAACTAAGCTGAGAACAGCCTTTTCTTGGGCTGTTGACACATTTATAAGTTAAGTTACTGTTAAAATTGAATAAACTTTTTGTTTTTTTTTGATTTTGGATAGATTTTATTTGGTGTTAAGGCGTTGCAATAGGAGAAAGTGCTGCCAAGGCAGAAAAATAAAAATTTTCTTGAATAATTATTGCAAAGCTGCTCATGTAAATGTCTAGAAATGGCAATGAACAAGTTTTACATAGCATGCTACTGCACTGTAGGCGTGCACCCAAGGACAACCCCCGGTCAGTGTCGGACTATTGTAAGGAATGGAAACAAAGATCTATTGGGTTGGTGCCTGCCCGACCTATGTTAATAACACGGAATAATGGGCAGGTGGAGCCAACTCAGTTGCATGGAGAGACAAGGGGGCAATATTTGCTGAGCAGCTAAAGGGTGGAGAGGTGCCACTGGACTTTTAACAACAATCACTTTCTTCCTGAGAGTCCACTATCACATGCTCGCCACTTACTCATCCACCTTTCAAGCATATAGCTCTTGCTACTCCATTCTGATCGGCGTCCCACTGCAAGCCAGAGGTGAGGGATCTGTCCCTCATTATTGTTCTCTCCGGTCGGCCAATAAAGGCAAGTCAAAGATGAGGAACAGGACATTCCCTCAGGAACAGCTCGCCTAAAGCTGCCCTGTGTTATGCCATTGCAATTTAAAATATTTCAAAGTTAAAAGTTGAAATTAATGTTATTTTCAAGTAGGTATCATGCCCCTTATCGACACCCTAACATAGTTTTTTTTTCGTTAGTTTATTCAAATGTACTGTAATTCTTAATAGTACTTACAAGGGCTCTCGGCAAGTAGGGCATTTGTATTTAGCTGATGATCCACACTCAATGCAGTTCGTGTCCATTGCAGTCATTTGTATGTACTTTTATTTCACGCAGTCTTGTAAGTTAACAATTTTTGCTGGTTGATGTTATTGTAACTGCTTTCAGTATTTTTTTGCCTTTACAATTATCTCAGAGAAAGAACCTATAGGTAGCTGAGCAATTTATTATTAATATAATATTAGATCATATTTTCAATTTTTCAAATGTGCGTTTGTTTTGATTTTTTTTTTTTCCTCAATTTGTCCCATTTTTGGACAGGCAAAGGTATCTAAGTTGTTTTGATTTTTTTAAAGTTTACGCTTTTTTTTCATTCACCCACTATGTGGGAAGGCAAAGGGAACTTAGCCCGTACAGCCATGTCTGAGGTTATAATAGTATTAATCTGTTTATAACTTTGAGCTGTTGGTTAAATGGTCTAAGGCTTGTAGCATAGACTTAAGATATGATATGATATCTGTGGTTTATAGTCACATTTTTAAAATATTCTCTACTTTTGAGGATCATCCGAAAAGTCTGTCATGTCATAGTCACCATCTCTTGTCATTTTTGCTATAATGATAGCCTCATAAAGTGTTCCGTGCTTATAACAAAGATTTCAAAAGTTTAGATGAGCCCTGGCACCTAAAATCTATTGCATTGTTTTTGAATGTGTGCGTTAACATAATGCCGACACGCGCACACTTATGAGTGCGCAATCTGTCTACCTACGGTCAAAAAGCTGATTAGGCTACTAAAGTTGTTTAAATGATTAACTTTAAGTGCACTTAAGGCGTCCGACTATCACTGTGTTCAGATGAGCACTGATTTCAAAATTTCCAAACGTGTGAGCTTCACCCATTTAAAGGTGGAAACATTTTGGTGCTGTCATAGTACGGTAAGGGCTTCTCTTTACTTTTGAACTCTTTGGCTCATAACGGGAAAGCAACTGGGTTAGAAAAAATACACGAAAAGGCACAGCCTGCACTTTTGTTCCATTAAATAACGCACCGCACTGGTTATCGCGATTTTATTACACAATATTCTATCACTATTGTTGATCAAAACACCCAAAATGCATTTCTTTTTTAACAGTAAATTTTTTTTAAATCTGCACCGTTACCACTTCGTGCCTTTTTTCCAACACCTTTTTTTAATTTTTTTCGCTTAGAATCAAAGATCAAATCTATTAATTATTAGGTACCTACATAACTTAATAGAATGGGAGTAGATAATAGTTATTTGTGCAACAAAATAGCAAAGATTTTTTTGTTGCGAGTGCTGAGTTAAGTGTTCTGTGGCTGAGTTTGAATCTCGAGCAAGCGAAGGATTCTACAATTGAATCACGAGCGAAGCGAGTGATTCTAATTTGGAATCCTGAGCGTGGTAAGACTGGTAAGGGATTCAAAGGCACAAGAAACAGAATAAATTTGCTCTCGTGTAGCACCAACATAATGTATACAAATTCTTTCACAGTGTCAGCAATCCGCCTGTGGAACAGTCTTCCTCTGGACATCCGACAATCTCCCACCATCTCTACCTTTAAAACCAGAGTCTATCAACACTATCTACGGCTACAGAATCAGTCACCACACCTGTAATTTTCACTTTGTCCCCTGAGTCATCCTTCTCGTAACTACCGATATATGTTGTATATTTATTTATGTACAGTACACTAATATGTATGTTATATGTATGTATATTTTTGTATTTATATATGTTTTTGTAGATATTATATTATATGTTATATTATTATGCAGATATTATAAAAGTTAATATTAATTAATTAATTAACTTATTTGACACTCCCTTGTAATCTCCACATCACCAAAGGTTAACTGGTAGAGAATGCTAATTAGCATTAAGTTCGCCTTTGTGCATTGTAAACTTATTTTGTGCAATATAGAATTTACATACATACATACAACTTTTCACCTCACAAGCGAGAAGACACAGATGTAAAGACACCATCTTTTCGAACTCTGTGTTTCGAACGAACTTATAAGAATTCAATAAGGATTGTTAATTGAATAACAAAAGCCGCGAAAAATCGGAAAATCTTTGATAAACCGATCGAAAACGCAAAACGTAACCATCACGCGGGTGTTTTACTCTATCTATCCGTTTCCGGTAGAAGTTCATTTGTTTATACCACTGATGAAGACTAGCAATACAATAGATGGACATGTTTTGCAATAAAAATGACGGTTCTTTTTTCTGCCGATTAAAAGCGAACGTACCGCGTACTAAAATTGACACTTGATATAGTAGATAACGTCATTTTCTCATCTTTATCATTAGTCCCGAGCATAGAGTATATTGAATTGGTCCCGAGTACGCTCACGTGGGTCACTGCAGCGAACAGCACCAAAATGTCGATCATTAAATTCCATCATTATCTGGTCGTCGATAGCCAGCCAACAACAACTGATCTCTATAGTATACAAGTAGCCATACTTGTATACTAGAGAGATCAGTTGTTTATTCGGAGTATAGTCTACTATGGTACGGATTCCATACACATTGGGAGGCCATACACAAGATTTTGAGAAGTCTACCTTGTCTACGCTCCCAAAGTGTATGGAATCAATATAGAGTGAAAGAGATAGCAGCCATGCTGCTGTTTGCGGTCTCTCTTTCTCTTGAGCAAAGGATGGAGTTGAAGCGTTCTTAATTTAAAACAACACTTTTCTTTACTGCTTAAAACCAGTGAGCAAGATTCGATTCGATCGAAGGCGCGCTTTTTGCGCTAGTGAGGTGAAGAAGAATTTGTTAACCAATTTATCCATAAAGAAAATGTAAATATTGAATAAATTCTGTTTATTTCTTTGTATGGGATTTTTTGTTTTTTCATTCATTATCATCATTGCTTCTTTGCTTTTTTTCTGGCTAACCTTACAGGCCCAGCGGGGCTATTATGTATCTCTAGTTGCCTTCTGAACTGGGTGTCTATCATCAAAAACATAGATATACTATCGAATTCCGATTGTCTAAGGGTATGTTAGCAGTTGAAGTGACGACACAGTTCGTAAATAGTTCAATACCCACTAAAAGCAATTTTGAAAGTTTAGTTTTTATCTATGTTTTTGACGATAGGCACCCTGTGCAGTTGGCAACTTAAGATACAGAATAGGGGGGCAGCCCCCCTATTGCTAACATGCCCTTAGACAATCGGAATTCGATAGTATATCTATGTTTTTGATGATAGGCACCCAGTCTAGAAAGCAACTAGAGATACACAATAGGCCGGCAGGGCGCCAAATCTTAAAATACGCCACTGATGCGTAACGAAAGTCAGCGAAAGACGACAATTTAACATTTTGTACTTTATTTTATTCAACTTCATATCTAAATTTCAATTATTCTTAAATTACTATTTAAAATACAAGTACAATTGAACACGTTGATTTTAAACAATCAACTTTTTTATGTATACTTAATTAACTACTTACAATGCACTCACTTATACCAGGTGAAATTTATTTACCTATGTAACCAAATTCATACTGAAGACTTGGTAAGTGCTCAGTATCAAGGTTCGATGACCCTTTGTGTGAAGTTCGTAAATTTTTTGTGTTCTCTACAACTAAAACCTAAGCTCAGATCCGGGTCAATAACGATGGGTGGTCAAATTTTATTTTACGAAATTAGCAAAAAGTGTTATTGATCCGTGATACTGATCACTTACCAAGCCTTCGGTATGAATATGGCTGCATAAATAAACGTTACCTAATACATGCTGTTAAAATGAAGTTGCGGAAGCCGGAAACAGGCGATAGTAAGAACTCGTCCATAAGAACAACCTTTCGTGAAAAAAATTGATAAATCGAGAAAAATAAACAGTTGTTTCAATTATTTTGGTCTATGTAATTTTCTATATATTTTTTTCGCGATTTGGGTGTTGGCTTCCGCAACTTCATCTTAACACCCAGTATATTATACATATTTTAAGCGTAAATGCACATTCGAATACATATTGTAGGTAAGTCTTCTTACTGCTCTTACTTAGGTCATATTTTACTGCTCTTAAGTGCTATCTTAGAGCTCTTAGGTCATATCTTTGATATTTGATTCATCCTGATTTCGATTCGAAGTTAAACGTCTCATTTTTCTTGTTTATAAACATTAGCTGACAATTTTAAAGAATAACAATATACCTATATAAGTATCATTATTTATGTACAAATAAGTTTAAAGGCACTTCCAAAGTCATGCATATGTAAGTCATAATGTGATGACAGTCTTAAAAGAAGGGCAAAATTACTTCAAAGATAATGCCATTTATTTTATTTACAGAAAAATTAAATTGGCGATCCATGATTAACTTTTTGACGGTTTTTATTATCTTGCCTATCTCAATTTTTCATGAAACCATTAGAATTTCAAGTATTCCAACTCAGGTGTATGTATGCACACCCCAAATACTCAGTTGAACCTAGCTAGCTACCTATATAGGCTGTCTATGTCTTCAGTTTGACGCAATAAAGTAACTGTTCAGAAAGTTATATTAGGTCTTTACGTATGAAATTGCCATTTTCTATAGAGAATTTGAAGGAAACTCAGTTTTCAGTACTAACATTTTTGTTTTTTTTTTAGGAATAACAAATCCAAATGATGTAATTTCTTATGTGTATGAATGAGACAACATTAGGCTAACAGCAACATTCATTTAATTTTTGAAAAGTGTCAGCTGTAAAAAAATATTACGAATCTTATCATGGAAATGGATGGCATTTAGGGCGAATTGTTTTTAAAGATTTAATTTTATAATCAAACTGAAAATAAAAACAAAATTTAATATGTAGATGCAAAATCTTGAAGTCAACTTTCAAACAAAAAACAAATAATGGAAATAGGAACTATGAACTCATGAATCTGTAAGAAAATTTTGGCAATTTCATAGGTAAAATACCTATTATTTACAGGGAGAATATTGTAGTTTAGAATATTACGGGATTTTGATTTAGGTCAAAACTTCTGTCACAGGGATGCTAATATTATCAAAAAAAATATTCCAAGAAATAAAACAAGATATGCCTTGTTTCATATGCCCTAAAATTTTGTTGAAGTATAGTCACGCTGGCGCAAAGTGCTGTAACTACCGGACGGCTGGCCGCCGGACGCACGAGTCATATAAATTCACATCGTCAGTATAGTTATCTCATTGTACCATTAGACTGGGTTAACGATGCACCATGATTTATAAATAACTTACAATATGGTGCTTTACACAGAGTCAGGTGGTCAGCACTTACAAAGTCGCGGGCAAAAGCTAGTAAATTTAAAAAGTGTCACAGATAATTCGCATTATTGAGTCTTTTTTAAATTTACAAACCAATATTCCAATAGCCGTTCATAATTTAAGGTGATATATCATCCGTGCAAAAGTCCCCGTTACTCCAGGCGGAAAGACCCGCAGTGAAAATTTACAAAAAGTCGGTTTTAAATTAATACAACATTCACTAAAATAGCTACGAAAATTTCCATAACCAGTAATTTAGGTATTGTTAAAACCCATATAAATAAATATTTTAAAGTCTGTATGATATCCCAATTTGTCAGAATATCAAAAAAGTATAAATTTAGACTTCATTTCAATTATTGTTTCTGCCGAGTAAAATTCCTCAAATCGCGTTTCTGATAGTCCAAAAACTAGAAAGAGGTCCCAAAATTGTTATACTAATTTATTTAACTTGGGACTTCTTTTGAACAGCAGATAAATAACTTTAAAAAGTGTCGATTTTGACGATATATCCCCTTAACAATTTCGTCAGGTTCCAACACTGACAGCAGGATAACGTATACAATTTTCTACGCGTGCGACAGAGATGGCATTAGAACCAGTGTCGTGACCCCTAATTTATGAACGCAGCAGCCCTGAGGTGCCTTAAAAAGTCTACTGTCATGTTTATGCGTCATCAGGGTCTTTTGGCGCGTGGATGACAGTGACAGGGGGGCGCAGCTATGAAACAAGGAGCTTGGTAGCGGCGTTAGTTCCGATTTTGGTCACAACCAATCCACGCGCCATAAGATCCTTGTAGCACTGTAGTCTGATGAGATGATGATAATCCCCTATTGCGTCGAACTGAAAACTGTATTTCCATGGACGGATGGTTACAACTCCTCGTGGTGAGTCGCTATGCTGTTACAACTGTACGGAGTGAGGTTGTCGGGCATGGTGGCTCCATCATCAGCAGCCGCCAGTTGGTGGTATCGAAGCCGCACGAGGTGGGCAGCGGTTTTGGGCTCTCTCGATCGAGTGAAGATGCCTTTTTTGTTACCTCCTACTCGAGTTGTTGCTGTGGATGAAGGATGTTGATATTATAATCGTTTTCAAGCTAACTGTTGATTGTACACTCACCAACACGTTACGCTATACCGTGGCAGTTGTTACTACGTCTTCGTAAAGGGTGATTTTTCGTACACAATGGTGTGCTGACAGCGTGTGGCCGTGATGTTTTTTAGGTTAGGGCTCTTACATTGTAAACATGTATTGTAAACGCACAACAGAAAATACTGAAAATGCTACTACAGTGTTCTATCAAAAGTACTAACTGCACATCAAAAATACTGACTTGCAACTAAAGTACTAACTGTGCTAATAATAGAAACTTCGAATACAGTAGATATACACAATACATAGGTAATAAGGTTTTGTTGAATAGCTGTTGAGCAAATTTTGAATTTAAGTGTTCTGTCTAGATTAATAAGAAAAAGGCGGGTTTTTCACAATCCGGCTGCTAAACGGCTCTTAACAAAGGTTAACCTTCTAACCTACCGACTCTCTTCTGCTCTGAAGGATTTCTGATGGTAAATTTAGTGTGCAAAATAGAATTTTTGATCTTTAAATAAAAATATCCCTTACGATAACTAGCGAAGTTTTCTATGCCCATTAATCCCATTATAACACCTATGTACAAGTACGTAATAGTACGTACGTATCCAGATTCATTTAAGCAAAATTAGGAAAGAAATCGCTGTACTTATTATACCATATTACTTTTTATAGATAATTGGGTTTTGTATTATATAGGTGTAAATATACTGCTATCTTAAAAAGATACAACGTACTTTTAAGGACTTGGCACACCATACACTGTACTCCGCTTCATTAAGAGCGTTTTCGCAGCCGGATTGTGAAATGTCCACCTTTTTCTAATTAATCGAAACAGAACACTTAAATTTAAAATTCACTCAATAGTTAACCTCATTACCCATGTATTGTGTATACTGCATTCGCAAAGTTCCCATTGGTTTCAGTATATTACTCGTAGAATTAAAAAAAAAAAAGTTTCAAATTTTTTTAAATTCTAATTTATGGAAACCAATGGAAAATTTGCGATAGCAACATACACAATACATAGGTAATAAGTTTTAGTTGGATAACTATTGAGTGAATTTTCAATTTAAGTGTTCTGTTTCGATTAATTAGAAAAAGGCGGGTATTTCACAATCCGGCTGCAACACCACTCTTAATGTTTCGCTAATATTTTTGTCCTACTAATGCTGCCGAATTTTCTTGTTTCGTATACGTTACGCGCCAACTTACGCTAGATTTTGGGGGGGGGGGGGGGATAGATCCCAACTATCCCCCTCCTTGGATACGTGCTTGCCTATGTATATGTGGTAGATCTGTATTTCTGCTACGGACTGATGCGGGGACTGATGGATAAAGGGATGAAGTTAAGAGGGAATGGGGATTAAGAGGTCTGTCAACCAAAAAATTACTTTGTGCAGTCTTGAAGTCGGCAAAGTTCCAGATGAACTCTCCTATCCAAAATCCAGTCTTTCTTAAGACGTCGAACGCCTTGAAGTGCTCCGCAAAGTATGCCACTTGGTATTCTTCCGACCACACGTATTCAGGCATCTGAAAAAGTAGATATAAGTACATTTTATTGGTACTACCCGCAAAACAACTTCTTCAGCCCTCTTTTCTCCGACATTTTTGATTATCATAACGTTACACATTTAAAAGTATAATAATATTGAAATATATGATATAAGTAAGATGACTTCGATTGATTGATACTGGTATCGATTCGGCATAACACTAAACTTCTTAATTTATTTGACAGGACTAACCTTATTTTAAGCGTCCATTATTTTAAGCGTAAGTCGTGTTACTCCGAATCGACACCAAGGAATGTTTTAGCCGCAATGATCTTTGTCTGGTCCTTAGTTGTAATCTACTTACAAGGTGAAGTCCGGGAATAGTGTCGGCCCCATACTCCGACATGAGAACAGGCTTGTTGTATCTATTGTGCCAGGCTTTGGCTTCACCGATGACGTTGGGCACGATCTTATCCAGCTGACCTGGCCAGTTGTACCACCCGTTGTAGCGGTTGAACATTATAATATCCAGATGCTTCGCCTGGATGGGAGAAAAAAAGGTACAATTGAGACCGTCTGAACCAGAGAAGCTTTTCCAGAGACAAATAATGTATTAAATTGATTGTGTCTGGAAAAAATAGGCTACTCTGCTCATGTGTGGGCCCTCAGCTCATTGTTTGGGAGGATGATCAAGTTTGAGGATTGTATAATATATATAATTGTCAAATAAGTAAATTTTACTTGATTAAATTTAATTTTAAAGTGGTAAAAAAGAAATCACTGCTCATTTTTCCATACAAAATCAATAATTTAGGGTCTTGATTTGAGTCATGCATGAGTAAAGTGACTATTTTTATTTTTGCTCAAAACGGGACATAATTTCGGCTACAGAATCAGTGGCACAATGAAAAAACATACTTTTTGCACTTTGAAATCAAAACCACTTTTGCAAACCAATTATTTTCTTTCGGTACTTAAACTAAATAATTCACAATTTTATCTGAACTTTCATCGAGCTGTTACTGGAGATTTAAAATTTTTACTTGTTACCCTTCGTATGGTATAAAATAGCGCACTAATAGGAATATCTTTGGTGCCGATAACCCTACTCACTGCTTTATCACGATCAATATTTTGCGCCATAGCGAGGCTCACTGGTCTAGAAAGATCCATAGATTTGACGTGCTTGACCACCTCCCTGGAATACAAACAAAAACCTCTATATAACATTTAAAAGGCAACGTCTGTTTGTACAAGTATGTCACTTATATAGGGTGTAATCGTTAAGTCTGACCAGGCAATTATGCCGTAACTATTACAGATATCAAAAAATTTTAAACTGATATCGAAAGTACGTTACATAATCAGTAAACTGACATCAATAACTTTTTGAAAATCAAACGAGAAGTATCTATCCAAAATGTTGACATTAAACATTCCCATACATTTAGTATGAGATTGGTAGAAAGGTTTTTAGTTTCCTTATTTTAAAAGGTTATTTAAGCTTAGTACTGATATTAAAGGAAACTGTTTATTAACCTGACAAAGTAATACAACTATGTTTTAATTGAATAATATTTATTTCTTGGTTAGTACAAAATTTTGTATTCAAAGCAGATGTTCGAAGTGACGTCCTTGTTGTGCGATACAATGTATGGGAATGTTTAATGTAATTTTTTTTTATATTTGTAATAGTTACGGAATAATC
Organism: Ypsolopha sequella; assembly: GCA_934047225.1. Lineage (NCBI taxonomy): Eukaryota > Metazoa > Arthropoda > Insecta > Lepidoptera > Ypsolophidae > Ypsolopha > Ypsolopha sequella. Next base: position 21,562,782 of record OW203996.1, read on the forward strand.
GCCTGGTCACACTTAACGATTACACTCTGGGTATGTATATTTATCTACTACCATACTGCAATATGGTAATTACAACATCAAAAGCGGTTTTACAAGTACCTACGTTGTTTGGCCGCTGCTATAATATTACATTATAACACCGCAATTCTGCGCTGTGATAGGCCAAGTTTTTTATAACATCGCTAGAGAACCATTCGCAAACATCAACGGTTTGTCTTAATTTCTTAAGCCACACCCTCTGTACTCTCTCGCTTCTGATTGGTCTCAGAATCACAGTATTGCTAGATCCTAGAGGCCCGGGTTCAGTATTTTAGTTGCCAAAACCCGTATAAAATCCGTATTGTTGCCATACAGTAGAGTTTAGTGTCTAAAAGGATGTGAGTGAATGAAATTATGGAAGATTGAATTTATTCAAAGAATTCAGTTGAATTATTTATTGCTTTTTACATACAAAATCAATAATTCAGAGGGCGTCCTTCCTCTCTAGGCTCGTGCATCCCTAAGTACAGCAATAGACTTCCATAGGTTCATTCAAAATACGAGTAATAAAGATATTCACCCAAAGTAAGTATCAGAAGCCACCTGGAAGGTCCTGGGTTCGTTGGAAATGGACCACATGATGACACTCGGGTGGTTCTTGTCTCTTCGAATCAGCTCTGTCAGAGATTGTTTGTGCTTCTCCAATAACATGTCTGTGAAGATGCTGTGGAGTAAAAAGGCACAGTGTGTCGTTAAAAGTATCGGCAAGTATTAGTTACTTATAATATAAGCCATCCATTAATCCATCCATCAGCCCGTGTTCGTCCACTGCTGGACATAGGCCTCCCCAATATTACGCCACTCTTGGCGGTCGTCAGTCATCCTCATCCAGCCGCCACCCGCAACGTCCTTCAGATCGTCAGTCTAGCCGGCACGAGGGCGGCCTACGCTGCGCTTTGCTGTACGTGATCTCCATTCCAATGCCTTACGGCCGCAACGGTTATCACGTCGGCGACAGATGGCCAGTCCACTGCCACTTCAACTTACTGATTCGGCAGGTTATGTCGGTCACCTTCGATCTCGATATCTTCGTTTCTGATTTTATCCATTAGAGATATCCCAAGCATAGCCCGCTCCATAGCTCGTTGAGGGACCTTAAATCGGCGGATCAAGCCTTTGGTAAGAGACCACGTCTCAGAGCCGTACGTCATCACATCACTCATCGTCATAATATAAGCACAAAATAGATACTACCAGAAGACCGACTCAACGACGACGGAGCTAAAACAGATGCACACATGCATACACGCGAACGTATGATGATCTCGGCAGAATTTCGTATTGGCATTCGACCGACTTCATCCGAGATCGTCGTGCGTACGCGTCTATGTGTGCGTGCGCCTGTTTTCGCTAGTTATGGGGAGTAAACCTTCTGTAAGTAGTTATTTTGTAATATAAGTATCTACTTCTACAATAATTATCAAAGAAAAGTTTGTCCGTTTGTTTCGTTACTGACACACCGAGAATTATAAGGAGTGATGTCTTTTATGTTCTTCTTATAGTTGTATTTCGACCAACTGTACCTCGATTTTGTACTCGATCATTCTTACTTACTCTGTATCGACACTGGGACACTCGTCGATAATCATGATTCCCATCTCATCAGCCAACTGGTAGATCTCCTCAGCGTAGGGATAGTGGGATGTCCTGAAAGAATTGGCGCCGACCCATTTGAGCAAGTTGAAGTTCTTCACCCATAAAACTGGATCCCAACCTTTACCTCGCAACTGGGAAAAAATATTATACCATTATATTAGGTCTTATTAGGTTTTGTATGGAGGATTTGAAGGAAACTCAATTTCCAGTACTAACGTTATTGATCCCCGAGAGGGTGTCAGAGGTATTCCGAGTGTGAACTGCGAAATGCAAGTCACAGTCTATACTTGGTATATCCACGTTTCACCGACGACTATTACATCCTAACGTGATAAGTGGTGAACCCTATCGCCGATCTTCGGGCACAAATACACGCTTTTTAGGGCATGTATAACGTCAGCAATTACTTTTTTCCGTCAGATCGGGACGCCTGCGGAATAATTTCAAAAATGGTATTTTAATAGGCTATAAAAAAAAAAAAAAATGTCAGTTGTTTTATATTTGTCGACGTAGGAAATCTGTTTTAAAATATCGGGTTTACTTTTCAAGCTGGAATAGAACTCCAAGGCTAAAAAATAAAGGTATATTTATAACCATTTGGTCTATTTGCGAAAGCGGGACATTTTTGCACTCGCTGGGGACAGCGGGACAGACAGCCTAAAATCGGACGGAACTGTCCCGCCAAAGCGGGACGTATGGTCACGTCATGCAGGTTTCCTCATGTTTTCCTTCACCGTTCAGCAAGTGGTAAGTAAGAACAAATACTATGCACATATATTCCGAAAAACTCATTGATACAAGCCCGACCGGGGATCGAACCTGGATCTCAAGATTGAGAGGCCAGCGTTCTACCCCTGAGCTACCGCATTAATTACATTTTTTAAATGTGTCAGCTGTAAAAAATTATTACGAATCTAATCATGGAAATGGATGGCATTTAGGACGAACTGTTATTAAAGATTTAATTTTAGTTATCAAACTGAAAATAAAAACAAATTTCAATGCGCATTATTTCTTTAAATTCTAATGAGAGCATTTAGAGCTGGGAATAAGATAAATGTATTACCTTGTTGGCGGACATGGAAATGGAGCACAACAAGTTTTGCGTACATCCCTACATTGATGTTCAGTTGGTATACCAATTAATGACGATACTCACATCCGAGTCTTCATGCATACCGAACCCTCGGAAGTAGATGGGCTTCTCATTTATGTACATCGTAGAGTTTGTCCAGGTTATTGTCCTGATGCCCACTTTCTGATTATAAGTATCCAGCACTTGTCCACGATTTCCTATTAGGTTCACCTGTAGGGATATGAAGGACATAATAAAGCACAAGAAAAATAGGAAAATAAACCAGACTAGTGGGGGTCGGACAGAGGTGAGACAGGGTTCCGTTGTATACGTTCCGTGTTTATTACAGGACTGCCCAAAAAAAAGAGTGTTATGTTTTTAATTTTATTGTTGGGATTATCTCTATAATTTTCTTGCTTACATGCCCGTCTAGTCTATGTTAATCCCTCGAGCACTACTTTCGGAATTTGCATACACGTTTGGGCATATTATAACCCCAAAAACAATTGAACGATAGACAATTACACAGTCGCACATTTTTTGAAATATGGTCCCCTTACAACATAGTATTTAGAACACTTTCCTCAAATTACGCAAACAATTTTTTTTATTAAACCTAGTTTAGAATTTTGAAGTTGAATGAATGAATGAATATGTTTATTTATTTCAAATATAACTTAATCTAAATACATCCCACAAAACCAAGTAGAAATTTGGTTTGTCTGTGGTGAGGGAGTCGCACTTCTTTTTCTGTAATTTGGTAGTTACTAAATTATAAGTAGGTACCATTTGGAACTAACGCTGCTATCCTATCCTTTTTTGGTCGTGGTCAAAATTGGAACTAACGCTGCTATCGTATCCTTTTTTGGTCGTGGTCAAAATCGGAACTAACGCTGCTATCCTATCCTTTTTGGTAAATTATTAAATGCCATTTTAATCTGTCAATGTTTTCATGATTTGTAAAAGGTAAGTTTTATATAACTTCGCGAATTTATTTTTATTTTGTTCAGATCTTATATTAATAGGCATTTCATTATATGACATTGGAATCGTAGTAAGTAGATATCGTCTTCACAACATAAACGTACCTTCATAACATATAAGTATCCAGGGTCATCATGCATGAGGTAAGGCCACCAGAAATTGGCGTTGACCACCTCAATGAGACCAGCGCAGTCGGTCGAGCCACCAACTTGTATCTGCTCCAGTTTGTCGAACAACTGAATCTGGCACTGGACGACGTCGATAGCGTTATCGCCTTTGTATGTAATGTTGTATACAATGAAGCCTGTGGAGTGAGAAATGACCTGGGTGAGTTCGCGAAGAATAAGAAGACTGCAGAGACGTATTTTAAGATTTGGTGCCCTGGGTCTGTAAGGTTTGCTGCTCCGTAAATTAACGAGAAAAGAGTAAAAATATTTCAATAAAATTTAATCCAGCAGTGTGTTGATTTGGGCTGAGAATGATGATAATGAATGAAAAAACTCAAAAGGCCATACAAAGAAATAAACAGCATTTGTTCAATTTTCATAGACAATTTTTTAAAATAAAAGTATAAATTCAAAAAGCAATATAAATTAAAAGATAAGTAACGATTGATTATGAAAGGCACCCACAACTGAGCGCGAGGTGCGGCTTGCGACGCCGCCCCTCGCAGCCTGCCGCCCCGGGCCATGGTCTTTTTGGCCCTAGGGTAAATATGCCACTGGAAGACTGACGTGGAGTCGGCAGACCGCCACAGGTGGGTGTAGCTGGTAGAATATGGATGAGATCAACCCAGGACAGGAATTGATAGCGTAAAAAAGAGGAGGCTTACATGTATACCCGGCAGTTGGCCTCTTCTTTCTTTCGTCAATATTAGGTCTTTAGATATGAAATTGCCGTTTTCTATAGAGAATTTCAAGGAAATTCAATTTTCAGTACTAATATTTTTGCATTTTTTAGGAATGAAAAATCCAAATTATTTCATTTCTTATGTGAACAAATGAGACAACATTAAGCTAACAGCAGCATTCATTTAATTTTTGAAACGTGTGTGCTGTAAAAAAGCCGCGGACAGACATACAGACGGACGGACGAACATGGCGAAACTAAAAGGGTTCCTTGTTGTCTTCGGAACCCTAAAACAACTCTTCTATCGAAGATCGAAAATTTTAGCGTGACTTGAGGGGCAGCGATGCACTGCTATAGTTAGTGTTGATGAATTTGGGATGTACCAGTGCGTCCCTGCGCGTCGGTGTTGACGACCACGTCATCGATGTAGATCCTCGGCGTGGAGTAGAGGAACACGGAGCGGTGGATGCCGGCGTAGTTGAAGAAGTCGAACGTGTAGCTCTGCTCTATCTTCCGATAGTTGGTCCCGCTCTTGTCTCTGAAAGTTAGACTTTAATGCTCTTTATTATGCAGGAAGATTAAATTAATAATTAATGTATAATAAACAGGAACCCTAAACTTCCGTTACAGGTGTGTGAAAATATCCATCCATCCATCGGCCTAGTTCGTCCACTGCTGGACATAAGCCTTTCCAGGACTTTGCCACTCCCGGCGGTCATCCTGGAAGAATTGCTCATACTCACACACGTCGGAACCCTCCAGTGACGCCGCTGCTCATCATCAGTCTGTTCCATATAAGGCCCGGCTATTAGGGATGGATATACCGCCATCCATAGGTCCCAGGCATGGTGAGCCTCCTGGTTTTTTGCCTATTAACTGTCCTCTTAATCTCCCCCGAATTACTTCGAGGGGGTCTCCAAGTAAGATGGTGGTACTTCCACAGTTGAGCCCAGCATCAGCTCTACCACCTGTAGTGTGAAAATATAATGGGTGTAAAAGCAAAGGCAAGAATCCTTTAAGGGTATGTTACGACCATAGATTATGGATATACAGTATATCCTAAGTCGAGTAACTATCCTAAGTTAGGACGACTCATGAAGTGTTAAAAAAAATAGCGGTAATTTTAAATAATGTATCAGTACCCCACAATATCACGATTTGTTGAACTTAAAATACACTAATCTCGTAGACACCCTCGCTGGTCGTTGACTTCTGATAGCGTCAGTAGCGCAGAACACAATTAATCAATGTAATCGGTTGGGACCGCCCTACGGGATGAACGAACTGCGTTGATAAGAGTGCGTAGCCATAGCATACTCGTACAAAAATTATATAATTTTTGGTAAAAATTATATAATTTTTGGTAAAAACTCAACATCCATTTTTTTTTACAAAAATTGTTATCAGTAGGTATCGTGTATACTTTTATACTCTAAAGAGATTCTTGGGTTTGTATTTACAGCCTGTACTGTAAATAAACCAAATAATCGGATAATACAGCTAACTATAATATACAATGTTAAATTAAATTAGTTGGCGAAATTTTAAACATATGTAGAACATGTACAAATCAACAACTTTTACTTGTAGGATTGTGCAAAATTCTTAAAATTTGTTTTCACCTTTCCATACTGGACCAGTCAGCTGATCGGGGCAATTTGTATGGGAGGAAGAGAGAAAAAGTTACAAATTTCACTTAGCTCCCATACAAACAGTTGTTCGTATATATACTAGTACTACCTATGTTTTGAGTTTCGCCAACTAATGTTATTTAACTTAATATGGCCTTGTTTTAATTGTTCTATAATTTTTTGGCGCTACTGTGACGGATTTGTAGGTTGACTTCGTTTGGCAGAAAAAAATCCTGCATTGTTTTTAGTAATATAAGGAACCAGTTTTTTTGGCGTCGTTATCCTTTATTTTAACACCCCTGTGACGGAAGTTGTGGACCAAACCAACACCCTGTAAAATAAAAACCATAGTTAATTTTACGGCTGTTTTATTCAAGGATTAAAAACGTCGTATCTTATTATTACAGTACCAAAAAACGCAACGCAGTTACTGTAAAGAACGACAAATTAAAATAAAATAGTTTATTTTGTAAAGTAGGTATACATAGTACACTTTTTACAAGTCAAATTTAATCTATAATTTATTTATTTTTTTATTTAATATATTTTATAAAATATATCTAATAAAACAATAAATGTACGTGAACTAAATTAAAGGTTTAATTAATTTATGTAGCGATATATATACGGTTAAAATGATACGTAAAATCTATAATTATACAACGTGAAATCTAATCAACCGCCCGAACCCATACCGGAGACCCGGCCAGCGACCAGGGGATTTAAAAAGGCCGACTTGGGTGAAACATAAAATGATTTGAAAGTAGGACGGAGTCAGAAATTTTTCACTCGTGCAAAAGAGACGGCATTAGAACAGAATCATAATGTGATTCATCCAAAAGCGGCCTTTTTAGAGGACCAGGAACAAGGTTCACTGATCACCAACCGAGCCCCCAGCACAGTGTTGCCAACCCCAATCTAGACTAAAACTGCAAACAAACTTTCGAAAAACTGTAGAAAACTGTAAATTTCTACTCATAGAACTGTAAATCTACAGCTTTTCTTTTTTTGTATTATTTGGTAGCAGTAATCAATAAAACAACATAATAAAGTATTAAAATATTATTAATAAATCAACTTTTTTACAATTTTTTTTTAATTTTTATTCTTGAAATCGTAAATATTTTTATGTTAGCATTGAACTCGAAACAATTTTTCATTTCTGATTTTGTATGTAAAATGCTTTTTTATGGTGGTGGTAGAAAGTTTATTCCTAAGTTTGGTTTTCATAAGATTTATACTTGAAAACAAACGTTTTACCGTTGCTGTACTGTGCGGTAGACACAAAAACTTTTTAGTTAATTTTGATAGCAGGGGAAATCTCTCAGATTTCAAAAAACTTAGAGATCTGAACTAAAAACTGTGACGACATGGAAAAAACTGTAAATCTACAGTTAAAACTGTAGAGGTGGCTACACTGCCCCAGCACGAATTCAGGCAGCCGACCTAATTCCACCCTATATACTACATACTATAATAGGTAAAGTTACATATACCAATACATGGCTACCTCCGCCCATTCGATCAGTCTTGCTTAGAAGAAGGGCAAGGAACTTAGCAAGATCATGTCTTTTTTTAAAGCATATTTCCTTTTTTTTTCAACATATCAGTTACATACTAAAACTTATACTATACAAATTACTTTTATCCACTTTTTTACAGATTAAACAAATGGAATCTTTCATAGTAAATAATCAACTACTGTTAATACTAGATCAGTGCTTACCGTTTATCTACGAAAATTAATCTACGCTACGAAAGTTAATTTAGTACTACGCGTATATCACTTACTTCCATTCATATTCATACGAATACTCTTCAGGATCACTAAAACAACAAAACAACGGTTTGTCAACGGTTGTTATTTGTAAAAGATATAAAGATTGAATGATATAAAGATAATACTTGCAAAAGACATAAAGATATATAATCTTGTTATTTGCAAAAGATAAAAATATCATACGCGAATATGTAGGGGCGTATATCTAGGGGCATCGGAGGAGCCTATTGCACAATTTTCGGACTAACTAGTTCAAATGCAAAACATCATCTGCTACTTATATGCGATGCGATGTACATACATTGTATAATTTAGAATTAGTCTAGCATTTGCCCGCGGCTCCGTCCACGTTAAAGAGATTTTTATAGAAATAAGGCATACAAAGGACCATGGCTTTTCGAGCCTATTATATATTTTTACATTATCAGATCCTGATCGAACAAATAATCCCAAACTCGAGAGGTCTGCTGTTGTCCCTTGAGGAGATCATGCATCTGTCATTAGACCCTGGTCGCCATGTTTTACAAAAGTAATAATCAAGACTAATCAAAGACGCCGAAAATCGAAGGGTCTGCTTTTGTCCGTTGAAGAGATCCCGTATTCACCTTCCAATTCCATTATCAGACCCTGGTTACCATGTTTTACCAAAGTACTAATCAATACCAATCAAATAAGCACTAAATCGAAGGGACAACAGCAGACCCTTCGATTTAGTGCCGTTAAGGAGATCCCTTATCCACCTTCCAGTCCGATCATCAGACCCTGGTCACCATGTTTTACCAGAGTACACATCAAGACCAACTAAATAAGCCCAAACTCGAAAGGTTTGAAGGGTCTGTTCCGTAGAAAAAAAATAATATCTGCTGGAACAAAACTTGTTTAATTTTTTTTTTTATTTCAAGATTGACCCTATAGTAAAAGTTGTTCACATTAATGGGTAAAATTCTCCGTTTTAAGGAAAAAAGTCATTATCTTAATTTCATTCTATACAGTGGCGGATCCAGAAACATTTAGAGGGTGGGGGGGGGGACTGAGGGTAGGTTTCATTGTGATTTTTCAGGAAATCATAGTACACGTGTAGGTGTAAATTTAAGACGGTAGTACAAGATAAGTAGGAAATTATCATAATATACCTATATGCCAAATACCATAATATACCTATAAAAGAAATGTGTGAGTGCTATAACATATCTTTTGGGAGGCTTCAGCTTCCTAGCTCTTACCCTGGATCCGCTACTGCATTTATATCATTGAGTTATAAGATTTGTATCTCCTTGCGATTAGGGTTACCATTTTGAAATTTGAAAAATCCTGAATAAAAGCTGGATATTTCAAGAAAAGTCCGGATTTTTTTCTCACAAAACGAAATAATAAAACCCACGCCCAGCGCACGTTTTAAAGAAATATATACAAGAAGCAAAACGTTTTTATTCCTAAAAAATAATAATTATTTTATGTTTAAGGTATTCGTCAAAAATTCGGACAAACCAACAAGCCGGACAAAGCCCAGACGAAAGACCAAAAGTCCGGACATGTGCGGACAAATTCGGACGGATGGTAACCTCACTTGCGATAGATAAATCGCAGTGTTTAAAATATAGCAATACTATATCATAGATTTTATTTCCTATCAGCCTGGTGACTCACTAAGTACTTACATGGAGATTTCTCCTTGCGGTATGGTGTCGCTGAGCAGCGTGTTGTCTACAGCGACTGTCAGCAGGTTGCTGTTGTTGCCCAGGGCATCTGTGATCTCCGTCTCGAAGGGCAGGTGCCCTATCTCGTGGTACTGCACTGCTTTGCCGTTGACCCACTGGAATATAAAATAATAGTGATATTATATAAATAGACTAGCGGATGCCCACAGCGTTGCTCGTGTGGATCCCGTTTTTCCCGATCCCGTGGGAATTTCCTAAAATCCCTTTTTAGCGGATGTCTGTGTCATACAAGAAAACTACAGTCCAAATTTCATGTTCCTAGCTCTGCCGCCATTTGATCTAGGCGTTGATAGATTCAGTCAGGCAGAGTATTCTTTTATATAGTACCAAATCGTTTTTATAGTGTTTGTTGAATTGTTGTAAACGGCCCAGTAAAGTACGGAAATTGTAGCTCACGGACCAGTAAAGTACTGAAATGAAATGACAACTGTGAACTCTATAAAATAAGACTAAGTTACTATATAAAATAAAACTACAAGCATAAATATTGGCAGTGTTATTTATTTATTTATTTTAAACGTTTATTAGGTCCACAGTACAATTAACATACTTAAGGCGATACCAAAAAAAAAGGGTTTTTTCAAAACCATTTACTCAACTGTAAAGTTTATTGAGTATTTGATTAAGATTCTCACTGAAGGAAAACGCGATTGGATGAAATTTTCTCGATAGAATTTAATTCCGAAAATACCTCTAAATTGTCTTATTTTTTCCTGTAATTCTGAAATCCTAACTAATTTCGTTTTGAAATTGCATTCAAAATGTGAATATTATGTATTTGTAAAGTCTCCTTTAAAATGTTTCTGACAAAATAGCTTAGTACATTTTATATTTTATAAAAAACCGACTTTTTGATATTTTTCCACGAATCCGTCCCACTCGCAATGAGGGTTTTTCGCATATGGAGTAACAGGGACGCTAAAACTTTTACGTATCGCCTTAAGAGCGGTTTCACAGCCGGATTGTGAAAAACCCGCATTTTTTTTATTAATCGAAACAGAACACTTAAATCCAAAGTTCACTCAACAGTTATTCAACAAAATCTTATTGCCTATGTATTGCATATGCTGCCAACGCAAAGTTTGCATTGGTTTTACTGTAAACAGGAATCTCAAAATTTTTGAAATAATAATTTACAGAAACCAATGGATATTCTGTAATTCCAATTTCGAGAAACCAATGGAAACTTTGCGATGGCAACATACACAACACATAGATAATGAGGTTTTGTTGAATAACTGTCTCGATTAATTAGAAAAAGGCGGGATTTCACAATCCGGCTGCGAACAGCTTACCTAGTTATATTATCATATTTATCATTCAGTACAAGTTAAACACACTTTGAGTTTTACTTAGCAATGTTTAATGACACATAAAGATAAGAATTCCAGTAAGATAAAGCCTTGAGTAACGCATGTTATCGATTGCACAAGTTTTTAACTGCCCTAAACAAATAACGGAGGTAAATACGCTGCTAAAAAAAAGCAAATGAAAAAAGAATATTGTACAGTTAAGGATAATAATAAAGCCTCCGAAAAACAAATTAAATCCCAGCGAACTGCTGCACACTGTTATACTATCTGAGCAGCGGCAAAATTAGTTATCGAATAATATACTAATTTAACTGTGTAACATCTACCGACAAAATAAATTAATCATAGTAAACTAAAATTTCTCAGGACCACCTGGTTTAAATAATGAACCTCCGAAGAAATTACTGAACTTTCGAAAGAACTTACCAAAAAAACTTAGCAAACACAAAACTATGAAACAAAAGTAAAAAATAAGTGCGACGACGAAGGAAGCGAGGATGAGTGTGTTAGGTTTACATGTAAGATAAAATAAGGAACCAAGCGAAGCAGAGCGGAGCGAGGCGAGGTCTCTAGTTTTAACAGAATTCATGACATACAAAAAAAACTGTTTATTCGGAAATCTACGATAAAAACAGCTTTTTTTGAATTTTTTTTTTTTTTTTGAATATGTTTATTTATTTTAAAGATAACTTAATCTAAATACATCCCACAAAACCAATTAGAAATTTGGTTTGTCTGTGGGGAGGGAGTCGCACTTCTTTTTCTATAAATTAGATAGTTATGTACTAAATTATAAGTAGTTAGGTACATTAATAGTAAATAATAAAATGCTATTTTAATCTGTCAATGTTTTCATGTTTTGTAAAAGGTAAGTTTTATATAACTTCGCGAATTTATTTTTATTTTGTTCAGATCTTATATGAATCGGAATTTTCAGTATTTCATTCGGTACTTTTCGGTAGTTTTCGTATATTTATTAGCACATAAGTTTTCGGTAAATTAGTATTTAAAGTAGTAAAATTCATAAATTGAACATCCTCATTTTTAATTTAGTTTTTTGAGGTTTTATTAGGGCTGTACAGTTAATACCACGTCAAGTTGTACATGTACACTTGCAGTACTACATTAGCCCCTATAGTGAAGGATATACGAAAGGTACAAAGTGTTATGTGTATTATATAGGTTGATGTGATCTTGACTGTACCTGCTCAGTGCTTATACTAATTTCATACTAATAATCTCATACTAATTGAAAATGAAATGTGTAAATACTTTTTAATTTGCACGGTTCTGTTTCTTTAGGAAAGTATTATCGGTAGGTTAATGGTTTATAGTGATCCGTTTACACTCCCCGACACGGTTCTAGAGTTCATGCCTTAAATTTTATGTTTGCATGCCCTAAATTTTTGTCGCTTTATTAGGTATGTGATTGAAAATTGCATGGCATATCATAGAAGAAATAAATTTTGTATTTACACCATTTCCACCTATGTTCAACAAATAAAGATGATTTGTTTGAGTATTTGGGATCTGCGCGTACAATTTTGTACGGACAGAAAAGCCATCGTTAGGACGGACCGAAAATATCTAAACTAGATTGATTGTGTAATACCGAATTTTTGTATAATTCTGTTACATTCGAATTAATGAAGGAACTTTGGTGTTTCTAGGACTCGTAGGTTTCGTTAGAGCAACTTTATGTTCTTAAATTATTATATATATACATTTATCCCCACGACATGAATCCCTGAGGGGTGTCAGAGGTGTTCCGAGTGTAAACTGTGAAATACAACTCACAGTCCACATTCAGTACACCTGCGTTTCACCTACAGTTATTACGCCCCAACGTTGTGAGTGGTGAACCTTATCGCCGTTCTTCAGTCACAACACGCTTTTTAGGGCATGCAGGTTTCCTTACGATGTCTCCCTTCATCGTTCAGCAATAATTAAGACAAATACTATGCACATATATTGTGCGTGACGATATGATACTCGTATGTTATGTTTGAAAGCTTTAAGGGTACGTGTAATGACAACTGCACAAATTCAAATGATTATTTTACATTGCGTTACTCGGTTTAATAAAAATAATATACCTATAGCTGAAAGACTATACTTGTAAAAGGCATGTCTTAGCAAAAACGCATTAGCTGTAAGATCACTCGATATAACAAAATACGATGTTCTCTCAAAATCCCATGTTTTTCTTCCTCAAATCATACAACCTTGAAATGTGTATTAATTAACTATACATTATATTATATAGTGTTGACTCCACTATATATTAACATTATATAAACACCCACGATTCGGTCATGCTCTGCAGGTCTAGAAGCAAAGCCGTTCGGAACTCACTCGGTTCGTCTTCGACAAACGACAAAAGGGTCCAATCTACAAGAGTGAGCAGGATAAATTATATACGTCTCGCTTACTCGTATACATCTGTCCCTTTCGTCGTTTGGCGAAGACGAGACGAGTGAGCGTCGAACGCTTGCGCTTCTAGACCAGCGGGTCAACCGCGTAATTCTCATTTTCATCAACATCAACTTGAGATTGAAATTTGACGTGCGTGCGACGACGCTCGCCTAACATGCCATCTCTTTTGCACGCGTTGAATTTCGCATGCATTTGCTTGAAGTTGATACAAATGAGAATTACGCGGTAGAGCCCCTGCTGCTGGTGCTGCTACGACCACGTAGATGGCGTCAGCACACACGAAAAAAAACTTAGGCTGTCACTATTTTAGCTCAACTTTCATGTTAACTTAAAACTTTTTTAGTATATTGACAACCTAAATTTGGCGTTAGTACTTGATTTTTTTTGTCGTGTGTATGTAAAAGTTCGGCAGTCACTGTTTTAGCTCAACTTTATTTCGACTGCAACCTTTTAGCAATTATTAAGACCATACTTTTTTTCCTTTAGGTCTATTACGTTCAAAGTATTAAAAAGACCAAGGTATCAAAATGACCAATTGTTCAATACGTCCAGATCAAAAAGTCTAACTTATACAAAATGACTGGAATATTAAAAATGTCCAGAATATCAAAATTACTAGAATACCAAACTTACCAGTTTTTAATTAATATATTTACGAGTATGTTTAAATATATTGGGACTGATTGATAGATGGTCTAATTCTTAAACAGTTTTTTTTAATCAGGTGTCCAAATGGAGAGATAATAGTTTGAAATAAGTATAAGAAAATTTGGCGACTCTTTTTATGATATTTAATAGCTTATAGTCCATTATTGCCGGTCCGTGTGAAGCGTGCGTGCAACGACTGATTATCGCGTGTTGCTATAAATATTAATAATGTTTATAATACTTACTGATTCAGTTTTTGTTCACAGATTAATGAACTGTTAAACGTTTGTATTTTTTTTCTATCTTAGTTTGGGTGTGTGAGTATTACAGGCTTGCAGGCGAAATTTTTGTTCTGTTTGTGTGGTTTTACCATCTTTAGCTTAGTAAATTCAAACGTCTAAATGCACAGAACTGTATTGGACAGTTGTATTGGACAGTTCTGTGTCTAAATGCCTAAGCCGTTGCTCCTGTAATTTCATAAGAATTAGATGTAGGTAATATACAACGTGTAACAGAAAGGTGTAACCATATTTGAAGAGCTTATTCAGTCAATGGAACAACTTTTACTATGGAACAAACCAAGTATCTGGAAAAAAAAAAAAAGTACTTTTTCATAGAAAAATGCAATGCCGCTCGGCTGAAATATATGGAAGGGAAGATATTTTTTTGAGATTTCAGGATTGGCTCCATAGTAAAAGTTGTTCTATACCATTGACTGAATAAGCTCTTCACATATGGGTACACCTTTCTGTTACACCTTGTACATGCTGAATTTTAAGTCATCGTCCAAATTCATACTGGAGGCTTGGCAGGTGATCATTAATCCATGAGATTAATCGCTTACCAAGTATTGAAGCTTCCAGTATGAATTTGGACGATGACTCAAAATTCCCCTTGCATTATAAACTGGAACAAGAGACCAGGCTGAGACACCAAACACACGAATTAGCATCGACAATACAGTATCCGGCAGAAAATAAAACACATCGGTTGTCTTCGGCTTTGTCGTCGTCTCTATCACCGGACTGTTAGTGCTTCGTGCGACAAAGATGACACCAAGATACTATGTGCATTATTTACTGCCGCCACCTGTAGCAAGATTGTGCGGAATGGGGTGGGGGGGCATGGGTGTGTGTCACCGACTGATGTGCATGTAACTGGATCTAGCACGAATTAGCATCTGCACACAAAGTGAAATGCGATGCGTTTTGTTTGCTCGTTTTATTGTCAGTAAATTTAAATAAAATATAAAGGATTGTTTGCATTGATTAACACAAAGTTTTGCACAATACTCACCAGTTTACCGTTACCGAGTAGCTGCGAGTAAAAAATTATTTGGGCAAGTGCGAAACGTATCAATACACAATACGGACGGAACCCTAAAAATGTGAAAAGATTATATTCTGTATAATTATCAGATTTGAGTAGTGTGGAGTTAGAAGTTAGAAGTAAGCGACCAAATAAAAAATGCAAAAAAAAAACAGAAAACGACTCTGAAAAAGAAAAAAAATAATACAGTAAATCAACAGAACAGCTAGAAATGTAAGTATTGAAAAAAGTAGGTTTATATTATTATCTGGTTACGTTTTTTTTCGTTTTTCTGTTTATTTCTACGTAATAAAATCACCTACCATGATATATTTTTTCATATTTTTCGGTCCACCAGTTTCGGATATAAAAGGGGGACACACAATTTTTTACAGACTACTTTAAATCTGTACAAGTAATTATTGCACAATTGTTTATTTTAGACATTCACTTTAGTGATACAAGACATTAGTTAAATATATTTCCGTATGCAGCTTCAGTAACAAATCTCAAATGCTTTCACGCACAAAATTCTCGTACCGACTTGTTTATCGGCTATTTCAGCAGAGTTATTTCAACAAACGACCACACCAAGTATAGGATAACAGCTCTTTCGCTGAAGCTCAACCAGGGAGTCTAACACGTGCCGTCGATACTATCTTTCCACCATACTTGCTCTCTCGCAAAATGACAAACGCGGTATGCGTGAAAGCGCAATACGTACAAGTAATACTACTAATAATAGGTATTTACCTATGAAATTGCCGAAATTTTCTTACAGATTCATGAGTTCATAGTTCCTGTAATTCAATAGCTATTTCAGTTATTTGTTTGAAAGTTGCTTTCAAGGTTTCACAAATACGCAAAAAATTATGTTTAAATTTTCAGTTTGATTATAACAATTAAATGTTCAAAAACAGTTCGTCCTAAATGCCATCCATTTCCATGATAAGGTTCGTAATAATTTTTTACAGCTGATACATTTCAAAAAATAAATTAATGTTCCTGTTAGCTTAATGTTGTCTCATTCATACTCATAAGAATTATTGCTACATAAATTAAATAAACCCTGAATCTAGTTCATGTACATTTATTATTTTATTACATATATTTTTATAAGATTTAATTTTGACATGTGAAACGTGTATTATTTATACCTACTTTGCAAAAGAAATTATAAAATTTGGATTTGTCATTCATAAAAAAAATGCAAAAATGTTAGTACTGAAAATTGAGTTTCCTTCAAATTCTCTATAGAAAACAAGCAATTTAATTTGTAAAGACTTAAATAATCTGTGGTACAGATATTCTATCTCACGATGACCGTTTGGCTATGGTTGTAGTAGAGCGTGCACACGCACCTTTTATAGTGTGCGTAATCTTGGGAGCGCTACAAAACGCGCTTATCTGTACACGCCACTACTACATCCATACCCAAACCGTCTTCGTGAGATAGAATATCTGTACTACTATTTATTCTGTGGAGTATAATACTTCTATCAAGTAGGTTATCACCGTTCCATTTTTTTAAACTGTAACGTAACGAACCGTGCGGTCCGAAATAGAATTACATAGATAAAAGCTATGAATGAATTAAAGTGTGAACGATGACTGGTCCGTAATTTGTGAGCTAGCAAACGATGTGAAAGATAGCTTATGATTCGGACCGCATTAAAAAAGATACATCTTAACCATAACCTCTTACCACAGAATACAATACGATTATTTTATTTTACTTCGTCAAAGTGCCGTGATTCGTGATGGAACAAGAAGAGTTTGTAGCACTGTTCTTCAACGTAGACTCAGACAGTGACAAAAAAAATATATTAAATATATATTCTTCCTTTTCGACGAAGAGTTCCACACGACTTTCCATTTGTTTCTCTCAAGACCGAATAAAACATATACCATGGTTTATCTGATCTGAACTGCTGAAATAATGGAGCGAAAACAATTTTTGACATTCCATTCCGTTCATCGCTCACATCGCCTCACCTCCGTCGCATGAGCCACGAAAGTCATACGAATGAATGAACGCATTTGCTTCACTCATGGATTATTAGCCATTCACCTCATTCATTCGTAATCGATTTTAGCGAAATAATTCTATTTCGGATCGCGGGGTAAATATTTCCCCATAAAATCACTGTGCAAAATATCACCATTTCTCAAAAATATATATTTTGGCATCCCTGAGAAGAGTTAGAATGAAGAAGAAGAATGAAGTATTTGGAACGATATGATTGACGCTGTATCTATAGCGCATGCTAAGCTCCTCAGAAAGGAATAAATCACTTTCAATAAGGAGTTGTGTTTACGAAACAAATGTGGTTTCTAAATAGAGAATGTAGAGAAGATTCAGAAAGGGGCTGACTAGGGCTGACTAGAAGTCAATAAGACTGACGTTGTTGACAAAATGAGATTTTGGATTCTGTGTATTGACACGATTTTATGATTTGGTCAAGAGAGTTTACAAACAGATAGTTACTCTATGTATTTTAAAACTAAAACAATTAACAGTTTCGGAATAAATTAATCACTTAGTTGTCTTCACCGAATGATAAAATCATATAGAATCCGTACCTCCGTACCCTTATTATAAATGTGAAAGTGTGTTTGTTAGTTTGTCGGATTGATTGTTAGTTGTTGGTTTGTTCGTTTGTCCTTCTTTCACGCATCAACGGAGCAAAGGGTCGATATGATTTTTTTAAATTAGTACATATTTACATATATACGTGTTTGTTATTCATAAAGGACGCACTTTTATATGGGCCGGTGAATGAGATAATATTAGTATTAAAAGGCCGGTTTATTCTGCAAAAGTACATCTAATTTATTGCCTTTCTTGTTTTGGACTGTGGGAACTTGTTTTTTAATTATACGGTAAAAGTCACAATAAGTATATCATAGTTTTCAAAAACTAGCGACAATTTTCTCATTACTGCAGATGTCACTTCTGTAGTAGGTAGGTCATCTGTATTGTAACTTAAAAGCGGTTTCGCAGCGAGATTGTGAAAAATCCGCCTTTTTCTAATTAATCGACACAAATTTACTCAATAGTACTTCAACAACGCCAAATTACCAATGTATTATGTATAGCGTATTAAAAAAAAATGGATTAAGCTTTTTTTTAAATTCTAATTTACAGAAACCAAGGGAAAGTTTGCGATGGCAACATACACTATACATAGGTAACAAGGTTTTGTTGAATCATTAAAAGTTAATTCAAAATTCATAATTCACTTTTAATGATTCAATTGAATTTTGAATTCACTTTTAATGATTCAACAGTGAATTTAAATTCAAAATTCACTTTTAATGATTCAATTGAATTTTGAATTCACTTTTAATGATTCAACAAAACCTTATTACATATGTATTGTGTATGTTGCCATCGCAAAGTTTCCATTGGTTTCTGTAAATTAGAATGAAAAAATTTCTTAATCCAAAATTAGGAAAAGGCGGGTTTTTCACAATCCAGCTGCGGAACCGCTCTTAAATCTACTGTAATGTTGTGTTCTAGCTAGTCTAGTAGAACAAGTCGGACATGTGTACAGCAAGGAAGTTGATTGGTTAATGTGGACGGTTGCGCGAGGTCAGTGATACTTGCCCTCTTTTACAGTTGACACATGAATAAAGTGTGGTATTTGGGCCAGTATATAAATAGTATAGTAACTTATAGCCATCATCAGCCCATGCCGGACATAAACCTCTCCCCTAAGGCCATAATTTTTGATATTCAGCCAGCACCCGTCTCATTGGTC
The DNA here is from genome assembly GCA_934047225.1 of Ypsolopha sequella. NCBI lineage: Eukaryota > Metazoa > Arthropoda > Insecta > Lepidoptera > Ypsolophidae > Ypsolopha > Ypsolopha sequella. The sequence goes on from OW203996.1 coordinate 21,581,923, forward strand.
ATCGGTCTACCTGGCTGGAGGTTCCACACTACCAAAGTATAGATAAGTAAAACTGTATTATATCTTTATATAGAACGGTCGAAACGCGCGCTTCCAAATTTCGGTTCACACCTCATATCGATACTTTTTGAAGTTATATATCTGTTGTTCAAAAGAAGTCCCAAGTTAAATAAATTAGTATAACAATTTTGGGACCATTTTCTAGATTTTGGACTATCAGAAACGCGATTGGAGGAGTTTCACTCGATAGAAATAATTATTGAAATGAGGTCTAAATTTACACTTTTTGTGGTATTCTGACAAATCAGGGCAGTATACACACTTCAAAAATATTTATTTAGATGCGTTTTAACAATACCTAAATTACTGGAAATGGAAATTTTCATAGCTATTTTAGTTAATTTTTTATTAATTTAAAACTGTCATTTTGTAAATTTTCCCCGATTCCATCCCTCTTGCACTACGGATCTTTCCGCCTGGAGTAACGGGGACCCTTGCACGAACGATATATCACCTTAAGGCGATTACCATCGCCAAATTAGCAGCTCGATGTTTGTCTGTACGAATATCGACGGAAACGAGATTGAAATAACGTTCATATCATCGCACAATACGTGGTGGCTGTTACGACGCTCGATGCGTCCTTGATAGGGCGAAATAGAAGAAAATAATACTTTTCACATGGACGTGATTGTTCGATTGAATAATCCCATGTTATGTTTATAGCTATCAAGTTAATCTATTTATCAAAGCACAAATGAATTAAATCAACCAAGCCGCTTAGGAGCAGTAGGGAATTAAAGCCAAAAAACACCATTCAGTTAAAATAATTGTTCATATAGAAGTTTTGATGGTACGAAAAAGAAAAATGTTGCATATGTTGTCCTAGAGTTGATAATACATAATACATTTTTCCAATATTTTTGGTTTGGAAATAAAAGAGGAGTAGGCTTTACAGAGTACCTGTTTGGCGATATTAAGCGCCTTAAGTACGGACGCGGAGAGTGTAAGACGCCACCCGATTCCCGCGCAATCTGTGGGCAGCCCTAATGCGTGCGTCTACCGAGCGTTGTTTCAAGAACACTGCCCCAGATGTAATAGTGTTACTTATCTATACTATGACACTACGCCTTATCGCTTGATACGTGGTCTTTATTCAAATCTGCCCACCACAGAGTAAACGGTTTTCGGACCTTCGGCAAAGAAATATGATCAGCCCTTATTTATTAAATAACCGAACCTATGTCAAACAATTCATTTTGTATAGCTTCTCGACCTATTTTTCCAAAATTTTGCTAGTATTATGTATGTACCTAAAAGATATAAGTACAGCAATAAAATTACAATATTTTGAAAATGTATAAAACCTTCGCTCTTGTGGTGTCCCCCTGGCCTTTATTAGGGTAACGTTCCTAAACGCCGAGGTAAAGGTAAAAATTAACTGTCACCTGTTCCACAACCACTCGCGTGAAAACGAACCTCAGACAAATAAACCAATAGACAAAGTCTTGGTGCCGTCAAAACGTACTACCCAAAACTTCATTTCGACTCCTAATGACTCCTGTCCAAGTCACCAAATTATAATGTACTGTTACTTTTCTTAAGTGGCAACATTTGCAATCCTTTGTAATTTGGTCGTGTTATAGCTTGTGTTTACATTAGGAAGTAAGTCGGCAGATTTTTAAACAAAATTTTATTTAAGTTGTGTTTTGCTGCGAATTATCGTATGGAAAAGGGTTGAAGATACAAGGGCAATGTCCTGCTACGTGCGTGGTTGCAGATTCCATTCGGGGAATAAAGAAAACTCGAACAGCAATATCAGTTTTCACAAGTGAGTAAAAAGTGATGTTTTCCTAGTAAATGAACCATAAAATGGAATTCCATCACGTAATACAGCATTTTACGACGTGTCGTTTTCATATAGTAACGTAAATATAGCTTTTAGAATAAAAGTAAATCCTAAAATCATTAAAATAATTAAATCCGTTTTGAGGTTATTAGTGAAGTCAAAACAGTTGTCGGTAATTTTACTGATATTGTGCTAATATGAAGTATTGATTCAGCTTATTTTACTTAAGGTTCCCCAAAAATGAAGACATTCCTAAACGATGGTTTGTTGCTATTAGCCAAAGTTGGAAACAGCAAAAAAACTAATTGGAAAGTGTTCTCAAGGCACTTTGAGTCCTAAAAGAACTATTGCGACCACGCTTAAAAGACGATGCGGTGGTCACCTTGAATTTACCTAGTAAAACAGAAGTTTTTTTGGTTGAATCCTTCACTACGCTCGAAATTCTAACTTAGAATCACGAGTCTTGCTCGAGATTCAAACTCGGCACTCTCAACAAAAATAAACTTTGCTCTCTTGTTGCACAAACTTTAATGCTTTTTTACTACTATCTGTTTAAAAATGACCAATAAATTTTGTGTTTAATTCTAGGATTGAGGACTGCAATGGAACCATCAAAAGCTGTCTTTGTAGTGCGTAAATCGAAAAAATTCTTGCATTGAAAAAAATGTCTCCAAGCCCTGAAAGGACATGCTAACAGCATGCCTCTAATGAGTGTAAAAGACAGAGGAGGGCTGACTAAGCCATCAAAAAGCATTCAAAAAATCTGCCAAACTGCGAAGAAACTCCTGAGAGAGTTTGAGGCTGTAGTTACAAAAAAAGTGTACGAAAACCACAGCACTTCACATCTATGATAAAACAAATTTCACAAAGATTATTGGTACAGACAGACGTACTTAACGACCAACATGACCGTTCGTTGGTTAACTCCGTGTTCGACACGTATTTGAAACTTAGAATACATCACATGACGAAGGAAATTACTTCACCCATCGAAAATATACGCTCATTTCTGACAAAAACAATAATTTTCAAAGGTCAATAAATACGTTTATTTTTGGCTGCTTTGTAAATCTTAATGACATGCGAAAATCAAACGTACTCAGTGGAGAAAATTGAGAAATTGAACAACCATTAAGTTTGAAAAAAATTAAGCTTCTCATTAAAATAATTCAATTATGCATTTTGTATGCGAAGGTCAATATGTTATTTTCATTTTTGATGTTTTTATATAATAATATGTAAAATAGTAATTCTGGAGATTGCAACAAATTGTTTCTTTTATCCTCTGATTATATTTCTGAGTTTTATTATTTTTATCATTATTTCACAACTGTTTGAGAGGGATCCTTTTGAATGTTAAGGAGGCTTGTTTTCATGGCGGCGCTTTCCTCTCAAAATATGTATTTTTAGTGGGAGTGGACCGTGTGTGTGTGGATGTATGTATGTAAACGTGGTATTCTTAGTTTTGAAAATAAAGTTGATTATTTCATTCCATAAATATTTGGCAGGTTTCTCAATTTCATATATTATTTTATCTACTCCCATACTACAATAAGGTAATTGCATCATCAGAATCAGTTTTATAAGTACCTATACTGTTTATCTGATAATATTACATTATAACACCGTGATTCCGCGCTGCTATTGGCCCAATTTACTATAACACCGCTAGAGAGCCAATCAACAACAGCGACGAGAAATAAGTCCCGACCTTATTTCTCAAGCCACGCCCACTTTATCCTAGTTGCTCCTAATTGGTACTCAAGGCAGCATTACCGGTCGATGAACTCGGGGTTCATGAACGAGTGTTCTTCTCATTTTTCGTGAAATTGTTAGTTGAAAATATGATTAAAATACGATATTTTTGATGGTCGTAGATTAAGTATTGTGTCCAACTGAACATAAATAGACATTTCGACACTTGTGCAAAACTATTACGAAACTCACTTAGTTCGTTTCGTTAATACGTTAATAAGCACTCGTGTCCCAATGACTTGAATTATGTTACAGTTGCACAAAATACTATAATAATCTATGTAGTTTTCTAACTGTACAACAAGGTATTATTAAGGCTTTTTTTTATCCAAATCGATATCGATAAAGTCTTCAAACCGGTAGTCCGATACATGCCTAGTTGCAAGCGTTTGAAAGATAGGGCTGTAGCCGGCTTGAAATCGACGTACTGATAAAAATACTGTCTTCTTGTTTTTTCATACTGAGAGTTGTATATGTGAAAGTAGCATAGCTTTACCATCCTAGGTTTCTGCTTAATTAGATCTTATCTATTGGTTTATTGGTCTGAGAAACGAACAGCTCGAAGTCGTTCATAAACCTTGTAAGAAATGTCAAATTCACTTTCACAGTTGAATTTTACATTTACTCAGGTGTTTAGGAACGCTACCTAGGTATATAATGGGGATCCACAATGCCAAATTATCCCTGTAGATGGCGCATCGTCGATCCGACCATGGAAATTCGTCATTTCAGTACATTGTTACGTTTTTGCACAGTTTTTTGTGATTTTCTTTTGATATCTCTAATTATGCTTTTGTGTGCCATACCAGGTTGCTTTAATAATGGTGTTAATTTGTCCTCGAAAAACCCAGAAAGGTGTAACCATATTTGAACAGCTTATTCAATCAATGGTATAGAACAACTTTTACTATGGAACAAAAACTGTATCTTAAAATTTAATACTGTTTCATAAAAAATTGCAATGCCGCTCGGCCGAAATGTATGGAAGGGCAGATTTTTTTTTGAGATTTCGAGGTTGGCTCCATAGTAAAAATTGTTCTATACCATTGACTGAATAAGCTCTTCAAATATGGTTACACCTTTCTGTTACACATTGTATAACATATTGGAATACAAGTGATAAAAGGAAGTTAAATAATGCGAGATTTTGGAGAAAAACAGTAGCAAAACCGGAACACACACAACAACAAAGTTTGACATAGCCGGACCGTAGTATTTATTTGCCGGACCTATGCTAGCGCCATCTGGTCCTCTAAAAAGGCCGTTTTGCATGAATCACATTATGATTCTGTTCTAATGCGGTCTCTTTTGCACGTGTGAAAAATCCTACTTTCAAATCATTTTATGATTCACCCAAGTCGGCTTTTTAGATACCCTGTAATTAGCTTTGCCTGTGGATCGGATCCCCATTGAACGAGTGAGCGAAGCAAACGAAGTTCTCCGAGTCTACTTTAACATTTCGGTCAAGATCGAATCGCGAGTTCACAGTTCGGGGCGAACATAGTTTAGTCCGTTGTTATGCCGGCTCTACTTAATCTTATTGTTATAATAACTGTTTTAAATAGATTTTTAATTTTTTTATTGTTTTATTAATCCCCTTTCCCCCGATTTAAATTTTTCAGGGACCTTGTTTTTTCATATTTTTTTATTGTATTTATTCATTATTATATTTATTTGCGTCATTATACTTTTTACATTGTTTATTATATCAATCAAATTTGTATTGAATATCATATTACATGTATTTGTCTATCTTTAATTAAATTTTTATTGTTATTATACTTATATTACTCTTATTATATAAAAATATTATAATATATAAATAAAAAAGTATTAATTGATATCGAAATATATTTCGGCCAACTTGTGGCTGTCGTTAGTCGAATCATAACAACTAGTAGTTCACCTTGAAATATGAACTCGCGGACTCCCAACCTCATATCTCGGCCATCCTTTGAACGATTTAGCTCATGTTCGAACTTAAAATAATTTTTTCTCTCATTTACTCGCCTACCAAATTTCATAACGTTCAGATCAACAATACTCGAGTTATCGTCGGACAAACAATTCATTCACACATACAAACATACAAACGCCGGATTGTTCAAGTAGACTCTGAAAACTTCGCTGGCTCGTTCAATATCTCAGAAACAACAAAGAAAATAAGAAAAAAATATAAATCAAGGCAGGTTTCTATGAATTTTAAGGTCACTCACACTGAAGTTACAAAACAAAATAAAGTTCATCTTTTATTACGTCTTTTATCAGAGGTCAGAGATATTATATCATGTGGACCGGCCAAACGGGTGTAAACTTGCGGGTGACCGGTCCCCGGAGTCAAAGTGCTTCGTTTGCAAGAATTTGGACTCGTATGACCACGGGATTCATATCTTTCATAATTCATATTCTTTATTGTTACACAAAAAAAAACATATTATTTGCACATTGTACTTAGAGATATCATGTACAAAGATAGTTTTTCCAAAATATTTTTTCTTTTATATTTGTACTATCTTTTGCCCGCGGCTTCACCCGCTATGATTTAAATTGAATTTTTCCGAGATAAAAAATAGCCTATGTCACTCTCCGGCCCATAAGCTATCTGTATGCAAAAAATCACGTTGATCCGTTGCTCCCTTGCTGCGTGAAAGAAGGACACACCAACAAACCAAAAATCAGTTTCGTATTTATAATAGGGGTACGGATGGGATGGGGTTGGATGTCAAGCGGCAGACGACCAGCTTAGTTTTCTGATGATAAACGCCATAACTGGGTAAATTCTTAATGCTATGAGACCTCAGGATTAGAAACCTAGAAAAAAAAACTATAGCACCCAGCAGTGAACGAAAACTACTTACCCATTATATTGAAGATTAAAGTACCTATTGACTCCTACTGGAATGTACTTAATTTACATGGTGTGTAAACATTATGTTTTTCCTTCATGGGTATTTTTGATTTATATCTAAACATTTTTGTTTTTGGTCTTTTACATAATTTTTTAATTCCTTGCTATATGCTCGTCCGGGTCAGCAGTCCTTGGTCTAGAAGAGTAAAACTATATCTAGCTATACATATATTATATCTTATGAAGTCCGTTTGTCTATGGTTGTAGTAATGACGTGTACCTACGTACAGATAAGCGCGTTTTATGTGTGTTGCGCGTTTTGTAGCGCTCTTCCGAAGTTAAGCACACAAGAAAAAGTGCGTATGCACGCACTACTACAACCATAGGCAAACGGACTTCGTGTAATAGATATCTATAAAGTAGATAAATATCCCTATTTCTACAGGGGACCAATGCTGGTAGTCGCTTGAGTCCAGTACCACAGTCCACAATTGGTCAATTACGGTGAACCGCCTGGCGACAGACACCTCTGGTTCCATCTGAACACGAGGTCTTGACTCGAGTCACGACTCACGGGTCGCTCGATTGAGGTTTCCTGTAGTAAGTAATTACTCAACTCTTTGATTGATGCCCGTACGACACATCTGTCTGGCGAGGACTGGGTTTTGTTAGGAAGCTGAATCTCTGTTTAGTTTCATAATAATGTTCTGTGGTTTATACTTTATTTTACTGGTGGTAAGATGCGTACAAAGTTGGTTGGCCATCGTGCTCAGCTGCTGCAATGCTTTTTTGTGTTTGTGACGTCCTGATGGCTTTGATCTCAATGAAACTTTGCACACATCTATGTTTCCCTTCTCCCCCACACTGCACTCTGACCCATTCTCTCATCAAGAGGTGCAAGGTGGTGAGATATTCAAAAAGCGCCGAATTTGTGAAATGGTTGCAGGTAAAAACTGTTTTCCATGAAACGGTAACTATTTATTCATAGAAAAGTGTATAAACAATATATTTAGTTTATAATTAGTCTTCTTTATATGAACGACGTCTGTATTTGTCACTTTTTTATTTCCAGAATAGATTAAAATTATATAAGGTTAAATAATATTAGTCGGCGAAACTCAAAACATAGGTAGTACTAGTCTATATGAACAACTGTTTGTATGGGAGCTTAGCGAAATTCGCAACTTTTTTTCTCTTCCTCCCATACAAATTACCCCAATCAGCTGACCCGTGCAATATGGAAAGGTGAAAACAAATTTCAAGAATTTCGCTTAGCTCCGATAAAATCAATTGTTCATATAGACTAGTACTACCTATGTTTTGAGTTTCGCCAACTAATATTATTTAACCTTATACAACTTGCTAAACTTTACGTAAAAACGAGGCAATTTTTACGATATCCTGACAGCTATTATGATGGTTTTCATCAAACTTCATTTTGCTTTTTGGGCCGAATAGAGACGTAGTCAGATGTCGCTAGCTTAAACTTATGAAAAAAAAAATAAGAAAGTAAGCTTCGCAATTAGTTTTTAACGTTTGTATGAATCTTAAGAGAAATCCAGGCGTAAAGGGGCCACATAAGGCGATATGCGAAAAAAATACGGGTGTTTCTTTTCTGTGTATTTCATGAAATACAAGGAAATTTTAATAAATTTCTGGTATATGCATTTTGACTATATAATCTAGGGTTTTGAAATTGGAAAATATGTTTGGATAAATTTTCCTCGATAGAAATAATTGTTGAAATGAGATCTTCAAACACACTTTTTCTCCTCGTTTAACGATTAGCAACCATATACAGAACTCAAACATATTTTATTAGGTGTAGATAGATAGATAGATAGATAAAACATTTATTGTGTGTTTCAACAATATCTAGAGACTTAATATTTGAAATTTTGCTAGCTATTTTAGTTTTTTTAATAAAAATATAAAACCAACTTTTTTCCCTTTTGCCCTGAATCCGCCGCTCTCGCACTGCGCGATTTTTCGCTTGGAGTGACAGTGACAAAATTAAAATTCGCATAGCCTCCTAAGTATGAATTTATTTTGATTAGGGATCTACTTTTTGGTGTCAATATGCAGAAATTATAATGATGTTAACAATTTGGCGTCGTCGTTAACATGCCATCTTTCCCACACGAAGCACAGAACATATTAAATATTAATTGAAGCTAATTTACGTATATTAGTCTACCCAAACAATTAAACATACATAATGATAATGAAACACGTTTCTTTAATAGTTAAATACATAAGTATATCTGAGTATCGCTGACATATCCGGTTTGACGATATTCTGCGTGAGCTAAAATGGCACAAGAGCCGGTTGAAATTGTAACGAGGATCAAAATGTATATCTTTCAGTTTTTTGTTTTTCTAGAAATAACACTTTATCACACAACAATCTTAAAATTGGCATCTCTAGTATTATCCAGACCGAAGCTATGGGGGTTCGAAATTATGACGCAACGCTTCGAGAAAAGGTACGTAGTGCCCCGTTTCCTTTGGCTCGTCTTGGCGCCATCTGGCCAAATGTATCTACATTGTAGTTACATTTTTTATAGGGTTCCCGTACCTAAAAGGTACAAAAGGAACCTTTATGGTGAGACTCCGTTGTCCGTCCGTCCGTCCGTATGAGCCTCATAACTTTAGACATGAAATTTGGCACGAAAATAGCATTAACTTGCCCACATATCTCGGTGTAAAAAAAAAATGAAAAATTTGAAATTGTTCAAAGTATTTCCAAAACAAAAGTCAGAAAAATAAAAAATGCTATTCTAAAAATACAATATGAGTACCAAATTGTAGATATTAAAAAATATTGTAAAAATATGTGCTTTTACTACATATACTGGCACTGGTTTCTAGAAATCTTTAAAAAACCACAAAAATATGTATGTCCCTTATCTCCGAAACTGGTAGACCGAAAAATATAAAAAAAATTTCGATTAAAAGAAAAATTGAGCACAAATGAAAAATATAGAAAAAGAAGTAAAATAAACGAAAAATATATTTTAATAAATTGTATGTTACACCCCCCTTATTTCCAAAACTGGTGGACCAAAAAATATGAAAAAAAAATCATGGTAATTGTGTCTATGTAAAGATTACAGGAAAAATAAAGCGGTTGAGAAATTCAGGAAAAAAAATTACAAAATTAAAATTATCATCCACAATACGGAACCCCAGGTACGCGAGTCTGACTCGCACTTGGCCGGTTTTTTTTTCTACCTATATCTGTTACTGTTTTATGAGATTAGGTGTCAAGCTCCGATGAATACCGTTCGTTCGCACTTCTTCAATAATGGCGGCCTATTGATAAAATCAGGTCAAGGCTGGTTCACCTAATGTCCACTCCACGGGCCTTAGTTCGCTGCAAGGGGATATTTGACTGTAGTAAAGTAAGGATTCCAATGTTATCCATGTCAAAGATTTAAAGTGCAGGTGCGGTTGGGGCAATAATTTTATTGTTTAGCAGTTTTTCGACACTTACAAATTTCATAGCGCGGCGATTGGATGATTCGCCTCGTAAGTATCGCTTTGTGAGATTTTCTTAACTCAGAAACGGCCCTTAAGAGGCTATGCGAATTTTATTTTTGTAACTGTCACTCCAAGCGAAAAAACGAGCAGTGCGAGAGGGGCGAATTCGGGGCAAAAGGGAAAAAAGTTGGTTTTATATTTTTATTAAAAAAAACTAAAGTAGCTAGCAAAATTTCCAAAATCAAAAATCTAGATATTGTTGAAACCCACCTAATAAAATATGTCTGAGTTCTGTACATGACTGCTACTCGTTAAACGAGGAGAAAAGGTGTGTTAGAAGACATTTCAACAATTATTTCTACCGAGGAAAGTTTATCCAATCATGTTTTCCAAAAACAAAACCCTAGATTATAATATATTATATTATATATATTATATATAATATATTATATATGACTATAATATATGACTATATTATAGTCAAAATGCATATACTAGAAACTGATTATAATTTTCCGTGTATTTCATGAAATACACAGAAAAGAAACACTCGTATTTTTCTACATATTGCCTTAAGGGGCAGGTAGCCGCGTCGGTACAAATATCGACAGAAACCCTTATTGAAATAACTCTCATGTCAGCGCGCACTGCATTACGGCCACGCTGGATCTCCGGATAGCGCAAAATAGGAGAAAATAATAGGTATTTTTCACAAGGACGCGATGGACAGAAAAAATAATTCCATAAATAATTTTGGCGCCGCAGCGACAACTGCAGTGGACAACAAACGGCGTAAATATACCATGCTCTCAAGCCGCAACATATTTGCGCCGTTTGGCGTCAAGACTTGGGGAGTCCGGAAGCGCGACAACTTTTCAAGGAAATTTCGTCGCACCTTGTTGAGTCCATGGGTAACCGGAGGGCTGGCGCTTACCTCGGCCAGAGGATTAGTCTGGCCATCCAAAGAGGTAATGCCGATGTCGCCAGCATTCTGGGCACCCTACCCCGGGACAGCGGTCTCGAATAGTCTCGATAGTGTTTTTTATTTATAAATTATGTTTAGTTTTTATTGGTTTTAAATAAGTTTTATATTATAATAAAATATAATGTTACCATTCGGCTTTTCTTTTTAAATATTGATATATATATATGTAGTGGTTTTTTGTAAATTATAGACATTAATTAATATAAGCAAGATATATTTCGAGTCCTTTTGGACTTGGCATCAGTTGCATTGACAATAGACATGACATTATAAATATAAAAGTTTTTTTTTTTTTTTTTAGGTGTGTTAATGTTGTTTGTTAAGGCCTGGTCCAAAGTGGGCACCAAGCGACCAGATGAATGAAGATTCCCACGTGCAAAGCTGAATATCTGTGAGTACTGGGTGAAATGACTTAATGATGCGATCTGTGAAACAATGGTTGAAAGGCGAATTGTGAGTGCGTGTGTGGGTCGGTACTGGTAGAGTGTTGTTCATTTATAAAGAAAAGCCGAATGGTAACATTATATTTTATTATTATATAAAACTTATTTAAAACCAATAAAAACTAAACGTAATTTATAAATAAAAAACACTATCGATACTAGAGATGAAACGGATATCCGGTTACTATCCGATATCCGGCCATATTTATGGTATCCGGTATCCGGCCGGATAATAACCAGTATCCGGCCGGATACCGGATACTTAACTCAGCATACAAAAAGTCGTTTAAATCACAAAATAAATTGATTGTATAATCTAAATTCTAATACATAAAGTGAATAAGAATCGAGCTATGGTAGTGGTAGATAAAGACAAGCTTTACAGCAATTGTTGGGAATAAACGTTTGTGCTTTTCTGCATACATTACACCAGCTTCTTTTGCTTTCACAATATACCATGTAACTCAACAGGTATCTATTAATGAAAACACATGGTCTAAAAATCATACTGAACAACTTTTCCAAAGAAACATACTTGTGGAAATGAAAAATATTTTTAATACAGTTGCTCACAAAGTGGCGTATTGCAGGGACGTATAGCGTTCGGGATGTAGGCTATTACATACTCGAGCTTTTTCTTTACCTTTTCCGAACTCGTGCGTTCACTTTCCCAACTGTCAAAATAATGTCTATTAAAAAGAAAAAAAAACAACCACGAAGTTTTTACTAAAAAAAATTCATAGAAGTTTTTATGATTCATGCAAATATTTCTAAAAAGAAGCTACTAATTTGTTTCAATATCGGATTTAATTATTTGATTCGATGAGTTAGGTTAGGTTTCATTTCATTTCATCTCATTAAATTTCATTTTCATTTCATATCAATAAAAAAATTCTACTGAAGACTTGGTTGTATGGGCATAGTTCCCTTTGCCTACCCAGAATAGATGAAGAAAACAAAAAAAAATCTCAGGCAGTATGGGCTTAAGCTCTTAGCCATTTCCATAAAGGAAAAAAAATTACAAAAAAAAATCTCTGCTTATATTCTTTTACGGTTGGCGCCATTTTCCAAAAATTTTCTTTGCGGGTTTAGTTGTTTGTTGCACAAAATGAGTAATTTCGACGATATTTTATTTGAATTAACACCACCGGAACTCAGTATAGTTGCACAAAATGCTTCGGAGAACATTTTATCGGAAAAGTCAAAAAGTCGCTACATATCTACATATGACGAATTTATTGCGTGGAGTATTAGTTAGTTGAGTTTATTGTGTTTTTATTATTTTATTAAATTGCTTCATTTTTTCGCAACTGTATTAAAAATAGTTGTTCAGTACACGTGCGGAACCGTCATTGCAACTTGTTCCGACTGTCAACCCTCACCTTCGGCTGCGCCTCGGCTCGGGTAGACGTCGGAACTTGTCGGAACTCTTTGCAATGACAGGCTTTCCGCACTCGTAATGAAATATACTATTTATAGTTCCTTACTCATTTTGAAAACTTACTGTGAATTTTGAAAGGGCGGGCGGGCGGTGCTTGAGTCTGAATTTTGAATAGCATGGTAAGAGTGTTTAGCGGAATATTGCAAATTATTAATATATCCACAAATTCAAGAAAGCTTTGGTTAGAAGTATGTAACGTATCAAATTTTAGTACACAAACATTAGTCCTTTACGTAGTCAATTTGCAAATTGACTTACCATGGAAGGGTATCCAGCACTTCCATCTTTCTTAGAAATTTGAAATTCCGTTCTACCTATCACTTGACCAGGCCAAGGGTCATTGATCGTTTCATTGGTTTATTTTCACCTAAGTCGAATTTTTTGTGAAAGGGATGGCGCTGTGCAAGTAAGCGAGAACTGTATCGTTTCTGCTTATGCGTACAACTTCGCCTCTTCTTCCCGCACTTTAATTTTTCTCCATCAAATTAAAAATGCCTCGCACTTACTGCAATAGAAATAAAGAACAAAATCACTCACAACTTGTGCAGCATAGTGGACGCTGCAAAACCTCAGCCAGACGCGCTGGCCAGACGCCTTCCACCAGGACGGGACGTGGAATCTCCTGTCGTACCACACCAGCCCGACGTGATCCCGGATCGCGCGGTCTTCCCCCAGGTCGTTGTAGGACGCTGGCACTGGCATCGGCTGGACTGGACCGGTCTGATGGAATAATAAGAGAATGACCTTCATTTCCAGAAATAGTGATTCTTACGGAGTATGTGTGGTTTAACATTGAATGATAGAGTGAAAAATATCAACACACGGGATCGTTGCGGCCTGAAAGAAGATGTAGTGACTAGAATAGAAAAAGGAATGCTTTGGTTTGGACATGTAGAAAGGATGAATGAAAGCAAAGTGATGAAATAAATTTATGGTGCGTAAGTCGAAGGTAGAACTCGACAGGCCACCCTTGAAGGACGTATGCTGACCAAATTGGCGACATATTAAAGAAGGGCAATGTCAAAGTACCCGGAATAGAAGAGATTGTACGACTAGATTGATGGATGTGGAAGAGGCGAAAGAGGTGTGTCAGGATCGTAGCAGATGAAAGTCTGTAGTCCTCGCCTACCTCGCTGGGAGACAGTCGTAAGTATATGTATGTAGTGATACTTGCTGGATGAGGATGGTCAAAGACAGAAAAATTTGGTGTGCCCTTGGAGAGGCATACTGCTGCTGGTAGACCAATAGACCAAAGACTAAAAATATGTATTTTGAGAGGATACTGTGATATTCGGCTGGCTCAAAATGGGTACAAGTAAATATAGCCAAGCTATACTTATAATTTTACAATCAGCTCTTTAGTACCTACAATTTCATATGAATATTGTATTTTATAAAATATCTTTTTATTTATTTTTCGTTTTTTTTATATTTCTCATTGGCAGCTACCAAGCAAAAAGCACTTATGACTCTTGTAGTAAAAAAAAAAGACAATTAGAGGAAAATAAATTATGGAATAAAGTCATGACAGGATCTGTTTAGGAATGATTTGCGTCAAATCCAGACAGGCGGATTGTGAAAAACCCGCCTTTTTCTATTTAATCTAAATTTGCTCAATAGTTATCCTACAAAATTATACCTACAGTCTGTTCGACAAGAGCGTAACCGGCATAATTTGAATTTTTTATATTATTAGCGAAAAAAAAATTATTGTAGCAAGTAGAGGGACTCTTTGCCTAAAACGCATCGCGACGACAAATTCAATACGCTCGCAATCTTTGCAGTTAGAGCACGTTTCCCGCCATGAGTGCCGCGTACGATTCGCGCTACGAAGCAGTGTTCCTGTGCTCGCATCCTAAAGGACCTAAAATGTCGCGCGATCAGGCTGCGAAGTATTTGAAAAAGTCGAAGGCTTTCGTGACGAAATGGGTAAGACGATATGCAACAACTAAAACCGTTGATAACCTGCCACAGCGTGGTAAAGTTAGAAAGACGTCGCCCGCAGAAGAAAAGGGCATTGTTCAACTTTTTGTCAAAAATCCACGCTTGCCTCTCCGTTCTGCCCAGGAAATATTAAAGAAAAAAGGACTCAATGTGTCCCTAGATGCTATCACGAGACGGTTAGAAAAAAACAAGATAAAATATAGAAGTACTACCAATAAACCGCTTCTTTCCGTAAGACACATTCAAAAAAGAATGGCCTGGGCACAGGAAAACAATAACCGTGACTGGGGTAACGTAATATTTTCTGACGAAGTATCGTTTTGGGCATCAAACATAACGTCTCGTGCTTGGTCAACGGCCGATAACAAACTTGTGATCCGAACCGTGAAACACCCCGTGAAGGTGCATGTTTGGGGATGCTTCTCAAAAAGAGGTTTTGGCAACTTGCACTTATTCACTGGGACACTGAATGCTGCGAGGATGACGAAAATATACGAAAAAGCTTCGTTACCTTCCGCTAAGAGGTTGTACCCAAAGCAAACCAATAAATGGATTTTGCAAGAAGACAACGACCCCAAACACCGAAGTCGTCTGTGCACCGCCTGAAAGGCAGAAAAAATCATCGAGGTCTTGGACTGGCCCTCACAGTCACCTGATGCCGACCCGATTGAAAATGTTTGGGCGTTGATGAAGCTCAAGATGCGGGGAACAAACACACAAACAGTTGCCGAACTGACTCGCAATATAAAATGTGTATGGAGGTCACTGACCCGCAACTACGCCGAAAAATTAGTGCAAAGTATGTCTCAAAGATGCCAGGCGATTACACACAACGAGAGGGACTGGACACCGTATTAATCAATAAAGCGTCAAAGTAAGCATAATGAACTAATTGTGTTATGATTTTCAACTGCCTAAGTCGATTCCTTAAATAAATTTTGCCGGTCACGCTCTTGTCGTACATAGTGTATAACGCCTTAGTTTGGCAAACCAAAGAGGAAATGCTGCCAGCATTCTGGGAACTCTGCCACAAGACGGCGGCAATCTGGCAAACATTTTTTGCTTAGTTTAATTTTACTTTAGGAGACATTTTAGTTTTATAGGTAAATTTGTAAGGTTTAATTTTAGTTTTATTTCATGTTATTTAAGTTTTTATGTTTCTGTAAATAAACGTTTTCCTATACCTATGTATTGTGTAAACTGTCATCGCAAAGTTTCCATTGGTTTCTGTTAATTAGAATTTAAAAGACTTAAATAAAAAAAAAAATTATAGAAAATTTTACCATAAATAGTCTAATAAGGTTTTCTAGGATAACTATTAAGCAAATTCTGAATTTAAGTGTTCAGTTTCGATTATTTACAAAATGGCGGGTTTTTCACAATTCGGCTGCTAAACCGCTCTTAATAATAAAAAAGTACTAATTATGTCATTCCCGTAATGATGTTTGCAGTGCCTGTTAGGTAAAGTGAAACCACATGATCAATAATTTGACGTGGGCCCGGCTTTATATGTATTGGGGGGGAAGTTTATACAACGTGCAACAAAAAGGTGTAACCATATTGGAAGACCTTATTCAGTCAATGATATAGAACAACTTTTACTATGGAGCCAAACCCGAAATCTCAAAAAAAAATCTACCCTTCCATACATTTCGGCCGAGCGGCATTGCATTTTTCTATGAAACAGTAAATTTTTTTTTTCGATATACAGGGTTGGTTCCATAGTAAAAGTTGTTCTTTATCATTGATTGAACAAGCTCTTCAAATATGGTTACACCTTTCTGTTACACCTTGTATAATATATCGTCACGACATGAATCCCCAAGGGGGTGTCAGAGCTGTTCAAAGTGTGAACTGAGAAATGCAAGTCACAGTCTATACTCTGTACACCCGCGTTTCACGGAAGATTATTACGTCCTAACGTGATGGTTGGTGAGCCCTATCGCCATACTTCGGACACAAATACACGCTTTTTAGCTCATGCATGTTTCTTTACGATATTTTCCTTCATCGTTCAGCAAGTGGTAAGTAAGAACAAATACTACGCAAATAAACTCCGAAAAACTCATTACATGCCCGACCGGGAATCGAACCTGGATCTCAAGATCTAATGTGTCAATCTAAAATGTCAATATACAATCTTTTAAATTATACATTTAATTTGTTTAAGAAATGGGTAAAAATCTTCAACTTTACTAATTTTATTTATCACATAAAATCAACTACACAATACGTGCCGTTCGTGCATATTTATAATTTTCTTTTATTTGTTTATTTATTTATATTTATAATAAAATCGTTAATCTGGTTTCGTCCGTACAAAGGAAATAAAATACAAAAGTGGATTCCTTGAACAAGGGCTAATCCCACCGATTAGCAAACAATTTTTAGTCTGTCTGTCAGTCTGTATCTTCCTCGGGATCCACGCATTAAGAGGATATACCGTGGCGAAATCAGTGTTTGATGGGCGTGGTTTCGCGCTCGCCGCGAGCAGAGAATATAAAGTATTACAGCGAGTCAGCGCGACAAACCGCAGCTGCAGGAGTATTGCCGTTGCAATATTCCACAATTTCCACATAACATACTAAATAACTAATCAATTCAAAAATAAATATTATATTATTAAATACAAATAAATTTAATTATCATACAGATACAGTTATCGAGTTTTCACTGTATTTTGAAATTTTAGAACAGAAGCAGTGGAGTCGCTATTATGGTTTTATTTTCAAAAATATTGACCACAAAAAAATAAGTTTTCGTGATGATAAGCTAATCGTTGGTATAGGAGCCCAGAGAATTTTTTACACGTCATTTTCAGGATAAATTGTAAAAAGAAAAGGACAATGGTTCTTTTAAAATATTTTAATCAGAAGAATTCAAAATCAACCACGTGGTTTACAATCTCCTCATTATTTTCTACTACTACGGCCTTTGGTCGCGAGTTTGTCTCTGGATAATTATTTCTTGGAGGGGCTTTCGGACACATGTTTTCTTTATCCTGTTCTTTCACATATTCTGGATCACGAATTTGTAAATTTAGTCTGTGTCTGGGATCAACCACTTCTGGTAAAAGACAATCATTGAAAAACGAAAGCAAATGTGGCTCCATTCTTTCATGCCAAAATAATAATTGGTCATGCTTTAGTATAATTTCGGTTTTTATCTGATTATTTCCGTACCATACGGCCAATGCACATTTTCCTTTTTGACAAATATATAATTGGCCTTGAGCTTGAATAAACCAATCAGATTTTTGGTTTACTTCTATCTGTCCAGTTTTCTTATTTTTACGCCAAGAATGCATCTTTATGAATTCATTTGAATACATTCTGTAACAAAAGTGAATATTGTAAACAAAAAGCTAAAAATATATTTACTTTTAAATATTTTGTCTTAATTTATTCATAAACTCACGAAACTCACAATCTTCGATGCCTATTTCGTATGGATGTTCTTGTTCATCATCATGAGTATGATCTTCTTAATGTCTGCGCTTCTTAGTCACATCCTTAGGTCTAGAATAAAAAGACAATATTATACGAATGTGACAGTGGAATACACGTAAGCAGACACAACCGGTATTTGCCGTATGGGCAGAGTTTGCTGGGTAGCTGGGCTGCAGAGTTTATTCAAACAAAAGATTATCACATTTCACACAATTCACAGTTACATTTTCAACATTGTTGATAAAAGACTAAAAAATGACATATATATATATATATATATATATTATTTCATTACCCCAATTCCAAGGTTTAAAATTATATTGAAAAGAGGCAAATTTGGGATAGTACCCCCTTAATAGAAATATATTAGTACTTAGTATTAAAATTATTTATAAACAGAATATTTTACTTTTTTACTTTGATATTATATTACTTTGACATTTTGATACATGTGATGCTAGATTATTATTGTTTAGATTAAATATTTTGACATCTGTATTGAATTTATTTACTTTTTAAATTATTTATCCTCTTTTACTTTTTATTGTTTTAGATTGCAATTGTTTGTGTTAACTACATTGAGAAGTGTAACTGGCGGTTATAAATAAATATAGGCTCGTCTCTTACAAGAGTATACGAACAAAGGTACCTTCATTTTTTTTTCCAGAATAGCTCTTGTTATTGTTATTAATCTCACGAAATTTCAGTTACCGGAAATCGATAGTTTCCTCAAAAAAAATGTTCAAGTTTCGTAAAATAACCTCAAAAATTGTCTTAAGGTGCAATTTTAATTGATTTTATGACTTGATATTTTTTTTTTGGTTGTGTTCCGAAAGTGCTGTGAGTTATGCATTAAAATTGACGTAATTTAATTTTTTTGTTGTTATAGTATAAAACCAATGCAGGCATTTTTTTTCTTTGTGATTTCATTCAAAGTTTATAAAGTTTATGCATGTCTTTTATTTAGCTTACCTAATAGGTTGTCTTTTTGTTGTATTTATGCTGATTAGTGATTTAATAGAAAAAATAGGTTGAATCTGTTGCAAAACCGAATCAGAGCACCTGACTCTATGCAAAAAATAGGTTGAATCTGTTCCAAAACAGAATCAGAGCACCTTGAATCTATACAGTCTTGTGGGTACTACCCCTAGAGTGTATATAAAAAGCCGTAGGCGTGGAGGAAGGGCAGCCCTCGCCTGCCGTGACAAAGCATAGGCACCCGTGCGAGCCGTAGAGGCTGAGGCTGGTCGCCGAAGGCGACCAACAAGCCGAAGCTCCGAAGGTGAGCATGGGTGACTGTGCTTTGTTACGCAAGGGCGAAGGGGCTGCACTTTCCGCAACGCCCAAGCAATTGCAAAAGTAATTTTGGGTCTTTAAAGTTAAAGAGACAAAAAAGTGAGGTTTTGTTTTGATTTATTTTTTTTAAACTATTTTCATTTCCCCCCCCCCCCTCCCACTATACGTACACTTAATATTCGAGTTATTTTATTCTACCTAAAATAACCTAGAAATTTTTAATTTTGAAAAAAAATTAAAAAAAAACTATTGATTTCCGGTACCCCCCCTTCGGGGGAGGAATTATACCCCCCCTCCCCCTCTAAACATATACATAGGTACATATACTTATATAAGAGTCCTTCCTAAACATATCTTATGTCTCATGTCTTATACCATCACCGGGTCCCTGAAAAACATAACCCTCCCTCGGGCGGGCGGTCGGATAAATGACGAATTCAAGTAAACAAATAAACTTTTTGTTTGAAACAAATTTTTGGTTACAAAATGCTCACCTTTCTTGATTTTGCTCGAAGTCGGTAGATGCATAACATGCCAGACGAGCTATTTTTGTCTGGAGATAGTAGTAGTAACTCCTGTCCTATAATTTTACAAGAATAATCTGTCCCTGAGTCTGATATTAATACATCATCAACTGATAAAGATCGAAGACCTATAAAAATATAAAGAAAATGTGACAATGATAATGGTGAAAAAATAGATTTGGTATAATGAAATATATATGATGCTTCATTTAAAAAAATTTAAATATTGGACATATTTCAATTTTTTATACTAGGTACGTAATATATATTTGTAGCTATTTTATCCAAATTTGTTTTGAGAAGAAAGAAAAAATAACAAATTACTACACTTAAATATTTCTAACATCATATTTTACTTAAAATTATAATATTCATAACATTTTGAAACCCTTACCCTCTTTTTGGAATCGACTGGGTGTTTAAAATTCTCTGCTCGTTTAAATTAAATATCATCAATGACGACTCCATGACTTTGCTTTGTTCTGTTGCTCCCGAACCACTTGCACTGTCATTGAACGTCTGTGCTGATGGGTTTATATAATCTATCTTATTTTCATGGTTATGTAAACATCTTTTAGCCCTGAAAAATATCACATAATATATAAGTAAAGCGTTTTACAGATACTACACTAGATTCCAGAAAAGTCCGTCCTTGCAAGTTGACATGTAACAAATAAAAATCATATGTAGGTACTTACATGATTTTTGCGACCATGTCGTGACCTCTAGCTTGCATGTACTTCTTATATTTTTTTTACGTATGATTGTTCTGTTTTTATTTATTCCCCATTTTGGGGTATTGTTTTACGATTACGATTTATATCAGTAAACAACAATCAGTTTTAACCCTAAAACGAATCTTAACGAGATAAAAACTATAATGCAATAATGAATATTAACTTAGCAATAGATTATGATTGATAACAAACTTAAAATTTGTGGAAACGGGGAAAAACAAAGAGGATCAAACGCAGCACAGGTCCTTCTCACGGTAGAGCTCAGCGAGCACTGAAGAAAGTGAACGAGTGTGACAGCGCTATAGCCCGAACGTACAGAGCAGCAGTAGCACACGCGATAACAATAGTGCGCGCAAATCTCGACCTTACCGTCACTTGACGCGCAATTCATGTAAAAAATCGTAAAAAAATAACTAGAGTACCCAACTGAAAAATGATAACAGATAATTTAAAATAAAACGTTTCACATTCAGAGAAAAATCGTGGTTAGGATACGTTGAACCATTGAGGAGTAAAATTAAAAAAAGGGAAATATAAGACGTTACTTTGGAATTATTTTCTATCGAGAAAATTTTATCCAATTGCGTTTTCCATAACACATAATTTGAAGAATATGCCCAAGATTCATATAGTCTGAAACCAGATCTTTATATATTGTAGTTGTGTCATAAAATGAAATGAAAAACCCACTCCGATGTCGGTATATCCCCTTAAGAGGTGCGGACGAAGTCGTGGGCCAAAGCTGGTCTATAATAAATGTAATAATACTAAAACTAAACTTTCAAATTTTGTACCTTGATCTGAAATTTATTTACATATAAAAGTGTTGCGATTTTAAATGCCCGAGAAAAAAGCTTGCAAAATTCATGCAGAATTTTTCGGCAATAATATAGAAAATGGTTTTCGACAACAAACAAAATGGAGGCGAAACGAAAAACCAAAACGAACACGAACAAACAAAGCAAGCCATGAACCTCTTTCAAATCACGCTGAAACCACTTCTCGGTGTACCCGGGATGCTCTCGAGGCTCCTCATCGTGCTGGATAAGCAGCCCCAACCAGCGGGAGACCTGCAGGCAGCACCCAGTGACCTTATATAGACACCAGACCGCCAATACCAGCTGCCGTGGCCAACGGAGGCTACGCATCGCCATTGAGCGTAGCACCTTCGAGGTTTTAGGGGTTTTAAGTAAATTAATGGTGACTTCAGCACCATTCATTTGGTTTTTTGTAAGAACATTGTTAAAAGGGAAATTATTAATCGGGCGAATGAAAATATAATTAGCGACGTCAAGTGTCCGGAATAAATACCAAAGCGTGCGACTAAAATACCGAGTGGGCAAATTTAAAGTATGAAATCGAAAATATTTCACCAAAAGTCAAAAAATACGTGTGACGACGAGCGAAGCGAGGAGGAGCGTGTTAGGTTTACA
The DNA here is from genome assembly GCA_934047225.1 of Ypsolopha sequella. Taxonomy (NCBI): domain Eukaryota; kingdom Metazoa; phylum Arthropoda; class Insecta; order Lepidoptera; family Ypsolophidae; genus Ypsolopha; species Ypsolopha sequella. The sequence goes on from OW203996.1 coordinate 21,604,110, forward strand.
TGTAAGATAAAATAAGGAGCCGAGCGAAGCGGAACGGAGCGAGGCGACTTCGCTAGTTTTATTACTTAAAATTAAATTGTCACTAAAATAGAAAATTGTTCGCTTGAGAATTATTCAACTTAACTCAAATTTGTATTTTCAAGTCGCCGTTTTCATCATTTTTATTCGCCCACTTAGTATTTTAGTACGCTATTGAGTATTTCTGCCACCTCAAATTTGAATTTATATTCGTTCGTCTAAATACTATCCTTGTTAAAAGAGCAAATTTAAGTCAAAAGCACCCGATGTAGATGAGGTTTTATGACTAGACTGATGAAGTCAAAGAGACGGAAAGGTTTGTCAAGATCGTAGCAGATAGAAAGCTGCGGTCTCTGCCTACCCCTTTGGGAGAAAGACGTATTATTTATGTAATTTTATGTAAGTTTATTGTTTATTTATTACACTTATGTACATTTACATTTCAACAAAGATAAAACTAAACAAATAATTATAATAAACAAATATTATGTAGAAGGTGGCACTTATAACCCATAGGAATGTCTTCCAGGCAACCTTTGGGTGAGATATTGTTTCATAAGAATCCTTTGATTTCAAGAAGCTATGAAGTTGACTTAGACTACATATCGAATTTACTTACCAAAGAGAGATCCTTGTCAAACCACTGCTTGTTGTACCCAAACTCGGGGTTGGGAGGAGACAATCTGAAGTTCCATATGCCGTCGAGGAGTCTAAGATCCCTCGTGTCAGTGGTCTGAGGGTAGAGCGCGGCGCCAGAGTTGGTGCGGCCCCGTTTCTTCAGAAGCTTGATGACCTCGTTGGCATTGGACGAGGCTGGTACTACGGCGAACGAGTATGTGATGCTGATGAAGAAGAGACACCAGAGGCATAGTGCTGCCGACTTTAGTGTCAACATTTTCTGTAAAAGATAAAGCGGTAATGAGTCTTTGTCTTACGCTTATCTATCCTTACGGACGTCCGTATGACAGGCTATACCTATTGATAGTTCTTATTACGGATAATTAGCCGCTAAAATGAAAATCAAAATGGTCAAGTGCGAGTAGGACTAGCGCCCTAACGGTTCCGTACCAAAACAGTCACAGAACATGGTTCTAGTGCATGATAAAACTATTTACTATTAGTATTATTAAATAGGAGCAAATACTGATAAAGAATTATTAGATTCTAAACATAATTTAGAGTGCATTACAAGATAAATTAGAAACAAATTTCGAGTTAACAAATATTCTTCGGGCTGGGATTTGAATTCTGCGACCTCTCGCTTACTCGGCAAGTGTAAGACCGACTGTGCCACCAAAGTACTCATCCTAGACCGTTGAGTATTTTCACCGTACGTACACAGGTTTTTTTTGGAATTACTTGGCATATTCATCCAAGACTTGATACAATAGCCAGTAATGAGCAGGTGGTAGAGCTGATGCCGGGCTCGACTGTGGAGGTAACACCATCTTACTTGGAGACCCCCTCTAAGTGATTCGGGGGAGAGTAAGACGACAGCTCACAGGCAAAAAATAATTGCATTTCAGCCATTTGTTTTCTAAAAAAAACCGGCCAAGTGCGAGTCGGACTCGCGCACGAAGGGTTCCATACTATTATCTATAAAAGCGGCAAACAAAAATGTCTGTTGTATGGGAGCCCCCTTATATATTTATTTTATTTTGTTTTTAGTTTTTGTTGTTATAGCGGCAACAGAAATACATCATCTGTGAAAATTTCAACTGTCTAACTATCACGGTTCATGAGATACAGCCTAATGACAGACGGACAGACGGACGGACAGCGGAGTCTTAGTAATAGGGTCCCAACCCTTACCCTTTGGGTACGGAACCCTGAAAAAGGATCTTTGAACATTACCTATGTTTTAACCTTGTTTCTGATCACTAACCGAGTCTCCAGTATGAATTCGAGCGGTTGATTAAATTTCATCTTGTATAATAAAAACACTCGTACCATATCATGTTGTAAAATAACTCTTTGTCTCATGAGCAGGCGATGTGATGGTTAGATTATACTAAACGCAAGAGTGAAAGAAAATGCAAGTTTAAGATTCAAGACATGCGTCGAGTCAGTTGTACTTGAATAGCATGTTGCGCGGGAGACTTGATTTATTCTCCTCATATAGGTAGTTATAATGAAAGTGAGATTAAAACGTCACTGGGTGATGACTTTACTGCCCAGTTTACACGGGTTGTGTAAGTGGTGAAGTACCAGGGATAAAGACCTAGCTTAAGGCGATATGTAAAAGTTTTAGCGTCCCTGTTACTCCATATGCGAAAAAACCCTCAGTACGAGTGGGACGGATTCGTGGAAAAGTAGCAAAAAGTCCGTTTTTTATTAATATAAAATGTACTAAGCTATTTTGTCAAAAATATTTTCAAGGAGATTTTACAAATACATAATATCCACATTTTGAATGCAATTTCACAACGAAATTAGTTAGGATTTCAGAATTACAGGAAAAAATAAAACAATTTAGAGGTCTTTTCGGAATTAAATTCCATCGAGAAAATTTCATCCAATCGCGTTTTGCTTCAGTGAGAATCTTAATCAAATACTCAATTAACATTTTCCGAAAAATTAAATACGTAGATGACGTTATAGTGGAGTAAATGGATTCGAAAAATCCCCATTTTTTTTGGTATCGCCTTAATGTAAACAGTTACAAAGTCAAAAATCAAAAATCATTTATTTGTACCAGAAATAGCTTAACCTAAAAATGTACAATTAATAGAACATAATTAATAAATATAACTTTCCTTACAATATATTGGTAGGTATGCACAGCAATATACATATATTATTCACATAGGAGTATAGACATAAAGACATTAGTGTAGTATAGGTAATACATTACAATTATAATTGTCGCAGTTAAAAATTTGGGAGTACCTGCTAAAGAAATGGAAAAACTAATAATAGAATAATTTTCAAGCATTACGCCCAATGACTGGAAAAAATATACAGACCATGTAATTCATGTTGAAAATGAATACAAGAAAAGAGACAATATACTTGAGGATGAACTAAATCAGTTTATCATTAATGTAAGAGATGATGGTGATAGTGATGATGAAAGTGATGATGACATGGACGATTTTTTTACTGGCATTGAATTCCTCGAATCAGACTTCGATTACGATTCGTAATTTTTGTACAATATTTCTATATTAAATATATTTTTATTAAAAAAAACCTTTATTATTATTGAAGTAGTCTGGTTTAAATCCCTATGTTTTCTTCTAAGGAAACCTCGATAGCAGGAAACATAGAATTATATATATCGTCACGACATGAATCCCCAAGGGCGTGTCAGGAATTAACAGATCATCAGAGGTGACATTAATGCATAGATTTAGGATTAATGCATAAATGTAATGTAAAATGATAATGTAAAAGTATAGCTAAGTCTTTTAACTTAGCTATACTTTTACTTATAACCTATTCCAATCAGCCCGACGATGTCAAATAGACGAAACTAGTCGCAATAATTAAGTAAATAAAATAGTGGAACTCGTACAAGAAGACTTTGATTAGTGTTTATTTTTTCTGTTTAATTATGATTATATTTAGGAGATTTAATTACTTTGTCAAATAGATGAAAATATAAAGCTGATTTTTACCTCTTGTTTCTTTTTTTATTTGCTATCCTAAGCCTCGGGGCTATCCCGGGAACCCAGGATTAACTGTGGACAATCCCGAGATCCTGGGATTAGAAACAAGGGCCGGGATCGAATTCTCTACCTACAAAAGGGTGTTGATAAAATAACCACCAAGTCCAAAAAAGGGGCAACATTATATAAACGCGGGTGAAAGGCTGGTTTACCATAATTTACAATTTTTTTAAATTGTTTTCTTCAAAGTGTGTAGTCTGAAAATCAATTAAAATTTATTAGAATTATCTCTGGTATGCGCAAATGATCATGTTACACGCTTCAATTCGCTCTCGTAGAAATATGCACATGCTTAGTACTTCCGTATCTTCGCGAACGTTTCACGGTTCTTCCCCCCCCTATCAAGCTTCAGAGATTGTGTGACCACAGGACCTTACAAGTGCCTCAATGTCATTCCAACTTTATTCGGAATCTTTTTCGTGCAGCTCTAATGTGGAATACACTGCCTAAAAATTTGAGAGATAGTCCGTCAATTGTGTCGATTCGGCGCAACACAACTTAACTAATTTGACAGGACTAACCTTATTTTGAGCGTTCTGTCTTTGTCTTTTCGATAAAGAAAGAAAAAGGCACAACGCTCAAACTAAGTTTAGTTCTGTCAAATAAGTGTTGCGCCACAACAGTTATCGACACAATTATCTGATATATAGAATATTAAAAGAGCAGTTCTTTTCTATGAGTAATATTTAAGTAGGTATTTGATATACATATATGTATATTGATATAAATTTGCACACACATAGATTATTCATATATGTTTATTATATTTATATCTATTATTCATTGTTTATATGGTTTATGTAAGAATAAGTATTGTGTTGTGTAAGTCAAATACACAACACACTTGTTCAGTATTATCTTTCACCACAATACTGGTTGGCTGGAAGAAACCTCTTGCCGAGAAAAGCTCACCCTTGTGCATATTTATTCAAATTTTGTTATCTTACATTAAGTTTTTTTTGTACAATAAAGAATATTACGAGTATAATAAATACAAATGCTTTGGCACAGGTTTAATTACACATATATTTGTTTTTCTTCGTTGTAAAAACGACCTAACCTAAGGTCATCTGAAAATCTTCATTTAGCATTTCCAGTTCATACTACTTGTTTTTATGGTAACTCGTTTACTATAGAAGCTATGTCTATGGAATGCCCTTCCTCTCGCAATAAGGCAAGCTCCATCCTTACAAGTTTTCAAAACTCTGGTTAAACAACATTGTCTGTTACTTTGATCAAATTGTATTTTTTTTTTACTGATTTATTTTAGTTTATACAAGGTTAAATTAAATTAGTTGGCGAAATTGGAAACATATGTAGACCATGTCTATATGAACAACTTTTCCTATTAGGGTTGTGCAAAATTCTTAAAATTTGTTTTCAAATTTCCGTACTAGACCAGACAGCTGATCGAGGCAATTCGTATGGGGGCAAGTGAAAAAAAGTTTAGAATTTCCCTTAGCTCCATACAAACAGTTGTTCATGTACACTAGTCCACTTTTGTTTTAAGTTTCGCCAACTAATATTATTTAAGGCGATATGCGAAAAAAATACGGGTGTTTCTTTTCTTTGTATTTCATGAAATACACGGAAAATTTTAATAAATTTCTGGTATATGCATTTTGACTAAATAATCTAGGGTTTTGAAATTGGAAAACATGTTTGGATAAATTTTCCTCGATAGAAATAATTGTTGAAATGAGGTCTTCGAACACACTTTTTCTCCTCGTTTGACGAAAAGGGACCATATACAGAACTCAAACATATTTTATTAGGTGTGTTTCAACAATTTCTAGAGATTTCATATTTAAAATTTTGCTAGCTATTTTAGTATTTTATAAAAAAACTAACCTTCTCGCACTGAGCGTGTTTTCGCTTGGAGTGACAGTAACAAAAATAAAATTCGCATAGCCTCTCAACCTTATATATTATTTATGTATAGGTAAATAATAATAATCGTAAAGTGGACCATAAATATAGGCGATACACACACCACAACAGCCAAATAAAAATGTGAGTAATAAACACGTCTCTTGAAGTGAAATATAAGTATATTTTTTATAGTAACCGACTAATAGTAATTAAAGCAAAGTACAAAACTTTTTGCATTTTTGAAAAATTCCCGTTTTTTTTAACTGATGACGACTAGAAGGAGTCTAAATATATCGTATTATTTGTTTTTTGGTGCTTATAATGGCTTTTTTGTTAATTATGGCTTCTTTGTCGTTAGTTATGGGTTTTATAAATTAAAAAGCCATCTAAAGGTCAAATTCAAAATTCAAATTCAAATAGTTTTTTTTTTAAAGGGGTTAAGATAACAGAACAAAAATAATCCTAAAAAAATAATTATAAAAAGAAAATTGCCTCTAGATCACTGCCCTGCGGGAGAGGTATATATTATAATACACATTTTACAAGTCAAATTTAATCCTATAAAAATATATGTAATAAAATAATAACTGTACAAGAACTAAATTAAAGGTTTATTTAATTTATGTAGCAATGTACATACGATTAAAATGATAGGTAAAATATATATATTATATATGTATATATGTATATTATACAAGGTGAAATCCAATCAACCGAACCCATACCGGAGACCCGGCCATGGAACAGGAACAAGGTTCAATGATCACCATCCGAGCCCCCAGCACGAATCCAGGCGATCGACCAACTCCCATCCTATATACTACATACTAATAGATTACAATAAATACATGTCTACCTCCGCCCATTCGATTAATCTTGCTAAGAAGAAGGGCAAGAAACTTAGCAAGATCATGTCTTTTATTTAACATAAAACTTATACTATACAAATGACTTATATCTACTTTAAGTAAGGGATAAGAAATATACAAACAATGTATTAACAAAAAAAAAAATATTACCAACGTTAGCGATAGAGATATTTATCACTTTTAGTATGAAATCGTGTCAGATGACGTCACGAGACATGCCATTAAGCTCACCTTGAAAGCCATTGACTTCGTCATTTTTTGAAATATCGAAAAAATAATTTCACTACAGTTTTTAGCTTGTCAAACGTAATTGATTTTCATAAAAATTTTAATGTAGGATACGGGCTCATTGTTTGTGTTTAGTATTTATTTATTTATTCCGAAAAAATTGTATAACATTACAGAAACATCTTTTGCGCTATACAAATTAAGAAATTAAAAAAAATATATATATATATTAAAAATAGCATATTAAAAATTAAAATCGAAAAGAAAAACATAACATTCAGGCATCACTCTCACAAAACACTAAACACTACTTATAAAACTCATTATAATATAATTATTTCAAGGTCCAACCTTGTCACTTTTCGGGAAGAGACATATGCCCCTCGGAAGGAACAATAATTTGTAATTATTTAGTTAATAGTAAATAGTATTTACTTACTATTACTTAACTATTATTAAACTATTACTAATATTATTACTAAACTATTACTAAACTATTACTTACTATTATAGTACATTTCAAATACCATGGCCCGATTCCACTTAAGACGGTCATTAGGTGTTAACAATAGGATTAGTGATAACAAAAGATACCTGGCCAGACCCTTTTGCGGTGTGGTATTTTACACGCAACCTAATGATCTTGATCGTTTAACCAAGTAATCTTTATAAATATCTTTATACTAAATAGTATTTACTTACTGACACGCATCCTGTAATATAGGACCAATACTTACGTCTAAATTCTAATACTTACACCGCCGGCCAATATAAAAAAAACATACATACATACAAACATATACTTACACCTGTCTCACAGAGGGTTAGGCAGAGACTACAGATGTCCACCTGCTACGATCCTGACACACTCTTTCGCCTCTTCCACATCCATCAATCTAGTCATACAAGCTCTTCTGTTACGGGTATTTTTGACATTCTTAAATATATAAGGTCTTTCAATTTAAATTGAAAGTAATTTAGGAGGTGATTCAGTATCGTTAATACATCACATTCCACTGCAAAGTACTTTTTTTTGCGCGAACTTTTTCTTCACTTGTCCATACAAACTGAGTCAGCTGATCGGACCACTTTGTACTGAGAAGTGAAAAAAAAGTTCACGCAAAAAAAAGTGCTTTGCAGTGGAATGTGATGTATTAACGATACTAAATCACCTCCTAAATTACTTTCAATTTAAATTGAAAGGCCTTATATAATACTAATAATATCGGTGTAATCAAATTACAATCAATATTAGTATTTATAAGGTGACATTAATTTATGCGGCCCAATTCATACTGGAGGCTTGGTAAGTGTTCAGTATCTCGGATCGATAGTACTCGGGAGACTCTCTGTCTTCTTAAGGTGGCAAAGTTTTAGAGGCCAAAAAAAATCATTAAAAAAAAAACGATGGTACTTGTTGCTAATTTCGCAAAATAAAATGTTGACCTCCAATAGTAAACTCAGGGCTGGGCTCAAGAATGTAAGGAACACAAAAAAAATAGTTAACCAATTTCACAAAAAGGATTTAAAATATAAAACCCTTTGTACGTACACAAAACAGCACAGAACGGATCACTTGCAGGTTTTTATCTGAGACCTATACTACACGGATTCTATTTAAATACAGTTTACACAGTAACATCCAGGCTAGGTATGCTAACAATGCACTGACACGTGTTTACAAGCATGCATAGCTTTCTAACAACGTCTACATACATATTATATACATGTACATACATACTTATTACTCCAACTGATGCCGGGCCTAGCGGGGCCTGAAATATATCTTGGATTCGATCATGATGTTTTATAATTGTGCCTGATGCAATATAAATTAATTTAATTTTATCGAAAGGGAATATTTTAATTTAAGAGGCTATGCGAATTTTATTTTTGTCACTGTCACTCCAAGCGAAAAATCGCGCAGTGCGAGAGGGGCGGATTCAGGGCAAAAGGGAAAAAAGTTAGCTTTATATTTTTATTAAAAAAACTAAAATAGCTAGCAAAATTTCAAATATCACATCTCTAGATATTGTTGAAACACACGTAATAAAATATGTTTGAGTTCTGTATAAGGTTCCTATTCGACAAACGAGGAGAAAAAGTGTGTTTAAAGACCTCATTTCAACAATTATTTCTATCGAGGAAAATTTATCCAAACATGTTTTCCAATTTCAAAACTTTAAAGTACATAGTCAAAATGCATATACCAGAAATTTATTACAATTTTCCGTGTATTTCATGAAATAAACAGAAAAGAAACACCCGTATTTTTTTCGCATATCGCCTTAACAATATAAAACTTAAATACGAGTAACATTAAAAATCTAGACTACCTATAAATTAATATAAATATAAAAGATAAAATTATACCTAACTAAATTAAGAAAACCCTAAGAAAAAACTAAGAAAATATTATAATTTTTAATTTTTTTTATCTACATACAGATCCGACATAAAAATCGTGTTGAAAGAGTAAAGAAAAACATTTCGGAACGACGTATTTTATGGATACCCGAAGGGGTGTCGGAAGTGATTCAGAGTGTGGACAGGCAATATGTACACCCTCTTCTCACCGACGATTTTAACGTCCCAACGTAATAGGGTGTGAGCTATATCTTTGTCCATCCATTAGCCTGGATGAACCACTGCTGGACAATCTTTCCTCATGCCGGTACTCATGGAAGAATTCCTATAATCTCGCACGCTGGGCGGGCGGTGAGCGCGGTGGTGAAACCCTCAGTCCTTAGTGAAGTGTCAAAATATTAAGAAACTAAACATTTTAATTTGAATCGTATGTCATTGGTGCATGGCTTAATTTTGATTGACGTGCGATTGACACGCTTTTTTAGCTTTCAATGGTTTTGACACTCATTTGGTTCGAACACTTTTGAGCGCAGATCCGATGTCTACTGTTAGTACGTCAATGGTTGGCACAAATACTCGTACATTAACAAAATTTATACTTGCGATTGTCGGCACTTGGTGAAACTTGAAACACAACTTGAATTAAAACACTTGTACTTGTAGTTTCACTTTATTTGTGTTATTTCCCAACCGGTTTCGGATTTTACTCCATTTTCAAGGGTTTTAAATTAAAATATTTTATATGACTCCAGGCACTAGCTCTGAGCAACGTAAACAATGATCTACAGTGAAACTACAAGTACAAGTGTTTTAATTCAAGACAAATACATTATTTTTAGGAAATGAACGTTTACTTCACCGTCAGCAGTGATAAGATACAAATACTACATACATACATACATAAGGGGTAGGCAGAGGCTGCAGATTTCTATATGATACGATCCTGACACACCTCTTTCGCCTCTTTCACATTCATGAATCTAGTCATACAAACTCTTCTATTCCGGCTACTTTTGATATTGCCCTTCTTCAATATGTTGCAAATTTGGTCAGCATACGCTTCCTTCTAAGGCGGCCCGGTCGAGCTATACCTTCGACTTGCGCACCATAAATTTCTTTGGTCACTCTACTTTTTTTTTTTTTTTTGATCCAGTTTCCCCCGATTTTAATTTTTCAGGACCTTGTTTTTTTTTTTAAATCTATTTATTATTATATTTATTTGCATTATTATACTTTTACATTGTTTATTATGTTACTTAAATTTTTTTCACTCTACTCTACTCACTCTACTTTCATTCATGTCCAAACAAATAGCAGTTCCGAAACACTCAATTGTGCGTGCAGGCAGGCAGGATTCAAAGAGAATTGAACGGGGACGCCCGGATTCAAATCCGGGTTTCGATATTGAGAGTCCTGCATTCTACCGACTGAGCCACCGCTGCTTTTTGGAAACTATTTAGTTGGTACTAAAATTGAAAAAAATCTGTGCCGAATACCACCGTCGTTCATGTTAGATAACATAACTGCATACGGAAAATGTTTGAGCAAAGAGCCGGCCAAGAGTGAATCGGACCTAGGGTTCCGTAGAGTTCTAAGCGGAAGTTAAAAAAAAAGAAACAATTCTTTTAAACATTTTGCAACGGGCAGAAACACCAACTTCGAATCCATTCAAAAGCTGTGATTAGTTTAATAAGTTAAAATTTAGCAGTAATTTAAGTTAGCTATGTTTTGTTATACAGGTGTTAAGATGATAACCTTTTTCCTTAAAACGAGGTGTTCTATCTATTAATATGAACAACTTTTACTATGGACCAATCCTGAAATCGCAGAAAAAGTCAGCTGTTTCATACATTTAGGTCGAGTAGGTATTTAACTTTTCTATGGAACAGCTGATTTTTTTCGCGATTTCAAGTTTGGCTCCTTAGTAAAAGTTGTTCATATTAATGGATAGAACATCCTGTTTGAAGGAAAAAAGTTATCAAATTAACTCGCAGTATAGGTACTCGTAGCTTACTAACTACTGGTTATAATTATAGTAAAGCAAATTGTATACGAGTCAGGGCTTTATCTTAATATTTATATGCGGAACCCTTTGTAGGTAGCTGTAATAAATAACTGTCACAGTTATGTAACCCGTCATGGAGTCTAGGTGTGAAACTAAAGCCTAAAGGTACAACTACAGTGATTCGACTGACACTGCGCAAGTGCCTTGTATCAGTTGTCTGTCTGATGTTATTTAAAAAGGTAAAAAGTTTTTAAAAAGTAATGTAATGAGTTCTAAATTGTAGAAAACAATTGCAGAACTAAAATTTTACTTTTATCATGGTAGTATAGAAATGTAGCCCTAGCTTAGGGTCGCCAACCGTACTGCCTTCCCAGGACATGTGCTAGTTTTTGGGGTTTTCGCAGCCGGATTGTGAAAAACCCGCCTTTTTCTGATTGATCGAAACGGAACACTTAAATTCGAAATTCACTTAATAGTTATTAACATCCTTTTAAATTTAAAAATTTTTTAAGTCATGTTTTTCAGAAACCAATGGAAACTTTGCCATGGCAACATATAGGTAATAAGGTTTTGTTGAATAACTATTGAGTGAATTTCGAATTTAAGTGTTCTGTTTCGATTAATTCGAAAAAGGCGTGTTTTTCACAATCCGTCTGCAGGTAACATCCGTGTTTTAAAATTCGGGCGTCACAACACCCGCTAATGTTATGTTTCATCAACAAAATGTTAAGTTACCTAGTAACAAGGAATCGTTTAATTTTATAATTGTATATTTCTTATTTAGTTTAATTGAAAATACGTAAAAAAAATGTTATTAGTGCAGGTGATTTTTATTGACCCTGTTTTCATGACGTATTTAATAGTTATCTTAGATATCTATAAATTTATAATCTATTGACTCATGTTCCTAAAGTATTCTAAGGTATTACCACACTCAAATAATGTTTTCTAAATTTAGAGATGGTAACCCTAAAGCTGTAATGAAAACTACGAGTCCTCATACAAACTATGAGATGATTTTAATTTTAAATAGCGTAGTTCGTATACTGCAGACTTAGTAAGTTGTTACACAGATCTCTAGATCAGAAAGAAAGAATGTGGTTCTCTTTACGAAATTTGCAAGATGCAACTGTGGTCTCCGAGTTTTTCCTTTCTTGGATACAGGGTCTTCCGAAGTCATCCAAGTCATCTTGCCCAAAAATTCGAGAAAATTTTAAAAACAAGCACGCTGTATGTTTTCGGTACTAACCATAATTTATAAAAAAAAAAGTATTATTTTCAACTGTCAATAACACAGAACATTTAATTTAAATGTTCTGGGGTCAATAATAAACAGGTACAGATCGTCGTTTCTTATATCCGATGGCCGTAGTTAATTTCTCGTTTGTTTGTTCTAAACAAGCTACCGGCCGATTTCGTTTTTCCTAATAAAAATTGATATTGATATTTACACATTTCAACATTTCAACCCCATCGCACCCCGACAGGGGATGATGGTATTTTACGTCCACCACGTTGGATTTTAAAATAGTTGTTGTTTTCGTAATCAGCGACCCGATAAACCATACAAACAAATCCAAAGAGTTACAAAGGCACCGTAGTATATTACAAATGATACACTCGAGATTTACAAATACCAACTGTGAAGAAGAAAAATTGAAAAGAAGGTGAAATTGTACCCAAACATACTGTCATGTAACTTAATGAACCAGGAAGTGGGTCCACGCGGACAATACCCCAAGATCTAGCAGCCATCTGGTGATATGAGAAGAAACGCGCAGACCGAGAGCAATGGATCCAGGGCAAAAAAGAAAAAAAGAGATTTTGTTATTTATTAAAAAAAAAAAAAAAATAGCTAGCCAAATTTACTTGAACCAAAATCTAGATATTGTTAAAATCCATGTGATAAAATATGTTTGAGCTCCTTACATGATTCCTATTTGTCAAACGAGGAGAAAAATCATGTATGAAGACCTCATTTCAATAATTATTTCTATCGAGCTAAACTGTTTCAATCGCGTTTCTGTTTAAATTTAATCTAGAAAAAGGTTTAAAAAATGTAATACTACCTATAATTTATCAAATTACTAGCTTTGAAAGCAGTAACAGGATTTCAAAAAGTGCTAATATTTTTATGGTAGCGCAACGGTAGCAAGACAATAAAGCCATCAAGAACTTTGAGTGTCCAGAGCTCTGAAACAGATTACACTGCAAGAGGAGATATAAAAAAATAAAAATATGCCAAAAGCAAGTACACCAATGTAGTTTCACCTTTAGACCAGCTAAGGTGATGTAGCTTAGCTGCAATGGCGTTGCTAGAACTGGAGAATAATTTTGCAATACTAAATATATTGCAAAGATCATATTGTTAATCGTTTATTGCTTTAGGAAAAAGCAAAAAATATGTACGTCTGAGGTCTGAGACACAGTATAGTAAAGGTAGAGGAAGCCATTTTTAGAGTCGCATATATTCGAAAAGGCTGTTTGAAGTAAATTTGGCATATTGAAGGATCATGAGGATTTCTGGGTGCTGTTTTAGTTTTCATATTAATAGAAGACTGAATAGAAATCTGAATAGAAAATCCCAGTTTTCAAAATCTTTATTGCACCAATATTTATCATTGTCGTAATGGGTTATTCTCAAGTTCCTCCATTCTTTTGTTATATGAAAGATAAACATTGCCTACATCAGTTCTCAAAATCATCCATGGTTTTATTACTTTAATATTAATATCGTTTTTTAGTTTCATTCTCATCCAAGTAGCTGAGGTACAGTCAGGTAATTAAATTCAAAGTGTATGGAGTTATCTCTTTGTGCAATACATTTTTAACAAGACGATGGATGCACTGCGGCCGTCAGATGGAACCACTGTATAATATTTTAACAAACAGGCTTTTCAAAACGGAAAAGGTTTTGTTATTTTAAACTAGATTTATATGGTAGCATTTAATAATTTTTGTAGATAGAGGTTTGAGTTGAAATATTGAAAATTTTTTTGCAATATGTTATTTGCGCGACACCAACAAGCAAACTAAATTTGCCTATTACCAAAAGGGTATGTTTATTGCTTTTTACTGGTTTTTAGATAACATTCTTTGATATGCTACCTGCAGGTCTACCGCGTAATTCTGATTTGTATCAACTTCAAGCAAATGCATGCGAAATTCAACGCGTGCAAAAGAGATGGCATGTTAGGCGGGCGTCGTCGCACGCACGGCAAATTTCAATCTCAAGTTGATGTTGATGAAAATCAGAATTACGCGGTAGACCCGCTGATTGGCCGTAAGTGTTGGTCTCGCAAACACTAGAACATGGAGCTGGCTAAATGGCAGGCTAAAGCAAAAGACAGCACTTTGTCTCTCTCACAATTTATGTCATAAAAGCTTATTATAATATTGTTGCCTTGTTGGTAAACAATAACGTAATAGTTATCGATCATAAGTTTCAAACGTCCGCTCCGCTCCGCTTTGCTCGGCTCCCCAAATTTATAATACAAATATACATGTAAACCTAACACGCTCCTCCTCGCTCCGCTAGTCATCGCACTTATTTTTGACCTTCGGTGAAGGATTTTCGATTTCATGCTTTAGGTACGATCTGCCCACGACATGTACATTATATAGATAAGTGCCACTTACCCGCTTAACCTGCAAAAGTATTGAATGAAATCGTCGAAACCTCCACCATACTTTCATTTTAAAAAGTGAATTTTTTTATATAAACCAAGGTTTTTTTTTTAAACTAAATAAATCTCGTACAACATGAAAAACCGTCAGAAGCAGTGAGTGCTGTGAAGTACTCTAAGTGTATACTTTGATAAGTTTCAGAGCATTTAATAGCCGCGGTTTTTATTGGTAATAAAAAAGTATGAGTATGTAAATTGTATAACTTAACTATCGTTATGCCCGCGGCTCCACACGCGATTATTCAACTCTGCCCCGTTATCGGCTTAGGCGTTATTTTATTAACACCCCTTACAGCCTATATGTTGACCTGGGTTACTAAAATTTTAATAAAGAAAACCGCATCCAAATCCGTTCAGTGGTTTCGGAGATGTGCGCGAACAAACAAACAGACAGACCGACAGATAAACAGACAGAAAATAATTCTAAAAATTGCTGATTTCTGTTCTATTACTCTTCTTTACTTACCCCTTTTATATTTTATACTTTTTTTCAATTTCTGCAGACACACCGGTTTCTACTCTTTTATTATATATATGTATATGATATATTGATTATAAACTTAAATAACATTAAAACGAACCATTAAAAAAAACGCAAAATTAAACTAAAACCCGTACAAAACCTATACCTAATAAAAATAAACTAAAACTAAAAATATTATCTAAGTCGCCACGTCACCGTTATTTGTATATTTTGTAAATAAAGAGAAAAGCATCTTAGAACAGAGATGAAGCAAACAAAAAACCGGTCAAGTGCGAGTCAGAGTAGGGTTCCGTATCGTGGATGAAAAATTTAATTTTATGATTTTTTTTTGGGTATTTCTCAACCGCTCTATTTTTCTTGTAATCTTTACTTAAGGGCCTTACTATTGCCAAATGGGTACTTTCTAAAGCCTACTCCTCGTTTATGGCCAAACCAAAAATAATGAAAAAATGTATTATGTATTATGAAATACCACCAAAACTTCTACATGAATATTTTTTTTACTGAATGGTGTTTTTTGACCTCAAATTCCCTACTGCTCCTGAGTGGCTTGGCCGATTGAATTCATCTATGCTTTGATAAATAGATAAACTTTATAGCTATAAACATAACATAAGATTATTCAATCGAGTAATCACGTCCAAGTGAAAAGTATAATTTTCTCCTATTTCGCCCTATCAAGGACGCAGCTAGTGTCGTAACAGCCACTATGCATTGCGCGCTGATACGAACGTTATTTCAATGTCGTTTCCGTTGATATTTGTATTGACAAATATCGAGCTGCTAATTTGGCGATGGTAATCGCCTTAAACACATGTTACCATGATTTTATGGACGATTATACCATGGAGATAAGGTGGGGACACATATTTTTTGTGGTTTCTCGAAATAAATACTAGTAAATATAGCCAAACTATATATTTTTAACTATATATTTATTCTAAGGTGGTAGAGCTGATGCCGGGCTCGACTGTGGAGGTACCACCATCTTACTTGAAGACCCCCTCGAAGTAATTCGAGGGACAGTAAGAGGACAGCTCACAGGCAAAAAACCAGAAGGCACACCATGCCTGGGACTGACAGATGGCGGTATATCCATCCCTAATAGCAGGGCCTTATAGGGAACAGACTGGTAACGGGCAGCGGCGTCACTGATGCGAGGGTTCCGGCACCGCGCTCACCAACCCGCCTGCCCAGCGTGTGTGAGTATGGGCAATTCTTTCAGGATGACCGCCGGGAGCGGTCCACCTGTGGACGAACTAGGCTAATGGATGGATGGATATATTTTTACATTAAGCTTTTGCATACCTACAATTTGATACCCATATTGTATTGTTATAAAATATTTTTTTATTATTTTACTTCTTTTTATATTTCTCAATTGTGTTCAACTTTTTTTAAATCGCTATAGTTATGATATAATCGAAATTTTTTCATATTTTGCGGTCCACCAGTTTCGGAGACATACATTTTTTTGGTGTTTTTTCAAAGATTCGGTCGGTCGTTTATCGGTCGGGCATACGTCCATCTCTGACGCACGCGTAGAGAGTGTGATAGAGATGGATATACGTCCGACCGATATTCGACCGAATTATGTAACTTCGGAGTAGGCCCAGTGCCAGTAAATATAGTAAAGGGATATATTTTTACAATTAGCTCTTTAATATATACAATTTCAAAATTCAAAATTCAAATTCAAATTATTTTTACCCTTTGTTACTGGGCAAATTAATGCTACTTTTGTGCCAAATTTTAAGTCTATATCTTTGACGGTCCTAAAGTTATGAGGCTGTAACATACGGACGGACGGACAACAGAGTCTCACCTTAAAGGTTCCTTTTGTATATTTTAGGTACTACGGAACCCTAAAGAAACTGAAAATTACACGTGTTCCGCTATAAAGTCGTGAGCAGCGTCCAAGGCGATATATGCGAAAAAAATACGGGTTTAATTATATTCAGTTTCTGGTATATGCATTTTGACTATATAATCTAGGATTTTGAAATTGGAAAACATGTTTGGATAAGTCAGTCAGTCAGGGTATTTATTTATAATAGGTATATAGATAGAAGAGATTTTTGTTCAAGTTCACATAAGTTTTCCCAGTACTACAACAAACAAAATACAAAGAGCTCTGAGTATTTTGACTTATGATTGTCGGCAATAGGAGAAATTTAGATAGATAGATAGATATAACATTTATTTCCCAAAAACACGACACATACATACATAAAACAAAGTAGAACTTAAATAAGAACTTAAATAAAAGAAAAAAAAAAAGAAAATAAAGTTAAAAAACAAAAAGAAAGTTAAAATCCTAGTGGTATAAGTTTTGCGGCAAAGAGAAAAAGGCTCCGACTCAGCATAATACCGCAAAAAGAATTCTGTGACGCTGTTATTCTGTCGTCGCCTGCAGAGAGCCGCACGAATTCCATCGAGAGTGGACATTTATTGTTTATTTAATTTGTTAATGTGTATGTGAGTATAATTGTTGTGTAATTTGTATATGAGTAAGTATAACAATTTTGGCTAAATATATTAAATAAGAGAATTTACTAAACAAGTTGAAGAAAAAACACTTTATTTATTTACACTACTACATTCCAATAGTAGATTACACAACAAGTGAAAAAAATAAGAATACTCTTTGTGTCACAAAGTTGTAGAATCCTGAGTGGATCGGGGGATACAATAGCCGCGATGTTTTTTATCACAAGTTATGTACTCTCTTTACCATTGACTACGAGAAAATAAATAGTAGTATAACAAAAATTTGAATCACATTTTATTATGCTCACAAGTGATCGGTAAATAATTGAATAAAACATTAATTGTAATTATATATATCAGAAATGACATTGCTTTCATCAGGCGGGAACATAAAACTAGTGGTTGTGTTTTTGTTTAAATATTGGATCAAAGTACCAAAAGTAGATTGGGCTTTCGAGTTATTCTAAGAAAGAAATAAGAAATGACAAACATAAAATATATGAAAAATAAAGAAAATCAGAATTTTCCGTTTATGTATTTGAACCTAGACAAAAAAACTCAAGACTTGACTGTATGGTCAAAGATACCTTTGCCTTTCCCAGATAGTATATGTACAATTTAAAAAAATTGTCGGATGTCTACGTATAATCACATATACAAGTAAAATAGTATTAATTTAATATTTGTGCAACAATAGAGCCAAGTTATTTTTTTATTCTAAGTTAAAATCCTGAGCGTAGTGAGGGATTCAAAGGCACAAGAAAAAAATAAATTTGATTTCATGTGACACATACAACTTTTCAACCCACTAGCGAGAAAATACTTGATTTAATAAAAATACTATATTTTCGAACGAACATAAGAATTCAATTGTTTTTTTTAAGGAATGTTAATTGAATCCCAAAAGCCGTCAAAACTCGGAAAAATCAACACATCACATCTGTTTCCAGTAGAAGTTCATTAGTTTATACGGTGTCCATAGTCTATGGTACATATTCCATACACGCTGCCTCGGAGGCTATACACAAAATTACGAGAAGTTTACCTTGTCTTTGGTATCCGACGAGCTGCAGGGCTGTGTATAGCCTCCCAATGTGTATGGAAGGTATGGAATCCTTATAGAGTGAAAGAGATAGCCACCTTGCTCATGTTTGCTAACCCTTTTTCCATTGAGCAGTTTATGATGGAGTTGCTGAACTTTTCGTGATCCAATGAAATACGAATGAAATCACAAATCACAAAAATGTATTTACCAAAAAAGAAAATCAAAATTACAATTACACAGCGGGCCCCGAACTAGTAAGTCTGTTACGCGGGCTACCAGATAAAAATTTACACAGAAACACTTATTTACAATTGTTTTAAGCTGCTAGACCTAAAAGTGACATATTTTAACTAATAATAAAAGTACAGTTACATTTAATTGCAAGTAAAACTAAAACGTGCACAAAGAAATAATAAAAAAGGTGTGTGATAAGTGTAGTGCAAGTGTAGATATGTTATAAACTAAATAAATACATGGGTGTTAAAAATACTTAATTAAATACATAAAGAATACATACATGAATATTTTATTTTTGGGTTACTTGGTTTATTTTCATCATAATCTAGTGTTAGAAGGCAGTTTCTGATTTTAATTTTAGCTTCTAAAAGGGAGGTTCTTAGTTCAAAAAACTTTTCTTCACTGAGTGAGCAAAATTGACTTTTACTCACTGATTTTAAGCAATAAAGGTGCGCTTTTAGTGCTAGTAAGTTGAAAAGTATTATTAGTATTAGTTTAGGAATTTCCCCTTTTAAGAAGAAAACCATGGTCCGAATTTCATGTTCTTAGGTCCAGCTTGAAGGAGGCTTTCACCCAAGTTTGGGTGCCCAAGTAGCAGGCAAATTAATAAATGCAATTCAACATTAAATACAATTCACAAGACGTTTTAAAACAGTTATTTTTCAATTTTATATTAAGTCTATAATAATTTAGGAATTCAGATATTATGCATGCTATTAACTTATATAATTGTTTAATCTAGATTATAATCAAATTTTAAATTAAGGTTTAAAATGTATAAAATTTGATGTTTTATATTTTATATTTATATTTGGGATTAATAAAGCTCTATTATTATTATTAGGTCCAGCCGTTTGGTCAGTCAGTCAGATCAATCAGTCAGTATTATTTTATATATGTAGAGAAGATAGATTTTCGATTATATGGTTTCACAGTTAGTTCAGTGCAATTAATCATAATAAATGAAAAATTACGGAACCCAGTTACGATGAATGGATTTGGACATTTTTTTATATTGGATTTCTAATGCCACAGACTAAAAAGATGACCCATTGAAAATTACCGCTATTAGCTTTTGCTCGTGGCTTCGCTCGCGTGAAATTGTCTTTCAATTATCAACAGTTTTCAGCTTGGTGGTTATTTTATCAACATCCCTTATAGCAGTGGCGTACATTGAACTTTTTTCCGGAAAAGCAATCAGAAGGTCAAGTTTGACAATAAAAAAATATGAAAAAAATTAACACTTTGAAAAAAAATGTTTGTATGACGCCAGGGTAGGCACTGCCTTTTTGAAGTTTTGCCTTTCTGAGTGAATATTTTCATACAAACCTTTTTTTTCAAAGTGTTATTTAAATTTTTTTATATTTTTTTATTGTCAAACTTGACCTTCTGATTGCTTTTCCGGAAAAAAGTTCTATGCACGCCACTGCCTTATAGCCTATGTTGATAAAGTTACTACGATGATAATAAAGAAAACCGCATCCAAATCTGTTGAGCAGTTCTCGAGTTAAAACGGAACAGACTGACAGCTAAAAATTGTAAAAAAAATTCGTTTTCGCATCAGTCAGTACAATACCATTAACCCATTTCATTTGAATTCAAACATACACATACTCACGCCTGTCTCCCAGAGGGGTAAGCAGAGAGTATATATTTCCATCTGTTACGATGCGGACCCACCTCTATCAATAGTCATAAAAACTCTTCTATTCCGCGTACTTCAGACATTGCCCTTTTACAGTATAAAATAAACTAATAAAACAGCTAATAAAGTAAACCAAAAACTGTCGATAATGCAAAGATACTTTCACGCGAGCGAAGCCGCGGGCAAAAGCTGAATGTGGTTATTTTCAATAGGTAAACTTTTTAGTCTATGGCACTTGAAATCCAATAAAAAAAAACATTTAAATCCATTCATCGTAACTGCTGAGGTTCCGAGGTATAAACCTAATGAAGGATTTTCTGACCGCTCATTTAAAAAAAAAACTGTTTCAAATTACTCGACAGATGGTGTTGACGAGACGTGGATAGTCTGACCGAGTGTTGCCAATGGGCGCTTTCTTAATTTTGCTCGGGCACGGCACCGTCACGTTTTAACAAGGATTCATATGACGATATGTTTTATGTTTATGTAAATTTTGAGATAAAAATTAATTTGTTTACTACGATCTCTATAAAATATTCAATATTTAATTTTTTTTGCACATATTTATCTTGTTAACATATGGTTCCGCCCACTAATAAATTAGTTTTTTTTTTTTTATAGAAATAAATTCGTACAGACCAAACATGTTTTTGATTTGGCAACTCTTGTCATGTTTCGTCAACGCCATCTATTCTATTCAACATTCCGAACTATTTCTTTTTTTAATAATTTTCAGAAAATTTCTCATTGCACGTGCAATAAATGCCACTAATATTATAAATGCGAAAGTTTGGATGTATGTATGGATGGGTGTATGTTTGTTACTCCTTCACGCCGTAACTAATGAACCGATTGGGCTGAAACTTTGCACAAATGTAGTTCTAAACCTGTAGGACATAGGTTACCTTTTATCTAATAAATCTGTTCCAATGGGATAGCAATGGGGTGTCAAGTTTCAATAGAAAAGTGTTGTTTTACTCCTCCACCCTCCACACCATACCTACTAAACAGATTGGGATAAAACTTGGCACGAATGCGGTATTAGACCTGGAATTGGACATGAGCTACTTTTATCCCATTTGTCAGAGAATATGAGATTATTCGATGCTCTTAACTTTTAATGGCTTTTCATTGATACATGTCATATAATCTGTGCTCAGAGATATGGACAGACTACCCAACTAACACACAAGCTGCTTTATTCGCTTCTGTAAATCCTCTTGGACGCAAAAGAGGGTTATAAAAGCGGTGAAATTTACTTGTAGACATAGAAAAACGTTAGCTAATGCTCTCAGCAATTGTTGAAGCTTTGAGGTGCAGAAAAGAGTTAGTAAATGCTATTTTAGCGATTTACAACTCCAATAGGCAGTAATAGTATGCTTAGGAAATATAAAAGTGTAATCATAACGCCAATGTATGGCAGCCGTATATCCGATATTACTAACTCCGATACAAGAATTAAGCACGTACAGTTGAGTTTAAATACTCTCGTAGAGTTACATAATGCTTAAATGGAGTCTATTAGAGTTTATGTTCTCTTAATTCAGTTAGAATTTGCCATTTTAGACCAGTGACACAAGAGCGATTTATATTTCTATTATACGTGACATCGCCGTATAGGTGCGAGTAGGACTCGTGCCTTGAGTGTTCCGTACACACTTTATCAATGAAATTCATGTTTTTTGTTAAATTAGCTTTTCAAATAATTTGTAATAGTTTAAAATAATAATAATAATATGATGATGATGATGATGATGATGATGATGATGATGATGATGATACGATACGATACGATACGGTACGGTACGATACGATACGATACGATACGATACGACGATACGATACGATACGATACGGTACGATACGATACGATACGATACGATACGATACGGTACGATACGGTACGATAAGATACGGTACGGTACGGTTCGGTATGGTACGGTACGGCACGGTACGATATGATACGGTACGGTACGGTTCGGTATGTTACGGTACGGTACGGTACGATAAGATACTGTACGGTACGGTACGGTTCGGTATGGTACGGTACGGCAATGTACGATATGATACGATACGATACGACATGGTACGGTACGGTACGGTACGAAGAAGTACGGTACGGTACGGTACGGTACGGTACGGTACGGCACGATACGGTACGGTACGGTACGATACAAAAAGTACGGTACGGTACGGTACGGTACGGTACGGTACGGTACGGTACGGTACGGTACGGTACGGTACGATACGGTACGATATGATACGATACGATATGACGTGGTACGGTACGAAGAAGTACGGTTCGGTACGGTACGGTACGGTTCGGTACGGTACGGTACAATACGGTACGATATGATACGATACTATACGACATGGTACGGTACGGTACGGTACGGTACGAAGAAGTACGGTATGGTACGATACGATACGGTACGGTACGATACGGTACGGTACGATACGGTACGGTACGGTAGTACGGTACGATACGATACGTAATATAACCGACACCGACCCGAAATATATAGATGAGATAACAGTATTTATATTTAAATTATCATGTCTATCAGTACCTATTATTTATATTTATAAAACAAAAAACATTAAAAGCTTTTATAGTGTATTTCATTTTAAACCAATATATATTTGCTACCGTACCCTAAAATTTTATGATCGATTGCTATCAAGGCCATGATTTGGCTTTATACACCGCTATCATATTGCTCTAAAACTTAGTCACCTACTTTCTACGTCCTAACGACGTATGAAATGCTCAAAGAAGTTACATACTCCTAAAAAATATTCCGCCATTGTTATTTTTATTTTGTTGAATTGGTTCATCGAAATTATCGTTTCGTTACAGATATTGACGACAAAGAATGAAAGAATTTTTAAAAAGAATGAAGGAGTACTACATTGCTGCAGTTGCAGCCGATAATTTAGAAAATAAACGAAATATCTAACCTAACCTCTTTGCACATTTCTCTAATTTTCAATCTTCTTTCACATTATTAGGAAGGCGTATTAAAAACGAAGTGGAAAACTATATATAGAATACCAGTAAAATTATCTTCGTAAGGAAATTTCACTCACAACACACATAATACTATACCATGGAAAAAATAACATCCAATTTATTTGCGTCGCATATCGTTCACTTTATTTGTATCTTACACCATTTTAGGTTAAGTTTTAAAATGAAAGAGTTCGCAAATTAAACATTTCAAGGAAAAAAAGAGATGGAACATGACTCAAATCGCAAATAGAAATACAAGGTAGTTAGTGGACTCCCAATGACGTATAAATCGCTCTTGTATTGCGTTTTGGACTCCTCAGTGTGTATAAATCGCTATTGTAACCCTCTTATATTGACGAAATCGCAAATAGAAATTAAAGGTAGTTAGTGGACCCCGAATGACGTATGAATCGCTCTTGTATCGCTTTTTAAGCCCCTCGGTGTGTATGAATCGCTATTGTAACCCTCTTGTATTGACGAATGCCGCTTAATTTGTGCCCAAATGGACATATAGCGAAGGTATATCGGGAATATATCCGGATATAAAGCCAGTTCGTATTTCATCAATACTTAACGGCTTACGCTCTATCGCTCATGTATTTCTCAGTTTGGTTAGTTGGGTAGATATGAGTGCACAAAAACTTAATCAATGCGGGGCAAAGCCGCAGGCAAAATCTAGTTTAATCTAATTTACGTAGTTATCTATTATTTTATTTGATCCTAGCCTTTTTAGATAAAGTCATTGCCAAAAGATAGATCCATGTAGTTTGTAAGTATTTGAAAATGTTTCTTATATTTCTTCCGCGTTTTTCGGGTCATTCCGGGTCACCGAAACCTTTTACTGAGTTCAATTACCTTAAGTTTGAAATAAAGCTTTGAGGACATTGGCATTTCTACTTGACAGTAACTAACCTTTACAATACTTGAAGTTAACTAATTAATACAAAAAAACACAAACTAAAGTTTATTAATATGGTTCAATGACACCATACATAATGATGTAACCCGCCTTGGAAATACCTACATTAAGGGGCAGGTAGTCGCCAAAGACCTTGAGTCGACCTGTGTCGGTACAAAATATTGAAATAACGTTCATATCAGCGCGCACTGCATTACGACGTCGCTGTGTCTCCGGATAACGCAAAATAGGGGAAAATAATACATTTAATATGGACGCGATGGACGAAAAAAAATTCTATAGATGATTTTTCTTAGCAATATTTTCCTTGTATTTTAGTGCAAGAACGATACAAATACCATTAGTGGTTTTAAAGAAATAAAGAGCTGGGTGCTCAAACAAAAATTAGTGAAATCCACGAAATATCCTGGAAAACTGTTTCTCCTGGGCAGCCACTCAATAAAAAGTCTATTTAATTCAATAAGAACTATTACGAAAGACTTCACCTTCACTGAAAGACTGATTTTTGTTTGAGCACCCAGCGATAAGAGGAGACTAGTTAAATATATAGTTAAGCATTACGCGTTACTCTACTATACTGACCAGCCATAATGTAGACCTGGCTTTAGAGCTAAGGTAGTGACCAGCCGAAAGTTAATTTTCGGCCAGAGGCGAAGTTCAAATTTGGATTTTAGCCCAAAGCTGATGAAGGCGTGCTATCATGCTGAATTTTATTTTATTAATTAATTTTATTTGATGGCGGGAGGAGATGAAGTATGATTTTTTTTTACTCATGGGTTTTAAACAGTTTTTTGTCTTTGTGTGCACTTAGGAAATACTCAATTTTTATTTAAAAGATTCAGCACCATTGGTGATTCACCAAGGGTTTGCTGATAGAAATCTATTTCAGAGAAAAGCTCGCATTTAGCTTAATCTGTAAGATTACTGATACTTGTAATACGTTTTATTCTTGTGTGCAATAAAATATTTTGAATTGAATTGAATTGAATTAATAATTGTACAGTGGAGTTGGAGACCTCATCAAGCTATACACTTGCAGTACGTACGACATTAGCCCCTACAGAGAAGAATATAAGATAGGTACAAAATCCAATGTGTCTTACTTGATGCCGTCTCCACTGTACATGTTTCAAACTAAACGTTTTATGAGATAAACAGTTATAAAAACAAAACTCTCGGGAGATATATCTCCCGTAGGAATAATGTTAAAATAATGCATTTTCTTTCATTAAAAATTCTGTTAGGAATGCCTGAAAATATTTCAAAAATGAAAAATAAAATAGGCTTGAAAATGTCGCGTCGGTTTTATTTTGTCCGGAGCCGGATCTTAGGCGAAGTTGCCTTCGTTGGCCGAAGCGGAACTCAAACTTTCCTCGGTACAACACTAGCTAATGTTTATGTAATGTAAAAAGAACTACTTTAACTTTTTAATCAACGGCAATCAACCGGAAAATCACTACCTATTCAAAGATGACATCGATAGGTTAATAATTTCATAATATTTAATTTATTTAATTTCCCAACCGTTGATAGTTATTTGTTATGCAAGGCTGCAAAGTTGTTATTTGGCACGAGTGTATTAAAACCTGAGTAAGAACTCAAAAATACATTCTTTATTCTTTATTGTACACACACATAGACACATGGATATATCTTGTTTTAATTTGAAACAATATGCACGTTGGCGTGCTTATCTCTAAGAGATAACAAAAAAAATCTACATCGATTAATCATACAAGTGAACAAAGAGATTGATACAAATTAAAAATACAATACTTACTATAAATACACGATAAAAATATGTATGTATTCTATACTATAGTGTAGTATAGAATACATATAATATTCTATTTACCTATTCAGACAGTAAAAGGTATGTTCTTTCAAAGGAGTTGCCATAAGCACAAGTATTATGTGCAGGGGTTTTAAGGACGGAGGAAGTCCCAGAACGCAAGGGTCTATCCCTAGAGATCAAGAACTCAAAACGTTCGCGAAGATATTGTTTGGTGGTACGGAACTCTTTGTGCGCGAGTCCAACTCGCACTTGGCCAAATTAGTTCATGATTAGACAAAAAAAAGTGGATTGACCTAATTAGTACTAAAATGTATTTTATCTACTCTCATACTGCAATATGGTAATTATAGCATCAAAAGTAGTTTTATAAGTACCTACATTGTTGGGCCGATGTTATAATATTACATTATAATATTACATTATAACACCGCAATTCTGCGCTGTGATTGGCCAATTTTATTATGACACCGCTAGAGAACCAATCGCAAGCAATAACAGTCTGTGTCAATTTCTTAAGCCACGCCCTCTCTACTCTTCTCGCTTCTGATTGGTCTCAGGCATCTTCATATTAATTCTATCATGACGAGTATCACGAAAGTATCATGACGAGTGTTCTTTTGTTTTTGATGATCGTAGATAAAGTATTATGTGCAATTGAACATATTTAGTCACTTGTGTCGATTCGGTGTAACAAGTTTTAACTTATTTGACAGGACTAAACATAATTTCAGTGTTCTACCTTTTCCTTCTGTATCGAAAAGACAAAGACAGGATGCTTAAAATACCGTTAGTCCTGTCTTATAAGTTAAGTCGTGTAACACTGAATCGACACCATTGGGACACTCGTGCAAAACTATTACGAAACTCCGTTTGTTTCGTAAACAAGCACTCGTGTCCCAATTTCTCATATTATGTTACAGTTGCACAAAATACTATTTAATTATGGAAGCCAATTTATTTTGCCCAATTTTAAAACTCGAAGTAGAAACTTATTTGGTCTAGTTAATTCAACAAAACCTTATTACCTATGTATTGAAATTCTAATTTACAGAAACCAATGGAAACTTTGCGATGGCAGCATACACAATACAGAGGCAATAAGGTTTTATTGAATAACTATTGAGTGAAATTTGAATTTCAGTGTTCTGTTTCGATTAATTAGAAAAAGGCGGGTTTTTCACAATTCGGCTGCAAAACCGCTGTCTGATGCAAAAGGTATTGTTATAGCGACAGCAGATACTGTGACAGCGCCTTCTGTTCAGAATGAGCAAGGCGTGCAATCACAGAACGCCATCGTGAGCGTTCAGTATGTGCATTACAAGCTGGTATATCAAGTAACTACAAAAAATAATTTGGTGTACATGTATGGTGGAAAAATTCGTCGTTCCAGCTATGCGAGCATGTATGCGTCGATTAGATAAATTTGACAGATATAATCGATAAATTTTAAACGATAAATGAGAGTTACATTTTTATTTATCGAATCGATGTCGAGTCGATACCAAGTTCATGTTAGTACATACCCAAGCTCGATAGCGCGCCTGTCATGTAAGCAGGAGGTCGCAGGTACAAATCTTCGCCCGAAGAATTATTTAAAAATATTTGGTGCTTTTAAATTTGCTAATGATTGATTTCAAGTTTGTAATGCACTCTAAAAATAATTAGAGTATTCATAGCGATAGATTTCGCAAAAAAAAAAAACATATAACCGAAGAAGGAACTTTATCGTAGTTTCACCACGTTCCAGCCCAACATTAATCAAACTCGAGAGTCCAGGAAACGATGAATAGTGGCTCATTTGCTCTAGACCCTCCGACCGAAGCAGATTTCCATATAAGATCCTATTAACATTCTCCAGGCCTACTCTCAAGAGCTGAATAGATGCATTGTGCCCGTTGGAATGCTTTATCAGGCATCTCTGTACAGGCAGCGACGGAACAGATTATCTCTAAATGTACAGCCTATAGCAAGAGTGGTTGGAATGTGAGATTACGTTTGGGTTTATTTCGACTTTTTGTCATCGTTTTTTTTATCTTCACATTTATAAGTTGTTTTGGATGATTGTGATCTTTTATTGTAAGTCTATTTTTTGTAGAATTAGCATTTATTTTTTTCCGCTAATATTAAGGATTTGATGTATTTGTTTTGAGTAGAGAGATATTAAAACAAGCGTGCATCCCCTTTATAAAATGAAAAAAAGTGATGTCTCTCATTTAAGCTTCAGGGACGTCATTGCCACACATTTTTTTTTAAATGTTATCATTTCATACCGTAAAGTCAAGCCAGTAAGTTATTTTAAGTCTCCAGGAAGTGTTTTAATAAGTGCCTAGGAAATTCGTATGAAAATCCATTACATACCTTATCCTAATGTCAGGCACTAGGGATGTACCCGAAACTAGGCATGTACCTGACATTGTGGTAGTTCCTGACAGTCAGGATGCCCCTCACACTAGGGATGAGCAAAAAAAAAAGTCGGCCAAAATATTTTTTGGCAAAATTTTCTGTTGGTCATATCTTTGGAATGGAAGGTGGTAGTCAGACCCTTAAGGGTTGTACCAAAGGGTGTCAAAAAAGGTTTATTTTTACTTTTTTATGTCGTAATTTTAACGGCCCATATTTTCTAAACGGCTGAAGCTAGACTCATCTTCATGGTTATCTAAGAAGAGGGCCTGACGAGATAAAGCCAATAAAAAAAGTTGAGAGAAAGATTTTTTTTTGGCAAAATTTTTATCGGCTGTATTTTCTGAACGGCTGATGCTAGAGACTCTGGGCTTAGACTGTAATTAATGGTTTGATAGGGGCTACATGACCAAAACAAAACATTGACATATGACGGGTTTTTACGTGTATTGTGCCCGAAAAGTGATAGGGCTCACCACCTATCACGTTGGGACGCAATAATCGTCGGTGTAACTCGGGTGTACTGTGACTAGCATTTCATAGTCCACACTGGGAACAACTCTGACGCCCTCTCGGGGATTCATTTCGTGATGATATATTCATACAAGACTTTGAAAACAACGCGAAAAAATGTTCACTTGCCATCAAAATTTGCATTATATTTAGAACATACCTAGGTACGGATTACTTTCAAATGTTGCAACTTTCTTTTTCATAAGTGTTTTTCATACATGTCTTACATACTTGTGTAAGTATTTTTTGTTTACACCATGAATCATATCGCGTTCAGCTATGTTTGCCAAAAATGTAGAACGGCACTCGAAACTAGGGTAAACAAACTGGGATATACAAGTATATATTTGGTAAATAAATACGATAAAACAATATTAACAACGGAAACGATTTTATTCAACAATTTGTACGAAATCTCGGAACTTTACATGTGCCTCGTTTTGTGATACACACTCTAAAAAGGTATAGATAAAAGTTCAAATATTCAGTTTATAAATAAAATTTCAGGTAAGTTTGTTATTATTACGTATTATACTTTGTTATAATTGTTTTTAGCCAGTAGCTACTATTTTGTTGTAATTTTTTCTGAATTTGTATATATAATTATAATTAAATATTTAATGTTTAATATTAAAATATTAAGATATAATTATAATAAAAAAAATACAACCTTTAGCTTAGACAACTTCTAACAATAGTTTGCTATATGCATCATACACATATTTTTAATGATTATGCGCAAGTGGAAGGTACAGCTTGACCAGGCCGCCCTAGAAGGACGTATGCTGACCAAATTGGCGACATATTGAAGAAGGGCAATGTCAAAAGTACCCGGAATAGAAGAGCTTGTATGACTAGATTAGATGTGGAAGAGGCGAAAGAGGTGTGTCTGGACCGTAGCAGACGGAAATCTGTAGCCTCTGCCTACCCCTCTGGGAGACAGGCATAAGTATGTACTCGTATGTATGTGACGTTTTGCGGGACGGTCAATGTTTAAGTTCAAGCCCCGCCGCCGGTCAAACAAGCACCAATGACATTTTTGGAATTTATGTATTCTTTTTTTTTTTGTATTTTGTAAACCTGTATGCCCTAAAAAGTGTGTATTTGTACCCGAAATTAGGTGATAAGGTTAAAACTATCCCCCTATCACGTTAAAACGTAAAAATCGTCGGTGAAAAGAGGGTGTACGAATGTTAATTGTTCTATTGACAATCCACACTCGGAATCATCTCTGACATTCCCTGGGGTCCATTTTATGTCGTGACGATACGTTGTTGTTGTTATTTTTGTCCGCGGCTTCGTCCGCGTTGATTTAGTTTTTGTGAAGACAATCTAATCTGTCAATATTTTTCGGACCCTTAATGTTTCACCCCTTCGGGGGTGGAATTATCAAAAACGCTCGTATAAATGAATTTTCAATCGTCAGCCTTGACACAAAATTTGAAGATCCTAAATTTGAAACTGACTTTCATACAAACTTTTAACTCCTATTTTACCCCTTTAGGGGTAGAATTTCAAAAAACCCTTTTCAGTGGATACCTACACTTCACAAAGAATACACTCTCCAAATTTCATGTTGACCAGCGTTTAAGGCTTTACGTTGATATATTAGTCAGGACTTTGAACTTTATAACGTGTAACAGAAAGGTGTAACCATATTTGAAGAGCTTATTCAGTCAATGGCAGTGGCGTGCACAGAACTTTTTTCCGGAAAAGCAATAAAAAAGTCAAGATTGACAATAAAAAAAATGTGTAAAAATTTATATAACACTTTAAAATAAAAGTTTGTATGACGCCAGGGTAGGAACTGCCTACCCTAGAGTGAACATTTTCATACAAACTTTTTTTTTTCAAAGTGTTATTTAAATTTTTTCATATTTTTTTATTGTCAATCTTGACCTTTTGATTGCTTTTCCGGAAAAATGTTCAGTGCACGCCACTGGTCAATGGTATAGAACAAATTTTACTATGGAACAAAACCTGTAACCTGTGGTTGGCTCCATAGTAAAAGTTGTTTTATACCATTGACTGAATAAGCTCTTCAAATATGGTTACACCTTTCTGTTACACGTTGTATGAAGATAACAATTATACAAGGTGACTTTTTGATCATCATCCAAATTCATACTGGAGGCTTGATAAGTTATCAGTATGTTGGATCAATAACAATTTTTGTGAAATTCCTAAAATGAAATATCGGCTTTCCATAGAAATTCACTTCCAGTCCCGAGTGAGTCACTATGGGGAGTCAAAATTTCATTTTCCGAATTTCACCAAAATTGTTATTGATCCATGATACTAATCACTTACCAAGCCACCAGTATGAATTTGGATGATAATCAAAAAGTCACCTTGTATATTTATTAACATAAAATATTATATATTATATGAACTGGAGCCTAGAATCTTCGTAATTTCTCAAGGCCCGAACGAACTAATTTCCCTTTCAAAACTCTCTTACGTACACCTAACACGATCAAAGATAACATCCAGTTTACGATAACGTAGCACCTTAGTGACCAATGAAAGCGAAAACCTGCGTACTGACCCAGTTTCAGCAATAAAACAAATGTTTACCAGGTAAATGGCCACGCATTAGCGAGGTTTCCACGCAAGATCCGTAGAGTTCAGTTCCTACTTAAGGCCCTGCCCATAGTGCCCTTGGGACCCAACAATCCTATTAAGGCGCTACGGAAAAAAAATCGACACTTTTAGAACTTGCAGATCTACTTCAGTAAATAACGTATTATTTTGATAAAAAAGTATATTATTTTTGGAATCTTTTTTCTAGGGATCTGTTAAACAGAAACGCGATTCGAGAAATTCGGCTCGATAGAAATATTAATTGAAATGAGGTCTTTTTCGACACCAATTCTCTTGGTTTGACAATTTAAAATGACGTATAGATTGCAATTATATTTTATTAGATGGATTTTTACGGTATCTGGTTAAACGAATTTTTGATAGCAACTTTAACACATTATATATTATTAAAAAAAACAATTTTTTGCTACTTTTCCACGAATCCGACCCTCTCGTACTAAGAGTTTTTTCGCATATAGAGTTTTGTTTGTTTTTCAAG
This sequence comes from Ypsolopha sequella, assembly GCA_934047225.1. Classification (NCBI taxonomy): domain Eukaryota; kingdom Metazoa; phylum Arthropoda; class Insecta; order Lepidoptera; family Ypsolophidae; genus Ypsolopha; species Ypsolopha sequella. The sequence goes on from OW203996.1 coordinate 21,636,449, forward strand.
GTTCTTTATTTAACAGAATAAATACAATGGTATGAAAACTTACAACATAGTCAGTAATCACATAAACATAATAATACTTTGCTTTTCAAGGCTTTTACATGCACCTGTCGCATATAGAGTAACGTTAAAACTTTTACATATCGCCTTAACTATTTGTTGTATTGTTAGAAAATCTTCATTAGAACGCTCACTTCGTACGCTGCGTGCACGCACACCCAGTGAATTTTAGAATTTTTCTGGAATTTCTGAAAAAATACTGAAAATTAAATAAAAATGGTCTTTGGTTATGTAAAAAGAAAATTGAGGAAATGTTTCAATTCTCTCATTTGAGCAACTTTGCAATAAACACATTTGTCTGCAATTTGAGGTTACTTTGAGATTTTTTCTATTACGTTTTCAGATCAGCGAATATCTAGTATACGAGTAGCTATATCCTATGTAACATACAGAGAGGTAAATGGCCAGTATTTTGGGCCCTCCCGCAGGACAGTGATCTAGATTCTAGAGGCTAATTTATTTTTATAACAAAATTGTTGTATCTTTGTTTTTTTACGTTATTTACGATAGTATTTATAGTCAGTTTATTTAAGTTGTTTTATCTTAATAGTGATAGTGTATGTCATTTAATTATCTTTTTATATAAATGGACGTATACTTAGCCAATTATTTTTATATAAATGTAAAACAAAGGTAGGTATATAAGGCACAAAAGTGTAATAAATAAATAAAACAAATAAAAGTAAAAAAAGGTTAAACTCGTTGACCCGAATTTGTGTGACAGATTAGACAATCTAACAGTTTATCTATTATTGTATTAGACATACATTAGACAGATAGATAATATTTTACTTATTGTACATATTTGAAATGTGATAAATTGATAATAAACTGACAACATGAATTAAACAAAACTCCGCTCATTCTATAGTGAAAGTGCCTTAACTAGTTTACGTGATTTCGGCACAAATAAACGATGTTGATAGACAAAGGCACGCGATCTAAATTAGAGCTGAAAATATTTACAGTTTAACCTTTAATATTAAATGAACAAACCGAATTTCGTATCGGAGTGAGGAATTCTGCGACTCGTATTGACTGACTGACTGACTGGCTGATCTATCAATGCCTAGACTAGACCAAACGGCTTGACCACGGATTTACAGGGTTGGACCTAGGAACATGAAATCTGGACTGTGGGTACCTTGTATGACGTAGAATTTTAGGAAAATCCTACGGGATCAAGAAAAATGCGATCCATGCGGGCATGCTCAATGAAAGTCTCAGTATAGAAAACACGGGATAGTTTGATTTCTGATAATAGATTTTTTTTACGTTTTTATCGTTCATTATTTGTTATAAATTGTTATCAATGATAATTGACAAGATAATGTAGTGTAAGATTCGTAAGTAACTCGTCGTAACTTGGTACCTATATATATTTTTTTTATTAATTACAATGTTAAGCACAATGAGGATAAGTCACATAACGGGAGAATCCAATTTTGACTATTACATTGCATGTGTTATGATTTTCTGAGTACACTACTTTTTGATTTTTTGAAATCCGTCCATAAATGGCAAAGTTATTTAATATTTTATCGGGCTTGATTTTAAAACGCGCGCCTCCCGCCCGTGGATACCGATGTCGTCATCACACACAGACCCCGCGCGATCGCAGTCGTCCAGTACGCACATTCGTGATTAGTAGCGAACACTCGGTTTTTTTTCGAGTTTTATGCATTATCGGTTTATTGTTTCGGTGTTCTGTAATAATGAGCAACAAATTGGAAGATGGATTCGAAAAAGGACAGTCAGATAATCTACCTAAAGTGGATTCTTTCATGGTTTTTGAATACTTAAACAATCATGTGAAGTATACCAGCGCTGAAATCCGAGGTTGGAAGCTTCAACGGTAAGTACCTACCAAATTTAATGTGTTAGTTAGTGAGTTTAGGCCTAGGTACTTTTTCCCATGGCTGTTGCGGTAGGTAATGTGAAAATAATAAAATAACCTGGGTAAAAAGGTACATGGACAGCATAACACACTCCATCATAAAAACGTTAGTCAAGTCAAGTACCTACATTATTTCTTCCTACGGAGTTCGAGTTGATGTTTTTGTAAGCAGGCAACTGCAGGCATGATTCATTGCGATTTAGTAAGTGCCGGTTTCAAGTTCACCTAAACATTATAGACCGGGAGCGCGCCGTAGATTAACTAACATTAGCGGATACCTACCATGTTTTTTGTTTCGATGCACTTAAATGGTGCAACCGCATCAGGTAATGTGATGTAGGTATTTAATGCTGTATGATTATTACAGGTCTGTACGAGAGTCATATGGCGACGATGCCGTAGGGTATGTCCAAGTCCAAAGAAATGGAAATGTGTGCACAGTAAAGGCAAGAATAACACCGGAGCATAAAGTAAAAACTAAAGGTTATAGCTGCACTCTCAAATGTGAAGAAAATGATAAAACTATTATTGATGTTACTTGTCATGATTGTGCTGCACAAAAAGGAGGTTGCAAACATAGTGTAGCATTTCTTATGTGGATACACAGACGCAGTGAAGAGCCTTCTCCAACTGAAAAAAAATGTTATTGGGCCAAACCAAAACTGGCCACAGTGGGCACAACCTTGAAATTTATAAAAGCCAAAGATATCGGTTCCAGCGCTGGAGATATTGACGATAACGCTAATGTAAGAAGTGAACAATTTTTTAACAAACTGGTGCACAATATACAGTTAAATTCTATTAGGATTCAGTTAACAAGTTACGTTACACAGAATGAACTTACGAAATTATCATTGCATAACTTGATAAATGATTATAAAAAAGAAGGTAACGACACGAACAGTGCACAAGGCTTCATCGATTATTGTACAACAAAACAAACACCAGAAAAGTGTTCAAAAATAGAACAAGAAACTCTATCTCAAGCTCAGTCTCCTTTATGGCATGAGATGCGATATTGCAGAATAACCGCGTCAAAAATACACGACGCCGCCCATTGCAAAACCCCTGATGGTTCATTAGTTGAGCAAATATTCGGTGCAACCATACCAGAAACTCCTGCAATGCGAAGAGGCAAAGTACTGGAACCTGATGTTAGGGCAAAAGTAGCAAAATTGAGAAAATTTGTAATCGAAAATGGTGGGCTGTTTTTGAAAAGTGATTGGCCTATTTTAGGTGCATCTCCTGATGGCTTAACACAAGAATATGTCATAGAAATAAAATGTCCCATGACCACACAAGGCAAAGAAAGCTTTATTAAAAATAATCGTCTCACAAACAAATCAAAAGGTCAAATCCAGCTGCAAATGTTTTTTTGCAACAAAACTAAAGGGCTTTTTTGTGTTGCTGATAAGAATTTTGAAGCTAACAAAGAAGTAGAAATCTTTGAAGAAGATTTTGATGAAATTTACTGCAAAGATCTTTTGGAAAAGTCAACAAGTTTTTGGAAACACTCAGTCTTTCCTAAATTGGTCAAAACTTAGGTTAAGGTATAAAAATAAACAGATGGCTTAAGATATAAATATTGTTTTATTTTAAACTTGGTTTCTAAATAAGCATTCTTGAAGATTAACTACTCCACAAGCAGATGTCACAACATAGTCTAATATTCTAACATAATCAATGTCAACACATGCATGAGGTGCAATCATTTCAAACTCCCTTAAACGCCCTATACTTCTCTCGACGTGTACTCGAAGGGCCGCTATTCTTTTAGTTTCTAAAACTTCTTCTTTACTTAGTTTTGATCCCGAATCAACGCTAGGAGGCCTTAAAAGTTTGCAACCTTGACGTTCAAGTAAATGAGCTATATTCTTAAATCCCCTATCAGCCATCACTACGTCACCGGGGGATAACATCTGAAGAAAACCGCAGTCTTCAAAGATAAGGGCGTCCGATGTCCTTCCTCCATAACCTTCGGATATGAAGTTTATAAGTCCATTAGGTGTTATCGATATTAGATATTTTATAGTATTCGCATTTTTATATTGTGACCACGTCAGCGCCTGATGTACTGCTGAGCTAGGTTTCTCGATTTGAATTTCTAAACAATCTATGATGCTGATGACTGTTGAATAACGCCTCCTAAAAGGTATCGGAAGATTTGAGCGAATATCGTCGCGAGGAGGAATAAAAATCAGTTTCTCCATGCATTGAGCAACCTTAGGTATTGTTTCTTTGAAATGTCTGGCGACTGTAGATTCCGAAACTCCAAATTGAACAGCAAGCACGGAATTCGGTTCACGCCATCTCAGTTTTTTCAAGCTCAATAATACATCCATCAGAGGTCTCTCAGTAGATTCACTCAAATATTCTAAACAGAAATACACTTGCGATGGTAATCCGAGAAAAAGCTTAGGTTCTCTAGATATAGACATTAAAGTTCCTTTTTGCATGTGTTCCTTAAATAACTCAGTATCTACTTGTCGTTTCATTTCACAGGCGTCAGTATTTACACTGAATCCACTTAGGCTCGCAGAAACTGATGAGGTATTAGAGTAAGATGTGAAGCTATCATGCATTGGTTCCCGATGATGATCCCGACGATGTTCTTTTGGTTTCACCGTTTTTATTTTAAGAGCAAACTCTTCAACCCGGTCAAAACCGGCGTCAGTATTAATGCCCTTGCTTCGAACTTTTGGCTTTATATTAACTTGCACTGCGAGTGATTTATATTTAGGATCATTGTGTAGATTTGCCGCATTATCTTCTTCAAGCGGGTTTATAGCCTCTGTATCATTTGAATTAAAATCAATCGTTTCACACGCCACGAACTCTTCTTGTGTTATTAGGTTTTCATGACCAACTTCCGGATTAAGCACTCTTTCAAAGTACTCAATCTGCTGTCTTTTTTTATATCCAGTCCGTTCTACAACGGCGTTATCCTTTCTTTGGCAGTCAAATTTATGCGGCAGAACTCCTTTTTTTAGTCTTAGTTGACCACCCATCAATCGGTACCTTATATAATTTTCCATGTCATTTTCGACCTGTAAAAAGTAAAAACAGATTAAAGATTCTTTATTTTATTTTTAAATAATACTTTACTTACTGAGAAAAGCAGATCCAAAAAATAGGTCCTACAGCAAAGAAATTAAAATTCGAATCATTACCTATTGTTGATAGGTATTCATTATCGTAGATAAAAATGCGGTAGTCTCCCGGACTACAAATATCATACCTACGTTGATTATTGTTTATTGTTATTACCTCATACGATTGTGTTAAGGTTGAGACAATATGACATAAAAGGATTAAGTTTTAAGGTTTTTGATTCCATTGATCGATAAAATAGGTGACATTTACTCAATAATACGAGGAAATAGGTATACGTCAAGTATAAGGTATAACGTAGGAAAGGTACTTACGTCGAAATGATCTTCGCAACAGTAATGAGTACTTTTGCTTGATAAAGGATCTCTCTTCATAACACTACACCACTTTTTTCTAGCTTTTTTGTCTGTTGGAACATGAAAAAATAGTTTGTCGGGCGTACTACTACTTGTACTCTTGCACTTTGGCACGACACAATATTTGTAAGACATTTTTAAGGATATTGATACACAACAATAAATCTATAACAAAGCGACCGTGACAAGCACAGCTCAAGAACTGCGCGGGAAACAGAGTACACCTACAGAACTGAAGAGCGCGTGCGGGGTCGCGCCCCGGGTATGTGTGGGATGACGTCACGCGCTCGCGGCTGGTACTGGCGGGCGTTATTTGAACTGCTACAGTAAAATTGCTGTACTTTCGACATTTCTTGTCCGATTTGGATATTTTTTTCACCATAAGTCATGTTTTTTTTACTGTCATCGATCTACATACTTAACAAAAATCGTGACTCTTCCTCATTATCAAACTAGCCTACTAGCCAAACTATCAAAACATTAAAGTAACTTCTACTTATTCTATCACGTAGGAAATAAACGTATAATAAACGTAGGTAATTTGGCACGTAGGAAGAGCTTTATATGGTAATTAATAAATAAATAAAAAATGTCATAAATACCAAATTTCGCCTAGAGAGCCACAAACTTATGAAAGAAAGAAAGAAAAAATCTTTATTATCAAGGTGAAAAAAAAAATAAAACACGACAAAAAACAATGATATTAAAGGATGTACATAGTAAAAACTATGTCACAAAAAAAATATAAGTAATAGAATTACTCTGATAAATGGACATAGCTCAGCTATGTGCTACCAAAAATAAAGATTTTAGATAGCACTGATTTTCAGCTACATCCATTCCACTAGTAAGTTTACAAATAATTATAAAGTACAAAATCAAAAGATTGCTCAAAGTAAACGAAGTATCTGTCATATCTGTTCCGGTGGCGAAGACTGTCACACATTGAATATAGAAGCCATTTTAGTTTGGCCCACCGGAACAGATAAGTTTGTAGCTCTGTAGAAAATGACATCCATGACGTAAATGTCAGTGTGATGAGCACTAAATTTCCTGCATATAATACGGTAATTAGCCGCTGGACGGCTATATCGCTAGGGCACGCGAACCCCTCCTAGTTCATTAGCGCATTGTTTATTCTACTATTGTGGTAGATATGGAGTTAATTTTTAGGGTTCCGTAGTACTTAAAAGGTGCAAAAGAAACTTGTATAGTGAGACGAGTTGTCCGTCCGTCCGTATGTCCCAGCTTCATATACTTGAAATTTGGCAAAAAATACCATTCATATGCTCAAACAACAAGGTGCAAAAAAAAACAATAATTTGAAATGGTTCGTAATATTTCCAACACTGATTGGTATAATAGCTGATTGTAAAAATATATGGTTTATCTTATTTGCATCTATTTCGAGAAATCCTCGAAAAACCACAACAAATGTATGTCCCCCCCTTATCTCCAAAACTGGTGGACCGAAAAATACATGTTAACGTAAAGATTACAGGAAAAAATATAGCGGTTGAGAAATTCACGAAAACAAAATGACACAATTAAATTTTTTATCTACTACGGAACCCTGGGTACGCGAGTCTGTCTCGCACTTGACCGTTTTTTATAAATAGAAAATTCATTACCATTTCAATGCTCGTGGTTGTATGAACATTTATTAATTGTTCTGGATTGTTTTGAATAATAAGTTGAGTCATTTTAAGTTGAATCAACTTTATAATTTTTTTTTATTTCTTGGCGATGGCTGCTAATTTAAGCACCACTTTTGAAATTAAATTATTTGACAGAAAAATGACTAACCGCAATCCCGGATATTAGTTTCTATATCTGTCCACAAAATGTCATAGAGCTTGGTTAGTTATTATCCAAAATATCAACCTTTTAAACCTTTACACCTTTTACACACTGTCAAATATGATCGTTAGAATTTGGTTGAAATAATTTTAATTCCTTATTATTTTAATTTATCATGATTTAATATAGGGTTATTATTTTTTTGTTGTACTAGAATAGGAGTTTTTACAGTGATATTTAATTTTATTATAATTAATTTCATTAAAATTTTTATACGCTATTTTGGCGGAAAATGTAACGATTTTTGAAGTCATAAATACATAATTATTTATTCAATCATCAATAATTTATTACATATATAGTGAATAATTTTAAAAGATTATTTAATAATTTTTGTTGGAATTTTAAATACCAAATAAGGCCAGTTACGTGGCATCGTGGCAAATACATAAATATGCACAGAATCATAAGAGGAATCCACGAAAATGCTTATTACAATGTAACTTGTTCAAATATATAATGTAAATACATATACTCGTATGAGTACATCATATATGTAAAATACCCGGATACCAGTTTTTGCGGTTTCCTCTTCATCTCATACCTACATACATAAAAGTACAGACAGACAGCAAAGGAGATAAATAACCAAGTCCAGCGCAAACACTTTGATCCTAAGATCCGCATACACTACATACACTATAATACACACATATACTATTTATTAAGTATTTTTTCAATGCAAGTGCTCGTAAAGGCCCACTTTTTATGCATCAAAACCGAACAGAAAATCGATTATTTTGCCCTAGGGCTTTTTTTTTAAATTTATGTACGAGAAGTTGGCTAACCTGCAGCCTTTCCTGTCTACCATAAATATTATATTTTTTTTTCCACTGTTTAACGGCTCTGGATACAGTCCTTTTGAGCCAATCATTATTTAAAGTTCGCAAGATTATATTTGTTTTATTTCCTCACACTATGCGTTGAAAAACGTAGTATGATACACGGGCGTAAGAGCAATAAATTACTCGGTTACGTTTAAAACACTCGGCACGCTCGTGTTTTAAATCGTCCTCGTACTTTATTCCTTTTCGCCCTTGTAGCATAAACTACTATTATATCATCAATCACTCTCCTGTGGGTCTTATAGGATCAAAGTGTTTGCGCCGGACCTGTGGGTCTACCGCGTAATTCTCATTTTCATCAACATCAACTTGAGATTGAAATTTGACGTGCGTGCGACGACGCCCGCCTAACATGCCATCTCTTTTGCACGCGTTGAATTTCGCATGCATTTGCTTGAAGTTGATACAAATGAGAATTACGCGGTCGACCCACTGGTAACTTACCTGCTTTGTTGTCTGTACATACAGTAAGGTGATTACACGAATGTAGTGAAGTAGTGGGTGATACAACCAGAAGAATGAGCCAATACACCGTGGGAACCCTGGCTTCGTGATTTTATGAGGATACGTAATGGTATATTGAACCACGGTATCATAGGTTAGTACATATAGTGCAGGATATCGGGTATTGATTCCTTTATAAGCAAAAGTTTGATCACTGAAATTACTAAAATTCTGTAACAGTCGGATGACAGACTCTAAAGGGGCTTAGTATGGCCAGATGGGTACTTTTTAAAGCCTACTCTTCGTTTATGGCCAAAAAAAAGTATAGGAATTTATCAACTCTAAGACAACATATTAAGCAACATTTTTCTTTTACATACCACCAACGCTACTATATGTAAAAAAAAAAATATAAGCGGCTTGGTCGATTTAATTTATTGATGCTTTGATTAATAGGTAAACCTCATAGCTAAAAAAGTATTATTTTCTCCTATTTCGCCCTATCAAGGACGCAGTGAGCGTCGTAACAGCCACTATACAATGCGCGCTGATATGAATGTTTATTTCAATGTCGTATCTGTCGATATTCGTACTGACACACATCGAGCTGCTAATTTGGCGACACTAATCGCCTTAAGGCGATACGTAAAAGTTTTAACGTCCCTGTTACTCCATATGCGAAAAAACCCTCAGTGCGAGTGGGACGAATTCGTGGAAAAGTAGCAAAAAGTCGGTTTTTTATTAATATAAAATGTACTAAGCTACTTTGTCAAAAAGATTTTCAAGGAGACTTTACGAATACATATTATTCAGATTTTGAATGCAATTTCACAATGAAATTAGTTAGGATTTCAGAATTACAGGAAAAAATAAAACAATTTAGAGGTCTTTTCAGAATTAAATTCTATCGAGAAAATTTCATCCAATTGCGTTTTCCTTCAGTGAGAATCTTAATCAAATACTCAATAAACATTTACCCAAAAATGAAATCCGTAGACGACGTTATAGTGGAGTAAATGGATTCGAAAAAAACATTTTTTTTTGGTATCGCATTAAGAGGGTATGAGTTCTATTCCCGGCAACTGGGCAAGCACCAATAGGTTTTCTTGCTAAACGGTGAAAGAAAACACTTTGGTGTAAACTTTTATGCGTGTAGGCCAATAACGGTTAGGGCGGGACAATAGTCGGTGAAGAAAAATGATTCATTGGACACTTGAACATCTTGTTGTTACTATAATATTTACTTTAGGTGCGTAGGAATGAAGCCTTTGTCTTCTGAGCAACAATATAATAAATTATAATGATTTTTCTAAACGTTTATGAGATATTTTAAGTTAAATTTATAAAAGAATTATAAATCGCACCAGTTAGAATGATAATATCATAATGAACAATTAACAATCTGAGTTTACTTCCAGGAACATCCATCGAGCCGATAAACGTATGGAAAACATTATAAATACATTATATTATAATTAATACAATAGCAATTATGAGACGAACTCAAGCGGCAATTTAAAAACATTATCTTTAAGTAAACGCTACATCTTTAAGTACCTTACTTAAATTACTTTGTAAAAAATATAATTAAGTAAGTAGCAACCACATAGAGTAATGATTATGTATCTCATGTGTATATTTTTCAATCTTATGGGGAATTCCGTGTAACTTTTTGTTTGTATTTTTTGATACGGATACGGATGTGAGCTTTTTGGTTGCTGTCGTAATAGGTATTTACTCAAATAAATATTTGGCACCTAAAAACTTAATTTGCATTTTATATTACGTGCATACGACACTTGCATTTGTTGTTAAATAGAATAAATAGATTTATTATGTAGCTAATGTACTGTATTTTGTTCTTGACAGCTAAAGTATAAATATACTTACAAATTGTCAAGAAAGTCGTGAAATAAATAGGGGCGCCACTTTCTTTGCCAAATCAGAATTTATATGGCAACACCTGAGATCTTTTGTATGGCGAAATCAAGTGTTACCAGTAAAACAATTTTAGTTCCATTTCATGACTTTTTAGACAAGTTGTAAGAAACATAAAACAATACAGTAGCTGCCGCCTCAGTTTTACTCTGGCCTCGTTGAGTTTGTTTTCCAGTAGGCCTTCCATGCTTCCATGAGTTTGTGTCACGACAGTCGTTACAGACTGTGTAAAATATTTTGATATAAATTCAGGCTCCTCTTGTAACCCGCTAGGGGTGCTGTATAATTTCTCATATTTAAGCATTTTACGCAGTCTCCAGGCCCGTACCGAGTATCGAGGCCCAATTTGCTAAGACTGAATAATGTTAAGGTGTGTTAAGTCGAAAAACATTTCGAGATTTAGGTTTAATAAGCCGTATTTTCGAACTTGTGGTCTAAAAAAACCTCATATTCTGATGAAAAAGCTGCAACTTCCATTTGCTTTCGTATAACATCACTTGAGAAATGGCTGTTTAGAAATGTGTCCTTTGCTATCTAAGATAAATTTATAAAAATTTGCTGCCTACTGATATGACAGATGGATGACAGAGTATTAGACAGAAAGAGACAGACCACTTTTTTATAAGAAATCATACATCATAATCTGTATAATGTATAAAATTTTCAAGTGACGTCTAACCGCCAATTCTTTAAAAAATCATAAGAAATAATGGTTAATTTAAATACCAAAAGAATGAAAACTATGTCCTAAAACGGCATACAAACGCCGAAAAAAAATTTTTTTTTCTTGAAATTAAGCTATGGGAAATCATGGTAGCCCTCAGCTGTTTTCTACCGCTCGATTGCGAAAACAGCTAGAAAGATGTAGAAGCGACTAGTAAAAGAGCGTAGAATTTGGCGTGAGAAAAAATAGGAGAACAGTGGCCAGATATGATAATTGTTTTGGTAGACAGTATTATACATAATGTCCAATGGAAATTTTGGGGCGATTTTATAAGACGATTAAAATACGCAATTACGAAAACTGAACACACATTCGCCGCCGCGCGCCCTAAGTAAACAAATGAAATGAGTAACATAATAATTTATCTATTCGGTCTAATTTTTTCCAGGTCACAAGTCAAGCAAATAATGTATGCAAGAGAGTAAACAAACCTACGTAAAATATTCCAATGACACGGTAAATAAAAAAATACAAAACAAAGTGACAATGATGCAAATAAACAAATGCATGGCTCACTTCAATAATTACTACGATCGGGATAGCCAAAGAGACAAAAACTGGCCAAATGCGAGTCGGACTCGCTCACGAAGGGTCCCTTACCATTATCTATAAAAACGGAAAAAAAACATGTCTATTATATGGGAGTCCCCTTAAATATTTATTTTATACTGTTTTTCAGTATTTGTTTTTATAGCGGCAACAGAAATACATCATCTGTGAAAATTTTAACTGTCTAACTATCACGGTTCATGAGATACAGCCTGGTGACAGACGGACAGATGGACAGACAGACGGACAGCGGAGTCTTAGTAATAGAGTCCCGTTGGTTACCCTTTGGGTACGGAACTCTAAAAAAGGGATATTAGTAAGAATATAAGTAAAATTATACAAACCGCTCTATAAAGGTAATAGGTATGGGAATCAAGCCAATAGAATTGTGGAGAACGTATAACTCGCCACCCGCGATAGGTGTGGAAATCGATTTCTAAAGCCATAGATTTCGATGAAAACATGTATTATCTGTTATTCTATTGTTATTTTCGAGGGATCGATACTAAAAATAAGAACAAGGGATCCTTAGTCTTCTCTTGCGCGTGTTTTGCTCTACACACTACACAAAATATTGTTACGCTACACATTTGTAGAACAAAACACCTGACCTGGGGGGACCTGGGGGACCTGGCTTATAAAAAAGTGTGTCCATCCATCCATCCATCCATCAGCCAAGTTCGTCCACTGCTGGACATAAGCCTTTCCAGGACTTTGCCACTCCCGGCGGTTATGCTGGAAGAATTGCCCATGATGATGGTGGGTATTCTAACTGGCCACTGTAGGCTGAACAGACATCTATCAATAATGAAGGTACAGGAGGACTCCTCTTGCCCGCACTGCGGCGAGGAGGAAACGAGTAAGCACTACTTAGGTGAATGCTTTATATATTCTAGCCTAAGATGGGAAGTATTTGGTAATGATCACATTAAAGAAGAAGACCTCAAATGCCTTGGGTACTCAGACATATTAAGATATATTAAGAGAAGTGGAAGATTTGAGGAGGGAATGCAACTGGGACAATAGTATACCAAAGCTCCAAGCAATGGGAATTGGATGGAATAGCTCCAACTGGAGAGCCGACCATCAGCCTGTGCCCAGCAGGCGTCCCACCTCTAAATCATCATCATCATCTCCCCCGAATTACTTCGAGGGGGTCTCCAAATAAGATATATTTATTAGACAACTAAATGTATGATAAATTTGTTTACTAATTGGATGTTATGAGCTATTTACTTGTTTGTTGCCAAATGGTAACGCTAGTCTGATGCATCTACATTTTTTCAAAAATCTATTATCTTTTGTTTTAGCGTAACGTTGCATGTAATAGGGAATTTTCTTGATCATGGCGATGAAGTTGATGTAGAAGAAACTCCTGAAGTAGCTGAATAGACTGATGAGGATTATAATAATAATAATAATAATTTATTGCACAAGATAAAATTTCGTACATAGGCAAGCTATTTAATAGTCTCTACCAGACAGCTTTGGTAATGGGGAAGTTGTTGAGGGTAGTGTTATGATGTCAAAATATTATATGGTACCGATTTAAATATATATATTACTCAAATACTAAATAATTATATTATACTACATGCTAATAAATATGAGCAGTAATTAATAGGAGATAACAACATTAAATTATAAACTACATATACCACTTAAAAATGTACATACACACATAAATAAATAAGTATAATGTATATAATACTGAAGAGAATTTATCTAAAAACTTAAAACAAACAAGACAACTTGACTGGCACTACTGGCCTTCTGCCAGTGGATATCTGGCAAATTTTGAAGTGTATCTAGGTACTATTCCAGGAGCTAATATTTAATCCGTGGTTCCGAGGTATAAACCTAATTGTACTAGGCTACTAATCTGGAGGTCGCGGGTTCAAATCCCCTAAATAAGGGCACATAATATTTGTTCGATCTGCGTGTGAACTATGAAATGATCGTCTGTAAAACGTAGGTGTCCCTCTCACCTCTGAGACCCCCTCGGGTTTTGGTCCTGACGATGTGCCTATTTATTCATTTATTTTTGTTTATTTGTTGGAAGTCAACGAACAATTTTTTTTTATATATTTTTGGGTACCAGCCCAATACTATATTTGATATGTATGTATGAATTACATTATGTAACTTAGGTGTTTTTTATTTTGAATTTTCTACGGGTCAACTCCACAATGGTGTCGATTCGGTGTTCAGCGACTTAACTTATTTGACAGGACTAACCTTATTTTAAGCGTCCTATCTTTGTCTTTTTGACACTGAAAGAAAAAGACGGAACGCTTAAATTAAGTTTAGTCCTGTCAAATAAGTTAAATCGTGTTACACCGAATCGAAACCATTGTTTTTTTTGTAGCATTAACGACATTATTAAATAAATAATAAGGATCTGCTACCGTGGTTTTGACGTATAAAATATGTATATTACAAGAAAAAAATATTGACTTTCATAATAAAACCCTTAAATGCATGAGATTTTATTTTTGTATGAAATTGAAAACAGTGATAGCAAAATACCAAAAAAATAAAAATAAATATAAAACAAATATTTTTTATTGAAAGGGGGTTTTAACAAATGAAAACAAGAAATAAAAAACAATTTTAATTAGCTATATAAAAATTTTATTTCTTAATTTTTCCTTCTTTTGTTGGGTACTTTTAAAGCTGAACTCTTTTTGACTTTCATATCAAACACTATAGAAATATATGCAAGGATATATATATATATCTCTCTCTGGCAATTTTCCTACCAAAATGCGAGAAAATACATAAAAAAACAAAGAAAATTAAATGAATGAATTTTAAATGAAAAAAAAATCAAACTTTTTGCCAAACATATTTTTAGCTCATACAATCATATAATTATAATTTTTAATATAAAATTATGTTAATTATTAATAAAAATACCTTTTAAAATGCATTTAACCCTTAAGGTTTAAGGTTCCTCATACGTTTTCTTTTCGCGCACATACAATGCTTGCTGAACCGAGATCAGGTTCGCGCGTTTTGTGTTTGTAAGTGTTTAGAATAGTTTACGAGTTTATGTTTTTGAATGTTTGACACGTCTATTACTTTTCTTTATATGTGAATAGTGCTTGAAAGTTTATTATAGTATTTTTTATTTTAATGAAATAATGCTCTGGATAGCCAAAAACAACGACTACTTTTGCGCTATTTTCCAAAAATTTGGCTGTTTTTTTTTTCTATTATTTTATATGAAACTAGTAAAAAGTGTTGCACTTATTCCATACAAGACTTTGTAAACAATGTACTATATTTTTGTCTGCCGATTTATAGATATTTAATGAAATCTATGATATCTACTGAAAACAGCTTAATATTTGAACCCCCACAGCGAAATTTGGCAAAACGGCTTTTTAATCATCGTGGATTGTACTAAAATAAACAAAATATATAGAAAAAGTGGTTCATTTATTTGATTCAATTTGGAACGGTCTTTTATTCCATGTATGAAAATTACAAATATTCAAATCTTTTAATTTCTTAAAAAACACCGCAAAAAAGTCGAATGATATTTTTAAAATATCATTTGAGGCCTGAAAAACATAATGTAACGTCGAATCCAGTAATATAGCAATAATTATTGAAACATGCAATAAATACTCACTTTATCCGCAACGAAAGTTTCGCTTAGATATTTATGCACAAATCTAAGGAAATGTTAGTGTAATTGATTCTCTACTTTTAATTTTCACATTTCCAACTAAAGGTAAAACTTCAATAAATTCCTGTCACGAATTAAAAAGTTTTCATTAATATTTTGTTTTGTTTTTAGTCGCGATGTTTAGTTCGCGCGTTTTGCTGTCACGAGCGGCCGGCCGCGTCGTGCGAAGCGTGCCGGTGGACTACACTAGTATACGCATACCTTTAAATTGCCGATCGCAACGACCGGCCTAGGGTGCCTTCACACGGTCAGTCCAGCTGGACTCATGATGTTCACCAGTGTGGTGGAAGTTGCACTCTAAAACTGATACAATTAGGGCTGCCAGATGTAAATACTGTCGTATACCCTTAGAAAAACAACAAAATTCTGTTTTTTTTTTGGGTGGTATTCTATTCTGAGTTTGATAGCGATATTATAAAAATATTTGAAATAGGTACAGTACAAGTATTGTCTCTTATTTCCAATCTGAAATTGCAACTAATAGATTTTGTTAGATAAGGTCCGAGACAGAGGTGGTAATTCAATTCAATATTTTAGTAACAGTAACTTAATTGGTATGTTACTACTTAAGTAGGTACAAAATTTTAAAGTATAGCGCGGAGCTTCATCCATCTCCGTAAGAGAGGAAAGAAAATCCCACAGTAATATTCCATTTGCCGGACAGTTCAGACTGACCGTGTGAGGCGTTCTAAGCCGCCCGTAAAGAAATAAACACTTGTTCAATAGTGCTCCACATAAAACGACGGTGTTCTCTAATCAGTCGGTTGTCTAGTTCACTTTCTATACCTCTGCTGTCTAAGTAGCGAGTTCGTTTTCCGTTGAAGCGATAAAAGTGAAATACTTCGATATTGTTTTTATCGTTTGCTATCGGTAAACATTGTGAACTCAATAATTATTGTAACTATTTAGTTACTTATGTCATTCGAAATTCATTCCCGTACACGTGAAATGAAGGGGTAATAAAAACTTGCCGAAGTTTAAATAAAACTACACCGACTTCGACTTCAAGCCCTAAAATGAACAAAAAATCCTTTGCTGTAACCTATTTTTGCGCTGAAGGAAAGTTGCACTGATCCATCGTCGCTGTTACTACGGTTGTAATAATAAGGGCAATAAATGTATCCCCGATATGACGTCATACCATACGTATCCCATCTACATGAATACTTTGGTTACCTATACTTTCGTTTATTGTCACTAGAGTTACTGCCAACAATAAAATTTTCCATACTTATTGTCACCAGAGTTACTGCCAACAATGAAATGTTCCATACTTAATGTCACTAGAGTTACTGCCAACAATAAAATGTTCCATATTTATTGTCACTAGAGATACAGCCAACAATAAAATGTTCCATACTTATTGTCACTAGAGTTATTGCCAACAATGAAATGTTCCATACTTATTGTCACTAGAGTTACTGCCAAAAATACAATGTTCCATACTTAACAGGTTCCATGTTATACAGGATATATACACAGGATATGTACAGGGCGTACAGATAAACTCTAGTTTTTTGACTTATGTAGAAAATAAGGCATGTATTTAGTTAGACCTTAAAAATTATATAGAGACGTGAATTATTTTATTAGCTTGTTCAAATTTGTGGAAGTGGTTCGGTATGATCAGTAGAGAACATGGTTTAATTTTCTAAGCACGTCATTAATACATAATATATATTTTTGTAATTCGACTGACGACGACCACAAGTTGATCGAAACATATCTCGATAATAATTAATACTTTTTTGTTTATATTTATAATCTATTTAAAATAATTAAAAGCTAAAAAAGGCTTTAAGATAATATTAATAAATATGCAACGTGTAACAGAAAGGTGTAACCATATTTGAAGAGCTTATTCAGGCAATGGTATAGAACAACTTTTACTATGGAAAAAACCGTATCTCGAAAAAAATATTTAACTATTTCATAGAAAAATGCAATGCCGCTCGGCCGAAATGTACGGAAGAGCAAATTATTTTTTTGAAATTTCTGTTTTGTCTCCATAGTAAAAGTTGTTCTATACCACTGACCGAATAAGCTCTTTAAATATGGTTACACCTTTCATTTATTAATATTATTTTAAAGCCTTTTTAGCTTTTAATTATTTTAAATAGATTATAAATATAAACAAAAAAAGTATTAAATTATTATTACATACGGCTTGAACACTCACGTGTAATTATTGTTGACTATATGCCAACCGTTTCACCGATACAATTTCGGCATTATCAAGGCGAGTGTCGTTCTTAGGACGACGACGTGGCGTTCACCGTCGTTGTCAAACGGGCACTCCTAAATAATAATTTAGTATGTCAGCTCACGCGAGTTTTAAAAAAAGTATTAATTATTATCGAAAAATATTTCGACCGTCTTGTGGTCGTCGTCAGGTAATCGTATACCACTGATTGAATAAGCTCTTTAAATATGGTTACACCTTTCTGTTACACCTTGTATAAATAAATATGCATGCCTATTAGCGAGAATCTCACTCGCACTAGACCGGTTTTTTAATATGCCAAAATTTCATGTCCGTCAGTGTTATGTAGGACTAGAGCTACAAAGCCATACAAATACGATGATACCAAAGTTGAATATGTACAATACGTTAACCTTTGTACGCGTGATTAATTAATCCTTGCAGGGATGGAAATAAAAAAAAACATTAAAAAAAAAAGTGGGAGAATATACATATATCCCACCCTCAAGGCTCAATATAGCCTTAGTACTGAACTTTACAATAAGGACAAATCGTATTCTAACAGAAACAACATAATTGGAATTTTATTATGATCAAAACACGGTATTTTTTTTTGGGTCAAACCACAGGGTCGAACGGACATTTTGGACCACCTTGAAAAGGTGACATTCGTCAGTTCAAGATCCATGCAAAGAATTTATCCCTCTATTATTGGTGCTATTAAGAGCGGTTACGCAGCCGGATTGTGAAAAACTTTTAACATTTTTAAATTAAAATTTAAATAAAAAAGAAATGTATAAAATTTTTTTGAAATTTCTATTTGCAGAAACCAATGGAAACTTTGCGATGGCAACATACACAATACATAGGTAATAAGGTTTTGTTGAATAACTATTGAGTGAATTTTGAATTTAAGTGTTTTGCTTCGATTAATTAGAAAAAGGTGGGGTTTTCACAATCCGGCTGCGAAACCGCTTTTAAGTTACTTTTAATTTTAAAAGCTGTCGGTCTAGTGAAGTTTACCTTTTTCGCAGGGACGGATTTACAAATTTTCCGCCCATATGCAGTCAACATTTGCCGCCGTTAAAGCAATGGTTCAATTTTTTTCTTCAGTTTAGGGTCTCATAATGAGAATCACCTATAAACGGTTTGTTAGAAAATTGTACTGCAACATAAATAAACAAAACATCTGCGAGACTGTAGGCCAAAGCATTATTTATGTTCGTACTTTTCACTGATGTTTCAAAAATTAAAGCTGAAACAATTAAAAAGACAAAAAAGTGTTTAAAGTGATGGGATTGACTGGCCAAAAAAGCAGAAACTAAGACACTTAATTATATTTCCATTTCTTTTGGGTATTCTCAGACATTTTTGTTTGTTCGTTTGTTGACGCCACGGTTTCCCTGGTATGATTTGCGAAGATATAATAGGAGATAATTAAGGTCGTAAGATAGAACATACATAGAATTCCCATAGCTTAATTTCAAAAAGATTTTTTTTTTATTTTTTTTTCAGAGAATATACGTCATTTTAAGACACAGTTTTCAATATTTTAATAAATAAATTAACTATTATTTTTTCATGTTTTTTTAAAGAATTGTTGGCTATGACGTCACTTGAGAATTTTCTGCAGCAAATTTTTATAAATTTATCTTGAAAGCAAAGGACACATTTCTAAACAGCCTTTTCTCAAGTGACGTCAAACGAAGGCAAATGAAATTTGCAGCTTTATCGTAAAAATATTCATCATCTTGAGGTTTTTAGACCACAATTTCAAATTTCGAATTAACACACCTTAACATAATTTAATCTAAGCGAATGAAATGAAAATTATGAAATTTAAGAGTTTTATTTTTGAAGTATCATTTGTTCAGAATAAATAATTAATCTACAACCGTTTTTTTTACTATCACAAAATATTTGAAATTTCTTTGCACGGCTTCCAAAATAACTATTTAGAATTGAAATACTTGAGGGAAACAAGAATTGTTTCGAAGTTTCTAATATTTTATCTTCAGAACTACGATTGTTGAATTCTACCCGATAAATTGTTCATTCCAAATTATTATTTCTACGTTTAATTAATTAAACAAGATAAAAGACACGTAACGCTGACCTAAAAATATTCAACGTTACGTGTTTCTATTTTTAATGAATAATAAATATTGACTTTTTTGTCTTTTTAATTGATTAGAATTAGATTAAACACAGTTAAATAAAATTTTAGTGAGATATATTTTGGACCATTCAGGCCCGGCAGCGAAATTACAAAGGCTATACCATTTGAGTCACTACTCAAACTAAAATAGATGAGCTTTTGTTCGTGCAAATTTCTACTACAATACCTAATCCATTTTAGTCAAGAATTGGACTAAAATAGCATACGTTTTGTTAGATATTTTTCAAGGTAAGTTACGACTGCAAAGGCTTATACTATTTAAATCACGAGTCAAGCTTACGCTGCAGAAATGTTTGATATGATATGTTGAATAATTTCGAAGTTTGTAATTTCGCGGCCCAGCATCACTCACTAAAACTATATCTCACTAAAATTTAATTTTACTGTGTTTTATCTGATTTTTAATAACATGATGTGTAGATGCACTTGCACTCGTTTCACAGTTTAAAAATAGTAGTTTGTGCTACAAGGGCGAAAAGGAATAAATTACGAGGACGATTTAAAACACGAGCGTAGCGAGTGTTTTAAACGTAACCGAGTAATTTATTGCTCTTACGCCCGTCTTTCGTACTACGTTTTTCAAAGCATAGTGTGAGGATATAAAACAAATATAATCTTGTGAACTTTAAATTATGATTGGCTCAAAAGGACTGTATCCAAAGCCGTTAAACAGTGGAAAAAAAGTATAACATTTATGGTACACAGGAAAGTTTGCAGGTTAGCCAACTTCTCGTAAATAAATAAAAAAAAAACTAATAAAGCCCTAGGGCAAAATAATCGACTTTCTGTTCGGTTTTGATGCATAAAAAGTGGGCCTTTACGAGAACTTGCATTGAAAAACTAATTTAACCCGACCGGTTTGGGTTTTACACCGTCATCAGGGGTTTGGTTGATTTTTAATAAACTGATTCGTTACCAATCATTTATTTGTTACTTTACTATACTACTTGTATAATAGGTACTATATAGTATAGTACTAAGGTACTAGTGTACATGCAGTTAAGTTGTGTAACTTTGTACACAAGCTGTGTAATTTTGTACGAATGTGCAAAGCATGTCACAAAAAAAGCAAATGCCTCTTTTCTACTTACTTTTATGGTTTTGATACAGTTTTTATTTCGGCAGAAAAAAAAGAGACAGACTCCAATTTTGGCGCCCCTAAAATCTGCTGCTCTAGACTTAATCCAGCCTACTCAGCCTGCTGATAAATCCACCACTGCTTTTTCTATGTTTTTTGAGGTTAAGCCACGTTTACACGATCACAGACCCCCTATATAGTGTAACATTATGATATCAATGCCACCCGGACAAAGTGAACTCGGATGATAAGTTTATATGAATGTAGTACTTGACCAACGTTGACTAGGACCATGCTAGTCATGTCATGTACAGTTAGTACATGCCATCAAAGTCTCTATTCATCAAAGTACGAGTAGATAAAAACAACTCATCCGAGTTCACTTTGTCTGAGTGTACTCTGATCGTGTAAACGCGGCTTTACGGGTACGGGTATGTTAAATAAATAAATCACTAACCGAATAACTCTAATATTAGTTTGATTAGTATTTTTAGCATGATTTATTAAGGTAATTTATTTGCTGATGAAATACTAGCTTTTCCCGCGGCGTCGCCCGCGCCGATTTAGTTTGCTATTTTCCGGGAAAAAAAGTAACCTATGTCACAGATAATATAATATGTCACTCTCTGGTCCATAAACTATCTCTATGCAAAAAATCACGTCGATCCTTTGCCCCGTTGCTGAGTGAAAAGGACAAAACAACAAACACACTCTCGCATTTATAATAGTAGGAATTTTGTAAGCTTAAACCAAAAGGTGAACGTGTGGAGAATTCTTTTTATGTTCGTCATCAATAAATCTTTGTCTTGCAGGCTAAATAATTGATCAAAAAACTTTACCTTAAGATTTCCTTTAAGGAGTTGAACTGACGATCTGAAGGACGTTGCGGGTGGCGGCTGGATGAGGATGATTGAGGACCGCCAAGAGTGGCGTAATATTGGTGAGGCCTATGTCCAGCAGTGGACGAATACGGGCTGATGGATGGATGTTAAAGATGATTTGAATGGTCATTACAAAAATATAATCCGTCCGTGATTATATTAGATCTTTACATACAACGTGAAATTTAAGTCATTTTGCTAACGAAAACTGGTGATAGTACTTGTCCATATAAACAACTTTTACTATGAAGTCAACCTTGAAAACGTAAAAGAAAATACCAAATGTATAGACCCAAATGTATGAAACAGCTGATATTTTTTTTCACGATTTCAAGGTTGGCTTCATAGTAAAAGTTGTTCATATCGACGAGTACTATCACCAGCTTTTGTTAACAAAATTACTTAAATTTCACGTTGATAGGTATATGTAATTGCCGTTTACTATAGAGAATTTGAAAGAAACTCAATTTTCAGTACTAACATTTTTGCATTTTTTTTAGGAATGACAAATCAAAATAATGTAATTTCTTAAGTGTATGAATGAGACAACATTAAGCTTACAGCAACATTACCTATTAAATTTTTGAAAAGCTGTAAAAAAAATTTACGAATCTTATCATGAAAATGGATGGCATTTAGGACGAACTGTTTTTGAAGATTTAATTTTTATAATTAAACTGAAAATGAAAACAAACTTTAATACGTAGATGTAACACCAGGAAATCAACTTTCAATCAAAAATCTAATAATTGAAATAGCTATTGAATTACAGGAATTATGAACACATGAATCTGTAAGAAAATTTCAGCAATTTCATATGTAAAGATCTATTATATCTGCGAATATCGGCGCCGGCGAAGAGAACAAATGTATGAAGTTGTATAGAGCCGGCCATGGGTCGCCGCTCGCGCGTCTTGTCCGGCTTCGAGTGACTTGCGCTCTCGGGACGGCGCGGCGGTGTGCGGGGAGGCGGGCGGTAGAAACAGTGATCGAGCGCACAGCATCGGATGTATAGCACGCTATACATCCGATGCGGTGGAAGGCGCCGACGGGTGTCGTGGCAGGGCAAAGCCCGTCGCCAAAACCGCCTGGAAGCGCAGGAAGAGGCACCGCCAGAAGCCTGAAGCTGTGGCCCTGGCGTTATGGAGCAACGGATCGATGTAATTTTTGCATAGAGTGACATACAGTGGCGTGCACAGGACTTTTTTCCGGAAAAACAATCAGAAGGTCAAGTACGACAATAAAAAAAATGAAAAAATTTAAATACACTTTGAAAAAAAAAAAGTTTGTATGAAAATGTACACTCTAGGAAAGGCAGTGCCTACCCTGGCGTCTTATAAACTTTTTTTTTCAAAGTGTTATTAAAAAATTTTCATATTTTTTTTAGTGTCGTACTTGACCTTCTGATTGCTTTTCCGGAAAAAAGTTATGTGCACGCCACTGGTGACATAGGCCACTTTTAATCCCGGAAAAATGCAAATTAAATCAGTGCGGGTGAAGCCGCCGGCAAAAGCTAGTCTGAAATATGTATAAAAAGTGTGTGTGTGTGTACAGCGAAGATTTTATGACACAGTTTACTGCGCGAACTTCCTTCGAAGGGTTCAATCTGGGTCTCTAACTAAACCATAAAAAAATACAATCACACTTGTTGATCATTTGGTTTACATTTTTTCAATTTTAGGGTTCCGTACCCGAAGGGTGCCAAACGGGGCCCCTAACGGTTTACAAGAGCAACTAGAGTGTCTATTATAATATTTTACGCAGTTGCTAACTGGTCAAGTTTTCAATGCAGGCGTTATACAATTTCTCATACAAAATATTTTACTTAGTCACTAGGTACTTATTGCCTTGCTTTCTTGCAAGCGATCCGTAGTAAAAGAACACCTTCAAGTAATTTTGTTGTTCCAGTTTAGTTCAAATATATATAATAATTTGGCATTTCAATGCCAAGCATCGGTGGTTCAGTGGTAGAATGCTCGCCTGCCACGCGGGCGGCCCGGGTTCGATTCCCGGCCGATGCAATTTCTTTTTTTTATTTTGCCCAAAAGCACCCGATGCCCACTATTTTACACGTTGTATATATAATAATATAAACTAAAGATTCACAGTCTGTCACTCTGAAACGTCCTCGAAAAAGGTGTGGTATAAATATAATTTAAAATTATTATTAATTTCCAAAAAAAACTCCCTAGTTTTATATTATCTGTGCCTTCAGTTTTGTTTTGACGCCCGAGCGTGAGCTTGAGCAAAATTGTGATTGATTTTTATGATTCGACAGTCAAACAGCGGATGCATATGAAGTTTTGTAACCAAATCATTAAGTTTTGTTCAAAAAGGATTTGCCGAAACCCGGGATTGAACCGGGGACCTTTAGATCTTCAGTCTAACGCTCTCCCAACTGAGCTATTTCGGCTGTGCATGTTGTGTTGAAATTATCGTATGATTAGGATATGTCATTGTTTTTTCTTGTTAAATTATTTTGAAATAAATAATGACTAAAAATGGATTATTTTATTCATAACTAATAAAAAATAAAATAAAACAAAAATATAAATCTTTTACAAAGGGTTTTTTGATCCATATCTACATAATCAAGGTCGTCAATAAATCACGTGGAAGCCGGAAACTGATGGCGAAAGTACTTGTCCATACGAACAACTTTTACTATGGAGCCAACCCTCGATTCGCGAAAAAAAAGTCAGCTGTTCCATAGAAAAGTTACAAAGCTACCGACAAAAATGTATGAAACAACAGATTTCTTTTTTCTCGGTTTCTCAATTTTTTTTGTGAAATGTGAAAGTTGTTCGTATGGTAGAGTACTATCGCTAGTTTTTGGCTTCCACAAATTCATCTTAACACTAATATTTGGCTGAATTTTGCAGAGACATAGGATACTTTTTAATTTTGACCCCCCCCCCCCCCCCAACACCATAATGACATCTTGGTGGTGAGATAAAAGCCACGTGATATTTGTTCCGATCCCCTTCCCCCTCTACGTGACCTCCGTATATAATATTATATTATATAGATCTACTAAAAACATATTTAAAGACGTATTTTACAACTTTTAAAACTTTAACCTCGCCCCCTATTATTACCTATTTACATAGGTAATACATTGCTTTTTAGATTTTTAGAGATTCGTCAAATGCTATGCAAATAAAATTATACAGAATGTTAAGATGAGGTTGCGGAAGCTGAAAACTGGCGATATTACTCATGAACAACTGAACAACTTTCCGTGAAAAAAAAACCTGTTTTATTCGCCTAGACATAGATTAAATTTATCTATGGCCTAGATGACCTCCCCCCCCAATCTTAGGCTGCGACCGGTTAGGAACGTATAACTTGTACAATGGCGATAATATCAAGCTACTGCAATAAATCTGTGAAATACATACGAACCAACCACAAAGTTTTACCACAATATGGTTCCTTTTGTATTTACCCTCGAATACGAAACCCTATAAAAGTTCCGTTGTTGTGCTGCCATCTTTACAATAAAACACCAACTAATTTTACGACATTGTAGTTTTGCTTCTTTGTTATGTATTAGTTCTGCTACTTCACCACAGAGGGCGCAAGTAATCTCTTGTGCATATTCATATTTTTGCTCATTAGTCTTTTATTTCTTTTATGCACGGTGGTTTGTGGTTCAATGTCTTTCCACGTGAATATTTTGGAAAATTCATAGGCAAAATTAAATAAAAAAAAATCGCCCAACGTGGGGCTCGAACCCACGACCCTGAGATTAAGAGTCTCATGCTCTACCGACTGAGCTAGCCGGGCATTATGAAGGGAGTCGAAATTATTTTATTTATTTTAATCTAAAATTCTGTTTATTAACACGTTGAAGGACAGAGATTGCCTTCATAGAAGTTGTAATATAAACTGCGAAAATGCTGCCACTTAAAAAAAATCATTACCTACTTACTAGAATAATTATTGAAAATCTGCTCAAGTAAATGCCTAGATGTAGCAATTAACTACTTTTTAATAGCATAGTTTTCATAGACAACTTCTTTAACAAGCTAATTTTTTTTTTTAAATGGCCGCTTTTGTCGTAAGTTGAAATTTCGGCCATAAAAAGTGGTTGTTTCTGAAAACTTTGCTATGTAAAAATAGTTCATTGCTATATCTAGACATTTACTTGAGCAGATTTTCAATAATTATTATAGTAAGTGGCTGGCGCATATCTTGGCCATAGAATAAGTCTGGCCATACAAAGAGGAAACGCAGCCAGCCTTCAGGTACCCTTCCACATGACGACGGCGATCTGGCTAATATTTTTTATTTAGTTTAATTTTAATAAACTCATATTTTTGAATGTAATAAAATTATTAAATTTAGAAAGAAGTTTTCTGTGTGCAATATGAAATATTATTTGATTCGAAAGATTCTAGTAAGATTTTTTTTTTCTTAAGTAGCAGCACTTTCGCAACATTTAACGCCTTAATAAAAATAAATTACAATCGAAACTACCTAACTAACAAAAATATCTAAAATACCTACTTATCTAAAATAAAAAGTTAAATTTAATAAAAAACTTTGCGAAAGTGTATTTGTTGGATTGTTGGTTTGTCGGTTTGTCCTTCTTTCACGCAGCAACGGAGCAATGGATCGACATGATTTTTTGCATAGATATAGTTTATGGGTCCGAGAATGACATACACTATCTTTTTATCCCGGGAGAATTGCAAACGAAATCAGCGCGAGCGAAGTCGCGGGCAAAAGCTAGTATACCATAAATATAGCTATACAGTAAGATTTATATTTTGAGATATTGTCAGAGGTTTCGCTAAAACAAAATCGAATTTATCGTTTATCATTAAAAGTTATTGGCAGTTTTTCTGAGGCTTCTCGAAATTCGTCGTACCGAGAGATAGTCATTTCTATCCTTTCAACTTATCGGATGGCTTATAAAAGTGACAACGCCGTTCACAATATTATTGAGGATGTCTTCAACCATTCAGCTGTGTCTTCTGTAATAATGAACTTTTCCTCTATGGGATGAACAAATAGGTCAGGGATGATTTTTTTTCTTATACAGTATAAAACGATTGGTCTAACTAAATAATCCATCAGCCTCTTTTTCTTTCGTCCACTGTTGTATACATATATACATAGGCCTTTCCAAGATTTCGCCACTCTTGGCAGTCCTCTTGGAAGTAATGGCCATACTCATACACGCTGGGCAGACGGGTTGGTGAGCGAAGTGCCGCAACCCTCGCACCAGTGACGCCGCTGCCCGTCACCAGTCTGTTTTTTATTAGGTCCGACTGTTGTGAATGGATAAACCGCCATCAATCGGTCCCAGGCATGGTGAGCTACCTGGTTTTATGCCTGTTCTAGGCTGTCCTCTTACTCTCCCCCGAATAACTTCGAAGGGGTTTCCAAGTAAGATGGTGGTACCTCCACAGTCGAGCCCGGCATCAGCTCTACCACCTATTAAAATAAAAAATAATAATAATGACAGTCTAAATAATGTTCAGAACAAATAAAGCTCTTCTTGCTGTTTATCGATACCGACATGCTTTCTAATTTCTTCAAGCAATAATCGATGGATATGTTCAATTCAGTAGCTAGTAATTTATGAGAGCAAGTATAATTTGTTGCACATCAGCGTGAGCTCATGAGCCTATGAGAGACGCCGGGTTAATCCGTCTCAGCATCGTCTCGGCACGGTCGCACCACACGTGCTTTTCTGACTTTCTGTATTAGAGTAGATACCAAGACACCAGCTTATAAAATCTTCTTAAGGGGCTCCACAGATGTTTAGCAATCTGTTTTGTATTGGATTCAGTTCCGTCAATGTAGATCGTAAAAATTTGAAAAAAATATGGCATGTTTTTTGACTCAAGACAATTATTAATAACACTTTATAAATAAACATACTTTCAATATTCCATTAATTACATTAATAGCATGAATTCACGAAAAAAGCGATTCAGTTTCCATGTTTCAAAGCCGATTGAAACGAAACCAACACACGCAGATACAAACTAGAAAAAAACATCTTTATTAGATAAAGAAATTAAATTATGGTTTAGCCACGATTTCTAAATATCTGAAGTTTTGCGTGCGCGGCATCTCATTAGAGCAGGATAGAGAGTCAAAAAACAAACGCGTTAGAGCAGGACTGAATTTTAGCATTGTGCAGCCCCTTAAGGTTTCTCCCAACGCCAACGACCTTGAACTGAGTAACTTTATAACCATTTCATACGGTAACTACAGCATTTTTTAATAAAAACAAAATTACATAGTAATCTGTACAAATAGTGATGTGGTTTTTCCTGAATTTTATTTTAATTTACTGAAGTGAAGCAAGAAAATTCCAATTTTACCGATTTCTCGATTTTTTGTCCACTTGTAACAATATAACTGCTACAGTTTTTATCGAAACAGTATAAAAATTTATAAACTTCTAGACAAAATAATATAAAATGATACGGTTTTCTCAGTATTTGGAAATTCATTTTATTTTACATAAAATAAATTAAAAACACTATTTTCGCACTTGTCAGCTGCAGCGACTGATGTAACAGCCATGTTGCAGTGCGAGCTGATAAGAACTTCATTTTAATATGATTTTGTTCAAAATTTCAACCGCCGCGAATGGAGTTTTGGAGAATTTTTCCGACGGAGTCACCTTAATTGGTAGGTTAGAAAAGCCACGGCATGAGTTCCATTGTTTAGTTTAGGTAATGGTATATCAAAACAAATTAAATATTTTTATTTTGGACTAGGCCATAGGTGTTAGTCTGGTTTATTCGTCCAAGGTGTTAGTACTACAAACAACTTATTAACTATGTTAATATAAATAACCTTTATTATTATAAACTAGTTTGGGACTCTGTCCATATGTACTGAGACCCAATGTCTCAGGATTGGACTATCAGTCCAGGTCCTCTAAAAAGGCCGCTTTGGATGAATCACATTATGATTCCATTCTACTGCCGTCTCTTTTGCATGCGTGAAAAAACTCTGACTCCATCCTACTTTCAAATCATTTTATGATTCACAAAAGTCGGCCTTTTTAGATTCTCTGTTGGCAATATTGTTCAGGAGACCTTGATGCTAACGCGCGTCCTGTACATCGGCATGCTAAATTTTTACGATTATAACTATAACATATTACTATAACATTATAATATCTATCAAGTCACTTGATTAAAGTTATCAATCTTTTAGTAATATGTATAAAGCTGAGCTTATCACTATAACAATCAGACTTGATTAAGTTGACAACTACTTGTTTGAATCTACTAAGGCTGCTTCCTACACTTCTTAATCAAGATAACTTTATTGCCGGAAATATAATACTTTATGTGCTCGTATATAAATAAGTAACTTGATAATTTATAATAGAAGTTAACAAGTTTTTTTTTATAGTGCGGCCGCCATTTATAAAGCTGTTCTTTATTGGCACGGGTTATACTTAAGATTCCAAAAAAATCTTACGAAAATAATTACCTAGATTATAAAAATAGGTAAGCTATTTATCTATTGCATGAGTATGAAACTGCTCATAACTAGGTATCAAAACACTCGTGTTTTAATAACCTATTTATACACTAGTTTCTTAAATTATGATTATGGATCGACCTATACGGTGTACGCCAAATGACTGTATAGATAAGAAAATTACGCAGATGAACCAACCTAACCAGTCTGTTTAGAAAGACTTATTTGCACCTGTGTGGCTAGCACGCGCTAGAGATACAACGTCTATGTATCCTACTTGCGCCTTGGACGAATAAGCCACGGGACACGAAACGCGAGAAAAATTTATGAAATCACGCTCGACTAACATGTGCGGAGCGAGGGGAGAGTGCCTTGTAAAATAAAATATTGACACTAGTGCATGAAAAAGTCGATAATTTATTTATCCACAACAAATGAATGAATGAACGAGTACGAGTATAACGAATTACTAGATTTAGTTAATAATACGATGTTTTAGTGATGGTGAAAACGTTATACCTAATCTGCAATCTTTCTTTAATATTTTAAATACTTGTGTATGGTTTGTGTTTGTTTATAATAACTTTAAGTTAGTGTCTATTATAGGTATCTATGACTGCACCGATTACTGATATCGACCTTCTCTCACCTCTTCAGCGTTTTTCTGTCAATGGTTGTCTAGAAGTTATTGCTTTTAGCAATAAGGCCGCCAAATTTTCTTTCTTTCGAGTTGAATTATGTACCTTCTGTTGATTTATGTTTGCCTCTTGTGTTTTATGGTTTAAAACAATATTTTATTATATTTTTGTAATAAACTTAAAATCAAAGAATTCTACGGTACATGCTTTAAAGTTGTGCAAGATCATTTACAAAATAATGATCACAATGAAACAATTTTGCTAGAAAATCCTAAATGATATTAAACTATGGTCACCTTATGCCATAAATCACATTTATTTATCTACTATTTATTCAAAAATAAAAAAAAACAATCATAAGTTTTGCGTTTGGGAACGCGTTCCTTGGCACCAAAATTCAGAGAATATGTTGAAATAAAAAGAGCCACCGGCTTAGATGACGAAATATCCGTTACTTCCGTCACATAATATAATTTTCTTAAAATTAAGGAAGTTTCACTTCACTAAAAGAAATCGTTATTTCACTTTGGTATGTCGATATTGTTTATCGATGTTTTCAAGCCCTACATAAAACGAACATGACGAGTGAATGAATGGATGAATGGTATATTCCGACCCAATTACCCCTGCGTTCCGAAATAGAATTATATCGCTAAAATCGATTACGAAAGTATGAAGTGAATGGCTTATGATCCATTGTAATTCTATTACGGAACGCAGGGTCCGTTAGCAACATCTTTGGAGCATTGCATAATCCATTAGTACTTTTTAAAATGACGTATTTTATACACTCTACGAAAAACTAGCCACTATAATAGGAAACAATTGTTCTCACGCGTGAAAAGACACATTTTTTGTTTCGCCGCTATAATTTTTAGAGAACAATACAGGGGATTTGCCCATTTTTTCCCGCTACGTTTCGCGTCGAGCACTCACATCATACTGACAACACGTTCAACATCTTTTACTGAGGCTAAAATGCCTCGGTACGTTGCAAGAGGGGTAGGACGAAAAATAAAAAAACAAGGGCCGATGTTTCGTGTCCCGTGGCTAATTCGTCCAAGACTTGCGCTCCCACACATACCACGTTTGTCAATTTGCGAGAGAGCAAGTATGGTGGATAGACGTATAGTATCAACAGCACGTGCTAGGGCTCCGGAATTACATATATTATAGATTAGGCACTACAGAATACCTAGTTGCAGGGTTAGATAGCATTTAGTTACTAATTTTATACCTACGTACAGCAACATAACAAAACGCACAAATCGTATAAGTTTTCGTGATGGTTAAAGTGGAAATTGTGCAGTAAAAATACGAGTATAATTAAGTAAATGTTATCTTTTTCGAGTTCCGAACCAAAAGCGTAAAAATAGACCATCGTCTTCCGTCCGTTATTTTTGCATTATTACAACCTCGAAAGTTGAGAAATTTGAAATAAATGAACAAAAAAGACATTTTTGCCCACATATGGAAGGAAGGAAGCAATATTATAAAATGTCTATATCTCTAACTTAAAGACTGGTTAAAAATGTTAAGTTATTTGTTATTTGCAGTAAAAGTATTTTTTTTTCTTTATATTTAGATATCAAATTGAGTTTATCGATGGATATGGAATTCCCATTAATTTCGAAAAGATTTTTTTAATCAAATTTTTATTTTGGAGAATATACGCCGTTTTAGGACATAAATTTCATTATTTTGGTATATAAATGAACCATTATTTTTTCATGATTTTTAAAGAATTTTCGGTTTTGACGTCACTTGAGAATTTTAGACATTATACTGATTGTGATGTGTGATTGCTTATAAAATAAAGTGGTCTGTGTCTGTCTGTCTACTCATCTGTCATCCATCTGCCAAATAAGTCGGCAGTAAATTGTATAAATTTATTTTTGATAACAAAGGACACATTTATCAAGTAACGTCACACGAAGGCAAATGGAAATTGCAGCTTTTTCGTACAAATATTCATCACCATTTTTTGACTACAAGTTCTAAAATACGGCTTATTAAACCTAAATCTTATTCATTTGACCGCTTAAATAAAAAAATAAATAAAAAGAAAATCATTTATTTCAGAACTGGTTTCATAAAAAAAAACAACAAACGTATGGTTTTATTGGTATCTGTTATGACCAAAGCCGATTTTAGGACAAACTAATTTTGCCTAAGCCAAAATTTTTCTTCGCAAATCCTCAGAAGCGAGCCGCTAGGTTAGGTTAGAAGGTTATCATAACCAGGGACCATGGCCATAGGTACATAACCTTCGTGGTTTTTTTATGACAATCCAGAACTAGTTGGGCTTAGGCAAAACTAGTTTGTCCCACAATTGGTTTTGGCCCGTAGCATATCGATTGTCTTTGACAGAACCGGAGCGCAATGTTGATCTTCAGTACGTACTTGGCGTCAAACAAAAAGTATAGGTAGTATACTTATAGTCACCTTGAGGGCGGCTAAAGACGTAACGAAAATTCATGGCTCATTTGTATCATACATATGTGTGGCTCTGCCAATAACATTAAATATTTATTCAGTTTTGTAATATGTGTCTTAGTTAGGTGTAGGTGTCTACTTTAAGATATTTTTATTTTTATCTTATTATGTCTTTTCACTTGTTAGTGTTTTAGGTAAAACTTATTAATTTTACTTGTACCTTTTGCTTATTTAACAACGTCAAATAAAAAACTTTGGACAACTTAAGAGATAAAAGTGTTTTTCTAAAAAATGTACGCCTCAGTTGACAAAAATGTCTACCTGTTTTGTTTACTTGTGAAGATGTTCACCAATGGTGACGTCATACAGACGAACAGCGGCCCAGTCAAAGGGCGATTCATAATTGATGAAGGTGCAGAATATTTTTCCTACCAGGGTATACCTTACGCTGAACCACCAACTGGATCTCTAAGATTTAAGGTATGTGACCATCGAAACTATAATTATCTTCTTTTTACATATTATTTTATATAATTTAAAGATCAGACTGAACAACTTTCCCAAAGAAACATACAAAATCTGGAAACAAGCACGTTTCCAGACTTTTGGTTCGGGGGACATTTATTTCAAAAACAATGTGAAAGAAATAGCTGAAACGTTATTTATGTTCTTCTTTATTACTTGAGTTCTATACTTTATAAATTTTTCTATTCCCGCTAGCCGCCATTGCATCAAGTAGGATCGGCGGGTCTACCGCGTAATTCTCATTTTCATCAACATCAACTTGAGATTGAAATTTGACGTGCGTGCGACGACGCCCGCCTAACATGCCATCTCTTTTGCACGCGTTGAATTTCGCATGCATTTGCTTGAAGTTGATACAAATGAGAATTACGCGGTAGAGCCCCTGGCGTCAATGCTGAAGGCTGTTGTCTTTTCTATATTCTTCTACTCAACACAGACTGTACGTACACCGCGTTCATTATTGTTTGGTCAATGTTTTTGTCCCAATCATGCTGCCAAAGTTAAATTAACCTGGTCCCGTGTATGTTATCCTACATTTGGGAGGGGGGAGGATACATCCCAACTATCCCCCCCTTGGATACGTGCTTGTTTGGAAATGAAAAATAATTTCCATACTAAAATGAAATCCTACCGTGAAAATTTGTATGGGCGCAGGGGCGCAGGTAAAATTATATTTCCAGTCGCACGATTAAATTTATTTGGGAAAGTTGTTCAATTAAATTCAAATTCAAATTGTTTATTGTAATGTCATTACAGATAAGATGTTGTTTGTTCATGACACCCCGTGGGGGGACAGCAATTAATGGGAACTTAAAACTAGAAACACCTTTTAATGACACTTAAAACTAACATACTCTCACTTAAATTATATTAAAAAGGTATATCCTTGTAATTTAAATATAAATACCAGTATTAACCTGAAACCAGCTATAAAAAGCCTGCAAGTGCTGATTCTCCTGTTTTGGTATTTAATGTTCAAACATACATATACACTCGCCTGTCTCCCGGAGGGGTAGGCAGAGACTACAGATTTCCATCTGCTACGATACAGACACACCTCTTTCGCCTCTTCCACATCCATCAATCTACTTATACAATCTTCATATCATCTTCTATTCCGGGTAATTTTGACATTGCCTTTCTTCAGTATGTCGCCAGCATACGTCCTTCTAGAGTGGCCTGGTGGAGTTGTACCTTGCACACCATAAATTTCTTTTGTCACTCTACTTCATTCATCCTCTCTACATGTCCAAACCACCTTAGCATTCCTTCTTCTATTCTAGTCACGACATCTTATTTCAGGCTGCAACGATCCCTTATGTCGATATTTTTCACTCTGTCATTCAATGTTAAGACTGTACCTGAGCCTAGAGCATGACCAACTCCAGGCTATCTAGGATTCGTTTGAAGAAATTCGGCCTCTCCATTGAAAAAAATATATTTGGTTTATTAATCTTTTCTCTAGGGATCTTACGTATAAACAATGTACTAAGATTTATACTTTTGTCAAAATAAAATCTTATGCACCCTCTTTTTTTTTTGGTTTTCAAACGTTCGCTTCAAGAACGCGGTTAAGAGATCAACTTGATATTTTTTTAATAAAATAGGGAATAAAAATATGAAGGTAAATCACCTAAATTCAATATTTTTTTCCCTACAAAATAATTCAGTATTAGCTAAAAATACACCAATTTGTTGTTTCGCTGCGTGATCACTAGTATTTACGCGTCCAAGAAAAAGAGGCCAAAGAGCCAACATATAATCGCCTCTATGAAAAGCGAATAAAGTCTTTGCCATTAGACTTATTGTGCTGGACGAGTAATAAAAAAAGATGCTAGGGAATGCCATCCTCTGAAAACACATCTACTTCGTAAGGAACGCATTTCTGCAGCATTCACTTTGATGTTTATCTTGCCATACCCAACATTCACTACCAATCATAATTGTAGGAGCCAACACTCCATTATGAATAGCCAACAATGAGTATTTTATTTATTTATTAAGGCTGTTGTAGCCGGCAACGACTTGGAGTCGACCTGTGTCTCTACAAATATCGACAGAAACTATAAGTATCGAAATAACGTTTATATCAGCGCACAATGCATTACGTCGCTGGGCGGATAGCGCAAAATTGACACATAAAATATTTAAAAAATTTGTAGCTACAATTTTTTATTCCAATTATTAATTAATTTTATTCGATTCGATTCCCGGTTCAGACAGGTGATTTTTGAAAATTCTTTGGGTGCAGTTTTCCCTTAATTTAAAAATAAAATAATGGTTTCTGTAAGTAAAATTTACTATCTTCAATATTTAGGGTACTTTGCCTTCAGGTGGCATTGGTTTGCTTCAGATATATACGGCGATCATGCCATGCTTGCAGTTGTGACACAGTGGCGTGCATAGAACTTTTTTTCGGAAAAGCAATCAGAAGGTCAAGTTCAATAAGAAAAAAGTTATTAAAAAATTTATATAACACTTTGAAAAAAAATTCTTTGTATGAAAATGTTCACTCTAGGGTAGGCAGTGCCTACCCAGGCGTCACACAAACTTTTTTTTTCAAAGTGTTATTTAATTTTTTTTATATTTTTTTTATTGTCAATCTTGACCTTTTGGTTGCTTTTCCGGAAAAAAGTTCTAAGCACGCCACTGTTGTGACATATTGAAAAAAACAAAGACCGCAATTTGCAAGACCCGATTCATAATAAAGTTCTTGTTCTAGCCTCCACTCCCAAAACGACCATGGTCAGAAATATTCAACGCTACTAAATTTGGTCCAGTTTGTCCTCAATGGACGGATTCATTGCTCAAATTTGAAGAAGGAATGAGCGAAGACTGCTTAACTTTAAACATCTACGTACCAGCAGAGAAGTCCAAAACGTTACTTCCAGTGTTGGTTTTTGTGCATTCTGGAATGTTCCTTTATTTTTCAGGGGGAGATCTTTTATGTGGCCCACAGGCCTTAATGAATCATGAAGTGATTTTAGTAACATTTAATTACAGGTAAATATTGTAGCTCATCATAGTGTTGCTTTAATTCTTGAAACCTAATAAAATTTGTTATATTTTCTTTGTACGTAAGACACGGGTTTTGTTTGATGAGACCGATTTGTAGTTGTGTAAAGTAAAGTTGACTGCGCCCCACCTGGAGCATTTTTTTCTGTCTGTAAAATTTACGAGGAAATGAAACAGTATTATTTCATGATCACTTAATGAGTACTCAATGCAAATGTAAATAATCAAACAACTAAATACATCTATGTAAGTACTCAGTATTGCTGAGTGAGAAATAACAACAGCTCTTTCCCGCCATTGTTTTTGTTCACCAAGTATAAAGGCAAAGGGAACTTGCTCCATACAGACATTTCTAAATAACCTAAATAAATAATCAGATATATGTATTTTTATTTATTTTATATTATTTCTCTTTAAAGTTACTGTATATGTCCTTGAGCATCATCTGAAGCTTCTGTCCTGCCAGTTTGCGCTAATATGATAGAATCTTAGCGCGAACATTATTGAGTTTCAAAAAGTTTGTCTATGAAGTTGTACTGTGTATCTGGCTATATGGCCTATTGGCATAGTCTTAGAAGAAGTAAACGCATAAGCATAAAACGTACCTACCCAGTTTTAGTCCGCTTGTAGCAAGCATAAACCAGTGAGTACTTTTTAGAGTGAAGTGAAAAGATTAATTTTTTATCTGTTTTCAGATTTGGAACTTTAGGTTTTCTCTCTATCCAAACAGAAGAAGCTGCTGGAAATAATGGTCTCAAGGATGCCATACTGGCCATCAAGTGGATAAAAGATAATATTAACAATTTTGGTGGAGATCCAAACAAAATTACTATCGGTGGGAATAGTTCAGGAGCTGGAATGGTTCATTATCTTGTTCTCTGTAAACGATGTAAGGGACTGTTTCATAGAGCTTTTATGATGGGTGGCAACGCTCTTAGTTTTAGATATCTAAATAAATATCCAGTGAATAGTACTCAAGCACTCGGAGCTAAACTAGGTTTTGCTATTGACGATCTAGATGAACTTATGAAGGACTTAAGACAAGTTGACGCATTAAAAATCGTTGAAGCGCAAGAAAATGAAAACGATACTCGAAATGGAATTAGACATTTTGCACCATTTGTACCAGTTATTGAGTATGAATCAGAGCACGCGGTTATTACAAAACACCCATTAGAAATAATAAAATCTGAGACTTCTACGGTACCTCTTCTTGCCGGAAGAAACTCTCAAGAAGGCTGTTTTATGTTATATAACGTATATAGTTATAAGACCAGAACATATTTGAATGAAAATTTCGAGTTATGCATACCATCAAACATAGAGTATCCATATGGATCCGAGGAGTCTAAAAACTTGGCGAAATCAATACAAGAGTTTTATTTTAATAATAGTAATAATGATGATGATATTATTACGCAATCTACTCTCCAGAATTATGTAGACATGGTATCAGATTTACAACATAACTTTAGTACAGATCGTTGGATTAAATTACTTAAATCTGTGAATAGTAGCAATCCAGTTTACTCTTATGTTTTCGACTTTGACGGTGATTTCAACGTTATGAAATTGTCTTCCAAGATGAAGTTCAAAGGAATGGCTCATGGGGATGAGCAAGGCTACATCTTCGTTACAACACTAACTAAGCCATTACATAAAACTGCTAATAAGGAAAGTCGACACATGATGAATATTGTTACGAAATTGTTCACTAATTTCGTCAAATATGGGTAATGATTATTTATAGTTTTTACTCGTATGTCACGACTAACACAATTACCAACTAAGTAATTTTTCCACTAGGACTTATATTTTTTGGGTGTTTACAAAATCAGTTTTGAAAACTATATCCTATCCCCACTATAGGTTAAACGAGCAATATTTGAAATATATATAGAAAACGGCTCTAAGGATTTCGATAAAATTCATAGTACAGAGGTTTTTGAGAGCGAAAAATTTATTTAGCTAGGTCTCATCTCTGGAAAAAGTCGATTTCTGCGAGTTTTTATGAGCAAATCGCTCATCTTGTCTTGCTTCAGACAGTGTAGATCACATCAAGTTATACACATTGGACTTTGTACATATATCTTATTTCCTTCACTATAGGGGCTAATATAGAATTGCAAGTGTAAAACTTGACGTGGTCTTGACAGTACAAGATTGAAAATTTCGAATCATTTTCCACAGATAATTTTATCAATGTTTTGTTTGATACTTATTTTCATGGATACAAATTCAACGACAAAATTCAATCAATATACAAGCCATGCAAAGGTTATTAAAAGAGAAAAGAAAAGCAAATGTAGGAACGTAAGTTGAAATACAATATTGTTGACCTTAATAATCCGAACGACCAAAATTCGGATGTACGAAGCGTTCAGATTATAGTATGTTGATATTTTATAAATGTAATTTTTTTTTTTGAAAATTGTTTTTTATCAAAAGACGCTACATGACCACATGACAGATATAATAAAATGGCGGAAATTTGCGCGCTCAGGAGTTATATAGAGTATTATAGAGTCCTGAGTAAAGCGAGGAGTTCAAGCTGCCCGAGACAAAGACAGAGGAGCATACTTTACTTTTCACACCTTCCGCGAGACAATAAAAAGCTCGACATTTTTTATCAACATTAATAATTCAATAAAATTCACTGACAATTACAGCACCAAACACCATCTTTTGTTTCACGTTCTTTGTAAACGCTTTTTTTCTTTTTGTTAAATTCTGCTTATGGTGGCCAGTTCGATTTTCGAACAAACCTCTTTACAATCCCATATGGGCATTTGTTTTCCACGAGTTTCCACACGAATTTGACGTTCCAAATTTACATCACTTTAATCCCTAGGGATTTTCATATAACTTTATATCCCTTGAGATATAATGCGTTACTTTACGTTGAGGTTGCATGATATGTAATTGGACATTGTCGAGCAGGTGGTGTGAAAAATATATTTTAATATACCTGCTCAAAATAAGCTAGATTTTGTGCCTGTTTAGCGTGGTGCGTAAAGTTAGATATTTTAAACTGACTTGACATCGCTTAAGTAAGCAATCCGTAGAGAAGTTTAACATATCGTCATGTTGGTATTTCTGGAAGTAACAGGATAAACTGAAAAACTATTTATTCTTGCTTGGGATGAGTATTTTCAAACTTTTATATTATTAAATATGTTAAATTGTAAAAGATGTTTTATAAATTCTTTACGATTTTAGACGTTATACAATTTATATTCCATTTAATTTATATTATATTCTATTTACTTACTTATAATTAAAAAGAGACGTTCGTTTTGTTTTGTAACATGGCAATAGTGTCAGACTGACAGACAGTCAGACTACTTCAGACTTGGCACAAAAAGCTTTTTTGTGTATGTAATGTCGGCTTGTAATTTTGTCATTGGTTCATATAATTTACATATCTCTTGCTCTGTAAGTACACCCTTACACCCCTGAATGCCGGGGTGTATGACTATCATTACAGCATAGGTTTTGGAATTTGAAAAAAGAACTGTCATACTCATACTGCACGAAGAATATTTTTAAAAAGTTAATATTTTTTTTCTCGGTATCGATTAATTACTCGAATCCGAATCTAGACAATTTATTTTGTAAAGATTTTATTTTAAATATGGAACTATTTGTTTCCACATCGTATGTTAGATGGAATCAATTTAAAAATCAAACTGGCCAGCAAGATTTAACGCGCTTGCGTGCGTGAAAAAAAAAAAGGCAGTCTACTAGTAGGCGCGAAAGCATCGCGAAAGTAATTAATTTTCTTGTTTGAGTTCTTTTTCAAAAGTTTTAAACATGTCTAGTGACGAAGACATAGATCTAACGCCCGATTTTATTAAAGAAAGGGCAAAAACAGTTGTCGAAAATATATTACCGCCGAACTCGAAAGAAAGATATGTAAAGGCATACGACGAATTTATGAAATGGCGGTCAGAAAAAAAAGTGAAATCTCTTTCTGAAAGTGTTTTTATATCATATTTTGATGAATTATCTAAGAGGCTACAACCTTCCAGTTTATGGTGCTTTTATTCCATGCTAAAATCTACAATGATGACAAAACATGACGTGAATTTGAAAAATTTTTCTAAACTTACTGCTTTCTTGAAAAGGCAGTCTGACGGCTTTAAAAGCAAGAAATCGAAGGTATTTACTGCAGAAGAAGTACAGAAATTCTTAAATGAAGCTCCGGATGAAATTTATTTAGCCATAAAGGTACCTACGTATTTACTTGCCCTTTTTAATAAGTTACCAAAATATTTCACAAAAATACTATGCGAATTTGGTGCCTTTAATACAACTTATGTCTTTTTTACAGGTTGTTCTAATTTTTGGGATATAGGGAGCCTGCAGAACCGTGGAATTGACAAACTTGACAATAGAAAATGTAGAAAAACATAACAAATTACTACTCATAAAACTGCCTAACACGAAAACTAAAATTGACCGGTCATTTGTTGTGCATGAAGAATTTGCAAATTATGTTGAAAAATATCAAGCTCTTCGGCCTGAAAACGTGGATACAAATCGTTTTTTTCTTAATTACAGTAAAGGAAAATGCCACAGACAAGTAATAGGAAAAAACAAATTTACAGGCATGCCAAAGCAAATAGCCACATATTTAAAACTGAGTAACGTAGAGTTATACACCGGGCATTGCTTTCGCAGAACATCAGCGACTCTATTGGCTGATTCGGGAGCCAACCTCACTCTGTTAAAAAGGCACGGCGGCTGGAAGTCCAGCAAAGTGGCCGAAGGTTATATCGAAGATTCGGTGACAAACAAAAGCAAAATTACTTCTAAAATAACAGAAAATATAAACTTGAAATCACCACGTCAAAGCACATCATCTGAGCCATTTTTTAATGAAGAAAATAGTACCAGTCAACTGCCGCCATTTACGATGCAAGAACCTCAAGTCACTCAAACTCAAGTCTTATCATCACAAACTCATACTCAAACTATAAATATTCCTAAAAAGAACGTGACCATATCTCTTACAAATTGTAATAATTTTACTATTAATTTTAATTAAATACACATTTTTTTCTTCTTAATAAATGTTCATTGAAACCTGCTGTCTTGTTGTTTACTTACCTCACAATCGATATGTAAAGCAGAGTATTTATCTCGGGCGTAAGCATCAATTGCATACTCGGGTTAATTAGCGCCTTCGCTTCGCTCAGGCGCCAAAAACCTCGTATGCAATTGATGTCATACAGCCCTTGGTTAATAATCTACTATTTTCGCAGATGTAGGCATTAAAAACGTCGTTTGATTCACGTGCGAGTGTCGATATTTCTCGTCGTCGTATAGTCGTGACGTGAAACATCGACGATCTCCCACCAGAATGAAATCTACTAAGCATATTTAAAAATCTTATGATATTTATGTAGAAAGTTTAAAGCGTTTCAAAAACCGATAACGCCGATACGTCGATACGTTGATACGTCGATATGTCGATACGACGATACGTCGATACGCCGATACGTCGATACGTTGATACGTCGATACGACGATACATTGATACGTCGATACGACGATACGTCGATACGAGGATACGACGATACGGCAATACGTTGATACGACGATACGTCGATACGGGGATACGTCGATACGCCGATACGTCGATACGTCGATACGAGGAAACGACTATACGACGATACGACGATACGTCGATACGAGGATACGTCGATACGACGATACGACGATACGTCGATACGACGATACGACGATACGTCGATACGCCGATACGTCGATACGTTGATACGTCGATATGTCGATACGACGATACGTCGATACGCCGATACGTCATACGACGATACGTCGATACGAGGAAACGACCATACGACGATACGTCGATACGAGGATACGACGATACGTCGATACGTCGATACGACGATACGTCGATACGACGATACGAAGATACGTCGATACGACGATACGTCGATACGACGATACGGCAATACGACGATACATCGATACGAGGATACGACGATACGTCGATACGTTGATACGACGATACGTCGATACGTCGATACGTTGATACGTTGATACGTCGATACGATGATACGTCGATACGACGATACGACCATACGGCAATACGTCGATACGACGATACGTCGATACGTCGATACGTCGATACGACGATAAGT
The DNA here is from genome assembly GCA_934047225.1 of Ypsolopha sequella. Lineage (NCBI taxonomy): Eukaryota > Metazoa > Arthropoda > Insecta > Lepidoptera > Ypsolophidae > Ypsolopha > Ypsolopha sequella. Next base: position 21,678,516 of record OW203996.1, read on the forward strand.
CGATACGACGATACGACCACGATCACGATCACGATCACGATCACGATCACTACCACGATCACGATCGCGATCGTGATCGCGATGGCGATGGCGATGGTGATGGTGAGATAAGGTTTTGTTAGTCTCCCAGAGGGGTAGGCAGAGACTACAGATTTCCATCTGCTACGATCCAGACCCAACTCTTTCGCCTCTTCCACATCCATCAACCATATTTATTGTGATATTAAATTGTAAGCTAAAAAAAATACCTCAGACGAAAAACATAGCGATATTCATTAGTCCATTGAGACAACCTTTAGTTCAACATCTTTAATAAAACATGACCTATCTACTTATTTTGTTAAGTAATGGCGTACCTTTGCATTACTTTCATCCACTGCTTTATTTTCACTCGTAAAACATTTTTATTCCATTTTTTACATTGGTTGCATTTATTTCCCATGTTTCAAATTACGAGATTTATTTAAATTACGAAACCGGGACGTCGAGAGCGCAAAAACGTAGCCCTCCCGTCTCAACGGAGCGATCACAACTGACCGACGGGTGAGTGACGAAACAAAGCATGGAACAAAAAGCGCGTGCGACCGAGATACTCGTATCTTGTCGCCGCCTTGTCTCAGAATAAATCGACGTAAGCACCAATTCTTAGATGTTAAATTAAATGAAAACGAAACAGAATTATTCAAAATCCCCGTGCAATTATACGGGGTCATTTGTTTTCTTATTTTTAATACAAATTTCAAGGCAAACTGTTTTAAGAAAGGTCCTTTAACACTCGAAAAACATGAAATATAGAGGTAACTTCGTAATTTTTTTCTATCGAGCGAACTTAAAGCTTTTGCGTTTTTGCTTCTGCACGAATATCAGCCCTATAGTCTATTATCTATATTATTTTTATTAAACCGATTGACCAAGTTACACAATGTTTTATGCTCATTTGAAATTGTGCATCTGACATTATACCGACCCTTAAACGCAGTTTAGCTCCCGAAGCCACCTAAGTATCTAGGACGTGTCATGTTGTAATGAGAGATAAAGACACAGGAAAAAAACTATTGTCAGAAAACGCAGAGCGCTTGCGATCCAGAGTAATATGGCATCACGCACAGGTTTGCCCGATTTACGAGTAAAAATTATATTTTTGATTGTTACACTGATAACTTTTGATTGCCGAGGCGCACGATAAAAGATCCCTTTCCGGCCGATACAATTATCTACTATTAAATTTATATTTATTCTTAATGCAAACAGAAAACTTAATTCTAAATTAAATGAAAAAATGCATACCATGTACAATGGCGTGCTTATCTCAATAAACCGAGGGTGATAGGGATATTTGATGCATAGGTAAATCAGATATTCATATTGTGCACGATAATACTTATACAGAAACAAGATTAAATTAAATGTTCATGCAAATGCCTACGTAATAAAAATGATTATAAAAATATATATTCGGTAAATAATAATATATAACTATAGATATATATATATACCTAATATACCTATATATATATACATATACTTACAGGATAAGTTTTCGAGATAATGCTCTTTTATTTTCCTTTTGAATACACCAGTGGTTGGTCCAGTTATAGACGTCCAAAAATGTTTTTATGTTAAAATTTATTGAAAAATGGCGTTACTTTGCGGAAGTCCATCATACATTTGTGGATATAATAATAATTTGCAATATTCCGCTAAACACTCTTACCATGCTATTCAAAATGCAGACTCAAGCACCGCCCGCCCTCCCGCATAAAACATGCACAAGCAAAGCAAGCAGTACGAGCACAAAATAAAGCAATGTTAAATAACAAGCGTGTTTCGCCTCTAAACGAGGCATCCTCGGGATGTGTAGTCCGCCCGTCCGCTTGCTGTCAAGTTTTCTTGCTTGTTATTTAACATTGCTTTATTTTGTGCTCGTACTGCTTGCTTTGCTTGTGCATGTTTTATGCGGGAGGGCGGGCGGTGCTTGAGTCTGCATTTTGAATAGCATGGTAAGAGTGTTTAGCGGAATATTGCAAATTATTAATATATCCACAAATTGTTTTTATGTTCTTTAGATTGTGACGTATAATTCAAAAGTATTTTTTTTTTGAAAATTTAATATTTTCGTTTAAAATTTACAGAAATTGCTAGCCAACTACATTACTTCTATGCCAAATTTTATTTCATAGAGTGGTTTATGTGTAAGTAGCAGAGAGTTCCTCGTGAGCGTCCAATGTGCATTATTAGCTAGTGTATCAAGATCAAATACTAACAAAAATGGGGCAGACAGTATGGTGGTTTAATTCGACGGTCTAGGATGAGTACCTCGGTGACGTAATCGATACCAACCGGCGCACTTGTCATGTAAGCAAGAGTTCGCAGGTTATTCAAAATATTTGTTTGCTTAAAATTTGTGTCTAATTAATCTTATCTAGATTATTTCGCTACAAAAAATTCGAAAAGTACAAGAAATCATAACTTCTAAACTATATAATTTTGCTCTACTAAAGCATTTGTATAATGGTTAGCCACAATTTAAAATATAAAAATACACCTATATATTAACCTCTGTAAACGAGCCTGTATAAGAGCTGAAAATGTATGCACTGGAATGGCACACTTCTTATATATAAGATTTTTCAGCTAAGACTGAAAGGAAAATATATACGAAACTCCCAGATTGTAGCAAACCTATAATAAAGGCACGTTTTTTTTTTTTTTTTCAGAAATCCAACGCCTACTGGACAAGAGACGTTTAATATGAGAGAGAGACGTACAGAATATTTGACAGAACAAAACCATCTCCTGCTCAACAATGTTTGTCCCATCATGGAAGATGGCATATCATCCGTAAACAGACACAATTTCTGGTAAACTTGCACATTGTATCATACTGTCCTGGGGTGATGTGATGAGATAGGGTATTTGGAAACATCTAAACCAGGGATGGGGAAAATGCGGCTCGTGGGTCATCTCCGGCCCGCGAAGCGTTGAAATCCAGGACGCGGCCATCAAACAAAAATCAAGTGAAGTTTTCGTATTGTTAGAAACGCAGCTAACTTGAAAGTTGAATTTATATTGCAAATTGCAATTTCTTCCTTTTTTATTAGTTATTTTGTAATATTGCACAATAAATTAGTGTTTCAGAAAATTCATACTAATATTTTTATTTCAGTTAATAATATAGCACAGAGTGCAACAACTTGGCCCGCCACATATTTCATCCATCAGCCTAGTTCGTCCACTGCTGGACATAAGGCTTTCCAGGATTTTGCCACTCCGGGCGGTCATCCTGGAAGCTGGGCAGGCCCCTTGCACCAGTGACGCAGCTGCCCGTCACCAGTCTGTTCCATATAAGGCCCGGCTATTAGGGATGGATATACCGCCATCCATCGGTCCCAGGCATGGTGGGCCTCCTGGTTTTTGCCTGTGAGCTGTCCTCTTACTCTCCCCCGAATTACTTCGAGAGGGTCTCCAAGTAAGATGGTGGTACCTCCACAGTCGAGCCATATATTTCGTTAGTAAATATTGGCACGCGAAGGAAAACGTTTCCCCATCCCTGATCTAAACGTAATTATATTATAATTACCATTATAATACCTCAATTTTTTTTTTAATGATGAATTGATGACAGGTAGATAAATTTGGCACTCTGTTTCAGCCTGTTGTTCGTATAAACTATACCCAATCATCTCTTCTTATTCAACTAGCGAGCGTTTCTTTAATATTGATCCATATAGAATCTCTAGGGCTTCATTTACATAGATATAAATCAATTAAATGTGTCGCCCTAATAAATAACCGTAGTTATTATTGAAAACGATCATAATTTTTTCTGTATATACTGTATTTATCAAGAAAATTTTAATTTGTGAATCCTAATTATTATTGTTATTATTTAACATCCTCTCCCTTTTACATACCCTCCCTCAAACAAACACATAATGCTATCTCATACATATTAATCACTTCATTCTTGATTCTTTAATGTCACAGAACAACAGTTTTGACATATTAGAAGGTACATTAGAAGGTACGTACACAGGCGATATTTCTAAAAAGACATTTATTCCAGCAAACCTAAGCGAGAAAAGAACATTTTAATAAAATAAGTAAATATTTAAATACGTAAATGTACTACAAAGATATATCCTAAATAAAAAAAAATACATTTACTCCATGCAATACGAACACCTGGACAAATAAAATAAAACAAATTGACAAATAAAATAAAATAAACCAAATTAAGTTGCCTAATTACTTTATAAATATTTAAATATAATATTTTATAAAATTTATTGAAAAAGGCGTTACTTTGCAGAAGTCCATATTTTATCTTTGATTGTGATTCCGAAGGAATGAATTTCTAAATTTTTGAAATAATATTGTTTAGACTAATTATAACACAGTTAATTTTACGAATATACAAAAAAATATTCTATATCAATTTTGAAGGAAAAAGAACCTGTTTCTATTAGAACACAATTACAAGACTTTTTTTTATTTTCAGGATCCCATTCCCTTCCACTCAGCCTGAGGTAAAAGTGAACTGGACTGATTGTGGGACAGAACGCAACTACCTGTTGCTCAACACTCGTCCCACCATGGTACATGGTCCTCCAGATGAAAAGAGACTCAATTTTTGGTACAAAGTGTACGATGACTACGAACGATATGTACAAAGTGGTGGTAGATTGGAACCAAAAGAACTATAATCAACGACTTAAATTTATGCTGTTTTTCATAGCAACAAAGTCAAGAAATAGTTTATGATATGACTTTCATGAGATAAAAGAGTTTGAAAAGTATTGTAATTTATTTATATATGTAAAGTATGTTTAAGTTTCGATAAATTAAGTTAAAATAACTATTAAATTAATTAACGATTCAAAAACTGTTTCGAGGAAAATGTCTGCATGCATATCCTTTATTAAATGAAAAAAAGTGATTTCATTCATTCCACCTTCAGTGACGTCATCATCACACATTTCAATACGAAAAAATATATTTCTTGAACGCATCTTTAAGTCAGTCACGTTTCAACCATTCAACCTACAGTTGCCACAAAATAAGAGGCCCGTTTTGACAGATAAGAACGACCATAGAATATAACTTTACATGTAATAAATGAAACGGTTAACAAATAATTATTAACTTATTGGGTTTAAAGAAAATAAATAAACGTTTTTTAATTATCACGGAACATATTTCAAGTACTATTTTCACGCATATTCCAAAATAAAATGCAATTTTGAATTACTACACAATGTCTCAAAAACAGCTACATTCTCAGTAATTTTTTTTTTAATAATAGTGTTGTAACCAGATAATCGCCTAATTTCACGGACTCAATTCGATTCCACGTGAAAATAATTAACTTGTTTTAATATTGATAAAATAATTGTAATGATCTGTAATTAGCTTTTGTGAGACCAGTACACAAAAAGCCAAGTTTAAATTTCCTTTTTTTTTGCAAATATAAACTTTTTAGATTTGAACATTTGCATGTATTTGTAACGGTGTCGCGTATACCGAAAAATATAATATAATAATTGTGCTAAATAATGTTACATACCACTTAGCTTTTAAACTTATAGTTTACAAAAACAAAAAATATATATATAAAAAACATGCATTTATTGCTTAAAGTCCCATTTTTTTTTATTAATGAATTGGTTTACAGGCAGTTTTCCATAAATCATCCTATCAATAGACAGATTGGCTGGTAAGAAATATGGCAGTATTTTTTTTTTATAAGGCATGGAGCAATTTTTTCATCTTGAAGCCTACATATTTTTCTTACTGGCCAGTATTTTATATCTATCAACGCTCAGACCTCTATCTAATTTGAGGTCAGTGAAGTACAACATTACAAAATATTACTGGCACGTAAGAATTTCCATTTCAGATTCTTTTCGTAGAGAAAAAAATTAAAAGCTGGTTTTAGCACCCGAAATATCTTTCTATCACCATATTGGAAGTCGTTGTGCTCCCGTTTGATTTTAGTGTTTTTTTCTTGTGACTTTAGGCTTTACTTTTGAACTGTTTATATTTTCTTTCACGTTGACTTTGGCAATTATGTTTATTCTGGAAATTATAACCAATAAACTTGAAAATATTTCAAACGATAACAAACTCATAATATTTTGAATCGATTTCTCGTGAGAATCGGTTGACATAGTTACCGATTAGCATGTTTCACATCCATAGATACGTTGCAATGACATACGTCAAAACGGACCTATTACATTGTGACTACTTTAATACGAGTATGATAATGTAATTTCCTGTAAATGCTGAAATACTCATAAATGATTGAAAACGCCAAAATTTGTAAATTTTTTGTCCATTTAGCTTAGTTGCATCTAAACATACTACAAATATAAAATAGAAGTACTTAACGATGAATTTTTCTGTTTATACATATAGAAGAATAACCAATTTCGCAATTTCATTGTATTTTCAACTATTTTTGTATAGTGGTTATTACATTTTACACAAAATACGAACTTATTAAAAAACGTATTTTTCTTTGTTATTCTCTTGATAGCATTTTTTTCTATAAAATCTTTATACGAGTATCTAATGAATTATTTTACTCGCAACATCGCAAACAAGAGTTTCCGTAGAAGTAGCGTTAGTGTCACATCTCTGCCATTTTGTTTGTTCTCATGGTCGAAGACAACGTCACGTCAGCGCGCGACAAAAAAGACTTTTTAAGGCGATTTGCGGAAAAAATACGGGTGTTTCTTTTCTGTGTATTTCATGAAATACACGGAAAGTTATAATCAGTTTCTGGTATATGCATTTTGACTATATAATCTAGGGTTTTGAAATTGGAAAACATGTTTGGATCAATTTTCCTCGAAAGAAATAATTGTTGAAATGAGGTCTTCAAACACACTTTTTCTCCTCGTTTGTCGAATAGGAACTATATACAGAACTCAAACATATTTTATTAGGTGTGTTTTAACAATATCTAGAGATTTCATATTTAAAATTTTGTTGGCAATTTTTTTTTTAAATAAAAATATAAAACAACTTTTTTCCCTTTTGCCCTGAATCCGCCCCTCCCGCACTTTTCGCTTGGATGACAGTGACAAAAATAAAATTCGCATAGCCTCTTAATGATCCTCTTTGTGACACCCGCCAAACCCAGTAGAAGGTAAGAATTCACAAACTTATTCATACGCACATAGTTAGTAAAATTTTCATTAAAATTTATCCACAGTGTGTCAATTATTTTAAAGTTATGAGCTTGAGTATTTTTGTTGTACTTTGTCACATTTTTCTTTGTAACGTAACAAAAAGGAAGGCTTAGGGTGCGATCAGAATAATATGAATGTGACGTCACACGTCACATGGTAAATTACTAAAACAGGTTATTTAGTTGTACCAAATCACACATAATAAAAATTCTAATTTTTTCATTGTTGATTTAGTAGAATATGTAAAATTGTAAAACCATGTTTGACAGGTGCTAAAAAGTGTATGAAACTAGTATGAAACTCAGTATCAATAGGCATTTGGTGTTGCTGATTTCGGTACCGTATTCAAATTTAACACATTTTTTTACAGTTGACAGGTTTTTTGGCAAAACTTTGATTGGTAATCTCCGGAACGGATGATGTAAGATTACCCGTGTTTGGACTCTAATAAACGGTATTGCAAATACATTCAGACCAATGACAATTTTTACATTTTTTTACATCGCTTTTTACAAAGTATGACATTTGCAAAAAGTCGTCAGATTTGTTTGAAACTCAGTTTAACTTTTTGTTTGATTGTTAACACTATTTAAACATTATTTTTCAGCAAAATGCTGAGAGGAAAAGATAATAACGGGAGTGAATAAAAAAAAAAAACAGATAAATTGAAAGATGTGCATATGGAAAGATAAAATGTTGTTTTATTTTTTGTAGTATGAACGAGTCCTATAGTTCCTTTTTGGTACGTTTTTGTAACATTTCCTTTTTGTTATGTTTTTGTTACGTACAAATTTTAGCGATTTTACCCAGCTATGGTTCGAGGTAATCCTTTTCACTTCGATTGCGAGGAAATGAAACAGTATTATTTCATCATCACTGGATGACCTATTTAACTTTCAGTAATATTTAATGCAAATTTTAATAATCAAACAACTAAATATGTACTGCTGACTGAGAAAAAACAACAGCTCTTTCCCGCCACTGTTTTTTTTTTCATTCTTCCAACAAGTGGGAAGGCAAAGGGAACCTACCCCATACAGAGATGTCTAAATAACCAAATAAATAATTTGATATGCATGTCTTTTAATTTATTTTATTTTATCTCTCTTTAAAGTCACTGTATATATCCTTCGGCATCATCTAAAGCTCCTGTCCTGTCAGTTCGCTCTAATATGATGAAATCTTAGCACGAAACTGATTGAGTTTTAAAAAGTTTGTCTATGAAGTTATACTGTGTATCTGGCTGTACATATGGTCTATTGCCATAGTCTTAGAAGAAGTAAACACTTTTATGCACTAGAGCATAAAACATAGTTTTGTAGTTTTAGTTCGCTTTATTATTAAGGTTAAGAAGTGAAATGTGATGTACAATATATAAAAAAAAATATCACAATTAATGAGTTTAAAAAGAGACAAATTTGGGAGAACCCCGCCTTTATTTCCTGCTCACTGCCGCGGAAGCGGGTATAATGTAAACACAGTATGATAAAAAGTCATCGAGTTCTGCTGAAAAAAGGGTCAGCAGTCGGGGTCGAAGGTACGGGCCTTGATGTTTTCATCTTTGCCCGGGCTTCATATCCGCGGGCTACAACCCGCGGGCAGAGAATATAAAGTATTACTACGCCGCGGGTCCGAACACGAGAAAAAAAGGTCAGGTGGCGATACCGCAGAGACGCACCAGAACCTTATGAACGACTGTTCTTTTTCTAATTTTTCGTGAAATTGTTAGTTGAAAATATTAATCCTTAATGTCACGAGTAAACGATAGTTTTGATGGTCGTGGATAAAGTATTGTGTACTTAATTAGTCACTTAGTTCGTTTTGTAAACAAGCACTCGTGTCCTAATGTCCCACATTATGAAACAGTTGCACAAAATACTATTTTAAACGTGTATTGGAAAGTTTGTTTTATTTCCTATCCAGGGCAGTTTTTTTTTTCTTTTACAGTTTGTTGCGATGTTATGGAACCGCAATACAGCGAAGGCCGAGGTGAAATGGGCTGGTTTTTTAATTTTTATATTGTTTTCCCATAGCTTAATTTTTAAAAGATTTTTTTTTTCAATAATTCTTCAGAGATTATTCTCCATTTTAGGACACAGTTTTCATTATTTTGGTATTTAAATTAACCATTATTTTTTTTATGATTTTTAAAAGAATTATTAGAGTGCAATACAAACTATAAAAGATCAATCAGAAACAAACCCAAAGACAAGAATATGAAAAAATTCCCCGGGCCAGGATTCGAACCTGCGACCTCTTGTTATCAAGACAGTTTTAATCAAATCAAGTTAGTTTGTATTGCACTCTAATAATATTTAGAGTATTCATAACGATGGATTTCGCAAAATAAACATAATTTTAAAGAATTGTCCGATATGACGTCACTTGAGAATTTTAGACATTATACTGATTGTGATGTGTGATTGCTTATAAAAAAAAAGTGGTCTGTCTATCTACTCATCTGTTATCTATCTGTAAAATAAACAGCCATTTCTCAAGTGACGTCACACGAAGGCAAATGGAATTTGCAGCTTTTTCGTAAAAATATTCATCATCATGAGATTTTTTAGACCACAAGTTCGAAAATACGGCTTATTAAACCTAAATCTCGAAATGATTTTCGAATTAACACACCTTAACATAATTTAATCTGAGCGAATTGTAATTTTGTGTTAGTATTTACAGATACGGATACATATACAGATCTTTATTTGTAACATATCAGTAACATGTCATTTTGTTACAATATAACAAAAAAAGAAATAAAATAAAACTTAACTTAAATAATATTAAAATAAATTGAATTAACTTGAAGTAAAAAGTATTTTTTTTAATAACGTTTGTGTCTTTATTGATTTTCGTTGTGGGTGCACTGTATTTATGAATAAACTTATTTTTATTCTATTTAATATTTATTCAACTCGTCGAGAGCAATATTTCCTTGATTGCGCGCCAAATGATATGATTAAGGCTCTATCTTTGGTTCCAATCTTCCCCCATTCTGAACGTATCGCTCGTAGTCGTCGTACACTTTGTACCAGAAGTTGAGTCTCTCTTGTAACGGAGGGCCTTGTACCATGATGGGCTGAGTGTTGAGCAACAGGTAGTTGCGTTCTGTCCCACAGTCGGTCCAGTTTACTGTGACACTGGCCGCCTGTTCCATGGAAGGTGTCGGATTCCTGAAAATGCGAATACGTTTTTAAAATATTATCTTTTGAGGTGCAGCAGCGGTAGCTCAGGGGTAGAACGCTGGCTTCTCAATCTTGAGAACCAGGTTCAATCCCCGGTCGGGCATGCACCAATGAGTTTTTCGGAATTTATGTGCACAGTATTTGTTTTTATAATACTTACCACTTGCTGAACGGTGAAGGAAAACATCGTAAAGAAAAAAAATACAAGCCCATATAAGGGATTGTCGGTGAAACGCAGGTGTACCGAGTGTGGACTGTGATATTGCATTTCACAGTTCATACTCGGAACACCTCTGATACACCCTCGGGGATTCATGTCGTGACGATATATACAACGTGTAACAAAAAGGTGTAACCATATTTGAAGAGCTTATTCAGTCAATGGCATAGAACAACTTTTACTATAGAACAAACCCTGTATCTCGAAAAAAAAATTTACTGTTTCATACAAAAATGCAATGCTGCGCGGCCGAAATGTATGGAAGGGTAGATATTTTGTTTGTGATTTCAGGTTTGTCCCCATATTAAAAGTTGTTCTAAACTAATCTAAACCATTGACTAAATAAGCTCTTCAAATATGGTTACACCTTTCTGTTACACCTTGTATATATATATATATATATATATATATATATATATATATATATATATATATTTATTATCTTTTGAGGGTTCCGTACCTAAAGGGTACAAAAATATAGTAAAAAAAAACCAAAAATACACGCTTTTATATTAAAAAGTACACAACAATGTAATTAAATGATTATGCCAAAAAGTGTGGGCGCTCTTTGTTACGTTACTTTTAGAATCATGTTCTTTTAAATAATTTCGACAAAGCGCCCCACGCTTTTTGGCATAATCATTGAACATAATTTGTGGAACCCTTTTTTGAAATCGGTTTATTAGTTTCACAGAACATTCTACGTTCCTAGGGAACTACTCGTCTCCAGGGAACAAAGTATAGCATATGTCAAAATAAACATTTAGGCGGACAATGTCCCGTTCGCAAAATGTCCCTTCGACAAAAATTGTCCCTTTTTCAAATTGTCCCTTTCTCAAAACGTCCCTTTTTCAAATTGTCCCTTTCTCAAAATGTCCCTTTCTCAAAACGTCCCTTTCTCAAAACGTCCCTTTCTCAAATTGTCCCTTTGAATGACAGTGCACATGTTTTACAAAAGTTGTGGCTGGTAAAGGTGCGGCCAGACCGCTGCTCAAAATACTCGTACGTTGACGGACCGAACACGCAGTGACGTGATTTATGCGTCACGTTTTTACTGAAATTAATATTAAAGAGAACTTATTTGTTTTTTATTCATTTTGCATTAAATCCTTCTATAAAAACTCTTTATTGCAACAATTATTTCCAGATATATTTCGACTACTTGTCGGCATCAGTGGAACTAAGTAAAATTTATATAATATATTAAAATGTCATAAAATGACAGAATGAAGTGGATGATTAAAAAAAAAAAGAGGAAAAAAAAAAATATATTAAGCAGGTAGGTTTTGAAATTGAAGTATGGAGATGGGCAGATGATTATTTATCTTTGTTTGTTGAGACCCGGACCGTAATGAGCACCAAGCGACCAAATATAGGACCCCTCCCATGTTCTGAGTTGGATGTCTGTGAGTGGTGGTGAAAAAGATTTAATGATCCGTGCGGTGAAGCAGTTACTGAATGTTATGTTGTGAAATCGTGTGTGCGTTGGGATGGGTAGCGTGTTGTTTGTAATGGAGTCCGATGTATGTCTGTGTTGGTTGAGTCTGATGTGAAGATTGTTTTTTGTTTCCCTGATGTAAAAAGCAGGACAGTGTTTGCATTCCAGAAGGTAGATGCAGTTTGATGTTTTGCAAGAGCTATTAGGTTGGGCTTGGGCGTGTAGGGCTTGAGCTCCGGAATCCCGGAATTGACAAAATACCGGAATTCCGAACGATTTCAATATCGTTTGTAATACCGGTATTCGTGAGACCAATTCCGATATTTCGATATTGAGTAAAAAAAATAAATAAACGGCTTGAGGCGCGATTTAGATCCCACTGTGTGCATAATATATTATTTATTTATCTATACATACAAATTAATACTACAAATCCAAAAGTAACTGTCTTTCGGTCTGTTTTTTATCTTTTCACGCCTAAATTTTGATATAATTTGGCAGAAGGATAGATTTATTTATTTATTTTATTTAGTTTATTCAGGAAATTAACAGCGATATAATATACTCTAAACAATATTTCAAAACTTAAACTAAGGCCAATAACAAATTTCCCCAACTGTATAAAATAATAATCAAAACTTAACTAATTCGTTAGTCTACTCTTATATTTAAACATTTAAAGAAAATAAAGTAACTTAACCAAGTACCTAACGTAATCTTATAGGTAGTTTAATTTGCTCATTTGTTCGACAAGATGTTTGTGTTGTGTAAGATGAGTATGTATGAGAGAGTATGTGTTTGTGTAAGTGAGGGAAATGTAAAATGGGGAGGGTGTTTAGCAAAATCATAATTATCATTATAATTACGGTTATTCATTAGGGCAATATATTTCGTTCATTATTTTATTTCGAAATGAAGTTCTGGAGTTTCCATATGGATCAATTTTATAGAATTTTTTATTGTATTCGTTAGCTAGACGAATGAGAGGAGATGATTGGGCATAGTTTGTGCGAACATTGGGTACATAATAAAAGAGTCTAGCAGAGTGCCGGGTGCGAAATGAGGGGGCTCTAAGGGGAAAGTTAGATACCATGCTCATGCTGTTAATACGACCAGTAACAATGTCATATAGTAAGGACATATCAAGCAAAAGCCGGCGATCCTCGAGCGAAGGAATGCGATGGTGCAGACAAGAATCTTCGTATTTCATTTTTAGTAATCTGGCTTTAAAATTTAGATGTCTTAAAAAAATCTCCTGTATTTTTTCGATGCGCTGTTTATAAGTTATATAATGTGGTGACCATACAGAAGACCCGAACTCCAATAAACTTCGAACATAAGCAAAATACAACGCCTTAAGACAAGAAAGGTCCCTAAATTCACCACATACCCGCATTACGAAACCTAAACTTTTATATGCCCTGCTCACAATTGCATCAATGTGGTGCTCGAATGTTAATTTTGAATCAAGGCTCACACCCAGGTCTTTGACCACATTTACTCGCTGTATGGGATTACCGCTAATATTATAAGCATGTATGACAGGATTACGCTTCCTGGAAAAACTTATTTGGACACATTTAGCAACGTTAACTTTTATCCGATTTTTACTGTAATAAATACTAAGTCGGTCCAGATCAGCTTGTAGTAATTCGCAATCAGCTTCATTATTAATATCCAAGTATATTTTCTTATCATCCGCATACAGCAAGTAGTTGGAGTCGTGAAATACACTATAAATATCATAGATATAAGCACAATAAAATAATGGACCCAAGTGAGAGCCCTGAGGAACACCGGAGGGAATATCAACGAAATTTGAGCGATGACCACCGAGCACAACTGCTTGTCTCCTATTTGAAATATAAGAAGTCACCCAGCGATAAAGATCGCCATGTATTCCAAGTTTTTCAAGCTTTCGTAGCAGAATGACGTGGTCCACGCGGTCAAAAGCCTTTTCAAAATCCGTGTAGACCACGTCAATCTGCCGGCCAGACTCCATTTTCTGAAGGACAAAGGATACCAGCTCAACCAAATTCGTTGTAGTCGATCGTCCCTTAAGGAAACCATGTTGTTCAGAAGGTATGCCTTTTGAAATTGTTGGGTATAATCTGTTATATACTATTTTTTCAAATAACTTGGCGAGCACATTTAGTATAGATATAGGGCGATTGTTAGGCACTTTTGTTTTAGGACCATTCTTGTGAATAGGTACTATATGTGCATCTTTCCATTTACATGGAAATTTACCCTCAGAAAGAGAACGGTTAAAAAGTATACTTAATGGCACACTGAGAGCATCGCCACATTTCACGATAAAGAAAGCAGGGAGACCATCACTGCCAGCTCCACCATTAGGATCTATTTTTGAGATTTGTGCTGATATTTCATTCGGAGTAACTTCTATAGAATGTATTATGTCCCCATCATCACAGTATGGAGGAGCAAGTACGTCATCATCATAGTTTTGAGCAGGCTCAACAAAAACGCTATGAAAGAAGGAATTGAATCCTTCAGAAATATCTTTTCCCGCTCTGAGAGTGTTTCCGTTGTATTCCAAAGAACTTGGATAGCCTGATCCACCTCGACGAGCCTTAATGAAACTCCATAGGTATTTTGGATTTTCTTTGATATAACTCTGAACAGAGCATATATAACGTTCGTAACATTCTTGCTGAAGGTCATGCTGCCTATGCCTAAGAAGTGAGAATTCGTCGTAATCAGAAGGATTATGAAATTGTTTCCAGTTTTTGTGCGCTTTATTTTTTTCACGAATAACTTTAATCAGAGCCGGAGAAAACCAGGGGGGGGAGGCATTGCGTCGATTTCTGGTGTCAAGGGGGACAAATTTTTCTATGGCTGAATTTAGGTATCCTAGAGATGGTAGGTATCCTAGAGAGAGATATAGATAGACGGATATAGGCTACATTTTATCACGGGAAAATACCTCATTCTCACAACACAATACAAGTCATTAAGCTGCGCGTAAGCCCAGCTAGCGGAGAGCTTGTAATATAATAAATGCGAAAGTTTAGATGTTTTTTACTTAATCACGCTCCGCTCCGCTCCGACCATAGATGGACTGGCATCAAATTTAGCACATATTAATAGTTTCTAAAAAAGGCACTACGTACGATACCTCAAGAAAATACCTCGATCCAATGAAGTAACACAATTAGCCGTCGGAAAACCATCCATAAATACATTTTTTTGCATATCAAACTTTTTTCAAAAAATTGGGTAGTAACTCCGGAACTCCGAAATTTCGGAATTGAAATGATCAATATCAAAACCCAATTCCGGAATTGAAAAATGGTCCGATATTCAAGCCTTAGGCGTGATAGGTATTTGATGTGTGGTAAGTGTTGATGTTAGTGTTGGTGTTTATGTTAGTGTTAGTGTTTTTATTGTGTATTTTGTATTGGGTATTGCCGCACCTTTAGATAATATCTATTCTTAGATACCTTTTTGGCATTTAAGCGGACAACTGGCTACTTAATAGACAAGAGATAAGCGTTAAGACAAATGAAGATTTGACAAATTATTGTCATTACTATTGCTATTCGTGACTTTTACCAAGATGAGTGATATTCCTTTAAAGTTTTCTCTGAATCAAAAAGGCAATAAAACTATTATTCTTGGTGCTTATCGATATAATTTCAATCGCCTAAATAAAAGTAGTAGTACACAATGGAGGTGTGTGGAAAATTATTAAAGTTTAAGCTAACCTAAGTCTGTATTTTAATTTCAATGGGTGGACATTGTGACGTTTCCAACAAAGGCCTGAAAGAGATTATTTGCAAAAGGGACCTTTTGCGAAAGGGATGTTTTGCCAAAGGGACATTTTGCGAAAGGGATGTTTTGCAGAAGGGACCTTTTACGAAAGGGACCTTTTGCGAAATGACGAAGGGACATTTTGCGAACGGGACATTGTCCGCCTAAATGGTAGTTATGTGGCGGCACATCTGCCACATTTCAGTCCCATATCTTAATCTTTAATGTAATACATAGATATAGATAACCTTCATAACTTTAAGGCGATACCAAAAAAAAATGGAGTTTTTTTGAATCCATTTACTCCACTATAACATCATCTACGTCTTTCATTTTTGGGTAAATGTTTATTGAGTATTTGATTAAGATTCTCACTGAAGGAAAATGCGTTTAGTTGAAATTTTCTCGATAGAATTTATTTCCGAAAAGACCTCGCAATTTTTTTATTTTTTCCTGTAATTCTGAAATCCTAACTAATTTTATTGTGAAATTGCATTCGAAAAGTGGATATTATGTATTTGTAAAGTTTCCTTGAAAATATTTTTGACAAAATAGCTTAGTAAATGCTCTGCGGTAAATTATATGTTGTAAGATGCTATAATTAGTTTAAGTAGATAGTTTATCTGATTTAATTTTAAGGTTTTGTCTGAAACATTTAATTATTTCTTAAGTACAAAAATTTTTATCTTTAATCTGACCTATTTACATTCTGACAAATTTTTTATGCCTAAATTTCTAATGCCTTTTAAGGCTACTTTCGTAGTTTAGTTTAGGCAATAACCTTTCATTAGCCGTAAGATGTTATTTTGAATATACTACTCTTAAGTTCCTTTTCCTCAAATAAATAAATATTATATTATTATTATGAATCGTTAGTCGGTCTTCGAATAAAAAAAAGTTAGTATCGAAAGGGGAACAGTTTTGTTCGTTTCTGAAGGAAAGTTGTTGATTGTGATCAATTGAGTTATAAGAGCAAGAATTTATTTGAATCTCGGGTTTATTACTCCTAGTCACTAATTCGTTGAGAGCAAGTCTTTCCCCATTTATAAATACCGTACCCTTGGCACACCGTTATGTATCTTTGGTTGCCAACTGGACTGGGTGCCTATCATCAAAAACATAGATCAAAACTGAACTTTCAAAATTGCCTTTAGTGGGTATTGAACTATTTCCGAACTGTGTCGTCACTTTAAGTGCGAACATATCCTTAGACATTCGGAATTCGATTTAGCTTAAGCAACGAATAATTTGTGGATGGAAAAGTCGAAAGCAGGATCATTAACTTAGGAACTTTGTTTGGACTAGTTAGGAGATAAACATGCTAAAAGTCCTTGCCCCTCCGAGTCGAGCCCGAGGAGGGGGGGCACAAAGAAGATCCCGTTTTTTGGTTTTTTGCTTACATCTCGAAAACCGTGCATTGTACGAAATTTTGTTATACTACATAATGAAAGCTGATAAAATTTTCTACAACTTTAGCTTTCACACTTTTTATCTATCTCCAATCTTTGCCTAGCTATGAGCTTCGAAAAATGGTCGAATTTCAAAGCCTTTTTCACGTCAACCACGTTGGATTTTAAAATCGTTGTTGTTTTCGTAATCAGCGACCCGATAAACCATTCAAACGATACCCATGTTGATTTTCAAAAATTTTACCCCATTTCTCCCTTTTAGGGGTTGAATTCTGAAAAAACTTGAAACACATTTAGAGATAAGAGTACTCCTGTGAAGTCTCGAATAAAATAGTCTAACTAATCTTGTTTCTCCATACAAACTTTGGACACCCGTTTCACCCCCTTAGGGGGTGTGTTTTGAAAAATCCTTTCTTTGTGGACGCCTTCACTATATAAGGTATCTATATGCAAAATTTCAAGTCTATAGAACCAGCTGTTGTTGAGATGTAAGCAAAAAACCAAAAAACGGGATCTTCTTTGTGCCCCCCCCCCTCGGGCTCGACTCGGAGGGATAAGGACTTTTAGTATGTTTATTTCCTAACTAGTCCAAACAAAGTTCTTAAGTCAAAGACCCTGCTTTCGACTTTTCCATCCACATACCCTTAGAGAGCACTCATTTCTCAGCCTAATTGTATATCTTTGTTTTTGATGATAGGCACCCAATTCAGTAGGCAACTAAAGATACATAATAGGCCCGCTGGACTGTTCCTGGCTGAGGGATACTAGGTTACTGTTACTGTTTGTAGATGGTGACAAAACATTAAATTGGTCCCTGACATCCCTGATTACGATCCCGAAAATATATTTTCGGTCTGGTTCTGATTTCGTTAACTGACCACGTGAACCGTTAGATTTCATTTTGGGTTCGTGGCATAAAAGTTGCTATAATTCCTACAAAAAGCAATTACGTTTTTAATAACAAAATGAAAAATTTACTCCAAAAACGAACTAAAAAGATTCCAGGCAATATTAAAAAAAAAAAAACCGGTCATTTACTCGTCACCCAGATATTTGTCAAGAAAATGGTGATACGAAACCTGGATGGAACATCATCATTATGAGCTTGACACTGAACTCTAAATGGCCAGGAGTAAGACCACCAAAGGTCGGCTGAAGTGGCACTAAAAGTTGTATTAGATTTCATTTGGTATATCAATAAATAAAGTGCCATTCAATTGACTTACCCATATTTAATAAAGTTAGACAACAGTGTCATAAGTACATCTATCATTTTCTTACTCTCTTCACTTGCAGTTTTCAGCATTCGCTGACTTGTCAAAGAAACAAACATGTACCCTATTTCATCGCTATGAGCTGCACCGTCAAGATTTATTTCTAAACCTCGTTTTACCACATTTAGATCTCCATCAAAATCAAACAAGAAGTAAAAAACTTTACTGTCGCTATTTACATTCTTATGAATTTTAATCCAGGAATCTGTATCAAATGTAACTTTTAAGTCAGAGATCATATCAACATACCCTTGTATTGTGACTTCTGATATGTTTTTATTATTCAAATAAAACTGTTTTATTGATCTCGCTAAATTTTTGGAATCTTGCGATCCATACGGATATTCTATATTTGATGGTATACATAATTCAAAATCATCATTCAAATATTTTGCGTGAATCAAATCTTTTCGTATAGTATGAACCAAATGGAGGCCTTCTTGAGAATTCATACCTACAAGTATAGGCGTGTTAGGAGCACCACTTAAAATTAATTCCTTTGGATGCTTTGTTATAATAGCATGTTCTGATTTTGGTTCTATAACAGTAACAAATGGTACAAATTTTCTCAATCCTGTTCGTTTATCTGTCTTATCATCTTGCGCGTCAACGATATCAAATACGTCAGCTTTTCTTAGATTCTGTACAAGAACATCTAAATCTTTGGTTTCATAACCAAGTTTAGCTCCAAGCTTGCGGGCATTTTCTCTAGGATATTTATTGAAAAATCTGAAACAGAGAGCTGACCCTCCCGACATTATAGCTCTTTGATACAAGCCCTGTGATTGTTCTGACAAAATAAGATAATGTACCATCACTGACCCCGAGCTACTTCCCTTCAGAGTGATGTTGTTTGGATCTCCACCAAATCTCTCAATATTAGCCTTGGTCCATTTTATAGCAAGTAAGGCATCCTTAAGACCGGCATTCCCAGAGGCTTCTTCAGTTTGAACAGACAGAAATCCGAGTGCTCCCAACCTGAGTAACAAAACAGTAAGTAGAGTATGAATGTTTTCAACATCGTCATAACCATACGCTATAAAGCAAGATAGCAGAAGACACTGCTTATCGGTTTATGTGGCATTTACGAGTATTTAGTTTATTGTGTAATTTGTGGCTGGACCAGCAACAGTTTGTTGCCAGAGCCTTACCCATTCGTCAGCACGAGTAGATAAACTTAAAGTTATAGGTGGTACATGCTTGAAACCCAACACACTTTATAGCAAAATTATTCTATATCTTAACAGTTAAGTGTATACCTGTAGTTAAACGTGACCAATATGACTCCGTATTTCATAAAGATCTGCGGCCCCAAGAAATGTTTGTTTCCCGAAAGGAAAGTGTAAGCAGCAGGATGCACAACGACGACTACCGGCAGCAGTTTTCTATTTTGTTCCGCCGCCGGCACATATATATTCAAATGTAAACAGTCCTCGCTCATTTCAGTTCTCTCAATTGCGTTAAATGGATTCAAAGGTTGTGGACACAGTGGACCATCATCAGTAGCGTCAAGGGTTTCCGTCCATGACTTTCGTGGTACTGGCGGCTGTGAATTTTTAAAATCGTTTGATTAAATTATGAATACGATGATTAAAATTATATTTTTTTCCGTACATTTCTTTCATTTGTCCATGTGGCACCACAGCACCATGAAATCAAAAAACATTGGGTCAACAAAGCATTTTAGTATGTAGAGGGTAAATGCAACTACGGCAGATTTTAATTCACCTTCACACAACCTATACAACGTGTAACAGAAAGGTGTAACCATATTTGAAGAGCTCATTCAGTCAATGGTATAGAACAACTTTTAGTATGGAGACAACCCTGAAATCTAAAAAAAAAAAATCTGCCCTTCCATACATTTCGGCCGAGCCGCA
Source organism: Ypsolopha sequella (assembly GCA_934047225.1). Lineage (NCBI taxonomy): Eukaryota > Metazoa > Arthropoda > Insecta > Lepidoptera > Ypsolophidae > Ypsolopha > Ypsolopha sequella. The sequence goes on from OW203996.1 coordinate 21,698,901, forward strand.
TTGCATTTTCCTATGAAGCAAGTAATTTTTTTTTTTCGATATACTGGATTTGTTCCATAGTAAAAGTTGTTGTATACCATTGACTGAATAAGCTCTTCAAATATGGTTTAAATTTCTGTTACACGTTGTATAGCAACGTTGAATTCCAAAATAACAATATATATACTATTTTTTTAAAGTTTGCTGTTGATCTTGTATTTTTAGGGTTCCGTACCTAAGAGGTACAAAAGGAACCTTTATGGTGAGACTCCGTTGTCTGTCCGTCCGTCCGTATGTCACAGCTTCATAACTTTAGCAACATTATAGATAAAGATATAAAATTTGGCACAAAAATAGCATTAATTTGCCTACATATCACGGTGTAAAAAAAATATGAAAATTTTGAAATTGTTCAAAATATTTCCAAAACAAAAGTGAGAAAAATATTATTATAAAAATACAATATGGGTATAAAAAAATTTAGCACAAATGAGAAATAAAAAAGGAAGTAAAATAAATAAAATAAATAAAAAAATATAAAAAAAAATACAACATGGGTATCAAATGAGCGTAGAAAATAACAAAAAAATCACAATTTAGACATTACACCGTAATTGTGTGTACTGTTACATAAATAATAGATTTTATTTCAACTCAATATGATACGTATTTCCGGAGTTATTACAATATGAAAAGTATGAAAACTAATGAAAACATTGCGACGCACTCCAAACTTCAAACCTCGGTTCCGTCAGGTCAGTGAATTTGTGACGTCACGTATGCCTCAGTGTAGTCTGTTGTACGTAGAGAATCGGTCGTTTCAAGTGTTTTCGAGTGATATCTATACCAATATTATAAAGAGAAAATATTTGATTGTTTGTTTGTGCGCGTGTCTGAGTCGCACTTAGCCAAATTATTTTTCATACCATTATATTTCCACTCACTCGGGATCATCGTCAGTCGATTTTTCGACTGAATTGTAGAATTACGTATCTCAAGACTCCCCTAAATACATGAAGACATTTACCTTGAACCTTAGAGATCCATTAGGCGGCTCAGCGTAGGGAATATTTTGATAGGAGAAATAATGAACACCTTCGTCAAACACCATTTGTCCTTTCACACGGCCACTGGTCGTCTGTATGATAGGATATTTCGGGCACGTATTTGTTACAGAATAAATAAAGAAAATTGGTACTGTAATAGCCGACATCTTTTTATTAATTTTTGATCAAAGTTATAAAAGAAACCGTCAATGAAACACAAATTTTCTGAATGTTTCAACGTGTAACAGTGAAACAGTTATGCGCAGGTAGCAATAACTTATAATTTTTAGGGTTCCTTCAGATATAACTTGTGAATCTGATATCCCAAGAACCACGTGCAAACCTCCATACAAACAGTAATACAAAAATGTAGGTCAAATTCAAATAGTTTATTTTAAAAAGTAGGTATACATAATACACTTTTTACGAGTCAAATTTAATCTAATAAAAATATTAGGTATGTAATAAAATAATAAATGTACATGTACTAAATTAAAGGTTTATTTAAATTATGCAGCAATATATATGATTAAAATGATAGGTATACAGGATATAAATCTTTAATTATACAAGGTATAATTAAACCCGGCCAGGGACCAGGAACAAGGTTCAATGATCACCAACCGAGCCCCCAGCACGAATCCAGGCGGCCGACCAAATCCCACCCTATATACTACATCTACATACTAATAGGTTACATATATAAATACATGCCTAGCTCCGTCCATTCAATTAGTCTTGCTAAGAAGAGGGCAAGGAACTTAGCAAGATCATGTCTTTTTTTAAGCATATTTTTTCAACGTATTAGTTACGTACTAAGACTTACACTATACAAATTACTTACATCTACTTTAGTTAAGGGATAAGAAAATACAGGACAGCAGGAATTCAGGGTAATGAAAAAAAAAGAAAAACATATATCTTTGACATATATATATAAGTTCTCTATGGAATGTTATTATAATATTTTAGGCTGAGTCCATTGACATTATCTAGATCTATGCATCAAAATTAAATCTCGGGAAATTTGAGTCATGTCTTAATAACAAATCCCTATAAAACGTAACGGCTTTTTACCAAAAGTGCAGCTGTTCTAGTGTTTTTATTGTTTTAGACACAGAACATATGGTTTTAGATGAAAACTAAAAAAATAATACTAGACGTGCATAGAAAATGTTGTCTAGATTAATTTTAACCAATAACGTGTTCGAAAACCTTTATAGTGTTGCCAAAATCATGTTACTCTTGACACAAGTAATCGGCACGATTGTATTGTCTTCGCAAGTTTCATGGAGCGTGCATATTGTAGCGAAATGAAACAGCATGACATTTGGCCACGCCCACAACTAAGTTCTGCCCTGGCTACGCTGGAGAAGATACAGTGAGATAAACGAAATTTATATTCTTAATACGATTTTTTTAAATTAATTAAAAAATGTTAAAATGCGCCATTTTATATCTGAAAAAATACTTCTTACAATTTTTTTACGGTTCAATACGCGATACGATATTCTTTGAAAAAAAAATACGAAACCTTGTCGATGTTTCAAGATTTTTTCGTTTTGTGTAAAATGTACGTTACCAAATTATATGGAAAAAACAAGTAATTAAAGAAATACTACTAGGTGTTAAGTAATTTCACATCCCGCTCAGCTGCCATATAAATGCTTTAAGCACAGTATAAGTGATGTGACATCCTGATGGCTTCGATCTTATTGAAACTTTGTACACTTCTTTATATGTTTCTCTTCCCCCCACACCGCACTCCGACCCATCTCTCATCAAGAGGTGCAAGATGGCGAGGTATTCAAAAAGCACCGAAATTGTGGAATGGTTTCAGTTAAAAACTGTTTTCCATGAAACAGTAACTGTTTATTTAATAGAAAAGTATATAAACTTAGTCTTTTTACATGAACGACGTCTGTATTTATCTCTTTTTTAATATCAGTATAGATACAAATTATACAACTTGCTACAACTTACTACACTTTGCGTAAAAACGAGGTAATATTCACGATATCCTGACAGCTATTATGATGGTGTTTCATAAAATTTTGCTTTTCGGGCTGTATGAGACGTAGTTAGATATCGCTAGATAATACCTATGAAATATATATTATAGTCGTCAAAAACAAATCAAAAAAGGGCGCATATGGTTGACAAGGCTTCTCAAGTATGACAGTCTTCGGCCGAGCCGCGTTTCCGAACGAAGTAATTTTTTGATAACTAAATTGATGCCCTTAGTATAGTATTTTGGCGAGACCAAAGGCCGAGCTGCGTTTTCAAAAGAAATTATTTCTTGATCTCTTATTTAATTCCCAGGTAAAATGTATTTACCGAGGCAGAAGACCAAGCTGCGATACTGAACGAAATATTTTTTTGATAACTGATTAGATCTCCCAGTATGTTACGAAACTATTTCTTGTTCTCTGAATTGATCCTCTTCTAAAGTGTCTTTGGCGAGGCCGAAGGCCAAGCTGCATTTCCGAACGAAATTATATCTTGATCCCTTATTTTATTCCCAGGTAAAGTGTCTTTGGCGAGGTCGAAGGCCGAGCCGCTTTTTTGATCGAAACAACATCTGGCAACTAATATTGATCTATCAACATTACCTCGAGTTTAATAATATACAAAACTATGAACCAACACCGAAAATAAAATGTAGCTGTAATATTTCAAATGAACTTCCATTCATTTTCCCACTTGGCCAAATTTTTTGCGCATAAAAATACGAAGCAGCTGTTCTCAAATTCAAAATTTATTATGCAAAATGTACATGAAAAACACCTGTACACTTAATGCACTTAATGATCTTGTTCAATTTTTTGAAAATTACTGAAATATAGGTAGGTTCAAGCGCGAAAAAAAAGTTAAAATAGATAACTTTAATTTTACTAATTGTTTATTGAATTGTTTTAGTTTAGATTCTCTATTTTAAATTTTTGCTTGTACCATGTAATTTAGCTTGTAATTTACCTTTTAACAAGTTTGTAAGTTGTGGCTCGTTAGAAATATACTTTTATATGTTATAGTGAAAATTACATTTGGCTGTATTGTTACAATTTGTGTAATTTATGCTTAAACTTATATATACTGCTGTAGATTTTCCTAAATAAAGAATAAAAAATAATTAAAAAAAAAATTTTTTTTATTCTTTGTTGTATACACACATATACAGAAACAGGGATACATATAATATTTACATTTAAAAAATATGCACATTGGCGTGCTTATCTCTAAGCAGAGATTTCTTCCGGCAAAACCAACAGGAAATAACAAAAAAAAAATTAAACGAGTAATCATACAAGTGCACAAGGAGATTGATGCAAATAAAAAATATTAATATATATTACATAAAAATAGCAATAATTTATTTATTTATTTACTTTAATTAAAACGGACAGACCAATTACAATAATTAAAGATAGTAACACAAACACAAAATAATATAATATTCAAATACTTACTATAAATACACACTATAAAATATAAAAAAATATTATATTATATTATATTTACCTATTAAGACAATGAGAGGTAATGTTCTTTCAGCTTTTTCTTAAAGGAAATTATGGTACGTGAGTCTCGAATGCTATGCGGAAGAGCATTCCACAGTCTGATAGATGTTGCCACAAGAACAAGTATTATGTGCAGGGGTTTTAAGGAGGGAGGAAGTCCCAGAACGCAACGGGTCTATCTCTAGAGATCAAGAAGTCAGAACGTTCGCGGAGATAAGGCGGAGAAAGTGGATTCCTAATGATATTAAATATAATTAAATGGGACCAAATATGCACATTACGGTGGTGACGAATGTAACCACTTTAATTCCTTACGAAAGTGAGAAACGCGATCAAATTTGCGAAGACCATGGATGAAGCGGATAGCTAAATTCTGAAGACGTTCAAGTAACACCTCAGTAGCATCGATGAGACAAACATCACCATAATCAATGATGGGAAGAAGAACAATAATCAATGATGGGAATACATACATTTATATACAGCAAAATAGTAATATTGAAAGGTTAGCGGTGTAGGATGTCAGAGAAAGTGTAAGTGTGTGTGTGTATGGTAGGGTAGGAACCTCAGAACAATACCTTATTCTAACAGACTTTACTAAACTGAGTGTGCGTTACTATTAAAAGGGTTGTAATTAACTGACCATCAAAAAATACAAAAACCAGCATCAAAATTACTAACTTGGCATTAAAAATAATATATTGAAACCTAACCTAACCTAGTTGATGCCAACTTAGTAATTTAGGTGCTCATTTAGTATTTTTGAGATGTTCAACCTATTAATTATTCCTATTAAAATAACGAAATAAACACAAAATATATTATATTTCGTCATGACATAAATCCCCGAGGGGGTGTCAGAAGTGTTCCAAGAGTGAACTGTGAAATGCAAGTCATGGTACATCCGACGATTATTACGTCCCAACGTGATGTATAGTGAGCCCCATCACCGTTCTTCTAGCACGCTTCTTAGGGCATGCAGGTTTCCTCACGATGTTTTCCTTCAACGTTCAGCAAGTGGTAGTGATAATGCAATACTATGCACATTAATTCCGAAAATCTCATTGGTGCATTTGAGGGCGGTATAAAATAAATAGTTTCTACCAGTTAGATGGTTAAGTATGTAATATATATTGACGAAAGATGAATCCTTATTTATACTTAATTATACGTGATTATTGATATCTAAAAGGAATGCGGCAAACGTGTAGACGTGCCGCCATAATACTCCCCCCTCAATAAAATGAAATAGAACATATTAATAACAATTTGCATAAACAATAAAAAAATTAACAATAGATATCAAATACAAATTTTGCAATAGAACGTGCTGAAATAATATTAATATTACGAATATTGCGTTTGTAAGTTATAACAACATAGTATACATTTTTGTAAGCACTGGTCACAAATCGCTTCTTTACACCGTTTATAAAATTATTTCTATAGAAGTTGACGTCATGACACCCAAAAATATTTTACTCCTTTTTAATTCTTCACAGCCTTTGATTTAATTGTTCTCATGTCTTGGTCTCGTTTTCTGATACCAAGATTCGATGAGGAAGTAGTCATAGCGCGAGGTTGCTTGCATTTGCCAGGTTGTTCCAGTCTTCGTTAAGTTGAGACGAGCGGTGCTGCTGAAGATGAGTGTCTTCTGTGCAGTTAGTTTGCTCTAATCCACAGTGAGTCGGGATGAGCGATGCTGCTGAAGACGAGTGTCTTCTGTGCAGTTAGTCCACGGTGAGTCGGGACGAGTGATAAGGGTGAGCTGCAGGACCAAGAAGCTATGAAGGCTGCATTTGGTCTGGTTAAGCTCGAAAAGTGCTGGCTGCTGCGCGAGTGTTGAAGAACTTGTTTTGTTTGTACTGCGAAGATTTGGCTGCTGGAGTTTTTGTTTGCCCGTACAAAAACTTATACCACTTTTTCAGTCGGTAGTGTTAATTGTTAGACGGCTATTTTCACACAGTGTGTTTAGTTTTCTCCATTATATTGCCATAGAATTTTGTTGATGTTTCTTGGCCTTGATCATGACGAATAACGCTGACGAATGCATTCCGCTGAGTGCTGCGTCGATAGTTACGTGACCGTGCTGCTGTATTTTTGTTGAATTGCATTTTTGCGTGTTGTTCTGAAATGCTAGCAACGCCATATGTGGTGTCGTTACCCTTGTTGTTGTGACTATCGAATGCTGATATTTGTGTGAATCTTGAGCTCTCGAATATTTTATCAGCGATTTCGCCTGTTTTATCCAAGGGTAACTCGGTGACAGCCAATACCGTGGTAACTGAAGGGGGTAGTTGCCTCAACCACAGAAGACGTATTGTGTCTTCATTTATTTTTTCTCTGGCAAAATCTCGCATTTTTCGAAGTAATTGAGAAGGTTTTTGATCCCCTAGGTCCATCTGCGTGAGTATTTTTTGGAATTAATGCTGTTCTGATTCTTCGTAGCACCCAATCAAGCGGTTTTTGATTGCTTTGTATTTATCGGTTTCTGGTGGGGCCGCGAGTATGTCGCTTACTTGTTGTATTTCCTCTTTTGATAACTTTGCGATAACCATGTTGTACTTATAGTCATCGCCTTGCTTTTGAGGGGCGATGATGGCTTCGAACTGCGTAAACCATAGTCGGGGCTGATCCCTCCAGAACTCCGGAATCCGGGATATGATGGAGGTTGTCGCGATTTCCAATGTGTTCATGTTGGAGTTTGTTGTTGCAGCTGGCCTAGCAGGTGTCATCTTGTTTCGTCGGGTTGCTTAGTATAGCGCCGTGCGTTGTAAAAAACTCACCCCTCACTTAACTAACTACCCAACTACCCTACAAGCTTAACTGGTACTGAACATACTAAACACCCAAATAAATAAATAAATAAATAAATAAATAAATAACAACTATTTGCATATGGCATTAAATGTAACCCCGTAAAACTTGCTACCCAGGGAAAAACATTCCAAACTGGTTTTATTTTGGCAGTGTGATCGTCTAGTTTTGGTGACCCTTCGTTGTGAACCGTAAACGTGTGTAACCCTAGTCCTTTTAATAAAAATGGGAATGGCCTAAACTATCACTTCCTATGCACTACACCTGAGGTACTTAAAAATAAGATTACAACGCTATAGTCTAAATCATTGGGACCTAAAATAAATACAGACACTATGTAAAGGTTAATCAGGTTCAATATGTAAGTAGTATGAAGAAATAAGAGACTGAAAACTTACAAGAATAGATGAAGTAAAGGCCGAAACAAAACCCTGCATAAATTTTCAATAATCTTCAAATGTACTTCAACTAGTATTTGTACAAACTCAGATGAAATAATAGAAAACAAAGAAGAGGCATTACAGAAACCTTAATGCAATACTAAAAGTAAATTCAAGATGTAAGATTTTATTGGAAAACCGACCAACTACAAATTGTTTTATTACAAGATTGAGTTATATCAGGGAAACTAAGGCCATACAAAGACCATAAGAAGTTAAATGTTTTTTTTTTTTATGGGGGGGGGGAATAAAACCAGCCCACTCCCCGCTGGTTCAAGTGAGACCCGACTCCGGACAATGGTCTCTCCCGAAGAGGATTAAGAGAATGTACAATTAAGTACTGAATTATTGTGAGGTATATAACCATCATATATTTAATTTTAAAGGGGCCAATCCTGTCAGTTCGATTACATCTTTCTAGGAAGAACCGACAAAAGAAACCTAGAAGAGTTTGCTGGATGTTTGTTCTCAGCATAATATAGATAGAGTACAAAATAAAGAAACATGCCACTTTTAAGGCAAATTATAACTTCATTTAAGGGGTAGATCCTGTCCGTTCGATTACTCCGACTAAGAAGAAGGACAAGAAACTTAGCCGGGCTTGTCCAGGGTATGTCTGAGTATCTCAGCAACCCAGGGCATAAATAGGTAGATGAGGAAATAGAAGGTTGAGTTTTCCATTTAAGAAAAGAGTAAATGTAGTATGACAATAAGTTATGACAGCTAGAAATTCAATCTATAATGAAATTTACTTTTCTTATTGTAAACATATGAGGAATCTATTTCAGCCTTCACTTCATTGACTTGGTTGTTTTCTATGAGGTTAAATTACTCTTCATTTTAAATAAGTACAAATAACTATTCAACTGTAAATAAATGTGTTAAGTGATAAATTGTGTGAGTAAACAATAAAACTTTTATATGCTGATCTATCATTTAAACCACACACTGTTTCAGATGAAAATTGATAAACTTTATGAATTGTACATTTATTTGCTGAACTAACAAGTATGTCTTAATTTGTAAGACAACAAAATTAGTCGTATTGATTCCTGGCCAGGTCTTGGATACTATCAGTGGAACAAGATCATACTTTATCTACTAATATTTCTATGAGTATCTGTTAAGCTGCCCTGTATTTCAGGTACCAGCTCAGCTGTTGAATGAATGTATGGGAACTTTTTCTTTCTCTGTTAAAGGTGATAACTATTAATAATTATACCGAGATGAATTCTAACTTCAGAGTCAGAGAATAATTTTCAACAATAAGTATTATTTAAGGTAATTTCTGCCAAATATTTGCTTCATAAAATTAGCGGCATAGACAATGAATCTGACTTTAGATATGAAGAGTATGATTCTCAATGCGTCAGGATGTACCTGCAAAAAGTTACCTTCCCATTTTGAATGTTAAGTAATATAAATAACTACAAAGCATAGCTTAATGCTACATGTTTGACCAAAGTCCATAATGTGGGCTGTACAGGTAAATAACATAACCAAAATTTTAGTCTATTTCAGATTTCAGTGGTACTTGGACCTGTTATCACTGGTGTATAAATTTCAGTAAACTAGAAGTTGCCCCTAATTTTTAAGTCAAACTTCAGTTGTCAATAGAATGTAAGAATAAAGAACAGCATTGATCCAGCTATTATGATTTCCATGCTTCCAGAGTCGGAATAATTTTTGACATTATTTAAGGCTGTTTCTCGGCCATCTTTGTATTTAATTAAACAACAAACTAGGAGATGGATCTAAAATATGCCTGACGAATAGTAGTTTCCACCCCGAGTGGTGTATAGAAATCTACACAAGGGCTGAGGTGTCCCTAGCATAGATAAACCCATCAACCATAAATATACCTCTACTTTTTCAGGTATCCACTACATCAATTTGTAAATTAAAATCATTCCATCTCCAGGTTACAAGAAACCACACCAGATCAATCTAGGTAGTTGTGTAATTAAATTCTTTCTTTCCAAAATATTAAAATCCGATTTGAATTTACTAAGGCTCTATTCTTCTTTAAAATAAATTGCCTTTACTTGAATCTTTGAAATAGGTAGGTACATGATTTATATATCATAACCATTTACTTTAATCAAAGCTGGCCATGGGATTTTCCCCAACAACCACTATCTCAAGGAAAGCACTCTAGTTGGTTCTAACTATGAAAATAAAATTATGGTTCAAATACTATTGATTCCAATTGAAAATTCATTAAGTAGGTAAATTCAATAGATTTTACCAGCCTTTCACTGAATGAAAGACAACATCAATTAAAACGTTTCAACTGAAAAACTGTTCTAGTAAATACAGGTTTGAAATAATTTCAATATTTCAGTTCATTAACCTGTAGTCAGGGACTATTATAAAACAAAGTCAAGTTCTCTTATTGTTAGTAAGTCGGATAAACTATAGAAGAATACCACGACACATAAGGAAAGAAGAATATAAAATTACTAGTACCTAAAACTTTTCGGTCACATAAAGAATATAAAGTTAGTGGTAAACCACTGGATAATTCAGGATATTAGGCACAGTATAAAGAGAATTTACTGTATATTCGGTAAGTAAATCACAATACTGAAAATTAAAAACCAAACTAATACAAGAGCCATAAAGAATAAATTTAAATTTTATAATAAAATAACCTGAAGGAATTAAAGGTGTATATTAAGTAATGCATTTTAAATAAATGCGTCGCATGGAAGTTTTTTTTAAATAAAAGTAAAATAAAAATGTCGCACACAAAACTAAAAGAAATAAAACACACGTAAAATCAAAGTAATTTCATAAAGCGAATAGAAAAAAAAATTAAAAATATAAAACACCAGAAGGAAAAGTAAATTTGTAAAATAAAAAGGTCAATTCAAAACACCAAGCACGTAATAAAAAAAATAAAAGACATCAGAATAAGCACACAGAAAAATTTAAAAATATCAGAACCGTCAAATAAAAAAAATAAATAAATAAAACCCCAGAATAAAACACACACAAAATAAAATCGTTGAAAAATATCAGTAGAAGCACACAGGAAAAAAAATAAAATCAGAACCGTCAAATAAATTTAAAAGAAAAAGAAATAAACTTCCAGATTAAAACACGCACAAAAAAAAAAATCGTAGAAAAATATCAGTAAAAGCACACAGGGAAAAAATATATTAAAAATAAAATCAGAGCCGTCAAATAAATAATAAAAAAAAAATAAAACACCAGAATAAATCACGCACAAAAAAAAATAAAAATCGTAGGAAAAATATCAGTAGAAGCACACAGAAAAAAAAAAAAAAAAAAAATAAAATCAAAACCGTCAAATAAAATTAAAATAAAAAGAAATAAAACACCAGAATAAATCACACACAAAGAAAATAAAAATCGTAGAAAAAATTTCAGTAGAAGCACTCAGAAAAAAATAAATAAAAAATAAAATCAAACCCGTCAAATAAAATTAAAATAAAAAGATATAAACCTCCAGATTAAAACACGCACAAAAAAAATATAGATAAAAGCACACGAAAATTTTGAAAAAATATCAAGATTCTGAATAAAACGAATAATATTATAAAATAAAAATCGAATAAAATCCCGAGAAAATAAAGGTACTAAAACAACCGCAATAAAACGAAAGCCGCGATAATTAAATTAAAATATTACTAAAAAATTACAAGTCAAAAGAAAAATATTTAAATAAAATAAAATTCGAAAAATAATAAACAAGTCGCGATTCGCGGAGAAAATTAAAATCAAATTAAAACACGACCCGAAAAGAAATAAAACTGCAGAATAAAATATTGAACCGTCAAATAAAATTTAAAATTAAAATAATAAAACACGCACACTAAAAAAATTCAAATAAAAATCAAGGCTGAAAATAAAAAAAATATTAAAACAAAAATAAAGCACAAGAAAATTTGAAAAAAGGAAAAGAAAATTAAAACCGCTAAATAAAATTAAAATAAAGAAAAAAACATCAGAATAAATCCACACAAAAAAAAAGAAAAAAAAAAATATATCAAAGTAAATCTCAACAGCCACACAGGAAAATTTGAAAAATAAAAATTATCAAAATAATTCAAGAAACACGCACAGGAAAAAAAAATAGAAGAGATAAAAGCACACGATAATTTTGAAAAAAAATATTAAAATTCTGAATATTACTAAAAATAATACTAAAAAAAAATTACCAACACAAAAAAAATATTTAAATAAATTAAAATTCTAAAAATATTAAACAAGTCGCGACTCGCGGAGAAAATTAAAATCAAATTAAAACACGACCCGAAAAGAAATAAAACTGCTGAATAAAATATTAAACCGCGGTAAATAAAAACCAAATAATTAAATTAAATTCAATCCTCAATAAATTAAAATAAAAGGAAATAAAACACCGTTTTAATTTTAAAAATCACGCGAAATAAAAAAAAATTGAAACACGCCCAACGATAGAAAATAAATTCAAATTAAATCAAAAGAAAATAAAAGAATCCTGAAAATAAAAAAAAAGGAACACAAAAAAAACGGAACCCGGCACACTGGATATTTTAAAAGTGAACACAAAATAAAACATCACACAATAAAACATGACACACGAACAAGAAAATCACAAAAAAAAAATAAAAAATAAAATAATAAAGCATGCAACTTAGCTTTATTCTGCTACCCGGAACTCAGGAACAAAGCCTCGGCTGAGACAAAAAATCCACGCGAAAATTTAAGTTTTCAGGCCAAACGATTTTGCCTATCACTCGCGAACTCTATTCAGGCCAAGCGGGTTTGCCTATCACTCGCGATCCCTAAGTCTCTGAGCTTCCACCAGCTATCACTAGAGACCATCCTACCAGTCGTTTACCGACATCACTTCACTTAAGAACTTGGCTTCGAATCTAGCCTCCGCAAACGGCACACGCGTTACTTTTAGGGTTAAGCAGCGGTTCTGCAACCCTTTCTTCGCGACTAGGCAGCGGTTGCCTTACTTCCGGAGCCCTTTTCCAGGGAGGGCTTGTTGCTTGAGCTTGCTGACCGACGAAAACTGAATTTTTCAGGCCGTGCTTCTACTTTTATAACCAAATTTTGCTACCCCTTCCCTGCTAAAATCCCCACTTTCTTATTTTTTCTTCAATGGTTATTTCATAAAGATCATTTTCTCAGAAATTTTCATTCATATCTTTTTTTTTCCATGGCTGTTCATTAATGAAAATTATATCAACTACTGTCTTGTCTTTAGTCACAAATCAATGGTACATTCACTAGGTTTGTCTTAATCATTCACTAAAACCATTTCATTGTCCTCTACAGTGCCTACGATTGGTTGTCATTGGTTAATGACCTTTACAGGGCCTATGATTGGTTGTTATTGGTTCATTCATTTGAACTTCTTTATCTATCGTCTAGATCTACGGCTACTTATCAATGATTATTTCATTTGAACTGTCGCTAAGTCATTAATGACAATGGTCAATGAAATTTAGTCAATGGTCTTTTATGCCACCTAGCGGAGTCACGCAGTATCTCATTCATTGACAATGGTCAATGAAATTAGTGAATGGTCTTTTACGCCACCTAGCAGAATCATACAGTACTTCTTAATATTAATCTCGCCTGTCTAGTCTAATTCAGTACCCATATGTTCATGGCTTATTTCACAGATGGCGTTGTCTTACTAACAACTCAACTATTAGGTATAATAACTGATGACGTCACGCATGCATCCCGTTACAGTCGCCCCGAAACACTTTACGCAACTTCCTCATAGTTTGGGTGGAGTAAATGTTTCCCAACAATCGCTAACAAATTATAATAATTTTCCCCAGTATGCGCTTGGTGTGCGTAGTGTGTATTCCGGCCAATCCACTAATATGAACTACCAGCATCCAGATCCCACTTCGACAAGTCAATAAAAGATACCCATTACGGATATCAATAGAGTTCAAGAAAAACAAGACACTGAGTTGTGAGTTCAGTGCGCACTAGTTGCGATAAAATGACATTCTGATACCAATCCAATTTTTCGATTACACCAGACCTGCCATTTCTTTATTCCTATCTCACTAGAACCCAGTCTTGGACCTCCTGATAATAGATATCTCTTTATAAACCCCTTCTAAACGGGATCCTTCTCCTAGCAGGACTTATCAATCTCATGGTACATGTAGAGTGTGCTTTAGGTATGGTACAAGCTTCTGTAGAGTAGGGACTTATCATGTACTTTTCTTTTTCAATTTATCCTAACTCCAATTTTCCATAATAAGTCAGACGTTAAGTGTAATGTTCTCTGGTTTAAACTACGATAATTTCAATCCTTATTAACACACCTGTTGTCCCCTTAAAGCCTCCTTTTTACTTCACACTTAAAAGGAAATATTATAAACGTATACATATCAGTACAATTTGCACCAATATGCACACGCATACAATACAAATAGGTATCTGGGATTAACACTCTTCCACAAACATACCCCCTTCCTTCACTCTGGCCCATCTTACATCCCACTTTAAGGTTCTTCCAGCATGTTCAACAAGGATTTTTCCTGAATAATTGGATTGATTTAAATTATTGGGTACTACCACTGCACTCCTTCCTTTGTCTCAAAGAAAATAATAATCTCAGTCAAACGCCTACTTTCTAATTTAAATGAATCATGTCTTTGGTTCCGGAATAATTCTGATAGCGAAAGGTTTTATTCCGCTGCCAATTTATATCTCAAAGTTTACAAATAGGAAGATGAATATATTAACACTTGACGAGTAGTAGTATTCTTACCCCATATGGTGTATAAGATGTCTACAATAAGGGCTGATGTTGTCCCTTAGCATTTATAGACTCATCAACCTAAAAAGCACCTTAAATTTTAGGTCCTAAGTTAATAACATTTTTCAATTTAAGAATTATTCCTTCTCCATGACTTTTTGAAAACCACCCTGCTTCTATCCAATTATATAAATTTTTAAATCCTTTGTCCTCTTAAATCCTGAGTTAAGTGATTTAAAATTGTCCAGTCTTATTCTTGAGTTTATTAAGTCAACTACTTTTCACTACTTATAAGTGTCTCTGTTATAACTGTTATGTCAATATCACATTTAGAAAGAAATGTGCTCTCGAAATATTCCCTTTTCTTTGATTTAACTCTATTATAAATAAAAGGAAACAAAAGAAATATTCTGCCACAAAGGTAAAAAAATTAGATGTATACTGTCTACATACCTATGGATAATATTTTCCTGCTAAAGTTATAAGAATACACAAATTTTAATAAAAAGTCGACCCTAGCTCCAAAACAAACTTGTATCAATAACATGGGACCTTTTTCTATGAAACCACATACGGTGCGTTGGTGGTATTGTATGGATTAATGTAAATTATGTAGGTACTTACAAGTAACACCCCCATGAGTTTTACAGGGAACTCGCTCAAAGTTGATATCTGACGTCAGTCAACAACCTCGTCTGGGATTATCCAAGCTCGTGAGACTTAGTTTTAACTTGGATTCAGTCACGTTTACTCCATGAAGTCCCCATTAATCACAATGAGTGGCAGCGAACAACTATCTTCTGGAAAACTTGAAAAAAAAACTCCACACAAATTTCTAAGTTGTACACAAACGCTTGTAAATAAATATGAACTTTTGACAGGTTGACCCCAGATAATAAATAATACCCGCCTTTCTCTCAATAAATCCCTAAGAAGACCTTCATAATTTCATACTCATCTGCTTCCAACAATTTTCCTTAAGAAGAATCCCCCACCAAAATGCAGCACCAAGCCACTTCCCAAATCCTTCAACTCATCAGTGGATACTAAATAAAAAAAAAAACTAAGCCCCATCCTCAACACCCCGCCATGAATAAGAACACTTTCTCACCATCTCTCAGAAAATTGACTAACTTCAGACAAAAAAAGCAAGAAGAGGGTTTCCGCAAGGAGGGTGTCTATCTCCTGATAGATTAAATAATAACAATCATTAATAGAATGTACATCTATTTACAAGTGTACTCGGATGATGGAATTATTATGATAGTAGGAAAAGACTTAAGCACGGTGAGATCTCGGATGAGCACCGCAATAAGAAAAGTGTTGGACTAGTGTGTGAAGATAAAGGACTTGGTCTAAATCCCAGTAAAACTAAATTAGTTCTCTTCACAAACAAGAGGAAGCCTAAAGAACTACAACCAATCAAATTGAACGGTATTTTAGAAGAAGTTAAAGAAATAAAGTACCTTGGAGTGATTTTCGACCACAAACTGAGATTTGACACTCATGTTAGATCACAACGCAGTAAAGTCATAAAAACACTCTTCCAATGTAGAAGGGCAGTGGGTAGTAAATGGGGTCAGACACCTAGCATAATGCACTGGATATACAAGGCCATCATTCTACCACGAGTGCTATATGGAGCAATTGTATGGCGGCCAAGAACAGACATACAATCCACAAGAAAAGAGCTAGACAAGGTGCAAAGATTGGCATGCCTCATGGTCACTGGAGCCCTAAGAACAACTCCAATCAGATCTCTGGAAGTGATATTAGGCCTAAATCCCTTACACATTGAGGTCAAAAAGAGAGCTACCGAGCAATGGTACAGAATGAAAATAAACAAAGAGTGGAAGGGCAACTTTATGAATAAAGGGCATGCCTCCATAGCAGATAAATCAGGCTGTAATTTCGAAATGCTTCTTGCCAATAACGACCTGATAAAGAAAGAAATATTATTCGATAAAAAATATCGCGTACATATAGGAACCAAAGGAGACTGGAAGTTACCGACAGACCGACCGAGCATTAATTGCTATACGGATGGCTCAAGGCAAGGTAGTACAGGACTAGCAGGAGCTGGTATCTTTATACCTGATAAAGATGAAGAAGGAGGAAGCGCATCCTACTCACTAGGTACCTTGGCTACCGTATTTCAGGCAGAAACATTTGCCATAATGGAATGCGCCAGTATGGTACTCTCAAGGTCGGACATAAACGAGAAAACAGTCATTATTTACTCGGACAGCCAAGCAGCACTTCTTGCGCTTAAATAATGATCACATTAAAGAAGAAGACCTCAAGTGCCTTGGGTACTCAGACATATTATGATATATTAAGAGAAGTGGAAGATTTGAGGAGGAAATGCAACTCGGACAATAGGATACCAAAACTCTAAGCAATGGGAATTGGATGGAATAGCTCCAACTGGAGAGCCTACCATCCGCCTGTGCCCAGCATGCGTCCCACCTCTAAATCATCATCAACTTCAGACACAATTACTTACTTCATGCCTCCGCACCTCAAACCGACGCCATTTCATTTCGAGCAATACTTTAATGGTTAAACCATTCAATTACCAAAATTTTACACAGAAGAAAAAAAATTTAGAATCCATTACATCCATAGAAAAGCTTTACTCTCCCCTTACCGTGGTCATCCAAAGACGCAACGATTTCCGCAACAGCCTTGCAGCAAAGCGCTCTAACACGCACGCCAACCCATGCCACTACTGTCGACACCTGTACAAAGACACGTCGAGTCGCCGATTTTTAGTTCGGATAGCCACCTTAACAGCAATAAAAGTGTAATCGGTTTGCCGTTCCGTACAGTAACCAACTGAAGAGAATTCCTTTACTTCTGGAAACACGCCTGTACCATTGGACTATTACCATTCTACACGAATCTTTATTTTTCTGGCAACATTTAAATATCTTAAGTAGCAGTAGATTTTATAAAGTGAAAGAAGAGAAAAGAAAAAAAACTTTTATCATACAATGCTGAAAAAATAAATAAATATTGGAATTCCCCGACGGACTATTTCCTTTTCTGTAAAGTCGTCGTTGGTCCTGAAGCTCCGGGATTGTGGCCACCACCGCCAAGCCGCGAAGTTGAAGTATATACGTGCGCCTGTTGTTTTCCTATTGTGTCCATATTTCTGAGGAACTCTGCCATCCCTTGAATTGAATCAACTTTTGTAGTCACTCAAACTTGCTGTACGTGCTTAGGGTAATGCCTAATAATGTCCTCTACTAGTTGTTTTTCTGGTATTTTGTAATTATGCATGTGTGCTCGGCCAGCGAGGCGTAGAAAATAATTTAAAATAGACGGATTCTTTTGCCTGTCCCAGCAGCCCTGCACTATGTTGCGTCTTAGCTCACTCTGGTCATTTTCTCCCCAATAAGTCGCTAAAAAATCAACTCGAAAATCCTTCAATGTACTCCACCTCTTATTGTATATTCTAGTCCAATCTCAGGCATCATCAGTTAAACATTCCAAGACTAAGTCTAGCTCCTTCCCCTCTCTGCAAGCTTTCCTTAAATCTTCTAGAAATGTCACTGGTTGATCACTTGGCTTATTTCCGAACTTAGATCTTTCCAAGTTTAGATTTCTCACATTGTACATAATATTTTTACATTCCTCGGTGGTTGGAGTTTTCTTCTCACTTCCGTTAGGGACTGCAGTGGTTTCCTTTTCCCCTCCCGATGTCTCCTCTCTATTCACATGTTCGTACCCATCTGACTTTCTGCACTCGTCAAATCGTCACTAGTTGATGGACGTTCTTCTCTCTCTTCAGCAAATGACTTGGTGTCCTTAACCTCCTGGCTTAACTTGGATAACTTTACCGCCAACGCATTCACAGAATGGTTTAACATCTTAAATAGTGTGCCAACTCTTCCTCCTGTCGTCCCTCTAGTTTTGGTTCTTCGTAGTGTCAATCTGGGTCGTTCTTCACGTGGTAGCTCTATGTGATTTTCCATGGCAGCTTCGACTTGCATTTCTTCTACTGTCTCAGCCCTCTCCAAAATCTGACCTCCTCCTCGCTCTGTCCTCACATCTTCATTCACGGGTGGCTCTGTTCCTACGATTGTTTGTGGCCTAACTTGCTTCGTCGGCGGTCTTCCTCGTTTTTTTTTTCTTGGCTCCATCTTCTATTTCTTTTAATTGGTTTTCTTATATATTAGTTATCTTTATTTTCTTTTTTCTTCTTCGTTCGTGGTTCAAATCACTCGCCTACAAAGTTATTTTAAAATTATCAATTTGAAGCCTCGAGCCTTTTAAAGAATGTTAATCTGTTACTTTAAATGCATAATAACTCTTTTAACGAACGTTCGACAGGGTAACAGATCAACACCCAAATTGAACTCGCTCGTTCCTAGCTTTTCCTAATAACCGTTATTATAGTAAATTTCAATCTATTACCCTACCTGTAAAGGCTTCCTAACCAAAGTACATCTAGATAAAAAAACTCTCAAATAAATAACGAGCTAAACTGGATTGTCTCGACTCAAGCTCCCTGAGAACCTAAGTTTATTTAGAGACATCATTTGATTAATACCGTGTAATATTTATTGTCAAAATTTGTAAAATTTAGAATTCGATTATCCTGAAGTTTCTATCACTTATATGCTACTTTATACAAAGTAATATCGCATAAAGATTGAAGCTAAGATAGCTTTGCCTGCTATCTACCCTTAACTATTTTTCATCAATACCTAATGTAATTAGCTAAAACTCATCCAATTTGTTCTATTTGCTCCGTTCTTAAAACATTTTTAAACCTCCTACTGGTTTTTTATCACCCGTCTAAAACCCGCCCCTAATTTACTATATTTCAAACCCTCACCTAGCCCACTTGAACTAAAACTCTTCCAAATTGATCCTGGGGACAGTCACAAGCTTACTACAAATCATCACTTTCTTTCAACTACACTTACAACTCAGCCATTTACAAAAATGATTATGGTTTTGATTCATACTAGGACCTTCGATGCGGCTTCCCCCCGTCCACGCCCCCTTTGACAACCCGTCTACCCTAAAATGTGTGTAACCGAAAGAAAATATTGATCCATAATTTAATCAGGAGTGCTGCGATCATATATTATTTATTCTATTTGATTACGTAACCAACCCCTCCTCCAACGAAATTCTACACGTTAAGGCTGTGCTGGTTTACTTGACCACCTCTTCCACCCTAGTGCTTTGACCGTGAAAATCACCATAGCTCCTATTGTCAAGCGAACCTTGACGTCTTCCAGATAGCGCTTATGACTGCATAATTGGTTTTGTGGCACACTCTCTCCTAAACGCTCCCAAAACACCCTCGAGTTAATGTCCAGCAACTACTAACCTATTTATTCCCGTAAGTAACAGCCCGCCTACGATCCGCTCATGCTGATCTCCGTCAAACGCTACAACGATAACTCGCTTCACTCCGAGTGGCAAATGTTCGTTTCGGAACGATAATTGTTCTCTATGGTCGTACCGAACCTCTGAATGCTGATTTTGATGATTGTAAGCCTAGTGGGTACCTAATATTATATTACTTAATAACTTATTTCCTTATCAGACCAACTGTTACTGCATCAACAACGACACACACCAAAAGTTAGCAAGTTCAAAACCTTTGATCCTCTATCGTTCACAAAAACTATAAATTGGATTATGTTATATGATGAATGCAGATTATATACTCAATTAAATAATCATTCTTCTCAGTTATTCTTTCCTCACATTAATATTGGAATCCTTCAACTAATTGTACCGTTAACTCCATACTACCATTTCGTCTGAATATGGACAATAACATATCTTTGAAATAATTTCCTACCCTATATTTATCACTTTCATTTTCACCCGGATTCAAAACAAGCTAAGTCACCTACAATTTACCAGCTTAAGGTATTATTACCTGAAACCAACGTTTTACATTATGACATACCCCTTGGCAAGGACGCATTATGAGTTTTAGTTAAAGTCAGAAAACCTAAGTAAAATGCTTTCATTGCTTGTGGTTATATACAATGAATAAATACTCCACCACGTCACGAACCCCCGAGGAGGTATGAGAGGCCCTACATGTGGGGAGCGCGAAACATGAACCACAGCCCACACCCGGCACACCCGCGTCTCACCGACGACTACTACGCCCCAACGCGACGGGTGGTGAGCCCTAACGCCACACCTCATACACACCACAGCACGCAGGCCTCCTCATGTTGCATTCCCTCATTACTCAGTAAATTGAGTGAAAAGCAAGAATAAATGCTATGCACCACACAGACTGAAATATTCACTGGCACATGCTTGACCGGGGATCGAACCCTGATCCAAAAGGAGCCAGCGCACCCCGTTGAACCATTGCCACAATGATGCAATGAAACTAATTGGCCTACGATATGATCACACCGTAATAGTCCTTTCATAATAACATAACCATACTTGAACTCAGTAATAAAACATAATAATATTATATTAAACTTCCACACCACATTACACAAAAAAAAATTATGTACAGCACAGTCACCTACAGTTCTAGCTTTTATTTCTTACGATTACCTACATACGAGTCTATAACATAATAAAACCTTATGTACTGAAGCTCACAACCCAAACCAATCTCTTGCCGCAATCAGTTTATGCTATACGATGAAATCACAACACATACAAACAACAGGGACCCTATCATGCAGGCGGCCGTACTCACATTCTTCTCTCAGTTTTTACCACCTATATTTTAGTAACCTCGCCCTTCTTGACAAAGGTAAACAGACCTTATAAATATATTCAAAAGAAATCAATACAAAAAAAAACTTTCTTTATTTTAGGCCTATTTACATAGAACATGAACTTAGCCTATAATGTATAAGCAGGTACGCAATCATAATTAATATTATTCATTGTATCAAGTTACAACATTATTTAATGCTACATGCATTGAACACGGTACAACTTTAGCTTTCGTTTTAGCTTAGCTACCTTAATACGGAACACTGTCAGATTACTCGACCAAATTTAAATGAGCACGACAATAAGTTGAACTAACAACACTTTTGACAAACAATCACATTCAAATAGCGCCTTTTTCACATCAAATGGTACACTCACAAACTGGTCGTATACAAATATCTTGACATCGGCTAAATCAACGCGCGAAAACCAGCCACACCAAGAAAACCTTACAAAAGACACTTAAAAGTAGTATTTAAACCATTAAGTCTCATGACACTTCCTCAAAACTAATGAAATTCGTGGCCGGTTCTACACTCAACCATTCAGTCTACTGGGCAAGTTGAAAACGTGAACTTTCATTCTTCTGTTACCCATAATTTCATACAACATGATTCGTTTTTAAGCTGCTTTTACTTCAGTTAACACTCCAAGCCACTCACTCTGAACACCCGCTCATATTCAAGATCTCTGACCCTAAATAACATACACTTTGTGTCAACTATCCTCACAGCACCCTATGACCTACTGCTATTTTTTCCAGATCTCATACCGCTCGAATATACAACACAATGTGACTTGTTTCGCCTGGAATTGTCCACTATATTTCCACCCTAGAATCCACGAGATAAATACGCCACCTGAACATCTCCAACATTCACTAATAAAGAGCATGCCTATCTCAAGTCTCAACCATACTCAAAGAAAATACTGTTCTGCCTAAGTTAACCCTGATGCCATTGCGGTAGAATTTCCATATTGAGATAACGTCTATCCCTTTGTCTTTGTACATTCAGAATGTCCTAGAACTACTTCCATTCACGAGGATCAGCCATTTCATCCATACATCTTCAGTTTTACTGCTACGACTTTACTGTAACCAACCCTATTTGCTAGAGAACAAAATGGGTCAATCCGATCAGTAATCACCAAGGTATCAACTCGGAATAATTTAAATTTTCATAAAACTGAGTAGCAAAAGTAGGTATTTATTAAATTGAAACTAAAATTTGGACCCCGTTCCATTGTAATAAAACTAGTTTTTGTCCATACATATGTTTAAAGCTATTAACCTTTCAGTACATTTCACTTTATCGTTCATGAATAAAGTTAAATGTGACCAACCCCAAAATTAAGTCTTATATGTAGCCGCAAGACTGCCGCTTTCTTTGATACCTAGTAAAACTCAACATAATACCTATTTAAAGTGCTAATATTGCAACAATGAGGCTTGTAGTAACTCAATAACCCTTATTCAAACAAAAACCACAAACTTCCACTCCATCCAACACTAACACACCTCCCCCATCCCTCTTACACATCTCAATCCAGCCATAGAAGTCCAATATCTTCAAGAGGCAAGTGGAGTCCACTACCTACCAAGTGTGTACCTGCCACGATCCTGACACACCCCTTTCGCTCTTAACCTGACATCAACTCTACCTCAATTAATTACCTAACGCGCCTGAGAAATAAAATAACACTGTTTAAAATAATGAAATCAAATTTGACTGACGCCTTCATTACAATTTAATGAATACCTGTTTTATATACCTACAATTGACTACTGTGTAAAATTTATTTCTTTTCACTTTTCCAAACCCTACCTACACTAATAAGACGTCAAGAACCGTATACGAGGAGCGTGTCGCTTATACGCCCCTGGAGCTAAAAAGACCTCCCACTCTACAACCCCTCAAGAACGCGCCCCTCATCCCTTCACATAAGAGCAAGAACGCGCCCCTTATTCCTTCGCATAAGAGCAAGAACGCGCCCCTTATCCCTTAGCATAAGAGCAAAAACGCGCCCCTCATCCCTATGCATGAGAGCAAGAACGCGCCCCTCTAACCCTACGCATGAGAGCAAGATCGCGACCTTCATCCCTTCGCATAAGAGCAAGAACGCGCTTCTCATCCCTACGCATGAGAGCAAGAACGCAACCCTCATCCCTTCGCATAAGAGCAAGAACGCGCTCGTCATCCCTACGCATGAGAGCAAGAACGCAACCCTCATCCCTTCGCATAAGAGCAAGAACGCGCTCGTCATCCCTACGCATGAGAGCAAACCTATCCCTATGTAACCTAATGAATTTACTAAGAATAAAAAAAAACAGTGTCATTCCCATTTTTACTTTCCTATTACTCAAGCAACAGTTGTAAAAACCAGTCTGGAATGAAAGTCCCTGCTTAAAACTATACCTCCTGAATATAAATCTCAATAAAATGTTACTCCCAACCGCTAAGTTACAACATAGATCCTGGTCACGGCACCAGTTGTAAAAAACTCACCCCTCACTTAACTAACTACCCAACTACCCTACAAGCTTAACTGGTACTGAACATACTAAACACCCAAATAAATAAATAAATAAATAAATAAATAAATAACAACTATTTGCATATGGCATTAAATGTAACCCCGTAAAACTTGCTACCCAGGGAAAAACATTCCAAACTGGTTTTATTTTGGCAGTGTGATCGTCTAGTTTTGGTGACCCTTCGTTGTGAACCGTAAACGTGTGTAACCCTAGTCCTTTTAATAAAAATGGGAATGGCCTAAACTATCACTTCCTATGCACTACACCTGAGGTACTTAAAAATAAGATTACAACGCTATAGTCTAAATCATTGGGACCTAAAATAAATACAGACACTATGTAAAGGTTAATCAGGTTCAATATGTAAGTAGTATGAAGAAATAAGAGACTGAAAACTTACAAGAATAGATGAAGTAAAGGCCGAAACAAAACCCTGCATAAATTTTCAATAATCTTCAAATGTACTTCAACTAGTATTTGTACAAACTCAGATGAAATAATAGAAAACAAAGAAGAGGCATTACAGAAACCTTAATGCAATACTAAAAGTAAATTCAAGATGTAAGATTTTATTGGAAAACCGACCAACTACAAATTGTTTTATTACAAGATTGAGTTATATCAGGGAAACTAAGGCCATACAAAGACCATAAGAAGTTAAATGTTTTTTTTTTTTATGGGGGGGGGGGGAATAAAACCAGCCCACTCCCCGCTGGTTCAAGTGAGACCCGACTCCGGACAATGGTCTCTCCCGAAGAGGATTAAGAGAATGTACAATTAAGTACTGAATTATTGTGAGGTATATAACCATCATATATTTAATTTTAAAGGGGCCAATCCTGTCAGTTCGATTACATCTTTCTAGGAAGAACCGACAAAAGAAACCTAGAAGAGTTTGCTGGATGTTTGTTCTCAGCATAATATAGATAGAGTACAAAATAAAGAAACATGCCACTTTTAAGGCAAATTATAACTTCATTTAAGGGGTAGATCCTGTCCGTTCGATTACTCCGACTAAGAAGAAGGACAAGAAACTTAGCCGGGCTTGTCCAGGGTATGTCTGAGTATCTCAGCAACCCAGGGCATAAATAGGTAGATGAGGAAATAGAAGGTTGAGTTTTCCATTTAAGAAAAGAGTAAATGTAGTATGACAATAAGTTATGACAGCTAGAAATTCAATCTATAATGAAATTTACTTTTCTTATTGTAAACATATGAGGAATCTATTTCAGCCTTCACTTCATTGACTTGGTTGTTTTCTATGAGGTTAAATTACTCTTCATTTTAAATAAGTACAAATAACTATTCAACTGTAAATAAATGTGTTAAGTGATAAATTGTGTGAGTAAACAATAAAACTTTTATATGCTGATCTATCATTTAAACCACACACTGTTTCAGATGAAAATTGATAAACTTTATGAATTGTACATTTATTTGCTGAACTAACAAGTATGTCTTAATTTGTAAGACAACAAAATTAGTCGTATTGATTCCTGGCCAGGTCTTGGATACTATCAGTGGAACAAGATCATACTTTATCTACTAATATTTCTATGAGTATCTGTTAAGCTGCCCTGTATTTCAGGTACCAGCTCAGCTGTTGAATGAATGTATGGGAACTTTTTCTTTCTCTGTTAAAGGTGATAACTATTAATAATTATACCGAGATGAATTCTAACTTCAGAGTCAGAGAATAATTTTCAACAATAAGTATTATTTAAGGTAATTTCTGCCAAATATTTGCTTCATAAAATTAGCGGCATAGACAATGAATCTGACTTTAGATATGAAGAGTATGATTCTCAATGCGTCAGGATGTACCTGCAAAAAGTTACCTTCCCATTTTGAATGTTAAGTAATATAAATAACTACAAAGCATAGCTTAATGCTACATGTTTGACCAAAGTCCATAATGTGGGCTGTACAGGTAAATAACATAACCAAAATTTTAGTCTATTTCAGATTTCAGTGGTACTTGGACCTGTTATCACTGGTGTATAAATTTCAGTAAACTAGAAGTTGCCCCTAATTTTTAAGTCAAACTTCAGTTGTCAATAGAATGTAAGAATAAAGAACAGCATTGATCCAGCTATTATGATTTCCATGCTTCCAGAGTCGGAATAATTTTTGACATTATTTAAGGCTGTTTCTCGGCCATCTTTGTATTTAATTAAACAACAAACTAGGAGATGGATCTAAAATATGCCTGACGAATAGTAGTTTCCACCCCGAGTGGTGTATAGAAATCTACACAAGGGCTGAGGTGTCCCTAGCATAGATAAACCCATCAACCATAAATATACCTCTACTTTTTCAGGTATCCACTACATCAATTTGTAAATTAAAATCATTCCATCTCCAGGTTACAAGAAACCACACCAGATCAATCTAGGTAGTTGTGTAATTAAATTCTTTCTTTCCAAAATATTAAAATCCGATTTGAATTTACTAAGGCTCTATTCTTCTATAAAATAAATTGCCTTTACTTGAATCTTTGAAATAGGTAGGTACATGATTTATATATCATAACCATTTACTTTAATCAAAGCTGGCCATGGGATTTTCCCCAACAACCACTATCTCAAGGAAAGCACTCTAGTTGGTTCTAACTATGAAAATAAAATTATGGTTCAAATACTATTGATTCCAATTGAAAATTCATTAAGTAGGTAAATTCAATAGATTTTACCAGCCTTTCACTGAATGAAAGACAACATCAATTAAAACGTTTCAACTGAAAAACTGTTCTAGTAAATACAGGTTTGAAATAATTTCAATATTTCAGTTCATTAACCTGTAGTCAGGGACTATTATAAAACAAAGTCAAGTTCTCTTATTGTTAGTAAGTCGGATAAACTATAGAAGAATACCACGACACATAAGGAAAGAAGAATATAAAATTACTAGTACCTAAAACTTTTCGGTCACATAAAGAATATAAAGTTAGTGGTAAACCACTGGATAATTCAGGATATTAGGCACAGTATAAAGAGAATTTACTGTATATTCGGTAAGTAAATCACAATACTGAAAATTAAAAACCAAACTAATACAAGAGCCATAAAGAATAAATTTAAATTTTATAATAAAATAACCTGAAGGAATTAAAGGTGTATATTAAGTAATGCATTTTAAATAAATGCGTCGCATGGAAGTTTTTTTTAAATAAAAGTAAAATAAAAATGTCGCACACAAAACTAAAAGAAATAAAACACACGTAAAATCAAAGTAATTTCATAAAGCGAATAGAAAAAAAAATTAAAAATATAAAACACCAGAAGGAAAAGTAAATTTGTAAAATAAAAAGGTCAATTCAAAACACCAAGCACGTAATAAAAAAAATAAAAGACATCAGAATAAGCACACAGAAAAATTTAAAAATATCAGAACCGTCAAATAAAAAAAATAAATAAATAAAACCCCAGAATAAAACACACACAAAATAAAATCGTTGAAAAATATCAGTAGAAGCACACAGGAAAAAAAATAAAATCAGAACCGTCAAATAAATTTAAAAGAAAAAGAAATAAACTTCCAGATTAAAACACGCACAAAAAAAAAAATCGTAGAAAAATATCAGTAAAAGCACACAGGGAAAAAAAATATTAAAAATAAAATCAGAGCCGTCAAATAAATAATAAAAAAAAAATAAAACACCAGAATAAATCACGCACAAAAAAAAATAAAAATCGTAGGAAAAATATCAGTAGAAGCACACAGAAAAAAAAAAAAAAATAAAAAATAAAATCAAAACCGTCAAATAAAATTAAAATAAAAAGAAATAAAACACCAGAATAAATCACACACAAAGAAAATAAAAATCGTAGAAAAAATTTCAGTAGAAGCACTCAGAAAAAAATAAATAAAAAATAAAATCAAACCCGTCAAATAAAATTAAAATAAAAAGATATAAACCTCCAGATTAAAACACGCACAAAAAAAATATAGATAAAAGCACACGAAAATTTTGAAAAAATATCAAGATTCTGAATAAAACGAATAATATTATAAAATAAAAATCGAATAAAATCCCGAGAAAATAAAGGTACTAAAACAACCGCAATAAAACGAAAGCCGCGATAATTAAATTAAAATATTACTAAAAAATTACAAGTCAAAAGAAAAATATTTAAATAAAATAAAATTCGAAAAATAATAAACAAGTCGCGATTCGCGGAGAAAATTAAAATCAAATTAAAACACGACCCGAAAAGAAATAAAACTGCAGAATAAAATATTGAACCGTCAAATAAAATTTAAAATTAAAATAATAAAACACGCACACTAAAAAAATTCAAATAAAAATCAAGGCTGAAAATAAAAAAAATATTAAAACAAAAATAAAGCACAAGAAAATTTGAAAAAAGGAAAAGAAAATTAAAACCGCTAAATAAAATTAAAATAAAGAAAAAAACATCAGAATAAATCCACACAAAAAAAAAGAAAAAAAAAAATATATCAAAGTAAATCTCAACAGCCACACAGGAAAATTTGAAAAATAAAAATTATCAAAATAATTCAAGAAACACGCACAGGAAAAAAAAATAGAAGAGATAAAAGCACACGATAATTTTGAAAAAAAATATTAAAATTCTGAATATTACTAAAAATAATACTAAAAAAAAATTACCAACACAAAAAAAATATTTAAATAAATTAAAATTCTAAAAATATTAAACAAGTCGCGACTCGCGGAGAAAATTAAAATCAAATTAAAACACGACCCGAAAAGAAATAAAACTGCTGAATAAAATATTAAACCGCGGTAAATAAAAACCAAATAATTAAATTAAATTCAATCCTCAATAAATTAAAATAAAAGGAAATAAAACACCGTTTTAATTTTAAAAATCACGCGAAATAAAAAAAAATTGAAACACGCCCAACGATAGAAAATAAATTCAAATTAAATCAAAAGAAAATAAAAGAATCCTGAAAATAAAAAAAAAGGAACACAAAAAAAACGGAACCCGGCACACTGGATATTTTAAAAGTGAACACAAAATAAAACATCACACAATAAAACATGACACACGAACAAGAAAATCACAAAAAAAAAATAAAAAATAAAATAATAAAGCATGCAACTTAGCTTTATTCTGCTACCCGGAACTCAGGAACAAAGCCTCGGCTGAGACAAAAAATCCACGCGAAAATTTAAGTTTTCAGGCCAAACGATTTTGCCTATCACTCGCGAACTCTATTCAGGCCAAGCGGGTTTGCCTATCACTCGCGATCCCTAAGTCTCTGAGCTTCCACCAGCTATCACTAGAGACCATCCTACCAGTCGTTTACCGACATCACTTCACTTAAGAACTTGGCTTCGAATCTAGCCTCCGCAAACGGCACACGCGTTACTTTTAGGGTTAAGCAGCGGTTCTGCAACCCTTTCTTCGCGACTAGGCAGCGGTTGCCTTACTTCCGGAGCCCTTTTCCAGGGAGGGCTTGTTGCTTGAGCTTGCTGACCGACGAAAACTGAATTTTTCAGGCCGTGCTTCTACTTTTATAACCAAATTTTGCTACCCCTTCCCTGCTAAAATCCCCACTTTCTTATTTTTTCTTCAATGGTTATTTCATAAAGATCATTTTCTCAGAAATTTTCATTCATATCTTTTTTTTTCCATGGCTGTTCATTAATGAAAATTATATCAACTACTGTCTTGTCTTTAGTCACAAATCAATGGTACATTCACTAGGTTTGTCTTAATCATTCACTAAAACCATTTCATTGTCCTCTACAGTGCCTACGATTGGTTGTCATTGGTTAATGACCTTTACAGGGCCTATGATTGGTTGTTATTGGTTCATTCATTTGAACTTCTTTATCTATCGTCTAGATCTACGGCTACTTATCAATGATTATTTCATTTGAACTGTCGCTAAGTCATTAATGACAATGGTCAATGAAATTTAGTCAATGGTCT
Source organism: Ypsolopha sequella (assembly GCA_934047225.1). Taxonomy (NCBI): domain Eukaryota; kingdom Metazoa; phylum Arthropoda; class Insecta; order Lepidoptera; family Ypsolophidae; genus Ypsolopha; species Ypsolopha sequella. The sequence continues at coordinate 21,728,644 of OW203996.1, forward strand.
TTTATGCCACCTAGCGGAGTCACGCAGTATCTCATTCATTGACAATGGTCAATGAAATTAGTGAATGGTCTTTTACGCCACCTAGCAGAATCATACAGTACTTCTTAATATTAATCTCGCCTGTCTAGTCTAATTCAGTACCCATATGTTCATGGCTTATTTCACAGATGGCGTTGTCTTACTAACAACTCAACTATTAGGTATAATAACTGATGACGTCACGCATGCATCCCGTTACAGCGTCCAGGGTGAGGTGGTGGCGGGTTCCCGGTGATTACGTCCAGTTCAAGTTGGGTGTCGCCATGCGCCCGGGGACCACGCCGGGTCCCCGGCGATAATGTTCCAGTCTGGTTTTCCTGGTGTTCACGTCGCAATCTACTCTTCAGAATTATGTAGACATGGTATCGGATTTACAACATAACTTTAGTACAGATCGTTGGATTAAATTACTTAAATCTGTGAATAGTACCAATCCAGTCTACTCTTATGTTTTCGACTTTGACGGTGATTTCAACGTTATGAAATTGTCTTCCAAGATGAAGTTCAATGGAATGGCTCATGGGGATGAGCAAGGCTACATCTTCGTTACAAAACTAACTAAGCCATTACTTAAAACTGCTAATAAGGAAAGTCGACACATGATGAATATTGTTACGAAATTGTTCACTAATTTAGTCAAATATGGGTAATGATTATTTATAGTTTTTACTCGTATGTCACGACTAACATAATTACCAACTAAGTAATTTTTCCACTAGGACTTATATTTTTTGGGTGTTTACAAAATCAGTTTTGAAAACTATATCCTATCCCCACTATAGGTTAAACGAGCAATATTTGAAATATATATAGAAAACGGCTCTAAGGATTTCGATAAAATTCATAGTACAGAGGTTTTCGAGGGCGAAAAATTTATTTAGCTAGGTCTCATCTCTGGAAAAAGTCGATTTCTGCGAGTTTTTATGATCAAATCGCCCATCTTGTTTTGCTTAGGACAGTGTAGATCACATCAAGTTATACACATTGGACTTTGTACATATATCTTATATATTTCACTATAGGGGCTAATATAGTACTGCAAGTGTAAAACTTGACGTGGTCTTGACAGTACAAGATTGAAAATTTCGAATCATTTTCCACAGATAATTTTATCAATGTTTTGTTTGATACTTATTTTCATGGATACAAATTCAACGACAAAATTCAATCAATATACAAGCCATGCAAAGGTTATTAAAAGAGAAAAGAAAAGTAAATGTAGGAACGTAAGTTGAAATACAATATTGTAGGACCTTAATAATCCGAACGACCAAAATTCGGATGTACGAAGCGTTCAGATTATAGTATGTTGATATTTTTAAAGGTAATTTTTTTTTTTTGAAAATTGTTTTTTATCAAAAGACGCCACATGACAGATAGAATAAAATGGCGGAAATTCGCGCGCTCAGGAGTTATATAGAGTATTATAGAGTCCTGAGTAAAGCGAGGGGTTCAAGCTGCCCAAGACAAAGACAGAGGAGCATACTCTACTTTTCACACCTTCCGCGAGACAATAAAAAGCTCGACATTTTTTATCAACATTAATAATTCAATAAAATTCACTGACAATCACAGCACCAAACACCGTCTTTTGTTTCACGTTCTTTGTAAACGCTTTTTTTCTTTTTGTTGAATTCTGCTTGTGGTGGCCAGTTCGATTTTCGAACAAACCTCTTTACAATCCCATATGGGCATTTGTTTTCCACGAGTTTCCACACGAATTTGACGTTCCAAATTTACATCACTTTAATCCCTAGGGATTTTCATATAACTTTATATCCCTTGAGATATAATGCGTTACTTTTCGTTGAGGTTGCATGATATGTAATTGGACATTGTCGAGCAGGTGGTGTGAAAAATATATAACGAAGTATTGCGTGCCGTACCTGGCACTGCAAGTTGCTGAAAAACGGCATTTCCGCGGGGTCAGAGTAATATTTTATTTAGCCATGGACTAAAATAATACAATAATTATCAAGAATTTGGAGTTAATTGTAACTTTGATACCGTCCTTATATCAATAAATATATTTTAATATACCTGCTCAAAATATGCTAGATTTTGTGCCTGTTTAGCGTGGTGCGTAAAGTTAGATATTTTAAACTGACTTGACATCGCTTAAGTAAGCAATCCGTAGAGAAGTTTAACATATCGTCATGTTGGTATTTCTGGAAGTAACAGGATAAACTGAAAAACTGTTTATTCTTGCTTGGGATGAGTATTTTCAAACTTTTATATTATTAAATATGTTAAATTGTAAAAGATGTTTTATAAATTCTTTACGATTTTAGACGTTATACCATTTATATTCCATTTAATTTATATTATATTATATTTACTTACTTATAATTAAAAAGAGACGTTCGTTTTGTTTTGTAACATGGCAATAGTGTCAGACTGACAGACAGTCAGACTACTTCAGACTTGGCACAAAAAGCTTTTTTGTGTATGTAATGTCGGCTTGTAATTTTGTCATTGGTTCATATAATTTTTCGCAGATGTAGGCATTAAAAACGCCGTTTGATTCACGTGCGAGTGTCGATATTTCTCGTCGTCGTATAGTCGTGACGTGAAACATCGACGATCTCCCACCAGAATGAAATCTACTAAGCATATTTAAAAATCTTATGATATTTATGTAGAAAGTTTAAAGCGTTTCAAAAACGTCTTTAAACGCAGTTTAGCTCCCGAAGCCACCTAAGTATCTAGGACGTGTCATGTTGTAATGAGAGATAAAGACACAGGAAAAAAACTATTGTCAGAAAACGCAGAGCGCTTGCGATCCAGAGTAATCATCACGCACAGGTTTGCCCGATTTACGAGTAAAAATTATATTTTTGATTGTTACACTGATAACTTTTGATTGCCGAGGCGCACGATAAAAGATCCCTTTCCGGCCGATACAATTATCTACTATTAAATTTATATTTATTCCTAATGTAAACAGAAAACTTAATTATAAATTAAATGAAAAAATGCATACCATGTACAATGGCGTGCTTATCTCAATAAACCGAGGGTGATAGGGATATTTGATGTATAGGTAAATCAGATATTCATATTGTGCACGATAATACTTATACAGAAACAAGATTAAATTAAATGTTCATGCAAATGCCTACGTAATAAAAATGATTATAAAAATATATATTCGGTAAATAATAATATATAACTATAGATATATAAATATATACCTAATATACCTATATATATACATATACTTACAGGATAAGTTTTCGAGATAATGCTCTTTTATTTTCCTTTTGAATACACCAGTGGTTGGTCCAGTTATAGACGTCCAAAAATGTTTTTATGTTAAAATTTATTGAAAAAGGCGTTACTTTGCGGAAGTCCATCATACATTTGTGGATATAATAATAATTTGCAATATTCCGCTAAACACTCTTACCATGCTATTCAAAATGCAGACTCAAGCACCGCCCGCCCTCCCGCATAAATCATGCACAAGCAAAGCAAGCAGTACGAGCACAAAATAAAGCAATCTTAAATAACAAGCGTGTTTCGCCTCTAAACGAGGCATCCTCGGGATGTGTAGTCCGCCCGTCCGCTTGCTGTCAAGTTTTCTTGCTTGTTATTTAACATTGCTTTATTTTGTGCTCGTACTGCTTGCTTTGCTTGTGCATGTTTTATGCGGGAGGGCGGGCGGTGCTTGAGTCTGCATTTTGAATAGCATGGTAAGAGTGTTTAGCGGAATATTGCAAATTATTAATATATCCACAAATTGTTTTTATGTTCTTTAGATTGTGACGTATAATTCAAAAGTATTTTTTTTTTGAAAATTTAATATTTTCGTTTAAAATTTACAGAAATTGCTAGCCAACTACATTACTTCTATGCCAAATTTTATTTCATAGAGTGGTTTATGTGTAAGTAGCAGAGAGTTCCTCGTGAGCGTCCAATGTGCATTATTAGCTAGTGTATCAAGATCAAATACTAACAAAAATGGGGCAGACAGTATGGTGGTTTAATTCGACAGTCTAGGATGAGTACCTCGGTGACGTAATCGATACCAACCGGCGCACTTGTCATGTAAGCAAGAGTTCGCAGGTTATTCAAAATATTTGTTTGCTTAAAATTTGTGTCTAATTAATCTTATCTAGATTATTTCGCTACAAAAAATTCGAAAAGTACAAGAAATCATAACTTCTAAACTATATAATTTTGCTCTACTAAAGCATTTGTATAATGGTTAGCCACAATTTAAAATATAAAAATACACCTATATATTAACCTCTGTAAACGAGCCTGTATAAGAGCTGAAAATGTATGCACTGGAATGGCACACTTCTTATATATAAGATTTTTCAGCTAAGACTGAAAGGAAAATATATACGAAACTCCCAGATTGTAGCAAACCTATAATAAAGGCACGTTTTTTTTTTTTTTTTCAGAAATCCAACGCCTACTGGACAAGAGACGTTTAATATGAGAGAGAGACGTACAGAATATTTGACAGAACAAAACCATCTCCTGCTCAACAATGTTTGTCCCATCATGGAAGATGGCATATCATCCGTAAACAGACACAATTTCTGGTAAACTTGCACATTGTATCATACTGTCCTGGGGTGATGTGATGAGATAGGGTATTTGGAAACATCTAAACCAGGGATGGGGAAAATGCGGCTCGTGGGTCATCTCCGGCCCGCGAAGCGTTGAAATCCAGGACGCGGCCATCAAACAAAAATCAAGTGAAGTTTTCGTATTGTTAGAAACGCAGCTAACTTGAAAGTTGAATTTATATTGCAAATTGCAATTTCTTCCTTTTTTATTAGTTATTTTGTAATATTGCACAATAAATTAGTGTTTCAGAAAATTCATACTAATATTTTTATTTCAGTTAATAATATAGCACAAAGTGCAACAACTTGTCCGCCACATATTTCATCCATCAGCCTAGTTCGTCCACTGCTGGACATAAGGCTTTCCAGGATTTTGCCACTCCAGGCGGTCATCCTGGAAGCTGGGCAGGCCCCTTGCACCAGTGACGCAGCTGCCCGTCACCAGTCTGTTCCATATAAGGCCCGGCTATTAGGGATGGATATACCGCCATCCATCGGTCCCAGGCATGGTGGGCCTCCTGGTTTTTTGCCTGTGAGCTGTCCTCTTACTCTCCCCCGAATTACTTCGAGAGGGTCTCCAAGTAAGATGGTGGTACCTCCACAGTCGAGCCATATATTTCGTTAGTAAATATTGGCACGCGAAGGAAAACGTTTCCCCATCCCTGATCTCAACGTAATTATATTATAATTACCATTATAATACCTCAATTTTTTTTTAATGATGAATTGATGACAGGTAGATAAATTTGGCACTCTGTTTCAGCCTGTTGTTCGTATAAACTATACCCAATCATCTCTTCTTATTCAACTATCAAGCGTTTCTTTAATATTGATCCATATAGAATCTCTAGGGCTTCATTTACATAGATATAAATCAATTAAATGTGTCGCCCTAATAAATAACCGTAGTTATTATTGAAAACGATCATATTTTTTTCTGTATATACTGTATTTATCAAGAAAATTTTAATTTGTGAATCCTAATTATTATTGTTATTATTTAACATCCTCTCCCTTTTACATACCCTCCCTCAAACAAACACATAATGCTATCTCATACATATTAATCACTTCATTCTTGATTCTTTAATGTCACAGAACAACAGTTTTGACATATTAGAAGGTACATTAGAAGGTACGTACACAGGCGATATTTCTAAAAAGACATTTCTTCCAGCAAACCTAAGCGAGAAAAGAACATTTTAATAAAATAAGTAATCATACGTAAATGTACTACAAAGATATATCCTAAATAAAAAAAAATACATTTACTCCATGCAATACGAACACCTGGACAAATAAAATAAAACAAATTGACAAATAAAATAAAATAAACCACAATAGTTAAGTTGCCTAATTACTTTATAAATATTTAAATATAATATTTTATAAAATTTATTGAAAAAGGCGTTACTTTGCAGAAGTCCATATTTTATCTTTGATTGTGATTCCGAAGGAATGAATTACTAAATTTTTGAAATAATATTGTTTAGACTAATTATAACACAGTTAATTTTACGAATATACAAAAAAATAGTCTATACCTATTTCGAAGGAAAAAGAACCTGTTTCTATTAGAACACAATTACAAGACTTTTTTTTATTTTCAGGATCCCATTCCCTTCCACTCAGCCTGAGGTAAAAGTGAACTGGACTGATTGTGGGACAGAACGCAACTACCTGTTGCTCAACACTCGTCCCACCATGGTACATGGTCCTCCAGATGAAAAGAGACTAAATTTTTGGTACAAAGTGTACGATGACTACGAACGATATGTACAAAGTGGTGGTAGATTGGAACCAAAAGAACTATAATCAACGACTTAAATTTATGCTGTTTTTCATAGCAACAAAGTCAAGAAATAGTTTATGATATGACTTTCATGAGATAAAAGAGTTTGAAAAGTATTGTAATTTATTTATATATGTAAAGTATGTTTAAGTTTCGATAAATGAAGTTAAAATAACTATTAAATTAATTAACGATTCAAAAACTGTTTCGAGGAAAATGTCTGCATGCATATCCTTTATTAAATGAAAAAAAAGTGATTTCATTCATTCCACCTTCAGTGACGTCATCATCACACATTTCAATACGAAAAAATATATTTCTTGAACGCATCTTTAAGTCTGTCACGTTTCAACCATTCAACCTAATATGATAATGTCATTTCCTGTAAATGCTGAAATACTCATAAATGATTGAAAACGCCAAAATTTGTACATTTTTTGTCCATTTAGCTTATTTGAAATGAAAATGAAAATGAAATGAAAATGAAAATGGTTGAAAATGAAAATGAAAATGAAAATGGTTTATTCGTTGTAAAAGCTCTTAAAAATTAGAAAGGTGGTGACCGGAGTCTTCTTTTAAGCTGAGAGCAGCCTGTGCCAGAAGACCCCACTCTTCCACGTATATCTATATGTGTACTCTAGTATTAACTATGTAATATAAGAATAAGAGTACTAAAAAAAAAAAACTAACATTATACAATCAAAGAATAATATAAAAAAAAACAAAACATAATATAAATGGAATACAAATTATACAAATGCAAAGTTTAGTGCTGCAGCAAAAACATTTGTGAGAGTAAGGAAGTGAGTAAGTGTGTGTAGGTGAGGGATGGTGTGAGGGTGAGGGAGAGGGTGTGTGTTTGAGTGTTGATATAATCGTTTAATTGATTAGTAGATTTTCTGTTGTGTCGTAATCAATTGAATTCAACCATTTCTTGGTTTCCTTTTTACACACATAATATTGTTTACTAAATAGGTCGAGTTTTTTATTTATGATATTGTACAAAGAAGAAGAACGTCGTAGGTACTGCATATTCGAAAATTTTGTTTTGCCTATGGGGGCGATTGCTACGTGGTACCTTCTTCTCTTGTTAATTACAGATGGGTCGTATGTCATAGATTTATGCTTTTTTAAAATAATTTGTAAAATGTATAACTTTCTAACTGAAAGAAGTCCGCACAGTTCATACAATCTTTTAGTTGAGTACCTCCTCTTTTTGAAATACATAACCTTGATCAGTCCCCGTTGTGCACGTTCAACTCCAAGAAATCTTGTTTTAGCTGCTCCACCCCATATTGGAATGCAGTATCTTAATACTGATTCAACCAAGGATATGTAGATCTCTTTGAGGAGGTCCCTGGATAAGTTTTGAAGACTAGTATTTGTGCTTGGCACTACATGTCGTAGAGTCTTGAAAATCCAAGTTAACTTTCTGATTCTCTGAATCACGTGTTCTAGATGCGGATACCAGGAGAGCCGCTGGTCAACGATAACGCCCAAATATTTGATGTGTGTAACCTTTTCTAGAGTAGGACAGGTGCAATTTGGTCTACTTCCTAGATTCACGCAATTTGGACCGTGTATCTTCAATGTCAAATCTTTGGGAGGCTGGGAATTGTTGTAGATGCTAAAACAGATATAATTTGTCTTACTGGTATTTAGGGTGAGAAGTTTACATCGTAGCCATCTATCAATTAACTGTAGTCCTTGTTCAGCAGAATTCCCAATTGTATCCCAAGAATCTCCCTTAAAGACAACAGCGGTGTCGTCTGCATATGAAATGACTTTAGCGTTTGGAATTTGCATATCACAGAGATCATTGATATATATAAGAAAAAGCGTAGGGCCAAGAACACTTCCCTGAGGTACGCCGTAAGTTACTTCCGTTGGTTTGCTAGAGTGAATATCTAATTTGACTCTCTGCTCTCTTTGAGATAAATAGTCTTTGAACAAATTGAGTGGAGTACCCCTTATTCCAATCTTTTCCAACTTATGAACAAGGATTGGGATAGAGACAGTATCGAAGGCCTTCTTTAGATCTAAGAATACTGAGATACATTTGTTTCGATTGTCGAGCTGCTCTCCCACCAAAGAAGTCAAGGTTTCTATTGCATCTTCTGTCGATTTTCCTTGTCTAAATCCATATTGAGAAGGGGATAAGATATGAAATTTTTCAAGGAAGTTGAGCAGTCTTATATTTATAAGTTTTTCCAATATCTTAGAAATTGCAGGCAAAACCGATATAGGCCTGTAGTTACTTAAGACATCTCTATCCCCACCCTTGTACACTGGTGTGATAACAGATTGCTTTAGTTTACTAGGAAAAATTCCACCTTCAAAACAAAGGTTGGCTAAATGTGTTATGATCGGAATAATTTCATTTTTAGCAATTTTTAAAAATACGACAGGTATGTTATCCCCTCCAGGGGCACTACTGGATTTTAGGTTTGTTAGAATTTTGTTAACTTCTTCATTGTTTGTCGGTAATAATAGAAAAGAGTTTGATTGAGTAGGAAGACTAGCCAGGTAAGTTTCCTGTGCATTTGACGAAATGGGTTTTATTAGTTGAGCAAGGTCTTTACCAATATTTGTAAAGTAGTTGTTAATAAAATCCGCCGATTCATTAGGAGTTTGTTGAATCGTTAGAAGTTCATTATTTATGTTATTTCTTTTATTGGTATATGTAATATTTTTGATATTTTTCCAAAGTAGTTTATTGTTGTTTACGGTTTTAGCTAATAATTCTCTCTCATAATTTCTCTTTAGTTTTTTTATAAGTTTATTACAATAATTTCTATATCTGATGTAAGTTATTTTTATTACTTCATTGTATGGTTCTTCCCGAGCTTTTTTTTGTAATTTATTACGGTTTTTTATGCAGCGTAAAATGCCTGTTGAAATCCATGGTTTCATAATGCGTTCTTTTTTAGGTACAGTACATTCTACTTTATTTTCCTGTAAAGACTCTGTTAAATTCTGAGTTAAAGTATTAATTAGCTCGGTGGGGTTTTCACATAGGAGTAATTCAGAAAGGTTTTTATTAATTAGACTTACTAAGGCTTTTTCGTAATTGATACTGATTCTTTTTTTATTAACAATGTATTTCTCATCTAATTTTGACAAAGAGAGTAAAGTGGTGAAATGGTCTGTGACAGAAGTATGTAGAATCGCTATCCTAGCCGAGGATTTCAATTTATTTATTCTAAGCATAAAATGGTCCAAGCAATTCATGCCTCGAGTGGGTAGAGTATGGCCGGCCAATATTCCGTATTCTGCCAAGGTATTCAGATAGAGAGTTCTATTATTCATTTCGTAATGCGGCTCAGACTCTTTTGTTTTGATGTTTATATTAATATCACCCGTAATTATAATGTTTTTAGACGAACGCAGAGTATTCAAATGTGAACTTAGTGAAGCAATGAAGTTTTCTGCATTTGTATTTGAAGGCGACCGATAAATACACAAGATAGTGTTATTTAGTAAATCAATCTGAAGGCACGATGCATGAGTTAGCTTTATTTCTTTTATTTTATGTTTTATATTGGATTTTACATAGGCAACTACTCCATCGTTTTGATTTAATTGATGTGTGGTAGAGTACGAACAGTAATTAGGAAGTTGTGGTATGTCTTTATTGGAGTCTAATCTGCATTCTGTTAATATTAATAAATCCGCGGTGAAGTTCAAGTTAGAGATATTGAGAACGAAATCATCAAAATTGCAGTAAATACTCCTTATATTTTGGGAGATAACAGTGAAATAATTTTTCTTAACATGCAGGAGTTTAACAAGATCCAAAGTATCACATTCGAATGACTGTGCAATTTCGAGACCATCTATCTCCTTCAAAGTTTGTATTGTATCACTCATGTATAAAGAAGAGTTGTACACAAGTTTTATCTAGAAAGTCGTTGAGTTTTGGTTTTAATTTTTGCTGGCCGTTATTGCAAATTTCTGGGTAATAAAATAACTGGGGAAGTGTCACAAAAGGTAGTTTAAAAAGGGAGATTATTTTGTGTATTTTTAGTAGTTGTAAACGTATATGATAAGAGTAAAGATGTGTGGGATTTATATATAGCATGATATGTTTTGATTGCTGAGTACTATATAGATGCAGATATTTATTATGAATGTGCGGAGTAGAATATGGATTTGTGTTTGAATTTATATACATTTTCTTGAAGTTTTGTATGTGTGAGTGTAAGGTTGTCGAGTGTGTGATAGTATTGTACAGTAAAATATGTAGTTTAATGCAGCAGTAAAAGGATAAGAGAACATTTATGTAATGGTTATTTAACAGTATAGGTAACGACATAATAGACAGTAATAATAATAATGTAAGAGCAAAATGCAATCCTTCACCCAAAGAACATTTAGCCAGTTGATCTAGTCAGTCTTGCACAAGTAGGAGATGATGAACCTGTTCTTCACTCTTGATGAGGATCACTGGCGATTGTTCGGTCTTTCTTACGTAGACTTTGCCGTAGGAAGTCCAGCAGAACTTGTATTGTTTCGATCTTTTAAGTTCCCGTGCCAGGTAATGTAAACGGGAGCCCTTAGCTGTCAGGTGTTCAGATAAGAAAATGGGAACATATTCATTTGTACGAAAGCCGAGATGTTTAGCACATAATTTTTCTTTATTACTAGTGCTGAAATCCTTAGCTCGTTTTAAGAAATCATTTTTTAGTAGAGCTGAATTTGTTTCGACTATTATTGATGTGTTTTTTATATCTGTATTTTTGCTTCGCAATCTATAAATGTCCTTAATTTCAGACTTACTTATCTTGCAGTTTATAGTCTCGGAGAGTCGAATCGCCATATTTATCAGGTCTTGTTTTTCTTCTTTGCCCTCTTTAGGTACATTTTTTATTTCAAAATTAGTTTTACGACTTCCCGTTTCCATATCATTGAGTTTATCCTCTAGGTACATAATATACTGTCTGTCTTCTTTAGTCTGGGTCTCAAGAGACGATATTTGTTTTTTGAACTCTTCATTTTGCGTGGTTAAGAAGGAGATCGCGCTTTCAATGTTGTGGTTGGTTTGCTGTATCTCTCTAAGTGTGGATCTAAGTGTGCATCTAAACATACTACAAATATAAAATAGAAGTACTTAACGATGAATTTTTTTGTTTATACATATAGAAGAATAACCAATTTCGCAATTTCATTGTATTTTCAACTATTTTTGTATAGTGGTTATTACATTTTACACAAAATACGAACTTATTAAATAACGTATTTTTCTTTGTTATTCTCTTGATAGCATTTTTTTCTATAAAATCTTTATATCTAATGAATTATTTTACTCGCAACATCGCAAACAAGAGTTTCCGTAGAAGTAGCGTTAGTGTCACATCTCTGCCATTTTGTTTGTTCTCATGGTCGAAGACAACGTCACGTCAGCGCGCGACAAAAAAGACTTTTTAAGGCGATATGCGGAAAAAATACGGGTGTTTCTTTTCTGTGTATTTCATGAAATACACGGAAAGTTATAATCAGTTTCTGGTATATGCATTTTGACTATATAATCTAGGGTTTTGAAATTGGAAAACATGTTTGGATCAATTTTCCTCGAAAGAAATAATTGTTGAAATGAGGTCTTCAAACACACTTTTTCTCCTCGTTTGTCGAATAGGAACTATATACAGAACTCAAACATATTTTATTAGGTGTGTTTTAACAATATCTAGAGACTTCATATTTAAAATTTTGCTGGCAATTTTTTTTTAAATAAAAATATAAAACCAACTTTTTTCCCTTTTGCCCTGAATCCGCCCCTCCCGCACTTTTCGCTTGGAGTGACAGTGACAAAAATAAAATTCGCATAGCCTCTTAATGATCCTCTTTGTGACACCCGCCAAACCCAGTAGAAGGTAAGAATTCACAACCTTATTCATACACACATAGTTAGTCAAATTTTCATTAAAATTTATCCACAGTGTGTAAATTATTTTAAAGTTATGAGCTTGAGTATTTTTGTTGTACTTTGTCACATTTTTCTTTGTAACGTAACAAAAAGGAAGGCTTAGGGTGCGTTCAGAATAATATGAATGTGACGTCACACGTCACATGGTAAATTACTAAAACAGGTTATTTAGTTGTACCAAATCACACATAATAAAAATTCTAATTTTTTCATTGTTGATTTAGTAGAATATGTAAAATTGTAAAACCATGTTTGACAGGTGCTAAAAAGTGTATGAAACTAGTATGAAACTCAGTATCAATAGGCATTTGGTGTTGCTGATTTCGGTACCGTATTCAAATTTAACACATTTTTTTACAGTTGACAGGTTTTTTGGCAAAACTTTGATTGGTAATCTCCGGAACGGATGATGTAAGAATACACGTGTTTGGACTCTAATAAACGGTATTGCAAATACATTCAGACCAATGACAATTTTTTACATTTTTTTACATCGCTTTTTACAAAGTATGACATTTGCAAAAAGTCGTCAGATTTGTTTGAAACTCAGTTTAACTTTTTGTTTGATTGTTAACACTATTTAAACATTATTTTTCAGCAAAATGCTGAGAGGAAAAGATAATAACGGGAGTGAATAAAAAAAAATAAACCAGATAAATTGAAAGATGTGCATATGGAAAGATAAAATGTTGTTTTATTTTTTGTAGTATGAACGAGTCCTAATAGTTCCTTTTTGGTACGTTTTTGTAACATTTCCTTTTTGTTATGTTTTTGTTACGTACAAATTTTAGCGATTTTACCCAGCTATAGTTCGAGGTAATCCTTTTCACTTCGATTGCGAGGAAATGAAACAGTATTATTTCATCATCACTGGATGACCTATTTAACTTTCAGTAATATTTAATGCAAATTTTAATAATCAAACAACTAAATATGTACTGCTGACTGAGAAAAAACAACAGCTCTTTCCCGCCACTGTTTTTTTTTTCATTCTTCCAACAAGTGGGAAGGCAAAGGGAACCTACCCCATACAGAGATGTCTAAATAACCAAATAAATAATTTGATATGCATGTCTTTTAATTTATTTTATTTTATCTCTCTTTAAAGTCACTGTATATATCCTTCGGCATCATCTAAAGCTCCTGTCCTGTCAGTTCGCTCTAATATGATAAAATCTTAGCACGAAAATGATTGAGTTTTAAAAAGTTTGTCTATGAAGTTATACTGTGTATCTGGCTGTACATATGGTCTATTGCCATAGTCTTAGAAGAAGTAAACACTTTTATGCACTAGAGCATAAAACATAGTTTTGTAGTTTTAGTTCGCTTTATTATTAAGGTTAAAAAGTGAAATGTGATGTACAATATATAAAAAAAATTATCACAATTAATGAGTTTAAAAAGAGACAAATTTGGGAGAACCCCGCCTTTATTTCCTGCTCACTGCCGCGGAAGCGGGTATAATGTAAACACAGTATGATAAAAAGTCATCGAGTTCTGCTGAAAAAAGGGTCAGCAGTCGGGGTCGAAGGTACGGGCCTTGATGTTTTCATCTTTGCCCGGGCTTCATATCCGCGGGCTACAACCCGCGGGCAGAGAATATAAAGTATTACAACGCCGCGGGTCCGAACACGAGAAAAAAAGGTCAGGTGGCGATACCGCAGAGACGCACCAGAACCTTATGAACGACTGTTCTTTTTCTAATTTTTCGTGAAATTGTTAGTTGAAAATATTAATCCTTAATGTCACGAGTAAACGATAGTTTTGATGGTCGTGGATAAAGTATTGTGTACTTAATTAGTCACTTAGTTCGTTTTGTAAACAAGCACTCGTGTCCTAATGTCCCACATTATGGAACAGTTGCACAAAATACTATTTTAAACTTGTATTGGAAAGTTGGTTTTATTTCCTATCCAGGGCAGTTTTTTTTTTCTTTTACAGTTTGTTGCGGTGTTATGGAACCGCAATACAGCGAGGGCCGAGGTGAAATGGGCTGGTTTTTTTATTTTTATATTGTTTTCCCATAGCTTAATTTTTAAAAGTTTTTTTTTTTCAATAATTCTTCAGAGATTATTCTCCATTTTAGGACACAGTTTTTATTATTTTTGTATTTAAATTAACCATTATTTTTTTATGATTTTTAAAAGAATTATTAGAGTGCGATACAAACTATAAAAGATCAATCAGAAACAAACCCAAAGACAAGAATATGAAAAAATTCCCCGGACCAGGATTCGAACCTGCGACCTCTTGTTATCAAGACAGTTTTAATCAAATCAAGTTAGTTTGTATTGCACTCTAATAATATTTAGAGTATTCATAACGATGGATTTCGCAAAATAAACATAATTTTAAAGAATTGTCCGATATGACGTCACTTGAGAATTTTAGACATTATACTGATTGTGATGTGTGATTGCTTATAAAAAAAAAGTGGTCTGTCTATCTACTCATCTGTTATCTATCTGTAAAATTAACAGCCATTTCTCAAGTGACGTCACACGAAGGCAAATGGAATTTGCAGCTTTTTCGTAAAAATATTCATAATCATGAGATTTTTTAGACCACAAGTTCGAAAATACGGCTTATTAAACCTAAATCTCGAAATGATTTTCGAATTAACACACCTTAACATAATTTAATCTGAGCGAATTGTAATTTTGTGTTAGTATTTACAGATACAGATACATATACAGATCTTTATTTGTAACATATCAGTTACATGTCATTTTGTTACAATATAACAAAAAAAGAAATAAAATAAAACTTAACTCAAATAATATTAAAATAAATTGAATTAACTTGAAGTAAAAAGTATTTTTTTTAATAACGTTTGTGTCTGTTTTGATTTTCGTTGTGGGTGCACTGTATTTATGAATAAACTTATTTTTTTCAACTCGTCGAGAGCAATATTTCCTTGATTGCGCGCCAAATGATATGATTAAGGCTCTATCTTTGGTTCCAATCTTCCCCCATTCTGAACGTATCGCTCGTAGTCGTCGTACACTTTGTACCAGAAGTTGAGTCTCTCTTGTAACGGAGGGCCTTGTACCATGGTGGGCTGAGTGTTGAGCAACAGGTAGTTGCGTTCTGTCCCACAGTCGGTCCAGTTTACTGTGACACTGGCCGCCTGTTCGATGGAAGGTGTCGGATTCCTGAAAATGCGAATACGTTTTTAAAATATTATCTTTTGGGGTGCAGCAGCGGTAGCTCAGGGGTAGAACGCTGGCTTCTCAATCTTGAGAACCAGGTTCAATCCCCGGTCGGGCATGCACCAATGAGTTTTTCGGAATTTATGTGCACAGTATTTGTTGTTATAATACTTATCACTTGCTGAACGGTGAAGGAAAACATCGTAAATAAAAAAAAATGCAAGCCCATATTGTCGGTGAAACGCGGGTGTACCGAGTGTGAACTGTGATATTGCATTTCACAGTTCACACTCGGAACACCTCTGATACACCCTCGGGGATTCATGTCGTGACGATATATACAACGTGTAACAAAAAGGTGTAACCATATTTGAAGAGCTTATTCAGTCAATGGCATAGAACAACTTTTACTATAGAACAAATCCTGTATCTCGAAAAAAAAATTTACTGTTTCATACAAAAATGCAATGCTGCTCGGCCGAAATGTATGGAAGGGTAGATATTTTGTTTGTGATTTCAGGTTTGTCCCCATAGTAAAAGTTGTTCTAAACTAATCTAAACCATTGACTAAATAAGCTCTTCAAATATGGTTACACCTTTCTGTTACACCTTGTATATATATATATATATATTTATTATCTTTTGAGGGTTCCGTACCTAAAGGGTACAAAAATATAGTTAAAAAAAACACGCTTTTATATTAAAAGGTACACAACAATATAATTAAATGATTATGACAAAAAGTGTGGGCGCTCTTTGTTACGTTACTTTTAGAATCATGTTCTTTTAAATAATTTCGACAAAGCGCCCCGCGCTTTTTGGCATAATCATTGAACATAATTTACGGAACCCTTTTTTGAAATCGGTTTATTAGTTCCACAGAACATTCTACGTTCCTAGGGAACTACTCGTCTCCAGGGAACAAAGTATAGCATATGTCAAAATAAAGAAGAATTATTTAAAATAAGTTCAGTAGTTATAAATTACTACGTCGCTAGGGAATATAATAGGCTTCAATAGGCTAAAGTTTATTAGGAAAGAAAATCGGATTTACTCTTCAGTAATACAATAGCCTCATTTTTACTTAAGACTGTACCTGAGCCTAGAGCATGACCAACTCCAGGCTATCTAGGATTCGTTTGAAGAAATTCGGACTCTCCTTGTATTGAAAAAAATATATTTGGTTTATTAATCTTTTCTCTAGGGATCTTACGTATAAACAATGTACTAAGATTTATACTTTTGTCAAAAAAAAATGTTTTGCACCCTCTTTTTTTTGGTTTTTAAACGTTCGCTTCAAGAACGTGGTTGAGAGATCAACTTGATTTTTTTTCATAAAGTAGGTAATAGAAATATAAAGGTATATCACCTAAATTCAATATTCTTTTCCCTGCAAAATATTTCAGTATTAGCTAATAACACACCAATTTGTTGTTTCGCTGCGTGATCACTAGTATTACGCGTCCAAGAAAAAGAGGCCAAAGAGCCAACATATAATCGCCTCTATGAAAAGAAAATAAAGTCTTTGCCATTAGACTTATTGTGCTGGACGGGTAATAAAAAAAGTTGCTAGAGTATGCCATCTTCGGGTTGTTATGTGGCGGCACATCTTTCACATTTCAGTCCCATATCTTTAATGTAGATAACCTTCATTACTTTAAGGCGATACCAAAAAAAATGGGGTTTTTTCGAATCTATTTACTCCACTATAACATCATCTACGTATTTCATTTTTGGGTAAATGTTTATTGAGTATTTGATTAAGATTCTCACTGAAGGCAAATGCGTTTGGATGAAATTTTCTCGATAGAATTTAATTCCGAAAAGACCTCTCAATTTTTTTATTTTTTCCTGTAATTCTGAAATCCTAACTAATTTTATTGTGAAATTGCATTCGAAAAGTGGACATATATTTGTAAAGTTTCCTTGAAAATATTTTTGACAAAATAGCTTAGTACATTTTATATTAATAAAAAACCGACTTTTTGCTACTTTTCCACGAATCCGTCCCACTCGCACTCAGGGTTTTTTCGCATATGGAGTAACAGGGACACTAAAACTTCTACGTAGCGCCTTAAGTATAAATAGGGAATGATCTTTTACAATAAAATACATAACTTACAACAGAGATCAACAGTATTTCCGAACTGTGTCGTCACTTCAAGTGCGAACATATCCTTAGACATTCGGAATTCGATTGTATATCTTTGTTTTTGATGATAGGCACCCAATTCAGTTGGCAACTAAAGATACATAATAGGCCCGCTGGACTGTTCCTGGCTGAGGGATACTAGGTTACTGTTACTGTTTGTAGATGGTGGCAAAACATTGAATTGGTCCCTGACATCCCTGATTACGATCCCGAAAATATATTTTCAGTCTGGTTCTGATTTCGTTAACTGACCACGTGAACCGTTAGATTTCGTTTTGTGTTCGTGGCATAAACGTTGCTATAATTCTTACAAAAAGAAATTACGTTTTTAATAACAAAATGAAAAATTTACTCCAAAAACGAACTAAAAAGATTCCGGGCAATACTAAAAAAATACTTTTCCGGTCATTTACTCGTCACCCAGATATTTGTCAAGAAAATGGTGATACGAAACCTGGATGGAACATCATCATTATGAGCTTGAACTGAACTCTAAATGGCCAGGAGTAAGACCACCAAAGGTCGGCTGAAGTGGTACTAAAAGGTGTATTAGATTTCATTTGGTATATCAATAAATAAAGTGCCATTAAATTGACTTACCCATATTTAATAAAGTTAGACAACAGTGTCATAAGTACATCTATCATTTTCTTACTCTCTTCACTTGCAGTTTTCAGCATTCGCTCACTTATCAAAGAAACAAACATGTACCCTATTTCATCGCTATGAGCTGCACCGTCAAGATTTATTTCTAAACTTCGTTTTACCACATTTAGGTCTCCATCAAAATCAAACAAAAAGTAAAAAACTTTACTGGCGCTATTTACATCCTTGTGAATTTTTATCCAGGCATCTGTATCAAATGTAACTTTTAAGTCAGAGATCATATCAATATACCCTTGTATTGTGACTTCTGATATGTTTTCATTATTCAAATAAAACTGTTTTATTGATCTCGCTAAATTTTTGGAATCTTGCGATCCATACGGATATTCTATATTTGATGGTATACATAATTCAAAATCATCATTCAAATATTCTGCGTGAATGAAATTGGTTCGTATAGTATGAACCAAATCGAGGCCTTCTTGAGAATTCATACCTACAAGGATAGGCGTGTTAGGAGCACCATTTAAAATTAATTCCTTTGGATGCTTTGTTATAATAGCATGTTCTGATTTTGGTTCTATAACAGTAACAAATGGTACAAATTTTCTCAATCCTGTTCGTTTATCTGTCTTATCATCTTGCGCGTCAACAATATCAAATACGTCAGCTTTTCTTAGATTCTGTACAAGAACATCTAAATCTTTGGTTTCATAACCAAGTTTAGCTCCAAGCTTGCGGGCATTTTCTGTAGGATATTTATTGAAAAATCTGAAACAGAGAGCTGACCCTCCCGACATTATAGCTCTTTGATACAAGCCCTGTGATTGTTCTGACAAAATAAGATAATGTACCATCACTGACCCCGAGCTACTTCCCTTCAGAGTGATGTTGTTTGGATCTCCACCAAATCTCTCAATATTTGCCTTGGTCCATTTTATAGCAAGTAAGGCATCCTTAAGACCGGCATTCCCAGAGGCTTCTTCAGTTTGAACAGACAGAAATCCGAGTGCTCCCAACCTGAGTAACAAAACAGTAAGTAGAGTATGAATGTTTTCAACATCGTCATAACCATACGCTATAAAGCAAGATAGCAGAAGACACTGCTTATCGGTTTATGTGGCATTTACGAGTATTTAGTTTATTGTTTAATTTGTGGCTGGACCAGCAACAGTTTGTCGCCAGAGCCTTACCCATTCGTCAGCACGAGTAGATAAACTTAAAGTTATAGGTGGTACATGCTTGAAACCCAACACACTTTATAGCAAAATTATTCTATATCTTAACAGTTAAGTGTATACCTGTAGTTAAACGTGACCAATATGACTCCGTATTTCATAAAGATCTGCGGCCCCAAGAAATGTTTGTTTCCCGAAAGGAAAGTGTAAGCAGCAGGATGCACAACGACGACTACAGGCAGCAGTTTTCTATTTTGTTCCGCCGCCGGCACATATATATTCAAATGTAAACAGTCCTCGCTCATTTCAGTTCTCTCAAATGCGTTAAATGGATTCAAAGGTTGTGGACACAGTGGACCATCATCAGTAGCGTCAAAGGTTTCCGTCCATGACTTTCGTGGTACTGGCGGCTGTGAATTTTTAAAATCGTTTGATTAAATTATGAATACGATGATTAAAATAATATTTTTTCTGTACGTATGTTTCATTTGTTCTTGTGGAAAGTTATGAATACGATGATAAAAATAATATTTTTTTCCGTACGTATCTTTCATTTGTTCATGTGGCAGCACCATCCATCCATCCATCAGCCCGTATTCGTCCACTGCTGGACATATTCTTCTCCCTGTCCTCCCCAATATTACGCCAATATTATTGTCCTCCCCAATATTACGCCATTCTTGGCGGTCCTTAATCATCCTCATCCAGCCGCCACCCACAAAGTCCTTCAGATCGTCAGTTCAGCGGGCACGAGGGCGGCCTACGCTGCACTTTTTATGGCACACACCATGAAATCAAAAAACATTAGGTCAACCATAGACGAACAACTAAGCATTAGCATCTAGAGGGTAAATGCAACTACGGCAGATTTTAATTCACCTTAACACCTATGTATATAGCGACGTTCAATTCCAAAATAACAATATATATATATACTGTTAAGAATAAAATGTATATTTTTAGAACGCATCAGTCGAGTGTTCGGCCAACGATGTTGTTTTTTGTGTGTGGTAACACTTCTCCCACTTGGAGCTGTCAAAAGACGAGGGACGTCGACATTTGGTATAGATCGCGGTCGATTTTATAAAATGTGTTATATTAAGGGCTTAATATAGGGGAAATCGATGTGGACATCGTAAAAAACATTATTGGGTCAAGGTCTGACGATATTTTTGCGTGAAGGCCACTTTGAGTGAATTTCCTGTGTGTGTGACATAACCTGTGTCCACGCGGCTTTCGACAAGTGGACTTGTTAATTAATATTTCTTCTGGGTTTGGATGCATCCAGGTGTAGGTGGGTGTGTTTAGATTCATCGTGGAAGGTGAACAACGTGTCACGGCACCGGCACGCCTTGGAGTCTACGTGCGCAGTGGAATTCGTGCGAGGACTAGCTGATGAGGTCATCATCCAATTGTCTGGTAGGACATTTTGTATTATATTTTGTAGAATATAAGATATTTGTAGACTATGAATCTGGGACAGCTTATGGGCCCCTGTTCCAGCTGCTAATATCGCCCTTTAACATAAAATGAGTGGTGTCTGAGCGTGGTTATGGAACCCTCGCACCAGTGACGCTGATGCCCGTCACTAGTCAGAAACATTACCACTCCTTTATCAAACAAGCTCTGGTAGCTAGACCGTGGTTAATCCCAACTTTGGTTTATATACATTTAAACAGCGGAACTGGGCGGCCCCAGTGTCATTGAACTGTTAACATAGCTAGGCTTTACATGGTTGTAATGTACATGTTTTTGATGTAGCAATTACATTGGATATGTTTAGGGCTTTGAGTAGATAATTGATTACCGGAGGGTACCACATTGATGTGGTTCAGTAATATCAGTATAATTTGATAGTTTGGTACATATCAAGTGTTCTTGTATTACAATAACATTATATCATATAACGGTTTATATTATAGATTGGAAATCAACTTGTTAGCTAATATACGGTTATCTTGGCTTGAATTTATGTACTTACAAGTATGTATACAGTTGCATAGTGGAATGTGCATTTGGGTTTGTGTGTATTGTATACACCAGATATAATTTACATTTGATAATTAAATTCTGGAATTAGGTAGGAACCTATTTGTTTGTTTGTATTGCTGGTACAATATATATTGTAATGGGGAATTACATTTGCTAATTAAATTCTATTTATAGGTAGGGTATCTATTGAGCAGTGCTTCTGTATTTGTGCCTTGTCAGGGTGTTTGCTAAATAGTTTTATTTATAAATTTCCCGGTTCATTGCGGCGAGATGTCCAAGTCTCACAAGGCTGCGTTTGCGAAGGAGCTCCGCTGGTTTACGACCGTCCAGGGATTGCTTTCTCGTTCGGATCGCGACAATGCAATCCTGGAGAGAGCCGAGCGGATGCATCAGCGGCTGGCTGACGCAGAGGCGGCTGTGGCAGCACTGCAGGAAAGTGACGGGCCTATGGATAGGTATGTTACTGATTTAGCCCAGATAAAAGGAATTTATGATGATATAACAGAGGCGGCCTCCATGATCAAAAAGCGACAATCGGGCAGCCCGGTTGTTGGCACACCTAGACCAACAGATGGCGCCACTGGTATGGCGCTGGTTATAAAGTCAAATAATATTGCTGATCTAAAGAGGCAAAATTCAGGAGGTCCTGTAGTTGTCACGCCTCAACCGGTAGATGGCGTGTCTGGTAGTTTGACTAGTTTAGAACTGAATAAATTTAATGGGAAAATTCAAGAATGGGTTTCATATAGGAATATGTTATATGAGTCTAGGATAGATTTAACAAAGGGGCAAAAGATGGCATATTTGATGTCAACATTGGAGGGCGAGGCCAGGTTGCTCATCCAGCACCTCAGGGTGGAGGATGATCATTATGATACAGCGTGGGGCTTATTAAATGATAGGTATCAGAACATGCGCTTACTGGCGGATGCGCATGCGTCTCAATTGTTGACGTTACCTAGGGTAACTGACCGGGCCCAACTAAGGTTGCAGTTGCTGACCCCGGTCACTGTGGCGTGTAATGCCCTTAGAACATTAGGTTTACCGGTGGACGAGTGGTCGTTTTTACTCGTTCACATTATTTTAGGTAGGTTGCCTAATGATGTGAGGTCACGTTTTGAGCGGGTGTCCGCAGGAAAAGATGGCAGCACTGTGCCAAAATGTACGGACTTATTAACGTTTCTTGAATATGAAGCTAGGGTAGCAGAAACATCACAGCCGGACTTGGCGCCATCTGGGGCGCAATCATTTTCGTCTGCTGGCTCATCGGAATGTGGGGAGCCCAGACAACCGCAGCAGTCGCGGGGACCCGATATGGCATCTGTGGTTGAGAGGTCATCGACCTGTTTGCAGTGTGGCCATACGGGGCATGACCTGCTGAGATGTCAGCAGTGGCGAAACCTGCACGTCACCGAGCGGCGACGCATAGTGAAGCGTAAGAGCCTATGTTTCGGTTGCTTGGGCAATCACTTCGAACGTGATTGTCCCGAGCCACGACGTTGCAGTGAGTGTGAGGGGCCTCACCATTTATTGTTGTGTGCCAACAGATCTGAAGCGGCTTCACCGGTCCCGCAGCGACGGAGCCCTACGGGCGGGGGTGCTTCAGGGAGAACTCCCCCCCCCCTTGGACAACGGGGGTGCGTCAGGGAGAACTTCCCCCCCCCTCGGTCCAGGGAAGGCTTGCTGTCGGGAAAAACTCCCCTCCGTCGGAACGGAGGACTGCGGCGCGAGGCGCGCCCCCTCACCGGGAGGTGAGTTATGTATTTGCGCGTGGACCCGTAGGGGGCTTGCCTACGGGCTATCACACATATGGCCATGTAGTGAATTGGGCCCCTACGGGCGGGGGCCAATTGGAGTTGGCAAGGGCTAGGCCCCCCCTCCTCGCGCCGGTTTTGGTGCCAGCTGGCATGGAGCACCGTGTTAAGACGGAGTCACGGGGTTACTCACCGCCGTACCGTGAGTACCCGCGGTTAGAGTACCACCCACCGTACTCAGGGAGAGTTGGAGGCTACGCTCCCCCCAGGGTGGGGATGTGCACGCGCCAGCCGTATTATTACCAGTGGACTGGTCCTGCGCTCCTCAGGTGGGGTAGCCTGTAACTAGCTTGTTCAAGCCATGAGTACGGAACCGCGGACGGTTCTGTTGCCTACCGCGATGGCTCGCGTCTAGGGCCCCAGGGGGGATTGAGTTAGGGTAAGGGCCCTCCTCGACTCGGAAAGTCAAGTGGCGCACCGATTGGTTTTGAACCTGGAGGTTTCGTCGGTGCCGCTCCTAGGTATTGGTGGACTGGAGTTGAATCAGCGGCTGCAGCCATGGTTATAGACAATATTGTCGGCTGGCAGCCTTCTTTGGACCTTCCTCCGTCCATAATCTCATGCACGTCAGGTCTGCATCTGGCAGACCCACGTTTTGTCATCCGGCCCCAGTCGATGTTTTCCTGGGCGCGGATTTGTTAGGATGGATCCTATTTGGTTTTTAAAAGACTCTGGGTTCTTCTTCATTGGTGGAGGTATCCACAATTTTGGATATTCGATATTTGATTCGATACTTGGATTATTATGTTCGAACTTAGGAAATGGCTTTCAAATGAACATATACTGTTTGCAGATTTGGAGGATCCCAATATGATGGTGGTATTATGTTGAAATACCAACCAGTCAATGATATTCATATATTTTGTCCCCAGCCGTGAGTGCAGAGGAGCGTTGGAGCGCATTGATACACGGTACGTGTACTTCAGGCGGACCTCATCAAGTTTAGACTTCGAGTTCTGCGCGAGGATCACGCCAGGCTGAAGTGAGCGGTTGCTCGTTTGAATCCTTTCACGGATTATGAAGGACTTCTGCGTTTTGGAGGCTGATTTTGGAAGTCTTCATCCTTTGCTTCTACCCAAGACGGACCTTTGGTAAATTTGTTGGTGTCGGATTGACACATACGTAACGCGCACGGGGGTTTTCAGCAATCGCAACGCTCGGGTTGTGAAAGCATACCTTGTGTATTTGTGTGCTTGGCCACCAAGGCCGTTCACTTGGCAGTGGTATCAGCTTTGACTACGGAGGCCTTCGTCGCCGCGTTGGATCGTTTCGTGTCGCGTAAGGGTTTACCTTCACTTATTCGCTCCGACAATGGCACAAACTACAAAGGTACTGCTAACTATCTAAAAGATATTGATAATTTTTTGTTTTGTAAATAACTATGCTAGTTTAAGTTAAATCTTCGCCCGGAAAGGGGTAACTTGGCGGTACAGTCCCCCAAATTGCCCTCACTGGGGAGGTAATTTTTTTGAAGCTGCCGTCAAGTCGGCGAAGACTCACCTCCGCTGCGTTATTGGGGAAACTGTTCTAATTTTTGAGGAGCTTGCCACTGTGTATTGTAAAGTGGAAGCGGTCCTCAACTCTCGTCCTCTCTGTGGTCAGACAGGACTGAGCATCCTAGGGAAGGAAATTTAATTCTTTTGAAGGATGTGAACTTGCTATCCTTGTTTTGGCGCCGAGGCCGTATATTAAAGTTGTTTTGGCGGAGACGGAACTCCACGCGTCGCAGAGGTGTTGGTCGAAGGTTCGATTTTGTGACGAGCCATGACAACTTTCTCCCGTCTCCCGGTTGTATGAGCTAGTGGTCTGATTACTCAGCCCAGAGCGGGGGACTGTTAAGAATAAAATGTATATTTTTAGAACGCATCAGTCGAGTGTTCGGCCAACGATGTTGTTTTTTGTGTGTGGTAACACTTCTCCCACTTGGAGCTGTCAAAAGATGAGGGACGTCGACATTTGGTATAGATCGCGGTCGATTTTATAAAATGTGTTATATTAAGGGCTTAATATAGGGGAAATCGATGTGGACATCGTAAAAAACATTATTGGGTCAAGGTCTGACGATATTTTGGCGTGAAGGCCACTTTGAGTGAATTTCCTGTGTGTGTGACATAACCTGTGTCCACGCGGCTTTCGACAAGTGGACTTGTTAATTAATATTTCTTCTGGGTTTGGATGCATCCAGGTGTAGGTGGGTGTGTTTAGATTCATCGTGGAAGGTGAACAACGTGTCACGGCACCGGCACGCCTTGGAGTCTACGTGCGCAGTGGAATTCGTGCGAGGACTAGCTGATGAGGTCATCATCCAATTGTCTGGTAGGACATTTTGTATTATATTTTGTAGAATATAAGATATTTGTAGACTATGAATCTGGGACAGCTTATGGGCCCCTGTTCCAGCTGCTAATATCGCCCTTTAACATAAAATGAGTGGTGTCTGAGCGTGGTTATGGAACCCTCGCACCAGTGACGCCGATGCCCGTCACTAGTCAGAAACATTACCACTCCTTTATCAAACATATACTATTTTTTAAAAGTTTGCTGTTGATCTTGTATTTTTAGGGTTCCGTTCCTAAAAGGTACAAAAGGAATCTTTATGGTGAGACTCCGTAGGCTTTGCCCGCGGTGTGGAAACCTGTGCTAAAAACAGTTACCGGATCACTCACAGACTTTAGTGAAAGTGACGTAGATACTATAAGTTCCGCGTGTTTATCGTTGTTTGGTGTCACTCCGGTAATTAATAACGCAAGCCCGGAATTAACTAATTGTGTGGACGCCCTACTGGTCTGACCACCAATACCATCTGCATCGATGTCATCCCGAGCCCTGCGAGCCGCAGCCCGCAGTGTGAGGCGTAACGTCGTCGCGTAAACGTCTTTACTCGGCCAGATGAAGGCAGTCTAAATCTGCTGAAACTGGTCGGCTTTCCCGATCATAACATGTATTGAGGTAAGCCGTTTTTATATAAATCATGAATTATCCTCAAGTCTCATTTAATTCTATAACTCCGTAGTCTGTCCGTCTGTCCGTATGTCACAGCCTCATAACTTTAGCACCGTTAAAGATAAAGACATGAAATTTGGCACAAAAATAGCATTAATTTGCCCACATATCACGGTGTAAAAAATATTTTAAATTTGAAATTGTTCAAAACATTTCCAAAACAAAAGTGAGAAAAATAAAAAATATTATTATAAAAATACAATATGGGTATAAAAAAATTGAGCACAAATGAGAAATAAAAAAGGAAGTAAAATAAATAAAAAAAATACAAAATGGGTATCAAATGAGCGTAGAAAATAACAAAAAAAACACAATTTAGACATTACACCGTAATTGTGTGTACTGCTACATAAATGATAGATTTTATTTCAACTCAATATGATACGTATTTCCGGTGTTATTACAATATGAAAAGTATGAAAACTAATGAAAACATCGCGACGCACTCCAAACTTCAAACCTCGGTTCCGTCAGGTCAGTGAATTCGTGACGTCACGTGTGCCTCAGTGTAGTCTGTTGTACGTAGATAATCGGTCGTTTCAAGTGTTTTCGAGTGATATAATTTATAATGGAGCACAGTTTTGACACGAAGCCATTGAGATAAGTCCTCATCCCAACTTCAACAGGGATCATGGTTGGCAGCTGGCTGCGTCTTGGAAATCGGTTCTCGATGGATCGAGCAACTTTAGGACAGTACCCGATGGCAGTGACAACGTTGTGAGCTCGGTCTGTTTAATAACGGCCCCTAATAACGAACAATTGGAACAATTAAAAGTATCAAGTATTAAAAGTATCCACCATCCCACCTCCTTCGACGACGCAGCCAACGTTCAGCGCACGAGCAACGCGTGCAGCTCGCCGATCGGCGCGGCGCGACGGCTGCCAGTGCCCTTTTGACAACGACCGTGTCCTAAGAGCGACACTCGCCTTGATAATGCCAAAATTGTATCGGTGAAACGGTTGGCATATAGTCAACAACAATCACACGTGAGTGTTCAAGCCCTATGTAATAATAATAAAGAATGTTATATTCTGCTGATCTTCAATTCTCATGGTCAGGTGATGTGCACACAAAAATATTAATCATAAGGTAAACTCAACTTGAAGAACGAATCTTGGTTGCTGACAAGAATCAAAAATTAAAAAAATCCTTGCATTGTCGAGAGCCCTGATTAAATTATTAATAGAACAGGAATAATACAGGAAAAGCTTTGAAAAACATGAAAAAAAATCATGGTAATAGATGATTACGTATAGATTACAGAAAAAAAATATAGCGGCAAACGCGATTTGTTTGTCAGGCGTTAGCATTTTAGCGGCTTGTTTGTGTCGCCTTAATGTTGCTAAAGTTGCTATGACAGTATTATTTTGATACTTTTAATTAACGCTGCCAACCCCTTCCCACCACCCGATCGATTAAAATTTTTTTTTGGGTCACAGGGAGTACAGAGCAACTGTTTGGAAAAAAAATATTAAAGTCGCTGAACCCACATTTTTTTTTATTTTTTTCCCCACCACACTACACCCGCACCCACCGCTCGCGGCCTGCCAGCACGAAGATTATCGGAGAAGGTTGTTCAGGGAAGTAGCTAACGGAGTTTCAATACAGCTGAAGCCACATGACCGATTTGGTCGCTAGCTCTTAGACTATTAGGTTTTACGCGTATTTACCTTAAACCTCAGAGATCCATTAGGCGGCTCAGCGTAGGGAATATTTTGATAGGAGAAATAATGAACACCTTCGTCAAACACCATTTGTCCTTTCACACGGCCACTGGTCGTCTGTATGATAGGATATTTCGGGCACGTATTTGTTACAGAATAAATAAAGAAAATCGGTACTGTGATAGCCGACATCTTTTTATTAATTTTTGATCAAAGTTATAAAAGAAACCGTTAATGAAACACAAATTTTCTGAACGTTTCAACGTGTAATAGTGTAACAGTTATGTACAAGAAGCAACAACTTAAAATTATTAGGGTTCCTTCAGAAATAATTTGTGAATCTGGTGTCCCAAGAACCACGCGCAAACCTCCATACAAACAGTAACACAAAAATATAAGTCAAGTTCAAATTCAAAATTCAATATTTTTTTGTAAAGTAGGTATACGTAATACACTTTTTACGAGTCAAATTTAATCTTATAAAAATATAATTATGTAATAAAATAATAAATGTACATGAACTAAATTTAATTTATGCAGCAATATATATACGATTAAAATGATAGGTAAAATCTATAATAATACAAGGTGAAATCCAATCAACCGCCCGAATCCATACCGGAGATCCGGCCAGGTACCAGGAACAAGGTTCAATGATCACCAACCGAGCCCCCAGCACCAATCCAGGCCACCGACCAAATCCCACCCTATATACTACATACTAATAGGTAACTTATATAAATACAATTAGTCTTGCTAAGAAGAAGGGCAAGAAACTTAGCAAGATCATGTCTTTTTGTAGCATATTTTTTTTAGTTACGTACTAAAACTTATACTATACAAATTACTTACATCTACTTTAGCTACGGAATAAGAAAATACTATACAGCAGGAATTCAGGGTAATGAAAAAAAAAGAAAAACATATATCTTTGACATAATATATATATATAAGTTCTCTATGGGATGTTATTATAATATTTTAGGCTGAGTCCATTGACATTATCTAGATCTATGCCGCATTAAAATTAGATCTCGGAAAATTTGAGTCATGTCTTAAGGTTAAACACTAGTGCCTGATTCTAAGTTTCCTGTCAATAGATGGCGCTGCGGTACTATAATTACTATAATTTGGTTTTTGTATTTAAAAATAGTAAACAAACAAAATATTTCGCTCCGTTGTATGATGCGACAGTTTTAATGTGTTAATTATTTTATAAAGGCAGAATTGTGTCATTTTCTGTTGTATGTTTCTACATCGGGCCCAAACAATCTTAAAATTTGCTGTTTTGTCGTAGCTATGCACGCACACATACACAATGAATTTATATATAAAATAATTGTTAATTTCAAGATGCGGTGTAGAGATTGATTGGTCTAATGGTTACACCTGTGGAATTTCGATCTGCTCGGGCAAGGATCGATCCCACATCACTGCAAACGTTTTCTTTTTCTATTTTTGTGAAATATTTCAAAATTACCTACTTATTTTTTTATTTGATCCATCAAAATGATTATTTTCCATCAAATTCAAGAAAATTATTCGATTATGTGACTTTCTGAAGAATCATGTAAGGTGTACTTACAATTACATCCTTTCAAGCAAACTACTTTTAGATTGGAAAAAACATTGAATTATGGGAGAAACCCGCGAATTGAGAGAGATGATGTACCAAACTTTTTTTTTTTATTCATAATATTTACAGGTAATAAACAAATTATTTTACATAAATAATGCTGTTGATATATGCCAGGGGTCACCAAATGGCGGACCGCGGTCCGCATACGGACCGCCGACCCATTGTATGCGGACCGAAAAAATATATCCCCCGCAGTATTTTTGTTGACGTTAATTCGAAAAATTCCGGGCGATATGTAACGAGCTTACAAGCAAGAAAGAGATTGCGCATCGCATAAGGCTTATGCGATGCGCTCCGCAATCTCTTTCTCTTTCTTTCTTTATGCCGCCGTAAGCGTTGATCGACGCGCGGTGGTCAAGCGCGGCGGCGGCGCGCGCGGGCGACAAGAAGGCGGGGCGGGGATGTCACGTGATCGTGCTGCCCGGCCGGCTGCGCGCGGGGTTAGTGTTTTGTTTTAATTTCGAGAGAAGGACGCCACGACGACGACGCGCGTTTGCTTGTTTAGTTTACGTTTAAGTACATAATTGTTTACATTAGCGAGTTTTATAACTATGGAACCGAAAAAAAGGAAAGTCGAAGATGAAAATAGACAGTTTTTGCCCGAATGGACCGATTTATATTGTTTTACGCTGCCAAGTCGTGCTGGAGCAAAACCAATGTGCTTGATCTGTAACCAAACAGTGGCGTTGATCAAAAGCTCGAACATAAAACGACATTATGATACCAAATTTGTGTGTGGTAATAAATATCCAGAACTACAAAAATTAGCTTTGAAACTCCTCACTTTGTTTGGGTCAACATATATATGTGAAGCAGCATTTTCGAAGATGAACTTTGTTAAGAATAGATTTCGATCTCGACTTACTGATGAACATCTTCAGGATTTAATGTCAATAGCTTGCACCAATTCCACTCCAAACTTCAGACAGATAATTAACAATAAAAAATGTCACTTTTCTCATTGATATGTAACTTTTGTAATTTCCGTAATTACTTTTGTTCAATAAATATTTTTTTATAAAATGTGTGGACCGTAAGGTCATTTCATTTCTAAAAATGGACCCCGACCGAAACTAATTGGTGACCCCTGATATATGCAATGATATAAGCATAATAAGAGTATAATCACATTTTTATCCATTATAAAATCATACAAAAATAAAAAAGCTCTAATGAAGCTCTAATAAATTTTACGAACGAATGCTGCAATTTTTTAAAAAATACTAAATAAACTAGCGCCATCTGTTAGAACCTATCATAACTTCGTCGTAACTGGGACGACTCCATCTCGCTAAATAAGGTGACTGATTGATATTTGAGTAGCCAAATTCATACTGGAGACTCGGGGTTGTTCTTGAACAACATAAACATAACATAATGCACTCTAATTTTCATAATACAATGCGTAAAAGTACATAGACCGGATTGTAAGTAATCAGTATTACGGATCAATAACATATGCGAAATTTAAAAAAAAAGTTCGTGGCGGTATCTAGGGGCAGAAAGAACGCTGTCCTCTCAGTCTTGCTTGAGACACAGAATACAATACTACGTACTTGAGATCAATATTCCGTCCAAGACAATTAGACAAATGGGCCAACTAATAATCGCCTCTGTCAAAAGGTAATAAAGTCTTCGCCATTCGTCTAATTAGTTTAGACGTTAGTAGATTCAATCCCCGGTCGGGCGACATATATGTGCATAGTATTTGTTCTTACTTACCACTTGCTGAACGGTGAAGGAAAACACTGTGAGGTAAACGGGCATGCCCTAAAACATGTGTTTTTGTCCCCGAAATACGGCAATATCTTTAAACTGCCCAAGCTAATGAGACGAATAGACTTTATTGCCTTGTTACAGAGGTGATTATTGGTTGGCCCGTTCATCTAATTGTTTTGGAATCTATGTGTCTATCTATATAGGTACTTAAAAGTATAAAATAATGTTCGATGAAATGCGGGTATACCGACTAATACCGAGTGTGTTCTGTGATTTGCAATTCATAGTTTACACTCGGGAACACCTCTGACACCCCCTCGGGGATTCATGTCGTGACGATATGTTGTTGTTGTATAAATCGCTGAAGTTACCGGGTCTTCATTATGAATTTGCCTGTATAATAAGGTGAATAGGTGACTTTGTTTTATATTGACCAAATGCATACTGGAGACTTTATAAGTGATCAGATCAGTAACAAGGTTCGATTACTTACCCTACCTTCTGTGAAATACAGAAAATACAATTTAGGCTTTCTATACTGAGTCGGGGACTCGGGACTCGGGGTAGACCATGAATTTGTATAGGAAAACAAAAAATATTTTTCGTATTTCGTAAAACGAGTCATTGAACCTTGATCTTGACGACTTATCGTGTCTCCAACTCCAACAGCGATATGAATAAAAAAAATATTTATGATAGGTACTTTACATCACTGGTCTCCAATATGAATTTGGTCATATAAATCATAGTTACTTTATATATATTTATAATATAAAATAATATATAAATTAATACTAGAGGCTTGGTAAGTAATCAGTATGACGAATTTCGAAAAATAAAATGTTAGTAGGGATTCGGTCTGTGTAGGGTCCGTGCTGAAAGATAGTAACTAACTACCTACCTACTTACTTACCTAGCCAAAATGTGGTACCTAAAACCTTTGCAATCGGAAACAAAAACGAACAAACGTAGGTAGCGAAAGCGTACGAAGTTAGTGTTGCCATACTCATACTCATTTATTGGTAAAAAACAAACTTATTAATCTGACTGACCTAAAAATTCTGTACCATAGAAACAATATTTATACGAGTAAATAACTATGAAATCTATCAAGATTAGCGATTATTTTTAACAAAAAAACTGAAAATAATGTTGAAAATTCTACATTTAGGTACAAAAAGGATAATTAAAGTCCCTCTATGAAGCGTCCGAATCTCTTCCAAAACTTTTAGCGCTAAATAAAAAAACCTCCGTACAAACTCGTTTCTCCGTAAATAACTGGTCCAATCTGTTTTCTGTAAATGTTCCTAAATCCCTACAAGTACAGATAAATCTATGTTTATGGCAACACAGAGTCGTCGCCGGCCGCGCGTGCCGTCCCTTTGATATTTGCCGACATTGCTCAATAATGGCGGCGGCTTGAATGAAAGACGATTGTCCCTGCTGCATGTAACCAGGCTCGCCGCTACCTATTTGAACACCCGTGTGGATACCGATTTGCCGCCCTGTTTATCTGCGAATACCCTTCTCCCTGTTACGATATACCTAGGATATAAATGCGAAATAAAGCGTGATAAGTAAGTATTTATCCTGATGAGAGAATACCTAGTGAACGTTATTTTCAGCTAGGAACGAAAAGCGTTCGTTTAGGACGCAAGAAGCCGGAAGTTCTAATCTCCGAGGACAACGTCACTTTTTGTGTTTTTTTTATTTTATTTTATTTATTCATAAAATAACGCCAAAGCCGAAAACGGGGAAGAGTTGAATAAACGTGGGCGGAGCTACGGGTAAAAGGCTAGTGATAAAATAAAATATAAATCACAATAATAGATTATTTTGCAAAGATTGCAGGAAAAATGTAGCGGTAAAGAAATTCACAAAAAACATTTTTTCTTTTATTACCTATATTTTTTTCATTATTTAAAAACTTAGCCGCGGTTTTTTTTCTTTTGTAAATATAATTGGTAGGTATGTACTTACTTGCAATCAAATCTTTTTTTTGTCTTCATAATCAGTTACTGGCAAAACTTTAACTACCTACCTACTATTTTCAATACGGAACCCTAGGTACACGAGTCTGACCTGCACATGACCGTTTTTTTAAGGTTCATTATTTCATCACGAAAAACTGAACCCTTATATGTAAAATCACTTTGTTGTTCATCTGTCGGTTTTTAATTAGGCACGAACAGCGCCTGGGCACGAAGGAATTTATTTTGGCACAAGTGAAGGAATAAATCCAATAAATATTTTTTATTTATATTTACAATTCTGGAATCAATAATAATAGACAAAACAAAAACAAAATAAATACATGTGACAGGAATCGAACTCTGAACCTTATGATTTGTAGTCAGACAGTATATCACTTATGCTATTGAAGTATTTTTTATTGGTGTGAAATTTAAGTACAATTTAGTACGCAATCTAATCATGCGAAACCGCCATGTAGTTAAACCGCACACACGTAAAGCATATTCACACACATCTAACAGTTTTATAGTATGACATCCACAACTACACACGTAAAATGATGGACATTTAACTGAACTTTAAAAGCTAAAATAACCCAATTATTGTTGTAAAATATAACTTTTATTTAAATTCGCGACATTCTTGTATTAAAATGTAATAAAATACAGTGATAAATACAAGCTAAAATTTGTACTTCAGCTGATCTTGGTTAATTGATTTTGTATGGAAATTGGCACTACCGTTTAACCTTAATAACAAATCCCTATAAGACGTAAATTTAACGGCTTTTTACCAAAAGTGCTTGTGTTTTTATTGTTTTAGACACAGAACATATGGTTTTAGATAAAAACAAAAAATAATACTAGATGCGCATAGAAAATATTGTCTAGATTAATTTTAACCAATAACATGTTCGAAAACCTTTATAGTGTTGCCAAAATCATGTTACTATTGACACAAGTTTTCTAATTTGCGCCTGCGACGAAATCGGCACGATTGTATTGTCTTCGCAAGTTTCATGGAGCGTGCATATATATTATAGCGAAATGAACCAACATGACATTTGGCCACGCCCACAACTAATTTCTGCTCTGGCTACGCTGGAGAAGATATAGTGAGATAAATGGAATTTAAATTCATATCTTAAGGGAGATCTTACGATTACGATTTTTACAAATTAATTTAAAAATGTAAAAATTTAATTTTATGTCTGAAAAATACTTTTTTTACGGTTCAATACACGATACGATATTCTTTGAAAAAAAAAATACGAAACCTTGTCGATGTTTCAAGATTTTTTCGTTTTGTATAAAATGTACGTTACCAAATTATATGGAAAAACAAGTAATTAAAGAAATACTACTAGGTTTTAAGTAATTTGAGGATACTTTCTTGAAAATTGCACATTGAGGTGGGCTATCCCGCTCAGCTGCCATATAAATATTTTAAGCACAGTATAAGTAATGTGACGTCCTGATGGCTTCGATCTCATTGAAACCATGCACACTTCTTTATAAATGTTTCCCTTCCCCCTACACCGCACTCCGACCCATCTCTCATCAAGAGGTGCAAGATGGCGAGGTGTTCAAAAAGCGCCGAAATTGTAAAATGGTTTCAGTTAAAAACTGTTTTCCATGAAACAGTAACTGTTTATTTAATAGAAAAGTATATAAATTTAGTCTTCTTTACATGAACGACGTCTGTATTTATCTCTTTTTTTAATATCAGTATAGATACAAATTATACAACTTGCTAAACTTTGCGTAAAAACGAGGCAATATTCACGATATCCTGACAGCTATTATGATGGTGTTTCATTAAATTTTGCTTTTCGGGCTGTATGAGACGTAGTTAGATATCGCTAGATAATACTTATGAAATATATATTATAGTCGTCAAAAACAAATCAAAATATAAAGGTCGCATATGGTTGAAAAAGGCTTCTCAAGAGCAATCCAGTGATACCCATGAAATACCATATGACAGACTCAGTTTGACAGTCTTCGGCCGAGCCGCGTTTCCGAACGAAGTAATTTTTTGATAACTAAATTGATGCCCTTAGTATAGTATTTTTGGCGAGGCCAATGGCCGAGCTGCGTTTTCAAAAGAAATTATTTCTTGATCTCTTATTTGATTCCGAGGTAAAATGTCTTTAGCGAGGCCGAAGACCAAGCTGCGATACTGAACGAAGTAATTTTTTACGTATGTTACGAAATTATTTCTTGTTCTCTGAATTAATCCTCTTCTAAACTATCTTTGGCGAGGCCGAAGGCCAAGCTGCATTTCCGAACGAAATTATATCTTGATCCCTTATTTGATTCCCAGGTAAAGTGTCTTTGGTGAAGTCGAAGGCCGAGCCGCTTTTTTGATCGAAACAACATCTGGCAACTAATATTGATCTATTACCTCGAGTTTAATAATATACAAAACTATGAACTAACACCGAAAATAAAATGTAGCTGTAATATTTCAAATGAAACTACAACGATGGTCTGAACAAAAAACACTAACCGACAGACAAACTAAACCACCCTCTCATCACTTCCATCACCCTCTTCCACACAGATAACTCGCTGTCCCTTTTAGGCAACACGTATGCCAGAATTGGGATGGCATGAGAAGAGTTGATGGTGGTGATTGTTGGCACTTGAAGGGTGCTTGTACTTGTCCACAAACTTTTATTATTTGATGTAAGAATTTGTGGACGAGTACAAGTACCTTTTAAATCATAATAAGTATAGGTTGATTAAGAAAAATATTGTCTTTTTTATTTTTTATTTTTTATTACTATGGTATATTCGTAATTTTTTAATACTTGACTGATGACGGCCCACTAAGGGCCGAAATATATTTCAAGTTATAATTTTCTTTTATTTATTGTATATATTTAAAGTTATATTGTGTAATTATAAATAAAAAGCTAATTAGGGCATACTATATATATTTATTAAAGTAATATTTCAAATGAACTTCTATTCATTTTCCCACTTGACCAAATTTTTCGTGCATAAAAATACGAAGCAGCTGTTCTCAAATTCAAAATTTGTTATGCAAAATATGCATGAACAACACTTGTACACTTAATGATCTTGTTCAATTTCTTGTAAAATGACTGAAATATAGGTAGGTTCAAGCGCGCAAAAAAAAAAGTTAAAATTTTATTTTTGACTTAGTGTTGCTGGAGGCCAGCGCAGAGTCTGCAGTACAAATACAATCTATACTAATAAAGTAGTACAATAGTCGTGCCCGTACATTGAATCCATCATCCATCCATCAGCCTAGTTCGTCCACTGCTGGACATAAGCCTTTCCAGGACTTTGCCATTCCCGGCGGTCATCCTGGAAGAATTGACCATACTCACACACGCTGGGCAGGTGGGTTGGTGAGTGCGGTACCGAAACCCTCGCCGCTGCCAGTCACCAGTCTGTTCCATATAAGGCCCGGCTATTAGGGATGGATATACCGCCATCCATCGGTCCCAGGCATGGTGGGTGTCCTGGTTTTTTGCCTGTGAGCTGTCCTCTTACTCTCCCCCGAATTACTGCGAGGGGGTCTCCAAGTAAGATGGTGGTACCTCCATAGTCGAGCCCGGCATCAGCTCTACCACCTAAAATAGGGCAATATCCTTAATTTAAAAATTGTAATGATAGAAGCTTTTTTTATTTTTGAAAAATGTATATACTTGAAGATTTTTTTGTGATTTTTAATGGAATAAAGTGTTTTATATTTGTATTTGTAAAATTATCCAATTTAGCAACACAAGGTAAATAATCTTGTAACTTGTCTTTAATCACCTTATGTGTCAAAAATTATATATTGACATTAATAATGGATATGTCAAATAATAAAAATCTAACTACAAATTTTCAACTGTAGTGAAGGAGACCATTATATCAGCAAATAGTTTATTCAGTGAATCTGATAAATATAAACTAAAGGTCCACAAATATCTAAGCTACACGATTATGTTAAGCTACATAAAGGATACCCAATACGCTCAGTGGTAGGTTATATTGGAGCACCGTCATACCACCTCGCAACAAGAGCTATCAAGGATTTTAAAACTTTGACAAAATTTGTACCGAAGCATAGTGTCAAAAATAGTTTCAACCTAGTTGATACGATCAAAGGCGTTTTAGTCCCAGAAAACGCAATCCTAGTGTCTTTTGATGTAAAAAAAATATTCCTTAGTATCCTGATTGAAAATTGTAAGCGTGCTATAAATGAAGTTCTTGTTGAGTCGGTGGTAGAACCACAACAATTGATAGACCTTGAACACGTGGTTGCAGTTTGTTTAGATCAAATATATTTTGCCTATAACGATAAAATGTATAAACAAACAAAAGGTTTAGCAATTGGTAGCCTTCTATCCCCTTTATGAGCTGACATTTATGTGAATAACTTTGAAAAACTGTTATTTAACTCTAAAGATTACAAAAATTACATACAATATTGGTACAGGTATGTTGATGACATTTTGTGTTTGTGGACTGTAGATGACCTCTATATTTTTTTGATATTTATTAAATATAATATACAATTTACGATATTAATAGTCTACATAAAATAATCAACTTTTTAGATTTAACAATTGACATTCAATCTGCAACACATTTGCTGACAATATTATCCATGCCACATCAAAACATCATAACTCACACAAAATGGCAGCATTCCACTGGATGGTTCATAAGCTGTTATCGATCCCGCTGAGTCAGCGTAACTTCTATGCAGAATTAAATTGCACAGAACAATAGATATGAACCTGAAATTTTGAAATCGATTCTGTCAAAGAAAAAACGAAGGATGGCTTTATCATTGCTGTATCATGGTAATAAAGTACAAGACAGACTGCTACAGATTCAAAGTGGAAGAAGTTACCCTTTCTTAGGAAAATATCCTATAGATGCTCAAGGCTACGCAAAGGTTGTAAACCAGCTTTTTTACGACCAATTCTCTTGAAAAGATCATATGCAATAATAAACATCCTACTCCAACTATACAAAAGAGTGGCATATACGAATTGTGATGCAAAGACTGCGAAAAATAATATATTGTTCAGACTGGTAGGTCATTTAATACAAGGATTAAAGAATATGTGAATTGTTGGCGCCGAAAAAACTATAAAATTATGAATTTTTTTATAGAAAACATCATACCCAACATTTTCAGAACCCTTATGTAGGCTAATAACGCCAAAACTGGCATTTTTATTTTATTTAGTTGTTATTACAAAAATCACAGCCTTAAACATTTATAATCATAGCTAATAACATCAAAACTTATACCAATTACGGTTTTACATTTTCTACAATAATACATTTAAAAGGAACCTCAAAGACCAAGAAGAAAAAATCCATACATTTATATACAGCAAAATAGTAATATTGAAAGGTTAGCGGTGTAGGATGTCAGAGTAAGTGTAAGGGTGTGTGTGTGTATGGTAGGGAAGGAACCTCAGAACAATACCTTATTCTAAGGTAGGAACCGTAGGAACAGACGTTACTAAACTGGGTGTGCGTTACTATTAAATTAATAATGTTTTTAAGCCTTTTGTTGGCCTTTTATTGTTTAAGATATATTATAATATATAAATAAAAAAGTATTTGTTAGTTTCGAAATATATTTCGGCCAACTTGTGGCCGTCGTCAGTCGAATAGTTAGTCTTGTATAGTTAGTGTGGTTAGTGTTGTCTGTTCAGTCCTGGAGCCGTATTTTTGAATCGTTCTTTTTCAATTCACGTGCGAAAATATATACTTGTCTCATCTTGCAAATGACAAGTTCTGATGTGCTGCGTGAGATGGGTATATACTTTCGCACGTAAATTGACAACGAACGATTCAAAAATACGGCTCCTGGTCCGTAGCTACGGACAGAAAACAGACAACACTAACCAACAGACAGACATACTCCTCCATAACATACATAACGCACATATGTCATCTCTTACAACCCCTCACACACCCTATCACTCCCTCCACACAAACACTCTTTCACACTTACTCTCGCAACTTCTCTTCCTGATATTCTTCCACTTTCTTCACATCCATCAATCTAGTCATATAATATCTTCTACTTTGCTCCTATTTCATAATTTAATAGTTTATTTATAACGTTCAGCAAGTGGTAGTGATAATGCAATACTATGCACATGAATTCCGAAAATCTCATTGGTGCATGCAAGACCGAAGATGGAACCTGGGTCTCAAGATTGAGAGACCAGCGTTTTACCGCCTGAGTCACCGCCACCGCTTGTTTTTGAAATGTCATAATTTTTTTTTCGAATATTATTACAAATGGCAGCTATCGAACTTCAATATAGCCACTAGGGTTGCCAGACGTTCCATATTTCCCGGGACGTCCTGTATTTCAGGCATAATTTTAAACGTCCCGCCGGGACAGACTCTGTCCCGTATTTCAACATTATTCTATTAATATTGGGCACCGCGCCGCGCATGACTGAATTATTTCAATATTTTTCAAATTGAAAAAATCCTGTAAATTGCAACGTTGTTTGATGACCAAAGCATAGGTGCAATTGAGAATTGGAAGGAAATAATGGAAGGGTTTTCCAAGAATGAAATCTCTAATATTTTTTTAATTAAATCGTTTATTTTCAGTATCCCTAGTTCTAATTTTTGAGAATTTTTTCACAGATGGCATTGAAATGGACTGACGTGCGCAACAAATGTACCCCAGATTTGATAAAATATGAGAAATTAAACAAAGATATTATTAAAACTTAACGATCTTTTTTAAAATATAACTAGCAATAAAAGCACATAAGAAGGAAAAATACATGTTTTTCATTTGTCCCGGGGAAAAATTTCAAATCCCGTTTTTTTTTGCCAAATTTAGCATTTGTCACTTACAGGATCAAAAAATATCTGGCAACCCTAATAGCCACTAATATTAGTAAACCGCAATTTTGTAAGTATAGCGGATTTACTTTTTGAGTCACAAACTCTTTGACGGTGAATTCAGGTGATCTTATTGGTCATTCAATTTGCGGTCAGTTTTGTGACGTCCGTGTGAAGTGGGTTTTCCAATGAGTCAATTTTATACTCATTAAATTAAAAACCAACATTGTCATTTTCAATTGAGTCCGCTGATATTTGATTTTAGATTTCTTTTACCGTAAACATATACAAGGTGAATTTTTGAACATCGTCCAAATTCTACATAAAAAAAAAGTTAAACACAAATGTGAAATATAAAAAAGGAAAATATTAAAAAAAAAAATTTTTTTAAGCGATGTGTTTATCAAATTAATTTATAGGTATTAAAGAGCGGATAACAAAAAATATAAAAATATGCGTACAGATTAGCTATATTTACTTGCATCTATTGTCCCCCTTATCTCCAAAAATGGTGGGCAGAATAATATGAAAAAAATCATGGCAATACGTAAAGATTATAGGAAAAATATAGCGGTTGAGAAATTCACGAAAACAAAATGACAAAATTTCCAAAACTGTCAAATTACGGAGAGTACGCGAGTCTGACTCGCACTTGACCTGTTTTTTTACCCTGAAACCTAAAAACTTTGTACGTGGGTCGATTGCCCCGTGGAAGAACCCATAACATGAGTTTTCCTGTTTTAGTCACATACTCCTCTATCTATACAAATACATATACAAATATCTACACAAATACAATAAAAAAAAACACGCTCACATACTGTCAGAAATGGGGGCAGGGGGGGGGGGGTTCAAAATACACGACACCACTATCCAAGCTAATGATATCCCACTTTCTTGCTTTGTATGTAAAATATTTTCTCAAAGGTATATTGTAATGTTATCATTTCATACCGTAAAGACAAGCCGGTAACTTCATCCTGGAGAGCTATTTCAAGTCTCCAGTAAGTGTCTCAATAAGTGTCCAGTAAATTCGTATGAAAATCCATTACATACGATATGTTTATTTTTTAAAACTATCCGTGTCTATGTTTTTAGGAGACTAAAGAGTTTGGTGATTATAAGGTTTTAAGCGGCCAGTTTAAAAACTAAAATAAAATAAATTGCAATTTCGTGTTCAGAATGTAGAGATGTTTGCTTAATTTTATAATTGCAATAATAATATGTAACAAAAATATAATAATTTTGTTGATTTTATATTTTCAAAACCATTAAGGATAGTCGTCATGACGCGACCAACTCAGTTATGGGCGTTGCTAAATGTCATGCTGTTTCATTTCGCTATAAGGTGCACGCTCCATGAAACTTTGTGGTTTTCGTCGCCGACGCAAAATTGAAAACTTGTAGAAACTACTTTTGGCAAGTTTGTGGATTTTTTCAAACTTTATTAATTAATTTTTTATTAATTTATTATTATTAATTTTTTGATCTTATCTAAAACAATAAAAGCATATTCGGCTACACATTTACCGAAATTTTACGGGTTTGTTGTTAAGATGTTACTCAAATTTCACGATTTTTAGCTCAACATTGATCTAGATAATATTAAATGGACTCAGCCTAAAATATTACAATGTGGCTTAGACCATATAACAATGTGGTGACTGAGTGTATGGAGGTTATTATATGCTATCCTGCTGTCAGTGTCAGGCGGGTGTCGTCCGACAATCAAACTGAACGTAGCCTACACTACTTTGAGAAAAAAAAACATGGCGCTTATTTGTTGTAAAAAAAT
This sequence comes from Ypsolopha sequella, assembly GCA_934047225.1. Taxonomy (NCBI): domain Eukaryota; kingdom Metazoa; phylum Arthropoda; class Insecta; order Lepidoptera; family Ypsolophidae; genus Ypsolopha; species Ypsolopha sequella. The sequence continues at coordinate 21,770,533 of OW203996.1, forward strand.
ATTTGTCGTTCACATCGTGAATTGAATTTTTTGCCTACAAATGCTCGACTCGAAACCAATCTTTTTTGGTATTTAACATTTTGAGGTAAGTTTAAATCGTACCCCTTCAAGAAATGTTGCGAGCAACGTGACTTTCAATATATTGAGTCCATTTAATTATATTTAACTCCTTATCCTATAGACCTAGTATCAATTGTCTCGTTTTATTTTTGAGAAAAGCACTATGCATGCTTCGACCATAATTAGCCCTCCCTGGCCTCGTCTATAAAAGTCGGAGCCCTGCAGGCTTGGACTTTTAACTTATTCAGCCAGAGAGAGCTCACTTACTGGTCTCAGCAGTAATGTACTATTATTTCGTTTTTGCGGCCTTTTTTCTGTTCCTGCTGATATTTTTTGATATTTTTTTATTCGATGGCTGCTAAAAAAAGACGCCATGAGTCTACAAAGTTACTCAAAACCCCTTTGTTAGCAACATCAACATCATACAAGTCCGCGTCCGTGACTCTCAAGCCAGAGAATATAAAGTATTACTCAAGCTATGCGCACGCACATAACTTTTGCCGAAATTAAAATATAAGGCGCTTAAATTTATTTAACAATAAATAAACATTATTTGTTTATTTTACTCTCATAGTCACATTAGGGGTGATAGGAGATAGATGGGATGCACCAATTGTAAAGTACTGGAGTAAGTTATTAATGTTATTATTTTATTCTTAATATAAGTTTTTGATTTGATTTCTATTGTACAATTTTTAATACTATTTGTAAAATGTATGTTTTGTGTAACTATAATTGACTAAATTAAACGATTTTATATTATTATTATTATTATTTTGAGAATTTTTGATCTCGTCTCTCCCTTTTGGCCAAAAGAATTTAAAGAGAGAGAGACGGTACATCCCTCGGTAGAAGCACAGTCGACCGAGGTTCAGAGCCCCAGGGAAAGAAACCGGCGAACGATGCGAGCAGTATCGAGCAGAAGAACCGGCCTTCTTCATCCGCGCTGGAAGCGAACTGCCGCGGAATCCCAACCGTCTCAGGTTGGTTTCGAGACTGGTTGGTATAAACCCGTTCGTGGATAAAACAACCTCGTGAGCCAGGTCGAGATACTTCCTCCTCTTCTCGGTTTCGGCTTTCACGAGGTTCTCATCGTGTGGGATTGTGATATCCACCAAAAACACCCGAGACTGCGACCGGTCCATCAACACGATATCAGGTTTATTCGTGAGATATTATTATTATTATGTCGGTACACTTTTCAGTCACGGGCCCAGACCCGGTCATTTGAAAGGCATTCATGGGGCCGAAGCCAACATTGAAGAGGCCTTTGGTACCATTTAATTTAGATGTGAGATGGCTGCATCCATGGGGGCCTCTCCCTCAATGTATCATTGTGATACACTAACGGACAGTCCCCCACAGTTGCCAAACTATTGCCAGGAAGGAAGCGACTTGGAGTGGGCTATGAGGATGGGATGCTAAATGGGCCGGATAACAGGGCTATGGAGTGAGATAACGGACATCTGCCTCGAAAATCTCTCACAAATTTAAATATGGCAGATGGTGACTTGCTGCTTAATAACTATCCACCAGGATAGCCGTTGTGGGCCCCCTATCTAGCCACCATGGGGCGGCCAGGGGGCAACACTATGTAAGCAGCTAAGGTTGTCGAGAGGTGAGTCTGCGGGGCGCAAGATCCTTCTAACAGTCAAGTGCCCCCGGCGTTATGACATTTTACACTTCCAACCTGGAGCATAGGTTCCGCTCTTGCATCTCCACTCTGGCCGGCTGGTTAAGGCAAGCGCAGAGGTAGGGGGTGTGTTTCTGTGTGTATGTGTGTGTGTAAGCGCTTGTGTGATAGTGTCCCCTGGAGGTAGGGTCCGTGGTGTCGCCACTCACCATCGGCTCGCCACAAGCCGCCCTGCATTATTGTTACTTTACTGACGACCATACCTTAGAAATGAGGGGGGAGTTTCTCAAATAATTCATAAAGAGTCCGCAAGAACGATCCTGTTTTGTAGCCCAACTATTTGTATAAAAAATAAATCATCTTTGGTACCAAAGAGCGAAAAAAAAACCTAGTATTTCCATCATGGAACTACAATTAAAGGAAACTATGACTCACACGTAGAGTCTTTGCCACGAGGAAAGAAGTTTCTTTGTGGCTTGGCAAAATAGTATGGGGAACGAGGCACAACCCAATTATGTCACTAATGATGACTAAATATTTTACTTTGAACTTGATCTGATTTCTGGATCATTGTAAATCGGGAATCAGATATTTTTTTCCAGACAACCTCTTATTTCAAAAAGATATGCTCATCACTATCAGCTGAGCCTCTACTGTGGATTTGTAGCCTAAGCATGAAAACATCTCCGTATCGCTGCGTTTGAAACTAACCTTAGGTTGCCATACTTAGCTGTTAAGTATGGCAACCTAAGGTTAGTTTCAAACGCAACGATACGGAGATGTTTTCATGCTTAGGCTACTGTGCAAGAAGACAATGCAAAATGTACCTATATCAATGCAGCATGCTCGTTAAAAATTGTGCAAACATCAATGATTGCATCCTGCAGCCCTCCCTGAGTCATCTTCAGTCAATAAAAGAGGTGCTAATGTGAACCAGCTAATTGTTGTATACATACGTGCAAGGTAGCCATTATGACTTTATGACACATGGTATATACAAATTATAGACCATACATATAATGATTGGATTGATTGGATTTCACCTTGTATAATTATAGATTTTACCTATCATTTTAACCGGATTATAAATTAAATAAACGTTTAATTAAGCTCATGTATATTTATTATTTTATTACAAATATTTTTTTTTGATTAAATTTGACTCGTTAAAAGTGTATTATGTATACCTACTTTACAAAACAAGACGATATACGTATTTCTCCTGAATCTCTTCCATACGTTTATGTGATAGAAAGTCCAGTTTTTATACGAAATTTTTGCCTTCATGAAACATTATAAAAACTGGGGATCTAAAAAGGCCGACTTGGGTGAATCATAGAATGATTTTAAAGTAGCATAGAGTCAGATTTTTTCACGGCATTAGAACGGAATTATGATATGATTCATCCAAAGCGGCCTTTTTAGAGGACCTGTGGGTCTATCGCGTAATTCTCATTTTCATCAACATCAACTTGAAATTGAAATTTGACGTGCGTGCGACGACGCCCGCCTAAAATGCCATCTCTTTTGCACGCATTGAATTTCGCATGCATTTGCTTGAAGTTGATACAAATGAGAATTACGCGGTAGAGCCCCTGGACTTCCTATCACACAAACGTATGACGGAAGAGATTCAGGAGAAGTACGTATATGGTCAAACTACTATATAATCTGTGATATGGTTTTGTTTTGTTTTGGTTGGAGCCCTTTGATCGAATAAGAAATCATCGCTATTTCTGATTTACTATATCGACCGCTGCTATCCAATAAATTAAACTATATAGTTCCTGCACCTTGCTATGCCTATACAGGGTGATAAGGTAAAGTTGTGGAAGCCGGAAACTGGTGATAGTACTCGTCAATACAAACAAATTTTTCTATTGAGCCAAACCCCGAATCGCGAATAAAAAAATCTGCTGTTGTATAGACAAGTTACATAGCTACCTGACCAAAATGAGGCAACTGTTTTTTTTCTCGACTTCTCAATTTTTTTTCACGAAATGTATTTCGTACGCGCGAGTAATATGCGCCAGTTTCCGTATATTCTGAGCCTGTAACATCCTGTATATAGACGCGGATATTGGCGCAGTCTTTGTTTTGCAAAAGTGAGCAATTCGGGCAATTTATTCAAAATTCAAATTCGAAATTCATAAAGTTTATTTTGCAAAGTAGGTATACAACGTGTAACAAAAAGGTGTAACCATATTTGAAGAGCTTATTCAGTGAATGGTATGGAACAACTTTTACTATGGAGTCAACACTGAAATCTCCAAAATATTAATCTGCCCTTTCATACATTTCGGCCGAGCGGCATTGCATTTTCCTATGAAGCAAGTAATATTTTTTTTCGATACACAGGATTTATTCCATAGTAAAAGTTGTTCTAAACCATTGACTGAATAAGCTCTTCAAATATGGTTACACCTTTTTGTTACACGTTGTATATAATACATGTTTCACAAGTCAAATTTTAATCTTATAAAAATATATGTAATAAAATAATAAATAAAAAACTAGATTAAATGTTTATTTAATTTATGTAGCAATATATATACGATTAAAATTATAGGTAAAATATTATTATACAAGGTGAAATCCAATCAACCGCCCGAACCCATACCGGAGACCCGGCCAGGAACCAGGAACAAGGTTCAATATTCACCAACCGAGCCCCCAGCACGAATCCAGGCGGCCGACCAAATCCCCTCCTATAGACTACATAGTAATAGGTTACATATATAAATACATGCTTACCTCCGCTCATTCGATTAGTCTTGCTAAGAAGAACGGGCAAGAAACTTGGCAAGATCATGTCTATTTTTTAACATAAACTTATACTATACATTAAATTACTTATATCTACTTTAATTAAGGGATATGAAGCACCGGGATTCGTTAAGAGAAAAACTCAAAGAAATTCATATATTAACTGTTCCTTGTGAATTTATTTACCAAGTTCTTAGAAATTAGTTCTGTATTCTTAGATATGTCAGAAAAAAAGATTGACTCTTCCCAAGGATTGGCGAGCAACACTGTAAAGAAATCAGAAATAAACATAAACTGGCTTTTCCAAAAATCAGACCTGCCAAGGTGAGTGCCTCTTTCGTAGGACATGGTATAAGATTTTACAATAAACTTCCAAAGGAGGTCCTTACTTTGTCAGCTAATATGTTTAAACTGCGGGGCCTACTGAAAAAGGCATATTATAAAGTAAATGAATATTTGGATGACGGTGAAGCATGGTGTTACAGTGATAATGATATTTGTCATGTTTATAATTTAATTAAGTACATAGTATAATTTCCTAATTTATGATTCCTCTAACGAGTTAATATTAATTAATTACATACCGTAAAAGGAAATAGACTATATGAGACAGGTAGACAAAGATATATATGTTTTTCTTTTTTTCATTAACCTGAATTCCTGCTGTCTTTTATTTTCTTATCCCTTACTTAAAGTAGATATAAGTCATTTGTATTGTATAGTATAAGTTTCATGTTAAAAAAAGACATGATCTTTCTGAGTTTCTTGCCCTTCTTCTTAGGAAGACTAATCGAATGGGCGGAGGTAGGCATGTATTTATATATATTTAGTATATAGGATGGTATTTGGTCGGCCGCCTGGATTCGCACTGGGGGTTAGGTTGGTGATCATTAAACCTTGTTCCTGGTCCCTGGCCGGGTCTCCGGTATAGGTTCGGGCGGTTGATTGGATTTCACCTTGTATTATATATTTTACCTATAATTTTAATCGTATATATATTGCTACATCAATTTAATAAACCTTTAGTTCATGACATTCATGTACATTTATTATTTTATTACATATATTTTTATAAGATTAAATTTTGACTTGTGAAACGTGTATTATATGTACCTACTTTGCGAAATAAACTATTTGAATTTGAATTTGAATAACGCATTTCGCGTTTTGTGACCGAGATCGACCTGAAAAACTCATAAATGCTACTCATAAAGTTGCTGGAATTACACGGAAACTCATTTCACTCGCAATTGGGTTGGTCAATGATTCGATGTAATTCGTTATTGTCGTTTTCCAAGAATTTCGACCCGCTTTGCAAACATGTACAATTGTTGATAATTTGGTACATTTTTCGAAACCCTCGGTGCGCGAGTTGGATTTTAGGTTTCCGTACCCAAAGGGCGAAACCGTCACTCTGCTTTTCGTCTGTTCATCTAATCGTCCATCCGTCCGTATGTCACGGGTCTCTAGCTCGTAAACGGAAATGAGAACGGAACTTCAAATTTACGTATTATGTGTTGACCCAAAACCGGAAATTGAATGATAAATTGAATTAAATGCGACCAAGTCACTGTAAGTGTAAAGCATACCCCAGCTCCTTGGCTTACATTAAAATTAAAAAGGCTTCAAGCACTCCGTGGCCATCCGAGTGATCAATATCAGGTTATTTCGACAGGGGAAAATTTAATCTTATTTAATCTTAGTGTGTAGAGAGATGCTCAAAGACGTTCCACTTTAGATAAATGTAACAACACAAACATCTGGCAATTTCTCGCTTTACTAGGAGTTACATAGGAGGTAACCCTATGTATTGTAACATATAGCTAGGCAATATGTTAGGTTTAGGTAAGGCTAGGTTTTATAGGTAGGTTAAAGGACTATTTGTTCGTGTTTAGTTGGCAATCGATAACCTTTATGGATCGACATACGTCGCATTGACTGAATTATTTGATGTTTTCCAAAAATAAATACAGATCGAGTATAAAAGATCTTTCAGACAAAACACGAGCAAGATACCTCAGAGAGTCCGATCAGTGCGGACGTAGTTCTCCATATAGGAAGATACCTCAGAGAGTCCGATTAGTGCGGATATTCTTCTCCATCCGTAAATTATTGGAGAAATATAAGAAGCGAGTGCTCTACCAAATTTGGAGCTCCCCTCCCTTAATATATATATGATAATTAGGCTGTGTATAAAAAGAAAAAAGAAAATATAAAGAAAATAAACAAAATATAAAATAGTATAATTATAAGAAATGTCCCCATAAGATCCCGAGTGCGCGGTGCGCATCACAGTATCGAGTAACAAGTTTAGTTTAGTCAAGTTTGTTTTTTAGTTGTGTAGAAAAAAACAACATCAAAATAAATAGGGTTGGCTGAACGCAACCTGGAGCATTTTGTTTTTGCTGACTATACAAAATGCTCCAGGTGGCGTCTAGCCAACCCTGTTTGTTTTAATGTAGTTTTTCTTTCTACATAACTACGAATTCGCTTAGTATAAATTATGTTAAGGTGTGTTAATTCGAAAACCATTTCGAGATTTAGGTTTAATAAGCCGTATTTTCGAAGTTTTGGTTTAAAAAACCTCATGACGATGAATATTTTTACGAAAAAGCTGCAACTTACAATTTGCCTTCGTGTGACGTCGCTTGCGAAACGGCTGTTTAGAAATTTGTCCTTTGCTCTCAAGATAAATTTATAGAAAATTTAATAGATTTTACAGATGGATGACAGATGAGTAGACAGACAGAGACAACCACTTTTTTATTTTATAAGCAACAACACATCACAATCAGTATAATGTCTGAAATTCTCAAGTGACGTCATTACCGACAATTTAAAAAAAATCATATAAAAATAATGGTTAATTTATATACCAAAATAATGAAAACTAAGTCATAAAATGGCGTATATCGTCAGAAAAAAAAATCTTTTTGTAGTTAAGTTATGGAAATTGGTCACAACTTGCTGAAAACGATGATGAATCGATTTTTTCAAAAAAGACCAACATAGGACACGCGAACCTTATTTTATTAGGCACCTTTTGATACGCTCTGTCGAACGTATAAGAGCCCTACTTGTTACCTACAGACGTGATTTTATTACTAGAAAAAATTATTGCTGTATGTACAAAATGCTTCAGGTTGCGCTCAGCCAACGCTGTTTATTTTGATGTAGTTTTTTTCTTCTACACTTCAAATTGGTCACATTTTGTTACTCGATACTTATGGTTACTCACGGTGCGCCCCTTTCACTTTGACATCTGAAGATGTATTCTTCACAACACATCCGACTCCGACTATTGTCGATGATTCATCCAAATGTGCAAAAATACAATCATAAATAGTTGTGTCGATTCGGCTAACTTATTTGACAGAACTAAACTTAATTTGAGCCTTCTGTCTTGTTCTTCTGTATCGAAAAGATAAAGACAGAACGCTTAAAATAAGGTTAGTCCTGTCAAATTAGTTAAATTGTGTTTAGCCGAATCGACACCAATGTCACGCGAAGACGATATTTTTGATGGTCGTAGATAAAAGATTGTGTTCAACTTGACAAAATGAAATATTGGGACACTGGTGCATTGTCCCAATGTCTCTTATTATTATGTCCTAGTTGCACAAAATACTATTATTATGAAGTCGTTGTAGTATTTTTTAACATGTCTTTATTATGGACTTAGATATGCTATTTACCAGAGTTCGAAGTGATAATTTTCATAGATCTTTGACAAGTATCAAGACATTTATCAAGATAAATATAGGTTGATATTTATTAGTTTATTTTTAAGGATATTTTTAGTTTAGTTTAGATGTATTTATTTTAGTCCTTTTTATTTTTATTTTAATGTAATTTAAGTTAATTGTTGCAACAAAGATTTTTAAAATCTTTGATAAGTATAATCAATATTTTAGTTACGAAATTATGAACAGAAAAATAATAAAAGATTACCTTGATTGTAAAATGTGTATAATTTATTTACACTACTTGCTTCTAACGTAAATGTTGGTATGTCATACCAGTTAAAAAAGGTTGCTTTAAGCTGTTTGATAAGTTTTTGGATATTTATCACGATAAGTTTTCAAGGTGTATATTTATCTTAATAATTTCAAACCCTGCTATTTACGGAATATTACTTTTGTTATGAATTTTGTTTATTGAGGGACTTTTCTTTTCTCTGGTTGTGAGGGAATTACTTTTAGTTAATTATCTATGTTGAAGCGTTTTAAAAACTTGATAAAATCTCGTTCTCAAAACGGGATAAAGCCACCACGTCTATCTGAAGTAATCTTTCTTCACTTATTACAATTCTGATGCAGTGGACACTAGGAAAACAGCTCTTTGGCAGAAAGCAAGACCACGTTACTTTCTAAAACAGACTTAGCGAGGTACGCTCGATGAAACTTATCATAAAGAATTAAGATCTGTTTTAGTCTGTTGCAGATACATGGTGATGTTGACAGGACAATACGTGCAGTCAACTACCGTGACTTCTTGACACATCTCTTAACTCCTATTGAGTAGCTGATAGATATGCTTCTTGCTTTGTTCAGACGTCAAAGACTACTCAGGGTAAGTATCAAATATGGTTTTGCTACGTGCCTGCAAGTCACCAGCCAGACCTGGCGCCAAGATACGTGACTGGAGAAGGGATACGACTTGTTGGACTTACGATAAGCTTAAAACGAACAGGGAAATATATTGTTTGGGAATTGATATTAATTGCATACCCATTCTTTAAGTGTTAACTAAGTAAATACAAAATGTCTGATTGTTGTCTCATATATAATGGATTTTTATTTATGTGTTCTTCTAGAAATTTTGTACACGTCTTGTTAGACTTATGATAATCTTAAAACAAATAAGGAAAAATATTGTTTGGGAATTGATATTAGTGGCATACCCATTATTCAAGTGTTAGCTTGTCTATCTGTCTATCTGCCTGCCTGCACATAGAGTTTAATAGATCGTAAGTGTCAAGTTAAGTTGGCTTACTTTTAGGGTTCCGTACCCGTATTGTGTGGTCAAGGCCCCAGTACTATGGACCATGATGGCCCACGACATTATCATCATGAAGCTAAAGGACTTATGTTATTAGTAAAGGAGATGGGCTCTATTGCATTTCGTATTACTCACCACGACCACCTGTTGACCGCTTTTTGAGGTCTAGTGACGGGTACTTGACCATAGCCGGCGGCCGTGAGTTCAAATGCCGTATTTATGTTCGGTCTTATATTTGTGCCCGAGGGACGGCGATGGAACTCATACATCACTCATCGCGCTAGGACTTATATTTGTGCCCGAGGGACGGCGATGAAACTCATACATCACCCATCGCGGTAGGTCTCATATTTGTGCCCGAGGGACGGCGATGAAACTCATCCATCACCCATCGCGCTAGATTTCATATTTGTGCCCGAGGGACGGGGATGGAACTCATCCATCACCCATCGCGCTAGGTCTCATATTTGTGCCCGAGGGACGACGATGGAACTCATCCATCACCCATCGCGCTAGGTCTCATATTTGTATCCGAGGGACGGCGATGGAACTCATCCATCACCCATCGCGCTAGGACTTATATTTGTGCCCGAGGGACGACGATGAAACTCATCCATCACCCATCACGCTAGGTCTCATACTTGTGCCCGAGAGACGGCGATGGAACTCATCCATCACCTATCACGCTAGGTAGGACTTAGTAATTGTAGCTGGTTTTAATTAAACTTAACTTGTAATTCAAAACGTACTGACTTAAAAGATTTTTGCTTTATTGGGTTATTAAAGGTTTTCATTTCCCTTATGTACGGTTTACGAGGAGCTGCTTGCAAACAGTTAAATATTTTATCCTTTGCCATCAACGACTAGGTACCGATTCGGTGAAGCACATCTTAACTTATTTGACAGGACTTAACTAAATTTAAGCGTTCTGTCCTTGTCTTTTCGATAAAGAAAGAAAAAGACAGGACACTTAAGATAAGCTTAGTCCTGCCGAATAAGTTAAGACGTGTTATGCCGAATCGATACTATTCTATACCAAATGTCATTGTTTGCAATACTAAATCACCCGCGGAATTTGGTTAACTTTAAAAATAACCTTGTATTATAGCCGATTCTGAAGGCTTTAATTTTAGTTTTAGTGCTGTCAAAACTAAATATTCTTCATTGCAAAATAGTCCTTAACCGTTAGGGTTAGAAGTTAAGTTACTTTGAAACATTTAAAGTTTTGACAGCACTAAAACTAATATTAAAACCTTCAGAATCAGCTTTATTATATGCTATTTCGCGACGTCCTTCCGATTGTTTGCAAAAGAATTCCGCAACAAGTACACCTTTCTATATTATATGTTTATGGACAGATGTTGGACAAAGTTTCAAGAGGAACACAAAAATTAAAATCTATTGTGTGTGAGACAAAAGCCAGATAATTTGTACTTAACACAACAAAGTGATCCTATAAGGGTTTACCTTAAGGGTTAAGGGTTTAACCCTAAAAGCTGGTATATGGAGATTAACACGAAAAATAAATACTCTATGAGCAAAAAAATACTTATCTATCTATATCTGTCTATTTAAACTAATAATAAAGTGGTAGTAAAAAAGTCGTTATATTAAATATTTTTGTAAAATTTTGTATGAAAAACCTAAAATAAAATAAAAATCTATACATATTGTCTGTTCCGTTTTAACTCGAGAAAAATCCAACGGATTTGAATGCGGTATTCCTTTTTATTATCGTAGGGACCCTGGTCAACATAACAGGTTAAAAGAGTTGTTGATAAAATAACCGCTACGTCGAAATTTAACGATAACCGAAAGACACATAGAGCAAAGCCGCGGGCAAAAGCTAGTAAGTTGATATACCTATAGAAGAGGACAATGCTGCTGTCTTAAACATAACCATCATAATCGTAATTTTTATGTTTATATTCTAATTTTCACAGAATTACGATATTATTAACGCCTAGAGCGGCAGAATGGCCTATCGATAACATAATAAACAAAGTTAGTTTCCTGATGACACTGTGGGTTTATGGTAATGAGTCTGATGAGTAACCGCCTCCGGGTTCGCCCGTCAGCGGTCACTAATTTCGGAGTACCTGACCCAGATCCGCCGGCTCTTGCCGAGGATGACTCATTGCGACCGAGGCTTTACTTACACCTTTCTTTTATTACTACGGGTCTGAATATTAATATACAAGATTATGTTTATTTTGCGAAATCCATCGCTGTGAATACTCTAAATATTACAAACTAGAAAATATCAATCAGAAACAAATCCAAAGACAAGAATTTGAAAAAATTCCTCGGGCCCTGGCCTTTTTCAAATATTCGAACCTGTGACCTCTTGTTATCAAGACAATCGCGCTACCAATTGCGCCACCGAGGTTCCTACCTAGACCGGTTCCTACCTACCTAGGCCATCTGTTTCTTAAGAACAAGGTGTGAAATCACATAACGCCCTCGTGAGCGTTCTGTATGTGCAGTACAAGCTAGTATATGAAGCAGATGCAAAAATAACAGTGGACAAGTATGATGGAAGAATTCGCTGGTCTTGGTAGGAACCTCTTTTGAAAGTTTGAAAAATAACATAAAAACCTTCGTAACTCGGAGACCATTCATTTTCGAAACCTAATTGATGGGACTTAATTTGGTGGAAATGATCTCTAGTATAACCCCTTTCAAGGAATAGGTCGAACTTCCAAGCACGCTGTATGTTTCCTTTCCCCCAACACCGCACTCGGACCCATCTCTCATCAAGAGGTGTAAGATGGCGAGATATTCAAAAAGCACTGAATTTGTGAAATAGTTTCAAGTTAAAAACTGTTTTCCATGAAACGGTAACTGTTTATTTAAAGAAAAGTGTGTAAAATTAGTCATCTTTACATGAACGACGTCTATAGTTCTCTCTTATTTCAGGTTTATGCTGTTTTAACTTTGTTTGGACAAGATCATGACTAATCGTGTATACAATTTCAAATTCTTGCTTTATAAACCTCACTAATACTGAACTATTGGCATCAAATGCCACAAACCAAAATGATTTTCAATTTTATATTTCTAATTCAAGAAAATCAAAGTTAAGATATGCACTTTGCGTTAAGCGACTGACGTTTAACCTTAAGTATGATTTTTTTTTATTTTAAAAGTAGTAAAACATGAACACAGCATAAATCTTTGTGTAATTGACAAGTGCCTATGAGGTATCATTATTATTTTTATACCCTTGTAAGGAAAATCGCTTAATTCAGCATTAAACGAATGTACTATTGGGAAAAGTTCATCTATTCTTTTATTTGCCGTTATAACGATTTTAATAACAATGAAAATTGAACTAGCGGGATTTCCCTCGATATTAAAATATTTGTAGGTACTGCATATTGCCAATTGTAGAAATAAAGGATAGGTATATGACCATAAAAGTTAAATAATGTAGCCAATAGTTGCAGTTGAAAATGATCTTGTTGATAATGAAATCTACCTGTTTAGCCTAATAGAAACATTACAATATGTTGTAGTATGCAACACGTCACAGTTTAGCTTAGCAGTTCTTAATACGTTTGTATAAAAGTGCTAATTGCATAAATCATGTCTTTATCCCTTTGCTGATCCTCGACGCGCATGTCTGTCAACATGCCGCGACCAACTCGCTTACATAATAATATACTACAGACTTAGAATAATATGATCCTAACACACCTCTTTCGCTTCGTCCACATCCATCAATTTAGTCGCACAAACTTTTCTGTTCCGACGCGTTTTTCTGTTCTAGGGCGGCCCAGTCTAGCTTTACTTTCCACTTGCACACTATATAAATTTTTTTCGTCACTTTTCTTCCCTTCATATATTTTCTAAACCGACGAATCATTCATTTTCGTATTTCAGTCAATACATCTTCTTTCAGGCCGTAATGATCCTATCGTATCCCATCCCTTCCCACTAATCTCACTAATATTATAAATGCGAAAGTTTGGATGGATGGATGGATGGATGGATGGATGGATGTTTGTTACTCCTTCACACCGAAACTACTGAAACAGTTAGACTGAAACTTTGCACAAATGTAGTTCTAGACCTGGAATAGGACATAGGCTACTTTTTAGGGTGTCAAGTTCCTATAGAAAAGTGATGTACTCCTTCACGGCGTTGAATATTATTGGGATGGGATAGTGAGAATAGGATGGGATGGGATAGTGGCATTAGTGGGATTGGATGGGATAAGATTTGGTACAACTATACAAAAACTTAATCAATGCGGGCGAAGCCGCGGGCAAAAGCTAGTTGTCGATATTTTTACTATACAACCACACATAATTAAGCTATAGGAATTTCTCCCATGATTTTTGGGAACAGATTTATCAACGTATCGATTTTAACATTTCAAGATGATAAAAGAAATGGAGACACAACTGGAAATAACCCTACTAAGTGGGTTGGCTGTAAAAACCCGGATACAACTCAAGTGATGACTTATTCGCGCTATAAAACGTGTAACAAAAAGGTGTGGTCATATTTGAAGAGCTACAGTAGAGCCATCGAATAATGGCACCTATGACAGATGCGTTTAGTGATGAGACACATTTAAAATTTCGGTTAAAAATAAAAATCAAGTGTGAGTTTACTCAACATTAGACACGTCATACAACATTCAACATAATAATACACAAGTTAAGTGTGCCAAATCTGCTTACAAAGTATCCATAAAATCTAAAAAGTGACTGGTTCACAATTACACAGTTTGGAAAGAAGCGGAGCCATAGGATTAAGGAGAGGAGAACACTTTATTTAGTGATTACAAATATTACAATTCAGCTACTAACACTCCCCGTTGAATTGCCTTAAATAGTCGGCCCTTTGAGTTAAAAAAAAATTGAAACTTTTGCTATAGTATTTGTTTCTATAACAAGTCTATTTACAAAATAACGGCAACATGAAAGTCGAAAAATAGTAACCGAAACGAGGAGTACATCACTATCAACAATGAAGTATTACATTGTTTTATTGACACATACTCATAAATAATTACGAAACTTGGTAGGCATTTAATCGTCATAGGTGCCATCACTCGATGGCCCTACTTTAATTCAGTCTATGGTATAGATAGAACAACTTTTACTATGAAACCCTGAAATCGCGGACAAAATCAGCGGTTTCATAGAAAAGTGCAATATCTACTCGGCCGAAATGTAGGATAGAAGAGCTGTTTTTTTTTTCGGCATTAGTTTCATTGTAAAATCTTGAATTAAATTCACTTGTAGATACTAGTCAAGATATGTTTCCAGTTTCACCAAGTGCCGGCCGACAATCACAAATATAAATTTTCGGCGGCTGCCAGTGCCCGTTTGACAACGACGGTAAACGCCGCGTCGTCGTTCTAAGAACGACACTCGCCTTGATAATGCCGAAATTGTATCGCTGAAACGGTTGGCATCTTAGAGTATACCTGTGGTTGGCATATAGTCAACAACAATCACACGTGAGCGTTCAAGCCGTATGTAATAATAATTTAGTATGTCAGTTCACGCGAGTTTTTATAATATTAGGTCTTTACATATGAAATTGCCGTTTTCTATAGAGAATTTGAAGGAACCTCAATTTTCAGTACTAACATTTTCGCATTTTTTGTAGGAATGTCAAATCTAAACGATGTAATTAATTTTGTGTACGAATGAGACAACATTAAGCTAACATCAACATTAATTAAAAAATTTCAAGTGTCTTTTGTGAAAAATTATTACGAATCTTATGATGGAAATGGATGGCATTTACGATGAACTGTTTTTCAAGGCTTAAGTTTAGTTTTTAAACTGAAAATAAAAACTAAATTTAATACGTACATGTAAAACCTTGAAATCAACTTTCAAACAAAAAACAAATAATTGAAATAGCTATTGAATTACAGGAATTATGAACTCATGAATCTGTAAGAAAACATCGGCAATTTCATATGTAAAGACCTATTAGTATAGTATAAATTTTGTTTCATAATGACCGAATGAACTTTTTAATATGATAACACCTTCCTGTTACAAGTTTTTTCACTAAGTATATACCTAGTAATGAAGATATTATTCTATAAAATGACAAATATTTCCTGATAATTTATTAATCAGGGTGATAATGAAAAGATAAAAGTCTGCGGTTACCTCATTTCCTTTTATTTACAGGGAAGGAAAAAAACGGGACGTGAATCGACGACGAAACTACGTTTGCACAATTTTTTAATCGAATCAGTTAGTAATAGGCGAAATCTGACTAATATACAACGTGTAACAGAAAGGTGTAATCATATTTGAAGAGCTTATTCAGTCAATGGTATAGAACAACTTTTACTATGGAGCCAACACCGAAATCTCAAAAAAAATCTGCCCTTACATACATTTCGGCCGAGCGGTATTGCATTTTTTAATGAAAGAGTAAACTTTTTTTTTTGATTTACAGGTTTTGTTCCATAGTAAAAGTTGTTCTATCTATACCATTGTCTGAATAACCTCTTCAAATATGGTTACACCTTTCTGTTACACGTTGTATAGCGAGTAGACGTTTTATAGTAATTAATTAATTATTTATACATGCTTTTCTAAACACAATTAACGAAAATTTAAAAATACTGAAGCTGCGCTGAAAAGCCAAAAACAAAAGATAGTATAGACAGAGAATATAAAGTATTACTACGTAAAGAAGCGACACTCACCTCCCCGCGCGAGATTATCGTCCCCCGCAGTCCCCCGCAAGTTAGTGGCAAATCTGGTGGCACGCAGAGCTCGAGTACCACTCGTTCACTGCGCGCGTATTTTGTTTTATTACGATACTGATTTTTAATTAATATGTATTGGTTTAGGAAGTTAACTGCAACTCTCAAACAGTTGTCAAACAGTTGGTAAGAATTTCAATATTAAGTGGGAATTTTAAAAATCGAATGTTTTTGTGTGACCGTTCGCGCTGAGCGGGTGTACCGAGTGTGGACTGTGACTTGCATTTCCAAGTTCACACTCGGAACACCTCTAACACCTCCTCGAGCATTTGATTCAAGTCGTGACGATGTATATATTTTTAATACAAAAATAATCCATGGGGAACCAGAACTAGGACCTAGGGATTAACCACGCTAAAATTTAGGAAGAGAATCATGTAAGTTGCTGAATTATAATGTTGTCCCTCTCGATCGACGACGCTCACACGCTTGCTGCCAGCCCTAGACTAGCTCACGCACACATACAAGCGTGTGCGGACAAGCCAGTGCGCGAGTGGGAGTGTAGGTAAATAACTTGAGCACTCAGTATGAAGTGTCGGAGGTGTGGTATAGATCTACCACAGAATAAATGCGCATAGAAATATATTAGCCGACCGACCGAATGTGCACTATCTGTCATGGATTGTGTAGAAAGCATAAGGAAATACGACCTTTGCCGAAGAGTGCCGAAGATTCCTATACGCATTATTTAATTATATATATGCGCATTATTACTACTGTACCGAACTTGTCTATAATAACAATTTTATTTATGGAGCCAACCAGCCAACCCTGAAATCACGATGAAAAGATCAGCTGTTCCATTGAACCAAAATCAGCTGATTTTTTCAGAGTAGGCTCTATAGTAAAGTCATAGTAAAACTATGGTAAAGTTTTTTCGTATAGGCGGGTATAGTTTAGAAAATAAAATTTGAGCCAATTCGTATTAACTTTGGATAACAATTGAACAATAGAGGCACGTACCGGTTAGTCACAACTCACGCCCACGGCTATCTACAAACTGTGAACAATAAATGTTGAGACTTCTCATTATTTAGAAGTAACTAAGAGATTTATATAAAAACGGCTCACCTCAATACGTGTTATGATCGGGACACGTATTGAGGTGAGCCGTTTTTATATAAATCATGAATAATCCTCAGGTGTCATTTAATTCTGTAACTAAGAGAATTTGTAAGTAAAAGGCCCTCATTTTTACCCAATATTTTTATTAACAACTACCCAAACAAAACAGGGCTATGTATGAGATAGTAAAATAATATTCAATTTTGAAAACACTCACCAATGGGTTCAGGTGTTTGTGATGAACACCAGTACTCATTAAATTGTATCAAAACCTTTTACTCCATTTACATTTTTTGTGTAAACAGGTGTTCTAATTTAATGACCCTATTATATTATAACACAATAGTTAAGCTGTCCTTTTCATCAACCCAAATTATATTTCCTGAACTTTACTATCTCTAACAGTGGCGGACACAGAAAGAGTGGCTGAGAGTGTTTCATCGAGCTTTTTCAGGAAATCACAGTAAGTGCCGCATATTATGTACAATTAAGATACGTGTAGGCATAGACTAAGGTTGTAATACTTAGTCTATGGTATAGGTAATTAAATTTAAGATTGCTGTAGTACAACATATGCAAGTAGGAAATTGTAAAAAGTAAGGAAAGTATAAAAGAAATGTGTGAGTCTTATGACTTGTATTTGGAGGAGGGGCGGGCTAAGCACCTTGGATCCGCCACTTGATTTTTAAAAAAAGGGCTTTGAACATCATTTTGCAATTTTACGCCCCATTAATTGAGTAAGGAGAACAACAAAGTCTGCAAAGTCCCCCATCTCCTTTCGTCGTCGCCGTCGATAGTGTCTTTCCATCATACTTTGGTCTCTCGTATAATGACAGACGCGGTATACATGAGAGCGCAAGTAGGATAGATATCTCTGGCGCGTGCTAGCAACACAGGTCCACTTACAGATGATGCGTTTTTAACAAAACACCTGTGGTAAGTTACATTAGCTCTATGTAAAGGTGCACAACACGGTTCTTGAGTCTCGTCTAGACTCTATTTAGACGATTTGGTAATGTTTTCCTAAATTGGATTTTTCTAGTTACCTTCCTGAGAAAATTGTCCATGAAAATAAAAGAGTTTTTATTGGGTACGAGTACCAACTTTAGTATTTTTACAGCTAAGAAGTATATACAAGGTGACTTTTTGATCATCATCCAAATTCATATTGGAGGCTTGGTAAGTGATCAGCATCATGAATCGATAACAATTTTTGTGAAATTTCATTTTATGAATTTTACAAAAATCGTTATTGGTTCATGATGCTGATAACTTACCAAGGCTCAAGTATGAATTTGGATGATGTTCGCAAATTCACCTTGTATACATAAATAGTACAATCGTGTACATTCTAGGGGTATTTAGACTTTAAGGTTTCAGGTTTTAGAGGATATAATGGTATCGATTCGGCATAACACGTCTTAACTTATTTGACATTACTAACCTTATTTTAAGCATCCTGTCTTTTTCTTTCTTTATCGAAAAGACAAGGACAGAATGCTTAAATTAGTTTAGTCCTGTCAAATAAGTTAAAATGTGCTTCACCGAATCGGTACCACTATCCCTTTTAAAGGATTAGTGATTAGATTAGAACTTGAACTTTGAACTTCAATCTTCATTTATTTCAAAACATATTCCATATCCGGAAAAAAAAAATGAATTCAAAGGGGCCGCCCGTCCAGGGCAGGGGGAGGCGTGTGGTCTGCGGATGACGGTAATATCGTGAGTATAGATGGCAATTATGGGGGGGAGTTTCGCAAAAATAAAAAAAACTATTGTTTAAACAACAATATTGATTTTGTAATACAAATAACGAAAATTACATCAGTTTTGTGAGAGGGTGGGGTGGATAGTGACGATAGGAAAATCGGCAAATATCGATGCCCAAAGTTCAACTTTAGAACTTTAAGATTAAATTGCTATGCAAGGCAAATTTTTGTAATAAATAAGTAAACATAATCATCACGACATGAATCCCCGAGGGGTGTCGGAGGTGTTCCCAAGTGTTAAATGTGAAACGTCAGTCACAGTACCTATTTCTTCCAAATTCTGGAGTACCTGTCTTTTATGATCCACTTAGTACGGATTTTTCGTCATAGTGTAACAAAATTGCACGGGAAAAGTTTTTCAGGAAAGTTGTTTTTTCTTACGTATTATTTTTTCATCGTTTTACTTATTACTTTGGTACTCAATAAAGTAGGGTTCAATGTAATGGTTAAATATTTAATATCTTGGTCTATTAATATTTTATCACGAAGAGCAGGTTTATCTTTAAGGTACTCGTATCGTCTACAGATATTAGAATTAGAGGGGAACAAAATGTGTGTAGTCTCAGTTCTGCAGCCGCGCTGCTGCACTCCAACATTGTTCGCTAACAGACCAATAAACCCCCTTCTAATTGATCGGACAAAGGACCGTTCACCATCTCCGGCCACAAAACAAAGGCAGCCACGCAAAAACCCAAAGAAATTTTAATCAAACGAAATTGCTCCTTGTACGCACTTCATTGTATTGTGCGTCGACAATAATAAAATCCACAAAGCGCCACACACACATACAAAACTCAACCCCCACTGTGATAAAACACGTGTACACACACAGCGCATGCACTAAAGTTCACAGAGAACTCGGATTCCGTTCAACCCGAAGTTTAGTAGTTAGTAGAAGACCGCGCGTGGTCGCGGCTACTTGTCACACGCGAAACGTTCGTCATTCGTTCAAACAGTTCACTTCCGAAATACACGAACCAAGTGACATACTAAACAATCCTGTAAATACATAGTTCAGTGCCAGTGCTTTTTAAATAAATAAATCGCAGTTTTCAGTGTTTTTCTTGTAAAGTAGAGCAGTGCCTTCAGTGTCAGCTGTGCGGAGCTTATTCGTTGTCCCTTTCTATTAGGTTGTGTCGAAAGCGAAAGCTTCTGTCGAGACTTCGCCTGTCGCGTTTGTTTTGTTTTTCACGATTTTCTCCGCTGCGGAAACATTTGTCTATTTGCGGAAAATGTAAGTTTGGTTTTTCTATCGTGTAATACTGTTTTGAGTACTGGCTTTTATGCTTTTCAGTGTAAGTTGTATTTTCTTTTTAAAGCTTTCTTAGTTCCAAACATAATTTTTAAAAAGTTGGTTTTTCATTTGTAGTTTTTTCTTCTATTCCTTGAATGCGTTTTTTCAAGTTTATTACTAGAAATAAAACATAAGTTTGCCACTTATTTGTGATTTATTTATGGCTCTCTCCCGGTTGTAGTCTGCTCAAAGCTGTACTAATTAAAACAGGGTATCGTATATAAATAGTCCCACTTAGTCCATACTTGTGCCCAACATGAAGATACCGCGTCATGTCCGATGTCCCGTGAATCAGGACAATCTAGAGCTTATCTCAATACATAAGGGATCGTTTTATAATGCCAGCCTCATCCGTACCATCGCTTCTATTATGATTATGACATGATGTCGCTGAAAATTTTTCATAACGCATTTAAAGCCTCGCTTGAAGCTTATCAACTTATCATTCATAGGTAAAATTTCAAGAACATACAATTGAAAGCTCCTGTTTATACCTACCTTAAGAGTGGTTTCGCAGCCGGATTGTGAAATACCCGCCTTTTTATAATTAATCGCAAATGAACACTTAAAATCAAAATCCACTCAATAGTTATTCAACAAAACCTAATTATCCATGTATTGTGAATGGTGCCATCGCAAAGCTTCCATTGGTTTCTATAAATTAGATAAATAGAAAAATGGTTAATTTAAAATTTTTTGAAATTTTAATTCGCAGAAACCAATGGAAACTTTGCGATGGCAACATACACAATACATAGGTAATAAGGTTTTGTTGAATATAATTGAGTGAATTTTGAATATAAGTTTTCTGTTTCGATAAATTAGAAAAAGGCGGATATTTCACAATCCGGCTGCGAAATATAAGTTTTCTGTTTCGATAAATTAGAAAAAGGCGGATATTTCCCAATCCGGCTGCGAAACAAATTTAAGAATGATAAGCAACGAAACCCTTTTTTGTGTATTTTAAACACAACATTTGACTGAAGATAGCCCCGTGGGTCGAAATATATCGAGTACCTATAACTGTATAAATATGTTTATAATATTATATCATTCAATATTATAAACTGTCCTATACAGCTTAAAAAGAGCAAAATATATATTTATTCATGTTCTGACAAAAATGTATAGTTTATTCTCCGTCCTCCCTTTTGATGGATCATTACAGGCATTTCCAAATTTCCCCTACGAGCACTTATCATTCTCTTCGTAAATTTAGGGGATGATAGATTTCAATCTCTCTATAAAGAGACACATACATAACTCGTCATGACACGAATACTCGAGGGGGTGTCAGAGGTGTTCAGAAACAAATATGGACCCACAGTTTCAAGTACCTTCCAAAGCACACAAACCCAAAATAAATGTGCCCCTACAGGATTTGAACCCGCGATATCCGAATAAGTGGTCGAGACATTCGAACTACTACACCACAAAGACAGTCTACTAATAAGGTTTAGTGGTATATTAATTTTGTGTTTTTTCACTGTCCTAAAATAAATCAATTTAAGTCCCTTAGAGCAATGAGAAAACACATTGAAAAAAAAATTTCAAATAATTTATTTTGTAAAGTAGATTCACACAATACATTATTTGCAATTCAAATTAAATTATATAAAAATATATTTAATATAATAATAAACGTACATGAACTAAATTAAAGGTAAGTTTATACTAATATATTCGATTAGTCTTGCTAAGAAGAAGGGCAAGTAAGTCATGAAATCATGTCTTTTTTTTTATATTTTCCTTTTACTTTTTTTTATCATTTCTGTTACATACTATAATTTATACTATTCAATGTACTTATATCTACTTTATGTTAGGGATAAGAAAATACAAGACAGCAGGAATATACGGTAATAAAAAGATTGAAAAAAGTTAATAAAAATATATTTTTGTCTATTGGTCTCGTAAAGTCTATTTCCTTTTACAGTCGGTAATTAATTAATGTAAACTCCTCAGAGGAATCATAAGTTATAATAAATAATGAACTACTATTATGACAAATATCACTATAACTCCATGCTTTACCATCATCCAAATATTCATTTATTTTATAATATGCCTTTTTCAATAGGCCCTGCTTAATATACAGTTTAAACTTATTCGTTGACAATTTAAGGGACCTCCTTTGGAAGTTTATTGTAAAATCTTATACCATCTCCTACGAAAGAGGTATTAATATTCGAAATACGTTTGCTACTGTTTAGCTACGTAAATACGAGGTGATTTTTCATTACGCTTATTTATTTTTATTATTAGCTTTCAAACGCAAACAATTTTTTTTTCAAGAAAAAGTCGTTATTTCTTATTGTGATTTTACAATACTGCTGCACATAAAAAGCTCTTAGTTGACATAATCTTGATATTTCTAGGCTGCTTAGCATATCCATTCTTCTTGTTTTATAAGCTTGTAGACACTAAGTAAATAAAAATAAAATCTCCAAGTTTATTATTTATCTTTTTCCGATAAATAAGCAATCAAATCAAGCAATACCTACAAACGAATAGCAATGAAAGAACCCAATAAGGCATTGACGATCGTAAAATAAATCACTTTTTATCTTTTAAAAAAGACTGTAGAAAGAATATAAAGAATAAATAATATCTCAAGGTATTATCAATAAAAGAAAATAGGCACGCCATACGCAGTGTATGTAGCGGGTTTGTAGTTGTTTAGAAAAACGCTTCAAGGCCCACAAAAAAGTTTATAAAAATAAGGTTATCGTCATCTACACTTAAGTACTTCCCTTTTCTAAAACAATATAATTTAATAATAATAATAATGGTGGAAAAAAGATACTTGATTTTGCTAAGTTCCTTGCCCATCTTCTTAGCAAGACTAATCGAATGGGTGGAGTTAAGCATGTATTTATTTATGTAACGAATTAGTATGAAGTATATTTAACGGTAACTATAATGTGTATCGTATAAACATATGTATGCATTAACTTTATTTCATGTTAAGTTTATCATTTGATTATAAATATAAGAACCCCAAACTATAATATTGTGTGTTGTATGTATTTTTCCGTTTTAAATTTTATTAGTTTAATTATTTAATTTAATTTTATATAATTCTCATTATCGTCCTTTCTTTTCCCGGGGTCCCACTATATTCTGCCCTCAATTTTCCAGTGGTCTCACTGTACTTGGTTCTGTACGTCAATTTCAGACTTTCCGAGTGTAATTGTGCCTATGGTCAAATACAAACAGAGGCACTTATTTTTTACTTATACTGTGTTTAAATAGACTGGTATCTTTTATTGAAGCAACAACGTCTATTGATTGTACTGTACACACCGGGGGATCCCTAGTGGACAGAATTATACTTCCTCAGTTTTTGTGTGCACTTAATGTTTTTTTCTGTAGTTGAATATAGGTTACTGGTTATTTATTTATTTTAATAAAAATCACTATTACGAACTTCTTTATAATATTGATATAGTTCAGGGATTTTATTTGAATAATTTATGAATTTATTTAATATTGGCAGATATAGATCTGTCCGCGTTACTTGAAGCAAGTTAAAAAGAATGAATGAAGCTAGGGCTCCGACAGTAATGACAACTTAAAAACGAGTCACACAAAATTGTACTAATTTATGCCAGTTCTGTTCCGAACACATACTAAACAACTTCCCCAAAGAAGTTCCTGGATTTTGGAAATTTGGGAAAAAAGACAACACTTTTTCATTTCCGCAGCTACGTTTTTTTGGGAAAGTTATTCAGTTTGGTCAGTTATGTAATTATGTTTACACCTGGTATACAAATATAGGATGGTCCATTATTAGACAGAACTGAATGCTGAAAATCGGCAGTTGTCTATCTGACAGCTATGAGCCGAGAATATACCTTTTTGCTTTCTAGTTTTAATTTTTAGTTTTAATCTTGTTAATGTGCATGTTAGTTTTAAGAAGAAAGCAAATAAAGTATATTTATTATTATTATTTATTATAGAACCTTAAACATATTGTTCGTTTTTGTAACAAGTTTTCTCAAGCAAACGATCTCGTAAAAACATCAAGTGCGTTGAGAATTGATAAATGAAGGGCTTGACTTATTATATCAGTCGTAATTTACTGGCCACATTCATATAAAGCTTATTCCTTCAAGATATGAAGTAATATTTTGTCATCGTCCTGCGTCGATCAATCATCTGCTCAATGTCGTAGCTTGTACTTGTTTTAATTAGTCTTGAGCATAATTAACTAGCAGTCCTACGGCGACGACAAGGCGAATGTCAGAAGAGCTTTTAGTCTGGTTTTTAGGGGTCCGTTATCAAATGGAATCCCTTACTACATTTATTTATTACTTTAATTTCAATTCATTAAACTCTTACCTCAACTAAAGCTATTTCGCAATTTTTGATGACAATGTTTAAGTTATACCCATAGATAAAATTCATACAAAATAACAGCCCCGAGCCAATATAATAATCTTCTCGTTCCCAGGCTATGAATAAAGAAAAAGCAGCCTTTATTCCACTCTTATCAGATTACAATTTATCACTATCTTTGTTTTGTTGCAGAAATCGCTTCAATATCTTGTGCATACAAGAACGTTATAAGTAGCGAGCAAACAGCTCTCCCGCCCACGACGCCGCTCGATAACGCAGCATCCCGTCCGACAGAGAAATTTATCTGTACACGTTCACAGGAAACATGCTGATAAAAAGCCGTGACATACGCTACAGATGAGGGCTGCATGCAGTGCCAGCAAGTGCCAACCTGAACATGGCCAAACACAACCTAAGAACCGACGTACCCCACAGCAGAATGCCATATGACACCACCAAATTAGATAAGTCACTAGATGATGCACAAACCAATGCAGCAACAAAACTAAATGCATTTAGACAAAAGACGTGTAGCGCTGTTGATGCAGCCCGTAATCATATAAGAATGACACTAGAAAATAGTATTACGACAAAAAGTAATAACCATTCCAATGATAATTTAGATGAAATTCAACAAACGACTGATTATGTAGATAGTTTTAGGATACCACATAAGGGAAGGCACGCTGAATGCCGATACAAACGTTTTGAAATACGATGCTCTCACACAATCGAACGAAACGAATTGCATAAGAAAGTCGACGTATTCGGTAAAGAATCGATTAGTGTCAGAAAGAAGGAAGAGGTCGTCGAATATGGTGGTTCAAGGAAGGCCGCTGATTTAAAATTCGAATGCACGAGCGCGCTTACGCGGGCTCGGACGGAAACTCACGGGAGGCCGAATATCCACGTGCGAGCGCTGGCAATTTTAAGCATTTTTCTGATGATGTTGGCAACATCTGGTGCAGTTCCCGTCCGGTCAACGAGGAGCACCGACGACAAAGCTACGGTAAGTTACAGCACACATTAAGACGTTGAGGAAATCCGAATCAGATTACACAAAGCCGGCGTAATTTCGTCTTATCTGGCTATGTTTAGCTTGTTGTCTCTAAGCGCCGTTTCCTTCAAGAAGTGTAAGTAAACGTGAATAATTTATGCGGAGCCCTCACACTCGGTGGCTTATGCATACAAAACAGTTGGTAGAGGTCGGTAGACGACTTCTCGACTTTGGTTCGTCTGCTTCGCCGGAAACTGCATTTAAACCTCTATTGTCTCACTTATCCCGATATCTACATCTGATTCTCCAGACGCTTTTTCTGAACGAAATCATTTACAGTACGGTGTTTTTTATATTCACGATTTATTTTTATGATGAAAAGATTTACCTTAGAAAATCCTATAAAACAGCGTTTCTTAACCTGTGGTCCGCGGACCCCGGGGTCCGCGAGCAGATGTATGGGGGTCCGCAGCCTAATATTACTAGATTATAATCTCAGTAGTCACTAATTAAGTTGCAAAAAAGCAGCACCAACCTTCTCATTAACGTATTTATCTGAAAAAGTTTAATTTTTTGTAATTTGTAGAACTAAAATAAATGGTTCGAAATTTATTGCTGCTTTTTTATTAAAGGAGTCCTTAAAATTGTGCTTGATTTCTTAAAAAAAGGTTAAGGCGTTACGGAAAAAAATCGACGCTTTAAGAACTTGCATATCTACTTCAGTAAATGATGTATTATTTTGATAAAATAGTAAATTATTTTTGGATTTTTTTTCTAAGGATCTGTTAAAACAGAAACGCGATTGGAGAAATTCGGCTCGATAGAAATATTAATTGAAATGAGGTCTTTTTCGACACCAATTCTCCTAGTTTGACAATTTAGAATGACATATGGACTGCAATTATATTTTATTAGATGGGTTTTAATAGTATCTAGGACCTGCGGGCCTATTATGTATCTCAAGTTGCCAACTGGACTGGGTGTTTATCATCAAAAATATACATTTACTATCGAATTCCGATTGTCTAAGGATATGTTCGCACCTGGTTAAACGAAATTTTGATAGCAACTTTAGTACATTTTAAATGAATAAAAAACCGACTTTTTGCTACTTTTCCGCGAATCCGTCTCTCTCGCACTGAGGGTTTTTTCGCATATGGAGCAACAGGGACGCTAAAACTTTTACATATCGCCTTAAGAAACGCTGCTATAAAAGGAAGAAGATTCGTCTCAGTTTAAATATTGTTTATCCTGAACGTATATAACGAGTAATCCTGGGTTGAGCGGGCCGTTTTTTTATGCCTTCTAAAGAATGTAACCATGATTTACTTGAGCTGGGTTCGCACTTTTCCTGTGAACTGTTTTGTTATTTTCAGTTTTTATCGTTCCGTATTCACAGGCTTAAGGAACCATTTTGGTAAGATTCTGTTGTTCGTCCTTCCTAACGTATATCACGCACGGCCTTAAATTTAAATGAAAACCGGCCAAGTGTAAGTCGGGCCTTGCTCTTTCAGGGTTCCGTATATATGACCAATTATTTCAAACTAGATATTTATTTAATTTTAGGTAACGCTAAAGTCTGCAAAATTAAGTTGGTTGAGTATTCGGGTACGTAACCCTAAAACTACATTACAAATCGGCGTTTTTAGTATTTGTTGCTTAAATACATAATATACAGAAATTTCAAATTCCTAACTGCTTTGGCCTTTAAGATAGACCCCGTAACACAAATGGTATAAAAATAGCAACTTTTATGGCCCCCCATTTCTTTATTTTTTAAGATAAAATAGAATATATATATTTCTACTCTACTTAATGAGCTCTAGACAATGAAACCCCAAACGCTAGGATAAAAAAAAATTTTTTCGGCTCCATTTTCTAGTATGAGGCCCCGCTGAAAAATTATTTAATTACATTCTAAATTCAAAATTCGATTTTGGGTCAACATTTTACACTACATATAAAAATGTCAGCTTTCTATCTCATTCCGTCTAAGAGCTAGAGATCCATGACATACGGACAGACAGACAGACGGACAGCAGAGTGTCATGCATAGGGCTCCGATTTGCCCTTTACTTTATTTGGGTACGGAACCCTAAAAAACCTTGAAAAGAATGCTCAAAAGACAAGAAACCAATTCGGTCAAGAAATATTTGTTATCAGAATTAAAAATAAACGTAAATTTGCTTAGACAGTGTTAATGTCGTTACGTACGTGGTCGTATATCTATACTCTCTTGACTTTAAAATCTTTGGAAACCTTTAACAGGTTAAACGTTTAAGAATCTGGTGAATCCTAGCAAAAAAAAAAAAAAACAACAAAGATAGTCCCAATAGGAGCTCCACCGAACCTGTTGTTGTTTGTTTCATGTATTGCGCAAGATTATGGAGGAAATCAGAATTACCACGTTTCCTAGAGAGCAAGTTTCTCTCCAGTAGGTAAATGTAAGTAGATACTCGTCTTACGAAAACCCAGCTTTAAATAGATCTCTTTCGTGATGGATTAACGAGCGTTTTAAGGCGTATTTCCAGTGAGTGCGGGTAATAAGGGGACAAAAAGCTGGCGTGTCGCATTAGATTACTGCTGGTGACAGACGGACGGACGGACCACTCTACGGAGATTAATGGTATGAAGTAACTGGTGGAAGGTCCCTCAACGTCCTCTTACAGAATGGAGTATCATTTATATCCTGGAACGGACAAAGTAGTGAATAGTTGGGAGATTTGGGAATCGGTGATTGATTCTGATCTTTCATCTTGAATTAAAACACTTGTACTTATAGTTTCACTTTATTTATGTTAACTCCCAACCGGTTTCGGATTCTACTCCATTTTCAAGGGAAGATCTTAATTAAAATATTTTACATGACTCCAGGCACTAGCTCTGAGCAACGTAAACAATAACAATATCAATATTGTTTACGTTGCTCAGAACTAGTGCAAATTATTTTAGTGCAAAATATGTAAAATATTTTAATTAAGAT
Organism: Ypsolopha sequella; assembly: GCA_934047225.1. Taxonomy (NCBI): domain Eukaryota; kingdom Metazoa; phylum Arthropoda; class Insecta; order Lepidoptera; family Ypsolophidae; genus Ypsolopha; species Ypsolopha sequella. The sequence continues at coordinate 21,799,196 of OW203996.1, forward strand.
CTTCCCTTGAAAATGGAGTAAAATCCGAAACCGGTTGGGAGTTAAGACTGTATGCACTGTCTGGACTGGAGCATGACCAACTCCAGGCTATCTAAGATTCGTTTGAAGAAATTCGGACTCTCCTTGTATTGAAAACAATATATTTGGTTTATTAATCCTTTCTCTAGGGATCTTACGTATAAACAATGTTCTATGATTTATACTTTTGTCAAAAAAATATGTTTTGCACCCTCTTTTTTTTTTGTTTTCAAACGTTCGCTTCAAGAACGCGGTTAAGAGATCAACTTGATTTTTTTTTTCATAAAATAGGTAATAGAAATATGAAGGTATATCACCTAAATTCAATATTTTTTTCCCTACAAAATATTTCAGTATTAGCTAAAAACACACCAATTTGTTGTTTCGCTGCGTGATCACTAGTATTATGCGTCCAAGAAAAAGAGGCCAAAGAGCCAACATATAATCGCCTCTATGAAAAGCTAATAAAGTCTTTGCCATTAGACTTATTGTGCTGGATGGGTAATAAAAAAAGTTGCTAGAGTATGCCATCCTCTTAACATAAATAAAGTGAAACTATAAGTAGTTTTAATTCAAGATATGTTTCAAGTTTCACCAAGTGCCGACAATTGCAAGTATAAATTTTGATTCTGATCTTGTATTTACCGGATACCTATTGCTTCTTGCTTGTTTATCAATCAGGAATAGCTTCTCAGTTGCTTTATAATTTCAGTTCTTAGTGGACATTACTACCTACCTATAATGTACTGCTAATTCCGTCCCTACTGTAAGATTAGTATTTATCAATATTTATTGTCTTGGTCCAGAGCTTGACTTTACCCAGTGGCGTGCATGGAACTTTTTTCCGGAAAAGCAATCAGAAGGTCAATTTCGACAATAAAAAAAATATGAAAAAATTTATATAACACTTTGAAAAAAGAAAGTTTGTATGACGCCAGGGCACTGCCTACCCTAGAGTGAACATTTTCATACATACTTTTCCGGAAAAAAGTTCTATGCACGCCACTGACTTTACCGTATGTTGAATTTTAGAAGATACTACTAGATTCACAAAATAAACAGTTCTCGTACAACCCTGAACACAGTTTCAGAAATATACCGTACGAAACAATTACAAGATTAAAATTGGTCTGTCGATGAAGATTCCATATTAAAGTTCGAAGGGAGTTTTAATTGCAGTTTAAACACGGCGTGACCGCCGTGGTTAGCGGCTTCCTGCGCTGCGCTGGCGCATGTAGGTCGATCACGCTTTAAGCCACCAGGAATTTTAGACAATTCTTTTGTCCAATAATCAGTTTTAATGCCAGCAGATAAGGGTGTCAATAGGTGTCAACTATAATAGCGGTGGGTTGTATACTGTTAGCTTACGTAAGTGGCACTGGCAACTGATTTACCCGATCGACTTAGAAGGAGGGGTTATGCAATTAAACTTTGAACAGGAAGTTCAGGAAAGACGTAGGTGGATAGCCAACCGATTAGTATTTTATAAAATAAGCGAGGATTTTGGAAAAGCTTTAATAATAATACTTCAAAAGTTTTAAAACCCACTTTGATTTTTACGATAAAAACTCGACGTTTCGAGTGACCACAAAGACTGCAAAACGATAAAATAAAAAAAGTATTTATTTCGTTATGATGTACAGTTGGACACTCACCCTAATATTCTTGACCCTTTGTTGTAATCACTCAATTTAAATACCATGTAAGACGCCAAGATAATCCAATGAGTAATATGGACACAACGTTGAAACTGAAATCAATCATAGTATGACAGCTTTGAGCATAATTGTTCTAAATATGACAGTAGCAATTTTGAAATATCTACTCGTAATGCGTGTCGTAAATTATTGCATTAAATAAAACAAAAAGATGTGTCGCCCAACGTGGGGCTCGAACCCACGACCCTGAGATTAAGAGTCTCATGCTCTACCGACTGAGCTAGCCGGGCTAGTGCTTCCTGTGGCGAATTTTATGTACAATTCCGGAGAAAACATTTTCGGTCTTAAAATACCTATTTCATTATTTTTCCATCTTACATTACATGTCGTTGCTGTATGGAATACCTAATGGTAGGTACAAAGCCTATATACTAAAAGCTTAGCACGTTGGTAATTCCGTTTTTTTCGTCCGTCTTTAAATTGGGTCAACCAAGATGGCAGTCCGCTACAATGAAAACTTTCACGTCCACCGTTTATTAGCCCATTTTATTATTGGCGAGCTAACTGTACTTTACAGCTTGTCAAATTAAAAAAAAGTATGAATATATTTAGTTTAAGTCTATCGGGTTGGGCCCGTTTCAATCAACAATTTTTGCCCGCGGGCACTATCTGCCGAACCCAAATATATACGCACTCGTAGGTCACAGATATTATCAAAGTCGTACATCAGGACAGAAAAATAAATAAACAATAACTGTCCATGAACCAGTATCTACAAGATAATGACATTGACACTGAACCCAGATGGAATGGAGCCAAGGAGTGAGGCATGTGGAAGAAAGTAATGAAGAATTGTTTACCACAAACTGCTCTAGCTGAGAGTATCGTAAAATGCGAGGGACTTTACATATTTAAAACGATCTGGGGCACAAATTTATAATAAAATCGAATAATATAAAAATATAGAGTTATTCTCATCGGCTCAGTGTCCCGATGCAAGATGACTGAGCCGATGGGAATAACTAAAATATCTTCACGGCATGAATCCCCGAGTACCACCCTCGGTACGCCCGCGTTTCACCGACGATTATTATGTCCTAACGTGATGGGTGGTGAGCCCTATCGCCGTACTTCGGGCACAAATACACGCTTTTTAGGGCATAAGGTTTCCTTGCGATGTTTTCCTTCACCGTTGAGAAAGTGAAACACATCAATTCCGAAAAACTCATTGGTGCATTGCCCGATCGGGGATCAAACCTGGATCTCAAGATTGAGAGCCAACGTTTTATCCGAGCTCTGCTGTTAAAGTACAATTAATAAGTAAATTAATAGAAGACTAGGTCAACATGCTGTCTTGAGGCATGCAGGCCGGACAGATTGTTCTTTTAGGAGATTTGAACCCGCATACTCCGGATTAGAAAGCCTAGATACATCGATTAGACCACAATGAAACTTCCATTTTTTTTTCACATTTAGCAAAATATCTTTATTTGGTTCGTACCTCCATACCTACCAAATATAAAAAAAAAAAATTATAGTGTTATTTATTTATTTTTTATATATATGTTATATTCCACATAAATACAAACACTTAAATGGTTTTAGTCGCTATATTTCGACCCCTCAGTGGGGTCGTCATCAGGCGAATAGGAAAAAAATATTATGTTTATAAATATATTATATTTAACTTTTACTAGCTTTTGATTAGTAGTGTTATTAAAACAATTAAAAAAAAATTAAAAAAATTATAATTCGATATATTTCGGCCCTCGGTATGGGGCCGTCATCAGTCCACTGATGACGGCCCCATACCGAGGGCCGAAATATATCGAATTATAATTTTTTTTTATTGTTTTAATAACACTACTAAAAAAATATTATGTGACATATATGTATACAAATACAAATACAAATTATTTATTATCCTCATAAAAAAGCAGTATCAATAATGAAGTATTAAATTTACCCTGAACTGAGAAAAAAACCCGCCTCTATACCCTATGTATAGGTATTTGAAGTAAGAAAACCGCTGACATCTATTGATATAAATTGATATAAAAATGTAAAACGGTGGAGTGTACAGAACTTTTTTCCGGAACAGCAATCAGAAGGTCAAGTACGACGATAAAAAAATATGATTTTTTTTTAATAACATTTTGAAAAAAAAAAGTTTGTATGACGCCAGGGTAGGCACTGCCTTTCCCAGAGTGAACATTTTCATACAAACTTTTTTTTTCAAAGTGTTATTTAAATTTTTTCATATTTTTTTTATTGTCGTACTTGACCTTCTGATTGCTTTTCCGGAAAAAAGTTCTGTGCACGCCACTAGACTAAAAAGTATACATTTATTTATGATATCAAAAACAATGTAGGTGCTCAGATTGTTCAGATAACAAAACTTGCAATTTAACTGAGATTAAACAACACGGTCAGCATTAATGATCTAATTCTGCAGTAGCAGTTCATTGTATTTGACCTAAATACTCGCGATATTGTCGCCGCTGCTATCTACTGCTTCTCATCATATAATAGTAGTTTATGCTACAAGGGCGAAAAGGAATAAATTACGAGGACGATTTACGCTCGTGTTTTAATCGTAACCGAGTAATTTATTTCTCTTACGCCCGTGTATCATACTACGTTTTTCAATGCATAGTGTGAGGAAATAAAACAAATATAATCTTGTGAACTTTAAATTATGATTGGCTCAAAAGGACTGTATGTTAAACAGTGAAAAAAAAAAGTATAAAATTTATGTTACACAGGAAAGAATGCAGGTAATAAATAAATTAAAAAATAATAATAATAATAAAGCCCTAGGGCAAAATAATCGACTTTCTGTTCGGTTTTGATGCATAAAAAGTGGGCCTTTACCAGCACTTGCACTGAAAAACATGTTAAGCTCTTGTTTTTAGATATCTCAAATTGAGCTATTACTCATTGATGGTTTCTCCCAGTAAGTTTCAGACGCAATTTTTTTTTCCCGACTCTTTTTTAGGGTTCCGTAGTCAACAACAAGGAACCCTTATAGTTTCGCCATGTACTACCGTCTGTCTGTCTGTCTGTCCGCGGCTTAACTTAGAGACTATTAGTACTAGAAAGCTGTAATTTGGCATGGGTATGGGTATACATATTTATCACGCCGATAAAGTGGTACAGTAAAATTTTGAAAATTATTTTTTTTAGGGTACCTCCCCTACACGTAAAGTGAGGATGTTTTTTTTTTCTCGTCTATCCCCTAGTGTAGGGTGTCGTTGGATAGGTAATTTAAAAAATATTTGGTTTGTGAGACCATTTTTCGATCCAGGGTTCCGTTTGCGAAATATTAAGCTTTAAAAGTGTTAACTTTTGTTAGAGTCAAGTGTCCCCCCCTGCCAGCAATACGGTTGTATTAGGAGACGTGAAAAAAAATCACGGCTTTACAAGTTAACGAGTACAGATTGCGCCAAACTTTTAGTCCCCTCTAAACACGGGGCGATTCGCATCAGCAGGAACAAAATGTATGGGCTGTTCTTGGTAAGAGGAACTTCCGAGCGTACTAGAAGTTTGGCGCGATCTGTATTAGTCGGCAAACTTCTAAAATGTACTTGGAGAAGAAGTCCGCATATTGTGCAGGGCAACTACGGAACCCTACACTGCGCGTGGCCCGACACGCACTTGGTCGGTTTTGTCTTTCTATAATGCGGCCTACTACACTAGGTAGATTGAACTGCAGGTGACTGTATAATCTTTTGGCTTCGTCTATGGAACAAGAAACTCTGGCCTGCCCTCATTTTACTTATTAAAAATCACGTCCCAGCGCCCTATGCATAGACTCTTTCCTTATAGTGACAATCTAAACACATTTTCATAAATTACATGACTTACCTGAAAAAACCATCTAGCTTACAGTGAAAACCACTTTAAAATTCGTTCAGTAATTTTCAAGTTAGAAGCGAATACTGGCTTACTAGTTATATGCATATGTATACATATGTATACAAACTAATATAAACTATGCATATGTATACAAACAAAACAGGTATCTGCTCAGTTATTGCTTTGAACTCAAAATGCCCTTAAGTTTGCAAACAATCATACTCGTAAATACATACAAACATACGTTTCATATTCAACTTTTAGAAAAGAGACGAGTTCTTGTAATAAGTAAAACAGAAGGCTTTCATTTCTTTCGTAAAAAACATAAAAGGAGCCTCCCCGAATGACGTGAACTGATATACAACCACTGATTACTGCAAATACGTCCGGTAGCAGCCTTATTACTGCAAAAACGCCCGGTGCAGCCTGATTACTGCAAAAACGCCCGGTGCAGCCTGATTACTGCTAATACGCCGGGTGCAGCCTGATTACTGCTAATACGCCCGGTGCAGCCTGATTACTGCAAAAACGCCCGGTGCAGCCTGATTACTGCTAATACGCCCGGTGCAGTCTGATTAATGGAAATATGCCGGGTGCAGCCTGATTACTGCAAATACGCCCGGTGCAGCCTGATTACTGCAAAAACGCCCGGTGCAGTCTTATTACTGCTAATACGCCCGGTGCAGTCTGATTAATGGAAATATGCTGGGTGCAGCCTGATTACTGCAAATACGCCCGGTGCAGCCTGATTACTGCAAAAACGCCCGGTGCAGCCTTATTACTGCTAATACGCCCGGTGCAGTCTGATTAATGGAAATATGCCGGGTGCAGCCTGATTACTGCAAATACGCCCGGTGCAGCTTGATTACTGCAAAAACGCCCGGTGCAACCTTATTACTGCTAATACGCCCGGTGCAGCCTTATTACTGCTAATACGCCCGGTGCAGTCTGATTAATGGAAATATGCCGGGTGCAGCCTGATTACTGCAAATACGCCCGGTGCAGCCTGATTACTGCACAAATACGCCCGGTGCAGCCTGATTACTGCAAATACGCCAGGCATAGCCTGATTACTGCAAATACACCAGGTGTAGCCTGATTACTGCAACTATGCCAGGTGCCTGATTACTGCATATACGCCGGGTGCAGCCTGGACAGATCGACCGAGACTAAACTATTTGACAAATCCTTTCACTTCATAGTGGCAGGCTTCGGTTGTCACCATCTTCATGATGAAACCATGCTGTGACTCGTTGTATTCAGGCATGACGAAATGAGAAGCTCACGGGAGAGAGGGTATAAGGCAGTGGCGTGCACAGAACTTTTTCCTTGAAAAGAAATGAGAAGGTCAAGTTAGACAATATTTTTTTTTATTTTTAATATCACTTTGAAAAATACTTGTATGAGGCCCAGCCTCTCCCTAGAGGGAAAATTTTCATCCAAACTTTTTTTTTTGCAAAGTGGTATTTATATATTTTTATTGTCTAACTTGACCTTCTCGTTGCTTTTCCAGCAAAAAGTTCTGTGCGCTTGGTATCAGGCATTCATCTAGAACTGTTTTTTTTTAAATTTTGGTGAAGGGTCTGAACCACAGAACTGGTCTGAACAGACTTATTATCGCTGTGTCTGCTTTCACTCTTCCACTTTTTTGATGAGTGCGTTTCATCTCAGGTCTATAAGATAGTGTCTAAGCGTAAACGCACTGTGTATAATATAAAATAGCAACTACTTCTACTTCTACTTATGCAAGGTAAAATTCATACTGAAGACTCGATAAGTGCTCAGTATCAAGGTTCGATGACCCTTTTTGTGAAATTCGTAAATAATTTTTTTCGTGTTCTCTACAAACGCAAGGCCAGCCCTAAGAGGTCGACATTTTATATTATTAATCCCTTACCGAACCTCCAGTATTAATTTGGCTGTATAAATAAATGGCACCATATATATTTGTCTTTTTAACGTTTAGATAATATACAGATGTATATTATCTAAACGTTATATACCAGATATAACTGGTTTGATTTATTATATATCTAATTGTTTCAAAACTTATTATAAACTTATTGAAAAAGCTTTTTTTGGTGTCATTTTCGTATTCAATTTACCCAGTCCCATTCACATATCTGAAGGCTAATTACATCACAATAACGGCAATAAATTCATCTTTGTAGATTCCAGACGCTGATACTGCCAGTTCCATGAAATTTTTATGTCCACATGCAGGTTCATTTATTATTTCAGTTAAATATTATAAGCGCAATAAGTAGAACCAAAGCCATTCGAAAAACACTCTTTTATCATGGTTGTTAAGAGTCACAGAAATTTCCTAGTTAAGCCGGTCATTCAATACGTATTTTAAGTAGCTACTGCAAAATATTTGTTGTTCTTCTCTTTGTTTTGTCGTTTACGTGGAATATGATTAATCATTTCTTGTATGCTTTTTGTATCCTCAAGTTGTCCTCAAGCTAGCTACGTGAATTGCCGTGACTTTACCTGAGTTTTATACTTGTTTGATTCTTGACAAATGTAGAATCATACAAGTACTTCACATGAAAAGTATGCTAGGGAAAAAATTATCGAATCATTCATAATTTAAGACTGTACATGAGCCTAGACTCCTAGAGCATGAACAACGCCAGGCTTTCGAGGATGTATGGAAAAAAATCATTTGATTTATTGCTATTTTATCTAGGTATTCTACTTAAAAACAGATTTATACTTTTGTCAAAAAAAAAAATGTTTTCCACCCTCTTTTTTTTGGTTTTTAAAAAATATGTAATACAAATTTGAAGGGATTCTACTTAAATACAATTTTTTTTCCTACAAAATATATCAGTATTAGCTAAAACACACAATTTGTTGTTTCGCTATTCGTAAAACACAAAACTTTGTGATTTATTTTTCGTTTTTTTCTTCCTATTTCACTAATTTTGATCTTACTATTTCGGCTTTAATATACTCGTAATACGCGATTACTTGCATTTTCCTGCATTCAATAAAATCGCAGAGATAGGCCTAAACTATGATATAAATAAAATATAATTTCATTTGGGTTAATAATAAGTTTGGGACCATAAAATTTATACCAAAATAAACGTCGTAAGAAATATGATATAAAACGGCTGTCATATTGAAATATTTATCCCTCTTATTCCAAAATGATAAACACATTTCGAAATCGCGAGTTTTTTGAGCGGCCCGCTTCCACTGAGCAGGGGCCTTATTGTCTAACTTCAACATCTATCGCTTTCAAAGGTAACCTGATTGGCTACAAATTACGTGGCAAACCATTTTAGCCGCATCACGCGTACCTTTGAAAGCGATAGCAATAGAAGTTAAAGATAGACAAGAAGGCCCCAGGATAAGTGTTAACTGAAAGCGGAAAAGGAAAATCTGTTTTTTAAATGTTTTGTTAAAAAGAAAGCTTTTGATACTGCGTAAATAACGGTTAAGTTAGACATACATTCTAACTAAATGTAATTACTCATATATAATTTATTTGAATACGATCCGAGTTTGAGTTCGCGGAAGTTTGTTTTTTTATTTTAATAATAACCAAAAGGATTTCTGCTAAGGTTTATTTCTGTTTTGTGCAATGCAACTCCCGCGCAACACCGGAAACCACGTCTCGTGAGATAAATATAAAACCAGATGAAAGAGACATATGCACCGTGGTTCCTGTCTGTTAGAGCAGGATGGAAACATATTCAGATGTCCTCTTTTCATTGCATTCAGCGGTGCACTATTTACATAGGCATTATAATGATAATTAGGCTACTGAACTGCTAGTTGGGCATTTAAGATAATGGCTGACCTATTTTAGGAATTTAATTTCAACAATACAATTTGCCAATCTGTCTGGTTATCTGATTTATACGAGTATGGTAATAATATATTTCAAAAGTAGCAATACGATTATGCTAGTTAACTTCTTCTAAGGTGAACACACACTCCTTTGGACCTGTCTTTGAAGGCCTACTCCTCCCACACGGGTGGTCCAAAAACTTTAAAAATAATATATATAGGCATAATAAAGTAAAAAATAAATTTCAAGTTTAACATTTTATTCAATGTTGTTATTTTTGACAAAAAAAAACAAAAGTTATCGAAAGTTTCATATGATTTTCGCATGAATTCTCTTACTCCTTCCGAATGCCTGAACCGATTTTTATGATTATTTCACTAAATTATAGACAATTTTTATGATATTGATTTTTAGTTTTATTTTATTTATCGATTGCAATTAATTTTCCTTCATTCATATAGTTATATAATTATATACCCAATTTAAGACTTTTTTATTATAAATATGTGAATAAATCTTAATTATAATTTATATATTCTAACCTGCATAATATTTGTTTTGTTGTAACTAATTACAATTAGTAACTACACATAATTTTCACCCTCTTACATAATTGAATACTTAAGATTGTATCCCTTGATATTCATACATGTTTGAATTGTTTTTAAATTGGCTTTGTAATATAATGATATGTCCGAGGATAGAGGCGGAAAATGCTGAAATACAGGCTAATAACCTACTCAGCAGTAGAGGCGGTAAATGCTGAAATACAGGCTAATAACATACTCAGCAGCAGAGGCGGTAAATGCTGAAATACAGGCTAATAACCTACTCAGCAGCAGAGGCGGTAAATGCTGAAATACAGGCTAATAACCTACTCAGCAGCAGAGGCGGTAAATGCTGAAATACAGGCTAATAACCTACTCAGCAGCAGAGGCGGTAAATGCTGAAATACAGGCTAATAACCTACTCAGCAGCAGAGGCGGTAAATGCTGAAATACAGACTAATAACCTACTCAGCAGCAGAGGCGGTAAATGCTGAAATACAGGCTAATAACCTACTCAGCAGCAGAGGCGGTAAATGCTGAAATACAGGCTAATAACCTACTCAGCAGCAGAGGCGGTAAATGCTGAAATACAGGGTAATAACCTACTCAGCAGCAGAGGCGGTAAATGCTGAAATACAGGCTAATAACCTACTCAGCAGCAGAGGCGGTAAATGCTGAAATACAGGGTAATAACCTACTCAGCAGCAGAGGCGGTAAATGCTGAAATACAGGGTAATAACCTACTCAGCAGCAGAGGCGGTAAATGCTGAAATACAGGCTAATAACCTACTCAGCAGCAGAGACGGTAAATGCTGAAATACAGGCTAATAACCTACTCAGCAGCAGAGGCGGTAAATGCTGAAATACAGGCTAATAACCTACTCAGCAGCAGAGGCGGTAAATGCTGAAATACAGGCTAATAACCTACTCAGCAGCAGAGGCGGTAAATGCTGAAATACAGGCTAATAACCTGCTCAGCAGCAGAGGCAGTAAATGCTGAAATACAGGCTAATAACCTACTCAGCAGCAGAGGCGGTAAATGCTGAAATACAGGCTAATAACCCACTCAGCAGCAGAGGCGGTAAATGCTGAAATACAGGCTAATAACCTACTCAGCAGCAGAGGCGGTAAATGCTGAAATACAGGCTAATAACCCACTCAGCAGCAGAGGCGGTAAATGCTGAAAAACAGGCTAAAAACCTACTCAGCAGCAGATGCCACATACGTGATACACAAAAAATGTTATCTAAGTCGAATTTTTTATTCATCTAAGTTGTGTGTAACAAATTTTTGGTACTTAAATAAACTTAAACTTCGAGCCGGGCTCCACTGTGGAGGTACCACCATCTTACTTGGAGACCCCCTCGAAGTAATTCGGGGAAAAATAAGAGGAAAGCTCACAGGCAAAAAGCCAAGAGGCCCACCATGCCTGGGACCGATGGATGGCGGTATATCCATCCCTAATAGCCGGGCCTTATACCGAACAGACTGGTGATGGGCAGCGGCGTCACTGGTGCGAGGGTTCCGGCACCGCGCTCACCAACCCGCCTGCGCAGCGTGTGTGAGTATGGGCAATTCTTCCAGGATGACCGCCGGGGTGGCAAAGTCCTGGAAAGGCTTATGACCAGCAGTGGACGAACTAGTCTGATGGATGGAATATAAACTTAAATAAACTTATAAAACTTATATTCAGTCTTTGTTATCTTTCATGACGATGCGTCGCCACTCTCAAATAGTTCTCGACAGGCGAAATAATTGTTATGGGTCAACAGCACCATGATATAATTTATATCTATTAGAATTCCGCACCAACTTTCAATATCAATAAAATTAATCGTCGACAATTTATAAAGCAATATTAATAATGGCTGAGCAATAATGATGTCGTTGCCCGCAATAGTGGTCCAGGATACTTTATACAATTACAATAATCTCAGTAGGAAATTGTTTGCCTTTTGTAGACGAGCTACTTACTAACCAATGACAACGGGTAATAAATCATTCAAACGTGAACTTTATTGCAATGGAGCAGGAGTCACACTACAATGTGCATACTATAAAAAACCAGCCAAGTGCGAGTCAGACTCGCGTACCTAGGGTTCCGTATTGTGGATGATAAATTTAATTGTGTCATTTTTTTAGTGAATTTTTTAACCTCTTTATTTTTTCTTTAATCTTTACGTAAAAATATATTACCATGATTTTTTTTTCATGTTTTTCGGTCCACCAGTTTTGGAGATAAGTGACATAAGGGACATACATTTTTTTATAGTTTTTCAAGGATTTCTCGAAAAGATGCAATTAAATATAATCAAACTATATATTTTTATAATCGGCTTTTTAATACTTACAATTTGATACTTATTTTGTATTTTTAGGATAATATTTCATATTATTTCTCAGTTTTGTTTTGGAAATATTTTTAACAGTTTCAAATTTTTCATATATTTTTTACACCGCAATATGTAAGCAAATTAATGCTATTTTTGTGCCAAATTTCATGTCTTTATCTGTAAAATACGGACGGACGGACGGACGAACAACGGAGTTTCACCATAAAGGTTCCTTTTGTACCTTTTAGGTACTACGGAACCCTAGGTGTCAGGTGATGACACACATTCTTGTTTAAACAGTTGCTTTTATTGAAATATTTTTATTTATATATATGTCACCGTAAGATTGTAATCTCCGATAGTTTATAATTTCACTAGTGAGATAATAATTGCACGGTAGGCTTTTTCACGGTTGTTTGTTTATAAACTAACCTAACCTAAAATTATAAACTATCAGAGTTTACAGCGTCAAACTGACGTTATATACTGGATGTAAATGGACTACTAGTATTCTACTGATCACACTGAACAACATTCCTAAGGAAACATGAAAGAACAAATCAAAAAAAAACCCACGCCTTACCAACTTTAAGAACCTACTGAAAATGTCGTATGGGCAAGTGAACTTTATATTTTCATCTCTGCGGACAGGTTTCTTTGGAAAATTCGTTCAGTATGATCATAAAAGAAGATTATGAAGTGCCATTTTTGTGCTATAGTAGGTGGTAGAGCTGATGCCGGGGCCAACTGTGGAGGCACCACCGTCTTACTCGCAAACCCTCCCAAAGGTATTCGGAGGAGACTAAGTGGACGTCAGGGACTATCTGGGACCGATTGATGGCGGTATATCCATCCCCGATTGCCAGGCCTTATCTATATAAAACGGACTGGTGACGAACAGCGGCGTCACTGGTGAGAGGGTTTTAGCACCGCGCTCACCAACCCGCCTGCAAGCTCATGTGAATGGTCATTTCTTTCAGGAGGACTGCCAAGAGTGGCGAAATTTTCCAGCAGTGGGTGAACTAGGCTGATGGATAAATGGATTTTTGTGCGTTTCATTCATTCATTCAAGTCTTTTTGGTCTTTGTATTCGATTCATATTTTTTTTGCCATTATTGTATGAAGGTACAAATTTCTGGTTCCACTACGCACATATTATTGCACACACATTTCCACATTCAAAAAGAGACAATCATTTGAGTTCCAGTGATCATGACAAAGCTTTTCTGGTATCAAATGTTATTTATTATTAATTAATTCTATTGTCTACAGTTAGTCTACGTTGTGATGGTCCCCGGATAGTCACCGGGCAAGTGTTCCGGTACTAAACACATGACTCACCCGGTTCCGCTCGTTGAAAGTACTATAGCAACGTGTCGCAGTGATTTCATTGTTATTCAATACGTGAGTGAGCGTGCCTAGAAATGTTTTATTTTTATCTGTTTGCCTGTGGTTCCTTCTATGCCGCGCGTTGGTTACTGGTTTCTTTAGCTTTAGGATTCTTTTGATAAAAGAATGATCTAAGAACGTTTGGGTCGATTTGCAAAACGTCGTAAATTAGAAGGTTGATTTTTTAATAGGGGCTGGCCTGAAAAACTGCAAAAAGTGGGGGTGTTTTCCAGCAAAGCGAATATGGGCTTAAAATTACAAGAAAAATACAAAGAACAACATCTTAAAGTCTTGACATTGAGCAAGATCAGGAAAGTGGTTATTGCAAAATAATTGATTTTTGGGCTTAAAAATCCCGTAACTAATATCAATTTATTTAATATTTTACTTTTCTTTACGTAACACCTCTGCAAGCATTTAATTTTCTATTACCTATATTATATATTATAGTAATTTGACAGATTATAAACATGAATAAAATAATATTTCTTCATATAGTATAAATAAATGATTTATATTGCTAAATACTCACAATTTCGGCAAAAAAATAAAACATTTTTCATATTCTTGCACTAGCCACCATTACAAGACAAGACGTGCAAGACATCATAGCGTTACTGAAATCCTCGGATCCAGATGTAATACCAGTTTTTGTAGCTCGGGACCTGGAGAAACTTCCCCCGATTACATTTGATCATCTTGATGTAACGAAGCTTTTGAAGGATATCACATTACTTAAGACAGAAGTGGAGAATATGAAGTCAACGTTCGCAACATTAGAGCAGCTGGAAGACATAAAATCGGATTTCTTAAATTTAAAATCGTCTTCTCTGTCTTCTCCATTATACACTAATGAATATCGAAATATCAACGTAAATAATAGGCGAGGTGCTTATTATCATGATAGTGGACCCTTCGGAATCATGCCTTTTGATACAACAGTTCTAAACTGTTCGAATGAAATGGTAAACGCAGCATCATCTATACATGATGGAGAAAGTCATCAGGAAAAACAATGTCAGTCGCAAGATTTGGAGGGTAGAAGTAAAATATCGAGCAACGATTGTAACCAGCCCAATAATAGTCTAGCGGTGACGACAACCGAGGCGACAGAATCTAGAACCGGTCCGGTGACAACATCCCCACCCGCTCCGCCGCCGCCGCCGGCGCAGCCCGCACAACAGTTGATAAGTTTAACGGATAATGCGAAGAAACAAAACAACGGCAGCAGTCACACGAATGCAAAGACGAATGTAAGCAAGAAACTGCAACAGAACGTGTCCTATACGGATATTGTTAAATCAGATGAACGAAATTTGAATTCTATAAATAAAGATTCGAATGATTCATGGCAGGTAGTAGAGAGTAGAAAAAGTAGATTACGATATCGTTATGCCGGAAAATCTGGCCAGGCACGTGATGATGAGGGAAAATTTAGAGCCGCGGATGTTAAGGTCCCGATTTTTATTACGAACATCCACAAGGATACGACGGAATTGGATATTATAAATTACATACGGAGGATGACACAGGAAACTGTCGTCCTAGAGAAAATATCTATTCGAAAACGATCTGATCACAACGCTTATAAGTTTTTCGTATCAAACGAAAAGGTAAAAACTTTCTTGAATGAAAATCTTTGGCCCAAAGATGTTATATTTCGGCGTTTCGTGAGTTTTAAGCACAAAGGTGCGTATAGCGAAAAATCTGTTAGCGGCAACTTACAACAAAACTATGTATAATACGACTTTATGTAGAATAGTAAGTTTTAACTGCAAAAATGTTAAACGCTCTGTGCAAAGTATCAGAGAATTGTGTCGATCTTGTGACGTAATCTGTTTACAAGAAACGTGGTTGTTACCGAGCGAATTGTCTTATCTGTGCAGTATAGATAACGATTTCAACTGTACGGGAACCTCGGCGGTGGACACAACGGCAGGGATGTTGCGGGGGCGGCCTCACGGTGGGGTTGCTCTGTTTTGGAAAAAATCTGTTTTTGAAAATGTGTCAGTAATAAAGTGTGATAATCCCCGTATTTGTGCAATAAAAATAGTGACGTGTGAAAAGTCTTTTTTAGTTATAAATGTTTACATGCCTACGGATAAGTATGAAAATCAGTCATTGTTTATGGATTGCCTGGGCGCGGTGAGTGCCATTGTTACTAATGAAAATATAGAATATGTTTACGTTATGGGTGACTTTAATGCGCATCCTTCGGAAATGTTTTTTAGGGACCTTACAAATTTTTGTAAAGACCTACAGTGGTCATGCGCCGATACTGAAATCTTAGGCTTAGACTCTGGAACTTACACTTTTATTAGTGAATCACATGGATCGCGTCGATGGTTGGATCACTGTTTGGTCTCAACCTCGGCCATGTCTACGGTTGAAAAAGTCGAGGTTAAAGTTGATGTAACGTGGTCAGATCATTTTCCTTTAATAGTTGAATGTAATATGAACCTAATAAAACCTAAACTATCTATTAGTACACCTAGGATCCCGAATAAAATTATTTGGGGAAATAGAGAACCTGAACAAATTAGTATGTATTCAAAAATTTGTCACGAGAAGCTTAAAAACATAGATTTTCCTGTTGAGTTTCAGACATGTTCTGACCGATCTTGTAATGACGCACAGCATAAATACACTATCGATCAAATGTATTATGAGATAATTTCTATTTTATGCGAAGCTGCTACGGCAACATATGAGAATAAACATAATTTTAAAAGAAAAGTTGTGATAGGCTGGAACAAACATGTCAGCGATTCTCATAGGGAGGCAAGACTTAAGTTTCAAAACTGGATATGGCACGGAAAACCTAACGTTGGTATTGTATATCATGAGATGTTTGAAAGCAGAAAAATCTTCAAATCACGCTTAAAATGGTGTCAGAATCATGCTGAGCAAATCAAAATGGATATGATTGCGTCTCACCATTCCAAAAACGATTTCCGAAACTTTTGGAAAGCAACAAATAAATTAAACAATAAGTCTGGTCTCCCCGTGAATGTTGACGGCATTGCAGACCCTAAAGATATAGCGGAGGCGTTCAAAGATCAGTTTATTGTTAAGTCGCCTTTAGGTCCATCGCGATCCGTACTGAATGCTGAGACACATGGTGAGCAGTTGGATAACATAGTGTTGGCCAAGGATGTTACTAAAGCGATCAAAAATATGTCGAGGGGTAAATCCCCAGGTCACGATGGTCTCAGCATTGAGCACCTCCAACATGCTGGGCCTCACCTACCAAGAGTACTAGCTATGCTGTACACATTTTGTCTAGGTCACACATATCTACCTGACGATTTAATGAAGACTTTGGTGGTACCGATTGTAAAAAATAAGACAGGTGACGCGTCAGACAAAACCAACTACCGACCCATATCACTGGCAACAGTTGTATCGAAGGTCTTGGACAGTGTATTAAATTTTCAATTAAACAAGTATCTACACATCCACGACAATCAATTCGGTTTCAGACCTGGGTTGTCAACAGAAATGGCTGTTTTATGTTTGAAGGAAACTGTCAAATATTACTCGTCTCGAAAAACTGCTGTTTATGCTTGTTTTCTTGATCTGTCCAAGGCTTTCGATCTGGTCAGCTACGATATTTTGTGGGAAAAGTTGAAAAATACTGATGTTCCATCTGATATAACGTCAATTTTTAAATATTGGTATAACAACCAAGTTAATATTGTTAATTGGGCGGGCACATGCTCGGATCCATACAGGATGGAGTGTGGAGTTCGTCAAGGTGGGTTAACCTCTCCTGTGCTATTTAACCTTTACGTGAACGCACTGATTGAGGAGCTCAGCAGCACCCACGTAGGTTGTCATGTAGACGGTGTCTGTGTCAATAACATCAGCTATGCGGACGATATGGTGCTGCTGAGCGCCTCAGTCGATGGTCTTGTGAAACTGTTGAGGATCTGCGAAAGATATGCTGCCTCGCACGGATTATTATACAATGCCCGCAAGAGTGAATGCATGGTCTTTGAGACCGGGTCGGGTTATCACATGGATGTACCACCTATTAAACTGAACGGTGCAACATTGAATAGGGTGCAACAGTTTAAGTACTTGGGGCACATAGTCACCGCTGGTCTCAGGGACGATGCAGACATAGAGCGAGAGCGGAGAGCGTTGTCTGTCAGGGCTAACATGATTGCCCGGAGGTTTGCCCGAAGCTCGAGAGAAGTTAAGCTTACACTGTTCAGAGCCTACTGCACATCTTTTTATACGGGCACCCTCTGGGCGAAATATACCCAAAAGCAGTATAACGCTCTTCGCGTGCAGTATAACGACGCGTTCAGGACGTTGGTGCGGCTGCCCCGGTTCTGCAGTGCTTCGGGCATGTTCGCGGAAGCAAGCGTGGATTGCTTCTACGCGACGATGCGCAGGCGCAGCGCGTCTCTGCTCTGCAGGGTGCGGGCCAGCCGCAACAACATCCTTAGAACGTTCGCCAACCGGTTGGATGCATACTACCTTGGGCACTGTTCCAGCCTACATATAAAGTAAAATTTATTATGTAATCAATTATAAAACGACTGTATATAATTAATGTTTGTGTTAACTAACCCTAGATAATTAAGCCTTCCTTGTATATAACTAACACAATGAGTTCTTTTATTACTCGAATAAAGAAATATTATTATTATTATTATTACATAGCTACGGGTATTTTTTTATTAACTTTTTTGTTTATTTATTTAAAAATCTGAATTTTTGAGGGATTATAAAGTAAAATAGTTTAGTGAACGCACATTTCTTGTATGATATGATATCTTCTTTCTTTCTTTCTTAATTCTTTATTGCACAAAACACAGTTTAATGTACAACAGGTGGATTTAATGCTAGAAGCATTTTCTCCCAGTCAACCCGACAGAAAGTACAAGAAGGTTACAGAGTCAGGTGTGCAAAAAGGCTTTACAATTTTATATTTTAAATAACAAATAAAATGTAAAAAAATATATATTTATACATTTATGTACTGATATATAATTTTAATATCTAGTAGGTATTAAAAAACGATGCCAAGAAAATAAAATTACAAGAAATATATCACACAAAAATAGCTCCAATTATTGAAAACTTCACATATATGCATAAAAGCATTGAAAAATATATCTTATAATATATAAATATATAATTACATAAAATTTGCCTCAAAATAATTGGACTGTACGAAGTTTGCTGTAAATTTCGTAAAAGTCTTAAATTCTTGGCAATGAATTACCCAATTAATTTGAAGCTGGTATAATTAAACATTTCTTTTAGACCAGTTTGTTAGTTACAAAAATATTTCTTGAAATTTTGTTACAAAACTGAAGTTTGTAAACTCCTGCTATGCAGTTCATCTAATCTATTATAATCTACTTAAGTTAATACCTACACATATGAAAGACCTTCGTGCCTGACTTGCAGTCTTGACTTAAATGATCATTTATTAGACTTGGTTCAGACAATTTACGACAAAACAGCAGACTGAAGTGTATTTATTAAATTTAAAAAAACTGTCGCGAAACACAACAAACGACAAATTCGCGTGCGACAAAACTACAAACCTCATGCCCGGCATTCACTGACTAACCCTCTTTGTTCAAATTCTTAGAACACTAAGTGCCCTAATTTTATCACTACATGAGCATTATTCATTTACCTAGTCAAATGTGAAGTGAATATCTTGAAGGACGTGTCACGTTCTCTTTGTATGACATCGCTTTTTGTGTTGCTGACAATTCTTAGTGCATAAGAATATAAGACATGAACTTGCTAAGTTTCTTACCCTTCTCCTTAGCAAGACTAAGCGAATAGGTGGAGTTAGGCATAATTTTTATTTATTTGAATTTGTGGATATATTAATAATTTGCAATATTCCGCTAAACACTCTTACTATGCTATTCAAAATGCAGACTCAAGCACCGCCCGCCCTCCCGCATAAAACATGCACAAGCAAAGCAAGCAGTACGAGCAAAAAATAAAGCAATCTTAAATATTAAGCAAGAAAACTTATCGACAGGTGTTTCGCCTCTAAACGAGGCATCCTCGGGATGTGTAGGCCGCCCGACCGCTCGACAGCAAAATGATTTATTTATTTAACATATTTGCATTTATTTTAATGTATTTCTAGCATTGCATTTATTATTTACTAGGTTCAAATCCGTTCAGTGGTTTCGGTGATGTGCGTGAACAAACAGACAAACAGACAGACAGACAGAAAAGACTTCTAAAAATCGCTGATTGGTGTTCTATTACTCTTCTTTAGTCACCCCTTTCTATTTTCTATTTTTATTACTTTTCTTCAATGTACTGTAACATATAGCTAGGCAATATGTTAGGTTTAGGTAAGGCTAGATTTTATAGGTAGGTTAAAGGACTATTTGTTCATGTTTAGTTGGCAATCGATAACCTTTATGGATCGACAAACGTCGCATTGACTGAATTATTTCGTGTTTTCCAAAAATAAATACAGATCGAGTATAAAAGATCTTTCAAAAAAACACGAAAAAGATTCCTCAGAGAGTCCGATTAGTGCGGATGTGCTTCTCCATCCATAAATTATTGAAGAAGTATAACAAGCGAGTACTCTACCAAATTTGGAGCTCCCCTCCCTTAATATACGCATGATAAATAGGCTATATGAAGTGAAAAAAAGAAAATATAAAAGAAGATAAACTAAAAATAAAGTGGTGTGATTCAGAAATATCCCTATAAGATCCCGAGTACACGATGTGCGCATCACAGTACAGACACACCGGGTTCTACTGTTTTATTACATGTATTCATAGACGAATACTTGTCTCTGTATGTATTGATGTATTTGATTGGTGATTCCTATTGTTGTAGGTGTATTATTGTATTAAATTTAAATAAACCAAACAATTTTATAACAGTTTTTCCTCGTATTAGATAGATAAATAGATATAACATTTATTTCCCAAAAACACGACACATACATACAAAAAACAAAGTAGAACTTAAATAAGAACTTAAATAAAAGAAAAAAAAGAAAATAAAGTTAAAACACAAAAAGAAAGTTAAATTTATCCTAGTATTATATAGTATTTTACATTTAAACCGACTTGCAATAAGTGTATTTAATGTAAATAACGTAAATAAATATATTTCATTTCATTTCATGCTGTTTTAATAGTGCAAAAACGTAACGAAACGGACAGAAATCTTTCATCAATGTCATTTATTTACTTTATTTTCTGACTGATGCACTAATTCTGAAGTATTCGTCATAACGTCGTTTGTTTTAGTCTTAATAATATAGGTCTTGCAATGTATGCAGAAGATTAACTATTTGTGCTAAGTTTGCTCTTCGTAAGTCTGCAGTTAGATAGTCTAGTCTAAAGCCTCGTCTAGACCAGACGTTTTATGTAGATCTCCCTACTACTTAGAGGGTGATACTGCTAGGCAATTTGAGAAATGGAGCTGAAGGGATAGTAAACATTTTGAACACCTCAATTTCACAAATATTTTAAAAAGTATTTTTGCAAACATGTTTGTGATTTTAAATAAAGTGTCAGAGCAGCTAGCTTGGTTAGTACTTAGAGTACTTTCTAGATATACCATTTTAAGAATAATACTAGTAAAAATCTACTAGTACTCACTTCTAAATTAGCAGATTTTTGTCTAGTTTCTACTTTTACAAAACAAAAATGTTATCGAAAATTAAGTTAAAATAATCTCAAGAAAGAGTCTCAATTTACACGCACATTAAAAAAAGACAGAGACTTTTATTTGGTTTGGAACTGTACCTATTTGTTGTTTAAAAAGTAAATTACATTTATCAAAGAACATCGTGATACAAGACACCACCGTCAAGTCAGAAACTTTTTTGAACTTAATTTTTCCGCGTCACGTCTTTTACTGTCTCCGAGAGTGCACACAGCTGGTAACCCCGCTCTTGACAGTTCTTATAAATTGTGTCTCTGCACTATATGGGTCTATTTGTCTGTGGTGCGATGCACATAATTTTCGTGTGTTGAATTTTTTTTCTTTAGATATTCCGTAACAAGTTGTCTCTTAGCTCTTTGTAACAATTTCGTGAACTTGCTTCTTAAGGCGACATGTAAAAAAATAGAGGTGCTTCTGTTTTGTGTCATTCATGAAATAGACGGAAAATTTTAATACATTTCTGGTATATGCATTTTGACTATATAATCTTGGGTTTTGAAATTGGAAAACATGTTTGGATAAATTTTCCTCGATAGAAATAATTGTTGAAATGAGGTCTTCAAACACACTTTATCTCCTCGTTTGACGAATAAGAACCATAGACAGAACTCAAACATATTTTATTAGGTGTGATTTGATTCAACAATATCTAGAGATTTGAAATTTTGCTAGCTATTTTAGTTTTTTTATAAAAATTATAAAACTAACATTTTTCGATTTCACCCTGAATCCGCTCCTCTCGCACTGAGCGTGTTTCCCCTTGGAGTGACAGTGACAAAAATAAAATTCGCATAGCCTCTTAAGGTGGATGCGTCAGGTTTAGTTCCCAAACTTACGATTGATTTTCTTATTTTTGAATAAAAGAATAAAAACGCGCTTTAAAATTGTGTGTTTGGGAAGCGTGACCTGTCGCATCCGCCTTAATACAAAAGTAATAAGAACTATTTCTTCTTTTGAGTATAAAACCATTCTTGTCAGGCTTTATACATCTACCTTCGTTTCACTCAACATATCATTGTCAATAAGAATGACTACTTATCCCACAATATTCACGCCACGTACGAAGCGTAATCAGGTTTCTTTTGCACTCTGCCAATGTCGGGGCATCCTTAAAAGTGCATACAGCATTTTTCTCGTGCCTCCTTTTTATATGGATTTAGTTATTTCTATTTGCTCTGTGGTCTGGTCTTGAAAGTTAAGGTCTGGATATTGTGGTATAAATATAAAGCTAACAAAGCAATCTGCTTAGGCCTGTGTTTTCCTTTTGTTCTAAGGACTGGATATAGTCAATTCAGTCAATCAATTTATTTATTTAAACGATACTTCCCTCGGGTCATTTCTTTGGCTTCTTCGAGTCCTAGCTGATAGGCAAGATCGTGGAGTTTCTTCACTTCCATGATGAGGCTACTTTGGCTCAGAGAGCCTAGTTGTTGAATGAGGTTGATATCATCGTTGGTGAGTTTTTTGGTCCAAGGAGGCTCTTGATCCGAGTTCTGCATAGACGCAAACTCCGATACTCCAGGCATCTGCTCTGGCCATAGCTCTGGTGAAGTCTTATCTAATTTTTCCAGGCTCAAAAGGCTTTCTTCCAAGGATGGAAGAGGAATATCATCCGAAGTTGGCTGCCTTTCAGCCACCATAGAATTTTGTTTTTATTGAAACGAATTCTTTTTTTTTTTTTTTTTTTTTTTTTTTTTTTTTTATCAAAATATAAAAACTAACTTATAAATAATAAAAAAAAAATAAAAATATGTTTATTTGCAACCAAAAAGATAATATGTATACAAAAATATTTTATGCACTATTTATTTGACAAGTGTGTCTTTTGTAAACTCTAATCCCCACATTAGGATTCCCTGGGTTGTGGGAAATTAGACCCTTCCTGGTGAGTCTGACGATAATAAATTTATAAAATATTTAAAAGTAACATAACATTAAAACATTAAAAAAGTAAGTAACAGAAGAGACAAAATAAAACTAATTGAGTAATGTATGACGTGTGAGTGATGATTGTATGTGGAATGTTATTAGAGTGTGTGTGAAAGGGTGAGTAAAATAGAGTGTGTTATATGAAAGTGTATGCCTGAGTTTTGAAGTACTTGATACTCACAGACCGGTACAAGTGTGTTAGGATTTATGTGTCAATTTTAAGGATATCCTCGGTTTGTTCGTAATCTAAGGGGGAGAGCCAATCGTGTAGATGATTTTTTTTGCATGGGTAACGTGTTAGATGAAGAAGGGATAGGGTATTATTTGTCCTTGAATATAGAAAGGGACCTAAGAAAGGGGAAAATTTTTGAGCAAAGCTTGTATTCGTTACGGGGGTTCTCCATGTGACACGGCGGGAGTCATGAACACTTTTATGGGTTGTAACTAGAGCGGTTTTATGGAAACTTTCTTATGGAATTTCGAAATCGAAAAAGAAATAACAAGTGTCCAATTGTCCATTTATCTCAATAATATATTCTAAGCAAAGCGTCTAATTCAAAAGCGTTTTGTTTTTATATGGAAGAGTACTTATCTAAGGTGGTTTTTAGATATATATCGTTACGCTAGTTTGAAACGGTGCTAAGCAGTATTGATACAATAAAAGTAAGTCGGACAACTACATACAAGGTGACTTTTTGATCATCGTCCAAATTCATACTGGAGGCTTGATAAGTGATCAGTATCTTGGATCACTAACAATAATCATGAATTATCCTCAAGTTTAATTTAATATCTTACATAATAATAATGGCCAGCACGCAGTGAAAAGGAATAATTAAATACAGACAAAATATAACCAAAGATGCAATTTCAAATAGAATTCAAACACAATATGTAACAAATTGTCGACGCGTGCGCACGGCTACATGCACTCTCACGACCGACGTAAAATTTTGGACCCTATTAAAATTCTTATTGTATTGCAATAAGATTCAAAATTGAAAGATGAAAACAACTTGCATGTTTAAATTATAGTATTGTAAGAGTGTAGGCAGAGGGATTGTTGGTACCGCCCTATATTTAGAAAAGGATACTCCCTTCATCATGCATGATGCTCCTAAGAAAATTTGTGATAAAATATTTACTATTATGAAATTAGTTGGTAGAGTTTTTTATGATTCCGTACTCAAAGAGTGAATAAAATGACAACAGCAAACATCATGGTGAAAATTTGCTGTCCGTCCGTCCGTGACAATCCGTGTGTATTTTACAGCCTCATAATGATGTAGTGAAATAAGATTTAGAAAACATCAAAATTGCTCAATATTTTGGTACCATAACTGTAAGGTGGCGTATCAAATTGTAGTTATTAGAAACCTGATTATAATATTATATAATTATTACAAAATCACTTGCACATATTTTGAGAAATCTTCGGAAAAGGACCTAAAATGTATGCCTCCTTGTCTCTGAAACAAATGGACAAACACTTATGAAATAAAATAAAATATTATAAAAATTAAAATGATAGCATATGAAATTTACAGGAAAAATAAAGTGGTTTAAAAATAAAGATATACAGGGTGTTTGGGGCATCGATGTCATTATTTTCAGGGATGATAAAGGAAGTGATTTTAAACATTTTTGACTGAATTTACTTTAGTGCAAAGTTTAGTAATTTTCGAGATTTTCGAGAGCGCATCGAATTTGCTTCCGATTTCAGTCGATAGGTTGACGGTAGATACTATACAAAATCTTTATAATTAGATTTTTATAACTTCACGACCGAAATCGGTAGGATAGCGATCGCTATCTTTGTCGTGACTGCAGGCCCTGGTCCGTAATGAGCACCAAGTGACCAGATATATGACGTCTCCCACTTTCTTAGGTTCATGTCAGTCAATAGTGGAATGAATCTGTCGTTGAAGGCAATTGTATAGGCGCGTGTGTGTGAGAATGGGTAGGATGTTGTTTTGTATAGTTGAAGTATGTCCGTGGTTGTTTATACGGATGTGTAAAGCGTTTCTGGCTTCTGATGACGGCCCTATATCGTAAAACGAAATATATCGAGTTAAAATATAATTTTATTGTCCTTATACTAATAAACAAACAAAAGAAATACATAATAAATATGCGACAAACAATCTAATGAGAAGTTTCGAAACAAAAAAGAAAGTTATCGAACTAGTTACGACAAAATACACACATTCGCGCGTGCCTTCTTTCAGCACGGTCAGCAATGTACAGTGGAGACCGCATCAAGTAAGACACATGGACTTTGTACCTATCTTATATTCTTCTCTGTAGGGGCTAATGTCGTACTGCAAGTGTATAGCTTGATGTGGTCTCCACTGTACCACACTCACCACGGCAAAGTCGCTCATAGATTTCTTTATTCCAATATAACTCTTACCACAAAGTACTCGTAACTAACTAACTTTACAAATGGATAGCCAGTTCCCCAATAGCATCAAATAGTACTGCAGTGATTTCAGATCTAAATAGTTAGTGACCATAGCACGTAAAACCTTGAACTAAGCTCTTTCCCGGTAATCTCGATTTTATAGTTGTACAAAAATCGGATATGATATTTAAACAGGCTACCTTTTTATATTTCACTAGCCTGTCGCTCGCGGCTGCGCCCACGTTTATTCAATCTTCGCGATGTATTTGGCTTAGCGGTTATTTTATCAATAGGGAGTATAGTCAATAGCCTATATGTTAAATTTTAGACCAGCCCTATTCTGTATCTTAGGTTGCCAACTGGACAGGGTGCCTATCGTCAAAAACATAGATAAAAACTGAACTTTCAAAATTGCCTTTAGAAGGTATTGAACTATTTACGAACTGTGACGTCATTTCAAATGCGAACATATCCTTAGACAATCAAAATTCGATAGTATATTTATGTTTTTGATGACAGGCACCTAGTCCAGTTGGCAACTAGAGATACATAATAGGCCCACTGGTTCATTACGATGATAATAAAGAAAACCGGAACCTAAGTTTAGTGATTCTTGGGCTAAAACAAGACACAGATAGACCAAAATTCTAAAAATTGTAAAAATATTATGTATATAAATAAATATGTTTTTTGTGTAAGTAGTTACTTAATTATTATTTGATATATTTAATATTTTAGTGTACACGTATGTATGTCTACTTTTAATATAAATAAACGTTATTAATTGTCTAATTTGTTTTTAAATAATTTAGAGATAAGCTCGCCTATGTAACATGATATCTCTAAGTACAATGTGTAAATACTATGTTTTTTTGTGTACAATAGCTACGTATATGTAACTTTTCTATGGAAGAGCTGATTTTGTTTCCTTGATTCGAGGGTTGGCTCCGTAGTAAAATTTGTTCGTATAGACGAGTACTATTGCCAGTTTCTGGCTTCCGCAACTTCATCTTAACAACCTGTATATGAGAGCTAACTACCATTATCACAATTTTGTGGAACCTGTATAAAAATTATGTTGACATCTACCCCATTTAAGAGTGTTAAAAACAAACATAGCTTAATTTTCCGTTTTTCTGTGCATAAACTGAAAGTCCTGAAAAAACAGCTTGGTCTATGTATTAGAAACAAGCGTGATGAAAGCACCATTATTAAAAGTACTCATTTACATTTCAAAGCATTACGAACCATTAACCTCCATACTGTTATAAATACTTACAGGGGTATACATTTTTTGCACGCCACTACAAACGCTACACATTTTCGCAAGTTAACGGGACACCTGACGCTAGAACATCAACAACACCAAGAAAATATATTTGACTTATCGATCTTTTATCTAGGGATTCCATCTATAAACAATGTTTTAAGATTTATACCTTTGTCAAAAAAAACAAATTTCCACCCTCTTTTTTTTGGTTTACAAACTTTCGTTTCAAAAACGCGGTTAAGAGATCAACTTGATTTTTTTTATAAAATAGGCAATAGTAATATGAAGAGATTATACCTAAATCCAATATATTTTTCCCTACAAAATATTTCAGTATTAGCTAAAAACACACCAATTTGTTGTTTCGCTGCGTGATCACCAGTATTTCGCGTCCAAGAGAAAGAGGCCAAAGAGCCAACATATAATCGCATCTATGAAAAGCAAATAAGGTCTTTGCCATTAGACTTATTATGCTGGACGGGTAATAAAAAAAGTTACTAGGGTATGCCATCCTCTTAAGAATTTTAGCGGCGTCTTTATTCTTATCTATAGCATCACTCAAAAGAACCCAAAAGTTTTGTCGCAGTTTGTAGAGCGTATCGAGAAAAGTGTTTTCTAAAGGTCGTGGATTCGTCGATGGGTAGAAAATTTACTGTACTCAAGAATTGGACCCAAATTTTAAACCTACCCCAACCCCAACTACTTTACTCGTAGGCCTACTTGATTTTATTGCACTTCACTCTTTCGTGCGGATTCACATCTTATATATTTATAAATTTGCAACCATTCTACGAATCGAAATGAACTTTTGAGACGGCATAAATAGGAGTTTTTTATCCCGGGAAATCAGCCCTATATATTACACGCAAACGAAATGGATGAAACCAGCGCCAAACACTGATTTAATATCAAAATATATCCAAAAAAAAACGGTCACGTGCGAGTCGCAGGCTACATTTAGGCTACATTTAGGCTAGTTAGAAGTAGAGTAACTATCGTACTATTTAACTGACTAGTTACTTTGCCAAATGCGTTATCTACTCTACTCTCCCAGCCACTAATTTTTTTATCCCTTGAACTCTACCAGTCATCCTACCCGTGAAAACTTACGTCAATAATTGTGCTTATTTAATTTACATTGATATTGGAATCATCGCCAATAGTGCTCCATTTATTTACATGTCTTTTTTTATTTCAAAATATTTTTAGATTTTTTTCGATAGCATGTTTTCGCGAATAAAATCATCCATCCATCAGCCTATTTCGTCCACTGCTGGATATAAGCCTTTCCAGGTCTTTGCCACTCCCGGCGGTCATCCTGGAAGAATTGCCCATACTCACACACGCTGGGCAGGCGGGTTAGTGAGCGCAGTGCCGGAATCCTCGCACTAGTGACGCCGCTGCCCGTCACCAGTCAGTTCCATATAAGGCCCGGCTATTAGGGATGGATATACCGCCATCCATCGGTCCCAGGCATGGTGGGATGCCTGGTTTTTTGCCTGTAAGCTGTTCTCTTACTCTCCCCCGAATTACCCGGCATCAGCTCTACCACCTTACGGTAGGTATAAAATGTGAGGAACATATACATTAGTGCTTACATTTTTTTTATATTACTTAACTGGCAGGTTATTGAGGTATATTTTTTAATACAGAACCGTAAAAAATAAAAAATTAAATGTGTTCAATAATAAATAGGAACAATCGGCGAGGTGCTTGGGGCCCTTCGACCACGTCACCCCCACGGCTCGTCCGCAAAAAGTGAGGCGCCCTCGAGGGTTGTAAAAACGCGCTTTACTCAGAACATACCTTGATTATTATTTAATTTATTATTTAGTGGTACATTTTTGTAGGTTTCTAAGTATATATATGTATATTACTATGTATATATCACTATGTATATTTATAATATTTTATATATTGTATTTATAGTAAGTATTGATATAAATTTTTATTTTGTTATTAAACTTGTATAATTCCTTGTATATTCTTCTTCTCTGTGTACACGTGTATGATTACTCCGTTTATGTTCCTTTTTCCTATTGTGATGGTTTTGCTGTCAGAAATCTCTGTTTAGAGATAAGCTCGCCAATGTGCATCTTTTTACTGTAATTTTGTTTATGTTTATATTTCCGTGTGTGTACAATAAAGAATAAAGAATATAGTCTGTTAGAAAAAAAGATGTTTGTCAAGACCTTGACGTATATAAATAATGTACAGATTCTGCCAACATAAATTCGATGTAAATTAAATGTACACTGCCTATATAATATGTGAATATTCTAAATATGGTTTTTCACTGCAAGTGTAGCAAGTATATAATTTGTATATACTAATAACTTCAGCTCAACCATCCCAGCCAATAGTTTTTAATTATGCCTCGGAAATAATTTATTTAGTAATAATAATCTGCTTGTGATGTATTTTCGAAATTCTAGTGTTACTGCTTAGGTAATTTGGCTCAGTAGATACTCTGCTACAAAACTATATTTTAGGCATCCACTCTATGAGATGGTAGTGTTTACATTAATTTTACATTACATTATCCTTCAAAGAATCCCTTTGACGAACCATTTACCTACTCGGTCTCGGGTAATACGCAGTATATAGATAGATATATACGTATATTATATACTTTGTTATCACAGTACGGGTATCTAGGTACATTTTCAGACGCCATTTACCGAGCCGTACATTATGAGTACACTGAAACGGAAGGGTGGCGGCATACCTTGTCGTGTCGCAGACTCGGTAGGGCCCGACCTACAGTGCCAGCTGAATTCGCCTGTTGTACAAGGCATTTTTGCGCTTATTACAATGCAGTAAGCACTTTGGTGAGAACCTTTTGTGTTGGAACTATTACCTATACTTGTACATACTCATATTTAATGGAGGTCGGTCGATGCGTAGGGAAGCGCAATCGATGGAGGGTCAGTGACTCGTGACCTTTGAACTTGGGCTGATCAATGAGATGCATGCTTGTGGGGAACTTCGTTGTGCAAGAAATGGACAGATTTAGGGGAACATTTGTGGGTGATTGGCGGTTTGTGGAACGGGATATATTTCCTTTCTAGGACCACGCCTCTCGGTCTTTCAAATCCTGCCATACCTTCGACCATCCTTTGTAGAAGGGAGTCAAGATCTTCCTGCCATTATCTTTTCTATTATTTTTGCTCTAAAAGTTGTCTACGATCGTGGCTTTTCCTTCATCCGTCCATCAGCGTAGTTCGTCCACTGCTGGACATGAGCCTTTCCAGGACTTTGCCACTCCTGGCGGTCATTGTGGAAGAATCGCCCATACTCACACACGCTGGGCAGGCGGGTTGGTGAGCGCGGCCTTTCTTTATAAATAAGAAAAAAAACCCCCAATTTCATATTAGACAATTTCATACAGAGCTGCGTGTGATTGGTCTAAGAGATTTTCTTATAAGTTACAGAAACTGGCCCAAAGTAATGTTATTTTTGCTGTTTTTCCCTTATTTTTAACTCGCTTGTACTATAAGAAAATTGCAAATATAAAATTTGTTGACATCCATGACTTGCTTTCCATTTGCATTTGCTCTAACTTTATTCCACACATCCACATCCACAAACACGAAGACGTGGACTGCAACCCTCTACTACTGAAGGGAACAAATAAAATCTTTCTAATCTACAGCGAACCATTAGTCTCCCCTCTACAATGGCTAACCCTTAACCTCCTCTATCGTCTTTAATGAAGCAGTAAACTGGCATTCAGTTTAAGAGTTTGCTGATACGATGAAGATAGTCTTCCACAGGAAGCGATAACTACACGGCTGATGCGAAGAAATAATGAGCACTTGGGTTTTTCACCCGACTAAAAACCAATCGTCACTATAATATAGGACGAGTTACTATATATTATAGAGAAGCCGTTCCTTTTAAAAATGTTATCATTTGAATAAGCTCATCTCCTGTACATAAAGGGAAAGGTGATTGTAATCTCTTGATTAGATCTCCACCAGAAATTCTTATATTTTCTGAAGAGTTAAGAATTCCGTGCTTTGTAAAACAATTATGGCTACTGAGTTATGAAATTTAGATGGAGTGGAAATGGACATATTTAGGGGAATGCAAGAAAGGGTTCCAAAGGTATGAAAGGCCATTTTGGGTTTCCTTTCGAAAAGAAGTTCCTTTGCTTTTTTTATGCAAGATTTGGGTCTAATTAGTGCATCAGGTTAAAAACAAATGCTGGTGAAACACAGACGCATGAGTGAAAACACCATTTCAAAATTGTACCAGAATTATTCCTAGATAGGACAGAAAAACCCAAGTCCTTGGTGAAAACATATGACAAGAATATTGTTCACAAATTAAAATTTTCATTGACTCAACTAAAACTCTAAATTATCCCATGAGAGAATTGAAACTTCAGAAAATATTGAAGAAACGTTCCCCATTACTTAAGCCATCTATGCGTCCAAAACTTTCATTAAATATAAAAAAATACTTTTCGAAAGCTTGGTGCAAACAATTAACATAAACTTTAAAAAGGAACCATGAAAAATTCGAGTAAATAACCTGTTTTTTTTTTTTGCCGTCGTCTAATTTTGTCCCTAAGTGGTAACGTTAAGATATTAAGGTAGCGTTCCTAAACGCCTGGGTAAATGTTAAATTTAAACTGTCAAAGTGAATTTTACATTTCTGACAAGGTTTATGAACTGTCCGTTTTCACTTGGGTGATTGTGGAACGGGTGACAGTTAATTTTTACCTTTACCCCAGCGTTTAGGAATGCTATCTAACCACTATATTTCTCAGCTAGATAGGTATTAAAGGCCATTCTGAAGGCTTTAATTTTAGTTTTAATGCTGTCAAAACAAAATTTTCTTCATTGCAAAATAGTTCATAAGTGTTAAGAACAGAAGCTAAATTACATTGGAAAATTTTTAGTTTTGACAGCACTAAAACTAAAGTTAAAGCCTTCAGAATCGGCATTACTGTATGTCAGGAAGCTGGGTATTTATTGCTATCTGTGAACTTACTAGGTATTGTATTAGAATATGTCTATTGCTGATATCTATATGAATACTTTTATATAGGTATTATCTGTGATATTACCTTGGTAACAGAACAAAAACATCGGAAACAAACAACGATAGTAAAATGTTTATGAATGAATTATCTCTTCGTATCCATATATCCGCTTCAATAAATATTATGATTATCTTTTGTGAAATAACAAAAATATATTTTCTAGAAAACTAGCCTTTTGCCCGCGAGTCTGCCTTAAAACCGAGTTCCGATAAACAGCGATTAGGTTATGAAGATAACAAATGTAAGAAATGATGTACAACATACACAAACACACCCTCTCACACAGACACACCCTCACATAATTCTCTCACACATCCACACAAATACACTCTCACATCACCTCACATACTCTGGAATTGTAATAGTTTGGTTTTGTATTAGTTTCTACTCATTTAATTGAAGCTAAGTTATATTAAGTTGTAATAATATAACATAAATATATTCTTGTTTATTTAAGAAAGTTAATGTAACTTCTAGAGAAAGAGCGGGGTTCCTGTACTTCAGTTCCTGTAACTACCAGGCTCCTGACAATTGTGTAATGAATAAACGTATTTTTATTTATTTTATGTACGTTATTAATATATTTTATGGCACACAAAAGCCATTTCCAGCAAGTTGTTTACGTAGGCACCTACAATATCCGTAAAACAAAACGGTGGAGTGACAACAAAAGCAATCGATGGCTTATTTCGCGCGTGACTGGCTTTCAGCCAAAGCAGTACATTTTCTTCCCTGTGTCTTGTTCAGTGAATGCACACATTTGTTGTGCGACTATCCTTCTAAAATACAGAAGACTTTTAATAGACCACTTGGATGGAAATAATGCCTTTTAAATGCAGCTGGTTGTGTCAGAGATACAACCGTAATTTATTCAAGTGGATACTTTTTACGTCGCCTCTTTACTCAATCATAGAAGTAGAAATCAATAGTGGCCATATATTGTTTTTTATATTATTCTGATCAAATAAGCTTTAACATATCTTTATTCAGAATTCAAATTATAAAAAAGCTGTTTACGTACAAGTTCTGAATATGCCCAATACGAGATGCGAAGAAAGAAGTATCCACTTCAAAATATAGTTTTGCATATTGATGCACGTGCAGCTGCATTCGAGTAGGACTCGCACTCTAAGATGGTTTCGTAAAATTACATTACATTTTGCAGTCTATATGAAATTAACCGCAAAGATAAGTTTGTTTCGTAATAATCTACACGAGAGAGAAATTAATGATTTTCCTTTGATTTTCAGATTTATTCCTCTATTCGTATTTTTCAAGATCGTAGGTAACCGGGAATTACATTATTTGTTTAATAATATAATTATATTATATTACATACATACAAACTCACGCCTGTCTCCCAGAGAGGTAGGCAGAGTCTACAGATTTCTATCTGCTACGAACCAGACACACCTCTTTCGCCTCTTCCACATCCATCAATCTAGTCATACAAGCTCTTCTATTCCGGGTACTTTTGACATTGCCCTTCTTCAATATGTCGCCAGTTTGGTCAGCATACGTCCTTCTAGGGCGGCCTGGTCCAGCTCTACCTTCCACTTGCGCACCATAAATTTCTTTCGTCACTCTACTTCCATTCATCCTCTCTACATGTCCAAACCACATACATCACTACACAGTATAAAACAAAGTCGCTTCCCGCTGTCTGTCCCTATGTATGCTTAGATCTTTAAAACTACGCAATGGATTTTGATGCGTTTTTTTTAATAGATAGAGTGATTCAAGAGGAAGGTTTATGTGTATAATACATGCCCGTGCGAAGCCGGGGCGGGTCGCTAGTATATTATATAGTTATGTTATTTTTAATATGAAAATACGCTTTGAACGGCCGTAAATTTTTATCTTGAACTTTTGGGCAACAATTTAACTTGAATGAAACATGTATGAGGCTTTACACCTTAGAATTCGGTATAAATTTCAACACGGTATTTCAAACCGGGTAGACAGACGGACAATAAAGTGATTCTATAAAAGTTCAAAATGTGGTTCTAAGTAACGCAGACAAACACTCATTAAAGAACATTCATGAACTAATGACATACTGATTGTGATGGTATACCCCTGCTTTTCCCCCCCTGATTGTTGTCGTCGGTAGGTATATATGATGTGAAAGTCTAGTACAATAATAGTAATTGAACAACTACGATCATCTGAGAAACAACGAGATTATGTTCTATTTATCGTGTTAAAATCTAAATTAATGATGGGACAATAATATGTGTATATGTATATATCTATATATATATATCCATATACCTGTGCGAATGTCCTATATTTATAATTTGTGATTTATCAAATATCAGCATCCCCTTTATCCAATCCAGACAGATTTGACTCCGTATCCCTCTGAGCACAGAGACATCAATAAAACTACCTGGAATCTTCTCAGGATATCTAGGTTACAAAATAACATAGGTTACCTGTAAATATCTCCAGATTTCGAGAGCACAGAGTAGCTAAATGAATTACCTGGAATAACCCCATAGAGAGTGCTATGTGTTAACCCAACATAAAAAAGTACCTTTTTGTGTATTTAACCTTTTATATCGTCGAAATCAATTTGCTTTGATTGAATTGTATTAGCTGATCCTTTCGTTGTCGAATACACAGACTTTTGTGTGTATGAACAACTTTTACCCCCCTTTATGAATGCATTCAGTAATCAGTTTGATAAATATGAGCGGCCGCTCTGATCAGCTAATCAATAAGGTTTTAATTAAGGTACAATGTTATGTTAGGAACAGCACGCTGGCTTGAATTAAAGGATATACTATACTATTGAGTCCCGTTTTTCGGTGACTCAATTTGCCAACAAAACTCGTCACCCACTGTTCAACGAGTGCATAAACAACTCGGTTTATGATATTAAATATTTAAAGTGGCAAGCAATACGAACCAAAATGGCTACGTTTATGTTTCATTAAATGAGTATAAAGTGATAATTAATCAAGTTGTGATTCAGTATGCAAAGTTTGTCCAGTTAGGTATTAGAGTAGGACCTGTCTAAGTATTCTGTCTACTTTTATTTGAATCTCAGCTAGGAAAATCTCTAGATGTAGAGTTACTTGATTACGAAAAATAAAGTATACTAAATTCTTTATTCCTACATGGGTAAAGGAAAAATAATAAATGCACAAAATCAGGATAAATGAAATATTTATTCCTTGAAAAATAATATGTTTTAAGGCGCAGAATTGGGATGTTTGGCGCTTTATTTTGTAATCGGTTTGACTACACAACTTGAAACTACTAATCTGATAATTTAATAAAACATGTTTGGAACCTTTTCCTAAATTTTCGTATGCAAATCAACCAATCAATACTAATCAAACACTATGGAAAAGGTTTCCACTGAACAGAAATATGATAATTACTACCAATATCTTTAATATAATAGTAGCAAATTTAACTAGATATAATTAGTAAAAATGAAATGAAATGAAGGTTTTGTTAGATTTGTACAATAAAATCAAACAACAAGCTACCTTCGTCAATTTCGGTCTGAATTCTGTCTCTCCGCGTATAACGCTCGGAACGACACAGTGACCGTATTAAACCCAATTCCTCGCCTTAAATTTGAATCTACGTTAGTCGAAACTCTTTGACTATTTAAACCGGTCTTAACGATCACTAAAGATGCGATAAAACGGCTTCACGGCGTTCCTAGGCCCAAACAAATCTATAAAAGAGGAGAACGTCTTGTGAAATGCAACAACCTCTTTTGGCCATCAAATTACCTAAATTATACAACACACACACACATACGTATAAAATGTTAATTTCCAACCAATCCGGAAAACTATCTCAATACAAAGAATAACACATAAAGAAATTTAAAAGAAGGAAAAAACAAAAAAGAACACACACAATTTGTGAGAGTACGCAATTTTTGCTATTAATTGTTTTATTTTTAGATATTAACTTGGACACTCTGTCAACTGTCTAAATGTTAAATATCCTTGCGTACTCCAACAGACAATACAAATATACAAAACAATTACCGACAAAATTACAATATTGTGGAATTTTATTTTATAAAATTTTACCCTTCCTTTGCTCGAAAAAATGGTCCAATCTCTCTTAAATGATGCTATGACGCCATTTAACTTCAATATTAATTTTAATAGATAAAATTATCCCACCACAATATTGACCTTCGATCGATATTATAAAAGAAACTTAGCTTGTCATTGATCCCTCGAACAGATAGCCTTTACAGCTACAATTTAGAAACTTTATTTATTTAATCGAACTTCACGTTTCACAGTAAAAATTTATGATCTCTTTCTCTGCGTCCATCTGACCAATTTCTTCCGCGTACAAAATTCGAATGCCTCATCAAACTCTCGTTCTCCCAATTTTAAAACTAAATTTTGACAAAAACAAAAAACTTATAATCTAATTACTCTATTTCCACTTTTATCACTGCACAAATAATGTCCAATTTAGTTTGGCACAGAACCAAATGCAACACTCAAACACATCTTCGTGCCTGTGACGTCACGTTCTCTTGATCTCTGATTGGACGGTGAACGACCGCGAAGTTGTCTCGCGCGTTGACCATTCCCGCCAAACCACGAGCCGTTGTCCACTGCAGTTAACGAAAGGCCTAGGTTTTCATATCCCAAAACCTAGCCCCTACGAAATAAATAGCTCCATCACCTCGACCTGACCTTTGCCTGCATCTCTTCCTAAAGTCCTTGTTTGTTGGCAATTAGCCT
The DNA here is from genome assembly GCA_934047225.1 of Ypsolopha sequella. Lineage (NCBI taxonomy): Eukaryota > Metazoa > Arthropoda > Insecta > Lepidoptera > Ypsolophidae > Ypsolopha > Ypsolopha sequella. Next base: position 21,835,889 of record OW203996.1, read on the forward strand.
TTCTGAAACACACGTTTTCACAAGTACAGTATCCGTTGAGCATAAATTATACCTTTTTAAGATGTCGTCTATAAGGTTGCATTTTGCATGAATAACAATGAATGTCGTTTACGTCTCTACTCGAATTCGTTTCCTAGGTTTTTTTTCCTTTGCTTCACATCTGTATTGCATAACTCTATTTGCTGCAGACGTCTATTACCCCATTCTAAGAAAGCATTGACTATCTTTACAGAACGTGTCGAATTACTTAAGCGGATGCGAGAAAAAAAATATATGATTGACAAAACCAACCCCCTGTTGTGCGGGTATTAAATTTATGACTTCGTTCTTAAGAATAGCAAAGTCTCTCAGAAGTGGACCACCACACGCCCCACCTAGAGTGAAAAGGCTTTTTATTTTCTCGAAAATTAAACTTTCTTCACTATAATTGTATTAAACCGCTACGAAATCTACTAACCACTTCTTATCTTTTCTTAAAGGATACCTATTATTTATTATCAACTCTCTATTTCTTTTGAACTGTTATTATTCCTTTGTTTACTAAACGGTGCCATAAACCGACCGCAACTCGGCAGTTAAAGCCTTTTAAACCGAACTATTTTAGCGCCAGTCGGAACCCCACCTGTTCTAGCAGACAATGTTATCTTAATTGCTGACTTGTCCAACATTAATATAATATTTAAACAGATGTATAGCATTATAATTCCCTCTTATCTCATTGGAATCTGGGAAAATAAGTGTATACACGTTTTTATAAGGTATTGCGCCAATTTTATAAGGCCCTTCGTATAACCGAGCGAACTTCTTTGTCAGTTTTTTTTCTGCATCCGATTTAGCGAAAGTTCTAAGTTTGACATAGTCTCCTATTTGAAATTGTACCAGCCGATGATTTTTGTTATAGATGGTCACCCTATACTCAGCTGATTTGAGCAAATTTTCACGAGCTTTGTCTCTAATTTCATTTATTTCCAAAACGTTTGATCCGAATGACCCATAGCTTGCTAAAACACTATCAGTCGCGAGTTTGGTGCTGTGCCCCCGAACAATTTCCATTGGCGAATAACCTGTTGTGGTATGGATGACTTTATTGTAGCAGTCCTCAATCTCTGGGAGTAACGCTACCCATGATCTATGTGATTTATTGCAATACGTCCTAAACATACGGCCTAATTCTTTATTTACGCGTTCAGTTGAATTGGGCCGCGGGTGTCGTACCGATGTGTGAGACAATCGTATTTCTAATTGCGATAAACCATTTTCCCAAGTCCTAGAGATAAATTGTGCCCCATTATCCGTTATAATATGTTCGATCTTTATTATGGCATGATATTTTTTAACGCACGCTATCACGCTTCCCCCGGTCGCTCTCCGTAATGGATATAATTTTATAAATTTGCTGAATGAGTCCTGTATTACGAAAATGTATTTACTCCCAAATTTTCCGGGAACTAAAGGTCCGTACAAGTCCGCAAAGACTTTCTGCCCTACGTCAGTAGCTATCACAGGTTTACTTTCTCCGGAATGTTTAGCTAACTCACACTTTGAAGTCTGACAAACGTCGCATTCTCTCAACACCTTACCAACTTTATTTGACATTTTCATAAAATAATACCGTTCCTTCAATAACGCGAGTACTTTGTATCTACCGAAATGACCAATTTCTTCGTGTATATCTCGTATTAATTCGCTTTGCATGATTTCAGGAATCACTAAATTCCGCTTTTCGGTTCGAGGATTTATATAGTATAAGACCCCATCTTCTAATAAGAAGTTTTTCCGGCCGCCTACATTTCCGCTCGTGCTGTTAGAATCACGTAAGACTTTGATTATTTTTCCTAAATTTCCATCTTCGCTTTGGTGTTTGCTTAGCTCTTTCAGTTTTCCTCGTATTGAGCGTGAACTAGTCGTCTTGAAAAGGTTCATTTGTGGCCCTTGGCTTTTAGACGTTGAAAGATCTGTGACCCCCTGTATATGTCGCGATAATACGTCTGCTACGATGTTTTCCTTACCCTTTACATGCTCTATGGTATAATCGAACCGACCTAGATAATGCACCCACCTAACCATCCGAGCACTTAGTAAACCAACCGTTGATGATAGAAACGTTAGGCTCTTATGATCTGTACGGATTATTAATTTTGCCCCTCGTAAATAAGTCTCAAATTTTGTCAAACTATATATTATAGCCCACAGTTCTTGCTCTGTTACTGTCCACCTCATCTCGGCTTCCGTCAAACCCTTACTACAGAACCCAATAACCTGTTCTTCTCCTGTCTCTGATAATTGATAAGCGTAACCGGAAATACCTATAGCACTACTGTCTGTTTGTAAATAGTAAGTCTTGTTTGTATCTGGGTGGGTAAGCATAACGGTCTCTAAGAACAACCCTTTAACTCGTTCGAAACAATCATTTTGTACCTGTGCCCAGCTCCACTTAATGTCCTTACGTAACATGTCACATAATGGTTTTGTTTCCTCTCCGTATTTCCGTATGAATTTACGAAAATAATTCATGAGTCCTAAGAAAGCTCGCACTTGTTTAACCGTTTTAGGCACCGGAAAATCTTGTATAGCCTTCGTCTTGTCGGGGTCCATTCTTACTCCTTCCGTACTAACGATGTGACCTAACAATCTGACTTCTACCTGCAAAAATTTGCATTTCGCTAAGTTGCAAGTCAGGTTTGCTTCGCGTAATCGTCCTAATACTTTATCTAGGTGTTGTAAATGCAAGTCTAAACTTCCATTTGTCGAAATTACTAAATCGTCGATGTAATTATTACAAAAGGCTCTAAGCCCTTCTAGTATTATGTCCATAGCACGCGTGAAGCTTGCCACTGAAGTCTTCAGCCCCTGCGGTAAGACATTATATGTGTATACTTTGCCCATAAATGTAAATCCTGTGTATTTTGTGGACGCTTTACTTAAGGGAATTTGAAAATAAGCGTTATTCAAATCTATCAGTGTAATCCATTTTACCCCATTAAATGACTGTAAAATCTCTGAAGTAAGAGGCGGGGTCTCCGAATCACCCACCATCTTTTTGTTCAATTCTCGCGCATCCAATAAGATTCTTAACGTGCCATCCTTTTTCTTTGTGTAAGTCAGCGGACTACAAAAAGGCGTAGCCTGTCGTTTTATTACTTTTAATTTTACTAATTCTTCGATCCTAGCTTTTACCTGCTCTCGATGCGCAAATGGCACGGGATAACTACGTTTTAAAAATGGTGTCTCGTCCGTTAATTTAATAACATGCGTATACTTGTCAGTTAACCCTAACTTCTCAGAAAATACCTCTTTATTTTTCTGTAATACGCGCAGCAATAAAACTTTTTGTTCCGGTTCTATCCCCATACAATCTACATAACCCTCAACCGTTAACTCTGTCACTTTATCTCCAATTTTGGGCAAACTTTCACTTTCTAAAGAATTTATTGCTTTACTCGTGGTTCCGCACGATCCCGAGTGACTTACCCTTTCTATGGGTTTTATGGACCCTATTGTTGACGCTTCGGTTCCAGTTTGTCTAAGAATTTTTTCGATTTCGATTGCATTTAAAATGCCACCTAACTTTTCACTTTCAACCTGAGAACCTATTTTAATTTCTGTAGTGACCCCTAGGTGCTCTATTAATAATGTTTTTTCCGTCCCACATTTAATTACTCCTTTAACTCTCTCTAACCAATCAAAACCCAGGATCATTGACCTAGGAAGCTGCCGTAAAACTAATACAGGTGTCTCTATTTGTGTGCTACCCAGTTGTACGTTTATTAAAACCATACTCCGCACCTTTTCACTTCTAGAGCCAAACGCTCCACGTATTTGAACAGGAGGTATGGCAATCTCAGCCAACGATCCCACCTGAGATTTAATAAACTCATATAATTCGGAGGAAATACCCGAAATTTGAGAACCACAGTCAATCAAAGTATTTATTAGTCGTCCGTACAACTTTATTGTAATTTCCGGTAATTTTGGTAATGAATGAACTGGTTCCTCCTCATCCACGTCATCATTCAAGCTACTAAAAATAGTGAACACTCCCACTCTACGTCTGTCACACGACACACAAGGCCTCCCTCTCTCTGTGCATATCTCGACGACGTCGTTCCTATCCCCTAGCAATCTACCTATGTCACCTGTTGTATCTTCGTTATTTTTGATGGCCACACAACCTACTGGGTTCCTGCATCCGTTTCCTTGCCTCCCTAACCCTTGACCTGCACTCCATCCCATTTTAACCATAATCCTGTAAGCTATCTCGCTCTTTTTATTTATAACAGTTGAATACTCACTCATTTCCCTACCAGTACTACAATTATAATTCTGTAACGACTGCTCGTTATTTTTCGCGTTCTTTTTGCTGTTTAAATTGTTTATTCTATCTTGTCCTAACACTATACTTGCAGTCTCACAATCAGGACCTACTTGTTTGACTGCGAATCGTTTCCCGTAATAGTTTCATTTACGGTGGTACTCGAATCCGTGGGTGGGCCTTTATCCAAATTAAAACTAGGTATAACCGATGTATAAGACGACTCTTTATCCCACTTAATTGCTGGAAAATCGCTTCCACGATAGTTGCCTCGGAATATGCCCCTACCTCGGGCCTTACCTCGTCCTCCGCGACCCCTGATTGAACCTTGATTGTCGTAAAACGGTCTACTCTCAATACACGCGGCCAATGGCATACCGCCTCGATTAAAATCCACACCTCGCCTATTCTGTTGATTCTGATGTCCTCTGTGTACATTATTGCCACGATTCGATAACACTAACACATCGCTCCTATCTCTACGTACAATGTTTTGTTCTAAATTCCTGAGAAAATTGGAAGCCGCCATAATTGTGACGTCACCACTCCTGGTGAACCATAATTTTTGAATATCGTCCGGGAAATGCCGCATGATACAATTTACTAGATCGTGCTCGCTCAACGTTATCGTTAACGAATTTACTGTGTCTACTTGTTCCGCAAAATGTTCGATCATAGATAAAGTCCCGCCCTTATTAAATGATGCGTTCATCAACCTATATTTGGCCACTTCCTGATGTTGACCTGCCCAATACGTGCTCCGAAAATCGGCTTCAAAATCGCCTAACGAATTCCAATTTTTACTGTTTAATTCCAGCACTTTACGCGCGGTCCCCGTTAGACATTCAGTCGCGATATCTAATGCCCGATCATGTGCATTTAAAGAATTAATATATTTTTTTAATCTCGTAATGAATCGCATCGGGTTAACCTCTCCCCGACCGCTGAAAATGGGTTTTTCTATCGTCGGCTGCATAACAAATACGTTGCCCATATTCCGTCCAAAATTTCCTACACCATACGTACTCGTAACAGGACTTGGCTCCATCGTGCTAATAGCCGTATTATCTCGTACCTGTGCTGGCAATAAATATGAACTACCTTGTTCGCTCGCCGATCGTGATTCCAACACTTCCATACGCTTGAACAAATCATCGAACTTTCCCGCCAATAACTGAAATCCGGCATTCGTAACATCGTCCTCTGTATTAGTCATCGTTTTATTATTTTTCTTGGGTTTTTTTGTAACGTTTTTATTTAAAACGATAGCTTCCCTCTCTACAACTCGCTTGGCAACGCGTCCGCGTCGCGTCCTAACTTGGTCTGCCATTCTTAAATTTTTCGCGTAACTATGTTTAAGATAAACCGTACTAACTTTTCCGCTCTATATTTTACTTAAATCGCAACAAATGTGAAGCAAAGGAATGTAACGCCATAAACTCACTTGAGTTTTTATCCCTGTAAATCACACAAAAGAAACACAACAAATAAAACTCGTCACCCACTGTTCAACGAGTGCATAAACAACTCGGTTTATGATATTAAATATTTAAAGTGGCAAGCAATACGAACCAAAATGGCTACGTTTATGTTTCATTAAATGAGTATAAAGTGATAATTAATCAAGTTGTGATTCAGTATGCAAAGTTTGTCCAGTTAGGTATTAGAGTAGGACCTGTCTAAGTATTCTGTCTACTTTTATTTGAATCTCAGCTAGGAAAATCTCTAGATGTAGAGTTACTTGATTACGAAAAATAAAGTATACTAAATTCTTTATTCCTACATGGGTAAAGGAAAAATAATAAATGCACAAAATCAGGATAAATGAAATATTTATTCCTTGAAAAATAATATGTTTTAAGGCGCAGAATTGGGATGTTTGGCGCTTTATTTTGTAATCGGTTTGACTACACAACTTGAAACTACTAATCTGATAATTTAATAAAACATGTTTGGAACCTTTTCCTAAATTTTCGTATGCAAATCAACCAATCAATACTAATCAAACACTATGGAAAAGGTTTCCACTGAACAGAAATATGATAATTACTACCAATATCTTTAATATAATAGTAGCAAATTTAACTAGATATAATTAGTAAAAATGAAATGAAATGAAGGTTTTGTTAGATTTGTACAATAAAATCAAACAACAAGCTACCTTCGTCAATTTCGGTCTGAATTCTGTCTCTCCGCGTATAACGCTCGGAACGACACAGTGACCGTATTAAACCCAATTCCTCGCCTTAAATTTGAATCTACGTTAGTCGAAACTCTTTGACTATTTAAACCGGTCTTAACGATCACTAAAGATGCGATAAAACGGCTTCACGGCGTTCCTAGGCCCAAACAAATCTATAAAAGAGGAGAACGTCTTGTGAAATGCAACAACCTCTTTTGGCCATCAAATTACCTAAATTATACAACACACACACACATACGTATAAAATGTTAATTTCCAACCAATCCGGAAAACTATCTCAATACAAAGAATAACACATAAAGAAATTTAAAAGAAGGAAAAAACAAAAAAGAACACACACAATTTGTGAGAGTACGCAATTTTTGCTATTAATTGTTTTATTTTTAGATATTAACTTGGACACTCTGTCAACTGTCTAAATGTTAAATATCCTTGCGTACTCCAACAGACAATACAAATATACAAAACAATTACCGACAAAATTACAATATTGTGGAATTTTATTTTATAAAATTTTACCCTTCCTTTGCTCGAAAAAATGGTCCAATCTCTCTTAAATGATGCTATGACGCCATTTAACTTCAATATTAATTTTAATAGATAAAATTATCCCACCACAATATTGACCTTCGATCGATATTATAAAAGAAACTTAGCTTGTCATTGATCCCTCGAACAGATAGCCTTTACAGCTACAATTTAGAAACTTTATTTATTTAATCGAACTTCACGTTTCACAGTAAAAATTTATGATCTCTTTCTCTGCGTCCATCTGACCAATTTCTTCCGCGTACAAAATTCGAATGCCTCATCAAACTCTCGTTCTCCCAATTTTAAAACTAAATTTTGACAAAAACAAAAAACTTATAATCTAATTACTCTATTTCCACTTTTATCACTGCACAAATAATGTCCAATTTAGTTTGGCACAGAACCAAATGCAACACTCAAACACATCTTCGTGCCTGTGACGTCACGTTCTCTTGATCTCTGATTGGACGGTGAACGACCGCGAAGTTGTCTCGCGCGTTGACCATTCCCGCCAAACCACGAGCCGTTGTCCACTGCAGTTAACGAAAGGCCTAGGTTTTCATATCCCAAAACCTAGCCCCTACGAAATAAATAGCTCCATCACCTCGACCTGACCTTTGCCTGCATCTCTTCCTAAAGTCCTTGTTTGTTGGCAATTAGCCTTTCTGAAACACACGTTTTCACAAGTACAGTATCCGTTGAGCATAAATTATACCTTTTTAAGATGTCGTCTATAAGGTTGCATTTTGCATGAATAACAATGAATGTCGTTTACGTCTCTACTCGAATTCGTTTCCTAGGTTTTTTTTCCTTTGCTTCACATCTGTATTGCATAACTCTATTTGCTGCAGACGTCTATTACCCCATTCTAAGAAAGCATTGACTATCTTTACAGAACGTGTCGAATTACTTAAGCGGATGCGAGAAAAAAAATATATGATTGACAAAACCAACCCCCTGTTGTGCGGGTATTAAATTTATGACTTCGTTCTTAAGAATAGCAAAGTCTCTCAGAAGTGGACCACCACATGATGACAAGACAGCCCGCATGTTTGAGGATATTACAACACGGCCGAGTTAACTTGGCACTTGGGGAGCGAGAGATAAATATATCATGTAGTATGAGCGATCGCAGCAAGGACAAGGAAAGCGGGGTGCCAAGTTGTACAAAACGACGACACTTACAAAACAACAAAACAAGGATAAGAATTAAGGGAAAAAAAAGCAAAGGTGAGAATTTAGGGACCTTGTTATAAGACAAGCTAACTGTTGAATCTTTTATAAATAAAAAATGCGCTTGAATGAGTTATGCCTGTTTAGGCCTGCTGGGAAAAATAAAACCGTCAAAATTCATTCAGAACACAAATTAAATCTATAAAAGGTTATGTTTTTACTTTATTAAGAGCCGTTTAGCAACCGAATTGTGAAAGACCTGCCTTTTTATAACTAATAGAAACAGGACACTTAAATTCAAAATTTGTTCAATAGTTATTCAACAAAATCTCAACAATCAACAGCTTATTTTCTTCATATTTTTTTTCATAAGTATTATCTAGCGACATCTAACTACGTCTCTATACAGCCCAAAAAGCAAATTTTAATGAAACCCCATCATAATTAGCTGTCAGGATATCGTGAATATTGCCTCGTTTTTATGCAAAGTTTAGCAAGTTGTGTAATTTTTATCTATGCTGGAAATAAAAAAAGAGAGAAATACACACGTCATTCATGTAAAGAAGACTAAGTTTATAAACTTTTCTATAAATAAACAGTTACCGTTTCATGGAGAACAGTTTTTACCTGAAACCATTTCACAATTTCGGCGCTTTTTGAATATCTCGCCATCTTATACCTCTTAATGAGATTTGGGTCGGAGTGCAGTGTAGGAGGAAGGGAAACATGTATATAAAGATCTGTGCAAAGTTTCATTCAGATCAAAGCCATCACAAACACCTAAAGCATTTATATGGCATCTGAACGGGACCTTAAGTTTTAAATTTTAAATTTCTAATTTACAGAAACCAACGAAAATTTTGCGATTGTAGTTTACACTATACATATGTAATATAATAAGGTTTTGTTGAATAACTATTGAGCAAATTTTGAATTTAAGTGTTCTGTTTCTATTTATTAGAATAAGGTGGGTTTTTCACAATCGGGCTGCTAAACGCTTCTTAACCATTTAGCCGCCTTTTTGGCCGATTTGTAGATGGTCACGGGTTCAATTCCCGCGTGCTACGGATGGCACATAAGCTGCTGGTCCATTTGGAGCTCACCACCCATCACGTCTGGGACGTTATATCGTCGGTGTATAACGGGAGTACCAACTACCAACTACCAACTACCAAGTCAAACTGTGACTTACATTTTACAGTTTGGAAACCTCTGACACTCTCTCGGGGATTCATGTCGTGACGATAAGTTATGTATATTTTTTGTAACCTTTTTGCGACATTAAAAAGATATTTCTTCTGACCCCGTACTTTGAGAATTAACGTGGGTCGCTCCAAAAATGAATTCTGCGAATATTTTTAAAACGGTCATTAAATCTAGTTACTGATCAGGATCACTTACCAAGTCTCCGGTATGAATTTAGCTGTAACATTCAAGCAAAAATAAATGATTTTCAAATATGAATTGTTTAACAACGACGCTCTGTAACTAATCATATACAAATTTCAAATTTCAAATTCAAATTTCAAATTTGTTTATTCAAAATTATTGTAACATAACAGATAAATCTAAATCATTACAATAACATAGTTCTTAAATTAAAGCACTTACTTTCATACTTCTCTCTAACATTCTCTTACAAACATCTATCAGAATACGATCCACAAAAATATCACACTCTGGTGCTTCAGCGAGCAGGGAGCAGAATATGTCGAGTGCTCGCACCTGATGTACCTGATGTACTCCTAAGTCTAGAGCAGGGGTTCTCGAACTTTTTTGGGGACGGAACCCTATTGCAAAACAAAATATTTGACGGAGCCCCAAAATAATCGAAAACTGGTTTTATGTGTACTCTTTATTAATAGTCATATTACTTGATATTAACATTTGCATCGAATATCTTGTTGGACATACTTTCGGGCAAGTTATGCAATATGCAAGTTGGGCAATTAGTTGGATTTTTTTAATTTATGTTGGAATATTTAGAAATTTATTTTACTCTGCAACTTTGTTTTTTTCCATTTTGACCAGTATTTCAGCGGAGCCCACACAGAGACTTTGCGGAGCCCTAGGGCTCCGCGGAGCACACTTTGAGGATGGCTGGTCTAGAGTCTAGACTCTAGACGCATGTTAGTCAAAATAATGTAAAACATGGTAATGTTATCTGTCAGTGAGCCAGTTTTACTTGAAAACTTCTAAGCAAACAGATTTTCTATGTGTGTGTCCAAGATTTACTACATTTATTAGATGTAGATGCTACTTTATCATCATCAGTCGTCGTCTCATCAATCATGGGTTTGACAAGAGATGAACGCCTTCTACAAATAAGTTAGCAATATTTTTAGGGTTCTGTCACAAAACCGCAACCCTCGTTAACTAAAAAAATTCGTTAGGTGGCTCTTGATGGTTTTATATGCTTGTAGGTACTTGAATTCGTATTTTTATAACTTTGGTTATACTTGAAAGGGCTGATAAAGGTTATTAATCAGGCGGGCTAATACTTAAATAATTTGCACATCGGGCTAATAATTTGCACATCGGGCTAGTAATTTGTACATCGGGCTAATAATTTGTACATCAGGCTAATAATTTGTACATCGGGCTAATAATTTGTATATCGGGCTAATAATTTGTACATCGGGCTAATAATTTGTACATTGGGCTAGTAAATTTGTACATTGGGCTAATAACTTGTACATCGGGCTAATAATTTGTACATCGGGCTAATAATTTGTACATCGGGCTAATAACTTGTACATCGGGCTAATAATTTGTACATCGGGCTAATAATTTGTACATCGGGCTAATAACTTGTACATCGGGCTAATAACTTTTACATCGGGCTAATAATTTGTACATCAGGCTAATGATTTGTCCATCGGGCTAATAATTTGTACATCGGGCTAATAATTGTACCGAAATCATTTGTACATTTGTAATTTTACTGCTTGCCTACGTCGATAATGTAATTCACCTGTGTAAAGTATAATTTTGTGCGGGGAGTGTACTGATAATACTGATTTCTAGTTCCTTTGAAGGAGAACTTTAAACAGCAAGGTTGGTTGTTTCTCAAACCATAGATTTAAAATGTACAGGATAAACAATGTAGCAGAGAAAATGATACCAAAAAATTACTATGACATTTACTATTTTACTTAATATTTTGGACAATCCTGCATATAACTACTAAATACAACAAAGAAAATCAATACGTTACTGTAAAAACTTTTTTTTGGGCCGATTAATACGAGAAAATGGGCAAAATGTTATTCAAAACATTCTAATGACCAAATCATACTAACCTGTAAAATGTGTAATTATTTGGGTTATTTCTCCTTGTCACATTAAAATTACTCACTACACAAGATAAACCAATCACTATTTATCAATTTAGTTACGTATTATTTAAATATTATTATAAAATCCGCAATCACACCCAAGCAAGCGGGACGCTATGGGCACTTACTCGAAAAAACATTGACACAGCGGTTCTTTGTTGTGCATCTCATTCTCTCTTGCAAGGTGTTCATAAGGGTAGGACATCTCTTTTACACGCTATGGAAGTCTTTTAAGCGCATTATGTCTATGACTCAAACTACATTTCTCTATGAATTGTCGGATTGCATCAGTGAGAAAGAAGTTTTTATTGTATTTTATATAATTTCATATAGTACTGTTTCCAAGCAACCGTCGCCGTTTACAATCTTTGATTGATTTAGTTTTACAATAGTTGGATTAATTTGAAGTATCATAATTTTTCCGGTATTTTTTTTTTTTGATAATTTCTAGCTAGGTCAAAGAAAAATCTTCACTTTTTGTGTAAATAGAGGTACCCTTCTATTGCCCAATAGACCATAGAACATGGAAACCACGAAGCATGGTTTGGATTTGAATGATAACCTCATGATATCCTTTACGCCCAGCCAACCCGGTTTATTTTGATGTAGTTTTTTGTTCTACACATCTTCGAGTTAGTCACACGGTGCGCCCGTAGTCTAGTAAATTTAGAAAATTCAGATTTTCAAATGAAGGATCACATTTACACTGATGGAACCAGCGATATACATTACCGCAGATAGGCCCTCACTCGCCAGATCGTGTCAAAGTAACTTTGTTGTACTTACATCAAAGATTTCAGAAGTAAAGATAATCCCTCACCATACTATAACAACACCAAGATGTTTCCACCTTTAAATGGGTGAAGCTTACACGTTTGAAATCAGTGCTCATCTGAACACAGTGATAGTTGGACGCCTTAAGTGCACTTAAAGGTAATCATTTTAACAACTATAGTAGTCGGATCAGTTTGCTGACCGTAGGTAGACAGATTGCGCACTCATAAGTGTGCGTGCGTCGGCATTATGTTACCGCATTATGTTAATTAATTCAAAAACGATGCAACAGTTTTTAAGTGCCAGGGCTCATCTAAACTTTTGAAATCTTTGACTTAAATATGAAACGTGACACCTTTTTCCTTGCACGTGTTTGTGCTTGTGTTTTTGCACTTTCTAAACACGCACGACGGCATTTTAAAGCGGATTGTTTTCACGTTGGTACCAACAAGTCGCGCACTCCTTTCGACGGTCAGTAAGCAACTAAAACGTGATGTGCCAAAGCGCACGTTTTAATGTTGACATGCTATTGCTCGCCTAATGTATGGGATGGGCCTACTCGTATCTCCGGTAATATATATCGCTGGATGGAACCCTCAATAGCTCATGACATGAACTCTATACGTTGACAATAAAAGCATAAAAAAGTTTGGTCATTGATCATGATCACCTAAGTCTCGGTGATAGTAGGTGAATGACTCAGTTATTGACTTGACATTCCTTGACCGTTCATTATTGTAAAGCAAAACCAGTGATTGGTTATTTTCAGGATTCCATTAAGAACAAAATTTAAATAAATAGTTCATTTTATTTTTATCTTTAGACGACTCTTTATTCATCGATCATGTAATATACAAGGTGAATTTGTGAACATCGTCCAAATTTATACTTGAGCCTTGGTAAGTGATCAGCATCATGAACCAATAACGATTTTAGTAAAATTCATAAAATCAAATTTCGACTGCCCATAGCGATTCACTCAGAACTGAGAGTGAATTACTATGGGAAGTCGAAATTTCATTATACGAATTTCATAAAAATTGTTATCGATTCATGATGCTGGTCATGAATTTGGACTATGATCAAAAAGTCACCTATTATATTTGTTTTTTGTTGTTAAGAACAAAACATTTAAAGCCTTTATCAGACATTATAAATAAACCTTCGATGGAAATTGCGGAAAACAAATTTACAAATTTATTATATAATTCAATTATCATTGTTAAAATTAAAATATCGTATAGAAAGTATTTATTCTTTCTGTTCTTATTTTAATACAAAAGATACAATATTTATTAGATATTCCTCATATTTTATCAATGTTCTGTTTTCTCTATAAAACTCCGTTTTACGACTACTAAAAAACCACCTTTATTTTGATGTTTGATGTTTAACTTATCAATCTTATAAGATGAATGTTATCGTAAGCATAAAATTATAAAGAAAAGTTCCAAAATAATATCAAATAAAAAGATAAAATAAATTTTACAAGGTACTTATTTTACTGTCAAAACAAAATATGTCGATTAATTTAATGATTGCGCTACAGAGACAACATTAAGCTCTATTAAAGTGTAATTCGATCAAATCGGTCGTGTAGTTCAAGTAGTAAATGTAGTTTTATTGGTCGCCGTTGCTGCTGCAGCACGTGTTCTTTATGTCTTTTATATAACCTTTATATGATCGTAATTATATGACTTATCGACGCCGGCGCCGCTGATCTCTACAGCGCCGGATTTATCATCAATTCATCACATTTCTTAGTACACATGTTAACGTATGAATAAATAATAATCTTTATGGGGAGATTAATTTTGATAACTCTGTTAGACACCTACTCATGTACACAACTTTTATTTGTAACTTTTATTTAATTTACGTATTTGTAGTGTAAAATTTTCATTTTAAAAATCCTAGTATGAATAATATAAATTGACCCCGTAGCAAAAGATGATCGTATTTAAGAATAGCCTGTATTTTGTATGCCTTTGGCGTGAATCAAAACAAAATATATTGGTAGAAATAAAATGCATGTTATTTAAGTATGCCTATATCGCACTGTTGTATACATTTAATCTCAGGCCCCGTTTTCAACTAGATCTACATAATCACGAAATCCACCACTGGATCTTGCAGAAATAATCACACTTGAAAATTTACCAATATGGCCTTATAAAGGATAATTTGCTGGCTTGTAACAAGTATACTTATATATAACTTCATATTTCACACCCTTCTGATGTAATTTTATGTTAATGCTAGTTATTATTTGTAGCACGCTTTTACACGCACGATACCCTCCTAGATATTTAAAAGGCTGTAGAATAGCCATCAAGATAGATTTTTTCTGTATTCTTGATTAATTAAAGTAAATATATACTAGGTACTGTAACATGTAGCTAGGCATTATGTTAGGTTTAGGTAAGGCTAGGTTTTATAGGTAGGTTAAAGGACTATTTGTTCGTGTTTAGTTGGCAATCGATAACCTTTATGGATCGACATACGTCGCATTGACTGAATTATTTCGTGTTTTCCAAAAATAAATACAGATCGAGTATAAAAGATCTTTCAGACAAAAACACGAGCAAGATTCCATGAAGATTCCTTAGAGAGTCCCATCGATGTGAAGGTGGCTCTCCAGAAAGATTCCTTAAAGAGTCCGATTAGTGCGAACGTGGTTCTCCATCTATAAATATTCCTTGTAGAGTTTTTGAAGAAATACAACAAGCGAGTGCTCTACGAGATTTAAAGCTCCCCTCCCTTAATGTATACATGATAATTAGGGTGCATCAAATGAAAAGAAAATATACAAGAAAGTCAGAGTAAAAGTGGTATAATTCAACGAAATCCCTACGAGATCCCGAGTAGACTGTGTGCATATCACATCAGCTTCGTAAAGACTGCAGATCTTCATCTGCAACGATCCCGATACACCTGCTTTAGTTCTTCCACATTTATCGATTGAGTCATACAAGCTCTTCTATTCTTGGTGCTTCTGTAAAGTTAATTAGAGAAAAGGTACGTAGTGCCCTGCTTCCTTCGGCTCGTCTTGGCGGGGGCACACTCAAGCCAGCCACAAAAGAAGAGGACAGACTCTATATACCAGGCTTTTACATATGAAATTCCCGTTTTCTTTATAGACTTTGGAGGAAACTCAATTTTCAGTAATAACATTTTTGCATTTTTCTTAGGAATGGCAAATCCAAATTTTGTTATTTCTTTTGTGTATGAATGAGACAACATTAAGCTAACAGCAACATTAATTTAATTTTTGAAAAGTCACAGCTATAAAAAATTATTACGAAACGGATGACATGTAAAACGAACTGTTTTGGAAAATTTAATTTTGGTTATCAAACTGACAATAAAATCAAAATTTAATACGTAGATGTACCTTGAAATCAACTTTCAAACAAAAAACAAACAATGTAAATAGCTATTGAATTGCAGGAATTATGAACTCATGAATCTGTAAGAAAATGTAAAGACCTATTATTTCCACCTGCTACAATTTTGACACACCACACCTCTCTGACTTCCACAGTTATCGATTGAGTCATACAAGCTCTTCTATTCTTAGTGCTTTTGATATGGTCTTTCAGTAGGTCACCAATTTGATTGTCATATTCGTGCGATTTTGTAGGGCAATCTGGTCGAGGGAACTTCGACTAGTGCTGCGTACGCAGATCAATGTCCATGGCTCCGTATATTATTCATCTCATCATCATCACTCTTTGTTCAACTACCTCTTCAACTTTTTAAAATAGATTCAGCAGCTGTTATTAAGACGAGGCCTTCCTTAGGCGCACAGTGGCTTTGCAATTATAGCTCGTAGACCAACTTTCATAAAGTTGAAAATCGCGTGCGCAAAATGCGCGCGAAACGATTCAGAACGAGTGTAATTTTAAGAATAAAATCGACTAAAATTACAATATTGCATTTAAATATTAAAGAAAACTTATTTGTTTTTTATTTAGTTTAAATTATATATATCTATAAAAACAAATTATCACAATGATTACTTCCAGATATATTTCGACTTTTGATGTCGGCCTCAGTGGAATTAGTTAAAATAAATATAATATGTTACAAATGTCATAAAATGGAGTAGATGATTGACAGACAATTGAAGTAAAAGACAAAAGGAAAAAAAAAATAAGTGTATATGTGTATTGAGTAGGTAGGTTTTTAAATATAAGTGTGGGGATGGGTAGATGATCATTTATCTTTGTCTGTTAAGACCCGGACCGTAATGGGCACCAAGCGACCAAATATACGACTCCTCAGTAATCATTGTGATAATATTGCATTTAAGTCATTTTTGAACTTATATTGGTTAATAAACAAGATTTTCGTATTGATAGTAAAATATGACACATAAAATCAAATGGATTAAACACAAAACCAAAAAAATACTCAAAAAGAGACTATTTTCAAAAATAAAATCTATCGAGCGAAAGTTTTCGAATTAGGTAACGCTACTTACAACGTTAAGATAAAGGTTTGAAAAAACATATATATAAGTTTCATATTGATTGCGTCTGTGGTAGATTCAGTACATTCATTCAAAAACTGTTGAAAAAGGAAGGCCTCCTCTTAAAGTGTATACGACGTTCTTCGCTTTTTCATAATTATAAAACCGCACTGTGAATTACGCTCTAAGTTCTATCTTTTTAATGAAGACCGGAAAGTTTTTATGTGACTTCTTTCTTTTAATCGCTGCTGAAAGGTCTGAGCGAAAATGAAAATATGATTTGTAATTTATTATATATAAATATACAGACTTTTATAAATATTGTAATAGATATTAAAAAAAAAGAAAACTTTCGATATATATTTCGACCCACTTGGGATCGTCGTCAGTCGAATTAAGTTTTCTTTTTTATTTAATTACTACTACAATATTCATAAAAGTCTGTATAATAAAACATATATAATAAAATATATATAATAAAACAGTTAAACAAAACTTTTACTAAGTGAAAATATTTGTTATCATATTTGTAATTTATATAATTTTTATTAAATACCATTACAATTTTTTTCATTTGACTGATTACGGCCGGGCCCCATACCGAGGACCGAAATATATCGGAAAGAAATGTTGTATTGGTTTTATTTATAATTGTATCCTACTTACTAAAATAAATAAAGCTTACAAAAGAAAATATAATATAACTTTAGAACTTTATTTACACTTCCGAAATCCAAGGTCAATTTTGTAATGCGTCCCTTTATTTGAATTTTAACTCAAGTTATAACTTTATGTAATTGGGCATGTTTTTAGGGTTCCGTAGTACCTAAAAAGGTAGAAAAGGAATCTTTATGGTGAGACCCCGTTGTCCACCCTTCTTTGCATCCGTCCGTCCGTATGTCACAGCCTCATTACTTTAGCACCATTAGAGATAAAGACTCGAAATTTGGCACAAAAATGGCATTAATCTGCCCACATAACATTAGGTAAAAAAATTAAATTTTTCAAAATACTTCCAATACAAAAGAGAGAAAAAAGAATTATAAATCATAAAAATACAATATGGGTATCAAATTGTAGATATTTAAGATCCTCGAAAAACTACAAGAAAATTATGTTGCCCCCTTATAAAAAAATCATGGTAATGCTTACGTAAAGATTACAGGCAAAATATAGTGGTTGAGAAATTCACAAAAACTAACGTCAAAATTAAATTTTCTGTTAAATTAAACTGTCGAATTACGGAACCCTATCGAACTTAAATAACTAGATACTGAAATCTAAAAATATTTTTTTCTTTCCCAATGTAGTAATGAAAAAATACTAAAATATCTATTGCGTACGCTACGGCATATTTAAATTCCTGTATACATTTCTGTATATGGATTAAATAGCAGTTTATGCTACAAGGGCGAAAAGGAATAAATTATGAGGACGATTTAAAACACGAGCGTAGCGAGGTTTTTAAATGTAACCGAGTAATTTATTGCTCTTACGCCCGTGTATCATACTACGTTTTTCAATGCATAGTGTGAGGAAATAAAACAAATATAATCTTGTGAACTTTAAATTATGATTGGCTCAAAAGGACTGTATCCAGAGCCGTTAAACAGCGCAAAAAAAATTATAACATTTATGGTACACAGGAAAGGTTGCAGGTTAGCCAACTTCTCGTAAATAAATAAATAAAAATAATAATAAAGCCCTAGGGCAAAATAATCGACTTTTTGTTCGGTTTTGATGCATAAAAAGTGGATTGTAAAGATTGCGTACGCTGGGGCAGAAACAAATACTGTAAAAAGTAAAAAAAAAACAAGACAAATATTGCGGCTTTTATGTCGTAAAGGCTATCAGGTGTACAGATTGTAAAGACACCATGCTATCTCAATCGATTTATTGACCGTTCGAACTCCATTATGAGTCCAACAGATGGTTGGTATCTCCAGCGAAGATTTCAATAAACGTCTTTATTATCTTCAGTTTTATGAAGGCATTTGAAGTCGACGACAGCGGAATCTTAAAAGGGATTGTTTGCTTTATTATTGACGGTAGAACCATAATGATAGAACGCCCGCGACTTCGTCCACGTAGATTTGGGATATAAAAACAGTCCGTTGTAGGAACGCATTTTCGTTACAAAAGTTTTCACCGCGGAATTACGAAAAATGCGCGGTGAGAAGCTGGTATTATTCCACGAAGAAATAAGGTAGAAAATAGCTTGGTTTTTGGTTTATTTTAATTTTTTTGCAACTTTATTTGAATAAAAAACTCAATATGTAAATTCAAATAGTTTATTTTGCAAAGTAGGTATATAAAATACACGTTTCACAAGTCAAAATTTAATCTTATAAAAAAATATTTGTAATAAAATAATAAATGTACATGAACTAGATTAAAGGTTTATTTAATTTATGTAGCAATATATATACGATTAAAATTATATGTAAATAGGTAAAATAAATGAATAGTAATCCCACAATATATGGCAGCCCCTTAAGAGGCCAGTGGGGCAATCCTAGTTCATACAAACGAAATACCAAAACCATTTGTAAATCATAGATATTCTTAAGGTATTTTGTATTTATTCCGATTGCATTACATAATATCTAGGTTCGCAGGAATATGTACTGAATATTATGTTTCTATATTTTGAGCGATGTCTGTCAGTCAACTAGTCACCGCCCGCCCGCCTGTTTCCCGGGTTTTTCCCATAGATTTCGTATAATGCTGACGTAGTTTACAAAAACACATACGTTTTTCTTACGGTGTCATGTCATTTTGTAATCCCACTCTTAATTTATGTAATAAATATATGAAAAGTATGGTTTCTATTTAGAAAGAGGGAAACCCTCCTCTTGTCGGTGTAAGGATCCCTAACAATGATTGCTGGTTTATTATTGAGTAGCGATTGAACGTTTTCAACACGTGGGGTTTATGACGGCTCCCGGCGCCGGCGCCGGAGCGTTCTGTCTACACCCAGCCGATTGGCTTTTTAAATATTAAATGCGCTTCGTAAAAATCTTACTAAGATTCCATTCTGCAGTCACAAACACTCGATCGAATAAAAATTTCATTTTCAATCTCGGATTTTTATGGAAGGTAATGGGGCGGCGAAGTTGGTTGAATGGCTACGATGCTACATATTCGGCAAAGTTTTATTAAAACGCGTTGAGTTGTAGAAGTGCAATTTAAGGCGATGTGCGAAAATAATACGGGTGTTTCGTTGCTGTGTATTTCATGAAATACACGGAAAATTATAATCAGTTTCTGGTATATGCATCTTGACTGTATAATCTAGGGATTTGAAATTGGAAAACCTGTTTGGATAAATTTTCCTCGATAGAAATAATTGTTGAAATGAGGTCTTCAAACACACTTTTTCTCCTCGTTTGACGAATAGGAACCATATACAGAACTCAAACATATTTTAAGAGGTATGTTTCAACAATTTGAAATTTGAAATTTTGCTAGCTATTTTAGTTTTTTTATAAAAATTATAAAACTATCATTTTTCGCTTTCGCCCTGAATCCGCCCCTTTCGCACTGCGCGATCTTTCGCTTGAAGTGACAGTGACAAAAATAAAATTCGCATAGCCTCTTAATAACACACAAACAGGCTCATCACTGGTTATTACTTCACCCATTTTTATAGACAGATGGACGGATAGGCAAAGTAACAATATACAACAAGGATATCCTAAAAAAATAAAATTTACTGAAAAAGGCGTTGCTTTGCGGAAGTCCATCATGAATTTGTGGATATAATAATAATTTGCAATATTCCGCTAAACACTCTTACCATGCTATTCAAAATGCAGACTCAAGCACCACCCGCCCTCCCGCATAAAACATGCACAAGCAAAGCAAGCAGTACGAGCACAAAATAAAGCAATCTTAAATAACAAGCAAGAAAACTTATCGACACGTGTTTCGCCTTTAAACGAGGCATCCTCGGGATGTGTCCGCCCGACCGCTCGACAGCAAAATCCTAAGGGCCTAAAATCTGCATCATCAAGGAGCCCCCCGCGCGCTCCCTTATTGCATTGATCGCTTGGTCCATTGACTTGGCAAATTGTATCGTTTCGACGTCGTAACGACATGAATCATTTCGTATTGTTTGTTTACCGGACTACCAGCTACTGGGGATAAGGGGCGCTGTCCACTGCAAGCGGCATAATAATGAAAAATTGAAAGCGATGTGATATGTCGATGCGATAAGTCATAGTTTTAATTATCCTAAGCTATAATATATGTAGTATATCATTATTCCTTAATATTAACACCAATTCGGCGCAACACAACTTGACTTAATTAACAGGACTAAACTTAATTTAAGTGTTCTGTCCTTTTCTTTCTGTATCGAAAAGACAAAGGCGGGACGCTCAAAATAAGGTTAGTCTTGTCAGTTGTGTGGCGCCGAATCGATACCATTGTGTGTTTAATTTTTTATAATCACAATTGTATATTTAGTTAAGTTAGGTTTAGATTTAGGTTTTTTTCTGTAGCGTCACCAATTTTATATTTTTTTATCTTGTTATCTCTCTGAGGAAAATGTTGAAGGGAGTAGATTTAAGTATTTGTCAATTTATTTATTTTTTAATACTTTTTAGTTATTTCTGCAGTTAACTTCTGTTGTTTTTCCCTAAATAAATAAATAACTTATTGACAAACTTTATTGCAAATCAATCAATAAATAGATTATCATGATCCTGGATTCATCCAACTCAATATATTGATATATTTATGCCATATATTATATTATGCCATTATAGCACAAGTCCATAATATAAAAATTATAACATAGTGTAAGAGGTTAATTTACATTCGACTAGATTACTTAAAAGTTGAATATTTACGAGTAATTTTAGAAGGAACCCTAAATATGTTATAAGTAGGTGCTGTATTCTGGCTAATACTTGTAAATATGTTAAAGTATAGCGTATGTAGTGGATAGCACTTTCAGAGGATACTATGATTACAATTTACAATACAACAGTGTTTTCTGCAATAGCAATTCAATTTTCTTATTTAGTTGTAGGTATTTATTCAATTATCCTTTTCTAGGAAACGCGTAAATTTGGAAGTTACGAGGTATGGACGTATAAAAAAACGTCAAAGGTATTTTTGTTAAATAAATTATTACATTTGTAAGCGATTAAAGAAAAAACATCAACATGAAATTGAAAAAGATACGCTGCGAGGAATGCGGCAAAAACAAAAATAGTAAATATTTTACTCCACTTTTACTCGTCTATTCTTCAAGTAGGAATTTTCTAGATTCACCTCTCCTCAGTAAAAAGACTTACAGTAAATAAACTGTTCACAACACATCTTTTATTTAAAATATTGAGCGTGGACTTATACGACCCTCGCTTTACAAGTAATTTTGTGGAGATGCAGAATCGGGGGTACAAAAAGATCGCATATTGAGAAAAAGCTCAAGGGAAAGGCTTCATAACAGACTGGCACGCATTCAGAATTATAAAAAAATCATGGTTTTATGCAGAGTGTAAATTTGCTTGGAAATATAATTTGAACTTTCGTTGTTTATAAAGATTAATCGCAAAGTTATTTCAAACCAACTAACTAACAGTGACTGGAGATTTTCTTTTCCAATAAAAGACACATTTTAACACACAACGTGGACCAAAACTACAAAAAGTTTTAATGAAAGCTCTTGTAACTTTTCTCTCAAATCAACTAGTTACAACTAATTTCATTATTTTTATGGTTATCTTAAGAAAATAGTTTTTTATCCCCAGGGCAAATAGTGTTGGTTTTATTTTATTAGGTCTTTACATATACCAGACTCTATATACCAGGTTTTTACATATGAAATTCCCGTTTTCTTTATAGACTTTGAAGGAAATTCAATTTTCAGTTCTAACATTTTTTTTATTTTTTAGGAACGACAAATCCTAATTTTGTAATTTATTTTGTGTATAAATGAGACTAAATTAAGCTAGCAGCAACATTAATTTAATTTTTGAAAAGTGTCAGCTTTAAAAAATTATTACGAATCTTATCATGGAAATGGATGGCATTTAGGACGAACTGTTTTTGAACATCTAATGTTGGTTATCAAACTGACAATAAAAACAACATTTAATACGTAGATGTAAAACATTGAAATCGACTTTCAAACAAAAAACAAATAATGGAAATAGCTATTGAATTACAGGAATTATGAACTCATGAATCTGTAATAAAATTTCGGCAATTTCATATGTAAGGACCTATTAGTATCGTTCTCTTTTTAAATTACCCCCTCCAGAGTGGATATTCAATAAAGTATTAATCGAGCTTCCGATGTAATTGAGACCACAGGATGTGACCCATCACTTCCATTCAACTTTTCTGATCGCACAAAAATGTTAACAAGGCAATTTGAATTCTGTAACTGAAAGTTAAGGTCGCAATTTGCATGGGGACGAGTAGCCAGCTGAAGCAATGACCTTTGCAGTCATTATTAGATTCAATAGGCGGACTGATGGATGGACTATACTGTCTAAAGCACTCCCTGTAGCATATCTTGGATAAATTATTAATCTAAAAAGTTGCAGACTGTATTATAGTTCAGAAAATTAAGTGAGTGCTCCCTTAGGATTGATAAAATATCTCAAACAAACGAATTCCAACGTTGCATGAGCATTTGTTTAAGAATTTTAATGTAGTTTGTTCAAGAAAATTTTAATAACGTCTTCTCTCCAAAGATAACACCGTCTTTTTTTAAATGTTGTTGAATTGAAAACTGTAAATCATACTGAAGCATTCCATCTATTTTTAACCACGTAAAGAAAATAAAAACCATTCCAAAATCATCTATATTTCGACCTAATACAGTTCTTTTAATTTATATGAATCTAGGACTACGACATCGTGCCACTTATTGACAAACCCATAAAAATTAACAGTTATCAATGGGTTCGCCTATAAAACCGACTCATTATATGGTTCACATAAAACTGATGGTGTACTGAACCCTATTCCTGTGTTGATGACGGATTGAACATAAAAGGATTCTACTTAACTTTCTTTTTAAGTGGATACTACAATCTTGTAGAGTGATAGCTCATTAAATCAGGGATCCGTTGATTTTTGACAGAATCTTCTGTTTCATTCGGTAACATATTTAAACTACTCATAGTTTCTTTAAAATTAAATTTCAAATGAAGGTAAACATTTCTTAAAAGCTGTTTTTCGCAGAAAATGCACGAGGGTGATTTCAAGATTGAAGGAGCAAAATAAATTGCAATGTACGGTAAATTAATATCTCTTATTTAAAAATTCATGTAGCATTAAAGTAAATATTAAGAAACTCAATATACCTAAGTATATTGAGTATATACACTTTTGAAACACAATATACCTAAGTATTTTGAGTATATACACACAGGTATATATTTTTTTTGTGTAAAAACGCTGCATAAGTCGTAAATAATAAAAAAAACAACCAATTAGGCATTCAAAGTTTTCTTGTACCACATGAAAAATGTTACTGTATTTCTAGTATGCTCATAAAATGGCAAAAGGAAAATAGAAATATGTACATATGCGTCTGACAACCTTCAATAGGTAGTTGAAAGGTACATAAGTCGTTGTTTTACTTTAGAAAGGGCATTCATCCCTAGGTTCTTAGGAGCTGGGTAGACGATGCCCCATGCGGTGCTACCATTCAAGTAGAATAGGTTATTGAGGAGAAAAAGCTTTGAATTCTTTCTTTTTAAATTCCGAGCACCTGTGTGCTGAAATTTTTTAATATATGGTTCTGTTTTGCATTTATTATAGTTATTAAATGGCGTTTGCTGGTAAAATAATGATCAGGATTTTGCTGAATTTATACAAAAAAAATGCTCATCAATAATATAACAAAGTAGATGTTTAATAATTTGTCGATAAAACTTAAATAACATAAAATTACTTAAAATTGAAAACGAAATAGTACAATAAAATACATACAATATATCCTATAATTTTTTTATATACGAGTAAATGCTGTTTAGAAATATATATAATTATGCTTTACTGAGCTTTTTATTAATTTATAAGATTTGGAAATATACAGCGTGTAACAGAAAGGTGTAACCATATTTGAAAAGCTTATTCACTCAATGGTATATAACAACTTTGAGTACATATGGAACAAACTCTGTATCTCGAAAAAATAAATACTGTTTCATAGAAAAATGCAATGCCGTCCGAAATGTATGGAAGGGCAATTTTTTTTTCGAGATTTCATGTTTGGCTCCATAGTAAAAGTTGTTTTATACCATTGACTGAATAAGCTTTTCAAATAATGGTTACACCTTTCTGTTACACGTTGTATAAAAAATTCTTTCGAATTTTTTATTATACACAGACCCATCGTCGCGTGAGTTGCTCTCGTAAACAACTTTTTTTTTTAATAATCCTCTTTCCCTGTTGAAAGGACATTGATGCTCAAGCTCCCAGATGTTCGCAGACTTCTATTATTGCCGCTACAATTTTTGTGCCGTTTCATGTATTTTCAGTGCAATTCTGCTTGTAATCGAATGGCTGTATGTGTCTCACGTACTTTGGTGATTTGTTTTTTTACGACTATATACCGAGTGTTAATGTAGCTACTGGTATATTTTAATGAAACTGCATGTAAACATTTAAAACAATAATAATAATAATCGGACCCTACCGATCGACGGCGGTGATTTGGGAAAAATATTTTATATTGTTTAATTTATAGGTATGTTTTTCTTAATTTATTTTTTAATTTAGTTAGGTATAATTTTATCTTTTATATTTATATTAATTTATAGGTAGTCTAGTTTTTTAATGTTATTTAAGTTTTATATTGTTACAATAATAATTGTATACTATGCATGCGTACTAATTTTAAATACGCGCTATAATGACTAATTTAACCTGGTAGAGTAGGAAGTCAAGTGCAAGGGTTAAAAGTACATTCATATTACTAACCAAATATAAACGATTGCAAGATTGTACTAAAAATTGTAGCTGGTTATGTAGATAGTTATAAACTAAAAACAATAAAAGAAGACTAGTTAAATAAATAATTACGCAGGTTACTCTAATATAAGTAACTGCTGGGCGGGTCGATTTCTTTTGTAATTTGCGTAGTATTATATTTTTTTGGAAAGATGTTATTGTGTCATCAGATCAGTTGGGATTCAGTGATTTAAATCAAAGATAGCTCCTTCCCATTTACCCTGAATTACTATTTGGATTTATATAATTAATATATCGCAAAGCTCGTTGAAAATGCACAAACAAGTCTTCCTCAAACTTCCTCACACCTACAACAGGATTTTGAACCTTAAAGCCATGAAGATAAGTAATTTAATATTCTGGTGTCAGAGGGATACAGTCCAGACGCGCCGCCAGCAGTGACGTGGCCGGACACGCATTGTTGCTTTTCCAAGACAGGATTAATTATCGTAAACGTGCTCACAATAAGTTTTATGGTTTGAGGATTTAAATTAAAGGAAGGAAATGTATCCGTAAGATGGTACTGTGATGAAAATGATCAAGTTAGTATTATACGGCTGCTATTCGGAGTTGTTCCCATCGAATCACTGGTCCGATGCAACTGGCAACAGATCACTCTAAATTGTACCCATCGGATCATTGGTCAGATGCAACTACAACATTTATGTTATTTTTCCCAACGGCTAACCCTAATAAAATGTGAATGGGAAGTATAGTTTGCATATTAGTGATATAATCGAGAAAGGTAATCTAATTATTGCGTTAGAGTTATAACTTATAAGTCTAAATACGTAGATACTTTAATATTTTTTATGATTAATAAAATGTACCTTCTCCAGAATATCAAATTATTGCTGATATATCGGAAGTCGGAACCATTTCTACTATTTATAATTTTTATTTATTTATTTTCAGTTACAAGTACAATATTTTAACATTGTTCAGTACCATGAAACCATGTTTGGTTTGTCTTGGTCCTGGAGTCTACGATACTTTAAAAGAATATAATTTATAATGGATGTAACGAGCTAAATACTATCTTACTAAGATTCAAACATTTTCTAGGTGTAACAAAGATCTCTATTGACAAAAGTAGACATTTAAATAAAAATAGAAGTTTTTCATTTTTATTCGAATGTGTCTTGTTGACATGTTCATAAGGTCTACATGAGCCTGCTTCACAAAGTTATGTTATCAGTTATTGTAATTGGCAAAGTTGTTACACAGTTATCTAAGAGTTTATACAATTTATAATAGCATGCTCATAAGAACTATTATCGAATCACTTAAGTTTCCTAGAATAGTTAACTATTAATTTATAAAAAAAAACTTTTAAATTTATATGAGAATTCTGTCACTTAGCTTAGCTATTAGGCATTTAATTCTTATCGTCACTAAAACTACAGGCCATTTGAAAAAAAAAGTTGTTATGTGAAAATCGCGATACCGAAAAAGTCCAGTTTTTTTTTGCGCGCTCTACTGTCGGTATAACTGTCACTTTTTTTATTTTATTTTTTTATTTTTTATTATGGCAAGTACGGACTCCTTTTTTAAAGGAACTGTCACTTCATAAAATGCGTGAAGCTACGTTTACGATCCATTTAGGTGCAGGTTCTTTTGCTCAAAGTTTTATTCGTTTCTTAGGACCCTTTTTATATAACAGACTAAGTGCATCTATTAAATTACAAATTCCATTTTTACAGGCTCTTAAAAAAACACTTACGATTTTTTCTAAACAAACTGTATTATGACAACACTGAAAAGCTAATTGAAATTTTAAAATTAACTTTTTAGAGTATAATCATAACACAGTTTCATTTCACTCGCAAGGTCAAACTAGTTAGTATGTTCTCCTACACAAATAAATACATAATTTGAACACAAATATAATCTACACTCATTTATAATATAGGGTTCCGTACCCAAAGGGGACCCTATTACTAAGCCTCCGCTGTCCGTCTGTCTCTCTGTCCGTCTGTCACCAGGCTGTATCTTATGAACCGTGATAGTTGGACAGTTGAAATGTTCACAGATGATGTATTTCTGTTGCCGCTATAACAACAAATACTAAAAAAACAGAATAAAATAAATATTTAAGGGGGCTCTCATACAACAGTCATGTTTTTTTTGCCGTTTTTATAGATAATGGTACGAAACCCTTCGTGCGCGAGTCCGACTCGCACTTGGCTGGTTTTCTTAAGTGCCTTTTTCAGTGAACAACAACATTGCCCACGATCCTCTATCATTTTCGATTGTGTATTTCTCCTGTTAGCAGATCAGATCATAAAGTTTTCCGCAATTACACAAATTCCAAAACATCAATTCTGTTATTCCGTTGACTCAGAGTTGATACAAAATAAATGACGCAAAAACTCACCGTAGAAAAAAAAGGTCTATAGAAAAAGGCCACACCTGAGTCATACGTCGCGTCGGGTAAATTGATTTATGCTACTATACTTATTGTTCCTCGTGCATTGGCGGATACAAGGGGGGGGGCATGGGGGCCATGAATGGCACCCAGGAATTCCATACATTTGACTCGATTTTCGATTCGATTCGGGTGCACTTTTAAACTGCATAGTTATATAAAGTAACATAGGTTTGATTTTAAATTTACACGGTCATCATAAACATTATTTGGAGTACGGGGACTCACCGTGTTTGGTTTTATATTTTCCCGAATTTTCGGAAGAGTTTCATCTGCCATAGTCGCGGGATGATTGATCGGTGCAGCGATGACGACAGGCTAGGAAGCGTAGCGATCTACCCTCCGACTCTATTGTTATTTATTGTTTCTGGCGACGACTGGATTTTTAACCGACTTCAAAAAGGAGGCGGTTCTCAATTCGACTGTATGTTCTTTTTTTTTTTTTTTTTTTGGCGTTGTTACTCCATAACTCCGTCATTTCCCAACCGATTTGAACAATTCTTTTTTTGTTTGAAAGAATATACTTCCAGGTAGGTCCCATTTTGGGTTTGGTCATGATCTGATGAAGGTCTTCAGAGATAGGCGGTGGAACTCCTCAGAAAATTACAGCATATCTCTCAAAATTGAGGCAATCGCTATGTACTTGGGTGCTGATTACAAGGTATTACTTGAAAATCGACATTCTTCCACCTGACCTTCGATCCTGGCTTCATCAATATATTCACCATAGAACTCCACAACGGATCAGAGCACATAACTCGAGATTGCGGCAATCACTGCGTTAGGGTGCTGATTCAAGGATATTACTTGGAGATTATCAGAATACCCACCTGACCTTTGATCCTGGCTTCATCACCATAGAACTCCTCAACGGATGACAGCACATAACTTTAGATTGCGGCAACCAGTTTGTGTTAGGGTGCTCATTGCAGGGCATTGCTGAAAATTGCAAGTGTACCCACCTGAATTTCGATCTTGGCTTCATCACCGTAGAACTCTTCAACGGATGACAGCACATAACTCGAGATTGCGGTAATCATGTTGTGTTAGGGTGCTGATAGCAGGAAGCTACTCAAACATGGCTACTTATACTCACTTGAACTTCGTTTCATATTAACACCACGTTTGCAAGAACTACCTATACCTAACAATTTAACCCAGCAACACTAAAAAATGTGAAATAAAATAAACTTTTAACAAAAAAATAGCAACCGACTTCAATAGTAACAGCAGTCATTCACTAAAAAGTTAATAATAATTCTATAAAGACCGATGGTACCGAAGCAACACTTTTGCCGACTTCTTTCTTCCTGAAACATTATGTTATCTAGAAGTCGGCGTATTTCCTACGATATAGCAACATAGAAACCAATATAAGAACGCCGACTTCTAGATAACATAACGTTTCAGGAAGAAAGAAGTCGGCAAAAGTGTTGCTTCGGTACCATCGGTCTTTATAGAATTATTATTAACTTTTTAGTGAATGACTGCTGTTACTATTGAAGTCGGTTGCTATTTTTTTGTTAAAAGTTTATTTTATCTTCACCTACCGGCCTGCAGACTAAACTGACGGTGTCCGTTCGGAAATCACATGTTGTTTTACGAGCCTTGCTGTTGCACTACTCAATCACTGGAATCCAAGTACTCGACAGCTTGAAGCCATCATCTCGGTTGGAAGTTTTATGTTTCTTAATTTCAACTGCTTCCTTCACCAATCTTGGAATATATTGACGTTCTGTCGACAGAATACTTGGCTTATAGCAGGTTTATAGCAGGAATAAATCTCAATCCAGTGATTGGTACCTGTTCCAAGTAGATGTTCTGCTATGGCTGATTTGTTGATTTCACGATTCTTGACCGCTTTTATGTGCTTCTTGGTACGTTGGAACACGGCCCTTTTTTTGACCAATGTACGAGCTTCCGCAGCTGCAGTCAATTTTATAGACACCCGGTTTTTCTAGTGGGAAAACATCTTTGGGAGTCTTCATGTAATCTGATATATTTGCGTGGGGAGTAAATACGGCCTTAATGGAAAATTTCCCTAAAAGTATAGGTACCTATTTTGTCAAAGCTGGTTGTCTCTCTGCTGTCGATGTTTTCTTCAGTTTTGATGTTTGTGGTTTCTTCACAGGACCATAATATCCATTTCGACGTTGCACAGTCTTCACATGCTCCAGTTCCATCTCAATCTGTTCAGCATCGCATAGATAGTAAGCTCTTCTAGACAGTGAAGTGGTCGCGGATCACAAAAGATGTTTTGGATGATGCATGCAAGTACCTATCTGTGTGTGTCAGTTTTCTGTGCACTGTATGGCCCAGAGTACCATCAGTTCGAACTCTGATCTACACATCCAGGAAAGAAATGCTCCTGTCTGCCTCCATCTTGTATATGAACTTCAATTTACTGTGCACATAGCTCAAGTGCTTGAGAAAATTCGGGAAAATATAAAAGCCAAACACGGTGAGCCCCGTACTCCTAATAATGGTATGCTAAAAGCACCTCAAGGCTTAAGGCCTCTAAAAACTGGTTATTTTTTTACTTCATGATAAACCTTATCAGAATGCCCCCCCCAAAAAATCGAGTTTTGCCCTCGTGTGTTAATTTTGACTTGAAAACTCTAGGTCTAGTTCTATTGTCTGTCTGTCTGTCTGTCTATTCGCATGTAAAATAATGACCGTGCAGAAACAGGTAACTGGAGAAAAGCATAAAACATGACATAAAAATTCTTTGTACTCTTTACGTATTTAATGAGCTTTAGAAAATGACACCCAGAAAACCAGGGAATTAAAAAACAATTTCGGCTTCTTTTTCATGTATGGGACCCTCTTGAAAAATTATTTAATCAAAATTTTAAAATAAATTTAAATTTAAATAAAAAAGAAGTAAAATAAATAAAAAGAATATTTTTAAATTTAAATGTATTTAATTAAGGTTTTGTGTCAACATTCTACACAACATGTCAAGATTTCAGGTCTCGATCTCAGTCCGTCTACGACCTAAAGACTAGTGACATACGGACGGACAGATAGCAGATTTAAAGAAAGAAATAAAGAAAATACATTTATTGGCGTGTTCACAAAATAATATATTAAGTACTTAAAATTAGCAAAGCAAAAGAAAGGTTTACTTAATTAATTTATAAAGAAAATATATTTGTATTTATAAATAAGAAGCACAACACGACGTAGCTCAGCTATATGCCATCAAAAACATGTTTTGGTTGGCGCTGGTTTTCAGCTACCTCCCTGCGGAACCCTAAAACACCTACGAATCCCGAGTGTCTAGTCTAGTATCACGATACCTATACCTATACAATATGTACACAACTTATCTACTTCATGTTCTTATATTTATTATTTAAGAATTACTTTGTTTAATCAATAATAAAATTGTTTTTGTTTTGTTTCAGGTAATCACGTGTTTTATTCATACCTACTTAAATAAAGGTGTTCTTCGAAGCTTGGAATTAAAATAAAACTCGGTACGTTTTTTTCAGCAAAATGATTTGAAAGTAAATAAATGTTTAAAATGAAAAAAGTAAACGTGCATTTCGTAAGGAATACCTTTTGTGATTTCGAATAAATAGCATCTGAGATTTTAATCTTGAGATTTTAATTAATTACGTTAACTTTTTTCTTATAATCACAACCGATGTTTTGTGCTTCAACCAAGACGTGGTTCTTTTAAATTACTAGGTAATATTTTTGTCTGTTTCGTGTTTTATTAATACCATACCAAATACATCATACAAAGATTCTGTATTTTAATCAATTTAGCACATTTTAAAATACAGCGCTTTTCTGTCTCTTTAGACCATGTAAAAGTTTTCATGCATTTTTCATTAACAACGTAGGAATTTTTTTTGGCCCAAAATACGTGCTTTTGTATTTTTGTATCTCTGTAAATAATATCGCTAAAATCGGCAGTTAGGTATGCAAAAGTTGTTTACCCGCTTGTCAGAAGAAGCCACTAGTTTGATAAATTAACACATACATTATGGAAGTTTTTTCTAGTTTTTGCTAGTTACAGAAACGCCTTTGCTGAAATTTCGCTCGATAGAAATAATTATTGAAATTAGGTCTTCATCAACACTTTTTCTCATAGGAATGACGTACAGACTTCAATTATTAGATGGATTTTAACAAGATCTATATTATGCCAGTTTGAAATTTTGATAGGTAGCTATTTTAGTTCATTTTATATTAATTTAAAACCGACATTTTGCTATCCGGAATCCGTCACTCTCGCACTGCACGGTTGTCCGCATGGAGTGACGGTGACTTTCGCAAGCGTGACCATAATAGCCGATTCTGAAGGCTTTAATTTTAGTTTTAGTGCTGTCAACACTAAATTTTCTTCATTACAAAATAGTTCTTAACTGTTAGGGTTAGAAGTTAAATTACTTTGGAAAATTTTAAGTTTTAACAGCACTAAAACTAAAATTAAAGCCTTCAGAATCGGCTATCATATCCTCATAAATCATATATTCTTGGTATTAAAATGTACAGGATATGCCTTCACAAGTATTGTTCTCGTAGTTCATACAAACGAATTACCAAAACTATTTGTAAATCATAAATATTCTTAAGGTAGTGTGTATTAATTCCGATTGCATTACAGAATATCTAGGTTCCCAAATATATATTTTGAAAGGACACTGATTTAAAGACGACATAATAAGCAATTTAAAATTTCCATAGAAAGCTTATTTTTCTCATATTTCATGTTTAAATCAGTGTTCTTACTTAAGAATATCTATGATTTACAGATGGTATTAATTGGTAATACTTTATATTCTCTCGTATTGGTATTTCGTTTGTATGAACTAGGATTGCTCCGCCGGCCTCTTAATAGAGAAAAGTTACTTTTTCTGCACTCAGATACGGATAATAGCACACTTCTCTATCACACAAATCTCATAATCAGGGTAACGGGAGCGAAAGTGTCAAATTCCTGGGTAAAAGAAGGAATTTCCTGTGTGGCGACTCGCCCATCACAAATAAAACCTGATAAAAAAATAAAACCAAATAAAGC
This sequence comes from Ypsolopha sequella, assembly GCA_934047225.1. Classification (NCBI taxonomy): domain Eukaryota; kingdom Metazoa; phylum Arthropoda; class Insecta; order Lepidoptera; family Ypsolophidae; genus Ypsolopha; species Ypsolopha sequella. The sequence goes on from OW203996.1 coordinate 21,869,139, forward strand.
TCATGAAGGGTATACATCACCCTACTGGATTCGACGTACGTGCCGCTAATGGTAGCCCAATAAAAACCTACGGTTCCATTACTTTACGTGTGAACCTTGGGCTACGCCGGGAATTCCGATGGAATTTCATTGTTGCAGACGTGGCCAGTCCCATAATTGGAGCGGATTTTCTGGCACATTATCATCTGTTACCAGACTGCTGTAACCTTAAATTAATTGACGGCTCTACGAAATTGGCAACACAGGCTACCATCGCACAGGTCTCCCAATCAAGTGTCAAAACCATTGTTGCTGGGGACTCACCTTACATCAGGTTATTGCAAGAGTTCCCTGACATCACACGGCCTCCTGGCCTCCACAGGACAATCAAGCATAACACGGTGCATCACATCGTTACTACAGAGGGTCCACCGGTTGCATCTCGCCCACGCCGTCTTGCCTCGCAGAAGTTGCAGGCAGCCAGGAAGGAATTCCAAGAAATGGTTGCATGTGGGACTGCCCGACCTTCTGTCAGCGCTTGGTCCTCGCCACTACATTTGGCAAAGAAGGGTGAAAATGGCTGGCGCCCCTGTGGTGACTACCGTACCCTTAACGCCCGTACCATCCCCGATCGTTATCCCGTTCGGCACATAGGGGATTTTGGCCAGGACCTGGCAGGATCTACGGTATTTAGCACTGTGGATTTAGTCAAAGCTTACCAACAAATACCAGTTTCGCCAGAGGATATTGCTAAAACGGCAATCACAACACCCTTTGGCCTCTTTGAATTCCCTTATATGACGTTCGGGTTACGTAACGCGGGTCAAACGTTTCAACGTTTTATTGACGAGGTGGTACGCGGGCTTGAATTCGTTTTTCCTTATGTGGATGACATTCTGATTTATTCTCGTTCAAAGGAGGAGCACAACCATCATCTTCGTGCCCTTTTCCAAAGACTTTCGGAATATGGCGTTGTCATCAACACCTCAAAGTGTACTTTTGGTACCGAGGAAGTGACATTTTTAGGTCACCGGATCTCAAAAAACGGCATTCGTCCACCACCAGAACGTATCGAGGCCCTCAAAAATTACCCCTTGCCGGAAACAGTGGAAGTTTTTAGGCATGATCAATTTTTATCGCCGGTTCCTACCTAACGCAGCTGAGTATCAAGCTCCGCTTATAGACATGTTGGCCTCTACCCAACTCAAGGGCAAGAAACCCGTCCCCTGGACACCAGATTTAGAATCTGCTTTCCAAAAATGCAGGGATCATTTGGCTAGCGCAACAATCCTAGCTCATCCCGACACCACTGCCACACTGGGACTTTTCACAGATGCATCTTCAACCCATGTAGGAGCATGTCTCCAACAGCGTGTTGAAGATGATTGGCAGCCTCTTGCATTTTTTAGTAAAAAGCTTACTACTCGGCAAACAACATGGCCAGCCTATTACCGAGAGTTACTCGCTGTCTATGAAGCTGTCCAACATTTTCGACACGTTTTGGAGGCACAACATGTGCGTATTTACACGGATCATAAACCTTTGATCTATGCATTTTCACAACGTCGTGAAAAGTTACCTCCAGTTCAACTTAATCAGTTGTCCTTCATATCCCAATTTACGACGGATATCGTCCATATAAGCGGAAAGGACAACGTGGTGGCCGACTCTATGTCTCGCATCGAGGCCATTCACCTTGATGATAATTTCGCCGCTCTCGCCGCTGATCAGGTGGCAAACGACAAACTGCGTGAGATGTTGAACCGCTCATCCCTCAAACTTGAAAAAGTCGCAGTCCCTGGGACGGATATTTCCCTTTACTGTGACACCTCTACTGGGAAGCCTCGGCCATTTGTCACACACGATTTTAGACGCGCTGTATTTGATAAGATTCACAATCTTAGCCACCCAGGCGCTCGAAATACAGCCAAACTCGTCTCTGAGCGATTTGTGTGGCCTAACATCCAAAAGGATTGCCGCACTTGGGCTCGATCTTGCCAAGCTTGCCAACGTAGCAAAATTACGCGGCACACTAACTCTCCTCTCGGAACCTTCGCCACGCCTTCTAAGCGTTTTCACCACGTCCATTTGGACATAATAGGCCCCTTGCCCTACAGTAAAGGTTTTTACTACTGTTTGACAGCTGTCGACCGTTTTAGTCGATGGCCTGAAGCATGGCCGATGGTGGGTATAACAGCGGAGGAGGTCGCCGAGACATTTTTTAGCGGCTGGGTCGCTAGATATGGCGTTCCGTCCTTGGTAACGACAGACCAGGGCCGACAATTTGAGTCTGCCCTCTTTCAGGCTTTAATGCAACTTTGTTCAGCCAAGCGCGTTCGTACCACGAGTTATCACCCGTGTGCGAACGGGTTGGTTGAGCGTATGCACCGCCAACTGAAAGCTGCACTGATGTGCCACCAAGAGACGTGGTGTAAAGCCCTGCCCATGGTATTGTTAGGGATGCGTGCTTCTCTTAAGGAAGACTTACAAGTTTCTCCCGCCGAGGTATTGTACGGGGAACCCTTGTGCTTACCCGGTGAGTTCATTTCACCTTCCGCAGCTCCCCATTGCAACACTGATGTGACTAACTTTGCCACACAGTTAAGGCGTTGTATGTCGCAACTGCAGCCTACTCCTACGTCAGCACACGGTAGGAAATCCATCTTTATTCACAAGGACTTGGCATCCTCTAGTCACGTTTTCTTGCGTGATGATACGGTGAGGCCTTCTTTAAAACCTCCTTACACTGGACCCTATAAAGTCGTTTCTAGGAGGGATAAGACGCTCACTATCGTCATTGGAGACAAGAACATACAGGTCAGCATCGACCGTGTAAAACCGGCATACCTCTGCGTTGACGCTGAGTCTCCTGGTTCATCGGTTACTCTGACACCAGCTTCGGCTCCTGCTACACCCTCAGCAGCTTCTTTTGTACCTGGTAACTCTGCTGACCCTGTTTCTGCTCCTGTTCCCAACCCCATTAACCCGGCACCAGTAAAGCCAAACTACATAACACGTTCGGGACGGAGTGTTCGTTTCAAGACTCCTCTCGACCTTTGACTTGCTGTTTTGGTTCCCACCCGTTAGTAAGATTTACATAATATGTTAATGGTTGTTGTAAATATTATTCCCTATATCATTGCTTATATTTGATTTAGTGCCTTTCGAGGATTTTGTAAATATTTTGTGACTTTTAAATGCAATTCTGTTTAGTTAATTTAAGGATGAGAAATGTTATGTTTGCCCCTGTTTCATTATAAGATTATAGTTATTTAGGTATGGGTTAACTTTCTCCTAGGGGGGTGGTGTGGCGACTCGCCCATCACAAATAAAACCTTCATGCGCATTCGTCCATAGAGTCACAAAAAATGTCAACTCTTGTCTTGAGCTTAGAGATAATATTCTTGTAACAATATCAACAATAAAATATGATATAACTGGCTATCTACAGCTTTATTTATAAATAGGACATAAAAACATCCTATACCTGTTTACATCGTGTGATTTTCATGGTAAAATAGTAGTATGGGAATATCCGTGATGGGTTATTAAAAAGTGAACGAGGAAGACAATGAACAAAATAAAACATTTATTTGCGTGATAATTGCGTTTCGAATCAGAGCAATACAAAATAACAACAGTACAAAGGACATACACAAAATATGACATGACTGATTCACTGATACTTTATATTATACTCTTATATACGATATATATTTACAAGGTGACTTTTTGATCATCGTCCAAATTCATACTGGAGGCTTGATAAGTGATCAGTATCTTGGATCAATAACAATTTTTGTTAAATTCGTAAAATGAAATTTAGACTTCCCATAGTAATTCACTTCCAGTCCCGAGTGAATCACTATGGGGAGTCGACATTTAATTTTACGAATTTTACAAAAATTATTATTGGTCCATGATACTGATCACTTATTAAGCCGCCAGTATGAATTTGGACGATGATCAAAAAGTTAGCTTGTATATATACTTTAGCTAGACATTATCTGAATTATTTTATATCTGAAAACGTAATTGAGTTAACTTCGGTCGATTATCAGCGACTAAAAATCTAGTCAGTATATAAAATGATATTATATCGTTTATTTTTTATACATTTTTAACATTTATTATACAAATAAAGTATACTAGCGTAGTCACATAATTCACATTCTAACCAATTACTCAAATATTTTACATAAAAAAGTTCATTTTGGTGATACATTAAAAACACACATTTGTTTAACCTACATACAATATTTATTAATACCTACCAAATTAAAGATTATTATGGTCCATATGTTATTTTGTAACACATTCGTCCTCATGTTTTGTAAAAGACTCAACTTCTTTTTTTGTCCTAGTCGATGAGTCAGCACCATCAAAAATTTCTACATCATTGTTTTATATAAAAAATCCGCCTTTTTTTTTTTTTACAATTTTAATGTTATTTAAGTTAATTTTATTGAATAAAGATGATCTTACCTATATAAAAAATTGTAGATATTATGTTTTGAAACAAATTAAGTTACCAGTCTATATATTTTATATAGATATTTAATACAAAATTATTAAATTCGATATAAATACAAAATCTCTTGGTGAAACTAAGGAAATCTGGTTTTGTATTAAGTATTTTGCAAAGCATTTATTTTAAATATTTTAAAACGAATTTAACTTTTTGGGGTTCCGTAGTACCTAAAATGTACAAAAGGAACATTTATGGTGGGACTCCGTTGTCCGTCCGTCCGTCCGTATTTCACAGCCTCATAACTTTAGCACTGTAAAAGATAAAGACATAAAATTTAACACAAAATAGCTTTAATCTGCTTATGTACTATGTGTTTACGTAAAGATTATAGGAAAAATAAAGCGGTTGTGAAATTCACGAAAAAAATTGACAAAATTAAATTTAGAACAATAGCGTAGAACAATCGCTATCGAGCGGTTTATCGGGATGGTTTGCTATGCAGCTATGCTAGACCATCTAGTCCTCTAAAAAGGCCGCTATGGATGAATGATACTCGTATTGTGATTCCATTCTAATGCCGTCTCTTTTGCACGCGTGAAAAAACTCTGACTCCATCCTACTTTCAAATCATTTTATGATTCACCCAAGTCGGCCTTTTTAGATCCCCAGTACTCTCCGGGAGTTTTTCATATATATTTTTTTATATTGGCGCCACTGACATTTCAAGTTAATCTTGATTCCATATATGAATTTTTGAGCGCTTCTACTTTAAATCTGGAAATACGTAAGCTTACTAAAAAAAGTGACTAGGTTTTCAGACTTTTCGAAGTTGCTGGCTCTTAATCAACAACATTCCTTGTGGTAAATTCGAAGTCATTTATTTTGACGGTATTGTTCGACGTGACTTGAAATGTAAATTATTTGCGAAGTTTAATTTTATTTCAGACGAATGCGCGAATTTATAAAAGCACGCGGCGCAGGCGCAGTACCGTTGTTTTATGACAGGATACAAGTTATGTCTTGATTATTCAAATTTAATTTGCAGATCGTAAATTGTGAATGATGCATTTTATAATTCAAGTTGCAGACTAAAGATTTAGGCTTATTTTCTTGAAGAATAACATGACATAACATATCGCCACGCACGAAATTCCGAAGGGGTGTCAGAGGCGTTTCCGAGTTTGTACACCCTCTTTTCACTGACGATTTTTACGCCCCGACGTAATAGGGGCAAGCCTTATCGCCGTATTTCGTACACAAATACACGCTTCTTGGTGCATACGGGCCCATAGTTGAATCACAAGTGCAAGGATCGTAACGTACTGTTTAATCGCAAAAACATCGTGTCACGCTCCTCGCACTTGTAATTCAACAAAGTCGCATCGCGCGCGATTAAACACTACGCTACTACGGGCCTAGGTTTTCACAGTGTTTGCCCAATTTAATACACCAGAGGTTCTAGCATAGCATACCGTATCGAGTTTCAAACGTTCGATACAATATGTCTATCCCGCTCGAGGTAGATCAACAGAGTGAGAGAGAGCACTGTATCATGCGCTATCGAGCTCGATATGGTTTGCTATGCTGGGGGTGGGCAAACTTGTACTAAGAATACAGTTACAACAAAATACATATATTTTTCGTATCTGATTTTTCAGTCATTATTTCGCAAACCACAGTTTTACAGTCTATTTGTCTGGGAACACGTTTCATAAAGTTCGATAAAATCTCTCTAAATAAGCTCCTAAAATCTGAACTTAGGTACAGAATACTCTAAATTTCGTTCGCACGCCTTTTGTTCTTTAAAGTGGCTGTTTTTTGTTCTATACAAAAGTTTTATTAACCTTCTGCCTGCCAAAGATACTAATCGTCACACACGCAACGGTTCAATAACATCCATTTATCCGAATTTTATGACGTCATAAATATTTTCAAAGTTTAATGAAATGGAATTTGGAGGATTTTTATGATCCATTAGGAACATTGCATGTGCTTTAATATTGATTCAACAATATAGTAAGAGTACTCAATATACGAACAGGCAAGTTGACGAGTAACAAGGGAATACGGACATTATCCTTGAGTACAATTCAAGTCATTTGATCATTTAATTGACATGTCTCATCAAGAAATTGAAAGGATCATGAGATAAAAGATTTCATCAACCAAGGGTTGTACCAACCTATAGTTTACTTATTTTCCAACGAAATATAGAATATTTTGTCTTCGTATACGGTTACCATCCCAAAATATTCGACTTGGGTCCGATTTTTCAATCGCCAGATAATCACTATTCTCAGGAATAATTTGAAAATGGAACGAATTTGGTATGGACTATTGGTCGAATAAACTAACTGGGGCTTTAACTGAGGATTGAAAAATCAGGCCTTAGAAGACAATCGTTATTCTAAAAGACGGTAGTTCCTCGATAAATTGGAAATACGATTGATTGTTATTGTGAAATGTTGTAGCAGCAGTTTGATCTGACTTGAACACTTTTTCATATCGTCAGGTAAGTGAACAAAAGTCTGTTCTTTCTTCTTATAACTCATTTTAGATGATGATGATGATGATGATGATGATGATGATGATCGGGTGGATGGTCAGCTCTCCACTTGGAGCTATTTCATCCAATTCCCAATACTTGGGCTTTAGTATGCATTCCTTCCTCAAATCATCCGCTTCTATTAATATAATAAATCTGAGTAAATCTGAGTCCACCAAGTACCTCCCGTCTTACCCCTCGGCCACAGCTTCAGGCTTCTGGCGGCGCTTCTTGCTGCGCTTCCAGGTGGTTTTTGCGACGGTCTTTGCCCTGCCACGACACTCGTCGGCGCCTTCCACCGCATCGGATGTATAGCGCGCTCAAAGTGCTCGACACTAGGTTCGTCCTGTGCGCTCGATCACTGTTTCAACCACCCGCATCCCCGCACACCGCCATCGCGAGAGCGCAAGTCACTCGAAGCCGGACAAGACGCGTGAGCGGTGACCCATGGCCGGCTCAACTTCTTACATTTGTTCTCTCCACCGGCTCCGTCGCAAGAAGAAGCGCTTGGCGTGCCTCTCGAAGCCTGAAGCTGTGGCTGGCCGGTTAGGCTAGAATGTATAAAGCATTTACCTAACCAGTGCTAACTAACTTCCTCCTCACCGTAGTGTGGCAAGTCCTCTTAAGTTACAATTAATGAAATGAAATTTCGCAAAAAATTACAATATATTACATACAAACAATACCAGACTTTCCCAGACTGGCGCACCTATTTCCAGAAGCAATAAACACCTAGACTTAGCATTTTCGCTTTCATCAAACGACTAAAAATAACCGGGTGCCAGAGGGAACGTTCCATTGAGAACGTACAGACGGGTAACTCTTATTACGTGAATATAGAGACGATTGTTGATAAACTCATGAGACTCGTTACATTTCTTGGTTGCTTTATATACGTGTCAATTGTGTTCGTGATTCTCGCTTTGTCACCTTTCTTTCAGAGGGAATTTTATACTATTTCCAAATAATTTCAAACGTAACGGTTTCACAAATATAGAAAAGTCGTTTTTTCCCTGTTTCCCAGTCACTTCTACTGTAAAGTTAGTTCTAGACCGGCATGGCAAACTGTTCCATGGACCTAGTTGGTCTATGTCGCGAAAGCACAGACAGACGTTTCGCTATAAGAGTTGACGAAACCCTATCAATGAAAACGCTATTCTTACGGTTTCGTTCGAAAACAAAAACCTTCTAGTATCTTCCGCGCAACGCCCAAGTAACTTTTCGAAACCCTTCACTGGAAAAAGCATTATTTAATATAATGTTCAGTCAGGCATTAGATTTTCAAACCAAAATACCAGGAAAACAAGCATACAACGCGCAAAGTACAAAATGGTACAATGACAGAAATATCAAAAATTATACACATTCGCGCTGTATGTAATAAGAAAAAAAGAAGTGCCCGAATGCGTCACCACACACGTACTGATTTGATTTTTAATCTAAATTAACGTTATATTAATAAATTGATTTATAAATAAATACAAAAACTTTATAAAGTGTAAATATTCAATTACGTAATATAATTTAATTTTTTTTAAACTCACCTAGGTTAACCTTGCATAGGACTAAAATTTATTTTTGAAATATGTACCAAGATTACCCAAATTAACCATTTAATTTATTTCAAGGTCTTACACAAAATCACAAAGTTATAAGTTACCGTTAAATATAACAAGAACTATATTATAGTTTTAGATATTAGATAATAATAAAAAATAAAACATTTTTCGATATATTTCGGCCTCATTAGTGAGGCCGTCATCAGATGAAATATATCGAAAAACATAAACTTTTTTTTTTATTATTATCTTGTATTTAAAACTATAAGAAAAAGGCTAATATAGCTAAAATTATATTGATTCAAGAACTATATTAGTGTCTATGAAAAGATGAGAGTTGTAATAGATCGGTTCACATGATCCTGCACTGATGGCGCCAGAACGTCGCTGACTCATCGCAGCTCGTTGTTTGAGATCTCCTACAGGAGTTCCTGAATAGTCTCATCCATGAACTTATTAGTTAATGGGTAACTTCGTTGTATAATTTAAAGTGACTTGGATTTATATACTGGAGACTGAGTAGCTTGTTAAATATTTTAGCTACTTTGCAAAATTAAATTTGGGCTTCACGTACCAAGTGACTCATGGTCTTTGAAATGATGTTAGCAAAATAGAAAATAAAAAAATAAAAATTTTGGTTGTCTTATCAGTTAAGTAATTTCCAATACGAATTTGGCTTCTTAATTCAAATTAACCTTGTATTCTCTTAATAATAATAAATATTTTTGTCACGTCTATAGGCCTTAATCGCCAGTAATTATTATTTGATTTGCTATTTAACTTCAAACTTCTAAGTAGAAAAGTAAATTCCAAAAATTTTCAAGAGTGGTTTCGCAGCCGGATTGTGAAAAACTCGCCTTTTTCTAATTAATCGAAACAAAACACTTAAATTCAAAATTCACTCAATAGTTATTCAACAAAACATTATGAAAAAAAAAATTGACCCTTCCAAAGCGTCCCACTCTTTTGAGCCGAAATTAGCCGACTCGACATCTAAACAAATCAGACGCAAACCCCCCAATTGACAGATGACAATGATTGGACAACGTTGCAATCAGTTTATTACCATACTAGTCCTAGCGGTACACACCGATTTTTCGTATAAAAGCTGCAAATCTTGTTAAGGCGCTACGGAAAAAAATCGACACTTTTAGAACTTCTATATCTACTTCGGTGAACAATGTATAATTTTGATGAAATAGTATATTATTTTTGGAATCTTTCTCTAGGGATCTGTTAAAACAGAAACACGATTGGAGAATTTCGGCTTGATAGAAATATTTATTGAAATGAGGTCTTTATCGACACCAATTCTCCTGGTTTGACAATTTAGAATGACATATGGACTGCAATTATATTTTATTAGATGGGTTTTAACAGTATCTAGGACCTGGTTAAACGAAATTTTGATAGCATTTTTAGTACATTTTATATTAATAAAAAACCGACTTTTTGCTACTTTTCCACGAATCCGTCCCTCTCGCACTGAGGGTTTTTTCGCATATGGAGTAACAGGGATGCTAAAACTTTTACATATCGCCTTAAAAGCATAAGTATTTGTCAATACGACCCATAGCAATCATTTCACCATAAGCAGCTTCTTTTTATTTGTTATTTTATACTTTCTCTTAGCTAGGCGACGCTCGCGGAAGATTTATTTATGGGCCATAGGCCTCTTTAAATCTGAAGCTCACAAATTGAAATTGCGTTCTTGCTACATTAAAAAATCTTATGTAACGATACAAACATACATAATTATTTAATTTGTTCTAGTTAAACTATGTAATATGTTTTATGTTATTATTACATTATGTTGTATTCGTCTATGGTTACGTAGCAACATCCATAATTACTTACTTTGTGTCAGAATGCAAACATGTAAATCTTTAAATAAATAAATAAATAAAATAAAATAAAAATGCCGTATAACGATGATCGAAATACACATAAATTTGATAAAAAAAAAAAAAAAAAAAAAAATTAGCTTTTTTGGCGAACCGCTAGGACTGTACTTTGCTACGTTGCTCACGCACACTTTTGTATCTAACTGTTATTGTAGACATTAGTATTAGATATCGTTTAATAGTTCTTTCACGATATTAGTATTAGACATAGTTTAAGAATCATGAAACGATATTAGTATTAGATCCACCAGCCCAGTTCGTTCACTGCTGGACATAAGCCTTTCCAGGACTTTGCCACTCCCGGCGGTCATCCTGGAAGAATTGCCCATACTCACACACGCTGGGCAGGCGGGTTGCTGAGCGCGGTGCCGGCACCAGTGACTTATGCTATTAGGGATGGATATACTGCCATCCATCGGTCCCGGGCATGGTGGGCCTCCTGGTTTTTCGTCTGTGAGCTGTCCTCTTACTCTCCCCCGAATTACTTCGAGTGGGTCTCTAAGTATTAGATATCGTTTAATAATTTTTAAACGATATTAGTATTAGATATAGATTAAGAATTATGAAACGATATGAAACGATCGTTTAAGAATTACGCCTACTATTTCGTTATTCATACGAACAGCTCCACGGTAAGCTGCCTGTTTTTAAACGATCAAAATTATACACATTTGTTTCCTTTTACCTAGCTTTATATTTTATCTTTCTTTTCTCTATCAATGTTAACCTACAAACTGCCAGCTACTGCAAATTGTATTCAAAATTTGCGTAACGAATTATTCATACTCTGCAGTTGCCGATTTATTGTTTATTATTTTGTGTGGGCCAAGCAGATAACTTGAGGTAGAGCAGTTGCTGTTATCTAAACTTCATTTTCACCAGTTGAAAAACGCTTATTGCAAGAGGATAGAGATTATATTACAATAATTATGGTAATTTGGAAACTGGGACGCAGGGCCACATACAAAAAGCTTGTAGTGTCTGTAGGTTTGTAGATATTAGTACTATTCATTTATTCTGTGAGCTAAGTACAAAATTTGCTTTCAAATTCAATCTTGATGGGCAGACAGACAGTGTCTCTAGGGTTTCGTTTTTAGGGTTCTGTAGTACCTAGAAGGTACAAAAGGAACCTTTATGGTGAGACTCCGTTATCCGTCCGTAAATAAAGCATTCATTTGCCTACATATCACGGTGTAAAAAAAAATTAAAAAATTGAAAATGTTCAAAATATTTCCAAAACAAAATTGAGAAAAATAAAAAATATTGTCCTAAAAATACAATATGGGTATCAAATTGTAGATATTAAAAAGGTGGTTGTAAAAAAATGTTACTGTCACTGGTTTCGAGAAATCTTTAAAAAACTACAAAAATATGTATGTCCCCCTTATCTACGAAACTGGTCGACCGAAAAATTATAGATCATAACTGGCCAATTACAGGAAAACTACAGCGATTTAAAAAAGTTGAGCACAAATGAGAAATATTTTTTGTTTTATAAAAATACAATGTATCAAGTTGTAGGTATTAAAGAGCTAATTGTAAAAATCAATAGTTTGGCTATAAGTATTTATATAGAATTCCTTGAAAAACCACAAAAAATGTATGTCCCCCTTATCTCCAAAACTGGTGGACCGAAAAATATGAAAAAATCATGGTAATATATGTTTACGTAAAGATTACAGGAAAAATATAGCGGTTATTAATTAACGAAAAGAAAAATTACAAAATTAAATTTATCAATATGGTACACAATACGCGACTCTTGCCGAGTTGTTCGAAACAAATTTTAATATTTAAGTAGAGATTAAACTAATTTAATCACGAGAATCATGATTTTCTGTTGCACGAAACCTCCAATATAAATATTTAAGCAACCTTTATTTATTTAAATAAAAATCTGTCAAACTCATGATTATCTTCGACTTTATGTTGTTCGAACGCAATTTTACCTCCGTTAGCGTCCAATTTGACACTTGATTAAATTAAAATTTAAGTGGCAACGATCCTGTACTTATCCCGCTAAATGGGAAGATGGCTGACCATGTCACAGCTGATTTTGAAGAAAGTTTAATATTTATAGCGGTAGGTGGCGTGGCGTGCTCTTTGCATTGCTGTACAATTTTGCTGCAAGCAATTTACCTTGCAATTGCTTGTATCTTGTAAACCAGATAGAAATTCGTAAAAAGAAAAGAAAGAACGTGGTTGCAGAAGGAGATGTATTCAATCGTGAGAACATAAAAGTATTTCAAGTTTGGTGTAAGATTAATGTCGCTGGGTGTAACTAAAAACAATTTCAAAGATCGTGAATGCACCATTATTTATTCCTGGCTCCAAATGGAGAGCCCACCAAGGCTTTACTAGGTTTTGACCAGTATTCTCAGAATCTCTACTCTTCTCTCCAGTTAAGTGGCGACTATCTAGGTACGAACAGGAATTTATGGAACGGTTTAGGTTCTCAAAAGCTGCTGCTCAAAATATATTATCGAGGATAGAACATAACCTTTCTCCTTCAACTGAAAGGTCAAGATCAATCGACGCAAAGACCCAGCTTTTATTTACGGAGGTTCTATGCAACAGGCACCTTTCAGCAGTTGTTGGGTGACACAATACAAGCCGACAAATCAACTGTTTGTACAATAATTCAAAAGGTATTTTTTTGGACTTGCCATGGTTCCCGGAAACCTTTTATTAAACCACTTTGCAGAAGTAAAATGCGAACCTAAGGTTATTCAATTTCAATTTTGTTGTTTGACATGACAGTCAGTTATAGGGAGCACGTATGTTCTATATCGGTGACAAATTTGCGAACTATTAATAAATTAGCTTCTTACTTCAATGACATAAAAGTCATTTTACTATGATTAACATTCAGTGGCGCCACATCTAAATACAAATAATGCGGTTTATAAAAAGATTTGAAAGAGTGTTGAACATTTTTATTCTGTGTTCAGATTAATTTTATTTTTATATCAGGAAACACTTAATTATCACTTAAAGGAAAGTAAAAACATTTCGAACAACAGCTTCAAATTTAATCACGAGATTATGTAATCTTGAGATTAGATCCCAGTTAGCTAACGGAAAATTAGCGTCGTTTTCGTGCAACTCAGCGTCTGACTTGCACTTGGCCGGTTTTTTTATTCTTAGACATGGAACCTTGGAAATTATTATTGTGTAAGCATCCGAAATGCCATAAATGTCAAAAAACACTTATTTTATAAAAAAAAACGTAGCTTATTAAATTATAATTTTTGCGCAATTTATCCTTCTCTTATCGATTTATGAACTCAACAGAACGGCAACTTGTAGCGAGTTGACCAACAATTTTATCCCCAGTTATATTTACAACAGACCTCATATTTATCACATAACGCCCTCGTGAGCGTTCAGTATGTACATTACAAGCTAGTATATCAAGTAGTTACAAAAATTCGGAGTACAGGTATGGTGGAAAAATTCGTCGTTCCAGATACGAACCTCGGTAGCGCAGTCGGTAGCACGCCTGTCATGTAAGCAGGAGGTCGCAGGTTCAAATCCTGGCCCGAGGAATTCGTCAAAATAATTGTGCTGTTAAATTTGTTTCCGATTGATTTTTAGTTTGTAATGCACTCTAATTATACCTCATATTTTTAAATTAGCAATTTTCTCCATTGCAATTTGTATAAAGTGCACGCACATGCACAGAATAAATACCCGAACACCATACGGTTGATTTGGTTTAAAAGTGTTTACCCGATCGGTGTATCCTAAGGAATTGATATTTGTCAGTTTCAGACAGGCCCGATATTTCCAAAATTCGATAAATGATTTTTTAAGCAATATTTTCCTTGTGCAAGAACCATACAAATATCTAACAATAAAAATATGTATGCATGTTAAAAATGTTGTATGGCATAGCGTCTATGGTTCAACTTCACCCTGATCCCTTTTTCATTAGAGTGTACTACAAACAACTAGTGCTAACAAACATTTTATTTGCCGCCTTTTTCCAGTCTCGTCTTCGATATTCAAACCTTACGGCCGCGACCGGCCGGATACTTGAACGCGTTGAGTATATTTTGACACAATAAAGCATCAAGTTCACTTGCGCGCGACCTGCCGGTGCTTACCGTTTAAGTGCTAAATTATTTGCATTCTGTCAGCACATTGTTCCGTATCTAACGGTAAAATGTGGGTAAATTACGGGATTTTACAATTGACATCCATAAAGTTGATTGCGAGAGAAGTATGAATATAAGGAAACTGGTCATAAATCATATTCAGACAATAAAAATAAAAAAAATTAGGTACCATGTTAGTTATACAAGGTGAAATTTAATCAACCACCTGAATTCATAGTGGAGACTCGGTTAGTGATCAGGAACAAGGTTCAATGACCCTTTTTTCGAAATTAAAAAAAAAAAAAATTTTTGCTTCCTAGTATAGGCAGTACAGGAGCAAAAAACATTTTTTTTCGAATTCTACTTTACTAGTCATTAAACATTGTTCGTGATCACTAACCTGGTCTCCGGTATGAATTCAGGCGGTTGATTAAATTTCACCTTATATAGGGCGCAAGCGCGAATCCATTTAACTTCAATAACACATCCACTAAGATTTTCTTAGCAACTTGAAAAATAATTCGTAATCATCATTATTATTATTTCAATAAACACTCATGTTGTTCTTATTAAATTACCATGACTTCATAATATTTTATTAGCTTCGCTTACATAGAAAAAGAAAAATATTAACACATCAAATAAAATATAATTGCTTTAACGTAATACTATTATCAACTCTACCATGCTATTAAGAAATACATATATCACCTACTTAATTGCATTAACCCACTCATCGTTACTTTGTCATTTCCATCATACGATGAGCAATTACTATCAGTGTTGCATGACACATGCCGCCACATTGTTGATAAGAAATTGCAACATTATCACAACGCATGGTGAACTCTTCAACAATTTGTGCGAAATGTCAGTGAACCTTTATTTGTTCACGAGCACTCAGTGATAGACCCGCTAGGCTAGGAAAGTTTGGCCCATTTCTTAGACTATAGGAATACAACTTAACTGAGAGCCGGGATAAGTATGAGGTGCGGGGTATGAGTAAAGGTGACAGTTGATAATGATGTCCATGTATCAACTTGTTGATCGACTAGTCGACGGACATAAATTTATCATTCGAATAAATAACTTCCGCCATACTTACTCTATGGACGCATCACACGCGTAACCCTCTCCATTTTTAAACTAATTGAATTTGTTGAACGACAAATCTAACTGAAATCGAACGATTTTTGGTGTGGTAAAGTGAACCGTTTGTGTTTTTTATACATTTATAGTACATACACTGAACACTATACTAAAATATGTCAGTCGGACTCAGAATCTGTAAAATCTGATTAGAATCAGATTCAAATTAGAAAAACAATGAATTATTGTAATTTATGAGAGATTTCAATTGATATCCAAAATTAGATGTCAAAGTTGAAAAAGAGGTCAATTAGCATTTCTCTAGCCAGTAATAAATAATGTACTCAACCTTATCAATTGATTGCAACAGGATATTTATCACAAAATCTTACTGGTCTATTAACACTTTGATACCCATCTGTACGGGAGGGATCCCCCGCAAACCGTCTTCGTTCCAGCTCTCAATTAAGTTGTATACCTATAGAGCGCGTGCTTTGAATCTAGCTTGCTTTTGGGTTTAATTCAATTGATATGATATAAAGATACAAACAACTGTAATATTTGTTATTTAGTCACCAGTATTTTGTGAGTTTAAAATAAATAATGTGATAAAATTTAATTTCTAGTTTGAAAGGGGAGTTGTATCATAGTAAGTATTTATTTCATTACATTGTTATGAAACTAGCTATTTTTCCGTAATAACAGTGCTTATTTATCCGTTTAAATAATATTTATTTTAGGGACGAAACTCAAAGTCCGTTTAGACGTAAGTTAGTCTATGAAGCTTGTGGACAATTTATTGTGTTTAATGGACGCAAGGATTAGTTACAGTTGTTAAGATTTCAGCGATAAAGCGACATATTATATCTTAAATCGTCATGAATAAATTCTGGCATAAATTCTTCCCGTCTTGTATTTTTTTTTAAAGTACAATAAACATGATGAAAAAAGAGAAAAATCAAAGAAAGATTGTCTTGCTAAAATTCTTGCCCTTCTCAGAAACACGAATCGAAGTGACGGCGTTGTTAGGCATGAATTTATTTAATTAACGGATTTTAATGTTTATATCTTTATTATATTACTTCATATTGCATTGTTCATATTATTTATTTCTAAATTTTGATTGGTGTAAGAATAATTACTTATTTTAATAAAATGAAAATAAAAATAAAAAAATTTTTGTTTTATTGTATTTCACAGTACCTATATGTATAATATTATGTAGTATATATTAGTAGTATATAATATAATGGTTTCTTACATTAAAATTGATGTGTAATAAAATGCGGAAGCCAAAAACTGGCGACAGCAATCGTCCATAAGAAAAACTTTCCCTGAAAAAAATTTGAAAAATCGAGACAAAACAGTCATACATTTTGGTCGGGTAGCTATCTAGCTATGTAATTTTCCTATGGAATAGCTGATTTTTTTTTCACGATTCGAGGATTGGTACCATAGTAAAAGTTGCATGGACGAGTACCATCGCCAGTTTCCGACTGCCGAAACTTCATCTAAACACCCAGTACATTATGTATGATGTACCTTTATTGAAAAATAAATATGTCTTTTTCTATCTATAAAATGAATATACGAATAGCAAGTAAACAGGACTACACTATGTTTCCGGACTCCATTCAACAATAAAAATGCATCGTCACGACATGAATCCCCGAGTGGTTGTCAGAGGTGTATTTCACAGTGCACACTCGTACACCCACATACAACCATACAACACCCAATCGTCGAAAATCGAAACGTAAGAAAATTTGCCAGTAGCCAATGGTGCGACTATGCGAACTAAAAATTAAGGAAGTCATTATATCTATTTCCATTCAAAGAAGCTAAATACTAGTTACAACTATTCAGGAAATCCCATAGATTTAGTATGGAAATCCCCATTTTCACCATTCACACATCGGTGACTCATTTCTGGTCAAATAATACTTGAAACTAGAAATTCAGTTCATCAGAAATTACTCATACATAACAAAAACGAAAACTGTCAAAAACATACCAAAAAATTTGAAAGTTGTACCGGGTACCCAAAGTACGTAGTTGCTTATATGTAAATACTTTTTCGGAATTTATGTACTACATACTTGTTATTTGTATACTTTACCACTTATTGACGATGAAGACAAAACTGTGAGGTAAACCTGCTGCTGAGCCGAAGTACGGCGATATGCTCACAAACTATCATCGTCGGTGAAAAGAGGGTGTCAAGAGTTTTCTTATAAATTAGCTAAAGTAGATATAAGTAATTTATATAGTAAAAGTTTAAAAATTAAGCTTCTCAATAAAACGATTCAATTATTGCCCCTTCTTCTTAGCAAGACTAATCGAATGGGTGGAGGTAGGCATGTATTTATATATGTAACCTATTAGTATGTAGTATATAGGGTGTGATTTGGTCGGCCCCTGGGTTCGTGATGGGGGCTCAGTTGGTGATCATTGAACCTTGTTCCTGGTCGCTGGCCGGGTCTCCGGTTGATTAGATTTTACCTTGCGTAATTATAAATTTGTACTTATCATTTTAATCGTATATACATATATATATATTGCTACATAAATTAAATAAACCATTAATTTAGTTCATGTTCATTTATTATTTTATTTCATACATTTTCATAAGATTAAATTTGACTCGTAAAAAGTTTATTATGTTACAAAAAAATAATAAAAAAAAGAGTGATGGATTCATTCTTTTTTTTTTATCATTAGTAATATAAACAAAACAATAATTTTCCGCCAAACTCTCTCTTAATGCTAGCACTTATGATTACATAAACTTGTTAAATAAATACTTGATCTAAACTAATAATCACTAAAAATTTACCTCGTTGAGGGTAGTTATACATAACTACAACAGCTCAACACTAGTAGTTTTGTGTGGTGACAAACAAACTGCCGTGTGCAATACCGTAGCATGACTTAGTTTAGCAAAAATAGTTTACGTACTACATTGAGAACATTTATGAAACTAACAATATATATTCTTTTATGTACTAGTTTCGATAAAATCTAGATTTAATACAAAGAAATCTTTTAACTTATTCTTAATTTGAATTTTAGTGTCTTTACAGTCTTTTAGGTCTTGCGGATGACTGTTCTATTGAGAGTCCACAGTCAGAAACACCTCTGGCAGCCTCTCGGTCTCGATCATATTTATATATCGTAACGATTTTTTTTATAGGACTAGTAACTACAGTGAGAGCTTGTCAATGACCTAGCAACAACAACATTAGGTTTTAACTTCCGTCAGAGACCTAAAACGGCGTGTCGTGTCGCTCGAAATGACCTTGACAAACAAAATTATTTTTGCATTATACAATAAAGGGAACAGTCGATAACTACATGTATACAATACATCTTAGTTTACGCACACACCCATCCGTGAATGAATATATTAACAATTTTGGTTTGTTTTAATAATTCATTTGAAGATGGCAATAGACCGTTTTTTTTTTCATTACATTGGCTGTTCGCTATACAATTTTGTTTGTACGGATTATACTTTACATTTTGAATTAACGCGAAAAGTTCAAAGGTAAACTGGCTAGTTTAGTTACAAAGGACAGTAACCGGCATTTTATTGTTATTATTATTGTTCATATCTGTATGCGTCAGAAATCAGAATGAGTACATTTAAAGGTAGGCGGATGGTGTTTTGGGATAAAAGACTATAGGGCAACTTTTACGAGCTGAATTTTTAGTCGCTGAAAACCTAAAAACTAAAGATATTACTCGTCTATACAAAAAATTTCATTATGGAGGCAACTATGAAATCTCGAAAAATTTAATAAAAAAGCACAATACTTACTTGACCAAAATGTATCTATAGAACAGCGGTAGCTTCACAGTAAAAGTTGTTCGTATCTATAGACGAATACCTACTATCTCCAGATTCCTGCACAACAACAAAGGTGGGCTTCAAAGGCGTCCTCCTACTGTCTCCGCTTGTGGACGGTACTCAGTCGTTGGCGACCTCGCACCATATGACTCGCGCCGGGGCAATGACTTCGGTTGTGTACCCAATGAATTTGTATACCTAACGAATTCGGTGTGTGTTCGCACGACCCAATTTCGATAGTGTCGTGCGAAAACGATCTAAGTTTTAATTTCGTCGAAAAATGGTAAACCTTCGGAGTTTCATCAGCTAGGAGGAGTTTTGAATTTTGTTCCACGATCTCTTTACGAGCAGAAATCGGTTTTTGCTACCTCACGGCCCGCGGCCGCCCTTGTCTAGGACTCCAGCGGATCTGCTAATCGCACTCATTGTGGTACTCATTCAGAATTCAACTAAAATAAGAACTAGAAACTAATTAGTTAATTTAATTAATGTTCTAATTAATTTAAATAAAGTTCTTACCCACATTTTGCTCTCATTACCATAGCAATAAGATCGGAAAGTGGTTCTGCGCAGGTTTCCGTTATAGAACGAATTACAGTTTTATTAGTTGGTCATACCACCTGCATTGTAGTCGTAAACTGTGACAAAGACACACACAGTAAAGAGGGCATTTTCCATAAACGGGGCACTAACATCTTTATTTAAAGTTCCAGAGTCGTAAATATGATAATAACTAAGGAGACCACGATCGCCTATAAAACACGTTTTTAAAGCTCATATTTTATTTACAACCACAGTACTGGGGTGCCGTATATAAATAAGAGTACCTATGTAAATATTGTAAAATAAAGCTGTTTTTGATTTATTTATACTTGCGAATGTAGCTTGGTGAAACTTGAATATCATTTTGCAATAACGAACACTTGTTTTAAAACATCATCGAAGTTATTTTACAATCATAAATACAACTGGATTTTTCATTTAATAATTTTTGATTATGTTTCGCTATAATCAACTTTTCACTTAATTTAATACTTATACACACTATACGTAGAGAAATTACAATTTAAGTATTTTCGAGATATATTTGGGGCGCCATCAATAGAATGAGTAAAAAATTTGAATAGAGAATGAAATGAAATAAAAATATATATAACCTTATGACTAATTAAATTAGCGTAACCTATTTTTGAACAAAAAAATATATATATCAAAAAACATTTTTTCTGTGTAGAAATGCCATCTAAGCACCCTGGTCTTCATATGGATCCATAATGCGCACCAAGTGATCATATGTAAGAGCATCCCCATGTCCTCAATTTTATGTCTGTCATGATTTGATGACTCTGACGGTGAAACAGTTATTGAAAGTTTGGTTATGGGAGCGAAGATGGATAGGGATGGGGAGATTGTTATTATGGGTGGTTGATGTGTGTCTGTGATGATTAATGCGGATATGTAGGTCGTTTCGTGTTTCACCTACATGAATGCCGAGCAGTGTTGACATTCTAGGTAAATGTAGTTTTGTGTCTTGCGGTTGGTGTTGGGTTGAGTTTTGTATAGTTTTGTATGTACTGATGGTGTGGTGTGTGTCGATTTGTGTGACTGTATTAATGATTGCGCATGTCTTGCACCGTGATCGTCGACATGGTGAGGTGCTAGGGGATGTGGTGATGTTGATTTTTAGGGTTCCGTTGTACATAAAAGGTACAAAAGGAACCTTTATGGTGAGGCTCCGTTGTCCGTCCGTCCGTCCGTCCGTCCGACCGTCCGTATGTCACAGCTTAAACTTTAGCACCGTTAAAGGTAAAGACGTGAAATTTGGCACAAAAATAGAATTAATTTGCACACATATCACGGTGAAAAAAATATGAAAAATCTGAATTTATTCAAAATATTTCCAAAACAAAACTGAGAAAAATAAAAAATATTATCCTAAAAATACAATATGAGTATCAAATTCAAGATACTAAAAGGCTGATTGTAAAAATATATACTTTTAATTATATATTTGTTTACTGACACTGGTTTCGAGAAATCTTTAAAAAATCACATACCTATGTATGCCCCCCCCCTTATTTCCGAAACTGGTGGACCGAAAGATATGAAAAAAAAAGTCAATTATAGATAATTTCTGGCCAATATCAGGAAAATTATAGCGATTAAGATTACAGAAAAAAAATAGCGGTTGAGAAATTCACGAAAAAAAAAATACAAAATTAAATTTATTATATATGGAACCCTAGGTACGCGAGTTTGCCTCGCACTTGGCCGTTTTTTTTGTAGTGGTTGCTGTTTCGTTTTGGTGAGTAGGTTTGAGGTTTGGGTTCTGTCGTTAGCATATTTGTGAATTCCTAGGGAGTAAGTTTCTCTTTCCATCATTTTGCTGAAGAATGGGGTAAATGGTCGGTGATTAGTGTTTTAAGTTTCTGACTTCCGTGGAAATATGTTGTTATAGTCGTGTTTGGTTAAAAGAAGTGTTGTTGTTGTTATTGTTACTGTTGTTATTGTTGTTGTGGTTGTTATTGGTGTTGTTGTTGTTGTTGTTGTTGTTGTTGTTGTTGTTGTTGTTGTTGTTGTTGTTGTTGTTGTTGTTGTTGATGATGATGTTATTATTTTGGTGAAATTTAGTTCTATGGAATATATGTTTTCAATATATCTTATCAATCTATTGTACAAAATCAGAAATTAAGTAGAAATAAGAAATGAAATAAAGAATTAAACTAGGTGCTGTACAACCCTGGCTGACACTGCATCGAAATTTACAATCTCGCAACGTATTATTTGTCTAATAATTTTTTGCGGTAAAATCCAATAACCTCCAAAACGATAGTAAACAATGTAACAAGCAAAATGTGTAAATAGATCGAACCATTCGAAGCTAAACGAAGCCTGGCGCTGCGTGTGGTATACAGCGTGTGGTATACAATATTACCACGTACACAAGACACCTTGGTCACTCTAAATCCACCCCTTTTCTTTAAGTCGTAAGACTCATCAAAAGTACCGTTGATGGTGGTCAGCCAGTACAGTACACAATGTGGGGACTAGCCATAAATGTCCATCCATCGGGCGCCATTCCCGTACCTTCGGCGCCATATTTGGAGCTCCATGTCCATGCCATCCCAGGAAATGAGGCATTCACCCTGACACTGGTCTTCTTATGGGAGACACAACAAGTTACAGAAATTTAAAATTTGGGTGAAAGGGACAGATTTACAACTGTATACTATTTATCTCTTCAGCCTATTGTCCGCGGTTTTGAGACTTCGACTTCCTACAAAATACCTCAATAAGTTACATTTAAGTTTCCTTTTACTTTTTAGAGAAATGTCAATGTGATATTATTTAGGTCGTTAGTGGGTAGTTGAGTGGGCTTAAAGCTTTGAAAACCTTGTTACCTTAATCTCTTTTTTACGAGTATTTCTTGTTCACTGTCCTGTTTGCATTTTCGTACGATTATGTAAAGGGCGACTATTTGGGTAGATGATGTAGCTGTCGGTAGATAATGGCACCGAATTTGGTCTAGAAACACGACAAAATAAATTCTCTTCCGATTGTTTTTTCTTCTTAAATATGTAAGTACAAAATGGCCTAATGGTACAAAACATTACTGTTAATTTTCATTCACATCTTTAAGAAAGCTAAGAAAGAGCAAAAATATGACGAGAGAAAATTCAATTTTTTTTTTCGGGCTCCTAGATCTTGGACGAATAAACCAGTCCTTGACAAATTTTTATCAGTACACCTTAAGATGCTTGCGCAGCAATCTTAGTTCAAAGAAACGAAATACCAAAACAATTTTTAAAGCATAGATTAATATCTTAGGATAGAGTGTGTTTATTCCGAATGGATAACAGAATGTAATATTTTGAAAGGACACTGATTTAAAGACGACATATAAGCAATTTAAAATGTTCTTAGACAGCTTATTTTTCTCATATTTCATGTAGAAATCAGTGTCCTTATTTAATATATACTTGGGAACCTAGATATTATGTATCGGAATAAATACAAACTACCTTAAGAATCTATGATTTTAAAATGGTTTTGGTATTTCGTTTGTATGAACTAGGATTTACAAATTTAGGGCTATTATCCGCCCTGGTAACGGTAATTTCACTAAGCCACCGTACTATTTATCCAATTTCAGAGAATGTAAAAGTAAAATACTTCTCGAAGTCACACGCTAATGCTGTTCCTTTTCCACCGGAAACAATGGTTGTATGTAAGTATTTGTTTTTTTCTAAAGTTATTGTTCACGCTAAAAAGCGTGACGTCAGCGCATGCGCAGAAAGGGTGACTCGCGACGGAATCGAGTCCTGCGCTGACCGCCGCTCGCTCGGTCTGTTCGGATCGACGAGCCTCTCAAGGCGCACGCGCGCGCGCCCGCGCAGCCGACAGCTCTAAACAATAGACATTCGCGTCAGCACAAACAATATCGCGTACCTAAAGTGTAGTGTTAATACAAGTGCTGTGTACATCACTCAAACCAGGACATTCAATACATCCCTGCACAGACGCCAGCTCAACTAGCCAACAAGAAGGCTCAGCACGTCACCGCATCTCCCGTCGGCCCGTCCACAGACATCATCAAAGGTCAGTCAGTTTACCCACAATCTTTTTCTTATCCTGTCTACTCTCCCATTCAAATTCCATCAGCTCTGCATCCTGTAGCCAGCGGCTACATTTTTGGTCCTTCGGCCGGATCGAATTCTGGTCCTTACAGTCCATTTTCACAATTTTGGCCCTTCAAACCGCTACTGAACCAGCCCTCGTCGAGTTACTACAGTCCATTTTCACCCGGTTACATATTTTGCCCCCTTTCCCGGCAAAAAATATTTTGTGGTTTCGAATACCTATCGCGGGTAGATAATTAGAACCGCCGCCTGGAACATTCCATTTATCGGTTAGAACCGACCCCCCCACGCCCCTTTACAGAATAACTCATTTTCATCACGGTTGTAATTATTGTTCAGCTCAGATAATATAATTATATCCATTCAGCCCAATTGTTTATTACAGTCCACTATACTTCTTTATTAAACCCAAAATATTTTACGAGATTTTGCGAGATATTTTTTTTTTGGTGCGAGTTTTATTTCGTTTTATTTCGTTTTATTTTGAGTACATACGTATACATTGCATCATTGGATTGTCCGCTCATTTAGATCCGATTTCTGCGAGGTAAACGCATTCTTTGTTGTTTACGAGTTCGAGGCAGATAGGTATTTTATTCTATAAATAGAATAGCATTTGATTCGTGTAAGCGGGAAGTAACATAATAACATAGGAGTGAACAAGGTCATCAGCCCTTTTTGATATCTTGTGTTACAGTAATATATTGCCGGACCGTTTATTTGTGTTATTGTCTGCTTTTTTTTTTTTTTACCCGGGTATATATATATAGCACAAATATAGTAAACAATTTGTTTTTTCAACTCATCTCTGCTCTTGTTGTTTGTGGTACACATATAGGGTGTTCCAAGTTGGTGTATCAGCTCATATACAGGTTGTTTTTAAAAATAAAAAAAATTTTTTTTTTTTCTCTCTGTCGTGTTTATTTTCCGTGTTCCGTTTGAACATAGTCATTGTTACTTCATCCGCGCAAGTGTCTCAGCTCTGTTCATCTGTCTCATTAATTATTTTGGTTGTACGTCCGCTCTTATAGTTCAGCTCAAAATCGTTGCGTATTTTGTCTTAGTAATCAACCACCTACTTTAACAAAATTAAGATGCCTTCGAAATCACAAGCCGCGATGTTTCGTGAGGCCGTAAAGGCGATAGTTCTGTTAAAGGAGATCGGTGCGGCGGTAGAGGCAGGCGACAGAAAAACTTATTCTGTGGCGGATTTCACCGCTCGTTACGCAAACATACAAAGCGTTAAAACTAAGTTAGAGAACGTATATTACGAGATCCTTGACGATGAGGATTTGTCCGACGAAACTGAGGCAACCTACACAAAAAATTTTCAGTCGGCACTTAGCAACTATGATGCTATCCTAGTGGCATTTGAAAAATTAAATGAAAAATCAGCTCTTCCGGACAAGACGCAACCCCTCAGCTCAGGTACACCCGTTGGTGTTTTACCAAAGATACCCATACCGGAGTTTCATTCGAACGTTGAAGAATGGCCCTCATTTATTGCCGTTTTTAGGAGCCTCGTCAGTGAGATGGCTACAGTCTCGGATGCTGTCAAACTGCATTACTTGTTAGGCGCCCTAAAGGGTGAGGCACATGATATGGTGAAACACCTCTACCCTACCAACGAGAATTATCCCATAGCCATGGAAATTCTCACCAAGCGTTACGACAATCGTCGTGTACTCATTGACCGGTTTGTGGACATTATAATGAACCTTCCGCACATCCACATGCGATCGGATATCCGCACATCATTCTTAATTCCGCTTATCTCAGCGCAAAGCGCTCTCCGCAATCTGGATCTGCCCATGAAGGATTCTGACTATGTTTTCGTGTCAATGGTGGTGCGAAAACTACAAGGCGAGCTCCGCACTCTTTTCGAGCGGAAGTACGGATCTCGTGCAACTCTGCCCACGCTCAAGAACCTCATTGAGTTTCTGGAAGAGCACGCACGCTGCAAGGAGAATGAGTCATCGTTCCTTGCGTCACAGGAGGCTCCTTCTTCAGCACGGCTCGGCCCGTCAGAAAGGCTCGCTCAGCTCAATAAGCTGCTTCAGCCCACTCGAGGTACTC
Source organism: Ypsolopha sequella (assembly GCA_934047225.1). Lineage (NCBI taxonomy): Eukaryota > Metazoa > Arthropoda > Insecta > Lepidoptera > Ypsolophidae > Ypsolopha > Ypsolopha sequella. The sequence goes on from OW203996.1 coordinate 21,895,352, forward strand.
CACGTCAGCCCTACCAGGCTCATCAAGAGTTCCGCCCCATAGCTCCTCGGCAGGACAATCGCTCCCCCCGTCCTATTCGTCAACCATTTATGGCATTTGAGACAGCGCCAGTTTACTCGGCCCGATCATCCCCATCACCCACTCGCCGACAGGATTATTCGGCTCAACCTTCTTCCCCTACTGGTGGTATGCCATGCCCATACTGCAGGAATAGGGGACACAAACTCATCGCATGCCCAGGATTTAATAACCAACCGGTTCAAGGTCGGTGGGACTTTGTGAACGCACGCAACCGGTGCCGACGCTGTTTGGGTCCTCATTATGAGAACGAGTGCAGGTCTACACGTGCATGCAAGGAGTGTGGGCGGTCTGACCACCACACTTCACTGCATCGTCATGGGGCCATGTCTCCGACACGATCATCTGCTCATTTGTTGCCTCCGTCTCTACGTGAGCAGCCCAGACAGCGCTCAGCGCATGAGCCTCAATACCATTCGGCACATGCTACACAGGCATATACGTCCCATCCCAACTCGCCCACTCAATCGCGATCGCCAAGTAGGTCTCGGGTAGGTAGGCAACAATGACTACCTACAATAACAGAGCACTATGAAGGCGAGGACGACCAGCACTCAGCACACTCAGCACACTCATCACACACACACTCATCACATACATACTCAGCTCATTGTCACTCAATGACTTCAACTCCAACAGAAAATTCCTGTAACTCCGCACAACGTGTAGTGAACGTCACTAACACGCCAATTTTGTTGCCAACCGTCTCACTTAAAATAGCAGACGTACATGGTCAGTTTCACTCAGCACGAGCCCTGTTAGACTGTGGAAGTATGCTGACTCTTTGTTCTCAGCGCATGGCCACAATTTTAAATTTACCATTAAAACATACATCTCTAAAAATCGCAGGAGTTGGAAATCAGCACACACAAAACTCAAAGGCATCAATCACAATTGTATGCCGACCTACACACCGTGACACACCTACGATCACGGCCACAGCTCATATATTGGAGAACGTAACTGGGTACCTACCGTTAGAAAAGGTTCCAGATCTCGCTCAGTTAACAGGTCACCCACCGATTCCTCTTGCTGATCGAGAATATCACACACCAGCTCCGGTTGATCTAATACTAGGATCTGACGTTCTTGGTCAAGTGTTAGACGGAACCAAGGTTTCGCTCGGCCCTGGCAAGCCTATAGCCTTCGGCACGATATTTGATTTTACATTGATTGGACCTTTCGAAAGTTTACATACTTCACCCACGAATCAGGTCAACTCAGTTCACATTGTCGGCTCTCACACGGACTCAGAGCATTCCACTCATGACATTCACAAAAGTCTTGAGAGGTTTTGGGAATCCGAGGAACCCCAAACCTACAAGCATACCAGCCCATTAGAGGATCAGTGTGAGGACATTTTCCGCACCACAACTACTCGTGAACCATCAGGTCAATATGTGGTTACACTGCCCTTTCTGCACAACGCGCCGACATTAGGTTCCACTCACGCTATTGCACTGCGCAGGTTTCTCAACTTAGAGAAGAAGTTGCAAGCGAACCCGCCCTTCCGCTCGAAATATGTAGAATTCATGTCAGATTACATAAAATTGGGACATATGTCGCCGTGTCACCCCAATACCTTTGCTCATAAATCCCATTTCTATATCCCACATCATGGCATATTCAAGCCAGGATCAGAAAAGTTACGCTGTGTGTTTGACGGAAGTTGTAAGAGCTCAAACGGCGTCAATCTAAATGATTGTCTTCATACAGGTCCAGCTCTTCAGCAAGATATTGTTGACATTATCATGTCCTTCAGGATCTACTCACAAGTTTTCAGCACAGACATCCGAATGATGTTCCGAAATATACTCATTCACCCAGAGCAAAGACGTTTTCAACTCATTCTCTGGCGGTCTTCACCCGACCAGCCCTTGCTCACGTATGCCCTTAATACCGTCACATATGGATTAAGGCCCAGCCCATACCATGCCATCCGCACTTTACTCCAATTGGCTGATGACGAAGGTCATCGCTACCCCCACGCTGCTCAGGTCCTCCGCAAATCAATATTTGTGGACGACATTCTCTCAGGTGCAGATTCTGTAGAATCTGCTCAGTCGCTCCAAAGCGAACTGATCGAGTTACTCGCCCTAGGTGGCTTTCAGGTCAGTAAATGGACCTCCAACTCGCCCCAGCTCCTTGAACGGTTCCCAGATGACCAGTGCGACATGCCCAAGGACTTTGACTTCAGTCCCGACTCTAATTCCATTAAGGTTCTGGGAATACAGTGGATTCCTCAAACTGATGAGTTCACTTATCGCATTTCTCTGCCCACTCATGCTCAAGTCACAAAGCGCTCCATTCTCAGTACAGTAGCGTCTCTCTATGACCCCAATGGCTGGGTTACTCCAGTCATCTTCCGCGCAAAGATTCTTCTCCAGAAGCTTTGGCTCCTGAAAATAGGATGGGATGAGCCTATCTCTGAAGAAGTCCACACAGAGTGGCAACACATCTCAGAGGATCTTCCTCAGCTCTCAAACCTCCGTTTACCTCGGCACATTTGTAAGTATAAGCCCACGTCTACTTACTCACTTCACGGGTTCGCGGAGGCATCAGAGGCTGGCTTTGGTGCCGTTATCTACCTTCATGAGCGCAATACCACTGGACATGTCAATGTACACCTAATCATTGGCAAGTCCAAGGTCGCACCCATAAAGACTCGTCTCTCAATCCCGAAATTGGAGTTGTCAGCCGCGACTCTTTTATCTCAGCTCATGACTCGAGTGTCAGCCCAATTGTCAGCTCATATAGCCATTCAAACACACACATGCTGGTCAGATAGCACAATAGTGTTGGCATGGCTCAATACGCCACCTCACCGATTACAGACTTTCGAGGCCAATCGAGTGGCTAAGATCACAGCTATTTCAACTAGCCATACGTGGAGGCATGTGCCCACGAATCTCAACCCTGCTGACTGTGCAAGCAGAGGCATGTCTGCCCAGTCTCTCTCACTTCATGACCTTTGGTGGTCACCCAGTTGGCTCAAAGAACCTACCTGCACTTGGCCCAAGATGCCACCCGCTCTAGGCCATCATGCTCTCCCAGGCCTTAAGCCCAAAAAGGTACCAGCACACATAGCAGTCCCAGATATCGATCTGGACTTGCTCACTCGCTACAGCTCACTTGACAAGCTCGTCGGAGTGACGGCTTGTATTAAAAGGTTCATATTCAATTGTCGGCACAGCCCAGATGCACGGCGCTCTGGTCCGTTGACAGCTAGTGAACGCAGGGACGCTCTGTTGCACTGGGTCCGCTCTGTTCAGCACAATGAGTTTGCTGAAGACATTAATCGTATCCAGACTGATAAGGTTTGTCCCGTTCGGCTCCAGCGTCTCTCGCCCTTCATAAAGGACGGCCTCTTGAGAGTCGGTGGTCGTCTCTCTCACGCGTCAATTAGGTATGACGCTCAACACCCACTCATTCTACCCAGTTCAAGTCCGCTCGTAGATCTCATTATAGATCACTATCACACAATACACTGCCACCCTGGAGCTGACACATTACACGCCATATTACGCCAGCAGTACTGGATTCTGTCCGCTCGTCGTATTATTAGACACCGCGTGTTTAAATGTATTAGATGTTTCCGGTGCCGCGCTCAACCTAAGGCTCCGCTCATGGCTGATCTCCCAGTAGACAGAGTTACTCCTCAGCCAGTTTTTAGTCACGTCACGACGGACTTTGCTGGCCACTTCTTCGTTAAATCCAGCACGTTGCGGAACGCGAAACTCATAAAAGCGTACTTTTGTATTTTCGTTTGCCTCGCAACAAAGGCGGTTCATTTGGAACCAGTCTCTGCACTCTCAACGGAAGCGTTCTTTGCGGCATTGCAACGTTTTATCTCACGTCGCGGTACTCCGGTTCTCATTCGCTCAGACTGCGGCACAAACTATGTAGGTGCTAGGAATCAACTCATTGAAGTTCAGAACTTCCTCAGGTCAAACAATGATGCAATCACTCACAAGCTCGCGAATCAGCACATAACTTGGTTACTGAACCCGCCTAAAGGGCCTTGGTTCGGCGCTCTGCACGAAATAAACGTAAAATCCACCAAGCAACTACTTTATCGTGTGATAGGTGAACAGCACCTCACTTTTGAGGAATTCTCTACTCTTTTGGCTCGAATTGAGGCTGTACTCAACTCAAGACCCCTCTGCCCAATTTCATCCGACCCTACGGACTTTGAACCTCTCACGGCCGGACATTTCATTATTGGTCGTCCACTCACCGCTCTACCTGAGCAGTCTTTTGACGACAGACCCATATCTGCTCTTAAACGGTTTCAACTCATTCAAGCGCTCTCTCAGCGCTTTTGGACTCTCTGGTCCAGATCCTACCTCCATACCCTGCAAACCCGCTCCAAATGGCTCTCCCCTTCTTCCCCTCCTCAAGTGGGTGAACTGGTCCTCATCAAAGAGGATGACCTGCCTCCGCTCCAATGGAAGTTGGGGAGAATTCTCCGCACGATACCTGGCAAGGATGGAGTGATCCGAGTTGTGGATCTGGACACAGCTCATGGAAATCTGCGACGACCTGTGTTCAAGATAGCCAGGCTGCCGTTGGATTCAACTCAAGAGGAGTCGCAGCCCCGGCCCCCCCAGGATGTTCACGCGCAGCATGACGTGTGATTCGCGTGCGCACGCGCGAACGACCACCCCCTCCCCGCCGCGCGCCGGTCGAGGCGCGCGCGGGCGCTGGCTTCATTCTGTTTCGTCCGAACTCTCTAGAGAACGACACATGTGTACACATTCGTGCCGCCGATACAAACAATCTCGCGTATTCACCGTGTCTTGTGAACATATAAGTGCTGTGTATTACTCCAAGACAATTCTGCACATCACTGCCCAAACCGCCAACTCAATCAGCCCAACGAGAGGAGACGAAACACGTCGGCTCGCCATAAACATACCAACCAGGTCAGTGCACCCACATTGTTCCCCACAATCTTTTCTTCTCTCGTGTCAACCCATCCATCCTCTTTCATCATCTCTGCATTTCTGTAGCCAGCGGCTACATTTTTGGTCCTTCGAGCCGGATTTGAACCAGCGACCTATGGATGCCTGCCTGGCAAGGATGGAGTGATCCAAGTTGTGGATCTGGACACAGCCCATGGAGCCGCAGCCCCGGCCCCCCCAGGATGTTCACGCTAAAAAGCGTGACGTCAGCGCATGCGCAGAAAGGGTGACTCGCGACGGAATCGAGTCCTGCGCTGACCGCCGCTCGCTCGGTCTGTTCGGATCGACGAGCCTCTCAAGGCGCACGCGCGCGCGCCCGCGCAGCCGACAGCTCTAAACAATAGACATTCGCGTCAGCACAAACAATATCGCGTACCTAAAGTGTAGTGTTAATACAAGTGCTGTGTACATCACTCAAACCAGGACATTCAATACATCCCTGCACAGACGCCAGCTCAACTAGCCAACAAGAAGGCTCAGCACGTCACCGCATCTCCCGTCGGCCCGTCCACAGACATCATCAAAGGTCAGTCAGTTTACCCACAATCTTTTTCTTATCCTGTCTACTCTCCCATTCAAATTCCATCAGCTCTGCATCCTGTAGCCAGCGGCTACAGTTATCTTGATTTTTGTTGTTTTTTTTTTTTATAAAAGCTAGATTTCTATGATATTATTGAAACCCTTAGGTTAGGTACCCTTAATTTAAAAACTGTGATGATAAAAGCTTTTTTATATTTGAAAAGTTGTATATACTTGACCTTTTTCTGTGTTTTTGGCGGAATAAAGTGTTTTATATTTGTATTTTAACATTTTTAATAAAGTTATCGAAGAAAATCTATCTGATGATGGATAAATCAAGCTATGAAAAATGAACTTTTAGGAAAGTTATTCGTGTTTAAAACTTTACGACAAGTTTTGAAGATTATTTAGCTTTTTTAAAGATACCGTTTTATACAAATAGAAACTGTAAACATGGTTTTGTTAGGAGACTGAATTCAAAAACAATATTATGACAATTTCGCGTCCATCTACTCGTATCTACATAAATGTATTATTTAACACCTGACAATAGCAGTATTATTACTATGAAGCAGATAACTCTTTCCCAGCGTGGCTTTCTTACAAAAGTATCTATCTATTTCATCGTTGAACCTCTACGTACACACGTTGGCAACAAATTCGGCACGTTGAGACGAAGATAGCGCAAATAAAAGAAACAATACCGCCAAGGACTTCTCGTGTTCCAGCTCACATGACGCCATGAGAAACGGTACTACGAATGTGGTTACCTACTTACGTAGATTTTGCAGAAGTTCCTGGACAGACTGATTAACGCCTCGCTGTTGTCACTCTCCCTTTTTCTATGTCAGGGTTCATTATCCTATTTCTCAAAGATGTCTTCCACCAGGCGCGATAAAGGCCAGGCGAATAAAAAAAAATTAGGTACGTGCAAATCAAATCCGTCAATCTAGATGTCTTCTGCTTGAAAAACCTCTTTATTTGACAAACATTTAATAAAATGTAACGTAAAAAAATATATTTTCTATTTTTTCTAGGGATATTTTTCGCTTTTGGGTTCAACTGGTCCAAACTTTTTCGATTGCGCCAGTCGTACGTTACTAAGGTTTTTGGTAAAACTCTAAAAAGCTTGTATTCAGCGGTTTTGGATACGGAAACTGGTGGCAGTATGACGTGTATTACCAACAATTTTTACTACGAGACCAACGCTACCAACAACACCAATATTCATTATTACTAATTAATAGTTCGATATAATCGTTTATAAATTAAATTTCAGGTTTTTCAAGTTTGTTATTATTATTATTAGATATTTTAATTTAGATTAGTTTAATTGATAGATTTATTTTATTTATAGGATAATTTTAATCAGTTTTTATGTTTCCTTATTTGAATAACGTTGTTGATTTAACACGTCAGTGAACTCAAACATAGTTCGATTAATAGTGTTTTTTTTTTGTGATTTATATATTGACTTTATAATTTAATTTTGATCTTGGGTTATTAACGAGTTTTCCTTTCCAAAACCACAAAAAATTCAACGTGGACAGTTTCATGCATGATTCTTCTCATTTTATCTACAACGCGCCAACTTTGCCGCCACATTCACACAACAATATTATGGATCATGCGTAATTCATGTGTGTACCCTATACTGCATTACTTTACAAGGTGCTACAATGGCTCCTTTATTCTGCTGTTTATTATTATCCTGATGTTGTGTAAATGTTGTAACACTATTGTTACACCTGCGTGGTATCAATCTATTGTACAAAGTTGTACCTATTTATTAATTAGGTACAGAGGTTTTAGGTGCTTTCGTCCTAAAACAATACCTACGTAAACAAAATCAACACTGCCATGAAAGTACTGTAACATATAGCTAGGTTATTTAATATTAGGTTAATATGTTAGGTTTAGGTAAGGCTAGGTTTTATAGGTAGGCTAAAGGACTATTTGTTCGTGTTTAGTTGGCAATCGATAACCTTTATGGATCGACATACGTCGTATTGACTGATTTATTTCGTGTTTTCCAAAAATAAATACAGATCCAGTATAAAAGATCTTTCAGACAAAACACGAGCAAGATTCCTTAGATAGTCCCATCGCTGTGAAGGTGGCTCTCCATAAATAAATATTCCTTCTAGAATTTTGACGAAGTACTATAAGCGAGTGCCCTACGAGGTTCAGAGCTCCCTTAGGAAGAAATGGAAAAAAACAAATATAACAAGAACTTAAAGCGAAATAACGTCGTATGATTCAAGAAGATACCACTAGATCCTGAATAGACTGTATGTGCATACTACAGTACTAAGCTTGCATTTGCAAAATTGTGGCTTGTTTAAAGGGAATTTTTAAATGAATTTCAAAATACAATATCTCGTATTATTCCCAAGACCATTTTCTAAGTCTGCAACCGACAACGAACTAAAATAACCGAGAACTCAATTTCAAGAAAGACGACATGTGCAATCTACGCATCAGCTACCTTCGAACAAAGCTAGATTCGCTAGCATTGGCTACTCTTTGTAGTAACTATATTCCTGTCGAGTCACAGCATGCCACAATTGCAGCTGTAGTTGAATCACTCGACTAATATGGTTCCACACTCACACATTGCTGCATGCCTTCCTCTGCCTCAGGGTTATAAGGAGGCAACTCTATAGGATTCTAAAGTTTTGATTGTTTGAAGCGTTTTTCCTTGGGTCAAATTTAGTGTTTAATAAGATTCCTAGATGGCACTCGCGCAACTTTTGCAACAGAAAAAAAGTCAAAATTTGCACAGATTCCAAACAAACCAGAAACACATTGACATTGAATGAATGAATTGAATACACACTTTATTGTACACGGTTAAATAAAAAATTGAGTACAGAGTTTTGAACACACAATGTTGCACAAGGGCGGACTCATCACTTAAAGTGATTTCTTCCAGCCAACCTTTGGGTGTTGAAGAATGTATTATTTTTTAAATTATTAAATTTTATTAAATTTACATAATACATAAATAAAAGAAGAATCAAAACCAATAAAGTGAATATAAATAATGCCTAATATATAATATACTCTTACCCAAATAAACTTACACTAGGTATATATTTTATGTTTGATATACATACCGTATACATACAAATGAAAAATAGAAAATTGGTTACTACGAAACACTATGGTGACATGGACACCGACATCTGGAGGAAAAGTAAGAACTAAAAAAAACAACAACGAGAAAAAGCTCAAATTGCTCTGTTCACTGTTTTATGTTTCATTTGATGAATCCTGATGATAATTGTTTCAGTGGATCTGTGGCTTCTTTGTTATCATATCAGTTAAGGATTAAGGTTTCGGGTCTGATAAAGTACGTCTTTCCATCTGTCCGTCTGTCTGTATCTCATGAACCGTGATACTTAGACAGTTGAAATTTAACAATTACTTAAAAACAGAATAAAATAGATATTTAAGGGAGCTCCCATAAAACAGACATGTTTTTGCCGTTTTTATAGATAATGGTACGGAACCCTTCATGCGCGAGTCCGACTCGCCCTTGGCCGGTTTAAATTATCACTTGTCTACTACTATTGTGACGTAATCCGATCATAATTTTGCTCAAAGATTTCACGTCGTAGAAGGTACTGCGACATTGTCCAGAACGGTACAAACAATGTAGTAGAGATCGAAGCAATATCCTTAGGTAGAGTTCAGTCGATATTGGTGTTTGTTCTGAACTAATATCAGAAAGCGAGGCGCCGGAGAATCGCTAACCTATAGAATATTGGCTGCTGAACATTTTTCAAAGGAACCCTGGTTTTCTGGATTGCTTTAGCGTTCCGTAATTCCGATTTAACACGTTTGTGAGAATGGCTTATTTGCATCTTTATAACGTACTCTGTTATCAATTAATAACGTACTCTATTATCATTATTAATTACCTGGGTAATTAATAATACTTTAAGTAAAATTTTAGATTTCCGTAAAAAAAACAGAAACAACTAATCTTTGGTGTGAATGAACGATGAATTAAAAAGTGCAATTAAAAGCTAAGGCACACTCTACTGAATGCTTATTAGAAGAAACCACAAGTTCTCGTAATAAGATAGTTTAATATTTTATTTATGACGCTAGCATGGAATAAGCTAATTCAGTGAAATATTTTAATTAACATCTTCCCTTGAAAATGGAGTAAAATCCGAAACCGGTTGGGAGTTAACATAAATAAAGTGAAACTATAAGTACAAGTGTTATTAATTCAAGATGTGTTTCAAGTTTCACCAAGTGCCGACAATCGCAAGTACAAATTTTATTATAATCCAGTAAATGAAAGATTTGAGGTCGAATTAAAGATACAATAGTAAAATGACTTTAAAATAATAATATTTTCATATTATTGACACTCACCCCCTCCCGGAAGAACACATTTTTTTTATTTTAATCCAAAATAATTAGACCCCTGATCTTACTAATATTGTTCTAAGCCATGGTTTAATTATTGTGGTAGTTATTTCAAAAATATTTTTCGGTGATTCTTTTGAATTGTAATTTTATTCCCAGTTATCACCCAGTGTACATTTAATTCAATATTCTCAATACAAACATTCTTAGATTGACTGGACTAATAATTTTTCTGGTCTGGTTTTGTTCCGAAATCTAGAATGCCCAAAAATCAGCTTCTTAGCTAAAAACAATGTTAACAAATTACACATAATCTACCTTTAAAATACCTCTTAGAGTCAACAATTTCGTTAAGAGCGGTTTCTCAGCCGAATTGTGAAAAACCCGCCTTTTTCTAACTAATCGAAACAGAACAATTTAATTCAAAGTTCACTCAATAGTTATTAATAATACCGTATTACTTATGTATTGCGTATGTTGCCATCGCCAAGTTTCCACTGGTTTCTGTAAATTAGGATATGAAAAATTTTGAATTAACAAAATTTTGAAATCCTAATTTATTGAAACCAATGGAAACTTCGTTTTGAATTTTAAATAAAAAAAAATTTGAAGTCCAAATTTACAGAAACCAATGGAAACTTCTTTTTGAATAAAAAAAATCGAAATTAGTGTTATGTTTCTATTAATTAGAAAAAGGCGGGTTTTTCACTATCCAGCTGCGAAACCGCTCTTAAATAACATTTAAAAAATTAAATGTTATTTCTAAGAACTCAAAAACGGTTAATGTTGCAAATTACAATAAACAGTTACCTGAAACAGCATGTTCTCGTTTTGTTATTCATTTTGCAAACTGCTCGCTACTCGTTCATTCACACTTGTTGTTGATTAAATTAAGGGTTCATTGTAAAAATTAGGGTCCAGTATTTGTGGTAGCCCTGACGCTAAATGCAGATTTACTGTTTCTTTAGGGTCCATATTTTAGCACGAGAGTGCAAGTGCGGATCCAGCCTGCGAGCCAGGGGGGTCACGGGCTCCGAATTAGTCCAAACATATAATAAAATTTTGTGCAATTTTAGGTAAATTTAGCGTGTCTGTATAGAAAAAAAAAAGTTGAACTAGGCCCAGGGGGGGTCATGCATGACCTCCATGACTCCCTCTTTGGATCCGCGTTGCGAGGGTGAGGCAGTCCATACATAAGTCATGTTGATGTAGCATTAGATGTAGATAATAATGTAGCATTTTGTGCAACTGTGACATAATTTGAGACTGAGTTTCGTAATAGATATGCACGAGTGTCCCAATGTCTAATTATGTCCAGTTGCACACAATAATTTATCTATGACCATCAAAAACAATTTCACGAAAAATAAGAAAAAGAAAACTCGTCATGATACTGTCGTGATACTCATCATTAGAAGCGAGAAGAGTAAAGAGGTGTGGATACTGTTATTGCTTATGATTGGTTCTTTAGTGGTGCTATAATAAATTTGGGTAATACACGGCAGAATTGCAGTGTTATTATGTAATATTATAAAATCGGTCAAACGATATAAGTACTTATAAAACCGCTTTTGATGTTGTTATTACCTTATTGCAGTATGGGAGTAGATAAAATATTTTGTGGCCTACTCCTTTGGTTTATTGCTTCAAACAGCAGAACAATATAGGTATCAATAGTTCAGTCGGTAGCTCGCAGGACTCGCAGTCCCCTTTTTGAACCTGCTGGACAAGCACGCACCAATGAGTTTTTATCAATTTATGTGCATAGTATTTCTTATTTTCTATTTATTTACTTACCACTTGCTGAACGGTGAGTAAACCTGCATGCCCTATAAAAGTGTGTATTTGTGTCCGACGTATCAAATTAAATCTTATCGCCTATGACGTTGAATAATAGTGACAGTTCACACTCGAAAACACTACTGACACCACTTCAGGGATATATGTCATTAGGATATGTTTTTTGTTGCTTGTTAATTTATCGACTCATACACTGAATATGTGTCTTGATACTTTAAAGCCTTCAAATAATTACGAGAAGAGCGGAACCTTTTTTCGACTTTTTGTTGCACAATTTGCCCATTTGCCCACTTATCACACTTTCATCATCGACATTGGTGCAAATAATAATTAGCGTGCAGCAGCAGGCGTCAGATGCAATCGCGATTCCAGTGAATGAACGGAACCAATGAATGATGAGCATTCTATACTGCTGCTGCCTCGAGACCGGCTTCTTGAGTCTTATTCTTCGGAAATAAAGCTCATTTTAGATTATGTAGATGCCAGCAGTTTGAGAGCTATGATGCGCCGGCGCCTTATTTGTGCATTCAGGAGACGTGCGCGTACGCAAATTAATTGAAATCTCGTGTGAAACATGGCTGTTTAGTGCCCATTCATTAGGTTTTACGGCCTTACTGTGTTTTTTTTAATTTATTGCCTTCATTTTGTTAGAATTTTTAGGGTTCTGTGCTCAAAAATTTGTGTTCGTCCGTCACTTTTAATTTAGATGGATAAAGCTATCAAAATGAAATTTAGAATACTATTAACAAATATTATATTATAAAATACTAAAGATAAAATATTCTTGACCACACTTGGTTACGGTATTTGTACTTGCATGGCATTTCCCCAGTGATGTTTTATTTTTAAATTCAACTCTCCTCATTCGAAAATCGATTAAAAAGTGCTAAAGCAGTCTTTTTAAACTTATTAACCCATTTTCGAATGAGGAGAACACTTAGCAAACCACAATGACTACAAAATTTCCTCCATGCTTTTTCGCTTAATCACCGTTTTTAGGGTATTTGTAAAATGTTAACACACAGAACGCGCGGTCCACCCCCGAGAAAACCTCTATAGTCTCTAAATTCCCAGAAGCCAGGCTACCGATTGATATACTCCCGCACCCCCCGGATTCGTTGCGTTCACGCAGGTAGCTATTTCTTTTAGGACACCAGTTTGTTCCAGCAACGTGCCCAACGGGGTAACGCCACAAGAACAGAGAGTGGTCATCCCAATAAGTGGTTATTTGACTTCTTATTGACCACGAGCTAGGGAGAATTTTTTCCGCCACTGCCGGGGCAGAGTTATTGGCCGGGGTGTTGCGGGGTAATGTGGGGAGGGTACAAAGCAAGGAAATAGAGATGGGATAGTATGGAATTACATTTTTATGTAATGATAAGTCTGTAATTTCTGTTTAAATTATTTCAGTATATTAACTTATTTAAATGATACGGAACCCTCAGGGCGCGAGTCCTACTCGCACTTGACTGGTTCTTTCTTCAAATACAGGTGTTCTGTCCTTTTTTGTGTTTATTACATTTACACTTACAATTACACTTTAAAGTAACTATTTTTAAATTTTCTGATCAACTATAAAAGTTTTATTATATTTCTTTTAAATTTAAATCTTATAAAGAAAAGACAAGTAAACAAATATTGGAAAAAAATCCATTAAGTTCTAATTAAGCATTCAAAATCTCTTCGATCGCCGTGTAACGAATTATATAGTCTAGACTAGAAAGTTAAAAACGATTGGATACAAAACAAAGCCTCATTTGCGGGGGATGTCTAAAATTTAAATATTTTCAGTGCCGACATTAAAGTTCATTTCGTTGAGCTCAAAACTTTATTCATAAATAACAAATACTTACAACAACGAAATTATAAAACTAAAATTAATCTACATTAAAATTACCTACCAATAAATATGTACATTCCAAAATTAAACAAAAAGTATAAGACCTACCTATATTAAAAAAAATGTTTTTTAAGTCGTCACCTTTGAGGGTAACCAAAACGCTGGCAGCGTTACCTCGTTGGATCGCTAAGATGATCCTCTGACCGAGGTAAGCTCCTCTTGGGTCACCAGAGGCATCAACGAGGCGTGTCGACAATTCTTTAAATAGTCGCCTTGCGTCTGGGCCCCATGGTCCGAGAGTTCCAACACCGAACGGCGCAAACCCTCTCCGAGAGCCACATATCTACGCCGCTTGAGGTTTTCGGCCGATTCCGCAGCCGTGGTTGAGGTCGCTTTGAGGTGGGATGGGGCAAGAGTGTCAGCACACGTCGCATCCCAAACGAGCGACCTACCATTTTTCCATGCCAAAAGCGTCATCCCATCGCGAAATATGCCTTTCGGTTCTAAACAAAACTAAATTAAATATAAGGTGAAATTTAATCAACCGCCCGAATTCATACCGGAGACTCGGTTAGTGATCAGGAACAATGTTTAACGACCCTTCAGGTGAAATTCTCAAAAAAATTAGTAGCTTCAAAATGATTGGATTTTCCATAGTTGTGAAGTTAGAATGTTTTTAAGAATTCACAGCTAAATTTACGATTATGGAAAAAAACTATTAACGCACTAAATCCTTGGTACTGATTAATTAATTAAAGAGTCTAGGCGTACTTTTTAAATGCAATTTTCTCATTTTATATGTAGAGAATAATTGGGCATATTACGTAAATAATAAGGACAAATAAATGATACATTCTGTACGCAGTACACAAACTTTCGTTCCGGAATCCCCGGAAGCAAAAACTAAGGAAACCAAAAGAGGTAACAGGAAAATAATAAGATTCATTGTTTAATGGTTTTAGTTACAGCGTAATGCGTCAGATGACGTCGCCGTCACTGTTACTTACGTCAACCGAGAAAAGTACAGACAGCAAATAAATCAGCTATACCTTGATTTTAACTGCGGGGAGTATAAGATGATGGGAATTTTCGCATTTATGAGTTCTGAGTCCATCCATCAGCCTGGTTCGTCCACTGCTAGACATAGACCTTTCCAAAGATCCTTTCCTTTCCTGGAAGAAATGTCCAAACTGTCGAAACTCTCGCACCCAGTGACGCCACTGCCCGTCACCAGTTTATAAGATTTGGCTATTCGGGATAGGTATACCGCCATCGATCGGTCCCAGACATGGTGGGCCATCTTGTCGTGTCTGTTTGATGAAAGCTGTCCTCTTACTCTCCCCCGAATAATTTCAGGGGGTTTGCGAGTAGGATGGTGGTACCTCCACAGTTGAGCCCGGTATCAGTAAACACTCGTTGTATTTGTATGACATACGTTATATTATGAGCGCTGGACAGAACCCAATATTTTCCCTGAAGTTAGTAATGAGCCAAAAGAAGCAAAAAAGTTTCCTAAGACAGTAGTGTATTTTTTTACTAATATATTATCATCACATCACGATGTGTATCCCCGACGGAGTTTCAAAGGTATTTTCGAGTATGGACTATGAAATGCAAGTTACACGCCAGACTCTTATTATATAACCGTGTTTTACCGATGAATATGACGTCCCAAAGTGACGGAGATATACATAAATATGGACTAATAACAACACACAGACAAATGCGCCTCTACGGGATTTGAACTCGGGACTTCCCAATCAGTCCGCCTCCTAAATGAAGATTTTTATGAAAATCAAATTTGTTTAAAAAGTTAAAACAGAAGTATATTATTATTTTTTCGATATTTCAAAAAATTACGAAGTTGGCAATCAAAGTAAGCCTAACGGTATGTCTCGTGACGTCATCTGACACGATTTCATACTAAAAGTGATAAATATCGCTATCGCTAACGTTGATAATAGCGGTCAATCAGAAGGTAATACTCGTGTAAAAGTTTCGTAAAATTTTTTCGTTAGCTTAATATGATACATAGTATATTTAACATAATTTTCAAAATAGAGCTTGCTAATGTAGGCTTCAAAAGCAAATTATGATAATCCAAATTTACGTACGCTGCTAACGGTACCACGAAATTCGTCCGCCATTGTCTCGGCTAATGCAATTTCGTTTAATTTCATGTGTCACTGGCGCATTTGAAATGCAAATGTTCGAATCTGTCCGGCATTGTCCCTTGATCCCTGATTAGTGTTTCGCGGATATGAGCCGTGCAATCAGCGCCTTCATTGTGTATTACTGGTAAACTCCTGCTTTGCTTGCATGTCTGCTCGTCCGTGCATATGGAGTTTTTTTTTTGTAATTGTTTGGTTCTTCCTTTGTCTTTATGATGAATTGAAAAGCGGAGCTCAAGTTTTGTTTGTAAATAAATTACGTTAAATTATTTAAAATTGTTGCGATTTCAAAAAAAAAGAGAAATTAGGTGTACCAATTTAGTGGGTGGTATCAGTTTCAACTTGATATCTCACATGGAGCCCGAGCAAAACGGGTCTTGACAGACGGACAGACAGGCAGATGGACAGACGGACAACAAAGTGAACCTATAAGGGTTCCGTTTTTTATTTTGAAGTGCGGCTTCGATATTTTTATAGTTTTTTAATAATAAACTAAGAAAGAGTTCAGGTTAATATATGAATTAAAAATTTAATGAAAAATAATATAAGCCAGGAACTTCGTTCACCAGTAAAAGCACGTAAAAAGATAAATAACAACTAATTTTCCCCATATTTCGAGTATATTTCTATCACTATTTTCGGTTTTATAGAAAAAGGAAATCTTGCGCATTTTAGACTTCTAATTTTGTTAAAAGCATATAGAAATTAAAATGTTGTCGAATGAGATTATGATTCTGTATTAATATTGTCATGTGTATGTGTGAAGTGCCCCTTTGTATGAACATCACCGATAACATTTCTATCGGGTATCGGTTTTAATAGGAGTTGCGGCTGGCAGGTGGGCAATTATCATATCGGGGTGTTAATTCGTTTCTATAATCTGCCATTTTGATCGCCCGGTAGGTGTAAATACATGCTCGTACACCTGATTTGAATTACTAATAATACATGTTATACTGATCATACTGCACCCTACTTAAAATCATGATGCATCAAATCTTCTTGCTTGATCAATCGCGCCGGAGGTCTGTTGTAAATCCCCTTACTTGATGGATCGTGCTGGCTTCATCATCACGCAGGGACTTAATAATCATCAGTGAAACGTGGGTGTGTGGACTGTGACGTGCATATCGAGGGTCTACTGCGAGAACCAGCTAAGTGCAAGTTTTATAGTTCTGAGAAAATCAGTTTGCAATGTTGACAGTTTCAAAGCTTCCTTAGGTATTAGTTGGTATAAAATAAAAAAAAGATTCAGGATCCAATAGGCCTATCATTTAACTGGTTTTTCCAAAAGAAAGAGCACAAAAAAAAGGAGTAAAGCTGTTTTATTAACTCATTTTCAGCCATTTTGTCACTTAGTCGGTTCTCGCAGTATACCCTCGATCACAGTCCATACTCGGAAACATCTCTGACACCCCCTCGAGGATTCATGTCGTGATAATGCATTATTGAATCCAACGACATCCGAATTTTAGCTAAAAATTCGACACAAACTGTGCTCATATTATGTCAGGGCTCAAATGGACACGATATTGGACAAGGAAGTGACGTTAAGTCCGAGCTGATTGCCAGCCTGATGGGTTCCGTACTTCAGCGTCCAGTTTACTTTCAAACGAGCGTAATTAATTGATGATCCCTACTTGAGGTTGTTGTGTATTGCCTTTCATTTGTTATGATAAAGTCCGTTGACAGTTCTATAAAAAGACTTTCAATTTTCAAACAAGAAACTTGTTTATCGTATACTGCTTTTTATAATAATTGACCTTAGTTGTTATCGTTTTTATTGAGTAATCAGATATTATACAATTAATATAGTTACAATACAATATACAAGGTGAATTTGTGAACATCGTCCAAATCCATACTGGAGCCTTGGTAAGTGATCAGTATTAGGAACCAATAACGATTTTTGTAAAATTCATAAAATGAAATTCACAATTATTGTTATCAATTTATGATGCTGATAACTTACCAAGCTTCCAGTATGAATTTGGACGATGATCAAAAAGTCACCTTGTATATATACAATCATTCCTAGACTATTCATCAAAATCATATAAAAACAAATTCGGCCTATGTGAGTCGGAATCACGCGCCACGGATTCCGTGTTAAAACGTTATCAATATTGCCTTATTAAAATTTATTTGTTATACTTTTCCTGTTTTATTCTCCTTTTATTATATATAAAAAATTATATTTATTCAATTGCGTGCTTTCGTAAATAAAGGGGGTAGAATATAGTTTTACTTGCATTTTTTCAAATTAGCCGTAGAATACGCAACATAAAATAAAAATAGTTTTAGTATTCTTAAATTGACGATATTTCTAAGGATAGTCAAAATAGTGCTGTCAAAATATAATATCGAAACGACTATCTGTGGACAAGTAAAATTGTCAAGTTTAGAGCTTTGTCAATTTCGGAGAAAAGTAACAGACAGACAGAAAGACTACAGACGAACGGATACACGAATCATACCATAAGTGCTTCTTTATCTCATTTTTAGGGTTCCGTACTCAAAGGGTAACCAACGGGACCTTATTACTAAGACTCCTCTGTCTGTCTGTCCGTCTGTCACCAGGCTGTATCTCATGAACAGTGATAGTTAGACAGTTGAAATTTTCACTGATGATATATTTCTGTTGCCGCTATAACAAAAAATACTAAAAAACAGAATAAAATAAATATTTAAGGGGGCTCACATACAACAGACATGTTTTTTTTGCCGTTTTTGACTTGCACTTGACCGGTTTTTTATTACTATACTCTAAAAAATATCTCTTAAATATACGTCTTAAGCCACAATGTACGTGTTCCGTCAATGGAAATCATTTTCTGAACTCATGACATGAGAATTATCAAAATATTTTAAATCGTGATGTTTTTGACACTTGCTTATGGCCTAATTTCGAGTTAGGCTTAAAATAAGGAACCTTATTCTAAGGAGTTAGGTGAATCCATAGATATCATGATAAGTGTTATTCTGAACCGCATGCGCACGCATCGCTACTAAGGTTAGTTTTCGTACACAGAACCATAAAATCGCGAGCTTTGACACATAAACTGCCTTTTTGCATATTATACAAAATTTTTGGTGAAATTTCCTCTCTATACATTTTGTTAACAGAAGCTTACACTTCATATGGGAAGAGCTTTTAGTTAAAACAACAGAACGCTCTTATGCGTCCCATGAATAATCACGTTGTACACAATAGCTAACTATATTTTTTCTTTTGTCTGACTGTTTACCAACAAAATATAACAATGTTATATAAATATTTAAGGGGACACATTTAAACTTACTTTAAAATAATGGAAATAATAATAAAATAAATGTAAAGCACTGCAGAAATATAATACAACTATAAATAATTTTACAGCCTTCAAAGTAATTTATTGCTCTTACGCCCGTGTATCATACTACGTTTTTCAATGCATAGTGTGAGGAAATAAAACAAATATAATCTTGTGAACTTTAAATTATGATTGGCTCAAAAGGACTGTATCCAGAGCCGTTAAACAGTGGAAAAAAAGTATAACATTTGTGGTACACAGGAAAGGCTGCAGGTTAGCCAACCATTGTAAATAAATAAAAAAAAATTATAATAATAAAGCCCTAGGGCAAAATAATCGACTTTCTGTTCGGTTTTGATGCATAAAAAGTGGGCCTTTACGAGCAATTGCATTGAAAAAAATAAAAGACAGTTAGGTACCAACATTTTCGCCATTATTTTACTTGTCCTCTAGTGTCAGTGCCGGATTTACAAATTGTGATAGCTTTCTGTGTGCCTTCGGTAGAGGCTTCTATTTTTAAAGTTTAAATTATTTTTTGGTGATACTGAATGAAAATTATAAAAAAAGTAATTTTCCCAGAAAATTCGAAACGTTATTAAAATTATAAACTACTATACAATTTTTGTGTAAGTAACCGTAAAAAAAACTGAAATCAGTGCCTTCGATCTAAAGTTTTCTAGTAAGAGGTGACCAATGAATATTTATTTGTAAATTTTTTCGTAAATTAGTTTGATCAAAAATTTTATTTGGCGCAGCCAGACGCAAGTTAGTCTACATGTTTCTTCCAGATGTTACTAAAACTGACTTATTAAGTGAGTAATTCGACCTACTAAATTATATTATTTTCATTCATAACATAAAACATGGAAAGATTCGGTGACTCACACTTGCTCGTTTGTAAAAGTTTTAGGGTTCAGTAATCCTTCGCTAAACTTTTTGTATCGCTGCTTGAAAATGCGAACAATAAACAACAAGAACAATAATTAGATTTCCATAAAAATAAAAATAATTAAGTAAAATATTTTGAAAAACGGATAATTATTCTCAAGTGTTATTGTTGTTTACTACATGTCAACTGTCAGCTCACGCAAATTTTAATAATTATTTATTTTTTATAGGTAAAGTAAAATTTATAAAGGCCTTGCTTTGGTAAAAAAAAAACCGGCCAAGTGCGAGTCGGACTCGCGAACGAAGGGTTTCGTACCATTTATAAAAAACGACAAATAAAACATGTCTATTTAATTATATTAATTTTATTAAATTATTATATTAAATAATATAATTAAAATAATATAATAATTATAAAATATTTTATTATAAAAAAAAAAAAAACTGTGTAAAATTATATATATATAAATAATACGGGAGCCCCCTTAAATATTTATATTGTTCTGTTTTTTAGTATTTGTTGTTATAGCGGCAACAGAAATACATCATCTGTGAAAATTTAAACTGTCCAACTATCACGGTTCATGAGATATAGCCTGGTGACAGACGGACAGCGGAGTCTTAGTAATAGGGTCCCGTTGGGTACGGAACCCTAAAAAACAGATCCCGTTTCAGAGCTCCTTGCATCCAGATTTACTTAACACAGGAGGCGTTTCTATACCACAATATTATATGTATTATACGAGTATGTCATCATTTTTTTTAATTATTTGTATCCTTACGTTTTGACTCCCTGTAAATGAAATTGATTTTGAGACCAAAATTGTAGACAAGTAAGCTTTTTCAAGCTGACAGCTCTGACAAATTGGACACGTACATCACCGTAGCACATTTTCTCATTTTTGAGTACGGAACCCTGGCAATTAAACAGTGCAACTTGTGACTTGTAACTTTTTAGGGTTCCGTACCCAAAGGGTAACCAACGGGACCCTATTACTAAGACTCCGCTGTCCGTCTGTCTGTCCGTCTGTCACCAGGCTGTATCTCATGAACCGTGATAGTTAGACAGGTGAAATTTTCACAGATGATGTATTTCTGTTGCCGCTATAACAAAAAATACTAAAAAAAAAGAATAAAATAAATATTCAAGGGGGCTCCCATACAACAGACATGTTTTTTTTGCCGTTTTTATAGATACGGAACCCTTCGTGCGCAAATCCTTCTCGCACTTTGCCGGTTTTAAATTTACTTCCGCAAAGCAAAATGTTCTCAAAACCGAATTTACGAGTACATCATCAAAACTTGAATCAAAACAATTTGCAGTCGCGCATCAGTTGCAAAGGCGAAGGTAATGAGCGTATTTCAGTACCAATTTAAAGTTTACAATATGGGATCATTTGTAATGATTGCGGGTAATGAACTGTTGGGAGCCATGACAGCTGATGCCCTGGGTTGATCCTTGGCCCTGCTCTTCGCATCAGAAATTAGTTTATATTTGCATCTAGTTAGGAGTGACAATCGTCTGGTTGTTTGATTTCGTATTGTGTGTAAACTTGTAAAGGCTACCAATATTTTATTATTTAGTCCTCGTTAGAAGACGGACTGAAAAATTAATTATCGTGTATTTATTTATATTGGTTTTGATTAGCTTGATATTGACAACGAAATTTAAAAAAAGGAATATTGTGGGCCGGTTTTGTAATGTAATAGAAAAATGAAAGAAAAAGAGTATGTTAGAGAGGTTCCGCCATATAATTATGAGGTCGGGTACTATCTATCCTCCTCTTATTAAGGCTAAGTTGTAAAGGCCAAAAGGCCAACAATGATATAAATTCATTTAAAAAAAACCACCGTATATACTACAGATTTCGATCCTGACACACCTCATTTTTAGGGTTCCGTACCCAAAGGGTAACTAACGGGACCCTATAACTAAGACTCCGCTGTCCGTCTGTCTGTCTGTCTGTCCGTCTGACTGTCCGTCTGTCTGTCCGTCTGTCACCAGGCTATATCTCATGAACCGTGATAGTTAGACAGTTGAAATTTTCACAGATGATGTGTTTCTGTTGCCGCTATAACAACAAATACTAAAAAATAGAATAAAATAAATATTTAAGGGAGCTCCCATACAGCAGACATGTTTTTTTTGCCGTTTTTATAAATAATGGTACGAAACCCTTCGTGCGCGAGTTCGACTCTCACTTGGCCAGTTTTTGTTTCACATTGGCTAGTCGATCCAGTGAGGTTTTCTATTGCGAGTGCTACACGAGTGGTAGCATGTCATCACTCATCAATTTGGGCTACTCGTCTTTTTAGTCTCGGGTCCGGTTAATCTCATTAACAGAGAACATACAAAACTCATAAATTACACAAGTATTAAATAAAGAAGATATGGCAGCCCTACTGACCGGCTAGCGCCAGCCGCCCTATTCATATTGGTTGATTAGTTTGCGATGACATGCAATCATTATTCAGAATAATGCAGGGTGGGTGAATGTGGTTTGGTAATGGTACACGTCCCTCATTCATTATTTTATATTTTAATTGCTACAAAATGTGGTGTTGGTGTAACAGATACAAAATACAAATAATTTATTTCTGTAACTTAATCATAAATATTTTTACAAGTTGTTGGAGTCTCCTTTTAAGTAAAGAATATACCTGTCTTAGGAGGCTCCGCTCTTCCATTATTTACATTGATAGTATATGAAAAAGAAGAGATTCAGTACTTCTTGCCTTTGCAAACTAGAATTACTCTAGCCCAATCTCTTCTTCTACCTCTTCTTGACTATGCTGACATTGTGTTCTTGGATGCCACCGAGGAGTTGCTCAACAAACTGGAACGTCTTCAGAATTTGGCTATCAGATTTATTTTTGATTTGCGAAAGTTTGATCATGTGTCCGAGTTTCGACGTAAACTGAAGTGGCTTCCAATACGCTATCGGAGGTATAGTCATATCCTATCTCTACTATACAATGTTTTAAATAATCCTTCCTCCCCTAAATACCTAAAAGATAAGTTCAATTTTCGCACCGATATGAGCAACAGGAATCTTCGGCCTTCTCATGATCTTATGTTATCTATACCAACTCATTACACGGAACGTTACTCTGGATCTTTTACAGTGGACGCTGTCCGTCTTTGGAATGATCTTCCACACTCCCTTAAAAGTCTTCCCTCAACCGCTTCCTTCAAATTCAACTTGAAGAAGCACTTTTTGTCCTCTCAGCAGCTCTAGCTACTAGTATGTATGTATCGTACGTATTTATGTAGTGTATCATATTTAATATATTATATATATATATATTATTTTAATACCTACTCTTTGTTTAGTTTTTAGATTGTTAGGTCGTTAGGTATACCTTTAGGTTAGTAGTGTATGTTGACTATTATATTTATTATAGTTACATACATATTTATATCACTCATTATGCACTCATTTTAAATTTCAATAAGCCAATGTATAATGTTTCTTCATCTCTGTCATTTATGGTTGACTGGAAGAAATTTCTTTCAGAAATAAGTCCGCCTTTGCCCTGTATTTCTCTTAAATCTGTATTTATCTGTGTTTTTGTGTGCAATAAAGTGTTTATTATTATTATTAGATTCAATACATTTCAATTTTGACAAATTTAAGAATAAGAATGTGGAGGTATGTACTAGTGTGTGAATTATGGTCTGTGTGAGGGTATGTGGGTGAGTGTAATGTTTGTGAAAAACCTTGTAAAACTCTAAACCGTCTATCAAACGTGATAATGAGTAAACTGCAATTTTTTTTTCAGTTCGGTTTGTTAAATTGACGTAGTTGAGGTAAAATGGATGCATTGATTCGTAAAAATATATCGGAAAATTAGATTGACTAAAAGTAACAGGAAAAGAGGGCAAAGAATCCTCTTTTTCTAGTAATTACAAAGATTTGTCAATAACAATTAACCTGGTCTAGTAACTTAAGCTGATACGACACGCGATGCTAATTATTTTCATTAGTAAAGATTAGGTCGAGGGGTAGACAAGCCTTAAAAGCTAATGACTTTTAACAGTATAAGGGCAGATACACACTTGGTCGTCTGACGGAAGGATTTTTAAACTACTGGCTGTAAATCATATAGATTAAGTACGATTTATCCTGTAAATAGACCAAGAAAAATCACAATTAAGTTTTTTTCCTTGTGTTTACGAGTATCAAATTAAAGCCAAAATAGCCAAATATAAATATTTATTTCACTGTAAATAGACCGTATATAAATAAAACCAGATATACCTACTACCTAAATGTCGATCATCCTTGGTAACAACTTTTCTGTAAATGCTTTTCAGGGCAAAAGTGAGATGTAAAAATGGCTCGTAATTTTACTAGGTAAGGCTAGGTTAGTTTATAAACAACCTAACAGTTTATAAGAGACCTAACAAAAACCTAACGTAATCTCACTATTGAAATTAATTTTACAATCTTACGGTGACATAATATATGACATGTTAAATCCGCAGTAGCTATGTATTAAAATTTCAAATTAGCTAAAATGGTTTTGTTTGTCTAACCATCCCAAAATCATCCTGAATCCCGATATCATCGCTTAAGGCGATATGTAAATGTTTTAGCGTCCCTGTTTCTCTATATGTGAAAAAACCCTCAGTGCAAGAGGGACGGATTCGAGGAAAAGTAGCAAAATGACGGTTTTTTATTGATATAAAATGTACTCAATTTCTAATCAACATTTCGTTTAACCAGGCCTTAGATACTGTTAAAACCCATCTAATAAAATATAATTGCCATCCAAATGTCTTTCCAAATTATCAAACCAGGAGAAATGGCGTCGGAAAAGGCCTCATTTCAATAAATATATTTATCCAGCCGAATTTTTCCAATCGCGTTTCTGTTTAACAGATCCTTTAACAGATTCCAAAAATAATATACTATTTTATCAAAATAATACATTATTTACTGAAGTAGATATGCAAGTTCTAAAAGTGTTGATTTTTTTTCCGTAGCGCCTTAAATATGAGTCCCTCATTTGGTTTCAACTGGAGCACGCACATCGGAAATTACGATCTTTTTCGAGTGTTTTAATGGCGGGTTTAAGTGATTGGTTTAATTTCCGTACTTTATGCAGTTTAAGGTTAAACGTCAGTCGTTCGGTAAAAAGTGCAAAACTTAACTTTGCTGTTCTTGTTAAGAAATTAAAACTGAAAAAGTTATTGGTATATGGCAATTCACGCCAATAGTTCAGTATAAGTTAGGTTTATTAATCAACAGATTGAAATTTAATGCAAAATTAGCCAGGATTTTGTCGAAACAAACTTAAAACATAATTTTAAGCTTGTTTGGACAAAATCGTGACAAAATGTGCATTTTAGTTAAAACTGTTGATTTATAAACTTATACTGAACTATTCGTGGGAATTGCAACAGACCAATATCTTTTTCACTTTTAACTTCTTAACAAGAAAAGCATATTCATATTCATATTCTTTATTGTACACAAAAGAAACATATTATTTTTACAAAATTCTTAGATATATCATGTACATAGGCGAGCTTATCTCTAACAAGAGATTTCTTCCAGCTAACCCGGATTGAAAAAGAGAAGTCATAATAAAAAAAGCAAAGTTAGATTGTGCACTTTTTACCGAGCGACTGATGTTTGAATTCAATCAAACAAATAAAATGCGTCAGAAAGTAAACACCTTATTTTAACTAACAGAAAAGAGCTTGTATGACTTGATTAATGGATGTGGAAGAAGCCAAAGAGATGTGCTAGGAACGTAGCAGATGGAAATCTGTAGTCTCTGCCTACCCCTCTGGGAGACAGGCGTGAGTACATGTATGCCTTGAACTGAGTAACTTTGTAACCATTTTATACTGTAACTATAGCATTTTTTAATAGAAGAAAAATACATAGTAATCTACACGATACAAATAGTGATGTGGTTTTTCCTGAATTTCATTGTAACATACAGAAGTGAAGCAAGAAAATTCTACGTTTACCCTTATTTCTCGATTTTTTTTTCACTTGTTAACAATATAACTGCTGCAGTTTTTATCGAAACAGTATGAAAATTTATAAACTTCTAGACAAAATTATATTAAATGATTTCGTTTTCTCAGTTCTTGGAAATAAATTTTATTTTGGATAAAATAAATTAAAAACACGCTATTTTCGCACTTGTCAGCCGCAGCGACGAACGTAACAGCCATGGTGCAGTGCGAGCCGATAAGGACTTTATTTTAATATGGTTTTGTTCGAAATTTCAACCACCACGAATCGAGTTGCTAATTATTCGGACGGAGCCACCTTAACTAACATTTAGTTTAAAACATTTCAATACTTGTATGTTCATGATTATTTTCAATATTACCAAAGCTTCAGAATGAGTAAATTAATTAAATATCAAGACAAAGGTTCAAGTTAAATTTTAACCGTAATCAATCATTCTGTATTAATGTTTTGGCTGCTAACAAAAACATTACTTCACTATAATTTTCCACACGAAACCGAGTCTAAATTGCTATGATCATCTATTAACCATAGTCTTTTAGTAACGAAATGACGCTTTATATTTTAAGGCTTTAAATTTTGCCTGTTGTTTGTCTGACAGTAGATAATAATTGTTAGTCTATTTTTTGCTGTATCAATTATCATATCAGAATCTTGAAATAAATATTAATGTTTGCCTATAATAAGCTTTTCATTTAATTTAATAATTATAAACATAACAAAAATAACAGTTTTAAGTATTTTCGAGATATATTACGGCCCACTTTGACTGATGCCGGTCAAAAAGTGGGCCGAAATATATCTCGAAAATACATAAAACTGTTATTTTTGTTGTGTTTATAATTAGTTATAATTACAATAAACATTCGTTTCAGAGACTTTTTCGGGACAAACAAAAAAAATATATTTCAATTAGCATGGTTTTGATCTGAGGTATTAACCTAATTCAGGTGTATTTGTATTATTTTCTGTGAATTTGGCCGTGCCTTATCCGGGTCAATGGGCACTGTGATTTGTTTAACCTGGATAAGTAGATATAGCGTGTTTTCTTCTTTGATTAGCCAATTTATTATGGTGGAGGTGGTAGATGCATCTTTATTCGAAAGTGTTACCTTAATTAGTAATTAATTTCAGAATTTAATTATTAATCAGTCAAAAGTCAGCGCTAGTAAATTCATGCACGTCACTTTTTCCTTCAGAAGGAGACTGAAAAACATGTTTCATCAAACTGCAATGAAATCATCCTCATGTGGTCTTCACTGTTACTTGAAAATAAGCTTCTTATATTATATAATAATTAATATTATAACCAACTTATGTAGACATAATTTATTTATTTATAAAATGGTACGCCAAATGTCAACACAAAAATGTTATAGATTTATATTACAATAAATGAGGAACTTTCCAGGCCACATTACTCAAATATCTCATAGATGGCGCTGTGAAACTTCTTCATATCCTAGTTTTATATCCTTTGCTCGTTTGGAGCAATAGGTTTTTTTTTAAGAAAACTAGTCATAGAGTTAAATAGTCTTTGTTTATCGATCGATCATTCAGTTACTAATCACTTACACATTATCAGAAGCCATAAACAAGAAAATAATCAGTTACTGTTCTATTTATTTCGTTTTCGTGATCGTATTTCTTTCTGCCTTTTTTCTGCTATACAGGGTGGAAAAAATTCAAGGGCCCTGGAGGGGAACTACCTTAAATCCTTTAGTTAGCTCATTTTACTGAAATAAAACATTCCTTTATTTTTTAAAAGAAACAATACTGCATTAAAATATTTTCTAAAATTCACTTGTGTTACCCGAGAATCGAACCAACCAAAAATTTAAAAAATAAACCCTCGCTATTTTATAATACGAATCGGTAGGATTATTGTTCAGGATAAAATTTGTCTAATAAACATTGGTCTTACACTCATCTGTTGTACGAGATACCCATGAAATTGAATATTTATTACAAGTTCTTTATTAACAATACCAAGTACTGTTCACTTGTAATGTAATTCGACTACCCCTGAATATATGAAAACCTGGCTACATCTGGACACCGATTCCACTGCGCATGAAGAAACTGGCTGTGACAACTTCTTGAACTGTTAAAAATTAAAAACACTATAATGGTTGGAAGATGTGTTGCGCCTGGGTGCAACAATTTGGGACATCATGTAATGCCAAAAGATAGTAATCGAAGATGTCTTTGGATGAAACCTATGCAGTTGGAAAGTCAGATTTTCTCTACCCGAGCAAAGGGCATCATACTCATGCAGCCTAATTCAAAGGGTAAATTTGAAGTACCTAAAGTAAATAACTACTTTGGTGACAGGACTTTAAGAAAACGCCTACCATATGTACTAAATAGTTTACCCGAGGATATTCGAAACGAGCCAAATAAATATAAGTTTAGGAGGTCTCTTAAAAAGTATCTTTTGGAGACACTCAATAATTAAGCATACACAAAGTATCATTTTTCTTTTTCCTCTTTTATATTTTAATTTTAAATAATAGAAAATGATTTTTTGTTACTCACGAGACTCATTCCTGCAGTCAAACTGTTTATACAGTTTTGCAGGGCATTGTTTTAAAATATAAGATTTGTTTCCTGTGTAATAATTTAAATTAAAAAAAAGGAGTTTACAGCGCTATCTATGAGATTTTTAAGGAATATGGCTTGAAAAGTTCCTCATTGGGCCTAGATATGGTGTTGCCATCAATGACAGGTGTACACATCATTATTAGAAATCATTAGCAAATATAAATCAAATGGACATTACAACAAACTAGACAATACCTTTTAACAATTGAAATGTACACAAACATACACTGACTTAAATCTAAATTTAAAATATAGGCAGATAATTTACACAACTTATTTAAAAATATAATAAAATTATAGAAATCATTTAAATTAAAATTTCACCATAAGTCTCAATATGAACAGCATAAAAAATAATAAATAATAAGAGAAACAAAAATAAAAATATACAATTACAAGTCAAGATATATTTATAGAATCGCAAAATAATTTAAGGTTGTAATACCTTGTATTTAAAATTATTAGCTTTATCATTAAAAATATAATTGTTGTAAGTGCAACAAGATAATACGAAGTATTCTAGTTAAGTTAATCATATTTAATATATATTATATAGGATTGAATTGAGAGGAACTTCGAGTATTTTGATTAAGCAATAATAAAATTAAAAAGTTATTAAAATATGAAGGGATATAGGTATACACAAAAGTATAGTTAATGACAATAAACAAATCTAATAAAAGTCATATTTTGATTGATCGTTAGTAAAAGAGAAATTTGTATATTATGTCTGTTTAATTATTTTTTATGTAGTGTTAGTACCTAAATATAATTTTTAATTTAAAATAAATCAATAACAAAGTTAGTGTTTTCATAACTCTTAATGTAAATAAAATCAGTTTCAGAAATTTTGAGTAATTTTACTAAGTTGACAACTTCATATCTGAAGGGCTGTTTGCTATACTGAAACGCAACTTAAGCAACTATTTTAATACCTTGATAGGTATTCAAATATTCAAAACTTTACAAAGACCCTTAGGAGTCTGAAACAAGTTAAGGGAGTATAATAGACCACAGGTTGCTTATATTATTACAGGTTGACTAAGTCCCTTCATAAATAAAGATATCTCTAAATTCAAAGCAGAGTAAAAGTACTGTAGGTGTAAAGATGATAACTTAATTAAAGTATTTTACTCTTATTATTGCTAAAACGTAGTAAAACATTCTCAGTCTGCCGAATTAGCCTCCTCAACCGTAAAAACCTGTTTTATCTGTCGAACTCCATACATTTTAGTTCGAGGTTTAGCAAACTCACTTCGACGAAGGTTTTTTGGAATATCCTTGCAGATCGTGGCTAGAACCCATCCAACAGAGTAAGAGGCCCTTTACGCCTGGATTTTTCCCAAGATTACAAAAGGTAAAAACTGATTGTGAAGCGACATCTACCTACGTCTCTATACAGCACAAAAAGCAAAATTTGATGAAACACCATCATAGTTGCCCTGCACAATATGCGGACTTCTTCTCCAAGTACATTTTATAAGTTTGTCGACTAATACAGATCGCGCCAAACTTCTAGTATGCTCGGAAGTTGCTCTTCCCAAGAACGGCTCATACATTTTGTTCCTGCTGATGCGAATCGCCCCGTGTTTAGAGGGGACTAAAAGTTTGGCGCGATCTGTATTCGTTAACTTCTAAAGCCTACTTAGCTGTGATAGTTTTCCTTTTAATTTGCTGTGATTTTTTTCACGTCTCCAAATACAACCGTTTCGCTGGCAGGGGGGGGACACTTGACTCTAACAAAAATTAACACTTTTTAGCTTAATATTTCGCAAACGGAACCCTGGATCGAAAAATGGTCTTCTCACACCCCCAATATTTTAAATTACCTATCGAACGACATCCCACTTTAGGGGATAGACAAGAAAAAAAAAGCATCCCCACTTTACGAGTAGGGGAGGTATCCTAAAAAAAAATGTTTTTCAAAATTTTACTGTACCAATTTATCGGCGTGATAAATATGTAAATTTAAAATAAATGCAGAAAATGTTAATTGACTCAGCCTAAAATATCATAGTAATATTCTATAGACACCCCACAATGTAGTGACAACGTCCAATACCCATGCCAAATTACAGCTTTCTAGTACTAATAGTCTATAAGCTTAGCCGCGGACAGACAGACAGACAGGCGGACATAGCGAAACTATAAGGATTCCTTGTTGTTGACTACGGAACCCTTAAAAGAGAGAAATACAGACGTCATTCATGTAAAGGTAACTAACTTTATATACTTTTCTACAAATAAATAGTTACCGTTACATTGGAAAACAAATTTTGCTTGAAACCATTTCACAAATTCGCCACTTTGTGAATATCTCGCCATCTTGCAACTCTGGATGAGAGATAGGAAACACATGTAAAGATGTGTGCAAAGTTTCATTGAGATCAAAGCCATAAGGACGTCACAAACACCTAAAGCATTTTAATGGCAGCTGAGCGGGATGGCCCATCTTAAGGTATTTTCTACAATTCAACGAAAAAACCGGCCATGTGCGAGTCGGACTCGCGCACGAAGGGTTCCGTACCAGTATCTATTAAAACGGCAAAAAAAATATCTCTTTTGATAGGAGCCCCCTTAAATATTTATTTTATTCTGTTTTGTACTATTTGTTGTTATAGCGTTAAAATTTCAACTGTCTAACTATCACAGTTCATGAGATACAGCCAGGTGACAGACGGACAGATAGACGGACAGACAGACGGACAGCGGAGTCTTAGTAATAGGGTCCCGTTTGTTACCCTTTGGTAACCCTTAAAAAACGTACATATTCACAAGTAAAGTACAAAAGAAAAGAACAAAAAAGAAAATTATTATTTAATAATTAACATTATAGCATTGCAGTATAGAAACGCAGAAAGAAAAGTTAATCTGGATGTGAGGAGCTCTGAACCGGGAATCGAATCCGGGACCACTCGCTTCCCGGTTCAGAGCTCCTCACATCCAGATTTGCTTTTCTTTCTGCGTTTCTACACTGCAATGATATAATGTTAATTTATATCTCCTTGCGATGTATAAATCGCCAAGTGTTCAGAGATACAAATTTATTTCTGTCATAGTTTATTATTTAATAAACAAACTGTTCCCCTATTCTGTATCTCCGGTTGCCAACCGAACCGGATGCGTATCATCAAAAACATAGATAAAACAGAAAGTTCAAAATTGCCTCTAGTCGGTATTGAACTATCAACGAACTGTGTCGTCGCGTCAAGTGCGAACATATCCTTAGACAATCGGAATTCGATAGTATATCTATGTTTTTGATGATAGACACCAAGTCCAGATGGCAACTAAAGATACATAATAGGCCCTCTGGACTGTCCTTTTTTCAGGCACGGACAATAAACGGAATATTTGTTTCGTGTGTTGAACATTTCATTTCTAATGGACTTACGGTCATAGAGCATGACCTGAATTTGATGATTAACTTTGGGATATTAATTACAGACTCATCTGAGCGCAACTGGATGATGTATTGAACCCTAACTTTGTACAGTTATTACGGTTAAAAAGGACACGCAAACTTTATTAGCTGAGAGAAATATGTGAAATAAGCCAATAGTGAAAACAAAGAATGTTCGTAATAAAAAGTAATGTGAAACATGTGGAGTCTATTATATATATAGATTATATGGTCTGCATGTATGTAGGTAGGTATATATATATACATATATATATATATATATGTATGTATATGTATGTACTATTATTTATATAACTTTGCTACTATTTTATGTACCTTATTTTACATGTACACCGCCTTTTCTACAATTCAATCCTATCGTACAATTTCTTCCACCTAAAGGTTGTCTAAAAGAGATCGCTTTAAGCGATAAGACCGCCTATTTGTACTTACCCTTTGTACTCGTATTGATTGTATTCTTCTCTTTTGTGGTGTGACAATAAAGCCATATTGTACTGTTGATTGTATGGTATTGATTTGACGACCGCCTCTGTGGTCTAGTGGTTCGAACGTCTCGACCACTAACCCGGAGGTTCCAGATTCAAATCTCATAGGGGTACATTTGTATTTGGTCTGCGTGCTTCGAAAGACACGTTAGCTATGTATCCATTCGTGCCTAAAGTATGGCGATAGGGCTCACCACCCAACACGCTGGGATGTAATAATCGACGGTAAATCGTGGGTGTACGAGTGTGGACTGTCACTTGCATTTCCCAGTTCATACTTGGAAACAACTCTGAAACCTTCTCAGAGATTTATGTCATGACCATGTATGTATGGAGATATTTCCTGTGAAGCCTTAAGCTGTATAAGATGAAATAGGTATGCTGAAGGACTTCTTAGAATTGAGTCAGTGTCTGAAATGTCTAGACTGAACTCAAGACACAGATTAACTCATCTAAGTTTTAGAGACACAAACTGACACTGAAATTCGCTAGAAACTACGAACTTCGTACAAACTTCCACATATATGATACTATCGTCTAGTATACTATATGTATTTTGTACCAGTGTTGCCAGGGGATTTACACTCACATTCTGGAATGCAAATCGTCAGGGAAAAGTGGATCGAGTGCGGGTGCTTTTGGTGGCATTGAAGATGCCAACACAAAGTATGACGTGCGCTCCGTTGGGAGGATACAGGAAGAAGAAGGAGACAGCTAATGTTTTAAAGAGAGAGAACATTAACATTTTTAATTTGCAAAGCAAAGAGTTTTTATGTTTCCAACATAAGCTGCCGCCTCGAACATAAAAATTACAACAATTTACTTATGTTAAAAATATTGCACGTCTGTGAATATGTAAATTAAGTAACTTACCTACATATTTACGTAACATAAACATTAAGTCTTTTTATTTCCCTAGGTAGAGAAACTAGTTTTTTTTTTTTTTATTAGATATTTACCTTTCTTATCTAGACATAGATGAAGATTTCACCCCAAAGAATGAAATAAAAATCTAACATAAAATAATTATCATTAAACCAGTATAAATGTTGTTTGTAATTTATACCACTTAAGTAATTGGGCATAAATTAATAACTTAAAATCTAGGAACTGAATGTAAGTCTTAAAACTTGTAGTAGTATTAACCTACTAAAGACTTATAAAAAAAAAATAGACAAGTTATCACCTCCAACCTAGCATTTTTGCTTGGAATACTTAAAGAAAAGTACTTAATAAAAAATACAAAGAAAGTGTAACTACTGCTTACTTACTTTCTATGGGCAATACACAAATCTTTGTAATGGACCTGTTATGAATGTGGCCATTAGCAGTTTTAACTTCTACCGCGCGAACTATTTGCGGAGAGGGTTGATCCTCGATTTCGAGCATAGTAAGTGAACCTTTACCTTGTTTTGTTCGTCAACAGTACGTAGGTATAGACAGCAGCCGTAGGCAACTGAGGACGCATCAGCGAACCCTATCAGCTGTTTCGTGACTGCACCGTCAGGTTTGATGCAACGAGGTATTACAAGTGGCTCGATCTGCTGTAGATCTCTGACAAAATCTATCCACATCCTGCGAATGTCTTCAGGGGGTGTGTCATCCCATTCACAGTCACTGGACCATAACTTCTGCATAATTACTTTCGCATGCACAAATATTGGTCCTATCAAGCCTATAGGGTCATAGAACTTGCTGATGTAGCTCAATATATCACGTTTCGAGTCGCGTTGGCTTTTGTACTGCTCGGGGCACTCAGTCCTGAAGTCGTCGCCTTTGACATCAAATATAACGCCTAGCGTTTTGAGGGACATGGTATCATCGTGTTTTTGGAGGTCTAGCTCTCCGAAGTGATGGGTCTCTTTAGGTATATTACTCAGTATAGTCTGGCAGTTAGAAGCCCATTTGTGCAATTGAAACCCTCCCAGAGCAAGAAGCTGAATTAATTCAGACTGCATTTTATTCAAAGTATCTTCAGAGCGACTGTTACATAAAACGTCATCGACATATGTATTTTCTTTTAGAATCAAAGATGCTAAAGGAAACTCGGTATTGTACTTGTTTGCAAGTTCTATGAGACAGCGAGTAGCAAGATATGATGATGGCTTAAGGCCGTAGGTGACAGTATTCAACTGTATGCACCTGATATCTTGGTCAGGTGACTCGCGCCATAAGATGTTTTGTAGAGAGCGCTGCGACGGATCTAGCTCAATACACCTAAACATCTTCTGAATATCACAGATAAAGAAAAATTTCTCTAATCTAAAAGAGAGCAGTATAGAAAAAATATCCTTTTGAACCACTGGACCATTGAATAACAGATCATTGAGAGAGACTTTCTTATTCGTGCGCATATAAGCGTCAAAAACGGTTCTCAATTTGGTGGTCTTACTGCTTTCTTTTATCACGGCATGGTGAGGGAGAAAAAATACAGGATCGTTAGATAAATCAAAACTACCTATGTCTCGATACTCACCATATTTCAAGTCGATATATTGATCGATGAATTTGGTATATTCAGTGAGAAGAGTTGGGTTTTTTTGCAACCGCTTCTCTAAGTTATGGAACCTCTTTAGTGCTAAATGGAAAGATTCTCCCAATTCGGAGTTGACCTGCTCTAATGGAACTTTGATGGGCATTGTAACTTGAAACTTCTGATTTTCTAATTTGGTAGTTTCATTAAAAACTTTTTCACAATACTCGTGTTCAGGTAATTGGTCTGGGAAAATTTCAGGCACCTTTTCAGACCTCCAAAATGCGCTCATAGTGTCATTTAAATCGTTATTACATTCTTTACAAAACATCGATACAATCTGATTATTTGTAGTTTTTGAAGATACATTGCTGCGGCCAGCGACGATGAGCCCGAATGCAGTGTGAACTAAAGACGGCTGCCTAGGAGTAATTGAAACGTTTTGTGTAGTTGCAGGTGGTTGCTTGCTCACAGAAATTAATTCATCAGGCTGCGGCAAGAGGACCTGGAAGAAAACGTCGGCTCCTAGCAACAAGTCCACATCACCAGGCGTGTTAAAGTTTGCATCGGCTAGCTTATAATTGGCAGGGAATGTAATAGATGACACATCAATATAGTTTTGTGGCAATTTTGTGGTAATCGTTTTTACAATGTGGCAGTTGACATCGATCTTGAATGGATAAACGGTGGAATGAACCTCAAGGTTTATACATTTGTTAACCACTTGTTTTTGGTTAGTGATACCCACGATGCTGGTGTTTGTGTTAGTCGGAGACAAGCCTAGTATATCTACCATGTTCTTCGTGACAAAACAAGCTTGACTAGCACTGTCAAGCAGAGCCCTAGCATAAATTATCGTGCCCGACTGTGATACAAGTTTAACCTGGACGATAGGCAACAAAATTTCACCCCGAGTAATGCTAGAACTCGATAGCAAGGTCACCTTTGGGTTAGATTCTGAATCTATGCCATGAAGTAGTGTATTGTGCTCCTTCTTACACTCAGCACATTTAAAATGATACTTGCATTTGCGTTTGTGTTGTGTCAAACATACTTTACATATTTTGTTTGCTAAAGCGAACTCTAAGCGCTTGTTTGGTGCCGAAAGCTTAAAAACTGGGCACTGAAATATTTTATGATCAAGTGACTTACAGAAAGTGCATGATGCAGATGCATGTGGAGTAGCTACAGCGTGGCTTGCAAGTCGCTGCACGTGACCTTGTGGTTTGTTTAGGCTGGTTTCCGTAGATTCGAGCGCAAGTGCGCAGTGGTCCAGGTACTCTAGAAGCTCACTTATAGAAGGAAGCTCCTTATTATCCCTGTCCAGCTGGAAAGCGCGGATAGTCAGCATGTCAAGCTTGCGCAGTAGGATACATACAATAACACTGTCCCACTGGTCGACAGGTTCGTGCAGGTTCTTTAGCGCTGCGAGGTGTTGTTTAGCATCTGAAATTAGCGTGCGTAAGTTTGTAGTTGTAGAACGTGTAATGTTAGGCAAGTCTAAAAGTGTGTAGACATGTTCATGAATGATTTTTGTCTTATTGTCGTATCGTTCTTTCAATAATTGTAGTGCTTGTTCATAGCTTCCATCCTCCAATGGTAAATTGTTAATTAAAGAGCGCGGCTCTTCACTCAAAAAACCCTTTAAGTAATATAATTTTTGAATAGGGAGTAATGATTCGTCCGTGTGGATCATTGCAGTGAAGAGGTTTATGAACTCATAATACTCTGTGTACTTACCAGTGAAGGTTGGAATTACTACATTTGGCAATTTAGTTCTGGAACCTGAAGGCTTACGTTCTGATTTGAAATGAGGACCTTCCGAGGCCTGTGTGGTCATGCTGTTAATTAATTGGTCAAGACTGGCCACAAGCTCGATATAAGTTTCTTCGATGTCGGCTCCATCCTCGATAGGGACCTGATCTCCTTGGGCTGCTTCATAGCAGGTTATTTGGATATTGAAGGATTTGTATTCCTTGTAGACATCGTGTAGATTACTTAATTTTGCTCGTAGGTATTCTACAGACCTTGATAAAAGTCCAGAAGAATCTACCAAATTTTTAAGCCGTGTTATAGAAGCCTTAGCGTGGCCTCTACACGCAACAATTTGTGACAGTTTCGACATTTTATGCAAAACACTAAAGCACTATTATTTAGAATAATAACTAGGTTACAACGTTATAATCTTACTATAAGTAGAACGATAATATTATTATTATGATTACACGTAATGAGGTTACAATATAAGATCATTGATTGCCTACACGTTACTTACTCTATTGACGCTAGGGTACAAGAAGGTTTATACTACTCCATAGACTTATCCTAAGTCTATGCACAACTCTTATCTATGCACTTACTTCTAATATATCTATGACAAGATGAGATAAACAAGATGGCGTATTTGGCTAACTTCAAGGCGATCGAAGGCTTCGTTGTAGTTCACGTATCGCGAAACTTGCCGAATGGAGGCGCGGCAATTGCTTCGTTTGTCCAATCCAAAGAATGCAGAATGTTTCTTGTTTTCGCTTTGAGTTGACGTGTCACTTGATGATGAATGGATGTTCGTTCGGGTCGTTGTTCGCCTGAATTCGACTACTTTCGTGACGTCCCGAAGATAGCGCTTGATGGCGATATGATGTGAGCAATGCTGCCAATTGAACAAAAAAGTACTTGTGGTCACCCTGCACGGCACTGATTGGTCCAACCTGGTGCTTATATTTGATCGGCTTGAGCGCGAAAATTCAAGTGCGCTGAGAACTCGATGCACTGAAGAGGTTGAATTTGTCGCACGTGGTAAATGTCACGACCACGTACGAACCAACGCGTAATGGCGGATGACATTGAAGTAGGCAGTCTTCAAGATTGCTTCTTTGTTGCTTCTTCTCGGTCACAAATAATGATGACCTCGTTGATCCTCGTCAAGTCCAATGGGCGTAGCACTGATTGATAAACACCAAAATAGCTAGTTCTTGCGAAGGACCATTTTATGGTGGCGTTGAAGATGCCAACACAAAGTATGACGTGCGCACCGTTGGGAGGATACAGGAAGAAGAAGGAGACAGCTAATGTTTTAAAGAGAGAGAACATTAACATTTTTAATTTGCAAAGCAAAGAGTTTTTATGTTTCCAACAGCTTTTTAGAAGGAACTCATAAAGTGCTGGTGCTGGTGTAAATAATAATTTGGGCAAGTGCGAGTTGGACTCGCGTACAAAAGGTTCCATACCAACACATGATATGGGTACGGAACCCTAAAAATATGATGGAAAATAACAACAATTGCAACATTGAGGCTAGAAAAACAAGCCGCTGAAATGGTAGCGCCTGCCAAACAATTCGCGGCTCCCACTGAGCACGAGACCCTAATATCTCAACTGCTATATTTTTCCTGTAATCTGTAAGTAATCACCTACTATCATGATTTTTTTCATATTTTTCGGTCCTCTTGTTTTGGAGATAAGGGGGGGTGGGTAGGATTCGCAACTCTCCCGGAATGCTCGGGAGACTCCGGGAATACTGTTCAACCTCCCGAGCTCCCGGGATGCAATAAATTCTCCGGATTTTCTAAAATAAATAATGTAATGACGAAATAAATTTTGATTTTTCATATCAAATATAATATGAATTATGCAAATTAAAAATAACAAATATAACCAACTTTCATTCAATTGCCCACCAATTTGTTCAAGTCTCTCGGATTGGTTCCTCCGAGAGTTGGCAACCCTTGGGGTGGGACATGATAACGTTAAAAAATGCTACCTTTTCGAGGTTTTTATGAATGGAGATCGCACATGGGTTTAATTTTTTTTTTAAATTATGATTACATGCAGCTTGAACACTCACGTGTGATTGTTGTTGACTATATGCCAACCGTTTCACCGATACAATTTCGGCATTATCAAGGCGAGTGTCGTTCTTAGGACGACGACGCGGCGCCGGCGTTCACCGTCGTCGACAAACGGCCACAAGTGTTCAAGCCGTATGTAATAATAATTTGGAATGTCAGCTCACGCGAGTTTTAATAATTTTAGGGTTCCGTACCAAAAGGGTAACCAACGGGACCCTATTACTAAGACTCCGCTGTCCGTCTGTCTGTCCGTCTGTCACCAGGCTGTATCTCATTATCCGTGATAGTTAGACAGTTGAAATTTTCAGAGATGATGTATTTCTGTTGCCGCTATAACAACCAATACTAAAAAATTGAATAAAATAAATATTTAAGGGGGCTCCTACACAACAAACGTGATTTTTTTGCCGTTTTTATAGATAATGGTACGGAATCCTTCGTGCGCGAGTCCAACTCGCACTTGGCCGGTTTTTTATTGTTATTATTTGCCGTGATAGAGGCTATAGTAAAGCGTATTCTGTGAAAATTTCAACTGGCTACTTATAACGGCTGAAGCTGTAGACCCCTGTGATAGACGGACAGACAGACAGACAGCGGAGGCTTAGTAATAGGGTCCCGTTTGGCACCCTTCGGGTACAGAACCCTTAAAACGTGTGTTTGGCTCGAACTGAAACTATTCAGTCCGGGCTTAAAATGTTTAAGAGGATGGCTTACCCTAGCAACTTTTTTTATTACCCGTCCAGCACAATAAGTCTCAAAAACCTTTTGCTTTTCATAGAGGCGATTACATGTTGGCTCTTTGGCCTCTTGTTCTTGGACGCGTAATACTAGTGATCACGCAGCGAAACAACAAATTGGTGTGTTTTTAGCTAATACTGAAATATTTTGTAGGGAAAAAAATATTGAATTTAGGTAACATCCCTTCATATTTCTATTGCTTATTTTATAAAAAAAAAACAAGTTGATCTCTTAACCGCGTCTTTGAAACGAACGTTTGAAAACAAAAAAAAGAGGGTGGAAATCTTTTTTTTTGACAAAAGTATAAATCTTAAAACATTGTTCATACCTATAAAATCCCTAGATAAAAGATCGATAAATCAAATATATTTTCTTCAATATGAGGAGAGACCTAGTTTCTTCCAATGAACCCTTGAAAACCTGGTGTTGTTGATGTTCTAGCGTCAGGTGTCCCGTTAACATTAATCTACGTCACTCTCTTGTATTTAATAATGACTTGAATGATCCAAGGCAGATTTTAAAACTAACTACACTAGACAAAAAATATAATTTAAAGAAGAAATTTTAATCCTAACATTATCATGATGATGAATATTTTTACGAAAAAGCCGCAACTTCCATTTGCCTTCGTGTGACGTCACTTGAGATATGGCTGTTTAGAAATGTGTCCTTTGCTTTGTATAATTTGCATCCGACTGATTTGATAGCTGGATGACAGATGAGTAGACAGACAGAGACAGACCACTTTTTTATAAGCAATCAAACATCACAATCAGTATAATGTCTAAAATTCTCAGGTGACGTCATATTGGACAATTCTTTATAAAATCATAAAATAATAATGGTTAATTTACGTAACAAAATATGTCCTAAAACAACGTAAATTTTCTGAAAAAAAAAATGTGACTTAAGCTACGGAACGCATCTAAACTGCTTCACAAAAGTGGAGATACCTAGTAGGCGATAAAATGGTTCAAATAAATAGGTAACTATTTTTTGGTTGAAGATATCCAGCAGACAACAAAGGCTCGTGAAGGGGGCATTGTCACTCAACAAACGTTAATTAAAAAAGAAAGCCTCTGGCTTGTTTGAGGACGGAAACGGGAGTTTGCATAGGATAAGAGATAAACATCGCGCTACGTAATTGTTCCATGTCAAAAGTCAAAACTCTTTCAATTTGAAATAACCACGACAATTCCTGAATCCGCGAGACAATATACCAGACGCAGGACTCAGTTACAGTGACAATGTGGCCAACTCTCTATGTTTAAGAGGCTATGCGAATTTTATTTTTGTCACTGTCACTCCAAGCGAAAAATCGCGCAGTGCAAGAGGGGCGGATTCAGGGCAAAAGGGAAAAAAGTTTGTTTTATATTTTTATTAAAAAAACTATAATAGCTAGCAAAATTTCAAATATTAAATCTCTAGATATTGTTAAAACACACCTAATAAAATATGTTTGAGTTCTGTATACGGTTCCTATTCGTCAAACGAGGAGAAAAAGTGTGTTTGAAGACCTCTTTTCAACAATTATTTTTATCGAGGAAAATGTATCCAAACATGTTTCCCAATTTCAAAACCCTAGATTATATAGTCAAAATGCATATACCAGAAACTGATTATAATTTTCTGTGTATTTCATGAAATACACAGAAAAGAAACACCCGTATTTTTTTCGCATATCGCCTTAAACTGAGCCCCATTTTGTTACAATGAAGGCTTTATTTTCAGAAGCTTTGTCTGAAAGTTAAAAGACCTTTATTTATTCTTCTGGGGCCTGGCGTCGTAGAATACATAAACAAAAAAAAATCTTTGGTAGTCCTTTAAGGCGATTACCATGGCCAAATTAGCAGCTCGATATTTGTCGCTACAAATATCAACGGAAACGACATTGAAATAACGTTCGTATCAGCGCGCAATGCATAGTGGCTGTTACGACGCTCGCTGCGTCCTTGATAGGGCGAAATAGGAGAAAATTATACTTTTCACATGGACGTGATTACTCGATTGAATAATCTTATGTTATGTTTATAGCTATAAAGTTTATCTATTTATCAAAGCATAGATGAATTCAATGGGCCAAGTCACTCAGGAGCAGTAGGGAATTAGAGGTCAAAAAACACCATTCAGTAAAAAAAAAATCATGTAGAAGTTTTGGTGGTATGAAAAAGAAAAATGTTGCATATGTTGTCTAAGAGTTGATTATTCATAATACATTTTTTCATTATTTTTGGTTTGGCCATAAACGAGAAGTAGGCTTTAGAAAGTACCCATTTGGCAATAGTAAGGCCCTTAAGTACTGTCTAGCGTATGGCAATCTAGTTAACCAATTCATCCAACCATCCATCAGCCTAGTTCGTCCACTGCTGGACATAAGCCTTTCCGGTCTTTGCCACTCCCGGTGGTCATCCTGGAAGAATTGCCCATACTCACACACGCTGGGCAGGCGGGCTGGTGAGCGCGGAGCCGGAACTCTCGCACCAGTGACGCCGCTGCCCGTCACCAGTCCACCATCCATCGGTCACAGGCATGGTGGGCCTCCTGGTTTTTGCCTGTGAGCTCTCCTCTTACTCTCCCCCGAATTACTTCGAGGGGGTCTCCAAGTACAGGTGGTACCTGGTACAAAAATTCCGGGCCTCAGGAGGTTATACGACCAAAAATAAGAGTTGGATTTTGTAGTAATAAAAACCAATTGAAATGTCATCTCCAGTATACGTCATTTACAAAGGACGGCTCCCTTGAATGTAATTTACTCTAATAAGACATGTTTAAAGAGATGCCTCAGTTCGAGCGCTAGTCTAAAAACCCGAGGGAAATAACAAATCAAGTGACCCGAGGTTAATAATCTGGTTTTCTTTAAACTACACCAAGAATAGATAAAGTTTTCGGTACCTTCAAGTAATGTGTATCGTGTATTATTATTGTAAAGTTGCATCATTTTAAAGTTCATAGATATCGTATATTATTATTCTAAATTTGCATAATTTTAAAGTTCATAGATATCGTATATTATTATTCTAAATTTGCATAATTTTAAAGTTCATAGATATCGTATATTAATTATTGTAAAGTTGCATCATTTTAAAGTTCATAGATATCGTGTATTATTATTGTAAAGTTGCATCATTTTAAAGTTCATAGATATCGTATATGATTATTCTAAATTTGCATAATTTTAAAGTTCATAGATATCGTATATTATTATTCTAAATTTGCATAATTTTAAAGTTCATAGATATCGTATATTAATTATTGTAAAGTTGCATCATTTTAAAGTTCATA
The DNA here is from genome assembly GCA_934047225.1 of Ypsolopha sequella. Classification (NCBI taxonomy): domain Eukaryota; kingdom Metazoa; phylum Arthropoda; class Insecta; order Lepidoptera; family Ypsolophidae; genus Ypsolopha; species Ypsolopha sequella. Next base: position 21,938,141 of record OW203996.1, read on the forward strand.
GATATCGTGTATTATTATTGTAAAGTTGCATCATTTTAAAGTTCATAGATATCGTATATTATTATTCTAAATTTGCATAATTTTAAAGTTCATAGATATCGTATATTATTATTCTAAATTTGCATAATTTTAAAGTTCATAGATATCGTATATTATTATTCTAAATTTGCATAATTTTAAAGTTCATAGATATTGAAAATAATATTCTAAATTTGCATAATTTTAAAGTTCATAGATATCGTATATTATTATGGTAAAGTTGCATTATTTTAAAGTTCATAGATATCGTGTATTATTATTGTAAAAATGCATCATTTTAAAGCTGGTAAAAAATGTCTACGGTTTATCGTGCTAGTATTCTAACCAGTCAGTATTTTTTATATTTTTTAGAAATATATGTAAATATATCTCATTATAATTGTATTTAAATGTGTTTTATCTAGTTTTAATCATTTAAAAAGACAAAAACGTCTATATTTAATATTAATTTAGAAATATATGAAACTTTTACAAACTCTTTGGTCAACTGCTACGAATATAAAAAAGTTAAACAGAGCAGGAAATAGTGGATTTATTTTATATTGAGATTTATATCCCAAGGGAAATAAAAGAAACGACTTGCACACGTTATTTAGTCATTTACATGGTACCTATAAATGTGGTAGATGAAAGAAATAGTAGATTATGCACTAAGGGAATAAAGTAGTGTCTTACGTCACGGGCGGCATATTGAACCCTGAGCCTAACGAGGCTTTATTCCAGAGGAGCATACTCTACTTTTCACACCTTCTGCGAGACAATAAAAAGCTCGACATTTTTTATCAATATTAATAATTCAATAAAATTCACTGACAATCACAGCACCAAACAACGTCTTTTGTTTCACATTCTTTGTAAACGCTTTTTTTCTTTTTGTTGAATTCTGCTTATGGTGGCCAGTTCGATTTTCGAACAAACCTCTTTACAATCCCATATGGGCATTTGTTTTCCACGAGTTTTCACACGAATTTGACGTTCCAAATTTAAATCACTTTAATCCCTAGGGATTTTCATATAACTTTATATTCTTTGAGATATAATGCGTTACTTTACGTTGAGGTTGCATGATATGGAATTGGACATTGTCGAGCAGGTGGTGTGAAAAATCAATTTTCGTGCTATATCCACGTTTGGTTTATACGTATACCTTGAATTACAGACACGCTGACACGCGCCAAGTTTTCGTGTATTGATGAGGTTCGTAAAAGCATAAAGCTTTTCTAAATTCCGTAAATTAAGGAATGTAATGAATGAGTTATATGTATACGTACTTAGAACTCAAAGTTTATACATTAGTTATATATATATAATTAGATGTAAATAGTTTTTATTTTTAAATTTTTTTACCTATGTTTTATATTTTTCTCTTACTTCATTGTGACTGATGCCGGGCCCGAATGGCCCGAAATATATCTCACTAAAATTTTTAGTTAACGTTGTTTTATCTTATTCTTATCATTTATAAATATTATATATATATGTATATATACATATATATACATATGTATTATACATATATATACATATGTATATATATGTATATATATATAATATTTATAAATGATAAGAATAAGATAAAACAACGTTAAATAAATTTTTTTGTGAGATATATTTCGGGCCATTCGGGCCCGGCATCAGTCACAATGAAGTAAGAGAAAAATATAATACAAAGTTAAAAAAATTAAAAAATAAAAACTATTTACATCTAACCTATTAACAAGATATTGAAAAGAATGTTTAATGTTGCCTGGACCATATTGTGCACCAAGCGACCATATGAATGAACTCTCCCACGTTCTGAGTTGAATGTCTGATAGGGCTGATGAATGATTTTAGAATGCGGACTGTGAAACACTGATTAAATTTTGATTTGTGGAGACGAGTATTTGTGGGGATGGGTTGTGTTGTTAGTTATAGAGTTGGATGTAATATAATACATATAACCCGTATCAATAGACGTTCGTATAAAAGACCAATGTTAATATTGTCAAATTAATCGCATCAATTGCTTAAATAAGCAAACACCCCATCCATCAAATATACAAGATGACTTTTTGATCATCGTCCAAATTCATACTAGTGGCTTGGTAAGTGATCAGTATCATTGATCAATAACAATTTTTGTAAAATTCGTGAAATGAAATTTCGACTTCCCATAGAAATTCACTTCCAGTTCCGAGTGAATCACTATGGGGAGTCGAAATTTCATTTTACGAATTTCACCAAAATTGTTATTGATCCATGATACTGATCACTTACCAAGCCACCAGTATGAATTTGGACGATGATCAAAAGGTCACCTTGTATATGTAATCAACTAATCACATACCAAAACGACATACATTCTAGCTGACTATATCGCCAAAATAGTTACGACATCAAAACGTATCTCAAAGTAGGGTCTACGTCAAAACAGCATTCCTTCAGTGATTCATTCGAGATCGAAAACCGATCAGTCGGTCAGGCGGACACGGGGCAGTTCTCTAGTCAATATCGTGACTTCTCGTGACTCACTCATTAAATGGTGTTTTTTTTTTTGTAGCCCGGTTCAGTTAAACGTAAATTGTGCGGTTGTGGTTTTTGCATGCAACTTTCACAGGCTTCTAGAGGTGACTCATCCATGTTGGTACTATAAATACATCGTCATGGCATGGTGAGCTCTATCGCTGTTCTTCAAGCACAAATACACGCTTTATACGGCACGCAGGTTTCCTCACGATGTTTTTCTTCACAGTTCTGCAAATGTTGTATTAGGTAATACCGGGGTAATACAAATACTAAAGCCGATTTTGAAGGTTTTAATTTTAGGTTTAGTTATGTTAAACTAAATTTTCTTTATTGCAAAATAGCCCTTAAATGTAAGAAACATGAGTGAAATTACATTGGAATAATTTAAGTTTTGACAGCACTAAAACTAAAATTAAAGCTTTCAAATTCGGCTACACTATGCATATAAATTCCGAAAACCTCATTGGTGCTCAACCCGGCCGAGGGTCGAACTTGGCTCTCAAAGTTGAGAGGCGAGCGTTCTACCGCCTAATTTACCGACGCCGATGCAATGTTCAATGTTGGTACATTGAATATTAAGATTGAAGATTGGAGGTAGGCATGTATTTATATATGTAACCTATTAGTATGTAGTATATAGGATGGGATTTGGTCGGCCGCCTGGATTCGTGCTGGGGGCTCGGTTGGTGATCATTAAACCTTGTTCCTGGTCCCTGGCCGGGTCTCCGGTGTGGGTTCGGGCGGTTGATTGGATTTCACCTTGTATAATATATATTTTACCTATAATTTTAATCGTATATATATTGCTACATAAATAAAATAAACGTTTAATCTAGTTCATGTACATTTATTATTTTATTACATATATTTTTTTTTATATAAGACTAAATTTTGACTTGTGAAACGTGCATTTTATATACCTACTTTGCAAAATAAACTATTTGAATTTGATTCAATTTGAGATAATTTCTCAACTTAGCTAAAATCTTTTTTTTTTTGGATTTAAGATATATATCTCTCCACTAATAATCAAGTGTCTTTCTAAGTAAGTAACATTGGGCCCGGGAGAAACCACTCAAACTCACCCCTTGCTACGATTAAAACTGAAGCAATATATTATAGAGAGGAACTTCCCTGTTGGTACCAATACCAACCAACACACAATATCTTCCCTTCTAGCTTTTGCCCGCGGCTTCGCTCGCGTGAAAGAGTCTTTCAATTATCGTCAGTTTTCGGCTTAGCGGTTATTTTATCAACACCCCTTATACTATATAAGGTTAAATAATATTAATTGGCGAAACTCAAAACAAAGGTAGTACTGTCTATATGAGCAACTGTTTGTATGGGAGCTAATCAGCTAAGCGAAATTCGTATCTTTTTTTCACTTCCTCCCATACAAATTGCCCCGATCAGCTGACTGTTACCGTATGGAAAGGTGCCAACAAATCTTAAGAATTTTGCACAATCGTTGTAGAAAAAGTTGTTCATATGGACATGTTCTACCTACATACAAATGTTTCAAATTTCGCCAACTAATTTAATTTCACCTTGTATAGTATAGCCACAAATAATAGTATAGCCTATATGTTGACCAGGGTCACTACGGTGATAATGAAGAAAACCACATCCTAATGCGTTATGTTTTGGGCCCTGCGATCCAAGCTCTCCTTTGTTTAGGGTCCGTTGTAAAAATCGTTTCTGCAACTTATCACATTATGCCTAATTTATGTACTCACTGTAAATGTTGTATTGCTATGGTAAATAAATATACAAGGTGAATTTTTGAACATCGTCCAAATTCATACTTAAGCCTTGGAAATCATCAGCATCATGAACCAATAACGATTTTTGTAAAATTCATTAAATTAAATTTCTACTCCCCATAGTGATGCACTCAGGACTGGGAGTGAATTGCTATGGGAAGTCGAAATTTCATTATAAGAATTTCACAAAAAGTTCTATCGATTCATAATGCTGATCACTTACCTAACCACCAGTATGAATTTGGACGATGATCAAAAAGTCACCTTGTATATTTGATTTGATTTGAAGTGATAGAGAAAAATCGAAAAATTGTTTCGGCAATATTAATAACCCATTTCATCTAAATTCCGCTAAAATATTCAATGCACGATACGACTTTTTTACTAGATGTTACCTAGACAAGATTATATCAGTGTCCATTTTGTATCATTCCAGAGAAGTTACTTGGAACAGTTCGGGTACATCAGGAAAGGGCAGCCTGAGATAGCCAACTTGCTTCATGAGGATGCGGCGCACTCATACGAGGACGACTTCAGGATCGCCATCAAAACGTTGCAGGTAGATATGTGTTCTCTCTATGATCTACTTACTCACTTTCCTCTAGTACAGCGTTTCCTAACCTGTGGTCCGCGGACCCCTGGGGGTCCCCGAGCATATGTATGGGGTCCGGGGCCTAATCTATGGACTGGAACATTTACTCCTTTTCTCAACGACATACCTCTGTAAAAAAGCATTCTCTGCACTTGTGTATACTAAAACCAAATACAAAAATAGATTAAAAGTGGAATCCGATTTGAGACTACAACTCAGTACTAATATAAACCCAAGTATCACTAAGTTAGTTGCAAAAAAGCAGCACCAACCTTCTCACTAAATATATTCTTCTTCCTTCTCTTTTATATGAAAAAGTATATATTTTTTGTGATTTGTAGAACTAAAATAAATGGTCTGAAATTTATTGCTGCTTTTTTATTAAGGGGGTCCTTAAAATTGTGCTTGATTTTCTAAGGGGTCCGTGGACAAAAAAGGTTAAGAAACGCTGCTCTAGTAGTTCGAATCTCGCGGGTTCAAATCCCGTAGGGGCACATCTGTGTTCAGTCTTTCAGTAAACCTTTTTTTTACCTAACCTAATTGACTAATAAAAACATTGAGACTTATTTAAATTGTGTCCATGGTTCCATAAAGGTAAACTAGCTAGATGTTCCCTGACAGAATCAGTCGAATATTATTCGTGTACCTATTTATGACGTGACGGTGCCCCATTTCGTCCCACTCGTTGTTTCCTTATTGCCTGAGATGATCCCAGTTGCTGATGTGATGGATGACTCACACGGAGTGCAGAAATACTGCAGTTCAACTGTATTTTCTAGGAAAATGAGCAGCTTTCTGCCAGGAGAATTGGCATCATCATGAAATGTGTTTTTTGTGTTGAGAAATTTCAATAGGATATTAGTCATCACAAAAAAGAAATTGAAGTTTGTATGAAATATATTTTCGTGTCAGAGTTTAATAACATATATATATTGTATATATTATATAAAATAAATAAATAAATAAATAAACAAATATTTTAATCTATAAATAATGTACGGGCCTTTGTTAAATAATAAAAATCCATCATATTATTAAAACTCGAGTGAGCTGACATACTAAATTATTATTACATACGGCTTCAACACTCACGTGTGATTGTTGTTGACTATATGCCAACCGTTTCACCGATACAATTCCGGCATTATCAAGGCGAGTGTCGTTCTTAGGACGACGACGCGGCGTTCACCGTCGTTGTCAAACGGACACTGGCAGCCGCTGATAATGCCGAAATTGTATCGGTGATACGGTTGGCATATAGTCAACAACAATCACACGTGAGTGTTCAATAATTTAGTAAAAAGCCATCTTTGGTTTTTCATTTCTCAATGTTGGAATGACTTCTGAAGATGCTTTGCAGAAGTCATAATTATTTTTTATATGTTGTATTGCTAGATTCTTCAAACAAGGAAGAATAAATTATGGTTTTGCAGGGACTGTCCTCTTAAGAGGCCCCTTTATGATTAAATTTTTCTTAAGATTTACACAAAAGATAAAAACTGAATGTGAAGTCAAGGCTTATTTTCTACATTTTTTTTTTTTCATAAGTATTATCTAGTGACATCTAACTACGTCTCTATATAGCCGAACAACCAAAATTTGATGAAACAGCATCATAATAGCTGTCAGGATATCGTGAATAGAATATTGCCTCGTTTATACGCAAAGTTTAGCAAGTTGTATAATATTTGTCTATACAGACGTCGTTCATGTAAAGAAGACTTTTCTATAAATAACCAGTTATAGTTTCATGGAAAACAGTTTTTACCTGAAACCATTTCACATATTCGGTGCTTTTTGAATATCTCGCCATCTTTCACCTCTTGATGAGAGACGAAGAAAAACATGAGAAACATGTATAAAAATGTGGGCAAAGTTTTATTGAGATCAAAGCCATCAGGACGTCACAAAAACCTAAAGCATTTATATGGCAGCTTAGCGGGATGGCCCACCTTAAGGCATGCACCTAAATGCAAATTAAAATCCCACAAATATTATCCGTACCCCTATTATAAATGCGAAAATGTGTTTGTTGGTTTATTGGTTGTTGGTTTGTTGGTTTGTTGGTTTGTTGGTTTGTCGAATATTACATAATTAATGTACGAACATTGTATATCATCTATATTGTAATCTGCGTACCGGCACCCATGGTACAGACTCTCTGGTCTAGTCTGGGAGCCACTGGATACTGTTTCAAATGTAAACTATTTATGTAAAATAAAAATACTTTTAACTTTTTTCATTTTCATTAGGTAATTCTTTTGAAAAGATATTCATACAATCAGTGGCGTGCACAGAACTTTTTGCTGGAAAAGCAAGCAATTGGTCAAGAACAACAATAAAAAAAATATGAAAACATTTAAATATAACTTTGAAAAAAAAAATTGTATGACGCCAGGGTAGACAATGTCTACCCTAGAGTAAAAATTTCCTATACAAACTTTTTTTTTTCAAATTTATTCTTGACCAATTGCTTGCTTTTCCAGCAAAAAGTTCTGTGCACGCCACTGCATACAATATAAGTGGCGCCATGTATCCAACATTATGTAGGTTACACAAGTTCACTGGTCACACATAAGTCACACATAATCTAATAAAACAGTGCTAATTCAAGGAAACTATGTCAAAATTACACCGACACGTTGTAATTAAATTAAATTATGTAGAAGTTTTAGCGTTCCTGTTACTCCATATGCGAAAAAACCGACAGTGCGAGAGGGACAAATTCTAGGAAAAATGGCATCTCAAAAAGTCTTTTTTTTTTAAATATAAAATGTACTCGAGTATCAAAATTTCATTTAACCAGGTCCTAGATACTATTAAAAACCATCTAATATAACTACAGTCCATATGTCTTTCCAAATTGTCAAACCGGAGGATAATTGGTGTCGAAAAACACCTATTTCAATAAATATTTGTATCGAGCCGAATTTCTCCAATCGCGTTTCTGTTTTAGCAGATCCCTACAAAAAGATTCCAAAAATAATATACTATTTCATCAAAATAATAATGCTTTACTGAAGTAGATATGCAAGATGTCGATTTTTTTTTCCGTAGCGCCCTAACCTCAGAACAATAAACCAATAGAAAAAGTCTTGGTGCCGTCAAAACGTACTACCCAAAACTTCATTTAGACTCCTAATGACTCCTGTCCAAGTCACCAAATTATAATGTACTGTTACTTTTCTTAAGTGGCAACATTGGCAATCCTTTGTAATTTGTTCGCGTTATAGCTTGTGTTTACGTTAGGAAGTAACATGGCAGATTTTTAAACAAAATTTTATTTAAGTTGTGTTTTGCTGCGAATTATCGTATGGAAAAGGGTTGAAGATACAAGGACAATGTCCTGCTACGTGCGTGGTTGCAGATCCCATTCGGGGAATAAAGAAAACTCGAACAGCAATATCAGTTTTCACAAGTGAGTAAAAAGTGATGTTTTCCGAGTAAATGAACCATAAAATGGAATTCCATCAAGAAAGACAACATTTTACGACGTGTCGTTTTCATATAGTAACGTAAATATAGCTTTTAGAATAAAAGTAAATCCTAAAATCATTAAAATAATTAAATCCGTTTTGAGGTTATTAGTGAAGTCAAAACAGTTGTCGGTAATTTTACTGATTTTGTGCTAATATGAAGTATTGATTCAGCTTATTTTACTTAAGGTTCCCCAAAAATGAAGACATTCGTAAACGATGGTTTGTTGCTATTAGCCGGAGTTGGAAACAGCACAAAACTAATTGGAAAGTGTCCTCAAGGCACTTCAATCCAGAGTGCTTTCTGAAAAGAACTATTGCGACCACGCTTAAAAGACGATGCGGTGCCCACCTTGAATTTACCTAGTAAAACAGAAACTGTTTTGGTTGAATCCTTCACTACGCTCAAAATTCTAACTTAGAATCACGAGTCTTGCTCGAGATTCAAACTCGGCACTCGCAACAAAAATAAACTTTGCTCTCTTGTTGCAAAAATTTTAATGCTTATTTTACTATTCTCTGTTTAAAAATGACCAATAAGTGTTGTGTTTAATTCTAGGATTTGAGGACTGCAATGGAACCATCAACAGCTGGCTTTGTAGTGCGTAAATTGAAAAAGTTCTTGCATTGAAAAAAAATTCTCCAAGCCCTGGAAGGACCTGCTAACAGCATGCCTCTAATGAGTGTAAAAGACAGAGGAGGGCTGACTAAGCCATCAAAAAGCATTCAAAAAATCTGCCAAACAGCAGAGAAAATCCTGAGAGAGTTTGAGGCTGTAGTTACAAACAAAAGTGTAGGAAAACCACAGCACTTCACATTTATGATAAACACATGGCCATTCGTTGGATAACTCCGTGTTCGACACGTATTTGAAACTTAGAATACATCACATGACGAAGGAAATTACTGCACCCATCGAAAATATACGCTCATTTCTGACGAAAACAATAATTTTCAAAGGTCAATAAATACGTTTATTTTTGGCTGCTTTGTAAATCTTAATGACATGTGAAAATCAAACGTACTCACTGGAGAAAATTGAGAAATTGAACAACCATTAAGTTTGAAAAAAATTAAGCTTCTCATTAAAACGATTCAATTATGCATTTTGTATGCGAAGGTCAATATGTTTTTTTTATTTTTGATGTTTTTATATAATAATATGTAAAACAGTAATTCTGGAGTTTGCAACAAATTGTTTCTTTTATCCTCTGATTATTTTTCTGAGTTTTATTATTATTATCATTATTTCACAATTGTTTGAGAGGGATCCTTTTGAGTGTTAAGGAGGCTAGTTTTCATGGCGGCGCCTTCCTCTCAAAATATGTATTTTTAGTGGGAGTGGGACCGTGTGTGTGTGGATGTATGTATGTAAACGTGGTATTCTTAGTTTTGAAAATAAAGTTGATTATTTCATTCCATAAATATTTGGCAGGTTTCTCAATTTCATATATTATTTTATCTACTCCCATACTACAATAAGGTAATTTCATCATCAAAATCAGTTTTATAAGTACCTACACTGTTTATCTGATAATATTACATTATAACACCGTGATTCCGCGCTGCTATTGACCCAATTTACTGCAACACCGCTAGAGAGCCAATCAACAACAGCGACGAGAAATAAGTCCCGACCTTATTTCTCAAGCCACGCCTATCCTAGTTGCTTCTAATTGGTACTCAAGGCAGCATTACCGGTCGATGAACTCGGGATTCATGAACGAGTGTTCTTCTCATTTTCCGTGAAATTGTTAGTTGAAAATATGATTAAAATACGATATTTTTGATGCTCATTGATTAAGTATTGTGTCCAACTGAACATAAATAGACATTTCGACAGTTGTGCAAAACTATTACGAAACTCACTTAGTTCGTTTCGTTAACAAGCACTCGTGTCCCAATGACTTAAATTATGTTACAGTTGCACAAAATACTATGATAATCTAGTTCTTTAACTGTACAACAAGTATTATTAGGCTTTTTTTATCCAAATCGATATCGATAAAGTCTGTAAACCCGTAGTCCGGTACATGCCTAGTTGCAAGCGTTTGAAAGATAGGGCTGTAGCCGGCTTGAAATCAACGTACTGAGAAAAATACTGCCATCTTGTTTTTTCATACGGAGAGTTGTATATGTGAAAGTAGCATAGCTTTACCATCCTAGGTTTCTGCTTAATTAGATCTTGTCTATTGGTTTATTGGTCTGAGGCCCTAACAGATAGGTTAAAAAAAATCGATGTTGAATTTAGTCATTCTTGACATTCTTGCCGGTCAAATGCAATTTAGGAATAACTAGTACAGCCTCACAAAAGAAAAAGTGAAAATTTACTAAAAGAAGGGAACACGGAGCGCGCCGGTCGTCGCAGATGGACCCAAAAACGCTCAAAATTGCTCTGCAACCAATTGAAACATCCGTAAACCATATTTCACATAGTTTCGGTTCAAGAAAAAAATTTTTTTTTTTCTTTTAGGCTATTGATGGTTTTCATACAGCACAAACCTTAGTTTTTCATTAAAAAAAAATTACGTAATTAATACATACCTATTCGGAAAAACTTAGTTTATGGTCGCCGGGCGGGATTTGAACCCGGATCCCTAAATCGAGAGTTTGGCACATATTATCTGTGGCCACAGTATAAATAAATACAGTGTAAAAATTACTGTTTTGACGACCGATTTGGTGACGAGTTTTTTTTAATATGCAACTTTTAGCATATAATTTTTGTACCTACTGTGGGTTAGCGTCCTACCTTTGGTCCTGCCGAATGAGCTACTAAGTTGTTAATTTTCAGGAGTTCGGCGGCATCCCGGTGACAGGCGAGATCGATGAGGCCACCAAAGAGCTGATGAAGAAGAGACGATGTGGACGACCGGACCGAGACGTTGGAGACATTGACGAAAGCCGTAGGAGAAGGAAGAGGTTCGCGGTGCAGGGCGAGAAGTGGAAACACACCAACTTGACTTGGAGGTAAGTGGAAGGAATAATTATCAAACTTTAATTTCTCACTTTATTTTGTATTTTGTTTAGCGTAACCGTACAAAAAACAATATTTATTTCACTGCCATCTAGAAGAATAAAAATAGAATGTTCAGTTATGCTACTCTCCGTTAGATGGTACTGTATACATAATTTTCAAACGCCATCTATTGAAAAACCACTAAACCACTTGTATTCTCTTTTGTTCCAAGTTGTGTTAATATTAGTTAGGCTACTTACCACTAGGTGCCAGATTAGTGTGGAAGTATTTATTAGTTATGAATTTGATTCATAGATGGCAGTACATTGTGCAATCTTAAAATATTTACGTTAATTAATAAAAATAGTCACATATATTTTTAATTTAAGTAATAAGCTTACTGTCGAAAGTCTGCGGCCACATAAGCGTAATTTAGAAAGTAAATATGTTGAACCATCGTGATATTTACAACAGAACTTGGTATATTTGCTTGGAAATTACGAAACCTTTCTCTAGAAAATAATGTCAAGTTCCTCAGAAGAGAGAAAAAGGGTGACCGATTCCGAGATTTACTGCTGACCATATTCCCGACAGCTATTTGCTTTAAGGCCACATAAAAATGATGACAAATAATAGTTAAATCACGGACGTCGTAAAAGTTACGACACTTTCCGCGTGGAATATGTTCCTTCGTCGCCATTGGGTAGGTCAAAGAGTGGGTTTATTTATACTGTACGTCGGTCAGTCTTTGTAAATAAACAATTAAAAAAGTGTTAAGGCTTATGTAACAAGCTAAACTTCCGTCCTGCACCAACGCTTTTGTTTTTGAATATTCTGTCCTGCTCTAATTTTTTTTTTTTTATTGTTTGATTTATCCTCGTATATTTAATTTTAATAATTAGGTAGACTAAAACTTAAATAACAATTTATATCTAAACTAAAACACAATTTAAATATCAAAAAAGTAACTTAAGTTTAAAACTAATTAATCCTATAAAACATAAAAACTTAAACAAACTAAAATCTCTATTAAATTACAAGTTTATTAAAATTAAACTAAATAGAAAATATTAGCCAGATCGCCGTCGTCATGTGGAAGGGTACCTAGAAGGCTGGCTGCGTTTCCTCTTTGTATGGCCAGACTTATTCGCTGACCAAGATATGCGCCAGCCCTCGGGTCCCCACAGACGTCGACCAGCCGCATAGTTAATTCCTTGAAAAGGATTTTTGCTTCTGGACCCCACGGCCTGAGGGTCTCAACGCCAAAAGGCGCAAATATGCAGTCTAAACTGAGGCCTGCATACCCACGCCTCTTGTTTCCTTCTGCTGCTGCCGCGGCTGCACCCGCTCTGACAGCAGTCACACCGGTGTGGGACGGCGCTAAAGTATCGACACACGTTGCGTCCCACACCAATGCCCTGCCGTTCTTCCATGGGATTAATGTCATCCCATCAGGCCTCTTGCCATCGTCACGCGATAAACCTTTCGGTTCCAATATAGCCGGTACGTTGACGGTGGCAAGGGCCCTGCGGATGACATCGTTTAAACTGGCATGCCGCGGCAAGCGGCCGGCACTACGTCGACATGAGAGGCCGTGGTGTCCAAGCTGATCGACTTCTGTGCCACACCGACAGCGATGTGGCTCATTCGTCCTTGCACCGAGACGGAGGCTTACGGCAAGGGAGAAAGTGACTCTGTCCAGCTGCGTGCCGATGTTAGTGGATGGTACAGCTTGCAGCCAGAAACCTGACTCCCGTTCGCCAGATGCCAGGAGACGCGCTCGATCTGCTGAGTCAGAAGCAGTAATAAAATAAAATAATAATAAAATATATGCTCTAATAAAACATCAGTTATTTTATATTTGCAGCTATATAAGGGTATCTAATTAAAAATCATTCTACAAATGTCTTTAACCATATATGTTAAAATTTCTCGTGAATATTGAGATTTATCTTTTTAAAAATACATGTCATTAACGCCATTATAAGATTTTTTTAGAGCTGACTTTGAGATTTTTTCTATCGAGGGAAGCAATGAAATCACGTTTTCAGGTCTACAAATGTCTAAAGTACGTATTGTAACATATACATTTTTTGTATTTTAAATATCATAATAAACTGCCGATGGTATATAAATAAAATGTGCATTTAGTACGGAGCCTTTAAAAATTTCAACTTCAACGTTTCGCTTCAACTAACACTAGTAATTATGAAAATTTCACTTATTGCAACTTAAATTTTATTTATCGGGTGCTAATTTACCGATATTCTAATAAATAATACAAAATAAAATTATCATAGTATAATGTTGGTTGATTTATTTTCCCGTCGCCAACGTACTAACCATGCGGTCCGAAATAGAATTACATCGCTAAAATCGATTACGAAAGTATGAAGTGAATGGCTTATGATCCATTGTAATTTTATTTCGGACCGCAGGGTAGGTATGAATGAATAAATGAATGAATGAATGAAATAGGTTTGGGCTCATTTAAGGCCTATAGCATAGAGGAAAACATGTGTCTATGCCTTGTCGTCACATAAAATTCCTGTCTAGTAGTTAGTGCGTTATGCCGCGAATAAATAGACAAACAGAATTCCCATAGGTTAATTGCCAAAATATTTTTTTTCAATTTTGTTTATAGAATATACCTCATTTCAGGACAAAGTTTTCATTATTTTGGTATATAAATGAACCATTATTTTTTCATGATTTTTAAAGAATTGTCCGATATGACGTCACTTGAGAATTTAATACCTTATAAAGATGGTGATGTGCGATTGCTTATAAAAAAGTGTCTCTGTCTGGCTACTCATTTGTCATCCAGCTGTCAAATCAGTCGGAAGCAAATTATTATAAATTTATCTTGATAGCAAAGGATACATTTCTAAACAGCCATTTCTCAAGTGATGTCACATGAAGGCAAATGAAAGTTGCAGCTTTTGCGTAAAATATTCATCATCATGAGGTGTTTTAGACCGAATGTTTTAAAATACGGCTTATTAAACTTAAATCTCGAAATGGTTTTCGAATTAATACACCTTAAAATAATTTAATCTAAGCAAATTACGGACATAATTGTACCTACATTATTTCTTGTTCCTTGTGAATTGGTAATTTGAATTAGTAAAATGACTAAACTAAGTAACTAATTACCACACATATTAAGACATAAGACATAATTTATTTCCTTAAGTGTTAGTTTTACATTTACTTAAACCTAGTGTTAAAAAAAAAACAAAAGTCAAAACTAACTAAGCACATGAATAATATACACATTTAATTTAATCCCATACTAGAATATCTCCGTTCTATGGGATCTTATATTTAGTTTTCGCCAGAGGGCGCCCGGTGCTATTTTTAATAATTACTGTTTTTGTTTTAAAATAAAATACTTATTTATTATTAATACCTATAATATAATATAATATAATATATATATATATATATATATATATATATATATATATATATTGCATGCATTATTAAAATGGAGCATCCAATTTTAAATTAAAGTTAAATGAAAACCATTGCGTCTATGGTCTAACATGTTTAAATGTAGGTACATGATTGTGGTTTAGAAGAAAAATAAATAAATATACGTACATAAACATAAAGTTTTCGTAAAAATATAAAGATAAAAATTTACATATTTTATTATTTCAACAGTTTTTAGAACATTTTAGTTTTAGTGCTAGTATTATATTATCTGTGGTTTGAGTGTTTATTTATTTATTTCTCTTCTAACAAAAAAATTTTTTTCTTTCTCTGCTTACTTAAACTCAGGGCCCTTTTCTTTCATTACAAATCATTTCAAATAAGGTTATACGAAAAAAAAAGGTTTTAAAATTAAACTAAACGTCGCGTCGTTCTCCTCACTTTTTTATATTTATTTCTGTCTTTGAAGGTACATTTAAACATATTATAATATAACTGTACTTAGTCATTTTATATAATATATTAAGACCAAAAAATCTTAGGCAGTCTTTCTAAAAAACATCTTCTACTTATCTTGAATTAAAAACACTTGTACTTATAGTTTCACTTTATTTATGTTAACTCCCAACCGGTTTCGGATTTTACTCCATTTTCAAGGGAAGATGTTAATTAAAATATTTTACTGACTCCAGTTAATTTTAATTAACAACTTCCCTTGAAAATGGAGTAAAATCCGAAACCGGTTGGGAGTTAACATAAAAAAAGTGAAACTATAAGTACAAGTGTTTTTAATTCAAGATGTGTTTCAAGTTTCACCAAGTGCCGACAATCGCAAGTATGAAATCTTCTACTTACTATAAAATAAGATTACATCTACAATGCAAGCTAACAAAACTTACGTGTGCGTGACACAAACTAGAATAAACAACAACAATATCTAATCCCCTGAGCATTCAGCGGGTGACTCGAGCTGAAAAACTGCAACAAACCTCATTCAAGTTGCTCCTTCATGCAACATTACACTAGGGTAGGTGCGCCAGTTATTGGCATCCCGTCCCGGGAACAACCCGCAGACACGAGGATAATTTGAAAAGTTCACAATCACCTGCAGTCGCGGTTTCAGCACAATTTCCTGTCGAATTAATGGTCTGTCAATATTGTAGGGCTCCATTACAGCTTGCTTTGCTAACAGCCAATAAAGCGGGCAACGCCATCTCTCGGACAGTTTATGAGGTTGCGGCGCCAAGTACGCAAGTATACACTTGAGTTTGAAAGTGTTTTGGCAGGATAGAAAGTTTTTCTATGGGTGTACTATTGTAGCGTCGTGTACATTTGAGGCTTTATTTTTCCGCCAGCGGAGCATAGTGGCAAGCCAGCAATGAAAGCAACAAAACAGAAACCTACACTTTTTGGAATTTATGACACGCAATCTATCGTTATTTCGGATACCAAAAATATTTTTTGTCTTTTTGTAATTGGAGAAGAGCTTTTCTATTTTATACAGTTAATCAACTTGTTGCTTCCAAGACAATAAAATGAAATTAACAGTACAACAGCGCCGGCCCTGCACTCGACACAGCGATGTCCATTATGTAAATATCGTGTATTGTGCCTTGCAGTTGACAGTTTACCGACAGGCGTTTCGGCCTCCCGCCGCGCGCGGCGCTGTCGTTGCCACTCAATCCAGCTTGCAGCGGCATTATAATCTGAAATTGACACTACTCTACTTTGCACAATAAAATAGAACATTGGAAATGTGACACCGGTGTCTACAAAATGGATACGATAACAATGTCATACATATTGGATCCAAGGCTCTTGGTAGGGATTATTGAGTCGATCTTTGTTAATACCAGCACTTGAAAAAATATTAGTATTTTTTATTAACTACACAAAGTACTTCTACTCACTAACAATGAAAGATTACATTGTACATTGTACCTAGTATATTACTGTACACTGCAGTTGAGATTACATCAAGCTATACTCATTGGATTTGGTACCTATGTTATATATTTTATTATAGGGGCTAATATAGTACTGCAAGTGTATATAACTAGATTGATGTGATTTCCACTGTACGATCATGTCTATCACAGGGTTAGCCCCAGAGATCGCCACCCTGACCGTAAGCGGATATTCTGGTTTGAAAAATGAAAACATAAGTTACAAATAAAGAGGACAAGGACAAACACATTTTTCTAAATTCTTAGGTCAATAAAAATAAGCATCTTTAAAGCATCCAAAAATACAATTTTCAATGTCACGTACGGTCCCCTTACATGCTTCGCTGCGAAAAGCTCGAAAATATAGCAAAACTCAGATCTATGCCATCTACCAAAACTCAGATCTATGTCATCTACTAAAATTCAGGTCTATGCCATCTACCAAAACTCAGATCTATGTCATCTATCAAAATTCAGATCTATGCCATCTACCAAAACTTAGATAAACGCCATCTCACTAAGAACCATTTAAATGTTTGTTTTTGTCTGTCTGCATGTTTCGTTAGGATTGGGAAACAACGTATTGGGTTTTAACAGTTTTCTTTATAATCTATGTTATAATAAAATAACATCTTAATAGTCAAAGCTCCAAATATTAAAGCCTATACCTGGTAACCTTACTCATAAAGATTAAGTTTATCTATGTGGGCACTTTAAAATCGTATTTTTTTATTTTATTCAGGGTTCGAAGTGATAAGTACTATTGATAAATAATCATCAAGATACAAATAGGTTGATAATTATCTTTGATAAGTATAATCGATATTTTAGTTACGAAATTTTTAACAAAAAATTAATAATTTATTTACACTACTTGCTTCTTACGTAAATGTTGATATGTAATACCAGTTAAAAAAGGATTGCTAGGCTTATATCTGTTTGATAAGTATGGGATAAATATCTGACAAATATCATGATAAGTATCACGATCAATATCAAGGGGTAAATTTATTTTGATAATTTCAAACCCTGATTTTAGTAGCGCGGGAAAAACAAATTATTTGTAATAATCTCCCAAAAATATAAAAGTACAAGGCGGCCAAATTCATACTGAAGGCCAGTAACAAGGTTCAATGATTTCTGTGAAAAACACAAAATAAAGTGTAGGCCTCCTAAGGGTCATTGAACCTTGCTCCTGAGCACTTACCAAGTCTCCAATATGAATTTGGCTATATCAATCAGTCACCAAATAATATGTCCCGGAGGGTTAATGTTAACAGTTTTATTCCGGGTATGAGGTCCTCTAAAAAGGCCGCTTTGGATGAACATATTGTGATTCTGTTGTAATGCCGTCTCTTTTGCACGCATGAAGAAACTCTGACTCTATCCTACTTTCAAATCATTTCATGATTCACCCAAGTTGGCCTTTTTAGGTCCCCAGGTCCTCTAAAAAGGCCGTTTTGCATGAATTAGGTACATTATGATTCAGTTCTAATGCCGTCTCTTTTGCACGCGTGAAAAAACTCTGACTCTACCCTACTTTCAAATTATTTCATGATTCACCCAAGTCACCTTCACCCCAGGGGATCTAAAAAGGCCGACTTCGGTGAATCATAAAATGATTTGAAAGTAGGATAGAGTGAGAGTTTTTTCACGCGTGCAAAAAAGACGGCATTAGAACAGAATCAGAATGTGATTCATCAAAAGCGGCCTTTTTAGAGGACCAGTTCAACTTTACACAATTATCCCTAACAACTAAACGTCCTATTAAATTGTAGATCTATAGTTTTATCTTGCATATTCATTGTAGTCCGTTGAAGCATCCCCTCCACACCACCTCGCCCCCCCACATACCGAGCTAGGTCGTCGCTTCAATATTGAAGACATTTCACAATTTCCATTGCGCTTTATTACCAGTATACGAGGTAATAAAGAGCTTATTATGCGTAATATACTGAACACAGTACACAAGGAATCTGTAACCATCGATTAACGATAAAGAATAAAGAGTGCTCGCCGTAAAACACCTAAAACTGGAATGGCAAGCTTTAGGAGGAAAGACAAGAAGCTCGGCGAGCGTATTCGTTTTCTCCCGGATAATTCTCGTTTTCTTTTGTATTTTATTTGTAAATAACAATGATTAAATGATTAAATTAAGAAAGGGTAATTTTTTTCATTCCTAATACCCGTCAAAATAAAACTTCATCTAAATATCCCGCCCTTATTTTTATTTAAGTATGTATGTGTATTTATATATTTATGTTTATTTCATATATATTTTAATTTTGAGTACGTTTATGTATTTCTTGTTTAGTATGTATATGTTAAGCAATAAAAAATATATATTTTATTTAGTTTAGTTTAAATAGCCCTCAGATAATTTGATATCATTTACGATACCCCAGTTTTATGTTAGTTTTTTATTATCTGTTCTTTCTACCCAAAGGTTACCTTATTATAAGTGTAAAACAGCGCACTTTTTATAAGTGTAAAACAGCGCGCTTATTATAAATGTAAAACAGCGCGCTTATTGTAAGTGTAAAACAGCGCGCTTATTATTAGTGTAAAACCGAATTATGACGTAAACACAGTCCCATTACGCGATCATACGAAATTATTTTCTGTTAAAACGAAGAAGGTCACCTCGCTCCGCACTGCTTCGCTCAGCTTCCCAAATTAATTTACATGCAAACCTAACACGCTCCTCCTCGCTCCGCTTTCGCTTTGCTCGTCGTCGCACCTATTTTTGTTGAAAGATTTTGAAAAAGTCAGATTTTAATGCTTTTTCGCGAAAAAGCTAAATAATCTTGGATGATCGGGTAATTCGGTTATTCATGAAAAAGTGCCCATTATACGGCGACAAAATACAAGTGTAAATAATATTAGTAAGGGAAACCAAAAACCTATTATAACTCTGGTCTATAGGAACAACTTTTTCTATGAAGGCTATGCAAAACTTGCAACTTTTTCTTTAGCCGGGGTGATTTGAATGAAAGGAAGTGAAAAAAAGGAGCGAATTTCGCTTACAGCCTAAATAGCAAAGGCCCGGTTGATCATATGGACGACTGGCGGTTCGGTTACTAATACAATATATTTCGGTCACAATTTTATGAACAGTCTATCTTTTTTTTTATCTTGCATTCTGCCCACTCCACCGAAACATATTTTATGTCGCAACATAAAATACTTACAAGTAGTTGATATCTTATTGCAACTTTGATATCATCCTAAATATTTGGAGGACGAACTACTCGTGCAAATGTTGTCTACAACTTTAATGGTTTAGGCATCATGGCGACTTCCACGACTCTATGTAGTGTATGACGTCACACAAGCCCTCGTAAAGTTAAACATGGCGTAACATTTCAGCACTCAGCCACGCCCTCTGGCGCTGGCGCTAAGTGCATTTTTAGGACCAACAATAACGTAAAATGCCATGCAACACGCATGCAAGTAGTGTTCAAAAACTTTGAAATGCTGCGGTAAAATGTTTATTGAAAACTAGACAAAAATTTACAATAAAATTATTCCTACCCCTGGTGGGACTCGAACCCACAATCCCCGGCTTAGGAGGCCGATGCCTTATCCATTAGGCCACAGGGGCTGACGTCATCGAGTGGCGAAATTACAGTACAGATTCGCTGGAGTGTTCGTACTAAAGACTTCTATATAATCTGTGCTAAAGATGCTAAAGGTACAACGAAAGTTTGTTTCGCTGTGTCCTAGCGTGACTAGCACACGTCAGAGATAACCCTCCATCTATTGTACAGCGCTCACATGATACCGCATTTGTCTGTGTGCGAGGGAGCAAGTATGATGGAAAGACACTGTGCAAACGGCGCGTGCTAGATCCCCTGAAATACAAACAAATAAACCATAGATATCTGAAAACGATCTTAAAAGTAAACTGATGCAACGGGGCTCGTAGCTTGCGATTGTCAATTGTTAATTTAGAGTCAGACGTAAATAGATGCTGCAAAAAGATAAAGATCTAGGTATACGCATATCACATAAATCTACAAAATTAAAATTTAGAATCTTTATTTATAAAGCTTTTTTCGTCGTACTTAAAACAAGTACGGATTCAATACGCACACATACATAATTCCCAGTACAAAACCACGATTTGCCATGTTCAAAAGGTCTCATCGAAGAAACATGCGACTTTTTTGCCAAAAAGTCGGTCAAGAATGCTACATTACATAATCAATAATCATGTTGAAAATACGCTATATTGGAGAGTTTGACACGTGGTTTCACTTTACCTAATAGTTTCGGTTTAGACGAAATTTAAAATAATCAGATCTGCTCAATTCAGGGCTGCCAGGTGTAAATCAGAAAATCGTACACCCATAGAAAATCAACAAAAATTTTGATTTTTTATGGAGATTTAGTAAATCTAAATTGGAGGCTAAATCAAACTTACTCTAGTGCAAACTTTGAAAAAAAAAACCGGTTGCGTACCGTACATACATACTCGCAAATAATCGTATGCGTACATCTGGAAACGAGAATTTGAATTCATATCAAAACGTCATAACTACCGCTCCGATAGCAATGTTTAATTTCGTCACTTATAACAAGCCCGGATAGCTCAGTCGGTAGAGCATTGGACTTTTAATCCAAGGGTCCAGGGTTCAAGTCCCTGTTCGGGCGGCTTACTTTTTGATACTTTTTCATTCTTTTGTTGTTTTTTTTGTTACTCTAAATACGAGTACGACCACAGTAAATAAAAAAAAAATGTTTCCGTCTATACGAGTAAGTTGTATCTACAAAATTAGTACATGGTAAGAGTATAAAGTGTCCCCTTTTCGTAAAAAAGGTAAAAATTGATTGCGGTACATATATCCGATAATATATATTATAAAGCATAAAGTTATATTATTTGATTTATCACATTTTTCTTTTTGTTTTTTTATTTTATTAATTTAAGGCATGTTGTTTTACATTTTATTTGTATTAATTTCTTTAGAAGGACGTATGCAAATTGGCGACATACTGAAGAAGGGCAATGTCAAAAGTACCCGGAATAGAAGAGCTTGAATGACTAGATTGATGGATGTCAAAGAGACGAAAGAGGTGTGTCTGGGTTATTTGTATTGTGCTGAAGCCAAATATTTCGTTATATTAGTCTTGGACACACACAACGCGGCAACATTGTTATTTTTTTACGTTTTTCAACGATTTCTCGAAATCTATGCAAATAAATATAGGTAGCATAATTATATATTTTATAATAAATTGTTTAATACCTACAATTTGATAACGATATTGAGTTTCTCTTTGTCTGCTATTTATAATATCTCACGTTGTGATGCAAAAAGAAAACGAATAGGCTGTGATATTCATACGGACGAACATACAACAAAGTCTCACGATATTGGTTTCTTATTTACGCTTTAGTTAACCCATTTTTTTTCCAAAACATGGTATAGGCCACAGAACATCTAAACAATATAATAATATAATAATAAACGTTCATGAAATATTATATCCATGTTGTTAGTAACAGTTTTTTCAATGCAAGTGCTCGTAAAGGCCCACTTTTTATGCATCAAAACCGAACAGAAAGTCGATTATTTTGCCCTAGGGCTTTATTATTATTATTGTTTTATTTATTTACGAGAAGTTGGCTAACCTGCAACCTTTCTCGTGTACTATAAATGTTATACTTTTTTTTTCACTGTTTAACGGCTCTGGATACAGTCCTTTTGAGCCAATTGTTAACTTGCAAAATTGTAACAATGTAACTTTCAACTTTAATAATGAAATAGTTTTCTTTGATTATATTTGTTTTATTTCCTCACTCTATGCATTGAAAAACGTAGTATGATACACGGGCGTAAAACCAATAAATTACTCGGTATATCGTCCTCGTAATTTATTCCTTTTCGCCCTTGTAGCATAAACTACTATTATTAATTGGTATTGTTTGTAAATATTATATTTACAATTTTATTATAATTACTTATTTCGCATTGGGTGTATAAGGATTCCGTTTCGTATTTTTAGAAACACGAGAAGTGACACATCGTAAACAAATCAATACGGGATATTTTTATTTTCACATCAAGAATACTATTTTGGACACTAAATTTGCCATCAAAAATCCTTCAGCGCAGAAGACAGCCGGTAGGTTAGGCTAGAAGGTAAAGGTATGGAGAGTAAGTTCCGCGACCGCCATACTTAACCTTTGTGGTAATTTTTTTTTATAAAAACTCAGAAATCCTATACGAGCACAGTTAGTATTTTAATGTGCAAGTCAGTTTTTTTTTTATGTGCAGTTAGTATTTTTGATAGAATGTAGGAACATTTTTAGTATTTTCTGTTGTGTGTTTAAATACATGCCAATTTATACCTATATCATGTTTGTCTGAATCAAATTCTGCCAGTCTGCCACAGATGCTCAAACTATTCGCCTCAACCTCTCTATCTACCAGCTCTATCCATGGCCGATTTTATGCACCTATTACTACCCCCATGTTACAATGTTAAAACCCAATGACACGTGGAACTAACATGTTCCCCGAACCTCGAGTTATGTACAACTGTACATATTATATGTATAAATAAAATGTGTCCTTCTAATGCGATTGGACACTTTCATCGTGCGAACGTGTCAGCAACTTGTAAAGGTGGGTTTAGACTAAAAGAACAGAGCTAGAGCAGGAGCAAGAGTGTTTATTCGTGTTATTATAGTGTAAACGATAATTATGTTCTCGCCATTTACATTAAAAGAATACTAACATAACAAGAACAATATAACAAGAATTCATGAATATGCTCTAGGGGTATTTAATCAAGGCGAGCGAATGCTCGTTACTAGATATTGCATGATAGAACACAAGAACACTTTAAAGAGACCTTTGGTTGTCCAAGGGGTGGGGGTCACAGGGGTCATAAAACTCCAAACTCGTAGGTTGCGACCGCGCCTGAAAGAGACCACCTCAAGAAGCGAGTGGAAGAATTCTCTAGGCAACTGTTCGCACCACAGAAAAAAGCCGTTACTGCGACGCATCGATATGATCAATACGTCAAGACATAACCCACGGGCCTCTCATTTCTCAACCGAACGCGTTAGAACAAACATATTGTAAAAATGGTGTATTGCAGCGTGGCAAATTGTTCTAACTCTTCAGATAACGCAAATAAGACATCCAAAGGAATTTCATTTCACTCGTAAGGTAATTTAAACATATATTTACTGTGATATTTACAGAAAAAACCTCGCGGTAAGTAAAATTTCAACCTTATCATGAAATATTTAGCATTGTAGCGAGTAGCGTTGAAATTAGACAATATTTTGTCCATTGCAGGTTATAAAGAGTGTCACATATTAACGCCGCAATGTATATTTTTTCAAACATTATCAACACGGACCTAATTGTGTCATAGTGCGGCCGCTGGTCATGGCTCTTTACACACATTGGCACAGTGCCATGACGTGTTTGGTATTTTACATCTAAGCTTAATAGAAATACGGTGTTATTTTGGCTGTAGGAAGACGGGTGAATCTATGTGTGCGCCCCGTATGTTTACTAACTAGGTAATACTACGTTATTCCAAAAAGTGGCGACAGAGGTTCTCGAATAAAATTTGTATTACGCCATCCCCGTGGTTCGCACGCTCTTGCGGCGTTTACATTAAACGAGCGAGCATTATAAGAGCATTCTATAGAAATTTCGCAACCGTCGCGTAATCCTGTTTGTCTCTGAAGAAGCTACACGATTACAGTGAAACTAGTCAGGTGAAATATTACTATATTTATCGTGAGTAACTGTTTTTAATTGTCATTCATTAGAAATGTATAGAATTCCCTTCGAACAACAAAAGAATGCCCTTTATCAGTTTGCACGAAAATTTTAAAAGGATAAAATGAGCATCCGTTCGTTTGGTCTACATACGCCTTAAGGGTATAAGGCGATTATCAAGCAAATATCGGCCTTTGTTTTATTTTTGCGTTAGTTTAGATTATCCCGGGTGTATATATACTACTATCTTTAAATAAACCCACATACTCTGCGATCATCCCGAACAACTTTCCCACAGAAATTTACCTGGTGAAAAGAAAAAAAAAACACGTTTTCTTACTCATTTTGAAAACCTACTATGAATTTTGTATGGGTAGGATAGGTCTAACTTAGTCATAAAAAGGAGGAGGCTTATACCCAGTAGTGGGTGGAAACGAGCTGTCAATGATGATGATGATGAGATCTAACTTTACTTTATATTAATTTATGTAGTTTTGTTTAAATATATTTGTCTAATTGTCCATTTACACCGAATGGCATGGCAGCATCCCTGCGGTGAAGGGTTTTGGTCTTAGGAAACATTCCTTTGATTTTGATGACCGTCACAGGGTACGGGTCTGCGTATGCCTAGTTTTTTCGAAAATAGCGTGGATTTCAAGATATTTCAGATTTTCAAAAAATATGATCAATGTCCTCAATTAACATTATTTTCCACAATGATTATTTAACTTAAAGAGACTTCACGCACTTAATTTCTCTCAGTGTATTTTTAATGAAAGTTCTCCGTTACCGTACCAAATCAACCAAAATCACTAGTAAAGAACCAAATAGTATAATAAAATATTAACATATTTGTAAATTGTAAACATTAAATGAGTAATTATCCGTATGGACGAGTACAATCACTAGTTTTAATTTCCAAAACCACTTAGTATCACCGTGTATACTCAAGCCTGTCTCTCAGAGCGGTAGGCAGAGATAACAAATTTAATGCGATTAGGAAACACCTCTTTGGCTTCTTCTACATTCATTTTCTAGATTGGGTTTGATTCCCGCCCAAAGCAGTCAGTCATAGATTTGTATCATATATCGTTACGACACGAATCCCCGAGGGTGTTAGAGGTGTGAACTGTGAAAAATAAGTCCCAGTCTACGCGTTTCACCGACGATTATTACGTCCCAACGTGATGGGTGGTGATGGTGAACCTTATCGCCGTTCTTCGGGCACAAATACACGCTTTTTTTAATACACAAATACATGCAGGTTTTCTTACGATGTTTTCCTTCACCGTTCAACAAGTGGTAAGTAAGAACAAATATTTAATATAATTATTTCATTGTTTTAAATTGGCTCAAAGGCCCTTCTAAATTACTTAGTTACTCAGTTACTTTGTAAATATTCAGTTTATTCTTTATTGTGTAAAGTGTAACACCTAGTTCACCCTTTACTAACAAGAGAATATTCTGAACCCGAACTCTACAAAATGAATGAAACTTAATAAATATTGGATATATAGAGTACCACAGATTTAAAACAAGTTAAAAATAAAAAATGTCTTTATCCCTGTCCCACTGATAACCTGTTACATAAAGTAAAATAACTGGAAATTATTAAATAAAAAACACAAATTATTAAGACACATTTTTTTTGCAAATATGATTTTATACTAATTATCTGTGGCGCTAGGTAGAAAAATGGCAGGAAAATATATGGTTTTCAGAAAGTTTCATTCATTTTGAAGTGACCGGGGTCAGAACTTTCCCTAGTTGATTTCATTAAGATGGACTAAAGCCACGATTCTGTAGTTTTAACTACAATGACAATTAAGAAGCATAAACGAATAACCAAACTGAGCCGCGTTGGCAACGGCGGCAGCGGCGTAGCAAGATAGCGAAAACTTAATAGTTTTTCCATATTGCAAATAATAATTAATGCATCCATATTGGATGCATTAATTATGCGCCGGTTGCAGTATCAAAATAATCTACTACATGTTATTGCATGTTACATAAGCAAAGCATAAACTAACTTAAATAGTCAAAAGACATAAATAAATTTTAAAAGTCTCGAGTTCCACCGGACTCAAAGTGCAAGAGAGCCGGTGCTGGAACATCGCCTGCTCCCCCTTCACCTTTCCACGTGAATTTCAAACTGAAAACTATCTTCGGATCCGTTGCGTCTGAAATTCCAATTAAGGGGGAGTTTGTCTCTTAGGTGAGGGCGTAGGTCGAGTCGACTAGCCGATCGCTCACTTGCACTTTTAATTAATTTATTTATCGGGTTCATGCTTCGACGGCGCAACTCGCACCGCCGCACCCTCCCCGCCACGGGCTATATAAGTGGTGGACGAGGACCGACGGCCGTCAGTTTTCTCTGGGCGCCGTTGGGCGCCGGACGCCCCGCCCGGGAAAATGTGTCGGAGGACGAGGGTTACTTTTTAAATTTGGAATTTCTCTGAATAATTTTTTAGTATTGTTTTTTCGTTGTGTTGGTATTGGCTCGGGTAGGGGTCGGGTTTGGTGCAGCGTGTGAAGGTGACCTTCAGGTGAGTGATGCACGCTGGGCGGGCGGGCAGCGCTGGGCGCGCCACGGTCGCGTCGATAGGCCTCCACCGCCGCCCGCACACGCGTGCACTACAGCTGTTTCAGCTTTGGATGGAACCTTCCTTATTTCAATTGTATTTTCAGTTACTTTGCATTTTATATCGATGTGCATTTTTCATTTGGTTTTGTAACTTTTTAATAAAATTGCGACTTGTTCTTTTTAAAGGATTTACATCTTAATTTTAGGGATCTTAATCCTTTGATCTAGACACGAAGCTGTGAGCACAAAAAGTCAACCCGTTTTAGTACATAATTTGGTATCAAAGCAGCTCAAGGATAAGATTAGGTCTGCGTAAAACTTTTATGATAGAAGCTTAGCAATTTCTTCCGAAAGCTCCAGAATTCTAATATTTCTGGCCTTATAGCAATCTGAGATACAATGTAATTATGTTGAAAAAAATTGGATCATGCGACTACTTTGCTCAATTTTCACAAGAGTGTATTTATTCTTTTAAGTCGGACTATTTTCTGGAGAGTAGGTAACAGTAAAAAAACGTTTACACTCGTCACATCCTCGGAACTACTATAGCTTAAACATGGTACTGTATTAAATATTTATCGTTCGAGAAGGAAACGGTTTCCCCATCTACTCCATAAACACACGAATCAAAGGCTATAAAAGGTTACGATGCTCCAACGTCATCATTTCACAATACTGCGAGCACTGTAACACTCGGAATATTTTAGGGTTCCGTACCCTCTTTTACATGAAAGCCTTTCCTTTACAGTATACGTTTCGTCAACATTAGCTGGTTAAAAAGACGTTTTTGATAACCCTTTTAACAAAGGTGATGACGTAAAAATAAACCTTCTACCAGAACTTTCGTCAAATTCTGAACCTATTATCTTAGTAGTTTTTGAGTCATGCAGCAGACAGATTGACAACGGTATGAAACTCTACCCGTCTGTTTGTAGTCAAAAAAGATCTTGAAACTAACGTGGGGAAGTAATTTTTGTATGCACTTATATGTTGTTGCTGTCAAAACGATAAAGAATATCCAAGCATTTTGAGAACTGGCCTCACCTATTGTTACAGAATCACATGTGCACGAGACCGATTCGCACTTGACTGTTTTTTTTTTTATATCTTGCAGTGATGTAGTATTTTACGATAACATTCATAATCCAGGGATCCCTGAGGGCGGGCGGCAATTGGGGTCGATTTAGGAACAAATACGGTTGCCAGGTTTGGAACTGCCTTGAATTTGGTATAAGTCCAAAACAGAAGAAAATTATTGGTTCTTTTAAAAAATATATCTTTGTTCATTTATGGTACTTATTAAAATAATAATTATTATGTACTACTTTTTTCCGTTATTATTCCTCGTTGGACCCGAAAAAACATTGAATTGAATTTTTTTCCGCATCTTTTCTCGTTATTGACAAAAAAAAACACTTGAAGTACATGTATGGGGTTTACACTATTGTTTAGCTTTAGGTAAGAGAGAAACAATTGGAATTGATATTTGTTGAAATACGTAAAAAAATATTAATATTGCTATTATGAGCTAGAATTCAAGCTATTTTAAGGCACACAATAAATCATAAATACTTTATCCACTTTGGAGGAGCCGACATCAGTCGATTCACCCGATACAACAAATGGATCGTACACTAAGTTACAGTATGGATGAAGTCACAGGCAAGAGCTAGTTGGTCAATAGTTTTTCTTAACTTAAAGCCTCGTTTTAATTAACAATGTTTATCAGCTAAATTGATAGTTTTTGAGCTATACCAATAGTAGTATTGAACGGCTGTAAAAACTGTCCATTTTTTAACAAATCAGAGTAACCTGGTAAATTTCAACTCATTGGAATATATTTCCTAGTAAAAAATGTTTTTCCGACTACAACATAATTCTTAAGGTCATCAGCAAGAAAATCCAATCTGGCAACACCGTTTCCAGTAAATCAGAGCCTCCTGGTTCCCAGTCTTTAGGGTTCCCTCGCACACTTGGTTCTCAGCCAAGTATAGACGCCCAGTAATTACGACTCAGGAAGTGCCTCTTAATTTGCTTAATTTACCCCGAGCAGGGCTAAACCGGATTTAATGGGATGTTTGAATGATGCGCATTGTTTCCAAATGCCTCCTCTTGTTTCCACTACTCACCATTTTATTCTCATACTCTCTGCTATAAGCTAATCTAGTGCTGGATTTCACTGAATTAATAATGACAGGTTAAAGTTGATGCTGTCATATTCTTTGTCAAACAGATCCCACCAAAAACATTTTGTGTAAAATAGGTTGCCTTGAAAAAGGTTGTCTGGAAGAAATCGCTTAAGCGATAAGACCGCCTATTAAACCCCTTAAATTATTATACCCTCTATTAAACCTCTCTGTTAAAAATATTTTATAAATTCTTGTTTTGGTGCACAATAGAGAGTATTTATGTTATGTTATGTTATGTTATGTTATGTTATGTTGCCAAGACTCATAAGCTCATAACGCTTTCACTGTTAAAAAATTAAAGTCCGTCGACGGCCGCGAAACAGTCAAGTCATATGTACTTTTTGAACAAGAGTTGGGGCTTGTAGATTTAGGCCTTATAGAGTTAGGGGCTTTGCTCCACATGAGATCTGATAACTTATTATCAACTTTTTCGGTCTTGGCACCCTACTTTACACGAAATGTTTTTGGTGGGATTTCATTTCTTCTTGTAAATAATAATTATATACAGACATGCCCTCTCTATTATAAGAGGTTCGAGGGTGAAAATCACGGTTTTTTTCATGTTTTATCTGTTTGTGTGAAAATCCTAGCCTGCATACCAAATTTCAGCGTTTTCTTTATGAGGTTACAGATCTACATTTTGTTGTTGTTTATGTGCTAATCTTAGCCTGCATACGAAATTTCAGCTTTCTAGGACTTCAGGAAGTACCCTAGAGGTTTTGATGATCATGATATTAATAAAATACAAAGTGTTAAAGCTAGACAAATGAAACTCGGTGTATTTCATAAGTCCACTAATTATATCTTATCCTGAAAATGTTAGTTTTCTAATATTATACAGACCGAAGCTATGAGGATTTGAAAATAAGTACGTAGTGCCCTGCTTCCTTCGGCTTGTCTTGGCAGGGGCACTGCAGTGCGCAGATAAAAGAGATGGTATGATTCTAATGTCGATGTAAAACTAACGACTTTTCTTTGGTATTCCAAGTTTAGAAGACTTTCTTTATGCAGTCCAAAACAGATATTTAAGAAAATATACAGTTACACACATATTGTAGCCGATTCTGAAGGCTTTAGTTTTAGTTTTAGTGCTGTCAAGACTAAATTTTCATCATTGCAAAATAGGTCATAAGTGTGAAGTACAGAAGCTAAATAACTTTGGGCAAATTTAAGTCTTGACAGCACTAAAACTAAAATTAAAGCCTTCAGAATCGGCTTTAATGCATAGTTTAATGTCTATGCATTTTTTTTCGACTCAATTACCCCGCGCCGCGCTGGGCTAACCCTTGGGTGTAATGGATTGTTCAAATGATGAGCATTGTTTCTGAATATATTTTCCTGTTGTTTTTATTTCTGGGCATTCAGTTAGCCCATCTGCCGTTTCCTAACTTTTAGGTTAAAATATGATGTCAAGGGCCAAGTGCACGTCACGTGATTATTATGTAGGTTCCGTAAAAACCGAGTAGTTCGATACTAGAAATGTTTTTTTCAAACAATGTCATTGTCATTGTTGTTAGTGAATGTTGATACTTCTTGATGAAATGTAATCATGACTGTGAATAAAAATCCTTGATACTCAGTTCCACAACTTACGTACCAATTCACGGTTTGTGACCGGTTTCGTCGTTTAAACGACATCTTTGAGCACAAAATCCTTAATTAGAAGCACAATAATCCATTCACCCATCAGCCTTGTTCGTCCACCGCTGGACATAAGCCTTTCCAGGACTTTGCCACTCCCGGCGCTCATCCTGGAAGAATTGCCCATACTCACACACGCTGGGCAGGCGGGTTGGTGAGTGCGGTGCCGGAACCCTCGCACCGGTGACGTCGCTGCCCATCACTAGTATGTTCCATATAAGGCCCGGCTATTAGAGATGGATATACCGCCATCCATCGGTCCCAGGCATGGTGGGCCTCCTGTTTTTTGCCTGTGAGCTGTCCTCTTACTCTCCCCCGAATTACTTCGAGGGGGCCTCCAAGTAAGATGGTGGTACCTCCACAGTCGAGTCCGGCATTAAACCTGTAAGCACAATAATACGATGTTGTAGTTATATTTTTAAAAACGACGGATATTGGTTCTTTTACAATTTTAACAATTTTACGTTTACGTCCCAATAAGTACATAATTTATGTATCTAAGTATCAAGGATTTTTATTTACAGCACTATTATTGAATTCATGTTCTATGGATGGGATTCAAATTCTACCATCAAAACTCATAAGTATTCTTCAAAGTATGCATGCAAAACAATAATGTCTACGCAAAAAAACGTAACTTTATCGGCGAAAGTTGTTATGAAATCTCTGCTCACTTTTACTGAAAACACATATTCTTCTAATCGAACTGAACAACTTTTTCCAAATGACATCGCCGAGCAAATAAAATATAAAGTTGATCACTCCATATACAAATAAGCGGGCACGTTTCTTGGGAAAAGTTGTTCAATATGAAACAGGAGTTAATTTTCACCCAAAAATTTCCCAGTATGTTAAGTATATTATTTGTTTCAGTAAATATCTTCACCTAACTCACATTCTTTATATATAATCGCGGGGATCCTGTTTCTCCCGATCCCTTAGCAATTTCCTGAAATCCCTTCTTAGCGAATATCTGCACCATATAAGGAACTTGTAGTCCAAATTTCATGGTCCTTGGCCCAGCCGTTTGGTCTAGGCTTTGATAGATCAGTCAGTCAGTCAGGGTATTCTTTTATTATATACCTATAGATATATATATATATGTATTTACAGATATCTTTAGGAATATGCGGCACATCATCAGTATTTAATTAACAAAACTGCTATTCCGACCCGCATTTTGATACGTTGGCAGTTTCGTTTTGTTATTTTATCGATGGATATTACTTTTATCGACAGTCGGTTAAATTCCATGAACCGTTTAAAGCCCAGTGGGCAGTCCTGTTGATATAACTAATATTGAGAAAGGGTCGTTTTCAACGAGAGATTTTTAACACTTTATAATAAGCGCCCGCTCTGTACAAGTAAAATAAAGTTCACGAAAATGTTTTTTGATATTTCGAAATTTAAAATTTATTGCTACGGTAGTTTTACGGAATTAATTGGAAGAGCTCGTTAATCTGAAATAATCTAAATTATTAACTTATCTTCGATAGTTCAGTATTTATTTCTTTGTATAGCCTCACTGTGATGTATCAATGTGCAAATTGATCACGATAACATATTTCATTGAGTAAATAAAAATAATGTACAGTAGCAAAACGAAAAATAAAATCGTTCTCAAGATTGCTTTCGTGTGGTTTGCAATAAAAGCCTACCTCTTGTGTCTACCTACGTATGTGTGTGTATCCAACGTGTGTATGTGTTCGACCGTGCATGTCTGTATTTAGAGCATGAATTTTAGATATGCGCAACAACAGAGGTCATGACCGACTGTAAGCTTACCTTACATTATTTACTTACATTTTAGTTACTTTGCAACTGACCACACAAGGTTATATTATATTCACGAATATTACGTTTTTGAGGCACACAAACATGAGCCCGACTCTATTTGACAACTAGTCAACTCTGTAAGGCTTTGCATTTTTAGTTTCCGAGTAGTGACGTAAGCAGTTTCATATGTTGACTTTTATGTATCCTTTTAGCCATTAGATGGCGCTAACATTAGTTCTAGACCTAAGGCAGTTCTAGACTTATTTCTTATTTAATTTTGTTATCCATTAGGTAAAGATTTTGTATCGGCATTTAGGTATTTATTCTAATTTTTTACTGTATCTATTTGTCTGTTAATCTTCCTATGAGTAAATAAATAAATAAATAAAATAGACCGTTCAGCTAACGGACTCACTAAGTGATCAGAACAAGGACCAATGATGATGACCCTTTTTGCGAAATTGGCAAAACAAAATTTTGACTCCCCATACTTGCCGACTCGGGATTCTCGGTATCTATATTCTAGGTATAACTTAAGATCTACGCTCTTGACGGTGGAGCAACCGCCATTCTACTCTTTCTTCTGCTAATAATTTATTTTTAACTTCATGGTTACGACATAACATAAACTTCTCCTTCACTTAACTAAAGTAGGCCCGTCTAGTCTAGGTATTCCTCTTCCCGTTTTTCTCTTTCCACTGGATGTATGGAAGCAAAAAAAAAATATCTTGCTAAATCCCAAAAAATCTATGAAGTGAAACACTCTTCTACTGATTAAATGTGGTTCAAATGCATCGCAATAAAAAATCGATCCAGTTTTTTACATTTTAGATTCTCAGTAATAAAAAAGCGATTACAAGAAAAAACTACACTGAAGGTATAAGCGAGTTTCTTTTCCGGAAATCGCCATTTCCTCTGGATAAAGGCGTGTTTGGATTCCGAACCGTTACCTTGTGGGTGCTAGAGCACATCGTCCCCGTTACAAATATTAAGATTTATCTTCCAGAGGCCCCGCGGAGGCCAACGAGGCCTTCCTGGAGCATAACAATAAACAAGGATGATGTGACACCATTTAGCTCCAATGTTTTTTGTACAATAAGTAATTTTGGCTTAGCGCGGCGCAAGGGAGCTCTTAAGGCGCCGCCGCACACGAAATAATTTAATAGGCGTAAGCCGTATCGTCTTTTTAATAAAATTGCTTCAACGAAAAGAAGCAGAGGTTTTTTGTAATTAACGTTTAGATATTTTTTGTCATCTGTTTCTTTTCGAATTTGTCTACATGTTTCACTGCGTGAAATATTTTTTAGGAACTTGTATTTGTTTTAAGTTGTTTATTTTTTCTGACTGCGAATGATACAAAGCTTTAGAGTCTTGAAGGATACATTAATAGATCGCAAGCAATTTAGCCTACTGATTTCCATTCATTTTGAATGATGATGAATAATAAAAATGATTGTAACGAATATACAATTTATGTTTTCCATCCACGTGGTTATACTTCGCTTTAACTCGAAAATGTTTGTTTCAAAACCCACATGTAAGTACTTGAAAGCTTCATTAACACGTACGAGTCCCCTGACGTATATAGTGGTTATCAAGATGGTGAAACGGCGATAGTACTCTTTAATACGAACAAATTTCGCTATAGAACCAGCGCTCAAACCGCGAAAAAAAATCTGCTATTCCATAGAAAAGTTCAATGCCTATTCAACCAAAATTTATGAAACAACAGATTTTTTTGTAGAGATCTTGATTTTTCTTTCACAGAAAGGTGTTCGTATGGACGAGTACTATCGCCAGTTTCCGGCTTTCGCAGAATTATCTTAACAACCTGTATACGTTCAGATTAGGACAAAGCGGGAAAATTATGTAGTCGTACACTTGCTACGCCGTAGCAAACAGGGAACGCAAATATTTCGTATTTTCCCAGGGTTTCAATTTTACTTAGAATTTGGCAACTCAGTCGCAAGGCGCTACATATGGTTTGGAGTTCGGACATCTTTTCACAGGACAGTGTTCATTTGAAAAATCTGTGTATTAGCTTTAATTATATTTATCAGTTTTTTTAAAGGTTCTGAGACAAAAGTCTACAAAAAATAGAAAATATAGTTAAAGAAAATAGAAAAAATATATACAAAATAGAAAGAAAACTTAGCCTTTTTTGTGATACAATACAATTTTTGTTTTTTTGTAAACAAGTGAAACAAACTCCTCTAGTCCAGGTTTGACTTGGCTTTTCTTCATTACGTCGCCAATTTGGTTAACATTATGTCTTCCGTTTTTGCGGTTGAGCGTATCTGCTTCTTTCATTATTCCAGTTACTGATTCAACCAAACCGAAGACGTCATAAGTTAAAAAGTCTGCAAAAAACACGATGCAGATAGAAACTCAATCAAAATTGTTTACGGCCCAAGTCCACCGCTCGTTGTGCTGTTGGAGAAATAGGCGCTCATCCGCATTTGAGCCCTACTGTGTTGTCACAAGAGCTATTTACGAGTGGCCTTGACCTTAAATAAAGCCAGGACTTTCGGTTATCTTAGGTAACAAGTAACACCAGATGTTTTACCGGTAAATGTAGGTTTATGTCAATAATTTTGTTAGTAATTTTGTGTAGTACTACCGGACTCTCAGCAGTGTTATTCGCATAGATCCCATTTCTTCCGATCGCGGAAAAATTTCAATAAATCCATATTCCTTGTTTACATTTTAAAACTCCGTGCAAAATGTCAGCTTTCTAGGTCCAAGGGTTAAGGCTGAGCATTGATGAGGCAGTCAGTCAAGTCAGGACTTCTTTAAATATGCATATTATTGTGAAGATGAAATTATTTTTTGATTTTCTTAATAATGCTGGCCTGCAGCCCTAAAGTTCTTTTATACTGTCATCCTGTACATTTGGTCAATTAAATCACAAAAGGTGACTTGACTCAACATATTGACTGACTCGCGATTGTACCTGAACATAATGTCGGAAAAAAAGCTCGTCGTAGGTAACCTTATTATATCGAGTGTGAGTAAACAGGTATTTTTAACTATATAATGCACTGATGATATTGAAAAACTCCCTTAAGTGCATACACGTGCATGATTAAAAATACACTTGCTCATGAAAAAATTATGATAGGTTTTTTAAGTTAAAAAGTACATTATAAAGCATGAAAAGAACTTTTTTTTTTCATTAATGCTGGTTTGTTTTTCTTTCTTTATTCTTTAATGTACACAGATACATTAAATATAATTATTTACAATAAAAACATGTACAGAGGCGAGATTTGAGAGATTTCTTCCAACAGACTTTAGTGGGAGAGGACACTATAATAACAAAAATAAGTATTTACTACAAATAAAGTCATAAAATAATTATATATAACAAAATATAATACAAATAAAATTTCCATATATAAATTTAAATATACTGGACCTAATACATAATATACCTAATACATGTCAACCATTAGATTTATGCTTCTATAGATAAAAGCTAACATAAATAAATACATACATTACTTACCTACTTCAAGACAGCGAGAGGCCGAATTTTTTTTTGGAAAGTTTTTCAATATGATCAGTAGAGCATGTGGTTTTATTTAACAATACCTGTAGATTTACAGGTACGGAGCATGGGAAAAACATGGAGATTTTCCTTGTCTAATAAAACGTATATACAACTATATTACGTCAATTGAATCGGTACAATGTGTACGACATGAATTTTAAAGACTTTCATTTCAATTTAACTTAAAGCTATGTTCTTGTCGGTGGAGTCATCTCCCTTGAATTCTGCACTCCACCTTTTCTTTAATTTCTTGATATGACACGACATTTACTTTCTCTTTCACCTGATCCATGAATGTTCCTGATCCAAGACCTTCCTCTCTTTCTGTTCGCGCCACTTCTTGTGGCTCTCATACTGCGGGGTAGTTGTGAATTAATATTTTCAACTGTCATTTTCGCTGCATCTCCACCCGCTTAGTTTTGGACGCAAATCAATCAGTCGTCAATCAGAAGCCTTTCACGCCGGAGGTATACGCTGATTGTCATTCGACTAGGTCCTACCTCGACCCTACCGCCCGCCATTTTGAGATCGCACCCGCTGTGCGCCTCATTTTCATCTATTACTATTACGAAGAAGATTAGCCGAGAAGAGCGCAACCAGGCACGAAGAGGAAGAAGAAAACCATCTTGGAGAACACCAGAGACTTGGTGGCTCAGGCGAAGCGTGGTTTGTGGTGCATGCAGCTCCTTCCCAAGGTCAGATCTTTCATCTTCGTAATTATTTCTCTTCACTTCCCGCTATTTTTAAAACCTATGGTGATACAAAGCACTGCCGTCATATCGCGTGCTCATTTTTTTGGCCATTCGAGCCGGATCTAGATCCATTTTAGGCCCTTTGATCTGCGATCTATAACCATTTTTTGGTATTTCCAACCGCTATCTTCATGTTCTTTGTCTAAAGAACACGTGAATTCCGCTCTAATTTTCACTCTGCCCGCAGTATTACCCCGCATTCCCGCTCTTATTTGCATTATCTATGCATTAAAACCCCGCATTCGTCAAAATATTAGTGATTCCATTTCCTATATACTGGAAATTATAAATTATCTACAGTGAAATACGCCATTCTGTTAATTTATCCGCTGCGATTATACCATTTGATCATTTCACAGAAAATATTATCTGCCTACCTGCTAATTCTTAATATTATCGAGAGGTACTCGTACACAGGTTCGTCCGCCGCCCGTGTTATCTCTAACTCATTAGCATTATTCTATGTTGTAGTCAGTATAAAACTTTCAATAGTTCTGGTACTTGCCTAACTTTGTACTATATAACATGCCAAATTCCGCAGAAGCTGCAAAATTAAAGATGTCGTATAGTTTAAAGAAGCTTAAAAATAAAAGGCAAGAATTGTTTAATCGCCTTCAGAGAGTTTATGACTTTTCTAAAACCGCTTTAGAGGATGTTTCTTCGGCAGAATTGTTTATGGCCAATGTCGAAACTTTGGATACTGTACGCTCAGAAATTCATGTAATCATAGATGAAATTAATGACACAGAGGTATTGATAAATCCTAATTTTGAACCAAATTATCAAAGTTGGTCAGCTTTTGAGGATCTTTACTCCCATTGCAAATACATCAACCGGAAGTTATCACATTCTTCGAAATCGGCTGACTCTAAGGTTAAAGCTCCACGTGACATGGAATGTCCCAAAAAACCTACTATCAAGCTTCCAAAACTGGAACTCGTTGGTTTTTCTGGTGAAGCTACTATGTGGCCAACATTCTATGAAACATTTAAAACCACGATTCACGATAATCCGGACTTGACCGACAACGAACGAGTACAATACCTGATGGGTAAACTTTCTGGCCGGGCACTTTCGATTTGTTCTGGAATCACACCGAACGCAACTAACTACGACATAATCTGGAAAACACTCGTTTCTACTTTTCAAGACTCGCGTAGTTTAGCCACTACTTATTTGGATCAAATGTTTGAATTTCGCCCTTTAACTACCGCTAGTTCAAAAAACTTGGACTTGTTTTTAGACAAGTTCTGTTCCGCTGTTTCGTGTTTAAAATCACTGAATATTAAAGATCTTTCGGATTTTATCCTTATGTATTTGGCCCTTAAAAAACTTGATGTTGAAACCGCTCGTTCATTTGAAATGTTTAAACGTGGTTCCGATTTACCCCATTATGATGAATTAATATCATTTTTACGGGAACAAACTAAGATACTGAACCGCACTGCACCCGCAATTACCGCTCCCGCTCCGAACCGCTCCGTTAATAATAATAACAACAAAACCGGGTACAGTACCAAGTCAACCCATGCTTTTGTCTCCGCTTCGACCAATAATAATTGTTGTCCGCTATGTAAACAATTAAAACACTATAATTTATATAAGTGTCCCGAATTTGTGAAACTAGATATCGAGAAAAGATTTCAGTTCATCAAATCTAATAACGGTTGCACCAATTGTTTAAGTATTACGCATAACAATTCCGCTTGTAAATCGTCTTATAATTGCCGCCATTGTAATTGTAAACACCATTCGATGTTGTGCCGCAAACAAAATGTGATGAATACTCACACCGCGCTTGGTCAAAATATTACCGTGTCTCCACGCACACATACGCAATCTTCGAGGTTGGTGGATCCTGCCGTATCGGCGACTAACACAGAACATATGACTAATGATTCTCAATCCGTACCAACTGCGAGTAATAATATTTCTTTATGTAACTTACAGCCTAACTCGCAGCGTAATGAAACATGCCTTTTAGGTACAATTCAAGTGATCGTGAAAGATTCTAACGGTATGTCAGTCCGTCTACGTGCGCTCTGCGACCCTGCGTCACAATCCAGTTTTTCGACGGTTTCCTGTTGTGAGAAGCTTAACTTAAAATATGAGAAAATTCCCCGCGCTTTTGTTAAGGGCATCGGCTCTTCATCAAACCCAATTAAGGGTGCGACAAACCTTAAATTGTTTTCACGATTTGATGATTCGGTTTCAATTTCGCTTGACACTTATGTAATCGACCGTATTACCGACAACTTACCATCGGTGCAGGTCGATTTGTCTACGCTTTCATATTTAAAAGGTATCACACTTGCTGATGAAACCTTTTACTTACCGGGCGAGATTGATATTCTTATCGGTGCATCTTTATTCGCGGATATCTTGTTATCAGGCCGCGTCTCTGGTCCCCCGGGTACGCCGACGGGATTTCAGACCATCTTCGGTTTTACGCTAATTGGTAATACGCCTGTTTACCAAAATACCGCATGTTCAATTTCGTTATGCTCTTATATGGAGATTGAACCGCCAATAGATTTTATTTTACAAAAATTTTGGCAATTAGAAGAGGTGCATTGTGAACCTGCTTCTAGTCCCGCAAATGATGAATGTGAAAAATTATTTATTAACAATGTGTCACGTGACCCCGCTGGTCGCTATTCGGTTTCTTTACCGTTCGCACGGAATCCTAACATACTAGGAAACTCGTACCATCACGCAAAAAAGTGTTTTATGTCTCTTGAGCGTAGGTTTGTTTCTAACGCAGATTTACGTTCCGAGTATAACAATATAATAAATGAATACCTAACTAAAGGTTACATATCCCCGCTTCATAATGATGACCAATTATCTCTTGGTTATTATATTCCGCATCATCCCGTAGTGCGTGTTGATAAATCAACGACAAAGGTGCGTATTTGTATGAATGCCAGTACTAAGACTGACTCCGCTGATGGTACTCGTGTCTCATTAAATGACACGCTGCACACAGGTGCTAATTTGCAAAACGATTTGTTTTTAATTTTACTTGACTTCCGCTTGTATGAAATCGCTTTTACCTCGGATATCAAACAAATGTTCTTACAAGTTTTGGTTAACGCCGATGATCGCAAATTTCAAAAGTTTTTATACCGCTTTGACACGTGTTCACCGCTTATCGCTTATCAGTTCAATCGCGTCTGCTTTGGACTACGTAGTAGCCCTTTCCTTGCGATGAGAGTAGTCAGGAAACTCTGTGAGGATGGGAGTTCAGCGTACCCGCTCGCCGCTACTGCAGCCGCACGAAACTGTTACATGGACGACATCTGCTATAGCACGCCCACCGTGCAGGGCTCCTTACAGCTCAGAGATGAGCTGGTAGGATTGCTTAAGGCCGGTGGCTTTGAGCTCGTCAAGTGGTCTAGTAACTGTCAACAGTTACTTGATACACTGCCTGATACTCACCGCTTAAATTCTAGTAAGAATTTTGAAGAACAAACTCAAACTCTTAAAGTTCTTGGCTTACAGTGGTCGCCTGATTCTGACGAGTTCTCTTTTACTGTATCGCTAGATAGTCGCCCATGTACTAAACGCAATGTTTTGTCCGTGATAGCACGTCAGTACGACGTCCTCGGCTTTACCGCTCCTGTGATCTTGTACGCAAAATTACTCTTGCAGAAAATCTGTATTTTAAAATTAGACTGGGATGAAACACTACCCTCTGATATTGCGCAGATTTGGCAAAACTATTTGAAGGAGCTACCTGTTTTGCGGGATTTACGTATTAAACGCCACTTAGACGTGTTCCAAAATTCGAAAATTTCGATAATATCATTTGCAGACGCAAGTGAACGTGGATACGGATGTGTCGTATATATTAGGGTACAAGATGACTCAGACACTTGCACTAGCATTCGGCTGGTATGCGCAAAGTCAAAAGTCTGTCCACTCAAGACCGTCAGTGTCGCCCGCCTTGAGCTTTGTGCCTCGTTACTCATGTCGAAATTAACTCGTCGTGTAGTTGACGCTTATAAAATACGTCACAATATTGAACGTATTTACTGTTTTACCGATTCTATGGTAACTTTACACTGGATACATTCCTCACCGCACAGGTTTAAAACCTTTGTCGCGACGCGTATAACAAAAATAATATCCGCTATTCCCGCTGAATGTTTTTACCATACAGCTGGTTCTCAAAACCCGAGCGACTGTCTTTCCCGTGGTCTCACTCCCATGCAGTTGATGAGTCACCCGCTCTGGTTCACTGGACCTGCTTGGCTTTATCTGGACGCTAAAGAGTGGCCAATCAAAACAATAGAATCAGCTTCTATTGAAGAAAACTTGCCGGAATCAAAAACAATTTCTCTTCCCGCTTTTAGTAATGAAGAACCGCATCCTCTTCTTTCTCTTTCGGAAAGAATTTCGTCATGGCTTGTGCTTTTACACACAATCATTTACATATACCGATTTTTACGTATTTTACCGCGCTCTAATATTTTTACCGCTACCGATATGGATTTCGCTGAAGTTGCATTGATTAAAGCTCTTCAAGCATTTTAGTTTCTTGATGAAATAAAAAGATTAAAGTCAAATAAACTTTGTTCTCCCGCTTTAAATCGACTATCGCCATTTTTAGATAAAAATGGATTGTTACGCGTTGGTGGTCGACTTCGCAACACAGACATGACGTTCGATCAACAACACCCTGTGTTGTTACCTCGTAAAAATCATATTGTCGAATTGATTATCATTCATTATCATCGCAAAAATTGTCACACTGGACCAGTGGCTTTAATGTCAATAATCCGCCAAAAATTTTGGATACTTTCCTGTCGAAATATTGTTCGTCGCGTAATACATAGCTGCAATTATTGTTTTAAGGCGAAGCCGAGACAAACCTTCCCTTTCATGGCAGATTTACCATCATGCCGCGTTAATGAGGCTAAAGCTTTTGTCCACTGCGCTGTGGATTATTGTGGTCCTATCAGTATCACTCCGTATCGAAAACGTGGAGTCCGTCCCGTCAAATGTTACCTCTGCATATTTGTATGCCTGGTGACTCGTGCAGTTCACGTTGAATTGGCAACTGATCTTAGCACGAACACTTTTCTTTCCGCGTTCAAACGTTTTTTATCTAGACGTGGAGCAGTGTCTTTCGTATATTCTGATAATGCTACGAACTTTGTAGGCGCTAGAAATGCCATCTCAGAAATTTACAATTTGACAAATTCCGAAGAATTTAAAACGTCTTTCGCGAATGAACTTGCCGATCATAGAATACAATGGAAATTTAATATTCCACGTAGCCCACATTTTGGGGGACATTATGAGATATATGTCAAAGGATTTAAGACGCATTTGCATAGAGTAGTAGGTACTCAACTGTTGACCTACGAAGAATTATTAACTGTAGTTACGCAAATAGAATGTGTCATAAATTCTCGTCCGCTTACGCTGCTGAGTGAAGATCCATCTGAACTTAGCGCGTTAACTCCTGCACATTTTCTGATGTCAACTCCTTTAAAAGAATTACCCGCTTGCAAGGTGGCTGATGAGCCAGTTAATTTATTACGTCGCTACGCGTTGCTTGATCAAATGGTAGAATCGTTCGCGAGGCGATGGAAGAATGATTATCTCCATCTTCTCCAGTCTAGAGGAAAATGGAATACACCTTCCAACCCAATCAAAATTGGATCTGTTGTCGTTGTAGTTACCGATAACACTCCACCGCTTCAATGGCCGCTCGGTGTTATTGTAGCTGTATACCCTGGCAAAGATAATGTCATTAGGGTAGCTTCTGTCAAAACGACGACAGGTGTTTACAAACGACCTGTCGTGCGTCTTTGCCCTCTCCCATCTCAATAACTCCTTTCTTTGCCCCCGCTTCAAAATTTCGTTATTCTCTGTCTTATTTTTACTTTTCTATTCTTATTTTAAAACCAATGGTTTTAACGCCGGGGGCAAATGTTCGCGCCACTTCTTGTGGCTCTCATACTGCGGGGTAGTTGTGAATTAATATTTTCAACTGTCATTTTCGCTGCATCTCCACCCGCTTAGTTTTGGACGCAAATCAATCAGTCGTCAATCAGAAGCCTTTCACGCCGGAGGTATACGCTGATTGTCATTCGACTAGGTCCTACCTCGACCCTACCGCCCGCCATTTTGAGATCGCACCCGCTGTGCGCCTCATTTTCATCTATTACTATTACGAAGAAGATTAGCCGAGAAGAGCGCAACCAGGCACGAAGAGGAAGAAGAAAACCATCTTGGAGAACACCAGAGACTTGGTGGCTCAGGCGAAGCGTGGTTTGTGGTGCATGCAGCTCCTTCCCAAGGTCAGATCTTTCATCTTCGTAATTATTTCTCTTCACTTCCCGCTATTTTTAAAACCTATGGTGATACAAAGCACTGCCGTCATATCGCGTGCTCACTTTCTTTTCCCCTCCAATTTTCCTTCAATGATGTTTTAGATGAAATTGTCGTGTCGTATCAGATGCCCAAACATCTTTTCCCTTCTATTAACGATGGTCTTCATCAATACTCGCTTAAAGACATTACGCTCTTTACATTTAACATATATACATTTTTTAAGTGTAGTTTTCAAAAAACTATTATTATTTTGCACTTTTAAGATGCCAAAAACATATTCAGGTAGCCGTGCCTAGATAGAGCGCACTGTAGTTTGTGGCAGGTGCACACCAAGTCTCTTAGACATGTAATTTCTTTAAAATCCATCTCTATTTATAGTATGAATAAATATAACTTTAGCTGTATTAGCTTTTTATTTGTAGTTTTAACAATTATATGATAATAATAATAAAAAAAAAACTTTATACTCGTATGTTCGATATATTTCGGCCTCATCAGTGAGGCCGTCATCAGTCGAGTGGATGTGACTCGACTGATGACGGCCATCAGGCCGAAATATCTCTATTTATAGACAATAAGAGTTAGGTCATGAATTTAGGACCTTTTTACAATAGAGTTACAAGGTATGAGTGCGATAGTCCACCGGCACGTACCTTAAACCGATATCCGAGAGGGTACAATCTGATAAAGCTAAGACGTTGTATTATCATCACGTTTATGCCACGGGTCTCTAGTTCATAGATGGAATGAGTTACAGATCTGAAATTTGATTATTTTGTAAAGAATGGTGACCCAAAACCGAATATTGCATTAAAAATTGTATTAAATTATTTTTCAGGAGGGAGAAAAAAAAACAGAATTAAAAAATATATTACATACCCTTACAATCCTTACATGTTGAGTGTCGTTGTCTAGAGTGCATATTTTATTCTTTATACGAGTATCTTCAAAAATAAAGAAATGGAGGCTTTCAAAGTTGTTGGATTTAGACCATTTTTATAGGGTTTATCTTATAAACACAACTAGTTAGAGATTTGAATATTCTGTATGTTATTTACTGTTTGATATAAACGCTCGTTGCTACCACAAATTGTAGCTTACAAAAAATGGTAATACTGACTAGTGACGGGTATCAGCGTCACTAGTGCGAGGATTCCATAACCACGCTCAGACACCACTAATTGTATGCTAAAGGGCGATACTTGCAGCTGGAGCAGGGGC
This sequence comes from Ypsolopha sequella, assembly GCA_934047225.1. Lineage (NCBI taxonomy): Eukaryota > Metazoa > Arthropoda > Insecta > Lepidoptera > Ypsolophidae > Ypsolopha > Ypsolopha sequella. The sequence goes on from OW203996.1 coordinate 21,982,677, forward strand.
CCATAGCTGTCCCAGATTTATAGTATACAAGTATCTTATATTCTAATATTTAATATAAAATGTCCTACCAGACAGTTGTATGATGACCTCATCAAGTAGTCCTCGCACGAAGACCCTTCGCTGCGGAGACCAAGGCGTGTCGGTGCCGTGACACGTAGATCACCTTCCACGATGAATCTAAACACAAACCTCCTACCCCAGGATGCATCCGAACCCAGAAATAGTAATTAACAAGTCCACTTGTCGGAAGCCGCGTGGACACAGGTTATGTCACACACACACATGAAATTCACAAAAAAGTGGCCTTCACGCCAAAATATCTTCAGCCCTTGATCGAATACTGTTTCTTACGATGTCCGCACCGATTTCCCTTGGGTTAAGCCCTTAATAACACATATTAAAATCGTCCGCGATCTATACCAAGAAAATTCCACGTCCCTCGTTTTTGACAGCTCCAAGTCCATAGACAAATTATATAGACCCTTGATGGATGCGTTCCGAAATATACATTTTATTCTGAACAGTCCCCCGCTCTGGGCTGAGCAATCAGTCCACTAGCTCATACAACCGGGAGACGGGAGAGAGTTGTCATGGCTCGTCACAAAATCGAACCTTCGACCAACACCTCTGCGACGCGTGGAGTTCCGTCTCCGCCAAAAAACAACTTTAATATACGGCCCCGGCGCCAAAACAAGGATAGCAAGTTCACATCCTTCAAAAGAATTAAATTTCCTTCCCTAGGATGCTCAGTCCTGTCTGACCACAGAGAGGACGAGAGTTGAGGACCGCTTCCACTTTACAATACACAGTGGCAAGCTCCTCAAAAATTAGGACAGTTTCCCCAATAACGCAGCGGAGGTGGGTCTTCGCCGACTTGACGGCAGCTTCAAAAAATTCCCTCCCCAGTGAGGGCAATTTGGGGGACTGTACCGCCAAGTTACCCCTTTCCGGGCGAAGATTTAACTTAAACTAGCATAGTTATTTACAAAACAAAAAATAACAACATCATTAGCAGTACCTCTGTAGATTGTGCCATTGTCGGAACGAATAAGTGAAGGTAAACCCCTACGCGACACGAAACGATCCAACGCGGCGACGAAGGCCTCCGTAGTCAAAGCTAATACCACTGCCAAGTGAACGGCCTTGGTGGCCAAGCACACAAATACACAAGGTATGCTTTCACAACCCGAGCGTTGCGATTGCTGAAAACCCCCGTGCGCATTACGTATGTGTCAATCCGACACCAACAGATTTACCAAAGGTCCGTCTTGGGTAGAAGCAAAGGATGAAGACTTCCGTATGGCAGGTCAGCTCTCCAAAATCAGCCTCCAAAACGCAGAAGTCCTTCATAATCCGTGAAAGGATTCAAACGAGCAACCGCTCACTTCAGCCTGGCGTGATCCTCGCGCAGAACTCGAAGTCTAAACTTGATGAGGTCCGCCTGAAGTACACGTACCGTGTACCAATGCGCTCCAACGCTCCTCTGCACTCACGGCTGGGGACAAAATATATGAATTTCATTGACTGGTTGGTATTTCAACATAATACCACCATCATATTGGGATCCTCCAAATCTGCAAACAGTATATGTTCATTTGAAAGCCATTTCCTAAGTTCGAACGTAATAATCCAAGTATCGAATCAAATATCGGATATCCAAAATTGTGGATACCTCCACCAATGAAGAAGAACCCAGAGTCTTTTAAAAACCAAATAGGATCCATCCTAACAAATCCGCGCCCAGGAAAACATCGACTGGGGCCGGATGACAAAACGTGGGTCTGCCAGATGCAGACCTGACGTGCATGAGATTGTGGACGGAGGAAGGTCCAAAGAAGGCTGCCAGCCGACAATATTGTCTATAACCATGGCTGCAGCCGCTGATTCAACTCCAGTCCACCAATACCTAGGAGCGGCACCGACGAAACCTCCAGGTTCAAAACTAATCGGTGCGCCACTTGACTTTCCAAGTCGAAGAGGGCCCTTACCCTAACTCAATCCCCCCTGGGGCCCTAGACGCGAGCCATCGCGGTAGGCAACAGAACCGTCCGCGGTTCCGTACTCATGGCTTGAACAAGCTAGTTACAGGCTACCCCACCTGTGGAGTGCAGGACCAGTCCACTGGCAGTAATATGGCTGGCGCGTGCACATCCCCACCATGGGGGGAGCGTAACCTCCAACTCTCCCTGAGTACGGCGGGTGGTACTCTAACCGCGGGTATTCCCGGTACGGCGGTGAGTAACCCCGTGACTCCGTCTTAACACGGTGCTCCATGCCAGCTGGCACCAAAACCGGCGCGGGGAGGGGGGGCCTAGCCCTTGCCAACTCCAATTGGCCCCCGCCCGTAGGGGCCCAATTCACTACATGGCCATATGTGTGATAGCCCGTAGGCAAGCCCCCTACGGGTCCACGCGCAAATACATAACTCACCTCCCGGTGAGGGGGCGCGCCTCGCGCCGCAGTCCTCCGTTCCGACGGAGGGGAGCTCTGCCCGACAGCATGCCTTCCCTGGACCGAGGGGGGGGAAGTTCTCCCTGACGCACCCCCGTTGTCCAAGGGGGGGGGAGTTCTCCCTGAAGCACCCCCGCCCGTAGGGCTCCGTCGCTGCGGGACCGGTGAAGCCGCTTCAGATCTGTTGGCACACAACAATAAATGGTGAGGCCCCTCACAAACACTGCAACGTCGTGGCGCGGGACAATCACGTTCGAAGTGATTGCCCAAGCAACCGAAACACAGGCCCTTACGCTTCACTATGCGTCGCCGCTCGGTGACGTGCAGGTTTCGCCACTGCTGACATCTCAGCAGGTCATGCCCCGTATGGCCACATTGTAAACAGGTCAATGACCTCTCGATCACGGCGACCCCCGCCAAACGTGTCATATCGCGTCCCCGCGACTGCTGCGGTTGTCTGGGCTCCCCACATTCAGATGAGCCAGCAGACGAAAATGATTGCGCCCCAGATGGCGCCAAGTCCGCTTGTGATGTTTCTGCTACCCTAGCTTCATATTCAAGAAACCTCATTAAGTCCGTAAATTTAGGCACAGTGCTGCCATCTTTTTCTGCGGACACCCGCTCAAAACGTGACCTCACGTCATTAGGCAACCTACCTAAAATAATGTGAACGAGTAAAAACGACCACTCGTCCACCGGTAAACCTAATGTTCTAAGGGCATTACACGCCACAGTGACCGGAGTTAGTAATTGCTGCCTCAGCTGTGCCCAGTCGGTTACCCTAGGTAACGTCAACAATTGAGACGCATGCGCATCCGCCAATAAGCGCATGTTCTGATACCTATCATTTAATAAGCCCCACGCTATATCATAATGATCATCCTCTACCCTGAGGTGCTGGATGAGCAACCTTGCTTCGCCCTCCAATGTTGACATCAAATATGCCATCTTTTGCCCCTTTGATAAATCTACCCTAGAATTTATTAATGACGTAAACATATTCCTATATGAAACCCATTCTTCCATTTTCCCATTGAATTTATTTAGTTTTAAATTAGCCAAACTACTAGACACGCCATCTACCGGTTGAGGCGTGACAACTACAGGACCTCCTGAATTTTGCCTCTTTACATCAGCAATAATATTTGACTTTATAACCAGCATCTTACCAGTGGCGCCATCTGTTGGTCTAGGTGCGCTAACAACCGGGCTGCCCGATTGTCGCTTTTTGATCATGGAGGCCGCCTCAGTTACATCATCATAAATTTCCATTATCTGAGCTAAATCCGTAACATACCTCTTCAAAGGCTCATCACTTTCCTGCAGTGCTGCCACAGCCGCCTCTGCATCAGCCAGCCGCTGATGCATCCGCTCGGCTCTCTCCAGGATTGCATTGTCGCGATCCGAACGAGAAAGCAATCCCTGGACGGTTGTAAACCAGCGGAGCTCTTTCGCCAACGCAGCCTTGTGAGACTTGGACATCATGCCGCAATGAACCGGGAAATGTATAAATAAAAACTATTTAGCAAACACCCTGACACGGCACAAAATACAGAAGCACTGCTCAATAGGTACCCTACCTATAAATAGAATTTAATTAGCAAAATTAATTCCCAATTACCAATGTATGTACTGTCCGTCAATACTAAACAAACAAATAGGTTCCTACCTAATTCTATATTACCAAATTTAAATTATATTTGGTGTATACAATACACACAAACCCGAATGCACATTCCACTATGCACTTGTATACTAGCTAACATTAGCTAACAAGTTGATTTCCAATCTATAATATAAACCGTTATATGATATAATGTTATTGCAATACAAGAACACTTGATATGTACTAAATTAACAATTTATACTGATATTACTGAACCACATCAATGTGGTACCCTCCGGTAATCAATTATCTACTCAAAGCACTAAACAAATCCAATTTGTAATTGCTACATGTACATGTAAATAGCCTAGCTATGTTAACAGTTCAATGACACTGGGGCCGCCCAGTTCCGCTGTTTATATGTATATAAACCAAAGTTGGGATTAACCACGGACTGGCTACCAGAACTTGTTTGATATAAACGCTCGTTGCTACCACAAATTGTAGCTTACAAAAAATGGTAATACTGACTAGTGACGGGTATCAGCGTCACTAGTGCGAGGATTCCATAACCACGCTCAGACACCACTAATTGTATGCTAAAGGGCGATACTTGCAGCTGGAGCAGGGGCCCATAGCTGTCCCAGATTTATAGTATACAAGTATCTTATATTCTAATATTTAATATAAAATGTCCTACCAGACAGTTGTATGATGACCTCATCAAGTAGTCCTCGCACGAAGACCCTTCGCTGCGGAGACCAAGGCGTGTCGGTGCCGTGACACGTAGATCACCTTCCACGATGAATCTAAACACAAACCTCCTACCCCAGGATGCATCCGAACCCAGAAATAGTAATTAACAAGTCCACTTGTCGGAAGCCGCGTGGACACAGGTTATGTCACACACACACATGAAATTCACAAAAAAGTGGCCTTCACGCCAAAATATCTTCAGCCCTTGATCGAATACTGTTTCTTACGATGTCCGCACCGATTTCCCTTGGGTTAAGCCCTTAATAACACATATTAAAATCGTCCGCGATCTATACCAAGAAAATTCCACGTCCCTCGTTTTTGACAGCTCCAAGTCCATAGACAAATTATATAGACCCTTGATGGATGCGTTCCGAAATATACATTTTATTCTGAACATTTACCATACTGTATTTAAACAACAAATACTAAAAACGACAACTCATAATGTAGTTTGTAAGGTGTGACCAAAAAAAAGCATTTGTTCTTTTACGGTTTGTTGTGATGGTTTGAAACTCTAATAGAGCGAGGCTCGACCTGCATTTGGCTCGTTTTTAGTAATATTGTAGAAGCTTTAAATTGAATTGCAATTTTGTTTTTTTCAAGAACTTACAGCTAAATTTACAACTATTGCAAATACAATTGTATTATAGATACCTTAGTTTAATAAAAACAATATCTGGGAGTTATATATGAGAGTTATAGCTATTCCATAAGATTTGTTATTTCTGGAAAAATGTTCTTCTGTGAAGTAATATCAAGTTAAAACAAACCTTTTATCGCTGTTCATTGACTTCGCGTTGAAATAACGAAGAAAACGCAAAACACCTTGAACGCAAGCAAATGGAATAGTTAATTACTGTCCTTGATTGCAATAAACGCGGACGAGTGATCCTCGTTAATTACCTGGTGCATCCAAACTGCTGAGTCAGCTGGACTGAGCCGGTCTCGGTGCACAAAATGCAAATTTTGCAAACAGAATAACAACAAAGGCCGATAAAAATGTTTACTTTTTGGTAGGGTAGCCAAAATAACGGCGTATTCGTTGCTTTGGGTGTTTCTTTGTGACATGAGAGGAATTGATGATTTATATATTTATAAATTTTCTTGCGATTGTAACAAACAGTTTTTTTACAAAAATTGTAAGAAATCTACTAGATAAATTTGAATACACATCTACTAGATATATTTACACAGTATCTATACTTTAATAAAAATATTATTCTGTGTGACATTTGCGCAATGTAATAACTTTTATTATTATTAATTTATCACATTATCAAATTATACATTAATTTAATTTCATTATTTCACATCACTAAAACTAACAGGGTTTGTGTGTGATGGATGGATCGTGAAGGTATGTGTTGATTGCTGACTGCTCACCAACTTGCCCGCCACCAGTGTCTATATAATTTAATTCTTAAATTCAAATAGTTTTTTTGTAAAGTAGGTACACATAATACACTTATTACGAGTAAAATTTATCCCATAAAAATAAAATTTAATCCCATAAAAATATATGTAATTGTAATGAGATAATAAACGTACATGAACTAAATTAAAGGTTTATTTAATTTATGCAGCAAGATATATACGATTCAAATGATAGGAAAAATCTATAATTGTACAAGATGAAATCTAATCAACCGCCCGAACCCATACTAGAAACCAAGGTTCAATGATCACTTTATCCGATATCATTAAAAAAAAATCGTGGTAATGTGATGTGACCATTGGGTGCTTTAAGATATTGTTTTTCAAATGTGTCTACTTACGATCGTCACTGTATATAAAATAGCAACACGTCATTCAACAAAAAGGCCTTCTTGCGCAAGAATAGAATACTCAATAATTGTTATTTCACGTGATATCAATATTTTTGCCAAACTAATTTTGACTATAGTGCGGCAAGGCTCTTTTGGCGCGTCGATTGGTTGTAGTCAAAATCGGAACTAACGTAATAATAAAACCGACCAAGTGCGAGTCTTATATTATCTATAAAAACGGCAAAAATACATGTCTGTTGTATGGGAGCCCCCTTAAATATTTATTTTATTCTGTTTTTTAGTATTTGTTGTTATAGCGGCAACAGAAATACATCATCTGTGACAATTTCAACTGTCTAACATCAATGGTACACAAGAAAGGCTGCAGGTTAGCCAACCATTGCAAACAAATAAAAAATAATAATAATAAAGCCCTAGGGCAAAATAATCGACTTTCTGTTCGGTTTTGATGCATAAAAAGTGGGCCTTGACGAGCACATGCATTGAAAAAAAATTAAATGCCATAAACATAAAATGTTGGGCAATTTTAAGGCTTTTGTTAAAAATGAATGCAAGTATAAATTTTAAATCAATGATATTAAATAAGTGGTAAAACGAAATGTAATAAAATCCCAAGCTCCCCGGATTTATGGCAACTCTATTTGCCCAACAGTCTCACTGATTTGAATTGTTTATTGCCGTTTTAAACGACTACGTGATTTTGTATTTAAATCAGTTGCTTTTGTCCACGTGTGGAAACAACCGGACAGACAAAACAAAGTTCACCTAAGCCTTTTTCACTATTTAATGGTGAACATCATATTTTAACGCTTTTATAAAACATAATGTTTGGTCCTTTTATGGCGCCTAACAATATCTTAATAAAAAGAGTTAAAAAAATACACTCCAAAATTGTTTTATGACAAAAAGGTGAATTTTCCACGATTTCATCGTTTGTATTTCCCTCATGTTTTTGTAGCAAGGGTCCAGAATTCCTCGTTCTGTGGACGCACTCAAGTGTCTGCCATTTGCGTGGCGCCGTGTTATTTCTGGCAAGGCCGAGATCCGAAAGCCGAGAGCTGAGCGCCGCCGAGTCCCGCTGGCGTTCGCCTTATTATGCAAGGTCATTGTAGTCTCTCAACACTCCACGGAATCCCACTAAAAATGTATGTCAGTTCATGAAGAACCGTACTATTCTCGTGTAAGTTTTAGGGTTCTCTACTCAGATAAATAAAATATGAACTTAATTCTCTACTACGTTTTTAATAAGAAGTCAGTAGGTTATATTTAAATTGAAACAATTAATTTAAATGTTATTGGCAATGTTTTAATTTTTGGTAAAATATCCATTCAACTAAGGGTGCATGTAAAGTCAGAGCACCTCATTTTGCATCAATCAGAACTGAACTCTATAACATTTCCTTTTAGTTTAATATAGCGCGATTTGAGCCGTGGCTGTTACGACCACAAAAAACACGCGCTCAGGAAAATCTGAGATTTTATTTAATAACTCAACTTCTGCATAAAGTTATAAAATATCCTAAGATACCTACAGTGTCACTTGTTCACTTATTATTAAATACAAATTTCAAGGATGTATGATTCGAGAAATGCTAAGACATACTAATTACAAGTATAGTTTATTTTACAAGTATAGTCTAAGTACATTATTTTTATTAATCCGAGTAACCAAGTTACGCGTTGTGAAATAGTCATATGAAGTTGTGCATTTGACATCATACGGACCCTTAACTGTGGGTGAATTATGTGTATGAGAATTTACAATGTTTAATACAGAACTCTTATTTTTTATCTAGATTTTTAATCCACAGTACCAACTCTCACTTGACCACTTGAGTTGACTTCGTTCTCGTCTTTCATTTCTTAGCTGTGAATTTATAAATTCAACGTTTTCTTTTATTATTTTCCGTTCTACAACTGGAATTGTGCTTGTGAAACGCTTTCTACGAGATAACGTCCATTATTCAGTGCCTACACCGTAGAACGAACGTGCTACAGAGTACAAAGTGTTCGTAGCCGTAGTCCGTAGCCGCTCGTAGCAAAAGCATGATTGCTACGCACACAGCCGCAATGAGCTACTACAGTTTGCTCACAAATCCAGATTTTGGTGCCAGCTCAATCAAATCAGCAACGTCGTGTTTACGTCAAATTGAGTTGAATCAATTTTCGACGTTAAAATTTGAACACATTTCGGTGATTTCCGTCGTCGCAACTCACATTTCCTGCCGTCTAGTCAGCAGTGCGACCTCCATATTCTGAAGTGTTAGTTATGAAAGTTTTCATATTGCTTTTTAGTTTGACGGTATCTTCAAATAGACAGATTTTGAGTTTGTCATTCTCAATCATTATAATTATTTTTCAATTATTTATTATTTTGTTTTTTTGCTAAAATTAAGATGTTATTGGTTTGGAATTAAACACTCGTATATAAATTTTCATATTATTATCAAATATTTTACTTTTTTATCGGGTTTTAGGGATTACACAAGTTTCAAAATAAAAACAAAAAGAAATTAAAGCCAATTGAAGAACAATATATATATATATAGACATGTATATAACTAGATGGGTAAAGTGAACATTTCACGAGCTTATTTTGTGATTCTAGTTCAAATAAATGAAGGTCATTAATGTTGAAGAATGAAAAATATTCGCGGTAGGAGCCATGAATATAACAGTAAAAAATATATAGCGTCACGACATGAATACCCGAGGGGATGTCAGAGTAGGTGTTCACAACTCTGAAATGCAAGTGTGAACTCTGAAATGCAAGTCACAGTCCACAGTTGTTACACCCGCTTTTCACCGACGAATATTACGTCCCAAACGTGATGGATGGTGAGCTCTATTTCCGTACTTCGGGCACAAATGGACCAACAGCTTCACTTGCCTTCCGAAGCATGCAGACCGAACTCAAACTAATGTTCATCGCGGGGATTGAATCCCCGACCTATGGGTTAGTAAGCGAGCACTCTTTCACTCGGCCACAGTGGCGGTCCCGGTAAATGATTTCGAAAACAGTAAAACGAGCATAATAATGGCGCCTGCTATAAACTTGTATTTTTTGTCTTCTGCAGTAACTTCCAACCCAACCGGACATTCTACAACATTTCAAATCCTTTTTATTCCATCATAATTCCGGTTTCAATTTCTAGCGTTCGGTCGAGATTGGCGCGTAAAAGTCGCGTAAACATCCGAGCGGTCGCGAAACGGGTGCTCCCATCTGAAACCGGCTCTAGGTTGTAACCGGTTTATATCTGCGCAGAGTGTAAAAAGATAAGGTCTTTTATGTGTGTAATCATTTTGTGTTACGACGGGTTCCGTGAGTGTTATTAGGGTGTTTCTTGCGCCTCTACGTCGCGCGCTAACCTTTGACGTGCCGAGATTTTTCAGGACAAATATGTATTTACGTGGGCGCTCAGATTGAGCAATCAACGCCGTATCATAAAATATACTTCTTTTGTCGGTAGGAGCTTTTTCATGGTGATGCTACAAAGTTTGCGTGGAATAGATTTTGTCCAAATTCACTGCCACATCAGTCAACAGGGTTCCAATCGCTTTGTTATATTTTTTCCGATTTGTAGACCTAGCACTGACGCATTGCGTTAGGAGGTCAAGACGAAGCTCTCTAAGTTGCAGAGTTTTGCAAAAATATACTTGATCAATTTAATATATGTTTTTTCAGACCTTTATATTTGTGATGCGAAGCCACTTACCTAATTGGATAATGTTCACTTGAAAGATTAAATTTTTGGAAATGGTGCTTTCTGAAATGATTTTAAAAAATTTGTTTTTAATTTCAATTTCATGACTAAAATAAATGCTCACAGCAAGAAAACATAGCTTATTAAAATTTGCAAGGAAAAAAAACCTAAATAATTTATTGCAATTTCAATCAATTTAAATTTTGAAATTAGACTCATTCTGCATCATTTCGCGCGCATTTCGGCGCATGCGATTTTCAACTTTTAAAGTCTCCGGGTTATAGTAGCAAAGACAATGTGCGCCCAAGAAAGGCCTCCTCTTAATGATTTTACCTGTAGGTTAAAACCATTAAGCAATTAAAATACTGTACCGTTTAAAAACGTAAAACACTTTTAAGAATTTTCTTATTCCACCAGCCATCCAAGCGTTAACTTTTGTGTCATTATCAATACAAACTGATCTAAACTCTTCACCACACGAACCGTGATGCAAATTTAAGCGGCAGCAGCTAATATGAATACATCGTGAAACTCGCTCGACATTCATTTCCCCCGGCGCACCTCTCTTCTAACAAGTTGCGGTGTGACTGCGCCTTAAGCTCTACAATAAAGATACAATATGACTCGTATGATGCCAACGAGGTTTTGGAATTATCAGGTTTCATAATGGGAAAGATTTAACGTAGTATCTGCAGAGATAGAGAAATACATTATTATATTATACACTGGCTTGATTTGTTGCCGCTGAAATGCCGAAAACTAGAAATAGGTACTAGTCTATACGATCAAATTTTACTATGAAGCGAACCCTGAAATCAAAAAAAAAGTCAACTGTTCGATACATATCGGCAACCTTCAATTTCAAATCCAATCTATATTATTTGGACAAGTATAGGTCGTCCATACAAAAAACCTTTTGCCCGCAAATAATTTAGATACTTTTTGCTCCTTCATTGCTTGTGCTCTATTATTTATTTTGATTTCGGTTTCGGAGTGTAATTACCAAAACCACTGATGTAAGAGCAACGAATTTCCGACTTGAATAGCCTGAAATTACTGATAGGGCACAATTTGGGTGTCTCTGTTGACGCTTTGCACCGACTGATGAAGGTGCAGACTCTGGCACCCTATAATCCTGAGGCCCTTGAAAGCGAGCGAACAAGCGGGCGGTCGCGGGTAGAGTGGCCCTTCAATCAGGCCCTAGGGGGGGCGGGGGGCGGGGAGGTCCCCCCTCCACTTTGAGCTCTTTGACACGAGCCACTGCTGCTCTTCAAGTAATGATTCATGCTATAGTTGAGTGACGCGGCTAATGCGGCAGTTTTTTAAATTGTCTCTCTCTTTCTTCTATCTTGTAAGTGTTTAACTTACTGATCATATTGAAGGTATATGTATAATTATAATTATTTTTATATTTGAAGGTATGGATAGTCACACATAGACGTGACGGGCGGTCATTATTTTGAGATTGTTTATTTTGTACAAATTTCTCGATAAATAAATATTTATGCTTTTAAATTTGTTTCTGATTGATTTCTAACTGGTAATGTACTCTAATAATAATTACAATATTCAAAGGTATGGATTTCGCAATAAAAACATATAATCTTAGTTAATGAGAACTGTGAATTTCTTAACTGCCTGATGCAACAGGTATTGTAGTGACGACAGCGCCAACTGTCCAGAATGAGCAAGGCGTGAAATCAAATAACGCCCTCGTGAGCGTTCAGTATGTACATTACAAGCTGGTATATCAAGTAGTTACAAAAATTCCGTGTACAGATATGGTGGAAAAATTCGTCGTTACAGATAAGAACCTCGGTAGTGCGCCTGTCATGGAAGCAGGAGGTCGCAGGTTCAAACCCTGGTCCGAGGATATTTTTTAAAAATATTTGTGCTTTTAAATTTGTTTCTGATTGATTTCTAGCTGGTAATGCACTCTAATAATAATTAGAGATTTCGCAATAAAAACATATAATCTAAATAAATAAATCTTGATTTGTGAAATCCTGATTATTAA